>OY728140.1:1654599239-1664599239 GCA_963277665.1 Viscum album
AGCAATATGCTCTATATACTCCTTGAAGGAAGCATCCATATCCAGCTCAACCTCATCCAGCTGAAAGAGGTGTGATGGGTCTCGATAGTATCGGTCAAGCTGAGATACATCAAATACATCATGAATGGACTGGTATCTTTAAGGAATTCCCAGATGGTAAGCCACTGGTATGATCCAATTTATAACCTTGAAGGGTCCCATGAATCTTGGTGATAGCTTACCCTACTTCTGAATACATCTATACCTCAACCTAGGTGATACTTTCAAAAAAATCAGTCTCCAATCTCAAACTCAAGAGTTCTTCAATGTCTGTTGGCCTAATAATGATGTCTGCACTGAGCTATCAACATGTGCTTTCTTATCATTTGGACCTTCTCTATATTCTTCTATATCTAACTTGGTCCAAGCACAGCTTTTACCAATGCCTCTATCCATTATAGAGGTGAATGATAAGGCCTACCATACAAGGCTTCATAGGGATCCATCTCAATGGTAGCCGAAAATATATTCTTATAAGAAAATTTGATGAGAGGTACATGTTTCCCCCAAGCACCTAGAAAGTCAAGGAAACATTCTCGGAGAATTTCCTTCATAACCTGAAATATTGGCTCCATCTATCCATCGGTCTTCAAGTGAAAGGTTGTTCTCAGATGTTCTTACATAATCAAGGCCTTTTACAACCCATTCCAGAACCATGACATAAAACAAGAATCTCTATAAAAAAAGATAGAGAGAGGATCTCCATGAACACATACCACCACTTTGACATTTAAAATTCCTAAATCATCTATCTGTAAGGTCTCTTTCATAGCTAAGAAATGTGTTCCCTTCATCAGACAATCCACAACAACCCACACTGCATCGTTTCCTTGAGGTGATCTGGGTAGACTAGTCATGGAGTCCATCAAAACAACATCCCATTTCCACTTAGGAATGTAAAATGGATGAAGAATCCATTTTGGATGCTAATGTTTTTAATTCACCTACTAACAAGTATTATATCGAGTGATTAAACCATCTATCTCATGTTTCATGTTGGGCCACCAGTATTTTCATCATATATATCAATACATTTTGCTGACACTAGGGTGAACTTATCATGATGAGGCATGGAAATCCCTAAATCCCTCATCTTCTCCTCTATGATTTCTAATGGGACCAATACATGCCCATGAAACAATAGAGTATCATCCTCATCCATTATCCAACCAGAAGATGTATCGTCATCTAAGATACCTTCTCGTAGGAAAATTAATTCAGGATCAAATATTTGTATCAACCTTACCTATTATAGAAGATTAGATGTCACCACTAAGGCTGATAAAATAGCCTTACCATGGTCCTCTTGAACTTCAATGTGCATATCTAAGAATAAGTCCATAATCTTCCATTCATCATTGGATTACCAAACTGCCTATGTTTGAGTCTTTTGTATTAGAGAATTGACTACTAAATTCCCTTTCCCTAGAGTGTAAGAAAGACCGAAATCAAAATATTATAGGTACTCGACCCACCTATATTTCTTGAGATTCATATCCCACTGTTTGGAGATATACTTTAGTCTTTTGTTTTATTTGAATACCATAAAACACTCTCCCATAAGATATTGTCTCCAATAACATAAGGCATGCACAATTTCAGTGATCTCGTGCTCCAGTATCGGGTAATTCTTATCCTGAGACGTCAAATAATGATAACCATATGCAAATACTCACTCATCCTACATCAAAACAAATCTAGTATTTATACTTGATGTGTCACAGTAAATTGTATAGGCCCTTCTTGTCTCCATAAAAATTAGTACCAACACTAAATTCAGTCCATACTTCAGCTCTTGAAAGGATGCTTCACAAGTTTCGGACAATTCAAATTTCATACCATTCTTCATCAACCCTATGATTGGCACTAAAAAGCATGATAAATCTTAGAGAAAACATCTAAAATATTCAGCAAGACCCAATAAACTCTAAATATCAAATTTGTTCTTGGGATTCTCCCAAGAAACCATAGCTCTCACTTTCTCTAGGTCAAATGAAACTCTAGACTCTAAGATGATATGACCGAGGAAGTAGAGTTTATTAATCCAAAAGTGGTATTTAATTCACTTAGCATAGATATGATTCTCTCTTAGTGTATTTAGTATGATATAAATATGGGTTGCATGGTCGTGTCTGGGGAATGAATATACTAAGATATAGTCACCAAAAAATTCCACAAATGAATCCAGATATAGGTGGAAGACACAATTCATAATATCCATGAATATTGCAGGTGCATTCGTGAGTCCGAATGGTATAACAAGGTACTTATAGAGAACATACATAATCTTGAATGTTTTGTGAGGTATGTTTGAGGTCCTAACAAGCACTTGATGATATCCTGACCTCAATTCTATCTTTAAAAACACCTTCACTCATCAAAGCTGATCAAATAGGTTGTTTATTCCATGAAATGGGTATTAGTTCTTGATAGTAAGTTGCTTCAACCAAAGGTAATCTACAAAAAGCCTAAGGTTACCATATGCCTTATTGGTAAAGAGGACCAGAGAACCCTAAGGAGAAGTGTTGGAGTGTATAAAGTCTTTCACCTCCATATCCTATAACTAATTATTGAGCTCCATAAGATCCTTAGGTGTCATCCTATAAAAATTTATGGTCATTGGTGTTTCTCCTACCATGAGTTCAATATTAAACTATACCTCTCGCACCATAGCTAGACCAGATAAGTCATCAGGAAATATGTCTATGTAACATTCCACTATTTGAGGAAATTAAATGGGTTGTAACCCCTGATCATCATGATAAATATTGGTAACCTATGATGTCACATTACCCAGGCCCTATTGCTTGGGTCCTACTCATTTTTTTCACATATACCATTCTTCCTTATGCATATGTGTAATTACCTATGTTGATGTAAATGTCACCCTCCAATGATAGCAGTCAATTCAAGCTTTGTAGTAACTAACCAATATATCCTAATGATTACATCAAATCGTGTCTTTTCAAGGACATACAAGTTCCACATGAATAGGTAAAAATATATATCAAGGGAACAATTCTGATAGTGACGAATGCCCTCTGAACGGATACCTAAGGATATATATAGCATCATGAATCCATGATAGTATTTTATGTCAAGGACCAATATCTCGGTGATTTCCTCATATATAAACGAGTGAGACATGCCTAGTACCTCATACAATAGATGGTCTAGCACTCTGCTCTTATAGTGTAGGAAAGACTGCATGTAACTAGAATGTATTATGGATTTAGGTCACTGTCTGACTGCCCTAAGAAGGCCTGCTCGGTTTCTTCTAGGAATCATATGTCTGGTTGCATCTTCCTCAACTAACCCCTCATCCTGGTCAGTCAGTGGTATTCCAGCTACTTTTCTAGCATGATCTTATTGACTTAGCTCTTAACTGAGTAGTAGGTGCAGATCCTCATTCGCTAGCCACATGAGGGAATGTCCTGTAGAAATTATGGGTATCTCTCATCCTACCACAACCACTGCACTCAACTAGATCCCATGGACATTGTGCTTTGAAGTGATTTGGCTTTATACACTCATGATAGACAAGATAACTATAATCTCTAGGATCATGACTACTGCTTCCTCTGCAAGAAACCTCAAAATTCATCTTTCACCCGAAAGAAGATCCACTAGAATCCCTAGTTGTCGAACTACCCTGGCTTGCATCGTCACCCTCTCTTAGATTCTTCCATGTGATTAGGTATTGGTAGAAAATCTCATAAATTTTAATCATCTTGAACACATTGACCTACGACTAGATGGGGTAACACAACCCATACTCAAATCACTTATTAGCCATAAGATCTTTAAAAGCTAGAGAAGGATCAAAATTATACAACTCAGTGAAATAGGAAGAGTATTCCATAACTAGCATGGTTCCCTTATATAAGTTCATAAATTCTCTATATCTATCAACCCTCAAAGTCTAGGGAAATAAGTATTCATATAAGACGGTCTAAAAATCATCTCATACCATGTCTTTATACTGATATGCCTAGGTATTGACATCCCACCACCTCTTAGTTGAGTCGCATAGAAAATAGGATTCTAGCTTGACCTTACACTCTGGATGCATCTCTAAATGCTAAAATATAGGAAGGATCAACTCAATATATGACTCTATGGCATGTGGTCTACCATCCCCTAAGAAGATGGGAGGATTCTGCTACTAAAAATCATGAGTCAACTCCACCATATTTGGGGATGGTCTCACTTTTCTTTGAATTGAATGCATCATATGCAAGAATCCCTCTCAGAATTGGGCATCATCACCCACATCTAGAATTATAAGAGGATCCACAGGTGGCTCGATAGGATGAGAAACTGGAGGCTCATGACCCGCCACCTGAGGAACATGATTGTCAACACCTTCAGGGCGTGTAACTCAAGAACGTCATTTCAGCATAATGCTATAATGACAATGAATGTCTTATAATATATTCAAGAAATTTATAATATTTCATTTAAGAAACTAGGACATGTACTAAATCCTTCCTATAAATAGACCATGTCTCTCTTCCTACTTCAAAATCCAGACTTAAATGGTAAAACAGACCACAACAAGCCATAAAAATAGATAAACATCCACCACCCACTTCCAAGGCTGGGGTTGGGTCACGTTTCTATATTAGGCATGTAAAATATTCTTTTTCACAAGTTATAAGTCATTTCCCATTTTAAAATGTGTGTTGTCTTTATCATTTAATGCATTGGAATTGGATGAATCTAATGATATGCCATTTTCCAGTCTATAAGGGCCCATACACCTTGTGAAAAAAAAGATGGCATTCACTTGGATTTAATTCTCATTTAAATTGTTCTTATTCATGTGATTATACTACTTTTAAATAGTTAATCTAGGTGGAAGCCATTTTCCGACCCATAAGGGCCCATACACCATATGAATCAAAGAGTGGAACCCATTAAACTTACACCATAGTATGATTTAAATCCTATAAAGGGTTTCAACACAATTATATATATACAAAAATGCACAATTACTATACAAAAATAAATTCTTTCTATTAATTAAACATGGAATATCATGATGCATGACCTATATTCCATGTTGTGCATATGGTTATTCATGTTCTAATACATATCCCTAATTTCATCCAATCAAGGAAATGAAATCATAATTCTAATAACATCAATATCAATAACATCAAAAAACATGTGAGGCTCCCAAAAGTGAAATGATATCAACCATAATAGTCATAATAGAACAAAAATGATAATTCTAGAAACTTGGCCCCTAACCTGTATACAGGTTCATGATGCCCAGGCACAGCTTGTGACTAAGTCCCAAATGTTTCCAAATCTCCAATATATTGTCGCCAAATAGTAAAGTAGGAATGAAACTGATCTGATACCACTTTGTGATGTATCATACCCAGATGTCACTTATCTCATGCCCCAAGACCGGTTGGCCACATGACTGCGAGCATGTCTCCCTATACTCCAGAGTTTTACAACTACCAGCAAGGGTGTAAAGGTAATAAAGTGGGTATACTATACCCTTATTTTAGAGTATAACAAAGGGTAAAAGAAATATTGAATAGTATTAGAAGCATTATATGATAGAAAAATATAGTAAACAATGGAAATGTAAACAGATAATAGTGGGATACTAAATAACTTAATATAATAACCAAAAGCCTCAAGGGAAGTGTTTAATACATATATGGATGCATGGAATACTAATAATATAGAAATGAACAAGTAAATACAATAATGTTATACAATAATCCAAAAGGAACAAAAGGAAAAAAACCACTCCTCGAGCATCTCGAACCTAGGTGTGATCATCTTCTCCTAAGATCCAGCTAAGTAGTATAAGTCAATAACCTATAGAAGGTCCTTTACCCTTTCTAATACCTATAGAAACAAAATATTCTTGGGTTCCATGGGCAGCCTTAGTAGGGTGTGAGATAAAATTTCCACCACCAATGATTTCTATATGTAAAATGAGTAGGTAGTCATAAGTAAACAGTGTGAAAATAATAATAGGAAAAATAAACCAATGCTGAATAAATAAATAACCTCCCACTCAGGTTCCCAAGGGACACCTATCAGGTCTACCTACTTTATCCCATGGATGGTATTTATGATCATATTACTATATAAATATATATATAGTATCATTATATATATTTATAGATATATGTGGGGATCAATCAAGTTGTATCCCATCGTTATCCTATTCTAGGGGAAGCTCTCATGGTCTAACCCCTAACCCACGTCCAAGAGCTCTCACGGTCTCCTGGAATGCACATATTGGCACTAGGACATACCCAAAGGTATCCATCATTAGGGGATATATGATAGTCTATCCCTTTTCTCCAGATGATGTAAAGACTGGGACATACCCAAAGGCACTAATCACCAAAAGAGCTCTCACAATCAATCCCCTGGCTCTAACTGGGAAGCTGACTCGGTCTCCCCTCCCAAGGGATATCATGGTCCCTTGGCTCCTTAGCCTATATAGAATAATGATTTATCATACACATACTATATAAGTAATTAAACTCTCATGCATCTCATCATAATTCATAATCATGTTCACATTAAACAAGATGATCACAAATCATTTCCTCTTGTGTCATGTTATCAAGCCTTTCACAAAGAAACCAATCCATGATTAAATACACCACATGAAACATGAGGAAGAAACTATCGGGTTTTCCTTTAACTATAATCAATTAATTAAAGGAATTTAATTTAGTAATTGTAAATTTACATAAGTCATGGACAAATTCATGGGTTCACCGTCTATATATCAAGTTCTTTTTAAAAAAGACATTCATTTCATGTGATTAATTTTTAATAAGACAAGAAAAAGGGAAAGTTCATGCCATCATTTGAAATAATTCCAACAAAACCAATTCATTATAAAGGTTATATCCATATTACCCAATCCAACCTATACAAGACAATCCATCCATTTTTCCTAAACACGACATATTCTATCATAATACATAGGGGTCAATAGTAAGTCCATGTAACAAATCAATTGCTAATTTGGGAAATTCAAAATCTAAAGGATCCAAAAAACATTGAGGCACCTTAGAATACATTAATTAGAAAATTTTCAATGTAAATTTCATTTAAAATACAAGCTAGAATCTAAATTGGGTTCCAATCATTTTGATCCACTTGGACAAAATGACCAATTTCAAGGAAGTGCACCTATGGTTGTCCATATAGAGTATGTGTGATGTCTAAAACCCTAAAAAGACCAATTCACAAATATCAAGGCACAAGGGTCATTTAGAAATGAAGAAAAAAACACAATATAGGATCTCAACAAAGGACAACATATGGCACAATGGAATAAATATGAAATGACCAAAATTCAAATGGAAAACTACGTGAACAACTACCTTAGGTTCATAGACGATGACTCTCTTGATATTGACCTCAGATTTGAAGCTGGTTGGAAGATATCTGATTTTCATTCCAATTACCTAAAAATAGGGAGAAGGAGCCTATATCTAAATAGTGAAATAAATGGCAAGAGAAACTTTGATAGGATTATTGAGACTGTGGAAGAATATTGTTGTAGTTTCATTGCTTCTGATGGATCAGGGATCAGACACCAGATGAAGTCTCTAGCTCAAAGCCTAATCTTGGAAAATTCTTGTGATCAAGGAGGAGTAACCCACAAATTTTGGATACTAGAAACAAAGAATAATGGGCGATGGGTTTAATAATTAAAGAGGGTGAAAATGGTAATTTTTTCAGAAAATTCCACTATGCATAGTTTAGGCGCACAGTTTACAAACCATGCACAAATAATGTGTCAAGGCTCTATACCTCATATGAAGTAGGCTACACAGCCATACACCTTATCCTAAATGGTTGCAAAAAAACAATGCGGACTTTCAGGTACCCTTGTTTGAATTTTCATGGTTTACAAAAATGGTACGACTTAGGTTGCATGGTTTCCACTAACCTTGTGACCCAACCTGTAGCCTACTTTACGAGAACTCCAAGCTCTAAAAAATCCTCAGATGCTCCTCAAACCTTCCCTCAGACATAATATACCTTTATCGTGATTAAAAGGAAACATTCAAAATGAAAATTTAATGATTCATACCTTCATAAAAAAGGTGGGTCGTTACACAAAATGTTACACTATTTTTTTATAATATATCTTATGTATCCACATAGGGACAAAATTAATTTATGAATGATTTTAATTGTATATTTTGAGATTAATAAAATTATTTTCATCATATTTTTTAATATTTAGTAATTATATAATGACCTTAATTTCTTATGCAACACTGATGTAGTATTTCTCCATTTAATAAAAAAATATAAAAAATGATTTTAAAAATATTAAAATTTATATAATTTGAATGATTTAATGTGACCAAAAAATTTATATATCTATATGAAATATTAGGGAGGTTTGAAATCAATATATTCTAATTCCCCCTTTATCTTGATTAAATTAAAGTTTAATTAATTGAATAGTTTCAAAATTGACTATAACAATATTTTTTCAAAATAATATTTTATTAAATTATTTAAAAAGAATAAAAAACATGAAATATGAAAAGGTTGGTATGATATGATCTAAAATGTTGTAAATTTTCCATTTATGGACCAATTTTTACCTTTTAAGTAAAAAATTCAATCCTTTAATATTTAAAATGGTTTTACGTTAGTTAAAATTAAAATTGATTAACTAATGGTTAATCAAAATGATAAGGTTTAAAATGACACAAAAAAATCCAAATTATATTGGTTTATGGGGTTATAAGACTATCCTATCTTATCTTCAAATACATGTCCATTTAGACTAATTTTTCTTGAGAATAAATTTATTATAATTTAATCTTATGAGAAATTCTAAAAGTTTCCCTCACCTCAATTATAAAAGGATGCATATCACCTCACTTATTTACATCACATAGAGCCTTTTATCTTGAAACATTTATACCAATTTATCTTATAAACTTATTTATACACATTATAAATGTTATGGTATTCTAAAAATACCAACCCTAGAGCCCTTTAGAGGATATCTAAAGGATTCATTTCTAAGAAGAAGAGGTTAGAGTGCTTTAAAGTAAGGGGAACTCAAGGTAAGGGATTTTTGTATCACTTTTAATTATGTGATACAAATACCTTATACACCACTTGTTTTTTTATTTGATATATTTACTACTAATGAATGTATTTTAATATACTTCTCATGAAAATTGTGGGATATACATATCAATCTAAGTTTGTTTCTTTTATGGGGCTTATGATTCAAAAGTTACCAATAGTAAGGGTTTTATTTCACAATCTCATCAATATTAGGTATTTTTATATTTAATTATACACTAGGGAATTTTTTCCACCATTTCCATGTTTTATAAAAACAAATAAAAAAATTACTATTCTTGCAAGATTCTTTAAATTCATTTTTACCCATGTTTGATTTTTTACAAAATAGTTTGAAAGGAATATTTTTATCATTTTCCACAAAGGATAATTTTTAATTTTATGAAAAAAAGATGGAATTAATTTTTTTATTAACTTATATGGCAAAAACATATTTTCCCACCAACATGAATAATTTTTTATTTGAAGATACCTTTATAAATTTTCAAGGTTATTTAAAATGAAAATGTTTTCCTTTATAATTGCACATTTTATTTTAATAAAGTGGTTTTAAAATAAAAAGTTTATTTTCCTCAATAATTATTCCATGTGATATTTCAAAATAATTTTCTATCTAATATAATATAATTTGATTTTACTTAATCTTTAGTGAAAATATGATACAAGAATATTGTCCTTATTTTCTCTTTGGATTTTTTATGTTTATGATGACAATATATTTATGAAAACCATTTCTTTTACAAGGGTTATGCTATGATGAAATGTTTATGAAAACCATTTCTTTTCATGGGTTCTCATATAATGAATTCTTTTTGATATTGTGGTATACATATGTATGATTTTTATTGTGTGACAGGTGGTACTTATATCTCCCTCCAATGCATTGAGTAATGTTTTATATCTCATGAGATAACTATGGGATGTAATTCAATGTGCTTGATATACTATGGTATAATAGTTTATGTTCTTGATATTATATGGGATGTAGGTGGTGATTCCTGATCTATTATGGTTTTATGGTGTTAGTAATTAACCTTGACATTATGAAATGGTTTTTATGCCTATGTTGGTTCCACAAATTTACGAATGAAATGATATTATGATTCATGATTGATTTATGATAATTTTTACTCTTATGATCCATGTATTTTGAAATGATAATGTTTTATTCCATGAATCATGTTTATGATCTATGATAGATTGGGTATGAACTCTCTAAGTTATATTCATGATCTCATACTATTATACTTTTCTTATTCTTCAATATAATCATATATTGATATCTCTCATGTTTACCCTTACTGATAATTTGAGATCACAATTTTTTATATTTCCTTTCACCATGTTATGAAGAAAGTTATTAAGTATAATATGTTAAGAAGGTTTCTAGTATTGAAGAAATAGGTGGGAGATGCTATAGATATTTTATGAACTAGTTGTTTTTGTTTCCTAGTTTCCAAAGATACTAGACCTAAATGATTCTAGCATGTATCAAAATGTTATGCAATGAATATTCATCTATTAAAATGTAATAACTATGTATGAAAAGAACGGATCATTATAGTTGTTATTAGGGAAAGGTTTAGTTAACCTTTGGAAACTAGGATGAGAAAACTTTAGTGAGAACTATAGGGATAAGTATAAGTATAGAATAACATTCTAAAGTTATGGTAATGGTCATTGAAGACCTGGGTAAGGTGTCATAGATTTAAAAGAACATTTATTTATTTAGAAATATTATAAATGATTTTTCGTGATTGATCAATTTGATCAAATATTCTTGATGTTCATATGAACCATTTTGGTTTTACTAAGGATTTAGGATTGAAGGATGATTTTTAGGTTGTAATAGGTAAGCTCAAATATTGAAGTACACTATTTGAGATTAGTTACATGAATTCCTATATATCAAGAAACATCTTAAGGGATTTTAAGGTCTTGGTAATTAACCTTGACATTATGAAATGGTTTTTATGCCTATGTTGGTTCCACAAATTTACAAATGAAATGATATTATGATTCATGATTGATTTATGATAATTTTTACTCTTATGATCCATGTATTTTGAAATGATAATATTTTATTCCATGACTCGTGTTTATGATCTATGGTAGATTGGGTATGAACTCTCTAAGTTATATTCATGATCTCATACTATTATACTTTTTGGAAATTGTTCATACAAATATTCTTATCCTCCCTTTATTTGAATTTGATATAATTATAGGTATGAATTGGATTTATTAATATGATACTTAAATCAGTTGTTGAAGGAGGGAAGTCACATTTCATATTCTGAATAAACCTATGATTGTTTATCAGTGTGAGGATGACTAAAAATTCCCAATGGGAATTACTTATATATTTTTGGGACTTAATTCCTATTAATGAAGTGTATTTATCATATATGGTTGGGGAAAAACTCAAATTTTGGGATACATCTATTATTTGGGAGTTTTTTATGTTTTTATGGAACAGTCGTTTGGTCTTACACTAAATTGTGAAGTTGAGTTTTCAATATAACTCATACAAAGTACTACACCTATTTTAAATACTCTTTATAGAATATACTCAATTTAGTTACAAGAATTGAATAATAGACTCTAATAGAATATTTACAGGGGATTCATCTTTCCAAGTGCATTACCTTGGGAATCACCTATTTTTTTTATTAGGAAGAAAGATTGATCAATGCGACTCTACATTGATTATTGGTAACATAACAAGATCATTATAAATAAAAAATATCATCTACCCCTTATTTATGACTTGTTAGATCAACTACATAGAGATCAATAATTTTCCAAGTTTGATCGCCATTATATATATCATCAATAGAGGGTCAAGAAGAAGGATATACCCAATACAATATTTCATACAATTTATGGACCCTATGATGCTATAGTGATTCCTTTTGGTCTTACTAACTCCCCCACTATATTTATTGATTTAATAAATATAGTATTTAAATAATACCTTGATCAATTTTTGGTATTCTTTATAGATTATATTCTTATTTTTTTAAAGATAAAGGAAGTACGTGAAGATCATTTTAGAATAGTGTTGAAGGCCCTAGGGTAGGAGATGCATTATGAAAAAATTACCAAGTGGGAATTTTGGCTTTTGAAGGTTTCATTCTTGCGTTATATAATCTCAAGTGAGGGTATATTAGTAGACCCTTAAAAGGAAGAAGTTATTGAAAATTGACCCAAACCAACCAATGTGATCGAGATATGTATTTTTATTGGTTTGGATAGATACTATTAACACCAGGTGGATAAGTTTTCATGGATATCAAATCCACTCACTAAGTTAACTCGAAAGGGAGCCAAGTTCATTGGTATTGATTAACGTAAGGAATTTTTTAAGGAACTTAAGAGAAGTCTAGTCAGCACACATGTGCTTAAACTACCCTTTTGTGGATAAGGGTTTGTAATCTTTATTAATTCATCAAAGAATGTATTAGGATATTTCCTCATGTAGAATGATATGTTTATAGATTATACCTTTCCAAAATTGAAGTTTCATGAGAAAAAGTACCCAAATCATAATTTGGAGTTAGCTAAAGTAAAATTTTCATTAAATATATGGAGGCATTATCTCTATGGGGAAAGTGTGATATATATACTGATCACAAAAGTTTAAAGTACATTTTCACTCAAAAAGAGTTAAACATGCACCAAAGAAGATGGTTTGTGATGATTAAATATTATGACTTCTCAATACATTACCAACCTGGGAAAGAAAATAAGGTGGAAGATTCTCTGAGTTGAATGGATCTTGTGAGCTTATCAATAATGAGGACTGCAAAATATCCAAAATTTCTGGACTTGTAAAGCATAGATCTTGAAATCTTGAAGAAAGGGGAGAAATATTATCTTTTTAAAATGAGTTTTCAACCATCTATACAAGTGAATATTAAAGAGGCACAAAGGAAATATGTAGAACTTGTAAACAAGGTGTGAAATTTTCTTGATTTTAAAAATGATTATGATGGAATAATAAGGTTCAATAACTATGTATGTGTTCTTTCGGTACTAGATTTAAAGAATGAGATAATATATGAAGCTTATACTTCTTTATTCTTTACTCATCCTAGAATTATGAAGATGTGTATAGATTTGAAAGATTATTTATGGTTAGATAACATAAATATTGATATTGGAGAGTATGTTTATCGATGCTTGTTATGTCATAAGGTTATGTATAAGAGATATAATTCTAAGGGGATGTTACAACCATTACCAATACCATAATGAAAATGGGAAAACATGACCATGTATTTTTCCTTATGACTCCCCATATCATCTAAAGGGTATAATGTTATATGGGTAGTAGTCGATCACTTTACAAGTTCAGAACACTTCATTTTCAATGAATAATATTTCTATCTTGTTCAAATTACTAGATTATATATTAATTATGGTGTAAGATTTCATGGTTCACCAATATCAATTGTATCTGATCAGGATCCAAGGTTTACCTTAATGTTTTGGTGATATCTTTATCAGTGTTAGAATATAGAGTTAAGTTTTAGTACTTCTTATCATCCTCATATAGATAGTTATTCTAAGATAACCATTAATACTCTAGAAGACTTGTTGATAGCTTTCTCTATATATTTAAAAGTTGATTGGGATCAACACCATCATTTAATGAAATTTTAGTACAATAATGTATTTCACCCTAGTATTCAGATGGCTCATTATGAATCCCTCTATGGTGGGAAGTGCATAAGTCTACTTTTTTGGAATGAAGTTGGAGAAATAAATCTATTAGGAAATAATTTAGTTGAGGAAATGGAAGAGATTGTTAGATCTATTCAACAAAACTTATGAGTAGCTCAGTTTTAACAAAAAAGTTATGCTGAAAATCATTGGATAGATAAAGGGTTTAACGTTGGTGACAAGGTATTCCTATGAATATATTCCTAGAAGAGGGTGATGAGATTTTGAAAGAAGGGAAAGCTAAGACCTAGGTATATCATCCCTTTTGAAATTATTGATCTTATCAAGATAGTATCTTATTGATTGGTGCTTCCACCTAATTTTTCTCAAGTTCATGATGTGTTCAATGTATCTCTACTAAAAAAGTACATACCTAATCCTTCACATGTGTTTGTATTAGAGATCATATCACTAGAAAAATATCATTCCTATAAGGAATAACCTGTATAGATTCTAGATTGTATAGAAAAACAAGACCACTTACCTGGTCAAAGTTTTGTAGAAAAGCTATTAATTTGAGAAAGCTATGTGGGGGCCTAGGAATGTGATGAGGAAGAAGTTTTCTCATCTATTTGTATTAGTGTGATGAATTTTGAGGGTGAAATTTATTTTAAGGGGGTAAAATGTAACACCATGATATTTTTATGATTTATTTATCTTTAAATAATTTGATTTCTTTGACAGCATGCATTATACACAACATAAAGTTTAAATGAACCACGTAACATTATCAAAATAGTATGTGTCTATTATCACCTAGTCAATATATTAGCATGTATGAATATTAATAAATAAATTATAAAAAAATATACAGTCTACACATTTATAAAATAAATTCATTAGTTAACAAATGGTTATAATTAAAAACAAAAAAAATTATTTGAAAATAAAACTGACGTTTTTTTTAAAACAAATTATGCGTGCAATGTAATTTTATTAATAATTTAAATTAATCACTATTTTTGATTGATTTTAATACAATATAAATATTATTTACTTTATTAAATGTTTTAAAAATTATAAAATATTTTTTCTAGGAATAATATGGGAATAAATCCATTTTTATGCTTAAAATATATATTATTTTTAAATATGTTTTTATCACATTTTGTGAACATAATTTAAAATTAATTTATCATATTTATAGGTATTGAATAATATAAAATTAATTAAATATTTATAATTAGGAGATTAAATTTTGGTAATTATTCCACTTTTATTTTTGATCAATATGAATTGTAACTGTGGAAAAATGTATCACCTTAGTAAAGGGTGAATCAAGTTAATATGGATTAAAAATAAATGATAAAGACATAATTATTCATCCTAATTATTATTGGATGAATTTAATTTAACCCTTAATACCTTATTTTCAAAATTTATTTGTTTAATGGACACTTTTCCATGAAAATGACTTATATATTATTTAAATCAAAGAAAGTTACAAAATGTCACCCTCTTTGTTTATAATATCTATTATGTTTCCACATAGAGAGAAAAGTAAGTTATGAATGAATATAAGTGTATATTTTGATATTAATAAAAATTATTTTCATGGTATATTTTTTTAAAATTAGTAATTATATAATGACCTTAATTTCTTATGCAACATCGATGCAATACTTCTCTATTTGATAAAAAGTATAATAATTAATTTTAAAAATATTAAAAGTTATATAATTTAAATGATTTAATGTGACCCAAAAATTTTATAGATATTTAAGACATATTAAGGAGGTTTTAAATCGTTATATTTTAATTCACCCTTGGTCTTGATGAATTTCAAGTTAAATTAAATAAATAGTATCAAAATTGATTATAATGATATTTTATCAAAATAATAATTTATTAAATTTTTTTAAAATCATAAAAATATTTAAATAATACAAGGTGGATATTATATGGTCTAAAATTTTATAAATTTTCCATTTATGGGACAATTTTCACCATATAAGTAAAAAACTACAACCCTTTATATTGAAAAAGGTGTTACCATAGTTAGAATTTAATTTGATTAACTAAGGGATAATCAAAATGATAAGGTTTAAAATGACACCAAAAAATAAATAAATTCTATTAGTTGATGGTATTAAAACCCTGTACTAAATTTTATTCTAATCCATAGATATTTGGAATCATTTTTATCAAGAATAAATTTATTATAATTTAATCTTTTGAGAAATTCTAAAAGTTCCCCTCACCTCAATTATAAAAGGGAACCTCCCCCTCACTTATTTATATCACTTTTTTCCTTATGGTTTGACCATAATCTACCAATTTATCTTCTCAACTTCTATATCCACATTATGGAGGTTCTGGTCTTCTCAAAATACCAACCTTGTATCCCTTTAGAGGATATCTCAGGAGTTTAGGGTGCCTTCGATGCAAGGCGAAATTGAGGTAAGGGATGTTTGTCTCACTTTTATTTCCATGGGACACATACCTTATAAACCACTTATTTATTTATTTTTTATGTATATACATTTATTTAATTTCTTTTATGACCCTTATCATGAAATATTTTAGATATACATATCCATATAAGGTTATTTATTTCATATGGCTTATGATTCAAAAGTTACCAAAGTGGTAAGGGTTTTATTTCACAGTCTCATAAAAATTCAGGATTTTTTATGTTTAAGTATCTTTTAGGTAATATTTCTCATCCATGTCCATGTTTTATAGAAAAAACATCCAAAATAATTTTACTATTGTTTGATGGTTTTTTAAATTCATTTTCCCCTTGTTTGGCTTTTTTAAAATGGTTTTAAAGGAATCTTTTTGTAATTTTACAAATGATATACTTTTTGAATTTTATGAAAACAATATAGAAGAAATGTTTTTTAAGTTATATGTAATGAATGGATTTTACCACCATCATGACTAATTTTTTATTTGAATCTTAAATTAGAAGTTTACAAGGTTATTTTCAATGAAAATGTTTTCCTTTATAGTTGCACAGTTTATTTAAATAAAATGATTTCAAAAATAGAAAGTTGATTTTACTCAAGAATTATTCCAATTAATATTTCAATATCATTTTCCATAAATATGACATCCTTTGATGCTTCTTAATCTTTACTGGAAATATGATCCAAGGGTATTATCCTTATTCGTTCTATGGATGGTTTATGTTTATGATGACAAGATGTTTATGAAACCCATTTTTTATGGGTTATGCTATGATGAAATGTTTATGAAATCTATTTATTTTCATGTGTTCTGATATGATAAATTCTTTATTATCTTATGGCACACATATATATGATTTTCATTATGTGATGGGTGTGACCTATATCCCCCTCCAATTCAATGGGTAAATTCGTATATCTCATGAGATCATTATGGGATGAATGTTAATATGCTTGATCTACTATGGGATAAAAGTCTATGGGATTGATTTAGTATGGGATGTAGATGGTATTTATTTATCTATTATGGTTTTATGGTCTTTTTAGTTAACCTTGAAATTATGAAATGGTTTTTATACCTATGTTGGTGACACACTTTTATGAATAACGTAAGCTTATCATTCATGATTGATTTATGATAATTTTAACGGTTATCATCCATGTATTTTAAAATGATAAAGTTTTAATCCATGACTCATGTTTATAATCTATGACAGATTGGGTATGAAAATTTTAAGTTATTTCCATAATCTAATACTCTTATACTTATTATATTACTTCATATGATCATTGATTGATATCTCCCATGTTTACCCTTACTAGTTATCTAAGCTCACTCTTTACTTTCCCCCAGGTTATGAAGAAAGTTTTTAAGCATGATATGTCTAAGAAGGGTGAAAGAATTCCTGAAATAAGTGTGAGATGATAAAGATATTTTATGAACCAGTTGTTTATGTTTCTATGTTTCCAAAGATATTATACCTAAATCATTCTGGAATGAATCAAAATGTTATATAGTTAATATTAATCTATTAAGATGTAATATCTATGTATGAAAATTAGGGGTCGATATATTTATGTTTTATTGTAAACCTAATCTTTTAGTTTAACCCCAACATCAAACAATTTTAACATAAACCACAGTAATTATTTTTCAATCTTAAACAGTTATAATTTTACTTATAAGGTAAAACATTTCTCATAAATGTATAAGGGATGAAATCTTAGACCATATATTATTCAATTTCTCTATTGAAATATTTTTATGAATTTTAAATAACTTAATTTAATATTAGTTTTATAAAATATTATTAATGTAATTTTTGAAACTATTCATTTAATTTGACTTCAAATACATCAAGACAAATATGGAATTAAAATATAATACTTTTACACATACCTAATATGATATATTCATATATTAAATTCATGTAACAAAAAATTCATCCAAATTGTATAAATTTTAATATTTTAAAATTCATTTCTTTTATTTTTCTATTAATTGAATAAATACTATGTCGTTGTTGCATTAGAATTTAAAGTAATTATTCAGTCACTATAAATTAAAAATATTACCATGATAAAAAAATAACTCATATTTCAAATAAATATTTAAAACTAAAAATAACCTCATTTTATTCTTATAGAAATATATTAGATATATTAAAGTCAAGAATGTGACATTTTGTTTTTGTTTTTTTATTTTATTAAAGTAATATAAAGGTAAATATCAAAGAAAAATATCACCAAGTGGCCTTATTTTTAAAATTTGGATGGAAGTGGAAAAAATGCTTTTATCCAATAGGATAAAGGTATGTTTTAGAGAATTTTTTAATCCTTATCTCAAAGTTTTAACACTATTTTATCCGTATTACCCTTACAGAGGTTAAAAATATTTACGAAGGTTACTATTTATGATGATAAGAAATAAAGGAGAACTATTTAATAAATTTGTACCACTTGATTCCAAATATGGATTTCATTTTATCAAATTCAATTCATATAAGTTTAAAAATAAATTTATCACAAAACCACAAATCATGATGAAAAGAATTTTTTTAGAAAAAAGCGTTTTTAAGTCCAAAAATGAACTTATACCAAAAGTAGGTATGATAATGATTAAAATGAAATTTATTATATAATTTATAAATAAAGAAGTATTATTTTAATTTAGGATTAAATTAAAATAATCATGGGGATTTTCAATTAAAAAAAAGGTCATTTTTACAAAAAAATGATATTTTTTCACTATTCACTAAAAAATCAACATTTTCATAAAAAATATAAAGTTCCAAAATAATATAATATTGACATGATAAATTTAAAAATGATATAACTTCCACATAATAATATTAAAATTGGTTTTCACAGTTCATTTAAACATATTGTTGAGTGTAAATCAAGCTATCAAGGAAATTTATTTAAAGAGAAATATATCCTAAAATATTGGGGTTTTGCATTCTACCCCTCTTATAAGAATTTTTCCCTAAAAATTAAATCAATATAATATAAAAAACTTAGGATAATTCAACCTAAATATATTCTTAGGTTCCTACATAGCTTTCTCAATTTTAAGGTTTTTTCATAAAACATTGACCAGATGAGTGGTCTTGTTTCATATCACTTTCTCTTTATGATAGAGAATATTCACCATTTGTTCCTCATAAGATAGATATTTATTTAGTGTTATTAACTATGAGTTAAATACATATAAATTATTGGGTATGTACTTCCTTAGAAGAGATACATGGGACACATTTTAAACTTTAAATAGATTTGGTCGAAGCACCAAATGATAAGCTACCGTCACTATACGATCAAGAATTTCAAAGGGACTAATATATCTAGAGCTCAAATTTCCCTTCATTCTAAATCTCATAACCTCATTACAAGTAGGTATTCATGGGAATACCTTATCACCAACTTCTAACTCTATATCTCACTGATAATTTTCAGCATAAATGTTTTGTTGACTCTGAGATGAACTTAGGTGTTTTTTAATGGTTATAACATTCTCTTTCATTTCCTCATATATATCTGGTACCAATAACTTTATTTCCCCAAATTCATCCCAACCCATTATATTTATACACTTACTTCCATAGAGGGCTTCATAAGTATCCATCTGAATGCTCAAGTAAAAGCTATTATTGTAAGAAAATTCTACCAAAGTAAGGTGTTGATCCCAACCACCATTAAAAACCATAGAGAACCCTCTCAACATGTATTATAGAGTTTGAATGTTCCTATCATATTGACCATATATCTAATGATGATAATTAGTATTGAAACTTAATTTTGTATCCAAATATTTCTAAAGTATTTTCCAAAAAAATGAGTTAAACATTGGATCATCGGATATGATTGAAAGTGGCACTCTATACAATCTCATAACTTCATTAATGTATAACCGAGTAATGTTATCAAGAGATATATCATCTCTAATCGAGATAAAATGAATATATTTAATAATGTGATCAACTATAACCCAAATATCATTATTCCCATTAGATGTTTTGGGGATTCCAATGATGAAATCCATGGTAAATTTTTCCCATTTCCATTATGGTATGGGTAATGATTGTAACATATCATTAGACTTCTATCTCTAAACCTTAACTATATGACATTATAGGAATCATGATACATACTTAGAAATATCTTTTTCATCTAATTACACCATAAATATTCATTCAGATCTATATAAATCTTTTTTACTTCCAAGATGAATAGAGAATGATGAATTATGAGATTCATCCAACAACTCCTTATTCTACTCACATACTCGGTCCCTAAACCTTATCATTACAGCATGATCATGGTTGAATTCAGGTTCATTCCTAACCTTCTTCTGTAATTCCACATCTCCATTTTATGCCTTCTTAATCCTATCATGGATGGATGGTTGAAAATTCATATGAGAAAGATAATAGTTGTCACATTTCTTTAATACTTCAAGTTCCAACTTCTGAAAATCCATAAATATTAGATATCATTAAATCCTCATTATGGAAAAACTAGCATGATATTTTTAGCTCAAATCATCAGTCACCTGGTTTACCTTCCTAGGGTAGTAATGTATTCAGAAGTTGTAATATTTTATCAACTCCACCCATCTTATCTTATGTATATTCAATTATTTATGTGTAAATATTTTCTTAAATATTTTATGATCATTATATATATATAACACCTTTTATGATAAAAATAATTTCCCCATATATTCATTGCAAAAATACCACTACCAGCTCCATCTGCTCATGAACTTTCAAATGATAGGAGGCATGAGCTATCACCATATAATTCTTCATGATAATGTATCCTAGTCCCTTATTTGATGCATAATTATATACCACATACCCTTATTAAATACTAGGTAGTGTAATAAAAGGTGCACTAACCAACCTTCTCTTTATTTCTTTGAAATTATTTTCAAATTTATTTGTCCATAAGAACTTAACTCACTTCTAATTCAACATGGTAAATAGATTAGATATTCATGAGAAATTTCTCACAAAGCATCATTAGTATCCAATCAACCCAATAAAACTATGGTCTCAGTTACAATGGTAAATCTAGTTAATTGCTCAATAATTTTCACCTTTCAACTATCCATTGATATACTGTCATTTAAAATTATATGACCTAACAGGGATATTTTTTTAGTCAAAATTGAAACTTGGTAAATTTGGCATATAGATTCTCCTTCCTCAATGTCTTCATCACATTACTAAAATGTTCTTTATGCTCTTTCTATATATTCAAATATATAATAATATCATCTATAAATACTATTGAAAATTGATCAAGGTAATATCTAAAAAATCTATTCATTATATTTATAAATATAGAAGGAGAAGTGGTATGTCTAAATGTCATTAATATAAATTCATAATGACCATACATGATATAAAATTTTTTCTTGGGTATATCCTCCTTGACCCCTAGATGAAAATATTTAGATCAAATATAAATCTTGGAAAAATATTGATATCCTCATAATTGATCAAAATGATCATCAATATAGGGTAAAGGATGTTGGGTCGGAAGAAACACGAGGGAATGATGGCAAGAGGGGGGGTGAATTGCCTTTTAAAAAATGATTAACAAATAAAAAATCAAAGTGAAAGTGCAGCGGAAATAAAAGAGGCAAGACACACAAAATTGATAATGGAGTTCGGCCAAAACCCGGCCTACGTCTCCGCTCCCAACTCAACCGTTGAGAGATTCCTACCGCTTGCTTTTCAATGGTTTTAGCAAGAAACCCACTAGGCTTTGAGGTAGCACTAGGACCTATTACAGCTTGCTTTTTGTGGTTTAGCAAGAACCCACTTGCTTTTAATGGTTTAGCAAGAACCCACTAGCCTTTTTAACGGGTGAAGGCTAGCTCACCGTGTCTCAAGCTTTTTAAAGGAAAAGCTTGTGAACCTCTTCACACCTTAGTGGTGGTGTGAGAACCCAAAGAAAAGGGGATGAGAAAAGAGTTTGGGGTTTGTAGGCACAAACCCAAATTTAAAGCTCAATAAAAAGTAAAACAATAAAACCCGTATTTGGGAAGACTTGGGCGCCTTTGATTGGATGGAGATGTTGAAGGCCGCTTCCAAGCTTCTTTGAAGGAGCTCCTTGGATGTGGAAGTTGTTGGAGCTAGGTGGGTTCCTTTGAGGAAGTCCGCCGGAGGTTGGCCAATTGATCCAAAATATGTCCGTTGGCTTCGTATATGTTCCGGTGGGTGTCCGGGGCTTCCTTGGCCTTTATTTATAGTCTAGGAACCCTTGGGGAGGCTTCGGAGCCGTTGGAGAGGTCTTCAGAGCCGTTGGAGCCCAAAAGAAGGTTGACTGGTCAAACCCAACGGCTAGTTTGACTGGGCTACCGGCTGGCTGGTGCAGGGCCACCGGCTGGCCGGTGCCTTGGCAGAGGAGGAGAATTCTGGTCCAGGCACCACCGGTCGACCGGTGGAGGAGCCACCGGCTGGCCGGTGGCAAGACAGTAGCAAATACTATTTGGGCTGGGTGCCACAGGTCGACCGGTGACAGAGCCACCGGTCGACCGGTGGAACCTGGCAGTGGGCAATCCCTCTGCCAGTTCCACCGGCTGGCCGGTGCTATCACACCGGTTGGCCGGTGGACTGAATTTCAGTCCATTTCTTGTCCATTCTTGGGCCAATCCTTTGGAAATCTTTTTCCTATCATCCACAACACTTAAAAACAAAGTTAAACATATATGAAAGTGATTGTGATCATGAAAATCAAAGAGTGTGGGGTACAACAATCTCCCCCTATTTTGATGATCACAATCACTTATCTAAGCAATGTAAAAACTTAAAAGAAAGGCATGCCTAAATGATAAATTGAAAATAAATACTAAGAATGAGAGAAAAGATTCTCCCCCAATCAATCAAGAAATTTCTCCCCCTTTGTGATTATCAAAATAGCTCGGGGCATAAAACTTGATTGAGGGAAAAGATTTGAAAAACAAGATTGAGATTTGAAAATCAATTGAGATTTTGGAAATTGAAAGATTGAAAAAATTGAATAACAGTTTGAATTGAAAGTTTTAAATCAAAAACTAATTGAAATTTGAAATTTGAAACCAAATGAAATTTTTGAAATGAAAAATTCGAATTGAATATTTTGAAATGAAAATTTTGATACCAAGTGTTGAAATTGAAGGTTGGAATCGAAAATTTTGAAATTACAATAAAGCTTAAAAGATCCTAACTCCCCCTAAATAAAAACAAAAAGTCACCGGGGAAAGGAAACAATTTTTGGCCCGGAGAGACTCGCTAGAAGGGATTTTTCAATCCATACTTGTCTCATGGCGGGTCTTCTCCTATAAAATTCGTCCGAAAAGAAAATAGACTTGGGTTGGCCGTACCGGGCATTTTTGCAATCACACTCATAAATGAGGTGCCCGGATTTTTTACAATAATTGCAAAATTTAAAACAAGAGCTCCCCCTTACAAAAACAGTGGGAGCATGGGAGGAGGAGGCTTGGTTGGTATATCCTAGCCCTTGGGTGGTTCTTGAAATTCGTTGGGAACCAAGCAATTTTGAAAGATTTTGTTCCCCTTGGGTGAACTTGGCTAGGGATTCTCTAAGGTCCTTGATGGTTGATTCCAAAGAATCAACATTGGGGAAATTTTGGATTTTTAGGGAGAGTTCCTCCTTCTCTTTGAGAAGTTGTTCTTTTTCGGAGGAAAGTTTTTTGAAATTCTTTTTTAAAGCAACAAATTTTGATGATAATTCATGAAAACCTTTTTCTAGTTGGTCTCTAGCGTGTGAGAGTTCTTCATAAGATAGATGATTTAAAGAATTGGAATATGAAGAACAAGAGGAGGAGTCGGAAGATGTTACCTCATGGAATGCCATTAGGCATTTTGTACCGTTGTCGCTCGAGGAAGAGGAGGAGGATGATGAAGAGGAGGTGTCACTCCATGTGGCCTTGAGGACCTTCTTCTTTCCTTTTTCCTTTGGCGTGGCCCGTTTCTTGTTGAGTGGGCAATCGGGCTTGTAATGGCCCTTTTCACCACACCCGTAGCATTTTACCTTGGGCTCGGATCTTGCGGTGGGTTCTTGCTTACGCGCCTTGCGAGATTTCTTCTTCTTCTTGTGCTTCTTCATAAACTTGTGCATTTGGCGGGCGAGATTCTCAATTTCCGAATCGCCGCTTGATGATGAGGAAGATGAGGAAGGAGATGAGGAAGAAGATGAGGAGGAGCTTACTTCTTTTTGTACCTTGAGGGCGATGTTCTTTGGAGTTTTGATAGGGGTGCCCTCCTTTTGTGCTTGCCTCCTCATCGTGATCTCATAAGTCATGAGAGATCCGATGAGCTCCTCTACCGGCATATTTTTGACGTCCTTAGCTTCTTGGATCGCCGTCACCTTTGGTGCCCATGAGCTCGGAAGGACCCATAGGATCTTCTTGACCATCGTCTCGGCTGAAACATCATCACCAAGAGATTTCCTTCCATTGCACACGTCAGTAAAGCGAGTAAACATTTCAGAAATAGATTCATTTGGGTGCATGGAAAATGACTCAAAATCCTGACGATACATGTCCAATCGAGTATCCTTTACTTTGTTGGTCCCCTCATGGGTAACCTCCAAAAGTTTCCAGATTTCATGTGCGGAGGTGCATGTGGAAACTCGATTGAACTTGTTTCGGTCAAGGCCGCAATGAAGAGCATTCATGGCTTTTCCATCAAGCTCAAAATTTCTAATGTCGGCTTGGGTCCATTTGGATTCGTCGGGGGAGGAGAGGGTGTAACCTTGCATGACAATTTTATATATGGGATACCCTATACTTCTAAGAAAGGTAGTCATGCGGGTTTTCCAATAATTATAGTCGGTCCCATCAAAAAATGGAGCCCGACCCAATGAGAGGCCCTCGGGGGCGAAAGAGGTTGATGCCATCTTAATGGATCTTAAATTTGAAACCGGGTTAGGGTATTACTCAAATTTCCCTCTGATACCAATTGTTGGGTCGGAAGAAACACGAGGGAATGATGGCAAGAGGGGGGGTGAATTGCCTTTTAAAAAATGATTAACAAATAAAAAATCAAAGTGAAAGTGCAGCGGAAATAAAAGAGGCAAGACACACAAAATTGATAACGGAGTTCGGCCAAAACCCGGCCTACGTCTCCGCTCCCAACTCAACCGTTGAGAGATTCCTACCGCTTGCTTTTCAATGGTTTTAGCAAGAAACCCACTAGGCTTTGAGGTAGCACTAGGACCTATTACAGCTTGCTTTTTGTGGTTTAGCAAGAACCCACTTGCTTTTAATGGTTTAGCAAGAACCCACTAGCCTTTTTAACGGGTGAAGGCTAGCTCACCGTGTCTCAAGCTTTTTAAAGGAAAAGCTTGTGAACCTCTTCACACCTTATTGGTGGTGTGAGAACCCAAAGAAAAGGGGATGAGAAAAGAGTTTGGGGTTTGTAGGCACAAACCCAAATTTAAAGCTCAATAAGAAGTAAAACAATAAAACCCGTATTTGGGAAGACTTGGGCGCCTTTGATTGGATGGAGATGTTGAAGGCCGCTTCCAAGCTTCTTTGAAGGAGCTCCTTGGATGTGGAAGTTGTTGGAGCTAGGTGGGTTCCTTTGAGGAAGTCCGCCGGAGGTTGGCCAATTGATCCAAAATATGTCCGTTGGCTTCGTATATGTTCCGGTGGGTGTCCGGGGCTTCCTTGGCCTTTATTTATAGGCTAGGAACCCTTGGGGAGGCTTCGGAGCCGTTGGAGAGGTCTTCGGAGCCGTTGGAGCCCAAAAGAAGGTTGACTGGTCAAACCCAACGGCTAGTTTGACTGGGCTACCGGCTGGCCGGTGCAGGGCCACCGGCTGGCCGGTGCCTTGGCAGAGGAGGAGAATTCTGGTCCAGGCACCACCGGTCGACCGGTGGAGGAGCCACCGGCTGGCCGGTGGCAAGACAGTAGCAAATACTATTTGGGCTGGGTGCCACAGGTCGACCGGTGACAGAGCCACCGGTCGACCGGTGGAACCTGGCAGTGGGCAATCCCTCTGCCAGTTCCACCGGCTGGCCGGTGCTATCACACCGGTTGGCCGGTGGACTGAATTTCAGTCCATTTCTTGTCCATTCTTGGGCCAATCCTTTGGAAATCTTTTTCCTATCATCCACAACACTTAAAAACAAAGTTAAACATATATGAAAGTGATTGTGATCATGAAAATCAAAGAGTGTGGGGTACAACAATCTCCCCCTATTTTGATGATCACAATCACTTATCTAAGCAATGTAAAAACTTAAAAGAAAGGCATGCCTAAATGATAAATTGAAAATAAATACTAAGAATGAGAGAAAAGATTCTCCCCCAATCAATCAAGAAATTTCTCCCCCTTTGTGATTATCAAAATAGCTCGGGGAATAAAACTTGATTGAGGGAAAAGATTTGAAAAACAAGATTGAGATTTGAAAATCAATTGAGATTTTGGAAATTGAAAGATTGAAAAAATTGAATAACAGTTTGAATTGAAAGTTTTAAATCAAAAACTAATTGAAATTTGAAATTTGAAACCAAATGAAATTTTTGAAATGAAAAATTCGAATTGAATATTTTGAAATGAAAATTTTGATACCAAGTGTTGAAATTGAAGGTTGGAATCGAAAATTTTGAAATTACAATAAAGCTTAAAAGATCCTAACTCCCCCTAAATAAAAACAAAAAGTCACCGGGGAAAGGAAACAATTTTTGGCCCGGAGAGACTCGCTAGAAGGGATTTTTCAATCCATACTTGTCTCATGGCGGGTCTTCTCCTATAAAATTCGTCCGAAAAGAAAATAGACTTGGGTTGGCCGTACCGGGCATTTTTGCAATCACACTCATAAATGAGGTGCCCGGATTTTTTACAATAATTGCAAAATTTAAAACAAGAGCTCCCCCTTACAAAAACAGTGGGAGCATGGGAGGAGGAGGCTTGGTTGGTATATCCTAGCCCTTGGGTGGTTCTTGAAATTCGTTGGGAACCAAGCAATTTTGAAAGATTTTGTTCCCCTTGGGTGAACTTGGCTAGGGATTCTCTAAGGTCCTTGATGGTTGATTCCAAAGAATCAACATTGGGGAAATTTTGGATTTTTAGGGAGAGTTCCTCCTTCTCTTTGAGAAGTTGTTCTTTTTCGGAGGAAAGTTTTTTGAAATTCTTTTTTAAAGCAACAAATTTTGATGATAATTCATGAAAACCTTTTTCTAGTTGGTCTCTAGCGTGTGAGAGTTCTTCATAAGATAGATGATTTAAAGAATTGGAATATGAAGAACAAGAGGAGGAGTCGGAAGATGTTACCTCATGGAATGCCATTAGGCATTTTGTACCGTTGTCGCTCGAGGAAGAGGAGGAGGATGATGAAGAGGAGGTGTCACTCCGTGTGGCCTTGAGGACCTTCTTCTTTCCTTTTTCCTTTGGCGTGGCCCGTTTCTTGTTGAGTGGGCAATCGGGCTTGTAATGGCCCTTTTCACCACACCCGTAGCATTTTACCTTGGGCTCGGATCTTGCGGTGGGTTCTTGCTTACGCGCCTTGCGAGATTTCTTCTTCTTCTTGTGCTTCTTCATAAACTTGTGCATTTGGCGGGCGAGATTCTCAATTTCCGAATCGCCGCTTGATGATGAGGAAGATGAGGAAGGAGATGAGGAAGAAGATGAGGAGGAGCTTACTTCTTTTTGTACCTTGAGGGCGATGTTCTTTGGAGTTTTGATAGGGGTGCCCTCCTTTTGTGCTTGCCTCCTCATCGTGATCTCATAAGTCATGAGAGATCCGATGAGCTCCTCTACCGGCATATTTTTGACGTCCTTAGCTTCTTGGATCGCCGTCACCTTTGGTGCCCATGAGCTCGGAAGGACCCATAGGATCTTCTTGACCATCGTCTCGGCTGAAACATCATCACCAAGAGATTTCCTTCCATTGCACACGTCAGTAAAGCGAGTAAACATTTCAGAAATAGATTCATTTGGGTGCATGGAAAATGACTCAAAATCCTGACGATACATGTCCAATCGAGTATCCTTTACTTTGTTGGTCCCCTCATGGGTAACCTCCAAAAGTTTCCAGATTTCATGTGCGGAGGTGCATGTGGAAACTCGATTGAACTCGTTTCGGTCAAGGCCGCAATGAAGAGCATTCATGGCTTTGCCATCAAGCTCAAAATTTCTAATGTCGGCTTGGGTCCATTTGGATTCGTCGGGGGAGGAGAGGGTGTAACCTTGCATGACAATTTTATATATGGGATACCCTATACTTCTAAGAAAGGTAGTCATGCGGGTTTTCCAATAATTATAGTCGGTCCCATCAAAAAATGGAGCCCGACCCAATGAGAGGCCCTCGGGGGCGAAAGAGGTTGATGCCATCTTAATGGATCTTAAATTTGAAACCGGGTTAGGGTATTACTCAAATTTCCCTCTGATACCAATTGTTGGGTCGGAAGAAACACGAGGGAATGATGGCAAGAGGGGGGGTGAATTGCCTTTTAAAAAATGATTAACAAATAAAAAATCAAAGTGAAAGTGCAGCGGAAATAAAAGAGGCAAGACACACAAAATTGATAACGGAGTTCGGCCAAAACCCGGCCTACGTCTCCGCTCCCAACTCAACCGTTGAGAGATTCCTACCGCTTGCTTTTCAATGGTTTTAGCAAGAAACCCACTAGGCTTTGAGGTAGCACTAGGACCTATTACAGCTTGCTTTTTGTGGTTTAGTAAGAACCCACTTGCTTTTAATGGTTTAGCAAGAACCCACTAGCCTTTTTAACGGGTGAAGGCTAGCTCACCGTGTCTCAAGCTTTTTAAAGGAAAAGCTTGTGAACCTCTTCACACCTTAGTGGTGGTGTGAGAACCCAAAGAAAAGGGGATGAGAAAAGAGTTTGGGGTTTGTAGGCACAAACCCAAATTTAAAGCTCAATAAAAAGTAAAACAATAAAACCCGTATTTGGGAAGACTTGGGCGCCTTTGATTGGATGGAGATGTTGAAGGCCGCTTCCAAGCTTCTTTGAAGGAGCTCCTTGGATGTGGAAGTTGTTGGAGCTAGGTGGGTTCCTTTGAGGAAGTCCGCCGGAGGTTGGCCAATTGATCCAAAATATGTCTGTTGGCTTCGTATATGTTTCGGTGGGTGTCCGGGGCTTCCTTGGCCTTTATTTATAGGCTAGGAACCCTTGGGGAGGCTTCGGAGCCGTTGGAGAGGTCTTCGGAGCCGTTGGAGCCCAAAAGAAGGTTGACTGGTCAAACCCAACGGCTAGTTTGACTGGGCTACCGGCTGGCCGGTGCAGGGCCACCGGCTGGCCGGTGCCTTGGCAGAGGAGGAGAATTCTGGTCCAGGCACCACCGGTCGACCGGTGGAGGAGCCACCGGCTGGCCGGTGGCAAGACAGTAGCAAATACTATTTGGGCTGGGTGCCACAGGTCGACCGGTGACAGAGCCACCGGTCGACCGGTGGAACCTGGCAGTGGGCAATCCCTCTGCCAGTTCCACCGGCTGGCCGGTGCTATCACACCGGTTGGCCGGTGGACTGAATTTCAGTCCATTTCTTGTCCATTCTTGGGCCAATCCTTTGGAAATCTTTTTCCTATCATCCACAACACTTAAAAACAAAGTTAAACATATATGAAAGTGATTGTGATCATGAAAATCAAAGAGTGTGGGGTACAACAATCTCCCCCTATTTTGATGATCACAATCACTTATCTAAGCAATGTAAAAACTTAAAAGAAAGGCATGCCTAAATGATAAATTGAAAATAAATACTAAGAATGAGAGAAAAGATTCTCCCCCAATCAATCAAGAAATTTCTCCCCCTTTGTGATTATCAAAATAGCTCGGGGCATAAAACTTGATTGAGGGAAAAGATTTGAAAAACAAGATTGAGATTTGAAAATCAATTGAGATTTTGGAAATTGAAAGATTGAAAAAATTGAATAACAGTTTGAATTGAAAGTTTTAAATCAAAAACTAATTGAAATTTGAAATTTGAAACCAAATGAAATTTTTGAAATGAAAAATTCGAATTGAATATTTTGAAATGAAAATTTTGATACCAAGTGTTGAAATTGAAGGTTGGAATCGAAAATTTTGAAATTACAATAAAGCTTAAAAGATCCTAACTCCCCCTAAATAAAAACAAAAAGTCACCGGGGAAAGGAAACAATTTTTGGCCCGGAGAGACTCGCTAGAAGGGATTTTTCAATCCATACTTGTCTCATGGCGGGTCTTCTCCTATAAAATTCGTCCGAAAAGAAAATAGACTTGGGTTGGCCGTACCGGGCATTTTTGCAATCACACTCATAAATGAGGTGCCCGGATTTTTTACAATAATTGCAAAATTTAAAACAAGAGCTCCCCCTTACAAAAACAGTGGGAGCATGGGAGGAGGAGGCTTGGTTGGTATATCCTAGCCCTTGGGTGGTTCTTGAAATTCGTTGGGAACCAAGCAATTTTGAAAGATTTTGTTCCCCTTGGGTGAACTTGGCTAGGGATTCTCTAAGGTCCTTGATGGTTGATTCCAAAGAATCAACATTGGGGAAATTTTGGATTTTTAGGGAGAGTTCCTCCTTCTCTTTGAGAAGTTGTTCTTTTTCGGAGGAAAGTTTTTTGAAATTCTTTTTTAAAGCAACAAATTTTGATGATAATTCATGAAAACCTTTTTCTAGTTGGTCTCTAGCGTGTGAGAGTTCTTCATAAGATAGATGATTTAAAGAATTGGAATATGAAGAACAAGAGGAGGAGTCGGAAGATGTTACCTCATGGAATGCCATTAGGCATTTTGTACCGTTGTCGCTCGAGGAAGAGGAGGAGGATGATGAAGAGGAGGTGTCACTCTGTGTGGCCTTGAGGACCTTCTTCTTTCCTTTTTCCTTTGGCGTGGCCCGTTTCTTGTTGAGTGGGCAATCGGGCTTGTAATGGCCCTTTTCACCACACCCGTAGCATTTTACCTTGGGCTCGGATCTTGCGGTGGGTTCTTGCTTACGCGCCTTGCGAGATTTCTTCTTCTTCTTGTGCTTCTTCATAAACTTGTGCATTTGGCGGGCGAGATTCTCCATTTCCGAATCGCCGCTTGATGATGAGGAAGATGAGGAAGGAGATGAGGAAGAAGATGAGGAGGAGCTTACTTCTTTTTGTACCTTGAGGGCGATGTTCTTTGGAGTTTTGATAGGGGTGCCCTCCTTTTGTGCTTGCCTCCTCATCGTGATCTCATAAGTCATGAGAGATCCGATGAGCTCCTCTACCGGCATATTTTTGACGTCCTTAGCTTCTTGGATCGCCGTCACCTTTGGTGCCCATGAGCTCGGAAGGACCCATAGGATCTTCTTGACCATCGTCTCGGCTGAAACATCATCACCAAGAGATTTCCTTCCATTGCACACGTCAGTAAAGCGAGTAAACATTTCAGAAATAGATTCATTTGGGTGCATGGAAAATGACTCAAAATCCTGACGATACATGTCCAATCGAGTATCCTTTACTTTGTTGGTCCCCTCATGGGTAACCTCCAAAAGTTTCCAGATTTCATGTGCGGAGGTGCATGTGGAAACTCGATTGAACTCGTTTCGGTCAAGGCCGCAATGAAGAGCATTCATGGCTTTGCCATCAAGCTCAAAATTTCTAATGTCGGCTTGGGTCCATTTGGATTCGTCGGGGGAGGAGAGGGTGTAACCTTGCATGACAATTTTATATATGGGATACCCTATACTTCTAAGAAAGGTAGTCATGCGGGTTTTCCAATAATTATAGTCGGTCCCATCAAAAAATGGAGCCCGACCCAATGAGAGGCCCTCGGGGGCGAAAGAGGTTGATGCCATCTTAATGGATCTTAAATTTGAAACCGGGTTAGGGTATTACTCAAATTTCCCTCTGATACCAATTGTTGGGTCGGAAGAAACACGAGGGAATGATGGAAAGAGGGGGGGTGAATTGCCTTTTAAAAAATGATTAACAAATAAAAAATCAAAGTGAAAGTGCAGCGGAAATAAAAGAGGCAAGACACACAAAATTGATAACGGAGTTCGGCCAAAACCCGGCCTACGTCTCCGCTCCCAACTCAACCGTTGAGAGATTCCTACCGCTTGCTTTTCAATGGTTTTAGCAAGAAACCCACTAGGCTTTGAGGTAGCACTAGGACCTATTACAGCTTGCTTTTTGTGGTTTAGCAAGAACCCACTTGCTTTTAATGGTTTAGCAAGAACCCACTAGCCTTTTTAACGGGTGAAGGCTAGCTCACCGTGTCTCAAGCTTTTTAAAGGAAAAGCTTGTGAACCTCTTCACACCTTAGTGGTGGTGTGAGAACCCAAAGAAAAGGGGATGAGAAAAGAGTTTGGGGTTTGTAGGCACAAACCCAAATTTAAAGCTCAATAAAAAGTAAAACAATAAAACCCGTATTTGGGAAGACTTGGGCGCCTTTGATTGGATGGAGATGTTGAAGGCCGCTTCCAAGCTTCTTTGAAGGAGCTCCTTGGATGTGGAAGTTGTTGGAGCTAGGTGGGTTCCTTTGAGGAAGTCCGCCGGAGGTTGGCCAATTGATCCAAAATATGTCTGTTGGCTTCGTATATGTTCCGGTGGGTGTCCGGGGCTTCCTTGGCCTTTATTTATAGGCTAGGAACCCTTGGGGAGGCTTCGGAGCCGTTGGAGAGGTCTTCGGAGCCGTTGGAGCCCAAAAGAAGGTTGACTGGTCAAACCCAACGGCTAGTTTGACTGGGCTACCGGCTGGCCGGTGCAGGGCCACCGGCTGGCCGGTGCCTTGGCAGAGGAGGAGAATTCTGGTCCAGGCACCACCGGTCGACCGGTGGAGGAGCCACCGGCTGGCCGGTGGCAAGACAGTAGCAAATACTATTTGGGCTGGGTGCCACAGGTCGACCGGTGACAGAGCCACCGGTCGACCGGTGGAACCTGGCAGTGGGCAATCCCTCTGCCAGTTCCACCGGCTGGCCGGTGCTATCACACCGGTTGGCCGGTGGACTGAATTTCAGTCCATTTCTTGTCCATTCTTGGGCCAATCCTTTGGCAATCTTTTTCCTATCATCCACAACACTTAAAAACAAAGTTAAACATATATGAAAGTGATTGTGATCATGAAAATCAAAGAGTGTGGGGTACAACAAAGGATACTTCTTCTTAATATTTATTTTTTATGTTTTCTGTAATCAATGAAAAGATAAATTGACATATCTTTATTCTTAACAAAAATAATAGGTACACCCCTTGGTGAAGTACTAGTCTAAATAAATCCCTTATTTATATTCTCCTAGAGTTTATTCTTCAATTCTTACAACTCAATCAAGGCTATTCTATATGAAGTATTTGAAATAGTTGTAGAGATAGGTCTAAGTACTATTAAAAAATCAACATCACAATTTAGAATAATACTAGGAAAGTCTTTTGAAAATAGATCAACAAACACTTATATAATAGGCATATATTCAATGTTGAGTTTCTCCCCAACCATATGAGATAAAAATACCTCGTTAATGGGTAGTAAAACCCATGTTATGAAATTAATTTCCATTGTGATTTTAGGTTCATCCTCACACCTAAATACTATCGAAGTTTGATTCAAAATACCAAATTTAACATACCTTCATTGACAATTGATTTGGGCTCTATAATGAGAGATAAAGTCCATACCCAAAAACACAAAAAATACAACCAGAGGAAGAATAACATTATTTGAAGGAAGAACACTCCCATAAAATTATATTGAAGAGGATATATAGACTTAAGATGTAATCATCCTACCATTAAGAGTTTTTACAACCAAATCAATATCTAATCATTAAGGTGGTTATGATATAACCTTAGAAAATTATTAAAATATAAAAGAGTGGGTCAAACCTGATTCAAATAAAACATTCTCACTTATAGACTGGATGATAAGTGTACCTTTCACCACATCACTTGGAACATCCACTTCAGCTATAGTAACTTCATATTCTTGGCCTTCTCACCTTGGTTTCTTCTATGGTAATTTCCCTTGATTATTGGGAAACTTATTTGAATAAATACCCATCTCTTTATAGTTTAATAACTAGATAGTAGTGGTTTCTTTCTTCACCTCACAATCATTATACAATTGAAACGTATCTCCAAACTTGTAATAGAATCTCATACCATTCAATAATTTTCCAAGATGTTTCTTTCCACAATTTTTATAAGATGTAAATTGTTTTATTACATTGTTCATGTTTTATGTGTTCCCTTTTTCTTAGTGCTCATCTGACCTCTTATTCTATTGATTTCCATTAAATAAATATGATCTAGAAATTTCCTTCTTTGTCTTAATGGTACTTGATGTTATATCATCATATGATGAAAACATTTAAGAAATTATGGCCCTTAGAGTACTCAATATAAGACCATAAAATAAATGATCAATATTGATTTACAGATTATGTATGTAGTCTGAATAATGCATGTCCAATATTGTAAATTTAGTGTTTTACCTTTCCACGCTTTCTTCTCCCTTTTGATTTAAATTGTTGAACTTACTCTCTATTTTATCTCTCTCTTCTAGCGGCAAGTATTTCTTGAAGAAAATAACTTTAAAATTTCTTCATTATATGATTTTTATTTCTTCAGACTCTTTAGTGTTATGGATCAATGAACACCATTGATCAACATATACTTCAAAAAAATAAACTTCAAAAGTAACCTTTTAAATTTTATTACTTCCTAAATCTTGGAATATCTTCTTGAGGGACATAATCCATTGCTTAACTACCAATAGATTTGTAGTTACACAAAAATATGGAGGCCTTTTTCATGTGAAGTGATCTAACATAGGTGAATCACACTATAGAAAAATAGGATACTCTATATGGGAAAGGTTATTCATTATAACTTGAGTCAATTTACCTAATATAGCCATGACATTCTCATTTACAACACTATTTGTATTGGCAAGCTCGATGGTGAAATCCCTAAATTTTCAATTGGTATTGAATCACCTTATTCTATTAGGATCTATAAAAAAAGTGGAACACACTAAGTTATCTCATAATAAATATGAATATTAAGACATAAAATAATAATCCTTATAATGGTAAAATTTCTCAAATACTATAACATGTTATCATAATTCTCATGTTATCTATGTTCATTTAAAATCTAGTTCCCAAGGTTTTTACTAAACTTGTACCAATACCAACTATAGTAACCCCAGCTTCAATAACCCAGTGTCGGTGTCTAGTTTATTTCATTGATATAAGATACAAGAAATATCATCCTAAAGGACCGAATATATTATTAGTATTGAAGAACCAGATACATACATTATTCCCATATTACATTGGAAATATGAAATACATAGTAGAAGAAACATTTATTCATCCTTGATATTATTCATAATATCCAATTTTATATCTTGGGGAAAGGGAAAAATATAGGGTGATCTCAGGAGATCATTAAGTTTTATGTATAATGGAATCCAACATTATGAAATAAGGCATAATACATATAGAAAGATAAATAACTGAAAACACATTCCATTTAATCAATAACTTAAGTACTAAATGAATCTATGGATAATATAAATGTTGTAATCTCATGGATAATAATAATTGAATTAAATAAAGGAAATTCTTAATAATGGATTCCATGATCTCATACATCATGATATCTTTACTATCAATGCCTTGTGCCAAAACATTTTAATCGATGGGTAGGTATACGGAAAAAACCCATTTAATAAGGTTGTCTAACTATTTTGTCTCAAGATACGTGTTAGTAAAACAAGGAGAAATCTATAATTGGGACCCACCTATCACTACATATCAAATGCATTACTTATATATTGAATGATAAATTTAATTTATAAATAATATGTCCAATCAAAAATAAATATATTGAGTAAAGATTATGGAATATTAAGATTTCCCCAATCAATCAAATAAATTTCATAGTAAAACACTATATATATAAATGGTATAAAATTTAGGAAATGAGAAATACATGATATAGATAATATGGATATTTAAGAGAAATTTAATTTTCAATTAAAATTGTCATAAGAAATTGAATGTTTAAATATAAGGTTAACAGTAAAAAAATTAATAAGAGATCAAATATGACCATAAATTCATTGAAAATATTGGTCTTGTAATAAAATCATGTCATTTTGAGAATAAAATAAAATAGGAAAAAAATTACATAATATTTTGTTTAATATTTTTCTTTTTAAAACCTTGAAATTTTGAGATAAAGTAAAAGCGCATAAAACATTTTTGGCAGTGAGAAAATCTGTTAATACCATATACATTAAAAAATTCCTTTCTAATTTTTGTAAAGAAAGTAAAAAAACATTTATAAAAACATTATAAATATTACTTTAAACCTTTTAATAATTAAATTATAACATAAAATTTTATTAATAAATAATTTTATCAAATAAAAAAGACTTTTGTAAAACAATTCTGAAAAATATAAACATGGAAGAAAAATATACCCAATCAAAGAAAAATAAGTTTGGTTTTTCTTTTAGATAATATTTTATTGATTCAAGTTATAAAGATATGAAAAGTTAGAGTAAAACATGTAAAATAATTAAATATTAATAGGATAAGAAAATATATATAGTTTATAAAGGATGTATTGTAATATTTCGTCAATTAAAATAAGAGAAATCCAAGAAAATGAACTTGTAAAATAAATTATTACCACTTTGGTAACTTTTAAATTATAACCCCTTAAAAGAATAAACATGAATTAGAAAATTAATAATCATGAAAAAATATATATTCATATAAAATACATAAAAGGGGAATTATATACACCACATAAAAATAAATAGGTTCATAATACCAAATATGTCTCAATGGAGTAGAAATTGACACCAAATATCTTACCATAAGTTCAACTTTACTCTTAAGTGATTTTAACCTCCTATAAAATAAATTTAAATTTATTATAATTATATACCAGAACCATATAAATTTCTCTAATATCATGTATGATACATTTATATTATCTTATCACTAGTTTGTTAACAATATTTTATTACTATTGTTATTTCAGGTGTTAACTGCTTCATTTTTAATGTATTTTTTAGTTTGGTAGTTCCGATCCTTGCATCTTCATCATGGTTAAATAATATCCATAATTTTATTAATTATATAAATATATTATATATTCATTAAATATATATTTATAGTCATCTATAAAAGGTATAGATACAAAAATGATTCACACTGTTCATGAAGACGATAAGCCGTATGTACGCATAAGCATTGTTTTCACTTTTCAATAGATGGATCAAAAGAAAGGAAAATAATTATTAAAATTTAAAGAATAATTATTATATCATATATATCATATATATATATATATATTAATAAAATATATCCTTATTACTATCCATCTAAAACATGAATGAAAAATGGATCACATTACTTCATAGAGGTGGTTGTCCACATGTATGCAAGAGCGACCTTATCATTTTCCAATGGATTGGAAGGTAAAAAATTAATATATGATATTATAATTTTATAAGAATAATAATTTCAAAAATAACATATATTTTCATTATTTCCATATCTATAACCACCCTAATAAAGTGGTGGTGAAAAAAAATACACTGCTACGTGGACATGGTAAGTTGTACATATGCATGAGCATTGTTTTAAATTTTTTTAGACTATAAAATAGATTTAAAATGGTTATAAAATAGTCATAATAACATCTAAATATATTTATTATACTATATTTATTATTTTATGATAGGTACAATGGATTTAGAGAAATTAGAAGAGGGATTTTTTTTGAAATAGTCACTAAAGATGATAACTTCTTCTTTGAAACAGTGCATTTAGCTCTCCTCTTAAAGGATATAGGTTTGGTGTTTTGGGAATAAAAACATCTCCATAACTTTTATAAGTATTTTTAGATAATTTTTTAGTTGGTTTTTTCCAATATAATTGGATCTAGGTGGTGTATATAAGAGAGAAGTGGTGGTTCCTTTTTATTGTGAAAGAAAAGATATACATGGAAATAATAAAAATATTTAAATATAATAAACTCCTTTTCATTTGAAATTGGAACCTTATGGAAATAATTTATAATATAAGATATAATATGGTTTAAAAACCATAAACCTTTAAAATTTATATAGGTTTAAGTTTTATTTTAAACCTTATCTTTTTTATTTAACCGCTTTTTTAAATAATTTTAACATTAACTATAGTAACAATGTTTTCTATCTTAAAGGGTTATAATTTTAATTTTAAAGAAAAAAATTATCATAAATGGATAAGGGAAAAAATTTTATACCATGTATTATCCACCTTTTACTCTTGAAATATTTTTATAAATTTTAAATAATTTAATAAAATATTATTTTCATGAAATATTATTAATTTCATTTTTTCACTATTCATTTAATTTAACTTCCAATACATAAATAAAAATATTTCATTCAAATATAATCCTTTAAAATATTCATAATATTATATATTCATTTATGAAATTAGTGTAATAAAAATAATTCATCCAATTTGTATTACTTTTAATATTTTAAAAATCATTTAATTTTTTCTATTTATTGAATAAATAATGTGTCAGAGTTGTGTAAGCATTTAAGGTAATTATTAAATAAATAAAAATTAAAAATTAATTTCCATTATAAAAAAATTAATTTATCTTTCAAATGAACATTTAAATGTAAACATGAACTTTTTTATCCTTATGGAAAAATATTATAGATATTAATGTCAAGAATGTGACATTTTGTTTTTATTCTTTTATAAAAGTAATATAAAGGTCAATATCAAAGAAAAATGGAAAAAAGTGGCCATATTTTTTATAATTGGTTAGAAATGGATAAATTAAATTAATGTAATATGATAAAATAAAGTGTTAGGGATATTTTAAAGCCTTATCCAAAAATATTTACTCTAGTTTACCCATTTTACACTTACCGAGGTGAAAAATATTTACTAAGGTTACTATTCATAATGACAAAAAATAAAAGGTGTATATTTAACAAATTTTAACCTCTTAATTATAAATATGGAATCTATTTTATCAAATTTAATTCATATAAGTGGATGTAATTAATTTAAGATAAAATCATAACAAATTCCATGATTATGTTCATGGGACTTATGAAACATGTCTTCCATCCATTAATAGACAAATTCATGGTAGTATTAATTAATTAAATCCAATTCTATTCCTTATTATATTAAAATCATGACAAGTATATAAGTATTTAACTAGAATTTTCTAAGATACCAGTTTATGGTAAACTATCAATGTGAAAATTTTGAATTTGGGAAGTCTATTTTATGGGACATATCATCTTAGAGGGTGGATTAGTAGTTGACCCCACAAATATTTAGGTTGTGATGGATTTTTATTCACCCAATTATGTGTTTTAGGTGTTCAACTTTCTTGGTTTAATGGGATATTACTTGAAATTCATGAAGGATTTCTTCAGGATTGTAGCTCCCATGACTACCTATACCCAAAAGGGGTATCCCTTTATATAGTCTGACTAATGTCAGATATCTTTTGAGGATGTGAATGAGAGGTTGATTACCACTCATATTTTATAGTTTATAGATGAATAATTGGAGTAGGTGGTGATTTTTAATTATTATGAAACCAGACTTGTTCATGTGATGATACAGAGGTGGGTGGTGGTTGTTTATGTATCTAGTTAATTGAGACCTCATGATTAGAACTACCAGACCCATGACTTAGAGATTGCAGTAGTATAATTTTCCTTGAATACCTAGAGGAACTACCTTCTCAATGAACAATTAATAGTCTATAGATATCATAATAGTCTCAAATGAAACTTCTCCAAGTGATATCTAAACCTAAGGTAGAGGTGGTGGATATAGTTCTTATAGGATTAAGACTTCAAGATAGTCTACACCTAGGGGAAGGGAAACATGGTGACCTTAATTATATTAGTTTTGGTGAAATATGGTGATTTATATTGCTTATAATAGATATTAGTATCCCCTATACTCATCCACTAAGTGAGGGATACCAAAATTAATGACATCGATTATAATATTTTAATTTAACAGGTATTTATAGGCAATGTACTCAGTGGATTTTTTTAAGTTAATAAGCACACTATCCTATTTTATGGGAGGATAGTGGTTCTAGTTTCCCTATGTAAATATGATTAAAAGGATTTTTACACTTCCCCGTTAATGGTACACCTCATTGTTTTGAATATGTACCAAGATCTTAGGTTCCATCATTGATGTTTAGGTATGAATATGTGTATTTTAGGGTTCATATACTAATGCCTTACTTACCATTAGGTGAAGAAAAATCACTATGTTCTATTTGATATCATCCAACCTCTTAAAGTCCCAGAGTGTAAGTGGGATATTATATCAATGGAATTATTGACAAGACTTACACATTCAACAAAGGTTCATGATATTTATTTGGTGATTATTGATAGTATGAATAAGTAATCTCACTTACTCGCAATCTGAGAGAAGAGTTCATTGTAGAGGTAGGTATGTATATACTTGGATGAGATCAAAATATTTTATGAAGTATCTATGATGATTTTTTTTAAATAATATGATTGGTTCACATACCATTTACATATATATTTATAGGAATCCTCCGGGAACCAATTACATTTTAGAATAATAATCCATCACAAATAAGATTTCCATATAAATGGAACTATCTAGGTGTTTGAGGATATCTTTAGAGCCTCCTTGATTTTTTAAGAGATGAGGTGATTTCATACTACTATAACAGTTCATGTACAATAATATTTATCAATCCTATATCAATATTACACCTTTTGAGGCCCTGTATGGGAGACATTGTTTGTCTCAAATTTATTTTATAGAGATTGGTGAGTCATTTTTTATGGGTCCCAAACTGATGTGACTAACAACATAAATGGTTCAAGTGATCTAGAAGTGGATGAGAATGGCTTATAGTTTTCATAAGTCCTAGATAGACTAATAATAGAGGCATTTGGAGTTTTATTAGGGAGTACATGTGTTCCTAGTGGTCTCAGTATGATGCAATTTTAGGAGTTTTGTTCATGGAAGAAAGATTTTCTAAACGTTTATCGGACCATTCTAGATCTTGTGTAGAGTTGGTTAGTTTTCATGTCACTTGGTTCTACCCCTATAGTTATAATGGGTGCATGAAATATTCCACATGGCATAGCTAATGAGGTCTTTTTATGACTGATCAAAAATTATTGATTTGGGTGAGCTAGACATCGAGGACAACTCCTAGTGGAAATAAAGGAGTGGTAAGAAAATATATTGATGGGGTAGATGATACAATTGTACACATATTATTAAAACAAGATAATCTTCAAGAGAGATCATGGGAGCATGAGAATAAAATTAAAGCTTAGTACCCTCACCTATTTGACTAATTTGTTCTTTTTAGGATGAAAAATCTTAAAGGTAGTGAGGATGTAATAATCTAGATTTTTTCATTACGTATTTTACAATAGTTTTATTAAGTATTATCATTATTGTAGGAGAACAGTATAGTGGAAATTTTACCATTATTAGAAAGAAATTTCGACCATGCTATTAGATTCAATATGTGATGTTTACCTTTGGGCGGTAGTTTGGTAATTTTCTAAGATGGTTGGATTTCCCTATAGATGTTGGGTTGATGTGGAATTTAATTATTATTTATTTAAGTAATTTAATTTAATTATATGTTATTTTTATAAATTATTTATGTATCATGATAAATATTTTATGGGGGTTGATAGTGTGGAAATATTATAGGATATTATAGTGATAAATATTTTAATATGGTTGAAATGTAATATTAAAGGTGAATTAAATAGAAGTTTTCAATGGAATGTAATTTTACCATTAACAAGAAGAGAGATGGGAGGATTTATGGGAGAATTTATAGGTGAAATTATGGCATGGAATTATTGGGGGATTATAGGGTTTATTGTTTGGAATTAACTTTTCCGTCTATAAAATTTCCCACCAATCTTCTCTATTATTCTATTCTCTTCGTTCTCTCAAGGAAGGGTGTTTCTTTTGCACTGGAACATTATAGTGCAGTGGTGGATAAAAATAAAGGGAAACAAATAATTTTAATTGATGAGTGGTCAAGGGTGAATATAATAGGATTGAAAGATAGTATTCTTTATGGTATCAAGGTAGATGATTCTAGACTTTCACTTCCCTTTGGATACTTTATGGAATTAAATTATTCCATTATTTTCGAATAATGGAATAAACATAGTAAAAATGAGAAATCGTGATTAGCAAGGTTAGGGGTTTTGATGGTTAAATTAATAAAGATTTATGCTTTTCAAATTTAAAATAATGAAAATAGTGTAATATATTTTATCAATTAAATGATGATAATTTAATTGTTTATAGAATAATTAAATATGATTAAGACCCTAGGTATGTGATTTCCTTCTTTAAGGGTGGTTTGTGATTAATGTATTAATAATTCACCTTATTGTTTACATTGGAGATTATTATTTATATTGAAACTAATTATTATTTTATATTTGGTCCTGTAATTAGAAATTTATATCCTAGATAAAAAAACTTAGTTTTCCTTTTGGAGTGAAATTATTAAATTTAAGAACTTCTATATGGGTTATTCCAATATGGCATGGGGTCATTCAATTTTCTAGGAAAATGTGTGGAAGTGTTGGTGAGGGATGGTGGATAAAGTTTCAAAGAGTTATATAAGTCATTCTATTTTTTCATGGGGCCATCCAATATTATGGAGGTGGAAGACTTTAGGAAGTATGCTACACAAGATGGTGTAGAGTTGTACATGTTCATGTCACCTTAACACAGAAGCCATGAAAAATATTGAATCAGTTTGTGCACCCTTATATAATCATTAAGTTTTCCCTTGTCTTATATGTTATAATTATAGAATATATTATAGGATATGTGAATTTGATTCTGATGATAGACTCTAATCCTAGGTGGCTATTAGTACATAATTGATATCAATTCTTATAGTTCAAATTCTAAATGGTTGAGAAAGTAGTGACGATCCATAGTGTCTATCCCACCAAAACCCAACATATTATATAAACTACATGTCATTTACTTTTAAAATTTAACTATATCTTTTCATCTTCTCACCCGAGTATAGGAAACTGGAAATAAAATAGTCCATTGTGTGTGTATTTTCATACAGAGCATGATGGTGCTTTTCTCACTTCAATTAGAGACCATTTATGAAATGTTATGGGTAATTTTAGTTCTTAGTATATATAAGGTCGATTACAAGGTTCTATTGAGATTACTGGATCATAAATTAGGTTTAGTACTCTCTTTATGATATGTTGATAACTAGTTATGGTTCCCTTCCATACTTTACAAAATTTTAGTACTCCCAATAGAGATAAGGCATGAGTCCTCCAATTTTGGAATGAGGTCATTAATCCATTTTTCTTGATAAATCATGGGCTAATCATGTGATTGATGGAGTTAGTAACACCCCTAAATATAGTGTGTGATTACTCCATCCAAGGAATTGAAACACCCATAATTGATATGTTTTTCTTTGATAAGGAATGAGTATTCTATACATGGTTGGTACTCCCTCGACTAACAAATATACCTTATAGGTCCCCTATAATAAGTCTTATAGATGGAATGGTTTACTAATTATTGAGAATTTTTTACATAGTGGGTCTTATGATTTACTAAATACCAAAGGTTTCTAGTGGTGTATGGTCTTTGTGGAGTTGAACTATGACATTAGGACTTCAATAATTCTATAAATATATTTATCCTTAAAGAATATATGGTCCCTTCATGTTATTTTCCCTCTTTATTAGGTTTATATTTTACTTTTCCTTTTATCATTCCTTGAGTTTTCAGGGAATACTACTAGGTAAGTTTACATTCACCCATGCATGGTTGTTTTCACCCACACATGTTTTGTTTTATGAAGATGAAAAAAGTTTGTTGGTAATTTTAGAGGACATTTAGTTGGTGAATCTAAAGTTTATTGGTTCTTGGTAATGATAGTTTTTTATGATGTTTGGGTTGGGAGATGGTGTGACATGAAGTTTCCCCATTCCATTTTTTCTAGGTTTGTCTTTAGTTTTAGATATTGGTATTATGTGTATTCTCTCAGTTCTATAGTTTGAATTCATCATACTATTATAGCTTTTAATAATTTTTTCATGAATATTAATCTATATTTTTATATCATACTTGGGTTTCATTGGTTATGTTATTTCTAGATACATGTGGTTGTCTATAGGTTTATTAGGATAAGGCCTCTAATGTGTGTGATATGCCATCTTTGTGTTAATCACCTAACTCTGGACTATTAGAGATAGGATTGGAGTGGAACACTTGACCTAAATTCTAAATTAGGTAGGGTCCTAGTAGATTAGGTCTTATAATCGATATTGAATCGTAAGAGTAAGTAGGAGTTAAAGTGAGTCAACCACTAACTAAAAAGGAAAAATAACACTTAAAATTAATGAATCTATTAGTGAAAAAATACTAAAATGAAAACTTTATGAATGATAAGTGTTGATAAAACTATTTTTGAATCAAAATTATACCTAATATATTTTAAATAAGTGTAAAAGAGTGATTAATGGGTTAAATCCCTGAATGATGAACTAATTCAAATTATAAAGAATCATATTTAGGATATTGTAAAGCGGCTTAGTGATCATGATGTCATTTGAAAAAAATATGGGTGTTTAAAAATAAGAATGATGAGTATAATAATGTGATCTAGAATAAGTCAAGGAAGTTATATAAAGTCAATGATCAAATTAAGGCAATCTATGCTAAGTATAAATTTACACTAGTATAAATACTTGAATCAATTTGGATTTTTTATGGTGATAATTAAAAGGGGATATGAGATCTCCCAGATGGATGTGAAGATGATTTTTTTATATGGGTTAATTAAATAAAAGGACTAAATTTAAAATCCAGTGATTTTTCAATATATTAATGATAAAATCAAGTTAATTTATTTCAAGAGAGCTTTATATAGATTAAATCATTAACTATGAGCTTGGTATTCTTGAATATATTTGTATCTAAAGAAATTATATTTTAAGTATTGATCACAACTATAATGACCCAATCCTCATTCAATACATAATTTAATTTCAAAACAAGAATTAATTTTATTTCATTACTAAAGACCATTTTGTTTTTATACTTTTAGAGAATTTGTTTATAACTCTTATATAACAAACCCATGCATTATAAATTTTTCACTTCCACTCGGTGTCCATTTTTTCATAATATAATACTTTTAAAATGAAACATGTTTTATTTTCATGAAAAATATTCATATATTTTCAACTTGACTTCATCATTGTTCAAAACCATCCATAAACCCTATGAAAAACATTCAAAAATGTTGTATGAGCATAAAAATATTAGTAGGGTACACATATAAAGAATAAAATAAACTCATTAGTCCATTTCAAAAACATGAGATCATATAAGAGGGTTTTTCTTTAACATAATAAACATTTAGCTCAAATAATCCTTTACTTTCACATGAAATTAGCTTTACTTCCAAAATATTTTCATAAAACACTTTAAAATAAACCATAAAGGAAATAATCGTAATCATGAGGGTTATTTATAAAACATGAGAACCCATAAAAACATTTTATTAAAAAACAAAAAATTTAACGTTAATGGGAATAATCATTCCTATAAACAAAAGATAATTGTATTCCCATATTAAATAAAAATATTTCTATGAAAATTCATTTTCAATCATATAAAATTATTATAGGTTCCTTAGGACATCATCTTCATATAAACCTTACAATAAACCTTATAAATATAATAACCTATGTGGTTAATTCCAATATAATTCTTTATAGAATATTATCATTATCCACTGAATTAGAGATCTATATTAGGAACACCCATCATAATCATAAAACTCATAAAAATATACTTTTGAATCCATAAGCAAAACATTTTCAAATATTGATATATCTCTTTCTTTTAAAACCACATTTTCAAAACTAAAATACTTGGAACAAAGGTAAGAAAGGTTTTTATTTAAATAAAACATGTAATATTGTAAAGTAATCCAAATATCAAATGTTTCTTTTGGTGGAGGTAAAATTAATTTATTTCGTATATGTTAAAAACATTCCTTTTGTACTATGTAAAGAAAGTCAAAATTCTATATGAAATAAACAAGAAGATTCGTTTTTAAATCCTTTTAAAATATTAAATAGAGAGATAAAATGACCTTTACAATTAATTTAATTAAATATTCACTCATCAATTAAAAAAATTACATTAGGTAAAAATATTAGAAATAAATATTCAAAACTTTTAAAACTAGGTTTTTAGATAGAATATCCCTTACCTCGAGTCTAAATTATCATGCATGTTATTTATCTTCCTAAATAATAAATTCATTTAAATATTTTAATTTATTAAGAATATTTTTAAAGTTAATTATATTTTTATTATTCATTTTATTTCACTTATTACCATATCATATTTAATATCTTAATTGATTAAGTTTACTTTAGATGTTTTGAGAATATTTGGTTCATAAGTCCAAAACAGCTTCAGTAGGTTGAAATGGTCAAATGAATCATAATATACCATTTAAATAATATTTATAATGTTAAAATTATTGTTTTTATATACTAATTATAATTTTATAACCAACTGTGTAAGGTGGTTATGCAAAATGAATTATGATACAACATAGTGATGGTAGTCTGTATGTACGCATGTGTAACGTTTCGATTTTCAATTAACATGATATAAATAAATAAAGTATTATTTTATCATTCCTTAATGATAATTATATCATATATATCATATTATTTCAGTAAATATACCTATATAAACCCACCATGTGAGGTGATGATGAAAAATAAAATACATTGGTCTGTGAGGCGGTAGTCTACACGTATGAATGAGGGATATTTTTATTCTTTAGTTGGATGTTAAATAAATAATTAGAATATTTATTTACCCTTAAAGAATTAAATATATGTCATATATATCATATTATTTCATTTAGATCCATTATTATTACTATCCACAATATTCGTTGATGAAAAATGAAATATATCATCTCGCAAGGCGGTAGTCTGCAATACATACGAAAGATGTTTTCATTTTCCATTAGATAGATGAGTAGATGAAAATGGGTTATAAAATAAACATAATAAAATTTTATTATATTATAGATACTAAATTTATTATATGGTAATGGTTAAGGATGTTTTTATGGAGGTAAAAGAAGAAATAAAATGAAAGCACTTGGTTAAGAACTATATCTATTTTTTGAAAAACCTCTATAGGTTTATATATAAAGCCTTACTAGGATGGTATTATGATAAAAAAAGGACCTATAGGATGTTGGGAGGGATTTTAGGAAACTATTTTGGTAGGTATTTTATGATCTAACATTCAATTTATGTGTGTAGAATAGAGGATAGGTGGTGTTCTTTTATAAGTGAGGGTGAGGACACACTTGTAATTTTTCAAATCAATAAAATATATTAATGGCTTACTCCGACCATGTGAATCTAAAATTAATAATATTAAAATATTATATGATATAGGGTATAAATATGACAATAAAATATGATTTATATAGGTTTTTAGGTCATTTTAACCCTTATAAGTTTAGTTTTAACTCATTCAACTTGTTTTAACTCTAACAGTGGTAATTGATTTTTTTACCAAAGTTACTATTCATAAGGTCAAAAAATGATGTTGAAATATTGGATAAATTTGAAACTCCTAATTATAAATATGAAATCCATTTTTCAAGATTAAATGTATAAAGGAGTAAAATTAATTTTGAAATCAGAATGCGTAACGTTACAAAAAATGGTTTTTTGGATAAATGTGTTTTTAAGTATAATTTGTTTTATACAAAATTCATGTATAATTTTGATCCCAATGAAATTAATTGAATTATTTATAATTAAAATGAAATAATTTAATATTTTAATCCAATCCAAAACAAAATTATATTTTGTAAATACTTGAAAAAAAAAAGATAGTTGTGTAAAAAATTGGTATTTTCTACTATTCATTCAAAAATGAAATTTTTTAGAAAATTATAAAAAAATAACATTAAGATAATTTTTATTTGATGATATAAAAAATTATATCCTTTTTTCAAATTAAATTTCTATAATTTCTAAGTTAAACTTTTTAATAAAAACGTATAACTCATGGAACTCAATTTAGTTAGAATAAATGTATTTTCTTATTTAATAAGAAATTACCTATTATTATTATAATTAATATGTATCAAAAAATATAATTCATGAATATTAAAAATAAATTAAATTGATAAATTATTAATATTACATAGGTTATTCCATTCTTCCACCCTTTTGGAAATTGTGTCCTCACGGTTTTTATTCACTTCTTAAACAACTGGGGATATTTTTCCTTCATAGAATTTTTAGATTCCCAATTTTCTTATTAAATCATATGGTTTTTCAAAAAACAACTTAACCTTGTGAATCACCTTATTTTGTAACAAATACTCTCTATGGTAAAGAAACTGAATAAGTTATTACTTATAAGAATGGTTCTCTTCCAACTGAACTAATCCATGACTTAAAACATGAGATGCATCTTGCACATACTTCCTTGATAATAAAACTTGAAAAAAATCATGTACCTGAGATAAAATCAAATTCAATGTCACTTGATAAGAAACTGACCCAATATTAAATAGAATTTTATACGGTCCAATGAATAGTGGTTTTAACATTCCATTCTTACCAAAATGCATAACATTATTTCATACAGATACTTTAAGAAAAACATGCTTGCCTACCTCGAATGAAACATATTTTCTCTGGTTATCCATATAACATTTATTCTAACTATGAGCTACCCTAATATGTTACAAAATAACCTTTAATTTCTCAACCATATCTTCTACCAATTCTAGTCCCAAAAACCATCCTTTAACAACTTTATCCTAATAAGCTAGAGTCTGACATCACTTTACATACAATGCCTCAAAAAGTTCCATCGTATATTGGGATGAAAATTTTTATTAAAAGAAAATTCAACTAGAGAAATAATTTAATCCCAAATTCTCTAGTAATCTAATGAACAAGCTAAAATCATATCCTCCAAGTTATAAATCTTTCACTCTGACTTTCCATCATATTAAGGATAAAAAGCTATACTGAAATTTAATTCAATACCTAAGGACCTCATAAGTATTTTCTAAAATTTAGAGGTAAATATGGTATCATGATCAGATAAAATAGAAATAGAGAATAAAATAAATATGGTTATCTCTTTAACATTAATTCTAAAAAGATGATCCAAATGAAAATTATCTTAAATGTGAATAAAATTCATAGATATAGACAAATGATCAATAATAAACCATATCACATTATTACCTTGAGATATATTTGTAAATCCAACCATGAAATCCAAGGATATATTCTCCCATTTCCAATCTATAAATGGAAATGTATGAATCATCCCCTTAGGTAATTTTCATTCCACATTTACCTATTGACAAGTAAAACATTTCTTGGTAAATTAAGAAATATCTCTTTTCATTTCATCCCTTAAGAAACATTAATGAAAGTATCTATATATCTTAGTTTTGTTAGGATTAATAGAAAATAGAGTTATAAGATTAAATAAATAATTATTTCTTCAACTAAGAACCACAAGATACACATAATATTTTTCGAAATCTCAAAACACCTAATTTATAAATGTTAAATTCAAGTAACTTACATCTTATAACCAATTTTACATTTTATTGTAAATCATGATCCTCTTTCTAATATTTCTTAATTTTGTTTGATAATGATGACTGTACTGACACCTAAAACAAAATAAATTCAGTTCATGCATGCACAATTTATAAGACATAATTCAATAAATCATTAACTAAAGGGTCGTGTTACATTCATATCATTGTTAATGATGCATTATCTTTAAAACATAAAGAATCAGAAACTCTATTTTCTTTTCCTAGATGGAAATGAATCATGCAGTTATAATCCTTAATTAGTTCCATTCATATTCCCTATCTCATGTTTAATTCTTTTTTAGTGAATATATACTTCAAAAATTAGTATATATTTCACATTTTACTCCATACAAATGATGTATCTAGATTTTTAAATAAAACACTATAACTACCTATTCAAGATCATGTATAGGGTAATTTCACTCATGAGTTTTAAATTTTCATGAAGCATATTCAATTAACCAAATATTATACATAAAAACACAACCAATTACATTCAAATAATCATCATTGTAGATAAAAAACTCACCATTTATGGATGTAAGGGAAAAAATAGAGTATTCACTAATCTTATTTTCAATTCCAAGATTCACTCATCATGTTACTTTATCTAAATGAATTTAAATCCTTTTAGAGTCAAATTAGTTATTGGGATAGATAGCTGAGAAAATTTTTCAACAAACTGTTCGTGGTAACCCAATAATCTAAGAAAACTATGAATCTCTATGATATTTTTAGGTCTTTTACACTCTTCAAATGCTTTAGTTTTATTTTGATCAACAATTTTTTCATATTTATTTATAATATTTTCAAGTAAATAAATATATTGCAACCAATATTCACATCTACTAAATTTTCCATATAACTTATTTTCTATTATGGTTTTCATAATAACCCTAAAATGTTTCTCATAATCATTATAATATTTATAATATATCAGGATTTCATCAATAAAAACAACTACAATCTTATCCAAGAACTCATGGAAAACTCTTTTTATAAGGTCCATAAATACATCTGGATCATTTATCAATCCAAATGGAATAACCACAAACTAATAAATCCTATACCTAGTCTAAAATATTGTCTTTGTAATGGAATCCTCCTTCATCTATAGCTGATGATACCCATACCTGAGATCAACCTTTAAAAAATACCGAGCACCCGAGAGATGATCAAACAAGTAATATATATAAGGAAATGGAAACCTATTCTTAAAAATGATGTTATTAAATGATATATTATCAATCTAAAGACTCATAGAACCATATTTCTTTTTAATTAACAAAATAGGAGTACACCATGGTGAAATGAAATTATAAATGAATCATTCATCAAGAAACTCTTATTACTTCTTTTTTTAATTCCAAAATTTCTACTATATCAATTTGATAAAGAGGTTTTGATATTGGTTTAGCATCAGGAACTAATTTTTTAGTAAATTTAATCTATTGTTTGGGTATAATTCCATGAAATACATCATGAAATACATCCAAATATTCATTTACTATAATAATATCACTAATTTAAATAGTTTTCTTCTTATCAACAATTTTTTCAAGATAAATTTCCTTTCCATATTTTATCAATTTCTCATTTTCTTGATATTTTATCAAAGGTATGAATTTATTCTTGTATAAAAATAGAAATTCATTCTAAAAAATAACTTATTTATCTCTAAAATATATCTTATCAAAAAAAATATAAATCCAATCCATACCCATAATAACATCAAACTCTACAAGGTGGATAAAAATAAGGTTTATACATAAATCCTTTATATAGAAAAAAAAAGATTCTTATAATTTATTCTTACCTTAATACTACCCCTAAGTGTTTTTACATATATTATTGGCTTCATTTATTGAGGTTAAATTTTTTCAATTTACCAAAACAATTATCAAAAATTTGTAAACCCCAAATCAAACAATAAATTGGCATAATCTAAATAAACAAGTAATGTACCTGACACCAATTCATAGTATGGTATAACATCTTTCAAAATAGTTTCTAAGGATATATCCACACCTTTATACTTGTGATCTTGATGACTTACATCCTTCATTTTTATATTTGTACAAGTACTCAAATAATGACCAATTTCATTATAATTAAATCATCGTACTGTCATCTTTTCATTATTTTTCTAATAATTAATATGATCCTTTTATTTATATTCATGAGTGCCATGTCTGGACCTTCCACATTGAAAAAAATTTCTAGATTTTATATGAAATTCTATAGGGTGGTTTTTACCACACTTATCACAAGGTAGAAACTTGATTTTCTTACCTTTTAATTTTCTCAATGGATTCTTCCCCATTTCCTACCACATAGACCTATTTTTTTTTACTTATTTTAAAATAATGTGTGATCATTATCAAACTCCATTTATACCTTATCGTTATATAGAAAAAGTTTTTCATAACTTTTAAATTCATGAGATGCCAATTCCCTTTTATATCATTGATTTAATCCTAAGTAAAACTTATTGATTTTACTATCATGAACTGAGATACGATTTGGTTCATACCTTTCAAATTAAGAAAAATTTTCTTCATACATTGCCACTGAATCTATCACAAACCAGATCTGGTCACCTTCAAAACTGGAACCCGACCTAGTCTATGGAAAGACCCAAAAGGAATTTATGATTCCCATGGGTTTACACAAGTGCATGGATATCATATATGAGTGTTTGGTAACAAATTACCCGAATTCAGAAACATAAGACAACCAAATACAATTAATAATTGAATCTGAAATTTTACCCCAAATAAGCCTTCAATAAAATTTAAAATTGAGAAACAAGGTTTATACAAAGCCCAAAGACTGCAAAAAAAAATAATAAAGCCAAAATGGACATCCCAATAACCAACTCAAGTCAAGGGAGAATGACCCTCAAGTTGTCTTCACAACACTTCACCATAGAGGACCGATAGAAACCTGAATTATTGACACTAAAATCATTACCCAAACCTACAAAAAAATAACCAAGTCTACTTACACCCAAAGGTGTAAGTAGGGTGTGATCCAAAACCCAGTAGGATTTTACCACTAAAATATCCATGTGATAATCATTATAAGACAAAAATCTTGTATGTTTTGTAAACAAGAAATGCAAGTAAAAATTTCTAAAAGATGCAACTTTAAATAAAAACAGCTTTCAAGTGGGCTACTTTAAAAGAAATAAACACTTTTAAATAGAATGAAAAATCTACTGAATTTTTTCAGCCAAACATACCATATGCTAATGGTAAGCATAAGATATCCAATGAGCACTAGAAATGGGAAACAACCCTAAGTCACTAGCTCACTGTGGGTCCCAGGTTCCTCATATCTCGGTGAAAGTAACTATATAAATATCTGTTCTCATGCACACTAGGCACTAGTAGGGATCATATCCATAACCTAGTAGCCCTCCAACATCATCATAATCATCATCATAGATTATTTAGTATTTTTATCGTCAAACTTGCGATGTGAAATTGAGGCCAAACCCCACTGGATCACTATCATATTAGTACATGTCCATCCACCTATATACTTGGGTTTTCCCTCTTGTTCTCAAACAAGTTCCACAAGCCATGAAATACAATTTTCACATGAAAATACCACTTCCAAGTCACACACACCAAACATCCCACACACATGCCACATGATCCCCTTTTTCATTCAAATTCATTTTGGAAATCATACTCACACCAAAATAGCCCACAATATGTTTCACCTCTCTTTCACATTTCAACAAAACCTTTAAAAAATTTATAAAAACTTTCCAAGATACTACACATCACATAATAACCCTTTCACATTAAAATAGACCATTTCAAAAGTACACTCCTACCAAAATAGTTTGGCAACATATTTTCACCTCTTACATAAATCAAGAAACCATTTAAAACCTTCACAAAACAATTCCAAGGAGTGTAACCAAGTTTTTCACATAAAACCCTTTTAAAAGCCCTATTTTAAGTCCAAAGGTATTCCAATATAACATAAACCCAGAATTGGAATCCCTAAAACCTTTTAATAAAACCATTTCAAGAATCATAGAACAACCCCACTTGATATAATATGAAATACATATGAAAAACAATCATTTTTTCACAAAGTTTCCACTTCAAAACAAAATGCTTGAAAAATTATACCCAATATAAATTTTGAAACACACACAATGGAATAGAATCAAGATAAAAATATTAATCAAGAAAATATAATTCATCAAATAATTTTTACCCATAGAATCACCTACCATTTGTGCAGAAAAACTCCAAACTATTGTGTGAAACTTCAGTCGCACCACTGTCACACCAAAAAGATGTGAAATAAATACATAGTCCACAATATTTCACCAAAAAGTCACCAGGTTAAACCCTAGGTACGAACCCTAGCTTCTGGGCATTTTATTACCACATGAAAAGGTGGAAGAAACCCAAAAAAATGGGAGAAGGAAGGAAGGAATCCCACTTATTTGAGATATCTTGAATAAAATGCCCAAAATTAACTAGTAGATGAATTTCCAAATAGCTAAAAATGAAATTGAGGTTCGAATAAGGATGAATAGGAAAATTGAAAACTAAAATGGAGTTAAAATAGTAAATATTGAAGGAGTTATGAAAGAAACAAGTTACCTCTTCAAATTTGGATGATTTGAGGAATGCAGAGACATTTTTCCATAATTCATGATGAATATGAGCTCCAAAGAGGTGGATAAGAGAATTGGGGATCTCCTTGGGAAAGTGGGATCATGTGAGAGTTTGAATCACCTAAAAACCTTAAAAATTGAAAGAGATATTAAATAATTAATTTTTTTAAAAGCAGGAAATGGGCTTATGGGTTGGCCCAATACCTTAATAAAAACAACCAAATCCACCATGATTATAGATTCCTATGAGATCCAAATGGATATGGTGGTTTTAATATACCAAGGGATAGCAATTGGTAAGAGGAATGGGTGTAAAATGTTAAAAATTAAGAAGCTATAAAAAACAAAATTTGTTTTTAGAACATGAAGTGGGCTCACGGTTTGGCCCAAATCAAAAAAACACACCCTTTCCTCCAAAAATACATGGGAAACCCCCATAAATAAATCAATAATAGTAATTAAATGAAAAATACCTTTAAAATAGGTCATGGATGTGACAATTATTTCTTCCATAAAACTTTCTGCCCTCAGAAAGCCATAGTAAGTCCAAAAGAAAAAACCAAACCCAACTAAAAGGGAAAAATGGACTCCTTTGTCAAGTTTCACCCACCCCCAAAAGGCCAAAACACCTCCCATTGACCAATCAAGTAAGGAATAATCTCACCAACCAAAACATACACCTCTTCCTAAGATGATCAAGCACATTTGAACTACATCCCAAAACAAAACACCTCAAACACTATCCGAACAAGAATCAAGCAACTTACCTAGAACGAACAAAGAAAACGAATGAGGTCACCGTAGTCTTACTTCAACAAAAATATTGGGCACACTCAAATACTAATGTTTACTCAAGGAGTAAGTTGGAGGTTAAATAAATCTGAATGAGACTACTTATTTCCAGTCCAACATTAGGGACAAAACCAATTTACTAATACAGGGAGACACAAATAGACTCCCCATAATAAGGGGAAACTCAATTTTTTTTATTTTTCCAAGATAGAATCAAGACACTAATAGGGGGAGGCCTGAATGGACTCTTAGAATAAGGGGTATACTTTAATTAGATTTTTACAAAATAACTTACATGAGACTCATAGTGGGTCTCCCCAACATAAGAACCAACCATATTAACCGATCAGCACGGGCCAGCAGGAAAAGACCCCAAAATTTAAAGAGTTGGAACGACCATACGGTTAGTCTGCATGGTTTGGAAAATCATGTGCTAACCATGCAGAGCATTCTGTGAAAAAGGGAAGCATCGCACGGTTACATGGGCTGAGGCGCACGGCCATGCAGAGATCATGTGGAAGCTACTATCTCTTATCACATGGTGTCCAAGGTTGGCGCACGGTTACTACTAACCCTGTGAAAACTGTTCTCTTCAATCTACATAGACCAAATTTCATCCTTTTCTCTAAAAATTCAAAGGAAACCCAAGGGAATAACATGAAATTATTCTATAACATGGAAACTAAGTCCTCCCACCTCTACCACTGAACAATAACAACTGGAACAATATGACGACACTAGAGGTTTAAACTATTCCCATGTTTTATACTAAGGAAAAGAATTAAACCAAAGGTTTTAATGACCTGAGGATTTCCCTGACTATGCCCTTGCTTCACTCTGGGACCTATGGCAGGAGCTCAAATTATTGAAGCATATTCATCCTCATAGATAGGCCTTGGAAACCCCCCAAAAAGAACTTCTCATCTCAATTTCATGAAAACTATACCCTGATCCCAAAGGGGTTCACCAAGACATAACAGATTCCAAATTCACCTTACCCTAACCCAACATTTCACTGAAACAAGTTCTTAGAAGACACGCACACACATTACACCTTATTTCTTCATATGAGAATATAAATAGGTAAGGATACATGGAAACACCTTCCTTAAAACAAAGGATGCTGATTTTTTCCAAAATGAGACACACTTATGACAAAACAAAGACTCACATAAGATTATACAACTTCCCCTTTATAGTCAAATGAGAAAACAACATCCCAAGGTGTCACTGAACATGAGCATTGCGACTGATAGAAATAATACATAGAGAGGGACCTTATGAAACGACCCAAACATCACACAATTTCAAAAAGTGGCCATAACAGCCTCTCATGACTAGATTTCCCACACTAGTGGTTTAACGTGAACCCCTACTTCGAAGAGAATATGAACGACTCAGAGGCCCTCTTAGACACCATTTACACTAAAAACCCCAGACTACTTTCACCTTCAACAAACCCAGTAAATTAAGAAACTAAGGTCTCTTTCAACCTTCTACGAGCACTCTCCCGCTACAAGAGGATCCAAAAAACCAATAAAGGAAATGGTGTAGACTCAATCTACAAATATTGAGAAAAAAATTCCTCATATTGATCAACTAAAGGACCTTCCAATGGTGAAACAGTATGGGATGCACTTCATTCATGCATTAACTCTTAATGGGGGCATACCTTGTCCAACAAGAGATCCCAAGGACCCAACCAAGCTAGTCCATTGGTCAAAACATGCCACAAACCAGAACCGAACACATGAGGGGAACCGCTGTAAAGGCTTCCCAAACTGTTATCCAAAGATACCATTAACTAGCCCTTCAACCCAACTTACCAATGAAACACAAACCCAAAAAACCGTTCAAATAAGAGGGGATATTGGACTCAAAACATCCCACAACAAAAAAAAATCCAAAAACACATAAGAAACGCCACCCCAAACTAGTTATCAATACATCAAGTTTTCCTTTAAAAACATCTCTTCGAAAATAAATGATTTGACGGTTAGCATATCCACCAATAGTACCCCATGAGCCTCACACATGCATGTTTGTGTGCCACACCGGGCACCCTCCTCATATCCATCACGACACTCATCCAGTCATGCCATTAACCATCCATCATAAAATATACCCCCATTCATGTGGTCACTTATGTAAATACCAAAGGTTAAAACAAAAATTCTCTCCACTTTTCAAAACCAAAACAGTCAACCAATACTTCTTTTTTCTCAAGACCTCTAACTAGGAAATCAAAATCCCAATTTACATCTTACAAAACTTTTTAGAAAGTCCCAATCATTCACATAAGAAATCACTTTCAAGTCATACACATTAATTTCAAAACATCTCAACCCATTTCAAAACACTCCCAGTTTTATGAAAACTCCCTTTCATCAACCTCCATTCCTTTGAAAACTAATCTCTTCTTACTTAAAAAAATCCAATGATTCATAAATCTTTTAGAATTATCACAAGTTACCAAATCAAAATTCCATTTCTAAACTCCACACACAAATTCAAAAACACTTTATTCCATTCAAAACACTTTTTCAACAATTCAAAAAGTTCCATTTGAAATAGATTCAAAATCTACTTTGATGTAGTTTATACTTTCAAAAGAGTTTAAATACAACATTTACCATTTCAAAATAATTCTTAAAATATAGTTCCACCATTTCAAAAATAAAACCATTCCCTCTTTATTATAAAATAATTTCAAAAAAAACTTTACACTTCTTAAAACCATGTCATTTTTTCTTTAAAACCAAACTTTTATTATTCCAAAACTAAAAGACACAAGACAATATGAGAGGAAACTAGTTTCAGTGAGTGATATGGACATATGGTTGGCAGCCATATTCCAATCACTTCACCATCACAGAGAGTGTTATAGGTCAATATCCCCAGCTCCACATGGCTTTCCAGGACCTATGAGATCCCTGAGACCATTACCCAACTCTCTTTCCATTTACCCTAATCATCATCAAACCTAGAAACCCAAAGGACTTAGATAAAACCCAACTTATCCTAGGGACTTGAATCAATTCCAGAGGTGTGCTGGCTAGGTACCCTACTTGTAATCAAAATGTCAAGCCCCAAAAATCCTAACTCCATACTATCCCAACTCTTCCACAAATAACATGACCCAAAGAGTTAACTTTAACCTCCTATGATACCATTTTGTCATGAACTAGAACTGTTCGCCTTCAAAACCAACACCCAGCCCAATATGTGGAAAGACTAGAAGGGTGTTCCCAATCTCCATAGGTTGAAACAAGTGCTTGAGTATCATATATGAGTGTTTTGGAATTATTTACCCAAGTTCAGAAACATAAGACAACCAGATACAATAAATAAATGAATCTGCAATTTTACCCCAAACAAGCCTTTAATAAAATTCAGAATTGGGAAACAAGGTTTATACAAATCCCAAATACTACAATAAAAGAATAAAACCAAAATGGACATCCTAATAACCACCCAAAGGCAAGGGGGAATCACTCTCAATCCATCTCTACAGCATTGCACCATAAAGGACCAATAGAAACTCAAACCATTGGCACCAAAATCTTTACCCAAACCCACAACAAAATAACCAAGTCTACTTACACCAAAAGTTGTAAGTGGGGTGTGAGCCAAAGCCTAGTAGTATTCCACCACTAAAAGATTCCATGGGATAATCATTATAAGACAAAAATATTGCATGTTTTGTAAACAAGAAATGCTAGTAGCAATTTCTAAAAGATACAACTTTAAATAAAAACTGCTTTCAAGTGGGATACTTTAAAAGAAATAAAAAAATTTAAATAGAATGAAAAAATATACTAAATTTTTTCATCCAAACATAATGTATGCTGATGGTAAGAATAATATATCCAATGATCACTAGCAATGGGAACAACCCTATGGCACTAGCTTGTTGTGGTCTAGGTACCTCATATCTCGGTGAAAGTAACCATTCAAATATTCATTCTCGTGCACACGAGCTAGTAGTAGGTATCATACCTATAATCTAGTGGTCCCCAAGCATCATCATCATTATCATCATATTTTAGTTAGTGTTTTCATCATCAAATCTGCTATGTGAAACTAGGGCCAAACCCAACCGAAACACTAGCATACTAGTACACATCGACCCACCTAAATAGCTAGGTTTTCCCTCTTGTGCTCAAACAAGTTACACAAGCCATGAAATAAAAATTTCACATGAAAATACCACTTAAAAGTCACACACACACCAAACATCGCACACACATATCACATGATCCCCTTTTTCATTCAAATTCATTTTGGAAATCATACACACGCCAAAATGGCCCATAGCATGTTTCACCTCTCTTTCACATTTCAAAAAAACCTTTAAACAATTTTATAAAACCTTTATAAGATAGTACACATAACATAACGAACCTTTCACACTAAAATAGACCATTTAAAAAAGTAAACTCCTACCAAAACAGTTTGGAAACATAGTTGCACCTCTTACATAAATCAACAAACCATTTAAAACCTTCACAAAACAATTCCAAGGAGTGTAACCAAGTTTTGCGCATAAAACCATTATAAAAACCCTCTTTTGAGTCTAATGGAATGCCAATATAACATATAACTTGAATTTTCATCCCTAAAACCTTTTAATAAAACCATTTCTATAATCATAGAACAACCTCACTAGATACAATATGAAATAAATATGAAAAAAAATCATTTTTGCACAAAGTTTCCAGTTAAAAACCAACCTATTAACAAATGACACCCAATATAAAATTTTCACCATAAAAAATGGAATAAAATCATGATAAAAATATAAATCAAGAAAAACTAACTCATCAAATAATTCTTACGCATGGAATCACCTACCATTTGTGCCAAAAACTGCAAATTGTTGTATAAAAATTTAGTCGCACCACTACCACACCACAAAGAAGTGAAATAAATACCTAATACACAATATTTTACCAAAAAGAAACTTTTTTAAATCCTAGGTACGAACCCTAGCTGCTTGAAATTTTAGAACCTCATGAAAATGTAGAAGAAACCCTAATCAAATGGGAGAAGGAAGGAAGGAAACCCACTTAATTGAGATATCTTGAATAAAATTCCCAAAATACATCAGTAGATGAATTTAAAAACAGCCAAAAATGGAATTGAGGATATAATAAGGCTGAGTAGGTCAAGTGAGGACTTAAATTTATGGAAAAGAATAAAAATTTAAGGAGTTATAAAAGAAACAAGTTACCTCTTCAAATCTGGACGATTTGAGGAATCCAGAGAACTTTTTCCCTAATTCGCAATGAATATGAGCTCCAAAGAGGGGGAGAAGATCATGGGGGCATGCCTTGAGTAAGTTTGCTCGGTTGAGAGTTGGAATCACTGAAAAACCATAAAAATTGAATGATATATTAAAGAATTAATTTTTTTAATTAGGAAATGGGCTTACGGACTAGCTCAATACCTTAATAAAAAACTGAAATCCATCATGATTATGGATTCCTATGAGGTCCAAATGGATATGGTGGTTTTAATATACCAAGGTATTCTAATTGGGAAGTGTAATGGGTGTAAAATATTGAAAAATTAAGAATTTATAAAAAAACAATTTTTTTTAGAAAATGAAATGGGCACACAGTTTGGCCCAAATCCTGAAAACACACCCTTTCCTCCAAAACTACATGGGAAACCCCCACAAACAAATCAAGAATAGTAATTAAATGAAAAATACCTTTAAAATAGGTCATGTATGTGATATAATATTCCTCCTTATACCTCAATTAAAATAATTGGTTTTACTTTTTAAGTTGAATAACCTTTGGAAAATATTTTTCATTGGAAATTTCCTTAAATTCATCCCATTATAAGGCATAAATCTCTTCTATTTCCCTAGTATTCTTTAGAATTAACCACCATTGATCAGTTTAACCTTAAAAATGATATAATTAAATTTTGATGCTCCAAAAAACCCATGAATTCAAATATATTTTCCAAATCTTTAATACATCCCCCAGTTATCACTAGGTCAAAAGATCCATTGAATGTCAAAGGGTGTTTTTTCATGAAATTCTCTGCTATATACATGTTCCTCTATGGTGAATGTGGTTTATCTATAATAAGAATTTAACCACCATTAATAGTATGTTTCATTTGATCCATCATAGCATCAAACTGCTCATTTCTAATTCCAACCATTCTAGGTTACTAATTTGGAATGATATTTTCTTCTTGGTGCCTTTCTACTTAAGTTTCCCTATTTCCTATATGGAAAACAATTCTAGACCTACAAATATTAGATGACATAAAATGGTTATTTTCAAAAGATATCTCATTATAACAATAAATTATAATATTTTAAGGGTAATTAATTACATAATCCCAACCTCTAAAATTATCTAAACCCCACTCTGATGCCAACTATAAGGACCTGGTCCTTATTAAACACATAATTTTATTTTGAAATAAGATTTCATTTTATTACGTTCTCAAATATATTTTCATGTTTAGAGATTTAGATAATTCAATCAAAAATATTACATAAATGCATTGCAAATTGTTCACTTTCACTTGATGTCTATTCTTTCACAATACAATAATTTTAAAATGAAACATGATTTTTTTACATGAAAAAACCTTCCTAGTTTTCAACTTAACTTCTTCATTGTTTCTAATCATCCTTAAACGCTATGAAAAACATTTAAAAACCATGGATAAGCACAAAAATATCAGTATGTAAAATATACAATGAATAAATGAAACATGTTAGTCTATTTCAAAAACATGAGATCATATAAGAGAGTTTATCTTTGAAATAATAAACCTTGATCTCAAATAGTCATTTACTTACACATTAAATTAGATGTATTGCCCAATGTTTTTTATAAAACACTTTAAAAGAGAACATAATGTCAAAATCATAGTCTTGAGGGTTTCGTCGAAAACATGAGAATCCATGAAAACATTTTCTTAAAATAACATACATTTTACCCTTAAAGAGAATAATCCTTCCTTTAAATAAAAAAAAATCATTAGCTTACACTACTAGAAAAATTATCTATAGCCATGGATATATAGCCACGGTTTAAATGATCCATGGATATAGGTAAGATATATCCACGCCCAAATAGTTGGGTCTGGCAATACATCATCTTTTTTTTGCGATCGGGCTTTCCTCCCCCACCTGAAGCCTGCTCCCTCCCACAACTTCTCCCTCCTGCATTGCAATTCCCCCTCCCCTCGTCATCCTTGTTGTTCCTCATTGTTCCTCCCCCACCTGAAACCCTCTCCCTCGCCGTCCTCATCATTCCTCCTCCCCTCCTCCCCTCCTCCTCCCTCACCATTCCTTCTCCCCTCACGATTCCTCCTCCCCCTTCAGCTCCGACGCAGCCTGCAAACCTCCCTGCCAACTCCGACGCGGCTCCGACGCCTCCCTCCTAACACGGATCTGGCACTGCCAGTCCACCTCCTCACCGACATGACCTACCCACCTTCCTGTGGTCACCTCACCTCCCTGTCGATGCTGCTCCGATGCTTCCTCCCCACCTCCTCCTCCGGCGCACCTCTTACGTGGTGATTTTAGGTAAAAATCTTCATCTATTACCTTCCTTATTACTTTTATTTTATCCTCTCTAATTTTAATGGTTCCCATTAAGGTTTTTAGTGCTGATTCCACCATAACATGATGCAATTGACCAGGATTCTTGGTTCTTTACTGTGGCTTAGAGATTAGATGTCTCATGATGCAGAACACATGCCATCACTCATCATTTCGGAGATAGTATGAGGCCTAATGGATTTGTTTTAAATTTTTAGTTAAATTGATTATAATTTCCTTGTAATCAAGTGTTTCTTGTTAGGGATTTGTTTTAGATTAATTTCATGGGTATATTTTAGGCCTCTTTTAGGCATTTGGTTGTGGTTTCAAAATGTGGAAGCACCTCAATAATCTTTTAGGCATTTATTTATATTTGGTTGTTTTTAATTAATAAATTATAAATTTTTATAATTAATTTTTTCTACTTCATGTCATGAGATAGGTTCCTAGGACATTGTTTGACCATAGGTTCAGGTTTTCAGCTTTATCATTTTCATCATAATCTAGGTTGGGTGTTCTATATTTGTTATATTTCCCTAATAGATAGTTTTTTATTAATTTCTTTAGTTATTAAATTACTATTTATTTTTTTGGATCCCCTTGAGAACCTTTGTGGTTCATCTTTAAGAAGTGAGGGTCTCGAGTGTCTCGGAGTGGGGTTTTGTTCATAAACCCTCACTCTTGGTTTTTTATTCAAGAGAAAACCTCACATGCTCTTAGGTGACACATAAGGGTAGGAAAGGGGAGAAACATGGATATACTTCTTTCCTTGGGATTTGAGTTTGGACCTGTGATGGTCTATCCATGGTGCTTTCTATACGAGGTGTGGTGTTAGAACCCTCAAGTAGTTAGAGGCCTTTTTTGAGATTCTTTATTTTAATCTAGGTTAGATAGGAGGTTCCCCTAAAGTTTTTGGATCTATAACCCACAAAGTGAGTAGTGTATAGAGAGGTTTTCCATGAAGGTTTTGATTTGAGAGTTTTTCAAATAGAGGTGTGGTGTGAGACCCAAGTGGGGGTTGTACGTTTTTTGGACAACTTTCCACAGGTGATGCCAATGGGATTCTTTTGATGTTCATAGAAACTTTCCTTGGGTAGTCCAAGGCATATAGATTTAGGTGTTTTTACATCTCTTAGAAGGCAAGAAAAGGTATTATTTTGAATGTTTCTTGGATTTTTGGACCAATTTCTTGGGGTTTGAGTTGTTGAAGTTTTGGAACTTCTTGCTGTAGGTTTAATCCAAATGGAACCTTTAGGTTGGGCCGACACCACAGGGTGTTGGTTAAGGTTGGGTGTCACTGAGATTAGGTTTGAGATGGGTCTGAGGAAACCTTGAGGACTTTCTTATGGGTGTGGTGTTTCTTGATGATTCCCTTGTGGGTGATGTGATGATCATGGATGGGTTAGTTTTCAGAGTCTCCAGATGAGGTTTCCCTATCTATATTAGATCATGATTTGATATACGTGATCTAGGGGACCATGGGTGCCCCATGTTTTATTATCCCTAAGAGAGTCAGTGCTGATATAATCATTGGTGTCTTTTGGTGTTACCTTAGAACCTAGATTTTAGAAATGTGAGCCTATTGTCACTATTTTTGTAATGTTTTGTTCATTAATTTGATTGAATAGTGTTTTATACCTTATACCAAAGATGTTTGAGGAAATTCCTCACTCAGGTACTAGAAATAGGAAGATAACTTTGGGATATTACTGGATCTAGATTTGGTCCTGAGATTGATATGATGTTTTCTTTTATTGGCCTGCTAGTTGGGTTAGATAGGTCCTTGGGAGATAATGGGTGATCTGAATTAGTGCACCCCCTAATTTAGAGTTACAAAATGGCTATAGGTTTAGTGGGAATGGATTTTTAGAACTCACTGATGGTGGTCCTAGATGCCGAGCACTCCCATCATGAAATCTTCTTCTCCTCCATATATTTGAAGTTTCAAACTTATCCACTTATGAGATAAGGGTAGAATCACATGATATTCTTGGAAAATAGACTTGATATATTCAACTATAAGTCAATGAGGCAAAAACATTTATAGAAACAATAGTTTATAAACAAGTGATCAATGCAGTATATAAATCAATGAGTATGAGATGTCAATATAAAAATTAATATTGGGGTTGTTCAACATAACCTCAATGACCAATTAAAATTATGTTGTCAAAATTTTTATATTCTGTACAGTTTTTCATTATTGAAAACGTTAATTTATGATTTTCACCCCTTGAGGGATGGTCTCACTTTCTTCATCATGGAAAATCTAACTTTAATGGTATTCTAGGAAGGATACTTCATTCTTGTTATACCCAAATAATAAAATAGTCATCCATCTCCCCAATTGTTTTCATTAATTACCTATAGTAAAGTTTACATAAAATGAATGGGAATAAAGAGGCAATACCTTTCCAGTAGTTTTTTCAAGCTGTAAATTTTTTTTTACTAATAGTATTCCTACTTCTAATACAACTACTTCTATTCTTCTCAGGTCTTCTCCCCCTTTTTTAATCCCAATTCCAGTGAAATGACATGTTGTACCAGTACTCAAAAGATTTATACGGAAAACTTCTAAAAAAATATTTGTATCCCTTGAAACTTGATCTTAATTTATATTGATGATTTTGTTTATAAAATTATGCTTATTTTCAAGGCATCCTCATTCCTTTATTTTCCCATTTCCTTGGGGTTTTTCCATTATTAGGTCATCCATAGGAGGAAACTTTTTACACCATTAATCATCCTAAAAATATTCAAATTATGTTTCATAATCTTTATAATGAAAGGAAAAAAATTTAGTACCATGTGAGAATTTAAAAAAAATGTTGTGCCTTTTTCATGGGGTTGGTTTTCTCATCATCCTTAGATGGTTCATCTTGAATATCCACTGCATTTTCATAGAATTATATCATATTCTTTAAGGCGTTTTCAGATTTAGGATACCTAGATTGTGCCTCATGAAGTTCCTTTTATTTAGCAACCAATTTTGTATTAAGAGGTTTCAGTATCCAATCTTATTATACACATTTCATCATGGACATTTTTATCTCTTCTATGAGATCATTCTACTTAACATTTACACTTCTTTTCTTCTTTTACAATAGTTTTAATTTCTTATAATATATGGAATTATGGTCAAAGTAAGAAATAAAATAATCTCTTAGAATATATTCTGTATAACTATCTCCTTTTTATTCCTCTTAACTACTTGTAATTTCTATTCACCTCTTAACCTTATAGGAATATATGTATATTAATGTAAAATTCTATTTTCTTAGTTTACATTCACATACAATATTATTTTTGTCACTTGCTACTACTCATGTCCTGGAGTGAGATTGATTCAAAGTGAGGGGGTGTTGGTGGGGTTATCTTGATTGGATGGTTCGTGTAGAGTGAAATTCTATATCTTTGAGGATTATTTTTATCTTTGATGTAATCACACTGATGGATTGTAGGTGGAAATATCAATATTTTATTCTTTTATATGAGTATCATTGAATCTCTTAAGAGTTCGTGAATTTTATAATAGGAGAATTATTTTCTCTGGTTGTGGTGGTAGATAGATTATAGGAGAATTATAATAGTTTATCCAACCATATAATCTTTATAGCACTGCATCTTGATTCATGTATGATGCACCTAATTTGTGTATGCTATTTTGCTTATATATTTTTCATATATCTAACAATACTAATTAGTTTTATGGTATCTTTTAATTCTTACCAGGTGCATGTCGGTATTGGAACATCATGTTAAAATTGTGGAGTTGTAAAATTCGCGAGTTCAGTTATCTAGACTGGATGGAACCCCTATGGTATTCACTTGGACTTTATAGTTCATTTATTTACTTTAAAAATTGTTCATCATCACCTATTATATTATTGCCTTTCTCACTAATTATGTTCCTCCCACTTCAATTTTTAGGTTCAATTAATGATGATTAATCAGATCACTGGAATTTTGTTGAAGTCTCTTGAGACCTGTTCCTATGTGTTGCGGCAACCGTCGCTGAAGGCAAAGCAGTTCGAGTTGTCTTTGTCGAATGCAAATGCGCCTTGAGGTTGAGGTAGGGTCCCTCTCCTAGCCTCTTTAATTCAAGAATGTTTTAAATTAAATTTAGTTTCCTTATTAATTATTTATGCTTATATTAAATTGTAATTCTTGAATAAGTGTTAGTTAAGATAATTTTTTTGTTTGATAAACAAGGCATGGTTTTGTAATAAAATCCCTCCAATAGAGGTGGGATGTCTGCGAAAACTCACAGTGGTATACCTTGATTCACATTATTGCATTGATATTTTCCTTATACTTTATGTCATTGTTAGTCATAAAGTACACATCATACTTGACCCTTTTTATATCTCTGTAAGGGGGTTGCTCTCTTTTTATTAAAACATTTGTTTGAACCAAAACACTCTTTAAGTGCCGTTAGACTTTTAAGATGGAATTTCCCAAGTAGGCAAGTGATGTAATGACCAAGTCACCACTAAGTGAATAACATGATTTGGATGGAATGACTTGTGATGGAAGAAAGCCTTTCCTTACGTGTTTAAATTGAGAGGACCTTGTTAGAATAAAATGAATAGTTATGCTTGTATTAAGTGACATGTCTCTGAGTGTTTTTTTATGATTTTCCTTTCATTAAGTGGTTGAAGTGGAATTAAATGTGGAGGGTGACACAGGGAGTGCATGGGGTGGGTAGGGGGTGTGGTGTGGGAAGGTGGGGTGTGCAGGGCAGGGGGCATGGGGTAGGCGGAATGGGGCACACTACTACAAAACGGGGTAAGGGAAGCACTACACATTTATCAGTGCTTTTTAAAAGCACTGATAAAGGGGGGTCTTTATCAGTGCTTTTATATAAGCGCTGATAAAGCCCCCCCCCCCCCGGTTATCAGGGCTTCTGTAAAAGCACTGATAAAGACCCCCCCCCCTTTATCAGTTCTTTTTATAAAAGCGCTGATAAAGGGTAAAATTCAAAAAAAATTAAAAACATTTATTAATATATAAATCTATAAATCTATTTATATTGATATAAATATAATATTTATTTTTTAAATATGTTTTTGAAATGATGACTGGAAATCAGATATAAATGTATATGATATTTAGTAAAAGGGGATTATAAAATAATTTAAAAAATATGTTTAATTAATAATTATGTAATTTTTATCCACCAATAGTCATATAATAACACTTTGAGAATAAAAAAATAAAATAAATAAATAAAAGATCAAAAATATGTTGAAAACACAACTCAAACTTCAAACGACCATAACTTTTGATCCAGGACTCCGTTTGAGCTCTACAGCATATCAAATAGAAGCCTACGACGAGCTCTACAGCCCTATAGACGGGCTCATCCAAGGTTTTTTTGAGGCCAAAAAAGACCCAGATGGACTCCAAAACTAATTTTTTAGTTGGGGTACCCCGATTGTTTACTATTCAAACAGCTATAACATTTGATACCAATGTCTGATAAAGGTGTACCATATATTATATCAAAGATCGTTTCATTTTCTTCGATTTGACTAACTGTGGAGCTGAAACGGACTCCTGGATTAGAAGTTATGGTCTTTTTAACATTCAAACGCCTCTAACATATGATCCAGATGTCCGTTTTTCTTGTACCACATATCATATCGAAGATCATTTCATGTTTGTTGATTTGACTAGTTTTGGAGTTGAAACAGACTTCTGGATTAGAAGTTATAGTTGTTTTAACATTCTCAATGACTTCACATCCACATTTCTATGTATTCATTCATAACTATATGCATATATATATATATATATATATCTGTGTGTGTGTGTGTGTGTTGTATATATGTATGTATTTATTTATTTATTTATAAACACACGTAAAAACACATATTCTATAAATTTATTTGAAATTAATCTTATAAATATATATATTAATATAAAAATAAACATACAGATAAAAAATTATAACTATATCCACATATATGTATATATATATATTAATATAAAAATATATATATATATATTAATATAACTAAATAAATTTATATTAATATGGATCTGTATTAATATATGAATACATATACTATATATATATATATAACTTGATATATCATTAAAGGGAGAACAAAACAAAATGGCTAAGTGGTAAAGTTGCAGCACGCAAGGAGGGAGGTCCTGTGTTCGAATTCTAGTGGCAGCATGGTCGCGCGGGCACAGCGAAGTAGGGTGTAGAATGCAGGTTGAGGGGGGGGGGTAGGCGCATCAAAGCGGGGTGCAGCGTGCGAACCGCCCAAAAATTATATATATTTTTTAATTTTTTCCAATTTTTTTGACATTTATCAGCACTATTTTTATAGCGCTGATAAAAGACCACTTTTATCAGTGCTAAAAAAATAGTACAGATAAAAGACCCCTTTTATCAGTGCTTTTTGAGTGCTGATAAAAGGGACCCCCCCCCCATTATTAGCGTCGTGCTTTATAGTGCTCATAAAAGCGCTGATAAAGGGGTTTTTTTAGCGCTGATAAAAGTGACTTTATAGTAGTGGCAGGGGGTGTGCTGGGTGCAGGGGAAGGGGGTGTGCTGGGGGTGCATGGGGTGTGTAGGGGGGTGTAAGGGGTTGCCCCTATTTTATTAAAATGTCTATTTGAACCAAAACACCCTTTAAGCGTCGTTACACTTTTAAGATGGAATTTCCCAAGCAGACAAGTGATGTAATGACCAAGTCACCACTAAGTGACCCCCCCATTGATCTTATAAATAGAATTTCTATGTTTTAATGAATTGAATGAGTTAAGTTGAACTAAACATGGTTAACTTGGCACATGATTGGTAATGCCTCATGTAGTGAATTATGTAACAATTATGCCTGTAGGGGGTGTGTAAGGGTGCATGGGGTGTGCATGGGGGTGTGTGTAGGGGGTTTCCCTCTTTTTATTAAAATGGTTGTTTGAACCAAAACACCCTTTAAGTGTCGTTATACTTTTAAGATGAAATTTCCCAAGCAGTCAGGCGTTGTAATGACCAAGTCACCACTAAGTGACCCCCTTTGATCTTATAAATAGAATTGCTATGTTTTAATTAATTGAATGAGTTAAATTGAACTGAACATGGTTAACTTGGCACATGAGCGGTAATGCCTCATGTAGTGAATTATGTAACGGTTATTCCTACAGGGGTGTGTGTAGGGGGTGCATGGGGTGTGCGTGGGGGTGTGTGTAGGGGGTTTCCCACTTTTTATTAAAATGGTTGTTTGAACCAGAACACTCTTTAAGGGTTATTAGACTTTTAAGAAGGAATTTCCCAAGAAGGCAAGTGTTGTAATGACCAAGTCACCACTAACTGACCCCCCTTTGATCTTATAAATAGAATTTCTATGTTTTAATGAATTTAATGAGTTAAATTGAACAGAACATGGTTAACTTGGAACATGAGTAGTAATGCCTCATGTAGTGAATTATGTAATGGTTATGCCTACATGGGGGTGTGTAGGGGGTGCAGGGGGTGCAAGGGGGTGTGTAGGGGGTTTCCCTCTTTTTATTAAAATGGCTATTTGAACTAGAACACACTTTCAGTGTCATTAGACTTTTAATATGGAATTGCCCAAGAAGGCAAGGGTTGTAATGACCAAGTCTCCACTAAGTGACCCCCCTTTGATCTTATAAATAGAATTGCTATGTTTTAATGAATTGAATGAGTTAAATTGAACCGAACATGGTTAACTTGGAAAATGAGCGGTAATGCCTCATGTAGTGAATTATGTAATGGTTATGCCTATAGGGGTGTGTGCAGGGGGTGCATGGGGTGTGCAGGGGGTGTGTGTAGGGGGGTTTCCCTCTTTTTATTAAAATGGTTGTTAGAACCAGAACACCCTTTAAGTGTTGTTAGACTTTTAAGATGGAATTTTTCAAGCAGGGAAGTGTTTTAATGACCAAGTCACCACTAAGTGACACCCCTTTGATATTATAAATAGAATTGCTATGTTTTAATGAATTGAATGAGTACAATTGAACTGAACATGGTTAACTTGGCACATGAGAATTAATTCCTCATGTAGTGAATTATGTAACGGTTATGCCTACAGGGGGTGCATGGGGTGTGCGGGGGGTGTGTAGGGGGTTTCCTTCTTTTTATTAAAACATCTCTTTGAACCAAAACACCCTTTCAGTGTTGTTAGACTTTTAAGATGGAATTGCCCAAGCAGGCAAGTGCTATAATAACCAAGTCACCACTAATTGACCCATCCCCCTTTGATCTTATAAATATAATTGCTATGTTTTAATGAATTGAATGAGTTAAATTGAACTGAACATGGTTAACTTGGCACATGAGCGGTAATGCCTCATGTAGTGAATTATGTAATGGTTATGCCTACTTTCTAAAGTTTAATTGGTTGTCATGAAATAAATAGAGTTTCATATTCATGGTGACTTTCACTTCAATTTTGAAATGTGGGGGTGTGTGCGGGTGTTCAGGGGGGGTGAAAGGGTTGTGTAGGGGGGTGCAGTGGTGGTGTGCAAGGGGGGTGTACAGGGGGATGCAAGGGTTGTGTAAGTGGGGGTGCAAGGGGGGATGTGCAGGGGTGCAAGGGGGCTGTGCGGGGGGGTCTGCTTACTCATGTTTAATCCACTTTTATTGCAATAGTATGTACCACAAATGTATGTTTTCAATATATTAAGTATAATAAATATCCATGCAGGGTTTCGATCCTGCATACAAGGTGACAGGGTGGACTAACACTCAATTTAGGAGAAATAAAACATCATGAAAGATTGGAGCAATGGTATATTTTCAAGAAGTGGGTCATTTTATTTTATTTTAGTTAATATTTTTTATTACTTCTATTAAATATGAGTGTGCTTCATTTTTCAGACTACATGTACTCTTATTGAGCAATTGATGATTTATTTAATTTGAGTAGTGGATAGTTTTTAGACCATTAGAACATGTATTTTTTTTATCATCCATGTTTTTTATTGATCAATGGGTCATTTATTAGAGCATTGAATTATTTTCATGTGAATTCACGTGCAAGAACCACTGTTAGGGGGTTGTCTGCAGGGCGGGGGCTCTATTTGGGGGCGGGCAGTCTAGGGGTGGGTGGTTCTGTCTAGAGGGGGGAGTGGAGGGGGGCTTTGCATGGTGGAAGGGGTGCTATAGGGGGGTTGTCCAGGGGTGGGGGATGTGCAGGGGGGATGTGCAATGGGGGAGTGGGGGATGTACAGGGGGGTTGTGCAATGGGGGGGAGTGGAGGGGGGGTCTTTGCATGGGGGAAGGGGTGCTGCAGGGGGGTCTTGTCCAAGGGTGGGGGGGTCCTGTCTGGGTGGGGGAGGGGGTCTTTAGTGTTCTGAGCTTCCCTATTTTCTCAAATGTTATGACATTAAAGGATTAGAGTTGAGATAATCAAGACTTCTTTGTGTCCCTGGTAATTTTAGTAATTCAGAATGTATGGATTATTCCTTATTTTCATTCTCTCAAACACTCTTGACTACTTAGATATTTGAGCTAACTTGTCACATTATGTTACCTTTGTGGTTTTAAGGAATCTTATTGGGTATATTTATACTCAAACATGCACAGTAATTATGCCCACATGTGTTGTGATTTATTAAAAGATTCATGGGTTTGGAGATGGCTTGGATAGACATAGATTTGAGGTGGCTTGTTCAGAGCAAACTCCCGGGCATGCTAGGAGATTCATTATGGAGCATGGGGATTTGTGATAGTAGTGGTCAACAATATAGATAAAGAGTGATCCAATAGTATGTGAAATGTAGAGGATCTTCTCATTACTTCTTGTTCTGTAGAATTTTCATATATATGTATTGTTTTCCTTGTATTTATCTCATGGGGTATATATTTGTGTCCACTATCTCTTTCATATATTATATACAGTTCAGTTGATTATATATATTCTACTGGTATTTTGGATTTATCTTCTGTTCAGTTGATTATATATATTCTACTGTTATTTTGTATTTATCCTCTATATGGGGGTGCAAGGGGGTGGGGCATGGGGGGAAGTGGGGGGAGGGTGTAGGGGGGAGGGGCGGGGGTCTGCAGGGGTGAAAGGGGATCTGTCCAGGGGTTCAAGGGAGGTGGGGTAGGGGGAGGGAAAACTGGCAGGGGGGGGGGGAAAACTGGAAGAGGAGAGGGTGCAGGAGGGCAGGGGGGTCTACAGGGTAGTGGGGAAGAGGGGGGGAGGGTGTAGGAGGGCAGGGGCAGTCTACAGGGTAGAGGGGAGGGGAGAAATGGGGAGGTTTAAGGAGGCTAGGGGGCCTACAGGGCAGTGGGGAGGGGTGCATGGGGGGAGGGTGCAGGGGGGAGGGTGCAGGGGGCAGGGGGGTCTGCAAGGCAGTGGGGAGGAGGGCAGGGGGAGGGTGCAGGGGATCTATAGGGAATATGGTAGGGTGCAAGGGGGAGGGTGCAGGAGGGAAAGGGGGTCTGTAGGGCAGTGGGGATGGGTTCAAGGTGGAGGGTGCAGGAGGGCGGGGGGTCTGTAGGGAAGGGGGAAGGGGAGGATGCAGGAGGGCAGGGGGGTGTCTGCAGGGCAGTGGGGAGGAGGGCAGGGGGTCTGTAGGGCAGAGGGGAGGGTTCAAGGGGGAGGGTGCAGGAGGGGGGTTGTAGGGAAGTGGGGAGGGGTGCAAGCACGAGGGAAGGTGAGGGTGCCGGAGGGAAGAGGGGGAAACTAGCAGGGGGAGGGTGCAGGAGGGTAGGGGGGAGGGTGCAGGAGGGTAGGGGGAGGGTGCAGGAGGGAAGGGGCAGTGTCTGCAGGGCAGTGGGGAGGAGGGTGGGGGGTCTGCTGGGCATAGGGGAGGGGTGAAAGGGGGAGGGTGCAGGAGGGAAGGGGGGATCTGCAGGGCAGTGGGGAGGAGTGAAAGGGGGAGGGTGCATGAGGGGGGGTCTGCAGGGCAGGGGGCAGGGGAGGGTGCAGGAGGGCGGGGGGCCTATGGGGTAGTGGGGAGGAGGGCAGGGGGGGTCTGCAGGGCAGAGGGGAGGGGTGCAAGGGTGGAGGGTGCAGGGGGGGGGGGGGGTTATGCAGGGCAGTGGGGAGGGGTGCAAGGGGGGGTACAGGAGGGCGGGGGGTCTGCAGGGGTCCAAGGGTGGTCTGTCCAGGGTGCAAGGGGGGTCTGTCTAGAGGTGCAAGGGGGTATGCAGGGGTGTAGGGGGGTATGTCCAGGGGTGCGGGGGTCTGTCCCGAGTGTAGGGGGTCTGTCCAGGGAGGGGGGTCTTTAGGGTAGGGGCGGGGGGGTTCTGCAAGGGTGCAAGGGGGTTTGGCAGGGGGAGGGGGGACGGGCAGGGGGAGGGGTGTGTCCAGGGGTGCAAGGGGGTCTGTCCAGGGGTGCAAGTGGGGTTTGTCCAGGGTGCAACGGGGTATGTCCAGGGTGAAGGGGGGTCTGTCCATGGTGCAAGGGTGGGGTCTGTCCAGGGTGCAAGGGCGGGGTCTGTCCAGGGTGCACAGGTGGGGTCTATCCAGGGGTGCAAGTGGGTCTGTAGGGGTGTAAGGGGGTATATCCAAGGGTGCACAGGGGTCTGTCTAGGGTGCTAGGGGGTCTGTATAGGGGTGGGGTGGGGCTTGATTTTTTTATGTAATGGGAAGGGTTATATCCATGGTTCATTGAATGGTGGCTAGTATTGGTGTGGCTATAGGCCGAACTCTATAGCCACGATTTCAAACCGTGGGTATAGGGCTATAGCCACGGTTTGAACCGTGGCTATAGGGTTCAGCCTATATCCACACTAATACCAGCCAGGGTTCAATGAACCGTGGCTATAACCTATAGCCACTACTTTTGGGCTTATAGCCATGATTCTAAACCATGGCTATAGCCTAAATTTACAGCAGTGTTACCTTATTAAATAAAAAAATTTCCATGAAAATTAATTTAAAATAATATCAAATACATAGATGTTCCTTAGGACATAATCATCCTAGAATCCTTATAAAAACTCTTACAAATTGAATAATATACCCAGTAAATTCCAAGATAATTCTATGGAGAAAATAATTATTACCCAATGCATTGGAGAGATATATTAGGCTCACCCATAATCATAAAAATGTCCAAGGAACATATCATAAATGAAACAAATAAAATATTTCATTTCCATCATAAAAATCATAAAAATATTATTTTTAACCCATAAGTAAAATATTTTCATATATTGATATACCCCTTTCCTTTAAAACCCCATTTTAAAAACTAAAATACCAAGAACAAATGTAAGAAGGGGTTTTATTTTAAGATAACATGGGATAATTTAAAGTAATCCAAGTATCAAATAATTTTTATGGCGGAAATAAAATCAGTTGACATCATATAGATTTAAAAATAATATATTTTTTACTTTGTAAATAAATTCAAACATTCTATATGAAATACGTAAGAATATTACATTCAAATACCTTTTTAAGAAAGTAAAAGGAGTATTAAAATGAACTTTTTAATTAATTTATTTACATATTGAATAATCCATCAAACAATATGTACGTGGAGGAAAATTATTATAAATAAATATTTAAAATATTTTAAAACTAAGTTTTAAGATAGAATATCCCTTACATAGAGTTTGACTTGTCAAGTACGTTATTTATCTTCAACAATAATAAATTTATGTTAATTATTTACTTTATTATCAGTATTTTTCATTTACGCTATATTTTTATTATTCCTTTTATTTTACTTTTTACCATGTCATACTTAATCACATAATTAATTTATCTTACTTTGGATGTTTTGAGGATGTTTGGTTCATAAGTCCAAAATGACTTCGGTTTGTTGAATATGGTCAAGTAGATCAAGATTGTATCAATTAAATAATTATAATAATTTTATAATTATTATTTTTATTAATTAATTATACTTTTATAACCAACTATGTATGGTGGTTATGAAAAATGAATTGTGTTACAGCATGGAGACGGTAGTTCGTACATACGCACGAGTAACGTTTCCATTTTTTAACAAACATGATGGAAAGAAAGTAAGTATTATTTTATATTTATATAATTATAATCATATTATAAATATCATATTATTTCTTTAAATCAAACTATATATACCATTCATGTGAGGAGGTGATGAAAAATAAAACACAATGGTTCACAAGGCGGTAGTCCTCATGTACGCACAAGCGATGTTTTTATCTTATTTTTTGGATGGTGAAGAAAGAAATATACTATTTTTTACCATTAAAAAATAAAATTTATATCATATACATAATATTATTTCATTTTGATCCATTATTATGACCATCCATAAAATTATGTGATGAAAAATGAAATGCATCATCTCACAAGCCGGTAGTCCACATGTACGCATGAAAGATGTTTTCATTTTCCATTAAATGGAAAAGTAAATGAAAAATATATACATAATAAACATAATAAAATTGAATTATATTATATATACTTATTTTATTTTATGAAAATTTTAAATGGAGTTTTGAAGGAGGTAAACGAAAAAATAAAATGAAAGCACTTGATTAAGAATTATACAACTTCTTCAGAAAAACTCCTGAGGTTAATACATAAAGACTTAATAAGATGATATTATGATCAAAAAATAACTCTAGGATTTGGGTAAGAATTTTATGAAATTATTTTGTTAGGTATTGTATGATATAATATGATCTTGTAGTGTGGATAATAGAATATTGGTGATGTCCTTTTATAAGTGATGGAGAGGTCATGCTTGGATTTTTTTTAGAAGATTAAACTATATTAGTGTCTTACTCCAACCAAGTAGTTCCAAAATGACTTATATTTGAATATTAGATGAGATAGGATCTAAATATTACCATAAAATAGTATTTATACAAGTTTTTAGTTTATTTTAACCCTTATAATTTTATTTTTAACCCATTTTAACTCTTACTCTGGTAACTAAATTTTTTATCAAAGTTACTATTCATAATGACCAAATATTAGGTTAAAATATTTACCAAATTTTAAAATCATGATTTCAAATATTAAATCCATTTTTTTAATATTGAATCTCTAAAGGTGGTAAAAATTACTTTTAAAATTAGAACACATAATGTGGAAAAAATGGTTTTCTTGATAAATTCCTTTTTAAGTATAAAATTTTTTTATGCCAAATTATAGTATAATGTTGATCTAGATGTCATTAATTTAATTATTTATAATTAAAATGAAATAATTTAAATTTAAAACCAATCGAAATAAAAAATGATACTTTGTAAATACCTGAAAATAAAGGACAATTTTCTTAAAAATTAGGATTTTCTACTATTCACCAAAAAATTTAATTTTTTAGAAAATTATAGAAAATTCAATCTAAGATAATTTTGAATTTATGATATATAAAATGATATAATTTTTAAAAAATTAAAATTATATAATTTGGAAATTAATTTTTTTAATAAAACCATATAATGCATGAAACTGGATTTAGTTAAAATAAAACTATTTTCTTTATGACAAACAAAATTACTTATAGTTATTATAATGAATATAGATCAATTAAATATAATTAATTAATATTAATAATGAATTAAATTTATTTATTATTAATATTATTTGGGTTATTACAAAAACCTCTATGTGAAAATCTCAAAGGAAGAATAATTCATGGTACTTATTTACATTGATGATATCATATTTGGTGGAATTAAAAAGAAATTAATAGAATAGTTTTCAAACATAATGAGATTAAAGTTTGAAATATATATGATTTATGAACTCAATTATTTTTTTAATCTACTTATAAATCCAAAATGTTAGTATAATTTTTCTCTCAAGCTAACTATATAAAGGTGTTTTTGAAAAGGTTTTACATGCATGATTATAAGACAATTTCAGAACTAATCACAATTGAAACCAAAGTTAGAAATAATGAAGTTTAAAAAACTATTTATTAGACATTATTTTTGGGGAATTATTAGAGATTTACTTTATTTGGTGGCTAGAAGTCTTGATATTTATTTTATAACTTATTGAGAAACAAGATTTAAACTTAATCTGAAAGAGGATCATCTTATTATAGTAAAAAATCATGATGTATGTTCAAGGTACAATTAATCATTGTTTGAAGTATAAATAAGAAAATAAGTTATATTTGTCAGCATATTTAGGTGTATATTGGGTTGAAGATGTTGTGGATAGAAAATATACATGTGTATGAGATGTTTTCATCAAGAGTAGGTTCATTGGTTGGCTTATCAAGAAGAAAAAAAGTATTTCGCTTAATAAAAATAAATTGGACTTTATATTGAGAATAAAGGCATGTTCACAACTTATTTGGATAAATAAATAGTTAGAAAATTTTGGTGATGAAGATAATATTCCCATGAATATACTTTATGAAAAAAAAATTGATTGGTCTTATAAATAATTTGGTACAATAATAATGTACTAAACATATTGAAATTTAGTACCAATTTATCAAATAAAAATTTTAACATGATTTTTTCAAGTATCGATACATTGTAATATTAAATAGGTGGAAAATAATTTTATAAAATCATTTGTCACACTAGTTTTTTAGAAAAACCAGTTCAATTTTTATGTTAAATAACCTCCTATAACTTGGGGGGTTTGGAAAATTCATCATACCTACTTTTAATTATTTTTTAACATGAATATTGTTTTATAAAAATATTTAAAAGTTAGTACCCTTTATGATTATTTTCAAAGGTGAAGATAGTGTGTGTAACAATATTCATTATCATGTTAAAGGGGATAAATATATTCTTGAGGGGGTATCTTTGCATAAGACGTATAAAGAAAGGGGATATATGATCCATGGGGATTTATATAATAAATCTAGAGGGAGTAAAGTTTGGAATAATGGATTTGATATTGAAGATATATGTATTTAAAGTTTATCTTGTAAGTTTTTCTAAAAAACTTATTTTCTACACCAATAATTTCTCATGTGGAATTAGAGTGATAGATGAGATCTTCAATTTCCATTGGGTTTTTTTGAAAATGATGAGGATTTGGAATGATACATTCTAAAGATATGAGAAACATAATAATTATCAAAAAAATACCCTGGGTGACATAGGCATGATGTGGGAAGGTGGTGACATAGACCTGATGCAGGTAAGTGGTGATGAAGGAAAGATGATGAAGGCATGACGTAGCACTAGGCCTTCATTCCATGTTTATGGGACACTTGGTGTTGGTAATATGGTCTATGTAATGGATCTCCCTCTATATAGATATATAATGGTATTTTCTTTCATAATAAAAAGAGTATTTGAACCCAAATTTTAAAAAAAGAAACCTAAAGTGGGGGAATATTGGAACCTATCATGATCAAGAGAATATAATGGTGAAACTTATTCAAAAATAGTTTTTTCAATTGGATTATATGGATAAAATATGATTATATTAAAGTCTCTAAGAAGTTTAGAGTTATTTTTATTATTTTTGTAGAAGTTTTTATGGAGGATAGAAAATAACATTATAACTAAAGATACAAAATAGTTCATGGTTATGGAAGAATATTTTCAATAATGAAGTTTTTTTAATTAGATGACATGAGTAGGAAAACCATGTCATTGGTTGTTATACCACATCATATTTTCAAAACAACTATCATGGTCCTTCAAGTTTTTAATAGGCTGGTTTGAAAAAATATTTAGATACCATATGATAATAAAACGATGTCATAGTTATGGACATAACTCAAGTATAATATTGAAAAAATTAAGAACTCAAGGGTTAAATGGTTTTAGTTTATAAGGTGGTTCTTAGGTATGAATAAAAATGGGGTGTGAAAGAATTATGTTAATGGTTCCAAGAAATTTTCTAAAAATGGGGTAAGTGATCATGTTTTTGAATATATGGATGATTGTTTTTAATAGAGAATATTGGTGGAATATTATTTAAGAAACTATTATATAATTCATATGAAATCCCATCATGATTTTTATCAAAAATGGTTTTCAAAATATGAAAACAAGTAAAATTTTCATGATAAATAAGATTTGGATGTCATGGTTTTTAGAGTCAAAACTTTAACTAAGAAACTACATCGTGGTTAGGTGGTTCATTTCATATTTTTCAAGATATTTTCATGGTTTATAGATTTGATTATATTTTCAAATGTAGAAACATGTAGTCTTTTAGGGGATATTTTACTTAACCATTATTTAGAGTTTTGAATACCAATATAGTGGTGAAACAACATAATGAACCCCATCATTTTTATTTTCATTCTATTTTATTTTTTTATTTAATTTTCAAATTATTTAAATGGGAGTTTTGATTGGTTTAAAGATATAATTCAAATGTTTTGGAGGGGGGATAAATTAGTTTTTGGTGTAATAAAAGGAACGAAGTACTCGATGTCTTTAAATTTGATACCCAATAGCCACTGGAAGTCTGATGGTTAACCATCAGAGTTTGGGTAGATTCTATATTTTTTTCAAAACCTTAGGTATTTTAGTATTTTCATTTAAATCCTTATTTTTTAAAGTGGTTTCTTCATGATTTTATTCTACAAACCTATATGAGGCTTCCTCAAATTCTCTCTCATAGTCCCTCTTCTATTCTAAAGTTTACATATCCCCAAGCTCGATTTGGTTTATCATCATGCAACTAAAAGAGTTATTTTTTGGAAAGTGTAAGGTAAGGTAGTAATCCCTTATTTCTAATTTTTGTAACTTCTTTATACAAAAAGAATCCCTAAAACTCTATATCTTAGGATTTTTAAAATCCATCTAGGTGGTGACATCATTCTTCCTTTGGAATTAAGTATTATACTCGACATGCTATTTGGTTGGTGACTTATCCTCTCTCTCATGATTTTTATAATATATTATTTGGTAGTGGCATCAATTAGAGTGATATTAAATTAAAATTGAATCTTTATTTTGAAAAAAAATCGTAAACCTAGGTTTTAATGAACTTTATTTGATTGGTCTATTTATTTTCCATGTTATGTGATATGTTATGTGATATGTTATGTTCATTATAAAATCTAGAAATAAATTTTTGCTAATTATTATTATTTTTGTTATGTATATATTATCCTGATGTTCTAAAGATGCTAGTAGCAAATATCATTTGTTATAAATTAATTATGTGGGTAACTTTGGAATTTGAAGATAGTGATTATGAATTTATATTTACCCACACTCACATATATATATATATATAGAAACTTTTGGGGGTGTAATGTTGTGAAGGTTAAAAAGGGTATGAACTCCTTGAATATATGAATGTTTCTAAAGCATTTGAATTGTATTATATCCTATGTGGATATGTGGGTGTATGTGTGTATGGTTATATTTATTTATATAAAATATTTCTAGTTCCTATCATCATTTATTTTGAGCTTGGAATAGGGTAGGTGTTGTTGGTTTCTAGGTTATCTTAGTTAGTACATAGAAGTAATCACCCAAGGTAACTTGTTTTATTTAATTCTAACACTTAAATTATAATCTAATTATTTCTATATTTTATTACTTAGGAGTCTAGTGGTGACCTCCAACTAAGTATAATGTACTCACACCCTACATGTGTTCTCTAGGATATTTATAGATATAATTGTCCATGATCTAGGTAAGGGAAAGGCCCCAATGTATAAGGGTTACTATAACATAAAAAAAGAGTCATGATGAAATATTTGGATCTAATTGTGGATGGATTGAGTAGATATGATTATTTTTTTATTCACTTTTTGGATATAATGAATATGGGTTGTGTTATAGTTTTGTCTTTTGATTGTTTCATTATTTTCCACCTCATGTATATTTTTCATACCAACTCTAAGTATGTTTTTCATATATTATCACATGTATATTTGTGATTATTATATATATATATAGGGATGGTTTATCTAGTTATGGTTTAGTATCAAGATTGAGGTTAAATTTCTTCCCACCTTCTTTTACATCATCCCTATATGTTTACTCCAAAATATTGTGATTAAAAAGAACATATAAGGTCTTATGGTGATTTAGGTCAAACCATACGATCCTAACCAGCTTATTAAAACCTCGGTATAACAAGTAAAAGATTTATAAAGGAGAAATCATGAAGGTATTAAGTCTTTAATGAAATTGAGAAAATAATGTAGTAAGTAAGAAGATAGAAAATACAACATATATGGAATTTTTAGGACGTTTTTATGTTAAGGATAAATAGAACACACATTATTAAATATTTGAACCAATTATAGTATATGGAGATGAAGAGAAACATCTACATTGGATTAGTTTATTGATTGGATTTAAATATTTCATTATAATTACTTACGGGTTGCATTCTTCATAACCTTATCATGAAGCAGTGGGTGGAGAGATAAGAAGAGGTGGTGATCCTTGGAATCATTAGTTAACCAATACTAAATATTTTATTCACTCATTAGTGCATTGGTGTATTCTTTATATATAGGAATATCATAAGTATATACTCCTTAAACGTATCCATTTTTGGGTGAACCAAGTAAAAAATCATTATATTCTTGTGATATATTTTTCACTATTTGAATTTTATTAATTAATATTTTGATTAGATATATTTTATTATTGTCACTATCATGATAAAAAAGATCCATTTTGTAAGAAACAATTCTCACCTTAATTCACCCCCACTTAAGGTGATTGGGACCTTGATGGTTGTAACACTTACCTTTTCCTTTCTGAAATCTTGTTTAGAGAAGTGTCATAAAATCATTATAACCCATGTATTTCTCTTCATTCTCAAATTATTTATCATGGGATTTAATTTTAACATTAATCCTCAAGCCTTTGAAATATTTTAATGCAATCGCTTCCATTATTCTTAATTTATTCTTCAATGTCATTCCTCTTCTCATTTCATAAGCCCCTAGACCAAAGGCCTTAAATATTTTTTATTTATATAATCCTCTTTTTAACTGGGTTGAGAGGTAACCCTTACATAGCCTGAAGTCCTAAAGTACATGGATCAAAGGCCTAATGGAAAAGAGGAATTTTTTCAGTATTGTAAGCTAGAAACACATCCACAAAACCCTTTATTGTTTTTTGAAACTTACTCACCATCTATGATATAGTTAGACTTATAATTACCTAATAAAGAGGTACATGATGCCTAAACCTAATGGTTGTTGTATTTTTTACTCTCAATCTTCTCTTCTCACTTTTTTTGTGACTCATTACTTATCTATCACTCTAGTGCTAATAAATATGCTGTTCAATTTATTGATCATGAAATCATGTAGATTTTGATCCTAATGAACTGAAATATTTACATAAAATTTATCTATAATAATTAACATGAATTTCTTCATGATAGTTGAAACTTCCAAAGTTTCTCCACAGACACATATAGTGATAGCAATTTTATTCACCCATGTAAAAATACCTTTTAAGGATTCATCCTCAAACATTCATATATATTCAAATTGAGTGTGTTATAATTATAATTGGGACTATTTAACATTAATTTCCCATCATAGATACTATAGAGTTTATCTAATATAACTTTAGTGATTTAAAACCTCATTGCCTTTATTGATTCCTTATTCAAGAGAGATTATAGAAATGTAGTACAAGCTCTTCCATGAGATTCAGTGTTATTTCAATCAAATTGGGTATAATTCATACTTTCTCTAGGTGGTGTAAATACATTAGTAGTGACTTTAGGCATGTAAAATCCCAGAGATATTGATTATAGAATCATCTCATCCATCCATAAATGAAACCCATTTTCATCTAATATAGGAATCTCCTTGTTGTTAATAGATTTCATGTTCTATATTAAAAATTATTTAATTGAATGAGATATGAAAGATATAAAATGAACATAAGATACTTTACTATTAACTTAGGATATAATACCAATTGAAGTTCTCAGGTAAATATGTGTAGCACTATGTGGGTGTTGAATTGGTTCTCTCAAAAAAATTTCCAATTTAATAAACTTTCCTAGAATTTATATTTAGTGCATAGAATCCTCCACTTTGACCTGTGGAATAATGATAAATAATAATGTAATGAAATCAAACACATGAACACCAGGATTTTAAAGGTTCACTGGCACTCATGAGTGGCTAGTCGTTGATGATTAGATGGAATTATCCCACACCATGTGATCTTTGTCAGGTTTTAAATGGATAATTTTAAGGGAAAGGGGGTGACCTTGAACCCTTTATAATGATGTTTCCCAATAATCAGTGCACCTTCTATCTATTATAGAATATGAATTGTAAAAAAAAATTAATGATCAATAATTAATTATAAATCAATAATAATGATATTATTAGTTTTTCTATGAGTTCCTTTTATCAAACATTGATATATGAATATATTATATATTAAAAAAAATTCCCTTTCCTTTATATAAAACTCTTATAAAAAAATTTAGTTTCCATTTTCATTATCTTAGTGAAATTTAATTTTTATATAGAGATATAAAAACCATAGTGTGATTCCATATGTTATGGTGTGGTCTTACTTGGGAAACTATAGATCTAAAAACCATGTATGAAATCAAAAACCTCTAAAAATAGAGAGGTTGTTTCAAAATAATATATTATAGCTTTTACTAGAACCGTGATGTGTTCTCCTCATCACCATGATGTTATTTTTCATCCAAAATTACAATATCTAACTCTAAAATTACATTCACTAACCACATAAATTTTCTTCCAAACCAAAAAATAATCATAAAAGCTATAAAAAAAATTCCTTCTTCATGGAATCCATATATGTTTTTTACCTTTATTAACGATGATTATAACCATGACTATTTTATGATACTTATTCAAAAGTTTTTTTATTAGCTAAACCACAACATGTTCACTCTACCATTATGATGTGGTTTTTTATTTTATTTGAATTATTTATTCCTTTGCAACCTATTCAAGTAAAATCAATCTCAAAAACTTTCATAAGCATGTTGAAAATAAATAAATCATTAAATAAATTCTAAAACTCATGAATCATCTTTATAATAAATTATTCTATAGTATGATTCAAATGTGATATTTATCTAAATCTTAGATTATTTAATAGAGTTATGTATGTGATAGAAATACATGCCTTATATAAATAACAATATTACATTGAACAATCCATGTTACCTCTCAAAGTGTCTTCTTTAATCACTCATTTTTCATTAAACTTATCATAGGATCTTCTCTATTATGCCTCTAAAATAAATATCAAACATATAAAAATGATTGAAAATTATTTTATGATGTATTATAAGTGTATTTCAAATATAATTTTAAATTTTAATTTATTTGAAGTGAATATGTTTTATGTGTTATTTTTTTCACTAAATATTTTTATTTTCAAACATAAAACATATATTTCAAGTATTATTTTTTTATTATATAAAATAATATAAAATATAATAACATGTTTCAAAAAATATAATATATAAAATATTAAAAAACACATAACATGTAAAAACATAGAAATATTAAAACTAAAAAATATAAAACAAACTAAAAACACATAACATATAAAACAGAAAATATAAAAACATATAAAGGTAATGTAACAATATTTACACTACTTTTCCCTAGTTTAAACCCTCTTGGTCCATTATTTAAGACAAGTTTGGACCCCAAATCCTGTCTCAAATGATCCATAGGTTTTAAACTAACACCGAGGGTATAAAATAATAATATGGTAGGAATTACCCTTATTAATATAAATAAATATAAAACAAACCCCCAATAAACTCTAAATATATCATAAAATAAACCAATCCCTCAACCCATAATATCACTATAAGTTAATACACTTGACAACAATAATAATATATTGGATTAGAACCTCCTAAAAACTCCAAAAAACACTAAAATCCACTTGAGCTTTCTAAAAAGTATCTCTAAGTCTAAATTACACTATCCTATAAACTAAATTAAAGAAAAATGTGGGGAGTGAGAACATATATGTAATCAATAGGATCATCTTTCCAAAAAGATAAAGATCCATGTGAAATAAATATGAATAAGTATACATGTGTCATATGTTCAACAAAAAACAATCTAGAGAATAAAAACATAATGAGCATAAATGTTATGTGATATTTATAAAATCACACTACTTTTTATTCCATCCCAAACTCTATAACTTCATATATTCCCTATATCACTTACAACCACATCCTCAAAAGAAAATATCAATGCTAAATTTCTGTCTAAATATAAGAATTAAAAATATCATAAATTGAAATTAATGATCAATGAAGGGAAAATATCATCAATCTCTATGGATACCTCTAAATAATTAAAAATATAAAATTCTTATAAATTTATCACCACTCTTACCAATTATTTCATAGGTTGTTCCAACTCACAACTAGGTAGAAAGATATGGTAGGAAAACCCCTCAAAAAATGGTCGGGAATGTGGGGAAAAATTATCCATTGGTCTAAAATAACAACCACCTCTTCACACCTTAGTTTTATCCACCATATCATATAATATCATACCATAATTACATAATAATATCCTTCTTAATAAATATTCACATATCACTACCCCATCATGGGTGCATAATCATTAAGGATATCAACCCAATAACCTCATACTTCCTTGTATTCCCCCACTGTATATCCACATCATGACCATTATAGCTTCATGATATAACTGTATGCCAACAGAGTCTATATTATACCACCCATCATCCTTCATTACCATATTATCACAACATCACTCCCATAAACAAAAAATAACATAACCATATATAATTATAATATAATATCCATTCAAATAGAAGTGAGACATTATTATTTAAAAATTTAAATACCACACTTCTTCCAATAATAAGGTTTCCCCCCTAACAAGTCATAAAGGAACTACACCTCCTTCAACTCATCAATTTATTTCCATATATTCCATAAAAATTAAACACCTTGACTCATTAAAACTACCTCCCTAGGATGAATCCCTTCAAATTCTAGTAACAAAAAAATACCCTAAAAACTAACCATCAACCATGAAATATATGGAAACAAACTAACACATAATTTTACCACTTCACTTTCAAAATTATTTACCTATAGACCTATATAGAACCTTATTAAAATGAAAAAAACATATAATATTTTCATTTTATTTATATTATCCCTTCACACCCAAAACACTACACATAGTTGATAACAATATATGAGAAAGAAGATAGGATTACACCCCCCCCTTTACACAAATCCCCTATTATACCCTTCTCTTTAACAACTTCTCACTTCCCAATATTAAATAACATGGAAAATAAAATACCAAGAGAGTGAGAATGATTATGTATAAGAAAATGACAAAAATCATGGAATACTATACTTTAAAAGGTAACAACACAAATTGAGAAGGAAAATACTCAATAAGGGAGTAACAAGACTTGAGAAAAGAAATAATCAATGAGGAAACAACATTACTTGAGAGCAAAGAAAATAATAACTACACCCCTTTATTATTAAAAGGATATAATATATCCTAAATAATACAAACCTCCAAAAATCAAGGAGGTTTCTCATAAAACCAAGGTACACAAACTACAATATATCCCCAAAAACTAAAACAAAATAATAAAACCATTTAATTTTAGTGAAAATCCAACACCCTTAAGCACCCATGCTTTATCACTTATTTATTATCCCATTTCCAATCATAATGAATCTAATGTTTCTACATCCCATCCTTATTTCCATATTCAACAAATTTATCCATTAACATATTTTTAACATATCAACATGAATAATTAAAACAGAAAAACATGTTTACCACAAAAATAATCATAAAAAACATTAAAATAACATAAGAAGAATCAAAACGTGCTTAATTATTCCCATCATAAAACTTATTCTAATTTTTATATTTATTTAAATAAAAATTATTTCTTAGAGAGAACTCCTCATTAACCTCTTACCAATTAACCAAAAATTAACCCATGAAAGGAAATGAGTAACCATAACCAATAGATATAACATAAAGGATCTGAAGAAAATCATTAAAATAAATATAAATAAGTACATGAAGCATATCATTCTAAGTGATAAAAGAAGAGTTCATATATCACTTACTTCAATGGAGCTTGAGAAACACTATTTTGATGTTTGTACCTCATTTTGCTGTTACAGGTTCTGACAGGGGGGGAAAGACTCTTGGTTGGTTCTTATTTTGATGTTTGTTTCTCATTTTGTGGTTGTGTTCATGTAAGGCCTTTGTTCCCTGTTGGTGATTTTTCTCTCATTTGGTCATTTTAATGGGTTTCTACTTTTACAAGTCTTCAAAATGAGATATTTCTTTGTTTAATAAAAGGGGTTTTCCACTCAATTTTAAAAAAATACTATTCTAAGATAAGGAAAGAAAATAAAATCTGAACTCCAATAAATTCTCAAGAAACCTTTCATAGACCTTGGATAGAATGAGAAAAACCCTTAAATATAGGGGATCAAGAGCTGATAAAAAGTTCTTAAAATCATCAAAATAATATAATTGATTTTCTAGGGTTTAAGGGGAGAAGAATAAAAACAAGTAAGATAAGAGAAGAGGGAAAATTTTATAATTAAATCCAGATACCCACACCGTTTGATGGTGATAACACCACCACATAATAATGGGGGTTTTTTCAAAGTATATTCTAGATCCTTGGATTTTAAAATGGACCCCCACCCCCATCTATGATCATTTCGTCTTTCTTAAAAATAGTTTGACCACTGCCACTATGTAATGGTTTTAGAAATGGTCATTTCATCCCTAGATACCAACTTGAGCCCTAAATGACCATAGTATAACCAAAAGACCTTGTTTTTTATATCTTTCATCCCTAAGTGACCATCACATAAAAACCTTTAGAATATGAACATGAAGCACCATATTCTCTAAAACTTCCATTTCAAACTTCCTCATTTCTCATAGGGATTCCACCAAGAACCACTAGGGACTATGCATACCAAAACTGGCATAACCACACCACAAACACCTCGCCACCACATGGTTAATCACTAAAATGACCATAACAAATCTCTAATACTAACCTCTTTAGTAAATGGACAATTACTATGCTCGTAGAACAACAACGGATGACACCATGACATATTGGGACACCACATTAGCTGTTTCCCCCCTCAAAAATCCAAAACCCACTTATTTTCCCCCAAAACACTTATAAACTATTTTATACCACCTCCAACATCTGAATGACACAAAATATAGGAATGTTAAAATTCAATCCTCTACAAATACAAAACATAGAAAAACATGAAATACATTAAAAACACTGAACATGTTAAAATATTATAATGAAATAACATATTAAAGTAAAACTTAAATACATATATCACAATACACATTAAATACCTAAATAATATTTCATAGTTTACAGTGTATTAGAATATATTACTTTATCATACATATTAGACATAACATGTTTATTTATAACATGTTACTTTCTTAGACATATTTATTTATTATTATATTACTTTTAACATATTACTTTAGAAATAAAACATAACATGTTACTTTAATCATAATATACTTCACATAATATAAAATATTACACATAACAAAGCATATTACTCTAGACATAACACATTGCATTGTACTTAAACATAACATATTACACATAACACATTATATATAATGTATTACTTTATTACACATAAGACATTATTTTATATATAAGATATTAATTTATTACCCAAACATATGAATTTATTTCACATAGCATATTAGATTATTAAATATGTTATAACATAATAAAATACATAAATTTTTTCTAGTTTTTCTTACATTTTGTGTTCATCAAATTGAATGTTCATATTTTAAAACATGCTTTACAGTTTTTAAAAAATAAACATATATTTATTGTCTTGGTTTTTTAATACTTCTTGAGTTGTGTGTGTGTGTGTGTTTAAAATACACATAACATATATGTTTATATTTTTTATTAAATTTCTTTAAAATATATGTTTTTTTAAAAAAATAACATATATATATTATTTATTTGAAACAACAAAACATGTATTTTTTATTCATTTTTATAATTTTTTTTGTTTTTATAACTTAATATTTAGTTTTTAGAGCATATTTCATAGTTTTTAAAATATAAAAAAAATATTATTTTCTATTATTTTTTATTTTTAATACATTTTTAATCTATATATATTTTTAACAAAAAACATAATTTTTGGTTTTAAACAATACATATTCAATCATATGTATTTTATTAAAAATATATTTTTATTTATGTATATATATTTTTTATTAAATAAATATAAAGATATTTTAGTTTTTAAATAGTACATAACATATATATTTATGTGATTTTTATGTGTTTAAAAATCACAATACATATATATATATTATGTTCTTTATGATTTTTTCTTTTTTTTTATAGAACTCATTTCATACATATAACATCACATACTTAATCATTTCCCTAATCATTCACCCCATTCCATATCCTTATATTTTCCCCTTCCCTTCCCTCAATTTTCCCCACTCCCCTTAATTACCCCTCCCCCCCAATCCTAATCCATGTCAAGTTGCTCGCCCCTGATTCCCCATTTCATATACCGTCGCTTCCCCAAAACATGATCTAATCCCCCAATACACAACATATTCTATCAGATACACCCATTACACTAGTACTCACTCCCAAATATTCTCATCACCCCATATCCTCCTCACCTTCCCAATCTTCCCCACTTCCACCTCTACCTCCATCTACTCGGATCTTACTCTACCTCTTCTCCTCCCTACCTCCTCTTTAGACTTTGGTTTCCTCTAAATTAGGTCATTATACTCCCACTTAGACCACCAAATGATGATCAAGTTTATGTGGTCTTGCATCCAATTAATTAGATATATGTTCCTTAAATGTATTATTAAACCTCGTTTTTTATTATCCATAAGCCCTAGTTCATTTCCTAATAGAATCAAGACTCCTTCATTGGACACATAGAAACACTGTGAAAGCCTGAATTGGATTCTCTACATCAGTGCTCATATAGTTAAAAATTGAGGTTGGGAAGTTTTTTGTGGTAGTTATCAATGTTTCCCTTCAATAAAGTTGGTGATTTGGTCTTCCTGTATATCTGTGTCGGGGTTTTAGTCATTCTCCCTGGTTTTTCTTAAATGATAGAGATGAACTTGGACATTAACAACTATCATCCCAATAATTTTATCTCCTCCAGTCTTCATCAATATTGTTATTTCCATATCCTATCATTATTTATAATTAAATTAAGGTTTATAACCTAATGGAATTGTTTAAGATTATTTTTTTTCAACTATGAGTGTGTGAATGATTGAAATGTAAGTTGGAATGGTTATGAGTTGATTTGAAGTGTTGGAGAATGTTTTGAGATTATTTGAGTTGGGTTAAATTATTTCTATAAAGTATATGTTTTGGTTAATTTGATAGTATTGAACCCTAATATATTTTTTAAGGATAATATTTTGTCTTTTTAATGGTAGTTTTTCACTTCATAAGAGTCATTATAGGAGTTTATAGGGGTCATTTTGACTTTGGAATAATGAATTGGTAAATGCATTATAATTTTAAAATGATGATTGGGGACTCTGTAAGAGTGATTTAGACTTTGTAAATATGGTTTCCTACTTTATAAGAGTAATTTTCAATAATGAATTAAAAATTGTAAAATTCATTGAATCTTATTAATAATGATTCAATACTTCATAAGTATGATTCTTGTAATAGACTGTGTCTTCTTAGCTTTTTATTTTATAGGTTTTGGTGTTTGAGGTGTTTGGGTAGGCTCAAGAGAGTTTCAGAGGACTATGGAGATGGAATTTTTATATAGGAATTGGTTTAAAATTTGAGCCATTTTTTATGACATGAATGTGATCTACAGTGCGGTTTACAACATGAGGGTCGGTTCATGGTTTGGTGGTCGGAATTCAAAGGGTTCTGCCCAAAATTGATCCATCACTTGAACTATTTTTCACAATGTGAATGTATTTTGCTTAATGTGACTTGAAATTTTGTGGATGTTTGAGTTGAATTGTTCACATCATGAATAAATTTTTTATGTCATGAATGATTGGGTGCTTGAGGATTTCATGGTGTAAATGTATTTTAAATTCCATGAATGGTGTTTTTCGTAATGTATATAAATACTTTCCCCAATCTAATTATATCCATTCATCTATCCTTTCCCTCAAACCTTGGTCTAACCCTAAGAATTTTTAGGATTATTTCCATCCCTCCCTTCACATATTTGATCCTTAGCTTTAGAAGTGTAGTTTTTGTTGATCTAATGTGATTTTTTCCTTCTTCCCCTTAGTGATATTCTTGTTCTTATCCCAAGGATTCTCAATTATTATTTCATGTCTATTTAGGATGTTATGAACTACTATTTTGATAGGGGTTATTTTTGTTCAATTTTATCTAGGTGTTACTTGAAATTTTAGGGTTTTTTATTTTCATTATCATTCTTTGTTCTTACGTAATGACTCAAAAATCTTTGGTTGAGGTAGGGGATCCTCATTCTCTCCCTTTTATGTGTATCTATGATAATTTCATGCTTTTTTATTTTGTTTTGATGGATAGTATGGATTATATTAATAATATAATTAATTGGATTAAAGTGAAATTAAAATGGGATGGGAGTTCTCACATGAATTTACTTGATTTGTGATATTGTTTATGAGTTTATCCATGTTCACTAATATTATTGAAAATCCTATCTTTTGGGAGCCTTGTATATGTTATGGATATTTTGATTTTTGAAACCCTTTTTTGTGTTTGTTGATTGAACTCGCCCAAGAAAAGTTTAATAAATTATATATGGATAATAAACTTGTTTCCCATGGAATTATGGAATTATGTTAGAATAACCATGAATTTAATAAAGTAATGTAATTAATCCCTTTTTATGAATCTTAAATTATAGAGATTATGGGTATTAAATTTTGGTGATATAAGAATTTAGTGTAGTTTTTTTTGTTTTCCTATGTGATGTGTGCTTATCTCATAGGGATCTTGTAGTGATGGTGGTGACCATCTTGGTTCTGGGATTTGTTGTATAGTGAATTTATGGTATCTTGGAATTGGATGTGATAAGGTATGATGTGTGGTACTTGTTTTATGGTTGTTGCGGTGAGATGGTTGGGTTGTGATGATGTATTGGTGTGTGATGTGATGTTTTTTTAATGTAAGATAGATGGTCTGTTTTAAGGTATGCATATGTTTTTTTCTAGTAGTGATGGAATGGAATGTTAATGATGAAAATGAAATGGAATGGGTTGGTAATTAAATGTGTGGTGGTTGTAATTAACATGTTTATAATGAATAAGTGGGTGGGATAGAATTAACATGTGATAATTGGATTAATGAATGAAATAAATGATTTAATAAGTGGAAGTTGAATAGAAACTAGTAAATCTATAAATTGGTTAACTTAGAAAGGGTAGATGAATTATGGATTCTTTGTGGGGTTTGTTGCATTAGTGGTGCCATTGATTAGTAAAAGTGGTCATGAGATTTTGTGGTGGTGTTGTGGGATATGATAGTGTAATTGGATAAAGACTCATAGGTTTGGTAGTTTGTGTTATCTATCTATCATGTATTTTTATGTTATTTATCTATGTTCCCCACCCAAGTTGGATAACCTTACCAACACCCAAATATTTTGGGTTCTAGTTTTTTTGTAACATCCAGGTTGTTGGTGAATTGGATGGTTAGACACCCCCTATTCCCCATTGTTCTGTTAGTAGTAGTGATGATGATAGCTTGTATTATATATTATTAGTGATGACAACAGCTAGTGTTGGAGATGTCTAGTGATGATAAGGACATGTTATGTGGTGGGGTTCATGCATGGTAAGAGGAGGGAACAAGGATGATATCCTTCAATTTTATGGTACTCTACTAGACTAGTTATTATATAATGTTGAGGTGTGTATTATTTCTGATTCTAGAATGGGATGTTAGACCTTATGAGGGTGGGTAGGAAGGGATGTTCCCCAAACCACATCAGATATTGGTAGATATGTGACTTGATGATATAGAAGGTATGGGAGCATGGGACATTTAATATTAGGGCGTGAGAGTGTAAAATTAGTGGGGAATTGGTCATGAGTTATCTTTTCTTATTTTTCTTTGATGATATGTTATTATAATTAGATGTATTATTTGGTGAGGTTTCCATAGTGTGGTTGGGATGGATAGTTGAAATTTTTATGTTCTTATTGGTTATGTTTTTTATTCACTGGTGTATTAATATTATCTTTTTATATATTCATGAGAGACCATGGGTATGATACTATTGAGTATACATGTTATGCTCACCCTATGTATATAAACTATTTTTCAGGTTTCTAAGAGAACTTCAAGGACCGAGCTGGACATTACTAGATTGGACATTGGGGTTGTTATTGAGTTGCTACCATATAATTTAATTTTGGAACTTTCTAAAAGATTTTTATTTGTATTTTTTTACATGGTTTTTTCATTTTTTTTTAGTTGGGTTTTCCTTTTTATAAACATTTGATGGAGTTTCTTTGTGGTTTTTCATTCTATATCCCATTCTTATTCATATTCTTGAGGGTAATGCCTCTCATGTGTGTGATTTTCTTTATAACACTAGTCCTATTCACCTACTTGGGGCTTATTAGAGGTAGGAATTAGGAATCATTATCTCACTTCCTTCAATATCATCCCAACAGCAATACCTTTGGAGGGAGAGGGTTGTGACATAGTGGTATCAAAATGTTGGTTAAGGGATAGGATAGAGATTAAGGTTAGGCTCTTGTAAAAACTGCATGGGTTTTCAGGGAAACAATATAAATAGATCTTGGCACATGAAATAGGCAAGGGAGACTAACTAGAACATGGTATTTTATGGGGGCCTCATGATATAATGTAATGAATATGATTCTATTGAACGATCGAGTGGAGTTTTGATGGTTGTAGGGTAAATATCTAGGATAGGTGAATGCATCATGATCATGTGCTCTTATGATTGAATGAGGTGTTTTTTTTGGAAAATTAATGAACCTAATTAAATATATCTTGAAAAATCCATGCTACTGGGCTTAGGATTCCCCTTTTGGTTTCAATAATGGATTCTAGTTTTCTTTCTTATGTAGTTCAGGCAGTTGAGGTTCATGAGTATATCCCCATAGATCATAAGAGTATTGATATGAAAGAGGAGGATGAGTCATGGGAGTTTTTTTCTCATGATTTTAATTGGTAGAGAAAAGAAACCCAAGATAAATATGAAATAAATAATAAATTAATATAATGATTTAAATAATACATATCACAAATAGTTTCACAACCTAAGGTCCAAAATGTTTAATGTCTTAGAGATTAGCTACATAAACATATTTTTTATAACACTTACAAACATTTATCCATATACATTCTCTTTTAAAACATTTTATAGACATATCACATGATATAATCATCTTCATAACCTATGGAAATGGAAACATAAGAAATGGGTGAGCTCAGACACTCGATGAGGGAAAACCTTATCATAATATATCAAATCATAAACTTAAAGGAGAACATGAATAAGGGATATATATATTTTTAAAATATCATGATATAATATATGATAATCATAAAACATGGTACAGCAATATAAGATCATAGAAATATCATTAATTAATCATAAAATTTATGACATGGAATGAAATACATCTCAATCATCATAAAAAGTGAGAGATGACATAAGAGTGTGAAATAATTTAAAAAAAATAAGGTGTGACATAAAAAAATGGAATTTCTTAAAAATAAAAATCATTATGTAAATGTATCAAAACTTTATTAAAAACTTGTATGTGTGGAATAACCATAAGTATATGAAAAAATTTGTGATAAAACTCATTATATCCACACCTGAAAATGGGATCAAATCCATTATTACCACACATGTTTGAAAAATATCATTTTTCCATCATTGACTGTCTCATGAATTTAAACTTAAACTAATTCATTTGAGGGTGATATAGGACCCCAAATTCCATCATCCATACATATGTGTTCTACTTAAAATCAATCATAAACATATCTTAATGGACCCATGGGAAAAAATGTGTTTCTTAAAATAATCACATATCATGAACTTAATAAATCATATAATATAAAAAATATCATTTAAAAATAATCATATCTTAATAACATATATTGGGTGATCAAAACATCACTTCATGAGAGATAAAACTTGGATAAAAATAAAAGTGAAAATACAAAACATTTCACAATACCTTTTAAACATTATTATAGAATATGAAGTGAAAATTAATTTCAAAAAAAAATTAAGAAAGAAAAGAGAAGGATTTTTAAAATTCTTATTATATAGAGTTCTAACTAAATAATCCTTAAAAAGAAAATAAAAAAAGAAGATAATAAATCTGGAGTGATAAATGATGAGAAGAAATTTCATTATTAAACTTTTTGGGTTGTTTTGAAGAAAAACTAAATCAGATAAACTTTTAAATACTTTCATTTTATAAGGGTTTTAAAGGAAAATATGATGATTATAAAAGACAAAACATACTTTTATTTCATTAAATAAAACACTTTTGATAGGAAAAACCAAGAAAATATTGAATTTCTCTCTTGGTGGAGCTCTATCTCCCAATCTCTAGGGTTTCTCTTACCATCTCCCTCCCTCTTCCTCACTTACTGTGGTTTTCCTATTCCTCCTCACGGATTCCCCTTGCATAGATCTTCATGGTGGTTGGATCTCCATTTTTTCCTTCTCTTTCATAGGGTTTCTTTCTGTTTTGGGTTTCTTTCTTCCCCTTGCTTTCAGTTCTCCTTTTCATTGTTTTTTTGTGATGCTCAGATGTTTATTGTTGATTTTTGTTCCCCAAATGTTGCTTCCATGATCTTATCCCCTAAACCTTAGCACCAAAACCCCACTTTTGTTTTACCCAAAGATGCTATAGTGGTTTCGAATCTGTCAGTATCGATGCATGGACTCTCTCTTGTTGGCATGAATGCCCACCTCTACTCTTTCTTCCTTTCCTGTGGTACTAGACTCCATATTGGTCTTGTATGAAGGTTTTTTTGGTGGTTTTGGGATAGTGATAGTGGGATAATTTGGTGTTAAGGGTGAATATCAGCGGTGTGGATTCGGTGCTTGGTCTCAAAAGTCGTGACTTGTATTGGTTCTCTTCTGTTTTTGGGTTTCATATTCCGTTTATGGTTGTGATTTGGGCCTTCTCAGTTTACTGGTGGTCCTTCAATCATGGTGTTTATGTTCGGTATCGAATGATGTTTGTCCTGGTGAAGTTTCGGATTGTATTATGGTGGAACCTCTAAATATTTTCTCTTGTATTCAACTTTTTCAGGATTTTCTAGTTTGGTGATTTTTGGATTCCATCCTCATGACATCAGTAGTATTTGATGATGGTTTTTCTATTCAACTCCAATGATGTTTTTTTTTCTAGTTTATTTTGTGATGGATGATGTTATTTTTGGTGACTCCAAAGATAGTGGAAACATTAATGGATTTATGGTGTGTAATCAAGTTTGGTTTTTATGGTTCATTGACCTATAAATATCCCCATGGCCGTTGGTGGCTCTACTCGGTGTCATTGATGGTTTCTAGTAGTGTTTGGATCTTGTTTGGTTCTTTGGTGAAGTTTTTTTCAAGCATGGATGTAGTGGTTCCAACAACAAGGTAAAGTATCTGGATGATATATCTCACTAGTGTTGTGTATGATGATGGTATATCAGGTGCATCTAGGTTTGTGGATTGAGTCAATTCAATTATTAGTTTGCAGACTGAGGTGGTGGTGTGGCATATTTTATTTAAAATTTGAATTTTGTGGTACTTGGAAATTAGCATGTAACTTTGGATGAATTTTTTGAAGTTGGTTTATGGTGTCTTGAAATCAGTATTTGGAAATTTTATGGTTCCTACTCAACCATAAATTGGTTTATTTAAAATAAAAAAATAAATATTTTTATTGGATAGGTAAAACCTGAATATAAGAGAAAAGGATTCATTGGTAAGTATGGGAGTTATTCTTACCAACACTACGCTTTTATTTCGGAAAACAATTCATCAAATAAGTGGTTATTGATGATGATAATTTAGTTCCCCAAAGAAGAAAAATTAAATACCATGTAAAAAAGGGGGAATGGTAGGATTAAAGAAATCTTGAAAACTATAATCAAGTAATAAAGACCATGACCCAATGAATCAAAAATTGAGTTGATGAAACCCTTAATTTGGTCTGGATTCTATCTACACATGCACCTAACTTCATGGAAAACAAAATTATGTTTATTAAAAACCTTATTAGGAATATTAATAATCTATATTTAATTTTATAAGGTTTGTTTATTGTCATGTTAAATTTATTTATAATTGTTTTATATCGGTTACTTGTGGTGGTTCAGTCAACTTCTCTATAACATTTTTGGTATATTGTCTATGATCAAAGGTGTTATAAAATAATAGCATAATCTATAGAATTATAGTGGTGCATTTATTTTATTATTATATTTGTATAAATTTTATAAATTTATATACATTTTTATAAAATAAACCCATATTAGGAAATGTACCCTGATACGTTCATCTTGGGTGATTAAATTTATTAATACCATTTAGTGTTAGTATCACATATAGATTGTTACGCCCTGACCCTAGTTTCCTGAAGTTGGTTTATTATTTTATTAAATTAGAATGATTATGATAAATTCATATCACAAAGTACTGGGTAGTTTAGTAGTTTTGGAAAACCATATACATACATAAGTTCAACATTGCAACTTTAAATGAAATACAATATAGTATATCCATTAGTAACTCCCATAACTCCTAAATTATCCCTAAAAATAATTCATAACACACTTATTCACATCTTGGGGAAATATAAAACATAATAAATGGGTGATATCAGATTCTCAGTAAGGGTAAATAATATAGAAAAATTAATCATAAACATAAACACTAGGCATGATGAATAACTAAAAACATATGCCTTTAAAAATAAACTTGAGAATAATATGGCTAGAATAAAAACTGATTATATAATGCCATAAAACATAACCAGGGATATTATACTAATATAATAATCACATGGACTATCAATATCTAGGTTCATAATGAGGGAATGCATAATTCCATACATATTAATCATTATGTCTAGGCCTCGGGCCAAGGCCATACATAAATGGGTAAAAACCCAAACTAGTTTGTCTCATGACACCTACCGATGAATCAAGGGGATATAGACATCCCCAATTATCACATAATAAGTCTAATTAATTCCTAATATGAATAGGGATAAATATAAACAACATAGACATTCATATGGAAACTAACATATGAAATTTAAATAACATTCCCCAATTAATAAATATAAACACTAAATATTCGGAGTAATGTGATGAATGGTATCAAGATAGCACACCCATAGTCAAAATAATAATAAACCATTAAATAAAATATGGTATATGATATCATAAAATATTAATCTCAATTAAACATAATAATCAACAAGATTGTTTAAATAGATAAAAATACTCGTATAAAATCATCGAGGAATTCTTAAGATAAATACTCTTTTTATTTGAAAAGAAGAGTTATTTGGGAAAATATTTGCATAAAACCAAAAGTTAATTAATGTAGTTTCTTAAAAATAAAATTTTTTATTTTATTAAAATAATGGTTTTTAGAAATATATTATATAGTGCATTTGAAAATAGTTAATAATTCTAGAAGTTTCTTTGAAATAGGCTTGTTTATCGAGAAGAATTTTTGAAAGATCCTTTTAAAACATATAACTCCCTATAAAATAAATAAAGATTATGATTGGTACACATACATATAACATTAAAATATAATTTATTAGGATTAAATAATAATAATAAATAATTTAATTGAGGTAATTATAGAATAAGAGTAACCCGAAATAAAATAGAGGTTCGGGTAGAAAACCCTTACCTTATGTCTAAACGTGTTCAGTACTTGATCTTAAATTCCTAGATAATAAAATTAGATAAATTGATTAATTAATATATTTGAAACATTATATACATTTATTTGATTAATTATATTTTTATTAAGTTCATTTATGGCTTTATTGATAAGTTATATCATTAAATTCTATCATTCCGGAGTGTTCATTTCCTTGATTTTATGATTGGTTCGCTTGATTATAAGTAATAGAGTTTATTTAAAATTGGTATAATTATAAAGAATTGTAATTGAATGTTCTTAATTAGAATACAAAATTTTAAATGGTTATATATATCATTTCATTACATATTAGGAGGATGAATCTTTAGATAATACATTTAGTGATAATCGTTTAGATTTTTACAACGGTTATTGATCATAACAAACTCATTTTGTTTTTTCATTTAGTATTGTGTAAATATGTTAATTATAGAACATAAAAAGAATTATATTATAAATTTTACAATCTATCTCCTCCATTAAAATTTTTTTATGAACATCTTTGAAGAACAATTTGAAGAATGAAACTTCGTTATCCATGAAGGTTTTAAATTGGCACCCCTCAGACGATGATTTCATTTATAAAAGAGGGAGAGTAAGGATATTTATAATGTTTATTACATTAACATGATATAATTACAGTATATATATGATATTGGAGTTATCATGATCAGTTGGATAAAGGAATTTATGAGATAATAATAAAAGAAGATAAATTGAAATGAAATTAAATGAAAAAGGAAGAGGATTTACCTATTGAAATACCCTCCTTGAGAACCTCCTTGAGGGAAAGTGTTTTTGTATTTTGGCTTGAAGAAGGGATCCTAGATGTGGGGAGGGAATATGGAAGAGTATTTGGGAAAAACTTTGAGAATTTTCAAGTCTTAGAGGAGTAAAGAGAAGAGGGAGTGAGGGTGGTTTTTATAGTGGAGGAGAGGAGGGTTTTCCATTATTTTAATCATTATTTAATTATTTTGGATCAATACTATGAATAGTCTTGATTATTATGAATAAAAACAGTAATAGTTTCATGTGATTTGGGACCAATGTACATTTACATCATCCATTACTCAAGCATGATGCATAAATTCATTTATTTTTCATATTTCGTAAATTATCGAATTTCACTATTCACCAAAAATTTAAGTATTTCAAAAAAATACCAAAAACTCACCCTAACTATTTTTTCAACATATAGAATTAAAATATTAACTCCATTTTATCAAAATAATTTTATAAATAATATAAAATTAATTTTTAAATAAAATCATTATTTACCTAAAAAATAAAAAAAATAAAATTTAAAACTGATTTTATAATACTTTCAAAAATTAACTAAGGTATCATAAAATTATCTTAAAATCATAGAAAAATAAAATATATATTTATGAATAAATTTTATGTAAATTATTTTTATTGATTTAATAATTTAAAATTGTAATTATATATTTATTACTCATAAAAATACCAACACTTAATTATTAGTTTTTAAAATATTCACTCTCATTTATATGGTGCCTAAATTTTATTTATACTTATATGGGTGAGGTTTCTATTCATAAGGGTATATTACTATTCATTAGGGTAAGTTACTATTTATAAGGGAAAGTTACTATTCACCAAAAATGTAAGTTGATCCTATTAGACTCTAAATATCTTACCGATCGCAACTCTGTATGTTAGTTTTTCAAAATTAAAATCATAGAAATAGAAAAATTATGTTTATTGGCTAGGTTATGACAATGTTTTGTTACATAGAGACTCAATGTTTCATGCATTCAATATTAAATTTATTTTTAAATTCTGGGGGTGATACATTCTTCCCCCCTTACAAAAATTTCATCCTCGAAATTACCAGAATGTTACCTTATAAAAATATTTGGGTAGTTCTTCATCATAATTTCTTCAGGAACCTATGTTGCCTTTTCAATTTTATGATTTTTTTCAAAGTACATTTACCAGTCGGGTCATCTGATTCCTTAACACATGTTATTTAGTGTCCAGAATTCGAATAGGATCTTCATAGTAAGATAAGTGAGGTTCCAATTCTATACCTTCAAAAGTGAGGACATGTGTTGGATATGAATTTTACTTTATCAATAATGAGACATGGAACACATAGTGTACCTTATAAAGGCTAGGATGCATTTCTAAACAATAATCCTCAACCCCAATTTCCTCTATTATTTCAAAAGGGACAATGCACATGGGTCTTAGTTACCCTTTGTTTACAAATCTTATAACACCCTTCCATGGAGATATTTTCCAGAAAATGTGATCTTTCTCTTGAAATTCCAAATCCTTCCTTAAATTATAAGCATATATATTTTTCCTAATTTTATTTGATTTGATATGGGTTTTAATAGTATTTACCTTTGATATTGTTTCCTTCACAATCTATGGTCCCACAAGTTTCCTTTTACCAACTTCATCCCAACATGTTGGTGTACAACATCTCTTTCTGTACAATGCTTCATATGGTGCCATTTGAATACTAGAATAGAAACTATTATTTTAGAAAAAGTCCACAAAAGGTAAATATTGATCCCAAATACCCTAAAAGTAAATTGAACATGATCTCAACATGTCTTCTAAAGTTTGTATCATCCTTTCTAATTGCCCGTCAGTTTGAGGGTGATAATAAGTACTCAATCGAAGATCAATATCCAAATCTTTTTGAAGGAATTTCCATAGTTTTGACATGAATTGTGGATCAAAATCAGACACAATTGAGAGAGGTGCTCCATGAAATCACACAACTTCATTGATATAGATTCATTCAATGCACTCTAGTGTAAAATTCTCCCTTATAGTGAGTAAATGTGATGATTTCTTAATTCGATCAATAATTACCCATATTACATCATTCTTTCTTGGAGTTTTGTGTAATCCAATGAAAAATCCCATGGTTATTTCATCCCATTTCCATTTAGGAATAGTTATATATTTCATGACTCCTCTAGGGTATTGTCGTCTGGCCTTCACTTATTAATAGACTAAACATCTTGATACATAATCAGCAATTTCCCACTTCATGTTGTCCCACTATAAATGTACCTTCAAATCTCTATACATTTTAGTGATACCATGGTGTATAGATAAATTCAAGCTATGGTAATCATCCAATAACTCCATTTTCATCTCAGGTATATAGGGAACACATAGCCTCTTCCAAAATTTTAGAATTCCATCCTCACACATGAATTCATGGAACTTCCCATCATTCACACCTCTAATTTTCTTTTGAGGATTCTAATAATCAAACTGAGAAGTTTTAAATCTTTCTAATAAAGATGGTTGTGCAACCAATTGAAAAAGTAATGATTTTTCACCTTATTTGATAATTCTCATATCTATCCTTAATATATCCATGAGTATAGGATCCCTTTCAATCCTTGTTTTTTATAAAACTCCATGATCCTTCTGGACCAATTCATAAGATGCCTTATTTTTATTTCATGGGTGGTAGTGTATGGAACAATCATAATCCTTGAGTAGTTTAAGCCATCATCTTTACCTCGTGTTGAGTTCTTTCTGTGAGAAGATATATTTTAAACTCTAGTGATCGGTATATATCTCGCACCTTTCTCCATAGAGATAGTGTCTCTATATCTTTAGAGAAAATATTATAGCCGCTAACTCAATATCATGAGTTGGATAGTTCTATTCATGAATTTTTAACTATCTTGATTCATAGGAAATAACTTTATCATTCTTCAAAAGGACCTAGCTAAGTCTTTTCTCTGATGTATCACTATAAATCACAAATCCACCATTTCCCGATGGTGGAGTTAGGATAAGATCATTCACTAATCTCCTCTTCAATTCTTGAAAACATTCTTCACATTCTTTTTTCCATATGAACTTAAACCCTTTATGAGTAATCTTAGTTGATAGGTTTCATAATCAGTTGAATTTCTAAATGAAATGCCAATAATAACCTGCTAAAATGATAAAACTATGTACCTCAGTTATGTTTGTTGGAGTAGGTAATTCATAAACCACCTTTGTCTTTATAGGATCAATGAATATTCCATCCTTAGAAACAATAATTCCAATAAAATATACTGATTGAATCCAATATTCACACTTACTAAACTTACCAAATAATTCATTTCTTATAAGAGTTTTCGGAATAACCCACAAGTGATTCTCATGGCCTTCATATATTTTGGATTATACCATGATATCATCAATAAATACCACAAAATAGTCATCAATATATTCCTTGAAAAATATGTTCATTATATCCATGAAAATATAGGTTGCATTAGTTAGTCCAAAAGGCATTACTATAAACTCATAATTCTCATACCTAGTTCGAAATGTTGTATTTGGAATATCTCCCTTCCTCACACATAACAAATGAAATCCAGATCAAATTTCAATCTTCAAAAAATATTGGTCTCAATGAAGTTGATCAAATAAATCATCAATGCAAGGAAGATGATACTTGTTCTTTATCATAATAGCATTGATCTCTCTATAGTCAATGCATAGACTCATAGACCTATCTTTATTATTAACAAAAAGAAGAGTAGATCACTGTGGAGAAACATTAGGAAGAATAAATCCTTTATCACTCAGTTTTTCTAGTCGTTTATTCAGTTTTAAAAACTCCACGGTGGCCATTCTATAAGTAATATTTATATAGGTCATGAATCGGGAGTTAATTCAATAGTGAACTCAACTTCCTACTCTGGAGGATGCCCAGGTAAATCTTATGGAAACACATCAATGTATTCTTTCACAATAGGTACATATTCAATTTGAATATTCCTTTTCTCACTCCTAGATATTGAGTTTTCATCCTCCCAAATAATTTCATTTTGTAGGGCTACAGGGGATGGATCTAGATAAGAATTAGAGGATGATGTTTTTTCTCTAAAGATAAGAGATTATACATCATTCTCAAAAATTGTAACCTCCTTATTCTTGTAATAGATCTTCACATCATAATTTTAAATCCAATCCATACCTAGGATTATATCAAATTCAATCATAGGTATGATAAAAAGATCAAAAACTAAATCACGTTTATGTGTCATAAGGGGGACTGATTGAAAGATCTTTGTTGCTATGATACTTCCCTTAGGAGTTTTGACTGACAACTCTTTTATTAAATAAAATTGGAAATGTATAATTTTCATGGAAAAATATGAAGATATAAAAGAAAAAAATAATCTAGAATTAAATAAAGCATTGGATAAGTTTGAGGAAACAATTAAAGTACCTACCACCATATCATTAGGAACTCCAACATCAGTAGTTATAATCACATAAGCTTGGCCATTCTCCCTTTTCCTTCTCTAGGGAATGTTTTTTTGACGCTTAGGAAAATAATTTTCATAACTTCCCATCTCTTTGAAATTGTAGAATTGAACATTGGTGGATTCTTTATTTTCTTTTACAATAATGGGATTGGTGGTCATTTCCTCCACACTTGTAACAAACACCCATACCCTTCAAGAAAGTATAGGATGTTTCTTCCCACAATTATCATAGGATGTAAAATAAATTCTTCCCTTTTGACCCTTATCCTTATTTCCTTTTCCAGAGTGTTCAACATCCATTTTCTTACCTTAAATTCCCTTAAAGTCATAAGACTTAGAGAATTATTTTTCTGTATTGATAACACATGAGACTATATCTTCATATGATGAGAAACTTTGGGAGAATAGTTCCCTTCATAGGAATGGTTTTAAACCATCAAAGAATCAATCAATATTACTCCTTAGATTATGTATGTAGTCCATGGAATTCCTTGATAACCTTTTGAAGTTAGCTTTATACTTTGCAACATTTTTATCCTCTTTTTGCCTCATATTCAGAAACTACCTTTCCATATCTGCTCACTATTCATGAGGAAAGTAATTTTCTAAGAATATTTCCTTAAAATACCTCTATTATATATTTTAAATCTCTTACTCCTCCTTTGTGCTTTGAATTAGTGACCACCATTGATCAGCATATTCTAATAAATGATAAATGGCCATGACAAACTTCTCCCTTTCATTACTTCCCAAAGTGTGAACGATCTTCTCTAAAGAACTTGTCTATTAATCTACTATGAATGGGTTTGTAGTCCCATTAAATGTTTTAGGATTTTATCGCATAAATTGGTCTAACATTTCTCCTCAACTTTGTGATTTAGGGTGATCTATATGGGTAAGTTTATTATTCCTAACCTGAGTCTATTGTCCCAAGTTATAAGTTGCTCAGCACTAGTCGTAGCTCCATAACCAGCATCATTATCTTACATAGGGGGGAATCCCTACATGGGATATGTGCATTCATGTGGTTTTCATTTCTTACACTATGAGTCATTTCTAAATGATGGAATACACTAGATTAGGTTATGAATCGTATTTCATAATATCAACTAGTACAACATAAATTGAAATCATATACATAGCTAATCCCATAATCATAAACATGGTTTTTTTGAATAAAAATTTAATTTTAAATCCTTCATAATGTATTTTAAAGAATATATGAATTATCCTAAGAATATTCCCCAGTAGTTTTAAACTAGGTGCATAGTAAGGCTCTTTGTTGGGTACCAGGTTACCCTGGGTCAAGCCTGAAACACCTTGTCAAAGTTATTACTCCTAGGTACATCTGTTCTAGACCCACGTCCACTTATAGTATCCATATCGGGATGTATTTTCTAGGAAGATCCACATAATATCTTCTTTGCCAAAATTATTGGATGTTCTTGTATGTTTATCCTCAAATTATATCTTAGGGTTTTGTTTCCTAATCTACATTTTCTAAATCTAGTTTCCAAGTATTGTACTAAACTTTCTCTGATATCAGCTGTAATTCCCCAACCTTAGTTACCTGAATCCGATGCATTATTTTTTTACATTAACATGATTAAAATAAATTAGTATCCCAAAGGACCAAGTAGTTTAGTAGTTTTCGAAAACCAGATACATATATAAGTTCAACATTATAACTTAAAATGAAATACAATATAGATGATCCATTAGTAACTACCATAACTCCTAGATTATCCCTACAAGTCATTCATAATAAACTTCTTCACATCCTTGGGAAATATAAAACATAATAAAGGGGTGATCTCAAATTCTCATTAAGAGTACATAATAAAACATAAGTAATCATAAACATAAAAACTGTGCATGATGAATAACTAAAAACACATGCCTTTAAAAATAAACTTGATAATAACATGGAAGGAATAAAATTGATTAAATAATTCCATAAAACATAACCATAGATATTCTAATAGTCAGAAAATCGCATGTACTATCAATATCAAGGTTCATAATGAGGGAATTCATAATTCCATACATCATAATCATTCGATAAAGGCCTCGTGCTAAGACCATACATAAACGGGTAAAAACTCAAACTAGTTTGTCTCATGAGACCTAAAAATGCATCGAGGGGCTATAGTAGACCCAACCCATCATGTAATAATTCTAATTAATTCCTCGTATTAACAAGGATAAACATAAACAACATATACATTCATACAGAAACTAACATATGAAATGTAAATAACTTTCTCAATCATTAAATATGAACACTAACCATTTAGAGTAATATGGTGAATGGTATCAAGATAGAACATCCATATTCAAACTAATTATAAACCATTAAATAAAATATTATAGATTATATAATAAAATATTAATCTTAATTAAACATAATAATCAAAAATATTTTTGAAAGAGATGAAAATACTCGTATAAAATCATCGAGTAATTCTTAAGATAAATACTCTTTTACTTTGAAAAGAAGAGTTATTTTGGAAAATATTTTCATAAAACCAGAAGTGAATTAATTAATATTTTTCATAATAAAATGAGTGATTTTATAAAAATAATGGTGGATAAAAATATATTACATAGTGCATTTGAAAATAGGTAAGAATTAGAGAAGTTCCTTTGAAATAAGCTTGTTTATCAGGAAGAATTTCTTAATGATCCTTTTAAAACATATAATTCCCCATAAAATAAAGAAGGATTACGATTGATATAAATATATAAAAAATTAAAACATAATTTATGAGGAGTACATAATAATAATTAATAATTTCATTGTGGTAAGTATAGAATCAAAGTAACCTGAAAGAAAATGGTAGTTCGAGTAGAAAACCCTTACCTTATGTTTGAACGTGTTCTGCACTTGACCTTAAATTTATGGATAATCAAATTAAATCCATTAATTAATTAATTAATAACCTTATATACATGTATTTTATTCATTATAGTTTTATTAAGTTTATTTATGGCCTTATTGATAAGTTATATCATTGAATTCTTTCGATCCGGAGTGTTTGTTTCCTTGATTTCATGATCAGTTTGTTTGATTATAAGTAATGGAGTTCATTTAAAATTGGTATAATTATCTACAATATGAAATTAATTTTGTTAATGATAATCCATAAGTTTAAATGGTTATATATATCATTTGGTTACATGTTATTAGGATGAATCATTAGATAATACATTTAGTGGTTATCGTTTAGATTATTACGGTGATTATTGATCATAACGAACTCATTTTGTTTTATAATTTAGTATTATGTAAATATGTTACTTAAATAACATAAAAAGATTTATATTATAAATTTTAAAATCTTACTCAACCATTAAAATGGTTTCATGAACATCTTTTAAGAATAATTTTAAGAACGAAACTTCGTCATCCATGAAGGTTGTAAATTGGCACCTCTCGGGCGATTATTTCGTTTATAAAAGAGGAAGAGTAAGAATATTGATAATGGTTATTAAATTGAAATGATATAATTACTATATATAGATGATACTATAGTTATCATGATCAATTGGATATATTAGTTTATAATAGAATAAGAAAGGAAGGTAAATTGAAATGAAATTAAATGAAAAAGGAAGAGGATTTACCACTTGAAATAACCTCCTTTAGAACCTTCTTAAGGGAAAGGATTTTCGTATTTTGGAAAGAAAAATGGTTTATAGGCATGTGGATGGACTAGGGAATAGTATTTGGGTAGAAATTTGATAATCTTAAAGTCTTAGAAGAGTTAAGAGAAGAGGGAGTGAGGGGTGGTTTTATAGTGGAGGAGAGGAGGGTTTTTCCAGTATTTTAATCATTATTTTATTATTTTGGATCAATAATATGAATAGTATTGATTATTGTGACTAACAATGGTAATAATTTCATGTGGTTTCGAAACAATGGTCATTTTTATCATCCATGACTCAAGCATATTGAATAAATTCATTTATTTAGCATATTTTGTCAATTATCGAATTTCACTATTTGCAAAAAAAAATCAAGTATTTCAGAAAAATCACAAAATTTACCCTAACCATTTTTTTATGTGTAGAATTAAAAAATAAACTCCATTTTATAAAAATAATTTTCTAAATATGAGAAATTTAATTTTTAAATAAAATCATTATTTACTTGAAAAATACATATTTTAAATTTAAAACTATTTTTATAATAATTTAAAAAATTAACTAAGGTATCATAAAATTATCCTAAAATCATAGGAAAACAAAATATTTATTTAGGAATAAATTTTATGAAAATTAAATTTATTAATTTATTAATCTATTAATTTATTAATTTTAAATTGTAATTAAATATTTATTACTCACAAAAATAGAAACACTTAATTATTAATTTTTAAAATATTCACTCTCATTTATATGGTGCCTAAATTTTATTTATACTTACATGGGTGAAGTAACTATTCATAAGTGTAAGTTAATATTCATAAGGGTAAGTTTCTATTCACCAAAAATGTAAGTTGATCCTATCAGACTCTAAATATCTTATTGATCGCAGTCGTGTATGTCAATTTTTTGAAATTCAAATCACAAAAGTAGAAAAATTATGTTCATTAGCAAGGTTATAATAAAGTGTTGTTCCATAGAGACTCAGTGTTTCATGCATTCAATATTAAATTTATTTTTAAATTCTTGGGGTCCTACATAGAATGTCTAATATTTATTTTTCAGAATATTAATAGTGTCATAAAAATAATTTTTATACTTTAAATATATATTTCAAGTTAACTAGGATAGGTTATTATGGAAAATTAAGAATATTATCTCATAGAGGTGGTAGTCTTCATGTATGCATTAGTGACATATTCATTTCTAATATAAAGGAATGAAAGTAAGAAATGGTATTATGATTTTGGATTCATAATAAAGTAATAAATATCATATTAAAACATTAATTACCCCATTTAAACCATCCATGAAAGATAGTAGGGAAAAATCAAACATGTCATTCATGGAGGTGGTAGTCTTCATGTACGCATGATGACAATTTTATTTTTCTAAGTGAAAGGGTTATAGAAGTTAATAAATATTCCATAATTGTAACATCCCGAAATTTTATTAAATATATTATTTCAAATTAATTTAAATTATTTAATAGATTGAGTTACATGAAATGCAAAGTTTATCATGCATCACATGCAACACCATGTTTATCTTTCATTCCATGCAACATCGAGTCCCTTTTTTGACTTATGTTACACACAAGCTCAAGTCTTGTCAAACAATAATATATTATTAATATTATTTATTTAGAATAATAGTTATAACCTAGTTGTTGGAATGGAGGTAATGAATAAGATTAACTAAATTATGAAATCATAGTTTACACATGTTAATAAAATTAATTCACTGGTTACTAATTAATTATAAATGAAAATAAATACCAATTGAATATAATGGATGTGTTTTTATGAAAAACTATTATTATGACCAAAATGGAATTTTATTATAATAAATTAAATTAATCACTATTAGTGAAAGATATTAAAGAATTTTATATATTATATATTTAATAAAATGTGTTGAAATTCATCAAATAAGTTTTATAGGATTAATATAATAATAAACCCAATTTAAACATAAAAAGCTCTATATTTTTTAAGGCCAAATTTACCGTCTTTTAATAGTGCATCTATTTTAAATATAATTTTTGAAACTTTTATAATTTTTATTTGAAAAAATAAACTTCATTTTTAAAATCATAATATTAAAATTTAATTTGGGTGAATTTTTGGTATTTTTCTAAGAACTTTCATATTTTGATGAATAGTGAATGGCACCGAATTTTAATTGAAAATTACATTTTTGTCTAAATAATGTATATTGTAAAATTATATTTTTAATTATTTTTAAAGTATAATTATATCAATTTTATATCATTTAATACAATTTAGGTAATTCGAATCATTTTAATAGTGATTTAAGATATAAAAATAGCAAACTTTTGAACATTTTCACTTTAAAAACCCACTTTGACGTCCCGTCTACGAGATTAGTTTTAAATTAATTTATGCCACTTATGTGATTGTAATTTAAAAAAATGGATTCCATATTTGGAATCAATAGAGTTTCATCTTATTTTTTTACCAAAGAGATTAGTGAAAGTAATTAAAATTAATTATAATGATTAAGGTAAAAATGAGTTTACTTAGTGGTTAAACTTTAATATTAAGGGGAAAATGACCTAGAAACTTGTCCAGAACCCATTTTATGGATATGATTTGGAAATATCACCTATTTTATCGAATTGAAATATTTATTTTAGGCACATTGTGTAAATAAGACCTCTCGATAGTGTTTACCTTTTTATATTTACAAGAATGCCACCCCCTGCCCTCCACTATAAAAAAGCATTCAACCTCCCTAATTTTTTCACACCTATAAGTCCATTTGGGTCATCAAAAATCTACCCAAATAATAACCTAAAATACCTCCCCTAAACCTAGAGTAATTTATTTGTGCATTAATCCAACTAATTAATCCTTTTGGTGCAAACCAAAAGGAGTTACCCGAAAAATATGTAACATTTTTCATCATGCATTTATGTTTTATTTCTTTCCCCACACATTAAATTATTCTTATTACATGATTATATAATAACAAAAGTATCCAAAATAAACTGATATTTTTTTATATTAAGGGTTAAACCTACACCTACACACACTTCCATAAAATGGGTAATGAAATTATTGTTCGTGTGTACAGTGGACTATCGCCTCACAAAACGATGTCGTTCGTTTTTCCTTTACCTCCTCTCATAATTGGAATTTATGATGGACATGATATTTTTATAATATATATATATAATATTTATTTTTTATTCATACTTATGGAATTATTATATAACACATGGCTTCATGTTTTCCATTTTGTATAAATATGATAACATCATTTATGGACATATGGACTACCACCTCCTCAAAGCGATGTGATACATTCACACATTACATAGAATGTATTAAGGATGGTTTTAATAAAAATGTGTGATATAAATGAAATATATATGATATTAATTAAATAATTACCTTTCTTAAAGTATAATTTATCATTTTCTTTATTACCCTTTTCACACACTAAAAAAGTTATAACGTCATTCTTGAACATGTGGACTACCGCCTCCTCAATGTGATGTGATTCCTTTTACATCACAATAATATTATATATAATTATATATGATTAAATAAAATTTTATTTATGATATAATTATCATTATTTAAATATAAATGTTACTTTTCTTCTTTCCATAACAATCATTGAAAATTGAGAACATTGCGCATGTGTACGTGCGTCTTACCATCTCCATGATTGTAACGTTGGTTAATTTTTCATAAAATTAATTAATTATTGGTTTTAAAATTATAATTTTTGTATAAATATGATAATTATTTCATGTTTTTTATTCCGGATATGTTTAAATAATAACCTCATTGACCATAGTCGACCTATCGAAGTCAGTTTTGACGCATAAGCTGAAAATGATCATAACATCTCATGTAAACATTATTAATTAAGTAATTGTATATAACTTGTTTATAAGTGAAATAAAAGTAAAAATAAACTTGTAAAATTTATTAATAAATTAAATAATTATCATAAATTAATTATTCTATAAGATATAGAACAATCATGATAAATCAGACTTATGGGAAGGGATTTCATCTCAATTTATTTTCATTGAGGCATATTGTATTGTTATGAACCTAGTTTCCTTAATATGGTATATATACTACCATATGACATGTTATATCATGAATTTAATTTATTTAATTATATTTAAAGCTTTAATTTATGTTATTCTTTCATGGGGATCATGATTCAAAATTTACTCAAGTAGTAAGGTATTCTCTTCTCACTTTTTACATCTGTTAGATAAATGTCATATTCACCACTTACTTCTTTTGTATGGTGTATCTGTTATCCCTTTGGATATATTATATCATGAATTATTTTATAATTATGGTATTTAAATTTTTAATTTTATTATTATTACTTTTGGGGTTTTCTGATTCAGATGATACCACCGTTTTAAGGAATTTCTTAACTCAATTTGCATTCATTAGGTTAAACCTCTATTTCATTAGTTATGTTATGCCAAGAATATTTGTGAAATGACCTCTAATTTTATTATTATGTATTTAAAATTTTATTTTTTATATTTAATATTATCACACATAATTATTTCATTAATTTATTCTCACTCCATTGATATGATCTTTGTAAGGGTTATTCTCATCTCTCTTTTATTTCTGTGAGATATATTCCATATTCACCGCTTATTTTTGTTGAGTGGTGTATATAATTCCCATGAATGTATTTTATTATTATTATCCTTTAATTTATTTGTTTTTACATATCCTTTTTATTATCTCTCTTTCATGGGGTTTATGGCTTCAAAGTTTCCAAATCAGTAATGGATTTTTGTCACAATTTGTCTTCTTTGTGACCTTTGTTATGTTATACACCTATCTTCTTTTATAATATTTTTATAATGATTCTTTGACATGTTATATCCTTAATATCCTTATTATCGTGATATTATAAGTTTCATTTTTATTTTTTTACTTCACAGGGGTTATGATTCAAATGTTTCAATGTGGTATGGGGTGCTTTGGAATGTTTAAAGATTATTTCCCTCAAGAATTTTTTTAATGCTACTTTAAGGTAATTTCCATTCATAAACTTCAAAACACGTTTTTTTACTTATCCTAAAATAAGTATATTTTGTATTTATTCCATCCTTATTCATTATTTTGATGGATCATTTTTTTCAAAGTTATTGTTTTGAACCCCATTTCTTTTCCACAGGTTGATTATGTCCTACAGAGATTGTTATAAAACCTATTTATTTTCCACAAGTTGATTATTTACTAAAGATATTTTTATGAAAACCATTTACTTTCATTGGGTTAACTATGTCCTAAAGATATTTTTATTAACCTTGTTTCTTTTCCATGGGTTGAATTATGTCCTAAAGAGATTGTTATGAAACCCGTTTCTTTTCCACTGGTTGATTATGTCCTAAAGATATTGTTATAAAACCTGTTTATTTTACATGTGTTTATTATTTCCTAAATATATTATTATTAAACCCATTTATTTTCCATGGGTTGATTATTTACTTAATATATTGGTATGAAACCTATTTATTTTCCATGGGTTGAATATGTCCTAAAGATATTGTCATGAAACCTGTTTATTTTTCAAAGGCTGATTATGTCCTAAAGAAATATTTATGAAACCAGTTTCTTTTCCACAGTTTGATTATATACTAAAGAGATTGTTATGAAATCCATTTATTTTCCATGGGTTTATTATTTCATAAAGATATTTTTATGAAACATGTTTCTTTTCCAGGGGTTGATTATATCCTAAAGAGATTTTTATGAAACCCGTTTCTTTTCCTTAGGTTGATTATGTCCTAAAGAGATTATTATGGAACACACGTATTTTCTATGGGTTAATAATGTTTCAAAGAGATTATAGTGGAACTATTTTAATCATGTTCTAAATATAATAAAGGTCATTTCAATAATTTTTTATGAATTATATATTAATTCATTTCTTGTACATTATAAATGATGGGTTCGCCTAGATAGCATCGGGTGAGCCCGTTATAACTTATATGATGGGTGTGCCTAGATATTTCTCTGATTCATTGGGTAATGATTATTTTCTCAGGATAATTATATTAGAGTTTGTTCATATGGTTATTCCAATTTATAAGGTTTATTTAAGGGTTATGTAAGGGTTCAATGATATGGTGTTCCAAGATACCAACATGTTTTATCTTTGTTTGTTATGGGTTTATAATGTTTCTAATTATCGAGATTAATATCACATGGCTCATCATTATTTATTCTTATGACTTTTTTATTTTTTGTGTTTTCATATTTGATGATCCAGGTTTTTATGGTTATTATTTCATTTATGATTCACTCATGCACTTTAATTATGTCATCATACCCTTATGCACTCTTATGATTATTGATAGCATTTAATTATTAATGATTATGTTTACACTTATTGAGTATATGATCTCACACTTATCAAGTTTCCATTTTCCCGTGTTTTAAATAATGATTTTGAATTATTATGTCTATAAATTATTTCACAAGGATGATGTTGATGAATTAATGTGAAATAAGAAAATTTTGGTATGATAGGAGATGATATTCAACTTTATAAACCAGTAGTTTATGATTCCAATTTGATGGGAATTATTTATATAGGAGTTTTTTCTAATTTTATAAAACTCTAAACCTAATAGTTCCTCTATATGTAATTGGTCCATGTTTTCCTTTTGATGTTTTAATGTTTTTATGAAAAAAATTGGGTCACCATTATCGGAAGCATAACCATAAATGTAAAGTTATGGATTTCATCACAGGATTCGAGAGTGTGGGTCTTGGGCTATTATAGTTGGTATCAAAGGTCCGTTTATATAACTCTTTATATTTATATTTTTCATGTGAGGTTATATTAAGATTTATATATAACATTATAGGTCTATAATATTAAGTATGATATTAATTTTAAAGTATTAGACACCCACATTGAGGTTTTAAGTGATGAAATCTTAAAGTGATTTTTTGAGATTTTTTTTTGGGATGAGGTATTTTTTTAACCCCTAGGATCAAGATGAAATGTTTTTAGGTAGTAATTAGTTTTAATTTTTAATTAAAAAAAGAACAAAATGTATGATTGGTGACAACCCACCGCATCCAGTAAGGTGGCAGGGCTTGAACCCATGACCAAAAGATGATAAGGGTGTCACACACTACCACTAGACTACATGATGTCCTAGTTAGTGTGACATTTTTTTAAATGTAATTATTATGTTAGAAACACAAGGGATTTTTTTTAGGAATAATGGTTGATTTATCTTGGAAGAATATATGATGAAATACTTCTAATCATTAGGTTTCAAACATAGTCAGGAAATGTTTGAAGAATCTTATGGATAGTTATTTATAGAATAATTTAGTTTCAACTTTGGGTATTACTTTTGATTTTTTTAATATTACTTTATCATATGAAGGTTTATCCATTTTATGAATTATCTGAACATGTGTTAAACATTTTTTTGGTTAATGTATAAAGAAAGGTGGAATATCTTGATTATCCCTTTTATGGTTATGTGGTCTTTAAAAGTTGATTTTAGTGCTTCTGGAAATAAAAATTTCATCTTGAATACTCATTATTTGGAGAAAAGGATGATATTTTGGTGGAAATTTAATAAATTATTAAATTATACTCATCAAGTAAGTATATTTTCTTTTTATTTTTCTCTTGGTCTAGATGGTAAGAGAATTCTTTAACTCTAGGAAAAAGATATTGAAACAAAATTATTATCTTAGTACCTTCAATTCTAATGAACAAATAGTCATTTTGATCATCATAGATTTATTTATTTTAGGTGATTAACTTTCCATTGATCATTCACATGTTTTTTATAAATGACCTCAATAAATTTCTATAATTATTTACGCTTTTTCTCCATTCCCACCTATGTTCTCCCTAGGTGTAATCCTAGTAATGCGTAACTTCTAGTGACCTTTATGCTATCCACTTTCACTTTTTAAGAGTATGTATTATTAATAATTTTTATGATATGGGTTTCACTAATTGAATTCTAAAAAATTTAATCTTATGATAACCAAGATGAATTTTGAGGGAAAAATTCATTTTAAGGGGGACAAGATGTAACATCCTAAAATTTTATGAAATATATTATTCAAAATTAATTTAAATTATTTAATATATTTTATTACACAAAATATATGGTTTATCATTCATCACACACAAAACCATGTATATCTTGTGTGGCATGCAACATCGAGTCTCTTTTATGACTTATGTTACACACAAGACTGAGTCTTACTGGACAACAATACACTATTAATATTATCTGTTTAAAATAATTGTTAAAACCTAGCCATTAGAATAAATGGAATGAATATTATTAACTAAATTATTAAATAATAGTTTACCCATGTTTATAAAATTAATTCATTGGTTACCAATTAATTATAAATGAAAATAAAGACCAATTGAATATAAAGAATGTGTTTTTATAAAAAAACTATTTTAATGACCAAAATGGAATTTATCATAATTAATTAAATTAATCCCTATTAGTGAAAGATATTAATGAAATTTATATGTTGTATATTTAATAAAAAAATAGTTCATCCAATAAGTTTTATAGGGTTAAGATAATAAAAAATCCAATTTCAAGCCAAACAAGTTGTATATTTTTTAAGGGCGGTTTTACCGCCTTTTAATGGTGCAATATTTTAAATATAATTTTCAAAAAAATTATTTTTTATTTGAAAAAATAAACTTCATTTTTAAATTATAATATAAAAATTTACTTTGGGTGATTTTTTTGTATTTTTATTAGAACTTTCATATTTTGATGAACTGTAAATGACAGCAAATGTTAATTGAAAATCACTTTTTCTTATAAATAATGTATACAATTAAATTATATTTTTAATTTTTAATTAATTAAAATTAGATCAATTTTATATCATTTAATCCAATTTATGGAATTTTAATTTTTTTCATAGTGATTTTAGATATAAAATCTTAGCAAACATTTGAACATTTTCACTTTAAAACCCCACTTTATCGTCCCGTCTCTGGGATTAATGTTAAATTAATTTAGGCCACTTCTATGAATTTAATTTGTAAAATTGTATTAAATATTTGGAATAATAATAATTTATAATTTATAATAAGGTAAAATCACTTTTAAACCAAAAATATTAGCGAAAGTAATTAAAATTAATTACAGTGATTAAGGTAAAAAATGAGTTTATTTAGTGGTTAAACTTTAATCTTAAGGGTAAAAATGACCTATAAACTTGTATAAAACCAATTTTCATGAAATTATTCAACCATATAACCTATTATATTGATTTTTTATCATTATTTGAGGCACATTATGTAACGAATATCTCTCAATATTGTTTACCTTTTTATATTTTTAAGAATAACACTCCCCCTCTACTATAAAAGGCACTCACCCTCCCAAATTTATTCACACCTATAAATACCTTTAGCTTAACAAAACCCTAAAAAATAATCTCCCAAAATCACTCCCCTCACCATATATTCCTCACTTTGGTAATAAATCCAACAAAGGAATTCCTTTGTTGCAAACCAAAAGGAGTTACCTGAAAAAGAGGTAACATTATTCAACGTGCATTTATGTTTTATTTCTTTCTCTACTCATTAAATTATTATTATTAAATTATTATCTAATAAAATAATTTTCCTGGATATACTGATATGTTTTTATGTTAATGGTTTTACCTACACCTACACACACTTACATCAAGTGGGTAACGAAATTATCGTTCGTGTGTACGAAAGACTACCACCTCATGAAATGATGTCATTATTTTTTCCTTTACCACCTCTCATGGTTGTACATTATGATAGAAAAAATATTTTTATATGATATATATGATATTTATTTTTTATTCATACTTATTTAATTTTTATATAATACATATATTCATATTTTCCATTTTGTGTAAATACGATAACATCGTTTGTGGATGTGTGGACAACCGCCTCCTCAAGGTGATGTGATACATTCACACATTACATGGACTGTATTAAGGATGGTTTTGATAAAAATATGTGATATAAATGAAATATATGTTATATTCATGATATAATTATATTTCTGTAAGTATAATATATCATTTTCTTTATCACCCTTTTCACACACTAAAAAATGATAATATCATGCGTGGATAAATGGACTACCGCCTCCTCAATGTGATGTGATTCCTTTGACATCACAATAATTTTATATATAATTATATATTATTAAATAAAATGGTATTTATGATATAATTATCATTATTTAAATATAAATTTTGTTTACCTTCTTTTCATAATGATCATTAAAAATGAGAACGTTACTCATGTGTGCGTACAACCTATCATCTACAGGATTGTAACATTAGTTCATTTTTCATAATAATAATTTATGATTGGTTTTAAAAGTATAATTTATGTATAAATATGATAATTATTTTATTTTTATTACTATATATATGTTTAAATAATAACCTCATTGACCATAGTCGGCCTATCGAAGTCCATTTTGACACATTATCCGAATTTGGTCAAAACATCCGACTTAAACATTATTTATTAAGTAATTATATATAAATTGTTTATAAGTGAAATAAAAGTAATAATAAAGTTTTAAAATGTTATGAATCAAGTAATTAATTAAAATAAATTAATTATTTAGAAATATAGAGAATAACCATGACAAATCTGACTCAGGGTAAGGGATTTCGTCTCAATTTCATTTCATTGAGGAATATTGTATTATTATGCACCTAGATTATTTTATATGGTGTATACACAACCCTATGAAATGTTATATAATGAAATTAATTTATTTAATTATATTAAAAGCTTTAATTTATTTTATTATTTTATGGGGATCATGATTCAAAAGTTACTCAAGTAGTAAGGGATTTTCATCTCATTTTTTACATTTGTGAGATAAATGTCATATTCACCACATAATTATTTTGTGTGATTTATCTAAAAAACATTTTATAAAATTATATCATGAATTATTTTATATTCATGGTATTTAAATTTTTCATTTTATTATTATTACTTTTGGTGTTTTCTGATTCATATGTTATCACAGTTTTAAGGGATTTCTTAACTCAATTTCCATTTAATGGGTTGAACTTCTATGTCATCAGTTATGTTATGAAAAGAATATGTTTGAAATGACATATTATTGTATTAATATATATTTACACTTGTATCATGTGAATTTAAAATTGTCACATGTAATTATTTAACTGATTTATTCTCACTCCAATGATATGATCTTTGTAAGGGTTTTCCTCGTCTCTCTTTTATTTCAATAAGATATATTCCATATTCACCACTTATTTTTGTTGTGTGGTATATATAATGCCCATGAATGTATTTAATTATTATTAAACTTTAATTTATGTGGTTTTATATATCCTTTTTATGATCACTCTTTCATGGGGTTTATTGTATCAAAGTTATCAAAGTAGTAATAGATTTTTGTCACAATTTACCTTCATTGGGATGTTTGTTATGTTATACACCTATACTCTATTATAAGTTGTATATATTGATCCTTTAACATGTTATATCATGAATATAATTATTCTAATGATATTATATGTTTAATTTTAATGTTATTTCTTCATGAGGATTGTGTTTTAAATGTTTCAAGATGGTATGGGACACTTTAGAATATTTAAAGATTATTTTCCTCAAGAATGTTTTTAATGATCTTTTAAGGTCATTTTGATTCATCAACTTCAACAACCCTTGTTTTTACTTATAATTTAATAGGGATATTTTTTATTGATACCATGATCATTAATTCTTTTTATATATCATGTTTTTTTGAAATATATTGTTATGAAACCTATTTATTTTCCACAGGTTGATTATGCCCTAAAGAGATTGTTACGAAACCCATTTATTTTCTATTGTTTGATTATTTTATAAAGATATTATTATGAAAACTATTTCTTTTACACAATTTTAATATATCTTAAATGGATTATTATGCAACCTGTTTCTTTTACATGGGTTGATTATGTCCTGAAGAGATTTTTATGAAACCTATTTCATTTTCATGGGTTGATTATCTTAAATTGATTATTATAAAATTTATTTATTTTCTAGGGGTTGATTATGTACTAAAGAGATTTTTATGAAACTCATTTCTTTTACATGGGTTGATTATGTCCTAAAGAGATTGTTATGAAACCCATTTCTTTTCCATGGGTTGATTATGTCCTAAAGATATTGTTATGAAACCCATTTAATTTAACGAGTGGATTATGTCCTAAAGATATTTTTATAAAACCATTTTCTTTTTCAAGATTTGATTATATCCTAAAGATATTGTTATGAAACCCGTTTCTTTTCTAGGGGTTGATTATATCCTAAAGACATTCTTATGAAACCCATTTTCCCACAGGTTGATTATGTCCTAAATAGATTGTTATGTAACCCACTTCTTTTATATGGGTTAATCATGTTTCAAATATATTTTATTGGAACCTTTTTTGTTTTCATAGGTTAATCATGTTCTGAAAATAATAAACATTATTTCAATGAGTTTTGATGAATTATATATGAATTCTGTTCTTGGACATTATAAATGATGGGTGAGCCCAAATAACATCGGATGAGCCTATTATATCTTATAATATGGGTGTTCCCAGATAGCATTATAATGAATTGGGTAATGATTATTTTCTTCAGATAATTATATTTTAAGTAGACCATTTGTTTATTCCAATATATAAGGGTTCTATAAGGGTTAAATGATATGATGTTCCAAGATACCAATATGATTTATCTTTGCTTTCTATGGGTTTATAATTTTTCTAATGATCGATATTGATATCACATGCTCATGATTATTTATTCTAATGACTATTTAATTTTCCATGTTTTCATATTTTATGATCTAGGTTTTCATGGGTATGAGTTCCTTTGTGATTCTCTCACGCACTTTGATTATGTTATCAAACCCTTATGCACTATTATTATCATTGATGGAATTTAATTGTTAATATTTATGTTTACCCTTACTGAACAACTGAGATAAAAAAAATTATGTTTCCTTTTCCCCATGTTTTAAAGAATTATTTTGAACAATTTATGTCTATAAAATATTTCACAAGGATGATGTTGATGACCTAATGTGAAGTAAGAGAATATGGGTATAATGGGAGGTGATGTTCAACTTTATGAACAAGTTATTTATGAGTCCAAGTTAATGTGAATTATGTATATAGGAGTTCTTCAAATTATCTAAAACTATAAATCTAAAAGGTCATATATAATGTAATTGATCAAAGTTTTCCTTTCTATGTTGTAAGGTTTTGATGAAAAAAAATATCTGGTCACAATTATCGGCAGTATATCCAAAAATGTAAAGTTATGGATTTCAGCACAAGATTCAGAAGTGTGGGTCCTAATCTGTTATAATAGTCGTAAAAATATTTCATTATATTAGTAATTCTTATTTCATTAAAATATAATGAAAAAATAGATCTTAAATGGGTGGGGAAATAAAGTAATTATTTATGAGATATTGGTAGAGAATATTTACTTTCTCCTTTGGATGGTGTCCATTGAGTAACACCTTAAGGCACCTAATATTAGCCTTTTTACAAGTTCATGTATTATATAATGTGGGTAGGGTTTTTAGGTGAGTATTTGGTATAGTTTTGGTAGAGAATAATGTTTTTTAAAGAGTGAGGAAGTGAAGGGGTGAAAGGTTCCTTTTATATTGGAGAGGAGGAGCACTTTTGTAATAATAAAAAGTAAAAAAAACATTATTCAAGGGTCAATGGTTCCAATATTAGACAAAATTAGAGTTTTCATTAAACTTGGGTCTATAAATCCTCAACCACATAATTGAACACATTTTTTAAACATGTTTCGAGACCTTTACCCTTAGGTTTTTATAGTTTACCAATTTAGTTTTAACCTAGGTGACTAGTTTTTTTACCAAATAATATATGTTTTACTAGAAATATAAAATAACCCCTTGTAAAAAAATTGGTTTTTATCAACTTGAATTTAATTTCCATTTAATCTAATTTAATTTCTAAATAATATTAAATTAAATTTTATATTAAAGCATTATATATATAAACCATTTTTATAGAAAAAATTGTTTTAACCATTATGTGTTCTTAATATTATTTAGCATTGGTTTCCAATTAAATGTGTATTAATTTAATTATATATGTGTTTAAAAATCATATTATAGTAATTATTTAAAATATATTAATTTAATTTATTAGATAAAAGTTACATATTATTAATAAAACAAATATTTGAAAATAACACTTTCACCATTATCACTATATTTAAATTTATTATTATTATTTTTATTTTTATACCTAAAAATAAAATGATCCCTTTTATATAATTTGTACCTACTAATTCCAAATATGGAATCCATTTCACCAAATAAAATTTATAAATGTGATAAAATTTTAAACTTCATATTAGCGTACTTAATGTGTAAAAATCATTTTTAGAAAAAAGTGTATCTCTAAGAAAAATATGAAATTTATTTTATTATACCTTTTATATAGTTTTTATATAGTGGTTACTTATATTCATAACTTTCAATATAATTTTTATAATATAAAGGTGATATTTAATAATTTCATTATAGTAACATATTTTTCATTTTAGTTCAGTGTCGTGTGCTAGACAAGCCACTCACAGGTATTTAATTATTGAAAATTATTTAATTAAATCATGCATCATTACATAGAGTCTTGAAAATTATAAAGGGGTGGCTCTAATATATAGATGGAGAATTGGATAAAGTATATTGAGATTTCTTTCAACCTTATTTGATATCTAACTAAGTTATGGGTTCTGTTGGTAGTCATCTAGATGCGAGGAACAGTGCATCAATAGTGGATGTTATATCTCAGTGATCATAAGGAGGTGTATTTTTATTGGGATGAATTTTAAATATAATTTATTCTATATTTATTATCATTTATGATGAATTAAGTAAATATGTCAAGTATTCTCTCCCTTAAATAGTGGAACATGAGCATTCATGGTCTTGGGATTCTATTTAAGGACCCTTTTGTGTTTCTCTCTCGACCTCTTTCCAAATGAGGAGTCCAATGTGTAGCATCTAGAGTAGGTGTTTCACCCTATGATTCTGTATATAGTCACCCCTTAATGATTCCTATATATCTATTAGTGTATAAAAGGGTTATATAATTCATAAGGATGAATTTATGGGGAGGATAACCCCCAAAGGGAGGCCAATGGGACATCTTGAGGAGTAATACTTTAGGTATTGGATTGAAAATATTAGGGGAATTGAGGTTCCGACCAATGGGGATCCAACCTTAGTAGAATTTCTCGCTTCATTCTAGGGCTAGTATTTCCCAAGTTCCTATAGATGGATTTCCATTTACATGCTATTTTTCTAAGGTCCAGGTTTATTTTTAGGCTTAGTGCCCGATTTCTCAGGGAGTTAGTGTGGTATGACTGCTAAGGCCTCTTTCTAGTGGAAAAAGTAGTAACTTACAAGGAATTTATAATAATAGGGGATGCATTATTTGTTAAGTATATGGGTTAATAGGCTTATGATTAGCATAGTGGAGATAGATCTGGTAGAGGCCAACCTCATGATGGTCCTCATCCTTAGGGACCCAGACCATAGCATCATCATGGGGGACATCAATAGAAAGGTAGGGGATCTAGGTGATCCCAAATTCATGTGAGGGAGGTGTTAGCCTAGAGTTTTTTTATGAAAAATCATATTATCATCCACCATATTTTCTACCTTGTTTAATTCCTGAAGCTTTTCACTCCTTCATTACTCTCATTTTGATCTACGCATTAGGATTAGAGGTGGAGTGGATTCCATTTCCCCTAGTGTTATCCATACTGATTGGAAGTCAGAATTTCTTGTTTGATGTGTGTTAGGGATACAAACTAATTATATAGTAGCATCAATCTATCATTAATTTTCTCTTATTTTGGATATAATCATATGGTGTTATCCTTGCTTATGAATTTGCTTATTTCCTTTAATTTGATTTCATATGATTTTGTTTGATTACTTTTCCTCTGTATTTTAATGATATATTAATTTATGTTATTTGGATTTTTGTGATTCTTATCACTTTGGAAATATAAGATATTTATCTATACTTTATTAGTTAATTAGGAAGTTTTAAAATGATCTAAAAAATCAATTAAGTTACTACTATGGTTTTAGAAACTCTACATTTCACTATTTTAAAACATTTATGTATTTATTTTACTGCAACTTCTACAGTTATCCGATTTGAATGAAAACTGATTCTATGGAAATATAACATGTTTATCTTGATTTCATTAGTTTACATTAAAGTCTAAACATATCTTTTTAATGGAATTTTAATTACTTGAAGTTGTGCTATGCTATTTTGTAGTAGGAGTTTTTTCAGAATTGTTTTTCTTTAGTTTTTTAATGATTTTGGGGTCTGCCAATGTTTGTTTTAATTGATTATTTTTTTTGGAAAGATAATAATGTTTTATACAAATCATTAGTTTTGACAAAAGTTTGAATCTGCTGTTAAGTGCCCTTAAAAATTCATTGACGTTTGTCAAAATAATATGTCCAGATTTTTCACAAAAGTATGGTTTACTGTTCATTTCGCAAAGTATGGTTTGGCAACCATAAGTTACTATTCATACCCTATGTTATGTTACTATTAATTCTAAAAAGTATGGCTTTGGAAACCATAATATACTGTTCATACCCTACGTTACGTCACTGTTCATTCCACAAAGTATGGTTTGACAACCATAAGTTACTATTCATACCCTACGTTACGTTACTGTTCATACCCAACGTTGTGTTACTATTCATACCCTATGTTACGTACTGTTCATTCCGCAAAGTATAGTTTGGAAACCATAATTTATGGTCCATACCCTTCATTACGTTACTGTTCATTCCGCAAAGTATGGTTTAGCAACCATAAGTTACTATTCATACCCTATGTTATGTTACTATTCATACCCTACATTATGTTACTATTCATTCCACAAAGTATGGTTTCGAAACCATAAGTTATTGTTCAATCCAAAGTTATTGTTCACTCTGAAGTTACTGTTCACTCCGAAGTTATTGTTCTTTCCAAAGTTACTGTTCATTCCATGCAATTTTTAAAAATTTATTTTCTGCAAATATATGGATTATTTTTTTAATGATTTTTTTTGCGAAGAAATTTCATTAAATATAAGGATCATAATCGAAGATTTTTTAATGTTTTTGGAGCTATATTTAGAGAGATAAAATAAAAAAATCAACGTCTTTTACAAATAAATTTGGACGTTTCAAAATTGTTTAAATTCAAATGTTTGAATTTAATTTCAGAATCTGCTGCTAGTTTTCAGGAACTGTTTTGACTATGTTTAAAACATTTTAAATGAATTTAAAATTATTTTTTAAATAATTCAATTCTTTTATTATTCTGGATATTTTTTTGGAAGACTTATTCAAAATATTTTTAATTCCTTTATTAGATATTTATTCTACAGGAATAAAGAAGCAACGGTGCTACTATTTTCTTGGAGATATTTATGGGAGCTCTTAACTCAATTAATTTTGAATGTCCAAAGGAAGAGGAGTTGATGCACCTATTATATATTTTATTCTCTATATATATCATTCTCTCATACAGGTAAAGAAGGTACATCATAATACAAAGATAAAGTGTTGTGAACTTTGAACCTGTTGTGCATTTGCAACATCCTGTGACACTTTGCTTCACCACCTGCTCATTCTCTCAAGTGATGAATTAATTCTGCTTTGACAATAATTGCATTGACGAGATGTGTTGATCTAAACCTTAAAAACCAATACATGTGCTTTAAGTTTTTTTCCTCTCTTTCATCTGGTTCTGAGTCTGTAACACTACTTCCCATCTCTCACAGACACTCTATTTTTTTGTTTATGCTTTTACACACAAAAGCATTATTTTTTATTCTTTTTCCTCAGGTTGTGACTCCTAGATTCTAAAGTCAAGATCCTTGGGTTGTGAATCCCATTATTTAAAAGTCAGGTTGTAAGGGTTGTGACTCCCCACACAAAATTTAGTGTCGTGGTTATCTCTGCACTAGAAATGGATTTTTTTTAATTGGGTTATGATCCCCCTTTAAAAATCATTTTTAGTGCACATGTATATCTCACCGAGTAGAGAGGTATAATAGTAGAGTAGACCCACATTGGACCGAACTACTATAAAAAACATCCTTGTGTTATTTACTTTTTCTTCTGCTAATTAACCTTAATAATCAACTTTGATAATTAATTTAATTAAACAATTAATTTGATTAAAATTTTCAATCTGGTCTATTTACCCCCTCTAGACCATCTATAATTACCTTTTCCGACCTAAAAAATGGTATTAGAGGCTAACCTTCTTAAGAATAGTTTTTCTCTATCATTATATTTCATTATACCAAATATTGGTACCATTGGTTGTTCCTTAATAAATTTATCCAATCATTTTTTTGTCTGAATTTATAATTTATTATACTAAACTATTCTTAGACCTCATAGTCTAAGGATAAAGATCTTATAATATGGAAGGATTGAATCCAAATGATGCTTGGATTCCTCAGAAGCCACCACATTTTGATGGCAATGACTATGGATATTGGAGATCCTGAATGGAGGCATACCTCAAACAGTTGAGCATTGAGCACTGGTTTATCATGTCTAAACAATACACACTGCCTGAAACTGACCCAGATACTCTTACAAGAATTTATGCTACTAGATATTCCTTAAATTACAAAGTTGTTAATAGTTTATATTGTGCTATTAATATAAGTGTTTTTAGTCATCTTTCTACATTCAAGACAGCTCATGAGATTTGGAATATTCTACAAGTAACTCACCTTGGATTTGAAAAATTGATCTGAACCAAGATTATAATGCTTCGTGCTGATTATTAAGACTTTAAGATGGTTGAAGATGAAACTGTAAACCAAATGTTCCATAGATTCTCAAGCATTGTGAATGGAATGAATTCACTTGGAGAAGTTCTGGAAAATATTGTACTTGTTGAAAGAATCCTATGAGCATTACCAAAGAAATGTAATACAAAGAAGGTTTCCATTGAGGAAAGAAAGAACTTCAGAGATTATACACTTGATTAATTGATTAGATCACTACTCTAATATGAACTAGAACTAAAAAACATAGTTGATGAGGAGACAAAAAAAAATGTGTAGCTTTTAAGTCTGTAAATGTTATTTCTAATGATTCTTCGGATTCTAATCTACAGGATATTGAAAAGGAAGACATGGCTCAGATTATAACTAGAGTCTACAAAAGAATGGAAAAGAAATGATTCAAAAGTAAGTTTAGTATAAACCCTCAAAAATAAAAATATAAGAGAGATAAGAAAGGTGGTACAAATTACAATGCTTCAGATGTAACTTGTTATGAGTGTAGGAAGAAAGGTCATATCAAACATGATTTCCCTAAAATAAATAATAAAGGAAAATACAAAAAGAATGATAGAAAGGCATTGACAACTAGTTGGAGTTGTACTGAAGAATCTGATTCTAGTGAACAATCTGAAAATAACAAAGAATCTGCTAACTTGTGTTTCATGGCATCGCTGGATAAGGAAAAATTCCTTAGATGTCTCAAGAATGACATATGGTACATGGACAGTGGATTCTCTAGGTATATGACTAGAGACCCATCAAATTTTTCATCATACAACACATGTGATGGAGGCACTATTACTTTTAGAGACAATTTCAAAGGCAAAGTAAAGGGTTTTGGTAAAGTTGGTATTTTAAATTCTACATTTATTTCAAAAAAATTGTATGTTTAAGGTTTAAAACATAATTTAATTAGTATATCATAATTATGTGATGATGGAATGGAAGTTAAATTTCAAAATTATAAATGTTTATTTTTTAAAGGTTATTCTTTATTATTTTATGCTAATCAAAAAGATAATATTTATATTATTGATTTTGTTGAACTAACTATTCAACATGTAAAGTGTTTGAATGTTGTACAGAATGACAGCATACTTTGGCATTGATGTTTAGGTCATATTAATTTTAGAATGTTTCATAAGTTCTCAAATCATGAGAATGTTTTACAACTTCCTTATTTGAATAAATAACAACTTCATGTTTGTGACGCATGCATGAAAGGGAAGCAACACAAAATTTCTTTTAGACCTATAAATCATATAAATACTAATAAGACTTTACAGTTAGTACATCTTGATTTATTTGGTCCAACTCAAATTTCTAGTATTGGAGGAAATAAATATAGTTTAGTTATTGATAATGATTATATTACATTTACTTGGGTATATTTTATAGCTCATAAAAATGATACATTATCTAAATTCACTATTTTTTGTAAATTAGTTCAAAATGAAAAAGGTTGTATGATTATTTCTATTCGTAGTGATAACAGAGGTGAATTTCATAATTTAGATTTTGAAAAATTCTTTGAAAATAATGGATATTTTCATAATTTCTCTGCTCCTAGAACACCATAACAAAATGGTGTTCTAGAACAAAAAAATAGAACTCTTATTGAAATGGCTCGAACTATATTAAGTTAATATAATCTACCTAGATATTTTTTGGGCTAAGGATATTTTTTCCGCATGTTATATTTAAAATATAATTCTTATTAGACCTTTTCTAAAGAAAACTCCTTATGAATTATTCAAAAATAAAAATCCTAAAGTTGGTTATTTTAGAGTTTTTTTCTGTAAAGTGTTTATTTTAAATTCAAAGGATAATTTAGATAAATTTCATGCTAAAAGTGATGAAGGTTTTTTTATTTGTTATTCTATTAATAGTAAAGCTTATAGAGTTTATAATAAAAGAATGATGGTTATTGAATAATCTATTCATGTTATGTTTGATGAAAATAATGTTAAAATAAATTCTGATTCTAATGTTATTGATGATGAGTTTAGAGATATTAATTTTGGTGAATATATTCTTCAAGATAATAATGAATTAATTTAGGGGGAGTATACTCCTTCTCAACCTGATCCAAGATCATGGAATATTCATAAAGATCATCCTGTTGAAAGTGTAATTGAAAATGTTGATTCTGGTGTCAAAACTAGAAATTCTATTTTAAATTATTGTGCCAATTCTACTTTTATTTCAAATTTTGTTCCTGTTAATATTAATGATGCTTTAAAATATGAAAACTATATTGTTTCTATGCAATAAGAATTAAATAAGTTTGTTAGAAATAATTTTCGGACCTTAGTAAGATTTCCTAAAGATAATCAAGTAATTGGAACTAAATAGATCTTTAGAAACAAGCTGGATGAATCTGGACAGATTGTCAAAAATAAAGCAAGACTTGTTTCTTAAGGATACTCTCAAGAAGAAGGTATAGACTTTGAAGATACATTTTCACCTATTTCCAGGTTAGAGGAAATTAGAATTTTGTTGGCTTTTGCGTGTCTTCAAGGTTTTAAATTATATCAAATGGATGTAAAAAGTGCTTTATTAAATGGTTTTATTATTGAAGAATTTTATGTTTCTCAACCCCCTGGTTTCTAAAATGAAAAATTTCCCAACCATGTTTTTAAATTATCTAAAGATTTATACAGTCTCAAACAAGCACCTCGTTCTTGGTATGAAAGACTTTCTTTATTTTTATTAAAAAATGGTTTCAAGAAAGGCAATGTGGATCCAACTCTTTTTATTAAAATATCTTCTAATGATATTTTAATTGTTTAGATCTATGTTGATGATATAGTTTTTGGATCATCTAGTGAAATACTTTGTAATGATTTTTCTTTATTAATGTCTTCTGAATTTGACATGAGTTTAATGGGAGAATTAAAGTTCTTTCTTGGACTTCAAATTTCCCAAGGAAAGATGGAATTTTTTTAATCAATCTAAGTATGCTAAAGACTTAGTTAAATGATTTGGTCTTGATTCCTCTAAATCTATGAAAAATCCTATGGGTACTAATTGTAAATTAGATAGTGATGCATCTGGTAAATCAGTTGATTTTTATAGTTTATAGAGGTATGATAGGTAGCTTGATATACATAACTGTATCTAGACCTGATATCATTTTTAGTGTTTGTTTATATGCTAGATTTCAAGCGAGTCCTAAAGAAAGTCATATTAAAGCTGTAAAAATAAAAATTAGATATGTTAAAAGGAAATGTTGATTCTGGTTTATTTTTATCCAAAATATAACTATTTTGATTTAACATCATATTGTAATTCTGATTTTGGAGGCTGTATAATTGACAGAAAAAGCACATCAGGTATGTGTCATTTTCTGGGAAAATGTTTAATTTCTTGGTCATCTAAGAAAAAATTATTTGTTGCTTTATCTACTACAGAAGTTTATTATATCTCTACTACTAGTATTTGTGCTCAAATTTTATGGATTAAGAAAACCTTATGTGATTTTGGTGTTTATCTTGATAAAATACCTAATTATTGTGATAATACATCTACAATTTCTATTTCTAAAAACCCCTTACAACATTCTATAACATAACGAATTGATATTAGATTTCATTTTATTCAAGATCATGTGAATAAGGGTGATATTGTTTTAGAATTTATCCCTTCTAAAAATCATCTTGCAGACATTTTTACAAAGCCTTTAGACTCTTCTAAGTTTGAGAAAATTAAATTTTCTCTTGGTATGTTGGAATTTTAAATTTTAATTACTGCATTTGTTTAGGGGGAGCATGTTTTCGCTTTTTGTTTATTTACAAAAAGGGGGGGAATTTTTGGGGAGAAATAAGTTGGTTTTAGGGAGAAATAATTTGGTTTTAATCATTTTAGAAATTCATTTATGGTTTAAATTTTTTGGTTTTGTAATCAAATAAAAAGGAGGAGATTGTTTGTGTATGTTCATATTTCCGTTAATTTGATTTCATATGATTTTGTTTGATTACTTTTCCTTTGTATTTTAATGATATCTTAATTTATGTTATTTGGATTTTTGTGATTCTTATCACGTTGGAAAGATAAGATATTTATCTATACTTTATTAGTTAATGAGAAAATTTTAAAATTCTCTAAAAATTCAATAAAGTTGCTACTATGGTTTTAGAAACTCTACATTTCACTATTTTAAAACATTTCTGTATTTGTTTTACTGTAACTTCTACAGTTATCCGATTTTCATGAAATCTAATTCTATGAAAATATAACATGTTTATCTTGATTTCATTAGTTTATATCAAAGTCTAAAAATATCTTTTGAATGGAATTTTAATTACTTGAAGTTGTATTATGCTGTTTTGTAGTAGCAGTTTTTTTAGAATTTTTTTCTTCTATTTTTTAATGATTTTGGGGTCGGTTGATGTCAGTTTTAATTGATTATTTTTTTTTTGGAAATATAAAAATTTTATCTAAAAATCATTAGTTTTGACCAAAGTCTGAATATATTATTAAGAGACCTTAAAAATTCATTGAATTTTTTCAAAATATTCTGTCTGGATTTTTCACGAAAGTATGGTTTACTGTTCATTCCGAAAAGTATGGTTTCGAAACCATAAGTTACTGTCCATACCATAAATTATGTTACTGTTCATTTCGAAAAGTATGGTTTGACAACCATAAGTTACTGTTCATACCCTACGTTAAATTATTGCTCATACCCTATGTTACGTTACTGTTTATACCCTACGTTACGTTACTGTTCATACCCTACGTTACGTTACTGTTCATTCCACAAAGTATGGTTGGGAAACCATAAGTTACTGGTCATACCCTACATTACGTTACTGTTTATTCTGAAAAGTATGGTTTGGAAACCATAAGTTACTGTTCATACCCTACATTACACTACTGTTCATACCCTATGTTACGTTACTGTTCATTCCACAAAGTATGGTTTGAAAACCATAAGTTACTATTCACTCTGAAGTTACTGTTCGCTCCGAAGTTACAGTTCACTCCGAAGTTACTGTTCTTTCAAAAGTTTTTGTTCATTCCGTGCAATTTTTAAAAATTGATTTTCTGCAAATATATGGATAATTTTTTTAACGATTTTTTTTGTGAAAAAATCCTCATTAAATATAAGGATCGTAATCAAAGAGTTTTTAATGTTTTTGGTTCTATATTTAGAGAGAAAATTTAATAAAAAATTTCAACGTATTTTACAAATATATTTGGAAGTTTAAAAATTGTTTAAATTCAAATGTTTGAATTTAATTTCAGAATTTGCTTCTAGTTTTTAGGAACTATTTTGACTTTGTTTAAAACATTTTAAATGGATTTAAAATGTTATTTTAAATCATTCAATGCTTTTATTATTATGGAGATTTTTTTTGGAAGAATTATTCAAAATATTTTGAATTCCTTTATTAGATATTTATTCTACATGAATAAAGAAGCAATAGTGTTTCTATTTTCATAGAGATATTTATGGGAGCTTCTAACTCAATTAATTTTGAATATCCAAAGGAAGCGGAGTTGTTGCACCTACTATATATTTTATTCTCTATATATATCATTCTCTCTTATAGGTAAAGAAGGTACAACACAATACAAAGAGAAATTGTTGTGAACTTTGAACTTGTTGTACATTTTCAACGTCATGTGACACTTTGCTTCACCACCTGCTCGTTCTCTTAAGTGGTGAATTAATTATACTTCGACTACAATTGCATTGACAAGATGTGCTGATCTAAACCTTAAAAACCAGTACCAGTGATTTAATTTTTTTTCCCTCTCTTTCATCTGGTTCTGAGTTTGTAACACTACTTCCCATCTCTCACAATCACTCTATTTTTCTGTTTATTCTTTTGCACACAAAAGCATTATTTGTTATTCTTTTTCCTCAGGTTGTGACTCCTGGATTCTAAAGTTAAGATCCTTGGGTTGTGACTCCTATTGTATAAAAGTCGGGTTGTAAGGGTTGTGAATCCCCACACAAAAGTTAGTGTCGTGGTTATCCCTCCACTAGAAAAGGATTTTGTAATTGGGTTATGATTCCCCTTTAAAAATTACTTTTTAGTGCACACGTATCTCTCGCCGAGTTGAGAGGTATAAGAGTATAGTAGGCCCACTTTTGACCGAACTACTATAAAAATCATCCTTGCGTTATTTACTTTTTCCACTACTAATTAACCTTAATAATAAACTTTGATAATTAATTTAATTAATTCATTCATTTGATTAAAATTTTAAATCTGGTCTATTCACCCACCCTCTAGACCATCTTCCATTTCCCTGTCCGACCTAACAATCCTTGTCATAGATTTTTTTTATTCTATGCATTTAAGTATGGACTACTTCCATAGATGGGTATAATTTTTTGACATGGAAGGTAGAATGTAGTGTTCATTGGTGAGTGTAGATACTGAATAGGTATAAGGTGAATGGTTCCTCTTTTATCTCAGTTAGAAGAGTTTTCAGTGGAATATCAGGTGATGGGGTTTTTGAAGGTCTTTGAGGAGTTTCTAAATGTCATCCTTGATGAGGTTGTGATGTTACCCCCCCCCCCCCAAGCATGATTTTGAGTTCAAGATAGAGTTATAACCAGATATATCTTTGATTTTGTTGGATCCTTATCATATGGAACCCACAGGATTGTGGGAATTAAGAATCCATATTAGATATCTAATGTATAGGTGTTTCATTTGACCTAGTGCATATCCTTGGGGTGCTCTAGTGTTGTTCTCTAAGAAAGTGGATGGTAGTTTGAAGTTATGAATATACTACTAGAGGTTGAATCAGGTAACATTCAAGAATTATTACCCTCTTTTGAGGATATATGATATGTTTAAAGGGAGATAATTGGTTTTTGAAGGTCGATTTGTAGTCTGGATATCATCCAATAGTGGTGAAGTATTCAGATATCTTTAAGACTACCTTAATATGTGAGTATGGTCACTTAAAGTTTGTGTTTATGTATTTTAGTATCATGAAAAACCCGACTATATTTATGGGGATTATGAACTCCATGTTTTTTTAATTCTCGAACTCATTGATAGTCATGTCTTTCAATGATATCCTTATTTACTCGAGATCATAAGAGGATCATGTCGAACATATCAGAGTTGTCTCGTAGGTTCTTCACACCACCAACTATATGGGAAATTGTATAATAGCATGTTCTGGATTTGATAGGTGCATTTCCTTATACATGTGGTGTCAAATAAGTGTGTGTCTATCAACCTATCAATGATATAGGCCATTCTTTCTTGGAAAAAAACCAAGAACTTAGAAGAGGTCCATAGCTTCCATGGTCTTATGGGATATTACTAGATATTCATGCATGGTTTCTATAATATTATATTCCCATTAACATATTTGACTAAGAAAGGCCAGGATTTTATCTAGAACGATTATTATTAGACATCTCTTGACTATATGAATGATAGGTTGATCAGTGCCTTGGTTATTTGGTTTCCAAAGGAAGGTGTGATGTTAATGTATTTTATAACACTTAGTGTTTGGGTTTGGTATGAATATTGATGTAGACAATGGTGGAGATATATTATTTGTCTATTCATTTTTTCCTCATTAGCATAACTATGCTGTACATAATTTGTAGTTAAAGATAGTGGTATTTTCCATAAAGTTGTGGTGGCATTACCTTATCAGTGACCACTTTGTTATATTCGGGGACTAAAAGAGTATGAGGTATGTATTCTCTCAGTGATATATAAATATATAGTAGTAGATTTGGATAGATTTTCTCCAATATTATGATTTTATATCTCTTACACCTTGGGGAAAGGAAACATTATAGATGATACTCTGAGTAGGAAGTCATAAGGATATTTTGTTCTAGAGTCTGATGATGGTTGGTGAGGGATATAAGATCATTCAGTGATTCATCTTGGTGTATAGAAGATTGGTGTTAGAGATTTTCTTCATTAGATGACCTTGGAATCATCTTTGATATAAAAGGTGGAGGGGTCTCAATGGTGAGACTCATAGGTGGATGTGATATGAGATTGTGTCATCCATGGTGATTCTCCATAGGGGTAGTTGGATTATGGTTAAAACCAGATGAGGTTTCAAGGATGGTTATTTATTCCATTAGGAATTCCTCCATGAGTTTATCAACTCAACTTTAGTGGTGTATCCAGTTTTTATAAGATGTATTGTAGCTTGAGGAGGTAGTTTTGGTGTCCTGGCATGAAGTAGTCTGTGGCAGAGTTCATAGAGAGGTGCCTATTCTGACAATATGTGAATGTAGAGAACTATGTTCCTAGGGGTTTATTGTAGCCTTTATATGTTACTGAGTGGAATTGGGTGGACATTTTTATGGATTTGATCACCGGGTTACCTTGATCTTAGGGAATATCTGATTCTGTTTAATTGATCATGAATTGACTAAAAAAATCAGCTAATTTTATGGTGATCAAGGAGTCAAGTTTTGTGGATGTTATAGTGTATTGGTATATATACAATATTGTGAGTCTTCATGGGGTTTTAGAGATCGTATTTTTTTATTATGATCATCATTTTACCTCTCGAGTATAGAGAGGATTACAGTATGATCTTAGGTCCCAACTACCCCTTAGCACTACTTTAGATACTCAAACATATGGGAAGATATAGTGTACAATCCATACATTGGAGGATATGTTGAGATCATGTTTCTTGAGTTTTAGTGGGTCATGGAAAATTAAATTACCCCAGGTTGAGTTTAAAAATAATAATAACTATCACTCATCCATCATATTGAATCATTTTAGGTATTGTATGGAAAGTCATTTAATTTTTCATTATGATGGACTGAGGTTAGAGAGTTAGTGATCCTTGGTCTTAATGTGTTTTAAATAAAAATATATAAGATCTAGGTGGTTCAGGAGTAGATGAATGTGGAATAGGACTATCATAAGGCCTATGATAACCATAAGTAGAGGCCCTTGAAGTTTTAAGTTAGAGACAATGTGTTCTTGAGGGTTTCCCCTCATTGGGGGTGGTAAAGGTTTGGTTAGGGTATTAATCTTTATCCCTATTTTTCAATCCTTCCATGGTGCTGGAGAATGTTAGTGAGGTTTGATATCAGTTGTAACTCCCAACATGGTTGGACAGGGTCCACAACATCTTCCATGTGTCTCAACTCCATCGATGACTTCACAATGAATCCCATGTCATTGAATGGGGGGTTGGATATTACGAATGATGTGATGTTTTTTGGAGCGACCAATTGAGATCCAAGATCAATAGTAAAAGGTGATTCATGGGAGACCCATTCCCTTGATTCATTTGTTATGAATGAATGGTGGTTTGGAGATAATTACCTATGAGCATGAGACATATATTCCTACTCAGTATCCATAGTTTTTTTAGATTTGTTGTTTTTTTTAGCCTTGGATAATGTATTTATTAGTTTTTTGCTGGTTTATGAAAGGTGTCATTTTATCTTATTATTCATGTTTGGTTGGTGGTTGAGTTGGGATTTAATGAGGTCCCTTGGAGGTATCTCATGGTGTGTTTGTTCAAACCTTCCTCTTTCCTTTTTTCCCTCCCCGAGGGTGTGTTGATGGTTGGGAGGTTGTTTTCTTAATCTATATTTTCTATTGATTCTCAAGGATGATAATTTTTTAAGAGGCATTTAATTTAATGGATCATGACTTCTTGGCCCATTTCTTTATAGGTTTTTGTGTTGGGGGTGTTCAAGAAGGCTCGAGGGAAATTTAGATGATTTTGGAGTTGGAATTATACTATAGTAAGTGGTTTATAGTGTAATCTATTTTTCATGAAATGAATTTGATTCATAGTGTGCTTCACATCATGAGGTTGGTTCAAAACTTGGAGGTTGGAATTTGAAGGGTTCCCCATATAATTAATTCACAATGTGAATTGTTCTTTATGATGTTAATATCTTTTCCTTAAGGCACCGTGAAATTTGGAATATTTTTTAATCAAATCGTTTATACTGTGAAAGAATTTGTCCCATCCTGATTGATTAGGTGCTCGAGGATTTCATGACATGAATTTATTTGTTACTTCATGAATGGTTTTTTCCAAACTACCTATAAATTACAACCCTGGTCCAATTCACTTCATTCAAGTCTCCTTTCACTTAAAAAATTAGGTGAACCCTAGGCATTTTTGGGAGTCTTTCTGGTCTTCCCTTCACAGTTTTGGTCCCTGACTTCAAGATTTTGGTTTTTAATGATATGAGGTTAGTTTATCCCTTCTTCCCCTTGGTTTTCTTCATATTCTTCTATTGAGGATTCACAATAGTTATGTTATATTGGTTTTTTACATTTTGGGATGATATTTTGATGCGGTGTCATTGTGTTTATATTTATTAGGGTGTTCCTTTAATTTTTTGAGTTAGTGAGCATCTTTATCCTACTTAATTTTTCCAATGATCCCTTACCTGAGTGGTAAGGGATCCTACTTGGAATCCAAGAGACCCGGGTTCAAAACCGGGTGGAGGCGAATTTCTGGTACTATAGCAGTACTGTAGAAGGACTGTAGCAGTCACTGTTCGGTACTGTAGAAGTCACAGTAGCAATTATTGTTCGGTACTATAGTAGCCGGAACTATTCACCTGATTTGGGCCTTTGGGCCACCAGTTTGGGCCTATGGGTCTCCAGGGCCTTCAGGTCATCAAAGTCCTTTGGGCCATAGGGCCTTCGGGTCACGTAGAACATGGAGTAGCCCAGTTCAAACAGAAAAGGCCCCAAAAGAGGATCAGAGAAATATGAGTAGCAGCCACCAGATGCAGAGCTAACCAGATTGGAAGAATGAGAGGGTATGGCAGCCACCATCGGGACCAGGCGCCGTGCAGCTTTGTACAGGGCAATGTTAGCCGATCAGCAATGCAAGGTGGGGAGCTAGGTGATCAATGACGCAGAAAGCTGGAGAGGGGCAGTTCAAGTGGGATGGACCTATGGGTCATGTATTGGGCATGGTATACCTCTGGGCATTCGGGTCATGTATTGCAGGTTTGTCAAGCCTAGTTCCTTGGGCCTACAGGTCATGTATGGGTTCCCTTTCAACCCTTAAAAGGGGGTATTATCCATAATAAAATAAAAAATAAGGCCTTCAGGTCATTCGGTCTTATCTGACTTCATTTCGGTGCAGAGACTCTAAAATATTTTTTTGAGTTAGGGGGTCCTCACTCTCTCCCTTTTATGTGAATCTATGAGAATTACATGTGTTTTTCTTTCTTTAGTGGATAATATGGGTCAAATTAAAAAGATAATTAATTTTATTAAAATGAAATTGAAAGGGGATGGGAGTTATTGCATATGTTTACTTGTTTTTTTATATTAATTATGTGTTTATCCATGTTCTTTACTATTACTGAAAATCATAGCTATTGAGAGACTTGTATATGATGTGGATGTTGTGATTTGTTAAACCCTTAATGTGTTGATTAATTAAACTCAACTTGAATAAAAGGTTAAGAACTTATATATGGATAATAAACCAATTGACCATAAAATTATGGAATTGTGTGATAATATCCATGAAAGCAATAAAGTAATATGATGAAGCCCATTTTATGAATCTGAAATTTTAGTGATTTTGGGAGTTAACTTTTGGTTTTATAATTGTTTTGTGTGGTTGATTTATTTTCTTGTGTGATGTGTAGGGATCTCATGGGGATCATATGGTGATAGTGGTGACTGTCTTGGGTGTAGAATGTATTGGGCAGTGAAGTTATGATTGGTTGGCATGGGATGTGATGAGGGATAATGTGCAGTAGATGTTCTATGGTTTTTGCTATGAGATGGTTGGATTGTGGCGATGGCTTGGTATAATATTTGATGTTTGTTAGAGTGAGGTGGATGGGTTGTTCTAAGGTTTACTGATGTATTTTCCTAGTAGCGATGGAATGGAATGTTAATGGTGAAATTGAAATGGAAAGGTTTGGTAATTATATATATATATATATGTGGGTTAGAATTAAAATGTATAAAATGAATAAGTTTATGGGATAGAATTAACTAGTGATAATTGGATTAATGGAGGAAATAAATGTTTTAATAAATGGAAGTTGGTTGGAAACTAATAAATCTAGAAATTGGTTAACTTGGAAAGGGAAGATGAATTATGTCTTATGTGTGGCATGTTTGGGGGGGTTTCATTAGTGGTGGCAGTAGTTGATGGCAGAGGTAATGAGATATTGTGGTTGTGTCGCAAGATATACTAGTGGAATTGGATGAGAACCGGTAGGTTGGTATTGTTTGTTATCTATCTATATTGTATTTTCAAGTTATTTATATACACACCCCACCCGTTTTGGATAATCTTACCAATGGAAAAATGTTTTGGGTTCTGGGTATTTTCCCCAACATCTAGGTTAGTGGTAAATCATATGGTTGGATACCCCCTCTTCCCTACTCTTCCTTCAGTAGTAGTGATGATGATGGATGGTGTTAAAGATGCTTAGTGATAATAGGGAATGGTGTTGGGGATAACTAGTGATGACGAGGATTTGTTATATAGTGGGAATTATGTGTGGTATGATGAGGGAACAAGGTTTATGTCCTTCACATTCATGGTACCCTACTACCCTGATTACATGATGAATTTGAGATGTGGATTTTAACTAATGCTAGTATATTATATTGGACCATAAGATGGTGGGGTAGGTATGGATGTGTTTTAACCACATCATATAAGGATGGATATGTGATTTTATGACATACAAGGTATGGGAACATATGATGTTTGAAATTGGAGATTGAGAGCATAAAATCAATGGGGAAGTGGTTGTAGGGTACCATTGATGTTTTTTCTTCAATGATATGTTATTATAATTGGATGTTTTATTTGGTGGGGATGACATAGTGAGATTGGAATTGATATTTGGCTAGTTTAGGTTCTTGTTGGTTCTGTTGTATATTCACTGGTGCATTAGTATGCTCTTCCACATTTGTGTGAGAGACCTTGGGTATGATCCTATTGAGTATATATGTCATGACCACCCTATGTATATAAAATATTTTTTAGGTTTTTAGGAGGACTTCAGGGACTGAGATGGACATTAATATCTTGGATGTTGTGGTTTTCATTGAGTTGCTTCCATAGTATTGTATTTTAGTACTTTATTTAGATAATTTTATTTTTATTTGTTTGACATGGTTCATGTATTATGTGGTGGTTTGTTTTCCCTATTTGTATACTTTTTATGGAGTTTCTTATTTATTTTTCATTCAATTTCTCGGACCTATTCATATTCTTGAGGGTAATGACTCCCATATATGTTACTTTGTTTATAATATTGATGCTAGTTACTAACTCGGGGCCTATTGGAGGTGAGACTCATGGGTCATTATCTCTCTTCCTTCATTATCAGCCATAGATTGTTACCTTTAGAGGGAGGGGCTCATAAAAATTCTACATTTCATAAGAATAATTTCTATATTATGTAAAGATAATTTTTTGACTTCATAAGTACCATACAAGATTTATTGGGATAATTAAATACTTTATATAGATAAGTTTTCAGTTTGTAGGTATGATTTATAGACTTATTAATGATTATTTATTGAATTCTCTAGGATCATATAGAATTCATAAGGATTATTAAAGACTTTATAAGGATGATTCAGCAGTTTTTAAGGATGATTTCTAGACTTTATAAGGGTTATATACTTTGTGAATTATATGAGAAGTTTGGAAAGGGTACAAATAAAATAATTCTTGATCTATTAATTTATGTTTTAAACATCACAGTAATTTTTATGAGGTGTGATTCTAGGTTAAAATGATGAATCAATACAAATCTAATACAATTAAGTGATAGAGAGATTCACTGAGGAGGATTGACGTGTCGCAATGCTCTATGCATTCCAACATTGAAAATATTTAAATTATCTATGATTTTTGTAGATATTTTGAATTGGGAAATATCCTGAGTTTGTTATATATTTAAATATATATAATGAGTTGTATTTAAATGAGATTTGAATGAGGTAAACCTAGAGAGTTTTTTAGGGTTTGTTAACCACATTTTAATGTGAAGATCACTCTACCATGAATCATGGGAAATTTACATATTTCATTATAGAAATATTGTTATCTTTTTTTGTGGATATAAAATAAGAAAATGCATAAAGATAGATTGTTTGAGAATTTTAGAAGTCGATAAAATGTGAAGAGATAAAATCATTGTATCAAAGAAAGAGGAATAATAAGAGATTGAAAAGGGATTCATCTGGTTTTTATTATCAATGTTAAGGAAATTGATTCTATTATTGATTATCTAGTGGATTTATTTTAAGGAAAATGAAGACTAAGGTACATCTCCTTAAAGATCATGAAGAAGTGAGAAAATTCTTTTCTGGTCATATTGAATGATCATGGAGGAATATCATCATAGTTTTTAAGGAAAATAGAATCTTCTTATGATCTTTCTTACTAAGTTTTTAAATACTTGTAACTAGTAGTGATTTGTTGTGATTCTAATGATATTTTGGATAACATAGTGGGATATTATGCTTATACAATATTCTCTAAGGGTTTTAGAGGATACCCATTATAACTAAATATGTTTATAGTAGAAAATATATGAATTGGGGTGAATAAAAAATCACTATAACACTACAGGATTTTAAAAGAAAATTTTATTCAATAGAATATGTGACACATAACACCAATATTAAACAACCCATGAAATTTATTTCCTTAAATTTAATCTCTTTGATAAATTATGGAACACAGAACCCCAAGCCAAAAATGAATCATAATAAAGTATGACATTATAACCTAAGTGTTAAATTGGATTGTATTAATAATAATAACTAAATTATTAAAATAATGTTTATATATTTATTATAAATAAAATATGTGTCATGTAAAATAAAAAAGAAATGTTTTCTGAAGAACTTTCATTTTCTAAAAAACAGTTTAGTCGCGCTTTTCCCACATAATTTAAAAATTATTTTTTACCAATTTTAGAAAAAATATTTTATAAAATCAATTTTATTTTTAAAATAATAATATTAAAATTATCTTTGGTTGAATTTTTGTGTTTTTTCTGAAAAAAATCATTTTTTAATAAATAGTGAAAAATACTGATTTTTATTAAAAAAATTCCATTTCATTTAAATAATTTACAAGGTTAAATTAAATTTTAAATTGGGTTTTAAGTAAAATTAGTTAAATTATATTACAATTTAACTAATTTAGGTCACTGTAATAAATTTAATATTGAATTTTTATATTAAAACCTTCTATACTTATGAGAATTTTCTCTTTGGAAACCCACTTTTTCATCACGTCTACGGGTATACTTTTATATTAAATTATACCAATTATATGAATTTAAATTGAAAAAATGGATTAAATATTTTTGAATCAAAATAATTTATATTATCTAATAATTTCAACTTAATTTTTTACTATTATAAATAGTAAAAGTAGTAAAAATTAATTATTACAGCTAAGGTAAAAACTGATTTACCGAGGGGTCAAACTAAAATGATAAGTATTACAATGACCTAAAAATTTGTAAGAAATCCATTTTATGGAAATATTTAGTCCTTATAACTTATAATGGTCTATAATGATCCATTTTGGAGGCTTTTTCCTGATAAAAATGTGGGTGCAATTGAATCTATTCAAAAATTCCATATGTATCCTCTCCCCCACTTATAAAAGGCCACTCCCTATCCTACCATATTCTTACTTACAAATTAATTTAGTATGGAAAATAACTAAAAAATAACTTCATTTATCTCATACCAACATCATATATCCATTTTTTATCATAAATCCAAACTAGGAAGGCTTTTGGTGAAAACCTAAAGAAGTTGTATGAATAAGAGGTAACGTTCTAAAATGATCATTTTTATTTTGTTTCTTCTTACACATCCATAAAATATTTTTCTATCGTGATAGTATAATTACACAAGTATATAAAATATATTGAGATGTTATTATGTTAATTTAATTATCTATATATATCTCCTCTATCTAATGAGAAACAAAATCGTCAATCGTGTGTATGGCAGACTACTGCCTCGCGAACCGATGTAACTCATTTTCCATCAACGCATATCATGATTATATATAATGATGGATTTAATGTAAATATATAATATTTATGATAATATAATAATTATATAATTATAATATCACATATAAAGTATTACTTTCTATTCCTTTTAAAATGCGATAATGTCGCTCGTGTGTATGGAGAACTACCGCCTCGCGGAGCAATGTGATTCGTTTTTCACTTACGCTTTACATAGAATGAAATAAGGATAAATTTAATTAATATATGTGATATATATGATATTATATGTATTATTTAAAATTAATATATCACCTAATTACTTACCCTTTCCCCCATTAAGGAAATGATAATGTCACTCGTTCGTCCGCATGACATACCGTCTCCACGAAGTGATGTGATCCATTCTCCATGTTCAAATTTAAATAATGATTATAAAATTGTATATAACGAAAAAAATTATATTTATAAAATTTATATAATTATTAATATGATGGATCTATATAATATTCACAAGAACAGAAACTTCCATGAAAAAACACGCATGAGAAAGCAAGGTAATTAACACACACAAAAATGGAAAATAATGAAATATTATTAACAAATGCATAGTAAAACGTTATTATTGAATAATATATGATATTAAAAATATGGATATGGTTCTATTATAAATTAATAACATTATTAAAACCATTATATAAGAGGTTAAAACATGTTCAACCAAGGAAGCGTGAGGTAAGGTACTTCGTCTCAATTTCCCTTCATTGAGGCATATTGTAATGTTATGCACCTAATTTATTTTGTATGATGTATATGATACCATTTTTACATGTAATGTCATTATTAATTCATACATCATGGTATTTTAAGTTTAAAATTTAATTATTTCATCCAAAGGGAATTGACTTGAAAATTAACAAGTGGTAATGAATTTCATAACTCATTTTCTTTTCATTGGGTTATATTAATTCTTCATCATATTTGACATTATATAATTATGTATTTAAATCATTTTGAATATATTATTCTATATTTAAAATTTTTTATGTGGATTTACATTTGATACATATAATTTATTCATTGATTAATTCTTACTTCAATGTTATGATCTTTGTGAGGGTTTATTTCACAGTCTCATTTTAATCGGGATTGTTTATACTTGAATTTCTATTGAAGGAAATTATTTGATTATTATATAATAAACCTATTTAATTTTATTTTTATATGGTTATTCATGAAGTTTTAAATTAATATTAAAAAAAATTCACTCTTTGGTACTTAAAATGGTTTTTAAAAAAATTTGATTTTATTTCTCTCTTGGATCAAAAATCCTTTTTTATCAAAATCTGTGTTTTCTAAAAATGTTTTCAAAAAAGATTTTAACCTTTTAAAAATGATTTATTAAATAAGTTTATACCCATTTTTTAATTTTTAAATTTTTTTTGGAAATGAATCTTTTTGTTTTTTTCTAAACTATTCCCATTTAGCTTTTACCGAAAAAAGTGAAAGGAATGTTTGTTTTAATATGTACGGCATGAACATAATTTTCAATCGTCATGAACTCTCAATGTTTTAAAGATTATTTTAAGATTTAAAGGTTATTTTGAAATAAAATTATTTTTAAAAAAAAATTTGAACCATTAGTTTAAATGGTTATTTTCAAAGTGAAAAGGTTATTTTCCTCAAGAATGTTTTTAAAGGTTTTTATGGTATTTCTATTCATAAACAATAAAAAAATTACTTAGAATCCACTGGGAATATGTTGTATTGATTCCATACTTATTATTTTTAAGGACTTTTTATGATCATTTTGAAAAAGGAATGTTTTGACGTTCACTTTCTTGATTCATTTTTGTATTCATTGACTTTTCCTTGAAACATTCACTTTTTTATGATCATTGGACATTAAATTTCTTCTAAATATCCGTTTTATTTATCATGGATATATTTATTTCTTAAACTATATATCATTTATATGCATGGTATTCTACATTGGAAATTATTTTTTTATATGGGGAAATATTGATAAATCTTTATTATTTAATTAATATAAATATTTTATGATAAGGCACATTATTCATGAATTAAATCGATTATCTGATATATGAGGAATGCTTTGGACATGCAGTGATGGGTGGAGCTTGAAATTATATAGCCCCTCAATGAATCAATAGTCTCATGAGGTGATTCATTAAGCTAGAATTAAATTGTTTTCCAAATATAGTTTTAAACTACCTTGTGAAATGTCTTAACGGTAGAGGTATCATGATTCCTGAGATCATGATTTCCAATAATTAAGAATTTCCTTCATTAAGAATTTAGTTACTATTATCCATGATATTTTCATAATTATATTATTTATTAATTCATTTCATTCTTAGTTATTGATTAAATGACATGTGGTTTCAGTTATTTTCCTTTCCATATTGATTATTATTTATCTATTCGTGATAGTGAAGTTATTTAAATGGCATGTGTTTTCAGATATTTACCATTCCATATTGATTATTACTTATCTATTCATGATAGTCAAGTTATTTGAATGTAATGTGTGTTCAATTATTTACCTTTCTATATTTATTATTCTTTATTTATTCATGATAGTCAAATTATTTAAATGGTGTGTTTTTTAGTTATTTACCTTTCCATATTGATTATTTATTATCCATTTATGATATTCAAGTTATTTAAATGGAATGTGTGTTCAGTTATTTACCTTTACATATTTATTATTGTTTTTATATTCATAACAATAAATTTATTTAAATGGAATGTTTGTTTAGTTATTTGCCTTTCCATATTGAGTATTCCTTATCTATTCATGATAGTCAAGTTATTTAAATAGCATGTATATTTAGTTATTTACCATTACATATTTATTATTCCTTATCTAATCATGATATTCGGGTTATTGATTAAATGGAATGTTTTTTCAGATATTTACCTTTCCATATTGATTATTCTATATTGATTATTCTTAATTTACTCGTGATATCTTCCGCTTTATGTAACTCTTATTGAGCATTTTAGTTCACCCTTATTTTGTTTCCTTTCCCATAAATCTAAGAATTGTACTGTGAATGATATATAAGGATATTCTAGAGAAAATAATGATATTATTGAAAAAAATATATGTTATATTTTTTATATTCAAATGTAATATGTGAATCATGTATGTATATAGTTTACCAATACTAGTAAACTATTTAGTCCTTCAGGATGTGATTCCTTGTATCATATGCCAATGTAATAAAGCATACACCGGCTCAAGTTTACTGGGGTAGGTATCATTACAGTTGATATTAGATGATTTTTAGTATAAATATAGGAAACTAGATTTAGTAAAACATAGATTAGTGAACATAAACCTATGATTGACTTTGAGGATAAGTATAGAAGAAAATCCTAAATTTTTTGGTAAGGTAAGGATTATGTGGTTTTTTCAATAAATACATCCCTTTATGGAGACTACAAGTATACGTGGTTCTGGAACAAATGTACCTAGGGATAATAACTTTGAAAATTTCACATTGGGATTAACTTGAGAATTACTTGGAACATGACAATGGTCCTTACTGCACACCTGGATTGACACTCCTAAGGGATATATATTGTATAATTCATATTTTCATTACAACCCATTATGAATTATTTTAATAGATGATGACCATGAATGACCTTGGTTAGACCTAAAGATTCTTAGGTCGATAAGCGTAAGTTTGATCATAAGTTTAATGGAATAAATACCCATTTTAGGTTTTATGTGATGGGAGTTTAGGATGATTAAGTATTTTTTTGGATACATTTTATGGTGATACAACCAATTATTTTATAATATAAAAAGTTATTTAAGGAATAATGCCTTGAAATTCTGTGGAAATAAGATTAAGGGTATTGGTAACCTTTAAGGCTTATATTATCTTTGATGTTGTAGTAATTATGGGTCATTACAATTATGGAAAATTATAGAAATTATATTAATATAGTTTTGGAAAAAGGGAAACCTACATATTGGGTGACAGCTTGTCATATCTGGTAAGGCAATGGGGCTTGAACACATAATCAAAGGGAGGTAAAGGTTTAACACCTACCACTGTCCTATGTGATTTTCTAGTTAATATGTCATTTTTTCACTAAAGATATTTTATGAATAAATATTAATGATGAACCGATGGTGTTACTTTTGAGGTTTGAAGATTAATGTATTATATTGTATAACTTGTTCTAACCATATTGGTTTTTTAAAATATTTCGAGACAGACATAAAGATATATCACTCTTTTATGGATTTTATAATCTATTAAAAGTAGATTTTAGTGATTCAAGCATAAAAAATTCATTTTTGGATATTCATTTATTGGATTAAATCGTGAATTTGAAATTTACTGAGGCATAACTAATGGATGAATTTGTGCTTATTAAATAGAAAGATATCAAGTAAGTATATTTCTTTAAATTCATAGATGGTGAAATAATTCCCAAAATTTAGAAAAATGATATTGAAAAAAAATGTAATCCTATTACCGTCATATATTATGAATTAAATGGTCTTTTAAATCACCATATATTCATGGTTTTTAGGTCTTTAACTTTCTATTGATCATTCACTTTCTTATGAACAATGTCCTCTATCACTCTCTATAATTATTTACTCTTTTATTATATGTTCATATCTTCACTTTACACCAATGTTCTACTAATTAGAAACCTAGTTATGTGTTATTCTAGATAGCCTTTGTGTTTTTCTTTCTCTCTTATCAAGATGAAGTTTTATTAAACCTTTTATAATGTGGGTTTTTCAGTAATGGTATTTCCAAATGTCAAACCCTTGATTACTGAGATCAAGTTTAAATTATGAGGATATAATTAATTAAAGGTGGGGATAATGTAACACATATAGAATTTAAAAGAATAAAATTGTATTCTATATCATATTTGATATTCACCACTGATCTTAAACAACACACAAAATTTATTTCTTTATATTTAATCTCATCGATAGCTTGTGGAACACAGAACCCTGAGCCTAAATAAAAAGCAATATAGTATACTATTATAAACTAGAAGCTAAATTTATGGGTATGAATACTAATAAATAAATTATGAAAATTATGGTTATCTATTGATTAGAAATAAAATAATAATCATCTAAAAATAAATAATTTTTTTCTGAAAAAAAAAACTGTATTTTTTTAAAAAATGGTTTAGTCACATTTTTCCCACATAATTTAAAATTAATTTTTAAAATTTTTAGAAACATTAATTTAAAAAATAAACATCATTCTTTAAATCATTATATCAAAATTATCTTAGGGTTAATTTTTGGTATTTTTCTAAAAAGTTCCGTTTTTAAATGAATAGTGAAAAATTCTAATTTTTATTAAAAAATGGATTTTAGTTTAAATAATTTACAAGGTTAAATTATATTTTAAATTGTTTTTAAATTAAAATTAGTTAAATTATATTAAAATTTAATTAATTTATTTCATTTTAATCAATTTCATATTGAATTTTTATATTAAAACCATTTGTGCTTATGAGGATTTTCTCTATGGAAACCCGCTTTTTCGTCGCACCCACAGGTATAATTTTAAATTGGATTCTACCAATTCAATGAATCAAATTAGTAATAATGGATTAAATTTTTGGAATCATCATAATTTATATTATCTAATAAGTTCAACTTAATTTTTGACCATTATGAATAGTAAAAGCGGTAAAAAGTGATTACCACAGTTAAGGTAAAAACTAATTTACCGAGGGGTTAAAATAAAAAGATAAGGTTTAAAATGACCTAAAAATTTGTATATAAACCATTTTATGGAAATTTTAGATATTATAGACTATAATTGACTATAATTACTTATTTTTTAGTCTTTTTTCATGATAAAAATTTGGGTGTAATTGAATCTTTTCAAAAATTCCATGTGTGTCCTCTCCCCCACTTATAAAAGGCCACCCCCTCTCCTCCCCTCTTCACACTTCCAAAGTCATTTGATTCAGAAAATTCCTACCCAAATCACTTTATTAATCCCCTAAAAACATCCTAGATCCATTTTTTGTTCATAAATCCAACCGAGGAAGGGTTTTGGTGACGTTCTAAAATGAGCGTTTTTATTTTGTTTCTTCTTACACCTCACTCAAATATTATTAAATAATTATGGTATAATAACAAAAATATATAATATATATTTATTTTTTATTAGGTTAAGTTAATTACCTATATCTATCTCCTCCTCTGTCAAAAGGGAAATGAAATCATCAATCGTGTTTACAATGAGCTACAACCTCGCAAACCGATGTAAATCATTTCAAATCAACGCATCTCATGATTGTATATAATGATATATTTAATGTATATATAAAATATTTATGATATTATTATATTTTTTTAATTATAATATCACATATACCTTTTTACTTTTCATGTTGTTAAAAATATGAAAATATCGCTCGTGTGTACGATGGACCACCACCTCATGAAGCAATGTGATTCGTTTTTCACGTACACTTTACATGGAATATAATAAGGATAAATGTAATGAATATAAATGATATATATGAGATTATATTTATTCTATAAAAAACATATCACATAATTTTTTACCCTTTCTCCTATTAAGGAAATGATAACGTTGGTCGTGTGTACGTACAGCCTACCGTCTCCACGAAGCGATGTGATCCATTATCCATGTTCAAATTTCAATAATGATTATAAAATTATATATAATGAAAATAAATTATATTTATAACATTAATATAATTATTTATATTATTGAACTATATAATATGTACAAAAACTGGAACTTTCATGACAAAACACACATGAGAAAACAAGGCAATTAAAACCCAAAATAATGGAAATAATGAAATATTAATAACAAATGGGTGGTAAAATGTTATAAGGGGATCATATATGATATTATAAATATGGATTTATTTTTGGTATAAATTAATAAACTGATTAAAACCATTATACATGAGGTTAAATCACATTCTTCTGAAAGGAAGCATGAGGTAAGGGACTTCATCTCAATTTCTCTTCATTGAGCCATATTGTAATGGTATGCACCTAATTTATTTTATATGGTGTATATACTACCCCTTTTACATGTAATTTCATGATTAATTAATAATTAATGGTATTTTAAGTTTCAATTTGAATTATTTAATTCAATGGTAATTGACTTTAAAATTACCAAGTGGTAAATAATTTCATAACTCAATTTCCCTTTAGTGGGTTATATTACTTCTTAATTATATTTAACATTATAATAGTATGTGGATAAATAATTTTGAATATATTATGTTGTATTTCCACTTTTTTATTTGGATTTACATTTGATACACATAATTGATTCATTTATTAATTCTCACTTCAATGTTATGATCTTTGTAAGGAATTATTTCACAATCTCATTTTAATCAAGATTGTTTATACATGAATTTCCATTGAAGGAAATTATTTGATCATTTTATAATAAACCAATTTAATTTTTTAATCCTATATTTATTAATTAATTTTTAAATTAATAGTACCAATTTTCCACACTTTTATATTTAAAATGAATGATAAATGTTTTTTAATAAAATCCGACTTAATTTCTCTCTTCAATCAAAAATCCTTTTTTATCAAAATCCAAGTGTTATAAAAATGATTTAAAAATGTTTTTAACCTTTTAAAAATGATTTATTAAATAAATTTTTACCGATTTTTGACTTTTTACATAAAAAAAATAAATGAATCTTCATGTTGTTTTCCAATTAAGGCTTGTTTCTCTTTTACCTAAAAAGTGAAAGGAAACTTTATTTTAATGTGTACATCATAAATGGAATTTCTAACCATCATGAAAACTAAATTTTTTAAAGATTATTTTATAATATTCAAAGGTTATTTTCAAAGAAAAGCATTTTCAAAAAAAAATTGAACCTTTAGTTTTAAAAGGTGGTTTTCAAAGTTAAAAGGTTATCTTCCTCAATAATATTTTTAAAGATCTTTTTATGGTATTTCTATTCATAAATGACAAAAACCATTTATTTTTACTTATACTAAATTGGGAATATGTTGTATTTATTCCATAATTTTTCTTTATGAGTATTTTTTATAGTCATTTTGACTTAGGAAAGTATTGAAAATCACTTTCTTGGTTTATTTTTATAGTCATTAAATTTCCCGTCAAATATTCACTTTCCTGTGATCATTGGAAATTAAATTTCACCTAAATATCCATATTATTTATCATGGATATGTTTATTTATTAAACCATATATCATTTTTACATACAGTGTTCTACATTTAAAGTTATTTTTTTATTTGGTGAAATATTGACAAATTTTTATTCTTTACTCAATATGGATATTTGATGATATGGAATATTGTTCGTGAATTAAATAAATTATTTGATATATGAGGAATGATTTAGATATAAAGTAATGGGTGGTTCTTAAATTATATAGCTCATTGATGCATCGGTAGTCTCATGAGGTGAATTAGTAATCTAGAATTAAACAGGTTTCTACCTGTAGTTTTAAACCATCTTAGGAAAGGTCATGATGGTAGAGGTATCATGATTCCTGAGATCATGACATCCAATAATTAATAATTTCCTTAATTAATATTAACTTATTATTATCCAATATATTTTCAAAAATACATTATCTTTGGATTCATTTTATTCTCATATATTTTTTAAGTGGAATGTGTTTTGAGTTATTTACCTTTCCATATTGATTATGCCTTATTTATTTAGGATAGTCAGGTTATTTAAATGGAATGTGTGTTCATTAATTTACCTTTTCATATTTATTATTCCTTATCTTTTCATGATATTCATGATATTTAAATGCAATGTATGTTGAATTATTTACCTTTCCATATTGATTATTCCTTATCTATTCATGATAGTAAAGTTATTTAAATAGAATGTGTGTTCAGTTATTTACCTTTTAATATTGATTATTAATTATATATTCATGATAGTAAATTTATTTAAATGGAATGTGTGTTTATTTATTTACCTTTATATATTGATTATTCCTTATCTACTCATGATATTCAAGTTATTTAAATGGAATGTGTGTTCATTTATTTTCCTTTCCATATTTAGTATTCCTTATATATTCATGATAGTAAAGTTATTTAAATGGAATGTGTGTTTAGTTATTTACCTTTAAATATTGACTATTCCTTATATAATCATGATATTTAAGTTATTGATTAAATGGAATTTTTTTTCAGATATTTACCTTTTCATATTGATTATGCCATATTAATTATTCTTCATTTACTCATGATAGGTTTCATTTTACATAACTCTTATTGTGTATTTGAGATCAACCTTATTTTTTTTTATTTTGTAGGAATCTAGGAAGTTTAATATGAATGGTATTCAAGGATATTATAGAGGTAATAATGATATTCTTGAAAAAAAATTATAATTTGTATATTCAAATTTAATTTGGGGATCATGTATGAATCCAGTTTACCAAGACTACTAAACTATTCAGTACTTCATGATGTGATTCTTTATATCCTATTCCAATGTAATAAAGTAGACACTAACTCTAAGCTACTAGGTTCGGGTTTATTATAGTCGCATTAAGGAGTAGGTACCCACATTGGAGCTGAACCTTGTAGAAATTGTGTTTTCTCTATGTTATTTCATTTCCAGGCATATTTGGGTTCAATTGTGATATTTTCTTTGATTGGATCAGATCCTAACAGGTAGAAGAAGTTAATTTCAAAGAAAATATATATAAAATAGTTCACCACTGATTTATCCCCCCCCCGGTGGTGTTGAAACACATTACTAGGGAACTTCAAGTGATATTAGAGAATCTAGGTTCCCTTTGTTAGATCCAAAAGTTTATTAATATAGATAGACTAAATTCCATCAATATCATGGGTGTTCTAACTTTAAATGGTAAAAAATATCATATCTGGAAGAACGGGATGGTACCTTTTCTTTTATCACTTATCCTAGAAGTTAAATATGCTATAATGGTGGGTTTCCCACCCATTGGGGGAAATGCTCCAAAGTCCTTTTCTGATAATAAAAATTTAAAAATTTAGGGAAAATAATAAAATATTATTCTGATGTATCTATTATAAATGGTTTACATAAATGTTATGGGGCTTCATATAGCTAAATAAATTTAGGATAAATTGGAAATTAGTTATAAAAGAAATATGAAATATAAATAAGAAAATTTGAAAATATAGAGAAGAATATTTTAATATGTAAAGATTAGTGGTAAAGAAAATATTTATGACTAATTTATAAGAGTCAATAATACTATCAACAATATATGAGGATATAGAGAAAATATGGATGATTCTATAATTTTTAAAAAGTTAATGAGAAACCTTTCAAAGAGATCTGATCAAAAAATATAAAAATTAAAAGATATAGAGGATCTTACCCTTGATGAATTTAAAAACATTCTCATTGATTGTGAAATAATAATGATTATAGTATTTAAAAATAATTTTATGTAGGAAATTTATTTTTAGTCTATGATGAAACTCAAAATTAGAGATAAAGAAGATGAAGACTTAAGTGAATTAGAAGATGAGGAAGATGATTAAGACTAAAAGAGAATTATTTATCTTAAATAAAATAAATTCAAAATGGAAAGATTAATTTTAAAGAAAAACACCTGCCAAGTTGTTATAATTATGGTGAAATTGGATTTTTTATTGTAAATTTTCCAGAGAAGAAAAATATTGAACATGTGATAGATGAACCATATGAGAAAAAAAACAAAAAAGTGGGGTAAAATCTCAAAAAAAATGAAAAAATGTGATTAAAAAAAAAGGGTTTCAAGAATAAAAATGATAATTTTTATGATTAAGAAAGAATAATATTACTTTTCAATTAGAAGCTAATCAAAAAATGAATTTATTAGAAAATTTACTAAATTCATGGCTTCTGTTTCTAAATGTGAAGAGACCAAAAGTAGTGAAGAATAAGAATAAGTTGAGCCAACATTTATGGATCATATGTAGAAGGCTGAACTTAAGGATTATTTTGAGTAGAATACAAAAATTAAGAAGGATAAAAGTTTTTTAAATAAATAAGATGAAAATAAGGTTGAATTGAAGGATAAATTCATCAAATGAGAAATTTTTTATATTAATGAAGTCAAAAAAACTAAAGTTTAAAGTTGTTAAGAAAGATAAGATGGTAATGGATCATAAATAAAAACTTACTTTGAGAGAATAAGTGTTAGGAAAGAAACAATCAAAGTTTATTGAGTCTAATAATAGTCTAAAAAGATTCATAGAAGACTTTAATAAGGTAGTAGAGGTCAAATATGAATCATCACAAGCTGGGGAAAATAGGATTATAAAGAGGTGGGTTAATTCTACTCCTATCAAATATCAAGATAAATCGGTTGTATCTAATGGTGTAAATTCCAAAACCAAATCTATATTTATTTGGGAAAATATTATCAATGATATATCCACTTAAATATCAATATAATAGAAGAATATCTCAATAATATATTTTCTCCCAAAGAAAAAGCTACACAAGGGGGGGAATAAATACAATTCATATTGGATCAATATGTCATTACTGGGGAAGAGGCATGGGTCAAGGGAAGGAAATTATAAAATGATGAAAAGTAAATCTTAAAGAAATCAAGTTGTGACTATAAATTCATCATCTCTGTCAACACAAAACAAGTTTGGTTGATTGGAAGAAATTTGTAGTATATGTGATCTATAGGGTCGCTATACTGAGAATTTCATGGCTAGACTTCCAAGATAATATTCTAATGGTGAAAAAATAATAGAAATTATAAAGTGGGGGTAGAAAAATTATGTTTTTATGAATTTTCATTGAAAATTTGTAAGAAAACCAATACATGGATTCATAAGAGCTGTTTTTCCTCATACAATATTGATGATACTAAAATTAGGAAGAATGTGGAAAAAATTAAGGAGGGGAAGTGACTTTTGGTAATGATTGTTCTTTAAAAAATTACGAAGTTTAAAATACTAAAATAGAAGCTCAAAACTTGAAGTTAAAAAGATATATTATATATTGAAGGTCATAGTCATGATATATTGAGTGTTATTCAACTCTTTGATGATGAAAATGAGGATATTTTCAAGAAATACTCATGCATTATTAAAAGCATAAAGGATGGAAGGATCATCACATAAGGAAAGAGAAAAAGAGATAAATTGTTTCAAATTAGTGATCCCACTAATTCTTATTATTTTAGTTCCAAAGATGAAACCAAGTTGTGGTATAGGATACTTGACCATCTTGGTTAAATAAGTATGAGTAAAATCATAAATCATGGTGTGGTGAGGGACCAACCCTAATTGAAATAAGATAAATATGTTTTTGAAAAATGTTAGAAGGGGGAAATGGTTCAACGAATTAATAAAAGAGTGTAGATATAATCCACTATGTCACTTGAGACAATTTATACTAACATATGTGGACTTATTATACAAAAGTATACCAACAATGATTTATATTTTATCAGATTTATTTATGAATTCACCTGAATGATTGATGTCAAGTTTATGAGGCACAAATATAAATTAATTGACTTTTTTTAAAATCTTTAAAAGGTATATTTAAAAGGATATATGAGTCTATGTTAGAAAATTGAGATCTAATAATGGAAATAAATAAACCTATAATTATTTTGAAATATATCTTTAAAATCATGGAATCAAGAATCAATACAGTACTCCCTGTACTCATGAATATAATGGAATAATAAAAAGTAAGAATATAATTTTAGTTGATATGGATAGGACAAGTATGGTTGAACAAAAAATATCAAAGTTATTTTAAAGGGAAGTAATGTGTATAGTTTTTCATATATAGAATGGGTGTTTACATTGACCAGATACACACATGAAATCATATGAAATGTGGTATAAAATAAATCTAAAATTAAAGTACTTTAAGGTTTTTCTATCCCATGTTACATAAAGATCAAGAACACAAATCTAGGAAAGTTTTAATAAAAATAAGAATAAGGGGTATTTATGGGATACTTATCAAATAAAAGAGGCTAAAATGAAATAATAAGTGGTTTAAAAAAGTAAAAAATGACCCACATATTGTTGATATTTACTCTGATCAAACCATTCATGAAGAAGAGGATACTAAAGATAAAAAATAAAAATATTAAAATCTAAATAATTATGAGTAAGTAGATAATATAGTGGGAGATCATAATTCATGAGTTTATAAAAAAAGAAGATTGAGCCTTTATAACCAAGTAACTCTTATCTCATAAATAGAGCTATATTTAGTAGATGGAGCTAAAAAGTGAAAATAATGAGTTGGATATATTAACGAAAAGATAAACCAAATAGAGAATAATTATACTTGGGATATTTTCCCTAGATCTAATGATAAAAATATTATTGGGGCCAAGTAGGTATTTGAGGGGGAGTTGAATAATAAGGTAGAAATCACAAGGGACAACTCCATACTTGTTTTAAAGGGTTATTCACAAGTTTAAGGGGTTGATTTTGAAGATACTTTTTCTCATATTACAACATTATAATCTATGAGGATTTTCCTATCTATTATAGCTCATAGAAAGTATAAAAGTTATCAAATGAATGTCAAATCAAACTTCTTGAATGGTGGGATGAAAGAAGAATCCTATATTTAGAACCATAGGGATTTGTACTTAACAATTATGGATCAATGGGTAAAATTGAAGAAGGTTTTATATGAATTAAATCAAACTCCTAGAGCCTTGTACTCAAATATGGATAGCTACCTAAAGAAAATGGAATTCAACTAAGGAAAAGTGAAAAAAATACATTAAGGGGATGAATAAAGGTACTCTAATTATTATTTTATATGTTGATGGAATTATTTCTATAGAATAAAAATAAAGTGATTTTAAGTAATTTTATAGAAAAATGAAGAAACATTTTGATATTTCTATGTTCTGATGGTTGAGATATTTTCTACATTTACAAGTGTTACAAAAATAAAATTTTATTTTTACTTCCCAAGAAAAGTATGTAAAATAAGTATTGATGAATTTTATCTTATATGAATCCAAACCAATGTACATGCCTATACATGTTATATTAAAAAATTTCAAGGATGTTGTAGGAGAAAGATTAAACCAAAAGAAGTTTAGAATATTGATTGATAGCCTCCACTACCTCATTGTAACCGAACATAGTATATTCTATGTTGTGATCTTGTGTGTAAGGTATCAAAGTGATCATAATTAATCACATTTAATGGATTATAATAGGGTTCTGAAATACATAAAAGGAACCTTGATTCATGGGATGATGTATAATAGTAGAAAGAACCTGAAGTTATCTAGTTATAAAGATATAGATTGGAAAGGGATTATGATGGAATAAGTTCAACCTCGGGTGGAATTATTCTATTATGAGATACTTGTGTGAGTTAGAAATAAAAAAATAAAAACTTTATTACTTTAATAACCACATAAGATTAATATGTGGTTGTTACCTATTCTTGCACCTAGATGACCTAGATTAAATAAAATGTTGAAGAATTAATGGTGAATATTGATAGACCTATTATAATTTCATGTAACAATCAAAGTTTTATTGATATTTCTAAAAACATCATGAAATAATCGAGATCTAATAAAATTGATATCATGTTTCACTTGAACAAAGAGAAGGTGTCCAATGGTGATATAAAACTAGAGTTCAAACGTACCTAGAGTCAATATGCTAATATATTCACCAAGAAAATCCCCAAATATAGGTTTGAGACCTTGAGGTTGAACATGAATTTTCACCACATCCCTCTCTCTTGAGGGACTTTTGGGGACCCCCACTATGCTTTAGATGTTTTATCAAATAGGAATAAGAGACACAACTCTTTATATTCTCTATTTTGAATCGAAAGTTATTTATATGGAATGAAAGGGGAGTAAAATTAGAAGTGGTGAGTGTATCAATTATGGGGGAGAATTAAAATTAATTTTTCAAAAGTTTCATTTCACCAAGGATGGAATTATCTAAAAAATAATTTATCTTATAATGTTGTGCCAAGATTCTTCTCATTTGAGAAATATTGCGATTTAATGCTTCTTGTATGAGTTTTATTTTGGAAAGAAGTTGGGTTAGTTTGAAAAAAAATCCAAATAGGGGATTTAAGTAACCAATAGAATTGTTGAATATTGTATTTTGTTTTAAAATATACATGTGTGAATGGTTGGAATGTAATTTTGGATGAATGTGATTTTATTTGATGTATTTGAGAAGGTTCTGAGATGAATTGAGTTAAGTTGATTTAATTCTAGAAATTATAGGTTTTAGTGAATTTAATAAAGTCTTGAACCCTAATTAAATTCATAAATATGATATTTTGGTTTCAAAAGGATGGTTTCCAACTTCATAAGAGTCATTATAAGAGTTTGTAAGAGTCATTTTTAATCTAGAGTGAAGAATTGTAAAAGACATTACAATTTTATAAGGATGATCTAGGACTCTTTAAGAGTGATTGAGACTTTATAAGGATGGTTTCTCACTTTTTAAGAGTAATTTTGACTCTTGAATTGAAAATTATAAAAGGCATTGAAGCTTTATAAGTATGATTCAATACTTTATAAGGATGATTCTATAGTTTGTAAGGATGATTTCTAGACTTTGTAAGGATCATCCGTTGACTTTATAAGGATTATGAAAACTTCTTAAGGATGAGTATGAAGTTCATAATGATGATTTATAAACTTTTTAAGGATAAAAACTTAATAAGGATGATAAAATACCTTCTAATTATGATTTTATAGTTCATAAGTATTATTTATAGACTTTATAAGGTTCATATACTTTGAAAATTATCTGAGAATATTGGAATGGAAAAAAATGATGGTTGATCTATTTTTCATGTCTTAAACATAATAAACATTATGATTATAGCCGATAATGATTAATAAAACCAAATTAGATTGAGTGAAGTGAGAGGAAATTTCATCACGGGGAGGATTAACATGATGCGAAGCTCCATGCATGCCAATGTGGAAAATATTTAAAATTCTAATAGATTTTTTGTATATTTTGAAGAAAAAATATCATGATTCTCTTAGAGATTTAAATTAAGATCATGATTGAGGTTTAAATTAGAATGAGGTCAAATTAATAGTTTTTTAAGATCTATTAACTTTATTTGAATGAGAAGTTCATAATTCCTTGAATGAAGGGGAGTTTTCATATTTTATTATGGAAATATTTTTCACATTTTTCTATGCATATAAAATAAGAAAATGAAGACATGGAGATATTTTGAGAATTTGAGAAGCCGATATTGTGTGAAGATAGATAACTATTTTAATTAATAAATCGATGTACGTTGTTTGAAATAGGTTCGAGAAACAAAGACACCCCAACACCTTTTGAATAAGGAATTGTGGTGATGATGATGTAAATTTCAAGTCCATGTTCTAGGACCAAGAATGATAATATAGGATAGATACAAAATGGTCAACTATTTACATTATTTGAATTATAGGTTACACTATGATGTTGTTAGGAAATATAGAGATTAAAGGTCATTCCCCTTATGATGATATGCTTCTGGTTGACACTCCAAAATGATGGACTGTAGAATATCAATTACCAATGTTTATACCTTTTAATTTTATGAGTATATATTGAAGGTTATATAGTAATTTGTGGTTTGTTTTGGTTTGTTTTTGTGTGTGAAGAAAGATATTTAATACATTTGGTTTTAAATCTTGTCTATGACATTATGATCCATAGTTGGGATGATTAATTCAAGACCAATATTTAATACCTAATTCTGACTTGTGTTGTAGGCCCCAGAATCTATCACGTATCATCTCTTATGTTTAATATGATGAAATTTATAATTTTCATCTAGTGCATATTTTAAATAAATAGATAGATTATCATGAGTGTTTTCCCAAGTATGTCACAGTGGTTCAGTCTGTTTTTCTATCTGAGATTATTTATTAGTTGAGATAGAAAGATTTCATTTTTACTTGTATAGGACTGACGATGAGGCTCAGGTGTGATATTTGGATTAAAACTATCTTCTATAGCTCTGGTAATTTTTCCTCCTATATCTTCCTGATGGAATGTTACTTCAGGCCAATGTTCTTTATCCAAACATGGAATACTATAATTTTATCCAATTTTATTGAAACATGGCTATCACAAAAAGTAATTACTCCTTCCTAAATTCTTCCAAGTTTCTTTATAAATATTATAAACCACACTATTTCTTTGTGAACATATCCATTGTATTTTATATTACATCTATATTCCATAGATCTATAACTTTATCCTTTTATATGTTCTTGATGAAATGATACTTCAATTCAATGTTCTTCATCTAATAATGGAACACTAGATTTTTAGATATATTAGTCCCTTTGAGATTCTTGATCATTTAGTGACTGTAGAATATCACTTAGTGCTTTTTATAAACCAGACCAATGTACATGATGTGTTCTATATGTCATTTTTTGAGGATATAAATTGATGATATATCACATGTAGAGAACTCATAAGATGTAAAATTGGATTATGATCCATCATAATAGGAAAAATTGGTGGATAAAGGGAAGTGAAAAGGTGAAAATTTAGACAGTGTTTTTTCTCTTTAGTAAAGTGAGAAAAAATTGCATCATGGTGAGGATTGACATACCACAAAGATCCATGCATGCCAATGTGGAAAATATTTAAAATGAATTTATATTTTTAAGATATTTTAAAGAAATAAATATCATGATTCTCTTGGAGATTTAAATGAAGATCATTATTGTAGTTTAAATGAGAATGAGGTAAACTCAATATTTTTTTAGAAGCTAGTAACCAACTTTTAATGAGAAGATCACATTGTCATGAATCAAGGGGAGTTTCCATATTTTATCATGGAATTATTATTTTTATTTTTATATAAATATAAAAGAATAAAATGAAGAAATAGATATTGTTTGAGTATTTTATAAGTCGATACTATGTGAAGGTAGAGAACTATTGTATTGATGAAATCAAAAGAAAAAGATATCAATAATGATTGTATCTAGTTTTTATTATCAGTGTCGAGGTAAGTGAGTCTATTGCTGGTCATTTGGTGGCTTGATTTTGAAGAAGAAGAATATTTAGGTATAGATCATTAAATATTGTGATTAATTGATCACATTTTTTATCATCTTAAAGGCTCATGGAGGAAGATCATCATAGTTTTTTGGGGAAATAATAATATTCTTGTGATATTTTTTACTGTATTCTAAAATATTTATAATTAGTATTTAGAGGTTGTTATTTCAATGAGATTTTGTGCAGATGGTGGGAGGTTGTGCTAATGTGAGATGCACTATGGGTTTTAGAGGATACACATTGTAAATGATTGTATTTATAGTGGGAAAATTTATGGCTTAGGGTGAATAATAAATTGTGATAAGGAGTAGGGACCCACACTAGGGCTGAACCTTATAAAATTGTGTGTTCCCAATGTCATTTCATTTCATGTCATATTCAGGTAAATCTTGGAGAAATAATTTGAGTGTATTAGATCCTAACAGTTTATAGAGGTTAATTTCAAAGAAAATAAATTATAAAAGTGAGATCTACTAATATAACCCCCCCCCCCACCCACACTTCTCAATGATATAACCCATTCTTGGGGAACATCAAGTGGGTTTCCTTTCAAGGTTAAAATTTATTAAAGGTGTGAAGGTTGAAGCTATTTTTTTCTCTACACCAATTATACTCCTTAACATGAGATCTCCCATCATCATTGGTAACTTATATTTCTCCCTCACTCAACATTTCAATTAATCTATAACATGTTTTGATCTAACCCAATTTTTTCCAATTTTTCACTATTGGTATCAAGATTGAGGGTTGGTCATGATTTTTAATTTCTAATCTCTTTATCCCCCAAATAAATATAATTTCAGGTTCCACTTTACCTCCTTTATAATGTGTAATTGGTTTCTTTATGCCTATTAAATCCTTTATAGGTAGATAATTTTTCTTAAAATTCCTTTATTGGGTTTGGGCACCTATCATTTTATTTTTGGAACATTATTTTGAATTTTAATGTTCTTTATTTCTTATACCTTTAATTATTATATTGTTCATCAAGGAATTTTCCTTTTCATTGGTTTAAACATTTTTATTTAGTTCTAAATTTTAGGGAAAACTTTATGGTTCATTCCAATATTTTATTTCAAAATCTATGTACATTTATACACTTGAATACTATGTTTTTTAAACTAAATTAGTTATAATTTTAGTTCTTTAGGTCGGTATTGTCATTATGATTATATATATTATTTACACTAATATATAATTATGAATCAATTTATATATAGTTGTTGGATTTTTAAAACAATTTCTCTTACTATATTTTATCTCTTAATCACTAATGTTGATAACAGAATTACACATGAATTTTCTATTTAAGAAATTTTCATTTTTACCCTTGATCACCTTACATGAAAAACATTATTTTTCATTATAATTTTTTATTTCCCATGATCTTTCTTATATCTATAAATTATACTAATGATTAATATTTACATTTTTTAGATAGTAATTCAATAAATTTATCAGTATGAGCTTTAATAATTGTGTATAAGGTTGATATGATTGATGTATTGATTAATATTTACATACATTTTATGTATAATCCTTTATCAATAGCATTTTTATCAGTTTTTATTCCATATATTTCATATAAAAATTATATCTTTATATACTTAAAATAATATGAAAATAAATATGTAATTATGCTTATTTTCTAAAACTGATTTTATTTAGCAGTTAATATTTTAAATCATTTATGTAGTAATATTTATAAATTATTCTTATGTTATGGTATTAATCTTCATAAATTCTCTAATACAGTTAGAAAATATTGTGTTGTTAATATATTTTTATTATTTATATAGAAATAGAGAGATATGCATTTTCAAATACAATTATCGTGTGATACTTGCTTTCGGTTTAAAATTATTTCTTAATTATTTTCATAATATATATTTTAAAATTTCAAATAACATAATAAGTTATATTTAATAGTTTTTAAGTTAACCATGTTTACCTATTAACTGGGTTGAAAAATCAAGAAACTCAAGATGATGTTAAAAATCTAATACCAATTCCAATTACTTTACTTATCTTCATTTTATTCAATTTTATTTCATAACACATTTTATCAATAATATGAATTTTGATACTAGTTGTTTCATCTAAATATTCTAACATATTTTTTTATAATATAGTAATTATATCTGGATAATTATAAGGAATAAAAATAATAATAAAGCTAGATTACTGTGGATATTATCATTATTTCAAGGAAAATCTACTGATTATATGGGTTTGTAAGTATTTATTGAATTATATTTTTGACATCATCTTATATTTTACTTTTAAATTTCATCTATGGATTCATTGTAACATCCCTCCCCTAACCCATTAGCTTGGGAAGAGATGGGAGTGCTACAAACCTTAGGTGATGTTGGGGGATGATTTTCCCTCAAATTAAAACAAATAGTAATAGATAACAATAAAAACAAACTAAAAAATGTATATGATGCATGAGAGTAATTATAACAACCTGGTGTATAAGAAAAATGAAAACTAAAGAAATCAGAGTAGCAGTAGAAAACCAAATACAATACCACATAAAGAAAACCCAAAATAAAATTCATCATGATGCTTTTACACCCAAGTAGTGACACCGCAATAACTCAAATTGAATGTCTCCATGCTCCACCCACCACCAACAAGCCCATAAGATCATGATGCCCCACTAGAGAAATATGATACCTTCCCCTAAACTATGTCATAATAAATAAGGTTTTCATACACACCAAAGTTCATATTCAAGGGGTTACTATATAGCCAATGATCTTGTACCCGAGTGGTTGAGGTTTCTGAATGGCATCCAAGATACCCAGGATCAAATCCAAGTGGAGGTATATTTCTGAGTTACTATAACATTATTGTACTAGGTACTATTTTGGAACTGTATCAGTTAGAACTATGAATCCAATTCATATTTCAAGCCACTAGTTTGGTACCTGAGTCCTTCAAGGCCTTCGTTCCACCTCAAGGCCTTCGAGCCACATGATGTGTAGAAGCATCCAGAAAAACTCTACAAGGAATAGGCTCTATATGAGTAATTAGAGCAGGAACATTAACTAGAGAAAAGATAATTGGATTTGAAATAATGATAGGGTATGGAAATTTCCATCAATATCAGTCCTGTGCATCTCTATATAGGACAGCTATCCAAAAAACCATGTGAAGGTGGAGAGCTGACATCATGATATAGGCACTGGGGAGGGGTGGTTCCAAGTATCCATAGTCTGGGATGAATTCCTTTAATACCTTTGGGTTATATAATGTGTCACTAAGCCTATGATCCATGTCAGGGTTCCCCTTCAACCCTTAAAATTTTTATTATCAAAAATGAATAAAAATATAAGGCCTTAGAGCCATTTAGGCAGGAAAGGGGTGACTATATCAACTCAGTGGAAAATCTGCTAGAAGATTATGACACACACTACTAACACTATAAAAAGTTTGAATATCTTATATCAAATAGGAAGTAGTATAAGGAAATAATTACATAATAATTTTAAAATAGTTTATAAACAAATAAAATTTTAAAAAAATTGTAAGAATAGGGAAGATCATGAGGCAATCATTTTATTCAGTCATGTGTTTTTTCTTTCCCCTTAGAATAACCAATTTACAAGATCATACACACATGAATGCATCCAAGATAAAATTTCCAACACTCATGAGAGGTAACTTATATTTTGTACCATGTTTTCATAAGGTCATATATCGACAAGCCCCAATTGGTATAGGTAGCCAGTCTGAATCCAAAAAGGCCCCCTTCAAAATGAAATTTATGAACATGCATGGATCCATGTATTCTGTGTTCTCTTTTCAACATTCTTTTAGTAACCAATTCTTTTGTTTTAAACATTTTTAAAAACATATATCATGCGTTAATCAAATCCATTATTTTAGAATCCAACAAACAAAAGTGTTTTCCTAATAAAAGTTCCACAAGATGATCTAGTTAAATTCAAGAACAATTTGATTTAGGAAATCCAAGCCTTAAAGGTCTGTAGAAGAAGAGTGGGTGAGAATACATCTACCTCAAAATGATAAACAAAATGATGAATGAACAATGATATATATGAGTCTAGGTTCTATATTCATTTCTTTCAATGAATAACAAGGCTCTTCACTTATAACACAATCCAAATACTAGATCTATGCATGGAAACCCTAATATAGCATTCTGTTCAAGAGGATACGATGAGATCTAGAAATATAATGAAAAACAAGGATCTTAAATTTGACTTTCTAGATTAAATAGTCAAAGATCTATTGGAATTGAGATTTGGGAGGAAGATGACACCCAAAATCACCTTGAGGGTGCTAGAAGTTAGACATCCCTAAAAGGGAGGAGATAAATGAGGTTTTCAGGGTGAAAATCAAGGAAAAAAATATTTTTTAGACCTTAAAAACTTCATCACACTATTAGGCCACATAATTTGTAAAATCATGAACCAACCATGTGAATTGGATCTATATCTAAAATTACAGAGTCACGCGACTTGAACATAGTTCGGCCAAACCATGCACAAATCGTGAACCTTCCCAGAACACCGCCTAACACCCTACATGGTTACGTAAGGAAAATTTCATAGTTTCCCATAGTTGTGTTCCCTTTAAAACCCCTCCAAAACATTAAAAAATCCCCCTATGAACTCCATAATACTAATCCTAGTCAAACTATAGCTCACAAACACATAAAATAGAATCACATACCTTAATATATGGGTATTAAATTCTCCCCACCATTAGGATTTCCATCCTCTAAAATATGGGGATTGGTGGTTCTTTTAAATAGGTATATCCATTACTTGAGTATGAATTCTTCCCACTCACATGTCTCTTCCTAAGTTTAACAATGTTGTCATAATACTCATACCAACCGAATACATTTCCCATGTTTGAGTTTCTCTCTTCTATCCAAAATACATATCAGTGTATGGATAAATGTATAATATAGATCAAGGTTGAAATAATCTCATAGAATCATGTGGTTAGGGTTAGGATGGTACTCTTATGAACCCAACTAAACCTTCGTGGAAGATACAATTGATAATCGAGGCCACCAATATGTTCAAGTATCTCAAAAGGCATGATGTATCAAGGAGTTAAATTTCCTTATTTAACCAAAAAATGGTGTACCGGTCTTGGAGATATCTTTAATAAAACATGGTTACCCACTAAAAAAGTTAACGATTTAAGAAGATGATCTTCATAAAATTTTGGATGACTTTGGGCTATCGCCAATCTATTTTCTGGTCATTTGAATCTTATACATCATATCATGCACTAGGATAGGTCCAAGTAGGGAAGTGTCTCATGTATCATACTAAAAAATGGATAATAAAAATTATATACATAAAATTCTTAAAAATAATCCATATGTATTGTGGCATGATAATAGTTGTTATACGAGAAATCCACTAATGATAACTGTTTTTCCCATGAGATACCGAAATATATAATACAATCTCATAGCATGTATTCCAACACTTGGATCATACGTTATAACTACCAATCCATTTGAGGATGATTTTTCATAATCATGGTCAATTGGGTTCCAAGGGAATACAGTAAGGATCACCAAAATCGAGAGTTAAATCTTAGGTATTTGTCAAATACAATCAAAATAGGTACACAATGTAGCTTTACTACTTCTCAGATATAAATTTTTTCTAGGTTTTCTACCATATTTTATTCATGAATCTGAATAAAGTGAGATTAATTTGAAAGTTGTTTCATAATAACTCATATGTCATCATGATTTCATATCATTCTCAGTAAACCCATGCCAAATTCCATAGAAATTTTCTCCCACTTTCATACTGGTATAGGTAAGGGATTCAATATACTAGGTGGTATTTGATGCTCAGACTATACTTGTTAATAGGTAATTCACATTGAAACATATTCATCCACACTTAATTTCATATTAGACCACTAAAATTGGGTCTTTAATGCCTTATATATCTTTTGGATTCCTGGATGAATGGACCATTTTGAGTGGTGATAAGCATAAAGAATTTGTTCCTCATAAGATGGTGGAACTACTATCCATGCCTAAAAATGAAAATATTGGTTCACATCCATTTTTCTTCCATCAATAGTCTCCCATTCATTGAGTCTTATTCTCATGGTTAGAAAATCAGGGTCATATTTTTTAGCATTTTTTTACCATCTCAACCAAATTAGGAAGAATAGTCACCAAAAAGAAAACTACAACACTATTACTATTATTTAAATATAAATTAATATTCACAATCATCATAATTAACTTAAATTGATCATAATATTCTTTGGTCAATTGATTATATGACTTATGATTTAATTAATTAGCTATAAAGTTCCCTTTACCTGGTGTATACTCTATATCGATGTTGAACATCTACAGATATTCCATCCATTAACATCATCTGATATTCAAATATCTTTGTGAAAATATGTTCTTAAAAATTTTATAATCTATAAAAACTATAAATTTCTTACCAAATAGATAATGACACCAAGTTTTCAAGTCATGTACTACGACATCTAGCTCTAGATCGTGTGTTGGATAATTCTTTTCATGCACCCATAGCTAACACGAGCCATATGTTACGATGTGATATCCTTGCACAAGAACAAAACCTAAAACAAATCTAAATGCATAACAATAGACCACATTACCATTCATTGGTTCTGTAAAGGTAAGTATAGGTTCCAAAGTGATTATACTTTTGATTTTTTGAAATAATTTATAATAGTCATCGCTCCATAGGAATGGAATACCCTTTCTCATTAAAGTTTTCATTGGAGAGGCAAGGCATGAAAAGTCAAGAAAAAAATGTTGGTAATATCCTACTATGTTGAGGAAAATGCATATCTTAAATAATTTCATCATTCATTTCCAAGAGATAATGGATTCAATATTTACAGGATCCATCGATACACCTTTTTCATAAATCACATGTCCAATTAAGTAGACTTCTTGTATCTAGAAATCAAACTTAGAGAGCTTAGCATAATGATGGTGTTCCCATAGGGTATGTGACTCTACCTCCAAGTGTTTTTCATGGTCACTCTTATTTCAATGATACACTAGTATTTCATCAATAAATATTATATTAAAGGAGTCAAGTTACCTTTGAAAAATATGATTCATTAATCCCATTAAAACTGATAGTGTATTCATGAGACCAAATGGCACCACAAGGTATTTATAATGACTATAATGAATCCCAAAGGTTTTATTCAGAATATAATACTTCAAAAGTTGTATTTTGTGATACTATGACCATACAACAATTTTAAAGAACTATTTAGCACACTTCAATTGGTAAAAAATGTATTCAATTCATAGAAGAGAATAGTGATTATTTATCATAACCTGATTTAGATTATGATAATCAATTAAATGGAAAAGATACAAACCTTATTTTTTATAAAAAAAAAGAACTAAATCTTCCCAAGGTGACATATTAAGTATTATGAAACTGTTACTTTATAATTCTACCAACTAAACTTCCAATTCCCTCAATTTCATCAGTTCCATCTTATAAGATGGAAGTAAAATAGGATTGGTCCCTATTAGTAGATCAATCAAGAATTCAAATTCTCTTTTGGGTAGAAATATATAGAAATTTATAAGGAAAAAATTAGTATATCTATCTATGATGGCTATCAAATCACTTTATGAAATTGGATCAATAGTTTCTAAAGTCATTTCTTCCAATTGATAAGATATAGTCCCAACCATTAGCATCAGAGGTTAAATAGGTGCACTGCTCCATCAGAAGATAGAAAATTGATGAGTTGAGTGTAAAAAACAATATAAGTCTTGATATAAGTTAACTAATATATTATTAGGATAAGATAAAAGATGTCCATTTCTAAAATAGAAAATCACCATGGAACCCAAACTCCATCAATAGTTAGAGAATAATTTGTACATTTGAATTCCCTAAACTCATAATGACTGAGAGTTGTGTGAATTCTCAAAAATGTGAGACATAATTTCCATGTGTAAATCCATATAAATTAAAACACTTGAATCAATAAAATAACGGTATATTCTTGTATAAAACAAAAATTTCATATGAATTGAGTTTATAAAAATGGTACCTCACACCATCGAAGGAACATAGTAATCCTCCATAATTATTTCCAATCCATAATACAACTACTTAATAGGTTCACCTAAATACACGTTTCTTCCTTGTTGTTGTTTCATCATCTATGGTGGCAAGGTGTTCCTTGAATCACCATGGATTACTCGATTTAGGGGCTAAGAACTATTCTGATGAGATCAAACCTTTTGAATATTAAAGGATTGAGATATGTTGGATCCATTTACACATGATTTCCTTGGTGTGATAGTATACTAAAATATTATATGTACCACTTCACCATAATTGTTACACCTTATAAATGGTTAAATGTAGTTCCTTTTCCTATTTTCCAACAATCCATATTGAAAACAACCTGGTATGTTGTTACAACATGGAGGAAAAGAAATAGATCTAGTTGATTTGTTCTCGATGTATTTCTCCCTTGGGAATAAGTATCCATTTTTTGCTTGTCCCCAACATTGGAGTTCCCACATGTACCCATATAGGTAAAATTGTTCCCCCCACCATATGTTCCCATAATATATTTTTCTTCCACAGTTTCTCTATTAGTCATCTCTATGAAATTATCAATAAAAAAGACAGCCACCTTTGAGTGAATGTCTAGTCATAGTCCAGCCTCAAAAATATGTGCTTTCAAGTACTCGTTAGGATTAACCTCTAGAGAAAAATGAACTAAATTCATGAACTTAGTTTCAAACTCCATGACAGATAGGTTTTCCTACTTTAGAGTAAATAAATCTACCATCTTCATGATATTGAAGGTATGTGGGTAAAATTTTTTATTAAATAAATCCTGAAACCCTTTCCAAGTAAGGTCCTAATCTTGTTTGGTTTGAAAAACTATATATCACCATTTTATTTCAATATATTTGATCATGTAAATCACTATCCTAGCCTTGATATTGGTTGGTGTGCCTATAAAATTGAATATTCAATTAATCCGACCAAGACATGTCTTCGTATTGTTTGGTCCTGAATCCCCTTGAAATATTAGTGGATTCTGATTTTGAAATTATTATAAAGAATTATCTTAGTGTAGCTGTGGAACTAGATTTCCCATATCAACAACTTGAAATTCTTGAACTATACTCTGTAAAAGTTTTTGATTTACATTTGGTTCAAGTTGAACCACATTTTTAGTTGTATTACATAATCTTTTCACCAGTGCCATTTTCACTAAAATCATAAAATAGAACCTTATGTAGACATTATACAATGAAATTATAGGATTTGGATATTCCAAATCAAAATAGTAAAATTATCACAATAAAATTTAGCATTCATAAAATACATCATGGATAATGAAATCCTAGTGGGAAGTCTTTTTATTAATGCATGATACTCTACCCTTATCGTCTAAACCCACACTAATGAAAAGAAAACACTCCTAAAGGTATGTATAAATACCCTTTATACTCAAACCACCCTAGTAACTTGAGGTTTAGCATAAAGAGGTTATTTTCACCTTTTATGATATATATTTCAAGTTTTGATACATCTAATATCCAAAACTATTATCCTGACAGATGGACTAGACCAAACTGATACCATTTGTAACATCCCACACCTATCCCATTTTCTTGGGATGATATAGGGGTTCCACTAACCTTAGGTGACATCCCCAAGATGCCAAAGGCTGGTAATAAATGTCAAGTTCCTTCATAAATGTTGGAGGAAAATTTCACCTCAAATATAAACAACTAGAAATAGATAACAATAAAAATAATCCGCAAAATATATATTATGCATGAGTGTAAATATAACAACAAAATTTCTAACACAAACAATAACCGAAGAAAGAAAAGTAGCAGCAACAACAAAATATATTATCACTCTAATAAAACCCAAAATAAAATTCATCCTGACGCATTGAAACCCAAGTGGTGAAACCACAATAGTTCAACTTGAATGTATCCATGAACCACCCGCCACCACCAAACCCATAACATAATGATGTTAAACTAGATAAATATGAGACCTTGAAATTAGTTGTGTCATGATAAACATGGTCTTCATACGCAGTAATGTGCATATGAAGAGGGTGAGTATATCGATTCAGTACACAATCTTCTAGAAGATTCCCACACAAGCTACTAACACCAGAACAAGTTAGCAAATTTTCTATCAAATAGGTATGAGTATAAGGAAATAGCTACATATGAATTTCAAAATAGTTTATAATTAAATAAAAATTTAATAGATTTTACAATAATATAGAAGATCGTGAGGAAACCATTTTATTTATTCGTATGTTTGTTCTTTCCCCTTAGCACACCCAATTCTCAAACACACACACACACACATGCATGCATCCAATATGACAGTCCAAATACTCATGAGTGGTAACCCATCTTCTGTACCATGTCATCACAAGGTCGTATACTAGCATTCCTTGATTAGAATATATATCCAAGTCTGAATCCAACAAGGCCCCTCAAAATGCAATGTATAAACACACACTGATCCATGTATGATAAGTTCCCTTTTCAAAATTTATTTAGAAATAAATTCTTTTATTTTAAACATTTTAAATAACACTTAACATGTGTCAATCAAAATCATTCTTTTAAAATCCAACAATGTCACAAACCAACCAGGATTACCAAACTATTCATAACCTAAACTGGCCCTAACACAGCTCAAAGGGCATTCTCGATCCCCACAAGTAGGTGACAAGTGCCTAGGCATTAAGAAAAAACTTTTGGGAATGATTATTATAAAAATAACCTATAAAAAGGTGGTAAAAATATACATAATAATGATGATATACCAAACAAACACAATAGCAGAAAAGATACAAACATCAGAAAAAACAATTGCCAAGGTATATAGACCAATTAAAGTACTCAAAAATTGTTAATACCCAAATCCATATGACATAACATCACCTCTATACTCTCACACCCTACTAAAAAATAAATATTTCACCACCCTGGGACACAATTCCCTTACCTACATTATATAAAACAAGATCTACATACAACTAAAGGTGTATGTGGGGTGTAATAAAAAGAGCTCAGTAGGACCCCACAAAGTGTATCATAAGTAGAATTTATAAAATAAACTAATTATACTTGAGTAAATGGAAATAAGGAATGATATAAAATTCAACACAATTCGATACAAAACATTGATAAATCACCCTTTCACAATTTATTAAAACATATAAATAAAAAGGTTTCCAAAAAAATCATTAAAATCCCTAATAAATATTTAAAGGAAAATCACTAAAGAAAATAATCCCATGGGTATATATAGTTATACTTCAATGAGGATCCTCATAACATTATTGTGATTAGTAGGCTAGTGTGCACATTATCCTAGAAAAATGTGCCTAAGTTGTAAGATTTCACTCCTTAGAGTGGATCCTTGCCACAACTTAGGTAACCTATTACACACATTACCCTATAAAAACATTTCTTAGGGGAAATTGTTCATCCTCGAGGATAGCTCCCTGCCTCATCATAGATCACATCCATTTTTACCTTGTAAGAATAATTCAATGTTCATTTTATATTTGAAACCACACAAAACATGCTTTGAAACCATTTTTATTGATAACTCCAAGGGGAAAATCAATTTTAAAAACCATAACCAAAACCACCACATTTTATAAAAACATTTATCATGCCCTTTTAAAACCATTTCCAAGACAAAGACATAAATAATGATTTCCAACTATTTTAGAAAACAAATTCAAAGAGAGAGGAATCAAAGTTTTTAGAATAAATTTGAATCATGAAAACATCACCTTGAAACACTTATAATTAAAACACTCCAAATGGATACACAAGATAAGAGAAACCATGGGTTCGAGAATAAAAAGAAGAACCCTTAGACAAGAATTCTCAAATAAGAATGTTTAATTCATCATTTATAGAACAACAAGAGAGAGAGAAATCACTTACCATAATGATTATTAAAGAACACAAAACGATCAATGAGTATCCAAACAATAAAACATAATTTCATGATGGATATATAATAAACCCAAATATATCATGTCACAAAACTTAGATCTAGAATCAAAATCCCCTATATAATGTTTCTTCCAAGAAGAGAAGAGTGGGTCTAGAAGAAAAATGAATAACTGGGAATATAACTTTTAAATTTTTGATCTAACGCCTAAATATCCATCGAAAATGATCATCAAGAGGCAAGGAATATCCTAAATCTATAAGGGGACACCTTGTTCGAGAGGCTATTCCACTAGAAGAAGAATGAGGAAAAATACTTGTGTCACGGGTCTTGAAATGAAAATTCAGAAAAATTAATATGTGTTTCATAGTTTGGTCACATGGTTTAACAAACTATGAACTAATTGTTTACCCCTTTCTAGGATATTGGATAATCTTCACAGTTTGTCAACATAGTTTGAAAAATTGTTTTCTAACCATGAAAAATGTCTCTAACACAATTTTCATGGTTTTAGGAGAATGTTTCACTATTTGTACAAATTGTGTGTCCTACTTTGGAACCCCAAAACAAGTTGCATGGTTTCCTATGAATACCCTTAAGGTTTACCCTAACTATGTACCAACCGTTAAAAGGACTGAAAAAATATAAAAACCTCCAAAAGTTTCCCAAAATTACCTAATAGAAGACCCAAATGAAATATGGTCAAAACAAAGGAAATTAAGTGTCTAAACGAAATACTGTGATGTGAAAATTATCCCTACCATATTGATTTCTACCCACAGAAAGCTAAGTTTAATAAGGTTGGCACCCAAAGAGATGAGTCCACTGATACCTTATCAAATACTCTCTCTCCCAAGTCTCATGAGAATTAGAATCATGCTACCATAGAACTCAAACCAAATGTATAGAATTGCCACATAGAACCTTCACTTGAGAATCAATAACCTAAAGTAGTTTCTAAATCACAAACATATTAGCCTTTATGTCAAGGTCTTCCCAATTTAGAACATGAGATGGATATAGTTATACTTTTTGAGTTGAGACATATGGAAGACATCATGGATCGAAGACAACTATTGTGGTAAAGTCAAGCGATATGCCACCTTTCTTGGTTATTAAATGATCTCAAATGGTCCCAAAAACCTACAAACGATCTTCCCTTACTTTATAATTTGTCGATGATCTAACCAGGGTGATACTTTCAATAACACCTAATAACTAACCAAAAACTCCAAAATAATATGATGTTGATCCACATAAGACTTACGATGGATTTGAGTCATCACCAAATGTTGGAAAACCAACTATATCTTCACTGTTATCTCCTAAACCAAACTCGGTCCAACCAAGGAAGATTCTCTAACCTTAAACCAATAGAGAGGAGAGCTACAAGGATGGATATATAAATATTATAAATGTATCATGTTTATGTATGATCGATAACTATTATTATTTAAAAATTCAACAATCCCTAAATGGATATCCCAAACACCTATGAAGTCTAAGACATAGACATGAAGCATATCTTCCAAAATTTGATTATCCCTCTCAATATTCCTATCCATCTATGGATGAACTAAGTGCGCATTACCTCCTAGATACCCTTCCAAAACTATGAGGTAAAATGGGTATCCCTATTTGAGAAAATGGCCATAGGGATCCCATGAATACTTATAATCTCTTGCATATATATCTTTCCCAGGTCTTTCACTTTAGTATTGTCACAGATTGGTACAAAATGAGTATATTTGGTTAACCGATCAATCACCACACATATGGTATTCTCACCTTGAGGAGTTCTAGATAAACTAATAATCAAATCCATAAAAATATCATTCCACTTCCATGTTGGTATGGAAAGGGGTTGAAGAAAACTAGAATTCTTTTGGTGCTCAGCCTTAATATGTTTTCATGTATAATGTCAAGATACAAAATTGGTTGTGTCTTGTTTCATTCCAGGGAACCAAAACAAATGCTTCGTGTTATGAAACATATTTTTGGTGCCATGGTAGAAAGACCATAAAGAATGATGAGAATCTCCCAACATGACCTTTATTGCAGACATAGGTACAACATATAAGCTCATGAAGTAAAGAATACCCTCTAAAGAGAGAGACCACTCATCAATGGTATCACTAACACATAAATAGCATCTGATACTATGGAACTTGATATCTTTTTGTTGCTCCTAAATAATCATCTTAAGTATAAAAGAGATCAAAAGAACATTTTTTTGAACAAAACTAGACTCCTCTTCCCTGAATCCTAAGTGTATTTGAGAAAAAATCCTCATCAAGTTCCACCCATCCTTTACCGCCTTTATAGACTGAGAAGGTAACTTCATATTAATAGAATCAGAAATTATGTCACCTTTTATGAGTTTCAAATTTGAACAATTATATTTATTACACCCTTTTACTTTTCTAGTGGTTCAATTATTTTTGATAAAATATGTAACCCAATTTTTTTGTTAAAGTAAATAATAAAATTTTCCATAAAAAGATAGTGAAGCAATATTTTTAGGGAATATGCACAACAACCGCCAAATCCAAATCATGAGTTAGATAATTCCACTCATAGGGTGGAAGCTGATGTGATTCATAATCCACCACTTGATCTCCATGCATAATTATATATCCTAAACCTAAACCTGAAGAACCATGGTAAACAAAATTTCCCTGACTAGCCTATGGTAAAGTCAGAACCGGTGCTAAGGTCAAACACCACTTTAACTCATTGAAGGAAACTTTACACTTTGAATCCCATAATAACTTTACCCCCTTTCGGGTGAGATCAATCAAAGGTTATGCAAGCTTTGAGAACTACCTTTTAAACCACCGATAGTATCCCACTAAACCTAGGAAACTATATATCTTGAAGAAATTCCATTGTTCTTCCCATGATATGAAAACAATCAATTTTTTAGGATCAACTGAGATACTGTGTTTTGATATCACATATCCCAAGAACATAAATTCTTGGATCCAAAATTTTCACTTTGATAATTTATCATAAATAAGGTGATCCCTCATAATTCCAAAAATATTTCTCAAGTGACAAAAATGATATTATTCAGTCTTAGAGTACACTAGGATTTCATCCACAAACACCATAAAAAAGTTGTTGAGATACTAGTGGAAAATTCTATTCATAAATTCCATAAATATATAAGGAGTGTTAGTTAGGCCAAACGACATCCCAAGGTATTCAAATTGACCATACCTACTTCTGAAGGTAGTATTGAGAATATCTGGCTCCTTGATTCTAAGTTGGTGATAACCAGAATAAAGATCAATTTTAGAAACCCAATTTACCTCTTTTAACTAGTCAAAAAAATAATCAATGTGAGGCAAGGGATATTTGTTCATAACCATTACTCGATTGAGAGTTCCATCATCCTTCTTGGTGAAAAGAATGAGGAATTACCAAGGTAAAAAACTTGGGTGTATAAATCCTTTGTATCTAAAATCATCCAACTGAATTTTCAAATCATTCAACTCACCAAGATCCATATGGTAAGGTGACGTTGATACCAATTGACTTATGGGCATTAATTCAATTGAAAACTCCACCTCCAACCTCAGAGGAAAACCCGAGAAGTCGTTCAAAAATACTTTAGGAAACTCATTGGCTACTAGAGGAAGGAAAACACTATTACATTCTTATTCCAATACAGATGTAGAAAAAACACATACTTGCTTAGATATAGAATATATGTCCCCTCCCAACTGGACCTTGGATCCCATTCTTCTTGAAACACATGGGAGCTCCCATAAAAAATGGTGAAGAATACCCATAGATGATAAAAATTGATCTGAGTCTTGTGGGAGACCAACCAATCCATCTTGATAATCACATCGAAGAGGTCCAAGTTGAGAACCAAGAAATCCCAAACCATATCTACATCATATATAAATAAATATCACAAGGGACATCAAAAACCCTACTCTCACTTCTTTCCTAGAGTCATTTTCAATTCCATAATGAATGTAATGAGTTCCAATGTAATTTTTATAAGATCCACCATACGAGTTGATACAAAGGATTGATAGAAACCTGTATAAAATAACACATTCACTAAGGTAGAAGCAACATAAATGGTTTCTCTCATAGTCACAAGACCCAAATTAACTTCCATAGGAGACTCTTCCACTACATGTAATTACTTCGTTCCAAAGGCCTGTATCTAGAACCCTATAGTCCATGAATCATATGATAGTACCATACATACTATAAGTGTTTACAAAGTTGTACTAGAGTGAGGAAAATATAGAGCCTATCAAAACTTCTACAAGTGTCTATGGAACCCACATGAGTTTAAATCCTTTGGAGGCACGAGGAAAAAGTGCTTTGTATATCCTGCATGGATACACTAGTAACATGTCAAGACACTAGCTGTTGATGATGGTATAAGAAGAGACCTCTGAGAAACACCACCATTATTCCCACTATAAAACTCACTATGTAATGTCCCCTGATCGGGCACTCTCTCATATAGCCATAAATGGTTGGTTATGAGACCTCTAGTGCGCCTCCCTGTATACTAAAGGCTTCCAACTAGTAGTAGGGGTGTGATCAGTATAGTGAGGAGACTATACCCCTTAGTATGGAGTTACATAGTAGTGAAAATAAAAAATATAAATAAGATAATCATAGTAATTAATAATAGAAAATAATATCTTATATCACTAGGAAATAAAAGGAGGAACAAATAAACCAATAGTAATGAATCATGAAATGACATGTTGAAATGTATCTAAATGTAAAACTAAAAACAATACAATAAAATAATTCATCTGACATAAAGTAATCCCAAAATACTTTGGTCCTGAACCCCATGTCAGTCCCATATCCAAACTCTAGCCCTAATAGTAAGTAATAAAATTATCAATAAGATCCATTTCCCTTGTCCAAACATGTATCCATGAAATCTTCTCAGGTACAAAATGGCGTCCCAAGTAGGGTGTGAGTATAACTCAATAGGTCAACACCACCATGTTTTAACATAACCAATCTGATAATAAGTTTATAAAATAATGAAATAAACATGTGTATTAATTTTTTAAATAATTAAATTAATAAAACATCAACCTACTTCAGTACCATGCTAGAATATCTCAAAGCATGTAGCACAACCATGTCAACCACAACCATATACCCAAATAACATGCTTTGGCTCCATGTTCGTATGTCTCTGAGCATGTATCACAACCATTCCAACCATAACCATATATTCATGGTATAAATCACAAAAATCTAGGTCAATACTATATTATAATCATTTCAGCAATAAATCAGGGTCAGTCCCACTATATAATAATTCCATCATGTATCAGGGCCTAACCTGCTATAATCATTACAGTAAGTATCAGGGACAAGATTGGTGTATAATCATTTCAAAAATAAATTAGGGTTGATCCTGATATGTAAGCATTATAGCATGTATCAAGGCCAAGCCTGATATATAATCATTTCAGTATGTATCAGGGGCACGCCCGGTATATAAGCATTAGAACATGTATCAGAATGATTCATAACAATAAGAATATCACAATATCACATCATAAGACTAAATGGTTAATAATGAAAATTAACATTTATCTTTAAATTACACATTTTGTTTATCATTTGTTCATAAACCAATAGCATGTCCATCGATTCAATAATCAATCCAATTCAAGGTGAATCTATATCAAGAAATCACCAAAAACTCATGTCATGATAAACATGCTTTAAGCCTTTAATAAATTCACTTATAACCAAGAGTTAACTCACTTGAACGGTACCCATAAGCTAGGTCATAAACCATTAGATCCAAAGGGATTACAAGGAATAAATCCAATTCATCATTTAATTAATTTAGGCACACGTTATGTTGGAAAAATTGAAATATTGTACATACTTAGAAATTAAACAGAACATGTGGTTAAGGTTTAGAACCCATACCTTTAACCAGTGATTTAGAAACACCAACAATGGGTAATTCCAATCAAAATGAAGGTGTGAAAGATTTCAAGAAGAAATTATGGATCAATCGAAAATGGGATGTCCATAATGGAGGAAAGTCTTCCAAAATCAGTTGGAAAACTATCATTGTAACACCCCCAGAATGATAAAGGGTTAAATGGCTTAATGATAAGACTCATGTCAACAAGGTGCACCTTCTTTTTGGGGAGCCTACCTGATTAGAACTCCATAGTTAAGCATGATTGGCCTGGAGTAGTGATCGGGATGGGTGACCTGGGATGTTTCACAGGGTATGTGTGAGTGAGGAAAAAGCACACTGGAAAGGACATGTGTTGGCCTGTGGGGACTATCAATAGTCACATGACTCGTTCAGGCATGTGGGTGGGCCTCAGGGTGGGGACCATGTGTCTGTGGGGAAACTGGTGGTACCTGGTAGGCCAGGACCCGATGACCATGTTAAGGCAGGGTGTTTGTGCTGTCACCGAGACCCAGTTGTCACATTTGGTATCAGAGGTGGTACCCAGCCTTAAGTGTGGTGCACTGCTGGGGTTGAGATTTAAGACCCACAATGATGACGTTGTTCTCTAAAGGGGGTGTGATTGTAACACCCCCAAATGATAAAGGGTTAAATGACTAAATGATATGACTCATGTCAACAAGGTGCACCTTCCTTTTCGGGATCCTATCTGGTTAGAACTCCATAGTTAAGTGTGTTTGATTTGGAGTAGTGATCAGGATGGGTGACCTTCTGGGAAGTTTCCCAGGGTGTGTGTGAGTGAGGAAAAAACACACTAGAGAGGACATGTGTTGGTTTGTGGGGACAGTCAGTAGTTAGATGACCTGTTCAAGCATGTGGGTAGACCCCATGGTGGGGACCACATGTCTGCAGGGAAACTGGTGGTACCTAGCAGGTCAGGACCCGACGACCATGTTAAGGCGGGGTGTATGTGCTGTCACCAGGACCCAGTTGTTACAATCATAGGTCGAGAGGAGGAAGTTTCACTGAAGGAGTGAGAAAAATATCATGCACAATGTTGTTTTAAACTATTGGTCATGATATTACATAGTTTGTAAATATTTTACATGTCATATATTTCTTTTTATAGGGATACACTGAAAAACATGTCACCTCAGATTATATTTAAACCTTCTCAAATTTTACATGACATGAACAATTTACATGATGTGTAACTACTTCGCACCCTATACTAGTTCACGACATGTGTTTGGTGGTAGTTACACATCATGTAACAGGTAAATGGAATGTAATCACCCAATAGATAGTTGTTTAGCCTAAAATAAATAAAAGGAATCTAAACACCTCCAAATCCTTCACAATCATGGAAAACCCCCATAAAATCATTTAGAGAATTTATATCCACATGTCTGCAGGGAAACTGGTAGTACCTAGCAGGTCAAGACCTGATGGCCATGTTAAGGCAGGGTGTCTGTGCTGTCACCAGAACCTAGTTGTTACAATAATAGGTCGATGAGGAGGAAATTGCACTGAAGGAGTGAGAAAAATATCATGCACAATGTTCTTTTAAACTATTGGTCATGATATTACATAGTTTGTAACTATTTTACATGTCATATATTTCTTTTTATAGGGATACACTGAAAAACATGTCACCTCAGATTATATTTAAACCTTCTCAAATTTTACATGACATGAACAATTTACATGATGTGTAACTACTTCCCACCCTGTACTAGTTCACGCCATGTGTTTGGTGGTAGTTACACATAATATAACAAGTAAACGGAATGTAATCGCCCAATAGATAGTTTTTTAGCCTAAAATCAATAAAAGTAATCTAAACACCTCCAAATCTTTCACAATCATGGAAAACCCCCATAAAATCATTTAGAAAATTTATATCCATACTCCATTAATTCAAATAAACATTCATCTATGAACTTTAGGTTATTTTCCTCAAAAAAGACTCTCTATCTCCGAATAAGACTCGACCACTACAACACAAATGAAAAACTCAAAGAGGAACATACCTGGAAAAAAGACGAGATCTTACAACCACCCCACTATATAACATCTCGTCCCTAAGATACTCCAATCATCACTACAGGGTCTTAAAAAACAAGCCTAACCACTGTGATCACATATTATACTCCCTCTCCTAGGTCTCCTCCTAAACACGCCCATATTTCCACTCCACTTGAACTAGAGGTATAGTCATGCCCTTGAGATACTTCTCACTATAGTCCACAATCCATATTGGATGCTCATCAAAGAATGAATCGTCACTAAAACTGATGTCCTCAACATCCACTACATGATAAGTTTCAGGATAATATATGTGAAGCTGTGATACAAGAAACACATCATGCATGGAACTATACTATTTTGGAAGGGCTAATCAGTATGCCACTAGACCAACCCTATTCACTCTCTCAAACAGACTGAAAAACCTAGGATCTAGCTTACCCTATTTCTTGATACAGTGTTACCCCAACCTAGGTGAAACTTGAAGGAAAACATGATTACTAATCTCAAAATCTAGAGGTCATATCTGATGGAAAACATACGATTTTTACCTACTCTGCATAGTCACCAACCTCCTTCTAATCAATTGAACCTACTCAAACATCTCTTACATGAGACTAGGACCAAAAAGTGTTGACTATCCTATTTATAACCAACAAATAAGCGAATGGAATAGAATTCCATAAAAATCCTTGAAAGGTTCCATTAAGATCAATTCATTGAAACTATTATTATATGAAAACTCCATGAGTTTCATATACTGATCCCATAAACCACCAAAATCCAAAACATAGGCTCGTAACATATCATCCACAATCTAATAGTCTTCTCAGATTGATTATCAATCTAGGAATGATAGGTTGTGCTAAAAAGAACCTATGATCCTATAGATTTATGAATACCCTTCCAAAACTGTGATGTGAAATAGGGATCTCTACTTAAAATGATACTCCTCATAACACCGTGTAACTGAACTATCTCACACATGTAAAGGCTACCTAGATCATCGATAGTGTAGGTCTTTATAACAGGAAATAATTGGGTTACCTTCATCAGTCGATCCATGATCACCCATACTGCATTGTTATTATGGGTTGTATGGGGTAATCCTGTCACAAAATCCATAGTGACATCATCTCATTTCCACTCGGGAATGGGAAGAGGCTGCAAAAGCCTAGTTAGCCTCTGATGATCGGCTTTCACCTGGTGAAAAGTGAAACATATCTCAAAAAATATGGTTACTTCTTTCTTCGTTCATGAGAGCCAATGCTTTCTATAGAGATCACAACATATCTTTGTTAAAACAGGATGTATCTCCCATCAAGATGCATGAAACTCTATCATTTTCTCCTTGAGAAATCCCTTAGGAACCCATACTCATTCATATAAAAGAAGAGAATTTCCAATGTCAAGAGACCATATTGATAGTGTCTCCTCACCATATAAGTTGTCTCTTATAACTAATACCTCCAGATCAGATAACACATATGTCTTGATCCAAACCCAAACGCACAGGTGTAATATATGTCGAAGTTGGATCTACTCATCCATGAGACTCTTGAACATTTAGATGCATGCCTACAAAGGGTGTCATCATCTGCCACTCTTCGTAAGACTCCCACACCACCTCTACCCGTGCCATCCGTCTCAAAGAATCAGAAAAAACATTTCCCTTTCCCAGTGTATAATCCAACTCAATGTCAAAATACTATAGATACTCGACCAACCTCCTCTACCGAAGGTTCAAGTATTGTTGAGAAAATATATACCTCAGTCTCTTTTGGTCTGTGTACACCACAAAACTCTCACCCATAAGATAGTGTCTCTAACACCTCAGGGCATACATCCAACTCCAGATCACGAGTAGGATAATTCTGATCATTTGGTCATAGTTTTCTAGATCCATAAGCAACCACTCAATACTCCTATATCATAAATCCTCCAAGTCTAACTCTAGATGTGTCATAACAGTATATGATTTACCTAGCACAAGTAAATTAAGGATATGTGTTTAGGTTATCCTGCCCTTCAACTCATGAAAATATCTTTCAAAAGCATATGACCAAACAAACTTCACTCCCTTCTTGGTCATCCCTAACATCAGTGCTGTCAGATGGGAGAAATCCTGGATAAAGCATCGATAATAACCTGTTAAACCCAACAAACTCTGAATCTCAAAGAAATTATTAGATCACTCCCAAGATACTATAGTTACAACCTTATCTAGGTCCACATACATTCCTACCTATCAGATGAAATAGCCCAAGAAGTACACTTTATCAATCTAGAAACTGCATTTAGATAGCTTGGCGTAAAGCTGATGTTTTATCAATATACTCAAGATGATGTAAAGATGTTGGGAATTATCATTTTTTTACTGGGATTACACTAATATATCTTCAAAAAACCACCACAAAATGGTCTATTAAAAGATTAAATATTTGATTCATCAAGTCCATGAATACTTTCGGTGCATTAGTCAAACTAAATGGCATCACTACGAACTCATACAAGCCATACCTACTCCTAAAAGTAGTCCGAGGTATGTCTGACGGTCTCACCCTCAACTGGTGGTATCCAGATCTCAAATCAATATTGGATAAGATCTTAGCACCTCTCATATGATCTAATATATCATCAATGCATGAAATAGGATATCGTTCTTGACTGTCATCTAGTTCAATCTTCGATAATCCACACATAAGTGCAAATACCCATAAGCCTTCTTGGAAAAAAGAACTAGAGAACCCTATAAAGATGTACTAGACCATATGAAACTCTTAGATTCAAAATCTTATAACTCCCAAATCTCTATTTGTTCCATTCTATAAGGTGGCATAGAAACTAGCTCTAATCCCAACACCAACTCGATTGTGAACTTGATCTCTCACTCAGGCAGTAAGCTGTAGAACTCATCAGGAAAGACATCCTAAAACTGGTCTGCCACTGGAGGAAAACAATTCTACTGCATTCCAACATCATCTAGATAAAGACCAACTATCTGATCTGTGATACAATACAATCTTCATTAAATTGTTCATGTATGACCAACTTGAAGATCTCACTCACCCTGGTGAGAATAGCTGCCTCCTTCTAGAGATAAAAAGGTAACTCACCTCTGATAACAGTTAATATGAGCCTGGTATAGAACTTTGAAATTCATACCAAGAATTTAATTGAAGCCTATTATTTCCATCACAAATGGTTCCCAAAAGAAATTATAACCTTCAATCTTTATAGAACATGCCTTGCAACATTTGATATTATCTAAACACACTCCCAATGGTGTTTCAATGGTCAAAACACCATCTAATATTTCTATATCTAAGCCCAAATTATTTTCAAAAAGAGCAGATAAAAATTAATGTGACACTCCTATATGAAACAAAACACAAGAAAGGGGAGATGATATAAGAATCGTACCTATTATAGTATAAGGTAATGAATCCACAATAGCTGGAGTAGTATAGATAATGTGTAACTGACAAGCCCCTCTACCCTGGGATCTAGTCTGACTCCCCTAATATATTCCCTATGCCTGGTATTGTCATTCCTACACTGGGGTACCACATCCCTTGTCTTGGCCAAAACGTCCTACGGAACTCCAACTATATGTATTCTGAGGATTAGTTGAGTCCTTCCCAGACTCTGGTACCTGTCTGGATCCCCTGCCACTACTCTTCTATTGCATTCCCCTACAAAACCTTTGTAGGTGGAATATCTTGTCATGAGCTCGACACTCCAAAGTGGGGTACGAACACTGAGGTCACTTGTGGCCTATCTTTCCACACTAATAGCACTACAACAGAACATAATTCTAAGATGGATTCCCATTTCCCTGACTACTCTTGCCACTATTTCCTTAGAAAAAATTATTATAGCGGCACTTCTTACCACCAAAAGACGAGCTACTAGTTCTCCCTTACAAAATATCATGGACACTTCTCGAGTCCTATCTCATATTCCCTTCTGTGATGAGTGTCGGATTCATCAAATTTGAAAAAAATGATCAGATGAAAAACGTCCACCTATCACCTAATCTCATAGAGAAGTCCATCCTAAAAAAATCTTGGCCTAGAGATCTCATCAGCAACTAAATATGACGTAAAGTACTGAAGGCCAGTAAAGTATTCAGTGTAGTCTAAAACTAACATTCCATCTTATGTTAGATGCATTAACTCGTGAGCCTTGTCATCCCTCAAGGTATTAGAAAATAAATGGCTTGGAAAAATTGTCTCAAAATCCTTCCAAGATAATTCCTCATGCTTCTCTATTTTCTCAAAAATGTCCCACCAACTCTTGGATGGTCCATGAAGTATATACATAGAAAGTTTCACCCTTCTATCTATGGGTGTATTGAGATGTTTAAATATTTTTTGGATTGACCTAATCTAGAACTCAGCTACTTAGGGGCCTCCCTCCCCAGTGAACATAGCCGGATGTTATAGCTAGAACTCTCTTGTTGACTCAGACCTTAAATACATGGTGAAAACAATATCTCTTTACATGGATCACATGACCATTGGGAATCTATCATGAATATGAATGTCCATATGATCCTAAGGAGCTATAAGAATATTTGGATTAGCTGTGTTAGGAGCGTTCTGATTTTCACTCTCCTAACACTCAACTTGAAGATAATGAAGATTCATTTTCTCTATATGAAAAACACACTCCTTAGAACACTGGAAATAACAAGGTTGGCCTCAACATGTGAAAACAAAAGAGAGACACTGAGTGTTGGTCTCTCTAAACATGGATTACAATCATTTTATCATGACATATCAGTTCATTTATTTCATTTCTTATATATAAAAAGTATCTTATATCATAGTTTATACAAGAAAATATATATCACATGCAATAAATATGTCCCTATCATGAACAATATATGTCGATATATATCCTTAGGGACTTATCATGATGCATGCATACTCATATCACGCCATACCAGGATATGAGTATAAATCTCAATAAATAAAAACATAATGAAATAATAACCTCACACAACATGTGAATCATCCAAGGTGAAATAAAATCAACCGTAACAAGTGAACAGTATAAACAACAATCCCATCTCTAGAATTTGGATTTTCCCCCATACATGGGTTATCTACTCCCATGCACAAGCTCATTACAAAGTCCCAACACATCCTGGTCTCCTTTCTACCTTTCACAAATAGTAAATAAATGGAAAATAAAAACATGCACCTTTGATACCACTTTTTAAAGTCCCCTAATCTGGTACTCTCTCACATGTCCAGAAAGGGTTGGTTATGAGACCTAAAGCACGCCTACCCATACACCAGAGGATACCGACTAGTAGCGAGGGTGTAATCAGTATAGTGGAGAGATTATACCCACTGGTATGGAGTTATATTATAGTGGAAATAAATAATATAAATAACATAATTAGAGTAATATATAAGAGGAAACAATACCTCATATCACTCGAGAATAAAAGGAGGAGAAAATGTCAAACTGAAAACAATATAATAAAAGAATTCAGTAGACACAAACTCAAAATACTCTAGCCCTGAACCCCATGTCATTCCCATCTCCAAACTTTAGCTCAACCCACAAGTAATAAAATCAACAATAAGGTCCCTTTCCCTTGTCCAAACCTATATCCGTGAAATTTTCTTGGGTACCAAATGGCGGACCGAGTATAATGTGAGTACAACTCAGTAGGTCGACACCATAATGTCTAAACATAACCATTATAATGATAAGTATATTCAATAATGCAATAATCATGTGTATTAATTAATTAAATAATTTAATTAATACCACATCAACCTACTTTTGGCACCATGCTGAAATATCTCAGAGCATGTAGCACTACCATGCCAACCACAACCATATACCCAAATAACCTTCTTCATCACCATGACAATAGGTCTCTGAGCATGTCTCACAACCATTTCAACCATATCTATATATCCATGGTTTAAATCAAACCAATCACCCAAAACTCATGTCATACAAAACACACCTTAATCCATTAATCAATTCATTTATAATCAAGAGTTTGCTCACCCAAATGGAATCCATAATCCAAGTCATAAAAAATTGGATCCAAAGGGATTATAATGAATAAATCTAATTCATAATTTAATTAATTTAAATGTATGTTATTTTGGAATAATTGTGATATTTCACATACTTTGTAATTAAAAGACTATAGGGTTAAGTTTTAGACACCCTACCTTTAACTAGCGATTTAGCAACACCAACAGCGGGTAACGCCAATGGAAATGAAGGTGTGGAATATTGAAAAAAGAAACCAAGGATCGATCACACAAAGGGATTCCTAGAATAGAGTAAAGGCTTCCAAAATCGCTTGGAATATCATCCTAGGTTGAGATAAGGAAACTGTACCAAAGGAATGAGAAAAATATCATGCACAGTGATATTTAAAACCATTGGTTGCAATATTACACAACATGTAACTCTTTTACACGTCATGTATTTATTTTTATAGGGATATTCTGAAAAACTCATTGCCTCATATTATATTTAACCCTGCTTGACTTTTACATGATGTGAATAGTTTACATGAAGTGTAACCGCTTCAAGCCCTGTAATGGTTCACGACATGTGTCTAGCAGAAATTACACATCGTGTAATAGGTACACGGCATGTAATCGCCCAACATACATTTTTTTATCACAAAATCAACAAATGGACTCAAAACAACTCTAAATCCTTCCCAAGCATGGAAACCCCTCATAAACCCAATTAGCATGTTTATATCCAAACTCCATTAATTCAAACAAACATGTATTCCTAAACTTTAGGTCATTTTCCCCAATAAAGACTCTCTGTATCCAAAAAAACTCATCCACCATGGCTCAAAAGAAAAACTCAAAGAGGGATGAACCTGGACAAAAGATGGGATCTTACAAACTATGCTGCCTTTTTCCCTTATAAGAATTATTGGTTCTACTGCTAAAGGAAAAAAAGGAACTTCAATCATTCTTGACTTACCTGCTAGGTTAAGATATACCATCAAGGCCCTATCCACCACCTCAAAATTGGTGGCCATCTTTAACATGACCTAAAATCAGATATCATATTGAATACCCATCTAAAACCTCTAAGTCTTTATCTTCTCATTAGATACCACCTCATATGAAAACACAGATAGATCAACAAGGAAATTAACATATTTCATCATTGACTGATTCCCTTGATCAGGATTTAAAAACTCTATGGATTTCTCTATGGTCATAGATTTCGTCTATAATTACTCAATAAAAATGACTTTGAAGTATTTCCACTCTGAGTTATCTTTATTTTTAACCAAGATAACTAAATCCCACCACCTTCTACTCAGACCTTCAAGCTTGAAGACGAAACACTTCACTTTAACTGATCCAGGAGTCTCTAGAAAATCAAAAATTCTCTTGAGTTTTCCTAACCAATCCTTTCCTCCTGAGGATCATTCATCCCTTGGAAAGATGGTGGTTTGTGGTGAATAAATTTTGGGGGATGATTCTTACACTCATCCCTTCAAGGTTCCACCTCCCAATCCTAAACAAGGGGAGTTACCACACCTTATTCCAAATATTAGACCATGTACACCACTAATTAAATAATATTTTGATCAACTAGAGGGTTTCCCCAATGTGGTTTGTTAACAACACCCTCTCGAGGAATAACTAGAAGTTTTCTAGGGGAATAATATTACACACCAACAGACAAAGAGACACAAGAACATGAGATCCATGAATCAAATCCAGTTTAGAATAACATAAGTCAACTAAAATTATCAAGAGGCATACAAAAAAGAAATATTGGGATTAAAACACTTCAAATCCCAAAATACGCATTTCCTAACCACCTGTGGTAACTTAAGGTTTATCACAATGAGATATGGTCAAACACTCGCTCACAACCTACCCCTTAACTCCACACATTCCTATATCTTGTCTACCAAGACATCCAAAAAAGAAAACCAATAATGGAAACAGAAAAAATACCCTTTGATGCCAATTTTTCATGAACTAACCCAGATTACCCAATTATATGTAACCCAAACCGATCCTGACACAACTCTAAGGGCATTCCTAATCCTCATGGGCTAGCGACTAGTGCTTGGGAATCAAGAACAACCTTTTGGGAATTATTTTTTTACAAAGAACATATAATAAGGTGATAAATAGGTTTCCAAATCATTTCACTAAACACCCCAATCAACATTTCATGTATAATCAGTAGAGAAAACAAGCCCATGGGTATCAATAGTTCCAATTCAATGAGAATCCTCATAACATTATTGTGATTAGCGAGCCACCTAGTGTGAAAATTACCCTAGTATAACAAGTCTAGGGGTGATAGTTCACTCCCAAGAGTGGCTCCTCACCAAAACATAGGCAACCTAGTTCACACATTACCCTAGCAGAACAGGTTTAGGGGTAAAGAGTTTATCCCCAAGGATGGATCCCTACCTCATCGTCAATCACATATAGGTTTACCATGTTAGAGTCATTCAATGGGAATTTCATCTTTAAAACTGCACAAAACATTTTTTGAAACTATTTTCATTAATAATACCAAGGAGAAAATCCATTTCCACAACCATAACCAAAACCACCACATTTTATCAAAACATTGGGCATGCCCTTTTAAAACCATTTCAAAACCATTTCCAAGTTAAATCCATAAATCATTCTTTCCAACATTTTTAGAAACCAAATTCAAAGATAATGTGGGCAAGGATTGTAGAATAAAGTCGAATCATGAAACAGCCTACCTTGAAACACATACAATTCTGACACTCACATGGGATCCACAATTCAAGGTAAATTGAGGGTTTAAGAAGATAAGGAAGAACCCTAACCCAAGAATTATCAAATGAGAATCTCTAATTCATCATTTCTAGAATAACAGTAGAGAGAGAAATCACTTACCGTAATGATTCTTGAAGAACACACGATGATCAATGAAGATTTAAACAATAAAACCCAATTCCATGATAAATATATAAGAATACCAATTAGATCATGTCACAAACCTTAGATTTAGCATCAATATCCCTAGTCTATGGTTTCTTTCAAGGAGAGAAGAGAAGATCTAGAAGAATAATAAAGAAAGACCAAGAACGGGTATATTTCTTTTAAAAACTAGATCTAACACCTAAATATCCATAAAAAAAAGATCACTGTGAGGTAATGAATCTCCAAAATCTCTAAGAGGGGGCTCTTTGGTCACGTGCCTATTCCATCAGAAGAATAATGATGAAAAAAAAATGTGTTTTGGGTCTTGAAATGAAAATTTAGAGAAATTCATACGTGTTGCACGATTTGGCCACATTGTTTAATAAACTATGCACAAACTGTGCACCCCTTTTTGGGCTATTGGAGAAATTGCATGGTTTAGACACACTGTTTGAAAAACTATGCACCAACTATGCGAAATGTCTCTGCCTCAAGTTGCACGGTTTGAGGAGAAGTTTGAACGGTTTTTACTAATCATGCACCTAACTGTGTTCCCTCCTCTGGAACCCTACAAGGTGCACAGTTTCCTAGGAAGAACCGCATGGTTTTCCCGAACTCTACACCAACCGTGAACAGGCCCATAAAACTCTAAAAACCTCTAAAAGTCACCCAAAACGACCTGAGAGGAGACCCAAATAAAAATAGTCAAACAAATGAAAGTACTTGAAAGCAATACCAAGATGTGATAAAAAAACAAAAAGGTTTTCCCAAAAAAAAGTGTCACAGGATGATCTAATTAAAATCATGAACAATTTAATTTAGTAAATCCAAGCCCCCGAGTTCTAGAGAAGGAGAGAAGGTGTGAATCCACCTGCCTCAAAATGATAAATAAAACGACAAATGCACAACAATTTAGATGGGTCTGGGTTTCTTATTCCTTTCCTTCAATGAATAATAAGGCTCTTTGATTAGAGCATGATCAAAACACTGTATCCATAATGGAAACATCAATATATCATTCCATTCAAGAGGATATGAGAAGATCTTAAAAGAGAAAGAAAAACAAGGTTCTTACCTTTGACTTTCTAGATCCAATGCTCAAATATCTATTAGAATCGAGCTCTGGGAGGAAGATGACACCCAAAATAACCTAAAGAATGCTAAAAGTTCGTGATACCTAGAAGGGAGGAGATAAATGTGGGTTTCATGGTGAAAATCGGATAAAAAACTAATTTTCAAACATTAAAAACTTTGTTGCACTATTAAGCCGCGTGGTTTGGAAAATCGTGTGCTAACCATGTGAATCAGCTATGTCCCAAAAATTACAGTCACATGACTTGCACATAGTTCATCCAGACTGTGTACCAACCGTGTGCCTTCACAGAACACTGCTCTCCACCCCACACTGTTACCTAGGGAAAACCACACAGTTTCCCCTAACCATGCTCCAACTGTGCGCCCTCTAAACCCCCATCAAAACTTGTCAAAATTCCCTAGAAACTCCCTGAGACTAATCTCAATTAAACTATAGCTCAAAAACACATAAAAGAGCTTTACATACCTTAAACTAGGGTGTGTTGCATTCATTAATTTCCATTATTATATTTCAAGTAAATGTAATGCTTGAAGTTCTTCCCACACAAATAAGAAAGTTGTTAACATTATTGAATTGGATACAATGTCATATACTGACAAGTGGTTATAGAGTTTATATTACATGTAGTTATCAATTTTATCCTTGCATGTTTCTTTCACTTTTTTGTTGGTTCTTAATAACATTTCATTTCAGTTTTTTTATATTACAAAATTACTAACTATCTATGATTCATATTGTTGATTTAGAAAATAATTAAATTTCAAACTACCCAACTGGGAGAGTTACTATCAATCTAAATACTAGAATGGAGATGATTATTTTAATCATGAGAGACAATATTCCTCAAAGTTGTATGTATCTTAATACTTGGTATATTAGCTTTTTAATAAATAAATATATTGTTCTTAATGTATCTGTTTTTTACATTTATTTTTAGTTTAACAACGATATGTAATAACAAGATTAGTCCAACTTCTATGGTAGTAACACCTACAACATCTTAAACTTCTCAAACATAACATCACACAATCAACCGCCACTTTCATATACTATTTGATTTGTTACAAACTTATTCTAAAATTCCTTTTTTTCATAAATTATTATACCATAATCATTCATTTTTCTAAATATAGGAATCAATTTCCTTTAAAGTCTTATTGAAAAATTCAATTTATTTAATACATTGGGTACACTTTTTATTAGCATATTTATTAAACAATCTATATTTTCTTATTTATTCTAGACCTTTGGTTCTGAACTTTTCAAATGTTTATGTCTTACCAATTATTCATTTAACAATTATGCCTTACCAATTATTTATTCATCTATTTTAAACAAACATTGTAAATATTATATATATATATATATATATATATATTAATTTTTATACTTGATTCTTCTGTGAATTCAACATTTTCACTCAGATGAATTTGTATTAACCAACTTATGTGCATCAAAAACGGAGTGATGCCATTTTCATATACTACTCAATCTTTAGCTATCCTTATCATTATTGTCACATTTTTTTTTATAATAACGCGTTTCATATCATTGAATGCTTGCTTTACATTATTTAAACATTGCCTTTTAATTTGTTAATCACGGTTACACAATGACTTGTATTCCTGAATCGGGTTACTTTTATATGTTTTTTATATCGTTGTTAATTTATTAGAGGTAGTAATTCTCCTATTATTGAACAGCCGGACACCGAAACAAATATGTAATAAAATACTACATTCCTAACTACATTAAAAGGAATTGTTAATTGATTGTTATGTAGTTTTATACCTAGTTATAGGTTGCATAAAATAGAACTTTTAATGTCGCATTCTATTTTTTTGTACTCAATTTTTTTTTCAAATTGAAACTTGTGATTTGAATTCATTCACTACCAGGAAATAACACCCCCCCCCCCGAAAAAAAAATCATGTAATGTGTTTTTTCAATCTCAATTAAATACATTGAATTGCATTATTAAATGAAAGTTATTAATTTTGGAAAGGATTGTTGGGTTAATAAATTTGTTTCTTGTAGAGTCTGGACAATGTCAAGACTTACCTGTATTCAAATTTGTTTTATTTGATTTTAATCTCCTTTTGTCATTTCATCTTTTAGAATTTTTGTTTTCTATTGTATTATGTGAATTACCCAATAACACATATCTTTGTTGCAAAATTGGGGGGTGTTTGTGATGAGTCATTGATGGAGATAGAGGAAACATTATTGGACTATATAATACAATCTCCAGTAGGTCCATGAAGGGGGTGCAATTGAAACAAAGATGCGGGCGCAAAGCCTTGAAACTGTGGCATCCTCAGCACACCACTACAGTTACAGTAGAGACGAAACCATTGAAGGGCACCATATGGGGTATACATGATATATAATAATAATATTTTATTTTATCAAATATTAATGTTGATTTTCACTCTTTAATCTTTAGATGTCACATGTTCAATTTGCTTTGTTCAGGTTGTCGCATTTCTTACTGCCATGGGAATCATGACTAAGTAGTTTTTGGAGCCTTCTCAGGCAACTCTTTATAGGTATTAGAAATAGAACTATAATATATACACACACATTCACTTGAATACACACAAAGACACGTCCAGGCGCCCATACACATATTTGTGTTTTGTATATATTAATCATATATGTTTATGTGTGTGTGTATATATGTTTTGTGCATATATATTTATGTTTTATATTATACATGTGTGTTTATATATCGATTATAAATATATCTTCCGTTTATTTTGTAGCTCTATGTATATGTTTTGTTAGCATATTTTATTATATTATGAAAAAAAACACATTTGATTGTACGAACAAAATACTAGTGTATTTTGAATAATAGCAGTTTTGAAAAAACGTACACAAATATTTAAAAAAAAAAACAGGCTCTGGAATCATGCATTTTTGTGCTTTAATTTGATGATAAATAATTTCTTTAGGTGAATTTATAGAAAATTTTACTTAAAAAACAAGTACTATACAAAATATTACGGATAAATCAAATTTTTAGTCTTATCTTTAATAAGTTTTAAAACCTTGGGATAGCCCTGTCCTGTCCTCCTAATGTCAAACATCGGGATAGCTAATCCAGTCTCGCAATTCCCCCATAGCGAGTTCTGGAACGGGTGCGTAACCATTACGCAACACTTGTAACCAAACACACTGCTAACTGAAGCCGTTAAGCTGGACCAGCCTCTAACCATGGTTAGCCACCATCGTCGATGGCTCGTATCTATAAATCAGGGTTTCAGTGCTTTGAATTTGGGCGGTGTTTTCCCCCACTCGAATTCTCTTTGTTCTCTTGGATTCTTGGTCAGGAGTCATGATGGCAGAGGAGGAATACCGGTGTTTCGTCGGAGGGATTGCATGGGCCACCGACGGCCAAGCGTTGGAGGAGGCTTTTAGTACCTTCGGTGATGTGATCGACTCGAAGGTCTGTTTACGGCCATAGATGAGATCGGATCTGCCCCGATCCGTTGGCCTCTCTGATATCCGATCGATCTGATTTGTTTACTGTGTTACTTTTCTTCACGCCTGCTGCAATGCCTCTGTCATTGTGTTAACTATGATCTGTGATTCTTGTTTCGTATCGCTGCGCACGGTACGTTTTCCCTTGGGAGACGAACATCGGTCGCTTGTGTTATATTATTTTAATTTCACATCTTGTTTCTTTAAATTACTTTCATCGATTGGCTGCATCTGAACGGAAGTTATACTTTCGAATTGTACCCCTTACAGATCATTAACGATCGTGAAACTGGTAGATCCAGGGGCTTCGGTTTCGTGACTTTTTCTAATGAGAAGGCTATGAATAAAGCGATCGAGGGAATGAACGGCCAGGACCTCGACGGCCGCTCGATTACCGTCAACCAGGCTCAGTGGCGAGGCGGTGGTAGCGGGGGCGGGGGCTATGGAAGCCGCAGTGGTGGCTACGGTAGTCGTGGTGGAGGATATGGAGGTAGCGGTGAGTACGGCGGAGGCGGGAGCTACCGCAGTGGCGGGTATGGTGGCGGTGGTCGGTATGGTGGCGGTGGTGGGTATGGTGGTGGCCGTGAACGTAGCGACCGCGGTTACAGCGATCGGAGCAACGGTGATCGTGGCTACGGCGACCGCGGAAACCGGAGGAATTAGATTTCTGTGTGGGAAGCGTTCTGTTTTTTTTTTTTTTTTTGTTTGTTTGTTTTTGTTTTGTTTTTTTTTTTCGCGTTCTATGTTTCTGTTTATTTCGTTAGTCATGGTTTTTTAAGAAAGTAATTTTCATTGCGTGCATTCAATTGTTTCAAGGCCTTAAGTATTCCTATCCACAAAAACTTATCCACAGTGCCATAATCAATTAATAACAGAATTGAATGCAAATTAAGTTTTGAAATTGAAGATTCAAAACCATTAACAAAGAAATAGATCAATTTTGAGGGGTATAACCGTTGTGTCTCCCTTTTTCACCAACATGACCTCTCAATTTTTGAAACTTGAAAATCTTCTCTTGAATCTTTTCTTTTAATCATAATTGAGATCTCCTTCTCTCAAGTTCACATCTAATTATTCAGGAGATAAAATATGTTGTTTTTGACTCATTCTGATATCGACCATGGTTCACAATGAACAATATTTCAACATCTTCCTTTCTTGGGTTCTATTATTCTAGGCCTCGACATCCAAAGTCTTCAGTCGAGCTCTCACAATGATGACGACCATGGTGTTTTCTGATGAACTCAGGCGCAACAATAGTAGTGGCATGAAGGCGATGCTGGATGTAACAGAATGGTGGTAGCATGTTCGACGGATGTAGCAGAATGGTGGTAACATGTTCAACGGAAGATAGTTGGCAGTAGCAGTTGCAGGGCCAACGGTAGCATGCGATGTCACGACCCGTCCTCGGGGCCCGTGCCGTGACTACCCCAAGCCCGCCTTCCATAGGCCAGGGGCTGGCGACTAGCACCAAAGGCGTAAAGTCCCGATAACTGGGAAGGCATTGCCTTTATAAAGAAAACAAGCACCACAGAGTACAAGCGGAAGTAAAACACTAAGTACAAAAAGAAGAGCTGAAAAGTAAAAAGGGGCCGGAAATACAAGCTCAACTGTAAAGTACAACTCGAAAGGGAAAACAGCGACTAAAAAGTAAAGCTGCTACGCTGAGATGTCCACTGGAAATCCCACCTGAAGGGTGGGTACAGATAGCTCCTCTGCTCCTCGGGTCCCGCCATCCGCTCCGAGTATGTCCCGCCCAGTGGTCTGCCTCTGGGAACCGCCTCGTCGTATAGTCCACCTCCAGGTACCGTCCAGTCCTCGAACACTCAGCCTCTGCCAGCACTGTCCGTCGTCTGCAACCAACACAACGAGGTGCGGGCATAGCCCGTGCAGGGGTGAGTATAACGATACTCAGTAGGGACCCCGAGACCCTCAAGGTCTCACAAAAACCAACAAGGATAACACAATAAGATCTCAACAGATAATCCCTACTTAGGTATATGCCCATACATATACCTAAGTTATCAAGTAACTCATCTCAATCATGAGGAAACACAAGGATTGTGAAATCGACGGATAACCACTACCCGGGTATATGCCCATACATATACCAAAGTTAGTAAGTGACTCATCTCAATCATGAAGTAAACACAAGGTCAAAAGTCTCAGCTCAAACCAGGATTTTCATTATCGAAACCGTAACTGCTGAAGAGCTCCGTCTCTAGAGTGTACAGTGGTCCTGTCACGACTCCGAGGCTGCCGCTCACTAACCTAGGACTGCTGAAGTACTCCTCCTGTCGAGTACTGCGGGTTTGCGGCCAACTACCTGGCGCTCCGTCCGCTGAGGGTCTGTCGCCAAATACCGGGCGCTACCCAGATAGCCTACTGAGGTACTCCTCCTGCCGAGTACCGCGGGTCTGCTGCCAACTACCAGACGCTCCGTCCGCCGTGGGTCTGCCGCCAAGTACCGGGCGCTCCGTCCACTGGGCTAGTCGACTCACTCCAAGTCGAGTCGGTCAAGCAGTCGTCAGGTCTCAGCCGGCTACACGGTCTCCGTACTCTGCACGCTCGTCTCCGGGAGGGTCCGCTCCACGAGCTACTGGTCGATACTCCAAGTATCACAAAGTCCCACGAAGAAGTGTCTCAAAGGTCCGTCCCGTCACAGGGGTCTCAACGCAACAGACGGCGCGTCGTTCGGACGCCCGGTCTGTGAGTTATTAGCCTTTTCGTCCCAGGGGCCCGGTTGGTTTCGTGAGCGAAACCAATCCCGGCCGTATCTCAACTGTACCCCGAACTCCCATAGGGTATACTCAAAGGGACCGTTACTCAACGTAACCACCAACGCCGCTGACGGTTCGTCAAACGGTCGTCCTGTCTGAAAGATATCAACTTTCCCGTTCCAGGGGCCCGGTTGGATTTCGGGTACAATCCAACCCGGCCATACTCCGACTGCATCCAAAACTCGGGCGGAGTATGTCAAAAGTTCCGTCTCATCAAGAGGAAGTCAACGAAACAGACGGCGCGTCAATCGGACGCCCGGTCTGTGAGTTATTGGCTTTTTCGTCTCCGGGGCCCGGTTGGTTTTTAAGGCAAAACCAACCCGACCGTACTCCACCTGCGTCCAAACCTCGGGCGGAGTATGCCGAAAGATCCGTCTCATTAAGAGGAACGCAACGCGACTGACGGCGCGTCAATCGGTCGTTCGTGGCTCAAGATATGAGCGTTTCCGCTCCGAAGAGGTGGCGTCCCCTTCGTTGTCACGGTGAACGAAGAAAGGAGGTGCGGCGTTCTTCGTCGGAAAAAGAGCGTTCCTCGTCAAGTCTTGAGGAAAGTCAAATAATAAAGTAAACAACGAACTCAAGAACCCATACCTTGATAGTCGCACGTTGACGGTGTCGTGGAATATCGGTGTCGATTCCTTTGACGTCGGAGGAAGAGTCGTTATCGAAGGCGTTCGTCGCGGAAAACCGTCGCGGAAGAGATGATGCGGAAGAAGTACGTCACGTCGCGGATATGGCGTCGCGGGAAGACCGTGTTCTTCGGCGAAGAAGTTCTTCGTTGAAGAACGGCGTTCTTCGTGTTCTTCGTCAAGTTGAAGAAGAAGAAGAAAAGCTTCCAAAGCTCTCAAGAAATCCTCCCAAGGGTAAAAGAAACTCCTAGAATAATATAAGCTTTAACTTATATTATTTCATAACTTAACCACAAGAATTTCAAAGGTTTGAAATTCAAAATGGATAACTCCAAAATTAACTCACTTATTTAATATACATGAATTGTATAATTAAATAGAAGTTAACTTGTCAAGCCATTAAGAGGGAGAGAGGGGAGTTGAAAAGGTGGGGGTTCGTGTGGGCCCCACCACACTTAATCCTCCCAAGGGAGGTTAAGTGGGTGTGGGTCCCACTTCCAACCTCCTTTGATAGGTTTTAAGAAGTTATAATAAAATTTGTTCTTTACAAATTTTATTTAACTTAAACTAAAAACCCAAAAACTAACTTTCAACCCGCAACAAACGCAACTCCCGAAAAGGTCTCTTTAAGCGAATATCGGCGCTGCGAGTTCATCGGTGCCCTCTGATTTCAATTCCGAGCACCGGATCAAAAGTTAGGAATTCCCGCTCGTTCGTTCACTGAACGTACCCGAGCCAAACTTCGGAAATTAATTCCGGGCACTCCGGGCCTCGGAATCAGGTGCCGTCTGAAACCGCGCTCTTGTAAAATTCTAAAAAAAATTAAGAAAAAATTTTCCTTGAATTTTACGGGTCTTCACATTACTCCCACCTCAGGGCTTTACGTCCCCGTAAAGCTACATCAAAAACTAGAGAAACAAAAGAGGTTACTGAGCACGCATCTGAGCCTCCCGCTCCCATGTGCTCTCCTGGAGATTCCCGTGCCGCCATCTGTTGCGCACAAGAGGAATCGATCGCCCATGTAGGACCCGCTCCTGTCGATCCTCTATCTCCACCGGGACCTCCGTAAAAGTCGCCCCATCGTCAAGGATGTGCGTCGGGTCGTGCACGTATCTCCTCAGCTGAGACACGTGGAAGACGTCGTGCACCCGGTGCAACTGAGGTGGTAGAGCCAGGCGATAAGCCACCTCTCCTATCCTACTGAGGACATGGAAAGGCCCGATGAAGCGTGGAGAAAACTTGCCTCCTCGGCCAAATCTCTGAATACCACGTCGAGGTGAGACCCGCAAGAAGATGTGGTCACCATCCTCGAACTCTAGTGGCCTCCGCCTCCTGTCAGCGTATGACTTCTGCCGGCTCTGTGTTGTCCTCATCCGCTCCTGGATGATATGGACCTCCTCCGACGTGGCCCGGACCATCTCTGGTCCCACAAGAGCTGCAAGATTTCTTCTTTGCCGAAAAGAGAAACCTGGTCTCATCCCCTGGATGAACCACATTCTTTGCCTAAAACAGTCAATCCTAACATGGATGATACTAATCCATACCAAGGATGACGTCGTAAGGCCTCGACGCTACTACTAAGAGATCCAACCGTTACTCTCGCCTCCAAGGGTTGAGTCACACTGTCGGCATCAGTGTGTGGTAACTGGTCTCCTCCAGTAGATGTCTCACAAGTGAGGGTCAAGTCAACAGTCAACTGGAACCTCTTAGTAACATCACAAAAGAGGACATGAATGATAACATCACAAAGGATGCGTCTTTTATTATTGCAGCTCATAATACAAGACGCTACACAAAAGCAACATCAACATGGAACTAGAAGTACAAGAGACGTAACCACTAGTTCCTCCCCTGTCCACCTGCTCCCAGAGCTCCATGTTCGTAAGCTTCAACTGCCTGAAGCTGTGCTCTCGCATGTTCACCTACTCCCTGTGGTCGGGGTGGACCTCCTGGTGGTGGTGGTGGCAGAGCCTCAAAGCGTCGTCCACCACCTGCTGCTCGGCCAGCTCCTCTGCCTCGTCCGCCTCCTCCCTGCGGACCGCCACGGTCGAACCTCTGCCTCTGCCTAGGTGGTTCCTCAACCGTTTGCTGCTCCTCCGCATGGCGGGTCGGGCAGTCGCGAGCCATGTGGCCTTGCCCGCCGCATGCAAAGCACTGTCTTCCACTCAAAAGACTGACTCCGCGCTGTGTGCCCTGCACTGCTGAGCCAGTGCCCTGAGGTCGTCTGCCTGAAGGTCTGGTCTGTCTGGACCCCTGAGTCATCTGTCGGCTACCTGCTACCGAAGACTCCGCTACGTGCCGCCCTGCGGTGGGTCGCTGCGCTGGTGAAGACTCAGCAAAGAAGCTCTCAATCAGAAGGGTCCGCTCCAGTACTCCTGTCTGAGTCGGTAAGCTGAGGGAGATCAGCGATGCCCTGATCTCGTGTCTCAAACCCTGCTCGAAGGTCCGGGCCCGGAAGAATGGGTCCCGTACCATGTCGGTCGAGTAGCGCGAGAGATCGGTAAATCTCGCCGAGTACTGAGCGACCGTCATGCTGCCCTGCCGCAGCTGCAGAAGCTCCTGGATACGTACCGCACGAAGGGTGGCTGGGACGAACTCCGAGCGGAAGAAGCTCTCAAAGTCCGTCCAAAGTAGAGATGCCTCATCGTGCACCTGGAGCATCAAGCTCCACCATCGTCCTGCTGCTGCGTGTAGTAGGCTCGCAGCGAGGATCACCATGAGGTCTGCTGGTGTCCTCACTAGCCTAAACACTCGTACCACTGCCTCCAGCCAGTCCTCTGCAGCCTGGGGATCCGTCTCCCCGCGAAACCTGGGCGGTCGCTGGCGCTGAAACTCATGCAGTGCGCTGAGGCGACGTGCATCGTCAGCGGCTGCTGCTGGAAGCATCGGGGGCTCGGCAGGTAGAGCTACCGCCGGTGCCACTGCTGACAAAGGGCCCTGCACCGAGGCCTCGTCGCTCGGTGGGCTGTCGTCACGTTCGATTCTCGGAACCCTAACTGGCTGCCGTCGTGGGGCCATCCTGAAAGAAACAACGTAACACGATCAAACGATTATACCTGGTGAGCTGACCTGGTTTGAGCTGTTTTAAGGGGAAAAAAACTTTGAAAACACACACGCAATCAGTGTTTTCGTGCACAAAGTCGGAAATCAGTTGTCAGGGTCCTGGTGTATGGATACGTCGGCCGCCCGCACCAACTCTGGACTCCCTGAACTGAAAACCACACTCGGTACTCTCAACACTATTGCTTCACAGAAAGAAACATCAGAGTTATAAGTTCTGCGGTAGAACCGACCACCTCTGATACCAATTTGGCACGACCCGTCCTCGGGGCCCGTGCCGTGACTACCCCAAGCCCGCCTTCCATAGGCCAGGGGCTGGCGACTAGCACCAAAGGCGTAAAGTCCCGATAACTGGGAAGGCATTGCCTTTATAAAGAAAACAAGCACCACAGAGTACAAGCGGAAGTAAAACACTAAGTACAAAAAGAAGAGCTGAAAAGTAAAAAGGGGCCGGAAATACAAGCCCAACTGTAAAGTACAACTCGAAAGGGAAAACAGCGACTGAAAAGTAAAGCTGCTACGCTGAGATGTCCACTGGAAATCCCACCTGAAGGGTGGGTACAGATAGCTCCTCTGCTCCTCGGGTCCCGCCATCCGCTCCGAGTATGTCCCGCCCAGTGGTCTGCCTCTGGGAACCGCCTCGTCGTATAGTCCACCTCCAGGTACCGTCCAGTCCTCGAACACTCAGCCTCTGCCAGCACTGTCCGTCGTCTGCAACCAACACAACGAGGTGCGGGCATAGCCCGTGCAGGGGTGAGTATAACGATACTCAGTAGGGACCCCGAGACCCTCAAGGTCTCACAAAAACCAACAAGGATAACACAATAAGATCTCAACAGATAATCCCTACTTAGGTATATGCCCATACATATACCTAAGTTATCAAGTAACCCATCTCAATCATGAGGAAATAAAAGGATTGTGAAATCGACGGATAACCACTACCCGGGTATATGCCCATACATATACCAAAGTTAGTAAGTGACCCATCTCAATCATGAAGTAAACACAAGGTCAAAAGTCTCAGCTCAAACCAGGATTTTCATTATCGAAACCGTAACTGCTGAAGAGCTCCGTCTCTAGAGTGTACAGTGGTCCTGTCACGACTCCGAGGCTGCCGCTCACTAACCTAGGACTGCTGAAGTACTCCTCCTGTCGAGTACCGCGGGTTTGCGGCCAACTACCTGGCGCTCCGTCCGCTGAGGGTCTGTCGCCAAATACCGGGCGCTACCCAGATAGCCTACTGAGGTACTCCTGCCGAGTACCGCGGGTCTGCTGCCAACTACCAGGCGCTCCGTCCGCCGTGGGTCTGCCGCCAAGTACCGGGCGCTCCGTCCACTGGGCTAGTCGACTCACTCCAAGTCGAGTCGGTCAAGCAGTCGTCAGGTCTCAGCCGGCTACACGGTCTCCGTACTCTGCACGCTCGTCTCCGGGAGGGTCCGCTCCACGAGCTACTAGTCGATACTCCAAGTATCACAAAGTCCCACGAAGAAGTGTCTCAAAGGTCCGTCCCGTCACAGGGGTCTCAACGCAACAGACGGCGCGTCGTTCGGACGCCCGGTCTGTGAGTTATTAGCCTTTTCGTCCCAGGGGCCCGGTTGGTTTCGTGAGCGAAACCAATCCCGGTCGTATCTCAACTGTACCCCGAACTCCCATAGGGTATACTCAAAGGGACCGTTACTCAACGTAACCACCAACGCCGCTGACGGTTCGTCAAACGGTCGTCCTGTCTGAAAGATATCAACTTTCCCGTTCCAGGGGCCCGGTTGGATTTCGGGTACAATCCAACCCGGCCATACTCCGACTGCATCCAAAACTCGGGCGGAGTATGTCAAAAGTTCCGTCTCATCAAGAGGAAGTCAACGAAACAGACGGCGCGTCAATCGGACGCCCGGTCTGTGAGTTATTGGCTTTTTCGTCTCCGGGGCCCGGTTGGTTTTTAAGGCAAAACCAACCCGACCGTACTCCACCTGCGTCCAAACCTCGGGCGGAGTATGCCGAAAGATCCGTCTCATTAAGAGGAACGCAACGCGACTGACGGCGCGTCAATCGGTCGTTCGTGGCTCAAGATATGAGCGTTTCCGCTCTGAAGGCCCGGTTGGTTCCGTGAACGAACCAACCCGACCGAACTCAAAGTAATCCGAAACCTTGAGTGCGATATACCGAAACGACCGTCTCGATCCAAGGATCGCGTTGCCGCAGACGGTTCGTCATTCGGAGGTCCGAGGCTCAAGTTATGAGCCAAAAACTAAATCTGGTTCGAAACGGGGGGGTCCGGGTCCGGGCCGACCTGGCCTGACCCCCCCCTGGGCGGCGGCGGCGACCAACGGCGGCGGCCGGCGGCGGCGGACGGCGGCGGCGGCCGGCGGCGGCGGACGGCGGCGGCGGGCGGCGGCGGCGGACGGCGGCGGCGGGCGGCGGCGGCGGGCGGCGCGGCGGCGGCGGCGGGCCGCGGTGGCGGCGGCGGCGGGCCGCGGTGGCGGCGGCGGGCCGCGGCGGCTCGGGGTGCCGCGAGGGGCCGCTGGCGGCTGTCGCCAGCGGGGAGGCCGCACGCACGCGGGGCTAAGCCCCGCGTTTCTTCTGGCGGCGCGGCTTAGCCGCGCCGTTTTTTTTGTAAACCGCCCCCTCACATGAGGGGGCCTGCTTGAGCGGATCCGAGGGGGCCGGTTGCCCCCTCCTTCAAAGAACCCCCCCTCTCTTAAAGAGGGGGTTTTATTAATACGGCCGGGGAATTTATTTCCCCGGTTTTAATGACTTCCGGCCGGCCAGCTGGCCGGCCGGTTTTCTCCAACGGGACCGGAAATTTCCGGTCCCCTCTTCGGCTTCCGACGCCGGCGGCCCGGCCGCCGGTCTTCCCTTCCGCCGCGGCCCGGAACCGGCCGCGGTCTCCTCGTCCCGCCGCGGCCCGGAACCGGCCGCGGTCTTCTCGTCCCGCCGCGGCCCGGAACCGGCCGCGGTCTCCTCGTCCCGCCGCGGCCCGGAACCGGCCGCGGTCTTCTCGTCCCGCCGCGGCCCGGAACCGGCCGCGGTCTTCTCGTCCCGCCGCGGCCCGGAACCGGCCGCGGCGTTCGTCATCCGGCGCGGTGCGTCGGCACCGCGCCCCTTCGCCGTACTTTGATTCTTTTCAACGCGGCGCGACGGCGTCGCGTTCTTGAAGATTTTTCCTCGGCGTGGCGTGACGGCGTTGCGTAAATTATAAGCACGATCATCCGCGTGGTGCGACGGCACCACGCCACTTGCTTCCACCGCAAGAATTAAACAACAACAATGGAGGGGGGTTCGGCCGTGTTCGTGCGGTCCGACCCCCCTCACGTTAAAATAATAACGCAACTCAAAATAAAATCAAGTCACACGATAGTCTTGATAAAATCACGATCAAGAATAAAATAAGGAAACCAAAAGAAATCGACAACCCCTACCTCGGGTATAAAATCGAAGATCGCTCTACGTTCCGCGGAAGACGACGTCGCGGAGGTCGGGCGACGCGGTCGTCGTTCGTCAAATTCAACGACGAAGAGGCGCGTCCGAAGAGGCACGTCGTTGGAGAATCCTTGTACGCCGACGAAGGTTGTCCGAAGAAGAGGTGACGTCCCCTTCGTTGTCACGGTGAACGAAGAAAGGAGGTGCGGCGTTCTTCGTCGGAAAAAGAGCGTTCCTCGTCAAGTCTTGAGGAAAGTCAAATAATAAAGTAAACAACGAACTCAAGAACCCATACCTTGATAGTCGCACGTTGACGGTGTCGTGGAATATCGGTGTCGATTCCTTTGACGTCGGAGGAAGAGTCGTTATCGAAGGCGTTCGTCGTGGAAAACCGTCGCGGAAGAGATGATGCGGAAGAAGTACGTCACGTCGCGGATATGGCGTCGCGGGAAGACCGTGTTCTTCGGCGAAGAAGTTCTTCGTTGAAGAACGGCGTTCTTCGTGTTCTTCGTCAAGTTGAAGAAGAAGAAGAAAAGCTTCCAAAGCTCTCAAGAAATCCTCCCAAGGGTAAAAGAAACTCCTAGAATAATATAAGCTTTAACTTATATTATTTCATAACTTAACCACAAGAATTTCAAAGTTTTGAAATTCAAAATGGATAACTCCAAAATTAACTCACTTATTTAATATACATGAATTGTATAATTAAATAGAAGTTAACTTGTCAAGCCATTAAGAGGGAGAGAGGGGAGTTGAAAAGGTGGGGGTTCGTGTGGGCCCCACCACACTTAATCCTCCCAAGGGAGGTTAAGTGGGTGTGGGTCCCACTTCCAACCTCCTTTGATAGGTTTTAAGAAGTTATAATAAAATTTGTTCTTTACAAATTTTATTTAACTTAAACTAAAAACCCAAAAACTAACTTTCAACCCGCAACAAACGCAACTCCCGAAAAGGTCTCTTTAAGCGAATATCGGCGCTGCGAGTTCATCGGTGCCCTCGGATTTCAATTCCGAGCACCGGATCAAAAGTTAGGAATTCCCGCTCGTTCGTTCACTGAACGTACCCGAGCCAAACTTCGGAAATTAATTCCGGGCACTCCGAGCCTCGGAATCAGGTGCCGTCTGAAACCGCGCTCTTGTAAAATTCTAAAGAAAATTAAGAAAAAAATTTCCTTGAATTTTACGGGTCTTCACATGCGACAACTGACAATAACATGACTTAGCGGTAGTGGTATCATACGATAGTGGTGGTGAAACTCTACCAATAGTGGACAACAATAACATGCATGCACCGGCGGTAGCAGCACAATGATGATAGCATGACCTGACCCGTAGTAGAGCTTTCTTCTCCAACAAGGTTATACATTCATCATTACAAGGTTTGCGTTAAGCTCTAGTGGCGATTCATGGTGATCCGAGGCTTTATGGGGGCTTTGTGGCTTAAGCTCAGGCTTACCCTCTTATTAAAACTCAAGGGCACCCTTAATCGCTACACAACCCCTAACCTTTACGCAACATGTCAAAACAGACACTTAATCAATCTTACACAGCGCTGAAAATCCCTCATGCATAAATGTGGAGAATTTTACCATTATGCATCCCTTAGGCCATGCGTAAGGGGTAAACAAAAACTCAAAAAAATTAGAATTACTTCAAAATAAGCATTTTCTTCTCCTTTCTCCAAATTAATCCTTTAATTGAAAATTACTCATAAAAAATCATCAATTAATTTCATGGGGAAAATGATTAAAAACATTAAAATTTATTACAAAATTGTGAAAAAATTTGCATGAAAAATATGTGCATCAAATACTATCACACTTATGTTTGTCCTTCAGCATTGGATCTCAACATTAAATTAAAGAGGAGCAACAATGCTATTAATATTTAAATTTCAAAGTAATAAAACAAAAGGATTATCAATGTTAAACTAAACTTCCAAGTTCCACATAAAATATCAACTTAACTTCACTTTTCAAAAGAACAATCAACCCAAGTATTTTACTTTTTCCCATTGAAAAATAATGGGTCTTTCTCCTTTCATTCATTCAAGCTTCTTAATTAATTATTATTAAGCATGTCAAGTCTTGATCTACCTCACTATAAATTCTTCTCTCTCACGACTCATGATATAGATTCAAGTAAGTTATGCTCATACCATGAGTTATGCTCCTTTTCAATAGCAAATGATCTACATTCTCTACTTTGTAAAGATAAAAATCACATAAAATCACGATGACTTGGCAATAAAGATTTTGATGACTCTAAGACTTAAGATTAGTAGGTAATGAGGTGAAAACTTTTAAGGCTCAAAGAGGAGGTTAACTCTAAAGCATAGTGCATGATATCAAAATTAAAAGTTCATTGGAAATCTCCCCTTCAAAGTGACAACTCCTACTTCCCAGTGTTCAAAGGTCATGATCAATGTATGCATGATGAAAGATTCACACCCTCTTGAATTTTCTCTACTTTCTTTTTTTTTACTTTTTTTCTTTTTTCAAACTGATTTATTTTTCAGTTTTTTTTACATTTTTGAAATCTATACTTGGAACAAATCTCACATCCACCGCCTAACCCCATATGATATAAATCATTGGTTTGGTATTAGTGATTTTTATTCTCCCAACACAACCCTTTCGTTTTTTCCTTTTTTTCTAGTTTTTCTTATGAATGGAAAACAATAAAAGTACAATGATTGAATCAATAACCTCTCCCAATACCCATAATAGAGAACCCCACACTTATTCCTTATAATGTAGTGCATCCCTTCTGTCATGACTTCCCTCACCCCCAGACTTTACCTTTAAAATATCATGAAATATAAATAGAGTCGAGTCGAGTAGGAATGTATATAAATGGCTTGTAATGTGGCTCATTCCTAACAAGTTTATTCATGTATTATATAAGCTAAAAAAGTATTGATATAAAAGGTGGTATCAAGGATAAGGGCATACCAATAAAAATGTCGAAATCAAATTAAATGTGACTTTGTACAGTCATAGCATTAACAAGTTCCAATGAAAGTTATAGGTGACATGCTATAAGATCACTCAAGAAATATGCTCAAGATAGAATGAAAAATATTAGGTCTAGAAATACTCTCAGGGATAAAACATATGAAATTGGGCAATCAATCATGGCATGCAATAATAATAACAAATCAATTCATATGAATTTTAGAAATTCAAGGCATGAAAAATGATAGGGAAATTTCATTTGCATGAATCAACTAATTCCCTCAAATCACAAGTCATCAAATTAACATCCATGCTTCACTCTAATCATTGAATTCTCCATCTTACTCATCTAATCTCATAATCATTGAAATCTAAAATATTTCAACATAGAATTACTGAGAAACTCGGGTCTCCTAGACTAGTCAAGTAAAGCATGAAGTCTAAGTGTGGGCATGCAAATTCTCTTTGTACATCTCAAAACAAATTATCCAAAAAAATCAAGGAAGGAGATAAGATAATAAAGTTGACATTGAACTCCCCTTTCCATATGAAACTCTTTCTCTCTTTTTCTCCTCCTTAGGCTTCCAAACTGCCTCGTTTCTTCCTCCTTTGATGGTCCTACAAAAGAAAACAACTCATGCAAGTGAAAGGATCATTACATTGTAGTATAAAAAGGGAAGGACAATTACATCCTAAAATCCTAAATCCTAAGAAAACATTAAAAACTCTGATTTCATCTTAAAAGCGCTTTTGTTTACCATCATTGGCTTGTCCTAACCTCATGGGTAGTGATTAATGGACAGGTTGGAGAAGTTTGATCTCCTCCACTGGTTCTGGGGGTATGTTTCCATGGAACTTTTCAACCTTTTCGTATCGATAGTGAATGATTTCCCCTCTTCTTCTTTCTTAATCTGAATGAAACCAAAAGGATTGACATGAGTTACTATAAAGGGTCTTTACCACTTGGAATGATGTTTACCCGACATTAGCTATAGTCTAGAATTGTAGATCAACACTTGGTCTCCTCCAGGTTGGAAGATTTTTGGTTGGATCATCATGCCATGGGCCACTCAAGTTTTTTATAAATTCCAGATTTTTTATAGGATTCTCTTATGATTTCTTCCATCTCTTATAACTAAATTTTCCTCCCTTTTCCAACACTCTTAAATCCAAATTTATCTTCTTTATATCCAAATATGCTTGGTTCTCCAACTCCATCAACATATGAAAACATTTTCCATAAATCAACCAATAGGGGCTCATAGCTATAGGTGTCTTTTAGGATATAAGGTATACCCATAAGGTATCATCCAACCTATGGCTCCAATCCTTCCTATTGGGGTTAACTATTTTCTCTAAAATACCATTAATCAACCTATTGGACAGTTCAGTTTGACCATTTGTTTGGGGATGGTATGGTGTAGATTTCCTATGATGTACTCCATAATTTTTAATAATAGACTCCATTATTTTTTTGAAAAAGTGGTTCCCTTGGTTGCTAATGATGTCTCTTGGCACTTTGAACCTATAAAAAATGTTGGACCTAACAAAATCACACAAAAATTTTGAATCATCAGTTTTGGTGGCTTTGGCTTCCACCCATTTTGAAACATAATCAACAACAAGAAGGATGTAGGAATTTCCAAATGACATGGGAAAGGGTCCCATAAATTCAATGTTTGGTACTTCAAAAAAAATCATAGAAGAGAATGGGGTTTTAAGGAATATCTTTTCTTTTTGTAATATTATTAGTAAATTGACATTTTCCGCACTTCTTGGAAAATTCATGACCATATTTAAATAAAGTAGGCCAATATATATCATATTCCAAGACATTTCTCATAGTTCATTGAGGTCCAAAGTGGCCTCCACAAGAAAGTGCGTCATATAATTAAAAAATAGATTCAATTTCACTAGAGGGAAATATATTCTTACTACTTGATATTTTAAATTTTTCCAAATGAATTGATCCTCTAAAAAAATCAAGATTCAGATATTAGTTTGTGTTTTTATGGGATTTAAGGTTAGATGTTACCTGATATGTCACCAAATAATTTACTATGTTTGTATACCATGGTACTTCACCTTCAATAATGTAGATATTTTCTCTGGGTAGATGATCATTTATCAAGTTCAGTTATGGAATTTCTACTTTAGTGGTGTTGAGGAGTCTGTTGAGGTGATCTCCAAGTTGATTTTCATCTCCCTTACCATCCTTTATATAAAATTTGAGATCTTTCAAAAGAAGCAAACATCTTACTAGAAATAAGACATAAATTTATCCAATGAAAAAAAGGAACTCCTTTTCTATGGTTGTGTAATTTAGCTGAGTGGCATCCAAGGTTCTTGAGGTATAGGCTATCACTTGTAGTCTTCCTTAAATTCTTTAGGAGAGGGATACTCCCACAGTTTGGTTTGATACATCACAAAGTCTCTCAAATGGGTATTCCCAATCTCGTGGTTGCATTATTTGTGGGGTAATCGGTCTTTGATTAATCTCATCAAATGATTCCCTATAATTATCATTAAAATAAAATTCAACTTATTTAAAAAGAAACCAGGAAAGAGGAAGAGAAATATTACTAAAATATTTTATGAATCTTCTGTATAATCCCATATATCCTAAAAAGGATTTAACATGTTTTACATAAGTAGGACACATAAAAGAATTTATCACTTCAACCTTGTATTTATCTACCCCAATGAATTTTTGTGAAAAAATGTGTCATAATACTATCTCTTTCTCAACCATGAAGTGACACTTTTCAATATTCAAAATAATATTATTTTCAATGAAAATTTTCAATAATTTTTCTTTATTTCTCAAATAGTGATCAAAAAAATTATCTAATATAGTGAAGTCATTGATAAATACCACCAATCAATACTTAATATGATTTAAAAATATACTTACCATGCACCTTTGAAATGTATCCAGGTAATTTCATAACCCAAAAGAAATAATTTTATAGGAAAATGTGCCATAAGGACCTGTGAAGGTTATATTATCTTTATCATTTGAAGCAATGGATACTTGAAAATATCCCAAGAATCAATCTAAGGAACAATAATGAGTTCTTCTTATAAACCTATTTATAATTTTTTCAATGAATGGAATGGGAAAGTGGTCTTTTCTAGTGACTTGATTCATATTTATATAATCAATACACACTTTGAAACTATTTTAAACTCTCATTGGAATTAATTCATTATTATCATTTTTCATAACAGTCAAACTGGTTTTCTTAGGAACAACATAAACAGGGATAACCCATTGTGAATTATAAATTAGGTGTATGATATGAACTGCTAAAAAATTATATATCTATTTATTTACTACTTCTATGATTGTGAGGTTTATCCTTCTCTGAGGATGCCTAAAAGGTATGGAACCCCCCTCTAATAATATTATATGTAAAAAGATTCTGGGGTTAATTCTAGGGATGTATCCTAAGATCCACCCTATGGATCAAATGTTTCTTTTTATAAGTTCAATTATAGTTTTTTCTTGGGGTTATATAGGTTATTATAAATGATTATTGGATTTTTTATCCTTCCACGAGGTATACATATTTCAAATCAAATGGGAGAGGTTTTAATTCTAGATTTGGGGGTTATTAAAGAGATAAAATTGAATTTAGGTTCCCCACTTCCAGAGCTTGAATCCCCTATATAAAAGGAATCATATCACTATCTTCTAATAAACTATCAATGAAATAGTATGTTATATCTTCTTCTAACTTGAAATCAAAATTTCCAAATTTTTGGTCACTCACATGTTTTATGGTATTTTAAATGAAAAATTTATCTCCTAAGGTTATGAATTCATGGAGTATACTTGAATCTTGGATGAGTTCAATACATTCTTTATGGTAAATTTAAAATAGGGAATATTTACTTGAAGTGTGCCTCACAGAGTCAAGAATGTTGAAGTGCATAGTGTTGTATCCAAACTCCATGGTGAGGGTTCCTTCATGTATATTGATTATTTTCTTGGTCATATTTAGGAATGGTCTTCCAAAAAGGATTGGTGAATGGCCCAATAATTTTTCTCCCCACATGGTAAGAATATAAAAGTCTATTGGTAATATCAATCCTTTCAATCCAATTATCACATCTTCTAAAACTACTATTGGAAAAGTAGTGGATATGTTTTCTAATTAGACCACTAATATTGTGGGCTTCAATTATCCTATTTAAAAAAGATGAAAAAATAGAGTGAGACATGAAATTTATAGATTCACCAATATCACATAAAGCATCAAAAAAATTCAGAGATATGATAGTGTAAGGAATAGATACCATCCCTAGATCTTGAAACTTTTTAGGCAATGGTACTGTGATCAAAGTTGAGACACTCCTCCCTAGGATGATTCTATCATTACCATAAAGTATCTTTCTTTTTATGAAAATATCCTTGAGAAATTTGGCATACTTGGTAAATTTTTAGCTGGATTCCAAGAGAGGGATACTAATCTCAACCTTTTTCAAGGTTTATTGAATCTATTTTTAAATTTTTTCTTCTTCAAGATTCTTCGACTGAGTAAAATTAGAAGCTTATGGTGGGGAATTTTCCTTCTTTTCCCTTCCTTGAATTTATAAGGATGTTTTAGGTTTTCCTTCCCAAACCTTGTCCTCACTTATTCCTTATTTTTTTCTTCTTATCTTGGTTAGCTGAGTAGATATTAATGAATTTGTTCTAGATTACTAGAATTTATTTCATCAGGTTCATCTTGAACTTTCTTGGGTTTAGGTGGCTGAATACCCTTGCCACTACTTATGTCTATTATTCTTACAATCTCCTTTGTATTCATAACTGTTTGATTTAGAAGTTTCAATGGATTTTTGGTTAGCATATCCATGATACTTCAAAACTTCATGGATAAATATTTTATGGGTTTTTTCAACCCCTCAACCTTGGAATGTAGCTGTTGATTCTCAAATTATGGTGATCTTGTTGAGGGATTCCCATATAACTTTTTTTGGAAATGGGGTTGTTGATAAGTTTTTTTTCTGGTATGATTGTTTGAAAGTTTGTTGGAAAGTTGGTGGGTTCTGGAACTATTGTTAATACAAGGATGACATGGGTATTGATTCAGAAAGAGGGGTATGGTCAGGTTCTTTTGGATTCTAAATCCTGGATGGGCTTGTGAACTTTCTCTCCATGGCTGATTTTGTTAAAATTTACTTATTTGAAATGCTACTACACAACTCTCCATACCTTTTACTTCATCACATCGGTCAGTAAAGTGATTAAATGATGAACATAATCAATATACCTGAGGTGGGGCTTGTTGCTTACTCACTTACTTCAAAACTATTTTTCTCAATAATATTTTCATTTCTTTAGGTATGGGTATAAGTAAAGGTGATGAATAATGATTTATTACCTCATAAATTCATTTTTTACTAGTACCTCTTATTTTTAATTGATTGGAATTTTGTGTTATCTTTTCAATCAAACTCCTAGCTTCTATTGGAAACTTATCAATCAAATCCTCTCCGGAGGATGCATCTAAGAGGTTACTTTTTTTCCCAATAGTTATTGATAGAAGAACACTCGGAAGTGATGATACTCCACCACTTGATGAGGGAAAGTTGAAAAAATCTTCTTGAATCTTTCCAAATACTTATAGAGATTTTCTTTAGATGATTTCTGGATGGCATAGATCTACTTCATTATGCTGTACTCTAGGAGGATAGGAAGAATATATGCATGAAAGACCTTTTTAGGTCTTCCCAACCATGGATATATCTTGTTTATAGGATATAAAACCACTCCTTTGCAACTCCTTCAAGTGAAAATGGGAATTACCTCCACTTGAATTGATCTTCAGTTGCACCTCTTGGATTGAAGTTTGAACACACAAAGATGAATTGTTGAATATGTTGGTTCAGTTCTTCACTCGCATGACCATAAAATCTAGGTAGCACTAGAATCATATTAACATTTAATTCGAAGTGATATTGTAAAGAAGGCATAGATAATTGATTCTATTGATTGGAAAATTTTGGGGGCACAAAGGTCCCTTAAGGCCTGGTTTGGGTTTATGGCCATGACTATGGGATTTGAGTAAACACTAGAAGTTTCACTTGAGTACTCTCTATTTATTTATTAAAATTTATTAAGGTTCCTAAGTCTAGTTAGAAAATTTATATCTATATTAGGATCAAAAGGAAATAATCCTTTGTTAGAGGTCCTAGTTATGTAAATTATTAGTTATATTAGCACTCACTCCCCGAAAATGGTGCAAAGTTTTGATGCACACCTGTCACAGGGTATGGAAAAAGTTAAATTATATCCCTAATGTATATATTATTAGTAGTGACCTAATTTTTCTCTAATAAGTAATTACCTAATCTAGTTGTCACAAGTGTAAAAGGAAATAGGTAGGTTTTGATTTCTAAGACTAGATAACAATGAAACAAGGACTTTTAAAAATCAAGATGAGATACAAGTGATTAGGTTCAAGTTTATATTCTTATTTCTAATTATATCATAGTATTTTAAAAAATAAACCCCTTTAGATTTTTAATTTATTTTATTAAATGCTTCAAAATCACTTCCCCTTTTCATCCTTGATTAATTTTGATGGTGATGATAATAGTCCTAAATTTTTTTCTTTCTTAAGACTAATCTCATTCCTTTGTGTGAATCCATAATGAATATCCATTGATTTACTTAGGAAATACCTAATCAGGTATTGTTATTCCCAAGAAACCAAGTTGATCACTACCTCTTCCTCAGGTTTTTAGTAATCACTAAACAATATCCACTTGAATCTTGACCAATCAAGCAATATGATCTATAATCAGTTAGAGGAAGAAAAAATTCCTTAATCAAGGAAATAATTAAAAACTAGAATCAATTAATAACACAATCACATTCAAATTAAATTCTGAAATTTAAGATTGAAAAAATCATTAACAAAGAAACTATATTAATGGAATTCATGCTCCTAGAATAAATCATTAAAAATGGGTCAAGTCCCCTTCCCCAATCACTCAAGAGTTATACCCCTCTATTAATAAAGAAACAACCAAGTTTTTAGGAGTAAAAGATAAGTTAAAGAAAGATATAACATAAATTAAACAACAAAAATATAGGGTAGCAGAATGAGTATTCCATATCCCTCCTCTTTGTGAATATCCATTTCTTAGTAGCATGGCCTCTCAATTTTATAGGCATCGGTAACCCAAGTTCCAATATTTAAATCTTGAAAATATTCTCATCAAATCTTTAAATATTTCCACCATTGATTCAGTAAAATTATTTTTTTAATACTCATAAAGATTTCCTTCTTAAACTCATCTCTAATTATCCAAGATAGAGAATATGTGAATTTTACTTGCACATATTCTCATATCTTCATCCTCATTTTCAGATAAATTTTGGAATACATGTTTCCTTTGACTTGTCACTTCACTAAAATGCACATGTATGCACATGCATGGTGGGTATATCTCGGCCTAGGATTTGAATCTCAGTGTGGAAACCCTAGATCGAGTATGGGGCCTTCTTATCCCATTATCGACCATGAATTCTATTACCATGACATAGTTTCAGGAATATCATTATTAATGTATTCATGCACATCGACCATGGGATACAACATGGGATATAATAAGAAATGTTTTAGCATATTTGTTTATTTTCTTTGATCAGTTTGATTATTCACATCCCCAACACCCATAGCTTATCATGACTTCACTCTTTAATGTCAAAGGCCTGGGTGGAATCAACCATTATTCTCAGATGGAAGTATTATATTTTCTCTAAATTAATCATTTAATTTAAAATCACCCATATTTAAATAAATCTATTAATTTCATGGGGAAAATGATTAAAAAATTAAAATATATTATAAAAATGTTAATTTTTTAATGAAAAATATGCACATCAATGCCATTGGAGAAATATGATTACTATGGTGATAGTTTGAGGAACATTAGAGAAGAAGAAAAAATATTTTTAGGATATTTTATATATCCTCTACCTACTTTATTTTGTGCGAACTTCTATGAGAAATTATCACAGTTGGAAATGCATGTGAGTTAGATAATGATCAAAGCTTTCAAATCAGAGAATAGGTAATCAGTTTCCTCTCATGCTAAGTGTGAAGGTTTATAAGATCGAATGAAGTGAGGTAGTCACATGACGTATTCACCAGTTGGGCCATTTCACTGTCTGGGGGAACTGGCATAGGCTCGAGTCCCGCCAGGCTCAAACACTGTTCATATTATGAACAGGTCTATTCAATTCCATTTCTTAGCTGGGGAACGTGTATCTCCTTGGGTTGGAGGACCCACCATACGGGTAAAGAGGGGGACTTAATTGAAAACCACGTTTTGATAGAGGGGGAGCGGCGACATGGAGGCAACCCTAGCAGCGATTTCTCTTCGTGACGTTGGTGGCTCCTGCCCCAGTCCCTCCCTCAATAATAGGGGAGGTACCTTTACCGTCTAGGAGAGATTCTTCTCCTCCTTTCATTCCATTCTCAAACCTGGATTCGCTGCCGGCATTTCCTCAAATCCCGCTCAGCCTGAAAGTCGCGGATTTACTCGATGGTTTCCCTAATCTTTCTCTTTCGACATTGGAATTTTCAGAATCTTCAGGCCTTTTGAAGCACACTCTTATTGTGAGATTTATTTAGCGATGACCCTCGGTAGACTCCTTTGATAGGCACGTCTTCGATGCTTGGGGTTTGCAAGAGAGGGCAACAGTGGGTCTTATGGATAATCGTCAAATCATGGTCCGTTTCGCCTCGGAGGCCGATCTCATCAAAGCCTGGTCAAGCACTCCAAGAAGCTTCAATGGTTTCTGATTTTATCTTCTCCAGTGGTCCTTCAACTTGCATATGAAATGTGATCCTCCTTCAATGGCAATCTGGGTAAGTTTCCCTAACCTCCCTCTATCATTTCAAAATCCATCCATTCTCTGTATGTTAGGAAATTTGATAGAAAGATATATGTGTTCGGATAGCCACACAAAGGCCATTTGTCATCCCGTGAATCCTAGAATTTGTGTTGAAATGGATGTGTCACGGGTTCCTTTCGAGTATGTGTGGATCATGATGGGTGAAGAATACCACTGCAAACAACGTGTGGTTTTTGAATCCTGGACTGATTACTGCTCTGAATGCAAGCGATTGGGTCACTTGAAGGAGGATTGTCGTAGGAAGTATAAGAGGAATGCCTTGAAGTCAAGTTATATCGGTGGAAGAGAAGATGATATTCATCATGAGGGCGATATGAAATCCTCTGGGTTGACGGACCGTCAAGGAGGTTCAACCAGTCCTCCCAGGGTGTGCGATGGGTCAAGGGAGTTTTTACCTGAGTGATCTTCATGGTTTTGTTCGCCGGTGAAGAAAATCGTGAAGAATAAGGTGAATCCAAAAGTGGAGAATGTGTTTAAGAGGATGAGGTAGGATTTGGCCGGGCCATCCTCTAACAGTAGTTCTCCATGCAAGATTTCTGGGAGGGAGATAGATTTGGTTCACCCGACTGCAACCCATGAAGGGACAAGGGTGTCTGGGATTTCTCATGTTCCAGAGCAACTAGGGATTTATGTGGAGGATATTACAACAGGAGTGGAGGGTTCCAAAAAGGATGACCGAAGGAAGGGAAGGTAGGGGCTGTATATGGAGGTGGTCCCTTCAAACAATGTGGTTATACCAAGGGTCGAGCATGCTGGTGATTCCTCCTGTAAGGAAGTGGTCAGGGGGATTCAGTACTCCATACAGGTGGGAAATCAATTTTATGGCCTCACCATGGAAGGGTTGAACAATAATCAAGAAGAATCCGAATTTGCAAATGGGGAACGATTGGAGCATTCCATGGGAGAAAGTAAGAGTATCCCTATTGGAGAAACAAGCCCGAGGAGTAGGAGTAACAGGAGTAAGGGTAGGAAGGACTCCTCCTCCTTTACACCTCCTTGGAAGACTCGGTCTGCAAAAAAGAGAGTGGATGAGAGGGTAGCCTACGAGGATTTATGTCAACAGAACACCATGATCAACCTAGATCATGGGGTTTAATTCTGAGTTCGAGAGATGAGGTTAAAGAGCAGGTGTTTTATCTCAATACATCTGAAGAGGATGCATCCAAGATGATGGTCTGAAATATTGAAATGAACCTTAATGAGGAGAAATACTCTTGGGTTCACTACGGAAAAAATGGGTATTTGCGACGGGTTATTTGCGACGGGGGTATTTACCCGTCGCAAATAGTTTTCCCGCGATGCGCGCCAAATCGCGAGAAAACTATTTGCGACGGGAAAATATTCCCGTCGCAAATAACCGGCGGCGGTAAAAGGTATTTGCGACGGGAATATTTCCCCGTCGCAAATAGTATGTCGGCAGGTGGTTATTTGCGACGGGACCCGTCGCAAATAACTATTTAACCGTTGACCGTAATAAATGTTGGCTAAGGTATTTGCGACGGGTATCGTCGCAAATAACACTATTTGCGACGGGAATCCCGTCGCAAATGGACCCGTCGCAAATAATCTAACCTATAAATACCCCCATCCGTTTTTTTCAAATCATTCTCATTCTCTATCTTCTCCTGCTCTCAAACTTTTGTTTCTAAAGTTGAGTTTTTCTTCAGTTTAATTTTTTTCTCCGGAGCTGATATTAAAGTTTGAAGAACGATCAGAGCAGATCAATTTTCAAGGTATTTATGTTCATTTTAATTTAATATTTATTTTTAATTTTTTATTAGTTTCAATTATTCTTAATTAGTTGTAATTTAATTATGTTTACATTGTTTTCTTACTTAATAAATTTAAATTATTAGTATTGTTCATAGTTAATGGTAATTAGGAATAATTAGTAATAATTTTTAATAATTAAGAATAAATATTAATAATTAGTAATAAATACCAATAATTAGGAATAATAACATTATTACATTATTAGTATATTTTATTATTAATATTAAAATAATATAATTTTTTATATATATACAATTCTCTTTTCATCTGTGTGTTTACTGTATTCACATGTATTATTTGTATGTGGAGATAGAAAACGCACAGATGAAAGGAGAATTGTATATAAATCAGAAAATTATATTATTTTAATATTAATAATAAAATATACTAATAATGTTATTATTTGTAATTATTGGTAATTATTCTTAATTATTGGTAATTATTCATTTAATTAATAATAATTTGGAACAATTATCAATAATTATTAATAATTAAGAATAATTAGTAATAATTAGTCATAATTACCAATAATTAGTAATAATTAGTAATAATTAGTAATAATTATCAATAATTAGTAATAATTAGTAATAATTATTAATAAGTAGTAATAATTACCAATAATTATCAATAATTACCAATAATTACCAATAATTACCAATAATTACCAATAATTAGAAATAATTAGGAATAATTAGGAATAATTAGAAATAATTAGGAATAATTAGGAATAATTAGGAATAATTAGGAATAATTAGGAATAATTAGGAATAATTAGTAATAATTAGGAATAATTAGTAATAATAAGTAATAATAAGTAATAATTAGTAATAATTAGGAATAATTAGGAATAATTAGGAATAATTATTTATAATTAGTAATAATTAGTAATAATTAGTAATAATTAGGAATAATTAGGAATAATTAGGAATAATTAGGAATAATTAGGAATAATTAGGAATAATTAGGAATAATTAGGAATAATTACCAATAATTACCAATAATTACCAATAATTAGCAATAATTAGCAATAATTACCAATAATTAGCAATAATTAGTAATAATTTGCAATAATTAGTAATAATTTGCAATAATTAGTAATAATTAGTAATAAATACCTAAAATTAAGAAAAATTAGAAAAAATTAGGAAAAATTAGGAAAAATTAGGCAAAATTAGGAAAAATTACCAATAATTAGAAAAAATTATCAATAATTAGTAATAATTACCAATAATTAGTATTAATTACCAATAATTAGTAATAATTACCTATAATTAGTATTAATTACCAATAATTAGTAATAATTAGGAATAATTACCAATAATTAGTAATAATTACCAATAATTAACAATAATTAGTAATAATTAACAATAATTAGTAATAATTACCAATAATTACCAATATTTAGTAATAATTAACAATACTTACCAATAATTACCAATAATTGCCAATAATTACCAATAATTGCCAATAATTACCAATAATTAGTAATAATTATGAATAATTAGTAATAATTACGAATAATTAGTAATAATTACGAATAAATAGTAATAATTGCGAATAATTAGTAATAATTACTAATAATTAGTAATAATTACCAATAATTAGTAATAATTACTAATAATTAGTAATAATTACCAATAATTAGTAATAATTACCAATAATTAGTAATAATTACCAATAATTAGTAATAATTACTAATAATTATCAATAATTACCAATAATTAGTAATAATTACTAATAATTATCAATAATTACTAATAATTAGTAATAATTACTAATAATTAGCAATAATTAATAATAATTAGCAATAATTAGTAATAATTAGCAATAATTACTAATAATTAGTAATAATTAGTAATAATTAGGAATAATTAGGAATAATTAGGAATAATTAGTAATAATTAGGAATAATTAGTAATAATTAGGAATAATTAGGAATAATTAGTAATAATTAGGAATAATTAGGAATAATTAGGAATAATTATTTATAATTATTTATAATTAGTAATAATTAGGAATAATTAGGAATAATTAGGAATAATTAGTAATAATTAGGAATAATTAGTAATAATTAGGAATAATTAGAAATAATTAGTAATAATTAGGAATAATTAGGAATAATTAGGAATAATTATTTATAATTATTTATAATTAGTAATAATTAGTAATAATTAGGAATAATTAGGAATAATTACTAATAATTATCAATAATTACTAATAATTACTAATAATTACTAATAATTAGCAATAATTAATAATAATTAGCAATAATTAGTAATAATTAGCAATAATTACTAATAATTAGTAATATTTAGTAATAATTAGTAAAAATTAGGAATAATTAGGAATAATTAGGAATAATTAGTAATAATTAGGAATAATTAGTAATAATTAGGAATAATTAGGAATAATTAGTAATAATTAGGAATAATTAGGAATAATTAGGAATAATTAGTAATAATTAGGAATAATTAGTAATAATTAGGAATAATTAGAAATAATTAGTAATAATTAAGAATAATTAGGAATAATTAGGAATAATTATTTATAATTATTTATAATTAGTAATAATTAGTAATAATTAGGAATAATTAGGAATAATTACTAATAATTATCAATAATTACTAATAATTAGTAATAATTACTAATAATTAGCAATAATTAATAATAATTAGCAATAATTAGTAATAATTAGTAATAATTACCAATAATTACCAATAATTACCAATAATTACCAATAATTACCAATAATTAGCAATAATTAGTCAAAGTGAATGTGCTTTCACTGATGTGCAAAGAATTGAAGTTTTTCAAGAGAGTACTCAAAATCAAACTTTTTTACAAAGAGACATGAGTATCGATGACGACACCCCACATTTAAGAGTTGGTGATGACGATGATGTTAATGATGTCACATATGAATTTGAAACGGTAAGAGATGAAGCAATTGTAACTCGAATGGATATCGATGATGTTGAGGAGGAATATGAAGATGACATTGACATATATGAAGATGATGATGAAGATGAACACTGATAGCATTTCATGGTATTATACAATCATAATATGTATATATGTATATATAATAGTAATTATCAATTATTTGCTAATATTAACATTTTCTGTTTCAGATGGACAACGCCACATTTCGTGCGTTGGCGGATGCTGACCTGACTTTTGATGCGGATGAGTTGCTGACAGATGACCCTCAGCCTGCAGGCGCTCCAGGGAGTACGCGGAGGGGGCGCGGTCTTGCACGATTGATGATTCCTGACCCCGTCCCCGAGCGACGTCCACGTCTTGGGTTTGATCCACGCACACGGAGGTGTGATAACCTGTGTGATAACCTGTGGATTTGACTAAGATTTCATTAATCTATTCACATAATAAATGTTTATTATTTTTTCAGTTTTCCGTATATAGAAGTCGGACAGGGCAGCGCTATTTTGCGCAACTATTTCTCTCAGCCGTGGACCACATGGGAGCAGATTCCCATTGATGTGCAGCAGGCCATGTTCGGCCATTGGTTGGTACGTACGTAAATAAATAATTTTTATTTTGAAAATTATTTCATTTCTAACTTGATATTTTGATTTATTTGTAGGGTTTATGGTATCCGATCGAGGATACCATGCGTGACGCCATCCACGAGGCATGGGAGGTGGCCATGCGTGATCGCCTTCGTCAGTTTTTTCACAATTTAAGAAAAGCTGCGATGAAGAAAGCAGGAGTGTCAGATTTTGAGGAGTCATGTAGAGCACACCGACCAGAGTATATTTCATCCCATGTATGGGATGGATTATGTGCGCACTGGTTGAGTGGTGCCTTTCAGAGGAGATCATCGGTGGGGAGGCAGAATCGGGGGAGACAGGAGGTGACTCATCGAGCTGGGAGTCGTTCTTTCAGTACTCATAGACAGAATCTGGTACGTACATTATTTATAAATATTTTATATAAATATAAATATTAACAGTTTATTTTTTATTCTTATAGGCTGTCGAGCACCCAGATATTACAGAGTACGACGTATATCGGAGGATGTATAGTGATCCTGCTACTGGGGAGATCAGATGTGATCGTCAGCATCACATCGTGGTCAGTATTATTTGTTTTCAAGTTTAAAAATTAACTGCATATAATATATTCACAATTTTAATTTTAAATTGCAACTATAGGAGTCATATGAGGCCGCAGCGGCACAGGCCCGGCCTGAGAGTCAGGCCGAGTCATCAGATCAGACCACTGACCGTCAGTTTGATGAGGCGGCATGGATGCAGGCCACCTAGTATGCCTTCGAGAAGGGCCGGGTAGTTGGTATCGGCTTTCGACTGACTCCCGGAGATTATTATGGCAGTGCTGCGATGTCGGCGTCCAGCTCGAGAGGAGCTCGTGCATCTTATTCTACACAGTATGAGGATCAGTTGCGATCTCAGACTGCACAGATAGAGAGTCTCTGACAGGAGCAGGAGCAGATGCGTCAGCAGCATGAGGAGGAGCGTCGACGCCAGCAGCAGCTGTACGAGGAGCAGGCGAGTCGGTGGCAGCAGCAGCATCAGGAGCAGATGGAGTACATGCGCCGACTCACTCATGCTTTAGGGATGGAGTTTCCTCCACCACTATCTGCAGATCCCCCACCTCCCCCCTCCCCCCCTCCTTCAGATTAGAGTTTGTATTTCTGTTATAAAATTTGTGAAATCAAATTTTTTTTTTCTATTCGTAGTTTCTGTCTCATTATAAAATATTAATAATATTATATTTTTAAATAACAATATTAATATGAATAATAATATTATTTATATTTTATAATATTAAATTATATATATATATTAAAATTATATATATATATTAAAATTTTATAATATTATAATTTAATTATTTTTTTTGTAATACTTGAATTATTTTAATATTTGAATGTAAAATAATTCTATTATTTTTATATTAATTAAAATAACTTATAAATATTTTTTTTATTTATGAATTATAATTGTAATATTATTATATTAATTAAATCATTTATTAATATTCTATTATTTTTTATTTTTGAATTATAATTCTACTATTATTATAGTAATTAAAATAATTTATTATTTTCATTTGTAAATTATAATTCTATTATTATATAAATTAAAATAATTTATTAATAATTTATTTTTTTTATTTTTTTTATAGTATTTGCGACGGGATACTATGCCCGTCGCAAATAATTGTATTATTAATAGTTTTTTATTTTTTTTAAAAAATAGTATTTGCGACGGGATACTATTCCCGTCGCAAATACTAGTATTATTAATTTTTTTTATTTTTTTTAAAAAATAGTTTTTGCGACGGAACCGTCGCAAAAGAGATTTGCGACGGGTCCCGTCGCAAAAGGTATTTGCGACGGGACCCGTCGCAAAAACTATTTTAAAAGTTTTTTACAAAAATACAGAATACTATTTGCGACGTGGAGAATGTCCGTCACAAAAAAAGGCTTTAGCGACGGGCCCGTCGCAAATAAGTGTAGTTGCGACGACGTTTTCAGCAACGGGCTATTTGCGACGGGATCCCGTCGCAAATACCTGTTTTTCTAGTAGTGGTTGACAAACATGACTCGATTCTGGTTTGGGGATTCAACCAGGGGTTGTTAAAGCTCGAGGAATACATACATGTATGGGATAAACTATCTGCTGCTTTAGAAGTCCTGATAATGGAAGATCCTCACACTCAGGTAATAGATATTTCATGGAAGCTGTTTAGGGATATGAACTCTGGCAGGTTTAAATTTTCTTTCAATGATTCTATTTTCTCATTTTTGACTAATGTTTGGTCTATCTATTTGCTTGAGTGTTTGATTATGAGGACTTAATTTCAGCCAGTGGGTCTAAAGGTGAATTAGGGGTTTTGTTCCCAGCATTTTTCTGGTTCTACTTCAGATGGAGTTCAGAGCACAGGGTCACCACTTCGGCATGGCACTTGGATTCTGAGAGGGTATGGCCTGGCCATTGGTATTGTGCCTGCGCATCTTTTCACGGGACTGTCTGAGTGCCCATGTCCTGGTGGGGGACCTTTACACAATGAAAATGATGGGGTGTGGTAGAACTTTTATGTGCCTGGGAATTTTCTATATTTTTATTTGGTTGTTTTGTTGGACACTATGGTTTCTCACTTTCCTTGCAAAGTGATTTGATAATCAAATAAAAAAATAATTTTTAGTCACAGTTCCAAATTTTCAATATGAGGTTAGGTGATTGTCGTGCATTCATTCTTACTGGACAAACAAGTAGTGTTCAAGAATTCACTGAGTAGTTTATTTCCAGAATAGTTATGAGAGTCAATCTACCTATTTTTTCAAGATAGGATCCCTTGGGATGGATAAGAAAAGTTGAAACCTTTTTCTTGTTCAATTGGATGACTGGGGATATGAGACTACATTTGGCATAATTAAGCCCAGATCACTCGGTACACTAATAGTTCTTGTCTTGGATGAGAAAAAAATCTTCTTTAGATTGGGATAATTTGAATCCAGTATTGAAAAAGAAATATGAAAATGGTGAGGTGAAATTTGAATTCTATCTGGAATTCTCTGATGTGGAAATTTCTTATCAAACTTCTTCAGTGGATAAGTATGAAAGGAATGTCTGTTAGGTGCAATTTATTCTTAGTCTGTAATCGAATTCCATTACTAGAGAATTGGAAAGTTATTGAACTTATTTTGGTTTTATTACCAAGGAATATTGTGAAGGGAAGGATGATTTATCTTAGTACATTCAACTTTTAGAAGATCTAAGAGAGGCATGTATAAGGAGTGTTGTCTGAGGCATAAGGAAGGAAGTTTGGTGGTTGAGTATGGAAGTGATACTTATTCCTCATTGGTGAAAGGTGAGGAAAAAATAAAGCATGATCCATCTCATGTGCTGTAGGTAATTATTTCATTGGACATGTAAATTCATTCTTTGTTGATGAAACTTCTTATGATAGAGAAGATTAGTCACACTAATCTTAACTACATGAACAAGAATGAGTTTGATTTATAACATGAAGAATTTTTTGTAGGAAAAGTGGATCCTTGTATGTATTTAAAAAATTTTGATTACCGTATTTCCAAAAATAATGGTTGTGGGCATTGTTTTCTTGATATAATTAGTGTTTATCAAGATGGGCATGCAACTAGTGGAACAACTACTTAGGAGATCAGTTGCAAGATGGACCAAAAACTATTACAAAGTGAAAATAGATGCACTATGTTTCTAACCAAGGAAAATTTAAATTTTATGTTTGTAATGATAGAAGATATGTTTGAAGTATGTTTGATGATATATTTCTTTGATTACGAGTTGTAAAATGTGAAACATGGCCTTAGATATTTACCTTTTGTCTCAAATGTGTTGTGCTATGGGAACCCTATGATTTAAGTCAGTGTTGCTTGGATATTGTCAATATTTTTCATATTAGTAGGATATGTTTGAAAAAAATATAACTAGTTTTTTAATCATAGGGAAGGATACACATTTTGATATTTCTAGGTATTATCAATTTCTTTTCCTTGATTCTATTATAGTTTCTGAAACCATGAAAACATATCATAAATTAAAACTACTTCTATGCCTTAAGTTTAATGTACCATTTTATCCATTATTAAATATTTTTACAAGATATTTAATGGATAATAGTTATTAGGTAAATTATTAATAGATCTGGAAAGAATGATTCCTTACTAGAAACAAATACGTTTGGTAATTAGAATGTATTATTGAAGATATGGTAGCAGAGATGATTATATTTTTTGGTTGTGACATATTAACATTTTGGAGTTTTATTATTTTTCAAAAGAAGGGTTAAAAGTTCAAAGGTCAAAATTAGAACTATAATATCCTCCTAGAGGGAGTGAAGATCCATGGAAAGATGACTGGAAAGATTTACACACTGTTGGAATCATAAGCTATAAACGAAGGAACAAAGTTCCTTATAAACAAAGTTCATACTTGTTGTGTCATGAGTAGTGCACTGCTGATGATATATTTCTTATATTCTAGATGAGTATGACATGTTGTTACTATTTTCTATTAGGTATAGGAACCCATATGTTGGAAAAGTTAAATTTTTTTTTCTAGGGGGTACAAAAGCTGAACTGGTTTGGTGTTATATGGGTTGTTGGGGACCGAAAAGAGGTCAAAGAGGTTCAAGAACCCAAATACCAAAAGGAGATTCATCATGTTACTAATGCTGTTTTTATAGATAAATTTTTACTTTCTCCTATTATATTCCCTATAATGGATGGTTTAGAAGCTAGACATACCATTTTTTGGAACCCTAGAATTCTCTGTTGGGGCATTAGTAATGTTAATGGAATTATAATTACTGGGAATTCCTTTTTTTATCTCCATAAATATAGTGTTTATCCCAATTATAATTTTAAAAAGTGGTTTAATCAGCTTTGTGTAGGGTTTTGGGTCTTATGGATGGACTTTACACTTCAAGTTTGATGTTTGGAGTAGCCGTTGGGGCTGTGTTTAGGGGGTTCTAGAAAAACATTATTAATACAAGCATTCCATGAAATGTTAAAGTTTCCCAAATACTAGTATATTCATTGTTTGGGATGAATTATACATATATTATAGTTTTTTTTGGTACCCCAAAATAATTTTTTTAATTTATAAGCATATCGAGTCTATGAGTTAAGGAAATTTGGAATAAATTTCCATTAGCTATAGTGAAGATTTAAATGAACTTTTTTTAATTGATTATACAATGGGGATATTTTTTAAGGGGATATTTTACACTTAGAATTTTTACTTATTTATGGGAAATATGTAGAATCAAGGTTCACTTTGTCATTTAGGAAGAATCCTTACTTTCCTACAAGGTTCTATTATAGTTGTGGTGAAGTTTCATGGAAATGATAGGCTAAAGTGGTTAAGGGTACCGAAACCTGGTTAGTGGTCTTTCCATATATATTTTGTGAAAGTCATGTATGCATTCGGGGGAGACTTAAAAATAGAAATTTGGGGAAAAGGTGATTTTTTAGCATGGGATAAATTGTTAAGATGTGAGTTTGTATACAATTGTGTATGTTTGTGGCTATAGAAAGTGGTAAATGTGTGTGTTGTAGTAAGATTAATTTTGTATTTTTCCCATGATTTATTATTAGGGTGGGTAGAGGATGGTAGGGGTTATTAGTTATTTTGTTGGGTAATAAATAGGGTAACATTCTTAGGGGGATGGGGGATATAATTAATTTTTGTATTCAGCTAGTTATGGGAGGTTCAGGTCTTAAATGGTTCCAATTATGGATCTTTAGAAGTGATATTTCCATAAAGAATCTATTACTTCATCTAATTATACTTTCCCTCATCCACCTTCTTATTCTACTAATTTTAATTACTTTCATAGAAAATCTATACAGAAAGCATCAATACAGTGCTACAAATTCTTTATTCCACCTTTACTGCCTTTTCTCTCCTTCTAGTACTCATAGTTCTAACATCCCATAATGATAGACACCCCAGAATCATAAAGGATTAGTATATTTGTAGACTATATACATAATCAAGTTATTTTATGAAATATATTCACCATATTTCACAAAATTATTCTCACATAGCTCCCTTATTAGAAATATCATACTTAAAACCTTTCTTTATAACCTAAGGAAATGAAAGCATAATAAAGGGTGAGCTCATATTATCAGTAATAATAAACATAAGAGATATCAATCAGTGATCATAAGTGAGTATAATATAAGAATAAGGGTATGATTACATGATCAAAACTTATTAAATTCATACTTAATCAGTCAAAGTTAATTAATAATGAGTTATTCCATAATAAAATACATAATTAATAAGAGTGTGGAATCATAAATAATCAATCATTATCTATGGGAACATATTATAAGCATAAAACATAATTTTTTGGTATACACATATGTATAAAAAATAATTTCTTTTATCAAGGCTCACAATAAAGACTATAATAATAGACATAGTCCCATAGTGGATAGAGTATCAAGACTATCATAGTGGGAAGAGTATCATAGTGGATTAGGTTCACTCTCCAATCCATTATTTTCTTAGTCAAGGTTCACTCCCAAGATTATCATAGTGGAAAAAGTCTTATAGTGGATTGGGTTCAATCCATATTCCATCATTTCCTTAGTCAAGGTTTATTCCCAAGAATATCATAGTGTAAAAGTCCCATAGTTGATTGGGTTCATTCTCAGTACCATTATTTCCTTAGTCAAGATCCACTCCCAAGACTATCATAGTTTATAGAGACCCTAACAAAATTGGATTCAATCCCTACTCCAGTCCATATTATCTCATGAGATATAAATCTTTACCCAATGCATTGGAGGACTATATGATTTCAGGGCCCTCATCACAAAATGAAAACCACATATAAGTGTGTTATAAGATCATACAAAAATTCACCATTTCACCATATCATAACCCATGGAAAATAAATGGGTTTCATAAACATTTCATTATCATTTAATCATATCCATTCAGATAAAGGAAGTGGATGGTATAAAAAATAATTCCTTATTATATCATAGCTTAATTAACCCCAGGGAAAGTAACAAGTTTTATAGAATCATCCTTAAAAAATCATAATTATAATTTATATAGAGAAATTAAGTGGATGTTATCATAATATGATATCCCCAATGAATCATAATAATCCTTAAATAATGTTAACATAGATAAAAAATACCTTTAAAATAACATTTGAACATTTATTTGAAAACAAGGAAAATACCCTTTTCTTTTGGTATCATTAAAAACTAAAAATTAGAAAAATATTTAGAAAAGTATTTTATTTTAAAATAACCATAGAAAATTTTAAATTAAGCTTTATATAAAATAATTTTCTTGATGGAAGGAAAAAATATTCACCCCATATACGTTAAAAGAGAACATTATTTTCACACTTTTATAAAAATACAAAATTGAGTCATAAATAAAACATTTGAAAGGATTAATTTTAATCATTTATAAAGAAATAAAAGGTAGTAAAAATAAAATTTTAAAAAAATTTATATATAGATAAAAACTTTAATAAAACATTTTGAAGAATATGAACATGGAATAAAAAGTTATTTGACTAGAGAGGAGATAAGATCAACTTTTCTTACAATTATTTTATTGATCCTTTTAAGTAACAAAGAGAGAAAAATGGTACTAATACCTAAAAATTATAATAATAAATAGAAAATAATAATATAGATGGTTTTTAAAGGCTAAGGATCATATAATTTCCCTTAATAGAAATTTTACATAGATAATCTTAAAAAGAAGTGGGATTGTAACATAAAACCTTACCAATTAGGTTACTTTTGAATCATAATCCATTGAAATAAATAACATAAAATTAAAATTAAAATATAATTAATATAAATATATTCAATATATTTCATATTAAATGAGAAATATATACACCATATAAACACAAATAGGTGCATAACATGAAACATGTTTTAACGAAACAATATTGAGATGAAAAACCCTTATAGTTTTGGTAATATCTAAATAAAAAACTCATAAAATAAAGAAAATTAGATGAATTTGTGAATTTCCATAATTTTCATGATAATAATAAAAAAATAAATTCATGTTTAGTATGTTTACCACAAAAAAAGTGGTGAATATGGTATATGTCTCACATAAATAAAAGTTAGATGAAAAACCCTTACCTCAAGTCTTGTCTTACTTCATATGTGTTAAAAAACCCTATATAATAGATATAAATTTATTATAAATATATTAAAAAATAATATTCATATAAAAATTACTAAATATAATTCCAATATATAATTTCCAATTATCCTTTTATTAAAAATTCTTCATTAAAATGAACATTCAGGTGAAAATTGGTTCTTTTTCCATGCATGTTTTGATTCAACAGTTCCGTTCCTTGTACCTTGGTCATGATTTCATCAACTATATAATAATAATAAGTATAATATTTTTTCATTATATAAAAATTTATAACCATTAATATAAATTTGTGATTAAAAATGAATTACATCACTCTATGTAGACTGTAGTTTGTACGTATACATGAGTGTTGTTTTCACTTTTTGATGGATAGAATGAAAGAATGGTACATAATAATTCAAATTTATAAAATAATAATTATATCATAAATATATTATAAATTTTCATTAAATATATCATTAAATATATAATTATTACCATCCATGTAAATTGGAAATGAAAAATGAATAACATCACTTCGTAGAGGTGGTAGTCCACATGTACACACAAGCGATACTATAATTTTTCAAAAGATGGAAAATAGATAGAAAATGGCTATAAAATTAACATAAAAACCTCTCAGTATGGTAAATATATCAATCAAATCATGTTAATTTGGTTATATAACTTTTTTAGTAGGTTTAAGAATAAAGAAACATGAAAAAGACCGGTAAGAACATATACCTCTTCTTGTGATATCCTCTGTTAAAAAGCGCCATAAGGCTTCTTAGATGGGTCTTTTGGGAAGACTATCACCTCAAGGTTGTGGATACAGATTTTGGGGAATTATTTTATCTGATATTAGTTGATAAAAATGGCTCAAGTGGTGTGGATAATAGAAAAGAGGAGGTTCCCTTTTATAAGTGAGGGGAGTGTCAAACTTGTAATTATTAAGAATATTAAAATATAATAAAGTCACTATCTTAAAAAAGTGGCTCCAAATTGGATAAATTTAAAACATGGAATGAGATAGGATATAAATATATTCATCCAATAGGATTTATAAAAGTTTTTAGGTCATTTTATTCCTTATATATTTAGTTTAATCCCTCATTAACCTTTATAACATTTACTATAATAATGAAATTTTACCTCAATTACTATTCATAATGAATAAAAATGAAATTTAACTCATTAGTAAATTTAAAAATTTTGATTCAAAATATGGAAACCATTTTATCATATTCAATTTTTATAATAGAAAAAAAATCATTTTAAAATAAGTGCGCAGAACACAATGAAATTTGTTTTTAGAAAAAATGAATTTTAAAGAATAAAACTAAATTTATTATTATTCCTTGCCTAGTAAAAACAATTAGATGAATATTAATATATTTTATTGAATATATTATCAACGATTTTCATTAAAATCATTCATCAATACCAATTAATTAAATTTATTAAGATAAAATACATTGTGCATAATAAAAATAGTTTTCTAAGAAATATCTCTTTTTACCTTAAAATGATTTTATCTTCACTTATAAACAATTGATAATAAATTTATGAATGATTATTTTTAATGAAAAATTATTTATAAATGATATTTTTTTAATAAATTTGTATTATATTATATATCATTATACACATACAACCCATAGAGAAACTAACAACACATTATTTCATTAATGGAGATTGTTACATTAGTCATCAACTAAACCCATGAAAATACCAAATATTAAAATGGAAAAATATTAAATAGAAAAATTAGAATGGAAAAAATTGGATCATTTTGATCTTCTAGAGTTATCACCCCCATAAACAACACTATATAAAATAAACAAAATGTTAGTAAACCAATCGATATATTAGAAAAAGAAATTATAGATCCTTGGGAGGAATTGTAGTGAATAATGAATGAAGGAATGAATAGGTATTTATAGGAATTAATGAGACCATTGTAATAGTAATTTAACTATTTGAAAAGTAAGGTGACCATTATAATAGTAACATGATCATTAAAAATAATAACCTGATTGTTGAGAATAATAACCTGACTATTGGAATAGTAATTTGACCTCCAAATAATAAAATAAAATATAAATAATATCTATAATGAGTAATTTAAGAAAATATAAATATTATAATTCTTTAAAATAAATATCAAGATTAAAAACTCAAAGAAAATATAAGCACATTTTTAATAAATTGTATTTTATTATATTTCATAAAAATTATAAATTTTTATGTTAAAAATTAAAATGAGCTATGTTAGAAAATTATTTTGATAAAATAAAAATTATTTTTAGAATCATTATGCCAAAATTTTCTACGGGTTATTTTTTTTAATTCTCAGAAATACTTCAATTTCTAGGTGAATAATAAAAATACAGTTTTTTCGTAATCAATATATTTTAAATGTCATCATTCATGATTAAATGGTGACCTAATAATTTATAGAAATATTAGATTATATGAAGAAATATTTAATGATATAAATTAATCATTTAAATATAATAAACCTGTTTTTCAAACCTAAAAATTATTTTCTAAAGTCTAAAGTCTAAATTATTTTATTAAAATAATATTTTTTCATTTTTACACCTTTTATTTTGATTAAAATAATAAATTCATATTATAAAGTATTTTAAGGTCTTAAAACAATTTTATTTAATTTAAATATATTTAATAATGTCAAAAAATCACTATTTAAAGTTTTACCTTGGATATGATATTTTATTCAATATTATAACTCAAAAATACCCCTCTCCTCAAGTATAAATAACCCATCACCGCTTCCTTGGAAAACCACTTCACTTACAATTAATAAGGAAAAATTTATATAAAAATCCCTTCTATTAATCCAATTATAATACTTAAGGAAATTATAGAGTAAGCCAACTCCAAGCATCAAAGGAGTTTAGTGCCATAGAAAATAAGCTACACTGAGAAAACAGTAAGTTTTCATCAACTTCTCTTCTCACTTCCTTCTTCTCTGCCTTTTTTTATCTATTACAGTCAAACCCAAATATTGATAAATTAATTTATAATTATTTTATCATTATATTACTGATTTTAACCTACTATAATGATTATATTTATGATTTATTTATATTTGATACTTCTCTTTCTTCTTCTTTTGACAATGTCTCGTTAATAGTCGATTAACCGCCAACAAGGGCGTCTCTAGTTCTTTTCTTATTTCCACCCTTATGGATATCTATAATAAATTATTTATAATATATAAATGTATAAATATAATTATTTCTAATCTTATGGAGTTAATATTAACAATGTATAAATATAAATAAGTAAAGATCATTAAATCGAAGTAAGATGGGATATTTTAAGAAAACTATGATATCAAAATGTTTCACCTTTAACAAAGAGAATTAAGAAATATAATCCCATAATTATAACTGATGAAGAGTAAAAAAATTAACATAATTAAATTCCAGTTACACATTTTAATAAACCTAAGTTTATTATTTAGAAGCTGGAAAAGTGATGAAAGAAAGCGAGATTTAGGGAAAGAGGATTCTCAAACCCAATTCCTTCTTTTTGGGTTGTCTTCTCTTTCACATTATTCTTAGTATGGATGTTACTATATTGAACTTAAATTTTAATTTAACAATTCTTTCCATTTTATTTTTTGGGATATACATGTTTTTACCTTATCAAAAGGTCTTCTAATGCAATTAATTTTTTTTAAAAGGGATTTATTTTTGAAAACATCACTTTGACTCCTATTGAGTTGTTTCTTCTTCAAATAACAACGATATTTTATGAAAAAATAAGATCTAATTTATTAATTCTAGAACCCTAAAGGTTATTCCTTAAAGTATGATTTATGACACCCTTAAGAACCCTATTCCCTTCTATGTGTTTATTTCATGACTATAATTGTTATATGTTCTCTTTCCATGTAGAATGCATGATTATGATCATTTTATGACATGATGGGTGGGACTAGAATTATATATCCCTTGAATGAAATGGTTAATATGATATATCTCATGAGATTATGTGTATTATTCATGAACATGATGATAGCTTTGTTCACAATTATGATGTTATGATTTACGCACATATGTTATGCATGAACATGATGCTAGGTTTGTTCATAATTATGTGTGGTATTTGACCATTATGATGTTTCATTATTATGTATATTCCATAGTCCATGCCTTTATCAAATGTTTCCCTCATGATTATGATGATGATACTTTCTTATGATATGATGATGTTCCTATCCTTATTCCTCCTATTATATTCCTCCCCTTTTTGAGATTTTAGCTCACCCCTTCCTCTGATGTATATCCTTAGGTTAATACATGTAATAAGGATAATGTGATAACTTATAGGTTAAAAAATAATAAGGATCTAAATAATGATTAAGCATTATTATGTAAAAGTGATGTATGACCCTAATTTTCCCAAGATATTAAACCTTTGGATCCTAGATTGTATCACTATTATATTTTTTATATTAAAAATGATGCAATAGTCATGTAAGAAAAATACGAGCCATTATATTATTCATTTTTTTTTATATTTAATACCTATATATTTCATCAATATCATAGTTCATTAGTGATCAAGGTACATAATATAAAAACAATATAATACTTTTAAAATTGATTTTGCAACATAAAATGATATTATTTTTAACATTTAAAATTGAGTACTTATTTATTAAAAAATAACGAATAAATTTTCATTAAGGAAAACCTTTATACATATTTTTCATTATTTACTTATTCCTATTCACACCCACCAATCCAACGACTAGGCAATAAAAATCACATTTATTAATAATATTTCAATAGAATATTAAGGTTTTTAAAGCTATGTGTTTCATGTAAAGTAAGCTAGAAAACACAAAAAAATAATTATTTAAAGACAAATATATCATAAAATATTAAGGCGTTATATTTTATCCCCTTATAAGAATTTCACACTCAAAATTCTATCGCTTTGATACAAACAACTAAGGATATTTATGCCTCAACACATCATCAGGTTACCATGCAGTTTCCTCAAATTTATTATTCCTCTAAAGTACTTTAACTAGGTGTATAATCCTATTTTATAACACTTTATCTCTATGATCCATTTTTTCAACCAGTTTTTCCACACAAGAAAGATCATTCTCCAACGGTACAAACTTTAAGTTTTGTATAGGTGAATGATTAGGTATGTACTTGCTTAAAATAAATACATGGAAAATATCATCAACTTAAGAGATATTCGGTGGAAGTTCCAATTTATAATATACCATCCTGATACAATAAATAATCTCTAAGGGAATGATATATCTAGGGATAAACTTTACATTCTTTGTAAACTTCATAAAATTATTCCAAAAAGATATTCATAGGAATAAATTGTCACCAACTTCAAACTATAGTTCTCACAAAAGATTTTTATTATAACTTTTCTATCGACTTTGATCTGCCTTGATGTTCTAATAAATTGATCCAACCTTCTCTAATATTTTCTAAAATAGCTCAATTCCTAGTAGTTTTCATTCTCCAATTTCATCCCAACACATTGTATTTCTTCACTTCCTTCCATATAAGGAAAACTAAGGAGATATCTTAATGATCGAGTGAAATATATTATTATAGGAAAACTTGACCAGAGGAAGGTTTTGATCCAAACCATCTTTAAAATCCATAGAAAAATCTCTCAACATTTATTTTAGGATTTGAATATCCCTCTAAAACCATTTGTCTGAGTATGATATGTAGTGATAAATCTTAAATCCATATTCAAATCTTACATAATGTTTATACAAAACATCAAGGTAAACCTTGGATCTCAATTAGATAGATTGAGAGTGGTACTCCATGAAATATTACCACTTCCTTAACATATAACCCAAAAATATGATCAAGAGATAAATATTCTTTAATAGTAATGAAATGTGCTAACTTTATATATAAATCAACTAAAACCCAAATATAATTTTGAAATTTAATTTTTTTGAGGATTATGATGAAGAAATCCATGGATATGTTCTCTAATTTCCATTCTGGTATGGATAATGGTTATAACATCTCCTTAGGATTTTGTCTCTCAACCATAACTTATTGGCATACCAAGAAATGAGATACATACTCTACAATATCCCTTTTTATATTTTCCCACCATAGATCTCTATAAATTTTCATACTTATTGGATGAATAGAGAATAATGAAAAATGAGATTTATCCTATAAATCATTTTTTAAATATGGAATTGATGGGACACATAATTAGTTTCTAAATATGATCATTCCATAACTATCATGGTTGAATTTAAAAACATTCCTCACCTTCTTCTTCATTCCTTACACACCTATTTAATTCTCACATGGATGGATGATTGAAAATTCATCTAAGAACTATATGACACGTACCCTTTCCTCATGATTTCAAGATGTATATTATGAAAATATATAAGTACTTAATATCTTTCAATCATCATCATGAAAAAACTACCATGAAAAAATTACCGCTTCCATCTCCAAATCACGAGTTGAGTAATTTTCTCTTGAATTTTCAATTGGCATGGGGAATAAACTATCACAATATCATTCTGCATGAGGAAAATTTTCAATCCCTTATTTGATGCATCACTATAGATCACAAATTATTATACAGTAGAGGGTAGTGTGAGAATGGGTGCACTAACTAACCTTCTTTTCAACTCCTTGAAATCATCATCATCATCATCAATATTATTTATTTATTAAAAAAAGATAAGAATGAGTATAGGAGCCTATGGTGGTCTAAAGTATCCATCACACCCAAGAAAGCTATAGATCCCAATCAATATGGTTGGTCTGGTCCATTGCTCAATAACCTCTTTCTTTGAAGGATCCACCGATATACCCTTGCTTGAGATTATATGACCCAAGAATGAAACTTTCCATATCCAAAATTCATACTTTCTAAATTTGGAATACAAATTATCCTTCATTAAGGTCTTCAAAAAAATACTCAAATTATATTCATAATTTTCATTACTCTTAGAATATATAATAATATCATATATAAATATTACCATAAATTGATCAAGGTAATCTATAAATACTATATTAGTTAAATCCATGAATATAGTAGAGGCATTGGTAAGTACAAATGAAATCACTATAAATTCATAATGATCATACATCACACAAAAGGCTATCTTGGGTGTATACTCCTTATTGACCATATTTTGATGATATCCAAATCAAAGATTGATATTTTAAAAATATAAATCTCCTTGTAATTGATTTACAAAATCATTGATACATGGTAGAGTGTACTTGTTCATAATAGTGATTTTGTTAAGTTCTGATAATCTATTAAAAGGCTCAATGACCTATATTAATTTTTAACAAAAAGAATAGATGAACCCCATAGTTATGTACTAGGGAATATGAACCCCTTATCAATATTCTACAGGATTTTCTTAATCAGTTATTACAACTCAATTAGGGCCATTCTATTTGAAGTCTATAAAATAAGTGTAGCATCAAGTATGAGTTCTAATGAAAACCCAACTTCATGATTCATAGGAAGACTAGGAAATTATTTAGGAAATACATCGGTATATTACTAAACAATAGGAATATCATCAATGTTGATTTTCGCCCCAACCATTTGAGATAAACATCCCCCATGAATAGGTAGTATGATCCATAAAATGAAAATAGTTTCCATTGGAATTTTATATTCATTCTCACACCGATATAAAATCATATGTTCATTCAAAATATGAAATGTGACTTCTCTTCCTTGAAAATTGGTATGTTCTCTATATAAATAATGCCAATAAATACCAAAAATAATTTCAAATTTAACTATAGGGATAGTAAAAATATTTCTATGAAGCACAGTCCCACAAAATTATATCAGAGAGGAACCATCAACTTGAGATATAATCATCATAATATTAGGAGTTTTCATCGATAAATAAACATCTAATCATTGAGGATATGAATTAACATTCCTAAAAAAATTTCATGATATAAAGTAATTCATATGACTAAGAAAAAATAAGATATTTCAATATCTGAGTGCACCCATCCCCACCTCAATTTCATTATTATATCTTAAATCCCTTATTAAAATTAAAAAATAGTGTGAGTATCAAACATCGATAATCAAAGTAAGAGATCATAAAATAATGAGAATAATTCTTGAGATTTCCTAAATTATGACACCTTCTTATCAACCCATGAAACTTTAAGTACATCTCATATTATTATAGATTATAATAGGTTTTCATAGATTCTATTCTCTCATTAATAATAATGGTTTATAAAGAGAATGAAAATTAACCAAATAAAATTATCCAAGAGTGTCAAACTAGGTGGAAGTTACACCCATTTATCATCCACTAAGTGAAGATCGAGTTAATACCCAACCAACCTTTTCAGGGTTATTACCCCTAAGTTTATTTGTGTCAGAGCCTACATACACTTGTTTGTCTCTAGAAAAGTATGTAATTTCTAGGAAATCACATAATCTATATCTTATAAAAACATTATGATGTTATCATATACATAGACTTATCCCTAGGTGTTTCACCAATGTCTTCTAATCCTAATATCTAAAAATTATCAAACCCTGATCTGTTACCAACTCAGGTGACCCAAATATTATATAAATAAATATTACATCATTTTAGATGAATATTAAATAAATATCACAATAATACACACCCAAAAACCATACAGGTTTAGTTTATTTTGAGAATAGATACATAATCAACTTATTTCATGAAATTTCTTCAACCTATTCCACAAAGTTATTTCTACATAATACCCTTATTAGACATACCATACTTAAAACCTTTATTTATAACATGGGGAAATAGAAACATAAGAAAGGGTGATATCAGATGCTCAATAAGGGTAAACATAAGTGATATCAATCAATAATCATAAGTGAGCATAAGATAAGCATAAGGGTATGATAACATGATCATAACTTATGTAAGACATACCCAATCAGTCAAAGTTAATGAATCACAAGTCATGAAATAAGATTATTTTCATAAAGAAATACATAATTCATAAGTGTGTATAATCATCAATAATAAATCATGATCCATGATAACATATCATAAGCATAATACATATGTTTATGGTATATACATAAGAATGTAAAATCATTTCTTTAGTCAAGGATCACATACAAAAGTATCATAGTTGGAAAAGTCCCATAGTGGATTGGGGTTACTCCCCATTACATTAGTTACTTATTCAAGGTTCACTCCCAAAACTATCTATAACACCCCAATATTTTATGATACAGTTTACTTTAAATAAATTTTATTTCTTTGATATATTGTTTAACACGCAACACCAACTTTAAATGAACTGTGATATACTATTGGGATATTATTATTTAATGTGACATTTATCAATTAGATTTTGAATTGGAGAGTATGAATGTGAATAAAAAAATTATAATTTTTTTACATATATATCAAATTAATTCATTGGTTATAAATTTATTATAAATGAAAATAAAATCATTTGAGTATAAAAGAGATGTTTTTATGAAAATCTATTTTTATGCATGCAATGTGTTTTTATATTAATAAATTAAACTAATAAATATTGATGAATGATTTTAATGAAAATTATAGATTATATATTCAATAATTTTTTTAACATCCATCTAATGGTTTTTACCAGTCATGAGATAAGAATAAATCCATTTTTAAACACATTTTTTAAAATGGTTTTCATTGAATTTTTCCCGCTTATTTTAAAATGGATTTATGCCAAATATATATATTTAATATTTAAAAATTTATTTCATATTTTTAATTAGGAATTTAAACTTTTTAAAATATTTATATTTTATTTTTGGTCATTATGAATAGTAACCGTGGTAAAGATTTGTTACCCCACTAAGGGTAAAATAGGTAAAACATGGTTAAAAATTTGGTATAATGAATTAAAATCTCTCTAACACTAGATTTTATCATATTGTATTAGTGGAGTTCATATATTATCATTAAAGTTTCAAAAATATGGAAACTTGGTGCCATTTTTCTTTTATTATGACCATTATATTATTTTAAGAAAATGATAAATAATAAATGTTACTCTCTTAATCTTAATTTCTTTTATATGTTGTAATAGGGATAAAAATAAGTTATGAATGAATATAAAATTTTATTTTGAACATAAATAATTTATTTTTAATTTTTATTGATGATATAATTAACTTAAACACTAATGAAACATTGATACACTGCCTATACAGGTAGTAAAAAAATCAAGGTAAATAATTTTAAAAAATAATAAAATTAATATTTTGTGGATGAATTGTAATATTCCATGAATTTAATTGGTAAATATAAATTATAAATTACGGTAAATGTTTTTATATTATAATTTAATTATTTTATTAATTTCTTTGAAGTGAAATTAAATAAATAATCCCAAAAATTACTTTAGTGATATTATATGTCAAACAATATTTTATTAAATGATTTAAAAATAAATAAAAAATTTGAAAGAGGAAAAATTTCTAAAATTTCATCCATGGACCATTTTTGATCCACTTTTCACCTTATAATTAAATTTATGACCCTTAAAGTCTAAAAATTGTATTGCCACAGTTAAGGTTAGAAAGAGTTAATAAGGGGGTTAAAAAAAGATAAGGTTTAAAGTGAAACTTAAACATGTATAAATTTTATTGGTTAAATAGATTTAGAAATTATCAAATCCTACCTTTTAAATCATGTTTATTTGGTTCCACTTTACATTATTATGATATATATTATATTTAAATCTTTTAATTAATTAAAAGTGCGTCCTTTCCCTCAATTATAAAAGGGAACCTCTTCTTCTTCTTTATTAACAAAGTATTATCCTTAAAATATAAACCAATAACTACCCTAATACCTTTATATATTTATATAAAATTTTATATAACTTATGGTATTTCCAAAAGACCATCCTTTCAAGTCTTAAGGTGTAATCCAAAAGACGTTTCTCAATAGAGGTATAACTCTTAACCGAGTACTTTCAATTTTTATTTCTTCTTATACCTACTATAAATATATGGTATACATTATAAAAAAATTACTCCAGTATCTTCAATATACTAAATTTTTATTATGATTACAGAACTATCATTATCCACCTCCTTTTTATCCCATGGTAAAATAAAACATCTCTCATGCATACGTGTGGACTACCACCTCCATGAAGCGATACATTTCATTTTTCATCACCACTTAACATTTATGGTTATAATGATGAATTTATTGAATATATATATATATATATTATTTTTTTGTAAATTATTTAATTTCATTTCATTCCATCTATCAAAAAGTGGAAATATCACTAGTGCTTACATATGAACCACCGTCTCCACGAAGTGATGTAATTAATTTTTGATCACCAATTTATATGATTAGTTTTAAAAGTGTATATAATTATTATACATTATATTTATATCATTATTTAAATTATACATATTATAGAACCATGATCATAGTATAAGGACTATGACTTATGGATTGAAACATGCATGAAAAATGAAAAAATTATCACCCAAAAGAGCGATTATTAATAAATAGGTGATAAGGTGTTATAAGTAAATAATATATGGTATGATATATATAAATATTTAAATGGAATAAATTTATAGTAAACCTATATTTATTATATAGGAGGCTTGAACCCATATGAAGCAAGATAAGACTTGAGGTAAGGGTTTGTGTTTCAATCTAATTTTTGTCAAGATTGTTTATGTTTCAATTTCCATGTATGGTAATTGTATAATATTAATTTTATAAGACCCATATATTTTATTCTAATATAATTATTTATATTTTTTTAATTATTCCTATCATTTCCCTCTCTTTGGTACTCAATAAGATCAAAATATTTTTTTTAATAAAAACCATCTTTATTTATCCTTTTGGATGGGAATCTTTTTTTCCATGTCCATATTTTCTTTAAAATGATTTCAATATTTTTTTACTAATTTAAAATGATTTATTAAAGTCATTTTCCCATTTTTTACTTTTTATAATTTTTTTAAAAGTAATATTGTTCTTTTTTTCAAACGAGGTACTTTTTACTAAATGTGTGGATGAAATATTTATTTTAATGTTTATAACATGGATGATATTTTCCACTATCATGAATGATAAATGATTTGAATATTCCTTTATAAGTTTCCATGCTTATTTTAAAATAAAATGATTTTCTCAATATTATATGAATTTTTAGTTAAAACATTATCAAAGGGAAATGATATTTTCTCATGTTTTCAAATAAATGTTCAAATATTTTTTTAAGATTATTTTTTATCTATTTCATTATACTTTAAGAATTGTTATTATTCACTAGGGTTATGTTCTTATGACACTATCCACTTTCATCAGATGTATTATTATGATTATGATTCTATAAAACTCATTTATTTTTCATGGGTCAAATAAGTTATGATGATGTTTCTATGAAACCCATTTATTTTCCATGAGTTAATTAAGTTTTGATGAGATCTTCTTGAAACATATTTATTTTCCATGAGTTATGTTATGTTAAAATTAATAATGGTTTATGATATTATGAAACACATATGTATATTTTTCATTATGTGATGGGTGGGTTAATTAAATCCCTCTAATACATTGGGTAAAACCTTATATCTCATGATATAATTATAGTAAATGAGTTGATGTGCTCAATCCACTATGGGAAAATGTGGTGATTCTTGATCCAATATGATATAGGGAATAAGTGGTGGTTCTTGACCCACTATGATGTGGGAAACAAGTGTTGATGCCTAATACACTATGATATGATAGTCTCAGTAGTTAACCTTGACATATGATATGGTTTCAATGCAATATGATGATGCCAAACTATTATGGAATGTTTTTAGGATTATGATTTGAACTCATGGATCATGATTGATTTTTTATGATTCCCCAATATTATGACATGCTAATGTTTTATGACATGAATCATGATTATGATATAGGAATTACTAGGTATGATTTTTTATTTATAATCTCATGTTATCATACCCTTATTATCATGAAATATTTATATATGACCATTGCTAGATATCATCCATGTTTTTCCTTACTAAGCATATGAGCTCACCCATTATTATGTTTTAATTTTCCTTAGGTTATGAAGAAGGGTTTCTAAGTATGATGAGTCTAGAAGGGAACCTTATATAAAAAATGATTTTAGAGATGATTAATATTATACTGAAATAACATGTTTATACATCTAATATCTATATACACTAAAACTTTATGGTTTTGGGGTGTGTAATGTTATTAGATGTATTGAATATTCATTTTAAAAGGATATAATATTTATATATTATACTCTTGGGTTGTCTAACTATAATAGTAGATAAATTCCCACAATGGATTTTATTTACAACTCATTCCATCATTTCCTTAGTCAAGGTTCACTTCTAAGACTATCATGGTGGAAAAATTACAATAATGGATTAGGTTCACTCCCCATTTCATTATTTCCTTAGTCAATGTTCACTCCCAAGACTATCATAGTGGGAATATTCCCTTACTAAATTTGGTTCACTCCCCATTATAGTCAATATTATCTCATGTGATATCAATCTTTATCAAATTATTTGGAGGGATATAAAATTCCGAGCCCACCCATCACAAAATAAAAACCATACATAAGTATTCTATAAGATCATAAAAACATTCAGCATTTAATTATATCATAACTCATTGAAAATAAATAAGTTTCATAAACATTTAATCATCACATAATTATAGCCATCCAGAGAAATAAAGTGGATGATATCATAAAAACATTGCTTATTTCATTATATCTTAATTAACCATGGGAAAGTAACAAGCTTCATAGACTCATCCTTAAAGAATCATTATCATAAGACATATAGAGAAATAAATTAGATGGTATCATAAGATCATATCCCCATTTAAGTATAAAAATTCTTAAATTATGTTGAAACAGATAAAAAATACCACTAAAATATCATTTGAACATTTATTTAAAAATAAGGAAGATAACATTTTCTTTCAGTATATTTAAGAACTAAAAAAACCCAGAATATTGAGAAAAATATTTTATTTAAAAATAACCATGGAAAATTTTAAAGTAATATTCAAATAAATTAATTTTCTTTCTAGTGTAAAAAACCGTTCATGCCATATACTTTAAAATATAACATTCTTTTCACACTTTTGTAAAAAGTAAAAAGTGAGTCATAAATTAAACATTTCAAAAGATTAATTTTAATAATTTTAAAACAATGGTAGTAAAAATAATCTTTCCCAAAAATTTATGTATAGATACAAACTTCTATAAAACATAATTAAAACACAGAAATGGAAGAACAAGTTTGTCAACCAAATAGGAAACATGGTCATCTTTTCTTAAAAAAATTTCTTGATAATTTTATGTATCAAAAGAATAAAATGATACCAACACTTGAATATTATAGTAATAACTATAGGAGAATAAAATAGTTGGGTTTTAAATTATAAGGATCATATAATTTTTCTCAATTTAAATTTAATAGATACAATATCAAAAAGAATTGTGATTGTAACATAAACCCTTACCGCTTTGGAAACATTTGAATCACAATCCCTTGAAAGAAGTAAATTTAAATTAAAATTTAAATACCATGGATATGAATATATTCATGATGTAATATATAAAAGGTATATTATATGCACCATATAAACACAAATAGTTGTATAACGTGAAATATGTTCTAATGGAACAATATTGAGACGAAGAACCCTCACGCGTTTGATAATATATAAATTAAAACCTAATAAAATATAGAACCATAGATAATTTTTTTAAATCACCATAATTTTTATTTTAATTATCATAAAATTAATTCATGGGTAGTATATACACCACAAAAAAGAAAAAAGTGGTGAATATGACATATGAATCACATAAATAAAAGTGAGATGAGAAACCATTACCTGAGGTTCCGTCTTGCTTTATATGTATTAAAACATACCCTATAATAAATATATATTTATTATACATGTATTAAATTGCCATATTAATATACATATTACTGTATATAATTCCATTATAATTTTAAATTACCCTTTTATTGATAATTCTTCATTAAAATGAACATTTAGGTGAAAACTAGTCTATTTTCCATGCAAGTTTCGGTTCAATGGTTCTGTTCCTTGCAGTCAAGTCATAGTTTCATCATATATATAATCTTAATAATGTAATAATTATCATGTTTATTCATTATATTAAATTTTATATCCATGAATACAAATTGGTTATGAAAAATTAATTACATCAATTTGTTGAGATGGTAGTCCATACGTATGCATGAGTGATATGTTAACCTTTTGATAGATGAAATAAAATAAATTTAAATAATAATTTACCTTTATAGAATACAAATTATATCAGAAAAAATATATATATTCATTAAATTTATCCTTATTACCAACTATTTAAATAGTAAAATAAAAACGAATCATGTCACTTTGTAGAGGTGGTAGTCCACACGTAGGCACGAGCAACATTACCATTTTCCAATGAATGGGAAAGAGATAGAAAATGAATAAAATATTAAAATAAAAACATCTAATTTTACTGATTAAATAATTTTAATATGGTTATAGAAAATTTATAGGTGGTTTAAGAAGAAAGAAACATGAAAAATATCAGTAATAACATATACCTCTTCTTCGGGTATCATCATTTGAAAAGAACCTTAAGGCCTCTTAGATGGGTATTTTGGGAATAAAAAAGAATTAGATTAATATATAATTATTTTGGGAGAGTATTTGGGTGGATATTGGTTGATCTAAAGGGTTAAAGTGGAATGAACAATATAGTAGATGAAGTTCCCTTTTATAAGTGAGGGGAGTGACACACTTGTAATTATTAAGAATAATAAAATTCAATAAAGTCACTCTCATTGGAAAGTGGATCCAAATTGGATAAAAATATAATATGAGATGATATAGGATCAAAATAATTTCATATAATAGAATTTATATAAGTTTTTAGGTTATTTAAACCTTCATCTATTTAGTTTAACCCCTCGATAACCTTTTAAACATTTATCGTAGAAATGAATTTTTACCCCGGTTACTAAAAAAAATGAAAAAAATGAAATTGACCTCATTAATACATTTATAAATTATTATTAAAATTATTAAAACTATTTTACTAGATTAAATTTATATAATTTTTATAAATTTATTTTAAAATAAGTGCGCAAAAGGAAACAATAATCATTATTAAAAAATGAATTTTAAGCATAAAACTGAATTTATTCTTATTCACTACCTAGTAAAAACCATTAGATTAATATTATTATATTTTAATAAATACATTATCTAAAATTTTTATTAAAATAATTCATAAATTCAAATAAATTCAATTTATTAAGACAAAATACATTATGCATAATAAAAAAGTCTTATGAGAATTATCTCTTTTTTCCCTTCAAATGATTTTATCTTAACTTCTAACCAATTGATAATCAATAAATGAATGATTATCAAATTTTTTTATATTCAATACAAATATTTTTCATAAAAATTATATTTTATTATTGATCAAGTTATATAATATATATAAAATACAATAATTTGAAAAATTTAATTTTTAACAAAGAATGATATTATTTTTAACATTTAAAATTGAGTACTTATTTATTAGGGATTAACAAATACCTTTTAATTAATGAAAAATTTTATATATAATTTTTATAATTTATTTAGTCATATTTATACCCTCTAATTGAATAAATGGGCGATATAAACCATATTTAATAATAATAATATTTCAATAATATATCATTGTTTGTTTAATCTCAGTGTTCCCCATAAATAAAGTTATCAAAAACAAAAAATTTATTTAAAGATAAATATATCCTAAAATATCCATGTGTTAAAATATTATAAGTACGAGGTCGATCCCATGAAAATAATTAAATGTCTAAAGTCCATATTTCACTAATTTTCAAATATATCAGAGCCTTGAAATAGTTATGATTTAATCATTACAACTAATATTAAAAAGGATTTATGAAAAAAGTATAAAGTAAATTTTAAATAATGGGTTTTATAAAAAATTTCAATCTCATTCACTCATGAATTTTATTGAATCAATTGGTTTCAAGATTATCTTGGTAATCAGGTTTGATATGGTTAAATCCACTAATACTAATAGATATATGTCCCAATTTATAGTGTATATATAATATATATGGACTTGTATCATAATAATTGATATGGGTATGTTGTATTATGTGGAATATATAAAGCTAAGGCATATAATATACCTTAATATGACATATCATAAGGTGTGGTATGTAGGGATATCACAATACTACCATTATCTATATTATTTTATATAATATAGTCATATCAAAGGTTTTTTTATATGTATAAATAGTATCCTATGATTAGTATGATGGGTTTATAAGGAATGTTTAACATCCTTAATATAGTGTAAAAACAACTCCAAAACACCATTAAGCCCCGAATATATCTATATATTTGGAATGGATAACAAAATGAAGAAAATATGTACCTTTTCACCTTTGTGAATTTGACCTGTCCAAGCTTCAAATAGACATTTAACTGAGATCATTTATGATAAACCAAAGGGATCATCACTCCTAGAGTATCCATATATTGTGGAAATCTCCCAATGCTTGGGAAGGATCACTCTGAATTCCATGGTATTCTAGAACCTTGGGTTTAAAGGTAAAATATAACAAGAGCAATGATATTTTAGCCTTGAGGAGTTGTCATGAAAATAAACATGATTCTTGAGGATCAAATTGATTTATATAAGCCTTCAAGAAACAAAATTTGGTCATATATGATTGAAAATTTCATCAAAAATTACAACATTTCAAATCCATCAAAATATCCAGTTTAATCACTATAATGAATGTTTTATAATTAAATATTCATGTTATGAATTTAAACTCCTCACAATAATTATCTTATTATGAAAAACTGAATATAATAGCATTTATAGATTATTTAGGTAGATTCACACATATCATCACAAAATGTCATAATCCTATGCAATAACCTCCATGGAATAATGTCTCACACTATACCCTGGTGTGGTCAAGCATAAACCATAATGTGGTCTAAACCACTACACGATGCTAGTTTCTTTAGTGCAAAAATACATCAATATACCACTTGCACCAATTCCTAATAGACTTAGTGCACTTTCACCTTATGTCACATCATATGCAACGACCCATGCAACCATATCCAAAACTCATTTTTTTGGAAATTCTATTTAATTCATCCATATTATATATATATTTATTATATATTTTAGTATAATTAATAAAAAAATTATATTATAATATTATAAATAATAAAATTTTCATTTTATAGAGTAAATAATGAGCCTAATTTGAATCTGGACTAAAATATGATTTTTAGTGATTATATTTTTATTCTACATTAAAATGTCAAGGGTCATACCTTTAAATTTTTTTTAAGGATTTTTTGAGGGAAGAGTTAATTTTATATGAAAATAATGGCCCAAATAATATTAAAATAAATTTTGAGGAGTCTATATATTATTAAAAGGGTGTCTCTATATGCTACATTATAATAAACTCCATATCCAAATCATTGTGTAAGAATGAATCTCATCTCCCAATATCCATGTATGAATAAATCCATCAATCATGGGCTATGTAATAGTAACTTGGTCTGGGTAGAAGATGTATAAGTATAAGCAGAAATTCTACATACAACATATAAATAAAATTATTTTTTGTAAGAATAAAATTTTGGGTGTGAAAGATTAAATTCAACCTATATAAGATTATCTCAGACCTAGATAAAATGTTTAAACTCCACCTAAAGACTTCTTATTTATCGATGAAATATATGAATTCATCCTGATGTAGCTTTGTGATACATCACAACCTATATTTTCCCCCTAAAGACACATAAAATCCTATTACAAGATCTTTTGACCCTATAACACATTGATGAGATCCAATAGAGCCTCCAATCACCACCTAAGGCATCAAACATTTCCATGTAATGAAATATCAAGTTCTCCAAAATATCTTGAACACCTACAACCATTAATCACATATGATTACCATGTGTCCACCAAGCATGAAGAGAATCCCAAACATTTCTCTTGGATCACCAAATTTGGGAATTCCAAAGTAAGTGCATCACATGGTCATATCCTATCAAAAGAGAAGACACGAATCATGGAGTGCATCCATACATAGAAAGAGATACCCTGATGCCTATAAATGCACTTCATATCCTCTAATATAGTCATTTTAACTCAGTTCCTTTCTCATGAGGCCTCTAGTAAAAATTCTCATAAAGTAGGGTTCCATTGATTTATTTTCATTTTATAATTTCTTTTTTCATTTTAATAAAATAATTTTCATTTATAGTAGTTCACACTTCTCTTATTCTCATCCTTTCTTATTTTATTTTAATGAATTTCCCCCATTGAGAGATTTTATAACTTCTCAATAGAGTAGTACTAACCAAGGGACTTGATACTTGGAGAATTCATGGTGTTCCCGAGTCATAATTTTGAATTTCTTCAATGGTTTTGTTCACCTTCATACTGGGTAGTGAGAATTCAAGGGTTTAAGTTAATAATTGTCAATATTAACTCTTAGAATATTGCATATCTCTATTATTTTCAAAATTTCTTCTATATCTATTCTCTCAGTAGACTCTTCATAATATGGATTTGGGTTGGTTGATATATGAATTACATACAATAGAGATAGATGCCTGGAAGGTGTTTCACTCTTTATTAAGGTGTTCACTTCCCTTTCATTATAGAATAATTGGGGTTTGATATGCATAGGATATCTTTAATGTGTGTTGAGTTACAAAAAAATTGTGGAAGGGGAGTAATTAAAAATTTATATTAAGTTGGTTATCAAAATAAATTTAATCAATTGAAATAGCAATAAAGGAATCCATATAAACCCTAGTAATATTCTTATTTCCTACCAACACTTGTGCTTTATTTATTTATTTAGTACTAGCTTAATCATGCACTACAATCAACACCCATTATTTCAACAATTTCATTAAATATAAAACAACAAAAATATTCTTAAGTAAAAAAGTAGTGAGTGATTAGCGAAGCTCCTTGGGAGATAACCATGGTCAACCTCTATGTTGCACTAAGGGTTACATTTTTTTATTAATTTCAAGGCCCATGATAACCCCAAATCATTGGAACCATTTCTAGGGGCCAAGTTGTGATGCCCTTGATCGAAATCACCAGGTCCTGGATGAAGGGTCACATAACCTCAGGCACGCCTCCCTATATACCAGAGGCTATTAACTAGTGGCGAGGTCCTAGAATAATAATAGGGAAACTGTTACCTCATATAAAATTCTAAAAAAATAGTGTAAATAACTAAATAATAAACATACACAGTAGTGATTAGAGTACACAAAATAATAATAAACATAATGATATAACAAATTTTGACATCATACCAAATATATAACCAGTCACTCACTAGGACGACAATATACTAAAAATAAATAGTAAAAAATACAAGGAGGTTCTCCTATAACCTAAGACTCATCCCAATCCCAGTCTCCACATACATGTTGATTTATGTTATATTGATACACAACATATCCTATTATATGGTCAGAAAAGTAAACATAATGTTTTCACACATACAAAGTTTCCCACTCAGGGTGTTAGCATAAACTCAATAGGGTCTCCACAAGCACCCCTAATATACATCATAATATATCTGTGTATGCATAAGGAAAATAAATAAATAAATAAACATGACCATCGAGTTATAGTGTATTAATCAGGCCATCACGACACTTGATGAGTTACACACACTCTTTGGGTTACCACGTGTTAACCAGGAAAACCTGTAACCCAAACATACCTACCTCAGTGCCATGCTAGATATTTATTTGTCTTAATCTAAAAGATACCATTTATACCCAAAGGTTTAGGGTAGTTTCACCACACTGTCTACACAAGGATTTATAAATCATGAAAACTTTCAAATAATTTATTCTCCAACTCAATCATCTCAGGATGGATAGCCACTACCCTATATAAAAAATTTATATAATTTTTCCACCTTTTAAACCACATCAGGATGGATAAACATCATGTAATCAGAACAAAGATGCACATAAACATGGTTTTATCCCAGCATGTAGCTCACTAGATTATCACAATCCAAGATTATCCCTTATATAGTCTCTCATGTCACAACACATCTTATCTCACCCAACATGGAATCCACTAGGGCTCTCTAACCTTCCTCAATATCAGCTCATCAATAACAACCTGTATCTATCACCCTACAGTGAAACCACAACCCAAAGGATTAACTAGACCCTAGACTCAACATACAGGGTCTGAATCCCATCTAAATTCTCCTTGGAATCCCAATTCCAAGTCCCCAACTTATTTCTAGAATCCACACTAGGTCTTATCTCATGTCTCTCTAGGGTGACCACTAAACATCCAAACACAAACCTCTAATTCCTACCCAAATAGCTCTAGGAAAACTACCTATGCTATACCTATACCCATATCATATCCGAATACCTCCCTGAGGTCTCTCATTATCACAAATATCACCATTTCCCCTTAGATACATAGTCTCCAGACAAATATGAACATTCAATGTGCTTCTAAGCACTTATCCCATGTTTGGGGATCAAATCCACTCCTATTATATAACCTAAGGAGCAATCAATACTTAAATACTATAACCAAATCCATGTAGTATGCATAAAAAAATGCACACCTATTCATACACATACATATGGTTTTGTATCATAGGGATCATCTACCTCAAAAGGAGTTACCATCCTTTCCAAGCTCCACCAAACCTCAGCCTAGCCAGTCTATACATCATCAGAGCCTATACCACCACCAACGCTCTTGTATAATTTTACACAACATAAATAATTAATTTTAAAAAATTATAATTAATTATTTAAATTAAACTAACATGGAATAACTGTCAAAAAACTCACCGAGATCCATTTCTTCATTGAAACTTGGACCAACAACACCTAAAGGGTCCATGATAAACCCTCGATACTATCATAAAAAAAATCCCTAACCATCGACACATGATTATTTTCTAAATTAATTAAATTTAACCAAAAACCATAGGATAAATTATATGATCATGCACCTTCTCTAAAATGATGCATGATGGTGTGAAGATTCTATCTCAGGTCATCCTCTATGAAAGATGAAAAAAAGTCCCATGAGTCTTGGTTGATTCCTCTATGATCCAATGGAATCAACATCAAATTAAAAAATAAAATCAATAAAAATAAGCGGTATGGAAGGGAGGTTCAAGAATGGAAGAGTAACAGATAATTGTAATTAAGATTGTGTAACATCCCAACCCTAACCCATTGGATTTGGAAGAGGCATAGGTTCTATTGTCCTTAGGTGACATCCTTAGGACACCAAAGATTATAAACAAGTTCCAAGAGAATAATAAATCATTAAAATATCATTTTACCTAAGATGAGAACAACCAACTATAGATGAATCAAAGATAAACAATATTATGATGAATTTAATGAAATATAATACAACTCAAAATAGAATGAAATACCAGAGTAGCCTATGGAATAAAAGGTACAACACTAACATAACAAAGGAAATCATAACTCAATCACACCAATGTGGCATCAACCCAAAAATCACCCCAAAAAAGATCCAAGATCTAACTCCAATTCCCAATACCACTACATCATGATACATTACACATTTCCTTTACCTGTATTTCAGTACAAAACATATGAAAATGCACCAAAGTTCCCAAGTAGGGGGTGAGTATAAAACTCATTAGGTAATCCCCAAATACATCCCAACACACGCTGCTAAGAACAAGAACAATGTATCTCGCATTTATATTTATAAAAAAAATATAAGAATAGGTAGTTCTAAAACCTTTCCATAATAAAATAATTAAACCGTTTCCAAAACCATAACCACTTGGCATCATCATTCCACAACTCACACACCCATGAATGCCCAATGATAGTCAGAATACTCATGAATAGTGACCTATACCATCACCAAGTCATCACCTAATGAAATCTACCATGTTCCACTTTGAAACCAACCCCAATTTCAAACTAATAAGGCACCATAATGAAATTTCATGAACTCACACCAGCCACATATACCAAGTTCTAAAAAACCATTTCTTTTGAAACCCATTTTCTTTCAAGAAATTTATCAAACACCTCATGAAAAACATTTTAAAACCAAATATTTAGGTACTAAAACCAATGTATTTTTCTAAAAAAGAAATATAGAGGTATTTAAACATAAATCCATTAAGTTTTAGAATAAGTAGTCTGGGAGAGAATCCACCTACCTCACAATGTTTAAAGAAAATGAGAAATGGTATACGAAATGTAGAGACCCGAAGCTTGACGTACATGGACATTACATTACTTTTGCAGAATACTTAGTACATAACAAAAACACACACACAAGGATTGTAATAGTTTAGTGTCTTTGGAAACTCAGAATATAATCTTCTAATCGTGGTGAAAGATCTTCAACATTGTTGACGCTCCTTTCGTCACAGAATCTAAAGATCGGAAAAGGGAATATCTGAGCTCAAAGTGATTAATCCTTTGAAGAAACATCAAAAATCGACAAAGGGATGGAAAAGGAGAACATTGCCCATAGGTCGCGCAAGTTCCCTCTTGGTCGCGCAAGTACACTTGCGCGCCGCCTCAACACTTGCGCGACCCCTCATGATCGTGCAAGGGACTTGCGCGACATATCTGGTAACCGCCCAGTAACCGCCCGGGGTCTTCTTTTGCCTATAAATAGACCCTGTGGGCCCCCCATTCAGGAGGATCTTTTCCCAGAAACTCGGATCAAAGCTCCCGACGCCCAAGTCTCTTCTCAAAGCTTCCAGAACACTTCTAAGGTAATTTCTTACCTAGAATGGAAGATCTAAAGGGAAGAAGGAAGGCCTAAGTGTTGAAACTTATCAAACACTTGCGCGCCGACTTAATTCCTTCAATATAACTTGCGCGTCCCTCTTCTGGAAGAACGTCAAGAGGATGGGAAAGGGTTTAATAAAGAGTCGCTCAAGTAATTCAACCCTGGTTGAAAATCGCGCAAGTATCCCTTATGTCGCGCAAGTATACTTGCGCGACCAATACTTGCGCGCCGCCGCAGGACTTGCGCGACCTTCAATACTTGCGCGCCCCTATCTTTTTGGGTGCCCATCTTGCCCTTTTTCACCCCTCTTAAGCCATTTTCACCCTTCCTATTCAAGATTCAGTCTTCAAGATACTTTTCAAAGCCATTTATGGCATGATTTCTTGATTTGACATCCTTATCTGAAAGGAATTATGTGAAATATCTCTCAAAACCTAATGATTTAAACATCTTTATATCACCAAAGATTGAGAGTTCATTCATTCAACCTCATCCTTTAAAATGAGAGAATCCTAACCTGGGTCTCCTTTTCAGGAATAAAGACTCAGTCATAAATCTTGGGCATCTTTCTTAAGAATAAGCCCCAATCAAGTCCTTCAATCTTGGGCATCCTCCTCAGGAGTAAGCCCCAAACCTTAATCCCTAACCTGGGTCTCCTTTTCAGGAATAAAGACTCAGTCATAACCTTGGGCTTCCTTTTCAGGAGTAAGCCCCAAGTCCCCTAACCTAGGCTTCCTTCTCAGGAATAAGTCCTAGTCATAAATCTTGGGCATCTTTCTTAAGAGTAAGCCCCAAGTCTCTTAAAATTTCTCTTAACCAGTCATAAATTTCCTTTGATTTGGGTTTCCTTTTTCAGGAATAAAACCCAATCATAAGTCCCCTCCTAACTTGGGCATCCTCCTTAGGAGTAAGCCCCAAGATTAGAGTATTCAAATCTCCATGAAGCACATATAACTTTGTGGACCCTGTTCATGGATTTTCTTCCTAAAAGTAAATCCTAAACCTTCATCTATCTGGGCAGTCACCCATACATAAGCCCCAAACAAAATTCTTATGATTGCATCCTTCATGGCACAATTGTCTAAATTTTACCAATACCTCTTGTTTCTCATACCGAGCATGACTCACGTGAGCTTAGAGTGTAAAAGTAATTATGACATTCATCTTTGAGCCATCAATCATAAAATATCATATCCCATTCCTCGAACTACGTGGATTCTGATTCATTTTTTCAAAACAAAGGATACGTAGGTAGCCCATTCATGGGTTCGATCCCAACATTGAAATAATCTCTGTCCTTCTGAATGACGATAAACTTCAAGTGCCCCACTGAGTGGCTTTAAAACCAGCCTGGTCATCAAAATGACCAAGAGACTTTTATATAAATGTTTTGAAGGATACCATTGACCAAGAATCTCTAAACAAATATAGATGATTCTATATTGATGAAGAACCTCGAATACATATAAAAGATTCTCTAAATTTCTTGCATATTTAATCATTGATTGTTAAAACTAAAGGAAAGCTCATTTTATACTTGGTAATGTAATAAGGATTCACGAACTTAACTTAAATCTATAAAGAGAGTCCCGGAGTAGACAATAATTCCCCTCAAAAAGGTGTGATGAGTCCGACCTCCCATCCTCTCGACCAATGCAAATTCCTAAGCCTCATTAGCCCACAAGCTAATGAGCGCCTGCCTTTGGAAAGTAGGTCCAAAAGGATGTGGAATCATTGGATGTTTCCGGTTCTACGAACAAACCCGTTAGAAACCGATCGGAACGTTTGAATCTCCCGTCCAGGAGGTCATCCCCAGATTCCGCGCGAAACAAAAAATGGTGAACCCGACGTGAATCCTTAACCAAGTTAAAGTGATGTTCTTCTTAGATGTTAGGCCCCTTGGGCCAACAAGGCAATCATTGACATATGATCATCCAAAAGATGCAGTAGCCGGATTCATCTTGATTATGTCTGTTATATGGAACAGGCACTCTTTTTTCAAGATCTCCTACAAAAAATGGCTTTCCTTAAATTCACCCCTGTGAATACTGTTGCTGAGAACACCTCTACTGTGAGGTCTGCTGCCATGAAAACCAATGCTGCTACTCCTGCTGGAACGTCATCCGCTCTGAGGATGACATCACCAACTCAGCGTATTCAACGCTGTGTTTCAAATGCACTGGTTAAGGAGTACCGTCGCAACGGTACTATCCCAACTCTGGAGGCCGCTCGTCAAGCCCTCCAAGTTAACAATTCTACCTGGTCGTCCGGACAACGGCGACCAGCAATCAAGAAGCAGGCGGTGCTGACTACCGTCTCCAACCGTTTCGGGTCGTTATCCCCGGAACGCAATTTCCATTCACTCCCTTATTCTGAGGAAGTGAATGAGCAGGTCCCGCGGGACCTTAATTCAAAGAGACAGGAGTCCTTCTCAAGGGCTCCCATCAACAATCGCCGCCAGACTCGTGCGGTAGTGCACCCTCAACATGATGAGGGTACCGGCTCCAGGCATTCAGCTCAGGTTCCTCGAACCCGAGCAGGCAAGATGAATCACCAGAGACGGAATCCGGTTAATAATAGGCAGGTTGTCATCCCTGCCATCTCCGGAGAAGTCCACCAACCTAACTTGGTGGCAAACAACGAGCAGGCACACACACCTGCCCGTTTTAATCCCGCTGTCCAGCAGACTCGTCTGGCAGCATCAAGCCGATCCCGCCAGGCAATTCCGGCGGAGTACCATAGGCAGGAACATACACCTGCTTATACATCAGCAGTTAGTCAGCAGGCTCGTCTGACTACATATGATGGATCTCGTCAACCGCGTTTGGCGAAGTGTAATCAGCAGGCACATACACCTGCTGATACTAATCAAGTCTACCAACAGTCTCGCTTGGTAGCACCCGGAGAAGTCAGTCGGAAAGTCCCGACGACAAACAGGAGGCAGACTAAACTCTCTGCCTCCACACTTGAGTACTGTCAGGATTCACTGACAGGAAAAGGAGGACAGGAGCAGGCACATACACCTACTCCAAGCCCGGAATGGACGTATATCCCTGTTCCGGCGGCTGAAGTCACCAAACATATTTTGTCAATGGTGAAAGAGCAGAAGCAAATTCCTGCTCATATTCTGGATGCTTGCCAGGATATCATAACAGCTTCAGCTTCATCTCAGGGACAGACACATAAATCTATCCCTAGCAGTGGAGTGACACATCAACAATTCACTCCGGAACAGACACACACATCTGTTCCAGTCCAAGAGGGTTGTGGGGCCTACTCCCCCATATCATATGGACAACCAAGTCAGGCACATACACCTGATTTGAGCGATGATCGTCAGCCTAACCTGACCATCTTTCCTGATCAGGCACATACACCTGCTCAGAGCAATCACTTTCGTCATCAAGTGATTTCTAAAGCGAGTAAGAAGGCATCTAAGAAAAAGATCCGCCCAGCACAGTCAGGAGATCAAAGGCCAATCTGTAACAAGGCCTTGCTCGATGCTGGAGTTCTTGAAGCCCTCAGACATTTATCTGTCGGAATTCAAGATTCTACTCCCTCAGTTCCCAATAACAGGAACATTAATCCCGAAGGTCTTCAACAGACACTTCCTCATGAAGACTTGCTTCATGAAAATTCGGTCAATCTTGAAGTTTCTTCTTCAGATGAGAACCACAGGAACCCTCTGTGTGGTCAGAAGACCAAGGAGCAAGAGATATCATCTTTTGCTGTAACCCATCATGAAGGTCCTCCTCATGGTGATGAACTTCGCTGCGAAAGTCCTCTCCGCAGTAGTGATTCACATTGTCTCGAAAATTCTTCAGAAGGCAATGTAGTGACGAGAAAGCCCTCCTATCTCGAGGCACTTGCAAACGTAAAACCAGTCATGTCTGAAGTTTTACTATCGGCAGGTGAAACTCTTTCTCCATCAGAAGATAGCTTGGGGTTCAGGTTATTCTCCGAACCTTCCCTAGGTCATTCATCTTCCAGCATGAATAGTGATTCCTCTACCAATCTTGTTGAATCCGATGAAGCAACAAGGAAACACCAACTCTGGTCCAAACAGGTAGAAGAATCTTCATTTAATGATAAAGAGGAAATGCTGAACATGAGGAAAAAACTGGCAAAAGGTGAAGTACCAGTCATGTTTTGGCCTTTGGCTGATTCACAGTATGACATTCCAAAGATGTTGACGGATGATGGAATCCATGATATTCGTCTTAACATATGGAAAACTCTTTGTCAATTAAAGAAGAAGGTATTATCTTACGATGAATATGAAAATCATCTTAAGATAATAGAAGGGTTACAACGCCAGATTGATTTGGAATCTCTATCAGTCTCTCGGTATCCGAAGGCCGAAAAGCAACAGAGAACCCTTCAACGTTCATGCCTTGGCGCGCTGAGAAAATTGCGTCAGTTAATTTCCAATGCTCCATCTAATGTTCATATCAGAGGATGGGGTATTCACGGAGCACTACATTTCACAGTGCTTTCCGGTCAGCAAAGCCCGCCGAAAATGGTCTCATGCAATGTTATTGCCCATGGCCGGCCACAGTCAATGGGCTTTGTTCATAATCAAAATCTTGCTCGAGATCAAGCTTCAACTAGTTCCTCTCAAAATCAAGTATATAGAGAACAGGTTGTTGAATTGCTCCTACATCAAGCAGGCGAGAATATTGCGCAAGCCTCTCGTCTGGAGCAAACACGTCATCAAATGACAGAAGTTTCGGAAATCATCCAACGGTCTGTTGAACCAGGTGATAAAAGTGGATACAGGTTAATGCATCCAGCTAATTTCCGAACTAAGATCCGCAAGATCAAGAGAGATTTCAAGAAGATCTCAGACATAGCATGTCAAGAGACACCCCAGCTTGCCAGACTGGGGACTTCTCTAACCCAACCCTCAGAATCAACGAATGGGATTCGAGGAGTTGAGCAGAAGCAACAGGAACACCCCCAGTCCACCGGACTGGGGACTTTTTCAAATCTTCAATCCCTCCCTCAGAGAAAGTCAGTATTCTCTCGATTAGGGAATAAGCCTCAAGAGGAACGAAGAGCCAAGATGTCAGGAGATTCTCTCCAAGTGACGGTTCACAAAGAAATTCCTGAGGGGTCAAGTCAACGGAATGCCATGTCTTATCATGGACATAAAAGGAGACAATATCATAGAAATGCTGATAGAAAGGATTTCATGAAATATGCATCCATTAATGTCATCACTGCCGTTGCTGCTGATTCACCAGATGAGGCTCAATCAGAGGGATCAGATGAAGAGGTTCCTGCTCAAGAAGTTGCGCACACAGACCTAAATGAAGAAGGTGTGCGCACACGTAATCAAAGGCTTACCCAAAATTTGGGTATTCCTTCAAGTAACCCACTTCCCCCTCTCCGAAAAGGATCCAATAAGGGGAAAGGAAAGAATCAGGTTACTTCTCACCCTTCCTCTGAAGGAGGTCAATCGCTCTCATTAGAGCAAAGGCTTGCACAACAGGAGGAAGAAATGAAAGAGTTAAGAAGGTTGAATGCAGAACTACTTCAGAGTAGTCTTCTTCTTAAGAATGCTGAAGTCCGACAGCCGAAGGAATTTGTTGTAACTACTGAGATGGATCAGGAATATCCTCCTTTATCAGTACACCCACAGAGGTCTAATCCTACGGGTCAAACGCAACAACGGTTGGCAGCACTACCATTAGTTGCAGCACCAACCTCCACGGCTGTCCAAGCTCCATTCATTGCACCTACCCAAAACCAAGTTCAACCTGACGTTTCTCAAAAGTTAATAACTACTATTGAGTCATTAACAGCTCGGTTAGAAACTATGGAAGGGAAACGGGCGCAAGTTCAACCTGAAAAGAAAGTTTACCCTGAATGGGTAGATTCAATTTCTCCTCCATCCAGTTTTGGAAACCCTATTTTCCCTAATTTCAATGGATCAGGCGACCCTGAACAACATTTGACGCATTACGTGTCTTGTTGTGATCCTATGATGGGAACTCCAGAACAACAAGAAGCAGTGAAACTCAGATGCTTCGTGCGAACCTTGCAAGGACCAGCTTTTGTCTGGTATACAAGCTTGAAATCCCGGTCAGTCATCGGATGGGAGGATCTTCGTCAAAAATTCCTTCTTCAGTTCAGCTCAACTTTGCCAAAAACGACAGTTTTCGATCTTACAAACTGCAAGCAAAGGGAGAATGAAAGAGTCTCTGATTTCATTGCTCGTTGGAAGGGATTAACGTATTCCTTGAGTTTATCACTCCCTCAGGAGGAATTATTGCCAATCTGTGTGGCAAATTTGCGTGACGAATTACGCACGCCATTGATCCCTGTGAAATACACAGGAGGGTTTCGAGACCTTACTTCAATCGCTCAACAGATTGAAGATTCCCTTATGCAGGCTAAGGTTAAATCTCGTGTAATTCCATCAGCTCCAGGAAGAAGAATGGGTAAAGCAGAAACTGCTACAGTTATGCTTAAACAGGCACCTGTACCTATTTCTACTTCAAAACCTTCATCTTCTCGAAGGGCTCCACCTCCTGAACGCCAACAACAAAGGCTGTTTCGTCCAAATGATCAAAAAGATCAACGACGAAAACAATTTGAGGATATGAAGAGTAAAACATACTCTTTCCGAAGTGAGCAAGTTCCTGGTTACTTCATTTCAGCTCTGGAAAATAATTTGGTTCAATTACCAGTGCCGAAGAGACCAAACAAGGAAGGAGATGAAGACCGTCCCAATTATTGTCCCTTTCATCAAATGTTGGGACATCCCATCCAGGAGTGTTTTGTCTTTAAAGACCTCCTACAAAAGATGGTTGACTTGGGACAAGTCAAATTGAAGGGTTCTTCAGCTCATGTAGCGTGTATTACCGCTACAGATCCAGAGGAAGGAGGCGAGTGGCAGGAAGTCAAAAGCAAAACTGCGAAAAAATATGATGATTGGATGGTCAGAAAGACAATCAATCGGACCCATTCCATTTTGCGAACACAATTGAAGAAGCCAATTGTGTCTCCTACAAAAGCTGCAGTAAAGCCTCCATCAAAGGACAAATCCTCAAAAGGGCAGTGTAATTCAAAGAAGAAAGAGGAATCAGGAGAAGATGAGTATGTATCAAAGCCTAAATTGTCTTTGACTCTGGCAGATTTCATGCCATCTACTTCAAAGTCACGGGCACCGTCCCACCAAACGGCACAGCCTAAACAGGCCAACCAGGCAGAGTCTTTATCAGACGAAGAATTGATCTTTGGTTCTGTTAATATGATTCAATTAACAGATTCATATTCCAGTCTTGATGAGCCTGAATTCCCTGTATCAAATAAAGGAACCCGAGGAAGTTCTAGAGGTTCAGGATATAGGGGAAGACGTGGATCTTTCCGAAGCCACTACTCTAATTCTACCCCTGCTAGCACTGTATATGCAGCAGAAACTCGTGGTAGAGCCCTTCAGCGAGCTCAAAATGAACAAGCAAGTTCTTCTGCTAATGGCCAACTCAGCTTCGGCACAATTATTTTGGAAGACCGATTAAAGGTTCCATCTTCTTTATCTCAGCAAGCAAATGGATCTAATTAGTCTAATTTTCCAAAACCAAAGATGTTGCCAACTTCAATACAAGATGCATCAGCTTCCAAAGCATCTGCTTCCAAGATACCTGCTAAACCACATATTCCTATTGGGAAACGCAGGCCTCTAGATCAAAAGTATGATATATTGAAACACTTGGCCCAAGTACCAGCCAAATTATCAATTTTGGATGCTTTGAATCTATCAAGAGATCTTCGGGAAGCACTCATCGAAGCTTTGTCAAGTCCTCAAGAGTTTGAAGCTGAGATTGCTGCAGCTGAAATTTATCACATAGAGAATAATCCTGCAGAATGTCATGCAGTGATATCTTTTACTGATAAAGATGAGGATGATGTTGTGCATGGGCACATAAAACCTTTGTACTTATCTGGCAAAGTCAATGGTATAGATGTTCGAAGAGCTTTCATTGACAATGGTTCAGGAGTCAACCTCATGCCCATTCGCACACTTCGTCGATTGGGCCTCACAGAATCTGATTTATCTCCTTCTACCATGATGTTGCAAGGATATGATAAAAATGAACAAGAACCACTGGGAGAAGTTACGCTCAGAACTCAGTTTGGAGATCTTGTTTCCAATTCAGATTTCATGATTGTTGATCAAGACTCAGCTTTCAATATCTTGCTTGGAAGACCCTGGTTACATCAGCATGCAGCTATTCCGTCATCATACCATCAATGTCTCAAATACTGTTTCGATGGTCAAGTTGGAACATTGTATGGTGATAAGGCCCCGTTCAAAACATGTGAGTCTCAATACATTGAGGCGGAATTTTATCACATGAAGGGAAGAGAAAAATCTACAATGAAGGAAATTACCAAAGTTAATGCTCCATATGGTTTGGAAAAAATTCCAATAAATCCATTTTCACATGTGAGTACAGATTATGTGTTACCTATCAGTCAAATTGACAAAATAGGCCCAAATCAAAATACTCTTATGGAAAGATCCATAATGTCAATTACGGCAATCGAGCCAGACAACATGGGAGAAATTGGTAACTTACCAAGCAATGATGAAAGCATAAGTGGTGACGTTTTCATTTCGTCTGCTGAAATCCAACAAGTCTATACTTCACTAATCAGGCCAGAAGAAGTTATAGCAACACCAGAGGTGAATGTTGATGTCGATTCTCAATCCATCATCTCCTCTTTATTTCCCAAAGAAGACCCTTTTTCATCAATAGGGACGGAAATGGAAGCTTCTTCTTCAAAATGTGAAAATTTTGACATCTCTTATGATCATGAGAATTTCGTCTTTTCATCTACTTTGCAAGTAGAAACGGAAGATATAACACATGATGAAGAGGAAGAGGAAGATCTTAGAGATGCTCCTCCAGCATTTGAAGAGGGTATCTCTACCACTGTGGATGAACTCAGAGAAGTAAATCTGGGTACAGAGAAAGATCCACGCCCCACTTTAATTAGTACAGCCATGACCTTTGAAGAACAAGAGATGTATATTTCTTTTCTAAATCAAAATAAAGATATCTTTGCTTGGAATTATATAGAGATGCCTGGCCTTGATCCTGATGTTGCCACCCATCATTTGGGTTTGCCAAAAGAACATCGAGGATTCAAACAAGCCGCGAGAAGAACACACCCAACCTATGCTTCCAAAATCGAGGCTGAAGTGGATAAGCTTATCAAAGCTAACTTCGTCAGAGAAGTTCAATATCCCAAGTGGTTGGCTAATATTGTCCCAGTAAAGAAAAAGAACGGACAAATTAGGGTTTGCATCGATTTCAGAGATCTTAATCGGTATTGTCCCAAAGATGATTTTCCAGTTCCGATTACAGAACTCTTAATTGATGCGACGGCTGGCTATGAAGTACTTTCTTTCATGGATGGATATTCTGGATATAATCAGATCCGAATGGCCCCAGAAGATGAGGAATATACAGCCTTCAGAGCTCCTCAAGGTGTGTTTTGTTACCGGGTGATTCCCTTTGGTTTAAAGAATGCAGGTGCAACATATCAACGCGCCATGCATCATATCTTCAAACCTTTTCTAGGGAAATTTGTTGAATGCTATGTAGATGATTTGGTGGTTAAATCCAAACAACGTTTTGATCACTTGGCTGATTTGGAAATCATATTCCACAAGCTTCGACAACATAATTTGAAGATGAACCCCTTAAAATGTGCTTTTGGGGTAACCTCAGGAAAATTCCTCGGCTTTGTTGTACGCCATCGTGGTATTGAAGTCGATCCTGAGAAAACCAAATCAATCCTTGGTATGTCACCTCCTCAGAATTTGAAAGAATTAAGAGGACTTCAAGGACACTTAGCCTATATTCGGCGTTTCATCGCCAATTTGGCAGGCAAAAGTTTACCTTTTACCAAATTACTGAAGAAAGGAGTCACTTACCAGTGGACTAAAGAATGTCAAGAAGCATTTGATGTTCTCAAGAAATACCTCTTAAGTCCACCAGTACTCATGCCACCTGTTGAGGGTAGGCCTCTTATCCTCTATGTGACAGCTTTAGAGCGATCATTGGGTGCCTTTCTCGCTCAAAAGAATGATGCTGGGAATGAAAATAGTCTCTACTATCTCAGTAGAACTATGCTTGAAGCAGAAACCCGGTATTCGAGTATTGAAAAATGCTGCCTAGCATTAATCTTTGCAGTTCAGAAACTGAGACACTACCTGCAACATCACGAGGTCCAATTGGTATCTCGTAATAATCCACTCAAATTCATCCTTAGTCGTCCAATGCTTACAGGACGTCTGGCAAGGTGGGCGGTTATTCTACAGCAGTTCGACATTCAATATGTGTCTCAAAAGGCAATTAAGGGCCAAGCTCTGGCTGATTTCCTGGCTGAACACCCTTCAGTGGAAGACACATATTCAGATATCGAACTCCCTGATGAGGAAGTTTTTTCTATTCAAGAGAATCCTCAAACATGGGAAATGTATTTTGATGGTGCTTCTAGAAGTCCAACAGGGAAGAAAATGGAAAATCCTAAATTCAACAAAGTTGGTTTAGGAATTGTGCTCATTTCTCCAGATAAGGCAGTGTTACCTTATTCCTTTTTGTTGTGGGAAGGTGGTACCAATAATGAAGTTGAATACCAAGCTCTCATTGCAGGCTTGGAGTTAGCACTTCAAGCACAAGTGAATCACTTAAAGGTAAAAGGTGATTCAGACCTGGTAATCAAACAAATCAATGGGGATTATGCCATCAGAAAAGAAGAATTAATCCCTTTGTATGATTACGTCAGAGAGTTAATGTCGGAATTCCCTTCAGAACCGACATTTTCTTATGTCCCAAGATCACAAAATGCTCAAGCTGATGCACTGGCTAATATAGCCACAGCTTTAGCAGATCCAAATCGGGACGAGACAACCATCGGTATTGCCCACCGTCGTGCAATTTCACCTTATGTTCAAGTCAGAACAGAGGAAATTAATGAAATTAGTCCCATTCCTGAACCATATGGTCATACTACAGGATGGATGTCACCTATCAGGGAATACCTTCAAAATGGAACACTTCCACCTGATAGAGCCAAGAGAGAACAAATTCGGCGACGTGTGGTCAATTTTACTCTTTATGATGGTCCAAACCACCTCGAGAAAATTCTCTACAAACGTGGTTTTGATGGAGTTCTCTTCAGATGTATTGATGGTGAAGAGACAATGGCTGTCATAAAAGAAGTGCATGCAGGAGTCTGTGGTGCCCACCAGTCTGGACATAGATTGTCTGATCAAATTCGAAGACTTGGATACTTCTGGCCTTCAATGATACAAGATTGTGTTAATTTCACAAAGAAGTGTCATTCATGCCAAGTATATGCCAATTTCATTCATCAACCTCCAGAGTTGCTTCATACAGCTAAATACTCATGGCCATTTTCCACATGGGGAATGGATGTGGTGGGACCTTACCCTTCAGCTACGGCCAAGCAGTTTAAGTACATTCTTACTGCTACTGATTTCTTTTCCAAATGGGCAGAGGCAGTACCTCTCAAAGAAGTCAGTTCTAAATGCATTGTTAGTTTCATCAAGTCTAACATCATTACTAGATTTGGTGTCCCTCATACCATATTGACAGACAATGGCACCAACTTCTGCTCTTCTGAGGTAAAGAGATTGTATCAAGAATACAACATTAAGTCCAACCATTCATCTCGATATCATGCAGCGGCTAATGGCCAGATAGAGGCCTTCAACAAGACTCTTTCAAATATACTGCAAAAGATGGTGGATAAAGATAAGAGGTCATGGCCTGATAAACTCTATCATGCTTTATGGGCTTATCGGACTACCACTCGCAATGCGACGCGGTCTACTCCATATTCATTGGTATATGGAACAGAAGCAGTCTTGCCAATTGAAGTCCAATTGCCCTCACTCAGAATAGCCATTTGTGATCAGTTATCAACAGATGAGCAATCCCAAAAGCGGATGAATGAATTGGAACAGTTAGATGAGAAAAGATTGTGCACTTTGCACCACTTGGAAATCTATCAGAATCGAATAGCACGAGCTTTTTAACAAAAAGGTTCGTCTTCGTTCATTCATTCAGGGAGAATTGGTATTGGTTCTCAGAACACCAATGATACCAGGAAAGAAGCCTCCCAAGCTTGAACCAAAATGGGAAGGACCTTATTCAGTACATAAGGTCTACTCCAATGGAGCGTATTCTCTGATTTCAATGGATGGAGAACACATCACGACTCCAACTAATGCCAGATTTCTGAAGAAGTATTTTGTATAAACACAAAATATTGTTCCCAAAACCAAGACTCTTACATTTGGTTTATACAGCAATGGTCCAGTATGACCTTAAACTACAACTACGTCCAGCATGACGATAAACTGTATGGTCTGTGCATATGACCTTAAACTATTCGCACTTATGTCCCTGCAACATGACACTAAACTGTGCAGCACCAATAGTCCTAACTGCAAGACTTTAAACTGCATAGTCCCTGATTTTGTCCTACATGACAATAAACCGTATAGAAGTTCTTATATTCTGTCCGAGATGACATTAAACTATATTTTGTCCTAACGACATGACATTAAACTGTGTGGCACTTTCAACGTCCTACATGACGTTAAACTGTGTTAAGTCCCTTATTGTCCTACATGACACTAAACTGTATTCTGTCCGAGATGACATTAAACTATATTGTGTCCTAGCAACATGACATTAAACTGTGTGGCACTTCCAACGTCCAGCATGACGATAAACTGTAAAAAGATCAGAACTGATATCCTCATATTGATTCACCTTAGTCTTAGCTACATGACTTTAAACTGTACAGCATCAGTTCGTCCTTGCTATATGACGCTAAAACTATACAGCAATGGTCCAGTATGACTTTAAACTGCAACTTCGTCCCACACGACATTAAACTGTGAAAAAAGTTCCATAAATAGTCCAGCATGACCTTAAAACTGCATCATCCCTGGTCCATGTATATGACCATAAACTATTTGAAAATATGTCCAGCAAGACGTTAAACTGTGACGTCCTAACTACATGACGCTAAACTGTATAAAAGTCCCTCACGTCCGGAACGACGTTAAAATATATAATCATCAAAAGTCCAGCATGACATTAAAACTGCACAATCCCCCTTTCGTCCAATATGACGTTAAAATGTATTGTCCCCATCGTCCTAACTACATGACGCTAAACTGTACAGAAAGTCCTTGATATGTCCTACATGACATTAAACTGTGCATCGTTAAGGTTGTTATTACCTCTTGTTTCTCACACCGAGTATGACTCACGTGAGCTTAGAGCGAACATCAACCATAACACTCCCTTTGGGCCACTAACCATGTGTAAGTCCCAACAACATTATTAGATCATTGTCCCCAAAAAACAATTTGATCGTTAATTCATTCTTTAATTGAACTACACAGACTTTGATCCTTGCCCTCCAGGCTGGGTATGTAGGCAACCTCCCAAGGTTCAAGCCCAAAAACAATCTCTTCACATCGGTTCACCACCATCTAATATGATGTTGATTTGTGAAACCGCCCCTGAAATCAATATCTTTACATTGATTCATTTTCGTCCTTGTTATACGACGTTAAACTATACAACACTTTTGTCCGGTACGACAATAAACTACAATATTCTTTGATTTCCTCATTTGAGAGAGAACTATTATTGACATTGATTTTTCAATCATAGTTTTTTCGTTTTCAAAAGACTACATGCATACATGGTAATGCCTGAACTTTTTATCTTAGGTTAAACCATCATTGCACTAAAGTCCCCTTTCACCCTTCACATGTACGAACCAAATTTGTACAAAGGGTAATTCTAGAACTACGTGGACTTGATTCCCATCCTTATGGGATACGTAGGAACATTCGAGTGTCCCTCGAATCCAGTCCCAAGTCTTTTGGGCCTAACCCCAAATTTCACTTTCAGTCCCTTGGCTGAAAAGTCCTCATGAAAACACACACTGTGTATTCATTATTATGGTCCGAATTCTATGACCCCAAAAACTAAGATCACTCATCCTTTCGTCCTGCACGATGTTAAACTGCATTTCAAGAACTACGTATGGCTTGATTCTCATTCTTAGGAGATACGTAGTGAAGTCCAAGTTTCAATTCAGGACCCAGCCACAACATGATTATGGTTTTCATTGACCTATGTATCTCTATATACATTGGAAAATACCCATCTTTATGTATTATAATCCTAACCTTAAATATTTTTAGATCTTCATAACCCTTTTCATGACTTATGGTCACAAAAATGTCAAACTTCTGAGAATTCTTTTGCCTGACTATGCAGCACGTGCCCATAGGTGGCCTTGCATAAACAGTCCACATAACAGACTTGTCAGCCAAGAGATGCTATTTATTTGACCATGCAGCCAATGCCCATAGGTGGCCCTGCATGTTTTCAACCCCCTAACGGGTTTGTTAAATAATAGTAACTTCATTCTTGGGAAGAATGCCTCTTTTGTCCTTATTTGTCTTAAACGACAGTATGTAGGGATCCGCAAAAATAGCCATCCTTAACATATTTGTCCCATATCCTTTTTCATGATCTGAAAGTATTCAAGTCTATGGTTTATTCTTCTTCCCTACGTTTGGGTCAGACCTTCGTAGGAGTAATATTCATCCAGTTCTTCGATATTCTTGTTTGGAAATATCTTCTCCATATTCAAGTACCTCTTTCCATACAACAAACTCTATGCTTTAGAAAATTTGAATCTCCATAAACTTTCACTGGCTTTTAGCACTAGGAAAGTAAATTTCTGAGAGTTCTTTTGCCTAACTATGCAGCACGTGCCCATAGGTGGCCTTGCATAAACAGTCCACATAACAGACTTGTCAGCCAAAAGATGCTATTTTATTTGACTATGCAGCCAATGCCCATAGGTGGCCCTGCATATTTCCACCCCCTAACGGGTTTTGTTAAATAATAATAACTTCATTCTTGGAAACTACTTCTTCTAATGCTATTTAGCTCTTTTTCATATCATTCCTCAGATTCAAATATTCTTAAGTCATAGTTTACATATTTTCTCTCATACTTGAGTATGGTAATTTGTTTTCAGATAAATTATCAAGGAATTGAATCCATTTTTAATCCATTTTTTCGGTCAAAGCTATTTCGACCTTAAACATTAGCCTCTTTATGTCCGGCGTGCATGACTTTAAACTGCCCACACAAAAGACAAAGGAAATCTGAATAAAAGTCAAGTTCCAGCACACTTGTGCGCTGCCCTCTGCGCCTTGAAAGACTTGCGCGCACTCCCTTTTCCTTTAGAGGAATTCGATTTCCTCAGAGTCAAATCCTCATTTTCTCTCCGGATCCAACTCTGAGGGGGGACTTTTGTTGACGCTCCTTTCGTCACAGAATCTAAAGATCGGAAAAGGGAATATCTGAGCTCAAAGTGATTAATCCTTTGAAGAAACATCAAAAATCGACAAAGGGATGGAAAAGGAGAACATTGCCCATAGGTCGCGCAAGTTCCCTCTTGGTCGCGCAAGTACACTTGCGCGCCGCCTCAACACTTGCGCGACCCCTCATGATCGTGCAAGGGACTTGCGCGACATATCTGGTAACCGCCCAGTAACCGCCCGGGGTCTTCTTTTGCCTATAAATAGACCCTGTGGGCCCCCCATTCAGGAGGATCTTTTCCCAGAAACTCGGATCAAAGCTCCCGACGCCCAAGTCTCTTCTCAAGGCTTCCAGAACACTTCTAAGGTAATTTCTTACCTAGAATGGAAGATCTAAAGGGAAGAAGGAAGGCCTAAGTGTTGAAACTTATCAAACACTTGCGCGCCGACTTAATTCCTTCAATATAACTTGCGCGTCCCTCTTCTGGAAGAACCTCAAGAGGATGGGAAAGGGTTTAATAAAGAGTCGCTCAAGTAATTCAACCCTGGTTGAAAATCGCGCAAGTATCCCTTATGTCGCGCAAGTATACTTGCGCGACCAATACTTGCGCGCCGCCGCAGGACTTGCGCGACCTTCAATACTTGCGCGCCCCTATCTTTTTGGGTGCCCATCTTGCCCTTTTTCACCCCTCTTAAGCCATTTTCACCCTTCCTATTCAAGATTCAGTCTTCAAGATACTTTTCAAAGCCATTTATGGCATGATTTCTTGATTTGACATCCTTATCTGAAAGGAATTATGTGAAATATCTCTCAAAACCTAATGATTTAAACATCTTTATATCACCAAAGATTGAGAGTTCATTCATTCAACCTCATGCTTTAAAATGAGAGAATCCTAACCTGGGTCTCCTTTTCAGGAATAAAGACTCAGTCATAAATCTTGGGCATCTTTCTTAAGAATAAGCCCCAATCAAGTCCTTCAATCTTGGGCATCCTCCTCAGGAGTAAGCCCCAAACCTTAATCCCTAACCTGGGTCTCCTTTTCAGGAATAAAGACTCAGTCATAACCTTGGGCTTCCTTTTCAGGAGTAAGCCCCAAGTCCCCTAACCTAGGCTTCCTTCTCAGGAATAAGTCCTAGTCATAAATCTTGGGCATCTTTCTTAAGAGTAAGCCCCAAGTCTCTTAAAATTTCTCTTAACCAGTCATAAATTTCCTTTGATTTGGGTTTCCTTTTTCAGGAATAAAACCCAATCATAAGTCCCCTCCTAACTTGGGCATCCTCCTTAGGAGTAAGCCCCAAGATTAGAGTATTCAAATCTCCATGAAGCACATATAACTTTGTGGACCCTGTTCATGGATTTTCTTCCTAAAAGTAAATCCTAAACCTTCATCTATCTGGGCAGTCACCCATACATAAGCCCCAAACAAAATTCTTATGATTGCATCCTTCATGGCACAATTGTCTAAATTTTACCAATACCTCTTGTTTCTCATACCGAGCATGACTCACGTGAGCTTAGAGTGTAAAAGTAATTAGGACATTCATCTTTGAGCCATCAATCATAAAATATCATATCCCATTCCTCGAACTACGTGGATTCTGATTCCTTTTTTCAAAACAAAGGATACGTAGGTAGCCCATTCATGGGTTCGATCCCAACATTGAAATAATCTCTGTCCTTATGAATGACGATAAACTTCAAGTGCCCCACTGAGTGGCTTTAAAACCAGCCTGGTCATCAAAATGACCAAGAGACTTTTATATAAATGTTTTGAAGGATACCATTGACCAAGAATCTCTAAACAAATATAGATGATTCTATATTGATGAAGAACCTCGAATACATATAAAAGATTCTCTAAATTTCTTGCATATTTAATCATTGATTGTTAAAACTAAAGGAAAGCTCATTTTATACTTGGTAATGTAATAAGGATTCACGAACTTAACTTAAATCTATAAAGAGAGTCCCGGAGTAGACAATAATTCCCCTCAAAAAGGTGTGATGAGTCCGACCTCCCATCCTCTCGACCAATGCAAATTCCTAAGCCTCATTAGCCCACAAGCTAATGAGCGCCTGCCTTTGGAAAGTAGGTCCAAAAGGATGTGGAATCATTGGATGTTTCCGGTTCTACGAACAAACCCGTTAGAAACCGATCGGAACGTTTGAATCTCCCGTCCAGGAGGTCATCCCCAGATTCCGCGCGAAACAAACATCTCCCATAAAGATCTTCCTTTTTTTTACCTAAAACCTTTCTTTATATCCTGGGGAAAAGAAAACATAAAATGGTGAGCTCAAATGCTCAGTAAGGGTAAACAAAAGAAATATCAATCACATCATATTCATAAGAACATAACATTTTGGAAATCTTAACCTGCAAAAGAGAGCATAATTTCATAACATGGGATAAATCATGGCAGTGAAATGTAATCACAATAATCATAACTTAAAACATTAAACTTTGTGGCATACACACATAATCATAGAGAATCATTTCTTGTTAGTCAAGACTCATTGCCAAGACTATCTTAGTGGACAAAGTCCCTTTCTGAACCGAGTCACCCTCATTTCAGTCCTGTTTCACTGAACCGGTATAACCTACCATTCCAGCCATGTCTATCTCATGAGATATAAAATCTTTACCCAATGCATTGGAGGGAGATATAGGTCCCACCCATCTCATAATTATACCATTCTTATATGTGCCACAAAATCATAAATCATACATCATTGCATAACCCATGTAATAAAAATGGGAATCTTTAAACATCGTGACATCATAAAACAATTCATATAAGATAATAGATTTCATAAAAATATTCCCATCACAACATAATCAAATCCATGTAATAATAGGGATAGAAACAGAACCCTTTATTATCTTAGATGGAAAATAATTTTGATAAAACACTTGAACTTCATTCTTGAGGAAAATATCCTTTCTACATCAAAAACACTTTTCCTTTTTTAACATGTCATACAATTTTAAACTAAAAGAAGTTGTTTAAAAATAAACTTGAAAAATTGTAAAGGAAGCTTCTTGGAAATAATGTTTTAAAAATCCATTCATGCCGTATAAGTTAAAAAAAAACATTCTTCGTACTTTTGTCGGAAAAGTCAAAAAGTACCTCGTACGAAAAACGACAAAAGATTCCTTTCATATTCTTTACTAAAAACTCACCGAAGGGTAAAATTGGATTTAAAAAATTGTAGGTGGATGGAAATAATATTACATATTCAGGAAACATGGATGTGGATGATAAAATACACCCCAGTAAATACTAAAGTATAAACAATCTCGGATAAAAATGAGATTGTGATATTTCCCTTACCTTAGGTCCGAATTGCTTTGTAAGTGTACGAACCTCCTGTATAATGATTTAAATAATGTTATTGACTTATTCCAGAATCATATTCATTGTTATGATATCATATATGGTTTACTTATGACTTTATATTACCCGTTCTTTTGTAAATTCCATGTTAAAGAGCGTTTTGGGTAAAATTGTTTCATTTGTCGTCCGTGTTTTGACTTGTAATTATTCATATGATTACTTAGATCATGATTACTTAATTCAAGAATATAAAAAATGATTTATATATATATATTCATAATATACATATATATAATAAATCAGTAAATGGAAAGAAATACACCGTTCATGGAGACGGTAGGCCGTATGTACGCATGAACGCTGTTTTCGTTTCCTTATTGAGTTGAACGGAATTAAGTAGATGACATACATATATATACACATAAATCCAGTATCATTATTATGTCATATATTTCATGATTACTTATTATATATACTTTATAATCATTCATGAATGGTTAAAGTGGAGAATGAATCTCATCACGTCGTGGAGATGGTAGTCCGTACGTACGCACGAGCGATGATATCATTCTCATGATCGTGGGACTGTATTGGAGTGTATGTATACTATTTCAGAATCAATATCACTTTAAAATAATAATATATAGTTATTATTTATACCATTATACCCATCCAAGTAAGGTGGTGGTGGAAAATAGATTTCACCACGACGTGGAGACGGTATTCCGTACGTACGCACGCGCGGTGATTTCATTTTCCGTAGGATGGATAGATGGTGAAATAGGATTGTTTCATACTTATAATAACATATCAGTATATGATTGATACTGATGTTATTACTTCATAATGAAACAAACTAATAAGAAGAAGTGGAAGAAGAAATAAAGGTGAAAGAATCAGTAACGGAAATTACCTCTTCTTTGAAGCGCCTCTTTGAGACCTCCTCTTAGGGCACTATATTTGGTCTTTGAGGAAGAACAGAACCTATAGGATGTTTCTAGGGAAGTATAGAAGAGAATTTGGCAGGGTTTGGCCAAGCTTGAAGGCTCAAAGTTGTGTGAGGAAGAGAGGGAGGGGGTGCCCTTTTATAAGGGAGGAGAGGGGCACCTTTGGAATAACTAAAAATATTATTTTATTATAAAGTCAAGTTCAGTTTTAAATAGCTCAAAATTGATTTATTTAGAGGCTAAGGTGGGGATGGGTCTAAATCCTCTCATACAATAGGATTTATACAAGTTTAGGTTATTATTTTAACCTTATCAATTAGATTTAACTCTAAGTTAAATAATTTAACTTTTACCGTGTCTTTTTGTTTTCTTACACTATATGGTTAATAAAATTACTATATCAAGCCAAAAGAACCCCAAGTTGTTTATCTTAATATATATAATATTATATAAGTCATTTTGCCGAACCTTATATTTTTAGGAATAAAATAAAAATTAATAATATAATATTTGTTTTAAAAACTATTTTATGTCAATTTTGAAACTATTTGGTATATGATTTTTATGAAATTCATAACAGAATGATAAGTTCGAAAAAAGTTACTTAAATAAACAATAACATGTCATATTAACCTATAAAATTAGTTTAAGTCATACAAAGTCTCAAATTACATTTATTTGGGCATTTATAATATCAATTATGTCAATATTTCATTAATAAGACAATTAATGCATCATCTTTGTGTCATAATAAATGATAATTATTTAATCCCTAAAAATTATAAATAAATTCCTATGATGTAGATAATTTTATTATCTTTCTGGAGACTATTCATGTTCTAAGTTTCATGAAGTTTATCACTAGATTAAAATTATTATACTTATAAGATTTAAGAAAGTGACATGTTGTCACATTCTTTGGTTTTAATAATAATTAAATTATTTTCATTGACAAAATTTAATTAAATGAATCTAATCTGACCCTTAGGTGATATGGGTCGTCTTTTAGTCATCCAATAGGATTTTGACATTTGTTAGGGTAATTTTAAAATATTATATTTACCCTTAATTACTCGATTTACCTTTAACTATGGTAAATAAAATTTACCGTAGTTATTATTCATAATGCTCAGAAATAAAAAGTAGCTTATTAACATAATTTGGACCCACTGATTCCAAATATGGAATCTATTTTTCCAAATTCAATACACAAAAGATGCAGAAATTAAATTAAAATTTATCCCGTTGTCGAAAGAAAACGGGTTTTTCTTTAAAACATTGCAAAAGATTGAATTGATTTAACCTACGAATTCAAGGTAAAATCAATGCTAATGACATACATTATATTAAATGGTAAAAATATATTCTATTTATAATTTAAAACTATTCAATATTATAATTTAACCACATAAGATATTACGATGAAAAAAATTGTTTTTAATTAAAATATAGCGTGTTTTTACTATTCATTAAAATATGAAAGTTATCGGAAAAATATCAAAACTTTATCTAATGTAAATTTTTATATCCTGATTCAAAAGAAGAATTTTATTTTGTAAAATTGAACTTATAAACATGTCAAAAACTAGATTTAAAGTGGGTGCGCCATCAAAAGGTGGCAAAACTGCATTTTTTGAAAAATACTTATTTTACCCGAAAAATTTATTTTGTTCTTATACCATGTTCTAGAAAATGTGTAAGATGAATAATAATATTATAAAATTCAAAATTTATTTAACACTATTCATAACGGCTAGTTCATGACAATATTATAATAATATATCATTGTTTATTAAAACCTAGTATTGCGTACAACACACGCTATCGAGGAAGGTCGCGATTGCGTGTAATGCAAGCCAAGTCAGGGTTGCGTGTTTTGAAAGAATCCTTCGCTGTTTTGTATAACAGAATCCAACCATATTTCATTTATACATTGAATATATATATATATATATATACTCAATGTTGCGTAGAATAACTATTATCAAAATTGTGTGTAACACAATCCAAGAATAGTGTTGCGTATACTGCAAGCTAATACGGTGTTGCGTATAGCACAAGGTAATCTTGGTGTAGAATACAACACAAGACATTAATGAAATTAAAATAATATTTTTCATAAACTCTCGGGGTGTTACACGAAACCTCTAGATTAAGCCTTAAAAATTCTTACCTTCATTATATCCTAATAATATCTCATCAAAATACACATCATAGTACATAGTTATATCTATAAAAAAAATTATATCTATGGATTTGTGAGTGATAAGATGAGTAAATACAGAGAGAACAAGAAAGAACAAGGAATTACAATATATTATAGAGATCCAACTCAACTTGATTCATAAAAAATTTCCTCTAGATAAAAAAGAATCACCAATGATTCCTAGGATAGGATAGAAGTTAAATATCCTAATAAAGGAGAATAAAAATGAGAGATTTGGGGGGTAAAATATAAGTTAAAATTAAATTTTTAGACCATTTAATGCACGCCACATGGTTAGGTTGAACGGTTGTGCCACATAGTTTTAAAAAACACACAAAAAAAATTCACATGATTATGTACAAATACTCCCCTCTCATACGATTTATACTGGGCACCCACATGGTTTGGCCAAACCATGCACCAATTGTGCACCTTCCCATTGACTCCCAGTATCTCCTAGAATAGTTTCCTAGAGAGGGTGCACTATTTTTCCTAGCCATACTCATATCATGAAATCTTAAAAACCCTTAAAAAACACTCCAAAACCATAAATAAACTCATTATACTCAACCCAAGTATTATATAACTTCAAAATTAATAATAAAAGTTAAAATTACCTAAAAAATGGGGAGTTACATTCTCCCCACTATTAGCCTTTCCTTTCTTGGAAAGTTTTATATTTGCATTTATTTGGAAGAGATTGATCCACTGTTTCATTATTACCTTCACACATTCCCAATTTTCCTTCTGAATGTGACTATGCTTCTATAAGACTCATACCAAACCAATACTCTTTCCCCATAACACTTTCACATGTCTATCCATAATTAGTATCAACACATGAATCAACATAGCATTAGGATGAAGATCAATATGGTCCCATTGAATAACATGGTCAGGATCATGATGATACTTATTCAATTGTGATACATAAAATACATTGTCCATAGAGATAAATCTTGGAAGTAAATCCAATTGATAAGTCATGTTACATTTTTTTTAATATATCAAAAGGGACAATGTACAAAGGATACAATTTACCATGTTTACCCAAATGAAGATGCCCTAGCCTCAGAGAGACACTCAAGAAAACATGACCACCCACATCAAATGATAACAGATGATGGTGGTGAACCACATAATATTAATAATGGATTTGATTCATATCCATACTCTTCTTGATGATATGAATCTTCTATATTGTATCATGTATAAGGATAGGTCTGATAATTGAAGTCTCACCTATTTCCACCCAAAAAAGTGGAGAACATCTAGGATGGATATATAAATCTTCTAAATTATCCATATGTATCGAGGCATGATAACTATTATTGTATCATAACTCCACTATTGGTATATAATCCTAACACGAACCTCTAAAATCCATAATGAAATCTATAATCATATCATCCAACATTTGGATTGTCTGTTCAGATGAGACATCCATTTGAGGATGATAAGATGTGCTCATGTCAACTGGGTTCCAAGGGATTTTTATAAAGATTTCAAAAATTGAGATGTAAACCTAGGGTCCCGATCAAACACAATTGAAATTGGTACACTGTGAAAATTTACAACTTCTTGAATGTATAGTTTTGATAAGTCTTCCACTATATTGGATTCATGAATAGGAAGTGAGCTGAATTTATGAGTTAATACACAATCACCTATATGGAATCTTGTTTTTGAACCATTCTTGGTATAACTATGAAAAGATACATATCCATATTCTCCCATTTACACATGTTTATAGGTAATGACTGTAACATATAAGCTAGTTGTTGGTTATCTTCCTTGACCTGATGATAGGTGAGGCATCTCAATGCATAATCCACCACCATAATTTTCATGCTAACCTACCAGAACTTTGTTCTCATCACCTTATACATCTTCTAAATTCCAGGATGAATAATCCATATCAAGTGGTGGTGGGAAGAAAGAAGACATTATTGACAAGTCAAAGGATCCATGATTTGATCTCTAACATGTAGAAAAAATCTCATATCTAGAATCCATACCTTAATACCCACCATTGAGTTTTGAAATCATGGTTTAACATTTAGGATTATCCAAATAAGAATCTTTAACCTACACAATCAAATCGAGAACAAAAGAAACTGGAAATAAAACCACAATATCACCTTGTGCATCACAATCCATATGCATATCAGCTAATACTATCATCAACTACCATTGATATAAATCCCCTTTAATGAACTGAATATATTAATTCCAACTCAATTCATTATCCAAAAATTTACATTACCCAATGCATACATCAAGTCAAAATCAAACATCAGAAGGTATTCCATCCATCCTCGTTAACTTAGATTCAAATATCTCTATGATAATATGTGTTTCAAGATTTTTTGATCCATGAACACTATGAATTTCACACCAAAGAGATAATGAATCAAAATTTTCAAGGCATGTAATACAATAAATAATTCCAAATCATGTGTTGGGTAATTATTCTCAATAACCTATAAATATCATGATCCATAAGCTAGAATTTGATCTCCCTATGTAGGAACAAATCCCAAACTAGATATAAATGCATTAGAATAGAGCACATAGACTCATCCCGACTTCATAATATAATTATAAGTGATGATGCAATCCAAACCATAATCTCATGAAAATATTTTTAACACTCATCGCTCCATTATAAACAAACACTTTTCCTTGTCAAATACTTCAAAATAGAGGAAAACCATGAAAAGTCACAAACAAAGCATTAGTAATACTTTGATAATATGAGGAAAATATATATTTTAAAGATATTCTTTAGTGGTTTCCAAGAGATAACAACTTATACCTTTTAAAGAACTATTGAGACTCCTATTTTAGAAATGACATGGCCAAGGAAACACACCTCTTGTATCCACAAATCACACTTTGAAATCTCATCATAAAGGCGATGTTCCCGCAAGACACCTAACACCATGGCTAATTATTGTTCATGAATATTCTTAGTCCTAAAATACACTATAATATCATTAATCAATACCACCACATTGGTTTCAAGATACCTATAAAATACCCAATTCATAAATTGCATAAACACTACTGGTGAATTCATAAGACCAAAGGACATAACCACAAATTCATAATGACCATAATGACCCTGGAAATATTTCTTTGAAATATCCTCCTTCCAAACACGAAGTTGGTGATACCTTGATCATAAATAAATCTTAGATATCCATTTTTATCCCATAAATTGATCAAAAAATTTTCAATTCATGGAATATGATATGAATTATTTATCGTAACCTAGTTTATCTTACAAAAATATACACAAAGATGAAGAGTTCCATCTGCTTTATTTACAAAAATAACTGGTGCTACCCATGGATATGTACAGGGTTGAGTGAATCCTTTTCTTTACAACTATTCTAGATGACCCTTCAATTCCATTAATACTATTGGTTCTATCCTATTAGATGAAAGTTAAGTAGTTTTGGTCCCTATAAAGAGATAGATTTTAAACTATAATTCTATTTTGGGTGGAAACCCATATAAATTATCAAGAAAGACATCATTAAATTGACCCAAAATGGTTAGAAAATATCTATATTTGATTAAATAAATAGTTTCCAATGTAACTGCTACCAAATAGTAAGAGGCAGTCTCAATGACCAATACCGAAAGTCCTAATCTACTTGAATTCACATCCCAATCTCCTTGAAATAGATGCCTAACATCATAGAAAGATGTAAAACTAACCCAATATACATAACAACCGATGTGGTCCTTAAAGGATTTTAACCAATCCATTCACAAAATTTGGTGTACATCTTAAGAACAGATAAATCCCAAACAAATTAAACCTCATCGATGATTATAAAACATAATGCACACTTAAAGGATTTACACTCTCATTGTTCAAGAGGATTTTAAATTTTGAATACATGAGGTACCAATTCAAAATTAAATCCCATATAATCCACAAAATTAGAAATAATAAAATAGTGGGATGTGATAGTATCAAACAAGGATTGCATGCGAGTAAAATTTAAGAGAATAATTCCTCACACAATTAAAGAAATAGATTGATCCTCCATGATCATCTAATACACACCATACAACCTATTAATATGTGCTCCCAACAATTATTTATTGGTTTTCTATGCCTATGATGACTGTTGAGGTGTCAGTGTGATATGAGATTCACCTCGGGTCGCTCGGTTCTAGGAGTGATTACCAGTGAATTTCAATCACCTCGTATGAGCATAAGAAGATTAGGCCATGTTTGAGATATTTCCATCAGTCATCCACATATTCACCATACAACAACATTTTATATGTCTCATCTTTCTACAATTGTGGAATTCCCACAGAGTCTCTATATATTTTCACTTGATATACTCATTAGATCCGTGATGATAACATACTGACTGATTAATATAACGAGTGTTGGAGATGGTGCCCTAGAATTAACTAATTTTATACTTAATATTGCATTTATATTCAAATATTTGAATATTAATTTAAATATATTATCACATATTGATTGTTATTCCACATAACAATGAAGTGATAATGTCCTAGAGTATCTATCTCATTGAAAAGGGAATAGTAGTTCCCTACTATGATGTGAACCTTGAAATTCTATGACGATATTATTAAAACTAGTTCTATGGTAAGATAAAATACTATAAAAGGGTACATAGTACATATATTATCATGTGTGAATACTCATAAGTGGATGATCATTCTTCTCATGAAGGGTTTACTTAGTAATATCCATGATGAGATATTATATTAACAAACCCGCCAATAATAATTACACATTTTTTGGTGTCATTAGATATTCCTATCTATGATCATGTGTAATGGTTCTTATAATTTAATAGTATCATTAATACATGTCATGACTCATGCACTTAGATTTACTAACAAAAATCATCATGCCATATGTTGGTGGGAAGTAGGGTACATTGGGTGTATCATGAATGACATGTTATTAATGGATAATTAAAGGAAGGATTTGTCCCTTACATCTTTATGGAAGTTGATATCTAAACCATTTGATTGGAATATAACCATAGAATAAATTTCATTAACATGGTATAATGATGTTTATATCACATAGTAAAAGAAAGACATATCAAGTATATAGGTTGATGATGCAAATGCACAACCTAATTTATGATATATTGAGGAAAATGTTTTATATTAAAAAGCGAGAATTCATATGTGGTTATAAACATTGAAACATTAAGTTCTTTATCTTGGGTTCCTTGAACCATTTATAGATAGTAATATTGGACTTTAGGAGTACCCACCTAATTCCAATAAGAAATAATCCTAGAGGGTCACACATTAAGTGTTTCTGTTGATCTCAATAAAGTTTTATTTGAATGTAATTAATGTAATAAATATTATTCTCAAAGTGAAGTAATAATTTTAATCAAGTTTTTTATCATAAAAATTAAATAAATATTTATTCACCAAATTTTGAATAAAATATATTTATTTATTTTATTGAATATTTAATAAATATTTATTCAGTGATTTTTGGATAAAAATATTTATTTATGAATATAATGTTTATTAATGTATTCAATAAATTACTAGGAGTTCAAATGGACCAAGACCACGTTCAATGACAAATATTAATTTACATGCTGATAAAATAATATATTTTTATTGGAAAAGTTAGCACCCACCATAAAATAATAATAATAAATTATTATTATGTGGTATAAGGTTTAATAAATATTATAATATTATTTAAAGGGTGGTACATAATGAAATAATATTTTAACCAAAACCAAAACTCTATAAATAAATGGTTAGGTCTATTATGTAGGGTTAAAAATTGAAAATTGAGAATAGAGAATAATTGTGCACACCAGGAATCTCTCTCTCTGTATCTCTCAAATTCCTCCTCTCTTTCTCTAAATAATGATAAGAACTCCTTCAAGACCAAAGGATATTGGATCGATCAATTCAAACAACACAAGATAATTGATTCACCATGCTAGCACCTAAAAATAAATTAGTATTACTCAGAGATCAAAGGAGCACATGTGGGTCACCGCCATAGGGATCCCTACAGTGCAATGAAGGTAATCCAAAAGGGTTTTCAGAAGATCAACAAATTCATCAAAGAAAGTATCCTAAGACAATATGATCATTTCTTCTAATTATAAATAAATAAATTATAAATTTAACATGAAATATCCTCTCTCGGGGTTTTAGAAAACTATAAATTAAAAGAAATATTAATTTTATTCCAACCATAGGTGCTTCCACTGGAAACTTCAATTGGTATTAGAGGAGTTGGGTTTTAAATTTATAATTATTTATTTGATTGCTGATCTATATGCAAAATATTGGTTAAATATTTTATTTTAGATTATTTTGTTCTTTAATCCATTTTAATTAACATGTTTTTGACATGTTAATTATCATTTTTCCTGATTTATTTTTCTTTAATTATTAATAATATATGAAGACTGACCAAATATTCCATTGGGAAGTTCTGAGGATTCTGGACTAATAACAAGGGATTACACGATGTGTAGCTAGAGTAAATGTCGTGTACCCAAGTACACCGCATCTAGCTATGTTGTAGGATACACGATGCACCAAACAGTAAATTACACACAATGAATTTATTTAACTCCATGTGTTGACCAATCCAACTTGGCACATGACTTGTCAGATTATATAACGTGTATCTAGCGTACATATCATGTTGTCTACACGGTTTAGAAAAGAAATTCATGCTAACCATGTGGTCAAATACATGATCAAAACCACATGATACTGACAACCTAGAAAATTAATGGAGTATAGATGTGTAACCGACATACACCACATGTAGTAAATTAATTCCTTCATCCAAAGTACACGCCAATCCATTCATAAAGTCAAGTGTACACATGATAAGTGAAACACATGACATGTAATCAGCATAAATGTCGTGTGGTACCACATATGAAGAACACAACAAGTAATTCAAAGGGATGTATGGACATAGAAATCATGATACATGGTGTGTATCTAGCTTGTATATTCCATGTATTCCTTCATAAGTACACACTGAAGCCCCAGACATGTATCCTGGGTACACAGTTATCGTGGTACATGACATGTAGCTTGTAAGTACACGCTATGTATTCTCCCAATAAATGAAATAATTAAATTATATTAAATTTTTAAATTATAGCATTAAAACCTTATTTTATTGATTGAAATATATGGTGTCAATAAAAATTTAATAAATATTTTAAAGAATCATTAAATGCTCAATTAATTTATTATAATAATCTTTCATTATTGGTTCTTCCATTTATTTTCCATGAATTATTTTAATTATGGGTATCTCTAAGAGAATTTCGAAGGTCATTAAGATGAAATAGATTTAATTAATTAATTAATTAATTAATTAATGCAAGTGTGTTTCTCTTAATAATAAAAAACAAATAGAAATTAATGATAACAAATTATACTTTTGCATATTCATTATTTGTTCATGACCATTCATGAGCTTGACTAAGATCTTCATATGTGTTGTCATTATTTAATTTAATTTATTGCATGGGTTTGGAAATATTAATTATTAAATTAAATACGATGTCTTGCGTGTCATCCCTACCTCCATTATTTTATAGAACCTGTGAATCCAAGTTTATTTATATAATTACCCTTAACTATTCCTTTAGTTTTCCTCACATATGTGAGAGTTATAAATACATGTAATAAATGGATTATCCTAATATGTGTGGAGGCAATTCAAGAAAAAACCCAAATGATGCCAACTCAAGTGATACACATGTGGATAGGTGGAATGATATAACTCACTACTAGAAATTTAGGCTATATCTATAGTTTTAAACCGTGTCTATAAGTCCAAAAACTATGGTTATAGATTATAGCCATGGTTTTATTAACTGTGGCTGGTATTGGCATGGATATAGGGAAAGACCTATAACCATGGTTTCAAACCATGGCTATAGGGCTATATCCACAGTTCAAACCATAGCTATATGGTTATAGCCATGGTTCAAACCATAGCTATAGGGTTATATCCATGGTTTGAATCGTGGATAAATACCTAAATCCACATTTCAAAACTATGGAAGAAGCTTAAGTAACACAGAACTATAGCCACAGTTTGAAACTATGGCTTTAGGTATTTAGCCACGGTTCAAACTGTGGCTATAGGTTTATATCCAGGGTTTGAAACCATGGCTATAGGGTTTCCCATTTCATAAAAAAACACCCCACCCCCTGAACCCCCCTTGCAGAACCCTTTCTCCCATTCAAATCCCCTATCCACTCCATTGGATAGCCCCCCTCCTAGACCGACCATGGACATCCCCACCCAGACACTAGACACCCTCAAACAGACCCTGGATAGACCCCCCCCTCCTGGACAGATACTGGAAACCCCCCTCCTGGATGGACCCTGGACACCCCCTTGGACAGAACCTGGACCCCCCAGACCTTGGACCCCCCCTCAAACAGACCCTGGAAAGACACCCCCCCATGACAAACCCTGGACACCCCCAGACCCTGGACACCCCATGAAAATCCCCCCCCGCATCTTCCCTTCTACCATGAAAATCCCCCCAAACCCTAGATCCCCCCTAGACAGACCCTGGACAGACCCCCCCCAGGATAGACCTAGACCTCCACTCCCCTGGACAACCCCCCTCCTGGACAGACCCTGGACCCCCCCAGATAGACCCTGGATAGACCCCCTAGGGCAGACCCTGGACACCCCCCTAGACCCTGGACACCCTTGAAAAGCCCCCCCTATAACACCCCTTCCCCCATGAAAATCTCCCCTCTACTCCCCTGGACATCCCCCTCCTAAACAGACCCTGGACACCCCCTACAAATCCCCCCTTCAATGCTCCTTTCCCCATGCAAAGCCCCCCCTCCACTCCCCTGAACATCCCCCTTCCTGGACAGACACTAGAAACCCCCCCTAGACACCCCCAGACCCTGGACTTACCCCCCTAGGACAAACCCAGACCTCCACTCCCCTGGGAATCCCCCCCCCTGGACAGACCCCCGGACACCCCCCTCCTCGACAGACCTTGGACCCCCCTCTTGGATAGACCCCGAACACCCCCAGACCCTGGACACCCCCCAAACAGACCCTGGATAGACCCCCCCACAAGACAGACCCTGGACACCCCCAGACCCTGAACACCCCCCTGGGCAGACCCCCCCAGACCCTGGACAGACCCTGGACACCCCTACATATTTTTCCTCCCCCCTTGCACCCCCTACCCCACCCCCTACACCTCACCCTGCCCTGCTGACCCCCTGCCCCTCTCCCTTGCACCCTGCCCCTACCAGTTTTCCCTCCACCCACTACCCCCTTGGTTAAACCATGGATCTTGGTCCCTAATAACACTTTCAAAACCATGGAAAATAGACCCTATAACCATAGTTAATAACCATGTGAATTGATTCCTACCCAGCTACACTTAATCACCAAATGCTTCCATAATAGTTGCACCTTATAGCAGTACTCACATCCTCTAGCTACGAGTAAAAGAAAAACACCACCTTACAAATAAAACTAAACTCAAAAATAATACAATATATATAATAATAATTCAAACTCTCTCCAATATAAACAATATAAAATTTAAATATCAATATCATCATAATAAAAAGAAATATTTGATAAAATTAAATGTATAAACAAAAAATAATATTTACATATGAAATGTACCACAATATCAGCATCACTAGAACCATCATGACCCTAATCATCTCCTATAGAAACACCAACATCATTATCAACTCCTCTCAGACCACCGCTTCCACCACCACCATCATGATCATTGAAATATTCAATGGTTTATGCACCTAAATAAGTGGAAGGAGTGAAGAATCATGATAAACATAATTCATAATAATGAGAACACATTTAATTAATTAAAACATTTAATGTTTATATTGTGATTCATATAATATCATTATGTTACCAATAAAATAATCTGATAAACATAATACATAAAAATAAGAACACATATAATTAATGAAAACATTGAAATATTCTTGTGTATGATGATTTGAGAACATAAAATTAAAGAGAAATAAGAAGGATTTTTAGAATATAAATAAATAGTAAGAGTCTTATGCTCTAAACAGAACAAAATAAGAATGAGATAGTAATCAAGTTTGGAGATGGTTAAAATATTAAATCATATTTATTTAATGATTCTATTATTCTATATGTTCATTCATGTATGGATTTCACGAAAGGGAGAAATTATTATAATTCATAAAAATAAATAAAAAAATTAGTCCATATATGGGAAACAATATATGTTATAGAGTGAATATCTAAAGGTTATTCATGAATGGATTCATCATTAACCTATGCCTTCCTTGCACCCCCTGCCCCACCTTCCCACTTGCACTCCACCTGTACCCTCCCACTACCTGACAGACCCCCCCTGCAGACCACCCCTACCCCCTCCCCCATGCACCCTCCCCCTACCAATTTTCCCTCCCCCACTACCCCTTGCACCCCATTCCCCACTTCCCCACCCCCTTGCACCCCCTACCCCACCCCCTTGAACCCCTACCCTGTAGACACCCCTTCAGACCACCACCATCTCCCCCCTTGCATCCCACCTACACCCTCCCCTCCCCCCTGCACCCTCCCCCTACAAGTTTTCCCTCCCCCACTACCCCCTTACACCCCTACCCCACTACCCCACCACTTGCACCCCTACCCCACCCCTACCCCACCCTTGAACCCCCTAACCTACAGACCCCCTGAAGACCACTACCCTCTCCCCCTTGCATCCCACCTACACCTTCCCCCCTGCCCTGCAGACCACCCCCTGCCCCCTGCCCTACAGACCACCCCCTGCCCTCAAGAACTCCCCCATGCCCCCTCCCCCCTGCCCCCTACCCTGCCCTGCAGACCTCCCTATAGACCACCCCCTACAGACCCACCTGCAGACCACCCCTGCCAATTCCCCCCTGAATACCCCCTATAGACCACCCCCTTTCTAGTTTTCCCTCCCCCCTTCCAGCCCCCTGCCAATTTTCCCTCCCCCCTCCCCCCTCCCCCTACCCATACAGACCCCCCCTGCACCCTCCCTCTTGCACCCCACCTGCATGTATTTTCTGAATGAAATCCAAGAGAAATAAAAATCCTTGAAAATGATATAAGTAAGGAACCATACATATAAAGAAGTAGTTGTTTTCATGAATAATGAGGACCCCCACTTTGAGTATGTGGGGTAGTGTTAAACTCCTATAAAGAATATAGAGGAAGTCAATCCTATAATAAATATGTGGCTAAGTTAGTATATAACTCTGCATAGAATTATGAGGAACCATTCCATGTCACTAGCATATCTTATGGAGTACTTAACCATGTGCCAACTCTGATAAAGTTATCCAAACCTAGTAGTCTCCTTTGTAGGGAAAATAATATCAAACACTTTAAGATTCCTAATAAACTTTATATTATGTATAATATGATCATACCATCATTATATACATATAAAATTACTTTGAATATAATATGTAATTTTTAGATACTGACACAGGTGAGAAGATATGCGAAAAATTGGAAGTTACATAGTATACTGAATGTATTTTTCATAACATGGTTTGTGAGTCCTAGTAAAAGGTAGGGCATGTAATGTTTTCATATATCCATACTGAGTTAACTATATAGTCTATCCCAATAGGGTACACAACATATGGGACTGATGAGTTACTTAGGCATCTACTGCTAGTATACATCGAGCCAATCTAACCTAACATAAATTTCATGTTTCTCCTTTACACACGGTGTATAAATTGATTCAAAATAAATAAACAATACAACAAATAAGAAAAAAATATTTAGTTTTATTTAGTCCCTTTAGGGCCTATGTTCATGGAAAGAACACCACTCAAAAGGAACCCATTTTATTATGCTAAAAAAATGTTACAAGTAACAAACCAACAGTATGAACAATAAGAAAACAGAAATGATAAAATATTCTATTTTCAATAACTAAAAAAGAAGAAGAAGAGTGCTTAAAATCCAAAGAGGGTGCCTCTAAAATAGTTATGATCCCTTCATAATGTAGAAACACATCTGGATATGATGGTTTATAGTTCTTTGGGACTTTCTGGATCAAACAAACAACCAAAATCATTATTTATGAAGGTATATTATCAACAATCCATAATGGTATCTCTAATATAATGTATCCTAACTTATATATGTTTGAATTCACCATGACAAACTAATTTTTTTGTACAAATGGGAATATTATAGACTATAACAATAAACTGATATTACAAAATTGAATAAATTTAGTTTAGAAACCATACCCTTTAACCATAATTCCTCCTTGATAGCTGCAGTCAGGGGAATATACTCATCTTCTATAGTTAAAAGAGAAACCACTAATTACATGTTCCATTCCAATGATATGCTTCTTACACAAGTGGTGAAGACATATCTAGTAAGTGACTTCTTAGTATCCATATTACCTATGTAATCAGAATCAACATATCCAATAATTAGATCATCTATATTTAAATTTCAAGAAAAAAATATAGGATGGAGGTATGTGAAAAAAATAAAGTAATCATTTTAACACCTACCAATGAAGTTTCCCTGGATTTTTTGTGAATCTATTGAGAATGAAAATAGAAAAAACTATGTCCGTCCTGGTGAAAATCATAGAATACATTAGGCTACCAATTTTTTTTGGTATAAGGGTTCTTTGACATATATTAAGTTTATACAGTATAAGTATGAACTTGAGTCAATGATACTTTGAAGTGTTGGGAAAAGGGATCATTAATTGCCTTTAAGGTCTCAATAAAGTACCTCTTCAATAAGTTAAATATATAAGATTTTTGGGACTAATATAACATTTTATTAGGTCTATCCCTTTGATTTTCTTAATTAATATCTATTTTTTCACTCCTAAATCTTGCATCTGAAAAAATGTTTTCAATTGATACATTATATAATTAACGAGCTTCATATTATTACACATAACCAATATATAATCAAAATAAAGTATTAGGTAAAGAATGTATGTTTTAACCCATTTAAAGTAAACACATGAATCCTACTAGATCCTGCTAAATTGGATATCCAATATAAAAGAGTCAAATTTCCTATACCATTAACAAGATTCCAGTACTAAACCATACACGACTTTATTTAAAAGGCAAACTTGGTTAGTTTTAAACACCTTTTGGTAACCATAAAGTGATTCCATGTACAATTTCCCATTAAGTTCACCATGTAAGAAGGTAGTTTTTTCATCTAATTATTCTGTCATAAAGTCATTAAAATATTAAAAACAAGAAGTAACTAAATAGAAGAATTCTTAGAAAATGGTGAAAAAATATTAACATAATCAATAACCTCTCTTTAAAGGAAAAACTTTTCCACTAATATGGCCATGAATTTTATTTTCATTTCATTAGTGTTATATTTCTTCCTCCTATAAATCCATTTATGCCCAACCTCCATGACATTGGGAGGTCTATAAAAAATAGACAATGTATGGTTTTTATTCAAGGTTTACATTTCTTCATGTTTGTTAAACATTCAGCCTTTGGAATCTCTATAATTAATTAATTTATTAAAAATTTTAGAATCATCATCAATGGAATCATTTTATAATTCACCTTTAGGATCAGGAGGAGGGGGCTCATCAGCATCCTCTAACTCAGTTGGGGAATAAGGATCAATAGTCTCACTAAGGGTTGTATCATCACTATCATGTGTGATATATTAATATTTAGGAGAACTAAATTCATGAAAGAAAACATCTATAATGATCATACACCTTTTGTATCTATGTTTTTCAACCCACAACATATATCCCTTGACACTATTGGGGTATCCTAGGAAAACATACTTAAGAGATCTTGGTTACAACTTATCAGTTTTAATGTAGGTGTAGGTTGTACACACAAAGACTCTTTGGTGGTCATCTAAAGGTGGTTTACCATTGAAAAGTTCATCTGTGGGTTTGAACTAATTAGCAGCATATGGGAACCTATTAAACAGGTATACTATCATAGTCACAGATTCTTCCCAAAAGAATTTATGTAGGCTTGAGTATGAAATCATTCCTCAGACACACTCAAGAATAGTTTTACTCATGTTATCAACAAGTTCATTATGTTGGAGGTCTCTCTAATAATACGCTATCATTTTATGACCTCAAATTTATAGAACTAGACAAGATCAGTAGATAAGTACTCCAAATAATTATCAATTCTCGTTACTTTTATTATATTTACAATCTAGTTTTCACTAAAGTTTAATATTTTAAATGTTTCAAAAGAATTATATTTTTTTGGTATGTAAACCCATGATTTTAGATAATAGTCACAAATGAATGTAAAAAAATAGGAACCTTCATCATGGGATGTGGTTCTAGAAGTTCATAATAAATAAAAATGGATATAAATATGACTTATAATAAAACTTCTTATAATGAGGAAAAGGAGTCACTGTATGAGCTAGAAAGTTCAACAAAACTCCATATAGAAAATCCTATTGCAACATCCACTTTTTCCACTCTTCCATAATTATAATTGTTTCACTTCATTAAAAAAAGGTCTTCATATTCCTCTCATACCAACCTGAAAATCAATTAAATAAGAACTTTCCATCCCTCGGTCCAAGTTAATAAAATGTAGATTCAACTGAGCATGATTATATGAAACAAAAATTTAAATCATTCTTTCATATAGGAATTAAAAAGATAGTATTTAACAAGAATGTTCTTAAAAAAAATAATGATTACAAAAAGATGATAAAAGTGAAATATGAAAAACACTAGTGATTTCTAATTCAATAGGTAGATCTGATTAAGACCTCAAAACATGATTTTCTCTAATTTGAAACTCTAATATGGAAATGTAATATAATAAAAAATTAAAAATACTACATTTTATGGTGAAAAGAGATAGGGAACCACAAGTTCATGGAAGGATATAATAATTCATTATCCTCAAACCTACACTAATATAACACTATTAATTTTAAAATAATTAAATAATGGAGTGAAACCACAAGTGCATGGAAGAAATAAAATAAAAGTGAAAAATGATGAATATAATAAAGGGTTTCCTTATATAATTATCTCATTAATTATATAATAATCAATTATAAAATAAATTCACCCCCATAAATAATACCTTGGAATGACCCAAGATCTCAATCCATTCACTCTCTCTTTAGTGTGTTTGGTTAGTTAGTGAAAAAATGATTTTCGATACACTACTTTCCCCATGTTCCTCTGGTTGAATTTCAACATTCCCTAACCAATTCACTCATTATCCAGATCTGATTTTTCAGTTCCTAATGTTGGTTATTTATATTTTCCTATGATTTTTAAGACTATAATGGTTTAGGAATCAACTTTTTAGGTTTTAAAATATTTTTCCCACTCTTGGGAATAGTCACAACTTTGAGTTATTCATGAGAGGTTTCTGTGTAACAAGATTCTTCTAAGATATTGAGGAAGGGTAAAACTGAGTGGGAATGGGTTCCATAATCATTTCAATGTTTTATATATCTAATCTCAATGATGAAAATATATAATTAATTTTCAATATTTCTTTAAAAAAATATTCTAATAGGAATAAGGGAACCTAGTTTGTCTATGAGAGAGAGCACATGAACTTTAATGAATAGAGGGAGCTATTCTTGCCTTCACAACCCTTGTTCCTTGTCTCCTAAATCACCCAACACACCACTGAAAACACTATTACATAAATATTAACCACATATGAATGTTTCTCAACACTTTGAAATAATGTAGACAAAAAGTCAGAGATTCATCCCCCCTAAAATTGAAATCCCATAAGTTTCCCAACAAGGGACCAAGCAAAGAGGACCCATTCTACAACACAAAATAAGTTCTAGAATAACTCGTATTTTAGCCTCTCACAACACATACATGGTGAGGGTATCTAAATTAATTTTCTATGGATATTAATTTCAATTGGTATTCCCTTATTGCAGAACCTCTAGAAATGTATGTTCAAATTAACTGAGATTTATTTAGAAAAGAATTTTATCACCCACTCATCATGCTCTTGGTTGGATCTTAATATCAAGTGAAACTCCAAAGAATTAAATTATCCTAAGGTAAAATTTGATAATTTTCACATATATGGTTCATCGATCATATAAATCCTATCATAAAAAATCTCATGATCCTCATTGAGGGATGCAGATATAAATCCAGGGTTTATTCTCACATTCCTAAAGTAAATGTGAGGGATTGGAAATCTAGGGATGAAGTGAAAATGAACTAACAAGTTTTCTTTCTAGTAATTTATTTCAACCCACCCGCAAATCAACACCCCAAGTGTGGGATCCTATTTGAATTTTTTTTGAATAGAAAGAATGGGAATTTATTTTAGAATGTATATTTCAATTTTTGGGTATTCTAGATTTTAATCCCCATGGTCAACCATACCTAAAAACTACTCTAAGTGTGGGATCAAACCTAGATAGGGTACCAATGAAATCAAAACTAGATAATTGTACCTTATTCATGGATTCATCGCATGTATGATGAGGATCCCAGGAGGTGGGGTGGCCGCGTCGAAGGAGGAGGATCTCTGGAGGTGGGGTGGCCACGTTAGAACTATGTTGGAGCCGCGTTGGAACCATGACGAAACCACATCAGGACTGTGTCGGAGCCGTGTTGGAGAAGGAGGGTCACGAGGAGGTGGGGTGGACATGTCAGAGAAGTTAGGAGAGGAGGAGGATCACATGGGGGGGGGGGGGGGGAGGTGGCCGAGTCGGAATCATGTCGGAGCCGCGTCAGAACCATGCTAGAGCTGCGTCGAAGAAGGAGGGTTGCAGGGAGGTGGGGTGTCCGTGTTGGAGACATAGAGAGAGGAGGAGGATCATGGGACAACAGAGGATTTCGGGGTAGTGGGGATGAGAAAATCATGAGGGCGTGGGGGAAAAGGGGTCGCGTGTAGGGCTAGGTCCACGGACAGTAAACACAGCCGTGGAAATAAGCAATCTATTGCCACAGTTTTTATTGTCCATGGCTATAGATTTGTGGATATAGGTCCAAATTCTAGTAGTGACTCATTCCAAGACTGACACAATGATTTATTTCATCTATCCCAAAGGTTGATTTATTTTTCACTCAATAAATCAACTGTTAGATAAGATCATGTCCAGGGAATTTATTTATTTATTTATCTCTATAAATTATTTAATTTATGGATGCAAGACCGTGATCACTTAAATAAATGAATTAACATGAAAAGATGTAATTTTAATTAATAGATTATGTGTTAATGTTTTATCCAACAAGGTTATTTAATTAAGTAAAGTATAATTAATATTAATAATTCATATAAAAGACAAATCAAGATAAAATTTATGCATAATAAATAAATATCTCAACTAAATATTAAGCTACGCTTGGCCTTTCATTTCTTGATTAGGCATGAAACCAATAGAACTATGTATTTGACCAACCCTTGTTGCAGTAATTAATTTTATAAGGGGAGTTATTATGAAGTTTTTGGGTTGAATTAACCATTTTACATTAAGAGTGTTATCCCTCGCTAGACTTGGTGTAATTTGGTGGAAATTTTTGAGGACATACAAGTTAGGATATTAGGATTGGGGGATCCACTCAATGGATCAAGGAGCTGAAAGACCACAATTGGAAAATAATATCCTACCTAAATACCTTTAAATATATTGAACAACCCTTTTTTGGGTTATACAAAGGGTTTTATAGATCTTTTTAACTATAATATCCAAGAAACTAGACATTTTGAATTCAATGGTGAGGGTTGTTGAGACTTGATAAAATAGTAGGCGATTTAATAAAAATTTAATTATTATTATTTCTCACATAATTTTTAATAAAGAAAAGTACTAATTATCTATTTAAATTAATTTTGAAAATGGAAAGAAAAACCATGAATACAGTTCAATCATTATTGAACTCAGGGCATGTCCTTACAAATACAAAATTATAGATATGGTGCAATCATTTATGCAATGCATTATTATCACAATTTTTGTATTATGTATTGGAATCCCATATTCCTATTATTCTACCCCAGTAGGTGAATGAAGGTGAAAAGGATACCTACCAAATACATGTTGAGGATGCTACCTATGTACATTGTATTATATTATCAACCATATCTAAATATTTGATGATACAACATAAATACATGGATGCTTACATCATAATATCTCATCTCAATTCTCTTTATAAAGAGAAATAAAATCTAGAAATAAATAATATTGTAAACACACCATATTAGTGTAAACAAGAAGAAGGTAATCTAGCTACTGATTATGCTTTCCAAATTCTAAGGTATATTGATCAGTTAACAAAATTAGGCTTCCACTTAGATAAGTAATCATCCATTAATATTATCTTATTATCCTTACCACCAATATTATCTTTATTTTTCCAAACCTAAACAAAAAAATGGATAAGTCACTCATGATACATTTGTCCATACTCCACTAAGAGGATGAGGATTGGCTAAAACCTATTCATCCACCCCTTTCAATGAAAATTTTGAAAGAAAAGTATGAATATCCCATGTATTATCTAAATCTAAAAGACCGTTTATGGTTTCCTTAAAATAAAAAAAGATTCAAATAAAAAAGAATAAAAAGGAGGCTATTTGCTTCTTATATTGAATGAATGAACACTAGAAAAGAAATTACAATGAATTGAAGAGAAAATTAGCTGTATCCACTTTAGGAATATTCATAAACCTTATATTCTCTACTTGTGTATTAAATAAAATATGAATAAAACATACATGTATTTAAATATAAAAAATGAGAAAGAATAGAAAGGTTGTAGAGTGAACTCAAATAGAGCTGTGAAAAAGTGATTCTTATGTCAGCTAAGGGGAGCTCACTATTTCACATTTTTAGATTGTATTGATTCAAGTTTTTAATAAGTGTTACAAGAAAATTTATCTCAGTGTCCAAATAGACACAATGATACATTATTTTGTTTTCGGAATAAATGTTTTTATAGTACTTTAATACTAAACTAATAGTTCAGTAACTCTTGAATCACATATATCCATTGCAATAAATGATTAATATAAAATATAATACTCTTACATAATTTTAAAAAGATAATTCTTTATCAAATAAAACTGAAAGTAGTTGATCTATTTATACCCATAAAAATGTTTTAGCCTTAATTAATCTAATATACTAGATATAAAAATAATCTAATTATCATGTTTTAAATAAATAAACATTTTTAAATTAATGTATGTAACAAATATTTATAGAGTTGGTTAAAAATGGATGCATGAACCATTATAAAATAAAGGTAACTTAATATAATTCATTATATTCCTTTAATAACTTTTATAAATGATCAGTGAAGTAAATGTGTGCACTTGGTAAATATTGAGGAATATATGAGTTGGTTTGTCATAGAATATCTTATCCAAGTAATCAATGATCATATATGTGGCGTAAAGGTTATCCCTAAATGAAATTTCCTTATATACATAAATTTAATTATGGTAGTAAAAGGAATATCAATGATGAGTTTTATATATATTGAGAATTTTCCATTATTCCTTATAAGACATATTTTGTAAATAGAAGTTAAAAGAATAACCATATTCTATATATATTTTCTAATAAAAATATCATATAAAATAAAATATGATAAGAATCAATTAGAATACTTCCAAAAGTGTTTGTTGAAAAGTATTTTTTAAAATCTGTTCTTAGCTACAAATAAACATCAAAACACTAAGGTGAATCTAAGTTAATGATCTTATTTACACTAAGGATATTAATGTCTATTCAATATCAAATATATTTTTTTAAATGAATATTATCTATTTGAAGATAGTGGGATCATACTTAAATTATATGAGTTAAATCTCTGGATACACAAGGTTTGTCATAGGAATACTAGACTCTAATGAGATTATTGGGAGGATTAGTTCCAAAGACACATACTTCATAGGAATTTATAACCAAAGAGGTGGTTTGTGTTAACCAAGGTGGGTGATAAATGTATTATTCTTTCAGAATAAAAATTCCTACAATATAGAAGTAAATGGTAATATGATAAGGTTGACAAGTATATATATATTCAAGAAATGGAATCCATGTATCAATATTTGAGTATTTTTTATTTTTAATGTTTCTAAGACTTGATATTGGCAGTGAGTATTCAAGAGACACTAGAAATGGATGGTATAGGATGGTACCAATAAATCATGATTGATTTTTGAAAGGTCTAGTCTATGAAAAAACATATACACCAATCATAATGAATAAAATCCTTCTTGAATTATACCCTGTCAAAGAATATTTCTATGATCATCATATTTGGGCTATTGATTTCAACACCAACTCACATAGAGGAAACCTTATGGTAGATTTCTATATGACATGACCAAAATGGGAATCTATGGTACATGTTTACTATATATAACTTAAAAGGGTTGGTGACATCAATAAATTACAATAAGATATGTAGATTACATAAATTCATTAATGAATAAATCATGCATAGTGATCATAGAGTATTCATTTGTAAATGAATGAGTTACATGTGTCTCTATATGGTTAGTGGGAGTAATATAAATTTTCAAGATAGAAATTTTGATAACATATGGAAAAAATATTGTGTCTTACCAGTTTGTTATGAATAAGGGATGAAATTTCTTAAATTATCAACCATGTTATAAGGAACAAGATTTATAAGATAGATCCATTAGTTTTCTCAATTTATTCATAGTAAATATATTAAAAAATAATTTAAAAATACAAGTCATAAAAATTCAAGGCCAAATTGTTTTTGGCATATAATCCTTCTAGAAAAACATGAATCTATAAAGAAGATATTATTGAGATTAATATATTTTCACAAGACCTAGTTCTAGGAATTTATCTCATGTTCAATTATATATAATAAAGATTAATATTACTAATGCATGATGCATAGTATGTGAATATCAAATAGATCCAACATAACTATATCGACTTGCAGTTATAACCATATGATAAAATTTTGAAAAGTATAACTAGACGAGTTCTTGGTTTTTAGATATGTGTGAATAATTGTTATCAAGTGAATTGAACACTTGTATTAATTTAGTTCAATTTGATCTAATATCACGTAAAAGGATAAAGTAATATGCAAGAAAAACCTATTACAAAAAGTGGGGCCATATCTATAATATCAGAGTATGTTGCAGCTTCCAATACAGCTTAATAAGTGGTTTAGAAATATCCTATTCCAATTTTAGTTTATACCAAATAAAGTGTTTTATCATTGTCATGATAATATTTGAGTGTGGATTTAGTTAGGATTTCAAGACGATAACATGGTAATAATAGGAGGATACTCTGTTATATCACTACTTGAGAGATTTTCTCAAGATAGTAATGTTGCTTTAAACAAATTTTCCACAAATACATGTGGATTTTTCTGAACATAACCACATAAATGTGATATGGATAATAGCTATATCTATACTCAATGGAATCATATTTCACCATGTGATAACTAACCAGTAGTTAGAAATTGTCTCTAGTGAAGGTGGGAGTTTTTTTGTAGTTGGTTCCATAGAACCAACTAATTTTGTACTTAATATTTCATGTATATTCAAAGATATGAATATTAATTTAAATATATTAACACATATTTATTATTATTCTACAAAACATTGATGTGATAATGTATTAGAGTATCTATCGCACTGAAAAGGTTATAGTAGTTCCCCGTTATGATGAGAACCTTAAAATGCTATAAAGATATTCTTAAAACTAGTTCTATAGTCAGATAACATACTATGAAAGGGAACATAGTAAATATACTATCAAGTGTGAGTAATCATAAGAGGATGATGATTCTTCTCATGAAGTTTGTACCTGGTAATCTCCATGATGAGTGATTATGAGAACAAACCCACTAGTAAGAATTTCACATGTTTTTCTATCATTAGATATTACTATCTACGATTATGTGTAATGGTTCTTATAATTTAAGAGTACCACTAATGAATATCATTACCCATGCACATAGAGTTACTGAAAAAAAATCACACCATATGTTGGTGCAAATTAGGGTATGTTGGGTGTGTTGCGAATGATATGTTATTAATGGATAAGTTGAGGAAGGATTTTTGTCTTCTATATTTATGGAATTTTATTTCTTGACCCTTTTATTGAAATATATCTATCACATAAATTCTAGGTCCATGGTGTAATAAATTTTATTTCAAAGTGTTAAAGAAAGATATATCAAGCATATAAGTTGATAATGCATATCTACAACCTGATTGATGTGGTATTAAGAAAAAGAGATTATATTGCACAATGAGTGTTTTTATGTGGTTTTTAACATTACAACATTAAGTTATTTCTCTTGGGTTCCTTGAAAAACTTCTAGTCAGTAATCTTAGACTTTAGGCATACCCAACTAATGCTAACAGAAATAATTCTAGAGGGTCACACACTAAGTGTTTCCAATGATCTTGATTAAATTCTATTTGACTTTAATTAGTGGAAGATGATGAATACTTTTATTTAAGTTTTATTGATTGCATAAATTAAATAAATATTTATTCACCGGGCTGTGAAAAAAATATATTTAATTTATTGAATATTTAATAAATATTTATTCATTGGTTTTTGGATAAAATATTTATTTATAAATAAAATTTTTATTTGAGTATTTAATAAGTGTTGAGGATTTCGAATAGACCAAGACCACGTTTAGTGATAAATATTAATTTACCAGCTGGTAAAATAATATTTTTTATTACACAAGTTAGTGGGTACCATAAAATAAAAATAATAAATTATTATTATGTGGAATGATGTTTAATAAACATTATAATATTATTTAAGGGTCAGTATGTAATTAAATAATATTTTAATATAAACCCTAACTCTATAAATGGATGGTTATGTCTATTTTGTAGGGTTAAAAATTAAAAATTGAGAATTTGGAATCGTTGTGCAGAACAGACCCCCCTCTCCCACTCTCTCTTGAATTCCTCATATATTTCTCTCAAGAATTATAAGAAATACTTCAAGCACGAGGGACCTTGGAGTGATCAATTCAAATGATGCAAGAAAATTAATTCTCTATGCTAGTACCCTAAAATCAATTGGCATTGCTCAAAAATCAAAGAAGCATGTGTGGATCATCACTAGAGGGATTCTATACTTGAATCCTTGTGCACAAAAAAGGTGATACAAAAGGGTTTTCAGAATATCAATAACATCATCTAAGAAAGGATACTAATATGTGGTAATAATTTCTTTCAATCATAAATAGATTAATTTTAAATTTAATATGAAAGATCCCCCCTCAGGGTTTCAGGAAACTATAAACTAAAAGAAATTTTAATTTTATACCCACCATAGGTGCTTACACTGTACTCAGAACTTCCAATGAGTTGAAAAGGATATTAAATAAACCGATTGGTTTCCTATTGATTTTTATTTTCTTGAAAAAAATTCTCACTCTATCACTTGTTCCTTATGTTGGTGTTCTCACTTGTACCTGTGTAGGTAAAAGTGCTATCCCCAATGTAGGTTACCAAGTCATCCTTTTCCCATACTATCACCTTGTTCACCATATCCATGTAGTTTTCAATACAAAATAAAACCAAACTAGAGCATATGTTGGGTTTCATCCCTACCTAAAATAATTCCTTCAAGTACACACTAGTGGAAACTTCAGGAGAAAAACACATCAACCTCATTAATTAAGTTGTATAATCCATCATAAATAGTTTTTTATGCTTTAGAGTAAATAAATTTGTCATCTTTATGATATTTAAGGTGTGGGGATAATTTTTTTTATTAAAAAACTCATAAAATCCTATCCATGTTAAGTCCTGATCCTATTTATTCAAGACAATAATATCCCACTACTGACTAGCAAGATCCTCCTACATAAAAACTGCTAGCTTCACTTTATTTTCCTCTAATGTTCCCAAGAAATAAAAAAATTGATTTATCTCCCCTATCCATGCCTCAAATAATTTAGGTCTAGAATATTCCTAAAAGATTGATGGATTCTATTTTTTTATGTTCATGGATGAATTTTCTTGATGTGGTTGTAGATTCTGATTTCCCCTATCTTGTCTTGAAATTTCTGAACTATTCTCTAGAAAATAAGCTAATTTAATTTTGGTTTAGGTTAAATAACATTCCTAGATTCTTATTCTAGTAGGTTCCTTGGTCATAAAATTGGTTTTATTATCTAAATATCATAATAAAACACATAAACAATTGATAATTTTCCTGAAAAGAAGGCATGATATTTCTAAATCATAAAAAAATTATAATGACTAATTTTTAAAAATCATCAAACAAAATATGATCTATGAATACCTAGTGGGAAGTCACACTACTAATTCATGATATGATATACATCAACTAAACCCCTGATAATGAGATGAAAACACACCTAGAAGTGTCTGAGAACACTTTTTTTCCTGGACCACTCTAGTAACTTGAAGTTCAATATAGAGTGGTTAGCTATGACTTTTTATACTATAAATTTTGTGTTTTGGAATTAATATCACCATGATACCATCCCAAGATAAATGACCAAACAATAACGATAGCATTTGTAACATATTTCCTCTTACCCATTATATTGGGAAGAGGCAGATGTGCTATTGAGTTTAGGTGATATCCCCAAGATACTAAAGTTTAGAAATAAGTTCTAAGGGAATACTAATTTTTTGGGGGATTATTTTCCTTTTATATGAGAAAAAATTACTAAATATGAAAAAAATAAAAATAATATTATGAAACATGTAATGAAATACAATAAAACTCAAACCAGAAAGCAATATCAAAGTAGTCAATGGAATAAAAAGGTACAACATTGACAGAATAAAGGAAAGAAAAACTCAATGAAACCGATGTGGAATCAAACCAAGAATCACAAAAAACAAGCTCTAAGATCTGAATCTGAGTCCCAATCCTACTATATCATGATTCATCATAAGATAAGTACAAACCTTTTCTATTACCTTTATCTTAGTGTACAATATCTACAAATTCACTAAATTGACCAAATAGAGGGTGATTATAAAAATCAGTAGAAAATCCCCAAATAATTCCAAATACACACCACTAGGAATAAGAAAAAGTTATATCACATTTATATTTATAACTAAATATAAGAATATAAAGTTATAAAACATTTTTATAATAAAACAATTAAATAGTTTCTAAAACTATAACCACTTGGCATCATCATTTTATAACTCACACACCCATTCACCCAATTGATATTCCTAATACTCATGATTGGTGACCCATCTTGTCACAAAGTCATCACCTGATGGAATCTACCTTGTGCTATGTTGACACCAGCCCCGAGTATAAACCAACAAGGCACTATAATTCAATTTCATGAACTCACACCAACCAAACATTCCAAGTTCTCAACAAAAACCATTTTTTGATAAACATTTTTTTCAATAAATTTATCATACAAATTATATAAAAAATAGAAAAACCAAATATTTAGGTACTAAAACAAAGGGATTTTTCCAAAAAATAAGTAGATATGGATTTAAATATCAATCCTTCAAGTTATAGAACAATTAGTGTGGGAGATAAGCCACCTACCTCATAATATTTAAAGAAAATGAAGAAATACACACTTAACATCTAGATACGTCCTTTAAACTTCTTCCCTTAATTATATCCCAACAATATCACCTAAAAAAACACATCACATGACATGAATATATCTATAATAGATTAGATATATTCCTCAATGAGACATAATATGAGTATATCTAGAGAGAACAAGTAAGAATGAAGACTTACTATTTATTTGGGAGATCCAACACACTTAGATTGATCAAAATATTCTTTTAGATCAAAAGTAATCACCAAGGATTCCTAGGAGAGGAGAAGAGTTTGAGAGCCTAAGATATGAGAAGAAATATGAGAGTTTTAGGGGTAAAACACAAGTTAAACTCTAATTTTAAATAATTTAATGCATGATAAACATTTAGGTCACACAATTTTTCAAACTATATACTAAACATGTGCACACTACTTGAAATTACCCAAGGATCCTCATGGTTGTGCAACATGGTTTGGAAAACTGTTCAAGAATCATGCACATACTATTCTCCAAATAATAACATATCACACAATTTCTCTTAGGAAACCACATGGTTTGACCAAATTGTGAGCCTGCCCAATGACTCCCATAATCTCCATGCATGATTTCCTAGAGAGGGTGCATAGTTTCCCCTAATAATGTTCAAATAGTGAACTCTTAAAATCCCTTCCAAAACACTTCAAAACTATCCTAAAACTCCAAAACTCAACCCAAGTATTACATAACATCAAAATACATAATAAAAGGTAAATTACCTAAAACCAGGGTTGTTATAGATCATAAATGAAATGCAATAAAATCCACACCCTTTTAAGGGGGTTAATGGAGAGAAGGTGTGTGTGTGTGGGGGGGTATTAGATAATAATAGCTTGCTCTTGATCATTAAATCCCCTAAATCTTGAAGGCCCCTAACATCAAAAATATAAAACAACCCCTAATTAAAAAACCCATACCATACTAGTTAACTAATGAGACTCATTAGTGATTTAGTGGATCTATAGTGGGGAAGTGAGCGTAGGAATGTCCCTAGGTCCTTGCTTTATCCACCAGCTATCCAGTGGTGGCTCACTGGCTAGCCAGTGGCTGCTATAGTTTTCAATCACCCCCATCCTCCCATCCTTCCTACGATGCTTTGTCAAGCCCTTGATATATCCATTACACCTTAAACCCCATAAAATAATATCTCTTATGGATGTTAAAAATCTTGGAACCCCATTATGAGTCTTGATTCTCAAAAAGATTCATCCAAAAAATGGAAAATTCAAATTCCCTCAAGAATTTTCAACTCGTAACAACTTGGATCATTACACAAGTCAGTCATATCATTTTTCTTTTCACTTTGTAAATATTACATTATTATCATTAAATTAAAAATATAATTAAAAATATAATTAAAAATATAACTAAAAAAACTAAAAATATAGAATCTATTTTTGAACCACTATTATACTTGGATGAAATAGTATAACTACTTTATATACAAGTTTGGAGAATCTAGATCATGAATTTTAGAGAGGAGGTGTTCAAAAATATCACTGAAGATCTTAATAAAGACCTAAAACCACAAATTCTAAAATCCTTATTCATGGATATAACTAAATTCTCCAACTAATACTCTAAATTAATTTAGCATATGGACAGGGAAAATAATGAGCCATTCCATCCCATATTTAATAAAGGTATCATAGAGTTTGAAGTTTCATTGGAAACTCCTATACTCCTATACATATATGAAATTATTTTAGTGAAATTCAAAAAATAGGAATTTAACCTTATAAAACCAATAAATGGAATGTAATTCTCTTTATATTACATTACATTTAATTATTTATTTCATGAATATTTTTATAACAAACTCTATATAACTTTTCTCCATTTTTTGAGCCATTCTTATCCCTGGTGGTGATGAAAAATAAGCACCACCCATAGGTGGTGACTAAAGAAGAATTTCCTAATGTTAAAGTGGTGATGTGAATGCCTATTTAAAAACAAAAAGTACATCCATTTTAGGAGTACATCATAAAATAAGATAGGGAGTACCCATTTCTTATCACCCCACACTACTCCTTTTATCCACATATTTTTATGGTGAGGACTCATTTATTTTTACATAGGGGAATCTATTCTTGGTACCTACTTAAAAAAATGGGGGAAAAAATAAAATATATGGGTTTTCATCACATAAAACAACACCATTAGATTGGGTTTAATCAATAAAATGTTTGGCTATAGGCAGTAAAAACACAACACCCACTTGGGGAAATGACCCATGACTCTTTTCCTTCTATATTTTTTATTTTAATTTTCTTTAAATAAAATTATTAGTTTATTTTTTTTTATATATTGTATAGAATTAGTGGAAAATATCTTAATTCATGCCACTGAACCATAAATAATAAGGTTTTATATCTCTATCTCACTTATTTTCATTCATCCATATTTTGAGTTTTTGAAGTATTAAGGATGGTAGTAGAATTCAAGTTTGGGGGATTTTTATCTTGTTGTAGTTTTGTGTGACTTTTAAATTTATTTTTTTCTTTGAATAAAATAGTTTTGAGTGATTTTATCCCAGTTGATTATATCTTGTTTTTGAGTTCCCTATGAGACATGATTTACTTTAGAAAATATGGATTATACTTGTTTGAAAATTAGATAGTGAATCTTAATTGATTTTTTTGTATGGACCATAATTTGTTAAGAATAAAATATATTAATAAAATATAATTTTAGGGAACCACTAGCTAAAAAAGTAGAAATTCAAGGATTCACCACTAAATAACCAATTACATAAATTAATTTAAATTTGAGTAATTTGAGAATTTGGGAGACAAATAGAATCCACTTAAAATTTATAATGCCTGATGTGTGTGTGTGTGAAAATTAAAAATTAATAATAAGGGTAAATAATAATATGAGAGATAATTGTCCAAACATTGTTTCCTTGCCTCTATTATCATAAATAACCACAAGATATTCATGTTATTTTGAATGGTTTGGTTTTAGATATGTTATAATCATTTATCAAATAAGTATTATGCATATGAGTGGCTAAAATAAAAGTGTGAAAATAAATGCATGGTTATAGATAAAGATTGAAGGGAAGGTGAATAATCAACTTGAATGAATAAGAGGAAAATGAATTTATCTATCAATTGAATAGTGATAAACCCGTGTTTATAAAATTGGGAAGTGGGATGTGAAACTTGAATAAAAGTGAATTGAAAAGTTTATTGTATATTAATATTGATATTTACTTAAATCTTAAATAATTAACATTCATTAAACAAGGATTTAACATGAGATAAAATATATTCTTGGTGAATATAGTTGTTGAGAGACATTCCTTTGAGACATAAAATAATTCTAGTACAAAGGAGTGATTAATCCATATTTTTAATATATTTTAAGTACATATTATAACATAATTAATATAAAAATTATATTAAAATATTGTAAATAATAAAATTTTAATTTTATACAGTAAATAATGAGATTACTTTGAAATTGTTTATAACATGTTTTTAGTGATTTTTATTATTTTTCATTTATTTTTTTAGGACCATACCTTTAAAATTATGTTTTGGTGATTTTTTTGGGGAAGGGATACTATCATGTGAGAATAAAGGCTCATGTAATATTAAATAGGATATTTTTGCATATATGTATAATCAAAATGGAGTATCTGTATAATGTGTATGAATACACCCCATCTCCCAACTATTGTGTCAGAATAAATCCCATATACTTATAACAATTTATTAATAAATCCATCTTTCATGGGCCGTTTCAGAGTAAGTTAGGATAGCTAGAAGTTGCGTAAGAATAAGAATAAATTTCACAGATGAAATATAAATAAACTGATATTATGTAAGAATAAACTGGTATCCAAGGAAGATGTAAGAACCCGGTTCTTATTCTTGAGGTACACGTTTCTTCTTTTCCTTTTTCCTTAAGTGTTTTTGAGAAAATAAGAAAAATGGGGGAAAATCCCAAAAAATTGTGGGTACACTCCGTGTACTTTTCCACACGCCATATACTTTGGCCGTGTGGGATGGGTACACAGGGCGTGTAGGCCTCTCGGCGATGAAAGGTGTACAAACTGAGTACATGCCGTGTAATCAGTCAGCAGGTTAATAGTAAGGTGATGGGAGTAGCTACCGGTGGAATGATAGTACATGCCGTGTACTCAGAAATACACACCGTGTAACCAAGTCGGTCGATGAATAGTGAGGCGGTGGAAAGTGTCCGCCAGAGGAACAGTTAAAAAATGGAAATTACACGCTGTGTACTTGAGAGTACACGTTGTGTAGTTATGTTTTTTCTCTTAAAACAGGTAGTATCCTCCTCTTTTGAAATGGGAGGCATAAAACACACCAGGAGCTGCGGGAGAGGAGGCAGAGACTTGGAGGAGCTCCTGATCGCACACCGGGACTCTGATTCTTCCGCTATCAATCTCGTTTAAATCGTGTGGGTGAGCTCTTCTCTCTTATTGAGTGTTTTATTCCAATTATTTCCCGAGGGGAAGTCATTTACATTTGAATGGGTGAACGTTTATCCTAGATCTATGCCATTGTCGGTTGTTTCAGGAGGCACCATTCATGTATATCGATCAGAGGAGATCGAGGTAGGTGGTTTGGTTTTTATTTCCAACTGTTGAGTTGATTTTGTGTACCGTTGTACTACGCGTCCATGTTTGGGGTGTCGTATGGCTGAGGCATTATCTGTTAAGATATCTATAATTGAAAATATAATCTAATGATAAATATAAAATGCTGTTTGGTATCGTTGCTTTGATTCAGGGCCACCCTGTGGGTGCATTTCCCTTGTTTAGCCGTTTTTCCCAGATACCCGTGGGTATGTTGTGATGATAGAATGTTTTGAGTTTTCTTGATAGGAAACATATTTAATACTTTATTATGTCCTGTTATTGGCCTAGTTACTTACTTATCCTGAGGGTAGTGTTTTCTTAGCCTGAGGGAAATGTTTTCTTAGCCTGAGGGTAGTGTTTTGTTTAGCTTGAGGGCAATGTTTCTTATGTGTGAGGACAATATCTTCCATGACTAAGGGAAATATCTCATATACTTGAGGGAAATATTCTTTATGCTTGAGGGAAATCACCTGAGGGTTTCGATTCCGATTACCTGAGGGTAATGATTTGTATGTTTGAGGACAATTTTTGCGTAGAATATTCACTGTGGTGATTTCTTGTGTTATATCTACCAAGATAAAGCACAAGCTTGGTGTTGTTATTACCTTCTACATGTTAGATAACCTTTTTTGGTTTTTTCTATGGCACTGTATAGAAGATTTTCAGTTGAGGCCGGGTCTTGGGAACTTATAATTCAATCATATTGAATTTTTAAATAATAATTAAATGGTGATGGAACTGGTAGGAGTAATTTCTTTTGAGTACTTCTTAGCTTACTGCATTTTTATTATTGCACACTACTGTTGCACATTTTGACTAACAATTGGGCACAAAACTTTAGTGGTTGCCTACTGGGATTTATTTCTCACTCCCTGTTTGGGTCATGTCTTGGGCCCAAACAGACTATATTGTTGTAGGTGTCGAAAAGGGAAAGAGTCCCTATACAGGTACTTGATTGTTGTAGAGGATTAGGAGAACATGGGACTGAGCTTAGGCTTGTGATGCTACTGAGTTCCTGCTGAACTGATTTGTTTTGCCTTGTTGTACTTGTACCTTGTACTGCATTGTTTTAGATTGCAGTGTATTCTATTTTGGCTGTTTTTTTAGACTTATGGACATGTTACATCATTATATATATGAATTTTTCATCTTTTTTACTTCTGTACTTTTGTCCATTTCAACTTGGTATTGTTTACTGCTTCCACTTTTTGGTATGTTTGTATTTTCTCCACTGCGCTACACTTTGACAAATGAGGGCATAGTTTCCCCACTATCAGACCTAGTCCCTCACTTCTAGTCGGCAGCCTTGGGCCTTTGGGGAAATGCACTTGAGGTCATGTGACCAACCGGGTTCGGGGAACCCGATGTGTGGCACCCAGATCCAGGACATTACAAAGTGGTATCAAGGGAATTTCTTTTCTTTGACTTACTGTTTGGAGCTTATAGTCAGGGATAGGATGGAATTTGTATTTAGTAATAAGCTGTTCCTGGGAGTAGCTAAACTGTGTACAGGCAAAATCCATTTTACCTCATGTGGCAAATTTTTATTTGGTTTTTCAATTTTACAGTTGATTTGATTTTCACTGTTGGGTGACGCACTTGCGGTGTGCTGTTATATTTTTATACTTGAGTTCTATTTAGTTGCAACCCGATGAGATGAGGGTATTCCATATCATGCATTATTAGGCACATGTTAGAACCACATGCCATGCATAGTTTCCATGCCATATATGTGCATTAGAAATAACATGTTGTTGTGATATATAATGTGCTAGAAAATGCATGCTGTTGTGATAGGTACCTTGTTAGATACGCCTATTATTGATAGGGTATTGGTACATGTTATGGTTGGGTTTATGGATGCTAAACTTTGGTTCCTAAGAAGTATGGGCTCTCTTGGAACAGAATTTAGAGGATCACGATTCATCCTTTTTGTTGTGTTTTGTACTATAAAGTGAAAGGTCGGGTGTTAAACTTTGATTCGTGGGGAGTATGGGCCCCCACGGATCAGAATTTGGCATACTGGCGCTTGAAATTAATGAAAAAGGGGCTCCAGAGTAGTTTTCGAGGTTTACTATTTGGAAACCCCGACAACATGGTGTGTAGTTCTATGAACACACGCCATGTACTCTTCTATTCAAGAAGAAATGAATTTTTTTTGAGTACTTGCCTTGTACCCTATGTACATGTCGTGTAGTTTCTAACCGTGTCTTAGGCCATGCAGGTAGAAACACAGAAGGGAAAAAACTCTAGATGGAACACGCTGTGTACCGGTTATACATGCTGTGTCATGTAGACCTTGTGTCCGCCGTGTAACTAATAACATGGACAGAGAAATAGTCATTTAAAACATGCCATGTTAATGTTGAACACGTCGTGTAGTGTAATATGGGAATCTAGCCATGTAACTAACAACACGGGTTGGTGTTATCCTATCTAGTACACTCCGTGTCCATATGGAACATGCCATGTAGTGTGATCCATATATCCGGTCGTGTCTCGAATAACATGGGTCGTCGAAGCTTGTTTAGTACATACTGTGTACCGGTGGGACACACCGTGTAGTCTTGACCGGTGAGAGACTGTGTAGACTTGGCCTTGTGGTTGGGAAGATGGGGTGATGTACACACTGTGTGAAGGTGTAACACGATGTGTACCTAGGGTTGAGACACGCCTAGGCCAGCATCAGAACACGACCATGTAAGGTATTAAGGGTACACGCCGTGTAGACTTTATACACGCCATGTAGTCTCGTTCAAAAGCGATCCGTGTAGCTTAGCCGTGTAGAAGGACTCGGGAATGGGAAGAAAATTCAAGTACATGCTGTGTGTGTGGACAACACACCATGTGTATGGGGTGTTACATGACCAGTTCTGGCAGAGGTACACACCCATGTGAAAGAATTATGGGAACATTCTGTGTAGTTATTATACACATCGTGTAGTCCTGTTTTGTAAAACCTAAATGTTTTCTATTCCCTGTTCCCTTCTTACGTTTCCAGTTCTTAGTCTTTGATGATCATAATATAATGTGCGTGTTTGACCTTGTAGAGTCATGCCACCAAGACGACCACGAGTTATTCGCCAAGATAGTGGCAACTATTATACTCTAAAGATGGTAGGCCATGGGCTACCAATGGATCCTCCAGTAGATCCCGGTGAGGATCCATCTGTTATATCAGACACAGGCACGAATGGGTAGTACCATGAAGGCTTCATGCGGTTTATGCAGACCATTCAGGGAGCACCACCGGTTGCCACATCTATGGTAGAGCCGACACATATATTCCAACAGCAGTATCCACCTACGTTTTTAGGGGATAGCGGACTACAAGATGTGGAGTCATGGAAGGGTTCTATGCAGATGATTTTCGAGCATCTGGAGACGCCTCCTGGGAGGAGGTTCAAGTTCACTACTTATATGCTGCGTGATTCCTCCAAGAGATGGTGGGATGTTACCACCTAGACCGAGCATCATCGAGACATGGCTTGGGAATATTTTCAGGCAGTATTTTATGAATTTTTCTTTCTAGAGACGCTAAGGGCAGATTAAGCTCGAGAGTTCATGAATCTGCAGTAGGGCGCCATGTCAGTGATGGATTATTCTACCTGCTTCACCAAGCTACAACATTTTTCACCTGTTCTGGTGGGTGACGAGATGTTAAGGGATAGACACTTTAAATATGGTCTTCAATATGACATCCTAGAACTAGTGAATGATTTTAGGTTGCCTACAGTGCATGCTATTGTGAACCAGGCACTGATTACTGAGCAGAACCTACAGGAATCTAGTGGTGCAGGCCAGGGCGGTTCAACACCAGTTTCTGGTACTATTTCTACCAGTAAGAGGAAGAGGTAGATGAATTTCTCTCACGGTGGCAGTACTAGATAGAATAATTCTTCAGGTGGCCAGGTAATATGTTACCAGTGTGGTAAGGAGGGGCATAAGAGACCTCAGTGTCCACGTGAACTAGTGGAGTGACAATCTTGTAGCAAGATGGGTCATCTTCAACATTTTTGCAGGGCATTTCCACCAGTGACTAGTGAGAGGGGTTCTGTATAGACTCCGTGTGCGGGGAAAGGGCCAACAACTTCTTACCAGTTAGGGAATTGGAATACATCAGGACATTTAGGAAGAGGTGGTGGTCATGTCCGTGGTAGCCATACACCAGGATCTCAGAGACAATAGGGCGGGTCAGCTCTAGGTAGTCAGGCTGTGTCCTAGGGTAGTAACACTGGGCATGCATATGCAGTGCAACAGACCCAATAAGATCAGGATCCCGGAACTTCCACTATCAAAGGTACTATTCTAGTTTCTTCTATTTTTTCTTCCATACTTTTTGATACTTGTGCTATGAATAGCTTTATATATGTGCCTGTTGTGAAGATCCTTGGGATCTGTATTTCTTATTCTTCAGATATCATGATGCTAGACACTCCATTGGGAATGAGAATGGAAGGTGTGTGTCAGTGCAAGGAGTTCCCCCTAGAGGTTGGTGGGTGTCACTTTCTATGGGACCTCTATGTCTTGGAGATGACGAGCTATGATGTCATTCTTGGGATGGACTGGTTGGTACCCTTCCAATACTTTGTATATTTATATCACCGTAGGGTGAGTTTCATGTCACTAGAGGGTGAAGAGTTTTTATAGAAGGGTGAGTGGGATGTCCAGGCGAGCCGAGATGGACCCAGGCATTGTGGGCGAGGTGAAGTGATAGCCCAGATTGCGAGTCTATATCTGGATGACCGAGGAACTTGTCATAAGGGTTTCACTCTAGTGGTTTATTTTTTCAGGGATGTCTTCCTAGATGACTTTTCAGGTCTACCTCTGGAGCGAGAGGTGGATTTCTCTATTGAGCTTATGCTAGGAGTGACGCCGATGTCCATTACTCCTTACAGGATGGCTAGGACAGAATTGCAGGAGCTTAAGAGGTAGTTAGAGGAGTTGTAGGAAAAGGGTTTCATCCAACCCAGTACTTCTCCTTGGGGTTCTCCTATCCTGTTTGCGAAGAAGGCGAACGACACCCTCAGACTCTACGTAGATTATCGGAAGCTAAACCAGTTAATGGTTAAGAACCGATATCCCTTGTCGAGGATTGATGATATTTTTGATCAACTTTGAGAAGCACGAGTGTTCTCGAAGATTGAATTGAGATCTGGATATCATCAGTTGCGCGTTAGACTATCAGACATACCGATCACACCCTTTCGGAGCAGATATGGTCTATACGAGTACTTGGTTATGCTGTTTGGACTCATGAACGCGCCAACAGTTTTAATGGATCTGATGAATCCTGTGTTCCATCCATATCTAGATTCTTTTTTGGTAGTCTTCGTAGATGATATCTTGGTGTACTTTCATACTCAACACAACCATGCCACCCATCTTGAGATCATACAGAGTACACTAAGAGAGCATCATCTATATGCTAATCTCTCAAAGTGCCACTTTTGGATGGACCAGATACACTTCCTGGGTCATATTATCTCAGAGGCAGGAGTTGCAGTAGACCCAGAGAAAGTGAGAGAAGTAGTTTCTGGCAAGAATCCTAAGAACGTGTTTGAAATACAGAGTTTCTTGGTGCTTTCTGGTTACTACATTCACTTCATACAGGAATTCTCCCACTTAGCAATGCCATTGACATGTTTTACTAATAAGGGTGTGAAGTTGTTTTGGTCAGAATCCTGCAAGACAGCCTTTTAGGAGCTGAAGGGATGGTTGACATCAGCACTAGTCCTGATACGTCCAGAGCAAGGTAAGAGATATACAGTTTACTATGATGCATCAGGTTTTGGGCTAGGAGTAGTGTTTATTCAAGGCGATCAAGTAGTTGCGTACGGGTCTCGGTAGTTGAGTCCACAAGAGAGGAATTACCCGACGCATGATCTCGAGTTGGCAACAGTTGTTCATGCGTTACGCTTTGAGACATTATCTCTTGGGAGAATGTTTTGTGTTGTTTACGGACCACAAAAGTCTGAGATATATCTTTACCCATCGTGACTTGAATTTGAGACAGTGAAGGTGGGTTGAATACCTTTAGTCCTTTGACTTTGAGCTTGCCTATACACCTGGTAAAGGTAATGCAGTAGCTGATACACTGAGTAGAAGGACTCAGATACAAGCAGTGCAGGAGGAAAGTGGTGAGTGGTAGCTTATGTCTTTTTTCTCTGAGATGCATTTGGAGGTGCACAATAGTCAAGGGAAAGACTATCTTTTATCTTTAGCTGTGACTTCTAACCTCCTGGATAGATTGAGGATGAGACAACTATCAGATTTAGAAGGCCTAGTTCTATGGGAGTCAGTGGAAAGTGATGACCCTCTTCTCGGTTAGACAATAGATGATGATGAGGTACTGCGTATCCATGGAAGAGTTTAGGTTCCAGGGGATATACGCGTGGATTTGATGTGGGAATTTCATGCTTCAGCTTGGGAAGTGCATCCTAGAGTTACCAAAATGTATCGTGACTTGAGACGTTAGTATTGGTGGCTAGGTATAAAAAGAGAGGTAGTTGGTTTTGTTATGAGATGTTCCACCTATCAGCAGGTGAAGGCGGAGCATCAGAGACCAGCTGGACTATTGCAATAGTCACCCATTCCAGAATGGAAATGGGATGATGTTTCAATGGACTTCATGACTGGGTTGCCGAGGTCACCTCGAGGCAGTGATGCCGTATGGGTTGTTGTGGACAGACTTACGAAGGTAGCTCAATTTTTTCCAATCAAGGATACCTTCAGTGTTGATGATCTTGGAAGGTTGTATATCTAAGAGGTAGTACGTCTTCATGGGGTCCCTCATTCTATCGTTTTAGATAGGGACTCCCATTTTACATCTCGTTTTTGGTAGAGTTTTTAGAGGGAACTGTGAACACAGGTGATTTTGAGCACAACTTACCACCCTCAGACCGATGGCCAGTTAGAGCATACAATACAGGTGCTAGAGGACATGCTGTATGCATGCGTCCTAGACTTTGGGGTCTCTTGAGAGAAGCACATACCCCTGGTCGAGTTTTCCTATAATAATAGTTTTTAGGAAACTATTGAGATGGTACCGTATGAGGCTTTATATGGTAGTCCATGCTGATCCCCATTATGCTGGTTGGAGGTAGATGAGGCAGGTTTACTGGGACCACGTCTCGTGCAGGAGACTTCAGAGTTGGTCCAGTTGATTCAGAAGCGGATGTCTACTGCACAGTCTTGTCAGAAATCTTATGCTGATTGCTTCAGACAACCCTTGGAGTTCATGGTCAGGGATCAGGTTTTCTTGGGTGTTTCAACAAGGTTGGGACACAGGCAGATCATAAGATAGAGTAAAATTTCACTGAGGTATGTAGGTCTATTTGAGATTCTTGAGAGAGTCGGTCTGGTTGCCTATCGGTTGCAGTTAACACAGAGGTACTGGTCCATGCATGATATCTTCCACGTATCTCAGCTGCGCCGTTATCACTCAAACCCGTCTCACGTTTTTTAGCCCGAGGAAGTTGAGCTTCAGGTTGATGCATCCTTTGAGGAGCATCCAATTCGTATTGTTGATAGGAGCACGAAGGTTCTCTGAGGCTGGTTAGTTCCTCTCATATGGGTGTTATGGCAGCATGGCCGAGTACAGGATAAAACCTAGGAGTGGGAGACCGATGTATGTGCTCAGTGGCCAGAATTGTTCTGAGCTTTATCTTCACCACCCTTGGAAGGGAAATTCAGGGATGAATTACTTTAAGGAGGGAAGTTTGAAAGAACCCGGTTCTTATTCTTGAGGTACATGTTTCTTCTTTTCCTTTTTCCTTAATTGTTTTTGAGAAAATAAGGAAAATGGGGGAAAATCCCAAAAATTTGTGGGTACATGCCATGTACTTTTCCACACGCGGTGTACTTTGGCCATGTGGGATGGGTACACAGGGTGTGTAGTCCTGTCAACAATGAAGGGTGTACAAACTGACTACACGCCATGTATTTAGTATATACATGCCATGTCATCAGTCGGCAGGTGAAAAGTAAGGTGGTGGGAGTAGCCTCTAGTGAAATGGTAGTACAAGCCATGTACTCAGAAATACATGCCATGTAACCAAGTTGGCTAATGAATAGTGAGGCAGCGGAAAGTGGCCGCCAGAGGAACAATTAAAAAAATGGAAAGTACACACCGTGTACTTGAGAGTACATGCCGTGTAGTTATGTTTTTTCACTTAAAACAGGTATTAGCCTCCTCTTTCGACAGAGGAGGCATAGAATACTCTAGGAGCTTCGGGAGAGGAGGCATAGACTTGGAGGAGCTCCCGATCGCACATTGGGACTCTGATTCTTCCGCTGTCGATCTCATTTGAACCGCGTGGGTTAGTTATTCTCTCTTATTGAGTGTTTCCTTCCAATTATTTCACAAGGGAAAGTTATTTACGTTTGAACGAGTGAAATTTTATCCCAGATCTATGCTGTTCTCGGTTGTTTCAAGAGGCGCTGTTCACATATATTGATCAGAGGAGATCACAGTAGGTGGTCTGATGTTTATTTCCAACTGTTGAGTTGATTTTGTGTACTGTTGTGCTACGCGCCCATGTTTGGGGTGTCGTATGGCTGAGGACTTAGCTATTAAGATATCTATAATTGCATAGATAATCTAATGATAAATATAAAATGCTGTTTGGGATCATTGCTTTGATCCAGGGCCACCCCGTGGGTGCATTTCCCTTGTTTAGCCATTTGGCCAGGATACCCGTGGGTATGCCATGATGATATAATTTTTTCAGTTTTCTTGAGAGGAAACATATTTAATACTTGTTTATGTGTTGGGATTAGCCCGGTTACTTGCTTATCTTGAGGGAAGTGTTTGCTTATCCTGAGGGTAGTGTTTTGTTTAGCCTGAGCGCAATGTTTCTTATGTCTGAGGACAGTATCTTCCATGCCTGAGGGAAACATCTCGTATGCCTGAGGGAAATATTAATTATGCCCGAGGGCAATCACCTGAGGGATTAGATTATGATTACCTGAGAGTAAGGATTTGTATGTCTGAGGAAAATGTTTGCATTGAATATTCACTGTGGTGATTTCTTATGTTATATCTTCCAAGATAAAGCACAGGCTTGGTGTTGTTATTACCTTATACATATTAGATAGCCTATTGTGGTTTTTGCTGTGGCACTGTATAGGAGATTGTCGGTTGGGGCCAGGTCTTGGGAACTTATAATTCAATTATATTGGATTGTTAAATAATAATTAAATGTTGATGAAAATGGAAGGAGTAGCTGCTTTTGAGTACTTCCTAGATTACTACAATTTTATTATTTCACACTGTTGTTGCACATTTTCACTGATAGTTGAGCATGGGCCTTTGGTGGTTGCCTACTGGGATTTATTTCTCACACCCTATTTGGGTCATGTTTTGGGCCCAAACAGACTATATTGCTGTAGGTGTTAATAAAGGAAAGAGTCCCTATACAAGTACTTGATTGTTGTAGAGGAGTAGGAGATCATGAGACCGAGATTAGGATTGCAATGCTGCTGAGTTCCTACTGCACTAATTTTTTTTGACTTGCTGTACTTGTACCTTGTACTATATTGTTTTAGATTGTAGTGTATTCTATTTTGGCTACTTTCTTAGACTTATAGACATGTTACATAATTATATATATGACTGTTGTCATCTTTTTTACTTCTATACTTTTTTCCATTTCAGCTTTGTATTGTTTAATGCTTCTTCTTTTTGGTATGTTTGTATTTTATCTGTTGTGCTACACTTTGACAAATGAGGGCATAGTTTCCCCACTATCAGACCCAGGCCCTCGCTGCTAATCGGCAGCCTCTGGCATTTGGGGAAATGCACTTGAGGTCATGTGACCAACCGGGTTTGGGGAACCTGATGTGTGGCACCCAGATCCGGGACATTACAAATGATTAAATTCAACCCACCTAATATTATCTCATACTTGGGTGTAGCGTTTAAACTCTACCTGAAGTCATCTCACACATCGATATAGAATAAGAACTCATCCCGATGTCGCCTCATGATGTACCATAACCTACATTCACCCATGGTGATACCTCAAATCCCAATGCATGATTCATTTTATCTAATATGAATTCTCAAGATCCAATAGATCCTCTATTCACCACCCAATGCATTATACATTTCCATGAAATATAATCTAAAGCTTTCCCGAATCTCCAGAACAGTTGCAGTTGTTGATTCCATCAGATTACCAAGTGGATACTGAGCATGAAATGAATTAAGAACATTCTATCAACCTCACCAAATGAGGCAATTCCAAAGTAGGAATGTCATATGTTCTTATACTATCAAAAGAGGAGAGAAGGATCGTGGTGGGGAATAACAAACTAGGGAAGTATTGAGAAGTCATAATGTTGATAATATCACCATTTAGTGAGAAACTTAAAGTGCATCCATAAAAATGTTGAGATCCCAATTTAACACCCAAATATTTAAAAATAAGGACATTATGTTTGACAACATGTATGATACACAACACACATCTTAAACGAACTAGAAAATATTATTATTTAAATTTTTCTGTTATAACATAGCCATTGAATTAGTGGGTATGGATAGATTTGACTAAATTATGAAATATACATAAATATATTAATCAATAAAAATTTATTTATTAATTATTAGGAAGTAATCACTTAATTTTTAGAAAATACATTTTATTCTTCAAAAATACGTTTTCTTTAAAAACGATATTTATTACTTTTTGTGAGAGAATATTAATTTATGAAAATTTTATAAAATTTATTTGATAAAAATTATATCATTTTTGAAATAATCACATAAAAATTATCTTATGGTGAAATTCTAAGATTTTTCTAAAAAGTTGTATTTTTTAATGAATAGTGAAAAATACTAATTTTTTTGAAAACTATCTTTTCTTTTAAAGTATTTATGAAAAAAAATTATATTTTTGAATAGTTTGAAAATTTAATTATCTAATTTTGACTAAATAAAAATCAATTATAGGATTTAGAATGAATTTTACACTTAAACTTAGTATACAAACATTTTTTTTACTTAAAAGTTATTTTTATGAAAAAATATATTTCATCACGTTTTGTGGGTTTAATTTTAAAATTAAATTATTAAAATTTTATTTTTTTTTATTTTAAAAAATGGATTCCATATTTGGAATAATGAGTTCTAATTTTTTTGTAAATATGTTCCTCTTATTTTAGTCATTATGAATATTAATCGTAGTAAATTTTGTTACCACAATAAAGGTAAAATGAGTTAATTAATAGTAAAAATAACATGATAAAGACTAGAAAGTAACCCTAACACTTGAGTTAATTTTTATTTGATGAGTATATCTTATAAATAATCATTAAAAATTATAATATATGACCTTTTGTTTCCATATGATCATGATTTTGAACTTTATAATATTTCATGTATGGAAAAGTAAAAAACGTTATTATCTTTGTTTTATTATCTTTTAAAATTTTTCATAAGGATAAAAAAATTATGTTTGATTATAAATATTAATTTGAAATATAAATTATTTTCATTTGTTATGGTAATTTATTTATATTTTTTAGTTATTAAATAATTACCTTAAATACATATGCAACACCAATACAATATTTATTTAATTAATATATAAATAAAATAAATGATTTTTAAAAATTTAAAAGTAATATGATTTGAATGAATTTTTGAGTTTTATGATTTTTTGGATGAAAATGACATATTTGAGAGGTTTTAATTCCTTATATTCGAATTCTATTTTTTTCATGTAGTTTTAAAAGTCAAATTGAATGAATTGTTCCAAAATCGAAATTAATGTTATTTTATAATAAATAATATTTTATTAAATGATTTAAAACTCCAAAAATTCTATTTTTGGAAAAGTTATTGTTATATGTTTTAACATATCAACCATGTTCCATTTATGGTCCAATTTTCCTTTTATAGTAACTATATTGACCCCTAAAGAGTAAAAACTTTGTTATCACCGTAATTGTCAAAAAGGGTTAACACAGGTTAAAACAAAAATATAAGGGTGATAAAATCACCTAAACTTATACATGTTTTATTTAATTAGTGTATTTATACTAATAATCATATTATATTCGAATCATATCAATTTTAATCCTTTTTAATTTGAAAATTAATTTATATTAATCTAATACTTTAATAAATTCTAGAAATTCCCCTCCCCTCTTATAAAAGGAAACCTCCTCTCCCATTTTTTTTCATACTTAAAAATCCATTTGTTTCATCCAATACCTATGAAAATCCCTTCCTACGATCCCTTAACACATTATTGTTGTCATATTTTGGGCATAATACTAACCTTAGAGGGATTAACGTGCAACGAAAAGGAGGTTGTCCAAAGAAGAGGTATAACTTTTAACCAAATGTTTTAGTTTTATTTCTTTTTCTAACTCCTTAAAATAGTCTTAAAAAAAGATAAAATAATAACATAATTATCTTCCATATACTAAGATGTTTTTATGTTAATATAAATATTGGGCTCAAAGTTTCATTTATTGTTAATAATGTGTCAATATGTGTTTGGTGATCTGATATTGAGAAATTGCGATGCTTGAAAATTAGTATGGATTCATCAAATGGAATTAATGAGAATTGGTGATGCTTTGAAACTTATTATGGGTTCATATAATGGCACAAAATTTCATACTTGAATGATTATCCTTTAAAAAATGTTATGATTTATTAAACTGATATTAATTTTCAAAGACCTGTGAAAAAGTAATTTTGAAGAAATTCAGAATGCATATAACAAGTGGATGACCATGATAATATTTATTTTGATAATGAGAAGAATACGAGCTGATTTTTTCCATGAAAAAATATATTCCTATATTTTTCACGAGGAGTATTACATTATAAAGTCTATGAAAATTATTCTTATATAATTACATGATGAATAAGGCATTTGAGAATGGTTGGAATTATATATGAATGAGGCCTTAGTACAAAATATGGGCCAACCATTACAAGCCCACAAGGGCCAGTCCATCAACCACACATGAGGGAACTAAGGGTCAACCTCTTGGGAGAGCCGAACCTAGGATCCTACAAGGTGGAAAGTATAGGTGGTCCATGTATAGGCCCACATGAGTGAACATCTGAGCACGCAAGTAGATTTACCAACTATTCCATCTTGGATGTGGCCCATTTTTGTGAAGGTGTATATGGGTACCAATCCCCCACTTTCAGGAAATAATAAGAAATAGAAACAAGTTGTAATAAAATGAAGTATCTAGATGAGGTGTCAGACGATGTGGGATAAGAAGGATATACAACATTGTTCCCCGGTTTAAAATATATGGACATAATACAACCATCAAATGTGTTTGATCTAGAAAATTCAATCAACCACTCATCAACTTATAACTTTAGTGATGTTCAAAGGATACTATTTTCTAAATTTATACATGTCTAGGATACCATGGATGAATTGAGCTATTATGAACATGAAAATATCATAAGAATGATTTTCAATAGTCTTGATATCATACATGGAACAATTTCTTGCATGAATTTAGTTATATAGAAGGTTTAACATTCATAAAAATGAAAACATAGCTGCAGAAGGCCAATAATGCATGGATAAATGATTCATGTGATCTTCATCGTTTTTCATGTTATGAGAACACACAAACTCACATAAGAAAATATTTCATGAAATTTAGTGTATATTTGAGTTGCCTTTAATGATTCGGGTGAGTTAAAATATGCCTTAGCATATAATATTTTTTGAAGTCTCGATGCAGCTTGAAAAGTGGAGTTGAGGTGGTGAAAAAGGTAGTGATCACCAACTTTAAAAGGTGAAGAACCATAGTCATGGGTGTTGTAACACCCGAGACTTTTATGAGAAATATTTTGTTTTTATGTTATATAAATCATCAAAGAAATATTTCACTACACACAACACTATCTTGGCTTTCTTTACATGCAACCGCGGCCTTCCTCGATATCTTGCGTCGTTCGCAATACCGAGTTTCACTAAACAACGACATGCTATTAAAATATTATTAAAACTAGCCGTTATGAATAGTAATACCCACTTTTTGAAATTTTTTAAATTTTATTTTTCAAAATGGACTTCATTTTTGGATTCGGAATATCGAAATTATCCTAGGGTGAAATTTTGGTATTTTTCTGAAAACTTTCAATTTTTGATGAATAGTGAAAACACTGGGTTACTATTTAAAAACTGACTTTTTATTTAAATAATTATTTATTTTATTTAAATTTATTTTAGGTCAAAATTGATACATAATACCTATATAAGTTCAAAGTAATTCATTGGAGTCATTTTATAATAATTTTAGATATATAAAAATTTTATTGAACTTTTGACCGTCTTTTATCCACCTTCTAGGAGAATTTGAAAATTTACATAAAATTTAATTTTACCGCTTTTGTGAATGGAATTTCAAAAATCCGAGAGACACGGTTGATGTCAGTAAGTAAAATTTGGTTCAATGAGATGAAAATAATTTTTGGAGAATAGTAACTTTTTACTTTTTTTTACCACAGTTAAAAGTAAATAGGGTAATTAATGGTAAAAATGATATTATTATTACACTAAAACATGTCCTAATTCTACTGGATAAGTGTAATTCGACCAAAAACAACCTTAGGAATAAAATATGACCATTTAGTCCCATTTGGATTAGATTAGGACATTTATTATTAATTTATTTAAAGAAGGGTTAAAATATTTAAAATCAAAGTTTAATAACTAAATCATTTTTAATATAGGGTTATAAATAAGATAAATTCGACTATAAATATTAATTATAAAGATAAAATATTTCCTACATAATGGTATTTTATTTTTAATTTTTAGACAATAAATAATTTAATTTATTTATGACACAATGATGATGCAGTAATTATCTTATTAATGAAATATTGACATAATTGATGTTATAAATACCCAAATAAATGTAATTTGAGACTTTTTATGAATTAAAGTAATTTTATATGTTAATATGACTTGTTAGTATTGATTTAATTAAATTTTTTCGAACTAATCTGTCTGTTATGAGTTTCACAAAAATCAATTACCAAATAGTGTCAAAATTGACATAAAATAGTTTTTAAAACAAATATTATATTATTAATTGTTATTTTATTCCTAAAAATATAAGGTTCATCCAAATGACTTATAAAAGGTTATATATATTAATAATAAACAACTTGGGGTTCTTTTGTCTTGTTATAGTAAGTTTATTAACCTTATAGTGTAAGAAAACAAGAAGACACGATAAAAGTAAAATTATTTAACTTAAAGTTAAATCTTAATGATAAGGTTAAAATAGAAACCTAAACTTGCCTAAATTCTATTGTATGAGATTATTTCGACCAATACTTACCTTATATTCTAAATAAATCAATTTGGAGCTATTTAAAACCGAATATGACTTTATAATAAAATAATTTTTTTTAGTTTTTCCAAAGGTGCCCCTCTCCTCCCTTATAAAAGGGAACCTCCTCCCTCTCTTCCTCACACCACTTTGAGCCTTCAAGCTCAGCCAAAACCTGCCAATTTCTCCTCTCCAATTTCCTAGAAACATCCTAGAGGTCCTGGTATTCTTCAAAGACCAATTTAGGTGCCCTAAAAGGAGGTCTCAAAGAGGCGCTTCAAAGAAGAGGTAATGTCCGTTACCGATTCTTTCAACTTTATTTCTTCTTACACTTCTTATTATTTAGTTGTTTCATTATGAAGTAATAACATCAGTATCACTCATATACTGATATGTTATTATAAGTATGAAACAACCCTATTTCACCATCTATCCATCCTACGGAAAACAAAATCACCGCGCGTACGTACGTACGGAATTCCGTCTCCACGCGGTGGTGTAATCTATTTTCCACCACCACCTTACTTGGATGGGTATAATGGTGTAAAGAATAAATATATATGATTATTTTAAAGTGATTCTGAAATAGTATACATACACTCCAATATAATTCCACGATCATGGGAACGATATCATCGCTCGTGCATACGTACGGAATACCATCTCCACGATGTGATGTGACTCGTTCTACATGATTTTTTATTGCATAATGATTACATAAATGAATTGAGTGAATAAATATGATATACATTACACTAATACCATTTTGGAAATGAGGTATCTATAACCTAAAAATAAGAATAAGAATTTATTCGACAAAACACGCATAAGAACAAAAAGTAATAAACACCCGAATAACAAGTAGCAATGAAATATTACTAATAAGAAGCTAAGAATATGACCATATATGATATCATAACAATGAGTATGATTCTGGAATAAGTAAATGACATTATTTAAATCATTATACAGGAGGTTCAGACACTTACAAAGCAAATCAGACCTAAGGTAAGGGACAATCTCACAATCTCAATTTTTATCCGAGATTGTTTATAATTCAGAATTTACTGGGGAATATTTATCATCCACATCCATGTTTCCTCAATATGTAATATTATTTATATCCTCCTACAATTGTTTAAATCCAATTTTATCCTTCAGTGAGTTCTTAGTAAAATATACGAAATGAATCTTTTGTCATTTTTCGTACGAGGTACTTTTTGACTTTTCCGACAAAAGTACGAGAAGAATGTTTTTTTAACTTATACGACATGAATGGATTTTTAAAACATTATTTCCAAGAATATTATTTTAAAAATTTTCAAGTTTATTTTTAATCAAATTCTTTTAGTTAAAAATTGTATGACATGTTAAGAAAGGAAAAATGTTTTTACAGTAGAACGGATATTTTCCTCAAGAATGGAGTTCAAGTGTTTTATCATTAGTATTTTCCATATAAGATAATATAGGGTTCTGTTTCTATCCGTATTATTACATTGATTTGATTATTTTGTGATGGAATTATTTTTATGAATTACTTTATATTATATGAATTGTTTTATGATGTCACGATGTTTAAGAATCCCATTTTTATTACATGGGTTATGCAATGATGTATGATTTATGATTTTGTGGCACACATAAGAATGGTATCATTATGAGATGGGTGGGACCTATATCTCCCTCCAATGCATTGGGTAAAGATTTATATCTCATGAGATAGACATGGCTGGAACAACAGGTTAAACCGGTTCAGTGAAACAAGACTGAAATGAGGAGTGAACTCAGTTTAGAAATGGACTTTGTCCGCTAAGATAGTCCTGGCTATGAGTCTTGACTAATAAGAAATGATTCTATATGATTATGTGTGTATGACACAAAGATTCATGTTTTAAGTTATGATTATTGGTATTACATTTCACTACTATGATTTATCCCATGTTATGAAATTATGATTTCTTTTACAGGTAAAGATTTCCAAAATGTTATGTTCTTATGAATATGATGTAATTGATATTTCTTTTGTTTACCCTTACTGATCATTTGAGATCACCCTTTTGTATGTTTTCTTTCCCTAGGTCAGGAAAAAGGATATTAAGTAAGATATGCCAAAAAGGACTATAGATATGATGAAATAAATAGGAGACAGTGTATATGATTTATGAACCAGTTGTTTATGTTTCCCAGTTTCTAAAGACACAATACCTATATGGTCATTTCATGGTTTTGTTATATGTTGTAATAAGTATGCTTTAATTTTGAAGTATTAACCATGTATGTAAAGTATGGGTCGTTATAGTTGGTATCAGAGGAAAAGTATAGTCAACCTTTGGAAACTAGGATGTGAAAGCCTTAGTAAGAAACCTAGGGATATGTCTAAGCATAGAACACAATCTTAGAAATGGCCATGAACAACCTATGATAAGACCTTAAGTGTGAAATTTTATTCTTGATTATGTGTTTTTTCTATTATAATTAGTGTTTCTCACACTGTTCTTCTTGGTTTTAGTCAATGGTTGGAACCTGAAGGAACCGTGTTAATGCGGAATGCGACCGACAATGAAAAGATTGTCCCCCTGAGCAACCAAACGTTATCGGAGTTGGAATGAAAAATCTTGTAGCCATGCTCACACAACTTTGTCAAGCTATGAATCATGAAGGAATTCCAAACAAGAAAAGGAAGGAGCAATGTTCTGTTGAATCCTTCATGAGGCAGAATCCACCTTCATTCAACGGGTCTACTGATCCATTAGTTGCTGAACAATGGATTAGTACCACTGAAAAGATATTTTTGGTTCTTCAATGTTCTGAACATGATAAAGTCATATTATGAGTTTATCGTTTGGAAGGTGAAGCTGATCAATGGTGGAATCTTATCTAGAATACAAGGCCAAAAAATGAAATTGAGTCCATGGAATGGGATGAGTTCAAGAACATATTTTTCAATAAGTACTTCCCTCATATTCTTCGAACAAAGATGGAGAATGAGTTTCTTGAACTGAAGAAAAAGGATGGTGAATCTGTTGGTACCTATGAAGCAAATTTTACAAGACTTGCAAGGTACGCTTCTGGTATTATTATCCAGCCTGAGAGTAAGATCGATCGATTCTTTAGTTGCTTAAAACCAAGTCTTCAAAGGGCGTTAGCCATAAGGGAATTCAATAGTTACGAGGAAATCGTTCGATGTGCTCTCAAGGTTGAGATGAAGATTAGAGTAACCCATCAGTCATATGGGTTTGATAAGAAGAGGAAAATGGAATTCAAAGGAAAATATAAAGACCACACTAAAAAGAAGTTGACTTTTCCCTTATGCTAAAAGTGTGGAAAGAAACATGGAGGGAGTTGTCTTAAAGTTACAAGTAAATGTTTCAAATGTGGAAAGGAAGGTCATCGGGCATTTGAATGCCACAATGATGGGAAGAAGATGTCTAGTGATGCGAACAATGAAAAGGCTACACAGAGTGCACCTCCTACTCTTCAATGTTACAAGTGCAAGGAAATGGGGCATTATTCCAATTAATGCCCTAATCCAAGGGTTGTTGATGATGATCAACGTCAACAAACTCTTAAGGCTAAAGACAAAGGAAAGTCACATGCAATTTCTATCAGCGAAGTGGAGTACGATAACGAAGTGGTGAAAGGTACACTTACCATCCACTATAAAGTAGCAAATGTTTTATTTGATTCTGGATCCACCCACTCTTTTATTTCTGAAGAATTTTCTAAGGGTATCACTGTATTACCTCAACAATTAGATGTTGAGTTAGCTATGACAACCCTTAATGGCACAACAGTCGCATCAAAAGTTTATAATTCTTCTCCTATTGAAGATTGTGGAAAAGTGCTTCCTGCAAATCTTGTGATCCTTCCTATAGTGGAATTTTATGTGATTCTTGGCATGGATTGGCTTTCTCTATATGGAGCTTATATCAATTTCCAAAGAAGGAAAGTCACATTTTATATTCTAGATCAATCTATGATCGTCTATCGATGCAAGGATGAACATAACCTTACAGTGGAAATTTATTCCATCTTATGGGTCTTGATTCCACTAAATGAAGGTTATTTATCTCAAATGGTTGGTGAGAAACTCACAATTAAGAATATGCCCATTGTACAGGAGTTTGACGATGTCTTTCCAGAGGAATTGCCGGGTCATCCAACAAATCGTGAAGTAGAGTTTTCAATAAAACTCGTACCAGGTGCTTTGCCTATTTCAAAGACACCTTATAGAATGGCCCCAATTGAGTTGCAGGAATTGAAGAAGAAACTCCAAGAGAATCTTGATAAGAGATTCATACGCCCAAGTGCATCACCTTGGGGAGCACCTGTTCTGTTTGTTAAGAATAAAGATGGATCAATGAGACTCTGCATTGATTATCGAGAACTTAACAAGATCACTATCAAGAACAAATATCCTCTCCCGTACATTGATGACTTATTTGACCAACTACGCGGAGCTCAATACTTTTCCAAGATTGATCTTCATTCAAGGTATCATCAATTAAGGGTCAAAAGGGGGGATATACCAAAGAAGACTTTCCATACAGGGTATGGACACTATGAATTTATAGTGATGCCATTTGGTCTTACTAATTCCCCTTCTATCTTCATGGATCTGATGAATAGAGTCTTTAGAGACTATCTTGATCAGTTTGTGGTAGTCTTTATAGACGATATTCTTGTATATTCAAAGAGAAAGGAAGAACATGAAGATCACTTGAGAATTATATTGAAGACCCTGAGAAAGGATAAGCTTTATGAAAAATTTACCAAGTGTGAATTTTGGGTTCATAAAGTTGCATTTTTGGGTCACATAATCTCAAAAGAGGGGATATCTGTGGATCCAGCAAAAACAAGGGTTATCGAAAGATGGTCGAGACCAACAACAGTAACTGAGATCCAATGTTTTCTGGGTTTGGCTGGATATTATCGACGTTTTGTGAAATATTTTTCACGATTATCTAATCCACTCACCAAGTTGACTCGGAAAGGAGCTAAGTTTGTTTGGATGGAGGAATGTGAAGAGAATTTCAAGGAGTTGAAAATAAGGTTATCCAGTGCACCTGTGCTCACACTTCCTTGTAGCGGAGAAAGGTTTGTGATCTACAGTGATGCATCAAATAAGAGGATGGGGTGTGTTCTTATGCAAAATGATATGGTGATAGCTTATGCCTCATGAGAGTTCAAAATACATGAGAAAAATTACCCAACTCATGATTTGGAGTGAGATGCGGTAATCTTTGCATTAAATATTTGGAGGTATTATATTTATGGAGAAAGGTGTGATATTTATAATGATCATAAAAGTTTAACATATATTTTCACACAAAAGGAACTGAATATGCGCCAAAGAATATGGTTGGAGATGATTAAGGATTACGACTGCTCAATTCATTACCACCGTGGGAAAGCAAACAAGGTGGCAGAAACATCAAGTCGACAAGACCATGCTAGCTTATCCATGATGAGGATCACAAAAGATCCAATATTTATGGATTTACAAAGGATGGATCTTGGAATTATAATGTAAGGGGAAAAATATTATCTTTCTCAAATAAATGTTCAACCATTTATACATGTGAAGATTAAAGAGGCACATAAATAAGATGTAGAGTTACAAAAGAAGGTGAGAAATGTTCCTGAATTCAACCTTGATTGTGATGGGATAATAAGGTTCAGGAATCAGGTTTGTGTTCCTCCTATCCCTGAATTAAAGAAGGAGATGCCGGATGAGGCTCATAGTTCTTCATTCTCTATCCATCCTGGAAGCATGAAGATGTATAGGGACCTGAAAGAGTACTTCTGGTGGGATGACATGAAAAGAGATGTTGCTGAATATGTCTCTCGATGCTTGGTTTTTCAGCAAGTTAAAGCTGAGAGACAGAAGTCTAAGGGGATGTTACAACCATTACCCATACCCGAATGGAAATGGGAAAACGTCACTATGGACATTGTCACCGTACTTCCTAAAACATCCAATGACAATAATGCTATCTGGGTCATAGTTGATCGTCTTACAAAGTCTGCACACTTCATTGCTATTATAGAGGATTTCTCTCTAGATTAGCTTGCCAGGATATATGTAAAGGAAGTGGTAATATTTGATGGAGTACCACTTTCTATTATATCTAATCAGGATCCGAGGTTTAACTCAAAGTTCTGGTGAAGTCTTCAGCATACTCTGGATACAGAGTTGAGTTTCAGCACTACTTATCATCCTCAAACAGACGGTCAGTCTGAGAGGAAAATTCAAAACACTAGAAGATATGTTGAGAGATTTCTCTATGGATTTCAAAGGTGGTTGGGATGAACACCTACCTTTGGTGGAATTTTCTTATAATAATAGCTTTCACTCCAGTATTCAGATGGCTCCTTATGAAGCTCTATATGGAAAGAAATACAGAACTCCAACTTGCTGGGATGAAGTTGTGGAAAGAAAGCTATTAGGACCTGATCTTGTTGATGAGATGGCAGAAAAGGTCCGATCTATTCAACAACACATTAGAGCTGCTCAGAGTCGACAAAAAAGTTATGCCGACAACCAAAAAAAGACCTAGAGTTTGAAGTGGGTGATAAAGTGTTCTTACGAATATCTCCTTGGAAGAGAGTAATGAGATTTGGAAAGAAGGGAAAGTTGAGCCCTAGGTATATCGGTCCTTTCGAAATACTGGATCGTGTTGGGAAGGTAGCTTACCGATTGACGCTTCCACCGAATCTCTCCCAAGTTCATGATGTGTTCCATGTATCTCTCCTGAGAAAGTACATACCTGATCCTTCACATGTACTCAGCTAAGAAGTTGTACCGCTGGAGCAAGATCTTTCTTATAAAGAACAGCCGATAGAGATTCTGGATCATAGCGAAAAAGTTCTACGGAACAAGACCACTCGCTCGGTTAAAGTTTTATGGAGGAACCACCAATTAGAAGAAGCTACATGGGATCTTGAGGATATGATGAGGGAGAGGTATCCTCATCTGTTTGTTACAAAGTGATGAATTTCAAGGGCGAAATTCATTTTAAGGGGGGTAGAATGTAACATCCAAGACTTTTAGGAGAAATATTTTGTTTTTATGTTATATAAATAAACAAAGGAATCTTTCACTACACACAACACTATCTTGGCTTGCTTTACATGCAACCGCGGCCTTCCTTGATAGCTTGCGTCGTACACAATACCGAGTTTCACTAAACAACGATATGATATTAAAATATTATTAAAACTAACTGTTATGAATAGTAATACTCACTTTTTGAAATTTTGTAAATTTTATTTTTCAAAATGGACTTCATTTTTGGATTCGGAATATCGAAATTAGCCTAGGGTGAAATTTTGGTATTTTTCTGAAAACTTTCAATTTTTAATGAATAGTGAAAATAATGGGTTACTATTTAAATACCAAATTTTTATTTAAATAATTATTTATTTTATTTAAATTTATTTTAGTTCAAAATTTATACATAATACCTATATAATTTCAAAGTAATTCATTGAAGTCATTTTATAATAATTTTAGATATATAAAAATTTTATTGAACTTTTGACCGTATTTTACCCACCTCCTAGGAGAATTTGAAAAATTAAATAAAAATTAATTTTACCGCTTTTGTGAATGGAATTTCAAAAATCCGAGAGACACGGTTGATGTCATTAAGTAAAATGTGGTTCAATGAGATGAAAATAATTTTTGGTGAATAGTAACTTTTTACTTTTTTTTACCACAGTTAAAAGTAAATAGGGTAATTAAGGGTAAAAATGATATTATTATTACCCTAACACATGTAATAATTCTATTGGATAAGTGTAATTAGTCCAAAAACAACCTTAGGAATAAAATATGACCATTTAGGCCCACTTGGATTAGATTAGGACATTTATTATTAATTTATTTAAAGAAGGGTTAAAATAGTTAAAATCAAAGTTTAATAACTAAATCATTTTTAATATAGGGTTATACATAAGATAAATTCGACTATAAATATTAATTAGAAAGTTAAAAAGATTTCCTACATAATGGTATTTTATTTGTAATTTTTAGACAATAAATAATTTAATTTATATATGACACAATGATGATGCACTAATTATCTTATTAATGAAATATTGACATAATTGATGTTATAAATACCCAAATAAATGTAATTTGAGACTTTTTATGAATTTAAATAATTTTATATGTTAATATAACATGTTATTATTGATTTAATTAACTTTTTTTCGAACTAATCTTGCTATTATGATTCTCACAAAAATCAATTACCAAATAGTGTCAAAATTGACATAAAATAGTTTTTTAAAAAAATATTATATTATTAATTGTTATTTTATTCCTAAAAATCTAAGTTTCTTCCAAATGACTTAGATAAGGTTATATATATTAATAATAAAAAACTTGGGGTTTGTTTGGCTTGTTATAGTATGTTTATTAACCTTATAGTGTAAGAAAACAAGAAGACACGGTAAAAGTAAAATTATTGAACTTAAAGTTAAATCTAAATGATAAGGTTAAAATAGAAATATAAACTTGTATAAATTATATTGGATGAGAGTATTTTTACCCATCCCCACCTTAGATTTGAAATAAATCAATTTGGAGCTATTTAAAACTGAATATGACTTTATAATAAAATAATATTTTTTGTTTTTCCAAAGGTGCCCCTCTCCTCCCTTATAAAAGGGCACCTACTCCCTCTCTTCCTCACACCACTTTGAGCCTTCAAGCTCGTCCAAAACATGCCAATTTCTCCTCTCAACTTCCCTAGAAACATCCTAGAGGTCCTGGTCTTCTTAAAAAACCAATTTAGGTGCCCTAAAAGGAGGTCTCAAAGAGGCGCTTCAAAGAAGAGGTAATGTCCCTTACCGATTCTTTCAACTTTATTTCTTCTTCCAATTCTTCTTATTTAGTTGTTTCATTATGAAGTAATAACATCAGTATAAATAATATACTGATATGTTATTATAAGTATGAAACAACCCTATTTGACCACCTATCCATCCTACGGAAAACGGAATCACCGCGCGTGCGTATGTACGGAATACCGTCTCCACGCCGTGGTGTAATATATTTTCCACCACCACCTTACTTGGATGGGTATAATTGTGTAAAGAATAAATATATATGATTATTTTAAAGTGATTCTGAAATAGTATACATACACTCCAATACAATTCCATGATCATGGGAATGATATCATCGCTCGTACGTACGTACGTAATACCGTCTCCACGATGTGATGTGACTCGTTCTACATGATTTTTCATTGCATAATGATTACATAAATGAATTTAGTGAATAAATATGATATATATTACAATAAAAAAATTATGGAAATGAGGTATCTATAACCTAAAAAGAAGAATAAGAATTTATTCGACAAAACACGCATAAGAACAAAATGTAATAAACACCCGAATAACAAGTAGCAATGAAATATTACTAATAAGAAGCTAATAATATGACCATATATGATATAATAACAATGAGTATGATTCTGGAATAAGTCAATGACATTATTTAAATCATTATACAGGAGGTTCAGACACTTACGAAGCAAATCAGACCTAAGCTAAGGGACAATCTCGCAATCTCAATTTTTATCCGAGATTGTTTAAAATTCAGAATTTACTGGGGAATATTTATCATCCACATCCATGTTTCCTCAATATGTAATATTATTTATATACTCATACAATTGTTAAAATCCAATTTTACCCTTCGTTGAGTTTTTAGTAAAAGATATGAAAGGAATATTTTGTCGTTTTTCTTACGAGGTACTTTTTGACTTTTCCAACAAAAGTACGAGAAGAATGTTGTTTTTAACTTATACGGAATGAATGGATTTTTAAAACATTATTTCCAAGGAGAATCCTTTACAAGTTTTCAAGTTTATTTTTAATCAACTTCTTTTAGTTTAAAATTGTATGACATGTTAAGAAAGGAAAAATGTTTTTGAAGTAGAAAGGATATTTTCCTCAAGAATGGAGTTCAAGTGTTTTATCAAAAGTATTTTCCATCTAAGATAATATAGGGTTCTATTTCTATCCCTATTATTACATTGATTTGATTATGTTGTGATGGAATTATTTTTAGTAATTCCTTTATCTTATATGAATTGTTTTATGATGTCACGATGTTTAAGAATCCCATTTTTATTACATGGGTTATGCAATGATGTATGATTTATGATTTTGTGGCACACATAAGAATGGTATCATTATGAGATGGGTGGGACCTATATCTCCCTCCAATGCATTGGGTAAAGATTTATATCTGATGAGATAGACATGGATAGAACGACAGGTTAAACCGTTTAAGTGAAACAGGACTGAAACGAGGAGTGAACTCGGTTCAGAAATGGACTTTGTCCGCTAAGATAGTCTTGGCTATGAGTCTTGACTACTAAGAAATGATTCTCTATGATTATGTGTGTATGACACAAAGTTTCATGTTTTAAGTTATGATTATTGGTATTACATTTCACTACTATGATTTATCCCATGTTATGAAATTATGATTTCTTTTACAGGTTAAGATTTCCAAAATGTTATGTTCTTATAAATATGATGTAATTGATATTTCTTTTGTTTACCCTTACTGAGAATTTGATCTCACCCTTTTGTATGTTTTCTTTCCCCAGGTTAGGAAGAAGGATATTAAGTAAGATATGCCAAAAGGGACTATAGATATGATGAAATAAATGGGAGACAGTGTAGATGCTTTATAAACCAGTTGTTTATGTTTCCCAGTTTCTAAAGACACTATACATATACGGTCCTTTAATGGTTTTGTTATATGTTGTAATAATTATGCTTCAATTTTGAAGTATTAACCATGTATGTAAAGTATGGGTCGTTATAGTTGGTATCAGAGGAAAGGTATAGTCAACCTTTGGAAACTAGGATGTGAAAGCCTTAGTAAGAAACCTAAGGATATGTCTAAGCATAGAACACAATCTTAGAAATGGCCATGAACAACCTATGATAAGACCTTAAGTGTGAAATTTTATTCTTGATTATGTGTTTTTCCTATTATAATTAGTGTTGCTCACACTATTATTCTTGGTTTTAATCAATGGCTGGAACCCGAAGGAACCGTGTTAATGCGGAATGCGACGGGCAATGCAATGACTGTCCCCCTGAGCAACCAAACGTTATGGGAGATGGAATGCAAAATCTTGTAGCCATTCTCACACAACTTTCTCAAGTTATGAATCATGAAGGGCTTCCAAACTAGAAAAGGAAGGAGCAACATTCTGTTGAATCCTTCATGAGGCAGCATCCACCTTCATTCAGCGGGTCTACTGATCTATTAGTTGCTGAACAATGGATTAGTACTACTGAAAAGATATTTTCAGTTCTTCAATGTTTTGAACATGATAAAGTCATCTTATTAGTTTATCATTTGGAAGGTGAAGCTGATCAATGGTGGAATCTTATCAAGAATATGAGGCCAAGAGGTGAAATTGAGTCCATGGAATGGGACGAGTTCAAGAACTTATTTTTCAATAAGTACTTACCTCGTATTCTTCGAACAAAGATGGAGAAGTAGTTTCTTGAACTGAAGCAAAAGGATGATGAATCTGTTGGTACCTATGAAGAAAATTTTACAATACTTGCAAGGTATGCTTCTGGTATTATTATCCAACCTAAGAGTAAGATCGATCGATTCTTTAGTGGCTTAAAACCAAGTCTTCGAAGGGCGTTATCCATAATGGACTTCAATAGTTATGAGGAAATCGTTCGATGTGCTCTCAAGGTTGAGATGGAGATTGGAGTAACCCATCAGTCATATGGGTTTGATAAGAAGAGGAAAATGGAATTCAAAGGAAAATCTAAAGACCACACTGAAAAGAAGATGAGTTTTCCCTTATGCTCAAAGTCTGGAAAGAAATGTGGAGGGAGTTGTCTTAAAGGGACAAGTAAATGTTTCAAATGTGGAAAGGAAGGTCATCGGGCATTTGAATGCCGCAATGATGGGAAGAAGATGTCTTGTGATGTGAACAACGAAAATGCTACACAGAGTGCACCTCCTACACTTCAATGTTACAAGTGCAAGGAAATGGGGCATTATTCCAATCAATGCCCTAATCCAAGGTTTGTTGATGATGATCGACGTCAAGAAACTCTTAAGGATAAAGAAAAAGGAAAGTCACATGCAATTTCTATCAGCGATGTGGAGTACGATAACGAAGTGGTGAAAGGTACACTTACCATCCACTCTAAAGTAGAAAATGTTTTATTTGATTCTGGATCTACCCACTCTTTTATTTCTGAAGAATTTTCTAAGGGTATCACCATATTACCTCAATAATTAGATGTTGAGTTAGCTGTGACAACCCCTAATGGCGCAACAGTCCCATCAAAAGTTTATAATTCTTCTCCGATTGAAGTTTGTGGGAAAGTACTTCATGCAAATCTTGTGATCCTTCCTATAGTAGAATTTTATGTGATTCTTGGCATGTATTGGCTTTCTCTATATGGATCTCATATCAATTTCCACAGAAGGGAAGTCACATTTCAAATTCTAGATCAATCTATGATTGTCTATAGATGCAAGGATGAACATAACCTTCTAGTGGAAATTTATTCCATCTTATGGGTCTTGATTCCACTAAATGAAGGTTATTTATCTCAAATGGTTGGTGGGAAACTCATGATTAAGAATATGCCCATTGTACGAGAGTTTGATGATGTCTTTCCAGAGGAATTGCCGGGTCTTCCACCAAATCGTGAAGTAGAGTTTTCAATAGAACTCGTACCGGGTGCTTTTCCTATTTCAAAGACACCTTATAGAATGGCCCCAATTGAGTTGCCAGAATTGAAGAAGCAACTCCAAGAGAATCTTGATAAGGGATTCATACGCCCAAGTGCGTCACATTGGGGAGCACCTGTTCTGTTTGTTAAGAAGAAAGATGGATCAATGAGACTCTGCATTGATTATCGAGAACTTAACAAGATCACTATAAAGAACAAATATCCTCTCCCGTGCATTGATGACTTATTTGACCAACTACGCGGAGCTCAATAATTTTCCAAGATTGATATTCGTTCAGGGTATCATCAATTAAGGGTCAAAAGGGAGGATATACCAAAGAAGGATTTCCATACAAGGTATGGACACTATGAATTTATAGTGATGCCATTTGGTCTTACTAATTCCCCTGCTATCTTCATGGATCTGATGAATAGAGTCTTTAGAGACTATCTTGATCAGTTTGTGGTAGTATTTATAGATGATATTCTTGTATATTCAAAGAGAAAGGAAGAACATGAAGATCACTTGAGAATTATATTGAAGACCCTGAGAAAGGAGAATCTTTATACCAAATTTACGAAGTGTAAATTTTGGCTTCAAAAAGTTTCATTTTTGGGTCACATAATCTCAAAAGAGGGGATATCTGTGGATCTAGCAAAAACAGAGGTTATCGAAAGATGGTCGAGACCAACAACAGTAACTGAGATCTGAAGTTTTCTTGGTTTGGATGGATATTATCAACGTTTTGTGAAAGATTTTTCATGATTATCTAATCCACTCACCAAGTTGACTCAGAAAGGAGTTAAGTTTGTTTGGACGGAGGAATGTGAAGAGAATTTCAAGGAGTTGAAAAGAAGGTTATCTAGTGCACCTGTGCTCACACTTCCTTGTAGAGGAGAAAGGTTTGTGATCTATAATGATGCATCAAATAAGGGGCTGGGGTGTGTTCTTATGCAAAATGATATAGTGATAACTTATGCCTCACGATAGTTAAAAATACATGAGAAAAATTACCCAACTCATGATTTGGAGTTAGCTGCGGTAATCTTTGCATTAAATATTTAGAGGTATTATCTTTATGGAGAAAGGTGTGATATTTATACTGATCATAAAATTTTAAAGTATATTTTCACAAAAAAGGAGCTGAATATGCGCCAAATAAGATGGTTGGAGCTGATTAAGGATTATGACCGCTCAATTCATTACCACCCTGGGAAAGAAAACAAGGTGGAAGATGCATTAAGTCAACAAGACCATGCTAGCTTATCCATGATGAGGATCACAAAAGATCCAATATTTATGGATTTACAAAGGATGGATCTTGGAATTATAATGGAAGGGGAAAAATCTTATCTTTCTCAAATGAATGTTCAACCATCTATACATGTAAAGATTAAAGAGGCACAAAAAGAAGATGTAGAGTTACAATAGAAGGTGACAAATGTTACTGAATTCAACCTTGATTGTGATGGGATAATAAGGTTCAGGAATCGGGTTTGTGTTCCTCCCATCCCCAAATTAAAGAAGGAGCTGCTGGATGAGGCTCATAGTTCTTCATTCTCTATTCATCCTGGAAGCACGAAGATGTATAGGGACCTGAAAGAGTACTTCTGGTGGGATGGAATGAAAAGAGATGTTGCTGAATATGTCTCTCGATTCTTGGTTTGTCAGCAAGTTAAAGCTGAGAGACAGAAGTCTAAGGGGATGTTACAACCATTACCCATACTCGAATCGAAATGGGAAAACATCACTATAGACTTTGTCACCGGACTTCCTAAAACACCCAAAGGCAATAATTCTATCTGGGTCATAGTTGATTGTCTTACAAAGTCTGCACACTTCATTGTTATTAGAGAGGATTTATCTCTAGATAAGTTTGCTAGGATATATGTAAAGGAAGTGGTAAGATTGCATGGAGTAACACTTTCTATTATATCTGATCGGGATCCGAGGTTTACCTCAAAGTTCTGGAGAAATCTTCAGCATACTCTGGATACAGAGTTGAGTTTCATCACTGCTTATCATCCTCAGACAGATGGTCAGTCTGAGAGGACAATTCAAACTCTAGAAGATATGTTGAGATCTTGCTCTATGGATTTCAAAGGTGGTTGGGATCAACACCTACCTTTGGTGGAATTTTCTTATAATAATAGATTTCACTCCAGTATTCAGATGGCTTCTTATGAAGCTCTCTATGGAAAGAAATGCAGAACTCCAACTTGCTGGGATGAAGTTGGGGAAAGAAAGCTATTAGGACCTGATCTTGTTGATGAGATGACCGAAAATGTCCGATCTATTCAACAACACATTAGAGCTGCTCAGAGTCGACAAAAATGTTCTGCCGACAACCGAAGAAAAGACCTAGAGTTTGAAGTGGGTGATAAAGTGTTCTTATGAATATCTCCTTGGAAGAGAGTAATGATATTTGGAAAGAAGGGAAAGTTGATCCCTAGGTATATCGGTCCTTTCGAAATACTAGATCGTGTTGGGAAGGTAGATTACCGATTGGCGCTTCCACCGAATCTCTCCCAAGTTCACGATGTGTTCCATGTATCTCTCTTGAGAAAGTACATACCTGATCCTTCACATGTACTCAGCTCAGAAGTTGTACCGCTGGAGCAAGATCTTTCTTATGAAGAACAGCCGATAGAGATTCTGGATCGTAGCGAAAAAGTCCTACGGAACAAGACCACTCGCTTGGTGAAAGTTTTATGGAGGAACCACCAATTAGAAGAAGCTACATGGGAGCTTGAGTATATGATGAGGGAGTGGTATCCTCATCTCTTTGTTACAAAGTGACGAATTTCGAGGGCGAAATTAATTTTAAGGGGGGTAGAATGTAACACCCGAGACCTTTATGAGAAATATTTTTTTATGTTATATAAATCATAAAAGGAATCTTTCAATACACACAACACTAGCTTGGCTTGCTTTACATGCAACCACGGCCTTCCTCGATATCTTGCGTCGTACACAATACCGAGTTTCACTAAACAACGATATGCTATTAAAGTATTATTAAAACTAGTCGTTATGAATAGTAATACCCACTTTTTGAAATTTTGTAATTTTTTTTCAAAATGGACTTCAGTTTTTGGATTCAGAATATCGAAATTATCCTAGTGTGAAATTTTGGTATTTTTCTGAAAACTTTCAATTTTTGATGAATAGTGAAAACAATGGGTTACTATTTAAAAACCGATTTTTTATTTAAATAATTATTTATTTTATTTAAATTTATTTTAGGTCAAAATTGATACATAATACCTATATAAGTTCAAATTAATTCATTGGAGTCATTTTATAATAATTTTAGATATATAAAAATTTTATTGAACTTTTGACCGTCTTTTACCCACCTCCTAGGAGAATTTGCAAATTTACATAAAACATAATTTTACCACTTTTGTGAATGGAATTTAAAAAATCTGAGAGATACGGTTGATGTCAGTAAGTAAAATGTGGTTCAATGAGATGAAAATAATTTTTGGTGAATAATAACTTTTTACTTTTTGTTTACCACAGTTAAAAGTAAATAGGGTAATTAAGGGTAAAAATGATATTATTATTACCCTAACACATGTCTTAATTCTATTTGATAAGTTTAATTCGACCAAAAACAACCTTAGGAATAAAATATGACCATTTAGGCCCACTTGGATTAGATGAGGACATTTATTATTAATTTATTTAAAGAAGGGTTAAAATAGTTAAAATCAAAGTTTAATAACTAAATCATTTTTAATATAGGGTTATACATAAGATAAATTTGACTATAAATATTAATTAGAAAGATAAAAAGATTTCCTACATAATGGTAGTTTATTTGTAATTTTTAGACAATAAATAATTTAATTTATTTATGACACAATGATGATGCAATAATTATCTTATTAATGAAATATTGACATAATTGATGTTATAAATACCCAAATAAATGTAATTTGAGACTTTTTATGAATTCTAATAATTTTATATGTTAATATGACATGTTAGTATTGATTTAATTAACTTTTTTTCGAACTAATATTTATGTTATGATTTTCACAAAATTCAATTACCAAATAGTGTCAAAATTGACATAAAATAGTTTTTAAAACAAATATTATATTATTAATAATTATTTTATTCACAAAAATCTAAGGTTTGGCCCAATGACTTAGATAAGGTTATATATATTAATAATAAACAACTTTGGGTTCGTTTTTCTTGTTATAGTAAGTTTATTAACCTTATAGTGTAAGAAAACAAGAAGACACGATAAAAGTAAAATTATTTAACTTAAAGTTAAATATAAATTATAAGGTTAAAATAGAAACCTAAACTTGTATAAATTCTATTTTATGAGATAATTTAGACCCATCCCCACATTATCTTTGAAATAAATCAATTTGGAGCTATTTAAAACCGAATATGACTTTATAATAAAACAATATTTTTAGTTTTTCCAAAGGTGCCCCTCTCCTCCCTTATAAAAGGGAACCTCATCCGTCTCTTCCTCACACCACATTGAGCCTTCAAGATCGGCCAACCCCTGACAATTTCTCCTCTTCACTTCCCTAGAAACATCCTAGAGGTCCTGGTATTCTTCAAAGACCAATTTAGGTGCCCTAAAAGGAGGTCTCAAAGAGGCGCTTCAAAGAAGAGGTAATGTCCGTTACCGATACTTTCAACTTTATTTCTTCTTCCAGTTATTATTATTTAGTTGTTTCATTATGAAGTAATAACATAAGTATCACTCATATACTGATATGTTATTATAATTATGAAAAAACCCTATTTCACCATCTATCCATCCTACAGAAAATGAAATCACCGCGCTTGCGTACGTACAGAATACCGTCTCCACGCCGTGGTGTAATCTATTTTCCACCACCACCTTACTTGGATGGGTATAATGGTGTAAAGAATAAATATATATGATTATTTGAAAGTGATTCTGAAATATTATACATACACTCCAATACAATTCCACGATCCTGGGAACGATATCATCGCTCATGCGTACGTACGGAATACCGTCTCCACGATGTGATGCGACTTGTTCTACATGATTTTTCATTGAATAATGATTACATAAATGAATTGAGTGAATAAATATGATATATATTACAATAATACCATTCTGTAAGTGAGGTATCTATAACCTAAAAAAATAATAAGAATTTATTCGACAAAACACGCATAAGAACAAAAAGTAATAAACACCCGAATAACAAGTAAAAATGAAATATTACTAATAAGAAGCTAAGAATATGAACATATATGATATCATAAAAATGAGTATGATTCTGGAATAAGTCAATGACATTATTTAAATCATTATACAAGAGGTTCAGACACTTACGAAGCAAATCAGACCTAAGGTAAGGGGCAATCTCGCAATCTCAATTTTTATCCGAGATTGTTTATAATTCAGAATTTACTGGGGAATATTTATCATCCACATCCATGTTTCCTCAATATGTAATTTTATTTATATCCTCCTACAATTGTTTAAATTGAATTTTACCCTTCGGTGTGTTTTTAGTAAAAGATATGAAAGGAATCTTTTGTCGTTTTTCGTACGAGGTACTTTTTGACTTTTATGACAAAAGTATGAGAAGAATGTTTTTTTCAACTTATATGGCATGAATGGATTTTTAAAACATTATTTCCAAGAATATTACTTTACAAGTTTTCAGGTTTATTTTTAATCAACTTCTTTTAGCTTAAAATTGTATGACTTGTTAAGAAAGGAAAAATGTTTTTGAAGTAGAAAGGATATTTTCCTCAAGAATAGAGTTCAAGTGTTTTATCAAAAGTATTTTCCATATAAGATAATATAGGGTTATGTTTCTATCCCTATTATTACATTGATTTGATTATGTTGTGATGGAATTATTTTTATGAATTCCTTTATCTTATACGAATTGTTTTATGATGTCACGATGTGTAAGAATCCCATTTTTATTACATGGGTTATGCAATGATGTATGATTTATGATTTTGTGGCACACATAAGAATGGTATAATTATGAGATGGGTGTGGCCTATATCTCCCATCAATGCATTGGGTAAAGATTTATATCTCATGAGATAGACATGGCTGGAACGACAGGTTAAACCGGTTCAGTGAAACAGGACTGAAATGAGGAGTGAACTCGGTTCAGAAATGGACTTTGTCCGCTAAGATAGTCTTGGATATGAGTCTTGACTACTATGAAATGATTCTATATGATTATGTGTGTATGACACAAAGTTTCATGTTTTAAGTTATGATTATTGGTATTAAATTTCACTACTATGATTTATCCCATGTTATGAAATTATGATTTCTTATACAGGTTAAGATTTCCAAAATGTTATGTTCTTATGAATATGATGTAATTGATATTTCTTTTGTTTACCCTTACTGAGAATTTGAGATCACCCTTTTGTATGTTTTCTTTCCCTAGGTCAGGAAGAAGGATATTAAGTAAGATATTCCAAAAAGGGACTATAGATATGATGAAATAAATGGGAGACAGTGTAGATTCTTTATGAACAAGTTGTTTATGTTTCCCAGTTTCTAAAGAAACTATACCTATACGGTACTTTCATGGTTTTGTTATATGTTTTAATAAGTATGCTTCAATTTTGAAGTATTAACCATGTATGTAAAGTATGGGTCGTTATAGTTGGTATCAGAGGAAAGGTATAGTCAACCTTTGGAAACTAGGATGTGAATGCCTTAGTAAGAAACCTAAGGATATGTCTAAGCATAGAACACAATATTATAAATGGCCATGAACAACCTATAATAAGACCTTAAGTGTGAAATTTTATTCTTGATTATGTGTTTTTCCTATTATAATTAGTTTTGCTCACACTATTATTCTTGGTTTTAGTCAATGGCTGGAACCCGAAGGAACCATGTTAATGCGGAATGCGACGGGCAATTCAATGATTGTCCCCCTGGGAAACCAAATGTTATGGGATCAGGAATGAAAAATCTTGTAGCCATTATCACACAACTTTCTCAAGATATGAATCATGCAGGACTTCCAAACAAGAAAATAAAGGAGCAACATTCTATTGAATCCTTCATGAGGCAGCGTCCACCTTCATTCAATGGGTCTACTGATCCATTAGTTGCTGAACAATGGATTAGTACTACTGAAAATATATTTTCAGTTCTTCAATGTTCTGAACATGATAAAGTAATCTTAGCAGTTTATCATTTGGAAGGTGAAGCTGATCAATGGTGGAATCTTATCAAGAATACGAGGCCAAGAGATGAAATTGAGTCCATGGAATGGGACGAGTTCGAGAACTTATTTTTCAATAAGTACTTCCCTCATATTATTCGAACAAAGATGGAGAAGGAGTTTCTTGAACTAAAGCAAAAGGATGATGAATCTGTTGGTACCTATGAAGCAAATTTTACAAGACTTGCAAGGTATTCATCTGGTATTATTATCCAACCTGAGAGTAAGATCGATCGATTCTTTTGTGGCTTAAAACCAAGTCTTCGAAGGGCGTTAGCCAAAAGGTACATCAATAGTTATGAGGAAATTGTTCGATGTGCTCTCAAGGTTGAGATGGAGATCGGAGTAACCCATAAGTCATATGGGTTTGATAAGAAGAGGAAAATGGAATTCAAAGGAAAATCTAAAGACCACACTGAAAAGAAGATGAGTTTTCCCTTATGCTCAAAGTGTGGAAAGAAACATGGAGGGAGTTGTCTTAAAGGGACATGTAAATGTTTCAAATGTGGAAAGGAAGGTCATCGGGCATTTGAATGCCGTAATGATGGGAAGAAGATGTTTAGTGATGCGAACAATGAAAAGGCTACACAGAGTGCACCTCCTACACTTCAATGTTACAAGTGCAAGGAAATGGGGCATTATGCCAATAAATTCCCTAATCCAAGGGTTGTTGATGATGATCGACGTCAACAAAATCTTAAGGCTAAAGACAAAGTAAAGTCACATGCAATATCTATCAGCGATGTGGAGTATGATAATGAAGTGGTGAAAGGTACACTTACCATCCACTCTAAAGCAGCAAATGTTTTATTTGATTCTGGATCCACCCACTCTTTTATTTTTGAAGAATTTTCTAAGGGTATCACCGTATTACCTCAACAATTAGATGTTGATTTAGCTGTGACAACCCCTAATGGCACAACAGTCGCATCAAAAGTTTATAATTCTTCTCCGATTGAAGTTTGTGGGAAAGTGCTTCCTGAAAATCTTGTGATCCTTCCTATAGTGGAATTTGATGTGATTCTTGGCATGGATTGGATTTCTCTATATAGAGATCATATTAATTTCTAAAGAAGGGAATTCACATTTCATTTTCCAGATCAATCTATGATCGTCTATCGATGAAAGGATGAGCATAACCTTCCAATGGAAATTTATTCCATCTTATGGGTCTTAATTCCACTAAATGAAGGTTATTTATCTCAAATGGTTGGTGAGAAACTCACGATTAAGAATATGCCCATTGTACGGGAGTTTGACGATGTCTTTACGGAGGAATTTCTGTGTCTTCCACCAAATCGTGAAGTAGAGTTTGCAATAGAACTCATACCGGGTGATTTGCCTATTTCAAAGACACCTTATAGAATGGACCCAATTGAGTTGCAGGAATTGAAGAAGCAATCCAAGAGAATCTTGATATGGGATTCATACTCCCATGTGCGTAACCTTGGGGAGCACCTGTTCTGTTTGTTAAGAAGAAAGATGGATCAATGAGACTCTTCATTGATTATCGAGAACTTAACAAGATCACTATCAACAACAAATATCCTCCCCCGTGCATTGATGACTTATTTGACCAACTACGTAGAGCTCAATACTTTTCCAAGATTGATCTTCACTCAGGGTATCATCAATTAAGGGTCAAAAGGGAGGATATACCAAAGACAGCTTTCTGTACAAGTTATGGACACTATGAATTTATAGTGATGCCATTTGGTCTTACTAATGCCCCTGCTATCTTCATGGATCCGATGAATAGAGTTTTTAGAGACTATCTTGATCCGTTTTTGGTAGTCTTTATAGACGATATTCTTGTATATTGAAAGAGCAATGAATAACATGAATATCACTTGAGAATTATATTGAAGACCCTGAGAAAGGAGAAGATTTATGCCAAATTTACCAAGTGTGAATTTTGGCTTCAAAAAGTTACATTTTTGGGTCACATAATCTCAAATGAGGGGATATTTGTGGATCCAGCAAAAACAGAGGTTATCGAAAGATGGTCGAGACCAACAACAGTAACTGAGATCCAAAGTTTTCTTGGTTTGGATGGATATTATCGATATTTTGTGAAATATTTTTCATGATTATCTAATCCACTCACCAAGTTGACTCGGAAAGGAGTTAAGTTTGTTTGGATGGAGGAATGTGAAGAGTATTTCAAGGAGTTGAAAAGAAGGTTATCCAGTGCACCTGTACTCACACTGCCTTGTAGCGGAGAAAGGTTTGTGATCTAAATTGATTCATCAAATAAGGGGCTGGGGTGTGTTCTTATGCAAAATGATATGGTGATAGCTTATGCCTCACTATAGTTCAAAATACATGAGCAAAATTACCCAACTCATGATTTGGAGTCAGCTGCAGTAATCTTTGCATTAAATATTTGGAGGCATTATCTTTATGGAGAAAGGTGTGATATTTATACTGATCATAAAAGTTTAAATTATATTTTCACACAAAAGGAGATGAATATGCGCCAAAGAAGATGGTTGAAGCTGATTAAGGATTACGACTGCTCAATTCATTACCACCCTGGGAAAGAAAACAAAGAGGAAGATGCATTAAGTCGACAAGACCATACTAGCTTATCCATGATGAGGATCCCAAAAGATCCAATATTTATGGATTTACAAAGGATGGATCTTGGAATTATAATGGAAGGGGAAAAATCTTATCTTTCTCAAATTAATGTTCAACCATCTATACATGTGAAGATTAAAGAGGCACAGAAAGAAGATGTAGAGTTACAAAAGAAGGTGAGAAATGAACCTGAATTCAACCTTGATTGTGATGGGATAATAAGGTTCATGAATTGGGTTTGTGTTCCTCCCATCCCTAAATTAAAGAAGGATCTGCTGGATGAGGCTCATAGTTCTTCATTCTCTATTCATCCTGGAAGCACGAAGATGTATGGGGACCTGAAAGAGTACTTTTGGTGGGATGGCATGAAAAGAGATGTTGCTGAATATGTCTCTCGATGCTTGGTTTTTCAGCAAGTTAAAGTTGAGAGACAGAAGTCTAAGGGGATGTTACAACCATTACCCATACCTGAATGGAAATGGGAAAACATCACTAGGGAATTTTTCACCGGACTTCCTAAAACATCCAAAGGCAATAATGCTATCTAGGTCATAGTTGATCATCTTACAAAGTCTGCACACTTCATTGCTATTAGAGAGGATTTCTCTCTAGATTAGCTTTTCAGGATATATGTAAAGGAAGTGGTAAGATTGCATGGAGTACCACTTTCTATTATATCTGATCGGGATCCAAGGTTTACCTCAAAGTTCTGGAAAAGTCTTCAGCATACTCTGGATACAGAGTTGAGTTTTTTCACTGCTTATCATCCTCAGACATACAGTCAGTCTGAGAGGACAATTCAAACTCTAGAAGATATGTTGAGAGCTTCCTCTATGGATTTCAAAGGTGGTTGGGATCAACACCTACCTTTGGTGGAATTTTCTTATAATAATATCTTTCACTCCAGTATTAAGATGACTCCTTATGAATCTATCTATGGAAAGAAATGCAGAACTCCAACTTTATGGGATGAAGTTGGGGAAAGAAAGATATTAGGACCTGATCTTGTTGATGAGATCAAGAAAAGGTCTGATCTATTCAACAACACATTAGAGATGCTCAGAGTCGACAAAAAAGTTATGCCGACAACCGAAGAAAAGACCTAGAGTTTGAAGTGGGTGATAAAGTGTTCTTACGAATATCTCCTTGGAAGAGTGTAATGAGATTTGGAAAGAAGGGAAAGTTGATCCCTAGGTATATCGGTCCTTTCGAAATACTGGATTGTGTTGGGAAGGTAGCTTACCGATTGACACTTCCACCGAATCTCTCCCAAGTTCACGATGTGTTCCATGTATCTCTCCTGAGAAAGTACATACCTGATCCTTCACATGTACTCAGCTCAGAAGTTGTACCACTAGAGCAAGATCTTTCTTATGAAGAACAACCGATAGAGATTCTGGATCATAGCGAAAAAGTCCTACGGAACAAGACCAATCGCTTGGTGAAGGTTTTATGGAGGAACCTCCAATTAGAAGAAGCTACATGGGAGCTTGAGGATATGATAAGGGAGTGGTATCCTCATCTGTTTGTTACAAAGTGACGAATTTCGAGGGTGAAATTCATTTTAAGGGGGGTATAATGTAACACCCGAGACTTTTATGAGAAATATTTTGTTTTTATGTTATATAAATCATCAAAGGAATTTTTCACTACACACAACACTAGCTTGTATTTCGTTACACACAACCGCGACCTTCATCGATAGCTTGCGTCGTACGCAATACCGAGTTTCACTAAACAATGATATGCTATTAAAATATTATTAAAACTAGCCGTTATGAATAGTAATACCCAATTTTTGAAATTTTGTAAATTTTATTTTTTAAAATGGACTTCATTTTTGGATTCAGAATATCGAAATTAGGCTAGGGTGAAATTTTGGTATTTTTCTGAAAACTTTCAATTTTTGATGAATAGTGAAAACACTTGGTTACTATTTAAAAACCGACTTTTTATTTAAATAATTTTTTATTTTATTTAAATTTATTTTAGGTCAAAATTGATACATAATACCTATATAAGTTCAAAGTAATTAATTGGAGGCATTTTATAATAATTTTAGATATATAAAAATTTTATTGAACTTTTGACTGTCTTTTACCCACCTTCTAGGAGAATTTGAAAATTTACATAAAACTTAATTTTACCGCTTTTGTGAATGGAATTTCAAAAATCTGAGAGACACGGTTGATGTCAGTAAGTAAAATTCGGTTCAATGAGATGAAAATAATTTTTGGTGAATAGTAACTTTTTACTTTTTTTACCACAGTTAAAAGTTAATAGGGTAATTAAGGGTAAAAATGATATTATTATTACCCTAAAACACATCTTAATTCTATTGGATAAGTGTAATTCGACCAAAAACAACCTTAGGAATAAAATATGACCATTTAGGCCCACTTGGATTAGATTAGGACATTTATTATTAATTTATTTAAAGAAGGGTTAAAATAGTTAAAATCAAAGTTTAATAACTAAATCATTTTTAATATAGGGTTATACATAAGATAAATTCGACTATAAATATTAATTAGAAATATAAAAATATTTCCTATATAATGGTATTTTATTTGTAATTTTTCGACAATAAATAATTTAATTTATTTATGACACAATGATGATGCAGTAATTATCTTATTAATGAAATATTGACATAATTGATGTTATAAATACCCAAATAAATGTATTTTGAGACTTTTTATGAATTCAAATAATTTTCTATGTTAATATGGCATGTTAGTATTGATTTAATTAACTTTTTTAGAACTAATATTTCTGTTATGATTTTCAAACAAATCAATTACCAGATAGTGTCAAAATTGACATAAAATAGTTTTTAAAAAAAATATTATATTATTAATTGTTATTTTATTCCTAAAAATATAAGGTTCATCAAAATGACTTATATAAGGTTATATATATTAATAATAAACAACTTTGGGTTCGTTTGACTTGTTATAGTAAGTTTATTAACCTTATAGTGTAAGAAAACAAGAAGACACGGTAAAAGTAAAATTATTTAACTTAAAGTTAAATCTAAATGATAAGGTTAAAATAGAAACCTAAACTTGTCTAAATTATATTGGATGAGATGATTTCGACCCATCCGCACCTTAGATTCAAAATAAATCAATTTGGAGCTATTTAAAACCAAATATGACTTTATAATAAAATAATATTTTTAGTTTTCCAAAGGCGCCCCTCTTCTCCCTTATAAAAGGGAACCTCCTCCCTCTCTTCCTCACACCACTTTGAGCCTTCAATCTCGGCCAAACCCTGCCAATTTCTCCTCTCCACTTCCCTAGAAACATCCTAGAGGTCCTGGTATTCTTAAAAGACCAATTTAGGTGCCCTAAAAGGAGGTCTCAAAGAGGCGCTTCAAAGAAGAGGTAATGTCCGTTACCGATTCTTTCAACTTTATTTCTTCTTCCACTTCTTATTCTTTAGTTGTTTAATTATGAAGTAATAAAATCAGTATCACTCATATACTGATATGTTATTATAATTATTAAACAAACCTATTTCACCATCTATCCATCCTACGGAAAACGAAATCACCGCGCGTGCGTACGTACGGAATACCGTCTCCACGCCGTGGTGTAATCTATTTTCCACCACCACCTTACTTGGATGGGTATAATGGTGTAAAGAATAAATATATATGATTATTTTAAAGTTATTCTGAAATAGTATACATACAATCCAATACAATTCCACGATCATGGGAATGATATCATTGCTCGTGCGTACGTACGGAATACCGTCTCCACGATGTGATGCGACTCGTTCTACATGATTTTTCATTGCATAATGATTACATAAATGAATTGAGTGAATAAATATGATATATATTACAATAATACCATTCTGGAAATGAGGTATCTATAACCTAAAAAGAAGAATAAGAATTTATTCGACAAAACACGCATTAGAACAAAAAGTAATAAACACCCGAATAACAAGTAGCAATGAAATATTACTAATAAGAAGCTAAGAATATGACCATATATGATATCATAACAATGATTATGATTCTGGAATAAGTCAATGACATTATTTAAATCATTATACAGTAGGTTCAGACACTTACGAAGCAAATCAGACCTAAGGTAAGGGACAATCTCACAATCTCAATTTTTATCCGAGATTGTTTATAATTCATAATTTACTGGGGAATATTTATCATCCACATCCATGTTTCCTCAATATGTAATATTATTTATATACTCCTAAAATTTTTTAAATCCAATTTTACCCTTCTGTGAGTTTTTAGTAAAATATATGAAATGAATCTTTTGTCGTTTTTCGTACGAGGTACTTTTTGACTTTTCCGACAAAAGTACGAGAAGAATGTTTTTTTAACTTATATGGCATGAATGGATTTTTAAAACATTATTTCCAAGAAGCTTCCTTTACAAGTTTTCAGGTTTATTTTTAATCAAATTCTTTTAGTTTAAAATTGTATGACATGTTAAGAAAGGAAAAATGTTTTTGAAGTAGAACAAATATTTTCCTCAAGAATGGAGTTCAAGTGTTTTATCAAAAGTATTTTCCATCTAAGATAATATAGGGTTCTGTTTGTATCCCTATTATTACATTGATTTGATTATGTTGTGATGGAATTATTTTTATGAATTCCTTTATCTTATATGAATTGTTTTATGATGTCACGATGTGTAAGAATCCCATTTTTATTACATGGGTTATGCAATGATGTATGATTTATGATTTTGTGGCACACATAAGAATGGTATAATTATGAGATGGGTTGGACCTATATCTCCCTCCAATGCATTGGGTAAATATTTATATATCATGAGAAAGAAATGGCTGGAACGGCAGGTTAAACCGGTTCAGTGAAACAGGACTGAAACAAGGAGTGAACTCGGTTCAGAAATGGACTTTGTCCGCTAAGATAGTCTTGGCTATGAGTCTTGACTACTAAGAAATGATTCTCCGTGATTATGTGTGTATGACACAAAGTTTCATGTTTTAAGTTATGATTATTGGTATTAAATTTCACTACTATGATTTATCCCATGTTATGAAATTATGATTTCTTGTACAGGTTAATATTTCCAAAATGTTATGTTCTTATGAACATGATGTAATTGATATTTATTTTGTTTACCCTTACTGAGAATTTGAGATCACCCTTTTGTATCTTTTCTTTCCCCAGGCCAGGAAGAAGGATATTAAGTAAGATATTCCAAATGAACTATAGATATGATGAAATAAATGGGAGACAATGTAGATGCTTTATGAACCAGTTGTTTATGTTTCCCAGTTTCTAAAGACACTATACCTATATGGTCCTTTCATGGTTTTGTTATATGTTTTAATAAGTATGATTTAATTTTGAAGTATTAACCATGTATGTAAAGTATGGGTCATTATAGGTGTTGTGGTCAATATTTAGAGCTTTACTTTTTTATAGAAAAAAAAGAGCATATGTGAAATACAGTTTCACTAGGAGAAGGTTTCGATGAAGATTTTTAGCTTGTGTAAAGGAGAATAAATATGCATGCCTCTTGACATGTGAATTTTTCACTCAAGTATCTTATAAATAATCTTATATAATTTTTTATCCTTTCAGTTTTGATCATTACCCTAATAAGAAGGATCACTAGTGCTTGCATGAAGGTCAGTAAGAACCCACACAGGTTCATACTTTGATGAAGGATTTTCATAAAGATACAATGCACTATAGTTGTTAGAAGGAGGAGTGAACATGAGGCATAAGAGCCCTACATTCATTTAGGTTTTAATGAAGATAGTATTTGAGAATTCAATGTAAACTATTATAAGAATAAGGAAGTGAAAAGTAAATTCATGCTTCCATGCATATGTAAATGAACATGTATTTGTGAACACAACCAAAGTATTGAGATACCCATACCTCATTCACTATAAGGAATCGTGGAACTTGATGTAAGATATTGGATGATAAGCACATAAAATAATAATGAAGACAAGTAAAATGTGGGTAGTACATAATTATTTTCAAAAATACGAAGTGTGTCCTTTTCCCCACTTATAAAATGCCACCACCTCTTCCCCTCTCTTCACACCTCTCAAGTCCTATGTCTCAGAAAAAACCTATCCAATTATCCTCCCAAATTGCATCCCTTTACTCTATAATCCTCACTTTGGGAATAAATCCAATAAAGTAATCCCTTTTATAAAAACCAAAAGGAGTTACCCAAAGAATAGATGGTTTGAATGTGTATGATGAGAGTCAAGACATAAGGTAAGGGTTTTATAATATCACTATTATTTCTATGAGATATATGATATATTCACCACTTATTATTATTTTTTGGTGTATATAATTCCCTATGACATGTTATATCATGAATTAACTTTATTTAATTATATTAAAAGTTTCAATTGATGTTATTATTTCACAGATCCCACAATTTAAAAGTTATTCAAGTAGTAAGGGGATTTTTAGTTTCACCTTTATTTATTTAATACTTATAACTTATTCACCACTCATTTATTTTTTGTGGTTTATAAACTACCCATTAATGTATTATATGATTATTATCCCTAAATTTATGGGTATTCACATATCCATTTGATGATCTCTCTTTCACGGGTTTTTACATCTCAAAAGTTAACAAATCAGTAAGGTAAGTTTATCTCAATTTTACTTATTTGAGACACATGCTATGTTATGAACCTATATTATTTTATGAGGTTTATATAATTACCTTTTAAATTTTATATCATGAATATAATTCTTCTCATGATATGGTAAGCTTCATGTAATGTTATTATTTCATGGGGATTACGATTCAATGTTAGCAAAGTGGTAAGAGTTTATTGTTATAATCTCATCATTTATTGGGATTTTTTATGATTATGATTCTATCGATGAAATATTATGATTCATATCTCAAGAATTATCATGAATTTTATTATACTCTTGTTATTCATCATATCTTCAAGTAATGGTAACATTTTTCACTCTATGGTACTTAAGATAATTAAGAAAATGTTTTTTTAGAAAATCCAACTTTATTTATCACTTTGGCTGGAAGTCTATTTTATTCAATAACCTTGTTTCCTAAAAATGTTTTCATATTTTTTAAATGATATTATAATATAATTTTCAAGTAAAAGTATTTTAAAAGTGTGTTTTGTTTTAAAAATGTTTTCAAAAATGTTTTTAATCTTGATTTATATGTTTTTAAAGATATTTTCAAAGAAAAGGTTTTCAAAATGGTTTCATGCTTCCTTTATAAGTTTTTAGATATATTTTAAAAGAAAAGGTTTTAAAAATATTTTCAAGATTCCTTTATAATTTTTCAAATATATTTTAAAATAAAAGGTTTTTAAATGTTTTAAGCTTCCTTTATAAGTTTTAAAGATTATTTTCAAAGAAAAGGATTTCAATGATTTCAATGATTCCTTCATTTTTTTCAAAGATATTTTCAAATAAAATGGTTCTAAAAAACGATTTATGTTAAATTACTATTTTAAATGATTTTTAAATCTTCCTTTATTTGTTTTTAAAAATATTATTTTCAAATAAAATGATGTTCAATGTGTTTTCAAAGAAAATATATTTTTATCAAGAACTGTTTTTAAAAGATCTTTCAAAATTATTTTTCATCTAAGATTACATCCATTGGTGTTACTCAATATTTACTAGGGATATGATAAAAGGGTAACTTTCATATTGTTTATATGAATGTTTTTTGTTTTTATGTAATGATTTTTATGAAAAACATTTCTCTTTCATAAGTTTTATGTTTATGAAACCTGTTTCTCTTTCACGAGTTATATGATTATGAAATCCATTTCTCATTTATAGGTTATTTTATGATTATGAAACATGTATATTTTCCATAGGTTATGATATGATGAAATGTTTATGATACCCATTTCATTTCATGGGTTATGATATGATGTACATGAAACCCATATCTTTTTATGTGTTATGATATGATGAATGTTTTATTATCTTGTGGCACATGTATGTATGATTTCATTATGAGACAGGTAGGAACTATATCTACTTCCAATGAATTGGGTAAATATTTATATCTCATGAGATAAACATGTATGGAATGGGGAGTGAACTTGGTTAAATAAAGGACTTTTTCTTTTAACATGGTATCAAGAGTGATACTTGACTACTAAGATTGTCTTGGGAGTGAAACCTGACTACTAAGATAGTCTTAGGAGTGATACTTGACTACTAAGATAGTTTGGAGAGTAAACCCATTACACTAAAAGTAAAGTGTTATGATTGGGGATGGTTTTGTATCCCTCCCAGTAGCTGTATCCTCCATGAAGTTCCCTGATAAGTTTTGGAAATGATCCTTGACTTATAGGGAATAATTTTATATGTTTATGTGTATGAAAAAATTCCATGTCTCATTCCTAGGTTATGATTTCAGGGATTATACTCTTGATTACCTTATGATTAATGTCATATGAACTTACAATATTTATTATATGACTCGTGATTATGATATTTGATATGAAGGGTATGATCTTATAATGTTATGATCTTTTTCTCATACCCTTAGGCTCATGATTATGCTTACATACCTCCCTTATTTACCCTTACTAAGAATCTGAGCTCACCCTTTATTACATTTCCTTTCCGTATATTAGGAAGAAAGTTTTTGAGTAGGTGTACTAAATGGGAAGATATTTGTGGGAAACATTGAAGATATTTCACCAAGTTAGTAGATTAGGTTAAAAGTTTCCAAATACACTAAACTATTATGGTCCACGGGCATGTAATTTTGTAATGTTTTGAATATTCATCTAAAATGATGTAATATCCATATATATTAAGCCTGGGTTTCTATAGTTGGTATCAAATGAAAGTATTAATCAAACTTTAGAAGTTAAGATGAGAAAATTTTAGTGAGATACGTAGGGAAATTTATAAGGATATGTATAGGGATGTCTCTAAGTATAAGTCTAAGGAGGAGTTAAAGTATAGAAAAATGTCTTGTAATTTTGGTAAATGACAGAATAATTGGTTTCCTAAAGATACATACCTATATAGATACTATAATTGGAGGTGGAACTGGCACATATGTACATAGGGGTAACAAATCCAAAACACTATATTGAGATATAATCGACCAGGAACTGGTGCATGACAACGATCCTCTTTGCACACCTGGTTTGACGCTCCCAAGGGATTTTCTTTAGAAATTCAAAAACTCTTTATGAACCATGATAAATGATTTAAATTTATAATGACTATAGATGAATTAGGATAAACATAAGGTTATATATATTGTAGAATAATATTTCATGATTTAGAAATCCAATTATTTATTTTTTAGGACTATGTGGTTTTCCACTACGATCAGTGTTTCTCACACTCTGCTTTTTGGTCTTAGTCAATTTATAGAACATGAAGGAAGCATGTTAGAAAGGAATTAAATGGATGATAATATTGGTCTCTCTAAGGTATTATTAATAGTTTAATGTTTTAAGTGTTATAGGGGAAAATATCATGATGGAAATCATCATGGTTCTATAAGTAATGGTTTTTATTCTGATAATGAAGAGGCTACAAATAAAAAATGAAAGGTATGTGATGTTTTAATAGTATTGTTTATAATCATGATTAAATTGAGTTTTATGAATGTTAATACATTATTTATATCTTATATTAAAGGAAATAGGTATTAATGAATAATATGATGAATCCTATGTAATGGTTTAATAATAAAGTTGGACGATTGAAGTATATATATATTAGAACTCAATAATTATGAATCATTAAGTATATGATTTTAATTAAGGATTTACAAAAAATATATTGAATGGTGCTGATGAACTATAAATGTGATTTAATGGAAAGGTGATATTTTGATCAAGGGAAGGTAACCCTTAATGTGTTCCTGATGTTGATAAAATTCTGTTGAGCTTAGATAAAGAGATGATTGCTATAGATAAAGTAAATTGGATGGTATTGATAACCTTAGAACTGATAAAGGATCTATTGAAAAATTGATTTATATTATCATTGATTAATACTTCAACATTTTTGGATTTAAGGAATATATTCAATAAAGTGTATAAATAATGAGGAAGCATTCATGTTTCAATAGGGATTTTAGGTAATTCAGGTTATTACCATGTTTTAAGAGAATACATGATGAAGGTATTCACATGTTTGGTATGTGAAAACTAAGAGATACTTTATCATACATGGGGGGATCAATTATAAACCGATTTTGAGATATTTAGTAAACTTATTTATAATGTTTTGGAATTTCATATTTCAAAAGGGTTATAAGTTTCACCATTTATGGAATGGTTTATGTTAAACTTCAAATGAGGTTTTATATATATTAAAGTTTTATCTCTATATATGAGCATTTATTCATATTATATAACATATACTAACCATTTTTTTGTGATAAAGATAGATGTAATGACCTGTCATTATATTTATAGATATCATGATCTGCTAATTCTTCAAGAATTAAAAATTTACCTTTAGAATAAGAGATGATGTTGAAATTTATCAAGGCGCAACAAAGGGTGAGATTATTCTGAAATCAAGTTAGTATATATTCTCATGAAAGCTCTTTAACTTTAGAAAAAGGGTATTGAAATAAAATGTTGTATCATTATCATCATTTTTTATGATACCAATGAACTTTTTGAAGCCTCTTTGGTTTATGGATTTGTGATCATTAACTTTATCCTAACCATGTTTTCTATCACTCTCCATATAAACTTTATAGTTTGATTTTTCTTCAATGTACATGTTTTAAATTATGTTCTCTTATATGGAAACCTAGTTATGAGTTACTTTGGGTAACCATTATGTTTCTAGCTTTTATTTTTTTAAAGAAAATTTTAGTATTTATTTATATGATGTGGGTTCCTATGAAATGAACTTTCATGTATTAAAACTTTGATGACCCATAAAAAATTTTAGGGTGAAATTAATTTTAAGGGGGATATAATATAACACCCTAAGTTTTTATGAATTATTATTATTTTGAATAAATTAAACGTCTTTGATGGATTGTATTACATGTTACACCAAGTTATGCTTTCTTTATATGTAATACCAAGTTAATCTTTTTCTACACACAAAACTTATATTAGATTTTGGTGCACACAAAAATATGTTTGGATTGGGTTACACATAGTGCTGAGTTCCTTTAATAACTTGTGTGACATGAAAGACCGAGTTTTAACTAACTATAATATATTATTAATATTATTATTAAAATATTATTATAGTTATTACCTAAACATTGGAATGGAAGTTATGAATAAGATTAATTAAATTTATGAAAATATGGTTTAAAAATGTATATAAGAATAATTATTTTTTGACCAATTAACTATAAATGAAAATAAAACCCTTTTGAAAATATATGAAATATTTTGCTAGAAAACAATATTTATACAATCAAACATGTTTCACCTCAATAAATTAATTAAACCACTATTGATAAATTATTTTAATTAATTATATATATTACATCTAGTAAAACATTTAACATTCATCTTATGTGTTTTCTAGAAAAGATATAAGATTACATCCAATTTTATGCATAAAGATATATATTTTTTCTTCTAAAAGGTAATTTTACTTCCTTTTAATAGAGAACCTAATTTAAATCTTTTTTTTGACACTATTATAAATTTTATTTTACAAAATAAAATTAATTTTTGAAATATGAATATCAAAATTTACTTTGGGTGAATTTTTGGTATTTTTTGGAGAAGTTTCTTTTTTTGATGAATAGTGGAAAACATTGAATTTTAATTAAAAACTGCATTTTCATCTAATTTATTTATATAGTTTAATTATATTTTAAAATGGTTTAAAATCATAATTATTTCAATTAAACATCAATTAATCCAATTTAGTTCATTATAATTAATTTCTCATTGAAATTGAATATAAAAACATTTCAAACATTTGAACTTTTTACTTTAAAAATGAGTTGTTTCGTCCTGTCTACAGGATTAGTTTTAAATTAATTTCTAACACTTGTGATTTGAATGTGTAAATCTTTATTACATAATTATAATTCTAATAATTTATAATTTCTATTAAGTTAAAATTAGTTTTTGACCAAAGTGATTAGTGAAACAGTTAAAATTAATTACAACAATTAAGGTAAAAATGAGCTTAATTAATTACTAAAATTAGAATATAAGGTGTAAAAATGACCCTATACTTGTCTAAAAATTATTTCATATCCATATTTAAATCATTAAACCTTTAATTATCTATAATTATCCATTTTAGACCTTTGGGGGACAAGTAAAATGTGTGGAGCACACAATTCTTTTCAAAAATACCAAGTGTATCCCTTTCCCCACTTATAAAAGGCTACCAACTCTTCCCCTATCTTTACACATATCAAGCCCATTTGCTTAGACAAATGATGTCCAAGTCTCATCTAAAATTCCATAACTTCACCCTAGAAGCCTCAAATTGGGAAAAAATCCAACCAAGGAATCCCTTTGGTGTAAACCAAAAGGAGTTACCCAAAGAAGATGAGGTTTGAATGAGTACGATGAGAGTTAAGAAATAAGGTAAGGGTTTTCTCATCTCACTTTTATTTCAATGAGATATATACTATATTCACCACTTATTCTTGTTTTTTTGTGTATATAATTCCTATGAATTCATTTATTTTATTTCATGATATTAAAATTTTCAATTGATGTTATTATTTAACGGATCCTATGATTCAAAAGTTAATCAAGTAGTAAGGGATTTCTAGTCTCACTTTTATTTATGTGAGACTTATGACTTATTCACCACTAATTTCTTTTGTGTTTTGTATGTACTAAACATGAATCTATTATATTATTCTTACCCTTAAATTTATAGTTATTCACATATACATTTGATGATCTCTCTTTCATGGGGTTTTATGCTTCAAAAGTTATCAAATAAGTAAGGTAATTTTTTGTCAATTTTTTTTTGTATTTGAGGCACATGTAATGTTATGTACCTATATTATTTTATTCTGTGTATTTACTACCCTTTTAAATGTTATATAATTAATAACCTTATTCTTGTGATATGGTAAGCTTCATATAATTTTATTATTTCAGAGGGATTAGGATTCAATGTTACCAAAGTGGAAAGACTTTATTGATATAATCTCATCATTTATCTATATTGTTTATTATTATGCTTCTATTGATAAAATATTATGTTCCATATCTCAATAATTCTCATGAATTTTATTATACTATTTTTATTCATGATATTTTAAAGTAATGGTAACATTTTCCACTCTTTATTACATAAGATAATTAGGATTTTTTAGAAAATCCAACTTTATTTCTCTATTTAGTCCAAATTTATTTTATTTAAAAACCATGTTTCCTAAAAATGTTTTTATTTTTTAAATGAAAATTTAAGCTCATTTTCAATGAAAATTATTTTAAAAGTGTTTAATGTTTTAAAAAGTTTTTAAAGATTCCTTCATAAATTTTCAAATATATTTTTAAAGAAATGGTTTTCAAAATATTTTTAAGCTTAATTTATAATTTTTCAAATATATTTTCAAAGAAATTGTTTTAAAATTTATTTCAATCTTACTTTATATATTTTTAAATATATTTTCAAAGAAAATGTTTTCAAAATGCTTTTAAGCTTCCTTTATTAGTTTTAAAGGTTATTTTCAAAGAAAAGGATTTCAATGACTTCAAAGATTTATTTATATGTTTTCAAATATATTTTTAAATAAAAATGTTTTAAGAAAGGTTTTATTTTCAAGAATTGTTTTAAATTATTTTCAAATATTACTTTTAAAGTTTTTAAAAGGTTATTTTCAAAGAAAATGATGTTTAAAGTTTTTTTCAAAGAAAATCTATTTTTTCAAGAAATGTTTTTAAAATATCTATCAAATTTATTTTACATATAAGATGACTTATGTTGGTGTTACTCATGCCTTACCAGGGATATTATTCAAGGGTACCATTCATATTCGTTCTCCGAATGGTTTATGTTTTGATGGCATGATTTTTATGAAACCCATTTCTCTTTCAGGAGTTGTATGTTAATGAAACCCATTTCTATTTCATAGATTATATTGCTTAAGAAAACCATTTATATTTCATAATTTATTCTATTATTATGAAACATGTATCTTTTCCATAGGTTATGATATGATGAAATGTTTATGATACCCATTTCATTTCTTGGGTTATTATATGATGTTTCTTAATCCCATCTATTTTTATAGGTCATGATATGATGAATTTTTGATTATATTGTGGAAAACTTATGTATGATTTCATTATGTGATGGGTGGGAACTATATCTCCCTTCAATGTATTGGTTAAATATTTATATCTCATGAGATATATATGGATGGTATGGGGAGTGAACTAAATTCAGTAAGGTACTTTTTCTGCTAACATGGTCTTGTGTGTGAACCTTGACTAATAAAATGGACTTGGGAGAGAAATTTCACTAATAATATGGTCTTGGGAGTGAAACTTTACTACTAATATGGTTTGGGTTGTGAAACCATTCCACTACATGGTCTACGACTTGGGTTGGTGGTGTGTCCCACCCAATAGGTGTAACCCCCATGAAGTGCCCTAAAAAGTTTTGGCAATAAGACATTACTTATAAAGAATGATTTTATATGTTTATGTGTATTCCAAAATTCTATGACTCATTTCTATTTTATAATTTCATGGATTATTCTCTTTATTCCCTTATGATTCATGTATTATTAGAAATATGCCAATATTTATTGGAAATGTGGAAATGTTTATTCCATGACTCTTGATTATGATATTTGATATATAGGGTATGATATTCTAATGTTATGATCATGTTATCATACCATTATTATCATGATTATTATTACATAACTCTATTTTTTTACCCTTACTAAGCATCTTATCTCACCCTTTTTAATGTTTCCTTTCCCTGGGTCATGACGAAAGGTTTTGAGTAGGAGTACTAAAGGGGAAGATTTTTGTGGGAAACATTGAAGATATTTAACCAATTTAGAAGATTATGTTCCATGTTTCCAAGGAAACTAAACTATTATGGTCCTTGTGAATGTACTTTTGTAATGTGATGAATATTCATATAAAATTATGTAATATTCATGCATGTTAATCCCGGTTCACTATATTCTGGGGTTTTCAAAAAGAGAGAAATTTGAGATTATATGAGATTCTTCTTGTATAAAATAATAGTGAATAATTTATGGGCATTTATTTAACACATATTAGTGAGTTTAGGACTTCAATAAGAAAGATTAATAGCCCGAGCATAGTTGCACTGAGGCAATGGATTAGTTACAAGTGATTAAAATATTTAATAAAGACCAATAAACTTGACTAGTGGTTGTTCATGGTACTTTAACAGGTATACAAGAATGTAAAATCCTACAAGCTCTTAGAGTAAGATCAAGAGATCATCCTATTTTGGATATATACTTGAATAAAGGTGAAGTATTTTAGTTGGTTCTACGAATAGTTAAAGTCTTCTGGTTGGTTCCAAGAGTAGAAGGAGACTCTCAGTTGGAGCTAGAGTAATAAGTATTTTGGTTAGAGTTAGAAGAAAAAGGAGTCTATTAGTTGGATCTAGAGAATAAGTATTTAAATTGGAGTTAAAAGAAAGATAAACCTCTTAGTTTGTCATGGGATCATTTTAATAACTTTCTTGATAGTGAATAATATCTAACTAGGGGGAATAACTAGTTTAAATAAGGATTAATCTTTTACGAAACTTGTAAATACTGTGTGTTTCTCTCCATCAATCATTAAAACTACACACAAGATGAGGTTGAGAGTTAATATTTAGTGGGTATAAAACCTTAAAAATTTTGAGAGTTTGAATTTAAAAGAAAAGGAATTCATAAAAAAACCACTAATTCACCCGTCCCCTCTTAGTGGTTAATCCGACCTGGGGCTCCATAAGTGGTATCAGAGGGTAGGTTACCTCTAAAAATACAAGCGAGTATTTATAAAGTACATATTTTAGAAAATTAGCGATCTACCTTAAATTGAGGAAAATAATGTCACTCCCAAGGATACTAATTTTAATATTTTTTTCCAAAAATTAGAAGAATGAAAATAAAATACAGGCAATAAATTTGAAGAAGAATATTTCAACAAAGGCAAAAACACTAGTTAATAAAAGTGTTATATCTTGAAATAATTATTTTTATAATGATTCTTTCGATAAAGCCTCCTCAAGATTTGATGACGATGGATCACTTAGTGATATTCATTTCAAATTCAAATAATACTCTAAGAAACATATTAAAGAAGTTTTATATTTTATTGTTGGAGGTTTCAAATCTCTTTATAATAAAAAATTACAACTAGAAGAATAATATAATTCAATTAATAAGGAATTGGTTAATAAGGTTGGAATATCCAAAACTCTCACAAAACTTGTAAAAAAATGATGAAATAATTTCTCTTTGAAATTAAATATATTCAAAATATGTTTAAGAACTATAAAGAAATGTTTGTGAGAAATATTTCATTGAGATTGTATATGTAGAATCTTTATATGCATTTTAAAAATTGTATAAAGCTTTTATGAATGTCAATATACTCACCTAAAGGATAAATCTAATAGGGTAAATGATATTGAAAATTATTTATAATAATCAAGAACCATTCATTAAGAAAAAAATGAAGAAGCTAAAGGGGGATTATAATGAAAATATGATATTAGTTAAGGATGATAAGAAATCCCTCAACATGTAGTGTTTATAGATAGAGGTGTGATTGAAAAATCAAGAATTGTCAAAAGGTAAAACTTACAAAATAACGAAAAGATTATATTCTGCCACTCAAGTGTGAATTTAGGATCATTATACAAAAAGAATTATGAGATCATATACTAATAAAATGGAATCATCCTCCAAGAAGAATGCATCCTATAAACTAGAAAATATCACATGTACTAATGATATTTTAAGTGTTGGTAAAAATTTTAAACCAAACTCTAGGAATGTATGGATGGTGAAAAATTACGATAAACCCACCACATCAAGGGTGGATGTGAAAATTATCATGAAGATCTTCTCCCTAAGAAATTTCTCAAAGAGTGGTAGTTCCACTCAAAAAGAAAAATGTTCATAATCTATGAAATCTAAACAGACTACACCACAATAAAAGAGAAGAAGGAAAATGGGATATTTTTGGTGTTGTTGGAAATTTGGGAATAACACATTAGAATAATTTCATAACATGACAATTCATTAGAATAATATAAGGCCTATATTTAGGGGGATAAAATCTAAAAAAAGGAAAACCTACACCAAATAAGATAAATCTAAAGAAAATGAATGGTGAAAGGTCAGCCTTGGGATGTGAACCAAACAAGAATATTATTAAATAAAATTACACCAATAATAACAATGATATATCCTCTCCTACATAAAAGGAAGAAATAAATATTTCAAGAAAACCACTACCCCTAGGAAAAAGAAGGCTCAGTTTGAAGAAGTACAATAATAATAAGTGTTTGGATAGAATTCATGTCAAAGAGAAAGATTAAATTTTAGTGGTTTCTATTAGTGCTATAAAAGTTATGGGCACATATAATAATATTAACGGTATAAAATTACATTACTATGAAACAATCATGAATCAAAGGGGATTCCTAGTGAATATATGAGATCAAGTTCTGAGAGAAATAATGTTGTGATTATAAATTCATCCAATCCCCTAAGACAAAACTGATATGAAGGATTAAAATAAATTTGTGGTAGATGTTATCAAAAGAATCAAAAATATGAGAAATTAATGATAATAATTCCTAGAGTATTCCCTATAAAGATAATGGGAATAAGATTCAATAAAATAACTTTGGAAAGTCTTGTGAAGATTATGAGATGACAAATCACATTAGAAAAGAATGCCCAGTTGTTTGTCCAATTCAACTAAAATTGGATAAAAAATTAGAGGAAGGTGAAGAACTTAATAAATATAAAGGAAATAAAGTGTATAAAAAAACTAAGGTGGAAAAATTTATTCCATAGAAAGTAGATGATAAGTTGAATATGATTGGGAGAAAAGAATAGCATAGGTTGTGAAGTAGTTATCAGCCTGAATGTTTCTCCTGAGGAAAAAAAGTTCCATCATTATTATGATTTATATATATTCTTTTTTAAGATTTTTTAGGGAATTGAAAGAGATTGATGAATCCCATGAGTGGGATAATTGATGAAATTAATCTTCTAAATCTTCATTACATAGTGAATTTGAAACTTCTGAATAAATTTATAAAATTTGAAGATGAGGTATCCCAATCACACTTTCATACATCATTCTCAATTTTATTAATCATATCAATTAAGGGAGATTAATTTATTGATGAAAAGATGAGACAGAGGGATAGCTATATATTTTTCACCTGAAATTTTTTATGTTCTTGTTGAAGCATGTGTAGAATTTCTAATTTCATTATTAAACCCCTTAAATGATAATTAAGAAATTATATGCATGATCTCATATTCATGGTATTTTATAGACAACTTAGATATCCTTGGTAAAATCTATATTTTTTTCTACACTAGGTTTTACCACATAGATTTATAGATGGTGAAATATAGGTTGTTTTCTAAGAGAACCATGTGATATTATTCCTCTATCATAACCATGATAAACATACAGAAAACCCAACACTTATCCTTTTTTTTGATTTACAATAATGGGGATAAGGTTTTAGCACTCATATTGACTATTAAACATGTGAAGGGACATTGAAAAAAATACAAAGGGGGATATTATTGAGCCCAATGTTTTATTTTTTTTCATTGATGTGTCAATATGTGTTTGGTGAGATTATGGTGAGAAGTTGTGATGATTGGAATTTTTTTTATGAATTGATAGAATGTATTTGGTGAGAAGTGGTGATTCTTGGAAAATTGTTATGGATTTATAGAATGTAATTGGATGTCATTATTGAAATATTATCCTTGAAAAAATGTGATGATTGATTAAACTAATCATAATTACAAAATACATGTTCAAAATTAATTTTTAATAAATAAAAAATGCATACCACAAGTGAGATACCATACAAATATTTATGAAAATTATTCTAATATAATTATATGATAAAGAAGTAATTAAATGATGGTTGGAATTGTATATGAATAACCCCTTAATAAAAATATGTTCCAAACATTAAAATATCCCAAGGGCCAACCCATACACCATACATGAGAGACCTGAGGTTCAGCCTCATGGGAGAGCTATCCCTAGGAGCCTATAAGGAAACAATTATAGGTGGGATGTGTATAGGAACACATGAGCATGTGTCCGATTACACATGAAAATGGGCCAAATAGGCCGAATGGGCTGCATACCATTTGTGTAATGGTGTATGCAGGTGATGATACCCCACTTTCATGGTACAACCAGAAAGTGGAATGAGTTTTAATAAAAAGGATTGACCAGCTGATGCATAGAGTGATGTTGGAAAGGTAGGACACATAACACTTTTTATCCATTTAAAATATATAGTCATAACACGACCATCATATGCATTTGATATAGACCATTTGATCAATAAATCAATATCTTCTACCTCCAGCTATGTTATACGACTACTGTATACTATATTTCTGCCTAATGAGGCCTCCATGGAAGAACTGATCTACTATGAACATGCCAAGATCATGATAATGATTCAAAATAGTCTGGATATAATTCATGCAACAACGTCTTACATGCATGTGTCTATATCGAAGGTTGATAATTTGGATAAATGAAAATTAAGTTGTAGAAGGATTATAATGTGTGGATAAATAAAGCATGAAATATTTATTGATTTTCATATGATTAGAACATGAAAACTCACATAAGAAAATAAACCATGAAATTCAATGTACATTTGAGTTACCTCGAACGAGTTTGGTGAGTTAAAATATGCCTCAACATGAAATATTTTACAGAGTCTTGATACAGATTGAAAATTGGAGTTGAGAAAATGAAAAAGGAATTGATCATAACCTATAAAATAGGAATCATCTCATCCATGGGAATTGTAGTAGATATTGAGAGCTCTTTTTTAGGATAAAAACAGATCATCCATGAAACACAGTTTCTCTAAGAGAATGTTTCCATGAATCTTTTTAGCTTTCATGAAGGAGAAGAAATCCAAGGTCCTGTTGACATGAAAATATCACACTCAAGGGTCTCATAAAGAATCTGATAGACTCATGAATCCTTTCAGTTTTGTGTATTACCCTAACATGAAGGCTCACTAGTGTTTGTGAGAACCCCACTAAGAATCTGTGTGTATTTATACTAGAATTAAGGATTTTCACAAAGATAAAGTGAACTATAGTAGTGCGAAGGAGGATCACACATGAGGCATAAGAACCATACATTTATTTAGGTTTTTGAAAAGGTAGTGTTTGAGAATTCCACATACACTTTTATATTAATAAGGAAGTGAGAAGTACATACATACTTCCATGCATATGTAAATGAACATACATTTGAGAATACAACCAATGAATTGAGATACCTGAACCACATTAATTATAAGGCAGTGTGGAACTAGAAGCAAGACAGTGGATGGTAAGTATATAACATAATTAAGAAGAGAATATTTCATATATTATATAGTTTTTTAAAATATATAATTTTGAGATTGTGTAAGATTATTCTTTCAAAAAGATAATAGTGAAGAATTTATGTGCATTGCTTGCAAACATATTAGTTAGTTTATGACTTCAAGAATATAGAATAATATATTGGGAATAGTTTTACTAAGGAAAATGATTAGTTATATGTGATCATAATATTTGAGAAATACTAACAGACCTGACCATCAACTATTGATGGTACTTGAATAGGTACAAGATCAAGTTATATCCTACAAGATCATGGAGTAAGATCAAGAGATCATCCTATAGTGGATCAAGACATGAAAAAAGGTTAAGTATTCTGGTTGGTGTTGGGAGTAGGTTAAGTCTTCAAGTTAGAATAATGAATATAAGGAGTCTCTCAGTTTGAACCAGGGAAATAAGCCTTTCAGTTAGAGTTGTAAGAAAAAGGAGTCTCTCAATTGGAGCTAGATCCGAAGTATTTCAATTAGAGATGAAAGAAAGATAAGTATCTTAGTTGGTGTTGGGAGAATTTTAATTACTTTTTTGATAGTGAAGAATATGTAACTAGGGGTAATAATTGGTTTTGATAAGGAGTGATATTTTATAGAACCTTTTAAATACTATGTTCTGCTCACTTTCAATTATTACAACTACACATGAGGTGAGATTAAGAGATAATATTGAGTGGGTAAAGAACTATAAAATGTTCTAGAGGTTGAATTTAAAAGAACAAGAATTCATAAAGAAAGAAAAAAATAATTAAATCCTCCCCTCTTAGTGTAAAATTTGTCCCAAGGATCTATAGGGACAATCTATATCCATCTCCTCTTCCATCAAATGGGAAACAAAACCATCATTCATGTGTACGAAGAACTACCAATTCACAAACTTATAAAATTCTTTTTCCATCACCAAATATCATGAATGGTTATAATGATGTATTTAATGTATATATATATATGATATTAATGAAATATTTATCATTCTTAAAATCTAATATATCATCTACTTTCTTACATTTCCATTAATTGAAGAATGATAATGTTGTTCATGTGTATGTGTGGACTACCACCTCCACAAAGTGATGTGAATAATTTTACATCACCACATCACAGAGCAGATATATATAAGTTTATTTAAATTAATAATATTGTATTTATGTTATAATTATCATTTTTATAGATAAATAACACTTACCTCATTTCCATAATGATCTTTGAAAAATGGAAACGTTACTCATACGTACTTACAACCTACCATCTCCATGATTGTAATATAGTTAATTTTTCTTAATCATCATTCATGGTTGGTTTTAAAAGTATAGTTAATGTATAAAAATGATAATTATTTCATGATAATTATTTTGTTAATGATGTAATAATAACCTCTTTGACCTCATCCAACCTACTAAATTCATTTTGGACTTATGAAACTAACATCCACAAAACACTCAACATGGACTTAACTGATTAATTATTTAAATATGTGATAAAAATAAATAAAATAAATGGTTTTAGGATAATTTATTAATCATAGAAAATTTTCTTAAGAAATAAAATAATTTATATGAGTTTATTTTATAGGATATAAATTATGTACATGGAAAGTGTAGACTCGAGGTAAGGGATTTCGTCTCAATTTGCTTTCATTAAGGCATATTTTATTATTATAAACATAATTTCTTTTATATGGTGCATATAATACCCATTTATATATTATATCAGGAATCATTTATACTTTATGGTATTTTATGTTTCAATTGAAATTATTTCTTATAATGGGATTTTACTTGAAAGTTACCAAGTGGTAAATATTTTATTAACTCAATTTCCTTTCATTGAGTTGTAACTATTCCTAATTAATATTGTTATTCCATGATTATGTGTGAATTGATCTCTAAATTATTTTATTCAATATTTATAATTTTTTTGTGTATTTAATTTTTTTACATAATATATCCATTTCTAAATCATCAATTCATTTTGTAAGGGTTATTCATCTTAAATTATCTTTATTTGGTACATATGTTTATGTTATGAACCTAAATTCTTTTATGAGGTGTATATAATGACCCTTGAAATAATATATCATGTATATCATAATATTTACGTAATTTAATATTTATTTTGAAGCCATTTCTTTCACGAGATTAACATTCAAATGTTACTAAAATGGTAAAGATTTCTATGATACAATCTTATCTTATTTCAGGATTGCCTACATTCAAGGATATATTGGGGGAAATCATATGTTATTATTTTCTTGAATCAAATATATTTTATTATCACATGTTTATGAAATTTTTTTACATGCATAATTTCTATTTTCTCCCGTATTGATTAAAGAAACATCAAGAAATTTGTTTGTAAGTGATACTGATCTTGTATTTTCTTTTAGATCCGGAATATTTCTCTTCCATATCCATGTTTTCTATTTTTTTAAAAAAATTTATTTTATAAACATAAATTATTTCCTAAGACTATTTCAAATGATCTTTGAAATTCTTTTAAAAGGTCTTAAAAGGGAAATTTCTAATTTTTTTTCCAAATGGGTCACTTTGGATTCCCCTTTACAACATGTTTGAAAAGAATTTTTATTTTTAACATTTAAAACATGAATTTATTTTTTTTGTTACGAACATTAATTTATTTTAATATTTCTTTATATTTTTCCAAGGTTATTTTCAATAAAAAACATTTTCACAATATATTTTGATTTTTTAGTTTTTAGAAGTGATTATAAAAGTGAAAAGTGTATTATCCTCAATGATTTTTTCATGATATTTTAATGATATTTCCATTCATCAATGCTAAAAACCCTTGATATTACTTATAAAACACTTGGGATATTTTGTAATAATAATGTCTTCATTATTTCTCTAGAAGTATTATGATTATTTTAAAGATATTTTCATGAAACCTATTTCTTTTCCACAGGATAATAAAGTTATGAGAGGAATAATGGATTTATTTATGAGTTTCATGATGAGGTTCATATTTTATTTAATTTATTCATGGTATGGTTATTTTAAATTATTTATGATGATATGTGGTTCCATTTTAAACCAAGTATATTTGGTTCTATTATAAAATAAAGATGGGTGAGCCCATGATATACCTCCAATGGTTTGAGTAATAATTATATTGGAAGTCGATCGTATAGTTATTCCAGTTGTAATGGTTTTATAAGGGTTCTATGAAGATAATGTTTCAAGATACCAAAACATTTTATTTTTGATTACTTTGGATTTTTAATGATTCCTTTGATCATGATTTATATCACATAAATCATGATTATTGATTCCCATGATTATTTCATTTGATAAATCTTTATACCATGATTAATTATTTATGATTCAGGTATTAATGTGTATAAATTATCTTATTTCATGCTCATGAACTTTTAATATGTCATCATACCCTTATTTTTATTGATTATAGTTGATTAATAATTCTTAGGTTGACCCTTACTGGGAATTTTATCTCAAAATTCTTATGTTTTCCTTTTCCTTAGGTTGTGAAGAATGGTTTTAAGTTTGTTATCCCTAAGAAGGTTACTATATGCAAAGAACTTAGTGAGAGATTATAAAGATTTTTATAATCTAGTTGTTTATGTATCCAAGTTGTTATATTATATTTTTTACTATTTCTCTAAAATTATAAACCTAAATGATCCTTGGATTTTTAAGTTATCTAATATTTTCTTTTGATATTGTATGTTTTGGATGGTTAAAATTGGGTTGTGTTTATCAGTATCAAAGCCATAAATGTAAATATTATGTTTTTAGCACTAGATCTAGGAGTATGAGTTTGGGGATATTATACCAATGCTCCCAATAAATTCACTTTATCTCCTCTATTATGAGAGTTTTGACTTAGTACCTCACTCATAAGGCCTATATAAAAAATTACATTAGAGTAGGGTTTCAATTATAATTTAAATTTCCTTTTTATTTTAATACAATAGTTCACTCTTATCTTATCTTCCACCTTTCTTATTTTATTTAAACATGTTTCCCAAACTATGAGCTTCTATAAATACTCAATAGAGTATTACTAATCTTGTTCCTTGATCCTTTTGGAAGTTGTGGTGTTCATTTGTATCATTCATGAAATTATTTAATATTTTTGTTCTCCTTAATAATGGGTAAATAAAATTCAAGGTTCCAAGTAAAATTTTTTCACCATTAACTCCTAACAGGATTAAATCACTCTCTTATTTTACCATATCTTATCCATACCTTATCTTATCCTAATCTTCATATATTGGAGTGGGATTGGTTAGGGGAAGAATGACATATGATGAGACTGAATTCTTAGAAGGTGTTGCACTCTCAATTGAGGTGTTCACTTACCATGTATTGTAGATGAATCATGGATTAATACAAATGATAGATATTACATGTGTGTTTATTTCTAAAAATATTTATGGATGGAGGGTAATCAATGAATTATATTGTGTTAGTTATTAAAATTAATTTAATAAACTAAAAGAGGAATTATAGAATCCACAATGACCCTAGGATCCTTACCCTTTCCTGAAAATACTTGTGATTTCTTTCTTTCTTAATTTATCTATTTTGTAATATCTTAATAAAAAACTAAAAAAAATCCCTATCATTTATATACTTTCATTAAACATAAAACACTAAAAATATTCATAAGTGAAAAAGGATATTGAGTGATTGGTGAAGCTTCTTGGGAGAAGAACATGGTTAGGAACAGTGATGCACTAAGACTTCTAAGAATTTATATTGATTATAAGGCCCATAGAATCCATGAATCATTATCATAAATTTCACAATATGGTATATAATGTATAAAAACTTGTGAAAATCATTTTGAAACTTCTTGTATATACACTAAAACACTTTTTGAGATAGCACACATAGTTTAATAAAATTGATCCTCATTTTAACAACTATAAAGTGTGACAATCAATCCTTTGTAGAGTTTATTTTTTTGAATTTATAAATCCATAAATGAAAGAAAAGAGTGTCCTTTATAAAAGTATCAATGATACTCAATATATAAAGTTAATTGATATGTTATCTTTCAAACACATGTATAACTATACCTATATCCACCAGTTGTATCATATACAAGTATATAAAAACATATAATACCTTTCTATAAGTCATTGAGTGAAAATGTGACATAGAGTATGCCAATTCCATATAGATGAATCATATGTTCTATATTCTCTTAGTATAGACTAATGAGGTCGATGAATATATCACAAGTCACTTATCCTAATGGATGAGAACATCACATACTCATCATTCAAGTAGATGATCACATTATACGAACCTTATCTAAGTATAGTCATAAAATTTATCAGTCTATCTCAATCAAGGGAACAAATGGAATACTCATCATATGAGAGAAAAAAATACCTTTTTGGTTAATCCTTAACATCTAACAAGATCATTAATATATGCAACCACCCATGATTAGCTAAACCTTAAGGATTGTTTCAAAAAGGTATCAAAGTATGCTAAGTATCATTCTAAACTCAAGTATGAGGATTAAATATGAGACATTCACCCATAGAATTTCACATACATAATATATGACACTTTATGTGGTATACTTAGTGGGTAATCCAGTGCAAAAAAAATAATTTTGTACCTCATGATTATACTTTATATGTCTATATGAAATCTAACTCACACTAACCTTAACATTTCTCTATAACCTATAACACTCTACAATGAACATCGATTAGGGATAATTTAAAATTATTCTTTTCAAGGTAAATTATCATTTAAATTCATGTAATATAAGCATCAAATATTAAAGAATTATAAATAAGTAACTATATTTTTTATAACATGATATATTTTATATTATTAAACTCTTTTTTGAATTCTAAAAAAACATATATAATTCATTTTATTATTATATCAAATATGATAGGCCATTAGAGAGGATTTATGTTTTCTACACTTTTTAGGTTTTTTAAATTAATTACATATATATGTAATTTCTACCATATCCCTATTTGAACATCTGATAAAACCCTTCCACTAAACTCTTTTAGTGATTAACATCTATAAATAAAGTTATTTTGAATAATGGTGAGACTTATGGATCATATTCATAAAGTCAAACTCTTTTAACATAGTATTCAAACTTCTTTACTTCACAACATCAAGTTTTATGATATTAATGGATTTTATTTTCTATTTAGAACTCTTTATATGTTCATCATAGTTTTATTGGAATATTTCCATTAAATTTTTTCTTTTAAATCATTTGGTAACTAATGTAACTATTTACATTAATCATTACCCAAATACCCTAAAATCTTTTGGGATATAAAGTTACATTCACTTTACTATAGAAACTAAATTTAACAATTTAGATTAATTTTTTACTAATATACCCCAAGCTCTTTTAGGATATTAAGTGACATTCAATTTAAATTTTTTATTTTCATAATCATTTTTTTTATTTTAACTTATCTAAGTTCAAAAATACCCCAAATTTTATCTTAGAAACTATATTTTCATTTAGAATACCGTGATAAGAAGCACAAACTGTTTTATATTTAATAAATAAACCTTATTTCCTATAGTGATAATATTTAAAAAAATATTGTATCTATAAAATATATAGTATTCTATGTGTTTGAAGAAATATTATAAAAAGAATATTTTGTTCTCTAAAATATTCCACTTATAAGTGGTGGGACCTTTTTCCTATGTATTTTAACAAATAACATAGATAAGATATTTTATCATAGATAAAAATTATTTAATCCTTAAATTATTTTCCAAAATAATATAAAATCCAATGAATCACAAACCATGTGTATTAAAACCATTATATATTATTGCTCATAATTATTCTTTGTTTACAAACTACTTCTCTTATCATATAAGAGAAATAATATGAAAAATACACATACTTTTATTTAGATAAATATGAGCTTGAAATATTCCCTTTTCATCAATCTTCATGATTTAATGACCATTTGCTTCATAATTTGTATACAAACTACAAGATACATCAATTATCACCATGATTCCAAACTCTAGTATATTTAAAGTATTTTTAAAATATATATTTTGAATTATATACCCTTCAAACTTAGAGAGTTGATTCTATAACACTAATACCTGGAATGGAATCTCTATAGAGTTTATCAAAACCTTTTAGGCATTACAAAAATTTCATCCTATGTAAACATTTTCCTAAATTCATTATATATCCTATAGGTTTCATTTAACTTTACTGTATTATAGAAGAAACGTTATTGGAATTACAAACTATTTTTTTAATAATTTTAACTTTTTTATATTTGTGATATCAACACAAAAACAAAGGCTAAACATTACATTTAATGCTCATTTATCCTCAATTATTTAATAAAATAAGGTAAAAGTTTATATAACTCATTAAAATTATAAAAAACCTTACAAAAACAATCACAAAATTAATTTCATATATAGGAAAATACTTAAAGGAAACGTTTAGTCTCTCTAAGTTATTAACATATCCAATCATGTTGAATATATAAGTTGAGACTAAAATCCCTTCTATTAGTTTTCATATATGAAATTAATTTAATAACTTAATTTAATCCTTCTACAATTCTGATAAGAATATATTATATCCATAGGTTGAAAAAATTTAACATTAAGTTACTTATAACGGAATTACACCAAAACATAGTCTTTTATTACTTACTTAATAATGTTATTAATTTTCAATACCAATCTAATAAATTGCTTCCATTAAGATTTTAATTTTATAATATTGATCTTAATATCAAGTTTTATGATGATGATGCTATTATATCTATAAGAGAATATTTTTATCCGATGGGAATCATGTTTTATATTTATTTAATAAGGAATTTCATTAAATGTACTCACACTAAATTGATAACCCCTTTTAAATTCATCATATCCATTAGTTGTACAAGATATATATATTTTATTAAGAAATGAGTCATCTTTGGAATGGCTCTCTAAAATTAGTTAGTTAGTTAGGACATCGGGCCAATCATGTAATATATGGAACTTGGATGGTTGAGAAGATAACTCTTTACTCAATCTATATAGATAAAATCAATAATATTCCTCTATAATCCTTATCTAGGGTTTTATATCTAAGTATAACATAATTAAAAAACTAAAAGCAAAGAACCTAACCATTGGATTCATATACTTACTTTCTTTCCTTACACAAGATAATCCATGTGCACCCACTTTGGCATGAACCCACCTGGTTTGACAATCAAGGTCGTAAAAAGTGTTTTATAAGGAAGAAATATAGAAATTTTTATTTTTAAGAGTATTTAAACTCACCATATTATCTCATTTTATTCAATTTATGTATACTTACTTATAATTATTTAGTTTGTAATCTCTATTCCTTTTTCAAAATCAATATGTTCAAACCATATTAACATGTTACTCTTTGCACAACTTATAACCAAACTAAATTCATGGTAGAAGTAAATTAAACCTATTAGCATACCTAGAATGTAACTCATTAAATACATGTTTGATAATTTAAATAAGTATTTTAAAAACATCAAATTAAATGATACATTTATTCATAATATAAAAAATTTATACCTATGAATAATAAACAAATGAATATAATAAATAAATTAAAAAATGATATATTCAAAGATGAGATAAAAATAAATGAATCATTTATAAATAAAGTATACATACTTTATATTTTAATCATGGATAAACTTGAACAATTCTATCTTGAACTAATCCGGGCCACACCTATATTGGGAAACTGAGCCAAATCAAGATAAGGCCCAAAGAGAATTCTTTATCTCCATGGGATGAAAACTAGTGCATGGGAATCGAGAATTTCCTTTAGGAATGATTTTTCCTAATATCATTAGAAAAGTGGTTTGGAATATGATCTGGACATGAGATTTCTATAATTTGGCAAGTCATGCTCAAAAAATATGAGTGATAATTAACAATATATATTTCAATATATAAATATAAATAAAACTTCAAACCATATGAATATATATATATATACACCATCCCAAAATGATATTAAAAAAGAGAGACATAAATATACCCATGTACAAAAGAGATGTGATGGATGTTAATTATGTGATATTTTATACATCAATAAAGCCAACCAAATATGATAAAAAAGTTCACCCATATCCATGTGAAATGAGGGTTGATTCCCCACCATGCCATCATTACAAAATTGAACACTAATAACAAGAATACTCTTCACCTTCACGTGAAACCTTTCCTTTACTTGAACCTTCCAAAATAAGGTCTAGATACACCCATTGGGCGTATGTAGGGTGTGAAAAAAACCATCCTAGTATAATCCCATGAATTGATTCATGAGAAAATCTTATTAGGTAAAAACAAGTATAATAGTTTGAAATAAATTATAATAATGGAAACTTTGACTTTAAAGGCAATAAAATAAGTAAATTTTTTTAACAACTTGAAAATAAAAGTAAATTCAATTAAAATAAACATTCCAAGATCATTCAACATGAGAGATACTTAGGTAATATAAGGTTTTCAGGCACCCTGGTTCCTCATATAAACTTGTAAACTAATGGTCAATCCAATTTTGTGAACAAGACTCTATGGAGGCCATGAATTTCCCTAGAAGTATGTGCTCACACATCCCATGAATCTATATCTAATCATCTACTAAGGAGTATATTCCTTGTACCAGTGGTGTAGATACACTTGACCATGACACCATGACCTTCATCCAAGTCTAATATGTTAGTGTTGTATATTACCAAAGAGATACTCAACACTAGTATTACCCTCTTAGATACCCATATTATCATGTGATACACCCATTTAAATGAGTTTTCATCCATAAAGAAACCATTTTTCATTTCTAAAGAGTGTATTTCATGAACCCATTACAATAAAAATTAATTCATAAAATGAAATTCATGATTATTTAAACTTTTTTCCTTATCAAAACCAAAAGAAAAATTTTGACAGCCAAAGAATATGCAATAAACCTTTAAAACTAGAATAACATAACTTATAATATTTAAAACACCTTTAAAAAACAACAAAAATAAAAGGTGTTTCATCAAACAAGGATTCTACATGAATTTGTCTACCTTAAACACTAGAAATACATTGCATTTGATGAAAAATACTAATAAAAGAGTCAAGGGATCCCAAATAATCAAGATCAACCCTAAATATCAACAACCCAATCAATAAATTTTAGAAAAAGGAAACCTAGTATTCCATGGATTTTTGGAAGATTTAAACCAAAGAGGAAAGAAGTAAAAAACACATAGAATGGGGGAAACCACTTACTTTAAAAATTGGATAAATATTCCTGGATTCAATTCCTAGAAGGATGGGTGAGGAGCCACATAAAAGGAGGGCTGGGAATAATATAAGGGAGAAATAATGAGGATATAGGGTTTAGAATTAAATAGGTAAAATAATAAATATAACATTTTCTAGTTTCTAGGAAGACCACAGAGTTTGGATGCATGGTTTTCCACATCATGTGGGTCAACACTAGACCATCTGGGTTTCACATGACTAGGAAAACCTTGAGATAACCATGAACCAACAATAATACTTCATTTTTTTGAAATATTAGAAATAAAATTCATGGGAATGAAAGAGAATAACAAAAAATAATAAATAATAGAAAAAATACCAAAAAATAACACCATGGGTGTGACAATTATCGCTACCATATCACTTCTTACCCCTAGAAAGTCAGCTCAAATATGGAACACCCAAAAATAGGTAAGACTATTGATACCTAAAAAAATACTTACTCCAAATTCTTGTGAGATTCACTCCCATTATTCCATATCACTCAAACCAATGGGATGGAATTCCCACAATGATATTTCTCTTAGGGTTAGATAATTCAAACTAGTATCTTGATCAGAACCACATCAGGATCCAACTTAAGGTCTTTATAATTCAATACATGGGAGGGTTATAGATTGCACTTTTTTAGTTGATAGGAATGGAACATATTGTGAATTGACATCAAAATAAGAGGAAATGAAAACTTCTAAGTAATTTTTTTGATCCTTTTGATGATCCTGAAAGGTCACACTTACTGGTTGGAATCAGGAGAGGCTAGAACCAACCAAAGGACTTATGATGCTTGACTTTTTCCTACTTACATGTATAGAAATTTGAAATGAATTCTATGATTTCATGTATCATGTTTTTTTACCAAAATAAGTTCTTTAAATCATAATATATCTTAGTGGTGACTAGGTTAACAAACCACTGACAATGATGGAAATCTTATATCACAACCTTCCTCATTGATTAAGAGACTATGCACCAGATTTGAAAATAATATTAGACATTGGGTGATTAATACCACTCATTGGTGGTCTCCCAACCATATAATTTCTCCAAATATGTTTAAACTCTTAACCTACCAGTTTCTCATATTGATTAATCTCAAGATTTGATTGTGTCAACTAGAAATTGGAAAGAAACACAATTTTCTTCTCCTCTTTCACCTCTAGATGAATCCAAGTAAGGAGATCAATAATAGTCCATTTTGAACCGTAGATATTACCTAGATATACCTAACAAGCACATGATATTTAGGATATTCCTTAATTCTTTCAAAGACATAATGACCCTCACCTTTTCAAGATTGACCGAAATTGTTTGTTTGAACACCAAATCCCCTAGGGACTTTTCTTTTCAGATCCAAAAGCTATACTTTGATATATTGGTGTAAAGAAACCCTAAAATGATTCTCATGAACCTCCTTATACTTAAAATAGACAAAAATTTCATCCAAAAATACCACAATAAAGGATTCATGGTATTAGTGGAATATCCAATTCATTTACACCATAAAGACCACTAAATAATTATTCAACCCAAATGAAACCACCAAGTATTTGACACGACCATAGATTCTCCTGAATTTAGACTTGGGAACACTATATTGCTTTACTCAGAGTTTCTTATTCCCCAATTAGAGATCAATTTTTAAATACCTAATATCCCCTTTTAGATAATAAAAGAGTTCATCAATACATGGAAATGGTACTTTTTCTTTAAGATCACCTGATTAGAATTATAAAAATAAATACAAAAGTAGAGATTTACATCCAATTTCTCAGTGAAGAGAATTGAAGAGGCCTAAGGGCACAAACTCGTATGAATTAAGCCCTTAGATTCCAAGATATAAAGACGAATCTTTAACTCTTTCAGCTCTATGGGTTCCATCTGATAAGAAGGAAAGGAAATTAGCCGAGTTTTAGGCACTAGGTAGACTGATACATTGACTTCTCATTTTGAAGGTAAACTCGATAATTAGTTTGGAAATAACTATGGAAAATCCATTTTAAACATAGTAAGTCCAATCCTAAAATTCCCATCATCATCCTTGAATAAAATAAATGTTATCTCATATGCTCGACTACTCACATCAGAAATGGGGAGTCCTGCTGGACTTGATTACCAATCCATAACACCCAAATATTTCAATTTGTAATTCTACTTTAAAATGAATATTATGTTTAATATCATGTACCACACACAACACTAAGCTAAATCTAACCATGATATACTATAAAATATTATTATTTTAATATAACTGTTATAAGATAACCGTTGGATTAGTAGGTATGAATAAGAGAAATCACATTATAAAATATATATAGAAAATTTTTCCTAATACAAATTATGTTTAATAGGTGTTTGAAAATAATTACCCAATTTTGAATGATAAAAATAAAATCATATAAGGTAAAGAATAGTAAAATCTTTAAAAAGTAATTTTTTTATAAAATCATTTTTGGGGTAAATTTTGTATTCACATTTGAAAGATAAATTTACAAATTTTAGAAATTTAACTTTGTAAAATAATTTAATTTTTGGTTTCATCATATCAAAATTATCTTAAAGTTAATTTTGAAGAATTTTCTAAAATAGTTTATTTTTGATTGAATAGTGAAAAATAACGATTTTACAAATAATTTCACTTTTATGACACTATAATGATATAATAATAAATTTATAGTTTATGAAAACATATTTTTATATACCATATTTATATAATTAAATAAAAATATAATTTTTAACTAATAAATCTTTGTTTAACATTTTGAAAATATTAGTAATTGTTTTATTCAAATACAATTAATTTTTGATACTAATATTTTAATCAAGTTTTAACAAGTTACCTTTTTTGGTTATGTTTTAAATTAAAATAATTATAATTTTATTTTACCTAGTATAATTAATTCAATGCGAATCAATATTATAAATTTTGGTATGAAATCAATTTTATGATTTAAATGGGCATTTTTATAATAATAAATTTCATTGCGTTTTGGGAACTAATATTAAAAGTAATTTTTAAAAATTATGGAAATTTAATATTATAAAATGGTGTCCATATTTGTAATAATAATTTAAAACTTTTTTTATAAGTTTTATTTCATCTTTGGTCCTAATTAATAGTAACCATAGTAAAAGTTTATCACCATGGTAAAGTGGAAAATGAATTAAACAGGGTTAAAACTATGTGATACGGCCAAAAAATCTCTCAAAAACTTTAATTTATTTCTTTGGATGATTTATTTCAACTAAAATAATCCTATATTAAAAAATATAAAAATTTAGTGCCATTTTCATTTTATAACTAACTTTATATTATTTTAAGTAAAGAATAAGTACAAAATATTACTCTTTTTTTAATATCTCTAACATTTTTCTATAATAATTAAAAGAAATCATGAATGGTTATGAATGTATATTTTAAATATTAATAAATTATTTTTATGATATTAATTTATTTTTAAATTTTTTTAATGGTATAATTACCTAGAATTCTTACGTATCACCGATGCAGTGCTTGTGCAAGTTGGTGAAAAAATCAAAGTAAAAAGTTTTGGAAATATTAAAAGTTATGAGTTTTGGATAATTTAGAGTATTTCAAGATTTTTATTGATAAAAATTAAAGTTAATTAATATTTTTAATATTCAAATTATTACTCCATTTTTATCTTTATGTGTTTAAAGTCAAATTATGTTAATAGTTCCAAAAATGACTTTAAGAATATTTAATGTTAAATAATATTTTATAAATAGAACTAAAAATCATAAAAATTTGATCACAATTAAAGTGGATATTAAAATATTCTATAAAAAAATATTTTCCATTTATAAACCACTTTTAATTTTTAAATTAGTATTTTGACCCTTAAAGACTAAATATTTATGAAAACACCGTTGATTTTTTCCTATAAAAGAAACTTAATAAAACCCTTTAAAAGAAACATATGAGTTATTTTTTGTCTCATAAACCTACCCAAATAACACTAAATACATCCCATACCATATTCCAAATCCCTTGGTTAAACCATAAACCTCTCCTCTAAATTCCTTATGTTTAATTGAAAGGAGGATCCCCAAAGAAGAGGTAATTATCTTTATCAATCTATAAAAAATTTATTTCTTCTTACACCTCCTAAAAATAATCTATATGCATATTATAATAATTAAATAAGTATATTTAATATAATTAAATTTTATTATGTTAATATTAAAATCATTTTCTATCTTATTTGCATCTAATGGTAAATGAAAACATCACTTATTTGTACAGATGAACTACCATCTCTATTAATTGATGTATTTTATTTTTCATAATGAAATCACATAGATAGTTATAAAAATTAATTTATTGGATATATGTTATATTTATGATATAATTAAAATTATTAAAATATAAAATTTTATCTACCTTATTACCCTATTATTCGTTGGAAAATGATAACATCATTCATGTGTACGTGTGGACTACCACCTCCATGAAGCAATATGATTCATTTTTCAAGTACACATTATATAGATAGTCCAAAAGGTATATTTAATGTTTAAAAATGATAATTATAATTTTTTTGATCCCTTTTATATGATTAAACCATGACCAAGGTGCACAGATAAGGACTGCCAAATCAAAACATGCATAAGAAACAAAATAGTTAGCACCTAAATAATTGATTTTAACAAAGAATTATAAATAAATGCGTAAAAACATAGTTATGAAAAAATTATATCCATAAATATAGATATAAATATGGATATTATATTGGTAAATAATAAATATAAATTTATTATATAGGCATTTGGAATATGTTTGACCAAGCATGAATCCTAGGTAAGGGTTTCTCATCTCAAATTTCTTTCTTCAGATATGTTTTGAATTACGCACATATTTCCAATATATGGTGTATATTATACCTATTTTAAATATTATATCATGATATTTATTTTAATAATTTTAATTAAAGTTAAATTTCAATTTACAACTTTCAATAGGTTTTGATTCAAGTGTTATATTTTTATAATGATTCATGGTCTCAATTTCATTCCTTGAGACATGTTTCATATTACGCACCATATTTTATTTTATATAGTATAATTACTAACCAATTAATATATTACGAAATAATATTTGATTTTATTCATGGAATCTATATAACCATATCATGTTATAACTTTTGATAGCCTTTGATTCAAAAGTTACAAAAGCTGTATGGATTTATGTTTCAATATAACTTTTACTCATTATTGCTTACACTTGAATCTTAATTGGGGAAATTATATACTATTTATCTATTAAAACAAATCTATTTTATTCTACTCTGGTCATTTCTAGGTTTTCAAAGTATTATTTCTATTTTTATCTCTCTTTGGTACTCAAATTGATCAAGATAATGTTTATAAGAAAATCAGACCTTATTTCTCTTTTTTGGTTGGGAAACTTTATCTTCCATATATATATTATTTATTTTGTTTATTTTATATAAATCAAATATTTATAAATTTCAGTTTTTTTAATTTTTAATTTTATTAAAATTTTAAATGAATATTTTTAATATTTTCTAAACAATTCAATTTTTGACTTTATTTAAAAAAGTGTGCAAATAATCTCTTTTCAAACATTTTCAGCATGAATGAATCTTCCCACTATCACAACCCTTATTTATGATTTAGCTTCTTCTATATGTTTTAATGTTTTTAATGTAATATTTATTCCTATTATTCTATTAATTTTACAAAGGAAAAGGTTATTATTTTCTTAAAAGTTTTAAAAATTGATTTCACTCAATTTATGTATATTTTTATCTTCCACTCCACATTTTGTTACTTAAATATAGTTTATTTTCAATATTATTATTATAATTTTTTTAAAAATTATATTTTAAAATTATTATTGAAACATCATGAATAGATTTCTATAAGTGATTTATAACTTTGTTTTTGCAATAGTTACTACTATAAAAGAGGCCTTTATCAGTGCTATAATATGCTTTTATCAGCACAAGAAAAGTTATAAATACCTCAATGTGGTTAAAAGGAGGAGGTTTTTATCAAAGAAAGAAAATATATGATAAAGGGTAGCTTTATGAACACAAATAAAAGCACTGATAAAAGACACTATTTATCAGTTCTTTTATTTAGCGTTGATAAAGAGACCCTTTATTAGTGCTTTTAGAAGATATGATAAAGGCATCCTTTATTAGAGTATTTATTAGTGCTGATAAATGGTAAAACTATAGTATGATGATATAATACACTACAACACCAGAAATAGGGCATGCAATGTGATGCTACAACACACTGTAGCACCAGAAATAGGGGGTGCAGTGTGCTATAACAACACACTGCATCACCAGAAATAGAAACAAAATTCACCAAAATAAGATAGAAATACTGAATTTAATTGAAATAAAATTTCTAACACAAATACAATAGAAAAAACTATTATAGAGTATGTCAGTTGTTTTTTACTAAAATTAATGTAAATTTTGAATAAAAAGGCACACTTGTAGTCATACCAGTCACACTGTGAGTAAAATTGAGGTGTGACTGATTTCTACACATAAAAAATGACTTATAAATCATTTTCCTAAAGTACCAAAACAATAAGAACACGTTTTATTGGTTTTGAGTTTGTCAGTTGTTTTTTTATTAAAATTATTTTCAATTTTGAATAAAAAGAGACACTTGGAGTCATACCGGTCACACAGTTCATCGTATTGAGGTCCAGCTGATTTCTAAATGTCAAAAATGAATTATAAATCATTTTACTAAAGTACCAAAAATAACATGAATTGGTTTTCTCAGTTTTGAGTATGTTAGTTTTTTTTCACTAAAATTAATGTCAATATTGAATAAAAAGACACACTTAGAGTTATACTATTTACACTGTATGTCAGATTGAGGTGCGAATGATTCCTAAACATCTCAAATGACTTATGGATTGTTTTAATAAAGTATAAAAAAATTAGAATGTGTTTCCTTGATTTTGAGTATGCCACTTTGTTTTTTTATTAAAATGTCATTTTAAACTGAAAACACACACTTTGAGCCATACAGGTAGAATCATGTGTGTGTTTGACATGATACTGATTCATAGATATCAAAAATAAATTATTAATCATTTTTTAAATTTATCAAGACAATCCAAGAAAATTTTCTTGGTTTTTAGTGAGTGAGACTTTTTTATATTAAAATGTCAATTTTAAACTAATAACAGACACTTGGAGTCATATCAGTCATAAAATACATCAGATTGAGGTGAGGATGATTCCTATATGTCCAAAAAGACTTATATATCATTTTACTAAAGTAAGAAAACAAACCGAATTCATTTTCTTAGTTTTGATTATGTCAGTTTTTTTTCCACTAAAATTGTTGTCAATTTAGAATAAAAAGACACTTAGAGTCATACCGGTCACACTGTGCATCAAATTTGGGTGAAACTGATTACTACATGTATAAAATAACTTATGGATCATTTTACTAAAGTATCAAAACAATAAATATTCATTTCCTTGGTTTTGAGTGTACCACTTGTGTTTTTTACTAAAATGTCATTTTAAACTGGAAACACATACTTTGATCCATACTGGTGGAATCATGTGTGGGTTTGAAATGAGAATGATTTATACACATCAAAAATAAATTATGAATCATTCTTAAAAATTATCAAGACAATTCGAGTGTGTTTTATTAGTTTTTAGTGAGTGATACTTTTTTTGTATTAAAATGTCAATTTTAAACTGATAATAGACTCTTGGAGTCATACCTCAGATTGAAGTGAAGTTGATTTTTACACATAAAAAATGACTTGTGTACTATTTTATTGATGTACCAAAACAATACAAATGCATTTTCTCCATTTTGAGAATGTCAATTTTTTTTCACTAAAATTAATGACAATTTTGAATAAAAAGACGCACTTGGATTCATATTAGTCACACTGTATATTGTATTGAGGTGTGATAGATTATTATAAGTTCCAAATGAATTATGGATTGTTTTACTAAAGTATTAATAGAATTATATTGAATTTATTCAATTTTGAGTATGCCACTTGTGTTTTTTTTACTAAAATGTCATTTTAAACTAGGAACACACACTTTCAGCCATACCGGTGGAATCATGTGTGGGTTTGACATGAGAAAAATTCATATAAATAAAAAATGAATTAAGAATCATTTTCCTAAATTATCAATACAATTCAAGAAAATTTTATTGGTTTTCATTGAGTGAACCTTTTTGTATTAAAATGTCAATTTTAAACTGATAATAGACACTTTGACACCAAACCTCCTTGATGACCATAATATACCAATGCTGGTTTTCCTATAATAGTTCTTTTATTCACCTGATCAATTAAATAGTTGATTACACACATATTTATTCAAAAATTTATATTGGATTATATACCTGTTTGATGATAGGGTTTTTACAAATGTTGTTTTAATAACACTAGTATAAAAATTGAAGGTTTCAACAGAGAATGATCTTACTGGTTGATTAATACCCTTTATAAAATCACTTAAATAAGTGGTTAAAACCCTTATTTCAATAAGGCACTTGAAACACTTGAATAATGGATCTTATCTTAAGTAACAAGTGTTTTATGCACTTTTAAACAATTTTTCTCAAACACAATCATGGTATGATCCTTATTCTACTTAATTTTCCAACAATTTTATTATTTTTAAGCCAATTATTCTTATCCCCCTATGCCTCGGTCTCCACCTCATTCATTGAATCAGCCTCCTCCTCTATGCCAGTCTCCGACTTCGAATATGCCTCAACCTGCGCCTCCACCTATGCATCTACCCGCGCCTCCACCTCCACCTCTTTCTCCACTTTAAACTCCACAATTTCCCAAAATTTTTTATTTTTTGTAGGTCAATGATTCTAAAAAATTGATTTCCTCCATTATACTTATCCTTGTAAAAGAGATAAAAAATAATATATAAGTATTATGACACTAATGATTCACACCTCAAATATATTTTGAAGGTTATAACTCATACTAGATCAAAAAATAGTAGGTAATCACCTAAATTTGTTATGGAAATACATTCTAACAAAAAGTAAACTACCCACTCACCTATAAACAAATTTATTTCTTCTTTTGAGTAACCAGGTTGTCAGAAATCATGATAGTACATAGAAAATATAGAAAAAAATTATTATGAAATATATAAAATTAAATTGTAAATACCTTCAGAAATTGCCTTTTGGGGGATGATGGTCTTTTCATGATTTATGAGTTCTCTAATAAATTTGCAAACATAATATCCAAAATCGATGTCATTATCTTGTTTTGGAAACTGTAGAAACATTGAACAAAATAATTAAATTGTTTTGTAATTTATTGATAGTTAAACTTTTTTATATATACCTTAATTTTTTTCCATTAGTAATAATCCATAGGCTTTGTCCCTTTAAACACCGCCTTCATTCCACGATCTAGGATGTATTTTGCAGCTACCCTATCATAAAAAAATTCTTGTTAAAACACATATTAAACATAAAATTCAAAGTTTATCTGTAAAATATTGATTTAAGTGCATTAAATATTCACAATAAACATCATGTGTTGTCGGTTGGTTGCATATCCATGCATTGGATCCAAAAAATAAATATTCACAGTGTCCAGATTGACTACTATTAGCATCCAATGCGTCCTAAAAAAATCAATTAAGTAATGAGAAAATTAAAAATATATTTTATGTGATTATATTTTAGAGTCTTACCTTTGTATTGTAGGCATAAAAAAGAGTGTCTCATATGATGAATTTTTATTAAATTCTTTAAGTAACTCATATTTTTTCTACATAATTGATTTCTTATCCAAAGTAAGTTCTGGAATATAAATAATACATGGATTAATGAATCCATATAGCGATTCACATGATTTTCCATTTATATAGTTTTGATATAAACACCTATACAAAATATGAATAGTTATTAACTTTAATAAACATATTAGCTCACTATTTGAACATAGGTATTATGAAAATGTACCTTTTTTATGTTTCACAACTGAGATGCCTAACCATTCATGCTTGAGAGTATCATTTAGAGTCTCAATACCAATTCAGTCTGTTAAGAAATATCTGTATATTTCTTCTTCTTATTCAATGTAAGAAATAGTTTTATCTGTAAATGTGGTCTTTTCATGAATTTTTAATGATTATAAATGTTTGTTTAGAACTAGTGGGGAGAAGGTACTCTCGAAAGTTTATTTTGTTTTCTTGGTCGATTCACTAGATTTTCTTTATTTGACCTTCTATTTCTACACCGGTTTATCCACATATAATATCATACCTCAGTTCAGAACTTTTATCATAAAATATTACATGTTTTTAATATGAAAAAATTTCTTAAATACGTACCTCATGAATCTTTATAATATTAGACAACCACGCTATGAAAGCTCCAATAACATCTTTAACCGCTGTAATATCCAGACCATTAAGTGGAATGGGAAACTCAATAGTTGGATTATAAGTCACTCAATCCCCACTTTCATGTGATCTTTTGGGAGGTATTTATTGTATATATGGTCTCTCGGGATATTATAAACTATACCCATCACAACACAATGGTACATGGGTGTTGACAGATACCATTGACATACAAATGTAACCTATATAATTTTAGTAATATAAAGTTATCAGAAGTTGTTTGATTCCAATTTAGGAGAAAGAGTAATGAAAAAAATGATTACATTGGGTAAGGAATGTGGTGAGGTTATTGAATAACCTCAAATCTAGTGGGATCATTTGGTTCATATGCAGATCTTTTCTCCATTGTGGGTTCACTTTGATCCTTTCTTAAACATTGGTTTTCCAAATCAGATCAAAAAATAATATATTGTAGTGAGTCTATTTGTGTCTATAATCGTCTCACCATATTATATGTATCTTCATGTGGTTTTATATTCTTAAAATATGTTCGAGGAGAGAATCCAAAACCAAATAATCTAATGCGACCATATTTTTCAAGCTGCTTCAAAGCTACAGAAAGTAGCTTTTATTCTAGTATGGTAATTGAAAATTCTTGTGTCTAAACCATATAAAAAAATATGAAAATGAATAGATATTTTTATATAATATTAGTATAAATCATAAAAAATTACAATTATGTCATACTTACACATTCTTCCTATACTGTTTTTGTGTTTTTATCAACTAATTTACCCTCCTTATTTACATGAGCCTCCTTCCATAGCACATGACGTGGGATAAAAGCGGATTTAGATTTTGATTCATCAATATGTATATAAATAAATGAACATATGTTGTTTTATATCACACAATTAAACTTTTATTATTGATTTAAAATACATACCAATTTCTTCTCAAATGAAGCATACCCCATCCTTGATTTGTGATTGGGGTATGTTGGTTATGATGCACATTCTTTATTTTTAGTACTATTTAACTATTTCATAAATTAACAATTTTTAATCTAGTGGGATAAATTAAATAATGTAAAATAATATATTATATAATATAATGTAGCTGAAATTATTTCTTATTGAATAATTGATGAAATCAATCCATGTTTCCTATTTTATAATGTGTGCATAACTAAGTGGTGGGTGGGAATTTATTTTCCCCTCAACATCCCTAAGGTGTAACTTTGTAATAAGAGTTCGAAAGCATCTATGAGATTTTCCAGTGGTCATTAAGACAAATTTCTTATATAAATATTCTAAAATAAATGAATTCTGCAAGAAATAAATAAAATTAAATTGACATTTCATTAAAATTATTTTTAGTAAAATAGAGAAAGTAAATTGTAACATTATTGTTATATCTTTCCAAAGAATGCCCTTCGTTATAGGTTAGACACAATGCCATGAATCAATATCAATCTGTACATTCATCCTCATTATAAACCCAAGATAACTAATGAACATTGATTTTTTGGGATCAATAGGTTGTCCACGTTGATTCCAACCAACCTAAAATTTTATACCCTGAATTCTTTCCTTGATAATTTTATTCACCACTGTGATGTTGCATTTTTGTTTTTTTCATCAATATATTTTTGATCCCCTAATAATTTTCTAGTTTCATAATCAATAGCTTGTTCTTCCTTGGGATTGGTAACATCATCATGCGCCAAAGACATCATCTGTATGAGTAGTAAAACATTTAATTTTTCTTGAATAACAACAATATAATACACTCCATGCATAAAAGTCCATGTTTTCATGCTTCTTGCATGAAAATTGTTACTATCTTGAATAGAGATATAATACTTCAATACTCCAATACAACTAAAATTCACTACCTTTATTTAATACATCCTCAGATATTACTTGCCTTCCATATATTAATGATGGATTATACTCCCTCTTTCAAACTAGCCTTCCTCCTATCATTGTGGTTCAAAAGTCCCTTGATGACATACCTCCTGAACAATTATTATTTTATTTTGTTGTTTGATATTTATCTCCCATATTTTGTGGGCATCCACCTATGTTTTTGGAACTACTCTATACCAAATCCATCCCATAACATGTACTGGTGATCATTTTGGATGACTACTACTTAGAGTAGTTCAAACAACATAGAAGAGATGGGGGATGAGTCTTAAGAAACAAAATGAAATAATAACTATTCAGGATATGGAAGTCAAGTTTCCACTAAGGCTTAAAAATAACTTAAATGAAATTTTAATTATGTATTCTAACATATTACATTACAAAAATGAAGGAATGAAAATTCAAATCCACATGACTTCCACTCACAGTCATTTACTTCTACTCAAAAACATTTATTGTTTTCCACTTCCTATGAAATGTTTCTTTTTTGGAAGGGCTTAGAGGAGATACAAACTTGTGGTGGTATTGGTGTGAGGTGGATATGAGAGATTAAAAACCAACCATTTATAAAAGATTCTAAGGGAAAGTATCATAAATATGAATCTAAAAACGGGGTTGGAGATCTCTTTAAATTTTGGGAGGAAAACCTTTGAGAGTCAAATTGGAACCCTTTTAAATTTATCAAGGTTGAAGGGGAAGAGAATCAAAATTTGTGTTTCACTTCTTTTTTTTCCGCAGAAAAATGTGCAACATGTGTTTTTTTAGGAGGTCACTCATCGTAGTATTATTATCATCCAATCATGCTGAACTAAGGAGTTATAATAGGATCCAATGTGACCACAGTCAAAATAAATGTAATTTTTGATGAAGTGTTGTCATAAGTAACCGAGTTAGTCATATAAGAAAATTCATATCAATAATCCAAACAAATTCACTCATTATATTTTGATTAGTTTTTCAATGTCATTTTTTGTGTACTTAGGAAATATTAAATGAGGAGGATAAAAGGCTAAAAGAGTTGAAGAATGAGTTGGGAGATGAAATATTCAAATCCAGAATAGTAACTTTGATGGAGATTAATGAATACAATCTGAGTGGGAGGTATGTCATCAAGGAACTTTGTAACCATAATGATGGGAGGAGGTATAGTTTTAAAGTGGGAGTCCAATCCATCATCAAGATATGGAAGGAAATAAAGTGTCTAAGGATGGATTAAATAAAGGTAGTGAAGGTTAGTTGTACTATGATATTGAAGTATTATATCTCTGTTCAAGAAAGTAACAATTTTCATACAAGATGCATGAAAATGTATAATTTTATGCATAGAGTGAATTTTATTGTATATCTATCTTACCAAAATGAATCCTCATTTACAAAAACTTATTTTTGAAACTCATGGTCCTTTTTTATGAAAAGTTATTTATATTTCTTATGACTATTATGTGTTGTATGCTTCTTTCACAATTGTGGATGGAGATGCAATTTTCAGTGGTATCGTATGAAGATGGAATGGGTTTACAGAGTAGTGGTGTCATTATATAGGTATAGGTAAGTTCATGTGAGAGAGAGAGATATTTTGGTTCCCATGACGTTCAAATATTTTGGTTCCCTTTTGGATTCCCAGAGGAATTATGAACTTGGATCCAGCAGCACCGAAATAGTATGAAATATTCAATTCAACATCACAATGAACATTTTTAGATCATTTTCAAAACCAAAAGTCTTGATTATGTACTAATATGACAATATTAGCTTCAAACAATTATCAAGTCTGACTCATATTTGATTATTCCTATAGAATAATTTGATATTTGAAAACCATTTTATACCCTTCAAACGATAAAATAATTCATTGATTCTAGGAAAAGGAAAGTTTTCCATAATAGTTACTCTATTTAAAACTCTATTCACTATAAAAATGTAGACATTCATCACTATTCATAGTAAATAAGAATAGAGCTCCCCAGGGTGAGATACTAGTTCCAATGAATCCATTGTACTCAATCTATTCTAGCCATATTTTTATCTCTAAAAATCTAGTTTAAGAAATTTGAGAAGTTTGAAGAGAAATTATCTCTCCTTTATCCAATTTATTGATAGGTATTTTCACCTCTCCTGATAGCTATATTAGAAAAAACATCAAGGAACACATCCAAAAAATGACCTACCACTAAAGGTAGAACATTTTTTTTCATCTTTAACCACTCCAAGCATAATACCAGTCATTTCTATGGTAATAAACCAAAAGTTATCTTAATTTGACCCCACATAATCCTTATTGAATTCCCATTATCCAATAAATGTATACTAATCAATAGTATGTGAGGATAATGGAACATTCCTTTTTATAATAATTGACATGAGCTCAAATCTAGATTAACTTGTCCATATGAAAAATAAAATCAAAATACCTCATAATAACGATAAAAAAATATTTAAAATGACTATATATACCCATTATAATATCTCAATTTAGAAATATACCACACATTACACCCATATTATCTAGGTGTATAAATAATCATCAACTTTGAGGAAATTTTCATTTTCAATTCTGGAAGATATACCCCCTTGTGCCTACTGCTATTGTATAAAATTGAAAATTATTACTCTTTTTATATATGTTTAATTATAGAGAATATTTATGTTAATAACATTGTGAATAAGTTCTAATCCCAATACTAGATGAAATATAAGATACTAATAAATAAATAATATGAAGCTTTTGTGTCCTAATACCATAAAAAAGATTATAATATACTAGGATTGTACCTATAACTACAGAAGAACCCTATCTAGAATCATCCATAGAATACTCATCCAAAAATAGTCTACTTGTCATATCTAATGACCTCGCCTAGAATGAATAGTTAAAAAGGACCATTGGAGGTTCCATAACTAACTACATTGATAGAAATGTTTCACAACAAATAGGAAATAAGGATTAAAGTTTCCTAGGAACCTACAATGATAGAATCACACACAAAACTCCCCTCAATTGAAGAATAATTAGAATACCCCCACTCTAATGGTCTTGAAGAAATGAATATCACCCCACCTAAATTCAACATCACTTATATCTACTCAAGGATTTCTCACCTTCTAATTTTGGATATTTTTTTAATCCACCATAATATCCCTCCAATAACATACATCCCTTTAAAGGGTTAATATTTCAACTTATGCTCAATATTGATCTATAATTTTTTTACTCTTATAAATGAAATGAATATATTCAATGAAATCCTAAATTTATTATTATGATATATTATGATTAAATATTATAGTAACTATAGATACTATATGTTCCCATCATTGAAAATTATACCACATAGCTTGAAGTAGATCTATAATTACCTCTAAAACATGAGGATAAAAATAAGTTCTAGAATACAAAGGATGTTCATTGCCTCCATCTTATGGAGATCTAGGGGTCAGAGTGGTGACATATTATGTATTAATCTAGAGATTAAAATAATTTTCCCCTTCCAAGAAACAATAATCTTTCAAAAATAGGCACAAAATAATCGATATTAAATTTAAATAACCTTCCCCTCTCTCTCATTCATTTAATTTTTAGTAAGTCTTTTCAAAGTTTAAATATAATTTAAAAGATGTTAAAAGAATTCTTATAAATATAAGTATTAAACAACTAACTAATAGTATTGATAAAGGGGGTTACTAAATAAACTCAATCAATTAATAAGTTATATAAACCTAATAATCACCAATATGTAAATATGAATACACTATTTATTTATTATTCATGTTTCTATTAATATAAATTTATAATTGATTCTAGAAAAAATCAAACTAATACACATAAGAACATGAAATTTCATATATTTTTACCGATTCCTACCTATCAACTCCTAAATAAGAGGCATGAGACTTGAGAAGTTAGGTCAAGGAAAAAATAAACAAAAACGACCTAGACATTATATGGTAACTCAAGTATCTAACATAATTAAGCTATCAAGACATATTTATGGATTAATTATTATGTATGGAAAGTTTTTTATTTTAGATATAATTAATACCAATATCCCCAGTTTTACTTTAATTCCATTTTGTAACATTTTTGACCTATTATACCCAAATAGTTCCCAATTCAGGTGAGAACATCACCTCAGACACACTTCCCGATCACCAAAGTCTTGTGTCAATACTAAGGGATATAGACAACATGTTTGAGAAATGGGTTAACCTATTCAATGTTTAACTAAACTCAATTTGATCATTCTATAAAGGAACCATTACCTTTTCTGTAGCGTGTGCTGAAAAATATATTTTATTTATCCATATAGGCCCATACACATATGTTAACTGACCTTACCATATGAAAAAAATCCTTATCTTTCTTTAAAACCATTGTCTATAGAGGGAAAAAATGAAATAAAAACACTCATTGTATTTCAGTGGAGAGGAGATGAGATGTAGGGTTCACCATGGTCAAGAACAGCGCAAAAAAAACATAGAACCCAAAACATCATACAATGATAGAGGAAAAGTAGAAAATATCATACATTGTATTCCAACCTTGATTCATCCAAGGGAATGTAGAGAATTTACGCTGATAGCAAATAAGTTATGTGAGAGCTTGAGAATCATGAGTGAATGAGTCATGGTTTGGGTTCTTTTAAATAGACCAGGGACACTTTTAGCAATGCTTTCAAAAAAGCAATGATAAAGATCCCTTTTATCAGTGCTAAATTGATAAGCGCTGATAACAAGGATATTTATTAGCACTAAAAAAGTGATGATAAAAGACATCTTTATTAGTGATAATGTTTTAGTGCTAATAAAGATTTATTTTAACAACACTTTTTTAGCTGTGATAAAATATTTATAATTATAATTATTTAAATAAATTTATTATAATTTTATAATTATTTAAATATATATAATTAGTTATTTATAATTACATAAATACTTATTTAAAAAATTATAATTATTTATTTATAATAATTATAAATATATAAATTTATAAATATAGTAAATATAAATTAAAAAATATATTTATTTATAAATATTTATTTAAAAATATATTTTAACATTATTAGTGGATATATAATCTTAAATACTTGTATTTTAAAGATGAATGAAATTGAATAACTCAAAATGAGTACACTTGAAAAATATTGAAATAATGGGTAAGTTTTATTAATTAAATATAAATTATTAAAGAATATGGATATATATATATATATTGATTTAAATATGAATAAATATTGAAAATAATAAAACATAGTAAATAAATAACTATAAATAAATAATATAAAAAGATCAAATTCCAAAATAGAATAAAAAATAAAAAAATATTAAAAATGAACACCCTAATTGTAATAGTATTAAAAATAAATAAATAAAATTTACCAATTAGAAACATAATAGATTAAATTTATCATGTCATAATAAAATTATAAAATATACTAAATTTTGAATAATTAAATAAATATTAGGTGTATTTTTTTATATATTGCGTAAATATATTTGTGTGTCTGTTGTATATTAAAATGCATTAATTACACACACACACACACACACATATATATATGTGAGTGAAATCAATGCAAGAAACAATGTTTGATATAACCAAATAGTGAGAACCATAGACGTGTCTATGGTTTATAAAATTATTATTAAAAGTAAAGACAAACAGTTAAAGAGGTTCAGGGTAAAAGTGACAAAAAGCACCAAATCAGTCAAACATACAATACTCATCCTTTTTTCCTAACACCCCTTCCATGGTGACCAACACATCCTCTTGGGTTCCTTCCTCTACTATACTATTTTAGAGTCTTCCAAGTGCCACCTTGATCATCCGTGCCCAAGAGACCATCATCAGAGTAATGACCACCAAGCTAAATTTTTTTGAGGTTGTTCTAAGATCAACATGAGGGACAATGTCCTATTTGATAGCATTGCCTTGAGTTTTATCCTCCAATAACTCCTCATTAGAGGACTTACCATCCTGTTGGGTGCAAGTAACTTTAATGGAATCTTGTACAATCCTTAGAAAAGGAGCATCAGAAGCAGAATTTTCAAGCTAACTTTCCTCTCATGGCTCTATTTATAGAGAAAATCAAATTCGGGCGAATTGATCGACTCCAACATGCTGAAAAAATTCACAGTAGATGAGCCGTTGTCATCCATAAAAGGTATCACTGCTATTTTATCAATAGGAGTATCAACTTCACATCAAAAATTTTTAGCACCATCCTTTAAGGCATGAATACCCTTGGCTGTAAAAGAAGAAAGTGCAAAACTTTTCATGGAAGCCTCACATTGGTCCGAGCTAGGAACCATAGCAGATTAATTTTCTTTTGAATGAGAAACTTTCAAGTACTTTTTCTCCTAAAGAGGAGTAATTCCTCCAGTAACAATTACATCTGTAGCATTAGATGCAGAATGATTTTTCTTATAAGCGTTATCACAATGATCAGAGTCCGAAAACATAACACTCTGCTTAAGGTTCCCATGAGAAGGAGGATCTCCTTTAGAGAGAGAACCATATTTCAACTTACCTTTGGATAGAAACTATTCCTCCAAATATATAGTTGAATCCAAATAAAAATCACTGCCCTGAATGGTAGCGCATTCATCACCCCATTTAAAAAGAGAGGCTTCCCCAAGAACTACCGAATTATTACCAGTCATATTTTGAATTGGTTGTACACCTGAAGAGTTAGGAAGAATATCTCTTCCATCATCAAGATATTGGGTAGAATTTTCCAACGCACCATTGATAACGTCACCAGAAGAAGCTTTCCCATGAGTCTCATTCACAACCCTAAAAGAACAACCATCCAGTAGGAATCCCTTAAATTTCAAAGATGAAGCATACTTAAAACCTCACACATTAGAGGGGACCTTTTCTACAACATCAAGCACAATGTTCATGTCCCTAGAAGGGACAAATTCATTAACAAGTGGCAGTTTAAGCTTACATTTATCAGGCGGGTGACCATGTTTTTTAGAAATCGAACATCTCAAGCCTCTATGGAAATTTCTTTTAACATATTATTCATTTTATATATGTTTATATTTAATATATATTATTTATTACTATTTATAATATATATATTATACTTAATTTTTTTAATAACTGTTTCACTAATAAATTTTTAAATAATTTTTTAATTTATACATTTTTAATTTTTTTGTTTAATTATTACAATTAATTCATTATATATATATATATATATATTTATTTAATATATACTATTTATTAATATTTATAATATATATATGCATATTAAATTTATTCATTTTTATCAATAATTATTTAATTAATAAAATGTTTAATATTTTTCTTAATTTATTCATTTTTAATTTTTATTTGTTTAATTATTTAATTTTATTTATCTTACATATCTATATATTTAATATATAATATTTTTTATTTTTTAAAAATTTTATATATGTATATTCAATTTATTCATTTTAACAATAATTATTCAATTAATGAAATTGTTAAGTTTTTTATTTTTATTTGTTTAATTATTTCATTTTATTTTAGACCTTTATTAGTGCTAAAAAAGTGATGATAAAGGGTAACCATTATCACCATTAAAATAAAGTGCTAATAAATATTACCATTTATCAGCTCTAAAAAAAGATCTAATAAAGGGATCCCTTTATCAGTGCTTTTTTAGCACTGCTAAAGGGCTCTCTTTATCAGCGCTTATTTTAGTATTGATAAAAATGAACTTTATCAGTACATTTTTCTAGTGCTGATAAATGCCAGTGATTTTAAAGGTGTGTTTTGTAGTAGTGAATGTTATAATTTTTTTTGGATAAATTATTTTTAAAAGTTTCATTTTCATTTTTTACTCTATTTTCTGAGGCATTTAACTTTACTGAAATGAATTTATTTATGATGAATTGATGTTATTCATCATATCCATGTTATTTATTATCAAATATATATTCTAAATAATTTTAAATATTGAATTATCTATACACCCATTACTCTATATGATGTAAACACCTTATTTTATATAAATTAGAATGGGGGTGTTTACCAAGAATGATAACTTATTTATTAATTATGGAAACATTAAAAATCTGTATACATGTTAGTTTTATATGGATGAATTTTGACTACTATGTTAAGTTGAATATGTAACAGATAAATATTGACACTTTTTTTCTAGTTTTCCAATATGAATGTTTATTATTAAGACATGCTGATTATGTATGGAACAACTATTCATTTCTTTCTTATGATGAAAACATTCAACTTAGTAAGCAGTGGGTGGATCTTGAAACTAGATACACCCTTGAGGAATTAATAAGTCTAATGAGACAACTAGAATGAGTATTTGGTTTATGATTACCTAATTATTTATGATGTATTTATATAATTCTTTGATAGTAAGATTATGATGTCTGACATTATGAATTATATTATTATGAAATGAGTTACTATTTTCCATGTGATCATTTATATTGCTATGTTATCCACAGAAATAATTAATTCTCATGTTTAAGGTTAAATTAAAAATTTGAATATTACTTATTTTTACTATATTGATCATGCCTTGTTTATTCTATGATAGTTTCCACTGTAATGTTTCTATTACTAAGCACCTGAGCTCACCCCTACTCATATTTCCATTTACCAACATTATAAAGATGATTAATACATATGATAATTCTAAAATAGTATCATGAGTGGATAATTTTATCATAAATATTGAAGACTTAATATGAAATAAGAAAATCCATGTATAATTGTAAAAATTACCATTGGATGTGAAATACATATGTTTTCTATGATTAGAATACTCCTAACTCTATAAAACTCGGAACCTAAAAGGTAATGGGTATGTAAGTGGATCAATATTTTCTTTTGGAGTTATAATTATTAATGATTAATGTAACAACATGGACCTACTGAAAGCACATACACCCCTATCTTAACATGGTCGTCGGGTCCTGGCCTGCCAGGTTAACTAGTTACCCCACAGACATGTGGTCCCCTCCCTAGGGCCCACCCATATGCCTGAATGGGTTATCAGACTAATGAACGTTCCCACATGCCAACACATTTTCTTTCTAGTGTAATTTTTCCTCACTTATACACACCTTGAGAAACTTCCCAGAAGGTCACCCATCTTGATTACTACTCAAGTCCAATCACACATAACTATGAAGTTCTAATCGGACAGGCTCCTGAAAATAAAGGTACTGCAAGTTTCTCCACATACATGTGGTCCCCTCCTCGGGGCCCACCCACATTCCCAAATTGGTATCATACGAATGAATGTCCCCACAGGCTAACACATTTTCATTTGAGTGTGATTTGTCCTCACTTACACACACCTTGAGAATTATCCTAGAAGGCCACCAATCATGATCACTACTCTAGGAAAAGCATTCTTAACTGTTGAGTTCTAATCAGCAAAGCTCCTAAAAATAAAGGTGCACCTTATTGACGTGAGTCTTATAATTTATTCATTTAACAATTTATCATTCAGGGGTGTTACATTCACCACCTTTAGAGAACAACGTCCTCATTGTGGAACCTACATCTCAACCCAGGTAGTGCCACCACACTTAAGGACGAGTTTATACTATGATACCAAATGTAACAACTGATCCCTAATAACAACACATATACCCCCACATTAACATGGTTATTGGGTCTTGGACCTCTAGGTACCACCAATTTCCCCATAGACACTTCATCCCTGCTGAAAGCACATACACCCCCGTCTTCACATGGCTATTGGGTCTTCGCCTTCCAGGTACCACCAGTTTCCCCACAGACACATGGTCCCCTCCCTAGAGACCACCCACATGCCCGAACAAGTTATTAGACTAATGATCATCCCCATATTCCAACACATTTTTTTTTCTAGTGTGCTTTTTACTCACTTACACACACACTTAGAAACTTCCCATAAGGTCACCCATCCTGATTACTAATCCAGGACAAGCACACTTAACTTTAAAGTTCTAATCAGGTAGACTCCTTAAAATAAAGGTACTATAAGTTTCCCCATAGTCATGTGGTCCCCTCCCTGGGGCCCACCCACATGCCCAAACAGGTTATCAGACTGATGACTGTCCCCATAGTCTAACACATTTTCTTTCAAGTGTGATTTTCCTCACTTACACACACCTTGAGAATTATCCTTAAAGGTCACAAATCCTGAACTCTACTCCAAGCCAAACACACTTAACTGTGACGTTCTAATCAGGAAGGCTCCTGAAAAGAAAGGTGCACCTTGTTGACATGATTCATATAATTTAGTCATTTAACCTTTCTCATTTAGGGGTGTTCACCCCCTTATAGAGCACAACATCCTCATTGTAGACCCTATATCTCAACCCAGACATTTCCACCACAATTAAGTCCGAGTTTATAATATGATACCAAATGTAACGGTCCATACCATCCAACAACACATATAACCCCACCTTAACATTTTGTCGGGTTTTATCTCTCTAGGTACCACCAGTTTCCACACAGACATGTGTTCCCCTCTCTAGGGCCCACCTACATGCCCAAATGGGTTATTAGACTAATGATTTTCCCCATATACCAACACATGTTCTTTACAGTGTGATTTTCCACACTCACACACACTCTGGGAAACTTCTTAGAAGGTCACTCATCCAAATCACTACTCCAGGCCAAGAACACTTAACTCTGGAGTTCTAATCAAGCTGGATCACCAAAATAAAGGCACACCTTATTGATATGAGTCATATCATTTAGTCATTTAACCCTTTATCATTCTGAGGTGTTATAATTAAAATTTGTTTACATTTGTTGGTATCAAAGCCTGTATGTAAGAGTATGTTTTAACACTGGATCTAGATTTATAGGTTCAGGGCACTAAAGTTTATATTTGAGTAGGGTTTTGATGGATTTATTGGTTTGTATGTTATTGGTTAAGGATAGTTAATAGTTTTAGAGACCAACATGGGATAATAAGTTTATGTTTGATCATAAGTTAAAAGGTTTAGATTCCATTTTAAAGCATAATGTGACTAGATTTTAAGTAGATTAAATATATTTTAGGAGAAGTTTATGGGAATACATGATATAACCCTTGAGTTTAGTACATGATTTAGTTTGAAGTTATCGGGGAATAATGTTATTACATTTTTGGTGATATAAGATAAAATTTATAGATAAAATTTAGGGTTTATATAATATTTTATGTTATTATGGTTAATTGGGATATTGGGTTATTGAGAACATATGTTTTATCATATTGATAACCATTATATTGAGAAATGATTTGGTTACTATGTGTTTAAAATTATTTTTTAATAAGTTAACTATTTTGGAAAATTTATATGATTAATGTAGGAAAAATATTATTGAAAATGTAACATCACACCCCCAGTCTGCAGCCACTGAGCAGTACTCAAATTGGGGGAGTTATTACTTGACCACAATCATGCCTCCCCATATAGAAGAGGTTTCCGACTAGCAGTAGGAGTCTATGGTAGCAATATAGGGAGACTATAACCCATATAAGAGTGCACAATAATAGAAAAAAATAACCAATAATCATCCATAATAATGAAACATCCATCAGAGCAGGTGAAAGAAAATAAAAAACAATTTTATATAAAACTTTCATGTATAATCAAGCAGTTATATATGCACATTTTCCACTCACCAAGATGACCACATATAAAATAAAATAATTAATATAGGAGTATCTACTATATATTTGAGCCTCAAATCAAACATACTCTCCAATACCATCTGAGTTATCCAGGTCAATCATGAAACTTTGGGCCTATTCCTATCCTAAACCTATGATATGTGAAGTCTTCATGGGAACCAAAGTGTCATGGCCACCCGAGAAGGGTGTGTGTATGACTTAGTAGGGAACCATTAACATAGACCTATATATAACCATTAAATTAAAGTTTTATATGTAATATGATCAAAATAAAAAATAAAACTTCAGAATCATAAATAAATAACCATTGTCGATCCATGAATTTTTCCATTAAATCAATGATCAAACCAAACCTACTTCAGCCAGGGTTGAGGTGTCTCTAACCACATCACATAACCATGCCTACTAATATAATCACAACTAATATCACAGAGCGTATCCTAAAAAATATAAATCACACCCATAGGCGACCCATCACATGGATCCAGGGTGAACCTTTATAGAAAAACACATTGTCTGAGTTCAGGGGAACGACACTCCCCACTAGAAATTACCTTATCTAGATCCAAATATAATTTCTATGGACTCCAAAACCACATCACATGTGAATTAAAGTAATGTTTCCAAGGAATACCATACTCATCAAAAACTGAATAGATTCCCCTACCAAAAATAATCAACTAGAACTAGGGCATACCCTGCTAAGAAAACATATCTTCCAAGTCCAGGAGTGTGGCTCTCCCTACTAGACATTATATATTGGTGGACTATTTATCCCACTATGTAGATACTAGAATCATTTCCAACTCATTTAAAACCCTTCCAGAAACTCAAGGGATTTCCTTTATAGGAATCCTTCATCATCTAAGTCTAGGGCATGACTCTCCCCATTTAAAATAAAATCTTAGTGGATTGTGAATTCCACTATACATATCTAAGGAGCATGCCCAAGGAATCCCAAACCCATATAAAAACTTAGGGTATTTCTCTACTAGGAATCCATCATTTTATGAGTCTAGGTTGTGACTCTCCCTACCATACATCACATTGTTCAAGTCCATGGGTTTGGTTCCCCCTATCTTATATCACCTCTCTATGGATTGTGCATCCCACAAAATAATATCATGTAATTAATCTTGATGGGTTCATCCATTTATCTAGACCTATTTAATCCATGAGTTCATCCATAATAGTGCATGACCTATCCTTTTCTCAATAAGTGTAATAAGATTATCATTGATTTAGGTTCTAAGGTGACACTCACAATCATCACTACACTTTTCCCAAACACCCTATTTAGGTTCAATATAGTGATCCATACATTTCATACATTAATATTACATCTTACTAGATAGATATTCATTATATAAAATTATGATATGAACCATAATCATACATATTAACTATCTTTAGAAACTTGGATAAATAAAAAACTAGTTTATTAAAGATCTATAACATCTCCCACTTAGTTCTTCACAACTAATACCCTTCTTAGACACATCATACATAAAACCTTTCTTCATATCATGGGGAAATAAAAACAAAATATGGGGAAACCATAGATCCTTATTAAAGGAAAACAAGGGAGTTGTTAATGATCATTTAAACATGACATGAACATAAAGGGTATGCGAACATGAGATTATACTTTTAAAATAATATCTAGTAATTCTTTGATCGCAAACATTAGTCATGGAATAAAGCTTGTAAGTTTATAAGACATGAATACAAAATGGATGAAAGAGAATGATCCATGGGAACATAACACTGGAATAATATCATGTTATAAAATATTGGTATAAAGTGTGGAATAATCATAATCATAGAAATCTCATGTCAAGGATACCCATCAAGACATTCAGAACGTGTTATGATTGGGCTAACCACCCATGTACTTGATTTGGTCTTGTGATAACCTCCTGTGTACTCTATTTTTTAGGCTTGAGATAACCTCTTGTATACCATTTAAGCTCATAAAACACTATTATTTACCCAATGAATATGAGGACTATATAATTATAGGCCCACCCATCACATAATAAAAATTCTATTCATATGTATGCGACAAGATCATAAAAACATTTATCACAACTTAACCCATGGAAAATAAAACAAGTTTCATAAATATTTAATCACCATAACAATAAACCATATATAGAAATAATAAAGTTGTATCATTGGATTATATCCCCAGTAAATCATAAGCAACATCAAAGGATGTTATCATAGATAAAAATTTTATTTTAAAGACCACTGGAATATTTCTTGAGGAAAATACCCTTTATATTTTTAAATAACATATTTAAAATATAAAAATTTACCAAAATATCAAGGAATATATTTTATTTGAAAATAAACATGGAAATTTATAAAGTAAACTTCAAAATCATTAAGCATTCATGATGTAGGGAAATTACATTCATACCGTGTAGGTTAAAACAATGACTCCTTTTAAATTTTCAATAAAAATACAATATCACCTCATTTGAAAAACAATAAGAAGATTATTTTATGAAATTTTGTAAAAATTAGATATTGGGTTAAAATTAATTTTAATAATCACTGAATAATATATATTTTTTTAGTTTTTTAGAAAATATGGATATATAAGAAAAAGTATTTTTGAATGAATAGAGAAAAAAAGTTGTTTTTCTTTAAAAAATTATTTCAATCTCTTGAGTGATTAAAGTGAAGAAAATTAAAGGAAAACATGTATTATCAAGAAACAAACAGAGTAGAATAAAATTAAAGGGATTTATCTAGAAATGATAATATATTTTCCTTCAATATAAATTCAAGCATAAATAATCCCAATTAAAATTAGATTGAAACATAAATCACTTACCTCAAGTATGACTTCCTTTGAGGGTGATATAACCTCATTTATAATAAAACTAAATTTATTACAATTATATAAGAGTGCAATTTACGTATTTATAATATCATAAATGAACCAATTATAACATTTAAACTCCCATTTATTAATAATTCCTTATTAAAATATTCATTTTTGAGTGTTAAATGCTTCGTTTTTCTTGAGAATTTCTATTTGGTAGTGTGAGACTTTTTCTTTGATCATAGTTGAATAATATAAATAATTTTATTTATGATATAAATATAATATATATATATATATATATTCATTATATACATATTTAGAGTCATTATTAAAAGGTAGATATAGAAAAATGAATTACACTGTTCACAGAGATAGTAGACTATACATACTCATGAACAAAATTTTCAATTTTTGGTGGATGGAAAAAATAAAGGAAAATAATAACTAAAATTTATAGAATCATTATTATATCATATATATCATATATATTCATTAAATCTATCCTTATTAAAAAATAAAAATTATATCATAAATATCATATATAAACATTAAACCCATCATAATAACCATTTGTGAAAGATGTTGATAGAAAATGAATTGTATCACTATGTGGAGATGGTAGTCCACACATATGCGCAAACGATAATTTCACTTTCCATTTGATTAAAAAATGTGGATAATTAAAATTTCATGATCATAATAAAATTTAATTATATTTAATATACTAAAGTTATTATTTTATGATTAATACCATATATTTAGAGGAGGTAGAAGAAGAAATAATTTGAAAGAGGTCGGGTAAGATGATTACCTCTTCTTTGGGATACCTCCTTTAGATACTTTCTCAAGGACCCTTGAAATAGTCTTTTATTAAGACCGAAACCTATAATTTGTGGCTAGGAAATTTAATAATATAACTAGATAGGTTTTGGTTGAGTTAGACAACTCAATGTACTGTAAAGAAAGAGAGAAGATGTTTCCTTTTGTAAGGGAGGGAAACGACACAATTGTAATTACTTAAAATATTTTAATATAATTAATATATTTATCATGTATAATGATTCAAAATTTCTATTAATTTTTTAAAAATAGTATTTTATTTAAATATAATTGGTAAATAAAATTTATACATGTTTTGGTGTCATTTTAACCTTATCATTTTGATTAACTCCTTCATTAACTATTTTTAAACTCAACCGTAGTAAAAACTATTTCAATCTTAAAGGGTTATGATTTTAATTATAAGATAAAAATTTGACAATAAATGGAAAAGATATTAAATTTTAGACTATATATTATCCTAATTTACCTCCAATAATATTTTTATATCTTTTAAATATTTCAATAAAATATTACTTTTTATAAAATATCATTAATGTAATTTTTGACACTATTTATTTAATTTGTCTTTAAATTTATCAAGATTGTTATGGAGGTCGAAAATAATCCTTTAATAATTCCCTAATATGTTATATTTGTCTATTTTTTTTGTGTAACACAATAATTCTTCAAAATATTATTGCTTTTAATATTTTTAAAATAATTTATTTTATTTTTATATTAATTGAATAAATACATTATCAACATTGTGTAAGTATTTAAGGTAATTATTGAATGATAAAAAATTAAAATTAAATTAATATGATAAAAAATTAATTTATATTTAAAATAAATATTTATAACTAAAATTATCCTCATTTTAACCTTATGTAAAAGTTTAGAGATATTAAAGTCAAGAAAGTGAAAATTTGTATTTATTCTTTTCTTAAATTAATATATAGGTCATAATCAAGGTAAAATAGTACCAAATAGCAATATATTCGTGAATTGGATAAAAATAAACAAAATAAACTAATTCAATAAGATAAATATTGGTTTTAGAGAAATTTTTAATCCTTATCCCAAAGTTTTAACCCTATTTTACTCGTTTTATCCTTACTGAGGTGGAAAATATTTTCCATGGTTACAATTAATAATAAAAAAATAAAAGGGACATATTTAAATTTTTTTATATATATGATTAAAAACATTGGATCCATAATATAAATTTTAATTCATATAATTGGTTGAATTTAATTTAAAATTAAACTTTCAAAATGTGATGAAAAACAGTCTCTCAGAAATAATATTTTCTTATGCATAAAAAGTTTCAATACCAAAATAAAAAATAAAATTAATTCCAATGAAATTAATTAGATCATTAATAATATAAATAAACTAATGTTACTTTTAGAACCATTTAAAACAAAATGGATCTTTGTTAATTTTTGAAATGAAAAGAAAATCTTCAATAAAAATAAGCATTTTCACTATTCATTGAAAAAACATTTTTTTTTCAAAAAATTATTTAAAATTCACTCAAAGATAATTTTAATATTTTGATTTCAAAAATTTAGTTTATTTTGTTATTTTTTAAAAGTGTAAAAAATAAATTATATTATTTTTTCATAAAAAATAATCAAAATCATTTTTAAGGGAAAATATATTTTTAAAGCATATAATGAATTTTCTAAAAATTGAGTGCATAATTATAAATATATTTTATCTATCTAAAACCTTTAGATATTTTTTAAATGTGTTCATTATAATTTATTCCACCAATTTAATGTCCATGTTATAATGGTATACTATATTATAGTTCATTTAAAATCGAGGTTGCGTGTATCACAAGTTATTGAAGAAATTCAATTTATTTAAAGAGAATATATCATAGAATCTAAAGGTATTACATTATAGTCCCCTTAAAATTAATTTCTTCCTCAAAATTCTATCACATTGATATTAAAAATTAGAATATCTCAATTTCATTACATCCTTAGGTTCCTATGTAGCTTATTCAAATTTATGATTCCTCTAGAGAACTTTAACCAACTGAGTAGTGTTATTCCATAGTATTTTATCTCTATGATCCAAGATTTATACAATTTATTATTTATATGAAAGATCATGCTATATTGGTATAACCTCTGAGTTAACTAAATGTAAGGGATTAGGTATGTACTTCCACAGGAGAGATACATGGAACATATTATGAACTTGAGATAGGTTTGGTGGAAGCGCGAAGAGATAAGTTACAAACCCTACATGATAAAGAATATAAAAGGGGAAAATATACCTAGCTCTCAACTTTACATTCTTTTTTAATCAAATAAGATTCTTTCATATAGAAATTCATAGTAATATCTTCTCACAAACTTTAAATTATTGATTTCACCAATGATTTTCATAAATAAATTTCTATCAACTATAAGCTAACTTAATGTGTTATTGAATGTATATAACTTTATCTACCATTTCCTTAGATATATCAAGTCCTAATAGATTTATTTCTCCAACTTCACGCTATCACATTGTAGTTCGACACTTCAATCTATAGAGAGATAGATAAGGATCCTTCTGAATGCTTGAGTGGAATCTATTATTGTAAGAAAACTTAACTAGAGGAAGGTATTGATCCCAACCACCTTTAAAATATATAGAAAAGGTCCTCAGAATATCTTCTAAGGTATTAATAGTTCTATTAGATTAAAAATATATTTATGGATGATAAATAGTACTAAAACACAACGCTAAATCTAGATATTTCTAAATGATTTTCCATAACTTTAAGGTTAACCTTGGATCTAAATTATATACAATATGTTGTGGTACTATATATAACCTTATATCCTACTTAATTTATATTTTGGAAAGTTAATAAAGAGATAAATATTCTCTGATAATAATGAAGTGTGATGAATCTATAATCTAATCTACTGCAACCTAAATAACATCATGTCCTTTTAATGTTTTGGAGAATCTGATAAAAACATTACATGGTGATGTTTTCCCATTTACATTATGGTATGGGTAATGGTTGTAAAATAACATTAAAATTATATATCTTATCCTTAACTTACTAACATAAAAATCCCTGAGATACATACTCTGCAATATATCTCTTCATGTTATTCCATAATAAATACTCTTTCAGATATCTATACATTTTTATACTTCTAATATGAATAAAGAATGTTGAACTATGAGTTTCATCCAATAAATCCTTCAAGTATGTTATGGATGGAACACATACATGTTTCCTAAAACTTATAATTCTATCACAATCAAGTTTGAACTTTGGAACATTTCCAACCATCTTTTTCAGCTCTACATCTTACTTCTGTGCCTCTTTAATATTCACTTGTATTGATGGTTGAATAGTATTTTGAGAAAGATATTATTTCTCCCATTGAATATTTCCAAATCCATCAAATAAAAATATAGAAATATTGTATCTTTTAGGATCCTTATCATAGATAGGCTAGCACGATCCACCAAACTTAGATAATCATCCACCCGATTCACATTCCTAGGGTGGTAATGTATTGAGTAGTCATAATATTTAATCAAATATAACCATATTATTTGGAACATATTTATATATTTATTAGTAAAAATATACTGTAAACTTTTATAATCAGTATATATATCCCACCTTTATCTATAATGATAATTCCTCTATATATTTAATGAAAAATTTATCGTAATTAACTCTGAATCATGAGTTAGGTAATTTTTCTCATAAAACATCAAATTTCATGAATCATGAGATATAAATATATAATTATACAAGAGGATTCATCATATTCCATTATTTAATGCATCACTATAGATCAAAAACCCTTCTCCACTATAGGTTAGTGTAATAAAAAAGCGTGTTGAATAACCTTCTCTTCTGTTTCTTGAAATTTTCTTCCCATTCATCTATTCAAAGGAACTTGGATCCCTTATAATTTAATTTACTGAGTGGATTATATAGCCATTATAAATTATTCATAAAGTATTGATAATATACATATAAAATAAGAAAACTATGGATCTTATTCATAGTGGTTGGTCTATTATAGTATTAAATAACATACATCTTGGATGGATCCACCCATATACCCTAGATTGAGATTATATAACCCAAAAATGAAACTTTCTATATCAAAAATTCATGCTCGATAAATTTTAAATACATAATTTTCTTTCTTAGGATCTTAAGTACAATTATGAAGTGATCTTTTTAATATTAATTGATTTTTGAATATATAAGAATTTCATCTATAAAGGATACCACAATCAGATCAAGGTAATATGTAGACTCTATCCATTAAATTAATGAAGATAGTAGGGAAATTTGTAAGACCAAATGACAACACTATAAATTCATAACTTCCATACCTTATACAAAATGTTGTATTGGGTATATCCTCCTTCTTAACCCTCAATTTATTCTATCTAGATTGAAGGTTAATCTTGTAAAAGTATTGATCTATGTTCAGTTTTTCAAACAAGTAATCAATATGGGGTATATGATACTTATTATTGATTGTGATCTTGTTCAATTCTAGATAATAAATGTAGAGTTACATCAGTCCATATTTCTTCTTAATAAAAAAGGCGCACCCATGATAATTCACTTGGATGAATGAATCCATTATCAAGATTCTCCTAGTGTTTTTTTATTTAATTATTGTAACTCAATCAAGGCCATACTAAATAGAGACTTAAAAATATGTGTTACATTGGGTATGGTTAATATTAAAATCTCAACTACATAATTCAGAAGAATATTATGGAATTATTCTGAAAATACTTAAACAAACTCCCATATAATAGTAATATATTTGATGTTGAGCTTCTCCCAAAACATTTTTGATAAACACCCCTTTTAAATATGAATAAATACCCATATAATGGATGAAATTTCCACAATAAGTTTAAATTTATGGTCATACTAATAGAAGATCATAGGTTGGTTTAAAATATAAAATGTGACATCTGTTCCTCAAAAATTGATATTTTATTTATATAAATAAATCCAATCCATGCCTAAAATAACTTTAAATTCAATTATAGGGAGAATAATGAGATTTTTAGGAAGCACATTACCAAAAACTTCAAATCATAAACTTGAGATGTGATCATTATACTATTAAGGGTTTTCATTACTAATTAAAGATATAAACATTGATATGGTATTGTTATTTCCATGGATAATTCTTCAGATATAAAAGAGGGAGTTTATCCAAAATTAAATATAACATTAACAGTTCTAGAGTGGATGATATGTGTAAATTTTACCACTTTATTATCATACCCCAAATTACTAATATTAATTGCGTGATATTTCACTTTGTCTCTAGGATTAATAGGTTTCTGACGTTAATCATCATCATTAACCTTCAGGTTTGAGAACTAGTTTTCATAATTCCCATAAACCTTACATTTGAAACACTAAAGTGTGAGTGGTGTATTCTTGGTTCTTTATCTTCGTTATTATCTAGATTCTTTCCATCACTTCAACATTTAATTATCTAAAAAGAATCCTTTCTAAACTTAAATTATTTACTAGTCCCCTTAAAAAAATTTCCTCCATTTATCCTTCTACACTTTGTGTATAATTAAAGTCTTATCTTCTTCCCTTTATTATTTTAATTTTATTTAAATTAAATTTTTAGTTTCTTATAAAAATAATAATATTGATGGGTAACACCAATATCCATTTCCACCTTGATAGAACATCAAATTATTTCTTTATAGACACTAAAGTCACTTAGGGATAACGCCCTTCAGAGACTTGGATTTAATACAATAAAGAATATATCAACCTTAATTTCAAGTTGGATGTTAATACCAGAAGTGTACCTCGCAAGTCTTATAATTTTTTCCTCATAAGTACTAACAGATTCATTATCATTCTACTTTATCTCATGGAATTCCTTCTACATTTTCATATAAATAATATAAGGAAGTAATTATTGAAAAATAACATTATGAAATCATCCCACTTAATTGATTCAATTAATTCCCATTTCCTTATGTTCTTGATGAGATCCCACCATTTATATGCTTCTCTTTCCAAATGATTGAAAGAAAAAATGACTTTTTAATTCACAAAACATAGGAGAATTATAATGGGATACCACATAATCATTGAATATCACATTAAACATTAACATGGTTCCTTTAGGTTCTAGCCCTTTATTAAAACAAAAAATAATAGTTTGAGAAATAATAATCATAGTGGGAAGACACATAATCATGAAAAATCATCTATAGGATGTCTAAATCATGACCCATTATTTTAAATCTAGGACACGTTAGGTTTAACCTAGACTATCCATGGTCTATATCTATTTAAATAATTTATAATAGTTTATAAACAAAATATGAATTTACCCATGAATGTCCCTCGGTATTATTAAAATAGGTGCAGTAATGGCACACTCACCATGCACCAAAATTATGGGTAAGATATACTTGAACAAATATTTTTTGGGTTATTACCCCTAGTTGCATTTGTTTCATAACAAATTACATTTGTTGTATTTAGAAAGATATGTTTTGATAGGAAATCCACATCCATTTATTTAACATAACTTAGGAATTTATCCCATATATAGGATGATCCTAATGGTTCTCACTAAATTTTTCTCATCTTAATTTCTAAAGGTAACTAAAATTTTCTCTGATACCAACTATAGAAACCTATAATTTTCATATATAAATATTACATCTTATTAGTTTAATATTCATTAAATAACATTAAAATACATCCCATAACCATAAAGGTTTATTATCTTTTGAAACTTGGAGACATAGACAATTGGTTAATAAAATATCTACAACATCTCCCACTTAGTTCTTTACAACTTTCAACTTTCTTAGACACATCATACCTATTTTTTTTTTCATATCTAAGGAAAAATAAAAAATAATAAAGTTTTATCTCATATACTTAGTAAAGGTAAAATAGGAAGATATTAATGATCCTTTAAAAATAAAATAAACATAAAGTGCATGAGAACATGAGAATAAACTTTGAAAATCCAATCCAATAATTCTTGGATCATAAACAATGGTCATGAGTCATGAAATAAAGATTGGTTGTAACATCTTGTTACTATTTTTCGGTATTCCTAAACCCCTATTTTAATGTTTATTTGTTTATGATTTATTTAAGGATGATTCAGATGAACGATTAAATTTTTTGGAAGTTTCTGGGCTAGTGCATTGTTGGCGCATGGTTTTCCCAAACCATGTGCCCTCTCAGCAGAAACCATGCAAACCTAGATAGTGGGGTTTTTCACAGTTATCATATAGTTTAAAAAACTATGTTCCAATAAAGAGAAATCATGCAATTGGATAAATAGGGATGAATATCTAGGGAACACAATTTTTCTAAACAGTGCGGCTCTGCCCATCTAACTGTACATATGGGTTTTTATTAATCTGAAAATTAATTTGAAATAGATGAAAACCTATTTTTATGTCCCTGATGGACATGTACAACCCTGAAATAATTTATCCTTTATTGAGGGATCTAAATAGAAATTTTTATCCCTCTACACCCTCCCAAAAGTGGATTAAAGCTTGGAGAACACCGTTCGATCTCCACCGGGTAGGCTTCCTCTTCCCGCTCTCCATCTCCCGCTATCTCTATTCTCCTCCCTAGGGTTTCATAGATCCCCATGTTTATTTTTGGATCTAATAACCTTTGTTTTGGTATCTTTAACCTAGGTTTGACTCTCGGTTTCCATCATCATCATTCTTCATTGGCGAATCTCGTTTAGGGTTTGGTGTTTTGAGATCTTGTGTTGCTAAGGTAGGTAGTTCCGTTATGATGCCCAAAATTTTTTAAACCTAAATTGATGTTTAATTTCAATTGTTTGATTAAAATAAAATTTCTTGATATAAATAAAATTTATTTAAATTGGTGTATTGAAAACCCAATTCCATTGAATTGATGTGTTGGGAATTTATTTTGGCATGAAATTGGGAAAATCCCCAATTCCAAGGAATTGGGGTGTTCTTGTAAAATTGATGAAATTTAGTGCAATTTAAATTATTGAATTTAAATTTGTGAAATTGATGGATTTTTTTTGAATTTAAATTGTTGAATTTAATTGTGAGTGTGTATTTTGAAATTGAATTTTGATTTTATTTCAAATTCTTATATGAGAAAAATGTATTAAAGTGTTTTGATTAAAACCCATTGGTTGTATTTTGAAAAAGGCATGTTTTTGATTAATAACCCATTTTGGTTTTGAAATGGAAAATTGAAATTTTGAAATGGGATAATGGGATTAAAATTTATTTTAAACCATTTTTAAAATGAATTCCCCATAATTGTTTTCTACTAGAGCACCTGAAAGCCTAGTTAGTTAGTAAGTTATTTGAGACAAGCACGCTAGTACTGGAATGACTTAGAATGAGATTAAAGTTTTTCAACTCTAACATAAACATCATTTCACACATTGAATTAAACAGTAGGATGCCAATGATTCCTCTCTTTCTAGTGCCAAGGGACATGTGTACACATTGCGGTTATTATCACATGAGTGCGTGAGGATCCCATAACCTAGAACTATCATACCTTTTAGCAGATGACCATGTTTCACACTTGTTTATAATTGAAATATAAATGTATTAAAATGTTTGTAAACTATTTTACATGCCTTATGAATTTATATAAACTGTTTTATATAAAATATTTATTTAAGCCATGGTTTAGAAATTATTTCCATCATTTGAAATATAAAGCATGAATTATTTAAATCATGATTTTGAAATTCAAAAACCAATTTATTAAATTGAAATATCTCTTTTGTTAAATAAATATTGGAATATCTTATGGAATCCTTAGTGAGACTCTATTGGGCTTTATATCACACCCTACTCATGACTTTGAATGTTTGTAGATTATCTCCTTCCAGGTTTGATCTAGGGTAAAGAACCACTTGGAGGTGGTTCTAGATATTAATCCACGGACTTGATGAGTTACGACCATTAGGAATTGGTAATTTTTTCCTATTTATGGTAATTTTTTGTATTAATTTAGGTCTTTATACCTATTTGATTTCTGGTACACTTCCCCATATAGAGTTTCTTTTGAATTCATACTATTTTGTTTATCTTTATTTTGCAATGCCTGTGAAAACAATCATTCACACTTTCTTTTTGTATGATGGTAGTTGCACGTCGCCAACCCATGGAGATTGGGAAGACCCTTCAGGACATGTCAGTGTAAGATCACTTATCGGGTTACCAGGGTACCCAGGCTAGTTCATGAAAAATATGTATAAGCTCTCTTGGTTGATATTTTGTCTTGAAGTTAGTATGCATTGTATAATCTTATTTGGTTTAGGGGTAGTTATAACTGAGTGTCTGGACATACCTCACAATATATAATATTAAGTCACCAAGAGTGGTTTGGGAAATACATCTTGAGGATTAGTTCTAGTATTTTCCTTGATTTTATTTTGGATATATTGAAATCCAAATCTTTTTCGTCAATCATATGGTATTAATTTACTATATTTCTCTATTTGAGTGTTAATATGATGTATTCCTTGTTGTCTGCTGATGTTATGTAGAATCATGCCTTTGAGAAGATGTGAAAATTAGATCTAGGAGGAAGCTATTGGTGAACCTTAGTGAGTAAATCCTTTGGTGGACCCAAACCTGGTTGATGTGATTGTGCATACTGTCTAAGATTTGAGACAAGCACCACCCCCAGTTCCCATTCAGGCTCCAGCTGGGGAACCTCAGAGGGATGTTCTAAAGATAACTTCTGAAGGATTACATTTCCATAATCCAGCACCATGCAAAGTCTCAAATTATCCTCAAGAGTTTAAGGAATGGTTGAGTAGGATGAAGTGTTTTTTTGGGTTTTTATAGATGACTTAAAAAATCAAAGTGAAGTGTGAAACCTTCATGCTATAAGGACTGAGAAGGAGATGATTAGACATTATGGTGATGGAGAATAATATCGATTTCTTAGAGTGAAAGAACATCAATGTTCTCTTCATCAACCAATTCTATCTATAGTTGATAGTTTTTTTCAAGGACATAGATTTTTTCAAACTCGTGCAGGCTGACAGGACTGTGATAGACTATGCAAACCATTTTGCTGAGCTTGTGTTTTTTTCACCTAATATAGTATCGAATGAGAGGATTAAGGCTTGGTGGTTTGAGTTAGGACTTAGATTTGATATTTATTATCAGTTTTTCTTGCAGAATCATCCTTCCTATACTGATGTACTCAATAGAGAGCTGATGGTTGAAATAGACCTGGCTGACAAGTTAAGGTTATCGAGAGTTTCTTTCTCCCCTAGTGGCGGTGTAAGTTACTTAAAAGTAAAGCGTAAGAATGATGATTCTAATGGTGGATATTGACAACATAGTCAGTCTAGACCACTTGTAGGGCCTATAAGAGTCCCTTTTATTTGTTAACAATTTGGAAATATAAGGAATTTAAAGAGGGTTTTCACTGAGGAACCCAAGATATGTCATTCTTGTGGACATTCTGGTCACTTGAAAAAGTTTTTCCATATTTATTCTACTACCCATAATGACTTGGGGTCATTAGAACCATCTAAAAATATGGTGAAATCTTATTCTTCACAAATAAAAGGGTTCTATCCACAAGAATCCGTAATGACAATTATTCATACAGTGTAAGAGTCTGCAAAGGAAACAGATACGGGTGCAACAACTATAAGAGGTACCATCACTATAGCTTCACCATTAGTGACCACTTTATCTGATATTGGTGCATCTCATTCATTTATTTCAACCCATATTGTTAATATTCTAAATATTACTATGGATATTTTGTTTTATTTAATAGAAATTACTACTACCCTTAGTATAAAGAGGGAACAAGGATGATGTAGCCCCACTTGTGTTTTCTCTATGTCAGATTTTGAGATTTATTGGATTTTTATAGTTCTCAACATGAAACTACATGATGTCATTTTGGGATCAATTGGATCATTTCCAATAAATATTTAATTTACTTTTATCTTATAAGGGTCTCCTTCACTACACTCAACGGGGTTTTACATATCTTTCAAGGAGAATGGGACCCAAGGTTGAGTAGAGTTGGACCATCTTATTTAGAGTTGGGGAAAGTGATATATATGTTTTTTGATATGGAGAAGGAATCTTTGAGTGGTGATCTCCCTCTAGTTATCATCAAGTTTCCCAATGTATTTCCTTTTGAATTCTCTACTTTTCCACTGATAAGGGAGGTAGAGTTTTCTATTGATTTAGTGAATGGTACTCAACCAGTTTCTATTTCCTCTTACCATAGGGAACCCATTAAAATAAAAGAGTTGAATACTCAGTTGGATAATCTTATAGAGAAAGGCTTTATATGACTTAGTGTGTCACCTTGGGCGGTGCCTATTCTCTTTGCTAAAAAATATGATGGCACCCTTCACCTTTACATTGATTATTTAAAATTCAATCAAGTCACGGTAAAGAACAAATATTCATTGGGATGTATTGATGATATGTTTGATTAGTTGAAAGGGGAAAGGTGGTTCTCGAAGATAGAACTTTGATCTGGTTACCATCAGTTGAGGATAAAATAATCTGACATTCAGAAAACCACCTTTTAGAGTAGGTTTGTCCATTACGATTACCTTGTCATGCCCTTTGGTGTAACCAATGATCCTGTAGTTTTCATGACTTTAATGAATAGTATTTTCCATGAGTATCTTGATACCTTTTTTGTAGTATTTGTGGATGAAATATTCATTTACTCTATGTACAAGGAGGATCATGTGCATCATTTGAGAACAATTTTGATCTTGTTGAGAAAACACCAACTCTCCACCAAGCAATTAAAATGTGATTTATGGATTCAAGAAGTGAAATTATTGGGATATGTGGTCTCAGAACATGTTTTTTCAATTTATATTAAAAAGGTGTAAGCATTTGTGACAATGGGGAAACCACTAATTTTTTTTGAGATTCATAGATTCTTAGGTCTATCTGGGTATTATCACTAGTTCATTAAAGAATTCTCAAAGTTAAATTCTTCTATGACTTCTCTTTCTCAAAAGGGATTAAGTTTTATTAGGAGGAAAATTTTTCTAATTTTTTTATTGATATGAAAAATCTTTTGACTACTGCTATGGTGATTATTCTTCCAGACGATGGGCATGGCAATGTGGTCTTCTCTGATGCATTGAGTTTAGGTTTGGGCTGCATTATTATACAAGGTGATAAAGTATTTTTAGATTCCTTGAGTAGGAAAAATCTGACCCAGGCTATGAAATAATCACCAGAAGAGTAGAACTTGATGTATCTCTTTGTACTGTTGCATATTGGGGTCCAAAAATTAAGGGATGAGGTCTCCTTGTCTAGTTTTTAGTTTTCATCCACTCTTATTGAGATGATTCTTCCTGAATAACAACTTTATTATGAGTTATGTATCATTAGAGACTATTTTAATAATGGAGAGACTATGTTTTAATAGTCGTTATCCACCCACAAAATTATATGTAATCATAATTGATTTATTATACCAATAGCGGTAAGGAATGATGTGATGAGAAATTGCTATAAATATTAGTGGCCTGTGAACCCCAGAACCACGAAGATTTTCTATGACATGAGGCATCAGTTTTGGGGACCGTATATAAGATGGAGAACTAATGAGTTTTTATCTTGTTTTTATACATTCCAAAAGGTCAAGTCCAAGCACTAGAAACCTTTGGGTTTGATTCAACCTTTTTAGTCCTGACGTGGAAGTGGGTTGAGATCTCTATGGACTTTGTGGTTGGATTTCCATTTACTCAGAGAAAGAAGAACGTGATATGGGTTGTGATCGATCAACTGATAAAATTGGCTCAATTTATAACCATTCATGACACAACCAATGTTGAGGAGTTGAAAAATATCTATGTGTAAGGGATTTTTTGTCTACATAAAGTTCCATCTTCTATAGTCTCTCATAGAGATCCTCAGTTCACTTATCATTATTAGAGAGGCATTCAAGAGGCACTGGGATCTTAAGAACATTTGATAATGACATACCATAATCAGATAGATAGAGATAATAATCTATATAAATTCTTGAGGATATGATTTGTGACTGAATTCATGAATTTAGTGGATCTTGGGATGATCATTTAGGGATGGTTGACTTTTCTTATAACAAAATCTACCAGTCCATGATCAGAATGACCCATTTTGAGTCCTTGTATTTCATACCTTAAAAATCTCTATTTTATTGGTCAAAGATTGGTGAAAGTTACTTGGTTAGACCAATCTTGGTTCAAGAGATGATGGAAAAGAATCAGTTGATTCATCAGATAATGTTGATGGAAAAAAGCCGGTATAAGTCTTATACCGATCATCATCATAGACCATTGTGATTATCACTTGGTGACCTAGTGTTCTGGAAAGTTTCACCCTCTTTGGGTCTTCGACAATTTGGGAGGAAAGGGAAACTTTCACCTCATTTTGTGGGAACTTTTGAGGTTGTTGAGTAGGTGGAAAAAGTTTCTTATCATTTATAACTCCCACCTTAGTTGACGTTAATACATAACTTGTATTATGTATCTTAGCTTTGAAAGTATCAATTTGATCCATCTCATGTTTTTAATTTGAGTGATCTTGAGGTTGAACCTAATTTATCCGTGATCGAATGACTAGTTAGGATAGTTGATTTTGAAATAAAGGTACTTTATGGTTGGATGATACCTTTGGTATGGGTGTTATGGAAGCATTATTTTGGGTCTCATGAGACGTGGGAGAGGGAGACACTAATGAGCGAGTAGTAGCATCATTTTTTGGTATGGGAGTTTCTGAGTAGGCTTTATGGGGATATAAACTTTCTATGGTGGGAGAGGTTGTAAGATAATGTAACCATTTTTAGGTATTTATAAACCCCTCATTTAATATTTATTTGGTTAGGTTTCATTTAAGGGTGATTCATTTGAAAGTTTTGTAAATTTTGGAAGTTTATAGGCTAGTGAATGATTGGTACAAGGTTTTCCCAAACCATTCACCCTATCAGTAGAAACCATGAAATCCCATATACTAAGGTTTTTCATGGTTAGAACATGGTTTGAAAAACCATTCAACACCAAGGATAAATTATGCACCAGGAGAAATAGGGGCACATGGCTAGGGCACATAGTTTTTTAAAACCATGTGGCTCTGCCCAGCTAACCATGCCTATGAGTTTTTATGAATTTGAAAATTAATTTTAAACACCAAAAACATTATTTTTAGGTTCTCAAGGGACCATTACAACCTTAAACCGATTTATCCTTCCTTGAGAGATCCCTTGAGGATATTTTGGCCCCTTTACACCCTCCCAAAATCAAATTAAAGCTTAGAGAACACCATTTGATCTCCACCAGATATTTTTCCTCTCCTCATTCTCTATCTCCCGATATATCTCTTCTTCTCCCTAGGGGTCCATGTAACCCAATTTTGATTTGTGGAACTAATACCCTCTATTTTGGGATCTTAAACCTAGGTTTGATTCCCAGTTTCTATAATAATCATTATTTATTAGAGAATTCTATTTAGGGTGTGGTGTTTTGAGATCTTACATTGCCAAGGTATGTAGTTCCATTATGATGCCCAATTTTTTTAAACACTAATTTTTTTTAATATCAGTTTTTTTGATTTTAATGAAATTTCATGATATAAATGAAATTGATTTCAATTGGTGTATTAAAAACCCAATTACATTGAATTGAGGTTTTATAAATTTATTTTAGCATGAAATTGGGAAAACCCCCCAATTAAAATAAATTGGTGTGTGATTATGAAATTGATGAAATTCAGTGGAATTTAAATCATTGAATTTAAATTTTTGAAATTGATGGAAATTGTTTGAAATTATATTATTGAATTTAATTTTGAAAGTGAATTGTGAAATTTAATTGTGAATTGATTTTAAATTCCTGTATGAGAAAAATGGCTTAAAGTGTTTTGATTAAAATCCATTGGTTTTATTTTGAAAAGGCATATTTTTGATTAAGAACCATTTTTTTTGTTAAATGGAAAATTGGAATTTTAAAATGGGAGAATGGGATTGAATTTGTTTTAAACTATTTTTAAAATAAATTGTCCATTATTGTTTTGTACTATAACACATGCAAGACTAGGTAGTTAGTGAGTTATTTGGGACAAGAACACTATGATAGGAATGCCCTAACACCAGATTTAAGTGTTACAATTCTAACATAAACATCATTGAGAACATCAAATTCCTCAGTAGTATGCTGATGAATCCTATCTTTCTAGTGCCGAGGGACATGTGTACACATTATGGTTATTATCACTTGAGTGTGTGAGGATCCTATAACCTGGAACAATAGTACCTTTTTAAAGATGACCATGTTGCTCGCATGTTTATATTTGAGATATAAATGTATTCCAATTTTTGTAAAATATTTTACATGCCTTCTGAATTTATATAAACTATTTTATATAAAATGTTTATTTAAGACATTATTTAGAAATTATTTCCATCATTTCAAATGCAAAGCATGAATTGTTTTAATAATGCTTTTTAAATTCAAAAACCAATTTATTAAATTGAAATCTATCTTTAGTTATGGAATATTTGGTGAGACCCTATTGGGATTTAGCTCACACCCTAGTTGTGCCTTCGGGTGTTTGTATATTATCTCCTTCTAGGTATGAGAAGGGGTAAACCAGCACTTTTAGGTAGTTCTATCCATTAATCAATGGACTTGGTGAGTTGCGTCTATTGGGACTTGGGGAGTTTTTTTCTATTTTATGGTACATTGTTGTATTACTTTAATTTTTTATACCTATTTGACTTATGGTACACTTATACCTTTAGATTTTATATTGTATGCATACTGATTTGTTTATCTATCTTCCGCAATGCTTATGGAAAAAAATCGTTCCCACTTTATTTTTGTATGATGCCAGGTGATAATCCCTAACCAATGGGGATTGGGAATTCCCTTCGGGCTATGTTAGGGCTGACTCAATTATTGGGTTACCAGGGTACCCAAGATGGTTCTTGACATCAGTAGTTCATAAGCCATGAATCATAAATGGTTCAAATAAATTGATCCATGGGAATATAACATTGGAAAAATATAATGTCATAAAAGAATATAATAATGTGTGTCATAATAAAAAACATTAAAATCTTATGAAAATGATACCAACAAATACATTCATAACATATTATTCTTAGGATAACCACCTGTGTACTAGTTTTGGGCTTGGGATAACCTCCTAAATACCCTTTTTCGGGCTTGGGATTACCTCCTAAATACCCTTTTTTGGGATTGGGATAACCTCTTGTGTGCCCTTTATGATTATAACACATTAATATTTACCCAATTCACTAGAGAGATCTATAATTTCGGTCCCAAACATCACAAAATCATAAATCCATTTATATACATACCACAAGATTATAAAAACATTCATCATAACTTAACTTGTGGAAAATAAAATTGGTTTCATTAATATTTCATCATCGTAAAAATAAAACATTTAGAGAAATAAAAAATATGGTATAATTGGATCATATACCCTTTAAATTATAATTAACATCAAAGGATGTTATCATAGATGAAATTTTCCTTTAAAATATCACTGGAATATTTCTTGAGGAAAGTAAACTTTTCATTTTTATATCCCATATTTAAAATTAATAATCTTCCAAATTTTAATAATTTTTTTGTTTGAAAATAACCTTGAAAACATGTAAAGGAATCTCTAAATCATTTAGTGTTCTTGATGGTGGGTAATTCCATTCATACCATGTATGTTAGAACAACGATTCCTTTCATATTTTGGGTAAAAAGTAAAAAGTACCTTGTTTGAAAAATGACAAGAAGATTATTTTTAAAGAATTTTAAAAAAATTAAATCTTAGTTAAAAATAAATTTAAAATATCATAATATAATATATTTATTTTTTAATTTTTTTTATAAAAAATGGATATAAAATGAAATGTATTTTTGACTAAATAAAGAAATAATGATGTTTTTACTTAAAAACATTGTTTTTGTGTCTTGAGTACTTAAAGTAAGAAAAATGAAAGAAAAACATGTATTCTAAAGAAATAAACATTGTGTAATAAAATTAAATTTATTTATCAAGAAATTATTATATAATTTTATTCAATATAAATTTAATCCTAAATAACTCCGATTTAAAAGCGATTGAAACATAAATCCCTTACCTCAAGTTTGATTTGATTCAAATGTTCTCTAACATCCTATATAATAAATTTAAATTTATTATAATTATATAATAGATTCATGTATATACTTATAATATCACATATGATCCACTTATAATACTTAAACACCTATTTATTAATAATTATTTATTAAAATCATCATTTCTAAGTGATAATTGTTTCAATTTTAATGATATTTTTTGTTTGGTAGTTTCAGTACTTGTAGTTTTATCGTGGTTATATAATCTAAATAATTTTATTTATGATATAAATATCATATAAATTCATTATATACAAATTTATAATCATCCATAAAATGAAGAAAAATAAAAATCGATTACATCGTTCATGGAGATTGTAGACCGTATGTACGCATAAACGTTGTTTTCAATTTTCGATGGATAAGATGAAAGAAAGGTAAATAATAAATTAATTTTTTTAAAAAATTATTATATAATATATATCATATATATTCATTAAATATATCCTTATTACCATCCATTTAAAAATGAAATTAAAAAAGAATTTCATCGCTCTGTGGAGGTGGTAGTCCACACGTACGCACACATTTTCAAATATATGGGAAGGTAAGAAAGTAGATATCATATTATAATTATAGAAGAATAATTTTATTATAGGTATAATATATAAATCTTAAAACCATCATAATAACAATCCATGAAAGGTGGTGATAGAAAATAAATTGTATAATTATGCGTAGGTGGTAGTGCACATGTACACACAAGCGATACTTTCACTTTCTATTTGATGAAAATGAGGGTGGATAGTGGTGGTTTCATGATAATAATAAAATTTTATTATATTTATTATAATTAATTTATTATTTTATGATGAATACTACATATTTATAGTAGATTGAGAAGAAATAAATTGAAATTGGTCGAGTATGATGATTACCTCTTCTTTAGGAGTCCTCCTTTAGATCATTTCTTAAGGACCATTGGAATGATATTTTAAGAATAAAAAAACCTCTAATTTGAGTATAGGTAATTTTATAAGATAATTTTATATGTTTTTTGCAATATATATGGCTCACGGTGGTGTATATAAAATAGATAAGGGGTGCCCTTTTATAAGGGAGCTAAAAGACACACTTGGAATTACTTAAATGATTTAAATATAATTAATGACTTACTCATGTATAATTTTTAAAAATTAAAAATAATTAGAATGAAAAGATTATTTGGTTAAAATATCACCATAAAATAAAATTTAGACAAGTATTGGTATTATTTTAAACCTTAAATGTTTTATTAACCCGTTCGTTAACCATTTTTAACTATAACCGGGGTAATAACTATTTCAATCTTAAAGGGTTTTAATTTTGATTATAAGGTAAAAGATAGCCCATAAAAGGAAAATATATGAAATTTTAGACCATATATTATCCTACTTAAACTATTTATGGAAATTTATTATTTTTTAATAATTTAAAAAAGTATATTTTTTCATAAAATATCATTAATGTCATTTTTAACACTATTTATTTACTTTGACGTTAAAGTTATCAATATAGATATGGAAATAGAATATAAAAATTGAAAACATACCTAATATTTATATTTACCTAAAAAATTATCATATAAAAAATATTTCATCCAAATTTTATTATTTTTAATATTTTTAAAATCATTAATTTTATTTTTATATCAACTGAATGAATACTGGTTCAACATTGTGTAAGCATTTAAATTTATTATTCAATAAATAAAAATTAAAAATAAATTAATATGATAAAAAATTAATTTATATTTCAAATAAATATTTAGAACCAAACATATCCTCTTTTTATCCTCATGTAAATTTTTTAGAGATATTAAAGTCAAGAGAGTGGCATTTTGTATTTATTCTCCTTTTAAATTGATATAAAGATAATAATAAAATAAAAATGGAAAAAAGAGGAAAAATATTTTAGACTTGCATGAAAATTTAATAAATATAATTATAAAATAAAATAAATACAAGTGTTAGAGAAATTTTAAAGCCTTATCCCAAATTTGTAACCTTATTTTACACATTTTACCCTTGTCGATGTGACCAATATTTACCACAATCAATATTTATAATAACAAAAAATAAATGGTAACTATTTACAAAATTTTAAAAATAAAATTACAAATATGGAATATATTTTTTCAAATAAAATTCATATAATTTTGAGAATTTAATTTTAAATTAACTCACAAAATGTGTCTAAAAGCAGTTTTCTAGAAATAACATTTTCTTAAGTATAAAAAGTTTTTATTCCAAAATAAAACATTAAATTAATTCCAATGAACTTAATTGGAATATTTATAATATAAATGTACTAATTTTACTTTTTAAACCATTTAAAACAAAATGGAATTTTTTGTAATTCTTTAAATGAAAAGACAATTTCCAATAAAAACTAGTAATTTTTATTATTCATTGAAAAATCAACTTTTTTAAAAATATTCTCAAAAATTAACTCTAAGGTAATTTTGATATGATAATTTCAAAATTTAAGTTCATTTTTTCAAAATAATGTTCTAAAAGTTTTAGAGATTAATTATATTTTTTTATAAAAAGTAATAATTTTTTTGAGGAAAGATGTATTTTTAAAGCATATTATGGCCTTTATAACAATTGATTACATGTTTATCAATATATTTTATTTATCTAAAACCATTGCACATATTTTTTTATTCCAATTAATTCTACCAATTCAATAGTTAGGTTATAATAGTATACTATATTATGGTTCTTTTAAACTTGGTATCTCATGTATCACAAGCTACTAGAGAAATTAAATTTATTTAAGGTGAATAGTTGATAAAATATCAGGGTGTTACCGTCAACATGTCACTAGAGAAACAACTATGTCCCCTAAGTATCATTGTATCACAAACATTCTTCATGGGTTCCCTTGTCTCAAACACATCCACCAAGTCAACACCCAACACTCAAATGGAATAATTTCCCTCAACATTTTCAATGTCTCATCGAGACCTCACCATAATCCTAGGAAAATCCATCCTAGAATCTCTATAGAAAGTAGGATAAGGCCCCAATTAATACCCAATTTTTCTTAGGTTGGTCTGGAAACCCAAACTAACTAAACATTACCCAAAGAAATCCTATCCAGTGCTTAAATATCAAGGTGAAAGAAACACTCACCCCATGCTCTTAATATTAGGCCAAAGGCTCTAAGGTATCTCATGGTTCAGTCACAACCTACTCATGCCACTCATTCTCATTCTATATCTTCCCCATAATCATAAGTCAATAAGGGATCCTATTATATGTGTCACTATGCTTACATAATCCAATTACACTCCTCAAGGGAATCCATGTATCTTAAGCATATTACCATAATCGGGGCCTTGACCATTGATGACCGATGAAAACAAGTTAGGGCACACAGGTCCATTGCAAACCTTAAAACTTTTTTTATCCATCGTTATTTCATTTAAAATTAAAAAATTAATTTTAGATAAAATGTTAATTACCCCTCATGGTGAGACTATGTATCTAATTCCATAAAAATAATTCATAATACCATGGGGAATGCATGGGGGAAATCCTACCTCAAACTATAGTTTTTCCCTTTTTAATAATAGCCTAAAAACTCTTTATTGAGCTCTTTCAATCCCAAAGTTCATCGTCCAAACACCCAAGGCCCTAACTCCAAAGATAAAATCCAACAATTAATTATAAAAAATTATAATTAATTACTTAATTCAATTAAACATAAAACCTAAAATATCACCGATCAATATCCCCTCACTAAAATTGTGAGAAATGGGATGAAAACCACTCCTGGAACACCCCCAAACATAAGACACAAAAAATTCCCAATTTAATTACCCAGATAATTAGTTTATTTATTACAATTTCACTAAAAACCAAATGAAAATTCATATGATGACTTAAATTCATCAGAATTACATTTAATCAATGTCTTGGGTTATCCTCAATCCATTACATGAAAAATCCTCATTATATTAGGATGATTCTACCATGATCCAATGGAATCATCTCAAGAACCCTAGATAATTCCAACCAAAATCAGAAACAAAGGAGGGGACCCAAAATGTAAGGAATAGGAATGAGGAACTCACCTAGATTTCCTATGAAATAGAACCCCAAAAAGCCCAAAACCATGAAGAATCAAAGGGCAAGAGGGAGGGATTCTCCCTGGTTCTTCATATGCAAGAGGGAAAGGAAAGTGGGTCCATACCCCTAAAAATGAAGAGTGTAATGGTGATTTTCCCCAAATAATTTAGAACATGGAGGGAAAAATGGATTTCACCACATTGTGGCCCCTCCCACACTTTCCATTTTCTGTAATGGAACCTCTCATCTAAAATGACCAAAAAAATCCCTGGGTCAGGATGCTAAAACATGTTGACCTACCCATGATCCATGCCCAATCAGGGTGAAACACCCTTCAAAATGATGAGATGTTCGCTTATCCATTTTCACCACTCCACCCCTTAAAAAATAATAGAGATCTCTACAACATGGGGATCCCCATGGTCATCCAAAATAGCCATACTAGAGGCACCATGACATGATTCAAGCTGTGGTGGACTACAGGCACCCAAACACATTCTAATCCACCTGAAAATATTTCTTAGTCCCTATTAACACTTGAAAAACATCCAGGTAATTGAGACAAGTCCAAAAATATATCCTTAAGGGGTTTCAATGCTTTAAATCTTGATTCAAACTTTAATTTTCAAAATAATTTCCAATATGGTACCAAAAATTCAAATTCCATCAAAATCTATCAACCCATATAGATATAGGCATTTAAAACTTTCCCTCCATAGCACTTACTATCCTTAAGAATCCTCTTCATCCATTCTAGCCTTAAAAAAACCTATCCTAGCCATAAAATCATAATCACCTCATTATGATCTACCCCGGAACACCAAATGATCTTCCGCTACACAAATCCAAACACAAGGGGGAATTCTTCTCAAAACCCAATCAACCACTCATCACTATCACTGAAACATTGAGTCGACACTTACCTTCACCCACCTATATCAAGAAAATATTGTATCATTGATTAATTTACCTATGGTTTTATGGTTCTACCCACCATAAGGCTCTATATATAAGGACCGATCCAAGACATTCTTATCCTCACCATCAGAATCAATTATCAAAAATTCATTCTATGTGGTTTGATGAAAAAATTAGGGTGGTTTCCATATCACCACACCCAAACTCATAAAAAACACTGGTTGATCTAACTATATCTAACCATTCTCAAAAACACTCATCCATACCCACCAATGCACCATCACATCACCTGGTCACAAGGAATCTGGTCCAAAAGGAAACTAATGATCATCCCAAAGCTCACACCAAGGTCCATAATCAGCTTCTGGTGTAATTTTATGATTAGATCCTCAAATAACTAAAGATGCTACTGGGATATCACTTGATCACCATCACACTTCTGATATGAATCACCATCGAGTTGCATCAAGATAATATCAATCCCAGTTCCAACACTTAGTCTCCATTAAACATCACATATGAATACCATATATGGTATTACCCTCAAAAACAAATATAATATGATTTATCCACTTAATGAAATCTAAGAACTGCCTTGATCGTCCAATGATTGAACTCAAGAATCCAGACCCTACCCCCATGGGGTCTCTCCTCTATAGCCAATACTCCATTTATGACTGCATATAATAACTATAAAATTTAATTCCTTTCATTCCCAAGTGCCAAAATGAAACACCAAATTCTTACCATTCCCATATTACATGAATTTCATCCTCAAAATTCATTATAATTCCATCTATAATGAGGGTCAAACCCTCCTAAAACTAATGGTGTACTTCCCACCATATGAATTAATTTATAATAATCCTAGAGAACAAACTCACCCAGTTTCATCATGGCATGTGTATTGATCTTCCCAATCTATGATCACACATATCATAAATACCACACTAGGATCCATTTATAGATTGATTATTCCCCCGTACCTGATCCATTTCCAAAAATTGCCCTTCTCCCTGGGGAACATCTCGTTTCCAAAAATCTCTAGCACCCAAGCCCATAATCATCTCCTTAATTTCATCATTCCTCATCTCACATATGGGTACTCTTTAACCTATATATCAAAATTTACCATGTATAAATAGTGTTTTTATTTCAATTTTATCTAAAACTAAGGTTGTGTGATTTGGTATAACTCAAATCACATAACCCGAATTGTGATCCCACAAGTCACACATCACCAATCCTAAGATCATTCAACCTTGGTGACCCTATTAAAATCAATAATTACACATATACCATAGTTTACCAAACACCCACCCTCCAACCAACATAGTGTCCAAACCATGAGTGTCAACTCACACTTTCACAGCACTATCGAAAGTGTATCCAAAATCAACAAGTTTAGGTACTGAACTGGTCCTTACCTAAAAAATAAAACTTTATACCAAAATTACATGTGCTAAACATTATTTCCTCAACAAAATACAAGTAATAAATATTCCTATACCATATTTGAAAGTAGAAACATTTTAATATCCTAATAACTTGAAGCATTTACCCATGATTCATTTTTCTAAGGAATTCAGAAGTCCAATATAATCCCTATGTTGGGTTAAAAACATATATCACATCTCATCTCTTCTATAATCACCATCTCATCATGATCCTAATCCATATCTCAAGCTCTAGGCTCTTCCACCTAACCTATAAGTCAAAAATCACCCAATTCAAAGTTTCTAGGGAATATCTATGGTTCTTTATGAAATGTAACATGGACATTAATGCACTCAAATACCCACTTTAGGGTCTCACATATACATCAGGCATCACAAGATGAGTCATCATCCCTCTAAGGAACAAATTCTCATTGGATATCCATATACAGGACAACCCATCAAGAATCATGATCTCATGCTAATCCTCATCGCACCTCCTCATATGGGAGTCACCCCCTTAAGGATCACATTGTCATCTATTCGGATATACATTTATAATGGAACAACCCTACCATAATCCTCCTTGAGTATACCATTGGAGTATAACCCATTTATGTAGAATTTCACAAATAAGATATATGGGAAAACACAATATAGGTTGTTAATGACACTTTAAATAATCGAACCTACTTTCTTAATTACCCCAAAGGGGTTTATAATAAGGAATCAAATGCACGTAATGACCTATTAGGTTCTATATTCATCCAATTCACTAAGGAACTGTATAAAATTCAGCAAGAAACAATTAATCATAAATCAATATGACTTTTCATCAGAATAAATATACTAAGGATTTAATTAGTAGAATGAAATTCCATGTTATAAAAGAAAACATTGTATAAGTAATTACTGACACTTTAAAAAATTGATTCATCTACCATTAATGATATAAATCATACAAAGTTAAGCATATGTCATGCGAATCCTATACGATGAATATGATGCATGAAGCTTGACCACTTTTCAAAGGGATAGAATCCAAAAAACAAAAAATCACAAATACCAAAAAACCAAGTGCATCACGCTAGGTGAAATCATACACTATAAAATCAAAGACCATGAGTAGTCCTATATACATGGAAACCTATAATTCATACTAAGAAAATGTGTTTGTGATGGACCAGTCTGATATCCATCATAAGCTTCGATACATTCCTTTGTATCCTATCTACCATCTCCCAAAATATTAATAAAAATAAAAACTCTGATATAATCTATGATATTAGTCACATAAAATCTTTGATATCACATTGTAACATAACACCCCCATTTCATGTCTGCTGAGCGGTGACCAAACCTGTGTAGTCATTACTTAACCTCAAATGCACCTCCTGGTATCCCAAATTATGTCGACTAATAGTGTGGTTATAGGGTATTATCGAAGGATAATATACCCCCATATCATAGGGAATAATAATAGGTGACCAATAAAAATCAATAATAATAATACATCCATTATAGTATACAAAATCAAATAAGAAATAATGCTATATCAAAATGTCATGTGGAAGTAAGCAGTCATACAAACTTAATGGATGCCCACTATCCCGACCATAAATAAAATAAAATATTGAAAATAGGAGGCTATACTATATATCATAGGCATACCTCAAACCCATTAACAAATACTATCCTAGTTGTCTGACTCAATCATGAAACTTTGAGCCTCTTCCCAACCAGAACTTGTAACCATTGAAGTGTTCTCTAGTACCCAAGTGTCATGGACACCTAATAAGTGTGTGAGTACAACTTTTTAGGGAACCAACAATGTGTTCCTTTACATAACTAGTAAATGTTGTTTTTTACATGGTATATTCTATAAATAAATAATATATCAATGAAAGCACAAATAAATAATAATTTTAGATCATTAGGTTCTTCCATTAAACTTTAGGTCCACCCAAACACACTTTGACCAGCGTATAGGTGTCTCTAAGAATTATCGCACAACCATTACTACCAATATCACCATAACCAATTTCTAAGATCACTTCCTAATAAATCTAAATCATTCTCTTAGGATATATATTACCTTGTTCTAGGGTGAACCTTATTAGGGAAATATTCCATCCAAGTATAGGGATGTGACTATCCCTACCGAACATCACCTCCTTTGAATCCAAGGAGTGTTTATAAGGAATCCCAAAACATATCATATCTAGATACATAGAGTTTCTAAAAGAAATACCAAACTCATATGAAATCATAGGGGATTGTCTTTCCAGGAATCATCACCAAGAAATAGGGCGCACCCTTCCGAGAAAACATGTCATCTGAGTATATGGGTGTGACTATCCCAGATGGAATTCATGTCTTGGTAAACTACACATCCCACCATATAGATTAAAAGATTATATACAATACATACAAAACCCATAAAAAAACTTAACGTATTAAACTACTGGTAATTCTTTATTATCTGAGTCTAAGGTGTGGCTCTCCCCACTAGACATCACATCTCAGTTGATTATACATTCCACCATACTAGCCCAAGTAATATGTCCAAGGAAACTCAAAATAATCTTGCGACAAAATGGACTTTTTTTGTAAGAAATCATTAATTGTTCAATTTTAGGGTGAGACTCTCACTATCGAACATTACATTATCCAAGTCTAGGGATGTGGTTCCAACTACTAGACATCACATATTAGTGGATCATGTATCCCACCATATCATCTTGTATAATTTATATTAATGGGATCATCCATATTCTCAAACACATATAAACCCTAAGGTTAGACACACCAGTGCACAACATTTCCCTATCTTAGTAGTCATAATAGTCTCATCATCAATTTGGGTTCTAAGGAGACACCTTGAATTATTACTACCCATTTCCCAAACACCATCTCTAGGGTAAAAATGTCACTGGGGAACCCATTAGGGTCCCCTAATGGGTTATCCCATCTCAAACACATCCCTTGGGTCAGAATCCATCACTTGAAGGGAATGTTGTCCTTCAACATCATCAACATCTCTCATTGAGGCCTCACTGGCCTCCTAGAAAATTATATCTTAGCATTTATCTAAGGAAAAGGCTTAGGCTCCTATCAACACCCAAGTTATCTCAGGATAGTCTTCACACCCTACTAGACCAAACATTATCCAAATAACCCATACCTAGTGTTTTATTATTAATTTAAAGGAAACACTCACACTATGCTCATAATACTTACCCAAAGACTCTAATGCATCTCACAGTTCTGTCACAGCCTACTCAGGCCTCTCGTTATCATCCTAAATCATCCCTCTACTTATTGGCCAATAAGGGATGATATACTAAGGCACACTATTCTCACATAATCCAATTATACCCATCCATTGGTTCCATATATTTCAATTTATACAACCATTATCAAGGCCTAGACCATCGGCATATGAAGCAATCAAGTTAGTGCACAAGGGTCCATTGTGGCCCTTGGAAATTTGTGCTATACAGATGAATTATATTTAAAATTAAGAAAATCATTTTAAATTAAATATCAATCACCCTCAGTGGAGAGGAAAAATATCCCATTCCATAAAAATAAAGTGTAATTCCATAGGGAATGAATGATAGACCAACTACTTAAAAACAAAGTTATTTCCTTTTTACACATATCCCAACAACCCTCTCCCGTTATTATCCAAGTCCAACATCCATCATCTAAAAACCCAAGTTCTTAACTAAAAACATAAAATCCAATAATTAATTATAAAAAATTATAATTAATTATTAAAACTTCATTTAATAATTTATAATTTATTGAACCATTTTTTTCAATTATACATAATGCCTAAAGTCTCACCAAACATCATCTGCTCATCAAAACTATGAGAAATGGGGTGAAAACCACTCTCGACACACCCTTGAATCTAATCCCTAAAAAATACCCAATTTAATTACCCAAATCATTGGTTAATTTAATTAAATTTCACAAAAAACCCTAGTAAATTCATATGGGAATGTACCTTCATCGTAACAATGTGTAATGATGTGTGGTCAACATCCATGGTCATCCACTATCCATTAAATGAAAAAGACCCATCATATCAGGATGATTTCACAATGATCTGGAGGAATCATCTTGAGAACCGTAGTTATTTTGAACCAAAATTAGAAACAAATTAGGGGAGAAAAAATTAAAGAGGAATGTGGAACTCACTCGAATTATCTATAAAATCACACACAAAACCACCCCAAACCATGGGGATTTAAAGGAGGATAGGGAGGTACTCTCCATAGTTCATCACATGAAAGAGGGAAACGAAATTTTTTTGAATACCTATACTAAAAAAGGAGAAATGGGTAATTTCCCTCAAAAATTTAAAATACAAAGGGAAAAAATGGCATGCACCACACTGTGGACCCTCCCCTACTTTCTGTTTTTGACTATGACACCTCCCAGCTGAAATGATAAGAATAATGCCTTGGGTCAGGTGATATGGAATGATGATCTAACCAAGTAAATGACTAGATAGGGTGATATTAATTTCAATTTGATAATATGCACCCATCATCATTTTTTGATACCCCCACACCAAGAACCATAGAGAGATCTACAGCATGGGGCTCCCTGTGATAAGCCAAAATGGCCAGACCAGGGGAACCAAAGAGTTTCCTAAGCTATGGTGGCCTCCAGGAACCCTATATTCCTATTGATCCTTCAAACCCTACTTCTTATCCCCCATAAACACTCAAAAACACCTTCCTATGGTCATCCAAAATGAATAGACTAGGGGAACCATAATGTGGACCAAGCTAAGGTGGCCTCCCGAAACCCTATATGCCTATTAAAACTTTCAAACCTACTTCTTATGCCTCATAAGAACCACAAAACACCTCTCAGGCCTTGATCCAAGTAAAAAAACATAGAAATAGGGCATTAAAATATCATATAGAATTTCAGGGGATTGCCTTTCTAGGAATCATCACCTAAAACTAGGAAGTGCCCTACTGAGAAAACATTTCATCTGATTACATGGGTGTAATTCTACCTGAAAATATCACATCTTTTTTGGATTATGAATCCCATGATATGGATACAAGGATTATTTCCAAGACATCCAAAACCCATCCAAAAACTTAGGGGATTACCCTACCAGCAATTATACATCATTTAAGTCTATGGTGTGACTCTCCCTACTAGAAATCACATCTTGGTGGACTATACATGCCACCATATAGGTCTAAGGAATATTTCCAAGGCATTAAAAACTCATACTACAACTCAAGGGTTTCCCCTACAAGGAATCCTTCATCACTAGAGTTTAGGGTGAGACTCTCACTGTCAAACTGTATCACCCCAAACATTTTATGGTATGTTTCTCTTAAATACATTCGAGTCATAGCCTATATTTCATAAAGCAATGAGTTTATTTGAAACAAAAATTGGTTATTTAGGATATAGTCATAGCCTAGCCATTGAACTTAAATTTTTCACTTGTGTGTTTTGAATTTTGAAAATTTGACAAACATGGTTGTGTTTGGGATCATATTTAGAGTCTGATAGAATTAACTTAATTTTTGGTGAATAGTTACATACCCTTATGAATAGTAACCTACCCTTATGAATAGTAACTTACCCTTATGAATTTTAATACGACTCTTATGAATTTTATCTACACCCATGAATGTATAAATAAATTTAGGCACCTTAAAAATAAAGAAGAATAATTTAAGTGTTTATATTTTTTCAATTAAATAATTATTTTAATTAAATATTTAATTAATCATATTTATAAAATTATTTTTGAAAAATTGAATTCATTTTTGGATTCTAAATGTTGAAAAATGGTTAGGGTGAAGTTTGGGTATTTTTCCGAAATACTTGAATTTTTGACGAATAGTGAAATACCATAATTTACAAAATAAGCTAAATACACTAATTATAGAGTCATGTACGATGTTTTGCTGATGTAATACCAATTGATTCAGATTCACATGATAAAATTACTATTCTTAGTCATGGAAGACTCACTATACATTGTCTTGTGGAGAAATAATAAATTAATGAATATAATATAGAGAAATCCCCTCTCCCCTCCACTATATAAACCATCCCTCACCCCCTCTTCCTCCCACACCACTCAAGATTCAAGCCTTGCCTAAATTCTTCCAAATACTCTTTCCAAGACCTCCCCCCACTTCCAAGACCTTATGGTATCCCCAAAAGTCCAAAAAAAGGCCTTAAAGAGATTCTCAAGGAGGAGTACTCAAGAGGTGAACCTCTGTTCTCTTTTCTTTCAATTTCTTTTACAAAGTTCCATTATTTTATTCTCTATTCTCACCTCAACTCATCCAAATGACATGATAATTCCAGTACCATACATGCACTATATTTTAATTATTCTAATGGAATATTTCATCATAATCTCTTTTTTCCCTTCCTTTTTTACAATAAATGCAAACACTATCCGAGATGTGTTGATTTATCACACTCAAGGAAGACATGTTTTCAATTTGCATTACTATCTTTAATATTGGTCATTAAACCTTTTAAATGGTTGAAAAAAATCATAATATATGTATTTTATCTTTTTTTAATGTTCTATAATCCTTACACATTCATAATATGGAATAATAATACAAAAAAAGTTTATTGTTCACAAAACCACCAAGCCAAATCCAAGAGTTTATTTTTAACTAATCGAATGAGTCATCCTCATGGTATATAGCTAGAATAATTATAAGATCATTTATATCTCTTTAATTTAACTAATAATGAATATTAACAATTCTTTATGTTTAACCACATTTCAAATAAACATCCATTCATCAATACAAGTATACAAATCATGAAAACCAAAGAAGAAAATGCTACCAAAACAATAAAATTGAATCTCTTAAACCCATAAAAAAGGCCATTAATTAACCTAATAAGGTTATAAAATATCAATCACATGTTCTTGAGGTTCTAGAATTGTTAATTAATGAAGAAAAAATCGATTATTTAGGTTGTTAAGAACAATCAAGAACACCTTCAAGCATAAGCTAAGGGATCCTCTCTCTCACTTTTGTTCATGAATTTACACTATTATGTGCCCTTTTATTTATAATTCCTAACGATGAGGTATGTTTTAGAACCTCCCCCAATCTTCCCTTATGATATATAAATTATGGGATACCCCTTTACCTCTCATTAATCCCTCGCAAGAACACTCGTTACCATGCCAAAATGTTTGTAAGGGGTTTTCTCATCTCACTTTCAATTCGGTGGGATTTCCATTGTTCACCTATTATTTCTTATATATGGTATTGGTGTACTGAAATTTGATATATATTATCATTATTATTTTTATATTCATGGTATTCTGTGATTCATTTGGTGTTCATTAACTTTTGTTCATACGACTCAATTGATTACAACATGGAAAAAAGATTTGTCTCTATTTTCACTTCATTTTGACTGTCTTAGTATTGTGCACCTACTCTTTCTTATGTTGTCTACCTGATTCCCATTTGAGATCACTTTTCTATTGAAATTATATTCCATTTAAATTTCCATATTCTCATATCATGGATATGATTATTTTGTAATTCGTATACCATTTTACATACGATATTTATTTTGAATGTTGTCTTGATTGTGTAAATATTGATGAATTATTATCCTTTATTCTATATGGATAAGGGAAAGGAATATTGATTTTGTGTTGAATATATGTATAAATAATTATTTGGACATGAAGTTGTGGTTGGGGCCTGTTACAGCCCCTCGATGCATCGGTAGGTCTCATGAGACAAATCAGTTGGTGAGAAACCCTTTGAGTTTGTTTCCAAAAATCAGACAGGTTCATACCCATATAACTAAACCATTTTTACGGTATTATGGTACCATGTTACTGATACATGACATAAAATTAATAAGAATTCTCTTTATTCATTATTAGTTATTACTATCCTTGTGGTTTTCACTATGAGAAAATCTATGGATGCAGTTTCATTATGAGTTTATTAATGGCGCGAGTTTTTCATTTATTCACCATGACTTATTGATTATGCCAAATTGTATACAATTAAGTTATTATTAATTCATGATTAATCTATTTTTAACCATTACTGAGTGTTTTAGATCACCCCTTATATTGATTACTTTCAACAGGTGATGAAGAGGAGATCATTTATTGAGTTCTTGTGGATGAAGTTTTTAGTTTTTGTTATGTATTGTATTTTGTAACATTTTCCAATGTAATTTGAGTTACGTCTATGTATCTAGTTTCTTCAAGACTACAAAACTGATCATTCCTTCATGATTTTAATTCCTTTTAACCATGCCGATATAAATAGTAATGCACCAGCTCCAGTCTAGAGGGGTCGTGGTGTTACAGTTGGTATCAAAGGAAGTTTAGTAAAAAACATGGAAACTAGAGTAGGGAATGTATAGTAGGGAACAAAGTCCTAAGGTTTTATTTGAGGATAAACTTACAAGAAAGTCGTAGTATTTTGGTAAGGAATATATTATGTGAATCTTTCTAGAAAATACATCCCTGTCTGGATACGAGCAGGTAAAGGTGGCTCTGGCACCGATGTACTTAGGAGTGAAATCTCTGATAAGGAGTTTCAGGATTGACCTGGGGTATCCTGGTACATGAAAATGGGCCTTGATGCACTCTCGGTTATGACACACTCGGGGGATATGCTTAGGATAATTCATATTTTCTTTACAAGTCATTATGAAGGATTGAAATGTGAATTATTCCTCAAAGAAACCATTTTTCTGATTATGGGATTAGCCATGCATATGATCTCAATTTATGCTAAGTATTTTGTTAAGTTAAGATTATAAATTATGATTAATACCTTAATCTATTGTGCACCTTTATTTATAAATGGCGTCTAATGGAAGAAGGGGAATCAATACTCGTGGACAATGTAGGGATCTCCCCACTGAGCAAGTCAACACAGTCAATGTTGGAGCAGATCAGATAATGAAAATATTGGGACAACTTACTCAGGTTGTAACGAATAACCACTCCACACCTGTGTTGGATCGTTTCATGTGGAAGAAGCCCCCATATTTTAGCGAGACTATTAATCCAGTGGTTGCTGAGCAATGGATCAAGTCCCTTGAAAATATATTCATGCCATTAAGATGCAATGAAAATGAAAAGGCAGTACTGGAAGTATATTGTCTCAAGGGAAACACTAATAATGGTGGACCTAGATTTAGAATACCATGGAGGAAGAAGAAATATAAGATATGGAATGGAGGACTTTTAAGGAAATATTCTTCGAAAAATATTTCCCTCGTGAGTAACAAACTGAAATGAAGAGGAAATTCCTTGGCTTAAAGAAATGGGAAGAAGACAGTGTTGGAGAGTATGAGGTTACCTTCACAAGGCTAGCCAGGCATGCCATAGATTAAGTACGTGACTCAGCAAAAAAGATTGATAATTTCTTTGAAGGTCGTACACCATGTATTCTAAGGGCACTAGCTTCTCAAACATTTTCATCTTATGATGAAATTTTATCAAGTTCCATCAAAACTGAGAAGGAATTTTCTAGATCAAATTTATTCAAGGGAGACCAAGATAAAAATAAATACTATGATAATGAAGGGAAAGGTGAAGCACCAAAGAAGAACAAGGGTATGAAGAAATTTCCATTATACGAGAACTATGGAAATAATCATCTCGGGAAATGCTTAAAAGGCATGGGAGTCTGCTATAAGTGTGGAGAAAAGGTTCATCTATCTAATGAATTAAAGGGGAAGAAAAAATTTGATGATGTTCAATTCTACAGTTGTAGAGATATGGGACACTATGGAAATGAGTGTCCTAAGCTCCAAGGAAACATGCCTCATAAAAGGATAAGAGAGAAAGGGAGAGCTTATGTGATTACAACCACAAAAGTAGAAGTTCCTAATGATGTGGGGGCAGTTACTTTAATTTTTTCCTCAAACTTATCCAACACTTTATTTGATTTTGGATCAACACATTAATTTATATCTTCCCAGTTTTCCAAGAAAATTAGACATGTACAATTTGATTTAATAAATGAGTTATCAGTCAAAAATTTTAGGGGATGCATCATTGAACAAAGTCATGTCAACTAGTCCCCCTTGTGACACATAAACATGATTTAGTTTCTAACCTTATTTTTATACCAATGACTGAATTTGATATAATTCTTGGTATGAATTAGCTATCAAACCATGATACAGATATTTATTGCAAGAAAAATGAAGTTACAATTTTTGAAAATGGTGTAGAATACCTTATCTTTGGAGAAGAAACCTCACCACCTGATTCTTATTTAGATCCAACCCCAGTAGCTCTACTGAATGAAATACTTATAGAGAAAGATAAAGCAATATCTATTGGAGTGGAAAGAAATATTCAGATTGAAGATGTGCATATAGTGCAAGAGTACATTGCTGTATTTCCAGAGGATTTACCTGGACATCCTCTAGGGTGGAAAATTGAGTTTTCCATTGAATTAATTTCTAGTGAAAGACCTATATCAAAGACCCCCTATAGAATATCCACTATGGAGTTAGTAGAGATAAAGAAAAGACTAGAGGAGTTTAGTGCCAAAGGATTTATTCAACCTAGAATTTCTCCATGGGGAGCCCGAGTCCTATTTGTCAAGAAGAAAGATGGATCCATGAGGATATTCATTGATTATAGGGAAATCAATGCTATTATAATAAAGATTAACTATCATATGCCTCAGATTGATGATTTATTTGATCAACTTCATGAAGCTCAATACTTTTTAAAGATTGAACTTTTGTGTGGATATCATCAGTTGCATATGAGGAAGGAAAATATTCCTAAGACAACATTTTGAACCAGGTATGGGAACTATGAGTTTACAGTGATGCCTTTTGGACCGATTAATGCACCCTCTGTTTTCATGGATTTAATGAATAGAGTTTTCAAGGAATATCTTGATAAATTTGTTGTGGTATTAATCTATTATATCCCAGTATACTCAAAAATCTATGAAGACCATGAGGATCACTTGCGGATTATTCTGAAAAAACTTAGAAGAAATGAATTATATGGGAAGTTTAGCAAGTGAAAATTATAGCTTCAATCAGTTTCTTTTCTAGGACATATTGTCTCTAAGGATGGAATCCTATTTGATCCTATATAGACAAAGGCACACCAATATTTTCCCATTCCCACAAACATAACTGAGGTACGTAGTTTTATTGGCTTAGCAGGTTACTATCTACGTTTCATTTAGAATTTTGTCTGACCGACTAACCCACTAACCAAACTCACATGTAAAGGAGTTAAGTTTGTGTGGAAAAAATAATGTACAGAATGCTTTGAATAATTGAAAATAAGATTGGTTAATGCTCTAATTTTGACTCTTCCATCTAGAAATGAGGGATTTGTGATATATAGTGATGCTTCAAATAATGTACTGGTTTGTGTCCTTTTGAAAAATGATAAATTTATTGCTTATGCATCAAGATAGTTGAATACTCATGAGTAAAATCATCCAAATCCTGATATTGAGTTAACAGCCGTAATCTTTGCTCTAAAAATATGGTGACATTTTCTCTATGGAGAAATATGTGAGATTTATAAAGACCACAAGAGTTTGAAATACATTTTCACACAAAAATAACCCAACATGAGGAAAAGGAGATAGCTCGAGTTACTCAAAGATTACAATTGTTCAAAACACTACCAACCAGGAAAGGAAAATAAGGTGGAAGATGCGTTAAGCAGGAAAGATCACAGACTCCTAACCCAAATGAGGATTGAAAGAGATCCTATATTCATGGATATACTGAATATGGATATGGGAATTGTTAAGGAAGGGGGAACATCTTTACTATTTCAAATGATTGCTAAACCAAATTTATTAGAGAAGATAAAAAGCTCTCAATATGATGATGAGAATATGCACAATAAAATCAATGCTGTCAAGGATGGAAGATCAGAAGACTTCATGTATGAAGGAGTTCTGAAATTTGGGAAGATGTTATGTGTTCCATCAGTACCTGAGCTAAAAAGGTAACTATTAGATGATTCCCATAGCTCAAATTTCTCTATAAACCAGGGTATCACAATGATGTATATAGATCTAAAGGAATATTTTTGGTGGGATAATATAAAGCAGGAAATTGCTGACGATGTGTCAAGGTGTCTAATTTTTCAACAAGTGAAGACAGAGATACAACATCCTAGAAGAGTGATGCAACCTATACCTATTTCTATGTGGAAGTTGGATAAAATTACAATGGATTTTGTCACCAGACTATCGAGGAAACCTAGAAGGAATGATTCAATATGGGTAATTATTGATCTTATCACAAAATCAACACATTTCCTTTATATAAGAGAGGACTTACCGCTTAAGCGCCTGGAAGGACTTTATATTAATGAAACTTTAAGACTTCATGGTACACCTCTATCAATTAGGTCTGATAGAGATCCCCGATTTACATCAAATTTTTTGAAAAGTCTCTAGAAGGCTTTGAATACTAAGCTTCATATGAGTACTGCTTATCATCCCCAAATCGACAGACTGTCTGAAAGGTCTATTCAAACTCTGGAGGACATGCTGAGATCATTCTCTCTTGACTTCCAAGGTAGTTGGATCAATACTTTACATTGGTGGAATTTTCCTACAATAATAGTTTCTATTCTAGTATTGAAATGGATCCATATGAAGCATTATATGAAAAGAGATATAGAACTCCAACTTGTTGGGATGAAGTTGGTGAGAGAAAACTTATAGGCCCAAAACATGTTGAAGAGACCACGACAAAGGTGAAGACAATCTGAGCCCATATTAAAGAAGCCCAAAGTAGGGAGAAGAGTTATGATGACACCCAGAGAAATGATTTGGAATTCCAAGTGGGAGATCATGTCTTTCTGAAAGTATCTCCATGGAAGGGTGCATTAAGGTTCAGTAAGAATGGGAAATTGAGCCCCAGGTACATCGAACCATTTGAAATTCTAAAAAGAATATCTATAACTTAATGTTTAGTAATGTCTCCAAGTCTCTCCAAAGTTCATGATGTGTAACATGTGTCATTGTTGAAGAAATAAATGCCATACCCAATGCATGTACTCACCTATAAAGAAATAGAACTAAAACTGGATTTTTCATACTGTGAAGAGACTATCGGAATCCTTGACACAAGGGAGCAGGTATTGAGAAATTGGATAACTCATCTAGTAAAGGGTCTTTGAAAAAACTGGAATATGGAGAAAGAAACATGGGAACCTGAGGATGTTATGAAGAAAACCACCCATATATTTTTGGTGGGATTTATAAATAAAAAATTTCGAGGATGAAATTTCTAAAGGAGGGAATAATGTAGCACCCCAAACATTTTATGGTATGTTTCTCTTAAATACATTCAAGTCATAGCCTATATTTTATAAAGCATTGAGTTTGTTTGAAACAACACTTGGTTATTTAGGAGATAGTCATAGCCTAGCCATTGAAATTAAAATTTTCACTTGTGTGTTTTGATTTTTGAAAACATGACATACACATTTGTGTTTAGGATGATATTTATAGTCTGATAGAATTAACTTAATTTTTGGTGAATAGTAACATAACCTTATGAATAGTAGACTACCCTTATGAATAGTAACTTAACCTTATAAATAGTAATATGACTCTTATGAATGGTATCCACACCCATGAATGTATAAATAAATTTAGGCACCTTAAAAATAAATATTAATAATTTAAGTGTTTATATTTTTTGATTAAATAATGATTTTAATTAAATATTTAATTAATCATAATTAGAAAATTATTTCTGAAAAATTAACTTCATTTTTGGATTCCAAAAGTTGAAAAATGGTTAGGGTAACTTTTTGGTATTTTTCTAAAATACTTGAATTTTTTAGGAATAGTGAAATACCATAATTTACAAAATAAGCTAAATACACTAATTATAGTGTCATGTATGATGTTCTGCTGATGCAAGCCCAATTGATTCGTATTCACATGATAAAATTAATATTCTTGGTCATGTAAGACTCACTATTCCTTTTCTTGTGGAGAAATAATAAATTAATGAATATAATATAGAGAAATCCTCTCTCCCCTCAACTATATTAACCACCCCTCACACCCTCTTCCTCCCACACCACTCAAGCTTTAAGAATTTCCTAAATTCGACCAAATACTCTTCCCAAGCCCTCTCCCCACGTCCTAGAACTTCTATTCTCACCAAAAGTCCAAAAAAAGGCCTTAAGGAGATTCTCAAGGAGGAGTACTCAAGAGGTGAACCTCTCTTCTCTTTTCTTTCAATTTCTTTTACAAAGTTTCATTCTTTTGTTCTCTCTTCTCACATACCCTCATCTAAATGTAATGATAATTATATTAACTTAAATGTACTATATTTTCATTATGATATTGGAATATTTCATCATAATCTCTTTTTTTCCCTTCCTTTTATACAATAAATGCAAACACAGTCCGAGATGTGTTAATTTATCACACTCAAGGAATATGGGTTTTCAATTTGAATTAATATCATCAATACTGGTCATGAAACCTTTTTAATGGTTGAAACAGATTATAATACATTTATTTTATCTTTTTTAATGTTTTTTAATTCTTACACATTCATAATATGGAATAATAATACATAACATGTTTATTGTGCACAAAACTGCCAAGCCAAATCCAAGAGTTTATTTTTAACTCATCGAATGAGTCATCCTCATGGTATATAAACAGAATCATTATAAGAAAATTTATATAGATTTAATTTCAATAATAATTTATATTAAAAATTCTATATGTTTAACCACATTTCAAACAAACATCGATTCATGAATACAAGTAAACATATCATGAAAATCAAAGAAGAAAATGCTACCAAAACAATAAAATTGAATTTCTTAAACCCATCAAAAATTACATTAATGAACCTAATAAGGTTATAAAATATCAATTAAATGTTCATTAGGTTCCATAATTATTAATTAATGAAGCCAAATTTGATTATTCATGTCCTTAAGAACAATCAAGAACACCTTCAAGCATAAGGTAAGAGATCCTCTCTCTCACTTTTGTTCAAGAATTCCCCTATGTTGTGCCCTTTTATTTTTAATTCATAATTATGGGGTTTGTTTTCAAAACTCACCCATACTAACCTTATGATATATAAATAATGGGATTCCCCTTTACCTATCATTAATCCCTCGCAAGAACACTCGTTACCATGCTGAAATGTTTGTAGGGGGTTTCTCATCTCACATTCAATTCTGTGGGATTTCCAATGTTCACCTCTTATTTCTTATATGTGGTATAGGTGTACTGACATTTGATATATATTATCATTATTATATTTATATTCATGGTATTTTGTGATTTATTTGGTGGTTATTAACTATTTTTCATACGACTCAATTGATTACAACATGGTAACGAGCTTTGTCTCTATTTTCACTTTATTGTGACTTTCTTAGTATTGTGAACATACTCTTTCTTATGTGGTGTACCTAATGACCATTTGAGATCACTTTTCAATTGAAATTATATTTCTTTTAAATTCCCATATTCTCATATCATGGATATGATTATTTTCTACACCGTATACCATTTTACATATGGTATTTATTTTGAATGTTGTTTTGACTGTGGAAATATTGATGAATATGTATCCTCTATTCTATACAGATAATGTAAAGTACTAGTGATCTTATGTTGAATATATGTATAAATAATTATTTGGACATTAAGTGGTGGTTGGGGAACACTACAACCCCACGATGCATTGGTAGGTCTCATGAGACAAACCAGTTGGCGGCAAACCCTTCGAGTTTGTTTCCAAAAATCAGACGGGTTCCTACCCACAAAACTAAATTGTTTTATGGTATTATAGTATAATGTGCCAGATACATGATTTTAAATTAATAATAATTCTATTTATTTATTATGAGTTATTACTATTCATGAGGTTTTCACTATGAAAAAATCTATGGATGCAGTTTCATTCCCAGTTTATTAATGGCACAAGTTGTTCATTTATTCACCATAACATATTGATTATGCCAAATTATTTACAATTAAATTATTATTGATTCATTATTCCTCTATTTTTAACACTTACTAATAATTTTATCTCACCCCTTACATTTTTTAATTTCAATAGGTGATGAATAGGAGATTATTTATTGAGTTCTTGTGGATGTAGTTTTTAGTTTTTTGTTATGTATTGTATTTTGTAACCTTTTCCAATGTAATTTGAGTTATGTCTATGTATTTAGTTTCTTCAAGAATACTAAAATGATATTTCCTTTAGGATTTTCATTCCTTGTAACCATGCCAATATAACAAGTAATACACCAGCTCCAGTCTTGAGGGGTCAGGGTGTTACACGAACATCACATTGTTTGAGTCTAGGGGTGTGGTTCCCCTACCATACATCACATATTGGTGGATTGTGCATCCCACAATATCATCTTGTATAAATCATGTTGATGGGGGTCATCCATATTCCCAAACCCATCTAAACCCTATGGTTAGAAGCACCAATTTATGACCCATCCCTATCTCATTAGTCATAAAAGGATGATCATCAATTCATGTTCTAAGGTTACACTTGAAATCACCACTACTAATTTCCCAATAACTATATCTAGGGTCAACATGTCATTGGGGAACCCATTAGGGAACCTTCATGGGTTCCCCTATCTTAGATAGATATATTGGGTTGAAACCCATCACTTGAATGGAATGGTGTCTCTTGACATCATCAACATCTCAATGATCCCTCATCAGCCTCTTATGAAATTACATCTTTGCATCTCTCTAAGGAAAATAATCAGGCCCCTATCAACCCCAAATCTATCTCAGGATTGTTTGCACAGCCTACTAAAATATTACCCAAATCACCCTTGAATAGTAATTTCATATCAATATTAAATAAAAACCACTCTATGTTCATTGTACTAGACCAAAGGCTCTAAGGCATCTCATAATTACATCATTTCCTACTTGGGCCACTCATTATCATCCTATGTCATCCCTCTACTTATTTTACAATAAGGGATCCTATAATAAGGAACACTATGACAACAAATTCCAATTATACCCATCAAGGGGTTCCATATATTTCAATGCATATAACCATAATCAAGGCCTAGACCATCGAAAAATAAAGAAATCAAGTTAGTTCATAAGGGTCCATCATGGCTCCTGGAACTTTGTTCTATTCAGATGAATTTAATTTAAAATTAAAAAAAAATCATTTTAAATTAAATATCAATCTCACTTAGTGGTGAGAAAAAATATCTCATGCCATAAAAATAATGTGTTATACCATAGGACATGCATGATGGACAACCCATCTAAAACTAGAGTTATTTCCTTTTTAAGAATATCTCGATGACTCTATCCCATACTCACCTTTTTCCAACATCCATCATCCAAACACTTGAGTCATTAACTCCAACCATAACATAAAATAATTAATTATAAAAAATTATAATTAGTTATTCAAACCATATTTGACAAATTATAATTAATTAAATCATTTAATTAAAATAGGCATAATTCCTAAAGTCTCACTATATATCAACTACTCATTTAAACCAAAATAAATAGGGTGAAAACAACTCTCAACACACACATGAATCTAAGACATGAAAAAACCTAATTTAATTACCCAAATAATTGGTTAATTTAATCCAATTTCACCAAAAACCATAGGAATATTCATACAGCGACATACCTTCATTGGAAAAATGTTTAATGATGTGCGGTCAATATCCTGGGCTATCCTCTATCCATCACATGAAAAATCCCCATCATATTAGGATGATTCCACCATAATCTAGTTTAATTGTCTCGAGAAACATAATTATTTTGAACCAAAATTTGAAAAAAACATACGGGAGACAAAAATGGAAGGAATATGAATGTAGAACTCACTAAGACTATCTATGAGATCAGAAACAAAACCACCCCAGACCAAGGGGAATGAAATGAAGAGAGGGAGGGACTATCCATAGTTTATCAAATGCATAAGGGAAAGGAAAGGTGGTCAAATCCATAAAATAAAAAAAGTATAAAAGGTAGAATTTCCTTAAATTATTTGAATTACATAGGGTAAAAATGGAATACAACACAACATGGCCCCTCTCTTACTTTCTGTTTTCGACTATGACACCTCTCAGCTGAAATGATAACAAAATTTCTTTGGATTAGGGTGATATGGCCCGAAGACCTACCTAGGTACCATGCCCAGCTTGGGATATATTCCTTTCATGACACTAATATGCACCCCTAATCATTTAGAAACCCCCCTGACCACCATAGATATCTCTACAACATGGATCTCCCCATGGTAAGCTGAAATGGCCAGACTAGGGGAACCATAGTGTGGACCAAGCTATGGTGACATCTATAAAAACTATATGACTATTTATCCTTCCAAAAATACTCTTTATCCCCCATTAACACCAAAAGAACCTCTATGTGGTCAGCCAAAATTTCCAGACTAGGGGAACAACATTGTGTGTTAAGCTATAGTGGCCTCCAAGCACCCTATATGCCTATTGAGGCATCCAAACCTACCCCTTAGCCCCCATAAACACCCAAAAAACCTATTTAGCCTTGATCTAAGTCCAAAAACATCTCCACATGTATTTACAACACTAGAAATATTAATCCTAAACTCTAATTTTCAAAATGACCTCCACTCCAAAATCAAACATTCAAATTCCTTTAGAAATGATTTTCATTTTGGGGTAATATGTGATTAGGGTATATACATTTTTGGTATGTTCTTTATGAGTGATTAATGTTGTTTCAAGAAAAATGTTAATCAGGTCTCAAAAGAACTTGCGATCAAATCATTATAATCATTGGGTTAAAATTTTTTTCTTACATATTTTGAACCGTTTTAAGGTTAGTTGTTTATAGATTGATTTAAGTTGAACTTTGGGTGCTATTTTTGTGGATTTGGAGATTAATATAATATTTCATCATATGAAGGTTTATTTATATTGGATATTATCATAACTTATGATAACTATTTTTGGTTTTTGGTAATGGATATAAACAAGATAAATAACTTATCATCATTTTTTGGATCTTATGACTCATTTAATGTAAATTTTTTTACTTTAGGCATGAAGAATTCATCATGGATATTTATCATATGAGATAAAGTAGAGGTGGATAACTTATTTAAAACAAAATTGAAGGAAAAAATTACACTTATATAATAGAATGAAATCAATCAATGAAGTTTTATCATTCACAATATTAATGGTAAAATAATTCCCCAACTTAAGAGGAAGATAAATCCATCGAGTCTTATATGGAAAATAGAAATAAAATATTGAGGTATTATTTTATAAACCTATTAACAAGTATGACTATTATAATGGTACACACATATATTAGAAATATTTAAGAGGTACTAATTTACCTAGTTGTAACTTATAAATTCCTTAATCTAATATTATACTTATGTCATAATAAATTCTTTTTTTGTGAGAAAAAATTCGAATTGAGAGGCCACAATTTTATAAGAGGGGGAGAATGTAACACCTTGGTATTTCAATATAAAATTATAATTTAAATCTAAACTACTTTCGATAGCGGGTACCACATACAAAAATGATATTAAACCAACCATGATATACTGTAGAAATATCATTATTTAAATATGACTGTTATAACCTGGACATTAGATTGACGACTATGAATATATTTAAATGAATTATGAAATATATATAGAAAATTTATTAAATAAAAATTTATTTATTATTTGTTAGGGAATAAGTACCCAAATTTGAATGATATTAATGAAATAACATAAGGTTAATAACAATTAAAGTTTAAAAAGTGTTATTTGTCTATAAAATAACTTTTGTTGTATATTTTATATTCTCATTTAAAAGATAAATTTATCAATTTTATAAATTTAATTTGGAAAATATTATTTTATTTTTGGTTTCAACATATTAAAATTATCTTTATTTTTTTTGGGATTTCTAAAAAATAGTTGATCTTTTGGTGAAAAGTGAAAAATATAGATTTTACAAATAATGTCACTTTTATGGCATTATTATGATATAATAATGAATTTGAAGATAATACAACTTTTTTTTCTAGAATATATATATATATATATAATTCATTTAAATATATAATATTGAACTATGAAGTCTTTGTTTTACATTTTTTGGAAATCAAAGTAATGTTTTTATTCAAATAAAAACTATTTTTGGTACTTATCTTTTAATGAAGTTTTCACAAGGTTAATTTATGTTTTAGTTTTGTTTTAAATTAAAATAATTACCCTTGGATCATTTTATTTAACCCAATATAATTAATTTAAATGGAATCTCATTATACTTGATTCTGGTATAAAATCCTTTTTGTGCTTAAAATATGCATTTTTCTAAAAATAGTTTTTATTGAGTTTTATGAACTTATATTAAAAGTAATTTTTATAAATTATGGAAATTAAATCCTATAAAATTGTATCCATATTTTTCATCAACATTTAAAATTTTTTATAAGGTCAATGTAGTTTTTGGTCATAATGAATATTAACAATGGTAAAAGTTTATCACCACAATTATTGGGAAAATGGGGTTAAAACTATGGAATAATGTCTAAAAATATCTCAAAAACATGAATTTATTTAATTATATGAGTGTATTTAAACCAAAATCACCCTATATTAAAAAATATATCAATTTGTTTTCATTTCCTTATGATAATGACCATTAAATTATTATAATTAAATAATTTATACAAAATGTAACTCCATTTATTTGAATATATCTAATATGTTGTCATAATAATGAAAAGATTTTATGAATAGTTATAAATTTTTATTTTGAATATGAATATTATTTTATAGTAATTTAATTTTAATTTTTTCTGATTTTATAATCACCTAGAACATTTACGCATTTTCCATGAAACTCTTGTGAAAATGGGTAAAAAATAAATTTAAATAGTTTTATAAATATTAAAAGTAATTTTTTTGGATAATTTAGAGTCTTTCATAATTTTTATAGATTAGAATTATAGTTATTTAATGTTTCAAATATTCAAATTCAAACTCTATTGTTATATTGATGTCTCTAAAGTAAAATTATGTGAATAGTTTTGAAAATGAATTTAAGGATATTTAATGTTAAATAATATTTTATAAATTGAATTAAAAACAAAAAGAACATTATCTTCATTCAAGTATGTGACATAAACCGACCTGAAACTCTCTCATGTGGCGAATCCAGGTGAGTTACTAGACCTTAAGTAGGTATCCCTTATGCTAGAGGCTACCGACTAGCAGTAGGGGTGTAGAGAACATAGTGGGGAGACTATAACCCCTAACACAAAGTCACATTATAGTGGAAATAAACAAATATCATATTAATGAAAATAATTAAAACAATAAATCATACAACTAGAAGATAAATTGTGAACCAAGTAATTTAAATAATAATAAACCATGTAATGTAAGGCTGAGATGTAACTAATTAACATTCTATAAGTCATAAAGATAAAAGAACAATTTTCCACAAATAAACCCTAGAGTCCTTGGTAGATCTCGTCTCTAATATCCAACCATTCTATCAAGAATAAATCCTGAACATGGTCTTTTTCCCTTGTCCAAATATGCATCCATGTAAACTGCTCAAGTACCAAATAGAGGCCTGAATAGAGTGTGAGTAAAATTTAGTAGGCCGACACCACCATGTCTAAAAAACAAGTATAATAATAAGTTCTTTTAATAAAGTGATAATATGATTATTTATTAATCAATTAATACAATACATCAATCAACCTACTTTGTAACTATACTAAAATATCTCTGAGCATGTAACAAAACTATGCCAACCATAACCACAAGTCCATGGAATAATCGTATAATTTGGTCAAGACCTATAAGCATTACAACATAACTAGTCCATCCCTTTATATAATCATTTCAAAAACACCAGGAAAATACCTTTATATAATCATTTCAACATAACTGGGAAAATCCCTTTATATAAGCATTTCAACATAAATCACAACACAAGTCATAATAGCCTGAATAACACAACATACCATCCAAATTCACAATGGTCAATTTATCCAATTACCATTTTTCTTTCAATTATCCATTAATTTATTAAATTATACTTTAATCCATTATCATTACAATATACACACCAATTTATATAAAATCATAAATAGTTATTTAATAAACAAGTAATCCATTTTCCAAGGTGAATCTATCACAAGCAATCACCTATGGTATCATGTCATGTTAAATCTTATTTAAATCCATTTTCCAATTCATTATTATTCCATAGTAGGCTCGCCATATAGGTAATGACAATAAAGGTATCAACACCATTGGATCCCATTAGATCCAAAGGGATCCAAAGAGTATTCCAAAAAAATGATTATAATTACCCATTATTCTGTTTGTTAATTCTAACATTATGTTAGTGCAATCACATAATATTTCACATTATTGAAAAAATAGAAATAGTCCATAGTGCTTTGTACTAGACCACCAACATTTATCTAGAGATCAAAGAAATAATTTCAACCAAGAACTCCAGTAAGGAATGAAGACGAATGATATCACAAGGGAAAAACCTATATCACACAAGACTCAAGACCCTGCTCAATAGTGGTCAAGATATTACATTGTGAAAATGGATAAAAAGAATAATAAAGGTGAAAAACAAAGCAAAGAAACTCACTAGAGATTGAACACGTGATCGAGATGTCTGGAAGGGAAATAATCAGTCTAAAATTTCCTAGATTCAACCTTGGGTCTGATAGAAGAATCTATTTATAATATTAAATAAAATCATATACACAACACTATTTAAAACCACATATACAAATAGAATCATGATGTGAAACCATTTCACAATGAGAATTTCTCAATTTATGGGATATATCAAAAAATTATTCACTAAGGGTTAAAATAAACCTGATTGACCATTTCAAAAAGTGAACAATTTTCAAGGCGTGTAACCATTTCAGGATCTGAACCAGTTCATGTCTTGTAACTAACAAAAAATTAATGTTTTGTAAAATATTAATGAAATTAAAGTTTCTAGTAGATATCTCTTAGCTCAACTTATGTAGAAAAATCCTAAACAAACTCTAAAGCCTTCCAAACCACGAATAACCCTTGTAAGCCATTGAAAAGTCTGTCTGGACTCCATTAATTCTAAAAAACATACATCTCAAAACTTTAGGTCATTTTCCATAGCAAAATCTCTCCATACTCAAAAAGGGACTTGACTACCAATTTTTAAATAAGAATTAAAACCCAACTAAATAAGTTCAACCAAAACTATAAGAGGGGTGTACCTAAAAAAGAAGGGATCTTACAACCTCCCCACCATATAATATCTCTTCCTCGAGATTCTCCATGAATCACTATGTGGTTTGGAAAACAAGTCTAGACACTATGTCCACATATCAAACTCTCTCTCCCAAGTATTATCTTGAAAACACCCATGTTGCCACTGCACATGAACTAGAGGTATGGTATTTACCCATAGATACTTCTCACTATGGTATGAAATATGTATTGAATTTTACTCAAAGTAATTGTCTACACCAAGATCAATGACATTAATGTATACCTCATGGGAAGGTTTTGGGAGATATATTTGATGATATGAAACACTAAACACATTGTGTATGGAAATGTATCATTGTGTAAGGTCCAATCATTACACCACTAGAACGAACCTTTACACTCTCTCAAATGGACCCACAAACTTGGGAACTAGCTTCCCTTATTTCCTCATACTACATTTCCCCAAACTAGAAGACAATTGAAGGAAAACACAATGACCAAACTCAAACTCCAGAGGTAATCTTTGTTGTCCATCTTAATATTTCTACATACTCTTCATGGTCACCAATCACCTCCTACTCAACTAAACCTGCTCAGAGGCATCCTATGTGAGACTAGGTCCAACAAGCACTAAATTACCTACCTCTAATCAAAAATAAGTATAGAGAAATAACCTACCATACAAATTCTCAAAATGTTCCATTTTGATCAATTCATAGAAGCTGTTATTGTAAGAAAACTCTATGAGTAATAAATTCCTCTCCCACGAACCATTGAAATCCAAAACACTAGCTTGTAATAGATCCCCTGGAATCTGAATAGTCCATTCAGATTATCCATCTATCTAAGGATTATAGGTTGAACTTAGAAGAACCTATGGTCCTATATCCTTATGAAGAACCTACCAAAACTGAGATGTTAAATGAGGATACCAATCTAAAATTATGCTCCTCGGAACACTAGGAAACCAGACGATCTACTACACATAAAGACTACCTAGACCATGAACAATGAAGGTATGCCTAATAAGAAAGAAGTGGGATACCATTTTCAGTTGATCTATGACCACACAAACTTCATCATTAATTCATGGAGTTCTGGGTAATCCTGTCAAAAAATTCATGGTGGCATCATCCCATTTCCACTACGGAATTGGTAGAGGATGAAATAGCATAGTAGGACTCTGATACTTGGCCTTCACGTACTAACTGGTGAAACATCTTGCTACAAAGCCTGATACCACCTTATTCATTCTTGGACACCAATACTATATATGGAGATCACAATAGATCTTTTTTATCCCTAGATATTCTATTCATATAGTAGCATGGAACTCTCTCATCAACTTCTCATGAAAGCCTATAGGAACCCATACACGACCATGAAATAGAAGAGAATTCCCACTACCAAGAGACTATCCTGATGGTGGATTCCCACCATATAAATTTTCCCTCCTAGCTATACCCTCAGGATTAAATAGATAATCTATCATGATCTGGTCAAGAAGCATAGGTATAATAGATGTTGAAGTCAAAGACACTCATACATGAGACTCTGGAGCATTTTGATGCATGTTTTCAAAGAGTTTCGTTATCTTCCAATCTACAAAAGAATCCATCACTACCTCCGTTTTCATCTTTTGGATTAAGGAACTGAAAATGATGTTTCCATTTTCTAATGTATAAGCCAACTCAAAGTTGAAAGACTATAAATACTTGACCGACATCCTCTATTGAATATTTAGGTCCTGATGAGAAAATATGTACTTGAGGATTTTATGGCATGTGTACATCAGAAACCTATCACCCATAAGATAATGTCTCCAATATCTTTGGGCATATACCACCAAATCTAATTATAGATCATGATTATGATAATTCCTCTCGTGTGATCTCATCTATTTGGAACCATAAGAAACAACTCAATACTCCTGCATCATAACTACTCTTAGTCCAACTCTGGATGAATCACAATATGTGGTATATATCTTACCCATAATAGGTAAGGTGTTGTTAGATGATATGGTCAACCTGATCTTCATATCATTAAAATATATCTCTTAAGAATATAGAAAAACAAACCTCACCCCATTCTTAGTCAGCTCAAACACCAATAATGCAAGATTGGAGAAGCCCTAGATGAAATGTTGATAATAACATACTAAACCCATAAAACTTTGAATATTGAATACATTATTGGTTCAATCCCAAGATACCATGAATGCAACATTCTCTAGGTCCACTGACACTCTAACCTCTGAGATTACATGACCCAAGAAGTTCCCTTTATCAATCCATAAAATATATTTGGTTAGTTTGGCATAAATCTAGTGATTTATTAAAGTACAGAGGATGATGTAAATATGTTGGGAATGATCATATGTAGACTAAGAGTAAACTATGATTTCATTGATAAAAACCACCAAAAACCAATATTTTAAATTATGAAATATTCAATTCATCAAGGTCGTGAATAATTTTGGAGTGTTCATCAAACCAAATGACATCACTATAAACTCATTGAATCCATTACTTCTCCTAAAAGTAGTTTGAGGTATGTTTAATGGTCTCACCCTCAACTAATGGAATCCTGATATCAAATCAATCTTATAGAAGATCTTAGAACCTCTCAGATGGTCAAAAAAATCATCGATGTATGGAAGGGTATACCAGTTATTGACCGCCATCTAGTTCAATCTTTGATAATACACACATAAGCACAAAGTCCCATTAGAATTATTAGTAAAAAGAATTAGATAACACCATGGAGACACACTAGGTAACCCTTATCATTAAAATACATTAATTGAACATTAAACTCACAAATCTATTTTGGTGTCATCTTGTAAGGTTAGATAGAAACTGGCTCTGCTCCCAACACTAAATCGATTGTGAACTCTATCTCGCACTCAGGTGGTAAGTCATATAAATCATCAAGAAAGAAATCCTGAAAACAATATACCATTATAGGAAAATTATCCTACAAAAATCTCCCATAATATAGAGAAATACGTGCTATATAATCTATGATACAATCCAATCTACACTAAATTGGTCCAACACAACTAGCATAAGGATTCCAACCACCCTGGTGAGCATAGATGCCTCCTTCTAGAGATAGAAAAGTAACTCTCATTCAATAAAAATTGATATGAGTATATTATATAACTAACCAACCAATACATATAATAAAATCCAAACCTATCATTTCTAGAAAAAATGGTTCCCAAAAGAAATGGTGACCACAAATTTCCTAAGAACATGCCTAACAACATTTGATATTCTTTAACTACACTCCCAACAGTGTCACTACTAGAAAAATTACTATACCAACAGTTCAAAACCATGGGTATATCCTATACCCATGGTTTTGGGAACTGTGGAAAACTAAGGCGTCTGTATAGGTCCCTGGTCTATACCCATAGTTTTCCAAACATTGGGTATTGCTTTTTTTCCACAGTGTCAAGTCCTCATACCCACTTTCCACCCTGTCAAATCCTTATGCCCATAGTTTTAAAACTGTGGGTATAAATAGTACAAAAAAATTTCCAGTTTATGTTAAACCCACAACCTTATCTTCTAAGTCGAGGAGTCTCACCACTCAAGCTACGTTACTTATGTATATATACATCTATTTTTCACTAAATATATTAATCAATGTCCTTATTACAAAAAAAAAACCCATTGATCATTTTGATCTCGCGTCTCTCTATTCAAATTTCTAATGCCAAACCAACCAAGCTTCCTAGCTTGCATATAAATATATCTACATTTAGCGTAATATAATAATATGCCTCCCTGTATTAGAAAAATAAACGGTCGGTGCGATTTGATACTATGACCATTGATACTAAGAAACAATGAATCACCAACCCACCTATGCAGCTTATATGTTTATATATTTTTATTTACTTAGATATATTAATTGAAACCATGGGTATAGAAGAGAAAACTATGGGTATATGTTTTCCTACCAAATATGTTTTGTGTCCTGCATATTTTTTTCCCCACCATAACATGGGAAATCTATACCCACGGTTTTACCAAACTCTGGGTATAGGTATTTAAAAAAACCCTATACCCACCGTTTTTACAAAACAATGGGTATAGGCCTTGTAAAAAATACCTTTACCCACGGTTTTTCCAAAACTGTGGGTATAGGTGTTTTTTCCCATGGTTTTCCAATATTACGGGAATAGGTCTTCAAAAAAAACCTATACCCACAGTTTTTGAAAACCCTGGGTATAGGTCTATTTTCCATTAGTGTGTGTTGATGGATAAAACACCATCTAAACATTCCAAAACAAGCCTAAACCATTTACTAAGAGGGAAAATAAAAAGTAATAAGATGCTATTATATTAAAAAAATAAAGGGTAGATGATACAAGAATCGTACCTCTGATATTGGAATTACCTACATCTAAACTACCCAGAGTAGATTTCATAGTGTGCAATAGAATTTACCTTATACCTTGGGCTTCAGTTTGACTCCCTTAGTATGTTTCCTCTACCTGGTACTGCCACTCATACACTAGGGAACCACTCCCCCCGCCTCGATTTAAATTTCCAGTGGAACTCTAGATACCGGTCTTATGAGGGGTAGCTGAGTCATCTCTAGCCTCTGGTACCTATCAAAATCCCATGACATTGCTTTGCTACTTCATTCTCATTGAAAACCTCTATAGGTGGCCCTGCCTGCCGCAAACATGACACTCTAAAGTTGGATAGACACACTAAGGATTCATATGGACAAAATTTGTACACTAATATCAATGTAATAGAACATATTTCTAAGATGAATTCCCATTGCATTGACTATAACAACCAAGTCTTTAAAAGAGAAAACTTTACTTGATAGCATATGTGATATGTAATATCGAACCCAATCAAATAATGATTATTAAAATATGACAATTTAAAATTTCTATTACATTTAAGGATATGAGTATGTTTGAATAATTTATGAAATATATATATGTTATATTTATATTGATAAATTCTTAGTAAATGTTCAATCAGTTTTTCATAATGTCTTTTAGTTCATCAAAATATTTTTCCTTCAAAAATGATTTTTTTATTTTTTATGAAAATATATTATAATTATTTTCTTTAATATTTAGAGAATGAATTTTATAAAATAAAATCCATTTTTATATCATCATATCACAATTTAATTAGTCCTAAAGTTTTGTTTTTTCATAAAACATAGATTTTTCATTGAATAGTGAATAATATCGTTTTTATCTAAAATTATCATTTCTTTTGATAAATTAATTTATTTAATAGTATAATTATTCTTTTAATTTGATTTCAAGGTAAAATAAGTATTATTTAATTATATTTAATTCAATTAACTATATTTAAGTAATCTTTATATCATATTTTACTACAATTTTAAGTTTAGGATTTATAACACATTTTTCTAAAAACTATTTTAAAATGAACAATGTTTCTCCTTTAAAATCAATTAAAATAAAACCTAATGAAAAATGAATTATATGAAATTATTATATAATGTATTCATATTTATTAATTTAAATTCATATAATTAATATTACTCACTATAGAGTTAACTTGAAAAAATATTTTCCTTAAAAATGTATTTTTCAGAAAATCGCTTTCCATTATGTTTCTAGGTTTTGTATTAGATTAAATTATTCCAAATTTTTGAATTGATTTTGAAAAAATAGATTCCATATTTTTAGTCATCATAATTAATATTAGGTAATAATTACAACTTAATTTTAGAACAATATAAATAGTAAATATAGTAAATATTAATTACCACATTAAAAGGAAAATAGGTTAATTAAGGGTAAAAATAATTTAACAAAGACTATAAACAAAGTAACCAAAATAGTATGAATATTTATATTTAATTTTAATATTAATAGAGATTATATTTATTTTTTATTATTTTTACTTTATTAATCATTATGTAAGTATTTAGATAAATATTATATTTTGATACTATAAAAAAACAAACTACATTTTTTATTAATATTAAATTTCAATATAGATGTTTTTGAATTAATGAATTTTTAAATAATTTTTTTAATATAAAATATTTTTATTAAATAATTTTTATTTAATATTAATTATCATATAATTTTTATGTAGTCAAACGTAATTTTTATAAGGGTTCAAAAACCGTTATTATAAAAAATACAGTGTTTCTCAATAATTTTTAATTATTATTTTAAAAATTAAAATAAAAAAATTTAGATTTTTTTTTGATAAAATGAATATTATTTTTTGGCTTCAGAAGGTTTAAATTGTCCAAAAGGGAAATTTTCATAATTCTCTAATATAGTCTAATATTCGGATAAAAATTAAATACCGTATAAATACACGGTATGTATTATGACATTGTAATGACCCGAAAGTGATGTAATAAATACTATAAAGGGTATATAAAACCAAATATTTGTTTTAAATTTAATATAATGTTATTTTAAGTTTATTTTATTAATTTTATAAATCCTTTATGAATCCTCTAAAACCATTAATTTATTTTATGGTTTTAAAGTATTTCTTTAAAAGTATGACTCACTTTCATATAATCAAGGGTATTATTTTATTCAGTTCGTACATTGGCCATATAAAATAATTAAAACCAATCCAATTTGGTGGAAAACCATGGGAAAAACCATTTTTAGGGTTTTTATCTTTGGTTATTTTATTATATAGAGTCCAAAACCTAAGTTTGAGAAATGATAAAGAATTCCCCACTCATTTCCTATATAAACCCAACCAAGATCTCATTTATCTTAACTAAAAATTATTATATTACATAATTAATCTTCTCTTATCTTTATATATTCCTCAAAAGGCTCCCCAAATATCTCATGAATCCCCTACCAAGCATTTCACACTCTCAAGGTAAGGGATCCTCACCTTTTCTTCTTTATTGAACATTATTTATTATCTTATGATTTATATTTCTAGTTATTAATGTTGGAATATTTCTTTCCATGTCACTATTACTTACCATTTAATTTCAAAATGATGATATAACCCTTTATATATCATCAACCCATTTTAATAATTATTAAGTGATGACTTTATGCTTTCAAAATTTCACCATGATTTTCCATGCCAAAACATTTGTGTAGTGAATACCAAACCCATTTTTTATTAATGGTGTTAAAAGTTATACACTTATACTTCTTTTAATTTGGAATTACATGTATTTATTAAAAACTCATTAATTTTGGAATAAAATATGATGACGAATGAATCCATATTGTATGATTTATGTGGCACACTTAAGCATGAGGATGAAATGAAAGTGACAGATGCACACATAATTATATACCACTCTAATGCATTGGGTAATGTTTATACTCATGAGAAGTTATGTTGGGATATGGAGTAAACATGATTCATTTATGATAATTTTTTCATCATGATGTCTTGGAAGTTATCCTTGACCTATGTTTATGATGCAATGTTTTAAATTGTTTCCACATTTCCCATGTTTCTTTTATGTTATCATGATATATCATGCCTCATTGTTCATTCTTATGATTCTCACTCCTTTTATTCCCCATTAATATTCCTATTGTCTAACATGTTTTACTATATCCATGTTATGCCATGTTTATTCCTTTATGGGGATTTATAAATCACCCCTTTCTTATGTATGTCCCTAGGTTATCCCATTCAATTTTAAGTGCAAGCATGTTAAGGAACTTTTCAATAAAGATGATGTTTTTTCTATTTTAAATTGTTATGTAATTTACCTAATTCCAAAATAAACTAAACTTCTCAATCTTCTGGTCTATATAAAGTGTAATATTATCTAATAAATCATTTATTAATGTGAAATAAAGATAAGGGTTTTTACATTTGGTATCAAAGAAAATTTTTATTTATTTTTGGGTTTTGGATTATAAAACTCTAGCAAAAGAATTAGGGATAAGACTAAGTATAAGAAAACATACCTAAATTTTGGTATGTATAGAGTAAGTGTTTTATCAATAAAATACACCCATGTATGGATACTATAATTGGATGTGGATTTGGAACATATGTACATAGGGAAAAAACTTGAAAACATTTCATTGATATAGACTCAACCGGGAACTGATGCATGATAACGAGCCTTTATAAATACCTGGTTTGAAACTCCTTAGGGATATTCTTGGGTAAATTCATAATCTCATTAAGAAACATTATTAAGGGAAAAAAATTCTATAATAATATATGTTATGAAATAGATCATGGATAACATATATTGAATCCTATAAATTCATAAGTTATGGAATAAGAATCATTTATAATTTATCCTTTTAATGTAATTAGATTCCCATTTATGTGTTTAATAGTTTAAAATTTATAATCCTTAGTTTTTTCCTTTATTATAGTATATTACTTGAAATAAGAGGAATAAATTGTTATTTTTTGGAGGATTATATAATATGTTAGAAGTGTATACTTGTGCTTCATGCATTAAATTTTTTTGGGTCCTCATCGTTTGGAGAAAAGATGAAATTGTAGTGGAAAAAAATTAAAGGATGAAATTATAATTTTCAAGAAATTATATTACCTTATGGTACTAGTCTAGATGATAAAGGAATTCATTAACTCTAAGAAAATAATCTTGAATAATAAATGTTTTCATATTACGATCATTTTCGATATGTTGATGGTAATTTTACCCATCGGGGATTTATGGGTTTATGGTCACTGAATTCCCCCTGACTATGTTCTCCAAAAAAATAAATTAGTTATTTAGTGTTAATTTTCTCCTCTATTTCCATGTTCTCAATTCCTACTAAGGTTTTCCTACTGGAAAACCTAGTTATGTGACGACCTTCAAAGTTCATTTTCTCTATTTTCAAGATGATGTTTATTTAACCCATTTTATGACGTGGGTTTTCAATAAATATATTTTAAAGTTTCAAAACATCACTTACTTATATCAATTTTAAATTGATAGGATTAAATTTTTAAGGGGGAATAATGTAACACCTCAGTTTTTAAAAGAGAAAACTATGTTCGATTGCATATGTGATACGTAACATAGAACCCAATCAAAGAATAGTTATTTAAATATAACCATTTTAACGTTTCCATTAAATTTAAGGATATGAGTGTGGTTGAATACTTTATGAAATGTCAATATCTTCTAATTATATTGTTAAATTCTAATTAAATAATCAATCAATTTTTGGTAACGTCTTTTAATTCTTCAAAATATTTTTTCTTAAAAAATAATTATTTATTAATTTTCATTAAAAAATATTATAATTATTTTCATGAAAATTTAGAAAATGAATTAAATAAAATTAACTCCATTTTTTATATCATCATATGAAAATTAACAAAAGGATTCATTTTTGGATTTTTCAAAAAAAAAATAGATTTTTCAGTTAATAGTGTATAATACTGTTTTTATAAAAAATTGCAATTTATTTTGATACATTAATTTATTTAAAAGTAAAATTATTATTTTTAATTTTATTTAAAGTTAAAATAAGTATTATTTAATTATATTTAATATAATTAACTACATTTAAATTATCTTTATACCTGATTTTAATACAAGTTTATTTTTAGGATTTAAAACACATTTTTCTGATAACCATTTTTAACTGCATAATGTTTCTACTTTATAATCAATTAAAATAACCTATATTGAGAAATTATTTATAAGAAATTTTTATATTACATATCTATATTTATGAATTTAAATTCATTTAATTAATTTTACTTATTATAGAGTTAACATGAAATCATATTTTCCATAAAAAATGCATTTTTTATAAAAATGCATTCCATCATGCTTTTAGGTTTTATATTAAATTAAATCATTCAACATTTTTGAATTGATTTTGATAAAATGTATTCCATATTTTGAATCATCATAATTAATATTAGGTAATAATTTAACTTAATTTTGGAACAATATTAATAGTAACTAAAGTAAATATTAATTACTACGGTAAAAGGAAAATAGGTTAATTATGGGTAAAAATAATTTAACAGGTACTAGAAACAAAGTAACCAAAATAGTATGAATATTTATATTTAATTTTTATATTAATTTTTATTATATTTATTCCATATTATTTTTATCTGGTCGTGGTTCCTTTGCTCCTACCCATCTCCTTTATGCTGATGATATTATCCTCTTCACTCAAGGGGATAAAAGAAATATCAAGAATATCAAAAAAGATCTTCAACATTATGAGTAAGTTTCTAGGAAATAGGTTAGTTGGAGTAATTCCTTTGTCTAATTTGGTAGAAATATATCACAAATTAAGAAATTAGAAGTCATCATTGATTTGGGAATTAGAGAAGATTTTCTCTTTTTTACTTATCTTGGTGTTCCCATGTAATGTGGTTATCCGAAGGATTGTTATTTTTATGTGATTATGAGTAAGATCATGAATTAGATTTCTTCCTGGAAAGGAAAATCCCTTTCAATGGCTGGTCATGTATTTTTGGTTAAATCTATTTTTATTTCTAAATTTGTTTATTCCTTTATGGTTTATAAATAGTCTGCTTCTATTATCAAATCAATTAATGTGGCCATCAAAAAATTTATTTGGACTGGTAGTATTTTGGAAAGAAGATTAGTAATTATGCCTTGGATCACCTATTTCAAATCATTTGAGAGGGGGGCCTTTGTATTAAAAATCATAGTCTTTATAATCAAGCCCTTCAAGATTATTTTGTTTGGAAACTAGTAAATGACAACTCAGAAGCTACTACTTTCCTGAGGTCCAGATTCCTTATTAAACTCAAAAGTGGAAACATAAATTACATGGATTCCCCTATTTGGTATTCTTTTAAATCTGCATTTTATCTTATTGATGTTGATGAAATATGGTCTATCTCTCAGGATTCTTCTCTTAAGTTTTAGAAAGATAATTGGACTAGTGTTCCTCTTATTGATTATCTTAGTCATGATGCTTTAAACCTGGATCTTGATGTTTTTATTAAGGATCAATTATATGATATTTCTACTGTCCCTAACCATGTTAAACTGATTATTAATAATTTTTTTTCCTTTTTTGGTGATTTATGGATCTGGGAACCACACCTCTTTAGTATTCTTACCTATAAATACTTTTAAACTCATGAAAATACTACTTTGTTAGGTTTATATTGAATTGGGAAGTTTAATAGGAGAATTATTCCCCCTTATCGGCTCATTTTTTTGTGGACACTGGCTCATGGAAAATTCCCAATTGACTCTTATTTATAGGTCTGTGGTATTTCCCTTTGTTCTATTTGTATTCTACATCATTATCATATGAATGAATTGAACCAATTATTTATAAGTTGCGCTATAGCATCCTTTATGTGGAAAGAACTTTATGATATTTTTGAGGCTAAAATGCATAATTTTTCTGATGTTCGAGACATTCTTAAAGGTATGTTCTGCCTTCCTTTATCTCCCATGCTGTTGATTATTTTCCAGGTTTCTACTACTGAACTTGTTCATTCCCTATGGATGGTGAGAAACAAGGGACTTCATGATGGAGTTGGTTTTAATCATCAGGGCTTCCTTTCTGGAATTTTTTCTGTCTTGAAAAATGTAAAGCTTCCTCACAAAGCTTATTGTCATAACTCAGTGCATGATTTTTCAGTTCATAGGTGTATCAAAGTTAAAGGTAATTTTTAGCCTCTGTTGGGGACTATGGACTTTTTTTGGAATCCTCATTTTTCGGTTGGATTAAAATTAATACTAATGGCTCTTCCAGAGGAAATATGGGTCCTTCGGGTTATGGTTATGTTTTCAAGAATAGCTTTGGTGATGTTTTCAGTTGCTCCTTCCGATCTTCTGGTAATGCCTCTTCTCTTGAGGTTGATATTATAAGAGTAATTTATTCTCTAGATCATGTTATGTAGTAGGGATTGAATAGGATATTATTGGAGTGTGATTCTACCATGGTTTTTCATACAATCAAAACCTCTTCTACTCATATCCTTTGGAGGCTTATGAATAGATGGATTAATTTTTTGTAGTTTCTCTCAACTATTGACTTAATTATTACCCATGAACTACTATAATTTTGGGCTTTGAAGCCCCCTGACATGGGCGACCTCCTTTGGAGGTCGCTGCGCTTTTCCAAAAAAGGGGCTTCGGAGCCCCCCGCCTCTTCCCTCGCCCTCGACCTAGCCAAGCACCCCCCGTTGCTGCCCTCCTCCACCCTCCCCGCACACCCTCCCCCGTCGCCTCACCGTGCTCCCTCGCCACCCTCCACCACTCACCACCCTACACTCTCCGCCCTCGCCTACCTCCACCCTTTGTGCACCCTCTGCCCTCTGCCCTCCGGCTCCAACCGCCCTCCACCCTCCAGCCATCCTCTTCCCTTCCCTCCATCCCCTCCAGTGTCCCTCTGCCCTCTGGCCTCTTCCCCCTCCGTCTCCTAGCCCTCTGCCCTCTGGCCTCTGGCCTCTGCCCTCTGCCCCCTCAGCCCTCCCCCCCACTCCGGACGGCCACCCCCACCCTGGACATCCCCCCCGCACCTCAGATATCACCCCCACCCCGGACAGCCCCCCTCACCCCGGAGAGGCCCCCCACACCCCGGACAATCCTCCCCGCACCCCGGACAACCCCACCCCAGACAGCCCCCCCCCTCGCTGCCCATCCCACGTCCCCTCACCGCCTCCTCTTTTCTGGCTCCCCGCCACCGCCACTGCCCGTCCCCTCCCTCACCGAACTGCCTTTGGCTCCGACTCCCCTTCACTGCCTCTCCTCTCCCTCACAGCACCACCTTCGGCTCCCCTCCCTTCCAGGTTTGTAGCACAATCAGGTATGACATGGGCTTTCACTTACATTATTATTTTATCAATTGTTCATAAACAATTGATTAGTATTTATTTTAAATATAATTTATTTAAAAAATGAAAATGTAATAAGTATTGTGTAAATGTTTGTTATACAAATATTATTATGGATAAGAGTTGGATTGATCTTCCAAATCGAATGTCTAGAGAATATTTCAATGGAATTATGCAGTTTATTGACATCAGCAGAGGATTTGAAAGTGACTATATTAGTTGTCCATGTAGAAAATGTGCTAACATATATCAATTCACATGAGATACTGTGAGGGAGCACCAATTCATTAATGGATTTATGAAAAATTATAAGCGTTGGACTCGTCATGGAGAAGAATATGTTCGTTGTCAAAATACAAATGTAGTTCAAATGGATGTTGATGCAAGGATGAATGATCCAATGAATGAAATACTTACTGAAATGGTATGTGGGTTTGATCCTGAAGGCATTGACATCCAGAATCTTGAGACCACTGAGATAAATCTTCGCTCTAGTGCAGATCGTGATTCAAGGAGGTTTTATGAAGCACTTGATGATGAGAAAATAGAATTATATCCTGTATGTACTTCTTACAATAAACTATCGTTTATCATGGAGTTGTTTCATTTGAAGACTTTGAATAATTGGTCAGAAACATCATTCGACATGCTTTTGGTGTTATTGAAAAAGGTTCTTCCAGTAACGCTAAGATTCCTGAGTCATATTACCATGCTCATAAGTTGACAGAGAACTTATGTTTTACATATGAGACCATAGATGCATGTGCAAACAACTGTATGTTTTTTAGAAAGAAAACTGCCCATTTGGATAATTTTATGGTTTGTGGTGCTTCCAGGTGGAAAGAGAACAGGGGAAATAAGACTCATCAAAGTAAGATTGTGATACAGGGGAAACCGATTACTGTAAAGAAAATGCATTACTTTCCCCTTAAATTGAGGTTGAAAATATTTTTTATGTCATCTAATTTTTCTAATTTAATGAGATGGCATGCAGAAAGAGTTCATGAAAGTGATATGTTAACCCACCCGGTAGAATCTCATTCTTGGAAGGATTTTGATAAGAGACATCCCAAATTTGCTAAAGATGTTCGTAATGTCTGATTGGGATTGGCAGTAGATGGTTTCAATACATTCAAGTCTATGGTTGGTGAAACTCATAGCACATGGCCCGTGGTGTTGGTTTCGTATAATCTTCCTCCATTGATTTGTATGAAGAAACAATTTATATTACTTTCCACTCTTATTTATGGACCTAAAAGTATGGGGGATAAGATTGATGTTTAACTTCATCCATTTATTGACGAGTTGAATGAATTTTGGGGCGATGGTGTGATGACTTATGACTGTGAAACGAATGAAATGTTCAAACTGTCGGCTGCTTTATTGTGGACAATCAATGACTTCCCAGTTTATGCAAATTTATCAGGCTAGAGTATGAAAGGGGAATTTTCTATCCCTTGTAGCAATAAATGTAAAAAATTTGTATGGCTTAAACATTCCAAAAAATGGGCATACATGGGTCACATATGTTTTCTCCCCCCACAGCATAGGTTCAGAAAGGACAGAGTGGCATTTGATGGTTCTAGAGAGTTCATCCCAGCACCAAAGATTATGACATGAGTTAAAATGTTATCTCATATTGAGGAAGAAAACATCCGCACGGTATATGAAATTCAGGATTTAGTGGCTCCTCCAGTACGTAATATTCAGGCTGCGGGTAGGCAGCGTAGTCACAATTAGAAAAAGAAAAGTATTTTTTATAGTCTTCTGTATTGGAAAACTAACATGTTGAGGCATAATTTGGATGTCATTCACATTGAAAAAATGTTTGTGATAACATATTGTGGACCATTTTATGTGTTAGTGGAAAATCAAAGGACCATGTTAATGCACGCCGTGATTTGGAAGAAATGGGTTTAAGGAAATAGTTGCATTTATAATTAGCTGAGGGAAACAAGGCATATATGTCTGCTGCACAGTATACGATGACTGCAAAGGAGAAAGAGACATTTCTTTCCATTTTGAAGATGCTCAAGGTGCCTGATGGTTACTCTTCTAATATTTCAAAGTGTGTGAATCAGACGAGCAAGACATTGCAAGGGTTGAAAAGTCATGACAATCACATACTACTTTAGCAGTTGATTCCAATCGCAATTTGTGATTGTTTATCCCCCAATATTGTTCATCCATTGATTGAGATGAGTAATTTTTTTAGACAAATTTGTTTAATAAATCAATGAATGAGTTATTTAAAAAGTTTGCAGGACCGAATTGTACTTACAATTTGTCACTTTGAGAAACTCCCCCCCTCATTTTTTGATGTTATGGTCCACTTGACAGTGCACCTAACTGATGAAGTAATGGCTGCTGGTCCAGTGCAATTCAGGTGGATGTATCCTATTGAGAGGTATTTGAGTACATTGAAACAATTTGTATGCAACAGAGCTCCTTCGGAGGCATCAATATCCAATGGTTATTTGATGGATGAGTGCACTACTTTTTGTGTAGAATATCTTTCTGATGTTGAAACAAAATTAGATAAGCCCTCTCGGATTCATGATGGTCTAGTTGGAGAAGAAACCACATTTGATATGGACAACATCGAGTGGATACAAGCACATCAATATGTCTTGTTCAATACTCCATCAGTTGCACCAATAATGCAATAAGTATCTTTTCAATGTGCTTGTATAACGTTTACATGTTTTGTTTGCATAAGTTGATCATTTAAAGATCGCGTTATCATTTGCAGGAAACACATTAATGAGGTAAAATAAGGGTTGTATCGTGCGACTGAGTTGAAAATTCAACAATCTCATTATGCATCATTTCATGATTGGTTCAAGGATTATGTATGTATAAATTGATCTTAATTATGAGTGAAGTATTATACTAATTTCTTTCTGCATATATCAATATTGAATTTTATAAATTATGTAGGTTCATAAGCTGATGGAGTTAGGGGACCCCACGCTAATTGAAGAATTTATCCAACTGCCTGAGGGTCCATCTATAACGGCTCATCGTTATAAAGCTATTGATACTAATGGTTTTTGATTTCACATTAAAGATGTTGAAGACAAACAAGAAACAAAAAATAGTGGCATTGGTTTTCTATTTGTTGATTCTGGTTATTACTATGGTCAATTGATAGACATCATTGAAGTTGTATACACACACGGTTTGAAGTACATATTGTTAAAGTGTAATTGGGTTGATCTAGTGCGTGGATGTAAAGTCAATCAATATCAGTTTTCATTGGTGAATTTTAACTATATGTTATACCGAAATGAACGAGTTGAGAATGAACCTTTCATTTTGACATCACAAGCGGAACAAGTATTCTTCGTTACTTTGCCTTAGAATCTAAGTTGGCAAGTTGTTGTCAAAATGTCTCAGTGAGAAGTGTTTTTATTTGAAGAAGATGAACCCAAGACTGTTTCGTTTGTTTCCCAATAGTTTGATCAAAATACCTTAGTTCAACATGAAGAATATATTGGGTTAGAGTGACTGTTGAAGGAGAAATGGTCGATTTTCATGCTTAATGAAAGGTATAATTGTTTTCCTGCTATTCAGTATTGAATGTCCTAGGATATCATAAATTATCTAACCATTTTATAAATCCTTTTATGTTTTAATCCTCACTTTTGGAAGTTTATTTAGTTATAAATATTTAGGGTGATTTTACTCTTGGTATATTTAGGTTATTTTCGGTGTATATTCCCTTTGAGGTATTCTTCATCTGGTTCATGTGCTGCTTGAATTTTTATTAATTCAATCTGAAATTTGGCTATGCATTGATTGGTTTTGTACATAATTTGTATATCTGTTTTGTTAACTTTCTGATTTTTTATAATTCATTCACAACTAATTATTCAATCCATTTTTGTTTGACTAACAATTGTATAAGTTTGATTTTTTAATAACAATCCAATTTATCTTTTAGACATTTTGGATAGTCCCCTTACTAATGTTTTCTATGACTGCAGGCATGTCAGGGGAAGAGGCAGCAGATCCACATCATCCATCTGAGGCATCTATGTCTCAGGGTCAAGGTATGTTTGAATGTCATTGTCTCTATTTTTATGTAATTGATAAACACATATATATATTTATAACATCTGTCAAATTATATATAAAATTTCTACAGGACCAGACTCGATTGATTCTTCCTCTCTCAAGAGAGGCCCCAGTCGTGGCATTTTATCATGGAATTCCGACACAACGATTGATGTTTCATTTGATGAGGTATTTCATCCTATGGGACCGAATGCCCCTGCATTTATTCGTCATCTAGGTCATATCATACGTGACCCACATCGATTTCCATTGACCACGTGTGACTGGGCTTCTATCCCCCCGGACAAATTAGATCATCTTTGGAGGGAGGTTTAGGTAATAAGACCATTTTACTTTATTCTCTATGTATAAACAATACTAATATGTGTGATTTTTTTCTTTAATAGAAAAATTTGAAAGTACACCTCGATGAGTTTCGGCCCGTGTATAAGAGCAAATGTCGTAAGATGTGGAAAGACTATAAAGGCAAAGTGAAGAGGGACCCCTGGGTACCAAATGTGGGTGCCCCAGACACTCTGGAAAATGTCCCGAGAGGTGTCCTCCCGGCTCAGTGGCGTGACTTAGTTGCATATTGGTCTACTGAGGGTGTTGTGGTTTTCATATTTATTTTGGTGTGTATATATTTTCAAGAATGCGTGATTTGTTTGAAATTTGAATGAATTGAATGTAGGAGGTGTCAGCACGCCATTCTGAGAATCGATCGTTGTAGGGACCACCTCACAGGCTCGGGACTCATCACGTGTCTCAGATCCAACATGAGGTATTTATTAGTAATTTTTTAATTTTTTAATTATTATGGTTTTGTGTTTATATTCTATTCATATTCAATTACAGAAGCAAGGTGCACCGACTGATAAAATGTCAGTGTGGATGAGGACTTGTGATCGCAATGATCCAGAGGCTGCAGCATTGATAGTAAGTGCTTGTACTTACCAATACTTACACAAATCTGTATATTAACACATATATGTATATATATATAAATATTTCACAGGCTCAATTTGAATCTGAATTAGAACATCTGCCAGAGGACCAACGACAAATTTCTATGCAAAGGGATGATATCTTTCATCACATTATTGGTCGGGATGGGCATGGATATAGTTTGACCTATGGAACAGGGATTCCTCATTCTGTAGTGTCACACGCTGCGGTTTTTGGTCCTGTTGTTGCTCATATGACACAGTAGTTTTCAGATTTCGAGGCACGACTGTGCACTTCTGAGGAGGTAAATGCGCAAATGACCGCTGAGGTTAGAGCACTACGGGAATATGTGTGTCCAGGTTATGGTATAGGGGACCATATGATGCAGGTTTATACTGTATTTATTTATTTAATTTATATTATTTTTTTTATGAAAATATTCATAATATTTATTTGTTGAAGGCCCCTGGCCCACCGGATGGAGGTAGCAGTGATGACCACGCATGACGCATCATATTCACGAGGTGAGTTTCTGTTTTTTCTGGTGGGGTTGTTATTGACGTATAGGTTGGGTTTCAAGTGATATTTTTTGTGATTTGGGGGTATCATGTGTGTTTTGGACTGATGCAATGTTTGTGTGCACGAATTGAGAAGTAACCATGAAACTGATTAATGATTTGGATATTTTTTGTTCATTTAATTATTTAATGTTTTAAATTGCATGTTCTGTAATAATTTTGAAAAAACCATGTGATTCCTAATATAAACCATGAAACTTGTTTTTGATGACAGAGCTCAAGTTCCCTATTTGTAGTCCCCGGACAGCCCCCCCCCCCCCACCCCCGGACATCCCCCCCCCCTGCACCCCCGGACAGCCCCCCTACACCCCCCGGATATCCCGCCCCACCCCCGGACAACCCCTCACCCCCAGACAACACCCCCACCCCAAACAACCCCCCCGGAAAGCCCCCCCGCACCCCCAAACAGCCCCATGCACCCCCCGGACCGCCCGTCCCACCCCTAGAATCCTGGTGAATCTCAAGTATCATGCATAAAAAGAAATAAAAATAAAAAATGGTTGTAGAATCATCCACAGCTGACCTCAACATCTTATCCCAAACCAGGATTCCACATCAATTATGATTATAATGTAACACTCGCAAGCATCACTACCCAAACACACTCACCCACTCAGGATCATTCTATCAATAGGGCACCCACTCGAGTCCTTAGTTTCTAGATGTATGAAATGCATTCTTATTGGGATCCTAAGAAATAGTATGCTAGTTGAGAAATCCCTCATGCACGCTCTAAAAGGGCACGCTGGGTGGTCAAAACCACCCGAACGACCTCAGAATGCCATGAAATCATACAACAAAGACCGCAGAGTGAATTGTAAAATGGTCAGGCAGATGGCATGTCAATCAGAGGTGATGTTTGACTGTGGTGACTGGAAATGTGTTTTTGGAGTCATAAAAGACCAAAACGGCGTGTCACAGTCGAATTTAGAGAAAATGTGCTCCGAATGACCTGAAACTACACGAAAACGATAGGAATATTATTCTTGACATGCAGGAGGAGATGACATGTCCATCGGACATGCGGTACGCGCGGTACGACAAAATGTGTCGTTTTCAGCAGTTCGACGCGCTCTAAAAGGGCGCGTTGGGTGGTCAAAACCACCAGAATGTCATCAGAATGCCATGAAGTCATACGAAAACAATTGAGGTGTGAATTGTAAAATGTTGGGGTAGAAGACATGTCAATTAGAGGTTCCGTTTGACCGCGGTGACCAGAAACACATTTCCGGAGTCATAAAAGACCAAAACGGCATGTCATAGTCGGATTCAGAGCAAACGTGCTCCGAATGACCTGAAACCACACGAAAACGATATGAATTTTATTCGTGACATGAAAGAGGAGACGACACATCCATCGGACATGTAGTGCATGCGGTACGACCGAATGTGTCATTTTCAGCAGTTCGACGCGCTCTAAAAGGGCGCGCTGGGTGGTCAAAACCACCCAAACGACCTCATAATGTAATGAAATCACACGAAAACAACCGCGGTGTGAATTGTGAAATGTTTTGGTAGAAGGAACATCAATCGGAGGTTCCGTTTGGCCACGGTGACCGGAAACACGTTTCTGAGTCATAAAAGACCAAAATGGCGTGTCACTGTCGAATTCAGAGTAAACATGCTCCGAATGACCTGAAACCACACAAAAACGATAGGAATATTATTCTTGACATGAAGGAGGAGACGAAATGTCCATCGGACGTGCAGTGCGTGCGGTACGACCAAATGTGTCGTTTTCAGCAGTTTGGCGCGCTCTAAAAGGGCGCGTTGGGTGGTTAAAACCACCCGAACAACCTTGGAATACCATGGAATCATACAACAACAACCGCGGTATGAATTGTGAAATGGTCGGGTAAACGACACATCAATTGGAGGTTCTGTTTGACCGTGGTGACCAAAAATGTGTTTCCGGAGTCATAAAAGACCAAAACGGCATGTCACCATCGAATTCAGAGAAAAGGTGCTCCAAATGACCTGAAACCACACGAAAACAATAGGAATATTATTCGTGACATGCAGGAGGAGATGACATATCCATCGAACATGCGGTGCATGCGGTAAGACCGGATGTGCCGTTTTTAGCAGTTCAACGTGCTCTAAAAGGGCGCCCTGGGTGGTCCAAACAACCCGAATGACCTCAGAATTCCATGAAATAATACAAAAACAATCGTGGTATGAATTGTAAAATGGTCGGGTAGACGGAATGCCAATCAGATGTGTCTTTTGACCGTAGTGACCATAAATGCATTTCTGGAGTCATAAATGACCAAAATGGTGTGTCACAGTAGAATTTAGATAAAATGTGCTCCGAATGACCTAAAACCACACGAAAACGATATAAATATTATTCGTGACATGTTGGAGGAGACATCACATCCATCAGACATGCGGTGCGCATGGTACGACCGAATGTGTCGTTTTCATGAGTTCGACATGCTCTAAAAGGGCACGCTGGGTGGTCAAAACCACCCGAAAGACCTCGGAATGCCATGAAATCATATGACAACAACCGCGGTGTGAATTGTGAAATAGTCGGGTAGACGAAAAGTCAATCATAGGTGTTGGGTGACCGTGGTGACCGGAAACGCGTTTCCAGAGTCACAAAAGACCAAAACGTCGTGTCACGGTCGAATTCAGAAAAAACATGCTCTAAATGACCTGAAACCACACGAAAACGATAGGAATTTTATTTGTGACTTGAAGTAGGAGACGACACGTCCATCGGATGTGCGGTGCGCGCGGTATGATTGAATGTGTCGTTTTCAGCAGTTCGACGAGCTCTAAAAGGGCGCACTCGGTGGTCAAAACCACATGTACAACCTCAGAATGCCATGAAATCATACAACAACAACTGCAGTGTAAATTGTGAAATGTTCGGGTAGACGACACATCAATTGGAGGTGTCGTTTGACCGCGGTGACCATAAACGTGTTTCTGGAGTCATAAAAAACCAAAACGGCATATCACGGTCAAATTCAGAAAAAATGTCCTCTAAATGACCTAAAGCCACATGAAAACAATAGGAATATTATTCGTGACATGCAGGAGGAGAATATATGTCCATCGGACGTGCGGTGCGTGCAGTAGGACCGAATGTGTTGTTTTTAGCAGTTCGACGCGCTCTAAAAGGGCGCGCTGGGTGGTCAAAACTACCCGAACGTCCTCAGAATGCCATGAAATCATACGAAAACAACCTCGGTGTGAATTTTGAAATGGTCGGGCAGACGACACATCAATTGGAGTTTTCGTTTGACAGCGGTGACCAGAAACGTGTTTCCAGAGTCATAAAAGACCAAAACGACGTGTCACAGTCGAATTTAGAGAAAACGTGCTTTGAATGATCTGAAACCACACAAAAATGATAGAAATATTATTCGTGACATGAAGGAGGAGATGAAACATCCATCGGACGTGCCGTGCACACGATACAACCGGATGTGTCATTTTCAGCAGTTTGGCGCGCTCTAAAAGGGCACACTGGGTGGTCAAAACAACACGAACGACCTCAGAATACCATGAAATCATAAGAAAACAACCAAAATGTTAATTTTGAAATGGTCGAGTAGACGACACGTCAATTAGAGGTTCCGTTTGACCGTGGGGACCGAAAACACATTTCCGGAGTCATAAAAGACCAAAACGGTGTGTCGCGGTTGAATTCAGAGAAAACATGCTCCGAATGACATGAAACCACAAAAAAAAACAATATGAATATTATTCATAACATACAAGAGGAGACAACACGTCTATAATATGTGCGATGCACGCGGTACGACCGAATGTGTCATTTTCAGCAGTTCAGCGCGCTCTAAAAGGGCGCGCTGGGTGGTCAAAACAACACGAACAATCTCAGAATTCCATGAAATCATACAAAAAGAACCACGGTGTGAATTGTGAAATGGTCGGGTAGACGACATGTCAATTGGAGGTTCCGTTTGACTGTGGTGACCGTAAACGCGGTTCTGGAGTCATAAAAGACCAAAACGGCGTGTCATGGTCGAATTTAGAGGAAACGTGCTCCAAATGACCTGAAACCACATGAAAACGATATGAATATTATTTGGGACATGTAGGAGGAGACGACACATCCATAAGACGTGCGGTGCACGCGATACGACCGAATGTGTTGTTTTCAGCAGTTTCCTACGCTCTAAAAGGGCACGTTGGGTGGTCAAAACCACCCGAACGACCTCAAAATGCCATGAAATCATACGAAAACAACCACGGTGTGAATTGTGAAATGTTCGGGTAGACAACATGTCAATCGGAGGTTCCGTTTGACTGTAGTGACCGGAAACGCGTTTCTAGAGTTATAAAAGACCAAAATGGCGTGTCATGGTCAAATTCATAAAAAACATACTTCGAATGACCTGAAAAAACATGAAAATGAAAGGAATATTATTCGTGACATGCAGGAGGAGATGACACGTCTATCGGACGTGCGGTGCGCGTGGTACAACCGAATGTGTCGTTTTCAGTAGTTTTGCGTGCTCTAAAAGGGTGCGCTGGGTGGTCAAAACCACCTGGACATCCTCGGAATTCCATGAAATCATATGAAAACAACCGTGGTGTGAATTGTGAAATGGTTGGGCCGACAGAACATCAATCAATGTTTTCAATTGACCGTGGTGATCAGAAATGTATTTCCGGAGTCATAAAAGACCAAAACAGCGTGTCACGGTCGAATTCATAACAAACGTTCTCCGAATGACCTGAAACCACACAAAAATGATAGGAATATTATTCGTGACATGTAGGAGGAGATGGTACGTCCATCGGACATGCGGTGCGCGCAGTACGACCGAATGTTTCATTTTCAGCAGTTCAGAGCACTTTAAAAGGGCACGTTGGGTGGTCAAAACCACCCGAACATCCTTGGAATGCCATGAAATCATACAACAACAACCGCGATGCGAATTTTAAAATTTTCGGGTATACAGTACGTCAATCATAGGTTCCGTTTGACCGCGGTGACCGGAAACACGTTTCTGGAGTCATAAAAGAGCAAAACATCGTGTCACGGTCGAATTCAGAGAAAATGTGCTCCGAATGACCTGAAACCACATGAAAACGATAGGAATATTATTCGTGACATTTGGGAGGATATGGTACATCCATCGAACATGTGGTGCGCACGGTACGGCCAAATGTGTTGTTTTCAGCAGTTCAACGCGTTCTAAAAGGGCACACTAGGTGGTCAAAACCACCCAAATGACCTTGGAATGCCATGAAATCATACTACAACAACCGCGGTGTGAATTGTGAAATATTGGGGCAGAAGACACGTCAATCGGAGGTACCATTTGACCGCGGTGATCAGAAAAGCATTTCCGGAGTCATAAAAGACCAAAACGGCGTGTCACGATCGAATTCAGAGCAAACATGCTCTAAATAACCTGAAACCACACGAAAAAGATAGGAATATTATTCTTGACATGTGGGAGGAGACAAAACGTCCATTAGACGTGTGGTGCACATGGTACGACTGAATGTGTCGTTTTTAGCAGTTCAGTGCGCTCTAAACGTGCACGTTGAGTGGTCAAAACCACCAGAACGACCTCGTAATTCCACGAAATAACAATAAAACAACCGTGGTGTGAATTGTGAAATAGTCAGGCAGAAGACATGTCAATCGGAGGTACCGTTTGACCGTGGTGACCGAAAACGCATTTCCGGAGTCATAAAAGACCAAAACGGCGTGTCACGGTCGAATTCAGAGAAAACATGCTCCGAATGACCTAAAACCACACAAAAACGATAGTAATATTATTCGTGAAATGAAGGAGGAGACGACACATCCATCAGACGTGCGGTGGGCACGGTACGACCGAATGTGTCGATTTCAACAGTTCGACGCGCTCTAAAAAGGCACGTTGGGTGGTCAAAACCACCCGAACGACCTCAGAATGCCTTGAAATCATACGAAAACAACCGCAGTGTGAATTATGAAATGGTTGGGTAGATGACACGTCAGTTGGAGGTGTCGTTTGACTGCGGTGACCCAAAACGCGTTTCCGGAGTCATAAAAGACCAAAATGGTGTTTCACGGTCGAATTTAGAGAAAACCTACTCCGAATGACCTAAAACCACACAAAAATGATATAAATATTATTCATGACATGCAAGAGGAGGCAGAACGTCCATCGGACGTGTGGTGTGCGTGGTACGACTGAATGTGTTGTTCTCAGCAGTTTGGTGCGCTTTAAATGTAACGACCCAATCTTTTTGAGTAGTATATTAACTTACTCTTATTGATTTAATAAGATGTTAATGGTTAATGCAGAAAGAGGAGTCGATGGCTTCATCCAGTAGACTCAACCCTTACGAAGCCCACTTATCAGAGCTTGGGAAGGAGGTAGCATCTGTGGGCTTCGCTTTGGACCAAGCCCAAGCCGAGCTCCCGCGTGTCAAGCTTGAACGAAAATGCTTGCAGGAGAAGTTCATGTTAGTGGAGATAACTACTAGGGCAATGTTATCTGAGACTCCCTCAGATTCTCTCACCATAGAACACCTTACACTTAGGTCTTATGCCAGTGTTATAAGGGGCTATGTGATGAGACCCTAGTTTCCTTGTGTAATCCTCTCGGGTGAATAAATTGAGATTTATTCCTTTAGTGATGTTTGTGAAATTTCAAATGCCTAGATAATTTTAGAATGTATTTTATTGATGAATTTCGAAAAAAAGGATATTTTGAAATATTTATGTAAACCCTAAATAACTAATGATGTGTAATGAATTTCAAAAAATGGTCTTCTACAAAAGTGTTCATTAAGGAATTTGGAGTCTAATAACATCAACTTAATTTTTGATGAATAGTAAATTATGAATAGTGATTTTACGCTTAGGATTAGTAATGTGACCAAATGGATTATTAATTTTCACTCAAAGAAAGTTTTAAAATAATCTAGGCACCTTGATTAGGTAATGTGATTCAATAAAATGGTTAAATAACAGTTTCATAAATTATTATTCAAGTATTAGTTTTTTCGGATGAATAGTGTTTTTTAATTAAAAATTTAATTAAAAATAATTAGAAAATTATTTTTATAAAAAGGACTTTATTTTTGAACTCAGAGCATCGATATTATGTTATGGTAATTTTTGGGGATTTTTCTGAAAAAAATGAATTTTCGGTGAATAGTGTATTTATTTAAAAATATAATTAAAAATATTTAGAAAATTATTTTTATAAAATGGAGTTCATTTTTGAAATCATAGCATTGATATTTGGTTAATGTGAAATTTTGGGATTATTCTGAGAAAGTTGAATTTTTAGTGAATAGTAAAATTACAGTTTTAGGGTTTCAGTATGTTTAATGACATCATAACAGTGTCATGATGATGTCATGAGATCTTTTGAGGGTTGGCCGGACAAGGGTGGTGAATTATTGTTTTGGGGGCCCCATGTGGCCTAACTCCATGATAAATGCCAAGGGAGAGCACATGGGTTTGAGAAAAGCACATGTGAGGTGTCCCTTGGACATTAATGCCTTGTCCCCTCACTTTCCCTATAAATACCCACCCTTTCCTCCTTTGGTTTTCACTCCCAACTCTCCCCGAACGAAGTTCTGGTCTTATTACCTTCCAAGGAGCCCTCCCAAGGTGCCCCCAAGCCCTCAAGGTCCAAACCTTTGAGTTTCAAGAGTCACGTTTTAAGGTAAGGGATCCGACCCCTCTCTTTCTTTTCATGTAATCTCTTTTATGTCATTCCTATTATGCTCCATGTTTTTATGTGAGAGGATGTTCTTTTATATTCCTCTTACTGCCCTTTCATGTTTATATGATGAGATATCCCCTCTTACTCTCATCATTTCGTTTTATGAAAGTTTAAGTGACGCCGTTAGGCTGCCGAATTTTTAAGGGATTCTTTCACCCTTCTCATTTTTCAAGTTCGATTTTCATGTCAAGTCTTTCAAGTTCCTTTTTATTATGTTGGGGTATGATCTCTATATCTATCATACTGATCTCTTATGATCATATGATGAGGTACCCTATTTGATCTTGTCAAATCATTTTCTTTTGAAGTTAAGTGACGCCGTAAGGCTGCCGAATTTTCATAAGAGAAATCTAATCTTTTTTCCTTCCATGTTTTTCATTTCAAATGGTATGTCCCTAAAATTTCATTACCATGTCTATATTTCCTTCTTATTCTTTCACCCTACTGTTTTATGGATCATTTATGAGTGGGTGACCCATGTCCCCTCTCATTTCAATGTTTTCTAAAACCCCGAAACTTAGCTGTTACGCTGCAGAATTTTTCCCTCAAAATGCCTCTCTCTTTTCTCAAAAATTATTTTATGTTATAAAGTGAATACTCAAAGCTCTTATTTCTACAAGGGTATTCACATATATATCAAAATTTTCCATTTTAAATTCTGGGATTTACATAAATGAGACCCGCTTTCCCTTTCCGTGGGTTTAAAGTGACGTAAAGATCATGTCTTTAAAGCAGTTTTTAAAACGTTATGATTATGAAATGAAACCCATTTATTTTATGCTATATGGGTTATTTATGAGATATTTGATGATGATATATGTGGCTCACATGAAAATAAAGACAAATTTAAGGGTGCGCCCTGATAGCGCTCCAATGCATTGGGTAAAGATTTAATCTCTAGAGATGACCATTTTAACGACGCCTTGGTGAATAACCTTGGTAATTTTTAACGACACCTTGGGGATGGACCTTGGTGAAACGAAACGATTGTCAATATTAAATGTTGTAGCCACATATTCAAGTTATGAAAAAAATGATTATTTTTATTATGATGTATCTCATGATTTCTTTCTCATGCCTTAAAGTTCTTTTCATGTCCTTATTGAAGTATCTCAAGTTCACTTGTAAAATGTTTCTCTTGTTTCCCTTACTGGGCCTTCTGCTCACCCTTTCTTTTGATGTATGTCCCCAGGTTATGAGATGCATAATGAACATAGGATGAACTAAAGGAGAAGCCTTTCAAGTGTTTAATAAGAATGTTTTATGTTTTTTTTATGTATTATGATCCTTGTTTCCAAGACACTAAACCTTAACGATCCTCAGTTCCGTGTAATAAAATGAAAGTTATGTTTTAAAATGGCGGGATGCGATAGTTGGTATCAAAGGATGGTTTAGTTATTTGTGGAAATTAGGATATAAAAACTTTAGGAAAAACCCTATAGAAAAGTTTAAATATAGGAAAACTTCCTGGTATTTTGGTAAGTATTGAGTAAGTGGTTTATCAAACAAATACATCCCTGTCTGGATACGAGCAGGTAGAGGCGGCTCTGGCACAGATGTACATAGGGGTAAAACCCGAAAACACCGCTTTGAGCTAGACTCGAATGGGAACTGGTGCACGATAACGGGCCTTGCTGCACTCTTGGTTACGACACTCCCGGGGGATATTTTTGGTTAATCACAAGCTTTTTATGAATCATTATGAAGGAATTATAGAAAAGTGTAATTGTCTAAGCATTAAGTCTTAGTTAAAAGATTCATAAATGAAATAAGTTTCTTATTAGGGTTTTATTCTTTTAGAAAATAGAGGGCAATAGGAGGAACCGTGCCGATGGTGACCGCAATGCACCATGTGTTGACGGCCCTCCGATGGAAGCCGGAATGGAAAAATTCATGCGAATGATGAACCAACTGACTCAAGTTATGAGTAATAACTTGAATCAAGCTGAGAGGCCGACCTCACCACGAAGGGAACAACACTCTGTTGAGTCCTTCATGCGTCAACGACTGCCAACATTCAGTGGATCTACTGACCCATTGGTTGCGGAACAATGGATAAGCTCCATTGAAAAGATCTTTTCTGTACTTCATTGTTCGGAACAAGAAAAAGTCACCCTTGTTGTTTACCGCCTAGAGGGAGAAGCTGATCAGTGGTGGTCACTAATCAAAAACACGAAGCCACGAGGAGAGATGGAAGCTATGGAGTGGGAAGAATTTCGAGGGATTTTCTTTAACAAGTATTTCCCTCGTTCCATGAGAACGAGAATGGAGAAAGAGTTTCTCGAGCTGAAGCAGAAGGAGAACGAATCTGTCAGAAGCTATGAGATGAACTTCACAAGGCTTTCCCGTTATACCTCAAGCTTTGTCATGGACCCTAATGGGAAGGTTGATAGATTCTTTGGTGGACTACGACCTCATCTGCGGAAGAATCTAGCCAACAGGGACTATGATAGATATGAAGAAATAGTTCGAAGTGCTATGAAAGTCGAGCTGGAGTTTGGTGAGACACAGTGGTCTCATAAACCAAATGAAAAGAAGAGATCATTGGAGCCCAGTTTAGGGAAGTCTTTTGATTAGGGAAGAGGTGGAAAGCAAATTCAACTTACCACATGCAATAAATGTGGGAAGAATCATTTGGGGAACTGCTTGAACGGAAGTGTCAAGTGCTACAAGTGTGGAAGAGGAGGCCATATTGCTCGGAATTGTCATAGTGAGGTGAAGCCTCAGCTTCCCAACACTAACGACAGAGGAAAGATGGTTCTGGCTCTACCCGAAGTCACATGCTTTAAGTGTGGACAGCTTGGGCACTTTGCTAACCAATGTCCAAATCTGAGGGCGGTGGAGGGGAATCACCATCAACCTCAGCAGAGGCCAAGGGAGCAAGGTCGTGCTTTCGCTATCACAACAACTGAAGTTGAAGTTCCAAACGATGTGGTAGCAGGTACTCTTGTTGTCCTCTCAAAACTAGCAAGTGCTTTATTTGATTCTGGTTCTACGCATTCCTTTATTTCTTCCAAGTTTGCAAAGAATATAGAATCAATCCCCGAATTGCTTGAGGTAGAGTTGTCAGTCAAGACTCCAAGTGGGATTATCCATGCATCAACAGTGTTTAGAGACTCTAGTGTTTACTTTGGTGAGCACAATCTTATCGCAAATCTAGTAGTCATTCCCATGATGGAATTCGACGTTATACTAGGGATGGACTGGCTCTCAAAGTATAATGCTAAGATCAAATGCAGAAGTAAGGAAATCTCAGTAGTCTTGAATGAACGACCTACAGTTATCTTCCAAGGAGAGATATCCCGAACTGATCCCTATCTAGAAGCACCTCCTATAGCTTTCTTTATGGAGTTAATCGGTGATGAGGAAGAAGGGAAAGGGATCATACAAATTGAAGATGTTCCGATTGTTTAGGAATACATGGATGTATTTCCTGAGGAGTTACCTGGACCTCCCCCAGAAAGAGAGGTAGAGTTCTCCATTGAACTCGTACCTAGGTCTCAGCCGATATCAAAGACTCCGTATAGAATAGAAAATGTGGAGCTAGAAGAGTTAAAGAAACAACTCCAAGACTTGTTGGAGAAGGGGTTTATCCGACCGAGTGTGTCTCCTTGGGGAGCACCAGTTCTCTTTGTGAAGAAGAAGGATGGATCAATGCGGCTATGCATTGATTATAGAGAACTGAACGGGATTACAGTGAAGAACAGATACCCTCTTCCAAGAATTGATGATTTATTTGACCAACTTCGTGAGGCTCAATTCTTCTCTAAGATTGACCTTCGATCTGGTTATCATCAACTGAGGGTGAAGAAGGAAGATATTCCAAAGACTGCCTTCCGATCGAGATATGAGCATTATGAGTTTACTGTTATGCCCTTCGGCTTGACTAATGCTCCTGCTATTTTCATGGATTTGATGAATAGAGTCTTTAAGGACTACCTTGATAACTTTGTGGTAGTTTTTATTGATGATATTTTGATATATTCAAAAAGTCGTGAGGAGCATGAAGATCATCTAAGGGTTATTTTGAAAACTCTACGGAAGGAGAGGCTCTTTGGGAAGTTCAGCAAGTGTGAGTTTTGGTTACAACAGGTGGCTTTCTTGGGGCACATCGTAACCAATGAAGGAATCTCGGTTGACCCTGCAAAGACAATAGTTGTGGAGGAGTGGCCTCAAACCACAACAGTAACTGAGATTCATAGTTTCCTTGGTTTAGCGGGATATTATAGGAGGTTTGTGAAAAACTTTTCACGGCTTTCTAATCCACTAACCAAGTTGACTCGAAAAGGGGTTAAGTTCATCTGGACAAAGGAATGTGAGGAAAGTTTCCAAGAGCTGAAGAAGATATTGGTTACTGCACCTGTGTTAACACTACCCTCTATCGGAGAAGGATTCATTATTTTTAGCGATGCATCTCTGAAAGGGCTTGGGTGCGTCCTCATGCAGAATGACAAGGTAATTGCTTATGCATCTCGACAGTTGAAGATTCATGAGCAGAATTATCCTACGCATGATCTAGAGCTGGCGGCAGTTGTTTTTGCTCTAAAGATATGGAGGCACTATCTTTATGGGGAGAAATGTGATATATACACTGACCACCAAAGTCTAAAGTATATTTTCACACAGAAAGAATTGAACATGAGAAAAAGGAGATGGTTGGAGCTTATTAAAGACTATTATTATTCAATTCATTATCACCCGGGAAGAGAAAACAAAGTCGCGGATGCATTAAGCAGGAAAGATCCTGTTGTTTTGGCAACAATGAGGATCTTAGGAGATCCCTTGATTAAAGATCTAGTAAAACTGGACATGGGAATTATAAGGAAAGGGACATCATCAACCCTATTCCAAATGATTTCTCAACCTTCATTACTAGAGAGGATCAAGAAGGCTCAAAAAGAAGATCCTTTGCTACAGGAGAAGTTTGAGGCTGTAAAGGATGGGAAGTTCCCTGATTTCAATATTGATCAAGAAGGTGTATTGAAATTTCGTACAAGACTATGTGTTCCATCTATTCCGGAGATAAAGAAAGAACTGATGGATGAATCTCATAGATCTACTTTATCTATACATCCGGGAAGCACTAAGATGTATAGAGACCTTCGTGATCATTATTGGTGGGATAACATGAAGAGGGAGATTGCTGATTACACTACAAGGTGCCTGGTGTGTCAGCAAGTAAAGGCAGAAAGACAACTTCCTAAGGGGGTATTACAACCGCTACCCATACCAGTATGGAAGTGGGATAATATCACCATGGACTTTGTAACTGGTCTCCCAAAAACATCCAAAGGAAACAATGCGATATGGGTTATTGTGGACCGTCTCACCAAGACAGCCCATTTTATCTCTATTCGGGAAGATTTCTCTCTGGATCAGATTGCCAAGATATACGTGAAGGAAGTGGTGAGGCTGCATGGGGTACCACTATCCATCGTATCTGATCGTGACCCAAGATTCACATCAAAATTCTGGAGAAGTCTTCAACATGCTCTGAATACTGAATTGAATTTTAGTACGGCCTATCATCCTCAAACTGATGGCCAATCTGAAAGGACTATTCAGACACTCGAAGACATGTTGAGATTATGCTCAATGGAATTTAAAGGTGGATGGGATCAACACCTCCCATTAGTTGAGTTCTCCTATAACAACAGCTTCCATTCGAGTATTCAGATGGCACCCTATGAAGCTCTATATGGAAAGTGGTGTAGAAATCCTACTTGTTGGGATGAAACTGGTGAGAGGAAGCTTCTTGGGCCTGATCTCGTGCAAGAGATGACGGAACAGGTTCATGCCATCCAACAACACATAAAGGCTGCTCAGAGTCGGCAGAAGAGCTATGCTGACAATCGTCGAAGGGACTTGGAGTTTGGTGTTGGTGACAAAGTCTTCCTTCGAATTTCTCCATGGAAGAGAGTCATGCGGTTTGGGAAGAAAGGGAATATCATCCCTAGGTACATTGGCCCCTATGAAATCCTTGATCGCATAGGAGCAGTGGCCTATCGTCTAGCACTTCCACCGAACCTAGCTCAAGTTCATGATGTCTTCCATGTATCTCTCTTGAGGAAGTACATACCCGACCCTTCGCATGTACTGAACCCATAGGTGGTACAACTGGAACATGACCTCTCTTACGAGGAGCAGCCAGTGGAGATCTTGGACCATAGAGACAAGGTCCTACGAAACAAGACTACCCACCTTGTGAAAGTGTTGTGGAGGAATCATAAATATGAAGAGGCGACTTGGGAGCCTGAGGAAACAATGAAGCAAAAGTACCCTCACCTTTTCGACTAGGCCTCAAGTATAAATTTCGGGGACGAAATTTCTAAAGGGGGGAAGAATGTAACGACCCAATCTTTTTGAGTAGTATATTAACTTACTCTTATTGATTTAATAAGATGTTAATGGTTAATGCAGAAAGAGGAGTCAATGACTTCATCCAGTAGACTCAACCCTTACGAAGCCCACTTATCAGAGCTTGGGAAGGAGGTAGCATCTGTGGGCTTCGCTTTGGACCAAGCCCAAGCCGAGCTCCAGCGTGTCAAGCTTGAACGAAAATGCTTGCAGGAGAAGTTCAAGTTAGTGGAGATAGCTACTAGGGCAATGTTATCTGAGACTCCCTCAGATTCTCTCACCATAGCACACCTTACACTTAGGTCTTATGCCAGTGTTATAAGGGGCTATGTGATGAGACCCTAGTTTCCTTGTGTAATCCTCTCGGGTGAATAAATTGAGATTTCTTCCTTTAGTGATGTTTGTGAAATTTCAAATGCCTAGATAATTTTAGAATGTATTTTATTGATGAATTTCGAAAAAAGGATATTTTGAAATATTTATGTAAACCCTAAATAACTAATGATGTGTAATGAATTTCAAAAAATGGTCTTCTACAAAAGTGTTCATTAAGGAATTTGGAGTCTAATAAGATCAACTTAATTTTTGATGAATAGTAAATTATGAATAGTGATTTTACGCTTAGGATTAGTAATGTGACCAAATGGATTAGTAATTTTCACTCAAAGAAAGTTTTAAAATAATCTAGGCACCTTGATTAGGTAATGTGATTCAATAAAATGGTTAAATAACGGTTTCATAAATTATTATTCAAGTATTAGTTTTTTCGGATGAATAGTGTTTTTTAATTAAAAATTTAATTAAAAATAATTAGAAAATTATTTTTATAAAAAGGACTTTATTTTTGAACTCAGAGCATCGATATTATGTTATGGTAATGTTTGGGGATTTTTCTGAAAAAAATGAATTTTCGGTGAATAGTGTATTTATTTAAAAATATAATTAAAAATATTTAGAAAATTATTTTTATAAAATGGAGTTCATTTTTGAAATCATAGCATTGATATTTGGTTAATGTGAAATTTTGGGATTATTCTGAGAAAGTTGAATTTTCAGTGAATAGTAAAATTACAGTTTTAGGGTTTCGGTATGTTTAATGACATCATAACGGTGTCATGATGATGTCATGAGATATTTTGAGGGTTGGCCTGCCAAGGGTGGTGAATTATTGTTTTGGGGGCCCCATGTGGCCTAACTCCATGATAAATGCCAAGGGAGAGCACATGGGTTTGAGAAAAGCACATGTGAGGTGTCCCTTGGCCATTAATGCCTTGTCCCCTCACTTTCCCTATAAATACCCACCCTTTCCTCCTTTGGTTTTCACTCCCAACTCTCTCCCAACGAAGTTCTGGTCTTATTACCTTACAAGGAGCCCTCCCAAGGTGCCCCCAAGCCCTCAAGGTCCAAACCTTTGAGTTTCAAGAGTCACGTTTTAAGGTAAGGGATCCGACCCCTCTCTTTCTTTTCATGTAATCTCTTTTATGTCATTCCTATTATGCTCCATGTTTTTATGTGAGAGGATGTTCTTTTATATTCCTCTTACTGCCCTTTCATGTTTATATGATGAGATATCCCCTCTTACTCTCATCATTTCGTTTTATGAAAGTTTAAGTGACGCCGTTAGGCTGCCGAATTTTTAAGGGATTCTTTCACCCTTCTCATTTTTCAAGTTCGATTTTCATGTCAAGTCTTTCAAGTTCCTTTTTATTATGTTGGGGTATGATCTCTATATCTATCATACTGATCTCTTATGATCATATGATGAGGGACCCTATTTGATCTTGTCAAATCATTTTCTTTTGAAGTTAAGTGACGCCGTAAGGCTGCCGAATTTTCATAAGAGAAATCTAATCTTTTTCCTTCCATGTTTTTCATTTCAAATGGTATGTCCCTAAACTTTCATTACCATGTCTATATGTCCTTCTTATTCTTTCACCCTACTGTTTTATGGATCATTTATGAGTTGGTGACCCATGTCCCCTCTCATTTCAATGTTTTCTAAAACCCCGAAACTTAGCCGTTACGCTGCAGAATTTTTCCCTCAAAATGCCTCTCTCTTTTCTCAAAAATTATTTTATGTTATAAAGTGAATACTCAAAGCTCTTATTTCTACAAGGGTATTCACATATATATCAAAATGTTCCATTTTAAATTCTGGGATTTACATAAATGAGACCCGCTTTCCCTTTCCGTGGGTTTAAAGTGACATAAAGATCATGTCTTTAAAGCAGTTTATAAAACGTTATGATTATGAAATGAAACCCATTTATTTTATGCTATATGGGTTATTTATGAGATGTTTGATGATGATATATGTGGCTCACATGAAAATAAAGACAAATTTAAGGGTGCGCCCTGATAGCGCTCCAATGCATTGGGTAAAGATTTAATCTCTAGAGATGACCATTTTAACGACGCCTTGGTGAATAACCTTGGTAATTTTTAACGACACCTTGGGGATGGACCTTGGTGAAACGAAACGATTGTCAATATTAAATGTTGTAGCCACATATTCAAGTTATGAAAAAAATGATTATTTTTATTATGATGTATCTCATGATTTCTTTCTCATGCCTTAAAGTTCTTTTCATGTCCTTATTGAAGTATCTCAAGTTCACTTGTAAAATGTTTCTCTTGTTTCCCTTACTGGGCCTTCTGCTCACCCTTTCTTTTGATGTATGTCCCCAGGTTATGAGATGCATAATGAACATAGGATGAACTAAAGGAGAAGCCTTTCAAGTGTTTAAGAAGAATGTTTTATGTTTTTTTTATGTATTATGATCCTTGTTTCCAAGACACTAAACCTTAACGATCCTCAGTTCCGTGTAATAAAATGAAAGTTATGTTTTAAAATTGCGGGATGCGATATTAAAAGGGCGCGTTGGGTGGTCAAAACCACCCGAACGACCTCAGAATGCCATGAAATCATACGAAAATAACCGCGATGTGAATTATAAAATGTTCGGGTAGATGGAATGTCAATCGGATGGTTCGTTTGACCACAGTGACCGGAAACACATTTCCAGAGTCATAAAAGACCAAAACGGCGTGTTACGGTCGAATTCAGAGTAAACGTGCTCCGAATTACCTGAATCCACACGAACACGATAGGAATATTATTCGTGACATGCAGGAGGAGACAAAACATCCATAAGATGTGTAGTGCATGCAGAAAAAATTCCTTTTTAGACAATAAAACACTTTCAGAAACTAAAGCAAAGACTCCAAAATAAAAAAAACAAATTCAAAAATGATAACATTTCTTAAATTGGTGGTTTTACATTATTATATCACCCATGAGATGTTATATTTCATTTTATTATATGTATATAATAACAGAATAAATATTTCAAATTTACGTTTTTCTTGTTTAGTTTTTTCTTTGTATCTTATTGTAGGTTTCTAAAGAAGATGGTTGTGGATCATTGAATCACGTCTATCATTTATTGTTTATGATGATCTTGATGTTTGTGGTGTTTGGATTTTTTTCCATTTTTTATGATTTATATGATGTTTTTTTATTCTATACCATTATTTAAAAAAAAAATATTTCCAGTTTAGCGACCGCTATTGGCGGTCACTGTAGGCCAGCTTCAGCGACTGCCAGGTGGTCACTGTTGGCTGGCATTTTAGCCAGCTTCAGTGACCGCCAATGGCTGTCGGTGTATGCCAACAATGTTAGGCCTAAAGCGACCACCATTAGTGGTCGCTATGCAGTCTCTATAGGCCTAGAGCGACCACCAATATTAGTCGTTATAGGCCGAATTTTTAGTTGTGATGTTTTTATGGAGAGAAATTCCCTTTTTGATAGTCTGGATAAAAAAAGAGCATATGGGGGAAGCTTTCTTGGTCTAATCAAATTCCAAAATATTTCATCCCTATTTTTCAAAGGGATAAGTGTAGTTTTCTTTCTTCTAGACTGGTTTGACTTGTTGCCCTGTTTGATAATAGTGACTAGCATGTCACTTTCACATTCATAATGTTATTCTTCCTTTTATTAAAAGGTACTATGAAATATCTCCCATATTTAGTCTTGTGTATGTTGTTTTTTATTTTTCAATAAAGGATCCTTGCTTTTGGGCAAGGTCACATTTTTACTTTAAAAATGGTAGCTGAATTAATTGGGAGATGTTTATCTCAGTTTTTCGTGTTCTTGTCTGGTATGTTTTTATATTTTGAGAAGATTTATCTGGGTTGGTTTTATTTTTTTTCTTAATAGTTTTCACAGTTTGGGTGGGCTGGGGTGGCTTGGTTCTTATGGAGATGCTCTTGGTGTCATAACAGAGAGATACTACTTGGAGTCACGAAAATGGCATGGATGAATCAACTGGTTTATCTCTGGTCATGTTTAGTGGCCTTGGAGCATCTTCAAGCCAGTATAGGGGGAATGACTATGTGCTCCCTTAGGAATCAGTTTAGCTATGCAATGCTTCTCCATGCGTCTGTGTGCTTTTGATGGCTACGAAAGTGTGGTTTCTTTCCTCGGAATTGTTTTTATTGGTTTTGGGTCTTTAAACTCCCATGTTTTTGGGTCTTTTATGTTAAGGCATTTTTTGCCTTGGGTAAGTGGTTTTTTTCTAGGTTCTCCCCTTAACATTTTCATACAAAAGGGGATTGTGTTTTTTTCTAATTAATAAAGGGGTTTTACCCATCTTTTAAAAAATCTATATTTTTAATTAATATTCAATTAGAATTAAGAAATTTATGAGTCAATGTATTTTTTAAATAGATAATGTTTTAATAAATTATTTTTATGAAATAATTTTTTATTAAATATGAATGATCATGTAATTTTTATGAAGTTAAATGTAACTTTTATAAGGGTTCAAAAACTATTATAGTAAAAAAACTCAGCATTTCTCAATAAATATTGATTCTTATTTTAAAAATGAATATACATATATTTAAAAAATTATTTTTATAAAATGAATATTATTTTTGTATTCAGAACATCTAAATTATCCAAATGGGGATTTTTCATAATTTTCCAAGATAGTCAAATTTTTAGGTAAAAATTAAATACCGTATAAATATGCGGTGTATATTGTGACATTATAATGGATCAAAAGTAATGTAATAAAAACTTTAAAGGGTATTCACGACCAAATATATGTTTTTAATTTAAAATAATGTGATCTTAAGTTTATTTGGTTAATTTTATAATGCCTTTATGAATCCTCCAAAACCATTAATACATTTTAATGTTTTAAAATATTTCTTTAAGAGTATGACTAACTTCTACATAAGAAAGGGTATTATTTTATTAATTTTAGGCCATGGAATTATAAAATAATGAAAACCAATCCCATTTTAAAAAACCATGGGACGATTTTTGGTTTTGATTATTTTATTATATAGATTTCAAATCCTAATTTTGAGAAATGATAAAGAATTCCCCACTCATTTCCAATATAAACTTAACCAAGATCCAATTTATATTCAATAAATATCCTTGGATAACATCCTTAATATTCCATTCACTATATAGGGTTATCCCAAGGTTCTTACAAGCTCTCAAGAATCCCCTACAAAGCATTTTGAGTTTCACTCTCAAGGTAAGGGATCCTCACCTTCTCTTATTTATTCAACTTTCTTTATTATCTTATACTTTATATTTCCAATTCCTAATGTTGGGATATGTCTTTACATGTACCTATTACTTCCCATTTTATTTAAAATTTTTGATAGAACCCTTTATCTATCATAAACCCATTTTATTATTTTTTAAGTGACGTCATTATGGTATAAAAATTTCATTGTGATTTTCCATGCTAAATAAATTATTTTTTAAATACCATACCCATTTACTATCAAGGGTGTTCACCTATATACACTTATAATTATTTCAATTTGGAACTAAATGTATTTATTCCAAACTCCTTCATCATGGAATAAAATATGATGATTAATGAATCAATGTTGTATGATCTATGTGGCACACTTAAGCATGAGAATGAAATGAATGTGATAGGTGCACCCAAAATTATATAGAGGCCCAATGTATTTGGTAATATTTAGCCTTATGATATTCCATGTTGGTATAATGAGTAAAAATGATTCATTTATGTTAATGTTTCCATCATTATGTCTTAGAATCTAGACTTGACCTATGTTTATGATGCAATGTTTTATGTTATTACCATATTTCCTATGTTGCCTTTATGTTATCATGCTATATCATGCCACAATGTTCATTTTTATGATTCTCAATATTCGCCCCCATTGATATGCATATTTTATAACATGTATTACCTTATTCATGTTATTTTATGTTTATTCCATTATTAGTATTTATATCTCACATATTTCTTATGTATATCCCTAGGTTATCCCATGTAGTTTTAAGTGTGAGAATATTAAGGAAGTTTACAATAAAGATGATGTCTTTACTTTTTTAAATCGTATGTAATGTTGATATTTCCCAAATAAACAATAATTATCAATATGTTGATTTATATTAAGTGTAATATTATGTAATAAATTATGTATTAACATGTAATAAAGAGAGGGTTTGTTATACTAGTTGCTCTTCCCACTATTTCCTTAGAGATAACTGTCATAAAAACGCTTCCTTCCACAAGAGGAATATCTCCTAGTTCACCCTACTGAAAAACATGGATATTAATCTAGGCCTCTCTTGGATTCCCTTCCCCAATGAGTGCCTAATTAATCACATTTGAAAAGATATTCAAGAAAATAATGTTCACCTGTGGCCTGATCTCATAGTGAATCCTATACTAAAAATGTCTCACCCTAGAGATTTCATCAGTAGCTAAAGATGATGTAAATCACTATAGGTTGGTGAAGCTTTTGATGTAATCCTTCAATGACATTCCCTTCTATTTTATGTGTATAGACTAATGATCATTATTATCTCTCAACATATATGGATAGAAGTGGATCAAAAACATTATCTTAAAGTACTTTAAGGATTAATACACTTGTTGACCAGTTTTCTCTAAAGTGTCCCACTAATGCTTTGATAGTCCATGAAGCATGTACGGTTCAAGATTAACCCTCCTATATATGGGTGCATTGAGGCTCCTGAATTTTTTATAAACTAAATCAACCCAGAACTCATCTGTAATGGGGACTCCCCCTAGTGAATGTTAGTAGATTATGTAGATAAAACTCTCTCATTATCTCTAAAATCGAAGGAACAAGGTGAAAAATATCACTTTACATAGAATTCATGATCCTCTGGAAGCTATTGTGAATATTAACATCCATATTATCCTTAGGAACAATTGGAATCTCTAGTTAAGCTGTGTTTGGATCACGGTGATTTCCACTCTTCTGACACCCAATTCGAAGATGATAAGGAGGAATTTTCTTTACTATATAAATTCACTCCTAAAAACACTGGATAGAACCATGGTCAACCTCAATAGGTTAAAAAAATAGACAACCACTAGCTCATTGTCTCTCTAAACATGGATTAATTAGGGTATTTAAATGACATAATGATTATTTCATTTTGTTCATCAGATATAACATATATCTCATTTAATAGTTCATATAGGAAAATATATCACATGCACTAAATATGTACCTATCATGAACAATGAATGTATATATATATCCTTATATTACTATCATGATCCAAGTATACTCACCTCATGCCATACCAGACCATGAGTTTAAATCTCAAGAAACAATAGAATCACACAACATGTAAATCACCGAAGGTGAAATAATATCAATTGCAACAATAGATCATCATAAAAAAATCCAATCCTAGAGAACTTGGATTTTCCCCCATACATTGGTTAGATACTCCCATTCATGAGCTCATTACTAATTCTTGACACATCCTAGTCTCCTTTATAACATTACCAAATAGTAAAGAAACAAAATAAAAAAATTGATCTTATGACACCACTTTGTAATTTCCCACAACCCATCACACTTTCACATAGAAAAATCAGGTTGGTTACTAGACATCAAGCGCACATCCCCATACCCCATAGGGCACCAACTAAAAGTAGGGGTGTATAGAACATAGTGGGGAGACTATACCCCTGATACATAGTTACTTTACTATGGAAATAAATAAATATTAGAGTAAAAAAAATTATGAGAAAATATATCATACAATTGTAAGATAAAATATAAACCAAGTAAACTAAATGATAATAAACTATGTAATTTTAGGCTGGAATGTAACTGAATGACATGCTGAAAGTCATAAAGATAAAAGAAAAAGATGGAAGAAATAAACCAATAAGAACCCAGTCCTAAATCCCTAGTTGGTCTTGTATCCAAGATCCAAACCATCTAGCAAGAAAAATTAACAACAAGATCTTTTTACCTTGTACAAACCTATATCTATGTAATCTGATCAAGTTCCAAACAATGACCCAAATAGGGTGTGATAAAAAATTAGTAGGTCAACAACACCGTGTATAAACAAAACCAATTTGATACAAAGTTCAGGTAATAATGAGATAAGAGGAGTATTACTTGATCAATTAATATAATACATCAATCAACCTTCTTTGGAACCATGACAAAATATATCTGAGCATGTAGAAAAACTATTCCAACTATAACCACAAGCCCATAGAATAATCATATAACTTGGTAAATACCTGTAACCATAACAAAATAACCGATCCAAGCTCTTTATATCATCATTTTAGCATCCCCAAGAAAAAAACATTATATAAGCATCTCAACATCATTGGGTAAATACCTTTATATAATAATTTCATCATTATTAAGAAAATAACTCTATATAATCATTTCAATATCACTAGTAAAATCCCTTTATATAATCATTTCAACATAATTGGGAAAAGTACTTTATATAATAATTTAAGAAAAAATCACAACACACATCATAATGACATTAATAACATAATATACCATCAAAATTCACAACAGTAAATTTATGTAATCACAATTTTTTTTTCAATTATCCATTCATTCATTACATTATACCTTAATCCATTATCATGAAAGTGTACACACCCATTTATATCAAATCATCACCAACCATTCAATAAAAAAGTAATCTATTTTCCAAGGTGAATTTATCACAAGCAGTCACCTGAGTTATCATGTATTGATAAATTATATTTGAATCCATTTGCTAATTCATTATTGTTCCAAGGTAGGCTCATCCCATAGGTAGCCACAAGCTAGGTCTCAACACTATTGGTTCCAAATAGATCCTAATAGTAGTCTAAAAAAATGATTATCATTACCCATTATTCCATTTTTTAACACACATGTTTTGTCGGCACAATCTCAAAATATTTCACAAACTTGAACAAATAGATTCAAACCATAGGGATTTGTTCTAAACCACCCACATTTATTTGGAGATTAAAGAAATGATTTCAATCAGAAATGCCAGTAAGGAATGAAGGTGAAGAATATCACAAGTGAAAAACCTAGATAAGAAAAGATCAATACTTAGTTCAATAGAGGTTAGTAGATTACACTATGATAATAGAGAAAAAGTGGAATAAATAAGAAAACCAAAGTGAAGAAACTCACTAGAAATTAAATGCTTGATTGAGATGTCTGGAAGGGAAGGAAACATTCCAAAATAGCATAGAGTAACCCTAGGTCCTAAGAGAGGAAGGTTCATAGTATATGAAATAAAATCATATGTTTGGATTTATTTAAAATCACATATCCAATGGGATTCAAGGTGTGAAACCATTTCATGATGAAGATTTATCAATTTATGAGATACATGAAAAAATGTGTCATATCAGGTTAAAATAACCTAGATCAACCATTTCATGATGTGAACCATTTTTAAAAAATGTAACCATTTCAAGATATTAACCACTTCAAGGATTAATCCTGAAAACAAATTCATGTCATGTAAATTATTCATGACCGGAAAGTTCCCTGCAGACAGCACTTATCCCAGATTTTACAGAAAAATACCAAACCAACCCCTAAGCCTTACAAACCATGAATAATTCTAATAATACCTTGAAACATTTACAAAGACTCCATTTATTAAAAAAACATACATCCCAAAACTTTAGTTCATTTCCCCCCTTTAAAACATCTCTATCCAAAAAAGGGACATAAACTCTAAATTTTAAAGAAGGAATCCCAAATAAAGAGGTTAAACAAAAAATAAAAGTGGGAAAGACCTAAAAAAATATGGGATATTAAAAAGTAGATTGTAAAATGTTTTATAAAACCACTTATTTTACATTTTCAAACCACTTGTTATTTTTAAATTACATTTGACCCTTAAAGATTAAGTATTTATGAAAATAACATTTATTTTCTCCCTATAGAAGGGACTTAATCTAACCCTTTTAAAGACACATATGAGTTTTGTTGTCTCTTAAAACTCTACCCGAATACCTCTCCAAAATTTTCTTACATCATTACCAAGACCCTAATCTGACCACTAACCTCTCCTCCAAAGGACTTAAGTTTAATCGAAAGGAGGATACTTGAAGAATAGGTAATTGTCTTTATCGGTCTATTTCAATTTTATTTCTACTTCAACCTACTAAAAATATTGTATAACTATATTAGAATAATTTCCTTAAAAATTTAAATATAATTAAATGTTATTATGTTTATGGTACAACCATATTCTATCTCTTTTCTATATAATGGAAAATGTAAACATTGCTCATGTGTACCTATGGACTAATGCCTCCTTGAAGTGGTGAATTTTATTTTTTAAACACCAACACACACAGATGGTTATAAGGATGAATTTATAGGATATATATTATATTTATGAAATAATTATGATTCTATAAATATAAAATATTATCTACCTTCTTACTCTCTCATCCTTTGGAAAATGATAACACCGCTCATGCGTACATGTGGACTACCACCTCCATGAAGCGATGTGATTTGTTTTTAATGAACACCTTACATGGATGGTTAAAAATGTATATTTAATATATAAAAATAGTATTTTTTTAAATTATTAATACCATTTATATTATTAAACCATTACCAAGTTGAAAGTACTCAGACCACCAAATCAGAACATGCCTAAGAAACAAAACAATTTACACCTAAATATTTTATTTTAACAAAGAATTAAAAGTAATTGGGTAAAAATAAGTTATGAATAAAAGATATATATAAATATATAAATAAATATGAATATTATATATATATATATTTATAATATATAAATTTTTTTATAAAGGATGTTAGAATGCATTTGACCAAGCATGAATCCATGGTAAGAGTTTCTTGTCTCAAATTTCCTTCTTCGAGACATGTTTCTAATTATGAACCTATTTTTATTCAATGGTGTATATGAAAAATATTTAAAATATTATATCATGATCCAATTTTTAATTTTTTTTATTAAATCTCTTTTTCATTTTATTTCTTTAAATAGGTTTTGATTCAAGTGTTATAATATTTGTAAGGGTTCTTGGTTTCAATTTTGATTCCATGGGACATGTTTCATATTGTGCACCATGTTTTATTTTATAGGGTGTAATTAATAAACCATAAATATATTTTGAAATAATATTTTATTTAATTTATGGGATTTATAGAACCATATCATGTTATAAATTTTGATGTCCTTTGATTCAAAATTTACCAACTTCGTAAGTGTTTATGTTTCAATATCACTATTAATCGGGATTTCTTATGTTTAAATATTATTTAGGGGAATTATATACTCTTTCTATCTTAAATATAATATATTATCTTTTATTCTGGTCATTTTTTAGCCTTACTATATTATTTACATTTTTTAATCTCTTTGGTACTCAAATATTCTGAGATAATGTTTATAAGAAAATACTACCATATTTCTCCTTTTTGGTTAGGAAACTTTATCTTCCATATCCATATTATTTATTTGGTTTTAAGAAATTTGTTTTATATACTTAAATTATTTATAATAGTCATTTTTTACTTGTAATTTATTTTCAAAAGTTTAAAATTAATCTTTTTAATATTTTCTAAAAAAAATCATTTTTGACATTCTTTATAAAGGTGTGAAAAGAATCTATTTATAAAAGTTTTCTATATAAATGAATTTTCCCACCACCATGAACCTTATTAATAATTTTAATTTTTTTAAAAGTTTTTAGGTTTTATAAATTAATATTTATTCCCATTATTCTATGATTTTTTCAAAGGAAAAGGTTATTATTTTCTAAAAAGTTTTGAAAAGGAATTTCACTCCACTTGTATTTATTTTTATCTTTCACTCTATATTTTATTATTTAAGTATAGTTTATTTTAAATATTATATTATTGTAAATTATTTTTCAAATTATTTTTTAAAATTCTTATTGATATGTCATGAAAAGAGTTTTAGAAGTTATTTATTAATTTTTTCAGTAATATTACAAAATATTTAAGATAAATTCTTTTGAAAAGTTTTTGTTCCATTTTTCGCTTAATTTTCCAAGGGATTTTTATTTACTACAACACCTTCATCTTTTAATGAATTTATGGACTTATTGTTTTCCATTTTCTTTATTATAATGGATTTATTATACATCATTTCAAATATTTACCTAGTTGTATATCCATTAATCTATACAATGTAAACACCCAAGTTTATATAAATCAAATTGGGGGTGTTTAACAAGAATGATAACTTATTTATTCATTAGAGAAACATTAAAAATTCATATACTTGTTAGTTATATATGAAAGAAGTTTTACTACTATAATAATTTGAATATGTACTAGGGAAATATTGATATTTCATATTCTAGTTTTACAATATAAATGTTTATTATAAATTCATGTTGACTATTTATTGAATGATCATTCATTTATTTCATATGATTAATGCATTATACTTTGAAAGTGATAGGTGGGTCCTGATTTAAATATTCCCCTCATGAATTGGTTAGTCTCATGAGAAAAACTATCCTAGTTATTTGGCATATGACTTACCAATTATTTATGATGTCTTGGCATATGTATTTAATGATTAGATCATGATGTTTGACATTATGGATTCTATTTTTTTAAAATCACTTATTATTTTCCAAGGTATCATTTTTTGTTATATTATCCATGGAAATAATTCATGATCACGAAGAATGTTAAATATAACATTTGATTATTACTTACTTATACCATATTGAGCATTCCTTGTTTATTCTGTGATATCTTTTGTTGTATGCTTTCCCTTGCTAAGAATCTGACCTAAACCCTTCTTATGTTTTCATTTCCCTAGGTTATAAAGATGAGTATTACATATGATATTTCTAGATGATTATTATGAGTATTATGAGAATCTGACCTAACCCCTTCTAATTTCTATAAGGGTATTATGAGTGCATAATTTTGTGTGAAATATTAAAGTCATATTATGGAATAAGAAAATCTAGGTATAATGGGATAAATTTCCATTAGATGAAAAATAAATAAGTTTTTATATGATTATACTATCATAATTCTTTAAAACTATAAAACTAAAAGACCTTGAATTTTTAAGTGACTAAATATTTTATTTTATAGTTGTAATTATGAATTATTAAAATCAGGCCACATTTTTTGGTATCAATGATAGAATGTAAGAGTGTGTTTTTAGCACCGAATCTGGGTTTGCAGGTATGACGCACTACAAAATAACCTTGAAACACTGGAATGTTCTCATCAAGAGTGGTGAAAGTAACCCTAAATTTTTATTAATCAATGTGGGCCTTGAAGGTATCCATCTAATACATCATGATAATGAGATAAAAATTATACTTCTCAATGATGAGGAAGTCCCATGCAAGCTTCACTTTTGAGATGGAAATAATGTAGAAAGAACATCAGAAGCCTTTCCCCTTCTTATTTACAAGGGGTATTGAAATATCCATAATAAAAAATATGTACTCAGATGTGAGTTTCAATAAATCCATAATATGGGAATAAATAAATGACTGATAATACAAAATATTAAATAAATTAATCACCAAAGATAATGAAATAATTATAGAACCTCTCACTATCATCAGATCTATCTCAGACTCCATAGAATCTAGCTCTATACATGCAACTACCTAGAATATTTCTAAGTCTGAGGTCTTCCACATGCATATGGCTCTGATCGTAGCTATACAATGAGAACGTCCCACTTCCACACCCTTGAGATCAAGGTCTCACTAAATTAGTGTCATTTTATTCTATAATGGATCCTTTGGGTGTGGAGGAACCCATATAAATATGGGGAGAGGGAATATATTTTTGAATAATCTAAAAATGGAATATATGTCCCCAATAATAGAAGGCCTTTGGAGAATCTTGGAATGAGGACCTCATATGTTCAGACCTGACACACTGGTAATAATTAGATGATCCACCACCTAAGGTCATTGATGTGGAAAATTTAGATGGGTGAATGGATCCACTACTTCCTGAACTTATTAGCTCATCACGCTTCCTATTCTTCTAAAAAAGTACACTAATACTCCCTCTAGACATAGGAGACACAACATCCATCACTAATATCCTTAATTGTTCAATATATACCATCAGGGCTTTATTTGTAACATCAGAAAAGGAGGGATATTCAAGATAATACATGAGATCATATATCAAGATTAAGGCCCATTTAAAACCTTTGATCCTTCAACTTTTAATTTTAATCTATATTTTTTAAAAAATGAAAAATATTGCAAAATATTTTTTATACTCAATAACTATTCTATCACCATGATGGAGAGAAAAAAACTTCCCAAGAGTTGGCCAATTCCATCATGTATAGATAGAAATGTTGGGTGAATACCACCTTAAAATACTCCCATTATAGGTAATAATAACGATTTTATTAAATAATTAACTCATAGAATTTATATAAGGGTTCTTAAATCATAAAGGGATCACACTTTAACTTAATGGAAGCCAGAGTTTCAAGGAACTCTAAAATCCTCTCAATATCTTTTAACCAAACCTCCACTTACTGGGGATCATGAATTCCTAAAAAAGATGATGGATTATAGTTAATGAATTCTAAATTTTGATCCTTATCTAGGATGAAACCCAATTATTTTGGTGAGTGGGTATGGGGTCTACCCCTTGGTCAATATTCTATACTATCCAAACCAATACCTCAATAATATTTTTCTCCACTAAGGGATTTTCTAATGAAAAGTTATCTTATATATCCTCATGAGGTTTTTCAAGCTATCTTTAAAGAGGATTAGTACTAAAAAAAATAAATTTAATTGGTAACCATCAAAAAAATAATCAATCACAAATAAAAAACATAATATTTTACAAAATAACTAAACACATCATAAATAAAGTAATAGGTCAAACCTCACCCTTCTAAGAAACATAGACTGAGGGAATATATTGAAACCCATGCTACTTACCCAAAAATAAGGATAAAAATTTTTGAAATCAAAATATCACTTCCCTACAACCCATGGAAACTCATAGTCAAGTATAAAATGTGTTGGTTATATTCGTTTTTACACCTCTTACTTTAGCTATGAAAATCCAATATTTGATCTACCCGAATTACTAAACATCGTTAACCAAAATTGGGCTCTGATAGAATTTTTTCACAAACTAATCTAAACCACACCTGAACTGGGAACCATATATGTCCTGATAAAGGAATGAAGGGAGTTACCATCCCCATGGGTTGGAAACTAGTGTTTTAGAATTGATAATTTCCTTCAGTAATGGTTTCACACAATAACATTATAAAAAGGGATTGCAACACAAACCAACATGACCTTTCCATAACATATAAAGTCATGCTATAAAAATATGGGTGGTCATGAAAATTATATATATCAATGTAGAAACATAAATAAAACAATAAAACACAATAAAATAATTTATATATATATATAGACACCCACCCAATATGTGAGTAAAAGAGAGACACAAACATATACAATTACAAAAGATATGGGATGGATACCAATTAGATGAAATGATATAAATCAATAAACCCATTCAAATATAATAAATAATTATTCCCATATCCATGTGAAACAAGGGTTGATTCCCCACCATGTCCTCATCACCAACCCAAACATCACTAATAATAATATCCAACACTTTCATGTGACACCTTGACGTTACATGAACCTTACAAAACAAGGTCTACAAACACACATTGGGTGTATCTAGGGTGTGATAAATGTTATCCCATTAGGATCCCACGAATTTCTTCATGATTAAACCTTGTTAGATAAACACAAGTATGCTGGTTTTAAACAAATTATAATAAAGTAATATTTGACTTTTAAAGAAAATAAACATTCTACAATCATTCATCATGGGAGATCCCTAGTACATCTAAGGTTTTGGGAAACCTAGGTCGTCGTATCAACTTCTGAACTAATAGTAAATCCAAAAATGTTCAAAAGACACTAAGGAGGTCATTCCTTATCCTATCGGTATAGTTTCACCCATCCCATTACACCATATCCAATCAACCGATAATAAGTACATGTTTTGTCCTAGTGGTGTAGTGATTCCCATATGTGACAAAATAAACCTTATCCAAATTTAGTATCTTTATTTAGTGTATAATAATAAAAAATGGATACTTAAAACTAATCTATCCCTCTTAGATACTTTGGTTTCCTTGTTTTATACCCATTTCAATGATTTATCATCTATTATGAAAATATTTTTAATTTCTAAATAGATCCTTTCACTAACCAATTATATTTATGTGTAATTAATTGAATGTAATACATGACTATTTAAACATTTTAATTATGAAAACCAAGGGAAAATATTTGGCAACCAAATAATATTAAATCAACCTTTAAAATAACCATAACATTGATTAAATTATTTGAAATAATTTTAATAAAGAATATAAAACACAATTGTTTCATCAAACAAGAATTACACATGAATTCACCTACCATAAATACTATAAATCCTTTATACTTGATGAAAAATACAAATGACAGAGTTAATGGATTATAAAGTGGCATGAAAAATCCTATACATCAAAAGCACAAGCAAACAATTCTAGAAAAAGGAAACCCTATTCTAACATAGATTTTGGGTAGAGTGAAACTCAAGATGAAAGGTGGAGGAACTAAGAGGAATAATGGATACCACCTTGAAAATTTCTTGAAGATACTTAGAGAATGATGATTGAATTCAATCCCTGGAAGGAGGAGGTCATGCGTTTCATGTGAGAAAGAGGGTTAAGAGTCGAATGAGGGGGGGGGGGGTGGAATGGGGATAAAGGGTTTAAAATTCATAAGGGAAAAAAATAAAATAAACATTTTTTAAATTTTTATGTAGACTACATGATTTGGCCACATGATTTTCCAAAACATGCACCAACCATGTTGATCCACACAAGACCACATGGGAGTCACATGATTTGGAAACATGGTTATAAAAACCATGCATTAATGATCCAATTTTTATTTGTTAGAAACTATAGAGTTCTGTATAATTTTACTCATGGTCAGTACTAACTGTGTGCCAACCATGGGCTAACACTGGCCCCTAATTTTCTTGAAATTTTTAAGTTAAAACACCTGTGAATAATTGAGAATAATAAAAAATAAGAAATAATATAATTAATACCTAAAAACGACAGAAAAGGTGTGAAAAATTTACTTTTATACAATCTAGATTTCCATATTATCATTTATGTGGTATTAATATAAAGTCATTTAGTTTTTAGATATGTGTGAAATTTATGAATACTTTTATTATATAATAATAATCATTTCCTAAATTATGAAATCATTTACATAAATTATACATTTTTAAATCAAGGTTACTAATATAATCATTTTATATTAAAATTTATGATCAAATCATAAAGAAATAATTGTTTTTACTTTTTTACCTTATTTCTACCATGTATGTACAATTTAAACCATTATTACCTCAATTTTTTTGGTATGTTAAAATCCCCCTAGGATTCAACAATGGCCCTTTGATCCCACAATGATGAAGGTTTTGGTGATTTTTATTAAATGTAAATTTTCTATAAATGTTTTCCTAGAAAGACTTTCACTAATGTGTATTCTTAATTTTAGCGATGGATCTTTCTATGGGAAAAACCATGATCATTTCAAAACCATTTTAAGTAGAATAATTTTTGGACTTTACATTTTGGCCAAGCTATTTCACTTGTCCAGGTTATTTTGGGTAGGAATTAAAGATTTATAAAAAGGGTTATCAACCTTCACTATGACATGGCATGCCATGGTTCCTACTACCATAGAGAAGAAACCTTAAGACCATGTTATGGTAAACTCAAGGGTACATCATGATGTGGTCTAAAACATAATTCCATGGTGGTTCTTTTGGTGTATAAATCCATCATAATGATATGGTAGTCAAATGATAAATGTTAATGTTTGAGCCTTATTACACATAGGCTATCATTATTATCTATGTTTCATATGATAGATCAAATAAGATAATTAATGATGCATTCAAGTGATAAATGCATTCATGTTCAAATGATTATGAATCAATTTTATATGTATTAAACTAATCAAACATTCAGAAAACATTATAGTAAAATAATTGACACTGAGGGAGAACCCCTAAGGCATATATAAATAAAGTATTCGAAATGAAAATTTTATCAAATTGATTCTATGTATGACACTAATTATCCCATCTTACTGATCTCTCTTAACCTTTTTCCTTTACCCATGAGCTACTAGAATACTATGATAGAAAAGAGAATACCACCTGAATTTTATGTGATTCATCAACTCATGGATACACAATGAGGTATAAATCCTAGGTGGATTCTAAGTTATCTTTATTAAATAAGTGATTAAATAAAAATGGACTTTCTATCTTTGGTGTAAAATATGTTCTTAGTTTATATTATACATGATTTTAGTTCCAAAGAATGGTTAATCACAGTTTATGGTTTCTTATATATTATTCTGCATGAATAAATGTTATTAAATCCTTATAAACCTATCATTAGTGTTAGAGAAATTCCATGATCGAATTGATTCATGAAATAATGTTTAAAATGATGAAAACTGGATATCATATTCTAGATCCTGAAATAGAATATATTTTTTGAATAATGGAATATCATACGATATGGTCCATCATAAGATACAATGGGATTACTTTATGTGATATGTGATATCATAGAATGCAATTCAATATGAATGTATTAGTTTCCATATATCATAATGTATGATATGAGTTTATCATAGGCTATATTATAAACCTTCTTATATAATGGAATATAATGATGAATCATAAAAAGATATAACACCAATTTATAATGTTTTTGCTTCACAAAAAACAGATCATCGTGTCATCAAAATGATATTGATGCATATCTTAAAATACGACAACTAGTAGACCAAATATGATATCATGTTGTGGGGATCCTATCGTAAAACATGATATATCCATATACTCAAACCATAATTTATGAATAGAAGATATCATCTAATGCAATACCAAGAAATTTTTTATTTTTCTATTTTTCAATTATGAATTAATTTGGATAATTAATAATTTTTTTATAAATTATAGAAAAATTTATTTTGGAAAATTTATTTTATTTATAAAATAATAATAATAAATAAATTGTAAAAAGTTTACAATTAGTTTATATATATTTTTGAAATATTTAATAAATAAATATATTTAATATTAGTTGTTAATATTAAATATCTTTAATATATATGGAATGGATTATAATTTTTATATAAATGGTTTATTTATAAAATATATGGTAATTTATAAGGTGTTTATAAATTATAAAATTAATAAAAATAAAAAATATTATATTTAAATTATGAGTTTTTCATAGTTGTTAATTTGAAATATTCAAATTAAATACCTTATTTGAGAAATTATTTAAACTATATCAAAATTAGTTTTTATAATTGATATATTTAAAGTTCAAGTAATATTAAATATATGAGATTTTGATTATGTAAAATGATTACATAATGTGTGAATTGTTCATATGAAATATAAAATTTTTATATTTCAATTGAAAATAAAATATTTAATTAAATTATATATATAATTATAATACTAAGTTCATATTAGAAAAAAATATAAAATATTTATATTTAGTTATTTATGAAATTTCTATAAAGAACACATAATTAAAAAGTGCATATAATTTCTTAATTAGGAATTATTCACAATTTTTTATCTCATGTCTAAATTTATGAAATGTTCAATATTATTTTAACTTTTTTATTTATAAATATAAATAGTTTATATCATGGATTAATGTATAATTTATTTTAAATGTGTTTAAACTAATTATTTAAATTATCATACAAGGATTTAAGGATTTATATGTTAGGCATGATAATTTATTTTGTTTTATTCTAGCCTATATCTGTCTTATTTGTATGTTATGAGTTTAAATTTTGAGCTTAATTATACTTTATATATATTTGGTGGAAGTATTATAAAGTAATTGAGGTCTCTCTTGAGTATTGAACCATGAGTAGTGGGATATATGATCTGGTTGCTCATTGACCCCCGAGGGATTATGCTTTGTCTAGAAAAGTGGGGTAAACTATCTATTTCACCATGCATTATCTTATGGGGATTTTGATTTCATATTATTCAAAGTCTTTATATGAAAGGGTTTCATGTACCTTATGCAGGTGATGAATTTTTATCTTTGTAAGTATAATTACCTATTAATTTAAGTTAGTAATAGATGTTATGATATGTGTAAAGAATCAAAAATCAATATGGTTTGAATATATTGATTTGGTAGTAGGAATAGGGATTAAAAACTAAATCATTAAAAATATTCATACATGTAAGGGGAATACATAAAATCATATGGTGATAAAATAAAACCCCCATTTTTAAAAACTAAGTGTCAGATTCCTTCGAAAGTGAACGTATGTTAAAACCTTGATCATCTAACCAGAAGGTTCATGCTAAATCTAGGTGCGTATGAATTATCTTGTTTAAGGAATGGTGGAAATTGTTAATCCTATGAGATAGGTAACCAAATAATTTAGTTATATTTGTGTTAAACTTAGTTGTGAAACCCTAAGAGTTAGGACACAAGAGGAATATAGTTGTGATAATCTATATGATAGATTGGGAAATGATTAATCTACTAAAATTCCCAAGAGTAATATATGATATGATTGATAGTATGGTCTACCTAAATAGATTATTTTCAAGAGTATTTTTAAATTTGATGTAAATAATAGTGAAATATAGATCATAGGGAAATAATGGATACAATGTAATTAAAAGGGTTCATCATTTTAGTGAGAGAAAATTTAATAAAATTCCATATTAAATGAATATAAGACATGATACTCATATAATAAAAGAGTATATTGTAGATAAAATGGAATCATTATCATCAAACATGACTTTCAGATCAATTATTAAAAAATGAAATCTTAATGAATGAAACATTCTATATTTGTATAAAAACTTAATAATAATTCTTAAGTAAGAATTTAAATTCTTTGTATTAGAGAAAAAATTATTGAGTAGACAATTTTTGATGTTATTTAATAAATGGATCTAGATTATTATGATTATAATTTGAAAAATTTATTAAATATATCCACTCTTATACTTGTGTCCATACATATTATGTTTGAAAAATAAAATGGGGGCATGAATATGTTTAAGATGATAAATAACCTAAGAAGCACTTATTAGGAACAAGATATGAATAAGAGATATTAGGTTTTAAAGGAATTATTTAAATGAAATATATTTGAGGGAACTTCAGTAATCACTCATTTACTCAATATCATTAGGTATATCAATTACTTGGAGAGGTTGAGGTCTCCTTTAAGGCTTGATCTGGCTGAAAATTTTATTCTAAAATTACTATAGGAAAGGTTCTAATAATTTATTGTGGATTATGATATGAATGAGTTTAATTTCTTTTTATCTAATTTCACTTATATGTTTGGGATAACTGATCAAGACTTAGGAGGTCCATAATAAAGTGTTTTATTGATATTGGAAGAGGTAAAAGATCAAATACAAAGAAGAAAAAGTCCACTAGAATTTCCAAAAATATATCTTGAAATAGCTGTTTGAAATTTGTCAAACCTAAGTTCAAAGTTTGGAAGGAGGGATGGGTTTTCATCATGAAAATCCTAGTCACTGAAGGTGGAATTTTCAAGAAAACCTTAAGGGGTATAATAAAATCCATAGAGAGACCAAATTATGTATTAATGTTTTGAAAATCAATTATTAGTTTTTAAGGGTATATGGTACTAAATATACATTAAAAAATTATTTTGAATATGTATACGAGTTCAAAATTGATTAAGATTTGATGTTTAGTGCTTAAATTATGCATTTGAGTGATGTATAAAGGGGTTTCTACATTAAGGAGTTAGTTATTGTGGATAACTTTCCATTGAAATTATTTATGGCTGTTTTATTTCTTGTAAACCAATTGTGAGAGGCTATGGAAAATTGGTTTTAAGGTGTTTAAGTTTTTTTAAGGAATCATGAGATAAATGGAATTGAGTTAGAAGATGTTCTATGATTTTATAAAGGAATCTGGAATTATATAGAGAAACTGGAATTTCGATAAGTCTTTGATAATGAATAAGGATGTCTAGCTATATAAGCATAAATTAACCCTAGAGATATTAGAAAGTGTAAAAGTCCTATGTGTATATGCATAGATCCTACAATTGTGAAATGATTATTCTCTATATAAGAATAATTCTAAAGTTTGTAAGGATGAACTCTGATGTATGTAAGAATCATCCAACAACAGTGTAAGGATCCTCTTCTATTGTGTAAATAATATTTTTTCATGTGTAGGGATCAAAACAGACATTGTAAGTATCCTCGCACCGTGTAAGTATCAACACTTAGGGAAAATCTAAGAAATTATACTAGATAAAAAATTTTGTTATCTAAATTATTTTTCTAAAGAGGAATCAAATCATTTGACAATAGATCCACTCTTTAGTGGATTAAACATTGAAAATTTATTTATGATTCAAGAAATTTGTTGGAAGGAAATTAATGATGGAAGTAAATGATCTTTGGTTTCGTTATCAAGTTGAAAACTATTTTATTTTAAAAAATAATACAAATATTATTTTGGATGATTATTTTGTTCTCCTCAATTCCTAAATCACATGCTAATAAACATATGATTCTTTCTAATTTTTGTTAAGATGACATTTTTTTGTGAGTTTAAAGATCATGTGAATAATATTAGAATGAAATGGGTTCTATAGTATTTTTTCATACTATCAATAGGTGGTAGAAAATGAAAGATATGGTTCATCCAGTTGAAGTAAATAAGTGATCACTATTTGGTATTTTTTATATTCACAAATATGTTTTGTTGAAGAATTTCAAAGGGAGGTTAACGATACTATTTTACTATGATCTTTTTTATCTCTTGGAAAGAATAAAAGACTTTATTGGAATGAGGTATGAAAAATAAATGGGTGAGTAATTCATAAAAATGTTTTAGTGATATTTAAGTGAAGGATCATGTGTAATAAAAATGGAATTATTTTGTTTTTGTTTTATATTTTTTTTGCATGTGATATCTTATAAGATATTATTTCATGTATATTGGAAAAGTAAAAAATTCAATGTTTTCGACTATATAGGAAAAGTGAATTTAGAATAGATAATATTACTATTAATAAATACAAAAGAGAGGATATTAAGAAAAGTATAATAAGATAATGTAAGAATAAATAACAATTAAAAGAAGAAGTTGAGACTGAAGTAATAAGATTAAATAGTATTGAAATCATTAAGCCCAGCCTTTCAGTGATGATAATAAAATAAGAATAAGAAACATACTGAGAACTTGAAGATGAGGTAAAATTTGACTATAAATTGACTTTCAAAAGATTTTAGTGTTCATAATAAAAAGAAGAAGCATATCCTTACAGGGTTTTTTTCATGAAGTGAGTAATAACAGACTAAGATACTCGATTATTATTCACCTGGTAATTTCTAGGGTTTCAATTCTTGAAGTGTTAGATAAATTCTCTAGATATTTTTATAGTGTATTTAAGATAAGGATTTATTAATTTTTATTGATGAAACCTGATGTTGAATAGAGGCGTTTCTCAATTGGTGTTCTGGTAGTGTTTGTTTTCATTATAACTATATAGAGATAGTGAAACCTATATAAGGTAGTGAATTTGGTGGGAATCACGGATTACAAGATTATACATAACCTAACCACTTGTAATTGATAATAAGATTCTAGTGCAAAATATGTAGGCTAGAAAAAAAATTGCTTCCACAAGGGGTATGATCTCACATTGAGACCTAACCCTATAAAAAGTATTATTTGTGAATTCTTCTCTTTATTTTTTCATTTACATTTAAGAATCAATTTAATTATTCAAGAGGGAGAATCAAATCCGAATTGGTCATAGAGGTCAGATTCTAAGGTGAAAAGAAATTTTAAACATGAAGGTTATACATATTCACCCCCTTTAAGTATACCTATCTGATCTAATGAGATGTTTAATTTGCATCATAGTATAGGTTCTATTTTTTTATAATCTATTCATGTATAGAATGATATATAATATCCACTTTATAAACTTTATAGTGGTGACCACATTGTATGGAAATAATTTCCTTGGATGGAGAAAATATAATTCTTCCACATTTATAGTCTCTTGTTGTAGAAGTTATCGATGTAGATATAATGTTATTTCCACCCATTGAAGGATGTGAAAAAGTTATTTTTCAATAAAAGAAACCTTGAGGTTGATGGAAAATCCATAAAATCTACCCTTATGTCACTCTTAAAGAAAGTTATTACTAAAGTAATGAGATTGAAAACTACTAAAGAAGTTCGGTATAAGCATAAAAGAAACTACAAAGGGAATGAAAAAGTTAGAGAAGAGAAGTTAATAATATATAAAATAGGTCTGAATATATAAATATTACTGAGGAAAAATACATGACTACATGACTATAGTCAATGATATTATGAGAAACATAAGTACATTCGGTGAAAAAACTTGATGTTTTTGTTATTGTAAAAAAACTCATAAGGAACTTCCCTAACTGATTTGATTTAAAAATTTCTACTCTAAATATATTGAGGATATCTGACTTGATGAGATACATAATATCCCCATTTCTTACAAAATTATAAAATCACAAACATTTAAAAATAAGGTGAAATAAAGATGGCTATTGAATCCATGAAAAATCTCAAGTTTAAAGAATAATAAACAGAAGAATATAGCGAGTCTGATGATGATGATGATATTATTAATGAAATAAAATTAATATTTTATCTTATGTACAAATATTTTAGTAAAGTAAGGGGTAAATATAAGGGTAAACTTCCCTTTAAGTGATTTAAATGTGGAGGTATTTGAAACATTGAAATTTACTATCCAAAGAATAAAATTTTTGAGGATAAAACTGATGAACATAATAAAAATACTTATAATAATAAATAGGGGAAATTATATCAATCAGTAAACATGATAGGTGATATAAAGAACATATTTCTAAGAAGAAAAAATATAAGCTGGTGGAGAAAGGAAGAGAAAGGCTCTTCCACTAGAATCGAATCAAAATATGAATTTTCTAAAATGGTTAAAAACTATATGGATCATATTAAAAACTAGGAAACTTCCTTAAGTAGTGATGAAAAATGTGGATAAGAGATTTACAGGGATAATATACTTAGATCTGTGTTAGATGTAAGTCTTGATAAAAACACAAAACTCAGATAGAGATTAATTTTTTTAAGAATAATGATGGGAATAAGGTTTAAAACCATGTATAATCTCTCAAAAGGGATACTGGAATCACTGAAGAACGCAAAAATTCAAACTAAAGTTTGCTTAGTGTGAAAATATAAAGAAGGAAATTAAATAAAATTTTACACTGAAAGAAGAAGAATTGAGTTAGCTAGAATAAAAATATGTTATAGTTTAGAAAGAGTTAAAAAAGATGAAATAAGACTCCAAAAAACCTATTAAATTTAGAGATAAATTATCTACATCAGCTGATAATCCTGTCATAAAAAAATAGGTTAAAATGACACATAAAGAATCTTAAACTATTAAATATGGGTTTCTTGATATTTTAGGCGATAATAAAAAATATAGACAAGTTTGGGATAAAAAATATGTTGATAAACACTCTTCCACAACTAAAGAAGATAGAAGATTCTAAGGAAAAGTAATAACCTTGAAGAACAATAATGATAGGGAATATTTGGATAGCTAAGGAAATAATCGGAAATACAATTTTTGTAGAGAATTATAGTCACAAAAAAATATTTATATTTAGTGGATACTATTGGGGTTGTTGAATATTTATCCATGTTTTCTATGAATGATGGTATAAAAGGTATCTATCTAGAAGAAGTAATAAATAAAAGGGTTGATCTAAAATTAAAATGGACAAATATACAAAGAATAAAAAGGTTTAGAATAAAAGTATCTCAAGTATGACTACTGAAAACATATTTGAAAATTTGAAAAAAGTTTTTGGAAGATAGGATAAATCATTTTATTTTTCTGTGGAGTGAATAAAAATCTCCTTGTAAAGTTATCTTATAGAAAAAATTTAAAATAAGTTAAAAAAATAATAATAAAGATAATTCATTCATAGTGGAAGTTGTAATGAAAAAAATTAAAAGAGGAAGACCATGGATTCTCGATAGTGGGTGTTTTACATCCATGACTGAAGATATTAAAATCCGGAAAAACCTAGAAGTTCATGAAGTAGGAGTTTTTATATTCAACAATGATTGTTTCTTAAAGTTCAATAGTCTTAAAAATGTCGAATTTGATTATAAAGGAATCAAATGAAAAAAATGGTCTATATAAGGGATGAAACATAACTTACTCAGTGTTAACAAATTATGTGATGAAGGAAAGGAAGTGGTGATTTAGAATAACTCAATGCATTATCTGAAATACCAAGGATAAAAAATTTATTACTAATGGTGAAATAATAAGTGGGAACTTGTTTCGAATTTGTGTTCTATCCAACTCATATCACTTGAGTTCCAAGGTTAAAAATAAAATATGACATAGAAGACTTATCCATTTTGGGAAACAGGGAATGAACAAGATTTTTTGAACATGAAGTAGCAAGAGACTTCCTCAAACCAAAAATATAAAAAGTAGTTGTTTTGAAACATTCCAGAAGGGGAAGATGGTTCAAGGGAAACCCAAAAGGTGTATATTCAGTCCACTAGACCATTATAACTCATATATTTATTTGTGTGTGGTATTATGAGAAAAAAGTCACCCAAAGGTGAAATTTATTTTTTAAAATATATTTACTAATTCACACAGATGACCAATATTCTCTTTATAAATAATAAATTAGAGGTTATTCAAATGTTTAAAATATTTATAAGACAATTTAAAAATGATCTTGGTTTCTACATAAAGAAGGAAAGGTCTGGTAATGGAAAAAAATACACAACCAAGATTTTGATACCTATTTGAAAAAACATGGGATACAAAATCAATATAGAACACCTAACACCCTCTAAAAAAATTGTGAATATAATAGAAAAATAGAATCATTGTGGATATAGGAAGAACCGTGCTAAATGATTTTTTTCCAATGTTCTTTTGGAGAGAAGCTGTTTATAGTATTTTGGACATTCAAAACAGGTGATTGTTGAGACCTAAAAAAAATACACAATATTAGATTTAGTATAATAGAAAAAACTCTCAAATACTTTAAAGTATTTATAATACCTTATTACCTGAAGGTAAATAAAAAAATATAACCTTGTTTGAAGAAAATGTAGAAGAGGGAATATTAATGGGTTATCATTCTAACGGAATTGGATAAAATGTTTAGGGTGGGGGGGAGACTAACATGAGATACTAAAATGAATAGGTGTTAAAATCATTATTAATAATCATAAAATATATGTGTTTATTTATCCTAAAGATGAAACTACTAGAGCATGAAATATAAAAAATTATGAAAAACATATTGTTGAGCATGCTATAAATGAGTAGGTTGTAGTTTATATTGATTTAGGTGAGACGAGTGATATTGAAGGAACTTAAAATCATAAGCAAAATCATAGATTATTGAACAAACATATTTATTCAAAAAATATTATTGGCTAAAAAGATATATATATGAAAACTAGAATAAGGTTATGATTTAAGAACCCAAATACACTTATCTTTCATGTTGAACCTCACATTATTTCTAAGGAAGATGAACATAAAGAATTAATTTCTTCTATGAATAAAGAAATTGATGAGATTGATAATAAATAAACTTAGGAGATGGCTCCAAGAACTAAAAACAAAAACACAATTAGAACCAAGTGGGTTTTTAGAAGTTAAATGAATGAGAAAGTTTAAGTCACAAGGAATATGGAAAGGTTGGTTTTTAAGGTGTTTTATCAATTGTAAGGAGTTTAATTTGAAGAAACCTTTTCCCTATTAGCAAGGATTAAGACCATTCAAATATTCTTGGTAGTGGAGAAACACAAATATTATAAATTATACCAAGTGGATATGAAAATTTTCTTCCTAAATAGTGATCTTGAGGAAGATGTATTCATTGGAGAGCCTGATGGTTTTATTATTTATGAGGATTTCAATAAGTTATATAAGCTTAAGAAGGCATTATATGGTTTAAAATAGGTCACTAGATCCTAGTATGCCAAGATGGATGGTTTCTTGACAAGAAAATATTTTTCAAAAGATATAGTTGATAGTAATCTCTATGTAAAGGATCTATCAACAGGTACTCTTATTTCCATCTTTTATATTGATTATATTAAATTTTCAGGTCAAAAAGAGTATCTTTGTGAAGAATTTTATAAGTAAATGAAGAGAAATTTTGAGATATCTATTCTAGGAGAAATATCAAATTTTTCGAGTTACAAATCTTACAAGGAGATAATAATATTTTCATATCTTAAGATAAATAATCAAGAGATTTTTTAAATAGGTTTTGAATTGTATAATGAAAATTTATTTCCAATCCTATAACTATTAGCACTAAACTAATTGAGAATAATTCCAGAAATATGTGAATAAAAAATAATATAGGAAACTCATCTAAAATATTCTCTACCTTATAGCTTCCATACCTGACATAATATTTTTTGTGACACTATATACCATATTTCTAAGTGATATGAAGGAATGTTTCATGTTGGAAGCCAATAGAATTCTAAGATATATCAATAATACACTAATTTTTGACCTTATGTATAGAAACAATTCTTATTTGAAATTATATAGCTTTATAGATGATTAATGGGAAGGGGATTGTGTTAACAAGAAGTATAATTCAAGTGGAATATTATTTCTTGGTAAAATTCATGTGAAATGTCATAGAAATAAGAAAAATTCAGTAACATTGAGAATAAATGAATTTGGATACATAACAGTCACAAATTCTTGTACTCATATGATATTGATGTGGGTTTAAATAACTAAATTTAGAGTTTAGGTGGGGAATCCAATATTAATTATTTATTATAACCAAATTATTATTTAACTTTAAAAGAATTCACTTTAATAATATATATCCAAGATTATTGATCTTAGATAACATTTTATAGAAGATAATTTTGTATAAGATGATATGAATCCCGAGTTTTTTAGAACAAAGGAAAAAGTTACATATATTTTTATCAAATCATTTCCAAAGGATTGGTTCTATGTCTTAAGGATGAAAATATATGTTCAAACTTTCCCACTAACTTAAAAAAATATGGAATTAACCAACCCCCCATAAGGATTTAGAATATATTTTCAAAGTAGGAGAATAATATTGACAAAAATCTTACTCATTTATTTAAGGGGTAGAAGATTGTAAAAGGATTAGTGTGCACTTATATTTTTTATCTAGAGTTGTGGTTATTAAAAAAGGAGTATAAGTTGGGATGAGTTGAGTAATATTATAAAATTATTTGAATTACATGTAAAAAATTTTCTTATCATTGTGGAATGAAAGTATCTTAAATCATCATGTGGGGTGGTGTCAAGATGAATATCATTTGGATAGGTTGAGGTTTAATTATTGTTGAGTGATTTTCTAAAATCAGTGTTGAGTTCTAGTTTCTTGATGATGTGTTGTAATTGGGTTGAAAACAAGTCTAAATGGGTAATTTAAGTAACCCATGGAATTATTTATGATTATTGTATTTATTTTCAACCTATAATGATAAATTGTGGAAACTCGGTTTGAACATATTTGGAGTGTTTTTAAGAATCAAAGATTGTTGGTATCGATTTAGAAGAAGTTTTAGGATTTAATGAAGGAATTTGGAATTATGTGGATAAACTAGAATTTGGATAAGTCTTTTCCACTTTGTAAGGATGATTGGATATATAAGCATTTTTTTTACCTTAGAGATAAAAAAATTAAAAAAACTTATGTGTGTAAATATGGATCTTGGTAATGTGTAAGGATCATTATCTAAATAAGAATTATTCCATAGTTTATAAGGATGAAATCTAATGTGTGTAAGAATAATTTAGAAAATTTTTAATCTTTATCTATTACAGAGTAAGAATGATTCTATTCATTGTAAATATCAAACTATATTATTTAAGGATCCTTATTCTGTTTAATCATAAAAACATATGTAAACTTTTAGAAATTATGCTGGATGAAAATATTAGTTAGAGAAAATATTTTTCTAAAGAGGAAACAAATAAATTGATGTTAGAGTCATTATTTAGTGGATTAAACATCACAAACTTATATTTGATTTAATAAAATGTGTGAAAGTAAATTCATTATTGAAGTAAATTATTTATGTGCAAGATATTAAGTTATAAAATGTTTTATTTTTACGAATTATGTATATATTAAATGGGAAAATTATTTTTTGTTCCTAAATTCCTAAATCACATGCTAATAAAGTTGTGATACTAGTTCAGTTTTGTTGATATGTTTTTTACTTTGTGATTATGAAGATCATGTAAAGAATATTAGAATGAAATTGGTTATAGAATATTATATCATGCCAACATCTAGATGGAGAAAATAAAAGTTGTCCATGATCTAGTTGAAATAAATATAAGATCATTTTAAGGTATTTTTAATATTAATAAATGTGTTTTGTAAACAATTTTCAAAGTGATTTTGATATTGTTGTTTAAATGGGTGATTTTTTTTATCTTTTAGAAAGAGAAAAGGTAATTTTTGGAAGGGGGTATGAAAAAGACACAGGCGACTGACCCACATGAGAATATTTGGTGAGATTTGAGTGAAATATCATGGGTGATGAAAATATAAATACTTTTAGTGTTCTTTATATTGGTTGGATTGAGATATTTTATAAGATACCATATTGAGTATATTGAAAAATATATAAAATTTAATATTTCCACCTATACTAGAAAAATTATTTTATAAGAGATATAATATTACTGCTAAGAAATATATAAAAGAGGACATTGGGAAAAGTGTAGGAAGATAGTGAAAGAATAAGGAGAAGAAGAAGAATTCAAGACTTGATAGTTAAAAAAAAACATGCAGTCAACCTATCTATGCTGAGAATAAAAGAAGAAGAAAAAAACTAAGATCCTAAAGCTGAGGTAAAACCAGATTTGAAAATTTTCTTTCCCAAACATTCAGTGTTGAGAAGAAAAAGAAGTAGATCCTTAGAGGGATTTTCTTGAAGCAAATAAGAGTAGAATGATAACATTAGTAATTATTCACTAGGTAATTTCTATGTTTATTATTCTTTATGTGTGAGAAATATTATCAATATATTTTCATACAATATTGAATATAATTATTTCTTATCTTTTGTTAAATAAATATAAATCTAAATGAATTCCTTTATCAATCGGTGTTTTGTGGGGTTTATTTTCATTGTAACTATCGGGAGACAGTGAAACCTATTGTAGGATTTTTATATGTTGGTAATCACAGGTTATATGATCACAACTTGAATAACCACTTTTAATTGATAATAATATTCTAGTGGAAAAATTATACATTGAGATAAAAACCTTCTACAAAAATAAGTAGGCTCTCACATTGAGGCCAAACCTTATAAAAATCAATGTGAGTTCCTTACTCCCTTTATATTATGTACATACATTCAATAATGGATTTAATTATTCAAGTGAGAGAACCATATCTTAATTGATTATAGGGGTTATCTTATAAGGGAAAAAATTGTAAAAAGGAAGGTTATACTAATTCACACCCTCTCATTATAGCCATTTGATCTAATTGGACTTATAGATGTATTACATTAAATATTTAGTGTATCATTATCATGGTTGTTCATTTTTATATTTTTCATATTATATGATAAGAGTAGTTATTATAAAAAATATTTATTATAAATAAATGATATGATTGTTTTTATAGAGTTGGTTTTGATTTGATCCAATTCCATAACATTCTTTGAAAATAAGATAAGGATAAAAGAAGTTTTATCTACGATAAAAGGGTTTTATCCAAATTTCTTTTTACAATACGAGGTAAAGAGTTATCACTACCCAAGAGTGGAATATTTTAAAGAATTAATTCATATTTTCAAAATATTATTCTATACATATAGGAAACTATATATGATATAGTTGATTATAGTTTATTAGTCAAGTATTCCGGCTAAAAGGATTTAAGTTTTATATCCTAAAAGAAAGTATTTTGTTAATTAGAAATATAATTTAGTGAATATATATTTTTAATAGGATATTTTGAATATGTTTGGACTTATAGAATTTTAAATTATAAAAAATATATGATTAAATCAATCTAACTAAAATTGAATTTCACTTTATATCTATAAAGGGATTAAGGTATGGAGGTAAAGAAAGATAATGTAAAAGTTACATTTTTTAACCAAAATTATCATAAAGAAAATTTTGAATAGATAGGTTATAAGAATATGACAAAGAAATTATAAATATTTATAAGTAGACAACTGAAGTTATAAATATCATAAAAATAGATGTTGTGAAGTAAATAATTTTTAATACTTGTTCAAGGAGTTTAAAACATGAGTATGATTGTTAGTATCACCAATATTCAAAAATTATTTCTATATAGATGTTACTTACTAAATAAGTTTAGTGTGAGGTTTTATCATAGAGTCATATAGAGATTAAAAAATAATTACATGGTGATGTTATGAGTTTAACAAAACCCTAAAAGTGTAGAAAACATAAGGCCACTTTGGTGGTGTATCATCCAACAACCCGTATCTTTAAAACACTTTATTTAATGATTTATTACATAAGGATACACCTAATAAAACCCTATATGATCACAAGTCATAGTATTTTTTATAAATTAGGTGTATATCACAACAAATTGCAACAAAAAATAAAAATGCATAAACTAAAACTCTATAACATGCCCTTAATTCCCCTTGATCTTCTATAAGTTTAAGAGATAACCTCGGGACGTACATACAAAAGGATTTAACTATAAATCTTGATAAGGGAATAATGAAATCATAACATAATGAAATTAATACATGTGAGTCAATAGGGATATCAATAAGATATAAAATGGGTGACAATCATAAACATGAAATAAGCATAAGTTAAGGCTTGATTCCAAGAAAAAATCACATAGTATAGAGAGTACTATCATGGATTATAGTAACTCCCTAATCCTATAAATAATGTTTCATGAGATATAAACATTACCTAATGCATTAGAGGGCTATATAATTTCGAGATCACACGAAACATTCATAAAATTTACATGTATAAGTGTGCCTCATAGATCATACAACATAAGGATACATTTACACACTTTTAATGCCACCATTAAGAAGTTTGGTTACATAAATGGAAATATAAAATAAATAAATTATTGGTACATCTAGGTGAATACCTTGGAGTGGAAATGGGTATGGGTATTCACTTCACAAATACTTGTCATGTAAAATTGAAAGATAATTTAATCATCATAATAGGGGCACATAAGGATTCATGGAAGGGTTGAGTGAGATTGAAAGAGGGAATCCAATCAATTTTAAATAATAAGGAAATTAATAGGGGTGTAAAAAAACATATCCCAATATGAAAAATTGGGAATCAAAAGGAATAATATAGAGAAGGCACTTGAATAAAGAGGAGAAGGAGAGGATACCTTACCTTGAGAGGGTGATTCTAAAAGCTTGGGAGGAGATAATTAAGAGCTTAGGGGAACCTTGGGAGGGATATAGAGAGGTAAGGGAAGAGTAAATTCATACTCTAATGGGTTTTAGTGAAGAAAAATGAGATTTTGGGTGGATTTATATAGAAAAATAGATGAGAATGCTTTATTAATTTCTAAACATTGGTTTTAGACTCTATATGATAAATTAATCCAAAGAACAAACTATACAATGATTTTTCCCATGGTTTATACCAAATAGGGGTGTATTTAATTATTTTATATGGCTATGAACTAAAACATTTAAAATAATACCCTTTATGATTTGTATGTGACTCATGTTTGTAAAACATTTATTTTAAAACCTTAAAATATAAATAGGTTTTGGAGGATTCATTAAGGGTTTATAAAATTAATCAAATAACTCAAAAAAACAAATTATTTTAAAATGGAAACATAATTTTGGTCATGGATACTATTTATAGTATTTATTACATAACTTTTGTGCTTTTATGATGTTATAATACATACAATATAATTATACCGTATTTAATTTTACCTATAATTTTTGACTAGCTTAGAAAATTATGAAAAAATCACCATTTGATAATTTAAGCATGATTATTTATAAAATAATATTTATTTTTATCAAAATAATTCTCTAAATATGATAATTTATACTATTAAATAAAAAATCCCCATTTATTGAAGAATACTGGGTTTTATGATGAAATTTTTTTTCTGACCGTTATAAAGGTTATATTGGACTTTATCAAATTATATTACTATTTATATTTAATATATATTATTTAATAGTAATATTTTTTAAAATATAATTTATTTTAAAATTTATTTAATTCATTTAGAATAGTGTCTTTATTGAATTTATATATTTCCCAAAAATACAAATTGTGTCTCATAGTATCGAAATATAATTTTTTTCAAACTTATTATTTTATCATCATAATGTAATAAAAGATAAATATAATCAATATTAAAAAAATAAACATATAAAGATTCATATTTTTTAGAAATAGATACATAAACCCTTATTACACTAGTGTATTCCTTATGGGTAAGGTGTGTGATGGTGACACTTTCGTAGGGTGGTTCAATGAACATGGAATGGGTTGTGATCTCAATAACTTGAACTTACACCATAAACAGTTTCAATCATGCTTTAGTTTGGGAATATTATCTTGGGACTGGACAAGGATAAATCCCTGTTATGTTATCTCCCTCATAAGTTTTGATAAATGGGCTTCATAGGGCAGTATCCTATTGGTCAAGGTGATCACATCCTTTTTCTATGTTAGTTGGACTTTATTATAATCCTTAATATATACTAATATTAAGGGTCACTATGAAATGGATATATTATAAATAATTATGTTATTTAATTACCAATTAAATTTGATAGGATATAACTTATAATGGTCCAATATAACCAAATAATTGCATGTATTTTCTATAACACCATTACCCAAGGAATTTATTCATTTGAAATGGGAATTTCATTTATAAAACTTTGGTTCATTACATATCATATGGGATGTAATTATAAAAACAATTATTAATGGTTTTGTTAGTATTATTAATGGAGTTTTAGAATATAAAAATATATCATGTTATACAAAGATAACGTCTCCTTTATTATTATTTAATATTGGCTACATATACTCATGAAGTGTAATGATAATTTACCTCTCATAGTATGACTTTGAGTTATGTAATGTCCCTCAATCTATAAATATCTCACGTGGCCAAAATGGTATGGTTATGATACCACAAGCGCGCCTCCCCATACATTAAAGGATACGATTAGCAATGGGGGTGTGAAATGTATAGTGGGGAGACAATACCTCATGGTATGAAGTATCATAGAAGTATAAATAAGCCCTAAAAATAAAAGAAAATAGAGTATTGGTAAAGAAAAAACCGGAAATAAAAGTAAATTGAAAAATGAAGTAAACAATAAAGGAGTAATTTAATGATGTGTTAGAATGTAACTAAATGTCATTCTTGAAGTAAAATAAGAAAAAGACTAGGAGGCTCAAATGTGTCTCAAAATTCCTCAGACCAAAACCCCGTGTTGGTCCCACTCAAGACTCTAGCCCATCCAACAATCAAACAATCAACATTAAGGTATTTTTCCCTTGAATAAATCTAAATCCATGTAATCTTCTTGGGTACCAAATGGTGGCCCGAATAGGGTGTGAGTATAACATAGTAGGTTAACACCACTATGTCTAAACAAACCATTCTGATAAGAAGTGTATGTAATAAAGAGAAAAACTTGTGTATTAATCAATTAATCAATTAATAAAATACCAAAACAACCTGCTTCATCTCCATACTGAAATATATCTGAGCATGTTTCATAACCATTCCATCCACAACCATATAACCATGGTAAAGAAACCTACTTCGGTATAGTGTTGGAATATCTTTGAGCATGCCTAATAATCGTGCCAACAACAACTATATAACCATGGAAAAGTTTAAAAAAACAATGTCAAATCCCTATAATCATTACATCATCCAGTCCAAAGCCCTATAAGCATTACAATATGGCACTGGTCCATTCCCACTCACTATAAAAATTACAACATGAGACTAAGACGATCATAATCAATATCGGCATTACAAAATATAATTGTGCATGTTTTAGATCCATGCATGATATATAATCATTTCATCAAGGATAATAAAACATGTCACAATAGTATAGATATCACAATATCACATCATAAGCCTCAATGGTTAATTTTTTGAATTACCATTTTTTCTTTCAATTAACTCTTTCATTTATATCACAATTGACTAGTAGTCAAATCAATAAGAAGTAAGCCATAACATAGGGATTTTATATCAATAAATGACCTAATGTTCGATTTCATTCTAAATAAATTTTAATCAATTATACAAATGAATTTTATTCAAGGTTCGATCACCAAACGGATAGACATAAGTCTTTTCAATAATCAATTGAATCCAAAGGACTTCAAATAATAATCCCATTAATTATTTTATTAATTTAGATATACATTATGTTGGAAGAATAAGAATATTGAATATAATTATACAATATCAAACCATATGGTTAAGATTTAGACCCCCTACCTTAACTGGATAAGAAAACAATGATTCTAGTGTAAAATTCCCACATGGAAGAAGGTGAAGATGATTTCTAAGAGGTTAAAAGATAAAAAAAAATCCTGATCAAAACCAACAATGCACACTATAAAGTTATTACACCACAATAGAGGGAGAAACGAGAGAGATAATAGAAAATCCTATAGAAAAATACTTACCAAGGATTGATCACATTATTGGAACATCCAGAAGGTAGGTTGGCACTACAAAATTTCTTGGAGGATTTCCTAGGCTCTAGAGGAGAAGACTTCAGCAACATGGAATAAAAATTCATCCGTACAACATAATTTAAAATAGAAATTTAGGGGATTAAATAGAATGAAATGTAGTTACACATCATCAAATTATGTGTAATACATTTACATATCATGTAAATATTATGAATATGATTTTTCATCCCATTTAATTATTAAAAAACCCAAACCCCCTTCAAATATTCTCAACATACCAAGAACTCATGATAACACATTACTTATTTATTCTTAGAATCCATTAATTCAAAAAAATATACATCCCTAATCTTTAATTCATTTTCCCCAATAAAGGATCTCTATGTGGATCCTCTCTAGTTTTCTCAAGTTTCCTCGCAACCCAATATTGTGTTTATTAAAACTATATACATCAATGATGGAACACAACCACCAAGGTTTAAAGAAGAGGAAAAAATCAAAATAAAGAAGAATTAATGAAAAACTCAGAGAGAGAAGTAGCTAGAAAAGAAGGGATCTTATAACCCTTCACCATATAAAAAATAATTCCTAAGATGATCCAATAATTACTTTTGGGTATCAATTAATAAGTCTATCCATTGTGTTCACATATTATAATCTCTCTCCCATGTATCATTTTGAACTCAACTATGATTCCACTACACTCAAATCAATAGTATAGTCCGACCCCAAAGATAATTCTCACTATGATCTATAACCCAAATCAAATACTCCTTAAAGGTTGCATCAACACAAAGCATTACGTCTGATAAGTCTATCATATGGGAAGGGTCTAGATGATATCTTCCAAGATGTTACACATGAATTATGTTGTGAATAGCACTGTAGCATTGTGGAAGGGCTAAATAGAACACCAATGGACCGATCCTTGCTACTATCTCAAACATCCTGACAAAATTGGGCACTAACTTTCCCTATTTCCTGATATGATGTTTCCCTAATCTTGGTGACACCCAAAGGAAAACATGATGTCCAAACTCAAATTACATAGGTTATATCAGATGATCAGAATAAGACTTTTTATTACTCTATGTGGTCACCAACTAATTTCTGATCAACTAAAATTACTCAAACATCTCATGCATGAGACTGGGCCCAATAATCATTGACTCACCTTCCTCCAACTAGAAAATAGGAGAATGGAATGACCTAACATATGAGGCCTAGAAGTGTTCCATTTAGATCGATTCATGTAATCTATTATTATATGTAAAATCCAAAAGTTCCATATATTTCTCCCATGAACCACTAAAATCAAAATCATAGGCTTGTAACATATCCTCCAGAACCAAAATAGTCCCTTCAGATTGATCATCTGTCTGAGGATGATAGGTTGTGCTCCCAAGAACCTCTGATCACAAATCCTTTTGAAGATCCCACCAGAAAAGTGATGTTAAATGAGGATATCTTTTTGAAATTATACTCCTCATAACCTCGTGCTAACAAACCACATCACACACATAAATAATTCCCAAATCATCAATTGTGAAGGTCTTCCTGATAATTAAGAAGTGAGTTACCTTTTTCAATCAATACACAATCACCCAAATAACATAATTCTTATGCATTTTTTTGGGTAATATTTTCACAAAATCCATTGTGAAATCATCCCATTTCCACTCAGGAATGAGAAAAGGTTGAAAAATACCAAATGGCCTCTGATTCTTGACTTTTGCCTACTGAAAAGTGATGCATCTAGCCATAAAGCCTTCTACCCCCATATTCATTCCTGACCACTAGTACTTTATAGAGAGATAAAAATAAATATTTTTCAAACTACGATGCACCACCAATATAGTAGCATGAAACTCCCAGATTAGATCCTCAAGTGAGCCCATAAGAACCCATACCCAACCATATAAAAGAAGATAATTACCACTGCCAAAAGACCATAATTATGGTGTATCCACACTATATAATTTTTCTCTAAGAAATAATCCCTATTGATTAGATAATTTCTTGGTCTTGATCTGGTCCAAAATAAAAAATATAACAGATGTCAAAGTTATAGTTACTTGACCCTCAAACTATTGTAAATATAAATGCATGTTTGGAAAGAGGTCCATCATTATCCACTCATCATAAGAATCATATACTAACTTTTTCTATGTATTTTTGGCTCAAATCATCGGCAACAAAATTTCAAATTTATGGTGTATAGTTCAACTTGATGTCAAAATACTACAGATACTCAACCCACCTCCTCTGCTGAAGGTTCAGGTACTACTGAGAAAATATGTACCTGTGGCTCTTGTAGTTCATGTATACCAGAAACCTCTCACCCATGAGATAATTTCTTCAACATCACAGGGAATGTAACACTGCTGATAACTCTAGATTTTTAATAGGTTAATTCCTCTCATGTGTCTCAACTATCTGGAGCCATAAGAAACAACATGATCCTCCTGTATTAGAACTACTCCAAGTCCAACTATGGATGTATCACAACACATGATATATGATTTACCTAGAACAAGTAAAGTAAGGATAGGTGTTGAGGTCATCCTTACTTTCATATCTTGGAAATCTCTCTCACAAGTATCTAACCAAAAGAATTTCATCCTGTTCTTGGATAACCCATACATCAGCGTTAGCAAATTGGAGAAATCTTAGAGAAAGCACTGATAATAACTTGCTAAATCCAAAAGCTCCAAATCTTGAAGATTTTCTTAGGATATTGAAAAGATACCACAACTTCAACTTTATTTAGGCCCACTAACGATCCTAACTATGAGATGGCATGACCCAAGAAGTTCCCTTTATTAATCTAGGAACTACATTTGGTTTGCTTTGTGTAAAGATGATTCTCTCTCAATTTACTCAGGATAATGTCAAGATGTTTGGAATTATCACATGCTGACATAGATTACACTAAGATATCATCAAGAAAACTGCCAAAAAAACCTATCCATAAATGGCTAAAAGATCATATTCATTAAGGCCATGAATACCATCTATACATTGGTCACCTAAATTGCATCACAAAGAATTCATAAAATCTATACCTACTCCTAAAACTAGTCTAAGGTATGTGAATTGGCCTCACCCTTAGATGATGGAATCCCAATTTCAAATCAATATTGGATAATATCTTATCACTTATAAACCGATCAAAAATATAATCAATACATAAAGGAGGATATCATTTCTTAACCATTATCTAGTTCAAACTCTGATAATCCACACATAAGCATAATGACCCATCTTCCTTCTTGGCAAAGAGAACTTGAGAACCCCAAGGAGATGTACTAGGCTGTACGAAGCCTTTAGATTCCAGATCTTCCTACAAAACTTTTAACTCCCAAAGCTCTACTAGTGCCATTATGTATGGTGAGATAGAAACTATCTATGATCCCACCACTAACTCAACCATGAAATCTCTCTCTCTCTCTCTTGGAAGGTAATCTATATAACTATCTATAAAAAGCATCTTGAAAACAATATACCATTGGAGGAAAATAATCCCGCTGAATTTCACAATCATCTAGATCAATACCAACTATATAAGCTATGATTCAATCTAATCTATACTAAATTGGTCCCTGAATGACCAACATCAAGATCCTACTCACCCTAGTAAAAATAGCTACCTCCTTCCGGGTATAGGCAGGTAAATCTCCATTGATAATAGTTGATATGATCTTGGTATATAACTAACCAATCCATACCAAGAATCAAGTCAAATCCTATTATTTATATCATGAATAGTTCCCAAAATAAGTGGTAACCATTAATCTCTAAAAAATATTCCTTGAAACATTTGATATTCTCTGATTAAACTCCCAATAGCGTGTCGATAGAGAAAGAACCATCTAATATTTCCACCTAAAAGACCAAAAAAATTTCAAAAAGAGAAGATATAAATGAATTTGACTATCCTATATCAAACAAAACACAAGCTAAGGTTAATGATACAAGAACTATACCTCTAACAAAAGATGGTCTTGCATCCATGATAGTTAGAGTAGTCTTCATAACATGAAACTGACTTGTACCTCTAACCTAGGCTCAAGTATGACTAACTTGAGCTATTTCCCCTACCTGGTATTACTACTCCTGCACTAGGGTACCACATTCCCTACCTCAGTCTAAATAACCAGTGTAACTCTAGCTACTAACCTACTGAGGGGTTTTTGGGCCCCTTCCTGAATCAGGTGGATTTCCTAATCCCCTACTATTGGTCTACTATATAAATTTCATACAAAACCTCAAAATATTGCATATTCTTCCACAAATATGACACTCAAATGAGGAGTAATGTCACTATGGACACTTATGGACAAAGTTTCTACACTGATAGCAATGTAATGAAATGTGGTCCTGATATGAATGTACACTTACCTAACTACTCTTTCCACTACTTCCTTGGAAAAAAATTTCATAGTGATGCTTCTTGATACCCAAATAAGAGCTCCCATTTCTTCTCACTGAAATATCCTGGCCGTTTCTCATGGACTCTCTTAGATTTCCTTTTGTGATGAGTTATTGATTCATAACATCCTAAAAAATACTCAAATAAAAAAATTTCACATGCAACCTGATCTTATAGTGAATACCATTCAGAAAACTTATGTCTTGGAGATATCATCAGCTGCTAAAAGATAGCACAATGCGTTGTAGTTTGGTGAAACATACAACATAGTCCACCACTAACATGCCCTCATGTATCAGATGCATGAACTCACAAGAATTTTCATCCCTAAACATATTAGGATAGAAATGGATTAGGAAATTAGTCTCAAATTCCTTCCAAGATAACTTATCATACTACCTATATTCTTCTAGAATATCCCACCAACACTTGGAAGGTTCATGAAGCATATATGTAGCAAGTCCACCCTCCTATATATGGGTGTCTCAAGATGATTGAAGCTTGTTTGGACTGACTATATCTAGAACTATACTACCTAAGGGCCTCCTTCCCCAGTGAACATAGGTGGATCCTATAGCTGAAACATTATTCTCACTTCAAATATAGAGGGAAATATATAAATGATATCCCTTTACATGGATCACATGACCTCAGAATGCTATCATAAAGATGAACATCTATCTAATCCTCATGAACTACCAAAAGATCCAGTTTATCTATGTTGGGAGTGTGCTAATTTCCACTCTCTTGACACTCAAGTAAAATATGAAGAGGGGGAATTTTCTCTATAATACAAATACACCCCTTAGAACCTTGGTAACAACAAGGTCGACCTTTGTTGGTGACTATAATAGAGAATTGGTAACTACTAGTCTCTTTAAACATGGATTACAAGGGTTTTATCATTACATGTCAATTCATTTCATATATCTAGTGTAAGATATATATCATATCAGAGATTACACATGAAATATATCACATGAATACAAATTGTCCCTATCATGAACAATGCATGTTAGTGTATATCCCTATGTGCCTATAATGATTCATGCATAAGCATCTCACACCATACTAAGACATAAATATTAATATCAATTACCAAAAACATCATAGAAAAATACCTTCACACAACATATGAATTACTAACGGTGAAATAAAATCAATTATAAAAACCACACAACATAAACAACAATCCCATCCCCACACACTCAGATTTTACCCTGTACATGGATTAACTACTCCCATGAACAAGATCATTACCACATCCTGACACATCCTAGTCTTCTTTCTACCTTTCATAAATAGTAAATGAAAATAAAATAAAACATGTTGCTCTAATAACACTTTGTAACATACCCTAATTTGTCACTCTCTCATGTGGCTAAATATGGTTGGTTACGAGACCTTAAGCGCACCTCCCTGTATTCCTGAGGCTACCGACTATTAGTGGGGGTGTGAAATGCATAGTGGGGAGACTATACCCCTGGTATGAAGTGTCATAATAGTAGAAATAATCTATATAGATTAAATAAAATAGAGTATAGACATACCAAAAACCAACAATAAAATTCAACTGAACAATCCTATAAATAATAAAGGAATAAGTAATGATGTGTTGGAATGTAACTAATTTTCATGTTAGAAGTAAAATAAGAAAAAGACTAGAAAACTCAAATAATATTCAACATTCCCCAATCCTAAACCCCATGTTAGATCTGATTCCAAACCCCATACCATCCCACAATAAAACAATAAACAACAATGTCCTTTTCCCTTTTCCAAACCTACATCCACATAATCTGTTTGGGTACCAAATGACGGCCCAAATAGGGTGTGAGTATAAATAAGTTGGTTGAATCCATCATGTCTAAAAAACCCAGTGTGATAATAATTATATGAAATAAAGAGATAAATATTTGTATTAATTAATTCAAAAATTAATAAAATACCACAAAAAAATTCTTAGACTCCAAGATGGAATATCTCTGAGCATATATCAGAAAAATTCCAACCACAACCATATAACCATGGTAAAACAACTTGATTCGGCGTCATGAAAGAATATCTATGATCATGTCTCACAACCATGCCGACCATAACTATATTTCCATTATAAACTATCAAAAAACTAGGTCAAATCCCTATAAACATTACAACATACAAGTCAAATCCCTATAAGCATTATGGCATGGGACTGGGCTGTGGCCGCTCACTATAAGCATTACAACATGGGACTGGGATGATCCTACTCAATATCAGAATTACATCATATAAGTGTGCATGTTCCAGGGCCATTCCTGATATATAATAATTTCAGCAGGGGTCAAAAAAATGTCACAATGACATAAATACCACAATATCACATCATATGCCTCAATAGATAATTATGAGAATTTTAATTTGTCTTTAAATTACCTCTTTCATTTATATGAAAAAATTTCAACAGTAAAACTAGTAAGTATTAATCCATAACTTAGTGATTCAATATCAAGAAATCACCTAAGGTTTTATGTATTTCTAAAAAAACATTAATACATTAGCCAAATTAATTATATTCTAGGATCTCTCATGAAATATGTATCCATAATCCAAGTCAATAACCAATTGAATCCATTTAACATCATATAATAATCCCATTTATTATTTAATTAACTTAGATTCATGTCATGTTGTAATTATCACAATATTTCATATACTTGAAAAATATCAAACCATAAGGTTAAGATTTAGACCCCTACCTTAAATGGTGAATAACACAATGCTTCCAATGGAAAACACCCACGTGGAAGAAGGTTAAGATGATTTATAATAGGTTCCAAGATCAAAACTATACAAGATCAAAACCAAAAAACCACACAATCAAAGAATTACACTGTAATAAGTGGATAAATAAGATAGAGAAGGGAAAAATCTAACAAAAAATACTTACCAGTGATTGATCGCATTATTGGAATTTTAAGAAGGTTGGATGGAACTCCAAAATGTAATGCCCTGACCCCAGAAGCCTGAAGCCGGTGCATTATTTTATTACATTTTCATGATTACAAGGAATCAAATCCTAGAGGTCCAATCAATTTAGTTGTCTTAAAGATCCAAATTACATACATGATACCCATAATAAATTTGGGAATTGTGAATAAAACATGATACATAGTAAAAATAAATAAACTCCACCCTTCAAAAATTATTCAAAGTTTTCTTCTTCATAACCCGGGGAAAGGAAACATAATAAGGGTGAGCACAAATTCTCAATATGGGTAAGTAATGTAGAAGAAATAATAAATTAATGAGAATAAATTAACATGTCTAGGTAAATAACTGATAATATATTCCATTAAAATAACTAGATAAGGCACAATAAATATGGAAAGGTGAGAAAATGAAACACATTATATTTAATCAAAAAAATGAGAATAAAATGTATCCATGTAAATTTTGACACAAAATATCATGGATAAATAATAACTGAATACATAATGATGGAATTCAAAACAATGTATATCTAAAACATATCATTGAGGCTTCATGCCAATAATTTAATACTTTCAAGGCTTCATACCAAGAATCTACCATTATCAAGGCTTCATGATAAGAATATAATAAATGGGTAAGGACTCAGCCAAAACCATATCTAATTTTTATCATGAAACCTACTAATGCATATTGGGGCTACAGAAGGCCCCACCTATTAGATACAAAATCGATTGCATTCTTTATATATAGAATAATCGATTTAATTAAAAAAATATTATTTATCATAAAATATCTATATTGAATAAATAATATGGTTTTATCAATAATAACCCAGTGTATTATGAGTACCAATAAGGGTTGTTGATTTTTATGAATGGAAATTCCATTATGATATTATTAAAACATTCCTGAGGAAAATGACATTTAAACATTCCAAAGTGTCCCATACCACCTTGATGAATTTAAATCATAATCCCCATAAAGGAATAATATTAAATGAAACATATAATATCACAAGAGTAAGAAGATTCATGATATAAAATTTCAAAAGGCATTATATACACCGAATAAAATTGAATTGGTTTATAATAATAAATAAGTCTCAATGGAATGTAAATTGAGATAAAATTCTATTACCTTGAATCCGACTTGTCACATGTGTCTTTGTATTCCTGAATAAAAAATTTATGTTAATTATTTACTTAGTTAAAAAACCTTTATAATATTATTATTACTTTTACATAACCTATTATAATGTTGTATACAACTACTAAAACAATTAAATTTATTTTGGGTGTTTTGACCAAATTCTGTTAATGAGTCGAAAAGGACTATGCTAGGTCAACTATGGTCAAAGGGGTTATCATATAAACATATACAAAATCATAATCATGAAATAATTATCATATTTATACCTATATTATAATTTTAAAACAAATTATAAAATTTTCTTTTGAAAAATGAAACAACATTATAATCATGGAGACAATAGGCCGCACGTACGCATGAGAAACGTTCCCATTTTTCAATGATCATTATGGAAAGAAGGTAATAAACAATATATATTTACATAATGATAATTATATCATAAATAACATTCTATTTAATCATTTATACTTATATATATAATTATTTTTATGTAAAATCAATCACATCGTGTCGAGGAGGTGGTAGTCCACACGTCTATGATCGACGTTATCACTTTTTATGTCTGAGAAGGGTAATAAATATAATTATATATTATATATCCAAAAAGTTAATTATGTAATTAATATCATATATATATTGTTTATATAAAATATTTTTAATTAAAATCATCTTTATATACATTCCATGTATAGTGTGAATGACTCACATCGCTTTGAGGAGGTGGTAGCCCACACTTCCACAAACGATGTTATCTTATTTACAAAAAATAGAAAGCATAAGATAATGCATTATAAAATAATTAAATAATCATAAATACATAATAAATATCATATATAACAAATATAAATATAGTTCTCATCATAATTTACACCTTGATAGGTGGTAAAGAAAAAATGAACAATCATCATTTCGTGAGGAGGTAGTGCGCCATACATGTAAATTGTATTATTCATTACCCATTAGAAGTAAGTGTGTGTATGTGGAGGTATAAATATGAACATAAAAACATTATATTATATTTATTATAATTGTTTTGTTACATAAGCATATAATAATAATTTTTTATGGAGTGGATAATGGAAATAAAACTAAAGAGCTTGAGGAAAGACGTTACCACTAAATCGGGTAACGCCTTTTGGTTTTTACCAAAGAGATTACTCAATTTTTTTATTCCCAAGGGTAGTATTATAAGATGAGTTGAGGTGTGTTTTTAAGTTAATTGAGAAGATATTTTCCAAACGTAAGTGGTTTTAGAGGTGTGAGGAAGGGGTATAGTGCTTGCCTTTTTATAGTGGAGGGGGAGTGACACTCTTGTAAATACCAAAAGGTATTCATTAATGGGAGGTCTACCTTACCTAATGTGACTCCAAAATTGAAAAATAATTGTTTAAAGTATAATAATGGTATGTAAAAACCTATAACAAACAAAAATATGTGAATTTTAATAATTTGGTAACTTAACTTATAAGATTTCCCAATTATATCATTTTGGTTTTTATTAAAACATCTAGTTTTCTATCCTAATTAATTTAACAATTAAGAATAAAATAAACTTATATTTATTAAGAAATATATATCCACATAATTATTAATATGATATCAAATTTACAAAATAAAAATCCCATGTGTTTTGGAAATTAATTTTAAAACAAGCTCATGTGACACACTAAAACACTACTTAAACCCAGACCGTGTTAACAATGTTTTTTATGTATATGGGTAAATGTGTTAATTATAAAATATAAATTGGAAACTTAATAGAAATTATTTAATATTTATTAAAACTTTAAAATCACTTGGAATAATATATTATTTTCTTAATTTTAAATCATTTAATAAAATATCATTTATTGTAAAATAAAAATAATGTCAATTTTGACATTTTTTATTTAATATTAATTTTAAAATGTCAAAATATTATTGGAATTAAAATATATTAAGTTTAGTTCTTTTTATACTAATATATTCATCTATAAAAATAATTAAATATAACTATTAAATCAATCTATTTAAATTTTAATATTTATAGTATCATTTATTTTCGTTAATTATTAACTAAATAATCACTACATTGGAATTTATTAAGCATTTTAAGTAACTAAATCATCTATAATAATTAATGATAAATTATTATGATGAAATTAAAACATTTATATTTTAAAAATACATGTATAATAAAAAATATTACATTTTGTACATATCTTAATGTTTTTTAAACGTTAAAGGTAAGGAAAGTTCCATTTTTCCTTACATAACCTCTTATATAGGAAAATTCCATTTAAAAATATCAAAATAACCCATAAACATAGAAACAAGAGAGTATATTCTGAAAATATTTTCATCCAATGGTTTTTTTATAAGTTTCCTAGTCATTTTGACCATTAAGATTAGGGTTTAGTCCCTTCTTATGCTTAATTCTACCTTAATCAGAGTAATTAATTTTAATCACTTTCACTAATATTTTTTTTCAACAATTAAGTTGATATTATTATACCACAAATATTATACTAATTACAAATTTTTATGTCAATTTTTCAAAATTTAAATCACCAAAGTGGGAAAATTAATATTAACGCTAATCCCACAGACGTGGAGAGAAAGCGGGGTTTTAAAGTAAAAACGTTCAAAAAGATCAATAAGTATTTATATCCAATTTCAATATAAAAATTATTCCAATGAAATAAATTTGATTAATATATGTATAATTTATGTATTTTGACTTTTATAACCAATTTAAAATAAAATTTAATATTAATAATTATTTAAACAAAAGGTAATTTTTAATTAAAATGCAGTATTTTTCACAATTCATCAAAAAATGAAAATTTTTAGAGAAATACCAAAATTTCATCCTAAGATATTTTTTCCTTACAAATTATAAAATTAGATTTATTTTGACAATTAAAATTTACAAAATTTCCAAAATTTAGTGTTAAAATATGTACGCCATTAAAAGGCAGTAAAACTTGGTTTTACGTATAACACAAGCTAACTCAATGTTGTATGTAGTGTAATCTTAAATTTGTGTTGTGTAAAAACAAGTATATCAAAAAATAATTTTACTCTATAATAAAAATATAGTAATGCCTTGTGGTATTACAAAAAATCTCCTAGAGGATTCTCTAGGGTTGAGAGGATAAGACTATAGCGAGTTGAAATAAAAATTCATCCACACAACATACTTTAAAATATATGGTTGGGGAATCACATGGTGTGTAATGTAGTTACATGTCATGTAAGTTATTTTATTGGGATACACAAAAAAATTGAACATTACATGATGTGAAATCCATTTACACAATGCGTAAATGTTTTTAAGATGGTTTTTCGGCCCATTTCATTATTAAAAAACCCAAACCCCCTTTAAATCTTCTAAACATACTAAGAACCCATGATAACACTTTAACCTTTTATACCTAGACTCATTTAATTAAAAAAACATACATCCCTAAATTTTACGTGATTTTCCCCAACAAAGGCTCTCTACATGGATCCTCTCCAGTTTTCTCATGTTTCCTCATAACTCAAGACTATGTTTATTAAAATGATAGACATCCTTGAAGGAACACGACCACCAAGGTTCAAAGATGATGAAAAACTCAAACAAAATAATAATTAATGTAAAACTTAAGAGAAACGTACCTAAAAAAAGATGGGATATTACAAGTTATCTCTAACAAATTTTCATTGTGGAATATTATAGGTTATAATAAAATGTTAAGGTTAATGTGTATATGATTTCATATAGAGATATAAAATATTCTCATTAGATACAAAATCGGTTTTCTATGATTGATGGTCTTCCATGTATACCACATAGAGTGTTATAAACTATTTATTTTCTATTCTAGGGGTGAATTTTATATATTTAATACTCATAATTGGGATTAGATAAGATAAATAGTATTAAAACCTTGAATCTTTGATACCTCACTTACACTATCCTTCAGAATGAAAAAATTATGGGTGATTGGGTATATTCTGGATCATATTGTGAGTTGAGGTTTAACCAAGAGTGTATTTTTTCTCTCATATGATGATTGTGGAATTTGGGCCCTTGATTGAGATAAAATAAAGGAGTTCATGAAAATACCAAGATAAGTGACATGTGGTGCACTTATCTATTGGGTGTGGGATATGTGATATGCTCATCCATTGGGGTGAATGACATGTGATTTGATCATCCATATGGTTAGTCTATATATAGAGAATCTAGAAAATATGAGTGATTATATGGAATTAAAATAATCAATATCCCATGGATACTCTATGTCATAGAAAAATTTATTAATGATTATATTTTATTTTATGTGATATAACTAGTGGAAATAGGTATAGAGATATATATATTTGGTGGATATCATTCCAGATCTCTCTATATATTAAATATAATTTATTATTTACTAGAGTTTTCTCTTTTATTTCATTTATGGATTGGATAATTAAAAAATTTTATCAGTGTTAAAAGTCATACATGGTCTATATTTATAGTTTATTTAATGAGAATTTTATTTTATGAAACTTATAGAGCTTCTTTTAAAGTGTTTTAGAGTTTATCCAAAAATTGTTCTTTATGGATATTATAATGTATTACATATGATGTGATACAAGGTGAAAATTAGGATATATTTCTAAAAGATTTTGGGAAATATACAAAAGGAGTTTGGTAGATGGTTTCACATGTTATTATATATGATACAATATAAGGTAAAATGGTATGAAGTCTACTAAGATTTATTGTAACTTAGAGATTAGAAATATATTTTTAAATCCTACTATATATATGATTTATACTGCAATATATCATAGTGTATGATATGGGTATACCATATTGTATTATATATATGAAGCTAAGGCATATTGTACACCTTGTAAGAGAAAATAAAAAGGTTTGGTACAAATATATTACACCACTTCCTTTCTCCACATTGTATTTTATGTTATTTTCATATAACCGGTATTTCAATATGCATCAATCATATTCAAAAATTAATGATATGATGGTCAAATGTTAAGTTTAAATATTCATGTATTCTTCCATATAGGTTATAATTATTTTATATGTTTCATATAATGAAATGACTAAGATAATCAAAGATTCATTTAATTGTTAAATTCATGTAAGGTAGAATAGTTACAAAACATTTGTAACTACATTCCATTTCTCAAATATTTGATAAATGTTCATGTAAATTTATTAAGACTCAAGGAGCTTTTTCAGGTCCTATATAAAGAAGGTTATGTCCATGAAAACTGTATGAAATTTAATGATTATGTGACATTGATTCTTATTAAACCTAAACCCTATTCACATTAATACTTTAAACATGAGGTGCTAGTATACCATGGTTGAAAGGAAATTACTACCCAAAATTTCGGTGATTTATCATCCCATGGAAACCCTAGAAGGAATAAATTTTTTGGCTTCCCATAAGTGATCTTCATTGATAATATGATTAAAGATAAGAGATTTTACCATATTAAATGTAAAATATGTTCTTAATTTTATATTGTTAATGTTTTTGGTTAGAAATCATAGTTAGTTTTGGAATATGGTTTCTTATGTCATTTTTTACTTGAATAAATATTATTCAATACTAATAAACTTGTCAAATACTACCACAATGAATTCAAATACCTGTACCAAATAACTAAATAAACTTATATGAATTAAAGTGGAAAACTTTGTAGGAGAAGAAAAATCTAAATTATTTCTTATAATTTAATTTATTATATCATCTTGGATTTCATCCCTTAATATATTTATTCATTAAATAATTACTAAGTAATTAATATGAATTAAGTCTCAATATAATATTAAATTAAAGCAATGATTTATGAATTAACTTGATTAAGAAATCATGTACACATCCTTATTCTTGAACTTCTACCCCTGAAGTGACTTGGCCACTCATGATTGAATGACCTTAAACCAATAATGAATAAATCATCTTGAAATATAGAGTTTTTAATGAAATAATTTCCTTAATTAAATTAAATAGAACAAAGAATATTGAAAAAATAAAACATGGTAAGATCAATATTAAAATTCTTCAAAGGCTATCCTATGTAATGGAAAACATGAGTGCTAAAAAATAGAATCAGAAAAATACCATAATATTTGAAAAAAAATTATTTATGAAACTCAATAAACCATTCCATGTCACTTGTTATCATACCATGTTGACACTATATAGCTACAAAAATGATATCTTATCCTTCATGACCAATATAAAGTGACTGTATCCCCTCTGTTTGAAATCATATCCACCCCACCATGGGATAAGACCAAAACATATTGTCTATATCTTGGTTGTTTTATTTTTATCCTGATGATATCTTTACGTCATTTTGAGGTTTAAAATAAGGTATTATATTATTTTTTTATCTTCACCATTACATATTCAAAACGAATCCATATTTTATAACCTTATCGTGATGCTATAAAAGGATCTTCTAGCCATTTACATTTTTGATCTATAATAATCTATCCATTTTAAGTGATCATGGTTTTCATATTTTCCTCCATTAATAAACCACAACATGCATAATGATCTTCTACAACACAATTCTCTCTTTTATTCTTCAATGTTCTAAAAAATTCTCCAAATGAAAAATTTAACTCAAACTATTCTAAATAATTAAAAACATTGACATTTATGTTGCATGAATATCTCTTGAAATTAAAATTTAAGAGAAATAATAGAACTAAAATTAGGTTAGTATTCTACTACATTTGAATGATTTCTTATCCTTGTGAAAAAACATATCAGAAATCATATAAAAAACACAATTTTATAAGGTAAAATTTCACACAATCATGAAATTGGATAAACATATATACCTAATTTTTTTAAAATTCATATAAAAAATTATTTAACTTTATAATTCAAAATAAACCATGGAAACTACTAATTTTATTAAACCTTTATTTTATCTTTATTATAGTTCTTGTTTATAACAATATCAATTATTTATTTGAATTTTATTTTTATAAATTTATATTCCAAGTTATACTTAACCAAAAAATTTCAATATTTTTTTATTTTTTTTTCTTTTCATGTAATTTTTAAATAAAATTTAATTCAAAGATCAAGATTCCCACTCTCTAATTTTTCTTTATTCAATCACCCCAAAAACTGATGTTAATATTTAGAATATGATTCTAGTAAAAGTGTTCATTCCCATCAATAAGTCCAAAAACATTATTAAAAGTCAAACCAAGTGTATTATCTTTAACCCCACCATTCATATCATTCTAACACTATTTGTGACAGTTAAGAGAAGAAGAGAAAATATTTTCTAGGAATAATTAAATATATGAAAATTGTATTATTTTTAACCGCATTTTAATTTTTCTATCCTTTTATTGTTAATATTTTAAAAAATTAAAATTTCCAAGAATAAATCAAAACATCAATCATTTAATCCATAACTCAACTTACTCTATGAAATTCTAATTTATAATGTTTTAAATTAAAAAATTAAATTAATATTTTTCTATTGCATAATCACTTAAGTTTTAGTTCATCAAGAAATTAAATATATGATTTTCTAAAAATTTCCATATATTTCATGAATTATCCTTCTTAAGTTTATTAATGTTGATTGAAACTTAATAAAGTCTGTAGAAACAAATAGAAACCCAAAATCCCAAGATTACCGTGCATGAAACCTAAAACCATGAAACTATAAAATGAATAAATTTTTCATCCACCATTCACCAATTAATTCCATTAATACTACCTTCTAATAAAATTACTAATAAAGGTCCCTTAAGGAAAACCACCATACTCCCATCTCAATGTAATATCCGTGAGTTGGCCTGAATCTCTCAACACTTGAGCATAACCCTATCATCGCCCACGACATGCTAGTCCCTCATGAAGGATAAGGGTAGATGAGGAAGATAAATCTAGGTTAAAGGAGTATAGTCCAAGAATCCAAACCCCATATTAAGGGAGTTACCCCTTTATATAGTCCTTAAGGAAGATCTCTGACTGTTTTTTATTTACTCATGTGTTGCAACACATGAGTAAGTGGAAATTGATTATTTATGTATTCATCGTATGAAGGCATAGACCCCCCAAAATTTCATCTTATGAAATGTTTCCTTCAATGATATTTTTATAATATTATTGAATGATAACTCTTAACATTCAAATTCTATACACAATCATAAAGTTCCTTGAGTGTTGTATGATAAAAACCTATGAACTATTACATGCCATTTTATATATCATGACTATCCATGGTATTGGCTACAATATCTATAAATCATATACAATTATATGAAAAAATGATATATATTATTCATATAAAATACTCCATAATATATCATATATTTTAACATATGATATAAACAACATACATCATATGCATGAGGGTTTTAATCAAATCTCTTTAAATATCTCTCTTACACTAAATCCTTATAGAATTTTGTGGTATTTCACCTTCTATTGTATAATATATAATATCTTGTGAAACAATATTCAAAACTCTATTTAGATATATTTGAAAAAACTTCTGGAAAGTGATCATAAACTTAATTCTATATCACATCATATTAAATACCTTGTGAATACCACTACATAAATTCTTTTCTCTAAACTCTAATTTTTTTCAGAGAATCTCTCTAAGTAAAACTCAAGACTTGTTTAGTTAAACAAAATTCATAACCACAAGGGATGTTTTAGAATTGAAAACAAATACAAATTCCCAAATTCATACATGTAAGAAAATAAGGGTCTATAAAATCATCACTACTATTCAATCTTTAAATGGATCTATCATGATCTTCATCATACACATATATTTTTATACCTTTGTCCACCACCTACATCATATGAATGAATAAATTTTCATATGATCTATTTTTATAATATAAAATGTAAACATTGGACATGAATTATGTTAATCCATATATAATAATAATTTTTATCGATATTTTGAGTATATACTGACTAGGTCTATGAATACACCACATGTAATTCATCTTTATAGATGAGTATATAACATTCCCCTTGAAACTTCCTGATTTTTCTCAAAGTTATGAAAAATTGTTTTTCAACTTCAACTCCTTTGTTTGGACCTGGTAATGTTACCTAAGTAAGTAATGGAGGTCATGGGGATGTCTGGGACTTTTTTAGATCCCAAAGCCCCAAGAATTGGAAATGTAAACTAGTTCGTACAGTTAGAAGAAACCATATCACCCAACCTGCATTGTTTTCTTAACTGTGTGGAAGTGTGGAATAGGGGATAAGGAGGCTACATGGTCGTCTACAACTGTGAAACCCCAAGAACACACTCATGTGGGTTGTAGAACCTCCCCTGATAGAGGCCTCACGTATGGCTAATGAATGATTAGCCAAACCATGCACATATCCTATGCGAGATTGACTTTGAGAAGAACTTGGTTCAGGGCTGTTACATAGTTTTTCAAAATATGTGGAAAAACTGTGCTACCTAGTAATTAAGGTGTATATTAAAATTTTCCCCTAGAATGTTTTATAGTTATTTCTACCTTCCTCCTTATTTTCTCTAGTGATAATTCTCTCTTCCTCATTCACGCAACTTCCTTCCTCCTATAAGGTAGGGATTTTTATTTCTTCTCTATCTGTCATCCAAATACTTCACCATCAGAAGCATCAGAAATATTTTAGGAATCTCCATGCTCCTCCTCCATCCCTTTCAAGTTTCTCTTCTCCTCTATTTCACTATTTTTGTGTGACCTCATTTTCCCAGTTTTCAAGGAATTTGATGATTTATTTGATATATCCCATTCTAAATTGATTCAAGGGTTGATGCTGGATGAGGAAGATTCTATGAACCTAAGGTAGGTGGTCTAGTTCTTTCCACATATTTCTTATCACTCTATATATTATTCCATATTTTTGTACATCATATCCTTCTAGAAACACCTCTAAATTTTTAATAAATTACATTGTAAGCATTACCGTACCAAATATGACCGTAGAAAGTGGAGAATAAACCCATTAGGTTGATCTCCTTGAATTAATCCACTCTAATGGGTGTGATAAACCTTTTAGGATTAACATTCGGTACAACTTAATATGACTAAACACCCATTGTGGTGTGTTTACTTACAAATAATACCTATAATTAATAAATTGAAATGGGAGGTTTGGATGGCCTTAATTTATGACCCTATGCATTAGTACTAATTACATAAATGGAATTCTTAATTGAATGTTTTGGAAAATTTGATAATAATGATATATGTGTTTTTCCTTATTGGGTTTTGTGATCTAGGTAGTAAATTATACCCTCAACATGTATTGAGGGTGATATAAGGGGTTACAAATTAAGTAAACTTTGTAAGGGCTCACTGTGACTTATAATTAGTTGGTTGATAACTTTTAAAAATATTAGGGGAGACAAAAGCTATGTCTGGGATGGAATGACCATGCTTTTTTATTTTTTACCTCCAAACGAGTGACTCCAGTTCCCTAGGGGAGACCATATAGATGGGCTTGGTGGTGTGATGCATGTACCATTCCACAAGTGACTCAGACCCCTATATGAAACATTGGGGATGGACTTGAAGGTTAGTTATTATTTCCATCACACCATGCCTGGAGTTACACTTGGGATCTCATTTATGGGTCTCCTAGGATAGACTCTTGTGGAATTGGACATATTTAGAGCCCCAAGAGAGATACTTGGGATTCCTTTGGGGTCACCTAGGATGAGACTAGGGTGCTTCTTAATAATTTATAAATAATACAATTAAATTAAAGAATAAGAATATGGACTTGGAACTCTTGAGATGTACCCTCTAAGATATATCACATGCATAGGGATGGTCCACCCCTTTTGAAATATTACATAGTAGCTCTTAAAATATTTCTCACTTGTGCAGGTTACCTCAGTTCAGAGATATCTGTCTTAGGCTAAAGAAGGTAGTGATTGGACATGAGTTCCAAGTGTAAAACAATAAAGTATATCTTACTTATTTATTTCCTTACATCTATTTTTTATTGGAACACTTTTTATTTTATATTACACAAAATGGTTTCATTTAGACACTGTTGGTTGTGGCCTACTGAGTATATCTCACACCCTGTTTAGGCCGCCCTTGGTACCCAAGAATACATTGTGATTGTAGGTATAAATAAAGGGAAGAAGACAACTTATGATTCTTTATTGCAAGTTCAAGGATAAAGTACAATAGTAGAGGTCCAAGACTATTCTCGTTATGCTAGTAGTATCTGTTTTATTGGACTTTTTTTATTTTTATATCATGTGGACTATTCTTTCCCTTCTGTATCTAGTTTCCTTCATTTTTTGTAGAGACATGACATCATGAACATCATCAATATTTTTCAGCTATTATTTATTTATCTTAGTCTTTTAGTTATGTTTCATGGTTTATTATTATTATTCCGCTATTCTCTATATGATATTACTACTTCCGCTACGGTGGGTTACTGATACTTTTGTCATAGTGTATACTTCCTTTGTATCCTATTCTATATATGTATATTCCACTATGATCAACTTTTATCAATGATTGAATAGTATTACCACATAAAAACCCTTGGTCCTCTCTACTAGTCGACAACCTCTAGCATACGATAAGACACATGTGAGGTCTTGTGGCCCACCCTCTCGAGGCACTGTTAAGTGGCATCTGGGGAAAGATACTATAAAGTGGTATCAACAATTTTTTTCATTTTGTATGACTATTTGGGTATTATAAAGGATACTAGGATATTGGAATTTTTTAATGAGCCTATGCTTGGGAGTATCAAACCCATGTACCCGGGAATCCCAAATTACATGGGATGAGTAAATGCTATTATTATTTATGCTTGTTACAATTTCATGGCTTTCACCATTGGGTGCAACACTTGTTATGTGTTGTTATTATTATAAATAAAAATTATTAATATTATGGGTAAATTTACCCAAGACCAAGGATATGAGGGTATATTAAAAATCATGCATCATACTAGCCATCATAGGATTAAAATTTTATGCATTATGAAATTTCATATTTACTTTATATGTGTATTTACTATTCATATTATTAGTAACTTGATTATTATACATGGAAATGCACTATAATTCTTTATAGGATTAAGGAAAACTTAATTGAAACTTAATTTTTTTCCATAACCTAAAAGTTTTTTCCTGAATTTGTTATAGAAGACACCTTAAGTCTTCAGCTATGGAATTTTGAGCCATGGACCATTGGTCGCATGGGCTGGAACATGTTATGGTTAAGATTAAGTGAAGTCCACATTCCAATTTATAAGTTCTATGTACCGTTATAAATTGGAAATAATGATCTATATAATATAACCATTTTAAGAGATTTAAATACATAAATGAGTACAAATTTAACATAACTATGACCTTTAGAATGAAATGGTCATCTTATATATGTAATATGAGACATTGAACCTAACCCAAACTTAGTAGTGGGAAACAAGATATGTCTCATGATATCTCTATGACTCTTTATTACCACATAGTCTAAGATTTAGAAGCAGGAAGATAGGTATGTTTCATTATAGAAAGGCTTTGTGCATGTCTATCTTGTTATCACTTTCCTTATATGATTTTAAATCTTATTTGAGGACTGTTCTTGACAATTATAGAGATATTTAACCATTTTGTACTCATGGATTATAAAAAGAGGGTGGAAATGAGTGTAGAGACCCAAATCTTGATGTACATGGAAATTACATTACTTTTGCGGAATACTTAATACATAACAAAAACCAACACTCAAGGATCGTAATAGTTTAGTGTCTTTGGAAACTCGGAACATAATCTTCTAATCATGGTGAAAGATCTTCAACATGTCCCATAAATATCGTCCCCTTTTCTTCCTACCTAAAACCTTTATTTATATCCTGGTGAAAAGAAAAAATATAAAAGGGTGAGCTCAAATGATCAGTAAGGGTAAGCATGGATAAAATAAAAAAACCATATACATTTGAACTTAAAAACATGAACATAATGTTTAAACATAAAAATCTTGATCAATGACATAAAACATGGAAGTATATAAGGCATAGATCATAAAAGAACATTAATCATGAAAAAATAGCATGGTAATAAAACATATAATTGTGGAAAACCATTAAGCACATGATAGGATTTCCATAGTAGCCAGGGCATTACTGCCAAGATCATCTTAGTGGACAAAGTCCCTTTTTGAATCGAGTTCACTCCTCATTCTAGTATTGTATCACTGAACCAGATTAACATACCATTCCATCCATGTTTATCTCATGAGATATAAATCTTTACCCAATGAATTTGAGGGAGATATAGGTCCCACCTATCTCATATTGAAATCATTCTTACATTTTCCACCACATAAACATAAATCATTCATCATAACCCAAAGAATAAAATGGGTTTCATAAACATCATCCCATCATAACATAATCCATATAAAACAAATGAATATCATTTCATCATAAGAAAAGTAGAACCATGTAAATCATAGAGACCTTATACTTGAAACATAAACATATGAAATAATGTCATCTTGGATGGAAAATGGTTTTGATAAAACACTTGAAATGAATTCTTGAGAAAAATATACTTTCTTCTTCAAAATCATTTTATTTTCACAAAATGCCATGATATTTTAAAAGAAAAGGATTTTATTGAAAATATTCATGAAATATTATAGAGTAATCTTCATGAAAACTAGGTGTTATGAAATAGTAAAAATTCTGTTCATGCTGTATAAGTTAAAAAAACATTCTTCTCGTACTTTTGCCAGAAAAGTCAAAAAGTACCTCGTATGGTAAAAAAAGAAAGATTCCTTACATACCATGTAGTAAAAGTAAAAATGGGTAAAAAGGAATTTAAACATACATGAAACAATTTTTAGAAAATAGGGACATGGATGATAAATATAACCACTGAAAATACTTACGAATAAACAATCTCGGATAAAAACAGGATTGGAAAAGTTATCCCTAACTTTATGTCTGATATATTTTGTATGTATTTGAAACTCCTGTATAATGATTTAAATAATGTCATTGACTTATTAAAGAATCATATTCATTGTTATGATATCATATATGGTTCACTTATGACTTTATATTACCCGTTCTTTTGTAAATTCTATGTTAAAGCAGCATTTTGGGTAAATCGTTTCATTTATCTTACGTATTTCGATTTGTTGTTCTTGATATTATTACTCATATCCTTGTTGTACCTCTCGTACCCCTCGTGGTTTAATTTTCATGATCACAATCAATCTATTATTTATCTAATCTTGTTTTAAGTGTTTTTGGATGATAGACATGATTTCAGGTTGCCAAGGAATTGGGCCAAGAAAGCCAGAAGGCAAAAGTGGACTGATTTCAGTCCACCGGCCAACCGGTGGATGACCACCGGCCAGCCGGTGGAATCTTGACAGAAGGCATCCCCTCTGTCCAGACCACCGGCCAACCGGTGTCCCATCACCGGCCAGCCGGTGGAACCCAGACAGAAGGGACACCTACTGTCTCACCACCGGCCAACCGGTGGCCTCCTCACCGGCCAGCCAGTGGTGCCTGGGCAGAAGGCCTCTCATTTTTCCAAAGCACCGGCCAACCGGTGGCCAAGCACCGGTCAACCGGTGGAGCCAGTCAAACTAGCCGTTGGGCTTTGACCAGCCTACTCCCAACGGCTCCGAAGACTTTTCCAACGGCTCCGAAGACCCCGAACGGCCATATGAGGGTTCCCCCTCTATAAATAAAGGACTAGGAAGCCCCGGAACGGAAGTGAAAAAATAAAAAAGCCAACGGAAGCCAACGAACACATTTTTCATCATTTGGCAAACCTCCGGCAGATTCCTTCAAGGAACCTCAATTACTCCAACCCACTTCCACATCCAAGGAGCACCATCAAAGAATCTTGGGAGCGCTCTTCATCAACTTCATCAATCCTTTGGCGCCCAAGTCTTCTCCTCTTACGGTTTTTCATTCTTTATCTTTTTGAGCATCAATTTGGGTTTGTGCCTACAAACCCCTCTTTCTCTCATCTTGCTTTTGTTTGGGTTTTCACACCACCTTCAAGGTGTGAAGAGGTTAGTCAAGCCTTCCCTTTAAAAGGCTTGAGTCATAGGTGAGCTAGCCTTCACCTGTAAGAAGGCTAGTGGGTTCTTGCTCAACCATTAAAAGCAAGCTGTAATAGGTTCTAGACTACCTTAAAGTTTAGTGGGTTTCTTGCTAAAACCATTAAAAAGAAAGCGGTAGTAAATCTCTCAACGGTTGAGTTGGGATAGGAGACATAGGCTTTGGTTTAAGCCGAACTCCGTTATCAAGTTTTGTGTCTTGCCTCTTTTATTTCCGCTGCACTTTTAAATTTGTTTTTAAATTGTTAATTATTTTTTTAAAAGGCAATTCACCCCCCTCTTGCCATCACTCTCCGACCCAACACTTGGTATCAGAGGAAAATTTGAGTAATACCCTAACCAGTTTCAAATTTAAGATCCTTTGTGATGGCTTCAACTTCTTTCGCCCCCGAAGGCTATTCTTTGGGTCGTGCTCCATTCTTTGATGGAACCGACTATACTTATTGGAAAAACCGCATGACCACTTTTCTTAGAAGTATAGGTTATCCTATTTATAAAATTGTCATGCATGGTTATTCTCTTTCTTCTCCCGATGAATCCAAATGGACTCAAGCCGATATTAAAAATTTCGAGGTTGATGGCAAAGCCATGAACGCTCTTCATTGCGGCCTTGATCGTAATGAATTCAATCGAGTTTCCACATGCACTTCATCTCATGAAATCTGGAAACTATTGGAGGTTACCCATGAGGGGACCAACAAAGTTAAGGATACTCGATTGGATATGTACCGTCAAGATTTTGAGTCTTTTACCATGCATCCATCTGAAAATATAACTGAAATGTTTACACGTTTTACTGATGTTTGCAATGGGAGAAAGTCCCTTGGTGATGATGTGTCTGCAGAAATGATGGTCAGGAAGATCCTTTGGATCTTACCAAGCACATGGGCACCGAAAGTCACAGCAATCCAAGAAGAAAAAGACATCAAGAACATGCCGGTCGAAGAGCTAATCGGATCCCTCATGACCTACGAGATCATCATGAGGAGGCAAGCTGAAAAGGAAGGAAAACCTATCAAAGTTCCAAAGAACATCGCCTTCAAAGTTCAAAAAGAGGAAAGCTCCTCCTCCTCATCGTCTTCCTCTTCAAGCGGCGATTCAGAAATGGAGAATCTTGCCCGCAAAATGCACAAATTCATGAAGAAGCACAAGAAGAAGAAATCCCGCAAGGCTCAACCCAATGAAAAATCCGAGCCCGAGGTAATATGCTATGGGTGTGGCAAGAAATGCCATTACAAGCCCGATTGTCCACTCAACAAGAAAAAGGCCAAGCAAAAGGAAAAGAAGAAGGCATTCAAGGCCACATGGAGTGATAGCTCCACATCCTCCTCCTCCTCCTCAAGTGACAACGGTAAAAAATGCCTAATGGCATTTCATGAGGTATCCTCTTCCGACTCCTCATCCTCTAGTTCTTCAAATTCTTTCAATCATTTATCTTATGAAGATCTCCAACATGCGAGAGATCAATTAGAGGAAGGTTTTCACGAACTTTCTTCCAAATTTATTGCTTTAAAAAAGAATTTCAAAAAACTCTCTTCCGAAAAGGAACAACTTCTCAAAGAAAAGGAGGAGTTGTCCCTCAAGATCCAAAACCTTCCCAATGTTGATTCTATGGAATCAACAATCAAGGATTTAAGGAAATCCCTAGCTAAGTTCACCGAAGGTGAACATAACCTCTCGAAGCTCCTTGGTTCCCAATGCGTATCTAGAACCACCCAAGGGATTGGCTATTCCAAGCAAGCTTTCTCTTCCCATGCTCCTACTATTTTTGAAAGGGGGAGCTCCCAATATAAATTTTGCAACTATTGTAAAAAACCTGGGCACTTAATTTATGAGTGCGATTGAAAAAATGCCCGGTATGGAAGGCCCAAAACCATTTCCTTTAATGATGAATTTCATAGGAGAAGACCCGCCACTAGACAAGTATGGATTGAAAAATCCCTTTTAGCGAGTCTCACCGGACCAAAATTTGTCTCGGTTCTAAAATCCTCTCCCCGGTGATTTGTTGTTTTTATTTAGGGGGAGTTAGGATTGTTTAAGCCTTTTTGCTTTATTTTCAAAACTTTCAATTCAAATCTCAAAAATTTCAATTGGTTTAAAAACTCTATCTTGTTTTTCAACCTTTCCCTCAATCAAGTTTTATGCCCCGTGCTATTTTGATAATCACAAAGGGGGAGAAATTCTTGGTTGATTGGGGGACAAATCTTTCTCTCATGCTTTGCTTTATCCTTTAAAGCATGCCTTTCATTTCAGTCTTTTACATTGCTTGTTTTGGTGATTGTGATCATCAAAATAGGGGGAGATTGTTGTACCTCTCGTACCCCTCGTGGTTTAATTTTCATGATCACAATCACTCTCTTATTTATCTAATCTTGTTTTAAGTGTTTTTGGATGATAGGCATGATTTCAGGTTGCCAAGGAATTGGTCCAAGAAAGCCAGAAGGCAAAAGTGGACTGATTTCAGTCCACCGGCCAACCGGTGGATGACCACCGGCCAGCCGGTGGAATCTTGACAGAAGGCATCCCCTCTGTCCAGACCACCGGCCAACCGGTGTCCCATCACCGGCCAGCCGGTGGAACCCAGACAGAAGGGACACCTACTGTCTCACCACCGGCCAACCGGTGGCCTCCTCACCGGCCAGCTGGTGGTTCCTGGGCAGAAGGCCTCTCCTTTTTCCAAAGCACCGGCCAACCGGTGGCCAAGCACCGGTCAGCCGGTGGAGCCAATCAAACTAGCCGTTGGGCTTTGACCAGCCTGCTCCCAACGGCTCCGAAGACTTTTACAACGGTTCCGAAGACCCCGAATGGCCATATGAGGGTTCCCCCTCTATAAATAAAGGACTAGGAAGCCCCGGAACGGAAGTGAAAAAATAACAAAGCCAACGGAATCCAACAGACACATTTTTCATCATTTGGCAAACCTCCGGCGGATTCCTTCAAGGAACCTCAATTGCTCCAACCCACTTCCACATCCAAGGAGCACCATCAAAGAAGCTTGGGAGCGCTCTTCATCAACTTCATCAATCCTTTGGCGCCCAAGGCTTCTCCTCTTACGATTTTTCATTCTTTATCTTTTTGAGCATCAATTTGGGTTTGTGCCTACAAACCCCTCTTTCTCTCATCTTCCTTTTGTTTGGGTTTTCACACCACCTTCAAGGTGTGAAGAGGTTAGTCAAGCCTTCCCTTTAAAAGGCTTGAGTCATAGGTGAGCTAGCCTTCACCTATAAGAAGGCTAGTGGGTTCTTGCTCAACCATTAAAAGCAAGCTGTAATAGGTTCTAGACTACCTTAAAGTCTAGTGGGTTTCTTGCTAAAACCATTAAAAACCAAGTGGTAGTAAATCTCTCAACGGTTGAGTTGGGAGAGGAGACGTAGGCTTTGGTTTAAGCCGAACTCTGTTATCAAGTTTTGTGTCTTGCCTCTTTTATTTCCACTGCACTTTTAACTTTGTTTTTAAATTGTTAATTATTTTTTTAAAAGGCAATTCACCCCCCTATTTCCATCACTCTCCGACCCAACAATCCTGATTTACTTAATTCCAGAATGAAAAACATGATTTATATATAATATATATTCAGTATATAAATATATATTATAGATCTATAAATATAATGAAATACACCATTTATGGAGATGGTAGGTCGTACGTACGCATGAACGCTGTTTTCATTTCCTTATTGAATTGAATGGAATTAAGTATATGAAACATATATGTGCATAAATACAGTATAATTATTATTTAATATCTTTCATGATTATTTATTACATATATACTTTAAAATAATACTTTAATGGTTAATCATGGAAAATAAATCTCATCACGTTCGTGGAGACGGTAGTCCGTACGTACGCACGAGCGATAATATCATTCCCATAATTATTTAATAGAATTGGAGTGACTGATATAATATATAAAAATCAGTATGAAGTTATAATAACCATATATAGTTATTCTTTACACAATTATACCCATCCAAGTATGGTGGCGGTGGAAAAACTAATTACACCACCGCGTGGAGACAGTATTACGTACGTACGCACGCACGGTGATTTCATTTTCCGTAGGATGGATAGAAGGTGAAATGAAGTTGTTTCATATTTATAATATCATATCAGTACATTAGTGATACCTATTTTATTAATTTGAAATTAAACAACTAAATAAGAAGAAGTTGAAGAAGAAAGAAACTTGAAAGAATCGGTAGAAGAGATTACCCCTTCTTCAACGTGCCTCCTTTAAACATCCTCTTAAGGGACTAGAGTTGGTCTTTTGAGAAGACCAAAACCTCAATAATATTACTAGATAAGTTGATAAGAGTAATGGCTAGAGGTTGGACGAGCTTGAAGGCTCAAAGATGTGTAAATAGAAGAGGTAGGAGGTGTGCTTTTATAAGGGAGGAGAGGGGCACCTTTGGAAACCTCAAAAATATTAATTTACAATAAATCAAAACCCTATTAAAAACCTCTAAAATGACTTAAATAAAAATATGAGATGATATAGGGTTTTAATCTCATCAACCATTAAAATTTAGACATTTTGGAAATTTATTTTAAACATTATCAACTTTATTTATCTTTATTGAATCTATTTAATTTTATTTGTGGTAATAAGATTATAAATTTTAAATTGTTATAAATAATTACTTATGTATTGTGAATTGTCAATAATTGGATAATTTATGACATTTTAGACCATATAAATTTTAATTTATAATTTTTAAATATTTTTTGTGATTTTTAACGGATTTTATATTATGTTATTTTTATAAAATAACAATAGCATCAATTTTGACACTATTAATTTATTTGAATTTAAATAAAATCCCCACAGAAGATATGTTCAAAATAAATGATTTAATAGATTAATAACATGTCATATTTATCTAAAAAATTAGTGTAGCACATTAAATAGTTCATATAATATTTATTTTAATATTTTTAAAACCATTTATTTGATATTTCAATCAATAAAATAATTTCAACAACACTATTGTGTCACCTTTAATGATAATTAATTAATCCCTAAAAATTATAAATAAATTCACATGATGTAGATAATTTTATTATCTTATTTGATACTATTCATGTTCTAAGTTTCATGAAGTTTATCACTAAATTAAAATTATTATACTTATAAGATGTAAGAGAGTGACATGTTGTCACTTTCTTTGGTTTTAATTATAATTAAATTATTTTCATGGTAAAAAGTCCATAAAATGAATCTAATCCGACCCTTAGGTGATATGGGTCTACGTTTAGTCATCCAATAGAATTTTGGCATGTGTTAGGGTAATTTTATAATCTTAGGTTTACCCTTAATTACCTGATTTATCTTTAACTGAAGTAAACAAAAATTACCATGGTTACTATTCATAATATCAAAAATAAAAATAAAAGTAACCTATTAACATAATTTAGACACAATGAATCCAAATATGGAACCCATTTTTCAAAATTAAAAACACATAAGTTTCAGTAATTAAATTAAAATTTATCCCAATGTTAAGAAAATGGGTTTTAAAAGTTAAAATATTGCCAAAGATAGAAATGTTTTTACCTATAAAATAAATGTAAAATTAATGGTAATGACATAAATTATATTAAATGGTAAAAATATATTCTATTTATACTTAAAACCCATTAAATATTATAATTTAACCATATAAATTATTGCGATGAAAAAAGTTGTTTTTAATTAAAATATAGCATGTTTTTACTATTCATGAAAATATGAAAGTTATCAGAATAATATGAAAAATTTATCTAGAGTACATTTTTATATCCTGATTCCAAAGAAGAATTTTATTTTGTAAAATTGAACTTATAAACATGTCAAAAACTATATTTAATGTGGGTGCGCCATTAAAAGGCGGCAAAACTGCATTTTAAAAAAAAATACTTATTTTACCTGAAAAATTTATTTTGTTCGCATACCATGTTCTAGAAAATATGTAAGATGAATAACATTGTTATAAAATTCAAAATTTCGATACTAATATTAATAACAGATAGTACATAATAATATTATAATAATATATCATTGTTTAGTGAAACACGGTATTGCGTACTACACACGCTATCGAGGAAGGTCACGATTGCATGTAATGCAAGCCAAGTCAGGGCTGCCTATAGTGCAAGATTCCTTTGGTGTTTCATATAAGATAATCAAAACTTATTTCATTTATACATTAAAAAAAATCTATACTTAATGTTTCATAAAATAATTTCTACAAAACGAACTTGAAATTGTGTGTAACACGAGCCAAGAATAGTGTTGCGTATACTGCAAGCTAATACAATGTTGCATATAGTACAATCTAATCTTTGTGTAGTGTACAACAGAAGACATCAAAGAAATTAAAAAGAATATATCTCATAAAATCTCGGGGTGTTACATTCTACCCCCCTTAAAATGAATTTCACCCTCAAAATTCATTGGAGTTATAAATCGTTTACTACTTGATAGTTTCATTCATAGAAACCCACATCGTAAAAAGGAATGCTAAAAATTAATTTTAAAAAGTTAAGTAAGAAACATAATGTTTACCCAAATTAACTCATCATTGGGTTTCCACATAGGATAACATAGGTGAAAATATGGATATGGAAGAGAAATATAACCATCTTGTTCTGATGGAGAGTGGTAGATAACATGACTATGAAGAAGCCAAAAATCACAAAGCCATAAATTTTGGATGATCTAAGGTACCATCTGATTCATCAGATATGAGGGTAATAGGACAACATTTTTGGTTTTCAAGACCATTTCCCAAATGTTGATGAATTTTTGAATTAAAATAAATACTTACTTGATTTTGGTACAATCTCACTATTGTTCGTGGCTTGAACAATTTCCACTTCATCTCTTAAATAAATGAAGTTGAATTTGTGTTCCATGAAGTGTTAGCAGATCATGTGATAGAATGATGGGTCATTCCATCTGTCTCAAACAAAAGGTTAGCAAAATTTATCAAATATACATAAGTCAATATATGGTGAGGTTAATCGTATATAATTTCAAAAATGGACTTATACTTCATATATCATACCACTTAATATAAAAAAACTAGTTTCTACTCACCAGGGACTTCTTGTAGGCCAGCGGTAGGCGATAAAGGCCTGTCTCACTTCGGTTGTGGGTTCGATTCCCACAGCCTTGTCCGACGCGACGGGTTGTCACCCGTCCTGCATGTTGTCCTTTTTCTAAAACTACATTATTATAACATTCGATCAATAATATCAAAAAAAGTTATAGCCTTAAACAATAATAACTTATGTCCAATATAATCCTTTCCAATCTTTAAACTTATCTAAAATACTTCTGTCCAAGCTCGTAGTATAAAGAAAACAATTACTAGAAATGTCATCTCCCAAGCATGTGAATACCATCATTTATCCCCCATATATCATACGATATATCTTGTTGGTCACATTACAAACATGTGAATACCTTAATCATGTATTCTCTTGAAATACCCATTGAACCTTAGTGAAAACAAGAATGCTGTAAAAAGTTAACTCTTTCCACATACCAAAATCCCAAAATTTTTATATACTCAAACCATGATATAACATTGTCCTTATATCAGTCATGAGCTCATGAATACTATCATACATATGATTTTCTCCTTATCCCTTCATTATGCGCATTTCATTTTCTTTCTAAAAAAATTTCAGTCACTTTTCATGGTTACCGGTACCATACAATTTTTGAAAACCACAATGGACCAATACATAGATATTCCAATATACCATAAAAGTATCTCAACAACATTATTCTCCAATTACAATACATAATCCATTCAATCCATCCTCTTCAATGATTGACATGGAATAGGTCCTTCCTCAATTTAGAAGTAACCTCTTAGGTCAGGGCATTGAGTTGGGTAATGCCCATGTTCTCCACAGACAAGACATTGAACTCCATAACAGTTTGTCACTATATGACCCTTTTCCCCACATAGATAACATCTTCCCCTCCATTTTAGGTATTCCTCAAGGTTCTTCTTCCCTTCTTTAGAAATCTCAATCTTCCATTCTTTATGATCCTCACCATGCGAACATACATAAAAGTCCATCTTCCTCTTATTTGATGAATTAGGAATACCACTAAAGTTCACCTTGTTAATCATATATTGCGATGTCTGATTCGGCATAATCATAATATCTTTCTCTCTAGGAATTGCACAATTTCGCTTCTCATAGTCACCAATTTTTCCATCAGATTCAATGTTGGCCCAATTCCTTCTGGTTCCCTCTATTGACTAAAACCAAAAACCATGGTGTAAGAAACCGTTAAAATAACAAGGAACCACATAATCATAAAAATTCACTTATGGGATGTATAACTTATCACACATTTTTTAATCCATGACTTCGTAGGTTCACCCTAGGTTATTCATGATCGTCAAAATAATCCTAGGACTGTAACCTATAGTTATACTAAACCTTAGGGACATCCCTAGACATACCTTAGAAATATCTCTAGGGATGTCACTAAAGTTTTGGCATCCTAGTTTTCAAAGGTTGACTAAAACTTTCCTCTGATACCAACTGTATAGACCCAAAGCTTGACGTACATAGAAATTAAATTACTTTTGTGAAATAATTAATACATAACAAAAACCAACACTCAAATATCGTAATAGTTTATTTTCTTTGGAAACTCGGAACATAATCTTCTAATAATGGTGAAATATCTTCAACATATCCCATAAAGATCTTTCCCTTTTGTTTTCCTACCTAAAACCTTTCTTTATATCCCAGGGAAAAGAAAACATATAAAAGGGTGAGCTCAAATGCTCAGTAATGGTAAGAATGGATAAAATAAAACAAACCATATACATTTGAACTTAAAAACATGAACATAATGTTTAAACATCAAAATCTTGAGCAATGACAGAAAACATGGCAGTACATAAGGTATAGATCATAAAATAACATTAATCATGATAAAATATCATGGGAATAAAACATTTAATTGTGGAAAACCATTAATCACATGATATTATTTCAATAGTAACTAAGGCATTCCTTCCAAGACCATCTTAGTGGTGAAAGTCCCTTTCTGAAACAAGTTCACTCCTCGTTCCAGTCCTGTATCACAGAACCGGATTAACTTACCATTCCATCCATGTCTATCTCATGAGATATAAATATTTACCCAATTAATTTTAGGGAGATATAGGTCCCACCCATCTCATATTGAAATCATTATTACGTGTTCCACAACATAAACCCCAATCATTCATTATAACCCAAAGAATAAAATGGGTTTTAATAAACATCATCCCATCATAACATAATCCATATAAAAAAAATGAATATCATTTCATCATAAGAAAAGTGGAACCCTGTAAATCATAGATAAATTATACTTGAAGTATACACATATGAAATAATGTCATCTTGGATGGAAAATGGTTTTGATAAAACACTTGAAATGAATTCTTGAGGAAAATATCCTTTCTTCTTCAAAATAATTTTCTTTTCACAAAATGCCATGAAATTTTAAAAGAAAAGGATTTTATTAAAAATATTCTTGAAATATTGTAGAGGAATCCTCATGAAAATTAGGCGTTATTAAACTGTAAAAATTATGTTCATGTCGTATAAGTTAAAAAAACATTCTTCTCGTACTTTTGCCAGAAAAGTCAAAAAGTACCTCGTATGGTAAAAAAAAGAAAGTTTCCTTACATAACATGTAGTAAAAGTCAAAAATGGGTAAAAAGGACTTTAAACATACATGAAACCATTTTTATAAAACATTTACTTGGATGATAAATATAACCCCAGTAAATACTTATGAATAAACAATCTCGGATAAAAATGGGATTGAAAAAGTTATCCCTTACCTTATGTCCGATATGCTTCGTATGTATTCGAACCTACTGTATAATGATTTAAATAATGTAATTGACTTATTAAAGAATCATATTCATTGTTAAGATATCATATATGGTTCACTTATGACTTTATATTACCCGTTCTTTTATAAATTTCATGTTAAAGTAGTGTTTTGGGTAAAATTGTTTCATTTATCGTACGTGTTTCGATTTTTTGTTCTTGATATTATTACTCATATCCTGATTTAATTAATTCTAGAATGTAAAACATGATTTATATATAATATATATTCATTATATAAATATATATGATAGATCGATAAATGGAATGAAATACACCATTCATGGAGACGGTAGGTCGTACGTACACATGAACACTGTTTTCGTTTCCTTATTGAATTGAATGGAATTAAGTAAATGAAACATATATGTACATAAATACAGTATAATTATTATTTAATATCTTTCTTGATTATTTATTACATATATACTTTTTAAAAATACTTGAATGGTTAATCATGGAAAGTGAATCTCATCGCGTTTGTGGAGACGGTAGTCCGTACGTACGCACGAGCGATGATATCATTCCCATAATTATTGAATAGAATTAGAGTGAATGATATAATATCTACAAATTATTATGATATTATAATAACCATATATAGTTATTATTTACACCATTATACCCATCCAATTATGGTGGTGGTGGAAAAACTAATTACACCACGGCGTGTGGACGGCATTCCGTACGTACGCACGAGCGGTGATTTCGTTTTCCGTAGGATGGATAGAAGGTGAAATGGGGTTGTTTCATATTTATAATATCATATCAGTATATTAGTGATAATTATTTTATTACTTTACAATGAAATAACTAAATAAGAAGAAGTTGAAGAAGAAAGAAACTTGAAAGAATCGGTAGAAGAGATTACCTCTTCTTCGACGTGCCTCCTTTAAACTTCATATTAAGGAACTTGAGTTGGTATTTTGAGAAGATCAAAACCTCAATAATATTTCTAGGGAAGTTTATAAGAGTAATTGTTAGAGTTTATCCAAGCTTGAATGCTCAAAGTTGTGTAAATAGAAGAGGGAGGAGGTTCTCTTTTATAAGGGAGGAGAGGGGCACCTTTAGAAACCTAAAAAATATTAATTTATAATAAAGAAAAACCCACTTAAAAACCTCCAAAAATGACTTAAATCCAAATATGAGATGATATAGGGTTGTAATATAATAAACCAATAAAATTTATACATGTTGGGAATTTATTTTAAACATTATCAACTTGATTTATCCTTATTTAATCTATTTAAATTTATTTGTGGTAATAAGATTATAAATTTTAAATTGTTATAAATAATTACTTATGTGTTGTTAATTGTCCATAATTGGATAATTTATGACATTTTAGACCATATCAAATTTAATTTTTAATTTTTAAATATTTTTGTGATTTTTAAACAAATTTGAATTATGTTATTTTTATAAAATAACAATAGTGTCAATTTTGACACTATTCATTTATTTGAATTTAAATAAAATTAAAACAGAAGATATGTTCGAAATAAAAGCTTTAATAGATTCATAACATGTCATATTTATCTATAAAATTATTTTAGAACATTAAATAGTTCGTATAATATTTATTTTAATATTTTTAAAACCATTTATTTGATATTTCAATCAATAAAATAATATCAACATTACTATTGTGTCACCTTTAATGATAATTATTTAATCCCTAAAAATTCTAAATAAATTCACATGATGTATATAATTTTATTATATTTCTGGAGAATATTATTTTTTGACGTTTCATGAAGTTTATCACCATATTAAAATTATTATACTTATAAGATTTAAGAGAGTGACATGTTGTCACTTTCTTTGGTTTTGATAACAATTAAATCATTTTCAAGGTCAAAAGTCCATAAAATGAATCCAATATGACTCTTAGGTGATATGGGTCGACTTTTAGTCATCCAAATAAATTTTTTCTTGTGTTAGGGTAATTTTATAATCTTAGGTTCACCCTTAATTACCCGATTTATCTTTAACTGAAGTCAATAAAAATTACCGTAGTTACTATTCATAATATCAAAAAAAAAGTAACCTATTAACATAATTTAGACCCACTGAATCCAAATATGGAATCAATTTTTATAAATTCAAAAAATAGAAGTTACAGTAATTAAATTAAAATTTATCCCGCTGTTAAGAAAACGGGTTTTAAAAGTTAAAATATTGTCTAAGATTGAAATATTTTTACCTATGAATTCAATGTAAAATTAATGTTAATGACATAAATTATATTAAATGGTAAAAATATATTCTATTTATAATTTAAACCATTAAATATTATAATTTAACAACAATAAATTATTGTGATGAAAAAAGTTGTTTTTAATTAAAATACAGCGTGTTTTTACTAGTCATTAAAATATGAAAGTTATCAGAATAATATGAAAAATTTATCCAGAGTAAATTTTTATATCTTGATTCCAAATAAGAATTTTATTTTGTAAAATTTAACTTATAAACATGTCAAAAACAATATTTAATGTGGGTGCTCCATCAAAAGGCCACAAAACTGCATTTTTTTGAAAAATACTTATTTTACCTGAAAATTTTATTTTGTTTTCATCCCATGTTATAGAAAATGTGTAAGATGAATAATAATGTTATAAAATTAAATATTTAGTTACTACTATTCATAACGGCTAGTACATAATAATATTATAATAATATATCGTTGTTTAGTGCAACACGGTATTGCATACTACACACGCTATCGAGGAAGGTCACGATTGCGTATAATGCAAGCCAAGTCAGGGCTGTGTGTAATAAAAGCTCCCTTTGGTGTTGCATATAACATAATCAAAACTTATTTCATTTATAAATTAAACAAAATCTATACTTAATGTTTCGTAGAATAATTTCTACAAAACGAACTTGAAATTGTGTGTAACACGAGCCAAGATTAGTGTTGCGTATACTACAAGATAATAAGGTGTTGCGTATAGTACAATCTAATCTTGGAGTAGTGTACAATATAAGACATAAAATAAATTAAAAATAATACATCTCATAAAATCTATGGGTGTTACAATGAGCAGATTCAACAGGAAGTGGTCCCTAATTCATCAATGATAACTCCTATTGTTCCACATGAGGCACCTCCTACAGATCTTCTATTGGGGGATGATGCACAGTTTCTCGAAAACGTCTCATGTTTCATGCATTTAGTATAGGGTGATCCTCGAACTACCCCTACCATGGTAGAGCTATCCCATGACTTCCAAAAAAATTATCCCCCCACCTTCTTGGGTAATAGAGGCCCTTAGGATATTGGGTCATGTTTAGAGTCCTTGTTTTTTATCTTTAAGCATATCGATATGCCTCCACAGTGTATGGTTGAGATCACAAACTATAATCTATGTTATTATTCCAATAGTTGGTGGGACATCCATACTCAGGTTGGTCGACATCATGGATTGGCTCATAGACTTCCAAATATCCTTTTTTGACTTCTTATTCCACATAACTTGAGAACAAGCCATGTTAATGATTTGACACACCTTCATCAAGGTTACATGTCAATGATGGATTAATTATCTTGCTTCACATAATTACACCATTTTCACCAAACTTGACTAGTGACAAGATGACTATTATGAGGCAATTCAAGGATGATATTTCTTACTCCATTCAGTTGGAGGTGAACATTTTTGTCTAACCACTATTTCTGAGATATTAAACCCAAACCTCATCACTGAGTAAAACCTAAGGGAATCCGACCATATGATCTTGGGCGGTTCAGATTCCAGGTAGGGAAGTAGTTTTTCTAGCTGTAAGAAATGTAGTTTCAAGGTTACATGTGTGGGAAGTTCCATCTAGGTGGTATGCACTGATAGTTATGTGGTGTTTCACCAATTTGGAAGGCCATTCCATAAGAATCTCTAGTTCATGAGGAACCCGATTGGGTGCCAAGATTATAGTAGGATGGGCCACCTCAAGTGTTTCTACCAATATTTTCCACTATTACTTAGTGAAAGGGTATACGTACGAACACTAATCTTAGGTAATAGATTAGAGAATCCACATCTGATTGGAGTTGGTCTTCTACCAGACCAAAAGGTTATGAAGGTGGTCGAGGATAGGTTAGTAAGGATTTAGAGGCTCATATCTAGCAGGGTAGACCTGGCCAGCCTAGTTTGGTGGAATCTCAGGGCTACATTTTGGGCCATGTATGTAACACCCCAGGTAAATAAAGAGTATGAAATTTTCACATTTATCCATATTTTTGAATAAAATATTAATATAACTTTAAAGGGGATGCTATGCTCGATGGCGTACCCAACACGCAACAACGAGTTTCTTGGGAATCTTACGTTGCACTCTAATAATAAAATAATATTATTTTAAATGGTAGTTAACGCCTAACCGTTGTAATGGAGGGAATGAACAGAACTAACTACAAAATGATTATATATGTTTGTCAAATATTTTTACTTTTTACAATAAATGTTAGAGGATTAAAAATGCGAATGAATCCAATTTTAAGCGTAAACATTCTAATATTCTTTAAAAGGTCGATTAACCACCTTTTGATGGAGAATCTCTTTTCAATCCACTTTTTGATAATTTTATGTGTTATATTTGACAAAATAAAATTCTTCTTTAGAATTAGGACATCAAAATTTACTTTGTGTAAATTTTTGGTATTTTTCCGAAAAAGTTCAATTTTTAATGAATAGTGACAAATGTTGTATTTTAATTCAAAACCTGTTTTTAATATAATTTATTTATATTATTATATTATCTTTTAAATTGGTTTTAAAGTGAAATTAGAATATATTTTTACCATTTAATCAAATAGTGGTCATTAGAATTAATTTCACTTTGAAATTTGACTTAAACTAGTGTCAATCTTTTGATATATATTGTTTCATAAAAACACGCTATTTGTTCTGACAGTGGGAATTAATTATTAAATTAATTAATGAAACTTATATGTTACGAATTTTATAAAATGTACATCATTTTTGAATTTGTAATATCAAATATATCTTAGGGTGAAGTTTTGGTAATTTTATGAAAAACTTTAATTTTTGATGAATAGTGAACCCACTAAGTGGTACTTATAAAAACTAATTTTCCGTTTAAATGAAATTTTTACACCTTTGTGTTTTGAATTTAAAAAATCCTAAATACATGGTTGTCATTAAGAAGTAAAATGTGGTTCAATGTGATTAAAATATTTTTTTTTTGTGAATAGTAACTTATTAAGTTTTAATCGCGATTATAGGTAATTAGTGTAGTTTAAGGTAAAAATAATGTTTTAATAATATGAAATGACCTAGACACATGTCCTACCCTCATTGGATGAGTCATTTCAGACCAAGACAATCCATGGGTCAACTTGGTGACCCCATGGAGCCACTTTTGTTGGAAAATGACATAAATACCTTTTTATTTAATGTTAAAATTAAAATGACACAAACATGAGTTGTTTTACTAAACAAATTTTTTAATGGGGTTATACAAGTCATATTTTTGACTATAAATATTCATTGGAAAGATAAAAATATTTCCTACATCATAGTATTTTTTTTTAATTTTTAGACATTAAATAAATTAAATTATTTATGACATCATGATGATGCAGCGATGACCTCATTATTTAACGATTTAAATAAAATGGGAAGATAATGTAAAATATAAGAACTACACATGTCCAAAACCTATTGGATGGGTGTATTTCGAACCCTTATCACCTTATCCTAGAAATACATTAATGTGGGACCATTAAAATCCGAAACTCATTCTAAAATAAAGTAACATTTCTTTACTTTCCAAGAGTGCCCCTCCTCTCCTCTTATAAAAGGCCCCCACCTCTACCTCCTTACCCACACTTCCAATGCCTTTGTCTCGGCTAAAACCTGACCATTTTGTCTCTCCACATCCCTATCTAACTCTTAGACGCCTCACTTTGGTCAAAAGTCTTCCCAAGGAAGCCTTTGAGCTCAAACCAAAGGGATTTACCCGATTTTAAGGTAATGTCTTCACTTGAGTCCTTTTGTTTTATTTTGATTCTCCACCCCCCTAAACTCTTTTTATTACTTTATTTTGTAACAAAACCAGTATCTTCAATATACTAGGATGTTGTTATGTTAAGTATTCGAGCTACACTTACACACACCTTCGTCTAATGGTTAAAGAACATATTGTTTTTGTGGATGGTGAATTAATGCCTCACGAAATGATGATTGTTCAATCTTCTCTTAACACCTTTCATGGTGGCCATTAAGAAGTCACTATATTTATATATGATATATAATATGTTTATGTTTTACATAATCTTATGTATTTTTCTTTTGTGGCATACCTTTATGGTTCCCATTGTGGGTAAACACGATAATTTCATTTTAGGAAGTGCGGACTACCGCCCCCTTAAAGTGATTTGATTCGTTAATGCCATATGTGGGATGTATAAAGGATGGATTTAAAGTTATTATATATGATTTATTTTACATATAAATGATTAATATAATTCTGGAATTAAAATATACATACCACTCATTTAGTTTTAATTCCATTAATATGACATAGAAATGAAAGTAGCGTTCATGCGTACGTACGGCTTACCGTCTCCATAAACGGTGCATTTCATTTCTTACCTCTAAATGATTATGTAATATTATAAATACATGTATATTCTGGATATATATGATATATATGATATCCAAATCATGAATATCACTCTTGATATAATGAACCTTTGACCACACGAACAACATGTAATTGTAAGAAGTCCACTTTCGACTTAAGAACCAAATATTGACAAAACAAACATTATTAACATAAATGATTACATAAGGTTTATAACATGGCAATAAGTGATATAAAAGTATTTATTAACTTGAAAAAGGTTCTTAAGGAAGTAGAAATTAACTCAAGTTTATTATTCAGGACGTTAAAGAATGATCGAGTCACGTCGGACCCAAGGTAAGGGATCCAACCTCTCTCTTTATTTTTAAGTACTCTCTTTTATGTCATTTCTTTTAATCCCATATTTCTTATGTTTGGGGATGTTATTTTATATTACTCATACTTTACTTTTTATGTTCATATTATGAGAGACCCTATTTGATATCATAAATCCATTTTTGGATGTTTTAAGTGGCACCGTTAGGCTGCCGAGTTTTCGTAAGGGATTTTTCATCTCACTTTTATTCCCGTGACATTTATGATATGTTTGCCACTATTTCCTTTGAGTGGTGTATGTACTTCCCATTATTATACAGTTTTTGTAGTATAATTTCATTTATGGGTATTTACATCTTCATTATATGACCCTTCTCCCATGGGGTGTACTTTTCGAGAGTTACCCAACTCGGTAAGGGGACCTTTCACCCTCCATTTTTTTAAAAGACTTCTTTTGTTATGTCTTTTAATTCACATACTATTATGTTGGGATATGTTCTTATATATCCTTATTTATGTAAATTTTATGTCCAAGTGATGAGATCCCCTTTATCTCTCTCATCAACCCTTTTTGTTAAATTTTATGTGACGCCATTAGGCTGTCGAATTTTACCAAGGGAACTTCTTAACCCAATTTCGATTTCTTTGGGTTCAACATGTAGTTATTGAATATGTCATACTTTGAATATGTGTGAATTACCTTTGATTTTTTTACACTTAATATCCACTTATATTGGGTGTATTTATATTTGTCACACATAATTATGAGATTGATTTATCCTTAATTTAAGGATACCTTCTTTATAATGGATTTCATCTCATTTTACATTTCTTTTGAGACTTCATTGTTGTTATGAACCAATTCACTCTTATATGGTGTGTATACTGTCCTTTGACATATTATATCATGAATCCCTTTATTCTCATGATATTATAAAGTTCGGATTAAATGTTATTCAATAATTATTTGTATTCAAGAGTCTCTCATTTTGTTAAAAACTCTTTAACAAAAATACAGTTTTAAATGTTTTAAATATTTATTAATCTAAATATTTATCTTTAATGTCCATGTTTTCAAAATGGGTTTCAGTATTTATCTATATGGACATTAATTTTTTAAAATTATAATTCCAATAAAAGCTTCAAAGTGGTATGGGACTTCATCTCAATCTCCTTTCATTGAGGCATATTTTGTTTTATACACAACCTTCTTTTATACGGTGTATAAACCCCTTTGACTTTTACATTTATTCAAAAGGAACCTTTTTTATATGAAGCATTTACTAAACGACAAAAGGGAATGTTTTTGTCATACGTATACAGTGACAACGACTTCTCTACCGCTGTGACCATTATTTGAGTTTCGGCTTCCTCTACAAGCCATACCGTTTTTTTAAAAGAAAAATAAATACCCTGTTTTACTTTTCTTTTATTTTGGTATTGAAAATGGTTTTCATAATGTTTTTATTATATCAATGTGTTTTATTGATATCTTGTTATTGAAATGTGTAAATGTTATGTTTCCTTTATGTATGTTTTATGTGATACGATTATGTTGTGGTTGTTGGGAATTATTATGAATACAGGTGGTTCCGTGACAAACTAAGGGCGGGTGAGCCCGATATAGCTCTCCAATGAATTGGGTAACGTGAAGGGGTTAAATGTTAAGGTTTCTCCGAAGAGATTTAGGGAATATACTGTGATGGGTATTCCAAATGTAACCAAGAGGGTTACTCCCTACATAAGAATGTTATGAATGCCTCAAGTTACCTTTATGTCTTATGATTTCTATGATTTATTCATGATTTTTATGAGGTATGTTAAAGTGCTTATGTTTTATGGGTAAAGTATGATTTCATTCTTATGTATACATGTACTCATGTTTTCGTTCCACATTTTTATATCCCTTACTGAGCCTTTTATGCTCATCCCATGTTTTTGAAATGTTTTTCATAGGTCAAGGGAAAGGTACATGATATGATGATAGTGTCAAGGAAGTGTCAAGAAAGAATCCATGTTTTATTTTCAATATGTTTTCGTTGATGGGAAAAATGAATACTATATTTTATGTAACCACTTTATTTAAATGTGGAATGTAATTCAAGTTTTATGATCTAATTCTCTAAAACTCTAAACCTGAAAAGATCCTCAATGTGTAATCTTATAATAACTCAAGATTAAGTAAGGTTTAAGGCTGGGGCCTTATAGTTGGTATCAGAGGTTGGTTTAGATAACTTTAGAGGATTAGGGTATTCTTTAAGCATAAGTGACATTACCATAATGGTTAGGATTTCAGAAAGAGTCCTAGTTTTAGATAAAGTGAATGAGTAAGTATATCTTAGTGTTTATCTTCTTCATTAGTACATGATGGTTTTATTGATATACTCACACTGACCTTTTTGGTTTTAGTAAATGGATGGATCTAGCAGGCACCAAAGTAACAGTGGATGTGAAGGAAACTGTGATAGTATTTTGAGCGAGCAACAAAATGATATGGGAGTTGCAATGAGAACTTTTGTGTTTATCCTCAACCAACTATATGGAGTCATTATTGACCACCTAAACCTTGGTGATTTCTCTAAGGCATAATATATGCAAGAAACAAATCCCTACGAAACTACAGTAACAATCATAAAGGTAAGTGTGTTCAAAAACCTATGTGTCAAAGATGTGGAAAGAAACACCTAGGAAAATGTTTCAAAGGGACAGAAATATGCTATAGATTTGGAAATTAAGGTCATAAAGCAAGAACCTTCCATGGAAAAAGGAAGCATCCAATTGACTCGAGGAAAGGGAAAGAAGTTCTTTATGAGGGATCAATTGAATATTTTAAATGTGGTGTGCATGGTCATTATGCAAACACATATCCTATGAAGAAGTTTCATGAATGGGATCACCAAGATCGTACAAATATTCGTTTACCAATACCTAATGCCATTCCGATTGAGGATGAAGAAACTGACAATGACCAATCAAAGGTATGGATTATTTCATAACTTTTGTTTTCCTATTTTGGAATCTTAGGATATGATTCATGATTTTGTTTGTAGGAAAGAAGTATTTCAGAATAAGTTGTAAAGTAATGGTTAATGGATCATGAAGAATGTTGAATGAGTAAGAAGTCAACATTTAAGGTCTTCAAGAGTTATGGTGAAATTCTTAAGAGTATTAAGTCTCTTTTGATGATGTGGTTACATTAGAAGACATTTTATAGTATGTGTAACCCTGATGTTTAATATATGAAAATTTTATTCAAGGAATAGTTATCTGTTCTTTTGTGGACATAGTTATAAAGAACCATTTGGGTTTATATGATCCTTAGTTTTGAGGTAATTATGGGTTACTATATGTTATGATGGAAGTGAAAGGCATGAGACAAAATTGAGGTTAATTTATGTTATGGTTATTTTTGATGATTTTATCTCTTTTTGGGGAATGATTTGAGAATTATATAGTTTGGAAAAATTACAACACGCAGACCGTGTGAAAACCCATCGTGTTGGACAAATCTACAGGAATCGAACCCACAACCAAAGTGCAACTGGTATTTATCGCCTACCACTGGACTATGTGAAGTCCCTGGTTAGTATGACTTATTTTTTTTAGTTAGGTGAATTTATGAATTAAGAGTAAGTTGATTTTGGGTTATTTATGAAAATGATTAACCTATCATGGAGGATATGTGATTAGTTTAATTACTTTTCAATACGAGACTTTAGGAGCAACTGATGTTGTTTGGAGATAAATGTTACGATTTAACTTGGAAGACTATGTGACTAAATCCTTCAAATATTTGGGTTTCAATCTTAGTTTGGTTTACTTTGAATAATTTTATGGACAAATTGTTTATCGAATGGTCCTCGTTGAACTTTGGGTTTTGTTGGAAAAATTTTGGAGATTAAGAATAGATTTTCTTTTTATAAAGGGTTATCCTTTTCTGGATTATCTGATCTTGTACTAACCTTTTTGGTTTTGGTTTTGGTTAGAGTCTAAAGACATGGGAAGTATATAGTTCTCTTTTGTGGATTAGGTGATTCTCTTGAAAGTTATTATAGTACTCTTAATGCGAACAAGTCTTCCTAAATACTCGTCTTTTGGAGAAATATGAGTTTGATTAAGGAATCTAGTAAAAGTTGAAAGTCTACATGACAAGTAAGTATGTTTCATTATGATTTAGTTAAGCTCAAAAATAAATTCCTCAATGAAAAGTAACTTAAAACAAAAATGTTGTCTGTTAACTTTTCCTACTGGGGAATCGAATACCGTTTAACCCATCACAAGTTTGTTATTCTCTTATGGTTAACTTTCTCCTAGAAATGATTACTATCACTCTCCATCAGAACATAACCCTTTGTTTTTTCCTCCATGTCCATATTTTCATACTTGGAATCCTAGTATGGGTTAACTCGGGTGACCTTTGTACTTATCTTTCTTTATTTTAAAGTGATTGTTTTACTCACTCTTATTCCGATGTGGGGTTTTCAATGAAGTTTCCAAGCCCAATTTTAAAATTGCGAGGACGCAATTCCCAAAAGGGGGGAAGGATGTAACACCCCAGGTAAATAAAGAGTATGAAATTTTCACATTTTTCCATATTTGTGAATAAAATATTAATATAACTTTAAAGGGGACGCTATGCTCGATGGCGTACCCAACACGCAACAACGAGTTTCTTGGAAATCTTACGTTGCACTCTAATAATAAAATAATATTATTTTAAATGGTAGTTAACGCCTAGCCATTGTAATGGCATGAATGAATAGAACTAACTACAAAATTATTATATATGTTTGTCAAATATTTTTACTTTTTACAATAAATGTTAGAGGATTAAAAATGCGAATGAATCCAATTTTAAGCGTAAACATTCTAATATTCTTTAAAAGGTCGATTAACCGCCTTTTGATGGTGAAGATATTTTAAATCCACCTTTTGACAATTTTATGTGTTATATTTGAAAAAATAAAATTCTTCTTTAGAATTGGGACAGAAAAATTTACTTTGTGTAAATTTTTGGTATTTTTCCGAAAAAGTTCAATTTTTAATGAATAGTGACAAATGTTGTATTTTAATTCAAAAACTCTTTTAAATATAATTTATTTATATGATTAGATTATATTTTTAATTGGTTTTAAAGTTAAATTAGAATATATATTTACCATTTAATCAAAAAGTGGTCATTGGAATTAATTTCACTTTGAAATTTGACTTAAACTAGTGTCAATCTTTTGATATATATTGTTTCATAAAAACACGCTATTTGTTTTGACAGCAGGAATTAATTATTAAATTAATTAATGAAAATTATATGTTATGATTTTTTTAAAATAGACATCATTTTTGAATTCGGAATATCAAATATAGCTTAGGGTGAATTTTTGGTAATTTTCTGAAAAACTTTAATTTTTGATGAATAGTGAAACCACTAAGTTGTACTTATAAAAACTGATTTTCCGTTTAAATGAAATTTTTCCACCTTTGTGTTTTGAATTTAAAAAATCTGACATACATGGTTGTCATTATAAAGTAAAATGTGGTTCAATGGGATTAAAATATTTTTTTGGTGAATAGTAACTTATTAAGTTTTAATCACGATTAGAGGTAATTAGTGTAGTTTAAGGTAAAAATAATGTTTTAATAATATGAAATGACCTAGAAACATGTCCTACCCTCATTGGATGAGTCATGGACGACCAAGAAAATCCATGGGTCAACTTGGGGACCCCATGGAGCCACTTTGGTTGGAAAATTACATAAATACCTTTTTATTTAATGTTAAAATTAAAATGACACAAACATGAGTAGTTTTACTAAAACAATTTTTAAATGGGGTTATACAAGTAAGATTTTTGACTATAAATAGTCATTGGAAATCTAAAAATATTTCCTACATTATAGTATTTGTTTTTTAATTTTTAGACATTAAATAAATTAAATTATTGATGACATCATGATGATCCAACGATGACCTCATTATGTAACGATTTAAATAAAATGGGAAGATAATGTAAAATATAAGACCTAAACATGTCCAAAACCTATTGTATGGGTGGATTTAGATCCCTTATCACCTTATCCTCGAAAAAAATCAATTTGGGACCATTAAGATCCGAAACTCATTCTAAAATAAAGTAACATTTCTTTACTTTCCAAGAGTGCCCCTCCTCTCCTCTTATAAAAGGCCCCCACCTCTACCTACTTACCCACACTTCCAAAGCCTTTGGCTCGGCCAAACCCTGCCCATTTTGTCTCTCCACATCCCTCTATAACTCTTAGATGCCTCACTTTGGTCATAAGTCTTCCCCAGGAAGCCTTTTAGCTCAAACCAAAGGGAGTTACCCGATTTTAAGGTAATGTCTTCACTTGAGTCCTTTTGTTTTATTTTGCTTCTCCACCCCCCTAAACTCTATTTATTACTTTATTTTGTAACAAAAACAGTATATTAAATATACTAGGATGTTTTTATGTTAAGTATTCGAGCTACACTTACACACACCTTCGTCTAATGGTTAAAGAACATACTGTTTCTGTGGATGGAGGATTACTGCCTCATGAAACGATGATTGTTCAATCTTCTCTTAACACCTTTAATGGTGGCCATTAAGATGTCACTATATTTATATATGATATATAATATGTTTATGTTTTACTTAATCTTCTGTATTTTTCTTTTGTGGCATACCTTTATGGTTTCCATTGTGGGTAAACACGATAATTTCAATTTAGGAAGTGCGGACTACCGCCCCCTCAAAGTGATTTGATTCGTTAATGCCATATGTGGGATGTATAAAGGATGGATTTAAAGTTATTATATATGATGTATGTTAAATATAAATGATGAATATAATTCTGGAATTAAAATATACATACCTCTAATTTATTTTTAATTCCATTAATATGACATAGAAATGAAAGTAGTGTTCATGCGTACGTACGGCTTACCGTCTCCATGAACGATGCATTTCATTTATTACCTCTAAATGATTATGTAATATTATAAATACATGTATATTCTGGATATATATGATATATATGATATCCAAATTATGGATATCATTCTTTATATGATTAACCTTTGACCACACGAACAACATGTAATTGTAAGAAGTCCACTTTCGACTTAAGAACCAAATATCGACAAAACAAACATTATTAACTTAAATGATTACATAATGTTTATAACATGGAAATAAGTTATATAAAAGGAATAATGAACTTGAAAAATTTTCTTAAGCAAGTAAAAATTAATTCAAGTTTATTATTCAGGACGTTAAAGAACGGTCAAGTCAAGTCGGACCCGAGGTAAGGGATCTAACCTCTCTCTTTATTTTTAAATACTCTCTTTTATGTCATTTCTTTTAAGCCCATCTTTCTTATGTTTGTAATGTTCTTTTATATTCCTCATAATTTACTTTTTATGTTCATATTATGGGAGACCCTATTTGATCTCATAAATCCATTTTTGGAAGTTTTAAGTGGTGTCGTTAGGCTGCCGAGTTTTCGTAAGGGATTTTTCATCTCACTTTTATTACCGTGACATTTATGATACGTTTGCCACTATTTCCTTTGAGTGGTGTATGTACTGCCCATTATTATACACTTTGTGTAGTATAATTTCATTTATGGGTATTTAAATCTTCATTGTATGACCCTTCTTCCATGGTGTGTACTTTTCGAAAGTTACCCAACTCGGTAAGGGGACCTTTCACCCTCCTTTTTTTTAAAAGGCTTCTTTTGTTATGTCTTTTAATTCACATACTATTATGTTGGGATATGTTATTCTATATCCTTATTTATGTAAATTTTATGTCCAAGTGATGATATTCCCTTTATCTCTCTCATCAACCCTTTTTTTTAAATTTTATGTGACGCCGTTAGGCTGTCGAATTTTACCAAGGGAACTTCTTAACCCAATTTCGATTTCTTTGGGTTCGACATGTAGTTATTGAATATGTCATCCTTTGAATATGTGTGAATGACCATTGATTATTTTACACTTAATATCCACTTATATTGGGTGTATTTATATTTGTCACACATAATTATGAGATTTATTTATCCTTAATTTAAGGATACCTTCTTTATAATGGATTTCATCTCATTTTACATTTCTTTTGAGACTTCATTGTTGTTATGCACCAATTCACTCTTATATGGTGTGTATACTGTCCTTTGACATATTATATCTTGAATCCCTTTATTCTCATGATATTATAAAGTTTGGATTAAATGTTATTCGACAATTATTTGTATTCAAGAGTCTCTCATTTTGTTAAAAACTCTTTAACAAAAATATAGTTTTAAATGCTTTAAAGATTTATTAATATAAATCTTTATCTTTAATGTCCATGTTTTCAAAATGGTTTTTAGTATTTATCTATATGGACATTAATGTTTTAAAATTATAATTTCAATAAAAGCTTCAAAGTGGTATGGGACTTCGTCTCAATCTCCTTTCATTGAGGCATATTTTGTTTTATAAACAAACTTCTTTTATACGGTGTATAAACCCCTTTGACTTTTATGTTTATTCAAAAGGAATATTTTTTATACAAAGCGTTTAATAAACGACAAAAGGGAATGTTTTTGTCGTACGTATGCGGCGACAACGACTTCTCCGCCGCCGTGACCATTATTTTAGTTTTGGATTCCTCTACAAGCCATACCGTTTTTTAAAAGAAAAATAAATACCCTATTTTACTTTTCTTTTATTTTGGTATTGAAAATGGTTTTCATAATGTTTTTATTATATCAATGTGTTTTATTGATATCTTGTGATTGAAATGTTTAAATGTTATGTTTACTTTATGTATGTTTTATGTGATACGATTATGTTGTGGTTCTTGGGAATTATTAGGAAGACGGGTGGTTCCGTGATAATCTAAGGGCGGGTGAGCCCGATATAGCTCTCCAATGCATTGGGTAACGTGAAGGGGTTAAACGTTAAGGTTTCTCCGAAGAGATTTAGGGAATATACTGTGATGGGTGTTCCAAACGTAACCAAGAGGGTTACTCCCTATGTAAGAATGTTATGAATGCCTCAAGTTACCTTTATGTCTTATGATTTCTATGATTTATTCTTGATTTTTATGAGGTATGTTAAAGTGATTATGTTTTATGGGAACAGTATGATTTCATTATTATGAATACATGTACTCATGTTTCCTTTCCATATTTTTATATCCCTTACTGAGATTTTTATGCTCATCCCAAGTTTTTGAAATGTTTTTCACAGGTCAAGGGAAGGGTACATGATATGATGATAGTGTCAAGGAAGTGTCAAGAAATAATCCATGTTTTATTTTAAATATGTTTCCATTGATGGGAAAAATGAATACTATCTTTTATGTAACCACTTTGTTTAAATGTGGAATGTAATGCAAGTTTTATGATCTAATTCTCTAAAACTCTAAACCTGAAAAGATCTTCAATGTGTAATCTTGTAATAAATCAAGATTAAGTAAGGTTTATGGATGGGGCCTTATAATATATATATAGAAAAACATACTCTTGAGGAGAAGAGTCTAGGGATATCTAAGGTTATAGGTACTATTATAGTATCATATAATTTAGTTCCTTACTTATTTGATATAGGAGCATCACCTTATTATTTATTTATTTTTGGATAATCTCCATTTTAAGGGTTGGAGGTGAACCCTTACATAACCCATAGGCCCAAGGAATATGGACCATACACGACCCAATACATGACATTAAAGGAACCATACCTGACACACTTGAAATAGTCCCTCCCCAGAATCTTCATATCAAAGGCGCCTAGATCCTCATATCATATGGGTGATTGGCTAGCATTTCCCCATGCATAGATGCATGATGCCTTGTCCCGATGGCAGTTTTCATACCCTCTCATTCTTCCAATCTGGTTAGATATTCTCCAGTGGTTGCTATTTTTCTATGAATCCTTATCTGGGCCTCATCTTGTGTGGTCTTCTCGACTTTCTTCTTGGTATTTTATGTGGACCAAAATCCCCATGGCCTGAAGGCCATTGGTGGCCCGATGGACCTTATAGCCCGAAGGACCTATGGCTCGAAGGCCTTTGGTGGCTTGAAGGCCCTGAGACCCATATACCCAAAATAATGACCTGAAGGCCCAAATCAGATGAATAGTGTTAGCAACTATAGTACCGAATAGTACCTGCTATAGTAACACACAAATTCACCCTCACCGAATTTGATATTGGGTATCTTGGATGTGAAGTAGGAGCCTATAATACTCAGGTATAGACTCATTGGTGATACAGGTGCATCACACTCTTTTATATATACTATTTTTGTGGAGATGTTGGTCTAAGAAATACAGTACTTCTATGGTGTTTCTTCTCTCAATAAACAGCTGTGGGTCCAATTTGAGGGCATACACCAGTACCAGGAGTGCCCCTTGAGATAGGTGGGTGTCGTTTCCTTGGTGTATTCCTATTACTAGTGGGTGTCCTTTACATTACCCAAGGGAATAACATAAATCCATAATGGAGAATGGGATACTCAGGCTAGTTGAGCTCGACTCGAGCGTCAAGGGATAGGTAGGGTGACAACTCATATGACAAGTCTCTTCATGAGTGAGCGGGGAATGCAAATTGTGTAATTATCTCCTATTGTGGATCATTCTAGGGTTGTGTTCCCTGAATATTTCTCTATCTTACCTCCTAAAATAGAGTTCGAGTTAACCATCGATCTTATAGTAAGTGTTTTACTAGTGTCCATTCCTCTTAATATGGTGGAACCTGTTGAGCTCCATGAACTCAATAGGAAACTGGATGATCTTGAAAAAAAAAGTTTTTATCCGAACTAGCAGTTTGTCTTGGGTTTCACTCATCCTTTTCCCCAAGAAGACAAATGGTATCCTCATTTTGTGTGTAAATCACAAAAAATTAAACAAGATTATAGTGATGAACCGGTATCCATTTCCTTGTATAGAAGTCCTCTTCGACCAGATTCAAGGAGCGATATTTTTATCCAAGATCGATTTGAGGTCATGAAATCATTACGTGTATGTGAGGCCATCAGGCATTCCACATATAATTTTATAGAGTGGGTCTATATTGTATGAGTATTTGATCATGCATTTCAATATTATGAACATACTAGCAGTCTCTATGGATATGATGAATAGAGTTTTCCACCCATACATAGATTAATTTTTGGTGCTCTTTGTATACAAAATATTAGTGTATTCAAACACCATACATGACCATGCCAACCATCTTGAGATCGTGATGAATTCATTGAGAGAGAACCAAATATATGTGAAGCTCATAAAATACCACTTTTGGATCCATAAGGCTCACTTGATGTGTCATATAATTTCATATGTAGACGTATCTATTAACCCAGAGAAGGTGGGAATTGTGGTTTTATAGGAGCAGCCAAAGAACATGTTTGAAAAAAGTGGTTTCTTATAGATTTATAGCTATTACAAGTGATTTATTCAGGAATTATCCCTCTTAATTGTACCTATTATGGGATTGAATAAAAATTGTGTGAAATTTGAATGGTCTGAATGTTGTAAGATAGCTATTTTGGAGTTAAAAGGGAGACTGACTGCAATGTTGATCCCAATTCATCCAAATACAGGAAGAGTCTATAATGATTACTATAATGATTTAGGGATCAATATTGGAAGATTTTTTATGTAGGATGACCAGTTTGTTGCATATAGTTCCTGCAAGATGAGACCTCATGAGTATAATTACCCTACACACAACCTCAAGCAAGGAGTTGTGGTTGATGCATTATGTTGTTAGACGAACTACTTATTCGGTGATTAGTTCATCATCTACATGGACTATAAAACTCTAAAATATATATCTAAATAGAATTAATTGAATTATAAGAAGAACATGTGGGTTGGGTACCAATAGTCCTTCGATTTTGGTCTTATGTATACACCCGGTAAGGGTAATTCCATAGCTGATGCCTTGAGTTGGAAGAGTCAGAAACAGGCTGTCCAACAAGCCAATAGTAAGTGAAAGTTGATGGATCTATTTTCCAAGATTAACTTAGAGGTTCAAGAGATGCACAAGAATCCAATTTTAGCAGCTCAAGTATTAAAAACCTCCCTTATTGAGTGGGCCCAGATGAGGAAACTATGTGATTCTGAGGGCCTCGCCTTGAGGGAGAGTATCAAAGGTGATAACCCACCTCAGGGTTGGTTTGTTGACAAGAATGAGACCCTATTATAATATGGGTGTATTTGGGTGACTTCTGATAGATGGGAAGTGTTGATGATGGAATATAATGCCTCTTTTTAGGTATTTCACCCTCTATTTACCTTGATATATAGAGACATTCATTGTTAGTATTGGTGGATAAGTATAAAGACATAGATTACAGGCTTCATCATGAGGTTTTCCACCAGTCTGAAGGTGATGGTAGAACACCAACGACCTACTAGAATTTTACAACCTTTATCCATTCATGAGTGTAAATGGAATGATATCATCATATATTTCATGATTAGATTACAAAGATCACCTTTATGTAGTGGTTTATTATGGGTTATCATCAATAGGTTGACCAATGTCACACACTTATTACCGATCTGAGAGACCTTCTCAGTTAATGATATAGGAAGGATTTACACTTGGGAGATAGTTCATATTCATGGTGTTCCCTATTCTATCGTATCAAACCAAGATGCCTGGTTTACCTCATGGTTCTAGAAAGGGTTATAGAAGACACTAGGTTCAAAAGTACTCTTGAGTATAGAATATCACCCTCAGATCAATGGCCAGTCTGAGTGGATGATTCATGTGTTAAATGAAATTCTCTAAGAATATGTTCTTTATTTTTAATGTTTATGAAAAAAACACATATCTATTTTTGATTTTTACTAAAAAATAATCTTTCAGTCCATGATTCAGATAGTTCCTTATGATTCCCTTTTTGGTAGGTCATTTTTTCAGCTATATTCTTGTTAGAGGCAAGTGAGGTGGCACTACTGTGTCATCATCTTGTTCAGGAGACTTAATATCAAGTCCATCTAACTTAGAAGCGTATAGCTACAACTTAATCTAAGAAGAAGTATTTTACTAAAATTCACCGTAGACTTCTATAATTTAATATTATATATTGATTATTTCTATATATTTCACCCATACTGGGTCATACATGAATCTTGAGATAGATTAAGCTTTCACCCCATTATGTTGAGACTTTCTAGATAGTGGGGAGGTTCAGGACGGTAGCCTATTAGTTTTAGTTAACTCAGAGGTACCATTCCATGCATGATGTCTTCCATATATAAAAAATTCATCATTATCATCCCAAATCGTCTCATCAGTTTTAACCTAAGGACTTAGAGAAGGAGGAAGATGTGTCCTTTGAGGAGCATTCGATACGTCTCATTGATCAGAGCATGAAGGCTCTCAAAGGAAGCTCAGTTCTACTGGTCCATGTGCTATATAAGCATGTATTTTTATAGAAGGATACTTGGGAGTGGAAGATGATATACTTGTTTAGTGTCCAGAACATTTTTTAGATGAAATTTTACCACCCTTAGAAGGGAAACTTGAGAAGAGTTGTCTTAAGAATGGTAGGTTTCCACATACCAGTTTTCTCAAAGGTACATATTACTATTTTTAAGATTCAACTCCTTAGTTTGGACTCGTAATGTTACTTAAGTAATTCATAGAGGTCTCTAGGGTGTATTGGGTTTTTTAGGATCACATATCCCTAAAAATTAGAGAAGCATACTGGGATTCATGGTTAAAAGAAATCATGTTTCCTATCCCACATGGTTTCCCTAACTATTTGGAAGTTTGGATGATGAGATCATGGGGATTCATAGTTTTCTACAACCATGCGACCCCAGGCGCTTGACTATGTGGGTAACAAACCCACTCCCATGATAGATGCCTTCCATATGGATAGCGTATAGTTAGCCAAATTGTTCCCCTAGCCCATGCAAGATACCCCTTTGAGCAGAACTGGGCGCATGGTTGGTGCACGGTTTGGCCTACTGTGCATCCAGACCATACTACCTATTAATTACTAGAGAAATTACATTTTCCCCTATTATATTTAAAACTTATTTCTCCCTTACTTATTCTTTTATCCAGTAGGAATTCTATATTTCCTTACACACCAAGATTTCCTCCTCCAAGGTTGGTATTTTGATTTCTCATCCATCCATATTCCCAATTCTTCTCTATCTAAATCATAAAAAATCTTGAGGTAAAATATATAATCATATTCCATCCTTTTCCAGTTTATATTATTCTCTATTACAATATTTTAATACAACCTCATTAGGACTATTTTTAGGGAATTTGATTATTTATCCAATATCTCATATTCTATCTTGATTCAAGGGCTGATACTATATGAGGGGAGTGCTAAAAACCTAAGGTAGGTAGTCTTGTTTATTTTTCTATGTTCAGTTTCACTCTATATCATGTGTTTTTATGTTGTGTGCCGAACCCTTCTATTCGCGCCTCTAAATTGTTAATGTATTAAATTAGAAGCATTACCATGCCAAATATGACCCTAGAAGTGGAGAATCAAACCCTTGGGTTGATATCCTTGACTTAATCCACCCAAATGGATGTGTTCTACCATTGAGGATTAACTTCCCCTTCTCCTTAAATTGAATAAATACCCATTGAGGGGTGTTTCCTTATAAATAAATCCTTGCCTAAATAAATTGAAATGGTAGGTTTGGATGGTGTTGAGTTAGACCTTCATACATTATGTCTAATGACATAAATGGAATTATTAATTAAATGTTCTTTCCAATTTGATAATAAGGATATATGTTTTTTGACTTTCTAGATTGTATGATATGGTTAGATAAATTATAACCTCACCATATTCCTTGGAAATATAAGGGGTTATTACTTAAGGACCCCTTGTACAGGCTCATCGTGCCTTATAATTAGTTCGATAATAACTTGTAAAAAAAATGGGGGTGACACTAGATATGTCTAGGATGGGTTCACTGTGAAATTTCCATTTTACATCTAGACAAATGTCTCCTGTTACCTTGGGGATACCATATGGATGGTCTTGATGGAACAATGGTTCTACAATTCGATGAGAGAAACTTGAACCCCTATGTGTGACACCAGGGATCGACTTAGTGGTTAGTTATTTTCACTTTCACACCATGCCTGGATTGATACTTGGGTTCTCATTCATGGTTCACCATAGATAGACTCCCACATCATTGGACATATTTAGACCCCCTATAGAGATAACTAGGATTCCTTTGGGGGTTTCTAGGAAGGAATTAGGGTGCTTCTTAATAACTTATAAAGATGTTAAATAAATTAAAGAATAATAAAGTGGAATTAGAAATTCTGGGATGCACCTAACAAGATAAATCACATGATTTGGGATGGTCCAACCATTTTAACACCATACTTTACAGCTATTACTATATTTCTTACATGTACACGTTACCTTAGTTTAGAGATATCCTTCTTAGGCCGAAGTAGGTAGTGATTGGATGGGTGTCCCAAGTGGAACCCGTTATAGTTTATCTTATTTATTTATTAGCTTCCATATATTATCAATTGGAACACTTATTATTTTATATGAAATGAAATGGTTTGATCTAGACACTGCTGGGGGTGGCCTACTAAGTATATCTCACACACTACATGGGACTCCCTTGGTACCCAAGAAGTCTTCATGATTGTAGGTATAGATAAAGGGAAGTGTCGAGCTTCCAATGCTAGATTACCAATACTAGGATGGATTATAGAATAAAATGACCAAGCCTATGCTCGTGATACTAGTAGTTGTTTTTTTTGGATTTTGTTTGTATTTTTTTATAGCATGTGGTATATTCTTTCTCCTCCACATTCTTTTTACTTAATTTTTTTATAGAAACTTAACATCATGGATATCATCAATATTTTTTATATATTATTTACACATGTTAGTTTTTTAGTTATGTTTGATGGTTTATTATAATTATTACATTGTTGTCTATATGATATTACAACTTCCACTTTAGTGGGTTATTGGTCTTATAACCACAATGTCTACTTCCTCTATATCATATTTTATATATGTATATTATGTTTTTCTTGCCAATGAGCCCGTACCCAATTGATAAGGGATCCTGATTGGCATCCAAGAGACCCAGGTTAAAAACTGGGTGGAGGTGAGTTTTCGGAGTTACTATAGCAGTACTGTAGCAGTTACTATTTTGTATTGTAATAGCCGAAACTATTCACCCGATTTGGGCCTTCGGGCCACTGGTTTGGGAATACGGGTCTCAAGGGACTTTGGGTCATCAAAGGCCTTCGGGCCACATGGAATTTGGGTCACTTAGACCATAGAGTAGACCAATTCACACAAAACATGCCCCAGAAGAGGATCAGGGCAACAAGAGTAGCAGCCACCAGAAGCAGAGCTAACCAGATTGGAAGAATGAGAGGGCATGGCAGCCACCATCGGGACCAGGCATCGTGCAGCTTTGTATGGTGCAATGCTAGCTGATCCGCAATGCAAGGTGGGGAGCTATTTGATCAATGAATCAGAATATGGGGAGGGGAAGTTCAAGTGGGATGGGCCTATGGGTCATGTATTGGGCATGATATGCCCTTGGGCCTTCGGATCATGTATTGCGGGTCAGTCGGGCCATGTGTCTTGGGCCTACATGTCATGTACGGGTTCCCTTTAAACCCTTAAAAGGGGGATTGTCCATAATAAAATAAAAAAGAAGGCTTTCAGGCCATTCAGGTATATTATGTTTTTCTTAAATATGATATATGAGGGAATATTATTCCCATAGACAAACCCTTTTTCCACACTTTTCATCAGCAGCCTCTAATGTACAGGAAGACTTGCTTAAGGTCTTATTTCCCACCATCTCAGGGCCCCACTAAGTGGAATACGAGAAAAAACTCTACACCCATTACATGATAAATAAGATTATCATATGTACTATCTTGGTAAGGTTGTAAGCTTCCTGAATTTATATGAATTGAGGGATCATATTTATACTCATCATATAAGAGGAAAGATCACATCTTGGTTAAAATCCAACCAATGGTGTGATCTAAAACATACCTAACCACCCCCAAATTTTCTATATCTCAAGGTTTATGTAAGAAATGTTTCAATGTATGAAGGTTATGAGGCTATGTTTATCACTGACATCATGTATGGGAAACAATATGAATAATGCACCCTTAATGTATGAAAAACCCATTTTATTCTTCTTTATTTTGATAGAAAATGAAAATTTTATGTTTATTAATTAGTTAATATTTCCAAAATTCATTTTTTATTCTTTAAAGAAGGATATAGAGATTAATTGAAAATGAGACTAATGGTGAAGGATTCAAGAATAAAATGATGTTCTCCCACATACCATTGGTGAAAGACCAACCCTAAGGCTTGAAAGTGAAGAACCATGCAGAAACATGCCTAAACCTTCTAGAAGAAACCAATTTATATCAAAAATAAATAATTTACAATGTAAAAATTGAATAATTTAATGTGTAAAAAAAATCATAAAGGAAAAGAAGAAACCAAGAGCAGAACAACATGTGTCACAGTTTGACACACATATGTTACGCCATGACCCAACCTCAAAACTTTTAGGACATAAAATAAGGTTTTAAAACACCTTTTTGAGTGCTGCCTCGATGTTTTTACACCATAAAAAACTTCTTGATGTACAATTACTAGTTAGGACCAATAAACCTATAGTTTTGATGAATTTAATGCTTGAAAACCTTTTAATGACCCCTTGACATCCCAATATGATTTTTGAACCATTTATTGGGAAATTATGATTCAACGGGGGTGAGAACTAATCCAAAAAATTGAAGACCTTAGGGATTGGAAAATAGATCGATCAGTGATGGGAAGCTCTATAGGATGCCCTAATGCCACATTATTTAACCTACTTTGGGTTCTTTCGTTTATTTCATTCTCAATATGATTACCTTCTCCCTAATAAACATAGTTACCTCATAATTTGAGGGGCAGTTCTTATGAGTGATCGAGAAAGGGGGAGGTTGGAACAAAATGAAATGTTTGAGTTTTTTTAGTAATTTATTCAGTAAAATCATTTCTATCTTCTTCTATATAGTATCAATTTACTATTTTTAGTTTCTAACATCAAATTTGATTGTATTGGTTTTAAATTATATTAATGTTAATTGACCTAGTCATTGATCCATATATAACTACACTCAATTATGTTTTGTAAATGGTGGAATATATTGGGGTTCGGTGGTGGGTGCTTGATGATTTTTAGTACATGTGTGGAATTGTATGTTGGTACTATTAGTTTATTAATAAACAACACTACCTGATTGAGGATTTTCATAATTAATCAAGAGGACCCACTATAACTCCACACACATAGGAATGAGGGTTGATCTACTTGATATTTGAATTAGGGATAACCTCACCATCACCATTAGGCCAAGTGGGAGAGATGAATTTATAGAGTAATATCTCTCTTACTAGCTAATAAAAGAAGAATTGGTAATAATTGAAAACCATGATAGCATTGTTGTAGGTCTATAAAATCCCAACATAATCACCCTTTCCATAAAATATTTTAAATAATTCAATTTAATCTATTTTATAAAATCTCAATTTCAACACCTAAATCAAAAATCAATTTTCCAAAAATAAAAATCAAAAGTGAAAAACATTTTTTATTTTCACTCCTATTATGGAGAGTACCCAGGGTTAAACAATATAATATAATTATGTAATAAATTCATTTTCCATGAAGCTTGACAAGGAATCCATCAATATAATAAATACATAATGTATGAAACTCCTTGTAGTATATACTTAGCAGGTCATACAACATAAAAATCTCATTTTTTTCTTCATGAGCATATTTTTTATCTTGATACAAGAATGGTACCCACATTTACATTAACATTTTTACTTAATCTATAATAATTTATGATAAGCATCAGTTAGGGATAACACAAAGTGATACTTTGAGAGATTAATTATCATTTCACATCCTGATAAACACACACACACACACATAGTCAATGTGAATGATTAATAAAGTAGGGATTTCCCTTTGTATAACATGAAGAATTTTAGAACCTTAAACTTATTTAAGAATATTAAACAAAGCCATGAATAAGTGTTAGTATAACATATCACATATGATAGACTACCATATAATCCTTATGTTTTATTCACTTTCAAGGTTTTTTTAAACTCATAAAATCTCTATGTGATAATATAATAAATCCCTCCTACTTAACTATTTTAGTTAGTAACATCTATGAAGAAATCAAATTTTTATAATAGTGAGACTTAAGAATCATATTGTTAATGTTAATTTTTTTTAGAAAAGTATTCAAACTCTTTAAATTCAGAACATCAAATAATATTATGTTAATAATTTCTATTGTCTACATAGAACTCTTTCAATGTTTAATATCATAATAATTTCTTAGATCCAATTCCATAAAAAAATTCCCTTGAAATATTTTATATTACTCTTCACCAACACAACATAAACCCCTTTGGATAAAGTGAAACTCACTTTGAATTTGACCAACATAATGTTGTATTTTTTAAAATTAAACTTTTACAAGTTCAAACATAATCCCACTTGGAGATTTTATATTATATTCTATTTATAATATCATGCTAATATACACAAAATCCTTTTTTTATAGGAAATAGATTTTATTTCCATAAGTGGGAATATTTAACAAATAAAAAATTATTTCCAAATCATATATGATATTATATGTGTTTGGATAAATTCTAAGAAAATAATAATTTATTTTTTAAAATATTTTATTAATGGTCGAAGAATCTTAATTCCTCATATTTTAACAAACATCTAGATAAAAACCTTTATCCTAGATAAATTTTTTTTATATTTATCTTCTTCTAAAACATGCTATAGAATTTGATTTGTCAAAAACCATGTGTATTGGATCTATTATCTTATATTTTTTAGGAAATAAATTCTTTGTAAACAACTTATCTTATCATATAAGATAAATAAGATAAAAACAAACATCATTTTATTTAGATCCATATGAGATTGATATTTTTTTTCATTCAAATATTTGGTTCAATAACCATTTTACTTATTATCTGAATACAAATTACAAGTTCCTCCATCTGTGTATTTAATTTTTAACTCCGATATACTTAAAAAAATGGTAAAGTATACATTTGGTATCATATATTTCTCAAAATAGAATATTTTATTTCTATAACACTAAAACCTGACATGGAATTTCCATAGTGTTCTCCAAAAAACATTAGGTATTATAAACAATCTCATCATATACAATCATTACTTATCCTTCATGGTAACACCTTTAGGTTTCAATGACCTAGGAAAACTATTTTAAGAAACATTATTGGACATTAAAACTAATTTTTCTTCATACATTTTGATCCTTTACCCACTTTTACTATTACAAATCACTAGAACATGGAAATCGCATTCCTAGTTCATCAATCTTCAATACTTTGAGAATTTTGAGTAAACCTTTCTTGAACATAGTCACATTTTTGGGATATTTACATTGATAAAAAGAGAATAAATTCCATATCATGAAAAATAATTAAGGAAAACAATATTAAATAACTCTATGCTTATCTTAAACATCAATTTCGTCCACCTATCGAACTACTTAAACATTTAATTACTTAATAATGTGTTTAATTTAACGTATATAATTTTATTTTCATTAGAAATTTTCTTAAGTTACCATCCTTAACATGTTTCTTACATTAATATTCTTCTTTCAAATACTAACATCAAAGTCAAGTTGGATGATTATGATATAATTAATCTATAATATAATCTTTTATCAAATGAGTATCATTTTTTATAAACATTTAATAAAGAATTTTATTAAATTTCTTCCAACTAATATAATAGAACTTTTTTAAACTAATCATATCTATTAGTGGACTAAGATCCACATTTCACTATGTTTTAGGTTATTTTGGCGTTTCTCCCATAAAATTGTTATTCAAGTAGGACATTATCCCAATTATATTATATAAAAATCTTGTATAGTTGAGTGGAAAAATCTTTTCCCTATCCATCATATGGATGAACTCAATGCTAATCTAATAACCTAATATGAGTAAGGTCTCATAAAAAAGTTTAACTCAATGAAAATACCAATAATGAGAACATAATATTATTAAGGCCACGCATTACTTGATTTTCTGACACAAGATAAACTAGGGTCACCTGACTTTGGCATGAACTACCTGGTTGGATGATTAGGGTCTTAAAAATTTTTCACTTTTTAAGAAATCTAAATGTTCATATTTTTTAGGAGAATTTAATTTCACCATATTATCTCATGTTATTACCTTTACATGTACGCATAAATCTAATTATTTAGTTTTGAATATCATCAAAGTTTATGTGTAATCCATTATAAAACTCTTGAAGAAGTCATAGTTAAGTAATAAGAAAAGTAAATTCAAGTAATATACTTAGAATGTTACTCCTTATATGTATGTATTTAATTTTTTAAAATCATTTTTAAAATTTAAACTAAATAATACACACATTTTCATAATATAAACAATTTAAATTTGTAAATAAAAATTAAGGGAATAATCTAAATAAATGAATAATTCATATATTTAAACATGATATAATGAATTTATGAACAATTCATTAATAAAAAACTATAAACACGTTATAATTAAGTCACATATTATGTACATTCTATAATTACATAAATATAAATATTTTATATTTATTTTTAATATAAACTCATTCATATTATTCATCATGTGTCATTTATATTAATTATATGATATTATATAAAACATAATCATTTAATATTACACATATATTATGTAAACAAATACACAATCTAAATATTACATATTTAATATTATTTAAACCTTGATCAATTCAATCATTAAACCTCACTTTGATGTGGCTTAAATAATTTATCAAATATGGATCTTGATACAAGAAATTCAAATACAATATAATGAAAAATTAATAATATTAAATATAAACACTTTTATATTTTCCCTTATTTTTTAATTTATAAACACTTTATATATTATACTTTATAATTTCCATATAAACACTTTATATAAAAATTAAAATTTGTGCCATATAATTGTGAAAAGGTATTTTAGTATCAATAATTAATATTTACAGACATTTATTTAATAATTTTTTCATAAACACTTAATTAATTAATCTCAAACAATTTATAATAAATTAATTTATAAACACCTTTATAAATCAAATAAATATCCCAAATACATTTTCCTATAAATTATAAATAATTTAAATTTTATACAGTCCGATTCATTATTAAAAAATTGAAAAAACACATTTTACCTATAAATTTAATTCTAGGATATCCACAAGTTATAAGAAATAATTGATAAAAAATTAGTGTTATCTATCATACATTACAACATATATAATATTTTTAATGTTAAGTGTGGTGGCCAACATATCATAAACCTGACATATTTGATAATCGTGACATACATTATGCATTGACAAAAGATTAATGCAATACTAAATTTTCTATGTAATATAAAATTGATGTGGGTGTAATTTTTAATCACTAACCATGATATCAATGATAAAATTTGACACTCTATTTTTCTTATGAGGGATATCACATATGTGCAATATGATGTCACATATTTTATGCTAAAATAAGAATAAACTGAAGGTTTTACACCATGTCACCACATATGATATCCCATATCATATAATGTCACTATATCTATAGCTTACAATATCTCATATCACATATCTAACAGTAATACAAAATCCTAATCATATTTGGTGACACTAAATATGATATGAAATACAGTAAGCTGGGAAATTCATTTTAAAACATGATTTCATGAACCAATTCACATGGTAAATATCTAATACCACTATTGGGTTTTTATGATTGATTAATACATAATAAAGGAATAAGGAATAAAAATAAACCTAAAATCCCAAGATCACTATACATAAAATTTATGACCATGAAACTATAAAATAAAGAAACCAAGCATGAACCTTTCATTGATGTATATCACCTCTACTATATTACACCAACATGATTGATAAATATACCTTAAGGTAATCCTTCAAAATACCCCATCCATGTTTTATCCATAGGTTGGCCTGAATTATTATATACTCGAGTAGGACCCTCTCATCCCTTATTCATTTTTAGTGCCTCATGAAGGCTAAGGGTGGAAGGGGAAGATAGTTTCAGGTTGGGGGAGTGTTAATAAGGAATATATATTCTATATCATGAAAATAATGTAAAACCCCAAGATTTTAGATTATCTTTTATTTTAAAATAACATCATACTTGATAGCGTACACAACACGTAACCCCAAGATCAAATAAAGAACAAAATATTATAATTTAAATATGATTGTTATCACCTACTTATTGGGTTGTCTAGTATGAATAAAAATAACAATATTATGAAATATATTCTGTAAATTTTTCTTTATTAAAATGAATAATCAACTATACATTGACTACTAATTGGTTAGAAATGAAGATAAAATCTTTTGAAGGTAAAAGAGCTATTTTTCATACAACTATTTTTATGTGTGCAATGTATTTTGATCTTAATAGATTAAATTAATTAATATTGATAAATTATTATAATAAAATAATTATATTATATATCCAATTTAATGAATTAACATTCATTTAATTTATGGTTATTAGGTAAGTAATGAGAATAAAGTTCTATTATGATTTAAAAATATATTTTCTTCAAAAAATATTTATTTTTTTATAAATTATCATTTCTTTTCTTTAACTAAGGAAAATTAAGTCCCATGATATTTTGGATTTGGTTTTAGAGTATAATAATATCCATTTTTAAAAAAACAATATAATTAATTCCATGATAACCAGCATTTTATTTTATTTTCTTATTATTTCATTTTTATTCATAAAAACACATTTTTCTTGAATGAGTTTTCAATGTGTTTTCCATAATTATATTAAAATCAAATAATTTCTGTTATAGGAATTAAATATTAAAAAATAGATTCAATATTTATAATAACCAGGTTCAAATTTTATAACTAGGTTAATTTCATTTTTTTCATATTTAATAACAACAAGAGTAAAAGTTTGTCACCACAGTATTGGGTAAAAAAAGTTAATTATGGTTAAAACTATGTGATATAGTCTCAAAATATACAGAAAACATGCATATATTTTATTTGATGAGTGTATTTGTACCAGAATCAACCAATATTCAAATATAAGGGATTTTTTTCTATTTTTCTTTGAAAATTATTTTTATACTATATTAAGTAGGTAATAAATACAAAATATCATTCTCATTATTTTAATATCTCTAATATATTTTCCTCAGAATAGACATTTGTTATGAATTGTTTGAAGTGATTATTTTTAATATGAATAAATTTTTTGGAAAATTATGTTTTTTAATTTTTTTAATTGTATAATTACCTAAAATTCTTACTCATTACCGATTCAATGCTTGTGAAAGTGGGTGAAAAATCAATGTAAATAATTTTTAAAACATTAGAAGTAATATTTTTTGGATAAATTATGTTATTTCATAAATTTAATGATTATTTAAAAATTATTATCACTGGTTAAATTATTTATATTCTAATTTCATTCTTAAATTAAATCCTTTAAATTCTAGATAAGTGAATAGTCATTAAAATGAGTTTAAATGATATTCAATGTTTAAAAAATATTTTATAAATCATTTGAAAAAAATAAAAAAATATATAATGACTCAAATAGATGGTAAAAATTTTAAACTATAAATAATGATACATGTATGTGCCAATTGAAATTTTTAAAATTAATTTCATGAATATTAAAGGGTGACTTTTTTATCATATTTAATGTTTAAAGGTGTCAAGTAAGTGTTTAAAGAAAATTATAAGGATTAAAATAACCAAAAAACAAATCTAAATTATCTTAATTTATCATATTTAAACCTTATTATACAAATATTTTAACATTTGGAACTTTTTATCCATTTAAATATAGTTAGACACATATTATATATTAATATTTCATGTATTTAAAATATTTACACCTACCTCACTTATAAAAGGGAACCACCTATCCTCTATTACTCACACTTAAAAATCCATTTATCTCAAAAAATATCTACCCAAATACCTTAATATATATGTTCTCCAGTTACTAGAAATTTTTATCTTCCCCTAAGATAATCTTAATAATGCTTTAGGTATAATCCAAAGGAGGATTTCCAAAGAATTGCTATAACTCTTAACCGAAATATTTCATTTTATTTCTTCTTATACCTCCATATATTGTATAATAACCATTATGATATAATAAAATTTCTATATTAAATATACAAAAGTGTTATTATGTTGATTATACAACCCTTATTCATCTCCTTTTCCATCCTATGAGAAATGAAAACATCTCTTGTGAATACATGTGAACCACCACCTCCACAAAGTGATGTGTTTTGTTTTTCATCACTGTCTCACATGGATGGTTATTATGATGGATTTAATTAATATATATTATATTCATGACATAATTATGATTTTTAAAATATATTATATTACTTAACTTTTTATGTTTCATCTATTAGAAAATGATAACGTCATTTGTACATTATTATGGACTACCACATCTATGAAGCAATGTGATTCATTTATCACATCTTCCTTTCCTGAATGATTATAAAGTTTTATTTAGTTTATAAACATGATAATTATTTAATTATTTAATATTATTTATATGATTAAACTAGGAATAATATTCAAGGACTATAAATACCAAACAAAAACTTGTATGAAAACAGAATAGTTAAAACCCGAGATGATGATGTTAGTAAGGAATTGTCAATAAACAGGTGATAGAATGTTATAGTTGAATCACAAAAGTTATTATAAAAATGATTAATTTTTTTATAGATTTATAATAAATATAAATTTATTATACTGGAGTTTAAGACTCATATAAAGAAAGTTAGACTTTAGGTAAGGGTAATATCATCTCCTTTCCACTTCAATGAGACATGTTTTACATTATGCTCCTAATTTTTTTTACATAGTCCACAAACTACCCCTTTTACATGTTATATCATGAATTAATATTTATTCATGGTATTAAATGTTTTAATCAGGTTTTCTATTTTAAGGGGTTTCAATTAATTACCAAAATAGTAAGGTATTTATGCTATAATCTCATTTCATTTTAAACTTTTCTATGTTAAATTTATATGAAGGCAAATTATATGATACTTATACTTTAAACCAAAAATAATTTATTATAACATATTTATTCATTTAATTTTAAATTATTAATACAATTTCCTATATTTTTACTTAAAAATATTGAGAATGGTTTTAAAGAAAAACAAATATTATTTCATATTTGTTCAACATAAATTTTCTTCCATTCCTGTGTTCTTTAAAATGTTTCAAAAAATTTTCTTTTATATAATAAAATTATTATTTAAAGTCATTTTAAAACAAATTTTAATTACTTCACAAATTTTTAAAATATATCTTCTTAAAAGTTTTCTAAATAAGCTCTTAATTTTTTATTAAAATTTAAAAACAACGTTCTCTTTTAAAATATACAACATGAATTCCTTTTCCCATCATTATGAACATTATTTATTTTAAGATTCATTTATAAGTTTCCATAGTTATTTTCAATTAAATCATTTTTCTCAATATTCTTGGAATTTTTTAGTTTTTAAAGATACTAAAATGAGTTCATGTTCTTGCACATATCATGTAGTTCCATAACATCCAAAATTATATTAATGTTATAAATATAATTTTTTTCATTATATACATATTTATAGTTATTATTGAATTTGAACAAGGAGAATTGATCACATCGATTCATGGAGACGGTAGGTTCTACGTACACACAAGCGACAATGTCATTTACTTAATGGGTTAAAGGGTAAAGAAGTTTGTGATATAATAATTTTAAAAAATAAATATAATTTCATATATATATATCACATATATTCACTAAATTTATCCTTATTACCTTCCTTGTAAATTGTAAGTGAAAAACGAATCACATCGTTTCGTGAGGCGATAGTCCGCCATACACAGAACTAATGTTATCGTATTTTAAATAGAATGGAACATAAGAAGATTTAAGTGATATTAAAATTGAATAATTTTAATAATATAATAAATATAATAAAAATTGTAAAATATATCATTATATCCATCCTTTAAAGGTCTTTATGGAAAACAAACTACATCGGTTCGTGAGGTGGTAGTTTTCCATACACCTGATCGAGGATTTCGTTTCCCATTTGATGGAATATGAGATTTACATTGGACATTAAATTAAAATAATTAAATATTAATATAAATAAAATATTGAGGTTATTAATTTATTAATTTTTAATAATATTTTAAGGATTTAGAATAATAAATAAAATAAAAACACGTTTAAGAACATTACATCTTCTTCAGACACCTTATTCTAGTTTGACCTAAAATTAATCATAGGTGGTATTTATGATAAAAAAATGGATATATAATGTTTTTATGGGAGTAATTAAGTTATTTTCATAGATATTTTTTAAACCAAATGGATTTTTCTGTGTAAATAGGGGAGCAGAGGGGGTGAACTTTTATAAGTGGGGGAGATGACACACATAGAATTTTTGAAAATTTTCAATTACAACCACATTTGTATCATGAAAAAGACTAAAAAATGTGTCATTATAGACCATTATTGGTGATAATATAGAAATATATCTATAATATATATTTTTTACAAGTTTTTAAGTCATTTAATCCCTTATCTTTTTAGTTTAACCTCCTGTAAATCAGTTTTTATCGTAACTGTGACAATTAATTTTTACTACTTTTACTATTCAAAATGGTTAAAAATTAAGTTGAAATTATTATATAATATGAATTATTCTGATTATAAATATGGAATCCATTATTCCAAATTTAATTCAAGAAATTGGTAGAATCCAATTTAAAATTATATCTGCAGACGTGATGAAAATGAGGGTATCCAAATAGAAAGTTCTCAAAAGTGTAGAATATTTTAATATCAAAATTCAATATGAAACTGATTCAAATGACCTAAATTAGATAAATTGTATTATAATTTAACAAATTTTACTTTCATATAAATTTAATATATAATTTATTTATTGAAATTATTTAAATGGAAAGAAAACTTTCAATAAGAATCAGTATTTTTCACTATTCATCAAAAAATGAAACATTTCATATTAATACAAAAAATTACCCCTAAAGTAATTTTAATATTATTATTTAAAAAATTAATTTTATTTAATAATTTTTTTTAAATTGCTAAAACGTAATTTCCAATTATGTGTGCAATTCTCGGTTAAACTTTTTTTTAAATACTATTTTTTAGAAAATGTTACTTTTTATTTTAATTGATTCTTATTTTATTTATAACAAATGGATAATTTTTTTATAATTTATTTATTACTATTTTTAATCAAAAATTTTATGTCCATGTTTTATTATTATACTATATTATAGTTCATATAAGCTCAGGGTTTTATGTTCCGCAAGCTATTAAAGAGATTAAATTTAAAGAAATTTATTTCGTGGGTTATTTGAGCCTGGAGTTTCATGTCACATACACTATCTTATAAAATGTTATTATTTTAATTTTTTTTAATAAAATCATAATTAATTATAGAGTGTTATAGGATTCATTTATCATAAGAAAGTGAATGATCGATGGAAGGTTACAGACCTCACAATAATAAATTTGTGATGATTTAAAAGACAATTTGATTTATTGATAACATTTTTATTTCAAGATCCTTTTTCTAAATTGAGAAATTGTTTTACTTTCTAATAATATAATAAAATAAACTTACTTGATATATTTCTATTTTATAATCATAATTTCATCCTTGGATATTCCTTAATCAATTTCCAATTCATCACCTACTCTAAAAAATGAATATCCAAAAATGATTTTTTTTATGCTTGAAGCACTAAAATTCTCTTTTTTCATATTATAAGATCCATAAAAAAGTGATAATTATTTTCATATATCTATAAATATCTACCAAAACCAATATGGTTAGAATAATTTATCTAATATAATATATTAATCTATAAACCACAATAGTAACACCACTAGTTCATCATTAACATTCATTCATCAAATCATTTAAGTAAAAATAATAGAATATTGACCAGAACACCGCGTAGGCTAGTTTTATGCATTAAACCCTTATAACCCTTCATCTATGGGTTCAAGACCCTTGGCCTTTCTGGATTGGATGGGATATCAGTCTACATAGAGGTTTTACTTTTTCTAAAACCATATTAATATAATTATTATAACATTACCAAAGTCTAGTAACCCATAATTTCCTTGACATCAAAGATAAGATAAAACCTAATGGTTAACAATACCTTGAAACTTATTCCAATAATATTAAGATCACCCTTCCTTAAATAACCTTTTCACTAAAATGTATACTAAAAAATGGGTGTATTACCATAAATATCTCCCAAAATATACTTAATCTTAGTAGCCTTCCATCACATAAAACCTAGAAATGGGTGTTTAGGAATTGGAAATTATAATCAATCTTGAACTCATAAAATCATGGTGGTATAAATAATTTTTTATTTAATGAATAAATATATTCTATTAAAATTTAACACAATATTTATATGTTTCATGAGTCTTATAAAGAAAATATCATTAGTAAAAATAATTTTGAAATTTAATTCTTGAATACAAATAAATAAATACTTAATATATTTTATTTCAACATAGGTCCTTAATTGTTATAGAGGTTAACTTTTAAAATAGAGCATTGACTTGGATAATTCCCATGTTTGACACATTTAAGGCAATGAACTATAAATGGTTCCCCAGGATGGGATTTTTTCCTTCCATCATACTCTTCATTTTAACTTGGAAATTCAGAAACTTTTGCCCTTATTTTACAAACATAAAACATTTTTATTTTTCTTTTAGAAACCTTCCTGGGTTCTTCTTTCCACATTTATTAAAGGAATAAAATAAATATTTTTTCCTCCATGGGATCCACTACTTGAGCTCTTATAAAACTCCATCATTCTCTTTTTAGTGATTTTGAGAGTTGGTTAAGGTATTGGTTGTTAATAATATTTTATGATAACTGATTAAGCATAATCATGATATCTTACACTCATCACATTATCCTTTTTTTCTCTTATATTCACCACATTTTTCTCTATATTAAATGTTAACATGATTATTTTAGGTTCCATCCATTGAATAAAACCAAAAATTATAATGTGAGAAACAATAATCATAGTGGGAAGAACATATAATCATTTACAGTATTACCAAATCATGACACATTATTTCATATATGAGGATACTTAGGCTTGACCTAGGTCATTAATTTTCATCATCTATTTAAATCATTCATAATGGGTTGTAAATAAAATGTGAATTATCAAAAGCATATCCCCTGAGAGTATTAAACTAGGTGCGTGGTAATGCCCATTTTAATGTACTAGGTGACAATTGAGTCAATACCAAAATGCATTTTTTGGGGTTATTACTCATAGGTTTATATGTTATAGAACCACATACACTTGTAGTGTATTAAAATGGATGTATTTATTGGAAAAAATCATAATCTCCACCTTAAAAAAACATTTGGATATTCTTATATACATATCCTCAAATTATATCATAGGTTTCTGTTCCATAATCTATGTTTTCCTAAATCTACTTCCTAAGGTTTATAATAAAATTCATATAATACCAATGGTAACTAACTCAACCCAAGTATCCCAGAGCTGGTGTCTACCTTATTACATTTTCATATTATATAAGGAATCACATCTCAAAGGACTAAATGTTTTAATAGACTTGGTAATCTAGTTACATAAATGATTCCCATATTATATTTGAACATAAAAATTATATTTTTTTATAATATCTTTATTGTATATGGAATATCCTTTAAAATTATTTATAATACAATTTCTGGATTCTTGGGAAGGGAAAAAAATAAGGGTGATATCATATTCTCATTAATATTCAAGTAATGTGGAATCTATCATGTGTAAATGAAGAATAATCAATATGAAATAATAAATATGGAAATTTAAATTTATGAAAACACATATAATTTAATAAATAACTTTACTATCATGATTAGATAAGGAATAATCAGTATAAAAAAGTTAAATAATCGAACAAACATTAAATTTAAATAACATGACTATCATAAATAGATAAGGAATAATCAATATGTAAAGGTAAATAATTGGACACACATTCCATTTAAATAACTTGAATATCATGAATAGATAAGTCTTAATCAATATGAAAAGGTGAATAACTGAAAACACATGTCACTTAATCAATAAAATGCATCCAAAGACAACATGCTTTTTAAAATCTCATGTATAATAATAATTTAATAATTAATGAAGTAAATGATTAATTATTTGATGTCATGATATTAGCCTTCCTAAAACCAATACCATAAAGACCTTTCCCAAGACGATTTAAAACTATTGGTTGAAGTCTATTTAATAATAGATAACTGATTTTCCTCATGATACCACCGATTCATTTTGTGGAAATATAATTTTGTATCCCACCCATCACTAAATTCATAAATCATCTCTTATATATCAATAGTTAATTTAATGGATGAAAAATGTGCCTTATCATAAAATATCCTTATTGAGTAAATGATATATATTTATCAATATTTCCTTAGATAATAAAATAAGATTATATATAGAACACCATATGTAGAAATGATTTATGGTTTAATAAATAAAAATATCCATGATGAAAAAAATATGGATAAGACAATTATTGGATCTTATGAAGGATAAATGATAACATTCCATCAACAAGTGTAAAATAAATCCTAATATAAAGTGAGATTGTTAAATATAATCTTACCACTTTAGTAACATTCAAATTATAACCCCTTTAAAGAAAAAACTTGTATTGAAATAATTACCATCATTAATAAATAGGTATTCATGTTATATACTTCAAAGGGGTTGTATATAAACTATATAAAAGTGAATGGGTTTATAATAACAAATAAGTCTCAATGAAATGGAAATTATGATGAAATCCATTACAATGATCATAACATTGATGTGAGAATTAATAAATGAATCATAATGTGTATCAAATGTAAATCCAAAAAATAGAAATACATCATAATATAGTCAAAAATATTTAGAAACATAATATTATAATGTCAAAGGCATTGTAGAAGTAATTAAACCTAATAAAAATAAATTGAGGTATGAAATTATTTACCACTTGGTAATTTTCTAGTCAAATCACCTTGGATGAAATAATTCAAATTAAAATATAAAATAACATGAATTAATAATTAATAAGAATATTACATGAAAAAGGGGAAGTATATACACCATATAAAATAAATTAGGTGCATAACATTACAATATGCCTTAATGATGAGAAATTTAGGTGAATTCCCTTAACTCGTGTTTCCTTTTGGTTCAATGCATTTTAACCTCATGTATAATAGTTTTAAGAATTTTATTAATTTATTCCATAACCATATAAATATTTCTAATATCATTCAGAACCCCCTTATAACATTTTACCACTTATTGGTTAATAATATCTCATTTTTTAAAGGTTGGGGCTGAGGCCTTATTTTTTTATTAAAGAAAAGAAAAGACCTCTTTTGACTAGGTAGAGGGAGACCCATTAAATATACCGAAGGACTAGGGGAATGAAATCCCATTTATTGTCCCAAAGGTCCCTATGATGAATATTATTTCTACAGTACCCAGGCTGCTACAGTACCACCACCGTTATAGTTCCCGTTATAGTACCTCCACCGCTACAGTGCCACCCCCGCCACAGTTCCGACACTGATACAGTGATACTACAGTACTGCTACCATACCTAAAAAAATAATCCCTTCCTAGAATCGATCCTAGGTATTTTCGATTCCAACTAGGAGACTTTACCACTTGGTTATAATCTCGATGGCAATAATATTTCATTATATTCATTGTTTTTGTGTTAATTGCCTTGTTTTCTCATGCTCGTATTGTCATGAAAGTTATGGTTATTGAATATATTATATAGTTACATCAAATCCTGATTTATAAAATGTTATAAATATAGTTTTTTTATTATATATATTTTTATAATCTTTTTTAATTTGAAATCGGAGAATTGATCACATCACTACGTGGAGACGGTAGGTCGTACATACACACGAGTGATGTTATCACTTTCTTAATGGGTAAAAGATTAAATAAGTTTTTAATATATTATTTTTAAATAATAAATATAATTTCATATACATCAAATATATTCACTAAATTTATCTTTATTATCTTCCATTTTATCACAAGGAAAAAACGAATCAGATCTCTTTATGAGGTGGTATTCTACCATACATACGAGCAACATTATCGTATTTTAAATGGAATTTAATGTAAGAATTTATATATGATATTTAAATTAAATAAGTAAAATATTATCATAAATATCATATACATGGTTTAAATTCACAATTATATCCAACCTTGAGAGTTGGTTACGAAAAATGAATTACATCAGTTCGCGAAGTGGGAGTCCACCTTACACATGATTGATGATTTCATTTCCCATTTGATAGAAGAGGAGATTAATATAAGTAATTATCTTAAAATAATGAAATTTAATTATATTTAAAATAATTATTTTATTATATTATCAGGTTTTAATAATATTTTAAGTAGGTGGAAGAAGAAACAAAATAAAAATGCTCGTTTAAGAACGTTACCTCTTCTTCAGATATGTTCATTAGGTTTTCACCAAAATACTTCTTAGGTTGTATTTATAATACAAATGGATCTAGGATGTTTATATGGTATTAATTAAGTTATTTGTTTCATATTTTCTAAACTAAATGGCTTTGGAAGTGTGAATTGGGTAGTAGAATGGGTGGCCTTTTATAATTTAGGGAGATAACACAATTAGAATTTTTTAAAAGATTCATTTACACCCACATTTGTATCCTGAAAAAAGCCTAAAAAATGGGTCATTAGTGACCATTATAAGTGAAAAGGTCTAAATATATCCGTGAAACTGGTTTTTTACAAGTTTTTAGTTCATTTTAACCCTTATTTTGTTAGTTTAACATCATGGTAAATCAGTTTTTACCTTAACCACAATAATTAATTTTACTTCTTTTACTATTCATAATGATCAAAAATTATGTTGCCCTTGTTATATAATATATATTATTATAATTCCAAATATTTAATAAATTTTTCCAAATTAAATTCATAGAATTGGTAGAATCCAATTTAAAATTATACATATAAATGAATGAAACAACGTGTTTTCAAATAGAAAATTCTCATAATTGTTGAAGGTTTTAATATTAAAATTTAATATAAAAATGATTAAAAATGAAATAAATTAACTAAATTGAAATATAATTTAACTAATTTTACTTTAAAACTAATTTAAAATATAATTCAAACTTGTAAATTATTCAAACGAGAAGACAACATTCAATAAAAATCAGTTTTTTTCACTATTCATCATAAAATAAAACTTTTTAGAAAAATCCAAATTATTCACCCTAATATAAATTTTATATTATAATATAAAAAATTAATTTAATTTTATTAAATATATTTTCTAAAAGTGCTAGAAATTAATTTTGAATTATGTTCTCAAAAACAGTTTTTTAGAAAAATACAGTATTTCAGAAAATATTTCTTTTTCTTTTAAATGATTATTATTTTATTTATAGTCAATAGATAGCCATATATTCCATAATTTAGTTAGTAATAATCATTACCTACAATTTAATGTATCTGTTATAATATTATACTATATTATAGTTTATTTAGGACCAGTGTTGCATGTTCTGCAAGCTATCGAGGAGATTAAATTTAAAGAAATATATTTAATGACTTTTAAAGCTCTGTGTTTTGTGTCGTATATGATATCAAATAAAATAGGGTTATTTTTAATTTTTTTGTGTGTTATATGAAATTACATTAAACTTAAGTTTTTTATTGAATGCAATGTTATTTTATTATTCCATTGTTGTCCATCTGATATTACAACTTCCACTTTAGTGGGTTATTGATCCTATAACCACAGTGTCTACTTCCTCTGTATCATATTTTATATATGTATATTATGTTTTTCTTGCCAATGAGCCCGTACCCGATTGGTAAGGGATCCTGATTGGCATCCAAGATACCCAGGTTCAAAACTGGGTGGAGGTGAGTTTTCGGGGTTACTATAGCAGTACTGTAGCAGTTACTGTTTTGTACTGTAGTAGCCGAAACTATTCACCCGATTTGGGCCTTCGGGCCACTGGTTTGGGAATACAGGTCTCAAGGGACTTTGGGTCATCAAAGGCCTTCGGGCCACATGGAATTTGGGCCACTTAGACCACAGAGTAGCCCAATTCACACAAAACATGCCCCAGAAGAGGATCAGGGCAACAAGAGTAGCAGCCACCAGAAGCAGAGCTAACCAGATTGGAAGAATGAGAGGGTATGGCAGCCACCATCGGGACCAGGCATCGTGCAGCTTTGTACGGTGCAATACTAGCCGATCAGCAATGCAAGGTGGGGAGCTATTTGATCAATGACTCAAGATCTGGGGAGGGGAAGTTCAAGTGGGATGGGCCTATGGGTCATGTATTGGGCATGATATGCCACTGGCCCTTCGGGTCATTTATTGCGGGTCAGTCGGGCCTTGTGCCTTAGGCCTACATGTCATGTACGGGTTCCCCTTCAACCCTTAAAAGGGGGATTATCCATAATAAAATAAAAAATAAGGCCTTCAGGCCATTCAGGTATATTATGTTTTTCTTCAATATGATATATGAGGGAATATTATTCCCACAGACAAACACTTTTTCCACACTTTTCATCAGCAGCCTCTAATGTACAGGAAGACTTGCTTAAGGTCTTATTTCCCACCATCTCAGGGGCCCACTAAGTGGAATACGGGAAATAACTCTACACCCATTACATGATAAATAAGATTATCATATGTACTATCTTGGTAAGGTTGTAAGCTTTCTGAATTTATATGAATTGAGGGATCATATCTATACTCATCATATAAGAGGAAAGATCACATCTTGGTTAAACTCCAACCAATGGCATGATCTGAAACATACCTAACCACCCCCAAATTTTCTATGTCTCAAGGTTTATGTAAGAAATGTTTCAATGTATGAAGGTTCTCAGGCTATGTTTATCACTGACATCATGAATGGGAAACAATATGAATAATGCACCCTTAATGTATGAAAAACCCATTTTATTCTTCTTTATTTTGATATAAAATGAAAATTTTATGTTTATTAATTAGTTAATATTTCTAAAATTCATTTTTTATTCTTTAAGGAAGGATATAGAGATTGATTGGAAATGAGACTAATAGTGAAGGATTCAAGAATAAAATGATGTTCTCCCACATACCGTTGGTGAAAGACCAACCCTAAGGCTTGAAAGTGAAGAACCATGCAGAAACATGCCTAAACCTTCTAGAAGAAACCAATTTATTTCATAAATAGATAATTTACAATGTAAACATTGAATAATTTAATGTGTAAAACAAATCATAACGGAAAAGAAGCAACCAAGAGCAGAACAACATGTGTCACAGTTTGACACACAAATTTTACGCCATGACCAAACCTCAAAACTTTTAGGACATAAAATAAGGTTTTAAAACACCTTTTGAGTGATGCCTCGATATTTTTACACCATAAAAAACTTTTTGATGTAAAATTACTAGTTAGGACCAATAAACCTATAGTTTTGATGAATTTAATGCTTGAAAAGCTTTTAATGACCCTTGACATCCCAATATGATTTTTGAACCATTTATTGGGAAATTATGATTCCACGGGGGTGAGACCTATTCCAACAAATAAAAGACCTTGGGGATTGGAAAATAGATCGATCGGTGATGGGAAGGTCTATATGATGCCCTAATACCACATTATTTAACCTACTTTGGGTTCTTTCGTTTTTTTCATTATCAATATGATTACCTTCTCCCCAATAAACATAGTTACCGCATAATTTGAGGGGAAGTTCTTATGAGTGATCGAGAAAGGGGGAGGTTGGAATAAAATTAAATGTTTAAGTTTTTTGTACTTTATTCAGTAAAATCATTTCTATCTTCTTCTATATAGTATCAATTTACTATTTTTAGTTTCTAACATAAAATTTGATTGTATTGGTTTTAAATTATATTAATTTTAATTGACCTAGTCATTGATCCATATATACCTACACTCAATTCTATTTTGTAAATGGTGGAATATATTGGGGTTCGGTGGTGGGTGCTTAATGATTTTTAGTACGTGTGTGGAATTGAATGTTGGTACTATTGGTTTATTAATAAAAAACACTATCAGATTAAGGATTTGCATAATTAATCAAGAGGACCCATTGTAACACCACACATAGGAATGAGGGTTGATCTACTTGATATTTGAATTAGGGATAACCTCACCATCACCATTAGGCCAAGTGGGAGAGATGAATTTATAGAGTAATATCTCTCTTACTAGCTAATAAAATAAGAATTGGTAATAATTGAAAACCATGATAGCATTGTTGTAGGTTTATAAAATCCCAACATAATCACCCTTTCCGTAAAATATTTTAAATAATTCAATTTAATCTATTTTATAAAATCTCAATTTCAACACCTAAATCAAAAATCAATTTTCCAAAAATAAAATTCAAAAGTGAAAAAAAATGTTTTTTGTGCACTCCTATAATGGAGAGTACCCGGGGTTAAACAATATAATATAATTATTTAATAAATTCATTTTCCATGAAGCTTGATAAGGAATCCATCAATATAATAAATACATAATGTATGAAACTCCTTGTAGTATATACTTAGCAGGTCATACAACATAAAAATCTCATTTTTTTTCTTCATGAGCATATTTTTTATCTTGATACAAGAACAGTACCCACATTTACATTAACATTTTTACTTAATCTATAATACTTTATGATAAGAATCATTTAGGGATAACACAAAGTGATACTTTGATAGATTAATTATCATTTCACATCATGATAAACACACACACACACACAGTCAATGTGAATGATTAATAAAGTAGGGATTTCTCTTTGTATAACATGAAGTATTTTAGAACCTTAAACTTATTTAAGAATATTAAACAAAGCCATGAATAAGTGTTAGTATAACATATCACATATGATAGACTACCATATCATCCTTATGTTTTATTCACTTTCAAGGTTTTTTTAAACTCATAAAATCTCTATGTAATAATATAATAAATCCCTCCTACTTAACTATTTTAGTTAGTAACATCTATGAAGAAATCAAGTTTTTATAATAGTGAGACTTAGGAATCATATTGTTAATGTTAATTTTTTTTAGAAAAGTATTCAAACTCTTTAAATTCACAACATCAAATAATATTATGTTAATAAATTCTATTGTCTACATAGAACTCTTTCAATGTTTAATATCATAATAATTTCTTAGATCCAATTCCATAAAAAAAATTCCCTAGAAATATTTTATATTACTCTTCACCAACACATCATAAACCCTTTTGGATATAGTGAAATTCACTTTGAATTTGACCTACATAATGTTGTATTTTTTAAAATTAAACTTTTACAAGTTGAAACATAATCCCATCCGGAGATTTTATATTATATTCTATTCATAATATCATTCTAAGATACACAAAATCCTTTGTTTATAGGAAATAGATTTTATTTCCATAAGTGGGAATATTTAACAAATAAAATATTATTTCCAAACCATATACGATATTCTATGTTTTTGGATAAATTCTAAGAAAATAATAAATTATTTTTTAAAATATTTCATTGATGGTGGAAGAATCTTAATTCCTCATATTTTAACAAACATCTAGATAAAAACCTTTATCCTAGATAAAATATTTTTATATTTATCTTCTTCTAAAACATGCTATTGAATTTGATTTTTCAAAAACCATGTGTATTGGATCTATTATCTTATATTTTTTAGAAAATAAATTTGATTGTAAACAACTTATCTTATCATATAAGATAAATAAGATAAAAACAAACATCATTTTATTTATATCCATATGAGATTGATATTTTGTTTTTATTCAAATATTTGGTTCAACAACCATTTTACTTATTATTTGAATACAAATTACAAGTGCCTCCATCTGTGTATTTAATTTTTAACTCCGATATACTTAAAATAATGGTAAAGTATACATTTGGTATCATATATTACTCAAAATAGAAGATTTGATTTCTATAACACTAAAACCTGACATGGAATTTCCATAGTGTTCTCCAAAAAACTTTAGGTATTATAAAAAATCTCATCATATACAATAATTACTTATCCTTCATGGTAACACCTTTAGGTTTCAATAACCTAGGAAAACTATTTTAAGAAACATTATTGGACATTAAAACTAATTTTTCTTCATCCATTTTGATCCTTTACCCACTTTTACTATTAAAAATCACTAGAACATGGAAATCGCATTTATAGTTCATCAATCATCAACACTTTGAGAATATTGAGTAAACCTTTCTTGAACACAATCACATTTTTTGGAAATTTACATTGATAAAAAGAGAATAAATTCTATATCATGAAAAATCCTTAAGGAAAACAATATTAAATAACTCTATGCTTTTCTTAAACATCAATTTCATCCACCTATCGAACTACTTAAACATTTAATTACTCAATAATGTGTTTAATTTAACGTATAGAATTTTATTTTCATTAGAAAGTTTCTTAAGTTACCATCCTTAACATGTTTCTTACATTAAGATTCTTCTTTAAAATACTTACATCAAAGTCATGTTGGATGATTATGATATAATTTATCTATAATATAATCTTTTATCAAATGAGTATCATTTTTTATAAACATTTAATAATGAATTTTATTAAATTTCTTCCAACTAAAATAATAGACCTTTTTTAAACTAATCATATCTATTATTGGACTAAGATCCACATTTCACTATGTTTTAGGTTAGTTTGGTGTTTCTCCCATAAAATTGTTATTCAAGTAGGACATTACCCCAATCATATTATATAAAAATCTTGTATAATTGAGTGGAAAAATATTTTCCCTATCCATCATATGGATGAAGTCAATGCTACTATAATAACCTATTCTGAATAGGGTCTCATAAAAAAGTTTAACTCAAAGAAAATACCAATAATGAGAACATAATATTATTAAGACCACACATTACTTGATTTTTTGACACAAGATAAACTAGGGTCACCTGACTTTGGCATGACCTACCTGGTTGGATGATTAGGGTCTTAAAAATTTTTCACTTTTGAAGAAATCTAACTGTTCATATTTTTTAGGAGAATTAAATTTCACCATATTATCTCATGTTATTACCTTTACATGTATGCATAAATATAATTATTTAGTTTTGAATATTATCAAAGTTTATGTGTAATCCATTATAAAACTCTTGAAGAAGTCATAGTTAAGTAATCAGAAAAGTAAATTCAAGTAATATACTTAGAATGTTCCTCCTTATATGTATGTATTTCATTTTTTAAAATCATTTTTAAAATTTAAACTAAATAATACACACATTTTCATAATATAAACAATTTATATCTATAAATAAAAATTAAGGGAATAAGCTAAATAAATGAATAATTCATATATTTAAACATGATATAATGAATTTATGAAAAATTCATTAATAAACAACTATAAACACGTTATAATTAAGTCACATATTATGTACATTCTATAATTACATAAATATAAATATTTTATATTTATTTTTAATATAAACTCATTCATATTATTCATCATGTGTCATTTATATTAATTATATGATATTATATGAAACATAATCATTTAATATTACAAATATATTATGTAAACAAATACACAATCTAAATATTACATACTTAATAATATTTAAACCTTGATCAATTCAATCATCAAACCTCACTTTGATGTGGTTTAAATAATTTATCAAATATGGATCTTGATACAAGAAATTCAAATTCAATATAATGAAAAATTAATAATATTAAATATAAACACTTTTATATTTTCCCTTATTTTTTAATTTATAAACACTTTATATATTATACTTTATAATTTCCATATAAACACTTTATATAAAAATTAAAATTTGTGCCATATAATTTTGAAAAGGTATTTTAGTATCAATAATTAATATTTACAGATATTTATTTAATAATTTTTTCATAAACACTTAATTAATTAATCTTAAACAATTTATAATAAATTAATTTATAAACACCTTTATAAATCAAATAAATATCCCAAATACATTTTCCTATAAATTATAAATAATTTAAATTTTATACAGTCCGATTCATTATTAAAAAATTAAAAAACACATTTTACTTATAAATTTAATTCTAGGATATCCATAAGTCATAAGAAATAATTGATAAAAAATGAGTGTTATCTATCATACATTACAACATATATAATATTTTTAATGTTACGTGTGGTGGGCAACATATCATAAACCTGACATATTTGATAATCGTGACATACATTATGCATTGACAAAAGATTAATGCAATACTAAATGTTCTATGTAATATAAAATTGATGTGGGTGTAATTTTTAATCACCAACCATGATATCAATGATAAAATTTGACACTCTATTTTTCTTATGCGGGGTAGCACATATGTGCAATATGATGTCACATATTTTATGCTAAAATAAGAAGAAACTGAAGGTTTTACACCATGTCACCACATATGATATCCCATATCATATAATGTTACTATATCTCTAGCTTACAATATCTCATATCATATATCTAACAGTAGTACAAAATCCTAATCATATTTGGTGACACTGAATATGATATGAAATATAATAAGCCCGAAAATTCATTTTAAAACATGATTTCATGAACCAATTAACATGGTAAATCTCTAATACCACTGTTGGGTTTTTTATGATTGATTAATACTTAATAAAGGAATAAGGAATAAAAATAAACCTAAAATCCCAAGATCACTATACATTAAACTTATGACCATGAAACTATAAAATAAAGAAACCAAGCATGCACCTTTCATTGATTGATATCACCACTACTATATTCCACCAACATGATTGCTAAATATACCTTAAGGGAATCCTTCAAAATACCCTATCCATGTTTTATCCATAGGTTGGCCTGAATTATTATATATTCGAGTAGGACCCTCTCATCCCTTATTCATTTTTAGTGCCTCAAGAAGGCTAAGGGTGGAAGGGGAAGAGAGTTTCAGGTTGGGGTAGTGTTAATAAGGAATATATATTCTATATCATGAAAATAATGTAACACCTCAATATTATAGATTATCTTTTCTTTTAAAATAACATCATACTTGATAGCGTACACAACATGTAACCCCAAGATCAAATAAAGAACAAAATAATATAATTTAAATATGATTGTTATCACCTACTTATTGGGTTGTCTACTATGAATAAAAATAACCATATTATGAAATATATTCTGTAAATTTTTCTTTATTAAAATGAATAATCAACTATACATAGACTACTAATTGGTTAGATATGAAGATAAAATATTTTGAAGGTAAAAGAGCTATTTTTCATAAAACTATTTTTATGTGTGCAATGTATTTTGATCTTAATAGATTAAATTAATTACTATTGATAAATTATTATAATAAAATAATTATATTATATATCCAATTTAATGAATTAACATTCATTTAATTTATGGTTATTAGGTAAGTAATGAGAATAAAGTCCTCTTATGATTTAAAAATATATTTTCTTCAATTTTTTTTTATTTTTTTAAAAAATTATCATTTCTTTTCTTTATGTAAGGAAAATTAAGTCCCATGATATTTTGGATTTGGTTTTAGAGTATAATAATATCCATTTTTAAAAAAACAATATAATTAAAGCCATGATAACCAGCATTTTATTTTATTTTCTTATTATTTCATTTTTATTCTTAAAAACACATTTTTCTTGAATGAGTTTTCAATGTGTTTTCCATACTTATATTAAAAGAAATTAATTCCTGTTATAGGAATTAAATATTTAAAAATGGATTCAATATTTATAATAACCTGGTTCAAATTTTATAACTAGGTTAATTTCATTTTTTTCATATTTAATAACAACAAGAGTAAAAGTTTATCACCACAGTATTGGCTAAAAAAAGTTAATTAAGGTTAGAAATATGTGATATAATCTCAAAATCTACACAAAACATGCATATATTTTATTTGATGAGTGTATTTGTACCAGAATCAACCAATATTCAAATATAAGGGAATTTTTGCTATTTTTCTTTGAAAATTATTTTTATACTATATTAAGTAGGGAATAAATACAAAATAACATTCTCATTATTTTAATATCTCTAATATATTTTCCTCGGAATAGAAATATGTTATGAATGGTTTGAAGTGATTATTTTTAATATGAATAATTTTTTTGGGAAATTATGTTTTTTAATTTTTTTTAATGGTATAATTACCTAAATTTCTTACTCATTACTGATTCAATGCTTGTGAAAGTGGGTGAAAAATCAATGTAAATAATTTTTAAAACATTAGAAGTAATATTTTTTTGATAAATTATGTTATTTCATAAATTTAACGATTATTTAAAAATTATTATCACTGGTTAAATTATTTATATTCTAATTTCATTCTTAAATTAAATCATTTAAATTCAAGATAAGTGAATAGTCATTAAAATGAGTTTATATTATATTCAATCTTTAAAAAATATTTTATAAATCATTTGAAAAAAATAAAAAAATATATAATAACTCAAATAGATGGTAAAAATTTTAAACTATCAATAATGATATATGTATGTGCCAATTGAAATTTTTAAAATTAATTTCATGACTATTAAAGGGTGACTTTTTTATCATATTGAAGGTTAAAAGGTGTCAATTAAGGGTTTAAAGAAAATGATAAGGTTTAAAATAACCAAAAAACAAATCCAAATTCTATTGACTTATCATATTTAAACCTTATCATACTAATATTTTAACATTTGGAACTTTTTATCCATTTAAATATAGTTAAACACATATTATATATTAATATTTCAAGTATTTAAAATATTTACACCTACCTCACTTATAAAAGGGAAATACCTATCCTCTATTACTCACACTTCAAAAGCCATTTATCTCAAAAAATATCTACCCAAATACCTTAATATATATGTTCTATAGTTATTAGAAATTTTTATCTTCCCCTAAGATCATCTTAATAAGGCTTTAGGTATAATCCAAAGGAGGATTTCCAAAGAATTGCTATAACTCTTAACCGAAATATTTCATTTTATTTCTTCTTATACCTCCATAAATTTTATAATAACCATTATGATATAATAAAATTTCTATATTAAATATACTAAAATGTTATTATGTTGATGATACAACCCTTATTCATCTCCTTTTCCATCCTATGAGAAATGAAAACATCGCTTGTGAATACAAGTGAACCACCACCTCTACAAAGTGATGTGTTTTGTTTTTCATCACTTTCTCACATGGATGGTTATTATGATGGATTTAATTAATATATATTATATTCATGACATAATTATGATTTTTAAAATATATTATATTACTTAACTTCTTTATGTTTCATCTATTAGAAAATGATAACGTCATTTGTACATTATTATGGACCACCACATCCATGAAGCAATGTGATTCATTTATCACATCTTCCTTTCTTGAATGATTATAAAGTTTTATTTAGTTTATAAACATGATAATTATTTCATTTTTAATATTATTTATATGATTAAAATTGGAATAATATTCAAGGACTATAAATACCAAACCAAAACGTGAATGAAAACGGAATAGTTAATACCCGAGATGATGATGTTAGTAAGGAATTGTCAATAAATAGGTGATAGAATGTTATAGTTGAATCATAAAAGTTATTATAAAAATGAATAATTTTTTTATAGATTTATAATAAATATAAATTTATTATACTGGAGTTTAAGACTCATACAAAGAAAGTTGGACTTTAGGTAAGGGTAATATCATCTCCTTTCAACTTCAATGAGACATGTTGTACATTATGCACATAATTTTTTTTTACATAGTCCACAAACTGCCCCTTTTACATGTTATATCATGAATTAATATTTATTTAGGGTATTAAATGTTTTAATCAGGTTTTCTATTTTAAGGGGTTTCAATTAATTACCAAAATAGTAAGGTATTTATGCTATAATCTCATTTCATTTTAAACTTGTCTATGTTAAATTTATATGAAGGCAAATTATATGATAATTATACTTTAAACCAAAAATAATTTCTTATAATATATTCATTCATTTAATTTTAAATTATAAATACCATTTCCTATCTTTTTACTTAAAAATATTGAGAATGGTTTTAAAGAAAAACAAATATTATTTCATATTTGTTCAACATACATTTTCTTCCACGCCCGTGTTCTTTAAAATGTTTCAAAAAATGTTCTTTTATATAATAAAATTATTATTTAAAGTCATTTTAAAACAAATTTTAATTACTTCACAAGTTTTTAAAATAAATCTTCTTAAATGTTTTCTAAATAAGCTCTTAATTTTTTACTAAAATTTAAAAACAACGTTCTCTTTTAAAATATACAACATGAATTCCTTTTCCCATCATCTTGAACATTATTTTATTTTAAGATTCATTTATAAGTTTCCTTAGTTATTTTCAATTAAATCATTTTTCTCAATATTCTTGGAATTTTATAGTTTTTAAAGATACTAAAATAAAAATAAATTATTTTATTTAATGAATGAAATGAATTTTAAAAGTTATTTAATTTTTTTTAATGGAAAATTAAAATGAATTTGTTTTTAATTTTTTAATTCTATATTATTATTTTTTTGTTTCTTAAAGTATTAGTTTTATAGAAAAGCTATTAATTTTGATGAATTGATTCTATTATTTCATCCTTTATTTATTTTTGGTTTTTTGGTCATTAACTTCCTCATTATCACATTTTTTATCACGATCCATCATTTAATTAGACATTATTTCTTCCACAATTTCTATATTTTAAGTATTATGCATTTAAACCACAAATTTTTTACCACTTATAATTTTTATCAACCGCATACCACTTCTATATACGGTGTTAGATAAACTAAATTTATCCATAATGATTATTTTAATGACTAGAAAAATATTATGTAATCCTAATTCTATACGGATAAATATTGATTTATAATTCATTTTGAGAATTAATCTTATTGATTATTGAATATATGAGGAATTTTTAGGATGTGAATGTGATGGACATGGACTATTTATAGATAACCCCTCAGCGCATAAATAGGTCTCATGAGACAAAATAGTGGCCACATTAGTTTGGTAATTGGAGTATACATACCCATTCAATGAAAGAGTCTTAGAAAATGCCTTGATGGTAAGAGTCATGTTAATTTGGATGAGGAATTGATAAAATGACCATGAATGTCCATATTTATGTATTTTCTTTATTGTTAGTTGGAATTGATAATTTTTATTTCATTTTCCATTATCCATGTGATTGTTATGTTGATATTAGCCATGAATATACTTTGAACTCAAGTTTTTTATTGAACGAATTGTGTTTCTCTTATCCACTCTACCATATTGATTTTTAATTTTTTAATCATGATATTTTACATGTTATTTAACCCTTACTAAGTATCTGATTTCACCATTTTTTGGTTTTCCTTTCCCCAAAATATATAGAAAAATGTTTTTATTGATTTCAAGGATGCGATAATGTTTCTAATATTATGTTTTTATATTTACAATATAATATAGGAATCAATTATGTATCTTGTTTTAAAAGAATCATAAATTGATTGATCCTATTTGGAGAGATCCCCTGTATCTTTAACAAATGTAACAATGTAAGCACCAGATCTAGATTACTAGAGTCAGGGTGTTATAATTGGTATCATAGAAAGTTTAACACAGACCCTGAGAACAAAATTTTAGAAAAAAAATAGTTAACATAAGAATTATGATAATCCCTTATAATATTTGAGAACTTTAACATTAATAGGTATTTTTATTCCATACTTTAATATTGATGATGAATTTTTTCATACTATGTGAGTGCCATTATTTAGATATGGTTCCTAGAAGAAGAAAGGGAATCAATAACCATGATAAATATAGGGATTACATCGATAAATGTTTATGATATTTATGGATAATATATTAATATACTTGAACTGTGACTAATTTCAACTTATTGAACATTCAATAGTCTCTTGATCTACTAATGTGTATAGAGGCACTCAAGTTGAATCCACAGTGATTAAACTATATTTTAGAGTTAGTTGTTTTTTGTTTCATCGTTTGAATTGGAGGTTTGTTTGAAAAGATTAAGTTAAATAACTAATTGATATATTTGGTTTAATAATTTTATAATGATTAAGTTGGTTTCATATGTAGGTAGTTAATCTTATAGTATCCTTGAGCTTTTATATATATTTCATTAAATTAATACCCACTTCACAAAATGATTTTTGAACAAAATTCACAATTATTTTGGATTTAATCCAAGACTCAACTAGGGTACTGATCCCAATCAATTATTTTTGATGGAAGGTTAAATATATCATGAAGCGATGTTTAATTATGGTTTCAATCATCCATGTAATCCACATGTCAAACAAAATGTGTCATTAATCTAGGAATTTTTTGTTCAACATACACAATATCATTTTAAAGGATATTAAATGAGAAAAAAAACTCAATCACATGACATCCCCAAATTAAGAATCACGCTGATGGGAGATTTACTATTACATTGAGATGGTTAGAAATATAGTTTATGATTTTTGTGTTTATATGTAAAAAATATAAAAAAAATAACAGGATAAGATAAGAGTAGTGCACTGAACATACACATGAATGATGAAGAGAGTTAAACAAACATTTAGACTGAATGGAAATGTAAAATAGGTAATATATTATAATATAATTGAATTTATTTTAATAAATTAATAAAAAATATACAAAATTTATATAAATAAATTTTTTTAGATAATATAAACCATTCATTACATGGAATTGAAATTAAAACAACTTATGCATTTACAATTGAAAAAAAAAATAAAAATGAAATAGAAAATTAAATTAGAGGAGAGGTTTTTATTATTTAAAGAAGAGTGTATCAATTCCCCCTATCCCTTTTGAAATTTTATGTTCATGAAAATTATCCTCCTTAATTACTGAAGTGACAACCTCTTTCAAGGAGAATAGGGGAGTGTATTTATATCCTAAGGTGTTCGACTAATTGCATTCCAAAACTTCCACACAATATATCTCGACCAATTGACAATTTGTATAGAATAATATTGAAATATATTCTTATTAAGAGTTTTATATATGTTTATTTAAATTTCACCCTATAATTTTTATGGTCATTAGAGTTTGGGGGCAAAAGTTATAGCGATTTTCCAAAACAATGAGCTGTTGTCTAGTTTTATCCTTGATTTTTCAAATTCCACAATGTGATTGGGTTTTAAGAAATATATATGCCTTAATAACCAAAATATTCCTTCAAAAAATTTTGTATCTTAACTATTTCCTTTCCACACAAAAAATTTCAACTCAATTGAGAAATTAGATTGAGAGAAAAGTCAATAATTATAGAATATTTTTAAATCCCAAATAGAATTGTGGGTTGTACTTTCATGCATCAATTGGGACACTTTTTTTTAAGTTGGGACTTAAATTTTTTATCCAATACATTTATGGATATCCTCAAACAAACTGTGTATTTTTATCAAAATTCAGGTTTTGTACTGAGCCCAAAAATTCAATCTTCTTGGTTGGTACAATTTTCTCCATAGATACAATGGGCATTCTTGTGTGGTCCATATGAACCTTTAAATTACTGAATTATTCAAATACCCAGTTTAATGTTTTTTAGTAAATTGAATTAGGAACCCTATAAAATATAAATCATACTATTTGGATAGGTTTAGCGAGAGATATGACTAAAATAATTAAATTTATTGAATCTAGATTAATTCAATAAATTATCCAAAATTATATTTAATATTAAAAAGTTGGTATTTCACACTATTTATTCCCTTTTCCATGAAAATATGTAAGGGGAGTGGATAAAAAATTTCAGAATAAATTAATAGCATCGACTCCCCCACAATTAGGCTTATTTATGTCCTCTTGTATAAAAAACATAAAAACACAACTAAATCATTTTCACTCACAAAACAATATTTTAATTTGTTGGGTGGAATGAAAGATTTAGGCTCAAAACTTTAAAGAATAAATTGTTTTGGAGCTGAAGGAATATTTATTTTTCTAAAATCCATTCACATTATGGCATTAAAAAATACAAGATAAAACTAGATAACAACAAACTATTTTGGAAAATAATAATAAATATGGATCCAAAATTCCAATGTATGGAAAATTTTGAGGGTTAACTTTAAAAATCCATATCTATAACTTTGAAGAAGAATCTGTTTAGAAATTCTTCTTTTTAAATATTTAAATAGTCGATTCATGTTGAGGGGTTGTTTTTGAATGCAAACAATCCATCACCTTGTACAATAAATACAATCACCTCTTCTCCATACAAGTGGTTGAAACTTCAACACTTAAGGAGAATAATTGACATGAAAATAGAATTTTTAAAGGCCTGGGAAGAATTTACTTACTCTTTCTTCAAGAATAGAATGCTCTCCTCCACTTTTCTTTTCTTGTTCATTTTCATTAGGTTTCAATTATAATCTCATAAGTTTTTTTCATTTCAATTCAATGTAATGAATAGTTTCCACTGTCCAAAACACTTTATTAATCCAAATTTTGAAGATTTATTATTAATTTCTTTAAATAAATTCAATTATATTAGAATTTATTCCCTCTTTCACTTCCTTATTTAGTCCCAATGCATGTTCAACTTTCATCACCATTCATGTGTGTGTTCTACTCACTACTCTTATCTTTTACCATTTATTTTCTTTTATTTTTACATATAAAAATAAAAATCATAAACTATATTACTATCTATATCAATATCTAACAAAATCTCTCATTGGGGTGAGTCATAATTTGGGGATGTTAAGTGATTGGGATCTTTTTATCATTTAATATTATATAAATTGATATTGTGTATATTGAACGTAAAATTTCAGGGATTAATGAAATGTTTTTTTAGAAATATGGATTACATGGATTATTGGAACCAAAAGTACACATGTGTTTGTGAAATATTGATCCTTCAATAAATAAAACATTATTGAGATCAATACCCTAGTTGAGGCATGGACTAAAGCCAAAACATTTGGGAATTCTGATAAACAATCCTCTTGTGAAGTGTGTGTTAATTTAATGAAATATATAGAAAAGAACTAGGATATCACAAGCTTAAATCCATAATGATGACCTCAATTCAATCATTATTAAATTCTTAAACCAAATCCATCAGTAATTTATTTCATCTTGATTGAAAAAAACCCCTATTCAAATGAAAAAAACAATTGACTCTAAAATATAGTACCATCACCAAGGATATAACTCAAGTGTAGATATACACATTAGAAGAGCACAAAACCATTGAATAGTCAATAGGATATGATCAACTATGATTTAAATGGATTCTTTTTTTGGGATGGTGCAACTAGTAGTCGATTGTTTTTTATTTTTCTAATATGGAAATAAAAAACAAAAAACCTGAAAAAAATACAAAAAGAAAAAACCGCCTTCCTAATCCTTTCAAAATTTCTCTGAATCTCCCATACCCTTCTAAAAAATCCATCTTATTTTTTGGAATAAAAAATCAAGTGAATTATTCAATGACTTAGAAGGAACATTAGGGATAATAAAATCACTCAATACCCACTGATTATCCGTCCAATCAATATAGACATGGCCAATCCTAGGGAACAAACCTATAAAGAACACATCACCCCTAATATAAATTACCAACCACTTGTTATTAAATATTAAAATATCAAGGATGATTTATAACACACATAAAAGTTTATTTATATTCTACCTCATTTACATGGGCTTTCCAAGAAAGATACACATCTTAAACTCAAAGAGTTCTAGGTGATGTTCACTACAATGAAGCCTCGAGGTGATTATAAAGAACAAATCAAACTTCAATAATTCCCTTTCTCCTTTATAGGATACACCAATTCATGGCTCTCTTAACCCCATCATAGTTTCATAAACAGATGGAATTACATGAAGTGATTCTTCTTAGAGAAATTGTTACCTTCTTCTCAAATTTCATCTATCAGAAGGGAAATTAGTGTTATATGTCAATTCCCCAATTAATAACTCCATGAGTACTAAGAGAGTTCAAAAATTCTTTTTTAAACTTTCCCACACAACCAAATCCTTAACCAACTCTTGATCCAATAATTATATTATGGTTTACTATCTATGGAGTGAACTCTCAACGATGTGACATGTTTTGGTGCTATTGTTGACAAAACACCTATAGCTGCAAGAGATATCATAAACAGTATGGTTGAAGACACACAAAAATTCCACAATAAAGAACATAATCAAGTCAAACAAGTCCAAGAGAATAATTCCATAGATCCAAATAAATGATTTAGTGGATGAGTGAAATTATAAGTCTTGTATGAAAACTAGTTGTGGTATCCAAATCCCCAACCTCGTCTACTCTACAATCTTTATTCCCTGGACCTATCAAATAATGTTTAATTTTTATCCCAAAATATCACCCAAATGACACATTACAACAAATAAAAGATGATCCATTACATTGTTCTAGTCCACTAGAGCTCAACACAATATATTCTTAGCAAAACAACAACCCTAAACAATTACTCCAGATCATTAAAAACTCAAACCAAATCTACTATGATCCCTTCTCTTCTACTTATAACCCATGATTTAGGTATTTTAGTCCCATCTATCATCCAACTCAATTACCTACTCAAAATAAAAACTAATTCCAATATGGTCAAGGTGGGGGTAACATCCAAAAACCATTTGCTTTTGTTACTCAACATTAAAGGAGAATTATCCCTCATGCTCCTCCTGGTTTCCACTATCCGAGTGAGCCTTATCAATTCCCAAATAAATAAAATCACTTTACGAAGAACACAAATCATGGGAATTACAATGCAGGACATGCCTCTTCTTCTAAGGAGACATGTGAAATTTTTATTTAATATCTCTCCTCTTTCAACCATTATAGACTCAAAAATATTGAAAATAAAATCAGACAACTTGAAACCCACCTAATTCAGTAACAAAAATCCAATTCTTCTAAAATCCCTGCTCAACCATTGCCCAACCACATTGGTAATATAAGTGATGTTTTACTTCAATTGGAGAAACATATTTTCTTGAATCAAGATGGATCCTCTAAATAACCTTTGAATGTTGAGCTGGATAAAAAAAAGAACAAAAGTTTAAAAAGGTAACTTGATGTAACTCCCTCACCTCCTTACATTCTTCTATGGAACTCAATTATTTTTCCTCAAGTCATATCTAATCTTAAGAATCCCTTTGATCCTAATCCTAAAATTTGTGACATGTTTATACATTTTGAAATTAATATTCATATCTTAGTTGAAATAAAAAAAATCTATAATTATGAATTATTTTTTAAGTAATTGGTCACCCATAAGAGAAAAATTAGAATAATTGAAAATTTCTCAACCTAGTAGTATATTACCATGAAGTGAAAAGATCTAGGATCTTTTATGGTTCCATAACAAATAGGGAGTTCCATCTTTGATGATTAACTCATAGAAATATGATACTAGATAAATTTAATTCCCAAATCTATCTTCTCTAACAATGGTGTAGTACCCTTACATCCAATGGGTGTTTTCATCTAATCATCCAATCAAAGCAATGCTAGTCCAGATGGGATAATCAAGGATGTCCAAATTCAGATCAATGATCTTATCATCGAAACTGATTTATATGTCCTTGAAATAGAAGGATATAAATATTATTCTCATTATCCCCTTATTCTAGTAAGACCATTTCTCATGATGGATAGAACCAAAATTGATGTCCATGAAGGCATCTTATCCATGGAATTTTGTAACCAACTGGTCATGTTCAATATTTTTCAAGCAATGTGATACCCATCAGAGGATCAATATATATTCTCTTTCCGTGCTTCTATAAAAAATTCTATGATTGAATTCACCCTCATTCCATCATGTTAAAAATGTTTTAATGATATAGTATTTTTTTAAATTTTCACCATGATTAACCTATTCATAAATAGAGATATTGATGTTGACCTTTCACTAATAAACTCCATCAATCAAAAGGATCACAAAAACTATCTAGAATATCATATCACCTATGATCTCTATTGACCCTCCTTGGATAGTAATGGGGAAAATGAATCTAAACCAACTGAAATCCCTTCATCTTCTCCTAATTTTACTTTCCCACAAATTAAGGATGAAACTGATCTGAAACCTCTTCCTTTACACCTAAAATATGAATTCCTTTTCCTTGATCACTATTATCCAATTATTATCTCTGATGAACTTACCGAAACTAGATATTATTAAATTTTTAAGGTGTTAGAGGAAAACATAATGGCCTTAGTTTGGAAAAAAGATGATATACCAGGCGCCAAACTTACCATTTTCATGAATCTCGTCCATTTAGTAGAATCATCCAAACCAATTAAAAAACATAAAAGAAAACTTAATCATCTTATACATGAGGTATTTATGTAAGAGACCACCAAGGTTTTTAAAGATGGTATTATCTACCCAATCGTTGATAGTGAATGGGTTAGTCCGATTCAAGTTGTACCTAAGAAGGGTGGGATAACTATTGTTAAAAATGAACATGGAGAAGTGGTGACAACTCGATTATAAAACAAATGGTGTGTATTCATTTATTATAAAAATTGAATGTTGAAACATGAAACTATCACTACCAACTTCTATTCCTTGATAATATTCTATAAATATTAGTAAAAAAGTCACATTATTTCATTATTGATGGACACACCAGCTAATTTGAAATCCCAATCATACCTCAGGACCAAGAAAACACTAAATTCACTTCCCCTTGGTACATATGTGTATAATAAAATTACTTTGGACATTTTTAATAATCATTAAACTTTTTAAAGGTGTATGATGATTATATTTTCTAAATTAATTGAAAATTTCCCAGAGGTATTCATGGATTAATTGACCATTTATGGTGATTTATTTGAATCATACTTGAATTGAATCTCTCTAGTCCTGTAAAATTATGTCAAATGTAACCTTTTGCTAAATTTTAAAAAAATTACTACATGGTTACTAATGGTTTTTTTATAGGAAAAATAATTTATTAAGTGGGTATTCATGTCGATCCTTTCAAAATTGAGGTGATCAAATCACTTCCTGAACCCATATCATTTCAAGACACATGGTTGTTCCTTGGTCACGTTGATATCTATTGATGATTCTTCCGTACCTTCTGTAGGATTTCCATTATATTCACTAATTTACTCTATAATGATGTTACATTATAGTTTGGTGGATCTTGTAAGATAACTTTCATTGAACTCAAATCCATTCTTACACCTGCACTAATAATTTAACTGCTAGATTATTCCTTAGAGTTTGAATTAATGTGTGATGATTTTGAGGACATTGGGGCTATACTTGGTCAAGGAAGAGTAAAAATTATTCATTTCATGTATTGTGCCTCGAAACACTAGATGATACTAAATCTCATTAAACTATAACTAAAAATTAATGCTTAAATATTGTTTTCACTTTGGATAAATTTTTAACCCATCCCTTACGTGAAAAAATAACCATCCTTATAGAATATTCATCTTTAAAGTTCTTACTCAAGAAAATTGACTCCAAACTAAGAAGAATAAGATATACTATGCCTATCAATTCCCATATGTGGACACTTTGGACCATAAAGGACCTCTTGAAAGGTCCATAACTCTATATTCTTCTAGTATTCACTCTTCAAGGACTCACATGAGTTATTTCAATCATGACCCACTTGACAAAAGTTTGGAATAATTTCCAAAGGAAATGAAAAACCCCCAAATCCCCTAGTATTCTATGATATATTTGATATTTGGGGAACTGATTTCATAGGCCCATTTACTCCTTCAAATTTATTATCCTATATCATTCTTACAGTGGACTATGTTTCGTGGTGGGTTGAGGAAAAACCCACTAGAAAGTATGATGCACATACTGTTAGTGAGTTTCTCAAAACCCATATCTTCCATCAATTTGTAATTATTCAAGCCTTGTTATTTGAATTAATAACACATTTTTTTAATAAAAACATGGAATATCTTTTGAAAAGTAATGGAACAAGATAAGAGTAGTGTGTTGAGCACACACATGAATAATGAAGAGTGTTAAACAAGCATTTAGATTCAATGGGGAAGTTAAAGAGGGAAGATATTATAAAATAATTGAAGTTATTTTAAGAAATTAATATCAATTTTACAAAATTTAAATTAATAAACTATGTTAGATAGTTGAAACCATTCATTACATGGCATTTAAATGGAAACAACTTATGAAATTATAATTTAAATCCAACCAAAATGAACAAGAAAAGAAAAGTATAGGAGATATTAATTTTATTGAAACAAGAGTGTGTCAAGTGATAATAGTACTTTATAAAGAATATGTTCTTTCCAATTATCCTCTGTAAGTACTGAATTTTCAACCACTTTCAAGGAGAATAGGGAAGTGTATTTATAGCCCTAGGTGATGGGAAGTTTTCATTCCAAAACTTCCCTATAATTTGGATAGACTATTTTACTATTTATACAACATAATCTTGATATATATTATTCTTCAAAGTTTTAGATATGGATGTTTAAAGTTCAACCTTAATATTTAGAGACCATTGGACCTTTGGAGATAAAGTCATCATTGGTTTCCTAAACAATGTTGTTGTCTTGTTTTATACTAGATTTTTAAAATTTAAAAATGAGAATGGGTTTTAGGAAAAGAATATGAATTCATATTTTAATCAATTATTATAAAAATTTGAGTTCATAAATCATTAAAATATATAGAAAAAAATTTACCTCAATTGGGAACTTTTATTGGGATAAAATTCAAAAAATTTGGGCCATTTTTAAATCCCAAATAAAATTATGGGTTGGAAATTCATGCATAAATTGGGCCTCTTGTTGGTTGAGTTGGGACTTAAAATTTGTATCCAATATTTTTCTATACATTGTAAAAATAATTTTTTATTTTCTTAAAATTTGGGCTTTTGGATTGATCCCATAAATTCAATATTCATGGATAGTTTATTTTTCTTCACAGATTTAGTGTGCCATCTTATGTAGTCCATATGACTCTTTAGATATCCAAATTATCCCAAGATCAATTTAAATGATTTGTATTTAATTAAATTGGGAACCTTGAAAAAAACAATTAATCAATTTTGATAAATATAGTGAGAGTTATGATAAAAATAATAAAATTATTTGAATCTAGATTAATTTAATAAATTCTAACAAATTATATTTAATATTAAAACATGGGGATTTCACACTATTTATACACTTTTCCTTGAAAATAAGTAAGGGTAATTGGTAAAAAATTATGAATAAATTAATAAAATTAATAATCTACGGATTATAAAGAGTATGGAAATCACTTGATAACCATTCTTGAATATTTTAGATTAAAATGAGTTATATGATAAATTTAGTATCTATGAGTATTGATTTTATGAAGTTTCATTTCTTTCAAAATTTGTATCTATGAATAGAATATAGATTGATATTTATATGATAAAAGTAAATAAAATAATATTCCTCATTAATGAATGCAACCTTTTGGGATTTAAATTTAGGATTATTATGGTTAAATTGGAGAATAAATTATTATGATATAACATTATTTACAAATGGTAATTTATTATGTGAATTAAGAGAAAACATACAAGTATCATTCTAATAATTTTCATTTGTATGGAAAATTTAGAAAAATATAAATTTTTGAAGCATACGTTAAATAGTATTAATCACCCTGAATAATGATGTAGTATTTTTTATGATATTTTTTAAATAATATATACAAGACAATTAAAGAAATTATTTGATATGATAAGGCGGTTTTTGCTAATTTTTACAGCATTTTATTATAGTTTATCTAGGAAAAAATTATATTTTGGAATATTTAATTAGGGAATATACATATTTGAGTGATAAATGTTGTTTGGGGATAAAAGAATTAAATTATTTTGGAAGAATAACTGGTCAAACCATTTTCTTTTTTGGCTTCTAATTTAATAAAGAATATTCAGGGATTTTTAAATTGATCTATGATCGCTATTAATATTATGGATATTAAATTTTAAAATTGGTTATTATTTTAGTTTGTGCTAACCATTTTAGTTTTAGACAGAAGGAATAAATGTTAATAATTTTTTGGACATTATAGGTAACTAAAAGTTAATTTCAGTTTTTCAGGTATAAAAAATCATCATGATACTGATGAATCACATTTCATGATGAAATATTGATTGTATAATGGGAGGAAATAAAGCAAGTAAATTTTATCATATTTTCTATCCTGATGGTAAAATAATTTCTCAAAATGAGGAATAATAAATATAAATATATCAATTATTATATGAAAAATAAAATTCAATTATCAAGGTATGTTTTCAGAAACTCATTTTAAAATATAATTCTTAGAGAGGTACATTCATGATAAGTTTCTTGGTCAAAATCTATAAATTAAAGATCATGTTAAAATTTATGCCTTCTTTTATTACTGTGTTGTAATATATTTAGTTTAGAAAAGAAGAATTAAAATTATGAGGAAAAAATTTCTATACCAAGGGAAGAATGAAATACCTTGATATGTCAGTTTATATTTTATTTTAAATGAATTATATGTTCATTACCACACACCACATGCAACCCTGAGCTTAAACGAACCACGAAATAATATTATTTAAATAATACTATTATAACTTAGTCATTGGGTTTGTGGGTATGAATATGAATAACCATATTTTGATATATATATATATATATATAATATTTTCTTAATTGAATAAAATAAACAATCATATATTGATTATAAATTGGTTGGAAATAAAAATAAAATATTTTAATGTCGAAAGTGATATTGTTTTATAAAACTGTATTTATATATGTAATGCACATTGATCTTAAAAGATTAAATTAAATACTATTTATAAATTATTAATATAAAATAAGTAGACTATATATCTAATTTAATGAATTAACATTCATTTAATTATGGTTATTATACAAGTATGAGAACAAAGTTATTATATGCTTCAAAAATACATTTTCTTTAAAAATGGGTTCAATTGTATTTTTTTGTGGATATTACAATTAATTTATTAAAATTTTATAAATTTTATTTGAAAAAATTTATTTATATTTTTAAATTATAATTTTATAATTGGTTTAGGATAATGTTTTTGAATTTTCCTAAAATGATTTATTTTTAGTGAATAGTGAAAAAATCGATTTGTGGAAAATTGTCATTCCTTTTCATTGAATCAACTAATTTAAACTTACAATGCTGTTTTTGGATTTTATTTTAATTTAAAATATGATCAATTTTATTAAAAATAATATAATTAATTCCAAATTAACCAAAATTATATTTTATTTTGGTATATGTTCAATTTTATGCTTAAAAACAGATTTTTCTATTAATCATTTTTGATGAATTTTATATACTTATAGTAACATAAATTTCTAAAAATTATTGTAATTTTATCTTGAAAAATGGATTTCAAATTTATATTCATGAGTTTAAAAAATTTTAAATAGTTTAATTTAATTTTTGTCAAAATTAATAGTATCCAAGGTAAAATTATACCATCATGGTAATGGATAAAATGAGTTAATTATGGTTTAAACTATGGGATAACATCTCAAAATCAACTCAAAACTTGAATTTATTTTATTGGACAAGATTATTTCAACCATACTCAACCTACATTTTACTATATAATTTTTTTCTATTTACCTTTGATAATGAAATTTATGTTACTTTAAGTAAAGAATAAATACAAAATGTAACTCTCAATATTTTAATATATCTAATATGTTTTAATTGGAATGAAATGATATTATGAATAGTTATAAATGGTTATTCATAATATGAATAAATTATTATTTTTATATTAATTTAATTTAATTTTATAATTTTATAATTAACTAAACCACTTACTCATCGTTTATGTTTCACTTATTCAATCAGGTAAAAAATCAAATTAAATAATTTTAAAAAACATTAAAAGTAGTATTTTGTGGATGAATTATAGTGTCTCATGAATTTGATAAATAAGTATAATTTATTATTAGTGGTTAAATAATTTATATTCTAATTTAATTATTTTATTTATTTCTTTAAAGTCATGATAAGTGAATAGTCATAAAAATGACTTTAAATGATATTAATTATTTTAAAAAAATTTCTCATATCCTTAGAAAATAATAAAAATATAATAATAACTCAAATATATGGGAAAATGTGTAAAATTTAATTAAAGATAAATTTATGTTACACTTTTAATTTTTACAATTACTTTCATGACTCTTAAAGAGTGAAAAAATAATTACCACAATTAAGGTTAAAGGGGGTTAACAAATGGGTTAAACCAAAATATAAGGATTAATATAACAAAAAAACTTTCATAATTTTTTGGATCATATATCTAACTTATCCACATTATATTTGAAGATATGTAACTTTTGAGTCATGTGAAATGACTTATCACATAATATACATTAATATTGTAAGAATTTAAAAGATTTCCACCCACCGCCCTTATAAATGAGATCCACCCATCCTCTCTTACTCACATTTCATAATAAATTTATATTAAAATATATCTAATTAAATTACATTATTGGTTCTTTATCCACTCTTTTATCTTACTGTCTTCCCCTAAGATCATCTTAAGAAGGCTCAATTTATAATCAAAAGGGGGATTTCCAAAGAAGAGGTATAACTCTTAACCAAGATTTTTCATTTTATTTCTTCTCCTAACTCCTTTAATTTTATCATAACCATAATGATATAATGATATAATTAGATTATACATAATAAAATTTTAAATTTTTGATATTTAAACCCTTACTGATATCTTTTTCTATCTTATGTTAAATGAAAACATCCTTTGTGCATATGTGTGGACTAGCACCTCCACAAAGAAATCTGTTTTATTTTTCATGTCCTCCTTTAATGAATGATTCTAATTTTTTTAATGTATAAAATAATAATAATTTCATGATTAATATTATGTGTATTATTAAACCCTTACCAAGATGCAAGGACTGTTACAACCAAACCAAAACTTGTATGAAAAAATATAATAGTTAACTACTAGGATAATGATGTTAATGGAGAATTGTTAATAAACTAGTGATAAAATTTTAAAATTGGATCATATATGATATTATAACTAATATTATGGTTATTTAATATATTTATAATAAATATAAATTTATTATGTAGATGTTTTATAGTGTATAAAAAGAATGTTTTTATGAGGTAAGGGTAATTTCATCTGAATTCCACTTTAATGAGACATGCTTTACATTATGCACCTAATTGATTTTACATGGTTCATATACTTATCCATTGAAACTTTATATCATCAATTACTATTTATTCATGGTATTTAATGTCTTTTATTTATGTTTTATCTTTTATGGGGTTTCATTTCAAAAGTTATCAACATTGTAATGGATTAATGTTACAATCTCATTTCACTTTGAGATTTTCTATGTTAAATTTACATTAAGGGAAATTATAAGATCCATGTCCTTTAAATCCAATTTATTATTATTATTATCTTTTTATTCATGGAATTTTTAGGTATTATTTCCATTTTCTCTCTTTCTCATTTAAAAACTTATAGGAAACGTTTATAAGAAAAAACAGACCTTATTTTTTATTTAGTCGATGGGATTTTTATTCATTCTCCATTTTCATTAAAATGTTTCCAAGAGTGTTATTTTTTGTGATAAAATTACTATTTAATGTAATTTTCAACCATATTTTATTTTATTTACAATTATTTAAAAGTAATATTTTTATAATTTTTCCAAACAAGTCATTTTGTTGATTTTTTAAAAAGTGTTAAGAAATGTTTTATTTTAAAATATCTAACATGAATGTATTTTTCCACTACCATGACCATTATTTTATTTTATGATTTATTTAAAATTTTCCATGGTTATTTTAAAATAATTGTTTTTCTCAATATTCTAAGAATTTTTTATTTTTAAAGATATCAAAAGAAAATGGTATTATTTTCTTAAAGAAAAGAAAAGAAATTTGATAATTATTTATAACATAATTTTTACACAAATTTACAAGAAATTTATTATTAATTTTTTATTTTTTATTTTCTATTTTTTAAAGGATTTATTTTTGTATTAAACCTTTATTTATAATGAATTGATGAACTTATTTCATTTGTTACTAATTTAGGGTTTTGTGGTCATTATTTTTCTCATGATCAAATTTCTTATCATGATCCATGATTTCATTGGACTTTAATTTCTCCACCATGTCAACATTTTAAGTATCATTTATTTAAATGAAATCATTTTTACTACTTTGATGTTGTCTTAACTGTATACCACTTTTATATATGGTATCTGTTAAAGGAAGTTTGTTGAGAATGATTATTTCATTGACAAGGGAAATATTTCATATTCTTGATTCAATATGTATGAACGTTGATTTATAAGAGATTTTGATAATGATTTTTTTTATCATTCAATATATAAGTAACTCATATGACTTTCAAGTGATTATTGGGGATAGGTTATGATAGGCCCTAATTTCATCAAAAATTATTATGAGATAAAATAGGTTTCTGCATTAGCTGGGTAATTGGTGTATACCTACCCATTCAGTGAAATTTTCTCATCTAATACCTTAATAGTAAGATTCACTATAACATGGTCTTGATAAAAATATCATGAATTTCTAGATTTATGGATGTACTTTATTGAGAATTTAGCTTCTATTATCCATGTTATTTTTATGTTGATATTAGTCATGGAATGCAAAGACCCTGAACCTAGTAACCTAGAGCTGGTGTATGCTTCTTTATAAAGGAATAAGATACAAGGAATCACATCATGAAGGACTGAATAGTTTATTAGTCCTGTTAAACTAGATACATACACGATTCCCTCATTACATTTGAATATACAAATTAAAAAATATTTTTTTTGAGAAAAAAGTATTCCCTCTATCATAGAATATCATTCACAGTACACTTTCTAGATTTTTGGGAATCGAAAAAAATAAGTATGAGATTGGATACTCAGTAAGAGTTAAGGACAACAAAAAATATCACGAGTAAATAAAGAACAATCAATATGGAAAGGTAAATATTTAAACACATATTCATTTTAATCAATAACTTAACTGTCACTATTAGATAAGGAATAATAAATATGGAAAGGATAGTAAGTGACCACACGTTTCATTTAAATAAATTTGCTAACATTAATAGATAAGGAATAATCAATATGTAATTTTAAATAACTGAACACACATTACATTTAAATAACTGTATTATCATGAATAGATAAGTTTTAATCAATATGTAAAGGTAAATAACTAAAAAAATTCCATTTAATCAATAAAATGCGAATGAAATCCATAAAAAGATAATATCATTGAGAAAATATCATGTATAATAATAATTAAATTATTAATAAAGAAAAGTTTTAGTCATGATACATCTACCATAAAAACCTTTCACAAGACGGTTTAAAATTACCAAGTAGACACCCATTTAATTCTTTCTTACTGATTCTACTCATTATACTACCGATGAATCAAGGGGATATATAATTACAATCCCCACCCATAACTACATTTCCAGATCATTCATTATATATCATATAATCTATTTAATTCATGAATAATTTTACTTACCATAAAATATCTATATTAAGTAAAATATATATATTTATCAATATTTCCCCTGATAAATAAATAACATTGAATATAGAACACCATATTTATAAATTATATATGTTTCAATCAAGAAATATATCCATGATAGAAATAATATGGATAATAAAATGTTTGGATATTATGAAGGAGAGATGATAAGATTCCTTCAATACGAGTAAAATCAACCCCAAGAGAAAGTGAGATTGTTAAATAGATTATTAGATCTTTTGTAACTTTAAAATTATAACCCCTTGAAATAATAAACTTATATTTATGAAATTACCATCATGAATAATTTTTTATTCTTATTAAATACATCAATGGGATAGTATATACAATACATAAAAGTGAACAGGTGTATAGTAAAAAATATGTCTCAATGAAATGGAAATTGAGAATAAATCTCCTACAATGATCATAACGTTGAAGTGATAACTAATCAATGAATCTATTATGTGTATAAAATTTTAATCCATATAAAAAATTTTAAATTCAGCATAAGATAGTCAAATGTATTTACAAACATAATCTGATAATATTAAATATAATGAATATGTATTATAACCCAATGAAAAGGAATTTTGTTATGAAATTATTTACCACTTGGTAATTTTTAAGTAAAATCCCCCTGGATTAAATAATTATTATTTAAACATAAAATAATGTTAATGATTAATTAATCTTGATATTAAATTCAAAATAGGCAGTATATACACTATATTAAATAAATTAGATGCATAAAATTACAATTTTCCTCCTTGAAGTGAAATTGAGATGAAGTCTCTTACCTCATGATTACTTTTGGTTGGATTTATTTAACCTAATGTATAATGTTTTCAATAATTTTATTACTTTATAAAATAACCATATCCATATTTATAATATTATATTTTATCCCATTATAATATTTTGTCATCCGGTTTTTAATAATATTTCATTATTTATATTGTTTTAGGTGTTAATTGCCTTCTTTTCTCATGCATGTCTTGTCAAGAAAGTTCAAGTTCTTGCACATATCATGTAGTCACATAACATCCAGAATTATATTAATGTTATAAATATCATTTTTTCATTATATACATATTTATAGTTATTATTGAATTTGAACAAGGAGAATTGATCACATCGATTCATGGAGACGGTAGGTTGTACGTACACACAAGCGACAATGTCATTTACTTAATGGGCTAAAGGGTAAGGAAGTTTGTGATATAATAACTTTAACAAATAAATATAATGTCATATATATATCACATATATTCACTAAATTTATCCTTATTACCTTCTAAGTAAATTGTAAGTGAAAAACGAATCACATCGTTTCGTGAGGCGGTAGTCCGCCATACACAGAAGTAATGTTATCATATTTTAAATAGAATGGAACATAAGAATATTTAAGTGATATTAAAGTTGAATAATTTTAATAATATAATAAATATAATGAAAATTGTTAAATATATCATTATATCCATCCTTGAAAAGTCTTTATGGAAAACAAACTACATCGGTTCGTGAGGTGGTAGTTTTCCATACACCTGATCGAGGATTTCGTTTCCCATTTGATGGAATATGAGATTTACATTGGACATTAAATTAACATAATAAAATAGTAATATAAATAAAATATTTAGGTTATTAATTTATCAATTTTTAAAAATATTTGAAGGATTTAGAATAATAAATAAAATAAAAACACGTTTAAGAACGTTACATCTTCTTCAGACACCTTCTTCTAGTTTGAACTAAAATTAATCATAGGTGGTATTTATGATAAAAAAAATGGATCTATAATGTTTTTATGGGAGTAATTAAGTTATTTTCATAGATATTTTTTAAACCAAATGGATTTTTATGTGTAAATAGGGGAGCAGAGGGGGTGAACTTTTATAAGTGGGGGAGATGACACACATAGAATTTTTGAAAATTTTCAATTACAACCACATTTGTATCATGACAAAGACTAAAAAACGTGTCATTATAGACCATTATAGGTGATAATATAGAAATATATCTATAAGATATATGTTTTACTAGTTTTTAAGTCATTTTATACCTTATCTTTTTAGTTTAACCTCCAGTAAATCAGTTTTTATCGTAACTATGACAATTAATTTTTACTACTTTTACTATTCAAAATGGTTAAAAATTAAGTTGAAATTGTTATATAATATGAATTATTCTGATTATAAATATGGAATCCATTATTCCAAATTTAATTCAAAAAATTGGTAGAATCCAATTTAAAATTATATCTGCAGACGTTATGAAAAGGAGGGTTTCCAAATAGAAAGTTCTCATAAGTGTAGAATATTTTAATATCAAAATTCAATATGAAATTGATTCAAATGACCTAAATTAGATAAATTGCATTATAATTTAACAAATTTTACTTTCAAATCAATTTAAAATATAATTTATTTATTGAAATTATTTAAATGGAATGAAAACTTTCAATAAGAATCAGTATTTTTCACTATTCATCAAAAAATGAAACATTTCATATTAATACAAAAAATTACCCCTAAAGTAATTTTATATTATTATTTAAAAAATATTTTTTATTTAATAAAATATTTTTTTAAAATTGGTAAAAAGTAATTTCAAATTATGTGTGCAATTCTCAGCTAAACTGTTTTTTTAAATACCATTTTTTAGAAAATGTTACTTTTTATTTTTATTGATTCTTATTTTATTTCTAACAAATGGATAATTTTTTTTATAATTTATTTATTACTATTTTTAATCAAAAAATTTATGTACATGTTTTATTATTATTCTATATTATAATTCATATAGGCTCAGGTTTTTATGTTCCGCAAGCTATTAAAGAGATTAAATTTAAAGAAATTTATTTCGTGGGTTGTTTGAGCCTGGAGTTTCATGTCACATACACTATCTAATAAAATTTTATTATTTTAATTTTTTTTTAAAATCATAAATAATTATAGAGTGTTATAGGAGTCATTTATCACAAGAAAGTGAATGATCGATGGAAGGTTAAAGACCTCACAATAATAAATTTGTGATGATTTAAAAGACTATTTGATTTATATGATAACAATTTTATTTCAAGATCCTTTTACTAAATTTGAGAAATTGTTTTACTTTCTAATAATAAAATAAAATAAACTTACTTGATATATTTCTATTTTATAATCATAATTTCATCCTTGTTTATTCCTTAATCAATTTCCAATTCATCACCTACTCTAAAAAAATGAATGTCCAAAAATGATTTTTTTATGCTTGAAGAACTAAAATTCTCTTTTTTCATATTATAAGATCCATAAAAATGTGATAATTATTTTCATATATCTATAAAGATCTTCCAAAACCAATATGGTTAGAATAAGTTATCTAATATAATATATTAATCTATAAACCACAATAGTAACACCACTAGTTCATCATTAATATTCATTCATCAAATCATCTAAGTAAAAATAATAGAATATTGACCAGAACACCACGTAGGCTAGTTTTATGCATTAAACCCTTATAACCCTTCATCTATGGGTTCAAGACCCTCGGCCTTTCTGGATTGGATGGGATATCACTCTACATAGAGGTTTTACTTTTTCTAAAACCGTATTAATATAATTATTATAACATTACCACAGTCTAGTAACCCATAATTTCCTCGACATCAAAGATAAGATAAAACCTAATGGTTAAAAATACCTTGAAACTTATTCCAATAATATTAAGATCATCCTTCCTTAAATAACCTTTTCACTAAAATGTATACAAAAAAATGGGTGTGTTACCATAAATATCTCCCAAAATATACTTAATCTTAGTAGCCTTCCATCACATAAAACCTAGAAATGGGTGTTTAGGAATTTGAAATTATAGTCAATCTTGAACTCATAAAATCATGGTGGTATAAATAAGTTTTTATTTAATGAATAAATATATTCTATTAAAATTTAACACAATATATATATGTTTCACGAGTCTTATAAAGAAAATATCATTAGTAAAAATAATTCTGAAATTTAATTCTTGAATACAAATAAATAAATACTTAATATATTTTATTTCAACATAGGTCCTTAATTGTTATAGAGGTTAACTTTTAGAATAGAGCATTGAATTGGATAATTCCCATGTTTGACACATTTAAGGCAATGAACTATAAATGGTTCCCTAGGATGAGATTTTTTCCTTCCATCATACTCTTCATTTTAACTTGGAAATTCAGAACCTTTTGCCCTTATTATACAAACATAAAACATTTTTATTTTTCTTTTAGGAACCTTCCTGGGTTCTTCTTTCCACATTTATTAAAGGAATAAAATCAATATTTTTTCCTCCATGGGCTCCACTACTTGAGCTCTTATAAAACTCCATCATTCTCTTTTTAGTGATTTTGAGAGTTGGTTAAGGTATTGGTTGTTAATAATATTTTATGATAACTGATTAAGCATAATCATGATAACTTACACTCATCTCATTATCCTTTTTTCTCATATATTAACCACATTTTTCTCTATATTAAATATTAACATGATTATTTTAGGTTCCATCCATTGAATAAAACTAAAAATTATAATGTGAGAAACAATAATCATAGTGGGAATAACATATAATCATTTACATTATTACCAAATCATGACACATTATTTCACATCTGAGGATCCTTAGGCTTGACCTAGGTCATTAATTTTCATCATCTATTTAAATCCTTCATAATGGTTTGTAAATAAAATGTGAATTATCAATGCATATCCCCTGAGAGTATTAAACTAGGTGTGTGGTAGTGCCCATTTTAATGTACTAGGTGAAAATTGAGTCAATACCAAAATGCATTTTTTGGGGTTATTACTCATAGGTTTATATGTTATAGAACCACATACACTTGTAGTGTCTTTAAATGGATGTATTTATTGGAAAAAATCATAATCTCCACTTTAAAAAAACATTTAGATATTCTTATATACATATCCTCAAAGTATATCATAGGTTTCTGTTCCATAATCTATGTTTTCCTAAATCTACTTCCTAAGGTTTATAATAAACTTCCTATAATACCAATGGTAACTAACTAAACCCAAGTATCCCAGAGCTGGTGTCTACCTTATTACATTTTCATATGATATAAGGAATCACATCTCAAAGGACCAAATATTTTAATAGACTTGGTAATCTAGTTACATAAATGATTCCCATATTATATTTGAACATAAAAATTAGAATTTTTTTTATAATATCTTTATTGTATATGGAATATCCTATAAAATTATTTATAATACAATTTCTGGATTCTTGGGAAGGGGAAAAAATAAGGGTCATATTATATTCTCATTAAGATTCAAGTAATGTGGAATCTATCATGTGTAAATGAAGAATAATCAATATGAAATAATAAATATGGAAATTTAAATTTATGAAAACACATATAATTTAATAAATAACTTTACTATCATGATTAGATAAAGAATAATCAGTATAAACAAGTGAAATAACAGAACAAACATTAAATTTAAATAACCTTACTATCATAAATATATAAGGAATAATCAATATGTAAAGGTAAATAATTGAACACACTTTCCATTTAAATAACTTGAATATCATGAATAGATATGGCTTAATCAATACGAAAAGGTGAATAACTGAAAACACATGTCATTTAATCAATAAAATAAATCCAAAGACAACAGGATTTTTAAAATCTCATGTATAATAATAATTTAATAATTAATTAAGTAAATGATTAATTATTTGATGTCATGATATTAGCCTTCCTGAAACCAATACCATCAAGACCTTTCACAAGACGGTTTAAAACTATAGGTAGAAGTCTATTTAATAATAGATTACTGATTCTCCTCATGATACCACCAATTCATTTAGGGGATATATGATTTTGTATCCCACCCATCACTAAATTCATAAATCATTCCTTATATATCAAATAATCAATTTAATGGATGAAAAATGTGCCTTATCATAAAATATCCTTATTAAGTAAATGATATATATTTATCAATATTTACCTAGATAATAAAATAAGATTCAATATAGAACACCGTATGTAGAAATGATTTATGGTTTAATAAATAAAAATATCCATGATGAAAAAAATTTGGATGAGACAATTATTGGATCTTATGAAGAATAAATGATAATATTCCATCAACAAGAGTAAAATAAATCCTAATATAAAGTGAGATTGTTAAATATATTCTTACCACTTTAGTAACATTCAAATTATAACCCCTTTAAAGAAAAAACTTGTATTGAAATAATTACCATCATTAATAAATAGGTATTCATTTTATATACTTCAAAGGGGTTGTATATAAACTATATAAAAGTGAATGGGTTTATAATAACAAATAAGTATTAATGAAATGGAAATTGAGATGAAATCCATTACAATGATCATAACATTGAAGTGAGAATTAATAAATGAATCATAATGTGTATCAAATGTAAATCCAAAAAATATAAATACATCATAATATTGTCAAAAATATTTAGAAACATAATCTTATAATGTCAAAGGCATTGAAGAAGTAATTTAACCTAATAAAAATAAATTGAGGTATGAAATTATTTACAACTTGGTAATTTTCCAATCAAATCAACTTGGATGAAATAATTCAAATTAAAATATAAAATAACATGAATTAATAATTAATAATAATATTACATGAAAAAGGGGAAGTATATACACCATATAAAATAAATTAGGTGCACAACATTACAATATTCCTTAATGATGAGAAATTTAGGTGAATTCCCTTAACTCATGCTTCCTTTTGGTTCAATTCATTTTAACCTCATGTATAATAGTTTTTAGAATTTTATTAATTTATTCCATAACCATATAAATATTTCTAATATCATTCAGAACCCACTTATAACATTTTACCACTTATTGGTTAATAATATCTCATTTTTTTAAAGGTTGGGGCTGAGGCCTTATTTTTTTATTAAATCAAAGCAAAGACCTATTTTGACTAGGTAGAGGGAGACCCATTAAATAGACTGAAGGACTAGGGGAATGAAATCCCATTTATTGCCCCAAAGGTCCCTATGATGAATAGTATTTCTATAGTACCCAGGCTGCTATAGTACCACCACCGTTATAGTTCCCGTTATAGTACCTCCACCACTACAGTGCCATCCCCGCCAGTGTTCCGACACTAATATAGTGATACTACAGTACTACTACCATACCTAACAAAATAATCCCTTGCTAGAATCGATCCTAGGTATTTTCGATTCCAAATAGGAGCCTTTACCACTTGGGTATAAGCTCATTGGAAATAATATTTCATTATATTCATTGTTTTTGTGTTAATTTCCTTGTTTTCTCATGCATGTATTGTCATGAAAGTTATGGTTATTGAAAATATTATATAGTTATATAAAATACTGATTTATAAAATGTTATAAATATAGTTTTTATATTATATATATTTTTATAATCTTTTTTTAATTTGAAATTGGAGAATAGATCACATCACTACGTGGAGATGGTAGGTCGTACATACACACGAGTGATGTTATCACTTTCATAATGGGTAAAAGATTAAATAAGTTTTGAATATATTAATTTTAAATAATAAATATAATTTCATATATATCACATATATTCACTAAATTTCTCTTTATTAGCTTCCATTTAATCACAAGGGAAAAACGAATCAGATCTCTTTATGAGGCGGTATTCTACCATACATACGAGCAACATTATCGTATTTTAAATGGAATTTAATGTAAGAATTTATATATGATATTTAAATTAAATAAGTACAATATTATCATAAATATCATATAAATGTTTTAAATTCAAAATTATATCCAACCTTGAGAGTTGGTTATGAAAAATGAATTACATCGGTTCACGAAGTGGGAGTCCACCTTACACATGATTGATGATTTCATTTCCCATTTGATAGAAGAGGAGATTTATATAAGTAATTACCTTAAAATAATGAAAGTTAATTATATTTAAAATAATTATATTATTATATTATCAGGTTTTAATAATATTTAGGTGGAAGAAGAAGCAAAATAAAAATGCTCATTTAAGAACGTTACCTCTTCTTCAGATATGTTCATTAGGTTTTCACCAAAATACTTCTTAGGTTGTATTTATAATACAAATGGATCTAGGATTTTTATATGGTATTAATTAAGTTATTTTTTTTTGGTATTTTCTAAACTAAATGGCTTTGGAAGTGTGAATAGGGTAGTAGAGTGGGTGGCCTTTTATAAGTTAGGGAGATAACACAATTATAATTTTTTAAAAGATTCAATTACACCCACATTTTTATCCTGAAACAAGCCTAAAAAGTGGGTCATTAGTGACCATTATAAGTTAAAAGGACTAAATACATCCATAAAACTAGTTTTTTACAAGTTTTTAGGTCATTTTAACGCTTATCTTGTTAGTTTAACATCCTGGTAAATCAGTTTTTACCTTAACCACAATAATTAATTTTACTTCTTTTACTATTCATAATGATCAAAAATTATGTTGCCCTTGTTATATAATATAAATTATTATAATTCAAAATATTTAATAAAATTTTCCAAATTAAATTCATAGAATTGGTAGAATCCAATTTAAAATTATACATATAAACGAATGAAACAATGTGTTTTCAAATAGAAAATTCTCATAAGTGTTGAAGGTTTTAATATTAAAATTTAATATAAATTTGATTAAAATGAAATAAATTAGCTAAATTGAAATATAATTTAACTAATTTACTTTAAAACTAATTTAAAATATAATTCAAACTTGTAAATTATTTAAACGAGAAGACAATATTCAATAAAAATCAGTATTTTTCACTATTCATCGTAAAATAAAACTTTTTAGAAAAATCCAAATTATTCACCCTAATATAAATTTTTATTATAATATAAAAAATTAATTTAATTTTATTAAATATATTTTCTAAAAGTGCTATAAATTAATTTTAAATTATGTTCTCAAAAACCGTTTTTTAGAAAAATACAGTATTTCAGAAAATATTTCTTTTTCTTTTAAATGATTATTATTTTATTTATAATCAATAGATAGCCATAGATTCCATAATTTAGTTATTAATAATCATTACTTAAAGTTTAATGTCTCTGTTATAATATTATACTATATTATAGTTTATTTAGGACCAGTGTTGCGTGTTCTGCAAGCTATCGAGAAGATTAAATTTAAAGAAATATATTTAACGACTTTTAAAGCTCTGTGTTTTGGGTTATATATGATATCAAATAAAATAGGGTTATTTTTAATTTTTTTTGTGTGTTATATGGAATTACATTAAACTCAAGTTTTTTATTGAATGAAATGTTATTTTATTATCCACTTTACCTTATTGATTATGCCTTATTTTTTCATGATAACTTTAACTATATACAACTCTTACTGAACATTTGAGATCAAGTTTTGTTTTTTCCCATTCTTTGGGATATGAATAAGGGTATTTTTATTGATTTCATGGATACTATAATGTTTCTTATTTTATGTTTTTATTTTTCCAATGTAATATGGGAATCAAGTATGTATCTAGTTTTTTTAAGAAAAACTAAACTGAGGGATCTTACAAGGTGTGATCCCTTGTATCACGTACCAATGTAATAAAGTAAGAACTAGATATGGTTTACTGGATTCAATGTGTTATAATCAACCACTATATTTAGGCATTGAGGATTCTCCTTTAGCTTCATTCATTTACTCATGTGTTATAATACATGAGTAATTGGAATTTATCCATTTATGCATTCATCATGAGAATGCATCAACCTATCAAATGTTCCATCTTATCAAAAGTTTCAATAAATTATAAATATTAAAAGATTCTTTAATGTTAAATATTAATTCCACAAACATTTTTTAATTATTTGTGTATCTTATAATACAAACTAGTGTACTATGATATGTCATGTCATATAACATGACTTTCCATGAAAGTAAATATGATATCCATGTAAAATAAATAACAAAATTACCAAAAAACATATAGTGTTCATGTTATACATTCCATATGATATCCCTTATCAACACATATGATATGGAAAACATATATCATATGTATGAGGCTTTAAGGAATATCTCCATCAATCCTCATGCTTTGTTATTTTTCTATCAAAACAAATCAATATCGCTAAGAGAATATGTCTCATACACAAATGATTTTAGTTAAAAAATACAAGTGAAATCCCATAGGATCCCCTACCACACATAAAATCAAATGTTTTACCCTATTTTGTTTTAATCAAGTTAATATAGAAAAAATATATTTTCAAATATTTCATTTAATTAAAAAATATATATATAATATTATAAAAATACTCTATAGAATTCATTACCTCATTTTCTATAGTATATTAATTAATTTGGGGTATATTGATTCTTGAAAATTCCAAGCCCTTTTTTTATTTGAAGGCTGATTCTATATGATGGTATTAAAAATTCAATTAAAAAATTATATATCAATATAATAGTGATAAGGCACCATCAATGTGAAAAAATTCATGTATTTCCATTCATTTTATATAAAAATATTATAATAATTTTAGATAAAATTTTAAAAATACATTGATTATCAGAGGCCTTTATCCCATAATGGTTTCAATTAAATATTGTTTGTTATTAGGGGGATTTAGGTGTTTCTTATAATTTAGGTTTCTATTTATAAAATAATTCAATTAAGAGAGTATCATCACAAATTCATGATCCTTGCTTCCACCCGGTTGGGAATATCATTTTGGAATTCATCACATTTCCCTCCACATTGGTTGTTTACTCAATTCCTCCTATTTTTAAGCCATTGGATAGAATAAATAGAAAATTAGGAATGATTATTTTTTTAACTATTAAACACATAAACTATAATAAAATAATATTAAAGGGATAACATATAAATGAGATGTATTTCCTTAACTTATGAATTTCTAGTCTTCAATCTATATTACCCAAGATATATTTCCTACCACAAACTCTTATGGGCTTTTTTATTCCTTTAATAGCAGTTCATAATGTGCTTATGAATTTACCAAATAATTTCCTTTAGGAGTGTCAAAACAGGTGTGTAGTATGACTTGTTGTCATACACAAAAACCTGATTGAGTCCAACTTAATACAATTCTTTTAGGTGTCACCCTTAGGTACAATTGTGCTAGAGCCATATCCACATGTAGTATCTAGATAGAGATTAATTTTAATGGAAACCACTTACTCTATAATTTTCCAAAACTTGGAAATTTTTACATATGTTTAGTCTTATACTTAAGGAATTCATTATATTTTTATAATTATAATCCAAAAATAACTAAAATTTTCTTTGATACCAACTATGATGACCCTTGTATTTATTAAACATTAATTTAAGATTTATTACATAATGGTACATATGATAAAACCAATAATATCAATATGTATAATTTATTTTGATAATTAGGTAAAGTAAATAATAAATTAATGTAGGGGGTACATTTCAATTATTAAAAAATTCCTTACCATGCTCATAATTTACTATCGTACTTAGAACTGCATGGGATAACTTGGAGGAATACATAAGAAAGGGGTGAGATATAAATCTCAGTAAGGGAATAAAAAAGTATAAAAAGAATAAAATATTACATGTTAGACAATATGTATTTCAATGAGACATAAATGGGGTGATAATCATAAACATGAACAACGAGGAATGGTATAACATAATAACAAAAAGGAAACATGGGAATGTGGAAACAACTTTAAAAATGAAATAATAAGCATAAAACAAGGTTAATAATAAAGAAAACAAAACATAATGTTCTTAAGATAACATCCTGCTCACCATACATGGAATCTCATGATACTAAAACATTACTCATGCATTAAAGTGCTATCTGGGCCTACCCATCATAATCATATCATGTACATGCATAAATGTGACACATATATCATATAAATAAGAACATATTTAATCACAATTAATCCCATGATAATAGATTTTGGATTAAATAAATGTATTTCACCAACAAAAGAACTATAAGTTCATAAATGTGAACACCCTTGATAGGAAATGGGTATGGGTATTCACTTCACAATTGGTTGGTAGGAAAAATTACAGCGAAATTTTGGCAGCATAATGGATGAAAATAAATGTTCATGGGAGGTAATAGTGAGAGTGAAAGGGGTCCATCAAAATTGATAAATAATAAGTAATGTTTCGGGGGGGGGGATATTGATTAAAGTATCCCAACATTAATAATTATAGATAACGTTTATAAGATAATGAAGATGCTTGGATAAAGAGGAGGAGAGGATCCCTTACATTGAAAGGGTGATTGAAAAAGATTGGAAGGAGATTCTTGGTATCTTAGAGGTACCTTGGGAAGAATATAGATAGATAATATAAGATAAATTAAATTATAAAAGGTTTTTTGGTGAAAATTAATTGGATCTTGGGTGGGTTTATATAGTAAAATTGATGGTAGTTCTTTATTATTTCTCAAACATAGGTTTTGGACTTTGTACAGTAAGGTAATAAAAAACAAAAACCTCTCCATGGTTTTTCCCCATGGTTTCTTACTAAAAGGAGTGGTTTTAATTATTTTTGTAAGTCCAATGGCTGAAGTTATTAAAATATTACACTTAGTGGTGTAGTAGTGAGTAATGTTTTTAAAGAAATTATTTTAAAACCTTAAATTATAATATAGGTTTTGGAGGATTCATAATGGCTTTATAAAATTATAAAATAATCTAAAAGTCACATTATTTTAAATGTGAAACATATATTTGGTCGTTTAATACTTTTTATTCCACTTATTAAATCATTTTTGGGTCATTATGATGTCATAATACACATTGTATATTTATATCGTATTTAATTTTTACCCAAAAATTTGACACTCTCAAAAAATTATGAAAAATTCAACATTGGATAATTTCATCACACTAATTAAAAATAATAATTATTATTTTTCAAAATAATTTTATAAATATATGAATTTTCAATTTTAAAATAGAATCGAGATTTATTGATAAATGATGGGTTTTTTAGACAATAACAATTTTCAAATCCTTACAAAAATTTCATTTTTCATCATAAAAATTATATTATCATTTCAATTTTATAATAATTATTTAATAATAATATTTTATTAAAATATTTTTTATTTCAAAAATCCATAAATTCATGAAAATAAAAGTCTTAATTTAAAATGAAAATTACTAAAAAATACAATTTGTGTATTACCATATCAAAATAAAAATCATTTATAAAGTAACAATGATACGAATAAAATATATTTATTACTCTATAAAATATATATATTCATATTATTAGGGACTTTATAGATATCCATTTATTACACCATAAAATTTTTAAGGGTAAGGCATGTGATGGTGAGATTTTCATAGGGTGGTTCAGTGTACATGGTTTGGGTTGCATTCTTAACGAGCTTGAACATCTCCCACAATTGGTTTTACTTTTGCTTTCATTGTTGGATCTCTACTTGGGATTGGTCAAGGGAAAATCCCAATGATGCTATATCCCTCAGAATCTATGATAAAAGGGATTCATATGGTATGATCCTACTAATTGAGGTCATCACTTCCTTGGTCTATATAAATTGGATTTTATCAAAACCCTATACCTATACTAATCATATGATCAATTTTCACAAATATATTATAAATGGTTATGAATATTAACAATATTTTAAATCTAATATGATATAATAAAACCAAATAAGTGCATGTGTCTTATATTACCATAATATATAATATAGAATTTAATTAAATCACAAATGGAATTTTATTTATAATATTTCAGGTCGTTACATTACAAATTTAAAAGTTTTTCAAATATGGGAAGATAAAAATTATTTTTGAGATATTTAAGTTGAGAATTATGAAATATTTTTTGGTCCAATCAAGAGAGAAAATGGGTCATTACACATTGAATATTTATAGTGAAGAGATTAAAAAGTTTCTTTTAATGATTTGAAAAATATAGGAGAGAGGAATTTAAAAAACAAATCAATATAGGAGGAAAATCTATCAATATGAATTATATAATGTTTACTATTTTTTGAGTAAATAACTTTCATGTTATTAAGGATTTATATTCACTCGTGGATATTGATCTAAAGGGAAACACCCATGATTTTTTTTCTGTACCAATTCTTTATTGAATATTTCTTTATAAGTGACCTACATGTTGTATTATTTGTATCTTTATCTTAAAATAATGGTTATAGGTATAAAATAATTTATTGATCCTTGTAATTAACAATGTTTTGATCTTAAATATTGTAATCACAATAGAGAGTTATTGATTTCTTTGAACATTGACACATCATATATGAATACTCCTTGGATGTATTTCTTCGTGAGTGAACCAAGAAAAAATACTCATGTATTTATTCTTTATTTTCATATGTAAATGTTTTAAATTGTTTTTTTGAATTTACATTCAAATATTCTTTGTTTCATGAAAAAAATATTTATTTGATGAAGAAATTTGATCACCCTAATTCACCCCTCTCTTAGGGTGATTTGGGTACATATGGTTTTAATAAGTGGTATCAAAACTAAAATGTTATAATTTAGTGAATATGTTATAAGGAAATCATTTAAATAGAGAACTCTATTTATGAAAATGGATTTCAAATCATCAATAATTGTGTTGATAATTTTTCACTAAATTATAAATGGAGACGTGGTGAAATTCATGATAACTATGTCTTCCTATAACACATTATACCTTGATATATTTTAGGTGTATAATGATATATGATATCATTATACTACCTCTACCATTCTAATTAACATGTTTATTTTTACTAAATATACACCATATTATGATGTGTTAATTAAATGAATATTAAAAGGATATTTAATATCTCATTGAATCAATGAGGTGGAATAAAAATGTTTGGGATATTTTATATTGTATGAAAAATTTGAACATAATGAGGTTTTGTTATTCAATGAAGGATTCTTATAAAATAGAGATTCATGGAACTCGTTCATAATAGTAGAGTTAATTATTTATTGATTGAAACTCACTCAAATTATCTTCACTATATTTTATTTATTTAAGGAGGTGCTAGTAAACAATTGTGGAGAGGTGGTCCTGCTAAATAATTCAATGATTATAATGACTAGTGTATAGATTTGGAGGAAAGAACCTATTATTTATTTATGAAGTAGATTAATCAAACTCATTGTTAGAGAGGATCAAAATCATGGGTAGTGAGGTATGATGGTTTTATATTATTTTTATTCCCTCTTATTGATTCTAATATGATTCTAATATTAGTCTATATTTTTATGGGTTTGTTGTTTCATTATATCACATATGGGACTAAAGATATTACATGAAACACTTTACTGGTACCAGAGCATAGTTTAGTGATGAATCAATTGGATAAAGATTGAATTTAATAACAAGTTTTGGAATTTTTTCCAATACCATGATCATGTTTATAACATCACATCATGGTATATGAAGTTATTCCGAAAATATTGTGGTTATGTAATAATTATGATGAATTATATCAAAATTTATAGAATTTTTTTTCTTCATAGTTAAAAATTTCAGGGCTTTTCTAACTTTAAAGAAGAGTACCATTTTTCGATGTCGCCATGACATGGATGGATACCCACTATAGACACCATGAGGAATAACTATTCCATTGTGAATTTTACATGTAATGGTTCTTTGTGGAACTATAAAACCAAAATTGAAAATATATATACATTATATCAAACCCCTTTGAGTTATGCACTCTCTAATTTTTTTGAAAATTCAACCATGTCTTGGTGGAAAGATTTAGTCTTCAAAAAAAATAAAAAAATTTGTTTTTCCTCAAAAATATTCTTTAGACCTAGTTCAAAATGCTAGTGCCAAATCCTCAAAAATTTAAATAATATCAGTGGTTATTTTTATTATTATGACTTTCCAAATTTTTTATACCTCTTGTTTAATAGTTTAATTGTTCCTATATTTATGATATTTCTCTTTAAATATTCATATATGTAAATTTATTCTATGATATTTAGTTTAAATAATTTAAAATTATTCTTATAAGTTATCATACCATTCATAAAAGAGTTTCATTTTAGGTATGAAAAAATTATATATTTTTTACATTATCATTGATTTTTTATATAGTTTTGATCTTGAATTTAGAGGTTAATTATAGTTTATACATATTAGTTATTAAAATTATGATTAAATTTAAGTTTTTTTTGAGAATTTTACCATAGGAACTACGACTTAGGGTTATAATTCTTTATGGAATGAGAGTTTATGCTATATCTTAAAAAGTGTGGGATGGATAACTACCGCACCATGATTTATCTTATGGGGATTTTTAGATTCATATAATTCATATCCATTACATGAAATGGTTTATTAACCTTTTTCATGTGATGCATTTAGATATGTATAAATATATTTGGATTCTATTTTTGAGATAGGAGCAAAAATAATGAGTCATGTAAAGAGTTAAAAATAAATATGGTTTGAACATTTTGATTTGAATGGAGGAAGAGGGATTCCAAAAATAAATCACTAGAATCATGCATAGATATAAGAATAAATCATGGAATAATAAATATTTCATGAGATATAATATTTATGAATTTAATATAAATAGGATGAATATTAAAATGGTGCAACTATTTGAAACCCCCTTAAATACTACGTGTGATATTCATTCCAAAGAAAACATTGTTAAAATAATTAACCATATGTGTTAGATAATAAAATTAAAATATGATATTTGGGTTATACCAAGATGGGAAACCATATGATAAAATATTTCAGGGGAATAGAGTTGAGTTGTTATAAGTGATTGATTTGAAAAAAGGGGTTTCGACTCAATTACCAAAGAATAATATAAAATATGATTGGCATGATGCAATATCTAAATATATAATATTTGAGAGTTACACTAAACTAGATTAATAACTTCATGAAATATGTATCTTAGACCACTAAAGGTAATGATGTATGATGTTATCATTTTAATGGGAGTACATTAATTAAAAGTACTTCAAGAAATTATATAAAAAATAATCACCCTTGAATATATAATTTTGAAGATTATTACATTCATCATGATTATTATTTTGATATTTATTATATTTATGACCAATAAATTAATTTTAAACTAGTATCTGTGGTTGATAAATTTTCTCAAAGATAATCATTTTGAGCATATATATGTGAATGTTATGGAAATAAATTTATTTAATTACGACTCATGGGTATTTAATACCTGGTGTGTATCATGAAATTATACTTATAATCATACACTCAAAAATAAGAAATAATTTTTTTAATGGTGGATTTGATCAACATGTTGGAAATGGGGAGAGATTTGGTGCATTATAGGTCAACACTTATGATTTAAGTCTACCTAGTGGATTAGTTTTTGAATTAAAAATTTTTAATATGTTCTATCAATAAATACAAATTTTATTTCAATATCTTGTTTGGATAAGAAGGGGTTTTCATTTCATTATTAAAAACAAGATTATATATATATATGAAATATTTTATAGCATTATGAATATGTTTAATGGTTTATATATTCTAGATATAGATAATCCTAGCTATAACATTTAGGATTATAATTTCAAAGTTTATTCAAGCACCACTTATCAATGGAACTATCTCCTTGGATATAAAAATGATAAACACATCCAATAAATACATAAATATGGATTGTTGGACTCATTCAATTATTAATTTCTTGATAATTGTAAATGTGTTTTATTAGAAAAAATTTCTAATGTTCCTTTTAATGGTAAAGGGGGAGAGTTATTAGAATGTTATATATTTTACATAAAAATATATATAGATTAATGAGTACTCAAGAAAATGGTGGGTATAGTTACTTTATAACCTTTATCGATGATTTCAGTTGGTATGGTTATGATTTTTTTATAAGACACAAGTTTAAAACTATTGAAAGGTTTAATGCGTACAAAAGTGAAATAAAAAATCAATTGTGAAAAATTATTAATATTATTTAATTAGATCATATTGGTGAATACTTGAGCTATGAATTTACTAATCACTTAAGAGATTGTAATTTTTTACAACTCATTGATCCAGGAATTCCATAGTGGAATTATGTGTGTGAGATGAGGAATTTTAACTTTTTTTCTATGGTGTAGTCGATGATGAGTTAATATGAACTTCCAATATCATTATGATGATATGATTTAGAGTCTTATAAATAAATTATTAGTTTCATTACATATAAATCAGTCATAAATACAATATATCATATATGGATCAGGATACATCCCAAATTCATTTTTTATAAGTATTCGGGTTTTGAAGCACATGTATGATGTTTGGATTCTAAAAACCTTTATCTTAAATATAAAAATGATTTTTTCTCCTAAAGAAAATATGTGATAATATTTTTATAATACCACTGAGCACAAAGTGTTTAAATCTAAATATATTGCTTTACTTAAGAAAGATAACATGAATATAGTGGTAAAAATTAGACTTGGAGATGTTTGGGACCAAAAAATAAGAATTGTTCCTAATATGAAAAGTGATTCGATTATACAAAGAGTTATGGAAGAAGAACCAAAATAGGCTACAAAGGAAATTTAAAGGTACAATAAAATTCATTAAGATCCCAATAGATATAGATTTATTTGGAAAAATAATAATGGTGTACTATTCAAAATTTATGAACCTACTACATACCAAGAGGCCATTGAGAGTTTTGATTTTGAGAAATGGGTTGAGGGGATGAAATATGAAATGGAATCTATATTGACTAACCAAGTATGAATCTCAGTGGATTCACCTTAAAAGGTGAGTCTCATAGGGTGCTAGTTATTTTTTAAAGAAAACTGGCATATATGGTAGAGTGTGTACCTAGAAATATCATATAATAGAAAAATGTTATAAAAAATTTCATGGTATTGACTATGAAGAAAAATTTTATTCAGTTTCAATGATAATTACATTGCAATATTACTTTCTATAATTAATAATTATAATTATGATACAATTCCAATGGATGTAAAAATTAATTTCCTTAATTTAAATTTATTTAAGGATGTGTATATGATACAAACTAAATCCTTTTAAGTTCCAAATAATTTTTCTAAGGTTTTTAGGGTTCAACAGTCCATTTCTAGATTTAAGAAAACATCTTGGAGTTGTAACATATAATTTGATGATGTATTCAATGAGTGTTACTTCATCAAGAACATAGATGTATTGTATGTATATAAACATGTTAGTGGGATTATTATAGTATTTATTTGTGTTGTATGTGGATGACACACTATTCATCAGAAATGATGTCCCGAATTTATCATATGTAAAGATATAATTGATAATGTGATTTTCAATAAATTAAATGGATAAATAGAGTACATATTGAATGTGCAGATCTATAGAGACATAAAAATAGGGTTTTTAATGATAAAAAATAAATATATTGGTAAATTTTTAAAACTTTTAGCATATAGAACTCTAAGAAGGGGTATTTACTAGCATTACATGTAATAAATCTTAAGAATATTTAATAACCTTATAAAGAGTTAGAAAGGGTGGATAATATTACTTATTAATCCTCTATATAATCCATCATTTATTTTATCTCATGTACTCAAACTAATTCAAATTATGATTTTATAGTAACAAGAAGATACCAATATAATCCTAGCAAGAGTCATCAGATCACTATCAATAATTTCCTTAAGTACTTAAGAATAAGTAAAGACATTTTCTTTATTTGTTAGAGGTGAATATTATATCATTTTAACTAGTCACACTGATTTTAATTTCTAATATAAAAAATATTATATAATATCTCAATTTCGTTTCATTTTTTACGTCAATGGTGGAGCTATCATTTTGAAGAGTTCCAAAAAACAGCTATGGTGAACATAAAAACCGAGGCGTAGTACATAAATGGATCAAAAGTTATAAATGATTATATTTTAATCAAGAAGTTAATTATTAAACTTGGGGCGGTTCCTATCATTAAATTATTAATTTATATTTTTTTTGTACCAAATGAAGCTATTACTTGAACCATGGAACCCCGATATAATAAAATAACCAAACCCGTCCACTGAAAATTACATTTCATTTGAAAAATCATTGAGAGTGGTGATGTAAATATTTTTTGGGTGGTTTTAGATTAAAATATAGTGGATCCTTTGAAAAAAATTTAAGATTAAAAATATATGAGTGTTTTTTTCAATATTAGAGTATTAGATATATGAGATATTGTATATAATAATTTTAAAATGTATCATGATTTTACAATAAATTCAATCTTCATTTATCATTCATTTACGTGTATTTTATATATTGTATGATTAATGGAATGATAAAATCTCCTCAAAGTATAGCTTTGATTTTTCCCTAATCAATCATCATCATGGAATATTATGTGTTGTGATGATATATTAAGATTATGAAGAGTAGAATCTTGTATATGATGTAGAGTATAATCATGAGATAATAATTTGAGACTTATTATCTAGACATACCAATGAAATTATATCACATAGAATATCATAAGTTCATTGATATACTTAGGTGTGTGTAGATAATACGAATTCCTATAACATGAGTTTGATAAGACGATTATCAAGAAAACCTATATAATTTGATACATTTCTTTCATCGACCATGGTACTGAGCTAATTATAGGGTGGCTATGTTTATTTTTGATCATATAGCTAGTTGAGTTTAACCATAATGGGGTTTTCCCTTGGGTATATATTTTTTGAAATATTATCTCATGATTAAATTAGACTGAGTAAATTCACTTACATTCTTAGTTGAGTGAAATGATATGCAATCAAATACTTGTATGAATTAAATATTATGAATTCATTCAATCTAGTCAATATATTTTATAGAATCATGAATTTTTGAGATGACCTATACTATATTGAAATTTCCCATGTCAAGTAGTAACTTGATGTCTTGGAAAAAGAAATTATATAATCATACATATGATGTATAGGGATATATAATATGGTGGAGATGTTCATATAGAGATTACTCTAGACCCCTTTTATCTTTAGTCTAAATGAAATTTTGAAAGAGGGTGACCTTTTCTTATAATTATGGACTAGGGAATTCATAATATTTTTCAATAGTACAAAGCACCATGAGGTCACACATAATATCCTAGAATGAGGGATGATATTAATAAAAATTGTTTGTCTAAAATATATTAGAGATTAGCATAATATATCCAAAGTAATTTGGATGGTTTTACAAAGAGTTGTGAAGTTTTGTATAAATTTTATGATTATTTAGTGAAAGTGTAACATTGTTAAGGATTATGAACTCTATCTCAAAACATAAAATGATTAAAGCAACCACATTTTGGTATATGTCATCCCTAATGGGTTTTTAAGGGTATAAAACTTATCCAAACATAGTGGGAGACATCAATTATAACAAATTATACCATTATATCTCTTCATTCAGTTGGATTAAAATAGATAAAATATAGAATGATGTACCTTTTATCTGTTGATCCATTTTTCTATGATCATATATACCTGATTGATAGTGATTACATAGAATCATATAATAGTATACTTCCTCTTATGGTATCCATGGTTTGGATTAATCTACAAACACTTGGGAAGGATCCTCTATTACTCATAGTTTTCTATAACTTTAGAATTGGAGAGAGAGAGAAATAGAGACAGAGAAAATTAGAGAGTTTTGTCTAGAGGTGTTTTCCATAGTGTTTTATCCCAATGGAATTTCACATGAAATAAAAACTATGAGCCTTTATATATATCCATCTATGGTGACTCCTTGGATTATAAATGTTCGACCATAATGAGAAATGTTTCATAAACATTTCATGAATTATAACTCATTGTAACTAAAAAATTACCTTTTTAATTCAATTATTTAATGTTTAATAAAATGTATGGGATGTTTAAAATCCTATAATTATAATCATTTGATATTAAAACTGAGTATAATATCTTGAAGTACTACCATACATAACACCATGATACAGAGTCCCTCACTATGTTATGATCCACACTAATATAGGCCATGACATGGTCTAAAATACCACTCCATGGTGATGCCATTATGTAGATTTTAAAAAATATCCCACTTTCACTGAAGCCTCATAGTCATAGAACACTTTCAGATTATATTACATAATATATAATAAATTTTGAAATTATATCCACAAATTCTTTTGGGTATTATTCAAAAATATTTTTTGAAAATGTATCATTCATTTTCACCACATATTATATCATATGTAACAACTTGTAAAAATCTATCGAATTTTTTTAGACATACTCCAAAATATTTTTGGGACAAAAAAGAAAATTGTATACAAACACTTTATAATGAAACAAAATTTTCATTCACAAAAACATAAATTGTTACCCAATGAGACTTTGTAGTGTCGAAAAAAATAAAAAATTCCCAAATATCTTGCTTTAATCAAATAGTGGCCTTTAGAAGAGCATCAACTCTACTCAAGAAATAAAGGGGTATGACATGATATCTATCAAACACATGTATCTCTATTCTTACGTACAGTAGTTCTATCATATACATGTATTCATGATCATATAATTAATTTTCTAATTCATTGAGTGACTATGAGATGCAGAGTATACCAATCCTATATATCTAACTCGTACATTCTCAATTCTATGAGTATATACTAACTAGATGGATGAACACACCACATGTCATTAACTTAATAGCATGAGAACATCACATTCACATAATAAAAATAGATAAACATATCACAAGTACCATATAAATATATGGATATACACTTGTTAGGAAAAATTGAATCAAGGGACTAGATGTCATAATTTTCGTATGAGAGGACATATACTATCTTGATTATGCCCCAATCGATGAAAAGATCTGGAACATACCCAATAACCCCCTGATTTTATCGGCCTCAAGGTTGGAATAAGAAAGGCGTCAAAGTATAAAGGTTCTCATGTTAGGCATATTTTTAATCTCGGGTATAGGGTTTCAAAATGAAGCATTCAATCCTAGCATACCAAAGACCATCATGTGACACTCCTTGTGGTATACTTAGTGGGTCTTCCAGTACAAAAAACTATTTTTTAGACTCAGGATCATATTATATATCTCTATATAAGATACCCATAATAACATTAAATTTTTTCTACCATATATAATAATCCATGATGAACATTAGTTATGGATAACTGAAACTCATACTTTAAGAGGTCAATTATCATTTCACACCATGAAATATTTGTATCCAGTGTGAAAAAAATAAAAAATTAGAGATTATATTTTGTATAACATGATCCATTTAATTTTCTTAAACTCTATTAATAATACTCGAAAACCCTTACATAAGGTCTTATCTAATAATATTCCATATGAAATACCACTAGAGAGTCCCTATGTTTACTAAAAATTTAGGGTTTTTCTAAACTCATTACATCCCTTTGTAATTACTACCACATCACTATATGACAATCTGATAAAAACCTCCTTCTAAAATTCATTAATAACTTTCATCTATGATGGGTTTTTTTAATAATGGTGGGAATTAGGAAACCTATTCTTACTGTTCAACTACTTGAATAGAGTACTAAAACTCTTTTACTTTACAACATCATATATCATGATGCTAATATATTCTTTTTTTCTTTGTAGTAAACTTTATAATTACATCATCATCATCTGGAAACTTTTATATTTAAATTATTCATGGGCATCATTTTTGTAAAAAAGATTAACTCTTTACATTAATATCTTTCTTCACCAAAACATTCTAAACACTTTTATGATATAAAGTGACTTTCACATTGAATTTGATTGGTTTAATATTTTATTTTTTATAATTTTAACTCCTTTAAGTCCAAAAATACTTCCACTATCATCTTAGAAACTATATTTTTTCCCCAAAATATCATGCTAAGATGTACAAACTCATTTATGTTATGAAATAATACTTATTTCCTTTAGTGGGAATATTTAACAAACAAATTATAATATCCATATCATATACAATATTACTTGTATTTGGAGTAGTATTCAAGAAAAAGGATGTTATTATTTAAAATATGCTATTATTTTAGTGATGTGAACTATTTCACTCATATTTTAATAAATTTATTGGATAAACACTTTTATTCTAGATAAACCACCTTTAATACTTATATTCTTTTCAAAAATGCTATAAAAATATGACAATAATAACTATTTATATCAAAACCATCATCTCATTTATTTATGATAACAATTGTTTTATAATAAAACATATTATCACATAATAGGAAAAAATATGAAAATATACCCTTTGTTAAGATCTATTTACATATGAAATACACCTTTATATTATAAATATCCATAAAAGTAATATTTACCACTTTATTTGAATGAAAATAACAACCTTCATCCATTATTAGATTTATTATAAAATATTATATATTTACAAGAATTGTAAAATATAAATTCGGTATCATATATCCTTCATAATCAGATAATTTAATCTATAACACTAATACCCAATATTGACTTTCTATGATTATTATTAAACCCCTTTAGGTATTCTAATAAATTCCATTTAATATAAATACTACCCGAATCACACGTAGCTAAATGTGTGCTGAAGTAAAGTTATTTATAGTTCCTACTTACTATTGTAATGTGGTTTGTAGGGACAAACCCAAGGGAAGGCTATTAAATGTGTTTGAGTGACCAATTTATCAAAAAAATCCCACTATTGAAAACAGTGGCTAGAGTATCTATTTTTTTACTTTTTGATTTTGATGAGAAATGATAACATGGTTAATTTTTCTATAAATTATGAGAAGGTGATATGATGAAAAAATGGAAACAATTTAAAAGGATGGACAAGAAAAAAGAAAAGGGAAAGAGAAAATAAAACCCAAATAGATACCTAGGGAAAAGTTAATACTACTAGTTTGTTTAGTATTTCTACTTCTATAAAATATTATAGAAGATGAAACCTTGAAAATTGGTTAGATCACTCTCCCTCTCCAGGAGAGTAATCACGTAAAAAAATGAATCTTGTAGTTCGTAACTCTAAGAAACATAAACTACAATTGAATTTGATGAAAAATTAACCAGAAACAATCTGTCTAATTATTTCTAATGTTTTTGAAATTAAAGTTAAAGGAAAAATATTTTTAAGTAGTCTCACCGAACATTTATAGAGTTTTAATTATTAAAAATAAAGTTGAAAAATCATTATTATTGATTTTAGAATTGATCTCACCGATCAATTCTAAAATTTGACAATGAATGAAGTAAAGTATTAAATAGATAAAACCAACAAATTATGATTCCTTTGAAAACTAGAGTTACCCACAGATCAGGTTGAAAATTTGAGTACAAGTAATTTATAATGAAAAAGAAAATATGAGAAATAGAGGGGAAGAATTATCTATCAAGGAAAATATTACATAAGTATTGATGCTTCTTTTCTCTAGATCTCTCATACTACTTCTGCTCCTCTTGGATGTATAAGATCAGGCTCTAAGAAAATGTTGAAGGAATGAATCTCTATCTACCTTCTTTTCTTATACGACTTTTAATTTTTGAAGTCCTCGATTTTTATTTTTTAGTCACCACGTCTTCCATTGACTTCAGTTGGTCTCATCCCATATCACCACACATGTGTGTTTTTATTGTACTACACTCATGACTTTAGCTTATCCCTTATAAAAAACTCAATAGACCCACTAGTGGTCAATTTGAGTTGAACCTAGACATAAAATCAGAATGGGGTCTGCACAACAAAAAAATAAATAGAAATTAATGATTAATTAAATGTTAATAAAAGGATTAAGCTTTTATAAATATTTATTTTTTTATTTAATTAATATTAAAATATTAAATTAATATTTTAATTAACTTATATTTATTTTTAATTACTAAATTTATAATTAATATTAATCTATTAATTATTGTTTTATTTTATTTATAAATTTTAAATATTATTGATTAGTCACTGAAAGTGGCTAATATTCATTGTTAAGATCTTAATATTAATGTGTTTAAAAGTTCATAAACATAAATTTTAGTACAATTCAGAAATTGAACTTCATTTCCCATCATTGTGCAATTCATGCTTAAAATGTCAATTTGGGCCCACTCAATAATTTGCTTGTGGAAATTACAATATTCATCATTTTAATTTGAAATTTTGGGATATGATTGATCACTTTGTTTGAAACATTTTATCTTTTAGGTCCGATGGATGAATCCCAAAGGAAGATGGAGAATTTTGCGCCTGAAGGCAGAAACTTGCTAGAAAAAGCATAATGGGCCTAAGGCCCATCAAACAAATGGATCTGAAGTTGAGATTTAAATGGAGGAATTGTCATTAATGCACAGAAATCCGTCCCACCATTTCAACCATAACATTCAAACGGCTGAGCCAAATGTCCTAAAATTTTGAGAGCTTCTAGAAGACACATGGACGAAGATATGTTATATTTATGACACCTTCGGATTCGGCCATATGAAGTGTAAAAAGCACACGTCAAAATGGAGGACGAATCTGGACAGTTTTCCGGGTCAACTTCGAAACGTCAATTTACTTTTGATTCTTCACCCTCCTTTTGACTCTATTAATTGTTTGGGGGTGAATTTAATGTTGGGGGTGGACATAAGGCTCCTAATATGCCTATATAAGGAGCTGGTGGTGAAGGGAATAATCATCTAACATTTTTCTTTGAATCCATGTTTTTCTTTCATCCATTGTATTTCTTTCAATTGTAATTTTCTGCTTTCAATTTGTAATCGCATCATCAAGTTTTCCCATGTAAGTTTTTCTTTCACGTTTATTATTTTAATAAAATTTCTTCTTCTTCTTCACTTTTTATTTTTCTTTTCTTCACACGTTGATACCATTGAATCATGGTGTGAAATTATTCACACCAACACTTGTGATTTCAATCACACAACGGTGGAGTGTTCGTTCTTTTAATAATTTTCTTCTTCTTCAATTCCGCCCCCTTAAGTCTACATCCCACTTCCATTGGTAGAATAGCATCAATGGAGGGCTAACCTCTTAAGGTTTGATCCAAGGGAGTAGCAAGGTCATGGATTGAATGTTATTTCATGTACTTAATATTTAAATCTATTCGTTATTTTAGGATTTCCATTTGATGAGTTACATTCTTTCTCATCTTTTCCAACTTTAACGATGACACATTTTGAGTGCTAGTACGATCTATTTCCTTTGAGTGCTCATTAAAGTGTTCCTCAAAGTGAATTTTTGATTGGCCTTGGAATTGTGTAGGGATTAAATTGGTGAATGATTTGGAAGAATTATCTCATTGTTTGGATATGTCTTGAATTAATGACATGAAATTTTCTAAGAAAAGAAATTCATCCAATCCACCCCAAGAAAAACCCTAAGATCAACCCACCATCAATAATTGTTTAGTTCACATCATTTTTTATTATATATTATTTAAATTATATCTTTTGTTCTTCAATTAAAATCTACCTCAAAGTTGGCCACTTCATAGCCAATCCCTCAATAAATCATAGCGTCTCAAGGTTACTTCTTCGGTCCCTGTGGATTCGATCCCTACTTTTACTTCAACGACCGCTTTTACCAGTAGGGTAAATTTGGGCGCAACCAAATTTTGGCTCCGTTGCCGGGGACCCAAGTAAGTTTTCTTAGACACTCATCTTCTTTTCTCACCCTAAATTCTCTATTCTCACCCTAATTTCTCTTCTCTTTTCCCCTTTCTGTTTCTGTGTGTCCAATGAATCCCAAAAATAACTTTCAATAAACTACAATGTATTGTCTTCAACAATAACCATTAATATACCAAGGCTATAATGAACTGGAAAATCAATATTTTGAATCACCTCAGATAGAAAATTTCATTGACCAAACCAGGATTGAATACACCACACCAGATGAGATGTACAATCAATGGGATGTTGATTGTTTAAAGGATCAATTTCCATACCTCTCGAGGATGATTGAAGAGATCAAACATAATGAAGTTCATGATGTCCAAACATCTATAAATCCTAATTCTGAAAAAATTCTTGAACATTTGTGTAAAAAAATGGATAAAATGAATTCAGAGGTTTCATCTTTAAGAGTAGAACTACAAAGCATTGAAATGGTTGTGGAACCCTTTCCCACTCAGGTTGTCTCTCCCTTGTCACTAATACAAGAATCTTGTCTCTCACAAACCTCAAATGAATTTATTGAAGAACCAACCATTGGATTTGGGATAGTTGAAGATAATCAAGGAATTGTTGATGGGTGCTTAAATCAAGAGGAAACTGATGTTTTGTATTCACAAGAGGGAAACTTGACATTATGGATGGAGAGTCCTGAATATTTCTCCATTGATGATTTTTCAAAAACACAAATCATTGAACAATTGGGAGAAATACCAAACATTGAGCCCATACCCACACCTCAGATTCAAGTAGACACTTTTGGGGATGAATCATATTTTAAAATGGAACCAATTCTTTCTAAATTTTTTGGAGAAGAAACTGACTTTCATTCAAATTTCCAATCTTTATTAGGAAATTGCAATCGACCAGAACTCAAAATCATTATCCTTCCTTCCCCAGACAAGAATTCCATCATAGGTGATAAAGAAGACCTTGCAGTTTTAGTTCATTCATCTAAACAAGCAAATAATTTTGTAATGGTCATTGATGTCTTAGGAAAGAATAAAAGTTCAAATCGATCAACCATTTCAGATATTCCTTGGATTTTACCAATCATTGTGGAAAATAGGATTTTACATGAAACAAATTTCAAAAAAATAATCAATCTCAATCTTATTGAAGTGGAAAAAGATGAGTTAATTAAAATGCTGAAAGTTGGAATTGGATAAGTTGGGGGGTAAAAGTCGAGCTAACGACGTTAAACAAAAGCGCTGCATGGGAGGCAACCCATGGTTTTCTTGTTTCCAATCATTTTGAATCATTTTATTTTTCATATAATAAATTACCATAAGATGTTGACTTGTTCTTCTTTTATGAGTAAGGATGGGTATGAAAGGGGAGCGCCATATTCATCTGTGTCACGTGGTGTGATCTCTGAGTAATACCTTACCCAGAAAATATAAAGAAGACAATGTATCATCAGTTTATTTTGTTTTGTTTTATTTTTTTATAGGTTAAAAAAAATAAAAGGACATGTTGAAATCCATAAGGATAATCCATTCACCACCATCCAAGCCGCTGAGACTCAAATCCAGGATTGAAGGGAGACTGTGGCATGCACTATCATCATCATCAACAACCAGGTGACTTCATTCCATGATTTTCATTTTAAATTTCTTCTTTGAACTCCTATCCTACCCCCTTCTAGCTTTTCTTTTCTTTAAACACTGGGGACAGTGTTATTCTAAGTTGGGGGGGGGATAAAAAGTGATCTTTTTTTGAATAAGAACATGCATGAAAAGAAAAATTCCATTAACCTTGAACATGATAACACACATTGCAAAATCTAAAATTGGATATCAAATAATTTTGTATGCCTTGATTATGATTTTATTACAAGTTTAAGTTCATGAGCATAGTTTTTGGAAGGTGCGGTTGTCCGATGTGATTTTTCAATGTTTACATTTTCATCCCCTTAATAAAAATGCCACAATGCATGTCTACTAGATCGTGGGTGTAAATTTGAGTTCTTGGGTCCCTTTTATTATAGCATAGGGTTTTGGGGTCACTATTAGTTTAATTTTTGTATCCATAAAAAAAACAAAAAAAAAACAAAAAAATGACCACATAGAGCAATGTTTTGTCCAAATGACCACATAGAGTAATGTGTATTTAAATGTTTTTGGAAAAGGGGATTTGGATTTCATATTTGTAATTTATTTTGCTCGGGACTTGCAAAACTCAAGTTGGGGGGTGTGATTAGTCACTGAAAGTGGCTAATATTCATTGTTAAGATCTTAATATTAATGTGTTTAAAAGTTCATAAACATCAATTTTAGTCCAATTCAGAAATTGAACTTCATTTCCCATCATTGTGCAATTCATGCTTAAAATGTCAATTTGGGCCCACTCAATAATTTGCTTGTGGAAATTACAATATTCATCATTTTAATTTGAAATTTTGGGATATGATTGATCACTTTGTTTGGAACATTTTATCTTTTAGGTCCGATGGATGAATCCTAAAGGAAGATGGAGAATTTTGCGCCTGAAGGCTGAAACTTGCTAGAAAAAGCATAATGGGCCTAAGGCCCATCAAACAAATGGATCTGAAGTTGAGATTTAAATGGAGGACTTGTCATTAATGCACAGAAATCCGTCCCACCATTTCAACCATAACATTCAAACGGGTGAGACAAATGTCCTAAAATTTTGAGAGCTTCTAGATGACACATGGATGAAGATATTTTATATTTATGACACCTTCGGATTCGGCCATATGAAGTGTCAAAAGCACACGTCAAAATGGAGGACGAATCTGGACAGTTTTCCGGGTCAACTTCGAAACGTCAATTTACTTTTGATTCTTCACCCTCCTTTTGACTCTCTTAATTGTTGGGGGGTGAATTTAATGTTGGGGGTGGAAATAAGGCTCCTAATATGCCTATATAAGGAGCTGTTGGTGAAGGGAATAATAATCTAACATTTTTCTTTGAATCCATGTTTTTCTTTCATCCATTGTATTTCTTTCAATTGTAATTTTCTGCTTTCAATTTGTAATCGCATCGTCAAGTTTTCCCATGTAAGTTTTTCTTTCACGTTTATTATTTTAAGAAAATTTCTTCTTCTTCTTCACTTTTTATTTTTCTTTTCTTCACACGTTGATACCGTTGAATCATGGTGTGAAATTATTCACACCAACACTTGTGATTTCAATCACACAACGGTGGAGTGTTCGTTCTTTTAATAATTTTCTTCTTCTTCAATTCCGCCCCCTTAAGTCTAAATCCCGCTTCCATTGGTAGAATAGCATCAATGGAGGGCTAACCTATTAAGGTTTGATCCAAGGGAGTAGCAAGGTCATGGATTGAATGTTATTTCATGTACTTAATATTTAAATCTATTCGTTATTTTAGGATTTCCATTTGATGAGTTACATTCTTTCTCATCTTTGCCAACTTTAACGATGACACATTTTGAGTGCTAGTACGATCTATTTTCTTTGAGTGCTCATTAAAGTGATCCTCAAAGTGAATTTTTGATTGGCCTTGGAATTGTGTAGGGATTAAATTGGTGAATGATTTGGAAGAATTATCTCATTGTTTGGATATGTCTTGAATTAATGACATGAAATTTTCTAAGAAAAGAAATTCATCCAATCCACCCCAAGCAAAACCCTAAGATCAACCCACCATCAATAATTGTTTAGTTCACATCATTTTTTATTATATATTATTTAAATTATATCTTTAGTTCTTCAATTAAAATCTACCTCAAAGTTGGCCACTTCATAGCCAATCCCTCAATAAATCATAGCGTCTCAAGGTTACTTCTTCAGTCCCTATGGATTCGATCCCTACTTGTACTTCAACGACCGCTTTTACCAGTAGGGTAAATTTGGGCGCAACCAATTATTATTAATTAAATTAATTATTTAAGAAAATTAATAATATTTTTATATCTTTATCATAAGATAATTAATTAACTCATTTTTAAGGATTATAAATTTATTATTTTATTAAGTTAATAAAATTTTAATTATTTATTTTATTAAATATTATTATTAATTTTATTATTAATTTTAATTATAATTATTATTAAATATATATATTTAATTTTATTTACTATATTAAATTATTATTTAAATTATTTTATTAATAATTAGTTGTTATATTTTATTATTTTATTATTACTTTTTTGTTCTCCCTTTTCAAGTTGCGGCCCGCTGGGGGGGGGGGGGGGCTTCTTCCTTCCTCCCAAAGGATTGGCCTAGAGCGGTTCATCCTCCACAACTTCAACTCCTTGGCAGCTCTCCTTCAGTAGTGAAGGGTGGTGCCGATATTGATTTAATATCTTGGTTTAGGCTTTTCTCCATAGTGACTTTATCTAAGCCATTGATGAAGGTGGGGGGGGGGTCAGTAGCTTTTATTCACTTCCTAGATATCTCCATCATAGTCCCTATTTGCATCAGTGAAGGAGTGAGGCTGAGACAGCAGCTGCAGTTTCCTTCCATGAACACCGGTGGAAACTATGTGTGACATCAATGGAGGTAGCGCAGAGAGCCCTTAGCTCGGCTTCATCAGATGAAAATGATTAAGGAACCAAACCTGAGAGAAAAATTGTTCTAGATCTGAGAAATTGTGGCTCATTCTACCGGTAGTAAAGTATTATTCGACATCAAATCCTCCGAGTTTTGGTGATTCTTCAAATCTGAGTTGAGATCTAGTGGTGCGAGCTCCTCCAAATATCGACTACATCGACTTAGGATAGTGTTCGGTGATTTTGGGATTGAGTTCATTTGTGTGACGGAGGTTTGGTTCTGAGTAGCAAATACTAGGCCGATGGTGGGTGATGGATGTTTCTAGCATAAGGAGATCCGATGATGAATAGTGACGATGAGTCAAGTTACTAGTTTGGTGTGGTGGTAATTCACGAGGAAACCCTAGCGGTGTCTCAACTTTGTAGGTGAGAAGAACTACAATGGTGAGTTAGGGACTCCCATTGTGCAGTGGCTACAAATGAGTGGTGGTGACTCGTTGCGGGGGTGAGACAGAGGAAATGCCACAACGGTGACTCGCGTGACTATGAATTTGGAAAATGAAGATCCACCATTGGAAATACAATAGTGGATGCAGATAAATTGGCAAAGAAATATGGTGGTGACTCCCTACAAAAGGAAAATGAAAAAATGGGTCACTGTTGGGTTCCTAATGGTGTCTCACTCATCTTGTGGTGACAAAATTTGGTGGTGATGAACTTTTATGGTGACTAATCTACAAAAATAATAAAACAACTAACAAATAAAAATAAATTAAAACATATAAAAATTTAAGGAATAAAGAATTAAAAAATTAATCAATTAATTAAATCAAATAAACTCAAATTATAAAATAAATTAATATAAATTTAAAAAAATTGAGTTATTAATAAATTCACAACTAAAAACTTAAAAAAATAAAAACTTAACTTAAATTTAAAAGTTAATAAAATTCAAAATTAGAAAAAATAAATATTCCAATACTAAAATATTAAATTTAATTAAAACATTAAATTTAAAATATTTTAATTAATTAATTTAGATAAAATTAAATAATAAAATTGATAATTAAAGTTAAATAATAATAATTCAAGACTCAAATGAAATAAAAAATTAAGATAACTAAATAAATACATAATGAAAGAAAGTTCAATTAATAAAAACAAGCGTGACATAAAATTAAAATGTAAATCATAATTAAAAATTCAAAATGTAATTAAAACATTATATAACTATAAAATTACGTAAGATAAAATAAATAATTTCAAAGGCTAAAAAATAAAAAACAAAATACAAGAAAAATATTATTTAAAAAATTAAACTATAAAATTATTAAAGAGTAATTAATTAACATAAAAGGAAAAATTAATTAATTAAATGATTAAAAACTTAATAACAAGATGTGGAAAATCTTTCGTTTTTAAGGACACATTAAATTCCCCCACACTTAATCATTTATTTTCCTCAATCAATACCATGTTTTTTTTCAATTTGAAAAAAACATTTTTTTACATAAAACTAAAATTAAATAATTTCTAATAGTTTAAAAGTATAGGGACAAAAACTTTTGAAATTAGATTTTCAAAATTAATGTCCAAAATAATTCATGCATAAAATTTAAATACTCATTAGGTGATCAAAGAAGAAAATAGTTATCTACTTCTTAGCATTTCATGCCACATATACGATGCTACTTAATGACTTATTTTAATTAAAGTTCAAGTTCTAAAAATAATAGTGATAAAAAGTTACATAAAAGTGGAAATAAGATCATAAAAAACATACATTCTACTTAGAAATTATCCTAGGTTCAAAAAATAAATATTTTTTTGAAATCTCTTTATTGATACAACTTAAATAATTTTCATGCAAACCAATTCTCCCCTCCTTCACCGGATGTTCAAAATCCCTCTCACCATAATGAACTCATTTTTAACAACCAGGTACTTTATTATTATTTTTTTGAACTTTTACAAACCATGTAATTTGAGAAAGACACAATGCATATGCTCTTATTATAATTGTACAGAAGGATTACTCACACACACTATGCCTAGTGTCTCAGAGGTTCACCGTTGGGTCCTTCTTTCCTATTTTACTTGAGATTCAAAAGTCTTATAATATTATCAGTTAAATTGGATCAATAAATTGATTAATTTTTAAGTTAAATAAAAATTGATTCCCCTGAGTTTAAGTTCATGTTTAAAGTTTCCTAAGGTTATGATTATAATTCCATACATATTTATCCTATGTTACTCTCATTATCAATTCCTAAACTGATAATTGATAAGTTAAATAAGAAACTTCACTCAGTAGTCATTCATCATAAAAAATTTCAAATTTTAAATATCCCTCAACAAGTCGTAAGTAATATTCATTTGGAAAGATTCAATTTATGTATAGAATTAAACCTAAGAATTTGAAAAAACTGACCATTTTTACTAGAAAAAAAATAAAAGGGATGAAGAATTTGATGGTCTTACATTAAATTACATATTAGTCAATAATAAGTAGACCCCATCCCCCACATTTAAAACTCAAATTTTACCTCAAAGTTGAATTCCAAGGTGGACAAAAAAAAATTGACCATGAAAGCTCAAAACAAATTTTCAATTTAGCTATAAAGTTACATGTTAAAGGGTTATAGTGAAACTCAAAAGTATTAATTCCAAATAAATTATTTTAAAATAGATCAAAAAAATTTATGCATTATCATTTTAGCCAGTGATAAAAATAATTCAATTAATTTCATAATAGTAGCATCTAAAAAATTTGAGTGCAGTGAAGTGGGTGTAGCAATTTTGAAAATGTGTTTCAATTAGATTTTCAACAACATAGTTAAAGGTATGCTATAAAACATACAAATACCATTTCAATCACTTAAAATTAGATAACAAGTGGTACAATACCCACACTTAATTTCACAATGTAAATATATTTAAAAGCAACAAAAATAAATTTTCAAAAATAAACAAATTATGAAATAAAGTTTTCCAGTAGTAGCATAAAATCAATGACTCATTGCCATTGCCACACCAATGACTCACTATTGTGGTGACTCACCCTTAGTAGTGTTATAATGTATTATTTTTTCCTTTTAGAAAGTAATAGATAAGAGTATAAAAAAGATGCAGAAATAAAAATTAAGAAATTCCCTGATTAATGAAGCTTTCCTTTCCAATGATGTTTTATAATGAAACTTCTTGTGAGTTGAGAGATAAATAGAATTATACTCTTCTATTTACACTAGCAGCAACCTTTTGTAAATTAATAGACTAGGAGAGATAATAACATATAACCGGTAGAAAATGAACACAAGACAGATAAATAAGCACATTATTCAAAGAGAAAAAAGAAAAAAAAAGTAAAACACAAAGACAGACCATGGGTTAGCTCCCATGAAGCACTGAATTTTAAGTCTTCAGTTATAAATTACTGAAAATTAGTTATCAATCACTTAAATGTGAGATAAGAACTTTGGATACCCTTTAAAATAGAGTTTTACTCTTTACCCATTAATAAGAATTAGATTTTTTCCTCTAAAACACTTTCATTATCTCCACTCTTTAACACACTAATAATAGTAAAGGGTCCATAACACATAGATTTCATCTTACCAAGAAAGTTCTTAAGTCTAGAATTAAAGAGAAGTACCTTATATAAAGGTTTAATATCTATATTTTAAATGACAGAATCATGAAATTTTTTGGACCACTTTTTATATATCTTCGAGTTATCATATGACTCTCTCTTGATCTCATCTAACCCAATTAACTCAAATGGGATTCTCTCTCCATCACTCTTAAAATCAAAAATGAAAGCCTTAAATTCATTATATGACTTGTGATGAAACTCAATAGGAAAATAAAAAAATTTCAAAAATAAAAACCTATATGGATACATACCAATTGGGGTTATGAAAGCTATTCTATATACCCAAAAAGCCTTATCTAATTTGAGAGACCGAACCTTCCTAGAGATTTAGACATTTTTCTCTAGAATTTGTTTAAGCTCACTATTAGATATTTCTACCTATCCACTAGACCATGGATAGTATGTTATTCTATTCTTATGGGTGTATCCATATTTCTCCATTATAGCCTTAATTGTTTAATTTTTAAAGTGGGTTCCATTTTCAATTATGAAAGTTCTTGGCACCACAAACCCTGAAAGAATTTTATTTTTGAAAAATTTAATGACACTGCTATATTTATTGTTGGGAATAGATAATACCTAAACCCACTTAGACCCATAATCAACAACCACTAAAATATACTCATTCTGATGTAATGATGGGAATGGTCCCATAATGTCTAAGACCCAAAAATAAAAAACATCAACTTACAAGATTCCTTTTTGAGGTAGCACCTACTTCCTTCCAGTATTTCCTAACCTCTAGAATCAATCATAGCCCACTAAATAGGTCCTTGTATCCCTGAATAAATTGGGAAAATAAAATACTAATTGAAAGACTTTTTGGGCTGTGATTTCTTCACCTTGATGTCCTTCCCAAGGTAAGGAGTGGAAAATCATCAGTAAGAGAAAAAATCCTCTTCTCACACACTCAATATTAGAATTCCATCAGAACATATCATACATAGAAAAGGATTATACCAAAGATAGTAATTGAGTTCTAAAATGAATTTATTTATTTGGTTATTTGACAGTTCATTTGGAATGAATATTGATTCCAAAATTTTTGAAAAGTTTGCAAACAAAGAAGACTACCAAATAGAGATAGTGATAAGATTATCATAAGGAAAGAAATAATTTATCTCCCTTGGATATTGATAGTGGATGTTAGTCCAGGAAAGGTGTGCTATGACTACATTCTCATCTCCTTTATTATATCTAATTTCCATATTAAACCATTTCAATAACATAATCCACTTAATGAGATTGGGTTTGGCCTCCTTGTTAGAAAACAAATACTTTAAGGAAGAAAGATTTGTGAGGATAAAGACTTTAGAACCTAAGAAATACTACCTAAATTTCTATAGAGAAAACACAACAACTAACAACTCCTTTTCTATAGTGGTATAATTCCTTTATGCCTCATCTAGAATCCTTCTAGAATAATAGATCACATGAAACTTCTTATTTCTTCTTTGTCTTAAGACAACTCCAAAAACCATGTCACTTTCATCCCACATTAGTTCAAAGGGTAATTTCTAATCTAGTGCAGTAACAATAGGTGATGAAGTGAGTTTTTCCTTGAGTAAATTAAAAGATTCCAAATAGTTTTGATAAAAATTGAAGGGTACACATTTTAAAAGAAGAGAATACGAGGGATTTGTTATTTTTGAGAAATGTTTTCTAAACCTCTCGTAAAATTTGATATTATCTAAGAAACTTATAAAACCCTTAACATTTTTAGGAGGAAGAAATTTTTCAATAACTTTTATTTTTGCAGTGTCAACCTCTAAACCTCTCTTGAACACCTTATGTCCAAGAATTATCCCTTAAATGACCCTAAATTTTCATTTTTCCTAGTTAAGAACTAGGTTGGTCTCTAAGTATCTTTCCAATACAAACTAAAAGTTTCCTAAACAAGTCTCAAATGTGCTACCAACAATGGAGTAGTCAACCATGAAAACCACAATGATTCTTTATATCATATTAGAAAAAATGGTCGTCATGCATCTTTGAATGGTAGTTGGAACACCACAAATTACAAAAGGAACACTCAAGTAGGAAAATTTACCAATGGGGTATGTGAATAAAGTTTTCTCTTGATCTTTTAGGGCTATTGGGATCCGATTGTAACCAGAATATCCATCCAGATAACAAAATAAATAATTTAAAGCAAGCCTCTCCTGAATTTGGTCTAGGAAGGGCATGAAAAAATGATCCTTCCTTGTGGATGAATTGAGCTTCATATAATCTATATATACTATCCATTTTGTTGCTTTTATTACTTTAATTTCTTCATTTTTTCATTAGTGATTATAGTGAAACCATACATTTTGGGGACTATTAAGACCGGAATGATCTAAGTACTATAAGATATGGGATAAGTGATTACAATTTTTAGATGTTTGGTGAATTACTCTCTAACAACTTCCTTCGTGTTAGGATTTAGTATTATCTAACACTCAAATCTAGGTTTATGGTCTGGCTCTATAGGGATCTTGTGCATGAAAAATGAAGGTCCAGTCCATTTTATATCAATTATGGACCAACCAATGGAAGATTTAAATATTTTAAGAACACCCATTTTTTTATTCTTTGTTATCTTTTAACTTGAGAGAAATTATTATAGGTATAATAGAATCCTCACCCAAAAAATGATTATTTTAGGTGTGCTAGGAGTGGTTTGAGTTCTAAAGTGGGTGCCTTTTCACTTGAAGGAAGACTCTTGGGACTGGGATGACTTAGTTCATTGACATTTCCCTTATAATGAATTTGAAATATAGAAAGATTTTCAATATTATGAACAATTTTATGATTTTCTACATTGTTTTCTATGGTGTAAAACTCACTCTCAAAATTTTCTAGGTCACAGTTTAACAAAATTATTAGAGAAAAACCATTTATTTGTTTAATAAACTCTACCTATTCCAAATAAAACTATTCAGTAGTGATTGTGGAAATATTTTCAGCTTCTATTTCTCTAAAAAATTCTCTAAATTCAAAAATAGAGGATTTAACAACATCATAACTAACAGAAATAGTGTTATTGTGTAGTTCTATAAAATTTTCCAGTTTTTTTATTTTTATAAGTTTTAATATTTTATTTAATAGAAAAAACATGATTTTCATCTTCCAAAGAAATTTCTTCAGCCAATGGTTGTTTTTTTGAATCTTCAAAAGGTTTAGTTGTCTTTTTATCTTATAATAGCTCTACTCTAGAACAAATATCACCAAAAGTTGGTTATTTTACATTTTTAAAGAAATTTAACTCTTATTATTATTATCAAATTTTAAATGTAAGTTTACCCTTAGATATATTTATGACTGCTCTCCCACTAGCTAATAATGGCCCACTGAGGATGATGGGCACCTCCTGGTCATAGTCTATTTCTAAGACTGAGTAGTCAACTAAAGAAAACTTACCAAATCTAACAAGAATATCACCTACCCTTCCCATAGGATGTGTGAATGGGTGATCAACTAACTATAGAATGATAGTGGTGGGTTAAAGTTCACCAAATATAAACTGTTGAAATACTGTGAATGGGAGAAAATTGATATTATCACCTAAGTCACATAAGCAGTTGAGTTAGTTAGAATTTCCAAAAGTGTTGGGTATGAAAAAACTACCTAGGTTTTTGAGTTTTGTAGGGATTTTCCTTTAGAGTACAACACTACACTATTTAGTGAGGTTATTTTTTAGAATATTCTTCATGAGTCATTTTTTTATTTTTTTAAGATATTTAAAGAATGAAGGGTTTTGAATTAAGGTTTGGATGAATGGGATATTAATTTAATCTTGGTAAAAATCCTAAGGAACTGAAAAAGATCAGCCATTTTGTTACTTTTGGGTTTCAATTTTTCTGAGAAAAAGATGGGTGGGGAAAATTTCTTAAGAACAGTAGACATGTCCCAAAATTATTCTATAGTTTTTTCCTTACCCATGTTCTTACTTGAATTAGAAAATTTTTTATCTTGTGTTTTAGGTGAAAAATTGAGATTTTTATCATTTTTATCATTTATATGATGATTTCAAGATTTTGTGTCAAGTAGAATTTTTTTCGATATTCATTCTATTTTCTAGTTTGAGAATTTTAAATGTATTTTCCAACTTTATGTTGAGTTTTTTGACCACATATTGTTAAAAATTTCATAACATTTTCTCTAGGGATGATTTCAGTTGTACTAGGAAGTTTACCATGTTCCCTTTGATTCATTCCTCTTACAAGTTGGCCGAGTTGAGTTTTCATATTTTTTATTCTAGCATCAAATTGAATTTTTCTAGGATCATAAAGGTATTTATGTTTATTAAATTGAGTTTTAATATTTTCATCTTGAGATTCTATTATATATAAGATTTCATCCAATTTCAAAAAATTGACCCCTAAAATTTCCTTGTGAATTAAAAGACTCACCACTTGGTGGATTTTGAAATTGTTTTCATGGTTGGTTTTGGTAGCCAGGGGAGTTAGGTTACTTTTTGGCCTTGTTCTTTCCATGAAAATATAAGATGATTCCTATATCTATCATTATAGTTATTTGAAAAGGGATTATCTTTGGCATGAATCCTAGGACCATAGTTAAAAAATATTTAATTTTCTTGTCAGGCTGGTATGTCAAAGTTTGTAAAGTTTTTTCAGTGCACTAAAACATCCCACACTAGGAACATTATTCTCTAAATGATTGGTTTGAGTTTTGAGAACCTAGTTGGTTTACAAGTTGTTTGGTATTTTGGTTAATTAAGGTTTGATGTTAGTTTTTTTTCAGTAAGTTGAGAGTTCATCACTATTCCAAAACCAATACTGTTTGCATTTTTTTACTCTCTTACACCTTGAATTTTTTTGTTGAGAATTTAGGGAAATATTGTTATAATTTTGTCTCAAATATTAATCAGTTTTTTTCATTATAATCCCCCCCAATAGATTGTTAAACAATGTTCTGACTAGAAGAGGAAAACCCTTCATAGAAGGTTTCCATGAGAACATGGGATGAGAGTTGATAATGGGGACACTTGCGAAGCAGGTCCATGAATCTATTCCAAGCCTTATTAAAGGCATATCCATATTCTTGGTAAAAACTAATTATTTTTTCTTAGTTCACCTTTTAATATTTGGGGATAAAATTTCATTATAAAAGTGTTATAAACTTATCACTAATTATAAAAAATTATCTCATCTAGACTTATAAACCAATCTTGAGCATTCCATTTCTAGAAAAGGGGAAATACTAACATTATAAGTTCATTTTTGGTGAGTCCTAAAAGAGGAAGTTGTTGTAAAGTGTTTTAGAAAACTCTAATGAAGTCTAGAGAGTCTTCACTATAGATTCAATTGAAATCAAGCAATGGAGACAAGTGGGAATGTTTTGAGTTCATAATTTTTGTCTTGAGGAGATAACGTAATGGATGAAGAGTTACTTGAAACTTGAGGGAGTTAAAAATCCATCATCCTAGGACTCTATATTTGTTATAATAGTCTAGGTTGAAAATTTGGTAGATTATTTTCAATAGTAGGAACCCTCTCTCCTTAATTCTTTATTTCAATTTTATTTTTCTTTTTGAAAGCACTCGTGTGTTTTTCAATTTCAGGATTCAAGGGATATAATATATCGTAAGAATAACTTATGCTTATACAGTAGGCAATAATAGATAAAAATAATCACAAAACAATTGAATGCAGTAAAATCTGATGAAAGGACAAAAACAAGCAGAATTGTCAAAATATAAATTTTAGAAGTTTAGTTAAAAAAATTTTAAAAATTTTTATATTAGTTTTTTTTCGAAATTTTTAATTATTTACAATTGAAAATTGGTCGGTAGAACACTTCCCCAAAAATGGAAAGAAAAAAATTATAGGTCTGTAGGTCCTCAAAACCTGAAAAATTTTATTTATAAACCTAGACTTGCATAGAAGTGAAGGTTCAAACCCAAGGGAAGGATGGTGAATGTGTTTGAGTGAACAATTTAACAAAATAATCCCACTATTGAAAATAGTTGGTAAAGTATATATTTTTTTAATTTTTGATTTTTATTAGAAATGATGAAGTAGTGGATTTTTTGATAAACTGTGAGAAGGTGATATAATGAACAAAGGGAAACAATAGTGAGGATAAAAAGGAAACAATAAAAAGCGAATGAGAAAATACAAACAAAATAGATCATCAGGGAAAAGTTAATACAACTATGTTGTTTAGTATTTATACTTAATTTAAATGTTATAGAAGACACAACCTTGAAAATGAGTTTGACCACTCTCCCTCACCAGGAGAGTAATCCTGTTAAAAAATAAATTTTAGAGCTTTCCACTCCAAGAAACATTAAATATAATTAAATTTGATGAAAAAGTAACCAGAAAAAATCTCTCCAAATGATTTAGATGTTTTTAAAATATAAGTAAAAGAAAAAATCTTTAGAACCAGTCTCACAGAGTGTTTCTAAATTTTGATTAAGAAAAATAAATGTGAAAAATCAATTTTATTGATTTCATAATTGATCTCACAAATCAATTTTGAAATTTGATAAAGAAAGAAGTGAAGTTTTGAAGAGATAAAAACCCATAGATTACTGTTCCCCTAAAAAGCAGAATCACCCAAAAATCATGTTTCAAGTATGAGTATGTGTAATTTCTAATAAAAAATAAAAAATGAAAAATAGTAGGGAAGAATTCTCCATCAGGTAAATGATTACTAAAGTACTTCTGCTTCTTTTCTATAGATATGATGTACTACTTATTCTTCTCCTGGATGTCCAAGATCGGGCTCCAAGAAAGTGTCAAAAGAATGAATCAAGGACTCCCTCCTTTTGTTGCGTGCCTTTTAATTTTTAAATTCCTCTATTGTTCTCTGTTGGTCACTATATCTTCCACCGACTTCAGTTGGTCTCCTCACATATCACCAAACATGGGTTTTTTCTTCCACTGCACTCATGAATTTATCTTATCCCTAGTAACAAACACTACAAATCCACCAGCAGTCTATTCGAGTTGAACTTGGATATAAAATAAAATTGGGGTTTGCACAACAAAAAAACAAATTGAAATTAATGACTGATTAAACGTTAATAAAAAGATTAAACTTCTATAAATATTTATTGTTTTATTTAATTAATATTAAATTATAAAATTACTATGTTAATTAATTTATATTTATTTTTAATTATTGAATTTATAATTATTATAAATTTATTAATTATTATTTTATTTGACTTAAAACTTTTATTTAATATTATTAATTAAATTATTTATTTAATATTATTAATAATATTTTTATATATTTATGAAAATATAATTAATTAATTAATATTTAAAAGCTATTAAATTTATTATTTTATTAATTAAATAAATTTATAATTATTTATTTTATTATATATTATTATTAATGTTATTATTATTAATTTAATTATTATGTGTAATTATAATTATTATTAAATTTATATTTAAATTTATTTATTCTGTTAAATTATTATTTAAATCATTTTATTTAATAAATATTTAATATATTTTATTATTTTTCATTATTTTATTTTTGTTTTTTTGTTTTTCTTCTCCCTTTTCAAGTTGTGGCCTACGGGGAGGTGGGTCTTCTTCCTTCCTCTAGAATGATCTATCTAGAGTGGTTCGTCCTCCATAGCTTCAACTAAATGAAAGTTATCCTTTAGCTGGGAAAGGTGGAACCGACATTGCTTCACCTTCTCAGTTTGGATTTTTCTCCACAATGACTTCATCTAATTTAATGGAAAATGTGCGGTGGTTAGTGGATTCGATTGGATTTCTCAACATCTCATGTGACATCCCTATTGGCATAAGAGAAGGAGTTGGACCGAGATAATGACTATGATTGTCTTCCATGAACGATGACGGCATCTAGGTGCGACATCAATGGAGGAAGTGTCGAGTGGAAACTCCTCAACTTCATCAGATGATGGTGATTAAAGAACTCTACCTAAATGGAGGATTGTTCCAGATCTGGTAAATGGTGGCTTGTGTGACCAATGGTAAAGTATTCATCAATAGATACTCCTCCTAGTTTGGGTGATTCATCAGATATGAGTGAAGATCCAACAGTGCATGATCCTCCAAATCTCGACTACTTCGGCTTAGGATGGTGGTTGGCCAAGGTGGGTTTGAGTTCATTTGTGGGAAAAAAGTTCGGTTCTAAGAGATGAATGCTTGACCAATGGTAGGTGATAGTTTTAGCGAGTGGAAAGAGATCCGATGGTGAACAATGAAGGTTACTCAAGTTTCTGGTTTTCTGTGGTGTGGACTCGTGAGGAAGCCCTGGTGGTGTCTCAACTCTGGCGGTTAGAAGAACTACAATGGTGAGTCAAGAACTCACCATTGTTGTGAATTAAATATGTGGGAGAGGTGGTGTCACAAACATAACTTATTCTAAAGTTATTTTTCATTTAATTTCCATTCATGCTTTGTTTTAGGGGTTTCCCATGCATTTTGGTGGAATTAGTGTATTTTTGAAATTTGGGCCAAACTGTGAGCCCATTTCCAGATTTAAAAATGAAATTTGTTTCTTTTATAACTCCTTAATTTTTCAAAATTATTCTTCCATTACAATTCCTAAAATTACTCCCCTAACCTATTAATACCACCATTTAAATTTGGACCCTTTAAGAATCCATTATAATGGTGTATTTGGGTTTTTATTTAAGGAATTAGGCCATCCCAGAATCCCATTTGCAGTTTAAAAAAATTGTTTATTTAATAAGTTATTCAATTTTGATTATTTTTAAATGATTCTAAGTTTCAACCAAGACCAATGAACCCAGCCATGTTCCCATTATCTTTCCCCCCTCTTTGGAGCTTGTATGCATCGAGAATTAGGGAAGAACTTAATAGGATTTCTCAAATCATCTAGATTTGAAGAGGTAATTTATTTCCTTCATAACTCTTTCAATTATTACTCTATTTCTATCATTTCCATGAAGTTCCTTCTCATTTTCATGAAGAAAAAAATGTAATGTGGTTAGGGTTTTGAACCTAGGGTTTAAAATAGGGGTTTATTGGTCAATTCTTGTGGTTTTAGGTTTGATCTAGTCCCCTCTTGGTGTAGTGGTGGTGTGATTTGATTTTCACACAAAGATTCAAGGGTTCTCCTTAATTTGTTAGGAGAGTCCATGTGTATTCAATTTTTGTGAATAGTATTGTTGTGTTTATGAAAGTTTCATGTTCATGTTCATTTTATTGTGGTAGCAAAAATTAGTTTTAGTGGTTCTTGTATTGCAAATGAATTTTTAATGCCAATTTTAGGTGAAATTAGGGGTTTTTCATGGAAGTATCTTGTTGGTTCATTTGGGTCTTCCCTATCACCAATTATTTGATTTTATTGGGATTTATTAGGTCTTAAAATACTATCTTGAATGTTTATCCCCTTTGTTTTTTGTTGTGACAGTTGTTTTTAATGGTGTTTGTGGAACTTCTGAACATTAAGTTCCATGATTGTTTAAAAATGGAATTTTTACAAAGATAATATTTCTTCATTCACATGGGGATGCCCTAAAATTTATTTTTTGGTTTCATTTAAATTTATTGGGATTCCTTTTCTATTTTGGTAACTTACAGGTGTGCACATAGTGTGAAAAGTGGGGTTTTCAGGGAGTTTTAGGTGCAAAACAATGCGGGTTTTTGAGAAATTGTTTTGTTGAAAATCAAATTGTTTTGTTGTGTGTTTTAAATGGTGTATAGTATGTGTAGCTACTGAATTGTTCATAAGTGACCAGTATTTTTTTATATGAAAATGGATGCATGTGGAATGCCGAATTTTTTTGATCACAAGGGGGAAGCCTGGGTACCTAGGTGGGGCAGATATGTATTAGTACGACTAGTGAACTGGATAAATTATGTCCCTGTTTCAGTTAGAATTTGGATAAAGACAACTATAACTAAACTATATGGATGATGACTGGGAACCACTAGGTTATGGGTATGTTCCCTACTAGTGGCTCATGCACAAGAATGGATTTTTACTATGGTTACTTTACACCGAAGTACGATGTACATGGGCCCCGAGACTATCTAGTGCCTAGGGTTGTTCCCAATTTTGTTGATCATTTGATTTGTGGTATTTTAACTTGAATTAGGGTGTTTTTGGAAGTATAGTACAGTATATCACATGACTATTTAAAAGTGTTAACATTCTGATAGTTTTATCTTGAAAAATATTTTCAATTGAAAGTTGTGTTTCTTGGAAATTGTCATTTTTTTCTTATCATATTAATATTGCTTGTTTCTTCACCCTGTATTGAATGCAATTTGGAGTAATTGGGTGGTATACTATTGGTATTAGGATCAGATCCTACTTACACACCTTTGGTGTAAGTAGACTTTTTTATGCTTGAGTCAGGTAAAGGAAAGGCTTTGGGTGATGGTTGTTCGGGGTTTTAGTTCCCATCCTTGGTGCAGAGTTGTGGAGAATGATTGTGGGTGATGACCCCTTTGGACCTCCTATACTATTTTTGAAGCCATGTATTCAGATCTGGTATTGTTAAGACTTGTTTGGCATGAATATTTCATATTCTTATTATTAATTGATTTTAATGTTTTATGATTTCATACTCTGGTAAATTGTTCCCAAAACTAATTTATTGATACCTGGGAACCTGTTCCAGCCTGTGGGTATAGGAAACGCCCTTTGGTCCTTTTCATGGGATGGATTTGGTGCCGACATTAGTGGTGACCAAATTCAGTTCGGGACAAAATGCTATCAAAGGAGGTTATGTTTTTGGATCATATTACAATTTGAGGATGATTAGAGATAGATAGAAGATTGGAATGTCAGGGATTGGGGTTTTTTTTGTGAGTAGGGTGCCCAGCCCGCACCTCTCATGGAAGACCTTGAGTCACCATGGGATGTTGGAAATTGTTAGATTGACTTCACTTCTAGGTGAGACATGTGGGCTACAGACCACATGTGTACATCAGGCGGGGGTGGAGTAGTTGTTTCTTTTATTATTGTAATGTGGTTAGATTATTTATATTTGATGCATTTGATTAAAATTTTCAGAGTTTGGTATTGATTATTGTTTTGTGACTTTTTCATTTTTTAGCCACATGCCTCCCTGAAAAGCTCCCATGTTCCCATGGGAGGAATCTGAAGAGAGTTCTCCCACACCTATTGATCATAGGATAATCAAGGTTGTGGTTTGGGATGTCCAAGCTCTAGGACAAGGACTAGATCCTACTCTTATTCCTATTAGGTTAAAATAGATGGGTCCTAGAAAATGTAAAGAACATCAGTTTCTAAAAAACAAGCCTCATACCTTTTGAGGCAGCTCAGAACCCTAGGAAGTAGAGGAATGGATCTACAAGGCCGAGTTAATTTTTGAGTTCTTGGAAACACCCAAGGAGATCAGGGTGAAGAGTGCCTCATTTTTTTTGGTGGGTCCCAGTTGTAAGTGGTGGGAGTCAGGGCTTCAGACTAGGAAGAATAAGCAGATGCACTGGGGAGATTTCAAGGACATCTTCAATGAATAGTAATTCTTAGAAGTCTTAGCATATGACAGGTCCGGAGAGTTCATGGACCTTGTTCAGAGGATCCTTTATATGATAGAGTATGCCAACTATTTTGCTAAGTTGGTTCGTTATGCCCCTTAAATTATATCGAATGAACAACTGAAGGCCCAAAAGTTTGAGAAAGGATTGAGGCCAGAGATATACTCCCAGGTCTTCTTGTTTAAGATGAAGACCTATATTGTGGTCATTGAATGGTCATGTATGGTGTAGATTGATCGTAAAGGTAGGGCTGGTTTTTTGGAAAATGTGTCAGTAGTGGAAAGTGGAAGCTCTTTAGAGAAGAAGATGAAGTGGAAGGATCGATCAAATAAAGGATGTGGCAGTTCAAGCCACTCCTCTAGGCAGCTTTCATCCAGGGATTCTGATGCGAGATCGGTCATGTGCCACTAGTGTGGGAAACTAGTGCACATATTTCCAGCATTCCCACTTCCTTCGAAGCCTTATTAGCAGTGTGGAGGTATGGGTCATCTTCATCACTTTTGCAGGGTGGCACATCCACTTCTGATAGGGGAAGGTTTAGTGGCTTCAAGAGGAGTGCCAGCATAGTCAGAGCTGTCGAGGATGGGAGGATCTCGTTTTGGTGTCATGGTGGTAGGGATGAAACATCTTATTGGAAGATCTAGTTCAGGGCACATCCAAAGTCTAGAGGTTATCCCCAAATAGAGACGAGACACCCCCATGCAATGGAATAGGCACCAGCAGGATCAGAGGTGAGACTATTGATAGTTCAAGCTACCGTTTTGATGGAATCTTCTATAGCTATTGCTCTTTTTTATAATGGTACATCTATTTCATTCATTTATACCCATTTCGTGTACATGTTGAGTTTACCAACCGAGTTTTTGTCTTTTGTGATATAGTTGGTGACTTCGCTGGGAAAGAAAGAGGAGGGTCTCAGGTGCCCCTCATGTTCACTTTTAATGTGAAGGGTTGAGATGGAGTGGGACCTCTTGGCCCTAGATATGGATATATTTTTCACAATACTTGTCATGTATTGTCTAGTAAACTTCTAGTCACACATTTATTGCTACAGGCAGCGAGTGAGTTTCACAACACCTGATGGGAGTCGTCAGGTTTTTCGGGGTGAATGGGATCCTCAGTCGGGTCACGCAGGACCTCCACTCCCATAGTTAGGAAGTATTATCTTCCAATTATTATTTCTCTCACTAGAGGACGATATTATTTCCCATCAAGGTGCACTACCTCATGTAGTTAATGAGTTTCTGGAGGTATTCCCAGATGATTTTTATGGTTTTACCCCAGAGCGGGATGTGGAGTTTTTGATTAACCTGACACCGGGAACACAACTGATATTTCTTCCCTCATATCATACGATACCACAAGCTAAGGGAATTATATATATAGCTGGAGGACATAGAATAAAAAGGATTCATTCACATGATCATCTCTCCTTGGGTCGCTTCTATGTTGTTCACAAAAAAGGCAGACATATCCCTTTAGTTTTGCATTGACTACCAGAAGCTGAATAAGGTAACAATTAAGAACAAATACCCTTTTCCCAGAATAGATGATTTGTTCGACTAGTTGAAGGGGGGAAAGTGGTTTTCAAAAATAGACTTGCATTCGGGATACCATTTAATCAGGGTGAAAGAAGCTGATATCCCAAAGACAACCTTCTGAAGTAGGTATGACCACTTTGAGTATTTGATCATGCCCTTCATATTGACTAATGATCCATTGGTCTTTATGGAACTCATGAATAGGGTGTTCCATCAGTACCTTGATTTCATTATTGTGGTGTTTTTGGATGAAATTATAGTATACACTGGCTCTAAGGATGAACATTAACATCAATTGAGGATCATCTTGGGCACTTTTCGGGATCACTACCTCTATGCAAAGTTGTCAAAGTGAACTTTCTAGATCAGGGATGTGAAATTTCTGGTGCATGTGATCTATGAGAAGGGGGTTTTAGTAGACCCAAAGAAGATCAGTGTGGTCATGTCATGGGAGAAACCTAATAATGTGTTCAAGATTAGGAGTTTCCATGGCTTGGCTAGTTATTACAGGTTGTTTGTTTGGGATTTCTCTATACTTTCTTCACTGATAATTACAGTCACCCAGAAAGGGGTGAAGTTTGTATGGGATGAAAATTTCAGGCATCCTTTAGGGAGCTGAAGCAGTAGTTGACTACCGCCCCATGCTGGTTTTTCCAAAGGTTGGGAAGGGGTATATGTTCTATTATGATGCTTCAGGTATGGGTCTTGGGTGCATGCTTTTGGAGGATAATCAAATGGTGGTGTATGGATCTCGCCAACTCCAACCACACAAAAAATACCCCACCATTGACATTGAGTTGGTAGTGCTGATGAATTCTTTGAAGATTTGACATCACTAACTCTTCGGGGGTGAAGTTTGTGGTATATTCTGTTCACAAAAGCTTGGCCTATATCTTCTCATAGAAGGACCTCAACTTGAGGCAGCATCGCTGGATTGAGTACTTGCGGGGGTTTGAATTTGACATTGTCTATACCCAAGGCAAGGGTAATGTGGTGGTTGACACCTTGAGTAGAAGGGTTCCAGTGTAGGCTTTGAGGACATCCAGTGATGAGTGGAAATTGATGGAGCTCTTTGCTCAGAGGCATGTGGAGACCAGGGAGCATAGTGGAGGTGCATTCTTGGTGAGAATCCAATTAACTCCTTCTTTCTTGGAGTTGATTTAGTGGGAACAACCTAGTGATGAGTTTTTCAGTAGTCGAGGAATTTTCTTCATAGTGGGAGACTTCCTCTGGTTGGTCGTCATCTCCCGAGGGCATCTTGTGCTTCAAGGGCCATTCAGTAGTGTTGTTATCTCTGTAAAAGGTGGTGATGTAGGATAGCCACTAGTCTCAATTGGCTATCCATCCGGGTTCCACCAATATGTATTCTGAATTACGACGATATTTCTAGTGGCCATGTATAAGACGGGACATAGCGGACTTTTTTTCGAGATGCTACACATGAAAAATGGTGAAAGAATATCATCAAAGTCCCTCCGGTTTGCTCCAACCATTACTCATTCCTACCTAGAAGTGGGACGAGGTTGCTATGGACTTAGTTATTGTATTTCCTTATATACCTTGGGGTAAAAATCCCATTTGATTGGTGATTGATCATTTGAAAAATTCAACCCACTTCATTCTGATCAAATATAGAGCTAAAGTGGATGAGTTGGGCCATTTGTATCTTCAGGAGGTGGTGAGAATCCATGAAATTCCATCAATAGTTGTCTCATATAGAGACTCTATGTTCACTTATAGGTTCTGGGAAGGCCATCATAAGGCCTTGGGATCTCATATTAAGATGATAACGACATACCATCCTCAAACGGATGGTTAGATACAGCTGAAAAATCAGATTTGGGAGGAAATGCTTCGTAAATATGTCCTAGACATTGGAGGATTCTGGGATAACCATTTGGTATTGGTTGAGTTTACTTATAATAATAGTTACCAATCGTTGATTCGAATGGATCCTTTTGAGGTTTTGTATGGTCCGCCTTTTTGGTCCCCCCCCTATGTTGAGCTGAGGTAGGTGAGACCTCACTGTTGGGGCCGAGTCTGGTGCAGGAGACGTCTGAGAAGGTCAAGATGACCTGGAAGCTTATATTGATAGCTCAGAGTTTCCATAAATCTTATGCTGACCAAAGGCATTGACACCTAGAGTTTTTGTGGCTAATAGGGTATTCTTGAAAGTGGCTCCTCGTCTATGCCATCATCGATTGGGAAAGCAAGGGAAGCTGACATCATGGTATGTCAGAACTTTTGTGATCAAAGAGTGTATTGGAAATGTGGCATAAAAATTGGACCTACTTTCTCAGTTGACATCCATCTATAACATCTTCCATGTCTCCCAGTTGAATAAATACAACCTGAATCCATCCCATGTACTGAATTGGGAGGAGTTGGATATAAAGCCTAATTGATCGGTTGTTGAGCGATCAGTGAGAATAGTGGACTTCCAAGAAAAGGTTATTTAATTAAAGTATATTACCTTAGTCTGGGTTCTTTGGTATCATGGGGATAATACACATGAGACAACGGAGTAGAAGTCATGGGTTGTGGACGTGTACCTGTTCCGGTTTTTGATCAAGATTCAGGTTAAATTTCTGGGATGGAAAGTTTTCATGATGGGAATAATTGCCACATACATAAATTATTTTAATGGTATTTTTTATTTAATTTCCATTCTTTCTTTTTTTTTTGGGTTTCTCCCGTGAGTTTTGTTGGAAGTGGTGAGTTTTCGAATTTTGGACCAAACCGTGAGCCAATTTCTAGATTTAAAAATAAATTTTGTTTCTTTTATAACTCCTTCATTTTTCAACATTTCTCATCCATTACAATTCCTAAATGGCCTCACCTAATCTATTAACACCACAATTTCAATTTTAAACCTTTATGAATCCATAATAATAGTGGATTTGGGTTTTTATTTAAGTAATTGGGTCAACACAAAAGACTATTTTCAGTTTTTAAAAAAATGATTACTTAATAAATTATTCAATTTTTTTATTTTTTAGTGATTCCAAGTTTTACCTAAGACCAATAAACCCAGACGTGCGCCCTTTATCTTTACCCCCTATTTGGAGATCTTATGCATCAATAATTAGGGTATAACTTCATATGGTTTCTCAAATCATCCATATTTGAAGAAGAAACTTCATTCCTTCATAACTCTTTCAATTATTACTCTTTTTATCACTTTTCCATGAAGTTCCTTCTAATTTTATTGAAGTAAAAAATGTATAGAGGGTAAGGTTTCGAACTTACAGTTTAACCTTCGGTTTTATTGGTCAATTATTGTGGTTTTATATTTGATCTAGGTCCCTCTTGGTGTGGCGGCGATGCGATTTGATTTTCACACAAAGATCCAGTTGGTTCTCCTTAATTTGGTAGGTGGTCCCATGTGTATGAAATTTTTGTTAATTATATTTCTATGTTTATGATAATTTCATGTTTATTTTATTTGATTGTTTCTGAAAAAATTAGTTTTAGTGGTGTTTGTAATGAAAATGAATTTTTAATGCCAATTTTAGGTGAAATTGGGGGTTTTTCATGGAAGTCTCTTGTTGGTTAAATTGGAGATTCCCTATCACCACTTATTTTATTTTATTAGGATTTATTTGTGATGAAAATAATTTTTTGAAAGTTTGTACCTTTTTTTGTTCTTGCAAAATTTGGATTTAATGGTGTTTGTGGAAGTTGTGAACTTTAAGTGCCATGTTTGTTTAAAAATGGAAGTTTTACAAAGATAACATTTTTGGGTTCATATGGGGATACCCTATAATTTATTTTTTGGTTTTATTGAAATTTATTGGAATTCCTTTTTTGATTTGGTAACTTATAGGTGTGCACATAGTGTGAAAATTGGGGTTTTCATTGAGTTTTGGGATCTAAACATTGCGGGTTTTTGAGGAATTGTTTTGTGGAAAATAAATGTGTTTTGTTGTGTGTTTTAAATGGTATAGATTATGTATAGATAATGTATTGTTTTTAATTGAGAACTATAGGTTTTTTATATGAAAATGAATTTATTTTTCATGCTTAATTTGTTTGATCAAAAAAGGGGGGAAACTCGGGTACCTAGGTGGGGTGGATATGTACTAGTACGACTAGTGAACCGGATGGGTTTTATCCCTGTTTCACTTAGCATTTGGATAATGAAAAAATAACTAAACTATATGTATGATTATTGGGGAGAACTATGTTATTTTATGTTTCCTACTAGTGGCTCATTCACAAGAACATATTTTTACTATGGTTACTTTACATCGAGGTATGAGGTACATGGGGCCCGAGACTATCTAGTGCCTAGGGGTGTTCCCTGTATTGTTGCTCAATGGATTTGGGGCATTTAACCTTGTATTAGGGTGTGTTTAGAAGTATATTATAGTATATAACATTTATATTTAAATTTGTTAAAATTCTGAAAGTTTTATCTTGAAAACTGTTTTCAATTGAAAGTTGTGTTTCTTGGAAATTGTCACTACTTTTCTTTGCATATTAAAACTGCTTGCTTTTTCACCTTGTATTGGATGCACTTTGGAGTCATTGGGTGGTATCATATTGGGCTTAGTCTCAAACATTAATTAAACTCCTTTGGTGTAATTAGACTTATTTATGCTTGAATTAGGTAAAGGAAAGGCTTTGGGTGATGGCAGTTCGTGGTGTTAGTTCCCATCCTTGGTGCAGAGTTATGGAGACGACATGTGGGTGATGACCCCTTGTCTTATAGAGTCCCTGGAGATGTATTACTATAGTAATTTTTTGTATTTGGACCTCTTGTACTATTTTTTAATCCATGTATTCAGATATGGTTTTTTAAGACTTGTTGGGCCAAAATATTTCAGATTGTTATTATTGATTGATTTTAATTTTTTATGCTTTCATACTTGGGTAAATCATTCCCAAAACTAATTTATTGATACCAGGGAACTTGTGCCATCCCATGGGGATAAGTAGTGCCCTCCGGGCCTTTTCATGGACTGGATTTTGTGTTAACATTTGTGTAGATCAGATTCGGTTCGTGATAGGTGGGGACTTATTGTGGCAGTGAGATAGAGGAACTTCCATAGTAGTGACTCATAAGATCGAGAATTTGGCAAAGGAAGAGCCAACATTGGAAATATAATGGTGGTTGAAGATAAATTGGAAAAGTAAATATTGTAGTGACCCTCTAAAAAAAGAAAAAGGAAAAAAAATTCACCATTGGGATCCCAATGGCGACTCACTCATCACGTGGAGAAAAAATTTGGCGGTGATAAACTTTAACGGTAACTAATTTGGAAAAATAAAAAAGAACAACTAAAAAATAAGAATAAATCAAAACATAAAAAATTTAAGGCATAAAAATTTTTAAACTACATTAATTAATTAAATAAAATTAACTCAAATTAGAAATTAAATCAATATAAATTTAAAATAATTGAGTAATTAATAAATTTAAAGTTGATTTTTTTTTAAAAATAAAACTGAACATAAATTAAAAACATAATGAATTAAAAATTTAATAAAATTAAAAATAAGATCAAATAAAAAATTTTATACTAAAATATTAAATTCAATTGAAAAAATAAATTAAAATATTTAAAATATTAATTGGGATAAAATTAAATAGTTAAATTGATCATTATAGTTAAATAATAATAATTCTCGAATCAAATGAAATTAAAAATTATGTTAATTAAATGAATACATAATGAAAAAAATTTTAATTAATAAAAAAAATCATGAATTAAAATTAAAAAGTAAATAATAATTAAAATTTAAAAAATTAATTACAAAATTAAATAACTAGGAAATTATGTAAGTTAAAATCAATAATTTCAAAGGCTAAAAATAAAAAATAAATTATAAAAAATGATTATTGAATAAATTAAGCTATAAAATTATTAAAGAGAAATCAATTAACAAAAAGGCCAAAGTTAATTAACTAAATTATTAAAAACATAGTAATAATATTGGGAAAATCTGTTGATTTAAAGGCCACATCACTACCTCTCTTTGCATAAACATCCTTTATGTTTCAATGACCAGGGTTAGTAATTGGATCATCAAATCTTATTTTCCATCTAAAACTTTTACTCCTTTGTACTGTCAATAAAGCACCAGCCGGGATGGCCCAAAGGCCTTGTTTTGTATTTTATTATAGACATTCCCCCTTTTAAGGGTTGAAGGGGAACCTGTACATGACCCATATTCCCAAGGCACATGGCCCGACATGACCCGCAATACATGACCTGAAGGCCCAGAGGCATACCATGCCAATTGCATAACCCATAGACCCAAAATACATGAACCGAAAGCACCAGATCATAAGTATCCCATGTCTTTCCCCATTATCTTCAACATATTTATAAGGTAAGGTAAGCTTATATTGAACTCATTCATATTTTTATAACCTTCCCAACAGAATGAATTTCATAACTAGATCCTTAATAAAAAATTTCTATCTATCAAAGTTATTAACATACTCAATCATATTGAGTATCAGAGTGAAGAATAATATTAATTGGGTCATGCTATATCTAAATACTTTAAAACCTAAAGTTAATCAATTTATGATTCTCATAAGCATATTGATTCCCTTATTAAACAACATCAATATTTGGTTCTACCAGAAGGTGTTTCAAAAATCCATAGAATTTTACTTTTTATTTAATAATTTTTTTAAATTTTCTATATTGGTCTAAGAATTTGATTCATCTAAAATCCATGTTTTATGATGATAGTTCGATTTTATCTGCAACAAATCATCATATGAGTCTCATGTTTTCTATTCATTTAATAAATAATTTTATTAATTGTTCTCCCACTAAAATGATAATACATTTTAAATTCCATCATATCCATTAGTGTTCCATGATCAATAATTCACTAATATTTGAGTATTTTTATTATTTATCCCATTACATAACTATTTAGGTGGACCATTATATCAATTTATATCATATATGACTATTGGATAGTTGATTGGATATATCCTTTCCCAATATATCACATGGATAAGCTCAACTCTATTCCTATAGTATCCCAATCCTATTAGGGTTTCCCAACTAATTGCAACCTAAATAATATGAAAAATATTGTCACCTAATCCTATTAGGGTCACCCATAATTTTATTTACTTACACAAAATAATCAATGGGCATCATGCTTTGGCACGACCTACCTGGTTGGATGATCAAGGTCTTAACAAGTGTCAATTTAGAAGGAATATTGAACTCTATATTTTTAAATGGATTTTAAATATAACACAATATTATCTAATATATTCCATTTATATGTATGTAGACCTCTAATTTATTAGTTTTCAAATCCCCATTCCTTTTACCAAATCAATATGTTCAAATCATAATGATGTGAAACTCCTTACACACCTTTATTAACCCAAATTCTAATACAAATATATTTACACATATGAAAATGTATCATATACATAAGGTACATAAAAACCTTTAATATAAAGTCTTAGAATTACATAAAACCAAAAATTCCTATAGGAGTAAGCATGGAGTGACAAGTATCAAACTCCTACTTTTCTAGAAAGACCCTAAACTCCCAATATAGTGAGAATTCCATCACAAGGTCATACCCAGGGTTCATCACTCAATATAGACTTCATTACCATCAAAATTTTAAAACCTAATATGTATAAACTATAGTCAATTTTTTAATTCGTTCTCATAAAATAATAAAATACATAGTCAAGGTAGAAAAAACTAAATCAATTATCATACTAAGAATATAAACCCTTGCGTGTATGATAATTTAAAGAAGTCATTTGACTATTTAAACTAAAGAATACATCAGTTCATTAAAATAAAAAAAATTATATATTTGAATAAATTTGGTTATGATACTAAATAAATGAAAAATTCATAAATTTAGACTCTTGATAAAAATTTATAAATAATTCATAAATAAACCAATTTTAAATATTTTATAATTTAGGTATTCTATTATAGAAATTCTATAAAATAAATAGACATGATAGTTTCATATTTATTTTAATTTAAAATCCTTCATATTATCAATTCAAATGGAATTTAATATTTCATGAACCCCTACCTCTAAAGGTACAAATTATGGGAAATAATTGAATAAAGTGGGATACTGATCCCCAAGGTTTTCCTCTAATAGGCTATGGGGTGGAAACTAGCACCGAGGGTATATAAATCACACATATGGGTGGAATTACCCACAATGTGAATTTAAGGGAAAGAGTTAAGATGATAAAAACTACCAACTAACTTCCATACATAAGTAAAGAATAGATCCAAACATATAAATATAATGTATTACATAAACTGAAAAAATTGGAATTATAATAAAATAATCCTTGACAACGACCACAAAGCTCCAACAACGGTTAAATATCTCCTCAAGCAAGTAATATCAAGGTTGATTTTCAACCCGATTCCATATAAATAAAAAATAATATATATATATATATATATATCTGTGTGTGTGTGTGCAGTGAGAAAAATAAGCATACTTAGTAGGATCCTCCCTTAATACTATTGTGAAAAATGTGAAATAATAATATTAATGCCTAGTAAATAAATAATAAAACCAACTCATTGCCAAAATAAGTAATTCTATAATTCACATCCACACCCTAGATTGATAACCAAGAAATACATATAAGAAAATAATTCTATATCGAAAGGTCATATATAAATTCGAGTTCCCCTCTTTCACTTCTCCATTGATTTTTTGCTCTCACGCCCCAATGCCATACATTTTTTTCCCATCCCTTACATAAGTCAATTCCTTCTAAATATGAGTCAGGACCCAAAACTATCTACCTTAATCCTAAACAAGGCCTAATATCTTGTGTTGGAGTCAATTTATATATACATCTCATCATTACATCCTTCACCTTGTACACCCATCTCAATAGTAAACAAGTTGTCATCCAGAAGGCACCACAACCCATGTAAATGCACTATAACTCAAGTTATAAAAACCCATATAAGTACTCCTTAGGTAGCCTTAACCACCACATTCGGATACAAGTATATGATATACCTCAAGTCCTTACAGCCTGCACATACATGTATAGTAAAAATGAAAACCATTACAGCTTGTGTAGAAATGAACCCTAAATTGTAATCCATTATATCATAGGATATGATCACTCATACTACACATGAAGGGAGAGTGAGGGAAAAGGATAATTCAACCATCTATTCCATCACTATCCTTTATACTATGGAAAAATCCCCCAAAACATTTGGGTGTCTATTTACTTGATGATGCAGGTGGTGTAGAGTATTAAATCATAAAATATAAATAATATGTTTACCAACCATACTAAGGGAAACTACCTAGTCTTATACTCATTTGTCGCTATTTTCCTATAGGAAACCTGGTTTCCACTGTAATGCCCAAATATTTTAAAAGAGAAACATCATATTTGATAGTGTGTATGACATAAAACATAAATATAAGAAGAGAACATAAAAAACCTATAATTTATATATTTATTTTTATATAAACTAAATATCTTTGATTGCTTATGATCCACCCAACACTGGGTTTAAATGAAATGTGACACTCTATTAAAATATTATTATTTAAATCATGACCATTATAACCTATCTATTATGTTGGAAGGTATAAGTATCACTAACTAAATTATAAAAACAATATTTTTTACACATGCATTAGATAAATTCTAGTGCTATCTATTGATTATAAATAAAATAATAACCATTTAAAAAAATAAATGTTTTCTGAAAAAATATATTTTTCTAAAAGGTGGTTTTGTCACACTTTGCAAATATAATTTAAAATTAATTCTTTCCAATTTTTTAATATTTATCAATAAAAAAAATATTTTTTGAAATCTACATGACAAAATTATCTTTGGTTTAATTTTTGTGATTTTTATAAAAAGATTAATTTCTCTATAATAGTGAAAATACTGATTTTAATTGAAAACTACCTTTTTCATTTAAATTATTTGAAAAGTTTAAAATATTTTAAATTATCTCTAAAGTAAAATTATTTAGATTATATTACAATTTAAATAATTTAGGTCAATGGAATCAATTTCATATTTAATTTTGATAAATTTTTTTTAAAATGTTTTGAATATTTTTCTTTCGAAAAACTATTTTTAACATGTTTCTGGGCTTATTATATATTTAATTACGCCACTTATATGTATTGAATATTGAAAAATGGATTATATATTTGGAATCAAAATAATATATATTATCTAATGAGGTAAAATTAAAATTTTCCCTAATAAATAGTGAAAACAGTAAAAATTAATTACAGTGGTTAAGGTAAAAATGGGTTTGTTGTGGGGTTAATCTAAGAAGTTAAATGTTAAAAATGGCCTAAAATTGTACAAAACCAAAATTTATGGAAATATTTAGATATTATAACCTATAAATTTTGATAATTACCCTTTTGGAGTAATTTTCATGAGAAAAATTAGGGCATCACTTTATCTTTTTAAAAATTCCATGTGTGTCTTCTCCCAACTTATAAAAGGCCTCCCCCTCTCCTCCCACATTCACACATACAAAACAAGTTGATTAAAAAAATTCATACCCAAATATATTACTTAATTCCCTTACCACATACCATATTATTTTATTTGATTATTTAGTACTTTTAGGAAGGATTTAGGTATAAACCTAAAGAGGTGCTCTGAAGAATAGGTAAAATTCTTAAATGTGCGTATTTGTTTTATTTCTTGTCAAAAATAATTAAATTAATATTAAACTATGATAATATTATAAAACTAGTGTAAAATATATTCTGAGATTTTATTATGTTAATTAAATAATCCGTATACATATCCACATCTATCATATTGGAAACGAAACCGTCGATCATGTGTACGACGATCTACTGCCTCACGAAACAATGTAATTAATTTTCCATCACCACCATTCAATGATGGATATAATTATGGATTTAACATTTTTATAACATATTTATGAAATTAGTATGTTTATTTAATTTTTATAACTCATATAAATTCATACTTTCCATTCCTTGGGAGATATAATAAGTCACTCGTGTGTACAGGGGACTACCACCTCCCAAAGCGATGTGATTCATTTTTCATTTACACTTTACATGGAAAGAGGTAAGGATAAAATTTAATGAATTTATGAGATATTTATTATCTAAAAATACTTATTGATATATCATATCACATCTAACTTCCTACCATCCCATCCATCGAAAAACAATAAATTCACTCATGTGTACGTGTGGAGAACCGCCTTTACGTAGTAATATGAAATGTTTTTCATTGTATTTTTACATGTATGGTAAGAAGGATGTATTTGATTAATATAAATTATATATATTATATAATAATTACTATATAATGGTCAAATAATATTTATTTTCATTTCATTCCATTCATCAAGAAAAATGGAAAAAATATCCATGCGTACGTACAACTAGTCGTCTCCACGAATGGTATAATTCATTTTATATCTCTAACATTTATAGATTATTATAAATAAATATATAATTAATTTATATGATATTTATATAATGTTTAAAATTCTTAATATTATGTAACCATGATCAATATAAAAGGACCAAAATTACCGAACCAAAATATTCATGAAAAATGAAGCAATTGTCACTCAGAATAGTGATTTTAATAACAAATTGTTAATAAATGATTCATAAAATACTATAAGTAAATAAATAATGATATGAAATATAACAGTATGTTTCTTTATTATATTTATAATAAACCTATATTTATTATATAGGTGGTTCTCACACATATAAATGAATTCAAACATGAGGTAAGGGTATCTTGTATGACTTTTATTTTCGTGAGACATCTGTCATATCCCCAACTTATTTATTTTTTGTGATATATATAATGGAATTAGATATGTTATATCATGAATATATTTATAATTATGGTATATAATGTTTCATTTGAAGTTATTTTTTTCATGGGGATTACCATTCAAATTTTACCAAAGTGGTAATAGGTTATCTTACGATCACAACGTATATCAGGATTGTTTATGATTAAATTTACAATGATGAAATATTATGATATATCACTCAAGAAACTCATAAATGTTTTAAATATTAATTTATATGTTTAAATTGTTATTTTCAAAGAAAATTATTTTGGAAATATTTTTTAACGTTTAGTTTTAAAAATATTTTCCAAGTGAAATAGATATTTTCCTCTAGAATGTTTTTAATTGATTTTTTATGGTGTTTTTATTCATAAATGACACCAAAATTTTATTATAATTTTGATTCATTGGGAATATATTGTAATGATAACATAATTACTATTTCTATAGATGTATTATGATCTGTTGAAAATGATAAATTATTTTGATATCATTCTCCATATTACTCTAAATAATTTATGATTATATTTTATTGATTAGGGAAAGTATTAATGTTTCATATGTTAGTTTTTAAAATATTAATTTTTATGTTGATTATGTTTCACACCATTAATATGAGGAATGAATTAGAATTATTATGTGATGTGTGAGTCTTTAAATTATATAAACCCTTGATACATCAAAGGGTCTCATTAGACAATTTAATTATCCAAATTAAATATGGTTTTACCTATAGTTTTAATCTATATTGTGAAAGGTCTTGATAGTAAGTTTATGATGTGTATAATTATGAATTCCATAATTTTGATATTATTTATTGATTTTTCACGTGATTATTCAATTAGTTGTAATATCCCTAGCTACGTTTAAAGCTCATGTGATCATTTAAATGGAATTATTTGATCATAATTTATTTCTACTATATTTTTCTTCATATTCAAGTTATTGACTAAATGGATTGTGTTTTATTTATTTACCATTCCATATTGATTATTTATTATTTATTAATGATATATTTTATTATATGAATACCCTTAGTGAGCATTATATCTCACCACATTCTTATGTTTTCTTTCCCTGGATTTCTGAAATTGTTTTATAATTGATATTGAGGTATATTATATATTGAATAAAGATGATCTTAAAGAAAAATACTTGTTGTATTTTATGTTTTTAAATGTATGTGAAGTTTATGTATGCATCTTGTGTAATAAAACTGTTAAATGGTTTGGTCATTTGAGATGTCATTACTTGTATCTTATGCCAATATAATAAATTAACCCATGATTCCAGGCTACTATGATGGGTGTCTTTAGAGTTGTATTAGATTATTTTTAGTAAAAACCATGAGAATTAGATTTAGAAAAACCTAGATTTTGGAACATAACACTATGATATACATTAAAGATAAATATATAATTAGTTCCTAAAGTTTTGGTAAGGTATATATTATGTGGTTTTTCTAGAAATAAATGTTTTTCTAAATAGTATAAGTGGAAGTGGTTTTGGAAGAGATGTACCTAGGGGTAATTAATATAAAAAATGTGTGTTAGGATAGACTAGAGAGTCACCTGGTATATAAAAACAAGCCTTAAAACACACATGGTTTGAAACTCCTGGGGTATATAATTGGGTTAATTCATATTTTTTTATAAAACATTATAATGGTTTTGAAAATATTTTGTGATTTAAAAACTACCCCAATGAAACCATGTTTCTGATTATGAGATTAGTCATGCATAAATTTTTTAATTTATTTTAAGAGTTTTAGTATTTTTTAGATTATAAATTTTTATAAATAATTATATGATCTAATATAGTGTATTATATTTTTTATAAATTGCACCTAGAAAAAAATGGTAACCATATCAATGCACGTAATATAAAGAGTAAGGATGGTCATTTCTTTGATGGGATTAAGACAATATTTCTAAGGGATCCAGTATCCCAAAAATTATCATAATATGAATAAATAAAATCACGTTTCATCCTGATAGATAAATAATTCTATAAGTATTATGGATTCTATTTCAAGAAAAAATGAATAAGATAATATAGAAAAAAAATGGATAATAAAAAGAAGGGAAAGAATGGTCTTCTTAAATGAGATAATCATGGAAGGAAACACCCTAGTACTTACTTAAAGGGAATGATAGTTTTCTAGATGTGTGGAGATAAAGTAAACCATGATCATGATTTATAGGTGAATGAAAAAAGATTCTAATGCTAAAATTTTCAACTGTAAGGATATGGGGAAATATGCAAATTTATACTATAATCTTCATGGAAATATACCTAAAAAGAAGATAATGGATCAAGTTCAATTTTATGCTATTACAAAAGATGAAGTGGAATGACTAATGTTATTGTTTTTTGATTTAATAATAATTTTTAGGAGTATTTTTTCAATGATATTAAGGTTATAAGAATCATGAAATGTATAGGTATTGTTCTATAGTACTATTTCATAAATGATCTGAGAGAATATATGGAATTGTATCAATGACCAAGAAGAGTGATTCAGTGGAAATTTAAATTATTGAAAAACACATGATTGGGGGAGGATAACCCTTAATATATGACCAATTTTGAGATAAAAATGATTTTATTGTGGGATGGTATTAGTGACTATAAAATTGGTTATATGGTTGATGTTTTATATCATCTCTGTTGGAGTTTATTGCATTTTTGGAATTATAAAATAAATTTGATAACTTGAGATTTTATTTAAGGAATATGGTGAAATGTAATTTTTTTAATCATTTATGTATTAATTAAGGTCTTATAGTGATCATGATATTCACATATTTGGAATGTCACATTAAGATCTACTAAATATTGTTTGGGGGATATAATGTTATGCTGATTAGTGACCTCCATTATAAATTTTTGGACTTTGAATTTGGTCAAACATATTTTAGAAAGGTTTTATGGTCAAATATTTATGGAATGGATGATGTTGAAATTTGAGTGTTTTTAGATAACCTATTTTTACCATTTTGGTTTCAGAAAATATAGTATGAAGGACTTGTTACTATTTAATGAATTTTATAATAAATTAAAAGTTCACTTTAGTGCTTTATGAATAAACAATTCATTTTTGGATAATCATTTATTAGAGTAAGAAATGAAGTGGGAATTGATTTAAGCACAACTAGAGGATAAAACTGTTCCAATGAAATAGAAGGAACTTAAGTAAGTATATTTTCTCGAGTTCCCTATCATGGTAGTAAAAGAATTCCTCAAATTTAGAAAAAGGATCTTGAAACAAAAAGGTTTTCATATTACATGAATATATGATGAATAATATGATATTTTAAATCATTACATATTTATGGTTTTGAGTTCCTTAACTTTCCATATATTATTCACTTTCTTGTGATTATTTATATGTATCACTCTCTATAATTATTTATGCTTTCCTTCCTTGTCCATATATTTAATTCCCACCAATGTTATCTAACATGGAAACCCAGTTATGTGTTATTCATGATGAAATTTTTACTTGACTTTATCTCTTATCAAACCCTTTTATGATGTGATTTTTTCAATAAAGGTATTTTCAAATGTCAAAATCATAATTTCTAAGAACAAGATTAAATTTTGAGGATGAAATTTATTTAAGCAATAAAATTTAATGCCTTGAGATTTTAAAAGAAGAACATTATTTTTGATAGAATATATGACATGAAACCTAAATATTATAAGAGAATATAACACCCCAATACTTTAATACATACTTTTTTGAAATAAATTCAATATCTTTGATAGATTTCAATGCACACAACATTGGGTTTAAACAAAACATAATACTCTATTAAAATATTACTATTTAAAATATAACCATTATAACCTAGACATTATATTGGAGGTAATGAATAAGAATAAATAAATTATGAAAATTATATAATTTACATAGGCATATACAAAATTAAATGGGTTTCTATTTATTAAAAATAGAATAAGAACCATTTGAAAGAAAAAGAAATGTTTTTTGAAAAGCTATATTTTAATTAATGGTGGTTTAGTCACACTTTACACACATAATTTAAAATTAATTTTTAACATTTTTAGATTTTTTTTAAAAAAATTAAACATCAATTTTTTAATCTATAATTTAATATTATATTTTGGTGAATTTTTGAGAATTTTATGAAAATATTAATTTCTCGATGAAGACTAAAAAATTATGATTTATATTTGAAAAATAATTTCTTGTTAAAATTATTTATAAAGATAAATTATATTTTAAATTGTTTTTAAAGTAAATTAGTTCAATTATATTAAATTTTGACAAATTTATGTTATAGGAATTAATTTTATATTGAGATTTTATATAAAAACTTTTTAAACTTTTGAATGTTTTTTTTAGAAAAACCATTTTTCGAAGGATTTGTCGGTTTAATTTTAAACTGAAGTCTACAAATTATGGGTATTTAATTTAAAAAAATTGATTCCATATTTTTAATTATAATAATTTTATTATCAAATAATTTAATGTTAATTTTTTTAAAAAATTAATAGTGAACATAGAAAAAATTAATTAACATTTTTAAGGAAAAACTGGGTTTATCGAGGGTTAAACTAAGAAGAGTACTATTAAAAATGGACTAAAATAATTAAAAAACTTATTTTCTGGAAATATTTAAATATTATAACCTCTAAGGTTCAATAATGACTCATTTTTTAGGATTTTTACATGATAAAAACATGGGTATCATGTTATCTTTTAAAACATTCCATAAGTGTCCTCTACCACACTTATGAAAGGTCACCACCTCTATGCCACACTTCATAATTTAAAAACAGTTTGGTTCATCAAATAAATATAAAAATATATTATTTAATTTGATCCTCATGTCCTAGAGTCCTTGTTGTTATTATTATGCTCTCTTAATAATGCATTAGTTATAAAGCAATAGAAGATTTCCGAAGAAGAGGTAAAATTCTTAAATGTGCATATTTGTATTATTTATTCTTCCACATCAATAAATCATCTTCAACCATGATAATATAATAAAACTGGTATAACCTATATTCTGAGATGTTATTATGTTAATTTTATAACTCATATCTTTCTCCACTTCTATCAAATGGGAAACAAAACTATCGATCATGTGTTCGACGAACTTTCGACCTGTGAACCGATGTAATTTGTTTTCCAGCACCACACTCCAATGATGGATATAATGGTGGGTTTAAATTTTTATATTATATTTATTATATTATTATAACTATTTATTTATTATATCACATATATCTTCTTACAATCCATTTTTTGGGGAATATGATAGCGTTTCTCATTTATACAACGGACTACCACCTCGCAAAGAAATGGTATTTTTTTTTCGCTTACGATTTACATGAAATGTAGTAAGGATATATTTAATGAATATATGTGATATTTATAAACTATAAAGACTTCTATAAATGTAATATCACATATATATTCCCACCTTACAATTATTTGTAAAATAATAATACCGCTTGTACATATGTGTGGACTACCACCTCCATGCAGCAATGTGACATGTTTTTCATTTTTATTTTTACATGGATGGTATTAAGGATGTATTTAACTAATATATATTATATATATTACATAATAATAATTATTTAATGGTTAATTAATATTTATTTTCATTTCATTCCATCTATCATTAAAAATGGAAAAAACTTTCATGTGTACGTACGACAAACCATCTCCATGAATGATGTAATTCATTTTATATATCTATATTTTATAGATTAATATAAATAAATATATAATTTTTATATAAGATTTTTAGATAATATTTAATGTTATATATATTATGTAACCTTGATAAATATAAAATTTTCGAAATTAATGAACTAGAATATACATGAAAAATGAAGTAATTATCACCCAAAATCGCAATTTTAAAAAATAATTGTTAATAAACGGTTCATGAAATACTATAAGTAAATAATATATGGTATAAATTATATTATTATGGTTCTATAATATATTTATAATAAACCTATATTTATTATATAGGAGGTTCATAAAAATATTAAGGAAGTCGAACCTAAGGTAAGGGTTTCTCATCTAACTTTTACTTCTCTGTGACATATGTCATATCAAAAACTTATTTATTTTTTGTAGTGTATATTGTAACCATTTGATATGTTATATAATTAATACCTTTATATTCATGGAATTTAATGTTTTATTTTAATTTTATTTCATTCATGGTTCTTACGATTCAAAAGTTACCAAACTGATAATGGGTTATTTAACAATATCATTGTTTATCAGGATTGTTTATGATTAAATTTGTAATGATTAAATGTTATGATCTATCACTAAATAAAATCATTAATATTTTTATAATATTTTTATTCAAGAATATTTCATGTAATATTACCATTTTTCTCTCTTTGGTACTTAAAATTATAGTGAAAATATGTTTAATAAAATAGAACTTTATTTCTCTCTTCAATGAAAAATCATTTTTCTTCCAAAACCATGTTTTTAAAAAATATTTTAAAAAATGTTAATAACATTATCCAAATTATTTTATTAAATAAATTCATATGCATTTTTAATTTTTATAATTTTTTAAAGGAATCTCAATGTCGTTTTTCAAACAAGATACATTTGGAATTTACCAAAAATGTGAAAAGAATATTTATTACAACGTGTACAACATGTATAGAATTTCCTACCATCATGAAAACTCAATATTTTAAATATTAATCTATAAGTTTCAAAGTTTATTTTCAAATAAAATTATTTTCAAAATATATTGTGAAATTTTAGTTTTAAAACAAATCAAAGTGAAAAGGATATTTTCCTCAAGAAAGTAACAATGAAATCTTATCGTATTTATATTCATCAACAAAATCGACACTTTATTATTCTTAGTATTCATTAGAAATATGTTTTAATGATTCCATCCTTATTATATATTTTAATAGTTTATGATTTATTGACTAGGATGTACTATATTGATAACATTCATCATATTACTTTTAATGGTTTATTATTATGTTTATTGATTGGGGAATATATTAAAATTTTATATACTAGTTTTTCTATATGAATTTTTAGGTTGATTAAGTTTCAACTTTTTGATATGAGGAATTAATTTGAAATATTAATTGGTTGGTTGGTCCTAGAATTATATATCCCCTTAATACATCGACAGGTCTCATAAGATAAATCTGTTTTCCTGATTAAATGGGGCTTTAACCATAGTTTTAAAGTGTCTTATGAAAGGTATTAAAAGTATGTTTATTATGTTAGAAATTATGAACCACCCCATTATATTATTGTATATTGATTTTACAAGTGATCATTTCATTAGATATAATATCAATGGTTAACTTTCATTCTCATGTGATTATTTATATAGAATTATTTGATTATCATTTATTCTGATCATATTATTCTTCATATTAAAATTATTTATTAAATGTAATGTGTTTAGGTTATTTAACATTCCATATTTATTATTTCATATATATTCATAATAGATTCTATTTTATGCATACCATTATAGGGTATTATATCTCACCCCTTTCTTATGTTTCCTTTCCCAAGGATTTAGTAAGATTTTTATGATTGATATGTAGGGATATTTTAGAGGGAAAAAAGATTATGTCAAAGAAAATACTTAATTGTATTTTATGTTTTCAAATGTATTTTAAATTCAAGTAGGTATTTTTTTACCAAGACTGCTAAAATATTCAGTCATTCAAGATATGATTCCCTATATCTTATGCCAATATAATAAAGTAACCACCAAATCCGGGTTACTAGGGTTTGGGTATTTAAAGATACCACCAAGGACTAGGCCTAATGAAATAATAAAATCACAAAGTTCAAAATTAATTAATTAATTAACCATTAATTAATATTATTCCATATTCATTTCCGAGATTAACACATTAATATTTTATGTCAGTACCTTTAGAAATATAAATTCCATAGTTATATTTTCAATTATCTCATCATCATTTATAAGGAAATAACCGATGCTATTCTTTGATTTATTCATTCATTATTTGTTAATTATTGAGGTGATTTAAGACTTATCCTAATAAACCAAAATCAAAATAAACTTGTTTTTCATAAAGTTAAATTATGTCGAGAAGTTATAAACCAAAAATATAAATAAAATTAAATCATCTTTACATCAATAAGGTGTTAATAAATATTAAGATATATCATGAGAAATCCCCACTCTAAACTCATCCTGGCTGCTTGATGTCATTTCAAAACCATTTCACATAGGAAAATGTTTTTTTGCTAGCGCCGACGTCGACCATCACTAAAACATTAGTCTCCCAACCAATTTCTCAACATATAACCATACATTAATATAGTATTGGACCTATATCCCATTTCTAATTAAATATTCCAACCATATTAGGTTATCAATAATCATATCAAGGTTTACATCAACCTAGAAAAAGTATTTAATCATTCTAGATCATATATAAATTTTTAAATATATGTTTTCCACACAAAAAAAATGAAACTAATTCAATGAATCAAGGATATCAAGCCTCCCACAGTCAATAAGGGGATGGTTTAGCCCTAAACATTTATTTTATAGTAAACGACCATTTTAATTCAATATTGAATTAATAGGTTCATTTTGAATAATTTTTATATATTAAGAAATTTTTATTAAGTGGCTAATAATATCTATAAAACTACATGAACATATTTCACACAATATTATAATGTTTAAACAATTCTATGGAGAGAGGTAGTTATTCTTCTCATGCCTCTTTCATTTAAAATATAACATCATTTGGATTTATATTTTTTATCCATTCAAGAAATTATTCCATGTTAAAAAAAATAAGAAAAAACGAACAATATAGTTCACTATCTAGTAAATATCAAGGGAAAACAAAAAACATATCACAAACACAAGACACCACACAATTCCCAACCATTTATTTAACCTCCATCGTGAAATATTAATTATCTAAAAATGTGATAATTATCTACTTTAATAGTCTAATTCCCATAATTACAAAATAAGTATTAACATTCTACAATATACTAATTTTTTATATTATCAATTGATATTTACACAACATTGGGAAATTATATTATTCATATCTCTTGGATAATTACTGTACTATCGAATATTAATAATCAACTACATTTGATAACATTGATCAATCTATTAATATTATTTCCATGTTATAAAATAATTATAATAATAATCAATTGGTGTGTGATAAATCATTATATATTTTTATTTTCATATTATGAAAATATGAAAAACCATTATGAAATAATTCATTAAAGAATAAATGTGTGGAAATATAAAATAAAACATTATTTGAATTATTAAAATAATAATAGTATATTGATTATATTATACTGTATGAAATAATTCCTTCCTCTTTATTATTAAATTCCATGATCACGGGATGATTTTATTTAAATTGCATGTTATTTATAGATAAATTTTTTTACAACAATAATATAATTTATATTGAATTCAAAATTTGACTAATATTTTTCATTTTACTGCATGCTATTCTAGTATGTAAAAAATGATAATAACAATTATCCACAACATGTGATATACTAAATATAAAAGATCATTATCTACTATTACAATGAGATATCATCTTCTAACTCAATTTAAAAATGTTATTAATTTTCATGAAAATAGTTTCTTATTATTCCTATCATTTCTATATAAGGGAATGGTTTAATTCATTCTATAGAAAGTGATTATCACTTCTCTTTAAAATAATTCTAGACTATTATTATCTTATTTATATTTGATTATATTATTTAAATAAAGACCTAAAGCATGATAAATTCACACCTGCACAAAATAAAATAGATAATTCAGACCCTCTACTCGAAAGAAGCTTAATGATTTGATATTCCAAGAACATGGAGAGGGAAAGAATTATAATCCTAAAACATGAAAAAGGAACTAAAACTTGATCAAAGAAGGATTTCATATCTTCAATGATGAATTTTGGATCATCTAGGTTTGGGAGAAAACAAGAAAACAAGAACGGATAAATTATGATATTTTTTAAACACTGGATATGGGTCTATATGTATATCTCATTTAATCCATATTAATTTAAATATTTATTCAATTACCTCACACTTCTATTTTAAAATTCTTAAATTTTAGGAAAGTGAATGATTTGGTTCAATATTTTTTGTAATTGGTTTAAAATATTAATATTTAATAAAAATTTCCTTTTATTTCATGAAAAAATGTTGTATAATGAATATAGAAAGTTAAAACAAATTTATGCATGAAATATAAAACCGCTACATGAGAACTATGTCTTGAATAGGGGTATTTAAAACTACCTTTACATATATTTAACAAAAATACCTATATATGAGATGGAACATGTTATATAATGGAAGTTATGTTTATCTTTAAATAGATTTAACAGAATTAATACCCCTATGCGTGACATACACGTGAGGTTCAAAAATTACTCTTTACCCTTAAATAAGGATTCAAATACCTTACACTCATTATAAAATCAAATAGACTTATTTACCAATACATGAGAGAAGATATCACCTTTACACAGATTTTAAAAATTTCAAATACCTTTACACAGCTCACTAAATTGCTACGTAGGTGTAAAAAATGTTTTTTTATTAAAATATCAATTTCAATTAAAGAAAAATAAAAATAATATTTTAAAATAAAATTTAAAACTAAATAAATTTCACATAAATAACTTATAACCAATAGATTAAAAATTAATATTATTTTCAAAATTCCAAATTTACTTATAAAATATTTAATAACTTTAAATCTTCTATATTAATTCCAGAATTTCCAAAAACAAAATTTAAAGCATTAAAATTACTAACATAATTTTCAAAACCATTTAAAAAACATTTAAATTTAAAAAATATTTCGTGAACCATCAGACACCACAAAATGAAAAAGTAAGTCTTAGAAAAAATTCATGACTTTACATTAGTTACATACCAAATAATTATCATCATTTATAATTAAAAAAACTATAAAATGAGAGAGAAATAAACATAATAATTAATCTAACACTGAGATACCTATCAAGTATCTTTCTATATTAGGAAGACAACCAACACACCAAAGGAAACAAGTGTATGGACACACAACATTATCAAAATACTCTTCTAGGACATATAACTTCCAAAAATCATCACGGATATTAATAAAACATTTCAAAAATGAGAAGATTAAATCTCATATATCAAAAAAAATACTAATACATCATCTTAACAACATCAAGAATTAAATAATTAGGGATAATGAGCATGCATCTTTGACTCTTGTTTCTAATTAAAGTCAGAAAAATTAGAAGTTCCACACAAAAATACATAACAAACCCAATAAAAAGTGAATATCAATTAAATAATCATTAGGAAAATACAAACACTAAAGTATGAAACACATTTAAGAAATAATCACTTAATATTTATTTAATCAAAATCAAAAGAAATTTATTTGGGGAAATAAAAAAATCTATTTCCCTGATAATTTTACTTAGGCATGATCAATAATGAAATATTTTAATTTTTTCTTATTATTTATCATTATTTTAAATTATCAATTGGTTTAATAAATGAAGAAGAAAATTTAATTCATATTTTTTAGAAATTATTATGCTTAACATTTCATGATCAAATTAAGTTAGATGATTGGTTAATAATTAAACTCCTAATACTCACATGACTTAAATGATAATAAACATGGAATATATATTTCTATTTTTACATAATAGGTTACTAAAAATATTTGACATGACACTCACAAAAATTTTCCATGTATATTATATAAATTTCTCATTTTTATTTTCACTCTCAATTTACTTTAATTACATTCTAGATATGAATCAAAAAATTCTAGTTAGCCACGCAGGTTAAGGATTTCAAAACTTAAACATGATTTTCAAATGATTTTTTACTTGAATTTAAAATACAACATATTTTAAAAGAATTAAATGATATCCTTTTAAATATTTCTTCATAAAAATATATTGTTAATTTTTCTTAAAACTCTACCAATTAAATTTTCAATGACTATTTTTTTAATGAATATTTCATGGAATACCCACCAAAATTTATTTAAGAAAACTAATTACCAAAAAAATAAAATTTTTATACGTCAGTCTCACTAAATAATGCTACCCATAATATCACATAACATAGATAAATTTTCCAATGATAATGTTCTCAAAGTAAAGTATCCTAAAAACATTTCACTATCAATATACAAGCCAAACCATCATTATATTAACCAATTTAGTTTATCTTGCAGCAAAAAAATTAAATGAACCACCCATTATTTTAATTGAAACATTAACTTATTTCATGTAAAACTTATTGATTATTTTTAGAAATTTTATTTCATTTTATGGAGTATATTTCACTTTCCATATTTAATATATTTTTATCTCATTATTTTTATTCTACTAACATAACTCTATCATACACTTTATCAATTTAATATCAGTACACATAAATCCTAAAATAGAGAATCAAAATTAACATATAACATACCTCATAAAACATGAGGTTGGATTAATATACTTTATTTAGATAAAAAAATTATAATTTTGTAGAAAAATATTCATTTACAAAGATCATGATAAAAAATACCACAAAAGACATAAGCTTTTTATTTATCATTTACTGTAGGAGGATTTCATTAGTTTCTAGAGTTGTAAGTTAACACCACATCTTATTCCTCAAGAAATTAATTCACTTTGTTCTGCATAAATATATATAACATAAGCATAAAAATGAAGGTATCCCCTCTATATAATAATCATATTTCCCCATTCGGATAACCCTAAATCACCAACATGACTCTAAAAATCATCATGAAAATAATATTCCATGATGGGATAAGTATCCCCTCTCTTTATATACTTAAATCCATAACATTAATTACAAGTAAAAGATAAATCTATTGAAAAAATATAAAAACAAACAATAACATACACATTAAAAATAGGGACACATACATAAATCATGGAGAACAATAATTTAACTCAGTATGAAGTGAAAAAACTACTAATATATTGAGAATAAGGAAATAATAAAACATACAATATCACTTTCCCCAAACTGGGTCGCATATCATCATGACTGAGAGAATAATATATAAATTAAAATAAATAAATACACACAAGAACCCCTTCCCCAAGACTAAATCTCCACCACACCTGGGCTAAGAGAATATGTTAATGGTAAACTATACCCCTAGACCATATCATCACAACACTAAAATTAAGGAGAGATTTATAAAATGAAATGAATAAGTTTATATAAACCCTTTCCCTAGACTATATCTTTATGTGATCACTAGGCCCAAGGAATGAGTAATACATACCTTCTCTAAAGGTTTTTCTAGTTTAGGTTCATTGTCAAATGTTTGAGTGACATAATAAATTAGATCATGGGATTAAATAGGTGGGGTTCAATTAGAGATAATGATGGAAGTACAAATAATTTTTTTGAAGGTTTGAAAATAAAAAATAAATGATGATAATTGAAGAAATTAAATTCTATGGGATGATAATTAAATGATTAAGTCGCAAAAAGTTCTTTGGTTGTTCTATAATATATAAAGAGAATAACTCATAAATCCTTTAAGCAAAGAGAAAAAATCATATCAAACAAGAGAACTTTTGGGTCAAACAAATGAAGTCAACCTAAAAAAAATAACTTGAAATAGCCCACATGAATCAGTTGAATCCTCATGATCCATAGGTAATAATAATTTCTGATGTCGAGTTATACCACATAACATCATGGCATCCAAATAAACTAAGTTCCCCCATCAGGCATTAGTCTATATCTTCCACCTTCAACCAACTCTCTGTCTAATGATGTGAAATGGATCCCTTATACTTATATATACTATAGAACTAAACATCTAAAAGTGTCCTACTCTAAGAATCACCATCGTTAACCTCAACTTTTTGGTGATTCACTAAAAACATTATTGAATGCCTTCAGTGGAAGCCTAATGGGACATTGACCACATGCAATTCATGAAAAATAATAAACTTTAGAGACTCTTAACGTAAGAGACATATTATTTAATTTTAATAAATTAATTAATTTTTAATATATTTCCCATTATATTCCCAATTTAACCACATGTGATAGCAATCATAGTGAAAGATCCTTATCTAGTTATTTACCCCACACATAGTATCACTTCTCTTAGTATGCCTGGTAAACATGAAGGTCCTTTCATCTGATAACATGGGTTCATAAAATCCCATTTTCTAGTCAGTCTCCCAGGTTTATAGCATGTACTAATCCTATATAATATTTTTTCCCAACCAACCCATGCATCCTTAGTAGTGCCTAACTCCAAACCCCATAATATCTCTCAACTATCAGCTCTGAAGCCACTCTATCAAAACTCCATCCCTCTAAGGGTTCCCTCCTCAGTTAGCAATGAATAAAGGGAGATAATAACCCCTAAAGAACACCTACAATAATCCACAGGTTAGAAAATATCATAGAGGGTGTAAAAATGACACATATGGGAAGAATTACCATCAATATAGATTTAATGATAAGAGATAAAATGAGAAAACCACCAACCGACTCCCATATATAAATAAAGAAGAGATATTAATTCATGAATATAATTTAATAAATATACTAAAAGAACTAAAATTACAATAAAATAATCCTCAATGATGACCATTAAGCTATAATAGCTCTTGAACTACTCCTTGAACTAATATATTGATCACCAACTAGCTATCAAAGATCTAAAAAATAATATATATATATATATATATATATGTGTGTGTGTGTGTGTGTGTGTGTGTAGGGAGAGCATAACATGTATACTTAGTAGGATCCTCCATAAAACCTATCATTAAAAATTTGAAGCCATCATACCAAATCCTGGTGAATAAACAATCAAACCAACTCATAACCTGCACATCTAATACTATACTTATTATATTCACTATAGATCACTAACCAAGTAATATATAGAAGTAAATCATTCTATATAAAAATCACATATATAATTGAAGGAACCCCACTTGAACTTCCCGACTAATTTTTCAACCTAACACCCCAATGACACACATCATGTGATTATCCATTCCATAAGTCGAGTCTTCCCTGATGTGATTCGGGTCTGAGACCTACCTACCTTAGTCCCACACATGGCCCAATATCTTATATTTGAATCAATATATATATTCATGTCATCATCCCATACTACAATAGATGCACACATATCAAGAGTAAGTAGGTACTAGACCATAAGACACAATAGCCCATGTAAATGTATTATACCTCAATCTATCATAGCACATGCGAGTACACCCGAGGAAATTTTTAACCACCACATTCCAACACTTGTATGTTCTATACCTCAATATTTTACATCCCTCACATAAAAGTATAGTAAAACTAAGATCTATTATGTTCTGGGTAGGAACACACCTAGTACTGCAATCCATTATAGCCCAGGATATGCCTACTCATACTATGTATAAAGAGGGAGTGGGGGAGATAGAGAAGTCTGTCATATATTCCCCTCAGCATTCTAGATGGTGGGAAAAAAACCCCCCAAAGCATTTAGGTGTCAGTTTCCATACCAAAATTTTTGGGGTTGTATATGAAATAATAAAATATAAATAATATCTTGCACAACCACAGTAAGGGAAAATATATAAACTTAGACTCAGTTGTTTCTATCATCAAACATGACACTTGCCTACGAAAACTAAGAACTTGTCCTTAATAAATCATACAAGAACAAATTTGAACATTAATTAATCAACTAACCATTAATTAATATTATTCAATATTCATTTCAATATCAACACTTTAATCTTTTAAGGTAGTGACTAAAACTGTATAAATTTCATAGTTATATTCTCAAGTATGTCATCGTGTTTGAGAATCTAAGAACCAACCCCATTATTCTATTAATTCATTCATCATTTTATAATTATTTAGGTTCTCTAGGGATCATACTAAGATACCACAACCTTAAATTCCTTTAGAATACATAGAGTCAAATTGTGTCAAGTAGTTAGAAACAAAATATATAAATAAAATATGCCCATCAAGTAAGAACTAGGAAAGATTAAGATATATCAATGAGAAATCCCAAATTTGAAATTTTGCAAACTATCTGGTGTCATTTTCACACCATTATGAATCATACAATCTATCATGTCATCGCCAGCATCGATTATCATTGTAGGCTCATGCTTGTAGTCTATTGATCAATATATAAAAAATCATCAATAGAACCTTATGCCCCTATCCCATTTCTCGTCACATATTACAACTATATTAGGTTATCAAAAATCACATCAAGGTTTAAATCAAACCAAAATAAGGATTTAATCATCCTAGAGCATACATTCATTTTTAACTGTATTTTTTCTTTACACAAGTAAAGGAACTAAGGCCATGACAACGAGGATTTAAAGCCTCCCACTATAAAAATGGGATCATTTATCCCCAAATATTTTTTCTTTAGTATACCACCATTATAATTCTATAATTAACTATTTTTTTTATAAAAATAATTTACACATTAATAAAAATACTCAATAGTTAATAATATGTAGAAAACAACATGAACATACTTCATTTATTATTCCCATGTTTAATCAGTTCCAAGAAAAGAACCGAATATTTATATCACGCCTATTTCATTTAAAATATAACGACATCTAGTATTTTTTCCATTCAAGAAAATTTTAATTTCTAAACATAATAAAAACATAACTATGAATATAGTTAACCATTAAGTAAATATGAAGATAAAATAAAAACATATCAAAAGCACAAGTGACCACATAAAACCTAACCATTTATTTAATTTGAAACATGAAATATTTATTATCTACACATGTGATAATTATATATTTCATTACTATAATTATCACAACTATAAAATAATTCTTAACATTCTTTATCACGATAATTTTTCATATTATCAATTAATATTTACACTACATAATGTAATTATCCAATTACTCTCTCTTGGACAATTACCAAACTATAAAATATTAATAATCATCTGGTTGAGATCAAAAATTTTAATATGTTGAATTGATTTATATATTATAAAATAATAATAATAAAAACAATCATGTGATAAACCATTCAATTTTTTTATTTTTATATTATAAAAATATTAAGAACTTGCATGAAAAAAAAAATTCTGAGAAAAAAAGTTAAATAAAATAAAATAAACTTTTATTTTAATTCTTGAAATAATAATAATATATTAATTAGATTTAATGGAATAAAATAATGATTTTATATTACTTCTTAAATTCCAGGATAGTGGATCAATTTTATTTAAATTTTATATGAATTATCTATTAAATATTTAATAACATTAATCTATTGTATATTAAATTTAGAATTTGATTAATATTATCAATTTACCACATGTTATTCTAGGGTATGAAATAATGATAATAATAATTATCTACTACATGTGATACACCAAATATAAAATAATGTTTTATATTATTTCATACAATATCGTCTTCTAATTCAGTTTGAAAATATTATTAATTAACATTAATTTTGTTTATTCTTCTTACTTTCATTTCTAGATAAGGGAATGATATAATTTATTCTACAACAATTGACTATACCTTCTCTTTGAAATAATTCCTTATTATTATTTTCATGTTTAAGGTTGATTCAATTATTTAAACTATGAGTCAAATAATAGTTTATTTTCACTTACAAAAAAGAAAAGAGAGAATTTAGATTGCCTACCTGGAATAATCTATAAGATTCAATGAACCGATAACAAAAAATAGAGAAATAATTATGATTCTATAAATGCAAGGAAGGAATTTAAACTTGACCAAAGAAGGCTTGAAGATCTTAAATGAATAAGTTTGAATCATCTAGGTTTAATAGAAAATAAGAAAACTCAAATTAGAGAAATATTTTATTTTTAAAACACTAGATACAGGTCTATATGGATCTCACATTCAATTAAAATTAATTTATCTCTTCATTTAATTCCCATGGATATACATTTTAAAACTCATAAATTTATTCCAAGTTGATAATTTAGTTTAATCTCGTCATAATTTTTTTTGAAATTCCCATTAAATTAAAATTTAATTTAATTTTGTGAAAATGATTTGTATAATGTACAGGGAAAGAGAAAAAAATCTGCATGAAATAAACTTTCTCTATTACAACCTAATATTGTATGATATATTTCTTTTTAAATAAATTTAATCTCTTCGATATCTTGTGATATATGAAACCCCAAATCTAACTAAACCATAATATAGTATATCATTATAATATAGCTATTAAATTTATGGGTATGAATATAAAAAAATAAATTAATAAAATTGTTTATTTTACTCACATATAAAATAATTTCACTGGTTATAAATTTATAATAAATAAAAATAAAAAACATTTAAAAGTAAAATAAACATTCTTCTAAAAAATATTTTATGCATGAAATATTATTTTATATTATAAATTCAATTAATCACTATTATTGGATGATTTTAATGAAATTTATATATTATATACAATATCAAAAAAGTTATCATTAACAAAATATTTTTTCTAGGAATGAGATAATAATAAATCCAATTTTATACTTAAAAATTGTTTCTTTGTAAAAAGAAGGTTTATCACATTTTTTTTCACTTATTTAGAATTAATTTTTAGAAATTTTAAAAAACTTATTTTGTAAAATGAATCTCATTTATTAAATCAACTTTTTTAAATTATCTTAGAGTTTATTTTTGAGAATATTTTGAAAAGATTATTTTTTCACTGACTTGTGAAAAAATACTAATTTTTGGGGAAAACTGCCATTTCATTTAAATAATTTATGAAGATTAATTTTGTTTTTAACGTAAAAATAGAAAAAATAGTTTGTAATTTATCCAATTTAGGAAATTGTAATCAGTTTTATGTTGAGTTTTGATATAGAAACTTTTTATACTTAAGAAAACGTTTCCTTAAGAAAATAATTTTTTTCGACGTGCTTGTTGTTTTAATTTTAAATTAAATTCTACCAATTCTGTAATTTTAATTTAAAAAAAAGGATTCCATATTTCATATTAGAATAATTAATATTAGGTAATATGTTAAACTTAATTTTTTTTATAATTAATAGTAAAACACCAAAATGTGTTAGTGTAGTTAAGGTTAAAACTGGTTTGTGAGGGGGGAGACTAAAGTGATCAGGGTTAAAATGGACTAAAACTTATCTAATTTATATTGTATGGCCACATTTAGACTTTATATCATATGAGGTTGTATAATAGTTCATTTTTGTTCCATGTGATGTCTAAAAAACATGTGTATAATTTATTCTTCTTAAAAATTCCAAGTGTGTCATCTCCCCCACTTAGAAAACAACACCCCTCCCATCTCTTATCCACAATTAAAAAGCTATTTGGTTTAGAAAAACCCACCAAATAACTTATTTACATCCCTCCCCATGAATTATATTCCCTTATTTTATCATAAAACCATTTAGGAAGGATTTAGGTTTAAACTAATAGCTTATGGGGTGTTGTTGATTCACGTAGGGTTTCCAAAATTAGAAGTTTATAACAAGAATAAAAAAACCACTAATATTTAAGGTAATGTTGGATATAAAAGTACAAGGTTGAACCCACAGAGACATGGTTAGAAAAAAATACTAATTCAATAATAAAGACCTAAATTAATTGCAATTTGAGAAAATTGAATCTAAGTTACCGAGCATGTGATTGGTGAAGAATGTGGAAGAAGAGAATATAAAAAAGAATGCCAGGTATTAATGAGTCCTGGTTCAAGGGAAAAGGTATTAAATATTTAATTAACAACTATACAGTAATTATAATTAGTTTTTAGTGAGTCCAATGGTCATGATAAACTCTATACATATTAAACTCTCCTTTTTTCATGGTCAGGTACATTAGATTTCAAAGGAATGTGTAACCATAAACCATATTTAAATATAGGGTAAGAACAATCCCAATGGACATGGTAGAATTCTAAATCTTAGATCTCATATTAAACAAATTCATTAAATAAAAATAGGAAATTGTGATTCTCAAAGAAATAGAGAAATTAAATCAACTTCTTAACCCGGTTTATAATGGTCATGTAAAAATAATCAGTGAAGAGATAACAATGATGAAAAAATACAAAATCTCAAATTTAATTGAAATAAAAAATAAAATACCTTTTACATTAAATCCCTATTCATCATGTACACCATGAGACAAAGAGGTCACCCCTATTTCTATCCATGAAAGCGTGAGAATAAATAATAAACAAAACATTTAGAGAAACAACAGCAGGGTTCCGACATTTATTTGGTTTTGCATCATCATTCCCCTCTCTCTATCGATGTCTTAATGTCGTAGTTGAAGGAGTAAATTAAGAGGGTTTTATATAAAAACCTTAGTCTCTAGAACCAAAAAATCAGTCTTCTTGATGGTTTCATGACTTGTATTGTGTACATGTTGTGTAAATGATCCAACTTTTTCAGTAGAGAAAAGTTCCATGAAATTCAGTGTTTATCACCCTCAAAGAACTCAAGTCATGTATTTATTACACAGAGTGTAATATACGGTGGTGAAAGATTCTCAAATATTTTCTATGTAAAGACCCGTAAAATTCAAGGGAAATTTTTTCTTAATTTTCTTTGGATTTTTAGAAGAGCGCGGTTTCTGACGGCACCTGATTCCGAGGCCCGGTGTGCCCGGAATCAATTTCCGAAGTTTGGCTCGGGTACGTTCAGTGAACGAACGAGCGGGAATTTCTAACTTTTGATCCGGTGCTCGGAATTGAATTCCGAGGGCACCGAAGGAACCGCATCGCCGGTATTTGCTTAAGAACGCCTATTCCGGAGTTGCGTTTACACGAGGGAAGTTGTAAAATAAATTGTGAATGTTAAAATAAAAATTTAACTTCAATTTTTATTTTTATCTTTCCTTAAGTGTTTTTATCCATTGGATGGAAGTTGGGTAACTACCCAACTTCCCTAGGGAGGTTAAGAGGGTGGTGGGGCCCACACGAACCCCACCCCTTCATATCCTCTAACCCCCCCCCCCCCAACTCACAATTAATGATGTGAACTTGAGTTATAACTTATGACATTAATAAGTGAGTTTAATTTGAGTTTTTGAAATTCAAACTCTTGAATTTCAAAGGTTGGTGTTGTGTTAATAAATTAAGTGTGAGCTTAATTTATTTTTGGTTAGTTTCTTTGTTGTTTGAGAGGTTTGGGTGAATCATTGAGAGACTTGAAGATCTTTTTCGTCTTTGACGAAGAACGTGAAGAACGGTTCTTCTCCGAAGAAGAACATCGACCCCACGACCTACAAGACTCGGCGTCCGGAATTCTTCCGTCTTCATCTTCCTCCTCGACAAGGGAGAAGTCGCTGACCGTGGTGATCATCGCCAACGACAACGTACCTCCCTTATTCATCATAGCGACAAGTGAGGAGATGTCGTTTCCTCCTCGGATGCACCCCGACGTCCACAGAATCTACGTCCGACGCCGCAACACCTTTCTCCGCGATACCCGACGAGCGGCGTCAATTTTCAAGGTAGGGGTTGTTGTTATTTGTTTATTTATTTATCCTTGTTCGTGGTTCTAGCATGACTAACGTGAGGATTTTAAATTTGTATTATCATCTAACGTGAGGGGGCCGGACCACATGAAAACGGCCGAACCCCCTCCTTTGTTCTTGTTGATTTATATTGCGGATGAAACAAGATGGCGTGGTGCCATCGCACCACGCGGTTATTCGCACGTTTATTTTACACGGCGCCGTCGCGCATCGCCATGGAAGGATCATCAAGAACGCGACGCCGTCGCGCCGCGTCGAAGGGAATCAAAAGGCGCGGCGGAGGGGCGTGGTGTCGTCACACCGTGCTGGACGACGAACACCGCGGCCGGTTCCGGGCCGCGGTGAGACGGGAAGACCGGTAGCACGCCGCGCTGCCGGCGTCAGAAGCCGGAAAGGGGACCGGTTCACCGGTCCCGTTGGAGAAAAACCGGCTGGCCAGGTGGCCGGCCGGATGGTCAAAATCCGGGGGAAATTAATTCCCCCGGCCAGCGCCCAAAAGCCCCCCCATTTAATTGGGGGGGGGGGGTTTCCTTGAGGGGGGGCAGGCGGCCCCCCGGTCCTCTTCAAAGCAGGCCCCCCACGAGGGGGGGGGGGGGTTCCAAATGGCGCGGCTAAAAGACGCGCCGCCCTTTGCTGGAAGCGGGGGCTTAGCCCCCCGCGCGTGACCCCAGCGGCGCCAGGCCGCCGCGCCGCCGGACGGCCGGTCGGGCCGGGTCGGACCCGGGTCGGGTCGACCCAGGGGGGGTCGGGCCGGGTCGGCCCGGACCCAGACCACCCGTTTTCGAGACGGTTTCGGTCTTTTGGCCATAACATGAGCCACGGACCTCCGATCGACGAACCGTCTGCGACAACACGATCCTTGGATCGAGATGGTCGTTTCTCTATATCTCACTCAAAGTTTCGGAATACTTTGAGTTCGGCCGGGTTGGTTCGTTCACGAAACCAACCGGGCCATCGGAGCAGAAACACTCATATCTTGAGCTACGGACGTCCGATTGACGTGCCGTCAGCTTTGTTGTGTTCCTCTTAGTGAGACGGATCTTTTGGAATACTCCGCCCAAGGTTTGGACGCAGGTGGAGTATGGTCGGGTTGGTTTTGCCTTAAAAACCAACCGGGTCCCGGGGACGAAAATGCCAATAACTCTCAGACCGGGCGTCCGATCGACGCGCCGTCTGTTGCGTTGAGTTCCTGTTGACGATACGGAACTTTTGGATACATCAACTCTGGACTTTGTGATAGTTGATGTATCAGCCTCTCGGCTCGTGGAGCGGACCCTCCTGTACGAGCTTGCTGTGTGCGGGAACCCTAGTGCTGGCTGCGACTGTGACTGCTACTACTACTGCTACTGTGACTGCGACGACGACAGTACAGAGATCCTGTGTGGATTCGACGACGACGACTACAGCACTCAGCGATCCTACGTGGATCAGTGCTACAGGTCCTGTGTGGGCCTGATCCTGTGTGGGTCCGATCCTGTGTGGGTCCTTGCGCTCAGCGGTCCTGTGTGAACCAGCGCCTACAGGTCCTGTGTGGGCCCGATCTTGTGTGGGTCTTTTGCGGGGGTTAGTTACCGATCGATCCTCTGTGGGTCCGACGACTTAGATGGATTAGAGATCATCTTTATCGTCTTTCGAAGAAGTATACCTGTGTGAGCTGAATCCTGTTGCTTTCCTGTGTGGATTGTGTTGTGCTATCCAGTGTGGATTACGTTTTGCTTTCCTGTGTGGATTACGTTTACTTTCCTGTGTGGATTTCGTTTTGCTTTCCTGTGTGGAATACGTTTACTTTCCTGTGTGGACTGAGTTGTACTTGGGCTCGGAGGTTGGAGCGTATTTGAAATTGATGACTTAGGTATATGTATGGGCATATACCTAAGCAGTGTCGGATGTTACTTCGTGATTGTACCTTTCTTTGTGGTTTATCCTTTGTGGATTTTGAGAGACCTTCAGGGGTCTCTAGGTCCCTACTGAGTAGCTTATACTCACCCCTACACAGGCTTTGCCCGCACTACGTTGTGTTGGTTGCAGACGACGGACAACGTTGATCTTAGCTGAGGCTTCCAGAGCAGGACGGTACCTGGAGGTGGACCACTGGGCGGGACGTGCTCGGAGCGGACGGTGGGACCCGTGGAGCCATCTGTACCCACCTTTCAGGTGGGATTTTCAGTGGACAGCTCGGTGTAGCGGCTTTTACTTTTCAGTTGCTATTTTCCCTTTCGAGTTGTACTTTACTTTCAGTTTGGGTTTGTATACTGGCCCATTTACTTTTCCGCACTTTCAGTTGTACTCTGCATTTTCTTAGTGTTTACTTTCCGCTTGCTTACTCTGTGGTGTTTGTTTACTTTACAAAGGCAATGCCTTCCCTTTTTACTGGGATTTACGCCTTGGTGCTAGTCGCCAGCCCCTGGCCTATGGAAGGCGGGCTTGGGGTAGTCACGGCACGGACCCCGAGGCCGGGTCGTGACAAATTGGTATCAGAGGAGTTCGGTTCTACCGTGAACTCTGATCTTTTCTATGTGAAGAAATAATGTTTAGCGTATTGAGTGTGGTTATCAGTCCAGGGAGTCCAGTGTTGGTGTGGCGGCCGACGTATCCGTACACCAGGACCCTGACTTCTGATTTCCGACTTAATGCACGAAAACACTGATTGCGTGTGTGTTCCAAAGTTTTCTTTGTGATTTCTTTGTGTCAGCTCACCAGGTATACTATTTGACCGTGGCGTACCTGTTCCTTTTCAGGATGGCCCCACGATGACAACCAGCTAGGGTTCCGAGAGTCGAGCGTGACGACAGTCCACCGAGTGACGAGGCCTCGGTGCAGGTCACTTTGTCAACAGTGGCACCGGCGGTAGCACTACCCGCCGAGCCCCCGATGCTTCCAGCACCAGCCGCTGACGATGCACGTCGCCTCTGCGCACTGCATGAATTTTAGCGCCAGCGACCGCCCAGGTTTTGCGGGGAGACGGATCCCCAGGCAGCCGAGGACTGGCTGGAGGCAGTAGTACGTGTGTTTAGGCTAGTGAGGACACCAGCAGACCTCATGGTGATCCTCACTGCGAGCCTACTACACGCAGCAGTAGGACGATGGTGGATCTTGATGCTCCAGGTGCACGATGAGGCATCTCTTCTTTGGACGGACTTTGAGAGCCTCTTCCGCTCGGAGTTCGTCCCAGCCACCCTTCGTGCGGTGCGTATCCAGGAGCTTCTTCAGCTGCGGCAGGGCAGCATGACGGTCGCTCAGTACTCGACGAGATTTACTGATCTCTCGCGCTACTCGACCAACATGGTACGGGACCCATTCTTCCGGGCCCAGACCTTCAAGCAGGGTTTGAGACACGAGATCAGGGCATCGCTGATCTCCCTCAGCATACCGACTCAGACAGGAGTACTGGAGAGGGCCCTTCTGATTGAGAGCTTCCTTGCTGAGTCTACACCAGCGCAGCGACCCACCGCAGGGCGGCACGTGGCAGAGTCATCTGCAGCTGGCAGTCGACGGATGACTTAGGGGTCCAGACAGACCAGACCTTCAGGCAGATGACCTCAGGGCACTGGCTCAGCAGTGCAGGGCACACAGCACGGAACCTGTCTTTCGAGTGGAAGACAGTGCTATGCATGTGGCGGGCAAGGCCACATGGCTCATGACTGCCCGACCCGCCATGCGGAGGAGCAGCAGACAGTTGAGGAACCACCTAGGCAGAGGCAGAGGTTCGACCGTGGCGGTCCGTAGGGAGGAGGCGGACGAGGCAGAGGAGCTGGCCGAGCAGCAGGTGGTGGGCGACGTTTTGAGGCTCTACCACCACCACCACCACCAGGAGGTCCACCCCAACCTCAGGGGAGAGCACAGCTTCAGGCAGCTGAAGCTTACGATCATGGATCTCCGGAAGCGGGTCGACTAGTGCGGGACTAGCTCCAGGCATAGAGGCCTTTGCCCATAATGCCTCTAGCTTCGTAGTTTGTGTTGCTTGGGACCTTGTTCTTTAAGTTGAAGTAATAAAAGACACTTGTCGTGGTGACTTTTGTTATCTTGTCTTTTGTTTGTTTTTACTAAGAGGTTCCGGTTAAAAACTGTTGACTTGACCCTCACTTGCGAGATTTCTACTGGAGAAAACCCAGTGACCACACACTGATACCGACAGTGTGACTCAACCCTAGGAGGTGAGAGTAATGGTTGGATCTCTTGGTAGCAGCGTCGAGGCCTTACGACGTCATCCATGCCATGAATTAACTAATCATGACGAGATTGACTGTATTAGGCAAGGAACGTGGTTCATCCAGGGGATAAGACCGGATTTCACTTTTCGGAAAAGGAGAAATCTTTGCAGCTAGCCTCTTTGCAGATATCCTTCGTGGATAGAGATAGAGCAACCTTCCTCCAGTCTCTCACAGTCACCCCTCCTCTACTACAGCAGGTCAGAGAGGCACAGCGTGAGGACGCTGACTGTGAGACACGGCGTGCACAGATGTCCTCGGGACAGACACCTGATGGTTTCTCCCTTGGAGCAGAGCACGACATCCTTTTTAGAGGACGTACCATGGTACCAGTCGCTTTGCGAGAGTAAGTGCTGAGAGAGTTTCACACTTCTCCTTTGGCGGTATATCCTGGAGTGGCGAAGATGTACAAGGATCTCAGACGATAGCACTGGTGGCCGGGCATGAAGAAGGTTGTAGCAGAGTTCGTTTCTCGATGCCTCACCTGCCAACAGGTGAAGGCAGAGCATCAGGTACCAGCAGGCTTGGTAAAACCCTTGGAGGTTCCGGAGTGGAAGTGGGACGGCATATCTATGGACTTCGTGACTGGACTTCCACGCACTTCCAGAGGTCACGACTCCATATGGGTGATTGTTGACCGACTCACCAAGTCGGCACACTTCTTACCCATCAGAGAGCAGAGCTCAGTGGAGAGCTTGGGACGTCTCTACGTTCAAGAGATTGTGTGGCTCCACAGTGTGCCATCATCTATCGTCTCCGATCGAGATGCTCGCTTTACTTACCGGCTTTGGAAGGGGTTACAGGAGGCGTTCGGGACGCAGCTACGTCTGAGCACAGCCTTTCACCCTGAGACGGATGGTCAGACGGAGAGGACCATTCAGACTCTCGAGGACATGCTCCGCGCATGTGTCCTCGACTTTGGTCGTAGCTGGGAGGACCACCTACCCTTGGTGGAGTTTGCGTACAACAACAGCTACCACTCCACCATCGGGATGGCACCGTATGAGGTGTTGTACGACCGACCTTGTAGATCTCCTTTGTGCTGGACAGACCCTGGGGAGTCAGCACTTGTGGGACCGGAGATGGTCCAGGCCACGACAGAGAAAGTCCAGGTCATCCAGGAGCGGTTGAGGACAACTCAGAGCCGGCAGAAGTCATACGCTGACAGGAGGCGGCGGCCACTAGAGTTCGAGGATGGCGACCACGTCTTCTTGCGGGTCTCACCTCGACGTGGTAATCGGAGATTTGGCCGAGGCGGCAAGTTATCTCCGCGCTTCATCGGACCCTTCCAGGTCCTCAGCAGGGTTGGCGAGGAGGCTTATCGCCTGGCTCTGCCACCTCAGTTGCACCGGGTGCATGACGTCTTCCACGTATCTCAGCTGAGGAGATACGTGCACGACCCGACGCACATCATTGACCATGGGGAACTTGACGTTGACGATGGGGAGACTTTTACGGAGGTCCCGGTGGAGATAGAGGATCGACAGGAGCAGGTCCTGCATGGGCGATCGATTCTTCTTGTGCGCATCAGATGGCAGCACGGGAACCTCTAGGAGAGCACAAGGGAGCAGGAGGCTCAGATGCGTGCTCAGTACCCTCATTTGTTTCCCTAGTTTTTGTTGTATCTTTACAGGGATGTAAAGCCCTGAGGTGGGAGTAATATAAAGAGCCGTAAAATTCAAGGAAATTTTTTTGTTAATTTTCTTTGGATTTTTAGAAGAGCGAGGTTTCTGACGGCACCTGATTCTGAGGCCCGGTGTGCCCAGAATCAATTTCCGAAGTTTGGCTCGGGTACGTTCAGTGAACGAACGAGCGGGAATTTCTAACTTTTGATCCGGTGCTCGGAATTGAATTCCGAGGGCACCGATAGAACCGCAACACCGGTATTTGCTTAAGAACGCCTATTCCGGAGTTGCATTTACACGAGGGAAGTTGTAAAATAAATTGTGAATGTTAAAATAAAAATTTAACTTCAATTTTTATTTTTATCTTTCCTTAAGTGTTTTTATCCATTGGATGGAAGTTGGGTAACTACCCAACTTCCCTAGGGAGGTTAAGAGGGTGGTGGGGCCCACACGAACCCCACCCCTTCATATCCTCTACCCCCCCCCCCCCCCCCAACTCACAATTAATGATGTGAACTTGAGTTATAACTTATGACATTAATAAGTGAGTTTAATTTGAGTTTTTGAAATTCAAACTCTTGAATTTCAAAGGTTGGTGTTGTGTTAATAAATTAAGTGTGAGCTTAATTTATTTTTGGTTAGTTTCTTTGTTGCTTGAGAGGTTTGGGAGAATCATTGAGAGACTTGAAGATCTTCTTCGTCTTTGACGAAGAACGTGAAGAACGGTTCTTCTCCGACGAAGAACATCGACCCCACGACCTACAAGACTCGGCGTCCGGAATTCTTCCGTCTTCATCTTCCTCCTCGACAAGGGAGAAGTCGCCGACCGTGGTGATCATTGCCAACGACAACGTACCTCCCTTCTTCATCATAGCGACAAGTGAGGAGACGTCGTTTCCTCCTCGGACGCACCCCGACGTCCACAGAATCTACGTCCGACGCCGCAACACCTTTCTCTGCGATACCCGACGTGCGACGTCAATTTTCAAGGTAGGGGTTGTTGTTATTTGTTTAATTATTTATACTTGTTCGTGGTTATAGCATGACTAACGTGAGGATTTTAAATTTGTATTATCATCTAATGTGAGGGGGCCGGACCGCATGAACACGGCCGAACCCCCTCCTTTGTTCTTGTTGATTTATATTGCGGATGAAACAAGATGGCGTGGTGCCATCGCACCACGCGGTTATTCGCACGTTTATTTTACGCGGCGCCATCATGCATCGTCGTGGAAGGATCATCAAGAACGCGACGCCGTCACTCCACGTCGAAGGGAATCAAAAGGCGCGGCGGAGGGGCGCGGTGTCGTCGCACCGCGCCGGACGACGAACACCGCGGCCGGTTCCGGGCCGCGGTGAGACGGGAAGACCGGCGGCACGCCGCGCCGCCGGCATCAGAAGCCGGAAAGGGGACCGGTTCACCGGTCCCGTTGGAGAAAAATCGGCCGGCCAGGTGGCCGGCCGGATGGTCAAAATCCGGGGGAAATTAATTCCCCCGGCCAGCGCCGAAAAGCCCCCCCCCCCCCATTTAATTGGGGGGCGGTGTCCTTGAGGGGGGGCAGGCGGCCCCCCGGTCCTTTTCAAAGCAGGCCCCCCACGAGGGGGGGGGGGGGGGGTTCCAAATGGCGCGGCTAAAAGCCGCGCCGCCCTTTGCTGGAAGCGGGGGCTTAGCCCCCCACGCGTGACCCCAGCGGCGCCAGGCCGCCGCGCCGCCAGGCCGCCATGCCGCCGCGCCGCCGGCCGGGCGGGCCGGGTCGGGCGCGGGTCGGGTCGACCCAGTTTGGGTTGACCCAGTTCGGGCCGACCCAGGGGGGGTCGGGTCGGGTCGGCCCGGACCCGGACCCCCCGTTTTCGAGACGGTTTCGGTATTTTGGCCATAACATGAGCCACGGACCTCCGATCGACGAACCGTCTACGACAACGCGATCCTTGGATCGAGACGATCATTTCGGTATATCGCACTCAAATTTTCAGAATACTTTGAGTTCGGCCGGGTTGGTTCGTTCACGAAACCAACCGGGCCTTCGGAGCGGAAACACTCATATCTTGAGCTACGGACGTCCGATTGACGTGCCGTCAGCTTTGTTGTGTTCCTATTAGTGAGATAGATCTTTTGGCATACTCCGCCCGAGGTTTGGACGCAGGTGGAGTACGGTCGGGTTGGTTTTTCCTTAAAAACCAACCGGGCCCCGGGGACGAAAATGCCAATAACTCTCAGACCGGGTGTCCGATCGACGCGTCGTCTGTTGCATTGAGTTCCTGTTGACGATACAGAACTTTTGGATACATCAACTGTGGACTTTGTGACAGTTGATGTATCAGCCTCTCGGCTCGTGGAGCGGATCCTCCTGTACGAGCTTGCTGTGTGCGGGAACCCTAGTGCTGGCTGCGACTGTGACTGCTACTGCTACTGCTACTGTGACTGCGACGACGACAGTACAGAGATCATGTGTGGATTCGACGACGACGACTACAACACTCAGCGATCCTACGTGGATCAGTGTTACAGGTCCTGTGTGGGCCCGATCCTGTGTGGGTCCGATCCTGTGTGGGTCCTTGCGCTCAGCGGTCCTGTGTGAACCAGCGCCTACAGGTCCTGTGTGGGCCCGATCCTGTGTGGGTCTTTTGCGGGGGTTAGTTACCTATCGATCCTTCGTGGGTCCGACGACTTAGATGGATCAGAGATCATCTTTATCGTCTTTCGAAGAAGTATACATGTGTGAGCTGAATCCTGTTGCTTTCCTGTGTGGATTGTGTTGTGCTATCGTGTGTGGATTACGTTTTGCTTTCCTGTGTGGAATACGTTTACTTTCCTGTGTGGATTTCGTTTTTCTTTCCTGTGTGGAATACGTTTACTTTCCTGTGTGGATTTCGTTGTACTTGGGCTCGGAGGTTGGAGCGTATTTGAAATTGATGACTTAGGTATATGTATGGGCATATACCTAAGCAGTGTCGGATGTTACTTCGTGATTGTACCTTTCTTTGTGGTTTATCCTTTGTGGATTTTGAGAGACCTTCAGGGGTCTCGGGGTCCCTACTGAGTAGCTTATACTCACCCCTGCACGGGCTTTGCCCGCACTACGTTGTGTTGGTTGCAGACGACGGACAGCGTTGATCTTAGCTGAGGCTTGTAGAGCAGGACGGTACCTGGAGGTGGACCACTGGGCGGGACGTGCTCGGAGCGGACTGCAGGACCCGTGGAGCAGTGGAGCCATCTGTACCCACCCTTCAGGTGGGATTTTCAGTGGACAGCTCGGTGTAGCGGCTTTTACTTTTCAGTTGCTGTTTTCCCTTTCGAGTTGTACTTTACTTTCAGTTTGGGTTTGTATACTGGCCCATTTACTTTTCCACACTTTCATTTGTACTCTGCATTTGCTTAGTGTTTATTTTCCGCTTGCTTACTCTATGGTGTTTGTTTACTTTACAAAGGCAATGCCTTCCCTTTTTACCTGGATTTACGCCTTGGTGCTAGTCGCCAGCCCCTGGCCTATGGAAGGCGGGCTTGGGGTAGTCACGGCACGGACCCCGAGGGCGGGTCGTGACATTCTATATCAGAAGTCTCACTGTATGAATGAAGTTCAAATCATCTATTTTAAAAGGCCATGAATCTCCATTTCATGGATGGTTGGGGTGATGCTTTATGCAACACATTCATAATATGTAAAAAATTATGTGGTGTGTAAATGTATTCCTCTAGGATCTTCAATTTTCTTCTTCTCCAAATGATGTTGGATCTTGGATTCAATATTCTAATGTCACGCTGTGATGAGATGCATTGGGGACCGAAGTGTTTTTTAACTCTTAAATTCATCTCATTTTATTCCTTTTTCCAAATGTTGGTTGTATCATTCCATATAATGTAAAAAAATTTAAAAAGTCAAAAAATGGAAAGAATATTAATTAAATTATAGAAATTTCTATATTAACACACCCTAAAATACACACATTAAATACACATATCAAATACCCAGACACTAGAATTTATCCTAATCCTCAAGTATGAAATCTAAACATATTATAAATAACACTCCCCTTACCATGATTTATCTTCAATGTTAATAAAAGAAATTGATCAAATAGAAAATTAAATATTCTAGAATGACATAAAAAAATTCATCAACAACTTTATTTTCAAATAAAACAAATCAACCAAGTATTTTACTTTTATCCTTTGAAATAAACAAGCCTTTTCATTTATCCATTTTTATTTTTCAACCAGTTATTAATATTCATACCATTTAAAATTTACCTCACTTAAACTTTCCACCTTATCATCATGGTATAATTGTATGTAAAGTTCATCACATACCTCAAAAACAAGTCACTTACTATAATATTGTAATGAATATAGCATCTCAATCACATAAAGGTGATGATCACAAATAATCATAAGGGATTTTCCATTTAGGATCAAACCACTCAGAGGATTTGGGGTAGGTGGGTAAATGATAAAAAATGTAAATCTTAAAAAGTATTTTTGGATCTAAATAATAATGCATGATATCCAAAAGTTAAGATCATTAAAAATATCCATCTATAAATTCCATCTCTCTATTCCCCCCAAAAATCTCAAAGTGGTCTCATGATACATGTAAGCACAATGAATTAATCAACCTAAATTTATTTTATTTTCGTTTTTTTATTTTTTATATTTTTTGAAATATATATTTAGTAAAAATATCACATCCACCACCTAATCACATACGCTCAAAATATTATTGGTCTAGAAATGGTGATTGTTATCCTCTTAAGACATAACCCATTTTTTATTTTTTTACATGTTTCTTTTTTAATTTACTTTTTTGAAAAGAGATGAATAATAAAATACAATGAAAAATACATGGTCTCTACCAATATCACAATGGTATGAATGTTTTTTTATTATAATAAATAAGAGGGAACAACAAGGAACAAAGCCAGCTGAGGAATTTAGGGGGGGATAACGTAGTGTAACCCTAAGGCGTCCTTCAACACAAAGGGCCTACACTCAAGCGGAAGAGAGCCCAAGCTTCTATACATGACCACATCATTCCCGGAACTTCCGATCTTCGCAAGTGCATCCGCAACAAAATTGATTTCCCTCCAACTATGTTGTATGCATTGTCCTTGATTGGTCTCCAAGGCACACTGCCTGATGATATAAGCAAGATCCCAAGGCGTGCTCGACCATCCCTGGACATGGTTAACCAAGACCTATGAATCTAACTCCACCTCTGACACATGTAATCCGTTGCTCTTGTAGGTTATCATACCTGTAAAAAGGGCGCAGGTCTCTGCCCACAGCGAATTGACCAAACTGAAGGTAACACTGAAAGCCATAAATACTGAGCCTTCTAAATCACGAACCACCCCACCGCCTCTCATAATGCCATGCATGCATGAGCCGTCGACGTTAAGTTTCAGACTGCTGGAAGGAGCGTGCCATTTAATCCATCGCCCTTCAGTGTCGTGTGGGCTGCAAGATCTGTGCAAGAAGTTGGATGCAACTACTGACTGTTGGTCCAATCTTTCCAGTGAGACTAACTCATGTATCATCGATTTAGCTCTTACCTAGATCAGGTTAATCGAACTCTGGGTACCCAGTAGCTATTTTTTCCTGGCCTCCCAGATGACCCAGCAGGTTGCAGTGAGAATACAAGCTCTCACCTTGACTTCTGATTGGCTGATCGTTCATCTGAGGAACCACGAGGACATAAGCTCCTGGAAACAGAAGTGATAAAAACTGGAACAAACCAACGGGTTGAACATGCTCCAGATAGCTTCCGCCCAATCGCTCTAAAAGAAAAGATGGTTGGATAATTCTCTTTTGGGAGTAATGAAACAATAGCAGCAGGATGCCAGATGAATTCCCCTGCTTTGGATACTATCATCGAATGGGAGGGCACGGTTCTTGACACACTAGACCAGGAAGTTCATCTTGGTTGGGATCTCCTTACACTAGGTGTTCTCCAACTCAATCCCATGATGAGATTCTGTGTTCCTCCATTCCCTGTAATCCCGAGTAGTGAACCGGCCCGAGCTTGATCCCGTGAAGCAACATCAATACTCATCTCCATTAATACAAATATTGTCAAAGAGTTTCTTCTGTTATTGACTGAGAACCGCACTGATGAACTCAGGATGCTTTGAACCTTCCCTGAAGGTAATATCCGGAGCAGGGAATCCTGGGAAAAACAGCCGCTCCCATCTCCAATTTTCCTTCCAGAAACTGACGTCTCCTCTTCCAATACAGCCACAATCCATATTTTTGTATTTTCTAATAACACTTTTAATGGGTATGTATAGACCCTCACAAAACCACCAGATTCAACCCATCACCAGAATTAAATGGGAATTACAGCATGCAATATTCAAATCTCAAACAGAACACTACAACTAACCCCTATTAGTACCACCATTGCCGCCCTAAAGAAAAATACAACATTCAAAAAGAAAAACCCTTCCATCATTCACGTTCCTACCTCAATATCACAAAAGAGCGACCTCGTATTGCGTAAACATTGATTCCGTCACCTACCTCGATTCGGTTAGAATTCTCCGTTATCATCGCTTCTTGGAACCATCACCTTCATCATCATCATAGTCATCACCGGAGCTTCCATCACCATCGTCGTCGTCCTCATCACTCAACACCGACGTCCAGATCATCGACGTCGACCACCAAAAACACCCTTCACCTTCAACATCCACTCCATACACATTTTATGAACACGAATCTCCAGAATAATCAACAGAATACCCAAAAAACACAGAAAGGAACTCCCTGATAACAAAATAAACCATAGAGAGGAATCGTCAGGCGCATCACCATGGACGCCCATCCGCTTGAACGAACACATCCCAAGGTCTCCTCGGAAACAAATGCACCCAACCGACCTGGGTGGGTGTGAGGAACTTGGAAACCAGAGCAGAGCGCAAGTGACAGGGCCTTCCACAAGCCGAACCGCGAATCCAACACCATCAAACAACCAGGGCCTACGAAGATGAAGTCACCACAAGACAACGAACCACTCGAACTCACATCCCAGAGTACCGGGGAGACCAACGCGCAATCTAACTTGGAGAGAAAGGTAGATACCAAGTTACAGAGTAGAGAAGTGAGTGGTCGACCCCCTCGATAGAACACAACTTCGAGACCCAAAGGGAATCCCAAGAAGGAATGAAGAAAACAATGAAAGAGATAACTAGAGGGATTGAAACCGGAAAATAAATCCGGGATTGAAACCCTAAAAGAACCCAAAGAGAAGAAAAAGAAATTGTGGAGGTCCAAATTGCAGAACCGGGGAGGAAAAAAAAATAGAAGACCCGGTGAGCGAAAACCCAAGAGGAAGGAAGAGAACCCAAATAGATGTGAGGCCGAAGAGATGCGAGACCAAAGAGACACAGGCAGGCCGGGTGCCGTCGGGGATGGAGTGAAACCCTAAGAGGGAGAGGAGAAGTCGGGAGCCCGAAGGCGGATGCCAGGAGAGTGAGGCGCCATATCTCTTCTTCCGATGATCCACCTTTCCGAGTCATGAAGCTCCTCCAGGAAACCCATCATGCACCTGCCCAGGCGAGATGGTCGTGCCCTACGTTCACTGAAGTTCCTCTCTAGGTCCCCATAGCGTGCTTTGAATAACTCCGCCCAAAAAGAATTTCCAACCACAATATCCCACGCCAAGTGGGCCTGCATGCCCTAAATGGTAGCCGCAAGATCGTGAAGCCATACTCCCCCTTCCTCGATTGGCTTAGCCAACTGTGCCCAAGAAGCCCAGTGATAATGGACTGCATGATTAGTGCCCCACAAGAATTCCGTGAGTAACTTCTCCATTCTCTCCACCGTAACTTTTAGGGGATGAATGGAAGAAAAAATGTGCATCGAAACCAAAGAGAGAACATTGTTAATTAAAGAAACCCTACCTCCAAAGTAAAGGAACCTAGTTTTCCAGTTGTAGATCCTTCCCAACATGCGGTCCATAACCCCCTCAAATAACGCTCTCTTGATCCTCCCATAAGAGAGGGGAACCCCTAGGTAGATCATGGGGAAGTTCTTATGTTAGCAGCCCAAAGTGATCTGGATACTTCTGCATCGCCTGGGGGAGCACTTAGTTGAGATATAGACTTGGCTCTTGGATGGATTGATGCATTGCTCGCTGGCGCACCCATACCTTGACAGCACCTCCATAAGAGTGAGAAGGGAACATCGACTACCATTGGTGAAAATAAGGATGTCATCCGCAAACATGAGTTGGGTAATGGTTTCTCTGCCCCTCCATCCGACGTATGGTTTCAAGTTTCCATCCTCTCCTTTCCTATGAAGATTCGTAGAGAGGGCCTCTTGTGCTAAGATGAGCAAAATGGGAGACAGGGGATCACCTTGGTGAACTCCCCAAACCGTCTTAAAAAAAGCAAAGCTTTTCCCTTTGATAGAGATGGACAACCACGGTGAAGAGAAGAAATGGAAACAGTGGTCATAGACCCATTCCGGGAATCCAAGTCTACGCATCACCCTCAGGATGAAGGACCACTCAAGCTTGTCAGAGGCTTTGTCTATATCAGCCTTCAAAATGATGTTGGATCCAACGGAGCGCCGATTGATATCATTCAACAGCTCACTCGCGATGCCCACTACTCCCTGTATGTTACGCCCTTTGATAAACCCGTGTTGCTCCATGGAGATCAATTTAGGAATAAAACCATACATTCTTTTAGCAATGAGGCTCACGAGGATTTTGTATGACACATTGCACAGGAAAATGGGTCTAAATTGGCTTATAGATGACGGTTCTTTGATCTTTGGAATGAGCATAACCCTAGTTGTGCTCGAGCCTTTACCGAAGGTTCCCCCCCGAAAGAAATCTTGAACCACAGCCACCACCTCTCGTTTAACAGTATCCCATGCATGTACATAAAAACCTGCTGGGAAGCCATCTAGGCTAGGGGCGATATCCCTTGGCAAGCCACACACTGTCCTTTTGATCTCATCTTCCTCCAGAATCGTCATAAGCCGCTCGTTAACAGACTCCCTCACCAGCCCCACATATATTCTTTTTAAATATCATGCAATACATTTATATTAATGTAGGAATAGATAAAACAGGCTTGTAATAAGGATCATTTCTTAAAAATGATATAAATAGATTCTACTAGCTTAAAAAATTATTAATGTTAGGTGGGTCTTTGGAAAAAGGTGTTAAACAAAATATTTCCTCAATCACATTAAAAGTGATTTTGTTTAGTCATATATTTGATAAGATTCCAAGAAAATTAAAGAAGAGAACCTGCCTAAGTATCTTAATAAATATATGAAAGAAATAATGGGGAAAAGTAAATTTAGAGGATGTATTGGGAATGAGAATGATGGTTTTAACAATAAATCATTAAAATGCATAAGAATTAAAAAATCAATTAATGGAAATATCAGAAATTAATAGCATAAAAAATCTCAGAAAAGTTTCATTTACCAAAATTACACATTCTCTTTAAGTCATGATTTTTAAAATCGTAATCAATGTGGCCATATCTACAAATAATTTTCCCTATTTTTCTCATTTAAATTTTTTGACAATGAAATTTAAAATTCATGGGATGGTTATTATCCTAAATAGTTTATGTCTACTAGTTCTTATGAGTAAACAATAATTAAGCATGCGTATCCAATTGGTAATTAAATATTTAAATAAATTAAAAGTGGGTAATACAATAGAAAGGTGTATAATTAAAATTCTAACTCCCCTTTTTATGAATCATAAAACATGGCTACGCAAGTTATTACTCCACCAAATTCATGATGTGTACTGATATCACAATGTGTATTATCTATCTTTCATGACTTTAATGGGTTTCAAATCATGTAGTGATCCTGCAGCTTCTTTGCATCCCTCATTTTTCTTGCTACCTATGAATTTGATAGACTTGATCAAATATCGATAAACAAGTGAAAGTACCGATCATTTCAATAATTCTAAAAAATAAAATCAGAATTGAAATTAAATCCTCATATAAAATTAAATCATAAGAAATAAATAAATCAAAATTCCTAGATTGAGATAAAAATTAGGTTTCCTCTTGGTAGCTGATCTTTTTAATGGTCATTCAGCTCGACCATACCTATATTTTCTAATTGGAGGCTGGTATAGATCTAACTATCTAATTTTCACCCAATTATTACTTTGAAATCCTCCCAACTCAGATCAAATTATCCTCTATGAAATTGGATTGGAAATCAGAGGTAGTAACCAAAGTCGTAATAATATTAAGATAACCAACATGATTTCTACATCTATCTAAACTAGATAAAATTATACTTTTTCAATAGTTGGCTACTTGTGTTGAATTTCTTTAATGATCTCTTTTAATTCCATAACTTTCTCCTCACCTTCTGTTATTATTGATATTTTTTTTGTTCCACTGCATAGTCAGTATAAGGTACAATTGCTTATTCTTTCTTTTATTTTTCTTATTCCTTTTTATTATACTATAGTCCCAATTTTGAAAGGATCCTTTTATGTATCTCAACAGATGAGGTCTCTTATTCTTATTTTTTCTCTCTATTTCTTCATTCTGAAGCTATTTTATGAAATGTGATTTATCAAATTCATGTTCTATGAAAAGGTATCCTTCACCCTCTGAACTTGAAATTTTTATGAAATCATGGATATGATCAAATCTATCTTTAGAAGTGGTACTTACTTCTTCTTTGTTGTCCATAATTCTTTTTTTTATACTCCTCATAGAGTTATAGATCCATGCTATGGGGTGTTGTGTATTCAAAGATTTGGTATGACTGTGGGTGATCTTTGAATTGATTTTTCATTATTTTAATTTCATGAATTTGTTGTGTCATATCTTCTATTAGGAAAACAAACCTATACTTGGTGTTCATTTTTATTTTTATATCTTCCATCATAGCCAAAAATATCCAATACAATAAAAATTAATAATAAATAAATAAATAAATAACCTTTTATAAAATTGGGAAACAGAAAAGATGAGAGAATATTTTTCCTAATCTATTAAACTAATAAATTCCCCTCTCCTATCCCCGACAACAGTGCCAAAAAATTGATATCATATGGGGCGTCGTTGATTCTTATAGGCTTACCAAATTTAGAAATTTATAACACAAATAAAAAAACCACTAAACTATAGGTTAATAAAGGATATTAAATTATGAGTTAGAAACTATACAGATAGGGTTAGAGAATATATTAATTCTATAACAATGACTTAAAATAATTTCTACTTACTAAAATTGAATCTAAGCTACCGAGCATATGATTGTTAAAGAAGTGGAAGAAGAAAATATTAAAAGGGTTTCAGGTAGTAATGGTTCTTGGTTAATGCGGAAAAATGTATGCAATAATTAATTAATAATCATACAGTTGTTGAAATCAGCTCCTAGTGAGTCCAATGTTCATAGTAAATGCTCTATATCCTAAACTTTGTTTTTCTCATTTTCAGGTACATCGAATTTTAAAAGTACAGGTAACTAGAAACCATATCTAAATGTAGGGAAAGAGCTAGCCTAATGGTCCTTTTGGAAGTCTAAAACATAGATCTCACATTAAACAAAGGCATTCAATCAACTCAAGAAATGGTAATGCTCAAAGAAAGAAAGAAATTAAATCCAATTCTTAACCCTTCTTACAATGGTCATATAAAAACAACTTGGGAAGAGATATCAATAAAGAAAAGATTTAAAATCCCAAAATGAATTTTAATAAAAAATAAAATACTTTATATAGTAAACCCCTATTTATCACACATTCCACAAAAAAAAAAGAAATCACCCCCTCAAGATATCCATGAGAGGGTGAGAGGAAATAATGAATAAAACCTATAGAGAAACAACAACACTAGGGTTCTAACATCGCTTTGGTTCAGTTTAATCATTACCCTCTCCCTTGAAATGTCTCAAATTGGTGGATGAAGGTGTGAATAAATAGGGTTTCACATCAAAACCTTAGTCTCCAACACCTTAAAATCAGTCATCCTGATAGGTTTATGATGTTTATTATGTACACATCGTGTAAGTGATCCGACTTTTATAGTATGAAAAATCTCCATTAGATTCAACATATCTCTATCTTGATGAAATCAAATTGTATATTCATTACAAGTTGTGTAGTATTTTATAGTGGTGGTTTCTCAAATATTTTCTATATTAAAACTCTCACAATGTGAATAGATTTCACATTGTTGATTTTCATAGGTCATGAATCTCCATTTCAAAGCTGACTAGAGTGATTCCTTATTCAAAAGATTCAAAACATGTAATGTTTTACATGAAATGTAAATATATACCTCCATGATCTTCATCCTTCTTTAACTCCATATGACTTTGTCTTCTAGATTGAATATTCTTATGTCACACCATGACTCTTTACTTCATGGAATAAAGTATCTTTTAGCTCCTAAATTCAACTCTTTTTTATTCCATTTTCCAAATATTGATTGTATCCTAGCGCAAAACATAAACAAATTAAATAGTCTAAAAAGTTAAATAAGATAAATTAAATTACACAAATTTCTAAATTAAAACAACATTGTATAAATTCATTAAATATACATATCATAAGGCTAAAGATGTTGTCTGAAAAAGAAGTTTAGTTCTTAACCAATCATTTTCAATTTATTTATAATCCTAACTGCTTAAAATATTCATAGAATACTCTAAAATAATAAAAAAATTATTTACCATATAATGATAAATTATTATTTTAATGTCATAACCTATATTTATATCCTCTTCCATCAAATGGGAAACGAAACCATCGATCATGTGTACAGTGGACTACTACCTAGCAAACCAGTGTAATTAGATTTCCATGACCACCAATAAAAGATGAATATAATGATGTATTTAATGTATTTATTTTATATTTATGATGTAATTATTCTTCTAAAAATATAATATCACATATTAATTAATTCTTTCCAATTCTTTCGAAAATGATAATGTTGCTCGTTTGTATGTGTGGACTTCCACCTCCACAAGGTGATGGGATTCGTTTTCATTTTATTTTGAAATGGATGGAAATAAGATTGAACTTGATGAACATATAAGATTTATATGATATAATAATTATTCTTAATAGTTTTATTATTATTTAATTTTATTTTTTTCCATCCATCAGAGAATGAAAACAATTTTCATGTGTACATACAACCTACCGTCTCCATGAACAGTGTAGCTCATTTTTCAACATATAACATTTAATGATGTTTATAAATATATATATAATGAATAAACATGATAATAATATTATTTATAACATTATTTAAATTATGAAACCATGATCAATGTACAAGGACCAAATTCCAAACCAAAACATACATGAAAAATGAATAAGTAATTAAATGAAACCAAGATTTTTAACAAATATTTGTAAATAAAAGGATGATAATAGATTATAATAAAATAATATAGGGAACGATTTATGTGATTATGATTATTAAATATATGTATAATAAATATATATTTTCCATAAAATAAATTTTAACACATATTAAGGAATTCATATCTGAGGTAAGAGTTTATCATCTCACTTTTAATTCCATGAGATATATATTATATTCACCACTTATTTATTTTGGGTCATGTATATACTACCCCTTTGGATATTTGATATCATGAATCTATTTATCTTCATGGTATATAAATTTTCATTTGAAATTATTTCTTCATGGTGGTTATGATTCAAAAGTTACCAAAGCGGTAAGGGTATATTTCACAATCTCGTCATTATTCATGATTATTTATGTTTAAGTCTCCATTAGGTGAATTATTATGTATTTTTATCTAAATACCAATATAATTTATTATTATCTATTTATTAATTAACATTTCATATAATAGTATCATTTTACTCTATTTGGTACTTATAATTATTTATAATTTTTTTAATAAATACTGACTTTTTTTCTCCCTTTGGTCAAAAATACATTTTCTTCCATATAACTGTGTTCTAAAAGTATTTTCAATATTGATTTTGACATTATCCAAATGATTTATTAAAGAATTTTTTTCCCATGTTTTACTTTTTACAAAATGGTTTGAAATGAATCTTCTTTTCATTTTCTGAATGAAGTACTTTTTAACCTTTTTACAATAGTGTGAAGGAAATGTTGTTTAACGTATATGACATATAAAAAAATTATCCTTAGTGTTTGGGAAATGTTTTAGACTTTAAATAATGTATTTCAATGTGAAAATGATATTTTCCTCAATAAAATTTCCATTGATATTTTTAATGTATTTTAATCGACATAAATATACATTGTTGAATCTTATACTAAGGATATACTCTAACTATAGCTTCCAAATTGTTTCTATAGATGTTTTATGATCATTTTTACTGGAGATGTACTATTTTAATAGCAGTCACCATATTACGTTGGTTGTTTTATGATTATGTTTATCGATTAAGGGAAGTATTATAATTTCATACGATAGTTTTTCAATATGAATGTTTACATTGATTATGTTCCTCCACTTTCATATGAGGAATACATTGGACTTATTATGTTATAGGAGGGGTCTCTTCTAGACCCCTAATGCATTGGTAGTTCTCATGAGACATACTATCATGGTTATTTGTTATAGACCTTATCCATTTATGCGAGATGTCTAGGTACAAGGCCTTGATGGCTTGTTTATGATTTCCAACATTGTGCATTCCATAACTATGATAATAGTTATTTATTTCCATGTGATTATTTGATTAGTTATGATATACATGGATACTTTTCAAGCTTATATAATTATTTATATGACATTATTTGTGTAACACCCCAAGATTTCATAGTATGTCATCTCTTCAAAGTAATTCAATAACTTGCGCAACATGCAACACCAAGTTTGAGCATACCACAACTTACCAAACAAGCCATTAAAAAAGAGGTTATGAATAGTGTTAACAGAATTTTGAATTTTATATACTATATAAAATTTTAGAATCCATATTATGTGTTTCTTCTACATAATATAAGAACAAACTCATTTTTTTAGATAAAAGAAGTATTTTTCAAAAAATGCAATTTTACCGCCTTTTAATATAAAACCCTATTTAAATGAAATATTTGACACTTTAATATATTTAATTTGACAAAATAAACTTCTTCTTTAGAATATGGAAATTAAAATTTAGTTTGGATAAATATTTGGTACTTTTCTGATAACTTTCATATTTTGATGAGTAGTTAAAAATACTAAATTTTAATTGAAAACAACTTTTTTAATTGAAATAATTTATAGTGTTAAATTATGAATTTTAACGGTTTTTAAGTATAATTAGATTATATTTTTATAATTTAATACAATTTAGGTCATTATAATAAATTTCACATTTAAATTTGACATAAACACATGTCAATCTTTTAATAGTTTTTCCTTTTTTAAAAACCCGCTTTTTGTTTTTGACAACAAGAATTAATTTTAAATTAATAAATGTAGCTTCTATGTCTTGAATTTGGTAAAATGGACTTTATTTTTGAATTTTTAATATCAAAATTAGCATAGGGTAAAATTTGGGTATTTTTCTGAAAACATTCAATTTTTGATGAACAGTGAAAAACATTGTGTTATTATTTAAAACCAACTTTTTATTTAAATAATTATTTATTTTATTTAAATTTATTTTAAGTCAAAATAGATATATAATACCTATATAAGTTCAATGGAATTCATTGGATTCATTTTATAATAATATTAGATGTATAAAATTTTATCGAACGTTTAACCGTCTTTTACCCACCTACTAGGAACATTTGCAAATTTGCATAAAACTTACTTTTACCAAATCTGTGAGTTAAATTTAAATAATCTGAGAGACACGGTTGAAATCAGTAAGTAAAATATGGTTCAATAAGATGAAAATAATTTTTGGTGAATTGTAACTTTTTATTTTTATTTACCACGGTTAAAAGTAAATAGGGCAATTAAGGGTGAAAATGATATCATAATTACCTTAACACATGTCCTAATTCTATTGGATAAGTTTATTTCGAACAAAAAAACTTATGAATAAAATATTATACTTTAGGTCCCCTTGGGTAAGATTAGGACATTTATTATTATTTTATTTAAAGAAGAGTGAAAAGTGTTATATTCAAAGTTTTTTTAACTAAACCATTATAAATATAGGGTTATACAAAAGATAAATTAGACTATAAATATTAATTATAAAGATAAATGGACTTCATACATCATTGTATTTTATTTATAATTTTTAGACATTAAATAATTAAATTATTTACGACACAATGATGATGTAGTAATTACCTTATTAATGAATGAATTAAATAAATGGTATTATAAATATTAAAATAAATAAAATTTCAAAGTTTTTATGACATAAACGAATTTTATAGGTGAATATGACATGTTAGGTATGATTCAATGCATCTTTTTTAAAGTAATAAAGTTGTGATGACTTTCACAAAAACAAAATACCAAATAGTGTCAAAATTGACATAAATTAATGTTTAAAACAAATACTATATTATTGGTTGATATAATATTCCTAAAAATCTATGGTTCGGCCAAAGGGATTAAATGATATTATATATGTCATTAATGAACCACTTTGTGTTCTCTTGGAAGTTTAGAGTAATTTTATGTACCATATAGTGTAATAATACAAGAAGACGCGGTAAAAGTTAAACTATTTAACTAAGAGTTAAATCTACAAAATAAGGTTAAAATGACAACCTAAACTTGTATAAAACCTATTGGTTGAGATTATTTAAACCAATAACCACCTAAGTCTAGAAATATATTCATTTAGACAATTATAAATTCAATATTATTGTATAATAAATTAATACTTTAATATTTTCCTAAAGTGAACCTCACCTCTCTTATAAAAGGGAACTTCCCCTTATCTCAAATTCACACCTCCAAAGCCATTTGGATAGGAAAACCCCTACCCAAATATATTCTCAACTATCCTAACTTCATCCTAGACTCATTATTTCAGTCATAAAGTCAACCTATGGAGCCCTTTTGATCAAATCAAAATGAAGAACCCAAGGAAGAGGTTAATATTTCATCACCTCTTTCAAGTTCTTTTCTTCTACCAATTCCGCTTTATTTGTTGTTGACATTATAAAATAATAAATCAAGTAAATTCTATATACTGAGATGTTATTATAAAAATGGTACAACCATTTTCATTACTCTATCCATCCTATAAATGACAAATTCACCATGCGCGTGTACGTACGGATTACCGTCTCCACGTCGTGGTGTAGTTTGTTATTCAAACACTTCATTATTTGGATGGGTATAATAATGAGTATTACTGATTCAAATAATAAATATAACATGTTAATGATTATGTATATGTGATATAACACTAAATTACATATGATTTCACAATCAATATAATAATATTTTCACTCGTGCGTACGTACGGATTATCGTCTCCACGACGCGAGGAGATTCATTTCAATGTTCACCATTCAACGATGATTATAAATATATATATATATATATCATTAATAATTATGTAATATATAACATAATAATGCTACTATATATATATATATATATATTTATCTACTTACATATATCTCATTCACTTAGTTTCGTTCAATACGATATGAAAACGGGAAGAACGTGTATGCGTACGTATGGTCTGTCATCTCCATAAACGGTGTTTTCCATTTCATATATATGTCTATTATACATATTTATATTATAAATATATATGATATATAAATATTTTTTTATATTCTATAAGTATTTAAATCATGATCTAAATGATACGATCAAGAATAACAAGTTAAAACACGTACGATAAAGAAAGCGATTATTACCTGAAATGTTAATTTAACATGGATATCATCATTAAATGGGTAGTATAAAGTCATAAAAGAATTATGTATGATATAATAAATATTAATATGGTTTTGGTATACTTTAATAACATACTATGGTTATTATATAGAAGGTTAAATGTACCCTCAACCAAAGGAAAGTGCTAGGTAAGGGTTAATTTCACAATCTCTTTATTATCTGAGATTTTTTTTATGTAAGTATCTACTGGGAAATATTTATTATCCATTTCCATGTTTCAAAAAAAAAATCAAAGGGATTATTTTTAAGTTACTTTTTTAATAAAACATTATTTTAAATGTTTTAAATATTTATTATTCTAAATCATTCTCATAAATGTCCATGTTTTCAAAATTGTTTTTAAAGATTTTTTTATATGGACATGAATGTTTTTAAAATGTTAATTACTTTCAAAAGTTTCAAAGTGGTATAGGAATATTTGATTCAAAAATTTCTTTAAATGTCTTCCTTTTTAAATAGTGTGACTCTTAAATGATTTTAAAATAGAAAGATATATTTCTCTTAAATAGTTTTGATTTCATCTATGTCAACATCCTTTGACAAATGTTACACTTGTTTGAAGTTGATTTGTTATGATACAAATCTTCTATACTGTATTTAAGGTTTTGTGATATGTTTGATTGTAGATGAGTTATTTTTTTTTCCATTCATGGTTTATATATAAAGTTGTGTCATTTCTTATGGTAGTTTTAATATGAATGTTTATGTTATATTTCAACCTTTTCATATGAGGAATGTATTGGACTTAGTAAGTGACAAGTGGAGCCCGCTATAGCTCCTCGATGCATCGGTAGGTCTCATGAGACAACTAAGACTAGAATTGGCCAAGGCCTTTCCCAATTTGATATATGGTTTGGGTCGAGGCTTTAATCATTTTTAGACATCTTGGTCGAGGCCTTGAAAAAAATGTTTCAGAATGTCCGACATGATACATTCCCTAATTATGAAAATAATATTGATGGTTCATGTGGTCATTCGACTACTAGAATACCTAGGATTATGCATTATTATGGCATTATTTACTCAGATCATATTCTTTCCATCAAAGTGTTCATGTTTATTATTGGTAAAGGCATGTGTTTTCAATTATTCACCATGCTTAATATTTATGTTATCTTCTGCTTTATTGCTTACCCTTACTGAGCATTTGAGGTCACCCCTTTCTTATGTTTCATTTTCCCAGGATATGAAGAAGTTAGTTATGAGTGACTTTCAAGCATAATCTAGGAGGATTGGATGTTTCTAATTGAATAAATTAGTTCTGTATTTCTTTTTAAGTTGTAAAGTTGAACTTATGTACGAATCTTGTTTCCAATACTATGAAACTGATCGGTCCTTCGGGACTTGATTCCTTTTAATCATGCCAATATATTAAAATAATGCACTAGCTCCTAGATTATGGGGCCAGGGCATTAAAATTTGATCATAATTTATTCCCACTATATTTTTATTTAAGCTCATGTTATTTATTAAATGGAATGTGATTTCCAATATTTACCTTTTCATATTGATTATTCACTATTTATTCATGATATTTTCTACTATACAAATACCCTCAAATAGAATCTGATCTCTCCCCTTTCTTATGTTTTCTTTTACCTAATATGTCAAGAAATGTATTATGACTAATATGTAGGGATATGATAAAGGGAATAATGGAGTTATCAAAAAAATTACTATATTTTATTTTATGTTTTCAAATATAATGTGAAATGCAATTATGTATAAATATTTCCCATACTACTAAACTATTTGGTCCTTTGTGATGTGATCACTTATATCTAGCAAAAATTTAATAAATAAACTACTAACTCTAGGATACTAGGGACATGGTCTTTATAGTTGGTATTAGATAAATTTTAGTATAAACCATGGGAACTACATTTTAAAAAACATATATTAAGGAATATAACCCTATGATTGACTTAGGGAATAAGTTTATGTATAGGATAATTTCCAAAAGCTTTGGTAAGGTAGTGATTATGTGGTTTTACTATAAATACATCACTATCTAGATACTATAGATGGATGTGGATCTAACATAGTTGTATCTATGAAAAATAACCCCGAAAAGGGTGAATTGGGAATTGAATCGATCATCTCCTAGTGCAGGACAATAGGTCTTGATACACACCTAGTTTGAAACTTATTAGGGATATTCTTTGGTCAATTTACATTTTATTTTAAAATAATTATGAAGGATTTAAAAAAAATATGACTTCAGAATATTCCCAAATATACTAAATTCATGATTATGATATTATATATACATAAATTTTCCAATTTATGTTTAGTGGTTTTTGGAATTATACATTATGATTCATAATGTTATGATCTAATCTAGTGTATTCCATTATTTATAAATGGTTCATAGTGGATGTAATGGAAACTATATCAATGTGTGTAATCTATTTAGGGATTTACCTCCTAGGAAGGATAATAATGTTAGAGCTAAATCTGTAGCAATAGAAGAAAAAATTATGACTAAATTATCATATCTTACTCAGGTTGTGACCAATAACATTGCATGAATGAAAAATATTACTAAACCAAAACATGGAGAAACTATTTTGGATCATTTCATAAATCAGTAACCTTTATCATTTAATGGGACTACAGATCTATTTGTAGCTAAGCAATGAATAAGTTCCTTAAATAATATACTTCTTACTTTTGGAAGTAATGAAAGGGAGACTGTTTTCAAGGAAGTTTATCTTTTCTCAGGGGATATAGATAAATATTTTTCATTTAATCAAAACATAATGGTTAAGGAAATAAAAATCATGGAATGGAAGGACTTTAAGTAAATTTTCTTGGAGAAATATTTTCTTCGTTGAAGAACGAGAAGATATAGAGAGAAATATTTTGAGTCTAAGACCAAAGGAAGAGGAAAATAATTCTATGTATGATGATAAATTTATAAGGTTAAAAATCCATGTTGTGGAATACATATATAATCTAAATAGTGAGAATGACCATCTATTTGATTGGATAAGGAAAATCATTTTAAGGTAACTATTCTCTCAAATATTCTCATCATAAAAGGACATAATATCATGTGATATAATTAAAGAGAAATAATTATCCATGGCTTATGAATTTTAAGGAAATAAATATAAGAAGAGGGAATCTAAGAACTTTGGAGAAGGATATATGGAAAAGGGGAAGAAGGGAAAGGTGTGATTTCAAACTTGTAATATAAGTGGAAACGAACCCCCTAGAACATGCTTTCTAGGAATGAGAGTTTTCTACAAGTGTGGTGAAAAAGGCCATATTTATCATGATTAAAACGGTATCAATGTGTAGTGATTCAAATGTAAGAATATGATTCATTATAAAAATTATTTTCCTATAAATAAAGGTAATATTCCCTTGAAAACAAACAGGTATAATAGCCAATATTATACAATCAAAACAAATGAGGTTGAAGTTCTTAATGATGTTGTGAGAAGTATTTTAGTAATATCCTAAAATTTAGCTAATCCTTTTTTATTCTATATCATTATACTCTTTTATATCTTATTATTTTTTCATGAAAATTATATATTTACCTAGAATATTAAGAAGGTATTTATCATTCAAGACACCTAGTGAAATTCTCACTACAATGAGGATGTTTCAGTCATTTCTCATTATGAAACATATTTGTGCCATATTTTCTGAATTAATTAATATACATATGGGTTATTTTTATATAATTATTAGTACAAATTGGATTTCAAAATATAGTGCAATAATTTATTACAAAGATATGGAAATTACAATTCATGATGAAGACCTGTAATTTTATATCTTTATAGGGAATACTTCATTATATAAGTTATATCTCGATCCAAACCAAGTAGATCTTATGAATGAGATTCTTAAGGAAGAAGAGAAGACACAATATATGGACAAAATGGATTACCTTCATTTTCAAGATTCATTTCCCGAGGAATTACTTGGACATACACTAGAGAATGATGTTGAGTTTTCTATTGATTTAATCTTAGATGCAAGACCAATATCAAAGAATACCTAAAGAATGGACACTGTGAAATTAATAGAGCTGAAGAAATAACTGGAATATTTGTGTGATAAAATATTTATACACATTATTCTTTCACCTTAGGGATCCCCTATTCATTTTATTAAAAATAAAGATAGATCCCTGAGGACGTGAATTGACTATAGATAAATAAATGATATTACCATTAATAACAAGTATCCTATACCTATCATTAATGAATTATTCAATAAAATTCATGAAGATTAATATTTTTAAAATATTGAACGGTGTTTTGGCTATCATGAATAACAAGTAAAGAAGGAATATATTCCAAAGAGAACATTTCAAAAAAGTTATGGACACTCTGAGTTTATAATATTTTCATTTTGATTGAGTAATAAAACCTATATTTGTATGTATCTAATTAATCATGTATTTAAGGAATCTATTGATAAGTGTTTTTGGTATTTATTAATGATATTTTGGTTTACTATAACAACTATCAGGACTATGAGAATCACTTGTGTATCGTTGTTGAGACTCTTAAAAGAAAAGTGTTTTATAGGAAATCTAGTAAGTGTGAATTTTGGATTTAGAAAGTTTCTTTTCTTGGAAATATTGTCTCCAATATTGGAATCTTAGTTGAACCAATGAATACAAAGGCAACCCATGAAAGTCCTACACCAAAAAAACATAACTAAGGTATGTAGATTCATTGGTCTGGTTGGTTACTATTAGTGATTTGTCTAAAATTATTCCTGATGGTCTAACCCAATAATTGAGATTACTCATGAAGGGTTTAATTTTGTATAGACAAAATCATGCGAATACGTTTTTGAATAATTGAAGAAGAGATTGGTCAAAATGATATGATTTTCAATCTATTATTAAGAAATTATGGATTTGTGATATATAGTGATGCATCAAAGAAAATAATAGGTTGTGTCCTTATGTAGAATGATAAATTTATTGCCTATGTATCACGACAGTCAATGAATCATGAACAAGGTAACATACCATGTTTTAAAATTGTTAGATAAGTCCATGAGTTAGAAATTTTAATTTGATGGATGGAACAAATCCTAAATTGAGCCTCATAATGTAAGCTCAAAAATTCGATCACTTGAGAGTGATGTTTTTGGATGAGGTTTAAGTCTCAAAAAGTGTTCAAAGAATTCATAGGAGTTTCAAAAGTACCGAGATTCAAAAACTCAATTTCAAGTGGAAATACCTGGAGGTCCTTGGTTGGAACATGGTTAGTTTAACAGTTTAGATCAAACATGTAGCCCCACATTATATATGGGTAGTGGTATGTCGAAATATTCAAAGGTTCCCAAAAATATATGTAAAGGTAGAGATAAAGGGTGAGCTACACATATGGTGCACAGTTTTATGAACTATAAGCTGTAGTCATGCAAGGGGGTCCCCTTTTATGTACAGGGTGCACATGAGAACCATACACAGTCCAAGAAAAGGAAAAAAATACATTCCCAACTAGAAATGTGTCCCAACCTGATAACAAACTAGAAAATTAATGTAGCTGAGAGAGCCCATTTTGGTTCCCAAGATATGGTCACCATATGTGGTCTAAGAACCCTTTATCCCTAAGATCCTATGAAGTCGCAATCAACATGTATGTAATCTTAAAAAGACATGAAATGTGTTGGGTGAAGCCCATATAATAATGAGTATATACATACCTAGTATAATGACCTGATAAGTGTTAAGGGGGAGTAGTAAGAGATATAACTAAAGAGTAATGTGGTGTATATAACAATGTATAGTGATAGAGTAAAGATAAAATTAACAAGAGAGTGAAAGTGAACTCAGCCTAACACAAGGAGCTTGACAAGGTGAGAAGATGAAATTCTCGTCAAGTTTTCACTACCAATAGAAGGAGAGTACACTCACCCAACCATGAAAAGACAGACACAGAAAGAATGTGGCATGATCTTCTCATCTTCACCTCTCTTTGAAGGATAGTAACCAAAACCCAAAGATTGGGTACTGAAGAAGAATATATATATGCTTAGTCAAAGATACCCAAATGAGAGAGTAAGGGGATCTCCATCTCACATATCAGCCCAAGCAAAAGAGTAGACAACAGGTCCAAAATAATTATATTAATGATTCCCTTTATCTCATGAATCTTCCATGAGAACTTAAGTCTAAGGGACTTAATCAACACATCTTTATACTATCTGCTTTGGGTTGCACTGACTTGCCCGTATGGTTTTAGGTCGCATCACAAAAATGTGTCTCAATGGGAAAAGCGTCCCTCTTTCTATTGATTCCAAATCTATGTCAACCATGACTCGTCACTATTCGGAACTGTTAAGGGGCCAAAAATTCTAATTAAGCATCTATTTCCCTAGTATAATAGGAAGTTCATAATCTGATAGTTAGAAAGGAACTCCACTACCTAGCTCGACTGGAGGGTTATGCTCAAGAATTTCATTAGGGAATGCCACTACCCCATACTACGGGAGGTTAATACCAATGAGTCTTCATGGAAGTCCACTATCGAGCCCTAATGGAGGGTTCTGCCTTGAAGATTTCATTGGGGAACACCACTGTCCATCCCTACTAGAGGATATGCCCGAAACTGTTTTTGGGGAATACCACAGCCCAACCATGCTGGAGGGTAATCTTATAACATCAAGGAACTCCACTTCCTAGTTCAAATGAAGAGTAAATAAAAAATTTCATCAAGTAAAACTAATTCCTAGCTCTTATAGAGGGTAATCTTGATAATATCTTTAGGGAACTCCACTACCCAGCCCAGCTGGAGGGTTACACTCGGAACTGCTCTGGTGATTCTGTATGATTTCTGTCATCATCGGGTGTTTCCTCAATGCATTCCAAACCTATAAAAATTTATATAGTATCTCAAAATCATCTTTCTATGTCACCATGATGTTTTTAATTAAAAAAACTTATGATATGCTACTCATGGTCCAAAATCTGAGTTCAAATGAAGAGGATACGATTGTTAGAAGATCACTCAGAGGAGCTCAAGGGGAACATGGCATGTGAGGGGACCCACAGTGTGCGTGGTCCATCTCCAAATCTCATCTATGTCCCTATATGGAACATGAATCCTACCCATAGAGTATAAGAAACCGTGTAAATGGACTACATGCTTTGTCCTAACTAACTGGTATCAAGGTCGTGTACTGTGGTCGTGTCTGTGTAATCGGACCTCGTGCCCGTGTACTCTGGTACATTGATTGTTAGTCTACACGGGATGCCACCCATGTGGCCAACCAGTGTTTGTGTTCTCTTACACGGATTCCCCACCTGTGTAACCCATCACATAGGTTGTCCAATCCGAGATGGGGTACACAATGTGTGAGGGAATGTTACGTGTTTTTTTACACTCAAAGTTTCTCAAACCCTAGAACCACTGTTGAGTGAGGGTAAGTGTTGTATTGTTCATAGTACACATGAAGTATAGTCGGTTTTAGACAAAATGTATAAATTTTTATCAATATTCATCCATTATCTGAATATATTCTAACCACCTTAGATCACATCGTGATTTCTCCAGCAATCTTCATATCTGACCACAAATTGCGATTTCGGGCCACTACTCATTGGAAATTTTCTCTATTCAAAAGGAAGGGTTTCATTAAATGTTTTCATCATTAATTAATCCTTTGAGTTATTTATCTAAAACCAACATATTGAGCATCCTTAAACCATGATTATTACAGATATGTTCTTTTCTCACAAAATCATTGTTGGTTCGTCGATCCACTGTGAATCCAGGTACTCGATCAAGATTGAGTCACTCAGCAACTGTCAAACTAAGAACTACGAGATTCCATCGATGAAGAAAGTGAATAATGGGGGATAAAATCAACAAATAAAGTTTATAAATTATCATACAAGCCTTCTTGGATGATGAATAATAACGAGGCACCATGGTTAGATGAAGAATTCAGAAATAAATTAATGATTCAGTTCTTAGGTTCATGCAAGGTTTCAATTGGAGAAGATCCAAGAAAAGGGATAGATCTACTCAATTATTTTAATATAAGGGAGCATACCACCAATATACAAGTCTTACCATAGTTTTTATCTATTGCTATTAAATAACACCCTTTCCAATGAGTTTTGGAGGAGTTGTTGCGTTCATTGCGCTTCGATTCACATTGATCCATGGATTCATCATTCTTTGAAGGGATTTTCCAAAGGGGGGGAGGGGAGGAGATCTTCATTGACAGTGGGAGAATTATGAGCAACCCTGTAAAATTATCCCTAATGACACATTTATAGATTTCATTCTTGGTCATGGTTTATTTAATCAATTAATTAATTAATTAATTAATCCACTTAAACATAATTCCAATGAGAGAGGGGTTCAAAAATTTAGTTCCAAATTATTTTATGATTTTCCTAGTGTAAAAATTATATTTTGAACCCAACATTGGTCTTAGATATATGATTCTATAAACCTTTTAAAATTTATCCTATTTTCTTTAATTATCCACGTTTGCACAATATAAAATATATTTTATATTTTTATAAAATTAATCCCAAGCACACCAGGCCTTACAATCACATGCCATATCAGTTCCTAACTCTGTAAAAATCTATATAGAAATACTTAAATGTATTACAATTATAAAATTGTGTCTCTACATTATTCCCTCCTTTGAACTTTTCATCCCTGAAAAGAAAAACTAGGAAAACAACTCAGGATATTGAGCCCACATCTAGATCTCCCTCTCCCAGGAACTTTCCTGCATGTCTCTATACTGCAACAATATGTGGACCAAAGGGATGGTCCATCCCTAAAAGGTTCACTCCTGTCGATCCTCGATCTTCACTGGGTGATCGAGAAAGGTGGCTCCATTATTTATGTCCAGCTCGCCCCATTCAGGGACGTGCACGGGGTCATGGAGGTATCTCCTCAACTATAACATGTGGAAGACGTCGTGAACCCTCTTCAGTTGTGGGGGTAGGGAGGGGTGGTAGGAAACCTCACCAAACCTCTACATGATCTCAAACAGCTTGATGAATTGTGAGGATAGCATTCTTCCCTGACCAAACCTCCTCATTCCTTATCATGGGGAGACTTGTAAGAAAATATGGTCTCTTTTCTCAAACTCCAAGGGCCTAAAATAGAAATCTCTATAGGATTTGTTTTTGCTATGGGTAATCCTTATCCTATCACGAATGACCTATAGTTTCTCTTTTATTGACTACATAAACTATGGGCCCACAAGAGATGACTCTCCGATCTCTATCTAGCACATGGGTGACCTGAAGGGTCTCACATATAAGGCCTCAAAGGGAGCCATGCCGATGGTATAGTGGAAGATGTATTTTTATGAAAACTATACCAAGGGAAGGTGATCCTCATAGCTTCGGTTGAATACCACATGCAAGCCCTCAACATTCCCTCTAACACTTAGATAGTACAATTAGTCTGTCCATCATTTTGGAGGTTAAAGGATGTACTCATCCGTAACTGGGTCCCAAAGGCCTCCTATAGGCCTATCCAAAATCCTAATATTGACCGCACATTACGATCAGAGACAATCAATGAGGGTACCCTATGAAGATGAATGATCTCCCATACATACAACTATCTCGAACTCTCCACTAAACTCTACTACCTAATAGCAAGGAGGTTGGATGAATTCACGAGTTAGTCTACTATCAACCAGATTGTGTTATGGCTCTTTTCTGTGCATGAAATCTCTATGATGAAGTACATGGATATGTAATCCCATTTATACACAAGGATCTCAAGGGGCTGCAACAAGCATGTAGGAACATAGTGCTCTTCCTTCACATGCTGATCGGTGAGGCACTAAGAGACGAACTCAGCTCTACATCATCTCAAGATAGACCACCAACACTACCACTGAAGATCTTTGTACATATTTCTAACACCAGGATGTACAAATATTGGAGAAGTGTGGAAATCTCACATCACCTCCTCCCACATCACGATTGGAACCACTTTTCACCCATAGAATATGATTTCATGATTCAATCTTTTAGAATATCCATCTGGTGATTCACCTTTGGGTATGTGGTCACATAAGACCTCACAGTCGATGTTTACTAGCTGGGACTATCTCACATGCTTGAGGAGAAAAGGAGTCAACACCATCGACTATAGAATGCTTATACCCTCCTCCACTAGGTTCAGCTATACGGAAGATAACTAATAAAAGAGACTAATAATTCATACTAAGGGAACCATCTATGATGTTTCACTTACCTTTAGTGAAGACTATATCAAAGACATGGTCTTGTAGTAATTTAAACTATCATCACTACCTAAAATTCAAGTCTCTCTAAGTGAAGATGTATCTGAGACTCTGGTGGTCTGAGTAAACTATAATGTGCTTGGACAGAAGATAGTACCTCCACATCTTCAAAGAAAATGCAACCACTGCTAACTCTAGGATGTGGGTTTTATAGTTCTTCTCATGGGGTCTCAACTTCCTTAACCTGTATCCGATGACACATTGATGTTTCATCAACATGAAACAGAGCCCAACTCCCGGGGAATCACAATACACAATGAACTCATTGCCTTCCTATGGTAATATCAACACTAGATTGCTCATCAACCTCTGACTCAACTCCTTAAAGGCCCTCTAGAAAAACTCATAATAGGCAAAGGGATTCCCTTTCAGTGTCGCGGTGGTCAAAGGGGATGTGATCTTTGATAATTTTGAAAAACATATCTTGTAGTACCCCATCAATCCATGAAAGCTCTGCACATTTGAAGCATTCTTGGGTCTCTCCCAAGAAAGTATTGCATCGTTATTTGTTAGATCCATATCCAAACCTTTTTAAGAATTGACATTCCCTAGGAAGTGAACCTCATGAATCTAAAACTATAACTTCAAGATATTTTCATAAAAATTATGTTTTGGAAGAAAATAAATAACTATCCTCACATTTTCTACATATTCCTCCTATGATGCAGAGTGTATGAGTACGTAATTGATTAAGACCACAACAAACTGGTCCAAGTATAGCTGGAAAACCTGGTTCATATGAGCAATGAATATAGAAGGTGAATTTATCACACTAAATGGAATCAATATGAACTCATAGTGTATGTAGTGACATCAGAATACAAAATTTTGAATATGAGTCTTGAAAAAAATTAATTTTTTGTATCCAAACATAAGATCGATATTAGAGAACCACCTCGTGCCTCAAAACTGGTCAAATAAGTCATAAATAAATGGAAATGTGTACTTGTTGTTTATCGTGTCTTGGTTCAGGTGATGATTATCCAAGGAAATCTCTAAGGTCTCATCCATGTTTTTTATAAACAATACTGGAGCTACCCCGGAGGAAATATTGGTTTTAATGAAACCTTTATCTTAAAGATCCTCCAACTATGACCATAGCTCTTGGATCTCTATAGGTTCCATCATATATGACTTATAAGAAATATAAGTAGTACCTAGATGCAAGTTGATATAAAACTCCATATACTACCTCATAGGGAGTCCAATAACGTCTTTGGGGAATACATCCATATAATACTCCATAACTGAAGGAAACCATATGCTTGAAGAGCCTACTGCTCTCTTCAATAAAATTTTCTTTATGATGGGCGATAGGTTTCGACCTCCTACTCGCAACATCCACCTATCCTACCATGAGATATCTCTCAATAAAGAAAGAGAAACTCATCTCATCAGTGCGTTGGAATATGAATTGTATATAGCGATAGTCGATTTTGTCTCAAACCATGAAAAAAATTAATTCCCAAGATGAATTCATAGGGTTCCATCATGAAAACCAAAAGGTCCCACGTGAACCTATCTCCTCTAGGCAATAGCTCTCACTTCCGACAAGTAAAATAAATAGAAGAAGTGTTCCCGGTAGGAAAATTTGGATGAATTTGTTTCCCTAACATCTATATTAAGATATCTATCACTCTCACTTGGAGATGGTAGATAAAATAATGAATGGAACTTATGCCTAATAATACCGATGAAAGAGTATAGTAAACACATATCATATGTTGAATCATCTTGTTTACTGTAGGATTGCAAACATCCAAAGTTTGAAGTTGTCTGTAGCCCCAACCGCCAAATCCATAAGCCTGATGTGGGATGCCCAGTGGTGGTTGTGGAAGGATCTCATAACTATTCCTATACCAACATTTATTCCTTACCCTATACTAGATCTGCCTCCCTTAGGACCGCCCTAATCACATCATTGTCTCTACCATGGAGGTCCATCAGCCATCTTCCTAGGAAACTCAGCACCCTTGGTCGGGAAGTCATGTTCCATGTGACCTCTCCAATCACAAGTAAATCATTTCCCCTATTCTGGATTCCCTTCCATTCTACACTGTCTCAACCATATATGTCCATGTTCCTAACCCTATTAATGGGAGGGTCTCTTATTCCTATATCTATGGAACCTTCCATATGTTATAGATGACTCAGCTCTGTTTCACCCACTACCTTCTCCATCTATATAACATCTCTTGAATAAAAATATCTCTATAAAAATTTCCCACTTCATCTCCTCGACATATGTGAGGATATACAAGGGAACTAAACAAGCTCATATCTCTCTATAGAGTTCCTTCTCAAACTTATGTGATCAGATATAGCTATCACAGATCATGTTGCAAGAGTACCGCGTAGGGTCTATGAACCAAGTTGTGTACTTATCTATTGTTATCCATCAGAAATGAATGTCTAGAATATTCCAAATCTAGAATGAGTTTAATCGGGAGGGGTAGTACTCCTCATGGAACAACTGATGGTAGTCATCCCATGATAGTGTCGACTCATTGTGAATCTGTGTAACCAAACTCCACCAATGCCCATCGCTCCATGAAAAAGGATGGCTTAAAAAGACACCATATGATCCATTAGGGTCCAAATAATCCAAAAGATATGGAAAAAAGATTCTAGTCAATCCTCTTCTACCTGAGGATCTCACTCACCATGGAACATCAGTGTTCTCTAATACTGGAACTCGTGGAGTGCGCTCATCCTATTCATGTCCTCAGTCTGCTATGCTGGGATGAATTGATCTCAATAGGTATATGTGATTATACCTCCCCACTTAATGTATGAGTATCATATTATGGACCATGAATTGAGGCCTTGTCACTTATAGGTTCATATTCATGAACTGGAGCTAGTATAATATATTACTTTCATCGTGGAGGCATCATGAATGTTATCGGGGAGTACCGAGGTTAGTTGAGCAGATATATATGTATATAGATATATATATATATAAACAATGGGGAGATGAATCAAGATGAATAGTGAAAGAATAAATCATATATTATACATGTCCCATTGATCCCTACAAAAAATGCCTCGACATACCAAGTCAACAAGAAGGTATTTGGGGTCCTGGTGAATTGATACGTTAGCTGCATGTACCATCACTAGACTCTCTGGTCTGAGAGCCACACTCAAGACACTTTTACATTGTTTCCCTAAACCCAACCAATCCTATTAATAGGAAATGCCCAAAAAAATTCCCAAGGAATGAAATTTCTATGAAACCAATTTATAACAAACTGACCCAAGTCGGCACATGAGCTGCAAAAACCTTAAGTCCACATCCATAGGAAAGGGGTGGAAACAAGAATTGAAGGAATAAATAACTCAGGGAGGCCTTTCCCTAAGCACCCACACACAAACACACAACCAACTCAATGAAAAAGTGTCGAGGGAAGAAATAAAAGATGAAAAAATACTATAAATAAACCAAACATGAATGGACCTTTAAACTGTAAAAAGTATAGTAGTGTAAACTTAAAATAAATGGAGAAAAATAAACACCCAACTAGAAATGTATCCCAACATGACAAAAACCTAGAAAAGTAAAATAGCTGAGAGATCATAACTGTTGTATCCCAAATTATGACCATAATATGTAGTTCAAGAACCATGTATCCCTAATCTCCTTTAAAGTCGCAATCAACATATCTGTCACCTAAAAAAGACATGAAACATGTTGGGATAAGACCATGTAGGGGTGAGTATATACATACCCAATAGAATGACCCAAAAAGGGTGAATGGGGAGTAGTAAGAGATACAAATGAAGAGGAAAGTAGTAGATATAACAAGGTACAATGAAGGAGTACAACTCAACCCAAAAAGTGATTCAAAGTGAACTCGTCCAAACATAAGGATCTCAACATGGCGAGAATATGAAATTCTCATCAAGTCTTAAATAACTATAGTAGGAGAGCAGTCTATTCCAGTAATAAGAAGCTATACATTGAAAGAATGTGTCATACCTTGTGCGCATCCACTTCTACTAGAAGGAGAGTAACCAATACCCAAGGAGTGGGTACCGAAGAAGGATATATATTTATATGCTCAATCAAATAAGCTCGAATGGGAGAGTAAGGGGATATTCATATCACATACCATCCCAAGAAAAATAGTATCCAATAGTTAAAAAAAGTTCATCAGTGATGCCCGATATCTCACGCATCTTCCCTGAGCACAAAATGCTAAGGGACTCAATTACCACACCTTGATACTATCCTCTTTGAGAGGAAATGACTCACCCACATGGTTTTAAGTCATGTAAAAAAACATGTCTCAGTGGGGAAAGCATCCATTTTACTCATTAGTCTAAAGCTACATCAACAACATGTTGTCACTACATTGCACAGTCGATGGACTTAAAATTCCAAGTAAAGATCCCATACCCTGGTACTATAGGAGGGTTGTACTCTAATAATCACCAAGGAACTCCACTTCCCAACCTAGTTAGAGGGTTATGCTTGGGAATTTCATCATGGAACACCACTCCTCAATCCTACTAGAGGGTAAGTCTAGTGAGGCCTCAGTGAACTCCACTACACAACCCCACTGCAGGGTTATACCTAGAAGATTTCATCGGGGAACTCCACTACTCAGCCCTACTGAAGGGTAATCCCAGAACTGCCATCAAGAAATGACATTGACTAGGATACTAGAGGGTAAGCCCAGAACATCAAGAAACTCCAATGCCTATTCCTACTGGAGGGTAACTCAGAAAAATCATAGGGTAATTCCACTACCTATCCCTGCTATAGGGTAAGACTAATGCTATCTTCAGGGAACTCCACTTCCCAACCATGCTGGAGAGTTATGCCTGGAACTTCTCTGGTGATTCTATATGATTTCATCCATCATCAGGTGTTTCCTTAGTTCCTGAGAAACCAAGAACATTTTACATCATATCACAAAATCTGATTATGATGGAACCGTCACTTTCTACATGAAAAAACACACATAATATGATACTTGCGGGCCAAAAACCGAGTTCAAATGAAGGGTATATGATCATTATAAGATTGATCAGAAGAGATCAAGGGGAAAATGGTGTGTGAGGGGACCCACACAGCATATGGTCCCTCTCCACATCATGGAAGTGTCCTTTTCCTGTACATATCTCCACCCCATGTAGTTAAACATTTCATGTAGGTGGACCACATTTTGTGTCCTGACTAACTGGGACTAGGGTCGTGTTCATGTACTCGGACCTCATGTCCATGTACTCTGGTACATGATGTGTTGGTGCACAAAGGATGTATCCAATGTGGAAAACATGTTTTTTTATTCTCTTACATAGTTTCCCCACCTGTTTGACCCATCACACCGGTTTCCCAATCGAGGAAAGGGTACATGGCATGTGAGGGAGTGCAACATGTTGTGTTACCTTGAAATTTTCTCCAACCCTAGCATCACTGTTGAGGGAGGCTATACACTATGATGTTCATCCTACACATAGCATGTAGTCAGGTTTTTTTATAGAACATATATATTTTCTTAATCTTCATATATTCTTTAAATCTGATCTAAACCCCTTAGACCCCAACATGATTTCTCTGTAAACTTTGGATTTGACCGTAAATCATGATTCTGAGCCACTTCTCACCATAAATCGACTTCGTTCACCAGGGAAGGGTTTCATTGTATGTTTTACTCATTATAGATCATTTATCCTTCATGTTATCAATACAAAACCAATAGATCAAGAATCCTTGAACCATTTTGATTCCAGATCTTTGCTTCTCTCACAAAATCATTGCCATTTCATCAATTTGCTATGAATCCAGGAACCCGATCGAGCTCAGGTTGCCCAAAAACTGTTGAAATAGGAACCACAAGATTCCATCAAAAAATAAAGTGAATAATAGTGTAGAAAATAAATAAAAAAGGTTTATACATCTCCATATAAGCATTCTTGGTTATAAAAAAAATAGGGAATCGTGGTTAGATAAAAAATTCTGAAATAAATTAATGTTTCAGTTCTTGAGTGCATGCAAGATTTATATTAGCTTAGATCTAAAAAAAATAAATGGATCTACTCAATTATTTTAATCTAAGTGATTAAAACACAAAAATAAAAAAACTACATCCGTTTGGATCGATCAATATTGAAGAATGCGCTCACTAATGAGTTTGGGAGGAGCTGCCGCATTCATTGTGCTTCGATTCATGTTGATCCAAGGATTCTTTTTTTGTGGGAGGGATTCACCGAAGGGAAGAGGGGAGGAGAAATTCTCTAGTGGTGGGGGAATTATGAGCCAACCTTGGAGAATCCCCCCTAATGACACATTTATAGATTTCATTCTAGGTCAAGGTTTAATTAATTAATCAATTAATTAATTAATTAATCCACTTAGACATACCGATAATGGGAAAGGGGTCTAAACATCTTGTGCTGACTTATTTTTTGTCATGCCTAGGGTAAACACTACATTTCACACCCAAAATTGGTCTCATATTTAAGATACGATCAACCATTTAAGAGTTTTCTCATTTCTTTCAATTAACCATGCACACAATATAAAATATATTTAATATTTTTATAAAATTAATTCTGAGTACACCGGGACTCGTGTCTCTACACATAGATAGTGAGGTATTATTTTTTATGGTTTTCATATTTTATCTTGTTTATTATACACTCATTAAATATTGGTATGGGTATTTTTCTACCATTGTATATAATAACAATATCCAATGAAACAATTCTAGTTTCAATTATCGTATTTATAGGAGTCACCTGTGGTATCATTTATGATATCTTATGATTAATGAATACTCTATTTAATTAATTAAATTAATTTATATTATAAACATTTATTTGAATGAAATAGATAGGAATATTCTCAGTTATGATTCAAAGTTATAGAATTTATTATCCAAAGAACTATTTAATCAGATATACATGAAGGTTATGAGCTATATGACCGTGAGATTAATATGTGTTAATAATCATATATTGATATTAGAAGAAAAATGTTCAATGAGGAAAATATTTATGTTATAAAAAAAATTTGATGATTTGAATATGTTCCCAAATGTAAAGGTCGATGGTTTCTTCAATTAAATATTTTAGGTTGTTGGATCCATTATTGGACTTGGTGAAAAAATTTAAGTATGTGGAAATTGTAATGAAAATATTAAGAAGAATCAAACCATTATAATATATAAAAGTCTCAACACTTTAGGAATGAAATTTGGTGGAGCTTTAACTTGATGATTTAGTTTCATGGCATACATGATATGTGTGAAATTGAAAGGATCAAAAATTCATTCATATAAGGAGATAACATTAAAAGAAATAGAGAATATTGATGTTAACCATGATGAAGGATAAGAATATATGAGGGGTGTATTTCTCCCACTTATTTCATGTATGTTCAAAAGTGGAAGAGGTAGGTGTGAAGAAAATAGTATCATTTTATTGTTTCAGGTGTGTTATAATTATAAAAAAATGTAGTGAGGTATCAAGGGAAGAAATATAGATGAAATGAAATGTATAAATTCTCATAGAGATAGAAAGGGAAGTTTAATTCTTTATGAAATGATAAAAACTGAGCCTATACGAACCATGATTGATAGCGTATATGATATGCAACACTGAGACTAAACAAACCTTGATTATTTAAATATAACCATTATAAACATTGAGTTCAATTAGAGTGTATGAATATTATTGACTACTTTATGAAATTTATATAAAGTTTCAACTTAATATATATGAATTGATGAATTATTAGTAAATAATCACCTATTGTTTAATAAATACATTTTATTCTTCAAAGAAAACATTTTCTTTAAAATTGTTTTTTATTTATTTTTATGATAAAATATTATAAATAATTTCTAGATATTTAAAAAAAATTATGTAATAAAATTAAATTAATTTTTTAAAACATCATATCAAAATCGAATAAGGATAAATTTTTTGTATTTTTCTAAAATGGTTTATTTTTTAATGAATAGTTAAAATTACCAATTTTTCAAATATTGTCATTTATTTTCATTAAATAAAGTAATATAAAATTCAAATTATATTTTTTATTTGGTATTAAATTGATATATGGAAATTTTATTTATAATAATATAATTAATTTTATATTAATTATCAATTTTCATGACTATGTTATAAGTTTATATTAATGCTTAAAAACATAGTTTTCTATAAACTATTTTTAAGAGCATAAGTTTTATCCATTTTAATTAATTAAAATAGACCTATTAAAAAATTATTTATATAAAATTTATAGATTATATATCTATTAATATGAATTTAAATTCATATAATGATGATTGTTATTCCGAGTAAATATATGATCACATATTTCTTGAGAAATTCTTTTCTTGAAAACCCATTTTCGACACATTTTGGATGTTTAATTTTAAATTAAAATATGCCAATTATATGTATTTCATTTGATGAAATTTATTGAATATTTTAAACCAAAATAATTTATATTAGGTAATATATTTAATTTAATTTTTTTCATAATGAATAGTAAAAACATTAAAAATTAATTATCATGGTTAAAGTTAAAATGAGGTTTTGTGTGTTACATTCACTTGTTTTAAAATTACCTCTCTATACACAAAGGTTTTTTTTTGATAACTTTTTCCATATTTATATTTAGTGGTAGAAATTATATGATATTTATTATTTTAGTTTTAGTCTTAAAGGAAAAATTCCATAGGAAAAAATCTAGTTACGATGATGAAAACTAAAATGGTAAAAGTGAGTAACCATAAAGGTTGGAAATAGAATGTTTAAAACATGTTTGTTTTTAGTATATCTCTGTGTATTAACCTTATATTCCATCAAACACATTATATATCAATTTTTTGGGAACTTTTTTTTAGATTGACTTCCAATTATTTTATAGTTTTGGGTATTTACAAAAATGTCACTCCTTCTCACTTATAATAGGGAACCTCCTTTCATCTCATATACACACTTCAAAATCCATTTGTTTTTTGAAAATAACTTCCCCAAAAATCATTTATTCCATCAAAACTCTCAAAACCATTTTTTTATTATAAAACCCTCTTAGTAAGGCTTTTGTGCAAAACCTAAAGAGCTTTTCCGAAGAAGAGGCATCGTTCTTGACTGAGCATTTTTGTTTTTTGTTTTTTTATCTCCAAATCTTTTTTTTGATAATTTCTAATAACCAATTTAAGGGAAAGTGTTAAGCATACACCACAAGATTCAAAACACTCAAAAATAGAAAGACACACCACATTCCAATATCAAGAGAAAAACATAACGTCCCTCTTCTTCAAAACCAAATCTCCGTGCCACGAACTCCAATTCAAATTTCAGAGTCAAAAAACTGCTTTCAGACCACGTTCTAACCGCATCATTTTGGTTGAACCAAGAGCCACCTCGAGCCGTGTAATTCACACACCTAGATCGATTTGATCTGATATAAATCCAACATCCAGTCACCTCCATCATCACCGCTCCTCGAAAACACCACCTTCAACAATGTCGTTGTCTTCACCGGAGTATCCTTCACCATCATCGTTGTCCACTGCCGGAAGCACCATCCTCACATCACCAACCAGGCTCTGTCACTATTTGTGCGTCAACACACCACCACCAAAGACATCAACCTTCATGCCTCATCGCCACCGTCCATCCAATAGTGCTACCATCATCAACATCACACCATCATAAACATCAAATAACAAACTGCCATCGTTGTCGTTCAAGCACCATCATTGTCATTCAAGAACCATTGTCTTCATTCGAGCACCATGTTCGCCATTGTACCATGTCGGATGTGCCTTCCAGAGGCCACTGACCACCCGAACATAACATCCCAAACCCTCCATGAATTCCACCACACCATACTGACACGGAATGGAGCATTGGGCTAGGATGGCATAGAAGAGTATGAGCGGAAGAAATCCTCGCTGGAGGAAAATTCCAGTGACTACGATGCTAGTGACCACCATCCATATGTCAAACATTGAAGACCATCGACCCACTATAAAACATCATCATGTTGCCCTGGTCGTCCAATCGACGTTTTGCCAAAAACAAATACATGAGCCTATTTTTGGATTAAACACAATTCAACTAAATCCCTCTTTGTATCAACATCTATTGCCATCAGGAACAACATCCCACAAAAAAAACCACATAACGAAATACACCAGAAAACATCCAAACAAACCAGAAAAAATGGAATGGAAGCTAGAAGTGGAATGTAAGATAACCCTATAGAGAAATACCAAATACGAAGTAGAAGAAGAAGAAGAAACCCAACAGACAAGAAAAACCAGCAATAAAGACATAGAGATCTCCACCAGCCCCCCTCCAACACCATCCCAACCTGTCCCAATACCCTCATTAATCTCGGCTAACTGGGGTCGATCGCGATGGGTTGAACAATAAGGGAAGTGGAGAGTAAGAACATTGAACTCCCTCTCCGTCGCCAACCCAAACCGCCTGAATCGCCAGCACGTAGACCCAAAAATGGCAGTCTGATGCGTAAGGTATGGTGTAAAGAGGGGAGGAGAAAGGTGGACGATATTCCACTGACAAAAATCACTATGAAATTAGGGGAGGAGAAGTCTTAAAGGGAAAATAATAAAAGAGAATCGATGTCGGGGTCGGGATAAGGAAAGAGGAGGTGGAATGAGGGATAAAGAATAAAGATCAGAAGCACCGTCAATCCCATGGAGAAGGTTTTCAAGAATAAACCCTATGCGGTGTGGAGCAGGGGGAGTGCTAGGAGAGAAAGGATACATCATTCCATTTTTGTTTTATTTCTTCTTTCAACTCCTCAAAATATTATTAAATCATGATGATATAAAAAATAATTATATAAGATATAATGATATTTTATTATGTAAATTTCATAACCTACATTCATACCCTCTTCCATTAAATGAGAAAAAAACCATCGTCTGTGTGTACGGCAGACTACTGCCTCATGAACCAATGTAATTTGTTTTGCCTCATCACCTCTCATGGGTTTATTTATGATAGATTTAATGTATTTATATTATATTCATGAAATATTTATTAATTTTTAAAATTAATATATCTAATATTTTCTTATATTTCCATTCATTGAAGAATGATAACGTTATTTGTTCATACGTGTTGATTACCACCTCCCCAAATAAATGTGATTTTTTTGATTTACCATAACAAAAGGACGAAATATATAAGTATATTTAAAGAAATAATAATATAATTATAATTTAATTATAATTATTTAAAGATAAAATAGCACTTACCTTATTTCAATCATGATCATCAAAAAATGTAAAATGTTACTCATGCATACAGACGACCTACCATCTCCTTGACTGTAATGTAGTTCATTTTTTCCTAAAAATATTCTATGAGTTTTTTTAAAATTATAATTATTGTATATAAATGATAATTATTTCATTATTATTATTCTGGATATGAGGAAATAATAATTTATTATACTTAGTCAACTTTCCAAAGTGATTTTGGACATATAAGTCGAACATCATCAAAACGTACGAATTGAACCTAAATAATTAAGTAATTGAATATAATATGATAATAAATAAAATAAAAGTAAAAATAAAATTGAAAAATTTATTAATAAACTAAATAATTAACATATGTTTATTATTCATAAAGATAAATAACACACATAACGAAACAGGCTCAAACTATGGGATCTCTCTCTAACCCAACCTTTTCTTCATGTTATGGCCATTATCTCTATAACTCGCTTTATATCCCCACATAAAGTTACATAAGGATTATAAATTATGTATATATGTATCTCACATATATTCCTAGATTATTATTCCTTCCTTTAATAGTTTAATACATGTATTACATTCATTTTTTAAATTCCTTCATTATGAATATTACATTGATTAGGATATGAGGCATGATTATGCAACCCATTTTATTTCCAAGGGATTTTTTTTATGACTTATGATTGATTACATTTTAATGACACAAATAATCATGAAAATTTTATGATGAATGTTCTCATATAGCACTCTAGTGCATTGGCTAAATATTTTTTCTCATGAGATATTATGTATGGGATCATGGAGTAAACCTAATCCATTATGGGACTTTGTCCACCATGTGATATTGTCTAGGAAGTTATCCTTGACTCATGTTTAGGTCATGTTTTTTGTTTCTTACACATTTACCATATTTCTATGATTTTATGATTCCATGTTCTTTATGTTATGCTTCCATGTGATTACTCACGATCCTTATCTTGTATGATATCATGTCATACCTTTGACTCACATTTTATGTTTTCTTATTAGGTTTATTACCCTATTGAGATTTTATCACACTAATTTATTTTATGTATCTTTTTAGGTTTTCCATTCAAATTTTAGAAGCTCAAATGGATTTATGATATTGTTATAGAGAATAAAATAAGTATGTATTGTTTTAGTTTCCTTTTGATGTATTATTAAACCTGTATTCTAAAGACATTAGGCCTCATGATCATTGGGTTGTACTTATTATATATTTATATTAAAAATTATATAATAATATGTGTAAAAGTATTGGGCCTCTATAGTTGGTATCAAATAAATGTATAGTTATTTGGGGGGATTAAGACTAGAATATTTTAGTGAGAACCTTATTGAGAATTATAATTAAATGAAATTTTTCTAAAATTTTTGTAAAAGATAGAGTGAGTGGTTTCCCATAAAGTACATCACTATATGGATACTACAATTGGATTTGGATCTTGCATAGTTTTACCTATGGATAATAAATCTGAAAAAAGTGCATTAGGATTTGACTCAATCGTCCCCTAGTTCACGACAACTGGATTTAATGTACACCCTATTTGAAACTCCTAGTGGTTATGTTTTGAAAATTCACAAACTCTTTACGAACCATTATGATGGAATTACAATTTTTTTATTAGAAAACCTATTAGAGAAATTACTATAGAAAAACTAGATTAAAAACTAGAGACTCATAAGTTAGGATATAATTTTCATTTATAAGTTATTCCTTCTAATTTTATAAGTTTCCATTTTGTATGTTTATTAGTTAACACATTCTCATGTTGTTTTTAATATTTTAGTTAATTGAGGTAAATAAGAGAAACCATTCCAACAAATGACATGACAATAAATGTGTTGATTTCCCTAGTTATATGCCTTATCTTATGGGTGTGTGAGATGTGAACTACATAGAATTTAGGGCTCAACTATCTCATGTTAGGAATAATAACTTGAAACATTTGGAATTCTATCCTATTCCTAATAACGAAAAAGTTATAGTCAAGTCTTTTATGCTGCAAAGGGATCTTACCTTTAGTGGATATTATAACCTCTTCATAATATAAAAATGGATTAAATATATTCATACTATATTATCTATCACTTAATTCACATATCAAGTGAATTTTGGTCTAGCTATTTATCACATTGAGGGAGAAGTCGATCAGTGGAGGATACTGATCAAGAAAACAAAGTTCAAATAGTATATTGATTCCATGGAATGGAAAGACTTTGGGAAATTATTTTTCGTTAAATATTTTTCCCGAACACTCAATTTTAATATCGATAAGGAGTTCCTCAGACTAAAGTAATAATAATAAGAGTCTATGATGGTGTATGAGTAAAAATTCACAAGGCTTTCACGTCATGACTCCATCTATATCATCAATGCTAAAATTAAGGTGGACTTATTATTTAGTGTATTACATCCAAGTCTATGAAAATATTTTGATATTTGAGACTTTGATAGTTATGGATAGATATTTAATTTTGCCTTAAAAGTTTATATGAAGATCAATGACTCTTAGTGTCTCATGATTCTAGAGAAAAAGATCATAAAATGGAGTTTTCTTTGGTAGAATCAACAGATAAATCCCATGGAGGAAATAAAACCCAACAACCCACTTTTCAAATGTATAGAAATAAGAATCATGGAAACTCATTGATGGGAACCAGGAGATGTTTGAAATGTGGAAAAGAGGGTAATTAGGATAATAATTTTCAAATATAAATGAAGAAACCCACTAATATGGAAGAAGAAAAGAATGTTCAGATCAACACTCAGCCTATAGTGAATTATTTCTAAAGTATGGAACACGAGAATTATGAAATAAAATTCTATTAGACAAGGTTTATCATAGGAAATCAATAACAACAACCTATATGGCCTGGAGATAGAGGAAGTTCATATTCTATCACTACTATAGAGGTGTATCTCAAAAATCATGTGGTGAATGGTATGATAGTTATTCATTCAATAATAGTGAATCCACTTTTTGATTATTTTTCTACGAATTCTTTCAAATCTTGAATTTTAGTAGAACTATTCAAACAAAACCTCCAAAACATGGGGGTTAAGAAATTTGTGAAAATAGAAAATAAAGCAGTCATTTCATCCAATGTATATAACTCCTCCCCGGTCAAGGTTTTTGGATTTAACCTTTTAGAAAATTTCACCATTATTCCTTTTATAGATTTTGATGCTATATCAGGCATGGATTGACTATCGTTATATAAAACCAACATCAACTATCAAGAGAGGTAAATCATTATTCACATCCCAAGTCATACTATCATTCTCTATAAGTGTAAGGAGGAGGATGAATCTACCCTAGAATATTCATTTCAAGCATGAATATTATTGCATTATGAGTAATCATATCTAAGAATTTTTTTTATACAAATGGGAGATTCATGATTGAAGTCATTCCCATTTTTAGGGAATATACTAATGTATTCACTAAAGAGTTTTCTAGTCTTACTATTGACCAAGAGGTTGAGTTATCAAATAAACTTATACAAAGATCTTTTTCCATATAGTAGACTCATTATAGAATATACAATGTCGAGTTAGAAGAGTCGAAGAAGCAGTTACAAGAGAATCTATAAGAGGTTTATATATATCTGTGTGCTTCAACATGGGGTGTGATGGTACTATTCATCAAAAAGAAGGATGGATCACTTCACCTCTTCCTTGATTATTATGAACTTGATAAAATCATGATAAAGAACAAGTATCCCCTACTACTGATAGAAAACCTTTTTGATTTACTACATGGGCCCCAATATTTTTCTAAGGTGGATTCTTAGTTGGGATATCACCAATTAAGGATGAAGACAGAAGATATTCCCAAAATTTTCTTTTGAAAAAGGTATAGATACTATGAGTTCTGAGTGATGACTTTATAAATCACTAATGTTACAATAATATTTATAGACTTAATGAATAGTTTATTTAGAGATTAACTCAATAAATTTTTTATTGTATTTATAGATGATATTCTGATATACACTAAAACAAAACAGGAGCATAAAGAGCATTTGAATATTATGATAAAAACATTGAGAATAGAGAAGATATATGAAAAGTACATTAAATGTGAGTTTTTGATGAAGTATTTATCATTATTGGGTCATATTATCACAAAAAATGGATATTGGTGGACTGTTAAAAGATAAAGAAAATTGAGGATTAACCTAGAAACATATATGTAATAGATATCCCTAGTCTAATTAGACTAGTTGGGCATTACCAAAGATTTATGAAAAACTTATCATGATTATAGAACCATATAACCAAGATAACTCAAATGGGAGTAAAGTTTGTATGGACAATGTAATGCAAAGATAGATTTAAGGAGTTGAAAAGAAGGCTTATCACTACACTAGTCCTCATGCTGCTCTAAAGTTAGGATTTTTTTGGTATAAAATGATGTTTTAGAGAAGGTATTGGGTTGTTTACTAATGAAGAATGATAAATTGATAGCCTATATCTGAAGAAATTTTAAATTTCATGAAAAGAACTATCCCACACATGATTTAGAGTTGGTTGTAGTAATATTTTCATTGAAAATATAGAAAAATAATTTATATGAGGATAAGTATGAAATATATATATTATAAGATACTTAAATATATATTTACATAGAATAAGATTAATATGCTCCAGAGAAGATGGTTAAGGATGATAAAGGACTACGACTGTTCAATCCATTATCATCCTATAAAAGAACAAAATGTGGAAAATTAACCAAGTAGAAAGGATTAGTCAAATATTATAAATGTTGATAATTGAGAAGGATTCAATATTATTAAACATGAAAATGATTGACATGTGAATTATAAAGGAAGTAACTTTATTATTCATTTGTCAAAGGATTTCTCAACCATCCCTTATGGAGAAGATAAAGGATTCTTAGAGAGACGATGTTGTAATGTAGAATAAGGTGGAAGCTATAAGAAATGGGAAATCCTTAGAGTTCAAAATTGTTGAAGAATGAGTTGTAAGATTTGGGCCATGAATATGTGTACCATAAAATCTTGAGATAAAGAAGGATCTTTTGAATAATGCATATAGATTGACCTTATCCATCTACCTAGGTAGCCTGAAAATGTATTAAGATCTCCAAGATCACTATTGGTGAGAAAATATGAAGAAGGTGATCATAGAATATACATAAAAGTGTTTGATATGTTATAAAGTGAAGGATAAAAGGAATAATGTTTATGGAATTATGAAATCATTTACCATACCTACATAGAAATGGGAAAAATCACATTTGACTTCTTTATTGGTCTTCTAAAGACATAAAAAAGAAATAATTCCCTATGGGATGTTGTAGATAATATTATAAATATTTAAAAATTCATTGAAATTCGAGTGGTATTATAACTTGATCAACTTGAAAGGATATACATTAGAGATATGGTGATGTTGTATGGTACACCACTATTAATTATATCTAACTAAGATCTAAAATTTACCTCCATGTTTTTTAAGAGCCTCCAACATGCTCTAAATTCTGAATTGAACTTCAGTATTGTTTATCACCTCCAAATAGATGGAAAATATGAGTATACTATTCAAAAACTAGAATCCATGTTGAGATCATGATTGATGGTGTTCAATAGAGGATGAGATAAACATCTTCTTATGGTTGAGTTCTCATAAAATAATAGATTTCACTTAATCATACAAATGTATCTTTATAAATACCTTATGGGAAGATATTTAAAACCCCTACATATTGAGATATAGTTTGTAAATATAATTTATTGGGAATTGAAATGATTTAGGATATGGTAGAAAAGTTCATGACCATTCAGCAACACATTGGGACTTCTTGGAGTCAATAGAAGAGTTATAGTGATAATTTTTGACAATACCTAAAGATTGAGGTCAAGGATCAAGTGTTTTTTTCATATCTCTATGAAAGAGATTCATGATATTTGGGAAAATGGAAATCTAATCCCAGAGTATATTATCCCCTTTTAGATTCTCAATCTCATCAGAGTTATGGCTTGTCTATTAGCACTCCCTCTAACCCTTTCCCAAGTACACAATATATTTCATGTATCCATCTTGAGGAATTACATACCAGATCCCTTACATGTCCTCAATTCATAGGTGGTACATCTAGAAAATTATATCTCATATGTGGAGTTTCTGGTGAATATCATGGACTGTAGTGATAAAGTCTTATGCATGAAGACAACTATCCTGGTCAAAATGTTTTGGCAAATCCATAAAAAACAAAGAGGTGACTTAGGAACAATAGGGATCCATGAAGAAGAGTTACCCACACCTATTTTCACTTTAGTATGTAATATGAAATTTTGAGGTACAAATTACATAACAGGGGATTAATTTAAAACAATAAGTTTTTAAATAAATAATACTATGTTTGATAATGTATATGACACACAACACCGAGCCTAAACGAACAATAATTATTTAAATATGACCATTATAAACTAAAAATTAAATTAGATGGTTTTAAAGGGGTTAAATAATTTATGAAAAGTATATAAACTTCTTAATAAATATATATGCATTGAAAAATTCTTACGAAATAAGCACTTGATTTTTAATAAAGAAATTTTTTTCTTTAATTTTTTTTTCAAAATTGATTTCTATTATTTTTTGTGAGAAAATATAATAATTAATTTCTCAAAATTTTAGAAACTTTATTTGATAAAATAAAATTTATTTTTTAAAAAATAGTTTATCAAAATTTAATTAGGTTGAATTTTTTTTATTTTTTCGAAATGATTTATTTTAGAGTGAATAGTGAATAGTACCATTTTTTGAAATACCATTATTTTTTCATTAAAGCAAGTAATTTAAAAGTCCCATTATATTTTTGATTTTGTTTTTAATTTAATTATGAACCTTTTAATTTATAATAAAATAAATAATTTTAGTTTTATCATCAATTTTCAATATTTTTTTATTAGTTTATATTTATGCTTAAAAATGTAGTTTTCTACAAACTATTTTTAAATGCCTAAAGTTCATCCATTTTAATTAATTAAAAATACCGTGTAAGGAAATATTTTAATGAAATTTAAATATTAGATATCTATTAATATTAATATAAATTAATATAATTATGATTTTTAATCATAAATTTCATATAAGATCACCTATTACTTGAAAAATGAATTTCTTGAAAAAAAGTTTTTCAACGCGTTTTGTGGGATTAATTTTATACTAAATTCATACACTTATATAGATTGAATTTGATGAAATTTATTTTATATTTATAATAATAATAATTAATATCATTTAATATGCTCAAATAATTTTCTATCATAATGAATAATAAAAACATTAAAAATTAATTACTGTGATTAAGTTAAAATGGCGTATTACGTGTTATATACGCTTGTGATAAAATTAATTTTCCACACACATCAGATTTTTATTTTATAAATTTTATTTCACATCTATAACCATTGGTTCAAAATTATATTATAATTCATATTTTATTTTTATGCTTAAATAATAAATTAACTTGAAAAAAATCTAGTTACCGTAGTGAAAACTAAAATAGTAATAGTAAGTATCCATAAAGGTAAAGGGAAGTAAATTTTTAAATAATGTTTATTTTTTTTGTAAAATGTGTTTATTGACCTTATATTCTAAACAATATTGTATTTATAAATTTTTGAGGAACTTTGTTTGAGAGTGACATCCTATTATTGAATGGTTTTGAATATTTAAAAAAATATCACTCATTCTCACTTATAAAAGGGAACCTCCTATCATCACATATAAAAACATAAAAATACCATTGTTTCATACAATCCCTACCCCAAACCCTTCCTTAATTTCTTACCATGTCATATAATATGATAACCCTTTTCTTTAATTCACCTTATTTCATGATTTAATACATAAAGGTACAATAAAACAATCCCAAAAGATCATGAAGCCTAGTGTCTTTGAGAATTAGGTACATATCTCATCAACTTGATATATGGATGAAAAAACAATATAAAAAAAATCCTTAAAATTCTTCTAATATTACATATCTTTTAAAATAGGATAGGATAACCTAGGAACATACATAAGAAATAGGTGAGCTATAAAGCCCAGTAAGGGAATAAACGAAGCATAAAATGATTAAAGTATTGCATGTAAGTCAATAGAAATTTCAATGGTAAATAAAAGGGGTGATGATTATAATATTTTACAATGATTCATTGTACAATATTAAAGATTAAAGGAAACATTGAAATGTGGCAATAACAACAAACATGACATCATAAACATATATCAAGGCTAACCACCAAGACAAAATGGCATGGTGGAAAACGTACCATAATGGATTAGGTTTAATCCCAAATACAATTCATTATTTATTATGAGACTAAAACATTACCTAAATCATTAGAGTTCTATATAATTCTTAGCACACCTGTTGCTTTCATATCATGAACATGCCAAAGTGTGCCACATAGATATTTCAACATAGGAACATATTTCATCACATTTAATTCCACAATTATGGAGAGTGGAAGAAATAAATGTAACTAAACAATAAAATTAGTATATGTATGTTTATTTTAATACCCTTGAGTGTAAATGGATATCTTTTTCAAAATACAGAGGTTTCTAATGTAAAGATTATGGGATAATTTTGACGACATAATATGGGTGCATAATAAAACATGAGTGGGATTAATGAGAGTGAGAGGGGGTATATCATAACTTTTAAATCATAATTTAATTAATAGGGATATGTAAGAACATATCCTAATAAGAATAATTGGTAATTAAAATGAAAAAGACAAAAATGGTGCTTGAATTAAAGTTTGATATGGAAAAATCGTAGGATAATTTCAGTAGCATAATGGGGGAACACAATGAGTCTTGGGAGGGATTAATAATAGTGAAAGGGGTATCTCATCACATGAAAATAATAATGTTAGTAAAAGGGATGTGGAAAAATTTATCCTATAAATATTAATTGGAATACAAAAGGAATTACATAAAGAAGGTTCTTGAGTAAATAATAGAAAGAGAGGATCCCTTACTTTGAGAGGGTGATTCCAAAAGCTTGGGAGGAGCTTAGAAGAACATTGGGAGAAATCTATAGATGAATTGATATAGTAATTTTTTTGAAATTTTTTTACTGAATATTAATGGGATATTGGGTGGGTTTATATAAGAAAATAGAGGTGGTGTTCTTTATTATTTTTCAAAATTATGTTTTGGACTCTATAAAATAAAAAAATAAAAACCACAGACCTTCAAATGTTTTTCCCTTGATTAATTACAAAGAGGAGTGGGTTTAATTATTTTTTAATTAAATAAACATATTATATTAAAATAATACCGATGACGGATTATCTGGCTTCCATGGCTTCCTCAGATCAGAGGGTAGTTTATTTTTTTTTTCTTGGGTGTGTTTCCTAAGGAGGGGATGAAATTTGTGGCCAATGATGCTATAGGGTTTCACTACTTTCGACCACCTTGATGTGTTTCTGGGGTTATTTTGTACTATGGCATTTATTTCAATAAAAATGGTAGCTTTAAGTCATTAAAATAATACCTTTGGTGATGTGGAAGTGGGTCATGTTTATAAATAATTTATTTTAAAACCTTAAAATATAATATAGGGTTTGGAGAATGCATAAAGGGATTATAAAATTAACAAAAAATAACCTAAAAAACACATTGTCTTAAATGGGAAATATATATTTTGTTTTTGATTCCTTTTATGTAACATATTTCATCACTTTTATGCCATTATGATTCCATAATACAAACAATATATTTACAAAGTATTTAATTTTACTCAGAAATTCAAATGTCTCGGAAAATTATGAAAAATTAACCATAGGATAATTTCAACATGAGGATTCAAAAAATAATATTTATTTCATAAAAATAATTCCATAAATATGTGAAAATAGACATTAGATTTAAAATCCCCATTTATTGAAAAATACTATTTTTTTACAATAACAGTTTTCTAACCCTTATAAAAATTACATTTTCACTTCAAAAAATTATATTAACATTTGTATTTAATATATAATATATAATAATTATAATTTATTAAAATATAATTTATTTAAAAAATTCCTTAAATCCTCAAAATTAATGTCTTAATTGAAATTTAATATTACCCAAAAATATAATTTTTATTTTATCATCTCAAAATATAGTTTTTATCAAAATCATTTATTAAATTATTTATAAAGTAAAAAAAATAAGGAATAAATATAATAATTATTTTAATGAAAATGAAATATACATATTAATACTGTTAGGGTTGAGATACATGTACCTTTATTACACTAGTGAATGATATAAGGGGAAGGTGTTCGACAATGATATTTTCTTGGGGTGGTTTGGTGAAAATTGTTTGGGCCATGATCTGAATAAAATTAAATGTATCCCATAAACAGATTTAGTCATGCTTTATTTATTAGATCTTAGATTGCGATTGAACAAGGTAAAATCTTAGTGATATTATCTCCCTTGTAATCTTTGATAAAATGGACACTTAATGATATTTTAAATCTGATAGTATATAACTTATAGTATTCTAATATGACCAAAGTAGTTCATGTGTTTTATATAACCACATTATATGATAAGGAACTTAAATCAATCACAATTAGAATTTTAAATATAAAACTTTAGTTTATTACATTATTCCCCCTTTTAGAAAACTTTTTCTTGAATTTTTCATTTTTACACTAAAACAGATATAGTTACTTCTGTTTCATCACCTCTTCAAGTTCCCATGTCATTTCCTCAAACTTGTGGTCCCACCAAAACAGTTTGACCAGGTGAGTTGTCTTGATTCATAGAACTTTATCTCTATAATCAAATATCTTTAACAGTTGATCCTAATATAAAATATTATTTTCCAATGGTACCACATCTGGATTCAGTTAATATATTGGTTTGGTATATACTTTCTCATAGGGATACACGGAATACATCATATACTTGAGAAAGGTTAGTTGGGAGTGCTAGTTGATAAGGCACCACTCTGATGTGATCAAGGATCTCAAAGAGGGAAATGTATCTAGGACTAATATTTCACTTTTTTCAAACCTCATGGATTTCTTCCATGGAAATATAAAAAGTTTAACTTTATCACTAACCTCAAATTCCAGGTCTCATCAATAATTGTCTACATAGCTTTTCTATCGAATTTGTGGATATTTCATGTGATGCTGAATGGTTTTAAACATTTATAGCATGTCTTGGATAAGATCAGGCCCCATTATCTTCTAATCACGAAATTCAACCCATCATTTTGGAATTTGACACCTATTCCCATATATATCCTCATAAGGTTCCATTAGAATACTATAATGGAAGCCATTTTATATGAGAACTCTACTAGGGAAGGTATTGATCACAATGATTTTGGAAATTCAATAAACATGATCTCAAAATACCTTCCAGACTTTGAATTTCCCTTTTAGACTGGCCATCTATCTGAGGGTAATAAGTAATTCTAAATCTCAGTTTTATATTCAATGCTTACTGAATTATTTTCTAAAACCTCAAGATAAAGCTCAGATCTCAATCAGAAACTATAGATATTGGCACTCCATGTAGTCTTACCACTTCTCTTATGTATATTTTCATGAGTATGTCAAGATAAAAGTCATCCTTGATAGTAATGAAATTTTTTGACTTGGTATGGCGGTCAACTACCACCCAAATGGTGTTATTACCATCAGGTGTCATGGGGAGTCCTATGATAAAATTCATGGCTATTTTTCTCATTTACATACTATAATGGGAAATTATTACATCAAACCCTTAGACTTTTGTAATTATTCTTTCACTTGTTGGAATACCAAGCACTGAGATGAAAACTCCAGAATCTCTCTCTCCATGTTATCCCACCAGAAATTTTGCTTCAAATATCTATACATCTTAGTGATTCCTGGATGAATTTAGAAGGATGAAATATCTGCAACATCTATAATTTCCTTATTTTGTTCTGGATCTAATGGGACACATATCTAGGTTCTAAAACTTTTAACTCCATCCCCATTAACTTTTAATTTATATATATATCTACCTTTTTTTTAGTAACTCAACTTATTTTTGAGCATCCTTGATCCTCTCAAGAATGAATGGTTGGGGATTTATATGATAAATTTAAGATGAATACCCTTTTATTATTCCCATTTCCATAATTGTTATGTCCAATAATATTGGATCCCTTGAAATCTGTATCATGGATAATGTTATGGGATCCTTTATACTCTGGGAATATACCACTTTGTTCTCCTACCCAGGATGGTAATGGATTGAACAATCATAATCCTTGATCAGTTATAACCACATCAGTTGGTTTATATTAATCTAATTTTGTGTGAATATATACTTGAGGTTTTTTTTCTGTATATATATATATCACACTTCTACCCATACATATAATGTTTCCAAATTATCAATGCGAAGAGGTCTACAACCTAGTCTATATCATGAGTTGGGTAGTTTTTATTATGGTTATTTATTTGGATGGTGGCATAGGCTATCACCTTGTCATCTTTAATGAGTATATAACCTAATCCCTTTTTAGATGAATCATTTTCAATCAAAAATACTTCCCCACTGGTTGTTAATTTGAGAAAAGGTGTAGTGATTAGCCTCTTCTTCAGCTCTTTAAAACATTATTCACATTCATCAATACATGAAAACACGACCCCTTTAAAGTTGGATTGGTTAGGAGGATTTAAAATTGAAATAATTTTCTCACAAATTAATGATAATATTGAGTTAATCCATGGAAACAAAGAAAATTCCACAATATTTGGTCTTGTCCTGCCTTAAATTATCTCCATTTTTAATTATCCATAGATATCCCTTTAATAGTGATGATATTCCTCAGGAATGTTACATCCTCTAACAAAAACTCACATTTACTATACTTTTCATAAACTTTTTTCATTTTGTAAGGCCTTTAATACAATATTCAAATTCTCCCCATGTTCATCCTTATTTTTAAGTAAATAAGAATGTCATCATTAAATACTATATCAAATTTGTCAAGGTAATAAAAAATACCCTATTTATCAAATCTATGAATATTTCCATATAATTATTGAGTCAAAATGGAATCACTATAAACTCATAGTGCCCATAACATGTATGAAAATCAGTCTTAGGGATATCCTCCTTCTTCACTATTACTTGATAATATCCTGATCGAATATCTATCTTAGATAAATGTTGTGCTCCACAAAACTGATCAAATAATTCATCAATATATGGAAGATGATACTTGTTCTTTATCGTGAACTTTTTGAGATCATAAAAATCAATGTAGAGGCATATTAACTAATCCTTCTTTATAATGAATAGGACTGGTGCAACCCAAGTCAAATCACATGGGCATATAAAACCTTTATCTAGACTCTCTTGTAGTTGTTTTTTTTTTCAACTCATAAAGTTCAAAAATGGATATTAAATACAAATTATTGGATGTTTTTAAATCAATGGGCATAATATCAATTGAAAATTCAACCTCTCTTTTAAAAGGAAGACCAGAAAATTCTTTATTAAACTCATCAATGTATTCCATCATAGTGGGAGAGTCTACTTGGATTATCTTTCTATTATCCATAATCATTTGAGCCAGATACCATTTATCAGGAAAAAAATATATCCATGATTCAAATTTTGGTACAAAATAAGATTCATCCTTATCATTGAACTTATATATAATTAGATGGAGATTCATGATATGTGTAGTGATTTCCTTATCTTAGGAATTTATGTTGGATCTATGTTAGGAAATCCAATCCATTCCTTGAATTTCATTAAATTCTACTAAATGGAGTATAAAAATGTTCGTTGGGATCTTCATTCCACAAATTTTGACAGGGGAAGAGTTATATACTTGGGATGAATAATTTCCCTATTTTCCAACTTTCATTGACAGTTCTACTTACATGTTTTGTGGTGGTATTTTAATTTTTATATAAAACTTGTGAGATATGAAGGAGTATATATAACCAAAATCAAAAGGTATATTATCTATTATTTAATGAATAACTAGCATAACTTTCACCACATTGCCGTCAGGATTTACCTCTATAGTTTTGATGGAATAAGCTATCTCTTTCTCTTTAGGCCTTAGGGGTTGCTTTTGTCGACAACACATGGATTAGTGCATTGAATCACATAGTGTTTTTGTTCCTTGAAATTGAAACATTGGACCATGGGCTGAGGGTTAACTAGAGAATTCCTTTCTCTCATCACATTGGTGGGTTTCTCCCATTGGTAATCACTATCTAGTTACCCTTCCTTCCTAAACCTAAATCATTACATTATCCCCTTCAGCCAATTTTCTTTGTGATTCTTTCCATACCTTTGATAAGTGGGACATTTAAATTTATTTCCACCATTATATCTCACCATCACACCACTAGAATTACATTTTAATTTCCATTTCTTATCCCCACAAGACCCTTGAGATTAATTGATCTCTATTTCTTATTTGAGGAAGCATCAGAGAATTTCCTCATAATTGAAAATTCTTAAATGGATAATCCTTTTTGTATACTCAAAAGCGATCAACATTACATTTAGTGGTAAAGAAAAAGCATAAGACATATCACAAAAGTTGTTTGATGTTTACCTCATATTACCTGATTGATTTTTCATCCTTTTCCATGAGGCTAAAGAAGTCCCTCTCCATTTTCAGTTGGAGAGTGTGATGAAAATATTTATCAAAAAACATTTTCCAGAATTCCTTCCACTCCATCACTTTGATATCCTCCTTGGGTTGTATATTTTTGATCAGCATCCAAAATTGATCACCTTATCCTTCTATATGACAAATATACATCACAACCTTCTCTTTCTCATAGCATTGAAGGATGGAGAAGATCTTTTCAATAGAGCTAATCCATTATTCCACAATTAAGGGATCAGAAGATACATTGAACATTAGAGTTATTTTTTATGAAAAGGTCTCAGTTGAAACATTCTATTTCTTAGGGGGATTTTGGAATTCCCCTTTATTTAGGATTATTTTATAAACATTAGTCAATTGAAAAAATATAATCACGAAGTTCACAATTCATGATCCCATTGGGTTGGGCATCCTGTTTGGGTAGTAATCACACTTTCCCTCATATTGGTTTTTAACTTGGTGCCTCCTATTTCTAGCCATTGACTGTAATAAAGGAAAATTAAGTATGATAATTTTTAAAATCATTAAGCACAAAAAATTTAAACTATGAACATTAAAGAGATAAATCATAAATAACATATATTCCTTACCCAATTATTTTCTAGGATTCAATCTAAGTTATATAATCTATTTCCTAACATAAAATCATATTGGAATTTTTATTACCTTAATAATCGTTTATAAAGATATTTTTAATTGACAAAAGAATATCTCCCATGAGTTTCAAAATAGGTGTATATCAAGTCTCATGGTCATTCACTGGTTCTAGATAGTCTATCTCAATAAGGTATTTTTAGGGTTGTTATTATTATGTTCATTTTTGTAATAGCCTCATCCACATTATATATCCATAAATGGATATATTTTCTTAGAAACCACATACTATATACTTTACTAAAATTTATACACATTTAATTACATTTATTATTATCCCTAACACTTTTGATATATTTTTCAAATACTAATCCCAAAAATAAATAAACTGACCTTTGATACCAACTATGAAAACCCTTATCATTAATACACTTTATTTCATGATTTAATAAATGATGTTACACATAAAATAGTACCAGAAGATCATGAAGCATAGTGTCTTTGGGAATTTGGTACATAACATATCAGCTTGATAAATGGGTAAAACAATAATATTGAAAGCTTATTTAACATTCTTCTAATATTCCATAGCTTTTAAAACTACATGGGATAATCTTGGGACATACTTAAGAAACAGGTTTGCTATAAAACCCAGTATGGGAATAAACAATGAATAACATGATGAAAGTATTACATGTTGGTCAATAGTAATTTCAAGGGGAACTAAAAGGGGTGAAAATATTAATCTTTAATATTGAGTCATGATACAACATGATATCATAAAAGAGATATGGGATTGTGGAAACAATATTAAACATGACATCATAAACATAAGACAATTATAACCGCCAATACAAGATAACATGATGGTAAAAGACCCATATTGGATTATGTTTATTCCCTAATCCAACAAATTATGTCTCGTGATAATAGAACATTAACTAATGCATTGGATCACATTGTAATTCTAGGTGCACTTCTCACTTTCATATCTTCAATCTGCATAAGTGTGCCACATAAATCATTCAACATAGGATCATATTTAATCACATTTAATTCCATTATTAAAGGGTGTGGAATAAATACATAAAACTCCCAAATAAAATAATTATATGTATTTCTAGGTGACTAACCCTGAGTGGAAATGGTGATGGTATTCACAATACAAAGGTTTGGCATGTAAAAATTGTAGGATAATTTCGGCAGCATAATAGGGGTACATAATGAATCATAGGAAGGATTAATGAGAGTTAATTGGGACTAAACTCCCTTTTACATCATAAGTGAAGAAATATTGATACATAAGAACACAATACAACATGTAAAATTGGTAATTAAAAGGAATAAGACATAAAGGGTGCTAGAATAAATGTTTGGAATGGAAAAATCATATTATAATTTTGGTAGCATAACAGGGGTACATAATGAATCATTGGAAGGATTAATGATAGTGAAAGAGGTATCTCATAAATTTTAATTTATAATTTAATTAAAATGGATGTGTAAAATCATATCCCATTAATAAAAATTGAGAGAAACAAATCACTACATAAAATGGTTCTTGAATAAAGAGAATAAGTACAAGATCCCTTACCTTGAGAGGTTGATTCCAGAAGATTATGAGGATATTCTAGGGAACTTGGGGGAAACTTAAGAGGCCTGTGGAGTGTAATTTTTGGAGTTATTTCAAGATCTAAAGTTTTTTAGTCAAGATAAATGGGATATTGGGTGGGATTATATATGAAAATGAGGGGATTTATTTACTATTTTCCAAATTTAGGTTTTGAACTCCATATAATAAATTAATCAAAACCAAAAAACCTTCATGTGGTTTTTGTGACATCCCAGGACCAAAAATACTAGATATTATATTGAAATCATAAAATTTATATTTCTGGATTTGATGATGATAATTGTGACCCGATTTTTTAAACAATACCTTATAATATCAAAAGGAAAAATAGGATCAATTTCAACCTTGAAGACCTTTTAGGTTTAGAGTTTTAGATAATTGGGATCAACTCCTATCAATATGGACACATAAACAATTAGTTTATAAAGATAAAAATCATCTCCCATTATACACATATTTTTTTAATTCGCATTAGGTCATCAAAATTATCCTCATGAAATCCTTTATAGACATAATTCATTCAAGCTAATTCTTTATAATCTAGGAAAAAGTAAATATAAGAAGGGTGATATAAAATACACAGTAAGGATAAAAATAATCATTAAAAATTGAATTTTGTAAATGAGCATAAGAGTGTATAATGGAAAGAAGACATAATCAAAGTGAATGTGAAAATAATATAATAACTCATACCCAACAACACCTAGATCATCAAATATGAAAACATGAAAATGAAAAGAGTCATAAAAATAAATAATAATGAGCGATGTGATATCAATATTGATAAAATGAAACATTATAAACCCATAGAAAGTAATTAAAACCCTTTTTGGTAACTTGGAGTATCATATTCATAAAACCCTTTCAAACCCCTTTTTGATTGGAATAAAAACACTACCAACTTCCAATAGAATCATTACCTGAATCATTGGAGCTCTATATAGGAACACCCATCATTTAAGTTATACGGGTTTAACTAGTGATATTTGGGACACTCTATGTTAAGTTGTAATGGCCATACCTTGTTCTATCTCAGACACCTCATGTTAAGATATAACAATATTACCCAATTCTATTTGGGCCTTCCCATGTTAATCTATAACAGGGTTTTCTAGAGCTATCTAGGCCACCCCATTTTTCATGTATAATGTTTAAGAACCATGACATTAATAAAGTACATATATCTTTCACTTTATTATAAAACTCAAACAAACAATCATTATTTTTTCATAACCTTATTAAACCCATGGAAAATAATTAGATTTCGTATAAATTTCTTTTAAACATGATTAACCCATGGAAAAAATGGGTGCTATAAATATCTCTTTGAAACATGATTGATCTATGGAAAAGAAATAGATTCTATATATTTCTCTTTGACGTGTGATTAACCTCTGTAAAAGAAATAGATTCCATAGAAATCCCTTTGAAACAATAATTATCCATCCAAAGAAAGAGTGGGGATGTGATTAATAAAAAATATCCCTATGAAGAATAATTAAAAAAAGAGTTTTTTAAATTTAAGAATAGATATAACCTTAAAATATCATTAAAATCATTTTGAGGGAAAAAAATTCCATTTAGAAAATCCCTTTTTAAATCATATAAAATTTGGAAAAAAATTCCTTGAAAATAAGCTTGAAAACAAATAAAGTAATATTATAAAATCACTTAAAAAAATATTTAAAACATATTTTTTTAATAATTAATTCCCATTAAAATGATATTAAATTATCATTTAATAACATTTTGAAAACATTTTTATGAAAAATGGTTTTGAAAGAACACAAATTTTTAACCAAAGAGAGAAATGAATTCAGATTTTATTAAAAAAAAATTATAAACAATTTTAAGTACCAAAAGATAAAAAATGGTTAAATTAATTGAAAATATAGTGAATAATAAATGTAAAATATAATCATGAGAATTATAATATTTCAACATCTTAGACTCAATAATACACAATCCTGATAAATGATGAGAATGTAACAAAAGACTCTTACCACTTTGGCAACTTTGAAACAAAATCCCCAAGAAAGAATTTGATTTATAATATCATAAAAATAAGGAGATAAATGATATAAAAAGTCAAAATTGGTTGAATATAAACCTTTTAAATTAATTTATTTGTACAACAAAACTTACATCTCAAAGAAGGAAAATTAACACCAAAATCCCTTAACCCTTTGGTAACATTGAAAATGTAAACCCTATGAAAGAGAGATAATAAAATCGATATTAAAATCCCCATAAATTTATGTATAAAATTTTTAAAATACATTCATCGAATTATATACCCCACAAAATAAATAAATAAAAGTGGTGAATAAGGAATACATCTCACAGAAATAAAAGTGAAACAAGAAAAAACCCTTACCTCACGCTTCTTTTTAGTCGAACATTATTTAACCTTCGGTGTAGTGGTTTTAAACAGTTTATTAACCTATCAAAAAAATATTAATATTTTTTAAAATAATATATGAATTTATTATGACCTTTTCTTACCAATTTATTAATAATTCCATGTTGAAGTTATTTTTCGGGTAATAATGACTTTGTTTTTCGTATTCGTCTTGACTTGCTAGTTTTGGTCTTCTTAATTAAATCATTGTTTCATACTATCCAAAATTTAAACCATGATATAAATATAATATATATTCATTCCATTTTTATTTAGATAAATCCATAAAATTTAGTGATAGGAAATAAAATACACCATTCATGGAGATAGTAGGCAGTATGTACGCATGAATGTTGTTTCCATTTTTCAATGATCAATATGGAAAGAAGGTAAGTAAAATTTATCTTTATAAGAATGATCATTATATAAGAAATAACATATTATTTAATTAAATATATACTTATATATATATATATCATTATTTTTATGAGGTGATGAAAAAAGTAGAATCACATCTCTTCAAGGTGGCGGTAGTCCACACATCCACGAACAACTTTATCACTTTTTCATTGTGTGAAATGGTAATAATAAAAGGATATATATTAAATTTATAGAAATATTATTATTTAATTAATATAATAATTATTTTAATTATATAATATATATTCATTATAGTTACCCTTACTACCTTTCATGTAACATGATAGTGAAAAATGATTCACATCGCTTGGTGAGGCGATAGTCTGTCGTACACGTGAGTGATGTTATCGTATACCCTATAGTATGAAATGTAAAAGTGGTGTGTATGATATAATTACTAAATAGGTATAATAAATTCATAAATATCATATATAAACATCATATATATCATTATTCACAACCTTGATTGGTGGTAATGGGAAAATTAACGACATCATTTCATGAGGTGATAGTCCGTCATACACACAAATGATTATTTTGTAACCCATTCAATGTAAGTGTGTGTGGTTTTAGGTAATAACCATAACATAAAAATGTATCATTATATTTAGGATATTGAGATTATTATATAATCATAGTATAAGAATAATTAAAGTGGTGGAGAAATAAAGAAAATAAAAATACACATTGATGAATGTTATATCTTCCTCAGGTAACTCTTTTTGGTTTACAGAAAAGGAATTCCTTGGATGGATTTACACAAAAATTAATGATTCTAGGACGATTTTAGGGAAGTTATGGTGTGATTTAGGTAGGGTTTAAATGGCTTGATATGTGTGGAAAAGTGGAGAGGGTGAGTTCCATTTTATAGTTGAGGAGGAGTGACATTCTTGTAAATACTCAAACGTATTCACTATTGGAAGCTCTTCCTTACCTCATTTATTCCCAAATTGAAGAATAATTGGTTTGAGGGAATATATGGTCAATACACACTTAAACCACACAAAACATAAATTCATTTTTATCATTTTTTCCTTAGTCTTTATGTTTACTCAATTTTACCTTTTTTTTTGTTTTTACCATGGTAACTAGTTTTCTAACATATGTAATTTATCTTTTAACACTAAATTAAAGTGATAATTATTAGAAAATTTATACCCACTAATTCTGAATATGATATATAAATCATAAAATAAAAAACACATGTGTGTTGGAAAATAATTTTAATTGAAGCGCATATAATGTGCAAAAATAAGGTTTTAACCCTAACCATGCCAATAATATTATTACAATTTAGAGGTTAATATATTACTTATAAAAGATCAATTGTTCCATTAATGGACCATATTTTATATTTATTAACATAAAAAATATAGAGTTTTGGTAATTTTAAATCATTTAATAAAATATCATATATTATAAGATAACATTAATATAAATTTTGACATTATTTATATAATTTGAATTATAAAATATCAATACAATAATTAAATTCAAATATATTAAGTTCACAGATATATATACTGGTATATTAATCTAAAAAAATAATGAAAACTAAAAATTTACTCTATTTATCTCACTATTAACTAAATAATCCATGTGTTCGCGTTTCATAAGAATTCAATGCAATTATATCATATCTAAAAATTATAGATTAATTATTATGATAAAGAAATTAATTTATCTTTAAAAATAATATTTATAACCGAACCTGTGTCATCTTTCTCTATCTGCAATGTTTTAAATAATTTAAAAAGAAGAAAGGTACATATTTTGTCTTTTTCTTTTATTAAATTATTATATTTGTCAAATTCATGGAATATTTTCCAAAAAACACATAAACTTATATAATAATTAAATAAGGGTTGAAAAATTTCTAGGAAATGGGTGACAGAAAAGTTTTGGTTCATTTTTACACCTTATATTCCAAGTTTAACTTCTAAGTAAACTTATTTTTACCTTAATCTTTGTAATTAATTTTAATTATTTTCACTAATAAATATGGTCAAAAATTAAGTTGAACTTATTATATTATTTTAATTATTTTAATTCCAAATATTCAATACATTTTTTCAAATTCAATTCACATAAGATTCGGGATTTAGTTTAATATTAATATCATAGACATGACATGAAAGACGAGTTTTAAAGTGAAAATTTTCAAATGTTTGCAATGTTTTTATATAAATGTTCGATACAAAAAATATTTAAATGAAATAAATTTTATTAAGAATTATATTATTGAAATATTTTGAATTTAATACCAGTTAAAAAGATAATTTAACAAAGTTTTATTTAAAGAAAAAGGTAGTTTTCTAGTAAAAATTAGTATTTTTCACAATTCAAAAAAAATAAAACTTCTAAAAAAAATAACCAAAATCCAACCTAACGTAATTTTGATTTTATAATTTCAAAAAATTATTTTATTTTTTAATATAAATTTTCTAAAATTAATAAAAATTACTTTTTAATATGTGTACCAAACAAGGATAAACCTTATTTTAGAAAAAAAAGCTGTTATTCAGAAAATATTACTTTTTATTTTAGATGATTCATATTTTATTACTAACCATTAGATAATTAATATAAATTAGTCAAATATATATTTTTATAATTTATTTAATTCTATTCATAACCTTTATTGAATATTTTATGAAATTACTATTATATTAAATAATAATATTGATATTATATTGTTGTTCCATAAAACTTGGTCTTGCGTGTAACCCAAGCTATCAAAGAAAGTCATTTTTATGTGTAAAATATTTTAAGTCAGTGTTGTGTGTCATTTAATTGATTTAAAATTATTTTCTTCTTTTAAAATCTTTGTGGGTTCCATCCTCACCCCCTCCATTAATAAATTTCATCCTTGTAATTTGAACATTATCTCAGTAATCAAAGGATAGACATTTGAAAATACATTTTTTGTAAACCCACATCATAATAATGATTAAAAAACGTCCTCCTTGTAATAATTAAATTGAATTATGAGGGTAATATAGAGTAACACATAACTAAGATTTCAAATAGGACAACATTGGTGAAAATGGAGAAAAATAATAAATAATTATTGTAAGTGATTGAGGTCATTGATCACAAGAAAGTGAATGATTAGTAGAAAGTTAAGGGCCTAGAAACCATAAATATGTGATTATTGAAAAGGAAATTGGTTCATCAGAAATGAAGGTACTAGGATAGAATTTGTGTTTCAATATCATTTTACAAGAGTTAAGGAATTTATCTTACCATATAATGTAAGATAAAGTGGAAATATACTTTATTGATTAGTATAATTTCATACTTTAATAAATTTCCAATACAATATCATATTTTTATCCAAATAATTAGTACTCAAGATGATTTTTTTTCATTCTTGAATCCCTAAAATAAACTTTTAAAGAACCACATAATGTATAAAAACCAAACAATATATTTATCTTGTCTTTAGAAATTTACCAAAACCAAAATGGTAAACATATGGTAAGATAATTCCTAAAATGAATAAACCTTCATATGATACATTAATCTCTAAAATCTCACAATAAAACCCATGTTTGAAACCGAATCATTACATAAATAACTTTCCTTAAAATTCCTTATACATTTCTTGACTATGTTCAAAACCCAATGATCCGAAGGATTTGATTAGATATTCTTTCAAGATAAATCAACCATTATTCCTAAAATAAAATACCATATGTTTTTGAAATAAAATTAATCTTTACCTGTCAAAAATTTCATACTAATCAGGACATCTTGTAGGACAATGGTGGGAGCTACCCCCATTTCTCCATTCAGTTGTGGGTTCAAATCCTTTGGCCTTTTCAGATGTGATTAGTTGTCACCCAGCCTTCGTGTTGAAATTTTTCTATTTAAAAATGAAGAAAATAATTACTCCATAAATAATAATTCATGTTAATTATTGGGGTTAAAATTAACTCAACCAAATAAACATTTCCTAAATTGTCTTTAATCACTTTATTATCTCACCACTTAAGACCTAAAAGGAGTTTTTAATTATTTGAACTTATGATCATCCTTAATATTATAGACCTATAAAAACTTCTATAACTCTTAATATATACTCACATGATAGAATCATAATATCTAAAGTTATCTAAACCAACATTTTATATCAACTATAACAGCACAGGACCCTCACTCTTAAATCCTTTGATGAAATCATAAACTTTACCTTTCTAGATTTGATGCTGATAATTATGAACCATTTTTTTCAAATAATCATTACAACATATAAAGAGGAAAAATTGGATCACATACAACCTCAAAGAACATTTAGGTTTAGAGTTTTAGATAATTTGGACCAAATCATATCAACATGGACTTATAAAAAAATGGTTTATAAAGATGAGCATCATCTTCCATTATACCCCACTTTTCTTATTTCACATTAAGTCATTAACATCATCCTTGTGAATTCCATTATATACATAATTCATCGAACATAAATCTTTATAAATTAATGAAAATGAACTATAATAAGGGTGTTCTCAAATTCTCATTAAGGGTAAACATAAGCATTAACAATTCAATTTCATCAATGAGTATAAGAGAATATAAGGATATCAATACATAATCAGAGTGCATAATAAAATCATAAAAGAACTCATACCAATAAATATCTAGTTCATCAAATATGGAAAAATGGAAATGTTAAGATTCATCATAATGAATAAATATTATCCATGTGATATCAATATTGATCAAATTCAACATCATAAACCCATAGTATGTAATAAAAACCCTTTTTGGTAACTTGGAGCATCATATTACTTAAACCATTTCAAAACCATTTTTAATTGGAATAATCATATGGATGAAATCCAATATAATAATTACCTAATGAATTATAGCACTTTAGGGGCATACCCATCATTTAAGATATTATTATCTTACCCGATGATATCTTAGCCACTATATGTTAAGTTGTAATGAGATTACCCAATGTTATATGGTCCACCCTATGTTAATATATAACAACATTACCCAATGCTATATAGACTACCTGATATTAAGATGTAATGAGCTTACCCAACTCCATCATGGGCACCCCATTTTCATGTATAATATCCATGAACCAAAACATCAATAAAGTACATAGAACTTTCTCTTCATCATAAAACTTATAGAAAAAATCATTATTCTTTCATAACATTATTAAATCAAGGAAAAGAAATGAGTTTCATATAAATATATTAAAAACATGATTAAACCATGAAAAAGAAATGGGTTCCATAACAATCTATTTGAAACATGATTAATCCAGGTAAAGGATATGGGTTCCATAACAATCTATTTGAAACATGATTAACCCATGGAAAGGAAATGGGTTCCATAATAATCTCTTTGAAAAAATCATTATCTTTCCAAAAAATAATAAGGATGGTTTTAATAAAAAAAATATACACATTGGAGTATAAGTGAAAACAATTATTTTTGACAATTGAAATTCCATTAAAATATCATTAATTTTTTTTCAAACATACCCTTTTTATTTTGAAATTAACTTTTAAAATCATAAAACATGATGAAACCTTTTTCCATGAAAATAAATATGAAAATTTATAAAGGAAAATTTGGAAATAATTTAAAACACTTTTTTAAAAATATTAAATATTTAAAAATACTTTCCATTTAAAATGATCTTAAAAGACCACTTAAAACATTTCTAGAAAAAATTGTTTTGTAATAACACAGATTTCTGACCAATGGGAGAACTGAAGTTGACTTTTCTTAAAAAAACTTTTTTATAAATTTTATGTAACAAATATTGGAAAAAATTTACAATTAATTTAAATTATAATTAATAATCATAGTAAAATATAATTCATGATAATTATAAGATGTTAACACCATAGACTTAATGTTGCACAATCTCGATAAACGATGAGACTGTATGAAAATAACCTTACCACATTACTAACTTTGAATCAAAATCAGCATGAAATAATATAATTTTTTATATCATGAAAACAATTATATTCATGATATAAAATTTCAAAAGGTTAAAAATATACATCTCATAAATTATTCTAGTTGTATAACATATCTTACGTCTCAAAGAAGTTAAATTGAGATAAAAATTACTTAATGATTTGGTAACATTGAAACCATAAACCCCATGAAATATAGATAATAAAATGGATATGAAAATGACCATAAATTTAAGTATAATATTCATAAAATAAATTCATTTTCAGTATATACACCATGCAACAACAAAAAAGTAGTGAATAAGGCATATATCTCATAGAAATAAAACTGAGACAAGAAAAAATCTTACCTCGCGCTTCCTTTTGGTTGAACATGATTTAAAATCTTTTATATTTTATTTAAACATGTTACTAAATTATTAAATGACCATATTTATATTTTTAATATCATATATTATTTTATTATGACCTTTTATTACTTATTTATTAATAATTCTATATTAATGATACATTTTAAGTAATAGCCGCTTTGTTTTTGTATATGTCTGGACTTTCTATTTTTCTTTCGCTTACTTAAATAATTGTTTAATATTATTAATAATGAAAACCAAGATATAAATATCATATATATTCATAAATATGTATTTATATTAATATATTAACTTTAGTGATAGGAAATGAAATACACCGTTCATGGAGACGGTGGGATGTACGTTTGCATAAACGTTTTTTCCAATTTTCAATGATCATTTTGGAAAGAGGGTAAGTCAAATTTTTATTTAAAAAATTATAATTATAACATAAATAACATATTATTTTATTATATATATACATATATATATCATTATTGTGATGTGGTGAGGAAAAAAGAAGAATAACATCCTTTCGAGGGGGAAGTAGTCCACATTTCTACGAACGACATTATCACTTTTTTAGTGTGTGAAATGGTAAGAACAAAATGATATATATTATATTTAAATAAATATAATTATTTCATTAATATCCTAATTATTTTATTTATATCATATATATTAATTATAGTTACCCTTATTACCTTCCATGTAACACATTAGTGAAAAACAATTCATATCACTTCGTGAGGTGGTAATCCACCATACACACGAGCGATTTTATCATATCCCATATGATATAAAATTTAAAAGGGTGTATATGATATAATTACTCAATAAGTATAATAATATTTTAAATACAATATATAAACTTTTGATACATAATTATTCTCATCCATTAGAGGTGGTAATGGAAAAACAAATGACATCATTTTGCAGGGAGGTAGTCCTCCGTACACACGAATGATGATTTAATAAACCATTTGAAAGAAGTGTTTGAGGGTGTAGGTAATAAACTTAACCTAAAAACGTATTATTTTGTTAATTATTATTATTGTTTTATATAATCATAGTATACGAATAATCTAATGGGTGGGAGAAATAAATAATACAAAAAATGCACGTTGATGAACAACACCACTTACTCAAGGAACTCCTTTTGGGTTGCACAAAAGGACTTACTTGAATGGATTTATAATCCATGTGAGGATTAAAATTGGACGGTACATACTTTTTGGAGTTATTTGTGTCAATTTTGGATGATAAAAACATCTTGGGTGGTGTGGAAAAGAGGTGAGGGTGAGTTCCCTTTTATAGTTGAGGGGGAGTGGAATTCTTGTAAATACACAAAAATATTCATAATTGGGAGTATCCCTTACCTCATGTGCATAAAAAATTTAGAAATAATGGAGTGGGGAGAAATTATAGTCAATCCAAACTTACACCATACACAAATAAAATCATTTTTATTATTTTTTCCCTTAGACAAAAATTTTACTCAAATTTTCCTTTTTTTACCACGATAACTAGTTTTCTAACCTTGGTAAATTATACTTTAAAACTAAATTAATGTAATAAATATTTGAAAATTTAGAAACATTGTCTATAAATATTATATATTATTTATAAAATGAAAAACCAATGTGTGTTTAAAATTAATTTTAACAGTAGTGCATGTAACGCCCAAAAACATTGCTTTAACTCTAACTGTGTCAACAATGTTTTTACTATTTATGGGTAAATTTGTTCATTATAAAAGATTAATTAGTCCATGAACAGAAAATATTTTATATTTTTTATCTTTTAAAAATCAATTTATAGAAGATAATATTTTTACTAATTTTAAATCATTTAATAAAATATCATTTATTATAAAATATCATTAATATGAATTTTGACATTATTTATTTAATTTGAATTTAAAAAATATAAATATAATTATGGAATTCAAATATATTAATTTAAAATCATTTTATCATGATATATTATTTAAAAATAATAATTGAAAACATAAAAGAATTCTATTTACCTAACTTTTATTATTTTTTGTATCATTTATTTTATTATATTATTAACTAAATAATCCAAGTGTTAGAATTTCTTAAGAATTTAATGTTATTATATCAGTTGTAAAAACAGATAAATTATTATGATAAAAAAATTCATTTATATTTAAAAATAATATTTATAACTGAACCTATGTAGTTTTTCTCTATCTACAAATCTTTATAGAAATTAAAAGGAAGAAAGTTACATTTTTTGTCTTTTTTTTGTTAACTTATTATACGGGTCCCTTTCATGTAAAAATGTCTTAAAAACTCATATATTTTGATATAAAGGTTATATAGGTCTAAATATGTACATAAACTGGGTCTTTTCAAGTTATGGGTCTTTTGTACGCCTTATATTCTAAGTTTAACCACTAAATAAACTCATTTTTACCTTAATGGTTGTAATTAATTTTAATTGTTTTCACTAATGATTTTGGTAGAAAATTAAGTTTACCATATTAGATAATATAAATTATGTTGATTCCAAATATGAAATCCATTTTTTCAAATTCAATTAATATAATTATAATAATTTAATTAAAAATGAATCATGTTGATATGACGAAAAAGCGGTTCTTGAATGTGAAAATGTTCAAAATTTTATATTCATTTTATATCAAAAATCAATATGAAAAAATTCCAAAAACCTATATTGGATTAATAGATATATTATTTAATTATTTTGACATTAATACCATTTAAAAATATAATTTATCATTATAAATTATTTAAATAAAAATAAATTTTTCAATTAAAACTTAGTATTTTTCACTATTCATAAAAAAATGAAACTTCTCAGAAAAGTACCAAAAATTTACCCTAAGATAAAGTTGCTATTATTATTTCAAAAATTATTTTTATTTTTTCATATAAATTTTATAATAGTGGTGATATTTAATTTTAATATATGTGTGCATGATTAAATTGCCTCTTTGAAAAAATCTATTTTTTAAAAAAACATTCTTTTTTATTTCAAATGATTCTTATTTTATAAATAATCAATAGATAATTAATAAAAATGTGTGAAATATAAATTTTTATAATTTATTTAATCCTATTAATATCCATCACTCCAATTTCTAGGCGATAGAAATCATATTAAATAATAATATTGATAGTAAATTGTTGTTTACTAAAACTTGTTCTTGCATATAATAGAAGGTATCAAAGAAACTTATTGTTGAGTTTAACATAAGCTATGTCAATTTTTCATATAGTTTATGATATTGAAAATAATTTTATTCTTTTAAAATATTAGGGTGTTATAGTTTTCTGATGTAATGAACTAACCTGGTTTACCCTTAAACCAGGTACACGACCCGATCTGTCACATACCCGGAGGGTGTTCCCGATCCCCACAGGCTGGTGACAAGCACCGAGGAATCGAATGAAAAAAATAGAGGGAACGATTTCAACCAACCTGAATAGCCACATGACTTATATATGAAAGGAAATAAAGGACAAATAGAAGATTAACAAAATATATATTCCATAACTTTAAGAAAGTAGTATAAAAAAACACTATAACATCACCTAAAAACTCCAAAAGACAATTTCGACTGCAAGGGACTCAAATCCAATAGCTAATTCAATGGTGGCAGGGAAAAAATCCAACCATCTCACTATCAGCTAGCCATCCCACTTGAAATGAACCCCACTGCCTCATTGTGGTTCCTTGCATGTCCTTGCACTGGAAGACAAATAAAGGTCTACGCACCACTGAAGCAGTTCACAGAGCGTGAGAAAACAGGCTCAGTATGATCCCACTTAGGTGTTACATAACAAGTTTTTGTATAACAAATCTTGTATGCCCATTTTTAAAATAAAACATGGCATGGTAAGTAGTAAGATCTTTTATAAAAAACATAGTAAATACTTTCCTTTTCCACAATTCTAAAAAAACAGGTATATCATTTTCCAATGCATATTTCTATATCATTTTTCACAAGCATCATCATGCATATAAGGATAACTCAGAAATCCAAGAAGTATAAACAATAAGAATCGATATCACAATGCCAATGAATACTACAGGTCTAGGAAGAAGACTACTCATACCAAAATAATCAAGTGCACAAAACTAATCCTAGAACAATAGGCCTTGGAAGTAGAGAAATACCCAATGAGTAAACTCTGAAAAAATGTCAATATCGATACCCTAGAATAATAGGCCTAGGAAATAAAGTAAATTCTCAAGACAAAACTCCTTGATAATCACAAAGCAATGGATGATGGAATCAAGCTAAAGCTTCCACCTAAGTACCCAAGGTAACTCATGTGCTCTTTTTCACAAACCCATTTCAATGTCTTGAAAACCATTCAAAACCATTTATAATCTATTTATCAAAATCTAGGGAAAACCATTTTTCTTTCAAAACCCTTTTGAAACACACACAACAATCACACCAATTTCATAAATCAATTTATAAAGAAAATTTCAAAGAAAAACACGTAGGTTCATTATTATAGGATAGAGACGGAACCACTTACCTTAATGTTTGGGTCGTACACACCCGCAAAGGAATCCAAAACCAAGAAAAAAACCCAACATCACCAACAGAGACCCTAGAATCCAATCCATTATAATATTGATTCAAACAAAACATAAAAGGTTAGCGGAAGATAGGAAAACAACATACCTCGAAGAAGGATGCATGTCGCACCAAAACCAAAAAAAGAAAAATGCCTCCAGAATGATATCTCACAATGGATATGGAATAAGATGATAGGAAGCATCCAACGTGGATTAGTAAATTTGATAAAGTAAGGCTAGGGCGCTATCATGATTAATCGCAAGGAAGAATCTGAGAGAACTCTTACCTGGAGAGATGCACCATAGAAACAATAATGAACTGAAGCTGATCAGATTGATCTGAAAGAGGTTGAGTCTCTCAAAAATGAACCAGAATTTCCATAGGTAGAGATCCACGAATTCTAGAAAGAAAAGGACTAAGAAAAACTTTTGAATGCATGAATTTAAATTGGGCATGGGCTGGTTCCTGATGTGTACCACTTGGTCATGACGTGAAAGCCATGGTGGATAAGTTATGCCGAAAAACCCGTCGTCTCATATTAAAAACTAACATTTTCACCATACATGATGTGTACCCATCATTAACGTCATGTAAAATCTCACAAAATGACCTCAACCTTCACGACATGGTCTCACATGCCATGACATGCAACTAACACCAAGTACACGACGTTTACTTCAGTTAAACTGCGTGTACTAGTTCTGAAGTCTGCAATAAACCCATAAAAATCACATAAAAGGATTTTAAAACCAGAAGGGAACTTATAATGAGGGAAAACTAACCCAATAAAGGTATCATGATGTTACAAACTCCCCACTATAAAGACTTTTCGTCCCTAGGAAGTCATGTGGAAGACGTATCCTCTAGAAAGAGATGAGTCCACTTCTCCCTCATCAATGAATCGCATTCCCAAGTCTCATGAGAATCTGATCCTTGTTTGCATTGAAATATGACCAATAGAATTAACTTCCCACACAATAATTTCTTATGAGAGTCAAAGATCTCAATAGGTTTCTTTAAAATAGAAGCATCTGGCTCTAACTCAATTTCTTCCCAACTTTGAACATGAGTGGGGTCATTGTGGTAATTCCTATGCTGAGATATGTGGAAATCATCATGAATGTTTGTCAGCTGAAGCAGATGTTATAACCAATAATAATATTTCCCAAGATGTTCAGTGATCAAAAATGGTCTAACATATCTTGAAGACAACTTTCCCTATTTTCCAAGTCGTCGGTGACCTACCAGAGGAGAAAATTTCAAGAAAACCCAATCCCTAATGCAAAACATCAAAGGATGATGCCTCCAATCTGCATAAAATTTTGGTCGACTATGGGCTATAAAAAAACATCGCCACACCTTCTGGATCTTTTCCAACGTCTCCTTAACTATACTTGGTCCAACCAAAGCTACTTCACCAACTTCTTCCCAACAAAGAGATGATCTGCATGGGAAACCATACAACACTTCAAAAGAATCCATTCAGATCAATGACTGGTAACTATTATTGTAAACAAACTCAACCAGTCCCAGATGGATATCCCACGATCCACTGAAATCTAAGACATAAGCACGAAGCATATCTTCTAGGATCGGAATTACACGCTTCATCTATCCATCTGTCTGTGGATGGTAAGTTATGCTCAACTTGACCTGATTCCCCATTTCCCATTTAAGACTCCTACAAATATTGAGGTAAACCTAGGATCCCTATATGAAAAAATAGTATAATAACTCCCATGTAACATCACAATCTTATATACTTACAACTTACCTAGATCTTCAACTTTAGTGGTATCTTTGATTGGAATGATGTGAGTAGACTTCATCAACCAATAAAAAACCACCCAAATAGAATTTTTCCCTGAGGGAATCCATGGAAACCCAAAAAAAAAATCCATTGACACCTCATCCCACTTTCAAACTGGCACTAGAAGAGTCTGAAGCATACCAAAATGTTTCAAGTGCTCGTCCTTTATTTGTTGGTAGGTGTCATAGCGAGACACATAATCTGTGATGCCATGATTCATACCCGGCCACCATAACCATCTTCTCATGTCATAATACATATTTTTAGGGTTTGGATGAATTAACCTTGAAGATCTATGATAATCAAACAAGACCGAACCTCTCACAAATGTTGGGATAATAACTTTATTTTCAAAGAGAAGTATGCCATCTAAAGAAAGAGATGAACTATGAACGGTCTCCCAACCATATATGTTTTCCCGAAACTTATGAAAATCATCATATTATTGTTGAATTTTAAATATAAGTTCCAAGAGAGATGATGAAAACTAAACACCAGTCAGAACCATACCCGAGTCATCCTCCTGAGCATCCACGTGAGACTGAGAAAAAATCCCCATAAGATTCCACTCTTCCTTCAAATCTAGAACAGACTGTGATGGTACATTCCTTCTTAAATTGTTTGTAACTACATTTCACTTCCCTGGAGTGTAGGTGATGTCAAAGTCAAATATTTGAAGGTATTATACCCATCATCTCTATCATATATTCAAGTCCTTCTAGGAAAATATATATCTTAGACTCTTATGATTAGAGAAAACCATGAACTTCTCCCCAAAGAGATAGTACCACCAATAGTTAAGCATGTGAATCACCACAAAAAGCTATAAATAATGAGTTGGTTAGTTCTTCTCATCTATAATGAGATGAAGATATCCATAAGATACCACATGATCATCCTATATAAGCACACATCCCAAACCAACACCCAATTCATCACAAAACACTACATACCCCTTACCGGTCTTAAGTAAAATCAGAACCGGTGTTGATGTCAGAAGTTGTTTCAGTCCATCAAAAGAAGAGTGACACATTTCATCCCATAATAATTTCACCAATTTTTTGGTAAGAGCAGTCAAAGGTGATGATAGCTTAGAGAAATCCTTAATGAACCGTTGATAGTAACTAGAAAGACTGAGGAAGATTCGTATCTCAAACACATTTTGTGGATTATTCCATTACAAAACAACTTTTATCTTCTCTGGATCAACTGATAAGCCATGCATAGAAATTCTGTGCCCCACGAATTTCACTTCTTGAATCCAAAAAACTGCATTTTGAAAGCTTTACATAAAAATGATCATTCCTCAGAATCTCCAAAACCAAACTTAGATGGTTCTTGTGTTCACACTCAAACAGTATATAAACCATAATATCATCCATGAACACTACCAAAAAAGTGTCAAGATATTGGTGGAATATCTGATTCATCAAGGCCATAAAAATTACAGGAGCATTAGTCATACCGAAAGGCATCACGATATATTCATAATGGTCATACCTGCTCCTGAAGGTCTTAGTTGGTATATCAGACTCCTAGACTCTGAGCTGATGATAACCCAATCAAAGATCGACATTCAAAAACCACTTTTCTCCCTTCAAATGATCAAAAAAATCATCCACACGGGGAAAAGGATATATGTTCTTAACCATTACCTAATTCATCTTCTAATAGTCCACACATAACTAAAGTGAACCATCCTCTTTCTTGGAAAAGAGCATAGTGTATGCCCAAGGAGAAACACCAGGCCAAACAAAACCTTTATCTAATAGGTCTTCCAACTGAATCTTGAGTTATTTCGACTCCACTGGTGCCATATGGTAAGAAGGAATAAATATTTGTTGCATAATTGGAACCAATTCAATCATGAACTCTACCTCTCTCTAAAGAGGAAGACTAGATAATACTTTTGGGAAAACATTGGGAAAGTCTCTAACAAAAATTGTAAGATCCTAAATAGAAGAATCACCATTTGTCTCAAATGAAACATCAACCAACAAACTCCTAATCTTTGGGTGGGATGATCCTGCATGACCTGACCTTGGGTCCCACTCTCCCTAAAACACATGAGAGCTCCCCTTGGTAGTAAGAAATGAAATAAACTGATGATAAAAATCAAAATCATATCAATTAGTGACAATCTAATCTATACCAATGATGACATGAAACAAATCCAAATCAAGAATGAGAGAATCCCAAACCAACTCTGTGTCAGTTATTATGAAAGAACAAGATAGACAGTTGAACCCCTACTCTTTTCTCTTACCAAGAGGGGTCACTAACTCCATTGTAAAGGGCATAAGTTCCGTTGGAATTTTTATCATATCAACAAAATGTGAAGATATAAACGAGTGAGAGGAACCGGTATCAAACAATGAAGTAACTATTTAAGCTGTAATAAGGAGCGTACCTCTCACTATTGTTGGACTTGTATCAAATTCCATTGGACACTCATCTACTGCATATAAATGCTTCACTTCTAAGGCATGTGTCTAGATCCTTGTAGTATTTGAAGCTTCTAACTGCACCGCAGTAGCCTTTAGAGCAGAAGAACCCTGACCATAATGAGGTGTATTCATAGCCTGAAAGAAACTCTGTAGATGACCAAAACATCCACATCAATTGCATGTCTTCGTGGGCATAGGACAAGAACATCTGGTGTGATCCCCTTGCCTCACTAATAGAAAGATAGAGTAAAACTTCCAGCTACAACAGACAGTGATGAGGATGCTCGCCATTGAGACCCATCTCCACCACTTCTACAATGGTCCTTCCACTTTCTCTTTTATCCGTGCATGCCATTGAAGCTTTCAGAAGTTAGAAGAGAAGAGGCAGTAGTGTCGACCATGCCTGCCATGTCCATCTATGACATCATTTCCTTGTCCACTGTCTACGCATAGGTAGAAAGATTCAACATGAACACCTACCATATAATGTCTGGTCGCAAACTCTATTGGTACTTTTGTGCCTTCAGATGGTCATTGCTTACCACGTCTAGAGAAAAAACGGACAAGTTCAGCAAACCAATTGGTGTAGGCTAACACCGAATTCTCTCCTTGCCGAAACAATAGGAACTACAAAGATCCTTCCAACATTAGAGACACTGAAAAAAGTTGCTGAAAGAACAGGGTTTTGAAACCCTTCTAATTCAAGCCAACATGTTTGTCTTCTAGGACCATAGAGTCCCACAAATGCTTATCGAGACCCTTGAGTTTGAACTCTATGCAATTCACCTTGATATTCTCTGGTGTCTCTAGGAAGTCGATGATTTGATCGATCCTGTCTACCCAATCCTACACCTCTGGAGATTCATTCGTACCTTTAATGGATGGTGGATTCTCATTCAAGAACTCTCATGATCAATATATTTCTCCTCCACCTCCTGGTTATACTTCAACCACTGCGTTCTGAGCTCATGACACATCTTAATCGACATCACAGACTTCTCATATGATTGTCCTGATGAGATTCTAATCCATTGGTGGATTTGTTTAAGGAGCATTAGTTACACCGTCCTAATGAACCTGTGGAAGATGTCTCTAAGGCATACTGCTGCATACCGAAACATAAGAACCATTATACACAAAACAAATCTCAGCTCAAACTAGGAAACCCATAAGAATAATATGAGATTTCAAAATTAAAAACCAACACTATAGACACATATCCCGACATCCAATGGTAACTTTAGTCTCATTACAATGTGATATGGCAAGTCACTCATCACAACATACCTCTAAAGTCCGGGAAATCCTATCTCCAGTCTAACTGACATCCCAAGAAAAGATTCTTGAGGAAAGACCTCCAATGATGCTAAACTTTAATGAACTGGCCCAGGTTACCCTCAAACCCGGTACCCGACCCAATCCTTCATATACCTGAAGGGCATTCCCAATCCCCATGGGCTACGATAATCACCTGGGAATCGAACGACAAAATCGAGGGAAAAATTTCTCCCAACCTGAATTACAAAATGGAATACATATGAAAGGAAATAAAGGAACAAAAGAAGAATAACAAAATATATATATGCCATAACTGTAAGAAAATATCAAAAACAAAAAAAAACTATAACAGTAGCTAAAAAATCCAAAAGAAAATTCCAACAACAAAGGACTCAAAATGAATATATACTTCAATGATGAAATTGATGAACTCCAACCATCTCACCATCAACTACACATCCCAGCTGACACGAACCTCGCCACCTCATTATGGCATCTTGCATTTCCTTGCACTAAAAGACAAATAAATTTCTACTCACCACCAAATAAATGCACAGGGTGTGAGCTAACAGGCTCAGTAGGATCCCACATAGGTGTTCCATAACATGTCTCTCTATAAAAAATCATGTATGCCCATTTTTAAAATAAAACATAGCATGGTATGCAGTAAGAGGTTTTATAGAAAAGTTGGTAAAAACTTTCCTTTTACACTGTTCTAAAAAAACCAAGTATATCATTTTCCAAATCATATTTCCATATAATTTTCACAATAATCAACATACATATCAAGGATAACTTAGAAATACAAGTAGTATAGACCAGATTCACATGTATCACAACAACAATGAATACTACAGGTCTAGGAAGCAGACTACTCATACCAAAATAATCACATGTATAAAACTGATCCTGGAACAACATGCCTAGGTAGTAGAGGAATACAACATGAGTAAAGCTCCCAAAATGTCAATATTGATCCCCTAGAACAATATGACAAGGAAATGGAAAAAAATTTCAAGACAAACATCCTTGATTATCACAAAGAAATGGAATATTTCCTCAATCTAAACCTTCCACCTAAGTACCCAAGGTAACCCATGTTCTATTTTTTACAAACCCTTTTCAATCTCTTGAAAACCATTCAAAACCATTTATAATCCGCCTATCAAAATCCTTGGAAAACCATTTTTCTTTCAAAACACTTTTTTAACACACACAAAAATTATGCCAATTTCATAAATTAATTTATAAATCAATTTTCAAAGAAAAAAAAGCAGGTTCATTATCATAGTCTAGAGACGGAACCACCTACCTTAAATTTCTAGCCGCACATGCCCATAATGGAATCCAAAACCAAGAATAAAACCCAACAACACCAACAGAGACCCTAGGATCTAATCCATTACACGATTTATTCAAAAATAAACACAAAAGGTCAGTAGAAGAGAGGAAAACCACATACCTTAAAAATAATTCCCACCACACCACAACCAATGAAGGAAAAAGACCTTCGGAACATGATCTCACAACAGATCTAGTAGAAGATGACATGAAACGTCCCAATTAGATTAGTGGATCTGATAATGCAAGGACATGGAACTATAACGATCAATCACAAAGAATAATAAGAGAGAACACTTACCAGGAGAGATGCACCATAGAAACAACGATGAACCAGAGCTGATCAGATTGATCTGAAAGATGTTGAGTCTCTCAAAAATGCACCACAATTGTCATAGGCTGGGAGACACAAATTATAGAGAGAAAAGGACGGAGAAAAACTCCTGAATGCATGAATTTAATATAGGTGTGGGATGGGTCACGACGTGTACCCCTTGGTCATGACATGAAGGCCATGCTGGATAAGTTATGCCAAAAAATCCATCACCTCAGATTAAAAACTGACATTGTCACCCTACACGACATGTACCCCTCATCCACGACGTGTATAAGATCAAAACATGAAATCCCCTTTCACGACATGGTATCCCAGGCCACGACATGAAACCAGCACCAAGTACATGATGTGTACTTCAGGTACTCGGGGTGTACCTATTCTTCAATCAGTAGTAAACCCAAAAAAATCACATAAAAGTATTTTAAAACTAGAAGGGAACTTAGAATGAGTGAAAACTAACCCGATAAAGGTAATAGGATGTTACATTTCCCATGGTTTATCACATAGAGGAGTGGTTTTAATAATTTTATAGGATATTGAATCGAGCACATTAAAATAATAAGCTTGGTGATGTGTAAGTGATTCATGTTTACAAAGAATTGATTTTAAAACCTTAAAATATAATATAGGTCGTGGAGGATTCATATAGGGTTAATAAAATTTAAAAAAATAACATAAAAACACTATTTTTTAAAGTATAAATATAGTTTTATTCATGTATACCTTTTTTGGAACATATTACATCACTTTTGGGTCATTATAATGTCATAATATATACTGAATATTTATACCATATTCAATTTTTACCAAGAAATTCAAGTATCTCAGAATATTATGAAAAATTCACCGTTGGATCATTTCAACATTCTAATTCTAAAAATATAAATTATTTTATAAAAATAATTCTCTAAATATGGAATATTACACTTTTAAATTAAAATCCATTTTATTGAAAAATAATTTTTTTACTATAGCAATTTTATGCCCCTTATAAAAATTACATTTTCAATTCAATAAATTATATAATAATTTATGGTTTATATTTAATATTTAATAATAATATTTTATTAAAATATAATTTATTTCAAAACTTCATGAATTCATCAAAAGTAATGTCTTAAATGAAATTTCATATTACCCAAAAATACAATTTCAGTTTTATCATATCAAAATATAATTTTTATCAAAATCATTTATTGATTACTTTATAAAGTACAGATAATAAGGAATAAATTTAATCATTATTTTAATGAAAATAAAATACACATATTCATAATGTTAGGGTTCAGATACATACCCCTTTATTACACTACTGAATGCTCTAACGGTAAGGCGTGTGACAGTGTGATTTTCTAGAGGTGGTAGATGAACCTGGTTTGAGTCATGATTTCATTGAGCTTAAACTGATCCTATAAATTATTTCACTCATTATTTATTTATTGGATCTCATATTGGGATTGGTCAAGGGAAAATCTTAGTGATGATATCTCCCTTGGAATCTCTGATAAATGAGCTTCATTGGGTACTCTTCTACTAGTTGTAGACATAACTTCTTTTTTCTGTGTCAAAAGGACTTTATCATAACCCTTAATTTATACTAATCATACTATCACTATTAAATAACTATATTATCAATATGTTTTTTCTCTTAATGATCTTTTGAATCTGAATGGATATAACATTAGTGGTCTAATATAACCAAATTAGTGCATGTGTTTTCTATAAAAATGTACATAATAGGGAAAGTAATTCAATCATAAAAGGAATTTTATTTATAAAATTTAAATACATCACTTAGTATACTTATATTAATTAGAAAACCCTCCATGTATTTTGGTGAAAACATGTAGAAGATGTCTGAAGAAGAGATATAATTCTTAATTGAGTGTTTTTATTTTATTTCTTCTTTCACATCCTTTAAATATTATTAAATCATGATGATAATAACATAAGTATACCCCATATAATTATATGATATTTTCAAATGTCATAACCTACATACATCTTATCTTCCATCAAATGGGTAATGAAACCATTGTATGTGTGTACGGAAGACTACCACCTCGCGAACAAATGTAATTTTTTTCCATCATCGCTTCTCATGGATGTTTGTGAGGATGGATTTAATGTATATATATATATGATATTCATGAAATATTTATAATTATGTAAAATTAAATATCATATATTTTCTCACATTTCTATTCATAGAAAAATGATAATGTCCTTCGAGCATACATGTGGATTATCACCGCCATGAATCGATGTGATTTGTTTTACATTACCACATCACATGGACGGTATAAAAAGTGTATTTAAATAAATAATATGATATTTATGATATTATAATAATTATATAAATATAAAATAAAACTTACCTTCTTTACATCGCGATATTTGAAAAATGGAAATTTTATTCATGTGTGTGCACAACCTACCGTCTCCATGATTGTAATGCATTTAATTTTTCATAACCATATTTAATGATTGGTTTTAAAAGTATAATTTATGTATAAAAATGATAATTATTTTATTATTATTATTTATTAGATGATGAAATGTTTATCTCTTGGATCTTACTCAACTTTCCAAAGTGATTTTGGACATATGAGCCGAACATCATCAAAAAGTCCGAATTGGACCAAAAGGATAAAGTAATTGAATATAACATGATAATAAATAAAATAAAAATAATAATAAACATTAAAATTTTCTTAATAAATTAAATAATAATCTTAAGTTTATTATTTAGGAAGATAAATAATGTATTGGGTGAAACGGGATAAAGGTAATGGATCTCTCTCTAAAACACCCTTTTCTTCAGGGTGTGGTCCTTATCTATCTAACTCAATTTATATACCTATTTAAAGTTATATAATTATACTAAATTATTTATATATTTCTATAAAATATATACCTAACTTGTTATCCCTTCCTTTTTATGGTAATACGTACCTTATGTTCAATTCTCAAATTCCTTCATTATGAAAAATTATTTTAAATATGATATGAGGAAAGATTATGAAACCCATTTTCATTCCATGGTTAACTCTTATTTTTATTCCATATTATTGATTTGAATTTTGTGGCACACATAATAATGATCATGTTATGGTGGATTCACCCAGAGATCACTCTAATGCATTGCTTAAATCTTCTGTCTCATGAGACATTATGTATGGGATTATGGAGTAAACCTAATTCATTATGGGACTTTTCCCACCATGTGATATTTCCTAGGTAGTTATCCTTGACTCATGTTTATGTAATGATTTCTATTTCTAACAAATTTACTATGTATCTATAATCTTATTATACCATATTATTTTTGTTATTCTTCCATTTTATTGCTCACAAGACTTATCTTTTATGACATCATGATTTACCTTTGACTCATAAGTTATGATTCCCTATAATGTTTACCACCATATTGGTATTTTTATATCATCACTTTATTTTATGTATTTCCTTAGGTTATCCTATGTTTTTTAGGAGTTCAAATGTATTTACTTGGTCACTATGAAGAATATAATTAGGATGTTATATTTTAGTTTTAGTTTTTGTATTATAAACTCAGTCTTCTAAAGACGCTATGCCTCATGAACTTTAGGATGTGATTATTGGATATTTATGTTAAAAATCATGTAACAAAATGAGTAAAACGTTTGTGTTGCTATAAATCTAGAAAATATTTCTTATAATTTTATCTCTAACATTTTTTCTCCATCTCAAACATTTGTTTCTCTCTCTTAAGATTTCATTTATATCTCAAATATTCATTTATAAATTAAAAATCAAGGGTGAATATCCATTTTAAAGATGGATGTCATGGTTTTAGTTAGATAAACAATGAATAAATTTATTTCAAAATTATGACATTTCACGGAACATTTAATTGAGGTGAAATCCCTAGATGATTTCATTTATCCTCATTTAATTTTTTTTATGTTATTACAATAAATATGTATTTGTTATTATCATTATAACTTTTAATGGTCATTATTTTTTCAAATCTATAATTTTAAACTACTTATTTTATCATTTAAAACTATACGTTTTCAAATTGATTCTTCAAAATAACTATGTTTCAGGTTCTAAAATCTTAAATAATTTTTTTAAATATTTTCTATGTAGGTTTTTTATAAATCAATGTGAAAAATAATATTCTTTTTCTTCATTTTAAATAAATATATAAAATAGATTTTTACATCGTTTTTTTAAACAAGTGTTAACAACCATTTTCACATTAATTTTAAAATCCCGATGTTAAAAATCATAAAAAATACACTTCAATAATAAAAGATTTTATAGATATTTTTAACAATGGTTTTAATAACTGATATTAAAAATATATTTACTAGGTCACATTCAAAGATGTTTCCAAAAATCTAATTGTAAAAGCAAAAAAATGGATGTAGAAAATCTATATTTTTACTAGTGTGTTAGAGGAGATTTATATTTAAATGAGGGAGAATATGAAGACTATAAGGACCTAACTTAGGATCCATAAAATAGTACCCTGAGTGAGTTCGTTATATGGTCTTAAAAAAACCTCTCCATATTCCATAGGTTGCTAACTACTAGAGAGGGTGTAATAATAGTACATTGGGGAGTCTATACCATCACAATTAGAGTATCACAATGATGTCTCATAGATAAGTCAACAAAAAATTAATATAAATGAAAATCCATAGAAATAAATCATCTTAATAATAATAAATGGTCAAAGGAATAAAAAATTTCATATAATGAATGATTTTATGAAAATACAAAAATGAGAATAGTCATACATGGAAGAAGGTATACAATACGTACATAATAAAAATAACTAAATTATAAAGTCTATATCCATGAGAATCCTGAGCATCAACTCAGTCCTATACTCCTAAGCTATCATATCCAAGGCATAGTGCATAGCACAATCCATAATCATGATCCTACAACCATGAGGTCTGTCTGGGAACCAAACAGTGGCTCATAAAGGTTGTGAGATAAAATTTGTATTCTATCACCAATAGTTTCTAATGTAATCCAGTTAGTAAATATAAAATAAATAATTTGTATGTATAATAAATAAGCCGTTAATAAATAACTATAAATTGGTTAGTCTTAGGTTCTTCAAAGTTTCCAGGTGGACCATATCTTCTTCGACCTAAGTTAGAATGTCTCTAGACATTTTTTTCATATATATATATATTAAAATTTATACATATAAAATCATATAGGACCTGAGGCATACAAACAAGACGTCCACATATAGTATTAATAATATAACATAACTCTCATTGTTTAAAATAAGGGTACAAGCCTGAACATTTGAATATGGGACATGGGGTATCATGTATAATAATCCCAATAAATTATTTGAATCATATTGTATAACATCATTCCATGTAAGGATCATAAGAAGAATCATGGGTAGTACCTTCAAGCAATTTGATAAAGTAAAAAACCAATAAATTACTCATAAATATAATCTCAGGTAGTATCCCATAGAAAACTGATAACGCTGTGAAGAACCATGTCCAATAACATAGACCATGGTGGGAATGTGAATCATCATGTCCAAAAACCTAATAGTTTCATCTCATAATAATCATGTATAAGATAATCCACCTTCCCTATGATCCCTTAACCAAGTCATTTCGTAAAGAATAACCTGGTATCACTAAATGAATAGTGTAATTCAATTAAACCATGAGACCATTAGAGGCATTCCTACTTGGGAACCCACTGTCTACTTAGGGAATAATTTAGTTCACATTTAAGAAATTCATATTTAAAAATTTAAACATAGGCTATGAGGAGTCAATCATTTTAATTCCAAAACCAAGCATAAGTAATTTTTAATGAGGTTTTATGTGAACTATCTATAAGAATTTATCCTCATACATATAAAAAATTGTATATAATAGGCTTGGGTAATTACCCATTCTATAATGGATATTATTATTCATGATCATTCAATTTTTCAAATCAATTTATGAGAATAATAAAGGGAATACAAGAATGCATGCCACTATCCATTTATCATAAATCACTTATCAAGAGAAATGAGTCAAGAATTACATATATTAATAGATACGGGACAAGTTGAGATCATTTACATTATCATTTCATTCTATTTCAATTTGTCACTTAATCTACAAAGGATGGTTCTAGTGTAATATAAATAATTACCTAAGATAATGGGAAAACATAAAAACCTCTCATCATTCATTTAATTATATTTAGCATCTCATTCTATGAGAGGAAAGTCAATGAACCTCAAAATACGGTTCTTAAATTCAAAACTATGTCATAAAGGTCAAGGCATGTAAGAGACAAACCCAACAGGGAGGTCCAAATTGAGGCGAACAACCTCCAATGGTGAAATTTAAATGAAAAATATAAATATAAATTAAGGCATTGGAAATTAAAAGATTAATTTTACATTTATAAGGAAATTCATGGAAAGTTTGGAGCATGTAACAAAAAAATATTTAATAAACATGATTTAATTTAAGTTAAAATATATAGATTGCCTACTTTATACCAATGATGCTTCACTCATCCATTCTCAGGCTTTAATTTGAGTTAGAATAAGAGAAATTATAAGAATAATCAAATTCTCTACAAATAGTGCACATGAAATCATATGAAAATAGTATCCAATAATGAAAAATAAATGAATAAAATAAGAAATGTGAATCACATCCTTACTAAGGGTGATATAACACAATCTATAGAGAGTGATTCTGAGATCGTATGAGGGAGATCCATCCTTGCCCAATATGATATCCAAGAGGGAGAACCTACATGAGGATGTTATGTGTGTGGATGAGAATAAAATAGAGGATGAAGACATAAATGAGGTAGAGTAAAATGGTAAATTCCATATCTATAATTATCCATAGGGTTTGGCCACATGGTTTGGAAAACTATGAGCTAATCGTGTGGTGCTACTGTCCAAACGGACACCCCCTCACGTGGTTAGGCATATAGTTTGACAAACAATGTGAAATCCATGATCACCTAAAATTTTTATCATTCCTTAAACCCCATCTAAAAATATTACATTTAACTTATCTAACTCTCAAATTTACATTTTGAGGCTCATTTTATGATTTTTACCATCCACCAAATAAAAATTATAAATTCTCATGGACTTGTCAACCCGATCCAAAACAAGAAATTTTAAAACCTCCCCGCCTTAGAATATTTAATCTATGAGAATCCTTGTGGGAAAAAATAACCTCACCCGACCTACAAGGGTCATGAATTTCCTCTTAAATGATTGGGTTTTATTTCAAATTCCAAATTCCCCTACCAGAGCTACTTAATTCATGAGGTACTTAAGCCTCTTAAAATTGATCTAATGCTCATATTCAACACCAAAACAATGAGATGATGCTTAATAGAGCTCATATAACCTAATACATGATCATATAATTATCTCTATTTTCATTTGACCTATGGAACTCCCAACTATAGGCTCTAGATTTCCATAGTCAATTCTGATCCATGGTAATCCTAAAATCAAAATTGCTTATCAAAACATGACCCAAGTGTCCTAACGATGATTTTTACATGATTATAATCTCATGACACCCAGTATTAAATGATTAATATGACCATGGTCCTTGACTATATCAAAATGTTCAAATCCCATTCGACCATGCTTTAACTATTCATTCTAACTTTTCCCCAAAAATCCCCAACCGACTCTCACATTACACTCATGTCCTCTAACATGGGAGACTTTACTCAAAAGTTATCTTATTTAAATTTTGATTAATTGAAAAAAAAATCTAGTTCCTTTATTCCAAGTTCTACCCAGGTCATTTCAAGCATGCTCACCAAAGTCCGTAACCAACTTCTGGTGACATCTCCTAGCCAAGACATCCCTAAATCCATAATCTAATGGTATAAAAGTAACAAAATGACTACCCAATAACCACCCTTAATATCCCACAACCCTTATCACAAGAGGGTTATCCACCAAACCTAATGGTAATTTGATTTCAATTATTAAGCCTGGTGTATAGCTGTCATTGTCCCACCATACTCAGGATGATGTCATGATAGGGGACAAGATCGTCTCTGAACCAGGAGTACATAAATATGTCATCAATTATTACCATCGATAAATGTGTATAGATATTTTGAGAAATGCTCCATCAAGAGGGTGTATTTTCCTTGAATCATCCCTTGGAATAATGTCTTCCAACGATGTGTGACTAGGTCCAACTATGGGTAGCACACCAATCACATTCATTGTATAACCATAACATTAGTTGATCCACTCCAGAATGACCTATTTAAAAGATTTCTAGCTTAATAGCTAACATTTTAATATATAAACTAAATCATATGGCATTAAATATGAAGGTAATTGTGATCATTCAACATAACCACTAAATTCCAACCCTAACTCCTGGTAGTCATCAATGGTTTGGTACTAAACCAACCACTTCAACATAATGTTTCCTTTCCTACAAGGATGTTCTACTGACCCATAAAACATCCAGATATATTATTTATCCCAAGCCTCAATCTAGAATCCAAACTCAGTGTAAAATCACTCCAAGTTATTGAGCATCTTCTCAATGACTAGATAACTCAAAATTTCCAACCTCATGGATTCGAAAAGATGTTCTGACCAATCCCAAGTGGTCATCTACTATCACATTCCCTCTACTTGTAAGAACATTATCTTTAAAACTAATGTGATTCTCCCTACCTTATAAGTTTCCTAGGTGTCATTTTATTAAAAATAAGAACTCATGCCATGGAACACACTCCCACACCACTGAATGCATCTCTTGGTCAAGACTAATAATATTATTCCAAGCACAAACATGAGAAGAGAAGAACTAGACACTTATAATCGTTCTCAAATAGGTTCTATCTTAGACACATGCATGACATTCATACCGATTCAGGTTTTTTCATTTCATTATCATCCATCATAAAATACAAAACTATATATGACCAGTAGAGTTATTTCACATAATCCTTTTTTTCAATATTATCCTAATCACTGGGATAGATTATCCTTTTTACAATGGCTCGAGGATATGTCTCTCTTAATAAGTTTTCACACCTAGGTCACTTTAATCTATAGATAACCAATAAAATAACTTTATCAATCATAAAACCCCTTTTCAAGGTGGTCATAAAATTAAAGAGTTTAAGGTATTATGTGACCTTGTTGCTCAATTGTATGTAGTTTAATGCATCACTTATTAACCCGACAGGCACCGTGTGTAACAATATATGCTATAGTGATATTGAAACTACATAACAGACAGTACATGTTCCTATCATGTGATAGAATACACATGGATCAAGTCATTTTTGTGTTATCCATATGACTATTAATAGGTCGACGACTCTTGAGTCATGCACCATCAGAAAAAAAAGTTCACATGACCAACAAAAATGATGACCATGCTTGAGGCATATCTAACCTACTAAATTGGAGCATTACATGATGCTCACATCGTTCACAAGAATTATCTTACTAAACTACCATTTGTCTTCCCTAGGGTTTTGTCTCATCACTAATATTCCTACTCAGGGAAAACAACCCCAAAATGACACCTCTTATCTAAAAACTAAAATCAATCATTTAATTATGCTAATTTAGAGCATAAGGTGGTAACTCAACCAGTTTATCCTATTATTAAAAGATAAAATATTAACTCTAGAATAAGGTCACATTTAAATGGTTATTAGTATTATTAGAATAATGTCTATGCTCACTATAAAAGAAAAGGGTCAAATGAGACCTATGGGAAACATTCATATTCTTGTCCAAGGTAACAATATTTAAACCACCCTTACATGAGGTATGAAACTAAGAATTCCACATTAAGGCTTCAGTTTTAGGGTATTCATTTGACTCTCATTTATAATAACATTCAAATAAATTCATTTATAAAGGATATAAAGTACTTATTATAAAATAAAAATGTACTAAGCACTTTATTTAGTTGATTCCATATATCATAATAGTAAAATTATCTCATGATATCTTTTTTAACCATTTTAATCATCCATAATTCATTGCAATTAGATTAGTTAAAGAGAATATAAATTTATAATCTATATAGGAAAACACCATTTAGGTTTTAATTGGAATATTAATTAATAGAAGCCTCATAATAACAAATATAAAAAGTAGATAAAATTCATTTTATCAATTAAAGGGGATTGGTTCGGTAAGATACCGCCATAAATTTATACATAAACCGTATATGTGGCTTTCGACACTTAAATAAACACATCGTACTTATCACAAGGATACCCCCATATGGTAAAGTACCAAGGTAATATAAGGATAAAGGTGACCTATGAGGGTCTTATCAATCAAACTTGTGTCCATCTAAATACACCCCAATAACATTTTTTTAATTAAGATTTTAATCATACCCCTAGTGGGTATATCTCATAAGAATAACAATCCAATACTTTCCTCATTGGTTCTATTAAATCATATAATCCATAAATACACAAATCATTTGATAGTCAAAGATGAACTAATTTTATATTTATACAATGTTCTAGTTAGATGAGTTACCATTCCCAGGTTATAAAGGCACCTTCCTTTATAAGTTACAATTGTAATTCATGTAACCGTGACTAGGTTTTCACCACTAGTCTTATAATATAAAAAAATCCATATATTAAGGTTTGATTATATGTCTTACCATTTCCAATTTATAAAGGCCCATCCACTTTATAAATTTTTATTGACACCCATTTAATAACAATTATAAATGTTTCAGCCTATGAAACAAATGGTCCATGGATTAAACATGTTATAACTGGTTAATTAATGTTCCACCATTAAGATTTATGGAAAACCCCATTTAGGTTTATGAATAAACTTTAAAAACCAATTATTTTTCTCATTTACCTTACATAAAATATCAGTAAAATAACAAATATAGCATTTCATTCACATACGACCAGTTACAGGATATGCATACACAAAAGTAAACATGGAATGGAATATTCATATCATTTAAATCCTAAAGTTCCTTTAATGATGCAAGAAAAATACTTCCTTTACATAACATAATATGGGAAAATCTCATAAATGATTAAGCAGTGGAAAGTACATAAATCACTCAAGGTGAAATAATAATCTATCATAATCATAGAAGCATGAATAATCTCATCCTTAGCAACTTTATCTTTCCCTCATGCATGGTATGGTTGGATATAGAAGTGAGATATCTACCAAGTGATGACACATTCCTAGTCACTTTTATACTATCCAAAAATAGTAGGAAAACAGAAAAAAGAAAAAACTTAGATACCACTTTGTAATGACATGACCCAGGAGCCACTGAAATGGAACACCAAGCCAGTTCATAACATGGACTCAAGAGAACCTCCTTCTATTTTAGAGGGTTCTGACTAGAAATGAGGGTATAATAATAGTACAGTGGGGATTATTTACCCTCATAATTAGAGAAGTAGATCAGTATCTCGTAGATAAATCAACAACGAAAGCATTATAAATTAAAGGAAACATAAATAAATCATCCTAATAATAATAAACAACCAAATACATAAACAATGTCCTATACAAAATGAGAACATGAAAACATTGAATAAGGCATAAAATAAATTCAAAATGAAAATAATTAAATCCCAAAATCTATTTTCATGAGAATCCTATGAACCAGCTTAGTCTTATGATCATATGCTTTCATGGAACATAGATCAATCCATGATCTTGATCCTGAAACCACGAGATCTTTCTAGGTATCAAACAGTCGCCTGAACAGGGTGTGAGATAAACTCAGGAGGCCACTACTAATGTTGTCAAATGAAATCTAGTTAGTGAATGTAAAATAAAAAGTGTGCATTTATAATAAATTATTCTTTAATAAAGTATTATAAAAAAGTTGGGCTCAAGTTTCTCAAGGACACCCGGCTGACCATACCTACTACGCCTTAAGTCGAAATGTCTCTAAGCATTTCCATCACACACACACACACACACACACATATATATATATATATTCTCAAGGACACCCAACTGACCATACCTATTACGAATTAAGTTGGAATATCTCTAAACATTTCCATTGTATATGTATATATATCTATATATGTATATATATATATATATACACACATTCACATATATATATATATATATATACATTCAACTTTATATATATGAATGCATAGAGGACCTGATGCATACAACTAAGGCTTACATATATAGTTGTTATAATATAATATATCTCTCATTGTTTAAAATATGGGTTCAAGACCAAGAATTTGAATAGGGGACATAGAGAACCATGATCAACAATCCCAATAAATGATGTGAAACATCATTTCCAACATCGTTCCATATATGGTTCATAAGAATAATATCAAGTAGTACCTTTGGGAAATACGATAAAGTAACAACCAATAAAGTGATCATAAGAAAAATCCTAGGTAGTAACATTATAAAATCTGATAATGATGTGAAATTCCATTTACAACAGTATAGACCAAGGGGGAAATATAAATCATTGTGTCAAAAAACTATAACTGAGACCTATTAGTAATAATAATTTATAATATAATCAACATTCCTTATGATCCCTCAACCAAGGTGTTCTGTAAAGAGGAACCTAGTATTGCTCAAGGCATAGTGTAATTCAATAGGACCATGAGTCTATCCAATGCATTCTTATTTTGGAATATAAGGTCCACTAATGGTTTAGTGTAGTTAACATATAGGCATTTCACATTAATAATTTAAATATAGTCCATGAGGAGTCAATCATTCCAATTCACAAACCATGCATAAGTAAGCAGTGATGAGGGGGAAGGTGAACTATCCATAAGAAGTTAGTGAAATACATGTCAAAGAGGTATATAATTGTACATGGGAATTACTCATTCTAGGATGGATATGATTTCTCATTATAATTAAATTTTCAAATCAATTTATAAGAATAAATAACGATATTTAAGTGTACATTCCTCTATCTATTTATTATAAATAATTTATCAAGCGAGACAAGTCAAGCATCACATTTATTAATTGATAGGGGAAAAGTGGAGATCTATTCCATTATTAGATCATCCTATTTCAATTTTTCACTTCATATATAAATTATGGTTCTATTTTAATAAAAAATAATGATCATAATATAATGGGTGGATCTACACCTCTTAACATTCATTAAATTCTATTTAGCATCTAATCCTAGGAGAGGAAATTCAATACACCTTAATTGGTGGTTCTTAAATTAAATGTTAAGGCATAAGGGTCATGAAATTTAAGTGACACACTCAATGATGTTTATTGAGTTGAGTTGAACAACCTCAAATGGAAAATTTTTAATTCACAATGATAATATAAATTAAGACGTTAGAATTTACTAGATTTAATCCAAATTTATGAGGTGATGCATGGAAATTACAATAGATGACATAATGATGTATTTTATAAACATTCTAGAATTTAACATAAAATCCATAGAATATCTACCATATACCAATGATTCTTCACTCATCCATTTTTTGGATGTGATTCAAGATGGAATGGGAGAAATCAAAATAATCATCAAACACCCTACAAATAGAATAAATGATCTTCTATGGAAATATCATCCAATAAAGAAGAATAAATTAACAATGGAAGAAATATAAATCATAATCGTTCAAAGGTAGATCCAACAAAACTGATAGTGAGTGATTCCGAGCTCGTATGAGGGAGATCCATCCAAGCATATGAGGAGATCCCAGAGGGAGAACCCTTGGGATAATGTTGTGTGCATTTGAGAGAATAAAATATGAGAGGAGGAGATAAATAAGTTAAAGGAAATGGTAAGTTCCAAATAATTAATGAGTTTCATGGTTTGTATGCATAGTTTGGTAAAAAGTGTGCCAATCCTGTGGTGCTACTGTCCGATGGGACACCCCCTTAAAGAGCTAGGAACATAATTTGACAAATCGTGATAAAACTATGGGATAACATCTATTTTTTAAATAACTCACACGTCCATTTGGACCATATCGAATGGTTTAGTAAATCCATGCATTTATACAATAAGTTGTGTGGTTATGGGTGCACTCTTTAAACTAACCTTGCATACGCTATGTGCCTCCCCTTAACATTATGAAAACCTTACATTAAAATATTGATACCTCCAAAAATCATCTTAACACTCTAGAAACATATTAGGCCTTAAAAACTATATAAAAGTATCACATTTAAGTGAAAAAACTATCTAATTTACATTCTGAGGCTCAATTTAAGCTTCAACCCACCCACCAAACAAAAAGTTCATATTCTCATGGACTTTCCAACCCAGTCCAAAACATGTGATATTACAAAGACTAATATAATTTTTAAATAATCCCTTAAGTACATTGATTAAATTAAATCCAAATTCTCATACTAATAGAAGGTTTTGAAATATTATTATTTTGTATATAGAAATTTTGTAAAATTAGTTGACTCCAAGATACCTATTTATGAACAAGATAAGGTGATCAATGACCTTGACAATTGTATTGATAACTGAGGGAAAATAATAAAATCACTTGAAGAAGAAGTGTTTGCCTTGAATAAGATTTTTTAATTATAATATAAATATAGAGACTCAAAGAAGAAGGTAAAATTTGTGAAGATTTTATATAAATACACCCAATAAAGAGTTTAAATTAGAACTTTGATCTTTTATAATATCTTGATAAAAGGTATAATACCATGGGAAAGACCAGTCATGGATACGAGAGTGATTCATCTAAAACCAAAAAATTTAGTACAATTGTGAAAGGAGTGAAAAGGTTAAAATAAGTCATTTAACATAATCATCAAGGATTATCTAAAACCTTAAAATTTATTTAAATGATATGAAGTTATAAAGTAAAACGTATAAGATATTCTTATTGATGAGGTGCTGATTTTTTGGTTACTTGGGTAACACCATAAAAATTTGTGATGAGATAAGGAGTTATCAATAAGACAAGGACCCCAAAATCCAACAAATAAGGATATCAACATATCTTAAACCTCAAATAATAATTTTTTATGGATTTGGTTTTGAATTGTCTAATTTTGTGTATTAAGATAAGGATTTTTTGTTTAGAATAACATAAGATGAATTAAATAAAGTATTAATGTGAATTCAAAGACAATATGTGAAGACTGCCCCATAGGAGAATAAATTTTATTTATCGGAAAAATGAATAGGATTTTATCACCACACATTCTAAAATTTATGAGGAAGGTCTCTATATGTGTCAACTCAACCCATAATTTAATAATAAATCATAGAAAATTAATTTTATCATAGTGTATTTGATACCAAAGATAGAGGTATGGAAATTATAGCTTATAATTATATTTTGAACTCTTTTTTTCTATACTAATCATAGATTATATAGTATTATAGTGATAGATGAGATATTATATTTCTATTTTCATTTTTTATAGATTATGAGGATTATCAATGTTTTATTCTTAATACATGAGGAATTTCCCACAAACCCAATGTGTGATAATGTTAGAACCAAGGTTTATCAGTAGAGGGGAATGATGGAATTTATTCTAAAATGGTTATGTTTTTTATCAATTGGACTTAATGGATTTGATATTATTATTTTAAAGGGTATCAGAATGTTATAATTGGTTTGACAAAATTTGATTAAATTTTGATGAAGGGGAACAAACCACTTTATATCAAAGGATATGGCACGAGCTATGATTTTAATTGATGATTGAAAGTAAGGAAGTGTATTCACAGGATTATATGAGAATTAAAACTATTTCATTTTTTAGTATACTACATTGTGGTTCCAAATAATGGTCTTATTTCTTGATATTTTGATGAGATTCTTTTAAAAAAATCTCGATTCCAGGGGATTATTAAACCACATCGTGGTTATAAAAATGGTTAATTTACAAAATTGAAAAAATAAGGAAATCATTAAGAAACTTCATTTTAGTTTAGAAAAAGCATCTTAATATTTAAGAAAAATGGGGTGTAAAAAAATTATGGCCATGAATCTAAGTCATTTTATGAAAAACAAAGTAATAATTTTTCTAACATTGTAATGATATTTTTTATTGGATAAGTCTAAAAAATATTTATGATAAGACCACATTATAATTTGGATGAAACGATGTCTTGGGTTTCAATGGATATGGATTTCAAAATATAAAAATGAGTGAAATTTTCAAGAGAAAATATATATGGAGGCCATGATTTTTAGATTCAAACATTTGACCAAGAAACCTAGTCATGGTTAAGTCAGTCATGAACTGATTTTTAATATGTATACATGATTTCCTGATCTAGTTATATTTTCAAATATAGGTCATGTGATATTTTATAATATATTTTATATGACCATTATTGGTGGTTTTTAAGACCAATCTAGAAGTGACACTTAATAAGTTAGGGATTTATGAAGGAAACATTTTTAAGATATTAAGTCTTTAATATAGTTTTTAATATAGAATACGGTATATAATAAGTGATAAAATATTTAATATTTGAAATTTTAAAGGGGTTTCTTGATTGATACTGAAGATCACAAATGTTATTGGACATTTTTACCTATTATTAGAGATAGATATCAATAGAAACATTTACATTAATTTTTTTTACTAATTTTATTTGTATATTTCATTTCAATGATCTGCAAGTCACTATATTAATGAAATTATATTGGAACAATAAGTAGAGAGACAATAATAGGATTAAATCCTTAGACTTGGTATTGAATTGATCATAAAATTTTTATTCATTCAACAATTAATTATTGAATTTATATATATTGGAACACTATCAATATATTCTTTGTGAATATATCTCTTTTTTGGTAAATTAAGTAAAAAACTATTTGTTCTTGTGATCTATTTTTCATTATTTTGATATTGTTTTTAGGTGGTTTTATTTGGTATAATTTAGTGTTCTTTCTATCATGATAACAATATAAATTTTGGGAGAAATGATAATCACCCTAATTTACCCCATTCATAGGTTGATTTGGATTATAGTGATTTTAGTACTTACATTTTCCTCTATAAAATCCTTTTGAGAAAAGTGAAATAAACTCATTGTAATTAATATCTCCTATTAATTATCAATTTTTTAATTATTAGATTTATTCTTATCATTAATTATCAAGAATTTTAATTATTTGATTGAGATCTATTTCACAGTTGTTTCTTTCTTCTTTAACGTCAGGCCTTTTATCATATCATAAGCAGTCATGATTTTATTCAATTTATCAATCATGAAATCATAAAAATTTTAATCCTTAAGTGATAAAGTTTCTGTATTTAATTTATACAAAAAATCACACCAATTTCTTCATAATGGTTGAACCTTAAAGAGTTTCTCTATAACCATGTATAGTGATAAAAATTTTATTCACTCTTTTACAAAATTTATTCCATAGATAAATCCATAATTATTTGAATATATTCAAATTGAGAAGAAAATAATTGTAATAAATAATCTTTAACCTTATTGTAACCTTTATAAATACCATGGAGTTTATCTCATATAATCTTGACAGTTTCATAACTCAATCCCCTCATCAATTCATTATCTATGAGAGATAATGGAAAAATATTATGATTTCTTCCATGGAATAAAATATTTTTCTAATTAATAATAGTATAATACAAACTTTCTCTATGTGTAATCAATAAATTGGTAGTGATTCAAAGTAGATCCAATCTAAAAGATAAAAAGTACAGAATCCTCCTCTCTTTCAATAAAATAAAACCATTTCCATTAAACATAGGAATGTCATTATTGTTTATAGAATTAATTTTATCAATGCAAAATATTTAAATTTAATATGAAATGAAAAATAGAAATTGAAGTCATCATACTTGAGAGAGAACCAAGACTCCTCCACCAGTTGATGTGTTTAGGTTAATATGAGGAGAACTGAGTGGGGGTGAATTAGTGCTCATGAAAAAATTCCACACTTTAAAAAATTTCCCTTATTTTAAGGTAATTCATTGAAATCTCCAATAAACCTATCAAATCATGATAAATAATAATTAAATGAAAGTGGAGACACCAATGTCGAGATTTTTACAGGTTTTACTGACTTTTTAAGAGTGGTTATTCCTTGGTGTTCTAAGAGTGTTATCCAAAGTCATGTGATCTATTTTTTCTAACCAATGAAGAACATTAAAGACAAAAATATGACCTTTAACCCACTATAATAATTTTTCAAAATAATCTATGAACCTTCCACACATCACAAAATGATAATTATAAAACAACATGAATATTAATAAATAATTATCAAAAATAGATAATAATGATCTTATTCCATCCTACATGAGTAACTTTGATTAAAAGTTTATATCTACATATGTTTTAAAATAAAAAACATCTATTTCCCTTCAAGGAATCTCTCGTAAATTGTTGAGTGGATATCTCTCACATTATCCTAACGAACCTCAATTTTTATATAGATATCAATAACATACAACTTGATTTTCTATTATATGGAATTTTCTTCCTTGTTCCATTGTAGATCTGAAAAAAGGGGCTAAGATCTCAAACCATTAAAAAATTCATAGGTTATATTTGATTTGAACCATTATATGTTCTCCTCCTAGACAAAATGTAAATTTCCTTCCGAAATTCACACAACCAACTCAAGAAAAATAATCACCTAACCAAATTTTTTTTCTGAATTATTATGTGATAAAAAAACCCCAACATTAATTCCATTTATATGAAATCTAGATATTTTTGTTTTCAACTTCAAAAACTTTGACTAGAACCATGGTAATTTTCTCAAACTTCTTTACAAGCTATTATTTATCATATAAAACATGATGTGTTCACTCTATTATTATTACATAATTGTTTCTTTTCCTTGAATTATTTATTACATTAAAACATATACAAGTAAGTTAAACTTAAAAAATTTCACAAACATCTTGAAAATAAATAAAATATGAAATAAAATTCATAACTCATGAATAATCATTATAAGAAGTTATTCTATAGTATTCTTTTGAGATAAGAGTTATCTAAACATCACATTACTAGATAGAGTAATATCTATAAGAAAACTTCATATCTCAATATAAATAAAAATAATACATTGACTAAGTCTTGTTACCTCTCAAAGAGTCTCCTTCAATATCTCATTTTATTTCAATAATATCAAGGTATATTGATAATTATACATAAAAAATAAATATTAAACATGAAAAAATGGATGATTTTTTCCTAATCCAATAAAATTATATTAAAATAATTATTTTTTAATATAAATTTTTTAGAAATGAATATGTTTTATGTTTTTATTTTTTCAGTTAAATTTTCATTTTTTATATTTTTTTATTATATAAAATAAAATTAAGACACATAATAGATTACATAAAATATAACACATAACATAATAAAAACAAAAAACATATAAAAATATTGAATATGTTAAAACATTAAAATAAAAAACATATTAAAAATCATATAACATATAAAACATAAAACATAAAATCATATTAGAGTAATATAATAATATAAAGCATATAAAAACATGAAACATATTAAAAACACAGTGCATGTTAAAAAATTATAAATACATAACATATAAAAGTAAATAAAAAATATATATAATGAAAAAAAATTATAGAAACAATGCATATCACATAATTTATAATGTGTTAGAAAATATTACTCTATCACACATGTATATGACATGTTACTTTATAAAAAATATTGGTTAGAGAGTGTCTATAACTATATATAAAACACTTGTTAAAGAAAACTATCAAATTAATGTTTTTTATACTTCGGAAAACTAATATAGGTTTGTTTTTTAAACAAATAAAAAAAACAAAAAAAACATACATTATAATAACACAAGAGGTTCAATCTCAACCAAACACCTAGTACTCTCCACTTGGAAATCACCCACTTCCAAGAAGTTTGTTACTGAAATAAAATTATTCATAAACTAGATATATGTCATGACCCGTCCCCCAGGGCCCGTGTCGTGACTACCCCATGCTCACCTTCCATAGGCTAGGGGCTGGCGACTAGCACCGAGTAGGCATATCCCAAAATGGGAAGACATCTTTCTTTTAAACCTGTACACATGCACAAAACCCAAACTGTGGAAACTAAACCACAACTATCACTACGAAAACTACTGAGAGTACAATACAAACTAAAAGTACAAAGGAGCCAGAATACAAGCCCAAAACCACAAAGGAAAGTATAACTTCTATGTTTTGTTCGCTTGAGAACCCACCTGAAGGGTAGGTGATAGGTAGCTTCCTATAGACATAGAAGTATGTCTGTCAATCCCATCTCACTAAGAAACACCTAGTACCAGACCCCCAAGGTCTCTATCGAAGCGTCGATCACCTACACGAGACATGACATGTGCAGGTAAATCCCATTCATGGGTGAGTAACACAATACTCAATAGGGACCCCAAACTACAAAGAAATGATCACAAAACAAGAACACACTATAAGACAACAAAAAAAGGATATATCACACCAGGTATAACACAAATTATAGAAAGTAGGATTATCAGTCATAGAGCTTATTCATCTTGTAAAGTTGAGGGGTTCATCATCTAGGCCTGCTCATCACCTGGTCTAGTAGGATCACTGAGACTCGCTTGTCTTTGGGGCTAGCTGGATCACATAGACCTAATCGTCTCTAGGACAGTTGGATGACTTATAAATTCTCATCTCTAGGACGTCTAGATCACTTAGACCCACTCATCTCTGGGCCACTAGGATCAATTAGACCCACTCGACTCTGGGACAACTGGATCACTAAGACCCACTTGTGTCTAGGACAACTAGATCACTAGGACTCACTCCTCTCTTAGCCTGCTGGATCACTAAGACACGCTGTTCATATCCTTCACGCCATAGCCTGTCGCAGGATTCATGCATGTAGTGTGTTTGATTTTGGGAGAATCTGCTTCTCAAGGCACCAGTCACATCTCAAATACCAATAAATCTCACTTTGAGTATTCCTAAAGGACTATCTTGTCACAAGGGTCCAAACGCCATAGACTGTGCGTCAATCAAATGCTCGGTCTGAAAGATATTGGTGTTTCGTAAAATAGGGGCCAGTTGTGTCTAGGCCTAGTCCAACCTAGCTGTACTAACCCAACCAACCCAACCCAGGTGTCCCACATGACCTGACCCATTTCGGCCAACCCAATCCAACCTAGTGGGGTCTGGCCTGACCCAGTCCAGTCCATCCACCGAGCTAGTCCCATTGGGCCTTGTTGGACCCGGCCTGGTTTTCCCATGGGTCCAACCCGCCGGGTCACCCAGTGACCCAGTTTCATCCAGTCCGACCAACAAATGGAGGGAGGTTATTTCCTAGCTTGGGTCACCCAATGACCAGATTTGTCTCGTCAGCCCGGCCAGCATCTTTGGGCTAGTTCTTCTCCAGCCCAGGCCACTCTATGGCACGGTTCACACCTCCTGCCCAACCTGCACGGTGGGCCCGTCCTCCCGTTTCTCAAACACCCACTAGGCATCCGGTTAATGCTGCACATAGCCTGCTGAGGCCGTCCAAACCTTCTCTACACGCAGTCCAACAGGGACCGCATGCCATCTGGCTTTTGTGGCCCGCCGAAATGGGCCTCTCCTCCAACATGGAACAAACCTCCAGCACTAGTCCACTCATTTGAATTGGTTTCCTCTGCATGGCATTCCGCTTTAAAGCAGGTCCAGATCACTGTCGTGGTTCGCAGACCTCGTGGTGCCTCCGACGTGGTCGGGTGTCCGTGTCTGCTTACTTCCATCCATGGGCCTCAATACTAGTGGCCCCTATCACCGTCGCGGCGCACTACTTGTGCGCTGCCTCCCGTCTACTGATTCGGACATAGTGACATGGCCAGGTGTCACCACAACAGCTGGGTGTCGCGGCCGCGTGCCGCTGTTGGGTGTCATGGCCTCTGGTTAGTGCCGCAACCCACTTGGATGTGGCCCTTCCATATGGCGTCTTCTAGGCCGAGGTGTTTCCACCGTTGATTTAAGAAAAATATGAAGGAAAAAAGGGGAGAGGAGGGGAATGAGTCACACATAAAAACACCCAAAGAATGATCCAAGTCTTTATTCATGCTGACCCAGATGCGTTCTTATTAGAAGGATCATGAAGAACCAAGAAATAAGGTGGAATAATCATAGAAAAAGATATCCCCTTTTAACCCACAGTATTAATCATCCCTCACAAACAATCGATACATTGGTTAACATGTTTGTGAGTTAACCTACATTCATTATTTAAAAAAAAGAGGGGAAAAAATTCACTTAAAATAAAACCTATACCTAGGATAGTATTGTTGGTCAAGGAAGGATGAGACGCACACCTCCGTTCTTAATTCTTGATTTGTATCCCACCATCGCTAGTGATTCTTCAAAGGGTGGAAGAAGGTATGTTCATTGTTCATCATCACCACTACCCAAATACTTAGAGTAATTCTAGGATTATGCCAACAATTCTGCATTACATATTTGGATATTAATTTATGTACATGTATCGTCATTTCTGTTACGCTGTGTTGCAGCATCATTACGCTGACTCATTAATGAGGTTCATTAATGAGATTCATCATCGCATCATCGTTTCACTGCAGTTTCGACGTTCCTCTACTCAATAATGAAGAAAAAAATTAAAATAACTTTTAAGTCATTTTATTTTTCTTCCCAAAAGTCCAAAAATTTACTTTCACCCTCAACCCACACCAGTCGAGGTTAAGCTCTGCCTAAGGGAAACAAGACCTCACGAGCTCAAAGGTACTATAGAATTTACAATCTGAGTTACAGTTTAGGAGTTATAAGGATTTTAAAATAAAATAATTTTCACTTAATTATTTTATTTACAACCAAAAACTAATTTCCCCTGTTGGCCCATGCTAGCCATTATTAGGCTCTGCCTAAGGGAATCATACCCCAAAGAGCTCAACGGTGGTATCATATTTTCAATCTGAGTCACCGTTCATGATTTATAAGTATTTTAAAAATAAAATAAAATAAAATAATTTTATTATTTTATTTACAGTTATGCAATTATCAGGTTTTCTCACTAGAGGCCCCCGATGACTAAACATAAGTCGCGCCTAGGGTAAACCTACCATCCTAAACATAATAACGCCCTTATATTTTTTATCTGGTAACCTATTTAAAATATATAATTCTTTTTCAAGGAAATTACTCATGCTCACTGTTAAAAACATAACATTTTTCTACAGATCATTCCGGGCACTTCGGGCCACGGAATCGCATGCCGTCTCAGTTCCTGGTCTCTATATAGTCCCATCGAATTTAAAAAAATTACATGGAATTATAGTACATTATACTACTCCCTAATTTAGGGATTTACATCCTTAGAAGCCAAAATAAGGGATAATAAAACAAATGGTGGTACTGGGCATGAATCTGAGGTTCCCTCTCCCATGTGCTCTCCTGGAGATTCTTTTGCTTCCGAAAAACACATACCAGGGGAATTGACCATACCTGAAGGATCCTATCCTATCTATCTTCTATCTCTATTGAGTACTCCGTGAATGTTGCCCCGTCATCAATATTCATTTCACCATGGTCGATGATATGAGACGGGTTGTACACATATCTCCTCAGTTGGGATACATTGAAGACATCGTGCACCCTCTCTAACTGCAGAGGTATAGAAAAGCAGTACGCCACCTCACCCACTCTATGCATTATCAGGAAAGGTCTGATGAAACTTAGAGATAACTTATTGCCCTAGCTAAATATATGTATCCCTCATCAAGGAGAGACCCTGTAGGAATATGTGGTCCCCCTCTTCGAAATCCAATGGTCTATATCGCCTATCATCATAGGACTTCTGTCAGATCTGTGCAGTCTTCATCCACTATCGCATGACATGCACCTTCTTAGTGGTGTCTGGTACCGTCTTTGGACCCATTCATATTGACTCCCCTAGGTCTGTCAAGCATAATGGTGACCTACATGGTCATTTGTATAGTTCCTCGAATGGTGTCATAACTATAACACCCCATAATGATAAAGGGTTAAATGGATAAATGATATGACTCATTTCAACATGGTTCACCTTCCTTTTTGAGAGCCTATCTGATTAGAACTCCATAGTTATGTTTTCAAGGTCTGGAGTACTGATCAGGATGGGTGATCTTATGGGAAGTTTCTCATGGTGTCTGTGAGTGAGTAAAAAAGCACACTGGAAAGGAAATGTGGCCTATGGGGACTATCACTAGTTCTATGACCTGTTCGGGCATGTGGGTGGGCCCTGTGGTGGGGACAACGTGTCAGTGGGGTAACTGGTGGTACCTAGAAGTCTAAGACCTGATGGACTTGTTAATGCAGGGTGTATGTGCTGTCATTGGGACCCAATTTTTACATTTGGTATCAGAGCAAGAACCCAACCTTAAGTGAAGTGCACTACCTGGGATGAGATGTAGGGCCCACAACGAGGATGTTGTACTTTAAAGGGGGTGAATATAACACAAAATAATGATAAATGGTTAAATTACTAAATGATATGAATCATGTCAACAAGGTGCACCTTACTTTTTGGGAATTTACTTGATTATAACTCCACAGATAAGCATGCTTGGTCTAGAGTAGTGATCAGAATGGATGACCTTCTGGGAAGTTTCCCAGGATGTGTGTGAGTGAGGAAAAAAGAACACGAGAAAGGAAATGTGTTGTCCTGTGGGGACTATCATTAGTTTGATGATGCATTCGGGTATGTGGGTGGGCCCTAGGGTGGGGACCACATGTCTGCGGGGTAAGTGGTGGTACCTGACAGGCTAGGAACAAAATGATAAAGGGATAAATAACTAAATGATATTGGACTGTGGGGACTATCATTAGTTCGATGACCTGTTTGGGAATGTGGGTGGGCCCTAGGGTGGGGACCATGTGTCTGCATGGTAATTGGTGGTACCTAGCAGGCCAAGAACCAATGAACATGTTAAGATAGGGTGTATGTTTTGTCATTGGGACCCATTTGTTACATTTGGTATCAGAGCATGAACCCAGCCTTATGTGTGATTCACTACCTGGGTTGAGATGTAGGGCCCACAACAAGGATTTTGTTCATTAAACGGGGTGAATATAAGACACCAAAATGATAAATGGTTAAATTAATAAATGATATGAATCATGTCGACGAGGTGCACCTTCCTTTTTGGGAGCCTACTTGATTAGAACTCCACCGATAAGCATGCTTGGTCTGGAGTAGTGATTAGGATGGGTGACCTTCTGGGAAGTTTCCCATGGTGTGTGTGAGTGAGGAAAAAAGAACACAGGAAAGGACATGTGTTGGCCTGTGGGGACTATCATTAGTCTGATGATCCATTCAAGCATGTGGGTGAGCCCTAGGGTGGGGACCACATGTCTGTGGGGATATGGTGGTACCTAGAAAGCCAGGACCCGAATGATAAATGGTTAAATGACTAAATGATATCAATCATGTTAAAAAGGTGAAACTTCCTTTTTGGGAGCCTACTTGATTAGAACTCCACAGATAAGAATGCTTGGTCTGAAGTAGTGATCAGGATTGGTGACCTTTGGGGAAGATTCCCAGGGTGTGTGAGAGTGAGGACAAAAGAACACCGGAAAGGACATGTGTTGGCCTGTGGGGACTATATTTAGTTTGATGACCCATTCGGGCATGTGGGTGGGCCCTAGGGTGGGGACCACATGTCCGTGGAGAAATTTGTGGTACATGGTGGGCCAGGACCTGATGGCCATGTTAAGGTGGGGTGAATGTGTTGTCACTGAGACCCAATTTTTACAATAATGATGGTGGAGTGGTAGTTGTTGTTTTACACAAACTCCACCTGTGGTGGGTGGAAATCCCAACTGAAACCAAAATCATGAATGCAAGCAGGAAGCATATTCTCCAAGGTCTATATGGTCTGCTCCATCTGACCATCCGTCTGTGGGTGAAATGATGTGTTCAAGATCAACTGAGTCTCAAACACCTCATGCAATACCTTCCACAACTGAGAAGTAAAGTGTGCATGAAGATCTGAGAAGATCTTATATGGGACTCTATGGAGTCGCACTATCTCTTGCATGTAGAGGTGTCCTGAGCTCTTTACTAAACACTTCTCTTATGTATTTAGGAAGTGGGTCGACTCGGTGAGTCAGTCAATGATCACCCACATGGTATCCTGTCTCTTGTACATGCATAGTAAACCTGCCAAGAAGTCCATCGATATCTCATCCCACTTCCAATTTGGTATCTAGATGGGTTGTGTCAAGCCTGTTGGAACCTAGTGCTAAGCCTTTACTTGCTGACAAGTGAGGAATCTCAAGACAAACATTGCCACTACCTTCTTCATACCCATCCACCAGTACTAACGTCAGAGGTCTTGGTACATCTTCACTACACCTGGATGTACTGCCAAAGGGTTTGTATGTAACTCCTTCAAAACATTATCCTGTAACACCACTGGTACAATAGTGAATCCTCTAAAAAGGATGACATGCCCCCCCCCACCATTAGAATATCCATCAGGGGAATACCCTATGGACATATGGGCACATGTAGTCTCACATCTGGCATCTCCAAGTTGCACCTCCCTGACTCGCTGTAAGAGTGGAGGGGAAAATACTATTGACTGAAAACAAGATGACTCATCCCTATCCAAAAAGGATATCTGAAGTAAGGCCAACTGCTCTGAGGCCTCATTCAGTAGCTGTGAAGTCGATCTCCAGCTAAGAGCATCTGCCACCACGTTCCACTTCCCAAGAGTACAGACTATCTCAAAGTCATAGTCCTAATGTAACTCAATCCAATTACACTGTATTGTGTTCATATACTTATGAGAAAATATATAATTGAGACTCTTGTGGTTAGAGTAGATGAGAAATAATTCTCCCATAAGGTAGTGTTGCTACATCTTCAGTGATAAGACCACCACTGCCAACTCAAGGTCATAAGTCACATTGTTCTGGTCATGCGGTCTCAATTATTTTTATCCATAAGAAATTACTTATTTACCCTACATCAAGACACAATCAAGACCGGTTATTGATGCATCACAGTACCCAACATAGTTGGTTCCCTCCTCTGGAAACCTAAAGATAGGTGCACTCACAAAGCTCTTCCTCAGATGTTGAAATCCCTACTAGAATTCTTCTATGCACGTGAAGGGTTTCCCCTTCTTAATCAACACTTCCATGGGTGCTACCACTCTAGAGAAGTCAGGTAGAAACATTCGGTAGTACCCATCTAACCCATGTAAACTCTGTACCTCAGAAACTCTCTTGGGTGGATCCCAAGAAAGAAGCACCTCGATCTTCGTTGGATCGACCACAACTCTATCCTCTGAGATAACATGTCCCAGTAAATGAACCTTTCGTATCCAGAACTCACACTTCGAGAGATTTCTATAAATCTGGTGCTCTCAGAGTGTGTTAAGAACCATCCTTAGGTGTATTTTTTGCTCCTCCTTGAACACTGAATACATTAAGATGTCATTAATGAAGACCAATACAAAACGGTCTAGGTATGGTAGGAAGATCATGTTCATGAGTCCCATGAACAATGTCAGGAAATGCATCATATCAAACATCATCACTAAGTTATTGTAGTGGTTGTAGTGACATCTGAAAGCCATATTCGAGATTTCATCATCTCATACTCAAAGTTGGTGATAGCCTGATCTGATGTCTATCTTTAAGAACCATGTCACTCCCTTCAGTTGATCGAAGAGTTAATCAATCCTCAGTAGAGGATACTTGTTCTTCACAGTCACCTGGTTCAGGGGCTGTGTTTCCTTGCATAACCTCAATATTTCATCTTCCTTCTTGGAAAACAATACTGGGGCTTCCCATGGTGAAATGTTGGGACTTACGAACCCCTTCCTCTACAAGTCCTACAACTGTACCCCCATCTCCATGAAATCTACAGGAGCCATCCAATATGAAAGTGTAGATATAGGTGTCGTCTTAGGGTATAGATCAACTCATAAGTTTACCTCCCTACAAGGAGGTAGTCCTGAAACATCCTATGGGAAGACATCCTCATACTTTCCCACCACTGAAGGAACTGAAAACAGAAAACATCGACTATTTCATGATTAAGTATGGCCGCATGCAGCTACCCCCTTCCTCCATCCTCCAGATCCCTGGTCCTAGTGTGGACCACATTGGTGTGATGGTTGTATCATTTCAAAATGAATACCACCTCCTTCTGCACTCCTAGATCCTCTTCCACATCTGCCACCCGGAAGATTAATCTATTCCTATCACTATCTCTCCCTCGGTGGCCCATCCACCATTTCACTATTAGTATGATGGGCTGGAAAATATCTAGATAGATGTCCCATGCCATCTCTTGAAAATAATTACTTCTTTCTAGGCACACTGGACTCAACCTATTAACCTTGAGCAATACATCCCCTATATTGGGACCTATTCTTAGAATGTCTCACACGTCCAAGTCTCTAAGACTAACGTCGACTTCCCTCTTTCCTACTATTGATATCCAATGGATGTATCTGTTCAGCCAAAGGACTTTCAACCACAAAATTTCTCTCTAGAAACCTAGAATAAGTAAGAATGCACAGAGGAATAGTACAGGCTTGGATGTCCCTAAACACATCTTTCTTGGAGGATTGATCCATGAATCATTGGTTGTATCATATTCATCGAGTACCTATAAAGGTTGGTATGCCTCGAGTAACAATCAACTACTGACATGTCATCCTGCCAAAGCTGTAGAAACTCTTGGGTATACATTGCCCTTAGATTTCAAGGTGAGAACCCCTTCCCTAAGAAAGGTTCTAAATATCTATCCATGGAAGAGTCACCTCATCATAATATCAGGTAATATAAACCCCACTATCACCATGATGATCCACGTATAAGGTTCACTATCCGGACTGCCATATGATCTAATTGTACTCTGACTAGACAAAAAACTCGGTCACCACCTCAAGCTAGTCCTTATCCACCTATGAGTTTGGATCACCTAGAACCTGAGGGGTCTTTGTCATTGAAACACATTTAAGGCACTAAGCCTACATACATCATATTCTAGTAGCTCCGGTAGTCTGCTGATAAACGATCAGTGGTATCATTGGGACAGCTCCCGAAGGTGGCATCTCAGGAAACAATCCTTATACCGAAGCCTCATAACTTTTTGGACCATCATCATGGTCATGCACTGGAATCCTAGCTAATTTTCTACGTGGAGGCATCCTGAAAGAGATCAAGAAGAATCACAATTAATAGATTATACCGGGTGAGATGAATCTAACTCAGAAGGATCACGAGAAAAGATCCAAAGATGCATGCAACCGGTGATTTCATGTACCGAGTTGTAAAAGAAGAATTCAAGGTCCTAGAGTATGGATACGTTGAATGCCACACCAACACTGGACTTCCTTGAAAGAAATCCAAACTCGAGACACTAAAAACAATTTCCCCATAAAAAATTACAAACTTTTATTTCTTCTGGTAGAACATACCTGCCTTTGATACCAATTTTTTCATGACCCATCCCCCAGGGATTATGTCGGCATTACCCAAATCCATCATTCCAAAGGATAGAGGCATGAGACTAGCACTGAGTAGGCATATCCCAAAAAGGGAAGGAATTTTCCTTTAAACTTGTACACATGCACAAATCCCAAACTGTGAAGAGTAAACCACAACTATCACTAAGACAACTACTGAGAGTACTGTATGAACTGAAAGTACAAAGGGGCCATAATAAAAGCCCAATACTATAAAGGAAAGTACAACTACCATGGTCCATTTTCTTGAGACCCTAATAGAAGGGTAGGTGATGGGTAACTGCCTATAGCTGTATAAGTATGCTCGTCCATCCTGTCTCACTAAGAACCACCATTTCTTGAACCACCAAGGTCTCTGGTAAAGCATCAATAACCTACACGGGACACAATACATATGGGCAAAGCCCGTGCAGTGGTGAATTACAAAATACTCAGTAGTGACCCCAAACCACAAAGAAAAGATCACAAAAAAAAACACCACACAACAAGACCACACACCAAAGACCACATAGAAAATATAGCTTACACCAGGTATAAATCAAAGTATAAAAAGTAATATTATCAGCCGTAGAGATAATTCATCTTGTACTTCTAAGGGATTCATTATCTAGGTCCACTCATCGCCTAGTTATGCTGGATCACTGAGACCTGCTTGTCTCTTCGGCCAGCTGGATCCCTAAGACCCACTTGTCTCTAGGCCAGATGGATCACTTAGACCGGCTCATCTATTGACTAGATAGATCACGTATACCCGCTCATCTCTGGGCCATCTGGATCAATTATACCTGCTCGTCTCTGGGACAACCGGATCACTAAGACTCGCTCGTCTCTAGGCCACTAGGATCTCTTAAACCCACTTGTATCTAGGTCAGTTGGATCACTTAGAACCGCTCATATCTTGGCCATCTGGATCAATAAGACCCCCTTTTTTGGAGCCATCTGGATAACTGAGACCTTCTCCTCTCTTGGCCAGCTAAATCACCAAGACCTTCTTGTCATATCCATAGCGTCACAGTCACCCGTAGGATTCATGATCATTGTGGGCTTGGTTCCTATAGATTCTACTCATCAAGCCATCAGTCTCATCTCAACTACCAAAAAATCACACTTAGATAATTACCAAAGGACCATCTTATTGAAAGGGTCCCAATACCATAGACGACACATCAATCAGAAGCTTGGTTTGAAAGATATTGTCATTTTAGAAAATAGGGGCCGATTCTGTCTGGGCCCAGACTGACCTGGTCTGACCGACCCGACCAACATAGCCTGGGGGTCCCATATGACCTGACCGGGTTTGGCCGACCCAACCTGACCCAGTGGGGTATGGGCTTTCCAGGTCCAGCATGGCCACTTGGCCAAGCCCGTTGGGCCTTTTTTGGACCCAACCTAGTTCTGTTGTGGGTCCATCCCACTGGGTCACCCAATGACCTGGTTTCATCAGGGAGGGCTCAAAACTAGTAGGTCAGTTCATTCCTAGCCCAGGATGCCCAGTGGCCTGGTTTGTCCCATCATCCCATCCTGCATCGGTAGGTCGGTTCTTCTCCAGCCCGGGTCACCCCGTGGCCATGTTCGTGCCACTGGACCGACCAACATGGAAAGCCAGTTCTCCCCCTGCCTGAACGCCTGCAGGGTTTCCAGATCATGACTCCCCTTCTCCAAAGGTGGTCCCACAAGGACCACGTGCCAGCCGCCTGTCGTAGCCTGCAGACACGTGCTGCTCCTCCAATGTGGTGTCACCGTCCTACACCGGTCAACTCACGTAAACTGATTTCCCCCATGTGGCCCACAACTTCATCGCTGGTACAGCTCACCACCACGATCCGCATAATGTGTGGCGCCTCAACGCGGTCGAGTGGTCGTATCCCCCTACCACCGCAGACCAGGTATCGGTCCTGGTGTCACCGCTGTAGCTAGGAGTCGCACTCTCATGCCGCCGTTGTGGCCTCTCACCAGTGTTGCGCCCCTGGCTATGGCCCTTCCACCTAGAATCTTCTCGTCTGATGCATCACCTCCATTTCCACACAAAGAATGGGACAAACAACAGGGGAGAGTATGGGAAGGAGTTTGACACATAAACACCCATAGAATGATCTGGGTCTTTGTTCGTGTTTACTTGGATGCATTCTTGTTAGCAGGATCACAAAGAACCAAGAAATAAGGTAGAATAATCACAGAAAATGACATCCCCTTTTTATTCCGCAACATTAACCACCCTGCACGAATGATAGATCCGCAAGTTAACTTGTTTGGGAGTTACCCACATTCGTTGTTTAAAATAAAGAATAGTGATAATCAAAAATTTGCGTGAAATAAAACCCCGATTGAGGATAAGATTGTTGGTCTAGGAAGGATGAGATCACACGCCTCCATTATATGTTCTTGATCTATATCCCACTGTCGCTAGTGATTCTTAAAAGGGTGCAAGAAGGTGAGTTCGTCATTCGTCATCCCTACCCACCAAAGCCTCAAAGAAATTCCAATATTGTTCCAATAATCCTACATTTCTTTTTAGGATATTAATTGACGTACTTGAATCAACGTTTTTGTAATGATTTGTTGTAGCATTGTTAGACTAACTCATTAATTAGGTTCATAAATTAGATTCATCATCACTTCATCATTGCATCACAGTGCTGACGTGCCACTACTCAACGATGAAGAAAATAATGAAAATAAATTTTTTATGTTATTTTATTTTTGTTCCAAAAAGTCTGAAAATTAACTTTCACCCTTGACCCACACCAGTTGAGTTTAAGTTCCACCTAAGGGAAACACACCCTCATGAGCTCAATGGTACTCTTAGATTCGTAATCTGAGTTACCGTTTAGAAGTTACAAGGATTTGAAAATAAAATAATTTTTAATTATTTTATTTATAGAAAAAAAACTATTTTCCACTGTCGGCCCGCACCGACCAATGTTAGGCTCTGTCTAAGAAAATCCTACAATCATGAGATCAATGTTGGTGTCTGATTTTCAATCTGAGTCACCATTTGTGAATTTAAAAGATTTTAGAAATAAAATTATTTTATGAAATTATTTTATTTACGGTTATGAAATTATCAGGGTTTCTCACTGGAGGCTCGAGCCTACTAAAATTAAGTTGTGCCTAGGGTAAACACACCATCTTGAATGCAATGGTGCCCTCAAATTCCTGGTTTGGTAAACTGTTTATGAGTTATTACACCTTTTCAATAAAATTTCTCACACTCGCTATTTAAAATATAACATTTTTCAATGTATCATTTCGGGAACTCTGGGCCTCCGAATTGCATGCTGAATTAGTTCTGGGTCTTGAAATAATCTTATATAATTTAAAAAAATTATGTGCAGTTGTGGAACATTAAAATCTAGTTTTACATAAAACAAATGTATGGAGATAGTTTAGGCTATACAGCCTCATCCATAGTTCTCCAAGGGATAATAAAAGAGTTACAATTGCATGAAAGTAGTCCAAGCTACACACATGAAACAAATCATTAGAAAAAGGATATAAAATAATACTAATTCCCAAGGATTAATAGATAGTGATAAAGTACATGTTCATGAGAAATTTAACTTCCACAAAACAATACATATTTTCTGAGGTAAAAGGCTATTAATTCAACATAAATCAAGGTAATAGGAAAAAAATTTTGTCTCAAGATATGTTTTCTAATGTTAAGGAATTATTTTTCCATTATGATTGGGAACACATGAAGTTATACATAAAATTACATCCTCTGGTTGGCCTTTTATTAATTTCTACTTCATTTCTTACTCCAAGAAATGTATATACAAGGTGATTTTTTTATGACTAAAGCACTGAAATTTAATTTTAACATATCATAAGATCTATAAAATAGTATCATGTTATTCCTATAATATTTACTAATAACAAAATGGTTAGTAAAAGTTATCAATATAATAAATTATTCTCTAATAACTGAATAGTATCTCTCAAAATTCAACTTAATCAATTTTATAAATATTTAAACTTAAGACATGACCAAAATATGTCAGACCAAAGTCCAAAAATTTAGAAGGAAAGTCACTAAATAAATATTATATGTCCCCCAAAAAATAAAGTTTCACTTAATTTCACATTCCAAATATTTTAATTATTTTATCACTATAAAATCTTAATGAAAAAATTTATTCTTATGAAAATAAAATCTCATATTTTTCAACATATTACATAAATCAATACTTTCAGTAAACTCGAGAAAAGATGAAATAACCAATAAAACCTATAACCAATTTCATAGTCACCAATATTATACCATAAAAATATCATTATTATATCAAAATTCTGAATATATTAAGGTTTAACCTCCCTAAATCGTATGTTTTTCAAGAGGTTCAACTTTAAACTATATCACTTTTCATAGTCATCAGTACCATTCAACATATTCTCTGAAATCCATTAATAAATATTAATGTAGTGAAATCCTTATACATTTCATGATTCCAGTAATGATAATATCATTGATAAAATACTCCTATAACAAAATTATTGAGTTCAAACACAGGAATATTAATCATTCCACTTCATCTCTCGACCTTGATCCCTTAGCTTCTTTTGAGGTATATTCTCTTGATTCTTGGGGAATTTATTTATATAGTGACATGTCTGCTTCTAGATGAATCATTGAGCATTCAAAAACTACATACATACTTTGAATTCACATTAAAAATGTATAACATAAAATACACAAATTATTTTCTTTGAGAACACAAAATTTCCCCTCAGTATATCCCTACATATCAATCATATAACCCATCCTGATATCTTGGGGAAAATAAAACATAATTAAGGGGTGAGATCAGATACTCAGTAATGGTATTCATATATTAGATTTTATAATGAATAAATAAAAATAATAAATATGGAAAGGATAATAACTTAAACACATGCCATTTAAATAATTTCTTGAGCATAATATGGTAGGAATAAAGGATGATCAAAAAAAAGCCATATAAATAATCAAATGATCTTGAAAATTATCCATGTATATTACAACTAATCCAATAATAACATGAACATAAATAAATGATCTCATAATGATGGAATTCATAATTTTATATGTCATAAATACATTGTAAAAATATTTCACAATATATTAAAAAAATAGGAGTAAAACCCATTTAATTTGGTCAAATGATTTGTCTCATGAGACCTACTGATGCATCAAGGGGATATATAATTATGAGCCCCACCTATCACTTAAATTTTTACAATGAATTCCTTATATGAAAGGAGATAAACATAATAATCATAAACATTTGTATTTAAAAACTAACATATAAAATTTTAATACTTACCACAATCAATAAAAATAATCGTAAACTATCTGGAGTAAAATGATTAATTGTAATAAAATTGTACATCCCAAATAAAACTAATCATAAATCATCCATATTAATAATAATGATGGTTTCTTTATAATATATACTAGTTGATAATAAGTAGAATAAGGGTTGTTGTCATTGATAAATATAAATTCCATGAAAAGGTCCTTTAAAACTTTCTTGAAGAAAATAACCTTGGCACTTCCAAAATCAACTTTTAAAACTAAAAGTTCACAAACTAATTTGAAAATAAAATTTTAAACATATAAAGGATGATTTAAAGCACTAAGTGGTACTAACGGTTGGAAATTCTATACATGTTTTACAAGTTAAAATAAAGATTCCTTTTACATTTTTAGTAAAGGGAAATATGCCTTATTTGGAAAATTACATGTAGATTACTTTCAAAATAATTTGTAAAAAAATTGAAATTCAGAAAAAATGTATTTCATAAATATTTTTTATAATTTTGAAAACATTTTTAATTTTTTTAGAAAAATGGATTCATATGAAAAATTATTTTTGACCGAAGAGAGAAATAAATTTGGATTTTCTAAAAAATATTTTCTCTATAATTTTAAGTAATAAAGAGAGGGAAAATGGTAAAATTACTTGAAGAAGTTCATGAATAATCATGGGAGAATAAAATATATTTATTTTATAAAATATAAAATAAATCCCCCAAGGGATACCTAAACATAAACAATATTGAATAATGATAATATTGTGTAATACACCCTTACCACTTTGGTAACATTTGAATTATAAGCCCTATAAAAGAAATATCTTAAAACATGACCTGAAATACCATGAATAGAAATTCATTCAAGATATGACATATCAATATGGTATTATATACACCACAAAAAGGAATAATTGGTGAATATGAGATATGTCTCATGGATGTAAAAGTGAGATAAGAAACCCTTACCTTAGGTTTAAATTCCTTCATATGTGTATAAAACTCATCTATAATAAATAAAGGTTTATTATAAATCTATTAAAGAACATTAATCATTTATGTTATACCATATATGATTTACATATAGTTTTTTTCCACTCTATTTTTAATAATTATTTGTTAAAATTATTGTTTTGGGTGATAATTTTTTTATTTTTCATATATTTTTTTGTTCATAAATTTTAATCCTTTAAATTTGATTATGGTTATATAATATCCATAATTGTATACATGATATATATATCATATATATTCATTATATATGTATTTTTTGTAATCTATGAACGTTATAGATAAAATGTGGATTACACCGTTCATGGATACGGTCGGTCATACATATGCATGAACGTTGTTTCCATTTTTCTTGATGGATGGAATAAAAGAAAAATAAATATTAATTAACCTTAAAAAATAAATTATTATGTTATATATATAATTTATATTAAAAAATCTGTCCTTATTAAAACCCATGTAAAAATAAAAAAAATCACATCACTACATGGAGGCGATAATCCACACATAAGCACAAGCGAGGTTGTTGTTTTACAACAGATTAAAAAGTAAGAAATTAGATGTTATATTATATTTACAGAAGTATACATTTAACATAAATGTAAGAACCTAGTTTTTGATTTTGGTATAGGTCCTTTAAATTATGGTCTAATTAACTTCTATAGACCTAAATTGGATGTCTAATGAATTCATGAAGGTCTCAGGGGTGTTTGCAGATCAGTTGGAGCCCAGAACCCATATTTTGGAAAAAATTAGCCAGGAATATAATTTTTAGTAAATTGTGTTGGGAGACCGCATGGTTAGAGAAAACCATGCAGGTGGAATGATTTATCAGATAGAGGTTTAACGCACAACTTCCCTAACTGTGTGACCTAACCTTATAGTATTCCTCCCTTCTCCAGGTGCTCATGCATGGATTGTGCATGGTTTGTAAAACCATGTGGACAAATTCGACACAAGCTAAATTTTGGGAAATTTCACATTTTTACCATTAATTATCTAATTAAGCCTTCGTTCTTCCCAAATATGATTTCCAGCAGACAGAACCTCCTTTTCTTTCATTTTAGAGCTTTTTGAAGGCCTAGCCTAGGTATCAAGAGATCTACTTCATCTAGGATTAATTAAAGCTTACGTTCATCATGTTGGATGTGTAATGATTATTAATTGAGTCCATTTAATCCATTCTTTTTCACTCTTTCTATCAACCAAGATATTGAGGTGTGAGCATTTTTACCTTTTTCTTAGATCTACTCTATTCCTTGCTGAATTAGAGTATAATACTTTATGAATAGATTTTTACAAGCCTATGTTGGGTGGTAGATAACTCATCCCCCATGTTTTTTGATTTTACAAATTATGTGTGGGGCCCACTGATTTCATCGAATTTCATTTATTGAATTTATATTCCTTGATTATAATCATTAGAACTGTATGGTTAATATCTTTCTAAATATGTGATTTTGTGTTAGTGGTTACACCCATAACTCCATCCATCCCGTGTAGGATGTTTTGCAATAATTTTCATTTTAGAGTTTTGATATGTTTGAGCCACTATTTGGGTGTGCTTTGGATTAAGCTTTCTAAGGGAAAGCATTTCTAAATTAAATGACTTGATTTAAATTTTGAATTTCATAATGGAAAGTACCATGTATGATAACCACTTCACCCATCTAAGTTAAGTGATTCAATTTGATAATTAAATATTAAATGGAAATTGGAAAGTATACTAACTATATGACATGTAACTTTTCATTGTAATTGAAATACTGGTTGCATGTCCATAGCACCCCTTACCATGTTAATGGAAGGTAGCAGAGTGAACCTTGATTTTTGAAAATGCCTTAAATGGATTAAATAAATGATTGCATGATACTTGTCATTATCACACTAATGAAAATAAAGACTTGGACAAAATGAAATATTATATGACTTTTTTATCAAATAGGAGTGGCCTAAATAGAGCTCGCCTTCAATTCCTTAGGTAATTCCTTTAGCACTTGGGAACCCCATTCTGATTCAAGGATTCATCTTGCTTTAGTTGTGACCCACCTAGACCCTAATCCTTGTCTATTCTTATATGCACTGTATGACACCATAGGATCCCTTCAATAATATTACAGGATGCCTTAGATGCACTCCTTCGATCCAATATTGAAAATTAGGTTCAATGGTTACACTCTATCAGGCCCAAACATTTCTTAGCCCCATTTTAATTTGGATATACTCCTTGGACTCAGTAGGAATCTTATTGTCGAATTCCATGGACTATTCTCCTTGGATTACACTCTTACCCTTAGCTAGGATATATTCATTACTAAGTGTGTGACCCTTGAGGTCAATGTTTACTTAGTTATTACCTTAGAACATCATTATTAAATATCATTTTAGGTTTCCTTATTACATCTTGGAGCCTTCACTAATTATAACATGTGACTTATATATAAACTGGTAATAATAAAATAATGAACTAGTTACATTATCATACACCAACCGAGGGCTAAAGCATATACTTGGGTATTTAGATACACTGTACCTATTTACTTAATATATTCATGATTTCACACTTTCACATTTCCATTACACATGCTGGATGTTATATACACCATTGGTGGTGGCCCACTGAGATTTATCTCACACCCTCTTGGGGAATCATTTGGTATCTGAGCAGATTACATGTATGCAGGAGTTGATAAAGGGAAGTGTAATGCTTCATGCACTTGATTTCTTGTTGTGCTTGGATGGAGCTGGTAGTAGATGACCAAGCTAAGGATTATGATTCTTTGAATAGTTTATTTATTTTCTTTTTTCTACATTGGGTTTTTCAGGTATGATTGCTACTTTTAATCCTTGTTTTCCATATTTCTAGTGACATGATATATAATCATTAGTTGTTGAATTATTATATGATATTCCTATTATTCCTATTATTATTGTTCTTTTCTATTTGTATTATACCTTCTATTTACTTATATTTATCCTTCTATTAAACTTTTATTATATTTATTCTCTATGCTACACTTTGGTAATGAGAGCATCTTCTCCCCATGGACACACCCTAGGCCCTCGCTGGTAGTCGGAAGCGTCTGACATTTGGGGAGATGCACTTGAGGCCATGTGGCCCACGGAGCTTGGGGAACCTACTAAGTAACATCCAGGTATGGAACACCAATAATTGGTATCAAATGAATTATTATTTCATTCTTTACTATTTGGATACAATAGATTGGATATTAATAATACTTTGAATATGGTCATAAGCCGTGCTTGGGCGTCGTAAACCCATGTTTGGGGTAAAATCCAAGTTTCTTGAAATACAATTATGGTAATGTTTTTTCATATAATAGTTGATATCATTTCACCATTGGGTGACACACATGTTGTGTGGTGTTCTTGATTATTCTTCTAATTGAGATTTCATTCTATCCTTGGCCTGATGATATGAGGTAAAGGATCATTGTAACATGCATCATTATTGTCGTCTAGAATTTTCATTTCATGCATATTAACATGTCATATAGGCGAATTTAACTACTTTCATTACTTGATATGCCTATGATTTTTGAGTGACCCATACCTGTATATATTCTTATGTAGCTTTTTGGATGTGATTGAGTGATTTCATGTTTCAATTCATGAGGTGTTATAGTCCCTCATGGGTTGGAATGAGTAATTTAACAAATATAGCCCTTAATTAGAATTTCAAATGGGTTTCATTTTCAGTGATAAGGAGTATGGTCCTTAATTCATTGGTAATGATATTCCATTTTAAAGGAATTCTATTGCAAGTTATAAGAAAATACGGACATAAAATTGGAATGGTATCACATCCTTATCTCGCCTTGTCATTATTATGAAAGGAAAAGGAGTGAACCTAGTTATTAAATGTTAAATGAAATGAAACAGTCAAAAGTAAATGATGAGGCAAGGTGTTATTAACCCTTCATCTATTGGAACCCCTAAAACTAATATCTGATCACTTACTGATACCTGGTTGTCTAAGCAGGTAGTTGGGGTAGTATGTTTTGGGTAGTGATTTTTTTCTTACATTCAGCTTCGTCTAGTGAGCTATATTTATCATTATAAGTTTTTTATGAGGTGTGTTATTGGAATTTTTATACCAATGCTGCCAATAAATATTTATTTCATATGCTAGGAATTTGGAAAAGACCATGATCTAGTTGTATTGGGCCCTAAGCCACCAGTTTTACCACCAAAAGTTCTAATTGAGGCACCACCTTCTGTACCTGATCCATGAATTGATTCCCAAGTCCATGATATTTTACTATGTTTGATGAAGTCCATGCATGGTGCTCTATTAGATGCACCTACGATGGTTGAACTAACTTGTGAGTTCCAGATACCACATCATCCCACCTTCACAGGGATGGTGGTCTGTAGGCTGTTGATTCTTGGATAGAATCCACAATATCTATCTTGGAGTATCCAGAGACACCTCTATAGTGGAGGTTCAAAAATTCTATATATATTCTTCATGATTCGACCAAGTGTTGGTGGGATGTGATATCCCAAACTGGTCATCATTAGGGCATGTTATGGGTTGATTTCTAGGCTGCCTTCTATGATCAGTTCTTTCTTCATACACTGGGAGATGATAGATCCTCAGAGTTCATGCATCTCAATTAGGGTTCCATTTCAGTTTTGGAGTATTCAACACGTTTCATGGAGTTACAGTGCTTTTCACCACTTTTATCTAGTGATGAAATTTCACGTGTTAGATGCTTCAAAGATGGGATTGTGTACTCCATCTGTACGCAGGTGAATGCATTTTTCCTACCTAATTTTTCTGGAATATTCAATCAAGATCTTATTTTTGAGTGAAACATGAGTTACAATAATAGCACCAGGCATAGAGGATCAGTGTCGCAGTAGGCCAATTGTTCTCCAGGTGTAAAGAAATGTTCTTTCAAGGTTTCTCTTTAGGGAAATGACAACTAGAGTACCCATTTTTATAACTCCACAGTGAGTCATCATTTCTGATGATGGGGGAACCTAAAGCCTCATTGTGATAGAGACCCAATGTAGTGATGGGATTCTGGTTGTATGGGGAATCTTTAGAGATTTTTAAGGACCTTTCCACCAACTTTGAGTAGAAAAGGATCAGTGCTAGATCCACCTTTAGGAGCAGGTTCTTTTATGCCATGTCAGGTGAGGAGTTGGAATAGCACTAGTAGGACTGGCTGAGGAGGAGGCCATAGCCATGGTATCCAGACCCCTGACCACCAGAATAATCATAAAATAAGTTATGATCATGGTATTCTAGTTATTGAACATGGAAGTGGATAAAGCCACCTGCATACATTACAACCGATACTCAAGGATCAGGCTGCGGGGCCATCTACAATATGAGGTATTATTCTAGTGGAATCTATTGTAGTATCTGATTTATTTGATATGAGTGATTCAAACTCTTTTATCTTTTTATCTATCATGGAAATTCTAAGATAGGAGTTATAGTATTACTATTGTGTAATCCCCCTAGATACACTATTAGGAGTGTGGTTAGAGGGAATACACTAATGTAAGGACTATCCCCTTGAGGGAGAAAGTTTCCATTTCTTATGGAACCTATTCATTCTCGAGATGATAAGATTTTATGTCATTCTCAGGATGGATTGGTTGGTTCTGTAACATTCCTTTTTAGATTCCTATCATTGAAGGGTATCACTTACATCACCAGAGGGTATCAGTTATATACATAAAGGTGAGTGGGATGTCTAGGATAGTAGAGCTAGACTATAACATCATGGGATAGATAGGGTAGCTAACTAGATTGAAAATATCTTCATGGAGGATCAAGGATTATGATAGGCAGAATTCCATCCAGTATAAGATCATTTTATGGTTGTTTTTATAAATGAATTTTCAAGATTACCTCTTCATATAGAGGTTGATTTTATAATCAAACTTGTTCCAGGAGTAGCTCCAGTGTCCATTCCTCTATATAGGATGGCACCTACAGAGCTTCAAGAGCTCAAGCAGGTGTTAGAGGGTTTAGTGGCCAAATGTTTTATATGACCTAGTACATCCTCTAGGGGTTTAGACATTATTTTTACAAGAATTAGGATGGAACTTTACATATATGCATGGATTATAAAAGTTTTAACCAATTTATGGTGAAGAACCGATATCCAATTCCACAAATAGATGATCTGTTTGACCAGATCAAAGGAGCTGGGGTCTTATATAAGATCGACATGAGGACCCAATATCATTAAGTGTGAGTAAGTCCATCACATATACCTCATACAACCTTCATTATAAGGTATAGCCTATATGAGTACCTAGTTATGTCATTTGGTGTTACGAACTCACCTACCATTTTCATGGCTCTAATGAATTGGTTTTTCCATCCCTATCTGGATTATTTTATCATGGTCTTTTTTTATGAAATCTTGGTGTATTCTAATATTCATAAAAACCATGATAAATACATTGACATCATTATGATTACACTAAGAGAGCATAAAATTTATTCAAATATTACTAAGTGCTATTTTTGGATCAATAAGGTTCTCTTTTTAGGTCGTATCAAATCAGAATCAGAAGTATTTGTACACCCAGATAAGTTTCTTGCTATAATTTCTTATGAGAAGCTAAAGAACATGTTTGATATACAGATTTTCTTAGGGTTGGATGGCTATTATAGGTGTTTCATATAGAAATTTTCCTACATTACTTCACCTATTAAGGTTCTTACAAAGAAAGGAATTATGTTCCTATGGTTAGAATCATGTGAGAAATCCTTTAAAGATATGAATGGGAGGCTTATCTCAACACATATTCTAACTTTTCTAGATCTTGGAAGGGGTCATATAATATTCTTTTATGCATAAGGCATCAGCCTATAAGCAGTGACAATGCAGAAGGATATAGTCATTATGTATAGATATTAATAGTTAATGCCTCATAAAAGAAATTACCCAACACACGACCATGATCTAGCAGTAGTTGTCCATGCCTTACATTACAAGATACAATATCTTTTGGGTGAGTTCTTTGTGGTGTACACAGAACACAAGATCCTAAAATATATCTTTCCACATCGTGACTTAAACTTCAGATAGTGTAGAAGGGTCGTATATCTTCCTCCCTTTGATTTTAAGCTTTCCTTTATTCCTATAAATCCAAATGTATTCATTGATGCACTGAGATGAAAAACTCAGGAACATACCATATATGAATCTAGTGATGAGTGGAAGTTAATGGACCCCTTTTTTGAGATGTATCTATAGTTTCATGATTGTCGTAAGAAGTCTTACATATCAGCCTTTATAGTTATCTCTTCCATTCTTTAGAAGGTGAAGGGAAAAACATTAGATCCTGAAGGCTTGGTTCTCAGTGAGAGTATATCAGGAGTGGACCTACCTACAGATTATTCTGTGGACAGAGATGAAATCCTATGTATTCATGGGTGTGTCTGGATTTCTATTGATATTAGAGAGGAGTTAACGTAAGAGTCTGATGCTTCTCAATGGCCAGTTCATCTTGGAATCTCCAAAATGTATTGGAATATGCGATTCTAGTATTAGTTATTGGGGAAGATATGTTAGATAGTAGGATTTATCACTAGGTGTTCCAACTATTAGTAGGTGAAGGCGGAGCACCAAAGACATACAAGCTTTTTACAGTAGATTCTAGTCATGGAATGGAAATGGGAAGATGTTTCCAAGGACTTTGTAGTAGGGTTACTTAGGTCACCAAGGGGTAGAAATGTTGTATGGGTAGTTTTTCACCAACTAACGAAAGTATCCCACTTAATTCCTATTCAAGAGACTTTCTTGGTTGATGATCTAGGAATAATGTGTGTATGTGAGATCATATGACTACATGGGGTCCCTCATACTATCATTTTGGATAGGGACACTCATTTCACATCACGGTTTTGGAAGAGTTTAAATAAATCTATGGGTACATATGTGATTCTAAGCATATATTTTCACCCTCAGGCCGATGGACAATCAGAAAAGATAATACAAGTTTAATAGGATATGCTCTAATAATTTTTCCTTGATTTTGGTGGTTCTTTGGATAATTATATCCCTCTCACTGATCTCTCCTATAATAACAACATTTAGGCGACAATTTAGATGTCTTTTTTAGAGGCCTTATATGGTAGGCTATATCGTTCACCCCTATGCTGGCTAGAGGCAAGTGAGGCATCCCAACATGGTCCTTGTCTCGTACAGAAGACATCATAGTAGGTTTAGAAGATCAGGAAGTGTATGAGTACTGGTCATTATTGATAGAAATCTTATGCCGATCTCTGAAACCAACCTCTAGAGTTTGAGGTTAGGGACAATTTTTTCCTTTGAGTATCACCCAAGTTAGGGAATAGATAGTTACAGAAGAAAAGGGAAGATTTCTCCTTATTAAATGGGGTCATTTGAGATTCTAGAGAGAGTCGGTATGGTAGCCTATCGGTTGCTACTATCTCCAAGGTACCATTCCATGCATGAAGTCTTCCATGTTTCATAACTTCTACAATATCATGCCAACCCGTTTCATACATTTTATTATAAGGAAGTTGAGTTATATGTTGATGATACCTTTGAGGAGTATCTATTATGCATCTTTGACTGAATCATTAAGGTTCTTCGAGGTCAAACTGTCCCTTTAGTACAGGTGCTATGATAGCACGACCACGTGCAGGATGAGACTAGTGAGTGGGATGCCAACGTACATTCCTAGTGTCCAGATTTATTCCCAAATAATGTTTCACCACACATGGAAGGTGAACTCAGTGATGAGTTCTTTTAAGGGGGGAAGACTATAAGAACCCAGTTTTTGACTCAGGTATGGATCCTTTAATATTTGGTCTAATTCACTTTTATGGACCTAAATTGGATGACTAATGAGTTAATGAATTTCTAAGGGGCATCTAGGGCATATTCAGATCCCGGAACCCATATTTTGGGAAAACTAGTCATGAAACATAGTTTGTAGTAAACTATGTGGGTAGGTCTCACAGTTAGAGAAAACCATGTGGGCGACATACATTTTTGGATAGAGCCTTACCGCACGGTTGGCACACAGTTTCCTTATCTATTCATCCTAACCGTGCATTACACCCCTTTTCTCTAGGTTCTCGTGAATGGTTGGTGCATGGTTTGGAAAACCATGTGTAAAAACTGTGTACATGATAAATTTTGGGTAATTTTACATTTTTACCCTTAATTATCTAATTATGTCGTCCTTCTTTCGTAATCCAATTTCCACAAGAGAGGACCTCATTTTCTATCATTTTGGATCTTTTTGAAGGCTTAACCAAGCGATCAAGAGATATCATTCATCTGATATCCATTCAAACTTCAATTCTTCATGTTGAATGCACAAAGGTATGTATTCGAGTCTATCTGATATGTTCTTCATCACTCTTGTGGTTGACCTAGTTATCGAGGTGTGAGTATTTTACCATTTTCTCAGATCTACTCTATTCCAAGACAAATTAGAGGTTAATACTAGATGGCGAGAGTCATAAAATCCTATGGTGGGTGTTCTATAACTCATCCTCCAAGTTTTTTGATTTTGGAAATTATGTGTAGGGCCTATCAATTTCAACAAGTTCTGTTTAATGAATTTATATTAAATGATTATTATCATTAAGACCATATAGTTATTCTCTTTAAAATATGTTATTATTTGTTAGTGGTTACACCCACAACTCCATCCATCCCACATAGTATATTTTTCCATAATTATCTTTTTAGTGTTTTGACATGTTTGAGTCGCTATTTAGGTGTGCCTTGGTTTGAACTTCCTGAGGGAAAACTTTATAAATTAAATTTCTTGATTAAATTTTGAATTGTATATTGGAAGTACCATGTATGATCACCACTTGACCTGCCTAAGGTAAGTGATTCAATTTTATAATTAAATTTTAAAAGGAAATTTTGAAGTATAATAAGTATATAACTTGGTCTTTTTAAATATAATTGAAATATAGGTTGTATATCTATATCACACCTTACCTTGTTAATAGAAGGTATTGAAGTGGACCATGATTTTGGAAAATGTATTAAATGGATTAAATAAATGGTTTCATGATACTAGGCCTTATACCACAAGTGAAAGGAAGGACTTGAACCAAATGGAATATTATATGACTTCATTATCAAATAGGAGTGGCCTGACTTGATCTCACCTTGGATTCTTGAGGGAATGCCTGGAGAACTTGGGAACCCCATTCAGATTCAATTATGCAACTTTCTTTGGTTAAGACCCACCTAGAACTCAATCAATGTATGTTCTTGGATGCCCAGTATGACACAGTAGGATCCCCTCAATAACATTACCGTATTCCTTAGATACACTCCTTGACTCTACAATTTAAAAGTAGCTTCCAATGTTAAATCCCCTCGGGCCTAGTAATTTCTTAATCCTGTTTTATCTTTGATGAACTCCTTGGACTCGATAGGCATCTTATTTTGGAATTAATTGGACTATGCTTCTTGGTTTACACTCTTACACTTAGGTAGGCTTCATTCATTACTGAGTTGGCGACCCTTGAGGTCTACATTTCCTTCGTTATTACCTTAGAAATTCATTATTAAATATCATTATAGGTTTCTTTGTTGCATATTTGAACATTCAATATTTTAAACATGTGACTTATTTATAAACTAGAAATAATGAAATAATTAATTGGTTACATGATTATACACAAGTCGAGGGTTAAAGCATGAACTTGGGTATTTAGTTACATTGTACTATTTTACTATATATTTTCATTATATCACACTGTTACATTTTTATTATATGGGTTGGATGTTATAGAAAAAATTTGTGATGGCCTAGTGAGATTAATCTCACACCCTCTTTGGGTTTCGTTTGGTACCTAGGTCATATTACATGTATGAAGGTGTTGATAAATGAAAGCATAATGCTTTGGAAACTTGATTGTTTCCAGTGCTAGGATGAAGATGGTAGCAGATGACCGAGCTGAGGCTCGGGAAATTTTGTTCATTTCCTTTTTTTCTTCATTTCATTTTTCATTTTCGACTATGAATTTTTATCCATGTTTTCTAGCTTTCTAGTGACATGACATATCATCATCAGTTGTCGAATTCTTGTACATTGTTCCAATTATTCCAATTATTATTATCCTTGTCTATTTCCATTGTTCCTTATATATAATTTTATTACTTATTATATTTACCTCTATTTATATTTATCCACATTTCAATCTATTTTAATGAGTGCATAGTATCCCCACATACACACCCTAGTCCCTTACTGCTAGTCAGTAGCATCTGACGATTGGGGAGATGCTGTTGAGGCCATGTGGTCCACAAGGCTCAGGGAACCTCTTAAGTGCAATGTAGTTCCAATAAGTCACAATAAATATAAAATATATTCAATAAAATTATCCTTACTTCCTTCCATGTAAAGTGTGAGAAAAAAATGAATCACATCACTTCATGAGGCGGTAGTCTATCATACGCATGACTGACATTGTTTTATCCCTCATGGAATGGAATGTAAGAATGTACTTGTGATATGATAATTCTATAAGTATAATAGTTTCATAAATATAATATACATATTTAAATACATAATTATATCTATCCTTGAAAGCATGTGATGGAAAAATTACATCGGTTCATGAGGCTACAGTCTGCCGCACACATGATCAACGTTATCATTTCTCATTTGATTGAATAGGAGATGGATATAGGTCATTACATTAATTTATATAATATAACTATAAAGTATATATAGTTATTATTATATTATCATATATGAATAATATTTTAATGAGGTGATGTAAGATATAAAACAAATACTCGTGTTAATTATTTTACCTCTTCATTGGAGAATTCCTTTAGGTTTATACTTAAAGCTTTTATAGATTGGATTTATGATTAAAAAAGGTCTCTAGGATGTTTTGAGGGAATTAAGGAATATTATTTTTAGATGTCTGGTGAAAAATGTCCTCTTAAATGTGAAGTTGGGAGGAGAGGGGTTAGCCTTTTATAGGTGGGGGAGAGGGCACACGATGAACTTTTGAAAAGATAAAGTGATACCCATATGTTTATCATGAAACAAGCATGAAACAATTGTCTTATTGAACCTATGATGTGATAAGGTCATAATATGTTCCTAAAATATAAATTAGACAAGCCTATAATTCATTTTAATTATTATCTTCTTAGTTTAACCCCTGCTAAACCCGTTTTTATCTTAACCGTAGTAATTAATTTTTACCACTTTTACTATTAATAATGGTCAAATATTAATTTAACCTTATTATATAATAATAAATATTATTATTCTAAATACGGAATCCATTTTTTCAAATTAATTTCATCGAAATGTAATAATTAAATTTTAAATTAAATGCATAAATACATTGAAAAAATTGTTTTTCCAAAGAAAACTTTCAAAAGAGTAAAAAGTTTTTATATCAGAATTCAATATAAAACTAATTCCAATTAATATAAATTAGTTAAATTTTAATATAATTTTACTAATTTTACTTTAAAACTAAATTAAAATATACTTTATTATTGTAAATAATTTAAAGGAAAAGGTTTTTTTCATTAAAAATCATTATTTTTCAGTATTCATCTAAAAATTAATCTTTTTAGAAAAATAAAAAAAATCACCAAAGATAAATTTTTTACATGTACATTTAAAAAATGAAGTTTATTTTGTAAAATAAGTTTTCTCTAATTGGTAGAAAATAATTTTAAACTATGTGTGCAAAGCATGATAGAATTTCCTTTTAGAAGTTTTTTTTTGAAAAACATTTCCTTTTCTTTTGAATGATTTTTATTTTATTTCTAAACAATAGATAACCATTTTATTCATTTTATACATATGTAAACCTTATATTTTTTATAATTTAGTTATTATTATTCATACTCAGAAACTTAACGGTTAGGATGTAAAGGTCATGTTTAAATAATAATATTTTAATCGAGTGTCATGTTTCATTTAAACTCGACATTGTGTGCATCGAAAGATATTGAAGATATTGAATTTTTTTAAAAGGAAATATATCATAAAGTATCAATGTGTTAAATTCTCTTCTAATATTATTTTTTTGTTTCATGTATGCTATTAAATTTGGTGTTTCTATTTTAAGATATTATGTCGCTACATGCAATGAATTAAAACATCATATAATTACTAATTTTTTATTTTATAATATTAATTCAACAAGTTTTATACCACTTTTTTTATTATCAAAAAATTAATTCATTTAAAAATATAATTATTAATAAGAAATAAATATTAAAATAACTGATAAAAGACATAATATAAATATAAACATTGATATTTCATTAATATCAAAACATATTACAAAATAGAGTGCAAAGAGAGTGTCCCTGTTAAGAATTATAATCAAACATAGAATTGGACACATCCCTAATCTCATTATGAAGGATATGATCCTTTAATATTGAGGTAGAGGATGAGGCAGGTTGTGTAGGTTGTGGTATATAAGCTATAGTAGGTTCTTAGATTACCATACCCCTAGAAAATGGTCGATGGTGATGTGCTACATGTGTAGGAGATAAGAAAAAAGGGTTAATGGAGGAGGTTTTTGTCACAGGGGTTGAGGTAATAGGTAAGATATGTTGATCTAGGAAGTTTTTTTTCAAGTATATAGGAAGTTTTCTAGTAATATAGTAAAACCATTTACTTCATTTGATCCATGTTTCATTGATTTAAAATAATCCTTTTTGTTCTTCAAAAAAATATTCTAGAATATGAGATAGAATTATCAAAATTTAAACTTGATACATGAATGTTTGGGTTAAGGGAGGCATCCTCATATCACGATCTAATGATCTAAAAAAATATTCTAGGTCTAACATGGTGAATATTCTACTTGGATGGAAGAAAATGGATCTTTTAATAGTCTCTTTGTAATGACCCAAAATTTTATCAATGAAATTTCCTTCTTATAATTATATCATAAAACACATACATCACAAAGATAACCCAATAAAAATATTATTCTCATAAATTAATAACGATACATTAGTCATTAAATAAACCAATAAGAATTCTAAATATTACATATTAATAATAAATAGAATATAAGATAATGAGAATGAGAAAATTTGGATCTACTTGATCCACTAGAATGATCGTACTTAAAAACAAAGCTGTGTAAATAAAACATAATATTTATAATAAAATATTCATTTTTTATATTAAAGTATATAACCTTGAAATAAAATTGAATTATTAATTAAATAATAGGTGTTTATGGAAATTACGTAACCTATACCATTGGAATAGTAACCTGACCATTGGAATAGTAATGTGACCATTATGAATAATAATTTGTTCATTAAAATAGTAACCACACATATGGAAGTATATATATAATTTAGGTATTTTATAAATGAAAATACGATATATTTATATCATGGTATAATTGAATAAATTTTTTAAAAATGATAAAATATGTACTGATATTTTTTTAAACATAAATATTTATTTAAATTTCTATTATTCTTATTATAATGTGTAGCTCCTATCCACATTTCAGCTCTTCCACTACCCATCTCCCCCTCACCTTTTCCCCTTCCCATAAAACCCTCTATCTACCCATCCTCATATCCATATCCACTCCCCATGCTCCCCCATCTTCCTCTCAGTCTCCCCATCCCTGTCTCGCTCTTTGATCGTATTAATCCCCCGCTACCCATTCACACGATCCCCCTTAATCCCTCACTTCATATTCCCTTGATCCCCATTCCCATCCTCCATATTTCTGATCTTTTCCCCTACGATACACTACTTTGATTCCCTACAAAGTGTACTCCCTTTTGATTGATTCATCTCTCTCACATCTTCTCCCTATACTGCTCTCGCCATCTCACTCTTACAGCTTCTACTCGGTGTTCCTATTCTCTTACTATTAAACAACTCCATAAATCTTAACCAACATAGATAGAATATTCACAATACTATCATAATATTCTCCCCCATGTCTCCTCACAGTTTCCTTCTCCCCATGTCTCAATGTTTTATGCTCTACTCAGTGTCACATTGCTACAACAATCTTAATTTCCCGAGTCAGTGTCTACTACCCTCCCAGTATCATTGTCGAATCCTCTTCTCGGTGTCCCTTTGTTTCATTGATCCCAGTTTCCCTAAAAATTGTTTCCTGACCTACCTGTACATATTTATTCAGGTTTACATTAACTTCTTTCAAAAAAAATTGTAACATACTACCATATGATGAGTTGGTGTCTACAAAAATCTGTGCCACATGTTGCCTCAATTTATTGATGCAGACCACAAGTAGGGTTTCCTCTATGACAAATCGACTTCCCACTCAGGCCTTCCCCTTCATTATACTAACATTTTTTTGTTTCATTTTTTAGAAACATTGCATTCATGTTTTCTTCTTCATGTTTCCATCCCCACGAGGACTAAATTATTACTACTTGAATATGTTTTCCTCATTTTGGACACTTGTTGATAATGAATTCTAATTTAAAATAACTTTTATTTTATTTCCATACCATTTGATTGGTACCTTCATTATGATATTTTATTTTATAATTAAATGTGAAGTTTATATCAATTCATTCACATTGACTTCTTATAGGTTTTAACTAGGTTGATAAAATTAATTTTAACAATTTTGTATACATCTTATCATGTATGTAATGTTTCATAAAATTAATTTTTATTCAAAAATACATGTTTTAAAAATTAATTTTCATCAAAAAATCTATTATTCTAGATGATGAGGAGTTAGTCTCTGAAAAATTTTCACCACACATATCATTGATTTATTTATGAAAACCAAAAGTAGGGATTCATTGATGACAACTCAAAATCACACTCAAACCTTCACTTTTCTATACTGACATTTTTTGTTTCATTTTTTTGGAAAGTTTCCATTTAGGTTTGCTACATTAGGTTTCCATTTGTACTAGGACAAAACTGTTTCCATTTGAATAGGTCTTCCACATTTTGGACTCTTGCTGGTAATAAATTATAATTTAAAATATCTTTTATTTTATTATATAAACATTTGATTGTCACGTTTATTATAATATCTTATTTTCTAGTTAAATGTGAATTGAATTTTAATTTATTCAAATGTACTATTTTGGGTTTTAACTGTGTAAATAAAATTAATTTTAGTGACTACATATACATTTTATTATTATTTTTTTGTGTACGAAACATTTCAAAATTGTTAAATCATCACACATAATAGTCATTATATCTTGACTTGTGTAGAAAATAAGGGAGAAAGTCCCGTTTCCTTAACTATAATATCAATAATTTCTTATAAAAAACTTATTTACCAACCTTCTATAAGAATAATAAAACATATTTCATATATTACTGACAAACACAGTGTTATTTATAAGGTGGTGAGAGAGCATCAAAAGATTATGATAAAAGAGAAGAGTGTTATAATTGTTGGTATGTATTATCTAAACTTATACTATTATTTAATAGTTACACCATTCAACCTAAAAAAATTTAATTTATTATTTTTTAAAAATAAAAGAAAAAATTTACAAATCAGTGAAAGTAAAGGAAAATATTTAGAAGTTCATCACATGTGAAAACTTTTATTTAATAGGGGAACACAAATAAGTCTTCCAGATGAACGTTTTCCATTTTTTATTCAATTTTATTTCTTTAAAAGATATCAGAGAGGGGAGGACTCCAGAAAATTTCCTTATAGGTATTCCATTATCATTGATAACACATGATAACAATATTACTAAGTGTCACTATTCATATATATTAAATATTTCAGCTTTATAATGTATAGTTTTTTATTCCTCTTACATTGTGATATCAAGTTTCATTAAGGCATTAGAGTAAAAATGTTGGTATGTTATATAATAAACCAAATAGTTAAGTGGAAACATAAAAAAAAATTAAACATGATACATGTAATGAAAACAAATTTATGAATCCTTCGTTTATAGATAAATTTTAATAAGAGATTATAATTTAATGTTACTATTTCTTATATTTATTTTTTGTCTATGAGAATCAAATGTTTTCTATATTCTTTATCAATATCAAGAACCCCCAACGTGGGGAAAGTGCAACAAGAGTATGCATAATACCTTAAGTTATTGCAGGTAATATTCTATAAATATTTAAAATAATTGAATTCTTTTACTCATAAAATCTACAAATACATTACATTTGAAATGTAATTCTTACAGTACAATGTGGAATGAATATATAGACCACCTCAATACTCCTCTTCCAGAAAAAAACATCTACAAAAATTATGTCCCTTCAACTTGTTCGTGAAAAGTGTCTCTCCATTATGTATTCACATATAACAATTACTAAAAAATACTTTATTATGATTCTGTTAATTCTATGTATTATATTTATAATTTAAATTGTTATTAACATTCATAAATATTTATTATTACCACGACATTCAATGCCACTATGATCCTACTAAATACATATTTTCCTATAGTAAACTCTCTTGAAAATAGGTTTTCTATCTCTCTACTATTGAAAAATTATATCATGTCAATATATGCTTTTGATTTTAAGTTAATGGGTTCATATAATAGGTTTTACTAATATTTTTCTATTTATTCATTTTCTTATAATCTTTTTATGACATAAAACTACAGTTATAATAATCTAAATGGAGTTATATATTCTTTAACACATTAATTCTAATTATTTTACAGTACAATGATAAAACCTATAAAATAATACCAACACAGCTTTGTAGTGAGTTCTAGTGTAGGGATCTCACCATGAAACAACCTGTTTTATTTGAAAAAAAAGACAAACATTATACAGATTACTAATTATACTGTATTAATGTAGGTATAATAAAATACAAGTAAATTATTTGATCTATACACATCTATTGTAATTTGTGTCAAATTTTAACCCAAATTTCATTATAATTGCATTATAAGAAATAAAATTTACCATGTTATCCAACGTCACAAAAATAAAAATTTGTTACAACTAGTATTATGAATCACGTCTTTCTTGAAAAAAGAATATAGCCTTCTTCAATGAAAAGTAATTCTTTTAAAATTGTGGTGTACTACCACTATTAACTATACTAAGGTAATAGTTTGTATTACACAATTTTGATAATAAAAATATTTTACAATTAGTTTGTATAAATTTTATTTTCTATTTTAGACTATCATTTTTTCTTGTATATGACATCTTTGAAACAAAACTCATTCTGATATTACTGTTAATTTTAAAAATAGATTTAAGACAATTTTATAATATTTAAATAGGTAAAAATGTTGTGTAAACATTAATAATACATTTCATGATTCATAATTTATGCCAAATACGTTATATATCATTGTAGATACTGAATGCAATTATTGTTCAGTGACAGTATTGGATGTATTTCTATTGTCCTTTTTGTTAAACAAGTGATACAATTCATATCGAAATCAACTTATGAGCTAAGAAATAGTATTATTCATATAAATAATTATTATTTCTTTTTATATAATTTAAATTATTTTTACATTGATTAATAACCAATATATATCCACTGTAATAAAACGATGAGTTTGGTTTTTCTACTGAGTTTAATGTATCCAAACATAAAACACTACTCATGAATATTAAAATTTTAGATTTCAATGTCCATAATAGACATCAACTTTGTGAAAAAATACATTCAATGTATTTTTTTGATATAGGTGGTCTAAAAAAGATCAAACTACAAAATATTCATATATGGGGAAATGATTTATAGAGTTCAATTTTATTTATATTAATGAAAAATTGTGTTCCTTTCAAATAACAATGTTATAATTTTATTGATTTAAAAACCATAGGAATACATAAATTTCATAGAATAAATGTTTTACACTTGTGTTGTTGAAATATTTAAATGAACTAGAAATTTCAATATTTACATAGTATATTATTTCAAAAAAAATTATATAGGATGTGGACCACGTTGAATTTTCAAGCATCTGTAATCAACAAGATAAATTTTTTGACATGTTTCCCTCCAGTGTTGTAACTTCTGTACAATTTTCTAATATCTCTTCAAATTTAAAGTTTCCAAAAATTTCCTATATTGTTCTATATGATTCCTTTATTTTCTCATAGAAATATATATTATACACGCATACTATAAATCCATTCCATAAAGCTCATACACAATATAAGTTCATAAGAATATGCTCAAAGATTTTGAACATTTAGATGACCCTAAAAGAGGAATAAATGGAACAAATTTGGATTTTTGGATCTCAAAAAATTATGATGTTCGATTTAAATTAGCATATTTCTCTATTTTAAGGACATTTAATTCTGAGAACATAGAACGGATCTCTTTTCTATCTAGGTAATATATCTTGATTAATCTATCATTATTTTCACTTTCATAATAAAATCACATTATATATTTCATATTAAATATTCAAAATATTATTTATTTTCCATTATTATATACCAAAATGTTTTTTTAATTTTTATGTTATATAATTTATTAATGGTTTTTTTCATAGAGTTTAACAAAAAATTCTCGGTAATTAAAGTGCACAAAGCTACCTCCTCCTCCTTGACTCCCCCCCCCACCTCGAGAGCTTCCTCTTTCTTCATATTGTTCTATAACTCCTTTATGATTTTCTAATCATATTTTCACCCCCACCAATCCACCTCTCGGTTTTATATCATCAACAGTACCCTAATTTCTCCCATAATTTTTTTATGTGAGAAAGACACTGCTTAACTCCATGACAATTCATCGACCAAAGTTTTATTTTTCACTTCCTTAATCGATGATGTGTCAATATAGACCTCATGCACCTCTTGGGTCACATCAATTTCATCAGGAATCCTTCAAGTTTTCCTCCACATTTCTGAATGGTTTCCCTTTAAGAATAAATATTATAAATAACATTTTCTTTATCAACCTTCTATTACATTTTCCTACAAAGGCTGCCTCTTAGTTTCCCAATGAGATATGAATGTGTTAGTGCTGTAGAGAGATTTATTATCACCTAAAATGTCTTAAATATATTATGATATATAGGGAACACCTCCCATATCACCTTCTCATGTTTCCTTTATCTTTTTAGATTCCTTCCTTGTCTTCTTATTTTATAATTTTATAATTTCCTTTTCCATTCATCCATGCTACATGGTGTTGAACCACATCACAAAAAAACCTAAGATTTTTTTGATAAACCATTCTAATAAAATGTTTATGTATCTAAAATTATTTATAAAATTTCAATTTTAAAATTATCTATATCACTTTTTATGTATCAGGCATTCTATTAACATGTTTATAGGTATTTTATCATTCTTATTCATTATTTTTTATGCCTTTTTACTGTATTTGGTCACCGTAATATGATTTTTTTCATTGTATATTTGTTTCCATTAACTATCAGTATGTTTTGGACTATTAATATATTGAATCCACTATATACATGTTTCCAATTAGTATGTTGTGTTCACTATTTGTTCAAGGTTGGAATATTGTGTCTATTGGTAGTATGTTGTGTTCACTATTAATATGTTTCATTCAATACATATTAAATCCACTGTATATGTTCTTCTATTAAATTTCAATATATTTTATTCAATTTTAGTATGTTCATTGTTACTGTATTGTGTTTCTATTACATATGTGTTTCCATTCACTGGTAGTATGCTAAATCCACTGTATATGTGTTTTAACTATAGATATATGTTTCCTTTCACTATTTGTAATTTTTATTCACGATTAGTATATTGAAACCAATATATATTTATTTTTATACTATAAAAACATATTTATATGATTCATATGAAAAAATACAATGAAACCAACATTTTAAGATAAGTGTATGTATATTCCAGTTTTTCATGTCGTAAGGTGCATGCATGAGACTTTCATTTGCAGCTAAGGTGGTCTTTATTAGGTGTATAGTGAAGATTCGTGGATATATCATGCATCACTCCATGTATGAATTATTTTTGTTCTTCATTCTTGTTATTTTAGATTCTATAAAGGATGGATTGAACATATATATGGGTTCGATTGCATTTCCTTTGTTCATTTGATGAACCCCAAAACCAATCAATAGTATTAATGATTTCTTCCTTATCAAAGAAATGTGTTTATCTCTCTATTAAATGAGGAACACGTTTTATGAATCCTAATATTCTTTATCCTAATCAACATTATGTTATATGATAATTTAATGTTTATAGCACCACTTTATGTTATGTTAAGTAGTTACATAATATGGAGTGGAAAGAACAGCTTATTTTAATCTATTATCCTAATGTTTGTCACTTCTGTGGGAAAATAGAGTATCATGTTTTCATGTAAAAATTTATACATTTTTTAATATATTTGATTTTCATACTCATTAAATAGTTACACAGTTTTAATAAATTTCTTATATTAGGGTATCTCTTATGTATTATTATTTTTTTGGATCAATTATATTGAAACACAGTTTCAAAAAAAACCTTCTTTACTGTTATATATTAGAAGCAATGCATATTCAATGGAATTTGTTACCTATTTTAGTCAATAGTATGTGATTTTGAAATATCCATTTAAATTTTTTCCCAACAGTTTTATTTATCAACCCATTTTAATTTTCCTTTCCATGTGGTAAATTTTGTACATTATAAGATGTTAATTACTTTTTGTCATACAGTTTCGATTAGTATCGTACTTAAAGTTACCTTTCTATAAGACATAATTTGAGTCAGGTTCTTTGAATATACATCATAAAATGTATAACCATATGATGTTTCATCTACTAATGATATGTTTACTTAATTTTAACAGGTTCAACTACTATGATAATTTACTATTATGAGGCACCTCAAACTAGATTCTCCTACTCCCAAATGGAATTTTCATGATTTTGTTTTCCTATTTTGTTCAAATAAAAAAAATATTATTTAAATTAAGTTTGATTTTATAAAAATATCCATAATTTTATTTAGAAGTAAAATTTTCCACATACATTGTTGAAAATTATATTAATTCAACTATTTTATTTTATTTTAATTCAGGTCTATGTGGGATTATGGGTAATATGAATTCCTATATTCAATTCTCATATATTTAGAGTTTGTTTCACCAATGTGATTTTTATTGAAATTTACCTATTTATCTTTTGATCCATGTATACCAAAAACCTCTCACCCATGAGATATTGTTTCCAACATACCAAGACATGTATGAATGATTACAACTTTAGACCATGATTTGGGTAACTCCACTCAGTCAGTCTCAGATTCCAAGAGCTAGAATCGACCACTTCATCCTCTTTCATTAGAACTACTCTGAGTCCAACTTTGGATGCATCACAGTACATGGTTTATGCTTTACCTAACATAGTTAAAGTGAGGATAGGTGTTGAGGTCATCCTTCATTTATGAACCTGAAAACCACTCTCGAAAGCATCGAACAAAACAAACTGCATTCCTTTCTTGCTCATCCTAGACATCAGTGCTGCCAATGAAAATAAATCTTGGATAAAGAATTGATAATAACCTTCTAAACCTAGAGAGATCCAAATGTTAAATAAATTCATGGGTTTTTTTCCAAGATACCAAAGTTGAAACTTTATTTGGGTCCATTGACACTCCTTCCTCTGAGATGAAAAGACCCAAGAAGAGAACATTTTTAATCCCGAAAATATATTTGGTTAGTTAGAATAAAGCTAATTCTCTCCCAATGTAATTCGGATTATGTAAATATATTGGTAATGAACTTCTATTGATGAGGAGTACAGTAATATATCATCAACTAAAACCACCACAAACTGGTTTAGAATAGGATGAAAGATCCTATTCAGGAAGGTCATGAATATCTTTGGTGAATTAGTCAACCCAAATGACATTACCGAAAATTCATACAAGTTATACCCTCTCCTAAAAACAATCCGAGGTATGTATGATAGTCTCACCCTTAACTGTTGGAAACATAATCTCAAATAGATCTTAGAGAATATTTTAAAATCTCTCAACTGATAGAAAATATCATCAATGTGAAGAAGAGGATACTGGTTCTTGATCATCTTCTTGTTCAACCTCACATAATACACCATAAGTGAAAAGACCCATTATAATTCTTGAAAAATAGAACTTGAGAACCCAAAAGAGATATACTAGGTCGTATGATGCCTTTAGATTCTAGATCATCCCACTAAACATTAAACTCCCAAATATCTTATAGTTCTATTTTGTAAGGCATGTTATAAAATGGCTCTTATCCTAGCACGAAATAGATCATGAACTTAATCTCTCACTTGAGAGGTAGGTCACATAACTCATTATAAAAAACATCCTAAAATGGTCTAACAATGGAGGAAAATAATCCTACTACATTCCACCATCATCTAGAAAAATACCAACTGTCCAAGCTGTGAGAAAATCCAAACTACACTAAATTTTTATTGAATTACTTACCTAAAGATCCCATTCACTTTTTTGAAAATAGATTCATCCTTATAGTGATAAAAAGGTAACTCTCCTCCTATAATAATTGATCTGAGCTTGGTATAAAACTAACCAAAACATACCAAGAATCGAGTCGAAGACTATCATTTCTATCATAAATGGTTCCCAAAAGAACTTGTAACCAACACTATATAGAGAACACACCTTTAAATGTTTGATATTATCTAATCACACTCTCAACATTGTGTCGATGGTTAATAACCCATCCAATATTTGCACCTCTATGCGCAAAACAATTGTAGAAAGAGATAATGAAAATGAATGTGATGATCCTATATCAAACAAAACATAATATAAGGTAGGTGATATAAGAATTTTGCCTCTAAAGGTAGATGGTCCTGCATCCACAATAGTTGAATTAGTATGTATAATGTGCAGCAGACTTTCCCCTCTTCCCTAGGCTTCAGTATGACTACCCGGATCTATTTCCATTTCCTGGTACATGTATGGACCCAACCCTAAACATTACATAATCTTGAGTTAAGTTAATAATTTGACTTTATTTCACATTGAGGATATTTTCAATTATAGATCTTTAGATAATTAGGCCATAAATCATACATAAAAAACCATACAAATATAATGTGGAAACTTCCAAACAATATCCATTTTTTTAAAAGAAAAATTTTTAAAAATAAAACATGATTTATTATCAATATACATACTTGATATATTAATCACGACATCCTCTTTTTACTTATAAATCTTAAGGCCTATAAAAAACTTTTTTGAACTTGTGATGAGCACCAAAATCTCATTATGGGGCATAAAATCAGGAAATAAACTATTAGTCCATGAATATTTTAAACTCATAAAAACATTTTCATAAAAACAAACTTTTCAACCATAAAAAATAAACCCTTTATCTTACCTCCTTAAATCATAAGATTCCTATAAAAATACATAGAAATCATAAATCCTAAAGATAAGTTTTTCCATCCATATCGTACCTTCATTGTATCTTTCACAACTATATAGGGAGTAGCATTCATGGTTACATTTGGAAAAACTGTCAGAGTATATTCCTTAAATCTCTTAAGAGAAACCCAACCAGTTAACCTTTTATCGTGGTAAATAAAAATTAACAAAGTTACTATTCATAAAATCCCAAAAACAAAAGGAAAATATTTAAATAATTTGTACCCACTGATTTCAAATATGGAATCCATTTTTAAAAATTTAAAACATATAATTTTTATTAATAAATTTAAAATTAAACTCCGTTGTCAAAAAGAGAAAACTGGTTTTTAAAAGAAAAAACCATCGAAATACTAACATGCATTTATATCTAATTTCAATGTAAAATTACATAAAATGACCAAAATTAGATTAAATGATAAAAGCTAACTCTAATTATACTTTAAAACCAATTAAAAATATAAGTTAAAATATAATAAATTAGATGAAAAATAGTTTTGAATTAAAATAAAGTATTTTCACTATTCATTAAAATAGGAATTTTATCGTAAAAATACCAAAAAATTATCCAAACTAAATTTTTATGTCCCAATTCCAAATAATAAGTATATTTTTTCAAATATAACATATAAAAGTTTCAAAAAATATATTTAAAATGATTTTTCCATCAAAAGGTAACAAAACTGCATTTTTTTAAATACATTTTTTATCTAAAAATTTGAATTTATTATTATATCATATCAAGAAAACATATAAAATAAATTTTAAACATTAAATTGAATATATTACATATATATTTAATCAATAAAACCCATAAATAGGGATTTTGTTATTTTATAAACTCAATTATTTTCATTTAAATAGTTTTTCAGAAAAACCTTTCCTTTTATTTAAAAAGGGTTTTATTTTCATTTATAATTATTTGTTCACAAAATAGTTAATTATATACTTGTGTAAAATATATTTTCAAAAAAAACTAATATTACTCATTCTATCCATTTTAACATCTAGGTTATGAGGTAACACAATAATATTTAGTTGTTTTCTTAAGTTCAATGCAGCGTATTATGTATGATATCGAACATAGTGTCTCTTTTTTAAAATCTCAAGATGTTATAGTATAACTACGCTAGGACTAGAGTACCATGTCACCTACATTAGACTAAAAGTCTAGTGGAACTCCAACTACTATCTTGTTGAGGGGTATCTTAGCCCCTTCCCAACTCAGGTTCCCATCTTGATCTAATGCCACTGGTCTACTATGGAAAGTTTTCACAAAACCTCTAAATATGTCTCATCCTACCACAAGGATGACACTCAACTAAAAAGTAATTAAACTGTGGGTTCTTGTGTAAAAACCTTCCCCACAGATAACACTACAACAAAATTCAACCCTGATATGGTTTCCCATTTGCTTTACTTCTCTTACCACTACTACCTTGGTGTAAAATTTTATTTTGGTGATTCTTGCTACCCGAGGAAGAGATCCAAATTATCCCTACTGAAACATCATGGCCATTTATCATGTCCTATATTAGATTCCCTCCCATGATTAGTTCCTGGTCCATCACATCCTTAAAACTACTAAAAAAGTGTTCACCTGTGACTTAATCTCATAGAGAAGACCTCCATAAAAATGTATCCCCATAGAGATCACATAAATTATCAAATATGTCACAAAGAATTGTAGGTAAGTGAAACATCTAGCAGTGTCTATCACTGGAATTCCCTCTAATGTTAGATGCATGAACCCACACTCTTTTTCATCCATCAACATAACGGGATAGAAATGGTTCAGGAACTTCTTCTTGAATTCTTTCTAATATAGATCATCCTTAATTATAACTTCCTCTAGAATATCCCACCAATGCTTCAAAGTTCCAAAAAGAATATATGAAACAAGTTTTACCCTCATATCCAATAGTGTCTCAAGATGCTTGAAGATTTTCTAGACTAACTTGATCTAGAACTTAGATTATTGGGGTCCTCCTTCCCTAGTGAATGTAGGTGCATGCTACAGCTGAAACACTCTTTTCATATCAGACATCGAAGTCACAGTATGAACAATTTCCCTTTCCACAGATCGTATGACCCTCAACAAGCTCTCATGAAGTTGAACATATATATGATCCTCATGAACTATAGAAAACTCCGGTTTAGCATCATTAAGAGTGTACAAATTTTCACCCTCTTAATGCTCAAGTCGAATATGATGAGGAGGTATTTTCTCTATAAAAAAACACACACCTTAGAGCATGGGATAACAACATGGTCAACCTAAATGGGTGACAACAATAGAGAATCACTAACTCTTGGTCTCTCTAAAAAGGGATTACAAGTGTTTTAACCTAACATGGTAGTTTATTTATTTTGATTCCCTAATATAACAGATATCTCATATCACAGTACAATAGGAAAGTATATATCACATAAAAAAATATGTCCCTATCATGAACAATACATGTTAATATATATTCCTATGTTCCTATTATGATGTATTCATACTTATCTCACGCTATACTGGGACACAAGTACAAATCCTAAGAACCAATAACATCATAAAAAAATAACCTCACACAACATGTGAATCACCCTAGGTGAAATAACATCAATTGTAACAAGAAAATAGTATAAAGAACAATCCCAACCCTGGGCACTTAGATTTTCCCCTATACATGGGTTAGATACTCCCATGCACATGCTCATTACCATGTCTTGAAACATCCTAGTATCCTTTCAACTTTTCCCGAATAGTAAATAAAAATAAAAATAAAATCTTCTCCCTTTGATACCACTTTTTAATGTCCCCCCATTCTGAAACTCTCTCATGTGGCCAAAAAAGGGATTCTTACAAGACCTCAAGTGCACCTTCTCATATTCCAGTGGCATGTGACTAACAGCGGAGTTGTTAAATGTATATTGGGGATAATATACCCACTACTATAAATATTCATAGCAGTATAAATAATCCATACAAATAATATAAATTTGATTACTGAAATAGCATAAAACAATAATAAAATCCAACTAAACAACCCAATAAATAATAATGGAATAATTTAATGACATTCTAGAATGTAACTAAATTTTATACTATAAAAATAAAATTAAAATACTAGAAAACAAAAATAATTACTAAAAATCTTTGGCCCTGAATCCCAAGTTGGTTTCACCTCCAAAATCCATCCCATACATCAATAAAACAATCAAAAATATGTTATATTTCTCTTTTCCAAACCTGCATCAATGTAATATGCTCGAGTACCAAACGACGTCCCAAATAGGGTGTGAGTACAACTCAGTAGATTAAAACCACCATATCTAGACAAACAAGTCTAATAATAAGTGCATGAAATAAATTAATAAACATGTGTATTAATTAATTCAACAATAAAAAAAATACCACAACAACCTGCTTCGACTTCATGTCGGAATTTCTATAACCATGTCTCACAACCATGCCAACCACAACCATATAACCATTGTAAAAAACATACTTCGGCATCATGATTGAATATTCTGAGTTTGTCACCCAACTATGCCAACCAAACCCATATAACCAAGGTAAAACAATATATTCTAGCATCATTCTAGAATATATCTAAGAATGTATCACAACCATGCAAACCACTACCAAATAACCATGGTAAAACAACCCACTTTGGTTTCATGAAGGAATATGTCTGAGCATGTCTCACAACCATTCCAACCACAACCATAACACCATAGTAAAGAAAAATTCTTCAGTGTCATTCTATAATATGTTTAAGCATGTCTCACAACCATTCCAACCACAGCCATATAACCATGGTAAATTAACACAAAAAATAATTCAAAGGCTTATAAGAATTACAACATTTGGGTTAAAGCCTTATATTCATTACAACATGGGACTAGATCATTCCTACTCAATATAAGTATTACGACATGGGATTGGGATGAGACCAGTCAATATTAGTATTACAACATATAAGTGTACATGTTCCAAGTCCATTCCCAATATATATTCGTTTTAGCATGGATCGGAAAACATGTCAAAAAATCATGGATATCACAATATCACATCATAATCCTCAATGTTAATTATGTGAATTACCATGTCTCTTTCACTTAACTATTTCATTTATATCACAATTGATCAATAGTCAAATAAATAAGAAGTAATCCACAAATTAGAGATTATATATCAATAAATCACCTAAAGTTCCATGTCATGTTAAAAACACTTTATGCCATTATCAAAATCAAGTATATTTGAGTTCTGCTCACCATAACTATAGCCATAAGCCATGTTAATAACCAATTAAAGCCAAAAGACTTAAAAGAATAATCCCATTCACTATTTAATTAATAAATACACATGTTTATCTTGCGCAATCATAATATTGCATATACATGAGAAATATCAAACCATATGGATAATATTTAGACCACTATCTTAATTGATGAAGAGAACAAAACATACAATGGAAATTACCCACAAGGAAGAAGGTGGTGATTATTTTCAAGAGTTTCTAGAATTATAATTGGTCATGATAAAAACCAACAATGCACATAGTCAAGGTATTACACCCCAATAGTTGGAGAAACAAGGGAGAGAAGGGAAAAACCAAACCAAAAAGAATTACCAAGGATTTATCATGTTGTTGAAATGTTAGGAAGTTTGGTTGACACTCCAAAATTGCATGTAGAATTCCCTTGGTTTGAGAGGTGAAAACTATAGTGAGATGAAATAAAAATTCATCCACATAGTATACTTTAAAATAGTAGGTCAGGGAATTACATTCTATGTAATGTAGTTACACATCCTGTATATATTTTTAAAGGTATACCCCAAAAAACACACCACCTTGGATGAATATTAAAACATCCAAACATTTCATGATGAGTAATCCATTTACATGGTTTATAAATGTTCTATAGATGGTCTTTCATCCCATTTCCTTATTAAATAACCCGAACCCCTTTAAATCTTCTCAAATTTCCTAGAACCCATGATAACATGTGATCCATTTATACCCAAACTCCATTAAATGAAATAAGAATATATCCCGAACATTAAGTAATTTTCCTAAAACAATGGCTCTCCATGTGGATCCTCTTTGGTTTTCTCAAGTTTCCACACAACCCAAGACTATGTTTTCTCAAATCAAAAACATCCATGATGGAACACAACCACTCAATTTTAATGTCAAGTCAAAACTTATTAGAAATAAAAATTAACAAAAAACATGGAGAGAGACATAACTAAAAAAATAGAATCATACAAGAATGATAGCTCAAGTATCATATATATATAATATAAAGTTATTTTTTTAATGGAATATCTATCATCAAACATCTTATCTTCTCCTTTTATTCTAAAAATGAAAAAATCATCCATGATATGTCGGTTCATCTCCTTTGGGGATGAAAAGTTTTCATTTTCCATCACCACCTTCATGGATGGACATAAAACTATTATTATAGTTAAACCATATTTTAATATCTATATTATAACTTGTTTTATGTTTTGGAAAAAATATATATAAAAAATATAAAATAAACTAAATATTTATCATTAATTTCTTATCAAATTATTCATCCTCATAAAAAATGATATATGGTATCATATAATCATTTTTAATTGTGTAAATACCATATAATTTCACTTCTAGAGTACTATTCCCATTTTACAAGAATTCCCATAATTATACACAAGTAAACCGGCCATAAAATCATGAAACGAATTCCCTCAGAATGATGAAATTGATCTTTATAACTCATTGAGATAGTCATATATGAACATAATAAAGTTATAATAAATTAAATTCAAATATAATAGGTTCTCAATTGAGTAGTTAATTTTTTCATTATTATTATCTAGGACATTAAGTTCAAGGGAAAATTTTATTTAGACAAAAGGTAAGGGATCTCTCAAATCCTCCAAATTACCTTTGGATTACCCTAATGTCCCAAAGGACTCATTCTTATTTTATTTTTGGATAATACCTCTTTTTAGGATTGAAGGAGAACCCTTACATGACCTATAGGCCCAAGTCACAGGGCCCATACATGACCCAATATTTGACCTTAAAGGACTAATCCCCGTGACATATGAAACATACCCTCCCCAGTATTTGCATCTTGAAGGCGCCTAGTTCCCCACCTCGCATGTCTGATCAGCTAGAATTTCCCCATGTAGATATGAACAGTGCCTGGTCTTGATGGTAGTTTATATACCCTCCCATTCATCCAATCCTGTTATCTCTGCTCTGGTGGTTTCTATTTTTTCATTGAATCCTCATGAGGTCCTGCTCCTACGTGGTTCACCTATTCTTTGTCTTTTTTATGACCTGAAAGCCTTGTAGATCAATGTCCATTGGTGGCCTGAAGGACCTTACAGCTCGAAGGCCATGTGGCTTGAAGTCCTTTAGTGGCCTGAAGGGTTTGAGACCCATAGGCCCAAACCGGTGGCTCGAATTACCAAATAGGATTAATAGTACCAATTTTTATATTACTGAATAATAATTTCTATAGAAACAACTATTGTACTATTGTAGTAACTAAAAAATTCACCCCTACCCAGATTTGATCTTATGTCTCTTAGATGCCAAGTAGGAGCCTCTACCACTCGGGTACATGCTAATTGGAAATCACCTTTGGGTTACACTTTCTATCACTTTTCCAAAATGTAATTATTTATTATTCTTATATGCATCTCCAATATTTTGTGTGTTTGTACCAAACATATGTATGTATCTCAATTTTTCTTTCTTTTATGGGGAATTACATGTTTTAAAAGGTTCCCTTCTCAATTCATACAGATTATCAAGTCTAATGTGACTATATTTTTTATAAAATCACCCATTTTATCATGAAAAAAAAATATTAGTTTATTTCTAGTTTTATAAAAACAATTATTATTTTGTCCCCTTTAAAAAAATTAATAGTTTCCCTTAAACTGCACTAAAGTGGCTCATTTATAAATCTTCTTAAACACTCTTTTTATTTTCAAAAAATTATTTAATCCCTTCTTTCATTGATACCATTATGATACTCCCTTTGGTTATGCCTTATGAAATGATTAAGAAACCCACTTATTTCCATGGGTAAGCTTTATTATTATTCCTTATATTTGATTTCATTGTATGGAACTCATATTCATGAAAATGTTATGATATTAGAACCAAATAGTGCTCCAATGTATTGGGTAATGTTTTGTATCATGATACGTTATGTATGGGATTAGGTTGTAAACTTAATCCATTATGAATCTTTGTCCACCTTGTGATATAGTCTTGGTAGTTAGACTTGACTCATGTTATATGTTTCTACCACATTCCAATATTTCCATGATAGCATGATTCTGTGTTCTATATTTCATGATTATACAAGTTTATTTATGATCCATGCCTTTTATGAAATCATGATATGACTTCTAACTCATTTCCTATTATTTATTCCTGTTATTATTCACTTACTTGAATTTTTAGCTCATCCCTTTTATCAATGTATTTTCTAGGTTATCTTGTGATGATATAGGATCCCAAAGGAAGTTAGGATCTCATTATGGAGATTATTAAAAATATTTTTTATTCATGTTTCATGTTTTTTATTATGTAACTAGTCTTCAAATACACTAGATTTTTTATCCTTTTTTTATTTGATGGTTAATAATGATTAAAATCATGTAATAATATGTGGAAAATGATAGGGTATCTATATTTGGAATCAGAGCATGGTCAAGTTATTTTTGTGGTTTAAGACTATAACACTTTATTAAGAACCTTAGGGATAATTCTATCACCATGAATAACCTATATTGAAACTTATGAAATCATATGTTAGGATATAATTTTCATTTATATGTTATTCCCTCCATGTTTATTATTTCACTTTTTATATTCTCATTAGATAAGTATTAAATAAACCTAATTGTTTTTTATATTTGTTTAGTTAATGGTGGTAAATTGGAGAAATCGTTCCAACAATAAATGTGATAGGCAATGTAAGGATTTCCTTAATGATATTCCAAATCTAATTAGAATAGAATCCCAAAACTTCATGATTGTACTGGATCAACTAGGTTAAGTTATGAATAATAACTTAAACCATGTGGAATCCCAACCTTCTCTTAATAAAGAGTAAGTTGAGGTCAAATCCTTTATGAGACAGATACCTCTTATATTTAGTGGATCTTCTAATCCTATCATCGCAGAATAGTGGATTAACTCCATTGAAAAGATATTATCTTTCCTTCAATTATTATAAGAGAAAATAATATTTTTTGGTCTATAATTTTAATTGGAAAGCCCATCATTGTTGGAAACTGATAAAAATTCCAAATTCTAAGGAGAAAATTGATTCCATGGATTGGGAAGGATTCAAGAAAATATTTTTCAAAAAATAGTTCCCTGAAACTATTTATCTTAAGATAGAGAGGGAGTTACTCAGACTGAAGAAAAAGGAAGATGAACCTATTGGGGTGTATGAGGAAACCTTTACAAGGCCTTCATTATACACCATTGGCTTTTTTATGAATTCCTAAAACAAGTTCTATCATTTCTTTAGTGGATTAAAGACGAGTCTATGAAAAGACTTGAAAATTCAAGACTTTGACAACTATGATGGGATATTCTAATATTCTCTAAAGGTTAAGGTAGAGATTGGTGAATCTTAGTGGTATCATGGTTTCATAGATAAAAATTTAAAAAATGAGTTTAATATGAGAGGGTAAATAGATAAATCTCATGGAGGAAATAAAACCCAACTTCCCACATGTCAAAAATATGAGAAGAATCATACCGGGATCTATCTAATGGGAACTGGGAGATGCATAAAATGTGAAATATAGGGGAATTAGGATAATAATTTATATAGGTATTTGAAGAATCCCAATAATTTAGAATAATAAAGGAAGGTTCAGATCAACACTAAGCCTATTGTGCAGTGTTTCAACTGCAAGTAACATGAGCATTATATGATCCAATGCCTTAAGCCAAGGGTGGTTAGAGGAAATCAACAGTAACAACCTCAAAGGTAGCAAGAGATGTAATATTCAATCACTACTACTAAGGTGGATCCATATAATGATGTAGTGATAGGTATGCTTATTATTCATTAAAGAATAGTGAAAATACTATTTGATTATGGTTATACGAATACTTTCATATCTTTCAAGTTTAGTAGAACTATTCAAACAACACCTCAAAATATGATGGTTGAGTTATCTATGAGAATAGTAAATGGAAACATTGTTGCATATAAAGTATATAAATCCTCCATAATATATGTTTGTGGATTAAAACTCTAGGAAAATATCTTCTTACTTCATTTGGTAGAGTTTGATTCTATATCAGGCATGGATCGACTATCTTTATACAAATACATAATCAAATTTCAGGAAATAGAGATCACTCTTCACATACCAAGGCATCCTCCAATTGAATACAAGGGTAAGGAGGAGGAAAAATTCCCTTCAGAATCATCATCACCATTGTGGATATTATTTCTATGTGAGAAAACATATCAAGCTCAAATGATTGAGACAAAGTATAGGATCATGATTGAATACATTCTCATTATGAGAGACAAACTGATGTGTTCCTTACAGAATTTTGTGGTCTTCCTCCTGATCAAAATGTTTAGTTCTCAATTGATCTTATACCTAGATCTTAACCTATATAAAAGACTCCTTACAATATGGCCACCATTAAGTTGGAGGAACTAATGATGAAATTATAAGAGAATCCTAAAAATGGTTTTATATGCCCGAGTGCTTCACTATGGGTGAACCAGTACTCAAAGTCAAGAAGAAAGATGGATTATTGAACCTATGCACTAATTATCATGAGCTAAAAAATCCTCATAAATAACAGGTATCCCCTACCATAGATAGATAATTTTTTTAATCAACTATATGGGGCCAATTATTTCTCTAAGGTGTACCTTCGGTCGAGATATCACCAATTAACGGTAAAGAACATAAATATTCCAAATATTTCCTTTCGAATGAGGTATGAATTCTATGAGTCCATAGTGATTCCCTTCAGACACACCTATGATCCAAAAATTTTTCTAGACTTAATGAATAGAGTCTTTAGAGATTACCTATGAAAATTTATGGCATTATTTAAAGATGATGTTTTTATATACTCCAAGAGCAAGGAGGAACATGAGGAGAATTTGAATATTCTCTTAAAGACTCTATAATGGGATAAAATATATAAAAAGTATAGTAAATGTGACTTCTAGATGGAGGAAGTGTCATTCTTGGGTTATTTTATCACCAAGAAAGAAATATATATATTACCTTCCAAGATAAATACAATCATAGAGTGGCCCATGACAACATTTGTAATTGATATCCATGGTTTCCTTGGTCTAGTTGGTTATTACTAATTATTTGTGAGGAACTTCTCATGATTATCAAACCCACTAAGCAAGATTAATTGGAAGGGTGTAATGTTTTTCTAGACAAGTGAATGTGAAGACAACATTAAAGAGTTAAAAAAAAGGACTATCACTGCACCAATACTAACAATACCAACAAGTAAAGAACTCTTTGTGGTATAAAATGATGCTTCAAAGAATTTCATAGCCAGTGTACTGAAGAAAAATTATAATGTGATATCCTATACCTCAAGTTAGTTGAAATTTAATGAGAAAAACTATCCATCATGATCTGGAGTTGGAGGTTGTGATCTTCATATTGAAAATTTGGAATCAATATCTCTATGGGGTGAAGTGTGAGATATATACTTATCAAAAGAGCCTATAATATATATCCACATATAAAAATATTACTATAAACCAAAATAGGGTTAAAAATAATCAAATATTATTACATATCAATCCACTATCATCCTGTTAAATCAAATAAAGTGATAGATTCCCCATATAGAAAAGATTCTATAACTTTATCGATGATGAGAGTTGGGAAGGATCCAATATTCTTAGACTTTAAAAGGATAGATATATGAATCATAAAGGAAGGTACAATATCTCTTTGAGAAATATTGGTGGGATAATGTGAGGAAGGTGATTATTGAATATACATCAAAGTTCCTGGTATGTCATCAAGTGAAGGATAAAAGTAAAAATTTTACAAGAATGATACAACCATTACCCATACCTACATAAAAACAGGAAAATAGAATCATTATCTTTGTCACTAAACTTATGAAGACATCAAAAGAAAATAATGTTATATGGGTCATTTTGGATCATCCTACAAAGACTACTCAAATTATTAGGATATGAGAGGACTTTTCACTTGAGAAACTTTCTCAGATATAAATTAATGAATTGGTGAATATGCACGGTGTTCCATTATTGATTTTTTGGATCATGACCGGAGATTTAACTAAATATTTTGGTAAAGTCTCCAAAATGATCAAAACACTGATCTGAACTTTAGTATGACTTGTCACTATCAATCTTATAGTCAATCTGTGTGGACCATTCCAACACTGTAAGACAACTTAAGAACATGATCAATGAACTTGAAAGGTTGATGGGACCAAAATATTCCACAAGTTGAGTTCTCTTATAACAATATTTTCCACTCAATCATCAAAATGGATTCATATGAATCCCTTTATGGGAAGATGTCTAGAAAACCTACATGCTGGGTTTAAATTGCTGAATGTAAGCTCCTGGGACCTGAAATAGTCAATGAAATTTTAGTAAAGGTAAAGACCATACAATAGCATATTCGAGCTTCCAAACGTTGACAGAAGATCTATGTAGATAATCATAGATAGAGATTATAGTTTGAAATTGGTGAAAAGGTATTATGTTTCATATCTATATGAAAGGGAGTTATGATATTTGGGAATAAATGAAAGCTAATTCTTAGGTACATCATCACCTTCAATATTCTTGATCAGGTCAGAGTTGTAGCATATCGACTAACACTTCCACCAACCATTTCTCAAGTACATTATGTATTCCAATTATTTCTCTTGAGGTAGTAAATAGTAGATCCTTAACATGTACTTAATTAATATATTGTATGGATATATAATTATTTCTATTATGAGAAGAAGCTGAATAAGGTTTTGGATCGTAGAGACAAGGTTCTACGTAACATGACCACTCACCTGATCATGGTACTATGCAGAAACTATAAGTATGAATAGGCAATATGGTAAATGGGGGAAGAAATAAAGGATAAATACCCTCATTTTTTTCATTTTAGTATGTAAAACAAAATTTCAAGGATTAAATTTCATAAGGGGGGAGAATGTAATGACACAAAATTTTATCAATGGAATTTCCATCTTATAATTATGTCATAAAACAAATACATCACATAGATAACCCAATAAAAATTTATTCTCATAAATAATTAATTATAAATTAGTTATCAAATAAACTAATAATAATGTTAAATATTATAGAGTGACAATTAATAGAAAATAAGATAACATATATGGGAAAATTTGGATCTGCTTGATCTACTAGAATGACCGCACTCATGAACAAAGATGTAGTAATAAAACATAATGTTAGTAACAAATATTAATTTTTAATATGAAAGTATATAACCTTGATATAAAATATAATAATTAATGAAATTTGAGGTATTTAGGGAAATTAAGAAACCTATACTGATAGATTAGTAACATATTCAATTAGAATAGTAACGTGACCATTGAAATAGTAATGTAACTGTTATGAATAGTAAACTAGCCATTAGAATAGTAACCTCACCTATTAAGGTAAAATAAAATTTTTGTATCTTATAATTTAAAATATCATATATTTATATCATGGTATAAAAAATAAGTGTTTCAAAAATGATAAATTAAGTATTGGTATTTTTATAAAACATAAATTTTTATTTCAAATTTTATAATTAATATAATGATTTAAAATTAAAATTATTCATAAATTAATATTATTTTTTATTATAATTATAAGATAATTTTATGATACCTTAATTAATTTTTTAAAGGGTCATAAAATTGATTATAATATTAAAATCAGTATTTTTCGAATGAATGATGATTTTATTTAAAAATTAAATCACTCATTTATAGAAAATTATTTTCATAAATTGGATCATAGTTTTTGAATCTACACATTGATAAATTTTTAGGGTGATTTTATGAGATTTTTCTAAAATAGTTGAGTTTTTGGTGAATAGTGAAATACTGTAATTTACATTATTCAACAAATACAATAATTTTTTAGTCATGGATTACTTATGGGTGATGTAAACACCCCTTTGTTTGAACTATTTCGAACTATTTACTATATTTAGTCACATAAATCAACAATATTTATAGTCATGAGATAAAATAATAAACTAATGAATATAATAAAAAAAACCCTCTCTCCTCCACCTATAAATACCACCCCTCACCACCCATTCTCATCAAATATTATAAGACTTATAGATTGTCAATATTATTCCAAATTAACTTTCCAAGCCTCTTCCCATTTCCAAGAGATACTGGTATTAAGAATAGACCAAACCCAAGTTTATTAATGAGGTTCTCAAGGAGACGACATTCAAGAGGTGAAATCCTCAATCCTTCCCTTTTACTTTTTTTCTTATCTTCTTCTCACCTAACCTATCCAAAGTATCATGATAACTATAGTATCATACATATAAAATGGTATTTTATTTTTTTAATGTAATATTTATCATAAAATCTCTTATCTTCTTCTTCGATTCTAAAAATAAAAAACACCGTCTGTGATATGTCGGTCCATCACCTTCGTGGAGGACGAGTTTTCATTTTCCCTAACCACCTTCAAGGATGGTCATAAAACCATTGTTATTGTTAAAAAAATATTTTAATATGTGTATTATAAAATTTATTATGTTCTGGAACTAATATATAGACATAAAATTAAATAAAACTAAACTAGTTCGTGATGATCATAAAAACTGCTAAAATAAACTAAACAATTATAATTAATGTTTTATCAAATGAATCATCCTAATACCAAAAACATGATATATGGGTCCATTTGAACTTATATAAATGTATAATTAAAACATAATTTCACTTCTAGAGTACTATTACCATTTTAAAAGAACTTACATAATTATACGTAGGTAAATAAACCATGAAATCATGAAACAGACGCTCCCAGAATGATGAAAATGAACTTTATAACTCATTGAGATGGTCATAAATGAACATGATAAAATTATAATAAATAAAATAAATATATAATTGGTTCTTAATTAAGTATTTAATGGATCTAATTTTAATATCCATGATATTAAGTGAAAGTGAATAATGCATTCAAACATAAGGTAAGGGATATCTCTGAACCTCCAAATTACCTTTAGGTTATGCTTTCTCTCTATTTTACCCAATTTAATTATTTGTTATTATTATATTAATCTCAAATAATATATTTTTATGTACTTGAAGTATGTATGTATCTCAACTCATCTTTATTTTATGTGGAATTACATGTTTTAAAAAGTTCACTTCTCAATTCCTCTCGATAAGCATGTCCGATTAAAGAGAAATTCCCTATTTCTTACCCATTTTTAAGTATAGTCCATAAAATATTTTAAGACACCATATTTTTTCCAAAATAACTCATTTTAACATGAAAACCCATCTTAGTGTATTTTTTGTTTTATACAAACAATTATGAATTTTCTCTCTATAAAGACTCTTTAATATTTTTCTTTAAACCACACTAAAGTGGATCATTTATAAATGTTACATAAACACTATTTTTCATGTATTCGATTTAGATGGACATCATTATTCAAGATATATTATTATTTTATGATTTTACATAAATTACTTAATCCCTTCTTTCATGGATACCATTATGATACACCCTTTGGTTATGCCTTATAATATAATTACAAAACCCATCTCTTTACATGGGTAACCTTTATGATTATTTCTTATGTTTGATTTCTTTATGTGGAACAAATATTTATGATCTTTCTATGATGGGTTTTTTCAGACAGTTCTCCAATGTATTGGGTGATTTTTTTAGTCTCATGAGATGTTATGTATGGGATTAGGGAGTAAACCTAATCCATTATGAGACTTTGTCAACCATGTGATGTATTCTTGGTAGTTAGCCTTGAATCATGTTTATGTCATGTTATATGTTTATTTTACATTCCAATATTGTAGTGATCATATGATTCCATATTCTATATATTGTTATTCTACATATTTATTCATGATTCATGCCTTTTATATCACCATGTTATGTCATCTTACTCAGGTGTTATGATTTATTCCTGTGTTTATTCCTTTACTATGCTTTTTTAGCTCATCGCTTTTTTCTATGTATTCCCCAGGTTATCCTATGGAGATACAGGAGATAAATGTATATTAGGATGTCAATGTAAAAAATTTATAAAAATATATTTTATTCTAGTTTCATGTTTTCTAATTACGTTCCTAGTCTTCAAATACACTATTCTTTTTTATCCTTGGACTGTCTTTAATGGTTAATAATGCTTAAAATCATTTAATAGTATGTGTAAAAGGATAGGGTAACTAAACTCTCTATCTCTCCCAACCTATTTGATATCTTTTATGACTAACACCAAGTTTTTAGCAGCGTAATTTTGAAAATTTTCAAACACCTCTTATCTTGTTTTCTCAAACATATTATAAACAACTTTTAAATCATCCTTTATGAGTTATATGAGTCTATATTCATTAATATAAAATGTGATAATAGTAGAATTAGTTTTACTAGTATATGTATAATCTTGAAATACTGAATTTATAAATCCTTTTTCCAGCTTCAACATCATGTTTAAAAGGTCTTCTTGTATAAAGAACTGACTTGTGATCTTAGATCTTCAATTTCCTTTTTTATTAGTTATATTTTGAGATGGAAACTTGGAAGAAGATTAGAAATTAATTAAGTCAATATCCTAGATATATCTTCTTCTCTTATTAACTCTATTGAATTTCTAAAACCAATAAAAAGTTCTTATAACACCACTATCAAATCTAATTTTAACTCATTCAAATAATCTTTTGTTACATAGGATGTAGAAGGAATAAAAGGGATAAAAGTAGGTATTAGAGTATATGGATCATATGATGACATCCTACCATATATATCACCCTAAATCTCTATATACATGGGTCTTGTATATTAGAATTCATCTTCATAAAAATCTTCTTCATCATCATCAAGAACATCAGTATAGAAATATACAACATGTGTTGTTACATTTGTGTCACTGGGTTCCTCAACATCCTTTATAGGACTAGTTCCAAACAGTCCTTCAAAAACTTGATCAATATACGGTATTTTATGAAATACTTCAAGTACATTGTTTGAATGAATCTCAGTTATCAAATAACCTTCAAGAACACTTTTAGTAGAAGGGATGGTAGATCAACCGTCCTGATGTGGGATACCCCCATTATCACCATCAAACTCAGAGTAGTCTAGAATAAGTATCATTGATCCTGGTAAATTCTCCCTCATAAAAGGTGTATATGGTATATAAGTTCTATATTTTTTCCAAACACATGAGACTTATATGAACTATCTCCATCATCATCAAACATACTAGATTCATCCCATTTAGGTTCATCAACAAAACCATTGATAGAAACTTTAATATTAACAATATACTCATCTTGAAACTCATATCCATGAGGGTGTAAAGGTATATGAGAGTAATGTGGTCCAAAATAAATAGTAGAAGAGGATTCTATGTCATACTCATGTGTTTCCCTAGCTTCCCCATCAAGATTATCTATTTCCATTTCTTCTTCCTAAACATCATCATCATAATAATATTCAAAAATTTCATGTAGATCAAGACCTAGAATCCAACTTCTCCCTTGTTCAAACTAGATACAGGACATGATAAAACATTTCATATATCTTCTCAAAGACTTCAACTTATTCCATTTTCCCTGGGCTATAATTTACTTTCATATGCTTATGTATCTTTTTAGTTAGGCATAAACCATTTGAGAAAGTTACATTTTCCTCCCCCTAGGGAACTAATTACTTATACTTCAAAGGGGATTAAATAAACATCAGATATAGTAAAGAATTAAACTTAGAAGTGGGATTAGACAACTCATTTAAATTCCTCATCACAAAACTAAAAAAAATTATTTTAAAAACATTCTTCATCAATAAAAGAAAGAATAGATCATGGTTCCTCAGGATACTAATGTCTCCTTTATTAGGACAAATTAAATGATGGATGAATTTTTATAGCAGTATATATTAACTAATGAGCTCCACTTTGGTTGGTATTATGGTTGTCCCATTCTCAGTTAGTTATCAAGTATCATTTTTTAATTCAAAGTGGGAATGGTTTATTGGATACAAACATTGATATTCTTGATTATCACCATTATGAGGTATGATTAATATATTTTCCTATAGTATTGAAGAAAAATAAAGAACTTACTTATTCACCATTATTCTAATGGTGTCTCATTTATCTCAAGGGATAAATTCTATATGGGCGTATAATTATTTAACTACCCTAGGATATAACAACATACCATTTTTATTAAAACAAACAACCCAACATTTTTTATGAATTGATCTCTATACTAGTGTCTTTATAGACTGATTCCACTGAGAATCCACTTCATTTTTATCCCAAATGAGTCAATATATAATATTAAATTTGTGAAACTTAGTTATAGAAGTTGATCTAACTTTATCCTTATTGGATATCTTAGTAAATAGGTGCTTCAGTAGAAGGTATGGTATCAGGATCACATTTCATCCTTGAAATTATCAGGCTTGGATTCAATTTTTCAGAAGGTATGAGTTTAAGGGATACAGGTTCTAGAGTATAACACGTAATTTAACACTGAGATTTCTGGAAATATATTTTTTCTAATTAATTTAATCTTTTTGATATTTTTTATTTCACACAACACTTTATATAACTTTTGTTATATGAAACCATTATGTTTGGACTGTATTATATGAAAATCCATGTTAATATGGCACAAAATGAAACACTTATTTTAGATTATGGTACATGAAACCCTATCTTTAGATTTTGTTGCACACAATACTGAGTCTCTTTGATAATTTGTGTTACACGCAAGACCGAGTTTTACCGAAATACAATATACTATTATTATTATTATTAAAATATTACTATAGTTACCACCTAGTAGTTGGAATTGTGGTTATGAATAATATTAATTAAATTATAAAAATATGGTATAAACATGTATACGATAAGAATTATTTAGATACTAATTATCCTGAAAACTAAAAAACCCTTTTTGTGAATATAAAAAATCATTTGCTTGAAAACTATATTTATGAAATCAAAGATGTTTTACCTAAATTAAAAGACTTCTTATAAATTATTTTAATGAAATATATAAATAAATATATCTATAATTATTTAAACTATTTAAAATTCATATTATGTTTTTTCTAGATAATAAATAATAATAAATCCAATTTTATGAATAAAATGCTGTATTTTTTTAAAAGGTCATTTTATCACCTTTTAATGGTGCACCTATTTTATGTATAATTTTTGAAACATGTTAATTTAAATTTTAAAAAATAAAATTAATTTATTAAATATTAATATAAAAATTTACCTTGGGTTAATTTTTGTTATTTTTCTAAGAAGATTCATTTTCTGATGAATAGTGAAAAACACTAAATTTTAATTGAGAATGACTTTTTTATCTAAATTATTTATATATTTAAATTTTATTTTAAATTGGTTTTAACGTATATTTAGATAAATTATACATATATTAATATATTTTTGGTCATTGAAATCAATTTAACATTGAAATTGTATATAAAAACAATTCGAACGTTTGAGCATTCTTACTTTAAAAACATGTTTTAATGACATGTCTACGAGATTAATTTAAAATTATTTTCTTCCAATTTTATGATTATAATTTATAAAAATGAATTCCATATTGGTAATATTAATAATTTATGATTTATAATTATTTAAACTTAGTTTAAAAAAAAATATTAGTGAAAGTAATTAAAACTAATTACAGTAATTAAGGTAAAAACAATCTTAATTGGTAACTAAACATAAAATATATTGTGTAAAAATTACCCTAAAATTGTATAAAAATTATTTCATGGAAATATTTTTACCATTAAACATATAATTTTCTATAATTTTCTATTTTTAACCCTTGGTGGATAGGTTAAACATGGGGACCAATCAAATATTTCCAAGAATACCCAATGTGTCATTTCCCCACTTATAAAAGGCCACCCTCCTCCTCCTCTCATTACACCTCTAAATCCATTTTTTCACATAAAAAACATTACCAAACAATCTCCGAATATCCATAATATCATCCTATAAGCCTTTATTTTTATATAAATCCAACTAATGAATCCCTTGGGTGCAAACCAAAAGTAGGTACCCGAAAAAGCAGTAACATTCATCAATGTTCATTTATATTTTATTTATTTCTACACCCATCTGATTATTATTATTCCATTATTATATAATAACATAAGTATAATAAATATAATGATATTTTTTTATTCTAATTGTTTAAATTGAACCTACACACACTCCAATAAAATTGGTAATGAACTTATAGTTTGTGTGTACGGTGGACTCCTGCCTCACAAAATGACGTCATTTTTTTTATTTAACAAATATAATGGTTGGAAATTATGATGGAAGAAATGTTTATATATATATATATTATATTTATAATGTATTTATAATTATTTAATTATTATATAAAACATATCTTCTTCGTTTTCATTTTGTATAAATATGATAACATAGTTTGTGGACATATGGACGACCACCTCCTCAAAGTGATGTGATTCGTTCACACATTACATGGAATGTATTAATTATGGTTTTTGTAAATGTATATTATATTCATAAAATAATAATATTATTGGAATTATAATATATATATGTACATATATTTCATTTACTTACTTTCTTTCAATACGTCAACAAAATGGAAACAACGTTCTTGCATACATATGGTAAACTGACTCCATGAACGGTGTATTCCATTTCAAATTTCTATAATTTATATATTATTATATATATTTATATAATGAATATATATGATATTTAAATCATGTTTTAAATTATTAAAATAATTAAATAATTATCTAAGTAAGAGGATTAAGAATAACAAGTAAAAACACATATGAACAACAAAGAGGATATTACCCAAAATGTGACATAAACATGAAATTATTAATAAAAAAGTAATATAAAGTCATAATAAAATCATATATGGTATGATATATAATAATAAGGTTATTTTTAATATATATAATAAACTTATAATTATTATAAAAGAGTTTTAAACATGCATGAGAAAAGTTTAGACATAAGGTAAGGGTTTTCTCATCTCACTTTTACTTCTATGAGATATATGCTATATTCACCACTTATTCTTTTGTGTGGTATATATAATTACCTATGAAATTTTATATCCTGAATTTCCTTTATTTAATGATATTAAAATTATCAATTGGTTTTATTGTTTCACGTATCTCATGATTCAAAAGTTACTCAAGTAGTAAGGGGATTTCTAGTCTCACTTTTATTTCTAAGAAACTTTTCCTTATTAACCACTCATTTATTTTTTCTGGTATATATACTACCCATGAATTTATTATATTATTATTATTATTATTTAATTTATTTTTATTTACATATCCATTTTAGGATCTCTATTTCAGTGGGTTTACAGTTTAAAAGTTACCAAATTCGTAAGGTAGCTTTTTCTCAATTTTCCTTCTTTGAGACACATGTTATGTTATGCACCTATATTATTTTATGAGGTGTATATACCACCCTTTGAAATGTTATATCATGAATATAATAATTTTAATCATATTCTAATCATTATATAATGTTATTTTTTTCGGTAATTAGGATTCAATGTTACCAAATTGGTAACAATATATCTCTACAATCTCATTTTTTATTGTGATTGTTTATGTTTAGGCTTCCATTAATGAAATATTATGATCCATCTCTCAATGACTCTCAAGAATTTAATTATCATATATTTTTATGATATCTTCATGCATTTGTACCATTTTTCCACTCCTTAGTACTTATGATGATTAAGGAAATGTTTTTTTTGAAAATCCATCTATATTTCTCTCTTCGGTTGGAAATCTGTTTTATTCACAAATAATGTTTTCTAAAAACATTTTCAAATTTTTTTAAATGATATTTTATAATAATTTTTAAAGAAATATATTTCTGATATTTTTATTTTTAAAAGTGTTTAAAATGGTTTTCAAAGATCCATTTATATGTTTTTAAGGTTGTTTTCAAAGAAAAAGATTTTCAAAATCTTTTATGTTTTAAAAATAATTTTTCAAATAGGAAAGAATATTTTACTAAATAAATGTTTTAAATTATTTTTAAATATTATTTTATAATTTTTCAATTTGGATTTCATATAAAAGGATTTTTAAAATGTTTTATGCCTAAAAATTTATTTTCAAGGAAGTTTTATTTTCCTTAAGAAATGATCTAAGTCATCTTTCAAAATAATTCTCCATAGAAGATTACATCCTTTGATATATTTATTTTTTATGACGGATATGATCCAAGGATACTATTCATATTTTTTATCTTAATGGTTTATGTTTTTATGGAATGATGTTTATGGAACCCATTTCTCTTCCATGGGTTATACCATGATAAATGCATAGGAAACCAGTTTCCTTTCATGGGTTATTCTAGAATGAAATGATTATGGAACCTATATCTTTTTCATATTTTATGATATGATGAAATTTTTATGATACCCTTTTCATTTCATGGGTTATTATATTATATTTATGAAACACCTCTTTTTATGGGTCATGATATGATGGATGTTTTATTATCTTATGGCACATGTATGTATGATTTCATTATTTGATAGGTGGGACCAATCTCCCCCTCTAATGTATTGGGTAATGAAAAATGGTATATGAGCTAAAAGGGAACATTTTTTTAGACCAATCCCAATAGTAATTGGGTACATGGGTTATATCCCAAGCCTAAAAATAAGACAACACATGGTTTATATCCCAAGCTTGAAAATAAGAGGGTTCACGAGTTGTAGCCCAAGACTGAAAATAATAGGGTACTTGGTTTGTATCCGAATTCCAATAATAATAGGGTACATGGGTTGTATCCCAAGTCTGAAAACAAGAGGGTACATGGGTTGTACCCCATTTCTAAAAACAAGAGGGTATACAGGTTATAGCTTAAGCATAAAAATAAGAGGGTGCATGGGTTGTAGCCCAAGCCCAAAAATAAGAGGGTTAATGGGTTGTTAGCCTATTATCAAAGTAGGTACATGGATGATTATCCCAAGCATAACATGTTATTAAGGTCTTGGTAGGTATCATTGACATAACATTTTCTATACTTATGTGTACTCCTCAAATTCTATGTCTTATTCATATGTTATTCTCTCATGGGTTATTCTCTTGATTCCCTCATGATTTATGTCTTATGAACTACCAATATACATTCCATGACTCATGTATATGATCTTTGATATAGTGGGTGTGATATTAAAATGTTATACTCATGTTATCATACCCTTATTCTCATGTTATTGTTACGTATCTCCTATGTTTACCCTTATTGAGCATCTGAACTCATGATCTCTTATGTTTAATTTCCATAGGTTATGAAAAATATTTTACGAAGAATTACTAAAGGGGTATATATTTTTTGGAAACTCTGAATATCTTTCACCAAGTTAGAATATTTTATTCCAAGTTTCCATGGAAACTATTCAATTATGGTTCTTAGGCATGTACTTTTTTAATATACTAAATATTCATATAAATTAATGTAATATCTATATATATTAAGATAGGTTTCTATAATTGGTATCAAAGTAAAGTTTTAGTAAACCTTTAAAGACTAGGATGAGAAAAATTTAGTGATATCCCAAGTGATATTTTTAAGGGTATTTCTAAGGATGTCTCTATAGATAAGCTTAAGGTGTCATATATTTAAAATAAGGTGTCATAATTTAGACATCCTATAAGACATTTTTCATGATAATCTGGTTTTCTGATATGATAAGTATCACTCACACTATACTTTTTGGTTTTAGTCAATGGAGGGAATGAGAAGGAACTATGTTAACGTTGAATGTAATGGAATTTTTTTATGATCATTCAAATGGGATGACCACTTGAGTGAAGGATATTGTGATCATGCCTAATAAATTTTCATGGAACATGATTAACAATGTGTACCTTAACAAACCCTCTAATTTACCAAATAATAGAAGGAAGGAGTTTATAGAGGGTTCGTGTAATAGAGACCATGGAGGATAGAATATTTTGTTTCATTTATGTTATGAATTTGGAAAGAATCACCCAAGTGAATTTCTTAGAAAAATAAGAATATGTTTTGACTGTGGAAAATAAGGAAATGAAGAATGTAGCTTCAAAGAAAAAACTTTAGAGTTTGTTTAATGAAATTAATGGGAATAATGGACTCCCTAATACATCATCAACAAAAAATGGTTTTAAGTGTGGAATGAATGGTCATTATGATAATCGATGTCCCAAGTGGAACACTCACGAAGAAAATCGACAAGGTGGTACAAGTAATGGTTATATTGCTGATGAGGATGACACTACAGGTGAAATGTGAAAGGAAAGAGGTAATAAGTAATAAGATGAGGTATCCTTGTTAATGTATTGAGGATTAAGTTTAATAATATAAGATTTATCTTTTTATATTCAATAATTTTTTTATATTAATAGTGAAATATATAAGGATTATTTAGTTTTTGTTTTTTTTATCTAAGGATTTAAAATAATATGTTGAATGGTTCTAATGGACTAGAAAATTGAATTAATAGCAAGGTGATGTTCATGGGAAACACATGATTAAGGGAAATATATCCCTTAATCTATTACTGATGATGAGATAATTATGTTTGGGTAAAGATATATAGGATATGAATAAGTAAATTGGATAGTGTTGATTATCTCATAACTGACTAATGATTTGTTGAAAAAGTAGTTTGTGCTATTATGGATGGAGTGTATAGAATTTTCTGGATTTAAGAAATATATCAAATAAACATTGGAATAAGTAACCATGATTTTTTTCAATAATGATTTATGGTAATTACCATTTTTCAAGAGAATACAAGATTAATGTATTCACATGTATGGTATGTGAAAAATAAGAGTTACTTTAGGATATATGGGGGGTCAATGATAAGATGATTTTGATAAATTTAGTGACCTTTTTATAATTTTTTGGATTTAATATTTTAGAATGTTTATAAGGTTAACCATTTATGGAAAGTTTAAGTTAAACTTTGGATGAAGGTTATGAGATTAATGTATTATCTTACAATATGATGATCTATGCATGTTGAATAATATGTGCTACCAATTTTTCTATGTTTCTAACTAAAGACAGAACTAATGACTTCTAATTCTACCGCATTACCTATTAGTACTTTAGGAATGAAAAATCTACCTTCATTTATGAGAGTAAGAGAAGAAGTGGAAATCGAGCAAGGCACAACTAAAGGGTGATATTGTGCATAAGAAAAGGAATAAAATCAAGTAAATATATTTCCTTATGTTTTTAGATAGTAAAATAATTCAAAAACTCTAGTAAAAGGAAATTGAAATTTTTTTATCCTAATACCTTTGTTTCTATTGAACCGATGGTCTTATAAATCATCATAGATTTAAGGTTTTGATGACCTTAACATTCCATTGGTCATTCAATTTATAGTGATCAATGATTTTTATCACTCTCAATAATTATTTATTATTTTTTTACATGCCCAATATTCACTCTCAACCTTTGTTCTCCTATGTGTAAACCTGGTTATGTGTCAATTTGGGTAACTATTATGGTTTTCACTTTCCCTTTCTAAAAAAATCATACTCATTTTTACATTGTGGTTTTCTAAAAAGGGAAATTCCAAGTATTAAACCTTTGATAAACTAGGTGAATTTTGAGGAAAAAATTAACTTTAAGGGTTGTATAATATAAAACCCCAATATTTTGGTATATATATATTTTCTAATTAATTTAATCTTTTTTATATTTTATATTTGAAACAAAAATGAATATTGTTTTTGATACAAAATCACTAATTTTGGATTGCCTTATACACAACACCGAGTTAATATTTCACTACACGCAGTAGTTATATTATCTTTAGGTACATGAAACACTATGTTTGTCTTATGCTACACATAATAATGAGTCCCTTATATAACCTGTGTTGCACACAATACCGAGTTTTACTAAACTACAATATATATTAATATTATTATTAAAATATTATTATAGTTACCACCTAGATGTTGCAATGGTGGTTATAAATAAGATTGATTATATTATAAAAATATGGTTTAGACATGTATATAATAATATTTTTTTGTGACCAATTAACTAGAAATAAAAATAAATCCCTTATTGAAAATATAGAAATTCATTTGATGGAAACTTATATTTATGATATCAAATAGGTTTTACCTTAATTAAAAAATATTTATAAATTATTATAATGATATATATATATATTATAATAATTCAACTATTTAACATTTATATTACGTGTTTTCTAGACAATAGATAATAATAAATACAATTTTATGAATAAAAATATGTATTTTTCTAAATTAAAAATTTACTTCCTTTTAATGGCACACCATTTTTAAATCTAATTTTTGAAAATTTTTTAATTTTAATTTGAAAAATATAAACTTCTTTCTTGAAATATAAAAATAAAAATTTAATTTCGGTGAATTCTTTTGTATTTTTCTGAGAAGTTTCATTTTTTGATGAATAGTGAAAAAAACTGAATTTTAATAGAAAACTATTTTTTCATCTAATTTATTTATATTGTTAAATTATATTTTAAATAAGTTTTTAAGTATTTTTAGAAAAATTATACATATATTAATAAAATTTGAGTAATTTGAATAAATTTCACATCGAATTATGATATAAAAACAATTCAAACTTTTAAACATTTTCACTTTAAAAACCCGCTTTCGTGATACATCTGCATTATTATTTTTTAATTAATTAATTTTTTATTTTATTGTTTTAATTTTGAAAATTTGATTCTATATTTGGAATCAGAATAATTTATAATTTCTTTTAAGTTAAACATAGTTTTAGACCAAAAAAATTAGTGAAAGTAATTAAAATTAATTACAGTAATTAAGGTAAAAATGAGCTTAATTAATGACTAAACTTAAAATATAAGGTGAAAAACTGTGAATAAACTTGTATAAAAATTATTTTATGGATATATTTAGATCTTTAAACATATAAGGATATATAATTGTCCATTTTTAACCCTTGGGACAAGTAACATATAGGGAGCACTCAAATATTTTCAAGAATACCCAATGTGTCATTTTCTCGGCTTATAAAATGCATCCTCTCATTATACTCCCACAAAACCTATAAAGTCTTTTTGTATCATCAAAAACCCACTAAAATAATCTCTCAAAATCTATATTATAATCCTAGAATCCTCACTTTTGCATTATATCCATCCAAGGAAGCCTTTTGGTGTAAACCAAATGAAGTTACCCAAAAACCAGGTAATATTCTTTTACTTAAATTTTTGTTTTATTTATTTATCTAACCAGTCAGTTATTATTATTACATTATTAAATAATAACATAATAATCCAAAATATACTAATATGTTGTTATTTTAAGTTCTATACATACAACTACACACACTTCCCTCAAATGGGTAACAAACTTACTGTTCTTATAGATGACAGACTACTTCCTCTTGAAATAGTATCATTTGTTTTATCCTTTAACACCTATCATGGTTGGACATTATGATAAACATGCTGTTTTTATATGATATATATGATATTTATTATTTTTTTATGCCACTTTAATTATTATATGTATTATTCATTCATTTTTTCCATTTTTTGAAAATACGATAACTTCGTTTGTGGACATGTGGACTATTGCCTCCTCCAAGTGATGTGATTCATTCACACTTTACATGGAATGTATTAAGGATGGGTTTATTAAATGCATATGATATATAAAAAATAATAATTCTAATTTAATGATAATATATATATATATACTTATATTACTTTCTTTCATTCAATATGATAATAAAACAGAAACTACATTCATGTGAACGTACGACATATCATCTCCATGAACAGTATATTCAATTTCATATGTATATACATTGTATATTATTATAAATATTTATATAATGAATATATGTGATATTAAAATCATGTTTTAAATTATTTAAATATTTAAATAATGACTTAAGTAAGAGTATCAAGTAAAAAAATTCAAAACATATATAAAATGAAAAGAAGATATTACCCTAAAGGTAACATTGACATGAAATTATAAATAAACATGTAATATAAAGTCATAATAAAATAATATATGGTATGATATATAATAATATTGTTATTTTTTCTATGTATAATAAAATTATTCTTATTATACAAGAGGTTTTAACTTGTACATGGAATGTCAAGAATTAAGGTAAGTGTTTTCTAGTCTCACTTTTATTTATATGAGATATATGATATATTCACTACTTATTATTATTGTGTGGATTATATACTGAAATATGACATGTTATATCATAAATTTAATTTATTTAATGATCTTAAAAGTTTCAATTTATGTTATTATTTCATGGATTTCATGATTCAAAAGTTACTCAAGTAGTAAGGGGATTTCTATTCTCACTTTTATTTATGTGATACTTATACCTTATTCACCACACATGTATTTTGTGTGGTACATATAATTACCATGAATGTATTATATTATTATTATACTTGAATTTATTATTATTTATATATCTATATTAGGATCTCTATTTCATGGGTTTTACGATTTAAATGTTACCAAATCTGTAAGGTAGTTTTGTCTCAATTTTCCTTCTTTGAGAAACATGTTATGTTATGCACCAATATTATTTTATGAGGTGTATATAATACCCTTTGATAAGTTATATCATGAATATCCTAATTTTAATGATATTTTAAGCTTAATTTAATGTTATTATTTCCTGGGGACTATGATTCAATGTTACCAAAGTGGTAAGAGTTTATTGCTATTATATCATCTTTTATAAAGATTGTATATGATTATGCTTCCATTGATGAAATATTATGATCCACCTCTCAAGAACTATCATTAAATTTATTATACTCTATTCATTAATCATATATTCATGTATTGGTACCATTTTCCACTATTTGGTACTTAAAAATATTAAAGAAATGTTTTGTTTTTAAAAATTTGACTTTATTTCTCTCTTTGGTTGGAAATTTATTTTATTCACAAACCATGTTTTATAAAAGTTTTTTAAAAATTGTTTCTAAATTATATATTATGAAAATGTTCAAATAATTTTTTTAAGATTTTTTTTTATTTTTTAAAGTGTTTAAGATTCTTTTTAAAGACTCAATTATATTATTTCAAGGTTATTTTCAAAGAAAATGGTTTTCAAAATATTTTATGTTTTAAAAGAGTTTTTTAAAGAAGAAAATATATTTTCCTCAATAAATGTTTTAAATGGTTTTTGAAGATTAATTTATTAGTTTTAAAAGTGGATTTCAAAGAAATGGATTTTGAAAAAAATTTATTCCTTAAAATTTTATTTTTAATTAAGGGTTATTTTTCTTAATAAATGCTCCAAGTTATCTTTAAATATGATTCTTCATCTAAATGACATACTTTGATATAGTTATTATTTATTATGGATATAATCTAATAATACCATTCATATTATTTATCTGAATGTTTATTTTGATGGCATGGTGTTTATGGAAACCATTTATCTTCCACATGCTATACCATGAAAAATGCTTAAGAAATATGCTTCCTTTCACAGGTTATTCTAGAATGAATTGATTATGAAACCTTTCAATTTTCCATAGGTTATGATGTGATAAAATTTTTATTATAACCAATTCATTTCATAGGTTATGATATGAAGTTTATAAAACCCATATCTTTTTATGCATCATGATATTATGAATGTTTTATTATCCAATGAAATATATATGTATTATTTCATTTCCTGATGGGTGGGACCTATATCTCCATCCAATGCATTAGATTATGATAAATCATATATGAGCTCAATGGATACATAATTTGTAGGCACATCTTGAAAATAAGATGGTACATGGGTTATAGCCCAATCCTGAAAACAAGAGGGTACGCGGGTTATAAACCAAGCCTGAAAATAAGAGGGTATAGAGGTTGTATCCCAAGACTAAAAATAAGAGGGTATATGGATTGTATCCAAATCCCAGAAACTAGAGGGTACATGGGTTGTAGAGAAAGACCAAAAACAAGAGGGTACATGGGTTGTATCCCAATCCCCAAAATAAGAGGGTACATGGGTTGTAACCTAAGACTAAAAATAAGGGGGGAAACGGGTTGTTAACCCAAGACCAAAGTAGGTACATGGGTGATTATCCCAATACTAACATGTTATGAAGGTCTTGGTAGGTATCATTGACATAATATTTTCTATTCTTATATATATTCCAAAAATTCCATGTCTTATTCTTATGGTATTATCTCATGGATTATGCTCTTGATTCCCTCACAATTCACATATTATGAACTTACAATATTTATTCCATGACTCATGTATATAATCTTGGATATGTAGGGTATGATCTTCAAAAGTTATCCTCATGTTCTAATACCCTTATGCATATATTATTCTTATTTATCTCCTTTAGTTACCCATATTGAGAATCTAGTATCACCCATTCATATGTTTCCTTTCCCCAGGTTATGAAAAAAATATTTTATGAAGAATTACTAAATGGGAAGATCTTTGTGGTAAACTTTGAAGTTATTTCACAAATTTAGAATATTTCATTCAATGTTTCCAAAAAATAATAAACTATTGTTGTTATTGGGAGTTTACTTTTTTAATGTGATAAATATTCATTTAAATTGATGTAATATACATGTATTTTAATCTGGAGTCCCTATAGTTGGTATCAAAGGAAAGGTTTGGTAACCCTTTGGAAACTATGGTGAGAAAAATTTAGTGAGATCCCTCTATATATTTTTAAGGACATGTCTAGGTATGTATCTAAGGGTAAGCCTAGGATGTCATAGATTTAAACGAAGGTGTAATAATTTAGACATACTATAATATATTTTTCATGACTATGTTGTTTTTTGTTGTGATTAGTGCTTATCACACTATGATTTCTAGTTGTAGTCAGTTGGGTGAACCAGAAAGAATTTGGTTAACGTTGAATATGATAGTCTACTTTCTAATGAAAATTAAAATGAGGGGATCATTTAAGTGAAGTATTTTTGTGATAATTCCTAATCAGTTTTCACGGAACATGATTAATATCATGTACATTAACCTACCCTCAAAACTCACCAAGAAAATAAGGAAATATTTTGCTGGGAGTTTAGGTAACAGAGACCATTAAGGAAAGAAGATTCAGTTTAATTTGTGTTAATAATGTGGAAATAATCACCCAAGTGAATGTATTATTGGAACAAGAAGGTTTTTTGAATGTGTAAAAGAAGGATAAAAACCAAGTAACTGAAAAGAAAAAATGAATAATTCATTTAATGTAATGGATGGGAATATTATCCTCTCAAAGACATCATTGATGGTTAAATGCTTCAAGTGTGGAATGAATTTTCATTTTGAAAATCGATGTCCCTAGTGGAAAGCTTATGAAGAGGATCCTCAAGGTGGTATGGTTAGAGGTTATATTTCTTATGATGATGAGACTATAGGTGAAATGTGAAAGGAAAGAGGTATTAAGTAATTGGATGAGGTAGCCTTGTTAATTGCTTAAGGATGAAGTGGAATAATCAATATTTTTATGTATTTAGATAAAATAATTATGTATATGAATGGTTAAATATATAAGGATTGTTTAGTTAATGTTTCTTTACTATGGATTTATAAGAATATGTTGAGTGGTTCTGATAGACCAGAAAAGTTATTTAATGGAAATGGTATGTTCTTGGGAAACACATGATTAATGGAAATATAATATTTAATATGTTTCTAATGTTGAGATAATGATATTTGGATAAAGATATATAGGATATAAATAAGTAAATTTTATGGTACTGATTTCCTCAAAAAAAGTTAAAGGATTTGTTGACAAAGTAGTTTTTACTATCATGGATGGAGTTTACAACATTTTTTGTTTTAAGGAATATATCCAATAAACATTGTAATAAGGAAACATGCATGTTTTCAATAAGTATTTATGTTAATTACAATGTTTAAATATAATAAAATATGATGGTATTCACATATTTGTTATATGACAAACAAGACCTACTAAATGATATATGGGGGATCAATGTTAAGCTAATTTTGGTAATTTTAGTGACCTTATTTCTATTTTTTTGGATTTTCATCTTTCATAAGTTTTATAAAATTAATCATTTATGGAAAGTTTAAGTCAAAATGAGGATGAAGGTTTTGAAATTAAAGTATTATGTTACCATATGTTGATTTTTTCATGTTGAATAACTAGTGATAACCATTTTTTCATGATGCTAACTAAAGATATATGAAATGACTTATCATCTACCTCATGACCTATTAGTACTTCAGGAATAAAAAATTCACCTTCATTTCATAGAGTAAGATATGAAGTGGAAATCAAGCAAAGAACAACCAAAGGGTAGGATTGTGAATTTGAAAAGGAATAAAATCAAGTAAGTATATTTCCTTATATTATTAGATATTAAAATAATTAAACAACTATAAGAAAAGGATACTGAAAAAATTTATCCTAATATCATTGTTTCTGTTAAAATAATGGTCTTATAAATCATTATAGATTTATGGTTTTGAGGACCTTAACGTTTCATTGATCATTTACTTACTGATGATCAATGGTATTTATCTCTCTCTATAATTATTTATGTTTTTCTTTCATGTCCAAAATTCATCCCCAACCAATGTTCTCCAATGTGGAATACTAGTTATGATTTACTTGGGTAACCGTTATGGTTCCAACATTCCCTTTTTAAATTAAGTTTTTATATTAATTTTTATGATGTGGGTTTCTAAGAAAGGAAATTTTAATTATCAAAACATTGATAAACCATATGAATTTTGAGGGAGAAATTCATTTTAAAGGGGTAGAATGTAACAACCCAAAGTTTTGATTAATATTTTTTTCTGAATTAATTTAATCTTTTTGATATTTTTCATTTCACACAACACTAAATATATATTTTTTATAAGAAAATACTAATTTTGTATTGATTTATATGCAACACCAAGTTAATATTGCACAACACGCAACACTTATGTTAGCTTCTAACTCACAAAACACTATTTTTGGATTATGGTGCATAGAATACTGAGTCCCTTTGATAACATTTGTTAAATATAATACCTTATTTTACCAAACTGCAATACACTATTAATATTGTTATTAAAATCTTATTATAGTTACCACATAGTTGTTGGAATGGTGGTTATGAATAATATTAATTAAATTATTAAAATGTGGTTTACACGTGTATATAAAAAGAATTATTTTCTGACCAATTAACTATAAATGAAAATAAGACCATTTTTGAAAATATGGTAAATTGTTTGCCGAAATACTATATTTATGTAATCAAACAAGTTTTACCAAAATTAAAACAATTTAGATAAATGATTTTAATAATATATATATTTATATATATTATACTTGTTCAACTATTTAACATTCATCTTATGTGTTTTTTAGATAAGGGAAAAGAATAAATCCAATTGTATGAATTAAAATATGTATTTTTCTAAAAGGTAATTTTACCGCCTTTTAATGTAGAACCTATTTTAAATATAATTTTACAACTTTTTTATTTTTTATTTTAAAAATCATTGTTTTTAACTATGAATATTAAAATTTAATTTGGGTGAATTTTTGTTATTTTTCTAAGAAGTTTCATTTTTTTGATGAATAGTGAAATATAATGAATTTTAATGGAAAATACCTTTTCATCTAATTTATTTATTTTGTTAAATTATATTTCAAATAGATTTTAAAGAATATTAAGATCAATTTTCCATATATTAATTAAATTTGGGTCAATGGAATAAATTTCACATTGAAATTGGATATAAAAATAATTCGAATTTGTAGACATTTTCACTTTAAAACCCCACCTTAATAACACATATGTGGGATTAATTTTAAATTAATTTCCACCAATTTTATGTTTATAATTTTTAAAAATTGATTTCATATTTGGAATCATAATAATTTATAATTTATATTAAGGTTAACTTAGTTTTTCACCAAAAATATTAGTGAAATTATTTAAAATTAATTATAGAGATTAAGGTAAATATGAGAATATTTAATGACTAAACATAAAATATAAGGTGTAAAAATGACCCTAAACCTATCTAAAAATTATTTTCTGGGCATATTTCTACCATTAATCCTATAAATATCTATAATAGTCCATTTTTAACCCTTGGGAGATAAGTGAAACGTAGGGAGCACTCAAATATTTTTAATAATACACAATGTATCCTTTTCCCCACTTATAAAAGGCCTCCTATCCTCCTCATCTCTTCGCACATATCCAGCCTCTTCGACTCATCAAAAACCTACCAAAATAATCTCCTAAAATATCTTCTCTTATCCTAGAATCCACACTTTGGGTAGAAATCCAACCAAGGAAGCCCTTTGGTAAAAACCAAAGGAAGTTACCTGAAAAATAGGTAACATTATTCAATGTGAATTTATGTTTTATTTATTTTTCCACCCATTCAGTTCTTAATTTTCAATTATTATGTAATAATATTAGTATCCTGCATATATTTAGATATTGTTATTATAAGTGTTTTGTAGGACCCTGGAACACCCTGAGATGGGATGGGTGAATCAGGGTATCAAATTTTTCTTCTAAAGTGATGGATCTTGATCCCATAATGGTAGGAGCCTGTTAAACCTATCTGATGATAATTATAGTTAAATTTAAAAATCACATGTAGAGAGACAACATAACAATTTTACTTATTTAAACACTAAGGGACAGTCCAAGGAGCATACACCGATTGTGTTTTGTTCATACCTAAATCCACTAATACTCACTAGTTGTGTAATACAAAAGTTCATACACAATCACTCTATACCAGACACACTTCCTTTATAAGATTTTTGGGATTGCACACTATTTCCCTCATAACACTTCAATCGTCTACCCTAGTTTATTATATTTGGTGAATTCTTACTGAGTTATTCATAATGAAGGTCGCTTTAGTATATTGGCATTAGATTATTTGTCCCTAACTATCATGAGACTCTGCTTGCACCACAATCCTAAGTTAATGCACTTTGAAGGAACTATTCACTTAAACCTGATGTTTAGAATTGTTTTTCATGGAGGACCTTCATGAATATATCAACCTTAACAAAGAAAAATACCTTCTCAAATCTCATTGATTCATCATGGAATTCTCAGTCATCTCAAAGCACCCATTACACAAAAGCATTGGCATTAGTCGAGACTTAACTAGTCTTTTCTTGAGGCTCAAGCTCTCATAGAAATCCAAATTCATGAAGCTCCCTCAATTCATGAAATCATAAAAATTTCAGATTTTATGTGATTATTTTAATTTCAAATTAAGTGGGGATAACCTCATATATATATATAGGCTCGTCCCTTCATGAAGCTCCCATGCCTTCAGTGCATTTTTCATGAACCTTCAAAACCATATTCGCAAATATCCCCCAATCAGGAAGAAAAGGTTACATTTTTTATATTCATGTATATTACAATAAATTCATTATTCATTAATTATTATAGTCTTAGAGAATGTCTTTAACCTATCACGTACTCTCGAAACTCAACCTTTGTGAACCCTAATCTTTGTGAAATCCATGCCTTTTTCATATTTATAAAGATTTGTTTCCAGAAAACTCCCTGATCATCCAAGTTTGGATTGAAAAAAAAACTCAAAAAAAAATCCGTTTCAAGAACATAAAATCCTTGGTACCAATAGGATTTACCTACACCTACAAAAAATTCAATCAAATAGCTAACTAACTTACGGTTCATGTGTACGGAGGACTACTGCCTCACTAAATGATGTCATTGTTTTTTCATTTACCACCTCTCATGGTTGGTAATTATGATGGGAATACTATTTTTATATGATATTTATGATATTTATGATGTATTTATGTTTCTAAAATTTCTATATAAAGCATACCTTCCTACTTTCCATTTTGTATAAATATGATAACATCGTTTGTGGACGTGTGGACAACCGTCCCCTCAAAGCTATGTGATTAGTTCACACTTTACATGAAATTTATTAAGTATGTGTTTAGTAAAATTATATGATATATGTTTAATAATTATTCTAATGTAATTATAATATATATATATATATACATATATGTCATTTACTTTCTTTCATTCAATGTGGTAATAAAACAGAAACAACGTTCATAAGTATGTATGACCTACCATCTCCATGAACGATGTATTCCATTTCATATTTTAATAACTTATAGGTTATTATATTTATTTATATACTAAATATATATGATATTTACATCATTTTTTACATTATAGTAATAATTAAATAATGATATAAGTAATAGTATCAAGAATTACAAGTTAAAACATATATGAAAAACAAAGTCGATATTACTCAAAATGTAACCTTAACATGAAATTGTTAATAAATAGGTTATATAAATTCATAATAAAATCATATATTGTATGATATATTTTAATATGGTTAATCGGAAGATTTATAATAAACATATACATATTATATACAATTTTTGAATGTGTATGAGGAAAGTCAAGACTTAAGGTAAGGGTTTTATCGTGACACTTTTATTTCGGTGAGATATATGCTATATTCACAGCTTATTTTTTTTTTGTTTGGTGTATACACATCCCTATGAAATTTTAAATCATGTATTTCATTTATAAAATGATATTAAACATTTCAATTGATTTTATTCTTTGACAGATCTCATGATTCAAAAGTTACTCAAGTAGTAAGGGGATTCGTTGTCTCACTTTTATTTCTGTGAGACTTATGCCTCATTCACATCTCGTTTATTTTGTGTGGTGTATATAATACACAATAAGGTATTATATAATTATTATAATTTAATTTATTTGTATTTACATATCAATTTTATGATATCTATTTTATGAGTTTTAGAGTTTAAAAGTTACCGATTCGGTAAGGTAGTTTTGTCTCAATTTGCATTATTGGAGATACATGTTATGTTATTCACCTATATTCTTTTAAAAGGTGTATATACTTCAGTTTCACATGTTATAACATTAATATACTTATTTTCATGATATTTTAATTTTCATTTAATGTTATTATTTCATGGGTATTAGGATTCAATGTTACCAAAGTGGTAAGAGTTTATTTCTACAATCTCATCTTTTGTCGGGATTATTTATGATTATGCTTCCATTAACAAAATATTATGATCCATATCTCAAGAATTATCATGAATTTTATTATCATATGTTTTTCATGATATATTAATTTATTGGTACCATTTTACCACTTTTTGGTACTTAATATGATTAAAGAAATGTTTTTTTAATCCCACTTTATTTCTCTCTTCGGTCAAAAATCTATTTTATTCACAAACCATGTTTTTTTAAAATGTTTCTCAAAATTGTTTGTAAATGATATATTATAATATTTTTCAATAATAAAAGTTTTTAAAGAATTTTTTATGTTTTAATGTGTTTAAAATGGTTATAAAATATTCCTTTTTAAGTTTTCGAGGTAATTTTCAAAGAAAAAGGTTTTCAAAATGAATTATGTTTTAAATATCATTTTTCAAAGAGAAAAGGATATTTACCTCAATAAAATTTTTAAATGATTTTTAAATATTATTGTATATGTTTTTAAAGATTATTTATAAGAAAAGTATTTTTAAAAATTTTTATGCCATAAAAACTTAATTTTAATAAAGGGTTATTTTCCTTAAGAAATTCTTCAAGTTATATTTCAAAATAATTTTCCATATAAGATGAAATCCTTTTATATAATTATAATTTAATAGGTATATTATCTAATTATACCATTCATATTCTTTATATTAATGGTATATTTTTTTGATGGCATGATATTTATGGAACTCGTTTCTCTTCCACGGGTTATACCATGATTAATGTTTATAAAACTTTTCTCATTTCATGGACTATTCTAGAATGAAATGATTATGAATCCTATATATTTTTCATAGGTTATGATATGATTAAAATTTTATGATAACCATTTCATTACATGGGTTATGATATGATGTTTATGAAACCATCTATTTTTATGGGTCATGATATGATGAATGTTTAATTATCTAATGAAAGATGTGTGTATGATTTAATAGTGTGATGGGTGGGACCTAAATCTCCCTCTAATGAATTGGGTATTAAGAAATGGTATATGAGATCAAAGGGTACACAGGTTACAACCAAATATTGAAAATAAGAGGGTATATAAGTGGTATCTCAAGCCCAAAAATAAGAGGTTACATGAGTTGTTGTCCAAGACTAAAAACAAGAGGGTACATGGGTTGTAGCCCAGAACTGAAAATAAGAGGGTAAACTAGTTATAGACCAAGCCTGAAAATAAGAGGGTGCATGGGTTGTTTCCCAATATAGAAAATAATAGGTTACATGGGTTGTATCCCAAACTTGAAAAAGTGTACACGGGTTGTATCCTAAGACCGAAAATTATAGGGTGCACGTGTTATAGTACAATCCTGAAAATAAGAGGGTACGTAGGTTGTTATCCCATCCCGAAGTAGGTACACATGTGATTAACCCAAGCCTAAAAAGTTACAATGGTTATGGTATGTTTCCTTGATATAATACTTTATATGCTTATGTGTACACCAAAAATTCTATGTCTTATTTCTATGTTACACTCTCATGGATTATTTACTTGATTTTTTTCATGATTCATGTATTTTGAACTTCCAATATTTATTCCATGAATCATTTATATAATCTTTTATATGATGGTTGTGATCTTAAAATGTTACTCTCATGTTATCATTCCATTATTCTCTTATTATGATTGCATATCTCCTTTATGTACCCTTAATGAGAATTTGTGCTCACCCTTTCTTATGTTTCACTTCCCCAGGTTATGAAAAACTATTTTAAGTAGAATAACTAATAAGGAATATCTTTTGGGGAAATTTGGAATATCTTTCACCATGTTATAATATTTTGTTCTATGCTTCCAAATACAATAAAATATTACGGTCCTTGGGCATGTACTTTTGTAATGTGATGAATATTCATCTAAATTTATGGAATATCAATGTATGTAAAGCCAGGTTCACTATAGGTAAGGCTTTAAAAATAAGAAATAATTTTTAGGGAAGAGTATGCATTGATTTATATTCTAATTTGAATTTTTTTCAATCATTTAGGTAATAGAATAACCATATGTTGAAGGAAACCCACACCAAAACAATTACGTAAAAATTATAAATGAATAGAATTGGTACATATACTAGCCATGTATTCATAAAAAATTAAACCATGGTATGTCTACTAACCATGTACTCATGTAAACTATATATACCACATGACTAAGATCTCTTAATAAGTATAGTTACTATGTAATTAAAATTTCATGGTAAGTATAATAACTATTAGACTTTCTAGTCAAGATCACTTAACTAACCGTATGACTAAAAACTCATAGCCACTTATCCAACCATGTAAACTATAATTCATGGTTACTTTAATAAATGAATTAATACATATAATTTAATATAAATTCAAAATTTTAAATAGAGTTGAAAGATTTAGGAACCATTTATCATCCCTAATTATTCTCCGATATAATGTATTCTCTCAATATTCAATGAATTTTGTAATATCTCAGCAAGATAATGTTCAATACCAATGAATTCAAGAGTAATATCTCACTTTTAAAAATTATCTCTCAAAAAATTTTATCTTATATTAATTTGTTTTATCATTGAATGACATACATTATTTTTACCAATTTTAATATAAATTATATTATCAAAATTTATATGTACATGTTTAAATAGATATCTATAGTCAATTAATGTGTGTTTGATCCACAAAATATATTCACAAAAACTTCCTAAATATATTTACTCATCTTTAGTAGAGGATAATTCAAAAGAGTTTTGTTTCTTAAAACACCATGATTCTAGAGATTTTCTAAAAAAGTGATATGTTCAAGAGATTCTTTTTCTAGCTAACTTAGAACCACCAAACACGCATCTAAATAACTAACTAAAACAAATGAATTTCCTCTATAGTAAAGCAATTCTTAATTGGTTTTACTTTTAATGTATTTAAAAATTATTTTCATATCATTTAAATGCGCTTATTTTGGGTTGGATTGAAAACATGCACACATGAACACACTAAAAATAACATATGTTTTGCCATCAGTTAAGTATAGTAAACTTTCAATCATACCCCTATAGATTGTTTGATCAATAGATTTTCGGGTTTCATCTAGATCCAACTTATAACTTATACTCATGGGAGTATCACTATCTTTGGTGTTATCCATACCAAAACATTTTAGAAGATACTTAATGTAATTGATTTGATTTTAAATGATTCCTTTCTTATTTTCAAAAATCTAAAAACCAAATAATAGTTTTAAACCACCCATCAAACTCATTTCAAATTAATTTTTCATAATTTTTGAAAATTCAGTACTCAGATAATTTTTTTATGATCCAAAAATAACATCATCGACATATATTTGAACTACCGAAACATCTTTTGAAATTATTTTAAAAATAAATTAGGATAATTTATTTCTTTAGTAGAACCTTTAAAAATCAAAAATTAGTTTAACCTTTTATACTAAGCGGAAGGATGTTCTACAAAAAACATCCTCAATATATAACCATTTAGAAAGGAAATCTTGGAATCCATTTGATATAATTTGAAATTAAAATGTGCTACATAGGTAAGAAACATTCTAAAAGATTCAAGTCTTGATACTATTTTAGTAGTTTTCATATTTAATATATTATTCTTGATTATAGCCTTATTCAACCAGTCTAGATTTATTTCTAAATATAGAGTCTAACTAATCAACCTTGTTCTTAAACACCCATTTAGTGATAATGATCAGGAAGTGTTGCAGTCTTTCTATAAGTTCCCAGACATTTTTCCTTTCAAATGGATTAAATTATTCTTACATATACAATACCAATAATTCATCATTTATAACTTCAATGATTTTTTTGTTCAAGATTGATAAGATAGCTTGATTTTCAACCTAGTTTTTAAGAGAATCTCTAGTCTGTATTCCTCTATCCATATCTAGAACTATAAAATCTAAGGTATAATCTTTATGAGTCCTAATGGATCTGAGGATAGAAGTACTTGTCACTTCATTTTCTTATACAGGTTCATGTTCAAAAAAATCCTCTATGTCGAGTGATTTTTCTACAATAGGTTTTATAAAACCATCATTAGGCTTGGTTAAGGTATTAATATTCAAATTTTAAAGATCATAATCAAGGTTTTATAAATAATTATTAGGTTAACATGGATCTATTACATCAAACGTGACATCTACAGATTATTCTACAATTTTTGTTATTGAAAATCTTATATGAATTACTGCTGGATGAATAAACAAGTAAGATTACTTTATCACTTTTGTATAAAAAATTATCTAAATCGTCCTTTGTGTTGACAATAAACACCTTATAGAAAAAAAACCCTATATAAGTTAACCTTTGGTGTTCTTCCATTCCATAACTTATATGGATTTTTGGTTAAAAGTGGTCTAATAAGAACCCTATTGGTAATATAGTTAGATTTATTGATATATTCTACCCAAAAATAAATAGGTAAATAATACTCATTGAGCATAGTTTGAGAAATCACTTAAAGAGTTTTATTTCTTATCTATAAAATAACATTCTACTATAGAATCCTAAGAGTAGAAAAGTTGTCATGTTTTCCATATTTTGAGCATAATGATTAAATTTATTTATTTTCAACTTCACATACATGATCACTCATTAAGGTCTTAATAGTAATTCCACTATGTTTTATATATATTTTTCATATTTGGAAAAATAAGAATGAGTGTCACTATTTTGAGATAGAAATAATTCCCAAATGTATATAGAAAATTCATCTACGACACCAATCATTGTTTATTTATTTTATTATAAGAGAGTATAAAGGACACACATAGAAATAGAGTAAAAAAATTCAAGAGATCATATGGGTATAAAGTAATGAAGACTAAGGGTTCCTGCTTAAACTAGGTTGACTCCCTCTAGAGGGAACTTCCAAAGGCTTGAGAAACAAGAAAGATGTACATGTTAGACCACCTTAGATGTGAGAAAATCAGTGAAAACATTCCATCTGTTCCACGTATAACAAAAATCCATGCAATTGTTCACAATCCACTTTCTCCTCCTAATGGTATATTCAATAGACCATGGGGTAGGTTCATGTCCACCCAAGTGAATCAGTTTCAAAAGTTGCAAGGCTTATATTACTTTGGTTACACTGCATGTGACCAGTGATTATTGCTTGAGAATCTTCTTAAAGGGAATCTCCTCTACCAAAGAAATAAAAACAATCTAGAACCATAGTGCCCCTTGTGTACTGAACCACCCACCACCCCGCATAAGACCCATCTTGCATGAATCGATTGTGTTCATCTTGTTGCCTATATGATGAGGGTACTGGTGAACTCATCTACCCAACATATAAATGTGATCATTTTTTGGTGTGGAGGATCCAATAAGGACAATCCTAAGGAAGGGGGATTCCTCACAAAATTTTCATGGTCAAATTAAATCAGTCAATACATTCCTATTTTTGAATATAATAACAGTTCTTGTACCTGGGACTCTCTTGTGTCAAGATTTGTTCCTCTCTTTCCAGATCCCACAGAAACCTTCCACCAAGATGAGTAATCACACCATTTTCTTCGTTCCATGGCTCCTCACCCATAGAACCACTAATTGATGAAGTTCGTACTCAAGGCCTATTGGGTAGACCATCCAATGAAACCATCAAACTCATGCCACACGATGCTTTCCCAATCATTCTAATAAAAATATGATTGATTTTTTCAACTCATAGCTCCCTACATTTTTGGTACTTTAAGGGTGGACTCACACCTAGGTTTTTGATATTATAATCAGTGGGAAGTTAATTTTTCTAAACCCACCACACTATAAAATTTAACTTATTCGTGATCTCTCTATGAAAAATCACTTCACCCTATTCAACATGATCATGGTCCACTATTGGTATTCTATTAAAATATTTGGTTGAGAAGACGCCCAAGGAGTATCCTCTAAATACACATATTTCTAGCTCATATTTCATCACTATGTTATAAAATATAGTCTATTATTCCATGTCAAGGATAATATGGATGAATCTCAAATGAGAAATTGCTTTTCTAAAAGTGATTTTTGAAGTAGGAAATACAATACTTGTTCTTACCTAGTTTTGATTCTAGAGATTTATGTGTCCTCGGGAAAAAATCCACCAATTGCACTATTGGATATCTAATAAATAAGTCTAGATAAAGAGACAAGTACAAAAAGGCCTATGTCTCTCACTACACATGTCAATCCCATACATGTCTTGCATGAGATTTCCCTAGAGCATCTTCCACTCGAGAACCTCCTAGGAAAACTTAGCATGGAGACCCTGAATTTTTCTTTAGACACATATAATGTTGATACCACCCTCAAAAAATGGTTTTTTTAGTCTATAACAAGCCTCCCAGTGGTTCTTACCTTCCAATTGATCATCCCACAAAAATGAATCCATAATGTTCTCCTTTTGAAAGATCACCCCATAAGGGACCTTGAGCGAGGAAAGGACATGCATTGGAATATAGAAATATCACTTCGTATTTAATATAAAAACTCTAGAAGATCCAAAAAAGTCCATGTGAACCAAATCTAGGGGTTTATAACTAGAAACATATTTCTTTGGTATGAAATTGATCTTTTATTGATTACATTTTTGACATGGGTTATAGAATTTTTCTTTTAGGAGTTCTAATTTAGGATGATCCTTAACTAATAATTTCGTAATTATATTTATATGTGAGTAAAGGTTTTAGTGTCCTTTTATCCTATTTAATAGTCAATATTCTTTTTGAAAGTAATTTATGCAAGAAATATTTTGAGAAAATAATGAATCTAAATCAAATGTATAAATGTTTTCATTATGCATGGTAATAAAAATTAAATCATGATTAGAGTCATATATTTTTCAATAATTGTTTTCAAAATTCACATCATAACCATCATCACATAATTTTGTGATGCTAATAAATTTATAATTCAACCCATCTAAAAACTACAGAAATCAAAGTAGTACTGGAATCAACAATTTGAGAAAGTCTAATTATCATTCATTTGGAGTTGTCCCCAAAAGTGAAATGTCCACCATCCACCTTGGTAAGGTTTTTAAATATTAATTAAACCCCAGTCATGTTTTTGGAACATCCACTATTCAGATACCATATGTGTTTAATGGTATTCTTCATGAAGGATTCCTACACACATTTAAATAAGAAATGATTTTGGTACCCACAATTTATTGGGTCTAGAAATTTAGTAATAATAACTTTAGTAATCCAAATTTGTTTGACTCGTTTACTATAAATAGAATTTATACTTTTAGAAATTATATATTTATTAGGTCCATAATAAAAATAAATGTTTATAGAGTTGGAAGATCATGATCTAGGAACAAATATATTTTTATTAATTTTCCTCCTATCATAATGATAACCACTACCAATGGTATACATGGGTGTAGTTTTTTTGAAAAGAATCCTGGTTAAGGTTTATATTAAATGTATAATATTTTATGAATCTTTTTCTATGTTACTCATTCAATAATTTATGCTAATTGTTTTCTTTTAATAGCTGATAATTTGTGTTCTTCCCTAATGAAAATTTAGACTTAAAATGAATAGATAAATCATGTTTTTTATTTATACTTTTATACATATCTTTATGTTAATTAAAATTTTCTTATTATATATTACCTTACTCAAAAAAAATATTTTCTTCTTATATTTTGGTCACTGTTTTCATTTCCATAAATATTAGAAATATGAACTAGAGGTGTAGGAATATTATTTAGTACCTTGGATGAGTTTTTCATAAAACACATATTAGCTTTGTAAGCTTTTTCTTTTCTTCTCGATCTAAGTCCACTTGAACTATCCTCAAAGGTTCTCTATGTGGATTTCATATCCTTTGTTGGCCTTTTTCCCTTTATCCTCATATCTTTTTTTATATTTAAATTTTTTACATTCAGCTTTGATATGATCTTTTATCTTTCATTCATAATAGTTCACTTCACTGGATTGATTCTCATTCCTTAATCTTGATGAATTTATTATTCCTATTTAACTTTTTTAATCTATCAGATAAGTGGTTCATTTTCTCATCACTGACTGAATCTAATTTATCTTTACTCAAATTTTCATCTTTTAGTTTTTTCCATTAGCTTTGACTCAGTGGTATTGAAAATAATAGACTTTCTTCTTATTTCTTACCCTTCCTTTTTATTCACCTTTAGTTCTACCTCATATAGAATGATTTTTCTAATAAACTCCATTACTAGTTTTTTTAAATTTCATATGATTCTCTAATAGAAATAGAGGTTCCTCTCCACCAATATAGTAATCATCATTGTTGTCACATCACTTTATATTTACATTCAATTTTCTTCCCAAGTTAATTCATTGTGTTTACAATCTCATTGCACCGGAGATACATGTAAAAAATGTATTCGATAGGATTAATCATAAATGTATCATATTTAATGGTATTTTTATTCAGATGCATTTCTTTAACATTTAAAATTAAATCATGAGAAATTGTAAGAGTATACCATATTTTAAAAGTAGAAAACTATTATAAATTCTATTAAACTTATTATATCTAGAATAAAAATGTAATAAATTCATGTATTTATAGTTATAGTCATCAGAGACCTTAGTGTAAACACTCAAATCATCTTTAAAGACTTTTGGTTTTTAATATTTTTCTTGGATTATAGTCCAAATATAAAATCTCATGATTTCTATATGGATTTTTATTTTTATTTTCTACTGAGCATAATTGGTTCCATTAAAATAAGAAGGTTTTGCAATAGAGTAAAACAGAAGTAATAAAAGTGTAGAAAAAGGAAAAAACACATTCCCACCAAAATAAAAATGCAAAAGTGTCCAACCTGTTCTGAAGGAGGGGATCGCTTCCAGAAGTAACTGCCAAAAATCTTCTCAGCCCAACACCGATAAACACCTTGATCGGTCAAACTCACTAAGCTTTGCCTTCCTTGGGTCCTCTGAGGACTCTGTCAAAATACATATTGTCTACACAAGACACAAAACATGTACGGACAAAGCCCGTGAAGGATTGGGTATAATAATATTCAGTAGGAACTCCAAACCCAAAAATAAAAGATAGAAACTGAAAGGAAACAGTCCTCTCAACCTAGCTAGAGGTAACCCCAATAGGTTAGAAACTCCATCTCGAATCATCCTTAGTTTTATATTACTGGTCCGCTAACTCAAATAACCCCAAATGAAAGAGTAAGAAAACCCCATCTTATAGCACAACCTAATAAAAAATAAGCTCATATAAGCATAGGGGGATCAACACAGTGAGTTGATAAACTACATGTCGAGCCTTCTCCACCCTTAGAAGGAGAGTGACCTCATCCAATCATGAGAGGATAAACACAAAAATCACATGGCATACCCAGCACGTCTTCACCTCCCATGGAAAGAGAGTAACCAAAAGTAAGGTGTGGCCACAGAAGTGTTATGTATACTCATTCATGAAGGGGTGTAAACCCAAAATGTGACAACACCAAAAGGAATCCAAAACATCATCCAGATATACTCATCTTAGACTCCAAGTCTCATGTGGTTCCGACCTCATATCATGTGATAGGATGCTACTCAAGGCTCAAAAAGGTAAACATCAAACTATTAGAAACACACTCAATGAGATCATCTATTTAAGATGAAACCCATCCAAGAGATACACTTCATCAAGAATGGATCAACCATTACTAATGGTATGTTTGAGAGAATGTTCTCTATTGGGAACAGCCTATAAGCTCCATCTCTAGTGACCAGAACTAGAGGTTCTTCTATTAGTAACATGCACCCTATGTAAGGCTCAAGAAACCAAGTGGATTGGCCCACTCCTCACCACTTCCCTACATTTTATGGATCACTTTTCCAAAATATGCATAATGTGCATCTTCTATAAGAAGAGAGAGTATAAGGACCCACACCTCACCACTTCCTGATTGTTGAGGTAGCACTAGCTCCTAACTACCCCACAAGACTATTGTTGCTCCTGTATAGAGGGTATCGTGCCTCAGTACATCGAGGGATCACTAAATCCTAACCTGGTATTATACATCTTGTGGAGGGGCCCACACATAATAATTGTACTCAATAAAAGAGGGATAATTAACTCCAATGGAGGACCCGCTCCCAGCTACAACTTGGAGATGGGAGAGTACTACTCTATAGGTGAGGACCCTCACCCTATAACTATAGGGGAGTACCACTCAGAGAATGGAGGACCCACACCCTAATACGACAGGGGAGTACAACTTCTTAGATAGAAGACCAACACCCAAACTTCATAGGGGATTACCACTCTCTGGATAAAGTAATTGTACCCTAGTCCAACAGGGGAGTACCGACTCTACCATCTCATTTACTATGGGGGCCCCACACCCTAGTACGACAGGGGATACTAATACCCAAGATAGAGGGATTGATCCTTGGTATTATTGGGGATTACCGACTCTGTCGGAGCAGTACATATGGAGGACCCGCACACTGGGACAACGGTGGAGTTTTGACTCCCATGATAGTGGATCATCACCCTAACATGGTAGGGGAGTTCCCAATCTACCTATATGTCACATGTGGAGTACCCACACCCGAGAATGATAGGGGTACTGACTCCATGGATAGAGGACCCGCAACTTGGTCCAATGGGGGAGTTACTACACTATCTGGCCAAAAATTACGGAGGGTCCATACCCTAGAATGTCATGGGAGAACTATCCAACTTTAAGAATGATTCAGGTAATCCATGCCCTAAAACATTATGGGAGTACCAATAGTTCCAAAAGTACATCACTGATTCCCATCATCCCATGTGACCACCATGAATGATCAAGTCTAAGGGACTCAATCACCCCACCTTGATACTATCTACTTTGGGAAGCACTAACTCTCCTGCATTGTTTTATGTCTCATCTTAGGGATGAGTCTTTATGGGGAAAGAATTCTTCTTCCTCATGAGTCCAAATCTATGCCAAACCACATCTCATCACTATGATGCACATTCAAGGAGCCACAAATTATAATTTGAGGACCCAAAGGTAAAAGAACCCATGACCACAACACGGGGAGCCCCATCTCTACCAAAGTAGAGAGGTAATAGAAACTCATGCCCTAATTCCACAAGGCGTCCAGTCCCAGTGTATCTCTTAAAGAAACACACTGATTTCTACAATCATCCAAGCATCGCTAAGAGAATAATCATGCCTATCATTACTTGTAAAGTAACACCACTGTGGGTTGGGGACTTGTGCCATGATTTAATAGGTAAGAACCACTATATTGGTCCTCAGATTCTAGGGGATGCACATCCTGATGCTGGGGGGAAGGGTACTGACCCCGATGTCAACCTAGTCATTCACCTGGATAACTACGCAAGATTTTCACTTCTACACAATTTTCTTGATGAAAACTCACTACCTCTTAACTCGTAGGTTGAAATAGAGACCACCATCACATTATACATAGAAAAACAATCAATATAGGATACTCACAAGACTAAATATGAGTCCTAGATAAGGAGATACATAAGAGAGAATATCTCAAGGATATCTCCTAGGGGTACACAGTGTGTACTGGGGCACACAAGGACTATGTGCCCGCCTGAGCACTTGGCCATATATCCAGTATGCATAGTTTGAAAACATATATAAGGGAATATATACTATACATACCATAATTAATGTGTTTCTCTTCACTATCCCCTAGATATGTTGTTATTCTCATGTCTGTGTACCGAACATCATGTCCATGAACTTTAGTCCTGTAGTTGTATGTGGCCATGTGTTTTCACACGGATTCCCAAGCCATGTCCCATGGTCACACAGTTTGTGGTCACTACATGGCACATAACACTGGTACATGGATTGTAGTCTCCAAATTTCATCTTCCATTAATAGAAAGGGATGAACATCATGTTTCACTATACTGAAAACCCTATAGAGAGTAATTCCAATAAAAAATCACCTACAAAAACGAATGATTCGTGTCGATTCAACCCAAAAACCATAGATCTACCTAGCATGGATCAAAAGAAAATTAAATTTGGCTCCAAAACCCTAAAACAAATCATAAAGAAAGTAATTGGGACTAAATACTGAAACCACCCACCTAAAGGGAGAAAAAATGAAGTTTTTAGTGTATAATGATTCTCAGATCACAGTGATTCTTAATCTGATGATGATCTACATTAGAATCTAAGCTTAGAATCACCTTAATTCTTTTATTTCAACTTAGTTTCCATTCATATCCAAAGGTAGAAAAGAGGATGATAGGAGGGTCTCCTCTTGGTTGTGTCATGTTCAAAATATAAGGGAGAGGGAGGGATTTAGTTTAGATTAAATTAATTAATTAAACTTTCTTTTAATTAATTATTGCACTATAAAATGGCCCACCAGCTTCATCTATCTAAAAATCCTGGTGTGAACAGCTTTATATCATGCCTAGGGTAAAAATGATGTTTTAAACTTAACCAAGGTCTTATAAATCTGATCCAAGACTTCACTCATGAGTTATTTATGTTCAAGAAAAACTTCATGTACGTGATAAAAGATTTTTAAAATCACCTCACTGAGGATTACAGGGCCCTAGATTCTTGTTCCATCTCAGCATATAACTTTGGAAATATTCCATAGTTTTAAAGTTCAAAAACTCGATATCTACATTACTACCACTTTTAAATAATTTTTGTACTCAAAACGAAAAATAAATAGGGACATGATAATGAAATTAAACTCTACTACTAGAACTCCCACTCTAGTGAGCTCACTGAGGGTTCATATACTACTTCCAAGCACGCAATCAAGGGAACCACTAAGGCCTAACCACTCTTAAATCCATCTCTAAATAGGAAAAAATCATACAACAAGTGGTTATATGTATCCTCGGTTGGGAAATGTGTAAAAACCACTAATCACCATGGTATAACTACAATCATGGGGTCTAGTGGTACACCACCTCACTAACCTGGAATAGATACTGACGTAACCCCATAGTTCACATCTACCCCTAGATGAATTGCCTCACTACCGCCACAAGAGTATTTTGTTCAAGGTTTATGTTTAGCATGTGAGGGTACCAACAAATAATAAAGGAAGTTAAACTCATCCATCCATGAGAAGAAAGGCATGAAAATCACATATCATACTCCACATGTCTTAGACTCTCATGAATGAATAGTAACTAAAACTAGGAACAGTTCCAAATCTGGTAGTGGCTTCCCAACCAAGTATGGATGGTAGGAAACCAATCCATAGTATGGAAACAATTTAGGTTCTAACACTACTGCTATGGAATGGTTCTAAGAAAGTATCTCCCTTTACCAGGGCCTCTAAGCCTAAAATTTCAAGCCGAAATTCCCACTGGCAAGGCCAATACCTACTGAGACACTCACCGCACAACCTCTCCCAGAAAACACAAGTCAGAGAGACTCATAAACTAGACCTAGATACTATCCATTTTGGAAATCACAGACTCACACTAATGGTTTTGATCACATCACAAAAACACTTCTTGGTGGGGGATGGAATTCTCTTCATCATGCATTTGGAGTTCCGTCTAACAACACCAACATAGAGTTTTATCTATGCATTTTTTTCATGAAAAAAAACCTTGAGGAAGAAGTGGATATAAAAGAGAACCTCATAGTAGTATATAAAAATTTACTACTATATAAAGTATAAAGGACACAGAGTGTTCCTATATTCATCCACATAAATACTGGTTCAAAGGACACTATGGCTTTTAGTTGTCCTCACCCGCATCCTCAAGCTCCCTAAGCCTGGAATGGACCACCTAGGGGTGGTGATGGAATTAACTCAAACCTCCTTCCACCTCATATTTCTATCCTAGATCCTCCACCTCACCTATCATCTTACATATTTCTCTTCTCTAGACGTTTCCTCTTATAAGGTGGTTAGTCAACTAGCTCCCTCTTATCATCATGATGGGTTTGGTAGTCTCAATAGAGGTTCCCCTATCTGTTGCAAGTATAACATTTCCTCTCCTATAGTTGACATGGTCTATGGTGCTGCTCTGATGATACAGGTCCATGTACCTGAGTCTAGGCATGGTTATGCCTCCTGCATCACTATCCTACAACATATTTCCCTCCAACTTCAACAGATGCCTATGCCACATGACCACCCCTACGGGTCACATCTGTTTGTCCCACCACCAAGAAGATATCTATAACCAGATCTCACTCCAGTACCCCCGCATAAGTACGAAGGCACAAGAAGACCAGACCATCCCTAAAGTCTCTATGGAGGCCATTATATAAGGTTCAATCTCTAAAGAATAGGTCTCACACTATTTATAAGGAGTAACAGGAAATGTCTAGAACCTTTCTGAGTACTCTACCACAGTTATAATACAATATCAAAACTATAAAAGCTCCATGATACACACTGATCACAGCGTGGCTTGGTAGAAATATTCCTTGAAGAGTCATTCAAACTCTACCCAAGTGAGCTTCGCCTCATCAAGGGACTACATCACCAAACTCCACCATCACTCGTTCGAACCATGCAGAAGGCTCATGACTAGGACTACTATCTGATGAAGAGGTGTCCTCACATGGTGGAAAACTTGTGTGACTGCCTCAAGCTAGTCATCAGATGCCTGGGGGTCTAGATAAACCTGGTAACTTAAAGGTCACTACCAATAGAACTCATGTAATGCACTCAACCTGTGTGCATCCTCAGTCTGAAATGATGGCACAACTAGCTGCTCAATTGGTTGTGGCCAAACCGAAGAACCACCCAGAGTTAATGCCTCAAAACTAGTTCTCTACATTGAATCATTTTCATAGGGTGTATTTTCATCACAAACACACTATAGAACCCTATCTGGATGGTGTCATAGAAGCATCTTGAAATTAAATCAAGATGCACCATAGTCAAAAAGTTTATCAAGGGAGCTGACTCAAGTAGGAAAAGTAAAAACCAAAACCTGGTCCTATATGATGCATGTACCATTATCTACCTACAATAAGTTTCCTAATGTATTGACTCTAAAATTAGGTTGTTAGAATCTTAGGGAATGGATATGTTGGTCGCTGCACTAACATTAGAACCTCTGGCCTAATATCAAAACTCAAATCACTCTTACATTGTCGCTATGCAACCCAACCAAATCCTTTTAATGGGGAAGATCGAAAAACATCCCAAGTAACGAACTTTCTCTGATACCAATATTTCATGACCTGACCCAATCTAATTATCGAGTTGCAACTACCCCAATACTGCCTTCAATAGATTGGGGGTAGTAACAAGTGCCAAAGGAATAACTAATCTTTGGGATGCCTTTTCCTCAAGTACCTATATGCACACACCAAAAAAACCTCTATGTAATAGTTTAAAGATATAAAAAAATCTGAAAACTAAAATGCATGAATAAATCTATCCCAAACTAGAGTACTAAAGAAGTACTAAAATTATAAGAAAAAGGAAAAACACACACCTACCAAAATAAAACTATAAAATAATCCATCCTTATCTAAAGGTGGGGATCACTTCCAAAAGTAACTACCATAAATTTTCTTGGGCCAACTTCTATAAACACCATGTTCGTTCAAGCTCACTAATATTCACCTACATAGGGTCCTCTAGAGACTCCCTAAAAATCCATGTTGTATGCACAAGACAAAAAACATGTATGTACAATGCCTATATAGTTTTGAGTATAAGAACACTCAGTATGCTCCCCAAAAACCCAAAACCAAAAGGGAGAAACTAAAAGGAAACAGTCCTCTTAACCTACCCAAAGGGAACCCCAACAATATAGAAAATCCATCTCAAATCATTCTCATTTTTACATGACTGGTCTACAATGTCAAAGAAACCCAAACAATAGAGTAAGGAAAACCCTATCCCACAACACAACCCAACAAGAAGTAAGATCTTAAAACCACAAGGGGCTCAATAGGGTGATTATTTGAACTTCACATCAAGAATTTTCAACCGTTATCATGAGAGTGACCTCATAAAACCACGAGAAGCTTTCCACATAAAGAACATGGCATACCCCAAGCGTCTTCACCTCCCATGGAAGGATAGTAAACAAACGTATGTTTTTGGAACATAAGTTGTATGTTTACTCATCCTTAAAAGGTTTTCAACCTAGAATGTGACAACACCATAAGGGATCCTAGAAATCACCAAGATATAATCATCTAAAACTCCATGTCTCCTAAGGTTCTGACCTCCTATCCAGCGATAGGACTCTACTAAAGGGTCAAAAAGGTAAACAAAAAACCAAAAGAGACACACAATATGAGTTCAGACATCTCTAATGACATACATATGAGAGATACACTCCATCAGGAATAGTAATAAAATTCTTAATGGTACTTCTGAGAGAACATGATCCATCATGAACAAATTATAAGGTACATCTCTAGTGCTCAGCACCGAAGGTTATTTCATTTCTAACATGAACCTTGCGCAGGGCTGAAGAAACCATGTGGAGGGGCCTACTCCTCACCACATCCCTATAGTTGAGGGATCACTACTAAAAACTATGAATCACATGAATATTATATAATGAGAGGGAATGGAGGGACCCATACCTTGACACTTCCTAATAGTCGAGGGAGTACTGGCTACTAACTAACCCACAAAACCTCTATCACTCCTTCATGGAGGGGACCGCGCCTCCATCTATCGAGGGAGCACTAACTCCTAAGAAGGTATTACACATCTAGTATAGAAGCCTACACCTAGTAAATATAATAAATAGAAGAGGTTTCACTAACTCTAATGGGGGACCCTCTCCCCACTCCAACTCAAAGATGGGAGAGTACTACACCATAGGTGAGAACTCACACCCTAGAACGATAGAGAAGTACCACTCATAGAATGGAGGACCATAACCCTGGTACGACAAAGGAGTAAAAATATATAGATATAGGACCTACACACTACCCCAGTAGGGGAGTACCACTATGTGGCTAGAGGAACTATACCCTAGTATGATAGGGGAGTACTAACCTCTAGGTTAGATGAATCACTCCTTGGTTTGACAGGGGAGTGCTGACTTTTCCAAAACAACAGATATGGAGAACCTGAACCCTGGGATGATAAGGGATTTAAAACTCCAAGGATATAGGGCTCACACCCTAAAAAGGTAGGGGAGTTCACAGTCTATCTATACATCACGTATAGAGGACCCGTACCCTAGAACGATAGGGTGTATTAAATCCATGGATGGAGGAACCGCACCCTGGTCCAACATGGGAGTTTCTATTCTATATGGACGAAAAGTATGGAGGGACCATGACCTAGAATAGTAAGGGATTGTCCAAAATTAAAAATGATTTGGGTAACATGTTCCCTAAACCATTAGGGGAGTACCAATAGTTCTTAAATTCAATCAACGATGCCCAGCATCCCACGTGGCTACCATAAACACTAAAGTATAAGGAAATAAATCATCATACCTTGATACTATCCACTTTGGGTGGCATAGAATCACCCTCATGATTTTAGGACACTTCACAAGGATGTTTCTCAATGGGGAAAGTTTCATTCATCCTCATGAGTCCAAGGATATGCAAAACCATGTCTTGTCACTATGTTGCATAGTTAAGGAGTCACAAATTCTAAGTAGAGGACCCAACATTAAAAGAACCCACGCCCACAATGCGGGGATCCCCATATCCATAAAATAGGAAAGGTAAGGGAAACCCTCACCCTGATACTATAGGGGATTACCAGTCTTAGTTACCTTCTTCATGAACCACAATGATTTATAGCATCGTTCAAGCACCATTAAGAGAATCTCCATGCTTATAATGCCTCATAAAGTAAAACCTCTATGGGTAGGGGACCCACACCTTGTTCCAAAAGGGGACCACCACTTTTCTGGTCCTAAGAGTCCAAGGGATCCATATCCTAAAGCCCGAGGGAAGGGTACCAACCCCGACACCAACCCAGTGATTCACCCTGGTCACTACCCAATATTTTCACCACTATACAAGCATCTTGATCGAAGTATGAAACCTCCTAAATCGTAGTCTGAAATAGAGACCACCAATTCATTCCACACGGAAAAACATTCTGTATAGGATACTCAATATCCTGAATTAGAGTCCTATAAAAGGAGATATTTAATAAGGAAGATCTCATGGATATTCCTAGGAGTACACAGTGTGCACCGGGGAACACACGGCATGTGAGTCCACCAAAAAACTTGGTCGCGTATCAGGTCCACATGGTTTTACAACCCATGTAGGGGTACATGGTGTATACAACCGTACATGGCATGTTCCTCTTCACCCATCCCCTAGACATGTAGTTCTCCCAGTGTCCGTGTAATGGACCCCATGTCTGTGTACTTTGGTAATGTAGTTGCACACAACCTTGTGTTTTCACACTGCTTCCCAAGCCATTTCCCACAGTCATGCGATTTGAGTCCACTAAATGGTGTGTAACCATGATACATGATGTGTAGTCCCCAAATATCATATTCCCTGAAAAGTAAGGGCTACAAGGTGTGTGTCACTGAACTACATGAAGTGTAAATGATAATTTTAGTTAGAAATCAACTAAAAAACTGACATATTTTCCCCAATTTAACCCAAAACCCATAGATCTACCAATCATGGATAAATATAAATTTAAATTGGGATCTAAAACTTTATAACAAAGAATAAAAAATGGGATTAGGACCATAAACTCAAACCTCCTACCTCTAGGGTGAAACGCTGAGGCTTCAGGTGTAAAAAATGCCTGGATCACACTATTTCTTGATCAGATAATGATTTTCATTAGAAACTAAGCTCAGTAGAACCTCAACACATTAATTCTGGCTTTATTTTCACTCATTGCCAAAGGGAGAAGATAAGAAAAAGAGGAGGGGATCCTCTTAGTTGTGTCATGAGGCTAAGATAGGAGGGGGGATTTAGGTTAGGTTAAATTAATTAATTAAACTTTCATCTAATTAATTATTCCACCATAAAACAACCCACAAACTCACCTACATCTAAAACTCCTGGTGCGGAAAAATTTGTATCATAAATAGGGTAAACACAATTATCTAAACTCAACTGTGGTATCATAAATCCGATCCAAGGCTCTTCTTGGGAGTTATTTACATTTCATGAGAAACTGTGCATGTTTGATAAAAGAGTTTTACAATCACCATGTTTAGGATTCTCGAGCCCTGTATTCCCATGCAAACTCAGCATATAGATTCTGGAATATTCTTATAAATATTCCAAAGTCTTAGAGGTCAAACCTCAAGTCTTTACAACATAGGTAGTACATGTTACACATAGCATGTTCCACTATTCTACATGGGATAAAATATGTAAAAGAAAATGTGAGAGATCACCTAGAACTCTCTAATATAATACAAGAGTCTTTGTTAAATAATAAACATAGTATAATAAATACAACTCAAAATATAAGCTATAACATAAAGAGAAAATAATAGAAATGAGAATATTTTATGCAGCTCAGTCTGATCAACTTTGGTTGATTAGTATTCTTTAGATCTATCCTTGAATAGATTCAACTGGGTTTTCATAGAGAATTCTAGAAAATAGAGTGTCATGTACTGTTTTTTATAATTCCTCTTTTTATAAATTTTCCATTTCATACTTATCTTAGATATCAACACATATTAACTAGATCTTTTTTCCCATGAGCGATTCTTCTTCTTAAAGAGAACTTGATATCAAATTAACCATTGGAGGATATTCAATACAATCTTAAATAAAATAAATCTATAATTAATGAACCAAAATATAGGTATTGGATATTTGAAATAACATCACTACTTAATTTATACATGGTCACTAGGTCTTCACTTAAAGCACAGTTACATTGGTTCATGGTTACTTTTCCTAGTGACTTAGCATGGTGACTTGGCAAGGTCACTTGGCATGGAAATTTTATTAGCACTTATAGTCACTTGATTTCTTCTTGTAGTAGGTTTATTATTCATGTGTTAGATTCATTACTTACTATAGTAGCTTCAAGACTTTATGCGGCAACTTTATTACTTCACATAGTAGGTTCATTTATTTTTATGGTCACTTCATTTCTTTATAGGGTCTGTTCATTGTTCAGGCTTCCACTTGATGTATTATTATGGTAATTTCATTTCTTTATTTATTATCTTAATTTCTTATTATGGTCCCTAAACTATAGACACATATTTATTTAACAACTTAGAGAAATTATACTCACCTATAACATGGTAACTTGTCCATTTATATGGTAGGCTTAATACACATGTGGTCAATTGAACTTCAAAGCATAATCACTTCATGAATTATATAGAATTAGTTCATCTAAAACATAGTTAATTGATTGTACATGTGGTCACTTAAAGATCAATGTGCGGTCACTTTCACATGGTTACTTGACCTTTATAGTTAGTTAGAATTCTTCACATGGTAGGTTCATTACACATGCGGTAGGTTGTCATGTTAACTTCAAGTCTTAGGGAATTTTATCATTTTTGCTAGTAAATAGTTGACTATCATAATAAATAAAATTAATTAGAAACATAATAAACATGATTTGAGATCATTAAAATAAGGAGGTTATGGACTAAGAAAACACAAAATACCATATTAAACATATTTATTTACTTATTTATCACATTTAACATGTTAATTTAGATATAAAACATAACATGTTACTTTAAACACAATATATTATACATAACATAATATATTACACATAACATAATATATTACACTAAAAATAACATAATAAGTGTTATGACATGTGCCCTGGGGCTCGTGTTGTGACTACCCCAAGCCTACCTTCCATAGGTCAGGGGTTGGCGACTAGCACCAGAAAGGCGTATCCCTAAAACGGGAAGGCGTTGCCTTTAAACCTATACAAACACATAGACTAGAATGAAAAAAGATGAAACCATGAAGTAAAAATACTATAGTAAAAGTGTGTATAGAAAGTAAGGGGGTCGGAATACAATCCCAACTGAAAATATACAACTACAACTGAAAATAAAAAATAGCTCCTAAGATCATCCACTGGGGATCCTACCTGAAGGGTAGGTACAACTCATCTCTACATCTCTCCATGTCAGTTGTCACCGTCATCCACCATGAGGTCCTAGATCTATGAGTCTCAGTCAAGGCTACTCTTTGTCTTCATAATACAGAACAAGGTGAGAGCGAAGCCCATGCAAGGGTGAGTATAACAATACCCAGTAGGGACCCCGAGACCCCTGAAGGTCTCTCAGAATTCCACAATGGAAACCAAAATCATGATCTCAATAACAAAGCACAAAGAAAAATACATAGCTCAAACCAGGTATAATTGAGTACATCAGTACAGATGATTTGTCATAAGGCTAGATCATCTTACTATATCAAGAGGCACTACTGATGACCCACACAGAATTGATAGGTACTAAACCCCACAAGACCCATACAGGATCAATAGGTGCTGATTAATGTAGAATCGTTGGGTGCTGATTTAGATAGAATCGCTTGGTGATTATTTACACAGAATCGCTCGGTGCTGATTCACACAGAATCAATGGATTCTGACTCACAGAGAATCATTGGGTGCTGATTCAAACAGAATCATTGGGCGTTGATTCACATTGAATAGTTTGGTGTTAATTAACCCAGAATAGTTGTGTGCTGATTCACATAGAATCGATGGGTGCTGATTCACACAGAATCACTCTTCATTCTTCTCGTCTCATCCAGACACATGATTCCCACTCATAGTACACTTATCTCTGGGAGAAAATGCTCCTCAATCCATCATTTGTTTTTCAACTGTCACAAAGTTCTACCAAGAAGTAACCCGATGAACCACTGCCTCATAAGGGTTTCAATGAAATAGATGGCGCATCAACTGGACGCCCAGTCTATAAGTTATTTTCATTTTAGTGCTAAGGGTCTAATTGGATTCAGGGTTGATCTAACCTCTCCATACTCTAACTTTCTCCAAAACTCTCATGCAGTATCTCAAAAGGACCATCTCGCTCCAAGGATCCCAGCTTCATAAATGGTTCGTAAAATGGGAATTCTGTTCGCAAGATATGGAATTTTAAGCGTATCTAGGCCCGAGAGGGGTCTGGGTCCAGTCCGACCCAGCTTGACCCTGCCTGGGCTGACCCAACTCAATCTAGGTCTTACCTAGCCTGTTCGAAGAGTTGTTCAATTTATTAAAGGGTGGAATCATGTGGCACTGCCTCATCACCCTTGGGACTAACATGGGGCAGGTATCAGCCTTCGTTGCGGCCCGTTCACCACCATGCGCAATGGTGTGCCGCCTCCCATCTCTGCAACGCTGAGCAGCATCACCCTCATCCGCGGCTGGCAAGTGTTGGATGCCACCTTCTCCACCAGTTTCAGTCACCAGTGTCGCGTCGGTGGACATTCCATGGCCACTGGGTGAGCTCAGGGGGTCCGTTTTTTATTCTGGATGTGTCTACGGCCATCCTGGGATGTCATCATCATTATTTTCCTCTTGGTTTCTACTTTCCATTGAGTTGCAAATAATCCCACGAAGAAATCACCAATAAATGAAGTGGCGGAGGGTCTGGGCCTTTTTCATTTGTCATGTTCCCTTAGTGTTAGCATTATATCAAAAGGGGATAATTAATACATCACATTAAAATAATGATAAACCCTATTTAAATCCCTCGCAACGACCACCCAAAAATCAAGAACTAGTAGAAAATTTGTGGGAATTCCTTGAATTAATTGAAATCCCATACCTTGAGATTCTTTGGAGATGTCGCAGTGGTGGAAAAAGATTATGTGTTTGATGAAGGTGTCAGCATTCGTCGATCTCAATTCGTTGCTGCTCGAGCTTCCGTCTCCTTCGATGGAAGGTGTCACGTCACTTTTCCAATGGTTCCTCGCTTGATGAAGTTGTGCCAAAAATTCTACCCCAATCCCCATTTAAATAGAGGGGGGAAGGGTGAGTAATGCACCAAGTAATTAATGGGGTTCATTAATTGACGTAATTAATGTGCCACATTAATTACATGAGGGGTGGTTATGCAACCAAAGTGTGCTCAAGAATTTAATATCCATTATTAAATGTCTGACTACCTCCGTGGTCCTCACCATTGCTGCTCAATAGGTGGTATGAAAAAACAGATATAAAATAACAATCATGTTATTTTATCATTTCTTTAAAAGCTGTAAAAACTAACTTTTTCACCCAAACTATCATGGTCAAAGTGAAGCCTCCCTTAAGAGAATCATGGCGCTGCAAATTCTACGGTGCTCTTGGATTTCAATTCCGAGCACCGGTTCAAATGTTAGAAAACGTTTCCCACACGTTTACTGAACGCACCATAAAAAAAATGTTCTAAAAATCATTTCAGTCACACTGGGCCTTGAAATCAAGTGCTTTAAATTTTCATAGACACTTAATAATCCCAAATAATTTAAAAAAATACATGGGATTTTTTGGTCTTTACATTCTCCTTACCTTAGGGATTTTCATCCCCGAAAGCTATCAAAAACTAGGGGAACAAATGGGGGTACTGAGGACATATCTGAGACTCCCACTCCCATGTGGAGATTCCCATGCTACCAATAAACTTGAACCAGAGGAATTGACTTCCCATTAAGTACCCGCTAATGTTGATCCTCTATCTCTACAGAGAACTCTACAAACGTCTCCCCATCATCAATGTCCATCTTCCCCCAGTCGATAACGTGCGATGGATCATGCATGTATCTCCTCATCTGTGACATGTGGAAATCATTATGCACCTGGCTCATCTGTGAGGGAAGAGCTAGATAGTATGCCACATCTCCTACTCTGCTGAGAATCTGGAAAGGTCTGATGAAACTCAGAGATAGCTTGTCGCACTAGCCAAACCTCTGTAATCCTCATCGGGGTGAGACCTGTAAAAAGACATGGTCTCCCTCCTCAAACTCCAAGGGTCTTCATCTCCTATTAGTATAAGAATTCTGTCAACTCTTTGCAGTCTTCATCCTCTATATATGATCTACACCTTCTCTGGGGTTTCCGGTACCAACTATGGACCCATGAGTGCTGACTCCCCTGGGTCTGTCCAGTAAATGGGTGAACTGCAAGGTCACCCATATAGGGCCTTAAATGGATCCATGCCGATGGTGGAGGGATAAATGTTGTTGTATGAGAACTCCACCAGGGGCAGGTAGTCCTCCTAACTATGGAAAAAAATTGAGTACACATGCATTAATCATGTCCTATAATGTCTATTACGACCCATACTTTACATACATTGTTAATACTTCAAAATGGAAGCACACTTATTACAACATATGACAAAACCACAAAGGACCGTATAGGTATAGTGTCTTTAGAAACTGGGAAACATAAACAACTGGTTCATAAATCTTCTACAGTGTCTCCCATTTATTTCATCATATCTAGGGTCTATTTTAGAATATTCTACTTAATATCCATCTTCCTGACCTGGGGAAAAGAAAACATAAAAGGGTGAGCTCAAATGCTCAGCAAGGGAAAATAAAGGAAACAAAAATCATATCATATCTTTTTGAAAATCATAACCTGCAAAAGAGATCATAATATCTTAACATGGAATAAATCATAGAAGTGAAAATGAGATCCCCATAATCATAATATTAAACTTGAAACTTTGTGGCATGCACACATAATCATGGAAAATCATTTCTTGTTAGTCATGACTCATTGACAAGACTATCTTAGTGGACAAAGTCCCTTTCTGAACCGAGTCACCCTCGTTCTAGTCCTGTTTCACTAAACCGGTATAACCTACCGTTCCAGCCATGTCTATCTCATGAGATATAAAATCTTTACCCAATGCATTGGAGGCAGATATAGGTCCCACCCATCTTATAATGAATCCTTTCTTATGTGTGCCACATAATCATAAACCATACATCATAGCGTAAACCATGTAATAAAAATGGGATTCTTAAACAAAATGACATCATAAAACAATTAATATAAGATAAAGGAATTCATAAAAATATTTCCATCACAACATAATCAAACCAATGTAATAATAGGGATAAAAACAGAACCCTTTTATTATCTTAGATGGGAAATAATTTTGATAAAATACTTGAACTCCATTCTTGAGGAAAATATCCTTTCTTCTTCAAAAACATTTTTCCTTTCATAACATGTCATATGACTTTAAAATAAAAGAAGTTGATTAAAAATAAACTTGAAAACTTTTAAAGGAAGCTTCTTGGAAATAATGTTTTAAAAATCCATTCATTTCGTATAAGTTAAAAAAACATTCTTCGTACTTTTGTCGGAAAAGTCAAAAAGTACCTCGTACGAAAAACGACAAAAGATTCCTTTCATACATATTACTAAAAACTCACCGAAGGGTAAAAATGGATTTAAACAATTGTAGGTGGATGGAAATAATATTACATATTGATGAAACATGGATGTGGATGATAAAATACACCCCAGTAAATACTTACGAATAAACAATCTCGGATAAAAATGAGATTGTGATATTTCCCTTACCTTAGGTCCAATTTGCTTTGTACGTGTCCAAAGCTCCTGTATAATGGTTTAAATAATGTTATTGACTTATTCCAGAATCATAAATATTGATATGATATCATATATGGTAATATTCTTAGCTTCTTGTTAGAAATATTTCATTGTTACTTGTTACTCGGGTCTTCATTGCCTTTTGTTCTTATGCGTGTTTTGCCGAATAAATTCTTATTCTTATTTTAAGTTTATAGATACCTTATATCCAGAATGGTATTAGTGTAACATATATCATATTTATTCATTCAATTCATTTATATAATTACTATGTAATGATGATCATGTAGAACGAGTCGCTTCACATCGTGGAGACGGTATTCCGTACGTACGCACGAGTGATGATATCGTTCCTATGATCGTGGAATTGTATTGGAGTATATATATATTATTTAAGTATCAATATTACTTTATAATAATCATAAATAGTTACTCATTAAACCATTATACCCATCCTTGTAAGGTGATGGTGGAAAATAGATTACACCACGGCGTGGAGACGGTATTCCGTACGTACGCACGCGCGGTGATTTCATTTTTCCGTAGGATGGATAGAAGGTGAATTAGGGTTGTTTCATATTTATAATAACATATCAGTATGTAAGTAATACTTATGTTATTACTTTATCATGAAACAACTAAATAATAAGAAGTTGAAGAAGAAAGAAATTGAAAAGATCGGTAATGGATATTACCTCTTCTTTGGAACGCTTCTTTGAATCCTCCACTTAGGGAACTAAGATTGGTCTTTGAAGAAGACCAGGACCTCTAGGATTATTCTAGGGAAGTGGAGAGGAGAAAATGGTAGAGGTTGGCCGAGCTTGAGTGCTCAAATTGGTGTGAGGAGGAGGGGGAGGAGGTGCCCTTTTATAAGAGAGGAGAGGGGCACCTTAGGAATATCTCAAAATATTATTTTATATTAAAGTCAAAATCGGTTTATAATGGTTCCAAAGGGTCTTATTTCGAAGCTAAAGTGGGTATGGGTCGAAATCCTATCAACAAATAGGATTTATAAAAGTTTAGGGTATTATTTTAACCTTATCAATTAGATTTAACTCTAAGTTAAATAATTTAACTTTTACCATGTCTTTTTGTTTTCTTTCACTATATGGTTAATACACTTACTATAACATGCCAAAAGAACCCCAAATTGTTTATTATTAATATATATATCCTTATATAAGTAATTTGGCCGAACCTTAGATTTTTAGGAATAAAATAACAATTAATAATATAATATTTTTATTTAAAAACTATTTTGTGTCAATTTTGACACTATTTTATATATGATTTTTGTGAAAGTCATAACAGAATTATATGTTAGAACCAAGTTGATTAAATTAACACTAATATATCATAGTAACCTAGAAAATTAGTTTAATTCATAAAAAGTCTCATATTACATTTATTTTGGTGTTTATAACATCAATTATGTCAATATTTCATAAATAAGATAATTACTACATCATCATTGTGTCATAATTAAATTAAATTATTTAATGTCTAAAAATTATAAATAAAATACCATTATGTAGGAAATCTTTTTAGATTTCTAATGAATATTTATTGTCGAATTTATCTTATTTATAACCCCATATAAAAATGATTTACTTATTAAACTTTGATTTTAACTATATTAACCCTTCTTTAAATAAATTAATAATAAATGTCCTAATCTAACTCAAGTGGGCCTAAATGGTCATATTTTATTCATAAGGTTGTTTTTGGTCGAATTACACTTATCCAATAGAATTAGGACATGTGTTAGGGTAATAGTAATATCATATTTACCCTTAGTTACCCTATTTACTATTAACCGCGGTAAAAAAAAGTAAAAAGTTACTATTCACCAAAAAATTATTTTTATCTCATTGAACCACATTTTACTTACTGATATCAACCGTGTCTGTCGGATTTTCGAAATTCCATTCACAGAAGTGGTAAAATTAAGTTTTATGCAAAATTCAGTTTTTAACCTACCACTTAGTGGTTTCACTATTCATCAAAAATTGAAAGTTTTCAGAAAAATACCAAAATTTCACCGTAGGCTAATTTCGGTATTCCGAATCCAAAAATGAAGTCCATTTTGAAAAATAAAAATTATAAAATTTCAAAAAGTGGTTATTACTATTCAAAACGGCTAGTTTTAATAATATTTTAATAGCATATCGTTGTTTAGTGAAACTCGGTATTGCGTACAACGCAAGCTATCGAGGAAGGTCGCGATTGCGTGTAAAGTAAACCAAGCAAGTGTGTAGTGAAAGATTACTTTGAACAAAATATTACTCATAAAAAAATCTCGGGTGTTACATTCTACCCCCCTTAAAAAGAATTTCGCCCTTGAAATTCGTCACTTTGTAACAAACAGATGAGGATACTTCTCCCTCATAATATCCTCAAGCTCCCACGTAGCTTCTTCTAATTGGTGGTTCCTCCATAAAACTTTCACCAATCGAGTGGTCTTGTTTCGTAGGAATTTTTCGCTACGATCCAGAATCTCTATCGGCTGTTCTTCATAAGAAAGATCTTGCTCCAGCGGTACAACTTCTGAGCTGAGTACATGTGAAGGATCAGGTATGTACTTTCTCAGGAGAGATACATGGAACACATCGTGAAATTGAGAGAGATTCAGTGGAAGCGCCAATCGGTAAGCTACCTTTCCAACATGATCCAGTATTTCGAAAGGACCGATATATCTAGGGCTCAACTTCCCCTTCTTTCCAAATATCATAACCCTCTTCCAGGGAGATATTCGTAAGAACACTTTATTACCCACTTCAAACTCTAGGTCTTTTCTTCGGTTGTCGACATAACCTTTCTGTCGACTCTGAGCTGCTCTTATGTGTTGTTGAATAGATCTGACCTTTTCTGCCATTTCATCAACGAGATCAGGTCCTAATAGCTTTCTTTCCCCAACTTCATCCCAGTAAGTTGGAGTCCTGCATTTCTTTCCATAGAGAGCTTCATAAGGAGCCATCTTAATACTGGAGTGAAAACTATTATTATAAGAAAATTCCACCAAAGGTAGGTGTTGATCCCAACCTCCTTTGAAATCCATAGAGCAAGCTCTCAACATATCTTCTAGGGTTTGAATTGTTCTCTCAGACTGACCGTCTGTCTGGGGATGATAAGCAGTGCTGAAACTCAACTCTGTATCCAGAGTATACTGAAGACTTCGCCAGAACTTCGAGGTAAATCTCGGATCCCGATCAGATATAATAGAAAGTTGTACTCCATGCAATCTTACCACTTCCTTTACATATATCCTGGCAAGCTGATCTAGAGAGAAATCCTCTCTAATAGCAATGAAGTGTGCAGACTTTGTAAGACGATCAACTATGACCCAAATAGAATTATTGCATTTGGATGTTTTAGGAAGTCCTGTGACAAAGTCCATAGTGATGTTTTCCCATTTCCATTCGGGTGTGGGTAATGGTTGTAACATCCCCTTATACTTCTGTCTCTCATCTTTAACTTGTTAACAAACCAAGCATCGAGAGTCATATTCAGCAACATCTCTTTTCATGCCATCCCACCAGAAGTACTCTTTCAGGTCCCTATACATCTTCGTGCTTCCAGGATGAATAGAGAATGATGAACTATGAGCCTCATCCAGCAGCTCCTTCTTTAATTCGGGGATGGGAGGAACACAAACCCGATTCCTGAACATTATTATCCCATCACAATCAAGGTTGAATTCAGGAACATTTCTCACCTTCTTTTGTAACTCTACATCTTCTTTTTGTGCCTCTTTAATCTTCACATGTATAGATGGTTGAACATTCATTTGAGAAAGATAAGATTTTTCCCCTTCCATTATAATTCCAAGATCCATCCTTTGTAAATCCATAAATATTGGATCTTTTGTGATCCTCATCATGGATAAACTAGCATGGTCTTGTCGACTTAATGCATCTGCCACCTTGTTTGCTTTCCCAGGGTGGTAATGGATTGAGCAGTCATAACCCTTAATCAGCTCCAACCATCTTCTTTGACGCATATTCAGCTCCTTTTGTGTGAAAATATACTTTAAACTTTTATGATCAGTATAAATATCACACCTTTCACCATAAAGGTAATGCCTCCAAATCTTTAATGCAAAGATTACCGCATCCAACTCCAAATCATGTGTTGGGTAATTTTGCTCATGGATTTTCAACTGTCGTGAGGCATAAGCTATCACCATATCATTTTGCATAAGAACACACCCCAATCCCTTCTTGGATGCATCACTGTAGATCACAAACCTTTCTCCACTACAAGGCAGTGTGAGCACAGGTGCACTGGATAACCTTCTTTTCAACTCCTTGAAATTCTCTTCACATTCCTCTGTCCAAACAAACTTAACTCCTTTCCGAGTCAACTTGGTGAGTGGATTAGATAATCGTGAAAAATCCTTTCCAAAACGTCGATAATATCCAGCCAAACCAAGAAAACTTCGGATCTCAGTTACTTTTGTTGGTCTTGACCATCTTTCGATAACCTCTGTTTTTACTGGATCCACAGATATCCCCTCTTTTGAGATTATGTGACCCAAAAATGCAACTTTTTGAAGCCAAAATTCACACTTGGTAAATTTGGCATAAAGCTTCTCCTTTCTCAGGGTCTTCCATATAATTCTCAAGTGATCTTCATGCTCTTCCTTGCTCTTTGAATAGACAAGAATATCGTCTATAAAGACTACCACAAATTGATCAAGATAGTCTCTAAAGACTCGATTCATTAGATCCATGAAGATAGCAGGGGCATTAGTAAGACAAAATGGCATCACTATAAATTCATAGTGTCCATACCTTGTACGGAAAGCCGTCTTTGGTATATCCTCCCTTTTGACCCTTAATTGATGATACCCTGAACGAAGATCAATCTTGGAAAAGTATTGAGCTCCGCGTAGTTGGTCAAATAAGTCATCAATGCGTGGGAGATGATATTTGTTCTTGATAGTGATCTTGTTAAGTTCTCGATAATCAATGCAGAGTCTCATTGATCCATCTTTCTTCTTAACAAATAGAACAGGTGCTCCCCAAGGTGACGCACTAGGGCGTATGAATCCCTTATCAAGATTCTCTTGGAGTTTCTTCTTCAATTCCTGCAACTCAATTGGGGCCATTCTATAAGGTGTCTTTGAAATAGGCAAAGCACCCGGTATGAGTTCTATTGAAAACTCAACTTCACGATTTGGTGGAAGACCCGGTAATTCCTCTGGAAAGACATCATCAAACTCCCGTACGATGGGAATATTCTTAATCGTAAGTTTCTCACCAACCATTTGAGATAAATAACCTTCATTTAGTGGAATCAAGACCCATAAGATGGAAGTAATTTCCAATGGAAGGTTATATTCATCCTTGCATCGATAGACGATCGTAGATTGATCTGGAATATGAAATGTGACTTCCCTTCTTTGGAAATTGATATGAGCTCCATGTAGAGAAAGCCAATCCATGCCAAGAATCACATCAAATTCCACTAAAGGAAGGATCACAAGATTTGCAGGAAGCACTTTCCCACAAACTTCGATCGGAGAAGAATTATAAACTTTTGATGCGACTGTTGTGCCATTAGGTGTTGTCACATCTAACTCAACATCTAATTGTTGAGGTAATACGGTGATACCCTTAGAAAATTCTTTAGAAATAAAAGAGTGGGTGGATCCAGAATCAAATAAAACATTTGCTACTTTAGAGTGGATGGTAAGTGTACCTTTCACCACTTCGTTATCGTACTCCACATCGCTGATAGAAATTTCATGTGACTTTCCTTTGTCTTTAGCCTTAAGATTTTGTTGACGTCAACCATCATCATCAACCCTTGGATTTGGGAATTGATTGGCATAATGCCCCATCTACTTTCACTTGAAACATTGAAGTGTAGTAGGTTCATTCTGTGTATCCCTTCCTTTGTTTGCATCATTAGAAATCTTCTTCCCATTATCGCGGCATTCAAATGCCCGATGACCTTCCTTTCCACATTTGAAACATTTACTTGTCCCTTTAAGACAACTCCCTCCATGTTTCTTTCCACACATTAAGAATAAGGGAAAGCTCATCTTCTTTTCAGTGTCCTCTTTAGATTTTCCTTTGAATTCCATCTTCCTCTTCTTATCAAACCCATGTGACTGATGGGTTACTCCAATCTCCATCTTGACTTTGAGAGCACATCGAACGATTTCCTTTTAGCTATTGAAGTCCCTTATGGCTAAGGCCCTTCGAAGACTTGGTTTTAAGCCACTAAAGAATCGATCGATCTTACTCTCAGGTTGGATAATAATACCAGAAGCGTACCTTGCAAGTCTTGTAAAATTTGCTTCATAGGTACCAACAGATTCATCATCCCTTTGCTTCAGTTCAAGAAACTCTTTCTCCATCTTTGTTCGGAGAATACTAGGGAAGTACTTATTGAAAAATAATTTCTTGAACTCGTCCCATTCCATAGACTCAATTTCATCCCTTTGCCTCGTATTCTTAATAAGATTCCACCATTGATCAGCATCTCCTTCCAAACGATACACTGCTAGGATGACTTTATCATGTTCAGAACATTGAAGAACTGAAAATATTTTTTCAGTAGTACTAATCCATTATTCAGCAACTAATGGATCAGTAGACTAGCTGAAAGAAGGTGGATGCTGCCTCATGAAGGATTCAACAGAATGTTGCTCCTTCCTTTGCTCGTTTGGAAGTCCTGCATGATTCATAGCTTGAGAAAGTTGTGTGAGCATGGCTACAAGATTTTGCATTCCAGCTCCCATATCGTTTGGTTGCTCAGGGGGACAATCATTGCATTGCCCATCGCATTCCGCATTAACACGGTTCCTTTGGGTTCCAGCCATTGACTAAAACCAAGAAGAATAGTGTGAGCAACACTAATTCTAATAGGAAAACCACATAATCAAGGATAAAATTTCACACTTAAGGTCTTATCCTAGGGTATTCATGGCCATTTCTAAAACACTAAGATTGTGTTCTATGCTTAGATTTATCCTTAGGGTTCTTACTAAGACTTTCACATCCTAGTTTCCAAAGTTTGACTATAACCTCCCTCTAATACCAACTATAACGACCCATACTTTACATACATTGTTAATACTTCAAAATGGAAGGTGGATCAGTAGACCCGCTGAAAAAAGGTGGACTCTACCTCATGAAGGATTCAACAGAATTTTGCTCCTTCCTTTGCTCGTTTGGAAGTCCTGCATGATTCATAGCTTAAGAAAGTTGTGTGAGCATGGCTACAAGATTTTGCATTCAAGCTCCCATATCATTTGGTTGCTCAGGGGGACAATCATTGCATTGCCCATCGCATTCCGCATTAACACAGTTCCTTCGGGTTCCAGCCATTGACTAAAACCAAGAAGAATAGTGTGAGCAACACTAATTATAATAGAAAAACCACATAATCAAGGATAAAATTTCACACTTAAGGTCTTATCCTTGGGTATTCATGGCCATTTCTAAAACACTAAGATTGTGTTCTATGCTTAGACTTATCCTTAGGGTTATTACTAAGACTTTCACATCCTAGTTTCCAAAGGTTGACTATACCTTTCCTCTGATACCAACTATTACGACCCATACTTTACATACATTGTTAATACTTCAAAATGGAAGCACACTTATTACAACATATGACAAAACCACAAAGGACCGTATAGGTATAGTGTCTTTAGAAACTGGGAAACATAAACAACTGGTTCATAAATCTTCTACAGTGTCTCCCATTTATTTCATCATATATAGGGTCCCTTTTAGCATATTCTACTTAATATCCATCTTCCTGACCTGGGGAAAAAACATAAAAGGGTGAGCTCAAATGCTCAGCAAGGGCAAATAAAGGAAATAAAAATCATATCATATCTTTTTGAAAATCATAACCTGCAAAAGAGATCATAATATATTAACATGGAATAAATCATAGAAGTGAAAATGAGATCCCCATAATCATAATATTAAACATTAAACTTTGTGGCATGCACACATAATCATGGAAAATCATTTCTTGTTAGTCATGACTCATTGCCAAGACTATCTTAGTGGACAAAGTCCCTTTCTGAACCGAGTCACCCTCGTTCCAGTCCTGTTTCACTGAACCGGTATAACCTACCGTTCCAGCCATGTCTATCTCATGAGATATAAAATCTTTACCCAATGCATTGGATGGATATATAGGTCCCACCCATCTTATAATGAATCCTTTCTTATGTGTGCCACATAATCATAAACCATACATCATAGCGTAACCCATGTAATAAAAATGGGATTCTTAAACAACATGACATCATAAAACAATTAATATAAGATAAAGGAATTCAAAAAAATATTTCCATCACAACATAATCAAACCAATGTAATAATAGGGATAAAAACAGAACCCTTTTATTATCTTAGATGAAAAATAATTTTGATAAAATACTTGAACTCCATTCTTGAGGAAAATATCATTTCTTCTTCAAAAACATTTTTCCTTTCATAACATGTCATACAACTTTAAAATAAAAGAAGTTGATTAAAAATAAACTTTAAAACTTGTAAAGGAAGCTTCTTGGAAATAATGTTTTAAAAATCCATTCATTCCGTATAAGTTAAAAAAAACATTCTTCGTACTTTTGTCGGAAAAGTCAAAAAGTACCTCGTATGAAAAACGACAAAAGATTCCTTTCATACATATTACTAAAAACTCACCGAAGGGTAAAAATGGATTTAAACAATTGTAGGTGGATGGAAATAATATTACATATTGATGAAACATGGATGTGGATGATAAAATACACCCCAGTAAATACTTACGAATAAACAATCTCGGATAAAAATGAGATTGTGATATTTCCCTTACCTTAGGTCCGATTTGCTTTGTACGTGTCCGAAGCTCCTGTATAATGGTTTAAATAATGTTATTGACTTATTCCACAATCATACATATTTATATGATATCATATATGGTCATATTTTTAGCTTCTTGTTAGTAATATTTCATTGTTACTTGTTACTCGGGTATTTATTGCCTTTTGTTCTTATGCGTGTTTTGCCGAATAAATTCTTATTCTTCTTTTAAGGTTATAGATACCTTATATCAAGAATTTTATTAGTGTAACATATATCATATTTATTCATTCAATTCATTTATATAATTACTATGTAATGATGATCATGTAGAACGAGTCGCTTCACATCGTGGAGACGGTATTCCGTACGTATGCACGAGTGATGATATCGTTCCTATGATCGTGGAATTGTATTGGAGTATATATATATTATTTAAGTATTAATATTACTTTATAATAATAATAAATAGTTACTCATTACACCATTATACCCATCCTTGTAAGGTGATGGTGGAAAATAGATTACACCACGGCGTGGAGACGGTATTCCGTACGTACGCACGCGCGGTGATTTCATTTTTCCGTAGGATGGATAGAAGGTGAATTAGGGTTGTTTCATATTTATAATAACATATCAGTATGTAAGTAATACTGATGTTTTTACTTTATCATGAAACAACTAAAGAAGAAGAAGTTGAAGAAGAAAGAAATTGAAAAGATCGGTAATGGATATTACCTCTTCTTTGGAACGCTTCTTTGAATCCTCCACTTAGGGAACTAAGATTAGTCTTTGAAGAAGACCAGGACCTCTAGGATTATTCTAGGGAAGTGGAGAGGATAAAATGGCAGGGGTTGGCCGAGCTTGAGTGCTCAAATTGGTGTGAGGAGGAGGGGGAGGAGGTGCCCTTTTATAAGGGAGGAGAGGGGCACCTTAGGAATATCTCAAAATATTATTTTATATTAAAGTCAAAATCGGTTTATAATGGTTCCAAAGGGTCTTATTTCAAAGATAAAGTGGCTATGGGTCGAAATCCTATCAACCAATAGGATTTAGACAAGTTTAGGGTATTATTTTAACCTTATCAATTAGATTTAACTCTAAGTTAAATAATTTAACTTTTACCATGTCTTTTTGTTTTCTTTCACTATATGGTTAATACACTTACTATAACATGCCAAACGAACCCAAAATTGTTTATTATTAATATATATATCCTTATCTAAGTCATTTGGCCGAAACTTAGATTTTTAGGAATAAAATAACAATTAATAATATTTTATTTTATTTAAAAACTATTTTGTGTCAATTTTGACACTATTTTATATATGATTTTTGTGAAAGTCATAAAAGGATTATATGTTCGAACCAAGTTGATTAAATCAACACTAATATATCATAGTAACCTAGAAAATTAGTTTAATTCATAAAAAGTCTCAAATTACATTTAATTTGGTGTTTATAACATCAATTATGTCAATATTTCATAAATAAGATAATTACTGCATCATCGTTGTGTCATAATTAAATTAAATTATTTAATGTCTAAAAATTATAAATAAAATACCATTATGTAGGAAATCTTTGTATATTTCTAATGAATATTTATTGTCGAATTTATCTTATGTATAACCCCATATTAAAAATGATTTACTTATTAAACTTTGATTTTAACTATTTTAACCCTTCTTTAAATAAATTAATAATAAATGTCCTAATCTAACTCAAGTGGGCCTAAATGGTCATATTTTATTCATAAGGTTTTTTTTTGGTCGAATTACACTTATCCAATAGAATTAGGACATGTTTTAGGGTAATAGTAATATCATATTTACCCTTAGTTACCCTATTTACTATTAACCGCGGTAAAAAAAAGTAAAAAGTTACTATTCACCAAAAAATTATTTTTATCTCATTGAACCACATTTTACTTACTGATATCAACCGTGTCTGTCAGATTTTTGAAATTTCATTCACAGAAGTGGTAAAATTAAGTTTTATGCAAAATTCAGTTTTTAACCTACCACTTAGTGGTTTCACTATTCATCAAAAATTGAAAGTTTTCAGAAAAATACCAAAATTTCACCCTAGGCTAATTTTGGTATTCCGAATCCAAAAATGAAGTCCATTTTGAAAAATAGAATTTATAAAATTTCAAAAAGTGGTTATTACTATTCATAACGGCTAGTTTTAATAATATTTCAATAGCATATCGTTGTTTAGTGAAACTCGGTATTGCGTACGACGCAAGCTATCGAGGAAGGTCGAGATTACGTGTAAAGTAAGCCAAGCAAGTGTGTAGTGAAAGATTCCTTTAAACAAAATATTACTCATAAAAAAATCTCGGGTGTTACAGTGTCTATATGGTCCCTTCGTCTGATCATTTGTCTGAGGATGGAAGGCGGTGCTCAAACGTAGTTGAGTCCTGAACGCCTCCTGCAATCCCTTAAACAAGAGGGATGTAAAATGAGTGTCATGATCTAATAAAACCATCGATGGAACCCTATGAATTCATAAAATATCCTATAAATAAATACATATCAAGCTCTCTACTGATCCCTACTCTCGGATGAGTAGAAAGTGGGTCGACTTTGTGAGTCGGTCAACGATCACCCAGATGGAATCATGACCCTGGATGTATGTGGTAGCTCCGTCATGTAGTCTATGGATATACCATCCCACTTCCACTCTGGTACCTCAAGTGTCTGAGCTAAGACTGCTGATACCTAATGCTAGGCCTTCACTTGTTGACAAGTGAGGCATCAGGATACAAACTATGCCACAAATTTCTTTATCTCTGGCCACCAATATTGATGCTAGATGTCCCGGTACATCTTTTTCACCCAGGTTGTACCGTTAAAGGGGATTTATGGAACTACCTCAATTCCTCATATCATAGCGTCATGAATACCCTGGTGTTCCCTCGGAAAAGGATGATGTTCTCCCCACCTTTAGAAAATCCATCAGGATCCTGTCCTGAGGATATCTGAGCACGTCAGGCCTCACCGTCTAAGTCCCCAAGATGAGCCTCCCGAACTTGATAAAGAAGTGGAGGAGTGATAGTAATAGACTAGAGGTAGGCTACTTCATCTCTATCCAAAAAGTATATCTTCAAGGCGGCTAGCTACTCTGTCACCTCACTCAGTAGTTATAGACCAGACCTCTTGCTGAGTGCATCTGCTACTACATTCCCATTCCCAGGGGTGTAGACTATCTCAAAGTCGTAGTCCTGGCGGAACTCTAGTCATCGTTGCTTTCTCAGGTTCAAGTCCTTCTGAGAGAAGATATACCTAAGACTCTTGTGATCAGAGTAAACTGTAAACCATTCACCCATCAAGTAGTACCACCACATCTTCAACACAAAGACCACTGCTGCTAAATCCATTTCATGGGTAGCATAGTTCTGCTCATGCTGTCTCAACTGCCATAAACCATAGGCGATCACCACTTGATCCAACATCAGGACAAAACCTAGTCAAGTCCCTAATGCGTCCTAGTGGACTACGTACCCAACACCCTCTTCTGCTATCCTCAAGATGGGGGAACTCATTAGTCTCTGCATCGACTCCTGGAAAAACTGTTGGCACTTCTCCATCCACAAGAAAGGCTTCCACTTCTTTGTCAAAGATAAAAGGGTGACTCTACCCTATAGAATTCAGGTATAAATCTCTGGTAGTACCCATCCAATTATAGTAAAATATGCACCTCATTCACACTCATGGGCAGCTCCCAAGAAAGCACTGCCTCTATCTTAGCAGGATCTATGGTGACTCCAACCTCTGAGATAATGTTCTCCAAGAAGTGGAGTTCACATATCTAGAATTGGAACTTTGATAGCTTTCCATAAATATGGTGCTATCTGAGTGTATATAGAACAATCTATAGATACATGGAATGCTCCTCCTCTGACACTAGGTATATCAAGATGTTGTTAATGAAGACCACCACAAAGTGATCGAGGTATGGCTGGAAGATCCTGTTCATGAGCCCCATGAACACTACTGGAGGATTGGTCACATCAAAGGGTATGAACTAGAACTCTTAATGTTCATACCGACATCTAAAGGCCATCTTCTATATGTCCTCATCACGTACCCTGAGCTGGTGATAGCCTGATCTGAGATCTATCTTCAAAAATTGTCGTGCTCCCTTCAGTTGGTCGAAAAGGTCATCAATCCTTGGGAGTGGATACTTGTTCTTCATGATCAACTGGTTCAGGCACTGATAGTCCACATGTAACACCCCAAACATCCACAATACATTTCTCTTTGAATAAAGCAATAGCTTTTGGTGTACGCAACTTCGAGTTCCAGCACACCACGACCAATCAAAACAGCTGTTATGAATAGTAATACCCACTTTATGAAATTTTTGAAATTTTATTTTCTAAAATGGACTTCATTTTTGTATTCATAATATAAAAATAATCTTAGGGTGAATTTTTGGTATTTTTCTCGAAACATTCAATTTTTGATGAATAGTGAAAACACTATGTTATTGATTATAACCTACATTTTATTTAAATAATTATTTATTTTGACTAAATTTATTTTATCTCAAAATATATAAATAATACCTATATAAGTTCAATGTAATTCATTGTGATCATTTTATAATAACATTAGATGTATAAAATTTTATTGAACATTTTAAAATCTTTTCCCCACCTTCTAGGCACATTTGCAAATTTGCATAAAACATAATTTTACAGCTTCTATGAATTGAATTTAAAAAAATCTGAGAGACACGATTGACATTATTAAGTAAAATTTGGTTCAATAAGATGAAAATATTTTTTGGTGAATAATAACTTTTGAATTTTATTTACCACAGCTAAAAGTAAATAGGGAAATTAAAGGTAAAAATGATATTATAATTACCCTAAAACATGTCCAAATTCTATTGGATACATTTATTTTTACCAAAATATACCTTAGGAATAAAATATGATCCTATTTTAGATTAGGAAATTTATTATTATTTTATTTAATGAAGAGTTAAAAGTGTTAAATTCAAATTTTAATAACTAAAACATTTCTAATATAGAATTATACATAAGATAAATTAATCTATAAATATTCATTAGAAATATAAAAATATATCCTACATAGTGTAATTTTATTTATAGTTTTTAGACATTAAATAATTAAATTTATTTATGGCATAATGATGTTGCAGTAATTACCTTATTAATGAATGATTAGAATAATTGATATTATAAATATCCAAATAAATTTAAATTGAGACTGTTAATGAATTAGACTAATTTTATAGGTTAATATGACATGTTAGGGTTGATTAAATAAATTTTTTCGAAGTGATAAATTTTTTATGACTTTCACAAAAACAGAATACCAAATAGTGTCAAAATTGACATAAATGAGTTTTTAAAACAAATATAATATTATTAATTGATATAATATATCTAAAAATTTAAGGTTCATCAAAATGACTTATATAAGGTTAGATATGTCAATATTGAACCACTTGGTGTTTTCTTCTCTTTTTATAGTAACTTTATTAACCATTTATTATAATAATACAAGAATACATGGTAAAAGTTAAACTATTTAACTAAGAGTTAAATCTAAAAGATATGGTTAATATGGGAACCTAAACCTATCTAAAACCTGTTTTTTGAGAGGTATTTGACACATCCCCACCTTTTCCTTGAAATAAACTCTTTTTGATCCATTATAAACTAAAAATTATTTTATAATAAAATAATATTTCAAGATTTTCCTAAAGTGACCCTTACCTCTCTTGTAAAAGGGTACTTCCCCTTCTCTTAATTTCGCACCTCTAAAGCCATTTTTCTCAGCCAAACTCTTCTAAAATATCCTTAAAACTAACCTCAAATCAACCTAGGGTCCTTACTTTGATAAGAAATCCAATATAATGAGACCTTTTGATCAAATCAAAAAGGAAGCACCTGAAGAAGAGGTAATAACTTCATTACCTCTTTCAAAGTTCTTTTCTTCTTCCACTTCCACTTTCTTTGTTGTTTCCATAAAAAAATAATAAATTAATTACCTTATACATACTATGATGTTATTATAAATATGGTACAACCATATTCATTATTCTATCCATCCTATGAATGAAAAAGTCATCATACGTGCGTACGTACAACTTGCCATCTCCACATCATGGTCTAGTTTGTTATTCAACACTTCATTATTTGGATGGGTATAATAATGAGTATAATTGACTTAAATAATAAATATAACATTTTAATAATAAAATACATCTTATCCATAACAAACATGACTTACATATCAAAACTTATAAAGGAAAACGAATCAGTTAACACCTGAAACAATGATATTACTGAAATATTATTAATAAATCAATATTATAAGATCATATATGATATCATATTTATGAATGTGGTTATTGTATAATTTAATAACAATAATTTAACTATTATACAAGAGTTTAACTCACCCTCTACCAAGGAAAATTACAAGATAAGGGTTAATGTTATAATCTCTTTATTTTCCAAGGTTGTTTATATGTGAGTATCTATTGGGACCTCTTTATAATCCACATCTGTGTTTCTTAAAAATGTATTTCAAAACATTTTTACTATTTCCTAAATTATGGTTTAAATTAATTTATACCCTTTTTTGATTTTTATAAAAAAAATTGAAAATAATCTTCCCGTCATTTTCTGAACAAGGTACTTTATAACCTTTTTGATAAATTAAGGTAAGAATGTTTTTTTAACATATACGATCGGTGCAACATTTTTCTGCCATTATAACAACTTAGAATCTTCCCTTAAAAGATTATAAGAATATTTTCAAAATGAATTTTTTCTTTTATAGTTATGTGACTTTTAAATGATTTCAAAATAAAAATAGATATTTCAATCAAATAGTTTTGATTTCATCTTTGTCAACATCCTTTGATAGATTTTACACTTGTTTGAAGTTTATTTATTAAGATACATTCTTCCATATTATATTAAAGATTTTTTGATATGTTTTACTGTGGATGTGTTATTTTTATACTATTCATGGTTTATGGTTAAAGTATTAAAATTTTGTATGCTAGTTTTAATATAGATGTTTATGTTATGTTTCAATATTTTCATATGAGGAATTCATTGGACTTAGTAAGTGATGGTTGGAGCCTTCTATAGATCCTCAATGTATCGGTATGTCTCATAAGACAAACTAGTGTCTTGTCCAAAGGCCTTGAAAAATTCTTATATGCAGTCTTGGCATGAGACCTTGACTATGTGGTTATGATGTCCAGCATTATGCATTCCATCATTATGAAATTGGATATTGATATTAAATGTGATTATTTGACTAGTAGAATATCCATGTGAATAAGTAAATGGAATTATTTGATTTATCATTTTCATATTATGTTGAAGTTTAATTTTAAAAGTCTTATGTTTTAGTCTTATACATTTCCTTAAATTTTTATGATTATTTATGATAGTTTCCGCTATATTGTTATCCTTACTGAGCATCTGAGATCACCACTTTATATGTTTTATTTTTTTACAGGATGAGAAGAAGTATATTATAATTAACCTATAGAAATATGATATGGGATATGAGTGTGTTCAAATGGGACACAATTTTTTTGTTGTTTTCATTTCATGATGTAATGTAAAACTTATGTATGTATCTTTCACTTCCAAGGCTACTAAACTTATTAGTATTTCGAGACATGATCTCATGTGATAATGCCAATGTTATGGAATAAATCACCAAATTTGGGTAACTGGGGTCGGGGCATTACAGTTTTTATCAAAGCAAGTTTAGTACAAACTTTGGAAAATATATTTATAAAAATCTGATTAGAGAACACTGCCCTAATATAGACTTTGAGGATTAGTATAGAAGAAATTCCTAGAATTTTGGTAATGTAGAGATTTTGTGAATTTTCCGAGAAATACATCCTTATCTGGATATGATCAGGTAGAGGCGGCTCTGACACATATGTACCTAGAAGTGAAAACTCTGACAAGGAGTTTTGGGCTTGACCTGAGTTATCTGGGTACACGACAGTGGGCCATACTGCACTCTTGGTTATGACACTCCCGGGGGATATGATTAGGATAATTCACATTTTCATTACAAACCCTTATGAAGGATTTATTAGTAAATACCTCATCAAATGAAACATTTTTTATGATTATGGATTATATGCATAAACAGTTCAATTTATGTTTGGTATTTTACTAGTTTGGAATTATGTATTGTAATTAATAAACTAATCTAGTGTATAACATTGTTTAGAAATTGTGCATTGTGGAAGGAATGGAACTGTATCAATGCATGTAATCCATGTAGGGATTTCACTCCTACTCAAGATAATTATAGTGGAGCTGGTGATGCAACCGGTGTTGAACAACTTATGACCATAATGGGACAACTCACTCAGGTTATGAATAATTACCTTACCTGTATAGAGCACCCTGATCCACAACACGAAATATCAATGTTAGACTGCTTTATGAGAAAATAACCACTAACATTCAATGAGACTACCAATACATTTGTATCTGAGGAATGGATATGTTTCTTTGAGAAAATATTTCATTCTTTGGGGAGTAGTGAAAGGGAAAAGGATGTCATGGAAGTTTATCGCCTCACATAAGATGTAGATCAATGGTGTTCATTAATTCAAAATATAAAAGAGGATGAAGAAGTATCAAATATTGAATGGAGGGAGTTTAAAGAATTTTTCATAGAAAAATAATTTCCTCATAACCATTGAGAAAATATGGAAAGAAATTTTCCAAGTATGAGGAAAAAGGATGATGAGAATGTTGCAGAGTGTGAGGCTAACTTTACAAGGTTAGTAAGGCATGCAACAGATTATATACATATCCCAAGGAGTAAGATTGATCGGATATTTGATGGGTTAAAACCATTTCTCCGGTGAGCATTAGTCTCACAATCCTTCTCATCGTACGAATATATTGTCTCATGTTCTATCAAGATAGAAAAGGAACTATCTAAGTCTTACAACTTTAAAACAAAGAAATAGAATAAGAGATCTGTTGAAAACTCTAGAAATGGAAATAAGGGAAAGATGGGAAAATTTGAATTTCCATCCTCTAGTAAACATGGGAAGAAACACCTCAGTACTTTCCTGAAGGGAATGATATTCTATTACAAGTGTGGTGAAAAAGGCCACAAATCTCGTGATTGCAGGGGAAAGAAAGAGGCTATCAATGTTGAATGCTATAATTGTAGATAAATGGGGAATTATGAAAATGAATGTCCTTAGCACCAAAGAAACTTACCTCAGGAAAATACAATGGAGTAAGGCCAATCTTATGTGATCACTGCTACTGAGGTTGAACCTTCAAATGATGTGGTGGAAGGTAATTTAATGGTTTCATCAAATTTATCCAATGCTTTATTTGATTCTGGATCATCACATTATTTCATATCTTCCCAGTTTTCTAAAAAAATTAGATATTACCAATTTTATTTAACAAGGGAGTTTTCATTAAAAACCCCTAAGGGAAGTATCATTACAACAATGTTTTATGAATTAGTTCCCATTATGGAATATAAATATGCTTTATCTACTGATCTCATCATCATAACCATGATTTAAATTTATATAATCCCTGTAATGGATTAGATTTCAGACCGTGATGCAAAAAATTATTGTAAGAAGAAGGAGCTTACAATCTTCGATTATTTACCTTATCTTTATAGTAGAAACATCACCATCTAATTCTTATCTAGATCTACCCCCAGTAGCTCTACTAAATTTAATTATTGGGTAGGAAGAGAATGAAATGACTATGGGTGAGGAAAGGAATTTTCAAATATAAGATGTACCTATTGTGCAAGAATACGTTGATGTGTTTCTACAGTATTTACCAGGACATCCTCCAAAATGATAAATTGAGTTTTACATTAATTTAATTCTTGGTTCAAGGCTTGTATTGAAGACCCCTTATAGAATGGCCACTGTGGAATTATTGGAACTAATGAAACAACTAGATTAATTGAGTAATAAAGTATTTATTCACCCTGTTGTTTCTCTATGGGGAGCCCCTATTCTTTTTTTTAATAAGAAACATTGATCTATGATGTTGTGCATTGACTATAGAGAGATCAATGTTATAACAATAAAGATCAAGAATCCCCTACCTTGCATTGACGGTTTTTTAGATCAACTTCATAGAGATCAATATTTTTCAAAGATTGAAATTCAATATAGATATCATCTGTTATGTGTGAAGAAGGAATACATTATGAAGATAGCATTTCGTACCAGGTACAGGAATTATGACATTACAGTAATGCCTTTTGGACTGACTAATGTACCCTCTATTCTCATGGATCTAATGAATAGAGTTTTCAAGGAATGTCTTGATGAATTTGTAGTGGTCTTTATTGATGATAACTTGGTATACTAAAAAATATATGAAGATCATGAAAATCACTTGTGCACTATTCTGAAAACCCTAAGAAGAAATGAATTATATGGGAAGTTTATAAAGTGTGAATTATAGCTTTAGGAAAAAAATTCTTAGCTATATTCTCTCTAAGGATAGAATCTCTATCAATCATTCAAAGACCAAGGCAATCCCTGAATGGCCAGCATCGACAAGTATAACTGAGGTACACAGTTTTATTGGTTTAATAGGTTATTATCGGTGCTTCGTCCAGAATTTTTCTCGATTGGCTAACCCATTAACCAATATCACATGTAAAGGGGTTAAATTATTTTGGACAAAAGAGTGAAGAATGTTTTGAAAAACTAAAGATAATATTCTTCAATGCCCCTATCTTGACTATACCATTGAGGAATGATGGGTTTGTTATTTATAATGATGATTCAAACAAAGAACTTAGTTGGGTCCTTGTGAAGAATGATAGAGTTATTGACTATGCATCACGACAACTAAAAATTCTTGAAAAAAACTATGCCACTCATGATCTCGAGTTAGCAGCTGTAATATTTTCTCTGAAGACATGGAGACACAATCTCTATGGTAAAAAATATGAGATATATACTAATCAACAGATTTTGAAGTATATTTTATCACAGAGAGAACTCAACATGAGGCAAAGAAGATGGATTGAACTACTCAAGGATTATTATTTAACTATACACTACCACATAGGGAAGGAAAAGAGGGTGGTAGATGCTTTGAGTAGAAAGAATGATGGAGTTTTGACCAAGATGAGAGTTTAAAGGGATCCTATGTTCATGGATCTAGTAAATATGTATATGGGAATAATCATTGAAGGTGAAACATCAATACATTTTAAAATGCTTACCAAACCATCTTTACTAGAAAAGATAAAAATTTCTCACACCGATGATGAGGAGTTTCAAGAAAATTAAAGCTGTGAACGATGGGAGATTGATCAACTTCGTATATGAAGATAGGATTTGGAAATTTGGGGTAAGACTTTGTGTTCCTAACATACCTGATAAAAAAAGGGAATTTTTGGATGATTCTCATAGATACAATTTCCCTATACACCCTGGTAGCACTAAGATATTTAGATATTTGAAGGAACATTTCGGGTGGGACAACATGAAAAAGGAGATTGCTGATTATGTGTCAAGATGTATGGGTTTTCAATAGGTTAAGGCTGGAAGAAAACATCTTAGAGGATTCATGCAACCTCTTCCCCTACCTGAGTGGAAATGGGATGATATTAAGATGGAATTTATCATGGGGCTACCAAAGACTCTAATAAGGAATGATGCAATATGGGTTATTGTTGATTGTATTACCAAGTGAGTACATTTTCATGCTATAATAGAAGATTTACCACTTTAAAGTTTATCAAGACAATATATTAATGAATTTTCTAGACTTCATGGAGTACCCCTATCGATTGCTTCTAATCGTGATCCCTGTTTTACATCAAGATTCTAGAAAAGTATTTAGAAATCCCTAGATACTGAACTTCGTTTAAGTACTGCCTTCCACCCTCAAACTGATAGAAAATCAGAATAGACTATTCAAACCTTAGAATACATGTTGAGATCTTTATAACATGACTTTCAAGGTATGTGGGATCAATATTTACCTCTGGAAGAATTTTCCTATAACAATAGCTTCCATTCGAGTATTCAGATGGCACCATATGAAGCGTTATCTGAAAAGAGATTTTTCACACCAACTTATTGGGATGATGTTGGTGAAAGAAAACTCATAAGCCTAAAACTTGTTGAGGAAACAATGGAAAAGGTGAAGATTATCCAAAACCACATCAAAGCAGCTCAAATTAGGCAAAAGATATATCTTGATAACTAAAAGAAGGATTTGGAATTTCAAGTAGGAGATCATGTTTTCTAGAAGGTATCTACATGGAAGGGTGTTATACAATTCAGAAAGAAGAGTAAATTAAGTCCCATGTATATCATACCTTTCGAAATTCTAGAACGAATTGGAGTTTTATCTTATCGTTTGACAATGCCTCCAAGTCTCTCCAAATTTCATGATGTGTTCCACATCACTGATGAGAAAATACATGCCCGACCCAATGCATGTTATCACCTATAAAGAAATAGAACCAGAACCCAATCTATCTTATTGTAAAGAGCCTATCAAGATTCTTGATAACAGAGAACAAGTGTCGAGAAACTGGATGACTCGTCTGGTAAAAGTTATATAGAGAAACCATAAGATGGAAGATGCAACATGGGAACTCGAGGAACTAATGATGAAGAACCGACCAAATCTTTTTATGCAGTAGTATTATAGAAATTTTGAGGATGAAATTATTTTAAGGAAGGAATAATTTAACACCCCAAGCTTCCACAGTACGTTTCTCTTTGAAAAATGCAATAGCTTGCGTTGTACGAAACTTCATTTTCTATCACACCACAACCAATCAAACTAGCTATTATGAATAGTAATACCCAATTTTTCAAATTTTATGAATTTTATTTTTCAAAATGGGCTTCATTTTTGGATTTAGAATATCAAAATTAGCTTAGGGTGAATGTTTTGTATTTTTCTAAAAACTTTCAATTTTTTGATGAATAGTGAGAAACATTGCATTATTGTTTAAAACCTAATTTTAATTTAATAATTATTTATTCTATTTAAATTTATTTCAGGTCAAAATAGATACATAATACCTATATAAGTTTAATTTAATTTATTATGCTCATTTTATAATAAAATGAGATGTATAAAATTTTATTGAACATTTTAACGTCTTTTACCAACCTTCTAGGCACATTAGAAAATTTGAATAAAACATAATTTTACCACTTCTATGAATTGAATTTCAAAAATCCAAGAGACACAGTGACATCAGAATGTAGAATGTGTTTCAATAAGATGAAAATAATATTTTTTGAATAGAATCTTTTGAATTTTATTTACCACGGTTAAAAGTAAATAGGGAAATTGAAGGTAAAAATGATATTATAATTACCCTAACACATGTCCTAATTCTATGAGATAAATATATTTTGAAAAATATATACTTAAGAATAAAATAATATCCACTTTTAGATAAGGACATTTATTATTATTTTATTTAAAGAAGAGTTAAAAGTGTTAAATTCTAATTTTAATAACTAAAAAATTTTTAATATAGGGTTATACATAGGATAAATTAAACTATAACTATTAATTAGAAATATATTCTACATAATTTTATTTTATTTATAATTTTTAGATATTAAATAATTAAATTTATTTACAGCACAATGATGATGCAGTGATTTCCTAATTAATGAAAGATTACAATAATTGATATTGTAAATATTCAAATAAATGTATATTAATACTTTTGATGAATTACACTAATTTTATAGGTTAATATGACATTTTAGGGACGATTAAAAAAAATTTCTAAGTGATAACATTTTTATGACTTTCACAAAAATAGAATACCAAATAGTGTTAAAATTGACATAAATGAGTTTTTAAAACAAATAATATATAATTAATTGATATAAAATTTATAAAAATATAAGGTTTGGCCAAAGGACTTAGATAAGGTTATATATTTCAATAATTAACCACTTGGGGTTCTCTTGGATTTTTATATAAAGTTAATTAACGATTTATTATAATACTACAATAATACATGGTAAAACTTAAACTATTTAACTAAGAGTTAAATCTAAAAGATAAGGTGAATATGGTGACCTAAACCTATATAAAACCTATTTGTTGAGTTTTTTTCAACCCATACTCACACTATCCTCGAAATAAATTCTTTTGGAGTCATTTGAAACCAAAAATGATTTTATAATAAAATAATATTTCAATCTTTTCCTAAACTGAACCTCGCCTCTCTTATAAAAGGGTACCTCCCATTCTCTTATTTTTACACCTCCAAAGCCTTTTGGATTAGCCAAACTTGGCTCAAATATCCTCCCAACTACCCTAACTTAAACTTTTAGGCCTTAATTTGATCAGAAAGACAACCAAAGGATCCCTTTTGATCAAATCAAAAAAGGAAACACATGATGAAGAGGTAATAATTTCAACACCTCTTTCAAATTACTTTTCTTCTTCCACTTCCTCTTTCTTTGTTTCTTCCATACCAAAAATAATAAATTCATTACCTTCTACATACTTTAATGATATTATAAATATTTTTCAACCATATTCATTATTATATACATCTTAGTAATGACAAAGTCACCATACGTGTGTGCATACGACTTACTGTCTCCATGTCGTGGTGTAGTTTGTTATTCAACATTTAATTATTTGGATGGGTATAATAATGAGTATAATTGATGTAAATATTAAATATAACATGTTAATTATTCTTTATATATGACATACCATACAATTACATAATATTTTAAAATCAATAGAATGGTATTTTTGCTCGTGCGTAAGTACGGATTACCATCTCCATGAACACGATGAGATTCATTCCCATCATAACCATTCCAGAATAATTTTCATTTTATGAATAAAAATAATGTTTAGGAACTTAATATCATTCTATATATTAATCAAATACATCCTATCCAAAACAAACATGAATTATGAAGCAAAACATATAAAGGAAAATGAATCAGTTTACACCAGAAACAATGATATTACTGAAATATTATTAACAAAGAAATATTATAAGATAATATATAATATCATATTTATGTATGTGGTTTTTGTATAATTTAATAAAAATTATTTAACTATTATATATTAGGTTAACATAGCCTTGACCATGTTAAAGTACAAGGTAAGGGTTAATTTTATAATCTCTTTATTATCCGAGGTTGTTCATAAGTGAGTATCTACTGGGACCTCTTTATCATCCACATATGTGTTTCTTAAAAATGTATTTCAAAACATTTTTACTATTTCTTATAATATGGTTTAAACTCATTTATACCCTTGTTTTAATTTTTATAAAAAAATTACAGGAATCTTCCTATCGTTTTTCAAACAAGGTACTTTATGACCTTTCTGACAAATTAAGGTAAGAATGTTTTTTAACGTGTAAAATGGGTGCAGCTATTTTCCAACATTTTACCATCTTTGAAGCTTCCCTTGCGATATTTTAAGAATATTTTCAAAATAAATGTTTTATTTTATAATTATCTGACTTTTAAATTATTTCAAAATAAAAAGAGATATTTCTCTCAAATAGTTTTTATTTCATCTATTTCAACATCCTTTGATGGATTTTACACTTATTTGAAGTTGATTTATTAAGATACAATATTATATATTGTATTGAATGTTTTTTGATATGTTTGACTATGGATGTGTTATTTTTATACAATTCATGGTTTATGGTTAAAGTACTGACATTTTGTATGCTTTTTTTAATATGAATGTATATGTTATGTTTCAACCTTTTCATAGGAGGAATTCATTGGACATAGTAAGTGATGTGTGGAGACCTCTATAGCTCCTCGAAGCATCAGTAGGTCTTATGAGACAAACTAGTGTCTTGGTATAAGGCCTGGAAAAAATCTTATTTGTAGTCTTGGAATGAGGCCTTGACAATGTGGTTATGATATCCGGCATTATGCATTCCATCATTATGAAATTGGCTATTGATATTACATGTGATTATTCGAATAGTATAATATCCATGTGAATAAGTAAATGGAATTATTTGATTTATCTTTTCCATATTATGCTGAAGTTTAAGTTTAAAAGTCTTGTGTTTTAGTCTTATACATTGCCTTAAATTTTTGTGCTTATTTATGATAGTTTCTGCTATATTGTTATCCTTATTGAGCATCTGAGCTCACCCCTTTCTATTTTTTGTTTTTTCTAAGATACGAAAAAGTATATTATGATTAACTTATAGGAATAGACTATGGGATATGAGTGTGTTCAAAGGGGACACAATGTTGTTGTTTTTTTTCTACTTCATGATGTAATGTAAAACTTATGTATGTATCTAACACTTCCAAGCCTAATAAACTAATTTTTATTTCGAGACTTGATCTCTTATGATCATGCTAATGTTATGTAATAATGCACTGACTCTAGGTAACTAGGGTCAGGGTGTTACACCACACAAAGCCTCAGACTCCTATCCAACATCTTGGCAAACAAAATTGGGGATGCCCATGGAGAAACACTGAGCCTTATGAACCCCTTCCCCTGAAAGTCCTCCAACTATACCTACAAATCACGAAGCTCTGTGGGGGCCATCCGATATGCTGGTCTAGATATTGGTGTCATCCATAGGTATATGTCAATGTAGAAGTCTACCTCTCTGTGAGGAGTTAGTCCCGGAACATCATCAAGAAGACATCAGTATACTGTTCCACCACTAGAGAATAACTCGGACTCCTCGCGTCAACTACTCTGAGGGTAAGGCTAGAAAACTTATGTGTGATCAACTGCAGCCTCCTTCGAGTAAGTCCATCTTGTGCTACAATGGCTCCCTTCTCACCGGTGAAGGTAAACCTGATCCCATCCTTGTGGAAACATTGCACTTTGCGCCTTAAATAGTCAATCTGAGCATGTACTGTAGATAGACACTCCATACCTAAGATGACGTCGTAAGGCCATGACGCTGCTACTAGGAGATCCTAGCCAAAGCTCTTTCCTCCTATATGGAAATCACACTATCTTCACCAGTTCGTAATTGTCGAATCTTCTCCCATAGGAGTCTCTAATTATAAGGATCGAGCCAAAGACTACATTGGAATCTTCAAGCTCCGAATGAGTGTCGTGGAAATGAATGAGTTACAGACACTTGTGTCTATAAGTACTACAAATAGGGTTTAATAGACATAGATCAAACCTATAATCATCTCGGAAGCACCATGGTCATAGGCCTCTACTGCTTGTAGTTGTGCTCGCCCCTATCTACCTACTCCATGTGGTCAGGGTGGACCACCTAGTGGTGGTGGCAATAGAACCTCAAATCGTCACCCACTGCTTGTTACACAACCTTCTCTCCTGCCACGTCTGCCTCCTTGAAAACCTCCTCACTCTAACCTCGACCACTGGCTCAGTGGTTCTTCAATTTTTTGCAGATCATCGGTACTGCAGGTTGGTCAATCACGAGCTATGTGGTCCTACCCACCACACATGAAGCACAATATTATTCCATTTGACCACGTCTGCCTCGTGAGCTCCACACCTACGACCCTATATCTTGGGGTCGCCCGCCCGAAGGTCTGGTCTGCTTGGACCTCTGTGTCATCCGACTACTACCTACTGTAGATGACTCGGCTACCTATCGTCCAATAGTGGCTCTCACAGTTGGTTCCTGTTCAGCAAAGAAACTCTCCACTAATAATTCTCACTCGAGCACTCCAACTTGCATCGAGATATTCAGCGATATCATAAATGATATGATCTCTCGCCGGAGACCCTGCTCAATGGTCCAAGACCTGAAGAATGGGTCGCGTACCATGTTAGTGGATTAGCGCGAGAGGTCATTGAATCTCATTGATTAGTGTCCCACTGATAAGATGGCCTACTATAAGGGAAATAACACTTGAATACGCATAGAGCATAGTGTCTCTTGGAAGGACTCCGCCCTGAAGAGGCTCTCAAAGTCCATACAGGTGAGGGTCGCCTCATCATGTAATTGGAGCATCATGCTCCACCATCTTCCTATTGTGCCCAGAAAAATACCAGTATCTAGGATCACTATCTAATGTTGCTGATGTCCCAACTAGGTGGAAAAATCATGCCACAGCCTCTAGCCAATCCTCAGCTACTTGGGGATTTATCTCGCCTTGAAACCTTGGAGGTATCTTCCACTGGAACTCGTGCAACGCGCTCAGTCTCCAAGCACCGTCTGCTAGTGAGGCTGGTGGAAACTATCGTCCTTCAAGTGTTGGTGCTGCTAGTACACCACCCGAAGGTTCCAACATAGTAATATGGCCATTCAATGAATCCTCATCACTCGGTGGGCCATCATCATGTACTCTCTTGGAAATCCTGCCAGGTTGTCTACGCAGTGACATCCTGAAAAGAAATAGGTGTGCCATGGTCAATAAGTTATACGTGGTGAGTTGACTCAAAATATATTAAAGTAAAAACATTTCCAAAACACACGCAATTAGTGTTTTAATTCATCGAGTCAGAAATCAGAATTCAGGGTCCTGGTATATGGATGTGTCGGCCACCACACCAACACTGGATTCCCCAAACTAAAAACCACACTCAAAACACTTAACAATATTGCTCCATTAAAAAGTTTAAAGTCATAGTTATTTGGTAGAAACAACCCCTCTTATACCACTTTGTCATGACCCATCCCCTGGGGCCTGTGTCGTGACTACCCCGAGCCCACCTTCCATAGGCCATGGGTTGGCGACATGCACGGAAAAGGAATATTCCTAAAACAGGAAGGAATTTCCTTTAAACCTGTACAAACACAAAGACTAGAATGCAAAAAGATGCTACCACGAAGTAAAACTACTGTAGTAAAATTGTGTACTAAAATTAAGGGGTCCATAATACAAGCCCAACTAAAAAGATACAATTATAAATAAAAACAGAAAACAACTCCTAAGATCATCCATCGGGGATCCTACCTGAAGGGTAGGTATAGCTCATCTCCACAGCTCCCCACGTAAACCATCACTGCCATCCACCATCAGGTCCTAGCTCCCCGAGTCTCAGTCAAGGTTCCATGTCATCTACACAAGACACAACAAGGTGCGGGAAAAGCCTATGCAGAGGCGAGTATAAAAATACCAAGTAGGGACCCCTAGACCCCCGAAAGGTCTCTCAGAATTCCACAAATCAAAACCACAAGCATGATCTCAATCACAAATTATAAATAAAAGGACACATCTCAAACAAGTTATAACTGAGTATAGCAGTAAAAATGATTATCCATAAGGCTATATCATCTTACTCTATCAAGAGGAACTGTTGCTGACCCACACAGGGTCGATAGGTACAAACCCCCGCAAGACCCACACAAGATCAATAGGTGCTGATTCACACAGAATCACTGGGTACTGATTCACACAGAATCACTGGGTGTTGATTCACATAGAATCTTTGGGTGCTTATTCACAAAAAATTATTGGGTGCTGATTCACCTAGAATCTCTAGGAGCTAATTCACACAGAATCATTGGGTGTCGATTCACACAGAATCACTCTTCATTATTCCCATCTCATCTAGACATAGGATTCCCACTCATAGTATGCTTGTCTTTGAGAGAAACTGCTCCTCAATCCATCGGTCGTATTTCAACCAGAACGAAGTCCAATGAAGAAGTAACCCGATGAACCGCCACGTCATAAGGGTTTCAACACAATAGACGGTGCGTCAACTGGATGATTGGTTTGTAAGTTATAGGAATTTTAGTACTTAGGGCCTGATTAGATTCAGGGATGATCTAAACCATCCATAATTAAACGTTATACAAAACTTTCATTGAGTATCTCAAAAGGACTGTCTCGCTCAAAGGATCCCAGCACTGTAGACGGTTCGTCAAACAGACGTCCGGTTTGCAAGATATGGTCTTTTTAGCGTATCTGGGCCTGAGAGGGGTTTAGGTCCTGTCCAACCCATCCCAAACCATCCTAGGCCAGTCCAATTGGGTGGGGTCATGGTAGGAACATCTCACTGGGCCATGGACCAACCTGGCCTGCCGGACGGTCTGGCCCGCTGGCTGGCGCGACCCACACGGGGGTCGCACAGTCCTCCACCCGAACGACTCAAAAAGTCATTCAATTTATTAAAGGGAAGCACCAGGTGGCACATATTCATCACCCACGAGACCCACAGGGAGCTGTTCTCAGTCATCGTTGCTGCTTTTTAGCTGCGTCTCGTTCACCGTGGCATGCGACAGCCCGTTCACCACGGCGCGCAACGGCTCATTCACCGCGGCGCATGACGGCCCATTCACCGTAGTGTGATGGCCCATTCAACACGGTGCATGATGGCGTTCCCCCTCCCATCTCCACGGCTGGTGAGCATCGGCCCCCACCTTCACCATCAGTGCCACACCGGAGAACCTTCCACGGGCCACCAAATGAGCTCTGATGGTCCGTTCTTCCTTCTGGACGTGTCTACGACCCTCCCGGGATACCACCATCATTGCAAGCCTCCCAGTTTCCGCTTTCCATCGAGTTGAAAATCATCATGTTAAGAACGCACCATGAAACGAAGCGGCGAAGGGTCTGCGCTTTGTTCGTTTTGCCCATTCCCTCCGCATTAGCATTGTATCAAAAAGGGATAATTAATACATCATATTAAAATAATGATAATCTTTGTTTAAATAGAGGGGGGAAAGGGTGATTAACACACTGATGAATTAATGGGGGTCATTAATTGACGTAATTAATATGCCACATTAATTACATGAGGGGTGGTTATGCAACCAAAGTGTAACCAGGCATTTGATATCCCATATTAAATGTTTGAATACCTCCGTGGTCCCCGTCACCACCGCTCAACATGTGGTAGGAAAATATATAAATAAAATAACAATAATGTTATTTTATTATTTATTTAAAAGATACAAAAACTAAATTTTTCACCCAACCTACCACGGTCAAAGTGAAACTTCCCTTAAGTGAATCCCAGCACTGCAGATTCAACGATGCTCTCAGATTTTAATTCCAAGCAGCGGTTCAAATGTTAGAAAACGCCACCCACATGTTTATTACAATAAATGTAGTATTTTATATATAAGATATTATTTTATTACACAAAACATATTTCCTTATTTCATATAACATATCTTCTTATTATATGTTTTTAACATAATAAAAAAACATATGTTATTTTCTTCATTTTTTAATATGTTTTGTTTTATTAAAGTTGAATGTTTATTTTCTTTAAATATGTTATAAAGTATTTTAAATATAGAATATATATTTAGTAAGGGTATGCATATTTTTTAAGCCTTTTCATTTTCATTTTGTGGTGTCTAATGGTTTGGTATAGCATTCGTAAATTTATGAAGTTGTTTTTAAATGGTTTGTAAAATTATGAAAGTAATTAAAAAGTCTTAAAATTTATTTATTTGAGATTATAGAATTTATGTGGGAGGTTCTTATGGTATTTAAATATTTTGAAGTAAAATTTAAAATTTTAAAATAATATTAATTTTTACCCTTCATTATTAATAATTTTACCTAATTTAAATTTAATTTTTATAAATTTAATTTTTAAAATTATTTAAGTATTTATTTAATTATATTTATATTTTTTTTCTCAAAATTATTTTACATTTATGTGGATATTTCTTGTGTATGTAAAGGTAGGTTTTCTTTTTTTAAGATGTGTAAAGTTATTATTAACTACATTTACACAACACTTGTCATAGCCTATATATGGGTTATGTAAAGCATTACATGTAGGTCATTTCTTTCTTCTGTTTAGGTTGTTCGTTTCATGAAATTATTTTTGGGGTCGTATAAGGGTAACTTATTTAGGTCTATGTATAGGTAGTTTGAATAGCTTCATATAGGTTTCTAGATATTTCTTAAATTTTTTGTAAAGGTAATGTAATTCCTTTAAGTTTTCACTCCTCACATGTATGTAGACATATAAAGGTTACTTAAATTTTCATAAGTCTATTTAATGGTTTTCCTTTTTTCACATAAATATCACTCTTAACCTACCAACGTAAGGAATTATAATTATGAATTGCATACCTTAAAGGAAAGGGTGTCATTTTCAATTAAGAAAACCCAATTTTTACTTTCTTTTTCGATTTGAAACTATTGTTCACACATAATTCATGAAAATATGAATGAAATTAATGGTTTTAAATATGTTATGAGGAATATGGAAATAAAATCTTGACCTCCTAATATTTAAGAAGCATTATAACAATCCATATAAGGAAAATGAAATGCTTACCAATTTAATTATAATTAAATGGGATGTTTTATGAATCTTTTAGATACATTTGTAAAACCCGCATCTATATATTTTAAAATTTAGTTTCTCCTTGATCGATCAGTTCTTTATTTCTCTCAATTTTTGATTATTAATCCTTTATCATAAAATCTATATAGTCTCTACAATTCATCTAAATTTCTTCCTATGTTTCTAGAGAAGCTTGTATCATTCTCTCTATCATCTTATTGGTGTAATACTTGGGAATCATCCAAGATATAGGGGATTTATACATATCAATTATATTTTTTAAAGTATAAATTAATTAATCTTTAGTCCCTTGTTTAAATAAATGGGATCATATTTAAAAAAAGATATGAATTCTGAAATTATCATCGCATATATATCATTTTTTAAACCTGGAATAACTGGAAGCTGAAGAAGTAGTTACCACATGTGAATTACTAATATTTTCATAATATGGATATTAGAAAATTTAAAATAGTGAGAATAATTATTTTTAGTAGAATAATATTGGTAACTCAAAATTTGGAAATCATATACACTGTTAATATCCCATAAACATAAAAAACTCTAGAGATAAATTATTATTGTATATAAGTTCAATATTTTCATAATATGAGAATTTCATAAGGAAATGTTATCACATGTTGATTAATTAGTATTATATGATATGATAATTAAATTAATAAGGAAGTATTATTGTATGTGTTATATTAAATTTACTATTTCATTATTGGGAAATTCATGAGTTGAGATAAATATTGAGAGTATGCAAAAGGTTATCCATATTATTGATAAACTAGAAATAACATGTTATGATTTATGAATATTACTTCAGAATGTTGAAATTATCTAGGTGGGTGGAACTTAATAATTACATGCAGAAAACTTGAAGATAAATTAGGGTAGGAAATTAGATAATAAAATTCTAAAGACTCTGACCATAGTTGACCAGAGTTGGTGGTTACTTTATTACATTGGAATAAGATAGATATAATCACATCTTGAGAGACCAAATAGTTTTTTAGTATTGGTAAAGTAGACACAAACTTTAATTTCACATACATTTGAAAACATAAAATAAAAAAATCATTTTCTTAGATATCATTTTTATTCCCACTAGAATATCAATATATATCAATCAAAAAACACATCCTAGATTCCTGGGGAAAGGAAACGTATCACTACCCACCTTAAGTAAGATGAGGGAAGGGATAATAGAGTGACACGCCCTTCCTTCCTTAAGAATAAAATGAGACAATGACCCCCGAGTCCCACCTTCGGTTGGCCCCGGGGTGGCGACTAGAACCAAGGGCATGAAATCTCATATAGTATGAAAGGCATTACCCTTTTTTTTAAATGATTGGGAGATAAAATGGTAAATCCAAACAACTCCAAACACTAAAGGAAAAAAGGAAAACCAAATTCCATTCCCACGTGCATGTTCAAAATTAAAAACAATACAAAGTACAAGAAAAATCTAAAGGAGTGTACCAAAATAAAAAGAAAAGCAGCAACAATGACTACCCCGATGCCCGAGCTAGTATAGTCCAGCATCATTCTCAAAGTCCTCCTAGAAACATGAAAGCAGTTTTATATACGTAGGGTGAGTATACAAGCACACTCGGTAGGGAAACCAAAGTTACTCAAGAACAAGTGGGGGAACATACTAATGTCACTATGAAGGTATAAGAAACCAAGGCACTTATCAAGGAAACTAATCACCCAACCTCACCAAGTCACACTCCCCAAATAAAACAAGTCTGGTAAAGTAATAGTAATATCACATCGATATTTGGGTACCCCACACCACTTTACCACTAGTTATTTAGAACACCCTATGCATCAAACCTCCCCACAAATCCCATTGCAGTCCCACTAACTCCCCCAACAACAACCATATCATCTATCTCAAGCGCATGTTTATCCTGCCCGAAAACACCTAGGCCACCACAACCACACATCCTGACTGCAGACACCTGGGCCACCACAACAAAACTTCCCACTCCCAGACACTTGGGCCTCATCCCGAAGACACATGGGAAACAAACCAACCCGCACACACCTAGTCCAACCCACCACAACACACCATGCCTGAAGAGTCTTAAGCTATAATAAACCACAGGTCTTCATAGCCTACCCGAATAACTTAGGATATCTGGGATAGGGAGAATAAATGAGCTAATAATCAGCCACTCATAGTAATGTTGGTAAAAAAACTCTCCCCCGTGAAATGGGGCTGTTTGGCACAAAGGTATCAACATAGGTGGGGTTCGTATAAGAAACACAATAACTAAAATTTATACATATAGGTAATAAATAACTCATCCCAACCTAAGGGTCTCAAAACCAACAACAATCCTACACACAACCACTCTTGCTGCTACCCCTACATGCATAAAAACACAAAACCCACAAACAGAGCACAAACCAATTCTGGAAAATAGTTCCCCATTGTACCCATTCATGTTATCATTATCAAGTGATTCCATTTAAAATATTCCATTACCACCGGGGAGCTAACAGGAATAACCAACCTAACATAGCAAGAAAACCAAGTTGCAGTGCCACTGCACAGCACCACCAAACATGTTGCAGTCACACCGTACAAGTTCATCCCCTGACCACAACACAACCAAGGGCAGTTTCTACGGCCTACAAGTTCATCTATTCCACAATCATCCCGCAACCATGGATAAAACCATAGTCCCACTTCTCAAACATTCCCCAAAAGCCCTAAAACCCCAACCATAACACACAACACATAACTACACCCACCAAACAGGGGTAAATTCAGATTCATCCAACAATGTTCCTTAATTCCATTGGTTTACCGGGTGATCACATAAGGATTTTTATTCATCTTTCATCCATTTAATCAACCAAGTTTACATGATTAATTAGTTTCCATGTTACATTCATTCAATCACAATATCATCCAAGAAAATAGAGCTTTATTATTATGCAATAAATGACCACCAATGGCCATGATATTTAGTGGACAATATCCCATACAATTCACAACCTAAAAACAAAGGTAAGGTACAACATCGTCATCATCTTCCCCACCCCTTCTTTCTTTAAAAGTTCATTTATTATATTTTTTAAAGTTTTTTTCATCTAAATTCTAAAGGAATCATCATCATAACCACCCTGCATGATGCACAGTAATGAGAGATGAAAGAAGAACACCTACCTGAATGTTCAAGGATCGAAGTTTTCACATTGCGCCAAGAATCGGGGTCGCATGACAGGAAACTACAAGAAGAACCGAATAGGAGGGCTCTCATGCATGCACAACTCATCTTCAGAAGAGGGACTCCAAGTGCACCAAGGGAAAAGAATAATACCAAGGAAAAAATAAGATCTAGGTGTGATAAAAGGCCCGATCCTAGAGTTATGGGATGTGAAATCTCAAAGTGCTTGAAAAGTGAATCATGGTTTGACCATGCGGCTGGGCAGTTGCACACATTAGAATTAATTAATATTTAATAATTCCCTTAGAGATAGTAAGATAGACCATCACACGATAGAGAGTTGATAGGTTACATTTAAACCAAGAAAAACATATAACAGGTGTGTAACTATAAATGTGGAAAAGGGTGTGAAACTAATTAAAAAGCCACACGTTTTGGTAAGTCAAGGGTTTCCCCACTCTTAAGGGATTTAAGATATCCTTTACTGGCCTTAAAACGGTCTTAAACCACTTTAAAAAGGCATTAAAACTTAAAAGAGAGGTTACGGGATGGAAACTGTAAAGGAAACCCAACACCTCAAGGTGGCACCGTTTGTGTGTGGCACTGATCGGTGATACACCGATAGGTTACACCACGACGACCCCCTGCCACCGACACTGATGCCCTCCTGACTCAATGATGGTTTCTAGGACACCCCAAACCCCAGAATTTGATAAATTAATGGACCAGGAATGTCTGATCCATCACATCATATACCTCTCAAACTATTATCATTCTTTAAAATCATGACTAAACTCGAATAAGGATGGGGTCCGAACAACCACCTTGTAAGATACCTCTCAGGGATAATCCACCTTGAGTTTCTCAAAAGTGAGAATAAAACCTTGACATCCAAGAACACCTCCTAAAATATATAACCCCAAAAATCCACACAAAATTTAAATATCACACTGTCTCGACACATGGATTAGGGATTTCTTTCTTCTGTTTCAAGATAATATCCTATTTTCATGGCACTAACTCACCTGCATAGGTTTAGTCGCATCCACACTAATGCATATTGATTAGGAATTAGTTCCTCCCTTCCCCACACATCGGGAATTTTCAAACACATTTAGAGAGTGAAGGAAACAACCCATCTCATAGGCAACAAGGTCAAGCATTACATCACAAAAGAAGCACAAAATTAAAGACATCAATGAAAAATAAGAATAGAAACTCAAAAAAACTCTGGGTACTAGGCATGCAATTGTGATTCTCGCTGCCAAGTACTCTCCTTGATTCCATCATGCCTTCACAACACACTAAGCAAAGGAATGGTCTATCCATGAAACACTTTCTCTTTATGATCCTTGACTCTTACCAGTTACTCCATGAATGTAGTTTTTCCCTCCACATCCAACTCTCCTTAGTCGATGACATGGGAGACATAATGTATATACTGAAGAAGCTGAGAGGCATGAAATAAATTGTGGATACTATTAAACTAGGGTGGAAATTCCAACTGATATACCACCTCACCAACTTTCCCCCAACACTTTGAAAGGCCTGATTAACCTAGGAGAGAGCTTTCTCCATTTACCAAACCTTTTCTTCCCACGTCGAGGGGAAACCTTCAAGAACACATGATCTCCAAAATCAAAATCTATGGGCCTCTTCTTATGATTGGCATATGAATTCTACTGGTCCTAAGACACCTTCATCCTCTCACGCACAAGATAAACCTTCTCTTTTGTTCTCTTAACTACCTATGCTCCAAGAACACATGCATCCCCAACCTCTATCTAGCACACAAGTGAACGACACGGTCCTCCGTACAATACTTAAAACAGTGACATGCCAATAGTATCGTGATAGCTATTGTTTTTGGAAAACTCTACCAGAGGCAAGTGTTGTACCAACTATCCTTCTAAGTCCATAACACATGCCTGTAGCATATCCTCCAAAATCTAGATGTTCTGCTTCATCTTCCCATCTAACTGAGGGTGGAAAGTAGTGATAAGGCATATTTGGGTAAAAAATGCATGTCGAAATCCCCTATATAATCTTGAGGTAAACCATGTATCCCAATCTAAGATAATATACCTTAGAACTCCGTTCAACCACACTAATTTTCCCACGTACCTCGGTGTTAAGGCATCCACTACGCTTAACTCCTTAACTTCTAAGAAGTGAGCCGAGTTTGTCAATTGTTCTACCACTAACTAGATGGAATCACATCCTCCCTCAGTCCTAGGTAGTCCTATGATGAAATACATTGAGATATTTCCCCACTTACACTTAGGGAAATCTAAAGGATGCAACTAAACATCAGGAACATGGTGTTTAGCCTTAACCTACAGACACACTAGGAACCTTTCCACAATCTTTGTCACTTCCCACTTTACCCTGGGCCACCAAAAATGTTCCCACAGACCTTGGTACATCTTGGAAACTCATGGGCGTACCTCTAGGGATGTGGTATAAAACTCATGGAGAAATCCCTCGAGCATCGTCTCTCAGACAAACAACTTTCATGGAAAAGCATCTGATTCTAACCATCCTCCAACCATCCTTCTGAAGAATTACCATGGTCAATGGAATCACACATCACTTCGGTCTCTGAGTTCCCCCACTAAGACTTCTCCACCTACCGCATCAGAGAAGACTACACCATCATCTGAAATAGATAGCCTCTACCACATTCCACCCTTGCATCTAGGTGCAAGGAAGCCAACTCCTCCATCTCTCTCCAAGAATACGCAGAATTCCAAACCTCTTTCTTATGAGACTTCCTACTCAAGGAATAAACCACAACATTCCCCTTTCCTAATTTTAGGATATCTTGAAGTCTTAGTCCTAAAGAAACTCTATCCACCTCTGTTTCTGCATGTTCAGGTCACGCTGGGAGAAGACATACCTCAAGATCTTGTGATTTTTGAAGACCACGAAGCATTCCCCAATGAGGTAATTACTCAAAAACGTCAATAAGAACACCAATACTGCAAGATCTAGGTTGTGGGGGAATAGTTATGTTTGTGAGGAAGTAACTTACTAGACCCATAAGAGATCACTCCTCACTACTACATCATCACACACCCCAAAAATTAGACTGGAAGAATCACATAACACTTTGAACATCACCCCTTAATCTACAAACCTCAGTATTGGGGCACTGAGTAGCTTCCCTTTTAGATAAGTGAAATATTTTTGGAACTTATCACTCTATAAAAAAGTCTTTTCTTTCTTGGTCGAATCTGTAAATGGATCCAAAACACAATAGAAACCAGGTATGAACTTCGGGTAGCAACCTGCCAAACCTAGGAAACTATGAACCTCTACCACGATCTCATGTACTACCCAAGAAAAAACCACTTAGACCTTTGATAATTCCACTTCCATTATCTACTCAAAAACCCCGTGTCCAAGGAAGTGCACCTATTGTGTACAAAACATTCACTTGGACAACTTCATGTAGATTTGGTGATGTGGAAGGACCTCCAAAACTATACTGATGTGCTTAGTGTGGTCCTCCTATGATCTTGAGTATATCAAGAGATTATCAATGAACACGACCATGAACTGGTCCAGATACTCATGGAAAATAGATTTCATGAGTCCCATGAACATAACTGGAGCATTCATAACACCGAACAATATGACCACAAACTCAATGTTCTGATACCAGAAAGTGGTCTTTGGGATGACAGCTTCCTTCATCCACAACTGGTGATATCCAGACCATAGGTCGATCTTAGAGAACCAACCTTCTCCCTTCAACTGGTCAAAAAGCTCATCGATCTTTGGGAAAGGTTAAATGTTCTTTACTATCCCCTGATTCAGTCTCTGGTAATCTATGCACATCCTGATACCACCATCCTCTTTCTTCGTGAACAAGATTGGAGCACCCCATGGTGACACACTTGGTCAGATAAAACCCTTCTTCATCAGGTCATAAACCTGAATCCACAACTCCTGCAACTTAGAAGGTGCCATATGATAGGGATCCATCAAAATCATACAATTACTCGGTCGTAAGTTTATCCCAAACTCAACAACACATCAAGGGGGTAGAGTCACAACGTCTTAGATGAAGACATCGAGGAACTCTCTGACAATCCCCAAAACTTCCATCATTTCTAACTTTGCTGATTCCACTGATAGAAAATCTTACATTGAAATAAGGGGCTCCACGTGCCGGTTTCCCTCTTAGAAACTTTGTTCACCAAAAAAAGCTACACGATGGCCGCCTATATCTGAGAATATGACCCTTATCCGGAAGCAGTTGATGACAATGTGTACAGAAAATAGCCAGTGGATGCCTAGGATGACATTGTATGGCTTCATTCATAGAAGAAGAAGATCCCCACTAAATTTATGTGTCCCTAACATCATTCAACATCCTCGAAAAACATCAAACAAGTTGTTCTTACCTCCAACTGGCGTACTCAACACCTGGGGCATAGAAATTCTCTCTAAATCTACACCAAAGGCATGGGCTAGAGTAGGTGAAACAAAGGAGTATGAATCTTCTGAATCAAACCTGGAATAGGAAAGAGTACTAAATAGATTGATCATACCTCGAACAACTTCTGGTCCCACTGGAACTGCTACCTCTGCGGTGGTAAACTACCCATTCCCAACCCCTCTTCCCCTCGGCTGTAATCCGCATCCTCTACCATTCCTCAGTTGAGGTCCCTAAGGAGCACCCTGAGGTTGGACTCCTCCTACAATGTCTTCTATCAGAGGGGCAGGGGTCTGCTGCTGCTGCTGAAAAGGTCTGGCTGAAAACTGGTTCTACTGAGGTGGGAACTGAACCTACCCACCCCCACCATACTGAGCTCAAACTGGGAACCAAATCTAGATGAGCCCATAACCTCCACAATAAAATCACCGCAGTATCGATCCCATGGTGAAAGGGAGAAAACTAGGGTATCAAAACTTGAATTGACGAGGACTAATCCCCACTAGTCGAAACCTAGAAGGCCCTGTCGCTGGAGATCTACTGCTAAAAGCCTTCCCCTTTGACGAACTCAGCTAGCTCCCCTCCCAAGGCACACCTCCCAACGTGTGCATACTATCCACTACTTCAACCTTCTTCTAAACTTCCAAGTACATTGGTAAAGTAAATAGAGTAAAAACATACTGAAGAGAAGGTTAGAGTGCCTCCTCTAAGCATCTTGCTCAAAACTCCTCATCTGGAAATAGATCCAGATAAAAACAAAGAAGATCCTTGAACTTGATCCCCAAATCCCATACTGACATACTCCCTTGCTAAAGGGAGGGAATCTCTTACCTCTTCTTATCCTTCATCATGGAAGAAATGTAGGTTCTGGGACCAGTGAAAGTACGTGGATGGGTTTACCCAACTTTAGTTTTACTATTAACAATGATCAATCTGAGATCCATCATGATGATAAAACACTGGATCATTAGAAATAGAACGAAGAATGGAAGAAAATATGGGAGTCCCAGAACCATTGAGAGGATGATCATATTTTGGTTATGATTAATTTAATTAAAAGATAAGAATTACCTTTATGGAATTATCTATTTTTTTATGTTTCTAGTCATGATACGATGTGATCCATTATTGCATCATAAAATCCAAGTGTAGGCTTCCTCTATAAATGATCCACACAAGCTCCACATATATCTAGACATCTCTGAAGGGATATCTTGTTGCTATCATGGAATAGCCTCTGCTTGTAATGTCTGCCTTGGATCACCTTGAGAGCTGCTTCCAAAGCACTCTCCTTGATCTGGTGGAGGAGGATCTCTCTCGTAACTTGATAACATTATTGGATGAAAATAATTCTCTCATAGATTGAGAGCCTTTTCCAAACCTGTCGTTCACAACTATAGAGAATGTCTAGGCTCATGTGAATAAATTATTCGGGATTTTAATTACTTTGAAGAATAAAATGAATTGACTACATGAAATCATTTATTCATTTCATTTAATTCTTAGTAAGACACCATGTCTAATACTAATAGTTGACTATTATTATTATATGACATGTACCCAGAAAATTACACATAATATTATTTAATTAAAAATATAATATTATTTCTCACAAATCCCCATAAAAACTAAATGGTGTGTATATTAATATACATGGAATGTACCTCTTGTTTTTCCATTTTATTTATTTCCTCCACCACATTTATTAGGCCTTAAATAATTACTATTTATTTATTAAATAAATATCACTGCATTACTCGCTAATAAATATATTATTTCACCCACAATATATTTTCTCGAATAACTAGTGTCGAAATAAATGTGATCATGCATCCTTGAATAATTATTAAAATATAATTGGAAATAATATTTATTCAAATTATTAAATGAATATTTTACTAAGATACTTGGACACACTTAGTGTATGACCCTCTAGGCATCTTTCTCAGTGGAATTAGGTAGATCCTACCTAAATTTACAAGGTTAGTGTCTAGCAACATGCCAAGGCACCCATAGAGAAAGAAGTTAACGTTGCATTGACATGTCATCTTCTATGAACGATTACTGTGTAATGTAATATCTTTTCAATGATATCTCTAATCAAGTAGGTTGCATTATAGTGTCATTAACCCATGTGCTTGATTATTCTTTCTTTGACTTCTCAGAATTGAACTTGCCCCTTCCTTACCATGGCCATGGATTTATTTAGGCTATATCAATTCCATAAAAGGGCCTGAGATGTCAACTTCTTTTATGAAATAGAAGGGAAAAATCCTTTATTATATTATCTATTAATGTATTATTACTCATAACATACCAAACATAACCTACCTCACTGCAAACAGTGTGTCGTCGCCGTTTTCATTAATATATCTAAGTGCGTGATTTGTAATACCGATTAATTATAATCTAAAAGTATAATGACCAATACACATGTCCGTAGATAGGAACATCCAATGAAACTATGAAATGTGGATTTCTTACTGGAGGGTCTTGTTCTCATAATATCCTCCTGGATATTACCAAGAACGCACACCCTGAGAAGGTGCCTCAATATTTTATGAGTCCTCACCCCTAATGGCTTGTATTATTTGTGTCCCTCAAATAACATCATCTGACCATAGAACACATATTAAAGAATAGTGTTATGGAACTTCTGGGTTCTCACCATACCAGGGATCCACTGTGACCCTTTGGTGCAATAGCTATCCTTAAAACATTATCACATGCATTGTCAGGCAGAAGAACGATCGAGATGTGATAAGGTTTTTATTAATAAATAAAGTACAAAGTACTTGGTTCTAGGCCACCAACTCTGATAGACTCTCACTTGGACTAGATCAAACTGCTTAAAACCTTTAACCTTATAGCTCTCACATGATATTCATGCTTCTGCTGAGATAGGCCTTTAGTCATGGGGTCCATCCCATTCTCTTTTGTGGACACTCTGCTCACTACAACTTCACCCCTTGGATAGAAATACATCAAGAGGTGATACTTCTAGATAATTTTCTTTGTCTGCTGAAGTGACCTTGTTTATTTTATAAGAGACACCGTTGTAGTATTATAACAATATAATGTGATAGGGTCTCTACTGGAAGTCACCACATTAATCTCCTAGACAAATTTACGAATCCAAACGACTTCCATGAATGAATAAAAAGATTATATATATTCAAATTCCACTGTAGAATTGGAAATAACTGGATGCTTTGAACTCTTCTAGTTCACATCTCCTCCATTGAGACAGAAAACATATCCTAATTATGCCTTTATATTATTCTGATCTATCTGAATACTAGAATCAACATATCCTCTGATGGCAAGATCCTCGTCTCTTCTATAAAACAAGAACATATCCTTAGTTCTTCTCAAATACTTAAGGATAGTCTTAATAGCAGTCCAATGTTGTTCTCCTGGATCTGCTTGATATTTTCCTAACATGCTTAGTGTATAGGAAACATAAAGCCTGGTACATAACATGGCATACATGATAGATCCTATAACCAAAGCATATGGGATATTACTCATCCTATATTTCTCATGTTGTGACTGAGGGAACATTTTCTTAGAAAGATGTAGGCCATGTGACACTAGAACAAATCCCCTCTTTGATTGTTCCATACTAAATCTATTTAGTATCTGGTCAATGTATGTACCCTAACTTAGTTCAAGAAGTATCTTGGATCAATCACAAATGATCTTGATCCCTAGAATGTAGGCTTCTTAACCTAAGTATTTCATGGAGAAACACTTGTTCAACTAGTCTTTAACTGATTGTAAGATTGGTACATTGTTTCTAATAAGTAATATGCCATCAACATATACTACTAGGATAATGACCACATTTCCATTAAACTATTTATAAACGCATGGCTCACATTCATTTTTCATAAATCCAAATTCCTTTATGGATTCATCAAATCGAATGTTCCATGACTTGGATGCTTGCTATAATCCATAAATATATTTTTTCAACTTGAAAGCCCGTTTGGATTCACCTAATTTCCCAAAACCTTCTGGTTGTGTCATATAGACATCTTCCTAAAGATTCCCATTATAGAATGTTGCATTGACATCCATCTGCCAAATCTTGTAGTCATGGTAAGATGCTATAGAAAGAATGATTCTTATGGATTTAAACATGGAAACTGGCGAGAAGGATTCATCATAGTCAATTCCTTGACGTTTTCTTAATCCTTTAGCCACTAGCCTTAATTTATAGGTTCTAACTTGAACTTCCATATCTAGCTTTCTCTTGAATATCCATTTTCATCCAATAGGCTTTACATCAACCGGCTCATCGACCAGAACCCATACTTGGTTCTAATACATGGAATCCATCTCGAAATTCATAGCTTCTATCCATCTTTCAACTTCTGATATCTCTACTGCTTCCTTGTAGGAGATAGGTTCATCATTTTCCAAAAATAATGATTCACCATCCTAGGTGACTAGGAAACCAAATCTCTCTGGTTCCCTTACCTATCTTGAGCTCTTACGTAGTACTTTTGTTTCTGGAACCTCTTCCATGGGGACTTGTGTAACTTGTTCATGTACCAAATCCTGTGTATCTTGAGCATCAAATTCATTATAGTCAATATTTATCCCACTATCCTTTTTGAGTATGTTCTCCCTCTCAATAAAGATAGCTTTCCTTGTGACAATCACTTTCTTATTTGAAGGATTATATAGGTAATATCCTTTCGTTTCCTCGGGATATCCTATAAAGGTACACCTCGTTCCTCGAGGTTCTAGTTTGTTGCCTGAGAAGGCCTTAACAGACACCTAGCATTCCCATATACATGTGTGCCACAAAATGGGTTTCTTTATATTCCATAACTCAGAGGGAATTCCATTTCCCACCATAGTTGGTACTCGATTTAATGTGTATGTTGTAGTCTGTAATGAAAATCCCCAAAAGGATAATGGAAGATCTGCATGACTCATCATCAACATCACTATGTCCAACAAGGTTTGGTTCCTCCTTTCACTAAAACCATTCCACTATGGTGTATAACGAGGAGTGAGTTGAGATAGAATCTGAGACTCCCGTAGAAGGCTGATGAACTCTTGGTTCAGATATTATTCACCTCAATCTGATTAAAGCTTCTTTATCTTCTTACCAAGTTGATTCTTTACTTCATTCTTGAATTCCTTAAATTTCTATAAGGACTCTGACTTATACCTCATTAAGTGAGTATAGAAATATCTACTCAAATCATCATTAAAAGTAATGAAGTAAGAATATCCACCTCTAGATTCTACTGGAAATGGTCCACACACATTCGTTTGCACCAATACTAGAATCTTTGTGGCCCTTTCACCCTATCCAACGAAAGGTGGCTTGGTCATTTTACCTTGTAAACAAGCATGAAATCTATCAAGTGGTTTTACCATAGTATAGTCTAAATAACCATATTTTAATATCTTTTTCAAATGATTCTCATTTACATGACTGAGACGGTAATGCCACAACTAGGTGTTGTATGAGTTATGTGAGTTTGTTTCGTTATTGATTTCCAACACTTGGTTTTCATAATTTAATACACACAAATCATTATTTAAATGATCCATAGAATAATATAAATTGTTATTATAAAAGAAACAACCCCTATTTCAAAACTTGAAAATAAATTCATCCATATCCAAATATGATAGAGAAATTATATTCTTGGTAACACTAGGCACATAATAACAGTTATATAAAACCAAATGCATACCAGTGAGAAATGAGAGATGGTAATCACCATTGGCCAACATAGCTAGCCTCATGTCATTGATAGCTTGAAGATCCACCTCTCCTCTAGAAATAATTTTAAATCTACTTGGTTCTGAAATTTTAATACAGATGAGATCCCCACATGATGTATCTAATACCCAATGTGTAGAAATAGAAATATTTCACTTGACAATGAATGAACCTTTAGAGTCCCCACGCTTACCACATGAAAAACATACCACTACTGGAAATAAGATCTATACCAATGGTTTTGGGCTAACTATTTGTATAGTTCACTTATATGGACCTATAAAAACGGTTTGGCCAAAACCGTTGGTATAGGTCACTAATTTGGACATATAACAACGGTTTTGGACAAACCGTTGGTATAAGGGGCCCTTACCAATGGTTTCTCCAAGCTGTTGGTATAGGTCACTTATATAGACCTATGCCAAGGGTTTTGGAAAACCATTGGTATAGGTCCATAATAGAGACCCTATACCAATGGTTTTCCACAAACCGTTGGTATGGGTCCCAAAATCAAAGAATCTATACCAACGGTTCTCAAAACCATTGGTATAGGTATTTACCAATGGTTTTGAGAACCATTGGTATAGATACATGTATTTTTTATGGAATATTCTTACAGAGAACATTAAATAAATAAAAATTTAAAATAATTATGATAATACATATATACGTTTATGAAATTATGTTCAAAATATTCAAGTTAGGTTAGTGGTTAGGTTATTTAATCAAAAACCGGAGTTACTGGGATCAAAACCAATAGATTGCTTCTTTTTTGAAATACATAGACTAATGGTTTTATGAAACCCTTGGTATAGATTTTTCATATTACTTATACCAATGGTTTTGAAAAAATTTGGTATAGGTCTATACCAACAATTTTTTCAAAACCATTGGTATAGACCTGTCCCCATGGCTTACTAGCCACTGGTTCTCTAAACCATTGGTATATGATATACCAACGGTTTGAAGTCCTATACTAATGGTTTCAAACCATTGGTATAGGGTATTTTCTAGTAGTGTATCGCCTCCCATTCCTTAACCCACCTTTGGATCTTCCCCTTCTTGGAGGGGCAGTGCTCATGGGATTCCGACCATTTATAAGTCTTTGGCCCCTTTTCCTTGTACTTTATTTTTTTATTCCCCATAAGGACTACAGGTTTGTCACACCCCATATCCTTATCTACTTGGTGAATTAAGGTCAGAAGTTCCTATAGACTCTTCTCATTGTTTCTCATGTAGTAGTTTACAATAAAGCTAGGGAAGGTCTTGGGAAGTTATGATATGATTAAATCTATATGCAAATCATTTGGAAACTTAATCCCTAAGATGTCTAGGAGTTCAATGTAGCCAATAATCATGACTACATGAGGCCCAGATAGCATAGATTCCCCAAGATTAGTTGTAAAAAAATCATTGGAGATCTCATATCTCTCCTGTCTCACCTTCTCTTAATAGATATCCTTAAGGTGATACATCATGCTATACACGTCCATGTTTTCATGTTTCTTTAAGAGATCATTAGACATGGCCGATAGCATGAAAAATTAGAAATATATTTCATCATCCATATGTTTTATATAGAGAGATAGTTCCTAATCACTGGACTCTTTTCCAGGCACAACTAGAATATGATCCACCAGCACATACAATTTCCTCTCGTGGAGAAGGATGACGCGTAAAAACCTCTGCCACTCATGGAAATTAGTGTTGGTGAGAAGGTTTTCCTTCTAGAATACGGTTCTCAATGATATTTTTGAATTCATTTTTCTCTATATTTATAAAAATTAATATGATAAAAGATTTAGTACTTTATCATAATAAAACTAAGATAAATAAATAAATAAATTCTCATTAGTCTCCAATTATTTTATCGAAATCCATTTGCCCTCACCATTGAATTTGGAATAATCTATTTCCTGAAAATTCTAGTGTTAAGGATCCATATTTCCCTTTTCATTACCCCAAATAGGGTTGGTCAAGAAACTTGAAGGGTTTTAGGTAGGCATTCTAAATTCTTGTTGCATTAACTCGCAGTTCCTTGATCCGATGAGTAGACTACCCAATCCTAAAATCCTTTTATTTGGAATTTCCTCAACCTTTGCCTCTTGGTCCCACCAAGTCCTGCTATGACAGTCAACCCTTAATTTGAACAAAGTCAAGTCAAACCAAAACCTTGAATTATAATTCTACAATAATTCAAATCACCCCAACTAGGGTTGGTCGAGCACTTTGAACAGTGGTTCGATTCTGACCAAGATTATGGAAGGCTATACCGACTTAATATTTATTTGAGGGATTTTGTCCTTATACATAAATTTACATTTTAGGACCTTTCTTACATGATTTTTAATATTAATCGAGATATAATTAGGTGATTAACCATGCCTAAGATAATATTTACTCATAAGCTGGTCTTATTTTAGTTCCATCTTGCATGATTGTTTAATTCATTAATTGTGTGATCATGACAACACACCCAAAATAAATAAACCATGAAACTGACAAAAATAAAATAAATGGCATGATCATGAGCTTTTTATATTGGTTAGTTTATCTAGAAGTTGATAAACTAACCCAAGACCTAGGGGAGAAACACCTTTAACATTTTGGGTTCGTGTTTATAGTTTTCCAGTTGTCCACCTTTGTATCTCCTTGGGATTGGTTTCACCTTGGCTCCTAATTTGATCCACCTCCAGTAGCTTGGGAGCCCCATCCATTACATATTCTATTATCTCACTCGCATGTGAGGTGTAAAATGGGGTTTTACATAAAAGAAACTTTGGAAACAAATTCCATACATATTAATGATGAGAAGGCTCGCTATACAACAAATTTAAATTAATTAATTAAATTAAAAGAAACCATCCATATAAAAAGGTCTTGGTCTGTCTCATGATCATCCATGCATGAAACGATATTTATGCATAAATAAAACTAGCATTCAATTATTTAATAATTCTTGTTTAAGAAAAATCACACTTGAATCAATTAATTGTCTTTAATTAATTAATCATTTTATCTTAAACCCTTTTCTGAATTTCCTTGAGATATTCATCCATCATAATTTCAAACAAATAAATTCATTTAAAATTATATTTTTACACAACTTGTACCTTGGAGGAAACCGAGTAAATTCATGTTCATAACTACCAAATGAGTATAAATGAACATTACACAAATGTTAAATTAAACACACATATATAAAACACCTATCACATGTTGTGACTCAGCTTTATGCCCACATCATGGTACACATCTCAAGGGTTTGTAAAATATAATAATAAATTTTAATAAATATTAAAAATTTGGATGATTACACGACATGTAGTTCCAAATACATGGCGTGTACTATCGTTCATTGTCCATATGAAGTACACACCCTGGGACATGTCTTGTAGATTTACTTCATAAATATTCATAGTACACAACATGTCTAGTGGGAAACATGTCGTTTAGTGTCCGCGTTACACAGTCTCTAGTTGGGAAAGTTGTGTATGGGGTACATGATCCAACCATAAGCTGAAGGGACTACACGCTGTGTACAGTGGGCCACACAGCGTGTAATCTGGACACCATGTGCCACCTATTCTTGTTCAACACACAGAGTCATTTAAGACTTAGATAGAATCCAACACACGGCTTGGTTTGGCGAACTAATACCAGTGCATGGAACCTAGACTACACGACGTGTACTACCGAATACACACCGTGTGTTCTGGTGTTGTACGGACATGAAGATTTGGAACCTCTATATGAGATCCTCTATTTTATTTTAATCAAAATTAAAAGAAAAAAATGTTTCTGTAAGGTGAATGAGAAATGAAAGAGGCTGAACATATCTCAAGATTCATATTTTCAAAATAATTAACTTAAATTGATAAAACTAAATTATTAAATGTGTAAATCATCAATGAAAAACTAAATAGTTATAATCAAGGATATGAACCCTCTAATATCACATGTAGGTTCTGGGCATAGTGGAAGTGCATGGATGGGTTTACCCAACTTTAATTTTGTCATTAAAAATGATCAATCTGAGATCTGTCACGACGATAAAATGCTGGATCTTCGTAATGGAATGAAGAATAGAAAAAAAGAGGGGAGTCCCAAAACAATAGATATGATCATCATATGTTGGTTATAATTAATTTAATAAAAAGGTAATAATTACCTTGATGGAATTCTCTCTTCATTGATGTTTCCAGACACAATTTGATGTGATCAGTCCTTGTATCGTAGAAGCCAAGTGTAGGCTTCCTCTAGAGATGATCCACACATGCTCCATGCATCTCTGGATGTCGCCAAAAGGATCTTTAGGTGCTAGCACAGAAGATCCTCTACTTTCAATTGACTTAAAAGATGCTTCCAAAGAGATCTCCTTAATTCAGTGGAGGTGGATCTCTCTCATAACTTGAGAGCATTATTGGATGAAAATAATTCTCTCTTGGCTTAAGAGCCTTTTCCAAATCCATTGTGCACAACCACAGAGAATTTCTATTCCCATGAAAATAATATATTTGGTATTTTAATTACATAGAATAATAAAAAGAATTAATTACACAAAATCATTTATTCATTTCATTATTTCTTAGTAAGACCACATGTCTAATAATAATAGTTGACTATTATTATTACTTGAAATGTGCCTAGTGAATTACACATAATATTATTTAATTAAATAAATAATATTATTTCTCACAAATCCCCAAAAAAACTACATGGTGTGTATATTAATATACACAATGTGAACCTTTTGTTTTTCCATTTTCTTTATTTCCTCCACCACATTTATTAGACCTTGAATAATGACTATTTATTTCTTAAATAAATATCACTGCATTACTTGCTAGTAAATATATTATTTCACCCACTATATATTATATTGAATAACTAGTATCGAAATAAATGTGATCAGGCATCCTTGAATAATTATTAAACCAAAATTGAGAATAATATTTATTCAACTTATTAAATGAATATTTAAATAGGATACTTGGACACACTTAGTGTGTAACCCTATAGGCCTCTTTATCAGTGTCATTAGGTGGAGTGTAACACCTTGATCTTCTATGGTACGTTTCTCTTTGAATAATGCGATAGCGTGTGTTGTACGCAACATCGAGTTCTAACACACCACAACCAATCAAACTAGCCGTTATGAATAGTAATACCTAATTTTTTAAATTTTATAAATTTTATCTCTCAAAATGGAATTGATTTTTGGATTCCAAGTATAGAATATATCCTAAGGTGAAATTTTGGTACTTTTCGGATAACTTTAATATTTTGATGAATAGTGAAAATTACTAAATTTTAATTAAAAACAACTTTTTTTAATCAAAATAATTAATAGTGATAAATTATGAATTTGAGTGGTTTTAAAGTATATTTGGAATATATTTTTACCATTTAATACAATGTTGGTCATTGTATATAATTTCACAATTAAACCGAACACAAACAAGTATCAATCTTTTGATAGTTATTATATCTTAAAAACATGCTTTTTGTTTTGACAGCGAGAATTAATTTTAAATCAATTTCTTCCACTTCTGTGTTTTGAATTTGGAAAAATGGATTCCATATTTGGAATCAGGATTTTCAAATTGTGTAAATAGTTAACTTTTATTTTTAGATATTTTGAATAATTACTTCGGTAAATATTTTATTTACCATGGTTAAAGGGAAAATCCGGTAAATAAGGGTTAAAAAATAATATTATAATAATACAAAATTACCCTAAAATGTGTCCTAACCTTATTGGTTTATACATTTCCGACCATGGTCATATTTGGGTCGATTTTGTGACCTCATGGTGCCACTAGTAAGTGATAGGGACACTTTATTTTAATTAAGTTAAAATGAATACAATAATGACACAAGCATATATCTTTTAGAAACAAAATTTTTACATAGGGTTATATATGTTGGATTTTTGACTATAAATATTAACTAGAAATATAACAAGATTTAATACATAATTTTATTTTATTTATAATTTTTAGACATTAAATAATTTAATTTATTTGTGACCCAATGATGATGCAGTAATTACCTAATTAATGAAAAATTAGAATAATTGATATTATAAATACCCAAATAAATGTAATTTGATATTTTTTATAAATAAAAAAAAATTATAGGATAATATGACATATTAGGATTGATTTAATTAATTTTTTTAGAAGTATTCATTCTGTTATGAGTTTTAAAAAATCAATTATTTAATAATGTCAAAATTGACATAAAAGAGTTTTTAAAACAAATATTATATTATTAGTTGATATTAAATTCCTAAAAATATAAGTATAGGCTAAGAGACTTATATCATGATAGGTTTATCATTAATGGACCACTTGGGGGTCTCTTGGATGTATATAGTATGTTTATTAACCATATAATATAAAAATACAAAGAGACATTTTAAAAGTGAAACTAATTAACTAAGAGTAAATACTTAAAGATAAGGTTAGTATAATGACCCAAACCTGTATAAATTCTATTGGTTGAGTGGTTTTCGACCTATCCCCACCTTAACATTTAAATAATCCACTTTTTAACCATTATAAACCGAACTTGAATTTATTATAAAATAATATTTCTAGCTTTTCCAAAGGAGCCCCTCACCCCTCTTATAAAAGGGCACTCCCCCTTCTCTTTAATTAACACCTTAAAAGCCTTTTAGTTCGGCCAAATTCTGCCCAAATACTCTCTAAAATTCCTTAAATTCATCCTAGATGCCTTCCTTTAGTCAGAAAGCCAACCTAAGATCCCCTTTGATCAAATCAAATGGAAGAACCTGAAGAAGAGGTAATGATTTCACCACCCTTTTTCAAGTTCCTTTCTTCTTCCACATCTTATTTCTTTGTTATTACCATTATAAAATAATAAATCATGTATATTATATATAATTTGATGTTATTATAAACATTTTACAACCATATTTCAGTATTCTATCCATCCTTTGAATAACATGTCACCATACGTGCGTACGTACGGCTTACCGTCTCCACGTCGTGGTGTAATTGTTATTCAATAAATTATTATTTGGATTGGTATAATAATGATGTTTAATTCATGTAAATAATAAATATAACATGATAATTATTCTGTATATATTATATACCATCCAATATATAATTATTTTAATATCAAAAGAATGATATTGTCGCTCGTGCGTACGTACAGACTACCGTCTCCACAAACGCGATGAGATTCATTCTCCATCGTATCCATTCAAGTATAATTATCATTTGATGATTTAAAAATAATGTTTAAGGACTTGATATCATTATGGATATGAATAAGATACAACCTATCCATGAAAAATATGGCTTATGTAACAAAACATATAAAAAACGAGTAAGTTAACACCTGAAACAACGATAATTCTAAGATATTATTAACAAATCAAAGTTAAAAGATCATATATGATATCATATGAATGTATATGATTCTTGTATAATTTAATAAAAATTATTTCACCATTATACATTAGTTTACCCTACTCCCAACCAAGTAAAAGTACAAGGTAAGGTTTTATTTCTGAATCTCTTCATTATCCGAGGTTGTTTATACGTGATTATCTACTAGGACCTCTTTATCATCCACATCCATGTTTCTTAAAAATGTATTTAAAATAATTCTTTATATTTTAGAGACTATGGTATAAATTCATTTATACCCTTGTTGACTTTTATAAGTGTTTTATAAAGGAATCTTTCCATCTTTTTCCAAACAAGGTCCTTTTTAACCTTTTCGACAGAATTAAGGTAAGAATGTTTTTTTAACTTATACGGAGGGTGCGGTTATTTTCCGCCGTTATAAAATCTTCAAAGCTTCCTTTACAAAGCTTAGAATAATATTTTCAAAGTAAATGTTTTATTTCATAATTATGTGACTTTTAAATGATTTCAAAAAAAAAAGATATATTTCTCTCAAATAGTTTTGATTTCATCTATGTCAACATCCTTTGATGGATTTTAAGCTTATTTGAAGTTTATTTATTATGATAAAAAACTTCCATATTGTATTTAAGGTTTTGTGTTATTTTTGACTATGGATGTGTTATTTTTATACCATTCATGGTTTATGGATAAAGTATTTACATTTTTTATGATAGTTTTAATACGAATGTTTATGTTATGTTTAAACCTGTTCATATGAGGAATGCATTGGACTTAATAAGTGACGGGTGGAGCCTGCTATAGCTCCTCGATGCATCGGTAGGTCTCATGAGACAAACTAGTGTCTTGGAACAAGGCCTTGACAAAATTTTATTTGTAGTCTTGGCACGAGGCCTTGGCTATGTGGTTATGATAGTCTGGAATTATGCATTCCATCATTATGAAAGTGGTTAGTGATATTGCATGTGATTATTAGATTAGTAGAATATCCATGTGAATAATTAAATGGAATTATTTCATTTTATTTCTACCATATTATTCTGAAGTTCAAGTTTAAAAGGCTTTTGTTTTAGTTTTATACATTTCCTTAAATGTTTATTCTTATTTTTGAAAGTTTCCGCTGTATTGCTTACCCTTACTAAGCATTTGAGATCACCCCTTTCTATATTTTATTTTTCCCAGGATTCCAAGAAGTGTAATCTGATTGATATGAAAGGTTAAGAGAAGGGAATAATGGCATTCATAAAGGATTATTTATGTTTTTTTGTATGTTATGAAGTGTAATGTAACATTCATGTATATAATATATTTTCTAAGACTGCTAAACTGATCGGTTCTTCGGGACTTGGTTCCTTATAATCATGCCAAGGTATTAAAATAATGCACCGACTCTGGGTCACTAGGGTCGGGGCATTACAGTTGGTATCATAGGAAGTTTAGAAATAACCTTAGAAAATAGATTTAGATAAACTCTTATTAGAGAACATAGCCCTAAGATAGACTTTGAGGATTAGTATAGAAGAACTTCCTAGAATTTTGGTATTGTAGAGATTTTGTGAGTTTTCCGAGCAATACATCTCTGTCTAGATACGAGCGGGTAGAGGAGGCTCTGGCAGAGATGTACCTAGGGGTAAAACCTGAAAACCGCTTTGAGCTTGACTCGAACGGGAACTAGTTCACGACAACGGGCCTTGCTGCACTCTTGGTTACGACACTCCCGGGGGATATGCTTAGGATAATTCTCATTTTATTTACAAACCATTATGAAGGGCTCATGAGTATATACTTACTCAAAGAAATTTTTTTTATGATTATGGATTATATCCATAAACTATTCAATTTGCATTAGGAATTATTTATTTCAATTCATAAACTGACCTAGTTTATGCTATTGTATAGAAATGGTGCCCAGTAGAAGGAATGTGAACTCCAGTAATACGTATGATCCAAAGAGTAAGAAGGATATTATCTTTCAAGGTATTAAGACATTATTTAGAAGGGAAATAGTCTCCCATGTATTCTCATCATATGAAGAAATAATATCATCTGTGGATAAGATAACTAAAGAGTTTACTGAGTCCTATGGCTTTGAAGGGAAGCAAGAGAAGAAAAGGATGGAAGAGAGAAAGATGGATAAAGGGAAGAGGGAAAAGAAGAATTTACCCATATGTGGTAACTATGGGAAGAAACACCCTGGAACTTCCCTGAAAGGAATGGGAGTTTTTTATAAGAGTATAGGAAAAGGGCACAAAGTACGTGACTACAAGGGTAAGAAAATGGTTTCAAATGTTCAATGCTTCATTTGCAAGGAGTTTGAACACTACGCGAACCAATGTCTCAGTCATCATACTATGCCGCAAATGATGCTATTGTATAATAATCAAGTTATGATACTACCACAGATGAAGAGGAATGACTAGTGTTCCTATGTTGTTATTTTAGAATTATTTCATTTAAGTGTTGTATCAATGATGTTCTGGAAATAAATAAGGATTGTACTACAGTACTATTTAATTAAGGATTTGAGATTTTATGGTACTAATAAAAGAGACTCTACAACGAGTTAAATTTTTTTTTGGAGATTACATGGTTTAAGGAAAGATAAACCTTAATATGGTCCTAATATTGAGGTAGTGATTTTGGAATAAGAGACGGTTGATTTTGGTAATTCAGGATGTTGTGGTGTTGTAAAAGAATATATGAGGAAGGCGTTCACATGTTATTACCTGGGAAAAAGGATCCTCATTATGTTTAACTTCCTTGTAAATTTCGGACTGTGAGTTTGGATAATAGTATTTTGGATAAGTCTAATGGTTAGAATGGATTAAGTTTGAAAGGTTATATTTTTTGGATTTTTATAAAAGGACAACACGCAGACCGTGTGACGACCCGTCGTGTCTGACAAAGCTGCGGGAATCGAACCCACAACCATAGTGCAATTGGGATTTATCGCCTACCATTCTGCTACATGATGTTCCTGGATGGTATAATGTAGTTTCTTTACATAAAGAGTCTGATATGTGAATTATAAATTCATTATATTTGGAACCCTATAATATTAGGATAAATAGAGTATTTTTGAGTTATATTATGTTTTGGGTTGAAAGATGAGTTTGTGGTAGAAATTTATTAATGGATAAAACTCTAATTATAAAGTAAGTATATCTCCTTATGATCTTATCCAATCTCATAAATAAATTCCTCAACATTAAGAAAAGGAACTTAGAACAAAACTGTTATCCTAGATGGTACCTTAGATCATCACTAATTTATGGCTTTGGGATTGTTGTCCTTTTCATGGCCATGTTCTCTACCACTCTCCATTAGATAATTGATGGTTATATTTCTCTTCCATATCCATATTTTCCTACATAGAACCCTAGTATGTGTTATTTTCGGTAATCTTCATACTTTCCACACTTTATTTTAAATAGAGGACTCATTAATTAATTTTTTGATGTGGGATTTCAACTAATATATTTTGAAACGTCAAAAATGTGTTATCCTAATACCTTATGTTTTGTTGAACCGATGGTATTTTAAATCATCATAGATTGATTAATTTAAGGATCTCAATTTTAAACTTGTTTGTGATTGATGACCTCAATCACTACCTATAAATATTTACATTTTTCCTCCAATTATATATCTATAATTTCAACCAATGTCCTCCTAATCGAGATCAAAATTTTGTGGTGACCCTTCCATTTCTCTTTTCATCTTGTTAAGACTAAATTTTATTAACCAAATTTCTGATGTGGGTTTTCCCACAAAGATATTTTCTACTTTCAACCTTTATTTTCAAAGAACAATATCAAATTGCGAGGACTCAATTTATTGAAGGAGGGGAGAATGTAACACCCCGAGCTTCTACGGTATGTTTCTCATTGAATAATGTGATAGCGTGTGTTGTACGCAATATCGAGTTCTAACACACCATAACCAATCAAACTAGCCGTTATGAATAATAATACCTACTTTTTGAAATTTTATAAATTTTATCTCTCAAAATGGACTTCAGTTTTGGATTCAGTGTTTCAAATTTATCATAAGGTGAAATTTTGGTACTTTTCGGATAACTTTAATATTTTGATGAATAGTGAAAATTACTAAATTTTAATTAAAAACAAATTTTTTAATCAAAATAATTAATAGTGATAAATTATGAATTTGAGTGGTTTAAAAGTATATTTAGAATATAGTTTTACTATTTAATACAATTTTGGTCATTGGATATAATTTCACAATTAAACCGAACAAAAACAAGTATCAATCTTTTGATAGTTATTATATCTTAAAAACACACTTTTTGTTTTGACAGCGGGAATTAATTTTAAATTAATTTCTGCCAATTCTGTGTTTTGAATTTGGAAAAATTGATTCCATATTTGGAATCATGATGTTTAAATTGTGTAAATAGGTAACTTTTATTTTTAGACATTTTGAATAATTATTTCGGTAAATATTTTATTTACCATTGTTAAAGGGTAAATCCGGTAAATAAGGGTTAAAAAATAATATTATTATAATAACAAATTACCCTAAAACGTGTTCTAACCTTATTGGTTGATACATTTCCGACCATGGTCATCTTTGGGTCGATTTGGGGACCCCATGGTGCCACTAGTAAGTGATAGGGACACTTTATTTTAATTAAGTTAAAATGAATACAATAATGACACAAGCATATATCTTTTAGAAAAACAATTTTTACATAGGGTTATATATGTTGGATTTTCAACTATAAATATTAATTAGAAATATAAAAAGATTTAATACATAATGGAATTTTATTTATAATTTTTAGACATTAAATAGTTTAATTTATTTATGACCCAATGATGATGCAGTAATTACCGAATTAATGAAAAATTAGAATAATTGATATTATAAATACCGAAATAAATGTAATTTGATACTTTTAATAAATACCAATAATTTTATAGGATAATATGACATATTAGAATTGATTTAATTAACTTTTTTAGAAGTAATCGTTCAGTTATGAGTTCTACAAAAATCAATTATTTAATAGTGTCAAAATTGACAAAAAAGAGTTTTTAAAACAAATATTATATTATTAGTTGATATTAAATTCCTAAAAAACTAAGGTTCGGCCAAAAGACTTATATCATGATAGGTTTATCATTAATGGACCACTTTGGGTTCTCTTGGATGTATATAGTATGTTTATTAACCATATAATATAAAAATACAAAGAGACCTTGTAGAAGTGAAACTAATTAACTAAGAGTTAATACTTAAAGATAAGGTTAGTATAATGACCCAAACCTATATAAATTCTATTTGTTGAGTGTTTTTAGACCTATACCCACCTTAAAATTTAAATAATACACTTTGGAGATATTAGAAACTGAATATGAATTTATTATAAAACAATATTTCTAGCTTTTCCAAAGGTGCCCCTCACCCATCTTATAAAAGGGCACTCCCCCTTCTCTTTAATTCACACCTTCAAAGCCTTTTGTTTCGGCCAAACTCGGCCCAAATACTCTCTAAACGTCACTCAATCCATCCTAGAGGCCTTCCTTTAGTCATAAAGCCAGCCTAAGAGCCCTTTTGATCAAATCAAAAGGAAGAACCCGAAGAAGAGGTAATGATTTCACCACCCTTTTTCAAGTTCCTTTCTTCTTCCACTTCTTCTTTCTTTGTTATTACCATTATAAAATAATAACTCCAGTATATTATATATACTTTTATGTTATTATAAACATTTTACAACCATATTTCAGTATTATATCCATCCTTTGAATAACATGTCACCATACGTGCGTACGTACGGCTTACCGTCTCCACATCGTGGTGTAATTGTTATTCAATAAATTATTATTTGGATGGGTATAATAATGATGTGTAATTCAGGTAAATAATAAATATAACATGATAGTTATTCTGTATATATGATATACCATCCAATTATATATTATTTTAATATCAAAATAATGATATTGTCGCTCGGGCGTACGTACAGACTACTGTCTCGATGAACGCGATAAGATTCATTCTCCATCATATCCATTCAAGTATAATTATCATTTGATGATTTAAAAATAATGTTTAAGGACTTGATATCATTATGGATATGAATAAGATACAACCTATCCATGAAAAACATGTCTTACGTAACAAAACATATAAAAAAACAAGTAAGTTAACACCCGAAACAACGATAATTCTAAGATATTATTAACAAAGAAAAGTTTAAAGATCATATATGATATCATATGAATGTATATGATTCTTTTATAATTTAATAACAATTATTTCACCATTATACAGGAGGTTAACCTACCCCCAACCAAGGAAAAGTACAATGTAAGGGTTTATTTCGTAATCTCTTCATTATCCGAGGTTGTTTATACGTGATTATCTACTGGGACCTCTTTATCATCCACATCCATGTTTCTTAAAAATGTATTTCAAATCATTATTTATATTTTAGAGACTATGGTATAAATTCATTTATACCCTTGTTGACTTTTATAAGTGGTTTATAAAGTAATCTTTCCGTCGTTTTCCAAACAAGGTCCTTTTTAACCTTTTCGACAGAATTAAGGTAAGAATGTTTTTTAACTTATACGGTGGGGGCGGCTATTTTCCGCCGTTATAAAATCGTCAAATCTTACTTTACACGCTTATAAGAATATTTTCAAAGTAAATGTTTTATTTCATAATTATGTGACTTTTAAATGATTTCAAAAATATATATATATTTCTCTCAAATAGTTTTGATTTCATCTATGTCAACATCCTTTGATGGATTTTAAGCTTATTTGAAGTTTATTTATTATAATACAAAACTTCCATATTGTATTGAAGGTTTTGTGATATGTTTGAATATGGATGTGTTATTTTTATACCATTCATGGTTTATGGAGAAATTATTGACATTTCGTATGCTAGTTTTAATATGAATGTTTATGTTATGTTTAAACCTATTCATATGAGGAATGCATTGGACTTAATAAGTGACGGGTGGAGCCCGCTATAGCTCCTCGATGCATCAGTAGGTCTCATGAGACAAACTACTGTCTTGGAACAAGGACTTGACAAAATCTTATTTGTAGTCTTGGCATGAGGCATTGGCTATGTGGTTATGATAGTCTGGCATTATGCATTCCATCATTATGAAAGTGGTTAGTGATATTTCATGTGATTATTTGATTAGTAGAATATCTATGTGAATAAGTAAATGGGATTATTTCATTTTATTTCTGCCATATTATGCTGAAGTTCAAGTTTAAAAGGCTTTTGTTTTAGTTTTATATATTGCCTTAAATGTTTATGCTTATTTTTGAAAGTTTCCGCTGTATTTCTTACCCTTACTGAGCATTTGAGATCACCCCTTTATATGTTTTATTTTTCCCAGGATTCCAAGAAGTGTAATGTGATTGATATGCAGAGTTAAGACAAGGGAATAATGACATTCATAAAGGATTATTTATGTTGTTTTTTATGTTATGAAGTGTAATGAAATATTCATGTATGTAATCTATTTTCCAGGACTGCTAAACTGATCAGTTCTTCGGGACTTGGTTCCTTGTAATCATGCCAATGTATTAAAATAATGCACTGACTCTGGGTCACTGGGGTCGAGGCGTTACATGGAGCCTGCCTAAAGTCCAAGGTTAGGATCTACAAATATGCCAAGGAACCCATAGAGAAAGAAATTAACTCCAGAATGATGTGTCACCTCCTACAAATGACTACCGTGTAATGAAATACATTTTTCATGATATCTTTAATCAAGCAGGTTTCATGATTGTTCCATCAACCCATATGCTTGATTATTCTTTCTTTGACTTCCCAGAATTGAACTTTCCCGTTCCTTACCATGTGCATGGATTTATTTAGGCTATATAAATTCCATAAAAGAGCCTGAGATATCAACTTCGGTTATCGAACAAAATGGAAAATCCTTTCTCGTATTATCTATTAATGCAGTATTACTTGTGATGCACCCAATATACCCTACCATGCTGCAAATACTATGTCTTCATAGTTTTTTTCAATACATCTAAGTACGTGAGTGATAATACCCATTAATAATAATCTTAAAGTATAAGGACTAATACATACGTCCGAAGATAGGAACATCCAATGACAATATAAAATGTGGGTTTCCCACTGGAAGGTCTTGTTCTCATAATATCCTATTAGATATTACCAAGGGCGTACACCATGAGAAGGTGACTCAATGTTTTATGAGTCCTCACCCCTAATTTCCTATATATATTTTTTGTCCCTCAAATAACATCATCCGGCTATAGAATGTATATTCATGAATAGTGTTATGGCACTTCCAGGTTCTCATCATAGCAGGGATCCACTATGAACATTTGGTGAAATAGATATCCTTAGAACATTATCACATGAATTGTCATGCATAAGAACAATCTAGATGTGATAAAGTATTTATTAATGAATAAAGTACAAATTAGTTGGTTTTAGTCCAACAACTCCCACAAGAAAGGAATTTTGCTTGGAACTCTTTCTCAAAGTCATCCCATGAGACACCAGTCTCATTATTCTCCCAGAGGTAAAGAGCTCACCATTGAAGTGACACCCCTCACATTTGGCTCACTGCCAGAGGAACTCAGTACTCTGTTAGAGCTCGGATCATGTTGAAAGTGATCACCAGCTCCTCAAACCATCTCTCAGTCTCTATGTTTGAGACACTACCCTCGTACTTTCCTAGAGTCTGCTGCTAGAAGGAATGAAGCATATTTTGCCATAGGTCATCCTCCTCCTCTCGATAATCCCTTTGCTGATCAACCAGATCAACCCACTGGGCCTTGACTGCTATACCACTCCTAGATGATGTTCGGGTTCCATAACTGCATGGTAAACCTGGAATGTCTAAGCCCAAGTAGTAAGTAATTTACTTATGGTATTCTTTATTATTTATTTCAATTTTTACCAAGACTCCCCAATTAAAGAAAGAATACAATTCATTATGATGCATTTACCTTTCCTAGGGTATCTAACCTCAAATCAATGTAGCCTCACTTGGTCATTCGGTAGGCTTATATTCCCTATGCCAGATCACGAGGGGGCTTAAAATCCCAAGTCCTAGCTGGTCTTCCCTGGCCTAAGTCATTTACCAAGGTTAGCTAACACTATTTCCATACATTCCAATGCAATCCTCATTGTGCCTAACTCCAAACTTCATCCTATCTCTCAACCTCCCTTTGATACCACTTTGTCATGACCTGCCTTCAGCATGATGAGGGAAGGGATAACAGAGTGCCACACCCTTCCTTCCTTGAGATGAAAATGAGATAATCACCCCTGATTCCTTCCTTCAATAGGCCCCGGGGTGGAGACTATCACCAAGGGAATGAAATATCACATAATATGGAAGGAATTTCCCTTTTTTAAAATTATTGAGATATATGGTGGTAAATCCAAACAACTCCAGACACTAAAGGAAAAAAAGGAAACCCAAAATCGATTCCCACATGCATGTTCAAAAGTGAAAACAATACAAAGTACAAGAAAACTCTAAAGGAGAGTACCAAAAGAAAAAGAAAACAAGAAAGAATGATTTTCTTGATGCCTAAGCTAGTAAGGTTCAGCATGGTCCTTAAAGTAATCATATAAACCTGAAATCATTTTTATATATATAGGGTGAGTATAAAACTACACTCATAGGGAAAACAAAGTCACTCATGAAAAAGTGAGAGAACATACTAATGTCCCTATGAAGACCATATAAATCAAGGCACTTATCAAGGAAACTAATCACCCAACCTCACCAAGGCACACTCCCCAAATTATGAAAGTTAGGTTAAGTAATAGTAATAGCACATAGGTATTTTAGTACCCCACACCACTTTCCCACTGGTTATTTAGAACATACTACGCATTAGACCTCCCCCAAAAATCCCATTGTAGTCCCACTACCACCCAAAACAACAACCTTATGGGCTATCTCAATCGCACATTTATCCCTTCTGCAAATACCTAGGACACCACAACCACACTTCCTACCCACAAACACCTGGGACACCACAACCACACTTCCTACCCACAAATACCTGGCCCTCAAATCAAAGACACTTGGGAAAAAAACCTGCCCGCACACACCTGGGCTAACCTACCACAACACACCATGCCTGAAGAGTCTTGGGCTATAATAAACCTCAGGACTTCACAGTCTTCCCGAATAACTCAGACTACTAGGGAGATGGAGAAAAAAAGAGATAATAACCGGCCACTCATAGGAATGTTGGGAGAAACACCCTCCCACATGAAATGGGGGGTGTTTGGAATGAAGTGATCAATATAGGTGGGGAGCATATAAAAAACACAAGAACTAAAATTTATTCATATAGGTAATCAAGAATTCATCTCAACCTAAGGGTATCGAAACAATCAATCACCCCGCCCACAACCACTCTTGCTACTAACCCTACATTCATAAATACACAACATCCATAGCCTAGATCACAACCCATTTATAGAAAATAGTTCCCCATTATACCCATTCACGTTATCATGTTCAAGTGATTCCATTAAAAATATCCCATTACCACCAGGAACTAACAGGCATAACCAACCCAAAATAGTAAGAAAACCAAGTTGTGGTCCCACTGCACAGCACCACCAAACATGTTTCAGTCACACCGTACAAGTCTGTCCCATGGCCGCAACACAACCAAGGGTAGTTTCTAATACCTAAAAGTTCATATATTCCACAATCATCCCACAAATATGGCTAAAACCACAGTCCTACTGCTTAACCATTCCAAAAAAGCCATGAAAACCCAACCATAACACATAACACATAACTACACCCACCAAACAAGGATAAATTCAGATTCATCCAATGACTTTCCTTAATTCAATTTGGTTAATCGGGTGACCACACAAGGGTTGTTATTCATCGTGAATCCATTTAATCAACCAAGTTTACATGATTAATTAGTTTCCATGTTACATTCATTTAATCACAAGATCATCCAGAAAAATAGAGCTTCATTAGTGTGTAAAAAAGGACCACCAATAGCCATAATTTTAAGTGGACATGAGCCCATAAAATTCACAACATTAAAACAAAGGTTTTTTACAACAACATCATCATCTTACCAACCCCTTATTTCTTAAAAATTCTGTTTATTATATTTATTAAAGTTTGTTTCATCTATGTACCAAGGGAAATATCATCACACCAACCCCGCATGATGCCCAGTAAAGAAAGACGAAGGAAGAACCCCTGCCTGGATGATCAAGGATCAATGTTTTCTCCTTGTACCAAGAATGGGTTCGCATGACGGGAAACTCCAAGAAGAACTGAACATGAGGGCTCTCACGCAGGTACAACTTGTCTCCGGAAGAGGGAATCCAAGAGCACTAATAGAAAAAGATACCAAGGAAGAATAAGATCTAGTGTGATAAAAATTCTGATCCTAAAGTTATAAGATGTGAAATCTTTAAGTTCTTGAAAAGAGGATCATGGTTTGACCATGCAGCTGGATGGTTGAACACGTTGAAATTAATTAATATTTAACAATTCCCTAGAATGTAGTGAGATAGACCATCACACAGAGGAGAGTTTATAGGTTACATTTAAACTGATAAAAATACAAAACATAGGCATAACTAGAATTGTTGAAAAGGGTTTGAAACTAATTAAAATGTCACATGTTTTGGTAAGTCAAGGTTCATCCCACTCTTAGGGGATTTAAGATATCCTTTACCAGGATTAAAATGGTATTAGACCACATTAAAAGAGGTAATAAAACTTAAAAGAGATGTTACTGGAGTGAAAATGGAAAGGAAACCAGATACCCAATGGTGGTACCATTTGGGTTCGGCACCGATCAATGAGGGAAACTAGAAAAGAAACCTAGCACCCCACAGTGGCATTGATAGGTGCCACCATAGTGACCCATACCAACAGAACCCTCCTAACTCACCTATGGTGTCTAGGACACCCCAAACACCAAAACTTGACAAATTAATAGACCATGGAGGTCCAATCCATCACAAAGGATAAGAAAGGGGTGAGCTCTAATGCTCAGTATGGGTATGTGTAAAATCGAATCTATCATGAATAAATAATAAATAATCAATATATAAAGTTAAATAAATTAAACAAATTGTATTTCATCAATAACTTGAATATTAATAATAAAATGTAAAGAATAAATGATGATCAAATAATTCCATATAAATCATCACATGTGCATGAAACATAGCCATGAATATTATAAATAATAAAATAATCACATGGAACATAAATAACTAATATCATAATGGGAGAATTCATAATTTTAGACAACATAAACATACTTTTAAGACTTTTCAAAAGACAGTTTAAAACTATTGGTAAAAACATATTTAATTTTCCCAAATAATTTATCTCATGAGACCTACTGATGCATCGTGAGGCTATGTAATCATGGGACCCCACATAACTTAATAAGTCCAATTCATTACTCATATGAATGGGGTGAGACATAATCAACCAAAAATATCATATTCAAAAGCTAACTTATGAAATGTCAATACATACACAAATCAATAAACATAGTCATAAACCATCCAGAGAAATATGATGAATGGTAATAAAATTGTAAATACCTAGTCAAAATTATCATAAAACATCCATAGAAATAATAAGGATAGTATCAATACAATATATCCCCATTGGATTATAAGTACAATAAAATGTCGATTTCATTGATAAATATAAATACCATGAAGTAATAATTAATAAATTATTGAGGAAAATAACCATTCTGATTTTAAAATAAAATTTTAAAACTAAAAGTTCACAAAATATTTTTGAAAATCCTTTTCTATGAAAATAACCCTAAAAATTCATCAAGGAATCATTAGAAAATTTAGTGTCCATGATGGTAGAAAATTAAAAACTTCTCGTACACATTAAAACAAAATTTTCTTTCACATTTTCAGAAGAATCCAAATGGGCCTTGGTTGGAAAATGACCTGAAGATTCATTTCAAAACAAATTTTAAAAATTAAAACAAGGGTAAAAATTATTTTATAAATTATTTTGATAATGTTAATTTTTTTTATAATTTTGAAGAAAAAAAATATTTCTTATTGAATAGGAAAATGAAGTCAAATTTTATTAAAAATATTTTCTCAATATGTTTAATCACCAAAGAGAGGTAAAATAGTTCTACTATTTTAAAAATATCATGAATATTAATAATTTAATAAAATATATTGAGTTTAAGATAGAAATTTCAAGTAATTAATCCAATATAGACTTAAACATAAACAATCCCAAATAATAATGAGATTTTGAAATATACACTTACCACTTTGGTAACATTTGAATCATAAGACCAATAAAAGAAATAACATCAAATGAAAATTTAAATAATATGATGATAAATAAAATAATTATATAATATATAAAAATTGTAAGTATATACACCACAGAAAATAACTAAGTGGTGAATATGGCATACGTCTCACGAAAGTAAAAGTAAGGCAATGAACTCTTGCCTCGAGTCTAATTTTTTTCATATATATTCAATCCTCATATATAATATTTATAGGTTTATTATAAATATATTAAATAACCATTAAAATATATTTAATACCATATATTATTTATTATATTATTTTATGACATGTTTATTAACAATTCTTATTTATAATCACTATTTTGGGTGATAATTGCTTTGTTTTTTATGTATATTTTTGTTTGGTAATTTCGGTCCTTTTATATTTATCAAGGTAAGATCATTTAAAGAATTTTAAAAATGATAAAAAAAATTATATATAATCATTATATATATTTATATATATTTATAGTAACTTATAAAAGTTATAGAAGGAAAATGGATTACATTGTTCAGAGAGAAGGTAGGTCGTATATATGCATGAACTTTGTTTCCATTTTTATTGATAGACAGAATAAAATAAAAATAAATATTAATTAACCATTATTGAATAATTATTATTTTATATATATCATTTATATTAAACAAATACATTGTTATTATTATCCATGTAAAAATTAAATGAAAAACATTTCACATCGCAACATAGAAGCTGTACTCCACACATACGCACGTGCGACGTTATTGTTTTCCAATGGATTAGAAGGTATGAATTTAGATGTGATATTATATTTATATAAGTATTTTAAGGTAATAAATATTACCTATACTCATTAAATTTATCCTTAATACCTTCCATGTAAAGCATAAGATAAAAATGAATCACATCGCTTCGTGAGGCAGTACTCAGCCGTACACACAAGCGATGATACTCTTTCCCACTTGGAATGGAAATTAAGAAGTTACATGTGATATAATAATTCTAGAATTATAATAATTTAATAAATATCAAATAAAAAAGTTAAATATATCATTATATCCATCCTTTAAAGGTGGTGATGGAAAATGAATTATATCGGTTTAGAATGTGATAGTCTGTTGTACACATGATTGGCAGTTTCATTTCACATTTGATGAAATTGGAGATCGATATTAGTTTTTCCATTATCATAATAAAATATAAGTATAAAGGGGGAAACTTTTTATTATATTATCATATTTTTATTTTATTTTAATCCATTGTAAGAATAAATAAAACACATACGTATTTTAAGTAATTTCCATGTTCTTTGGAGAACCTATTTTTATTTATACCTAAATCCTTCTTAGTAGAACTTACCAATAAAAATGAAGCCCTTATTATGTGGGTAGGTAGTTAAAGAATATATTTAGGTAGGTATTGTCCTAACCAAATGGTTTTGTATGTGTAAATATAGGAGGATAGGGTATGGACATTTATAAGTGGGGGAGAGGACACACATAGAATTTTTGAAAAGACCAAGTGATACCAATGTTATTCTAAAAAAAGCTTCCAAAATGGTAAATTATAGAAATTTAGAGTTTATAATTTCTAAATATGGAAAAAATTGGTGTTAAAAAGATTTAGGTCATTTTTAACACTTATCTTCTTAATTTAACCCCCTAATTAACCCATTTTTACCTTAACTGTGGTAATTAATTTTTACCGTTTTCACTATTAATTATGTAAAAAAGTTAATTTGAAAATATTATGTGATATAAATTATTCTAATTAAAAATATGAAATCCATTTTTAAAAATTCAATTCACAAAATTAGCAAAATTCATTTTAAAATTAAACTCATAGACACGACCAAAAAATGGTTTTCAAGAAATGTATTTTTCAAGGGAAAGATGATATTATATTAATTGTATGAATAGAAATAATAATTATATTAATTAAAAATTATAAATTTATTTTTATAATATATATATATATATATCTCATTTAAATCATTTGTTATAATGGGTTATTTTTATTAGATAAAATGGGGAAACCTTATGCACTTTAGAACAGTTTTCAGAAAAACTGTGTTTTTAAACCCAAAAATAGATTTATAATAAAATGTACAATAAATGTGACTCAAATGTAATTAATTTGATTAAATATAAATAAATAATTATTATTTTATTTAAAATAAAATTCACGTCATAATGGGCCTTTTAAATTACTTAATTTATCATAAATAAATGATCGTTTTAAAAAATCTGTATTTTTTACTATTCATTGAAAAATCAATATTTTTTGAAATATCCCAAATATTCACCATATTTAAATTTTGATATTCTAATTTCAAAAATATAGTTCGTTTTTTTAAAATAAATTTTCTAAAATTGGTATAAATTAATTTTAAATTATTTTTGCAAAACATGACTAAACATCCTTATAGAAAATTATGGTTTTTCAAAAAACACTTCTTTTTATTTCAAGGTTATAAGGATCATGTTTAAATAATAATATTTTCATATAGTGTCATGCTTTTTTAAACCTTATGTTACATTAATCACAAGATATCAATGTTTTTTAATTTATTTGAAAAAATATATATCACACATTCTTGGTGTGTTACATTATATTCTAATCTTGTTGATGTGTTCCATATACTATATCAAGGATGATGTTCTTATTTTAAAATATAAGGGCATTAAATTCTCCCCACCTTGAATAAATTACATCCACACAATTTAAATTTGATCTCTGTGATCAAGGGTTTGAAATTTGGAAAAACCTTTGTAAAAAAATCCACATTGTAAAAGGGTTAATAAAACTTCCTCTTTATAAGAGAAAATGTAAAGGCCCTAACCCCAGTATCCTAGGGCCAGTGAATTAATTTATTACATTAGCATAATATACAAGTGATCACATCACAAATGACCAAATAGTTTAGTACTTTTAAAAAAATTGATGCATATATGAATTTTAAATTACAAATTAAAACATAAAATACTACATAGTGCATCATTTGATAAAACCATTATTTTCCTAGATTAAACCTACATATCAATCATAATATACATCTCGGAATCATTGGAAAAAATAAAACATAAGAAGGGGTGATCTCAGATGCTCAGTAAGGGTAATAATACAGCATAATCTATCATAAATAAACATTGACAGTAAAGAAAGTTGAATAACTAAAAACACATGCCAATAAAACATAATCTTGAGTATAAAATGTAATGAATAAAATATGATCAAATAATTCCATATAAATAATCATGTGATAATGAAAACTAACCCTATATATTCTACTACTCTAATAATCACATGGATTATTAATAACTAATCACATAATGAGGGAATGAATATCAATCATAATATACATCTTGGCATTGTAGGAAAAAATAAAATATAAGAAAGGGGTGAACTCAGATTACCAGTAAGGGTAAGTATATAGTGGGATCTATCATAAATAAACGTAAAAAATAAGTCAATTTTAATAACTAAAAATGCATTCCAATAAAACATAATCTTGAGCGTAAAATGGAAGAAATAAATGATTATCAAATAATGCCATATAAATAATTACATGAGAATGAAACTTAACCATATATATTCTATTAGTCAAATAATCACATGGATTATTAATAACTAATCTCATAATGAGGTAATGCATAATGTGGGACATCATAAACAATCAATCAAGGACTTATCAAAGAAGTCTCGATAAATGGGTAAAGCCTTGGCCAAAACACAATCTAGTTTGTCTCATGAGACCTACTGATGCATCGAGGGGCTATAGTGGGCCCCACCAAACACTTACTAAGTTCAATGTATTCCTCATATTAAAGGGGTTAAACACAAACAAAATCAATATTCATATTAAAAACTTTCATATGAAATGTGAATACTTTAACCATAAACTAAGAAAGGTATATAAATAGCACATACATAGTCAAACTGATCATAATCCATTAAATAAAATATGGTAAATGATATCATAAGAGATCAAACTAAATTAAGAATAATATTAAACAATGGTTTTTATATATATGGAAATAATATAATAAAATCATAGAAAATTTATTATGGAAGAACTGTTGTTAAACCCATATGAAAAACTCTTTCATATAAAAATACCCCTTTCTTTTAAAAATAACTATTTTAAATACCAAATATCTCCAAAAAAGGAAGATGGTTTATCATTTAAGAAAATATGTAAGCTATCAAATGAATATATGATTTATTTTATAATCAATTTATATCTATATAAATAAATATGTAAAATAATACCAAGAATGCTAACATAGAGAAAAATATTTTATAAATAAATCTTTAAATATTCAAGGTGTCCCATACCACTTTAAACATTTAAATCATATTCCCCATGAAATAATAATATTAAACAAAATATTAAATATGATTATAATAAATTAATTAATAACATGATAATTCAAAGTATTTTTATATACCCCTGAAAAAATAAGGTGGGCGTATAATATCAAACTATGCCTCAATGAAAGGAGATTGAGACAAAGTCCCCTACCACTTTGTAATCAGTTGAACCGCATGCCTCATAAAATTAATGATCAAAAAATGAATCATTAAATATCTTGAATAGAAAAAAATCATGATATGATATATCAAATGTCAATATGAATACACCACCCACAAGGAATACGTGGTGAGTAAGACATGTCTCATAGAAATACAAGTGAGATGAGAAAACTATTACCTTATTTCTAGAATAGTTATAAACATGTACTTAAGGTCATGGATAATAAAATTATATTAATTAATTAATTAACTAAAAACCTCTTCAACATATATTTTATTTATTATAATTTTTTTAAGTTCATTAATAGCCATTTTTATGGGTTATAATGTTTAATTTCGTTGTTCTAGGAGAGTTTGTTTCATGTTTCTTGGGTATGTTCCCCTGTGTATAGTTATGGGAGTTCTCCTAAAATGAAAGAAAAAATATATAAGTGAAATTATTTATTATTAATGAACATAAATAATTTTATATTATATCATATATTCTTTTGTTATATGGTATGAGGATGTTTCATTTGAAAAAACATTAATGAAAATGATTTAATTTATTTTGGTGGTTTTCTTACAACCATCATGAAATTATATCATTTTATTTAACATCATATTTATATATTGGTTTAAAAACAATAAATAAATTATAATATGTATAATAAAATTCTTTTTAACAATAATAATGGTTTTATGACTATCCTTGAAGGAGGTACTGGAAAATGAAAATGCATTGTCGATGATGGCGGTAAATCGACACTTCATGGACGATGTCTTAATTTTCAGAATAAAAGGGGATAGGGGAAGGTGTTTGATGATGGATATTCCATTAATATAGTAAAATTACTATATATATAAGATATGGTATTTATTATGCTACTTGGATAATGGGAGGTGGAGAAAGGATAAGAAAGGAAAATAAATTAAAAAGAGAAAGTGGGGGGGTTACCTCTTGAGTGTTGTCTCCTTGAGAGCCTCCTTAAGGGACTTGAAAATTGCCTTTTGGTTATACCAGAAAGACTAAAACATGGGGAATATTTTTGGAAGAAAAATTGGGCATATTATATAAAACTTACAAGGCTTAGATGGTGTGAGGATACTGTGTGTTGAGGGGTGGTATTTATAGTGAAGGGGATGGGTGTTATTTTATTATTTTATTCTTTAGTTTATTATTTTTGCTCAAGACTGTCAATAATTTTTATTCTTGTTACTAATTACATTAAATAGATAATTTTATTTTGAGATAATGGTTACTAATATCATATACGACTCAATTATGACTCAATAATAAATTTATTTACTTATAAAGTGAAATACCATAAATTACCATATTTCACTATTCTCCAAAAAATCAACCTTACCATTTTTTGATATGTATATCTAAAAAAAGACTCCATTTATGAAAATAACTTTATAAATATGAGATATTTAATTTTTAAATAAAATCAACATTTATTCGAAAAATTATGATTTTAATATTGTTACAGATTTCACAACACTTTGAAAAATTAATTTTGGTCTCATAAAATTATTTTAAAATAATAATGAAACAAAATATTAATTTATTAATCCATTTAAAAATATTAGAAACCCATAATTTTTTTAATTTATTTTAAAATTAATCTGGATAAACACAATGAAATACAGTTCTTTTGAAAAATGAATTTGTAAGCCCAAAAATGTACTTATACTAAAATAATACAAAAGGATAATTAAAATGAAATTAATTATATTATTTATAATTAATTAGTTCTTAATTACCATTTATATCAAATTGAAATCATAATTGGGATTTAATACAATTAAATTTTCAATTTTATAAAAAATTGTATTTTTTACCTTTCGTTTGAAAATAACTATTTTCTAAAAAATACAAAAACTTCACCCTAAGATAATTTTGAAAATACTTTTTTAAAAATGATGTTTATTTGGTTCAATATAATTTATAAAAGTTTCAAAAATTTAGTTTTAAAATAATTGCACCATTAAAAGGAGGTAAAATAGGCTTTAGAAAAATATAGTTTTTTTATGTGTCAAGTTAGGTTTATTCTTATCTTATGAATATGAATTCCAAAATATTTTATTGAATATATAATATATAAATTTTATAATTTGGTTAATATTATTCATTCCTACCAATTTAATAGATAGATTATAATAGTCACAATTTAAATAGTATATCGTGGTTTTAAACTTAGTGTTGTGTGCAACATAAGCTATCAAAGATGTTAAATTTAAAAGAGGCATAATATAATATCTCAGGGTGTTACATTCTACAGAAGTTCTTTAAATTTCATCAACATAGTTAAAAATTGTTATTGGTAATCAAGGATTTGTCATTTTAAAATACCCTTGTGGAAGTCCCTCATCATAAAAAGACTTAATAAAGCTTCCTCTTAAAACAGGGAAAGGGAAATGTGAAGGTCACATAAAAATTAGGCATTAGAATAGGATAAAATTATTGTTAAGTGAAAATATGAAAATAGAAGAAATATATAACCCAAAATTTTTTATGGATAGTGATAGAAAACATGGTCATTATAAATCTAACCATCACAAAACCATAAATCCGTGATTGGTTAAAAGACCATTGATTCCTCAGAAAGAAAAGTAAATGGATAATGTTTTTTTTCAAAATATTTTTCCTATAGTTGAGGGATTATTTTACTATTCATAGAATAACTTGAGAAAATAAACTTACTTGATTCCTTTGAATGTTATAATCTCACCCTTTGGTTGTGCTTCAATCTATCTCCACTTCATTTCTTAACTACAGAGATGGATAATCAAGGGAATATTTTATTCCTAAAGCACTTTTATGAAACATAAGATCAACAAGTCATTCCTTTAGCCTTTATGTTTTTACTGAAACCAAAATGGTTTGAAAAGTTTATCTAATAGGATAAATCATACATTAATCTTAATCAATAATATCCTTAATCCATTCCATAAGTACTTAACCTTAATACTCATCAAAAATATATATGTCCAAATTCAAAGACCAAAAATTTATAAGGAATGTCACTGAGTTTACAAAATAAACTCAACCTAATATTTCTATAAATAAAGTATCTCTTATTTTAACATACTAACTATATGAATACCTTAATCTCCTTTAAAACTTTATGAGAAAACGAATTCTTCCAACACTAAAATATTAGGTTGTTGAATATATTCTTTAATTCCAAATATCTAATAATTATAGAATAACATAAACCATCAGATAAATAACAACCTTCAAGGTCACCAATACTATCCCATAAATATCTATTTATTATTAAGTTAATATCAAGTACATATTTTGGTTTATCATTCCCAAGTAATGTTTTTTCAAGAAGATCAACTTAAAAAAGAACCACTTCTCTTGATTACTGGTGTTATTCATCACATGGTTAAAATTCATTAAATAATAAGTAATGAAGTATAATATTTATATATCTCATGATTCATATAACCATAGTATTACTGATAAAATACTCAAATAAAAAAATTCATGAATCAAAACATAGATATATTAACCACGTCTCTTCATTTGTGGTAGTAGCATATGCTTAAACATGATCCATTATCCTATTTTGGTATATATTCCTTTGATTCTTGAGACATTTATTTTCATAGTCTTGTATATCCTTGTAGTTGAAGCATTGCACATTGGAAACCATTTTCTTAGCCTTGAAATCACAAGCTTTGTGGAATTTCTCTCCAAACTAGTATCAAAATCCCAATCCTTTTAAGCAAGTCCCATGGTTTTTAGTTACACAATTATCATATGTGGGAAAATACTTCTCCTTATCTTTATTCCTTTATCCAACTATTTCCAAGATTTAATTTTTTTCTCTTTCTTCCATTTAAAGACATAAAACTTTGAGAATTATTTCTTTGTCCCATTATCACCTGATATTATATCCTCATATGAAGAAAATTTTTAGAAGACTTATTCCCTTAAAAGTATTGGAATAAGACCATAAAATAATTGGTCTTCCTTACTCTTTGGATCATGTGCATTAGTGGGGTTCTCATTCCTTACATGAGGTTCCATTTATAAAAAACTAAATGCACTAGATTATATCATATCATTATTAATCATAATGTATAATAAATAAAACTAGTGAAATACTTAACATAAATTTCAAATTTTATTAGTATCTAAACTCATAAACATGGTTGTTTAGGGATGTTCTTATATATTTTTCATGAAAGTATATCTTAGGGTTCGGTTCCCTAATCTAGGATTTCTTAAACCTACTTACCAAAGTTTCTATTAAACTTGATCCAATAACAACTGTAAAGACCCTAACCCCAGTAGCCTGGAGTGAGTGCCTTATTTTATTACATTGGAATAAGATACAAGTGATTGTAGACCAATGGATTAAATAGTTTATTAGTTTTTTAAAACTAGATACATACATGAATTTTAAATTTTAATTTAAAACATAAAATAAAACATAGGTAATCCTTTTATAACACCATTATTTTCCTTGCTTAACCTTGTATATCAATCAAAATATTCATCTTAGAATCCTGGGGGAAAATAAAATATAATAAATGGGTGAGATTAGATGCTCAATAAGGTTAATAATATAGTAAAATCGATCCTAAATAAACATAAACAATAAGGAAAGTTTAATAATAGAAAAATTTTCTAATAAAACATAATCTTGAGTATAAAATGATAGGAATTAAACCTAATAAAATAATGTCATATAAATAATCAAATGAGAATGAAACTTAACCACAGATATTCTATTATTAAAATAATTACATATATTAATATTAACTAATCTCATAAAGAGGTAATTCATAATGTGTAATATCATAAACATATCATCAAGTCCTCAGCCAAGAAGTCTATATAAATGGGTATAGCCTTGGCCAAAACCTAGTCTAGTTTGTCTCATGAAAACTACTGATGCATCAAGGGGCTATAATAGGATATATCCAACACTTAATAATTACAATATATTCCTAATATAAAAGGGGAGAAACATAAACAACATAAACATTCATATTAAAAACTATCATATGAAATTTGAATACTTTAACTATAAACCCAGAATGGTATCTAAATAACACAACCATAGACAAACTGATCATAAACCATTCAATAAATATAGTAAATGATAACATAATATATCAATATTAGATAATAATAATATTAAACAAAGTTTGTTGGCATAAATTAAAATACTCTAATAAAATCATAGAAAATTTATTGAGGAAAAACTCTTGTTAAACCCATATGAAAAACACTTTCATATTAAATAGACTTTCCTTTTAAAAATAAGAATTTCTAATACCAAATATCTCAAAAAGAATGGAATATGGTTTTTAATTTAAAAAAATATGTTATCTTATAGAGGAATCTATAAATTATATAATATTAATGGTAGTGTGGAGGTCGTTTTTGTCTTGTACGTTAAAAATTGAACCTTCCTTTTGTTTTTAGTCAAAACATTCTGTATAAAACATGTAAAAAGATTTATTTTAAAAAAATTTGAAGGAAATTAAAAATATACATATAATTTATTTTATAATAAATTTTATATTCATGTAAATAAATATGTGAAATAATACCAAGAATACTGACATAGAGAAAAATATTTGATAATTAAATCTTTAAACATTCAAGGTGTCTCGTACCACTTTGAATATTTAAATCATATGCCCCATGAAAGAATAAAATTTAACAAAACATTAAATAACATGATAATAAATAAGTTAATGACATCATAATCCAAAGGTGTTGTATATACACCTCATAAAATAAGGTTGGTGTATAACATAAAACTATGCCCCAATGAAAGGAGATTGAGACGAATCCCCTTACCACTTTGTAATCAATTAAACCGTATAGCCCATAAATCTAATCACCATAAAATGAAATATTTAATACCATAAATATAAACAGTTTCATGATATGATATATCATAAGGCATTATACATACACCACACACAAGTGATAAGTGGTGAATAAGGCATATCTTAGGAAAATAAAATTGAGATGAGAAAACCCTTACCTTGTGTTTGAAAGCATTATGCACTTATACTTAATGTCATGGATAATCAAATTAGATTCATTAATTACATAATTAAGAAACTATTTAAAATATGTTTTATTAATTATAATTTTATTACGTTTATTTAATTCCATTTATATAGGTTATAATGTTTAATTTCATTGTTTTGGGAGCTTTTGTTTCATTATATTATGGTCAATTATCTTGTGTAAAATTATGGGATTTCCTGTAAAATTACAAAAAAACTCCAGTAGTGAATTTATTTAGTATTATTGAACTTAAATAATTTTATATTAACTCATATATCATCTTGTTATATTCTATGTGGATGATTCCTTAGATAAAGCATTAATGTAAATTGTTTAATTTATTTTGGCAGTTTTTTATGACCATCACGAAATTATATAATTTTATTTAATATAATGTTTATATATTGGTTTATGAAGATTATATAAATTATAATATGTATAATAAAATATTATTTAACCATAATAATGGTTTTATGACCAGCTTGGAAGGTGGTAATGGAAAATGAAAATGCAATGTCCACGATGGTGGTAAATCGACACATCACGGACAATGTTTTCATTTTTGGAATAAAATGGAGAGGCGAAGGGGATTCATGATGGATATTACATTACATAATAAAATTATAATATATATAATAAACTGGATTTATCATTCCACTTGTATAAGTATAGGTAGGGAAAGGATAAACAAATAGATTAAAAGAGAAAGTGGGAGGGTTTTACCTCTTGAGTGTTGTCTCACTTGAGAGCCTCTTTAAGGGACTTGAAAATGATCTACTGATGAAACCAACAAGACCATAATGTGGGTAAGATGTTTTGGAGAGGAATTTTGTATAACATAATTAATATACAAGTCCTATATGGTATGAGGAGAAGGGGTGGTGAGGGGGGTATTTATAGTGGAGGAGAGAGGTGTTTTTTGATTATTTTATTCATTAGTTTATTATTTTGGCTCAAGACTATCAATAGTGATAATTATAATGACTAATTATAGTAAATAGAAAATTTTATTTTAATATAATGGTCACTTACATCATTCATTACTCAACAATGAATCAAAAATTAATTTAATTACTTATATTGTTAAACACTATAAATTTCCGTATTTCACTATTCACTAAAAATGCAACTATTTTAGAAAAATACCAAAAATTAAATCTAACCATTTTTCAAAATTCAAATTTCAAAAATGAGTAAAATTTGTTGAAAATAATTTACTAAATATGAGGTATTTAATTTTTAAATAAAATCACCATTTAATCAAAAAAATTCAATTTTAATATTATAACTGATTTTACGATACTTTAAAAAATTAGTTATGGTCTGGTAGAATTATCTTATAATTTTAATTAATTAAAATATTAATTTATAAATAGATTTTAAAATATTACAAAAACATAAGTTTTATTATTTAATTTAAAATTATTCCCATTAAACACAATGAAAAACTATTCTTTTGAAAAATGCATCTTTATGCCAAAAAATGTACTTATACCAAAATAATGTGTAAGGATGATTAAAATTAAATAGATTATTATAATTATAAATAAATATTTATTAATTCCCATTGATATAAAATTAAAATCATAATGATCATTTAATATAATGAAATTGACAATTTTTTAAAAATTGGTATTTTTTTCTATTCTCTACAAAATAAATATTTTCTAACAAATACAAAAAACTCACCTTAAAAAAATCTTGAAATTATAATTTAAAAAATGAATTTTATTTTGTTCAATATAATTTATAATAGTGTCAAAATTTAGTTTTAAAACAAGCATGCCGTCAAAAGGTGGTAAAATTGCCTTTTAAAAAATATAGCCTTTTATGTGTAAAATTGGATTCATTATTTTCTTATGCCTATAATAATAATTTTAATGAATAAAAAAATATTTTATTGAATATAAAATATAGAAATTTTATTATTTATTTAATACTATTCATTCCAACCAATTTAGCAGCTTGGTTATAACGGTCACATTTAAAATTGTATATCATGGTTTTAAAATCAGTGTTGGGTACAACATAAGATATTTAAGATATTAAATTTGAAATTGACATACCATAAAATATTCTGGTGCTAAAAAAATATAGAAATATGAAGGTCATCTATAATAACACATAACTGGGTTTTCAAATAAGAGAACATTGGTGGGAAGTGAAGATATGGACATGGAAGAATAATGTAAATAATTATAGAAAGTGAAAGAGATCATTGATCACAAGAAAGTGGGTGATATAGAGAAGTTTAAAGAAAAAAAAAATTAATATATAAAGGGTTAAAAAGCAATTGGTTCATCAAAATGAAGTTATTAGGATATCATTTGTATTTCAATATTTGTTTCCTAAAGTTGTGGAAGTTTTTTACTGTCTAAGAATATAAGTAAATATACTTACTTGACATATTTCTATTTCGTATGAATAATTAATACATTGGTTTTGATTTAATTAATTTCCACATCAACTCTTACTCTAAGAAATGAATATCTAAAATGGGTTTTTTATGCTAGAAGCACTAAAATTAACTTTAATTGATTGTAAGATCCGTAAAAGAGTAATAAATTCTTCCTCCTATATTTACTAAAATCAAAATGTTTATCAAAAGTTCTAAAATATAATAAATTAATATTAAATACCTTAATAGTAACTTTCAAAAATCAACTTAATCCACTTCATAAATGTTAAACCTTAAGACTCATCCGAAAAATTTCTGACCAAATTCAAAGTCCAAAAATTTAGAAGGAAGGTCATTAATTCATCATTATATTGCCTAGAAAATAAAAAGTATCTCTTAATGTCACATTAAAAAAATGTAAGACCTTGATAACCATAAAACCTTAATCGAAAGAAGCATGCTTCTAAAAAAAATCATATTGTTGAATATTTTTTATAAATCCAAACATACAGTAAACCCCAGAAAGATAACATAAACTATAAAATTGAAAACTAATTTCAATGTTACCAATACTATCCCATAAACATATCTTTATAATTATTATTTAAACATATAGAACATATTAAGGTTTATCTTCCCTCAATCATGTGTTTCTAAAAAGATCATTTTTTCACTGACTAACTTTTTCTAGTCATTGGTACCATTCAACATGTGATCTTAAATCCTTAAAGAAAAAGTAATGTAGTATGATTATTATACATTTAAAATTCTTATAACTAGAATATAATTGATAAAATAAACCTATAACATAATTATTTTATCTAAATACAAGAATTTTTATCATTCCACTTCTTTTGTTGTAATAGCATAAGCTTGACCTTGATCCCATAGCTCTATTTGAAGTATATTCCCTTGACCCTTGGGGAAATCAGTTGTATAGTTCTCTATCTCCTTTTGGATTAATCATTGAACATTGTAATATTCTTCTTTCCCTTAAAATTAGGAGTATGGATTCCTTTCTCACCACAATTTTAGGAAACTTTCATTCCCTTTAAGAAAGTACCAATGTGATTCTTTCCATAATCTTTATACATTGGAAAATCCTTTTTTCCCTTCTTCCCCTTGTCTATTTTTTTCTTTTGCATCCTATTATTTTCTTTCTTCCCTTTCAATCCAAAATAATTATATAATTATTTATTTACCTTGATAAAAAATGATATTAGGCCCTTGTATGATGAGAATGTTTGATATACTAGTTTCCTTCAAAATATTTGATTAATCCCATCAAAGAAATTGTCATTTTTACTCTTCAAATTATATGTATTGATACGATTCACATTACTTTACCTAGGTTCCATATCTAAAGAATGTAATACACTAGATAAGTTTATAACATTACAAAACATAATGTATAATCCCAAAACTAGTGAAACACTTAACATAAATTGAAAATTTTATGAATGGATTATCTCATAATCATAAACAAGGTTACATTGGGAAAGTTTTGATATCATAAAAATATTTTCAAATCTATTATAATGGTTTGTAAGGAAAATTTGAATTATCTAAAAAATATCCCCTAGGAGTTTCTATGATGAACCAACTTGGGTCAACCCTAAACTGATCACTTGATCCAGATCGCGATAAGGCTCGAGAGGCATTCTTAATCCTCCCAAGCTAGCAACTAGTGTCAAGCATCAATATAAAACCATTGGGAAAAATTTATCCTAGAAAACAACAAACAAGTAAATGAATATAAAATGAATAGTATAAATAAACAATAGAAGTGTAAATAAATTAAACCACACATACCTCCATGTGACCCCATGGGTCACCACCAACTACAGAACTAACATCTCCCCATAGTGATCAAGACTGAGTTGGAAGCAGCACTAGAAGATAAAGACAAATATAAAACTATAGAAAAGAGTATTAAAACTCATTAGAAATTCCTAAATAAACTATTACCCATTCATTGCCTTTAAAATAAAACCAGGTTATTCTAGTTTGAAAATAAGACATATAAAAATAGGTTTTTCCATTTATTTTTAAAATAAATAAAAAACTAAAATTTATTAAAAATTGTTTTTCCCTTTTTATTTGTGAAACCATTTCTAAAAAATAATACACCATAAATAATCCCTTTATAAGAAGGGTTATCCAATGAAAGAAATATTCAAATATAAAATCTCTTTACTAGGTGCTATAAAACAAGGGAAAGTAAAACATTCTTTCTATTCAGTTGACATGAAAAGACAACTTAGCATTAAGCATTTGATAAATATGTACCATAGAAAAACAAAGGTAAACGACAGTAAGAAATACTATAAATCCCTAAGTAAATAGGGTTATTATAGTCCTAGTATCCTCATACCTTGGTTATATGGCATAAAAACTACAACCCACAGCATCATCATGCATGATCCACTAGAATGGAATGCATCCCAAGGTCTAGTGGTCTCTGATCATCATCATATGTTTTCGTAATGTTTGTAGTGTATATCCTGGTAAGGGAACCCGGCCATATCCCAACTAGACCCTCTAATGTACAATATCTATTCTCCCAACCTATATATCAAGGGTCTCATGTGTATATTCGATATGGTGGTTATTTTCATCAAGCTAGCATAAACACACATATCATTTCCTTTAACCAAAACCCATACAATTTCCCACCACTAATATCCCTCCTTATGCACATCCCCCTTTTCAAGTCACACAATAATGCACAATCCTTCTCTAGGAATATATAAAAGATAATGCATTAAACACATATATCATATTTTTAATTCATAGGGATTTCCTTAAGAGGAAGTTTTCTATTTCCATAAAATGTTTTGGGAAAACCAACTGGGCCTTAACACCTCAAAGGTACACTTCCATTTTATAGAACACATTTTACCAAATATTTTTAGTTCCAAGACCACACTTCACATGTTAGAAATCATTTAGACAATCATTTTAAAAATTTATGATACTTCACATTTAAAGGAAAGCTTGTAAAAAACCTTAGAAAAAATATGTAAATAAATAAAAAACCATTTCCAAGAGGGGAAACCAATTTTTCCTAACATATATATACAACATAAATATAAAAAACATACATTTAAAATGATAAAGAAATTGAGGAATTTAAATTAAAGGGTTAGACATAGGGAACCTACCTTAAACTCAAGGTACACTACTTTTGACAATAGAAACTCAAATCATCCCATTATCTTTTGCACGCATATGCACCATCACATACATTTAAGGAAACCTAACCCCTATGTACATATTTTCATGCCCAAATATATATAATTGGGTCCTTATATAAACATTTATACATGAATATACTCCTTTATACTTACACATGTAGGATTTTTTCACATACATACATAAGCACACCTTGCACCAATGTATATATTTTTACTACCATGAGTGAATATATAAAAAGTGGGAACTTACATATATGTACGCTTATCTATGAATATGAATGAGAGTTTCATTCAACTCTAGAGACTCTAAACTACTTCACAGAAGTCCAAAACACACTACAAAAATACCAAGAACCAAAAAACCACCAAAAGAACCCAATAAAAATTGGAACATACAAAAAGGGTATAAGAAAACAAACTCAAAAGGTGATAGGTGAACTGAAACAATTAGAAACACCACTCTTTTGATGGAGAATGTACAAAAATGCTTGAATCTGACCCGAGAGACCTTTTTCATGTCCTAGAAATGGAAGGAAACCAAAATTATTAGTTAACCCTTCACCTGGGATCGACCAAACAATGAGGGGTGAAAAGGGAAAGAAAAATAGAAAAGCACGAGAGGAAGAGGGATACAGAGTGTTTACCTCAAAGGATCGACCAAGAATCCAAAAGGAAATAATGGAAAATAGTGTAGAGAGGGAGATCTCAAGGAGGGATGGAACATGACCATGGAGGAAGGGAAGGGGAGGTGTCATGTGAGACACCCAAGGAAAGTGGGGGAAAGAAAAAAAATATAATTTTTTTGAAATATTGGGGAACCCACATGGTTTGTGAATGATTTACCAAATTGTTTCCCAACCATGAGATGGACACTAGATAGGATAGACACCCTCTTATGGTTACCCATAGGAAGATTCACGGTTGAGAAAACCAAGTTCAAACTTTTCTGCTTGAAACTGCCAACTCACAGAGTCAAACCACATGCTTTACACATGGTTTAATAGACAGTGCACAAGTTGTGTGCTACAACACTAACATGCCTGGAAACCCACATAGGAACCACACTATTATTCCTAATCATATGGGATAACCATGAAATGGGTAAAAAGCTTCTGATATTTTAAATTTTCTACCTCCAACTACCATAACTCATTCTCACTTGAGTACCATATAAAATAAGACCAAAAATAAATAAAATAAGAGAGATTTTTCAGATCAAGGCATGATAGTTCTCCCCACCATGACACTTTATTCCCCCATAAAGTCCCAAGAGACTTGATTGATCAAATCATGAGGCAAGGACATGAAGACCCTTAAAAAAACACTACTGCTCGAGGAACAACAATGAAGAACTCACTCTTACCCAAAACATGAAACTTCAAAACCCAAAATGGAGATGACAAACAAAGAGATGAAAATTGAGGGACTCATATCCCCAAATAAAACCTCAAACAAGGAACACCCTAACCCCTAACATAAGTATCATCCAATAAACTCATCGAGGTAGGGTGGTACGATGAAAAAGGGATAACTCATCAAGAAGAATGAAAGTAAAATTCACTTTGAGTCTATATTTATAGTGATCTCCCCTCCATGTTAGGACTTTGGTGAAACACCATATATCAAGATAAAACAGCCCAAAAATCCAAACAAAACCTTTAACACTGGTATGAACTCTTAATTTCCTTAGTCAATGCTTGGCCAGCTTAAAAGAGTATATCAAATAGATCCATAGTGGGTCTCCCCGCCATTTAAAAAACAACTAGCACAGTTGAAACCCCAAGATAAGGGGAACCAAAGAAAGAGACTAAAATTGATCACTAAACCAAATCAAGATTCCAAATTTCCATAAGACATAAGATCCCTTAAATAAGAACATCCCAAAGACCAAAATCATTCCAAAATCAAGATACCATAACCACAAAAACAAAAGGGGGTTTCAAAATAGAAAACCTTAGACTGAAAAATAATTTTTTATTAAGATATACCCCCTTTTAAGGGAAAAGAGGGGTCATGACATCAAAGACATAAACAAGTCAAAAGGTCCCCAAAAGTCCTAAATTCCAAGAACAAACAACCCACACTAGATTAGAAAAGCCCCTCCCAGCATCAAAAACTTGAAATCCAGCTTTCACCTTCCACTGCTGACCTGCTAGCTATCTCATGAAAAATTACACAGTCCTGGTACCGATGGCCATAGCCATACCCTCTCAAACATCTGATTTCAGAAAGTAGTGGTGTAGTGGAAACTCTTAGACCTAAACCTCATCTGGAGTAGCCTCATGTAGATCTAATTGCAAAATCCCTTGAATCGCAGACCACAGAGCCCAATCAAAAACAAGCAACAAAAAACCCAACCAAATAGAAAAACCACCGAATCGCAAATTCATTTCATCCATGGTATTCAAACACAAAGCCATATCACACCCAAATTACAGCAATCGTCAAAAACGCTGCTCCAACACTGAATTCAATCCACCAAAATGAATTGCATAAAAAGCAAAAATCACAGAAGACCACCACCCAAACCAACATGAAAATCATAAAAACCATAAACGAAAACCATCACCTTTGACGTTCACCATACACCGAAAGAAGGTATCCGACATAGGTATCCCATCTCCGCCTTCAGATCGCACAAACCCGCATCAAACCCCTCAATGCACCCACATCAGTGAAATATCCATGGCTGCAACCCGTGGAGGAAGGGACTACAGCACCGAATCATCACCGTGCCGCCGATGATGCAGGTCAGCAACAGAATCGTCGATATGGATGAGCCTTTGAATCCACAAGCCGCACACCATGGTCCGCTGAGAAGGAACACCGAGGAGAGGAGCCGCCAATCTGCGGAGAGGAGAAAGTGGCGACAGGAGCTAATAATCCATGACCAAAACTTCCTCTTTTGATAGCACAAATTACTAAACCCCATTCAGGTGACTCAAGCGGCCACGCTAAATTAAAAATCTTTTCATAATTTGACTAAGAATGAGGTATTATATTGTTTTTCAGCTAATAAAAGTGGATGAAAAACCAAGAATACTTGAGTGTGGTCTGAATTTAAAAAGTTATTTAGCTCCACCGCTCAATTTAGAGTCCAGGTAGATTCATAAATGAGAATACCTAGAGAAAATTATTTAAAATTTCATCAAAGACTCCAACAACCTCAATTTGAAAATCTCATCCATTAAATGATAACTAGATTTGATTCCCAAAACCAACCTTCACATTGTAAACCTAGGAAGGCACCAAAGAGACCAACTACCACTCTTTATCAAGACACTTTTGGGGAATACTTTTAAAAGAAGAAACAAAAAACCAAATCACAACGCATCACAAGAAAAAATTCCATATCCCATTCAAAAACTAGGAACCCAAACTCAGAACACCACTTAAAACACATTTCCCATTTACCCAACCCAAAAAGTCCAAAAAATGAATTCCCAAAATCATAAAAAAAACATCACACAACAACCACTAATCAAAAATTGTAATTTCACTTTTGAAAACACTTTCAAAAAGTAAAACAATATTTATAAACTTGGTACTTTCAATGGTATTCCATGAATCCTCACACATATACATTATTGTTCCAACTCTAGCACCCATCCACACATACCATAAACCATCCAATTATACACACACATCCATATATGTGAGAATTCATAATAATACCAAAGGACAAAACAAGACATATTTGTTACCAAAACAAATCATTTCTCAAATTTCTATTTTATAGAAACTTCCATTTCAAATTTCACGAAACTTCCCAAAAACCCCCAAAACATTTTCCAACCATTTCAGATTCACTTTTTGAAAAATCTTCCAAAATCCCAAAATGGTTTCCAAAAACACATCCATTATAAAAAAACCAATTTAATTCTCCAAAAAAACCGAAGTTTTTTATTTTGAAAATCATATTCAGCAAACTAAACATCACTTCAAAATCCAAGATAAACATTCCAATCCCAAATAAAAAAAAGAATAATAGAGATGACTCAACACCTAACTGATCAAAAATCCCAAAACATAAAAAATAACTACTACACATGTCTTGCCCGCATGGTTTGTATGTTTGTTCCCAAACCAAGTGAGCACACTTGAGGTTAACAAAGGCAGTTTCATGGTCTATACATGGTTTTCCAGACTGTGCACAATGATCATGCACCCTCTGAATCCCTAAAAAATCTACTCTAAACCTTAGAGTTTCTCAAAATAATCTAACAATTATCAATTCCAAACCAAACACTCCCTCAAAAACATATGAGATCCAAGCTCAGATTTTGGGACACATCCCTCCAATCCCACCTTAGAAACTATAGTGTCCTTATGAATAGGTCGTGATCAATAACCTACCCTTGATTAACCACCTGAATTATGAAAATTTTATATCTGAACTACCCGAATTCCCCAAAGATTATGGGATAACCTCCCTCAGATAGCATTTTTTTCATGGACCAACCTAGGTCAACCTTAAACCGGTCACCCGAGTTGGCCCGTGACAAGGCTCGAGAGGCATTCTCAATCCTCCATGGTTAGAAACTAATGTGAGGCATCAAAATAAAATCATAGGAAATGATTTAGATAATAAAATAGAATATATGTAAATGAATATAAACTAAACAATAAAAATAAACACTATTAGGGAAATAAATAAAACTATGCATACCTTCATGTGACCCCATCGATCACCACCAAATACTGAACTAACATCGCCCCATGGAAATTGATAATGATATGAGAGTAGTTCTAGAAGACAAAAACAACGATGAAGTAACAAGCGTGAGAATTAAAACTCAATCGGCATGCCTGAATAATCTATTCCTTATTCCTTACCTTAAAAATAAAACCAAGTTGTGCCAGTTTTGAAATAAGAAATATAAAAATAGGGTTTCTTCATTTCTTTTTAAAACAAGTAACAAGCTAAAATTTTATAAAAGTCATTTTTCAATTTTTAATTTGGAAACCATTTTTAATGAATAGTACACTTTCAATAATCCATTTTTAAGAAGGGTCATTTAACGAAATAAAAATTCAAGTATGACATCAATTTTCCATGCACTAAAAAAATAGGTTAAATAAGACAATATTTCTATTCTTTTTAACATAAAAAGAAAATTGAGCATTAATCATTTGATAAAGTAGTACCATAGAAAAAAAGGCATGTGATAGTGAGAACCATGGTCAATCCCTAAGTATATATGTTTAGTAGAGTCCTAGGATCCTCATACCTTGGTGATATGGAATAAAAATCACAACCAACTACATCCTCATGCACGATCCATTAGAGGGAATCACATCCCAAGGTCTAGTGTTCTCTAATCACCATCATATGTTTTTTTAGTGTTGAAGCATCAATCCTGCTAGGGGAATTAGGCCTTGAACCTACCAGACCCTCAAGCTACTCGATATAGTCTCCCCAACTAGATACTTAGGGTCTCGTATACTTATCACAAATAGTTGTGAGTTTTATCAAACTTGAATATGCACACATGTCTTTTCCTTTACCCAAAAATCATTCAACTTCTCACCACCAACCTCCCTCTATAAGTGCATCCCCAATTTCAAGTCACACAATAACGAAAAAGTTTTCACTAGGAAAATATCACAAATCAAACATTTAATTCATATATCATATTTATAAGTTCTGGTTCATCACTTAAGAGGGGTTTTACCTTTCCATAAAATGTTTCAAAATGACAACTGGGCCTTAAAACTTTAAAGTAACACTTCCATTTTACAAAACACATTTCGAAAAAGATTTTTAGTTTTAAAAACACAATTCACAAGTTAGATATCATTTAGAAATTTGTTTTAAACATTTAGGATACTTCATATTTAAATGAAAGCATGTAAACAGGCTTAGAAAAACTATGTAAATAAATAAAAAACTATTTCCAATAGGAATAATTTTTTTTCTAACATATATATATCATATAAATATAAAAAAGTTCTTTTAAAATGATTAAGAGATCATGAAATCTAAGTTAAAGACTCAGGCATAAGGAACATACGTCAAACTCAAAGCGCACTAATTTTTATGATGGGAACTTGAATATTCCCTCTATAACTTGCATGCATATGCACCTTCATATATATATATAAGAACACCAAAACCCTACATATATATTTTCATAAAAAAATATGTATAAGGGTTTCCTTACATATATGTTAATATATGTATATACCACTTTAAAATTACACACGTATGCATTTTTCACATATATATACATAAGAAAACCTAGACCCAATGTATATATTTTCACTACTATGTGTGAATATTTATAAATGGGGAACTCAAATATATGCATTCCCACCTATGAATATGCATGTAAGTATCCTTCGACTCTGGTGACTCAAAACTGATTCACAGAAGACCAAGATGAAATAAAAAAATACTAAAAACCTAATAATCACCAAAATAACCCAAAAAAATTATAACCAACCAAAAGGGTAGAAAAAACCCAACCTAAAATATAAATGTGGGAACTAAAACGATAGTACACACCTTTATATGGTGGTGAATGCTAAAACACTCCTAAAGTTGACCTGGGAGACCCTTTACACACTCTATAAATGGAATAAAAACAAAAAAAAATTATTAACCATTAACTTAGGGTTCGATCGAACATGGAGAGGTGATAGGGAGAGGAAAAACACTAAACTATGAGAGGAGGAGGGATTTGGAGTGCTTACCTCAGTGGATAGACTATGAATCCTAAAGGAATCGTGGTAAAATAGTGTGGATAGGGAGATCACAAGGAGGGATGGTGCATGGCCATGGAGAAATGGATGGGGAGCCATCGTGCAAGAAACCTGGGGAATGAGAGTGAAATAAAATAAAAATGGGAAAGAAAATAGAAAAATAAAAATAAAATAAAAACAAAAAAAAATTAAAATATTAGAAAACCCTCATGGTTTGCGCATGATTAACCAAACTGTGTACCAATCATGCATTAGAAACTACCTAGGCTAGAAACCCTTTCATGGTTACCCCTAGGAAGATGCACATATTAGAAAACTATGTTCAAACCATACCACTCAGTACTACCAACTCATAAATCCAAAATATACTCATGATGTATGGTTTAATAGACTATGTGCATGCCATGAGCCACACTACTGATTCACATAGACACCCACACGAGCACCACATAGTTACTCCTAACCATGTGGGATATCTATGAAACACCTAATAATCCTCTTATCCCGTCAACTTCTGTAACTCATGCACACTAGAGCACCAGATAAAATAAGACCAAAAATATATAAATATAAAGTATTGGGGTCAGGTTGGGGTGTGAATGTGTCAAGCATAATAAGGCTAATTTCCATGTACTAGGTAACACTAAATTCAATCCATATGTTCCCTTTTTAAATTTATTACCCCTAATTACATCTGTTCCAAACCTGCATCTACTTGTTGTATCCATACAAGGATGTATTTCTAGGAAAAGAACATAATAACTTTCTCCCTAAAACTTTTGGATGTAATTCTATACTTATCCTCAAAGTGTATCATAGGGTTATGTTCCTTAAACTATGTTGTCGTAAATCTAGTTCTCAATGTCTCTATTAAAATTCCTCTAATACCAACTATATAGATCTGAACCCTAGTAACCTAGAGTTTATGGTTAATTTATTAAATTAGCATAATATACAAGGAATCGTATCCTGAAAGACTGAATAGTTTAATAGTCATGGTAAAATAGATACATAATTTAATTTCACGCACAATTGAAAACATAAAATGCATAAAAGTGTTTTATCTAAGGGCATATTTATTAACTCTAGCATATACTTACATATAAATAATAAAACACTTCCTAACATTCTGAGGAAAGTGAACAAAATAAGGGGTGGGCTAGATGCTTAGTAATGGTATAAATACAACAGAAGATATCATGAATAAATAATAAATAATCAATATGGAAATATAAATAATTGAAATACATGTCATTTAATCAATAACTTAAACATAAATAATAATATAGTAGGAATAAATGATGATCAAATAATTCCAAATAAGAAATCGCATGGGCCTGAAATATAACCATGGACATTCTAACTTACTAAATAATCATATGGAATTTCAAAAACTAATCTCATAATGAGGTAATTCATTATGTTTTCCATCATAAAAATTTTGTAAATACCTTTTACAATATAGTTTAAAACTGTGGGAAAACCCCTTTTAATTTGGCCAATTGATTTGTCTCAAGAGACCTATCGACGCATCAAGGGGATATGTAATTATTAGCCCCATCCATCCCTTAATAGGTCCAATTCATTCCTTATATTAAAGGCATGAAACATAATCAACATAAATATTTATATTTAATAACCAATATATGAAATATTAATACTTACCCCAATAAATAAACATAATCATAAACCATTTAGAGTAATATGGTGAATGGTAAAAAAATTGTACATCCCAAGACAAACTAATAATAAACCATCCATATAAATAATAAGGATGAACTAAATAAAAAATATCCCCAATAAATCTGAAGTTCTATAAAGGGTTAATTGCAATGATAAATAGAAACACTATAAATAGATCATTAAAAACATTCTTGACGAAAATAACATTTCCACATTGAAAATAACTTTTAAAAATAAAATGTGTTCAAAATATTTTAAAAATAATTTTCTTTAAAAATAACCACTTAAGATTATAAATTAATCTTTAAGACATTGAGTGGTAAATATTTCAAGAAATTGTTTACATTTAAGACACTTTAAAATGAATATTCCTTTCAAATTTTTAGTAATATCCCAATGGGTCTTGTTTGGAAAATGACATGAAGATTCCTTTCAAAAAAAATAGTAAAAATAAAAACATGGTTAAAATTTTATTTTACAAATAATTAGGATAATTTAAAAAAAAATTAAAACATTTTCATAAAATAGTTTTTTGGAAGAAAAAGTATTTTTGACCGAAGATAGAAATGAAGTACAATTTTGTTCGAAACATTTTATTGATCATTTTAAGTATCAAAGAGAGTTAAAATGGTACTATTAATTGTAAATTTTCATTAATAACCATTTTATAAGAAAATATATTTATTTTAATAAATAATTATCAAATAATTCTTCTAAGGGAGAATTGAACATAAACAATTCCAAATAATGATGATATTTTGAAATACACACTTAATACTTTGGTAAAGTTTTAATAATAAGCCGCATAAAAAAAGTAAATTAAAATGAAAATATTAATACCAAAAAGATAAATATATACATGATATAAAAAATCAAAAATTTCAATATATATAATACATAAAATAACTAACTGGTGAACATGGAATACATCTCACATAAGTAAAAGTGAAGTGAGAAACCATTACCTCAGGTCTGATTTCATTCGTACATGTTCGAACCTCCTATAAAAAAATATTGGTTTGTTATAAATATATTATATAAAAATAATCATATATTTCATACCATATATTATTTACATATAGTTTTTTATAACCAATTTATTAATAATTCGTTTGTTAAAACCACTATGTTGGGTGATAATTGCTTCATTTTTCATGTTTATTTTTGTTTGGTAAATTCAATACTTTTATATTGATCATGGTTAAATCATATCTATAATTTTAACCATGATATAAATACGATATATATTCATTATTTATTTATTTATATTAATCTATAAAATTTAGAGGTATAAAATGGATTATACTGTTCATGGAGACTGTAGGTCGTCTGTACGCATGAACATTGTATATATTTTTATCAACAGATAAAATGAAATGAAAATAAATTTTAATTCACCATTATAGAATAATTATTATTCCATATATATTGTTTTTATTAATTAAATATATCCTTATTATTATCTATGTAAAAAATATAATGGAAAACATCTATATCGCTACGTGGAGGAGGTAGTCCACACCTATGCAAGTGCGATGTTATTGTTTTACAATGAAATTTGGTATGAATTTATATGTGAAATTATATTTACATAATTATGATTATTTAATAAATATAACATATATTTATTAACTTTATTCTTACTACCTTCTATTTAAATTATAATAAAAAAATGAATCACATTGCTTCTTGATGTGGTAGTTCATCATACACACGAGCGACGTTATCATATCCCACAAGGAATGGAAAGTGAAAATGTATATGTTATATCATAATTATATAAGTATAATAATTTCATAAATATCATATAAAAAAGTTAAATTAATCATTATATCCATCCTAGAAATGTGGTTATGGAAAACAAATTACATCTGTTTGTGACGCGATAGTTCATCATACACACAATCAACGATTTTCTTTCCCATTTGATGGAGGTGGGGATAGATATGGGTTATTAAATTAACAAAATAAAATCTCATTATATATTTTATACTTATTTTATAATATTATCATAATTTTATATGATTTTAATGAAGTGAAAAAAGAAATAAAACAAATACACATGTTTAAGAATTTTACCACTTCTTCGAATAGACTCTTTAGGTATATACCTAAATCCTTATTATGAGATATTAATAATCAAAATAAGTCCAATAGGATGTGGGGAAATAATTAAAGAATATATTTTTGTATTAATTGGCTGAACTAAAGGGTTTTGGAAGAGTAAATATGGGACGAGAGGGAGTGACCTTTTATAAGTGGGGGAGATGTCACATGTGGATTTTTTGAAACGATAAAGTGATACCCACATTTTTTTCAATACAAAAACCTAAAAAAATTTAATTATAGAATATTATAGTTTATAAGCTCTAAATATTTCCTAAAAAATGTGTTTTTTACAGATTTTATGTCATTTTTAACACTTATATTCTTAGTTTAACCCCTCAGTAAACCCATTTTTACCTTAATCGTGGTAGTGAATTTTTATTGTTTTCACTATTCATTAGGGTAAAAATTTAATTTCAACTTATTATGTAATATAAATTATTATAATTCAAAATATATAATTCATTGTTTCAAATTCATTTCACATAAGTGGAAGAATTAAATTTAAAATTAAACTCGTAGGATCGTCGAAAAAACGGATTTCAAGGAATGTATTTTTAATGGAAAAGATGATCATATATTAACTGTATGAATAGAAATAATCATTATATTAATTTAAAATTTAAAATTTAGATTTATAATATATATATATATAATTTAAATCACTCTTCATTAGGGGTTATTTTGATTAATTTAAATTGGGAATTACTATGCACTTTAAAATAGTTTTTAGAAAAATGTATTTTTAAACCAAAAAATAGACAAACAATAAAATCTAATATAAAGGTGATTAAATTTTAATTAATTGTATTAAATATAAATAAATTATTATTATTTTACTTGAAATAAAATTCAAATAATAATTCACCTTTTAAATTTCTTAACTTATTATAAGAAAATGATAGTTTTACAAAAAATGATATTTTTAACTATTCACTAGAAAATAAATATTTCCTTAAAATACTAAAATTTTACCCTAAGTAAATTTTGATATTCTGATTTAAAAAAATTAGTTTATTTTTTAAAATATATTTTATAAAAGTGGTAAAAATTAATTTTAAATTATCTATGCAAAGTGCGACTAAACCGCCTTTTAGAAAAATATAGTTTTTAAAAAAAATCTAATTTTTCATTCAAATGGTTTTTTGTTTTTTTTTATAATTAATAGATAACCATTGAATTTATTTTATACATGTTTCAAAAATATAATTTTAAAAATATATTTATTCCTATTCATACCCTAATGGCATGGTTATAATGGTCATGTTTAAATAGTAATATTTAAATAGAGTATAATGTTTCATTTAAACCAAGTGTTGCATTCATTGCAAGCTATTGAAGAGACTAAATTTATTCAAAAACAATATTCCAATAAGTCTCATTTTTTTACATTATATTATAAGATTGGATTCCTATTTCATATACACTATCAAATATAATGTTCCTATTTTAAAATCTTGGGGTGTTACACAAATATTATACTATTGTTTGTTTAATAACTCATGATTTAAATTGTTTGTATAATTTAAATAATTATATAATTAAAATTAGATAATTAAAACATTTTTAAATAATTAATATTTCATTTTAACGAGTAAATAAATGGTTGGGTTGTTTGGTGACCACCTGTGTTTGTAATATGTTTATGTTACCTATTGTTATTTACTAGATAGTATGATATCTATTTAGATGTGTTTTGTTATCATTTAGTATGGGAAAAAATTAATGGATAAAGAGAATAAATTTAGATGATTTTATAATTTAAATTAAATATTAATGAGTAGAATAACTACTTCTATTATTTGAATTAAAAAAACAAGATAATAATGTTTAAATTATGTCTATGGTGTTTTTTATCTTTTATTAGCTACTAAAGATAAGTTTTCTGATGTAGAAAACTTTTTCATGATTAATCGGATAAGTCAAGATTAAATTTAAATTTTTATCTATTAATGAATGATTTTTTATAGATAAACGATCCAATTAATATTTTGGGAGGCTTTCCAACCTTAATTTCATAGCCTTAGTTTTATTGATTGTGTGATAAAAATATTTGGTTTCCTTGTGGACATGATCTAGAAATTTAAATAATTAATATCATTTTTATTACCAGTAATGGTTGGAATGATTTGAATATTAATGGGTTGGAGACTTTTGTTTTTATTTATGGTTGTTTATATGTTGATCAATGGGTTGGGAGCTTAAGGCTACAGTGATGGTTGATGTTGGGGATAGTGGGATTGATTAAACTATGTGCAGTGGTGTTGGAATGACATCAGGTGGTCATAAACAGTTTAGTTTAGGTATTCCTCTTTAATATATTTAAATCATGTTTGATACTTAATTTATATCCATGTATCCATATTTTATTTATATGATTAGTTTTAAAAACTCAATGTTATTTGAATCTATGCATGATAAATGCATTTTTATGTGGTAGCTTAAGATAATTCCTTAAGTAGCCAGAATCATATGATAAGAAATTAATTAATGAATAAATAGGTATGGTTCATAGTGTTTTAAAATGATGAAGAAAAACATGATAATATAAAAATAATAAATTATGGTGTCACCAACACTTTTCTTAGAAAATTGAAGTATTAATCTTTGAAATGGAAATAGGATAATATTGATTAATGACTAATTAATTAATATAAAACTTGATGCTTGTTTTATTTATTAAGAACTAAGCCTTATAAATGGAATTTGGGGGTCATGTTTAGTGATAGAGTTAAATGATTCTAAAACTAGGTTGTCATTCTTAATGTAGTTTTGCAAAATATTATCTATATTTTCTGATTTCATACGCTACCCCACCCACATCGGTAGGACAACCGGCACCCAAATGTTTTGGGGGGTGTATTACCCAACATATAGGATGGAGAGGGAACTAATGAATGAATTTTACCTATATATAACACTGTGAATTTAGTAATTTAATTAATTTTGAATAAATTAAATTTATTTGACATCTTGCGTTACATGCAACACAGAGTTTTAATGAACCACGACAAAAAATTAATATTATTATTTAAACACAATCATTATTATATATATTTTAGAAAATGATAAATGAATAGTAATAACCATATTATAAATAATAATTACAATTATTTAATATAAATAAAACATATTTATGAAAAAGTACTTCATTTTCAGTAAAGACTTTATATGTTTTAAAAATACTATTTTCTCAAAAAAATTAATATATTTTTTTGAATAATAATAAATTAATTTTTGAAATTTTTTGAAAATTAATATGAAAAAAATAAAATTTATTTTTTAATTAATTATATAAAAATTATCCTAGGATGAATTTTTTCTATTTTTCTAAAAAGATTAATTTTTTGAGAAATAGTGAAAAATACTGGTTTTTATTAAGAACTATCTTTTTGTTTAAATAATTTATAAGGTTACATTTTTAAAATTAATTTAAAATTAATATTAGTTAAATTATATATCTATTAATCCAATTTATGTCATTGTAATTATTTTCATGTTGAATTTTTATATGAAAACGTTTTAAATTTTATACATTTTTACTTTGGGAAACTGTTTTCTCATCGCAATTGAGGGTTTAATTTTAAATTAAATTTTGACACTAATATGAATCAAATTTATAAAAATGAATTTAAAAATTTTAATAATAAAATTTTATATTATATAGTAATTTAAACTAAATTTTTGACCATAATTTTTATTAAAAACATTAAAAATTATTTACAATAGTTAAAATGAAAATGGGTTTACCGAGGGTGAAACTAGAAAGATAAGGGTTTAAATGATCAAAACCTTTTCAAAACTCATTTTATGAAAATATTTGGACATTATATCTTATATTATTGATAATATTCCATTTTTGATCCTTTTTCTATGATAAAAATGTAGTTACACCTTTTTATTTTTAAAAATTACAAGTGTTCCACTCACCTCACTTATAAATGGAAACCCCCTATCCTCTCATCTTCACACTTCCAAACCATTTAGCTTAGAAAATAACTAACCAAATTAATTCCATAATTCCATAATCTCATATTTTAAACTTTATTTGGATCATAAATTCTTCCTATTATTTTTTTTGGTGCAAACCCAAGGAGGATACCCAAAGAAGAGGTAGTGTTCTTCAATGAGTGTTTTTATTTTATTTATTCCTCCACCTAATTAAGTTATTATGAAAACATGATTATATAATAATATCAATATATTAAATATAATTCTATGATTTTATTTTAATTAATGACCTATATCCTTCTCCTATTCCATCAAATGGGAAATTATAATGTCAATCATGTGTATGGTGGAATAGAACCCCATGAACTGATGTTACATATTTTCCATAAACACCTATCATGGTTGGGAATTATGGTGGATATAATGTATATATATGATATTGGTAACATAAATATTCTTTTTTGAATATGTTATCATATTTTTTACTTTAAATTCCATAGAGAAGGTGATAGCGTCATATGTGTGTGTACGGTGGACTACCGTCTTGTGAAGAGATGTGATTTTTTTCACTTTCATTTTACATGGAAGGTAATAAGGGATAAATTTAATGAATTTATGTGATATATATATAATATATATTATTTTGTAATGGTAATATATTATTTACCATTCTTTTTCTTCATTCTTCAAGGAAACGGAAACAGTGTTCATGCATACATACGACCTACCGTCTCCATGAATAATGTATTTCATTTTCTATCACAAATGATTTTGGATTACTATAAATACATATATAATGAATTTATTTTTTTATATCATGTTTAAAATTTTATAGATGATAGAACCATGATAATATTAAGGTTAACAAAAATAACAAATAAAAACATACATGAAAAACAAATCCATTATTACCCGAAACATGACTTTAGAAATGAATTGTTAATAAATGGGTTATAAAAGGTCATAAGTAAATAATATATGGTATTATATATATAATTATTATTATTTTAAATATGTTTAATAAACTAATATTTATTATATAGTATATTTTAACATGTATGGAAGAAGTTGAAACTTAAGGTAACGTATTTTTGTCTAAATTTGCCTTCTTGGAGACATATGTAATGTTTTGTACTTATCTTATTTTATGAGGTGTATATATATCTCCTCTAACATGTTATGTAATGAATATCTTTATTTTATTGATATTTAATTTTTTATTTGATGTTAATCTTTAATTTTACTTAAAATCCAAAAGATACCAAAGTGGTAAAGATTTTATGTTACAATCTCATTAATTACCAGTATTGTTTATGATTATGATTCCAATGATGAAATATTATGATCCACATTTCAAGAAACTAATGAATTTAATTATCCTATAGTTATTTCATGAGAATATTTTTTTTCTTAATTTTTCTATTTATATACTCAATAAAAGAAATATTGTTTTTAATAAAAATTGTCTTTATTTTTATCTTCAATCGAAAACCCTTTTTCTTCCAAAACAATGTTTTCTAAAAAATAAAAAAAAATCAAAAATGTTTTAAAATTATCTAAATGATTTATTAAATAAATTTTTTTACTTTTTTTTTTAATTTTAAAAAAATGTTCTGAAAGGAATCTCTCTGTCATTTTCCAAAACAAGGCATGTTTGTATTTTACTGAAAATATGGAAGGAATCTTTGTTTTAACATGTATGGCATGAAAGGAATTTTCCAATGTTATGACCATTATTTTATTTTAATCTTAATTTATAATTTCTCATGGTTATTTTCAAATAAAATTATTTCCATAAAATATTTTGAATTTAAAATTTAAAAAAAATTATTTTCTAAGAAATGATATTTTCCTCAAGAAACATTCCAAGTTATTTTTATTTCAAAATAATTTTCTATATAAAATGGAATCCTTTTATGTTACTTAATCTTTATTAGGGATATGATTCAATGATAATATCTTTATTCTTTCATTATATGGATTATGTCTATGATGAAAAGATGTTTATACAACCCATTTCTTATCTATAGGTTATACCATGATAAAATGCATATGAAACGTGCTTCTTTTCACATGGATTATACTTTTATGAAATTATGAAATGATTATGAAACCTATTTATTTTCCAAATGTTATTTTATGATTAATTTGTATTAAACCAATTTATTTTAATGGGTTATGATATGATGAATGTTTTTGGATTCTTTTTCACACATATGTACAATTTTCATTATGTGATGGGTGGGACTTATATCTCCTTCCAATTCATTGTGGGAAAATTGATATCTCGTAAGAAAAAAAGGATTGTAATGAGGAGTGAACCTAGTTTAGTAAGGTAATGTGTACACTATGATAGCCTTGGGAGTAAAACTTGACTTCTATAATGGTTTAGGGAGTGAACTCATTCCACTATAATAGTCTCAGTAATGTTCCTTTAACTACTATGGAAATTATTTTCTATGCTTATATGTATTCCATAATTCCATGTCTTATGACATTTTTATGATCTCATGGACTATGTTATTTGATTCCCTTATAATTCATTTCTTATGAACTATAAGTCTTAATGACATGACCCATGATTATGATCTTTGATATACAAGGGATGGTGTTAAAATTTTATTCTCATGTTATCTTACCCTTATGCTCATGTTATGTTTATGTATCTCCTTTTTTACCCTTACTATGCATTTGAGATCAGCCATACTTATATTTTTGTTCCCCAAGATCTGAAGAAATTTATTTTTTGTGACTTTTAGAATAATTTTTATAGTTGTAAAGAACTTAGTGGGAGATTATATAGTTCACCTATGAACCATTTGTTTATGTTTCCATGTTTCCAAAGACACAATACCTTTACAATCCTCGGGCATGTGTTTTTGTAACATAAGGAATGTTTATAAAAAAATGTGTAATATCTATGTATGGAAAGTATCAATCATTATAGTTGGTATCATAGGATAGGTTTATTTAAAATTTATAAACTAGGATGAGAAAACTTTTGTGATAACCCTTAGGGTAAGCCAAACTATAAGGTAACATCTTGATATTTTGGTAATGAATAGATTATGTAGTTTACCTAGAAATACATCCATGTTTAGATACTAAAATAGGTCATGGTTCTATAACATATATACCTAGGGGTTCTAACTCCAAAAAATTATTCTTGCGATTGACTAGAGCACTACCTAAAAACAAAAATGGGACTTACTGTGCACCTAGTTTGAGAATCCTATGGGATATTCTTTTGTTAAATCACATTTTTATTATGACCCATCATGAAGGATTTGAATAGTGGATGATCATGGATGACCAAGTTTAAACCTAACCAATCATAAATTTAAAATAAATTGTCTTCATTTAGAAATCCTAAATTATTTTTCATAACTATATGGTTTTCCACTATTATAAATGTTACCCACACTATGATTTTTGGTTTTATTCGATGGTTGTAACCTAAATAGATTTTATTAATGCTAAATTGGATGGGAAATGTAATTATTTTCTTCTTAATAAACTCAATTTTATGGCATATAGAATTCAAAATATCATTTTTATGCTCACACAACTTTATCAATATATGATTCATGTTGGACTTCTAAATGAGAAAATGAGGGGAAAACATTATGTTCAGTCATTCCTGATGCAACATCCACCTTCTTTCAATGGGTCTATTGATACACTAGTTTCTAAGTAATATATCAGAACCATAGAAAAGATATTTTCATTATTCTAGTTTTCACATCATGAGAAATTCATCTTTTATAACTATCATTAGTAAGGTGAATTGAATCAATGGTGTACAATAATAAATAATATGAGACAAGATGAAATTGACTCCATGGATTGGAATAAGTTCAAGAACTTATTTTTTTCAATATGTAATTAAATCATATTTTTTATAGGAGGATAGAGAAGTTCCATGAGCTAAATAAAAAATATGATGAATCTGTTGGTAACTATGAGGAATATTTTACAAGACATATTAAGTACACTTCTGGTATTATCATCCAACCTGAAAGTAAGGTTGATCCATTATTAAGTTGATTAAAACCAGGTATGTGAATGGAATTATCCATAAGAGACTTTAATATCTATGAATATATTTTTCAATGTGTTATCAAGGTGGAAATGGAGGTTGGAGTAATGTATCAATCCCATGGTTTTGATAAGAAGAGAAATATTAAAGACAAATGAAAATCTCAAATCTATAGACAGAAAAAGATGATATTTCCTTTATGATCAATGTGTGGGAAGAAACATAGAGTAAATTGTTTTAACAAGATTATTAAATGTTTTAAGTGTGGTAAGGAAGGTCACCTGAAAATCCACTGCCAATGTGATGGGAAAAAATTAGCTAATGATGCAAATAGAGATAAATCTCCACAAAATAACCCACCCACACTCAAGTGTTTCAAATGAAAGGGGTATGATAACTATGAAAACCAATTCCCAAATCTGATGGTTAATGATGATGATCGATGTTAGAAACCTCTTAAGTCGAGGGATAGGGGATATCTCATCTGATCACTAATTCTTATTAGGGGTGCGATAATGATATTGTGAAATATACACTTACCATCCACACTAGAACTATTAATTTTTTATTTGACTCTGGATCTACCCATTCTTTCGTATCTAAAGAATTTTCTACAGGTATCAAGATTCTACCCAAATTATTAGATATATAATTAATAGTGAGAAACCCTGATGGTATGATGATCTCATCTCAGGTATATTATTCCACTTTAGTTGAATTGTAACACCCCAAGCTTCCATGGTATGCTTCTCTTTGAATAATATAGTAGCATGTGTTGTACGCAACTTCGAGTTCTAACACACACCACAACCAATCGAACTAGTCGTTATGAATAGTAATACCCACTTTTTGAAATTTTATAAATTTTATCTTTCAAAATGGACTTCATTTTTGTATTCGGAATATCGAAATTAGCTTTGGGTGAATTTTTGGTATTTTTCTGAAAACATTCAATTTTTTATGAATAGTGAAAAAAACACTAAGTTATAGTTTAAAACCGAATTTTTATTTAAATAATTATTTATTTTATTTAAATTTAATTAAGGTCAAAAAAGATACATAATACCTATATAAGTTCAATTTAATTCATTGGAGTTAGTTTAGAATAATTTTAGATATATAAAAATTTTATTGAACTTTTCACCGTCTTTCACCCACCTCCTAGGAGAATTTGGAAATTCACATAAAACTTAATTTTACCGCTTCTATGAGTGGAATTTCAAAAATCCGAGAGATACGGTTAATATGAAGGAGTAAAATGTGGTTCAATGAGAGGAAAATAATTTTTGGTGAATAGTAACTTTTTATTTTTATTTACCACGATTAAAAGTAAATAGGGTAATTAAGGGTAAAAATGATATTAATATTACCCAAACACAGGTCCCAATTCTATTGTACAAGTTTATCTCGACCAAAAAAACCTTAGGAATAAAATATTATCATTTAGGCCCACTTGGATTAGATTAGTACATTTATTATTATTTAATTCAAAGAAGATTTAGAAGAGATAAAATCAAAGTTTAATAAATAAAACATTTTTAATATAGGGTTATACATAAGATAAATTAGATTATAAATATTAATTATAAATATAGAAATATTTCCTACATAATGGTATTTTATTTATAATTTTTGGACATTAAATAATTTAATTTATTTATGACATAATGGTGATGCACTAATTACCTAATTAATGAAATATTAAAATAATTGATATTATAAATAACAAAATAAATGTAATTTGAGAATTTTTATGAATTACAGTAATTTTATAGGTTAATATGGCATATTAATATTGGTTATATAAATTTTTTTCGAAGTAATAATGCTGTTATGAAATTATCAAAAACAAAATATCCAATAGTGTCAAAATTGACATAAAAGAGTTTTTAAAACCAATATTATATTATTAATTAATATTCTATTCCTAAAAATCTAATGTTTGGCCAAATTACTTATATAATGATAGGTTTATCATTAATGGACCACTTGGGGTGCTCTTGGAGGTATATAGTATGTTTATTAACTATATAATATAAAAATACAAAGAGACATGGTAAATGTCAAACTATTTAACTAAAAGTTAAATATAAATGATAAGGTTAATATAGTGATCCAAACCTGTCTAAAATTTATTGGTTGAAAGGCTGTTGACCCATCCCAACCTAAACCTTAAAATAATCCACTTTGGAGCCATTATAAACCTAATATGAATTTATTATAAAATAATATTTCTATCTCTTCCAAAGGTGCCCCTCACCCCTCTTATAAAAGGGTACTCCCCCTTCTCACTAATTTACACCTTCAAAGCCTTTTGGCCCAGCTAAACCCTACCAAAGTATTCTCTCAACTTCCTTCACTTCAACCTAGAGGCCTTAGTTTGATCATAAATCCAATCTAAGGAGCCCTTTAGATCAAATCAAAAGGAAGAACCTGAAGAAGAGGTAATGTTTTCACCACCCTCTTTCAAGTTCCTTCCTTCTTCAACTTCATCTTTCTTTGTTATTTCCATTTTAAAATAATAAATCCAGTATCTTCTATATACTGTGATGTTAATATAAATATGGTACAACCATATTCATTATTCTATCCATCCTTTGAATGACATGTCACCATACGTGCGTACGTACGGCCTACCGTCTCCACATCGTGGTGTAATTGTTATTCAATATATCATTATTTGGATGGGTATAATAATGATGTGTAATTCGTGTAAATAATAAATATAACATGATAATTATTCTGTATATATGATAAACCATCCAATTATATATTATTTTAATATCAAAAGAATGATATTGTTGCTCGTGCGTACGTACAGATTACTGTCTCCACGAACACGATGAGATTCATTCTCCATCATATCCATTCAAGACTAAATTTCAATTTATGATTAAAAATAATGTTTAGGGACATGATATAATTCTGTATATGAATAAGATACATCCCATCCATAACAAATATGTCTCATATAACAAATAATAGAAAGGAAAATGAATTCGTTAACACCTAAAACGACGATAATACTAAGATATTATTAACAAAGCAATGTTAAATGATCATATATGATATCATATTAATGCATATTATTCTTTTATAATTCAATAAAAATTATTTAACCATTATACAGGAGTCTAACCTACCCTCGACCAAGGAAAAAGTACAAAGTTAGGGGTTTCTTATCTTACTTTTAATTCCATGAGATTCCCATTGTTCACCACCTATTTATTGCATGTGGTCTGTGTACTGCCCATGATTGTATTCATTGTATAATATACTTTAATTTTTGGATATTTAAATCATAATCTTATGATCCTTCTTTCATGGTTGTATGTTTTTTTGTTACCAAATCGATAAGGGAATTTGAAATTTCAATTTCCACTCATTTGGATTTACGCATACTTCAGTGATTATTTTAATCCAAGATTATGTGTGGAATCACTATTCATTTTCTTGTGTCATAATTTCCACTCCCCTTTCTGTGGATATAATTTTCATACACATAATCACTCCATTCATATATTCTTAAGTCATAGATATGAACTTGATAATAGTAATTGTATCTCAATCTCCATTTATTGAGTTAAACATTCAATTCATTGGTGTGGTTTTTACAAGAATATGTGTGAATGTCCTTTGATAGTTTTACACTGAATATCCCATCATATTGAGTGTATTTATATTTTTCACACATAATTACGTCGTTGATTTATACTTAACCTTATCATATGGCTTTTATGAGAGATTTCATCTCAATTTACATTCCATTGAGACTCCTTTGTTTTTATACACCAAATCACATTTATATGGTGTATATAATGTACTTTGACATAGTATATCATGAATCCCTTTATTCTCATGATATTATAAAGTTTTTATTACCTCAATTATTTGTATTCAAGTGTCTCTCATTTGGTTAGGAACTCTAACTAAAATATTATTTTAAATTTTTTTAAAGATTTATTATTCTAAATCTTTCTCATTAATGTCCATGTTTTAAAAATGGTTTTAAGGATTTATTTATATGGACATTACTGTTTTAAAATTGAAATTTATTTTAAAGGTTTCAAAGTGGTATGGTACACATTGATTCAAAAATATATTTTTAAATGGCTTCTTGACAAAGAGTGTGACTTTTAAATGTTTTCAAGAAAAAGGTGGATATTTCTCTCAATAGTTTGATGATTATTTTAATCTATGTCAATATCCTTCATTATTCTCAATTGAGGTTAATATGATTCAGTAAAATCTTCCATATTGTATCTAATGAGTTATGTTTGACTGTGGATGTGCTATTTTTATACCATTCATGGTTTGTGGTTAAAGTATTGACATTTTGTATGCTAGTTTTAATATGAATGTTTATGTTATGTTTCAAACTTTTCATATGAGGAATGCATTGGACTTAGTAAGTGACGGGTGGATCCCGCTATAGCTCCTCAATGCATCGGTAGGTCTCATGAGACTAATTAGTGTCTTGGCACAAGGCCTTGACAAAATCTTATTTGTAGTCTTGGGACAAGACCATGACTATGTGGTTATGATAGTCTAGAATTATGCATTCCATCATTATGAAAGTGGTTATTGATATTGCATGTGGTTATTTGACTAGTAGAATATCCATGTTAATAAGTAAATGGCATTATTTCATTTTATCTTTTCCATATTATGCTAAAGTTCAAGTTTAAAAGTCTTTTGTTTTAGTTATACATTGCCTTAAATGTTTATGCTTATTTATGAAAGTTTCTACTATATTGTTATCCCTACTGAGCATCTGATCTCACCCCTTTAAATGTTTTATTTTTTCCAGGATGTGAAGAAGTAATTTATGAATGACCTGTAGGGATAGTATGAGGGGATATGAAGACAAGATGTTGTTGTAGTTTTTTTACTTTATGATGTAATGTAAGACTTATGAATATATCTAGTGTTTCAAAGACTACTAAACTAATCGGTCTTTCGATACTTGACCTTTTGTGATCATGCCAATGTTATATAATAATGCACCAACTCTGGGTAACTGGGGTCGGGGTGTTATAGTTGGTATCAGAGCAAGTTTAGTACAAACCTTGGAAAATAGATTTAGATAAACTCTAATTAGAGCACATAGACCTAAGATAGACTTTGAGGATTAGTTTAGAATAACTTCCTAGAATTTTGTTATTATATAGATTTTGTTAGTTTTCCAAGAAATACATCCTTGTTTGGATACGAACAGGTAGAGGTGGCTCTGGAATAGATGTACCTAGGGGTAAAACCCAAAAACACCTCTTTGAGCTAGACTCGAAAGGGAACTAGTGCATGACAACATGCCATGTTGCACTCTTGGTTACGACACTCTCGAGGGATATGATTAGGATAATTTACATTTTCTATACAAAACAATTTGAAGTATTTTAATATAAGATGAGAATAAATAAACTTGGTTAATCCTAAGGTGTTTCAAATTGATAATATGGTGTCATGATATTCTCTAAATGATTTTATGACTATTGTTACTCACACAATGATTTCTGGTTTTAGTCAATGGCTGGAGTCCAAGGAAGTCATAATAACTTTCAGAATGATGTACAAGGTGGCAACGATGGTGGAAACTAGCAACAAAATGGAATGTTGATAGGTGTAAAAGATATTGTGTTCATGCCAAATCAGTTTTCCAAAAATATGATCAACAACATATATATTAACCAACTCCCTGACTCAACAAAGAATAGAAAGGTGATGAATGATAAGATCTCCAGCATTGGAGACCATGGAGAAAAGAATCCTAAATTTCCATCATGTAGGAAGTGTGGAAGGAGACACCCAGGAAAGTGTTTCAACAAAACAAATAAATGCTTTACGTGCGGGAAAGAAGGACATAAAGTGAAGAATTGCCGAGGAAAAATGAATAGTACTATGGAAGAAAATAAAAATGGCACCAATAATCCATTTAAATTCATTTGCCGTAAATGTAGGGGACCTGGCCATTACCCGAGTGAATTCCCTATTCTATAGGATATTTTCTTGGTCAAAGAAGAATCTATGTGGAAATAAATGGTTGGAGAAATGTTTAAAAGTATTAGTTCTCCTTATTGATGGGATTACTTTGGAATAATTTTATCTTGTATTTGTAACCCCGTAGTTTGCCATGTGAGAATGATATTTGAGGAAGAATTATTTTTCCCTTGTGGATATAGTTATAAAAATCCATTTGGTTTTATATGATCATTGGGTTTGAGGTAATTACATGTTATTATATTTTGGGATGAAAATGCAAGGTATGAGATAACATTTCTGGTTAAAATCATGTTATGGTTATTTTGAGGAATTTATATCATTTTGGTAATGTTATAAAATACAGTTTTTGAAAAAGGACTACATGCAGACCGTGTGACAACCCGCCGTGTCAGAAAAAGCTGTGGGAATCGAACCCACAACCAAAGTGTGATTGGTATTTATCGCCTACCACTGGACTATGTGAAGTCCCTAGTTAGTTTGAGTAATTATATTTAGTTAAATGATTTTATTGATCAATAATAAGTTGATTTGGGTTCTTATGTCTTATCAAATGAATACCCCTAGTATAAGAAAATGATTTGGTGATTAAGTGATAAATGTTATTTTGGAAGATGTTCGCTCTGTTGGGAACACTATATACCCAAGGAAAAGAGAATACTATGGGATTTCATTTGAGGAGTAATGGTGGATTTTTATCTACGTTTTTATTGTGGATTTATAGTGATTTGGTTTATTTATGGAAATGATTAACCTGTATGTAACACCCGAGACTTTTATGTTATATAAATCATCAAAGGAATCTTTTTCTACACAACACTTTCTTGGCTTGCTTTACACGCAATCGCGACCTTCCTCGATAGCTTGCGTCGTACGCAATACCGAGTTTCACTAAACAACAATATGCTATTAAAACTAGCCGTTATGAATAGTAATAACCACTTTTTGAAATTTTATAAATTTTATTTTTCAAAATGGACTTCATTTTTGGACTCAGAATATCGAAATTAGCCTAGGGTGAAATTTTGGTATTTTTCTGAAAACTTTCAATTTTTGATGAATAGTGAAACCACTAAGTGGTAGGTTAAAAACTGAATTTTGTATAAAACTTAATTTTACCGCTTCTGTGAATGGAATTTCAAAAATCCGAGAGAAACGGTTAATATCAAGGACTAAAATGTGGTTCAATGAGATGAAAATAATTTTTTGGTGAATAGTAACTTTTTACTATTTTTACCGCGGTTAATAGTAAATAGGGTAACTAAGGGTAAATATGATATTAATATTACCCTAACACATGTCCTAATTCTATTGGACAAGTGTAATTCGACCAAAAACAAACTTAGGAATAAAATATGACCATTTAGGCCCACTTGGATTAGATTAGGACATTTATTATTAATTTATTTAAAGAAGGGTTAAAATAGTTAAAATCAAAGTTTAATAAGTAAATCATTTTTAATATAGGGTTATACATAAGATAAATTCGATTGTAAATATTCATTAGAAAGCTAAAAAGAGTTCCTACATGATGGTATTTTATTTGTAATTTTTAGACATCAAATAATTTAATTTATTTATGACACAAAGATGATGAAGTAATTATCTTGTTAACGAAATATTGACATAATCGATGTTATAAACACCAAAATAAATGTAATTTGAGACTTTTTATGAATTCCACTAATTTTCTAGGTTACTATGATATATTAATGTTGATTTAATCAACTTGGTTTGAACATTTAATTCTGTTATGACTTTCACAAAAATCATATATCAAATAGTGTCAAAATTGACACAAAATAGTTTTTAAATCAAATATTATATTATTAATTGTTATTGTATTCCTAAAAATCTAAGGTTCGGCCAAATGATTTAGATAAGGATATATATATTAATAATAAACAATTTGGGGTTCGTTTGGCATGTTATTGTAAGTGTATTAACCATATAGTGAAAGAAAACAAAAAGACATGGTAAAAGTTAAATTATTTAACTTAGAGTTAAATCTAATTGATAAGGTTAAAATAATATCCTAAACTTGTCTAAATTCTATTGGTTGATAGGATTTCGACCCCTCCCCACCTTATCTTAGAAATAAGACCCTTTGGAACCATTATAAACCGATTTTGACTTTAATATAAAATAATATTTTGAGATATTCCTAAGGTGCCCCTCTCCTCCCTTATAAAAGGGCACCTCCTCCCCCTCCTCCTCACACCAAATTGAGCACTCAAGCTCGGCCAACCCCTGCCATTTTCCCTTCTCCACTTCCCTAGAATAATCCTAGAGGTCCTGGTCTTCTCCAAAGACCAATCTTAGTTCCTTAAGTGGAGGATTCAAAAAGGCGTTTCAAAGAAGAGGTAATATCCATTACCGATCTTTTCAATTTCTTTCTTCTTCAACTTCTTCTTCTTTAGTTGTTTCATGACAAAGTAATAACATCAGTATTACTTACATACTGATATGTTATTATAAATATGAAACAACCCTAATTCACCTTCTATCCATCCTACGGAAAAATGAAATCACCGCGCGTGCGTACGTACGGAATACCGTCTCCACGCCGTGGTGTAATCTATTTTCCACCATCACCTTACAAGGATGGGTATAATGGTGTAATCAGTAACTATATATGATTATTATTAAGTAATATTGATACTGAAATAATATATATATATACTCCAATACAATTCCACGATCATAGGAACGATATCATCACTCGTGCGTACGTACGGAATACCGTCTCCACGATGTGATGCGACTCGTTCTACATGATCTTCATTTCATAATGATTATATAAATGAATTGAATGAATGAATATGGTATATACTACACTAATACCATTCTGGAAATGAATTATCTATAACCTAAAGATAAGAATAAGAACTTATTCGACAAAACACGTATAAGAACAAAAAGTTATAAAGACCCAAGTAACAAGTAACAATGAAATATTACTAACAAGAAGCTAATAATATGACCATATATGATATCATATCAATATGTATGATTCTGGAATAAGTCAATAACATTATTTAAACCATTATACAGGAGCTTCGGACACGAACAAAGCAAATCGGACCTAAGGTAAGGGAAATATCACAATCTCATTTTTGTATCCGAGATTGTTTATTCGTAAGTATTTACTGGGGTGTATTTTATCATCCACATCCATGTTCCCTCAATATGTAATATTGTTTCCATCCACTTGAAATAGTTTAAATCCAATTTTACCCTTAGGTGAGTTTTTTGTAAAGAATATGAAAGGAATCTTTTGTCGTTTTTCCGTACGAGGTACTTTTTGACTTTTCCGACAAAAGTACGAAGAATGTTTTTTTTTAACTTATACGGCATGAATGGATTTTTAAAACATTGTTTCCAAGAAGCTTCCTTTACAAGTTTTCAAGTTTATTTTTAATCAACTTCTTTTATTTTAAAGTTGTATGACATGTTATGAAAGGAAAAATGTTTTTGAAGAAGAAAGGATATTTTCCTCAAGAATTCAATTCAAGTGTTTTATCAAAATTATTTTCCATCTAAGATAATAAAGGGTTCTGTTTCTATCCATATTTTTACATTGGTTTGACTATGTTGTGATGGAATTATGTTTATGAATTCCTTTATCTTATATGAGTTGATTTATGATGTTTCAAGAATCCCATTTTTGTTATATGTGTTATGCGATGATGTATGTTTTATGATTATGTGGCACACATAAGAAAGGATTCATTATAAGATGGGTGGGACCTATATCTCCCTCCAATGCATTGGGTAATGATTTTATATCTCATGAGATAGACATGGCTGGAACGGAAGGTTATTTCGGTTCAGTGATACAGGACTGAAACGAGGAGTGAACTCGGTTCAGAAAGGGACTTTGTCCACTAAGATAGTCTTGGCAATGAGTCATGACTAACAAGAAATGATTTTCCATGATTATGTGTGCATGCCACAAAGATTCAAGTTTTATGTTATGATTATGGGGATCTCATTTTCACTTCTATGATTTATTCCATGTTAAGATATTATGATCTCTTTTGCAGGTTTTAATTTTCAACAAGATATGATATGATTTTTATTTCCTTTATTTGCCCTTGCTGAGCATTTGAGCTCACCCTTTTATGTTTTCTTTTCCCCAGGCCAGGAAGATGGATATTAAGTAGAATATGCTAAAAGGGACCCTAGATATGATGAAATAAATGGGAGACACTGTAGAAGATTTATGAACCAGTTGTTTATGTTTCCCAGTTTCTAAAGACACTATACCTATACGGTCCTTTGTGGTTTTGTCATATGTTGTAATAAGTGTGATTCAATTTTGAAGTATTAACAATGTATGTAAAGTGTGGGTCGTTATAGTTGGTATCAGAGGAAAGGTATAGTCAACCTTTGGAAACTAGGATGTGAAAGCCTTAGTAAGAACCCTAAGAATAAGTCTAAGCATAGAACACAATCTTAGAAATGGCCATGAATAACCTAGGATAAGACCTTAAGCATGAAAATTTTATTCTTGAATTATGTGGTTTCCTATTATAATTAGTGTTGCTCACACTATTCTTCTTGGTTTTAGTCAATGGCTGGAACCCGAAGGAACCGTGTTAATGCGGAATGCGATGGGCAATGAAATGATTGTCCCCCTGGGCAACCAAACGATATGGGAGCTGGAATGAAAAATCTTGTAGCCATGCTCACACAACTTTCTCAAGCTATGAATCATGCAGGATTTCCAAACGAACAAAGAAGGGAGCAACATTCTGTTGAATCCTTCATGAGGCAGCGTCTACCATCTTTCAGCGGGTCTACTGATCCATTAGTTGCTGAACAATGGATTAGTACTACTGAAAAGATATTTTCAGTTCTTCAATGTTCTGAGCATGATAAAGTCATCCTAGCAGTGTATCGTTTGGAAGGAGATGCGGATCAATGGTGGAATCTTGTTAAGAATACGAGGCAAAGGGATGAAATTGAGTCTATGGAATGGGACGAGTTCAAGAACTTATTTTTCAATAAGTACTTCCCTCGTATTCTCCGAACAAAGATGGATAAAGAGTTCCTTGAACTGAAGCAAAGGTATGATGAATCTGTTGGTACCTATGAAGCAAATTTTACCAGACTTGCAAGGTACGCTTCTGGTATTATTATCCAACCTGAGAGTAAGATCGATCGATTCTTTAGTGGCTTAAAACCAAGTCTTCGAAGAGCGTTAGCCATAAGGGACTTCAATAGCTATGAGGAAATCGTTCGATGTGCTCTCAAAGTCGAGATGGAGATTGGAGTAACCCATCAGTCACATGGGTTTGATAAGAAGAGGAAGATGGAATTCAAAGGAAACTCTAAAGAGCACACTGAAAAGAAGATGAACTTTCCCTTATGATCAAAGTGTGGAAAGAAACATGGAGGGAGTTGTCTTAAAGGGACAAGTAAATGTTTTAAATGTGGAAAGGAAGGTCATCGGGCATTTGAATGCCGTGATAATGGGAAGAAGATGTCTAATGATTCAAACAAAGGAAGGGATACACAGAATGATCCTACTACACTTCAATGTTTCAAGTGAAAGGAGATGGGGCATTATGCCAATCAATGCCCAAATCCAAGGGTTGATGATGATGATCGACGTCAACAAACTCTTAAGGCTAAAGAAAAAGGAAAGTCACATGCAATTTCTATCAGCGATGTGGAGTACGATAACGATGTGGTGAAAGGTACACTTACCATCCACTCTAAAGTAGCAAATGTTTTATTTGATTCTGGATCCACCCACTCTTTTATTTCTGAAAAATTTTCTAAGGGTATCACCGTACTACCTCAACAATTAGATGTTGAGTTAGCTGTGACAACACCTAATGGCACATCAATCGCATCAGAAGTTTATAATTCTTCTCCGATCGAAGTTTGTGGGAAAGTGCTTCCTGCAAATCTTGTGATCCTTCCTTTAGTGGAATTTGATGTGATTCTTGGCATGGATTGGCTTTCTCTACATGGAGCTCATATCAATTGCCAAAGAAGGGAAGTCACATTTCATATTCCTGATCAATCTACGATCGTCTATCAATGCAAGGATGAACATAAACTTCCAGTGGAAATTCCTTCCATCTTATGGGTCATGATTCCACTAAATGAAGGTTATTTATCTCAAATGGTTGGAGAGAAACTTACGATTAAGAATATGCCCATTGTACGGGAGTTTGATGATGTCTTTCCGGAGGAATTACCAGGTCTTCCACCAAATCGTGAAGTTGAGTTTTCAATAGAACTCGTACCGGGTGCTTTGCCTATTTCAAAGACACCTTATAGAATGGCCCCAATTGAGTTGCAGGAATTGAAGAAGCAACTCCAAGAGAATCTTGATAAGGGATTCATACGCCCTAGTGCGTCACCTTGGGGAGCACCTGTTCTATTTGTTAAGAAGAAAGATGGATCAATGAGACTCTGCATTGATTATCGAGAACTTAACAAGATCACTATCAAGAACAAATATCCTCTCCCACGCATTGATGACTTATTTGACCAACTACGCGGAGCTCAATACTTTTCCAAGATTGATCTTCGTTCAGGGTATCATCAATTAAGGGTCAAAAGGGAGGATATACCAAAGACGGCTTTCCGTACAAGGTATGGACACTATGAATTTATAGTGATGCCATTTGGTCTTACTAATGCCCCTGCTATCTTCATGGATCTAATGAATAGAGTCTTTAGAGACTATCTTGATCAATTTGTGGTAGTCTTTATAGACGATATTCTTGTCTATTCAAAGAGCAAGGAAGAGCATGAAGATCACTTGAGAATTATATTGAAGACCCTGAGAAAAGAGAAGCTTTATGCCAAATTTACCAAGTGTGAATTTTGGCTTCAAAAAGTTGCATTTTTGGGTCATATAATCTCAAAAGAGGGGATATCTGTGGATCCAGCAAAAACAGAGGTTATCGAAAGATGGTCAAGACCAACAACAGTAACTGAGATCCGAAGTTTTCTTGGTTTGGCTGGATATTATCGACGTTTTGTAAAAGATTTTTCACGGTTATCTAATCCAATCACCAAGTTGACTCGGAAAGGAGTTAAGTTTGTCTGGACAGAGGAATGTGAAGAGAATTTCAAGGAGTTGAAAAGAAGGTTATCCAGTGCACCTGTGCTCACACTGCCTTGTAGTGGAGAAAGGTTTGTGATCTACAGTGATGCATCCAAGAAGGGATTGGGGTGTGTTCTTATGCAAAATGATATGGTGATAGCTTATGCCTCACGACAGTTGAAAATCCATGAGCAAAATTACCCAACACATGATTTGGAGTTGGCTGCGGTAATCTTTGCATTAAAGATTTGGAGGCATTACCTTTATGGTGAAAGGTGTGATATTTATACTGATCATAAAAGTTTAAAGTATATTTTCACACAAAAGGAGTTGAATATGCGCCAAAGAAGATGGTTGGAGCTGATTAAGGATTATGACTGCTCAATCCATTACCACCCTGGGAAAGCAAACAAGGTGGCAGATGCATTAAGTCGACAAGACCATGCTAGTTTATCCATGATGAGGATCACAAAAGATCCAATATTTATGGATTTACAAAGGATGGATCTTGGAATTATAATGGAAGGGGAAAAATATTATCTTTCTCAAATGAATGTTCAACCATCTATACATGTGAAGATTAAAGAGGCACAGAAAGAAGATGTCGAGTTACAAAAGAAGGTGAGAAATGTTCCTGAATTCAACCTTGATTGTGATGGGATAATAAAGTTCAGGAATCGGGTTTGTGTTCCTCCCATCCCCGAATTAAAGAAAGAGCTGCTGGATGAGGCTCATAGTTCTTCATTCTCTATTCATCCTGGAAGCACGAAGATGTATAGGGACCTGAAAGAGTACTTCTGGTGGGATGGCATGAAAAGAGATGTTGCTGAATATGTCTCTCGATGCTTGGTTTGTCAACAAGTTAAAGCTGAGAGACAGAAGTCTAAGGGGATGTTACAACCATTACCCATACCCGAATGGAAATGGGAAAACATCACTATGGACTTTGTCACAGGACTTCCTAAAACATCCAAAGGCAATAATTCTATTTGGGTCATAGTTGATCGTCTTACAAAGTCTGCACACTTCATTGCTATTAGAGAGGATTTCTCTCTAGATCAGCTTGCCAGGATATATGTAAAGGAAGTGGTAAGATTGCATGGAGTACCACTTTCTATTATATCTGATCGGGATCCGAGATTTACCTCGAAGTTCTGGCGAAGTCTTCAGCATACTCTGGATACAGAGTTGAGTTTCAGCACTGCTTATCATCCCCAGACAGACGGTCAGTCTGAGAGAACAATTCAAACCCTAGAAGATATGTTGAGAGCTTGCTCTATGGATTTCAAAGGAGGTTGGGATCAACACCTACCTTTGGTGGAATTTTCTTATAATAATAGCTTTCACTCCAGTATTCAGATGGCTCCTTATGAAGCTCTCTATGGAAAGAAATGCAGGACTCCAACTTGCTGGGATGAAGTTGGGGAAAGAAAGCTATTAGGACCTGATCTCGTTGATGAAATGGCAGAAAAGGTCAGATCTATTCAACAACACATAAGAGCAGCTCAGAGTCGACAGAAAAGTTATGCCGACAACCGAAGAAAAGACCTAGAGTTTGAAGTGGGTGATAAAGTGTTCTTACGAATATCTCCCTGGAAGAGGTTTATGAGATTTGGAAAGAAGGGGAAGTTGAGCCCTAGATATATCGGTCCTTTTGAAATACTGGATCGTGTTGGGAAGGTAGCTTACCGATTGGCGCTTCCACCGAATCTCTCTCAAGTTCACGATGTGTTCCATGTATCTCTCCTGAGAAAGTACATACCAGATCCTTCACATGTACTCAGCTCAGAAGTAGTACCGCTGGAGCAAGATCTTTCTTATGAAGAACAGCCGATAGAGATTCTGGATCGTAGCGAAAAAGTCCTACGAAACAAGACCACTCGCTTGGTGAAAGTTTTATGGAGAAACCACCAACTTGAAGAAGTTACATGGGAGCTTGAGGATATGATGAGGGAGAAGTATCCTCATTTGTTTGTTGCAAAGTGACGAATTTCGAGGGCGAAATTCTTTTTAAGGGGGGTAGAATGTAACACCCGAGACTTTTATGTTATATAAATCATCAAAGGAATCTTTTTCTACACAACACTTTCTTGGCTTGCTTTACACGCAATCGCGACCTTCCTCGATAGCTTGCGTCGTACGCAATACCGAGTTTCACTAAACAACAATATGCTATTAAAACTAGCCGTTATGAATAGTAATAAACACTTTTTGAAATTTTATAAATTTTATTTTTCAAAATGGACTTCATTTTTGGACTCAGAATATCGAAATTAGCCTAGGGTGAAATTTTGGTATTTTTCTGAAAACTTTCAATTTTTGATGAATAGTGAAACCACTAAGTGGTAGGTTAAAAACTGAATTTTGCATAAAACTTAATTTTACCGCTTCTGTGAATGGAATTTCAAAAATCCGAGAGAAACGGTTAATATCAAGGACTAAAATGTGGTTCAATGAGATGAAAATAATTTTTTGGTGAATAGTAACTTTTTACTATTTTTACCGCGGTTAATAGTAAATAGGGTAACTAAGGGTAAATATGATATTAATATTACCCTAACACATGTCCTAATTCTATTGGACAAGTGTAATTCGACCAAAAACAAACTTAGGAATAAAATATGACCATTTAGGCCCACTTGGATTAGATTAGGACATTTATTATTAATTTATTTAAAGAAGGGTTAAAATAGTTAAAATCAAAGTTTAATAAGTAAATAATTTTTAATATAGGGTTATACATAAGATAAATTCGATTGTAAATATTAATTAGAAAGCTAAAAAGATTTCCTACATGATGGTATTTTATTTGTAATTTTTAGACATCAAATAATTTAATTTATTTATGACACAAAGATGATGCAGTAATTATCTTGTTAACGAAATATTGACATAATAGATGTTATAAACACCAAAATAAATGTAATTTGAGACTTTTTATGAATTCCACTAATTTTCTAGGTTACTATGATATATTAATGTTGATTTAATCAACTTGGTTTGAACATTTAATTCTGTTATGACTTTCACAAAAATCATATATCAAATAGTGTCAAAATTGAAACAAAATAGTTTTTAAATCAAATATTATATTATTAATTGTTATTGTATTCCTAAAAATCTAAGGTTCGGCCAAATGATTTAGATAAGGATATATATATTAATAATAAACAATTTGGGGTTCGTTTGGCATGTTATTGTAAGTGTATTAACCATATAGTGAAAGAAAACAAAAAGACATGGTAAAAGTTAAATTATTTAACTTAGAGTTAAATCTAATTGATAAGGTTAAAATAATATCCTAAACTTGTCTAAATTCTATTGGTTGATAGGATTTCGACCCCTCCCCACCTTATCTTCGAAATAAGACCCTTTGGAACCATTATAAACCGATTTTGACTTTAATATAAAATAATATTTTGAGATATTCCTAAGGTGCCCCTCTCCTCCCTTATAAAAGGGCACCTCCTCCCCCTCCTCCTCACACCAAATTGAGCACTCAAGCTCGGCCAACCCCTGCCATTTTCCCTTCTCCACTTCCCTAGAATAATCCTAGAGGTCCTGGTCTTCTCCAAAGACCAATCTTAGTTCCTTAAGTGGAGGATTCAAAAAGGCGTTCCAAAGAAGAGGTAATATCCATTACCGATCTTTTCAATTTCTTTCTTCTTCAACTTCTTCTTCTTTAGTTGTTTCATGACAAAGTAATAACATCAGTATTACTTACATACTGATATGTTATTATAAATATGAAACAACCCTAATTCACCTTCTATCCATCCTACGGAAAAATGAAATCACCGCGCGTGCGTACGTACGGAATACCGTCTCCACGCCGTGGTGTAATCTATTTTCCACCATCACCTTACAAGGATGGGTATAATGGTGTAATCAGTAACTATATATGATTATTATTAAGTAATATTGATACTGAAATAATATATATATATACTCCAATACAATTCCACGATCATAGGAACGATATCATCACTCGTGCGTACGTACGGAATACCGTCTCCACGATGTGATGCGACTCGTTCTACATGATCTTCATTTCATAATGATTATATAAATGAATTGAATGAATGAATATGGTATATACTACACTAATACCTTTCTGGAAATGAATTATCTATAACCTAAAGATAAGAATAAGAACTTATTCGACAAAACACGTATAAGAACAAAAAGTTATAAAGACCCGAGTAACAAGTAACAATGAAATATTACTAACAAGAAGCTAATAATATGACCATATATGATATCATATAAATATGTATGATTCTGGAATAAGTCAATAACATTATTTAAACCATTATACAGGAGCTTCGGACACGAACAAAGCAAATCGGACCTAAGGTAAGGGAAATATCACAATCTCATTTTTTTATCCGAGATTGTTTATTCGTAAGTATTTACTGGGGTGTATTTTATCATCCACATCCATGTTCCCTCAATATGTAATATTGTTTCCATCCACTTGAAATAGTTTAAATCCAATTTTACCCTTAGGTGAGTTTTTTGTAAAGAATATGAAAGGAATCTTTTGTCGTTTTTCCGTACGAGGTACTTTTTGACTTTTCCGACAAAAGTACGAAGAATGTTTTTTTTTAACTTATACGGCATGAATGGATTTTTAAAACATTGTTTCCAAGAAGCTTCCTTTACAAGTTTTCAAGTTTATTTTTAATCAACTTCTTTTATTTTAAAGTTGTATGACATGTTATGAAAGGAAAAATGTTTTTGAAGAAGAAAGGATATTTTCCTCAAGAATTCAATTCAAGTGTTTTATCAAAATTATTTTCCATCTAAGATAATAAAGGGTTCTGTTTCTATCCATATTTTTACATTGGTTTGACTATGTTGTGATGGAATTATGTTTATGAATTCCTTTATCTTATATGAGTTGATTTATGATGTTTCAAGAATCCCATTTTTGTTATATGTGTTATGCGATGATGTATGTTTTATGATTATGTGGCACACATAAGAAAGGATTCATTATAAGATGGGTGGGACCTATATCTCCCTCCAATGCATTGGGTAATGATTTTATATCTCATGAGATAGACATGGCTGGAACGGAAGGTTATTTCGGTTCAGTGATACAGGACTGAAACGAGGAGTGAACTCGGTTCAGAAAGGGACTTTGTCCACTAAGATAGTCTTGGCAATGAGTCATGACTAACAAGAAATGATTTTCCATGATTATGTGTGCATGCCACAAAGATTCAAGTTTTATGTTATGATTATGGGGATCTCATTTTCACTTCTATGATTTATTCCATGTTAAGATATTATGATCTCTTTTGCAGGTTTTAATTTTCAACAAGATATGATATGATTTTTATTTCCTTTATTTGCCCTTGCTGAGCATTTGAGCTCACCCTTTTATGTTTTCTTTTCCCCAGGCCAGGAAGATGGATATTAAGTAGAATATGCTAAAAGGGACCCTAGATATGATGAAATAAATGGGAGACACTGTAGAAGATTTATGAACCAGTTGTTTATGTTTCCCAGTTTCTAAAGACACTATACCTATACGGTCCTTTGTGGTTTTGTCATATGTTGTAATAAGTGTGATTCAATTTTGAAGTATTAACAATGTATGTAAAGTGTGGGTCGTTATAGTTGGTATCAGAGGAAAGGTATAGTCAACCTTTGGAAACTAGGATGTGAAAGCCTTAGTAAGAACCCTAAGAATAAGTCTAAGCATAGAACACAATCTTAGAAATGGCCATGAATAACCTAGGATAAGACCTTAAGCATGAAAATTTTATTCTTGAATTATGTGGTTTCCTATTATAATTAGTGTTGCTCACACTATTCTTCTTGGTTTTAGTCAATGGCTGGAACCCGAAGGAACCGTGTTAATGCGGAATGCGATGGGCAATGCAATGATTGTCCCCCTGGGCAACCAAACGATATGGGAGCTGGAATGAAAAATCTTGTAGCCATGCTCACACAACTTTCTCAAGCTATGAATCATGCAGGATTTCCAAACGAACAAAGAAGGGAGCAACATTCTGTTGAATCCTTCATGAGGCAGCGTCTACCATCTTTCAGCGGGTCTACTGATCCATTAGTTGCTGAACAATGGATTAGTACTACTGAAAAGATATTTTCAGTTCTTCAATGTTCTGAGCATGATAAAGTCATCCTAGCAGTGTATCGTTTGGAAGGAGATGCGGATCAATGGTGGAATCTTGTTAAGAATACGAGGCAAAGGGATGAAATTGAGTCTATGGAATGGGACGAGTTCAAGAACTTATTTTTCAATAAGTACTTCCCTCGTATTCTCCGAACAAAGATGGAGAAAGAGTTCCTTGAACTGAAGCAAAGGTATGATGAATCTGTTGGTACCTATGAAGCAAATTTTACCAGACTTGCAAGGTACGCTTCTGGTATTATTATCCAACCTGAGAGTAAGATCGATCGATTCTTTAGTGGCTTAAAACCAAGTCTTCGAAGAGCGTTAGCCATAAGGGACTTCAATAGCTACGAGGAAATCGTTCGATGTGCTCTCAAAGTCGAGATGGAGATTGGAGTAACCCATCAGTCACATGGGTTTGATAAGAAGAGGAAGATGGAATTCAAAGGAAACTCTAAAGAGCACACTGAAAAGAAGATGAACTTTCCCTTATGCTCAAAGTGTGGAAAGAAACATGGAGGGAGTTGTCTTAAAGGGACAAGTAAATGTTTTAAATGTGGAAAGGAAGGTCATCGGGCATTTGAATGCCGTGATAATGGGAAGAAGATGTCTAATGATTCAAACAAAGGAAGGGATACACAGAATGATCCTACTACACTTCAATGTTTCAAGTGAAAGGAGATGGGGCATTATGCCAATCAATGCCCAAATCCAAGGGTTGATGATGATGGTCGACGTCAACAAACTCTTAAGGCTAAAGAAAAAGGAAAGTCACATGCAATTTCTATCAGCGATGTGGAGTACGATAACGATGTGGTGAAAGGTACACTTACCATCCACTCTAAAGTAGCAAATGTTTTATTTGATTCTGGATCCACCCACTCTTTTATTTCTGAAAAATTTTCTAAGGGTATCACCGTACTACCTCAACAATTAGATGTTGAGTTAGCTGTGACAACACCTAATGGCACATCAATCGCATCAGAAGTTTATAATTCTTCTCCGATCGAAGTTTGTGGGAAAGTGCTTCCTGCAAATCTTGTGATCCTTCCTTTAGTGGAATTTGATGTGATTCTTGGCATGGATTGGCTTTCTCTACATGGAGCTCATATCAATTGCCAAAGAAGGGAAGTCACATTTCATATTCCTGATCAATCTACGATCGTCTATCAATGCAAGGATGAACATAACCTTCCAGTGGAAATTCCTTCCATCTTATGGGTCATGATTCCACTAAATGAAGGTTATTTATCTCAAATGGTTGGAGAGAAACTTACGATTAAGAATATGCCCATTGTACGGGAGTTTGATGATGTCTTTCCGGAGGAATTACCAGGTCTTCCACCAAATCGTGAAGTTGAGTTTTCAATAGAACTCGTACCGGGTGCTTTGCCTATTTCAAAGACACCTTATAGAATGGCCCCAATTGAGTTGCAGGAATTGAAGAAGCAACTCCAAGAGAATCTTGATAAGGGATTCATACGCCCTAGTGCGTCACCTTGGGGAGCACCTGTTCTATTTGTTAAGAAGAAAGATGGATCAATGAGACTCTGCATTGATTATCGAGAACTTAACAAGATCACTATCAAGAACAAATATCCTCTCCCACGCATTGATGACTTATTTGACCAACTACGCGGAGCTCAATACTTTTCCAAGATTGATCTTCGTTCAGGGTATCATCAATTAAGGGTCAAAAGGGAGGATATACCAAAGACGGCTTTCCGTACAAGGTATGGACACTATGAATTTATAGTGATGCCATTTGGTCTTACTAATGCCCCTGCTATCTTCATGGATCTAATGAATAGAGTCTTTAGAGACTATCTTGATCAATTTGTGGTAGTCTTTATAGACGATATTCTTGTCTATTCAAAGAGCAAGGAAGAGCATGAAGATCACTTGAGAATTATATTGAAGACCCTGAGAAAAGAGAAGCTTTATGCCAAATTTACCAAGTGTGAATTTTGGCTTCAAAAAGTTGCATTTTTGGGTCATATAATCTCAAAAGAGGGGATATCTGTGGATCCAGCAAAAACAGAGGTTATCGAAAGATGGTCAAGACCAACAACAGTAACTGAGATCCGAAGTTTTCTTGGTTTGGCTGGATATTATCGACGTTTTGTAAAAGATTTTTCACGGTTATCTAATCCAATCACCAAGTTGACTCGGAAAGGAGTTAAGTTTGTCTGGACAGAGGAATGTGAAGAGAATTTCAAGGAGTTGAAAAGAAGGTTATCCAGTGCACCTGTGCTCACACTGCCTTGTAGTGGAGAAAGGTTTGTGATCTACAGTGATGCATCCAAGAAGGGATTGGGGTGTGTTCTTATGCAAAATGATATGGTGATAGCTTATGCCTCACGACAGTTGAAAATCCATGAGCAAAATTACCCAACACATGATTTGGAGTTGGCTGCGGTAATCTTTGCATTAAAGATTTGGAGGCATTACCTTTATGGTGAAAGGTGTGATATTTATACTGATCATAAAAGTTTAAAGTATATTTTCACACAAAAGGAGTTGAATATGCGCCAAAGAAGATGGTTGGAGCTGATTAAGGATTATGACTGCTCAATCCATTACCACCCTGGGAAAGCAAACAAGGTGGCAGATGCATTAAGTCGACAAGACCATGCTAGTTTATCCATGATGAGGATCACAAAAGATCCAATATTTATGGATTTACAAAGGATGGATCTTGGAATTATAATGGAAGGGGAAAAATCTTATCTTTCTCAAATGAATGTTCAACCATCTATACATGTGAAGATTAAAGAGGCACAGAAAGAAGATGTCGAGTTACAAAAGAAGGTGAGAAATGTTCCTGAATTCAACCTTGATTGTGATGGGATAATAAAGTTCAGGAATCGGGTTTGTGTTCCTCCCATCCCCGAATTAAAGAAAGAGCTGCTGGATGAGGCTCATAGTTCTTCATTCTCTATTCATCCTGGAAGCACGAAGATGTATAGGGACCTGAAAGAGTACTTCTGGTGGGATGGCATGAAAAGAGATGTTGCTGAATATGTCTCTCGATGCTTGGTTTGTCAACAAGTTAAAGCTGAGAGACAGAAGTCTAAGGGGATGTTACAACCATTACCCATACCCGAATGGAAATGGGAAAACATCACTATGGACTTTGTCACAGGACTTCCTAAAACATCCAAAGGCAATAATTCTATTTGGGTCATAGTTGATCGTCTTACAAAGTCTGCACACTTCATTGCTATTAGAGAGGATTTCTCTCTAGATCAGCTTGCCAGGATATATGTAAAGGAAGTGGTAAGATTGCATGGAGTACCACTTTCTATTATATCTGATCGGGATCCGAGATTTACCTCGAAGTTCTGGCGAAGTCTTCAGCATACTCTGGATACAGAGTTGAGTTTCAGCACTGCTTATCATCCCCAGACAGACGGTCAGTCTGAGAGAACAATTCAAACCCTAGAAGATATGTTGATAGCTTGCTCTATGGATTTCAAAGGAGGTTGGGATCAACACCTACCTTTGGTGGAATTTTCTTATAATAATAGCTTTCACTCCAGTATTCGGATGGCTCCTTATGAAGCTCTCTATGGAAAGAAATGCAGGACTCCAACTTGCTGGGATGAAGTTGGGGAAAGAAAGCTATTAGGACCTGATCTCGTTGATGAAATGGCAGAAAAGGTCAGATCTATTCAACAACACATAAGAGCAGCTCAGAGTCGACAGAAAAGTTATGCCGACAACCGAAGAAAAGACCTAGAGTTTGAAGTGGGTGATAAAGTGTTCTTACGAATATCTCCCTGGAAGAGGTTTATGAGATTTGGAAAGAAGGGGAAGTTGAGCCCTAGATATATCGGTCCTTTTGAAATACTGGATCGTGTTGGGAAGGTAGCTTACCGATTGGCGCTTCCACCGAATCTCTCTCAAGTTCACGATGTGTTCCATGTATCTCTCCTGAGAAAGTACATACCAGATCCTTCACATGTACTCAGCTCAGAAGTAGTACCGCTGGAGCAAGATCTTTCTTATGAAGAACAGCCGATAGAGATTCTGGATCGTAGCGAAAAAGTCCTACGAAACAAGACCACTCGCTTGGTGAAAGTTTTATGGAGAAACCACCAACTTGAAGAAGCTACATGGGAGCTTGAGGATATGATGAGGGAGAAGTATCCTCATTTGTTTGTTGCAAAGTGACGAATTTCGAGGGCGAAATTCTTTTTAAGGGGGGTAGAATGTAACACCCGAGACTTTTATGTTATATAAATCATCAAAGGAATCTTTTTCTACACAACACTTTCTTGGCTTGCTTTACACGCAATCGCGACCTTCCTCGATAGCTTGCGTCGTACGCAATACCGAGTTTCACTAAACAACAATATGCTATTAAAACTAGCCGTTATGAATAGTAATAACCACTTTTTGAAATTTTATAAATTTTATTTTTCAAAATGGACTTCATTTTTGGACTCAGAATATCGAAATTAGCCTAGGGTGAAATTTTGGTATTTTTCTGAAAACTTTCAATTTTTGATGAATAGTGAAACCACTAAGTGGTAGGTTAAAAACTGAATTTTGCATAAAACTTAATTTTACCGCTTCTGTGAATGGAATTTCAAAAATCCGAGAGAAACGGTTAATATCAAGGACTAAAATGTGGTTCAATGAGATGAAAATAATTTTTTGGTGAATAGTAACTTTTTACTATTTTTACCGCGGTTAATAGTAAATAGGGTAACTAAGGGTAAATATGATATTAATATTACCCTAACACATGTCCTAATTCTATTGGACAAGTGTAATTCGACCAAAAACAAACTTAGGAATAAAATATGACCATTTAGGCCCACTTGGATTAGATTAGGACATTTATTATTAATTTATTTAAAGAAGGGTTAAAATAGTTAAAATCAAAGTTTAATAAGTAAATAATTTTTAATATAGGGTTATACATAAGATAAATTCGATTGTAAATATTCATTAGAAAGCTAAAAAGATTTCCTACATGATGGTATTTTATTTGTAATTTTTAGACATCAAATAATTTAATTTATTTATGACACAAAGATGATGCAGTAATTATCTTGTTAACGAAATATTGACATAATAGATGTTATAAACACCAAAATAAATGTAATTTGAGACTTTTTATGAATTCCACTAATTTTCTAGGTTACTATGATATATTAATGTTGATTTAATCAACTTGGTTTGAACATTTAATTCTGTTATGACTTTCACAAAAATCATATATCAAATAGTGTCAAAATTGAAACAAAATAGTTTTTAAATCAAATATTATATTATTAATTGTTATTGTATTCCTAAAAATCTAAGGTTCGGCCAAATGATTTAGATAAGGATATATATATTAATAATAAACAATTTGGGGTTCGTTTGGCATGTTATTGTAAGTGTATTAACCATATAGTGAAAGAAAACAAAAAGACATGGTAAAAGTTAAATTATTTAACTTAGAGTTAAATCTAATTGATAAGGTTAAAATAATATCCTAAACTTGTCTAAATTCTATTGGTTGATAGGATTTCGACCCCTCCCCACCTTATCTTCGAAATAAGACCCTTTGGAACCATTATAAACCGATTTTGACTTTAATATAAAATAATATTTTGAGATATTCCTAAGGTGCCCCTCTCCTCCCTTATAAAAGGGCACCTCCTCCCCCTCCTCCTCACACCAAATTGAGCACTCAAGCTCGGCCAACCCCTGCCATTTTCCCTTCTCCACTTCCCTAGAATAATCCTAGAGGTCCTGGTCTTCTCCAAAGACCAATCTTAGTTCCTTAAGTGGAGGATTCAAAAAGGCGTTCCAAAGAAGAGGTAATATCCATTACCGATCTTTTCAATTTCTTTCTTCTTCAACTTCTTCTTCTTTAGTTGTTTCATGACAAAGTAATAACATCAGTATTACTTACATACTGATATGTTATTATAAATATGAAACAACCCTAATTCACCTTCTATCCATCCTACGGAAAAATGAAATCACCGCGCGTGCGTACGTACGGAATACCGTCTCCACGCCGTGGTGTAATCTATTTTCCACCATCACCTTACAAGGATGGGTATAATGGTGTAATCAGTAACTATATATGATTATTATTAAGTAATATTGATACTGAAATAATATATATATATACTCCAATACAATTCCACGATCATAGGAACGATATCATCACTCGTGCGTACGTACGGAATACCGTCTCCACGATGTGATGCGACTCGTTCTACATGATCTTCATTTCATAATGATTATATAAATGAATTGAATGAATGAATATGGTATATACTACACTAATACCATTCTGGAAATGAATTATCTATAACCTAAAGATAAGAATAAGAACTTATTCGACAAAACACGTATAAGAACAAAAAGTTATAAAGACCCGAGTAACAAGTAACAATGAAATATTACTAACAAGAAGCTAATAATATGACCATATATGATATCATATCAATATGTATGATTCTGGAATAAGTCAATAACATTATTTAAACCATTATACAGGAGCTTCGGACACGAACAAAGCAAATCGGACCTAAGGTAAGGGAAATATCACAATCTCATTTTTTTATCCGAGATTGTTTATTCGTAAGTATTTACTGGGGTGTATTTTATCATCCACATCCATGTTCCCTCAATATGTAATATTGTTTCCATCCACTTGAAATAGTTTAAATCCAATTTTACCCTTAGGTGAGTTTTTTGTAAAGAATATGAAAGGAATCTTTTGTCGTTTTTCCGTACGAGGTACTTTTTGACTTTTCCGACAAAAGTACGAAGAATGTTTTTTTTAACTTATACGGCATGAATGGATTTTTAAAACATTGTTTCCAAGAAGCTTCCTTTACAAGTTTTCAAGTTTATTTTTAATCAACTTCTTTTATTTTAAAGTTGTATGACATGTTATGAAAGGAAAAATGTTTTTGAAGAAGAAAGGATATTTTCTTCAAGAATTCAATTCAAGTGTTTTATCAAAATTATTTTCCATCTAAGATAATAAAGGGTTCTGTTTCTATCCATATTTTTACATTGGTTTGACTATGTTGTGATGGAATTATGTTTATGAATTCCTTTATCTTATATGAGTTGATTTATGATGTTTCAAGAATCCCATTTTTGTTATATGTGTTATGCGATGATGTATGTTTTATGATTATGTGGCACACATAAGAAAGGATTCATTATAAGATGGGTGGGACCTATATCTCCCTCCAATGCATTGGGTAATGATTTTATATCTCATGAGATAGACATGGCTGGAACGGAAGGTTATTTCGGTTCAGTGATACAGGACTGAAACGAGGAGTGAACTCGGTTCAGAAAGGGACTTTGTCCACTAAGATAGTCTTGGAAATGAGTCATGACTAACAAGAAATGATTTTCCATGATTATGTGTGAATGCCACAAAGATTCAAGTTTTATGTTATGATTATGGGGATCTCATTTTCACTTCTATGATTTATTCCATGTTAAGATATTATGATCTCTTTTGCAGGTTTTAATTTTCAACAAGATATGATATGATTTTTATTTCCTTTATTTGCCCTTGCTGAGCATTTGAGCTCACCCTTTTATGTTTTCTTTTCCCCAGGCCAGGAAGATGGATATTAAGTAGAATATGCTAAAAGGGACCCTAGATATGATGAAATAAATGGGAGACACTGTAGAAGATTTATGAACCAGTTGTTTATGTTTCCCAGTTTCTAAAGACACTATACCTATACGGTCCTTTGTGGTTTTGTCATATGTTGTAATAAGTGTGATTCAATTTTGAAGTATTAACAATGTATGTAAAGTGTGGGTCGTTATACTGTAATAGAGAATATGTGATTAAGTTAATTACTTTTAAGTATGTGACTTTAAGAGTAGTTGATGTCATTTGGAGATACAATTTAACGTCGAAGACTACATAACCAAATTCTTCTAATTTTTGGGTTTCAATATTAGTTTAGATTATATTGAAGGATTTTAAGGACAATTTTTTATTGAATGGTATTTATTTAACTTTGGGGTATTGTTGGTTTAATTTTAGAAATTAAGATTAGTGTTTCTTTCTCTGAAGGAATATCCTTTTGGGGGATCATCAGATCTTGTACTAACCATTTGTGTTTTGATTAATCTCTAAAGACAAGGTAAATATATAGTTTATCCTTCATGTATCATGTGATTCTATAGGATTTTATTCTATCTCTTCTAGTGTGACCAAGTCTTCTTGAATACTCATCATTTAAAAAAATGAGTTAGTGGTGGAAATTTATTAAAGAAAAAAAATCTACTTAAAAAGTAAGTATATCTCTTTATTTTCTAAGTCAATATCATAAATAAATTCCTCATCTTTATGTAATATAACTTAAAAAATGTTTTCCGCATACTTTTCTTACTGGGAAACCAATGAATGTTTGTCCCATCACAAGTTTGTGACTTTATTGTTGTTAACTTTATCCTGGTCATTTTTCTATCCCTCTTCATCAGAACTTGACACTTAGTTTATCTTCTATATCCATGTTTTTCTACATGTAATCCTAGTATGAGTTATCTTGGGTGACCTTTGTACTTCTCTTTCTTTCTTTTAAGGTGAGAGTTTTATTGACTCTTTTTCTGATGTGGGACTTTCCATTATATTCCCAAGCCCAATTTTAAAAATTTCAAGGACGGAATTATTTGAAGGAGGGGAGAATGTAACACCCCATGATTACACGGTATGCTTCTCTTTGAATAATACAGTAGCATGTGTTGTATGCAACTTCAAGTTCTAACACACACAACAACCAATCAAACTAGCCGTTAAGAATAGTAATACACAATTTTTGAAATTTTATAAATTTTATCTTCTAAATGGACTTCATTTTTGGATTCGGAATATCGAAATTAGCTTAGGGTGATTTTTTGGTATTTTTCTGAAAACATTCAATTTTTTATGAATAGTGAAAAAAACACTAAGATATAGTTTAAAACTGAATTTTTATTTAAATAATTATTTATTTTATTTAAATTTAATTAAGGTCAAAATATATACATAATACCTATATAAGTTCAATATAATTCATTGGAGTTAGTTTAGAATAATTTTATATATATAAAAATTTTATTGAACTTTTCACCGTCTTTTACCCACCTCCTAGGAGAATTTGGAAATTCACATAAAACATAATTTTACCACTTCTGTGAGTGGAATTTCGAAAATCCAAAATACAAGGTTAATATAAAGAAGTAAAATGTGGTTCAATGAGATGAAATTTTTTTTTGAATAGTAACTTTTTCCTTTTATTTACCACGGTTAAAAGTAAAAATGATAATTAAGGGTAAAAATGATATTAATATTACCCTAACACATGTCCTAATTCTATTGGAAAAGTGTATCTCGACCAAAAACAACCTTAGTAAAAAAATATTATCATTTAGGTCCACCTGTATTAGATTAGGACATTTATTATTATTTAATTCAAAGAAGAGTTAAAAGAGATAAAATCAAGGTCTAATAACTAAAATATTATTAATATAGGGTTATACATAAGATAAATTATATTATATATATTAATTAGAAATATAAAAATATTTCCTACATAATGGTATTTTATTTATAATTTTTAAACATCAAATAATATAATTTATTTATGACACAATGGTGATGCAGAAATTACCTAATTAATGAAATATTAAAATAATTGATATTATAAATATCAAAATAAATGAAATTTGAGACGTTTTATGAATTCCACTAATTTTCTAGGTTAATATGACATATTAGGATTGGTTTTATAAATTGTTTTCGAAGTAATAATGTTGTTATGAAATTATCAAAAACAAAATACCTAATAGTGTCAAAATTGATATAAAAGAGTTTTTAAAACAAATATTATATTATTAATTGATATTCTATTCCTAAAAATATAATGTTTGGCCAAATGATTTATATAATGAGAGGTGTATCATTAATGGACCACTTGGGGGTATCTTGAAGGTATATAGTAAGTTTATTAACTATATAATATAAAAATACAAAGAGACATGGTAAATGTCAAACTATTTAACTAAGAGTTAAATATAAATGATAAGGTTAATATAGTGACCCAAACCTGTCTAAAATATATTGGTTGAAAGTATTTCGGCCCATATCAACCTTAACCTTTAAATAATCCACTTTGTAGCCATTATAAACTGAATAAGAATTTATTATAAAATAATATTTCTAGCTATTCCAAAGGTTCCCATCACCCCTCTTATAAAAGGGTACTCCCCCTTCTCTCTAATTTACACCTTGAAAGCATTTTGGCTCTGCCAACCCCTACCCGAATATTCTCTAAAATTCCCTCACTTCATTCTAGAGGCCTTAGTTTGATAATAAATCAAACCTAAGGAACCCTTTTGATCAAATTAAAAGGAAGAACCCGAAGAAGAGGTAATGTTTTCACCACCCACATTCAAGTCCCTTCCTTCTTCAACTTCTTCTTTATTTGTTATTTCCATTCTAAAATAATAAATACAGTATCTTCTATATACTGTGATGTCATTGTAAATATGGTACAACCATATTCAGTATTCTATCCATCCTTTGAATGACATGTCACCATACGTGTGTACGTATGGCCTACCGTCTCCACGTCGTGGTGTAATTGTTATTCTATATATTATTATTTGGATGGGAATAATAATGATGTTTAATTCATGTAAATAATAAATATAACATGATAATGATTCTGTATATAAGATATACCATCCAATTATATATTATTTTAATATCAAAAGAATGATATTGTCGCTCGTGCATACGTACAGATTACCGTCTCCACAAACACGATGAGATTCATTCCCCATCATATCCATTCATGACTAAATTACATTTTATGATTAAAAATAATGTTTAGAGACATGATATAATTCTGGATATGAATAATATACATACCATCCATAACAAATATGGCTCACATAACAAAGAATATAAAGGAAAATGAATCGGTTAACACCTAAAACGACGATAATACTAAGATATTATTAACAATGCAATGTTAAAAGATCATATATGATATCATATTAATGTATATTATTCTTGTATAATTCAATAACTATTACTTAACCATTATAAAGGAGGATAACCTACCCTCGACCAAGGAAAAAGTACAAAGGGGTTTCTTATCTCACTTTTAATTCAGTGAGATTTCCATTGTTCACCACCTATTTATCGCATGTGGTGTGTGTACTACCCATGATTGTATTCATTGTGTAATATAATTTATTTTTTGGATATTTAAGTCATCATTGTATGATACTTATTTCATGGGTGTATATTTCGTATGTTACCAAATCGATAAGGGAATTTCAAATTTCAATTTCCACTCATTCAGCTTTACGCATACTTCAGTGATTATTTTACTCCAAGATTATGTGTGGAATCACTATTCATTTTCTTTTGTCATAATTTCCACTCCCCTTTCTATGGATATATTTTTGATACACATAATCACTCCATTTATAGATACTCAAGTCATAGATATGAACTTGATAAAAGTAATTGTAACTCAATCTCTATTTATTGAGTTAAACATCCAATTCATTGCTGTAGTTTTTACAAGAATATGTGTGAATGTCCTTTGATTGTTTTACACTGAATATCCAATCATGTTGAGTTTATTTATATTTTTCACAAATAATGATGTCTTTGATTTATCCTTAACCTAAGGATACGACTTCTATGAGATATTTCATCTCAATTTACATTCCATTGAGACTCCTTTGTTTTTATACACCAAATCACTTTTATATGGTGTATATAATGTACTTTGACATAGTATATCATTAATACCTTTATTCTCAGGATATTACAAAGTTTTGATTACCTCAATTATTTGTATTCATGTGTCTCTCTTTTGGTTAGGAACTCTAACTAAATTTTCATTTTAAAATGTTTTAAAGATTTATTATTATAAATATTTCTCATTAATGTCCATGTTTTAAAAATGGTTTTAAGGATTTATTTATATAGACATTAATGTTTTAAAATTGAAATTCATTTCAATGGTTTCAAAGTGGTATGGGACACTTTGATTCAAAAATATATTTTTAAATGGCTTCTTGAAAAATAGTGTGACTTTTAAATGTTTTCATGAAAAAGGGGGATATTTCTCTCAATAGTTTTATGATTATTTTAATCTATGTCAATATCCTTCCTTATTCTCAATTGAGGTTAATCTGATACAATACAATCTTCTATATTGTATCAAATGATTTATGTTTGACTGTGGATGTTCTATTTTTATACCATTCATGGTTTGTGGTTAAAGTATTGACATTTTGTATGCTAGTTTTAATATGAATGTTTATGTTATGTTTCAAACTATTCATATGATGAATGCATTGGAATTAGTAAGTAATTGGTGGATCCCGCTATAGCTCCTCGATGCATCGGTAGGTCTCATGAGAAAAATTAGTGTCTTGGCACAAGGCCTTGAAAAAATCTTATTTGTAGTCTTGGCACAAAGCCTTGACTATGTGGTTATGATAGTCTGGCATTATGCATTCCATCATTATGAAAGTGGTTATTGATATTGCATGTGGTTATTAGACTAGTATAATACCCATGTGAATAAGTAAATGTAATTATTTTATTTTATCTTTTCCATATTATGCTGAAGTTCAAGTTTAAAAGGCTTTTTTTTTAATTATATATTTCCTTAAATGTTTATGCTTATTTATGAAAGTTTCGCTGTATTGTTATCCGTACTGAGCATCTGATCTTACCCCTTTCAATGTTTTATTTTTCCCAGGATGTGAAGAAGTAATTTATGAATGACCTGAAGGGATAGTATAAGGGGATATGAATACAAGATGTTGTTGTATTTTGTTTACTTTATGATGTAATGTAAGACTTATGAATATATCTAGTGTTTCCAAGACTACTAAACTAATTGGTCTTTTGAGACTTGATCTTTTGTGATCATGCCAATGTTATGTAATAATGCACCGACTCTGGGTAACTGGGGTCAGGGTGTTACATGAATTTTGTGGGAAAATTCTTCCTTCAAATCTTATCATTATTCCACTTGTTGAATTTGATTTTATCTTAGGAAAGAATTAAATTTATCTATATAAACCAAACATTAATTTCTAAGTAAGGAAGTGGAATTTGATATTATAAACCAACATATGATCTTATATCATTAGAATGATCAATATGAACTTTTGATAGAAATCACATCTATTGTATGGGTCTTGATTCATATTCAAAATCAGTGTTTATCTCAGATGGTTGGGGAGAAACTCATCATTGATGATATGCCTATTTTTTAAGAGTTTTTTATGTATTTATAGAAAATTTTCCTAGATTTACACCAAAATGTGAAGATGAGATATCAATATAACGTGTACTTGGTTTCATGCCTATTTTAAATAATCCCTACAGAATGTCCCTGATTAAGTTGTAGGTATTGAAGAAGAAACTCTAGGAGAATCTTGAAAAGGGATTCATTTGTCCAAGTGTGTCACCAGGTGGTGTACCCATTAACTTTTTCAAAAATAAATATGGATCAATGTAAGTTTCATTTATTATAAAGATATGAAAAAAAATCACAATCAATAACAAGTATCCTCTACCCGTATTGATCAATTGTTTGATCAACTTTGTGCAGAATAATAGTTTTGAAAGATTGACCTAAGTTCTATATATCATAAATTGTTGGTCAAGAAGGAGGATATACCCTAGACATTATTCCATACAAGGTATGGAAAATATGAATATATAGTGATCATGTTTGGTCTTACAAATGACCCCACTATCTTCATGTATTTATGGAATACAGTCTTTAGGGATTACCTTGATCAGGTTGTGGTAGTAATTATAGATGATATTGTTATATATTCAAAGGTAATGTAAGAGTATTAAAATCACTTGATGATTATACTATAGACCCTTAAAAAAGAGAATTTGTATGAAAAATTTAGGAAGTGTTAATTTTTCTGTAAAATGTTTCATTTTGGGTCATATAATCTCAATAGAGGGTATATCTATGGATCCATCAAATATGAAGGCTATTAAATGTTGTCCTAAAAAACTATGGTGACTGAGATATGAATTTTTCATGGTTTGGATAAATATTATCAATGTTTTGTGAAAAAATCTTCATGACTATCTAATCCAGTCACTAAGTTAACTCGGATGGGATCTAAGTTCCCTGGACTGAGGAGTGTGAAGAAAATTTCAAGGAACTCAGGAGAATAAAAGTCAATGCACATGTGCTTACATTAACTTATAGTGGATAAGGGTTTGTAATATATATCGGTGCATAAAAGAATGTATTGGGATGTGTTATTGTGAAAAATGATATGGTTATATATTATGCTTTATGATAATTGAAGTCTCATAAGAGAAATTATACAACTCATGATTTGGAATCAACTTTGGTAAATTTTACATTAAATATATAGAGGTAATATATATATAGAAAAGTGTTATATATGTTCCAATCAAAAAAATTTAAATTATATATTAATATAGAAGAACTTGAATATTTTCCATAGAAGATGGTTTGAGTTGATTAAATATTATGATTGCTCAATACATTACTACACTGTGATAGAGAAAAAGGTGGCTGATGATTTGAGTTGAAAGGAACATGCTAGATTATTTGTGATGACAATAAAAAATGATCCAATGTTTCTAGATTTGAAAATTATATATAGAGAAATCCTCAAGTAAGGGGAGAAATATTATCTTGCTCAATTTAATTTTCAACCATCTATCAAAGTGAGGATTAAAGAGGTGCATATGTAAGATGTAGACATTAAAAATAAGGTTATAAATATTATTGATTTTAACCGTTTTCATAATGGAATGATAAGGTTCAAGAATTTTTTATGTGTTCCATCCACACTATATTTGAAGGATTTATTGGAGGAATCTCATAGTTCTTCATTCAATACTCATCCTAGAAACATGAAAATGTATAGAGATTTAAAAGATTATTTCTCATGGGAAGTCAAGAAGAGAGATATCACAGAGTTTGTATCTTGGTTCTTGGTATGTAAGAATGTTAAGGATAAGTTAAAAAAGTATAAGAGGATATTACATCCATTACCCATACCAGAATGTAAATAGGAAAACATCACCATGATTTTCTTCATCAGACTCCCCAAAACATCTAAAGGGATTAATGTTATATGGGTTATAGTTGATCTCCTTATAAATTACACACACAATATCATGATCAAATAATATTTATCTCTTTATTAACTTTCCAAAATTTACATTAAGTAAGTGGTAAGTTGTATCTGATTTGGATCCAAGGTTTACCTCAATGTTTTGTGATATCTTCAGTAAGATCTTGATACATTGCTAAGTTTCTACACTGACTATCATCATCAGATAGATGGATAGTATAAGAGAACAATTAAAACCCTAAAAGATATGTTGAGATCCTGTTCTATATATTTCAAAGGTGGTTGGGATCAACACCTTCCTATAGTTGATTTTTCATACAACGTTATATTTGTCACAAGTATTCATATAGATCCTTATGAATCCTTATACATAAATAAGTATAGATATACAATGTGATGGAATGAAGTTATAGAAAGAGATCTATTAGAACATGAGATATATGAATAAATGATTAATATGGTTAAATCTATTCAAAAACACACATGGTCAGCACAATGTTGACAGAAGAGTAATGCTGATAATCTCCGGTGTGACCTAGATTTTGAAGTTAGTGACAAGGTGTTTCTAAGAATTTATCTATGGAATAAGTTTATGAGATTTTGTAATAAATGGAAACTAAGACCTAGGTATATCGGTCTCTTTGAAATTCGTGATCGTATCCGGATGGAATCCAATCAGTTGGTGATTCTGTAAAACCTCTCTCAATTTCACAATTTGTTGCATGTATCTCTCTTAAGGAAGTACATACCTGACCCTTCACATGTATTGAACTAAGAGGTCATACCACATGAGCATGATCTTCTTTATAAGGAACAACTAGAGGAGATTATGGGTTGAATAGAAAAAGTTCTACAAAATAAGACCACTCACCTGGTAAAAGTTTTATGGTGAAACTAATAGCTGAAAGAAGCTATATGGGAACCTAAGAATGTAATGAGGCAGAAGTATCCATAGTTATTTGTACCAAAGTGACAAAATTTAGAGGGTGAAATTTATTTTAAGGGGTATAATGTAACACCCAGTGTTTTAATGGATATATATTTTTTGAATAAATTGTATTTCTATGATAGCTTTCGTTATACGCAATACCGAGTTTTAGCGAACCGCGGAAAAAAATTAATATTATTATTAAACACGCCCATTATTACCTATCTATTAAACTTGGAGGCATGAATAGGAATAGAAAAATTAAATAGTAAGTATAATTTTTATATATAAAAAAACATATTGATAAAAAGTACTTAATTTTTATTAAAGTATTTACAGGTTTCAAAAATATTATTGATGTGGCTTAGTTTTCACTCTCTTTGTCATGTCCTTTTTATATTTTTTATTGAAGTTTTAATTTAAAAATGTTGTATTTTGTTAAATAATTAACAATTTGTGTTTTTTTGTACATTTCTATGTAAAATAATTATTTTTAGTGTTAAATATGTTTTTTATTTATTATTTTTACCATCTTAAATAATTTTTAAAATTAGTTCATTCATTATGTAATTAATTTTTCAAATTAATAATGTTCAATTAATTTATATAATGTTTGATTAATTCATTCTTTATTTTTAATTGTGAATAAATAAATTTTGTCACATTATTTTTTAATTCATTAAATAATTAAGTTAATGTTAATAATTTAATTCAATTCTTTAAGTATTTTAATACTTCATTTTAATTTAGTTGTTTTATTTTATTGATTATTTATTTCTCATTGATTGATTAATTAATTAATTAATGAGAACATATTTAATCAGTGTTGTTGTTAAAGTGTATGTTGATATCACCAGCACCAGCCTGCCCTTACGCCATTGATACACCCCCTGAAGAGCCGACACCACCTCCTTCCACACGCCACTTTCCAGATTGGGTCGTCCTCAAACCAGCCGAGCCTTCACCACTGTTGCCAAACCACCTCCCTCTCCTTATGCTGAAGTCCAGAGTTCCCCATGCCTTGTGCTTACCAGCCTCCTTCAAAGCGCCAACCTCCGTTGTGACTCCTAGAACCCGAACCTCCCTACTCCTCCCCCTTTTCTCTCTGCATGAACCCACCCCACAACCCATCTCCTCTTCTTTTTCTTTATTTTAGTTTTTATTATATAACATAATATCTATTATATATAATATACAATATAATATATATATATATATTGTAACATATCTAATAACATATATGACTAATATAATATAATTGTTTATATAATAAATAAATTTATTTTATTTACTTTTAAAAAATTAAAAAAAAGTATAAAAATTTTATTTATTCATTTATTTTTAATTATTTAATTAAATATATATGTATATATATGATAGTAATATAAATATATATTTATATGTATATATATACAATAGTAATAATAAAATTATATTAATAATTTATTATTAAGTTTTTATTTAACTGTACTTATATATTCAATATATCAATCATTAAATTCTTTTCTTATGTATAATTATTTTACTTTTAATTGTAAATATGTTTTTTATTTCATTGATTATTTATTTTATTTCTTTAGTGTATTTAAATTTATGTACATAATTTAGAAAATTTAATACCTTTAGTAAATATTTTCATTATTAATTTTGTTGTATTTTTATTAATTAATTATTTCTTTTATTTTCTAATTTTGTTTATTCTAATTATTTATATTATAATGTAATATATATTAATAACATGTAGTTTTATATATCTATATTTAACTCAAATTCCTTTGATTTCTTTTTGATTTCCCCTCAGAGGGGGGGGGGGGGTCGTGGCACACATTTTTTTCATTCGGTTAGGGAACAACTACTCCAGTGACAACAGAAGGAGGGGAAAACATATTGAATGTGCTATCTAGAGGCAAGGGAAGACTTCCATGACATTCCAGAGACATCCATTCATGCAGTTGTGGTGGAGAACAGAAGATCGCACGACACATCCACAACTTTAGTGGGAAGAGATCAAAGATCATATATCCACGACTTTTGCATTGTTCACCACTTCCACTTGACAACATCCAGAGCACTTCATCATCCATTCCCTTCATTCACGACTTCATTTTTCATGATCATCATCCATCCACCAATTCCATTCTTCCCGTGAGTAGGCATCATGATCACTTCTAAATGGCAGTGGATCATAGAAGACCACCATCGCACGTCTCGATTCCCAGGGTGGGAGATCAAGATCACTTTATCTCATCCACCAGCAAGCAGTAGAGACAGCTACTTTATTGAATTAGGAGATCGATAAGGGAGACCAAACATTTTATCTTCATTGTGCTCTATTTTTCTGAAACTTTTATTTAGCACGAACTTCATCATATCTAGATCTATTTTTCCTCTGAATTCAACTATGTTCGGCTAATCACCCTTAGTGGAATAGGATGATCGATTAAATATGGTTATCCCTTTGATTATTGATTGATTTTCCCTACTGGATATCTCTCTCTCCCTTTTAGAATAGTTATTCTTTTCAAAAGATCAAGTACTAGTGAAAACAAAAATTCATTAGATCTAATTTTGAACTGTTTTCAATCTGAGGATTCAACTGAAAAGTTAATCAAGCTCAAGATAGAGGGAGATTAACTGAGTTCAAACAACAATTTGAACCTAGTGAATTCTGTTTTTTAATCATTGGTTGAAGGAATGATTTCTACATTTGAAATAATTGTATAGTTTATTTAGTCATACATTGACTAGATAAAAAATCTGGACAACTACAATTAATCAAATCCAAACAGTTCGATTTAAGTGCATGAACAAGGGAGATCATATTGAAGTCGATAGTCATTTTCCTCCTCTTCATATATTGGTTGTTTTCACTACTTGTATGTCTGCATGTTTTCTACCTTTATTCTTGCTCACACATCCACACTCTCACACACAAATCATCACTCATTCGCAATTCCATTTAATTCACACACTCACCATGTAACACCTGAGACTTTTATAAGAAATATTGTATTTTTTATATAAATCATCAAAGGAATCTTTCACTACACACAACACTATCTTGGCTTGCTTTACACACAATCGCGACCTTCCTTGATAGCTTGCATCGTACGCAATACCGAGTTTCACTAAACAATGATATGCTATTAAAATATTATTAAAACTAGCCGTTATGAATAGTAATAACCACTTTTTGAAATTTTGTAAATTTTATTTTCAAAATGGACTTCGTTTTTGGATTCGGAATATCAAAATTAGCCTAGGGTGAAATTTTGGTATTTTTCTGGAAACTTTCAATTTTTGATGAATAGTGAAAACACTGGGTTACTATTTAAAAACCGACTTTTTATTTAAATAATGATTTATTTTATTTAAATTTATTTTAGGTCAAAATTGATACATAATACCTATATAAGTTCAATGTAATTAATTGGAGTAATTTTATAATAATTTTAGATATATAAATATTTTATTGAACTTTTCACCATCTTTTACCCACCTCCTAGGAGAATTTGCAAATTTACATAAAACTAATTTTACAACTTCTGTGAGTGGAATTTCAAAAATCCAAGAGACACAGTTGATGTCAGTAAGTAAAATGTGGTTCAATGAGATGAAAATAATTTTTTTTGAATAGTAACTGTTTACATTTATTTACCACGGTTAAAAGTAAATAGGGTAATTAAGGGTAAAAATGTAATTATTATTACCCTAACACATGTCCTAATTCTATTGGATAAGTTTAATTCGACCAAAAACAACCTTAGGAATGAAATATGAAAATTTAGGCCCACTTGCATTAGATTAGGACATTTATTATTAATTTATTTAAAAAAGGGTTGAAATAGTTAAAATCAAAGTGTAATAAGTAAATAATTTTTAATATAGGGTTATACATAAGATAAATTCGACTATAAATAGTCATTAAAAAGATAAAACTATTTAATACATAATGGAAGTTTATTTGTAATTTTTAGACATTAAATAATTTAATTTATTTATGACACAAAGATGATGCAGTAATTATCTTATTAACAAAATATTGACATAATTGATGTTATAAATACCCAAATAAATGTAATTTGAGACTTTTGATGAATTACACTAATTTTATATGTTAATATTACATGTTATTATTTATTTAATTAACTATTTTAGAACTAATAATTCTGTTATGATTTTCAAAAAAATCAATTACTAAATAGTGTCAAAATTGACATAAAATAGTTTTTAAAAAAAATATTATATTATTAATTTTTATTTTATTACTAAAAATCTAAGGTTCTTACAAATGACTTATATAAGTTTATATATATTAATAATAAACAACTTGGGGTTCTTTTGGCTTGTTATAGTAAGTTTATTAACCTTATAGAGTAAGAAAACAAGAAGACATGGTAAAAGTAAAATTATTTAACTTAAAGTTAAATATAAATGAAGGTTAAAATAGAAACCTAAAATTGTCTAAATTCTATTGGATGAGAGTATTTGGACCCATACCCATCTTATCTTTGAAATAAATCAATTTGGAGCTATTTAAAACCGAATATGGCTTTATAATAAAATAATATTTTTAGTTTTTTCAAAGGTGCCCCTCTCCTCCCTTATAAAAGGGCACCTCCTCCCTCTCTTCCTCACACCACATTGAGCCTTCAAGATCGGCTAAACCCTACCAGGTTCTCCTCTCCACTTCCCTAGAAACATCCTATAGGTCCTGGTCTTCTTCAAAGACCAATTTTAGTGCCCTAAAAGGAGGTCTCAAAGAAGCGCTTCAAAGAAGAGGTAATGTCCGTTACCGATTCTTTCAACTTTATTTCTTCTTTCACTTATTCTTCTTTAGTTGTTTCATTATGAATTAATAACATCAGTATAACTCATATACTTATATGTTATTATAAGTATGAAACAACCCTATTTCACCATCTATCCATCCTACGGAAAACGAAATCACCGCGCGTGCGTACGTACAAAATACCGTCTCCACTCCGTGGTGTAATCTATTTTCCACCACCAACATACTTGGATGGGTATAATGGTGTAAATAATGAATATATATGATTATTTTAAAGTGATATTGATTATGAAATAGTATACATACACTCCAATACAATTCCAAGATCATGGGAATGATATCATCGCTCGTGCATACGTACGGAATACCGTCTCCACAATGTGATGTGACTCGTTCTACATGATATTTATTGAATAATGATTACATAAATGAATTGAGTGAATAAAGATGATATATATTAAACTAATACCATTCTGGAAATGAGGTATCTATAACCTAAAAAGAATAATAAGAATTTATTTGACAAAACACGCATAAGAACAAAAAGTAATAAACACCCGAATAATAAGTAGCAATGAAATATTACTAATAATAAGATAAGAATATGACCATATATGATATAATAACAATGAGTATGATTCTGGAATAAGTCAATGACATTATTTAAATCATTATACAGGAGGTTCGAACACTTACGAAGCAAATCAGACCTAAGGTAAGGGAAATATCACAATCTCATTTTTATCCGAGATTGTTTATACTTTGGAATTTACTGGGGTGTATTTTATCAACCACATCCATGTTTCCTCAATATGTAATATTATTTCTGTCCACCTAAAATTTTTTAAATCCAATTTTACCCTTCGGTGAGTTTTTAGTAAAATATATGAAAAGAATCTTTTGTCGTTTTTCGTACGAGGTACTTTTTGACTTTCCCGACAAAAGTACGAGAAGAATGTTTTTTTTTAAGTTATACGGCATGAATGGATTTTTAAAACATTTTTTCCAAGAAGACTCCTTTACATGTTTTCAATTTTATCTTTAATCAACTTCTTTTAGTTTAGAATTGTATGACATGTTAAGAAAGGAAAAGTGTTTTTGAAGTAGAAAGGATATTTTCCTCAAGAATGGAGTTCAGGTGTTTTATCAAAATTATTTTCCATCTAAGATAATAAAGGGTTATGTTTCTATCCCTATTATTACATCGATTTGAGTATGTTGTGATGGAATTATTTTTATGAATTCCTTTATCTTGTATGAATTGTTTTATGATGTCACTATGTTTAAGAATCCAATTTTTATTACATGGGTTATGCTATGATGTATGGTTTATGATTTTGTGAAGCACATAAGAATGGTATCATTATGATATGGGTGGGACCTATATCTCCCTCCAATGCATTGGGTAAAGATTTTATATCTCATGAGATAGACATGGTTAGAAGGGCACGTTAAACCGGTTCAGTGAAACAGGACTGAAACGAGGAGTGAACTCGGTTCAGAAATGGACTTTGTCCACTAAGATAGTCTTGGCAATGAGTCTTGACTAATAAGAAATGATTCTATATGATTATGTGTGTATGCCAAAAAGCTTCATGTTTTATGTTATGATTATTGTGATTACATTTCACTACCATGATTTATCTCATGTTATGAAATTATGATCTCTTTTGTAGGGTAAGATTTCCAAAATGTTATGTTCTTATGAATATGATGTGATTGATATTTCTTTTGTTTACCCTTACTGAGCATTTGAGCTCACCCTTTTGTATGTTTTTATTCCCCAGGTCATGAAGGAGGTTATTAAGTAAGATATTCCAAAAGGGACTATAGATATGATGAAATAAATGGGAGACAGTGTAGACTCTTTATGAACCAGTTGTTTATGTTTCCCAGTTTCTAAAGAAACTATACCTATACGGTCCTTTCATGGTTTTGTTATATGTTGTAATAAGTGTACTTCAATTTTGAAGTACTAACAATGTATGTAAAGTATGGGTCGTTATAGTTGGTATCAGAGAAAATGTATAGTCAACCTTTGGAAACTAGGATGTGAAAGCCTTAGTAAGAACCCTAAGGATAAGTCTAAGCATAGAACACAATATTGGTGTTTTAGAAATGGCCATGAATAACCTATTATAAGACCTTAAGTGTGAAATTGTATTCTTTATTATGTGATTTTCCTATTATAATTAGTGTTTCTCACACTATTATTCTTGGTTTTAGTCAATGGCTGGAACCCGAAGGAACCATGTTAATGCAGAATGCGACGGGCAATGCAATGATTGTCCCCCTGAGCAACCAAATGTTATGGGAGCTGGAATGTAAAATCTTGTAGCCATGCTCACACAACTTTCTCAAGCTATGAATCATGCGTGACTTCCAAACGAGCAAAGGAAGGAGCAAAATTCTATTGAATCCTTCATGAGACAGCGTCCACCATCATTCAGTGGGTCTACTGATCCATTAGTTGCTGAACAATGGATCAGTACTACTAAAAAGATATTTTCAGTTCTTCAATGTTCGGAACATGATAAAGTAATCTTAGCATTGTATCATTTGGAATGTGATGCTGATCAATGGTGGAATCTTATCAAGAATATGAGGCAAATGGATGAAATTGAGTCCATGAAATGGGACGAGTTCAAGAACTTATTTTTCAATAAGTACTTCCCTCGTATTCTGCAAACAATGATGGAGAAGGAGTTTCTTGAACTAAAGCAAAAGGATGGTGAATCTGTTGGTACCTATGAAGCAAATTTTACAAGACTTGCAAGGTACGCTTCTAGTATTATTATCCAACCTAAGAGTAAGATCGATCGATTCTTTAGCAACTTAAAACCAAGTCTTCGAAGGGCGTTAGCCATAAGGGACTTCAATAGCTACGAGGAAATCTTTCAATGTGCTCTCAAGGTTGAGATGGAGATTGGTGTAACCCATCAGTCACATGGGTTTGATAAGAAGAGGAAAATGGAATTCAAAGGAAAATCTAAAGAGCACACTAAAAAGAAGATGAGTTTTCCCTTATGCTCAAAGTGTGGAAAGAAACATGGAGGGAGTTGTCTTAAAGGGACAAGTAAATGTTTCAAATGTGGAAAGGAAGGTCATCGGGCATTTGAATGCCGCAAAGATGGGAAGAATATGTCTAGTGATGCGAACAATGAAAAGGCTACACAGAGTGCACCTCCTACACTTCAATGTTACAAGTGCAAGGAAATGGGTCATTATGCCAATCAATGCCTTAATCCAAGGGTTGTTGATGATGATCGATGTCAACAAACTCTTAAGGATAAAGACAAATGAAAGTCAAATGCAATTTCTATCAGTGATGTTGAGTACGATAATGAAGTGGTGAAACGTACACATACCATCCACTCTAAAGTAGAAAATGTTTTATTTGATTCTGGACCCACCCACTCCTTTATTTATAAAGAATTTTCTAAGGGTATCACCATATTATCTCAACAATTAGATATTGAGTAAGCTGTGACAACCCCTAATGGTACAACAGTCACATCAAAAGTTTATAATTCTTCTCCGATTGAAGTTTGTGGGAAAGTGCTTCCTACAAATCTTGTGATCCTCCCTATAGTAGAATTTGATGTGATTCTTGGCATGGATTGGCTTTCTCTATATGGAGCTCATATCAATTGCGAAAGAAGGGAAGTCACATTTCATATTCCAGATCAATCTTTGATTGTCTATCGATGCAAGGATTAACATAACCTTCCAGTGGAAATTTCTTCCATATTATGGGTCTTGATTCCACTAAATGAAGTTTATTTATCTCAAATGGTTGGTGAGAAACTCACGATTAAGAATATTCCCATTGTACGGGAGTTTGATGATGTCTTTCCGGAGGAATTTCCAGGTCTTCCACCAAATCATGAAGTTGAGTTTTCAATAGAAATCTTACCAGGTGCTTTACCTATTTCAAAGACACCTTATAGAATGGCCCCAATTGAGTTGCAGGAATTGAAGAAGCAACTCCAAGAAAATCTTGATAAGGGGTTCATACGCCCTAGTGCGTCACCTTGGGGAGCACATGTTCTCTTTGTTAAGAAGAAATATGGATCAATGAGACTTTGTATTGATTATCGAGAACTGAACAATATCACTATCAAGAACAAATATCCTCTCCCGCGCATTGATGACTTATTTGACCAACTACGCGGAGCTCAATACTTTTCCAAGATTGATCTTCGTTCAGGGTATCATCAATTAAGGGTCAAAATAGAGGATATACCAAATACGGATTTTCGTACAAGGTATGGACACTATGAATTTATAGTGATTCCATTTGGTCTAACTAATTACCCTGATATCTTCATGGATCTGATGAATAGAGTCTTTAGAGACTATCTTGATCAGTTTGTGGTAGTATTTATAGACAATATTCTTGTATATTAAAAGAGCAAGGAAGAACATGAAGATCACTTGAAAATTATATTGAAGACCCTGAGAAAGGAGAAGATTTATCCCAAATTTACCAAGTGTGAATTTTGGCTTCAAAAAGTTTCATTTTTGGGTCACATAATCTCAAAAGAGGGGATACCTGTGGATCCAGCAAAAATAGAGGTTATCGAAAGATGGTCGAGACGAACAGCAGTAACTAAAATCCGAAGTTTTCTTAGTTTGGCTGGATATTATCGACGTTTTGTGAAAGATTTTTCACGATTATATAATCTAATCACCAGGTTGACTTGGAAAGAAGTTAAGTTTGTTTGGACGGAGGAATGTGAAGATAATTTCAAGGAGTTGAAAAGAAGGTTATCCAGTGCACCTGTGCTCACACTGCCTTGTAGTGGAGAAAGGTTTGTGATCTATAGTGATGCATCCAAGAAGGTATTAGGGTGTGTTATTATGCAAAATGATATGGTGATAGCCGATGCCTCACGATAGTTAAAAATCCATGAGCAAAATTACCCAACTCATGATTTGGAGTTAGCTGCGGTAATCTTTGCATTAAAGATTTGGAGGCATTATCTTTATGGAGAAATGTGTGACATTTATACTGATCATAAAATTTTAAAGTATATTTTCACACAAAAGGAGCTGAATATACACCAAAGAAGATGGTTGGAGCTGATTAAGGATTATGACTGCTCAATTCATTACCACCCTAGGAAAGCAAACAAGGTGGCAGATGCATTAAGTCGACAAGACCATGCCAGTTTATCCATGATGAGGATCACAAAAGATCCAATATTTATGGATTTACAAAGGATGGATCTGGGAATTATAATGAAAGGGGAAAATCGTATCTTTCTCAAATGAATGTTCAACCACCTATACATGTTAAGATTAAAGAGGCACAGAAAGAAGATGTATAGTTACAAAAGAAGGTGAGAAATGTTCCTGAATTCAACCTTGATTGTGATGGGATAATAAAGTTCAGGAATCGGGTTTGTGTTCCTCCCATCCCTGAATTAAAGAAGGAGCTACTGGATGAGGCTCATATTTCTTCATTCTCTATTCATACTGGAAGCACGAAGATGTATAGGGACCTGAAAGAGTACTTCTGGTGGGATGGAATGAAAAGAGATGTTGCTGAATATGTCTCTCGATGCTTGGTTTGTCAGCAAGTTAAAGCTGAGAGACAGAAGTATAAGGGGATGTTACAACCATTACCCATACCTGAATGGAAATGGGAAAACATCACTATGGACTTTGTCATAGGACTTCCTAAAACATCCAAAGGCAATAATTCTATCTGGGTCATAGTTGATCGTCTTACAAAGTCTGCAACATTCATGGCTATTAGAGAGGATTTCTCTCTGGATCATCTTGCCAGGATATATGTAAAGGAAGTGGTAAGATTGCATGGAGTACCACTTTCTATTATATCTGATCAGGATCCGAGGTTTACCTCAAAGTTCTGGCGAAGTCTTCAGCATACTCTGGATACAGAGTTGAGTTTCAGCACTGCTTATCATCCTTAGACAGACGGTCAGTCTGAGAGGACAATTCAAACTCTAGAAGATATGTTGAGAGCTTGCTATATGGATTTAAAAGGTGGTTGGGATCAACACCTACCTTTGGTGGAATTTTCTTATAATAATATATTTCACTTCAGTATTCAGATGTCTCCTTATAAAGCACTCTTTGGAAAGAAATGTAGGACTCCAACTTGTTGGGATGAAGTTGGGGAAAGAAAGCTATTAGGACCTGATCTTATAGATGAGATGGCAGAAAAGGTCTGATCTATTCAACAACACATAAGAGCATCTCAGTATCGGCAAAAAAGTTATGCCGACAACTGAAGAAAAGACTTAGAGTTTGAAGTGGGTGATAAAGTGTTCTTACGAATATCTCCTAGGAAGAGAGTAATGAGATTTGGAAAGAAGGGAAAGCTGAGCCCTACGTATATCGGTCCTTTCGAAATACTGTATCGGGTTGGGAAGGTAGCTAACCGATTGGCACTTCCACCGAATCTCTTTCAAGTTCACGATGTGTTCCATGTATCTCTCCTGAGAAAGTACATACCTGATCCTTCACATGTACTCAGCTCAGAAGTTGTACCGCTAGAACAAGATCTTTCTTATGAAGAACAGTCGATAGAGATTCTCGATCGTAGTGAAAAATTCATACGGAACAAGACCACTCGCTTGGTGAAAGTTTTATGGAGGAACCACCAATTAGAAGAAGCTACATGAGAGCTTGAGGATATGATGAGGGAGAGGTATCCTCATCTGTTTGTAACAAGTGATGAATTTTGAGGGAAAAATTCATTTTAAGGGGGGTAGAATATAACACCCGAGACTTTTATAAGAAATATTTTGTTTTTTTTATTTTATATAAATCCTCAAAGGAATCATTCTCTACACACAACACTAGCTTGGCTTGCTTCACACGCAATCACGACCTTCCTTGATAGCTTGCGTCGTACGCAATACCGAGTTTCACTAAACAACGATATGCTATTAAAATATTATTAAAACTAGCCATTATGAATAGTAATAACCACTTTTTGAAATTTTGTAAATTTTATTTTCAAAATGGACTATGTTTTTGGATTTGGAATATCGAAATTAGCCTAGGGTGAAATTTTGATATTTTTCTGGAAACTTTCAATTTTTGATGAATAGTGAAAACACTGGGTTACTATTTAAAAACCGACTTTTTATTTAAATAATTATTTATTTTATTTAAATTTATTTTAGGTCAAAATTGATACATAATACCTATATAAGTTCAATGTAATTCATTGAAGTAATTTTATAATAATTTTAGATATCTAAAAATTTTATTGAACTTTTCACCGTCTTTTACCCACCTCCTAGGAGAATTTGCAAATTTACATAAAACTTAATTTTACCGCTTCTATGAGTGGAATTTCAAAACTCTGAGAGACACGGTTGATGTGATTAAGTAAAATCTGGTTCAATGAGATGAAAATAATTTTTGGTGAATATTAAATTTTTACTTTTATTTACCACGGTTAAAAGTAAATAGGGTAATTAAGGGTAAAAATGTTATTATTATTACCCTAACACATGTCCTAATTATATTGGATAAGTTTAATTCGACCAAAAACAACCTTAGGAATAAAATATGACCATTTAGGCCCACTTGGATTAGATTAGGAAATTTATTATTAATTTATTTAAAGAAGGGTTAAAATATTTAAAATCAAAGTTTAATAAGTAAATAATTTTTAATATAGGGTTATACATAAGATAAATTCAACTATAAATATTAATTATAAAGATAAAAATATTTCCTACATAATGGAAGTTTATTTGTAATTTTTAGACATTAAATAATTTAATTTATTTATGACACAAAGATGATGCAGTAATTATCTTATTAACGAAATATTGACATAATTGATGTTATAAATACCCAAATAAATGTAATTTGAGACTTTTTATGAATTCCACTAATTTTCTAGGTTAATATGACATGTTATTATTTCTTTAATTAACTTTTTTCGAACTAATCATTCTGTTATAATTTTCAAAAAAATCAATTACTAAATAGTGTCAAAATTGACATAAAATAGTTTTTAAAACAAATATTATATTATTAATAGTTATTTTATTCCTAAAAATCTAAGGCTCGGAAAAATGACTTATATAAGGTTATATATATTAATAATAAACAACTTGGGGTTCTTTTGGCTTGTTATAGTAAGTTTATTAACCTTATAGTGTAAGAAAATAGGAAGACATGGTAAAAGTAAAATTATTTAACTTAAAGTTAAATCTAAATGATAAGGTTAAAATAGAAACCTAAAATTGTATAAATTATATTGGATGAGATTATTTCGACCCATAACCACCTTATATTCAAAATAAATCAATTTGGAGCTATTTAAAACCGAATAAGGCTTTATAATAAAATAATATTTTTAGTTTTTCCAAAGGTGGCCCTCTCCTCCCTTATAAAAGGGAACCTCCTCCCTCTCTTCCTCACACCACTTTGAGGCTTCAAGCTCATCCAACCCCTGACAATTTCTCCTTTACACTTCCCTAGAAACATACTATAGGTCCTGTTCTTCTTAAAAGACCAATTTTAGTTCCCTAAAAGGAGGTCTCAAAGAAGTTCTTCAAAGAAGAGGTAATGTATGTTATCGATTCTTTCAACTTTATTTCTTCTTTAACTTCTTCTTATTTAGTTGTTTCATTATTAATTAATAACATAAGTATCAATAATATACTGATATGTTATTATAAGTATGAAAAACCCTATTTCACCATCTATCCATCCTACGGAAAACGAAATCATCACGCGTGCGTACGTACGGAATATAGTCTCCACGTCGTGGTGTAATCTATTTTCCACCACCACCTTAATTGGATGGGTATAATGGTGTAAAGAATGAATATATATGATCATTTTAAAGTGATATTGATTCTGAAATAGTATACATACACTCCAATACAATTCCACGATCATGGGAACGATATCATCGCTCGTGCGTACGTACGAAATATCGTCTCCACGATGTAAAGCGACTCATTCTACATAATTTTCATTGCATAATGATTACATAAATGAACTGAGTGAATAAATATGATATATATTACACTAATACCATTCTGGAAATGAGGTATCTATAACCTAAAAATAAGAATAAGAATTTATTCGACAAAACATGCATACAAACAAAAAGTAACAAACACCCGAATAACAAGTAGCAATGAAATATTACTAATAATAAGATAATAATATGACCATATATGATATCATAACAATGAGTATGATTCTTGAATAAGTCAATGACATTATTTAAATCATTATACAGGAGGTTCAGACACCTATAAAGCAAATCGGACCTAAGGTAAGGGAAATATCACAATCTCATTTTTATCCGAGATTGTTTATACTTTGGAATTTACTGGGGTGTATTTTATCATCCACATCCATGTTTCTTCAATATGTAATATTATTTCCATACACCTACAATTTTTGAAATCCAATTTTACCCTTCGGTGAGTTTTTAGTAAAAGATATGAAAGGAATCTTTTGTCGTTTTTCGTTCGAGGTACTTTTTGACTTTCCTGACAAAAGTACGAGAAGAATGTTATTTTTAACTTATACGGCATGAATGGATTTTTAAAACATTATTTAAAAGAAGCTTCCTTTACAAGTTTTCAAGTTTATTTTTAATCAACTTCTTTTAGTTCAGAATTGTATGACATGTTAAGAAAGGAAATGTGTTTTTGAAGTAGAAAGGATATTTTCCTCAAGAATGGAGTTCAAGTGTTTTATCGAAATTATTTTCCATCTAAGATAATAAATGGTTCTGTTTCTATCCCTATTATTACATTGATTTGATTATGTTGTGATGGAATTATTTTTATGAATTCCTTTATCTTATATGAATTGTTTTATGATTTCACGATGTTTAAGAATCCCATTTTTATTACATGGGTTATGCTATGATGTATGGTTTATGATTTTATGGCACACATAAGAATGGTATCATTATGAGATGGGTGGGACCTATATCTCCCTCCAATGAATTGGGTAAACATTTTATATCTCATGAGATAGACATGGCTGGAACGGTAGGTTAAACTGGTTCAGTGAAACAGGACTGAAATGAGGAGTGAACTCGGTTCAGAAATGGACTTTGTCCACTAAGATAGTCTTGGCAATGAGTCTTGACTAATAAGAAATGATTCCTTATGATTATGTGTGTATGCCACAAAGCTTCATGTTTTAAGTTATGATTATTGTGATTACATTTCACTACCATTATTTATCCCATGTTATGAAATTATGATCTCTTTTGCAGGGTTAGATTTCCAAAATGTTATGTTCTTATGAATATGATGTGATTGATATTTCTTTTGTTTACCCTTACTGAGCATTTGAGCTCACCCTTTTGTATGTTTTCTTTCCCCAGGTCAGGAAAGAGGTTATTAAGTAAGATATGCCAAAAGGGACTATAGATATGATGAAATAAATGGGAGACAGTGTAGACTCTTTATGAACCAGTTGTTTATGTTTCCCAGTTTCTAAAGACACTATACCTATATGGTCCTTTCATGGTTTTGTTATATGTCATAGTAAGTGTAATTCAATTTTGAAGTACTAACAATGTATGTAAAGTATGGGTCATTATACACCACTAGATTTCATTGTTTTTTGTTTTGTGTGTTTTTTAGTTCTTGTTTTGTTTTATTTTTTTGATCACTAAGCTCAACTTTAGACATCTCTGGGGTTAGACCCTTTCTTACCACTATACTAAGTAATAAGTATGAGTTTATAAATTTTTAATTTTCTCGCTCATGTTCAACGATGTGTGGCAGTCAAATTTTGGAACCATTGATGGGGATTATAAGTTCGATCTTTAAAAAAACAAAACAAAAATTCACATAAAAAACCTAAAAATCAAAAAGAAACCAAAACTGTAAAAAAATAAAAAAAATAAAACTGTTAAAAAAAATAAAAAAATTCCTAAAAAATCTATAAACCACTTGTTGCATGCTCTCACGATCCAAATGTGATACCTTATAACATATGAACCCTATTATTGAGAGAAACCTTAAAGATTTAAAAAATAACAACCAGGGAATTAAAATATAAGACAAAAGAAATGAAAACATGAACAATCCACCTCCTCATAATTTGAACCAACCTATAATGATGAACGAACCTGAAAAGGAGATAGTTGAGAGGCACAGTCTAAGAGAATTCCTTTTTCCCTCTATATATAGAAACCCTTCATGCACTAGGATCTCTCCTATGTCAATAAACTGTAAAATTAAGGAGCCCATGTTGAGTCAGCTGCTGACCTTTAATGGAATGCCTAATGAAGTCTCCCTTGACTTCATTAGGGCTTTCTACTATAGTGCCAAACAACTACATTGAGAGGCCATAGTGAGGAAGAGCTTAAGTTATTATTTTTACCATTCAACCTCAAGGGTAATACTAAAAAGTTATTCCAACAGTTATAGTAGGACATATTTATCACTTAGGATCAAGTCTATAATGACTTTACCATGAAGTTCTATCCTAGTAGGTTGACATCTAAGATTAGGAATAAAATCACTGGATTCCTTCAAGATGAGGGAGAGTTGTTTCATAAATCCTGAAATAAGTTTAGGGGACTGCTGAGGTAGTGTCCTAACCACCAGTGCACACCTCAATTCCTCATGGTTACCTTCTACAACAGTCCCACCCCTTACCACCAAACCTTGGTGGATCAGTCTATTGGAGGGGAATTTAGTGATAGGACAACTGAGGAGATAAAAAACACTCAACACTTTAGCTCAAAACTCCCAACACAAGTGTTCTAGGAGGAGAACCATTATTAGGAAAGAAAATTCCCCTTCCCCTCAAGATAAATCCCAAGTTGTGGGCTTTTTCAATGAAAATTACCACATCACCCTTAGGGAGCAATGTCACCATTGGGGCATATATGGCCATTCACAGACTTTCTATTCAAACTTTCACATGATTTTCTAGTCTCATGAGTTCCATTTTTGTAAGACATGGTTATAGGATGAATCCTAGGGAATATCCATTTTCCAAAACCTATAATTAGGGGTATAGGAACAACCCAAACTTGTCCTAGAGGGAGCAGCGAGTCCTTCGACCAACTGCCCCTCCGAGATTCCAACAGCCTCCAAGGCATTAGTTCCAACCCCAACCCCAACCCCAACCCAAGGTTGAGTGTTCAAATCCTAAAGATTAGGTGAAGTAAATGTTTCATCAGTTTATAAGGTTGTTTGATGTAAAAAAGACAAAAAATGATTATGATAAAATTCAAATGGATTCAAGATTGAAGAATCTGGAAATTCTAATGGAGAAGTTGGCTAGGTATGTGGGAAATAGAGACAAAGGTAGGCTTCCTGGTACCATTTAAGACAACACAAGAGATAATTACAAGGATGTGACCACAAAAAGTTGTCTCCAAACTCACCAAGAGCCTTAGAATGAACCCCAAACTACTAAAAATGAAGAATTGGATGAAGATGAAAATGTGAATCTGGAAAAACATGAATCAAGAAAATAGGGTAGCAACACTGGAAAGCCTCTAGTTGATATTTTATCAGCTCAAAAATAAAAAAAATGTCTTTAAAAACAAATAAAATAAATGGAATAAAAATCATTAAGAGGAAGTTGTAGGGATGCCCCCAATTGGTGATAGCATCAATATCATTCTTGTATCACTCTTTCAACACTTGATATTACGAGTTCCCCAACCCACCACTATTGTGTTACAATTTTCCGATAGGTCCATTACACACCCAGTGGGTAGGGTTGATGATTTTTTAGTGGCAGTATTCAAACTCTTTTTTCCTGATAACTTTTTCATTCTTGATGTGGAGTGTGACTGGGAGGTTTATATCATTCTCAGTAGGTAATTCTTGTCCACAGGGGGAGGTGTGATAGATGTTTCTAAGGGGAAGTTAATTTTAAGTTTGGGTGAAAAAAAAGGAATTTAAAGTTTTAAAAAAATAAAAGAACTCAACCACCCAATCATTCCAAAATATGAGATGATAGTTGATGAGGGTAATATTGATTTGGAGGAAGATAAGTCCCTAAGGATGATATAGGAGATCAATTATGAACCTGAGATCCCTCATGCCACTTGCAAGGGGATCATCTCATATAAGGAGAGAGAACCTATTGATGAGTATGAGGGAGAGTTTTTGGAGAACCTAGATGAGTTTTATTTGGAACACATTCTTACCCTGAGAGAGGATTCTAAATTTAAGGATGATTTTTCTAGAAGCTCCAGTGATGAGGAGGAAGCCTTATTTACTACCTTCTTCAAGAGGCAGCATGAAGACCCTCGACCACCTAGGCCCAAGTGTCTTCCCTCAAGTGATTCACCTCCCATTCTTGAACTAAAAACACTGCTTTACCGTCTCAAATATTCATTTTTAGGAGAGAGTTACACCCTTCTTATGATCATTTCATCTAATATAAAGGTATGTCGAGAGGACAATCTACGAAGTGTTTTAGATAAATACAAATCTGTCATAGGCTGGTCAATTCCTATCATTAAGGGGATAATTACAGCCTTCTGTATACACAAAATTCCCATTAAACTTGAGTGTAAACCTAGATTACAAGCCTAAAGGATACTAAATCCCAACATAAAGGAGGTTATGAGAGAATATGTGATTATCCTGCTTGATGATGGGATAATTTTTCCCATTTCTGACAACTCTGGGGTAAGTTTTTTCCAGGTGGTCCCCAAGAAGAGTGGAGTGACAGTGATCACCAATGAGAAGAATGAAAAAATCCAAAGTAGGGTAGTTAACAAATGGAGTGTCTGTATAGACTATAGAAATTTGAATTATTCCATAAGAAAAGAACACTTTCTCATGAACTTTTTGGACCAAATTTTGGATAGATTGGTAGATAATTAATTTTTATGTTTTCTTGATGGTTATTCTAGTTAACACCATATTTTCATTTCTCCTAAGGACCAAGATAAAACCACCTCCACTTATCCATTTGGGACATTCTTCTACCAGCGGATACCCTTTGGATTTATGCGGTGCTCCTACCACTTTTCAAAGGTGCAAGATGGAAATATTCTCTAACATTATTGAAAGGATAATTGTGGTCTTTATGGATGATTTTTATGTTGTGGTAAGTGACATTGAGACCTATTTAGTCAATTTGTAATTTTTGATGGAGAAATGGTAAGTGACTAATCTGGTCTTAAACTCTGAAAAGTGTCAATTCATGGTTACAGAAGGTATTTTCTTGGGTTAGAAAGTATCTAAGAGTAGGATAGAGGTCAATAATTCTAAAGTTGAGGTCATCCAAAATTTTCCCCCCACATCAAAATTTCAAAATAATTAAATTTTTTTTGGGTCATGATGGGTTCTACAAGAGGTTAATTAAGGATTTATCTAATATTAGTAGACTCTTATGCTCCTTGGTAGTTAAGGGAACATCCTTTGTTTTTTATGAGAAATGTCTAGATTCCTTTAATCTACTTAATGAGAAGCTGACTACTTCACCTATGATCACTTCCCCTGACCGGTATCTACTTTTTGAGTTGATGTGTGCTGCTAGTGATTTTGCGGTACGAGCTGTTTTGGGTAGAGGAAGTATAGTAACTGTATTCTATTTATTATGCTAGAAAGACACTGGATGATTCCCATAATAATTATTCCACCATTGAGAATGATCTGGCTGATTTGATGTTTTCGTTAGAGAATTTTGGACAGTACATAATAGGGTCTAGAGTTATCGTTTTCACTAATCATGCATCCCTTGAGTACTTGCTGGTAAGAAATATTCTAAACCTATATTGATGATATGGACCCTTTAACTGCAATAGTTTGATTTTTTCATTAAGGATAATAAAGGGGCTATAAATGTAGTGGAAGACTACTTTTCTAGGTTTCCCAACACCCAAAATGAGGAGCCAAAAAGAGATCAATGCTTCATTCCCTGATTAGAAATTGGTTGCTGCTTCTGTACTATTGTCTGTTTGGTTTGTAAACTATGATAAATTCCTAGATGTAGGTTTCATTCCTAAGTACCTCTCAGACAACCAAAGAAATAGGTTCATATCTGAGTTGAAATATTATTTTTGGTATGACTCTTTACTCTTTAAGAGGTGTGCTGATGGGGTTTTGAGGAGATGTCTGGATGAGGAAGATACGTTTCCCCTACTTGAGAGTTTTCATTCATTACCTTGGGTGGCCACCATGGGGGAGAGAGAACTGGTCATAAGGACCTACATTATAGTTTCTACTAGCCAAATTTGTTTAAAGATTATAGGAGTTTGGTCATTGGCTGTGAAAAGTTTCAAATTCTTGGTAATGTAGGAAGAAGGTAGGACCTGCATCAAAAAGGAATTTTGGAGGTTGAAATTTTTTATTATTGGGGCTTGGAATTTATTGGTCCATTACTACCCTATTATGGGAATGAGTATATTCTAGTTGTTATAGACTATGTGTCCAAGTGGGTTGAGGCAGTGGCTCTGCCCAAAAATTCTACTACAAGTGTTGTTAAATTCATCAATAAAAACATCTTTTCTAGGTTTGGTGTGCCTCGGGAATTCATCACTAAAAATAGTACTCACTTCAAATATTATAATTTAACTATTTTTATTGAGAATTATGGGTGCTCACATAGTACAAACACCACCTACAACTCACAATCTAGTGGGCAGTCAAAAGTGTCTAATAGAGATCTTAAACAAATTTTGGAGAAAAAAGTGTCTACCTCTAAGAAGGACTGGTCAGTGAAGCTGGATGAGTCTCTTTGTGATTATAAAACTTCTTATAAGACTCTTGTAGGGATGCCACCATACATGATTCTTTTTAGTAAATCTTATCATCTGCCTATTTAGATACATTAGAAATCATATTAGGTAGTGAAGGCCCTAAACTTTGATTTCAAGTCTGTTGGTGATAGAAGATTGTTGGAGCCGAGTTATCTTGAAGAGATAAGAAGATATTATTTTGAGAGTGATAAAATTCAAAAACAAATAACAAAGTCTTTTCATGACTCAATCATTCCAAATAAGAATTTCAAGGTTAGTGAGAGGGTCCTACCATTCAATTCTAAGCTGAAACTTTTTCCAGTAAAATTGAAGAAAAAGAGGTCAGATGCCTTTACCATTGTGAGAGTCTTGGTTAATGGAGTCATGGAGCTGGTTGGAGAAGAGAATAGGCCTTTCATAGTCAATGGTTAGAGAATAAAACACTTCTTTGAAGAGTATCCAAAGGGCTTGGTTGCTATATCTATCCTGGAATAATGAGATACTTCAAGTATAACTGAGAACTATAAACAAAGTGTTTCATGGGAACTAACACATGGTTTCTTAGTTTCTTTCTTTTTATTTCTATTTTCAATAAACTTAACTCTTGTTTCTTGATTCTACCATTTTAAATCTTTTTTGTTTGATGGTGTCTCACGAATTGTTTCTGCTTGAGAGAGAGTTGTTGTTTCCAGAAACTCATCAAAGGAAAACGATGGGAGTAGTCCACCGCATCATATGAATAACAACTATTCAACTAATCCCTTTGTTTATTATTAATGATATTAAAATTATGGTTTCTAATGATTATTTTTCTGAACATACCAGATATGAAAAGGAGCAATCACTTGGTGCTGCAAAAGAAGAAATTTTTAATGAACAATAATGGTCAATGATCCACATTTAAGAAAGTTTCATTCTACTTTTTACCAGTTTTAATTCTATAATAAATTTTACCTTCTTGTTTCATGAACTTAAGTGTGGGGGAGTCCCCTTTTAATCTTTTTAGAGTTGAAATTATTCTTGGGTACTAGATTATTTTAATCTAGAGAGTTTAAATTTTTTTTGAACTAAATAGTGAATCCTACTTGCACCCATTTCTCTAATAATAAATGTATTATGCTACTGCTGTATACACTGTTCTTGGTTGCTGCAACTGGAAATTCAAAAAAATCATTTAAAAAATCACTTTTTCTTGGATTTTTTAAATAAGTTTTTGCTTCTTTTATTTTCTTTTTGGTGTGAGAAATATTCTTTTTGAACCATCATGTCACCCCCATCAGTTTTAAAACATAGTATTGTGTTTCCCACCTTAGGATGAAACATTGGGAACAATGTTTTGTTTTAAGTGTGGGGGAGAGGGGTCATTTTGTTGGTCATTTTAAATTCCCTCTTCTTAAAGTTTGTTTATAAAAAAATTGTCATATTTTTTCAAAAAAATCCAAAAAATCAAAAAAATTAAATTATTTCATCACCTGAGGGTAAATGAGGTTCAGTTGGCACTTCAATTCTGTCCTGTTTAGTGGATAACTACTTGATGGATGTTAAGAGTTTCAATTTGTCAAAAACTATAGATGATGAGTGAATTATGAGTGGAATTATCCACTGTCTCTATGAACTTTATATTTAGAAACTAAGTATGGGTGTGTGATAGGATAAGTTTTGTGGCATGAAGATCCGGACTTAGGGTAACTATAAGTTTTCACTAGAACCAATGGGACACACTTTTTATAAACAATATTCAATAACATTACGAAGTCAAATAAAATGATTATTAGTTCAATACTTTATAAGAGGAGTAAAATGAGAAAATGGGATCCCATGGTGAGTATCTAAGACAAGGTGCACTTTGTGGATTTTTTTGAATAAATAAAGGAAATTTCAATCTAACTAAGTGTTACGCATAGATCTTTTCACATGGAATATGGCTGGGAAAAAGTAAAATAATGTTCCCTTATAAAAAATGAACCCATTAAGGTGAGGGGAATTTTGAACCCATATAAAGAAGGGAGAAATTGACTTAGTTAAAATTCATTTGAGTTGAATCAATAAAGTGATGATATTAATGGAATTTAATTTTTGTAACCTAGGAGATAGTGAGAATTAAATTTGCCTTTAGTTAAGCTTTTAATTCCACTTGATCTAACATATCATCACTTTTTAAATTTAAACTTGAACTGGAAATAAAGTGGTACATTTAATGAGTTCATATAGGAGGCCTGACATACTTGACATTGGATGATTCTATGAGACCTTGATATCAAGTGAGTTATTGGAGCGAGGCAATACATCATTTTTGAACACATTCTTGGAAATCCTGACCCATTTCCTGATCATGTTATTCTACTTATTAAAGATTATTCATGCACTTTTTGAACAAAATATTCCAAATTAGACTTGTTTTTTTAAGTCAAAATCATGTTTTTTTATGAGAAATAATGTCTTAAGTGTGGGGGAGTTTGATGTGGCTCAGTTTTAACTCTCTTTGCAACATCCTTTTTATATTATTTATTGAATTGTTAATTTCAAAATGTTGTATTTTGATAAATAATTAACAATTGTTGTATTTTTGTACATTATTGTGTAAAATAATTATTTTTAGTATTAACTATGTATTTTATTGATTATTTTTGTCATCAAATATTTTTTAAAAATAGTTCATTCATTCTAAAATTAATTATTTAATATAATAATGTTCAATTAATTTATATAATGTTTGATTCATGGATTCTTTATTTTTAATTGTGAATAAATAAAAAAATTCTCTTTAGTTTTTAATTATTTAAATAATTAAGTTAATATTAATAAGTTAATTCAATTCTATAGGTATTTTAATAGTTAGTTTTAATTTCGTTCTTTTATGTTATATATTATTTATTTTTGTTTGATTAATTAATTAATTAATTAATTATAACAAATTTAATTAGTGTTGTTAAAGTGTATGTTGAAATCTGCACTTAATTTTATTTTTATGTTACATGTTCTAATCATTTATTTTTAATTTAGTTGTATATTAATTAATTTATTTAGTTTTAGTTTTTTAAAATTATTTATTTATTTTTTGTAATTTTTTGTTTAACTTGGTCGGTGTGTTGTGTAGGTGACACTGACAGTCTCACCCTTTCTTCTATCCATCTACCGGTCCAAGCTTGCCTTGTGTCGCCGCTGCACCCCTTAAAGAGCCGACACCACCTCCTTTCACTCGCCACTTACCAGATTTGGTCGTCCTCAAACTAGTTGGGCCTTCACCGCTGATGTCGGACCACCTCCCTCTCCTTCTATTGAAGACCAGCCTGCCCCATGCCTTTCACTTTCCTGCCTCATCCTCTATCGCTCACCCGCCTCGTCCGTAGTGTCGACTGTCGTCGTGACTCCTTGAACCCAAGCCACCCTGCTCCTCCCACTTTTCTCTGCGCACAAACCCACCACACACTTCATATCATATTCTTTTTGTTTATTTTATTTTTTATTATGTAACATAATATCTATTATATATAATATACAATAATATATATATAATAACATATATGAGTAATATAATATAATTTTTTACATAATAAACATATTACTTTTATTTACTTTTTAATAATAAAAAAATTATAAACATTCTATTTATTCATTTTTTAATTTTTTAATAAAATATATATGTATACATATAATATTAACATAAATATATATATATACATTAATAATAATAAAATTATATTAATAATTTAGTATTAAGTTTGTATTTACTTATACTTTTATATATTCAATATAGCAATCATTCAATTCTTTCATTATGTATAATTATTTTTCTTTTAATTGTAAATATTGTATTTATTTCATTTATTTCATTTATATATTTAAATTTATGTATATATTTTAGTAAATTCAATACATGTAATAAATATTTTCATTTTTTATTTTGTTTTATTTTTATTAATTAATTATTTTATTTCTTTAATCTTTTTTTATTCTAATTATTTATATTATAATATAGTAATAATAGGTAGTTATATATATATATATATATATTTAACTCTAATTACTTTGTATTATTTTTGATTTCCTCTTAGGGGGGGTCGTGGTGTGCACTTTTTTCATTCGGTTAGGGATCAAGTTGTCCAGCGATAGAGGAAGGAGGGGACAACATAGTGAAAGTACTACGCAGAGGCTAGGGAAGACTTCTGTGAAATTCTAGAGACTTCCATTAATTGAGTTATGGTGATGAGTAGAATATCTCATGAAACATTCACCACTTCAGTAGGAATGTAACGCCCCGACCCCAGCTACCCAGAGTCGGTGCATTACTTCGTAACATTGGCATGATCACAAAGGATCAAGTCTCGAAAGACCGATTAGTTTAGTAGCCTTGGAAACACTAGATACATTCATAAGTCTTTCATTACATCAAAAAGTGAAAAACTACAATAACAAAGTCTCCATAGTCCACACTCATATCCTCTTCTGACTATCCCTGCAGGTCATTCATAAAATACTTCTTCACATCCTGGAAAATATTAAAACATTGAAAGGGGTGAGCTCAAATGCTCAGTAAGGATAACAATAATGCGGAAGCTTTCATAAATAAACATTAACATTTAAGGCAATGTATAACTAAAACAAAAGCCTTTTAAACATGAACTTCAACATAATATGGCAAAAGTAAAATGAGATAATGCCATTTACTTCTTCACATGGATATTCTACTGGTCGAATAATCACATGCAATATCAATAACCACTTTCATAATGATGGAATGCATAATGCCAGACTATCATAACCACGTAGTCAAGGCCTCGTGCCAAGACCACAAATAAGATTTTGTCAAGGCCTTGTGCCAAGACACTAGTTTGTCTCATGAGACCTGCCGATGCATCGAGGAGCTATAGCGGGCTCCACCCGTCACTTATTAAGTCCAATGCATTCCTCATATGAATAGGTTTAAACATATCATAAACCATAACATAATCGTATCACATAAAACATGCATAAAAGAAACATAACATTTCCACATTTCAATCACAAGATATCAATACAACACATTGATATAATAAAAATTCTTTCAAAACCATTTTCAATACCAAAATAAAAGAAAGTTAAAACTTTGTATTTATTTTTCATTAAAAAAAATGATGGCTTGTAGAGGAAGCTGAAACTCAAATAATGGTCACGGCGGCGGAGAAGTCGTTGTCGCCACATACGTACGACAAAAACATTCCCTTTTGTCATTTAGTAAATGCTTCGTATAAAAAAGATTCCTTTTGAATATATGTAAAAGTCAAAGGGGTTTATACACCGTATAAAAGAAATTTGTGTATAAAACAAAATATGCCTCAATGAAAGGAGATTGAGACGAAGTCCTTAAAAAGATCATTTTTAAAATAGAATAGATATATTATGTGTATTCACTATAGGTACACATAAAGAAAGTAAAAATAAAAAATAGGACATAATAACATCATGACATAATTTGAAAGTAGGAGATTAACCCAAAGAATGGAAATTGGGTTAAGAAGTTCCCTTACCTTGTGTCCGACTTGACTCAACCGTTCTTTAACCTCCTGAATAATAAACTAGAGTTAATATCTACCTTATTAAGAACCATTTTCAATTTCATTATCCTTTTTATATCACTTATTACAATGTTATGAACATTATGTAATTATTTAAGTTAATAACGGTCGTTTTGTCGATCTTTGGTACATGAGTCAACAATAAACTTCTTATAATTATAAGTTGTTCATGTGGTGAAATATCCATTATATCCAGAATTATATTAATGATGTAGATATCATATATATCATATATATACAGTATATACATTCATTTATAATATTACGTAACATTTAGAGGTAAGAAATGAAATGCACCGTTCATGGAGACGGTAAGCCGTACGTACGCATGAACGCTACTTTCATTTCAATTTCATATTTAATGGAATGAAATCATAATGATATAAATGTATAATATAATTCCAGTATAATATAGTGTATAATACCATTTACTCCATCCTTTATACATCCCACATATGGCATTAACGATTCAAATCACTTTGAGGGGGCGGTAGTCCGCACTTCCTAAAATGAAATTATCGCGTTTTACCCATAATGGAAATCATAAAGTATGCCATAAATGAGAAATACATAAGCATAAGTAAAACATAAACATATTATATATCATATATAAAAATAGTGACATCTTAATGGCCACCTTTGAAGGTGTTATATGAGTGTTGAACAATCATCGTTTCGTGAGGCAGAAATTCGCCATCCACAGAAACCGTATGTTCTTTAACCATTAGATGTAGGTGTGTCTAAGTTTAGCTCGAATCCTTCTTATAACAAAATCCTAGTATATGGAGGATACTGGTGTTGTTACAAAAGAATTGAATAAAAAGAGTTTAGGGGGTTGGAGAAGAAAAATAAACCAAAACAACATTAGAGAAGACATTACCTCAAAATCGGGTAACTCTTTTTGATTTGAGACAAAGGCTTCCTTGGGAAGAGTTATTCCCAAAGTGAGGCTTCTATGAGTAAGAGAGGGATGTTGGGAGAGTATTTGGGCAGAGTTTGGCTGAGCCAAATGGCTTGAAGGTGTGAATAAGGTGGGAGTGGTGGGGGCGTTTTATAAGTGGAGAGGAGGGGCACTTTTGGAAAGATTGAAATGTTACATTATTTCACAATGCTTTTCGGATTCTAAAGGTCCCACACTTATATAATTCGAGGCTAAGGTGATAAGGTTTCGAAATATCTTCATCAAATAGGCTTTGGACAAGTGTAAGCCTTGGATTTTTCATTATCTTCTCATTTTATTTAAATCATTAAATAATGAGGTCATCGCCACATCATAATGATGTCATAAATAATTTAATTTATTTAATGTATAAAAATTATAAAACAAATACTATGATGTAGGAAATCTTTTTAGCTTTCTAATTAATATTTATAATCAAAATTTTGACTTTTGTAACCCCACGTAAAAATTGTTTTAGTAAAACATTTTATGTTTGTGTCATTTTTTACTTTAACATTAAATAAAAGGTATTTATGTCATTTTCTAACTAAAGTGGCTCCATGGGGTCCCCAAGTTAGGCCATGGCTTGTCTTGGTCGGCCATGACTCAACCAATGAGGTTGGGACATGTGTCTAGGTCATTTCATATTATTAAAGTATTATTTATACCTTAAACTACCCTAATTACCACTAATCGCGATTAAGAACTTAATAAGTTACTATTCACCAAAAAAATTATTATAATCTCATTGAACCACATTTTACTTCTTAATGACAACCATGTATGTCGGATTTTTGAAAATCAAATCACAGAAGTGGTAATATTTCATTTAAACGAAAAATCAGTTATTTAACTACCACTTAGTGCTTTCACTATTCATCAAAAATTGAAGTTTTTCAGAATAAGACCAAAATTTCACCCTAAGCTATAATTGATATTCCGAATTCAAAAATGATGTCTATTTTACAAAATTCCAAACATATTAGTTGCATTAATTAATTTTATAATTAATTCCCGCTGTCACAACAAATAGCGTGTTTTTAAGAAACAATTTATATCAAAAGATTGACAATTGTTTATGTCCAATTTCAATGTTAAATTAATTCTAATGACCACCATTGGATAAAATGGTAAAAATATATTCTAATTATACTCTAAAACCCCTCAATAGTATAATTTATCACTATGAATTATTTTGATTAAAAAAGTTGTTTTAAGTATTTTTCACTATTCATAAAAATTTTGAAGTTCTTAGAAAATTACAAAAAATTCAACATAGGCTAATTTCAATATTAGGAATACAAAAATGAAGTCCATTTTGAAATATAAAATTTATATAATTTTAAAAAGTGGTTATTACTATTCATAACGGCTACTTTGATTTGTCGCGATGTTTTAGAACTCGAAGTTGCGTACAATGCAAGCTATTGTATTATTGAATGAGAAGCGTATCGTGGAAGCTCGGGGTGTTACATTCTCCCCTCCTTCAATAAATTGCGTCCTCGCAATTTGATATTTTTCTTTAAAAATAATAGGTTGAAAATAGAAAATACCTTTGTGGAAAACCCACATCGGAAATAAGGTTAATAAAATTTAGCCTTAATAAGAGGGAAAATGGAAATAAGAAAGTCACCACCAAATTATGATCTCGATAAGGAGAACATTGGTGGCAATTAAAGACATATAATTGGAGGAAAAACGTAAATATTTGTAGGGAGTGATTGAGGTCATCAATCACAATCAACTGTCAAATTGAGGGCCTCAAAGCCTTCAATCTATGTTGATTTAAAATATCATCAGTTCAACAAGACATAAGGTATTAGGATAACACATTTTTTGTTTTAATATCCCTTTACTAAAGTTTAAGAATTAATTTATTCACTGAATAAGAGATAGGTATATATATATTTATGCTTGACAATTAGTGTTTCAACCTTCAACTCATCTTTCACTCAAAAAGATAATAGAACTCAAAAATATTATTATTATCCTAATTGTATAAGGTTCCAAATGTTAACACATACCATTTAGATTAGTAAAATTATATTGTAATAACCAGGGAATTCCTGTAGGCTAGTGGTAGGAAATAAAGGCTTGTCGCACTATGGTTGTGGGTTCGATTCCTGCAGCTGTGTCCGACGCGACGGGTTATTCCCCACCCTGCAGGTTGTCCTTTTTCTAAAAATATAGTATTATAGTATTCCAGAAGTAATCTTCAGAAAAGTTTTAACCTTAAACAATACTATTCAAAGTTCAACTTAATCCATCCCAACATTTATAGTTATCCAAAATACCTATGTCCAAACTTTCTCTAAAAGGTCTCTTAATTCCAAAATCAATTGTAACATCAGATTCCCCAAACAAAGAAATGTTTCTCTTATTGTCACATACCAAAAATATGATTACCTTAATCATATTAAAACCTTACTGAAATCAAAAAGTAATGCAGTACAATCCATATATATATATTACATTATTCTTATAACCAGAATATAATCCTTGAGTCCGAAAGCATCAATACATTAGTTATTCTGCTTCAACTGTAGTAATAGCATAAGATTGTCCTTGATCCCTTGGCCTTTTCTGAGGTAAGATTCCTTGACGCTTAGGACATTCATTTGCGTAATGACCCTTTTCTCTACAATTGTAGCATTCAACTTTGACAGCCTCTTTCTTTCCCTTGCAATCACGTGCCTGGTGACCTTTTTCTCCACATTTATAACAGACTCCCATTCCTTTTAGGCAAGTACCAGGGTGATTCTTCCCACAATTATCACATAATGGAAAATCCTTCTTTCCCTTTTTCCCTTTATCTGTCTCTTGTTCCACCGTTCTCTTCTTCTCTTGCTTTACTTTGTTGTCATAAGACTTAGAGAATTCCTTTTCTGTCTTGGTAGCACATGAGACTATATCTTCGTATGATGAGAAGGATTGTGATACTAAAGCTCGACGGAGAAATGGTTTTAACCCATCAAAGAAACGATCAATCTTACTCCTTGGGTTACGTATATAATCGGCAGCATGCCTCGCTAACCTTGTAAAGTTAGCCTCATACTTTGCGACATTCTCATCCTCCTTCTGCCTCAGACACAGAAATTGCCTTTCCATATCTGCTCGATGGTCACGAGGAAAGTATTTTTCTAAGAAAAGCTCTTTGAACTCCCTCCATTCCATATTCGATACGTCATCATCTTCCTTTGTGTTTTGAATCAGTGACCACCACTGATCGGCATCTCCAGTGAGGCGGTAAACTGCCATGACAACCTTCTCCCTTTCACTACTCCCCAAGGCATGGAATATTTTCTCTAAGGAATTTATCCATTGCTCAGCTACTATAGGATTTATAATCCCATTGAAGGTTGGTGGTTGTTGCCTCATGAAACGATCTAGCATTGATCCTCCACGTTGCGGATCAGGGTGCTCCATACGAGTAAGGTTATTATTCATAACCTGAGTGAGTTGTCCCAGTATGGTATTAAGTTGATCAGCACCAGTTGTATCTCCAGATCCACAATAATTATCTTGAGCAGGAGGGAAATCCCTACATGGAGTTCGTGCATTGATACGGTTTCCATTCCTTCCACTAGGCGCCATTTCTAAACAATGGCATAAACTAGATTAGTTTATGAATCAAAATACATAATTCCATATTTGTAAAATACTTTACATAAATTGAACTATTTATGGATATAATCCATAATCATAAAAAGAAATGTTTCCTTTGAGGAAGTATATACTCATAACCCTTCATAGTGGTTTGTAAAGAAAATGAGAATTATCCTAAGCATATCCCCCGGGAGTGTCGTAACCAAGAGTGCAGCAAGGCCCGTTGTCGTGCACCAGTTCCCGTTCGAGTCTAGCTCAAAGCGGTGTTTTCGGGTTTTACCCCTAGGTACATCTGTGCCAGAGCCGCCTCTACCTGCTCGTATCCAGACAGGGATGTATTGCTCAGAAAACTCACAAAATCTCTACAATAACAAAATTCTAGGAAGTTATTCTATACTAATCCTCAAAGTCTATCTTTGGGGTATGTGCTCTAATCTGAGTTTATCTAAATCTAGATTCCAAGGTTAGTACTAAACTGCCTCTGATACCAACTGTAACGCCCCGACCCCAGCTACCCAGAGTCGGTGCATTACTTCGTAACATTGGCATGATCACAAAGGATCAAGTCTCGAAAGACCGATTAGTTTAGTAGCCTTGGAAACACTAGATACATTCATAAGTCTTTCATTACATCAAAAAGTGAAAAACTACAATAACAAAGTCTCCATAGTCCACACTCATATCCTCTTCTGACTATCCCTGTAGGTCATTCATAAAATACTTCTTCACATCCTGGAAAATATTAAAACATTGAAAGGGGTGAGCTCAAATGCTCAGTAAGGATAACAATAATGCGGAAGCTTTCATAAATAAACATTAACATTTAAGGCAATGTATAACTAAAACAAAAGCCTTTTAAACATGAACTTCAACATAATATGGCAAAAGTAAAATGAGATAATGCCATTTACTTCTTCACATGGATATTCTACTGGTCGAATAATCACATGCAATATCAATAACCACTTTCATAATGATGGAATGCATAATGCCAGACTATCATAACCACGTAGTCAAGGCCTCGTGCCAAGACCACAAATAAGATTTTGTCAAGGCCTTGTGCCAAGACACTAGTTTGTCTCATGAGACCTGCCGATGCATCGAGGAGCTATAGCGGGCTCCACCCGTCACTTATTAAGTCCAATGCATTCCTCATATGAATAGGTTTAAACATATCATAAACCATAACATAATCGTATCACATAAAACATGCATAAAAGAAACATAACATTTCCACATTTCAATCACAAGATATCAATACAACACATTGATATAATAAAAATTCTTTCAAAACCATTTTCAATACCAAAATAAAAGAAAGTTAAAACTTTGTATTTATTTTTCATTAAAAAAAATGATGGCTTGTAGAGGAAGCTGAAACTCAAATAATGGTCACGGCGGCGGAGAAGTCGTTGTCGCCACATACGTACGACAAAAACATTCCCTTTTGTCATTTAGTAAATGCTTCGTATAAAAAAGATTCCTTTTGAATATATGTAAAAGTCAAAGGGGTTTATACACCGTATAAAAGAAATTTGTGTATAAAACAAAATATGCCTCAATGAAAGGAGATTGAGACGAAGTCCTTAAAAAGATCATTTTTAAAATAGAATAGATATATTATGTGTATTCACTATAGGTACACATAAAGAAAGTAAAAATACAAAATAGGACATAATAACATCATGACATAATTTGAAAGTAGGAGATTAACCCAAAGAATGGAAATTGGGTTAAGAAGTTCCCTTACCTTGTGTCCGACTTGACTCAACCGTTCTTTAACCTCCTGAATAATAAACTAGAGTTAATATCTACCTTATTAAGAACCATTTTCAATTTCATTATCCTTTTTATATCACTTATTACAATGTTATGAACATTATGTAATTATTTAAGTTAATAACGGTCGTTTTGTCGATCTTTGGTACATGAGTCAACAATAAACTTCTTATAATTATAAGTTGTTCATGTGGTGAAATATCCATTATATCCAGAATTATATTAATGATGTAGATATCATATATATCATATATATACAGTATATACATTCATTTATAATATTACGTAACATTTAGAGGTAAGAAATGAAATGCACCGTTCATGGAGACGGTAAGCCGTACGTACGCATGAACGCTACTTTCATTTCAATTTCATATTTAATGGAATGAAATCATAATGATATAAATGTATAATATAATTCCAGTATAATATAGTGTATAATACCATTTACTCCATCCTTTATACATCCCACATATGGCATTAACGATTCAAATCACTTTGAGGGGGCGGTAGTCCGCACTTCCTAAAATGAAATTATCGCGTTTTACCCATAATGGAAATCATAAAGTATGCCATAAATGAGAAATACATAAGCATAAGTAAAACATAAACATATTATATATCATATATAAAAATAGTGACATCTTAATGGCCACCTTTGAAGGTGTTATATGAGTGTTGAACAATCATCGTTTCGTGAGGCAGAAATTCGCCATCCACAGAAACCGTATGTTCTTTAACCATTAGATGTAGGTGTGTCTAAGTTTAGCTCGAATCCTTCTTATAACAAAATCCTAGTATATGGAGGATACTGGTGTTGTTACAAAAGAATTGAATAAAAAGAGTTTAGGGTGTTGGAGAAGAAAAATAAACCAAAACAACATTAGAGAAGACATTACCTCAAAATCGGGTAACTCTTTTTGATTTGAGACAAAGGCTTCCTTGGGAAGAGTTCTTCCCAAAGTGAGGCTTCTATGAGTAAGAGAGGGATGTTGGGAGAGTATTTGGGCAGAGTTTGGCTGAGCCAAATGGCTTGAAGGTGTGAATAAGGTGGGAGTGGTGGGGGCGTTTTATAAGTGGAGAGGAGGGGCACTTTTGGAAAGATTGAAATGTTACATTATTTCACAATGCTTTTCGGATTCTAAAGGTCCCACACTTATATAATTCGAGGCTAAGGTGATAAGGTTTCGAAATATCTTCATCAAATAGGCTTTGGACAAGTGTAAGCCTTGGATTTTTCATTATCTTCTCATTTTATTTAAATCATTAAATAATGAGGTCATCGCCACATCATAATGATGTCATAAATAATTTAATTTATTTAATGTATAAAAATTATAAAACAAATACTATGATGTAGGAAATCTTTTTAGATTTCTAATTAATATTTATAATCAAAATTTGGACTTTTGTAACCCCACGTAAAAATTGTTTTAGTAAAACATTTTATGTTTGTGTCATTTTTTACTTTAACATTAAATAAAAGGTATTTATGTCATTTTCTAACTAAAGTGGCTCCATGGGGTCCCCAAGTTAGGCCATGGCTTGTCTTGGTCGGCCATGACTCAACCAATGAGGTTGGGACATGTGTCTAGGTCATTTCATATTATTAAAGTATTATTTATACCTTAAACTACCCTAATTACCACTAATCGCGATTAAGAACTTAATAAGTTACTATTCACCAAAAAAATTATTATAATCTCATTGAACCACATTTTACTTCTTAATGACAACCATGTATGTCGGATTTTTGAAAATCAAATCACAGAAGTGGTAATATTTCATTTAAACGAAAAATCAGTTATTTAACTACCACTTAGTGCTTTCACTATTCATCAAAAATTGAAGTTTTTCAGAATAAGACCAAAATTTCACCCTAAGCTATAATTGATATTCCGAATTCAAAAATGATGTCTATTTTACAAAATTCCAAACATATTAGTTGCATTAATTAATTTTATAATTAATTCCCGCTGTCACAACAAATAGCGTGTTTTTAAGAAACAATTTATATCAAAAGATTGACAATTGTTTATGTCCAATTTCAATGTTAAATTAATTCTAATGACCACCATTGGATAAAATGGTAAAAATATATTCTAATTATACTCTAAAACCCCTCAATAGTATAATTTATCACTATGAATTATTTTGATTAAAAAAGTTGTTTTAAGTATTTTTCACTATTCATAAAAATTTTGAAGTTCTTAGAAAATTACAAAAAATTCAACATAGGCTAATTTCAATATTAGGAATACAAAAATGAAGTCCATTTTGAAATATAAAATTTATATAATTTTAAAAAGTGGTTATTACTATTCATAACGGCTACTTTGATTTGTCGCGATGTTTTAGAACTCGAAGTTGCGTACAATGAAAGCTATTGTATTATTGAATGAGAAGCGTATCGTGGAAGCTCGGGGTGTTACAAGGAAGATATTGGATATTATACATCCACAACTTCCACATCAATCACCACTTCCACTTCGCAAAATCCAAATCATTTCATCATCCATTCCCTTCATTCACGACATCTATTGTCATGGCCATTATTCATCCACCGCTTCCATTCTTCTCATGAGCAGGATTCACGATCACTTCCATAGGGTAGCAGATCAAATTAAATCACCAGCGCATATCTCGATTCCCAGGGTGGGAGATCGAGAGCACTTTATCTCATCCACCATCGAGTAGTAAAGACAGATACTTGAGAGCATCATGAGATCAAGCAAGGAGACAAAACATTTTATCTTCCTTATGCTCTATTTTTTAAAACATTTATTCAGTATGAACTTCATCATATATAGATCTGTTTGCCTTCTAAATTCAACTATGTTCGTCTAATCTTCCTTGGGGGAATAGGCTGATTGGTTAAATATGGTTATCCCTTTTTTATGGATTGATTTTCTCTACTATATCTATCTCTATATCCTTTTTAAAATAGTAATTCTTTTCAAAAAGTTAAGTACTAGTGAAAAATGAACTTGATTAGATCTAAATTTGAACTATTTTCAATTTGAGGATTCAACAAAAAGGTTAATCAAGCTCAAGAGAGAGGGAGATTTAGTGAGTTCAAATGACAACTTGAACCCAGTGAATTCTATTTTTTAATAATTGGTTGAGGGAATGATTTATACAGTTGGAATAATTGTATAGTTTTTTTATCCATGCAATGACCAGACAAGAAATCTGGCCACCTACTTTCAATCAGATCCAAACACTTCGATTTAAGTGCATGAACAAGGGAGATCATATTGAAGCCGACAACTGATTTCCTCCTCTTTTTCTATTGTTTGTTTTCACTACATTTCTATCTGTGCTTTTTATACCATCTTTCCTTATCACACATCCACACTCTCACACACAAATCATCACTCATTCACAATTCCATTTACTTCACACCCTCACCACCAAATTTTATAGTTATTTTTTTTGTGTTTTTTAGATATTATTTTGTTTTTTTATCACTAAGTACAACTTTATACCTCCCTATGGTTTGAACCTATATTAACAATTTACTATGTAGTATGTATGAATCTATAAATTTTTAATTTTCATGCCTGTGATCAATAACGTGTGACAGTCAACTTTTTTCTCACAAGTTTTATTTATTTATTTATTTATTGAGTGGTAATAAATAAATTTTTTACAGTTTTATAAAATAGATGTGAAAAAATAAAATTAATTTTTTAATTCATGATATTAAAATTATCCAAGGATGAATTTTTAAGATTTCTCTATGAAGATTAATTTTTTGATGAATAGTGAAAATACTAGTTTTATTGAAAACTTCCTTTTCTTTTAAAGAATTTATAAAGTTAATTTTTGTTTTAAAATTGGTTTAAAAGTAAAATTAGGTAAATTACATATCTATTAATCCAATTTAGGTAATTTTAATCCTTTTCAAATTGAATTTTTGTACAAATACTTTTTAAACTTCTCAACATTTTCTCTTTGGAAAGACGATTTATCTTCGCGACTATGAGTTTAACTTCAAGTTAAATTTTGAAACTTATGTAAATTGAATTTAAAAAATTTTATTAAATATTTTGATTCATAAAATTTTAAATTATCTAATATGGTCATAATATTTTTTTACCACAATGAATAGTAAAGACAATTAAATTTATTTACTGTGGTTAAGGTAAAAATGGGTTTACTGAGGGGGTTAAACTAAAAAGATAATGGTTTAAATTGACCCAAAACTTGTCTAACACACATTTTATGGAAATATTTAGACTTTATATATTATATTATATATAATGGTATATTATAGATCATTTTTTAATGAGAAAAATGTTCTTACACCTTTTTCTTTTAAAAAATTACAAGTATGTCACTCACCTCACTTATAAAAGGCCACCCACTTTCATATCATCTTCACACTTCCAAAACCATTTAAATTAGAAAATAAAAGCCAAAATACCATAATTAATTCCTTAATATCACCTTATAATCCTTATTTTGATAATTAATCTATCCTATGAAGGTTTTTGGTGCAAACTCGTGGAGGTTACCTAAAGAAGAGGAAATATTCTTCAAGATGAATTTATACTTTATTTCTTCCTCCGCCTCTTAGATTATTATTAAATCATGATGATATAATAAAAACATTATATTACATATAATTATAAATTTTATGTTAAGTTAATTACTTACATACAACATCTCTTCACTGAAATGGAAAACTATAATGTCGCTCGTGTGTATGGTAGACTACCACCTCACGAACCAATGTGACACATTTTCCATCAACACCTCACGTGTTTGGATATGATTATAGATATACTACATATATGATATTTTTACCATAAATATAATTCTATAAATATATTACCATATATATATTTTTTATTTTCCATTCCATATATAATATGATAATGTTGTTTGTGTGTATGGTGGATTATTGCCTCATAAAGAGATGTGATCTGTTTTTCACTTATGCGTTACAAGGAAGGTAATAAGGGATAAATTTAATGAATATATGTGATATATATAACATATATATGATTCATTAAAGTTAATATGTTATTTATCTTTATTTTTCTTCATCATTTGAGGAAATTAAAATAGTGTTCATGCTTACGTACAGTCTACTGTCTCCATGAATGGATTATTTCATTTTATATCTATAACATTTATGGATTACTATATATATATACTGAATATATATTATATTTAAATCATATTCAACATTATTTATATGATGGAACAATGATAAAATTAAGAGTACCAAAAATAATAAATAAAAACACACATGAAGAAAATCAATTATTTCCAGAAATGTGACTTTAACATTGAATTATTAATAAACGGGTAAAAAAGGACATAAGTAAATAATATATAGTATGATATATTTAATTATGGTTTATTAATATATTTCAATAAACTTATATTTATTATAAAAGAGTTTTGGACGTTTATGAAGTAATTTGAGACGTTGGATAAGGGATTTTTGCCTCAATTAACCTTCTTTGATATATATGTTATGTTATGTACCTATATTATTTTATGAGTTACATATACAACCCCTTTAAAATATTATATCATTAATATAATTCATTTAATTATGTTTAATATTTAATTTTATGTTAATCATTAATGGTTCTTATGATTCAAAATATACAAAAGTAGTAAATATTTTATGTTATAATCTCATCTATTACTAGGATTGTTTATGATTATGTTTCCAATGATGATATAGAGCTACAAAAAGAAGGTGATAAATGTTTCTAAGTTCAAGATTGATTATGATGGAATTATACAGTTCAAGAACCATATATGTATCCCGTTAATAACATATTTTATGGAGTTATTATATGAATCTCATAATTCATCATCCTCTATTCATCCTAGAAGTAAAAAATATTTATAGTGTTCTGAAATGGTATTTCTGATAGAATAGCATGAAGATAAATATTTAAGAGTATATATCTTTTTTATTGATATGTCATCAAGTTAAGGTTTATAGAATGAATTTTAAGGGGATGTTACAACCATTACCCATACCAGGATGAAAACGGGAAAACATCGCATTGGATTTTGTCATCAGACCCCTCAAAATGTCTAAATGACATAATTTTATTTTGTTTATAATTGATCATTGTATGAATTAAGCACACTTCAATGGTATCAAAGAGTATTTATATCTTTATTATTTTTATAAAATATACTATAAGGAAGTATTAAGGTTGTATGGTTTACCACATTATATTGTATCTGATGAAGATCTGAGATTTACCTCAAAGATCTAGAAAATTCTTTAGAAAGATTTGGATTAAATGTTTTGTTTTAGTACTAATAATCTTAACCAAACATATTTTTAGTTTTACAGAACCATTCAAAACCAAGAGTATATACTGAGGTCTTATTATGTGGATTTCAAAGGTGGTTGGGATCAACACCTTCCACTAGTTGATTTCTCTTTCAACAATAGTTTTCACCCAAACATTCAGATGGATCCTTACAAATACATCTATGAAAATAAGTGTAAAACTCCAATGTAATATGATGAATCTAGAGAAAGAAACATATTATGACCTATGCTAGCTAAGAAAATGGTAGGGAAATTTAGATCCACTCATCATTATATTAAGGTAGCTCAGAGTCGACACAAAAGGTATGTTTACAATCATTAGTTAAATCTATAATTTGAAGTTTGTGGGAAGGTATTCATGATAATTTATCCATGGAATGAATTTATGATATTTGAAAATAATGGAAATTTGATCCCTGTGTATATTGGCCCCTTCAATATTATTAATCAAGTAGGGATGGTATCATTTATCTTAGCAATTGTACCGAACCTCTCTTAAGTTAATTATTTGTTCCATGTATGTATCCTAAGGAAGTAAATAACTAATACATATCATGTACTAAAATAAGTGGTTATAACACTAGAACATGATATTTCATATGAAAAACAATTAGTAGAAATCTTTGATTATAGAGATAAAGTACTATGGAACAGGACTACTCACATGGTTAACGTTCTCTTGAGGAATCAAAAATTCGAAGAAGTTACATGGGAACCCTAGGATGTGATGAAACATATATATCCTCATTTTTTATATTGTAATGAAGTAATTTTTAGGTCTTGATTAATTTTAAGGTGTCATATTGTAACACCCTGAAATTTTGTGATATATTTATCTTCAAATAAATTTAATTTCTCGATAACTTGCGATACACGCAACTCCAAGTCTAAATGAACCATAATATAGTGTATAATTATAACTTAGATTTTAAATTCTTTAATTTAATAGGAATACAAAAAAATTAAAAAATGTTTACAGTTTTTAGATAATTCAACTTTATTGATAAATAAGTGCATAATTTTTAGTAAAGTCTTTATTTGCTTCAAAAATACATTTTTCCACAAAATGGGTTTTATAGCTTTTTGTGAGAAAAATAATATAATTAATTTTTACCAATTATAGAGACTGAATTTTTAAAAATTAACGTAATTTTTAAAATCTTCATGTAAAAAAATATCTTATATTTAATTTCTAATATTCTTTTGAAAATATTGGTTTTTTGTTGAATAGTTAATTTTTTTGATTTTTATTGAAACCTATCTTTTTGAATAAAGTATTTACAAAGTTGATTTTTTTTATAAAATTGATTTAAAAGTAAAATTTGTAAATTTATATTTTTAATAATTTAATTTAGGTCATTTTAATTAATTTTATGTTGGATTTTGGTATAAAAAATTGTATACTTAATAAAACAATTTTCTGGAAAATAACTTTTCATCGCATTTTGTGGATTTGATTTTAAATTAAATTATAGAAATTTTCTCTTTTGAATTTGATAAAATAGATTAAATATTTTTAATCATCATTTCAAAATTTTTTAGTGAGACCACATTATTTTTTTCATTATTAATTGTAAAAAGAGTAAAAATATGTTACCACAGTTAAGGTAAAAATGAGTTTTCTTGGAGGTAAAACCAAGAGATAAGGGTGATTTTTGAGATTAAAATTTTTTAAACCCTATTTTATATACATATATATGCCTCATAATTTTAAAAAATATAATATATGTCAATTTTTAAGTATTTTTATTCAGTATGACATTATTATATTTGAATCTTCTAAAAAATTCCAAGTGTGTCCTCTCCCCCACTTATAAAACGGAACCCATCCTTTATCTTATTTACACTACATAGAACCATCTAGATTAACCAAACCCTACAAAATTATCTTATTAAATTACCTATCCATGAATTATATGTTTTGTTATTCTTAAAAGATCATTCCAGGGATCCTTAACAAAGGTTCTAAAGGAGGCCTCTCGAAGAAGAGGCAATCATCATACCCGACCTCTTTCAATTTATTTATTCTTCTACCTCCTCTAAATATGTGTTATTATAAGTAAAATAATCCCTTTAGTGTCATAAATATACCTAAATTTTATTATTATTATTATGTAACCACCATTACTCACTCTTCTTTTCATCAAACATGGAGTGTATTTTTTTCCATGTGTACGTGTGGATTACCGCATCCACGTAGCAATACAATTCATTTTCCATAACTATATTTCATGGATGGGTATTATGATGGTTTTAATGTTTATATATTATATTTATGATATAATTATTCTTATTTAATTATAACATGATATCTAAATTATTACCTTCCAATCTATTGTAAAATGATAATGTCGCTCATGCGTATATGTGGACTACCACCTCCACGAAGCGATGTGATTTGTTTTTCATTTTCTATTTACATGGATGGAAATAAGGATATTTTTAAGAAATATATATGAAATATATGATATAATAACTATTATATAAAGTTGAATTATTATTTACATTTCTTTTGTTCCGTCATTCAAAAAGTTAAAACAATGTTCATGTGTGTGTACGACCTACCGTCACCATGAACAGTTTAACTCATTTTTATATCTCTAACTTTTATTGATGAATGTATATATATATATATATATATATAATAAATATATATTCTATTTATATCAGAATTAAAATTATGTAGATAATGGAACTATGAACAAAGTTTATGAATCAAAACCACCAAATTGAAATTCTCATGAAAAATGAAATAGTTAACACTAGGAAATGATTATTTTAATAAGTTATTGTTAAATAATGGGTGTTAAAATACTATAAGTGGATAATATATTATATTATAAGTATTAAAATTATTTTTATATATAAACATAATAAATTTTAATTTATTGTACATGATTTTAGATTCCTTTCGAAGTAATTAAAGCTTGAAGTAAGGGTTTTATGTTACAATCTCATTATTTATCAGGATTATTTATGATTAAGTTTTTGATGATAAAATTTCATGATCTATTTCTCAATAATATCATCAATTTTTTATACTATATTTTTTCATATAATTTCCAATTTATAATAACTTTTTCCTATCTTTGTTACTTAAAATGTGTGAGGACTTATTTTTAGAAAAATATATTTTATTTCCTATTTGGTCAGGAATATTTTTCTTCCATGTTAATGTTTTCTTAAAAATATTTTCAAAGTTGTTTTTAATATTCTAAAATTATTTTCTAAATACATTTTACCCATGTTTAAAATTTTAAATTTTTTTAAAAGGAATATTCTTGTTGTTTTTTAAACAAGGTAATTTTGACTATTTACAAAAAATGTGAAATGAATCAATATTTTAATGTGCACATCATGAATAGAATTTCTTTACATCCTGACCACTCAAATATTTAAATATTACTTTAATAATTTCTATATTTATTTTTAAATAATTTTTTTTCTATAATATGGTGGAAATTTTTAGATTTTAAAGAATTGATTCCAAAATGAAAAGGGTATTTTCCTCAAAAATTATTCCAAGGGATATTTTAAGGGAATATTCATTTAGGATAACATACTTTAATGCTACTTATGATTTAAAATGAATGTTATATAAGGATACCATAATTATAATTTCTTTATATGGTTTATTATTATTATGATGAGAAGTTTATGAAACCTATTTATTTTCCATGGGTTATGTTATGATGAATTGTTAAAATTTTAATGGAACTCATTTATTTTCCATGATTTATGATATATGATGAATTTTTTATGATATTATGGCACACATATAAATGAATAATGAATATTTGTTTTTTAGGATCATAATTATATATCCCACCAATGCATTGTGTAAATATGGATATCTCATGAGATGATAAGGACTATAATGGGGAGTGAACTTATTCTAGTAAGTAAATTTGTCCACTGTGACAGTAATGGGAGTGAACCTTGACTAATGATATAATGGAATGGGGAGTTAACTCAATCCACATTTATAGTCATGGTAGTTATCCTAAAATAATTAAATTATTTTCTATGATTATGTGTATGCCAAAAACTTATGTCTTATGTAAATTTTATGCTCTCATAGATCATGTTATTTTATTCCTTTATGATTAATTTCATATAAACTACCAGGATTTATTCCTTGAATCAATATTATTATCCATGATATTCTATGTATAGTTTTACAAATGTTAATATCATGTTCCTATACCCTTATTATCTTTTTATGTTTAAGTGATTGTTGATATCTCCCTTGTTTACCCTTACTGAGCATCTGAGATCACCCTTTCCTATGTTTCTTTTCCCCAGGTTATGAAGAATGGTTTTAAATATGGTTTTTATAAGAAGGGTTATAGTGATAAAGAATTTAGTGGAAGATATAGTGATAAATAACTTAGTGGGAGATGGTGTAGATATCTTATGAACAAGTTGTTTATGTATCAAAGTTTCAAAATACAATAAACCTATATGATTCTACAATAGATCATAATTTTATGTATTGAATATTAACCTAAAAAGATGTAATGTTTATGTATGAAAAGTATGGGTCATTATAAAGACACTAGACCTTCCATTCTTGGGATTTTGAAACTATTTGTGAAGTGTATAGTTTAACTTATTGAAATTATGTAAAATAAATATATGTATATCATGGGTCATCTCACATGGTTTTAAGACTATGTATAAATTATGTCATTTTAGAACCAGATCTGGGAGTGCGGATTTGAGGCACCTCAATTAGCATCAGAGAAATTTTTAGTTATTTTAGAATTTTTTAAGTAATTTTTAGGGATTAGGATGAGGTAACTTTAGTGAAACCCATAAGGATAAGACTAAATATAGGATAACATCCAAAAAATTTGGTAAAGTAGTGATAGTGTGGTTTCTTATAAATTTCATGTAGTAACATTGTTTTTTTTCATGTAGGAATTTGGAATATTTCTATGAATATTTCTGAAGCTAGTCATTGAGTTGATGTGGGATTCAAGGTCCGGGATAGGCTTAGTGTGGTGATGTTAAAAATATTCAATATATTTTATCATGTGAAAATTGTTTCATTTAAAATATAGAATAACTCTTGATTAAAGTCTCGTATCAGAATTCTAAGACTTCAGTTGAGTTCATAACATGGATTTTTCCCTAGGCCTGACATAAATTTTGTGGGCATTGGGTGTTCGATTGAGGGCATGTTAATAGGCGAGATGAAGGTATTAATTTATTGAAAATAAACTAATATACTACCACACACCCCTTCTTAGACACAAAAGGGATAGGTAGAGGATATCCCATGGTGATGGATGGACCCGAGGCAAAATTAGGGAGGGGAGGTTCTCTTGAGCTATGTTTTTTTTCGGTCATCACTAGATCATGTTGTAGTGTTTCTCGATCATCATTTTGAACTTAAAGCATCATTTTTTCACCACAAGGTAGGAGGATTCGAGTTTAAAGTCATGATATATTTTATGATGTGTTGTTTTACTGTTTTAGATCCCTTAAACAACTTCCAGGAACCCCATGGGGGTCGATCTATGGGTTTCGATGGAAACCAAGGCACTTTGGGTAGCTCGTAGAGAATTTCTATTTTGAATTCTATATCACATGACATGTAATGTACAGTCACATTTCATTTGTTGTTAATATTTGGGGATGATAACTTTTTGGGACCACATATTGTGTACTACATGTACACACCATGTAGTGAGCCCATGTTGTGTGGCAGGGGGACATGGTCATGGTATCTATGTCGGGAGGACTTGGCCATGTGGGAGTACATATCTAGGAGACACTAACATGGGGTGATGTACACAAGAATGAGTTGGGATCGGGTGAGGTGAGACACATAATGGACACAACATACATGTCGTATAAACTCACACGGTTAGCCATGTCATGAAACAGAGGTAACAAACAGGTGTTGGTGTGGGGTCACACACTGTGTAGACCCTATTACATCCCATATACTTCCTGAGGAGATTTCCACCTAGCATATCTCCTTATCTGGTGATCGTATTCAAGCCTGATATTATCCTATCCTGAGCATTTTTTACCTAGAATGTGATAGTAGACTCCATGGTGGATTTTTAGATACTTTATGGCATGATTTGAGAATGAAATTGTGTTCGCGGTGCTTGATTGTGCATAGTGATCAGGGTAGATCATTGGGGAGATTTTGGGGATGGTACCCTTCCTCATCACATCAAGAGTAGGGTCTCATAAACTATTCAGGCTAGTATAATGGTTCTCCCCTACCATGTTAGGTTGTGGGTCCCCTACCCAAGGTAGTGATGTGGAACATTGTGTGACGAGTGTGAGACACCTTTCAGAGATGCTCAACTGATGTTGTAGATCTATATGGTCAATCAGGGAGAGAATTTGGGATTGTTACACCTCAATTATATCAGGACAAATGTTTCCATTACCTCTCATATTTGTAGAAATGGAACTCCCCCAAAGTTGGAATGGGTCCTCTTCCCATGGAGTTGTTATCCAAGGGTTAGTATTCCTATATTATATCAGGGTGTGGGCCACTTGTATCATTTGTGCTGATGGAGATGGAGGTCCCCTACTGTATTAGTGTGTGGGCCCTCCATACTCATTGTACATATAGAGTTGGTAATCCCTGATGTTCTGGGGTGTGACTCCTCAATCCATGGATTTGGTTCTCCCTTATCGCACTGGGGTGTGGCTCCTCAATATGTGATGTTACGATAGAGATGGTACTCCCCTATCATACCAGGGCATGGGTCCTCTACTCCTGGAGTCTGTAATCCCTTATTATATCATGGTGTGAGTCCTCCATACACATTGTTCAGGAAGAGTCGGTACTCCCCTATCATACAAGGATGTAGCTCCTTTAGCCTACGGTCAATACTCCCATGTCGAGTCAGGTCATGGGTCCCCCATATCAATCATGTAGGTAGAGTTGGTACTCCCCCATCATAGGAGGGAACGGGTCCTCTAAGGGGTCGGTACTCCCCTTTCATGTCAGGAATAAGTCCCCCTTTGTTAGTATACTAGTATAGTCAAACTCCCCTACACATTAGATATGGGTCCCCTATCTATGGAGTAGTAATCCCCCATCGTTGAGTTCTAGCAGGGAGAAGGCCCACCATTGAAGATGGTGATCCCTCATATGTGAATTGTAGTTACGAGGAGTGGGATTATACAACTATTTTGTATGATAATTGGTTAGGAGTTAATTCTCCCTCAATGTAGTGAGGTGTGGGCATCTCCCTACGTGTAATTCAATGGTTTTTTGGGATGTGTAGGAGCTAGTACTCCCTCGAATATGGGGTAGTGGAAAGTTTTGGGTCCCCCTTTCTCTCTCTTTAGAGAGAATTCACATGGTTCATATTGTGGAGAAAATATTCCCCGACTGTATGTAGTAGTGAGGGAAGGGCCTCTCCACTTGGATTCGTATGTGTTTTCATGTGGTGAAAGAATGTGGCTAAAGGACCTCTAATGTTGGGCACTAGAGTTAGACCTACATGGTTGTTTCCTGATAGAGATTATCTCTCAGATGAGCACCATCTAGGATAGAAGGGCTTGTGGAGTGTGTTCTTCAAGATGAGTATTACCATAGATCATCGAGAAGAATCATGTGGTTAGTTATGATTTTGGTACCTCATGAGACTTAGAGTTGGATTCGAGTACATCTGGGTGATTACACAAGTCCTTGTGGTGTTGTCACATGTCTTGGTTGATTTACCATGTGGACTGATCTAACTAGTCACGTATATCCATGTCGTGGTCGAGATAGAGTTTATATATCACTTGTGTTCCCTCTGGATGGGTTAAGTGAATGGTTTCCCTTTAGTTTCACCCTTTTATTTTGGGTTTTTTTGGTGTCTACTAGGTATTTTTATACTAACCCCTGCATGGCCTTTTCCCACACATGTTGTGTCTTATGCAGACAATGTGACTTTCGAAGGAGTATCAGGGGGACTTAGAGTATTCAAAGATTAGTGAGCTTGATATACAGTGTTGTTTACCGGTGTGTAGCCATGGTGTGTTCAAGTGGTAGAATATTAAAAAGATCCCCTCCATCTGAGCTGGTTGTGTATTATATAGTTTTTGGTAGCCTTATCTTTTCCCTTTTACAATTTCAGTACTTCTATTATACCCTGGTTATGGGATATATATATATATATATATATATATATATATGAATGCATTTTAGTTTTAGTTTTGTTGTATCTACATTATTTTATGGAGATGTGTGTGGGTTTTTGAATATAGGTACCATAGTATAAGGCCTCCCACATGTGTGATATGCCTACTCGGCGCTGGTCACCATCCCCTGGCCTATTATAGGTGGGATTGGTGTAGTCCCTGGTCAGACCCTAGTGGGTCAGGTCATGAAAAAGTGGTATTATAATGGGTTTCACTTTGGGACCGAAATGTGTAGGTTGTCTAGCTGTGAGATTGGTTTGGGTTTCATAGAGACAATGTTACGGTGTTTCGATCTTGGATTTCAGCCTAGGGACTCTAGTGTTGGTGTGGAAACTGACATATCCATTCACCAGAACTTTGATAACCTACTTGTCAACTCAATACATTAGGACACTGTTCATAAGTAAATTTTGTTACCTTCATCATATAGTACTAGTTTGTGGGTTCCATTTTCATCTTGAGTCATATCCCCAGATATACTCTTTGATAATTTAACATCTTGATTCAATTTCAAGATGCCACCATGACGACATCCAAATAGGGTTCTGCGGTGGGATTGCTATGATTTTCCCAGTGATGAGGCTTCAATGTAAGAAACTGTCCATGTGGAATTACCTCTAGTTGGTCCACTAATTGAACCACCACCCATTGACAAATTGGTTGTGCTCGCAGTGCTAGATCAGGATGTGCTAAGGTTGAGTGCACTGTATGAGTTTTAGATGCAGCAACCTCCCAGGTATATGGGTGAGCTGGACCTCCAAGAAGATGAGGACTGGTTGAGAAAATCATGTGTTTTTCTAACTTTTGAGGAAACCTCTAGATGATATGGTGGTCCATTTCGGGCTCCTTGAGATGGAGGACTGGGGAGAGGAGAGCTTCAGGCCATAGAGGCCTATGACCCGGAGGCTCTGAGGGTGATTAGAGAGTGACTCAGGGCATCAATAGAACCCTATATCGGTTTTGTTTGATGTATCTTCAGAATCATGATGAATATTTATTCTTTCCCCATTTAGATACATCATTATGGTGTGATACAAAACTATACAGGGGATATAATGTTTCCCAAAGTGGATAGGGTTGATGTGAGGTGAATGAGTTCATTTTACTTATGTTTTTGGGGTAGGATTACACATTGGTGTGTCATAGTTTTACATGATACACATAGGGTTATAATGTTTATGTTCATCCTAAGGTGGATGAGATCTTTCAGTTTATGTTGGTATTTGTGTCTGGTTAGCAAGCTGGTGTACCACTAGACCCTATGACCGTAGATGGACTAAGTTCTTGTTTTTTTTCACTTATCGTATCATAGAAGACATGTTACCATTTTTTCATGTTGTCAACCTAGTTTGATATGTATTTTGGTTGGGTTTATTCTTTTTTGGTTCCCCTGAGTACGTACTTGTAGGCAGCATGGAAACCATTGGTGAGCTCACTAGCATGGGAGTCATAGTGAAGAGGTCTGTTTTGTTATTTCTGCCTATTATTTTTCTTTTCAAAGACTAAAATACTAATTTTGGGGAGGATATAGTGAATTTGGTTTTTCTATGAAAGACTTTTGAACATTTATAGGAATATTTTCGAATCCAGGAACTGATTTGGCCAAGGATTTCGAGGCTCAGAGAGGCTCAGTGCGATGATATTAAAAATATTCAATATATTTTATCATGTTCATGAAGTTTCGTTGAAAAAATGGAATAAATACCAATAGGATTATCATATCATAATTATAATACCTTTATTGAGTTCATAATGTGTATTTTCCCTAGGCACGATATAAAGTTTGTTGGTGTTGGGGGATTGTTTGAGGGCATGTCCACGGTCAAGCTGATGATATTAGTTTATTAAAACTAAACTAATATCCTACCCCACCCCCTTATTATGCACAGAAAATAGATAAGTAGGTTCTCCCATGGATATATATAGACCTGAGTCCAAATCAAGGATAGTAGGTTTCATCGATCTCTGTTTTTTTGCATTGATCATCACCAGGCCGTATTGTAGTAGCTCCTAAGCATCGTTTTGAAACCAAAGATTTGAAATTTAACCATAAGGTAGGTGGATTTGAGTTTTAATTCAAGATCCCATTTTTATGTATTGTTTTAAGGTTTTATATCCCTTAGATAACTTCTAGATACCCTGTGGGGTTTGATTTGTGGGTTTCGGTGGAAACCAAGGTGTTTCGGGGAGTTCGTAGGGAATTCCTATTCAAAATTCCCTATCACACGATGTTTGGTGTAGGGTCACATGGCCTATGTTCTTATCATTCAAGGAATATGAGTTTTGATGACTACATGTTATGTATCGGATGTACATGTCATGTAGTGATCCCAAATAATATAGCTAAGGGACATGGCCAAAGTAGCCAAATCGGGGGGACATAGTCGTGTGGAAATATAAGGACAGGAGACACTGACACATGGTACCAGACACAGGCATGGGATTAAGGCATGGGCAGGGCTCGGGTGAGGTGAGACACATCGTTTACATGATGTACACACAATGTAATCTCAAATGGCCAACCAAGTCATGCAGTAGATGACACTACCAAGTGTTAGGGCAGGGTAACACACCATGTGGACCCTAGTACATGTCATGTACTTCTTGAGAAGATTTATACCTAGTGTATCTCTTTATTTTGGGCTCAAATTTTGGCCTTTAATTAGTTTATCCAATGAATTTTTCCATGTAAAACATTATGGTAGACTCCTTGGTGAATTTGGATATATGGATTGGCATGATTCGGCCAGGATGTTGTGTTTGAGGTGCTTGATTATGCATAGTGATCAGGATGGATCACTAGGGAGATTTTAGGGATGGTACCCTTACTTATCGCATCAGGAGGTAGGTCCCCTAGACTCATTAGGTCAGAGAACGGTGTGACCCTACCATGTCAGGGTGTGAGTCCCCTACCCGAGGTAGTTATGTGTCACATAGTGTGATGATCATGAAACACTTTTCAGCAATGCTCGAACAATGTTATGGATTAGTTTGGTCAATCAGGGAGAGATTATAGGATTTTTACTCCCCTATTCTATGAGGGCACATGTTTCCCTTACCTCTTAGCTTTGTTTAGATGGAACTACCCCCACAGTGGGTCTGGGTCCTCTACCCATGGTGTTGTTCTCTAGGGTAGGTACTCCCCTCTTGGATCTGGGTGGGGGTCCCCCATATCATTCATGTAGATGGAGATGGAGCTCCCCTGTTGTATCAGGGTGCGGGCCCTCCATAATCATTGTGCAAATAGAATCAATACTCTCCTAAGTTTCTAGGGTGTGGGTATTCTATCCATGCATTAGGTATTTATCTATTGTACTAGGTTGAGTTTCCTCCATACATAATATTTTGGTAGAGTTGGTACTCCCCTATCATACTAGGGTGTGGGTCCACTATTCTTGGATTTGATACTCTGTTATCGTATCAGGGTCAGGGTACTCCATATGTACTGTTTAGGTAGTTTTGGTACTCCCCTATCATACCAAGGTTCATGTCATCTAGCTTGGGGTCATTACTCCCCTATCGAGTCAAGGAGATGGTCCCCCATAGTGATCAGATTGGTAGAGTTGGTACTCCCCCATCGTACCAGGGTGTGGGTCCTCTATGGTGTTAGTACTACCCTATCGTGTTAGTGAGTGGGTCTCCCTTTGTGAGTATATAGGTAGAGTCAAAATATTCTATATATAGGATGTGGGTCTTCTATCTATGGATTAATACTCCCCTATAAATGAGTTTTAGTAGGGAGCGGGTCCTCCAGATGAGATGGAGATACCTCAGCTATGGAGTCAAATTATAAGGATTAGGCCCCTCAACTTATTTTACATGATACCTGGTTGGGAGCCAGTGCTCCCTCAATGCAGTGAAGTGTGGGGATCTCTCTACAGGTACTTCAATGGTTTCTTAGGATGGTTAGGATATAGTACGCCCTCGGCTGTGGGGTAGTAGCAAGGTGTGGGTCCCTCCTTGATCTCTCTTAAGAGAGGATGCACATGGTGCATGGTCTAGAGTAGTGACCCCTTAAATATATGCTGTGGAGAGGTATGGGCCTCTCCACTTGGGTTCTTATGAGTTTTATCATGCCCTAAGACTATGGAGAAAGGAACTCTTGTGCTTGACACTAGATTTGTACCTAAAAAGTTGTTTCCCGATGGATATTATCTCTTATATGATTACCATATGGGATGGTAGGGCATGTTGAGTGTGTTCTCCTAGATGAGAGTTACTTTAGAGACTCAAGTAGAATCATATGGATGACTATGAGGTCGGTACCTCATGATACTTGGTGTCAAATATGAGTATCTCTAGGTGATTCTAAGAGTCCCTACAGTGTTGTCACATGTCTCATTTGTCATACCTTTTCGACTGATCTGACTAGTCATGTATAGCTTGGGAGTGGTCAGGATGGAGTTTCTCTCTCAATTGGGTTCCACTGTCTTAGTTGAGTGAACTATTTCCTTTAATTGTTCCCTTTTAATTTTGGTTTTTGGGTGCCTAATAGGTATTTTTATACTCACCCCAACATGGGACTTTCCCATGCTTTTTATTTCATTTGTAGATGACAGGCCTTTCAAAGGAGTCCTAGGAGGACCCGGAGTATATAGAACTTAGTGAGCTCAACAGATCATGGTGTTTATCGGTGTGTATTTGAGGTGTGTTCTAGTGATATCATTTTACAACAACCCCTCTATATTATCAGGTTAGACACTTTTACAATTTTTAGTGGGCTTGTATTTTTCCTTTTATTCTTTCAAAAATTCTATTGTACTCTAGCTGTGGGATATATGTATGCATGCGTTTTAGTTTCAGTTTTATTATATCTACATTGTTTCATGGAGTTGTATGTGGTTTCATGCTTAAAGGTACAAAAGGGTAAGGCCTACCTTGTGTTTGATATACCTACTCAGTGCTGGTCTCCATCACTTGGACTATTGGAGTTGGTCTTGGGGTAGTTTCTGTTCATATCCCAGTGGTTCAGTTCATGACATTAGATCCCTTCACGAATAATAAAAGTGGATAAAAACTCTAAGATAGATGTACCTAGGTGTAGTAATCCTAGAAGGGGAATAATGGGTATTAACTCAATCATTAATCAATACACAAAAAAGATGTTTAAGTTCCCACTTAGTTTGACACTCCTGAGGGATATTCTTTGGTGATTCACATACCCTTTACAAACCATTATAAAGGATTTAAATGTAATTTTATGGTGTAATATTTAACTAGTTAGGTTAGAAAACCTAATAGGAAAATTACCATGCACAACCTAGGTTAAACTAAAAGAGTTATAAGTTGATACAATTATGTCAAAATTTAAATGAAAGTATCATAGTTTGAAATAAAGGTGTATTTGGAGAAGACATCATAGGATTGAGTTCTCATATGACCATTTATTTTGATTTTGTTGGATAATATCATAACCATAAGGAATCTTTTATTTGGTTAGTTATAGGATCATGAAAATGAAGTTGTGAATGGTATGTCTCTTAAAAATCCTAAAGAAATATATTTTGGATTTAAAGTTTCATATTCATACCTATGATACATAGATTTATATCTCATAATAAATTATATCTTGATTCATTTCCATATTTTTGATACCCTAAGTTATTTTTATTAATGAGTGATAATTAAAATTATGAGGTTGAAATTTATTTCAGGGTGTAAATGTAATGCCCTAATATTTTAGTATTGATTTACCTTTAAATATTCTATTCAATATAATGTTTCACACACAACACAGAACTAAAATGAACCATTACATACCATATTAAAATAATGAATTATGATTTGAAATATCAATAAAAAAATTATAATAAGAATAAAACCTCAAGTAAAAAAGGATAATAAAATTATTTTTTATAAAAACATGTATTTTAATTCCTTGCATATTATTATTATTAATTAATTATTTTTGTATTAAAATATCATTTAATTTATAAGATTTAAAGGTTAAAATATAAGTAAATAATGGAATTTGATTAAACAATTTAACTTTAAAAAGGGGTATTTTTTCAAATAGTTTTTAAAGTGATGTGTATTTTATCAGAATAATTTAAAATTAACATTTTTAAAAGATGATTATGATAATATGTAATATTTAAATGTTTAAAATAAAGTATTAACACTGATTTAATTAGAAATTGATAAGAAATAATATTAAGAATATTTAAAGTTTATATGTCCATTTTACTATAAATGTAGTTTTTCTTTATATTTTATACTTTCATTTAAAAGATAAATTTATAAATTTTAGAATTTGAATTGAAAAAAATCATTTTTTTTAATTTAGAATAACAATATTATCTTATCAGTATTTTTTTTATATTTTTCTGAAATAGTTTCTTTTTAGGAGAAGAGTAAAAAATATAGTTTTTATTAATTCCATAGCGCTTTTGAATTTATTTGTATATATGAATGCATTAAAACATTTATAAAACATTTTCATGACCAATAATTTATTTATTTAATAATATTATTCATTTAAAAATACTATGTTTAATTTGTAAAACCCTTTTTTAACATTCTGAAACTTATATAATATTTTATTCAAATAAAAAATTATTTTTCAGTTTTTATTTTAATTATGATTTCACAAATTAAGATTATGTTTTGGATTTATTTTAAATCCAAATAAATCTAATTTTTTTAATAATAAACAAGATAATTTCATAGTAATAAAAAAATTTGATAAATTTATCTTAAATATAATTTTTAGGCTTAAAAACACTTTTTTTTAAATAGTTTTAACAAGTTATGCGTGGTAAGTTTAAAATTTATTTTTATCACCCTTATAAATATTAATTTATAAAAAGGATTTAAAATTTTGAATTATTATGTCCAAATTATTCAATGATCCAATTTTATTTTTTGGTATTAAAAGAAAATTACATAGGTAATAATTAATTATTATAGTAAATATAAAAAATGGTAAAAGTGAAAAATATTAGAGTAAAAGACATAAAAAAATGTTAAAAGCCTGCATAAAAATAAATTTTTGAGGTTTTATCAACCATTAATCATCCATATATCCATTATTTATGACTTTTTGTCCAATTTTTAAGTGAAACATGTGCTCTATTTATATTAAAAAGTTACATTTATAAAAAAATTCATTCTCTTCACTTATAAAAGGGGTATTCCACAACCCCTTAATGGGAACTCTATAATGGCCTAGACCTTTTCACCCATTACATTGCCAAAAAATATGATGTTTGAGGTTTATGGGGGTAGTCCAGAGTATTTTTGGGACATGTGAGTCATTCCAATGGTGATCTATTTCAACTATTTTCTGTGTTTCCTGTTTTCCAACGGTGACTCATCCTAACAGTGACTCATCTAGAGATGACTCATATGGTGGTGAATCATCAGGAAGTGGCTCATATAGAGGTGTCTCATCTAATGGTGTCTTGTCAGGTAGTGAATCATCTGTCAGTTTCTCATCTATCAATGACTCGCTTGGTGGTGACTCGCTTGGCAGTGACTCGTCTGGTGGTGACTCGTTTCAACAGTTTTTCATTTTTATAGAATTTTCTAGTTTTTCCTTTATACGTAATTTTTTATAAGAAATGTGTTTAATATCATAATTAATTATTTTTAAATTAATTTATAAGTGGATTAATAATTTCTTAAGTTTCTAAAAAGTATTAATTCCTTTACAATGTTTAAAATGTGTGGATTTAATGAGATCTTCTTAAATAGTCAACTAAGCTGTTTCAAATTTTATTAGGTCTGGATCTAATTCTACTAAGGTAGAGACCTTCCCTTTATTCATTCCTTAATTTTTTATTTTTTTTATTGTAGGTTATGAATCATTCTTCCTTTGAGTCCTAAAACTTGGTGATGTAGTTGGTTCGATCTCCCCTGAAGAGTTTCATATTGTATGTGCACCTCTCTTTTTGGTGCAATAAGTTTGTGTCGGTCATATTTCCTCCACTTATGAATTCCTTCATTTCTACTTATGTGTATAATGAAGGGTGGTCTTATTATTGTTAAATCTTGTGAACATAGTTGAATCCTTATTAAGAAATATAATGAATCAATTTATATTCAATATAAAAAGGTAGGGGATTGTGAAGTATAATCTTACATATTTTATTGATTTGATTTTTTTAAATTTTATATTATAATTATACAGGTGTAATTCCATGATGAAGATCGTGATTTTTGGTGACTTGATTCTGCTATAGTGACTTTCCTCCTGAACCTCTATTTTTTGTGATTGTTTGATTATCATCATAAATAATCAACTAGTTAAGTATATTCAGTTAATGAATTAAATTCCCCAGGATCTAATGGATTGTGTGATAATACCCTTAATTAAAAAAATTAATTAAATAAGTGATACTTTTATAAATATAAAAATATTTTGTGTTGTCGTATGAGATATGATGTGTTTGGGGGAAGTGGGAAAGATATGGTTGGGCAGTAGGGCAACAATGTAAAATGGATTTGGGCTTGGTTATGGGGTTGTTTCAATGTGGTGCTTGTTGTGTGTTGTTTTTCTTTAGGTTCCTGATTGGTATAGATGGTGATAATAATGATCTTGGAATATAAATCAATGTACATTTTTTAATGAAATGGTTTGGTAATGAAGAATATAGAAAATGGACCAATAATAATTAAATAGTGAAAATGAACTATGAATTGCGTTCTGATTATGTGGGGTTGTGCATTTAGTCATAGAAGTGGGTGTGGGGGATCTTTTAAGTTTGTTGGTGATTAAATTTTAAACCTATAAGTGGGGATTATGTGGTTTTATATATATGTATGTATATGTTATATTTTTCATGTGATTTCTATATACACCCCACCCATGTCGAGCACTATGTGCAGACACCCGCATAGTCACGTGGGGGTGTTTTTTCCAACATCCCACTGGGAGGATGGATGGCTAGCCACCCGCTTTTCACTACTCCCTCTTCCAGACGATAGTGGACTAGGTTTCTTCGAGTGATTTGTGATTTGTGTTCCCATGTGTATTCAAGATGAGATGTGTTGTGTTTTTTCATGTGTCTTTGGGATGAGATGTGTTGTGATGTCTTAGGTGTCTCCAATATGAGATGTATTGTGATGGCCCGGGTGTGATCTTATGGGATATATTGTGTTGTGATGGCTCAGGTGTGTGCGGGTGGGATGTGATGTGATATATTCAGAAGAGGTGGGAGTGTTAGGGCATTTTTCATTAGGGTGTGAGAGATTTTGATCAGTGGGAAAGTGGTGTGGGGTACTCTATCAACGATGTGATTTATATTATATTATATTACTTGGATGCATTATTTGGTGAGCGATCCTTGGTGAGGTTTGGTTTATGATTAGTCTACCTATCAGGTGCTGTTTGGTTTTTCTATTCTCTCATGGGTGCATTATTATGCTCCTTCTACTTGTGCACAAGAGACTTTGATTTTCCTACTAAGTATACCTTTGTGCTCACCCTACATATATAATTTTTTTCAGTTTTCCAGGTGAATTACATGGACAATGTTGGGCATTACTAGCTTGGACCTTCGAAAAATTGTTGTGTTATTTCTCTAGTTTGGTTTTTGGGTATTTACCTTGGAGACTTGTATATGTATTAGTTTTATTTACACATGCATTATGGGATGGTTTTTGGTTTTCTAATATATATGTAATGGAGTTTATTTTGGTTGATTCCTTCTATCTCTCAATATTTTTTCCTTATAAAAGGTAAATTCCCCCTATATTGTGAAATTTGTACACCCTTGGTGCTATTCGCCAACCCAGAGCCTATTGGAGGTGGGACGTAGGAGTCATTATCTCTCTCCTATCATTATGGTATCTTTAGTGGGATGGGGTCATGACAGAGTGGTATCTGAGGTGATGGTTGAGAGATAGGATGGATTTTGGAGTTCGGAACTATGAGGTTTTCATGGGTTGGTATGGAAATAGTGTTAGTTGACCTTGGTCCAAAACATATGCTTGGGATACTAACTTGAACATGGGATTTTAGGTCCTCCTTGATCCAATGCATGGACTCTGATATTATTGAATGACCAAGTGAGATGGGAGTGCTTACATAATAGAGACCTAGGAGAGTTACATGCTTCATGATGACATATGTTCTTGTTTGAATTATGTTGTTTGGAGAAACTTAAAATGGATAAAATGAAATAAATTGATTAAATATAATTATAATATATAATAATGAAAATCCATACTACTGGGATTTGGAAATCCTTGTTTCTATTTTATCTATGGTTCATGATCAACGTCTTCATGTGGATCAAGAAGTGGAGGTTCAGTAGGCAGAACGATTTGATCGATAGAGGGTTGATCTTGCTGAGGATGATGATCAATGGTAGAGGATGTTTAATGCTTTTCAGCAGTAGGATTTGGAAAATTATAAGGGGAAATTTTGGATTTGGAAATAGAGAGTTGGATAGAGGGTATGGATACTGATTCTGATTTGATGTGATCCATGAAGGAGTACAAGGTCCCTTTTGTGGTTATTTAGATGCGAGGAGCTACGCTTCAGTGGTGAAATTTGTATCTTGGTAAGTAGAGGGAGGTAGATGTTTCATGGGTTGACTTCTAGGAGTTTTGGAAAGATTTCCTCTCGTTGACCATGATGTTTGACAAGAGGTATGAGCTACTCTCCCTCTATCATGATATTATGTCTATAATGGATCTTGGGAATAAGTTCAAGGACCCTTTTCACTTTTCCCCATATCTTCTTCCAGTTGAGGATTCTCGAGCAATTCCTATTGATAAGGCACTTATTCCTTAAATCCAATATATAGTTACCCCTTTTACATTGCCAATGTACCTATAGTTTTAGAATAAGGAAGATGTGATCAAGTGAATTCACTCATGTGGAGGTTTTATGTTAGAGTGGGACCAACAAGATTCCATAATAAGCAAAGTTGTTGGTGGAAATCCTCAGGTGCTGGGGCCTTTGAGATTTTGACTATCTTGGATTCGACCTTGGTAGCCTAAATTTCGACCATCTTGTTTATGTGACTTTTATATGGGATTGGGGATTATGTGTTTCTTCTGTGGGGGTTTCTTTCATCTTTAGGACCAACTCCCAGTGTCTTTTCAAGCTTATTTTGTCTGAGACAGATAGGTTTAGCATCATCCTCAACAGCAGTTACCAGTTAAGTTGTTCCAACAGTAGAGGAAACACGCTTATAGTCCAGCTGGGGTAGATGAGGCTGGTAGTGGCTAGCCTCAGGATGTTCCTTTTTCTTAGCGACCTTGACCCGAGCATGGTCTTGTAGGCAGCTATCAACAGAGAGGTAGGGGAGCTAGGTGTGTTCAATTGAATGCAGTGGAGGTAGCAGCACCAGATGGGCCAAAGATCGTTATAGGTATGATCGGTTTATTATCTACACTTATATGTGATTCTTTTAATTCTATATATTCACACTTATTTTTGGTACCCACACTTTTCCATTCCTTGGGACTATACTTGGAGAGGCTTCATGTACCCTGTGTGTTGACAATGTAGTCGAAGGTCAAACCAGCTTGTTTGATGTGTGTCGGAGGTGTAGATTGATGATAAGGATGCATAAGTATTTTAGGGATATTTTCTTACTTGATATGAAGCTGTAATATTTCATATTTGGCATCGAATTTTTTTATTCATTGCATGCTATTTTTTACTACTTTTGGAGGAGAATTGTGTTTTCAGGTGTGGATGGCCAGCGTGAGGTTTTCATTGGTGAGTGGAGTTGTCGGGTGGGTAGTCAGCATGTGGAGACCCTTATTTTCTTGTTGTCTAATTTTTCAGTAAAATCAATTGACGTTGGGATGGTATAGATTGCTAGGTTCATCAGGGAGTTCTTGGACATTTTTTCTAAGGAGGTTCTGACACTACCCCCCTCAACATGATGTTGAGTTTTTGATAGACTTACAGCCATGTGCTTCTCTGATTTCAATGGATCCTTATCAGATGGAACCTTATGAGTTTTCAAGATTTGAGGATTTAGATTGATGATCTGATGAAGAAAGGATTCATCTGGCCTAGTGTGTCATTGTGGGGCACTATAGTGTGGTTCTCTAAGAAGAAGGATGGTAGTTTGAGGTTGTGCATAGACTACTAGATATTGAATCAGGATACAATCAAGAACTATTACCCACTTCCATGGATTTGATGATCTTTTTGACTAGCTGAGATGAGTGAGTTGGTTTTATAAGATAGTCCTAAGATCTATATATCACTAATTAAAGGTGAAGGAGGGTGATATCCCGAAACTACCTTTAGATGAAGGTATGGGAACTTAGATTTTGTAATCATGTCATTCGATGTTACGAACACACCAGTCATGTTCATGGGGTTCATGATCTTTTTGTTTCACGGGTTATTGGGCCAATTCATCATCATATTCATTGATGATATTTTGATATACTAAAAGTCATAAGAGGAGCATTTTAAGCATCCCTGAGTTGTCTTTTAGGATCTTTAGTTCCACCATCTCTATGGAAAGTTGTCCAAGTGTAAGTTTTGGACAATAGAGGTCCATTTCCTCAGGAATGTGGTGTCTCAGCAGGGTGTGGTAGTTTAACCAACAAAGTTTGAGGCAGTTGTTTCTTGGGAAGCACCCAATAATGTGAAGATGTTCATAGCATTCTTGGTCTTGTAGGTTATTATCAGAGGTTTGTTCCCAATTTCTCTTGGTTTTCAACTTCATTGACAGCATTGACCAAGAAAGACCAAACTTTTGTGTGGAATGATCAATTCCATGAATAATTCAATTACTTAAAAGGGATTTTTTTCATTTCTCCAGTGCTTCAGCTACCATAAGAGGGTGTGCTTTTTGAATTTTCTATGACGTATCCCATTTGGGATTAGGGTACATCTTGATTTAGTAGAATTAAGTGATCTATTATGGGTTTAGGAAGTTACACCCTCATGAAATTAACTATTCCACACATGATCTATATCTAGTGGTAGTTGTGTTTGTGCTGGATTTATGGTGACATTACCTCATTGTGGAGTGATTTGTGGTCTTCAAAGATCACAAGAGTTTAATGTATATCTTTTCCCAGTGTGACCAAAATCTAAGACAGCAGATGTGGATGGACTTCCTTCCGGACTATGATTTTGAGGTCTCCTAAACATCTACAATGGGAAAAGTCGTGTCTAATTCTTTTAGTAGTAATTTGTGAAAGGATTTTGTTCAAGAGTTTGTAGATGATTTGAGAGAAATGAAGGAATTTTAAGCCTTGAACTTGAATATAAGGGTGGTCAAAAAAAGATATTTCATGTTCTAGATGATAGTGTAGTCTTTTCTAATGTAGAATGTGGAGGAGTCTCAGTGAAGAGATTCATATGTATAAGTGTTGAGTGATCATGTTGGCCATGGTATTGCTCCGGAGGTATGGTTGGAGGATATTCAGAACCAGATGTTGTTTCAAGGAAGTTTCTTATTTTGGTAGAAATGTGTAATAGAGTTCTTTGTGAGTTCTATAGATAACCTTTTGTGGTACACATAAGAATTTATAAAATGTATCATAGATTAAAGACACAGTTTTGGTGTCCCATAATGAAATTGTTAGTGGAAGAGATTGTGAATCAGTGTCTAGTTTTCCAGCAAGTGAAGGTTGAGCATTGTGTTCTGGTAGGTTTGTTATAACCTTGGATGTTCTGAAGTGGAAATGGGATGACATATCTATGGATTTCATCATGGGGTTACCCTAATCTTTGGGAGGTTTTGACACTATATGGGTAATTTTTGATTGGTTGATGAAATCGGCCCACTTTCTAGCGATCAAGGAGTCAGGTGTGGTGGATGCTTTGGCTAAGAGGTATGTGGATGAGGTGGAGTGGTTTTATAGAGTTTTGAGATCCATTTTTTAGATCTAGATTCCCATTTTACCTTCTAATTATGGAGGGTATTTCAGAATTCTTTTGGCACCTAGTTTCTTCTCAACACTACTTTCCACCCTCATACAGATGGTCAGATAGATCGGACTATCCAAACAATGGAGGATATGTTGCAGGAATGTGTATTGGACTTCAGAAGACCATGGGCACAACACCTACACCTGTTCAAGTTTGTTTATAATAAAATCTATCACTCTTAAATTGGAAAGGATCCATTTTAGGCTTTGTATGGATGGTATTGTCATTCTTCATTGTACTAGACTGAGGTTGGGGAGGCAACAGTTCTTGGTGCTAATTTGGTGCAGAGAAAAATAGAGAAGGTTTAGTTGGTTTGAGATAGGATGAAAGTAGTACAAGGCCGACATAAGTCTTATGTTGATAGAAGGAGGAGGCCACTTGAGTTTGAGGTTGGAGACTATGTATTCTTGAAGAATTACCCTCAATGTGGGAAGAGAAGATTCAGGAAGGGGAGTAAGATCTCACCCCATTTTTTGGACCTTTTGAGGTGTTAGGGAAATTTTGTGAGGTGTCATATCAGTTGGTGTTTCTACCGCATCTAGGGAGGATCCTCGATGTCTTCCACGTATCTTAGGTCTGTCAATATCTTCACAATGACTACCATGTCATTGAATGGGGATATTTGGATATTAAAAATGACACAACCTTCATGGAGCATCCAGTGGAGATCCAAGGCCATCGAGATAAGGTGCTACGATGATGAACTAGTCCCATTTTTTGGGTGCCCTAGAGGCATGGTGGATTAGAGAATAGTATTTGGGAGAATAAGACATAGATGTGATCCTAGAACCTGAGGTTGTTTTGATTTTTTCCTTATCTTTATTTTCTTTCTGATGTTTTGTTCAATCTCTGGTGTTTTATGAGATATGTTGTTTTTCCTTGATGTTATGTGTGATGTGAGATGTCCGATGATGTTTTTACATGAGAAAAAAGGGAATACTTAATTCCTAATCAAGATGCATTCTACTACGATGCGATTAAACCTATACATGCAAGTCAGTGTCTCCTAGATCAGATATTATCTTGACATAGAGGATAGAATTCCCAGATTTTTATGTCTAAGAGATTATGGTTGTTTGGTTTGTAGTGTTGTTTCATGTGTAACAAGATCCTTGATATGTATCTCGAGGGATGGTTTTTTGGACCCTTCCTCTCTTTTCTTATAGGATGGTTTTAAAATTGTGGGGGCGAGAATAGTTTGAGAGGTATCTAATGTAATGGCCTAGACCTTCTGGCCCATTACTTTGCAAAAAATCTGATTTTTTAGGTGTTTGGGGTTAGTCTGGGGTGTTTTGGGAACATGTGATTCACTCCAATAGTTATTAATTTTCAAAGTTTCCCAATCTTCCAGTTTCCCAATGATTACTCATCTTGGAAGTGACTCATCTGGAAAAGGCAGTGAATCATCTGGTTGTGACTCGCCTAGTAGTGACTTTTATGGAGGTGACTCTTCTGGTAGTGAATCATATGGCAGTTATTCCTCTGGCAGGGACTCGTTTGGCGGTGAACCACCTGGAAGTGACTCATCTGGAGGTGACTAGTCTGGCAATGACTCTTCTAGAGGTGACTTGTCTGGTGGTGACTCTCCGGGCAGGGACTATCCTAGCATTAACTTTCCTGGAGGTGACTTACCTGGTTGTGACTTGTGTAGCAGTGACTTTCCTGGCAGTTACTCGTCTAGTGGTGACTCGTTTCAATAGTTTTCCATTTTTCCATAATTTTCTAGTTTTTTTTCTTTTTTACATAATATTTGTGAGAAATGTATTTAATAACATAATTAATGATTTTAAAATCCATTTCAAAGTGGATCGATCATATCTTAAGTTTCTAAAAAAATTAGATTCCTTTAAAACATTTAAAATGTGTGGCTTTAATGAGATCCTCTTAAATAATCAACTAAGATGTTTCAAATCCTATTAGTTTGGGATCTAATCCTTGTAAGGTGGATACCTTCCCTTCATTCATTTATTCTTTTTTCTCTATATACGAGAAGTTCCAAATCCTTCTTCCTTAGAGTCCTAGAGTGTGGTGCTACAGTTTGTTTGAGACCCCCCTGAAGAGTTTCTTGTTGTATGTGCACCTCTATTTTTGTTGTAATAAGGATTTTCCGATCATATTTCTTCTAGGTATAACTTCCTTCATTTATCCTTAAGTGTATCATGATACATGGGATTATTACTGTTAACTCTTATGGGCATGGTTTAATATAGATTAAGAAATACAATGAATCAATTTATATTGAATATAAAGGGGCAGGGGAATGTAAAGTACAATCTTACATCTTTTATTGATTTGATTTTTTTTGAATTGATATTATAATTATATTGGTGTAATTACATAGTGAATATCATAACTTTTGGTTCCTTTATTCTGCTATAGTGACTTTCTCTTGAACCTTTGTTTTTTTGATTGTCTGATTATCATCAAAAATAACCGGCTAACCAAGTATATTTGGTTAATGGATTAAATACCCCATGATCTAATGGATTGTGTGATAATACCATTAATTAATGAAGTGAAATTAAATAATATATCCTTCTCTAAATATAAAAATATGTTGTGTTATGGTATGAGATATGATGTGTGTGGGGGTAGTCAGAAAGATATGGTTGTGTAGTGGGGATGCGGTGGAAGATGGATTTGGACTTGGTTGTTGGCTTTTTTCCATATGGTGCTTATTGTGTGTTATTTTTATTTAAGTTCCTATTTGTTATGGATTGTGATAACAATGATCTTGTAATATAAATTTATATACATGTTTTAATGAAACGGGTTTGTAATGAAGAATCTGGAAAATGGCCCAATAATAATTAAAGACTGAAAACGAACTGTGGATTACTTTCTGCTAGTGTGGGGTTGTGCATTTAGTCTTGGAAATAGATGTGGGGGCCTTTTAAGTTGGTTGGTGATCTACTTGTAAACCAATAGGTGGGGATTTTGTGGATTTATAGATATGTATGGATACATTGTATTTTCTTTGGGATTTCAATAATCACCCCACCGAAGTTGAGCACTATGTTCCAACACCCGCATGGTCATGCATGGGTGTATTTATAAATATCTTGGTGTGGTATGGATGGTTTGACACCATCTCTTCTATACTCCCTCTTCTAGGAGATAGTGGGCCAGGTTTCTTTGGGTGAGTTCTGTTGTGTGGTCCCAGGTGTCTTTGGGATGAGATGTATTGTGTTTTCCCATGTGTCTTCGGTATGAGATTTGTTGTGATGGCCAAGGTGTGTATGGGTGGGATATATTTTTTTGTGATGGCATAGGTGTGTGTGGGCATGATGTGATATGATATATTCAGAAGAGGTGGTAGTATCGTGACATTTTTGTTGGGGTGTAAGAGTGGCTAATCAGTGGGAAAGTGGTGTGGGGTACCCTATCATTGATGTGCTTTATATTATATTATATTACATGGAATAATTATTTGGTGAAAAGTCCTTGGTGAGGTTGGGGTTTTGATTAGTCTACCTGTTAGGTGATATTTGGTTTTGTTGTTTTCTCTCGAGTCCATTAGTATGTTCCTTCCAATTGTGAATGAGAGACTTTGGTTTTCCTACTAAGTATACATGTATGCTCACCCTACTTATATAAAAATACTTTCTATGTTTATATAAGGATTACATGGACCATGTTGGGCATTACTATCTTGTACCTTTAGATAGTTGTTGTGTTTTTTGATCTAGTTTTTTTGGTATTTACCTCGAAGACTCTTACATGTATTAGTTTTATTTACACATGCATTATGGGATGGTTTTTGGTTTTCTTGTATATATTTCATAGAGTTGATTTTGGTTGATTCTTTTTACCTCTTGATCTTGTTTCTATATAAAATGGAAATGTCTCCCATGTTTTTATGTTTGTACACCCTTGGTTCTAGTTTCCAACCCGGGGCCTATTGGAGGTGGGACTCGGGGGGTCATTATCTCTCTCCCCTCATTATGGTATCTTTAGTGGGAGGAGGTCGTGGCACACTAAAAAATTATTATTACTCTTTAATCTATAAAATTTTTAATTACCCCATAATATTATCTCGTTTCTTAATGCCTCTCATCACAATAAGTTAGCATAATTCTTAAATTCTCATGAAGTCCTCTAAGGGAAGATCAAGTTCTCAATGTGAGTACTAATTTTACCCTAATCTATTTCCCTATCTATATTTATCTTAGAAATTTATTTACAAAATTATAATATTATGAATTAATTATTATTAAAATACTTTATTTTATTATGTTAAGTTAAAAATCATTATTTATTTTCCATCCATTTATTTTGAAAAATTAAAATGTCTTCATTTATACATGCAGACTACTACCTCCATGAATGACTTGTTTGATTTTTCATCACCACCTTAAATTTAAAATTAAAAATGGGTATTTAATGTATTAATATGATATTTTTAAAATTATTAATATTTTTAAAATATAAACTATTCTGTATATTCCTCTTGTTCTATAGAAACGAATGAATCACCTATGCATACGTGTGGGCTACAACCTCTACAAAAGTGACATATTTCATTTTTCGTATATTATTTTTATTATTTATAAAAATAACTTAAAATAGAATTAAAACCCTTTATAATATATAAATAATTTAATTATACTTCTATAATAATTATATTATTCCAAAATAATATCTTTCTTAAACATATTTACCCATAGATTATAGTTTGTTCTTGTTTGGGGTAGTTTAACCACCTACGTGAACAATCCTATAAAGTTATATCATAGATGAATATAGAAACTTAACTAATGGTGTTATTATAAATTAATGAGAAAATAATTATTTTTATGGTTTTTAATTTTATATTAATATTTATCTTATTATTAATATACCAGCATTTTTGTTCCTAAAATTTTTACGAAGCATGCTTATCACAAACTTCATCATCATAAATAATAACTAAAATACTTATAAAAAAATATAACATTATAAATATTTATAAAAAAATCTATTAATGTACCTATAATTATCTTATAATGAAAATTTTGAATTTATAAATAATAAATTCCATTACCATTATGAAACTGTTATTAAAGAAACAATTAAAACTTATAACATCCGATGATGAAAATAAATTTTATCTTAAAAATATGTTTGAAATAAAAGATTATAAATGTGGATTATAAAAGTTTATAGGTATTAATAAGGTTATAAAATAGGTGATTAAGTTATTTATTCTTTTTATATATGATGTTATTGCATGTTAGACTAAGAGAGGATACAAAGTAAGTGGTTTTGTTAACTCAATTATTATCCATTGAGATATGATTATTCTTCATGAACTTATTTCATATAAGTTGGGTACATTATTCTATTTGATTATATTGTATGTTATTTTATATTTTTTATAGATTTATATATCTACCACAGAAACCCCTTTCTAAATGTCTCTTGCTTTCTGAATTATAATATCCCTATGGGATTTAGTTAAGTCAAATTACCTTTCTTTGAGTTAAAATGACATTCCTTGAGAATAATTTTTCTATTTTTGATAAATTATTTTATTTCATATTTTATATTATATTTCATCTTTTATATATGGGTATAATTATGTTTTTTACTCAAATATTATTTCTCTATAAATCACTTTCTTATAAAAGTGAAATGTTTTTAAGAAAAAAATCTCATCTCCTTTAAAGAATTTGTTTCCTCGATTTCCTTGTCCATTATTCCCAAAAATATTTTCCTTTATTATTTTTAAATCCAAATATGTGTTTAATCATGTTATATTACTATTTTACATTACCACTTTTCAAAGGTATGTTTTACTACCTCTTTTTATGATGTGAGTTTTCAACAAAGGTATTTCAAAATATTAAAAAGGGTTTCTTTCCATTCATAATAAAATGTTTTATATTCCACTCTAAATTTACACTATATAACCCATATAAATTTTACAAGGCTCCATTATTGAATATTATTTTTTGAAATTAATGTTCTTCAAAAAAATTACTATACCTTATCGAAAATTACTTTTTAAAATGACTCATAACTTATTCTTTTATGACAATGTTAAAAAAATATTTTCTAAAAAATCCATTATATTTTCACTTATATTTTACTTTATATCTCTAAAGTATTTAATTACAAGTAAATTATTCTTATTTAATAACTCTCTAAATTCCTTTATAAAATACTCATTTTAGGTGATTGAATATTGGGTATCAACTGATTAAATCCTTGATGTCAATTTAGGTTATACCGTTTGGAAATGTTACAAAATCCATTCAATTTCTATGAGTTCTTCATACTATAAAAGGTTATTCATCTTATTTTTTAATGTGATTTATCACATGATCATAAATAGGTATTTTTCATCTATATAAACATCTTTTTATGTTCCCTATGTTACATTGGGTATACCTTCTTATGATTCCATCTGCCTTTATTCCCTAGATGGCCAATAAAATGTTTAATTAATGTTTTTATGAAAATAATCTCTTTTATATGAATTAATTACATGTTTCTTTAAATATAAATGTTTTCATATGTAACACATATGAATGTTCTATCGTTAAGGGATGGTTGGGTTCGTTATATCCCTCTAATGAATTAGGTAAAGTTTGATATCTCATGAGATAATGATTTCTTTTCATGGTTGTAATTGTGTTTATGCTATGCTCACAAGATTATGCATAGGTGTAATTGTAGTTAAAATATTCTAACAAGATTTTCCATGCATGTAGTTATTATTAATATATGCTCACAGGATTGTGGATGGGTGTAATTTTGGTTAAGATATTCTCACAATAATGTGTGCATACATAATTTTGGTTAAGCTATGTTCACAAGGATGTATTTTCCTATGCTTATGATTATACTATATTCATATATTTTTTTACTATATTCATGTTATGGTTAATTAATAATTTTGTCAAGATTAGATATTTATACATTTAATTTTATTTATGATCCATGTTTATTTGGGTATGATTTACTAATGTTATGTTCATGGACCATATTTATGCTCTCATAGCGATATTATTATCTTATTCTCATTTTGGATTATCATGATATCTCTTATTTTTACCATTACTGAGCATTTGAGTTCACCCCTTTATCTTGTTTCTACTTACCTAGGTTATGAATATGAGTTTAACTTATGGGAAGTCTAGAATGAAGTCTAGTGTGGTTCAATTATGGAGAAACATTCACAAGTATCATAAAATAAGTTGCTTATATAGTTGATCATCAAATAAAATAAAACTTACATTCTTGGGATTGTGTGATTATTTATGACCTGTAAAGTTTAACTTATTGAAATTTTATAAAATAAAAATATGTATAGCTTAGGACATATAACTTGGTATCTATTATATGTGTAAAGTATGTTTTATTATCACCAAATATAAGAATATGAGTCCGGGGAACCTCGACACTCCTCCAACCTCTCTATTAAAGAAAACCCATCAAGTTATACATCTATTAAACATTTCATTAAATATTGTGATCTCATTTAAAATCTTATTACATGATAAATTAATTTTAATTCATTAAAGACACTACATCATTAAGTATAGGAGAGGGAACATTATAGTTTATGACTTTTCAATTTTTCAAATTTTTGTGTCTTTTCTTTCTCACTATTAGTGTGTTTTTCAAATTGGTAATATTAACTAGAATACAATTTAAAACTTTGAGTCCTTTAAAATTTTTAGAAAATAATTAGAATTATCAAATAACTTTAGATTAATTCTGATATTAAATTGTTTTTAAATTATGAGTGAATGATTTCATGAAAAAATCTTTCATTTTTTAAGATTTCCCCTTCACATATTATCCTATATTTTTTATCACTTTCCCTTGAGTCTTCTAAATAAAATTTTAAGTTTTATTTATAATTCCCTCTTTCTTGAGAGATCCAAGATGTACTTTAATAACCATGATTTGTTTATAGATATAATCAAATCCTTAGAGAATTCCAGGAACTATTACTTAAATTATTGAGGTATTCCTCTAATTTTATGCACCTTTTATAATAAAATCTATTTTAATCCAACCGATAAATTAATCCTAGTTTTCATTAGTAACCATGAATGAAGTGTTTAGGTAGCCATATTAGATTGACAATATTACTATCTACCTGGCTCTAAAACTTCATACATGATCAAAGTTAAAATCAAGAGTAGTGGGGAAAAAGAAAAGGAGTGGAAAATTCTTTTTGGCAGAATATCTTGGAATTTAATGAAAAATTATATTATAACTTCTTTTTTCTAATTTGGGAGAAAAATCATAATGGGAAGAATATAATAATATTATTAATGTATTCCAATGTTGTCCATGTAATTCCCTAATTATTTTGAAATTAAAAGTTCCCTCTCTTTCCCTTAAACATATAATTCTAAATACAAATCCATATCAAAAAAAAGTTAAACTAATGCTACTAAAAAAGGGAAATTTCAAAGAAATTTATTTTTTTGCTGAAGTTAAAAAGGGAAAAGTATGTGAAAGAATCTAGAGAGAAGATTTAATTTATGGTGGAGTTATAACCAACATTTATGTGTTGTTTATAGGTTCTACTTAAAAAAGTATTTAAGAAGGCTCTAAAACACATCAATTATAAGGGAGTGCTTCCAAGTCTAGGGAATCATATATCTCAAACCTTTAAGAGAAATTTTAGAGTCCCCCTTTTCTTTCAAGAGGTTAAAAAACCATGAAACTTAATGAAGAAAATATTGGAAAGGAATATTTCTAATACAAAATTTATTAAAAGGAGTGGGTTGTCCATGGATAATTAAAAAATATGAGTTATTATTAGAGTAAGTTAAGGGAGAATCCATTCTTATAAGAAACTAAAAAACATGCATTAATATTTAACTTAGATCCAAACCAGTTCACTCAGTCATAATAGTTTAATCATTGATTCCCACAAACCTTAATCCACATAAAAACCCTTGATTATTCCCTCATGATATATAAAAATACTTGACTCTTTGGGTGGATATAAATAAATTCATCAAGATTATAGTGAAACATATGTGAACTTTGAATGAGAAAAACCTTTCTTAAAATTCAAACATGAGTGTTGAGTAAAATATTTTCAAGAAGGTAAGGTATAAGTGTGAATTAGGGGGTAAAAGAAGTAAGAAATAATTTAATATGTTGAATGAATAAAATAGAATCCAAATCATTTATGAATGATAACTCAAGGACGACGATGTTGGAAAATATGAACTCATAATGGATAGGGATTTGAATTGTTCTTTGGTAATATTTTTTATTTTACTTATCTAGGAGTCTAAGAGATATGTGTGGGGGAATTGAAAATAAAGTATTTACTTAAATTTTATATTTTTTAATGAATTTAATCCCTCTATTTTATAGTTTTTATGGTGAATATCTTATATTTTATTATTAGATAATTTAGGATTTAATTATAAAAATATCCCAAAAAATGATTTCTAATTAATTTATTTATATTTAAAATTAATGGAATAAAGGCTACATGGAATTATGATCACATGATGTGATTCTGAAAAATGGAAAAGGATATGAACATAAGGCTTTTTCCAGGTGTATATAATATTGTTTCCACAATCTTAAAGCTTTTACAGGCATCATAATTATTTGAAGGTAAAAAATTATACCTTATCATAAGTCTTTAAGTGTCATTGTAAATATTTTTTGTGTAATTGTAAACATTTGGATTCAACATAAATATTCCTGGTCATAAACCATTACTACATCATAATGCTTTATGAATTTATTTAAAAATCAATTTGTGGAAGATCAAATATAGGCTTCAAGGGACTCATCCACATTGAAAATTGGAACTTTGGGATGATACATAAACACTAGTACTACCATTAAAAGGTTACTACATGAATTAAAATAATTCATAATATTTCAATTAGGAAAATAAAAAATAAATTTATAGATTTTTAGGGAGAAATAATCACATGAAGATCTAAATATATGAAGAATAAAGGAGATTTAAAATGATATAGGATCTTAAGGGTTTGATCATTTGAGAAAGGAAGGAACCTATAATCTTTAAAATAAAGCATGTTACTATGAAGAAGATAGTTATATAGAGTCATTATCAAAGATATCACTCTAGAGAATCTATTATCACTGGTGTTTCATTTATTTTTATGATTTATTAGTTTTTAATGCCTTATTATTTCCTATTATGTTATGTTACCATTTAAATATAGAGGTAATATTATGAGTGATTATGAAATGTAATGACACACTTTTGTAATGATTGAGTTTTCATACCTATTTGAATAAAACTATTTCTTTTTTTTATTTCCGTCTTGGTGAATGTTTGATACTTTCAATGAAATTGTATTTCAAATTTTGAATGTTTTCATTATCACTATCAAATTTGAGAATATATCATCTCCTTCCACATAGTATAGATTGTTTTTAAGGAGTAGTTTGTTCTAAGAGTTTATTTTCTAGTAACTGATGGCATGTGTGTGGGAGTTGTGGGTTTCTTCTAGCCTTCCTAGGAAAACCAAACCCTGATCAGGGATTTCCTCGGTAGGAAGGGAGTGATTAATTGAATTCTATATAAATAGGAATAGGGATTGGATGAGTAGGGAAACTATTTAGATAATTACTAATATATATCTTCAACTTATGGTGTTTAGTAAATCTATCAAGTAACCTTAAATTTACCAATTATAAAGGAAAGAACTTAAACAATTTGAAGACTATGATAAAATTATAGAAGGAAATTCAACCCTGACCTAATCACCCTTATCATACACTATTTTCAAAATTTCAATTCATTGTTAATTTTTTTATAAAAATATCTAACACAAAATAAACTTCTATCCCTTTAACTAAGAAAAATGTGACAATTGAATTTTGTGTGCACCCCACTCTAGAAGACTACCTAGGGTTACCATTACTAATGTATTAAACTTAGAAAATAAATTTATTTTTTCCTTCTAGTGATATGTGTGATCACTTATTAGTCAATGATGTTTTCATTCCTCTTTGGGATTTAAAATATCTTCTCTTGATATGTTTTAGAAGCTTTTAAGAAATTTATTTAGCATTAATTCTATAATTTTTATCCCCTGGAATTTTATGAATTTACTTATCATCATTCCTTTTAAATTTTATTTCATTCACATGATTTATTTATGATTCCATAATTATCTATAATTTAAACCCAACTATTTAATCCCATGATCCAATTTTTTATACCACTCAAACATTTAACAACCAACATACACTGTAATTCTCTTTAGATATGGTAAGTATAGTTCATTCCTTGAGCCTCATGTTGAGATGAATATATGGTCCAAGGAAAGGTTTTCTATGAACCATTTCATATAATTTTATAACTATCTCTTTATGCTTGGAATTGTTAAGATATGGTCTGGGGGAGGGACTATTATTATCAAATGAATTCTATAACTCTTCTCGTGGTCCCAAAACAATAGAGATTTGGTCTGGGGGAATGGTTCTTTGTATTTCCTACTTATTTCATAAACCCTTCTCTAAACCTTGTGTCATAGACCATGGTTTTTGTTAAGGGGATATTATTTGTCTTCTCTTCATTTATTTTCTGAATATTATTATATTATTTTACTTTATGTTGTGAGTTACATTCTTCTATGTCATGTATTGTACATGTGACTATATTTGTGATGTGTCTATGACATTACATGCTTGTATTTTGGATAGATTTTTTATGTACCTGTAATGTATGTTATGGCTTTAATTATATAAAAATAGGAGACATTTTAACCATTATAAATTATTATTTTCATGATGAATTTTAAAGCTATGTGGGCAAGTAAAGGAACTTAGTACCCGTGGTTTCACATACACCATTGTTTTATGATTTTCATTTTATGTTTAGAATCATTGTTATAACTTAATGTGATAGTTCATAGGATTAAAAGGGAAAACAATATGGAAACTTTTTAAAGTAAAAATTCACACCATGAATAGTCTATTCATGATGTGAAGTTTCACTGAGAAAATGTTGCGAATGGTTTCACAGTGTGAAGGTTTTTCACTGGGTGAATGGCGTAGTCCATTCATGATATGAAAACCAATAATTTCATGAATTTTTTTTGGTTTTTATAAATAGATGTTGTGTGATTTTTCATATATGAAACCCCATCTACCATTCACAACATGAATAGGGAATTCACATTGTGAATTCATCTAGGTCTAGCTAGTTTTATCACAGTATACAATTTTATTCTTCTCACATGGTTTATTTTTCCTCAATATCGAGTTATAGGGATATACAAGATCATTTATGATGATTTTTATGTCTGGAATACAATTATAATGGATATTTGAGTGTTTTATTATGAAAATAAAAGGTTGGGATCTCGTTCTTTCTTCTCATATCTGATCACTTTAGTCTTCTTGAGAAGAACCATAGATCGGTGTTGACACCCAAATCTATGGGAATTGGATGATTTTTTATGATATATTCTTGGGTTTTAAAAGATTAATGGAAGAAAGATATGATATTAGTGGAATCATCTTAGATCATTTGTGCCAAACAAACTCAAGATATGTGGATCTATACCACTCTAATGTCCTGGAACTTGTTGTCTTAATTCATCCTAATTTTTTCTTATACTTTTCTTGGAAATAACCTAATTAAATTTATATGGAAAATACCTATTGTGGTGTGATTTCAAAAGTATTAGTTTTGAAATATTGAAACAAAGTTGATTTTAAAAAATTATAATATAAATTTTGTTTTGAAGAAATGTTTTAATGGATAGTTTGTCATAATTTTGTTGTTGTGTGTTCACGTGATAATGGGATAAAATAAGGGTATGAAAGTACCCCCATCAAAATTGGATAGAATAAGGGAGTGAAAGTGCCCCCATTAAAAAAGGTTCAATAGGTGATGTCTTAGTGGATGGATGTCTCACCACTCGTGGGTATAGTGAGGTCCATAGTTTCCAGGCATGTATGTGTGTGTATAGGTGTGAACATGGGGTGGTTATTCCAAGTAGTAAAGAATGGTTTAAATGATTTTTTAAATGTTTTCCATGAAACCAATTTACAAATTTCATGAACTTTTTATCTTATTATCATATGTTTTATATAAAATTTTCTAACTTGTTCTTATCCTAGTGGAATGTGTTAGGAAGTCTATGGGTATTACCTACTTAGTTATATACTCACCCCCTACTTGGGAACTTTGGTGAATTTTTATATTTCTTCTATTGAGATACATAGAAGGAGAAGGTTTTATACTTATCTAGTGGGATTTATTGATGTTGTGATTATGTTTAGTAGATCTAGAGCTGTGTAGTTTCTACATCTTCTTCTGTTGTGGTTCCACTTAGGAGCCTGAGTCATCATGTATTGGAGTCTTTTTGTTACATCTTTTATTCCTTCTTTCAATATTACTCTGATGTTTTTCTTGTATTAGTGTCTTGCCGTGTTATGTGATTTATTTCACAAGCATCATATAGTTTTTTATTACTCTTTAGTATTAGTAGGTTGTGTGTTCTTTAGGTAAAATCATACCCTAATGGTTTAATAAGACTTTATCATTTATTTCCATCCTTTGAGGTCTTGAGGATGTCACTTATGGTTAGTGGAACTCAGTCTAATTCAGTCCTTGAGTTGGGTTGGTAGTAAAGAGATAGCAATTTTTGAACTTTAAATATGTTTATTAAAAATACATAGCTAACCTTTTTATGCTGAAATTTAAGTTATCATGGTGGTTTTGGTCAAAAAGTGTAATGAGGCACTTCTAGGTAAATTTCCATCTCATCTTCGTGGGTTTAACTAATGAGTATCTCATATCATGTATTAGTTTCAAGACTTACTACTAGGGTTAAATTGTTTAACTATTGTTTTATTATTTATGAAAAATGATTAAAATGGTTGATTTATGAATTAAAAAAATATATTTTATGGTTTCTTATAGTATTTGGAATTTTCAAGACTTTGGTTTCTAGAAAGTGATAACTAAATGATGTTTTTTTCTATTTATGGAAATTGACACCAGGTAGATGTGATATAAATTATCTAGAAGAGTCTATGGAAAATGTGGTCACAACAAATCCATAAGTGAACCAACAACTTGTATAGATAATTTTTCAAGGTTTTCAAGCCATTGATAGGGGAAATGGAAACTATTAACCATGGAAAATGGATCATTCAATGAATTTTAAAAAATAGATTCCACCTATTTTACAAGGAGATTCCAAAAATAAAAAATTGAAAGAGTGGATCAACCAAATGAATATAATATTTGATTTTCTTAGTACACTGGAATAGATAAAGGTTAATATATAAAAATATATGGTAGAGGATCTTTCACACTGGTGGTGCGATTTAGCTGTATAGTCTAGAGATGACCAAGGACCTCTGTGGGAGGATTTTGAGGGATTTTTTAACAAAAAATTATATCCCCACACATTCAAGATAACAATAACAATATACTTTTTCATATTAAAGTAATAAAACCTATCTATAACAAAGTATGCAACTAAGTTTATCAACATGGTCTATCTTTCTTTGAAATTATATAAGAGTAAATCCTTCAAGGAATGCATCTTTGATTCAAGATTGCGACTAGACATTTTATCTAAGATACTTGTACCTATATTATATATTAAATGGATTCTTTCAATAAGGAAATAGTGGAAAGGGTATCTTGCTGGAAATATTGTAGAAGGTAGCTTGTTTGTTTCTATAGGAACAGGTGGAAACTTGATTACTAGATACAAATGGAAGAGAGATATCTATTCTTAAGGAGGTGGAAAACCTTAGAATCTAACATCAAAATTTGTTAACTTTCATGTGATATTCAAAAGAAATTCAGGTCGTTTCTAATGCAGTTCTCTTACGCATAGAAAAAATGAATACATTACACCACTAAGTAATTTCAACCATTGTAGAAAGGATGGGAATATCAAGAGATATTGTCTAAGATTTTAGGAATCAAAATGTGGAGAAATATTATCTTATATTTAGGTCTCTTATTCTTGGATGAAATAGTCACATCAGACGAGTTATCATTAATAGACATAGGTGAACCATGAAATCTCTAGGAACACGTTGGTTGTCCATTCTACACCTCAGCAAGGAATCAAGATATATCCTATGGTAGTTGATTGAAAACTTTATGTAGTAAAGCATACTAACATGAGTTAGAAACTAGGTCCCTACACAGTGTTAGGTAAAATTCTTCTGAACTTGGCTCCTATGCATGTATTGTTTGATACTGGCATATCAAATTATTTTTTTGCTTCATCTATGGTTAAACAACTGGGACTATATATGGAAATGATGCCTCATATCATGAGTATCAATAAATTCATTGGATAAAGGGATTGAAGAGGATTCTAATTCCAAGAATGTTTTATTACCACTGATATAGTATATTTTCTCTAGAAGTTTATGATCCTAGAGATGGATTTTTTATTTTATATTTATTATGGATTGGACAGTGGGATTTAAATACCATATATACTATTATACTCGGTAGGTGATGTTCACATACCCATATGGATCGCTTTATGTATTCAATGGGGATTGGGATATAAATTCTCATAGAGCATGACATTTAGTAATAGTGGACATAACCATATTGACCCAGTTAGTAGTAGTGACCTTGAACATGGTAGATGAAATTGGAAATGGGACTCTTTCAATTTTATCGGATCAATAAATGGTTGTCTTCATGAATGATTTATCTAGGTTAACACCCAAATGGGAAATAAAATTTTCAATAAATATACTCCCAGGAACAAGTAATATTTCATTAATGACTTATAGAATGGTTCTGGATGAGTTATGAGTGCTAAAGGTTAATCTATAAGAGTTAGAAAGTAAAGGATTCATCAGACCTAGTACATCACCTTGGGTTGCAAAAGTTTTGTTTGTAAATAAGCTAGACAGTATTATCTGGTTATCTGTTGATTATCATAAATTGAACCAAGATATAATTAAAATAAAGTATCACGTTCCTTGAATTGATGACATGTTTGACCAATTTAAGGGATCCAAGTGGTTCTATAAGATTGATATATGCTCAGGATATCATCATCTTTGAGTCAGAATATAGGACACTATAAATATAGAATTTCAGAGTTGTTATGGACATTATGAATATGTTGTTATTCCCTTTGGTTAGAAAAATTATCCTGCAATGTTCATGGTATTTATTCATTGTATCTTCAATAAATACATTGGATCCTTTGTTTTTGTATTTATTAACATTATTCTGGTTTACTCTTGAAGTATGAATCATCATGAGGATCACTTGTACATTGTACTATGTACATCAAGGGACCATATTTTTTATACTAAGTTTAATAAGAATAAATTTTTGATATAATATTTTTGTTTCATTTCCCATGTTATTTCTTAAAAAGTAATATTATTTGATCTAGTAAATATGCAAGAAGTAGTATCATGGAAGATTCCAAATAATGTTTTTGACAAACACATTTTTCTATATTTATCATACTATTATTGTCTCTTTTTTTAGTATTTCTCTATAATTTTTTCTCCAATGACTTATTTTACACGAAATAGTGTTCCATTCATATGGAATGATTATTGTTAGAAAATATTTCTAGATCTTAAAACTCATCTCACTTTGGCACTCATTCTATTTTTTCAGAACTACAAAAGGACTATGTGGTATATTGTGATGAGTATGGATCTGGTATTAGTTGTATTTTAATGTAAGGAGATCATGTTGTAGCCTATGATTTGAGGAAGTTTAAATCACATGAGAACAACTATCCTATGAATAAACTATAATTATTTGTATTTATCCACTACTTAATGACTTGGAGGTATTTCTTAATAGAATAAAATTTCACAGTTTTCACTAATCATAAGAATTTGAAATAAATCTTCTCTTATTAAGACTTTAATTTGAGGAAATGAAGATGGATATATTACCTCTAGATGCTTGATTTTAACTTGGTATACACACCGGGTATATGGAATTATATTGAAGATGCATTGAGACAAAAATCATATATTGAAGTGGTATAAGAAGCTTGTGACCAATGAAAGCTGATGAGTGTGATTACTGACATGCATCTGGATTGAACCACTAAGGATAAACATGAAATTTTCTTTCCAATGAATCATGTTCCTAATTTTATATATTTTTCTAAAGAGGCACAGATATCATATCCCAATTTTATCACAATTATGCCAAATCAAAATGGTGGGGATACTTCTGATGGATGGATAGAGGATGAAAATTCATTGTTACATTTTTATAATCAAATTGTAGTTCCTTAGTATTTTGTGGAACAACTTCTTTATATATATCATTATTTGAAATGGGCCATTCATTTGAGATTTCATAAAATGTACAGTAAAATAAAATCACCTTTATGGTGTCCATGTATGAGATGAAATATTTTAGATTATGTCATGAAATTATTAAATTATCAATGGGTAAAAATTAATCATCAATGATGGTATTTCATGTTGTAGTCTATGCCTATACCTGTATGGAAGTGGTAACAAATTATAATAGACTTTTTCACATGTCTACTCAGAATTTTACAAAATAGTGATTCTATTTGTTTGATTTTGGATCAACTCACCAAATCGACATTATTTATCCCTACTGGATAATCTAACATGGTATAGGAGTTGGTAAAGTTTTATATCCGAGAAGTGGTCAAGTTACATGGAGTTTTATTTTATATTTTCTCTGATAGAGATCTTAGATTAACTTCTTAATCATAGAGATCATAAAAATAATATCTTGATACTCAAATGACCATGATCATGGAATATCATCAATAGATAAATGGGTAGTTGGAATGCACAATACAGACATTGGAAGATATACTCAGAGCCTATTTTATAAACTTTGGTGGCTTGTAGAAAGACCGTATCCTTTATTAGAGTTCACCTATAATAAAAGTTATTATAATAAAATGAAAATGCCATTGTTCAAGGCTTTGTATATTCTTACTTTCCATTTTACACTATTTAGTGTAGAAATATGAGATACATCATTAATTGGAATGAGTATTTTCCATGAGACTAAGAATAAGATCCAAATGATCTAAAAGTAGTTGATGATGGATCAAATCCAACAAAAATCATATAAAAACAATATTCATCGACCTTTATATTTAAGTATGAGTAGTCATATATTAATTAATGTCAAGGTAAGTTAGAACCATGGTATGTGGGACCATTCAAGGATGTTTAATGGATTCACACTGTCTCAAATCAGTTAGCCTTACTATCAAGGTTCAGTGTTGTTCATAACTTGTTCCATGTTTCTCAAATAAAGAAGTATCAACCAAATCATCATCATGTGATTAGTTGTGATCATGTTACTCTTGATTCTAATGTAACTTGTATCCATGGACCAGTTCAGATTCTGGATAGATATTAAAATACTTTTCGAGGGAGATATATTTTCTTAGTGTGAGTTTTATAAAAGTCGAGTCTGGTTCAATAGGAAAATGAGAATGGGAGAAGTTTATATAGGATAAATGGAATAAGTTGTTCAAAGGATAAATCGATATATAGCCTCTTAAGGATGGAAATCCCAATAGTGGGGATAATGAAGCACCTCTGGTTTGAGGTACACTATAATTTTATGTGTTTCATTTTATGTTTAGAATCATTGGGATTCCCTTATAGAAGAGTTAATAGGATTAAAAATTAAAACAATATATAAAATTTCTATAGGAAAATTAAATAATTAATAGTCCATTCAAAACATGAATTTAAAATGGGTAGATTTCATGAATGGTTTCATAGCATGATGGTTTTTCATCAGGTGAATGACGGTTTCAGTTCATGATATGAAAACTATTCACATCATGAAATGGTTTTCCAAGTTTTATAAATAGAGGTGACATGATTTTTAGTGTAATAAACCATTCGACCATTCACATTGTGAATAGGGAATTAATGTCATTAATTCTTTCAAGTCTAACCCGTTTTAGCCTAGTGTGTAGTTGTATTCTACTCACACTATTTATTTTTTCCTCTCTCTCAACTTTCATGGCTACCCAAGGTGATTTTCCGGGATTTTTGTAATCTAGACTTCAATTCAAATGGATCTTCAAGTGTTTAATTATGGAATTCAAAGGTTCGGATCTCATTCTTCCTTCTCATCTTTTATATCTTTATCATTCTTAAGAAGAACCATTGATTAGTATTGACACATGGATATATGGGTATTGGATGAGTTTTGATGAGATATTCTTTGGGTTTGATAGAGGAATGTAAGGAAGAGGTGGGATCATTGGAATCATTATAAATCCTTTATACCAAACAAAATCGAGGTGGGTAGCTTCTCTCCCACTCTACTATTCTATAAATTATTGTCTTAATTTTTCCTAAATTGTTCTTATTCATTTCCTAGAAATACATTGAGAAAAATTATATGGAAAATCCCTATTTTTTTATTTCAAAAGGGTCAGTTTTGAAAGATGTAAACAAATTTGATTTCAAAATAAGATTTATTGGGTGTTTTGTTTTAAAGAAATGTTTTAATGGGTATCCTAGAATAATTGTGTTTGTTTATATTCATGTGATAATGAGATAGATAAGGGAATGAAATTAACCCCATCAAAATGGGATAGAATATAAAGACCCAAACCTTTAATTTATAAATATTACATATTAATAGAAAAATATTTATTATATAACATAACAATATACAGTATAATCATTTAGTTTTAGTGCCTTGGGAAACTTGGAAAGATAAAAAAATTGGTCCATAAGTGAGCTACATCACCTCTCATTGTGTTCTTCATAACTAGAACCCTTCTTATACACATCATATATAATACTTTTCATCATAACCTAGGGAAATGAAACATGATAAAGGGTGATCTCAGATTCATAGTAAGGGTAAAAAAAGTAGATACCAACATTCATGAGCATAAGGGTAAAAGAATATAAGAATAAAATTTGAAAAACATGCCCTGTATGTCATAGTTCATAAACATGATTCATGGAATAAATATTGGCAGACCATAATACATGAATCATAATGGAATCAAAGAACATAAACCATGAGAACATAACATTGGCATACATCATAGATCTGTGGCATACACATAAGCATATAAAATAATTTATTTGGTATTTAAAGGCTCATTTACAAGACTATAATAGTGGAATGGGTTCACTATCTAAAATATCATAGTAGCCAAGGTTTACTCCCAAGACTATCATAATGGATAGAGTTCCTTATTGAATTGGGATCACTCCCCATTTTAGTCTGGTTTACCTCATGAGATGTCAATATTAACCCAATGAATTGAACAGTGATATAGGTCACACCCATCACATGATCAAAATCATACATATGTGTTCTATAAGATCATAAATCATTCATTATATTAGAACCCATGAAAATAAATGGGTTTTATAAAAATTTCATCATAGCATAACCTATGGAAAAGAAATAGGTTTCATAATAATTTCATTATGTCATTATAACATAATTTATGGAAAAAGAAGTGGGTTTCATAATCATTTTATCATGGTATAACCCATGGAAGAGAAATTGGTTTCATAAAAATCTTTTTATCATAAATATAAACCATTCCGAGAAAGAATAAGAATGGTATATATGGATCATATACCCAATAAAACATAAGTAACATCAAAGGATGTCATCTTGAATGGAAAATGATTTTGAAAAATTAATTGGAATATATCCTGAGTAAAATAGGCTTTCTACTTTGAAAATTACTTTTTAAAAGTTAATAATTTATAAAAAATCAAAATCCTTTTATTTTAAAATAAACTTAGAAACTTATAATAGAATCTTTAAAAATCGTTTAAAACATTTATTAAGGGAATTATTCTTCCTAATTTTATTTTTTTTAAACATAAAACATTGTAAAATTAATTTTATTTTAAAATAACCTTCAAAAAATATAAAGTAAGATTTAAAATAATGATTTGGTGATAATGGTGGAAAATACCACTCATACCTAATTTATTAAAAAAATATTCCTTTCACATTTTCATTAAAAGAAAAATAGGTCTTGTTTGCAAAATGATATGAAGATTCATTTAAAAGAAATTAAGACATGGATAAAAATTTCTTTAATAAATCATTTGGGTAATATAAAAAAATGAAAACATTTTATAAATCATTGTTTAGTAAGAAAAGGTATTTTCAACTGAAGAGAGAAATAAAGTCATATTTTCTTAAAAATATTATTATGAACTATTGAGTAAATAAAGAGATAAAATTAAAATTAAAACATGTATTTTAATGGAAAAAAATATAGGAGAATAAAATTCAGGAATTTATTTAGAGTTGGATCATAATATTTTATCATTGGAGTCATAATGATAAACAATCCCGATGAATGATGAGACCGTATCATAAAACCCTTACCATTATGGTAACATTGAATTTTAAGCCCCATTAAAATAATAAAATTAAATGAAACTTAAAATATCATGATAATAAATAAATTAAATACATTTCATATCAATTGGTCTATTTATACACCTCATAAAAGAAGATAGGTGTATAACATAACATATATCTCAAAAAAGGAAAGTTGAGACAGAAATCCCTTACCTTAAGTTTTGACTTCCTTCATACACAATCAAACACATGTATAATAAATATAATATTATTATAAATATATTAAATAACCATAATTATATTTATATCATACCATATATTATTTACTTATGAACGTTTATTACCTGTTTATTAACAATTCCATGTTAAAGTTGTGTTTCGAGCAATAACTTCTTTATTTCTCATGTGTGTTTTGATTTTTTATTTTTGATCCTATTACTTTGATAATGGTTCCATAATATACATAATTTTAACCATGATATAAATATCATAAATATTCATTATATGTTTTTTTATAGAAATCCACAATATTTAGATATAGAAAATGAAATACATAGTTCATGGAGACGGTAAGTTGAACATAGACATGAACGTTGTTTCCATTTTCTTGAAGGATTGAAAGAAATAATGTTAAAATATATATTACCATTATATAATAATTTTTATTTCACATATCTCACATATTTTCATTAAACTCGTCCATATTACATTCCATATAAAGCGTGAATGAATGACATCGCATCGGGAGGTGGTAGTCTTTTGTAGACATGAGCGATATTGATGTATTCACACAGAATGGAAAGTAAGAAGTTATATGTGATATAATAATTCAATAAGTATAATAATATCATAAATATAATATATAAACATTTAATACATCATTATATCCATTCGTGATAAGTGGTGATGGAAAATAAATAACATCAATTCATGAGGCGATAGTTCACCGTACACATAAATGATGATTTTATATCCCATTTGATAGAACAGGAGATAGATATAGGTTATAAAATTACAATAATAACATATAATTATATGGTAGATAATTTTTTTATTATATCATCATAATTTAATAATATTTTAAGTAGTTGTAAGAATAAGTAAAACAAAAATGAATAGTTAAAACCTTCTCCTCTTTTTTAGGCAACCTCTATAAGTTTGACCTAAATCCTTCCTAGATTGGATTTATGATATCACCAAGTACTATATGACGTTTTATGTAAGTAAGGAAGAAATTTTGGTAGGTCATTTATGTACTAAAGTTTTTTTAAAAGTTTTAAAAGGAGAGGAGAAGGGGTGTCCTTTTATAAGTGAGGTGAATGGAACACTTGTAATATTTTAAAAGAAAAAAGTTCACCCACATTTTTAAATTTTTACAAGGCACCAAAATGGACCATTATAGATAACTAGACATTAAAAGTTTAAATATTTTCATAAAATATATTTTATAAAAAAAATTAGGTCATTTTAACTCTTATCTTTTTGTTTAACCCCTGATAAACTTGTTTTCACCTTAACTGTTATAATTAATTTTTGTTGTTTTCACTATTCATTATGGTCAAAAATTAAGTTGAAATTATTGGATAATATAAATTATTATGATTCCAATTATGGAATCCATTTTTCCAAATTCCATTCATATAATTGGTAAATTTTGATTTCAAATTAAACCCGCAGACACGACAAGAAAGTGGTTTTTCAAAAAAGAAAATGTTCAAAAGTTTAAAAATATATATATCAAAATTCAATATTAAAATAATTCAAATGACCTAAATTGGATTAGTAAATATATAATTAAATTAATTTCACTTTTAATCCCATTTAGAAAAATTAACCTTATAAATTCTTTAAATGAAACTAAAGTTTCCAATAAAACCAGTATTTTTAACTATTCTTCAAAAATTTAATCTTTTCAGAAAAACCCAAAAATAATTTTGAAATTATGATTTAAAAATGAATTTAAATTTATAGAATTATTTTTTTAAAATATACAAAATATAAATTTATTATTTTTTACAAAAATAAATAACAAACAATTTTTTGAGAAAATTGTATCTTTGAAGCATATAATAACTTTACCAAAAATTAAGTACTTTTCTTATAAATATGGTTTATTTATATAAAACTTTGTACTTAATATTTCAAATTTGGTTATTCTTATTCATTATTCCATTTTTAATATCTAGGTAGTTATTTTTGTGTTTAAATAATAATATTAATAGAATGTCATGGTTCATTAAAACTCGATGTTGCGTGTAATGAAATCTATCAAAGAAATTGAATTTATTCAAAAAAATATTTCATAAAATCTCAGGGTGTAACATTATAAACCCCTTAAAATGAATTTATACCTCAAAATTACATTACATTGATATAAAAATATGAGGATACATATGCCTCATCTTATCCTCAAGTTTCCACATAGCTTCCTCAAACTAATGGTTTCGCCACCAAACTTTGACCACGTCAGTAGTCTTATTTCGTATAACTTTCTCTATTCAATCTAGAATATTGACTAGTTATTCCTCAAAATAAATATCTTTCCCTATCATTATGAACTCTGAGTTCATTACATGTGAAGTATTGGGTATGTATTTCCTCATGGTAGATACATGGAACACATCATGAAGTTGAGAGAGATTTGGTGGTAGCACCAAATGATAAGCTATGGTCCTGATATGATAAAGAATATCAAAATGACTAATGTAACTAGGAATTAAATTTATATTATCTCCAAACCTCATAATATTATTCTATGTATATATTAATATTAATACATTGTCACAAACATTAAGTTCTAAATCACACTGGTGATTATCAGCATAACCTTTTTGTTGACTCTGAGCTGGCTTGATGTGTTATCGAATGGATCTAACCTTTCTGCCATTTATTCATATTTCTCAAACCCTACTAGATTTATTTCTCCAAATTAATTCTAGAATATTTTTTTACTACACTTCTTTCCATATAAGGCTTCATAAGGATCCATTTGAATGCTTGAGTGACAGCTATTGTTATAGGAAAACTCAACTAAAGGAATGTGTTAATCCCAAACACCTTTGAAATCCAAAGAATAAGATATCAACATATCCTTTATGGTTTTAATTGTTATATTATACTAACCATATATCTGAGGATAATATAAAGGGATAAAACTCAACTCTGTATCAAGCACTACTAGAAAAACAGCTATTTGCAACGGGCTAGTTGCGACGGGATCCCGTCGCAAATGGCTTTTTGCGACGGGACCCCGTCGCAAATAGCCCGTTGCTGAAAACGCCGTCGCAACTACACTTATTTGCGACGGGCCCGTCGCTATAGCGTTTTATTGCGACGGGCATTCTCCCCGTCGCAAATAGTATTCCGTATTTTTGTAAAAACTTTTAAAAACGTTTTTGCGACGGGACCCGTCGCAAATACCTTTTGCGACGGTACCGTCGCAAATACTATTTGCGACGGTACCGTCGCAAAAACGTTTTTAAAAAAATAAAAAAATATTAATAATACTAGTATTTGCGACGGGCATCGCATCCCGTCGCAAATAATATTGATAGTATTTGCGACGGGTCCCGTCGCAAATAATATTTTTTAAAAAAAATAAAAAACTATTAATAATATTAGTATTTGCGACGGGTATAGTATCCCGTCGCAAATACTATAAAAAAAATAAAAAAAATAAATTTTTAATAAATTATTTTAATGAATATAATAATAGAATTATAATTTACAAATGAAAATAATAAATTATTTTAATTACTATAATAATAGTAAAATTATAATTCAAAAATAAAAAATAATAGAATATTAATAAATGATTTAATTAATATAATAATAATACAATTATAATTCATAAATACAAAAATATTAATAAGTTATTTTAATTAATATAAAAATAATAGAATTATTTTACATTCAAATATTAAAATAATTCAAGTATTACAAAAAAAATAATTAAATTATAATATTATAAAATTTTAATATATATATAAAATTTAATATTATAAAATATAAATAATATTATTATTCATATTAATATTGTTATTTAAAAATATAATATTATTAATATTTTATAATGAGACAGAAACTACGAATAGAAAAAAAAAATTTGATTTCTCAAATTTTATAACTGAAATACAAAATCTAATCTGAAGGAGGGGGGAGGTGGGGGATCTGCAGATGGTGGTGGAGGAAACTCCACCCCTAAAGCATGAGTGAGTCGGCGCATATACTCCATCTGCTCCTGATGCTGCTGCTGCCACCGCCTCGTCTGCTCCTCGTACAGCTGCTGCTGGCGTCGACGCTCCTCCTCATGCTGCTGACGAATCTGCTCCTGCTCCTGTCGGAGACTCTCTATCTGTGCAGTCTGAGATCGCAACTGATCCTCATACTGTGTAGAAAAAGATGCACGAGCTCCTCTCGAGCTGGACGCCGACATCGCAGCACTGCCATAATAATCTCCGGGAGTCAGTCGAGAGCCGATACCAACTACCCGGCCCTTCTCGAAAGCATACTGGGTGGCCTGCATCCATGCCGCCTCATCAAACTGACGGGCAGTGGTCTGATCTGATGACTCGGCCTGACTCTCAGGCCGGGTCTGTGACGCTGCGGCCTCATATGACTCCTATAGTTGCAATTTAAAATTAAAATTGTGAATATATTATATGCAGTTAATTTTTAAACTTGAAAACAAATTATACTGACCACGATGTGATGCTGACGATCACCTCTGAGCTCCCCAGTAGCAGGATCACTATACATCCTCCGATATACGTCGTACTCTGTAATATCGGGGTGCTCGACAGCCTATAAGAATAAAAAATAAACTGTTAATATTTATAGTTATATAAAATATTTATAAATAATGTACGTACCAGATGCTGTCTATGAGTACTGAAAGAACGACTCCCAGCTCGATGAGTCACCTCCTGTCTCCCCCGATTCTGCCTCCCCAGCGATGATCTCCTCTGAAAGGCACCACTCAACCAGTGCGCACATAATCCATCCCATACATGGGATGAAATATACTCTGGTCGGTGTGCTCTACATGACTCCTCAAAATCTGACACTCCTGCTTTCTTCATCGCAGCTTTTCTTAAATTGGTAATTATTTCTAATTATTTCTAATTATTCGTAATTATTACTAATTATTGGTAATTAATACTAATTATTGGTAATTATTGCTAATTATTGGTAATTATTGCTAATTATTGGTAATTATTGCTAATTATTGGTAATTATTGCTAATTATTGGTAATTAATACTAATTATTGGTAATTATTACTAATTATTGGTAATTATTACTAATTATTGGTAATTATTACTAATTATTGGTAATTATTACTAATTATTCGTAATTAATACTAATTATTCCTAATTAGTACTAATTATTCCTAATTATTGTTAATTATTCCTAATTATTACTAATTATTGTTAATTATTCCTAATTATTACTAATTATTGTTAATTATTGGTAATTAATACTAATTATTGGTAATTAATACTAATTATTGGTAATTAATACTAATTATTGGTAATTAATACTAATTATTGGTAATTATTACTAATTATTCCTAATTAATACTAATTATTGGTAATTATTACTAATTATTCCTAATTAATACTAATTATTACTAATTATTATTAATTATTCCTAATTATTACTAATTATTGTTAATTATTCCTAATTATTACGAATTATTGTTAATTATTCCTAATTAATACTAATTATTGGTAATTAATACTAATTATTGGTAATTAATACTAATTATTCCTAATTAATACTAATTATTCCTAATTAATACTAATTATTCCTAATTAATACTAATTCTTCCTAATTAATACTAATTATTCCTAATTATTACTAATTATTGCTAATTATCGTTAATTATTACTAATTATCGTTAATTATTCCTAATTAATACTAATTATTGGTAATTAATACTAATTATTGGTAATTAATACTAATTATTGGTAATTAATACTAATTATTGGTAATTAATACTAATTATTCCTAATTAATACTAATTATTGGTAATTATTACTAATTATTCCTAATTAATACTAATTATTCGTAATTATTCCTACTTATTGTTAATTATTCCTAATTATTACTAATTATTGTTAATTATTCCTAATTATTACTAATTATTGTTAATTATTCCTAATTATTACTAATTATTGGTAATTAATACTAATTATTGGTAATTAATACTAATTATTGGTAATTAATACTAATTATTGGTAATTAATACTAATTATTCCTAATTAATACTAATTATTCCTAATTAATACTAATTATTGGTAATTATTACTAATTATTCCTAATTAATACTAATTATTCCTAATTATTACTAATTATTGTTAATTATTCCTAATTATTACTAATTATTGTTAATTATTCCTAATTAATACTAATTATTGGTAATTAATACTAATTATTGGTAATTAATACTAATTATTGGTAATTAAGACTAATTATTGGTAATTAAGACTAATTATTGGTAATTAATACTAATTATTTGTAATTAATACTAATTATTCCTAATTAATACTAATTATTGGTAATTAATACTAATTATTCCTAATTAATACAAATTAATCCTAATTATTCCGAATTATTACTAATTATTCCTAATTATTACTAATTATTCCTAATTATTCCTAATTATTGTTAATTATTCCTAATTATTCCTAATTATTGTTAATTATTCCTAATTATTACTAATTATTGTTAATTATTCCTAATTATTACTAATTATTGTTAATTAATACTAATTATTACGAATTATTGGTAATTAATACTAATTATTGGTAATTAAGACTAATTATTGGTAATTAAGACTAATTATTGGTAATTAATACTAATTATTGGTAATTAATACTAATTATTTGTAATTAATACTAATTATTTGTAATTAATACTAATTATTCCTAATTAATACTAATTATTTGTAATTAATACTAATTATTCCTAATTATTCCTAATTATTGGTAATTATTACTAATTATTCCTAATTAATACTAATTATTCCTAATTATTCCTAATTATTACTAATTATTCCTAATTATTCCTAATTATTACTAATTATTGTTAATTATTCCTAATTATTGTTAATTATTCCTAATTATTACTAATTATTGTTAATTATTCCTAATTATTACGAATTATTGGTAATTAATACTAATTATTGGTAATTAATACTAATTATTGGTAATTAATACTAATTAGAGGTAATTAATACTAATTATTGTTAATTATTGGTAATTATTACTAATTATTCTTAATTATTGATAATTATTAGTAATTAAATGAATAATTATCAATAATTAGAAATAATTACCAATAATTACAAATAATAACATTATTAATATATTTTATTATTAATATTAAAATAATATAATTTTCTAATTTATATACAGTTCTGTTTTCATCTGTGCGTTTTCTATCTCCACATACAAATAATACATGTGAAGACAGCAAACACACAGATGAAAAAAGAACTGTATATATATAAAAAATTATATTATTTTAATATTAATAATAAAATAAACTAATAATGTAATAATGTTCTTATTCTTAATTATTGGTATTTATTACTAGTTATTAATATTTATTCTTAATTACTAAAAATTATTACTAATTATTCCTAATTACCATATAAACAATTAAAAATAATTAAATTACAACTAATTAATAATAATAAAAACTAATAAAAAATTAAAAATAAATAAAAAATTAAAATAAAGATAAATACCTTGAAAATTGATCTGTTCTGATCGTTCTTCAAAACTTTAATATCGGCTCCGGAGAAAAAACTTACACTAGAGAAAAACTCAACTCTAGAAATATGATTCTGAGAGAGAGAGAAGATAAGGAATGAGAATGAAATGAAAAAAACGGATGGGGGTATTTATAGGTTAGATTAGTTGCGACGGGCTCATTTGCGACGGGATTCCCGTCGCAACTAGTATTATTTGCGACGGGACCCGTCGCAAATACCTTAGCCAACATTTATTACGGTCAACCGGTAAATAGTTATTTGCGACGGGTCCCGTCGCAAATAACCCTCTGCCGACATAGTATTTGCGACGGGGGAATATTCCCGTCGCAAATACCATTTACCGCCGCCGGTTATTTGCGACGGGAATATTCCCCCGTCGCAAATACGTTTCCCGCGATTTGTTATTTGCGACGGGAATATTTCCCCGTCGCAAATACGTTTCCCGCGATTTGGAGCGCATCGCGGGAAAACTATTTGCGACGGGTCCCCGTCGCAAATACGTTTCCCGCGATTTGGCGCGCATCGCGGGAAAACGATTTGCGACGGGGAAAAAAATCCCGTCGCAAAAGCTTCCTTATTTGCGACGGGAAAATACCCCCGTCGCAAATAATTTTTTAACATGACTATTTGCGACGGGATTTATTCCCGTCGCAAATAACCCGTCGCAATTGCTCATTTTTCCCGTAGTGAAGAGCTTGTCTAATACTACACAAATACTTTGAGGTGAACCTCAGATCCCAATCAGATACAATTGAATGCAGTACTCTATGTAATATTACCACTTTCTTAATTTATATTCTTGAAATCTGATCAATATAGAAGTATTCTCTGATAGTGATGAAATATTATTACTTTGTAAGTTGATCTACTATAACCCATATAGCATTATTCACTTTATATGTTTTGGGGAGTTTGATGATAAAATCCGTGTTGATGTTTTCCCATTTCCACTCTAGTATTGGTATGTATGTCACATTCCCTTAGACTTTTTTCTCTCAGCCTTAACTTACTGACATACCAAGACCCGATATACAAACTCTATGATATCTCTCTTCATGCCATCCCGCTACAAATATTCTTTAAAATCTCTATAAATATTCATAGTTCCAATATGAATAGAGAGTGAAGAATTATGATTTTCCACTAATATCTCCTTCTTCAAATCGGATATGGATGGAACACATACATTATTTATGAACCTTATCATTACATCAAGATCAAGTTTAAACTTTGGAACATTTCTAACATTCTTTTTCACCTCTATATCTTCCTTTTATGCCTCTTTAATCTTGACTTGGATATATGGTTAAAGATTCAATTGAGAAATAAAAGATTTCTCCCCTTCCTTTAGATTTTTATATCCATCCTTTTCAAATATATAAATATTGTATCTTTTGTGATTCTCATTATGGATAGGCTATAATGATCCTTTTGAATCAAAGTATCGGTCACCTTGTCCTATTTACTATGCTGGTAATGTATTGAGAAGTAAAAATATTTAATCATCTCTAACCATATTCTTTGGAATATATTTAACTCTTTCTGTGTGAATATATACATTACAATTTTTTGATTAGTATATATATCATACCTTTTATATATAAAGATAATTACTCCATATCTTTAATGAAAAAATTACCATATATAACTCCAAATCATGATTTGGGTAATTTTGATCATGAAACTTAAATTTTTATGAGGCATAAGATATGACCATGTCATTCTACATAATAACTCATTCCATTCCCTTATTAAATTCATAACGATAGATTAAAAACCCTTATTTACTGAAGGGTAGTGTAATCATAAGTGCACTGACTAATCTTCTCTTTATTTCCTTGAAATTTTTCTCACACTTATTTGTCCAGAGGAACTTGGGTCCCTTTTGAGTTAACTTGGTGAGTGGATTAGATAATCTTGAGAATTTCCCCCCAAAACATCAATAATATCCAAATAAACTAATAAAACTATGGACCTATGTCATCATGGTTAGTCTGGTCTAGAATTCAATAGCCTCTTTCTTTGATGGATCTATCGATATGCCCTCTCTTTAGATTATATGATCCAAAAATGAATCCTTTTGCAACAAAAATTCACACTTTGTAAATTTTTCATATAGTTTCTATTTCCTTAGGGTCTTTGGTATAATTCTAAAGTGATATTTATGATCTTACTTTAACTTTTAATAGACAATAATATCATCTATAAATTCTGATAAAAATGGATCAAGTTAATCTATAAAGACTTTATTCATTAAATCCATAAAGATAGTGGGGGAATTAGTAAGGCTGAATGAAATCACTATAACTTTTTTGTGTCTATAACTCATATAGAATGTTGTCTTGGGTATATCCTTCTTTCTTGGACCTCAATTGATGATATCTAGAGCAAAGTTAAATCTTGGAAAATTATTTATCTTCATGTAGTGTATCAAACAGGTCATCAATATAGAGTAGAGGATACTTTTTCATGATCTTTATCTTGTTCATCTCCCGATAACCAATATAGAGTCGCATTGATATATATTTATTTTTAACAAGAATAATAGGTTCACCCCAATGTGATAAAATTAGATGAATGAATACCTTTTCGAGGTTCTCTTAGATTTTATTTTTTTATTCTTTCAAATAAATCATGGTTATTCTATAGGGATTATTTGAAATAGGTGTAAAAATAGTTATGAGTTCTATTGAGAATTCAACTTCACATTTTGGTGGAAGGATAGGAAACTCTTCTGAAAAAAAAACTACCTCAAAATATGAATATCATCGATTATGATTTTCTCTCCATTCATCTAAGATAAAGTCCCCTCTTGAATGGGAATCAAAACCCATACAATGGATGTGATTTTCATCAAAAGATCATATTTATCATTACGTTGATAGACAATAATAGGTTGTTTTGGAATATAAAATGTGACTTCCATTACTCAATATTTTTTTTGGTTTTATGTAGATAAATCAAATCCATTCCTAATATAACATCTATTTTAACCAGAGGAAGAATGATAAGATTTAAAGAAAGCACATTCTCACAAACTTCAATCAAAGAGGAATCGTATACTTGAGATGTGATCACTTTAACATTAGAGGGTTTCATTGCTAATTCTATATCTAATAATTTGGGTGGAAACATGATATCATTAAAAAAATTATTTAGATATGAAATAATGTGTATATCCAAAGTCAAATAAGACATTATTAGTTTAAGAGTGGATGGTAAGTGTACATTACACCATGTCATTATCACACCCCTAATAAAAAATACTTAACACACAATATTTTCCTTTTTCCTTCATCTTAAGAGGTTTCTAATGTAAATTATCATCATTAACCATTAAATTTGGGCACTATTTGGAATAATTATTATACTTATTTCACTTGAAACACTAGATTGTGGGTGTTTATTCTATATATATTTCTATCTGTTTTCATCACTAGTTAACATCTTCCCATCACTTAGTCATTCGATTTATTTATGACCTTAACTCTTACACTAAATTTTTTTATCAATATCCTTAAGAAAATTCCATACACATTTCCTTCCATACTTTGGGAGAGAAGTAAATCACGTCTTCGTATCTCCATGGTTTTTATAGTTTCCATTGAAATCTATCTTCCTTTTCTTGTAAATATCATGAGACTGATGGGAAACTCTGATGTACATTTCCTCCTTGAGAATACATTGAACAATTTATTGATAAATAATAAAGTTCCTTAGGGATAACACCCTTTAAATACTTAGTTTTAAGACACTGAAGAATCAATCAACCTTACTTTTAGGTTGGATGATAATTCCATATGTGTACTGCACAAGTCTTACCAAAATTTTCTTATAAGTACCAATAGAATCACCGTCTTTTTGATTTTACTCCAGGAATTCCTTCACAATTTTTTTATTAATTATACCAGGCAAGTACTTATTGAAAAATAATATCTTAAACTCATACCACCTGATGGAGTTAATTTCATCATGTTCTTCTGCATTCTTGATGAGATTCCACCATTAATTCACTTTTCCTTACAAATGATAGATATCCAAAATGAATTTTTCTTGTTCCAAACAATAAATAATAGAAAATATATTTTTAGTGGTTTTGATCAATTTATCAGTAACTAGATGATCAATGGAGCCACTAAAATAAGGTGTGTGTTTCCTAATGAAGGACTCAAAATAACATTGTTCCCTCCTTTTCTCATTTGTAAGTTCAATATGATTCATGGATTGAGAAACTTTTTGATCATAGAAATAATATTTTTCATTAAAAATACCATAAATTTTGTCTTATCATGAGGAAAATAATTTAATTTTACAGGACACTCAACATAAACATGGTTTCTTTGGGTTCTAATCATTGACTAAAACCAGAAAAATATAGAGTAAGTGTCACAGTCAGTTTTTCATGTCTTGGTTTTTGATCTGGTGTTTTGTCAAAACCGATCGTTTTATTAGGTTTTGGGTGATATTAATGTTGATTTTTGAATAGATATCTATGTCAAATAATACTAACATGGGTTCCCCATAGCATTTTTGGGAGTTTTTGGAGAAAAAGGTGGTTACTTCAGGATTTGGGCCAACTGTGAGCCCATTTTCAGATTAAAAAAATGTGTTTCTTTTATAAATCCTTTGTTTTTAAACATTTTTCACTCATTAAACATCCCACTTATAATAAACTAACATATTAAAACCAAAATATACATTTTTACCCCTTATTAATTCATAATCATGGTGTATTTGGGTTATTTATTCAGGTATTGGGCCAGCTCGTGAGCACATTTCCAGTTTAAAAACAATATTTTGTTTCTTTTATATTTTATTCATTATTCAACATTTTTTGGTGATTCCACCCCCTAAATGGATCCCTAACTATTTTATATCGACCGGAGTCTACTCCCTCTTCTTTATCCTTAGTTTTGGTCCTCTTTGTGGGCAATTTCTCACCAAAGGTTAGTGGTTCTTCTTAATTTCTTCATCAAATATTTCTCCTTTCTCTTCCCTCTTTCTTATTCTTTCATTTTTCTTGGATTTCTCTTATCACCTGGTAATTATTGACCAAGGGTTATATTTTAAATAATTTTTTATTGGGGTTTCATTTTTTAGGGCTGGTCTTCATAGATATAGGTTTTTGGAACCCAGGATTGGTGTTTTCAAGTGGGCGTCTCCCTTCTACCATGGTTTGAGGTAGGTTCTCCCAAGAACTTTCCTATATTATTTAGGTTTCATATTTTATTTTTTTATCACCTTATATACATGTTTATTATTGTTTTGAAACCTTTGGATGATTTATTTGGTGTAAAAAAATGGTTATTTATTCCTTTTTTTTGTGTAAAATGGAGTTGTTTCGTTATAAAAGTGAACATCGCTTGTTAAAATAAATGTTCTGTTGGTTTTCACATATGTATTGAGATATTAATGACCTGTTTTAACTACTGTAATAAATATTTGGCCTTAAAAATTGGTTTTTTACCCCTTTGGGTGTTAAATAGAAGTTGTTTTGCGGAATGTTTCATGCCTAGTTTTTGAAAAAGTTCATGGTTGGCCTTTGTGTGCTAAATGTGATATAAAATAAATTTTTTGAATTTATTAAAGTATGGGAAACACTAAATGTGAAATTGTTGTGTCCTTTTATGTTTGTAAATAGTTTTTTTGGTTTAGTAAAGATATGTTTTTGGTTTTTGACACATTTTGGCACGAGTTGCTGGTAAGTGGGTTGTTCCGCATCCTTATGAAAATAGTTGAGCTTAAATGCGTAACCTAAATGTTTTAAAGGTTTTATGTAGATTTTTTTATTCTTATAATAGTTTTTTACACATATTTAATAAAATTTAAATTTTTACCATTTTTATACATTGGTTTGGTAAAATGATTAAAGGCACGTTAGGCATTTCTCTTTAAAAATAGGGGGTTTTCATGTTTATTCCATGTTGTACCATTTTGGATCATTTTAAGATTCATGAAATTGATTTATAAAATGGTTTTGGGAATTAAAATATAGTTTTGTATGGAACTTGTGGGATTTTCTTCTAAAAATTTCATTTCCAAATGGAATTCATGTGAAATATTTGTTAAACTACTTGAAATTATTTTATTAAAATTTTAGATGGTTTATTGGGTTACAAAAAGGGCGAAAGAATGTTTAGACAATGTTTGGAGTGTGTTTGACCAGAACTATTGTTTTTAAATTTAAATGGTATTTTATATCATGTGGAACTTTTTTGACCACAGAGATGGAAAGCCCGGTATCTAGGTGGGCGGACATGCACTAGTATGCTAGTGATCCAGAGTGACTTAGTCCCAATTTCATGTAGCAATTTTGATGATGAAAACACTAACTAAACTATTATGATGATTTTTGGGAACACTAGTTTATGGGTATGTTCCCTACTAATGTCTTATTCATGAGAACAAATATTTTTTATGGTTACTTTTCACCAAGATACGAGGTACCTGGGGCCCACATCTAGCTAGTGCCTTGGGGTGTTCCCATGACTTGTGCTCATTAGATATATTGTGTTCACTATCATCATATGGTAAGTGTTTTTAGAAAATTATGTATCGTGTGTATATTATTTAAAGTTTTATGTTCTTTAAAGCAGCCCTCTAGAAAAAATTTTTCACTTTGAATTTTCATCTCTTTGAAATTGGTTACGAGCATTTCAAATTTATAAAAACATGAAAAAAAATTTATTTTTTAATGTTTATAGAATGGAACCTTGTTTGGAAAACATATTTTTATATATTTTATTTCAAACTTTAAATTTATGTTTATTTTATTTTAAATTAAGTGCATTGGGAATAGAATATTGGGCTAACCTATTGAGTTTTAACACTCACACCTATAGTCTTATTCTGTTTTTATCCCTTGTGCAGGTTTTAGCTTGAGTGTAATAACCTTGGGAGAAGTTTGATCATTATGATGGAGAGTGAACAATGAGGTAACATGGAGTAATTTGGTTGTCATATTTGGTCGGTTTAGTTGTTGGTTCAGTTGTACTTTCACTTTCATGTGTGAATAATGTTCAGTTCAACTTTTATATAAATTTTTATTGGGTTGTCTATTTCTTTCTACTATTTATTTAATTGTTTATATTTGGGAAAAATTGTCCCTTGTCACTCTATAGATTTCCTTGGTGCTTGTCTCCATCCCAGGAGGACCGATAACACCTCTCGAGACTTGAGGCGGAGCGACCTGGGTGACCGGTTTAGGGTCGACCCAATAAGGTTTGTGAAAATAAGAAAAAATAATCATAGTAGGGAACCACATAATAATCAAAAATTACTTATAGGATGTCTAAGTAATGACACATTATTTTTAATCAATGAAATATTAGGTTTATCCTAGGTTATTAATAATCATTATCTATTTAAATCCTTCATGATGGTTTATAAATAATTTATGAATTTCAAAGCATATCCCCTAGGAGTATCAAACCAAGCGTAAAGAAAGGCCCATTTTCATAAATCGGGTGACTATCGAGTCTAGCTCAATGAACCAATTTAAAATTTATTACACCAAGCTATATTTATACCATATCCACATCCACTTGTAGTATCTAAAAATGGATTTAATTTCTTGTAAACCACTTTCTCAATCCTTTACTAAAATTCTAGGATATTTTCTTATACTATGAATCATCCTTAGACTAATCCTTATAAATATACCTAGATATATCATTATAAATATCCCTAAGTATCATAATAAAGTTTTCTCATCCTAATTTCTAAAGTTTAACTACACATTACTCTGATACAAAATATAAATACCCAAACTTCTCATACATAAATATTACATCTTAATAAATGAATATTCATTATATAATATGATGATCCTTACCATAATTTTTTAGGTTTTAGTTCCTTTAAAAACATGGACACATAAAAAACTAGTCCATAAGTGAGCTACATCATCTCCCACTATGTTCTTCATAACAGGCACACTTGTTAGACATATCATAAATCATATAACATGGGGAAAGAAAACATAATAAAGAGTGAGCTCAGATTATCAATAAGTGTAAATAATGAAGAAACCAATATATCATGATCATAAGGGTATAAAACATGAGAATAACATTTGAAAACCATAACCTACATATCATAGATCATAAAATTGATTCATTTCATAAATCTTGGCAATTCGAAGGACATGAATCATAATGGAATCAGAGAATATGAACCATGAGAACATAACATTAGTAGAAGACATAGATTTATGGAATACACATGAGCATGGAAAATCATTTCATTATTAGATAAAGTCTTATTGCCAAGACTTTCTTAGTGTAATGGGTTTAATACCCAAACCATCTTATTATTCATGTTTTAGTCCCAAAATTTTCATAGTGGATGGAGTCCCTTACTAAACTGGGTTCACTCATCATTTCTAGTCCAATTTATCTCATGATATATCAATCTTTACCCAATGCATTAGAGGGATATATAGGTCCCAAACATCACATAATCAAAATCATACATATCTGTTCCATAATATCATAAAACATCTTTCATATCATAACCTGTGAAAATAAATGGGATTTATAAACATTTCATCATAGCATAAACTGTGGAAAATAAAAATGTTTCATAATCATTTCATCATATAATCATAGAATAACTCATGGAAAGGTAAGTGGGTTTCATAATAATTTTATCATGGAATAATATGTGGAAGATAAATGGGTTTTATAAAAATGTTTTCCTCATAAACATAAACCATTTTGATAAAGAATAATAATGGTATCCTTGGATCATATCCCTAGTAAATCATTAGTAACATCAAAATATATCATCTTAGATAAAAAAATGGTTTTTAAATATTACTTGGAATATTTCTTGATGAAAATTTCCTACCCACTTTCAAAATCACTTTTTAAAACATAAAAATTTATAAAATATTTTCAAAACAATTTTCTTTGAAAATAAACATGGAAACTTTTAAAGAAAGCTTTAAAAAAAATTAAAAGATTTTTTGAGAAAAATAACCTTTCCAATTTAAAAAAATTAAAACATATAATATTTTAAAAATAACGTTATTTGAAAATAACCTTTTAAAATTATAAAGGAATCTTTAAAACAATGATTTTTTCATGAAGGAGGAAAATACCATTCATGTCATACATGTTAAAACAAAATATTCCTTTGACATTTTTGGTAAAATACAAATGTACCTCATTTGGAAAATGACATAAAGATTCATTTAAAAACATTTTCAAAAAATTAAAAAATGGGTTAAATGTATTTAATATGTCATTTGAAAATGTTAAAAATATTTTTGAAATCATTTTTTGAAAACATGGCTTTGGAAGAAAAAGGATTCTTGACCGAAGAAATAAATAAAGCCATATTTTTATTAAAAACATTTTTTTGAACTCGTAAGTACATAAATATAAGAGAATGAAACATTAATTTTCATAAAATAACTATAATATGAGAAAATTCATGAAGTTCAGAAAGATGGATCATAATATTTCATCATTGGAAACATAATCATAAACAATCCTGATAAATAATGAGATTGTATCATAAAACCCTTAACACTTTAGTAACATTAAATAACAACCCCCAATAAATATATAAAATTAAATGAAACTTAAAATATCATGAGAATAAATAAATTTCTGATATTATTTTTCAATGGTTCTGTATATACACCTCATAAAAGAAGATAGGTACATAAAATAACATATGTCTTAAAGAAGTTAAATTGAGACAACAATACCTTACCTTATGTTTTGGATTCCTTCATGCACATTAAAACATCCTATGTAATAAATATAAGTTTATTATTTATATATTAAGGAAAAATAATTATATATATCATACCATATATGACTTACTTGTGACCTTTTATTACCCTTTTATTAACCATTCTATGTTAAAATCACGTTTTGGGTTATAACTTATTTTTTTCATGTATGTTTTTATTTGTATTTTTATTTATATTAATTTTATCATAGTTACATAATATAAATAATTTAAAAAATTATATAAATATCATATTAATTCATTATATATTTATTTATTGTAATCCAAAAAAATTGAGATAGAAAATGAAATACATCGTTTATTGAGACGGTAGGTCATACTAATGAATGAATGTTGTTTCCATTTTCTCAATGGATTAAAATAAATAAATATAAATAATATATTAAAATTATTTAATCATTTTTATTTCATATATATATCACATATTTTCATTAAACCCATCATTTTTAACTTCCATGTAAATCATTAACAAATCACATCGTTTTGTGAGGCGGCAGTCTGTCGTACACACGAGCGACATTATCAGATTCCCACAACATGGAAAATAAGAAGGTATAAATGATATAATAATTAAAAAAGTATAATAATATCATAAATATTATATATAAACATTTAATTTATCATTATATCTCATCATGATAGTTGGTGATGGAAAACAAATAACTTCGGTTCGCCAGATGGTAGTCCGTCGTACACAAGAATGATGATTTCACATCCCATTTGATAGAAGAGGAAATAGATAAAGGTTATTCAATTAACAAAATAAAATATATGTATATTGGATATTTTTTATTATATTGTAATAATTTAATAACATTTTAAAGAGTTATAAGAATAAGTAAAACAAAAATGGAAAGTTAAAAACATTACCTCTTCTTCAGAAAACCTCTTTAGGTTTAACCTAAAGCCGTTATAGATTGGATTTATGATCTAAAAAAGGAATATAGGATGTGGGGAGGGAATAAAGACAGATATTTTTTTAGGTATTTTTTGAATTAAATGGTTTTTTATGAATTAATAGAAGAAGAGAAGGTTGGCCTTATATAAGTGAGGTGAGTGGCACACTTGTAATTTTTGAAAAGAAAAAGGTGTACCCACATTTTTCACATGGTAAATGGCTCCAAAATGAACCATTATCTATAATTAGACATTATAAGTTATAAATATGGTCTGATAATAGATTTTAGACAATTTTTTAGGTTATTTTATCCCTTATCTTTTTATTTTAAACCCTAGTAAATTCATTTTTACCTTAACCGTGGTGATTAATTTTTACTATTTTCTCTGTTAATTATTGTCAAAAATTAAGTTGACCTTATTAGATAATATAAATTATGATTTTTATGATTATGAAATCCATTTTTCTAAATTCCGTGAACATAAGTGTAAAAATTTAATTTAAAATTAAACTCGTAGACGTGACGTGAAAGATGTTTTCTAAAGAGAAAATATTTAAAAGTTTAAAACGTTTTTATGTAAAAAAATAAATATGAAAATTATTAAAATGAACTAAATTGGATTATTAAATATATAATTTTACTAATTTTACTTTTATCCCCATTTTAAAACAAATAACCTTATAAATTCTTTAAATGAAATACCAGTTTTCAATAAAAACCAGTATTTTTCACTATTCATAAAAAAATAGTCTTTTTAGAAAAATACCAAATATTAATACAAGGCTCATTTTTACATGATTATTTCAAAATTTATGTTTATTTTATCAAATTTATTTTCTAAATTTTTAAAAAATTAATTTTATTACTGTTCAAAAAATAAATAAATATCATTTTTTTAGAAAATAGAATTTTTGAAACATATTGTTAGTCAGAGTAGAATACTCAAGAGGGGGGTGAATTGAGCATCTAAAAAATTATGTTAAGAATTGGTTCTTTGAAAATTTCCCCCAATTAAAAATATAATCTAAGTCAGTTTGTAGTGAATTTATAAGAGTCCTAAATGTTCAATTAATTTCTCAAAAGATTGATTGGTTCTCAGTTATACTAATCTAAATATTAATATAACTTTTGAAACTAACCTACCGGTTCAAGACAGTTATAAACACTTTCTAAACTAACTATCATAGTTTGACTTTGTTTAATGAAATATGTTATAAAAATAGTAAAAGAAAATAAAAATAGACACAAAAGAAATTAAAATAAGAGGTTCAGTCTCAAGCTGAGACTTAGTCCCCTACACTTAGTGGTCACCTACAAGCAAGCAGTTTAAATTAATAAATAGGTTTGATCCATACCCTAGATCGGGGTTCACAACATCACATAATGTTTTCCAGGTCACTCTTGACCTCTACCACATTTATTCGTGGGAAAAAAATAAACAGTTCACACATGACCTATTCCATAGTTCTATATGGGATACAAAGGATAAATATAGTGTGAGTTTGAGGATATCAAGTATCCTCTAATTATGCACACGAGTCAGTGTATGTGTAATAAATGGATACACACACTGCTCAAAAATGTAAATAAATGAACACAAAAGAGCTAAAGACGTAGAGTAAGGTTTAGAAGTCTCTCTTTGTTATGTAGTGCAGCTATAAACTTGTTTGATGTAGAGGAATTTATGTTTGAGTCCTCTTCTAGAATTTGAATTCAAAACAGAGTATCGTAGTCTTTGTGTTTTGGTTTCCAGGAGTGTGAAATGTTCAACTTATTTTTAAAAATATTTTTAGGTCTGCTCAGTAGGTTTATCTTGACTTTTTGATATCCTCATATGTTATTCCTTTTGATTTCTTGGGTTTTTTAAGTATGTTCAAGAATAATGGGTGTTTTATGATATTTTTGCACTTACTTTTTCTAATTCACCTTTTCTCGTATTTTGATGATCCATCTTGTAATTATTTTATACTTCGACATCAATTAGACATAATGATCTTACCACGTGCATGTACCACTTATTGTCTTATGAATATCCTACAGAAAACATTAAATAATGTCTAAAACATTAATTTTCTTAAATATGATTGTTAGATATAAATTTAAATTAATAAATTAAAAACAGTTTTTACGACTATCGGTGAGTCACAAGTATTAGTGAGTCATTAGTATCAGTTTTTCAGCATCAGTCTATCAGCATTGGTGACTCTCTGTATTGGTGAGTCCTTTTCATCGGTATCGGTGACTCTAAGCAACGATGAGTCATTTGTAATGACAGTCTGTCCGGGCATTGGTGAGTCGTCATCGGTGACTCATTTTGAACTATCGGTGTGTCTCCCATCAGTGACTTGTCCATCAGTGACTCCTTTGAACTAACAGTGCCTCATCCATTGGTGAGTCACCCATCAGTGAGTCACTTGAACTATCAGTGTGACCGATCATTAGTGACTTCTTCGATTGGTGAGTCCCCATTGATGAGTCAACCATCGGTGACTCCTTTGAACCAATTAGTGTTAGGGACTTTGAAAAACTTACAAAGTGTATGTCTTATATAGAACAGTACCATATTAATTCAAATTCATAATTACATGTAAATATACACTTGTAAATATATTAAAACATAAAGATATATAATTTATTGACTCATTGAAATGTATTATACCATGTGACATAATTTTTTCATTTATAAAAATTTATATACATGATTATCATTAGTTATAAAATAATTTGTTAATTAGCATGAATTGAAAAATGGAATGATTTGTGATTATTAAAACAATTATCTCAAAGAGGGTCAAACAATCTCCCCCTTTTTGATAATCACAAATCATGGCATTAATGAGTTATACATGATGTTAAATAATAAGAATTACTTAACTTATCATACCAACAATGAGAATGAATTATCAATATAATTATAAGGTCCTTCCTTTTAATCTCCCCCTCAATAATTATATTAGAGCATATATAGAAGGTTCCTTTAAAGAGATTTATAATAGAGCACTTTCATTCCCCCCCCCCTTAGTAAGTTATATAATATTTTCTATTGATTACATGCCATAGTTCTTATTCCATAGTGAATATCCCCCTTAGGTGAAGAGTTTATTCCATATATGGATTTCTCCCCCTTTTAGGATTAGAAAAAAGATGGAAAAAAATATAAATGATAAATAAAAATAACACAAAGAAATTGGAAATATAATGAAGTCAAAATGAGGTTCATTAATGTAAAAAAATTACAACCATCAAAAGAAAAGTACAAAACCCTATCAAAAAAATGATCCATAGTTAAGGCTTGGGATTTTGAGGAGATTTCGCTTTTTATGAAGGGTCGATATTGGGTTTAGAATGTGGTGTTATGGATTTAGGAAGGTCTGATCGAATAGTTACACCCAGTAAGCAACAGCTATAGGAACATTAGTTGCAAGGCCTGGTCTCCTCTCTGGCATAACATGACTTTGAGGTTGTTCTTGGATCACTAGCCTGACCTAATATATGGCTTGAGATATTTTCATCTGAGCAGGGGGGCAGTGAACTAGGTCTAATTGAATTATCTATAGGGACCACTGTAGTTTCATCTTTCACATGCAGGTAGGGCTTCAAAATATTGATAAAATCATTTATGATTTCACCTCCATATTGTATGGCCTTTTCAAAATCCTCCTTGTTCCTCATGAACTTATCCAAAGTTAGTGTAAAATCTTTTGACTAGCTCACTTTCCTCTTAAAGGCCTCAGTCACATGTGGTATCTTGGGGTTCTCAGTCAGGTATTTTTAACGTTTTTATTTAGATCATACTTCGTGTAGATTTTAGCAAAATACTTGTCTACCTTTTATCTGATCTCCTTTTGAGCCGTAGATGCCTATTTGTACATTGTCTCACCATTTTATAAACAAGGTCACTATTCTTGTACACTTTTTCAAGGGTATCTTTATCATATTCATTGTGAATGAACCTCAGCTCTTCTCTCATCATAGTCCTAAGGGACTCCAGATCAGCAGCAGGCCTAGTAACTTTAGAACTGGATGCACCAGATATCATCTTTCCAATATCCTCATTTAACTTTTTCAAATATATACTTAGTAGATGTGTAATAAGGTTCCTAAAAACCTCCATAACACAACCAAGTGTGGTTCTGAAATCATTGGATATGGATACTAGTTCTTGACCCATTTTCTTCACTTCTTCTCTCAGTACTACATTATTTTTTACTATGGTCTCAGCTATAGTAATATTGTTGGTTTTTATCTCCTGAATGACCATTATTTTAATCCTAGAAGTAATTGACTCTGAAATACTCCCAAATTTATAATCTTAATTTCTGAATCCAATAGAGAATCTCATAGATTCACAAATTTCATCTTTGAATTACTCAGGATCATCCTCGGTGACATAGTCACTAGGCACCGAAGGTACAACAATCTCATCAATATTAGGTAAGATGGGTGAAGTATGAGCAATCGGTTCCACGTCATCTTGTGGATCCGGAGGAGCTACCATCTCCTCATCTGAATCATAATCGATCCCAAACAGGATATATCCTAGATTCTTATTCCACTCAACAGAATAGGTCCAATCTCTAGGTTCCATAGTATCAATTCTTACTCTTCTTCCTTGAGACATAGGTACAATTAGAGTTTCATATTATTCTTATTTATATCTAGATAAAATGTCATTCTGAAGCACTGGTAAATTCTGAACATTATCTTCTTCTTCAACTCCAGCTAGTCTAGCCACTCCAACCACTCTAGTCACTTGTGGATCTTCCTCATTCTGAGGCATAGGTGCAATCTGAGTGTCAGCCTATTCCTCTTTAACTCCATCCATAATTTCATTAAGTTATTGAATGATTCCTTGAGCATCATTAGGTTGTTCATGTCTATCCTCATTTCTATCATTTCCATCATTATGTCCATCATGATCAGTACCATCCTATCCAATGGGATCAGCATCATACTGTCTATCAGTCACATCATCTTATTTATGAACAAACTCCTCACCAGAACTATCTACAACTTATCTATATTCTATTTAGTCACTCACGTGCTCACCATCATCATCCTCATCATCATCATCTGACTTAATCACACAACCTTCAACTCCAAAGACATCAGTCACTTACTCATTTTCATCATCCAATAAAGGTTCTCAAAACGTTAATTATAATATTGGACTGGTAGGTCCATATGAAATTCATTTAGTGATTTCAAAAATATATATTTCACTTGTATCATCTATAGGAAACCCCTCTTCTCTTGGAAGATCAGGATCATAATCCTCTTTATCTGAATATACAACCTCCTCACCAGGTTTAAGACCTAGATTGGCTTGATCCCTTGATCTAGTAGGATGATCTATAGGATTATAATCCTCACAAAGTTTCTCCTCATCTTCTACCCACATTATCTTCCATGGGTACCAAAATATATTTATCCTATTGTAGATATCATTGTGTAGGTAGAAACCACTACAAGTAGTGATCACCTCATATCCATCCTCTACACATCAAAACTTCTTTAACATTGCAGAAATCATCCTTGGGTAGTATAAAAAAGTTTCCTTTTTAGAGGGTTTGATCATATCACAAATTTGTAACATAAGGTACCTGCAAAGATTTACATTCACCCCATTCTTCAGTAAATAAATCAGGAAGACATCTTGATACTTTAAGGAATCAAAATCTCCCTTCCTTGGGCAGATTTGGTGTTGGAGTAATTTGAACAACATTCTGGCCTCTTCATCTAACTCTGAAGTTGTTTCTATCCTTGACTCCTCATTTACAATCAATTCTTTCAATGCATTTTCATAAGAAAATAAATATGAATCTGGTGGAATATTACCCTGGTAATTAGAAAATATTCCCTCATATGGCATCCCAAGGATTCATCCCACTCTTTCGAAGAAACAGATATCTCCTTTCCCTTTACCACTAACTTCATCCGAGCCTCCTCATATTCTTCCAAAAACAATTTAATGTTGAGAAAAAATTGGTGTACCATCTTGGGATAGAACAATATCTCATTGTCTGCAAACCAGCTGATCCACCCTTGTGATTCTAAAACTTTTAGCAAGAGATTCTTTCTTGACATAAGCCACATACACTTATTTCTCTAGAGTCATTAAACGGCTTCCCAACCCCAGATTCATTGAAGTTGCTACACTTATTGATTCTATTTTCTGGCACTTATCTAATGATGATTCACTTGGTCCTTTTATCACACGGTTTTTCCTTTCCATTATGAAGGTTTGGGTTCGAAGGAAGTTGAAAGGTCAAAGGTTCAAAGGTAGAGTGAGGGTAGTGAAGGGTCGAAGGGTAGAAGTAGTGTGGATAAAATTAATTTTATCATTTAGGGATTTTAGTTCATAAAAACATAAAATAAAATAATGGTAATATAAAAAAATAACCAAACTATGTCATTTTACTTAAGAGATACAGAAATGCATATTTACTAAAAATTACCTATTAGTATCGGTTTCACTCTAACGGTATCAGTGTCATTTCATTGGTATTATATGATCAACTTCATATGATTGGTTTCACATGATCGGTTTCACTTGATTGGTTTCATCTGATCAGTTACACCTGCTCAGTTTTATCCAATCAGTTTTACCTGATCAGTTTCACCTGATCAGTTTCACACGATTGGTGTCACAGACAAACAGATTTTTTTAAGGGGATAAGGTTGGATAGTATTTATAAATTTATCATTCCAAGTTCATGTATGATGTATCTCATTCTATCAGAGTTTATGGTTTTGGTAAAAAATTCAGGAAGTTTATGTTCAGTCCCAATAAAATTAAGAGTTATATCACCATTTTGATAATGGTCTCTCAAAAAGTGATATCTTAAATAAATTTTTTTATGGAATGATAAAATAAATTTTTAGAAATTTTAATTGCACTTGTATTTTTTACAATTTATAGGGATGTGTCTGAATTGAAATATATATTCAAATAAATTGTGTTTCATCCACAAAATTTGTGCACAGCAACTACCAGTAGCAATGTACTCTGCTTCAGCAGTTGATAATGAAACCGAATTTTTCTTTTTACCACACCATTAAATTAGAGAATTTCCTATAAAGTGACATATTCCAGAGGATCTCTTTATATTTAATTTACACCCACCAATGCCAACATCATAATAGCTATCCATATCAAAAGGTTGTTCTCTAGGGTAGAATAATCCTAAATTAGTTATATATTTGAGGTATTTGAAAACTCTTTTAACAACATTTAAATGTGACTCTTTTGGATTTTTATTTAAATCTTTCCCATACACACACACACTAAACATGATGTCTGGACTATTGGAAATTAATTAAAACAAACTCCCAATCATCCCTCTATAAGCAGTTTGATCAAAAAAATTCCCATTTTCATCAAGATCTAACTTACAAGTGGAACTCATAGGTGTTTTATTATTATTAATGGCATTAAATCCATATATTTTCAAAAGATCTTTTGTATATTTACTTTGATTTATAATAATTCCTTGTTTGTTTTAAAATATATTAAATCTAAGAAAATATTTATGTTTACCGATCAAAATCATTTCAAATTCATTTCGCATCATTTTTGAAAAATCATTGCATAAAGAATTTTTAAAGGAACCAAAAAAATATAATCTACATATATTTAAGCTATTAAAACTTCTTTAGAATTTTTTTTATAAATAAATTTGGATCTTTAACTCCTTTTGTAAAGCCTTTAGAAATAATAAAGTTACTTAACTTATCATACCAAGCTCTTGGATCTTGTTTTAACCCATATGAATCTTTAGTTAATTTTAAAACAAGGTTTGGAAATTTTGGATTCGTAAAACCTGGGGGTTGTTCAAAAAAAACATCATCAATTATATAACCATTTAAGAATGCACTTTTTAAATCCATTTGATAAATTTTTAAATCCAAGTGAGTTGCATTGGAAAGTAAGATTCGAATGGCTTGAATCCTAGCTATTGGTGAAAAGGTATCCTAATAATCAATTACTTATTGATTATAGCCTTATTCAACCAATCTATCTTTGTTTCTAACTATATTTCTAGCTTCATCTACTTTATTCTTAAACACCCATTTAGTTCCTATAGTCAAGGTATATTTTGGTCTATCAACAAGCTTCCAGTATTTATTTCTCTCAAACTGATTAAGCTCTTCTTAAATATCCATCACCCAAAATTCATCATTGATAGAATCATTGATATTTTTAAGTTCAAGTTGTGAAAATAATTCTTTATGTTCAACCTGATTTCTCAAAGAATATCTAGTTTGTGTTATTCTGTCTAAATCTCTAACTACAACATCTAAGGGATGGTTTTTAAGGGTTCTAGTTGGTCTAGTAAAAGTAGGTATAGTTATTTCAGGTTCATCACTTTTTTTGGTTCATTATGGCTAGATTCTAGGGAATTTCTAGAACTGGAAGTTTTAATAGATTCCTTTATATGATGGTTATAAGGTTTTGAATTAATGTCCAGATTGGACATATCCTCTTCAAGATTCCCTAGTGAGGTATTAGGTTCATGTGAATCTGTTTCATCAAAAATGACATGTACAGATTACTCCACATATTTGGTTTTTTATTAAAGACTCTATAATCTCTTCTTGATGTTGAATATCAAATTAATATCCCTTCATCACTTTTCGAGGAAAATTTATCTAGATTATCTATAGTGTTAAGAATATAAAGTTTGCATCTAAAAACATTAAAATAATTTACCTTGGGTTTCTTATTATTCCACAACTCATAAGAAGTTTTCTTAAGGATAAGTCTCATTGAGACTCTATTTCTTATATAAGAATTTGTATTAATATCTTCATTCCAAAAATAAATCAGTAAGTCATAATAATTGAGCATAGTTCGGGCAATTTCCTATAGGTTTCTATTTTTCTTTTTACAACACCATTTTGTTGAGGTGTCCTAGGGGCAGAGAAGTTATGCCTATAGCCATTTTTTGAGAAAAAGGATTCAAATTATTGATTTTCAAACTCACGACCATGGTCACTTATTAAGAATTTAATTTTTAGTCCACTGATATTTTCTATTATCCTAGAATACTTGGTAAAATAAGAGCAAGCTTCACTTTTGTGAGATCAGAAAAATATCCAAGTATACCTAGAGAAGTCATCTACAAGAACATAAACATAGTGCTTCCCATTGAGACTTGAAACTATAGATGGATCAAATAATTCCATGTGAACCTACTCGAGAGGTTTATAAGTTGTAACTTCTTTCTTTTATTTGAAATAGATTTTGTGTTGCTTCCCCTTTTGACAAGGATTGCACACTCTATTATTCTGAAACTCTTATTTGGGAAGGTCCTTAACTAAACCGTTTCTGGTTAATTTATTAAGGGATTGTATATTGCGATTTCCTAGTCTTTTGTTCCAGAGCCAAGACTCTTTATGAAAGGTACTTAGGCAGGAAACATTTTGTGATGCTAGTGTGTCTAAATTTACAGTATATATATTATCATTTCTAAGAGTATTAAATACTAAGTTATTATTGGCATAAAAAAATGGCAGGAATCATTTTTGAATTTAACATTAAATCCATAATCATATAGTTGGGATATTCTAAAAAAGTTATGCTTCAATCCATCAACATAAAGTAATTTGGAAATTGAAATAGAGTTAGGGTTACCAATCTGGCCTAAGCTGATGATTTTCCCTTTACCATTGTCACCAAATGTGACATGTCCTCCATCAATTTTTATGAGATTCCTTAATCTTGAGTAATATCTTGTCATGTGTCTTGAAAACCCATTTTTCATGTACCAAATATTTCTATAGGAACTCTTTAGGCATTTTACGTATAAAACAATTCATATAAGAAAAAAATTTGGTACCCAGATTTTTCTAGGTCTAGAAATATTAGTAATAAATGCTTTATGAACAGACAATTGTCTTATGGGTTTCCTATATATAGAATATAAATTATTTTAAAAATAAACTTTATTTGGTCCAGAAAAACATGATATAGTAAAATATTTTTCATAATTGGAACTTGTAATAAAATCATGATTTTTGGGTAGAGAATCAGATTTTACAGATTTATTCATGAAATATTTTTTTGATAAATTTATTTGTCCAGGTTGATATCCAATACCATAAATGTACTTAGGAGCTACCTGTTTACCAAGAATTTGAGTAAGAGTGTTTTTCCCATTGGTAAAATTTTCTAAATCCTTCTTCAATTGCTAATTATACATTTTTAATTCATTATTTTCCTTGAGCAGTTGAGCATTATTTTCTTTCTCGACAGTAAGTTTAGATTTAATAGTTATAGTAAGAGCATCTTTTTTCTTTAAGGATTTATATTTATCTATTAGTTCAATACAAGTGTCTTCCATCATGTTAGAATATTCAAATAGTTCATCACTTGTCATATTTTTAAACTCACCTTCATTTTTAGAATAATAAAAATTTTGTGCAGGTGAATATAAAGTTACCTCAGATGTGTTTGTCATAAAACACATATTTTCCATGTCATCTTTCTCATCATGAGATGATGTTGATACACTGAATCTATCCTTAGTGGAACTCCAGGTAGCCTTCGTAGCTTTATTATACTTCTTGTCTTTGTTTTCATACTTCTTCTTGTATTTTAACTTTGGACAGTCAACTTTGACATGTCCTCTCCTCTTGAATTCCTAGCAGACAATCTCCTATAATTTTTTATTTATTTTACAGTCCTTTTTCAAATTGCACTTGTTATCATATCTTCTTTTATAATTGGGATTTCTAAAAACTTCTTCTTCTTATAGAATTTCTTGAATCTTCTTTCCAATTGAGTTATCCCTTCGTCACTATCGGATGTTGAGTCATCATTACTGGAGCTTTCAACATAGACTAGCACCTTCTCTTTTTCCTTATTCTTAGAGGTAGTAGTCTTGAAGGCTATAGATTTTATCTTAGGTTCATCCTCTTATTATTTTTTTACTTTCAACTCTTCTTCATACATCATCAGTTTTCTAATGAGTTCTTTGAGAGGTAATTTGTTGATGTTACATGATTCTCTAATTGAGATAGAAGTTCCTCTCTATTTATCAGTTATGAATCTGAGAATACTCAAAATTTGTTCATTGGTAGTAACATCTCTTCCTAGAGAGATCATAGTGTTCACTATTTCATTAAAATTGAGATAAATTTCAAAAATAGGCTCATCAGGCTTCATCTTAAAGTTATCATATTTAATAGTATATGTGTTAAGTCTCATTTTCTTAACACTAGAAGTCCATTCATGTGAAACAGATAAAGTATTTCAAATTTCATGGGATGTTTTACATGAAGAAATTATATTAAAATCCTTATCTCCTAAAGAATAGTATAAGGAATTTATGGATTTATAATTATTATTAAAATCAGTATTATTTGGGAAATCCCATGTAGTTCTAGCAGTAGAAGAAATCTTAAACTCATCTATGATTGAAGACCAAATTTCAAAACTCATACTCTCTAAGTGCATTTTTATTTTTATTTTCCACTGGGCATAATTTTCTACATTAAATTATAGAGTTCTATTGGTAGTATCACCCTCTAGTATATTATCCATAATAAAATTTTAAGAACAAAATTTTAAAGAGATAAAATTTTAATATTAATATAAATTTTAAGATCTTCTAAATACAACTAAAATCACAGTTGAAAAAGTTTGAAAAATCTTTGAAAACTAAAAATTACAAATCCCTTTGATACTAAATATTGGTTGGAGTATAATACTCAAGAGGGGGGTGAATTGAGTATCTATAAAAATTTCTGTTAAGAATTGGTAATTTGAAAATTTTATCCAATTAAAATTATAATCTAAGTCATTTTTAGTGAATTTATAAGTGTCTTCAATGTTCAATTTATTTCTCAAAATATTTATTAGTTCTCCGCTTTAAAAATCTAATAATTGATATAAATTTTGAAACTAACCTATTGGTTAAAAATAGTTATAAACACTTGCTAAACTAACTATCAGAGTTTGACTTTGTTTGAATGAAATATGTTATAAAACATAGTAAAAGAAAATAACAATAGACACAATAGAAATTCAAACAAGAGTTTGAGTCTCAAGCTGAGACTTATTACTCTCCACTTGGTGATCACCTACCACAAAGTAGTTTAAATTAATAAAAAGGTTTGATATACACCCTAGATCGGGGTTCACAATAGCACAAAAGGTTGTCCAGGTCACACTTTACCACTACCACAGTTCTTCATGGTAGAAACAACAAATAGGTCACACACGACCTATTACAAAATTATATGTGGGATAAAAAGGATAAATAGAGTGTGAGTTTGAGGATATCAAGGATCCTCCAGTAATGCATAGGAGTCAGTGTGTGTGTAACAGACAGATACACACAATATTCAGAAATGTAAATAAATAAACAAAACATAGTTAAAGATATAGAGTGAGGTTTAGAAATCTTTTTGTATTATGCAGTGTAGCTCTAGACTTGTTTAATGTAGAGGAATTGAAGTTTGAGTCCTCTTCTGAAAGTTGACTCCAAAACAGTGTATCATAGTCTCTGTATTCTTGATTCCAGGAGTGTGAAATGTTCAGCTTCTTATTGGAAAAATATTCAGGTCTGCTTAGCAGGTTTAGCCTGACTTATTTTTCTTCTCGTATGTTCTTTTTTTTAAGTTCTTGGGTTTTTGAAGTATTTTCGATAATTAGAGGTGTTCTTCTACATTTTTTTCACTTTCTTTTTCTACTGAACCTTTTCTCATATGTTGAATGATCCAGATTGCAATTCTTTTATACTTCAAGGTTCATTAGACAGAATGATCTCCCCACGTACATGTACCTCATATTACCCTCTAAATATGCTAAAAAACATTAAATAATGTCATAAAAATTAATTTTTATAAATATGATTGTTAGATAGAAATTTGAATTAATAAATTGAAAATAGTTTTTATGACTAACGTTGAGTCACAAGTATCAGTGAGTCATTAGTATTGGTCTGTTAGCATCGATATTTCAGCATCGATGACTCTCTGTATCAGTGAATCTTTTTCATCGGTATCAGTGACTCTGAGCAACGGTGAGTCATTTTCACTGCCGGTTTGTCCAGTCATCGATGAATTATCATCGATGACTCATTTTGAACTATCGGTGTGTCACTCATCGATGACTTTTCAATCAGTGAATCCTGTGAACTAAGGGCGCATCGTCCATTGGTGAGTCACCCATCGGTGAGTCACTTGAACTATCAGTGTGACCGATCATCAGTGACTTCTTCGATCGGTGAGTCCCCATCGATGAGTTTTCCATCGATGATTCATCCATGGGTGACTCCTTTTAACCAATTAGTGTCAGTGACTTTAAAAAACTTTCAAAGTGTCTGTCTTATACAGAACAATACCAGATTAAGTGAAATTCATAATTACATGTAAATATACACTTTTAAATATATTGAAACATAAATATCCATAATTTATTGACTCATTTAAATGTATTATACCATTTGGAATAATTTATTCATTTATAAAAATTTATTTACATGATTAACATTAGTTATAACATAATGTGTAAATTAGCATGAATTGCAAAATAAAATGATTTGTGATTATTAAAACAAATGTCTCATAGAGGGTCCAACACATATAAAGACTTTACTAAAAATTAAGTATATTTTATCAACATGGTTTCTATATATAAATACATTATACTTATTATTTAAAATGTTGTTATTATTATTTATTCGACAAATTTTAATTTTCAATTAATAACGGTCGTGTTTAATAAATAATATTAATAGTTTTTTATGGTTCGTTAAATCTCGGTGTTACATGTAATGAAATCTATTGGATAATTTAATTTTTTTAAATAATATATTTCATTAAATATAGGGGTGTTACATGGATAAAGGGAATGAAATTACCCCCACCAAAATGGTTCACCATCTGAAATCTTGGTGAATGTTTGGTTCTCCATTCACAAGTAAAGGGAGATCCACAGTTGGCATGCATGTGTGGGTGTGGGGGGCTGTGAACATGGGGTGGTTTTTTCAATTAGTAAATAATGGTTTAAAATATTTTTTCAATGTTTTTCATGAACCCTGTTTATAACTTGTATCAACTATTTATCTGTGTCTCGTCTATTTTATATAAAATGTTCTAACTTGTTCTTATCCTAGAGGCATGTGTTCGAAAGTCTCTAGGGATTACCTACTGAGTGATATACTCACCCCTTTCTTAATAAATTTTATGCATTTGTATATTTTTTCGACCAATATTCAAAGAAGTAAAAGGTTTCATACTTATCTAGTTTCATTCATTAATATTGTGATTATGTTTAGTGGAGTTGGAGTTATAGAGTTTCCACATCTTGGTCTATTAGGGTGCCACCCGAGTGCCTAAGTCAATATGTCTTGGATTATTCTTCTTGAAGTTTTTATTTATTTTTGCAATGTAACTATAATATTGTTATTTTATTGGTATTTTATTCAGTTATGTGATTCATTTCTCATGCATCATATAGTTTTTTTTTACTCTTACATCTTAGTAGGTTGTTTTTTATTCTAGTAAAATCATCCCTTAGTGGTTTAATAAACCCTTGGAATTTATTTCCTACCTTTGGTGTATTAGGGTATGTCACCTAAGGTTAGTGGAACTCTATATATTCTCAATAAAATGAGTTTGGGTGGGTTGTTATGTGAACTCTAAAAGTTAACAGTATCATGTTTTGGGGGCTGGGTTCCCTTGATTTGTGTGCTTGTAGAAATTCAATTTATGCTAATATATGTGCTTGAATTTCTTGAGGAATATAATGTGGTGTTAACATAAAAATATTAAAGTAAGTGAAATCAAAATATAATTAATGATAAATAAAAATGTAAAGTTGGTTGTGGTATTACTTGAGTGTGTTACTGGTAAATAAATATTTTTTACTAACTTGGAAAATTTTAAAGTAGGATAAAGTGAATTGTTTCAACCTCATGTTTTTTCTATGTTGCTTGTTGTGTATTAATTTGGACTCTCTGGTATTTAGTTTATGTGTATTGATATTAACTTGATAAATAACATGGTATAGTTGTGTTATTTGAATAAAAATAATGCTATGAAAGCTTTGAACTTTCCTAAAAATGTGAGTTATTATAGAAAACGTGTTACATGTGGGAAGTTAGACCTCAAGATTTAAATTTATTTAATTTCTTAAAATTTTCATTCATTTTAACATGTAACACATTAAAAATTTTATTTATAGTAGTGGGTAGATTATTTAAATTATAAAATACATGATAAATTAAATTATTTAATTTACTAAGATTTTATCTTGTTTAATTAAAAAATAAATATTTTGGAAAAAATTAAATTGAGTATGTTGTCCTTGATAATTTTCTCCATGTTGTGTTATAATGTGTGTAGTAATATTCAATGAGACTCAATTGACAATTTTTTTCAGAAAATAGTTCTCTTAAATAAATGAAAGAGGTTCTTTCATTAAATGTGATTTTATTTTAAAATTTTGTTTTTTAAAAATGAATTTGAAAATTTTTTATAGAAATGATTTTTATGAAACCTTATTATGAATAAAGATTAAAATGTTTTCATTTAAATGTTTTCTATCCTATTATATTATAAATTCAAAATTATTAGTGAGAATTACTAAGAATCCTTCTTTAAAGTTTTAACAAATTTTTATATGAATTTATATTAAACTATTTATTTAATCAATAAAACATAAAACTTTTTGGAATTCAATGAAAGTAAGAAATCATTTGAAATATGTGTTTAAGTTTTAAACTTCTTAACCTATATTAATTAATGAAATACTATGAGTGGTATGTCTAATATTATAAGTAACATATTATGTGAATATTCCAATAATATTTTATGATAAATAATGACTAGTTTGTGTGAGTGTATTAGTTTAATTGTTATACCATCATGTTAACCACATTGTTCATGAAATTTTAAGGATGATAAGTTTTGAATAATATGAATTAAAATTTTTTTATGATTTATTTTACAATTTTTTGATTAATTGATAAATTAAAATCATAATAATACATCAATGAGAAATATAATATGGGGAAAATATTATGATGTGAGAATTATTATAATGAACATATTTTTATTTTATATCATGTATAATTAAAATTTTTGAAGTTCCAGATATAATGATTTCTCATAAATGAATATTTAAGCCTTTTGATAAAATAGTGTGAAGTAAATATTTATTATTTCCTATTTTTTTATTAAATAATATGCCATTTCATTATATATCGATTTATATAAATTTTTTCTCAGGGATGTTTTGTGGCCTTTTTTATGATTGTGTGACTTTAATAGGGAACGAGAGTCGCATATGTGCACTAAATATCCCAAATTATTTGATGATCATGTTCTCATACTATTGTGCATTTCTTATCCTCAATTATGGTCATTTATTTATATCTTGTATGTTTACCCTTACTAAGAATTTGATCTCACCCTTTATTTTGGTTCCTTTTCCCCAAGATATGAAGAAAGTTTTCAGTGTGATGTGTCTAATAATATTTATAGTTCTAAAAAAACATTGTGGGAGATAATGAAAATCATTTATGTACTAATTTTTTATGTATCAAAGTTTCCAAAGACACTAAACCTATACAATTTTAGCATGGATCATTATGTTATGTAATGAATATTAATATAATAATATTTATTATTTACATAAAAAAAGTATGGCTTGTTATGTTTGGTATTAGATAAAGGTTTAATTATTTTTAAAAACTAGGATTAGAAAAAATTAGTGAGAACCCTTATTATAATCCTAAGTATAGGAGAATTTCATAAGTTATGGTAAATAAATAAGTTTGGATTCCCTAGAAAATACATTCATGTATAGATACTAGAAAGTGGATGCGACTATGGAATAGATTAACCTAGGTGCAACAAATCTAAATGGGGAGGATTGGGTATTAACTAGATCATCACTGATGCATGATAAATGGTCTTAAAACTACACACCTGGCTAGACACTCTCAAGGGATATGCTTGGGTTAATTTACATTTTCTTTATGAACCATTATGATGAATGAGTGTATATAACCTATGACAACATATTACATTCCATACTGATATGGGATAAAACTAAAGTTTCATGGGTTGATAAATCTAAGTTTTATCATAAGTTTTAAGGCATAGATACCCCATTTGATATTTTATTTGATGGGAGTTTAAGATGATTAAGGATAGTTTAGGTGAAATTTATGGGAATAAAACTATTTTGTTTAGTATTTGTTATAGTGAAAAGGTTATTTGGAGAATAATGATTTTATATTTAATGGATGTGTTTTTAAAGTTATTGATAAAATTTAAGATTAATGTGATAATTTATGTTGATTTAATTATGTTTAATTGTAATTAAATAGTAATGAATTTTAAAAAATGTGTATTTTATCGTATAGATAACTTTGGGATTGAAAAGTGATCTGGTGACTGTGTTATTAATGTTATTTTTGAATAATTACACTATATTAGGAACATTATATGATTAAGTTAAAAATAATTTTAGGAATTAATATTGAGTTAATTTATGGAATCATATATAATTTTATTTAGGTATATGGTGATTCGGGTTATTACCATGTTTTAGGAGAATATACAATCAAGGTATTCACATTTTTACTATGTGTTGTTATGAGCTACCTCATGTTGTCTAGGATAAATGTTAAAGTTTATATTATAAAAAATATATATGTTAAAATATTTCATATTTTTGGGTTTATAATTTGGTTATATATATTCTATAGGAGACTTATGGTTAACTATTTATGGAATTTATTAAGTTTAACTTTGGGTTTTATTGTTTAGTTTTTAGTGATTAATGTATTATATTTATCCATATTAGATGACTTATCCAAACCATTTTGGTTTTGGTAAATATTTAGAGATAGAAGGAATGAATTTTCATTATTTTATATATCTGTGATCTATTGAAGGTTAATCTTAGTACTTTGGGCAAGAAAAAATCATCTTGAATATTCATTTCATGGAGTAAGTTATAAAGTGTAAATTGATCTAAGAACAACCAAAGGATGAAATTGTTATTATGAAATATAAACATATCAAGTAATTTTATTTTCTCATTTTATATATCACGATAGTAAAATAATGCCTCAAATTTAGTAAACTTACCTTGAAATAAAAAATTTATTCTTATACCTTAATTTATGTTGAATTGATGGTCTTTTAACCCCTCATCAATTTATGGTTTTATAGTCATTAACTTTATCATGAACACGTTCTATATTACTCTATATTAGTCCTCATATGTTATTTTTATCATCCATGTATATATTTTAACTTCCCACCAATGTTATACTTATGTAGTAACCTAATTATGTGTTATTTTAGGTGACCTTTATGCCTTCCACTTCCTTTTCTCAAAGGAAGTTTTATTATCCCTTTGTAAGATGTGGGTTTTCAACAAAGGTATTTTCAAATATTAAACCAATGATAACTAAGATAAAACTTTGAGGATGAAATTTATTTAAGGGGAATAATGTAACACCAGGAAAATTTAGTTTAAAATAATAATAATCTCTATATATTTCTTAATAAACAACATTAAGCTATAAGTGAATTGTTATATACTATAGAAATATTATTATTTAAATGTGACTATTATAATCTAGTCATTGAATTGGTAGGTCAGAATATGATTAACCACAATATGAAATATATTTTTAATGATCCTACTAAATACAAATTTACTGATTAATTCTTCGGAAATAATCACTCAATTTTTAGTAAATTCATTTTATGCATCAAAAATACTTTTTCTTCAAAAAATTATTTTTATTAATTTTTATGAGTAAATATTAGAATCAGTTTATGAAAATTTCAGAAATATTATTTTATAAAATTAAAATCATTTTTTAAATCATCATATCAAAATTAAATTAGGGTGAAATTTTTGGATTTTTCTAAAATGATGGATTTTTTAGTGAATAGTGAAAATGCTAATTTATCAAATACTGTAAATTATTTTTGTTAAATCAAGTAATTTACAAGTACCATAATATTTTTAAATTTTTTTAAAGAGAAATATTATAAATTTATTTTAAAACAATATAATTATTCATTTTGTAATCATAAATATTCATATTTTTTATATAAGTTTATTTTTAGGCTTTAAATGTATTTTTCTAAAAATGATTTTTTATTACGTTTTCAGAATTTAAATTATTAAACTTATAAAAATTGGATCTGTAAATTTTTATTCCATATTTGTAATTAGTGGGTTAACTTTTTTTAAATAGGACCCTTTTATTTTTTGTCCTTATAAATAGTAATCATGGTAAATATTTTTTCACCTTAGTAAGGCTAAAATGGATAAAATATGATTAAAACTATGGGATAATACTTTAAAAATGACTTTAAAGTTTTCATTTAATCTTTAGATATGTGTTTTTAGACCATACTCATTCAATTTCTAAGTTAATGTCAATTTTGGGCCATTTTCCTTTGATAATGACTTATATATTATTTTAAGAAAAGAAAAATACAAAATGTCACTCTCTTTTCTTTTAAAAACTATGATATTTTTTAATGGGGACACAAATAGGTTGTGGTCAGTTATAAATTATTATTTTTAATATTAATAAGTTATTATTTATATTAACTTATTTTTAATTTTTTTAATAAAGTTATAATTACCTTAAATACTTATGAAATGTTGACAAAGTGCTTATGTAAGCAATAGATAAATTTACTAAAAAAAATTTAAAAAACTTAAAATAAAGAATTTATGGATGAATTGTGGTGTGACACAAATTTTATGGGTAATTATAATTTATAATTGATGGTTACATGTTCTATATTGAAAATACAATAGTGTATTCCTAACTTTAAAGTTTAATTAAATGAATAATCCCAAAAATGGAATTAATGATGTTATATGTTATATAATATTTTATTAAATGATTTAAAAGTCATAAAAAAATATTGAAATAGGATAATGGGGATGAAATATGGTCTAAAATTTCATCCCTTTACCATTTTTTCCAATTTTTACCACAGAAGAAAATCTATAACCATTAATGATTGAAAAATGTGTCATCACGGTTAAATATAAAAAGGGTTAATGTGGGGATAAACTAAAGAGATAAGGGTTAAAATGACCTAAACATTTGTCTAAATAATATTTTATGAGTTTATTTAGATCCTATATAATATTTAATTCAAAATTAATCTTATTTGGAAAAATTCTTCATGAATATGACTTCATAATATTTTAAAGTTTTAAAAAATTACAAGAGTGACCCTTGCCTCCCTTATAAAAGGACACCCCTCCTCTCTTATTTACACCACTTTGAGCCACCTAGATCAAAAAAATACTAATAATAGTCATATAAACTTCTTTATATATGAATTATAGTTTTTTTATTCTTAAAATATCATTCTAAGGGTTCTTAAGAAGGGATTTTAGTATGCCTACCAACGAAGACGTAGTCATCCTACTTGACCAATGTCAATTTATATCTTCTTCTACCTTCTATAAATATTTTTTATTCATCATAAAATAATAAATTAAGTATAATAATATACTAAAATTTTATTATTATTATTATTTAACCACCATTATCCTCCCTCTCTTCCATTAAATGGGAAAGGAAAGTATTACTCCCGTGTACGTGTGGACCACCACCTCCACATAGCGATATAATTCATTTTCCATCACCATCATTCATGGATAATTACTATGATTTATTAATATTTATATATGATATTTATGATATTATAATACTTTTTAATTATAATATATTATGTACCTTCTTAACTTTCTATCCATTGAAAAATGATACCATCACTCGTGTGTACATGTGGACTACCACCTCTACGAAGTGATGTGATTCGTTTTTCATTTTCAATTTACAGGGATGGTAATAAGGTTATTTTTAATTAATTTATAAGATATATATTATATAATAATTATTTTTAAAGTTTAATTATTATTTAACTTTCTTTTTTTCAACCATAAAAAAAAATGGGAACATTATTCATGCATACAAACGAACTACCATCTCTACAAAGTGTTGTAATTCATTTTTCATCCCCAAATTATTTGAATAATTATAAAAGTGTATATGATGAAAAATATGATAATTATTTCTGGATTAATATTCTATATATAAATAAACCATGACTAATGTGTATGTACCCTAATGATCTAACTCAAACATACATGAAAAATGAAGCAGTTATCACTCAAAATAGTGATTTTAATAAAGAATTATTAATAAATAGGTGATAAGATGTTATAAGTAAATAATATATGGTAATATATATATATATATATATATATATATGAATATGTTTTTTAATATAATTATAATAAATCTATATTTATTATAATATAAATTTGAACATGTATGAAGAAAGACAAGACTTGAGGTGAGGGGTTTATGTTTCAATCCCATTTTAATCAATATTGTTTATGTTTGAATTTATATTGAGGAAATTATATGAGGATTATTTGGTAAAACCATTTAATTTTTATTATAATATAGTTATTTATATAATTTTTATGTTTTATTTTCATTTTTCTCTATTTTTTACTCAAAATGGTTCATAAAATGTTTTTAAGAAAAGCTGAACTTATTTCACCTCTTTCGATCAGAAAACATTTTTATTTTATATCCATGTTTTTAAAATGTTTTCAATAATTTTTTTACAATTATTTAATGGTTTTTTAAGCTCAATATTACCCATGTTTTACTTTTAAAAAATGGTTTAAAAATAATCTTATTATTTTTTTCAGAATAATGTACTTTTTACCAAAGGTGTGAACAAAATATTTATTTTAGCTATTATATAATACACAAAATTTAATGATATCATGATCATTAAATGAATTGAATCTTCATTTGAAGTTTATGTGGTTCTTTCCAAAGAAATTTTTTCCTTAATATTTTTGAAATATTTGGATTTTAATAAGTGATTTAAAAATGAAAAGGGAATTTTCCTCAAGAAATATTCCAACTGTCCTTTAAAGAAAATTTTCATCTATAATAACATCCTTTGATGTTAATTATGATTTATAAGGAATATGATACAATGGTACCATGATTATTATTTCTCTATATATTTTATGGTTATAATGATGATATGTTTACAAAACCCATTTATTTTCCATGGTTTATACTATGATGAAATGATGAGATGTTTATAAAACTCATTACCTTTCCATGGGTTATGTTATGATGATGTGGTGAATATTTTATGATGTTGTGTAACACTTATATATGGTTTCCATTATGTGATGGATGGTACAATAATTATATATCCCTTCAATTAATTGGGTAAATATGGATATCTCGTCAAATAATGAGAACTAGAATATAGAGTTGGCCAAGTTTAGTAAGTGACTTTGTCTACTATGATAGTCTTGGGAGTGAACCTTGACTAAGAATATGATGGAATGAGGAGTGAACCAAATACACTATCATAGTCTTGTAAGTGAGCCTTGACTAAGTAAAGTATTTTATATGATTATGTATATGCCACAAACTTATGTCTTATGCTTATTATATGTTCTCATGGCTATTGGTTGACTATTGATGATTACATACTCTTATGACTTGTGTATTTTGATTGAAAAAAACATTATTACATGATTTATGATTAAATATCATTGAATTATTGGGTATTGATATTTTAATTTAAGATCTTTTATCATACCCTTATGGTTATCTTACTCTTGTATATTATCATTGATTTATATCTCTTATGTTTACCCTTACTGAACATATGAGCTCACCCTTTTTTATGTTTTCTTTTCCCCTACATATGAAGAAATTTTTTAATTATTATGCATATATAAAGAGTGGTATATAATGAACCATACTTTACATATATTATTATTACTTCATAATTGAAGCATATTTATTACAACATATAACAAAACCATGAAAGAACCGTATAGGTATAGTGTCTTTAGAAACTGGGAAACATAAACAACTGGTTCATAAAGCATCTACATTGTATCCCATTTATTTCATCATATTTAGAGTCCCTTTTGGAATATTCTACTTAATACCCTTCTTCCTGACCTGGGGAAAAGAAAACATACAAAAGGGTGAGCTCAAATGCTCAACAAGGGTAAACAATGGAAATATAAATCATATCATATTCATAAAAACATAACAGTTTGAAAATCTTAACTTGTAAAAGAGATCATAATATCATAACATGGGATAAATCCTGGTAGTGAAATGTAATCCCAATAATCATATCATAAAACATGAAACTTTGTGACATACACACATAATCATAAAGAATCATTTCTTAGTAGTCAAGACTCATTTCCAAGACTATCCTAGCGGACAAAGTCCATTTCTGAACCGAGTTCACTCCTCGTTTCAGTCTTGTATCACTGAACCGGATTAACCTTCCATTCCAGCCATGTCTATCTCATGAGATATAAATCTTTACCCAATACCTTGGAGGGAGATATATGTCCCACCCATCTCATAATGAAACCATTCTTATGTGTGCCACAAAATCATAAATCATACATCATAACATAACCCATGTAATAAAAATGGGATTCTTAAACATCATGTCATCATAACATAATCCATAAAAAGACATAATAAAAATAATTCCATCATAACATAATCAAATCAATGTAAAAATAGGGATATAAACATAACCCTATATTAACATATATGGAAAATAATTTTGATAAAACACTTGAACTCCATTCTTGAAAAAAATATCCTTTCTACTTCAAATTTTTTTTTCCTTTCTTAACATGTCATACAATTTTAAACTAAAAGAAGTTGATTAAAAATAAACTTTAAAAATTTTAAAGGAAGCTTCATGGAAATAATGTTCTATTAAATCATAAAAATCCATTCATGTTGTATAAGTTAAAAAAAACATTCTTCTCGTACTTTGGCTAGAAAAGTCAAAAAGTACCTCGTATTAAAAACGACAAAAGATTTCTTTCATATATTTTACTAAAAACTAATCAATGGGTAAAATTTAATTTAAAAAATATTATAAGGATAGAAATAATATTACATATTGAGGAAACATGGATGTGGATTATAAATACACCCCAGTAAATACCAAAGTATAAACATTCTCGGATAAAAATGAGATTGTGAGATTTTCCCTTACCTTAGGTCTGATATGCTATGTATGTGTTCGAAACTCCTGTATAATGATTTAAATAATGTCATTGACTTATTCCATAATCATAATAACTGTTATGATATCATATATGGTCATATTCTTAGCTTCTTATTAGTAATATTTCATTGCTACTTGTTATTCGGGTGTTTATTGCTTTATGTTCTTATGCGTGTTTTGTCGAATAAATTCTCATTCTTCTTTCTATATTATAGATACCACATTTATAGAATGGTATTAATGTAAAATATATCATATTTATTCATTCAATTAATTTATATAATCATTATTCATTGAATATCATGTAGAACGAGTCGCATCGCATCGTGGAGACGTTACGCCGTACGTACGCACGAGCGATAATATCATTCCCATGATTGTGGAATTGTATTGAAGTGTATGTATACTATTTCAGAATCAATATCAATTTAAAATAATCATATATAGTTATTATTCACACCATTATACCCACCCAAGTAAGGTGGTGGTGGAAAACAGATTACACCACGGCGTGGAGACGGTATTCCGTACGTACACACGCACGGTGATTTTATTTTCTGTAGGATGGATAGAAGGTGAAATAGGGTTGTTTTATATTTATAATAACATATCAATATATGAGTGATACTTATGTTATTACTTCATAATGAAACAACTAAAGAAGAAGAAGTATAAGAAGAAACAAATATGAAAGAATCGGTAACGGATATTACCTCTTCTTCGACACGCCTCTTTGAAACCTCCTCTTAGGGCACTAAGATTGGTCTTTGAAGAAGACCAGGACCTATAGGATGTTTCTAGGGAAGTGGAGAAGAGAAATTGTCAGGTTTTGGCCGAGCTTGAAGGCTCAAAGGGGTGTGAGGATGAGAGGGAGGAGGTTCCCTTTTATAAGGGAGGAGAGGGGCACCTTTTGAATTATAAGAAATATTAATTTATAATAAATTCCAAACCCACTTAAAAACCTCCAAAAATGACTAAAATATGAATATTATATGCGATAGGGTTGTAATCTCATCAACCAATAAAATTTAGACAAGTTGTAAATTTATTTTAAACATTATCAACATGATTTATCCTTATATAATCTATTTAATTTTATTTGTGGTAATAATATTATAAATTTTAAATCATTATAAATAATTAATTATATGTTGTGAATTGTCCATAATTGTATACTTTATTACATTTTAGACCATATAAATTTTAATTTATATTTTTTAAATATTTTTGTGATTTTTAAACGATTTTATAATATGTACTTTTTATAAAATAACAATAGTGTCAATTTTGACACTATTCATTTATTTGAATTTAAATAAAATATACACAGAATATATGTTGAAACTAAAAGATTTAACAGATTCATAACATGTGATATTTATCTATAAAATTAGTGTAGAACATTAAATAGTTCATATAATATTTATTTTAATACTTTTAAAAATCATTTATGTGATATTTCAATCAATAAAATAATTTCAACATCACTATTGTGTCATAATTAATGAAATTTATTTAATCCCTAAAAATTATAAATAAATTCATTTGATGTAGATAATTTTATTATATTTCTAGGTACTATTTATATCCGAAGTTTTATGATGTTTATCAATAAATTAAAATTATTACACTTATAAGATTTAAGAGAGTGACATGTTGTCACTTTCTTTGGTTTTAATAATAATTATATTATTTCATGGTCAAAAGTCCATGAAATGAGTCTAGTCCGACCCTTAAGTGATATGGTTCGACTTTTATTCATCCAATAGGATTTTGGAAAGTGTTAGGGTAATTTTATAATCTTATTTTTACCCTTAATTACCAGATTTACCTTTAACTGTAGTAAATAAAAATTACCGTAGTTACTATTCATAATATCAAAAAAAATTAACCTATTAACATAATTTGGACCCACTGAATACAAATATGGAATCCATTTTTCAAAATTCAAAACATAGGAGTTGCAGTAATTAATTTAAAATTAATCCCGTTGTTAAGCAAACGGGTTTTAAAAGTTAAAACATTGCCAAAGATTGAAATGTTTTTACCTATGAATTCAATGTAAAATTAATGATAATGACATAAATTATATTAAATGGTTAAAATATATTCTATTTATACTTTAAAACCATTCAATATCATAATTTAACCATATAAATTATTGCGATGAAAAAAAAGTTGTTTTTAATTAAAATATAGCATGTTTTTACTATTCATTAAAATATGAAAGTTATCAGAATAACATGAAAAATTTATCCAAAGTAAATTTTTATATCATGATTCAAAAGAAGAATTTTATTTTTTCAAATTGAACTTATAAACTTTTCAAAAACTAGATTTAAAGTTGGTGCGCCATCAAAAGGCGGCAAAACTGTATTTTTTGAAAAATACTTATTTTACTCGAAAAATTTATTTTGTTCTCATACCATGTTCTAGAAAATATGTAAGATTATTAATAATGTTATAAAATTATAAATTCAGTTAATACTATTCATAACGGATAGTTTATAATATTATAATAATATATCGTTGTTTAGTGAAACTCAGTATTGCGTACTACACACGCTATCGAGGAAGGTCGTGATTGCGTGTAACGCAAGACAAGCTACTATTGTGTGTAGTGAAAGATTCCTTCGATGTTTTGTATAACATAATACATAAAACAAATATATACTTATCATAAAATATCAGTGTGTTACATTCTACCCCCCTTAAAATGAATTTATCCCTTGAAATTCGTCACTTCTTAACAAACAGATGAGGATAACTCTCCCTCATCATATCCTCAAGATCCCATGTAGCTTCTTATAATTGGTGGTTCCTCCATAAAACTTTCACCAAGTGAGTGGTCTTGTTCTGTAGAACTTTTTCTCTATGATCCAGAATCTCTATCGGCTGTTCTTCATAATAAATATCTTGCTCCAGCGGTACAACTTCTGGGCTTAGTACATGTGAAGGATCAGGTATGTACTTTCTCATGAGAGATACATGGAACACATCGTGAACTTGAGAGAGATTCGGTGGAAGTGCCAATCGGTAAGCTACCTTCCCAACACGATCTAGTATTTCAAAAGGACTGATATACCTGGGGCTCAACATTCCATTCTTTCCAAATCTCTTTAGTCTCTTACAAGGATATATTCGTAAGAACACTTTATAACCCACTTCAAACTCTAGGTCTTTTCTTCAGTTATCAGAATAACTTTTTTGTCAACTCTGAACTGCTCTTATGTGTTGTTGAATAGATCAGACATTTTATGTCATCTCATCAACAAGATCAGGTCCTAATAGCTTTCTTTCCCCAACTTCATCCTAGAAAGTTGGAGTTCGACATTTCTTTCCATAGAGAGCCTCATAAGGAGACATCTAAATACTAGAGTGAAAGCTATTATTATAAGAAAATTCCACAAAAGGTAGGTGTTGATCCCAACCACCTTTGAAATCCATAGAGCAAGCTCTCAACATGTCTTCTAGAGTTTGAATTGTTCTCTCAGACTGACCGTCTGTCTGAGGATTATAAGCAGTGTTGAAACTCAACTCTGTATCTAGAGTATGCTGAATACTTCTCCAGAACTTCGAGGTAAACCTCAGATCCTGATCAGATATAATGGAAAGTGGTAATCCATGCAATCTTACCACTTCCTTTATATATATCCTGGCAAGCTGATCTAGAGAGAAATATTATCTAATAGCAGTGAAGTGTGCCGACTTCGTAAGACGATCAACTATAACCTAGATAGCATTATTGCCTTTGGATATTTTAGGATGTCCAGTGAAAAAGTCCATAGTAATGTTTTCCAATTTCCATTCTGGTATGGGTAATGGTTGTAAAAACCCACTTAGACTTCTGTCTCTCAGCTTTAACTTGCTGACAAACCAATCATTGAGAGACATATTCAGTAACATCTCTTTTCATGTCATCCCACCAGAAGTACTCTTTCAGGTCCCTATACATCTTCGTGCTTCCAGGATGAATAGAGAATGAAGAACTATGAGCCTCATCCAGGAGCTCCTTATTTAATTCTGGGATGGAAGGAACACAAACCCGATTCATGAACCTTATTATCCCATCACAATCAAGGTTGAATTCAGGAACATTTCTCACCTTCTTTCGTAACTCTATATTTTCTTTTTGTGCCTCTTTAATCTTCACATGCATAGATAGTTGAACATTGAAAGATAAGATTTTTCCCCTTCCATTATAATTCCAAGATCCATCCTTTGTAAATCCATAAATATTGGATCTTTTTAAATCCTCATCATAGATAAGCTAGTATGGTCTTGTCGACTTAATGCATCTGTCATCTTGTTTGCTTTCCCAAGGTGGTAATGAATTGAGCATTCATAATCCTTAATCAGCTCCAACCATCTTCTTTGGTGCATATTCAGCTCCTTTTGTGTGAAAATATACTTTAAACTTTTATGATCAGTATAAATATCACACCTTTAGCCATAAAGATAATGCCTCCGAATCTTTAATGAAAAGATTACCGCAGCTAACTCCAAATCATGAGTTGGGTAATTTTGCTCATGGATTTTTAACTATCGTGAGGCATAAGCTATCACCATATAGTTTTTCATGAGAACACACCCCAATCCCTTCTTGGATGAATCACTGTATATGACAAACATTTATCCACTACAAGGCAGTGTGAGCACAGGTGCACTGGATAACCTTCTTTTCAACTCCTTGAAATTCTCTTCACACTCCTCCGTCCACACGAACTTAACTCCTTTTCAAGTCAACATAGTGAGTGGATTAGATAATCATGAAAAATCTTTCACAAAAAATCAATAATATCCATCCAAACCGAGAAAACTTCGGATCTCAGTTACTGTTTTTGGTCTCGACCATCTTTCGATACCCTCTGTCTTTGCTGGATCCACAGATATCCCCTCTTTTGAGATTATGTGACCCAAAAATGAAACTTTTTGAAGCCAAAATTCACACTTGGTAAATTTTTTATAAAGTTTCTCCTTTATTAGGGTCTTTAATACAATTCTCAAGTGATATTCATGTTCTTCCTTTCTCTTTGAATAGACAAGAATATCATCTATAAAGACTACCACAAACTGATCATGATAGTCTCTAAAGACTTTATTCATTAGATCCCTGAAGATAGCAGGGGAATTAATAAGACCAAATGGCATCACTATAAATTCATAATTTCCATACCTTGTATGGAAAGCCATCTTTGGTATATCCTTTTTTTGACCCTTAATTAATGATACCCTGAATGAAGACCAATCTTGGAAAAGTATTGAGCTCTGCGTAGTTGGTCAAATAAGTCATCAATGCATGGGAGAGGATATTTGTTCTTAATAGTGATCTTGTTAAGTTCTCGATAATCAATGCAGTCTCATTGATCCATCTTTCTTCTTAACAAATAGAATAGGTGCTTTCGAAGGTGACGCACTAGGGTGTATGAATCCTTTATCAATATTCTCTTGGAGTTGCTTCTTCAATTCCTGTAACTCAATTGGGGTCATTCTATAAGGTGTCTTTGAAATGGGCATAGCACCCGGTATGAGTTATATTGAAAACTCAACTTCACGATTTGTGGAAGACCTAGAAATTCTTCCAGAAATACATCATAAAACTCCCGTACAATGGGTGTATTATTAATCGTGAGTTTCTCTCAAACCATTTGAGATAAATAACCTTCATTTATTGGAATCAAGACCCATAAGATGGAATAAATTTCCACTGGAAGGTTATATTCATCCTTGCATTGACATATGATAGTAGATTGGTCGGGAATATTAAATGTGATTTCAATTATTTGGAAATTGATATGAGCTCCGTATAAAGAAAGACAATCCATGCCAAGAATCACATCAAATTCCACTATAGGAAGGATCACAAGATTTGCAGGAAGCACTTTCCCACAAACTTCAATTAGAGAAGAATTGTAAACTTTTGATGCGACTGTTGTGCCATTAGGGGTTGTCACAGCTAACTCAACATCTAATTGTTGAGGTAGTATGGAGATACCCTTAGAAAATTATTCAGAAATAAAAGAGTGGGTGGATCTAGAGTCAAATAAAACATTTTCTACTTTAGAGTGGATGGTAAGTGTACCTTTCACCACTTCGTTATCGTACTCCACATCGCCGATAGTAATTGCATGTGACTTTAATTTGTCTTTGGCCTTAATAGTTTTTTGACGTCGATCATCATAAAAAACCATTGGATTAGGAAATTGATTGGCAAAATGCCCCATCTCCTTAAACTTGTAACATTGAAGTGTAGGAGGTACATTCTGTGTAGCCTTTTCTTTATTTGCATCACTAGACATTTTTTCCCATCACTGTGGCATTCAAATGCCCGATGAACCTCTTTTCCACATTTGAAACATTTACTTGTCCCTTTTAGAAAATTCCCTCCATGTTTCTTTCCACACTTTGAGCATAAAGTAAAAATCATCTTCTTTTCAGCGAGGTCTTTAGATTTCCCTTTGAATTCCATTTTCCTCTTCTTATCAAACCCATATGACTGATGGGTTACTCTAATCTCCATCTCAACCTTGAGATCACATCGAACAATTTCCTTGTAGCTATTGAAGTCCCTTATGGCTAATACCCTTCGGAGACTTGGTTTTAAGCCACTAAATAATCGATCGATCTTACTCTCAGGTTGGATAATAATCCCAGAAGCATACCTTTAAAGCCTTGTAAAATTTTCTTCGTAGATACCAACAGATTCATCATCCTTTTTCTTTAGTTCAAGAAACTCCTTCTCCATCTTTGTTCGAAGAATATGAGGGAAGTACTTATTGAAAAATAAGTTCTTGAACTCATCCCATTCCATGGACTCAATTTCATCCCTTGCCTCGTATTCTTATTAAGATTCCACCATTGATCAGCTTAACCTTCCAAACGATATACTGCTAAGATTACTTTATCATGTTCAGAACATTGTAGAACTGAAAATATCCTTTCAGTGGTACTAATCCATTGTTCATCCACTAATGGATCAGAAGACCCACTGAATGAATGTGGACGCTGCCCCATGAAGGATTCAATAGAATGTTGCTCCTTCCTTTGCTCGTTTGGAAGTCCTGCATGGTTCATAGCTTGAGAAAGTTGTGTGAGCATGGCTATAAGATTTTTCATTCAATGTCCCATAACATTTGGTTGATCAAGGGGACAATCATTGCATTTCCCGTCGCATTCAGCAATAACACGGTTCCTTCGAGTTCCATCTATTGACTAAAACCAATAAGCATAGTGTGAGAAACACTAATCATAATAAAAAAACCACATAATCAAGAATAAAATTTTACACTTAAGGTCTTATCTTAGGTTATTCATGGACATTTCTAAAATACTAATGTTGTGTTCTATGCTTAGACATATCCTTAGGGTTCTTACTTAGGCTTTCACATCCTAGTTTCCAAAGGTTGACTATACCATTCCTCCGATACCAACTATAATGACCCATACTTTACATACATTGTTATTACTTCAGAATTGAAGCATATTTATTACAAAATATAACAAAACCATGAAAGGACTGTATAGGTATAGTGTCTTTAGAAACTGGGAAACATAAACAACTGGTTCATAAAGCATCTACATTGTCTCCCGTTTATTTCATCATATTTAGAGTCCCTATTGGAATATTCTACTTAATACCCTTCTTCCTGGCCTAGGGAAAAGAAAACATACAAAATGGTGAGCTCAAATGCTCAGTAAGGGTAAATAAAGGAAATATCAATCATATCATATTCATAAGAACATAATAGTTTGAAAATCTTAACCTGCAAAATAGATCATAATATCATAACATGGTATAAATCGTGGTAGTGGAATGTAATCCCAATAATCATATCATAAAACATGAAACTTTGTGTCATACACACATAATCATAAAGAATAATTTCTTAGTAGTAAAGACTCAATTCCAAGACTATCCTAGCGGACAAAGTCCATTTCTGAACCGAGTTCACTCCTCGTTTAAGTCCTGTATCACGGAACCAGATTAACCTGTCGTTCCAGCCATGTCTATCTCATGAGATATAAATCTTTAACCAATGCATTGGAGGGAGATATAGGTCCCACCCATCTCATAATGAAACCATTATTATGTGTGCCACAAAATCATAAATCATACATCATAACATAACCCATGTAATAAAAATGGGATTCTTAAACATCATGTCATCATAACATAATCCAAAAAAGGACATAATAAAAATAATTCCATCATAACATAATCAAATCAATATAAAAATAGGGATATAAACATAACCCTATATTATCTTAGATTGAAAATAATTTTGATAAAACACTTGAACTCCATTCTTGAGGAAAATATCTTTTCTACTTCAAAAACAATTTTCCTTTCTTAACATGTCATACAATTTTAAACTAAAAGAAGTTGATTAAAAATAAACTTGAAAAATTGTAAGGGAATCTTCATGAAAATAATGTTCTATAAAATCATAAAAATCCATTCATGTCTTATAAGTTAAAAACATTCTTCTCATACTTTGGCCAGAAAAGTCAAAAAGTACCTCATACTAAAAATGACAAAAGATTCCTTTCATATCTTTTACTAAAAACTCTCCAATGGGTAAAATTGGATTTAAAAAATTGTAAAAGGATAGAAATAATATTACATATTGAGGAAACATGGATGTGTATTATAAATACACCCCAGTAAATACCAAAGTATAAACAATCTCGGATAAAAATGAGATTGTGAGATTTTCCCTTACCTTAGGTATGATATGCTTTGTACGTGTCCGAACCTCCTGTATAATGATTTAAATAATGTCATTGAATTATTCCATAATCATAATCATTGTTATTATATCATATATGGTCATATTCTTAGCTTCTTATTAGTAATATTTCATTGATACTTGTTATTCGGGTGTTTATTGCTTTATGTTCTTATGCATGTTTTGTCGAATAAATTCGTATTCTTATTTTTAGATTATAGATACCTCATTTAGAGAATTTTATTAATGTAATATATATCATATTTATTCATTCAATTCATTTATATAATCATTATTCAATGAATATCATGTGGAACGAGTCACATCACATCGTGGAGACGGTAGGCCGTACGTACGCACGAGCGATGATATCGTTCCCATGATTGTGGAATTGTATTGAAGTGTATGTATACTATTTCAGAATCAATATCAATTTAAAATAATCATATATAGTTATTCTTTACACCATTATACCCATCCAAGTAAGGTGGTGGTGGAAAACATATTACACCACGGTGTGGAGACGGTATTTCGTACGTATGCATGCACGGTGATTTCATTTTCCATAGGATGGATAGAAGGTGAAATAGGGTTATTTATATTTATAATAAAATATAATTATATGAGTGATACTAATTTTATTACTTCATAATGAAACAACTAAAGAAGAAGAATTATAAGAAGAAATAAATTTGAAAGAATCGGTAACGGATATTACCTCTTCTTCGACACGCCTCTTTGAAACCTCCTCTTACAGCACTAAGATTGGTCTTTGAAGAAGACCAGGACCTCTAGGATGTTTCTAGGGAAGTTTACAAGAGAAATTGTCAGGGGTTTTTCAAGCTTTAAGGCTCAAAGGGGTGTGAGGAGGAGAGGGAGGAGGTGCCCTTTTATAAGGGAGGAGAGGGGCACCTTTGGAATTATAAGAAATATTAATTTATAATAAATTCCAACCCCACTTAAAAACCTCCAAAAATGACTAAAATAAGAATATTAGATTAGATATGGTTGTAATCTAATCAACCAATAAAATTTAGACAAGTTGGGAATTTATTTTAAACATTATCAACTTGATTTATCCTTATATAATCTATTTAATTTTATTTGTGGTAATAATATTCTAAATTTTAAATCATTATAAATAATTACTTATATGTTTTGAATTGTCCATAATTGTATACTTTATTACCTTTTCGACCATATAAATTTTAATTTATATTTTTTAAATATTTTTGTGATTTTTAAACGATTTTATAATATGTACTTTTTATAAAATAACAATAGTGTCAATTTTGACACTATTCATTTATTTGAATTTAAATAAAATATATACAGAAGATATGTTCAAAATAAAAAATTTTAAAGATTCATAAAATGTCATATTTATCTATAAAATTAGTTTAGCACATTAAATAGTTCATATAATATTTATTTTAATACTTTTAAAATCATTTATTTGATATTTCAATCAATAAAATAATTTCAACATCATTATTGTGTCATAATTAATGATAATTATTTAATACCTAAAAATTATAAATAAATTCATGTGATGTAGATAATTTTAATATATTTCTAGGGACTATTTATATCTGAAGTTTTATGATGTTTATCAATAAATTAAAATTATTACACTTATAAGATTTAAGAGAGTGACATGTTGTCACTTTCTTTGATTTTAATAATAATTATATTATTTCATGATCAAAATTCCATTAAATGAATCTAGTACAACCCTTAGGTGATATGGGTCTAATTTTATTCATCCAATAGGATTTTGGAAAGTGTTAGGGTAATTTTATAATCTTATTTTTACCATTAATTACGAGATTTACCTTTAACTGTAGTAAATAAAAATTATCGTAGTTACTATTCATAATATCAAAAAAATAATAAAAGTAACTTATTAACATAATTTGGACCCACTGAATCCAAATATGGAATCCATTTTTAAAAATTCAAAACACAGTAGTTGCAGTAATTAATTTAAAATTAATCCCGTTGTTAAGCAAACGGGTTTTAAAAGTTAAAACATTGCCAAAGATTGAAATGTTTTTACCTATGAATTCATTGTAAAATTAATGATAATGACATAAATTATATTAAATGGTTAAAATATATTCTATTTATACTTTAAAACCATTAAATATCATAATTTAACCATATAAATTATTGTGATGAAAAAAGTTGTTTTTAATTAAAATATAGCATGTTTTTACTATTCATTAAAATATGAAAGTTATCAGAATAACATGAAAAATTTATCCAAAGTAAATTTTTATATCCTGATTCAAAAGAAGAATTTTATGTTGTCAAAGTGAACTTATAAACTTGTCAAAAACTAGATTTAAAGTTGGTGCGCCATCAAAAGGCAGCAAAACTGCATTTTTTGAAAAATACTTATTTTACCCGAAAAACTTATTTTGTTCTCATAACCTGTTCTAGAAAATATGTAAGATGAATAATAAAGTTATAAAATTAAAAATTCAGTTAATACTATTCATAATGGCTAGTTTATAATATTATAATAATATATTGTTGTTCAGTAAAACTCGGTATTGCGAACTACACACGCTATCGAGGAAGGTCGCGATTGCGTGTAATGCAAGCCAAGATAATGTTGTGTGCAGTGAAAGATTCCTATGATGTTGTGTATAACATAATACATAAAAAAATATACTTCTCATAAAATATCAGGGTGTTACATGGTCATTGTAAAAAACTTAGTGGAATGTGATATAAATATTTTATGTACCAAATGTTTATGTATCCAAGTTTCTAAAGACAAAAAAACATATTTGGTTCTGACATAGATCATAATGTTATGTTATTAATATTCATCTGATAAGATTTAATATTTATGTGTGAATAGTATGGTTCATTATAGTATATTTTATTATTTTCCAATTATGAATTGGTAGATTTATAAGGGTAATACCAAATTTCTAAAGGCTACATAAGGGTTATCCTATTTCCATGAAAAGGACACTATAAATTTGTTTATGTAAGGGTAAAATACAGTACCCTTATACAACACATACCCCATATGTAAAGGTGTCATTTTAAATCTAGAAACCTTGATTTTTCCTCCTATTTTGATCTAAAACTATTGTTTTCACATAATTAATGAAAATAGGTCTGAAATAAATGGATTTTGATCAATTATGAGGAATATAAAAATAAAATCTTGAGTTCATAATATTTAGGAAGATTTAAAAAACATCATGTGAGTTAAATTTATTGGAAACAAATTTAATGATAATTAAATGTAAAGTTTGAAAAATATTTTGGATACACCCATGGAACCCATAGTTTTATATTTTAAAATTTATTTTTCCATGATCGAGTCCTTATTTGTTTCTCTAAAATATGGATGATCAATCCTTGTCCATAGAATCTAGAGAGTCCCTACAATTAATCCAAATTTCTTCATGTATTTTCATACCTGCATGTATCTATTTCTCTCTTATTCTTAGTGTAGTGTGTATGAATCTTCTAACAAGTATAGGATCTATAAATCACTCACCTATTTTATTCAAATGTGAATTAATCATGCTTTAGTTCCTTATTTAAATAGATGGGATTATCCTTAATAAATATAAAAATTTTAAAATTATCATCGTATATGTATCCTTATTTTAAGACTTAGAAGAACTAGAAGAAGAATAAGTTATTACCACATGAGAATTTTTTACATTTTCATAACATGGTAATTAAATATTTTAAAATAATAAGATCAATTATTTGAAGTAGATTACTATTATTAACTCAAAATTGGGAAAACACATGTCATGTTAATATATGATAAACTAAAAAAATTATCCTTGAGAAATAAATTATTATCACATATAATATCACTATTTTTCTAATCTAGGAATTTCATAAGGGAATTTTCCCACATGTTGTATAATTATTATTTCATGATCTAGTAATTAAATGAATTAGGAAGGATTATTGTATTTAGTAGATTAAATTTATCATTTCATAATATGAAAATTTATGAGTTGAGATAGAGAATGAAAGTATAAATATGGTTATCACTATTATTGATAAATTGGAAATCAGATGTTGTAATTTATGAATATTACTTAATAATATAAAAATTATATAAGAGAGAGAAAATAAATAATTTCATGTAGAATAATCGAAATAAAATTATATTATAGAAATTATATAATCCTATGTTGTAGTACTATATACTTAATAATTCATTATCAAAATTATTTTTAAAATTATAACAATTAGATAAATAAAATGGGATAATTACCGCATGTATATATAATTAATATTTTATGTTGGTTATTAAATATATGGTTAGGTTTTGTGTGATAAATTGTTTTTACAGTATGTTTATGTTGCCTCTTTATATTTAATAGATAGTGTGAGATTAACTTGGCTATGTTTTCTTATTGTTTAACATATACTAATTTATTGAATGGATAAAAAATATAAATCAAAATGATGTTATAATTTAAATGAAAGTGGAAACAGTATGAAAAATACTCCTCTTCTTGAAATTAATTAAACATGAGAATAATGTATGAAGCATGTTTATGTTGTTTTCTTGCTTTTATTAGCTAATACTATTAAGTTTATTGATACGAAAACCCTATGCATAATAAACTGGTTAATTTGATATGCAATTAAAATGGTTATTTTTTAAAGAATAAATATTTTGGGATAAAAGAAACCATTCGTGATTATGAGTGGATTAACATCCTTGATTTCATGGACTTAGTTTACACTATTCTATACTGTAAATATTTGGTTTCCTTGTGTGCATTTTCTAGTAATCTAAATCCTTGATGTGATTTTTGATGACCCGATATGGTTGGAATTATTTTATGAGCAATGGTTTGGAGGCTTAAGTATATATTTAATGTTTATTATATGTTGACCAATGGTCTTAGATCTTAGGTTTGTGGTGACGATCAATACCCATGATGGAAGGACCGATTTTACTATGTCAAATGGTGTGGGAATAACACCATATGGTTGGGATAAGTTCATAGCAGAGCTTTCTCATCAATATATTTTAATCTTTCTTAATGCTTTCTTGATGGCCAGGGATAGTATTTATATGAATAGTTTCCAACTGCATAAAGAAGATTGAATCTATGAATAGTAAGTTTGTTTTTAATGTGCTAGCTTTGGATGAGTCCTATAGTAACCAAAATATTTCACTGATAAATGAATTAATAAATTAAGGTGGATGGTTCATAGTGTTTTAAAATGGTGATGACATACTTGATAATATAATTAGAATAAATTAAGGTGCCATTGACACTTCTATTAAAATATTTAATTATTAATATTGGAAATGGAACTGGAATAATATTAATTAATGGTTGATTAATTAATTAAAATGAAACTTGATTCTTAAATTATTTTTGATATCTAGACCTTAGGAGTTGAAGATAGGAGTCCTGTGTGATGATAGCCACAAACGGGTCTAAGGATAGGTAGTTTCCCTTACTGTGGTTGTGTATGATATTATAGATATTTTTTTGATTTCATATTCTACCCAACCCACATCAGTAGGGAAACTGACACCCCAATGTTTTGGGGGGGGGTTTCCCAAATATCTGATATGGAAAGGGAATATATGTATGATTTCTCCCTATCATAATATCTCCATTTATATGTAGTATGATTAGGTGTATCCCAGGATATAATGTCTTATGATATAGGGTAAATTCCTAACCAAGATTTAATGGATCTCATTTTACTATAAATTTATGTGTAGGTTGTAACATCTTGAGGTATGGAATATAATTGTATCTGATCATGTTGTCTCTGACTTCCCAATGGTTTATATTCATAGGCTATGATGGTTAAAGGTATAATGTGTTTACACAGGCTATGGTAGATTTTGTACTAATGCCTTATTACTATTGAAATAATTTCTTGAGGTGCAAGATGGGATGTTGAGATAGATATGTGGATTGATTCCATTATGAGGTGTTGGGCCCTATATAAGACTATTTAAGTTAGGTTTGAGTCCCAACTCACATTAGGTATGACATTAATTATGTAATGGTGAGTATAGTATGTGTGGAATTGGGGTGTAGGAGTGAAAAACCAATGGGTTAGTGGAATCAAAGTACCTTCATTTATATATCTTCTTTTCATATAGAATGGTTTACTTCTATGCATTCCTTGTTTAGTGATCTATGGAGAGGATGGGAAATATTGTATTACATGTTTAGGTGATGATTTGGTTTCATTTTTTTATTCACTGGGATTTAGTGTGATTCTATCACATTTTAAACAAGATGTTCTAGGGAGGATCCTATTGAGTATCCATTTTATTCTCACCCAATATATATATAAATTTCTTTTTAGGTCCATAGGATTTGGTCGGTGATCGATCTCTATATTACTATTTTGAGGAGTTATTCACGTTATTTTAAAGTTTTTTGTCATGGGGGATGATTTATTTATTTATTTAGTTGTATAAATTTTGCATAAAATTACATTTCTGTATTGGGATATCTTCTTTATTTATATATGGGATTTGGTTAGTAGTTTTTCTCATTTTATCTCATATCCTTAAATTTATATCAATGTAAATTTCTCACTTATATTTTATTAATATACCCTCAATTATATTCACCAAATCGTAGCCTATTAGAGGTTGTCTTCATGGGTCATTATCTCCCTTTATTCATTTTCAGTCTAGGTGGGGTACATTTGGAGGGAGGGGTCATGAAAGAGTTCTATTAGAGCAGATGGTTGACATATAAGATGGTTTTTGGAGATAGACATTGGTGGGGACTTCATGGGTTGGTAGGGGAATGGTATTAGCTAGGATTAGTGTGTCTTGTAAATAAAGGGAAACATCTAGGACATAGAATTTTAGGGTCCCTTATGATCTAAAACAATGACCATAAAATTTTATAAACATGTTAGTAAAATTAATACTACCTATATGGTAGAGACCTATGAAAGGGTCATGCATCATGATTTTTTATGCCTTTTTCTGAATTCAGTTGACAATAGGAATTAGGTTAAATATTGAATTAATAAATTAATTATAAATAATATGTGTCCCAATTTAGGAGTCTCAATAATTTTTTATTTTACTAGAATAGCTCCAAGTAGACATCCTCATCAGGTTCACACCAAATATTTCAAACAAGATGAGCTAGAAAATAATCATAGAGTGGAGGTTAATGAAGATGATTCTTAGAAGAGGAAACTCTGAGAGTTTAAGTTATGGAGTCTACAAAAATATAATGGATCCATTTTATATCATGAGATAGAGGGTTAGTTGAAGGGGGTGGATATAAATTTCATTTTAGAGGACGAACTAGGTTTTCATTGGTTGTGATGATGTTGTATGGGGTATGTCAGTAGTGGTGGTTATTTTTCTTATAGGACTGATAGGATTTTGTTGTCGTAGGGAATGTTTCAAGATCAATTTCAGGCCATGTTTCTTTCTTTGATGAAAAATTCATTTTATAGGTCAGTAATGATTTCCCTCTACTTAAGAATTTATGAATTGTTCTATTGATATGTTATGGAACCTTATAATCTATTTTGAGAATTAATCCTGTGATTTTCATTCCCTTAAATTGAATGACTCAAATTAATGTCATTAATTTTTTATTTTTATCTCTTCACATGAATGATTAATTTATCCATCATCATATCTAATTAAAACCCATATGTTTAATCCCATGAGACAATTTCTTATACCACTCCAAATTTTTAAAAACAACCTACTCCAAAATTTCCTTCAGAGATAGTCAGTATATCACATTCCTCAGGCCTACTGTTGAGATGAAGATATGGTACAGGGAAAGGTTTTCTCTAAAAAATTTTATTTTATTCCATAACTCTCTCTTCATTCTCGGCATTGTGAATATATAGTCCCTGGGGAGGGTTTTCTATTATCATAATGATTCTATACCTCTTATCTCAGTCCCTACATGGTATATATTTGGTTTGGGGAAAATGATATTTGTATATTCTTATTTCATAAACCATTCTCTAGAACCCAGTGTTATGGGATCTGGTCTAATGGAAATGGATATTATATGTTTTATCTTCATTTATTTTCTAACTATAATTAGATTATTTTACTCTATTTTTTGAGTTAAATTATTATATATCATGTCTTTTACATGTGACTATATTTGAGATGTGTCTCTGAATTTATGTTCTTATATTTTGGATGGATTTCTACAGTACTGATAACATATGTTATGGATACAAGCATATAAAGAGAGGATACACTTCACCCAACATGACATGTTATTTTCATGATACATTTTAAATTCATAAAAGTGATTTAGGTCCATCCAAAATGGATATTATCATAGTGTGGTGGATCGAATCCCTTAATTTGTATGCTTTTGGATGCTCTATTTATATTAATCAAAGTGATTGTATTACTTAAGAAATATAATGTGGTGTTAACTTAAAACTCTTGAATGTAGTTTAATACACTTATAGTAAATGATAAATAGATGTTTTAAGTCATTTATGGTATTACTTGAGTGTGTTTTTAGTAAATGAATATTTTTTTAATACCTTGTAAAATTTTAAATTAAGATAAAGTGGATTCTTTCTACCTCGTGTTTTTTCTATAATGTTTGTTGTGTGCTAAATTGGATTATATAGTTTTTAAGTTATGTGCATTTATATTATCTTGATAAAAAACATAGTAGGGTTGTATTAGTTGAATAAAAAAATTGACGAAAGCATGTAATTTTCATAGATATGTGATTCATTATAGAAAACATGTCAAATATGGGAATTTAGACAACATGATTGAAAAAATTTAAATTTCTTATACTTATCAATCAATTTAATATGTAACATATTAAATATTTTAGTTACTTTAGTTGGTGGATTATTTAAATTTATGATAAATTAAATTAGTTAATTTACTAACATTTTTTATTGTGTAATTAATAATGATACTTTTTTGTAAAAAATGTTTACTTTGAGCATGTCATCCTTGGTAATTTACTCTATGTTGTGTGATAATGTGTGTAGTAATATTCAATGAGACTCACTTGAAAAATTTATTTTATGGTAATCAATTTTCTTAAATAAATGGAAACAATTCTTTCATTAAAATTGTATTTATTTGAAAAGGATGTTTTTTCAAATTTAATTGGGAGAGTTTCTACAAAAAATGATTTTGATAACACCTTGTTATGAAGAAGTTTTAAACGGTTTTTATTTAAATTATTTCTAACCTATTAGGTATTAAATGTGAATGTATTAGTGGATATTCCTTAGCATTATGTTTTAATGTTTTAAAATTTTTCAATATAAATTGTTATTAAATTTTTAACACAATTAGTAAAATAAAAAACATGTTGGAATTAAATTTAAGTATGAAATTATTTGAAAATAATATTTAATTTTTGAACTCATTGACCTAAAAGACTTAATGAAATGTTATGAGTATCATGACTAATATTGTTAATAACATATTATGAAAACATGTTAAGATATTTTCCATGTTAAACAATATTTAAGTCATGTGATTATATGAGTTTAATTATTATGAAATTATGATAACTATATTAATTAAGTGATAAATAAAAAGTATGATAAGAAATCAATGAGAAAAGTAATGTGGGGAAAATATTATGATATGCTCATTGTAATCATGAATGTATTTTTTATTTGATAGCATTCTTAAGTAAAATTATGGATGTTTTGGATATGATGATTTCTTATAAATGAAGTTTTATGCCTTTTGTTTAAATATTTTGAAGCAACTATTAGATATTTTCTACCTCATGATTACATAATGTATTTTTTAGTTAAATATTGATGGATATTCACTATTTTTTGGGGTTTTATATATAACCTTTATTGTGATTTTATGTCTTTAATTTGGAATGAGGGTCATGGATTCATTCCGAGTATCCGAAATTGTTTGATGCTAGATTTTTTTGAGATGATGTGTTTGACCTCATATTGATATATGAGTTTTATTCTTCTCCCAAATGTGATGTTTTATTGATGGAGTTGATCTTGTTTGATAGGTATCTACCTAAAGAGAATGTTTTGAGATTGATTAATGATGTTTTATAGTTATACACTTTGTTCCTCTGGTGTGTTAGGTATATTCTCGATATAGTAAGATCCTTGAGTGATGTCTTATGGGGAGGTTGATTTATTCATCCTTCCTTTCTCTCTCATTCCCTATTCTTTATAGTTATCAAGGATGAGAATTTTTTTATAGGTATCTAATATAAGGGTATATATCTTTCCCATACCTTTATTTTTTCATTATGGGGTTTCAAGTAGTTTGGTAGAGATTTCATAAATTTAAGAAGTTGTTTTAAAATATTTTTCCAAATTATTAAAGTAATTTTAAAGTATTAAAATTTATTTTATGAGAGTATAGAATTTATTTTTTAGTTTTTAAAATGATTTAATTATTTTCAAAGTAGATTTGGAATTTTTTAAATAATATTAATTTTTCCCTTTATTATTTATAATTTTATTAAATTGAAATCTATTTATTATAAATATAATTTTTTAATTTTTTAAAAAGTCAATTTAATTGGAATTATAATTTTTTCTCAATTTTATTTTATATTTTTGTATATTTTTATTATATATGTAAAGGTGGGTTATATTTTTTTAAGATGTGTAAAGTAATATTAAACTACCTTTATGAAGCACTTGTCATAGCTTGCATATAAGTCATGTGGATCATTTTGTGTAGGTAATTTCTTCCTCGACTATGGGTAGTTTGTTTCGTTAAGGTCTTATGAGAGTTTTGTAAGGGTAGTTTTGTAAGGTTTGCATATATATAGTATGGTAAAGTCTGTATAGGTAACCCCATAATTATTAGAGTTTCATAGAGGTAACTCAATCTATTTCAGTCCTCACTGCTAGCATATAGGTAGACACATAAGGGTATTACCAGATTTTTTAAGATTGTGTAAGGGCAAACCTTTTTTCAAGTAAATGTCACTTGGAACCCATCTACATAAGGCTAAAATATATTTCCCTTATGAAATGCATACCCCATTTTTAAGTGTATCATTTTAAATCCATAATACCAAATGTTTCCTCTTTTTCTGATCTAGAACTCTTGTTTTCATAGAATTATTGAAAATATGGAAAAAAAATAAATGGATTTCAATTAGTTACAAAGAATATGGAAATAAAATATTGACTTACTAAGATTTAGGAATATTTAAAATATCATGCAAGGTAAGCTAAATAGAAATATATTTAATGAGAATTAAATAGAAGGTTTAATGGAGATTTTGGATATATCCATAGAACTTATACATAAATATTTTAAAAGTTAGTTTTTATTGATCAAGCACTTATTTTTTTCTCTTGAATCTAGTGATCAAGTGTTTACCATTGAATATATAGAGTCTCAATAATTCATCTGAATTCCTTCCTATGTTTCTATATCTATGTGTCACTTTCACTCTCTCTCCTCTTCTTGGTGCAATGTGTGTGAAGCTTCTAAGAGGTAGGAGATCTGTAAATCTATATTCTATTTTGTGAAAGTGTGAAATCATGTTTTTGTTCCTTATTTAAATAGATCTTATTTTACTTAAAAAATATAATAATTCTAATCATATCATCTCATATGTATCCTTGTTTCAAAATCTAGAAATGGAAGAAGATTTTGTTGTTTCGGCAAGAGAATTATTAATATTTTCATAATAAGGAGATTAAATAATTTAAAATATAAAGAATAATTACTTTCAATAGATTTATATTATCATATAAAAATCTAGAAAATGTATATTGTGTTAATATCTCATAAATTGGAAAATAAAACTTGAGATAGAAATTATTATCTCATATAATATCAATATTTTCATAATATTAGAATTTTGGAAGGAAATGGTATCGCATGCTGTTTAATTTTTATTTCATGATATGTTAATTAAATGAACAATGAAGGATTATAATATTCAATAGATTAAATTTTCTATTTAAAAAATTTTAAATTTATGAGTTAGTATATATAATGAGAGTGTGTTGAAGTTTACCACTATTATTGATAAACTATAAATCATGTGAAGTAGTTTATTAATATTACTTAATAATATATAAATTTTCTAGGAGGGAGAAAATAAATAATCACATACAGAATACATGAAGTTAAATTAGAGTATAGAAATTAGAAAATCACATGTTATAATATTATCTTCTTAACAATTCATAATCAAAAGTATATGTATAATTATGGTAATTAGATCATTGAAATGGGATAATTACCACATGTGTAGATAACTAATGTTTTATTTTTGGGATTAAATATATGGTTGTCTTTTGTGTGATATATTATGTTTGTAGTTTTTTTATATTTCCTATTTATATTTTCTAGATAGTGTACTGTATTTGTGGCTATGTTTTATTGTTTTTTAGAATGGGTTAATTGCTTAGATGGATAAATAATGTAAATCCATATGATGTTATAATTTAAATTAAATAAGCATGATAAGAATACCTACTTCTCTTATTAGAATTTATTAAACATTGGAATAATGTATGAAGTATGTTCATGTTGTTTTATTAATTTTATTAGATATTTACTATAGGTTTCTTAGTGTAGAAAACCTATACATGATAAACCAGTAGATTCAAGATAGAATTAAAATGGTTTTTTATTAAAGAATAATGTTTTGGGTCTAAATAAACCTATATTTTGTTGTGAGTGGCTTGAAACTCATGATATTATAGCCTTAGTTTCTGTGATTTTGTGATAGAAATATTTGGTTTCTTTATATAGACACTCTAGGAATTTAGATCCTTGATGTGATTATTGGTAACCTAACATGGTTGGAATGATTTTCTGAGTAATTAGATGGAGATCTTAGGCAATATTGATGGCTGGTTATATGTTGAGAAATGGATTGTGATCCCATGTCTACAGAGATGGTTCATGTCGGTGAGGGCAAGAAAAATTGTACTATACACAATGTTGTACGAATGACACTGGGAAGTCATGAAAAGTTCGAAGCAGGGTTTTCTCATCAATATATTTTAATCTTTCTTTGTGCTTGATGTAAATATGGCTATATTTTATTTATATGATTAGTTTCCAAATGCTTGAAGCAATTTGACTCTATGCATGATAAGTACATTTTTGATGTGGTGGATTAGGATGAGTCCTAGAGAACCTAGAATTGTGTAATAATAAATGAATTAATAAATTGATGTGGATGGTCCATAGTTTTTAAAAATAATTATGGCATACTTAAGAATATAAGAAGAATAAATTATGGTGTAACCGACGCTTGTATTAGAATATTGAACTATTAATCTTGAAAATGGAAATTTAATAATATTAATTAAGGATAATTAATTAATTAATAAGGAAATTTATTCCTATATTATTTTTTGAGATCTATACCTTAGCAGTGGAATTTTGGGGTCTTGTGTGAAAATAGAGGTAATTAAGTCTAAGTCTATGTAGTTTCATTGAGTGTGTTTGTACATGATATTATATATATATTATAATTTAATATACTACCCTCCTTCGTCGATGGTGAAGCCAACACCCAAATGTGTGTGTGGGGGTGGGGGGGTTCTCTAGCCTCCCGGATGGTGATACAATGGATGGTTTACTTATTTCTCTCCCCTGCTCTCCCTTCATATGTAGTATGGGTAAGCATATTATGAGATATAATGGCTTATGGAATATGATACATTCATACCTAGGTTGTGATGGATATTTATTTACTCTATATTTTATGTATGGGGTATAATGACTTGAGGTATAGCACAAACTTTTATCCCATCATACTGGCTTCAAGTTTCCATGGGTGTACGTGCATGGGATATGATGGCTTCAGGTGTAATTTTTTTACACGGACTATAGTGGATTCTAGACTACTACCTAACTACTATTGAGATGGTTTCATGTGGTACTATATGGGATGATGAGAAGGATATTTGGATTGATGCCAACACCTGATGTCGGGCCATATATGGGACTAAGGTAGGTAGGTTTGTGTAAGAACTCATATCTTCATTTTAGGTATGGATCTTGATTTCGGGTGTTTTTTAGGAAAAAGGAAGAATGTTGAAATTTTCTGAGTACACTTTGTGTACCTGATTTCTATGGGTAGCCATGTACTGGCCGTGTAATAGCAGATTACATGGCCATGTGGACTGCCTAAAGTGGGGGATGGATGAGGCTAGTACATGACGTGTACATTAAATAAACACACCATGTAATTTTATTTTTATTTGATTAATCAGACCAGGGTCAAGTCTCATCTTCAGAACTTGTTTCTTCATCCTGTGTCTCATATAAGAGAGCGATTTACAGCTGAGAATCTTGGATTGCCTCATGTTACTCCATCCAAGCTCTAATTGAGGTGTTTTTGGGTGCATTAGATTCCCACTGATGAGTTCTCTCTTTCCCTATAGCCTCTCTTCCTGATTTCTCCTCTTTCATGAGTTATCCAAGGTTAAACATTCTTGTCCTTTTTGTAGATATATTATGTTTTAGGCTGATTCAAGGGCTGACATTCAGGATTGTTCATCGTACAATGTCGAGGTAGGTGGCTTTTTGACTTTCGGAGTTTTTCTTTGAGTTATATATGCCTAAGTACCGATTACCCATGATTCAAGTATCTCCTATTAAGGAATTGAACCATGTTATCATATTCCTTAGATTTATTTATAGATTAAGGGTTTTCATAGATAAATTATGGCAAATTTAATATTTAGGGGACACACCGTGGGTGTGTTTCCATATTTGAATGTTTATGGCTGTTTGGTCCAGGTTTCCTATGAGGCAGACCTTGTTTCCTTGCCTTGCATGTTAGGTTGGAATTGAATGATTATTGCTTCCTGTTAAATGCATATGTTATGCATTTTAGTTTCTTATAATTTTATTAGTTGAGATTACTTTGGGATGATGGATATCATTTGTGTACGATTGTATTACACAGGGCTGTGAGAACCTGTTGTAGTTAGACCATAGGGGGGATTGACGTTGAGGTCTTCCCTAGAGTGTATGTTATTTTTTTACATTTCGAGACCATAAGTGGGATTGACAGTGATTTCTCCCTCAGAGTGTCTATAGTATACCATTATGAGACCACAGGGGGAATTGACATTGAGTTATTCCTCATAGAGTCTGTAGTTTATCGTTAAAAGACCATAGGGAGAATTAACAGTGAGTGATTCTTCAGAGAGTCTTTGTTTCTGTGAGACCAAAGGGGTTAGACTATGTGAGCTTTCCCAGAGGGTCATTATATCTTTTTTGAATTGATGATATGCTGATCCAGAGGGGTTATATTGTGATAACTTTCCCATAGGGTTGCATGTGAATGATTGGTTGATTGTGACAATCCTGCCAAGACAAAACACAATCGTGGGCTCGGTCTTACTTGATTGTTATATAGTCTTCTGAGACATTTGTTTTTATTTTACATAAAGGATATAGAGCTTAGGATAGATCCCATTATTTCATTATTCAATGGTTTAAATAATTAATATAGGTAAATGTATGTAATTAAAAACTTTAGGATTGTTTACTATTGAGTACTTCCTTGTTTATTGCTTCATTTTTCATATTGCCTTTTATATATCTTCACGGACAGTTAGGCATAGATATTTTGGTGGTTTTCTACTGGGATTCATCTCACACCCTATTTGGGTCATTTTTTTGACCCAAAAAGATTAAATGGTTTTAGGTATAGATAAGTTAAAGTTCCATTCCACATTAGGTACTTGATTGTTGTTGGAGATGGAGAGAATGGGACCAAGCTGAGGCTTGAGATGTTATTGGAGTTATTTTCTGTTTTCATTACTTTGGTTTTAGTGTTATATTTATAAAATTTTTACTTGATTGGTTTCTTTCTTAAATATTTGTGACATGCATCATTATATATATATATATATATATATATATATATGTTGCAGTTTTTATTACTATCAGTCTTCCGTTGTTTACTTTGTTTCATGGTATTGATGCTTTCGCTATTGTTTATTATTGTTATTCTACTGTGTTTCTCTTCCAATGAGGTCATAGTTCCCTCAATATCACACCCATGTCCCTCGCTTCTAGTCGAAAGCCTCTGGTGTTTAGGGAAATGAGATTGAGGCTATGTGACCAACCGGATACGGGGCACCTTTGGGCGGCACTCAGAACCGGGACATTACAAAGTGGTATTAAAGGGATGTTTATTTTCTAATTTGTCTTACTATTTAGACCCTATAGATAAGGATAATAATGAATAGGTAGTTGGTAATAATCTATTCCCAAGAGTAGCTAACTCGTGCATAGGGAAAAGCCAATTTACCTCGAATATTTCAATTTTTCTGGTTTTGAAATTATTACAGTTGATTTGATTTCACCGTTGGGTGATACACTTGTTTTTTTCTATTACGATTTATATCATTGGGGTTCTATTTATATTTCAACTTGATAAGATGAGGTTATTCCATCTCATGCATCATATAAACACTTGCTAGAGATCACATGTCTTGCATTCTGGTCATGTCATTTAGGGTCCATTATTGATTGCATGTTGTTGTGATAGATGTTGTGCTAGATATGCATGTTGTTTTGATAGATGTCATGATAGAATACCAAATATTTAGATAGGGTATTTCAATGTGTAAGTTTCATTGGGATGGACTCCAAACATTGGTTCCTGAGGTGTTATGGGCCCTCTTGGGTCGGAATTTGGTGGATCATGTATGAACTTTAGTTGAATTTTTTCAAGTTATGATGTGAATAAGGATTCCAAACTTTGATTCGTGGGAGTATGGGATTTCAAAAGTTGGAATTTGTCATTCCTTGGACAAAATTTTAAGTTTTTAAGGGTTCTAGAGAAGTTTCATAGGTATACTATCTGGAAACCCAGACAAAATAGCGTGTGGTGTTATGAACACACGCCATGTGTTATTCTATTCTGAAAGAAACAACTTTTCTTAAGTACACACTATGTACTTCATGTAAATGTCATTTAGTCTTTAACTGTGTGACTGAATGTGTGAGAAGAGATACGGGGTTGGGAAACATGGGTAGAACACTCCATGTACTAGGAGTACATGTTATGCCAAAGAGGCCATGTATCTGGCTGTGTGACTAACAGCACGGGTGGATAAAACTTAGGTTGTACACATCGTTTCCCATTCTTACACACTGTGTAGAGTCAACCATGTATCCAACCATGTGACTAATGACACGGGTGGTTGGAACATAATTGGTAAATTCCCTATTTAGGGTGAACACACCGTGTAGTGTTACCCAAGAGAGAACCATGTGGTTCAGCTGTTTAGAAGAACTCGGGCAGGAGGGAAAAATTAAAGTACACACCATGTAACAGGAGGAACACACCATGTACAGGGGTGTTACATGACCAGGTTTGGCATAGGTAGACACCTATGTTCAAACCTAAGAGAACACGCTGTGTGGAGGGTATACACACCGTGTAACCCTATTTTGAAAAACTTGAATGATTTCTTCTCATGTTCATTTCTTAAACTTCTAAGTTTTAGTCCTTGATAATATTGAACTGAGGTGTGCATTTGACCTTGCAGATTCATTCCATTGAGACGTCCTCCGGTTGTACTCCAAATACAAGGCAACGATCAGACACTGGAAATAGTAGATCAGGGACTACCAGTAGACCCTCCTATTGTGCCCATCTTAGTACCAGCTGTTATACTAGACATAGGTGCTGATGCACAGTTCCGAGAATGCTTCTTGATATTTATGTAGACTTTCCAAGGATCACTGCATCCTACCTCGTCTATGGAAGAGTTGACGTGGGTTTTTTAGCAGTATCATCATCCTAATTTCTCTGGGGATGGAGGACCTCAGGCTGCATAGTCATGGTTTGAAGTCATGTTGTCTATCTTTGAGCATCTCAATACACCTCTTGAGAGGAGGTTGAAGTTCACAACCTACATGCTTTGAGATTCCTCTAAAAGATGGTGGGATGTGATATCGTAGGGGGGATGCCAATGAGTTATGTATTGGGATGATTTCCAATAGACTTTCTACGACTATTTCTACCTGGAGACATTGAGGTCTGACCAAGACCAAGAGTTCATGGGTCTGGAATAAGGTACTCTTACCTTATATGACTATTTCAACCCAGATACCTTGATGTCTAACCGATCCTGAGAGTTCATGGGTCTGGAATAGGGTACTCTTTCAGAAATGGAGTATTCTTCTCACTTCATAGATTTGTATTGCTTCACACCAATTTTGAGGGGTGATGAGTTATTTTTGTCTAGGAAGTTTAAGGAGTCTCAGAAATGACATCTAATCCTAGGTGAAAATCTTCTGGTTGACTTTCATATCTTCTATAGTCAACCAGGTGCTGATCACCGAGCATAATCTAAAGGATTCTGGAGCTGTGAGCCAGGGTCATTCGACATCCAGAGTTGGTACTTCTTCGATTGATAGTAGGAAACGCCTCAGGGAATCTACATGTAGAGATCTGAGTAGACAGGATATTCCTTCAGGTAGCTAGGTGGTATTCTACCGGTGTGGTAAGAGTGGGCATACAGGACCTCAGTGCCCTATAGATCCAATCGAGTGTCGATCTTGCATCAAGATGGTCCATATTTAGTGTTTTTTCTAGTTTTTCTCACCAGCAGCTATTGATAGGCATTCTTCTATGACTCCACATTAAGAAGCAGGATCACCAGTTTCTCATCAGTTTAGGAACTGAAGTTTTTATGTCCATTCAGGATGAGGAGGAGGTCATGGTCATGGTGGCTAGTCAGTAGGATTTTAGCGACAGTAGGGTGGATTATCTTAGGGTAGTCAGGCAGGGTCACAGGTTCACGGTACAGGTCAGGCCTTTACATTGGAGCAGACCCAGCAGAAGCAAGATCCCAGAGCCTCTATGGTTAGAGGTGTAATTCTAGTTGCCTCGGGTTTATCTTATGCTCTTTTTGATATAGGGGGTTCTCAGAGTTTCTTATCTGTTTCCATTGTAGAGAGCCTTAGGCTCTATATCTTTACTTCTGAGGATGTTATGATGCTAGACACTTTTTTGGGAGTTAGTACGACTAGTGTATGTTAGTTCAAGGAGTGCCCTCTTGAGGTTGGTGGGTGTCACTTATTATGGGACCTCTATATATTAGAGATGAAATGCTTTGATTTCATTCTTATAATGGACTAGTTAGTCTCCTTTCAAGCCTTTTTTTGACTTCTATCACCATAGGGTGAGTTTCACATCAACATTGGGCAGGTCTTTTCTACACAAGGGCAAATGGGATGTCTAGGAAAATAGAGTGGGACCCAAGAATCATGGGTTGGGAGGAATTATAGCCCATATTTCTAGTTTATATATGGATGACCATGGGACTTCATAGATATACTTTCCTCCAGTGGTGGATCATTTTAGGGATGTCTTTCCAGATGACTTTACAGGTTTACCTTCAGAGCGAGAGGTATATTTATCAATTCAGATTATGCTAGGAGAAGCACTGGTTTTTATTCCTCTATATAGGATGGATACACCAGAGTTATAAGAGATCAAGAAGCAGTTAAAGGATTTGCAGGAAAAGGGTTTCATCTGACCCAGTACTTCTCTTTAGGATCCACCTATACTTTTTTCAAAGAAGGTGGATGGTACCCTCAGACTTTTCATGGAATATCGGAAGCTTAACCATTTGACGGTCAAGAACCGATATCCCTTTCCAGGGATTAATGATCCTTTGATCAGCTTTGAGGAGCCCGCATGTTCTGGAAGATTGACTTGAGATTCGGTTATCATTATTTGCACGTTAGACCATCAGATATACCTCTTAAATCCTCTTGTAGTAGGTATGTTCTATAAGAGTATGTGGTTATGTTGTTCGGTCTCATGAATGTGCCAGCAATTTTCATGGTACTGATGAACTGAGTGTTCCATCCTTACTTGGACTCCTTTTTTGTTGTTTTTATGGACGTTATTTTGGGGTACTCTCACACTCAACACGACCATGCCACCCATCTTGAGATCATTTTGGGTATGCTAAGAGAGAATCAATTATATGATAAACTCTCAAAATTCCACTTTTGGATAGACCAGATTCACTTCTTGGGTCATGTCATCTCAAAGATAGGAGTATCAGTAGACCCAGAGAAAGTGAGAGTAGTAGTTTTCTGGGAATATTCGAAGAACTTATTTGAGGTACGGAGTTTTTTGGGGATGTATGGATACTAAATATTCTTTATAAAAGACTTTTCAAGCTTAGTAGTGCCACTAATGGGTCTGGCTAATAAGGTTGCAAAGTACTTGTAGACTGATTCCTACAATTCATCCTTTCATGAGATGAAAGGGAGATTAACTTCAGCACCGATACTTATTTTTTTAGAGCTAGGAAAGAGTTACACTATTTACTACGATACATTAGGTATAGGACTGGGATAGGTTCTTATAAAAGGGGAAGTAGTCGTTGCATATGGGTATCGGTAGTTAAGTCCACATGAGAGAAATTACCCAATGCACGATCTTGAGTTAGCTGCAGTTGTGCATGCTTTACGCTATTGGAGACATTATCTTTTGGGAGATCTTTTTGTGGTTTTCACTGACCAAAAAAGTCTCAAGTATATCATTACTCAATGAGATCTAAATTTGAGATAGTGAAGGTGGGTTGAGTAACTTAAATCTTTTAACTTTGAGCTTTATTATACGCCTAGGAAAGGCAAGGTGGTGGCTGATACGTTGAGGAGGAGGACTCAAATACAGGAAGTTCAGGAGGCCAGTAGTGAGTGGCAGCTTATAGATCTATTCTCTGAAATGCATTTCGAGGTGCAAGATAGATAGGAGATGATGTTTCTCTCTTCTGTAGTTGTTACCTCTACTCTTCTAGATTGGGTAAAAATGAGGTAGCTATCAGATTCTGAAGTCCTAGTCCTATAGAAGAGTGTGTCAGGAGAGGATCCTAATCCTGGTTGGACCATAGTCAAGGATTAGATATTTCATTTTCATGGCCACGTATGGGTTCTATCAGATATACATGTGGAACTATTGCGATATTTTCATTCCTTAGTGTGGGAAGTTCATCCTGGTGTCACCAAGATGTATCAAGATTTGCACCATCAGTATTGGTGGCCAGGTATGAAGAGAGATGCAGTATGGTTTGTTGTTGATAGACTCGTGAAGGTTGTACATTTCTTTCCCATTAAGGAAACCTTTAGTTTTGATGATATTAAAAGGTTGTACATCTAAGAGATTATACAGTTGCATGGGGTTTCACACTCTATCATTTTAGACAGGGATTCCTAGTTTACTTCCCGTGTCTAGAAGGGACTACAAAGGGCTTTGGGTACATAGGTACTTCTGAGTACAACTTATCATCCCCATACAGATGGCCAGTCCGAGCGCACGATTTAGGTTTTGGAGGACATGATTCGGGCATGCATCCTAGATTTTTGGGGTTCTTGGGAGAGACATACACCCATAGTAGAGTTTTCCTATAATAACAGTTTTCAGGCAACGATTCATATGGAACATTATGAGGCTTTGTACAGTAGGTCATGTGGTTCACCACTATGTTGGATAGAGGTAGGAGAGGCAGCTATGTTGGAACCTCATCTTGTCTAGAAGACCACTGAGCAGGTGGAGTTGATTCAAAATAGGATGGATATTATGCGCTCTCTCCAGAAATATTATGCTTGTCGATAGAGATGACCTCTGAAGTTCGAGGTCAAAGATCAAGTTTTCTTGCATGTCACACTGAGGTTGGGACACAAGAGGATTAGGAGATACGGAAAGCTTTCACCAAGGTTCGTCGAGCCATTTTAGGTTTTAGAGAGAGTCGGGTTGGTTACCTATCGGTTGTAGTTACCTCAGAGGTACCAAACCATGCATAACATCTTCCACGTTTCTTAGCTATAGAATTACTTTTCAGACCCGTCTCACATTTTTCAACTCGAGGAGGTTGATTTGGAGGTGGATGCATCCTTTAAGGAGCACCCTATTCATATTATGGATTACAGTACGAAGGTTCTATGTGGATGGTCTGTTCCTCTGGTACGGGTACCATGGCAGCACTGGCTATTATAGGATGAGACTTGGGAGTGGGAGGTTGACGTACGATCACAGTGGCCAGAGTTGTTTGAAGTTTATTCTTCTCCACCCTTAGAATGGAAATTTGGGGACAAATTTTTTTAAGGGGGAAATTTTTTAAGATCCTGAATCTTCTTTTCAGGTATGGATCTTGATTTCAGGTATTTTTAAGGAAAAAGAAATAATGTGGAAATTTTCTGAGTACACGTCATGTACACCTAAGTAAATGTCATGTACCCAGTTGCCACGGGTAGCTGTGTACTGGCCGTGTAATGGCTGAGTACATGGCCTTGTGGACCGCCTAAAGTGGGGGTCGGTTGAGTCTAGTACATGGAATGTAAATTAAATGAACATCTTGTGTACTTTTATTTTTATTTTATTAAATGGAATGGGGTTGCATCTCATCTCTAGATCTAGTTTCTTTTTCTCGTGTCTCCTACAGGAGAGTGACGTACAACTGATAATCTTTGAGAGCCTCTCATTCCTCCGTCCGAGCTCTGATTGAGGCACCGCTGGGTGCATTGTATTTTCACCAGTGAGTTCTATCTTTCCCTAGATCCTCTCTTAATAATTTCTCCCCTTTATTTAGTTATCCAAGGTTGAGTATTTTTTACCTTTTTACAGATCTATGATGTTCTAGGGTGATTCAAGGGCCTATATTCAATAATGTTCATCGTACAATATCGAGGTAGGTGGTTTTTTTCCTTTCATAGTTTTTCTATGAGTTATATATTCCTAAGTGCCAATTACCCATGATTCGGGTATTTATTATTAAGGAATTGAAGCTTGATATAATCTACCTTAGATTTATTAACATATTAAGGGTTTTAATTGATAAATTATTCCAAATTTCATGTTTAGGGGAAACATTGTGGGTGCATTTCCTTGTTTGAATGTTTATGGCTATTTGGTCTAGGTTTCCTATGAGGCAGACCATGTTTCCTTGCCTTGCTTGTTATGTTGGAATTGATTGCTTATTGCTGCTTATTAAATGCATGTGTTATGCATTGTATATTTTTATCTTTGTAGTAGTTGAGATTACTCTGGGCTACTAGATATCATTTGTATATGATTGTATTACACAGGGTTGTGAGAACCTCTTGTAGTTAGACCATAGGGGGAATTGACGTTGAGGGCTTCTCCATAGTATCTTATTTTTTTACATTGAGAGACCATTGGGGGTATTGATGGTGATTGATTCCTCAGAGATTATGTAGTTTATCATTAAATGACCAGAGGGGGAATTGATGGTGAGTGCTTCCTCAGAGAGTCTTTGTTTTTGTGAGACCAAAGGGGTTAGACTGTGTGAGATTTCCCAATGGGTCATTATATCTTTATTGAATTGATGAGATGTTGAACCAGTGGGGTTAGACTATGAGAACTTTCCCAGAGATTTGGGTGTGAATGATTGATCAATTGTGACAAGCCTACCAACACAAAGCACAAGCTTAAACTCGGTATTACCTGATTATTAGATGGTTTTCTGAGACATCTAATTTTATTTTACACAGGGGATACCGAGCTTAGGATAGATCCCGAGATTTCATTATTCAATGATTTGAATAATTAATAGATGTAAATGAATGTAATTTGAAACTATAGGATTTTTAACTATTGAGTACTTCCATGTTTATTGCTTCATTTTGCATATTTTTTTCTGTATATCTTCACTGACAGTTATGCATATATCTTTTGGTGGTTGCCTATTGGGATTTGTCTCACACCCTATTTAGGTCATACTTTTCAACCCAAATAGATTATATGGTCACATGTATAGATAAGGGAAAGATCCCTTCTACATTATGTACTTTATTGCTATTGGAGCTGGAGAGCATGAGACCAAGCTAAGACTTGCGATGTTGTTGGAGTTATTTACTATTCTCAGTACTTTGGTTTTAGTATTGTATTTCCAATATTTTGACTTGTTTGGTTGCATTCCCAGATACTTGTGACATGCATCATTATTTATATATATATATATATATGCTTCATTTTTATTACTATCATTCTTCCATTGTTTAATTATAGAATGGATGAGCACATGATGTGTATCATTGGGGCGTGAGAGTAAAAAATAAAAGGGGAGGTGAAGCAAAGTGCCTTCATATATATATATATATATTATTTTGATATAAAATTATTTACTTTTATGTGTTACTTGTGAGTGAACCATCGTAAGGATGGGAAATATAGTATTACATGTTTAGGTAATGAGTTAGTTACATTTGTGTATTTGTTAAGATTTAGTATGATTCTTTCACATTTTTTATGAGAGTTTTCATAGATGATCTTACTAAGAATACATGTCATTATTACCCTATATATATATAACATTTCAGGTTCATGAGATATGGTTGGTGATAAAGCTAGATATTACTAGTTTGAGGAGTTGTTGAAGATTTGTTGGATCTTGTTGGTCACTGTTGAAGATTTATTTTTGTGTATTTCTATTTTATCATTTTTTTATGAAACTAAATTAATCGATTGAGGTATCTTCTTTATTTATGTATGGGATTTGGTTAGTGTTTTTTTATCATGTTATCTCTTATCCTTAAATTTATATTCAGGTAAATACCTTCCGTATGTGTAATTTATATACCATTGGTGCTAGTTTCTAACCTATGGTTTGTTGGAGGTAGCCTTTGGGGGTCATTGTCTCCCTTTCTTCTCTGCTGAGCTAGGATGGGTACCTTCGGAGTGAGGGTGTCATGACCTATTCATTGTCTTAATTCTTATAATGACCTTTTGAAGATGCATGTTAATAGACATATGGTGGGGTCTGTTTGTGTGTTTACATATATTTTTACTAAAAATATGTTATCACATTTTTTGTATATATAGGAACATAAAATATATGTTTATATGTCTATAAAAAGTAATCATATGTTCTAGTTTTATATAAATATATGTTATCCATTTGAAGAAACAAAACATGTGTTATTTTATTTATTTTTATATGTTTTGTGTTCTTAAAACTTAATATTTAGTTTTTAAAACACATTCTATAATTTCTAAAATGAGAAAAAGTTCTTATTTTTTAATATTTTTTGTTTTTAATACATTTTTAGTTTCTATATGTTTTTTCAAAAAAATATTTTTTTTGTGTTTGAACAACACAAATGTGCTCATATATATTTTATTAAACACATATGTTTGTATCTATATATATATATATATATTATGTTCATATGTGTTTAAAAAACATGGGACTTGTATATTTCATGGCTTTATATTTTTTCTTAATTATTTTTGGGACTGATGAATCAATATTTTTCAATTATTTTGTGTATATTTAAATTTTATTATAATATTTTAAATTGACACATATCTTTTATTAATTAATATATTTAAATATTCATTAACAAATTAAAACCAATATATGATTCTTAATTTTAAGTTAATATATTAATTTCTAAATTATTTCATTATTTATATTTAATAGTTTTGAAAAAATGCTCAAAAATATTTTTTTAAAACTAAGGTATAGGGTCAAGTGTTTTGTACTAAACTAGTATTCTGCATGTATGTTTATATGAAATAATCATTTAATAATAAATTCACAATAACATTATCACAATTTTGAGTTAATAAAATAATATATATATATATATAATGAATATAATAAATAATAAAAATAACATTTAAACTATTTGATTTTGAAAAAAATTATTGTGAAAGATAGCATGTAACATGTGTCAAACAACACATGATAAATGAATTGAAAATAAGGCATATGTAATGGAATATTTTTTTTATAAATGAACTGAACATAACTGTTTCCCAAACACATTAAATTATCATAAGAAAAAAATCCATAAAAAAGTAACATTTTAGAGGTGTAAAATAAAAATAAAATAAATAAATATTTTTAAGGATTTAAGTAGGACCACTACATTGATGAAGGTATATATGATGACCTATTTATCCAAGATTTTAAAAGCACTTTTTTAGTATCTAGAATTAGGGAGTAAATCAAACCTGAATGATGAAAAAAAAGAAAAATGAAATATATAAATAGAATATCTTTACAAAAATGTAATGAATTTTGTATACTGTGTTATAAAATATTATAATCACTAAATAATTATTTTAAATTTAATGTAAAATTTAAACTAGAAAAGTTACATCATGTTTCACAATAATTATAAGGTTATCGTTCTTGTTCACTCTCCATCAAAACTATTTGAGTAAAATCAAACAAATAAAAAAGGCATTAACATAAAAATGTACTGACATTGGTAACACCTATTATCCATAAAACAGGGGTTATAATAACATAAATCACTCATTAAAGACAATAATTTAGTAAAAAAGATGAAACTTTTTGAATTTTTTATGGAAAAATCTAGATTGTAATAGTAGGTTGGGAAAATAAAGTTAAATAGTGGGATAATTTTTTGGGACCAATGAACACTCAAATAAATCATTTATTTTTATTATTAATGGTTGAATGGATCAAAAAATGAAAGTATAAAAATATAATTTAAGAAAATAACCCTTCATAAATTAACTATAAATGATCATATGAAAGACTTGTACATCCAATTCAAAATAAAAATAAAAATATCACCTTAGTATCATTTATTTTTTCATTTCTTCATGTAATAATGAATACTAATGGATAATGACGTTTTAATATCCAAATCCAAATCATAAAATCCATAGGCTTCAATATTCTCTTCAATAAACTCATGTAATAAATGTTTATATCATAAAAAATGAGTTAACATTTTCAATATTGTTGACAAATTAAAAAACAAAAAATGTATATAGTGTTTTTCTTATTTTTGGATAAATTGCACTCTAATTTCTTATCTAAACATTATATTTTGAATAGTCATATAAAGAAAAGTATTATAGACAAAACATATATAAAATTTAAAATAATGAAAAATATTAGTAAATTAAAAAATATACATGATAATAGTAAGTGAATTTTTTTCTTTCGTATATGAAATTTCAAACATTGTGTTTCACATGATCAACCTTCTATAATTCCATTGAAGGAAAGAAGTATAAAAAAAGTAAACAATATAGATGAAATAACATGAAAATTTCCCATGTATTTATGAAAATTTTAATCCTTAATAAGAGAAAAAAATTACAAAAATACCCCAAATGAAAACAAACATGACTGACCAAAAACTTGTAAAAAAATACAATTTTTACGATGGAAAATAAAATAAAACTACTAAATAAGAGCATAAACTAAGCCATAAACCAAAAAAATTGATCATTAATAATTGGTAATATCATGAGAAAATTATTTTGAGGATTGGATAGAGTGCCTTCACCACAGTTCTCATACTATAGGAACTTTAGCTCATACTACATGCATAGTGCCGACACTATATCCATTTTCATTATCAAAAACCACACAACCATTAATTATATTTTACTACACATTTATAAACTCTACCAAGATAGTATAGAGTAACAGAGTAATACTCTTTTAATTCTTTTTAGAGGATATTCAGTCTTATGTTTAGTATCCACATATTACCTAACATTTTCCTCACTCAACCTTGGATTAGACTTCAAAAATATCAACATCTATATCAGTTGAAATATAAATCTATAATTGGAATCATGGAACATAACTCTATTATATTATAATCCATAATTAAAATTATAATTATTTAATAGAAATAAAAAATTATATAAAGATTAATCCTCGCCAAGTGATAAGTCTCTATTGTCCATAAGGCATCGTATAATCAACCAATTTTTGGCCAGTCAAGAGCTCGAATGGCACAACCCCAAAACTAAACACATTGTTCTTATGTTTCATTTGTATCATCATTTAATACCTAAACCCCATTTCACTAAACACACATTTTTTAACTATTTCTTTTAAATTTAATGTTTTTTAAGAATGGTTTAATTAAAAAAATGAAGGAATATATAAGGGTTAGTTGTGAACTAGAAAAGTTAGTAAAATATAAACTTACTTTCAATATGATGACAAATAAAAAAATGATGTGTACCAGTTGTACTTGTTGTATTTGGTCCCTATAACCAAAATCATTGTACTTTAGGATTATATTTATTCATTATTTTTAATATTAATAAAATTCTTATCACAACATTATTTCTTCTACATGTGATATATTATTTGATAATGTTCTAAGAGTAATTGTCGCACTAAAAGGTCATAGTAGTTATTTTCTATGATGAGAACTTATAATCATCAGAATAGTATTATTAAATATATATTTTATATAGATTAATAACATCATTTAATAGTATTTTAATGATGTGGTCTATCAGGGGTGAAGACTCATAGGACTTTGAGGCACTTTATCATGGTGTACGCCCTTGGTAATTTCTAGTGCAGAAGATTATAAGAACACGATTTACTAGTATAAAACCCAAATTTTTATGTGTCATTTGATGTTCTTATCTTTATACATGTGTATTTTTCCTTATACTTTAATATTAATATTAATGGATATAATTATTTATGTAATTTTATGAATTGAATAAAACCATTATGACATATGTTTGTGGCAGAGTAGGATATGTTGGATGCATCATAAGTGATATTGTATTAATGAATAATGTGAGAGGGGATTTATACATTTTGTTATGTAACATAAGAATATATCTTAGTCCCTTTAAGTGTAATGGAATAGATTGAATAAATCCATGTACATTTTGTATTGAGGGCGTGTTTATTTCTAGAAAGTCAAAGGAAGAGACATTAATATGTTGATGACACTAGCATGAAACCTTTTTGATTAGAGGTATCATGATAAAGGGATTATATTACATATTAATCATTCATATGAGTTTTTATTTCATTGAAACATTAAATTTTTTTCTCTATGGGTTCATTGGCATGTTGCTAAATTCTAACCTTAGATTTTGGGCAGCTCTTCCAAATGTCACTAAGAAAGAGGCATAGAGCGTCACACACTAAGTGTATCTAGAACCTCAGTTAAATATTAAATATTATTTATTATTTAACATGTTGAATAAATATTATTCCCCTATGTGGTTTAACAATTATTCATATTGTTTTATCCTATATATTCATTCACTATTTATTCGAGAGAATATTTATGAGAAAAATATTTATTTAATATTTATTTTTTATTTAATGAATATAATATGAATTTATTTGTTGGTGAATAATGTAGTGATGATTATATATTAAGTAAATAGTCATTATTCAATTAATAATAAATATTTTGGAGAAATGGCGGACTAATTTTGATGGTCCAGTGAGAGATAATATATATTAAATATTATTTGAATAAATTTTAAACAATTTATTCAAGAAATAATATTTAATTAATTTTTTGGTTTTTCACAAGTCAAAAAATATTAATAATACTATTATTATAGAAATATTGTTATGTGAATATTAATAACATAATAAGGGTGCATGTGAAATTATTATTTTCTAACCCTATCACTACATAAACCAAATTATATTATTTCTGACTTTGAGACTAGCCATTTATTTTGTTGTGCACAGCGATATCCAGATAATAATTTCAAGCCCTAGAGAGATCCTCTCTAATAAGACTCTCAATAATAGAGAGTGATCCTTTTCTACCACCCCTCTCAATTCTATATAGAACATGGATATTCCTTCTTTGAAGTGATTCTTATTAAAATTAATGATGAATGGAACAAGTGTTAGGATCTTTTGGGCTAGTAATTGTATATTCATACAACATCACTTTTAGATTCATGGTGCATATGTGGATCACTACTAGAGGTAATCTACACTTTATTCCTTTGAAAAATATATGGTGTTATGTAGAGACAATGTCATATTCATCAATGAATAAAGAATTCATCGCAAAGTAATTCTTTAACTACTTGAATTAATTATAAATCATTATGTAATGATCCTATATTTCATTTTAGTGTTATATCATCAATTAATTAGATTTTTCATGATTTTATTCATTGTTCACTTCTCACAGTAATATTTGATTATGAAAAAAGTTGAGTTGGGAATTCCTAACACGCGCTTCCACTACGCCCAAAACCTTCAAGTGGTATTTGAGTAGTCGCATAATAATTTATAATTATTTAATTATCATTTATTTATTTACAATTTTTTCATTAGTTTTCAATTTATATTTAATCATTTTTTAAATTTGAATTGTGAGATATTTTTTACTTCCTATTTGTTCAAAAAAATATAATAAAAATAGATTAATAATGAATGAATAAAATTTAAATACCTCATTTGGATGAGCCAAGGATTTGGCCAAAGAGAAAAATATTGAATGATGTGTATCCCTTAGGTAAAAACTATGTACTTATGTTTAATACATCAGGACCTAATCATGAATTAATATGGTATCATATCCTCAAAGCCTTTTTTTATTATTAATAATAGATGGATACTAAAGTGGATTATAATTAGGGTCTAAGAGAGAAAAAAGAGGAAAAATAATCCATTACTTTGAGTGATTTTTTACCCTACTAAGGATAATAAGTAGGTTTATCCCACCTCCAATGTGAAGAAAATGAGGTTCCAGAAAGACTACTCCTATCTTTTAAAAACAATGATGACTAGGTCTTTTGGGAAGGCTAATGTGCTAAAAGAGAAAGGTATTTTAGAAGTTGATGGAAATGGAATAGAAATTTCTCCTTAAATTATTATTGGTACATTGGAAAAAAATTAATGTGGGTTTCATGACCCCTATTTTCTTGAATAAATTGAAATCTATGTACAACAACTTTGGTAAATCTTCAGAGAAATAAATTAATGTAGAAAAGATTCATATCTTTGAGTGGTCCTAGGAAGTTAAAGACAGTGTTAAGGGGATAAAGAAGCCTCTAGACCTCTAGAAAGATAGATTTATTTGGATGTATTACCATTTGTATGAGATTTTTCTAAAATTGGATGGTATTTATTTTACTTTTGATGATTTGGTCATGCTTGTGAACTTTATTTTTAGATATTTAGAAGGTTATCTCCACTGAAATCCTACCCTGTATGTGAAATTCTTTTCTTGTAAATAAAATTTTATCCCAAGTATGATCGTTGGTGTTGGTATATGTGTTATGTTTCTTTATATTTGTCATTTTTGTTTTTAGTTTCGTAAGTGATCCAGGTTCTGAGGGTGCAGAATGTTGTTTCTGGTTTTGTAGTTTGGTTTTGTGGTCCCCACTTAACAAAAAATTGGCTTCAGAAAATAAGAAATGGACTTGGATGTTGTATTTATTTCATATAATGTGTAATTAATACATACTGCATTTTTATTAGGCCAACATATCATATGGTTAGTTGGACTGTGCAACATGTAACTTACATACACAACATCTTTTTCATTGGTAAAAGATTATCCATGTCTTCATTACACAATATGTGTGACTGATAAGCATTTAACTCAAAGATCACATGACATTTATCCAAGTTACATGACATTTAATCCATTAGTGTTTGTAACATGCCACCACACCCAGTCCCTAGGTATGTACTATAGATAGATGATGAAGAACTATACATGATGTGTAAATGACTAGTATGCATCATGTATATTACCTATTTATGAAAAATTTAAAATTAATTTATTGTATTATTTAAACCTTATAGATATGTTTTTTGTTTTTCATTCATCTGACTCATACATTCTATATTATGGGTTTTATATATACTAATTGTCTAATTAATTTCTATTTAATATTTGGAACTACATATCATGTATAAGTCCTAATACACTGATTACTCTAAATGTATTAAAATAATAATATGCTATGTAAATAACATGTGTCCACATTTATTTTATTTTATATTTCATTCCATGAAATTACATGATAATATTTGTATGAAACATGTCGTATGAGAAAACAGTATATGACTATTATAAATGTTGGGTAGTTTGGACAAGTATTCATCGTGGTGCCTAAAGGGTTTATATTTTATACTTTATCAATTTTAAATAAATTATTTAATTTTTTAAAATAATAGTGTATGATAATATCAAGGATATTTGGATGAAAATTAAAATAAAATAATTGATTGATTAGTGAATATAATTAATTGATTCGATTTTGATTTATCTTAAATAAGAATGATTAGGGATAAATGCTTGTTTAAATTAAATGCATAATTATTTCATGTATATAGATGATCATGCTCATATCTAAGACCTTTTTATGTGATTGGTTTACTTTTAATTAATTATTATTATTAAATTAAATTGATGGCCTCTCTTTCATCCCTCCTCTCATTATGTAAGGGCATGTGAGCCCATAGTTTCCTTTTATGTTATCCCTTTAAACTAATACTTTTGTTCCCCTTAACTCTGTGTGATTAAAGATTATATAATAGATGGATATCCAGGGTGAATATAAGTGGATCAACTTTATATCCTAGGTGAAGCTAATCCGAGAGATACATCGAAGGACGAGTGGAAAGCTACAACATGAACCAAGTCACAGTTCATGGTATTTTTTCTGTGATTGATAGTTAGTTTATCATATTCTAGATAAACTAACCATTAAGAAGACTCGTGATCATATCACTTTTAATTATTTTATTTATATCAATTTACATGGTTAATTTCATTATTGATATTCTTTCATGATCACATAAATTAACAAGCATGAATGGTATAACTAGGATAAATTTCATTATGCGTAAACTTTATCTAACACATGTTTAATCACTTAATAAAATACACTTAATATTAACAATAATGAAATAAATATAAAATAGGGAATTTATACATAAAGATAAAAATACCTCAATTATATATATTAATTCAGTATATCCTTCCACTGCTTGGGTGGTAATCGAACCGTAGTTTAATGTTCTTAATCAACCTCTGCTGGGGTTCTTTAAATTATTAGGGAATTTTTATCTTGACTTTTGGGTCGACTTAACCTTTCACTCATTAAGGTTTGACCACCTATATAGAAAATAGTGAAACTATTAGTTAAAGTGTTGAGAAAATACATATTCAGGATTTCAAGATTGTGAATTTCACTCAACAAATCAATGAGTTTTTATTTAATGTAGTTGGAAAGTTATTCCTACCTAAATACCTTATAATTGCTTGAAAGACCTCCATTTAGGTTATGAGAAGGAGAATATATATTTTTTATACTAAAATTTCCTTGGAATGAGATAATTTAAAGACAATTTTTAGGGTTATTGGGATTAGATAAAATAGTGGGAAAAAATATTTATTATCTAACATTTTAAAATAAAGTACTAAAATTCCACTCTTTTTAATTATAGAAATGGAGACCCAGATGACTTTGACTATATCATTGTGATCCATAATTGATAATAATAACATTATCACCAACACTAATTTCCAATAGTGGAAAAGGTTCTTGCTCATTATTCTACACCATGAAAGGAAATTATATGAGCTGGAAAACACTATTCTTGGAATGCTTGGCTAAGAGTCCGGTGAGGAAGAACAGTCTCTAAACATGAAACATATAGATGATGCCGCATATTTAAAATTTTTCATGATATCATCCATGTTCAATGAGATTATGAAGTAACATGAGGATATTGATGTGAAGAACATCATTCCTCACCTGCATGATCTTTATCAAGAGAAGGTGATATAAGAGAGATATTTATCTAGATGATTTATTATCAGTTTGACTTAGTAAAGCATTCACATCTCATATATTAGTTATTATAATATGTAAAATTATTTAAAATTAAAGAATGTTGATTAATTTTTATTTTTTATTCATATTATGAATGCATTATATTTTTTAAGTGATGGCTGGAGTCCATAATTACATATCCCCTTGATGAATCAGTAGGTCTCATGAGACAAAATAGGTTAGTTATTCAGCCAAGGCCTTTCCCATTTATGTAATATTTCTTTGTACGAGGCATCAAAGGTATGATTAATATGTCACCCATTATGCATCAAATCATTATGAAATAAATTATTGATGTTTATATTATTATTTGAATAGTTATTATTTCCATTGATAAGTTTAAATCTCATGTGATTATTTATGTGGCTTTATTTTATCATTATTTATTCATGCCTTATTTAGATTATGTTTTACACATTCCCTTACTCAGTATCTAAGCTCACCCATTACTTATTTTTCCTTTAACAAAGATTCTAGGAAGCATATTATGAATTATATACAATGATATACTGGATTGGGTATTACTCAATCATCAGTAATGCATGATGAGTGATCCTAAGACTACACACTTAGCTAGACACTCCTAGGGTATATTCCTAGATTAATTTACATTTTCGATTCAAACAATTATAAAATTTTATAAAATATTTTTATTATTTTAAGATTTTCTAAAATATACTAAATTATTATTCTAACATTAACTATGCATAAATTTTCAACTTATGTAAATTGTTTCTCCATTTTTTGGAATTATACATTATGGTTCATAATATTCTGATAATATCTAGTGTATATCATTATTTAAAAATATATACTAGTAGAAAAAATAAATAACATGTAAACACCCATAATAAATGTAGTTATTTCCCTTATAAGAAAGCTAACATGAATAGTCCTGGAGTTGAGAAGATTATGACTATATTAGTACAGTTGATTCTGGTTATTACTAATAACCTTTCCTATATGGAACAACCTATTCCTTCACAGCATGCTTCATTGATGTTGGGCCACTTCATAAGGAATAAACCTCCATCCTTTAATAAAACTAAAAATATAATGATAATAGGGTATTAGATCGAGTCCCAAGAAAATATATTTCTAGTTTTGGTAAGTAATGAAAGAAAGAAGGTTATTCTGGCAGTGTATTTTTTAAAGGAAGGTCATGGTCAAAGGTAGTCATTGATTCAAAATACAAAGGAAGGTAAGGATATATAGAGAATGTAATAAAATATTTTTAAGGTGATATTATTCAAAAAATACTTTCCTCATGAGCAACTAGTTGATATGGAAAGACAATCCCTCAATATAATATAGAAGAAAGAGGAAAGTGTTTCTTAGTATGAGTAAAAATTTACAAGATTATCAAGGCATTATATAGAATACATATGTAATCTAAAAAGTAAGATTGACTGTTTATTTAATGGGATTAAGGTGGGCCTCCAAAGGAAACTAGTTTCTAAAACATTTTCATCATATGATGATATGGTATCAAGTTCCACCGAGATAGAAAAATAATTGTCTAAGTTATGTATTTTAAAATAAAATCAAGAGAAGACGAGGATGGATAAGAAACAATAAAAAATAAATTATTTGAAGGAAAATAAGGGAATGATGTTACTTCCCACATGTGATTATTAGGGAAAGAAACACCCTGATACTTTCTTGAAGGGAAAGGGATTTTATTTCAAGTGTGGAGATAAAGGTCCTCATGAACCTGAGTTTATGGTAAATAAAGAAGATTCCAATGTATGGTGTTTCAATTATAAGGAAATGGGGTACTAATAAAAAAATCCCCAAGAATCAAGGGAATTTATCTTATAAAATGATAATGGATCATGGTCAAACTTATATAATTACTATAACTGAATTCGAAATCCCTTATATTACAATAATAGGTACTTTGATCATAAACTCATTCTTTATTTGATTCAAGATCTATAAAATATTTTATATTTTTCATAGATATAAAATAATTTTTTGAAACTCTAAGGAAATAATTATAAATCAAGACACCTAGTAGGAATATGGTTATCAATCAGTTTCAATTAAGATAAAAAACTATTACCTAGTTGTAAACATGGTTGTTATACTTATGTTTTGATTTGAAATAATTCTTATTTTTTGGGTTTATTTAGTTTTGAGGATTTAATAATTAGTATATGATGTATAAAATAATATAGAAAAAGGATATTAAAAAAATATTCCTTTACCTTCATTTCTAATGAATTTATAGTCTTCTAACCCCTTAATTATTTATGGTTTTTTGGTTATTAACTTTATCATGAACATTTTCTCTATCACAATTTATTAGTCCTTGGACATCAATTTTTTACTCCATTACTTTTTTTTAAAAATCCCACCATTATTATCATTATATTAGAACTAATTATTTGTTACTTTAGGTAAATTTTATGTTTCCCACATCCCCTTTTCAAAGTAAGTTTTATTATCCCTCTATACATGTGGGTTTTCAACAAAGGTATTTTCAAAAATTGAAATTTTGGTGAGAGAGATAAAATTGTGAGGGAAAATTTTATTTAAGTGTGGCATAATGTAACACCTTAAAATTTTATTTTAAAATAATAATAAGCGTGATAACTTTATTAACATGAAACAATGATATTTTAGTGAATTGAGATATATTATAGAAATATTATTATTTAAATGTGATCATTATAACCTATCTGTTGAATTGATGGGTATGAATATGAGTTACCAAATTATGAAATATAGGTATAATGTTCCTACTAAATAAAAAATTATTAATTAGTAATTATTAAATAATCCATCAATTGTTAGTGAAGATATTTTATGTTTCAAAAATGCATTTTCTTAAAAAATGAGTTTTATTGCATTTTATAAGTGGAAATCATAGTTAATTTTTATCACTTGTAAAACATTTATTTTACAAAATAAACATAATTTTTCAAATGAAAATATCAAAACTGTATTAGGGTGAAATTTTTGTATTTTTTGAAAATCATAATTTTTTAGTAAATAGTTAAAAATGTCGATTTTTAAAATATTTTCATTTCTTTTCTTTAAATAAAGTATTTTAAAAATTAAATTATATTTTTGATTTGTTATTAATTAAAAATACTATCCATATGATTTATAATAATATAATTAATTCCATTTGAAATAATAATATTCATAATTTTTATATAAGTAAATTTTTATGCTTAAAAACGCATTTTTCTAAAAACTGTTTTTTGTTGCGTTTTATGAATTTATATTAAAATCGATTTCTTCCACTTATATATATTGAATCTTAAAAAAATTATTCCATATTTTTAATCAATATTTTCAAATTTTTTAAATACGTTCTTTTTAGTTTAGTCCTTAAATAGCAGTCGTGGTAAATATGTTTCATCATGATAATGGTAAATCGGGTAATTAAGGTTAAAAATATTATGATAAGGTTTTAAAATTTTATATAACACCTAAATTATTTATACTTTATGAGTTTATTTCAACCATAATCATCCAATATTCTAAGATATATAAGCTTGGTTCCATTTTTCTTTGATAATGACCTTAATATTATTTTAAGTAAAGAATAAATATAAAATATCACTCTCATTATTTTAATATCTATAATTTTTTTATAAGGATAAAATAATGTTAGTTTTAGTTATAAATGGTAATTTTATATATGAATTACTTTTTTTATCATGGTATTTTATTTTTATTTTTAGTTATGAAATAATTACCATAAATGTGTTCGCAATGTTGAAACGGTACTTGTTCAAGTAATAGAAAAATAAAATAAATGATTTTAAAAATACTAAAATTAATAAAATCTTGATGAATTATTATGTTATATAAATTTTATACATAAATATAACATATTATTAATGTTTTAACGTTTTATATTCAAACTACATTTCAATATTGTTGTCTTTAAATCCAAACTATCTAAATAGTCATGAAAATGAATTTAATGGTATCTTTGGTTAAATAATAATTTATTGAATGAATTGAAATTCATAAATATATTATCATTATAAAATTTAATGGGATATTATTTATCATATAAAACATTTTCCACTTTTTTCACTTTTTCTTTTATAGTAACATTCATGACCCCTAAAGCGTAAAAAACTTTCTTATCATAGTAGTTGTTAAAAGGGTTAACAGGGGTTAAAACAAATAGATGATGGGTAAAAAATCACCTAAACATGTAAAAATATTATTATATGATATTTTTTTTACTAAAACTCAAAATATATTTTAAATATATCAATTCGAATTCAATTTAATCTGAAAATTAATTTATATTGATACTATGAGTAATTCCAAGGGTGCCCCTCCCCTCACTTATAAAAGGGCACCTCATATCACCCATTTTTTAAAATATTGGAGCACTTTAGATCATCAAAAACTCAAAAAACCAATTATAAACATAATTATCCAAGTTATAAAGGTTATGGTATCTTCAAAAGACCATCACTACGGTCTTTAAGGAGAGATCCAAAAAAGGTTCTTCAAATAAGAGGTATTCATCTTAATAGAGTATTTACATTTTATTTATTCTTATACCTCCTCCAAATATATGGTATCAATTATAAAATAATTAATTAAATATATTAAATAAACTTAATTTTTATTATTATTATTTAACAACCATTATACATGTTTTTCCATCCTACAAAAATAGAAAACATTGCTCGTGCGTACGTACGGCTTACTATCTCGATGTAGCAGTGTAATTTTTTTCATAACCATTTAACTAGGATGTTTGTAATGATGTATTTACTGAATATATATATATATATATGATGTTTATGATATTATTATATTTTCTCAAAGGTAAATTATTATTTTTTTATTTATTTTCCATCCATTGAAAAGTGGAAACATCACTCGTTCGTATGTACGGACTACCATCTCTATGAAGTGATATAATTAATTTTTCATAACCTCTTTATGTCAATGGATATTAAAGTGTATATAATAAATAAATATGATACTTATTTCATGATTAATATTTTTTAGATGATTAAATCTTGACCAAGTGCAAGTAATGGAACCATCAAACTGAAACATGCATGGAAAATAGACTATTCTTCACACGAATGTCCATTTTAAGGAAGAATTGTTAATAAAAGAATAATGAGAAATTATAATTTAATGGTGAATAGAAATTTATTTAAGAATATGTTTATGGAATATATTTATAATAAATATATATTTATTATACATAATATTTGAACATGTAATAAGCAAGATGAGACTTGAGGTAAGGGTTTGTTTCACAATCTCATTCTTATTTGGGATTGTTTATGTTTAAGTTTACATTGGTAAAATCATATGATATTTATATATTAAACAAAATTTAATTTATTCTTCTATTTTTATTTCTATAAATTATAATTTTTCTTCTCAAATTTCTCTCTTTAAGTACTCAAGAGACCAAAAGGATGTTTTTAACGAAAACCGACTATTAGTCGGGAATATTTTTCTTCCATATCAGTGTTTTATTTAAAATGTGTTCAAGAATGTTTTACTATTCTCATAAGATTTATTAAAATCATTTTTACCCTTGTTTTAATTTCTATAAAAAAAATTAAAATGAATCTTCTTGTAGTTTTCCAAATGAGGTACATTTTACCAAAGATTTGAATGAAATATTTGTTCTAACGTACACCACATGAATGGTTATTCCCACCATCATGAATACTCTTTGATTTAAATATTTATTTAAAGGTTTCCATGGTTATTTCCAAATAAATTTTTCTTTCTAATATATTTTTATTTTTTAGATTTAAAATAATTGGTTTTAAAATGGAAAGGGTATTATCTTCAATAGATCATTCAGATCTCTTTTAAAAGAATTTTCTTCTATATTATCATACTTTGATGAATCTTATATTGTATTGAAGATATAATATAATGATACCAACAACCATATTTCTCTATATGGTTTATGATCAGTTTGATTGTGGAAAGTATTCACATTTTGTATAGTATATCTTCCAATATGGACAGTTATTGGTTATTAAGGCATGTTGATTAATTTGTATTATTTATTCATATGATGAATGCATTACAATAATTAAGTTAAGTTTGGGCCATAATTACATATATCATTGATTAATAATTGGGTCTCGTGAGATAAAACATGTGTATTTAGAAGATTTGTTTCCCATTTATGTAAAATTTCTTAGCAATATTCCTTAATAGTAAGTTTAAGATTTATTACCTTATGCATTCCATAATTATGAAATTATTTATTGATGACCATGTGATTATTCAAATAGTTATGATATCCATGGATAATTTTCAAGATCATGTGATTATTTATGTGGAACTATTTGAACCTCATTTATCCATACCAAATTATTCATTCCTTATTTAGCTTATGTTGTATGGGTTCCCTTACTTAGCATATGATCTCACCTCTTTATTATATTCTATTTCCCTAGGATACCAGGATGTTTATTATGAATGGTATTCATTTATATGATTGAGAGAACAATGATGTTCTCAAATAAAATACTATACTTTATTTTATGTTTTCAAATGTAATTTGAGATTCAATCATATACCTAGTTTACCGAGACTATTAAACTATTTAGTCCTTTAGGATGTGATCACTTGTATCTAGTGTCAATGTAATAAATTAATGACTATATTTGGGATACTAATATTAGGGTATTTACATAACCATATCATATCATGCACTTCAGGTATCACATCATCTCATTATCCCATCCACATCTCTATATAGTGACTAAGTAGTTTATGAAATATGTGACATCCTGTATTTCATGTATTATATCTCAATCCATCACACCCCATATATTTTATACCTATAATAATCCTTAGGATTCTATATCTGGATATAAATGTGTGTGAACTAACCCCAATCCATGACATTCCTCTACATATATATATATGGAAAGACAACTAATGTGCATACCAACACATAGTACTAATGAGAGAATAGGGTGGGGAAAGAGGGGGTAGTCATCCATCGGTTTCTTTCCATCCTGGATGTGGGTTAAAAATCCCTCCTAGAGTCCACTGGGCATCAGTCTCCCTACCAAAAAGGGTGGGGTAACATATAAAATCACATAACATATAATATATATATATATATATATAACTCATAATCACACTATGGGAAACTACCCAGCCTTATACTCATGTTCCACTAATTTTGTATAGGACTCATGGCTACCAATACTAAGTATTAGGTATCAAATAAGCATACATGAATAAAAATTCATTTTAATTAATTAAAAAATTAACTATTAATTAATTATTACCATTATAATTTACAAGACTAACATTTTAATCTTCTAACCCAGGTGTCAAAAACACTATTAATTATTTGATTGTATTCTCAAGTATGTCATCATCATCTAATAAAACCATGAACCAACCCCATTAATTATTTAATTCATTATAATTTATAAATATCTGGGTACTCTAAGACTCAACCTAAGCTTCCACTTAAAAGATTTACTCACAGTGCATAACATCCAACTATGACCCGTCATTGGAAACAGGTTATATAAATAACAATCAACCATCGGTCCTCAAGAATGCATCAAGATATAAATATGAATATTGATCAGAAAGTATCACTATGGACTCATCCTGACCACTCAGGGTTCCACACCATTGCATATAATATCATATCTAGAATCCCATTCCAATATAATATTTATATATGGAAACTTGTTCCATCATCAACATCATAACTAGCATCTCATGCCATCATCACGGCCTTGGGAGTCCCCCCCCCATTATTCATCAAATAATACAACCACATATGATTATCAATTAATCAGATCAAGGATCTAAATCCATAAATCATAAATATATATTAAATGTATTATTCCATATATGATTTCAAATACAACCAATTTCAAATCAAACACGGTATTCTAGCCATTATCATATAATGATGGGCTCACTCAATGCATAAGAAATTTTTTAAGCAAACATTAAAGTCTCATTACTATATTTAATTAATTTATTAATAATGATTAAATCCAAACACCACTAGCCATACAAATTACCATGTCTAAATATTATTTATTTAATTTAGTGTCTCTACTTAAGATTATTTTTCATATAACAATACACTTGATGATAATAATTTCAATATGCCTCTTTATTTATAAATAAAGAATTACCATATTAAATTTTTTATTTATTTCCAAATAATATAAATTTTTCTCAACAACAAAAAAAAATTATGGCACACTATCTATTAAATATCATATGACATAGAATATATATATAAAAATTATGCCATCACATATCCCAAATATTTTAAACATGAATATTAATATTCCCACATGGTATAATAGTTCCATTACAAGGATTTATTACAATAATGTGACATTCATATCTAATCAGGAATAAAGTTCTATGAATGAAATAATATTCTTTAGGAAAATAAAAACAAGAATAGAACATGTGACAATCTCCATTTTAGTTTTCTAATATAAAAATTTATAAAACAATTCTAATTAATATTATTTAAGTTTTTTAACACCATGGAATGTTATCATTTTAATTTTATCGTATATTAATTATACAGTGACCATAAATTTTCTCTTTTAGTCTCTTGAATAATTTCTAGAATAATTTTCATTATTATACAACATGAAATTATTTATTTCCCTTTCTTCAGATAATATTAAAAATTATCAAGTTAATCCATAACATACACTAACAATTATTTCATAAATAACAATTATAATCTAAACATATAATGATTATTTCAAGAGAAGACTATCAAAGAATAATATACATTGATATTTTCTAAGAAATAAACAATATAAAACATGCGATAATCATTTTAAAGAGAGAATAATGCTTTAAAAACATGCTATAATATTTTCAAAATAATTATTTATCTTCAGCATAAAATATAAATTTCTATCACTTGAATATTTCAAGATAATTTTATCATGATATAATTAAATATTTTATTGATAATTATATGATAATATATTATCAATATTTGACTATATTTATTTTATATTCAACCATTGGAATTTATAGATCATCATACAATCTTCTATCATGTGATTATTTTCCAAATTTTTATTAGATTATAGATAATCACATTCATCTAATATAGGAGTCTAAAGAATTTTAGTTTCACACTTTCATAGTATAAATTAAAAGGAATTAATTAATCCCCTGCCTCAATTTATAGACCCAAAAAAGATGAAAAATAATGTTCTCAAGGCTAGACATGAAGCTATAATCTTTTGATTCTCCATCTCCAACAACTTAAAAGTAAAATTTTTATTCAATTAAATCTAAAAATAATAACTGAATTTCTATAAACAAACTAGGGTTTTAACTTATACTCATTGATATTAATCCAATGGAACCAACAGCATGTCAGTCCAATTAATATTGATGAAGATATTTCATAGAGAAGTTAAGGAATTTATGGTATTTTATTTTCTTGATTTTCAAACCTCCCATAAAACCTCCTATCTTATTTCTTCAATCTCATGATTTCTTTTCCCATCCTCTAATTATCTTTATATTTTTTTATTCAATCACTGCTTCTTTATAGTGTTTTAGTTATACACGTTTTGACCACTTTCAAATTCTATATTTTATTATTATTATTATTACATCACATTCACCCTCCCATTATACTCACATTTATTTTTCTATGTTTCCCATTAATTATTTTTTTAATCCAACATTACCAAATTCTATCTCCAATCATTTCCTCCTCATTAATTACCACACATTTATTTTTTAAAAACATTATATTATATATATAACAATATGTACATATATAGGTTTATATTTAAAATCATCATAATATATATATATATGGAAATTACAAAAAATAATTAATCTTCATAATAAATATTTATGTGTGTGTATATATATGATAATATATATGTAATCACTACAATACAAACAAAATATATACAATATATATACATATATAACAATTTATATGTACGAGTATATAACAATGTGATATATAAATACTTTTATACATACATGCATGTGTGTGTGTGCATAAAACATTTAATAATAAAAACATTTTAAAACATTCAATATTAACATAAATCGTGTAAATATATATTTACGCACATATATGACATGTCATGTGATGTGTGGAAAAACATTTCTTAACATGTAGTGTTTCCATCTCTACCATGATCCCATGTGAATGGTCTTCATTTTATGTATAATATATGTTAAAATTTTCTTTAAAAATCCCTTTAAATATTTACTAAACACTTTAAGAACAAAAAAAAATTAATATTTATTAGGTGATAAATTCATAAACCCTATGCACCTGGGAAAAAGATGAAGTAAAGTATTGGAAAATTCAGGCTATTGTATTCGATACCTTTAAAAAAATTCTCATCCCTGAGAATTAAAATAAAACTAAAAGGAATGGAGAATGATGGTCCGAACAACAGACCTATGAGATACCTCTCAAGAGAAAAAACTAAATAATGTGACATCAATCCAAAAAAATCTCTCAAGGAGATATCTCTCAAATAGAGACAAAATTATCAACAAAATGAAGACACATTGGGAGGTTAAAAATTCAATAATTTCACAAAGAGCCAAAAAATTCTCAAATTAAAACTATAAAATCACAATAATGCTTATAAAAACATTTAGTAGACTTAATTTATAATATTAAGAACTAATCATACTTAAAATTTTATTATAATTTAAATTAAAACTCTTATATAATAATTAATAGGGAACATATCCTAACATTCTCACAAAATATGTTACAAATACTATTAAACATGCTACTAAAATAAAATTTTCAATAATATTTTTTTAATTATATGGTTAATAAAACTTTAAATAAAAACTCCTTTTTAAGTCATTTTTCATAAAAATTCACATAAAAATACCTTCAGATATAAATATTCTCAAATCATTTTGAAAAAAAATGCTTCGAAAATAAATAAAAGATTTTTTTCTAAAGGAACTCCTATCATTTATTTAAGAAAACTGGTTACAAAGAAGATTAATTTTTCTAACACATTTGTACCCAATCATGGAGGAAATTTTAAAGGATAATATAATCAAAATATTTTTTTTCAAAAAATTTAATTAAAATTTTAAACAATCCCAATTCAATAGTAAATTAACTAATTTAATTTATCATGCATCATAATCATTAAATAATCCACCAACTAATGCAATTAAAACATAAAATGCTTTATGTTAATATGATTGATGATTAATAAATATAAAACATTATAAGGAGGATTCCTAACATACTGGATTTAACATGATTTCTATAAAAAATTATAGATATTGAAAAGTTACATGATTTCATCAAATTATTTTTATTCAACTAACACCATTCTACTATACTCTTTACCAAGGTAATGTTAATACATTTAACTTTTAAAATTGGAGAACCCAAATTTTATATGTAACATATATCATAAAAATGATATTGGAATAATCCAATTTACTTTCATTAAAAAATTTCTAGGTTTTTTAACAAAACCTTATTGACCAGGAACACACTCATGCCAAGGAAACAAATAATTTAATGTTACAATTTCCATTTACAAGAGGTGAAATCCGTTACTTTCATGTGTTTTAAATTAAATCTAGATATCATTATTCAACCAATACAATCATTCATGTCAATATAATCATAGCTTCTATAAACATACAAATCAAAGGAACTTATCCACTGCACAATAATATTATCCACTTTGGGCAGCACCAACTCACCCATATGGTTTTAAAATGTTTCATAAAAAAATGAATGTCGTGATGGGTAAAGTGTCCCCAATATTCATAATATTTAGTCCATAACACAAATTACCAATATTATATAAATTAATTACTTGAATATAATCACACAATACCGCAACCATATCATAATAAATCCACATTCAAAACCCACAACATAAAATAATTTCATTTATAACATAGAGATAAATTAATTTACTACTAAGTGAAAAATAAATTAAAGGAAAACATAAAAAATTAACTTTCCCAAAACCAGATCCCATATCTCCTAGAACAAGTGAAGAGTATATTGATTAAAATAAAGTAATACATAAAAAAACCCCTTCCCCTGAACCAAATTTCCCCCACAACTGGACTTGGAGAATAGTATTTAATGAATAATAAATAGAAATCCCTTCCCCCATAACAAACAAGGGCCTTAGAGAAGAGTAATGTAAAATACATAAATAGTAACCCCTCCCCCAAGATTAAATCATCTCCATTGATTCCAAAGAAAGATCGAATAGAAACCCCTCCCCTCATACCAAACAAGGGCCTGGGGAGAGAGTATAAAATTACCATCTCTGAAGAAAATTTTGGTGTGGGTTAGAGAAAAAAGGTTTAAGTTATAAAAACAATCATAGATTAAGTATTTAATAGGTGGGGTTCAATCAAGAGAGTCATGAGGTTTCCTTATACTAATTTTGAAGGCTAACAATCGAATAATGATGATAATATTGGTCATTCACTAATAAAAAGGCCCAACCATGATCAATGTAATAACTGAGATGAGTAGGGGTGAATCATTTATATATTTTCCATTTATATTAGCTTTATTATATAGCAATATTCACCTCCTTACCCCTATATTCAAGTAGGGTGGTTGGGGTGGGAGGGGTTTGGGGTGTGTGTTATGGGGTTGAGTCCCTAGGGGTGTTTTCTCTTCTTATATGCATTGTATAGAGAAAAAATTTAAAAAAACATTCACCTCTAGTTTTGGATTTACAACTTTACTAAAAACAAAACATTCACAGATCCACAGGAACACAAGTATTTACAAGTTTCACTACTCGATAAGAGTAGATAGTCCTTTTCATGGTTTGGATGTAATCCAAAATCACACAATCCATTAGAAAAAAATACTTTTGTAATTATTCACTTACACTCGTGTAGAACTCTGATTAATACAATAGTGAATGTGCTTCTTCTAGTATGAATGATGTAGATATGTTTTTGTAACATGTTTAGAAACCTTGACCACTTGGTTCCATAAATGTTACTATAATGATTCAACAACTTCTAATTTTATAATTCTTAGGAAAACAATTATTCACTTTCTTACCCAATAGAAGTTAGGAACAACTTCTCTAGAATTTGTATGAAAACTCATTTTGATGTCTCACTCTTATTCATTAATTTAATTCTTCAGTCTTGAAATAATTCGAAATAGATTATCTAGAAACAATTATTATTCACTTCTTCTTTTCCTTAAATTTTTTAGTCTGATTTCTCAGTCCGATCCAGAAAACCTTGGCCACATCTTCTTCTGTTCATAAATGTTACTCATGAAAATTACATCCAAAATCTTCCTCTATTAGTTCAAAACTTTAGGTCCTTCTCTCTCACCATAATGTGGACATTGTTAGAGTACATTGTACTTTTAACTCTATTTATAGGTTCCCTAGAAAAATAAAAGGTGGGATCCCAAAATAGTTTCCTTCTTAATGAAATTTTAGAAACCTAAATTTAATTTTCATTTGAGCTCCATTATGACTACTTCAGCGCTTCTCAACACTTATGGATTCTTATCTAATATTATTGAAACTTCTCACAACTTCATCCTTCTTCAAATTAACAAACACTTATTCAATCTAAAACTATTTTTCATTCTGATTTTATTGTTACAATTAAGAACATAAAAAATTAAAAGACTTCACATTCTGATATTCCAAATCAACTGAGTATGTTCTATAATAAACATCATTCCAAATTCTAAAGACTTCTGAACCCAAAACAATTGATGGAAACTTCAGTACAATTATTATTTCTTCATTTTTTCAATAACTCCTTAGACCAATAGAACTATGTCTGATGAAACACAACCACTAATGAAATATCTATGTTATCATGCATCAGATGGATCATTCTTTGATTCCCATCCAATGAATCAATGTCAGGCCTTGTTTGATGACTCTTAACCCAATTTAAACAAATCATGACTTTTGTTCTTAACCAACTAAAAACAAAACAACTTTGAGACTACACTTGGATGCTTCGATGAAAATGGTTGACTATATTGTTGTTCATCATTAGATTCATATATCTCTAAAATCCTTTTAATTCATTAATACCAACAACTTCTCTACATTGTTTCACTCAATAACTCTTCTCTTCCTCCAATTATATTTTTCATCTGATATACTATTTATGTAACCATTTTTTAGATGGATCAGTGTCATGATGAGTCTGATGAAAAATATCAACAATAAATTCATTCAAAATCTTAGTGACTAATGGGTCACTCAAAGAATCGATTCAGTTGGTAGATCGATTCTTCTAATGGATCAGTTGATCAGAACCTTGTAAAACCTATGACTTCAGAAAATTCAAGCTTTCAACCATCATACAACTTCTTTTTCTAGTGATACTCTCACTGATGATCTGCATTCAGAAAACACAAAACTCATTTCTTCCATAAAATTATTCTTGTATCATGACTTCTTCATGATATTGAGAACATTAGGATTGGCATGGAATCATATGACTAATATTAGAAAATTTTATAACTTTTTAAAATTTAAACACCTTTTTTATTTTTATTAGAAACTCAAATCGATTTCCAAATCTTTGAAAACCCAAACCAATTTTCTCCCCCATTATTTTACAAAGATTGGATCACAAGTCTTCAGTCAAATTATGATGTTAAGAGGTTTCATCGCAACAAATAATCATCATATTACTTTCAAACATCTCTTAATACATTTTTCATCTGATTAAACTTATCACTCTGATCAAAAACTTCATTCTAGACAAAATATGAGTCTAAAAACATATTCACCCAAAAAAATTCTAAAAAAACTAAATTTGATGGATTTTAGTAAGAAATATGTGTCTAATATTATAATTCTAACAATGATTTGTATGGTAACTAACATGTATAAAGTGAATCGATTTCATGAAAAGATAATAAAAACAAAACAAACAACAATCACATCATCTAGTATCCAAAAAACAATATTCATCCAACTTAGTCTAAATAATTACCCCCTTTGGATTTTATTGTCGAACAGCCTTTATAAATCACTGAACCTTTGTAACTCAATCAATATATCACTAATAAAAAAATTATAATCCTACGTGAGCAAACTCATTGTAGGAAATAAGAATCATTAATATAAAGACCATGTTTCCCATAAGAAGTGACTTAATAAACATCTTCATGAACTTCAAACTTTTCGCATCACTTGAAAAATTAGTCCACTTTCCAATAACAAGTTTCCTAAAATTATTTTAAAAAACTATTAAAATAGTTCACATGCTTACATGTTTTGTTCATATCTTACACACAACTCCCCCTAAATACATGCTTCCTTATGGGTTAGAGCACACCAATGGATATATTTATGAAACATTGTTTTTCTCTTCCTTGAAAACATTATCCCAAGAAAAGATGAGAGAGGGGAAATAAACACATGTCACAACCTTGGATTGAAAGAGGTTGTATTCCCATTTTTAACCTTATTTTGAAACATTCTTACTTTGGTAAAGTTTTTGTAAATATTTCAGTAACTTGTTCTGTTGTAAAAACATATTCCAACTTGGGTTCATTATTCTCCAAATTCTCTTGGATGAAGTGGTATTCGATATTAATATGTTTTGAACGATAATTTTACACTTTATTTCTTGTGATATTTATATAAATCTAATTATCATAACCCAAGAGTAGGGTTATGATAAAACACTATTTTATTGAATATTTTATTGATAATAAATGATATAATTTCCTCAAATTGTGTTAAATATGTTTATTTATAAAATATTTGGGATTTGATCATTCATTTGAAAATTTGGTGAAAAATCCAGTTTTACCCTTAATAGTGCACTGTAGTATTTCAAATATAAATATTTTTTTATTTATTATTTGAAATTCTAATTTTGTAACAGTGTTCCTAACTTAATTATCTACAACTTTTATTCAGGACACTAGATCAAAAGAATGCATTTTAATGGAGTAATTGGGCCATAAAGTCAAAGCTGGGATGGACTCGCCAGAATGGATAAGTTTCTGTATTTCGGCCATAACTCCTACATATGGGATTTTATTGAGCCCAAATATGGAGAGGAGATAGAGGACCCATATGCCGACATTTTATCCTTCTTGAAGGCCGTCCAATTCACGCTTTTGGGTGGTCAAATGGTTGGTACTATTTTCATTAAAATATTTGGCCGAATTTCCACATTCACACTTGAAACCACTTGTAACCTCTCCTCCCCTCCCCTCTATAAATTGTAGTTTTTCTCATTTGGAGGGGTGGGGACGTGCATTGGGAAGTTGAGGGCAGAGGATAAGTGGATCCACTCCAATTCTCCAACCATTTCAACAAGGGTAGCTCTTGAAGCAAGGATCCCTTCGACGAAGCCTTCTTCTTCTCCTTCATGTTGTAATGATTTTGTTTATGTAATAAACTTCTTTGTTCTTCTTTTATTTCTTCTCTTTTATTCTGTTTTGTTTAAATTTATTCTTCTCTTAATCTTCCTAATTGGGCTGGAATTCTTGAGTAGAAGCGTTATTAGGTTATACCCATTTTAAACCTTTGCACATGCAAAACGCTTCTACGATGATTACGCCACCCATGGAAGAGTAGTTCTTTTTAGTAATCGATCGACCTCTATCCTTTTTCATTCATTTATTTTGAATAAATGAGCTACTTTAATTCACATAATATGATCCATGAATTGTGTTTTTAAATTACAAGAAACTAAGCAAGCAATTGAACAATTAACAAAAAAACACGCGAGGTCGGGATTTTGTGTAAATTGTGAGAGCGCGATCTTAATCGGTAATACAAGACCACACAGGATAAATTTGTAGAGTTAAAATATAATCCCTAAACACAATTCATCCTAATTTCCAGAATGGATATGAGCCTTAATTTACCACTGACCATAAGCTAATCTTAGAACATCAATCAAATCAGGGTGTTGCGATTGCATGTTCCGAAGTTAGCCTAGGGATAAATTCACATCATCTTCGTGGAAAAGTTAATTCTCGTAGGGTTCGGGATTTAACAAATTAAGGGATAATAATTAAGTTAATTTTAATTTAAATGATAATGATTAATAATAAAGTGAAGAGGTAGAGTTAGATCGATTACGCCTTTTAAATAGATTTCTAAAAAAACATCTTCTTGTTGTGTCATTTTAATCGAAATTCATTTCAAAACTAAAAACAAATAAAATTATACAATCTTCTTCCAGCAAACTTCTTCTAGATTAATAAACTACAACAAACCCCAATCCTTTAAAGTAGTGTTTTTATTCTATTCTATTTTATTTTATTTTTTTAGAATACCTCTAATAAGTTGTTAAATTCACTGCCTCCTTTGAGAGACGACCTTGGTCAGCCACTCTGCTGTACCTAAGTACCCCAAACTACACTAATAATTTGAGGGCGCCCACTACAACACTCTTTCAGGTTAACTTCACTTCAGTAAGTAAATATTCTAATTGAGTCTTCATTCACATAAGTTGTGTTGAAGATTAAGTATAGAAAACATATTCATCTTCTTCTGTGATAATATTTTCTGAATTTTGTTTCATATTATTCCAACATACACATATTTTTCCCAAAAATAAAACTCTACCAGATGTGGATATTTTATCATCCACACTACCTTCCCAATTAGCTTTTGCGTATCCAAACAAATCAATTCTACCAGAGCTATTATATCTGATTCCAAAATCTATTGTGCCTATGATATATATAAGAATAATTTTTCTAGCCAATATATTTGATTACTTAAGATAACTTTGTAATCTTTCACGTAATATAATAGTATATACAATATTTGTTCATGAAGAATTTAGATATAAAAAATTCCAATAAGCTTCCAAAACTCTTTAGAATAAACTTCTTTTCCTTCTCTATCTTTAAACAACTTAGTTCTCACTAAAATTAGTATAGAAATAGGTTTTTAATTATCCATTCTAAACTTATTAATAATTTCCTTAGAATACTTCTCTTTAATAGAATAATGTATTTCTTATTTTGTGATATTTTTAAGCTAATAAAATATTTCATTTCACTTAGCATGGAAGTTTCAAAAAACTTCCTCATTTAATCAGAAAACCTTTAAAAAGTTATTTTACAAATTCCTATAAAATATAATATCATCAACATATATATTAAAAATGATAGAAATATCCATACTTTCTTTGATGTTTATATTACTATCAACTCTTCCCTTCTAAAAGTTTAACTTCCTTAAGCAGGTATCCGATTTGAAATACCAAGTCCTTGAATATTTATTTAACCCATACAAATATTTATTTAACATTAACACATAAATTTCATCCTTTACAATAACAAATCCAAATGGTTGTTTGATATAAACTTCTTCATCATGTTATCCATTGAGAAATGTTGATTTAGCATCCATATCAAAAAAATTATAACTTTGTTGTGTAGTAATTTCAAGAATGATTCAAATTGTTTCTAACCTTGTAACAAGATCAAAAGTCTCATCAAAATCAATACCTTAAATTTGTGAGTAAAATTTTAAAATGAATCATTATTTGTTTCTTATCACTTCACCATCTTCATTCAACTTGTTTTAGAACACCTAGTTTTTACTAATAACATTTTTGTTATTTGGTTAGGTACAAGTTCCAAAGTATCATTCTTCTCAATCTAGTCCAACTCTTCATTCATAGCATGAATCCTTTCTTGATGTTTGAAATATTTATTAACATCTTTTAGTTCAACTTTTTAATAAAAATAATTATGTGTAATAATTGTTTATGTTATTCTTGTTCGAACATTTTGTTTTTTATCACCAATAATGTTTTGAACTCCCACCTGTTTCCTCAGCCTAAGATGATATATGAAAAATTATTCCTCATCAAGGGAAATAGTTGAGTATGATTTTTCTATATGCATGGAATCACTATTTTGTAATTATTTTCATGTTTCTTAATAACAACTCTTTAATATTACTCATCTTCCATCATTTACATGTGATTTTGAAACAACTTCCTCATATTTTTCAAGAACTTTTACATCAAAAAATTCAATTATTCTTTATTTTTATTTTTTAAAACATTTATATCATATTCCATCCAGAGCATAGCCAAGGAAACTTCTATATTCACATATTTAATCAACATTTCCATGATTTACACCTTTGTTTTTTATGATGTAGGGACGCCCAAAAACACTTAAGTGTTTCAAACTTGTAGTTTTATAAAATAAAATTTTATAAGGAGTTATATTAGAACTTGGATTTTAGAAACATATATTTTGACTATAGAATGTTGTACTCATTTATTTCTTTCATAAGTAGTTATAAAGACCATGTTCAAGTAACATTGTACAACCCAAATCAACCAAACTTCTATTATTCCTTTCAGCAACACCATTATGTTGTAGTGTGTATGGTGAACTGAACTCATACTGAATTCTAGGTTTTTCAATATAACTTATAAAGTCTTTATTATTGTATTCATCACCATTATCAGTTCGCAACTTCTTCAAAAAATACCCACATTCATTTTCATCACTTCTCCTTAAAATCTTTAAAAAAAATAGAACTTTTAATTTAGGTTTTAAATATATAATAAAAGTAATGTGAGTAAAATCATCAATGAAAGAAATGAAGTACATATCTCCAAAAATTAATTATTTTCTCATCATCCCAAAAATATCATAATGAATCAACTCCAGGGGTCGAGTTAAAGGAATTTCAACTTTCTTATGCATTGAATTTGTAATATTCCCATTCTAAAAAATTAAACAACACCAATCTATTATTCTTTTCATATCAGAAATGTCATGAAAATTGTCTCACATTTTTAACCTTCTCATGTTTCTCTAACACATATGTCCCAACCTTTTATGCTACAATTTATTTTCTTCTATCATTCTAAGATAACATGAATTCTGAACATTAACAACTTGAAATAAGTTTCCATTTGTACATTGGAATCTTGTAAAAACTTTTAAATATTCAACTATTTTCACAAAAAAAAAATCCTAATTTATAAATAAAACGTTATTAACTTCATCACAAATTTGTTAAACACTCAATAAGTTTTGTTTCAAACCATTAATAAATAAATACTTCTTGGATTTTAGTTTTTCTTCCCCAATAATAATGGATCCAACACCTTTGATTCTGAGTGATTCACCATTTCAAAAATGATACTATTCCTTATTTTAAATATTTTACATTCTTCAAAAATTTAAAACCTTCTGTCATATTGGAAGAACACCCACTATCCAAAATCTAAAGTTGTTCTTCTTTTGTATATTTGAGAGAAATTTCTACAATAAGATATTTTTATTTCCCTTTATATTCCTTCACATCTATATTTTGATAATTATTATAAACATGTTGTTATATTGGTAGTAAAACAAGACAACATTTTTCAAGATGTCTAAGTTTCCTCACATATTTTCAAATATTTTCCATAGTTTACAATCTATTTTCAACTTTAAAAACAACATTCCCAAAATTCCTTCTTTGAGAGGATTGACTCCCCCTAAAATTATTATTCCTATTGTTCATTGGATAATTGTAGTGTTTTTTATTAAAATATTGCATATTTTATGTATTCCCAAATCCAACAAAACACCAAAAATATCGATAAAAAGAATTTTTTTCTCTATAACTTCCATATTGTTTGGAATTGCAAACATATTTTAATATAACATTATTATCATCCACACCAAAACTTTGTTAATTCCCAAACATCATGTTGTCACTTTAAATATTGTTATTCAATTCATATTTCTTTATAACTTTATTAGAATCATAAGTAATAAAAATATTTGTTTTGGACTTAGAAATTTTTTAAACTTCTTAATTTTTAAATTTTTTGTTTTGTCCACAAACAAGATTTTATTATCTTTCTTATTCTTAGGAATATACTCAATCTTATTTTTAAACATTGAAGATAAATTTTGTTGATATTTTTTGATTCGCACTTTCTAGAACATTTTCCAAATTTAGAGATATATTTCTTGAAACTTGTAACCCTATGTTCATCTTTAGAAAAATTTTGTCAAACAATTTGTAAATATTCTTCTTTTGACTTTATCTTTACTTTAACATATTTATTCTGATTATTTTTTTTTTCAAGAGATCTTTTCAAGTGATAAATCTCTTTTGGAAACTTAGTTTTTTCTTCAAGAAAAGTTTCTTGACTGTTTTCTATAGAACTTTCCTTTTCAACTTCTTAATTTATCTTTAAAATCTTACTATCTTTCTAAGAAATTCTTTCAACTCTATTTTTAGATGAAATTATAACTCAGTTTCTTCTCCTTCAAAAATATTGCTTTCAAACTCTTCATCATTCACTATTTCAATAAATGTATTTTCTCCAATAAATTTAAGGAATTTTTCAACTTCAAATTCATTATCTTCATCATCATTATCATTATACAAAAAACTTGTCCTTTTAGGTTTGGATATATTTTTAACTTTTCCCTTGGAATAAGATTTTAACTTTTTAACCTGTTTCTTCCAAGATCTTCTTGGCCTCCTATCATCTTTATCACTTCCATTTTCATTCTTTCTTCAAGGTAAATTTATAGCAAAGTTCCCAATAGCTCTACAATCAAAAAAAAATTAGTGGTATATTCCCATTTTACTATATTGTACCACTTTAACATTCCTAGAAAACAAGGATAAGAATTTATCAAGATTGTTACTAACCTTGTTATTGGAATCAGAATCACAAACTTCTTTATCTTCGAGAATCCTCTTGGATTTTCCTTTCTTAGAAACCTTTAAGGACATTTCTTGGTTAAATTTTTCTTTTCTTTTCATAACTTTATACCTTATAATTTCATATGTAATGGTCATACTATGAAGGCCATCTATAAATAGAGCTTCAAGATCCATATCTTCCATATATGAAACTTTAGCATAAAACTTTTCAAGAATAATTCATAAGATATTTTCAACAATAGTTTAATCTTCAAACTTATCACAAAATATCTTATGGTACTAAAAATATGATTCACCCTTGTAAAGAAGTCACCAACAGATTCATACCCACCCATCTTAATATATTCATACTTTAGTCTCCATATTTTTAACTTTGCCTTCTTCACCTTAGTGTTGCCTTTATAGGTACTTTTTAACATCTCTCAGACACCTTTTATAGTTATAACTCCTTTTAATATAAGAAAATCACTTTTATAAATTGAGGAAAGTAAATAATTTTTAACCCTTCTATCATTATCTAGATTTTTCATATCAATAAAATTAATAGCTACATTTTCAACAAGAGGAGGAAATATATTTGTAGAAACATCCAAAACATCATACCTAAGTGACATAAGTTATTGTAGCATTATATTTTTTCAAATATGATAGTTCTTTCCATTAAATACTGTAATCCTATTACTATTAACTCGATTCAAATTATCCATAATAATTTCTCTTTAAAAACTTCAAAAAATATTAAACATAGGGAACTTGGATCTGGTACCGATTGAAAAGCCCAACCAGGATCAATGTAATCACTAAGAAGGGGATGGGTGAATCAGTAATATCCTTTTATTTTATGATATCTTTCTTGTATAACAACATTTACCTCCAGTTATGAATTTATCACTTTTTTAAAAACAGAACATTCATACCTCCACAATAACATAAGTATTTATAAGGTTCACTACTCAATAAGAGTAGCTAGTCCTTGGTGTGGTTTGGAAATAATTCAAAACCGCACAATACACTAGAAAAAAATCCTTTTGTGTGGATACAATAAGTAGGAAATAACCTTACACTTATTTAGCACTATTATCAATAAAATATTGCATGTGATTCTTGTAGCATGAATGATGTAGATAAGTTTTGTAGAAAGTTTAGAAACCTTTACTAGTTGGTTCTAAAAATGTTATTGTACTACTTACACAACTTCAAATATTATAATTCATTAGAAAAAAATTATTCCCTTTAATACTGAGTAGAAGGTAGGAACAAATTTTATAAAATTTGTATGAAAACTTAGTTTGATAGCTCACTCTTATTCTTTGGTCAAAAAATAATTTTGAATAGATAATCTAAAAACAATTTTGATTTGCTTCTTTTGTTCCCTGAATCTATTAGTTCAATTTCTCGGTCTGATCTAGAAAACCCTAACCACGGCTTCTTCTATCTGGAAATATTTCTTTTGAAAATTATATCTGGAAACCTTCCTCTACCAATTAAAAACTTTAGCACACTTTCTCTCACTCACACGTTAATAGTTTCAGCATACATTGTACTTTGACCTCTATTTATAGCTACCCTGGAAACATAAAAGGCAGGATCCAATAATAGTTTTCCCGTTCAAATAAATTTCACAAGCCCATATTCCATTTTCATTTGAACTCAATTTTAACCTCTTAAGTACTTCTCAAAACTTATGGATTCTTCTTTAATCTTCTTGAAACTTCTCACAACTTCATCATTATTCGAATTAAAAAACACTTCTTCAGTCCGAAACTTTTTTGCATTCTGATTTTATTGTTCTAATTGAAAACATTACAAACAAAAGACTTCTCATTATAATGTTCCAAATCAACTAATCATGTTTTTACATAAACATCATTACAACTTATAACGGCTTTTAAACCCAATAGTAGTATGATGGAAACTTTAATACGATTCCAATTTCTTTATTTTTTCAACAACTCATCAGACCAATGGAACTGTGTCCAATGAAACACATCCTACGATGACATATTTATGTTATCATACATCTAATTGGTCAGTATCTGATTCCCATCTGATAAATTGGTGTCAATCCTTGTTTGATGACTCTTGACCCAATTTAGACAAATCATGAATTTTTTTATTAACCAACTTAAAAAACAACTTTGCAACCACACTCTGATGCTTCAATGAAATTTTTTGCCTATATTGGTGTATATAATCTGATTGATCAGTCTCTAAAACCCTTCTGATTCATCAATACCAACAACTTATTTTCATTATTTCACTCAACAACTCTGCTCTTACTATGATGATATTATTCATCAGATGTATTATCTGTGTCACCATTTGTTAGATAGATTAGTGGAATGATGAGTCTGATAGACCAGTATCAATAGAAACTTCATTCTAAACCTCAGGGATTGATGGATCACACTGATGATCTACATTTGAAAAGCACAAAACTCATATCTTCCATAAAATTATGCTTGTATCATGAATTATTCATGATATTGAGAACAATAGTATTGGCATGGATTCATCAGACTAAAATTGGAAAGTTCTAAAACTTTTCACCTTTATAAACACCTTTTATATTTTTATTAGAAACTCAAATTTATTTCCCAATATTTGAAAACCCAGACACATTTTCTCCCTTATTCTTTCACAAATCTTGGATCATAGGTCTTTAGTTAACTTATGATGTTGAGAACTTTTATCACCTCAAAGAATCATAAGATTATTTTTGAATTCCTCTTAATAAATTCTGCATCCGATATAACTTCTCCCTCCGATCAAAAAAATCATTCTGAAAAAAAAAATTTGAAGAAAAAAATCACCAGGAAAACAATTTCAGAAGAAAAAACTACATTTTATGGAATTTATTAAGTAATATATTTCTAATATTATAAGTCTGGTACTACTTTGTCTGATCACCAACACATAAAAAGTGAAGTGATTTCACAAAAATATAACAAAATAAAAAACAAATAGTAATCACATCTTCTAGCATCTGAAAAACCATCTCCAACCAACTTGGTGCCAAAAACTACAAAGGGATAACAATTAAAGGGTTTCAAGATCATAAATACAATTCAAAATTATCACCACATATCAAGATTTGATATTAGAAATCACATAACAAAGGGAAAAACATCTTCATCTAAAAATCCACCCTTTATGGTCAAATAAAGAAACTCATCCTAAAAACTAATCTTAGAATATCCCCCAAAAAATATTTGACCTTTCAAAAACACCAAGGAACAAGAACTGATGATGCCCTATTGTCCTAAATAGTATCTCCATAACTAAATAAACTCAGTAATATCTTTGATCATGATTCAAACCAAGGCTATCACCACCTCCCTCAACCAAACCTCTCTCCTCTAATCTGAAATAGAGCCCTCTTACTTTTGTAGATTCTGGTGCTGAAACTCTCAGAGTGTCCTCCACTAAATATTTTCATCATTGACCTCTACACTTTAGTGATTTTCTATCACATATTGTGGATGGGGATATTGAATTGGAATCACTCCTAAAAAATAAAAAACATTAGGGTCTCCTAACTCGGGACACTAATTATTTATGGTTAATTAATTAATTAATTTTTAACTTATTTATCATTTTATATCCAATTAAAACATGGGTGTGTAAAATCATGATACATGATCCTTTTCTAGTAATCTACATCATAAGTAGCATCACTTAAATTATAATTTTTAGTAAACTAGAAGTTCCTTGCATTTAATCATAGGGGTTCCTAAAATCTTGTGTCTTAACCGGTATCCCTTGTTTATAGAGCATAATAATCCCAACTGATATTATTTCCCTACCAACCCATACATCCTCACCAGTGTCTAAATCCAAACTTAATCATATCTCCCAACCATCACCTTTGATACTAATATATCTTGACCCATTCCTTCCAAAGGTAATCCACTTAGGCTAACAGTGAAGGAAGAGAGATAATGACACATGAATCCTACCTTCAATAGGCCATGGGTTGGTGACTACCACCGAGGGTATGTAAATCACACATATGAGCACCATTACCCTATATAAAGATTTAAAGAAAATGAGATAAGATGAGAAGAACCACTAAACCACTCCTGGTAATAATAAATAATGAAGCAATCCCAACATAATACATGATAAACCCTATTCATGAATAAAATTACATATAAAACTGAAATAAAAAAACAAATATATGTTATGGTAGTGACCAAAAACATGACCAACTTTGACAATTATTGAACAACTCCTCTAAGCTAGTAGTGTCGAATCTGATCACCAACTAGATCCCTATGACCTAAAAAATAGATTATATATACATAGGGTGAGAATAACATGTATACTCAGTAAGATCCACCCTATAACCTCTTGTTAATAATGTGAAATAATCATACTAAATCCCATTGAGTAAATAAATAAAACTAAATCATCACCTAAATAGGTATATTAATACTTTCCCATCCTCACCATGGCTCACTCACCAAATAATTCATAGAAGTAGTCATATAATAAACAACATATATCAAGATGGTACCCCACTACCACTTCCCCACAAGGTCGTTGCCCTGCCCCAACATCACATGTCATGATCCATCTCTCTTCAAAAGAATATGCTTTCCTAAAGAAACCTGGGAAACTATATCATATCATTCACTTCATTCATCAAATCATTTCATCATTCTATCCACATCTATAGATAGTAACTGAGTAGTTTTTGGAAGACTCCACATCTCTTATGTCGTTTATTATACCACAATCCATCACAACACAAACATTTCATAACTATAATAATCCTTAGGATACTATATCTGAAGATACATGTGTGTGAACTAAATACAAACCATTACAGCAAAATATACACATATAAAGGTAAATATAACCATATTTTATACCACCAAATAGTATTACCATGAGAAGAGAGTGGGGAAATAGGGGGTATCCAACCATCCATTCCTCGTTATCTTAGATGTTGGGGAAAACACCCCTCCCCCCAGTCCAATGGGTGTCAGTATTCCTACCGACATGGGTGGGGCAGCATATGTAATCACATAACATATAAGATATATATAGCTCATTACCACATTATGGGAAATTACCTAACCTTAGACTCATATGTCGCTAACGTCACATAGGACTATTTTTTTCTCTACTAAGACCTAAATATCAAATAAGAATACAAGAATAAAACTTCATTTTAATTAATTAATTAATTAATTAACCAATAATTAATTATTATCATTATCATTTCCAAGAATAAAATTTTAATCTTCCCAGAAAAGTTCCAATAACACTATTAATTATTTTATTATATTCTCAAGTATGTCATCATCATCAGAGAAAACCATGAAACAAACTCATTCATTATTTAATTCATTATATTTCATGAATATCTAGGTAATCTAGGACTTAGCCTAAGATACCAATTAAAAGATGCAATCACAATGCATAGAATCAAACTATGACCTTTAATTAGAAACTGGTTATATAAATAATAATCATTCATTGTCTATTAAGTGTGCACCAAGCAAGAAATGTGAATATCATGAGAAATACCTACTGTTAAATTTTACTGACTGCCTAATGCTCGACACCATTGCATATAATATCATATTCAGCATCCCATGCCAATATCATTATCATATCAGGCACCACGTTCCACCATCATCATCATAATCAGTACCCCATATGCTATCATCAAAACATTAATCACCCCCCCCCCCATTAGTCTTTAAATAATCCAAATTTGTGAGATTATCAATTAATCACATTAAGGATCTAAATATATAGAGCATAAATAAATATTGAATGAATTATTCATTATATGATTTCAAATGGGACAATGGATAAATCAAACAAGTAATTCTAGCCTTTATCACACAATGATGAAATTACTCAAACCAAACATAATTTTTTAAGTAAAAATTAAATTCTCATTAAATTTTTAATTAAACTATTAATAATGAGAACATCCTAGTATCACTAACCATACAAATTTATGAGGATAAATATTATTTATTTAAACCTTCACCCCATCTTAAGATTATTTTTCATATATCAACAAACCTGATGATAATTATTTCAACATGCCTCTTTATTTATAAATAAATAATTGCTTGATTTAAGTTTTTATTCAATTCCCAAGAATATAAATTATATTCAATGACCATAAAAATAGATAGAACACTATATAGTAAATGTCAGAGGTAAAAAAAATATCTCAAAATCATGATATCACACATCCCAAACATTTCAAACATGAATATTAATATTCCCACATGTGATAGTATTTCTATTTAAAGAATTTATAGCAATCATGTGATAATAATCTATAATTTTGAATAAAGTTATATACATGTAATAATATTCTTTAGAGAAAGAATAAAAAGAATATAACATATGATAATTTTAATTTTAATTTTAATTTTATAATATACATAATTATAAAATAATTCTCATCAATATTATTTAAGGAGTTTAACACCATGACTTGCTATCATTTTTATTTTATCATATATTAATTAGACATTCGTATGATAATATCTATTTCTCTCTCTTGGATAATTTCTAAAATAATTTTCATTATTCTACAATATGAAATTATTTATTTTGATTTATTCTGATAATATTACATATTATCAAGTTAATCCATAACATACACTAAAAATTATTTCACTAATAACAACTATAATGTCAATATGTGATAATAATTTCAAGAGAATAATATTAAAGAACCACAATCGGTGATATTTTCTAAGAAATAAAGAATTTTCAACATGCAATGATCATTTTAAGTAGAGAATAATGCTTCAAAAACATTCTATAATATTTTCAAAATATTTATTTATCTACAACATGAAATATAAATTTATCTCACTAGAATATTTCAAGATAATTTTAACATGAGATAATTCCCTATTTTTTTAATAATTATATGATAATATGTTATCAATATTTCACTGTATTAATTTCATATTCAACCTTTATAATTTCCAGATCATTATAAAATCTTCCATAATGAGATTATTTTCAAGATTTTTATCTTATTATAGTTAATCTCATTCATCTAAATAGTGGAGTCTAAAACATGTTAGTTTCACACTTGTATAGTATAAATTAAAGAGAATTTGTAGATCCCCTACCTCAGTTTTTATACCAAAAAATGATGATAATCAATGTCCCAACATGAATCTATAATCATCTTATTCCCCATTATAAATAATTTAAGATTAAATTTGGAATTTAATTAAATTTAAAAATAATAACTTAGCCATGTGAAAACAAACTATAGACTTACCTTCTACTCAATGAGATGAATCCAACAGAACCAATGGCACATAAATCCAATTAGTATTAAGGTAAATATAACATAAATAATATGAGGAATTTATGGTATTTTATTTAACTAATTTTCACACTTGTAGTCACACCTCCTCCTTTCCTATTTCTCAAATCTCATGATTTCCTTTCCCCTCCTCTACCTATATTTATCATTTTTAATTCAATTTATGATTCTTGGTATCATTTTATTTATACATGTTTTGACCAATTTCAAATTCCATATTCTATTATTATTTCTATATCACTTTCTATCTCGACACACTCACATTTATTATTGTATTTTTTCTTTTATTATTATTATTTTTTAAAATATAGCATTACCACATTATCTCTCTAATATTTTCCACCCCTTTATTCTTATTCCTTTCTTTTATTTTATTGTTTTTTTTAGAAAACATTACATTATATATATATACATCTATATGTTTACATATAAAATCATCATAATATATATAATACAATATATATATGGATGATACAACAAATACAAAATATTCATAATATATATGAGTATATATATGTAATAATATATATATAATCATTTCAATATATATAAAATATCTAAAATATATATAAATATACAACAATATATATATATATATAACAATGAAATATGTAAATACATTTATACATACATATGTATATATATGCATAAAACATTTCATAACACAAACATTTTTGCAACATTTAATATTAATATAAATCATGTAAATATATATTTACATCCATAGATAACATGTTGCATGATGTGTGTTTCCATTTTTATTAACATGTTGTATTTTTAGCTTTACCGTGATCTCATATGCAAGGTCTTCATTTTATGTATAATATATTTTAAAATTTTATTGAATAAAAACCCTTAAAATATTTAATAAACACTTTTGACATAACAAAATATAATATTTATTAGTCAATAACCTCATGAACCCTCTACACCCAAGAAAAAGATAAAGGGATCAGAAAATCAGGGCTTTGAGGGTCACACACTAAGTGTATCTAGAAACTCAATTAAATATTAAATATTATTTATTATTTAACATGTTGAATGAATATTATTCTTATACATGGTTTAATAATTATTCATATTTGTTTGACTTAATATATTAATTTGCTATTAATTCAATAGAATATTTGTGAGTATAATATTTGATAAATATTTATTTATTATTAGTGAATATAATATTTATTTATTTATTGGTGAATAATATAGTGATATTTAGTTATTAAATAAATAATCATTATTCAAGGACTAATTAATATTTTAGAGTAATAGAGGACTGAGTTTGAAATACCAATAAGAAATAATATATATTAAATATTATTTGAATAAATTATAAACATCTTATTCAAGAAATAATATTTAATCAATTTTCTAGTTTCATGCAGGTCAAAAAGTAAAAATAATAATATTATTATTATAGTCATGGGGTTTCATGAGTATTAATAAAATAATAAGGGATCTTATGAAATTATTATTTTCCAACCCTAACACTACATAAACCCAATTATTTTATTTATAATCTTGAGACTAGAAATTTGTTTCATTGTGCATAGTGAAAGCTGAAGAATTCTCTCAAGACCTAGAGAGAACCTCTCTAAGAATGCTCTCAAAAATAGAATATGGTATTCCTCCACTTCTCTCAATTCTAAATAGAATAAGGAGAATCCTTATTTAAAGTGATTCTTGAGGAAATCAAAGATAAACAACACAAGAATTAAGATCATTTATGCTAGCACTTGGAGGTTTTTATGGAATCACTCAAAGGTTCATGGTGCATGTGTGAATCAAAACTAGAGGGAATCTATACTTGATTATTTTAACACAAAGATTATACAATGTAGAGACATTTTTAGATTTATCAACAAAGAAATAATTCATCACAAGTTAATTCTTTAACTACTTAAATTAATTATAATCATTATGTGATGATCCTACATTTTGGTTCCAAAGTTATTTTTTCAATTAATCCACAAATTAATTTAATTGTTCATGATATTATATGTCATGTACATCTCATAATAATTCTTCATTTTGAAAAAAACCAATTTTGGAATGGCCAAACATGCACTTCTATTGTGCCTAGAAACAACGGCACTAACTGAATCGAATCAATCAATGATATATTTAGAAAATCATACCCTAAATTTAAAATTAGATTGATTGTTAGTGTGTAATAATAGTATGAATTGGAACTTTTATTATTCTAATCATTGTATTTAATAAGATATTAATCTTGTTATAAAAAAAGATAAGATGTATGAGTCTTTATTTAAGTTTAGATGAATGGATCTTAATAGTGTAATAAAATAAGAAAAGTAATAATCTATTAACATGATCATATATGACACTTACATATTAATTTTCTTTCTAACTTAATAGAAAATAAAATTTACAAAAAATTGTAAATAATTAATATAAGGCTCCAGCCTTAAACATTACATAATCTTGAGTTAAGTCAATAATTCAACATTGAGGATATTTTCATGTTTAGAGTTTTTGAAAATTAGGCCATAACTATTATATTACATCTCAAAAATTACAAAGTAGACACTTCTACTCTATCCAATTTTTTCACAAAAATAAAACTCCTTAAATAAACAAGAATTCTTTTCTTGATATAAATCTTCCTGAATAATTTCTTTTTCTTAACCTTCCTTAGACCTTGTGAAAAACATTTCAAAAACTTGGGATGAGAATAAAAATCTCAGTAAGGGATATAAGATAATGAAAGAAAACATTATTTCATGAATACATACAAATCAAATAAGTCACACTTTTCAATCATAAACATAAGATATTTAACATACATCATGAAATCATAATATTTATGAATAACACATATAAATCATAAATCTCAAAGGTAACTTGTGGCATCCATAACATACTTACATTGTAGATTTCCCGGCTACATAGGGAATTACGTTCGTAATACCCTTCACTGTATATTCCTTAAATCTATTAGGATAAACATTAACATTTAACTCTGTCATGTTACCCAATGCATTGGAGAGCTATATAGGGCTCACCTGACCTTGGTTTATCATGGAACCACCTATATACGTAAACAATTCCCAAGAACCATAACATAATCATAACACATAAAACATGCATAAAGGAAAGATAATATTTCCACATTCCAATTACAATATAAAATTTCAAGATATTGACATAATAAATACTTTATCAAAACCATTTTCAATACCAAAATACAAAAAAGGGTATTTTTTATTTATTTTCCTTTTTAAAAATGTTATGTCTTGTTAATGAATCCAGATATCAAATAATTCTCACGGCGGCAGAAATGTCATTGTCATCACATATGTTAAAAAGAAAAAATTTTTTTGTTATTTAGTAAAACACTTCATAGAGAAAATATTTCCTTTGAATTAAATTAAAATTAAAGGGGTTTTATACATTGTATAAAATAAAGTTGTGTATAAATCAAAATATTCCTCAATGAAAGGAGATTGAGTCAAAGTCCCTTTCCTTGAGTCTGACACATCACGTATGTTCCTTTTTCTTCCTGAATAATAAACTTAAGTTAATTTATACTTGCTTAAGAACATTTTTCAAGTATATTATTCCTTTTATATCACTTATTACCATGTTATAAACATTATATAATTATTTAAGTTAATATCAGTCATTTTGTCGATATTCGGTACTTGAGTCAAAAATAAACTTGTTATAATTACAAATTGTCCATGTGGTAAAAAGTAAATTATCTACAGAATGATATTCATGATTTAACTCTCATAAATATCCATTATATATGTATTTAGATCCATTTTATATGTCTTTAAAATATTCCATAACATTTGGAGATAAGAAATGAAATGCATCATTCATGGAGACGGTAAGTCGTATGTATGTATGAACACTACTTTCGTATCTTTTTTATATTTAATGGAATGAAAACAAAATTATACATAAGTATATTATAATTCTGGTATAATATAATATTTTATATATGTTACATAATTTCATTAACGCTATTCTGTATATGTTCCATGTATGGCATGAATGAGTCATATCACTTTGAGGGGGCGGTAGTCCGCACTTCCTCAAATGAAATTATTGTTTTTAAACATTATGGACAGCATAAAAGTATATTTTAAATGAAAAATACAGAAGAATATGGAAAATATAAATATAATAAATATCATATATAAATACATTGTCATCATAATGGCCACTATGAGAAGTGGTAGGGTAAAATTGAACAATCATTGTTTCGTGAGGCAGTAGTTCGCCGTCCACAGAAACTGTATGTTAATATCCATTAGATGGAAGTGTGTATAAGTGTAGTTCTAGTACTTCTCATAAAAACATCCTAGTATATTTAGGATACTAGTTTTTTTATGTAATCAAATATTAATAATATAATAGGGTGTGAAGAAGTAAAAATGGAAAAGAACTTTAGAGAAGACACTACCTCTAAAACGTGTAACTCCCTTTGATTTGAGCCAAAAGGATTTTTTGAATTGCCTTATGCCTAAGTTAAGGATTCTAGGATCAAGATAGGGATATAGGGAGATTATTTGGGTAGAGTTTGTATGATAAAAGGGACTTGATATGTGTGATTAAATGGGTAGAGGTGATGCCCTTTTATAAGAGGGAGGAGGGTCACTTTAGGAAGGTATTGAAATATTATTTTATTATAAAATGATTTTAGGTTTAAAATGGTACCAAAGTCATTTATTTAAAAGATAATATAATTTTGGGTCTAAAACCTCTCAAATAATAGGTTTTAGACAATTCTATGGCACAAATTTAACCTTATCTTTTAGCTTTAACCCTTAGTTAACTTATTTAACTCTTACCATTTTTTCTTGTATATTCATACTATATGGTTAATATAGTTACTATAAAATGTCAATAAAACTTAAATTGGTTCATTAATGAAATTTTAAACATTATCTAAGTCATTTGGATGAATATTAGATTTTTTAGGACTATTATATCATTTAATAAAATGGTATTTGTTTTAAAAACTCATTTATATCAATTTTATATAATTCATATCATGAATTTTTTAAAATCTATAAAAACTTGATTCTTTAGAAAAAACTACATTGATTCGAAGATAACAAGTCATACTAATCCATAAAAAAAATTTATGACATAAAAAAATTTAAAATAAATTTATTTTATTATTTATAATCTCGTTTATTTAAATCATTCATTAATAAGGTAATCACGACATCGTCATTGTGTCATAAATATATTTATTTATTTGATGTATTGAAATTATAAATAAAATACTATGATGTAGGAAATATTTTTATATTTCTAATGACTATTTATAGTTGAATATATCTGTAATGACCCGAATCCGGAGCCCCTCCACTGGTGCCCCGTACCCGGTTCACCACATGACCTCAAGCACGTTTCCCCAAACGCCAGAGGCTGCCGACTAGCAGCGAGGGGCTTTGTGAGTCAGTGGGGAAACTATGCCCTCATTCAGTAAGGTATACAGCAGAAAAACGACAGTCAATATTGGAAGCAGTAACAACATGCATAACAATAGAAACCAAACAGTGGAAGCAATGAATATATATAGCAATGATGACAATGATGCAGAAGGTACAAGTATCTATGGAAAGTAGCAAACACAACAACGTGCTGGAATACAACTGAAAACAAGTGAAAAGGAAAAACAAAATAAACTCCTCAGCATCACGAGCCTCGGCTCGGTCCCATGCTCTCCAGCTCCAGCGCAATCAAGATCCTGAAGTAGAAGGGCGCTTGCCCTTATCTATACCTGCAGCAACATAGTCTTCTTGGGCCTAAAAGCATGGACCAAACATTGTGTGAGATACAATCCCAGTAGGAAATCACCCAAATATTTCTACCTAACATTCAATGAATACAAGGAAAGTAATAAAACAAGAAGTAGTAAACAGGAAAACACAAGCAGCTAAAATCCACAGTTCTAGCAAATAAAGTACACACGTAAACAGCCAGCAACAAGAAGAAAACAGGTAACCCTATGGGTAGCTCTCACAGCCTAACCCCTATGGTTCAACCTATAAGTACCAGCAACTCTCTAGGAGGCACACACAGTCTCACCCCTCTGGTTCAACTCTGAAATTAATAGACTCTCTAGGAAAGCACTCACTGTCAATTCCCCCTATAGTCTCGTATCGTGATAAAGGCTCTTTGGGGAAGCACTCAACTTCTATTACCCCTTGTGTCCTGTGTCGAGGAACTACAGACTCTCTGAGGAAGTACTCAACGTCAATTCCCCCAGTGGTCTCGTATCGTAAATAAAAGACACTCTAGAGAAGCCCTTCCATCAATTCTCCCTTTGGTCTACTACTCTAGGTTCTCACAGTCTTGAGTGAAACTAAACATGCTCAGTGCGCGTGTGCATCGTCCAAGTAAACCTCAAAAACTACTTGGCTGTCAACTAAGGCTCAGCAGCATAACAAGGTAGCAGTTCCACTGTCCTACAACTAAGAATGGAAATTAACAAAACTACAAACAGGTAGAACAAGCCAAGAAAACATCCAAGGTACAGTAAAGATACCATAATCACAGGCAAAACATCTAATCTAGAAATCAAGCAAAGAAGGAAATACAACAAGGAAAAAACAGGAACACGCAATTCCCCGTTCAAGGGTATTGGTGGAATTTGCACAAAATATTCATCAAATTTCTACAGAAAGGCACAAACCACCTACCTCGATCCTAGGATATCGATATATGTGAATGACGACGACGGATTCCCCTTAGAATGACGTAGATCTAAGAAAACGCACAAAACTCTCAACCTATGATAACTTGAAAACCAGGAGAAATCAAGAGGCAAGACTCAAGCAAAAGGAAGAGATCACTGCTGCAATTCCAACGCAATCGATCGCGCTCGAATCAGAGAACGGACGAAGAGGTGGGATCTCGTAGAAGGTTCGGTCGTACGGTCACTCTCGGGTGAACGAAATCTAGAGAAGAAGATGAAAACGGGGGTTAGGCACGACCCCGTTCCATTTAATGAAAAAAAAGGAAGTACACGGCGTGTAGTTTTAGAGTACATGGCGTGTACTGGGTCATTTCCGTACTCCACCAAAATCAGCCTCCACGTCACCACTACACACTGTGTGTGTAGCTCGGGCACGGCCAGCACACGGCTTCGAGCTGGGGAAGAGTACACGGAGTGTACTTAGAAAGTACATGGCGTGTACTTTGAAAATTTCCAGAAAATTTATTTTTCTTAAAAACTCCAGAAAAAGGGAAAACATACCTGAATGAATATCCGGGTTCTTACAAACTTCCCCCCTTAAAGAAATTCTTCCCTGAATTTCCCTAACGGGGCATAGAAGAGGAATCCCCGAACAGTTCTGGCCACTGCGATCATACATCGGCCTCCCTCTCCCAGGTCTCATCCAGTACTCGTCTATGCTGCCATAGCACTCGTACCAGAGGAACAGACCTCCCACGGAGAATTTTTGTACTGTGATAGACAATCTGAATAGGATGCTCCTCGAACGACACATCCGCTTCAAGTTAAACCTCCTTCAGGCTGAAGGACCTGAGACGGGTCTGAAAAGTAACGTCGAAGCTGAGAGACGTGGAAGATTTCGTGCATGGACCGGTACCTCTGAGGTAGCTGCAACCGATAGGTGACTGGCCCTACTCTCTCCAAGACCTCAAACGGCCCGACGTACCATGGTGAAATATTTCCCTGTCTCTGAATCCTCTTGTGTCCCAACCTTGATGCGACGCGTAGGAAAACCTGATCTCCGACCTCAAACTCCAGAGGTCGTCTCCTCTGATCAGCATAAGACTTCTGTCGAGACTATGCTGTAGCCATCCTCTTCTGAATCAGCTCTATCTTCTCTGAAGTCGCTTGAACAAGACGAGGTCCCAGAAAAGCTGCCTCTTCTGCCTCCAGCCAGCATAAGGGTGATCGGCATGGACTACCGTACAAAGCCTCGTATAGTGCCATCTGAATGGTCTCCTAGAAACTATTGTTGTAGGCAAACTCTACCAGAGGAATATGCTTCTCCCAAGAACTGTCAAAGTCTAGAATGCAGGCTCGGAGCATATCCTCAAGCACCTAGATCGTGTGCTCGGACTGGCCATTAGTCTGGGGATGGTATGTTGTACTCAAAAGTACTTGTGTGCCCAAGGCCTTCTGAAGTCCCTGCCAGAACCAAGAGGTAAAGCGCGCATCCCTGTCTGAAACAATGGAGTATGGAACTCCATGCAGATGAACGATCTCTCGGATGTAAAGTCGTCCCAGATCATCAACACTGAAGGTCTCCTTGATCGGAAAGAAGTGAGCAACCTTCATGATCCTGTCGACGAAAACCCAAATAGCATCGTTTCCCTGAGGCGTCCTCGGTAATCCGGTCACGAAGTCCATTGCAACATCGTTCCACTTCCACTCCATAATGGGTAACTACTGTAAAAGGTCTGCTGGTCGCTGATGCTCTGCTTTAACCTGCTGACAAGTAGAACATATCATGAGAAAACTAGTAACATACTTTTTCATACCTAGCCACCAGTACTGGAGATGAATATCCCGATACATCTTGGTGACGTCAGGATGAACTGCCCAAACTGAGGAATGAAAATCCTGCATTATCTCCTCGTGTATGTCTGCTGGCACCCATACGCATCCCTAGAAACTCAAGATCTCATCCTCGCCCACTGTCCATCCAAGAAGAGGGTCCTCTCCTGATACACTCTCCCACAGGACTAATCCTTAAGAGTCTGATATCTACCTCATCCGTACCTGATCAAGAAGTGTAGAGGTAACAGCTACAGAAGATAGGAAGGTATGTCTCTGTCTGTCGTGCACCTCTAGATGCATCTCAGAGAACAGAGCAATCTGCTGCCACTCACTACTAGCCTCCTGAACTGCCTGAATCTGAGTTCTCCTGCTCAAGGCATCTGCCACTGCGTTGCCCTTCCCTGGCGTATAGGTGAGCTCAAAGTCAAAAGAATGTAGATACTCAACCCACCTACACTGCCTCAGATTCAGATCACACTGAGTGATGATATACTTGAGACTCTTCTGGTCAGTGAAAACCACAAAGTGCTCCCCTAACAGATAGTGTCTCTAACAGCATAAGGCATGAACAACATCTGCCAACACCAGATCGTGCATCGGGTAATTCCTCTCATGTGGCCTCAACTGCCGAGACCCGTACGCAACGACTCCATCCCCCTGCATAAGCATAGCTCCCAGCCCGATACCTAAAGCATCACAGTAAATAGTGTAGTTCTTTCCTGGCTCCGGCAAGACTAGAATCGGTGTTGACGTCAAACTCCCTTTCAGCTCCTGAAAGGCTGACTCACAAGAATCTAACCATAATAACTTCGCCCCCTTCTTGGACAGACCTGTCAAAGGTACTTCTAGATGATAAAAGTCTTGAATGAAGTGTCTGTAGTATCCAGCCAGCCCTAGGAAACTCTGTACCTCAAATATGTTCATCGGTTGCTCCCAGGAAACTACAGCTTTCACTTTCTCTGGGTCCACAGATACTCCTACCTCTGAGATGACGTGACCCAAGAAGTGAATCTGATCCATCCAGAAGTGGCACTTTGAGAGTTTAGCATAAAGTCGATGCTCTCTCAGTGTACTCAGAACGATCTCAAGATGTGTGTCATGGTCGTGTAGAGTGTGAGACTACACCAAGATATCATCCATGAAGACCACGAAAAAAGAGTCCAAGTATGGATGGAACACTCAGTTCATCAGTGGCATGAAAACTATAGGTGCGTTCGTGAGACCGAACGGCATGATTGTATACTCATATAGACCATACCTGCTCCTGAAGGTTGTCAGAGGTATATCTGATGGTCTAACATGAAAATGATGATAACCGGATCACAAATCAATCTTTGAGACCACCCGGGCTCCTTGAATCTGATTTAAAAGGTCATCAATCCTCAGAAAGGGATATCGATTCTTGACCGTCAACTGGTTTAGCTTCCGATAGTCCACACAAAGCTGAAGGGTACCGTCTGCGTTCTTCGCAAGCAGGACAGGTGAACCCCAATGAGAAGTACTGGGTCAGATGAAACCCTTAGTTTGTAGCACCTCCAACTGCTTCTTGAGCTCCTGCAACTCAGGTGTGGTCATCCTATAGGGAGGAATGGACACCGGTGTCACTCCTAGCACGAGCTCAATAGAGAAGTCTGCCTCACGCTCCGGTGGAAAACTTGAAAAGTCCTTTGGAAAGACATCCCTGAAGCAATCCTCCACTGGAGGAAAGTCCAACTGTGGAGTCCCCTGGTCATCCAAATAAAGACTAGCAATCTGGGTCGTCACCCCTCCAAGCCCAAGATGCTCGAGTCCTGCCCGACTCACCCGAACGTTCTATTCGCCTCTATGTAGAAAAGATTCACCCTCTGGTGAGACGAAACTCACTCTACGGCGATAGCAGTCGATGACTTCCTGGAAGGGAATCAACCAGTCCATGACAAGGATGATATCATATCCTGTCATCTCTAGGACATAGAGATCCCATAATAAGTGATACCCTGCAACCTCGAGAGGGAACTCTCTACACTGGCGTACACTAGATGTCCTCATCCCCAAGGGTGTGTCTAGTGTCAACGAGTCCGCAGAAGAAAAGATGCACAGTCCAAGGCTCTCCACAACAGAAACAGAGATAAAGCTATGTGTAGCACTAGTATCAAAAAGGGATGAAGATAAAACTGAGGCTACTAAAATCGTACCTCGAACAGTAGAAGGGTCGAGATCCTGCTCCTGATAAGTCTGTTCCACAGTAAAAGACGGACCTGTATCGTGGCCCTACATCCCTGGATGGACACTTTGAGTTGAACCTCCCTGCTGGTGCTGAGGAACTGGTGGATGACTGCCACGGCCTCGACCTCCACCTCGGCCCAAACGGTAGGAAGAAGTCTAGTTCCCCGACTGGTGAGAAACTGGCAGTGCTGCTCCGGAACAAGGAGTCATGGAAGAACCCCGGTCACCAGCTGCTGGTGAGAAAACCTAACAGAAACGCTGAAGGTGACCCATCTTGCCGCAAGATCGGCACTCCACAGGGTCCCTCTGGCACTACGGCCTCGTGTGCCCTGACCGGCCACACTGGTAGCATATCACCTGGCTGCCTGACGATGCATCTCGCTTCCTCGGATCACCGCATGTAGGCTCTCTACGGTGCTTCTTACTGTCATCTAGAGGCAAACTAGCTCTGGAAGTAGAACCGCCCTGGATCGTAGCTCTAGATTCTCTCAGATTGTGCTCCGCAATCAGTGCCTGGTTGACAATGGAAGTAATGGAAGTCAGCTGGAAGATGTTCACCTGTGAGTGGATCTCCTTCCTGATACCATCCTCAAAATTCCTTGCTAGGAACACCTCACTCCCATATCGTAGGGGTGTGAAGCGTTGCAACTCAGTGAAATGAGTGGAATACTCCATGACATAAAGAGTACCCTGCTCTAAGCTCATGAACTCTTGGGCTCAGTCGACCCTCAGGGTCTCTGGATAGAAGTAGTCATAGAACATGTGCTGGAACTCCTCCCAAGCCATAGCCTGCTGCTGACCTATCTATGAGATCACGTCCCACCACCTATTGGCGGAGTCTCGGAGCATGTAGGTGGAGAGATTGACCTACCTCTCTGGAGGCATCTATAGATGCTCGAAGATAGTCAGCATGGCTTCCAGCCATGACTCTGTAGCCTGAGGTCCTCCTTCCCCCGAGAAAGTAGGAGGATGCTGCTACTGGAAAACCCGCGTCAAGTCTGCCATAGTCGTGGTAGGAGGAGGCGCTCCCTGGAAGGCCTGAATCATCCTCATGAAACCTTCCCTGAACTGTGCATCAGCGCCTACAACTGGTATAACAGCCGGTGCCAAGGCTGGCCCAATTGGAGGATCGGCAGGAAGTCCCTGATCAGCCCTATCTAGCATCTGATCACTACCTGACGACAGATGTACGACCGGAGGACGTCTTGGAGGAATATCTATAAAAGATAAAAAGTACCCTTAGATCAGGAAAACAAGGACAGAGAACACAAGAGTACAAAAAGGAAACAGGGGAAAGAAAACACAAAAGTTTACAAAACTCGACTACACGGCGTGTATAAAAACTACATGGAATGTCTTATTAAACCACTGACATGGGCATGTACTCTTTCCCTACAAGTCGTGTACACCTCAAACTACACGGCATGTTTCACCCACACACGGTGTGTACTTGGAAACTGTTCCCCTGCCTGAGTCTCTTTACACGGCTAACCCACACGGTTTTCTTAAACTCAGACTACACGGCGTGTTCCAGGAAGACATGGCGTGTAGTGGACAATGCTTCGGCGGCCCGTGTTATTAAGCACACAACCGTCTACACGGATGAACCTTACACGGCGTGCTCCGAAAAAACACGGTGTGTATAGGAGAACGTGACATCATCGTGTGTTGTTTGTGACACGGCCGGGTACCTGGACAAGACTACATGGCGTGTTCAGAGAAAACACGGCGTGTGGAAACCAAGGTAAATTCGGCCTGTGTTGTTAGTGACACGGTCGGGTACCTGGACAGGACTACACGGCGTGTTCCCTCTGGACACGGCATGTTCTACCCGAGCTTCCCCGACCCGTGTTATTAGTGACACGACCGAGTACACGGCTCCAAGCTTACACGGCATGTACCTACCGTACACGGTGTGTTTCTGAAGTTACTTTCACGACACCGTGTTCTGCTCACACGGTCAGTGACATGGCCTGAAAACTACACGGTGTGTATCCAAAAAGTACACGCCATGTATTCTGGGTTTTTCTGGTCAGTAGCTCAGAAACTGCACAGAACCCCAGAAACACTAAAAACAAGGCAAAGAGGTGCCAAATTCTGATTCATGAGGGCCCATACTCCTCGCGAATCAAAGATTGGAATCTCCTGTAGTCACATACAAGGGAAAACAACAGCTCTCTAACATAACAGCAGAGATTCTATCAAGCATCTATCACAACAGCATGCATAATCTACACAAAGCCTATTACAATAGCATGCAATCGCTAATTCACCCTAGATGGCATGGCAAGAATGCATGGCATGTGATTTCTAGAAGTACCTATATGATGAATGAGATGGAATACCCTCATCTCATTAGGTTACGATAGAAATAGAACCTAAATATCAAAACATTAACCACACAAGTCATGCGAAATCACTCTAGGTGAAAACATATCAACCATAAAAACTCAAAACCAGCAAACTACAATTAACGAGGTAGTATGTCTTTTCCCTATACACAGGTTAGCTACTCCTGAGTACAGCTTAATACCAAGTACCGAGTTCTTCCTATCCCTGGATAAAGTATCCAAACAGTAAAGCAAGAGAAAAGAGATCCTATGATACCACTTTGTAACGACCTGAATCCGGAGCCCCTCCACTAGTGCCCCGTACCTGGTTTGCCACGTGACCTCAAGCGCATTTCCCCAAACACCAGAGGCTGTCGACTAGCAGCGAGGTCCTTGGTGAGTCGGTGGGGAAACAATGCCCTCATTCGGTAAGGTATACAGTGGAAAAATGACAGTCAACAGCGAAAGCAGTAACAACATGCATAACAGCAGAAACCAAATAGCGGAAGAAATGAATATATATAGCAATGAGAAAAATAATGCAGCAGGAACAAGTATCTATAGAAAGCAGGAAACACAACAACGTGATGGGATAAAACTGAAAACAAGTGCAAAGGAAAAACAAAATAAACTCCTCAGCATCGCGAGCCCTGACTCGGTCCCATGCTCTCCAACTCCAGCGCAATCAAGATCCTGAAGTAAAAGGGTGTTTGCCCTTATCTATACCTGCAACAACATAGTCTTCTTGGGCCCGAAAGCATGGCCCAAACAGGGTGTGAGATAAAATCCCAGTAGGCAATCACCCAGAGACTTGTGCTTAATAGTTAATGAATACAAGGAAAGTAATAAAACAAGAAGTAGTAAATAGGAAAACACAAGCAGCTACAATCCACAGTTCTAGAAAATAAAGTATACAAGTAAACAGCCAACAACAAGAAGAAAATAGGTAACCCTCTGGGTAGCTCTCACAACCTAACCCCTATTTTTCAACCTATAAGTACCAGAAACCCTCTAGGAGGCACACACAGTCTCACCCCTCTTGTTCAGCTCTGAAATTAATAGACTCTCTGGGGAAGCACTCACCGTCAATTCCCCCTATAGTCTTGTATCATGCTAAAGGTTCTCTGGGGAATCACTCAACATATATTCCCTCTCTGGCCTGCGTCGAGGAACTAAAGACTCTCTGAGGAAGCACTCAACGTCAATTCCCCTTGTGGTCTCATATTGTAAATAAAAGACACTCTGGAGAAGCCCTTCCGTCAATTCTCCCTTTGGTCTACTACTCTAGGTTCTCACAATCCTGAGTGAAACTAAACATGCTCAGTGCGCGTGTGCATCGTCCAAGTAAACCTCAAAAATTGATTGGCTGTCAACTAAGGCTCAGCAACATAACAAGGTAGCAGTTCCACTGTCCTACAACTAAGCATGGAAAATGGAAAAACGCCAAATAGGCAGAACAAGCATAGAAAACATACAAGGTATAGTAAAGCTACCGTAATCACAGGCAAAACATATACTCTAGCAATCAAGCAAAGCAGGCAATACAACAAGGGAAAAACAGGAACACAAAATACCCCGTTCAAGGGTATTGGTGGAATTTGCACAAAATATTCATCAAATTTCTACAGAAAGGCACAAACCACCTACCTCGATCCTAGGATATTGATATACGTGAAAAACTACGACAGATTCCCCTTATAATGATGTAGATCTGAGAAAACACACAAAACTCTCAACCTACGATAACTTGAAAACCATGAGAAATCAAGAGACAAGACTCAAGCAGAAGGAAGATCTCACCGATGTGATTCTAACACAATTAACCGCGCTCGAATCAGAGAACAGACGAAGAGGCGGGAGCTCGTTGAAGGTCTGGTCGTATGGTCGCTCTCGGGCAGATGAAATCTAGAGAAGAAGATGAAAACGGGGGTTAGGCGCGACCCCGGTCCGTTTAATGAAAAAAAAGGAAGTACACGGCGTGCACTTTTAGAGTACACGGCGTGTACTGGGTTCTTTCTGTACTCCGCCAAAATAGGCCTCCACGTCACCCCTACACACCGTGTGTGTAGCCCGAGCACGACCAGCACACGGCTTCGAGCTGGGGAAGAGTACACGGTGTGTGCATTGAAAATTTCCAGAAAATTCATTTTTCTTAAAAACTCCAGAAAAAGGGAAAACATACCTGAACGAAGATCCGGGTTCTTACAATATCAATTATATAACCCCATATAAAAAAAATTTAGTAAAAAATACATGTTTATGCTTTATTTTTCTTTAAATTTAATTAATTATTATAAAAATTCATTTTCACATCAAAGTGGCTCCATGGGGTCCCAAAATAGACCCAATGATTTCCATGGTCAGAAATATCTCATCCAATAGTATTAGGACATGTGTTAGGGTAGTTTAATATTATTATAATATTATTTTTTACCCTTATTTACCATATTTACCCTTTAACCATGGTAAATAAAATATTTACTAAAGTTACTTTTCATAATGTCTAAAAATAAAAGGTACCTATTTAAAAATTTATACCTAATGATTCCAAATATGGAATTAATTTTTCCAAATTCAAAATACATAAATTTCATAAATTAATTTAAAATTAATTCCCGTTGTCAAAACCAAAAAGCGTGTTTTTAAAATGTAAAAACTACCAAAAGATTGACATGTTTTTATGTCCAATTTCAAAGTAAAATTACTTACAATGACCAAAATTGGATTAAATGATAAAAATATAATCTAATTAAACTTTAAAACCAATTAAAAGAACAATCTAACTATATAATGAAATTATATGAAAAGAAATTTTTGAATTAAAATTCAATATTTTTCACTATTCATTAAAAATGAACTTTACCAGAAAAATAACAAAATTTCATCCAAATTAAATTTTGATGTCCTGATTCTATAGAAGAATTTTATTTTATCAAATAAAACATATAAAAGTGAAAAAAAAAATTAGATTTAAAAAGGGTTCACTGTTAAAAGGTGGTAAAACTACCTTTTAAAAATATTAGAGTATTTATGCTTAAAATTGGATTCATTCTCATTTTAAGCCTCTATATTTTATTGGATAATTGTAAAAACATTTAACAAACATGTTTAATCATAATATGGTTAGTTCTATTCATTTCCACCAATACAATGACTAGGCGTTAACTACCATTTAAAATAATAATATTATATTATTATTTTTTCTGTATGACTCAGCATTGTGTGCAACATAAGATTTTGGAGAAACTTATTGTTGCGTGATGGGTATTCCATTGAACATAGAATCTCCTTTAAAGTAAAATTAATATTTAATTCATAAATATTAATAAATATGAAAATGTAATATTCTTTATTTACCTGGGATGTTACATTCTTCCCCCCTTTTGGAAATTGTGTCCTTGTAAATTTATTCACTTATCAAATAAGTGGGAGTATTTATCCCACATAGAATTTTTAGATTCCCATGTTTCCTCTTCAACCATATGGTTTTTTCACAAAACCTTTACCTAATGAATTACCTTATTCTACAATACTTCTTCTCTTCAGTCAAGAATCTGGATTGGTTATTCCTTATAAGAATGATTCTCCTCCAACTGAACTACCTTTGGACTGAAAATAAGAAATGTATCTAGTATATACTTTCACAAAATTGAAACATGAAAAACATTGTGTACCTAGGATAAACTTAGAGGTAAAACCACTCTGTAGGTAACTAATCCAACTTTCTCCAGGATTTTATAGGGTCCAATGAACCTCGGACTTAGCTTTTCCTTATTAACAAAACGTATCACACTTTTCCATGGAGAAACTTTGAGAAATACATGATCACAAACCTCATTATAAATATCCTTATTTTGATTATCCACATAAATTTTATGCCTTCTCTGAGTTGTTCTCGTGTTCTTCTGAATCAACTAAACTTTTTCAGTCATCTCTTCTACCAAGTCTGGTCCCATCAACTACCTTTCACCTACTTCATCCCAAAAATCTAGAGTTTTACATCGCTTTCCATATAATTACTCAAATGGTTCCATATATATACTAGAATGAAAAATATTATTATAATAAAACTCAAGCAAAGAAATATGTTGGTCCCAAATTCCTTTGTAATCCAGTGAACAAGCATGTAGCATATCCTCCAAGGTCTGAATTTTTTGTTATGACTGCCCATCTGATTGAGGATGAAAATCTATACTGAAATTTAATTCAATTCCCAAGGACTTCTTAAGGACATTTAAAAAGTTATAAGTGAACCTTGGATCCCGATCAGATACAATGGAGAGGGGAACTCCATGTAACATGATTATCTCTTTAATATAAAATCGAGAAAGTTGATCTAGAGACAGAGTACCGTGAATAGGAATAAAATGAGAATATTTAGTTGATCGGTAAACAATAACCCAAATTGCATTGTTACCTCAAGAAGTCTTTGGTAATCCCACTATAAAATCCATGGACACATTTTCCCATTTCCACTATGGCATTGGAAAAGCCTGAAGCATCCATTTCGGTAATTGTCATTCTGAATTATCCTGTTGACTAGTTTAACACTTCACAGTAAAGTCAGAAATATATCTTTTCATTCCATCCCACCAGTAATACTCCTGAAGATATCTATACATTTTAGTACTTCCAGGATGAATTGAAAATAGAGAACTATGAGCTTCACAGAACAACTCTTTCTTCAACTATGAATCACAAGTAACACATAACCTCCTTCCGAACCTCAAAACACAATCTTTATCAATGTTAAATTCAGGTAACATACCTTTCTGAACCAATTCTACCTTTTTCTGCAACTCACTATCTTCTTTTTGTGATTTTTTTATTCTTCCTTATAGAGACAATTTCACTACCACCTGAAACAAAATAGAGTAATTCCCTGTACCAATAACTTCCAATCCAAAATTTATCAAATCAAAAACCAAAGGATCTCGTTCCAAATGTAGCATGGTTAATGTATCATTACTCTTTTGACTCAAAACGTTAGCCACCTTATTTACCTTTACCATATGGTAATGGATTGTGCAATAATAATCCTTGATTAATTCTATCCATCTCCTATGTCTCATGTTTAATTCTTTCTGAGTGAATATATACTTCAAAATTTTGTGATCAGTATATATTTCACACTTTACTCTATAAAAATGATGCCTCCAATTTTTTAAAGCAAAAAAAATAATAGCTAATTCCAATTAATGTGTAGGGTAATTTAACTCATGAGGTTTCAACTGACGTGAAGCATAATCAATTACTTGATCATTATGTATAAGGAAACAGCCAATTCCTCTCAATGAAGCGTCATTATAGATAATAAATTCACCATTTCTGGAAGGAAGTGCCAAAACTGGAGCATTCACCAATATTTTTTTCAATTCCTAAAAACATTTATCACATTCTTTTGCCCAAATGAACTTAACACCTTTTCGAGTTAACTTAGTCAGTAGGCTAGATAACCATGCAAGATTTTCAAAAAACCTTTGGTAATAACTTTCTAAACCAAGAAGAATATGAATCTCTGTTATATTTGTGGGTGTTGGAAATTATTTAACAACTTTTGTTTTAGCAGTATCAACAGTTATACCATATTTATAAATGATGTGACTAAGGAATAAAAATTTTTGTAACCAAAACTCACACTTTATAAATTTTCCATGTATTTTATTTTCTTTTATGGTTTTAAAGACAACCCTTAAATGACTTTCATGATTCTATTTACTTTTAGAATATACCAAAATATCATCAATAAACATAACCACAAACTTATCCAAGAACTCATAGAAAATTTTATTCATAAGATCCTTGAATACAACAGGTGAATTGGTTAACCCAAAAGGCATAACTAAAAATTCATAATGGCCATATCTAGTACAAAACGTGGTCTTTTGAATGTATGCTTCCTTTACTTTCAACTGATGGTACCCTGACCTCAAATCAATCTTAGAAAAATATTGAGATCCCTATAGCTGATCAAACAAATCATCGATATGAGGCAAAGGATACTTTTTTTTAATAGTGATATTATTGAAGGCTCTATAATCAATGCAATGTCTCAAAGAATCATCTTTATTTTTTACAAAAAATAAAGGAGCACCCCATGGTGATGTTCTAGGTCGAATGAAACCTTTATCTAATAACTCCTACAATTTCTTATTTAATTCTAAAAGTTCAATTTGATCCATTAAATAAGGGGGTTTTTAAATTGGCTTAGCATCAAGAAGTAAGTCAACTATAAATTCAACTTTCTGATTAGGTATTATATGAGGAAACTCATTAGGGAAAACATCAAGATACTCATTGACCACTGGTACATCATTAATCTGAATAGTTCCTTTATTTTCAACAATATGTGCAAGGTAACATTCATTTCTATCTTTTACTAGTTTCTCAGCTTCCTGATATGTTATTAAAAGTAAGGGTTCATTCTTGTACACAAACTAAAATTCTTTCTAAAAAGAAACCTCTTTATCTCTACAGTAAATCTTAGTATGATAAAAGGAAATATAACCCATACCCAAAATAACATCAAACTCTACTAGAGGAAAAACAATAAAGTTTGTAGGTAGATTCTTTCCACACACAAGTACAGGAAGGTTCTGATAATTTATTTTTGTCTCAACAGTTCCTCTAAGTGCTTTTACCACAAGTTCAGGATTCATATATTGAGATGTAATTCTCTATTTACTGGAAAATTTCTCAGAAATTAACAAATTTGTAGACCCTGAATTAAAAAATACATTGTCATAATATGAATAAAAAAATAATGTACTTTATACTACTTTATTTGATGGCCCAACAACTATTGAAGTAGTTTCAAAGGATTTCATCACACCTTCCTACTTGTATTCCAGCTACTTTTCTTCATTTGAGTTATTCTTCATACACTCATTTTCATAATTACCCATTTCATTTCACTTAAAACATTTTACTAACTGTAAATCAGATTTCTTCTTACTATTACCTTGATCTTTTTCAGTGAAATTACAAGACCTATGTCCCATTTTACCACATCGGAAGCATTTACTGGAATTCAAAAGACATTCCCCAGTGTGATTTTTACCACAATTTTCACAAACTATAAACTTAAGTTTCTTACCATCAGACTTTTTTGAAGAGTTCTTCCCTTTTTTCTGCCACCTCAACCTCTTATTCTGTTGTTTTTCAAAGAACACTTGATCATTAGCAAACTTCATTTCCACCTTATTCACACATCAATCAGGTTTTTCATAACTTTTGAACTCATGAGAATATAAATCCCTTTGATAATTTTTCCTCAATCCTTAGTAAAAATGATTGATTTTACTATCAAGATCTCATATGAAATTTGGAGAATACCTTGCCAGTCGAGTGAATTGTTCTTCATAAGTAGTCACTGAGTCATCCTCCTACATCAATTCCAAGAATTTTTTTCCATCCTAAGTTGAACCGACTTAGGAAATTATTTCTCAAGAAACATACCTTTGAATTCATCTCAATCAAGAGCATCAACCTTTTCACTATCCCTAGTATTTTTAACCATTGACAACCATTGATCGGCTTCACCTTTAAAACAATAAATAGCAAGACTAACCTTTTGATGTTATAAACACCCCATGACATTGAAAATCTTTTCTAATTCTTTAATCCACCCTTCAACTAGCACAGGGTCAGATGCTCCTCTGAATTATGGGGGATGTTGCCTCATGAAATGATCCACTACAGACATGTTCCTCTGTAGTTGATCTAGATGATGTCGTGTATGGATACCACCACCATTTATAGCCCGAGTCAACTATTACATCACTGCAACAAACTATTCAGTTTTGATTATGACCATCTTAGGTTGCTGATTTGGAAGGTTGTTTTCCTCTTGATATCGTCCCATCATATATGTCATGTTTCCTCTATGGAAAACCATTCTGAACATAAAAATATCTTAGGAAAAGCAACATGGTAATATTAAAATGCTATATTATTTTAATCTTACCATAAATTTATTAATTTAACAACATCCTAACTTCTAAAGTTGTCTAAACCGACCTCTGATACCAACTATAAGGCCCCAACATTAAACATTACATAATCTTGAGTTAAGTCAATAATTCTACATTGAAGATCTTTTCAGGTTTAAAGTTTTAGATAATCAGTCCATAACTATTACATTACATCTCAAAAATTAAAAAGTAGACACTTCTACTCTATGTAATTTTTTTCACAAAAATAAAACTCCTTAAATAAACAAGAATTATTTTCTTGATATAAATCTTCCTTAATTATTCCTTTATCTTAACCTTCCTTATACCCAGTGGAAAACATTTCAAAAACTTGGTATGAGCATAAAAATCTCATTAAGGGATATAAAATAATAAAAGAAAACATTAGTCCATGAATACATACAAATCAAAGAATTCATACTTTTCAATCATAAAAAATAATCTCTTTGATATACCTCATGAAATCATAAGATTTATGAATAACACATATAAATCTTAAATCACAAAGGTAACTTGTTGCATCCATAACATACTTACATTTTATCTTTCATAGGTACATAGGGAGTTATGTTCGAAATACCCATCATAGAATATTCCCTAAATATCTTAGGAGAAACATTAACGTTTAACTCGGTCATATTACCCAATGCATTGGATATCTATCTTGGGATCACCCGCCATTGGTTTTTCATGGAACCACCCGTATATGTAAACAATTTCCAAGAACCATAACATAATCATAACACATAAAACAAGCATAAAGGAAAGATAACATTTCCACATTCTAATCATAATATAAAAGTTAAAGATATTGACATAATAAAAACTTTCTCAAAACCATTTTCAATACCAAAATATATAAAAAGGGTATTTGGTATTTATTTTCCTTTTTAAAAATGTTACGTCTTGTTAAGGAAGCTAGATATCAAATAATTCTCACAGCTGCAGAAAGTTCATTGTTATCACGTACTTTAAAAAGAAACATTCTTTTCATCGTTTAGTAAAATGATTTGTAGAGAAAATATTCCCTTTGAATTAATTTAAAATTAAAAGGGTTTTATACACCATATAAAATAAATTCATGTATAAATAAAAATATTCCTCAATGAAAGGATATTGAGATGAAGTACCTTACCTTGAGTCCGACTCGTCACATATGTTCCTTGTTCTTCTTGAATAATAAAGTTAAGTTAATTTATACTTTCTTCAGAAAATTTTTCAAGTTTATTATTCCTTTTATACAACTTATTACAATTTTATAAACATTACATAATTATTTAAGTTAATATCAGTTGTTTTTTTAATATTCAGTACTTGAGTCAAAAATGAACTTGTTATAATTACAAATTGTCCATGTGGTCAAAATTCTATTATCTCCATAATGATATTCATGATTTAAGTCTCGTATATATCTATTATATATGTATTTATATCCATTATATATATATTTATAATAGTCCATAATATTTGGAGATAAGAAATGAAATGCACCATTCATGGAGACGGTAAGTCGTACGTATGCATGAACGCTACTTTCATTTCTTTTTCATATGTAATGGAATGAAAACTAAATGATACATAGGTATATTATAATTCAATTATAATATAATATTTTATATAAATTAAATAATTTCATTAATTCTATCCTTTATACATTCCATGTATGGAATGAACGAGTCATATAACTTTGAGGGGGCGATAGTTCACACTTCCTTAAATGAAATTTTCATATTTACACATTATGGAAAGAATAAAGGTATATTATAAATGAAAAATATATAAGCATATATAAAAATAATATATAATATATATCATATATAAATATATTTCCATCATAATGTCCACTGTGAGAGGTGGTAGGGGAAAATTGAACAATCATCGTTTCGTGAGGCAGTAATTCACCGTCCACAGAAACAGTATGTTCATATCCATTAGATGGAGGTGTATGTAAGTGTAGTTAGAATTATTCTCATAAAAACATATTAGTATATTGAGGATACTTTTTTTGTTATGTAATCCAATAATAATAATATAATAGGGAGTTAAGAAGTAAAATAATGGAAAGGATCTTTAGAGAAGATGTTGCCTCTAAAACGTGTAACTCCCTTTGATTTGATCCAAAAGGCTTTTTGAATTGCCTTATGCCTAATATAAGGATTCTATTAGTAATAGAGGTATGTTGGGAGATTATTTTTGAATATATTGGATGAGACAATGGGATTGAGAGGTGTGATTAAATGGGTAGAGGTGATTTCCTTTTGTAAGAGGGAGGAGGGGCACTTTAGGAAGGTATTGAAATATTATTTTATTATAAAATTATTTTCGGTTTCAAATGGTCCAAAAGTCATTTATTTAAATGATAAGATACTTTTGGATCGAAAACCTCTCAACCAATAGGTTTTAGAAAATTACATGTCACAAATTTAACCTTATCTTTTAGTTTTAACCCTTAGTTAACTAATTTAACTCTTACCATGTCTTCTTGTATATTCACAATATATGGTAAATATAGTTACTATAAAATGAAAATAGAACTTCAAGTGGTTCATTAATGAAATTTTAAACATTATCTAAGTTATTTGGACAAATATTATATTTTTATGACTATTATATCATTTAATAAAATTGTATTTGTTTTAAAAACTCATTTATTTCAATTTTTATACTATTCATATCATGACTTTTTTTAAAATCCATAAAAACTTGATTCTTTAAAAAAATCATTAATTAAAATATAACAAGTAATAATAATTAATAAAATTCATGGATGACATTAAAAGTTTTAAAATAAATTTATTTTATTTTTTATAATCTCATTTATTTAAATCATTCATTAATAAGGTAATCATTACATCATCATTGTTTCATAAATATATTTATTTATTTGATGTCTAAAAATTATAAATAAAATAACTTAATGTAGGAAATATTTTTATATTTATAATTATTATTTATAGTCAAATATATCACTTATATAACCCCATATAAAAATTGTTTTAGTACAAAATACATGTTTATGTTTTATTTTTCTTTACTTTAAATTAATTCTTATAAAATGTCATTTTCACATCAAAGTAGCTCTATGGGGTCCCAAAATCGACCCAAGGATGATCATGGTCATAAATATCTCATCCAATAGTATTATTACATGTGTAGTGTAGTTTAATATTATTATAATCTTATTTTTTACCCTTATTTACCAAATTTACCCTTTAACCATGGTAAATAAAATATTTAATAAAGTTACTATTCATAATGTCTAAAAATAAAAGGTATCTATTTACACAATTTGGACCTCATAATTAAAAATATGGAATCAATTTTACTAAATTCAAAACATATAAATTGCAAAAATTAATTTATAATTAATTCCTACTGTCAAAACCAAAAAAGCATGTTTTTAAGAAGTAAAAACTACCAAAAGATTGATATGTTTTTATGTCTAATTTCAAAGTGAAATTACTTCCAATGAACAAAATTAGATTAAATGATAAAAATATAATTCAATTAAACTTTAAAACCAATTAAAATGACAATATAACTATATAAATAAATTAGATTAAAAGACAGTTTTGAATTAAAATGTAGTGTTTTTCACAATTCATTAAAAAATGAACTTTACCAGAAAAATACCAAAATTTCATCCAAATTATATTTTTTTTTCCTGATTATATATAAGAAGTTTATTTTATCAAATAGAATATATAAAAGTGACAAAAAATATATTTAAAAAGGGTTCTTCATCAAAATAACCATTAATAGTACAATATAACTAATAAACATAATAGAAAACATCATATTTTTATATGAACTACTATTTTCAATAAAATAATTTTAAAAAAAATAGAAGAATAAGTTAAATAACAAACCTATTTGTTGTTTAATGAAATTAAATTCAAACCTTTTAATTTGAATGTATCTTTGATCTCTAACCAAACTCAATATGAGTTCAAAAATGGGTGGAAATGGACGTTTTGACTTATCCTTGATCAAGTATGAAATGGATACTTTATGATCAAGAATTGTTGAAGAAAATAGTTCATATGAGTTATATTAATAGGATATAACATTATACATCCATTCACTATAAAAAACATGTGTTCGGTAAAATATGTAGTTAGAAATGAAATTTTTTAAAATTGTAAATTCTTTAATGACATTAAAATTTCTTGTGTTTCAATGCATATAGTAACATATAAATTTGAAATATATTAAAAATTCATATTTTTGCTTTAAATATGAGATATAATCAATATGTTTTAATAAAATTAATAAAAAAACAGAATTTTAAAACATTTAAAAGAATTTGGTTAGTATATAAGTGATATTTATTTTCAATGCCGTAATTTTTTTGAACTTTCTAACATTCTTAGGGAAACCACAGTTGAAGGATTAACTTTTTCATAATTAAAATAGGAGAAATAAAGAAATAATAAATTATAGGGGTCTTATGGAATCAATAAAGATAATAACTACAATTTTATGGTTCAAATAAATGTTAAAATGAAATTCTATAATTCATATTTAAGAGTTTAAATGTAATTTAAAATTAGGGTAACATTAATAGATATAGTGAAAATGTGTACCTATGTAACATCATAGTAAAACAGAGATGGAGTCATATAACTTGTTCATGTTCTCTAATACTTGACAAATATTTCCTTCTGATCTTCATCCTTTTAAATACCAAGGTATACAAAAAATATATAAGACGCATTCATCAAAATTACTATATTGTAGATTAAAAAATGAGAGTTATCGCTTTTTAGGAAATTCCTATTGATTAAAACATATTGTGAACATGAAAGAAACATATTATAAGAAACAAATAATTCATAGAGAACATAATATATAATTCAACTACATTTTAATCACATCAAATTATGTAAACAATGAGCATCTCATGGTCCACCAATAGAGTAACAAATACAGGACTGATGTCAAAAAATATTCAATATGGGTGAAAACAATGCATGAATAATGTAGAGGGGTGAAATATATCACTCATAAAATATAGTGTGGAATCTTTTTTAATCATATTTAGATTAAAATGGAATAAGAATGATATAGTCATCTATGAATCCAATTTCAAAGTAAACTAAACCAATTGAAACGAGTAAAAAATGATAGTTAATGTGGTTGAAAATTACTATGATATAATAACTTAATTGGAAATGAAAATTTCCACCCTAATAAATAATGGTTCTAAATACAGTAGAAACACTTGGTGGGAGAATAACCATTAATATTTTTTTCAAATTCTATGAATTATTTTCAAATTGTTCAAGATGAAAACATCATGAATAATGAAATTTTTCCATTGAATATTTACATAGAAATCCCAAAACCTAAAGAGTATCTTTTCATGTTAAATTTATAATTAATTTAAATTAGTTCAAATGAAAGAATACATCATCTTAAGACATTTATTCAAAGATGTTGTTGATCATCTAAACCCCATTTTTTGATTATCATAATTGTGTATGGAGGACCTAAAGTAGATCCCCTCTAGAGTTAATCCACATGTGATCCTATGATCTCCAAAAAAAACTAATGAAATTTCTAGTGCTATCATAGTAGATCAATCGTCTTGTGTTATTCATCTTGATCACTTCAAGTTCCTTCAGGCTTGAAGTATTCTCTCTTGTTCTTATTTTTCTTAAGATAATGGGAGAATGAGGATTCTAAAGAGAAATGTGTTGTGAACAATGATTCTCAATTCTCTATTAACCATGCACAATAGATATATAAATCTATTTATAGAGTTTTGATTTAGGTTAAAATATTATTTAATTACACAATGACCCTTAAATATTATTATAAAATTTATGTAATCACATTCCATATAATATTATTATTATTATTATTTTATGACATGCATTATTTGGTGTAATGATAAATATTATTTTAACATTTTACAAATTTATATTTAACATTGTAAATGATCTTAGTATGGTCCTCCTTCTCAGAATTTATCAAACAGCTAAATAAATATTTATTCATAAATAAATATTTTATCCATAATCTTGTGAATAAATATTTATTAAATATTAAAAAAAATGTTCTATTCACAATTGGGTGAATAAATATTTATTAATTATTCATGTAATTAAATAAATTATTTATTACCTTGAGAATATTTGTGAATAATAAATCATGAATAAAATTAATATTTGGTATTAAGAATAATATTTATTCCAATAATTAAATTCAAATAGAATTTAATTGAGATAAATGGAAACACTTAATGTGTGGACCTCTATAATCATTTCTCATTAGTATTAGGTGGTCTTAACTAAAGTTGAGGATTACTATCTAGAAATGGGTCAAAACACCCAATATAAAGAAGTTAATGTTGTAATGTATATAACCACACATGAATTCTTATTATGTAATATAATCACGTTGTCACAATATCTCATCAAGTAGGTCGTACAAACGTTTCATCAACCTATATTCTTGATATATGTTTATTTGACTATCTGAAATAAACTCTTCATTACACCATGACCATAGATTTTAATGTAATGATTCCCTTTCAATCAAAGGGTCAAGATATAAAATTTTATTAACATAGAAGAGAAAAATTATAACATCCTAGATAAAAGGTACATCCTATTTTATGTTTAAGATTGTGTTTCTAAGGTTTAGAGGGAATCAGGAATGTTTTGGTAATTTTTTAGTATGTCATAGGATAGTTATAGCCTATAGGGCACATTTATGATGAAAATGTGTAATTTAAGGCATAAATATACCATTGGCAACAATATTTGAAAATTATTTGCATTGTAAATCTATTTACAATGTAAACCAAATTTTTACATTGTAAATATGTCCCCTAGGATATTTAACCCAAGGTGACGTATTTTTCAGTGTACATAAATTGTGGGGAGTTTACATTGTAAACCCCTCATGCCCAGTAGTTTTTATGCAATTTAATACTAAATCCTAATTCATTTGGTTCTATTTTTCATCACAACCAACCCTAGTCTATTTTAGGGTATTTTTGGTGTATTCTATTTTTTTGTATCACTTCATTCAATACTTAGTCTCGGGATTGGTTGTGCTGCTCCTCCTTGGGTGAGTGTGGCCTTTTTGGTTCTTTATTTCTCTTTTTGTGAAAGTGACATTGGTTCATGTTTATGGAATCTTTTGATCAAGTGTTGATTCTTGTTTTAACTTTCTATATTCGTTGTGAAATCTTCTTCCAAGGATCAGTCCTTATGTTGGTTGTGGTGTGGCATGCATGTTTCTTGAGGTGTGTGTGCCCTAACCTCTCTGTCAACTCTTGTTGTTATGGAATTAAATTATATGATGTTTTATTCATTGATAGGGACTCCATTTTTCATTTTTCATTCCTTTATATGGTTCTAGATCTCATTGATTTTTGTGTTTGGCCTGAGTTTGAGGTAGTTGGTTCTATCACTAGCCTATGCTGGATGAAATTTAATTGATATTGATTTTATAAATTGTTATATAAATAAATAATCATTATTGATTTGTGTGTATGAATTTATTTGTGATAAAAGATGATGTTTCCCTTGTTTTGGTAAAAGAAAAGGTGATTTCAAAGCTTATTTTTGATTTAATAAAGGGTTTTTTGGAATTTTTTGTAAAATGTGAATCCCTTTGAAATTGATTTGATAAATGAAAAACATGTGAATCCTTAGGTACTAAGGTGGAAGGTGTATTATTGGGCCTCATCTATTTTATTGTTGGGGGGCCCAATCATTTAGTGATACTCTTATCCCTAGAACTGTTATCGGGGGACTTTATTTTGATATTATCATGGTTTTCACTCATGGGGTGTTCATCTACTCCTTAGGCATGTGTTCTAAGGACTTAAGTGTACACCAGTTGTTGATTTGGGTATGAGTATTATTATATTCTAACCTATAGTGATCCTTGGGCTATTTACTATTATGTTTTGACTTTGTACTATTTTAGATTTGATATGCCTTTCTTGAGAAATGTGGATTAATTCTTTGAAATTGTTTTCCCTAGCTTGTTTTAGAACTATAGAAAAAGGGAAATATTTACCATGATTTTGATATAAAACTTATTTTATACTTATCATTCCATGTTTTATCTAAAATGAAAATATTGGTATTATTTGTAAATAGTCTTTATATGGAACACCTAGGTGGGATCCTACTGAGTCTGTTTAACTTACACCTTGAACACCCCTTCGGTAGTGTGTAGGCCTTGTTTTTTATTTTGATATAAGAAAAGGAAAGGTGCTGCAATGAGGTAAGGAGGTTCATGTCAGTAGGGTATGGGTAGCCAGTGGTGATATGGTGAGATGTTTGCCACTTGTCACATGGAGTAGCAGTTATTGGTTTATCTATCCTTTCTAGTTTTCTTGGAAATTTAAATTTTGGTTTTATTTGTTGTTTTTGAGTTGTATCACTATCATTATTTTCCTTTATTTATGGAATATATATTTTTGGTTTTTTATTCCATTATTTCTTTCCTTTGTATATATACATTCCATGTATCTTGTTTTAGGTTAGGATAAATCATTCCCTTAGTTTTTGTTTGATTCTAAGGTGCTAGTTTCTAACCCGTGGGGATCAGGAATGAACTTCAGGTATGTGGAGGATTGGGAAAAGTACCAGTGTTATATGGTAACCTGGGTCAATTCATTATATATTAGTGTCAAAGTATATTTATGCTTAGTCTTGGGAAGTTGGTGGATAGGAGATAGGATTGGAGGGACTTTATAGGTTGTTACAGTTAGTTTTTATCTAGCTCTCTCCATGATGATCCTTAAGTTTCCATGGTATGTCGGGATGTGTTAATCTCATGTGCTGAGTTATGACATTAACATTAGTTTTTTATTATGGTTTTCTCATTTTAAATGAGAATATCTTATTTTCTAATCGTTCATTTTTTTAGTGTGTAGCAGTATGCCTATGAGATGTCTCCCATGGGTTCCATAAGAGGGTGATGTGAGAGATGCTCCTCAAGGGAATCCTCCTCTAGATCATAATATTATAGAGGCAATTGTATGGGAAGTTCATGTTGTAAACTAGAATATACCAAAAGTTCAATAACCAGCTGTTGAGGCACAACCAGGAGTTGGAGGAGATATAGATCAATCATGAGAGTTCCTACACGAAAATACAACATATTTTAAGGGTATAAACAAACCATAGGAGGTGATAACTGGATGAAAAATATTGATTATATCATTGAATTCCTTGAGAAACCTAATATTATTGAGGTTAAGTGGACAAAGTTCAAGCTTGAAGGTCCTAAAAAGTTATGGTGGGATTCCATGGTACAGTTAAATAGAAATTTGGTCTTGAATTGGAAGGGTTTAAAAACCCTATTCTTTAAATATTTATTTGCAGATTAATAGATGATGGAAAATTATATGTAGTTCCTCTCTTTGTAGAAGGGGGGAGTTTGTTGTCAGAGTACAATAATTGTTTTGTAGAGTTGATTCATTTTACTTTAGAGGTGGTGAAAAATAACCATCTAAAATATCAGAAGTACCAACAGGGTCTGTGACTAGATATCCAATTGTAGTCATATATATTGAATATTTATACCTATATTGAAACAATTGATAGTGATATGATGGCAGAAATGAACATGGAAAGAAATATTGTCTATTCTTCTCCTTCCCTTCCACCTAGTGGAAGCATCAATTGCACACATGGAAATAAGAGGAAGTGGTATGATCATCATAGGGTTAGTGGAGGTGATTCTCAGTAGAGATCATCCTATGCACCATCAGTAGCTTCCAGTAGTGTTCCAATAACTTTTTAACAATGCATAAATGTTGGTAACACCCGGTGTTTTTGTCCCACCCCCACAAAGATGTGTAATTATTATGGTCACTATGACCATTTACAGAGGTTCTTCAAGGACATATTTATGCCTCATTACAGTCGGGGTTCTTTAGCTCCAAAGGACACTATGTCACAATCATAATCTTCAAAGTCCACATGGCTCTAGCTACAGGCCTTAGGAGTAAAGAACCTTCACACAGTGGATGAGTTTCCGATGGAGGTTAATGTGAGTCCGACGATAGTGAGAGGTACCATTTTTGTTGTATATTCTATATCAGTTGCTTCATTTGATAATGGTGTCTCCCAATATCTTATATTTTATCTTTTTTTATGTGATTATACTTAAAAGAGAGCTCATTTCTTTTTTTATGGAGCTAGAGACACCTCTTTGAAAGGGGAAAGAGTGGGCGTTTTAATGTCTATCTTTCTCTTTATATATAGCTAACATGAAGTTGGTATGGGATTTTCTAGTTCTCAATCTAGATTTTTTCGATATCATCATCAGGTTATATTGGATTGTTTCTCATCATTATATGATTGATTTTTATCATCAGTGCGTTCAATTCCTTGTTATTGATGGGAGTTATTGGGTGTTTCAAGAAAAGTGGTATTTGAAGTATAGTCATACAGGACCTCCCTACCCAAATCTAATGAGTTTTTTTTTTGAGGTTTCAGTCGATCCCGATGATTTTTATTTGTTTTTATATCTTCCTATAGTTGTTCAATACTTTTACGATGTTTTCCCAGAATTCTTATCTAGTTTTCATCTATAGGTGGAGGTATATTTTGTTATTTATCTAGTGCCCAATACACAGATAATCTTGATACCCTCTTATTGTATGAAACCTACTGAGTTGAAGGATATTAAGATCCAATTATAAGGCTCGATAGAGAAAGGTTCTGTTTATACCATTTTTTCATCATGGGAAACCCCTATGCTATTTTCCAAGAATTTTGATGCTTCACTTTAGTTGTGTGTGGACTATCAAAAGTTGAAATAGGATAGGGTTAATAATAAGTACCCTTTACCCCAATTAGATGATTAATTTGATTAGTTAAAGGGGGAAAGTGGTTTTTTAAGATTTATCTATAGTTGGGTTATCATCAGCTCAGGGTTCGGGAGTTTGATATTATGAAGACCACTTTTAGAATCAATTATGGCCACTATAAATATCTTGTGATTCATTTTGGTTTGACTAATTAACCTATAGTTTTTATGGATATGGTGAATTAAATATTCCATATATATCTCAACACCTTCAGTGTGGTGTTCGTAGATGACATCTTGTTTTATTCAAGAGCATAACATGATCCTGTGTAGCATCTGAATTTGGTTTTTGAAATTCTAAGGAGAAATTGACTTTATGAAAATATTTCAAAAAGAAATTTTTGGATTCAAGAATTGAAGTTCTTGGGGCACATGATTTCTGAGCATGGACTCTCAGTCAATCCCAAGAAGGTGAAGTATTTATTTTCATGGGAGGAGCAATGAAAGGTTTTCAATATTTAGATATTCTTAGGTATTAATGGATATTATCAATATTTCTTAAATGATTTATCAAATTTGGTGTCACCCTTGACCGCTTTTACCAAGAGAGGGGTGAAGTTCACGTGGGATGAAAAAAATGAGACTTATTTTGATGATTTGAAACATATTCTAATGTCATCTCCTATTTTGATCTTACCTAAGCCTGGTAAGGGGTATGTGGTGTATTGTGATGCTTCTGGTTCTGGTATGGGTTGTGTTCTTATACAGGATAATCACATTTTGACCTATGGTTCTCTTCAACTTTAGCTACATGAGAAGAATTACCCCACTCAAAATTTGTATCTCACTATAGTTATTCATGTGCTTAAGGTGTGGTCACACTATTTTTTAGGGAGAGGTTCATGGACATTTATGATCATAAGAGTTTGAGATATATATTTTCTCATAAGTACTTGAATCTCAGACAGAGATGATGGGTGGAATACCTCTAGATTTTTGACTTCAAAATCACCTATAACTCAAGAAATGGGAATATCATTATTGACGTACTTGGTAGGATAGTTCCACCACATACAGTTTTGAAATCGAAGGAAGAGTGGAAACTGATGGGACTCTTAGCTTAGTTGCATCTGGATACTTAGGGGGTGATACAGGTATGGTTATGAAAAGTGCATAGTTATCATCACCTCTACTTGAGTCTATTTTGTAGGTTCAATAGTGGGATGATGAGTTTAGAGGAATCAGGGAAACGTTTATAGTGGGGAGACCATTTCTGGTTGGTCTCTCCTTTATAATAGTATTCTTCACTTCAAGGATCAGTTCTTCATCTCATCATCAGTGAGGGATTCGGTCTTACATGACTATCATTAATCTTTGTGGGCCATTCACCTCGGAATGATAAAGATGTATTATGACATGAGAATACATTTATAGTGGTTGGGTATGAAGCATGACATTGTTGATTATGTATTCCATTGTTACACCTTCTAGAAAATAAAGGTAGAGCACTTGAAGCCTTCTGGTATACTCCAGCCTCTTCTGGTGCCATTTTAGAAATGGGACAAGGTGTCCATGGACTTTATTGTTGGATTACCATGGAATCCCTAAGAAAATAATGTTATATGGATGTTGATTAGTCAGATGATGAAATCATCTAATTTCATTTTAATCAGGGTCCACTACAAAAAAAAATTACCAGTTTATAGGGGGTTATTTCTGAGTTTAGAAGAAGTAATAACCCCTTCTAAATACATTAGCAGTAGTTATGAGAATTTATTGGTGGTTACATTATAGGGGGTTTAAACCCTCTCTAATGTTGACCTAAATTTACCAAAAATGCTTGTGTTAGAGGCGGTTATAACCACAACCACCTCTAATTGAGGGTTTTAGGGGCAGTTTTAACCACCCTTAATTGTGACTACTTTAAGGGTGGTTGTGAAAATCACCCATAAAGGTTCTCATTCTAATTAAGGACCATTAAAAAAATGACCAGTTTAGAGGGGGTTATAACCCCTTCTAAAAAAATTAGCTATGGTTATGAGAATTTAATGGTGGTTACATTAGAGGGGGTTTAAACCCCCTCTAATGTTGACCTAAATTTACCAAAAATTCTTGTGTTAGAGGCAGTTATAACCACAAACGCCTATAATTTAGGGTTTTAGGGTTGGTTTTAACCACACTTAATCATGATTACTTTAAGGGTGGTTGTGAAAACCGCCCCTAAAGGTTCTATTTTTTTAACCCATCTACCCACTTGTTCCCCACATCCAATCCCACCCCAACCTTTCTCCTACAGTTAATCTGGGCATGTACTGTGGATAACCAATCCATACCAAAAATGATGTTATAAGGCCTCAACACTTCCATCAATAGGTTCCAACCAAAACTCTCACCTCCAAGGGTCAAGTCACACTATCAGCAAAAATGTGTGATCATTGAGTCTTATCTAGTAGGCATCTCCAAGCGTAAGGGTTGAGTTGATGGTTCAACAGGAATCTCAACATTTTGAACAAGATATGTGGTGATAAAGGAATGACTAAAACCTATGTATATCAGTACTATAGCTAATGTATAAAAGACACATATCATACCTCAAATAATTACTGGAGCCCTTGAGTCATATTCCTTGACTGCATGCATATGTCTGTAATTCTGTCCTCAACTCCCTGAGCCTGGCGTGGACCACCTGGGAGTGGTAGTGGTAACATGTTGAAATGTAGACCACATCCTACTTCTCTCCCATCTCCTCTCCCACATAATCCACCCTAAAGATTTTCCTACTCCTATCATTTTCTCTACCTTAGTGGTCCATCCACTATCTTACTATCAGCAGCACGGCGGGTCAGACAATCTATAGCGATAAGCCCCCTATTGTCACATGAGTAGAACCGCCTCTCCATAGGCTAATTGAACCCGCCCTATGAGCCCTAAACTATAGATACTCTATCCTAGGACCTCCTCCTAAAATTTCTCCCATATCCAAGTCCCTAATACTGACATTGTCTCCCTGGTACTGAGGTCTCTTCACCTTCTCATCCACTGCTGACTACTAGATACTGTAGCTACTCATACAAGAAGCTTTTGACCACCAAAGCTCGCTCAAGTACCCCAACATATGTTAGAATTAATAGAGGGATAAAGATGGCTCAAATGTCTCTACACATACCTCAATCAAAGATATGATCCCTAAAATATTAATCTCTAACCATATCCTTAGAGTACCTGGAAAGGTTAGTGAACCTCGATAAATAATCAGTCGCTACCATGCTACCCTGTTAGATCTAAAGAAGCTCCTATATACGCATAGATATTATCATAACTGGTGATAAATCCTCTCTGAAGATACACTAGAACTATGTCCACAAAAGAGTCACCTCTTTGTGATTCTAGATATCCAAACACCAATATTTCTCTACCGAACTGTGTAGAAGGCTCACCACTAGGACCACTATATGATTCACTGGTGTCCTAACTAGATGGAAAACTCAGGTTACCACCTCAATCCAGTCCTCATCTGCCTGAGGTTATGGCTCGCCTTGGAACTGAGGGGTATCTATCTCTAAAACTCATGAAGCACGCTCAGTCTACATTCTTCATCTGTTGGTACTACAGGTACCACATGTTTCTCTATAGGTGGAAGTATAGCTGGTGCACCACCTGGAGGTGAAATCTGGGGAACTAGTCCATATATCAAAGCCTTGTCACTAAGGGGGTCATCGTCATGATTGAGTTGTTGAATCCTAGCCAGTATCTGTCTCAAGGGAATCCTGTAAGAAAACAAGATGTACCACGGTCAATGAGTATATCTAGAGAGCTGACTCAAGAAGGAAATGAAACCATAAAGCAATCCTATATGATGCATATACCCTTATTTTACCTAAAACCAACATTATCATGTACCAAGTCAAAAAGTAGGTTATCAGAGTCCTGGTGTATAGATATATCGGCTTCCATACAAACACTAGATTCCCTAGCCAGAAATCCTAACTCGAAATACTTAAAAAAAATCCCCAAACTAATATCATAGACTCTCGGCCCTAAAGTACAATTGACCACCACTCAGATACCACTCTGTCACGACTTTTCCCAGTGGGACCTATGTTGTGACTCCCCAAGCCTGCCTTAAATGGGATAGGGGATAGTGACTAGCACTGAGTAGATATATCACTAACATGGGAGGCATTGCTTATGTATGTGTATGCAAGCACACATATCCAAGCCCACAAAATTTTGAAATGTAAAAACCACTTAGAACCAAATGCATGCATACCACTATATCCCAACTAGAGTATGACAAGAAATTAAAGTGTAGTAATGTAAACTCTGCCAGAATACAATCCCACTAAAAATAAGTCTTTAAACCACAAAGTCCAAGCTATAAGTAAAAAGGTATTGGGACTGCTATCTGTAGCTGTAGGAACACACCTTGACCTGTCAGAACTCACAAAGCTTCGTTCGGTCCTGGTCCTCCTAGGACTCTATAAAAATGTCACTCGTCTACACAAGAACTAACACGTGCGGGCAAATCCTATGTATGGGTGAGTATAACAATACTTGGTAGGACACCTAGAAACCACAAATCAATAAAAAGGGAAAGATACAATCATATCTACACAAGTATATGTCTATAACACATATAAAAATAATATCCATATATACTAAAACCAAGACATGCAATCTATAGGTAAGTCACAAACTACTGCATACCAACACTAGGAATTCATCTTGTAGATTCCATGAAGCACTCATCCGGGAGAACACACTCCTAATTCCAATAGAACTGATGATTTACTTCCAAGAATTATTGTTCATTGGGAACCATCATGAGAGTGATAGATATGCTGATAGATCTTAAGAGAGATATACGATACAACAGATGAGGATCATAGCTAGGGTCATGCGGTGATACCAACAACTCCATCTAGATAAGCCTGCTAAATAGAGGATTGGTGCTCAGTGAAGTTGGTCACGTCAATACCAAGGACTCTACCTATAGAATGAAGAATGAATATAGGATCCAATACTAGGAATATTGGGGGATTCCAACGAATATATCTAGGAATTATAGCTAAAGGGATCATACTCCTATGAGTAGGAAACAATACCCACCAACCTTTAGGGAAGTGGTAAAGGGAACTAACCCTAAAAAAAATGTCCAAGGTATTGTGGACAGGAGATTAAATCCATGAAGAAAGGTATAAATGGAATGTAGTAGGGTCACACACTGTGTTCCTTGACCTTAGGTACTGCTCGTGTACAATGGACAATGTCATTCCAACTATGTCATTTAGAATAATGGTACATGGTGTGTAGAAGAAGTCACATTACATGTCCTTCCATATGGGGTCCACTCGTGTACTTTGGTTGCATGCCAGTACATGGTGTTACTCTTGTATCTATTCCAATGTACCAATACATGGGGTAGTCCGTGTACTTGGTTCAGGCCAAGTCATGTAGTGGAATACATGTCGTGTAGGCAACCTTTGTACTCCACCCCGTGTTCGTGTACTTCCCATGTATGCGCCGAGTTATCTGGGAGAGACCACATGTCATGTAGGTATATCCACATGTCGTGTGATACTTATTTCATACCCAAAAACCTAGCCTCCACCTAGTGGGGGCCACAAACTGTGTAAACCCTGAGTTATACACTGTGTTCATCAAGATTTTCCATAATCTACCATTCTTCCTCCATGCGCCTTGTTTGATCTCCTAGATCCAGTTTCTATGATCCATTCACCTAAAAACATCATATCGGGGGGTCATCTCATCACTCTAGCACTGGATCAAGGTTTTTTTGGGCTTCAATTGGCTCGTAAATCTGATTCTGTCCATCCACACATCACTCCCTCGATGAACGATAACTCATGAATCTCTTTGATTCATCTGTCGTCGTCATCATCACACTTCCGTTTGGTCATCCCAGTATTAGATCTTCAATTTCATATCATTGTTCCATGAAACGAAGGTGAAAATATCATTTGTTCATAACCCATGAAAAACAAATAACCCACAGAATAAAATGGGGGAGAAAAGATTCAAAAGGAGAAAACCCGAGGAACTAACCATGGTCATTTTTTTTTCTAGCCTCGATCTGTTCCCATAATAATGATCAACAATCAAATCAATATAATAATAAACCTATAAATCCTACAATTAAAACTCATTCCATAAGAATGATTGAATTTAAGATCAACCTATTTGTTGGTTGGTATGTGTTCATTATTGAATCCAAGAATGAGGAAAGAGAAATCAAAATAACACGCCCTACTTGGGAATTAGATCGTTCGCTGTTGAAGACTGATTATTGATGGGGATCTTTTAAGAACGGTCTTCGATCTAGGCCTTGTCATCGTCCACCTAAAGGATTCTCCAGGGATTCTATCTAGATCCTCTAGGGAACTTTTAGGGTTATGAGTCTAACCCTGGGTCCCTTCCTATATATTTATTTAAAATAAATAGTGTCACTACATCGAAGTAATGTTAAAATAAAATTAATCCACAATTTAATTTATTCATTAAAACGTCCAAAAACTACTTTTCACATCCAACCCGCATCGGATGATGTTCGCCTAGGGTAAAGCCACTACTCTGAACATAATGGTGCCCTCAGATTTCTAATCTGGACACCCATTTAGAAGTTATTCCACTTTTTCAGGAAAACTGCGTGATCATGATATTTAAATTTTAATATTATTCAAACATTTATTTTGGTCACACTAGAACTTAAAATTGCATGTCGTCTCAGTGCCTATTCTTGAATTAATTTCATATAATATTTAAAAATAATACACAAAAAAAATACAATACATTAAAAATATGGTGAACACAATTCGAAAGAAGATACTAATAATTTTATTCTGAATCCATCATGGTTTCAAAATTTAGTACATGATGTGGTTGGTTCATCCTTTCAAAAAAATAAAACTTGGGATGATATTGATTTAACTCCTAAGTTGGAACCATCCCAATTTTATGATTTTTTGAGGTACACTGAGGATGTCTTATATCTTGGTTGCAAGATAAGCAAATTTGAAGTAGTTTCAAAATTTATGGCTATTAAATCAGATAATAGAACGTAAAGTATCTATTTTAATTAGATATTCTCTTTGGTTAAAACATGGTTACCTGAAGAAAATGTGTTTCCTATAAATTTCTTTGAGATCAAGAGGCTGGTTCATAATCTGGGTCTTGGTTATCAGAATATTCATGCATATTAAAATGATTTCAACTTATATTATGGTGAAAATGATTTGATGGATTGTTGTCCCACATGTGGAAAATAGAGGTATAAAGAGGATCAACTAGGTAATTCTAGATTGATTCCTATAAAATAGTTGAGGTTTTTACCGCTTACACCTAGATTGAAACAATTATTTATGTCTCAGAACACAGCGGCATTGATGTTATAGAAGAAAACTAATATTTCAATTGGTAAAAGCTTAAATCATCCCTCTGATGGTGATTTAGGGAAACATTTTGACCAAGTACATCTGTCATTTTATTTAGAATTCAGAAATGTGTGATTGGGTATTTCTATTGATGGTTTCTTTGTATTTAGTTCTTATGGTAGTCAGTATTCATGTTGGACTATATTTATAACCCTGTAAAATTTACCTCCTTGGATATTGATGAATGATCCATATATCTTTTTGAACTTATTAATTCCAAGAAATATGAAAAATAATATTGATGTTTATTTGAAACCATTGATTGAAAAGTTAAATTCATTGTGGAGTAATGATGTCAGTACATATGATGTTACTGTGAAATAAAATTTCTTACTGAAATCTATATTGATATGAACAATTAGTGACCTCTCAGCATATAGCATGTTATCTAGCTGGATTACATGTGGTCCAAAATCATGTTCATATTGTATGAGAGACAATAAAGCATTTATGCTCATCAATGGAAGAAAACCTTGTTTTTTATACTATCATCATAGATTCCTTCCATCCGATCATCCTTTTTGGAGGAACAAATATCATTTCAGAAAAGATACAATTGAAAGAGATGGACCCCCAAAAATTATCTTAGGTATGAAGTTAAAATCATTTGTCTCTTCATTACCTTCCATTAAATTTGGACCAACTATAAACCAATAGAAAATTGATGGCTTTGGGAAAGAACACAATTGGATAAAATGGATAATTTTTTGGGATCATCCATATTGTTCTGATTTGTTGGTCCGTCACATGTTGAATTTCATGTATATTGAGAAGAAATATTTTGATAATATATTTTATATAGTTTTCGATACACTAGGTAAGGCCAAAGATAATGTAAAGGCATAATTAGATCTTTCCCAAATTTACAGGTGACCAGAACTTGAACTGTTTGAAAATATCAGATCACGAAAGTTAATAAATCCAAAAGTAGCTTATACACTTTCCAAAGAAAATCAATTATTATTTTGTTAGTGGATTTTAGATTTGATACTTCCATGTGGTTATGTTTCCAATTTGGACAGATGTGTCAGAAATGGTCAAATTACTGGATTAAAAAGTCATGACTGTCATATTATAATGGAAGTACCTGTGCCAATTGGATTAAGAGGTTTGTTTAATTTTATGATTTGGGATGTGATAACAAACATATCATATTTTTTCTGAGATATTTTTGTTGTGACAATAGACTACGATGCACTAAGCAGACTGCTATAAGATTTTTGTTTTAATTTTATGTAAACTAGAAAAAATATTCCCGCCAGATTTATTTGACTCAATGGAACATTTGATTTTACATTTTCTGCATAAAGAAAAATGTGGAGGTATATTACAGTTCTAATGGATGTACCTATTCTAGATATCCATGTAGAAATTGAAGAAAAATTATGTAACAAAGTATCAGTTGAAATATCAATTGAAAAAGTTTATTTTTAGGAAGAAATTTATTTTTTCTACTCTCATTATTTTCAATCTGAATATACCTCAAAACAAAACTGCATGGTCCATAATGAGGGAAATGTTGATAATGAAATGAGAAATCAATTATCAATTTTTAATCAACTATAACTTGGCTTTGGTAGAGTTCATGAACGATGGATTTCAGATAATGAACATCACAAAGCTCATATATATGTTCTACTCAACTGTGAATAAATGACACCATTTTTACTTTGAATTATCCTATCACTTATTATATGATCTTTGTTACAGTAAATTAATATTATTTAATTTTTAGGTTATATAATAATCATATCAAGAAAATTATTCCACAAATTACAGTAGTTTCTATTAAAGAACGTCAGAAAAATAATTTTTCCTATTGGTTTCAAAAACTGGTAACATGAATTATTTATTTTTTAACATATAAAATCAATTTATTACTTTTTATATTGATAATTGTTTTATAAATTTTTAGGTATCTCAACATAATAATAAAATTGATAATCAATTGTGTGTATTGATTAACCCACCATCCAAAATGGTTAAATCTTAAAATTCATATGTGGTGAATGGTTTCTATTTCATAAACTTGTATATAGGGAATTAAAAAAACAATGAATAGTAGTGTTTCCTTGAGAGGATCTCATCATATAGAAATTAAAGTTGACTTTTACAGCATGATGGAAGAAATTATTGAACTATGTTTTCTATGATATAATTATATAATAATGTTTAAATGTTAGTGGTTGGATACTGAGAGAGGTTTGTATGTTCATCCGAGAAATGGAATTGTTGATATTAAATATAAAATCCTTATTGAAATAAATTTTCACGACCTGACTTGACGGGGCTCGAGCCGCGACTCCCCAAGCCCTCCTCCAATAGGCCAGGGGCTAGCGTCTAGCGCCGAGTAGGCTATCACACACATGAGAGGCATTAGCCTAAGGTACCTGCACACACACACCCACATACACCTCCATGAAATAGTGCAGAGATATATAAAACTGAAAATAAAAAGCATGCACACAACTATCCTAAACCAGAGTGCAACAGAAGTACAAAAAGGGAAAAATAGGGCCCACCAAAGGAAAACTGCAAAAGTGTCCAACCTGCTCAGAAGAAGGGAAAACACTACCAAAAACACATGTTGGTAAGCTCCTCAGCACAGCTCCGATAAACACTCTGGTCAAAACCTCTCACTAAGCTCCGCCTGCTCCGAGTCCTCCTAGAACTCCGTCGAAAGGATTGTGGTCTGCATAAGACACAAACATGTGCGGGCAAAGCCCGTGTAGGGGTGAGTATAACAATACTCAGTAGTCACCCCAAAAACCCGAAACAAAAGAGAGTAGCTGAAAGGAAACAGTCCGCTCATCCCAGCCAGAGGGAACCCAAATGAGAGAGAAACTTCATATCATGACCATCCTCAACTAAACACAACTAGTCAGCTTAATCTAGGTGTATGCCTATACACACACCTTGAACATCCAGATATACTCAAATCACGCACCAAGCCACATGAGGTACCGACCTCATCACTAGAAACGGTTCACAACCAGAAGAGCACACTCCACGATCACTATCATCCCATATGACACTCGTCCGAGAGACACACTCCATCAGGTCCCACACAAACATCTCATATGCTCACCTGAGAGATCACGCTCGTCGGATATCATCACTGAGGAAACCTCACTGAAACAGCAAGAACAAAAAACTCCTCGGATAGGGTATCACTCCTAGGGTCTACTAGGGGATACCAAAACCCACACCGATATACGAATATCTCACAGATAGGGGATCACTCCTAGGGTCCGCTGGGGGATACCACGACCCGATCTGACATTCGTAGATCTCACAAATAGGGGATCACTCCCAGGATCCACTGGGGGATTCCACAACCTGATCTGGCGCTCTTCAGAAACATGTCACTCAGATAGAGGATCGTCACCTATTTCATGATGGTCATGACGATACCAAAACCCTATCAGGTACATCTCGCGCTGTAGGGGATCGAACTGACAATACCGCAACCCTATCAACACTATGTGCTGAGTAGGGGATCATATATCCAACGATACCGCAACCCTACTATAATCCTCATGCTGAGTAGGGGATCGTATACCCGATAATTCCACAACCCTACTGATCACGGCCCACTATGTAGTGTATCATATGCCTGATGATGCCACAAACCTTATGGGGTTAACCTACAAGATAGGGGATCGTTGCCCGTGGATAAATAGTCATAGTGATACTAAGAACCCAATATAGGGAAATGATGCTAGATGATCCTGCTCCGGGCCCACTAGAGGAATGCCACAACTCCAACAGATTTAACATCTCATCGAGAGGATCACAAATCTGTACTAGGGTTGTGATGCCACAAGAACCCTCATAGTAACGAACCAAGGGAGTACCCTCAACCACTACTAGTCCAAACATTGCTAACCCGAGCGACCCACCACAACACTACACTGCGTACCTCCAAGGCCGATACCGAGGCCACCATCGTGATCCACACAGAAAAACACCCAGGATAGACTGTTTACTCGCCTGAAACGGACAACTAGTGAAAAAGTCACTATTCACCATAGCTAGCCTGTGTGGGGCCCACACTGCAATCCTAAAACTCATCAAGTGTATTATACCACTACGATCCTCTCAGAAAAACACACGGGGTCGACTACTCGATTGTTCAAAATAGACACCCGGTGAAAAGGGTACTATTCACCGAAGCCATCCCAGATGGGACCCACGCCTTGATCTCGAAACTCATCGAACGTATCACGCCACTTTGATCCTCTCGGAAAAATACACAGGATCGACTATTTATCCACCAAAATTGGACTCCTGGTAAAAAAGTTGTGTTTCAACGTAAACGCCCAAACCCGGCCTCTTGGGGCCTGCACCCCAAACTCGGTCCCAACACCCGGAAACCAAAAAGAAAAGTCTGTTGTACCATCAGGGCCTCAACACCATTGATGGCACGTCAATCGGACACTCCAGGTAGAAGATACAATGGCCCGAAGTCGAATAATAATAAAATATTATTATTTTATTCGACGTTTCAAGCTCCTGGGCCACGATCCTGAAACTTAAAACTCCTGAACCCACATCGAAGGGTTCACCTCGTTTCCAGGGTTGTGTCCCCACAGACGGCATGTGATTCGGAATTCCAGGGAGCAAGATACGGGGGTTTTAAAACCCCCGTGTCCAAGGGAGGGCCGGACCGGCCTGCACCGGCCCGCCCGCACCGGCCGACCCGGCCGGCGGTCCGCTCCGCCGCGGCGCAACACAGCCCACACATGCATCTAGCCAACCCCCACCGCAGGGGGATCACCGGTAATTGGCGTTGGACCGCCGTGATGCGGCGGTCCTGGCTGAGTCCCGCAGCCCGCCGCCGCCCGCCGCGCCGGCGGACCTTCTGAGGGCCGCTGGAGGCACCCCGAGGGTCCAAACGCGCATATGAATGCATTTGCGTGCCCCCCAAGATAGGATATATGTATCTGCAGGCTCAAAATAGAGAAAAACCAACCAAATCAGGATCCGAGATTTTAAAACTAAAACCGCCTACTTGTTGGCGGATCGCCGAAGCTTCGGGTGCAGAACGACGCCCGCGACGCCCTGAAGCTCGATCAGCTGACAATCGGTGCTGAAAATGGACGCTTGCGTCTCGATTCGGAGAAGAAACGGAGAAGGGGTTGGGTTCGTCACCATGGGCATGTACAAGGGGTTGGGGGGAAGAGATTGATTTCTTTTTAAAAAAAACTTCATCTCCTCTCCCCGCCATCACGCCTCCGACCGGCACCCGGCGCCGACTAAAATTATGTCATGCCTAGGGTAAACACAATGTTCTAAACACAACGACAGACTCATAATTTCAATCTGAGACTCTGTTCATAATTTATTCGAGCTGAAGCACATAAATAATCTTTTCTATTTATTTACGAAAACGCCCCTGGTGGCTTTTCTCAAAGCAGGCCCGCGCCTGCAAAGTTTATACCCCACCTAGGGTAAACGGCACGCCCCGGATGCAACCGTGCCCTCAGATTCCCGTTATGAGCTACTGTTTAGGAGATAACACACCCCCACCACATTCATAGTATAAAAATACTTAATATGTTTATAAAAATAATTATGGGCACACCAGGCCTCGGAATCGCACGTCGTCTTCGTGCCTAACTTTGGAATTATTCATAAGAACATTCCAAAGTCTGACAGGGCCAAAACACGAGTCGCTACATAAATAAACCATTTTTATTAGTTCATAAGGCACATCAAATTTATTATGTAAATTACTTTGCTACTTCAAGAAAGTTGGGTGATTGGTGGAGTATAATAAAAATGAAATCTTGGAAAATCAGCTTATTCAAAGTGAATGTGGTTCTGCTAAAGTGAAATGAATTGAAATTTTTCAAGAGACTACTCCAAATACATATTTTTCATGAAGAGGCATGAATATTGATGATGAAACCCCATAGTTAAAGGTCGATGGTGACGATGATGATAATTATGTAACAAATAAATTTGAAATGACAAGAGATGATGAAACTAAAACTCATATGGAAATTGATGATGTTGAGGAGGAATATGAAGATATTGACACTGTCAGATATGAAGATGAAGATTTAAATGGTTAAATGTTGGATATAATCATATAATATATATATATATATATAATATTTATTTTCAAATGTTTTCCAACAACATTCATTTTGTGTTTCAGATGGACTCAGATGTAACGACCCGTCCCCCGGGGCCCGTGCCGTGACTACCCCAAGCCCACCTTCCATAGGCCAGGGACTGGCGACTAGCACCAAAGGCGTAATTCCCAAAAATTATTAAGGCATTGCCTTTATAACCTATAAACACATACAAAAAATATGATCACGAGTAAACTAAATAACCAACAAGTGAGTATAGTAAGTAAAAAGAGCTAGAATACAAGCCCAACTAGAAAGTACAAGAAACTGGAAGTACAAGTACAACTGAGGAAATAAGAAAAACAGAAATTGGGTCCTCCTATGAGGTTCCTACCTATAGGGTAGGTAAATATCGCCTCCTCATCACTCCACATCTGTCTGTCTCCTTCATGTATCGACACGCCGTAAAGTCCACCTCTGGGTACCGTCCAGTCCTGGTACTCTCAGCCTCGGTCAGTGTTGTTTGTCGTCTCCATCCAACACAACAAGGTGTGGGCATAGTCCGTGCAGGGGTGAATATAACGATACTCGATAGGGTCCTCGAGACCCTCAAGGTCTCACAAAATCCAACAAGGATAAACCATAAGGTATGAAAACAACAGTTAACCCCACTTAGGTATATGCCCATACATATACCTAAGTTATCAAGTAATCCATCTCAATCATGAGTTAAACACAAAAGTTACTGACTCAGCTCACACAGGTATACAACTTATGTAGAGAGATAGAGATGATTAGATGTATCCATTGAATCATCTACTCTATTAAATCCAAGTAGGATCCTGGAACAGAAAAAAGAGCTGTCGAACCCACGTAGGATCCTGGAACAGTAGTCAGAGCTGTTGAACCCATGTAGGATCCTGGAATAGTATTCAGAGCTGTCGAACCCACATAGGATTCTAGAAAAGTAGTCAGAGCTGTCGAACCCACGTAGGATCCTGGAACAGTAGTCAGAGCTTTCGAACCCACGTAGGATCCTGGAACAGTAGTTAGAGCTGTCGAACCCACATAGGATCCTGGAATAGTAGTCAGAGCTGTCGAACACACATAGAATCTTGGAATAGTATTCAGAGTTGTCAAACCCACATAGGAGTATCTCAAATGTCCGCAACATCAAAGAGGTCTTAACACGATAGACAGTGTGTCAATCGGACACGCAGTCTGTGAGTTATTAGACTTTTAGTCCTGGGAGCCCAATTGGATTCCTGCACGATCCAACCTGGCTGTATCTCAACTATACCCCAAACTCCAGTGGGGTATACTCTAAGGGACCGCCATTCTCCGTGATTACCAGCGTCATTGACAGTTTGTCAAAAGGACTTCTGGTGCCTAAGATATGGCCAAAATAAAGTAAAGAGTTGGTAGTGAGCCTGGGTCCGGTCTGATCCAGTCAGACCGACTCGGTCTGGGTCGACCCGGCCTGACCCGTTGGTCTGGCCTGGCCTGTTAGGCGGGTCAGCCCATTAGATTTGGCCCGGCCCACTATGCCCAGCCCAATAGGCCGCGATGGGTCATGGAGGGTCGTGAGAGCGTGAACCGATCACGAGGGCACAGACTGGTTGTGGGTCAGTGCGAGGGCAGTTCGGCTCGGAGGGCGCCGCGTAGGCAGCTTGGCCTGGATGCGCGGAGCCGGTTCGGTCTGGAGCGCCGCGGGGGCGCGGCTCGGGCGACTTGGCCCGGGAGGCAAGGGCGGGTTCAGCCCAGAGCGCCACGAGGGGCGCGGTTCGGGCGGCTCGGCCCGGGAGTACGGGTGGCTAGCGGGTGGCTAGGAGCTGGGAGGCATGGGATGGGGTTATTCGGCCGGGGCACATGGGAGGCTGGTGGCGGTCGAGATCTAGGTGGACAGCGAGTGGCTAGGAGGTCGACGGGTGGTCAGGGAGCTGGGAGGCCGGCGGGTGGCTAGGAGCCGGTTCGGCCGAAACGCCGCAAGGGCGGCGTGGGTTGCGGAGTCTGCGGGTAGCGCGATCGTTGCCTATCGCCTCTTTCGCCTCGTCATTTCATCACCATGCCAAAAAACATCACAAAAGAGATCGGCAGAGGGATTTGGGCCATGTTAGTTTGGCCCACACCCTCCACATTTAGGGGGATAGAAAGTGGTTCAAAACCTTCATGATTTTCAAATAATTTTCAAGATATAAGGGAGAAGAAAACTCCCCACATCTTCCCGCAAATGAAGGCTCCCAAACCGCTAGGTAAACATCCACAACGATATTTTGTTTTAGAAGGGAAGCAATATTAGAATAATATCATATTCAAATAAAACCCCTACCTTTGTTCGATGTTCGTTGATGGAGTCGCGGGAAAGAAGACAGATCGTTAGAAAGGATGGACGTCGGTGTTTTCCTCGATCGTTGGTTTGTGTGTTGGCTCATCGTAGTCAAAGACGTCCTACTTTGAAGGAGGTTCTGAGGAAGAAAGTCAAATACGCTCCTCGTTAGTGTTCTTTATTGGAAGAACGCATTCTACGTTCTTCGTTGGCGAGAGTTTTTCTCCCTAATCTCTCTCACTTCTCCCAAGTTCCACCAAAATACAAATTCCAACCAAAATAATTGATTATGATTATCTAATATTTAATTTTTGGCACAAAATTAAAATGGGTTAATTAATTAATTTAAAGTGTTGGCTCAATTGATTAATGAGGATGATTTGGCACATTAAGTGTTAGGGGAGTTGAAGAGGCTCCCCTACACTTAATGGAAAAAAATTGAGGCTTTCTCCCCATTAATGGGGAGTTTCAAGGGGATTTAAGAAACCTGGGTCGTCCCCGCCACAATTAACATGAAGAGGAGGTTAGGTTCGGGTGGCCCCCACCAACATAACCTCTCATGGGAGGTTAATGTGTGGTGTTCCCCACCTCCAACTTCCACATGGAGGCTTTAACCAAAAAAATAAAATTAAAGCTACACAACTTTATTTTTATTTAAATGTTTCACTAAAAAACCAAAAACTATCTTTTATTCTCGACCCACTGTCGTCGAGCTGAAAGTCTCCTTAAGCTAAAACCAACACTGCGAGTTCAACGGTGCCCTTAGATTTCAATTCCGAGCACCGGTTCAAAAGTTATAAAAACTCACTCGTACGTTTACTGAATGTACCTGAAAAAAACTTCAGAAATTGATTCCGGGCACACCAGGCCTCGGAATCATATGTCGTCAAGTTTCGCGGACTCGTAAAATTCCCATGTATTTAAAAAAATCCACAGAAATTCTGTGTCTTTACATTCTCCCCACCTCAAGGCTTTACATCCTTGTAAGCTATAACTCGAACTAAGGGAATAAGTGGGGGTACTGAGCACGCATCTGAGTCTCCCGCTCCCATGTGCTCTCCTGGAGGTTCTTACACTGCCAGTGAACATGCGCCATAGGTATCGACCATCCATGTAGGACCCACTCTTGTCGATCCTCAATCTCCACTAGAACCTCCGTAAAAGTCACCCCATCGTCGACGTCCAGTTCTCCATGGTCGATGATGTGTGAAGGGTCATGCACGTATCTCCTCAGCTGGGATACGTGGAAGACGTCATGCACCTGGTGCAACTGAGGTGGAAGAGCTAAGTGGTATTCCACCTCGCCAACTCTGCTGAGGACCTGAAAAGGTCCGATGAATCTCAGAGATAACTTGTTGCCTCATCCAAATCTCTATAAACCTCATCGAGGTGAGACCCGTAGAAATACATGGTCGCCATCCTCGAACTCCAGAGGTCTCTGTCTCCTATCAGCATACGACTTATGCCTGTTATGTATAGTATTCATCCACTCCTAGATGATCTGCACCTTCTCTATGGTATCCCATACCATCTCTGGCCCCACAAGTGCTGACTCCCCTGGGTTAGTCTAGCACAGAGGTGATCTGCAAGGTCGCCCGTATAATGCCTCAAAAGGTTTCATCCCAATGGTGTAGTGATAAATGTTGTTGTTTGAAAAATCCACCAAAGGTAAGTGATCCTCCCAACTACGACTAAAGTTGAGGACACAAGCATGTAGCATGTCCTCGGGGATCTGAATGGTCTGCTCGGTCTGACCATCCGTCTAAGGATGGAAGGCGGTGCTCGGATGAAGATGGTCCTGAAAGCCTCCTGCAAACCCTTCCATATCTGGGAAGTAAATCGTGTGTCACGATCGGAGACAATAGAAGAAGGTAATCCATGTATCCACACAATCTCCTGCACATTGAGGTGTCACAAGCTCTCTATGGAACTCTGATCTCTAATCGGTAAGAAGTGGGCCGACTTGGTGAGTCGGTCAACGATCACCCAAATAGAGTCATGACCTCTGGATGTATGTGAAATTCCTATCAATAAATCCATGGATATCTCATCCCACTTCCACTCTGGGACCTCTAAAGGCTAAACCAAGCCTACTGGTACCTGGTGCTCCACCTTCACTTGCTGACAAGTGAGGCATCAAGAGAGAAACTCTGCAACTTATTTCTTCATTCCCGATCACCAATGCTGTCATTGAAGGTCTTGGTACATCTTCTCCACTCCTAGATATACTGCTAGAGGGGATGTGTGGAACTCCCTCAAAACTTCCTCCTAAAGTGACACTGGTACCATAATACGCCCTCTGAAGAGGATGACATGCTCCCCACCTTTAAAAAATTCATCAGGTGCCTGCCCTGTAGATATCTAAGCACGTCGTGTCTCACAGTCAATGTCCTCATGTTGTGCCTCCCTAACTCGCTGAAGAACTGGGGGAGTGACTGTAAGAGACTGAAGAAAGGCTACTCCATCTCTATTTAAAAAAGATATCTATAAGGCAGCCAGCTGCTCTGTCTCCTCTCTTAGCATCTATATACCAGATCACCTGCTAAGTGCATCTGCAACAACGTTCCCCTTCACAAGAGTATAGACTATCTCGAAGTCATAGTCCTGGAGGAACTCAAGCCAACGTCACTGTCTTAGGTTTAGGTCCTTATGAGAAAATATATACCTGAGACTCTTGTGATCAGAGTACATGGTAAAATGCTCACCCATCAGATAGTGTCACCACATCTTTAAGGAGAAGACCACTACTGCTAAATCTAGGTCATGGGTAGCAAAGTTCTGCTCATGTTGTCTCAACTGTCGTGAACCATAAGCGATCATTGCTCACTCCTGCATCAAGACACATTCGAGTCTAGTCCCTGATGCATTGGAATAGACTACGTACCCTACTCCTTCCTCTGGTAGCCTCATGATGGGGGCACTAGTCAGGCTCTTCCTCAGCTTCTGAAAGCTCTGTTGGCATCTATCTGACCACACAAAGGGTTTCCCCTTCTTCGTTAAGGTTTATAGTGGTGATGTAACTCTATAGAAGTCTGGTACAAACCTCCAGTAATATCCAGCCAAACCCAGAAAACTCCATACCACCGTCACACTCCTGGGTGGCTCCCAAGCAAGTACCACCTCAATCTTCACTGGATCCACTATAACTCCGGCCTCCGAGATGACATGTCCCAAAAAGTGAACCTCTCAAATCCAAAACTAGGACTTCAAGAGCTTACCATAAAGTTGGTGCTTTCGTAGTGTGTCCAGTACTACCTGAAAATAGTAGGCATGCTCCTCCTCAGAAGTCGAGTAGATCAGAATTTCGTCGATGAAGACTATGACAAAGCGATCAAGGTATGTCTGAAATATATTATTCATGAGTACCATGAACACTTCTGGAGCATTGTTTATGCCAAATGGCATAACCAAGAACTCATAGTGGTCGTACTGACATCTGAAGGTCGTCTTATTCACATCCTCGTCTCGAACTCTGAGCTGGTGATAGCCTGATCTGAGGTCTATATTCAAGAACCACCATTCTCCCTTAAGTTGATCAAAGAGGTTTTCAATCCTCAAGAGTGGGTAATTATTCTTCACGGTCACCTGGTTCAGGCACCGGTAGTCAACACAAAGTCTCAAGCTCTCATCTGCTTTCTTGGTGAAAATAATCGTGGCTGCCCAAGGAGAAACACTGGGCCAGATGAATCCCTTCTCCTGCAAGTCCTCTAGATGTACCTATAGCTCACGAATCTCTTAGGGAGCCATCTGATACGCTGGTGTAGATATCGGTGTCGTCCTGAGGTAAAAGTCAATGTAAAAGTCCACATCTCTACGAGGATTTAGACCTGGGACATCATCAGGGAAAACATCCACATACTAGTCCACCACTACAGGATAGCTCAGACTCTCCACATCTACTACTCTGAGGGTAAGGCAGTCCAACTGATGAGTAATCGGCTGCACCCTCCTCCGAGTAAGTATGTCCTATGCTGCAAAGGCTCACTTCTTATCAGTGAAGGTAAACCTGGTTCCATCTGTGCAGACACACCGCACTTTGTACCTAATACAGTCTATCTGAGCATAGACTGTAGATAACCAGTCCATACCCAAGATAACGTCATAAGGCCTCGACGTCGCTACTAGGAGATCCCAATCAAAGCTCTTACCTCCTAGAGTAAGCTCACACTACTCGAACCAGTACATCATCTCCAAATCTTCTCCCATAGGATTATCCAGCCATAAGGATCAAGCTAACGGCTCTATCGGAATCTCTGAGTTCCGAACGAGGGCGGTGGAAATAAAAGAGTGACTGGAACCTGTGTCTATAAGAACTGAAGCTAAGGTGGAGTAGACATAGATCATACCTAGAATCATCTCCGAAGTGCCATGATCATAAGCCTCAACTGGCTGGAGTTGAGCTCTCATCTGTCCACCTACTCCCAGTGATCAGGGTGGACCTCCTAGTGGTGGTGGTGGTAACACCTCATAACATCATCCACCGCTAGCTGCACAAATAGCTCCTCTGCCACATCCTCATATTCCCTAAGGATCGCCTCAATTGATCCTATGCCTCTGCCTGGGAGGTCCCTAAACTATCTTCTAATCATATGCATGGTGGGTCGGACAGTCTCGAGCCATGTGAGCCTACTCGTCGCATGCGTATCACTACCTGATCCTCGTATGACTGGCTCTGTCTCGTGTGCCTCGCACAACCGAACCCATGTCCTGAGGTCATCCACCAGATGGTCTAGTCCACTTGAATCTCTATGACATCTGTCTGCTACCAGCTGAATAAGAATTCGCTACGTGACACCCGGTGGTGGGTCTCGCTACTAGTGACTACTCAGCAAGGAAACTCTCTACCAAGAGGGCTCTCTCAAACACCTCTGACTACGTTAGGATGTTGAGGGAGATAATCGAAGCTCTGATCTCTCTTTTGGGTCCCTATTCAAAGGTCTAGGCCCTGAAGAATGGGTCCTGAACCATATCTGTGGAGTAGAACGAGATTTCGGTGAACCTCTCTAAGTATTGTGTCACTGTCATGCTGCCCTGTTGCAGATGAAGTAGCTCATGTATCCGCACTACACGTAGGGTGGCTAGGACAAACTTCGCCCAAAACAGTCTCTCAAAGTCTTCCCAGAGAAGTGTCGTCTCGTCATACACCTGGAGTATCAGGCTCCACCATCTGCCTACTGCTGCCTAAAGGAGACTCATGACAAGGAACACCATAAGGTCGGTTGGTGTCCCTACCAGTCTGAAGACTCCCACTACAGCCTTTGGCCAATACTCAGTTGCCTGTGGGTCCGTCTCACCCCTGAACCTGGGCGGCCTCCGGCGCTGGAACTCGTGAAATGCGCTCAGGTGGTGTGCATTCCCTGCTGTTGGGGCTGGTGGTATCGGTGTCCCAATGGGTAGGGGTACCACTAGTGCCTCTGCTGTGATAGGGCCCTGCATCAAGGCATTGTCGCTCGGTGGGCTGCCATCTTGTACAAATCCTAGAACCCTGGATGGCTATCTGTGTGGGCCCATCCTGAAAAGAAATAGGTGCGCCACATTCAATAAGTTATACCTAGTGAGCTGACTCAAAGAAAAATTTTGAAAACACACACACAATCAGTGTTTTCGTGCACTGAGTCGGAAATCAGAAGTCAGGGTCTTGGTGTATGGATACGTCGGCCGCCGCACGAACACTAGACTCGCTGAACTGAAAACATCACTAAGTACCATTAACATTATTGCTTCATAGAAAAGATCAGAGTCCTAAGTTATATAGTAGAACCAACTCCTCTGATACCAATTTGTCATGACCCGTCCCCCGGGGCCTGTTCCGTGACTACCACAAGCCCGCCTTCCATTGGACAGGGGCTCGCGACTAGCACCAAAGGCATAATTCCCTAAAACTAGAAGGAATTTCCTTTATAACCTATAAACACACACAGCAGATATGATCACGAGTAAATTGAATAACCAACAAGTGAGTACAGTAAGTAAAAATGGCCAGAATACAAGCCCAACTGGAAAGTACAAGAAACTGGAAGTGCAAGTAAAATTGAGGAAATAAGAAAAACAGCCACTGGGTCATCCTACGAGGTTCCTACCTATAGGGTAGGTACAGGTCACCTCCTCAGCACTCCACATCCATCTTTCTCCTCCGTGTATCGACACACTGTAAAGTCCACCTCTGGGTATCGTCCAGCCCTAGTACTTTCAGCCTCGATTAGTGTTGTCCATCATCTGCATCCAACACAATGAGGTGTGGGCATAGCCCGTGTAGGGGTGAGTATAAAAATACTCAGTAGGGTCCCTGAGACCCTCAAGGTCTCACAAAATCCAATAAGGATAAACCACAAGGTATAAAAACAACAGTTAACCCTACTTAGGTATATGCCCATAAATATACCTAAGTTATCAAGTAATTCATCTCTATCATGAGGTAAACATAAAACTTACTGACTCAACTCAAACAAGTATACAACTTATGTAGAGAGATATAGATTATTATATGTAGCCACTGAATCGTCTACTCTGTCGAACCCACCTAGGATCCTGGAACAGAAAACAGGGTTGTCGAACCCACATGGGATCCTGGAATAGTAGTCAGAGCTGTCGAACCCACGTAGGATCCTGGAACAGTAGTTAGAGCTGATGAAACCACGTAGGATCCTGGAATAGTATTCAGAGCTTTTGAACCCGCGTAGGATCCTAGAACAGTAGTCAGAGCTGTTGAACCCACGTAGGATCCTGGAACAATAGTCAGAGCTGTTGAACCCGTGTGGGATCCTGGAACAGTAGTCAGAGCTGTCAAACCCACATAGGATCCTGGAATAGTAGTCAAAGATTTCAAACCCACATAGGAGTATCTCAAAGTTCTGCCATGTCATATAGGTCTCAACACAACAGACGGTGCGTCAATCGGACGCCCGGTCTGTGAGTTATTAGACTTTTAGTCACGGGGGACCGATTGGATTCGTGCACAATCCAACCTAACCATATCTTAACTATACCCCAAACTCTAGTGGGGTATACTCTAAGGGACCACCACACTCTCTGATTACCAGCGCCGCAGATAGTTTTTCAAACGGATGTCCGGTGCCAAAGATATGGCAAAAGAAAGTAAAGGGTCGGTAGTGGGCCCAAGTCCGGTCCGACCCGGTCGGCCCGACCCGGTCTGGTTCGACCCAGCCTGACCCGTTGGGTCTGGACCGACACGTTAGGCGGGTTGGCCGGTTAGATTTGGCCCAGCCCACTGGGCCCAGCCCAACCGGCCGCGAGGGGTCGTGGAGGGCCGCGAGAGCGCGGACTGGTCACGAGGACTCGGACCGGCCGTAGTTCGATGTGAGGGTGGTTCGGCCCGGAGGGCACCGCTTAGGCGGCTCGGCCCAGAGACGCGGATCTGGTTGAATCTGGAGCACCATGGGGTCGTGGTTCGGGTAGCTCGGCACAGAGGGCCATGAGGGGCGCGGTTTAGGCGGCTCAGACCGGGAGGTCGGGTGGCCAGCGGGCGACCAGGAGCTGGGAGGCACAGGCCAGCGCGGTTCGATCAGGGTGCACGGGAGGCCAGCGGTGGCTGGGAGCTGGGTGGCTGGCAGGCGTTCGGGCAGCTGGGAGGCCAGAAAGCGGCTGGGAGCCGGTTCGATCGAAGCACCGCGAGGGCGGCGTAGGTTGCAAAGTCCACGGGTAGCGCAGTCGTTGCCTGTCACCTCCTTCGCCTCGTCGTTTCGTCGCCATGCCGAAGAACATCACAAAAGAGATCGGTGAAGGGATTTGGGCCATGTTAGTTTGGCCCACACCCTCTTCATTCTAGGTGATAGCAAGCAGTTCCAAACCTTCATGATTTTCAAAGAATTTTCAAGATAGAAGAGAGAAGAAAACACCCCACATCTTCCCTCAAATGAAGGTTCCCAACCTGCAAGGTAAATATCCACAATGTTACATTGTTTTATAAGGGAAGAAATATAGTAATAATATCATATTCAAATAAAAACCCTACCTTTGTTCGTTGTTCGTTGATGGAGTCACGGGAAAGAAGACAGATCATTGGAAAGGACGGACGTCAGTGTTTTCCTCAATCGTCGGTTTGTGCGCCAGCTCGTCATAGTCGAAGACGTCCTATGTCGAAGGTGGTTCTGAGGAATAAAATCGAATACGCTCCTCGTCGGCATTATTTGTTGGAATAACGCGTTCTTCGTTCTTCGTTGGTGAGATATTTTCTCCCTAAGATCTCTCTCTCTTCTACCAAGTTCCACCAAAAGACAAATACCAACCAAAATAATAGATTATGATTATCTAATATTTAATTGTTGGCACAAAATTCAAATGGGTTAATTAATTAATTGAAAGTGTTGGATCAATTAATTAATGAGGATGATTTGGAACATTAAGTATTAGGAGAGTTGAAGAGGCCCCCCTACACTTAATGGAAAAAATGAGGGTTTCTCCCCATTAATGGGGAGTTTCAAGGGGGTTTAAAAATCCCGGGTGGTCCCCACCACAATTAACATGAAGAGGAGGTCAGTTTCGGGTGGAACCCACCACCATAACCTCTCATGGGAGGTTAAGGTGTTGTGGTCCCCACCTCCAACTTCCACATGGAGGATTTAACCAAAAAATAAAAATAAAGATACACAATTTTATTTTTATTTAAATCTTTCACTAAAAACCCAAAAACTATCTTTTATTCTCGACCCACTGTCGTCGAGGTGAAAGTATCCTTAAGAAAAAATTGGTGCTCCGAGTTCAACGGTTCCCTCATATTTCAATTCCGAGCACCGGTTCAAAAGTTATAAAAACCCGCTCGTACATTTACTGAATGTACCCAAACAAAACTTCAGAAATTGATTCTGAGCACACCGGGCCTCGGAATCACGCACCGTTAAGTTTTGTGGACTCGTAAAATTCCAATATATTAAAAATATCCACAGAAATTACAGGTATTTACATCAGATCTATTTCATGAGTTCGAGGAGGGTGGTATACCTAATGATGAGTAGGATGTTGGATCATTTGACCCTCAAATTGCTGGTGGTTTAGGGAGGACTCAGAGGGGGTGTAGTCTTGCATAATTGATGATTCCTAACCCTATCCTCAAGTGACGTCCACATATTGGCTTCGATCCACACATGCATAGGTATGTTTACTTATGTATTATATTTAGTTTTCATTAATTATCATTAATTTATATATATATATATATACACACTAATTGTTTGATTATTTGTTCTCTGTTTCACATATTTTCACATATAGCTATTGGACATAGGATTGCTATATTTATAAATTATTTTTCTGGAGCATGGGTTACATGGGATCATATTTTCATAGATGTTTAGCACTGCATGTTCAATCATTGGATGGTGCGTAAATAAATAATATTTATTTTGAAATTTATTTAATTAATAACTTGATATTATTATTTTTAGGGTTTATAGTATCTCATTGATGAGATCATGTGTGACTCTATCTGGAAGGCATGGGAGGGTTGTATATGTGATCGTTGTCGTCGGTTTTTACACAATTTGAGGAGGAGGACAGTGAGGAAAGTAGGAGTCACAGAGTTTGATTAGTCTTGTTGTGCCCACCGACCTGATTACATTTCATCTCAGGTTTGGGATAGATTATGTTTATACTGGATGGGTGGTATTTTTCAGAGGATATCATCAGTAGGTCGGAAGAACTAGGGGAGACAGGATGTGACACATCGAGCTGGTAGTCATATATTCATTACACATAGGGAACATATGGTAAGTAGCTTTTTTAATTAATTTATATAACTTTAAATGTAAACTATTTATTTTATATTCATATAGAAAGTCGAACAGCCTGATATTATAGAGTTTGGCATTTATAGGAGGATTTATAGTGATCTTATCACTGGAGAGATTAAAGGTTATCGACAGCATTAAATTGTGGTCATTATAATTTCTTTTTGTGTTTTAAAATTAAATAAAAATAATATTTTGACTATTTTAATTTTAAATTGAAATTGAAGGAGTCATATGAGGCTGCGATGTCTCAGACATAGACTGAGAGTCAATCCGAGATCAATGATCAAACCAGTACAACAATATTTGATAAGGCAGCACGGATATAGGCAACCCAGTATTCCTTCAAGAAAGGTTGAGTTGTTGGTATTGGCTCTCGATTGACACATGGGAGTTCTTATGGTACCGCTACGATGTTGACGTGCAGCTCAAAAGGAGCTTGTGGAGAGTCATCATCATCTGCTGCACAGTATCAGGAGCAGTTGCGAGCTCAGGGTGAGCTTATAGAGTATGCATAGGGAGTAGGAAGAGCTCTGTCGACAGTATTAATAGTAGCAGCAGGAGGAGGAGATGCATCGGTGGTAGCAGCAGCGATAGAAGAAAACAATGGAGTACATGCTATGTCTAACACATGGTTTAGGGATGGAGTTCCCTCCACCATCTCCTCCAGCTCCTCCACCTCCTCCAGACGATCATCCCCCTTAGTGATATATTTATTTTTTATGATAAAAAATTTAAATGTATTTTTTTATAACATTATATATTTACATTTTTATATACTGTGCTTTTTATATTGTTATGAATGTTACATATTTTATTGTTTTTTTATTTTTTTATTTTTTTATTCTTTTATTACTTTATTATTTATATATTTATTTACTATTTTATTAAAATTATTATTTATTATTATTTTTTTTTATTATTATTTATATATTTTTGAAAATATTAAGGTTTTTATAATTTTATAATTTTATAATTTTATTATTATTATTATTAATTTTATTAATATTAATATTATTATTATTATTATTATTATTATTTTATTATTATTATTTTATTATTATTATTATTATCATTTTATTAATATTAATTTTTTTTAAGTTATTTGTGATGTGCCTGTCGTAAATATTATTTGTGACGGGCCCTTTGAAATAAGGTTTTTAAACAACTCAGAGAAACTATTTTCAATGGGATAATTTACCATTGCAAATAGTATTTCTTACAAAAGACCTTTGAAAAAAATACTATTTGCAATGTCATTTTCTATAATGGGGTATTTGCGACGGGACCCCATTACAAATAGTTCGATTTTTTTAGTGACATTTATATGTATACAATATATTATATATATAAATATATATAATATTTATATTATATATATATATATATATATATATATTATATATTATATATTCATATAAAATAATATAATATTTATATATAGATAAAACTTTATGAATATTGTTACATCTATAAATATATTTATAATGTTATATCATGTTTACACGTATATATTTAATATATCAATATGATTCTTATCTATATATTAATATAAATTTATTTATTTATAAATATATATATATAATGTATTTTGATATTTAATAATAGAATATATATATAATATATATATGTAATATAATATAATATATATTTATATAATTATTTTTATATACTTACATTTTTTTTTATTTGTATTTAGTAAATGTATTTATTAAATATATTTGTATAATATGTTTATAATGTATTTAAATACATTTATATAATGTCTTTATAAGACACATACACACACATTCTATAATTTGATATATTTTAAAAATAATAAAAAATATTAGAGGGGATTAAATCCCCCGCTAATCGGCGATTATAAACCACCTCAAGTTTTTTAAATTTGAGGGGGTTCAAAACCCCCTCTAATTATATGTATGTGTGTGTACGTATATATCTTTATAATCTATTATTATTATTATTATAAAAATTACAAATGTTTTTATATTATTTTTAAAATAAATTATATTTATGTATATATTTATATAATATATTTATGATTTTATATTTTAATTAATATTATATGAAATAAAATTTCATACAAACAAAAATATTAATGTATACGCACATTATACAATAATATTTATGTATACATATAAATATTATTAAATACAATCATATAAATTACTTATATTTATATATTTATATAAGATGTTATAACATATTAAAATACATTTGTATGTTATGTTTTTATTATATGTATATTATGATTTTTTTTTAAAAATAGTGGAGGTTCACAACCCCTCTGATCTCTTAAATTAGAGGGGGTTGTGAACCCCCTATAATGTTAGTGATTAGAGGAAGTTGTGAACCTCCTATAATGTAAGACATTAGAGGGGGTTCAAACCCCCACTAGTTTAAGAGATTGGAGGGGGTTGTGAACCCTACTATTTTCTTAAAAAATAGTCTATATAATACACATATATATATATATAGCACCTCTAAAATCCAACTGAATATATATATATAGTGCCTATAACCAAATATATAGTGTCTCTAACCGAATATATAGAACCACTAATTATTAAAGTAGTGTCGGTTTTGACGTAACCACCTCTAAAATCCAACCACATATTAAAAAAATAATACTAAAAATTTTAGAGGGGGTTGTTCATAACCCCCTCTAATTTATATAGAAATGAATTTAGAGGGGGTTGTGCATACCCCCCTCTAAAAAAACCTCTAATTTCCTTGTTTTTTTTTTGTGGACACCACTAAATTTAAAGATCTTAATAAGTTGTTCATATAGTATATCATGAGGTTATATGGGGTTTCCTCTACAATTATTTCGGAAAGATCCCAGGTTTAATTCCATATTCTAGACGAGTCTCTAGGAGGTGATGGGGACTCAGGTCCAGTGAGTACATCTTATCACCCATAGATGCATGGTTATATAGAGTATGCTATTCAGATCCTGGTGGATTTGATCTGTGATTTTATTTTGTACTTTGGTGGATCATGGGATATCCATTTGGGATTGGTTGATTTTTATTATAATAATAGTTACTAGTATTCAGTTATAATGGATCCCTTAGAGGATTTGTATGGTTTATTATACAAGTCAACTATTTGTTGGGTAAATGTGGGAGAGGCTTCTCTTGTGAGACCTAGCCTCATTCAGGATACATCAGGAAGGATTCAACATATACATTGGGCCTAGTTTCAACTTAGAGTTAGAAGAATTAATATGTGGATCATTGACATCGTCCTTTAGATTTTTCCCATTTTTGTTCGATTTTTCTTGAAAGTTTCTCCTTGGTTGGGTCACCATCGGCTTAGGAAATATAGAAATATGGATCTGATATATGTTGGACCATTTGAGGTCACTGAGCGTCATGGGTGGTTTTCTTATTGGTTATCATTTTTGGCTCATTTTATAGGTATCAGGGATGTTTTCCACACATCTCAGCTCGGGAAATATCACCCAGATCCTTCTCATGTTCTGAGTTGGGAAGAGAATTAATTAGAGTCAGATGTTTTTATTGTGGAGAAACCAGTAGAGATCATTGATTCTTAGGTGGAAGTATTACATGGGAAGTTTATTCTATTGGTCAGATTGTTATGGTGACATGTATTGGATTCTCATGAGAATTGGGAGTGCAAATCATCGTTGAGGGGCAGTGGCCACACCTCTTTATAGATAACCCATATTCCACATGACTTCCTGGGGATGGAATATCCCATGGTGGGGAGATTGTAACAAACTAGATAAAAGGTACATCCTCTTTTATGTTTAAGAGTGTGTTTATTGAGTTTAGAGGACATTGAGAATGTTTTAGGAATTTTTCGGTAGATCTTGGGCTAGTTGTAGCCTATAAGGAACATTTATGGTGTAAATATACATTTTGGAACAAGCCATGAAAATAGTTTGTGGTGTAAATCCATTTACACCATTAACCAACATTTTACATCATAAATATGTCTCTAGGGATAATTAACCCAAGGTGATTTATTTTTTCATGTATGTGAATTATGAGGATTTTACACTATATACCCCTAGTTTACAACGTAAACCCCTCATTTCAGATAGGTTTTATTCCCAAAAAACTTGAATCCTAATTCATTTGGTTTTTTTATTCCTTGTCACAAACCCCAGGCTCTTCCAAGAGATTTTGATTGTCTTGTGTTCTTCCAAATCACTTCTTTCAGTGCATGGTCTCCATCTTGGTTGTGTTGATCCTCCTCTGGTGAGTGTGGCCTTTATTCTTCTGCATTACTCTTATTGATGCATTTAACGTCCTGACACAAGTTCCACACATCTGTGCCTAATCCATTCAGTTATGTGACCTGAAGTGATCATTATCATATTCCATAGGCTTCCGACTAGCGGCGAGGGTATAATATAGATTCCATGGGGATAATATACCCTCTTTATCAAAGTATCACAAAAATAAAGTAATAAACAATAAACAGATGATAATAATCAATAACAAGAATAATACAATAACTAGAACAAACCAGTATCTCATGATGAACCAAAATAGGAAACAATATCCAAAACTAAAATAGTAGATATTTCATGCTAAATATGTGTCCAGTTTCAAATAAAAAACCCAAAATAAAGAAACTGACAACTCCCAATGGGGTATTGACACCAATTTTGGTTCCCACATCCATGTTCCATCCCATCTCAACCATCTAACATAGGACTCTTTCCCTTATCTTGTCCTTCAAACATAAAGTCTATTTGGGTACCATTCAAGTATCCCAAGTAGGGTGTGAGTGAAACTTAGTAGATCACCACCAACGAAGTCTAAAAACATATCCATTCAATAATAGTGTATGCAGTTGTATAAATAATAAGGTACAATTGATAAAATAAGTAGTTTACCAAATCAATTATCCTTTAATTAAACACATCAATATCTCAAGTTCACGATGACACCCAAACCGAAAATACCTACTTTGGACCATGTCAGAGTCCGAAATATTCTCAAGGGATATCACATATCAAAATACAATGGTTATCATTTATCATTTAAATTCAATTCATATCATGGCTATTTGGAACTATAGTCAAACACCAAACTCATAGGCATAAAACATCGTGTCTAGCATCCCCATGGGTATTTGGAGCATCATTTCCAATCCCACACCTCATGGGTATTTGGAGCATCGATCCCTATCCCATACAAAAATATTCACATGCATGCATTTGGGTCTAGAACGTCAAGGATATCACCCCATGGGTATTTGTAACATCAGTTTGTGTCCCACACCCCATTTCTCAATCAATCACATATATCATGAATATCACATTTAACAAGTATAATCAAAATTAACCCTTTAATAAAATATTCACATCACGATATACCATTTCAATTATCAATTCAATCATAAACCTTTTCTTTAATCACATTTAATAATATAAACAATTCACTAATAAATATATCTATCAACATTTATTCACAAAACCCATTAACCCTTAAATGTTAACCCAAACATCCCTTTATTCCCATTATCAATCAATTAAACATCTCAAAAATTAACAAATTACACCATCACATTTAATTGACAAATTCCATAAACCCGATATCCCATCAATTCCATAATCACATCATTCCATTAATTTATTAAGCAATTAATTAATCCAATTCAAGATGTGATTACCAAACATGGAAATTTATATTTCACAATTCCATACAAAAAATTATAATCAAGACTGTAATTTTCAATTTAGACAACCTATACCAAGATTGTTAATTGATTCTCACCAACAGAAATCTCCAAATTGAATCAGAGTGTTCAATTGTACAATGAAGAGTGATATCTAGATCCAAAACTGAGATCCAGGATAAAATGGATTTATATATATAAAAAACTAGATATAAACCCACACCAATAGAGGAAAATTATTCCCTCTTTATCATAAAATTGATATGGGAGAGACAGAAATCCAATAGATAAGAAATCGAATACTGAGAGAGGTACAGATCTGTCAATCAGATCTTTGATTCATCAAGAATAGAGGTTTGGATGCCTTGGAATTCATTTGGAAGCCTCTAAAAAATGTATAAAATGATTTTAGTTTGATCTAGGGTTCTAAGGGATAATAATTAGGGTTTAAAATTTTAAAATAAATTTTCATAAGATTAAAATCCCACGTGTATGATTTCAAGGGCTGGGGCACACGATTTTAAAAATTGTGAACTTCTCCTATGTGGGTGCATGGTTACTACTGATAGGGAACATGGTTTAACAAACTGTATGCCTCTCTTGTGAGGGTTTATGGTTTCTTCTAATAGAACCCATGTTTTTACAAACCATGCACCAACCGTGCAATCCCTCTCTATCTATGGTTGCACAGTTTTCTGGGGTAGGGTACACGGTTTTGGACAACCATGCACCAATCGTGAACTGCCCAAAACCCCTCAAAAAACTTTCAATTTTCACTCAAAATCACCCAATAAATTCCTAAACAAAATTATAACAAAAAAAAGTAAGATAGTTCTTATAAAAGATCTCGATACATCACCATAAAAGGTCAGGATCTTATATGGCAGCGGTGTTGGACCATGTTTATGGAATCCATTAATCAGGTGTTGATTCTTGTTTGATCTTTCTATATCCATTATTTGATCTTATTTTGATGTATAATATTTATGTTTTTTGTGGTGCAGTGTGTGTGGTTCTCAAGTTATGTGTGGTCTAACCACTCTACTAACCCTTTTTGTTATGGAATTAGATTCAAAGATGTGGGAATTATTAATGGCGCCTCTATTTTTCATTATATATTTATTTCGGTGGGAATTATTAATGGGGCCTCTATTTTTCATTCTACATTCCTTTCGGTGGTTGTGGATCCCATCACTTTTGGTGTGAAATCTAAGTTTTAGGTAGTTATTTTTTCTCTAGCCTACACTAGATGAACCATAATTTCTCTTGATTTTATAAATTGTTTTATAAATAAATTGGCATGATTGATTTGTGTGCGTAAATATATTTGTGATAAAAGATGGTTTTCCCTTATTTTGGTAAAAGAAAAGGTGTTTTCAAATCATTGTGAGATGGATTATGAAGTGGGTTTTTAAAACATGTTTTTTATTAAAGAAAGGGTTATTTTGAATTTTTTGTGAAATGTGAAGATATTTTAATTTGATTTGATAAATTTAGCACATGGGAATCCTTGGGTACTTAGGTGGAAGGTATATTATTGGGCCTCATCCATTTTATAGTCGAAAGGTTCACTCATGGGTTGTTAATCTACTCCTCAGGCCTATGTTCTAGGGAATTTATTTTGACATTGTTTGGGGGTTCACACATTGTGTGTTCCTCTACTCCTTATGCATGTGTTCTAAGGACTTTAGTGTGAACTAGTTGTTAGTTTTGGTATGATTATTCTACTAGTCTTACCTGCAGTGATCCTTGACCTATTTACCACTATTATTTTGATTTTTACTATTTTGGATTTGATATGCCTGCTTTGAGAAGTGTAGATTTATGCTTTGAAACTATTTTACCTAGATTATTTTATAATTGTGGAAAATAGGAAATATTTATCATGCTTTTTATATAAAACTAATTTACTACTTATCATTTCATTTTTTCTTTTAAATTATCATATTGGGCTTATTTGTATAGATACTTGATATGGAACACCTAGGTGAGATCCTACTGAGACTTTTTAGCTCACTCTCAACATGCCCCTTTAGTGGTGTGTGGACCTTTTATGAAGGAAAAAATCAAGGTGCCATAATGATGTGATGGGTTTCATGTCATTCGGGTATGGGTAGGTAGTGGTGAGATGGTGGGATGTTTCCCACTTATCACATGAAGTTGTAGTTTTTAGTTTAGATATCCTTTCTAGGTTTGTTCGACACATACCTTTGGGTTTTATCTGATTATTTTTTGAGTTCTATCACTACCTCTATATTCCTATGTTTATGGAATATATATTTTTGTTTTTTTCTTCAACTATTTCTTTCTATTTTGATTATTCATTCCATGTATTTTGTTCCAATTTGGGCGAAATCATTCCCTTTAGTTGTTATTTGATGCTCGGGTGTTAGTATCCAGCTTGTGGGGATCAAGAACACCCTTAAAGTATGTGGTGGAATGGGTCGGGTACTAGTGTTATAGGGTAAACTAGGTCAGTACATTACACAAATCCTTCCTCAACTTATTAATGAATAACACGTCATTCATAACACACATAACATACCCTACTCCCCACGAACATATGGAATCACAGTTTTGGTCAGTACATCAAAGTACATGAGTCATGAAAAGAATTAATAATAATATTAAAGTCTAAGGACCATTACACACACACACACACACACATGGATATTAATTCTCAATGAAACATAAAACATATAGAATCCCTACAGTCTATTCTCATAATCTCTGATATTGGAGATTACTAAGTTTGAACTTCCTGAAAAGAAATCACATTTGTTTAAGAGTAATCTCACTTTGTAGTCAACATTCTATATGTATCATTATAGTATGTTATCTAACTATATAACTATATTTAAGAATATTTTCATGTAATTTCAAGATTCTCAACATAGTAGGGAACTACTATGACCTTATTAATGCAACAGATACTCTAAAACATTATTATATTAAATTCATGTAAAAAAATGAACAATATGTAATAATATGATTTATTAATATTTAAATCTTTGAATACATTTAATACAAAGTACTAATAGTTTTTCTAGAACACAAACTCCAATAATTAAAACAAAAACACAATGGAATAATATATCACGGATATAAATTTCTTAATAATGTTGGAGTTGGTGCCCTAGTTTTGGCTTTCTTAGTACTTGACAACATGTTTTCACAATTAATGAAGTTTCTTATCATGTTATGATTGTTCCTCTACATGACATTTATATGTGATAGTATACTAATAATATATGTCATAGTGAAGGGTCATATAATTTCCCCACTATGAGAGGACCATAAGGCGCCAAGACATTATTCTTGAATATATGTTATATGGCTGGATGATATTTCCAAATGGTAAATAAATAATACAGTCTATCAGGTGTAGAAGGATCATAATACATTGAGAAACCTCATCATAGTGTTCTCCCTTCGTAATCTTCAAGATAGAATTTTATGAGAACATAACTATTAATATGAAATTCATATTTCGATGTGTCATTGGATGTCCCTATTTGTGGACATGTGTATTGATAATTTGACTTTAATATTGTTATTAATGGATATCATAACTCTCATGCTTTGATTTATTGATGAAAATTAGGACACCATTTTCTTACGATGAAGTAGGATATGTTGGGTGCATCACGAGTGATATTACATTAATGGATAATGTGAGAAATGATTTATCCCATTTGTCCCTTAATGGAAGTTGATATCTTAGGTCCTTTGATGGGTATGGAACTGCCTGTAAAATCCATGTCCATAGTATAGGAGAGTTAATTTTCAAAAATCCAAAGAAAGATAAATTGAGCATATGAGCTAATGACACTGGCATGCCACCTTCTTAATTTGAGATATTTCGATAAAGATATTATATTACATGGAAATCATTCATAGACGGTTGAATTTTATTATGACATTAACTTATTTCTCTATGGGATCCTTGGAATATTTCTAGACATTAACCTTTTAATTCAGATATTTATACCTAATTCTTCTTAGAAAGAGTCCTAGAGGGTCACACACAAAGTGTATCTAAAATCTCATTTAAATTCAAGTATTGAATTTAACAAGTTAAAATAAATAATATTTATTCGGGTTTAGTTGATCATCATAGTTTAATAATAAGTTATTTGAAAGAATAACTGATTTAAATAATAATAATAAATATTTATTTTCAAGTTTAGTGAATATAAAATTTATTATATTTATCATAGAATAATTCAGTGATATTTATTTTTTATATAATCGTTATTTGAGTATTGGTAAATATCAATGAAGGAAAGTGGGTCGATCTTGATGGTCTGATTTGAAATTTTATAAATAATATTTATTTATATTATTAATGTTTTGTGCATGTCAAGTGATTAATATTATTATTATTATTATTTTACATGGAGTCAACTAAGAATTATTAAGTATGAAAGGGGCTTATGTGTGATTTTTCAACCCTAAACTTACCATAATAAACGTATAATTATATCACTTTACAAAACTCAATTTCTGCATACAAAAAGGATAGAGAGAGACTCTCCTAATCTCTATAGAGATATATAGAGATCAAGAACATTATTTATCTTCCTCCTCTCCCAAGACTTTGAGGGAATATCAATATTTATTCATCCTTTGAGAAGAATACTATTGTGATCATCCATAAATAATGCAAACAATCAGGATTGGTTATGATAGCACCCAAAGATTCTACAGTGATGTTCAGAGATTTTGGAATAGGTGTGGACCATTTCTAGAGGGATTATAAACTTGGATCCTATAGCGCAGCGATGGTATGATGATATCTAGTCCACATATCATCAACAAAGAGAGAATTACAAGCTGAGGTAATTTTATATCTGATCATAAAATAATTTTAAATTACATGTGAATATCCTCATCTTCTGGTTCCAACATTTTAATATAGTCAATTAATCTATGGTTTTCATTTTACATGACATTTTAATCATGGTAAGAAACTATTACACATAAATTAAGACTAAAAGTCAAGTGGGTCATACTGTTATAAGATGTTTATGCTGCGTTGGAAACCTACAAGTGGAATCAAAGGTATCACATGTTTAATTTATAATTATTTATTATTCATTTATTTTTTTCATGTGTTTGAATTTTATTTTACTTTTATAGATTCATTTTAATATATGACATCATCATTTATTCCATTTCTTCATTTTCTATAACATAACTAGTAAAGAGATAAGATTTAAAAATGAAGAAGCATTCGAAGAAAACCATCTGGAGGTGCCAAATGCTCTACATAGACAAAACTAGAGTACACAACATGTGATTCATAAATGAACATTGTGTACTAGTGCTTTCGTATCAGTATCTCATGATAAATTCGGAAAGATCTCATGAAATCAGATCTAAGATCCAACATAAGTGGATTGATGTGTAGATATGGATAGGTCGGCTCACTAATTGAAGAACTACATGTCTTGTATCCATTGTGCATGGTATATGGTACCTAGTTTCTCATATCTAGTGAGAACACGGGGTGTCTCAGGGTTTCGTGTATCAAATACATGACATGTGTATTGATGAGACATGAAACTATGAGGCCACATGTTGTATATTCAAATTACACATTGTGTAACAAAAACTTAGCCATGATGGGAAACACACCCAGTCCCAATGCATGTTTTGTGGACATGGGTAGAAGATGGTACATGTTGTGTACTATAGTACATGACATGTAGTCTATTACAGATAGTGTTCCTAGTTTTTCATATAGAAAAATTAAATATATAATCAAACTTATCCACTTTCATTCCATGTGTCATTTATTTGATAATGCACACCATATCATAGGATTAATAAGTATATATTAATTCAATTTTCATGTTAAACTTTTGGATAATCACATGAAGTTGTCTCCAATTACACTTATTTACTTCATTAATTTTCAGGGATTTTTTTAATTGATAGATGATAGTGATTTTAGGATGCATGGATTCAAATTATGATAAATTTAATTGATCGGATTAATTTGTGGTGTATTATCTTAATTAAATAATGAAATGAAGTAATTGATAAGTATATTGAAAATGTATGCTTGTTTCTTGATGTTTGGATGATCATGAGATTAGAATAGCCCTTTTTATGTGACTGGTTCCTTTTAATTTATTATTATTAAATTAAAATTGATGGATTGTGTGTAATCCCTTACTCCTTATTATGTAATGGCCTGTATTCCCATGGTTCCTTTTAAGTAAACCCCCTTTTATAAAATACATTTGATCCCCTCACCTATGTGTGAGAAAAATATTATGTAAGGATGTAACTCTTGGGTGATAGGAGATATTCTGAGTCAAAGATTCAATGTGAAACCAATCGAAGCAATACATAGAATCAAAATGTGGAATGTTGCAACACAAACTAAGTGATAGTTAAAGGTGTTTTTCCCTAGGTTTGAGGGTTGGTTTATCATCTTCTATATAAACTAACCATTAGATAATTTCATGATAGTTCCACTTATATTTTATTTATATTAGTTTAATGGTTGATTATTTATGTTTGTGAATACTATGTGGTCACCAAATAAATGAATTAATAAGTATGTAAGATTGTATAAAATTTAACTAGATTATGCATGAATGTTTCATAAAAAATAGTTAATAAATTAATTAAAATACACTTAATATTAACAAGTCATGTAAAAAAATAAAATGGGCTTTATGAATAAGGATAAAAATACATCAAATAAAATATTAAGTCAGTATAGACTTCCACCACATGAGTTAGAATTGAACTCATAGTTCAAAGTTATTGACCAACCCAAGTTGGGGTGATTTCAATTATCATGGAACTTTTAACTTGAAGTTTTGTGTTGACTTAACTTGGTTTACATCAAGGGTTTATTGTCTAAGAAATACTTGGTGTAATTGAGAAGCATGTGTTGAGGAAATATTTATATAGGATTTTGGGATTGGGGATTCTACTCAATGGATCGAGGAGCTTTGATTTAATGTAGTTGGTAAGTTATTCCTACCTAAAACCCTTCAAACAACTTTGTGTGCCCATGTTTGGGTTATAGGAAGGGGAATATGGATCATTAACACTAGAATATCTAAGAAATAAGATATTTTCAAACTGATGGTGAGAGTTATTGGGTTTCAAAAAACAATAGGAGATTAATGTAATTAAATTAATCTATTAATATATTTTGTAATCAAAACAAGTACTAATTATCTACTCTTAATTTGTAGAAATGGAAAATTAAATGAATTCAAAAATATCATTGTGATCTATACTAGAGAAGGATAACCTTCTCACCATTAAAAATTTCCAATAATGGTATAGGTGCTTGCACATTATACTATTCTACAAATAGAAATTATACATGTTGGAATCCACACTTATCAAGTTTCTTTCAAAAGAGGCTAATGAGGGAGAAGTGTCTATTTATTTGAGGCATGTGGATGAAGCAATGGATATACAATGTGTCGTGTTATATTTCATGTACAATGAGATTATAAATCAATATGAGTATATAGATTCTTATAGAATCATTTCTCACCTTCAGGATCTCTATCAAGAGAAGGTGAGATAAAAGAGATATGGGATCTATAATGCATTGTTCACATGCAACCTTGGAGAGTTGGAGCTATTTGGGGCACATGTGGTTAATATGATTGGCTAAATCAAACACCTATATATCTTGGGATTTAAGATCCCTAATTAACTATTCATAGGTCTCATTATTTTCCCACTACCTAAAAACTTCTCTAGTTTTATTGTGAATTATAATATGATAAATAGTGATAATACACTTTCATAACTTCTTGATCTTATTCTCCAAGTTGATAAATACATGGGTGTGACAACCCCACTATCCTTATGGAGAATAAGAAGAAGATGAACAAGGAAAAGGGTCCAAATACTCGTTCTAAATATAAAGCTATTGATCAGCATTCTTCTAAGAATAATAAGATCCAAATGCAATTAAAGGAACAGGATGAGGTATGTTTTTCATGTGGTAATTAGGGATACTGGAAGAGGAATTTCACCCATATAAATAATCAGGGGAATCTTAAAGTGCACTTTTTATTGGGTGTAATATTTCTATATCTACAAGTTGGGTCTTAGATACTACCGGTGGTTCTCACATTTTTATCCAAATATAGGAATCGATTAGAATTTAGAATATTTTTAGAGATGAGGTGGATCTATGGGCTACTAATGTAGTGAGATGGTTTCCATATCCATTAAATACTACCATCTCACATTTCCAATGTGATTTATTATGATTTTAATGAATTATTATTATGTTTATAGTGTTAACTAGAAAAATATTTCCATTTCTTATTTAGACATGGATGGATTTATTTTTAGCTTTGGAAATAAGGGTTTCTACTTTTATAAAGATAGAATATGTTATGTTATGGCACAGTTGAATGACCATAATTATGTATTAAATTCAAAAACAAATATTAGAAATTGATAATAAAAAAAATCCACATGACTCATATAACACCCAGTTGTGGCATCACCATATTGGTTTTGTAAATGAGAATCATTTTACAAATCTCTTCCAAGATGGTTACTTATACTCTTTGAAGATTAATCCACTTGAAATATGTTATGCATGTTTACATGTTAATATGACTAAACCACCATTCAGTGGTCAAGGTAAAATGATCGTGGGGATTATAGAATCTATACACACTTATGTGTGTAGATATTTTCAGGTAGAATCTAGAGGTGGATTATCATAATTTATTACTTTTATTGACAACATGAGTAGGTATGGTTATATCTAATTAATGAAATATAAGTCTAAATCCTTTGAGAATTTCAAATAGTTCAAGAGTGAAGTTGATAATCATCTTTGTAAGAAGATAAAGACACTTCGATCAGATCAATTTGGTGAATATCTTAACCAATACTTAATCAAATTTCTACAATAGTGTAAAATTTTATCTCAAATCACTCCACCCTATACACTATAGTGGAATGGAGTTAGTGAAAGGAGGAATCATACACTACTGGACATGGTGAGTTTAATGATGATTCATGTAAGCCTTAAATTATCCTTTAACAGATATGTGTAACACCCCAAGATTTTTTGAATTTTTATTGAATTAATTTAATCTTTTTAATATTTTGTATTTCACACAACACTAAATATAGCTTTTGTTATACGAAATCACTAATTTTGGATTGTGTTATATGAAACTATAAGTTAATATTTCACTATATGAAACACTTAGATTAGATTTACATATGTGTAATAATATGTTTGGAATGTGTTACACATAATAATTTTTCCCTTCAATAACTTGTTTTACACGTAAGACCGAATTTTACCAAACTATTATATACTATTAATATTATTATTAAAATATTATTATAATTATCACTTAACCATTAGAATGGAATATATGAATGATATTGACTAAATTATGAAACTATGGTTTAAAAATTTATACAAAATTAACCCTTTGGTTATCAATTAGTTAAAAATTAATGAAATAACTATTTGAAAATAAAGAGATTCATTTTATAAGAAAACTATTTTTCTAGGTACAAACACCATTTTATCTCAATAAATTAGACAAAATGATATTGATGAATGTTTTTAATAAAATTTTAATATTATATATTCAGTAAAATTGTTTTACACTCATCTAATAGGTTTGACAGGAATAAGATAAAAAATCCAATTTTATGAATAAAAAGATGTATTTTTCTAAAAGGTAATTTCATCACCTTTTAATGGAGAAACCATTTTAAATATAATTTTTGACCATTTTATAATTTTTATTTGAAAAAATAAACTTCATTTTTGAAATAGTGATATCAATGTTTACATTGGGTTAATTCTTGGTATTTTTCAGAGAATTTTAAGTTTTTGATGAATAGTGAAAACACTAAATTTTAATTGAAAATTGATTTTTTTCTAATTTATTTATATAGTTAAATTATATTTTAAATTGGTTTTAAAGTGTATTTAAATAAATTATACATAAATTAATCCATTTTATTTTATTTTAATCAATTTCACATTGAAATTGGATATAAAAACATTTCAAACTTTTGAACTTTTTCACTTAAAAAACTCGTCGTCTCATCCCATTTACAGGATTAATTTTAAATTAATTCTAGACAATTATGTGATTAGAATTTGGAAAAATAGATTCCATATTTGTAATAAAAATAATTTATAATTACTAATAATTTCAACTTAGTTTTTGACCAAAATTATTAGTGAATGTAATTAAAATTACTTTTTATGATTAAGGAAAAAAGCGAGCTTAATTGATAACTAAACTTGAAAAATGAGGTGTAAAAATGACCCTACACTTGTCTAAAAATTATTGGATGTAAATATTTAGACCTTTAAACATATAAGTATCTATAATGATCTTTTTTAAACCCTTGGTGATAGTTAAAACGTGGGGAGAACTCAAATATATTGAAGAATACCCAATGTGTCCATTTTCCCACTTATAAATGGCCTCCTCTCCTCCTCTCATCACACCTCTCAAGAAATTTTGGATCATAAAAATCCAACCCAATTCAACTCACAAAATATATCACTTAATCCTAAAATCCTATATTTGGGTATAAATCCAACCAAGGAATCCCTTTTGTGAAAACCAAAATGAGTTACCCAAAGAAGAGGTAACATTCTTCAACAAGCACTTTATTTTCATTTCTTTCTCCACCCACTCAAATATTATTATTAAATGATTAAATAATAACCTAAGTATACTCAATATACTGATATTTTGTTTTATTAATGGTTCAACCTACACTCACAAAAACTTCCATCAAATGGGATACTCAATCATTATTTGTGTGTACGACGGACTACCGCCTCACGATACAATGTTGTCCATTCTTCAATTTCCAACTTTCAAGGTTGGTGATAATGATGTGATTTATGTTTTTATATGATATTTATGATATTTATGATATATATATATATATATTATTTAATTATTATATAACACACACCTTCATGATTTCCATTTTGTATAAATATAATAACTTCATTTGGGGACGTGTGGACTACCACCTCCTCAAAGCGATGTGATTCATTCACACTTTACATGGAATGTATTAAGTATGAGTTTACTAAATTTATATGATATATATGAAATAAAAATAATACTATAATGATAATATATATATATCATTTACTTTCTTTCTTTCAATACGATAAGAAAATGGAAACATAGTCTATGTGTACGTAAGGCTTACCGTCTTTATGAATAGTGTATTCAATTTCATATTTATATCATTTATAGATTAATAAAAATACTTATATACTAAATATATATGATTTTTTTATCATTTTTTATATTCTGGATATAATTATATCATGATAATAGTAAGTTTATCAAGAATAAAAAATCAAAACATATACAAAAAACAAAGCAGTCATTACCTAAAACAGAACATTAACATGGAATTGTTAATAAATGGGTAATATAAAGTCACAAAAAAAACATATATGATATGATATATAATAATTTTTTTATTTGAAATATTTATAATAAAATTTTATTTATTATGCATTAGGTTTGAATGTGTACAAATAAAGTCAAGAATTAAGGTAAGGGTTTTCTCATCACACTTTCATTTCTGTGAGACTTATGTCGTATTCACCACTCATTTATTTTGTGTGGTGTATATACTTTACATTAATGTATTATATGATTATTATAATTAAATTTATGGTTATTTAAATATCCATTTTATGATATTTGATTCATGGGGTTTATGGTTCAAAAGTTACCAAATCAGTAATTCAATTTTGTCATGTTTAAGATACATGCCATGCTATGCACCTATATTTTTATATGATATGTATATTCTTACATTTAACATGTTATATAATAAATATTATTATTTTCATGATATTATAATATTCATGTAATGTTATTATATCATGGTTATTATGATCTAAAATTACTAAAGTGGTAAGATTTTATTGTTACAATCTCATTGTTTATCATCATTGTTTACGATTATGCTTCCATTGATGAAATATTGTGATCAATATATCAATAGATCTCATGAATTTATTATATTGTGGTTATTCATGATATCCTTATGTAATAGTACCATTTTTTACTCTGTTACTTGAGATTATTAAGAAAATTTCCTTAAGAAAACCCAATCTTATTTCTCTCTTCGTTCGGAATTGATGTTATTTAAAAAACCATGTTTTCTAAAAATGTTTTCAAAAATGTTATACTATCATACTATGATTTATAAAAGATATTTTTACCCATGTTTTACCTTTTTTAAAAATGTTTTTAAAAAGGAATATTCTTGTCATATTTTGATCAGGGCACTTTTCTAAACTTTTTAAGGTGTAAAAGGAATGTTTGGATTGTACGAACTTACCCACCATCATGACCATCATTTCTGTGAAGACTCTTTTTAAATTTTACATGGTTATTTTTTTTAAGAAATAGTTTTCCTAATATTCTAGAAATTAATTATTTTTAAAACAATTTTCAAATATTTTTTTTTTCAAAATATTTTCTAACTTTATTTATGAGTTCTAAAAGTGTTTTCAAAGGAAAAGGTTTTTAAAATGTTTTCAAGATTCCTTTACTTACATTTTTTAAAAAATAGTTTATAAAATTTTTTTAAGAATACTTTATAAGTTTTAAAGAAAAAAATGGTTTTCAAAATGTTTTCAAGTTTCCTTCATAATTTTTCATGGTTATTTTCAAAGAAAATAGTTTTCAAAAGGTTTTATGTTTCAAAAAATAATTAAATAAGAAAGAATATTTTTCTAAAGATATGTTTTTTATAATATTTCAATATTATTTTCCATATAAGATGACATCTTTTGGTGTTACTCATACTTTTTTGGAGATACGATCCAAGAGTTCCATTCATATTCTTTATCCAAATGGTTTATGTTTTTATGGAATGATGGTTATGAAACCTATTTCTCTTTCATGGGTTATATGTTTATGAAACTTGTTTCTCTTTCACAAGTTATATTCTTATAAAACCCACTTCTTTTCATGGGTTATGCTTTGATTAAATGATCATGAGACCTATCTATTTTTCATAGGTTATGATGTGATGAAATTTTTATGATACACATTTCATTTCATGGATTATGATATGATGTTTATGAAACCCATCTCATTTTATGGGTCATGATATGATGAAAATTTTATTATCTTGTAGAATATGTATGTATGATTTTATTATGTGATGGTTGGGTCCTGTATCTCCCTCCAATTATTTGGTTAAATATTTATATCTCCTGAGATAATGATGGGAAAAAAGTCTATGGGATTGATCCACTATGGGAATAAGGGGAAACCTGGTCTATTATGGGAAGCAGGGGGAATCCAATCCACTATGGGAAGATGGGGAAACCTAATGCCTTATAAGGAAAGGACTGTGATTGGGGATGGTGGTGTGTCCCACCCAGTAGGTAAATTCCCTAAGAATTTCCATGATAAGTTTTGTAAATGTTTCTTGAATTATAGGGAATGATTTTACATGTTTATGCGTTTGACATAATTCCATGTATTATTCCTATGTTATGATTTCATGGCTTATTCTCTTGATTCCCTCATGACTCATGTCATATGAACTAGCAATATTTATGCCATGACTTGTGTGTATGATCTTTGATATGCAAGGTATGATCTTATAATATTATGCTCATGTTATCATGCCCTTATGTTCATGATTATTCTTATGTATCTTCTTTTCTTACACTTACTAAGCATCTGAGATCGCCCATTTATTATGTTTCCTTTTCCCAAGTTATGAATAAAGGTTTTAAGTAGGTGTACTAAATGGGAATATATTTATGAGAGATGTTAAAGATCTTTCACCAAATTATAATAATGTGTTTCAAGTTTCAAAATACACTAAACTATTATGGTCCTCAAGCATGTGCTTTTGTAATTTACTAAATATTCATATAAAATGATGTAATATCCATGTATGTCAAGCCTGGGTCTCTATAGTTAGTATCAAAGGAAAGTTTTATCCAACCTTTGGAAATTAGGATATGAAACCTTTAGTGAGATCCATATGGATATTTATAAGGATATGTCTAGGGATGTCTCTAAGGATAATTCTATGTATGAGTTAATGTTTAGGAAAATGTCCTGGAATATTGGTAAATGATAGAGTGAGTGGTTTACAATAAATACATCAATATATGGATACTACAAGTAGATGTGGCTCTGTTACAAATTTACATAGTGGAACCCCCCCCCCCAACATCGTATTGAGATAGACTCGATCAGGAACCGGTGTACGACAATGGGCCTTACTGCACACATAGTTTGACACTCCTAGGGGATGTGATTTGGGAATTAAAAAATTATTTACAAACCATCATGAATGATTTAAGTAGAATATGACTATTAATCACCTAATATTAAACTAATTTTTCATATATTAAAGAAGTATGTTTCATGATTTAGACATCCTATAAGTTCTTTCTCATGTTTATATGGTTTTATGCTTTGATAAGTGTTTCTAACACCATGTTTTCTAGTTTTATTCAATGGAAGGAGATAGAAGGAACTTCGTTAACATTGAATGTTTTAGATGTGGAAAGTATGGTCATTATGAAAATTGATTTCCTAAGTAGAAATATCATGAAGAGAATGAGGAAGGTTGTATGAGTATTGGTTATACTACTAAAGATAAAAGGACCACAAATGAAATATGGAAGTTATGGGATATTCTAATAGTATTTTTTACATTAAACGTAAGAAGAATGATTAGATTAAGGTTAATTAACCATAACACATGATTCATATTTCATATTCTAGGAATGTTTTATTAAGGAATAAGATGATGAATCTTGGGTATGGTTTAATAATAAAGTCGGATGATTGAAGTGTATTTATTTTAGAATTTAAATATTATGTTATATGAATCATGAAATTTATAAGTATTTTCAATATAAGTTTTTCATAAATGATTTAAAAGGATGTGTTAAATGGTGTTGAATACTTGGAAAAGTGATATTTTGATTAAGGTAAGGTAACCCTTAATGTGTTAAAGATGTTGAGAAAATTGTGTTTAGATTGGATAAAGAGATGATTGATTTGGATAAAGTAAATTGGATAGTATTGATGACCTAAGAACTAATAAATTATTTAATGAAAAAGGGTCTATGTTATCATTTATTAAGTTTAAAACTTTTTTTTATTTGAGGAATACATCCAATAATCTTTGGAATAAGATTGAATGCATGTTTTCAATAAGGTTTTGTGGTAATTCAGGTTATTACCATGTTTCAAGAGAATACATGATGAAGGTATTCACATGTTTGGTATATGAAAACCAAGAGATACTCTATGATATATGGGGGATCAATTATAATATATTTTTGAGAAATTTAGTGACCTTATTTCTAATGTTTTGGATTTTCATCTTTTAGAAGGGTTATAAGGTAAACCATTTATGAAAATTTTAAGTTAAATTTAGGATGAAGTTTTTAAGATTAAAGTATTATCTCGCCATATTAGGAATCATGTATATTGGATAACCTATTCTAACCACATTTTTTTATGGTAACTAAATATATATGGGATGACTTATCAAGGATCTCATGATCCATTAGTGCTTCAGGAATGAAAAAAATCACCTTATTTTTCAGAGTAATAGGTGAAGTGGAAATTGGTCAAGACATGACCAAAGGGTGAGATTTTTATTATTAAAGGTAATGAAATAAAGTAATTATATCTTCTTGTGAAAAAAATTATTCAACTTTAGGAAAAGGGTCTTGGAATAAATTTTTGTCCTATTATCATCATTTTTTATGATATCAATGAACTCTTTCATGATTCTTCAGTTTAAGGTTTTTTGACTTTTATCTTTATCTATATCACACACTTTCTTGTGATCAATGATCTTTATCAATATCTATGATTATTTATGAGTTTCTTCCATGTTCATGTTTTCACTTTCCATCTATTTTATCCTATGTGGAAACCTAGTTATGTGTTTCTTTGGGTAACCTTTATTGTAAGGAACTAACCCCAATTGTCCATAGCTGATGCCTTATTTTATTACATTGGAATATAAATAAGGAATTTATTTCCCAAAGGAAATAATAGTTTATTAGATTTATAAAACAAGATACATACATAAGTTTGACATTACAACTTGAAAGGAAATACAACATTTCAACTTCTTTTGAATCACACATAATATCCTAGATTATCCTTGAAATTCATTCATAATATTCTTCTTCACAACCTGGGGAAAATAAAACATGTGAAAGGGTTTATATTAGATGCTCAGTAAGGGTAAATAATACAGTATAAGAAATTATAAATATAAACACAAGGCATGATGAATAACTAAAACTTCATGCCTTTAAAAATAAACTTGAGCATCATATAGTAGGAATAAAAAATGATTAAATAATTCCATAAAACATAACCATGGATATTCTACTAGTAGAATAATCACATGGACTATAAATATCTAGTTTCATAATGAGGTAATTCATAATGTTGGACATCATAATCATTTTATCAAGGCCTTATTTCAAGACCATACATAAACTGGTAAAAAACTAATATAGTTTGTCTCATGAGACCTACTGATGCATCGAGGGGCTATAGAAGGCCCCACCCATAATGTAATAAGTCCAATGAATTCCTCGTATGAATGGGGATAAACATAAACACTATATAAATTTATATTGAAATTAACATATGAAATATAAATAACTCTCCCCAATCATTAAATATGACCACTAACCATTCAGAGTAATATGGTGAATGGTATCAAGATAGCACATCCATAATTAAACTAATAATAAACCATTCAATAAAATATGGTAGATGATATCATAAAATATTAATCCCAATTAAACATAAGAATCAAAAATAGTGTTGAAATATATGAAAATACTCATATAAAATCATCAAGTAATTCTTAAGATAAATACTCTTTTACATTGAAAAGAAGAGTTATTTTGGAAAAATATTTGTATAAAACCGTAAGTTAATTAAGTTATTTTTTTATAATAAAATGATTTATTTTATAAAAATATTGGTTGATAAAAAAATTATAGAGTTCCCTTGAAAATAGGTAAAAGTTCAATAAATTCCCTTGAATTGAGTTTGTATTTCGTGAAGAATTTTTGAAAGATCCTTTAAAAAATGTAACTCCACATAAAATAAAGAACGATTATGGTTGGTAAACATATATATAACATTAAAACATAATTTATTAGGAGTAAATAATAATAAATAAAAATTTATTTGAGGTAAGTAGAGAATAAGAGTAACCCGAATGAAAATGGTTGTTCGGGTAGAAAACCCTTACCTTATATCTGAACGTGTTCTTCCCTTGACCTTAAATTCCTAGATAATAAAATTAAACTCATTAAATAATTAATTAATAACCTTATCTAAATGTATTTTATTCATTATAGTTTTATTAAGTTCATTTATGACCTTATTGATAAGTTATATGATTGAATTTCATCGTTCTAGAGTGTACATCTCCATGATTTTCATAATCGGTGTCCTTGTTTATAATCAATGGAGTTCATGTATAATGGATATAATTATCCATCATTGGTTTTATATGATACTAATGAGCATAAATAATCTTAAATAGTAATATAATTCATTTTTTTATGTAACATCCCGGTTCTGAAAGCCACCTAGAGGCGCCTCATACCCGGTTGGTCACATGGCCTCAAGCGTATTTCCCCAAATGCTAGAGGTTGTCGACTAGCAGTGAGGGTCTTGGGTGTGATAGTGGGGAAACTATGCCCTCATTGGCAGAGTATACAGTGGAATTAAACAAAATACATATAAGAGAGGAAGCAGTAATAATGACATACAGCAGAAAACTGAGGGTATAAACTGGAGAACATATATAAAATGATGCATGATGCATACGTCTAGAAAACAGCCAAACAAGTCACAATGCTAGAATTCAACATAAATAAACCAAATTGAAAAAGAAAGCAGATAAACTCCTCAGCATCGCAAACCATAGATTGGTCCCATGCTCTCCAGCTCCGCATCAAGTCGAGTACCTAAAGTAGAAGGGTGTTTGCCCTTATCTATACCAGCAACAATATAATTTGTTTAGACCCAAAAGCATGGCCCAAACAGGGTGTGAGAATAAATCCCAGTAGGTAACCACCATGAGATTTTTGCCTAATATTCAGTGAATATATGGCAGGTAAAAATACAGAAGGCAGTAAAATAAGGAAGTACTCATCAGTAAACAACCCACAGTTCAAAGCATTCAAATTACCACCCAACATGAAACATCTAATCAAAGCAGATAAACACAACAGGTAACCCTCTGGGAAGTACCCACATCCTATCCCATATGGTCCTACCCAACAACACAAGAAATTATATAAACACAAGGTAACCCTCTGGGAAGTACTCACAGCCTATCCTCTCTAGTCCTACCTAACAAGTACAAGAAACCCTCTGGGCAGTACACTTAGTCTAACCCCTCTGGTTCAGCTTAATCATAGACTCTTTGAGGAATCACTCACCGTCAATTCACCCTATAATCTTGTAATTGTACTAAAGGCGCTCTGGGGAAGCACTCAACATCTCATTCCCCATGTATCCCACGTCGAGGAACTATAGACACTCTCGGGAAGAACTCAATGTCAATCCCCCCTATGGTCTCACATCATAAGTAAAACAGACACTCTGGAGAAGCCCTCAACATCCATTCTCCCTATGGTCTATACACTAGGTTCTCATGGCCCTATGTAAGTCAAGAAAGTGTAGAAACATGTAACGGCCAAGGTAACCTCAAGAAATACTTGGATATCATTCTACAACACAACAACATAACAGAACAATAGTCACACAATCCTATAATACTAGGCATGGGAAAGTAAATAGCAGCCTAACAGGAAATCAATAACTAAAGGTCAAAACAGGAAAAACAAGCATGGAAAATACATCCAAAGCACAAAAATTCACCCTATTTACAATCAATAATCATCTACTCAGGCATACCAGCAGAGCAAAGAAACAATAGGGCTGAAACGGTAAACACACAATACCCCGTTCATGGGTATTGGGAAAATTTGCACATAAAACTCAAATACTTTCAACAAAAAGGCACAAACCACCTACCTCGGTGTTGGGAGATCAAGATACTTGAACTGAAAGTCTTGAATCGCCTTAGAATGCCGTAGATCTATGAAAACGTACAAAACTTTCAACCCACGATAACTCATGAAAGAGGACAAATCAAGGGATGGTGCTCTAGGAGAAGAGAAAACTCATTGGTGCGATTCCAACGCAACCGTCGGTGTTTGATCCGGAGGATGGATGCTCAGTCGGGGGCACGCCAAAGATCCGCGACTGCTAGGTGCTCTCAGATGAACTAGGTTGAGAAGGAGATGGTTCTGTCCGTCAGACACGACCCCGGTGCATTTAATGAAAAAAAAATACATGGAATGTACTTTTGAAGTACAGGGTGTGTACTTGTCGTTTCTATACTCCGCTTTAGGAGGCCTCTAGGTCATCCCATATGGTCGTGTACAAGGCCGCTACACGGCTACCCGCGGTAACCAAGTACACGGCGTGTACTCATAAAGTACACGGCGTGTACTCATAAAGTACATGGCGTGTACTTTAAAAATTTCCAGAAACTCATCTTTTCTCAAAAACTCCAGAAAAATAAAAACATACCTAAAAAGAAGATTCAGGTTCTTACAAACTTTCCCCCTTAAAGAAATTCTTCCCCGAATTTCCCTAGAAAGGCAGCGTAGAAGAAGAAACCCCAAACAGCTCCGGCCACTGTGATCGTACATCAGCCTCCCTCTCCCAAGTCTCATCCTGTACTTAACCATGCTTCCATAGAACCCATACCAGAAAAACATACCGACCACAGAGAACCTTCATACTTCGATCAACAATGCGGATAGGGTGATCCTCGAAAGATGTTTCCACTTACAATTCAACCTCCTCTGGTTGGAAAACATGAGATGTGTCTGAAAAGTAACGTCGAAGCTAAGAAATGTGGAAAACATCATGCATATCCTGGTACCTCTAAGGTAACTGCAACCGATAGTCCACTAGCACAACTCTCTCCAACACCTCAAATGGCCCGAAGTACCTTGGAGAAAGCTTACCATGTCTCGTAATCCTCTTGTGTCCCAACCTCAGTGTGAAATGCAGGAAAACCTGATCCCTGACCTCAAACTCTAGAGGTCGCCTCTGCTGATCAGCATAAGACTTCCGTCGAGACTGTGCAGTAGCCATCCTCTTCTGAATCAACTCTATCTACTCTGTGGTCTCCTGAACAAGACGAGGTCCTAGAAAATCTCTTTGTCCTACCTCCAGCCAACATAAGGGTGATCAGAATGGCCTAATGTACAAAGCCTCATAAGCTTCCATCTAAATAGTTTCTTGAAAACTATTTTTGTAGGAAAACTCCACAAGAGGTATATGCTTCTCCCAAGAACCTATAAAATTCATAATTCATGCTCAGAGCATATCCTCAGGAACCTGAATCATACGTTTGGACTGGACATCCTTCTGGGGGTGGTATGATGTGCTCAGAAGTACATGTGTACCTAAATCCTTCTGAAGCCCCTACCAGACCCGTGAAGTAAAACGTGCATCCCTGTCTGAAATGATGGAGTGTGGAACTCCATGAAAACGTACAATCTCATGGATGTACAACCATCCTAGATCATCAACACTGAAGGTTTCCTTGATCGGAAAGAAGTGATAAACCTTCGTGAGTATGTCAATGACAACCCAAACTACGTCATTCCCTCGAGGTGACCTCAGAAAACCGGTCATGAAGTCCATCGCAACATCATTCCACGTCCACTTGGGAATGGGTAACTACTATAAAATCCCTACTAGTTGTTGATGCTCTACCTTCACCTGCTGAAAAGTGGAACACCTCATGAAAAAACCAGAAATGTCTCTCTTCATACCTGTCCACCAATACTGACGTTGTAGATCATGATACATCTTGATGATTCCAGGATGAACTGCCCAAACTGAGGAATGAAATTCCAGCATCAGCTCCACGCATATATCTGCTAGCACCCATACATGCTCCTAGAAACACAAGATCTCATCCTCTCCTACATTCCATCTAGGAATAGGTTCCTCTCCTGGCACACTCTCCCTTTGGACTAGGCATTCAGAATCTGATAGTTGCCTCGTTCGAACTCAATCAAGAAGAGTAGAGGTAACAGCTACAGAAGATAGAAAAGTTTGCCCCTGTCTATCGTGCACCTTCAAGTGTATCTTAGAGAATAGATCCATAAACTACCACTCACTGCTAGCCTCCCAAACTGCTTGTATCTGAGTCCTCCTTCTCAACACATCATCCACTGCATTGCCTTTCCCCGGCGTATAGGCAAGCTCAAAGTCAAAGGATTGAAGGTACCCAACCCACCTTCGTTATCTCAAATTCAGATCACACTGAGTGAAGATGTGCTTGAGACTCTTGTGGTCGGTGAAAACCACAAAAATCTCTCCAAAAAGATAATGTATCCAATAGAGTATGGCCTGAACAATAGCTGCTAACTCAAGATTGTGTGTCAGGTAGTTCCTCTCATGTGGTCTCAACTGCTGAGACCCATACGCAACGACTCCTTCCCCCTGCATAAGCACATATCATGGCCCGATACCTAAAGCATCACAATAAATAGTATAGTTCTTGCCCTGATCTAGAAAGACTAGTATCGTTGTTGAAGTAAACCTCCCCTTCAGCTCCTAAAAGGCTAACTCTCAAGAATCTGACCACAAAAACTTTGCAGCCTTCTTAGTCAGACCTGTCAGTGGTACTGCTAAGCGTGAAAAGTCCTGTATAAAACATCTGTAGTATTCAACCATCCCTAGAAAACTCCGCACCTCAAAGACGTTCTTAGGCTGCTCCCAGGAAACTACTGCTCTCACTTTCTCTGGGTTTACTGACACTCATTCCTTTGAGATAACATGACCTAAGAAGTGAATATGATCCATCCAAATGTGACATTTTGAGAGCTTAGAATATAATTGTTACTCTCTAAATGTACTCAAAATGATCTCAAGATGGGTAGAATGGTCATGTCGAGTGTGAGAGTACACCAAGATATCATCCATGAAGACCACCATGAAGGAATCCAAGTATGGATGGAACACTCGGTTCATTAGTGCCATGAAAACTGCTGGTGCGTTCGTGAGACCGAACAACATAACCATATACTCGTATAGACTATACCTGCTACGAAAGGCTGTAAGAGGTATTTCTAATGGTATAACATGCAACTGATGGTAACCGGGCCTCAAGTAAATCTTCGAGAATACCCGGTCTCCTCGAACCTGATCAAAGAGATCATAAATCCTAGGCAAGGGATATTAGTTCTTGACTGTAAACTGGTTCAACTTATGATATTCTACACAAAGCCTGAGGGTACCATCTTCCTTCTTCACAAACAGGATAGGTGAACCCCAAGGAGAAGTATTGGGCCTGATGAAACCCTTTTCCTGCAACTCCTCCAACTGTTTCTTGGGCTCCTGTAACTTAGGTTTAGCCATCCTATAAGGAGGAATGGACAATGGTGCCACTCCTGTCATAAGATCAATTGAGAAGTCTACCTCACGCTCCAGAGGAAAACCTGAAAATTCCTCTAGAAAGACATCTCTGAAATGATCCACCACTGGAGGAAAGCCTAATTGTGAAGTCCCATGGTCATCCATATATAGACTAGAAATCTGGGTTGTAACTCCTCCCAGCCAATGATTCTCAGGACATGCTCTGCTCGCCTAGACATCCCATTCGCCCCTATGAAGAAAGGATCCACCCTATGGTGATATGTAACTAACCCTGTGGCGATAACAGTCGACGACTACCTGGAAGGGAACTAGCCAGTCCATTCTAAGAATGACATCATAGTCTGTCATTTCTAAGATATAGAGGTCCCATAAAAAGTGACACCCACCAACCTATAGAGGGAACTCTCTACACCAACGTACACTAGCCGTTCTAGTCCCCAACGGAGTGTCTAGCATCAAGATATCAGTAGAAGAAAATATGTAGAGACCAAGGCTCTCCACAACATCAACAGATAGAAAGCTATGGGAATCCCCTGTATCAAAAAGAGCAGAAGCTAAAACTGAGGCTACTAAGCTCATACCTCGAACAGTAGAAGGTCCAGGATCTTTCTCCTGCTGGGTCTGCTCCACTCCAAAAGTATGGCCTGTACCGCGGCCCTGTGACCTTGCCTGACCACTCTAAGATGATCTGCCCTGATGTTGCTGAAAACCGAGCGACTAGCTACCACGTCCACACCTCCATCTCGGCCTGAATAGCCGGAAGAACTCCAGTTCCCTAATTGGTGAGAAACGGGTGGTGATACTCCTAAACAAGGAGTCATAGAAGAGCCCCTGTCACCAGCTGTTGGAGAGAAGATCTGACAGAAGCGCTGAAGATGACCCATCTTGCCGCAAGATCGGCACTCCACTAGGTCTCTCGGGAAATGTGGCCTCATATTCCCACTCTTTCTGTACTGGTAGCACACCACTTGGATACCATAAGAAGTGTCTTGCCTCCTCAGATCACCACACAAAGACTCCCTGCGGCGCTTCTTGCTATTAGTAGGAGGAATACTAACCCCAGATGTAGATCCTCCCTGGATCACAACTCCATAATCCCTCAGATTGCACTCTGTGATCAGTGACTGGCTGACTATAGAAGTGATAGAAGCCAACCGAAAGATGTTCACCTGTGATCAGATGTTGTGCCTCAGACCATACTCAAACTTCCTTACCATGAACAATTGATCAACTCTTGGAATAGGTGTAAAGCGCTATAGCTCAGTAAAGAGGGAGGAATACTCCATAACACAAAGACTACCCTGCTCCAGACTCATAAACTCCCGGGCTCGATCGGCCCACATGGTCTCTGGATAAAAGTAGTCAAAGAATATGTGCTGAAACTCATCCCACACCATAACCTGTTGGCATCCTACTTGTGAGATCACATCCCACCACCTCTTGGATGAGTCCCGAAGCATATAGGTAGATATCTTGACCCTCCTCTTTGGAGGCATCTTCAGGTGCTCAAAGATAGCCAGCATGACTTCTATACATGACTCTGCAGCCTGAGGTCCTCTTTCCCCTGAGAAAGTAGGAGGATGTTGCTGCTGGAAGACTCGCAAGAAATCAGCCATTGACGGGGAAGGAGGCGGTGCTCCCTGAAAGGTTTGCATCATCTTCAGAAATCCCTCCCTGAACTGTGCATTAGCACCCATGTCAGGTACAGCGGCTGGTGCCAAGGCTGGCATAACTGGGGGATCTGCAGGTGGTCCCTGATCAGCCATGTCCGGTGTATGATCACCGCCTGGAAACTGGCGTACAACTAGAGGACGTCTCGGTGGAATGAATCTTTAAGGTCAAGAACTCACCTTAGATCAAGATTATCAGGGACTGAAAACATAGAAGTGTAATAAGGTAATAAGAGAAAGAAAACATTCAAGTTTTTCATAACAAGACTACACGACCTGTACAATTCCTACACGGTGTTCTCCATGAAGTCATTCACATGGGCATGTACTCCTGCCTAAGCTAGTCATGTAACACCCCAGACACACGGCGTTTTGTCTTAACACACGGAGTGTACTTGAATCCTCTTTCCCTACCCGAATTCTTCTACACGGCTAAGAAACACGAAACTCCTGAGACTAGACTACACGGCATGTTCAAGATAGACACGGCGTGTACTAGACAAGCTTCACCTAGCCCGTGTTGTTAGTGACACGGCCTAACACACGGATCATACTACACGGCGTGTTCCAACTGGACATGGTGTGTATGAGAAGGGATAACACAAACCCATGTTGTTCGTGACATGGCCGGGTACCTGGGTCAGACTACACAGCTTGTTCAACACGGACACAGAGTGTATAGCTCAAGGTTCATGTGTTTGTGTTGTTAGTTACATGGGTGGACACAGGGTCGACACTACATGGCGTGTTCGACTATTACATGGAATGTTCCCACTATACTTTCTCCATCTTGTGTCTCTTCCCACATGGCCTACGACGCGGTTAGAGACTACACAGTATATACATAAAGTATACGACGTGTACTTATGAAAAGTAGTTTCTTCCTGAACAGAAGAACACATGGTGTGTACTTAACATTACACAACATGTATTCTAGGTTTTTCCAGATAGTAACCCTCAAAAACTACTTCGGAACCCAGAAAACACTGAAACAAGTATTGAAAGTGCCAAATTCTGATCCGTGAGGGCCCATACTCCCCACGAATCAAAGTTTGGAATCTTGTACACATTATAACATGGTAAACAAGGAAATGATCCACCAAATTCCGGTCCATGAGGGCCCATAACACCCCAAGAACCAAAGCTTTGTGTCCATTAAAAAAATCTCTACACAAATCAATACCCTATCAAACAATATGTATTCTTTTATCAAGGAAACTATCACAACAGTATGCATATTTTATACATCATATATCACAACAGCATGCAATCAGTAATGCATCCTAGATGGCATGGAAAAAATGCATGACATGTGATTTCTAGCAAGTGCCTATATGATGTATGAGATGGCACACCCTCATCTCATTGGGTTTCAACAGAATTAAAACCTCAATGAAATCAACAATAATAGCACAAATAATGTGAATCACTCAAGGTGAAATCAAATCAACTTTAATAATTGCAAAACCAGAAAAACTACAATTAACGAGGTAGATTGGTTTTTCCATGTACATGGGTTAGCTACTCCCAGTCACAGCTTATTACCAAGTACCTATTCTATCATATCCTTAGCTAAAAGCTCTAAATAGTAAGTCAAAAGAAAAGAAATCATATGATACCACTTTGTAACGTCTCGATTCCGGAAGACACCCAGAGGTGCCCCGTACCCGTTTGGTCACATGGACTCAAGCGCATTTCCCCAAATGTTAGAGGCTACTGACTAGCAGCAAGGGCCTTGGGTGTGATAGTGGAGAAACTATGGCCTCATTGGCAGAGTACACAGCGGAAGTAAAAAAAAATACATACAAGAGCGGAATCAGTAATAATTTCATACAGTAGAAAACTGAGGGTATAAATTGAAGAACATATATAAAATAATGCATGATGCATATGTCTAGGAAAACAGCCAAACAAGTCACAATGCTAGAATTCAACAGAACTAAACCAAAGTTCAAAAGAAAGCAGATAAACTCCTCAGTATCACAATCCAAAGCTTGGTCCCATGCTCTCCAGCTCCACAGAAAGTCAAGTACCTGAAGTAGAAGGGCGCTTGCCCTTATCTATACCTGCAACAATATAATCTGTTTGTGCCCAAAATCATGGCCCAAACAGGGTGTGAAATTAAATCCTAGTAGACAACCACCATGAGATATGTGCCTAACAGTCGGTGAATATATGGTAGGTAAAAATACAGAAGGTGGTAAAACAAGAAAGTACTCAACAGTAAACAACCCATAGTTCAAAGCATTCAAATTACCACCCAACATGAAACAGCTAATCAAAGTAGATAAACACAACAGGTAACCCTCTGGGAAGTACCCACAACCTATCCCCTCTGGTCCTACCCAGCAACACAATCAAGCAGCTAAACACAAGGTAAACCTATGGGAAGTACTCACAGCCTATCCCCTCTGGTCCTACCTAACAAGTACAAGCAACCCTCTGGGTAGTACACTCAGTCTAACCCCTCTAGTTCAGCTTAAGCATAGACTCTCTGAGGAAGCACTCACCATCAATTCCCCCTATAGTCTCGTAACGGTACTAAAGGTGCTTTAGGGAATCACTCAACATCTCATTCCCCCTGTAGCCCACGTCAAGGAATTACAAACACTTTGGGGAAGCACTCAATGTTAATTCCCCCTGTGGTCTCACATCGTAAGTAAAACAGACACTCTAGAGAAGCCCTCAACATCCATTCTCTCTATGGTCTATGCACCAGGTTCTCATGGCCCTGTGTAAGTGAAGCAAGTGTAGCAGCGCATAACGGCCAAGGTAAACCTCAGGAACTACTTGGCTAGAATTCTATAGCTCAACAGCATAATATAACAACAGTCACACCATCCTATAATACTAGGCATGGGAAAATAAGCAGCAACCTAACAGGAAATCAATACCCAAAGGTCCAAACATGAAAAACATGCATGGTAAATACATCCAAAGTACAAAAATTCACCCTATTCACAATCAATAATCATCTACTTAGGCATACCAGCATAGCAGAGAAACAATAGGGCTGAAATGGTAAACGCGCAATACCCTGTTCATGGGTATTGGAAAAAATTTTGCATAAAACTCAAAGACCTTCAACAGAAAGGCACAAACCACCTACCTTGGTGTTGGGAGATCAAGATACTTGAACTACGAGGCTTTAATCACCTTATAACGTTGTAGATCTATAAAAACATACAAAACGTTCAACCCATGATAACTCACGAAAGAGGAGAAATCAAGGGATGGTTATCTAGGAGAAGATAGAACTCATCGATGCGATTCCAATGCAACAGTTGGTGTTGTATTCATAGAATGGATGCTCGGTCAGGGGCTCATCAAAGATCTATGGCTACTCGGTGCTCTCAGATGAACTAGATTGATAAGGAGACGGTTCTTTCCGTCAAACGCGACCCCGGTGCGTTTAATGAAAAAAAACAAAATACAGGGCATGTACTTTTGAAGTACACGGCGTGTACTTTCCATTTTCGTACTCCGATTTAGGCGGCCTCCAGGTCATCCCACATGGCTGTTTGCAAGGCCACTACATGGCCATCACACAGCTACCCATGGTAACCGAGTACACAGCATGTATTCATAAAGTACATGGCGTGTACTCATAAAGTACACGGCGTGTACTGCAAAAGTTTCCAGAAACTCCTCTTTTCTAAAAAACTCCAGAAAAAGAAAAACAAAAACTAAAAAGAAGATCTGGGTTCTTACAGTTTATATGATATAAGGATGATTTATTAGGTGAAACATTAATACAATCATTTATATTATTTTGGCGGTATTTTTAATATTGTGAACTAGTTTTGTGGTATGTATTAATATTATGTATATATACTAGTTAAAGAACTTTAAATAGGTTATAATACATATATTATTATTTTTTCAACCATAAAAATGGTTTCATGACCATAATTTAAGGATAAATTGAATAACGAAGGTTTGTCATCCACGAAGGGTGTAAATCGGCACCTCCCGAATAATGATTTTGTTTTTTTAAATAAAAGAGAGAGAGTAAGCAGATTGATGATGTATGTTCCATTAACATGATATAATTCCGGTATATAGATTACAATGGATTCATCATGATAATTTTTATAAAGGAGGTGAGTGAGAGGCTAAGAAAAGAAAATAAATAGAAATGAAATTAAAAGAAAGTGGAAGAGGATGTACCTCTTGAAATATCCTCCTTGAGAACCACCTTAAGGGAAGGTATTTTAGTAATTTGGTAAGATAAAGGGTTTCTGGATATATGGAGGGACTAGGTAAGAGTATTTGGGTAAAACTTTGGGAAGATTCAAGGCTTAGAGGAGTGAGGAGAAGAGGTAGTGATGGGTGGCTTTTATAGTGGAGGAGAGGAGTGATTTCTGAATATCTTATTCCTTATTTTATTAATTTGCTCAAGACAAGCAATTGTGTTTGATTCTTATGACCCAAAATAGTAATAGGTTCATGGGAGTTCTAAATAATGGTTTCTTACATCATATGTGATTTAGGGAATAGTATATTTATCTTATAATTTATTTATACCATAAATTACCATATTTTACTATTCACCAAAAAATTAAGTATTTCAAAAAAATCCCAAAAAATCACCATAACAATTTTTCAATGTGTATAATTAAAAAATGGAATCCATTTTAATAAAATAATTTTCTATTTATGTGAAATTTAATTTTTAAATAAATCATTATTTACTTGAAAAATATAGATCTTAAATTTAAAACTGATTTTATAATACTTTTAAAAATTAATTGAGGTCTCATAAAATTATACTAAAATCATAGTAAAAAAATATTTATTTAGAAATAAATTTTAAGAAAACAAATTTTATTTTAAATTATTTTATTAATTTAAAATTATAATTAAATATTTATTACTTACAAAAATATCAACACTTAATTATTAATTTCTAAAATATTCACTTTAATTTATATGGTGCTCAAATTTTATTTATACTTACATGGGTGAGGTTTTTATTCATAAGGGTAAATTAATATTCATAAGGGTAAGTTATTATTCATAAGGTTAAGTTATTATTCACCAAAAATGTAATTTGATCCTATCATACTCTAAATATCTTACTGATCGCAACCGTATATGTCATTTTTTGAAATTTAAATCACAGAAGTAGAAAAATTATATTCATTGGCTAGGTTATAACAAATTTTTGTTTCATATAAACTTAGTGTTTCATGAATTCAATATTAAATTTATTTGTAAATTCTTGGGGTGCTACTGTTATGTTTCCAACTTCCCCTTTTTAAAGAAAGTTTTAGTATTCATTTTTACGATGTGGGTTTCTATGAATGGAACTTTTAAATATTAAACCTTTGATAACCCAGATTAATTTCAAGGGAAAAAATAATTATAATGGGGATATAATGTAACACCCCAAATTTTTGTGATTTTTTTTTGAATTAATTTAATCTTTTCGATATTTTTCATTTTACGCAACACTGAATACAGATTTTGTTATATGAAAGCTTTAAGTTTGGATTGTGTTATACATAATGCCAAGTTAATCTTGCACTACACAAAACACTTAGATTATATTATGGTGCACGCAACACAATGTGTGGATTGTGCTACACATAATACTACATCCCTTCGATAACTTGTGTTTCACACAAGACCGAGTTTTACCAAACTAAAATATACTATTAATATTATTATTAAATAATTATTATGAAAATAATATTATAATTAGCACATAGCCATTAGAATGGAATATATGAATGAGGTTAACTAAATTATTAAACCACGGTTTAAACATGTATATAAAATGAATCCTTTTTTATCAATTACTTATAAATTAAAGTTAGAATTATTTGAAAATAAAGAAATTCCTTTTCTAAGGAAACTATTTTTCTAGGTATAAACACCATTTTATCTCAATAAATTAGAAAAACCACTATTTATGAATAATTTTAATAAAATTTATATATTATATATTCAATAAAAAAATTGACACTTGTCCAATAGTTTTTATAGGCATAAGATAAGAAAAAATCCAATTTTATTAAAAAACATGTATTTTTCTAAAAGTTAATTTTACTTCCTTTTAACGGAGAACTCAATTTAAATATAATTTAAAGACCTGGAAATTCTATGGAAAATTTTTTCTTAAATACATGGAAATTTTACGAGTCTGTGAAAACTGACGGCGCGTGATTCTGAGATCTGGTGTGCCCGAAATCAATTTCTGAAGTTTTGTTTGGGTACGTTTAGTAAACGTACGAGCGGGTTTTTATAACTTTTGAACCGGTGCTCGGAATTGAAATCTGGGGGCACCTTTGAACTCGCATCGCCGGTATTCGCTTAGGGAGACTTTCACTTCGACGGTAGTGGGACGAGAATAAAAGTTAGTTTTTGGGTTTTAAATGAATTAAATAAAAATGAGGTTGTGTAAAGTTTATTTTTATTTGATGGTTAGAACCTTCACTTGGAAGTTGGGAGTTGGAGGTGGGGACCACCCAAGGTCTAAACACCTCTTCTTGTTTAATGTGGTGGGGAGCACCCGAGGTTAAAACCTCCTCAACTTTCCATTAAGTGGGGAGAAACCTCTTGAGATCCCCACTTTATGGTGCCAAATCCACTCCATTAATTAATTGAGCATCAATTAATTAATTTGAATCTTTTTGAATTTTGTGCCAACGATTAAATAATAGGTAAGGATAATATATTATTTTGGGTTGGCATTTGTCTTTTGGGTGGAACTTGGGAGAGGGGAGAACTTGGGAGAAGGCTCCCAGTGAAGAATGTGTTCCACCGACGAAGAACGCTCCAACCGACGAAGAATGTCGACCTCGATCCCGACTTCGACTTCCTTCCTTAGAACCTCCTCGACGTAGGATGCGTTCGTCTACAATGAATCGACGTCCGCCTTTCTGCAACTTCGGCAACGATCAACAAACAAAGGTAGGGGTAAAGGCTTTGTTAATTGTTGCATGTTCTTCATTTTCCATCGAGGATTATAATTCAAAGTCGCATGATATCACCCTAACGTAGAGGGTGCAGGCCGAACAAACACGGCCCGACCCCTCTGCCTTATTTGTGGAATTTGACGCTAAATGTGACATGATACCAGGATGATATATTCCTGTCAACATTGATTGAGGATTGAAGGCGAAATCCCGAGGAATGCACGGCTACTTCCGGAACAAGAAACGGGCCACCAGAACTCGTCTGGTGACCCGCAAAAAATTCACCAATGGATGGAGCGACAATCATCACTGCATGGAAGGTGGCGGCTCAACCGTGCCACCGGAGGAGTAACCCATGGCCGATGGGCTGTGGCGGTGCAGCGGCGGCCGGTGCAAGCCCTTCCGTGAAGAAAACCGGCGGCCCGAGCCACCGGGTCGCCGGAGAAGGCACAGCGCAACCGCGCCGTGCAGTGGAGCAAAAAGAGGGCCACGGCCCCCTGGCCACAACGGTGCAGTGGCGGCCGACGCAAGGCCGGCTGCAAGGAGGACCAGAAGCCCGAGTCATTGGGTCTTTGAAGGAGACGCGGCGCAACCGCGCCACGCAGGAGGCGGCAGGCCACTCAGTCAGCCAGGAGTAGCGGGACCCAACTGTGTCGGTCCCGCGTGACGCGAATCGGTGCCACGTGGTGTCGGTTTTAGATCTCACTCAAATGGCTAAGCCGTTTGGGAACCAAGGGGCACGACCTCTTTCCTGGATGCGGCTAGGGTGGACCCCACGGGCGGCCGGGCCGGACCCAGCACAGGCTAGGCAGCCCCCGTGGGCCGGTTCAGACCCACGGACCGGGTCAGACCCCAGTCTGGACCCGGGTCTGTCCGGGTCGGTCCGACTGGGCCGGACGAGACCCAGACCTATTTGACCTGTTTCCACTCTTTTGCCCATAACTTGAGCTACGAGCGTCCGATTTACAAACCGTCTATGGCAATAGAAACCTTAGAGGAAGAAGGTTATTTTGGTATACCCCAATCTAGGTTTGGGCTCTCATATCGGGCATCTTATTGACGCACTGTCTATTGCGTTGAGTTTATTATGAAAAGATGGATCTTTTGGATACATAACTTGGGATTTAATGGAAGTTGATGTATAGACACTTGGCTTGAGAAGCGTACCCTCCCAAAATCAAGCATGATTTGTGCGAAACCCTGTGGCTGGTTGTGCACTGATGACTATTCCTGGATCCTGTGTGGGTTCGACAACACTGACGACTGTTCCTGGATCTTGTGTGGATTCGATAGAACTGACGACTTTTCCTGGATCCTGTGTGGGGTCGATAACTTCGACGACTGTTCATGGATCCTATGTGGGTTCGGCAGCTCTGTTTACTGTTCCTAGATCCTGTGTGGGTTTAACGGTTTTGATTTCTGTTTCTGGATCATGTGTGGGTTTGATAGAATATATGATTCAGTGGCTACATATGATCATCTCTATCTCTCTACATAATTTGTATGCATGTGTGAGCTGAGTCAGTACCTTTGTGTTTTCCTCATGATTGAGATGGATTACTTGATAACTTAGGTATATGTATGGGTGTATACCTAAGTAGGGTTATCTGTTGATTTCATACCTTGTGGTTTATCCTTGTTGGATTTTGTGAGACCTTGAGGGTCTCAGGGTCCCTGCTGAGTATCGTTATACTCACCCCTACACGGGTTATGCCCACACCTCGTTGAGTTGGATACAGATGACAGATAGCACTGACCGAGGCTGATTGTACCAGGACTGGATGGTGCCTAGAGGTGGACCTCATGAAGAGTCGGTACCCGAAGGAGACTGACGGACGTGGAGTTCTAAAAAGGCTATTTGCACCTACCCTTCAGGTAGGATCCGTGGTGGATGAACCAAGAGTTGTTTTTCATCTTTTAGCTGTTTTGACCCTTTTCAGTTGTACTCTTTATAGTTGGGCATATATTTCCATCCCCTTTACTTTTTAGTACTCTATTATTATACAGTTTTTCTTAGTGTTTTGTATCTAGATGTGTGCTTTGTTGTGTGTGTTTATAGTTATAGAGGCAATGTCTTCCCAGATTTAGGGAATTACGCCTTTGGTACTAGTCGCCAGCCCCTGGCCTATGGAAGGTGGGCTTGGGGTAGTCACGGCACGGGCCCTGGGGGACGGGTCGTGAAAAATTGGTATCAGAGGAGTCAGTTATACCACAGAACTTAGGACTCTAATATTATCTATTAAGAAATAGTGTTAAGGGTACTAAGTGTGGTTTTTTGTTTAGGGAGTCCAGTGTTGGTGCAGTGGCTGACGTATCCATATACCAGGACCCTGACTTCTGATTTCTAAATTAGTTCACAAAAACACTGATTGCGTGTGTGTTTTGAAGAGTTTTTTTTTTTGAATTCTTTGAGTCAGCTCACCAGGTATAACTTTTTGACCGTGATGCACCTGTTTCCTTACAGTATGCCTCCACACAGACATCCAACTAGGGTTCCAGGATTTGTATGAGATGGAAGCCCACTGAGCGATGAGGCCTCAGTGCAGGGTCCAATCACAGTGAAGGCACCAGCGGTACCACTACTCATTGGGACACTGATGCCACCAGCCCCAACAGCAGAGAGTGCACACCACCTGAGCGCGTTGCACGAGTTCCAGCACCAGAGGCCACCCAGGTTCAGGGTTGAGATGGACCCACAGGCAGTTGAGGATTGGCTAGAGGTTGTGGTGAGAGTATTCAGACTGGTAGGGACACCATCCAACCTTATGGTGATCATTGTCGTGAGTCTCCTTTAGGAAGCAGCAGACAGATGGTGGAGCCTGATGCTCTAGGTGCATGATGAGGCGACACTACTCTAGGCAGACTTCGAGAGCCTGTTTCGGGCGGAGTTTGTCCCAGCCACCCTACGTGTGGTGCGGATACAGGAGCTACTTCAGCTACATCAGGGTAGCATGATGGTGTCACGGTACTCATCAAGGTTCACCGACCTCTCGCACTACTCCACAGATATGGTGTGGGGTCCATTCTTCAGGGTTTGTACCTTCGAGCAGGGACTCAGGCGAGAGATCAGGGCTTCAATGATCTCCCTCAGCATCCCGGCACATGAGGGGATGTTGAAGAGATCCCTCTTAGTGGATAGTTTCCTTGATGAGCAGTCACCATTAGCGAGACCCGCCACCGAGCATCATGTAGTGGAGTCTTCTGCAGCTGACAGCAGACAGATGTCATAGAGGTCCAAGCGGACCAGACCATCTGGTGGATGACCTCAGGACTTGGGTTCGGTTGTACAAGGCACACGAGACAGAGCCAGTCCTTCAAGGAATAGGCAATGTTTCACATGCAAAGGGCAGGGTCACATGGCTCGTGATTGTCTGACCCACCATTCAGATGATCAGCAGACAGTTGAGGGACCTCCCAAGCAGAGTCATAGGTTCGATCGAGGTGATCTGTAGGGTGTAGGCAGACGTGGCAGAGGAGTTGGTCATGCAGCTGGCAGTGGATGACGTTATGAGGTGTTACCACCACCACCACCAGGAGGTCCTCCCCGACTACAGGGAGCAGGTGGACAGGTGAGAGATCAGCTCCAGGCAGCTGAGGCTTACGATCATGGCGCTCTGTAGATGATTCGAGGTACGGTTTGTGTCTACTCCACCATAGATTTAGTTCTTATAGACACAGGTTTCAGTCACTCTTTTATTGCCACTTCCCTCGTTCGGAGCTCAGAGATTCCAATGGAGCCGTTGGCTCGATCCTTACGGATAGAGACTCCTACGGAAGCAGTCTCGACGATCACACACTGGTTCCGGCAGTGTGAGCTTACTCTAGGAGGTGAGAGCTTCGGTTGGAATCTCCTCGTAGCGGTGTCGAGGCCTTATGACGTCATCTTTGGTATGAACTGGTTATCTACATTTCATGCTCAGATCGACTATATTAGGCACAAATTATGGTGTGTCTACATGAATGGTACTAGGATTACCTTCACCAGCAAGAAGGAAACCTTTGTAGCATAGGACAGACTTACTCAGAGGAGGGCATAAATGATCACTCATCACTTGGTCTACCTTACCCTCAAAGTAGTTGATGTAGAGAGTCTGAGCTATCCTATAGTGGTGGACTAGTACGTGGATGTTTTCACTTATGATGTCTCAGGTCTACCTCCTTACAGAGAGGTGGACTTCTACATTGACTTGTACCCTAGGATGGCACCGATATCTACACCATAATATCGGATGGCTCCCACTGAGCTTCGTGATATGCGGGTACAGCTGGAGGACTTGCAGGGGAAGGGATTCATCTGGCCCAGTTTTTCTCCCTGGGCAGCCCCGATTATGTTCACCAAGAAGGTAGATGGGAGCCTGAGGATTTGTATCGACTACTGTTGCCTAAAACAGGTGACCATGAAGAACAAGTACCCACTATTGAGGATTTAAGACCTCTTTGATTAGTTTAAGGGAGCACGGTGGTTCTCAAAGATAGACCTCAGATCAGGCCATCACTAGCTCAAAGTTCGAGATGAGGATGTGCAGAAGATAGCCTTCAGGTGTCACTATGGCCATTATGAGTTCTTGGTTATGCCATTCGGCATAACCAATGCTCCAGTAGTGTTCATGGGACTCATGAACAGGATTTTCCAGCCTTACCTTGATCGCTTTATCGAAGTCTTCATCGAGAACATTCTGATATACTCGAATACTGAGGAGGAGCATGCCTACCATTTGCAGGTAGTACTGGACACACTCCGAGAGAACTAGCTTTATGGTAAGCTCACGAAGTGCCAGTTCTGGATCCGAGAGGTTCACTTTTTGGGACATGTCATCTTGGAGGCTGGATTTGCAGTGGATCCAGCAAAGATTAAGGCGGTACTTGCTTGGGAGCCACACAGGAGTGTGACGGAGGTATGGATTTTCCTGGGTTTGGATGGTTACTACCAGAGGTTCGTTCCAGACTTCTCCAGAGTTGCAGCACCACTATCATCTTTTATGAATAAGTGGAAACCCTTCGTGTGGTCAGATAGATTCTAGTAGAGCTTTCAGGAGCTGAGGCAGAGGCTCACTATTGCCCCCATCTTGAGGCTTCCATAGGAAGGCACGGGGTACGTAGTCTACTGCGACGCATCAGGGACCGAACTCGGGTGTGTCCTGATACAGGAGCGATCAGTGATAGTGTATGGTTCTCGGCATCTAAAACAGCACGAGCAGAACTATTCTACCCATGACCTGGATTTAGCAGCAGTGATCTTCACCTTGAAGATTTGGTGACACTATCTGATGGGAGAACGTTTTACAGTGTACACTAATCACAAGAGTCTCAAGTATATATTCTCTCAGAAGGAACTGAACCTGAGACAGTGATGTTGGCTTGAGTTTCTCCAGGACTGTGACTTTGAGATAGTTTATACTCCTAGGAAGGGGAACGTTGTTGTAGATGCGCTCAGTAGGAGATCTGGTATACAGCTACTAGGTGAGGTGACGGAGTAGCTGGCCTCTTTGTAGTTATCCTTTGTGGATAGAGATGGAGCATCTTTTCTTCAGTCTCTTACAGTCACTCCCCCACTTCTTCAGTGATTCAGAGAGGCACAACATGGGTACACTGACTACGAGACACGACGTTCTCAGATATCCACAAGGCAAGCACCTGATGGATTTTCTGAAGTTGGGGAGCACGTCATCCTCTTCAGAGGACGTACTATGGTACCAGTGTCACTTCAAGAGGAATTGTTGATGGAGTTACACACATCATCTTTAGCGGTACATCCAGGAGTGGAGAAGATGTACCAGGACCTTCGACGAAAGCACTGGTGGTCAGGGATGAAGAAGCCATCTGTAGAGTTTATCTCGTGGTGCATCACTTGTCAGCAAGTGAAGGTAGAACACCAGGTACCATCAGGATTGGTTCAACCTTTAGAGGTTCCAGGGTGGAAGTGGAATGGGATATCCATAGACTTCATGAAAATTCTTCCACGTACATCCAGGGGTCACGACTCGATTTGGGTGATCATTGATCGACTCACCAAGTCGGCCCACTTCCTACCAATCAGAGAGCATGTTTCAGTAGACAGCTTGGGACGCCTCTATGTGTAGAAGATTATGCGACTACATAGAGTACCTTCATCTATTGTCTCCGATCGTGACACATAGTTTACTTATCGGCTATGGAAGGGGTTGCAGGAGGCTTTCAGGATGTAGCTTCGTCTGAGCACTGCCTTCCATCTTCAGACGGATGGTCAGACTGAGCAGACCATTTAGACCCTTGAGGAAATGTTGTGTGCTTGTTTCCTAGACTTTGGTCGCAGATAGGAGGATCACTTACCTTTGGTGGAGTTTTTATACAACAACATTTATCACTCCACCATTGGGATGACACCTTTTGAGGTGTTATATGGGCGACCATGCAGATCACCCTTGTGCTGGATTGATCCTGGGGAGTTAGTACTAGTGGGACCAGAGATGGTATGAGCTACCATGGAGAAGGTGCAGATCATCCAGGAGTGGATAAAGACTGCACAGAGCAGATAGAATTCATATGCCGGAAGGAGATGAAGACCTCTGGAGTTCGATGATGGCGACCACGTTTTTCTACGGGTCTCACCTCGACGAGGTTTACAGAGATTTGGTAGAGGCGGAAAATCATCTCTGAGATTCATCGGGCCTTTTCAGGTCCCCAGCAGAGTAGGCGAGCTGGCTTACCACTGAGCTCTTCCACCTCAGTTTCACCGGGTGCATGAAGTCTTCCACGTATCTCATCTGAATAGATAGGTGCATGACCCTTCCCACATCATCAACCATGGTGAGCTGGATGTCGACGATGGAGAAAATTTTATGAAGGTCCCAGTGGAGATTTAGGATCGATATCAGCAGGTCCTACATGGATGGTCGATAGCTCATGTGCGCATTCGATGGCAGCACGGGAACCTCCAGGAGAGAACATGGGAGAGAGAGGCTCAGATGCGTGCTCAGTACCCCCACTTGTTCCCTCAGTTCAAGTTGTAGCTTACGGGGACGTAAAGCCAAGAGGTGGGGAGAAGGTAAAGACCCATAAATTCTGTGTAAAATGTTTTCTTAAATACATGGGAATTTTACTAGTCCGCGAAAACTGACAGCGCGTGATTCTGAGGCCCAGTGTGCCCGGAATCAATTTCTGAAGTTTTGTTCGGGTACGTTTAGTAAATGTACAATCAAGTTTTTATAACTTTTGAACCAGTGCTCGTAATTGAAATCTGAGGGCACCGTTGAACTCACATCCCCGGTATTCTCTTAGGGAGACTTTCAATTCGATGGCAGTGGGTCGAGAATAAAAGTTAGTTTTTGGGTTTTAAATGAATAAAATAAAAATAAGGTTGTGTAAACTTTATTTTTATTTTATGGTTAGAACCTTCACTTGGAAGTTAGGAGTTGAAGTTGGGGCCCACCCGTGGTCTAAACACCTCTTCTTGTTTAATGTGGTGGGGACCACCTGAGGTTAAAACCTCCTCAACTCCCCATTAAGTGGGGAGAAACCTTTTGAGCTCCCCACTTTATTGTGCCAAATCTACTCCATTAATTAATTGAGCATCAATTAATTAATTTGAATATTTTTGAATTATGTGCCAACGATTAAATAATAGGTAAGGATAATCTATTATTTTGGGTTGGAATTTTTCTTTTGGGTAGAACTTGGTAGAGGGGAGAACTTGGGAGAAGGCTCCCAGTGAAGAACGTGTTCCACCAATGAAGAACGTCGACCTCGATCCCGACTTCAACTTCCTTCCTCGGAACCTCCTCGATGTAGGATGCATTTGTCTACAACGAATCGACGTCCTCCTTTCTGTGACTTCATCAACGATCAACGAACAAAGGTAGGGGTACAAGCTTTGTTAATTGTTGCATGTTCTTCATTTTCCGTCAAGGATTATAATGCAAAGCCGCATGATATCACCCTAACGTGGAGGGTGCGGGCCGAATAAACACGGTCTGACCCCTCCACCTTCTTTGTGGAATTTGATGCTAAATGTGACATGAGACTGGGATGAGTGATTCTCGTCAACATTGATTGCGGATCGAAGGAAACGTCCTGAGGAATGCGCGGCTACTTCCGGAACAAGAAATGGGCCGACGGAACTCGTCCGATGACCCGTAGAAAGTTCACCGACGGATAGAGCGACAACCGTCACCGCATGGAAGGCGGCGGTGCAACTGCGCCGCCGGAGGAGTAACCTGCGGCCGATGGGCCGTGGCGGTGTAGCGGCGGCTGGTGCAATCCCGGCTGCGAAGAAAACCGGTGGCCCGAGATGCCAAGTCACCGGAGAAGGCGCGGCGTAACCGCACCGCGCGGTGGAGCAAAAAGAGGGTCATGGTAGTGCAGCGGTAGCCGGCGCAAGGCAGGCCGCAAGGAGGACCGGCGGCCCGAGCTGCCTGGTTTCCGGAGGAGGCGCGGCACAACCGCGCCGCACGGGAGGCGGGTGGCCGCTCAGCCATCCAGGAGCAGCGGGACCCCACTGCGTGGGTCCCACGTGACACGGACAGGCACCATGTGGCACCGGTTTTGGATCTCACTCGAACGGCTAAGCCATTCGGGAACCAGGGGGTGCAGCCTCCCCCCTGGACGCGGTTAGGGCAAACCCCACGGGTCGCTGGGCCGGACCCAGTGCGGGTCGGGCTGCCCCCGTGGGCCGGGTCAGATCCGCGGATTGGGTCGGACCCCAGTCTGGACCCGGGTCAGGCCGGGTCAGTTCGGGTCAGTCCGACTGGGCCGGACCGGACCCAGACCCGTTTGACCTATTTCCACTCTTTTGCCCGTAACTTGAGATACGGGTGTCCGATTGACGAACCGTCTATGGTGATAGAAACCTTAGAGGAATATAGTTCTTTTGGTATACCCCACTTGAGGTTTGAACATAGTTTGGGTACAACCGAGTTGGATCAAACGTAATTCCAACCAGGCCCTCGGAATGGAAATGCCAATAACTCTCAGACTGAGCGTCCGATTGACGCACTGCCTGTCGCGCTGAGTTTATTATAGAAAGATGGAAATTTTGGATACATAACTTGGGAAATCATGGAATTTGATGTATCGACACTTTTCTTGAGGATCGGACCCTTCTGGAATCAAGCATGCTTTGTGCGGAACCCTGTGGCTGGTTGTGAACTGACGACTATTCCTGGATCCTGTGTGGCTTCGACAGCACTGACGACTATTCCTGGATTCTATGTAGGTTCGACAGCACTGACGGCTATTCCTGGATCCTGTGTGGGTTCAACATCTTCAACGACTGTTCCTGGATCCTGTGTGGGTTCGACAACTCTGTTTACTATTCCTGGATCTTGTGTGGGTTCGACAGTTCTGATTTCTATTCCTGGATCCTGTGTGGGTTCAACAGAATAGATGATTCAATGGCTACATCAGATCATCTATATCTCTCTACATAATTTGTATACCTGTGTGAGCTGAGTTAGTACCTCTGTGTTTTTCTCATGATTGATATGGATTACTTGATAACTTAGGTATATGTATGGGCATATACCTAAGTAAGGTTATCTGTTGATTTCATACCTTGTGGTTTTTACTTGTTGGATTTTGTGATACCTTGAGGGTCTTGGAGTACCTACTGAGTATCATTATACTCACCCCTATACGGGCTATGCCCGCACCTTGTTGTGTTGGATGCAAATGACGGACAACACTGACCGAGGCTGAGTGTACCAGGACTGGACGGTGCCCGGAGGTGGACCTCACGACAAGTCAGTACCCGGAGGAGACTGACAGACGTGGAGTGCTGAGGAGGATATATGTACCTACACTTTAGGTAGTATCCATGGTGGACAAACCAGGAGCTTCTTTTCATCTTTCAGCTGTTTTTTCCCTTTTTAGTTGTACTTGTACTTTACAGTTGGGTTTGTATTTCCAGCCCCTTTACTTTTTAGAACTCTCTTGTTATACAGTTTTGCTTAGTGTTTTGTATCCAGCTGTGTGCTCTGTTGTGTGTGTTTATAGTTATAAAGTCAATTCCTTCCAATATTTAGGGAATTACGCCTTTGGTGCTAGTCGCCAGCCCCTGGCCTATGGAATGCGGGCTTGGGGCAGTCACGGCACGGGCACTGGGGGAAGGGTCATGACATATAATTTTTGACAGTTTTATATCTTTTATTTGAAAAAATAAAATTAATTTTTTAAATTGGGAAATCAAATTTTTTACTTTGGGTTAATTCTTGATATTTTTCAAAGAAGTTTCATTTTTTGATGAATAGTGAAATAACACTGAATTTTAATTGAAAAATGGTTTTTATTCTAATTTATTTATAAAGTTAAATTATATTTTAAATTTATTTTAAAGTATATTTAGATAAATTATAAATAAATTAATTACATTTAGGTAATTTTAAACAATTTCCCATTGAAATTGGATATAAAAACATTTCAAACTTTTGAACTTTTTTACTTTAAAAACTCGTTGTCTCATCCCGTCTGTGGGATTAATTTTAAATTAATTTCTACTACTTATGTGATTATAATTTGGAAAAATGGATTCCAATTTTGAAATAATCGTAATTTATAATTTATAATAAGGTTAAATTATTTTTTGACCAAAATGACTAGTGAAAGTAATTAAAATTAATTATAGTGATTAAGGAAAAAACGAGCTTAATGAATGACTAAACATAGAAAATAAGGTGTAAAAATGACCCTAAACTTGTATGAAAATTATTTTATAGACATATTTCAACGATTTAACCTATAATTATCTATAATGGTCAATTTTTAACCCTTGGGGGGTAAGTAAAACATGGGGAGCACTCAAATCTTTTCAAGAATACCCAATGTGTTCATTTCCCCAATTATAAAAGGCCTCCTCTCCTCCTCCTCTCATCACACCTCTCAAGCCATTTTGGATCACCAAAAACCTACCCAATTAAACTAAAAAAATCCCTCAATTAATCATATAATTCTCTATTTGGGCAGAAATCCAACCAAGTAATCCCTTTGGTGCAAGCCAAAAGGAGTTACCCAAAGAAGTGGTAACATCCTTCAACAAGCACTTTGTTTTTATTTCTTTATCCACCCCTCAAATATTATTCTTACATAATTAAATAATAACCTAAGTGTCCTAAATATACTAATATATTTTTATATTAAGTTTTTTACCTACACTCACATACACTTCCATCAAATGAGCTACGTAATCATCATTCCTTTTTACGGCAGACTACCGTCTCACAAACTAATGTCATTAATTCTTCCATTTCCACCTTTCAAGGTTGGTAATAATGATGAAATTTATGTTTTTATATTATATTAATGAATTATTTATTCTTTTTTAATTATTATATAACACATACCTTCATGATTTCTGTTTTTTTGTAAATATGATAACTTCGTTTGTAGACATGTGGATTATCGCCTCCTCAAAGCGATGTGATTCAGTCACACTTTACATGGAATGTATCAAGAATGGGTTTGTTAAATTTATATTATACATATGAAATAAAATTTATAATGTAATTATAATATATTTATACATATATGTCATTTAATTCCTTTATTTCTGTACAAAAAAAACAGAAACAGTGTTCATGCGTACGTACGGCCTACCGTCTCCATGAACATTGTATTCCATTTCATATTTATATCCTTTATATATTATTATAAATAATTATATAATGAATATATATGATATTATTATAATTTTTTACATTCTTTAAATAATTAAATCATTATCTAAGTAAGTGGATCAAGAATAAAAAGTCAAAACATATATGAAAAATAAAGGGTTATTACCCGAAACATAACATTAACATGGAATTTTTAATAAAAGGGTAATATAAAGTCATAATAAAATAATATATGATATGATATATGATAATATGTTTTTTTTGGAATATTTTTAATAAACATATATTTATTATACAGGAGGTTCGAATGCGTACAAAGAAATTCAAGACTTAAAGTAAGGGTTTTCTCATCTCACTTTTATTTCTGTGAGACTTGTGCCTTATTCGCCACTCATTTATTTTTTGTGGTGTATATACTACCCATGAATGTATTATAATATTATTATACTTAAATTTATGGGTATTTACATATCAATTTTATGATCTTTCTTTCATGGGGTTTATGGTTTAAAAGTTACCAAATCAGTAAAGTAATTTTGTCTCAATTTTCCCTCATTGTGAAACATGCCATGTTATGCACCTATATTTTTCTATGAGGTTTATATTATGAACTTTGAAATGTTATATAATTAATATTATTATTTTCATGATATTATAATATTCATTTAATTTTATTCTCTCATGATGATTATGATCTAAAGTTGTCAAAAGTGGTAAGATTTTATTGCTACAATCACATCTTTTATCGAGATTGTTTTTTATTATGCTTCAATTGGTGAAATATTTTGATCCATATCATAGGAAATCTCATGAATTTTCTTCTACTCCATTTATTCATTATATCCTCATGTAATGGTAACATTTTTTTACTCTTTGGAACTTGAGATGATTAAGAAAATGTCCTTAAAAAATCTGATCTTATTTCTCTCTTTGGTCGGAAATATGTGTTCTTTAGAAAACCATGGTTTCTAAAAATGTTTTCAAAAAAGTTCTAATATAATCCTATGACTTAGAAAATAAATTCTTACCCATGTTTTAACTTTTAATAAAATATTTTTAAAATAAATATTCTTGTCATTTTATGATCAAGGAACTTTTCTAAACTTTTTAAGGTTCAAAGGGAACGTTCAGCATGTATGGACTTACCCATCATCATGACCGTAATTTCCTTGAAGCCTTCTTTTCAAGTTCAAAAGGTTAATTTTTTAAAGAAAATGTTTTCCTAATATACATGAAATTATTTTTTTAAGTTTTTTTCAAAGAAAAATATTTTCAAAATGTTTTACAACTTTATTTATGAGTTTTCAAAGCATTTGTAAAGGAAAATGTTTTCAAAATGTTTTCAATATTCCTTTATATTTTTTCAAGGGAAATGGTTTTTAAAAAAAATTAAGATTCCTTTATAATTTTTCAAGGGAAAAAGTGTTTTCAAAATGTTTTCAAGTTTACTTTATAATTTTTTAAGGTTATTTTCAAATAAAATGGTTTTCAAAAAAATTTATGTTTCAAAAATAATTTTTCAAAGAAGAAATGATATTTTCCTCAATATATGTTTTTTTAAAGATATTTAAAAATTATTTTTCATTTAATATGACACCCGTTTGTGTTACTTGTGATTTTTTATATATATAATCCAAGTGTTCCATTCATATTCTTTTTTTGAATGGTTTATGTTTTGATGGAATGATGGTTATGAAACATGTTTCTCTTTAATGGGTTATATGTTTATGAAAATCATTTCTATTTCATGGTTTATTATTTGATGAAATGATTATGAGACCTATCTCTTTTCCATAGGTTATGATATGATTAAATGTTTATGATACCCATTTCATTTCATGGGTTATGATATGATGTTTATGAAACACGTCTCTTTTTATAGTTTATAATATGATGCAAGTTTTATTATCTTGTGTCTTATGTATGTATGATTTTATTATGTGATGGGTGGGACCTATATCTCACTTCAATGAATTAGGTAAATATTTATATCTCATGAGATAATGATTGGAAACAAGTCAACGGGTTTGATCTACTATGGGAAGAAGGGGAAACCCGATCCACTATGGGAAGATGGGAAAACACAATCCCTTATAAGGAATGGACTGAAAATGGGAATGATGGTGTGTCCCACCCTTTAGGTTTAGTCCCCATGACGTTCCCTGATAATTTTTGGAAATGTTACTTTACTTATAGGGAATAATATTATATGTTTATGTCTCTACCACAATTCCATGTCTTATTCCTATGTTATGATTTCATGGATTATTCTCTTGATTCCCTCATTATTCATGTCTTGTGAACTTCCAATATTTATTCCATGAATCATTTGTATGATATTTTATATGTAGGGTATGATTTTATAATGTTATTCTCATGTTCTCATACCCTTATGTTCATGATTATGCTTATGTATCTCCTTTACTTACCCTTACTGAGTATTTGATCTCACCCCTTTCTTATGTTTCATTTCCTAGGTTATGAATAAAGGTTTTAAGTATGTGTAATAAATGATAATATATTTAGGGAGATGTTTAAGATCTTTCACCAAATTAGAATAATGTGTTCCAAGTTTCAAAAGGCACTAAACTATTATGTTCCTCGGGCATGTACTTTTGTAATGTGCTAAATATTAATCTATAATGATGTAATATCCATATATGTTATGCCTGGGTCACTATAATATGAATTACAGAAGGCATCATACTTACTAAACTGAGTACCAACTAAAGTGGAAAATATTATTTCCTTCAAGTTATAGAGTGTAAAGAAACCCATTTTGTTTGTGGATGGGGTTACGAGGTGTTTGTTAAGGCTCTCTCAAGAAGAAAACTAACACCCCAGGGAACAAAATATATCTTTATAGGGTATCCCATAGAAACAAATGGATACTATCTATACAACCCTTTAGACAAGAAAATAACTATCTTAATATAGTCCATATTTCTTGAGAGATAGCACATCCTAAAAGAGGATATTGGGAGCAAGATTGACTTCGATGAAGTTGATGCTCTAGATACACAAGATTTGGTATATGAACAGATTTCAAAAGTCCCTAACACATGTATTTCATGGGGTGTAGAAAAAATAATTATTTAATAAGTTAAAATTTAGTAAAGTGGTTAACCTAGGTTATATCTATAGATAAATTAATAACAATTAAGTTTTTCACTTTTAATTAGAAAAAATAATGGGGATTTTTTAAAATTATTTGGTTTTAAAAGAGAGAGAAAGAAATGGAAAAAAGAAAGAAATTAAGAAAAATATTAAAAACAAATTGACAATGAAAGTTACTAAAACAATTATATGAGATGGTTGATCAGGTCATGGTTAGTTCTCCAAATGTAATGTTATCCTAGTTTCAATTTATCCAATCCTCTTATACTAAGATGATTAAAGTGAGATTCTATGATTGATTCCTCTCACTCCCTTGGTCAAATAGTGATGGTGAGAGTAAAACATTCCAAGATATATATTTGGTCTACTCTCCTTTCAATTTGTAAGTGATTTGTAGTGAATATCCTCAATTGACTTAGGTAATACCCAATATATTCTTTTTTATCCCAAACAATCAAGAATATCCACTACCACTACCATGCGTACTGAAGATAGTCAAGTACTTCATCACTAATCTCTGGTCTATTACATCGTATATAAAACAGAACCTAGTAGAGGGAGATAATGATCATTTACTAAATAAAAATCAACAACAGAATCAAAAACCAAATACGATCATACTTGATAATAAAAATCACTATTATAAATTGAATGAAAATTTATAGAAGAGAAATAAATTTTATTAAATAAAGAAAAAATAACTCAAGAATTAAAAAATATAAAACCTCACCTTACCCAATCACTTAGAAGTTTACCCCTCTATGGTAAGGGTAACCAAGAAGAATGGGGAATAATAAGGCATTAAAAAACTAAGAAGAAAAGAGGGAAAAAAGAAAGGCATAAAATTTTCCTTTAGAATCTATCCTCCAAAATTTATCTCATATTCTTCCCATAAGATGTCCAAAACTCTCTAAGTAACTTTCTTGTAAGTTTTTCAAAATTGATTTGTCTCTCAACCCTCTAAATTTCAAAGTCTTTGGATGTATATAAAATTAGTTATGACATAATTAGTGAATCACATTTTTTATGGACAAGGAGTCCCTAAATCTTACTCCACTTTGGTTTGTTCAAAGGCCACATTAATGATATAATATCTCTATAAAATTAAATATTCACATTATTCATAAAGTTCTCATTAAAATAAATTTTTAATCACCCAAATTTAAGGTCTTTATCCCTAGTTATGTCTCATTTACTAAGATGGGGTCCATTATGTCAGCCAAAAATATTTTTCAAATTGATTGATTTTTTTGGGACTATAGAAGTTAGACTTTTTTCTAGATACATAAGTATAAGTTGAGTCCCACAAACTAAGGAATCATAAAAAAAATAAAAAACTCGAATTGGATTCATATTGTAAAATTTATTCTTGAAATACCAAAGTGATAAAAATCTGTTAAAATTATAGAATTAAAAAAATTTAATATTTTAGCCCAAAACACATCAAAAATATAAAAAAAATGAATATCAGCTCAGTTTGAGGAATTGGAACGGATTAATTCAGTTAAATACATATAAAAAATGATGAAAATATTATCTCTATTAATCCCCACTGAAGAAGTTGTTCTTGAAACACAAGTACTGTGTAGAAGCATAATTGTTGTAAGAGAACTAGAGATATGGTTTTCTGGTCACCAATGATTGTGAATCATTATTGGTTAACAATAATGATCCTATCTCCCACAAGTAGTTAGTAGAGAGATCATAAGATTCAAGATGATAAGAATCCATGAATTCTAAGAAGATTCCATGTATCAAAACCAAATTTAGGTTTTGATCAATCTGTCATTTGATGTAGAGATTATTTGGTATAAATGGGTATTAAATATAAATATGGAAATGGCAGGTAAAGTAAATACCTATAAAGAATGACTAGGGGATAAAGGGCTTATACATTTTCAGGGTATTAACTATGATGAAACATTTTCTCCAGTTTCCTTACTTATATACATCAGAATTTTGTTTGTCATAGCAGCTTACCATGACTATGAGATTTGGAAATTGGATATCAAAATTGTTTTCCTTAATGGTAACCTTAAAAAGGATATATACATGACATAACCAGAAGTGTTTGTTACTACAAGAAATTACAAAAAGGTATGTGAGTTACAGAGATCCATCCATAAATTAAAGCAAGCATCTGGATCATGGAACATTTGATTCAATTAATCCATAAAGGAATTTGGTTTCATTAATAATGAATGTTATCCATGTGTTTATAAGTGGTTTAGTGGGAGTATGGTTATTTTTATAGTAGTATATGTTGATGACATGTTACTAATTAGAAATGATATATTAACCTTATAATAGGTTAAGGTGTGAATAGAAAGTGCTTCTCTATGAAGGACTTAGGTGAAGTAGCCTACATTATAGGGATCAAGATCATGTGTCATAGATCCAAGAGGCTGCTTGGGTTAAGTTAAGGTATATATATTGACCAGATACCAAAGAGGTTCAGTATGGAACAATTCAAGAATGGATTGGTTCCAATGTCATGTGGTATACATATTTCCAAGAAAATGTGTCCTCGAACTTAAGAGGAAAGAGAGATAATGGGTAAGATATCATATTCTTATACAATAGGAACCGTCATGTATTCCATGTTATGTATAAGGCTTAATGTTTCCTACTTTTTAAGCATGGTATGTATGTATCAAGAAGATCTAGTTGAACAACATTAGACTACTATTAAGGCTATCCTGAAGTATCTAAGGTGAATCAAGGATATATTATTGGTTTATGGAGTAGATGAATATCTATTCATCAGGGGTTATATAGATTCTAGCTTTCAGACAGATCAAAATGATCTGAAGTCACAGTCTAGATATTTTTTAGTCTCAATGGAGAAACTATGATCTAGAAGAGTTCTAAGCAGCTGGTTGTCATCAATTATATAGTAGAGTCCAAGAATATTGTGGCTTCTGATGCATCCAATGAATTAGTTTATATTCACAAATTTTTCCAAGAGATTAATGTGGTTAATAGTAATCAAGACCCTATCATAGTTTACTATGATAACACTACAGCAATGGCTCTCTCCAAAGATCCAAGGTCACACTAAAGGACAAAGCACATACTTCATAAGTTTCATCTCTTGAGGTATTTTTCTCAATAAAGTGAATTTGAGGTGAGAATATATCCATTTATTAAAACATGATGGAACCCTTGACCAAGGTTTTATCTCAATAGAGGCATGATTATCATGTGATAGCTAGTGGACTGAAAGTTTTTGTCAATTGGATATAGTGTGAATGGGAGTCTGTTGGATTTTTTTTCCTAGAACTGACTTTCTTAGTAATTTATTACATGTTTTCATTAATAATGATGTTTATTATCACATCATTATTGTTCATATACATGAAATTTTTATGTGATAATATCCTAAGAATATAGGTCTTGTTGAAAGGTTATAGCAGTTTCTCACTATGATGAGAACCAAAAGGTGTCACGACATCATTCTTGAATATATGTTCTATGGATGGATGATATTATCTAAAAATACACAGACAATATAGGCTATAGGGGGTAGAAGGCTCATAATACATTGTGACACCTTCTCATGGTGTTCATCCTTAGTAATCTCCAAGATAAGAGGTTATGAGAACTAACCTGTTAATAGGAAATCCACATTTCCATGTGTCATTGGATATCTCTATTTTTGGATGTGTGTATTGATCCTTAGACTTTAATATTTTCATTAATTAATATAATGACTCATGTACTTTGATGTATTTATGACAACTGTGATGACATATGCTCACGATGAGGTATGATACGTTGGGTGTGGCATGAATGATATTGCATTAATGGATAATGCGAGAAAGGATTTATCCCTTTTTTCCCTTGATGGAAGTTGATATCTTGGGACCTTTTATGGGAATTGAACTACTTATGAAATCCATAGCCATAGTGTTTGGTAGGCAAGTTCATTTTCAGAAATTCAATGAAACAGAAATCAAGCGTACAGGTTGATGGCACAGACATCCAAACTTCTTGATTTGATATATCATGATAAAGTAATTATATTACATTGTAAGCATTCTTAACAGGATGAATATCATTATGACGTTAAATTATTTCTATATGGTATAATTGACATATTTCTAGATGATAACTTTGGACTTTATGCGGTTATGTCTGATGTCACTGAGAAAGAGGCCTAGAAGGTCACACGCTAAGTGTATCTACAATCTTAGTTAAATTAAAGTATTGAATTTAATAAGTTAGAATAAATAGTATTTATTTAGGTTTGGTTTATTAGCATAATTTAATCACAAGTTATTTGAAATAATAAGTCAGTTAAATAATTATTATAAATATTTATTTGCATGTTTATAAAATATAATATTTATTATATTTATCATAGAATGACGCAATGACATTAATTTTTTAAATAGTCATTACTTGAGGATCGGTAAATTTCAATGAAGAAAAGTGGACTGGTCTTGATGGTGTGATTGGAAATGGAATAAATAATATTTATTTATATTCTTAATGTGTTGAAAATTTCAAGAGATTATTGTTGTTGTTGTTGTTATTGTTTATGTTGTTATTATTAAACATATGATCAGATAATAATTATTATATTTGAAAGGGGTATGTATGTGATTTTTCAACCATAAACCTATATAATTATATCACTTTTCAAAACTCACTTTTGGTGTGCACAACATATACAAAAATACACTAACAATCTATGGATAGATATCTAGAGATTTAGAACACGTTGTCTCTTCCTCATCTCTCAAGCCTCTAAGAGAACATCAATAGTTATTCTACCTTCAAGAAGAATATTGTTGCAATTAACCATAAATAACACTAGTGATCAAGATCAGTTGTGCTGATACCTGAAGATTCTACAGTGATGTTAAGAGATTGTGGTACACATGTAGAATCATTTCTAAATGGATTCTTCACTTGGATCCTACAACGCAATGATGGTACAATGAGATCTATTCCATTGAATCATCGATGAAGAGAGAATTACAAGTTGATGTACTTTTATATTTATTCATTAATTAATTATAAATTCCATGTAAATATCCTTATCTTTTGGTTTTAGTGTTTTAATCTAATCAATTTTTTTTTGTACATGAATTTAATCATGTGAACCAATGATTACATGTAAATTAAGACTAAAAGTCGAGTAGGTCATGCCATTAAAAGATGCTTATATTGCGCCAAGAACCTACAGAGAAAACATTTAGAAATAGATTTAAAATTAAACCGCATTTGTAAAGAAATTGGGATTGTGAATACTCAAATGATACATTTTAATTTTTAAAATGATTCCCTCCCACACTCTATGAAACTGGTGCAACTTGTATAAAAAATGAATCAAATTTATAAATTAATTTCATGTATCCAACAAGCAATATTATGACACCCAATGAGAAATAAAATATGATTCACATTGATAATGGATTTGGTTTAGATCTGAAAGGGATCATATTTATTATGTGTAAAATTTATTTTAGATCTGAGAAGGGATGACTCAACTCTAATAGAAGGGACTGGATCTGCTTTGAGGAAGGGGAGATATCTGATTCGCCATTATCTAACGGGTCTTCTTATGCGCTTCAACTTTAGTAGATGATCTACTTCACCACTGATAAGAATAAAAAATATTATGTGGGGATGATAAAGAGCATCGACACAGGCAGGAAAACGTGGAGGTGCATTTTTTTCAGCGCTTAGGTTAGGAAATTGTGTGCAAGCACTACTACACATATGGCCTTTAAAAACACACAAAATGGCCTTTAATAACACTAAAAAGCATTGTTAATCACAACGATGATAAAGGGGGTTCCCCTTTATCAGTTATTTCTTAGAACTAATAAAGGGAACCCTTTATCAGTGCTTTTTTAGTGATGATAAAGGGCTACCCACCTACAATTATGTTGTTTATATAAAAACACACCCAATAGAACCTACAATCAAACCTATACACCAAAAACAGAACACCCAGAAGCAAACCTACTATATACATTTAATTGACATCATGAACACAAAATTGTCCACCCATGGTATATACAAAAATAAACACTGGTATTTATATTTCAAACAAAATGTTTTATATAATTACATTTACAATTGTCCAACAAACATTCTAAAACATTCATATTTCATCTTTTGATGCTCGTGATCCCCTCTCAAAAATCGTTTCTCATATTATTAGTTGTTGAAAAAATCATCTCAACCCGAGTAAAAGATTCCACCTATATAATAAAACATATATTATGTTAGTAATACTATAAAGAAATAAAATAAACATTAATATGAAACAACACATTAATAAAATTCAATATTTAATAAAAATGACACATTTGGACTTATATCGGTCAAATTGTGCATCTTGTTGAGGTGGGTTTGATTCCTACATGTTATAAATGAGTTATATATAGTTTTCCTAAAATATCATAACAATATGAATTTGTTTTCTTAGTTTTGAGTATGTCACTTGTTCTTTTATTAAATTAATGTCAATTTTAAATAATGACACATTTAGAGTTATATCGGCCACACAGTGCGTCGTATTGAGGTATGGCTGATTCCTACCTATCAAAAATTACTGATGGATAATTTTCCTAAAGTATCAAAACAATAAAAATGTGTTTTCTTTATTTTCAGTATGTCGGTTGTGTTTTTTTACTAAAATATCATTTCAAACTGGAAACATGCATTTTGAGTCATATCGGTCGCATCGTGCATCGGTTTGATGTGAGACTACTTCATATACATCACAAATGACTTATGAATCATTTTCCTAAATTATCAAGACAATCTGAGTGTTTTTTCTTGTTTTTTAGTGAATGACACGTTTTGAACTAAAATGTAAATTTTAAACTGATAACAAACACTTTTAGTCATACCAGCCACACTGTGTGTCATATTAAGGTACGGATGATTCTTACATATCAAAAATGACTCATGGATCATTTTACTAAAGTATCAAAACAATCCGAATGAATTTTATCAGTTTTTAGTATGTCACTTATTGTTTTTACTTAAATTAATGTCAATTTTAAACAAAAAGACACTTTGAGTTGTACCAGCCACACCATGTGTCATATTGAGGTTAGGGTAATCTCTACACATAAAAAATGACTAATAGATCATTTTCCTAAAATATCAAAACAATATGAATGTGTTTTCTTAGTTTTCAGTATGTCACTTGCTGTTTTTACTTAAATTAATGTCAATTTTAAATAAAAAAAGAAACTTTGAGTGATTCCAGTCACACTGTGTGTCAGATTGAATTAAGGTTGACTCCTACACTTCAAAAATGACTCATAAATAAATTTTATAAAGTATAAATATAATAAAAATTCATTTTCTTAGTTTTCATTATGTCACTTGTTGTTTTTACTTAAATTAATGTCAATTTTAAATAAAAAGAGACACTTTGAGTTGCATTGGCCACACCATGTGTCGTATTGAGGTTTGGTTGATCCCTATATATCACAAATTACTAATACATTTTTTTCATAAATTATCTAAATAATACAAATGTGTTTTCTCAGTTTTCAGTATGTCACTTGTTGTTTTTACTTAAATTAATGTCAATTTTAAATAAAAAGAGACAATTTTAGTGATACCAGCCACACCATGTGTCATATTGAGGTGATTATGATTATTTAACTTCAAAAATGACTCATTTATCTTTTTCCAAAATTATCAAAACAATCCGAATGTGTTTTATCAGTTTTTAGTATGTCACTTGTTGTTTTTACTTAAATTAATGTAAATTTTAAATAAAAAGAGACACTTTGAGTTATACAAGTCACATCGCATGTATTATTATGGTGAGTCTGATTTAAAAATATCACAAATGGATCATTTATTTTTTTCCTAAAGTATCAAAACAATATGAATTTTTTTTCTCAGTTTTTAGTATGTCACTTGTTATTTTTACGTAAATTAATGTCAATTTTAAATAAAATGACACACTTTGAGTCATACTAGGAACACTGTGTGTCAGATTGAGATTTTTATGATTTATACATGTCACAAATGACTCATATATCATTTTCCTAAAGTATAAAAACAATATGAATGAATTTTCTCAATTTTTGGTATGTCACTTGTTGTTTTTAATTAAATTAATGTCAATTTTAAATAAAAAGAGACACTTTGAGTTTTACCGGTCACACCATGCATATTATTGAGGTAAAGATGATCCCTATATGTCCAAAATGACTAATAGATCATTTTCCTAAAATATCAAAACAATCTGAATGCATTTTCTTGGTTTTCAGTATGTCACTTGTTGTTTTTACTTAAATTAATGTCAATTTTAAATAAAAAGTGACACTTTGAATGATATCAGGAACACCATGTGTTGGATTGAGGTGCATCTAATTCCTACACATAAAAAATAAATCATTAAGAATTTTACTAAATTATCAAAATAATCTGAATGTGTTTTCTAGGTTTTCAATTTCACTTGTTATTTTTTCTTGAATTAATGTCAATTTTAAATAAAAAGAGACACTTTGTGTTTTACCGGACATACCATGTGTCATATTGTGGTTTAGCTGATCCCTACACATCAAAAATTACTAATAGATGATTTTCTTAAAATATCAAAACAATTTTAATGTGTTGGCTTAGATTTCAGTATGTCACTTGTTGTTTTTACTTAAATTAAAGTCAATTTTAAATAAAAAGAGACATTTTGAGTGATACTAGAAACATTGTGTGTCAGATTGAGGTTTGATTTATTCCTACATTTCAAAAATGAATCAGGTATCATTTTTCTAAAGTGTAAAAACAATACTAAAGCATTTTCTTGGTTTTAGGTATGTCACTTGTTTTTTTTATTTGAATTAATGTCAATTTTAAATAAAAAAAGACACTTTGAGTTATACCTGTCACATAGTGCATCGTATTGAGGTGTGGATGATTCCTACACATCATAAATAACTCATAGATTGTTTTCCTAAAGTATCAAAACAATACAAATGTTTTTGCTCAGTTTTTAGTATGTCACTTGTTCTTTTTACATAAATTAATGTCAATTTTAAATAAAAAGACACACTTTAAGTCATACTGGCCACACTGTGTGTCCTATTGAGGTATAGATGATTCCTACACGTCAAAAATGACTTATATATAGTTCTCCTAGAGTATCAAAACAATCCAAATACGTTTTATCGGTTCTTAGTATGTCACTTGTTGTTTTTACTTAAATTGATGTCAATTTAAAATAAAAGAGACACTTTGAGTTATACTGGTCACATTTTGAATCATATTAAGGTATTTCTGATTCCTACATGTCAAAAATAACTTATAGAGAGTTTTCTGAGAGTATCAAAACCATATGAATATGTTTTCTTGGTTTTCAGTATGTCAGTTCTGTTTTTTACTAAAATGTCATTTCAAACTGGAAACACGCATTTTAATTCATAACCTAAGGATATGAAACATAATAAAGGGTGATCATAGATGTTTAATAAGTGTAAAAAAGTGAGATATCAATGATCATATAATGATAACATGAGCATAAAGTTTTTATAATGTGATATTAACATTATAAATTCATACCCTGCACATGGAAGTCACATCTTCGTCCTATTTATTTATATTATTTCATCACGTATGCCGCCCATTTGTCTCTGAAATATCTATATCGTCTCGTGAATATGAATTTTTTCAACAATCATGGTATTACTGTAAAAATATAAATACACAAAGTATTAGTAAATATTTTAAATTAAATAGTAATTATCTTCGAAAATACCTCTTCAGGGATGCTAGTTTGTTCATAGAATACGATCTCTTTCATAAATTTAAAAACATAATAATTGCAATCTTTTACATTGTTTTGTTTCATGCACTATAGAAACGTTGAGGAGATTAAGTAAGTTGTTTTGATATGTGTTTGAATAGTGAAATATTACTATATATACTATGATATTGATCCAGTCGTAGTACTTGTCTTCGTCCTTGTCCTTATCCCCTAACCTCATTCCTTTTTTCAGATGATAGTGATGCCCCACCCTATCATAATAGAATCCACATTAAAAGATAATATAAATTATATAACTTGATTTTTAGTTCTAAAATGTTGGATTTAGTATATTAAAAATTGAAAAATGCTATCATGTGTGGATGGTTTTTTGGATGTACATGCATTGAATTTAAGAAATAGATCTTTGGAGTATCCAAAATTACTGCAATGAGCATCCAATGCTGACTAAAAACACAAAAAAGAATATGTAATGAAATAAATAAAAATATATTTTATATGATTAAATTGTAGAGCCTCCCCCCTACATTGTTGGTAATAAATAGAGTTTTTCATCCAAATTTTTTCTTTCAAATGATTTGATCAGACCTGTCACTATTTCATACTTTTTTGGTATCTATTTCTTTTTCTGTTGTAGAGGTGATGAGAGGACTAATGAGTTAGAATTTTTTTTTCATGGGAAAATCCATTCAATTTTTTTCATATATATTTATTCCAAAAATATGAAATTTATTTAGTTATAATTAACATAGTATATCAGCTTTTGGAAAATGAACTCATGAGAACGTACCTCATGTATACATTTACAATTTAACCGCCTAGCCAATCATAGTTGAGGATTTTAGTTGTACTCTCAAAACCAATGAATTCATTATCTTTATCTTCATACATATTTTCTTCAAAATCAACTATGTGATTGAAAGTATCTTTTAACTTTGTATCCACATGATCATTGAATGCTAGTAAATGTGGATATAGAACAGGTGGGGTAATTATGCTTTTGATATATATTTTTGATCGGTTAGTCGATCCTTTAGATGGTTTTGAGATGATCTTTCATTTCATCCCATTCTATTTTTCCATCTGTAATAAAATTCATAGATTCAGACCTTTTTCATTAATTTTTAAATGTTTAGCTTGAAAAGTGAATTTGAAATGAATACCTCCTTCTCACCATGCTTTTTTACAAGATGTGAAGGCCATGCGATGAATGTTCTAATAGATTTTTTGACAGTATTACTATTATCCTCATGAATTGGAACTGGTATCTCTACACTAGGCTCATGGGATATAGTTATCAACACTCGCACATGAACTATTGGAAGTGGTCTGTTGTGTAGAATTTACTTTTTAATATTGACCACTATAGCCCTGACCACAAGGCGATGGGTGGGTGTTGCTAGATATAAATCACAGTCATTATCACTCTGTAGAATAGCAGTATAGGAAAGGAATAAGTGTCTGTCTAATTCACATTTCACATAAACATTTATTAGAACATTTATTACCTCTTCTAAGACATCTCTTTAAGGGGAATGGCTAGCCCCATAGCTGGTGGGTGTGGGGCGGGATCTCCATGTGGTGGTTGTTCTTGAGTTTCTTCTTCTCTTTGTCTATCCCTTATTAAAGTGTCAATAATATCCCCCTTCCATTGGAATTTTCCTTCAAGTGTAGATATTCTTTCTTTCATCTGTATTATTAATTCATTTTGATCATCCTCTTGTTTTTTTTCTCAAAATATGTTCGGGGTGTCACCCTAAAACCTGAACCTCTGACATGGCCATGTTGTTCCATCCACTTCAAGGCCACCTATAGTATGTGTTCATCCTGAATAGGTGTTTCTAATTCCTATGAATATATTGGATAGAAAATATAGAAAAAATAAGTGATCATTATTACCTAATAGCGATTGAAATAAAAAATAAATGTTTATTATGTAATACTTACACATGATTCCCACACTTTTTGTGCATTCTCATCTATTAGTATCCCGTATTTATTTACACATGCCTCCTTTCATAACATGTGGAGTGGGATGGAAGTATCTTTGGATTTCAAGTCATTAATCTACATATAAACATAGGAACATAATTATGGTGTTGTTTCATGTCACATAAAAGTATTATGCTCAAATTAAAATATGTACCATTTTTTTCAAGTGAATCATACCCCATACTTGCTTTACAATAGGGGTACAGTGGTTTTACTACTCGTTCCTTATTTCTAGAACTCAATTGTTGTTTCATAAATAAAAAATTGTCAATAAAAGTGATGAATACACGTATCATAAAAAAATGTATTAGTAGCCACAATGTAACTGAAAAGATGCATCTCCATGATGTCTAGTAAATGCATCCCATGCTTCTTGGGTTATTAGGTGTTCATAGATAACTGGTGGGTCCGGGTTTATTTTCCCTTCAGAATCTTTAAGATAATGTCTTGTTAGGATTGTGTGAAATCCTCTATGAATCCTTCCAGTAATCATTAATACATACTTCTTGTGGGATTTGTCTACTATCAATGCACTCTCCAATAGAAGATGAATACTAAGTCAATGTTTCATTATTTTATTTTTTATTGAAATAATGAAACGATATCATAATAATATTGTGATCTCTTCCCACATTGGTGTCTTCATCCCAGGTACAACATGGTTCCATGAATCTATATCAATCGATATGCATTGTCAAGTGATGATTCCAATATTATTGTTGAACATGGACTTGTTGGGGTTAACATGCTGACCTCTCGCATTCCATCCCACCTTGAATTTTATTTAGTTGACTTTTGCCTTAATTATTTTTTCTAACACCATCAAACTACGGTGCTCTTGTTTTTTCTGTGATGTTGGTCATTCATCGCATACCATTTCCCTAGAATCAACATCGTCAATATGTTCCTCTGGAGCGGTCTCATTATCATGTGAAGATGGTTATTGTACCTCTTCACTGAGAGCAGCAGTAGGTTGAGTAACCTATTGTTCCTCAGGAATGGGAGCACCAACACATGCAGAAGATCATTCATATGCACTGCAAGCAGCAGTAGGTTGAGAGACCTATTGTTCCTTGGGATTGGGAGCACCAACACAAACAGAATTCATTATCAGCATAAGTGTTTTAACATTTAATTTAGAGTAGAAAAATGAAAAAACAAATTGATAATAACATGAGGTAACATAATATATATTACAAAAAAATGTAATCTGATTATTGAACTCTCTTTTTTCTTTTCTAAAGTTTTAATGGATTTGACCCCTCTATCGATGACCCAAATCCCTTCAGTGTGGTCTCCTATGACATAAAAAATTCAATCTACATTGGGACCGTTAAAAAATGATTGCAACTCCCCAATGAATGGGTCATCCTCGGTTGAATTTTTATCTGACCCTTTAGTGGTTTTGGTCGATAATAGAACAATTGAACACTTTCGGTTTTTGGGATATATAACATAAAATACTTACACTGCTTGTGATTCCATTATAAACGGATCATCTTTGTACCCTTCCTTACTGAAATCAACTTTCACGATTCCCAATTCAGCTATTTTAACAACACTCTTATTATCAACTCACTTGCATTGAAAAATTGGAACTTGGAATGTTGTATAATCCAACTCCCATATTTGTTGGATGATACCAAAGTATGAAATATTCGCATAAATTGGATTTTTGTCCTTAGTACTAGAAACATGCATCGCTTCAACCACAAGTGTAAATCCACTGTTTTTCATGGTACTCTCTTCATCATGCTCATTTTCATAGAACATATAACCATTAATTACATAAATATTGTAAGATAATACATACACACTTGGTCCTCTAGATATCCATAGAAATCGTTATGAAATTAAATGCGGATTTTAATCTGACTCCTTTAAAATATGGTTCTGAAACCATCCTATAAACTGTTGATTATGTTTATTTGATATCCATCTTTCATCCCTTGATGAATTAGAATGACTAAGAATTTATTTGTGGTTTTTGGTATATGGTAAAACCTCCAAACTGTTATACAAAAGGTAAATGTGGGTCTAATCTTGATCTATAATATTGATTGCGACAACATCTCTTCTAGAAATTCCTTCACCCACAAGTCACCCAGTGTGATGAGATTTCAGTAAACCAATGATTTCCAAAGTGGATAGATATTCAGTATAGAATTCAACATCTTCCTCAACAATATATCGTTATGTAATACAACCCTTTGGATGACTTTGATTTTTAACATACCCTTTAAAAATCTTCATATAACATTCAATAGGGTACATCAATCTATAGTGTATAGGACCACATAGTCGAACCTCTCTCACCAAGTGAACCATCAAATGAACTATCATATCAAATAATGTTGGTGGGAAGAACATTTCCAATTCACATAATATGATGGTAATTTCTCATTCCATACTCAGCAATTTCACTGAGTCTATAACATTTTTTCATATAGCTTTAAAGAAGAAATAGAGTTTGGTCAATTTATAATGGACATTCTTGGAAAAAAATCAATGTAAATCTATAGGCATTATATCTTGCATCAAAACATGGCAGTTGTGTGATTTCATACCCTTTAACTTTAAATCGTTTATTGACACGATGTTATTGATATTTGATGAATACCTATATAGAACCTTTATGTCATTCAAGAAGTTGTAAAACTAATATCTATCCTACCTAGAAAGAGTATAAGCAAATGGAGGAAGAATATTTCTTTTTTCACCCTTTATTGGTGCCAACTCTTCTTGTATTCCCATGTCAACCATGTCCAACCTAGACTTAATTCCATCCTTTGTTTTGTCGAGTGCATTTAGAAACATGTTGATGACACTATCACATACATTTTTTCAACATGCATAAAATCAAGAAATTTTCTGACATACAGACTATTCCAGTATGGTAATTCAAAAAAAATGATCTATTTTTCCAACTAGTTTTCATAAGATTTTTCAAAAATGGTTTACCAAAAGCAGTGTCCACATATTTTACTTTCTCAAATAGTTGATTCCTTATTAGTGGAGATGGTTTTATATGTTCTTATGAACTTCCATTGAATGATGTCATCCAAGATCGGTACTTATGTCGGTGGGGTAGAAATCTACGATGTCCTAGAAAAATGGTTTTATATGAATGTTTTATCCTAATTGACTATGTACCTTATTCGAATATGGGACACCCATGAGTTACTTTAATTTTATATCCTAAAAAATTTCCATAAACAGGAAAGTCATTTATTGTCCCATACAACATGGCTCTCAATGTGAAATTTTCATTTCTGTAAGCATCATACAACGTAACACCTAAATCCCATAATAATTTCAAATCCTCGATTAATGGAGCCAAATAAACATCAATATCATTGCCCGATTATTTAGGTCATGATATAAGCATAGATATCATGATGCGTTTTCATTTCATGCATAACCATGGTGGAAATTTATAATTTACCAACATAACTGGATATGTATTGTGAGTACTACTTTGAAAACCAAAATGATTCACTCCATCTGTAGATAACGCAAGACAAAGGTTTCTCATCTCATTTCCAAAATTAGGATACTCATGATCGATTATCTTCCACATAGGAGAGTCTGCCAGGTGACATAGTTTCCCATATTTATTTCTTCTATCTGCATTCCATGTCAATTTCCCTACAGTCTCCTCACTTCCATATAGGCACCTAAACATTTCAATGATTGGAAATTACCATACAAGTTTCATAGGACTGGATTCGTATTTCTTTTATCGAGAAGCACAACACTTTGGGAATTATCTAAGTGATTTTTGGTCCTTGAGAAATGGTATATAGTCATTTGGGAAGGTGTGTATTCTTTTAGAGATCATACCCATAGAGTGTAGCATTTGTTTGGCATTGTAGGTTTGGCTCAGGAGATCATTATCTTCTAGGAGCATGTCATTCAAGAGAGAAATTAATTCTGTAAAATTGTATTCATTCCATCCATTTCCTACTTTCAAATTATACAGCTTCAGTATAGCTTAAAATGATATATATTTAGTGCAACCACCATATAATGGTGTCTTTGCACAACTCTTTAACTGGTCAAACAATTTTGGGCAATCACAAAGTTCAACTTCAACTATCCTTATCATTTCCTCAATATGATCTTCATCATCATTCACATCTATAATCACATCCTTGATACGATCTTCTTTATTTTACACACTTGTAATAATATCAGATAATCCATAAAATGAAGTTTTATCCTAGCCACTAGCTATATACTCTTTTTACCCATGTTTATTCCAGCAGTTATAACTTCGGTCTACTCCGTGATAGATCAAGTGTTCTTTTAACTCTTCTAGACTAACTTTTCTTGAATAAAAACAGCATAAACATGGACAAAGGATTTAAGAAGGTCCATATGCATGATCTTTTTCAAACTTGATGAACTCTTTCACTCCATCTTCATACTCTTTTATCAAACAATTTACATCCATCCATTGTTTATTCATATCCATAATATTTGATTCGGTAATATTAATATTTAACAAAATAAATACACAAAAAGTTGATATAAAAATTATCCAAGGCTAAAAAAAGTTACAGACTTTAAGTCTCTTTTGAAAACTATTTATAAAATCATAGTTGAAATCCCATAAAAAACCAACCATTTACACAAATTCCTCTTTAAAATAACATGTCCTTTTTAAAATAAACCAAACATTTTAAAATACTCTTTCTCAAAAGCCCAATTCCTTTTTTATAAAGTATTCAAGGCAACTTCATGACCCAATAATCTTAATCATTTAAAATGGGTGACAACCCTCTATATTTTAAAATTTTTCATTTAAAACTTCACACACCCCTTGTTAAAATGAAACCATCATTACATACGCTTTAAAAAAATTCACTTCCCTTTATAAAATCCAATTATGTGAGTTAACAAACACTTGACATGCAACTTAAGTCCCTGAAAAGTGTTTAAATCATTTTAAAGTTATTTAAAACAAAAAAAAATTATGTTGAACGCATATAATTTTTTATGAAACATTTCAAAACACTTATCATTTTAAAAGATCCACTGAGGCATTCTCATAAAGACATAAATTCCAAGAGGGAAACTTTATAAAGGATACATGAATAAAAATAACCAACATTTTATAAAATATAAATCTATAAAAGGTTTATCATTTATATCATGAATAAATAGTATGAATCCTATAGTTTACTCCCGTAATACTACTGGGGAGTGAATAAGTGATAGATAAATTCATAAGTGTAACTTGGCCATGATACTTTTGAATATAAAGTCACATCTCTTCAAAGTGGGAAACCATCTTCCACTTGATGTTTTAATTATGTACTACCTAATCTTGGTCCTTCCATTATTCCTATTCATCTCATCCACACAACATCTTGCATAACCAATTCACCAATTTGAATTAATCACAACATCATATCACCTCTTTTATATAAACTATATCACCTCATTCCAACCATAACAAACCAAATGAAACACCAAAACTCATCACCACTTAAAATTCTCTACAACAACCAAAAAAATCATCTCCTTCCTATACCACCAACCATAACACCCCAATATCACATACACAATATTTTATCCATCACTCCAACCAAAAAATCATATATTCACCACTTCTATATCAATAATCAGAACTTATTAGGATTATTAAGGAAACCGACCACCACACCTACTTCATAACACATTCCAACACCCAAACCAACCACAATAATTACCAACCGAAACTACACAACTCACAACAAAGGTAACACAACCAACCACAAAAAAAAACCAATAATAAAACACAACAACCAATACCCCTTTTATAATTATTTTCATAAGCATTAATTGTTTTCAATACAACATCATCACCAAATTATAGATTTCTAAATAGATTTATCAATACCTTATTTAAAAGATTAACCTTTTATGGAAAGTGACCATATCAATTCAATCAGATAAATATCACATAATCAGGATAGGAGAAAATATCACTAACATTGATCACTTCATGCATATTTCAATGAATCATCATAGAAATTATAGACATACACTCAATAAAGAGTAAAATTCATATTAACTAGCCTTTAGATTATCAAATTCTAGTTTTAGGAAAATAGGTTGCCAAAAATATATATCAACACCTTATAGAAGTAATAATAAAATGGAACATGAAAATAAATACCCCAAATTCTTTAAAATAACATACTTCATAATTCGATAATATCACTAAAACATGCTTCCAGATTATAAAATAAAAAATCCAAAAGCTTATATTTCATGCTTTATGCTTGACATGCTCGAAATAACATGCATTAAACATTTCACTACCATGGAGACATACCACCATATTACTTCAAGGGTGACATACACATTTTTCCATACTTAGGTGAAACATGCTCAACACATAAACATGATTGAGAAAATATACACTAGTGATTTCATAATAATTCATGAAAACATATTAACTTTAGACATCCTTCTAAAAACATATAATTTATATCTTACCCTTTTTATGTCACCTACTCATTAACATTTAAATTAAACTACACTTTTAAAAGAGTTTATAATTCAACAGTTAACACATAAATATTTTACTATCCCAAAATGCAATGTGTAAGGTAACTCAAAACATAGGGAGATTTAAAAAAGTACCCAAGCTTCACATGCATAGTGGCAAAGGAGAGCTTCACAGTGGTAGGGCGGAGGAGGGCTCGCCCGATGGTGGAGCAGGGCTTCACGGTGGTGACAGATGATGGATTTGTGGTGGTGAGTAGGAGGAGCAGTAAGCGACGTTAGTGGAGGAGGAGGAGGATTCACGGTAGTAGCGAGGATGAGGAGGAGGAGGAGGAGCAGCGGCAAGGTAAGACTTCCACAAGACCATGAGGCATGTGAAGGAAGGAGGAGGCTATTAGGGTTTTTTTATAAAACCGGGGGAAGCATTTATTAGTGATAGCTAAAAAACGCTGATAAAGGTACGTTTTATCAGCACTAAATTAGAAAGCGCTGATAAAGACACCCTTTATCAGCGTTTTTTAGCGCTGATAAAGATAGGCCTTTATCAGTGCTAAAAAGCGTCGATAAACCTATAATGATAATATATTATTTATATTTTTATATATATTTATAAAATTATATGTATAATAAATATAAATTTATTTCTTTATAATAATAACTATAAATAAATATATATTTCGTTATACAATAAATATGTATTTATTTATACAATAAATATGTATTTATTTATAATTAAAATATATATGTAATAAATATATATTTATTTCATAATTATTTCATAATTATTTAAATAAATATATATTTATATTTAAATAATTATAAAATTATAATAAATATATTTATTAAATACATATATATAATTAAATAAATATATTTTTAAATATATAAAAATGTTTATAAATAAATATATTAATAATATATAGTCATAAATATAAATAAATATATATTTATTTAAATTCTGATGAAATATATATTTTTTATAATTTCATGATTATTTAAATAAATATATATTTATATTTAAATAATTATAAATTTATAATAAATATATTTATAATAAATATATTTATAAGAAATATATTTATTATATTTATAATTTTAATTATAAATAAATATACATTTATTTATAGTCATAAATATATATATATATATATTTATATTTATATTTATATATTTAAATAATAATGAAACTAAAATAAATATATTAATTATAATTTTATAATTATTTCAATATAAATATATATTTATTTAAATAATTAAGAAATTGTAAAATATATATATAATTAATATATTCATTTTAATTTCATAAGTATTTAAATATATATATATGACTATAAATATATATATTTTATTTATAATTATACTTATAAATATAATAAATATATTTATTATAATTTTATACTTATATATATATATATATATTATATAATTATAAATATAAATATTTGTATATATGTATTTATGTATATATATATATATATTCATTAAAGACGTATTTATTTAAATATATATATATATATGATTATAATTATAAATAAATATATTTAAAAGGTATTCGTATATAATTATAAATATAATATATATATATATATATCATTTAAATAAATTTTTATAATTTTATAATCATTTATATATATATATATAGTTATATATAAAAATATATTTTAAAAAGTATTTATATATAACTAAACATTTATAATTATAAATATAATAAATACTTTTATTATTTAAATATATTTAACGTGATTTTAAGTATTTATGAGAACATAATAGTTTCATGGGAATATGAATCATATACACCGAATAAAGTATATATCATAAAAAATGGGTCATCATATATATGGCCAATATGAATAGTAATGAGGGTGTAATGTATAAATGAACTTTCCTAGTGAATGCATAGCATATATATGAATGTCAATTATATTCACGCATAAATTTACAAATTCATAAGAAACATATATTTATTTAAATATAAATTTATATTTATTTTATAAACATATAAATATAATAAATATAATTATAAATATACATATTTAAAAAGTATTTATATATATATATTTAAAAGGTACTTATATATAATTATAAACATATAAATATATAAATATATAAATATAAAAAAAATATTTATTATTTAATGAAATTTATTAATATATATATTAATTATAAACATGCATTTTTTTAATGTATACAAATAAATATTATTTTTGAATATAAATATAATAATTTTATATAAATTAATAATATTTTTTATTAAAAACTTTTATCAATGCTAAACATAGCACTGATAAATGTCCCCCTTTTATGAGTGTTTTCTGATTGGCACTGATAAAAGTCAATGTATCCCTTGCCTAGAAACAGAAATTAGAAAATGCATGAATAAGAATCGAACAAACAGAAATCGATTGGTTTGCAGGGAAGACGAGCATGATGAAATCGTGTTAGTAGCAAGGTTAGGGTTTTTGATGGGTGAGAAAATCAGGTATTGTAAGGAGATTTAGGCAAGGAAGTAAAAGAAAGAGAATTGTCTAGGAAGCAGGTCAAAATGAGATCATTGTAGAGTTTCGAGAGAGAAATGGTGCTCAGGATGGGGAGAGAGGGACAAAATGAAATGAAAATAAGCGTTTAAGAGGAAATATTTTGGTTGTAGAGCAGCTAACGTATAAGTGGATAATGAATATAGATGAGGCATGTGTCCAAGGTGTCATGACATTTGGTATAGACAATTAATTTCATGATAAATAATTTTATTTGTTGAATTTGTAGTAAATTTTACTTTAAAAATTCATACTACACAAAAAAATCACAGATAAATCAAATTTTTAGTATCACCTATTCAAAAATGTCATTTTTTTTAATTTTCATTTTTTATAAATAATTTTAAAAAATATATTTAGTTATAAATTATTTGTGATTCAATAATTATCAATTAGATATTTTACCTTTTATGTGCTTAGAAATCTCAGTTGCTCAATAATCAAGCCTGGCAGGTTGGAATATATCCATGACGTATCTTTCTAGACTCCACTTTTTAGAAATGGGTACAACCCTATCCTCCTCCTAATCTCCATCCATTGTGTATTTTCCTCATAATGAGCTAAAAGGATCGGGTGCAGGGTGATTAGGTAACACTTATAACCAAACATACTGTTAACTAAACCAGGTTAGTTGGACCAGCCACTAACCATGGGTAGCCAGCATCGTCGTCATCTTATATCTATAAATTAGGATGGGTATTGTCTCTGGTTAACATTTTAATCAGAATATCCAGTATACCTATGGGATGAGAACACATGTCCTATTGTATTTCCAGTCGTCTGATCATCTCTTCATGACATTATTTCTATTTGAATTTGGAGATGGTTTTTTCCTCACATTTTGTGAGATGGATCAACTTCGACTCAGTTGTGGTGACTGTGAGGAAACCCTAAAATATGGAACTGTTGTGACAATGATGAATCGAGCTACTCTAGGAACAACTGTAGGGAATCCAACAAGTACGATGGTGGGGAAAACTCCATCGAAGGCAATATCGCATTGTCTACAAGTTTCGTCCAATGTAAAGGCGTGGTTTTTTTTCTCAGAGAACTGCTTGACTCTGATGGGGTTTCATCTCAGTCTGCGATAGTTTTTTTGTACAAAACAGCAGAAATGGCTGATAAAGGTGGCATGGATTAGTTATTTTTGTCAAAATATGTACTTGAAAATCTGTATTCCATTTCTGTTGTTACGATTACTTATTTAGAAATTTTTTCTTATGAGTATTTTTCTGTAAATGTTGTATATCTATCAATTTATAATTCAAAAAACTCTCATTTCCATATTTTAAAGTCACTAAAAATAGTTCTAATAGATGAAAAAGATAGTATTTTTTAACTGTAATAATGAAAGTACCATTGGGAGTTCTATTGAAGCTTCTAATGAAATTTCCCCATTTTGTAATGTTTGCAGGTTTGGTGGAATTAGTGTATTGCTCCTCACTGGAGGTTTCAATGGAACTTCCCCTAGAGGTTTCACTATAGGTTCCATGAGAACTTCCACTACATGTTCCACTAGAACATCGACCGACACCTCCACTTTCCAATGGAGTTTCGTGGAAGATACATTGGAACTACAATTACAACTTCCACTGGAATGGATGTTCCACTGGAACATCCATTAGAACCTCCATTGGCACTTACAATGGGCTTCCACTTTGTTGGTCAATCGAAGCTTTATTTCCCAATGGAAGTACTAATGTAACTTACACTCTAATTTAATCTTACAAACCTATAGTGTAGAAGTTCCAGTGGAACTTCCATCAGAAGTTTCAATGTAACTTCCATTGAAACTTCTACTATGTGGAAGATTAATTCAATTTACAATTGTTTATACAATTTTAAATGCTAAATTAAATAATTTTGTAGTTTGCAAGTTCCACTAGGAGTTCTAGTGGAAGTTTTAGTGGCAGTTCCACTAGAAGTTCTAGTGGAACTTCCAATGGAACTCCCACTGGAACTTCCATTGGGTTTTGAAAAATTAATTCAATATAAAAGTTCTTATACTTTTTCAAATGCTAAATTAAATCATTTTTATAATAATTATTTGTAACAATTGCAATGACTATTTGTTTTAATTATATTTAAAAATAATAATAGTTTTATAAATATACATTTCTGTTATAGTGTGGAAGTTCCAGTGGAACTCCCACTAGAACTTCCATTGAGTTTTGGAACATTAATTCAATATAAAAGTGCTTATATTTTTTCAAATGATAAATTAAATCATTTTTATAATAAATATGTGTAACATTTTTCAATGATTATTTCTTTTAATTATATTTAATTATAATACTAGTTTTAGAAATATACATTTTTGTTGTAGTGTGGAAGTTCTAGTGGCAATTCCAGTGGAACTTCCACTGTAACTTCCATTAGAACTCCCACTAGTGCAAAAACTAGATTTAACATCGGTTTTTAACCAATGTCCTTAATAGAGATGTAAAAAATAATTTTTCAGCATCAGTTTTTTAAAAACCGATGTCGAAAATCGAGCTTCGGTGTCGGTTTTTATAAAAAGAGATGCTAAAACCCACACGGGGGGGGGGGCGGTTTTCAGCATCGATTTTTCTGAAAACCAGTGTCGAAACCCAAATTTTATTTTATTTAATGTTTCACCATTGGTATTTATGAAAATCGATTCCAAAAGTTTAAAAAATCGATAATTCAAAATATTACACTTCCCAAATAATCATAATCCCTATAATAAAAACATAATATACACCAATCAAGTATGAGTACTCATTAACTAAAAAACTACAAAAACTTACATCCTTTTATCTAGTAAACCAAAAAATTATCTACGCATTTTATTATAAAGTAGATTTCGAATATACATACCTGAAATTTAGAGCATGCTCATTATTCATTATTGTTGAAAAATTCATTTGATATCATTATGTTAAAACACCTATTATAACAAAATAATTTGTTTTTTGAACAATGTTATTAGAAAAATGTAATATATTATTCATAAACATTATAATATATATACCTCAAATCGTAATTAGACTCAACAAATAGTTCGCAAACAAAGATTAAAGATGGGTAAGTTCAGTTTGGGTATAAGACTCTGTATCATTGAATGTCTACAATAACATTGAATGATATTAGATTAAAAATAGAATACTATGACAGAGAATATAAAAAAATTAATATAACTAACCTTATGAAATTCATTAGTTATCCCAGTTATGATTATCACATACATGAATCATAAAATATAATACCCACATTCAACATGTCCTTATTGACGATGACACTGCATTTATAAAACATTAACTCAATAATAAAAACCAATATATATATATATATATCAAACAATTAGAAAAATATATAATATAAAAAATAATTACCTTTTCTTTCACATAATTTATTGCATTTGGTTTCTTTATCGACCTGTGTTCTTTGTTAAAAATTTTCCATGAAATGCATTTTCATATATATAAACTAATAATACATTTATAAGTAATGATAATTAAACATAATGAGCTTATCGAAAAACTTACCTGTCTAATAAGGTGGAAAAACTTTAACAAACAATCCCTGATAAAGAGAAAAACCAATATAAGGTGCATTCACTTGGTCAAAATATGTCTAACATCCAATTCCCCTACAATACAAAATATTTCACAATTAATGACATTATACTGATTATTAGTTCATAATTATGTTTCTATTCTTACTTATCAAGAAATGGAAAAAACCAGCATCCAATGTTTGTATGTGATAATCTCTCATATATATATATATATATATATATATATGTATGTATATATATATACGCAACTCTATTAGGATTCTTTACATGTTGCACTTCCATGGAAATGTATTCTAGATCTATAAAACTGTAAATGGTTGTGCTTTAATTTTGTACAATAATCATGTGTAGATAACTAATTTAAAAAATTAAATATAGTTAGTCAATTTAAACCCTCTTTTTATTAAAAAAATAAAAATTCAAATATAAGTTTACTTACATAGAAAACAATTGCAACACATTTAGGCTGAGCTCTTCAAATTCAACTAGATTTGTGATATCTTCTTTGATTAATCTTAATGGATAATCTCTTTTTCATATATAGAATATCATCCAAAACTTATAGATATTATTCAAGGAAGAAGAAGTCTGATATAATCTTTGTATTCCATAAGAAATATCAAAATTATTTACAGTCGATTGTTTCGGAACGTATTGTTTCAATTGTGCAATTTCTTTTGCTTTCAGATAATCCTATATAAGTTAAATGTTAGAAAACATTATAAGTAATTTTCAATAATATGTAATTAATATTTAAAAAAACGCATACCTCATATGAAATATAATGAATAAGTTTAGTTGGCCAAACTAAAAAATGACCCAGAAAATCTCCAACTTTGGTAATCTCTGCAGTGGGGAATGGTAGTAGAGAATTAGAATCAATAATATCAAGTATTGATACTCTAATATAACTCATATTTATAGGTTGGTGATGTATAGAATCCCCAAAAATATACGAGTCCTAACACAACAATATGTATATGAGGATCTCCAGCAAACAACTCATAGTATATGTTTTGGTATGAGTGAGAAGGTGAAGGATCAAAGTAGGCAGGTTGGGCAGGGTAGTCTGGTTGGGATGGAGGTGGAGGATCAAAATAATAATTTTTTACAAGTTAGACCAGCTGGGATGGAGGTGGAGGATCAAATTAAGTAGGCTGGGTAGGCTAGACAAGGTAGTCCGGCTGGGATAGAGGTGGAGGATCAAAGTAAGCAGGCTGGGTAGGCTGGGAAGACTGTGCATATTGTGACTGTCTTGCCAATTGTTCTAACAAAGCATGTTGCATGGATGTTTGAATTTGATCACCCATAGATTGTTTCACCTTTTTATCTTGGTTTTTAAGGATTCTATTTTTGGTTCTTTTGATTGCTTACTATGACCAAAAACTTTCTGAATACTAACATCTTCCTGATATCCTCTAACACGGCCGGAGTGTTCTGCCTTTTCTAAAGTAGTGTCTTGGATTTCCATCCTACCCTCAGCAATAAAATATCCATGTATCTCTTTCTCCTGAATTTCATCCTGAAATGAAAAATAAAAAAGTCATATTAGTGTTTATAATTTATAAAATATAAAAATTCATGAAAAATAAATAATATTTACTTACAATTTATCAGCTAATTGATGAGATTCCTCTGTAAGATACTTTTCATTTTTCATTCTTCTAACTTGTTTTTATTTTTCATGGAGAGTGGTAGGAGATGGAGGACCAAATTGGACCTCTTCTAAACCACTATTAGATTGATCTCTTAATGCTTCAAATTTTTCTTCAATCATTTTCTGCTCCAAATATAGATACCCACCATATGATAAAGTATGAGGGTATACTTTTTTCAATTGGATCTCTTGATGAGATCTCTTGGATTACTATTAAATAAAAATAAAAAAATAAGTAATTATATAAATATATAATAAATTTTATAATATAAAATAATTATCATATCTAAAAATTTTCTCCATGATGGGTGTCAGCAAATTTCTTCCATGTATTTGCATTTATGTATGGATACTTAAGGCATGGGTTTTCAAACTTTTTATTTCCAAAAACATAATTTTTTTGTCAGTTTTATTTTAAAATCTCTTCATTGAACCCCTGTTAAAGAGAGATATATTTTCCTCATTTATTTTTTTTCCTTAAAATTGAATGTCATTTGTAATTGAATAAATGAAATATGTCATTTAAAATATTTAATATTAAAAAAATGAGATAAAATAAATCAATTGAGATATTTTACCATCACAGCCTCCCAAAGTTGTTGTTTCGCAATCATGTCCACATACTTACAATCAAGATATAAAATATTAATCCTACAATGACTTTGCATTGATATATAACTGATAAAATGAACTTCATTTGGGCTAGTTGAATTATTATTATCATCAAAACGAATATGTAATCTTTCATCTTCATGAGCAAGTGATAGTTTTGGTAAATGTGTAATGCCACGTTTACCAACTTGAGAACTTGATTTCTTTGTAGTAACAGGAGAAGTCTCCTTCACTGAGGAGGCATCAGTAGTCCCGTGAAAAAAAATTATAAATTAAAATTTTTCTTTCATTAAATAAGTATATTACTAAATATTTAACAATATGAAAAAATAGATATACCTTGGTAACTGCTCCTCTCTCTCTGTATCTGACATTGACACAAGAAAGTGTAATTAAATTTTGTGTATCTGCATATTATTAGAAAAATAAATATTTAGAAATAAGAATGACAAAAAAATTAAATAGGCGCGCATTTATATGTTTCAAAAAAAAGAAACAAAATATAAAAAATTAATAGAAAAATTATGAGACTAATTTAGTGTTTTCTCATATGCCTTCATCATGATTTCTATGTACTGCATGAACTATGTTTGTCTTGTAGTCATTGTAATCATCCAGAAATCACGTAATAGATGAATAAGACTCGTGTAAATCAGTAACATCATCAGCATCATTCTCATCACCTACATGGTATCTTTTTCCTTTCAAAACAACGGACCACTAATCATTCGATGGATCGATGGCATAAAATATCTACTTTACATGTGTTTCCATGATAAATGGTTCCTCGTTGTAATTAAATATTTTCAAATCAACCAATGTAAATCCATAATCATCATGTTTCACACCACTATTGTTATCAACCCAATTACACTTAAACACAGTGACTCAAAATTTTGTATAATCAATTTCCCATATATCCTCAAGAAATCCAAAATATTATGACGAAGCAAAAATTGGGTTTTTATCTTGTTCACTTGAAAAATGCATTGTTTTAGTGATAACCATCACACCACTATTTTTAATGGTACTCTTATCATCCATATTTTTGTGTAAAATGTGTAACCATTAATATCAAAACCAATCCATGTTATCACATTAAGATATGTCCCCCTACCAACTATTTCAATGTTTCTGATAAAGATATATTTGTTCTCACTTTCTCTTTAAACCATGAAACAAATGTCTTTTATGCTCAATCATCAACCAATTTTCATTTATTTTTGGATATCATCTCTTTAATTCAGCAATATGTGATGATATATATGATTGAAAATCATCTGTGTTGTTCAAAATATATAAATGTGTCTGCATAACTTCATCACGTGGAATAAACTATATCGTTAAGCCTTGAATCCCTCTACCTTCACTATCAATTGTAAAATTTCAAGATATAGGGAGACCAATATGCTCTACTTCAAACAAATATTCAATACATAACTCAATCACCTCTTCTGATACATATTTTTGAACAATAGAGGCCTCTGGTCGATAAGTATTTTTAACATATCCCTTTAAAATTTTCATATACCTTTTAAAAGGATACATCTAATGTAAATAAACAGGCCCACATATTCTTATCTCATGCACCAGATGAACCATTATATCAAAAAATGTAGGTGGAAAATACATCTCTAGGTGAAAAAGTATAATAGAAGCTTCATTATCCAACTCGTCTAACAAATTTGGATCAATAACTTTGATACAAATGGATTTGAAAAAATTACAAAACCTGATGATAGTCTTTTTGACAACTGACGACAATATACCACGCAGTGCGACCGGTAGTAGTTGTTTTATCAATACATGACAGTCGTGAGATTTCATACCTATTAATTTTCAATACTTCACTAACACAAAATTCTTCACATTTGAAGAATATCCACTGGGTACTTTTATACCATAAAGACACTGACAAAAATTCAACTTCTCACTTTTTCTTAATGTACAACAAGACAGAGGTAAATATGTTCTGTTTCCTTTCATAGTGGGAGTTGACTCCAAACATATTCTCATTGCTATCAAGTCCAATATAGAATTTAATCCATCTTTTGTTTTTCCTTTTATGTCTAATAAAGTTTCAATCAAATTGTCACATATATTTTTCTCAACATGCATAACATCAATGTTATGTTTTATCTCTAAAAATATCCAATAAGGTAGTTCAAAAAAATAGATTGTTTCTTCCAGATATTTTTTTGAAGACCGGAACTACTTTTCTTTCCAAACATCGAATCAATATTTTTCACCCTATTATAATATTATTCAAATAAAAATGGTTATGGGGGGATATTGTATTCCTGTAAACTGTTAAATGCCTTTTTCAATCTATGATAAGGATGATCAATTCACAAAAATATTCGATGTCCCATGTACACTGTATTTATTCCATTCTACAATTGATAATATAAAGTCTCTTATTCACAAATTGGACAAGATTTATGTCCCTTAACTCTATATCCAGATAAGTTTCCATATGTAGAAAGTCATTTATATTAAACATTATCATAGCATGAAAAGGAAAATAATCTTTCTTGTATGCATCAAAAACACTTACACCAACCTCCAATAGAAGTTTCAAATCATCAATCAATGGTGAAAGATACACATGAATATTGTTTCTTAGATGTTTTGTTACAGAAATCATCAATCTCATCATAACATATTTTTTCTTCATATGTATCTTTAGGGATAAGTTGTAAACTACCAACAAAATAGGCCATGAACTGTGTTGGTTACTTAAGCTCAGATATGGATGCATTCCAGCTGTACACACTCCCATTCTGAGATTTCTAAATTCACTTCAAAAATCAGAAAATTGATTATCAAATCTATTCTATTGTGACGAGTCAACAGGGTGATGTAATTTACCATTAGATATATGTTCATCTGAATTCCATTTTAACCTTTTTTAATCAATTTAATTTGAAAATAGACGCTTCAAACAAGGAATTATTAGAAGATACCAAATTGATTTAGCAGGAGCTTTGATTTTGGTACCTAAAAATAAATAAGACTTAATTTATCTGAATTATATGAAGGGATTATTGGAAAAAATTATTTGATTTATCATGAGGTTATATGTCAGTACAAGAGAATGAATCTGAATTGACTTTTGCATCCATCTTATAGCATGATGTTCTACATGTAGGACAGTTTGATAAAAATTTATATTCTTTCCTATAAAACACACAATCATTAGGGAAAGCATGTATCTTTTTATACCCCAATCCTATTGGGCATAATATTTTCTTCACATCATAATTGGAATCTAGAATCCTTTTTCCTTCTGGAAGTATCTCTTTTAAAAGCACAAGTAAGTTAGATAAACTTTCATCACTCCAATCATTACATGCTTTCAAGTTAACCAATCTCAAAATGGCTAATAACACTGTATATTTACTACAACCTGGGAATAATGGTTTCTCATAATCTCAATACAATCATTCAACACTTGCTATTTTTTTAATGGTTTTAACACCTAAATCATGAATTAAATCTTCAATATGATCCACTGTCACATTATGAATATTTTCATCAATATTATCTGTTGAATTTATAGTTCTTTCACCATTCTAGATCCAACATGTATAATTAAGGCTAAAAACATAACAAATTAGATTATCCTTGATTTCTCTAGAGTTTAACTTTCTCATATTCAAACACTTCACACATGGAAAAAAATTAAATCAATGTTTTTAAGATTTTGTTTATAAAATTCCAAGAATTCATCTACTCTTTTTTCATATTCATCAGCAGTTCTTCATAAATTTATCTAATTATGATCCATTAAAAACCTGATACCACAATATAATTAGTGAATATATTAAAACATATAAATATTTAAATATATATATATATAAACTGATAAACTATAAATAGAAACACATTTAATAAAAACTATTGATAATCATATTAACAAAACGTTAGATATGAAACACAATTACATATAGTAAAATTTTTATTTTCATATTATATACATGTGTTTTATTGATATTATAATTTAATTATTTTTAATCATATAACATTTATTAGTTCATTTTACAAAGTTTTTACATTAGTTTGGTGTTGCGTGTGTCAAAAGTATTAAAGATTGCGTTAATTTATTAGTTCATTTTACATAGTTGTTACTAAAAAGTGGGGTATGTTGCAAGTGAAACTCACTGGTCATAATAGATATGGAATTCTCAAATCTCAACACTACACCTCCAATATATTGAAAAACATCATTAATACTCTCTCATAGCTGCTGATCAGGATGATGTAATACTATAACAATAAGATCTATATCAACATATGAGGTTACATACTCATTCATACCATTTGGGTGTTCAACCGGTGGTCATTGTAGTAGAATTCTATTGCAATAAAAATGTAGACATATAAATCATATATACATCCAATCTGAAAATACCACATAGTATATTTAAAAAATTTAGATCATGTCACTATTATAAGAATTTATGACATGTTACATTAATTTTTGTAGAATTAAATTAATTTATGATGTCTTGTATTATTTTTGTATATATTATAACATATTGATTAATTATGTTGGGTATCAACCATGAGTTTATAAAATGCATGAACTCTTTTAACCTTATTAATTAAATAAATTTCTATATAAAGTGATACAATACTCATAAAAACAAACATACTAGTGTTATAATCGATAAATTAATCTCTATTTATCTCTTATTGTATTATTTAAAAGTGGTTATAACACTCTTCATAAATATAGAGAGTTATAATAATTATGAATTTTGATTCTATAGGTGGTGGATTACTATTGGACACAATAATCCTTTGACTATTTTTAAATTCACCATGTCAAACTCACTATGAAATTATGTATCAACAATAAGGGTTGTTCTACATTTCTATTTATACTATATTTTACCATATATTATTTTGAATTATCTTAGGAAAAAAATTTATTTAGACATATTTTATATTTACAAAACCCATCAATATAATCAAATATGCTTCAATAAAGATTCTTAGGATTATTAGATTTAAAAAAATTGTATATAGATAAAAAAGATATAACATATGGTGATAAAATATTTTCCACTATAAAATATAATATTTTTCATGACTATATAAAGATATCATGGGATAAAATATAGCATGAATGAAGGAGATCCAATTGAGAGATTTATTGAAAGGAGTGTTTAATCATATTTCATGTTGTAACATGCCTAAACATGGGTGTCATAAAATAAATTATCATGTCGCAAAAGTGATATGAATATATCACATAGAATTATATAGTGAATTTATTTAGTTTTAGTATTTTATATGGAATTATATATGTGATAAGGTTACACAAAAATAGTGACACTTTTTTTAGGGTGTGAATCAATAAATTCACTTCCTTTTACATTTTACCATCAAAAAAATTTAGCACATGTTTAAGTGAATGTCAAGATTGATATGCACAAACCAAAAAAACATCAAGGAACAAATACATTAGGAATAATATATTTTTAGGAGGTTTAATACTTAAAATGATCATCTAAAACCGTAGAATCATCTAGTAAAACTCATGATCAAACATTCAACCAAATTAAAAAAACAACTTACAAAATTCAGAGTTCAAATTATCCTCGATCGTAAATCCAAACTTCATCCCTTGAATGTGTTGCAAGAATAAACATTTCCTGTAAGATCTAAATGAAATTGATTGTAAAAATGAACATTAAAGATGAAAAACAAACTAAAATAAAACCACCGTTTAGGTCATAATAGTATTTTGATAAGAAAAAAATGCGGAGATGATGAAGTAATCGAAGAAGATGTAGAATGGAGACCACAGATCGTGCAAATCGAAGAAAATAAACAATAATGGAGTTTGAGATCACTGGGTGGCCTTTGAAGTCATCATGATTTGGGAGGGATTCATCGCGAGTGGTAGGGTTTTGTATATCCAAAAAAATGAGGGTTTCCTGATAACAGATGATTTTTAAAGATTTTTTGCATCGGTTATTAAAAAACTGACGCCGAAAAGCCCAAGAAAATATTTTTGGTGTAGATTTTTACAAAAACCGATGCCTAAAATATTTTTTTTATTTTTTTCATATGTTTGTTAGAAAACCGATACCAAAAATAAATTGTTCCGCAGTTTTTAGCATCAGTTTTACTAAAATTTGACGCCAAAAAAGGCGTATAAAAAATTTTCAACATCGTTTTTTATTAAAACTGATGCCAAAACTCTCCCGCACATATTTTTTCATCAGTTTAAAAAAATGGATGTCATTTCTCCGATGTTAAAAACACTACTTCCACTAGTGTCCTACTAGAATTTCCATTATATTTTTGTAAAATTAATTCAATATAAAAGTGATTATACTTTTTAAAATGCTAAATTAAATTATTTTTATAATAATTATGTGTAACAATTGTAATGATTATTTATTTTAATTATATTTAACTATAATATTAGTTTTAGAAATATAATTTTTTTTGTAGTGTGGAACTTCCACTAGAACTTCCACTGGAACGTCCACTAGAACTGCCACTGGCAGTTCCACTGGAACTTCCATTGGGTTTTGTAAAAGTAATTCAATATAAAAGTGTTTATAATTTTTCAAATGCTAAATTAAATCATTTGTATAATAATTATATGTAAAAATTCCAATGAGTATTTATTTTAATTATATCTAACAATAATATCAGTTTTATAAATATAAATTTTTTTTGTAGTGTGGAACTTCCACTGGAACTTCAACTGGAACTCCCAGTGGAACTTCCTCTGGAACTTCCACTAGCACTTCCACTGGAACTTCCAATGGGTAATGGAAAATTAATTCAATTTAAAATTGTTTATTCAATTTCAAATGGTAAATTAAATCAATTTTATAATAATTATGTGTAACAATTTCAATCCTTATTTCATTGAATTATATTTAACTATAATATTAGTTTTATAAATATACATTTTTTATAGTGCGAAAATTCCAGTGGAACTTCCACTAGAAGTCCCACTAGAACTTAGACTTATTCTACCTTCCATGCTGTAATTTTGTGGATGACCCCAATAATTATTTAATTTATACAGTATAGTGAAATTTTTACAGGATTCAATGTGGAATTATTCTATTCTTTGTAGTCCTGATGTAAGTTTTTTTATTCCAAGTAAAGGTATCACTTTCAATTTTTAGGTGTGCATTTTAGGTCCAATTTTACCTCTTTACATAGAATTTTTCAAGAAATAAAAGATCAACTAAAAGAAGGTCATAGAAATGATTTGCACAATACCCCTTTTTGTAATATGTTTAAATCATTCATATCCAATACTATATCAGCATCATATTGTAAAAAATTTGATAGTTCTATTTTGTATGTGTTTGATAACTACAATCCATCAACAAGTGATTTCTGATTCGGTGGAGGGGAAAGACATTTATCTAAAGATGATATCCAAAGGATCTTTTTAATAACATAAGGTCAAACAGAAATAGAGGAGTCCTACTCATTCAAACCAACAAAGGAATCATTGAATGTAAGGAGATTTCAAACTTGTGTGAAGTTGTTAACACATAAGGAAATAAAATCAGCTCTTTTGGAAGTAGTAAAGGGAGATGAAGAACCCGGTCATCTTGACACAACAGTACTACTATGTCTATACACATGTGTGAATGTTTTTTTCCCTACTACATGTTCTTACCTAAGATGGGCTTTTATCAATTATGTGGATACTATAAGAGACATGATAACACTAAGGTGGTCTCATGCAATCCACCAACAATTGATGAGATCAATTAAATAATTTCACACACACCGTGAAAGGATTACGGGGGAAATTATTGCTTTATTGGTAAGGATTAATATTTATTTTTAGTTCAATGTATAATATACTCTTCATATGCTTCTTGTTATTGTAGTATTGGTACTATGACCAAAGTGGAATAGTGAAAGGGAATGAACAGGTGACCAATCCACCATTCACAAAGCGGTGCCTCTCGGATTTTGATGATGCTTTAAAGAAACTGAAGATTCATCAAGTTTCTACTAGAGAGGTAATTGTACCAATTACAGTATCAATTTAATGGTTTTATAAACCATGAATATTTCAAAAACAAAAATATTACAGATAAAAAAACATAAATTTAGGAGGATCCACCAACGATTAAGGAAGCTACAAAAATTGAGGAGCCACCAAAGATTAAGTAAGATGTTGTTGGACAACAGGAAAAGAGGGAACCAAAGGATGAAAAAATAATAGTTCTTATAAAAGAAAATTCAGCCCTGAAAAGAAAACTACATAAAATGGAAGCAATTGTTAGAAAACAGGTTGAAAAAATTAAAATACACAAGTTGTTAGTAAGTGAGAATACCAGCATAGAGGGAAGAAAAAGAGAAGGTAGCACTGAAAAAAGTCATTCTATCAAGGAGGAAACCCAGATAGAGGGTACAATTGAAGTTGGGATGAATTAGGATCCTTCTGAAAAACCTGCATCTCCCCACAAAGTAGAATAGAAAAAGGAAAACCAGAAATAAGGAGTCAGGGAAACTGGTATTGAGGAGCCTGTAGATCAACTGTAAGAAGGTGCTAAACAAATCACACTTATACATCAAAGAAGCCAAACTAGACAGAAAAAATAGAAAGTCTCCAAACAAGATCAATGATTAGAAATGTGAAGTCCAGAGCTAGAAAACAAAATAAATTGGATTCTGCTTTTCAGTATCAAACCTGATACACAAGATGAAGAACAACAGAAGGAAAAAAAAATAGTCGAACGAGTAAGTCAGCTAGAAAAACCCATTGAGGCAGGCAGTGTTTCAATGAAAATAGAACCAGAAAAAGATATTATAGGGCTTCCAGGAATACCTAAATGAGTCAGGCAGAGTAGAAGCCTACAGGAAAAAGACTATGAGTATCTATAAAAGATACTCCAGATGAAACCAGTCTGGTATGTCCGCCCTTCATTTAGAAGATTTCAATTCAATTCCCCTAAAATTTATATGTTTTCTTATAAGTTAATGTTATTATAATATAGTAAATATGTATGGTAAAGTAAGAATATATTGTATTCAGATGCATTAGATGACATTTTACAACTTTTCACCAAAAGCATGAAAAGTGGTAGGGTGATTATTTAACTTAACCAAGCTTACTATAAACTAATATTCAATTAGTATCACATCCTACATTATTTTTTTTATTGATATTAGGTTATAGATGTCTATACTCAGCTTATCAAAAAAAAGTTTGAAATAGGGAAAACAGCTGGAATTTTTTATGATAAATCAACTATGATTACAAGTGTTTACATGGTGAGTGTAATGAACTCTATGTTCTTGAAGTTTTAAATATATTAATTAATATTTTGTCTAACTGTATTCATTTTTTATAGAGCATTATATCTGGGAAAAACAATAATTTGAAAGAGGGTTTGTTATAGAAACCCATAAAATAATCAACTCAGTTGAATGGAAAAGTCTTCATCACCATCAACACAAAAAATCTACATTGGAAGTTTCTTATGTTTGATAATAAAAAAACATTTCAGCTACTATAACTCCATTTAGCCTTGGATGGGTGCTGCTACAATCTATTGTTACCCACAAGATGTTTTAAAAATGGTAAATTTTATCCTCTTCGACATCAAATGCATTTTCATATACACCAACTCACTGAATACAATTTCTACAAAACTTGTAGAAAACATTTATTAAAGAAATAATCACATAATGGAACCCTTAATACTTATAAAATATTGATCACGCACTGCCATTCACAGTGGAAGACACTTCTCAGTAGGGGGATGCAACATTAGACTGTGGGATAATTGTTTACTATCTCATTGAGAAGTTGGAAAAGGATCAAAGGTATAACAATAAGCTATCATAAGACGAAGATGATGACATGTGCCTATATATGGTGCATTATTTCTTTACAGACCCAGTATACAGTTGGATTGAAACCTCATATAGAAGTAGGAGTTGTCTTGTGGAAACAATGTAGCCGGAATGAAGATAACATGTTAAACATCTAGGTTTAATAGATCTGATATCATATTAGAATTGAAATGAATTGGAAGGTTTTAAACATTTATATAGATCACTTTAATGGATGTTACTGGAAACTAAATTTTACTATTTTTAGGTTTTTAAACAGCTATACTACCCACTTTTATGGCAATTTGTTTTTATTCATATGAATATTTCTTTATTTGGTTTGGTTGTTATAATTGTTGTTGGTAATTGCAATGGTTTAAAAGTAGTGTTGGAAATTGAAATGTTTTATATTTGGTGTTAGTAATTTCAATGGTTTATATTTGGTTTTGGTAATTGTGGTTTTTCTGTTATAATTTTTGTTGGTAATTGTAGTGGTTTAAAATTAGTGTTGGCAATTTCAATGGTTTATATTTGGTGTTGGTTATTTCAATGGTTTATATTTGGTGTTGGTAATTTTGGTTTTGATATTATAATTGTTTTTGGTAATTACAGTGGTTTAAAAGTGGTGTTGGAAATTGCAATGGTTTATATTTAGTGTTGGTTATTTCAATGGTTTATATTTTGTGTTGGTAATTGTGGTTTTGTTGTTATACTTGATGTTGGTAATTGTAGTGGTTTAAAAGTGGTGTTGGAAATTGAAATGGTTTATATTTAGTGTTGGTTATTTCAATGGTTTATATTTGGTATTGGTAATTGTGGTTTTGTTATTATAATTTTTGTTCGTAATTACAGTGGTTTAAAAGTGGTGTTAGAAATTGCAGTGGTCTATATTTGGTGTTCATTATTTCAATGGTTTATATTTGGTGTGGGTAATTGTAGTTTTTTTTTATAATTTTTGTTGGTAATTGCAGTGGTTTAAAATTGGTGTTGGTGATTTCAATGGTTTATATTTGGTGTTGGTTATTTCAATGGTTTATATTTGGTGTTGGTAATTATGGTTTTGTTGTTATAATTGTTGTTGGTAATTTCAGTGGTTTAAAAGTAGTGTTGGTAATTGTAATGGTTTATATTTGGTGTTGTTAATTGTGATTTTTCTATTATAATTTTTGTTGGTAATTATAGTGGTTTAAAATTGGTATCGACAGTTGCAATGGTTTATATTTGTTGTTGGTAATTTCAATGGTTTATATTTAGTGTTGGTCATTGGTTTATATTTGCTGTAGGTAATTGCAATTGGTGTTGGGAATTGCAATGGTTTATATTTGCTGTTGTTAATTGAAATGGTATTTATTTGGATTTGGTAAGTGGATGAATAATTATTTTCACATTTTTAGGACAGTAAACATGATCTGCAGTGGGAATATTATATCCTTATGAGGGGAAATATTTTCTTATGAGGGAATTTATTTGGTTTTCCTGTTATAGTTAGTGATGATAATTGCAATTGGTAAGTGGATGAATAATTAAGTTCACATTTTCAGGATAGAAAACATGATCATTTTTGTTGTCACTTTCACAGTTTCATACAACACATTTTCATTTTATTGAAATGGTATCCCAATCCCAATCCATTACAACCTCATCGACTATGAAATATTGTAGCCTATAAATACTTCAATTGAGTCGTTACAATTTGAAAAACAACTGCCATCAAATGTTCTCTAAAATTGCTCAGCCTCTTTGAATGCTAGGCAAGTCTACCTCTAAAGTTGATGCTCCAAATTGGTTGATAAGTCTTCCTGCAACAGAAGAATAGCACAATTACAACAGTTAAAGAAATGAATGCTAATAAAAAAACATTTAAAACTGGTAACTGCAACACCAAATTTTGATCTGTCCTGCTCTGCAATTCCCTTTATACAAACATAAATGTTATCAAATACCACATTAACAATAGAAAAATACTCTTATAAATGAAATACATCGTAAAATGAAATCATACTATCATCATAGCAGTAGACTTTTTTGTCATTCTCTTCTCCCCCTTTCCTATTTGGTTTCTTTTTAAAAGAAGTCTTTCTTAAAATTCTGTCTGAACTATCACAATTATTAACTCTATCTGATGATGTATTTATAATACTCAACTCTTTCCGCCTCCCATGTACCACTCGTCTTGCCGGGTCACCCGGTGTCTCACCGGGTGGGCAGAATGGGTGCACTTCACATGGCTGACGGCTTGTTGTGACGAACCATCGCTAATCGAGATGTTACCCTGCGGGACGCAATTTCATCTCGGCTGACAATGACACCTCCCCAGCTGGGGCATCTTCAGATGACCTCTTCGTGGGGAGGGGGATTCTTGAGTGTAGAGGGTTCGAAAAGGCCACTCTCGGGAATTCCCCTTTTAAAAAATAATATAATACTCAACTCTTTTGCAAAATTACTAAAATTAGAAAACAAAATGTCATAACACGCATCTGTCTCAAAAACTATGGTAATTAAATTCATTCTCATTCATGTTAACTCTTTTTAACGTTTTTCTATAACTAATTTCCTAACAGAAAGTACTTTAACAAAAGATCCTTCGACCATCACAATATTTCTATCCAATCGGGTCCATCTCCCCAAAATATGTTTTTCAGGTATTTCTCTCACATCAAGATTCTCATAAATTTTTAAAACATTACAACAAAGATACCCAACCGACTCAAACTTTTGATAAAAACATTCAACAACTTCATTGGAAGCTTCATATGATACACAAAATTGATCTTTACAGCCAACCATTCCAATAACATAAATGAATTAAACTCCAATTTCAATACATGATATCAAAAAACAAGCACCAATAAATTGATATTCATGTTGAAATAAATCAAATAACTTGGGTGTATATCTAAAAGAAACCTGACACATCAATATATGATAAGGGTAAAAATTACGAGGCAACTTCTCCCACATCTCAAATTATGTCTTTGTTTCACAATAACGATTTTTCTTCAACAATCGCTCAAACTGCTTAAATAATTCAACAACACTTAACTTGTGATGAACATAATCTTTAAAAAAAACTATTAAAACTTTCACTTAATTGAGTGCTGTGAATACCCAGTGTTAAAGCATCTTTCAAAAAGCAATGGATCCACTTTTCTCGCAATACGAATACATCATCTAACCACTGCGATTTCTCATTCCCATATTCAGCTCTAAGGGAAGACCACTCCTGATCAAACTGATTTACATCAGGGTATTGGAACATACACTTATTAAATCTAGTTAAAAAACTAGATCCATCTTTCATCTAATTACCTAAATGTTTAATATTATTTTCATCAAATGTCATGAACAAAGGCAATGTCGAGTTCCCACTAAAACTTCACAAATAGATTTTCTCATCGCTGCATCCTGATTGGTAAAAATAGTTTGAGGTCGCTTCATGTAATGCACCTGCATTTTTTTTAAACAACCAAGAAAACGAAGTCACGATTTCATCATATAACAAAGTCGCCCCAAAAACAACAATTTCCCGATGATAATTGAACCCCACAATGACACCTAATAGCCTGAACTCTTTATTTGTAGTGAAAGTGGTGTAAAAAACAATATATCTAAACAACTCATAATCTATCTTCATTTTTGGACCAATCCAAAAAATATTACTAATTTGCCCATTCACGTCAAACTGCATAGTATAGATAAATGATGGATTATCCTGACTTTGTTTTTTCAAGTATTCAAACATGCAACATGCATCACCATGAAGCAATTCTCTTTCCCATTTAAACCTTAAAAAAATCAATTGATCAACACGTGTGTACCCAATAATTTCTCGACCACTCACGATAGTTGTCGCCCAGGAGAATGAATCACTTGGTTTAATACCTGCTGAAGCATTCACATCTAACTCAGCTACATGTGTTTCTATTATTTTTCTCTGCGACCTCATCATGTGAATTGATTTGAAGACTGTGCAACAGATGATTATGTTTTTCAACAAAGACGGTACATGTATATTGATCATAAGACAATAAACCAACCCTCATTCTAGCCAGACAACCTGTATGTGTCTCAGCCCGAGCAAATTTCACCATGCTATCGCATTTTTCAACCTTCCTATGATCTTCTTTGCTACATGTAAAAAGGTTTGATGTGACAATTGATTTATCCTTTCTCCTTTTATTAGAGTATTGTTGGCCAGGACCGGCCCGGAAAACTCTTAAAAATTTTGTTGCCCAAGACGAGGAGCATAAATGTTGCCCCTTGCAATATGCTACAGTGATTGTACAGTATATGTACAGTAAAACATTTGCCGGTTGCCCTAGCCCAGGGGCTTGCTGGGCTTGCCCCAGGGCCGGCCCTGTTGTTGGCGTACACTAAACTCATTTACTACCCCAAACGCGACATACAAAGATTGCGCTTCATCAAGTGACTTGAACGTCATCCTTACAACCGATTTAATAGAAGCCCCTACAACATCAACATCAACATCAATATCATTGCAACAACTTACAACAAAAAAACTTAAGTTCAAGCAAAGTACATTAAATTTATAACAGGATTTAATCTGTTTATAAATGTATAAACTATATAAATAGAAATGTACCTAAATAATATATAATTATGAAAATATTTTTTTACATATATATATATTAAAATTATTTTTGTCAAATTATAAATATAATAATTTATATGTATGTTTCAGTGGAAGTTCCAGTGGAAGTTTCAGAGGGAGTTCTAGTAGGAGTCCCAGCGGGAGTTTCAGTGGGAGTTCCAGTGACAGTTCCAGTGGAAGTTCCAGTGCAAGTTCCAGTAGGAGTTCTAGTGCAAGTTCCAGTGAGAGTTTCAATGCAAGTCTCAGTGGGAGTTCTAGTGGGAGTTCTAGTGGTAGTTCCACACTACAATAAATTTGAATATTTCTAAAACTAATAATATTTTTAATTATAATTAAAAGAAATACAAATTCCAATAGTTACACATAATCATGATAAAAATGATTTAATTTACCATTTAAATTTGTGTAAACAATTTTAAATTTAATTAATTTTCCACTACGTTGTGGAAGTTCCACACTACAAAAAAATGTATATTTCTAAAACTAGTATTACTGTTAAAAATAATTAAAAGAAATATGAATAGAAATTGTTACAAATAATTGTAATTTGATTTAATTTAGCATTTGAAATTGTATAAACAATTTAAAATTGAATTAATTTTCCACCACCTAGTGGAAGTTCCAGTGGAAGTTCCAGTAGACGTTCCTGTGGGATTTCTAGTGAGATTTTGAATGAGACTTCAAATGCGACATCCAATGAGACTTCTAATGAGGCTTCCAGTGGGACTTCCAGTGCGACATCAAGTGGCACTTAAAGTGAAACTTGAATTGGAACCTCGAGCAGTGGAAGTGGAACACTTCCACTACAAAAATCTAGTGGAAGTTCCACAATGCAACAAAACTCAAGAACGCACCTATGAATCTTGCCCGCAATCCCTCAAGAACGCTTGCCCCGAAAATACCGATCGCCGCGTGATGGTGCATTTGGCGCACATTTCATTTGTCCACGAGAACAAAATATCCTCAAGTAAATCAGCCCACGATCATGATGCCACCTATAAGGAGCACGTGTCCCCATCGTGACACATGATCGGACCCTCCTGTTAAATGTATGAAGGAGCACGTGTCACATGACCGGACCCTTCCTGGAGACGATAAATCGCGCTATAAATTAGGGTTTCTGGGTGTAGGAGTTGCAGCGGTTATATATTTTTGCAGACTCCTCCCTGTTTTCTCGGATTCTCTGTTTGGAGTCATGACGGCAGAGGTGGAGTACCAATGTTTCGTCGGAGGGCTCGCGTGGACTACCGACGATCATGCGCTGGGGCAGGCCTTTAGCTCTTTCGGTGATGTGGTCGACTCGAAGGTCCGTTTATGGCCACAGATGAGATCGGATCTGCGCCCATCTGATGGCCTCTTTGACATACGATCAATCTGATTTGTTTACCGTGTTACTTTTCTTGACGCCTGCTGCTATGCCTCTGTTTTTGTGTTAACGATGATCTGTGAATTTTGTGTCGTTTCGCTGCGCACGGTACGTTTTCCTCTGGGAGACGATCATCGGCCGCTTGTGTTTTGTTAATTTAGCATCTGTTTAATATTTATTACTCATTGATCGTCTGCATACGGATTTGTTACTTTCCTGTTTGGATCCTTCGCAGATTATCAACGATCGAGAAACCGGTAGATCCAGGGGCTTCGGTTTCGTGACCTTTTCTAACGGGAAGGCTATGAAAGACGCGATCGAGGGTATGAACGGCCGGGACCTCGACGGACGCACGATTACCGTCAACCAGGCTCAATCGCGAGCCGGCGGCGGCGGCTTCGGAAGCCGCGGTGGTGATTATGGTAGTCGTGGTGGCGGGTACGGTGGTGGTGGCGAGTACGGCAGAGGAAGCAGCTCCCGTAGTGGCGGATATGGTGGTGGTCGTGAACGGAGTGACCGCGGCTATAGTGATCGGAGATACGGTGATCGTGGCTACGGCGACCGCGGTAACTAGAGGAATTGAATTTGCGTGTTGCGTCGTTTTTTATTACTGTGTTCTATGTTTTATTACTGTGTTCTATGTTAATCTTTCGTGTTGGCCTTTTGGCAATGTCATTTGACCTATGTCCAAAATGATTTTACCAAATTCGTAGACCCTCTCCACTCGCATATATTTGATATAGTTCTCCAAGCGATCTTACCAAATGTGTCTCCCACTCGAGTAGGCTTCCAGTGATTTCCTCTGTCGTGATTCTCTCGTCTGTTGTGCTTCATGTTTTTCGTGTGTTTATGATTTTGTATTTCCTGATATTGCATATGTTTGACTTGACAGGTGGTTCTAGAGGTGGTTCCAGAATTTTAAGTCTATTTGACTTGAAAGGTGTAAGTCTATATGAACTGAAGGTGTGAGTCTATATGAACTGAAAGTCTATATTTGACAGGTAGTCTCAGTGGGTTTTAGCTTATGATCTCCTGTATAATAAATTGACGTTATATTGGGAATGAGTTGACTCTATGGACCAAATATTTCCGGATAACGAAATATAATTCCACATCCCAGATTATCTCTTGATTTTATATAAATGCAAGGATGTTTATTCTTTTGTATGATACGTTGATGTATTGCCGATTGACATCCAATAGAATGTTCCTAATAATCGTAAGAATTGATGAAAAAATTATGAGCAGTTTACGCCTAAACTGTTATCCATTAGAATGTTCCTAATAATAGTAAGAATTGATGAAAAAATGAACATTTTGGAAAACCACTGGATAATAAAAACCGACGGGCTTCTCACACAAACCAATAGAGATAGATTCCCAAGAGAGCATGAAATATAAGACAAAAGGTGCAACCACATCTTCATTAATTTTAATTCATATTGAAAGAAACCTGGTATTTCCATGCGAGATCCTTGATATCGTCAAGGTTTGAGTCATCAGTGGAGTAGGGTGCAAGCCCACATTTTACCCAGGGTTCCTTCTCATTCATCACTTTGTCCTCGTCCTCCTATGTTTTATCTCATTCATCTCAATACATCTTCAAAATCATTGCTCATTTTGTTGTAGTCCACCCAACCTTTTGAAGAAATGAAAGAAAATCATAAAATCTTGTCCTTTTGGGGATTGTACCCCTTGTTCTAGACCATTAATATATTGCTATGTATAGAAGAGTTTTTTTGACTGAATATTTTTTGTATTGCGAACAACACACTTTTAATTATTTATGATGATCTCTCTAAACAAGCACAAACTTATCCAAAAGGAGTTGTGGATATAATTGTACGAACATCAGATGTTGGATATCTTACGCGTAGACTTGTGGAAATAGTTCAACACATGGTAGTACGTAGAACATATTGTGGTACCATACGAGGTATTTTTTTGAGTCCCGGAAAAGAACACTCCCCCAACAAGCTTGGTACTTGGATTTTCAGGTTGTGTAAGAATCAAAAGAGCTAGGGTGATCTTCCATGATACCTTGATTGGGCATAATTGCTCAATCAACTCAATAACATCACAAATTACGTTCTTCCCTTTGAATAAAATTGATTTTTTGCTAGACTCCTCACTCCAAAAGATTTCATTGTTCTTAACAAACCTTTGATGGGATATAAACTTATTGTATCCCCTCTTGTTCTGTACCTAGAACTGAACTAGTAACCCAAGAACACTTTTTTTTTTCTTCCTATAAACCACTGTGCTAATCCTTTTGTCCTTAATCAGGCGAACTCCAGTAGAAGGCCCTTCCAAGGAGGGCATAGTCCACTGAGCAGGTGGATGAGCCACAACAGGGGAAACCCTGATTGTACGATCAAAACTTTCATTAATGTAACTTTCTTGAATGAATAAATGCCTTATTAAGAAATGTAGTTTCCTTAAATGAATAAATGTCTTATTAAGAAATGTAGTTATAGAAAACACATGCACTATTTTGATCATTTTGGATCATTATAAAATATATTTCGTCGGAAAGTCACAGTTGATAATATAGTTGTTGCATATATATTAAGGGGTGTGATAAGAGGCGACCATTTCAACCAGTAGGATCATGCCCTATGAAGTTTATCGGTTCGAGGGGGATGACATCACTAGGCTTTGCCTTTGGCCAAATTAAGTTGAGATTCAAAACTAAAATATGAGCGAAACCGTTTTGAGATCACAACCTAAACTTGTTAACGTTCTGTATTATGGCATCATAAAAGCTTAAAAGTGATGTAATAAATACTATAAGAGACATCGATAACTAAAAATAGGGCCCCTTTAAAATAACATGTTTTTGAAGTTATTTGATTAATTTTATTAACCTTTAATGAATCCTTTAAAACCTATATTATATTTTAAGGTTTTAAAATTGGTTCTTTATGAATATGACTCATTTCAACATCACCAATGATATTATTTTAATATGTTCGGTTCTTGGATTTATAATATATTGAAAAACACTTTTTAACAAAAATCATGTGAAGGTTTATGGTTTGATTATTTTATTATATAAAGTCTAATTAAGTTTAGAAATTAATGAATAATTCTCCTTTATTTTGATATAAATATTCACCCAACCTCCCACTAATTTTCACTCAAAACCCATTGAAGTATGAAGTTCCTCTCCTCTTCTCTATAAATCTATCTCAACGTGTTCTCAAGCTCTGAAGAAGCTTCTCTCAATCTTTTATAAGTGCCCTCTTAAGGTAAGATATTATTTTCGTCCTCTTTATTCAAGTACTTTGTATTATGTCTTTCGGTTTTCAATTTTTCATGTTGACATGTTTTTACACATCCCTTTAATGTCCTTATGATGTCCAATTAACAAGAGACCGCATTTCACTCTTATTAAACCCTTCTATGAACCTTTATGCACACAGGTTATACTGTCAAAATTATCTCATGATTTTCCATGCCAAACATTTATGTATACCCATCCCCATTTCCACCCAACAGTATTCACCTAGATGTAATTGTCCTTCATTGATTGGGGACTCCCATGTATGTAACTCACACTCCTTAATCATGATATTAAATGTGATGTATAGTCCTTTAATGCATTGGGTAGTGTGTTTATCTCATGAGGTACCGTGTACGGTGCACATGAGGTTTTTTGGTTTGGAGTTAAGATGAAAAAATAACCAAGAGGGGGGGGGGTGAATTGACCTTTTAAAATGAATTAATCAATTTAAATGATATATCAGAGTTATAATGATGCAATGGAAAATAAAAAGAAAGAACACATACAATTTTTATAGTAGTTCAGATCTAAATGATCCTATGTCCACTCTTCACCCCTCACGAATTGAGAGTTATGACACCCACTATAACCAAAATAATGGAATCTTACAATGACTCTTTTCCACCTGGAGTCACAACCTGATTACATAGCCTTTTTCTCCTTGGAGGTTTAAACCCAGATAAACCTACCTTTTCTACTTGAAGGCACAACCCGAACAACCTTTTGTTTCCCCCTGAAGGCACAACCCAATGTATGATTTTGTTTGGGAGTCACAACCCACAATACTACCTTTTAATGAGTTCTATAACCTTTTAAAATTATGCACACAAAAGAAGAATATGAACAAGTAGAACCATAAAACCAGATGCACAACTACAATATCTGACTATCGAGGCAGCAATGAAATCTCTAGCAGCAAAGGATCAAACGATTTTTAGTTTGGTTGGGAATAATAATTGATCACCAGAAAAATACAGCACTTGTATAGTTTAAAAATATCCTCAACTTGTGTTATTTTCTGGTTATGTCAACTGTAAAATATATAGAGTTTCATTGTGTATAACAACTTTAAAATCTGAAGACCGTTGCAACTTTTATTTTCTCAAAGTAAGAATCACGCGTGCGGTTTCAACAAACTACTTCGGAATTGTCCACGCTTTTTTCCTAGATGATATTCCACACGTATATCATTTATAAATCAAAAAAAATATTTATTAAAGAACACCTCGATATTATGTAAAATAAAACAACTACACAATGTAAACTGTTAGAATATTTAACATAATAGTAAATAAAAAGCATAAATATCCTAGAAATACTCCCTGATAATATTCGAGACTGACTCATCAAATACAAGCCAATTTGAATTAAAAAACCTCAGGTACAAAAATTTCACCGTGAATATGCATGCTTAATCCCATGAGAATCCCATTTAATTCTTCATAAAACAAGTTAAAACATGTTCAAATGGATTTTGTATAATTAAGAAGTAATTATAGAACAAATAAAACATTTAAAATACTTAAAATAAACTTGTAGAAAATTGAAACGTTAACTACTACATAAAATAGAGAAAACTTACAGGTTTTAGAATATCCTATATAAAATCACAAAACCACATAGAAAAATCTACATAGAGGATTCACGTAGTCATTTTACATAGGTGTTTTAGTTAAGCGAATCAACATATCTGAATCGACGTAGGCAAATTCGCGTAAGGGAATCGACATATCCGATCTACGTAAGAAAATTCACATAAACGTTTTTCATTATGTTGACAATTTATTCACACATGCAATATTGTTCACGTAACTGAATATACATGTATTTGTTTCTCACATAAACAAATTAATCACATAGTGGATTCACATAGGCAAAACACCACGTAAGATAATTTATCACGTATATAAAAAAATGACATAGCCAAATTCTAAAAATTGAAGATAACTTGACTTAAACAGTTCCAGACTTAAAAAAGACCTTCAAAAGGACCGAATAATATTTAAATCTAGTTGAATTATATTTATATAATCTTATTATCTTTCCATATAATCAATAATCACTATAATTGGGATTATATAGCTCAAGTTATCCTAAAAAAACAATAGAAAATTAGTTCTAGAAAACTGCATATTTTAGATAAAAAACATGAAGTGATTTCTAACCTAATTTAGGATACCATAGAGATTGATTTTGAGTTTTATGTCTTTTAATGAGTTTTATAATACTTTGTTATCTTTCCAATGCAAAGATAATCACTCGATTTGTAGTTTTTTATCCCGAGTTATGGCCGAAATACAGAGTAACAAATTCTAGAAAATTGGCTATGTGGTGAATAGTGAAATATAATTGGCTACATGAATCCCTTACATGGGAGATTTTTCCTACATGAATCCCATGTGGAAATAGTAAAAATCACTCAAAAATGATATTTTAAGGTCCCAAACAACTTATTTGGCCTAGGGACACTGTATAAAACTTGTAGAACTTATTTCGACCAATCAAAATATGAAATTTAAAGATATTTTAAGCAAGGAAATATTATGATCTAATCAAAGATAAGAATACTTTATTGAAAACACAATAAAAGGTTTTGATAATCTCAAATAAAATAAAACAAATATATCTTTTTAATTATCAAAACATAAAGTGGTTCAAGGAGCCAGTCAACAAGGTTATCCTAAACACACTATGCTATGATGTCTCAGTGGTTATCTTTGACTTATGCTTATGTTTTATGTTGTTTCTACATTCTTATGTTGCTTTGATGTTATCATCTTATATCATGCTTCAATATTCATTTTTATGATTCTCACCCCTTTTATGTCGCCATGATATGCCTCTTGAATCACATGTATTTACTTTCATCATGTTATGCTTTGATTATTCCCTCACTAGGCATTATAACTCATCTCATTCATATGTACATCCCTCGATTATCCTGTGTAGTATTAAAATATCATTGAAAGGGTATGTTGTGGAGTTTTTAAATAATGTTTTTGTATCTCTTTTTCATGTTATTGTGTTATGTATCTAATTACCCAAAGACACTTGGTGTCTCAATCTTTTGGGATTATATTACGTGTGTCTTTTATATAATAAATCCTGAAATAAAGTGTATAAAAGGCATGAGTTGTCACAGTTGGTATTAGAGGAAAGGTATAGTTATTTTTGGGGATTAGGATTAGAAAACATTAGCGAAATCCTTATGGATAAGACTAAACATAGGAAAACATCATTAAATTTTGGTAAAGTATAAAGTTAGTGGTTTCAAAGTAACAAAATCCATATATGCATACTACAAGTGGATGTGACTTTGACACAGTTGTACCTAGGGGTAATAACCCAAAAAGGGATCATTGAGTATTAAATCAATCTTCATCTGGTGCATAACAAAGAGGCTTTATTGTATAGCTAATTTGACATTCCCGAGGGATATGCTTTGGTAAATCTACAAGCTCTTTATAAACCATTATGAATGGAACAAAAATGACTATGAAATTTCATTTCAGGAAATAGATCATAAATAACTTAGTTGAAACCTAGAAATTCATAGGTTAATGAATTTATGTCATTTATGAGATATCCCTTCAATGTTCATAATTTCCCTTTTATGTGTGTAATAGTTTGAAAATTCTCATCCACAATTTTCCTTTTATTTTAGTCAGTGGATGGAAATATGAGGAACCAAGTCAATAAACAACGTGATGGGCAATGTGATGACTGTAACACCTTGTTACCTTTCATATGGTATGCCTTGTCCTTTGGTCTTGGGTTTCTATTTTTGGTTTTGGGTTTTTCAGTAGAGTCAGGATTTTATGCTGTCAGCCAAGTAATTACACACCATGTAATGGGAGTACATGTCATGTATTTGATGCCAGATAGATGTTTTGGGGAATTTTTAGGGTGTGAAATCTTACACACCATGTATTGAAATTAACGATGTGTGATGCTTGAAAATCATATTTTAATAAAAGGTGACATTTTTTTGGTGTATGCGGCCTTCATGGATTACACGAAGTGAACCATGGTTACACGCCATGTAAATCTCGAGGCATGCAGTTTTAATTGTGCCACAAATCTAATTATATTTTATTTTGACTTGCATCCCTCCTCTCACAACACATAGCCTTACCTAGGTGATTTTGGATACTCTAAACCCTTTCCCTTGTGGATTGAAGCGACATAGACCTCATTCGATCTCTTCCAGGTAAGTGGATCTTCTCTCAGAGTTTCTTTCGGTCTCTCTTTATATCCTACTTATAGTTTGATATATCACTATGCAATTGATGTATCTAAACTATGTTTGATTTTATCTTGGTTCTAGGTTGTGTTTCTAGATCTTCCATGCCTTCATTATTTGTTTGTGAGTCCCGTTGTGGGTGTTGATTTCTAGATCCTTGAGTTAAAGTTAGGTGGTTCTATAAATATTTTCCCAAAAATTGAAACCTTGAATTGTTTGATTAAATTGAAATGAGTTTTTAAATGATTTAAAAAAATGAATTTGAAATGATTCGATGTTTGATTTGAAATGAGTATTGAAATTGAGAAAAAAACCCAATTTCAATTGAATTGAAATTGTGAGGTGGATTTATGAAAAATGATGGATTGATTTGGAAATCATTTTGATGAAATGATTTGATGATTTATTTTGAGAAAATGGATTAAATTGAAAAATGATTTGAAATGTCATGAAATGATGAAAACCTATGATTTGATTTTGAACAAAAAAGATCATATTGAAAACTAAAATTGGGCAATTATATTTTTAAAATGTTTTAAAATGATTGATTGATTGTTTAAAGTACATGTTTTCCTGGGTAGTTATTGGTAACTGGGTTAAGAATGTTAGGACCTTGACTACCTAACAATGGATTAATGATGAAAATTGTTACTAAAACAACTATGACATGACTGCCCATGATGGATTCTCCTATTGGGGCATAGACTGCCCGTGATGGGTTCCCCTATTGGGGTGTATTTTTGTGTGCACACTTTACTAGAGAAGTGATCACTATGAGATGTGTGAGGATCCTATTACCTGATAAACTGGATTACCACATGGATTTTGTACATGGTGATGTACTTTTCTATGAGTTGTTTAATTTTATATACATTCCATTGATTTATTAAACTGATTTCTTCATGAAAAATGATTTATATATACTTTTTTATATAAATTTTTTATTTAATCCAGTTTGGAAGTTATTTTGATATATCTTCCATCCTTTGATTATGAGAGTATGTTTTGGTTTAAAATACACAAATTTGATTCCACAACTTAATTTATTTAAATTGATAGAAATAATGGTAAATTGTTTTGGCATTGATTATGAAAGACTTGGAGAGACCCTACTGGGATTTATAGATCACACCCTACCTTTTCCTTTGAGATTTTGTAGATTTTCTTATTCCAAGTTCAAGCAAAGGGAAAGAGCCACTTGGAGGTGGTGGATTTTCTTGATCCTTTGGACCGTGGAGTGGTGATGGATGGTGAAAATGGAGATGTTATCCACTTGTTGCATGAGATGTTTGAGTTTTCATCTTTTTAGATACTAAGTAATTTAAGGATGTACTGCTTTGGGTTTTTGTGTAACGTCCCAACCCAACTTACCATCAAATCAGTATCCAGACCGGTGGGTCACATGGCCTCAAGCACCCCCTCATATACCAGAGGATGCTGACTAGCAGCGAGGGTATCATGAGGTGATAATGGGGAGACTATACCCTTATATTAGAAGTGCACAATGATATAATAGAGTAAATAACAATAAATAGAGGAAGCAGTAATAAATGAATGACAAAATAATAACGGAAGATAAATAATAACAATTTAATAAAAGTAGCCAATTCCAGTTTATACAATGCATGGATAATGAATGATACATAAGATAAAGCAGTAAACAAACAAAACGATTTACAATACAGTAAAAAAATAAGGAAAGGATAGAAAATACACAAGGGAGATCTCCATGAGCATCCCGAGCTCTAGATCAGTCCTTTGATCTTAAATTCTAGGTATAAGTATACAACAATCAAGTAATCAACCAAAGTCTACAGTCCTGTGAACAAGAAAGGTCTACTCGAGTACCCTAGTGTAATGGTGACCCGAGTAGGGTGTGAGAAATAAATCTCAATAGGATGTCACCATCGATGTCTAGACCAATTTAGACAATGTAATATTAAATAATCAATGTACTGGTATAAAGAAGTAATGACAGAACTAAAAGAATAAATAAACACCTGTCCAGGTTCCTAAGGGACACTTGATGCCTATACCTACTTCATCCCATGGTCGGTATGTCTGATCATGTCAATCCTATATATATATATAGTGGAAATATATATATATATATATATATATATATATATATATATATATATATATATATGTTGTTGTGGATCTGGACGTACCACCGTCATCCAATTCCAGGGGAGCTCTCATGGTCTACCCCTAACCCAAGTCTAAGATCCCTCACAATCTCTTAGACTGCATATATATATATATATATATTGGGGTGGATCGGGACGTACCACCACCATCCAATTCTAGGGGAGCTCTCACGATCTACCCCTAACCCAAAACCAAGATCCCTCACAGTCTCTTGGAATGCATGTACTGGAAGGACCGAGGCGTACCCACTGTCATCCATCACCAAGGGAGCTCTCATAGTCTATCCCCTGGCTCCACATGGTAAATATATGTTGGGGAGGATTGAGACGTACCACCTCCATCCAATTATAGGGGAGATCTCACAGTCAACCCCTAACCCAAGTCAAAGAGACATATAGAGATAGATAAATGTTAGGGTGGATAGGGACATACCACCACCATCCAATTTCAGGGGATCTCTCACAGTCTCTTGGAATTCATGTACTGACAGGACTGGGACATACCCACTATCATCCATCACCAAGGGAGCTCTCACAGTCTATCCCCTAGCTCTAGTTGGTAGATATATGTTGGGGAGGATCGAGACGTACCACCGCTATCCAATTCCAAGGGAGCTCTCACGGTTTGCCCCTAACCCAAGTTCAAGAGCCATATAGAGATAGATAAATGTTGGGGTGGATCGAGACATACCACCGCCATCCAATTCCATGGGATCTCTCATGGTCTACCCCTAACCCAAGTCCAATATCCCTCAGTCTCTTGGCCTGCACGTTCCAATATGGCATAATTATTTATAATACATAATGCATGAGGCATTAACCTCTCATGCATCTCATTATATGATTTCCATTTATGAAAATTTTCAGAATTATAATATAATTCATAAGGTAGTACCTCTTATGCATTTCCATAGCCATACCATATTCATAATTCAATACATATGGAACAACCCTCTTATGATTTTCAAATAAAAATTAGAAAAGGCATGGGGTAACCATCCTATATGTCAACACCATCCAATCCATTTAGACTCATTCAATTAGAAAAATTGGAATTTCAAGTGGTAAGTCTCATGGAATCACTTAGGGGATACCAAAATTGGTGGGAAAATTACCTACAAGGCCAATTTACTTTATAAAGAAAGCTAACATGCATAGGCTCTTCCATTTAACAAGACCAATTTCCTTTAGAAAACAAGCTATCATGCATAGGCTCTTCCATTTAACTAATTTAATTCATTTAATCCAGTCAACATAATGTCTATGGCTAAAATGACATGGAAGTGTGTCATTGGAATAAGACAAAATCCTACATGGTAACTTCCATTTATAAGGCAAGCCATTCAATTCAAAAAATAGGCCAAAGCCCTAAACAGGCCATTACTAACCAAGGAAAAAGCATAAGGAAGCATCAATGCAATAAACTAAGAAATTATAAAATTATAACCTCTATTTTTTAGCTTGAAATAAGCGCACCACTGTTGAAGGGGTTTTATTATAAAATCATAACATTCTTATCACAAAATCATATATCATATTTAACATTTCATTAACTTTATCACACAAATTATTTAATCTAAACATACTAAATTAACTAAAAACTAAGGATGGCATGATAATCAATTAATTAATGCATTAATAAAATTAAAGGGGTATGGAAAGGGATCCTACCTTGGGCATTAGACCAAGCCGACACTTTGGAACTTGGCAGTTTTACTGATGACCACTTGAAACTACTCCATCCATGCACCCACATACCTTCACATATATATATATATCCCTTAACCCAATGCATGTATTCCCCATGCCATGAGTGAATACATACATGTAAGATACACACACACACACACCTAAGTATATGCATGCACACCTTTAAAGATGATCAAAACCCACTACAAAACATGCCCGGGACCCACAAATTATAAAACCCATAACTATAAATTAAGTGACATTGAAAAATAAAGTAAAAACTCACCTCAAATCATTGGCAGCAAACCAAATCGAGCCAAACCACTTTGCCTTTGATGGAGGTTACTGGAACACGAATAAAGGAGTCCTGAGAGACCCTTCGAACAACCTAACATCGGAATAAAACCGAAAAAAGCATAAACCCAAACCTTAGGGTTTTCGGCCGAACCATGTAGGGCAATGAGAGACCAAAAATCAGCCAAGAAAAGAAAGGAGACAAGGTTAGAAGATCTTACCATGGAGATTTGAATAAGGAATCACAAGAAATTAGTGGAAGAAATCGACGAACGAAGGAGAGCCAGAGAGGGGGGTCATACGACTCAAAGGGGATCCCAAGGGGGAGGTGCGATGTAAGTGAGAGGGGGAGAGGGAGTGTTTAGTTTTTATTTTATTTAATTTTAATTTAATTTAAAATAATTCAATATTTAAAACAGGGTATCGCACACGATTTGGTCCGCACAGCTTGGAAAACTGTGCACCAATCGTGCGCCCTCTACGAGTCACCTAGAGCACCCCACACGGTTTGACCTGCACAGTTTCCTAACCGTGCAAAAATTGTGTGATGAATAATGTTGAGGTACTGTACAATACCACTAACCATGTGGGATAGGTGCACGGTTTAGTAAACTATACACAACCCGTGCGACATCCTCTGTCCACCTGCAACAAGCTGCACGGTTTCCTACAATGGGCCGCACGATTTTAGAAAAACCATATTTCCAATGCATACCCTTTAAAACTTTGATGTTTTGGGTTTGATGATCCCAAAACTCACTGATACACCCTAAAAACTTGTCAGGCCTTCACCCAAGTCCAAAAACATCACCTTGAAGTGACCCAACTCACAAAATTGAGTTCTGAAACTTGGTTTTAAATTCATCCCATCTAGTAACTGAAAAAGTTCAAAACCCTTTGGATTTTCATCCGATTCAAAACATAGATCATTACAACCTTACCACCTTAGAACTTATCATCCTTGAGAAGCTTTTAGGAAGTATGTAAACATAACTATACCTACAAGGTTTTTGAATCTTCTTTCAAATGGTTTCATTGCATTTCCGAACACCCAACACACCTTCATGCATTACTTTAAACACTCGACAATTTAAGCCATCAAAACTTGAGCCAATGCTCATTTTCCAACCAAACACTCAAATAGATCCTACAAAATATCGTTTAGGTAGAGACATGATCCCTTCATTGTCTCATTAAGCATCTTCCCAAAGGTACTTCCCACCTTAGACTTTAGCATTTAAGAGGGGAAATTCCAACCCACTACACCTCCACAATTGGAACTTCTTTACAATAATTCCTCTAAGCATTATAAAAATGATTCCTGTGTGATTCCCAAAATGGTTAAACGATTGATCCCCATCAACATTAAAGACCAATTTGACCCGATTATTCATAAAAAAAACCGGCAGACACAAACCGCACTTATCTCCACCTGATGATGTGCTCAAGGGAGGTCCTTCACCGATTATTACATCAAGAAAAAGGAGTATGAATCGAGCCACTACAGTTGAACATTAAAGAAGAAACCCGGCTTAAATAGTCGGTGTTTTACAAGAAGAACTACGATACCTCCTCCTGAGGTATCTCTCTTTCACCAAGAACACGTCTGTCGAAGTTCATACCCGACTTTCGTTGAAATTCCTAACCAAACCATGAAGGAAACCACACATCCAGCGTGCAACACCGAAAGAGTTCACCCAAACAAGCCCATCATCTTTTAAAACTTTAACGTGGCGTAAGACCGAAACTCTCTTAGTGTATTTAGGATGATACCAAGATCGGGGACATACTCGTCATTAATCAAAATACACTAAGAGGATTCTAAGGGTTTCCAATCAATCATACCCGATTACTAGAAAAAAGGAAGGTTGAGCCACCACTGGCTGACTTGCATTAGAAGAGACTCAGCTTCACCTACCGACATATCACCATTAACCGATCACAATGTATTTTTCCACCCAAGGCATTCTGTGATCGTTCAAGGTTACCACCAAAGTCCTCCATTACCAATGATGTTTCTCAAGGGTCGCATACATAGCCAACCATAACAACACCACACTGCCAATAAAGAACCAACATGATTTAAAACTCACCAACCTCAAAGGCATTCAAGAAAAAATTGACCATTTCTATGTGGTCCTATTTAGTTGAATTATTTATACCTAAAAGTACACATTTCACAATAACCAACATGACACTCCCTACCTCAGAAGTTTCCTAGTTGTTGAAAGAATAGATACAAACTAGCCTCTCAAAATCATGCTAGGTTTCATTTACCTTAAACAAACATGTTGCTCCTCTGAGTCACACTCCCAAATGTCAAGGCATTAGACAAGGGAACCAAAACCGAAATTACTGGTGTGTCAAAACACCCGAGTATTTAAAATTTCCTCCTGATCATTGGGACAAACTTTATTTATTTAACCCAAAGTCATATTGCTCCATACAACCTTTAACCTGGATGATGTTGTACCCAGTTGTCCATCATTGAGAAGAAAGAAAAAGGGGTCAAATGACCTATGAAGTGGCCAAACATGCTCAAGGAATGTCTAATCAGCTAAAACCGATCATTTCTTAATGCTCATGACCATATCAAAGGCCAAGAAAACCATGACCACCCATCTGAACAAGGGTTTCATTTAGAATCTAGAGCCAAACTAGGGACAATGGAACCCGAACGACACCAAACATCATAAAGATCATAAGAATTAGCAAGGCATGGAATCTATATGGGTGATGCCTACTATGGGATATCCCCTTAAGAAGCACAAGAATCCACCTTATCACTTGGTCATGCTAAACAAAAGTCACCAAGCTCAAAAGCTAAACATCAAGACATTGCTAAAGAGAAGAATGACTAAAGAGAACGCTCACCCTTCCATTCCAAGTAAACTCAAAGAGAAGTTCAAACTAACCTTACCCGAGGGTTTTAAAAAGAGTACCCCACTACATGTTCCATTTCCAAGCCCATTTCATTTAATCACATTAAATCTTTAATCATCAAAATACTTAATCAAAACATCAAGTAGCATTTTTTTCAAAACAAAACATAAGGTACTTGATCTTAACCAATGATAAAAGAAAAAAATGCACGTGTCATAAAACTTCCTTTTTAATCATTAAACATTTTTTAGACATCCCATCATAAATAATAAATTTAGCATCAAAATCCCTTTTTAACAGATAAGGCGACCTACAAGGGTCCTATTTTAACCATCCTGGGTTCTCTAGAGAGCAACCCATTAGAATTTTATTAGCCCAAATAATTTAAGGTTAAATTTAAACATCCTTAAAATTTAAAACCATTTCACAACATAACATAGTAACATAACAAAGTTTAACTACATGGGTTTCCATTTCCCAATTCATGAAGCGCACATACACTTCATGGATTGAAATTTGGCTTCAATTAATCAAAACCAAATCCATTTTAGATTATAACATTCTCAAATACAATGGTCCATTAATATGGGTGGCCACCTACCAACCTATAAATAACCTATACACTTTATAGTTTGGAATTTGGATCCCTTTAGTCAAGCCAATTTACCTTTGCATTCAAACTTCGCAGCCTTTACATCTTATCAACAAACTTAAAATGTATATATATTATGCTCAAGATGTCTTGAATATATGGGTTACCATTTCCCGGTTATAAGGTACCCATACAACTTACAAAAAAAACTCATCTATGTCCATTAATAACCCATAAATTTATCCCATGAAACCATTTATTTATCAAAACCAAAACAAAAATAGCATGTCACTACAAGAAGCTATCACAGAAAAACAATCTATTAACACATAAACATGGAAGAACAATCAATAAAGGCATGATAATAAATACAAGAAATTACATATAAACAGGAAAACATGTTAAAAAATTACCTAAGAAGGTACAACTAAGCATGTTATTTTAAAACCTAGCATTTTAATGACTCATATTTTCTTCTGTTTTATTTTTATAAATTAATTGGGAAAATTCTGAGACTAGTCACTTAGACAGCGTGAGATTCCGAGGCCCAGTGTTCCTGGGATAAGTCGATGAAAAATGTTCAACTTTTAATAAAACATGCAGGAAAAGTTTCTTTAAAACTGGAATAACTTCTAAATAGGTTCCTGAATCATAAATCCAAGGGCACCATTGCATCCAGAACAACGACTTTACCTTCGATGAGGCCTAACATCGACCGGCGTGGGTCGACCGTGAAAGTTAGTTTTTGGACGTAAACGTCATTAAAATATTTAATAAAAATATTTTATTTTGGTGCAATGTTAGTTTTCTTTTTAAGGTTGTATATTTTCAAGAATCCAGGGTTACTAAATAACCCTAGAAATCCTCTAAGGCAAGGAGAAAGACCCCCCTCTAACAAATGTTGATGGATTGGAAAATCAAGATCTAAAAACCTTGGATTCAACAGATCAACAAATGAAGACGACGCAGCTTCACCCTTCATCAACAACTGATCTAAACTTCAGGTAGGTTTTTGTATCTTTGTGATTATTTCCCTTGTTCTTAATTTTCAATGATTAATGTGAACCAACCCATGAATAGGTTGATCCATGGTTTGATCATCTTTTTAGGGTGGGTAATTTATCGGCTTGATTATCATGATTGATTTTGTTAAAGATATTTGATTTATTCCCTATCCATTCTTCATTCTAACATGAATGGATCGAGGTCGACATGAACAAGGCCAAGATCTATTATTTGAGAATTCTTGTGCATTTATCTCTTTTCCCCAATCCTTTTATGTTCTTCGTTCTTTGCAAAACATGGTTGGATGATCATTGTGCCTTCGATCCATGGAGTAATGATCCGAGACTGGGGATCTGACACCGCAACGACACCATGGAGGTGCAATGACACAAGGCAGTGGTGCACGATGGTGACCGAAGTAGTGGATCTGGCCAGTTTAGGTAGAGCGCACGATGAATAGCGACTGTCGCCAGCAGAGCAAGGCACAACCTGGTGGGGGGCCGAGTTCAGGTGGAGCGTGAGGCGAACGGGCCACCAGCAATGGCGGCAGGACGGGGTTCGGGAAGGACCGTGTGGGAGCCCACAGTGGCGGTGGCCACAAGAAGAGACCAAGGATGTGATGATGAGGGTTTGTGTGGACCCCGCGATGGTGGTGAATCTGTAAGGAAGGTGGACGGCGGGTCAACCACGTGAACACTGTACAACACCGCGTGGAGCTGGGTGGAACACAATCGGGGCAGACTACGTGCGACACATCAAGTCAGCTCGAAGCATGGGACGGATCAAAATGATGGGCCGCTCTAGTGACCCCTCAGTCCAGGCCCAATGGGCCTGTCCAGGTCGGGTCGACAAGTCAGGTTGGGTCGAAGTCGGACTGGACTTGAGTTAGACTTTTTCACTAAAATGGACATAACTTTCAAATAGAAGGTTCATCTGATGAGCCTTATATGAAATTGAGACCCTTATGACGAGGAAGTCCTTTTGAGATAATCTAAGTGAGTTTTTGTGGAAGTTGGCATATAACCTAATGGATTGAGGAGTAGGTTCTCCCGGTTCAAGCACACTGTGAGTGGAATCTTGAAGCTCGTTGTGGCTATGACTATGTGACTTAGTGACTACCTGACTTGGGGGATGCATGACTTATTAACACTCCATGTGTTATCGACACTCTGTGTATTATTGATACTCCGTGTGTTATCGAAACTCCATGTGTTATCAACACTCCATGTGTTATCAACACTCCATGTGTTATTGAAACTCCATGTGTTATCAACACTCTGTGTGTTATCGACACTCTGTGTGTTATTGAAACTCTGTGTCTTACCAATACTGGGTGTTATATGGACTACGTCTAATAACCATTCTTTTCATGCTATAGACTTATACCTGTGTGAGCTGGCTGTACTTTGTGTGTTTTCTTTGTGGTATACTTTGTGTATCTCTTTGTGGTATACTTCATGTGATTACTCTATGGTATAATTCGTGTACTTCTTAGTGGTATTCCTTTGTGGTTTTGAGGTGTCTTACTGAGTATTTTTTTACTCACCCTTGCATGGGATTTTACCACATGTGTCATGTCTTGTGCAGACGATCAATGATTTGATGAAGTTCTAAGTGAACCAAGACTAGGTGGTGCTTAGAGTGCTCAGAAAGATGAGGTGTGCTCCTATAACTTCAGAAGACTGTACTACACCTATCATTTAGGTAGAGTTTTCTGCGAATGAGTTTTAAGAATTTGTGTATTCACTTTGATAGACTCTTTCTTTGGTGGGCTTGTATTTTGTCCCTATTTACTTTCCAGTTTCCTACTATTGTAATCTATGATTTGTATCTTAGTGTATGCATTCATTATCTACTCAGTGTTTTTACATTTTAGCATTTTGGGCTTGGAGATTGTGTGTGTGTGTACAAGTACTTAGGAAAATGCCTCCCATTTGTGGGATATTCTTACTCAGTGCAAGTCACCAACCCTTGGCCTATTTGAGGCGGGCTTGGGGTAGTCACAACATAGGTCCCTCTATGATGGGTCGTGATAGAGTGGTATCAGAGCCAGGTAGTGTCCACTGTGATGGGACCAAGTTTTCCTTTGTTGGAAAAAAGGAAATGTATACAATGCAGGATGGACTTACTCATATGAGGGTGCATCCTATTACACATTAGTTGGATAGTCTCACCCTTGGTGAAGTAGATGACAGGAGTCCTCAATTTTCTGTAGTGGTGGCAGAGTATGAGGACGTATTTCCTGAGGATGTCCCTAGATTTCCTCCCCATAGAGAGGTTGAATTTTGCATTGATCTGTACTCTAAGACAACACCGATATCTCTACCCGTATATCTGATGGCTCCTGTGGAGCTTCGTGAGTTGAGGGTACAGTTGGAAGACTTATAGAGGTATGGATTCACGAGACCTAATGTTTCAACCCGAGAAGCCCCAATTTTATTTTCCAAGAAGGTATACGGGAGCTTGAGGTTATGTGTGGTTTTCTGAAGCCTGAATCAGGTGACTGTGAAGAAAAAGTATCCACTACCGAGGATCGATGACCTCTTTGATCAGTTGAAGGGAGATAGGTGGTTCTCAAAGATTAACCTCAGATATGGCTATCACCAACTTTATGTATGAGATGAGGATGTACCAAAGACATCCTTGAGATGTCGGTACAACCACTACAAGTACTTGGTGATATCGTTTGGCATGATGAATGCCCCAACAGTGTTCATGGGACTCATGAATAGGATCTTTCGACCTTACTTAGACTGATTCGTGGTGGTATTCATTGATGACATCCTAGTGTACTCTGTAACACCCCAAGATTTCATAGTACGTTATTACTTCAAATTAATTCAAAAACTTACACTACACGCAACACTGAGTTCAAGCGCACCACGACTTACCAAACTAGTCGTTCAAAATCAGTTATGAATAGTATTAACTGAATTTTGAACTTTATATAATATTTATAATTTTACAATCCATATTATGAGTTTATTAGATATAATGTAAGAAAAAATACATTTTTTTCAGATAAAAGAAGTATTTTTCAAAAAATGCAATTTTACCACCTTTTAATGGCGAACTCTTTTTAAATCCAATATTTGAAACTTTTATATATTCAATTTTACAAAATAAAATTATTATTTAGAATTAGGAAATAATAATTTAGTTTCAATAAATTTTTTGTGTTTTTCTAATAACTTTCATATTTGGGTGAATAGTGAAAAATACTATATTTTAACTGAAAACAAATTTTTTAATCAAAATAATTTATAGTGTTAAATTATACATTTTAATGTTTTGGAAGTATAAATAGATTATATTTTTAACATTTAATCTAATTCTGGTCATTGTAAGTAATCTTACATTGAAATTGGACATAAACAAGTGTCAATCTTTTGATAGTTATTATTTCTTAAAAATACGCCTTTTGGTTTTGACAACGAGAATTAATTTTAAATTAATAAATGAAAATTCTATGTTTTGAATTTGGTAAAATAGACATATTTTTTGGATTTGGAATATTGAAATTAGCCTAAGGTGAATTTTTGGTATTTTTATGAAAACTTTCAATTTTTGATGAATAGTGAAAAACACCGAGTTATTGTTTAAAACCGGATTTTTATTTAAATAATTATTTATTTTATTTAAATTTATTTTAACTAAAAATAGATACATAATACCTATATAAATTCAATGTAATTCATTGAAGTCAGTTTATAATAATTTTAGATATATAAAATTTTTATTGAACTTTTCACCGTCTTTTACCCACCTCCTAGGAGAATTTGCAAATTCACATAAAACTTAATTTTACCGCTTCTATGAGTGGAATTTCAAAAATTCGAGAGACACGGTTAACCTCAATAAGTAAAATGTGTTTCAATAAGATGAAAAAAATTTTTTATGAATAGTAACTTTTGACTTTCATTTACCGCGGTTAAAGGTAAATAGGGTAATTCAAGGTAAAAAGAATATTGTAATAATTCAAAATTACCTTAACACATGTCCTAACCTTATTTGATGAGTAATGGAAAACCATGGGCATCCTTGGGTCGATTTTTTGACCCTATGGAGCCACTTATGAATGATAATAACACTCTAGATTAATTAATTTAAAGTAAAGACAAAATTGACATAAACAAAAATATTTCAGTAATTAATTTTTATATGGTGTTATATAAGTAGTATTTTTGACTATAAATATTATTTGGAAAGCTAAAAAGATTTCCTACATCATGGTATTTTTTTTTATAATTTTTAGACATTAAATAATTAAATTTATTTATGACACAATTATGATGAAGTAATTACCTTATTAATGAAAGAATCAAATAAATGGTATTATAAATATTAAAATAAATATAATTTCAAATTTTTTATGAAATCCACGAATTTTCTAGGTGAATATGACATGTTAGGTCTGATTCAATGTATCTTGTTTGAAGTAATCAAGTTGTGATGACTTTCACAAAAAACAAAATACCAAATAGTGTCAAAATTGACATAAATTAATATTTAAAAAAAATACTATATTATTGGTTGATATAATATTCCTAAAAATTTAAGGTTCGGCCAAAGGGCTTAAATAATATTATATATGTCATTAATGAGCCACTTGAGGTTCTTCCACTTACTATTTCTTTGTTGTTTTCATTCTAAAATAATAACTCCAGTATCTTCTATATACTGTGATGTTATTATAAATATGGTACAACTATATTCATTATTCTACCCATCTTATGAATGATAATGTCACCATGTGTGCGTACGTACGGCTTACCATCTCCACGTCATGGTGTAATTTGTTATTCAACACTATGTTATTTGGATGGATATAATGATGAGTAATATGTATATAAATAATGAAAATAACATGCTAATGTCTCTGTAAAATTAATATACCATCCAATTCCACACCTTTAAGGAAATGATATTGTCGCTTGTGCGTACGTACGGATTACCGTCTCCATGACGTGATGAGATTCATTTCCACGATAACCATTCATTGACGATTATAAAAATATATATTACTAATAAGTATGTAATATATGACATAATAATGCTACTGGAGATATATATATTTATATATATATATTTACTTACATATATATTATTCACTTAGTTCCGTTTAATATGATATGAAAACGGAAATAGCATTTATGCATACGTATGGACTACCATCTCCATAAACAGTGTTTTTCATTTCATATATATGTCTATTATACATATTTATATACTAAATATATATGATATATAAATCATGTTTTATATTCTGGAAGTATTTAAATCTTGGTCTATGTGATACAATCAAGAGTAACAACTTAAAACACGTATGATAAAGAAAGCAATTATTACCCGAAATGTTAATTTAACATGGAAATTATTATTAAATGGGTATTATAAAGTCATTAATGAATCATGTACGATATCATAAATACTAATATGGTTCTGGTATAATTTAATAACATACTACGATCTTCATATAGGAGGTTAAACGTACCCTCGACTAAAGGAAAGTGCAAGGTAAGGGGTTTTCATCTCACTCTTTATTCCCATGAGATTCATGCCATATTGCCACTATTACCTTTTGTGTGGTGTATTTAATGCCCATAATTGTATTCTTTGTGTAATACACTTTAATTTATGTGTATTTACATATTCATTTTATGTTACTTATTTCATAGGGTGTATATTTTTGTAAGTTACCAAATTGGTAAGGGTTAATTTCATAATCTCTTTATTATCTGAGGCTGTTTTTACATAAGTATCTACTGGGACATATTTATTATCCATGTCTATGTTTCATAAAATAGTTTTCAAAGGGATTATTTTAAGTTAATTTTTACTAAAACATCATTTTAAATGTTTTAAAGATTTATTCTTCTAAACAATTCTCATTAATGTCCATGTTTTCAAAATGGTTTTAAGGATTTATTTAAATGGACATGAATGTTTTAAAATGTCAATTACTTTAAAAAGTTTCAAATTGGTATGGGACACTTTGATTAAAAAATGTATTTAAATGTATTCCTTTCTAAATTTTGTGACTTTTAAATGTTTTCATGAAAAAGGGATATTTCTCTCAAAGAGTTTTACAAATCACTTTCATCTATGTCAAAATCCTTTAATGGATTTTAAACTTGTTTGAAGTTGATTTATTATGATACAAATATTCCGTATTGTATTGAAGGTTTTGTGATATGTTTGAATGTGGATGTGTTATTTTTATACCATTCATGGTTTATGGGTAAAGTATTGAAATTTTGTATGCCAATTTTAATATGAATGTTTATGTTATGTTTAAACCTTTTCATATGAGGAATTCATTAGACCTAGTAAGTGACGGGTGGAGCCCGCTATAGCTCCTCGATGCATCGGTAGGTCTCATGAGTGTCTTGGCACAAGGCCTTGAAAAAATATTATTTGTAGTCTTAGCACAAAGCCTTGACTATGTGGTTATGATAGTCTGGAATTATGAATTCCATCATTATGAAAGTGGCTATTGATATTTCATGTGATTATTAAACTAGTAGAATATCCATGTGAATAAGTAAATGGAATTATTTTATTGTATCTTTGCCATATTATTCTGAATTTTAAGTTTAAAAAGGCTTTTGTTTTAGTCTTATACATTACCTTAAATGTTTATGCTTATTAATGAAAGTTTCCTCTATATTGTTATCCTTACTAAGCATCTGAGCTCACCCCTTTCTATGTTTTAATTTTATCAGGATTCCAAGAAGTGTATTATGATTGATAAGCAGGGTTAATCTAGGGGATTAATGGAATTCTCAAAGGATCATTTATGTTGTGTTTTATTTTCTAAATTGTAATGTAACATCCATGTATGTAATCTATTTTCCAAGACTGCTAAACTGATCAGTCTTTCGGGACTTGATTCCTTATAATCATGCCAATGTATTAAAATAATGCACCGACTCTGGGTAACTGGGGTCGGGGCGTTACATACTCGGTGACTAAGGAAGAGCACATGGTACACTTGAGGATGGTTCCAAATACACTCTGAGAGCACCAGATTTATGGGAAGCTCTCAAAGTGCCAGTTCTGGATTCAGGAGGTCCACTTTATAGGACACGTCATTTTAGAGGTTGTAGTTGTAGTAGATCCAGTGAAGATTGAGATTGTTCTTGCTTGAGAGACACCCAATAGTGTTACCAAGGTGCATAGTTCCTTGGGTTTGGATGGGTACTATTAGAGGTTTGTACCTGACTTTTCCAGAGTAGCAGCACCCTCGACAACTTTGACACAAAATGGGTAGCCTTTCATGTGGACAAAGAAGTGCCAGCAGTACTTTCAGGAGATTAGGAAGAGGTTGATAAAAACTCCCTTCTTTAGACTACCAGAGGAGGGTGTTGAGTATGTAATGTTCTATGATGCATCAGGAACTGGGCTTGGTTGTGTCCTAATGTAGGGGAAAATGGTGATCACCTATGGTTCACGCCAGTTGAGACAGAATGAGCAGAACTACGTAACCCATGATCTTGAGCTATAAGTGGTAGTCTTCTCATTGAAGATGTGGAGACACTAACTGATGGGTGAGCAGTTTACCATCTACTCTGACTACAAGAGTCTCAAGTATATCTTCCCTCAGAAGGATATGATCATGAGACATAGGCAATGACTAGAGTTACTCCAGAACTATGACTTTGAGATTTTTTATACTCCTAGGAAGGGGAATGTGGTGGAAGACACTCTTAGTAAAAGATCCAGCTTGCAGTTTCTAAGAGAGGCGTCAGAGCAGTTGGCCTCATTGTAGATATCCTTTGTGGATAGAGATGGAGTAGACTACCTCCAGTCAATTGTTGTCACCCCTCCACTCTTATAGTGAATCAGGGAGGCACAACTAAGGGATACCAACTACGAGACCCTACATGCTCAGTTGTCTATAGGGCATACCCATAAGTAATATTTGATAGGTGGGTAGCATGAAATTATTTTTAGAGGGTGCACAGTTGTACCAGTGGTGCTACGAGAAGAGGTTCTGAGGGAGTTCCCCATATCCCCTTTGGAGGTACATCAGGGTGTGGAAAAGATGTTCCAGGACCTCCAAAATCAATTCTAATGGTCGGGGATAAAGAAGGCAATGAAAAAGTTCATTTCTTGATGACTCACTTGTTAACAAGTGAAGGTTGAACACTAGGTTTCAACGGGATTGACCCAACCACTTGAGGTACCAGAGTGGAAGTGGGATGAGATATCGATGGACTTCATGACAGGTTTTCTACACATGTACAAAGGACACGATACCATCTGGGTGATCATTAAATGAATCACCAAGTCAGCCCACCTCCTACCGATCTAGGAGAAGAGTTTAGTAGAGAGCTTGAGACGCCTCTATGTGCAGGAGATAGTACGAATTCATAGAGTGCCATCGACAATCGTTTTAGATCATGATGCTTGTTTCACATCCCAATTATGGAAGGGATTGTAAGAGAAATTTGGGACTCAATCACACTTGATCACATTACTTCATCCCCAGATGGATGGATATACGGAGATGACCATTCAGGTTCTTGAGGATATGGTATGTGCTTGTATCCTAGACTTTGGCCGTAGTTGGGAGGATCACCTACCACTGGTGGAGTTTACATACAACAATAGCTACCACTCCACCATTGGTATGGAACTATTCGAGTACTTATACGGATGACCATGTAGGTCACCACTCTACTGGATTGACCCAAGAGAGTCAACAATCATGGGTCCAGAGTTGGTACATGATACTACTAAGAAGGTGAAAATCATCCAGGAGAGGATGAGATACTGCACAAAGCTAGCATAAGTCATATAATGATAGGAGATAAAGGTATCTGGAGTTTGAAGAGGGAGACCATATGTTCCTTCGGGTCTCACCTCAATGGGGATTGTGGATATTTGGACGGGGTGAAAAGTTATCTTTGATATACATCATCCCTTTTTAGATTCTGTGTAGAGTTGACGAGGTGGTGTATCGCATAGATCTACCCCTATAGTTTCACCGACTACATGATGTTTTCCATGTGTCATAACTGAGGAGGTACATGCATTATCCATCACATGTCATAGACTGGGGAGAGTTAGATATTGACGATGATGCGACTTTTGCGGAGTACCCGTTGGAGATCAAGGATCGACATGAGATGATCCTTTGTGGGTAGTCGATTTATCTGGTGCACATTCAGTGGTAGCACAAGAATCTTTAGAAGAGAACTTGGGAGTGGGAGACTCAGATTCATGCTCAGTACCCTCACCTTTTTTGTTGAGTAGCCATTGTTTTGGATTTTAAAGACGTAAATCCCTAAGGTGAGGAGAATGTAATGACTTGGATTTTCTCTAGTTTTATTTTTATAAATTAATTGGGAAAATTCTGAGACCAGGTGCTGATACAGTGTGATATTTCGAGGCCTAGTGTTCCCAAGACAAGTTGATGAAAAATATTAATTTTTTAATAAAACACGTGGGCAATTTTTATTTAAAACTGGAATAAATTCTAAATAGGTGTCTGGATCAGAAATTTGAGGGCACCATTTTGTTTGTAATAATGAATTTACCTTAGGAGAGGCCTAACATTGACTGGCGTGGGTCAACCATGAAAGTTAGTTTTTGGACGTAAACATCATTAAAATATTTAATAAAAATATTTTATTTTGATGCAATGTTAGTTTTCTTTTTAATGTTTCCTATTGTAAGGAATCCAAGGTTATGACATAACCTTGGAAATCCTCTAAGGAAAGGAGAAGAAGCTCCCTCCAACGAACATCGACGTATTGGCGAATCAAGATCGACGAACCTTGGATTTAATGGATTGAAAAAAGATGATGATGCAGATTATCCCTTTGTCAACAACTGATCTAAACTACAGGTAGGGTTTTGTCTCTTTGTGATTATTTCCCTTGTTCTTAGTTTTCAGTTATGAATGCAGACCATCCCACGAATAGGTTGACCCATGGTTCGACCAACTTTGTAGGGTGAATAATTTATGCGAGTTGATTATTGGGATTGATTTTTTTATATAGATTTTCTTTATTACCTCTCAATTCTTCGTTCTAACATGAATGGATCGAGGCTGACATGAAAAAAATCCAAGATCCATTCTTTGGACGTTCTTGTGCATTTATCTCCTTTCCCCAATCCTTCTGCGTTCCTTGTTCTTCGTGGAACATGGTCGGAGGATCGTTGTGCCTTAAATACATGGCGCAATGATTTGAGACCAAGTATTTGACACCACAATGACACCATTGAGGTGCGATGTCACAAGGAAGTGGCACATGGAGGCGACTGGAGCAACGACTCCAGCTAGTTCAGGCGGAGCGCGTGACGAACAGCGGGCCGCCGATAGGGCGACCGGTGGCGGAGTGAGGCACAACATAGCTAGGGGCCAGGTTTAGGTGGAACTTGAGGTGGATGGGATGATGATTTGGTGGCCGGTGATGGTGGTGGGATGTGGTACAGGCAGGACCATGTGGGAGCCTGTGGTAGTAGAGGCCACATGCGGCGACCAAGGATGTAACGGTGAGTGGCCGCATCTGCAGTAGGTGAGATGCATGGATCTCACAATGATGATGAATTTATGAGGTAGGAGGATTATGAGCCAACCACGCGAATGTAGTGAGGCACCATGTGGAGCTGGGTGGCATGCAGTTGGGGCGGACTGCATGCAGCGCACCGAGCCGACCCACAACGCGAGCTGGACCAGAAGGACCGGGCCACTCCAGTGGCCTGGCAGGCTAGGTACAGCCATCTAGTGGCCCATCAGGATAGTCCCAATAGTCCATGATGGGTTGGGTTGGGCGTACCAGATTGGGTTGGGTCGGTGGGTCAGGCTGGGTCATACCCGGACCAGACTTGGGTCAGACTTTTTCACTAAAATGGACATAACTTTCAAACGGAAGGTCTGTTTGATGAGCCATATGCAACATTGGGACCCTTGAGATGAGACTGTTCTTTTGAGATAATATAAGAAAGTTTTTGTGGAATTTGTAATACGTCATAATGGCTTGAGGAGTAGGTTCTTCTGGTGCAAGCACGCTATGAGCGGAATCCTGCAGCTGGCTGTGGCTGTGACTATGTGACTTAGTGACTAAGTGACTTGGGGGATGCATGAATTATTGATACTCCATGTGTTATCAAAACTCCGTGTGTTATCGAAACTCCATGTGTTATTGACACTCCGTGTGTCATCGGCACTCCGTGTGTTATCGACACACCGTGTGTTATTGACACACCGTGTGTTATTGACACACCGTGTGTTATCGATACTCTCTGTGTTATCAACACTCCCTGTGTTATTGACACTCTGTGTGTTATTGACACTCTGTGTGTTATCAACACTCCGTTTCTTACCAATACCGGGTGTTTTGTGGAATACATCTAATAACCTTTATTTTCATGCTATAGACTTATACCTGTGTGAGCTAGTTGTACTTCGTGTGTTTTATTTGTGGTATAATTCATGTATCGCTTTTTGGTATACTTCATGTGTTTCATCTATGGTATAATTCATGTATTTTGTAATGGTATTCCTTTGTGGTTTCATGGTGTCCCATTGATTATTGTTTTACTCACCCTTGCACGGGCTTTTCCCACATGTGTCATGTTTTGTGCAGACGATCGACGCTTTGATGGAGTTCTAGGTGGATCAGGACCAAGTGGTGCTTAGAGTGATCATATAGATGAGGTGTTCTCCTACGAATTCAGACAGTTGTCCTACACCTACCCTTCAGGTAGGGTTTTATGCGGACGAGTTTTAAAAATTTGTGTATTCACTTTGACAAATTCTTTCTTTGGTGGGCTTGTATTTTGGGACTGTTTACTTTCCAGTTTCCTACTATCATACTCTGTGGTTGGTATCTTAGTGTATGCATGAATTTTCTACTCAGTGTTTTTACATTTCAGAATTTTGGTCTTGGAGATTGTGTGCATGTGTACATGTACTTAGGAAAATGCCTTTCATTTTTGGGAAATTCCTACTTGGTGCTAGTTTCTAGCCTCTAGCCTAATAGAGGCGGGCTTGGGGTAGTCATTACATGAGACCCTCTAGGATGGGTCATGACAAGAACATCATATAATAATCATGAAATTTAAACAAAACATGGAATAACATTCAAGGCATGCAATTAAACAACAATAAGACTACATATGAAAATACATGGCATGGAATATGCATGGAATGTTAATTTATATGTCCCTTATATGATGCATGCTATGCATAATCCTTGAATTAACAGGACAAGGGTAAAATTACATAAAATTCATAAATCAATAAGCATCGGAAAGTACACCATTCACTCAAGGTGAAATCATATCAACTATAATAGCAAATAGAAGAAACAACAATTCCTAGCCCTAACCACTTGGTCATTTTCTATACATGGAGTGATCAGTCCCAATCATAACTATTAACCAAGTGCTGACACATTCCTACTCTCTTGTCTACTAAACCAAAATAGAAATACAAAGGAAAAAATTTACCTCTAATATAACTTTGTAACATCTTGACCCAACTTACCATCAAACCAGTAGTCGGGCCGATGGGTCACGTGGCCTCAATCCTGTCCCCCCATATGCCAGAGGCTTCTAACTGGTAGTGAGGATCTCATGAGGTGACAATGGAGAGACTATACCCTCATATCATAAGTTTACAATATCATAATAGAGTAAACAATAATCAACAGTGGAATCAGTAATAAATGAATGAAAAATAGCAGTGGAATACAAATAATAACAATTTAATAAAAGTGGTCAATGCCAGTTTATATAATTCATAGATGATGGATGACACATAAGATAAATAATTAAACAAACAACATGATTTACAATACAATAAAAAAATAAAGAAAAGATAACAAATACCTAAGGGAGATCTCCATAAGCATCTCAAGATCTAGCTCGGTCCTTTGCTCCTAACTTCTAGGTATAAGTATACAAAAATCAAGAAATCAACCAAGGTCTGTAGTCCTAAGAACAAGAAAGGTCTACTTGGGTACCCTAATGCAATGAAAACCTAAGTAGGGTGTGAGATATACATATCAATAGTCAGGAACCACCGATTTCTAGCCCAATACATATAGTGTAATATTAAATAATCAGTGTGAAAATATAGAGAAGTAATGGAAGAACTGAAAGAATAAATAAACACCCGTCAAGGTTCTTAAGGAACACCTTACGACTATACCTTTTTCATCCCATGTAGGGTATGTATAATCATGTTAACCTTATATATATATAGTGTCAGTATATATATATAGATATAAGTCAGCATGGATCAGGACGTACCACCACCATCTAATTCCAGGGGAGCTCTCACGGTCTACCCCTAACCCAAGTCCAAGATCCCTTATAGTATCTTGGACCACATGTATATATATATATATATATATATATATATATATATAAAAAGTTAGATATATTTTGGGATGGATCAGGACATACCACCACCATCCAATTCTTTGGACTGGGACATACCCGCTATCATCCATCACCAAGGGATCTCTCACAGTCTATCCCCCAGCTCCAGTTGGTAGATATGTGTTGAGGAGGATCAAGACGTACTACCACCTTCCAATTCTAGGGGATCTCTCACGATCTACCCCTAACCCAAGTCCAAGAGCCATATAAAGATAGATAAATGTTGGGTGTGGATTGGGACATACCACCGACATCCAATTATAGGGGAGATCTCATGGTCTACCCCTAACCCAAGTCCAAGATACCTCATAGTCTCTTGGCATGAACATACCTATATGAAGTAATGATTCATAATACATAATGTATGAGGCATTAACCTCTCATGCATCTCATTAGACCATTTCCCTTTATAACCATTTTCACAATTATAATATAATTCATAAGGCAACACCTCTTATGCATTTCTATAGCCATATCATATTCACAATTCAATACATAAGGCATAACCCTCTTATTATTTTCAAATAAACATTAGAAAATTCATGGGGTAACCATCCTATAGGTCAAGACCATTCAATCCATTTATAATCATTCAATTAGAAAAACCGGAAGTTCAAGTGGTGAGTCTCATGGAAGCACTTAGGGGATGTCAACATTGGTTGGACAATTACCTACAAGGCCAATTTCATTTAGAAAGAAAGTTTACATGCTTAGGATCTTCCATTTAACTAATTTAATTCATTTAATTAGGTAAACACCATGTATATGGCTCAAATGAAAAAGAAGGGTATCATTGGAATAAGACAGATTCCTATACAGTAACATCCATTTATAAGACAAACAATTCAATTTACAAAATAGGCCATTACTAACCAAGGAAAATGCATAAGGAAGCATCAATGCAATGAACTAAGAAAGCATAAAAGTATAACCTATAATTTTTAGCATGAAGGTAGCGCACCTCCATTGGAGGGGTTTTATTATAAAATCATGACATTCTTACCACACAATCATATATCATATTTAACATTTCATTAACTTTATCACAGGAATTATTTAATCTAAACATACTATATTAACTAAAAATTAAGTACAATGTGATAATCAATTAATTAATGCCTTAATAAAATTAAAAGGGCATGTAAAGGTATCCTACCTCAGGCATTAGACTAAGATGAAACCTTGGTACTTGAAAATTTTACTGGGGACCACTTGAAACTCCTCCATCCGTGGACACACATACCTTTTTATATATATATACAACCTAACATAAGAATAAAACTGAAAAATTCATTAACTATAACCCTAAGATTTTTGTATGAACTATGTAGGGTGACGAGAGACCAAAAACCAACTAAGAAAAGGAAGGAGATAAGGGTATAAGGTCTTACCATGGAGATTTAAAGAAGAAATCACAAGAAATCAGTGGAAGAAATCAATGAATAGAGGAGAGATGAAGATGGGGGTTGCACAGATCAATGGGGAGCCCAAGGGTGGAGGCACAATGCGAGTGAAGGGGGGGGGGAGTGTTTAGTTTTTATTTAATTTAATCTCAATTTAATTTAAAATAATTTGATTTTTAAAATAGGGTATCTTTCACAGTTTGGGCCACATGGTTTTGGAAAACTGTGCGCCAACCATGCGCCCTCTACTAGGCGCCTGGAGCACCACACATGGTTTGAACTACATGGTTTCCTAATCATGCACCAAAAATATGATGAATAGTGTCTAGGTACTGTCAAATACCACTAACCATATAGGCTAAGTATATTGTTTAGTAAACCATGTGTATCCCATGGAATATCCTCTATCCACCTGCAATAAGCCGCATAGTTTCCTAAAATGGGCCGCACGGTTTTAGAAAAATTGTGTAACCAATAAAGACCCTTTAAAAATTTTATGTTTTGGGTCTGGAAATCTCAAAATTGACAATCAAGAAACTTTTTGGGCCTCCACCTAAGTCCAAAAATATCACCTTGAAGTGATCCCACTTGTAGAATTGAGTTCCAAATCTTGGTTTTAAATTATGCCCATCCAGTAAACAAAAAACTTCAAAACTCTTTAGATTTTCATTTGGTTCAAAACATGTATCATTACATTTTGTTTCACCTATTGTTTTTGGTACTTATCCTTTTGGGAGTGTTGAGCATACTAACTTGTAATATTTTTTATTCTTCTATTTTTGTGGAAAATTCATTCCCTCTTGATCGTGTATAATTCTAGGTGCTAGTCACTAACTCGTGGGGATCGGGAACACCCTTCGGTCCATATCAGATCCATATCAGGTATCAGGGTACCTGGGTATCCAGTATGGTTCAAGAAAAATTAGTAGAAAAGGTGATGGTTAAGAATATTTCCTTGAGGTTAGTATGTATTTTAGTATGACTTTATGGGACTTGGGAGGTAGTTGCGAGCAAGTGCCTATCCATATTTCATTGTAATGAGCCTTAAGACTCCATGAGTGTTTGGGAAAGGCGCCTTGAGTAATTTTTTTGATCTAATTATAGTATTTTCCAAGAATTTGATTTGGGTAAGTTGAAATCCAAATATTGATATCTTATTAGGTGGGATTGATATTTCCATTTCTCTTGTTTGAGTTATTTTTCTAAGTAATCTTATGATGTCTTCAGTGTTGTCTATTGATGTTGTGTAACATCATTCCTCCAAGAATACATGTGAATAGGATCTAGGAGGAAGATGTTGGTGAACCATAGTGAGTAGATCCACCTAAGGACTGGAATATTATTGAGATTATTGTGTGTGTTTTCCAAGCTCAAGGACAAGAACAAGCACCCTTTCTAGTTTAGGCTCGATCTATGGAACCTCAAAGGGATGAATCTTGAAATCATGCTCAAGAGTTTATTTTCTAGAAGAAACCTACTTTACAAGGAACTAATGATACTAAAGAGGATGAGGATTGGTTTAGAAAGATATAAATTCTTTTTTATTTCCTAGAAATGCCTAAATCTATTAAGGTGAAATGTGATAACTTTAATCTAGAAGGGCCTATCAGGAGTTGGTGTGATTCGATGGTAATGGAGAAGAATCATGAGGGTTTGGGGTGAAAGGAATTTATAGTTATTTTCAATAATCAGTTCCTATCTAGAATATATGGTACTAGTTAAGGCTATGGAGTTTTTCAACCTTCAGTAGGCCAACAAGACAATGATGCAGTATGAAAACTGCTTTGTTGAGCTTGTGTAATTTTTACCTAAGATTGTATCGAATGAGAAGATGAAGTATTAATGGTTTTAGATGGGCCTTGTACCTGATATCAATTCATAAGTTTTCTTACAAAATCTCACTTCATATGATGACATACTAGATAGGGCGTTGATGGTTGAGCTTGATCTAGATGGCAAGTTAGTTTTGGAGGGAGTTACTTTTTCTCCCAATGACAGTTCTATGAGTTCTTTTACAGGGAAGAGGAATTGTTGTGAGTCTTGTGGTGGTTCTTGACAAAACACATCCTATAAACCTCCTACTATTCTTGGAAGAGGCCCTTTTACTTTATATTTATGTGGAAAGGTTAGACCTTCTATATGTGTTTATACTGAGGAGCCAAAGATCTGCAGTTCTTGTGGTCGCTCAGGATACCTATAGAAATTATGCCATTTATTTTCTACTCCATGTAATTTCATGAGATCATAAACACATAAAAGTATTATGGTACAATCATATGATTCACAAAATAAGGGGTTCCAACCTCAAAAATCCAGAATGAAGCTTCTTTGTATAGTGGAAGAGTCTCCATAGGAAGTTGATATAGGTCCAACGACTATGAGAGGTACCTTCACTATAACTTCATCTTCAGTGATTTCTTTATTTGATACTAGTTCATCTCACTAACCCATATAAAATCATATTGTGGAATTTCTAAATCATTGTATAGATATTTTTTCCTTATGTGATGGATATTACTATGCCCCTCAGAATGAATAGGGGATATGTAAGTACCTAGCCTTAAACATTACATATTCTAGTGACATTAGATTAGAATTCAATTTTTTTTCATTCACAAATATTTTTTAGGTTTAGAATTTTAGATAATTAGTACATAATCTTACAAAGTAAACCTATACATTACAAATGAACACTTCTATATAGTATCCATTTTCTCCATAAAACAAAAAAGTATTTAAAATAAAACATGATTTCTTTTTAGGTTAAATCTTTACAATTTTCCTTGATACCATCCTTGTCCCAAATCCTCCTTAAACCCCATGAAAAACATTTTAAAACTTAGTATGAGCACAAAAATCTCAATAAGGGACATGAAAATAAAGAAATATATCATTAGTCTATAAATACTTATGAAATTTTCCTTTGAACATAACTTAACAACTTACCTTATTAAAACAACATATTCTTGTAAAAACATTTCAATCATAAATAAAACATATAGGCAACTTGGGTCATCATTTTATTATCATACTCACTTATTAGGTAACCCTAACTACTACAATATGATTGTAACCCTCATGATTACCTTATGATTGTAACCCTCACGACTACCTTATGATGTAACCATCACAATTACACTTGGAATAACCATTACAGTCAACTTCCAACATACCCAATGCATTGAAGGAAAATCATGGACCCACCCATATTTGGTTTATATGGAACCACCTATCATCATAAAAAATTCCCAAGAACTATAACATAATCTTAAAACATGAATAATTTCATCATAAACACATTCCTTGAGGAAAATCACTTATTTCAAAAGAATACTGTGAACATACAAAGGAAAAAATTTTATTTGAAAATAAAAATTTAATCTTATAAAAGAGGATTAAAATCATTAAGGAATCATGAAAGTAGGAAAATATGATCATTACCTATAAGTTAAAAAACATTATTTTTAAATTTTGAAAAAAGAGACATTAAAGAGGATTTTTAAAGGAAATTATATTACATAAAAACTTAAAGATATTTCTTTTTGAAAACATTTGAGATAAATTATAAAATTTCCTTTCCAAATTAATTCATAAAAATCATTTCAAAAATATATACATGAAAAATAAATAATTATAAAATAAATCTTTAAAAATTTTAAAATGAGTTTTTTTTGTTAAAGAGTCTCTTACCTCAGGTTCACCTTCCTTCAAACGTGGTAAAATATTCTATATAACGGTTAGAATAATGTTATTAATTTTTTCCAGAACTATAATGAAAAGATTGGGGGCAAGACCCTTTATTAAGAAAAAGAAAACAGGAGCCCTTTTAAACTGGGTAAGGGTGGACCCAAAACAAACCCAACCCATAGGCCCAAAGGCATAAAGGCTTTAAAAAAATGGCCTGAAGGCCCAGTGGGACAAACCCCTTACAAAACAAGCGTAACAAGTCCCAAAAAAGTCCAAACAATGACAAATATCAGTCCAGCCATTCCACCGCCACCAGTCCGACCGCCTGCTGACCGAAGACGCCACCCACCGCATCGGAGTAGACCGCACCACGGTGACTCCAACAAGAGCCTTTGGAGTTACCAAGTCTTCCACTGTTAGGACCGACACGCCTCTGCCCCATGAATCGCCCACGCCCTCAGTTGAAGAGTGCCTCAGACATTCGCCAGAGGCCCTGCCAAAGTGCATCCCGCAACGCCACCTGTCGGAGGGGAACAATGCCGCCGTCGAGTGCCCCGACCATGAACCCACCGAAGCTCGCCTGCCCGACCATAGGGATGCACCCTCCGCACCCGCCTAACTCCTACGCGATGTCAGAACACTGCCACCATCGTCTCCGCTGCACCATCGCGACAACACCCCAGGATCTCCCCTCCAAAGCCAGATCTGTACCTGAGGTTTCCGCACTGCACCACCGTCCCATCCTCTCACACCAAGATCTGACCGCACCGTAGCCGCTGTAGCCAGATCCACGCATCCCCGCATCCAATCGAGTGTCCATCACCGAGGGGCATCGCTCCTCCACTCATCACAACCAGCACGCCGCTGGGTTTCGAAACCCTAAAACACCAAAGAGCATCTCTCCACCGAGGTGGAGAGCCAGTCCCTCCAAATCAACCACGAAATAGCCACCACCGGCCAGATCAGGATCACAACACACGTGAACCGCCACAAAAAGGAGGATCTCCTGGTGGAACAAGATCCGCTCGCAAACACTGCCGCATGCCTGGACCAACATCGACCGGCCTTCAACGTCGCCTGCAAGCCGCCACCATTCTTGATCGCTAAAGATCCGAAGAGCTGGGGTTCGAAACCCTAAGAAACACGGAGAGCTCTCGGCCGAATCCGAGAGCCCTCTAGCTTCCAGAACTATATTTATAATTATAATATCATATATGATCCTAATTATATCATCTTATCACTAGTTTTTTAATAATATTTCAATATTCCTTATTTTGGGTGTTAACTGCCTTGTCATGAATGTCCTATTTATTTTGAATTGGATATAAATCCATCACTTCCGGATTGATATTAATGTTATAAATATAATTCTTAATCATTTAGTATAGTTTCATAACCATTCTTTAATGTTGAACATGTAAAATTAATCACATCGCATCATGGAGATGGAAGACCGTACGTACGCACAAGCGATGATATCATTCCATTAATGGGTGAAATAGTAAGGAAGTGGATGATATAATGAATATAAATAATTTATATAATAAAATAATTATAATATATATATATATGTCCATTATTTCAATAATTATAACCATCCAAGTAAATTGGTGATGAAAAAAAATCACACCACTGTGTGGAGACGGTATGCCGTACGTACGTACGCGTGGTGCTTTTATTTTTCATAGGATAGATAAAAGGTGGAATATAGTTGTATTATAATCATAATAAAATATCAGAATATATATGATACTATATTTATTACTTTATCCTGGAAACAATATATGAAGAGTAAGTGGAAAAAGAAACAATCTTGAAAGAGTTGATAAAGACGATTACCTCTTTTTTAGCAGACTTCCTTTAATCTCTTCTTAAGGGATCCAGGGTTGGTCTTTTGGAAGGACTAGAACATAAATAAATTAACTAAGGATGTTGATAAGATAAATTTATATATTTTGATAGATCTATAATGTTCAAGGTGGTGAAATTAGATGAAATAAGGAGTCCCCTTTAATAATTGAGGCGAGGGGCACTTTTTGGAAATTCTTAAAATATTAAATTACAATAAATTAATTTTTTATCCAAATACCACCAAATGGACATGGATTATAAGATAAGATGAGATAATTTTGTATTTGTTGTATTATCGTCATCTAATAAAATTTATACATTTTTTTGTTTTATTTTAAACCTTATCATTTTGATTGACCTTAGTTAACTTATTTTAATTTTAATTATAGTAACAATTTATTTAATATTAAAAGGTGGTAATTTTTACTTATAAAATGTCAATTGGACCATAAATTAAAAATATATTAAATTTTAGACAAAATAATAACAAATTTTTATTTTTAATTTTTTTATGATTTTTAAATAATTTAATAAAATATTATATTGATAAAATATCATTAGTGTCAATTTTGACACTATTTATTACTTTGACCTTAAGAAAAACAAGAAAACAAGATAAATTAGAAGAAAAAAACAATTAATACACTCTTAATAAGTCATGATAATCCATAAAATCTGTAGAGCACCTTAATTAATTAAAATTGTATTTATTTTAATAATTTTAATATCATTTATTTGATTATTTCATTAATAAAATAATTACCACATTATCGTTGTATAATTATTTAAAGTAATTATTTCTTCACTAAAAATTAAAAATAAAATACCATGATATAGATAAATATTTAATATTTCAAAAAAATATCTATAGTCGAAGATATCTTTTAAATTAAACCATATTAAAAATAATATAGCTATTAAAACTGTGAATGTGACATCATTATCTTTTCTTTAAATAAAATATTATAAATATCATAACCTCATAAAAATGGACCGAAAGTCACAAATAAATTTATATAATGAAAATAAGTTTTTTAAGTTCAAAATGGACACTTTGATTTGTTCTTAACACACATTTTCCTCATGTGGACACATAAGATATGTTTAACACAAAGAAAGTGACATTTTGTGATTTTCCTAAATTTAAATAATATCAAAGTCATTTTCATGGACAAGTGTCTATTAAATAACTTAAATTAGAACCTTAGGTGTTAAGGGTCGAATATTTATCATCTATTAAAATTAGGACAAGTGTTAGGGTAATTTTATAGTCCTCATCATATTATTTTTTTATCCTTAATTACCTGATTTACCCTTTACTGTGGTAATAATAATTTACCAAAGTTACTATTTATATTGAAAAAAAAATAAAATGGAAATGTTTTATAAATTTAGAGCTTAAAAATATGAATATGAAATATTTTTTAAAAAATTTAGAACATAGAATTTTCATAATGTAATTGAAAATTAAACTGAAAAAATGCAATGAAAAATAGTTTTTTTTAGTAAAATGCAATTTTTAAATTTAAAATGTTTTTATACTAATTCCTGTATAAAATCCATTTAAAAAAACATAATTGAAAGATATTAAATTAAATTGAACTAATAAAAATTTTAAACTAATCTAAAATATAATTTTACCTTGTAAATACTTGAATAATATAATTTTTAATAAAAATCAGCATTTTTCACTAGTCATTGAAAAATCAAACTTTTTAGAAAATTATCAAAATTTCACCCTAGGAAAATTTTGATACGATGATTTCCAAAATGAAGTTCATTTTATCAAATAAATTTTTATAAAATCTTCAGAAATTAATTATATTATTTGTATATAAAAATAAATAAAAAACATTTTTGAAGGAAACATGTTTTTTGAAGAATAAAATGACTTTACTAAAAATTGTGTGATTATTTTATAAGCAATTAACAAAACATTAATATTGAGTTGAAAATTTATATTTACTTCATAAACCAGTTATTCATATCCATCCCTTATAATTTAACAATTAGGTTTTAATGGTAAGATTTAAATAATAAAATTTATTTGTTTGTTTAATCTCGATGTGGTGTATCTTATAGGCTATCGAACATAGTAATTAATTTTAAAATATTGAGATGTTAAATTATTACACTTTTGGAAATTGTATCCTCATAATTTTGAACTTGGGATTGGTAAATAGGGATTGAATTTTCAAAATACCTTTTTTTAAATCCCACATTGAAAAAAGGATTAATAAAACTTCCACTATAAAAGAAATAAAGGGAAGTACAGAGGTCACCTAAGATAATACATACTGGGGTTCCATGTAGAAAAACATGGACATGGAAAAGAAAATTAACTATCAAGTTCTAATGGAGAGTTAAAGAGAGAATGGTAATGAGAAAGTAAATAATCACAAAACCATAAATCTGTTAGGGCCAATAGGGGCCTATATACCCTGAGAGGGGGGGTGAATCAGGGTATGGATATTCTTTTTCCAAGTTCTTCCTGCCCCACTGGATCTTGACCTCTTTGTTACAAGGGTCACTTTGTTTGCACTTGTGTGGTTACTATGATCACTTGTCTACTTTACCTGATGATGATGCTTTGAATACAATGCAGGAAAGTAAGCAGGCAGACACAAAGATTTTTACTTGGTTCACCTCTAAGGGCTACGTCCAAGGAGCATACGCCGACAAGTTGCCGGTTCGTACCAAATTCCACTAGACTTCACTAGCTGTGGATTACAATGTTCGGGCTAGATCACTTCTATGCCCAGGCTCACTGCCTTTACAATGTTTAGGGTCAGCTCACTGCTTTCCCAAGGGTCACTCCCTGTTTCTCTCTCTCTGGCTCACTGCCGGTGGAGAGGATCACCTTCTTCCTCTTCCTAAGCTCACTGCTCTTGGAAGGGAATCCAATCACAGTTTATAGACCTGTAGGTCTCTTCATTTCCATTAAGGAATGCATCTTTATCTGTATGTAGATGCTCTGTTGATGTTCAACTTTCACCCGTAGATGAATACCTCTTTGCCTCTAAACACTGGGCAAACAACCTTTGGAAAGACCTTCGCAAAGCACCCTACAATGCGAGGCTCCCAATTTCGCGAAGCTCAAACAAGCCTTCGCGAAGCTCCTGACTTTTCGCGAAGCTCACTCGCGAAGCTCCTTCGCGAAGCACTCTCGCGATGCTCAAGCCGTCGCAAAGCAACAACCCTCGCGAAGCTAAGTAAGCCAACGCGGAGCTCGCAGGTTTCGCGGAGCTACAATAGCCGCCGCGAAGCACCTCTTTCGCGAAGCACACTGGCTCCGCGAACCACCTTCGCAAATCGAGAGCAAAGTATTTTCTCTGAAAATTCTCTCTACTTCGCCTGAAGGGGTCGGCCTCTATTTATAGGCGATTCCACCGACCCTCATCCTTTCCGCACGAAGTCAACGCCACGTCATCTCAAATCGCGATGCTCCAAAGTTTCTGTCAGAATTCTGTCCAAATCGCGAAGCTCCACCGCAATCTTCCGTTCGCGGAGCTTGACGTAGTCGCGATGAATCACCGTCAACTTACCTTCGCGGCTCGCGCCTTCGCCGCGAAGCTCCCTCGCGAAGCCCAACATTCCTTCGCGCCTTCGCCGCGATGTTCTCTCGCAAAGCCCTTCTCCGCCGCGATGCGCTTCAGCCTCTGCCGTTCGCGAAGCTTGACGTAATCGCGAAGCATCACCGCCTCCATTCTTCTGGTCTTCGCGATTCCCAAACCATGCATCCTATCTTCGCGAAATTCATGCCTTTGCCATATTAAATTGTGCTCTTCATTGAAATCCTCTTTTCGCGATGCTCACCAAACTCCAAATTTTGGACCCCAAGAATTTGGCAAACACTGGAAAACGGCGCCACCTTGTACTGCTCTTTTGTACCGCCTCCAGATTGTCCTTTCCTTTGTCATATTTCTTTGTCAACATGTAATGTCAACAACTTCTCGGGAATTCGACAAATATCCATGAAAACCTGCTTTGTCAACAAACACAATCAACCCAAAAATACTTCAATGTTACCTTGAGGGATTTTTGCCCAACAATCTCCCCCTTTGGGTTTGTTGACAACTCTTCACAATTTTGCTCAGGATGATTTTCTGCACTGTGATACCTCACTGAGTCTTCTTCCAGCTGCTACCACCATTCGCCTCTTGCGATTGTGATAGTGTTCAAGGATTCACTTAACACGTACTCTAAGCCCACATGAGCAATGCTCGGCGTGAGAAACAAGAGTAGTATGAAAAGTTCATCAATGAATCACTTCATGTCAGACCCCAATTGTCGATTCCACCTTGATACCAATTCTTAAAAGAAAAAACCGGTTGTTGAACCACACTGATACCAATTGGTGAATTCTTAAGTTGATACCAATTGTTGATAGCTGGACACTGTCTCACACCATTCCAACACCACTGTTCTGCTTTTATCACGATCCTCAGCTGTCGTGATTTCTATGATTTGATCGATCACGTCTAGCATCGTCAGATTTACAAATCTCTCCCCCTTTCTAATTGCTCCCCCTTTCTGGCTGCTCCACCTGTCAGCTTCTCCCCGTATCAATTATGATTTATCAAATCTCCGCACTATTTTCTCCCTTGAACAAACACTTTTCTCCCCCTTTGTCAAGCACTTTTCAAGCACTTTTCTCCCCCTTTGTCAACGAACCCAAAGGTCACGCCTTTGTAGTCTGTAACATAGTAGAGAACACATATCAGCACATTAGGGAAAAACACACCATACCTCGGGGAGAGGGGGGGGGGGGTCCCATATCCACACTATTTCAAGTGCGGGGAGTCGACTGAACTCCCAGAGCCAGTCGATGCCTCTCAAAAGCTTCCTTGGGTAAGGCCTTTGTCAGAATGTCTGCAACCTGTAGTTCTGTAGGCACGTACTCCAACTTTACAATTCCCTGCTCAACCTTCTCCTTAATAAAATGATACTTAATCTCAATGTGCTTTGTCCTTGAATGATGGACGGGATTTTTTTCTAAGATTTATAGCACTTGAGTTGTCACACTGGATTCCGATCGGAGACTTCACTTCAACTCCCATATCTTCAAGCTGCTGCTTCATCCACAATAACTGTGTGCATGCTTGAGTGGCCGCAATATACTCAGCTTCTGCGGTGCTCAATGAAATGCAATCTTGTTTCTTGCTTAGCCAAGAAATACACAATCCACCAAGATAGAATGCACCACCTGACGTTGATTTTCTATCATCGGCTGAACCGGCCCAGTCTGCATCAGTGTACCCCAATAACTCTGTCTGAGATTTGTCACTATATGTCAAGCCGAAGTCCACCGTGCCCTTAATATACCGAAGTATTCTTTTTACTGCGAGCATGTGACTTTCCTTGGGATTACTTTGATATCTCGCTGCTTGGCATGTGGCGAAAACAATATCAGGCCTTGTTGCGGTTAAGTACAACAGACTTCCAATGATTTGCCTGTATTCTGTGATATTAACTGCCTTGCCATCCACATCTTTTGATAATTTCATCCGGGTAGCCACCGGAGTCTTCATCTCCTTGGAATTTTCCATTCCAAACCTTCTCAGGACCTCCTTGGCATATTTAGATTGAGAAATGAATGTTCCATTCCTTCCTTGTGTGACCTGTAGACCAAGGAAAAACGTTAGCTCTCCAATCATTGACATTTCAAACTCATTTTTCATGAATTCAGAAAACTGTCTGCACTGAGCTTCATCTGATCCACCAAATATTATGTCATCGACATAAACCAACACCATCATCCTTTGATTACTGTCATTACTGAAATAAAGATTGTAATCAAATCCCCCACACTGAAAATCAATCTTCTTCAAATACTGATATAGCCTTCAGTACCATTCTCTTGGGGTGTATGCTTTGCACACCAGTCGTGCTTTGTTTCGAATCATTGTGCCATCTTCGTTCATCTTGTCTAAATAGACCCATTTTGTCCTGATGACGTTTTTATCATCTGGCCTCGAAACAATTTCCCAGGTCTGATTCTTCTCAATTCTGACCTATCTCTTCATTCATGGCATGATCCCAGTTTTCATCTTCAGCTGCATCAGCAAAGCATTTTGAATCAACCTGAGAGAGTAATGATGTCTGCTGTAGTGATTTCATTCTCTTTGTCTGAACTGGATCTCACTGATCACTGATGATAGTCTGCCTGTCAATTTCAGCTCGATTCTTTGTATTTTGTGCAGATAAGGATTTTACATCCTTGTACTCATCATCAGTATCTTATTTTGAGTCACTCTCAGCCACTTCTTCTCCCCCTGTGTTGCTTTCTTCCTCAACACTTTCTTCAGGAAATTGTTCACTGACTCATTTTTCAGTGGCTTCATTTCTTTCAGCTACTTTTCGCAGCTTCTTGGTATCCTGAAAAACAGTCAGCTGATACCACAATGTTAGATCAAAATAAATAAGCATGAAATGCTTGATCACTGCTGCTTCTCTCATAGTATGTCTTCTCTCGATAGACAACTCTTGAGCTGGGTCATCCAATTATTTCCTTGATGGATCTCGCAGCTTCTTGGTATTTTCCTCCTGCATCATTCGTTCTCATCTTCCAATCAGATTTGAGCCACTAACAAAATCTCTAAGCCTACGGAGTTGAAACTCGGTGTAGGAAACAAGAGATAAAGTTAATAACACAATCACTTCCTATTGTGCTCTGTTGCTCTCCTTCTTCTTCAACTCTAGTATCTGATTTGAATCAATTGAAACTCTAGAGCATATCATTTCTCCACTTCGCATCCTTAGATGCCACTTCCCCTTGGATTGTATCTCCCTAAAACCTGAAACACAAGAATCATCAGTTAATAGCATTTATATACATAGGGAGAGGGGATGTTGCTTCAGACTCCTCAAGATGAGGGTTGTGGTTGATCCTGATGGGTCAACCCTTTGATTCTTTCTTGGAGAGCATCACACTCCTTTCTTGCTTCCTCCAACTGCCTGACCAACTTCAACTGTTCTGGCCATATGACTAGGCATTCTTTGCTCACATTCTGAGCCTTTTTCTGATATGAAGATTCTGCAGACTTGGCCTTTCTCACAATCTGGGGTTTAGACCAACTGGTACACATTTCGATCTTTGATGTTCTACCGAAATTCCATTTCCCTTGATTGTTTCTCAGTGCAGGAATCTCCTTTCTTGTCATCTTCCCTGTCTTCTTTGTCCATTGTAGGGATCTGCCTTTTTCTTCCACTTCTCGTTGCAAAACACGACATGTGGATTTTTCGATGCATTCTTTGCTTATCTGCCTTTTATCAGATTTATGAGTCACCGCCCTATTTTTCATTGGTGGTGGGTCCTCCATTGAACTTCTATTCTTCTTTATCACCACTGGAGTAGATCTCCCCTTAATCTTCCAGGTTTGCTCACATTCTCTCCTTGAGAGCTGTTGTGAGTATGACATAGGAGGTGACTGATACACCTTTCGTTCAGCTCCACGTGATTTCCCTGAGGCTCGAAGCCTATTCCTCTCCTTACCACTTTGTCTCCCAGTACAGGCTTCTTTCTTGTACACTTCCTGTGGTGGAGATCTATTTTCTTGTTCCTTTCCCTTTCCTGCTTTTTTCTTACTGCAATGTCTCGCCATGTGCCCATAGTGAGAACATATAAAACATTTTCCCTCAAAGGCATACCTCATTTCATCATCTCTCTGCTGAGATGTTGATGCACCTTGAGTTCTTCCTCTGATATTGTTCTCCTGAGCTTCCTGACACATGCTCATGGTGTGTCCCATTCTTCCGCAGTAATAGCATCTAATATATGCTTTTCTCTGAGAAGCTCTTCTTTCTAATCTCTCATGATGCTTCTTCCTGTTCTCAGATTTATTAATGTCTCTCTTTTCATAGCCGGAAATGTACTCCAGAGCCTCTGTACAGAAGCTTGATGTGTGGCCATGAATCCCACAGAAATAGCACATGTCGTCACTTCTTTTTGTAACTGACCTCTTAGGCCTATCTCCAGCACCTACAGGTTTTCCTCCACTCCTGGAATTGTTCACGACTCTCTTCTTATCATGCATGGGTGGTGATTCATAAAATCCAATACCAGCTTTTCCAAAACTTGCTGGTCTTTGAGCTGAGAAAATATTCTGTTGTTTCTCTTCAGAAATAGCATATCTGTTCTTCATTTTATCATCACTTGTCGAAGGTTGATCAAATAGTAAATGCAAGGCATCCTTCATTTTAGGCTTTCCTTTGGATTTAGACTTCTCTATTTCCTTCTTGACTGATTCTAGCTCTTCTACCAACTTTTGAATCTTCATATCCCTTGATTCAAGTTGGACATCAAGTTCTTCTTTGAGAAGCTTCCCTCTACTCACCTCATCTTCCAGTTCATGCTTCATCTTATCAACCATGTCAATTTGCTCCTTTACCTTCAATTTTTCTTGAGCGACAGAGTCAGAGCAACATGCATTCTCTTGTTGTAGCCTTTGATTCTTATGAACTTCTGCAGTCAACTGTGCTGCTAGATCATTATTGCTGGCTTTAAGATTTTGTGCTTCATCTGAATTTTGACTCTCTTCATAATCACCAGCCTTTTGTTTTCCTTTCATTCTAGCCATCTTCTGCAGCTCTTCAGCATTTGAATCATTCTTCTCTGTTAGGTCAGTAACTATATCAATAAGCCTTTGATTTAAGCCTTTTAGCTTGTTGACCTCAATCTCCAATCCCTTGATCCGGATATCTTTAGATTTGGCTTCTTCAGTGTTTCCAACGTCACTTGGAATATTAGGTTCTTCGATGCTTTTGAATTGATCTTTCACTTTTCTGTTCAAGCCATCGATCTCCCTTTTCTGTTCTTCAATCTTAATCTTATACTCACTAACCGATTCTGAGTTCTCTCGTGTTGATAACTTGAGTTTCTCAATTTCTTCCATCAACTCAGACTTCTCTTTTTCCTGCTGTTGCATGTAGAGTTTGGCATCATGAACAACTTTGTTGGATTTCTTTGTTTTTGCTCTCCAAACATCTATCTCCTCAAGAGCAGCTTCCAACTCAGCTCGCATGTCTATTCTTCCTTCAATTTCTTCTTCTTTTTCAGCATCACTCTGATGCTCATGTACTTCACTCATTCCAACATCATGATTGAGTGAATCAATCTTTTCCCTATCAGATTCATCCAGACCTTCCTTCAGTAAGCTGTTTGATTCTTTTAGTTGAATCACACTTTTTCCGAAAACACTTCCACACTGAGGGAATTTACCTGACTTCTGATTCTTCTTTGATGCTTTTCCTTTTCCCATGGCAGATTGAGAGATAATAGAAATATGTATCTTCAACCACACAGATCGACTACACTATGTCGAAGCAAACAAATCTGATAAAAGCAACCTATCCCTCTGATACCAATTGTTAGGGCCAATAGGGGCCTATATACCCTGAGAGGGGGGGTGAATCAGGGTATGGATATTCTTTTTCCAAGTTCTTCCTGCCCCACTGGATCTTGACCTCTTTGTTACAAGGGTCACTTTGTTTGCACTTGTGTGGTTACTATGATCACTTGTCTACTTTACCTGATGATGATGCTTTGAATACAATGCAGGAAAGTAAGCAGGCAGACACAAAGATTTTTACTTGGTTCACCTCTAAGGGCTACGTCCAAGGAGCATACGCCGACAAGTTGCCGGTTCGTACCAAATTCCACTAGACTTCACTAGCTGTGGATTACAATGTTCGGGCTAGATCACTTCTATGCCCAGGCTCACTGCCTTTACAATGTTTAGGGTCAGCTCACTGCTTTCCCAAGGGTCACTCCCTGTTTCTCTCTCTCTGGCTCACTGCCGGTGGAGAGGATCACCTTCTTCCTCTTCCTAAGCTCACTGCTCTTGGAAGGGAATCCAATCACAGTTTATAGACCTGTAGGTCTCTTCATTTCCATTAAGGAATGCATCTTTATCTGTATGTAGATGCTCTGTTGATGTTCAACTTTCACCCGTAGATGAATACCTCTTTGCCTCTAAACACTGGGCAAACAACCTTTGGAAAGACCTTCGCAAAGCACCCTACAATGCGAGGCTCCCAATTTCGCGAAGCTCAAACAAGCCTTCGCGAAGCTCCTGACTTTTCGCGAAGCTCACTCGCGAAGCTCCTTCGCGAAGCACTCTCGCGATGCTCAAGCCGTCGCAAAGCAACAACCCTCGCGAAGCTAAGTAAGCCAACGCGGAGCTCGCAGGTTTCGCGGAGCTACAATAGCCGCCGCGAAGCACCTCTTTCGCGAAGCACACTGGCTCCGCGAACCACCTTCGCAAATCGAGAGCAAAGTATTTTCTCTGAAAATTCTCTCTACTTCGCCTGAAGGGGTCGGCCTCTATTTATAGGCGATTCCACCGACCCTCATCCTTTCCGCACGAAGTCAACGCCACGTCATCTCAAATCGCGATGCTCCAAAGTTTCTGTCAGAATTCTGTCCAAATCGCGAAGCTCCACCGCAATCTTCCGTTCGCGGAGCTTGACGTAGTCGCGATGAATCACCGTCAACTTACCTTCGCGGCTCGCGCCTTCGCCGCGAAGCTCCCTCGCGAAGCCCAACATTCCTTCGCGCCTTCGCCGCGATGTTCTCTCGCAAAGCCCTTCTCCGCCGCGATGCGCTTCAGCCTCTGCCGTTCGCGAAGCTTGACGTAATCGCGAAGCATCACCGCCTCCATTCTTCTGGTCTTCGCGATTCCCAAACCATGCATCCTATCTTCGCGAAATTCATGCCTTTTCCATATTAAATTGTGCTCTTCATTGAAATCCTCTTTTCGCGATGCTCACCAAACTCCAAATTTTGGACCCCAAGAATTTGGCAAACACTGGAAAACGGCGCCACCTTGTACTGCTCTTTTGTACCGCCTCCAGATTGTCCTTTCCTTTGTCATAGTTCTTTGTCAACATGTAATGTCAACAACTTCTCGGGAATTCGACAAATATCCATGAAAACCTGCTTTGTCAACAAACACAATCAACCCAAAAATACTTCAATGTTACCTTGAGGGATTTTTGCCCAACAAAATCTATGATTGGTTAAAATGTCATTGATTTCTTAGTAAGAAAAGAAAATGAATAACATTTTTTTTATTTCAAGATCCTTTTTATAGAGTTGAGGAATTATTTTACTACCTAGAATGAGAACATAAGGAAATATAATTACTTGAAAAGAATAAATTTAACCTTTAATAAATTTCCACCATAAAATTATCTTTCTATCCAAATGACGAGTATGAATTTTTCATGGAAAAAAAGAAAAAAACTATTCCTCTTGTCTTTAGACATTAACCAAAACCAAAAAGGTTAGTACAAAATAAAATAATTCCCCAAAAAGAATTTATCTCCCAATTAAGCAAGTAACTATCCTTAAAATTACTCAAAACATTATTATATACTAATATTGAAACCCAAAAAATGATTTTATCACATCATCTTCCAAGATAAATTTCAAAATTTATCTCCAAATAACATCAATCAATATTGATGTATCATACCAAAAATATATTTACCCAAATCACATGATATCCAAGACATGCTAACCATTTCCATAAATAACCCAACCCACCATAAATCCAAAATAAAATCATATATGCTTCCAAAATTTAATTCAACCTTTATTCCTCAAATTAAATCTCATAGTATTCTATTTGCCTTAATAATATATAGTTTTTAAAATAGTGAACGTCTTCCGAAATAACATTAATAACTTAATCACCAAATCATTTTCCAATACCTTGGTCATATAAAATGAACTTAACCTTTATCCATCATATAAATTAACTAAAAATAAAAATTTCATATTAACCAAAACTTTACATAGTCCAGTGGTAGGTGTTTAACCCTTTTCACCCTTAGGTTGTGGGTTCAATTCCCGTGGCCTTGTCAGATATGATGGGTTGCCACCCAAACTATGGGTTGTACCTTTTTTTCTAAAACAATAATTATTATAACATTCCTAGAAATGTAAGAAACATCCTAAAAAATAAAAATAATACATTTAACATTAAATAAATGTTATAACCATAAAGGTTATCGCATACATTTAATTTTTCATCCCAAAATGTAATAAACCATAATTACCTCAAAAATAATTGTCTCCAAAAATACCATTAGTCACCTTAAAATTTCATAACATAAATCCTAAAAAATGGGTTTATATGAAATTGAACTTATGGTCAACCTTATGTTTATAAACATATGATGATATCCTTAACTCTTAAGAAAACCACTCAAGAAAACAACATAATATTCAAAGTTATCTAAACCCTACTCTGATACTAACTGTAAGGACCTAACCTTAAACATTACATATTTTAGTGACTTTAGACTATAATTCAATTTTTCCACTCCCAGGATCTTTTAGGTTTATAGTTTTATAGAATAAGGACCTACTCTTACAAAGTAAACCCATAAATTACAAATGGACACTTCTATATCGTATTTATTTTCTCTTTAAAACAAAAGTCTTTAAAATAAAACATGTTTTCTTTTTATATTAAATCTTCAAAATTTTACTTCATCACATTATTTTACCAAATCTTTATTAAACCCTATGATTTTTTTAAAACTTGGGATTATCTCAAAAAACTTATTAAGGGATATAAAAAGAAAGAAAGAAATCATTAGTCCATAAATACTTATAAAATTTTCCTTTTAACATATCTTAATAACTTATCTTATGAAAATAAGATATTCCTATAAAAACATTAAAAGAATAAATAAAACATGTAGGTAACTTTTGGAACAATTTTCTTGTCATACTCACTTATGATTTAACCCTCATATCTACCATATGATTTTAACCCTCATGGTTACCTTATGATTGTAACCCTCACAACCACCTTATGATGTAACCATCACAGTTACCCTTGGAATAACCATTATGGTCAACTTCTAAGATACCCAATACATTAAAGGTCTACCATATACCCACAAATATTTTTTTATATGGAACCACCTATCATCATACACAATACCCAAGAACTATAACATAATCTTAAAACATGAATACTTGCATAAAAAACCATTCCTTCAGGAAAATCACTTATTTCAAAAGAATATTGCACACATAAAAAGGAAAATATTTTATTTGAAAATAAAAATGTAAAATTGTAAAGGAGACTTCAAAATATTAAGGTGTCATAAAATTGGAGAAATCCTCTCATTCTATATAAGTTAAAAAACATTCTTTTTAATTTTTTTAAAAAAGACAATAAAGAGGTTTTTTAAAGTAAAATACTATATAAAAAACCTTATAGAGATTTATTTTTGAAAAAATTTGAGTGAAATTATAAAATTTTATTTCCAAATACATTCATAAAAATCATTTAAAAAATAATTACATGAAAAAAAGGATTTATAAATTAAATCTTTAAAAAAATTAAAACGAGGTTTTTTATTGTTAAAGAGCCCCTTACCTCAGGTTTAACTTCCTTCAAATGTGTTAAAATTTCTGATAAAATGATTTAAATAATGTTATTAATTTTTTTCCAGAACTATATTCATAATTATGATATCATATATGATCCTCTTATATCATCTTATCACCCATTTTTTAATAATATTTCACCATTACCCTTGTTTCTAGTGTTAACTACCTTTCATGAACGTCTTAGTTCTTTTGCATTGAATATTGATCCATCACTCCCATAATGATATTATTAATATAATTATAATTATTAATCATTTAATACAATTTTATAACCATTCTTGAATGTTGAACATGGAAAAGGAATCACATCGCATCGTGGTGACGGTAGACCGTAAGTACACATGAGTGATGATATCATTCTATTAATGGGTGAAATGGTAAGGGAGTGGATGATATAATGAATATACAAAATTTATATAATGTCATAATTATAATATATATTAATTAATTCCATCATTATAACCATCTAAGTAAAGTGGTTATGAAAAACAAATCACACCACTATGTGGAGACAATATGTTGTAAATATGCACGCACGATGCTTTTAATTTTCATAGGATGGATAAAATGTAGAATATGGTTGTCTTATAATCATAATAACATATTAGAATATATATGGTACTAGATTTATTACTTTATCATGGAAATAACATATGAATATTAATTTTAAGAAGAAATAATCTTGAAAGAGTTGAAAAAAAACGATTACCTCTTCTTCAGCAGACTTCGTTTAATCTCTTCTTAATGGATATAAGGTTGGTCTTTTGGAAGGACCAAAATCTAAAGAACTTAAATAAAGATGTTGATAAGATAAATGGATAGATTTTGGTTGAGCTAGAAGTATCAAGGTTGTGAAATTAAATAAATGAAGGGGTGTCATTTTATAATTGAGGTGAGGGACTTTTGGAAATTCATAAAATATTAAATTATAATAAATTAATTTTACATTGAAATACCACCAAATGGAAATGGATTCGAAGGTAAGATAAGATAAGTTTGTAATATCATAAACCAATAAAATTTATACATATTTTGGTTTTATTTTAAATCTTATCATTTTGATTGACCTTAGTTATTTTATTTTAATTTTAATTATGGTAACAATTTATTTAATATTAAAAAGTGGTAATTTTTACTTATAAAATATTAATTGGACCAGAAACGAACAATTTATGAAATTTTAGACCAAATAAAATCACTTTTTATTTTAAAATATTTATTATTATTTTTAAATAATTTAATAAAATATTATTTTGATAAAATATCATTAGTGTCAATTTTGACACTATTCATTAATTTGACCTTAATAAAAAAATACAACAAGATAAATTCAAAAAAAAAAAAAAAATTAATGCACCCATAATATTTTATAATCATCCAAAAAATTCATGGATGACCTTAATTAATTAAAATTATATTTATTTTAATATTATTTATTTGATTGTTTCATTAATAATTTATTTTTGCATCATCATTGTATAATTAATTAAGGTAATTGGTTCTTAACTAAAAATTAAATAAAATACCATGATATATATAAATATTTTATATTTAAAAATAATGTATATAGTCAAATATATCTTCTGAATTACACCATATTAAAAAAAATATAGTTTTTAAAAATATGAAGGTGATATCTTTGTCTTTTCTTTTAATAAAATATTATAAATATCATAACCTCATCCAAATGGCCCAAAAAATAATAAATAAATTTATATCATGAAAATAAGTTTATTAAGTTAAAATTGAATACTTAGATTCATTCTTTACCCACGTTTTTCCCCACATGGATAAATACGAGATGTTTAAGACAAAGAAAGTTACATTTTGTGATTTTCTTTAATTTAAATAATATCAAATTCATTTTCATGGAAAAGTGTCCCTAAAATAAATTAAAACCTTGGGTGTTAAGGGTATAATATATATCATCCAATAAAATTGGTACAAGTTTTAGAGTAATTTTATAGTCCTTATCATATTATTTTTTACCCTTAATTACCTAATTTACCCTTTACCGAGGTAATAAAAATTTACCAGAGTTACTATTTATATTGACCAAAAATAAAATAGAAATATTTAATAAATTTTTAACTTATCAATATAAATATGGAATCCATTTTAAAAAATTCATAAAATGGAAGTTAAAAAATTTAATTTAAAATTAAATTGGAAACAGACAATAAAGAACAATTTTTCAGTAAAATGCCCTTTTTAAATTTAAAATGTTTTTATACTAAATTGAAATATAAAATACATTTAAAAAATAATAATTGGAATATATTAAATCAAATTAAAATAATAAAAATTTAAAACTAATCCAAAAAATATGTTGACCTTGTAAATACTTGAAAAATATAATTTTTAATAAAAATTGGTATTTTTCACTATTCATTGAAAAATCAAACACTTCAAAAAATTATCCAAATTTTACCATAGGAAAATTTTGATATTATAATTTCAAAAATGAATTTCATTTTATCAAATAAATTTTCTAAAATCTTTAGAAATTAATTATATCATTTTTACATAAAAAGAAATAAAAACCATTTTTAAGAAAATGTAATTTTTGAATAATAAAATGGCTTTACTAAAAATTGTGTGATTATTTTATAATAAATTACCAAAAAATTAATAATGAGTTGGAAATTTATATTTATTTCATAAATTAGTTATTCATATCCAGTCCCGTCAATTTAACAGCTAGGTTGTAATAGTCATATTTAAATAATAAAATTTAGTTGTTCATTTAAGATCGATATGGTGTATCTTATAGGCTATAAAATATAGCCATTACTTTTAAAATCTTGGGATATTATAGAATAGGGTCTCCATTTCCTTTATTATGATTTCTATTTTTCATATATTGAATTTACCTGGAGTTTTTTCTTCTCGACATGAAGCTTCTTGACGTGGTTCTCAGGATGGATTGGCTCATTGCCAATAAGGCCTGAATTGACTATTATCTTTGGTGGGTATTGTAACGCCCCGACCCCAGCTACCCAGAGTCGGTGCATTAGTTCGTAACATTGGCATGATCACAAAAGATCAAGTCTCGAAAGACCGATTAGTTTAGTAGCCTTGGAAACACTAGATACATTCATAAGTCTTTCATTACATCAAAAAGTAAACAAACTACAATAACATGGTCTTCATAGTCCACAATCATATCCCTTTCTGACTACCCCTGTAGGTCATTCATAAAATACTTCTTCACATCCTGGAAAAATATTAAAACATTGAAAGGGGTGAGCTCAGATGCTCAGTAAGGTTAACAATATAGCGGAAGCTTTCATAAATAAACATGAACATTTAAGGCAATGTATAACTAAAACAAAAGCCTTTTAAACTTGAACTTCAACATAATATGGCAAAAGTAAAATGAGATAATGCCATTTACTTCTTCACATGGATATTCTACTGGTCTAATAATCACATGCAATATCAATAACCACTTTCATAATGATGGAATGCATAATGCCAGACTATCATAACCACGTAGTCAAGGCCTCGTGCCAAGACCACAAATAAGATTTTGTCAAGGCCTCGTGCCAAGACACTAGTTTGTCTCATGAGACCTGCCGATGCATCGAGGAGCTAGAGCGGGCTCCACCCGTCACTTATTAAGTCCAATGCATTCCTCATATGAATAGGTTTAAACATATCATAAACCATAACATAATCATATCACATAAAACATGCATAAAGGAAACATAACATTTCCACATTTCAATCACAAGATATCAATACAACACATTGATATAATAAAAATGCTTTCAAAACCATTTTCAATACCAAAATAAAAGAAAGTTAAAACTTTGTATTTATTTTTCATTAAAAAAATGATGGCTTGTAGAGGAAGCTGAAACTCAAATAATGGTCACGGCGGCGGAGAAGTCGTTGTCGCCGCATAAGTACGGAAAGAAAAACATTCCCTTTTGTCGTTTAGCAAATCGCTTCATATAAAAAAGATTCCTTTTGAATAAACGTAAAAGTCAAAGGGGTTTATACACCATATAAAAGAAAGTTGTGTATAAAACCAAATATGCCTCAATGAAAGGGGATTGAGACGAAGTCCTTAAAAAGATAATTTTTTTTAAATAAAGTACATCTATAATGTGTATTCACTATAATTACACATAAATAATGTAAAAATACAAGATATGACATAATAATATCATGACATAATTTGAAAGTAGGAGATTAACCCAAAGAATAGAAATTGGGTTAAGAAGTTCCCTTACCTTGTGTCCGACTTGACTCAACCGTTCTTTAACCTCCTGAATAATAAACTAGAGTTAATATCTACCTTATTAAGAACCATTTTCAATTTCATTATCCTTTTTATATCACTTATTACAATGTTATTAATATTATGTAATTATTCAAGTTAATAACGATCGTTTTGTCGATCTTTGGTAACTTGAGTCAACAATAAACTTCTTATAATTACAAGTTGTTCATGTGGTAGAATATCCATTATATACAGAATTATATTCATGATTAATATGTCATATATATCTTATATATCCAGTATATACATTCATTTATAATATTACGTAACATTTAGAGGTAAGAAATGAAATGCACCGTTCATGGAGACGGTAAGCCGTACGTACGCATGAACGCTACTTTCATTTCAATTTCATATTTAATGGAACTAAATCATAATGATATAAATGTATAATATAATTCCAGTATAATATAGTGTATAATACCATTTACTCCATCCTTTATACATCCCACATATGGCATTAACGATTCAAATCACTTTGAGGGGGCCATAGTCCGCACTTCCTAAAATGAAATTATCGCGTTTTACCCATAATGGAAATCATAAAGTATGCCATAAATGAGAAATACAGAAGCATAAGTAAAACATAAACATATTATATATCATATATAAAAATAGTGACATCTTAATGGCCACCTTTGAAGGTGTTATATGAGTGTTGAACAATCATCGTTTCGTGAGGCAGAAATTCGCCATCCACAGAAACCGTATGTTCTTTAACCATTATATGTAGGTGTGTGTAAGTGTAGCTAGAATACTTCTTATAACAACATCCTAGTATATTGAGGATACTGGTTTTGTTACAAAAGAAATTAATAAAAAGAGTTTAGGGGGTTGGAGAAGAAAAATAAAACAAAACAACATTAGAGAAGACATTACCTCAAAATCGGGTAACTCTTTTTGATTTGAGCCAAAGGCTTCCTTGGGAAGAGTTCTGACCAAAGTAAGGCTTCTAGGAGTAATATGGGGAAGTTGGGAGATTATTTGGGCAGAGGTTGGCCGAGCCAAATGGCTTGAAAGTGTAAATGAGGTGGGAGAGGTGGGGGCCTTTTATAAGTGGAGAGGAGGGGCACTTTTGGAAAGATTGAAATGTTATATTATTTCACAATGCTTTTCGGATTCTAAAGGTCCCACACTTATATAATTCGAGGCTAAGGTGATAAGGTTTTGAAATCTCCTCATCCAATAGGCTTTGGACAAGTGTAAGCCTTGTATTTTGCATTATCTTCTCATTTTATTTAAATCGTTAAATAATGAGGTCATCGCTGCATCATAATGATGTCATAAATAATTTAATTTATTTAATGTATAAAAATTATAAAAAAATATTATGATGTAGGAAATCTTTTTAGCTTTCTAATGAATATTTATAGTCAAAATTTGGACTTGTGTAACCTCAATTAAAAACTGTTTTAGTAAAATAACTCATGTTTGTGTCAATTTAATTTTAACATTAAATAAATATATATTAATGTCATTTTCCAACTAAAGTGTCTCCATGGGGTCCCCAAGTTGACCCATGGGTTGTATTGGTCTGCCATGACTCATCCAATAGGAGTAGGACAAGTGTCATGCTCATCTCATATTATTAAAACATTATTTGTACCTTAAACTACACTAATTACCTCTAATCGCGATTAAGAACTTAAAAGTTACTATTCACCAAAAAATTATTTTAATCTCATTGAACCACATTTTAATTCTTAATGACAACCATGTATGTCGGATTTTTGAAAATAAAATCACAGAAGTGGTAATATTTCATTTAAACGAAAAATCAGTTATTTAACTACCACTTAGTGGTTTCACTATTCATCAAAAATTGAAGTTTTTCAGAACAAGGCCAAAATTTCACCCTAAGCTATAATTGATATTCCGAATTCAAAAATGAAGTCTATTTTACAAAATTCCAAACATATAAGTTGCATTAATTAATTTTATAATTAATTCCCGCTGTTACGACAAATAGCGTGTTTTTAAGAAAAAATTTATATCAAAAGATTGGCAATTGTTTATGTCCAATTTCAATGTTAAATTAATTCTAATGACCAACATTGGATAAAATGGTAAAAATATATTCTAATTATACCTTAAAACCACTAAATAGTATAATTTATCACAATAAATTATTTTGATTAAAAAAGTTGTTTTAAAGTATTTTTCACTATTCTTAAAAATTAGAAGTTCTCAGAAAAATACCAAAAATTCAACATAGGCTAATTTCGATATTCCGAATCCAAAAATGAAGTCCATTTTGAAATATAAAATTTCTATAATTTTAAAAAGTGGTTATTACTATTCATAACGGCTACTTTGATTAGTCGCGGTGTTTTAGAACTCGAAGTTGCATACAATGTAAGCTATTGCATTATTGAATGAGAAGCGTATCGTGGAAGCTCGGGGTGTTACATTCTCCCCTCCTTCAATAAATTGCGTCCTCACAATTTGAAATTTTTCTTTGAAAATAAAAGGTTGAAAAGAGAAAATACCTTTGAGGAAAACCCACATCGGAAATAAGGTTAATAAATATATAACATTAAAAGAAAGCAGGATAAGTACAAAGGTCACCCGATATAGCCCATTCTAGGATTATATGAAAATATGGATATGGAGAAGAAACAAACCATCAAGGTCTGATGGAGAGTTATAGAAAACATGATTAGGAGAATGTTTAACCACAAGAAAATCACAAACTTGTGATTGGTTAAACGGTCATTGAATCCCCAGTTGGAAAAGTTAACCGACATCATTTTTGTTTTAAGTTACCTTTTATAATGTTGAGGAATTTATTTAGGAGATTTACTAAGAACGTAAGGGAATATACATACTTGTTATGTATACTTTCATTCTTTAATAAATTTTTACCACAAACCCAACTTTTACTCCAAATGGTAACGGAACTCAAAAATATTCTATTTATCCTAATTGTATAAGGTTCAAAATGTTAACACATACCATTTAGATTAGTAAAACTATTTTGTAATAACCAGGGACTTCCTGTAGGCTAGTGGTAGGAAATAAAGGCTTGTCGCACTATGGTTGTGGGTTCGATTCCTGCAGCTTTGTCCGACGCGACGGGTTATTCCCCACCCTGCAGGTTGTCCTTTTCCTAAAACTATAGTATTATAATATTCCAAAAATAATCTTCAGAAATTATTTAACCTTAAGCAATACTATCCATGGTTCAACTTAATCCATTCCAACCTTAATAGTTATCCAAAATACCTCCGTCCAGACTTTCTCTAAAAGGTCTCTAAATTCCAAAATCAATTGTAACATCAGATTCCCCAAACAAAGAAAAGTTTCTCTTATTGTCACATACTAAAAATATGATTACCTTAATCATATTAAAACCTTATTGAAATCAACAAGTACTGCAATACAATCCATATATATATATCACATTATTCTTATAACCAGAATATAATCCTTGAGTCCAAAAGCACCAATACATTAATTATTCTGCTTCAACTGTAGTCACAACATAAGATTGGCCTTGATCCCTTGGCCTTTTCTGAGGTAAGTTTCCCTGACGCTTAGGACATTCATTTGCATAATGCCCTGTTTCCCTACAATTGTAGCATTCAACTTTGACAGCCTCTTTCTTTCCCTTGCAATCACGAGCCTGGTGACCCTTTTCTCCACATTTATAACAAACTCCCATTCCTTTTAGGCAAGTACCACGGTGATTCTTCCCACAATTATCACATAATAGAAAATCCTTCTTTCCCTTTTCCCCTTTATCTATCTCTTTTTCCACCGTTCTCTTCTTCTCTTGCTTTACTTTGTTGTCATAAGACTTAGAGAATTCCTTTTCTGTCTTGATAGCACACGAGACAATATCTTCGTATGATGAGAAGGATTGTGATACTAAAGCTCGACGGAGAAATGGTTTTAACCCATCAAAGAAACGAGCAATCTTACTCCTTGGGTTACGTATATAATCGGCAGCATGCCTCGCTAACCTTGTAAAGTTAACCTCATACTTTGCGACATTCTCATCCTCCTTCTACCTCAAACTCAGAAATTGCCTTTCCATATGTGCTCGATGGTCATGAGGAAAATATTTTTCTAAAAATAGATCTTTTAACTCCCTCCATTCCATATTCGATACGTCATCATATTACTTTGTGTTTTGAATCAGCGACCACCACTGATCGACATCTCCAGTGAGGCGGTAAACTGCCATGACAACCTTCTCCCTTTCGCTACTCCCCAAGGCATGGAATATTTTCTCTAAGGAGTTTATCCATTGCTCAGCTACTAACGGATTTGTACCCCCATTGAAGGTTGGTGGTTGTTGCCTCATGAAACGGTCTAGCATTGATCCTCCACGTTGCGGATCAGGGTGCTCCATACGAGTAAGGTTATTATTCATAACCTGAGTAAGTTGTCCCAGTATGGTGATTAGTTGATCGGCACCAGTTGCATCACTAGCCCCACTATAATTATCTTGAGCAGGAGGGCAATCCCTACATGGAGTGCGTGCATTGATACGGTTTCCATTTCTTCCACTAGGCGCCATTTCTAAACAATTGCATAAACTAGATTAGTTTATGAAATAAAATACATAATTCCATATTTGTAAAATACTTTACATAAATTGAACTATTTATGGATATAATCCATAATCATAAAAAGAAATGTTTCCTTTGAGGAAGTATATACTCATAACCCTTCATAGTGGTTTGTAAAGAAAATGAGAATTATCCTAAGCATATCCCCCGGGAGTTTCGTCACCAAGAGTACAGCAAGGCCCGTTGTCGTGCACCAGTTCCCGTTCGAGTCTAGCTCAAAGCGGTGTTTTCGGGTTTTACCCTAGGTACATCTGTGCCAGAGCCGCCTCTACCTGCTCGTATCCAGACAAGGATGTATTGCTCGGAAAACTCACAAAATCTCTACAATAACAAAATTCTAGGAAGTTCTTCTATACTAATCCTCAAAGTCTATCTTTGGGCTATGTTCTCTAATCAGAGTTTATCTAAATCTAGCTTCCAAGGTTAGTACTAAACTGCCTCTGATACCAACTGTAACGCCCCGACCCCAGCTACCCAGAGTCGGTGCATTAGTTCGTAACATTGTCATGATCACAAAAGATCAAGTCTCGAAAGACCGATTAGTTTAGTATCCTTGGAAACACTAGATACATTCATAAGTCTTTCATTACATCAAAAAGTAAACAAACTACAATAACATGGTCTTCATAGTCCACAATCATATCCCTTTCTGACTACCCCTGTAGGTCATTCATAAAATACTTCTTCACATCCTGGAAAAATATTAAAACATTGAAAGGGGTGAGCTCAGATGCTCAGTAAGGTTAACAATATAGCGGAAGCTTTCATAAATAAAAATTAACATTTAAGGCAATGTATAACTAAAACAAAAGCCTTTTAAACTTGAACTTAAACATAATATGGCAAAAGTAAAATGAGATAATGCCATTTACTTCTTCACATGGATACTCTACTGGTCGAATAATCACATTCAATATCAATAACCACTTTCATAATGATGGAATGCATAATGCCAGACTATCATAACCACGTAGTCAAGGCCTCGTGCCAAGACCACAAATAAGATTTTGTCAAGGCCTCGTGCCAAGACACTAGTTTGTCTCATGAGACCTGCTGATGCATCAAGGAGCTATAGCGGGCTCCACCCGTCACTTATTAAGTCCAATGCATTCCTCATATGAATAGGTTTAAACATATCATAAACCATAACATAATCGTATCACATAAAACATGCATAAAGGAAACATAACATTTCCACATTTCAATCACAAGATATCAATACAACACATTGATATAATAAAAATGCTTTCAAAAACATTTTCAATACCAAAATAAAATAAAGTTAAAACTTTGTATTTATTTTTCATTAAAAAAATGATGGCTTGTAGAGGAAGCCGAAACTCAAATAATGGTCACGGCGGCGGAGAAGTCGTTGTCGCCGCATAAGTACGGAAAGAAAAACATTCCCTTTTGTCGTTTAGCAAATCACTTCGTATAAAAAAGATTCCTTTTGAATAAACGTAAAAGTCAAAGGGGTTTATACACCATATAAAAGAAAGTTGTGTATAAAACCAAATATGCCTCAATGAAAGGGGATTGAGACGAAGTCCTTAAAAAGATAATTTTTTTTAAATAAAGTACATCTATAATGTGTATTCACTATAAGTACACATAAATAATGTAAAAATACAAGATAGGACATAATAATATCATGACATAATTTGAAAGTAGGAGATTAACCCAAAGAATAGAAATTGGGTTAAGAAGTTCCCTTACCTTGTGTCCGACTTGACTCAACCGTTCTTTAACCTCCTGAATAATAAACTAGAGTTAATATCTACCTTATTAAGAACCATTTTCAATTTCATTATCCTTTTTATATCACTTATTACAATGTTATGAATATTATGTAATTATTCAAGTTAATAACGATCGTTTTGTCGATCTTTGGTAACTTGAGTCAACAATAAACTTCTTATAATTACAAGTTGTTCATGTGGTAGAATATCCATTATATACAGAATTATATTCATGATTTAGATGTCATATATATCTTATATATCCAGTATATACATTCATTTATAATATTACGTAACATTTAGAGGTAAGAAATGAAATGCACCGTTCATGGAGACGGTAAGCCGTACGTACGCATGAACGCTACTTTCATTTCAATTTCATATTTAATGGAACTAAATAATAATGATATAAATGTATAATATAATTCCAGTATAATATAGTGTATAATACCATTTACTCAATCCTTTATACATCCCACATATGGCATTAACGATTCAAATCACTTTGAGGGGGCGGTAGTCCGCACTTCCTAAAATGAAATTATCGCATTTTACCCATAATGGAAATCATAAAGTATGCCATAAATGAGAAATACAGAAGCATAAGTAAAAAATAAACATATTATATATCATATATAAAAATAGTGAAATCTTAATGGCCACCTTTTAAGGTGTTATATGAGTGTTGAACAATCATCGTTTCGTGAGGCAGAAATTCGCCATCCACAGAAACCGTATGTTTTTTAACCATTAGATGTAGGTGTGTGTAAGTGTAGCTCGAATAATTCTTATAACAACATCCTAGTATATTTATGATACTGGTGTTGTTACAAAAGAAATTAATAAAAAGAGTTTAGGGGGTTGGAGAAGAAAAATAAAACAAAACAACATTAGAGAAGACATTACCTCAAAATCGGGTAACTCTTTTTGATTTGAGCCAAAGGATTCCTTGGGAAGAGTTCTGACCAAAGTAAGGCTTCTAGGAGTAAGAGGGGGAAGTTGGGAGAGTATTTGGGCAGAGGTTGGCCGAGCCAAATGGCTTGAAAGTGTAAATGAGGTGGGAGAGGTGGGGGCCTTTTATAAGTGGAGAGGAGGGGCACTTTTGGAAAGATTGAAATGTTATATTATTTCACAATGCTTTTCGGATTCTAAAGGTCCCAAACTTATATAATTATAGGATAAGGTGATAAGGTTTCGAAATATCCTCATCCAATAGGCTTTGGACAATTTTAAGCCTTGGATTTTGCATTATCTTCTCATTTTATTTAAATCGTTAAATAATGAGGTCATCGCTGCATCATAATGATGTCATAAATAATTTAATTTATTTAATGTCTAAAAATTATAAAAAAAATACTATGATGTAGGAAATCTTTTTATCTTTCTAATGAATATTTATAGTCAAAAGTTGTACTTTTTTAACCCCACTTAAAAACTGTTTTAGTAAAATAACTCATGTTTGTGTCAATTTAATTTTAACATTAAATAAATATATATTAATGTCATTTTCCAACTAAAGTGGCTCCATGGGGTCCCCAAGTTGACCCATGGGTTGTCTTGGTCGGCCATGACTCATCCAATAGGAGTAGGACAAGTTTCATGCTCATCTCATATTATTAAAACATTATTTGTACCTTAAACTACACTAATTACCTCTAATCGCGATTAAGAACTTAAAAGTTACTATTCACAAAAAAATTATTTTAATCTAATTGAACCATATTTTACTTCTTAATGACAACCATGTATATCGGATTTTTGAAAATCAAATCACAGATGTGGTAATATTTCATTTAAACGAAAAATCAGTTATTTAACTACCACTTAGTGGTTTCACTATTCATCAAAAATTGAAGTTTTTCAGAACAAGGCCAAAATTTCACCCTAAGCTATAATTGATATTCCGAATTAAAAAATGATGTCTATTTTACAAAATTCCAAACATATAAGTTGCATTAATTAATTTTATAATTAATTCCCGCTGTTACGACAAATAGCGTGTTTTTAAGAAACAATTTATATCAAAAGATTGGCAATTGTTTATATCCAATTTCAATGTTAAATTAATTATAATGACCACCATTGGATAAAATGGTAAAAATATATTCTAATTATACCTTAAAACCACTAAATAGTATAATTTATCACAATAAATTATTTTGATTAAAAAAGTTGTTTTAAAGTATTTTTCACTATTCTTAAAAATTAGAAGTTCTCAGAAAAATACAAAAAATTCAACATAGGCTAATTTCGATATTCCGAATCCAAAAATGAAGTCCATTTTGAAATATAAAATTTCTATAATTTTAAAAAGTGGTTATTACTATTCATAACGGCTACTTTGATTAGTCGCGGTGTTTTAGAACTCGAAGTTGCGTACAATGCAAGCTATTGCATTATTGAATGAGAAGCGTATCGTGGAAGCTAGGGGTGTTACAGGTATCCTTTAATACAAGCAATGGGGCATGTTATTTATTTTAGGGATAATGGGACCCAAGGTCGAGTAGAGCCAGACCTTTAAATCCATAGTTGGGGAAGGTAATATCAGTGTTTGATTTTGATCTGTAGAGGGAATCTTTGAGTGAGGATCTCTATCCAGTTATTGTTGAGTCTCCCAATGTGTTTTCTTCAAATTTCTTTGGTTTTACACTGGTAAGAGAGGTTTATTTTTCTATTTATTTAGTTCATAGTACTTAACCAGTATCTATTACTTCTTACCATATAAAACCAGCTGAATTGAAAGAGTTTATGAATCATTTTGATGATTTGTTAGAGAAAGGATTTATATGCCCGAGTGTATCACCTTGGGTAGTGCCTATTATATTTTCTAGTAAATATTATGGAACATTTATCCTATGTGTTGATTACCAAAATCTAAATCAAGTTACAGTTATGAACAAATATTCATTTCCACAGATTATTTATATGTTTGACTAGTTGAAAGGGGATAAGTGGTTATCTAAGATTGATCTTTGATCTGGTTATCACCGGTTGAGAATAAAATAATCTTACATTTATAAGACCACCTTCTGAAGTAGGTATGTTCACTTTTAGTATCTTTTTATGTACTTTTTCCTGACCAATTCTTCTATAGTCTTTATGGATTTGATGAATAAGATTTTTCATGAGTACCTTGACACGTTTGTGGTGGTATTTTTGGATGATATTCTGGTTTACTCTATATATGATGAGGATCATGTGTTTCATCTGAGAAAAAATCTATAAATCTTGAGAGATCAACAACTTTATGTGAAACGTTTAAAGTGTAAATTATGGATTTAGGAAGCAAAATTCTTGGGACACATGTGTTGGAACATTGTATCTCAGAAAATCCTAATAAGGTGAAATATTTTATGACATGGGAGAAACCACACAATGTCTTTGATATATGGAGCTTCTTGGGTTTGGAAGGATACTACCAAAGGTTTTTAAAGTATTTCTTGAAGTTGTATTCTCTGATGAATACTCTCACTTAAAAGGGAGTTAAGTTTTCTTGGGATGATAAATGTTATAGATATTTTGTTGAGCTGAAATGTCTTCTGAATTATGTACTGATTTTGAATCTTCTAGAGATTAAGTAGGGCTATGTGGTCTTTTTTGACTCATTAGGTTCATATTTGAGTTTTTTTCTCATGTAGGGTGATCACATAGTAGCCTATGTCTCCAGATAACTTAGGCCACATGATAAAAATTATCCAACCCATGACCTTGAACTAGTAGTTGTGATTCATGCACTTAAGAGTTGGTAGAATTAACTTTTTAAAGAAAGGTTCACCATTTTTTATGAAAAAAAATATTATGTTATATCTTCTCATAAAAATATTTGATACTTTGGAATATGTGTTTTTTAGATTACCTGTAGTATTTTTATTTTGACATTTCCTATACCTCGAGGAAGGGGAATGACATTGATTATACTTTGAGTAGGAAACCTCCGACCCATGCTGTGAAATAATCATCAAAAGAGTGGAACTTGATGGCCCTTTTTGCACAATTTCATTTAGGAGTCTAAAAGGAATAGGTTAATATTGTCTTGGATAGTGTTTAGTTGACCTCTTCTCTTATCAAGATGATTCTTCAAGAGCATCTTCTTGATGATTAATTCCATGGAATAAGGATCTCTCTTTATAGTGGGGAGACTATAGGTGAGTAGGAATTCTCATATGAGGGCATCCTATGTTTTCAATATTGGTTTGTTATGCCTCTATCCATGAGAAAATATGTAATGGGGGGTTTCCATAATTCCCAGTGGGTAGTGCACCCTTGAACCACAAAGATATTCTGTGACATGTGGAGAAAATTATGGTGGACAAGAATGAGATGGGATATCATTGAATTTGTTTCACATTGTTATACCTATCAACGAGTCAAAGATGATCACCAGTGAACTTTGGGTTTTCTTTATCCACTTCTAGTGCTGACTTGGAAGTGTAATGAGATATCTGTGGACTTTTTAGTTAGGACACCATGGAACCCTCTAGGAAAGAATTTGATATGGGTTGTGATTGATCATTTGACCAAATTAGCTAACTTATTATCCATTCGAGATATAACTAAAGTTGAGGATTTGGAAAATATCTATGTGAAAGAAATTATTCGTTTCCATAGAGTTCCATCTGCTATAGTCTCTGATAGAGTTCCCAATTTTACTTCTCATTTATGGAGAGGACTCCAAGAGGAACTGGGACCTTAGGTTCATTTTATCATGGCATACCATACATAGATGAATGAAAAGATAGAGAGAGTTATATATATTTTTGAGGACATACTTCATGCCCAAATCCTTGATTTTTGGGGATCTCGGGGTCATTTTAGCATGGCATACCATACTACTGGTTTTTAATTCATATGGATCATTTTGAGGCCTTATATGTTATTCCTTAAAAATATCCATTGTATTGGTCAAAGATTAGTGAAATTTCTTTGGTAGGACCAAGCTTGGTCCAAGAGACGACAAAAAAGATTTAATTGATTGGTTAGAGAATGTTAATGATATAGAGAAGGTAAAAATATTATGCTGAATATTGTAGGTGACCTTTGGAGTTCTCAGTTGGTGATAAGGTGTTTTGAAGGGTTTAACCTCATTTGGGTCATCGACAGATTGGAAAATAGGGAAAGCCGGTACCATGGTTTGTGGAACCTTTTGAGGTTGTTGAGCAGGTGGGGAAAGTGGATTACCATTTAGCACTTGGACCATAGTTTATGTTGATACATAATTTATTCCATGTATCATAGATTTAAAAGTATCTTTCTGACCCATCTCATGTCTTGATCTAGGAGGATCTTGGCGTTGAGCCTGATTTATCTGTGATCGAGCATCTAATTGGGATAGTTGATTCGGCGATAAAGTTACTTTATGGGAAGATGAAACACTTGGTCTGTGTGATATGGTCTCATGTTTATTATTCTTATGAGATGAATGAGCATGAGAAACTGATGATATATTATTGACCTCATCTCTTTGGTATGGAAACTTCTTGATAGGATTTCTAGTGGCATAAAGGTTTTATGGTGGGGTGGTTGTAACACCCTGTTACCTTTCATAAGGTATTCCATATTATTTGGTATTGGGTTTCCATTTTTTGTTTTGGGTTTTTTCAGTAGAGTTTGGGTTTTTTTCTGTCTATTGGAAAATTACACACCATGTAATCAGATTACACACTATGTATTTGACACTAGGAAGATGATGTGGGAAATTTTTAGGGCATTAAAGTTTATATTTCATGTATTGAAATTCATATCGTGTAATGGTTGAAAATTGGATTGTAATAAAAGATGATTTTTTTTCATATGTGGCCTTCATGGATTACATGATGGGAACCATGGTTACACACTATGTAAATCTCGAGGTAGGAAGTTTTAAGTGTGCCAATAATGTCCTGATCCGAATACCACTAAACGGTGCCCTGAGTTAGTTGGTCACATGACCTCAAGAACATATCCCCAAATGACAGAGGATTCCTACTAGTAGTGAGGGAATAGGGTGTGTCCATGGAGAGACTATTCCCTCATGTCAAAGTGTAACATAATGGAATGGAAAAAATTTCAATAGCAGAAGTAGTAAACCATCTAGACAGAAGATAATAACTAATAAATGAATATATAAACAATTCCAAAATTAATATCATATAAATATGTTGATCATTTCATGTCTCTACAAATAATAAAAAATAGGTATACATGTATCAGTATAATACATGTATCAAAATACCAGAATGACCAAAAATAAACCATCCTAGATAGAATCTCAAGCCTTATCTCGGTCCTATGCTCCCCTGGTCCTAATCATAGTACATATCAATAATACTAATATGGGAGATTTCCCTAGTCCCTACCTACATCCATATAGTCTATTCAGGTACCCATTGACAACCTGAACAGTGTGTGAGATAACACTCAGTAGGCCACCACTAATATTGTCTATAACAATTATAGGTTATGAAATACAAGCTAAGTAGTGTGTAATTTATATCACAGGTATAACAAAAAAGTAATAAGCACCCATGGAATATACAATACAAGTAAGTAAAATGGTCTAGAAAACAAAGGATCCCTACAAAACAATAGTCAGGATCCCTTGAACAAGGTTAGTGGTAAAATAGGAATATACAAGTCACCCTATCCAGTCTAATAACTATAATACGTTACCCATACTAGGGATATCTAAAATCATAGTAAGAAATATAGCACGAGAACATTGTAAAACCAAGTGTAACATTCATCACAACCTCACTATATAACCAAATCCTCCATAATATCCTTACCATGTAATTAGAAGTTCATACCATGAAGGGCCAGATCCAAGGTATAAAAGACCAAGGCATCATCATCGAGTCCCAAAAGCATCTTTATGGAAACTCGGTTAGAATTGGGTAGGTTCCAAGGACCATGTCAATAGAACATTTTCATTATGATCTAAAGTAATCTAGATACAAGGGGTAGCAAGGCCCAAGGAATCCCAAAAAATCAGGACCTAAGGAGAAATCTCATTCAAGGTAGCCACTACCACTATCAAGATCCCTGAAAACACACACATGAAATCTAATGGAATCAGGATCCTAGGTATACCGACCAAAGAATCCACTACCATTTCATTTCATTACATTCATTCATGAATTCACATTTGATAACATTCCATGAGGTCATATATATAACAATTCACATTTAAATAGTTAAACAATTCAAATAATATATAACATGGAAAAGGAGGAAAACCATCTCCTAATATCACATTTCAATTCAATTAAATTAATTAAGGGATTCCTCTAACCAAGAAAGATCACACAGGCACCCACAAGTGGTTTAACAATAGGAAAAATCAATGTCACACCCTAAGGGTGGTCTGGGTTGGGGAAACAACCACCAACAAGATCAAAGGAACCAATGGGAATCCCTAATAGGTTCTAATTCATTAAATTCAAGCATTTAAATTATTTAAAGGGGATCCTTCAAAAATTACAGCATGTAGAACAATGAAAACTATGATTATAAAACACCAAACCCCAAGGGAAAGGTATAGACCACCTACCATAGGTCCGTAGTAGATCACTCGTCCAATATCAGCTTCTGATTCAAACTAGATCAGAATAAAAAAGAATAACGAATGAAAAACCTGAAAATAGGGCATATTATATTGCACCTAAATAACTCTGTCGATACCAAGATTAATGAAGAACAACACAAGAGGAATGGATAACTCAATGGAATATATCCAATGAGACCAAAAGTGTTCGATTTTGGGTTCAGATAGAGAAATGAGATCAAAGGATATCAATTTTCCTCCCAAGGGTGATCCACTACCAACAGATGAAGAAAAAAGAATAGTTTTAGGTTTTAATAGTTTTTAAGGGGAAAATAGTAATTTCCCCAAAAATTAATGGGCTTCACAGTTTGGATACACTATTTTCCAAACTATATTCCAACCATGATCCCTTCACTATGTGAAGAGGGCACCTCGCATGGTTAGTGTGCATGATTTTCCAAACCATGAGAAAATCATGTCTCAGGATCTGTCAAAAATAACAGAGGCCCTTTCAAGGGATTGTGCCTCTATCTGCACGGTTTCCCCAAACCATGTTGGATCATTAAACCCTCTATACAGGCCTCACATGATTAGACAAACCATGCGGCCTATCACGAACAGTTTCTATTAACTATGTGACCTAACTTATTTTACCAAAAATCCAGGCTTTGAGATCCGAACAAGCCCTAAACACCCCTAAAATACCCATGACCTTTATGGGTACTCACATTAGGTTATAAAAAATCATTTAAACTGAAAAAAAGATCTGTACCTCATAGGGAAACTCAGGATCTTACCATCTTCCCCCCTTAAAGAAATTTGTCCCTGAATTTCCCTCTCAAGGGTGTTAAATAATCACCTAAGAATAATTTTATCCCCTGAGCACATATTTCAACCTCCCACTCCCATGTCTCATCCTGTAAACAACCATGATGACATAACACCCATAATAGAGGAACTAACTAGCATCATATAACCTTCATGCTCATATCAACGATATGAATAGGATTCTCCTTAAATGACACATCATCCTATAACTCCACATCATCTGGTTGTAGAGTGTGAGATGCATCTGAGTGATAATGGAACAACTGAGATACATGGAATACATCATTCATGTCTTGATAACTCTAAGGCAATTGTAACCGATAGGCTACTAGCATGACTCTTTCCAAAATTTTGAATGCCCTAAAATATCACAGTAAAAGATTACACTGTCACCTAATCCATTTATGTACCATCCCTAGTGAGATATATAAAAAACATGATCCCTAACCTTGAAGTCTAGAGGTCATCGATAACAATCATAATAATATTTCTATCAATACTTTTTAGAATCCATCCACTTTATGATTAACTAGACCTACTCAAAAGTCTCCTGTATGATACATGATCCCAATAAAGCTGCCTCACCCACCTCTAACCAACACATGGGTAATCTACATGTCCTACTGTACAAATACTCATAAGGTTCTATTTATAAAGTCTCTTAATATCTATTATTGTAGGCAAAATAAACTAGGGGTATATGCCTCTACCAAGAGCCCCCAAAATCTAGGATGCATGCCCTTAACATGTCCTCAAGAACCAGAATCATACGCTTTGACTGGACATCAGTGTGAGGGTAGTATGTTGTGCTAAGAAGCACCTATGTACCCAATGACCTCTGAAAACTCTACTAGAAAAGAGACTTAAACCAGGAATCCCTATATGAAATGATAGCATGAGGGATACTGTGAAGTCATACTATCTCATAGATATACATCCTTCCATGATCATGCATTGATAAGGTCTCCCTGGTCGATAGGAAATGAGAAACCTTTGTGAGACCATCAATAACAATTCAAATGAAATCACTACCTCGAGGATAACTCTTAAAACTAGCCATGAAATCCATCATGACACCATCCCATTTCAACTCAGGAATGGATAACTATAATAAAAGTCTAACTGGTCACTGATGTTCCTCCTTCACCTACTGACAAGTGGAACACCTCCTACAAAAACAAGCTACCTCATGTTTCATACCCAACCACCAGTACTGATGGTGTAATTCATGATGCATCTTGTTGATGATGGGGTGCACTACCCCAAGTGAGGCATGAAACTACCACATCATATCTTCACATATGTACACTAGAAACCAAACACGACCATGAACACGTAGAATTTCATCCTCACCCACAGTCTAACCAAGAGGCGGGTCCTCAACTACCACTCTCTCTCTCGTAGGATTAGGCCCTCAACATCAGAGATTTTTCTCATCCCCACTCTATCCATAAGGGTAGAGGTCACAACTAAAGATGAAATAAAATTCTATCTCTGACCATCCTAAACCTCCAAGTGTATATCTAAAAACAAGTCCATAATCATTCACTCGCTATTGGCCTCTTGAACTGTATGTATATGAGTCCTCCTTCTTAGTGCATCAGCCACTACATTTCCCTTTCCAGGTATATATGCAAGCTAATATTCAAAATACTATAGGTACTCAACCCACCTTCACTGCATAAAATTTAGATCACACTATTTAAATATATACATGATTCTTTTTTGGTCTGTGTACACCACAAAACTCTCTCCTAGTAAATAGTGTCTCCAACAACATTAATCATGAACAACTTCAATTAGCATGAGATCATGCACTGAGTAATTCCTCTTATCTGGCCTCAAATTCTGAGACTCGTACACCATGAATCTATCCCCCTATATTAGATCTAATACTATATCAATACCTAATGATTTTCAATACACAATGTATCTTATGAATAACTCTATAATTATTAGTACTAATGCTAAATTCAGTCTCCATTTTAGCTTCTAAAAGGCTATATCGTAGGTATCTATCCATAAAAAGTTCACAACTTTCTTACTCAAGACTCTTAATGGTTTTTATAAGCATGATAAGTCTTTTATGAAACACATGTAATATCCATATATCCCCAAGAAACTCTGTATGTCAAATATGTTCTTAGGATGATCTTAGGAAACTAAAACTCTCACCTTCTCTGGGTCAAATGATACTCCTATATCTGAGATAATATTACCCAAGAAGTGAATCTAATATATCCAAAAGATTAAATTTGTGAGATTATAATATAAATAATTCTCTATCAATTTATCCAAAATGATATCAAGATGTATGTAATGGTTATATCGATTGTAAGAATACACCAAGATATCATCCATTAAAACCACCACAAATGAATCTAAATAAGGATGGAAAATGAAGTTCATCAGTTTCATAAAAACTGCTAGCACATTCATGAGGCCAAATGACATAACCATATACTCATATATACTATACCAAATACAAAAATTTGTACAAGGTATGTCTACAGGTTGAACATGCACTTGATGATATCCAGATCTCAAATTAGATTTTGAGAACACTCGAGCTCCTTAGATCTCATAAAAAAGGCCATCTATTCATGAAAATCAATACCATTTCTTAACCATAAACTGGTTCAATTTTCAACAATCGACACATAGCCTAAGGGTACCATCCAAACTTTTCACAAAAAGGATTGGAGAACCCCATGGAGAAGTGCTAGGTCATATAAACCCCTTTGCCTCAAATTCCTTTAATAACCTCTTGAGTTCCTGAAAATCCATAGTAGCCATCCTATAAGGAGTAATGAATACCAGTGAAAATATGACACTATCTTGATGAATAAATTAACCTATTTCTTAGGAGTTAAAATAGAAAATTCATTCAGGAAAACATCCTTGAAATAATCAACCACTAGAGGGAAATATTCCTGACATGATCCCTGATCATCCAGATATAAAATAGAAATATGGGCTATCATTCCTCCCATCCCATGATTCTTTGGTCTATCTCGGATCACCTAGACATCCCATCCACCCTTGTGAATATAAACTCCTCCCTATAATTATGTGAAGGTCACCCTCCGGTGATAGGAATCAACATGCGATTGATAAGAAAATAACCATTCCATACTGAGTATGATGTCAAATGCTTTCATCTTGAGGGAAAAAAGATCCCATATGAAGTGACACCTACCTATCTCATGGGTAAATACCTTCATTGGTGCACAATATCTGATCTGATTCCCAATGGAGTATCGAGTTTCATGATTCCCTTAAAAAACTGAACAACAAGCCCAAGTATTTCCACCATAGGTACAGATACGAAACTATGAGATGAACCTGTATCAAAAAGATAAAATACAAGGGTAGAGGCTACTAATATCATACCTCTCACCATAAATGGATCAACTCTCTACTCCTCAAGTATAAGATGTATGGAATATATCTGGACAAAACTGTATCCCTCTAACACAACCTCGCTACTCAGAGTTGGCCCACTCTACTGTTTATGTAAAACTGGTGCCTATATGCCTTGGCCATGACCACCACCTCAACCCAAATGACTGGTACTACCCCATCTCCCAGCATGATGTGGAGCTATAAAACATGCTATTGGAACTAGTGTTGGAGATGATCCCCTTTCACTAATTACTGGAAGGAAGGTCCTACAGAAATGCTACACATGGCCCATCCTACCGCAAGATCATCACTTGACTGGGTCTCAGTTTCATTGATTCCTCACATGTCCTTATCCACCACATTCATGATAAAAAACATAGTTACCTACACTAATAGTTTGTATGGTACCCATCTAATGGGAATCCTCAAAGTGTCGCTTCCTTCTACTGGAAGCTGAAACACTAGGTCGAGAGACTATACCACCCTACTATATGCCCCTAGATTCCCTTACGTTCTTATCTATAATCAGTGCATGATTCACTATATTTGTAATTGATAATGTAGTCTCAATCCATATCTCAACAGCCTATGTAACACCACCCCCAAAAACCTGGGAGGATGCTACTACTAGAACACACGCGTCACCTCTACCATAAATGAGGTAAGCTATAGTGATCCTTGAAATGTTTACATATATCATAGAAAAACCTCACATAACTATACATTAGAACCTATGTCTGGTAAAACTACTTGTTCCAGAGATAGAATTATATAAGTATCTACTATTATACCATGTCTAACCACCTGTGAAGCATGGTCACCACTACCCTCCTAGTGCATCACTGGAGGCCGTCATGGTGGAATGTCTTTACAATGAAAAACAACTGCCACATAAAATATCGATATAAAAATTCATAGATAAAAGAATAGGATAGTCAAAACCTTCTTATAAATAGGTCATACCCCTCTTCCTTTTCTAAATCTGGGACTTAGTAAAAATAAACAGTCACTAACATCACTAGAGACACTACCTAATACCCTCTCAAAAGTTGGGTCAAGGTTAAGTTCTCTGTTCAACATTTCAATTTCCAATCAAATTCATATTAATTTCACATTATTATTTAAATGGTTGAACTAAATGTTTACTACTTCTGATCCATAAGGGATCATACACCTCATGAACCAAAATATGATGTCCACTTAATGAACACCATAACATGTTCCAGCCCATGCGACCAATTGTTCATGGATCAACATGCCATAGTTGACTTATTAGGATGTCTGCTATAGCCTAATCAGGACAACACTATTTAGGTTACAATAATCACATTAAGTACCAACCTTATTTCTCATTTCCTTACACAAATCATCTATCACAATAGCAGATATGTCACACAATACACATATCACAAGTCATGCAGTGAAGTAATGCACCCTATATGGCATGGCATAATGCATGACATGTGAATCCTGTATAGTTCCTAAAATTGATGCATGAGATACATATCCTCATCTCATCAGGCAATAAATAAATCCATAATTATTATAACATCAAACCACAAGTACATAACCCAACAGTGGAATTAAATTAACTGTAATATAAACAAATCTAGAAAATAATAATTTCTGTTCATGGAAAATTGGATTTTCTCTATAAATGGTTTAGATAATCCCAAGCATAGCTCATTACCAAATTCCAATACCTTCTTAATCCCATTTCTATTGTCTCAAAAAATTAAATCTAGAAAAGGAACTCTCTAATCTACTTTGTAATGTCCCAACTCATATCCCACTGAATGGTGCCCTGAGATGGTTGGACACATGACCTCAAGTGCATATCCCAGAATGCCAAAGGCTGCCGACATGCAATGAGGACCTAGGGTGTGTGTGCGGAGATACTATTCTGTCTTGTTAGAGTACAACATAGTGGAATGGTAAAAAAAATCAATAGTATAAGTAGTAAATCATGCATAAATAAGATAATTACAAAGATAGAAATATATAGACAATTCCAAAAGTAATATCATATACATATGATGATAATTTCATGTCTCTACAAAGCATAAAAAATATGTCTATAGACATAAATAAAATAAATGTATCAAAATACTGAAACAACCAAAAAAATTATCCTAGCTATCATCTCAAGCCTCATCTCGGTCATGTGCTCCCCTACTCTTAAGCATAACACATATCAAGCATCGTACTATGGGTGCTTGCCTTGGTCCCTATCAACATCTATATATTCTATCTGGGTACCCAAAAATATACCAAATAGGTTGTTATATAACACTTAGTAGGCACCACGAATAGTGTCTATAACAAGTCTAGGCTGTGTAATACAAGCTAAGCATTGCGTAATGTATATCATATGTATAACATAAAATTAACAAGTTCCCATGGAATATGAAATAGAAGTAAGTGAAATTTTCTAGAAAAATAAGTATCCCTATAAAACAATAGTTAAGATCCCTTAAAAATAGAAAAAGTAAAATAGTAATATACAAGTCACCTTTTCCAATCTAAAAACTTTAATCTGATACCCATATCGGGGCTATCTAAAAGCATAGAAAGAAATCCACCATGGCCACGCTGTACAAACTAGTTTAACATTCATCATGACCACTTTGTATAATAAAATAATCCACAATATCCTCTTCATGTAATCAAAAGTGTTATATTATGAAGTGCCATATCCAAGGTATAGAAGAACAAGGAATTATCATCAAGTCCCAAGAGAATCTTGATGGAAATTTGGTTTGAATTAGGTGGGGTCCAAGGAGTATGTCAACAGACCATGCCTACCATGATTCCAAGAAAGATGAATCCAAGGGGTATCAAGGCCCAAGTCATCCCACAGAATCAATACCCAAGGATAAATCTCATCTAAGGCGCTCTCTACTGCTATCAATATCTATGGAAAAACTTCTATGACATCTAATAGAATTAGGATCCTAGGTATACCAACCAAGGCATCCACTACCATTTAATTTCATCAAATTCCTTCATTAATTCACATTCCATAACATTCCATGAGTTCATGAAACTCATATAACAATTCAAATTAAAATATTTAAAAAATTCACATCATTTATAACAAGGCATGAAAGGCAAACCATCTTCTAATATCTCATTTAATTTCAATTCAATTCATTAAGGGATTCCTTTAACTAGTAAAGCTCACAAAGGCACCCCATGGGTGGTATAAAAACATGAAAAAGAAAAGGCACACCCCAAGGGTGGACTAGGTTGGGGAAACAACCACCAAAAAACTCAAAAGAACTAGTGGGAATCCCTAACATGTTATGATTCATTCAATTCAATCATTTAAATGATTTAATGGGGAATTACCTGAAATTTTGGCATATGACACAATGAAAAATATTCTTATAAAACACCAAACTCTGAGGGAAAGGTATATAACACCTACCATAGGTCCATAGTAAAACACTTGTCTAGTATTAGCTTTTGATTTGACCCAGATCAGAATAAAAATGGATAATAGATGAAGAACCTGAAAATAGGGCATATTATATTTCACCTAAATAACCTTTTCAATACTAAGAATAATGAATAATGACACAAGATGAATGGTTTACTCATCATTATAGTTACAATGAGACCGACGATGTTTGATTCAGAGGTCGTACGGATAAAAGAGATCAAAGGGTATCAATTTTACTTTAAAGGAGATCCCAAGGGTGAGACACTACCAACATATAAAGAAAAAAGTTCAGGTTTAGGTTTTAATATTTTTTAAGGGAAAAATATCAATTTACACAAAAATTAATGGGTCACACAATTTGGATGCATGGTTGGACAAACCATGCACCAAATATTCTCCCTTCCTTATGTAAAGAGGGTACCTCACACGATTCATGTGAATGGTTTTCCAAACCATGCACAAACCATGTCTTGGAATTTGTAAAAAATAGTAGAGTCCCTCTTATGTGAATACACCTCCATCTGCACAGTTCCCTCAAACCGTGCAGGCTCCTTCATCCCTCTGTCCAGGCCTCACATGATTAGACAAACCATGTAGTTTTTCCTACATGGTTTCTACTAACCATGTGGACTACCTTGTTTTTCCAAAAAGTCAAGTTCTGGGCTATGAAAAATCCCCATACACCCCCAAAACACCCATGACCTCGATGGGTACTCAGATTAGGCCATAAAAAATCATTTAAACTGAAAAACAAAAGATCTATACCTCACAGGAAAAACTAGGATCTTACAGTGTCACACATATGATTCTCTTTTGTTTTGGCCTACAGACCTCCCTCTCATGACCCAAATCCTTCCCTAGGTGATTTTGGCTCCTCCAAACCCTTTCCTTCATGGATATAAGTATCTTTTACATTTTTCAATCTTATTTGGGTAAGTGGATTTTATCTCATAGAGTTTCTTTCAGGTCTCTCTTTCTATCCTCATTAGAGTTTGAGAGAATATCATGTAATTTATTGATCTAAACTCTATTTTATTTGATCATGGTTCTAGTTTGTGTTCCTATATCTTGTAAACATTCATTCTTCATTAGAAATTCCCATTACAGGTGTTTATTTTTTGATCTTTTAGTTAAAAGGTAAGTGGTTACATAATTCTTTTCACTATAATTGAGAGCTTGAATTGCTTGATTAAATTTAAATGAGTTTTTAAATGATTTAAAAACATTAATTTGAAATAATTCAATCTTTGATTTGAAATGAGTATGGGAATTGAGAAAAAAACTCCAATTTTATTGTAATTGAAATTATGGGGTGGATTTTTGAAAAATGATGGTTTGATTTGGAAACCTTTTTGATAAAATTATTTGATAACCGATTTTGAGAAAATGTCTTAAATTTAAAATTTATTTGAAACAACATTAAATGATAAAAACCTATGATTTTTTTTGATTGGAAAAGGGAATGTTGAAAACTGAAATTGGAAAATTATATTTTAAAAATGTTTTAAAATGATTTATTTCCAAATTGATTGATTGATTGTTCAAATCACATGTTATCATGGGTAGCTAGTGGTAACTTATAAAAGTATTATAGTACATTGACTCCCCAAAAATGGATTAACAATGAAAATTGTTACTAAACTAATGATGACATTATTTATTATGACGTGTTAACCAATTAGGGTATAGACTGCCCATGATGGGTTCTCCTATTGGGGCGTATTTGTGTGTGCACAGCTGACTAGAGCCATGATGACTATGATATGTGTGAGGATTATATTACATGATAAAATAACTTACCATAAGTATTTTTTACATGGTATTGTGCTTTTCAATGAGTTGTTTGATTTGATATATATGCCATTGATTTTCTAAACTCCTTTATTCATGATTACTAATTTATATAAACTAATTTATATAAAATTTTCATTTAATGAATTTTGAAATTTATTTTTATATATCTTCCATACTTTGATTATGAAATCATGTTTTGGTTTAAAATTTCAAAATGTGATGCCACACCTTTTTTATTTAAACTAATAGTAATAATGGTAAATTGTTTTGTAATTGATTATGGAATACTTGGTGAGACCTTATTGGGATTTAAAGCTCACACTCTACCTTTTCCTTTGGGCATCTGTAGATTTTCTTATGTTAGGTCTAAGAAAATGGAAATATCCACTTGGAGGTGGTGGATGTTCTTGATCCTTTGGACCATGGAGTGGTGATAGATGGTGATGGGTGGAGATGTTATCCATTTATTATGGGATGTTTGAGTTTTCATCTTGTTAGATAATGAGTACTTTGAGGATGTACTACATTGGGTTTTTTTTCACCTATTGTTTTTGGTACTTCTCCTTTTTGGAGTCTTGAGAATACTAACATGTAATCTTTTTATTCCACTATTTTTGTGAAAAATTCATTCCCTCTTGATTGTGTATAATTCCAGGTGCTAGTAACAAACCCGTGGGGATTAAGAACACCCTTTGGGCCATGTCAGAGCCTGCTCGAGTATCAAGATACTAAGGTATTCAGGATGATTCATGACAATGACTACCCAAATGAGATTCCCAATCCGATGAGAGAAAGAGTTGATAAATTCATGACAATACTTACTTAATTAACTCATGATTTTAATAGAAACCTGAATCAGAGGTAAAACCCACACCCCCTTAAGAAAGTGAAAGTTTCAATTGAGACCTTTATGTGATAAAGGACTATGAATTTTAGTGGATATTATAATCCCTAAATCATGGAACAATGGATAAATTCCATTTAAAAGATATTTTCCATCCTTTAATGTTATGATAAAGAGAAGGTTATGCTGACAGTTTATTATATGGAGAGATAAAATGATCAATGGTGGATATTTATAAAAATACTAAGACCAATGATGTGATTGAAGTGATAGAGTATAAAAAAATTCAAAAAATGTTTTCTGATAAATATTTTTTGATAAATATTTTCCTCACAATGTCTAACTTAAAATGGAGAGGAATTTACTTGGAATTAATAAAAAGGATGAATAATCCATCAGTTCATAAAATGAGAGATTCACAAGGCTCACACAATCCGCCTTTGGATTTTTTATTGACCTTGAAAGTAAAGTTGACCACTTATTTAGTAGGATAAAGATTAATCTATGAAAATATTTAGTGAATTTGAGACTTTGAAAGCTATGCGAAAATTGTTTGATGTGCCCTTAAAGCTAAAATGGAGATCAGTGAATCTCAAGGGTCTCATGGGTTAGGATATAATAAGTGAATAATGGATTTTAATTCTATGTGAGGAATAGAGAAATCTCACACTGGTAGGAAATTCCAATATCCCACTTGTAAAAAGTGTGGGAATAAGAATCCTAGAAATTTCTTAAAGGGGATAAGGAAATAATTTAGGTACAAGAAGGAAGAAACCCAACTAGTGAATTTCAATGGGAGAAACCCACAAATGCGATGGAAGAAAGGAATGCTCTATTCAAAAAAAAATCCTGCTATTCAATATTTCAACTACAAGTAATAAGGAAACTATTCCAATCAATGAACTAAGCTAAGGATTTTTTATGATGAATGACGATAACAACTTCTAAGGTATAAAGATAAAGGGCGGTCTTACACCATCAAAACCACTAAGGTGGATCCCGACAAAGATGTGGTGATAATTATTCTAGTTATTCATTCAAGGATAGAGAATTCACTATTTGATTTTGGTTTTAAACATTCTTTTATATCAAACAAGTTTACTAGAACTATTCAAACACCACCTCAAAACATGAAAGTCAAGATATCGACAAAAACAACAAATGAGGAAATAATTGCATCCTAAGAATATAACTTATTATTTGTCAATATTTGTGGGATGAATTTCCCAGTGAACCTTGTGATACCCCTTTAGTGAAATTCAATGAAATTATGGTTATGGATTAGATTTCCATGTATATAAATAACATAAATTGTTGAGAGAATAAAATCAACCTTTGTATCAAAAACCGAACTCTAATTCTATACAAGTTCAAGGATAAGGATGATTATCCTTTGGAGTCATCATATAAATCATGGATATCATTGCCTTATGAGCATGTGTTTTTAGCTTAAATGATTGGTACTAAGAAAAAGGCCATCCTTGATGACATTCCCATTGCGAGGTAATACATTGATGTGTTTATTGAAGAATTGTATGGTCTTCCTCCTAGACAAGAGTTTGAGTTATCAAATGAACTTATACCCAAAGGTTTTCCAATATCCAAGAATCCATATAGAATGAACACTGTTGAAATTAAAGAGATGAAGAAAAAACTTTAGGATATCTAGATAAAGGGTTTATATGCCCAAGTGATTCACCGTAGGGTTCATCAATACTTTTCATCAAGAATAAGGATAGGTAAATGCATTTATATGTTGATTATTGTGAGATAAATAATATTATGATAAAGAAAAAGTATCCTATTACATATATTGATGAATTGTTTGATCAACCACTCAAAGAACAATACTTATCCATGATCGATTTTTAGTCAGGATATTGTCATGTAAAGGTGAAGAAGTAAGACTTCCCAAATACTTCATTTTGTACAAGATATGAGAACTAAGATTTCTTAGTGATGACATTTGGACTCACTAAGAATATACCTATTTTCATAGACTTAATGAATATTTTAATTAGGGATTATCTCAAAAAGTTCTCAGCAGCCTTTATAGATAATATTATTATCTATTCTAAAAGAAATTAGGAACACGAGGATCAATTGAATGTTGTACTGAAGACCTTGTGAAATAAAAATTTATATAATAAATACAATAAATATGAGTTTTTTATAAAGCAATCAACATTCTCGGGTCATGTTATCACTAGAAAATGGATATATGTAGATATTTCAAAAATAGAGGCACTTGAATGATAAACCAAACTAACATATGTGATGGAGATCCATAGTTTACTTGGATTTGATGGGTACTATCATTGATTTGTGAGAAACCTATCATAGTTTTCAATCCCACTAACCAAGCTAACTTGGAAGTGAGTGAAGTTTTTATGGACTGATGAATGTGAGGAGGTATTTAAAGAGTTAAAGAAGAGTTTAATCACTGTACCTATGCTCACATTACCTAACGATGGGGAAGGATTTGTGATCTACAATGATGCATCCAAAAATTTATTGTCACGACCCGCCTTCACCAAAAGGAGGGAAGGGTTAGCAGATTTCCAAGCCCTTTCTTATTTAAGTTGAAGGAGAGATAATGAACCCCGAGACCCGCCTTCAATAGGTCCCGGAGTGGCGACTGGAACCAAGGGTATAGAATCATACACAAGATGGAAGGAATTACCCTCTTTATTTTAATAGGATCAGGAGATAAGATAGAAACCCCAACAACACCAAAAATGAAAGTAAAGGTAAATCCGAAGTAAACCATTCCCATATGCACGTTCAAAAGTAAATGTCACAAGTACAAGGAGACTACAAAGGTAAAGTACCAAAATAAAAGAAAAACAACAACTGCAACTGCCCCAAGGTCTGGGCTAGTACGATCCCGCACGATCCCTGTAGTCCTCCTGGAAACCTAAAAACAGTTTTATATACGTAGGGTGAGCATACAAGTACACTCAGAAGGGAAAACCAAAGACTCTCGTGCACAAGTGAAGAGGCATTCTAATGCCCTGTGAGAAAAGAAAAACCAAAGCACCTAGCAATGAAAAACTATCCACCCAAGTCTCACCAAGGAAAACTCCCCAAATAACGCAAAACAAGTAAAGTATAGTAATAGCACATCGATGTTTGGGTACCCCGCGCCACTTTCCCACTGGTTATTGAAGACATCCTACACATAGAACCAATCCTTACATTCTCATCACAGTCCCACTGCCAAACCCCATCTGCACACACCTGGGCCACAACCTCACCATAGTCCCACTGCCAAATCCTGTCCGCACACACCTGGGCCAAAACCACTATGCATAACCACACCCATAAACACCTGGGTCAGAACAACCACTACCACGCTTGAATGGGAATCATCCCGAAGAAACTTGGGAAACAACCTTCCCGCAAACACCTGGGCCAACCACCACAACTACCCTGCCTGAAGATTCTTAGGCTAATAATGGACTTCAGGCCATCACATCCTACTCGAAGAGTCTTGGGCTATTCGGGAAAGGGAACAAAAAAGAAGATAATAACCAGCCACTCGTAGGAGTGTTGGAAAAAACACCCTCCTCATAAAATGGGGTGTTTGGCACTAAGTGCTCAGCTTGGGTGGGGCGTGAATAAGAAACACAAGAAATACAATTATATATATATATATGTAACATTCACTCAACCCAACCTAGGGTTCCACACCTTACCCAAGCATGAACAGCCTGGTCACTACTCATAGGAAACATACTACTCTCAATCCGAGTCACAACTCATTCCCAGAATCAATTTCCCAATTAACCCATTCTTGTTCCCATGTTCAAGTGATCCTGTTTAAGTAAAATTCTGTAGTACCGTGCAACTAAAAGGAAGAAGCATGAGCCTAGGGAAAAAGTTACAGCCAACAACAATTTAAACACCACACCCAGTTCTCTTGTAAATTCACATCAAAGTGAGATCCCTCCAGGCACTGGAACCAAAAAAGGCTTTAATATACAACCCCCACATTCCCAGAACTATGGATAAACAAGTTTTCACAACAGAAGAGGATTCCACCCCAATTCCTGATATAGCAGAGCAACCATAACCCTAGATTCACAACCAGCAACCGTACCACATCAGAGGATCCCATCCTCACCCACATCACACCAGAAATCTAATCCTGTGAAATAAAACAAACAAACCACCAACACCAACACAAAGCAGGCCCTTGCAGGTATTTTCAGATTTAAAATATTTAACACACTCCATGGTTTCAATTCCACTGGGCTTTAACCAGAGTTGTCACAGAAAAGGGTTGATCCTGGTGCTTTCAATTTATTTAACCAAGTATATGTAATTAACCAATTACATGTTTATTTAAAGATCCAAGAGCACCTAGGTTTATTAGTGCACAGAGAAAGACCACCAACGACCATGATTTTTAGTGAGCATAGGCCCGTATAATTCACAACACATACCAACATAAAAGAGTATAGCAGAGCATCGATCACACCCCTTAATTCTTTTAAAGGTCCGTTCATTACCTTTTGTTTAGTTTGGTTTCATCAATCCCCATAGAAACAAAAGTGTACCCACCCCGCATGATGCACAGAAAGGAGAGGCGAAGTAAAACCCTACCTGATTGATCAAGGATCGACGTTAAGTCTTCGCGTGGAAACTAGAAATCAGGATTAGCAGGAGATCCACGGAACGCGATCAAGGAAAATGTCGCAACAGGGGTACGGCTCAGGACGAAGGGCACTCGGAGCGCAGGGTGATAGAAAACAAGAAACTCAGGGAGAGGAGGAGCCTTTAGGTTATAAGGACTGAGATACCATTCCCTGGACGGTTACGATACGGAGATAAAACTCGAAACCGCGGAAGAATCTAGATCATGGGTTGACCATGTGGCTGGGTCACCCCACACGTCCAACCAAAAAGGTCCCCGTCCTTCGGGGTGGTTAAAACCGACACACACCACCTTATTCCCTACAGGCGTTTATGAAAACGTGGTTAAATCATGACCAAAACACATGATTTTTCACTTAATGAGGGTACCTCACTAAAAATATTTAATTAAACTACATTAATGGGCTTTAAAAGAGGTTTAATGGGGTCAAAACAAGGTTTAAAACCCAATTCGCACAAAAGGAGGTTCTACTAGAAAACACGTGGAGCTACCGGTAGGCTAGGCCACCAGTAGGAGAGGTCTACCGGTAGACCAAGCCACCGGTAGGCCGAGCTACCAATAGGCTAAGGCCACCGGTAAGCCGAGATACTGGTAGACCGAGCCACCGGTAGGCCGAGCTACCGGTAGGATGATGCCACCAGTAATCCGAGCTACCGGTAGGCCGAGCAACCGGTAGGCCGATGCTACCGGTAGGCCAAGGCCACCGGTAGGCCGAGGCCACCCTTGGGAGTTTTAAGCTTCACCGAGAAGCTGGGATGGCCTTCCAGACCACCGAGAACACCCCAAACATCAAATTTTTACCAATTAATGGACCTCAAAACCCCGGGCTATTACATCAGATACTTCTCAAACTATTATCGTCCCTGAGAATATAAGAACAAACTAGAAAAGAGAAAAGTGGGGTCTAAACAATCAGCCTCTAAAGATACTTCTCAGGGGTGGACCCCTGAGTTGTTCGAAAGCTGGAACAGAATCCCACTAGAGTTACCATTCTCAACATCCACAACAAGCATAAGGATTACACTGTCCAACACATGAGTTAGGGAATCCCCTCCTACATGTCAGGGTATTATCCCCTTTGGGCGACACTGACTCACCCGCACATGTTTAATCACATCCACATTAATGTGCCTTGATTAGAAGTCAGGTTTTCCCATCATCATGCATTCAGACACACGCATAGAGAGAACAGGGAACAGATCATCTCATAGCTAAGCAAAACAATCATTTCATATATCAAAACACAAGGTAAAAAATCTCAACAAAACTCAAAACCAAAAACAACCAGGAAGTCAAAACATCTCTGGGTACTGAACGCGTAACTGGGCCTCCCGCTCCCAAGTGATTTCCTCGAGGTCACCATGCCTCCACAACACACGAACCAAGGGGATGGTTCATCCACGAAGCACTTTCTCTTTATGATCCCCAGTCTTGATCGGTCGTTCTATGAAGGTCGCATCATTTTCGACATCTAACTCTCCCCAATCGATGACGTGGGAGTCGTCGTGTAGATATTGACGAAGCTGGGAGACGTTAAAGACGTTGTGAACTTTCTCTAACCAAGGTGGAAACACTAGATGATACGCCACCTCACCAACTTGTTCCAGCACCTCGAAAGGTCCGATGAACCTAGGGGAGAGCTTACTCCCCTTCCCAAACCTTCTCTGCCCACGTCAAGGGGAAACCTTCAAGAAAACATGATTTCCAACCTCGAACTCCAAGGGCCTCCTCCTACGATCAGCATAAGACTTCTGTCGGTCCTGGGCTACCTTCATCCTCTCACGCACGATATAAACCTTCTCAGTGGTGCCCTGCCCCACTTCTGGCCCAAGAACAGCTACCTCCCCAATCTCTGTCTAGCAAATGGGTGAACGACACGACCTTCTATACAAGGCTTAGAATGGAGCCATACTAGTGGTAGAGTGATAGCTATTATTATAGGCAAACTCTACTAGTGGCAAGTGTCGCACCCACGATTCCCCAAAATCTATAACACATGCCCGTAGAATATCCTCTAAGGTCTGGATGGTGCGCTCTATCTGTCCATCTTTCTGGGGGTGGAAGGCAGTGCTAAGACGTAGATGGGTGCCAAAAGCATGCTGCAATCCCCTCTAGACTCGTGAGGTAAACCATGCATCCCTATCTGAGACTATGGACCTCAGAAATCCATGAAACCGCACCACCTCATCCACGTATCTCCATGCTAAAGCATCCATTGCACTCAACTCTTTAATCACCAAAAAGTATGCCGACTTCGTCAACCGGTCCACCACCACCTAGATAGCGTCACATCCTCCTTGAACCCTGGGTAGCCCTGTGAGGAAATCCATCGATATGTCATCCCACTTCCACTCAGGGACATCTAAGGGTTGCAACAAACTTCCTGGAACACGGTGTTCAGCCTTCACTTGCTGACACACCAGGCACTTGGCCATGAACTCTGCCACCGCTCGCTTTACCCCGGGCCACCAAAATTGTCCCCTCAGGCCCTGATACATCTTGGAAACTCCCAGCTGCACTTCCAGGGGTGAGTTTTGGAACTCACCAAGAACTCTCTCGTGCATCACCTCTGGAATGAACAACTTCCCTTAGAAAAGCATCTGATTCTGACTATCCTCCGCCCATCCTTCCGGGGCATCACCTTGGGTAACCCGGTCACGCATCACCTCACTTTATGAGTCCCCCCACTGGGACTCCTCCACCTACCGTAGAAGAGAGGATTGCACTGTCATCTGATACATGCAACCTCTACCACTATCCATCCTTGCATCCAGGTGTAGGGCATAAAATTATTCCATAGCCTTCTAAGAATCTGCTGACTCTCGAACCGCATCCTTCTGTGACTTCTTGCTCAAGGCATCGGCCACTACATTCCCTTTTCCTGATGTGTAGGAAATATCGAAGTCGTAGTCCTGAAGGAACTCCATCCACCTTCACTGTCGTAAGTTCAGGTCCCGCTGAGAGAAGACATACCTCAAACTCTTGTGATCCGTGAAGACCACAAAGCGTTCCCCGATGAGGTAATGTAGCCACAAATTTAGTGTGAACATGACCACCGTAATCTCCAGATCATGGGTGGAATAATTAAGCTCATGAGGCCGTAACTGCCTAGACCCATAGGAGATCACCCCTTACCGCTGCATCAACACACATCCGAGGCCTTTCCCTAAAGCATCACAGAATACCTCATACGCCACCCCTTCTTCTAGAAACCTCAACACTGGGGCACTAACCAACTTCTTCTTCAAATAAATGAAGGTCGCCCCACACTGCTCGTCCCACACGAAAGCCTGGTTCTTCTTGGTCAAAGCTGTCAAAGGTGCTGCAACTCGGTAGAAGTTGGGAATGAATCTCTGATAGTAACCTGCCAGCCCAAGGAAACTACGAACTTCTGCCACGTTCCTGGGTGCTGCCCAAGAAACAACCGCCTCAAACTTTGATGGGTCCACTCCTATCCCCTGCTCGGACACCACGTGCCCAAGGAAGTGCACCTCTCACATCCAGAACTTTCACCTGGACAACTTCCCATAGAGATGGTGCTGTCGGAGGACTTCTAAAACCGTCCTTAGGTGCTTGGCGTGATCCTCCTCTGATCTTGAGTAGATCAGGATGTCGTAAATAAAAATGACTACGAACCGATCCAGGTATTCCCGGAATATGGAGTTCATGAGTCCCATGAACACGGCTGGAGCGTTTGTAATGCCAAATGGCATGAACATGAACTCAAAGTGGCCATACCTGCACCTGAAGGCCGTCTTCGAGATGTCACCCTCATTCACCCTCAACTGCTGATATCCCGACCGCAGATCGATCTTAGAGAACCATCCTGCCCCCTTCAACTAGTAAAATAGATCATCTATCCTTGGAAGAGGGTACCGATTCTTGACCATCACCTGATTCAGCCACCTATAGTCTACGCACAACCTGAGACCACCATCTGCCTTCTTCACGAACAAGACTGGAGCACCCCATGGTGACGCACTTGGTCAAACAAAACCATTCTTCATCCGATCATCAATCTGAATCTTCAACTCCCAAAGCTCAGAAGGTGCCATCCAGTAGGGGGCCATCTAAATCGGACGAGTGCCAGGCTGCAAGTCTATCCCCAACTCGATATCACACTGAGGAGGTAGAGTCGTCACCTCCTCAGGGAAGACTTCCATGAAATCACTGAAGATCCCTGGAACTTCCACCATCTCCACATCCACCGACTCCACTGATAGCTCATCTAACAAGGAGAGGAGGGGTTCCCCTCGCTTGCTACTCCCCTGGTAACCTCGTTCACCGATTAAAGTCACACGTCGGCCACTCAAGTCTGAAAACATGACCCTTCCTCAGAAGTAGTCAATGATGACACATATAGAGAACAACCAATCAATGCCTAAGATGACATCGTATGGCTATATCTGCAACAAATAGAAGATCCCTAACTAACTGATGTGGCCCTATCATCAGTCTGCATCCTCGACAAATGTACAACAGGTCAGTCTGACCTCCGACTGGTGTGCTCAGCACCAGGGGCACTGGAATTCTCTCAGCTTCTAAACCCAGAGCATGGGCTAGACTAGGTGTAACAAAGGAGTGTGAATCTCCTGTATCGAACAAGGTATATGAAAGGGTACTAAACAAGTTGATCGTACCTCAAACGACCTCTGGCCCTGCTGGAACTGCTACTTCCACGGCGTGCAACTGCCCGCGCCCAGCTCCTCTGCCTCTCGTCTGTCGGCCACCTCCCTGACCACGTTATGGTCAAGTTCCCTGAGGAGCACCTTGGGGTCAGCCTCCTCCTGCAACGTCTGCCCTCGGAGGAGCGGGAGCTCACTGACCCTGCTGCTGCGGGAAGGGCCTGGCTGGAAACTGCTACTGCTGAGGTGGGCGCTGAACCTGCCCACCGCCGCCGTACTGTACGCTGTTCGGGAACTGGTTCCGAAGGTGCCCATGGCTCCCGCAGACAAAGCATCTCATCCCTGGGCCTGAACGGAAAGGGACAGGGCCAGGGGATTGGAACTGGAACTGCTAAGGCCTTGTCCCTGCTGGTTGGAACCTAGAGGGTCCCGATGCTAGAGGTATAGTACTAACTGCCTTTCCCTTTGACAAGCCTAGTTGAATCCCCTCTCGTGATACACCTCCTAGCGTGTGCATCCTCTCCACCACTTCATCCTTCTTCTAGACCTCTAGGTATGTCGGTAAGGTGAAGGGGGTAACAGCGTACTGGAGGGAAGGTCGGAGCACCTCCTCCAAACATCTCGCCCAAGACTCCTCATCCGGAAAGAGTTCTAGAGCAAATCAGGGGAGATCATTGAAATTGATCCCCAACTCTCTTACTAACATACCCCCCTGCTGGAGGGAGAGTATCTCATTCCTCTTCTCAGCTTTCATCATAGAAGAGAGAAATTCTGCCCGGAACTCCTTCTCGAAATCATCCAATGTCACCTCAGCCTCCCTCTTCTCCCCTAGATAAAGCATCCACCACTGACGTGATGCTCCCCGCATCTGGCTTATGGCCAGAGGAACCCAGTACTCTGCTGGATCTCGGATCAAGCCGAAAGCTATCACCAACTCCTTTAGCCAGCTCTCTGTCTCCATGTCTGAGGTGCTGCCTTCATACTTCCCGAGGTTCTTCTACTGGAAAGAACGAAGCATCTTTTTCCACTGATCATCCTTCTCCTCTTGGTTATCCCTCCGTCGGTCAGCTGAGTCAACCTATTGGGCCTCGATCGCCCGCACTACCTATGGTCACCTCCTAGGTTCCATAGCTGCAAGTAAACAAGGAATGCCTAAGCCCGAGTAGTGCAGGATATTGTCCTTACATTTTATTTGACTTATTTATTTAATTTTGAATCCCCATAACACCCAGAAACAAGAGAAAACAAGTCATTATGATACATGTACCTTTCCTAGGGTCTCTACCCTGCAATTAGTGTAGCCTTACTTGGTCGTTCGGTAGGTCCAAAGTCCTTGCATCGGATCACAGGGGGCCCTAAAATCCCGTGTCCTAGCCAGTCTTCCCTGGCCTATTTCATGCACCAAGATCACCGAACACTATTTCCCTACCATCCCATGCAATCCTAACTGTTCCTAACTCCAGACTCTATCCTATCTCTCAACCGTCAGCTCTGATACCACTTTATCACGACCCGCCTTTACCAAAAGGAGGGAAGGGTCAAGAGATTGCCAGACCCTTCCTTCTTTAAGTTGAAGGAGAGATAATGACCCCAAGACCCATCTTCAATAGGTCCCAGAGTGGTAATTAGCACCAAGGGTATAGAATCATACACAAGATGGAAGTAATTACCCTATTTATTTTAATAGGAACGGGAGATAAGATAGCAACCCCAACAACACCAAAGTTGAAAGTAAAGGTAAAGCTGAAGTAAACCCTTCCCATATGCATGTTCAAAAGTAAATGTAACAAGTACAAGGAAACTACAAAGTTAAATTACCAAAAGAAAAGAAAAACAACAACTGCAACTGTCCCAAGGTCCGAGCTAGTACGGTCCCGGATGATCCCTGTAGTCCTCCTGAAAACCTGAAAACAGTTTTATATATATAGGGTGAGTATACAAGTACACTCAGTAGTAAAAAACAAAGACTCTCATGCACAAGTGGAGAGGCATTCTAATTCCCAGTGAGAAAAGAAAAACCAAAGCACCTAGCAAGGAAAAACTATCCACCCAAGTCTCACCAAGGCACACTCCCCAAATAACGCAAAGAAAGTAAAGTATAGTAATAGCACATCGATGATTGGGTACCCCAAGCCACTTTCCCACTGGTTATTGAATAAATCCTATGCATCGAACCAATCCCGCCATTCTCATCGCAGTCCCACTGCCAAACCCTGCCCGCACACACCTAGGCCACAACCTCACCGCAGTCCCACTGCCAAATCCCGCCCGCACACACCTGGGCCACAACCACTACGTGTAACCACACCAGCAAACACGTAGGTCAGAACAACCGCTTCCACGCCCGAAGACACCTGGGCCTCATCCTAAAGACACTTGGGAAACAACCTGCCTGCAAACACCTGGGCCAACCACCACAACTACCCTGCCTGAAGATTCTTGGGCAAATAATGGACTTCAGGCCATCACAGCCTGCCCGGAGAGTCTTGGGCTATTTGGGAAAGGGAGAAAAAAGGATCTAATAACCAGCCACTCGTAGGAGTGTTGGAAAAAACACTCTCCTCATAAAATGGTGTTTTCGGCACTAAGTGATCAACTTGGGTGGGGCGTGAATAAGAAACACAAGAACTAAAATTATATATATATAGGTAATAGGCACTCAACCCAACCTAGGGTTCCACACCTTAACCAAGCATGAACAGCCTGGTCACTACTCATAGGAAACATACTACTCACAATTCGAGTCACAAATCATTCCCAGAATCAATTTCCCAATTAACCCATTCTTATTCCCATGTTCAAGTGATCCTATTTAAGTAAAATTATGCAGTACCGGGCAACTAGCAGGAATAAGAACGAGCCTAGGGAAAAAGTTACATCCAACAGCAATTTAAACATCACACCCAGTTCTCTTGTAAATTCACATCAAAGTGAGATCCCTCCAGGAATTGGAACCAAAACAGGCTTTAAGATACAGCCCCCGCATTCCCAGAACTATCAATAAACAAGGTTTCACAACAGAAGAGGATTCCACTCCAATTCATGATATAGCAGAGCAACCATAACCCCAGATTCACAACCAGCAACCGTACCACATTAGAGGATCCAATCCTCACCCACATCACCCCAACAATCTAAGCCCATGAAATAAAACAACCAAACCACCACCACTAACACAAAGTAGGCCCTTGCAGGTATTTTCAGATTTAAAAGATTTAACACACTCCATGGTTTCAATTCTACTAGACTTTAACCGGAGTTGTCACAGAAAAGGGTTGATCCTGGTGCTTTCAATTTATTTAACTAAGTATACGTAATTAACCAATTCCATGTTTATTTAAACATCCAGGAGCACCTAGGTTCATTAGTCACCGAGAAAGACCACCAACGGCCATGGTTTTCAGTGAGCATAGGCCCGTATAATTCACAACACATACTAACATAAAAGAGTATAGCAGAGCATCGATCACAACCCTTCATTATTTTAAAGGTCCGTTCATTATCTTTTGTTTAGTTTGGTTTCATAAATCCCCACAAAAACAAAAGCGTACCCAACCCGCATGATGCACAGAAAGGAGAGGCGAAGGAAAACCCTACCTGGTTGATCAAGGATCGACGTTAAGTCTTTGCGTGGAAACTAGAAAATAGGAGTAGCAGGAGCTCCACATAATGCGATCAAGGAAAACGTCGCAATAGGGGTACGGCTCGGGACAAATGGAACTCAGAGCGCAGGGTGATAGAAAACAAGAAAATCAGGGAGAGGATGAGCCTTTAGGTTATAAGGACTGAGATACCATTCCCGGGACGGTTAAGATATGGAGAGAAAACTCGAAACTGCGAAAGAAGCAGGATCGTGTGTTGACCACGCGGCTGTGCCACTCCACACGTCCAACCAAAAAGGTTCTTGTCCTTCAGGGTGGTTAAAACTGACACACACCACCTTACGCCCTACAGGCATTTATAAAAATGTGGTTAAAGCATGACCAAAATGCATGATTTTTCACTTAAGGAGGGTACCTCACCAAAATATTTAATTAAACGACATTAATGGGCTTTAAAATAGGTTTAATGGGGTCAAAACAAGGTTTAAAACCCAATTTGCACAAAAGGAGGTGCTAATGGAAAACACATGGAGTTACCGGTACCCCAAGGTCACCGGTAGGCTAGGCCACTGGTAGGCGAGGTCTATCGGTAGACCAAGCTACCAGTAGGCCACCGGTAGGCCGAGCCACCTGTAGGCCGAGCGACTGGTAGGCCGAGCCACCGGTAGGCCGAGCCACCGGTAGGCCGAGCCACCGGTAGGCCGAGCCACCGGTAGGCCAAGCGACTGGTAGGCCGAGCTACCGGTAGGTTGAGGCCACCGGTATGCCGAGGCCACTCTTAGGAGTTTTAAGCTTCACCGAGAAGCTAGGATGGCCTTCTATACCACCCAGAACACCCCAAACATCAGATTTTCACCATGTAATGGACCCCAAAACCCCGGGCCATTACATGTATTGAGTTGTGTACTCATTATTGATGAAAACTTAATAATCTATTCCACTTTCCAATTAAATATCCATGAGTAGAGATACCTAACCCATGATCTTGAATTGGTTGTAGTGATTTTTTCATTAAATATTTGGTGGTGTTTTCTTTATGGGGATAATTGTGACATATATACAGATCATAAAATCCTCAATTATATATTCACACAAAAAGAGATCAATATGTGCCAATAAAAGTGTTTAGCTCTGATCAAATATCATGATTGTTAAATCTATTACTATATTGGGAAGGTGAATAAAGTGTCAGATGATCTGAGTAGAAAGGATCCTATGACCCTATCCATTAAGAGGATTAAAAGGGATCCAATCTTCTTGGATATGAAAAGGATAGAATTGGGAATAATAAATCGATCTTCATTCTAACTTGCTCAAATAACTGCTCAACCATCCATTATTTATAGGTTTTAGGAGGCCAAAAGATATGATGAGGAGATACATATAAAGGTAGCGAATATTTCAAAGTTCAACTTTGATAAATATAGAGTTATAAGGTTTGAAACCCATATATGTGTCCCATAAAAACTTGAGTTGAAGAGGGAACTTTTGTGTGGTGTTCATAACTCATCCTTCTTTATTCATCTAAGAATCACTAAGATGTATAAAAATATGAAGAAAAATTTTGGTGGGATAACATGAAGAGCAAGATTACAGAATTTTTATATTGATGCTTGGCATGCCAACAAGTTATGGCTGAACAATAGAAGTATAAGGGTATGATGAAATCATTTTACATACTAGTATATAAATGAAAAAACATAACCATATATTTAATTATAGGACTTATCAAAACATAAATAGGAAATAACATTATCTAGGTGGTAGTCAATCACATTAAAAAGTCAGAACATTTCATTATTATCAAGGAATATTTATCTCTAGACCAAATCACTAGGATATACATAAGGGAAGTGGTAAGACTTCATGTAGTGCCACTCTCCATTGTATCTAATCAATATTTGATGTTTACCTCAATATTCTAGAGAATCATTCAGTAAGTGTTGGATATAGAGCTGAGTTTTAGTGCTGCTTATCACCCTTATATGGATGACCAGTATGAGGGAACCTTTAAAACACTAGAGGATATTCTGATATCATGTTCAATGGATTTATAAGGATATTGGTATCAACACATTACCCTACTAGAGTTCTCATATAACAAAAATTTCCATTCTAGTATTCAATTGACACCTTATGAGGATCTGTATGGGAAGTGGCATCAGACTACGGCATGCTGGGATGAAGTTGGAGAGAAGAAACTAATGAGATCTAATCTTATCCAAGATATTATATAGAAGGTTCAAACAATTAAATTCCATATTAATTCCATGAAAATTCAATAGAAATTCTTTGTATAAAATCATCGATGAGACATGGAGTTTGAGGTCTGAGATAAGGTGTTATTTTGTATATATCAGTGGAATAAATTCATGAGGTTTGGGAAGAAGGGAAAGCTTAGTCCTAGATACATATGCCCCTTTGAGATCCTTGATCTCATCAGAGATATATCCTATCAAATAACACAGCCACCTAACCTATCTTAAGTATATGATATGTTTCATGTATCCCTCTTGAGGAAGTACACACTAAACTCCTCAGATGTACTGTATTCTAATGTAGTACCTTTGGAGAATGATCTTTCACATGAGGAGTAGACGATGAAGATATTATATTGTAGAGACAAAGTTCTATGAAATAATATGACTCCCTTGGTCAAAGTGTTGTGGTAGAACTAAAAATCTGAGGAGGTGATATGGGAACTAGAAGAAGTAATAAAACAGAAGTACCCTAATCTGTTTTAGTGTATGAAATTAATTTTCAAGGGAAAATTTTGAAGGGGGTGGGGGAATATAATGACACAAACTTTCATAAATGAAACTCCCTTTTTGAATGAATAATTTTCTTATTAATAAATGTAGTTATAGAAAACACATGAATTAGTTTGGTCATTTTGGAGCATTATAAAATATATACTATCATATTTAAAAGACCGTCAAGCATTATAACCATTGATAATATATAAATTATATAGTTACTAGTAAGATTAGTATATATTAAGGGTTTTTATAAATTCTAATTGATATAGATGGAAGAAGTGATGACCATGAAAAGTAAGATCATACCCTATGAAGCCCATTTTTCGGAGCTTCTGAGGAAGATGTCATCACTAGGATTTTCCCTTGATCAATACTAGGATGAGAGTCAATAACTGAAACATGAAAAAAAACCATTTACAGTATAATTTCAAGCTTATCGATATCATGACCGAAATCATATTCACTGAACCACCCCAAGAAAGTGCCACCATCGAACACCTTACCCTAGGGGAGTACGTTGGTGTAATAAGGGTTTATGTATCTAGACCATGGTAGTATAGATTTTTATATTTTATTTTAAATAAAATAATTATTATATTTATCCCCTTTTTATAAATTATTATATAATTATTTTGATAAAAATTAGATTTTTATATGAAGAAATCAAAATTTTATTTTTTGGAAATATATAGTTTTAATTAAAACAATATTTTGATAAATTCAAGATTCTTTAAAAAAGTGTTATTTTAATAAATTTTTCTTATTAAATAATATTTATTTAAATATAAATGATAATATAATTTAATGAAGTCCAATATAATTTTTATAAGGGCCAGAAAGTTGTTTGTGTTGTAAAAAATAGTATTTTCGAATAAATAAGGTTTTTTATTTAAAAGTGTAAATTCTTATATTTAGAAAATTATTTGGGTGAAATAAATATTATTTTTGAAATTTTCATGTTATAATTATATAATAGTTATTTTTTTATAATATTCTGAGATAGTCGAATTTTTGGGTAAAAATTAAATATGGTATAAATGTATGGTCTATATTATGACATAATAAAATCACAAAAGTGATGTAATTAATACTATAAAGGGAATAAATTAAAAAATAGGTTTCCTTTTTAAAATAATTGTTTTTTAAGTTATTTTATTAATTTTATAAAACTTTAATGAATGCTCTAGAACCAATATTTTATTTTTGTTAGAACCATGGTCTTCTATGCATGATTTGGAGTATGGTTTGTGTTTGTTGTCAATCAGCAGTGGAAGTTCAGAATGTGTACTCGCAAAGAGATCATACAGTTCAAGCAGACAATAGTATTGAAGGTGGCACCATTTCCCAGTGTTTACCAAATATTTGGGCCTGAAAATCGACAAATGGAGAAAAGTGTTTTTGGAAAATAGACTTGCGCGACGTGTACTGGATGAAGAGGAAACTTGAGCGCCATATGTTTTTCAAGATCAGAACATGGGAAAATGACAATGGGATAAGGGTCGCGCAAGTTTTGGTCTGGTCGCGCAAGTGACCTGCACGCCATGAAGAGACTTGGGCGCCGATGCCTAGGAAGAATGGAAACTTTCACGCCTATTGTTTTTCAATATCATAACTTCAAAATATGGTAAAGGAAAGAAGGTCTCGCAAGTATTTGTGTAGGTCACGCAAGTGAGTAGCGCGACAGAGGCTAGGGAGGATGAGCTGTGCACCGGAACCTGTGCACCGAGGGAACACTTGCGCGCCACCGTGCAGGGGATCCAGTTTTCCTATAAATAGAGGACCCCCTCCTCATTTGAAACTAAGTTCAAGACTTAGAGATTTTTTGAGCTCTCGTCGCGCAATTGGTTGAGTCGCGCAAGTGGTTGTTGGGTCATGCAAGTAGAGGCTGCGCGCCAATTGTTGGCTGCGCGACCAAGGCAGTTGGGGAGTTAAAGGCGCAAAGTCGCGCAAGTTTGGTGTTGAAGGAGGCAGTGTCGCGCAAGTTTTTTGGTGTCACCTGCACGCTGATTTTGTACCACGCAAGTGACTTGCACACCGGTATTGTGACCTGCGCGCCGGGCTTGGATAAGCGCGCCAGGGTTGTTAAAGTTCATCTGTCCTTTTGAAGCTGCACGAAAGCTGGAAGATCACCCGGTACCCTCAGCGCAAAGTGAGATTCATCTTCTGGTGAGAGTTGGACTTCAACAGAGCATCTAAATACGATAGAGGATGCATTCTTATGCAATGATGACGAGACATTCATGTCTATAAACTGAGTGGGACTTCATCAACATCAGTGAGCTAGGGGGAGTCAATGGGAGTGACCTGAGGGAAGCAGTGAGCTATCCCTGAACCTTTGTAAAGGCAGTGAGCCTGGGACAGAGTGATTGTGATGAAACCTTTGTAATCCATAACTAGTGAAGATTAGTGGAATTTGGTACGACCGACAACTTGTCAGCGTATGCTCCTTGGACGTAGCCCTTAGTGGTGAACCAAGTAAAAAGTGATGTGTCTTCTCTGTGCATGTGAATGTTTTCTTTCTAATCATATTCATCATACAGGTTCAACAAGTTCCTACCAACGTGGGAACAAGATCCATCACATTAAAAGAAAAAGTTTTCACCCTGATTCACCCCTCCCCTCTAAGGGTATCCCATGGTCCTTCAAGTGGTATCCGAGCGAGGTTGCTGGTGTTGAATCTGTCCTTTATCGTCATGGAGAATGCAGTCAATGTCAGGGGAGTCCCTCACTTAGATGGAATTAATTTCCAGATCTGGAAGAACAGAATGAGATCTCATCTAAGATCTCTTGGAATGGAAGTTCTCTTTTCTACTGTGCAAGGAATACAAGTCACTGATCCAACAAGCCTGGCTATGACTGAAACAGACAGGAAAATTCTTGATGCATATGCTAAAGCACAAAATGCACTCACTGCAGCCCTTTCTGATTAGATCTACCTAAAGGTGATGAATTTCACCTCAACAAAATCCATGTGGGATAAACTTGAAAATATTTATGAAGGAGATAGCAAAGTGAAGGAGGCGAAACTGCAAGTGCTGCACAATCGGTTTGATGATCTGAAGATGCATCCAGATGAAAATGCAGACTCTTTCTTCAATCGAATTACTGAAGTGGTTGGATCAATTCGGGGTCTAGGAGAAGAAATCAAAGACATTGATATTGTAAAGAAAATATTAAGAAGACTTCCACCTCTGTACAATGAAAAGGTGTCATCTCTTGAGGAAAGAGATCTTTCCAAACTTTCCCTAGATGATTTACTGAGTAGCTTGGTAGCATATGAAATGAGAGTCAAACCAGAAGATGCTATGACTCGTGTGATAAAGGAAATAGCATTCAAAGCCATGGATAAACTGAAAATCTCAAAAGATAGTAGCGGTGAAGATGAAAAAGAAAAAGAAATTCTTTCTCTCATTGCAAAGAAGTTCCATAAGGGGAAAGGGAAATTCAAAGGGAAGTTACCTCTCGCATGTTTCCGTTGTGGAAAAGTTGGGCACATTGCCTCTCAGTGCTTAAGAAAGACCAATGATGAAGATAGTGAAGATGAAATCTTCGAGAAGCCTCGGAGAAGGTTCTTCAAAAAGGGAGACTTTAAATCTAGAAAGAAAATGAAAAAGAAGAGTTTTGTCTGTGAAGAGGAAGAAGACGATAATGAATTCTGTGATGAAGAAGAACCAGAATTCAAAACTGGGAACCACACTTCTATGATGGCCACTGTTGAAAAGTTAGAAGATACTGGTGGACAAAAACAACTTAGAACTTGTGTAGATCTCGAGATGCAACTTAAGGATGCGGTTAGTAAGCTTAATATTAAATGTAAGAGTTGCAATAAGTGGAAATCAATTGTAGAAGAATCAACTAAATATGTTGATCAACTTGAAGCTGAAATTGAATGACTGGAAGAATTTATGAAGGTACAGTCTAAAATAATTGAAAGCAATGATGATGTAGTAGATATGAAGCTAAGAATTGAAGAGAAGGCAAAGGTCATCAATGACCTCACCTCAAGACTGCTGAGGGTCTTGAGGAGGAAGTTGTTACTCTAAGGAGTAAACTGGAGACTGAATCAATTCCAAAAGAATAGAGGAAGAAAATATAGTTTGGAAGATTCTTAGATGCAGAATTACTAGAAAGAGCCAAGTGTTCTTCAGATGGGGTTGGAAAAATCTTGAGTGATCAAAGACCCGCTTGCATGGGAAAGAGTGGAATTGGCTGTGAGGCTGAGACATCAACTGCTGGAAGTGAAAAGATCCAAAAGAAAGATAAGATGAAAGTTGAACATGTGGAAACGTTACCTAAAGTGCCGAAAAGGGAACCCTCAATCCAAAATAAAAGGAGAACTGAAAATTATCCTCAAACATTCAGAAATGACATACAGTCTAACTATTCTCCCAATAAAGAAGGTATGAGGAGAAATTCAAGTGATAAGACATTTCCTCTCATGAAGTGTCAATTCTGTGGCTATCTGGGCCATACCATGTCTTATTGCGAAGAGGCAAGGAGATATCTGAATGGAGAAGATATAGAAGTTCAACAAAGGAGAACAATTTCATATCCTAATTCTTATAGAAGAAACAATTTCTATGGATATTGTTATCGTTGTTCTAACTTTGGTTATAAGGCTGCTAATTGCAGGCAGAGAAGGGACATGGACACCTCATACCAGAGTTCAAGACAAGTCAAGTCTCGTCAGCAAGATAGTGTTTCTCTTTCAAACAGGTTTTCTCCTCTCAAAGAAGATTTTGACTATGAAGAACCTGGGTATGCGGAAGAGATAATTGAAAGGCCATCAGTTATATATACTCAATCCAATGTCTCATGGAAGGAAAGGAAGAAGATTGAGAAATCCAACCTTGTAGAGGTGGCCCTCAAAGCTACAAAGAACAACAGTACCTGGATTCTGGATAGCGGTTGTTCATCTCATATGACAGGTAATGTCGGCCTGCTAACGAATATCATAAGGAAGGTTGATGGTAAAGTAAGATTTGGTAATGACGGGGCTCTGAAAATCAAAGGGAGTGGAAGTACCGAATTTGCTAATGGAGAACTGAAGAAGACTGAAGTCCTTTACATAGATGACCTATGTCATAATCTTCTCAGCGTGAGTCAACTCTGTGACTTAGGACTTATAGTTACTTTTAATCAGAAAGGCTGCACTATCAAGGGAAAGACATGCAATTCACTTATGAAGGGATGCAGAATAGAAGGCAACTTGTATCGGGTAAATAGTGAAGAAAATGTATGTTACATGACTATTGAAGAAGAAAACAATTTGTGGCATCGGAGACTGGGACACATCAATCAACAAGACATGGAGAAAATATCAAAATTAAGAATTTTCATGGACATTCCCAACCTGAAGCATGAGCGTGAAAAATCTTGTGATGTTTTCATTCGTGGGAAGCTGGTCTGTAGTTCATATCGGCCAAAGAAGAAAAGGGAATCTCACCTTCTTGATTTGATTCATAAAGATGTATGTGGGATGATAAATGTTGCTGGAACTCATGGAGAAAGGTACTTTGTCCTTTTCATATATGATTACAGTAGAATGGCATGTGTGATGGTTATTCACAGTAAACGAAAAGTCCTTGACTGCATGAAAACATATCGGCGAATCGCCGAGAATGATATTGGACGAACAATAAAAGTGTTGCGATCTGACAATGGAGGAGAATACACATCAATTGAATTTTAAAATTATCTGGAGAAGCATGGGATATAGCATGAGGTAGCTGCTGTGAGAACTCCACAACAAAATGGAGTTGTTGAACGTAGGAATCGACAAGTGAACAACATGGCACGAACTATGCTGATTGAGAGTCGTATTCCACGACATTACTGGAAAGAGGCTGTTCAAGCTGTAGTGTACATTCAAAATCAAACAGGACTTTATATGGGTGAGATGAAGACACTATATGAATTGTGGCATGGACGGAAGCCTTCTTTAAAATACTTTCATGTCTTTGGAAGTAAATGCTTCATCAGGAACAAAGAAGGAAATCAAGGGAAATATGGCAACAATGCAGATGAAGGAATTTTCCTCAGTTACTCAATGAACAGAAAAGCCTACAAATGCTTCAAAAAGCATTTAGGAAGGATTGTAGAAAGTAGTGATGTTAAGATAATTGAAGAGAAAACAAAAAATGCTTCAAGGACGTCATATGTTGATGTGATAGAAAGTTAGGAAGAAAGTGAACGTGAAGAAAATACAAATGCAGAAATAGATGAAGTTGTTCAAAACAATCAACATTCACATCATGATGTTGACTTAGAAGAAGAATCTGAAGAAGAAACTATGGATGAAGAGAATGCTTCTGAACCTCACAGGAGAAATCGAAGAGCTGAGATTGATCCATCCAACATAATTGGGGACAGGAGTGCACCCACTCAAACAAGAAGGATGAGGAATAACACCCAATCTGCATTTCTATCAGTTGTAGAGCCATCCTCATTTGAAGAAGCTGCAAATGATGAATCTTGGGTGAAATCCATGAATGATGAATTAGATCAGATTGACAAGAATCAGACATGGGATCTTGTCCAGAGACCCGAAGGTCACAATATTATTGGTACCAAATGGATATTCAAAAATAAGTTTGATGAGCATGGAAGTGTCACCAGAAACAAGGCATGACTGGTATGTAAAGGATACTCCCAGATTGAAGGCATTGATGTTGAAGAAACCTTTGCTCTAGTGGCTAGACTGGAGTCAATCAGGATTTTCCTTGCCATGGAACTCCAAAGAGGATATAAAGTATATCAAATGGATGTCATGACATCATTTTTGAATGGTTTAATCGAATAAGAAGTCTACATCGAACAACCAGTGGTATTTTTTTTGGTTACTGATGAAACAAAGGTCTGCAAACTGAAAAAGCTCTATATGGTTTGAAGCAGGCACCATGGGCGTGGTACTCACAGCTAGATTCATATCTCAAGAAGTTGTAATTCAAAAGAGGAGGAGTTGATCACAATCTCTATGTGAAGAATTCTCCAAAAGATCAATTCATGGTTCTAGTCTACGTTCATGATATCATATTTGGTGGCAGCAGGCAGAAATCAGTGGACGAATTTGCCAACCACATGAAATCAGAATTTGAAATGTCTGTGATTGGGGAGCTCACATATTTCTTGGGGCTGCAGGTGATTCAAAATAAGGAATACACTTTCATTTCTCAGGAAAAATATGCAAGAGAGCTGTTGAAGAAGTTTAATATGCAAGACTCCAAACCAATGTCAACTCTTATTGTAGTTGGAACTAAACTTAGAAAGCATGAGGATGGGGGCTCTGTTGATCCCACCATGTATAAGAGGATCATTGGAAGCCTACTGTACCTGACAGCGACACGACCAGATATTATCTTTGCCACATGCCTTGCGGCCCGCTTTCAGTGTAATCTAAAGGAGGAACATATGACGACAATAAAAAGAATCATGAGGTACATTCAAGGTACACATAACTTCGGGTTATTTTTTGCTGCAGGCAGGGACAATGAATTATCAGCATTTTCTGATGCTGACTGGGCTGGTGATGTAGTAGACAGAAAGTTTACTAGTGGTGGATCTTTCTATATTGGGCAGAAATGTGTTGGCTGGTTGAGCAAGAAACAAGAAATTACTTCTCTTAGTACTACTGAAGCTGATTATATCTCTGCCACAAAGGCATGCACTCAACTGCTATGTATGAAGCAACAATTAACAGATATTGGTGATGAGGTAAAGCAACCTATGGTGATTTACTGTGATAACAAGAGTGTAATTGATCTTACGAAGAATCCTATTCAGCATTCCCGTACGAAACATATTGAAATAAGGTATCACTTTATCAAAGAAAAAGTGGAACAAGGGGTGATTAGAATGGATCATGTGGGAACTGATGAGCAAGTGGCTGATATCCTGACCAAACCACTATCCATGGCTGTGTTTGAGAAGCATCGGTTGAAACTCGGTGTTCAGCCATCTCCCAGTGCATAAGGAGGTTACGCATTACCCCTCTCCCCATTTATGATAACTATTTTATCTGTTTATGGATATGATGCAGGTTTATGGGGGAGATACTATCTAGGGGGAGTATGGATTGAGCTGAACGTTGCACAAATTACTGGCCTTTGGATTTATTGTCAATGGGGGAGAAAGGAATAAATTCAGGCAAGTAATGCTTCTGTGATGAGAATAATGAGAAGGAAAACATTGGAACCCAATTATGAGAAGAATGAGAAGGAAAACATTGGAACTCAATTCAAGCTTCCTCTCTTGTTTTCTACACCGAGCATTGCTCACGTAGACTTAGAGTGTTGGCTGAGTTGATTCTTGCATTTTTGGTTTTCACATGGATGGAGCTCTATTGAATTTATTTTCTGATTGCGAACAAACCCAAAGGGGGACATTGTTAGAACCATGGTCTTCTATGCATGATTTGGAGTATGGTTTGTGTTTGTTGTCAATCAGTAGAGGAAGTTCAGAATGTGTTCCCGCAAAGAGATCATTCAGTTCAAGCAGACAATAGTATTGAAGGTGGTGCCGTTTCCCAGTGTTTTCCAAATTTTTGGGCCTAAAAATCAACAAATGGAGAAATTTTTTTTTGTCAAAGTGACTTGCGCACCGTGTACTGGATGAAGAGGAAACTTGAGCGCCATATGTTTTTCAAGATCATAACATGGGAAAATGACAATGGGATAAGGGCCGCGCAAGTTTTGGGCTGGTCGCGCAAGTAACCTGCGCGCCGTGAAGAGACTTGGGTGCCGATGTCTAGGAAGACTGGAAACTTGGGTGCTTATTGTTTTTGAATATCATAACTTCAAAATATGGTAAAGGAAAGAAGGTCGCGCAAGTATTTGTGTAGGTCGCGCAAGTGAGTAGCGCGACAGAGGCTAGGGAGGATGAGCTGCACGCCGGAACCTGCGCACCGAGGGAACACTTGCGGGCCACCGCGCAGGGGATCCAGTTTTCCTATAAATAGAGGACCCCTCCTCATTTGCAATGAAGTTCAAGACTTAGAGATTTTTCGAGCTCTCATCGCGCAAGTTCTTGAGTCGCGCAAGTGGTTGTTGGGTCGCGCAAGTAGAGGCTGCGCGCCAATTGTTGGTTCCGCGACCAAGGCAGTTGGGGAGTTAAAGGCGCAACGCGCGCAAGTTTGGTGTTGAAGGATGAAGTGTCGCGCAAGTTGTTTGGTGTCACCTGCACGCCGATTTTTTACCACGCAAGTGACTTGCGCGCCGGGATTGTGACTTGCGCGCCGGGCTTGGATAAGCGCGCCAGGGTTGTTAAAGTTCATCTGTCCTTTTGAAGCTGCACGAAAGCTGGAAGATCACCTGGTACCCTCAGTGCAAAGTGAGATTCATCTTCTGGTGAGATTTGGACTTCAACAGAGCATCTACATACGACATAGGATGCATTCTTATGAAATGATGACGAGACCTTCACGTCTATAAACTGAGTGGGACTTCACCAATGGCAGTGAGACAGGGGGAGTCAATGGGAGTGACCTGAGGGAAGAAGTGAGCTATCCCTGAACCTTTGTAAAGGCAGTGAGCCTGGGATAGAGTGATTGTGCCCAAACCTTTGTAATCCATAGCTAGTGAAGATTAGTGGAATTTGGTACGACCGACAACTTTTCGGCGTATGCTCCTTGGACGTAGCCCTTAGTTGTGAACCAAGTAAAAAGTGTTGTGTCTTCTCTGTGCATGTGAATGTTTTCTTTCTGATCATATTCATCGTACAGGTTCAACAAGTTCCTACCAACATGGGAACAAGATCCATCACATTAAAAGAAAAAGTTTTCACCCTGATTCACCCCTCCCCTCTCAGGGTGTCCCAGGGTCCTTCAATTTTAAGGTTTTAAAATGAATTCTTTAAGAACATGACTCACTTCCACATAAATAATGGAATTATTTTAATTTGTTCAGTTATTAAACTTATAAAATATTTTAAAAAACTCCTCTTTTATAGAAACCATGGGAATATTTTTTATTTTTTATTATTTTATTATATAGAGTAAAAAAACTAAGTTTAGAAATTAATAAAAAATTATCCTCTATTTTGCTATAAATACCCACCCAAATCCCCCCTCCTATTAACCAAAAACCAATTTAGCATGAAGTTACTATCTATATACCTCTATAAATCCCCCAAGGTGTTCCCAATCTCTTAAGAAGCTCCTCCTATGCTTTTAGAAGCACCCTCTTAAGGTAAGAGATTCTATACCTCTACTTTATTCTAGTACTTTTTTGTATTATGACTTTAAATTTTTATTTTTTCATGTTATAATATGTTTTTACACATACCTTTACCATACTTATAATTATTGAGTAATGAGAGACCACAATTTACTCTCATTAAACCCTTCCATGAACCTTTATATATACCTGTTATGCTGTCAAAATTATCCCATGATTTTATATGCCAAACATTTGTGTTGTGTATACCCATCCCCATTTCCACCCAAGGGTATTAACTTAGATTTAATAATACTTCATTTATTTGGGACTACCATGTATGTAAACGACATTCCTTAATCATGGGATTAAAAATTTGTGAAATATATTCTTATGTTGTATGATCTATGTGGTATACAAATGCATGAACGTGATAGGAATGTGACGGGTGTGCTTAGAATTATATTATCCTTCAGTGCATTGGGTAATGTTTTTATCTCATTAGATACCATGTATGGTGCATAAGAGGTTATAATAAGCACACTATGATATTATTTCCTAGTTTTTATCCTTGACTTATGCTTATGATGTCATGTTTTTATGTTGTTGCCACATTCTTATATTGCTTTGATGTTATCATCTAATATCATGCTTCGATGTTCGTGTTTACAATTATCACCCCTTTATGTCACCTTGATATTCATATTGAATCACATTTATTTACTTTCATCATGTTATTCTTTGATTATTCCCTTACTGGGCATTATAGATCACCTCTTTCTTATGTACATCCCTTGGATATCCCATGAAATATTGGAAGATTAATGGATTTTAAGGGCATGTTGTTTAGTTTTTAAATAATGTTATTGTACCCTAGTTTCAAGTTATTGTGTTATGTATCTAATTACCCAAATACACTAGGCCTATCGATCTTCTATAATTGTATTAAGTTCATATTTATATAATAAATCATGAAATAAAGTATATAAAATACATGGGTTGTCATAGTGATAGTTTCACCCCTTACCAAAGATCAGAACATCTGTAAAGGAAATTATATCGATGCTAGAGGGTTTCTTAGTAGACTTGGGGGATTCAGAGCTACACATTCCCTTAATATTTTCATGTTGGAGACTTTCCTTTTAAGGAAACAATCCCTTAGTCATATTCTGAGTACGGAAGTTATGAGTGATAAAGTGACTTAACCTTCTTGGAAAACATCCTCACATGAATGATACTATCAATATTATCATTATAAATAGACTCCTATTCCATCATAGATTCTGAATAATAACAATCCTATGAAGACATAAATGTGTCTTTAGCCATATAGGATTATCACTAGTACAAAATACATTTATAATGATGTGTTTTTCATGTCAGTTATAACCGGAAACATAAATAATTTTCCATATAAGTTATTAAATAACCGATATGAAAAATATGAGGCATATATTTATTATGTAAGTTATTTAATAGCCAAAATGAAAAATATTTATTTTTTTATAAAATGTGAGGACAAGTCATTTTGAATTCATTCATTATCGAGGTAGCAATTGGTTTTCTCTCACACAGTAAACCCTAACCCTTTATTATTTGATCTGGTGGCCTCGAATCTCTTTTAGTTGGACTTAACCACTATCATCCACCCTCATAAGTTATCATGTTCAAATTTTAGAATCTATGAACTATCTTTCCCTCACCACCCCTTCTTATTATTCACCCTTCCAATATCTATTTTTAGTTTTTATTTATTGTTTTTATTTTCCATGCATCCAAGGTATGTTTATATTAACGAATGTTCTTTTGGGTTTGTTTGGTTGAATGATACCTTCCACCTCTTTTATTTTGAATTCTATTCAGGATTTGTATTTACATTTATGAAGCTAAGGTATTTTTTAATTGATGAATGAATTTTCTAATATTAAGGTTTGATCAAATGACTATTTGATGAAATTGTGTTATAAATAATGTTAAATTTCTAATTAATTAGTGTTTAAGGTATGGTTTTGTTTTCATTATAAAAAGGTGTTTTGAAGGTATAGTGGATTATGGAGTTTGAATATAGAGTCTTGATAATATATATTTAGATGATCATGATAATTACACAATTGTATTTTGATTGGATTTTTATTTAAATTTTATTTGAATGGAATATGTTTTTTGTGAGCGTAATTAGTATGTTTTTTAGTCAAACTTGGATATAAATTTTGGTATAAGTGTAGGAATGTATTTATATTCTTTGACATGTTTTTTAATTTTTTATCACTTTATAATATTTTTCCATTTATATTGAGATATTTATTTATTTAATTTGAAAATAATAAATATATAATTATGAAATTATTTAATAAAAATAAGGAATAATTGCGTTTTATTTGTGGTCAACCCTTTAAAATCAATATGTTTCTACACCATTATTATTTTTAAAATTTTATGAATATATGATAATTCAATATGTTTATAGTTATACTTTTTTTATCAAATATTTTGTCTTTATTTTATTTTTGAAATATTTTATGTTATTTTTTATTATTATTTTTAAAAGTAAATTTGAAATTAAATTTCTAAATATAAAAACTTATTTTCAATTCTTGATTTTTTTATTGATAATAATGAGTCAATGTTGGATTATTGTGCTGTGAACAAGTGATGTATATGAGGAAGGTGTTGATGCTTTTTTGAAATTTTCAAAATGAAATACTCTAAATAATGACTTTTTTTCTATCCATGCTTGAAATGTTTAAATATGAAAAAGCTAAAAAGCATAGAAGTAAATGATCATTTATTTTTTCATGGTTTTAATCTAGGTTAAAAACCTTGGATTTTTCATGGTGAAACTAATAAAAATTCAAGATCTATTGATGATGATTATTTTCAATATGATAGGTCTGATCAAATTGGAGAAATGATTCAAGATGTTGAAGTAGAGGAAATTATGAAAGCAATGATAATTGAGAATATATAAGGTGATACAAAAAAATATTGTATCTAGGTTTTATAGAATTTACGATTTTATCAATGGTGTTAAGGTTGATTAACTTGAAGATGAAAAATGGATGGAGTTACAAGAGTTTTAATGGGTTTCTATAACCATCAAAAGTCATAATTTCTAAATAAAATGATCTTCTTGATTCAAATTATAACGAGAATAAAATATTATTCCTTATGGGTTTGGGGTAGAATAATATAAAAGTCTACAAGAATGACTATGTTCTATATAAGAAGTAATATGATGTTTTTTCACAATTTTCTAAATTTGGGACATCATGGTATAAATTGAAAGAAAAATCACAGGCTGATTTAGTAGTTACAAATACTCCTTCCAAGGAAATTTGGTATCTTCCTATAATTTATCATTTGAAATGTTTAATTGAAAATTTAAATAATGAAAAAAGGTTAATATGTAATAAAAATGAGAAGATATCTTATGAAAAATTACATTATCCAGCTAAATGTCTACAGTAGAAGAAAATTGATCATCTGTTTCCTATATTCAGAGATAAAGTTATAAATCTAAGACATGGATTGTGTATAGATAAAATGAATCTATATTGAATAATTAATATAAAACATAGTTCATGGATGGTTTTATTGGTAATTTACAACTTATATTCTAAATTTTGTATTATGTATAAATATTTCATGTTAAGTTTAATTATTTTTGGACCAAAACATCTCGAAAATGATATTGATGTTTTCTTATCATCGCTAATTGATGATTTAAATATTTTATGGGAGGAAAGTATTAGAGTGTATGATTCTTATAAAATGGAACATTTTTAACTACATGCAGTGATTAGATTCACTATAAATGAATTCCCAACATATTAAAATTTGTCTGGATATAGTGTTAAGGAGCATTAATCTTGCCCAATTTTTAAGGAAAGGACTTAATATTATTAACTACAACATGAAAAAAAGTAAACATGGTTCATCATTGGTTTTTTTTCTATGAATCACTCTTATAAAAGATTTAAAAGTAATTTAATGGATACCATGAATTTGATATTTCTCCAAAACCTTTGTCCATTGATCATTATTTTGATATGGTGAAAAATATTGATGTCACATTCAGAAATACTAAAAAAACTATTGATGATAGAAATATTTGGAAGAAATTATCAATATTTTTTGAGCTTCCATATTGAATATATCATGAGGTCAAACATAAAATTGATGTTATGTATGTGGAAAAGAATATCTATGACAGTTTTATTGGAACATTATTATATATTAAAGGAAAGACTAAATATGGGTTGAATGTAAGATTGGATTTACTCTCAATGGGAATACATTTAGAGTTATCTCCCACTCCCAATAGAAGATGAACATAAGTGCCTACCACTTTTCGTACTTTATCTAAGAGAGAGAAAATTAGTTTTTTCAGTATATTCATGGCATCAAAGTGCTATGGGGTTATTCTTCAAATGTAAAAAAAATTCTATCACTAAATGATTTAAAGTTTATAGGAATGAAAAATCATGATTTTCACATCTTGATATAAAAACTTATCCTAGTTACATGGCGTGGTTTATTTCTCATTCATGTTATAATGACTATAATAAAAGTGTGTTGTTTTTTCAATTAAATTTCTAACAAAGTGATTGATTTTAATTCGTTGAAAAATTTAGAGAATAATAAAATTTCTATAATTTTTTAAATGGAAATGTATTTTCCTTTTTCTTTTTTTGATATCATAGTGCATTTAATGGTTTATTTGGTGCAATAAATAAAGATTTACAGACCTATATATCTATTTTAGAAGTATCCTTTTGAAAGATATATGAATATATTGAAGGGATATGTTAATAATCTATATTTTCCTAAAGTCTCCATTGTTGAGAAGTATATTTCTGAGGAGGTTTTAGAGTTTCGTACAAACTAATCATATATCGTGGACCGCATCGGTTTTTCTACTTATCTCTATGAACAATATAGTTATGTTTAAAAGGGAATCCATGTATTTAAAGTAAAATTATATATAGGTGAAAATATAAATCATATATATTTATACATATTGAATAACACAGATAATTCTCATCCATATATAACATTTCATATTAATGTGTTAAAATAACGTTATCCAAAGAAGAAAGATATATGGATTTTAAATAAGCATAAATAAACCTTTTTTCCATGGTTTAAAGAGATCATGCATGAAATATTAGATACACTAGGGACATTGAGATGGTCAGTGAACAGCCCATATTTAAATTTGATAACATAGAACAAGTATGAAATTAATGTATATATATTTCGTACCAAAGATCAGGACAATAGAATTATAGTTCAGAATAGTAGTGTATTGGAATTCATAGAAGTAGTGTATTTTTTGAGTGATAAAGAAAAAAACCCAATATTTGTATCAAGTTCATATTATATAGTCATTGAAAAAATATGGGAGGTTAATTACATTAAATTTTGAGTTCCAGTGTTTAATTACAAATGAGTTATCAGTAACAATAGTTTCAGACACAATGAATTTGGAATGACACTAGTCAATATGAATAGATTAGAATAAAAAGCTAGTTCTTTTATCATAGTAACACATAAAAAACAATTTTTCTTTCTTCTTGATCCATAAAATGTGTAGTGGTCTTTGTTTTACAAGAAAAAAAATATTTTGGTGATGAAAAACTTGACAACGATATTAATTTATGTTAGATACATACTTCCATGGAAATATTATTATATAATATTGATGACCATGACATATACATGGTTTTTTTCTATATAGAATGATCATAATGAAGGAATATGTGAAAACAATCCTTTAGAAACATCTTAATATTATAGCAAATATATATTTATTTCTTATTTTACTTTTTAAATTTCAAAAAAATTTAGATATATTAGTTTTATTTTTTTTAATTAAAAAACACATTTTAACAAATATGATAATTTTTTGTTTAGATTACTTTAGTTATATTATTATAGTTTTTAAATTATTCAAATTTATATGTAACTGTTTGATTTGCATTAGTTTTCACTCAATATTTTTTTTGTTTTTTCTATATCATTTTATGTTTCATATATATTTTTAGTATTATTTTAACATTGTTAACTACTAATGAATAAAAAAAAGAACATTGAAAATATTATTTTTAATATTATTATTAACTACTCTAATGAATATTATAAAGAATGGTTTGTTTAGTGTTGTTTTGTTTTGTTTGTATTATTTTAAGTTTTTTATTCAAATTTTTATATAAAAGTTGGATTTTTATAACCCTTTACCTAATTTTTATTTTTCTTTGTTTTTTTTCATTTCATATATTGTTAATATTGTTAGAATTTTATTTTGTTACTTCAAAAAATATGAATTAAAATGAGTTTAGTTTAATTTACTTTTTATTGGATTTTTTCATTTTTCATTTAATTTTATATGTAATAGTTAGATTTGAATATTTTTTTACCAATTGTTTTTAATTTTATTTTTAAGATAATGTCAGATTAAAAATTTGAGTGACCTTGAGATTATGGGGAGGACCACACACATACTTTTATTAAGGACCCTACTCATCCTTATGCACATGAAACATCTAATTCTATAGGGTTAGAGAAGGATTCCAAGGTTGTTAAATTTGACAACACACATTTACTAAATTTATCATTTTCCCATAGCCATAACCAAAGGATATCTATTGATTTTGATGATAATAATATTCCTAGGGTCCAAATTGAAAATAATTTAGAACTTTTGTTACAATACAATATTGGTCCAAAGTTAGAATTTTTTTTTTCTGATTGGAAAAGAGTCCAAAAGGAGACAATATCTCTATTATGGGAGAAAATTTTAGTAATCTCGTTTTTTTATTTTACTTATCATGAAATGTTTTTACTAATATAGTTTTTTACCTTATTATCAGATGAAATTCAATATACCTAACACTAGATAAGTCATAAAGAATTTTTTAACTTTGGATGCTTGGAGATGAATGGATTTTAAATTAGCCCTCACATTATATTTCATATTTGGGTAAAGATAAGATAAAAATCCATGTGATATATATCTTTTTCTATATGAGGATACATGGAAGTGGTTTTTTGAAAGTATATGAAAAGAATCATTTTTGGTAAGTTAAATGTTATCTTTTAGTAGTTTTTTATATTAATGACCATATTAATGATATTTTTATTGTTAATTTATATTAACTAAGGAGGACTCATGAGGATATACAATCCAAAAATGTATACCCTAATACTTTATCTCATAAATGTTATACGTTATTAGATGAAAAAATAATGGATGAAAAAAATTCAAAAAATGAGGGATGAATCTCTAGGCTTCATAGAGGTTGACCCCCACCCCACCTAGCTAGACATAAAAATGGAAGAGGGCTTGAATGAGTAAAAAGGTACAATACAAAAGAGTCAAGGGATGTATCTGAGAGGATTTCAAGGAGTTATTTAATTAATTTATGTTATTTAAGTTAATTCAACTCTTTATATATTGTGATTCACTAATGAATTTTTCAAATATTATATATAAGAATTTATTGAGGAGTAGAGAACACATGAAAAATTTATACCTAAGGGTAGGAAATATATTTTAGCTACTGCAATGGGAAATAATGAATAACCAGGTAATGTAGAAGGATACACGATAGGTTCATCTATAAAAAAATGTTTGGTTGTTCTAGAGATTATTCAAAGGAGGATGTATATAAAGAAAAAATAGAAGGTTCAGAAGCTAAATTTTAGGATATGGGTGAGATGATAGATTAAATTTTTATAGATTCAATATATTCAATGTTTAAAGACATGAAAACATAGTTTTAGGATGCAGATCCCACTCCTCCACATCTACTTGCAGATCCCACTCCTCCACCTCTACCTACTTATCCAACTCCTCTACCTCATACTTCACACCTTACCATATATTATGATTTATATATTGAGGATCCCCGACATCATATTGTTTCATATGGGATTATATATTATATTGGGGATATTGTTTATCATAAACAGATAGAGATGAAGAAAATTAGGGGCACCGTGCAAGATATTATAGATAGATAAACAAGAGTACCATTTCCAATAGATGAAGGAACTACAGTTGGAAAAGCTGTTGACCATTTTTTAGTTTGGAAATATAAAATTTTCTGAAAAATTACCACTGAAGTATGTATAAATTATATCATTTATTTCATATTGGTGTTAAATTTGTTTTAAAATTTTAAAATTTATATATTTATAATTTTTATAGGAATACTTTAAAGAAAAATACATACTATATAGACAACAACAAGTATAGGCTTCTATGACTTAAGATACTACTACTTTTGGACTTGATATATTATCAACATATTCATCTTTGTTGTTAGAAGTTTATGAAATTCTAATAAATGAATATATTTGTGGGCATAAAATGGCTTTGATGATTTTAAAGAGAGATATCACAGATCTTGTAACTAGATATTTGTTAGGCATCGATGTGATGCAAGTAATTTCTATGTGAGATGATTATCATATATTTTTCAGTTATTTTAATTTATTTAAACTTAATGATTATGGTTTTTTTGTCTTGGGTATCTTTATAACTTTTTATTTAGTATGATAAGACATCAGTATCTGGATTTTTGGATCCCCAATTGATTTCACTAATAGAGATGATAATGAAAGATATAGAAAAAACAATATATATTGTTGAAAGATTTCAAAATACTATAATTCAGTGTTGGATGCTTCCTTATCTTGAAGAGTATGGAACATATATATCATAAAGTGTTATTTCACTATTATAAAATAGGCCTTTAATAGTGCTAGAAATGGTCTTTATCAGCGCTATAAAAGTGATGACTACCTGAGCCAGATTAAAAGTCCTGGTATTTTATTAGTGCTAAAAAATGATAATAAAGGGACTTTTATCAGCACTTATAGAGGTTTTGATAAAGTGTACCTTTATCAGTGATTTTAAAAGTGCTGATAAAGGGTTATACTGTAGTGTCTTGCAACAACACACTGCAACACCAGTGGAATGTACTGTAACAACACACCACAGAACCAGAAACACACTAGATATCTACAAAAACAAGTCCCAATAAAATTTTTAAATGAAATGAAATTTACAACACAAATACAAGAAAAAAACTATATTATTGAAATTTCAAACACTGGTTTATACAATTACATACATACAAATTCTTACATACATTAAAAAACATCAATATTCCTTTATATTTTAATCCTAACCTCAACTCATGATATTACCGAACAAACCACCCCTGATCGAGAAAAATAACTCACCTGTATGAGAAACCAATTATTATTCTAGTAATAATATAAAGAAAAAAATTAATAGAAAGAGTTAATTTTTCTAAAATTGATGGAAATTTTAAATAAAAAGACAAACTTGGAGTCATACCGGTCATACCATGTATTGTATTGAGGTTCGTCTGATTCCAAAAATGTCTGGAATGACTTGTGTATCATTTTCCTAAAGTATCAAAACAATTTGAATGTGTTTTCTCAGTTTTGATTACGTCAGTTGTCTTTTTTACTAAAACATCATTTTAAATTAGAAACACATAATTTTGACTCATTATGATCACATAGTGTATCGGTTTGATGTGAAACCAATTCCTACACATAAAAAATGAATTATAAATAATTGTACTAAATTTTCATTAAAACAAAATCACTTTTGATTAGTTTTTAGTGAGTGACACTTTTTGAACTAAAATGTCAATTTTAAACTGATAACAGACACTTTATGTCATATTGGGTACATTGTGTATCAAATTAAGGTGATGATGATACCCACATGTCAAAAATTACTTATGGATCATTTTCATAATGTATAAAAACAATCATAATGTGTTTTCTTAGTTTTGAGTAGGTCAGTTGTCCATTTTACTAAAATTGATGTCAATTTTAAATAAAAATATGCACTTTGAGTCATACCGGTCACACTATGGGTTAGATTGAGGTGATACTAATTCTTACTCATAACTTATGTATTTTTTTCCTAAAGTATCAAAATAATCCAAATGAATTTTCTTAGTTGTGAGTATGTTAGTTGTCTTTTTTAATAAAATGTGATTTTAAAATAGAAACACATACTTTCACTCATTCCAATAACATCATGTATCATTTAGACATGAGGAAAATCCCTACCCATAAAAAAATGACTTATGAATAGTTTTCCTAAATTATCAAGAAATCCCAAGCGAGTTTGATCAGTTTTCAATGAGTGACACTTTTTGAACTAAAATGTCAATTTTGAAATGAAAATGGAGACTTTGAGTCATATCGAGCACATCCTATAGAATATTGAGGTTTAGATGATCCCTAAACATAAAAAATGACTTATTTATTGTTTAAATAAAGTATAAAAACAATATGAATGCATTTTCTTGGTTTTGAGTAGGTTAGTTGTCCATTTTACTAAAATTGATAACAATTTTAAATAAAATATGAACTTGGTGTTATATCGGTCACATCGTGCATCATATTATGGTGAAACTGATTCCTAAACATCCAAAATTACTTATGTATTGTTTTCTTAAAGTATCAAACAATATGAATGTGTTTTATTGGTTTTGAGTATGCCACTCGTCTTTTTTTCTAAAATTCCATTTTAAAATTGAAACACGCACTTTGACTTATATCTATCACATCATGTATTGGTTTGATGTGAGACTAATTTCTACATGCCATAAATGATTTATGAATTGATTCCCTAAATTATCAAAAAAATACAAGAAAATTTTCTCATTTTTCAATGAGTGATACTTTTAAAAGTAAAATGTTGATTATAAACTAATAATGGACACATTGAATCATATTGGGAACATCATGTATCTGATTAAGCTGACACTGATTCCTAAATGTCATAAATGAATTATGGATCATTTTCATAAATTATTAAAACAATATAATTTTTTTTTCAGTTTTTAGTATGTCAGTTGTCTATTTTACTAAAATTAATTTCAATTTTAAATAGAAAAAAGTACTTAGAGTTATACCAGTCACATCGTGTGTCGGATTGAGATGTGGATAATTCCTACACATCCCAAAGTCTCAAAAAAATCCTAAATGTCAATGTTACCATAATATCTATTGAATTTATTTATTGAAATTCCATCACTACATGAGAAGCTTCGAACAAACCAACTCAACTCGAAAAAAATAATCCACCTGTATAAGAAAACAATTATTATATGAGTAATACTAAAAAGAAATAAATTAGACATAAATATGAAATAATAATTCTATGGAAAATTATTTTACTGTGGAAACATCAATATTATCTCTGTGACCGAGCAATGGAGGGAAATTTAAGTAAAGTAATAAATGTCAACATTGTAGGGGTGAAAGGTTTTGAGGGAGAAGAATTCTATGGAAATTTTGGTGAAAAAAGGCATGAAATATGGATAGATCAACCCAACTCAAAAAAAATCCACCTAAATAAGAAAATAATTATTATATGAGTAATAATAAAAAGAAATAAATTAAATATATATATGAAACAATACATTAATTCTATGGGAAATGATTTTACTGTGAAAATATCAAGACTGCCTTTATGATTGGGAAAAAGCAGCGTCATTGTTCTTCCTAAAAAGTAAGTGGAGAGAACTTGAAGAAGAGTGATAAATAAAACACTAAATGGGTGAAAAGGTTTTTAGGGAGAAGAATTTTGTGAAAGTTTTAGTGCAGAAATACATAAAAGATTGATAGACCACCCCAAAACAAACAAAAGAATCTACCTGTGTAAGAAAATAATTATTATGTGAGTAATTCTAAAAGGAAATAAATTAAAGATAAATATGAAAGAATAAATTAATTCTATAAAAAATTATTTTATTGTGAAAACATCAAGATTACCTCTATGATTGAGCATAGGTAGTGTCATTTCTCTTCCTATAAAGGCAGTGGAGATAACATGAAGGAACGTGATAAATGAAACACTGTAGGGGTGAAAAGGTTTTTAGGGAGAAGTCTATCAAAGTTTTGGTATAAAAAGACATGAAAGATGGACATAACACCCTAAATAGAACAAAAAAATCCACCTGTATATGATAAAAATTATTATGTGAGTAATAATCAAAATAAATAAATTAAACATAAATATGAAACAATACATTAATTCTATGGACAATGATTTTACTATGAAAACATTAAGATTACCTCTGCAATTGAACAACGAAAACATCATTTCTCTTCCTACAAAGGCATGATTTATAGACATAAATCTTATAAAATCAATGAACTCTATAAATAATAATTAAAATTAAATCAATATTTTGTTATATAATTTTTTGGTAAAATAGAGAAAGTATATCATAAAATTACCTTTACATCTTTCTAAAGGGATTCTTTTATTATAGTTTGTTCTTCTGAGGAATCGGTAACATTATCATATGAAGAAGACATTGTCTACATGAGTATTCAAACATTTAATTTAGATTATGTTAATTCAATAGAGAACATATAAAATTATGAGAAAACCCGTAGTATATTAAAAAAAGCTTTTACCTTCTCATTGAACTCTCTTTATTTTTTTAATGTTTTCAGGGATTTTCTTCCTCAATTGAGAATCCAAATCCCCTCATTTTGGTCCCCTAGAACATACAAGACATTGTCTACATTGGTACTGTCATTAAGTGATTGTGATTTCCTAATGAAAGGGTCATCATCGATTGAATTTTCATTTGACCCAACATTTTTTTAGTTTCTAGCAGGACAATAGACCAATTCTTGTTTATTGGATCAGAGAAATAAAATACCTTCACTACTTGTGATACCATTATGAATGAATCATCATTTTCCCCTTACACACTAAAATTCACCTTTATGAAGTCCATTTCATCAACTTTTACTGCACTAATATTGTCAACCCATTTGCAATAGAAAATTGGCACTTAAAATGTTTTATAATCCAACTCGTATATCTTTTTGATAATACCAAAATATGACATATTTTCATAAATTGTATTTCTATCCTTGGAACCAGATATATGCATCGCTATATCCACAAGTGCAACACCACTATTTTTAATTGTACTATATTTATCATGTTATTTTGTATAGAACGTATAACCATTGATTACAAAACTAGTGTAAGATAAAACATTTTCATTCGTTCCCTTGGCTAGCCATTAAAGTCGTCTGACATTTGAATTCTTATTTTCAAATAAATCATTATAAATTTTATCTCTGAACCATTCTATAAACTATTGATTATGTGTATTTTATATACATCCTTCATCCCTTGATTGATTCAAATATCTATGAATTTCTTTGTGGGCTTCAATATATAGATCAATATCTTCACAATTATGTAAAATGTAAAGGTGAGATTTCTCCTACTATATCATGGTAATTGTAACAACATCTCTTATAGAAATAATTTTTCTCATAAGGTGTTCACTACAACAAGACTTTGGGATACTGATACTGTCAACATCTGATAAGTAATATGTATAGAATTCAATAGATTCTTCAACAATATATTGTTCTGCAATACAAACTTCTTTCCAACTTTAGTTTTTGACATACCCTTTCAAAATCTTCATATATCATTTAATGGGGTACATCCATCTATAATGGATAAGACCACATAGTCGAACCTATCTAACCAAGTAAGCCATCAGGTGGACCATTATGTCAAAAAATGATGGTGGGAAGAACATCTCTAATTCACATAATATGAATTCAACCTCTTTATTCATGATGGAAAACTTCTTCGGGTCTATAAATTTACTAGATATTACTTTAAAAAATAAGTAGAGTATGGTTAATTTATGTCATAAATTTTGAGGTAGAATGCAATGGAAAGAAATAGACATTGAATCTTGCATCAAAACATGACATCCGTATGATTTTAGACCTTAAAACATCAAATTAGTCATTAACCTGACATTCTTGATATTTAATGAACAACCCTGTAGAAGTTTTACACTATTAAGGAAAAGGAATAATTACAATTTTTCCTGTTTGGATAGATTGTAAGCTACTGGAGGAAGAAAATTCCACATTTTACCCTTTAATGGTTCCAACTATTCTCTTATACCCATTTCAATCAAGAAAAAACTAGCCTTGATGCCAATTTTCGTTTTTACAGGAACATTTAGTAGCATGCCAATAACACTATCAAATACATTTTTTTCTATATGCCTGACCTCAAGAAAATGTCTGACATACAAACAATTCCAATATAGTAATTCAAAGAAAATTGATCTCTTCTTCCTACCCAATTCTGTAATGTTTTTTGAAAATGGTTTAGAAAAAATAGTGTTAATATCTTTTACTTTATTGTATAGTTTATCACTCATTAATGGAGATGATGTTGTACCTTTTTTGACATTCCCATAATATATTGTCATCTAGGATCAGTATTTATATCCTCAAGGTAAAAATTTCCGATTTCCTAAAAACACAGTCTTCGGGGAATGTTTCAACCAAACTGATTATGTGAATTTTTCACAAATGGGACACCTGAAAATTCCTTTAATGCTATATATTGATAAATTTCCATAAGCAGGGAAGTCATTTATCATTCCATACAATATGGGCCTCAATGTGAATTGTTCACTTATATGAGAATCATACATTATAACACATGTATCCCATATCAATTTCAGATCTTCGATCAATGGATCCAAATAGATATCAATATCATTACTGGGTTTCTTTTTTCTAGATATAAGTAGAGACAATATAATATATTTACGCTTCATTTATATCCATGGAAGAAAGTTATAATTTACCAACATGATGGGCCATGTATTTTGAGTACTACTATGTACACCAAAAAGATTTATTCCATCTATAGATAATGCAAGATGAATGTTTCTTAGCTCATTTCCATATTTTAGATACTCTTAATCAATTTTATTTCACCGAGGAGAATTTTTTGGATGATGTAGGTTCCAATATTTAATTCTTGTATCTATATTCCATGTAAATTATCTCACGGTTTCTTGACATCCATATAGTCTTCTAAAATTTGTGATGATAGTAAAGTACCATATAGATTTCAAAGGACTTGATTAATTTTTCTTGTATCAATATGCACCACACTTAGGGTATTTTATGAGTGATTCATAGTCCTTGTGAAACAATATGCAGTCATTTGGAAAAGAATGTATTCTTTTAGAGATCATTCCCATTGAACATAACATTCATTTAGTGTCATATGTTTGGCATGGTAGTTCATTTTCTTCTAGTAACATATTATTCAGGAGGTCAAGTAGTTATGTAAAGATGATGTCACTCCATCCGTCGTCAGCTTCTAAATTATATAACTTTAACACAGTTGAAAATGTTGCGTATTTAGTACAACCGATATACAATGGTTTCTTGGAACAACTATTTAACTCCTAAAAAAATTTGGAAAATCCTGAATGTCATCTTCAATTTCCATTGTCATTTATTCTATGCGATCTCCATAACCATTTACACTGGTATTCGTATCCAATGATCTACAAACAGCAGTATCATCCTAATCGGTGTCCAAATACAGTTTTCCCCATGTTTAATCCAATATTTATAGCTCTGATCTATTCTATGACAAATCAAATATTCGTTGAACTCTTTCGTACTAATTTTTCTTTAATAACAACAACACAAACATGGATAAAGGATTTGAGAAGGGTTGTATATATGATCTTTTGCAATCTTGATGAAATCTTTAACTCCATATTCATACTCTTTTGTCAAATGATTAGCATGCATAAATTCTCAATTCATATCCATCATATTGGGTTCTTAAAAAATTAATTTTTTACAATAAATAAATACAGACACATAAGATATTCATTATCAAAGGTGAAAGTTATAGACAATTCTAATAAGGGAAAATAAATATTTTATTGTTTGAAAGAATTTCATTATATTGAATAAAATGGGTAATTGAATTTAAGAAAAGAATTGATCCACTATATAAGGTGTTATCCTATGAATTCATTCAAAGGTGAAAGTTATAGACAACTCATCTTCATCAACTCATCTCCCTAAAATTTATCATTACGTTTTGTTGTTTGAAATATCCTTCATCTCTTGTGGACATGAACCTATATTTATTGAAATACTTTAAAAAGTAGTCATATATGGGATAACTAATTCTCAAAGTATTACAAGAAACATAAAAGAGATGTGGGATGAGTTTCAATAAACAAATTGCAATAATGACATTTCAGGAGAGGAAGTTGATGAGGATGACAACTGTCTATAAAAGAGATGGGGGATGAGTCTCAAGAAACAAATTTTAATAATAACTATTGTTTGAAACACATCAAGTCTTTATTAAATACCCTAAACAAATGAAAATATAATATAGGAAATTAAGAAGTAATAAGAAATCCAAATATGATAAATTATAATAATAAACTCTCATTTAATCAACTAGAAGATATATAAATGTATTGATAAAAAATTTTAATAAATAAAGAGTTATTTCATATACATGGATTGTAATCAAAGATTCCTAGGGGTGGAACTAATACATGTAGACCTAAAATGATTAATACCTAAAAATAATTTCTAATATATATAATTTTATAACTTCTATTCTATTTTTTGGAACAAGTTATGTATCAACCTAAAGAATTATTACATTTAAAATTAATAGCATATCAAATATTTGAAAACATATCAAGACTCTTGGGATGTCATATCACCACACCGAACCATCCTAAGGATTATAGGGTGGTTTTCACATCAAATCTACCCATATGAAGGATTATAGGGAGGTCTATAAAGAAGTTGGTATAAAGAAATAATACACATCAATAAGATATATCACAAATAAGGGAGAAAAACACACCAACCCTTGAAATGTCTATCCCATACGCATTTAAACAAATACACACACACATATAATATGGAATTTATAATACACATAACTTCAAAACAAATGCACATTTAAACATAAATTTTAATGATAATAAATATAACCCCTTACTAATTTGGAAATCCAAAACCATAATTTGTGAATAAATAATTATAAAATCAACCTTACATTATAAGTTCTAAAAATTCCTATAAATAGATAGAAATATATATATACATATATATATATATATCTTTATAAAATAAACTTGAATTGATTAAAATTTATGCAACCCTTACAATAGAATATCACAACATAGTAAAATATATACAACCCCATACTAATTTTAAAAATATAGAGACATTGAAAATAAATAAATATGGTATCACTGTTACTAATATTTATCTTAAAACAAAACAACACAATTCTGAGAGAATAAATTTTTAAGGAAAAACCTCAAGAAAATATTAAAATAGAATTTAAATAAATAAATTCCATTACATGAATTGTATAAAATAAACTTCTTTTGTTGCTTCACACCATCACTAGATTGAGAATTGGTTTGCTAAATCAATTTTCTCATTTAACCGAATGGACCGAAGGCCTTCTTTTTATTGATTTTTGATAAACCACCCTTCAAGGGATGAGGGGGAACCCTTACAAGGCCCATAGTATTAGAGATTACATAACCTCAAGGCCTTCGGGCCACCTAAAGGCCTTCGATCCACATGAAATTATGCTTAATGACCAGATAAACACTACAAGGAGTAGACTCCAGATAAGGATTCATAGCAGGTGCATTCAACAGAGCATAAGCTAATAAGATTTATCAGAAAGAGAGGGTAAGAAATTGCCATTAGGACTATCCTGTGCATTCCATGAGAAGCCTACTCGAACAACCCATGCGAAGGTGGAGAGCTATCCTCATGATGAAGAAGTTGGGGACGACCAATTCCATGTAGTTATAGTCTGAATATTTTCTAAGACCTATATCAAAAACCTCAACTATTTATATAGTGGCATAAATATTTATTTAATTGATTTATCTACAAACTAGAGATGATTCTATAAGATTTCAAAACAACTAAAAAATTAAGTTTTAGAGCAATCTGGGGTACAAATGTAGACATCGAAGGAAATTGATTAAAAAAACAACTTAAAAAGACCAAAAAAGGATATCCAAATCGGTAGTCAAGCAAACAATGGGTCATAAAAAAGCATTCTATTCATAGTATAAAAGAAAACAATATACAATGATTGAACCACAAATAACTGATGACATCTTCGAAGAAGAAATCAAAAATGAAATGAAAAATATAGAAAGAAAATCAGAACCTACAAAGGAAAACATAGTCCTACCTCGCTAGGTTGAAGAAAATATGAGACCCTTAGATCTAGATCTTGATGTTTTCTTCAGAAACCCTAACTAAAAGTGAACACTAGATGCTGAATAACGTTTGAAAAACTAGAGGCAGTCGAGTGGGTTTATGTGATTCGAGCTTCGATTCATTGAGGAGGAGCACTGACAATGCGTAGCTTATGTGGAAAGCTTCTGATATCATGATGGGTTCACAATTGGTTAGAGTTTTTTAAATAGATCAGGATACTTTTATCAGTGCTCCTAAAAAAGAAATGATAAAGAGTCATGTTATCAACACTTAAGTAATAAGAACCGATAAAATTCATATTTATCAGTGCTTTTTAGCGCAGATAAAGGTAGGACTTTATTAGTGCAAAAAAAAAGCACTGATAAAATCCATCTTTATCAGCGCTAAAGTTTTAGCATTGATAAATATTGAATTTATCAGCTCTTTTTTTAGCGTTGATAAAGCCTCATCTTAATCATCGCTAAGAAAACCCTGATAAAGATGCCTTTTATCAATGCCTATTACTTAAGCGTTGATAAATGATTTATAATTATAATTATAAATAAAAAATTTGTCAATATATATATATATTTATACATAATAAATATATATAAATATATATGTAGTAAATATATTCCTTATATAAATATATTTATTATAATTTTATAATTATTTAAATATATAATTATTTATTTATAATTATATAAATATTTCTTAAAATAATATTTATATAATTATATATAATTATATAATTATATAATTATATAATTATATAATTATATATATATATTTAATAAATATATATAAATATAAATATAATAAATATATTCATTATTTAAGTAAATTTATTATAAATTTAATTATTATTTAAATATATATAATTATTTATTTATAATTATATAAATACTTTTAAAAAAATATTTATTTATTTATAATTATAAATATATAATTGTATAAATATAGTAAATGTACATTTATAGATATATTTATTTATAAATATTTTTTTACAAATACTTTTTTAACATTATTAATGAATATCTAATTTTAAGTGCATGCATGTTAAAAATGAGTGAAATTGAATAAATTAAAAACAAGTACACTTAAACAATTTTGAAAAAATGGATAAGTTTTGTGTGTGTGCATTATATATAAAAATGAATTAATTATGTATATTTGAAGTCAATATAACATGCTTTTGATCTATGTTAAATTGAAAAATCCAACGACATTGAATTATATGTATATTACTCTATGTAATTAGTTAGTGTTTTTAATTCATATTAGTTTTTAATTATAATCCATTATTCACTAAATATATGATTATTTAATGTAAAATAGATAAATATTTTGTATTATATAAATCATATTTATATACATTAATATATATATATTTAATATATACTATTTATTAATATTATCAATAATTATCTAATTAATAAAATGTTTAATATTTTTCTCAATTTATTTTATTTTTTTAATTTTTATTTATCATATATCTATATATTTAATACATACTATTTATTAGTATCTATATTTTATAGATAGTATAATCAATTTATTTATTTTTATCGATAATTACTTAATTAATAAAATTTGCAATATTTTTTAATAAACTCATCTTTTATTTTTTATTTATTTTATTTTTTCATTTTATTTATTCAGACCTTCATCAGAAACAAAAAAGTACTGATAAAGGATTTCTTTATGAGTGTTGAAAATATAGCACTGATAAAGGGCACCATTTATCAGCGCTAAAAATAAAACGCTGATAAGGGGTACCCTTTATAAGTACTAAAAATAAAGCACTGATAAAGGGAACCCTTTATCAACACTAAAAAAAGTTCTGATAAAGGGTTAAATTTATTAGCGCTTTCTTTAGCACTGATAAAGATTCCATTTATCCGCATTTTTTTACTAGTGTTGATAAATACCAGAAGAGTTAAAGGTCTATTTTGTAGTAGTGTTTATCTTAACTGAATAACAACTTACATTATATTTTTGATATTAGTGTCCATTTAATGTTATGTTTTCTTTGTCCAAAATAGAAAATAACTTACTGGTTATTCTCCATACATGGTGACTTGAGAGCTAATTTTAACAATGTATTAAACATATTTATTTTATTATTTGAATACTTGTATATTATAATGAATTTTAGTTTTATTTCATACAAATCATTTTTAAATGGATAATGGTATTACTTTAGATATATATTAGGAAATAGGAGTGAAAATATCAAATATGTTATAAAAAAGGTGACTTCTCATTTATAATTACTACATTTTGGCTTCAAGTACTTGAAATGTTATTTTAAATTGTAAGATACTTTTTAAATAGAATTTTAATCTTTAGTAAAGAGTAAAATAATGTGGATATTATGCACACAGGAACCTCATCCCAGTTGGTGAGGACTCGACAAGTGCATCCAAGAGACCCGAGTTCAAAACTAGGTGAAGACATATTTCCAGGGGTACTGTAGTAGGAAATATAACAGTCACTGCAGCAGGTACTGTAGCAAGTATTATAGTAGGTATTGTTTAGTACTGCAATAGCTAAAACTATTCATTTTTTTGGGATTTTGGGCCAATGGTTTGGCCCCAGGGTCCTTCAAGGACTTTGGACCACCCAAGGCCTTCGGTCCATTAAGTCTTTTGGGCCACCTCAAGGCCTTCGGGCCACCTCAAGGCTTTCAGGCCACTTGAAATTATGCTTAATGGACCAGGAAGACTCTACAAGGAGCATACTCCAGATGGAGATTTAGAGCATGCGTATTCACCAGAGTAGAAGCTAAACAGATGTGGAAGAATGAGAGGGTATGGCGTAGCCATCGGGACTAGACTGTGCATGCACGAGAGCTTAGTCGATCAACCATGTGAAGGTAGATAGCTGATTTCATGATGCAAATGATGGGGAGGAGCAGTTCCATGTAGTTATAGTCTGGATATTTCCTATAATACCTAAGTGTCATGTAATATCTAAGCCTACGGGCCTTATAAGGGTTCCCCCTCATCCATTGAAGGAGGGGTTATCAAAAATCAATAAAAAAGAAGGCCTTTGGGCTATTCAGGTCAGGTCAGGTTCTAAAATTTATGTTTGAAATAATTTCAACCTTTATGGATAAAATGTTTGATAAGATTATATTTCATTATAATATTTCCTTTAATTTATCTTATAATTATTTTGAGAATACATGTTAATGCTTTATTTTTAATTTTTATATTTTTGATGACCCTCTCCCTTATACTGAACAAGATCTAAATCATTAATAAATAGAATGGGAGGATTATGTCACAAGTTTGATTAGGTTTCAGTTTATTTATAATATATATTTTAAAGTTTAAATTTCAAATTGTAACGTTAAAATGATTTCAATTTATTATGCTATTTTATGATTTTTTGTGTTGTTGTTTTCTATTTCTAGTTTTGATATTGTACTTCTGGGTTCTTTTATTTTGATTTAATATAAAAAAATCATTTTCCACATCAGTTACTGTATAAAAGATGTTAAAAATTTAATAAAATATCTTTTTCACAATGGTTATACAATAATCAATTTGAAAAACAGTTTATCACATTGGTTATTTAAAATAACCAAAGTGATAAATGGTTTTTCACATCAGTTATATAACAACTAACATGAAAAAATCTACCCATTCTAGAGTTTTAGACTAATTTCTATGGTATTTTTTTAAAAACCAATGAGAAATTTAGTTTTCAAATCAGTTAACAGTAACTAATGTGTAAAAAATATTTACAATATCACTTTAAATAATGTCGCAAGTCAAATTACATTAAAAAACAAAAAAAACATGGAAACCCCTATTTTTTACTAGTATCTATTTGATACTTCCTCAATCAATAGGAAATTGTGTTATGTCCCTGACAGTAACAAATCAAACAGTAATCTACTAAGGACTCAAGGATTTTTTTATTGAAACAGTACTCACCCTCAATTTCTAAACAAACAAAATTTAGTAAGGGATTACAAAGATCCACTTCCACACAAATTCATAGAACAATCAGGTGTAAAAATGTACAAGTGTGCTGATATGATAAAATATATTTACCAAAATCACTTTTAGTTAGTTTAGGAATTGTGGGGTTCTGAAATGGGAGATTAAGGCCTTGAAACTTAAATCATAAATCCATAGTGGAAATATCTTTACTCAAATGAAAATCAAAACCCCACATAAACAAGAATAAATGATTTGACTTGAAAAATATAGGGGGACAACTCAAAACCTTATTCAGATCAACTTCATCCTAAAATAAAAGTAGAATATATTGAGGATCCAAGAGGCCAACAATCACATGGTTACTGAGTACCCATGATTCATTGAAAAACATGTTGAAAGAGTCAACCATAAGTTTATGATTTGTAAACCTAGAAACCAAATTAGATTCAAGGAAGGAAAAGGATTTCGAGAATTCTAAGTGAGAGATCTATTCCTTCAGGACTCCACTAAGGAGAGAACCTTTAGTTTGACCATTGAGGAGTCCAAGAACCTAGAAATTTACGGTTAGTATAGGGGATGAAGTATTGAGAGGAAGAAGAAGCTATAAGTCCCTCCCTCATCAGTGGGGGAGGGACCTTGGTCAAAGTCATATGGATAGTTAGGGCATTAGTATCACTATAAATTATGAATTTATAGTGATTCCATTTAGAATACAAAAGTCTCTAATAATAATCATTTATTTGATTAATATAGTCTTTTAATATTACTTTGATAAATTTATGGAAGCCTTTATAGATAATATTCTCATATATTTTAAAATAAAATAAGAATAAGACGATCATTTTAAGATTGTGATAATGACTCTAAGAAAGGATTTTTTTTCTAACATTAGAAAATGTTAATTTTAGAAGAAGAATATAACATTTTTGGTTCATATAATCACATTATATGTGATATATTTAGTTTTTTCAAAGAAAAAGGTTATTAAAAAATGTCCTAGATTAATAACTATGACAAAGAACTCATAATTTTTTGGGTTAGACCATTGACATTTTTGTGATAAAATTGTCACAATTATCCAACCCAACAACCAATTAAAATATAAGTGAGTAAGATTTATTTGGATAGATGAATGTGAATATGTATTCAAGGAGCTTATGATATATGGAGAAGGGTTCATCAGGAGATTTGGAGCTTGATGATTGTGGCGATGAAGGATATGTTTCAGTTATGGTGTTTCCTCATGATATTAGGTTGGATCTATTATCCGGTGGTGGTATTTCTTCACCATATCATAATTAGGATGTTTTTAAAGATGGGTTAGATCCAAATTTGGTTCCTCAATTTGGTTCTTAGAGGTATTTAATATATGTCAACCTACATCAATTTTTTATTTGAAGGATGATATTTTAGAAAGGATTATTTGGAAAGGAGATACGACCCAATTGATCCCACTTTGTATGAGTTGTATTTATTTTCAGTGGTTTTTAATGAATAAGGATTTATTTGATATTAATATTTTGGTGATACATTAAGGAAGAAGTAGCTCTCAAGTTTAGTTGAGTAGTCCAAGCTTGTTAGAGAAAAAAATTAGTTCCCAAGGTGCATATTTATCTTTATGTGTTTCAATATTGGATGACATATCTTAGAACATTGGTTTATAAGTTGGTTGAATTACTTACCTTGAAATAATAAATTAATCATCTTATTATTATAGGGAAATTTTATTTTAATATTAAAGTTACATATATAATTTAATATTGTGCATTCTATATCTTTATGATGAAAGGTAGTTGAAGTTTTCATCCTCATGTGTTGGATGAAATCTAAATCCATCCAAAGTTGGAAGTTGATATTAAGTTGAATACTTTAAAAAAGGAAATCAAGAGTTGTGCAATTATTATTAAAGTTCAGTGGTTGATCATAATGGTAATGTTTTCCACTATTTTCTATATCTTTGAATACAAAAATATTGAATGATTTGAATGAAAAAGTATATGTGATTCAATGTATTAACTTTTATTATTAATGCATCAATCATATTCAAACTCACATTTCTTCTGAGGTGAAAATGTTTGGAGTTTTTTAATTTATATGATATTTAAGCTGGTTTGTAATATTTAGATATCATGGAAGAAGTTCATGATGCATGCATATTGAAAGGATAATTTAGAAGTAGATTCTATGATGCAGAGCATAATTTGCACTGTATATATTGATTGAAGATGAAGTTCTGTGCTGTAAGAAGATGGATATGCCATAGGTTAATTTTACCATGTTTCTAGATGCCCTGGATGTTTGAGGATCTCCATGTCTCAAGGGGATTCTACATCACAATATCACTCTATGCCGCAATGAGTGGATTGTTGAGGAGCTCATGTCATGGAAGGAGTATTATGCCACAAAGGAGAAGATCAGGTCGAAAGTGTTTTCCCTATAAATTTGCTGGTTCCTATGCTATAATAGATGTACACACCACAACTAGTTGACATGAAGTTTTTAAATGCCACTAAAGAGGTTTCCATGCTGTAATTCTCAATTTTCAAGAATTTGGTATTTTAGAAAATTAAGGATATTCACACCATAAGAAGATTCTACACTATAATGGAAGTTAGGTCATTTTTTGGTGGCCCTATAAAATTTGAGACCTCCACACTGTAGAGATCTATCATGCCACAATTTTTTTGGAAATTAAAAAAAAATATTTTGAATTACTATTCTACATTGTATAAGAGTATACTACACTATTAAAATGGGTTTCTAGGAAAATATGGGTAGTTCAACTAACATAAAAACTTGGCCCTATCCAATAGGTTTGGTGGTTATTCCATTCTATTATAATTGCCAATTTTAATTTTATAGATGGTTAAGATTAAGTATAACATGACCAAAATGATGAGTTTGAAAATGAAGTTGAAGGAAGTTGATGAATTAAATTTGAATTTGAAATTTGAATTCCAAAAAGAAGAAGGATATTGTATAATTTATATATACACAACAAAGTGTAGAAGAAGAAAGTTGTGTGTGAGAAGAATGGCTCAACACTATTATCATTGAGAGAAATTTTGTGTTCCAAGATAGTATAAAGAAGAACCAGTGTATTTATGTTTGTACACTGAAGTATAAGATAAAGAATAAAGAGATACTGTGTAGGCCTTAATATGCAATGAAGTTAGAAGAAGAAATAAGAAGATAAGGGAATAAAAAGAATAAGTGTTCGTAAATTTCATACCTATACAGATAGAAGAATTATCTTACAACCAGTGTAAGAGAATAATAATAAGAAGTACTATGAAGAAGTGTTTATGCAGTGAAGGAGTCTTGCAATATATTCATGAAATGCATCCATCACTTTCTTCTATGAAGAGAAATAGAATATTGTGTGAATTGTCAATTTTCATACAAAAGATATAAATAATTTCATGCTACTGTGAAAGTGAAATAAGATAAAGAAGAAGATATAAAGGTAGCATATCAACAACTTGAGGAGATATAAAGTGGTGATACTCTCTAGTTGTTACCCAAATGTTTATCAGTATATGGTGAAAGATGAACCCATATATGGAATGTACTGAAGCATAGTTGGGAGATGTACAAACACAAGTATCAATCTTATACCTTGTTTTTTGTAGATAATAGGAGGAATCTTTTTTGGTTATGTAATATTGGAAGAATTTACTTCACACCAATGACTAGACATCTCATATTGAGCGGTGAACCTTGTAAATTTCCACGTTCCTTGTGTATTTTTATTCAGTTGTACTGTAAGAAAGATAGAATTATATATAGGAAAAGAGTGATTTGGTCACCTTAACAAGTGATATAGGTAAATTGAAAAGGTATAAAAGTTAAAATTTTAATTGGATCAAGACTTACCAACACTGACTCACACCACTCATAGTGTGGTTCATATCCCAAATAATCCCCTCTTACCCATGTGTTATCCCAATTAAGATGAAAAAAGTGGCCTAAATGGGGGTTGAATAGAATTTATTAAAAATCAAATAACTTAAAAAAATTAAATTATATTATTAAAAAAAAATTCAAAATCAAATTTTATCAGAACATATAGATTCAATATGATAGATTTAAACCATGCATTATAAAAAATTCAAATATATAGAGAAAATAAAAAAATAAAAAAATAAAAAAAAATATTTTAGATTATTTCAGATCAAATGAACCAACATCAAATATTCAATATTATATACTCAGCTAGAAGAATGATATTACTAGAATGATACATCACTTATGAAATGAGTGACAACGTTTTATAATTCCTCCCTTTTTCTCACCCAAAAATATAACCTAAATAACCTACCTTTCACCAGACCAAGGCACAACCAAGGAAGCACTGAATTTTGATAGAAGTCAAAACTCAATAAACCTATCTATTTACTAGTAGGTATAACCAAAACAATGAGACATTATTTTTTTTTGGGAAAATCATAAACCAACTAATGTATCTCAAATGAATAATAAAAAGATTACAATGATGAAAACTAGGAATACAATGAAGAACATAAGAGTGATGATGAACATAGGAGTGTTGAAGATTAAAATATCAATGTAACACTTTTATCACTTTAGAAAAAGAATGAACATTTGAGTTCCTTCATGATAAAAAAAATGGAACAGTATTCATGGGATCATAGACTCAAAACTTCACAATTCTCATATGAATATCATATATGAAGAATGATATGTGATGATACTTTAATCAAGTTCTTAAGATCAAAAATATCTATGGCTAATCACTTGTCATTAAAACTAATATCTTGTTCATGTGGGTGTTTCTTCTTGATCAATCACATGAATCTATAGTAGGAAATAATAAGAACAAGAAAATAATATCTTTTACCAGTTATGGAAAGATCATACACTTAATCCTTCACTAAACAATTAAAAATCACTTTCAATAGCTTCCTTATAATCTAGATGTATTTTAAAATTTAATAAAATAGTTTATGAATTTATATAAACATGTAGAAAATCAAAATATGAAAACTTATATAAAATAGAGCATGAAAATCCACTCAAAATGAAAAAGGAAAAACTTTGTAAGTGTTCACATAAAGGAAATTTTGAATTATATAGGCTATGTAAAGGTAAAAATAAAATTCTATAAGACTTATAGAGGCAATAACATTTTTTGTAATGATATACTATTTCATTCCATGTAAAGGTAATACCCAATTCAAGTAAAGGTAACAAAATACTTCATAAGGGTATCATATAGGTCATGTAAAGGAAGTACATGTCTATGTTGAGGTAATTCAGATTGTGTAAAGGTAATATATATATCTATGAAAACATAAAATGTTTCACATTAAGGAAAATTTTATGTTGTGTAAACTTAAAATGCTTCCATGTAAAGGTAAAAGGATTTTTGTATAAACTTAAATTTTACAGAGTGAAATCACATCTATAAAGATTGTAAGTCTTTATATATTGAAAGAATCTACAAAACATATTGTATAACTTTGTATATCATATGAATTTGAATATTTTATGACTTTAAAAAATCACATGACTTTGTAAATGATCATAATAAAAAAGATTCTATAAGAATTCAAAATCAATCATAAGACTTTAAAATCATATGAATTTGAAAACATTTTCATATGACTTTAAAAAAGGACTAAAAATCCAAAAATAAAATACATTGACTATAAAATCCTTTATTGAACTTTTTAAACATTATTATAAACTCTTAAACACTTAAATAAATAAAAAATATTTGATTTATTAAAGTTGTGAGAAATTATAATTATCTATTTAAACATGTGATGTTTTTGTAAACACTAAGAGAAAAATGTGAGGTATTTATAATATTAAAAATAACAAACAATCATTAATAATCAGGCCTAAAATAAAAATATCCCCCTTAAAAAAACCCGACACTAAAAATCTCTCCATTTTTGGAAATTACAAAACTGAATAAGAAACCAAAAAATTCTCCCCGCTTTTGAAATTTATCAAAAAGTTAACAAAAATATCCCCATTTTTTAAATATTAGCATAAAGAAATTTATAATCAGTCAAAATGATGAAATTTTATAAAATAAGTAGTTTAATATAAATAGTTATTAATTCAAAAACATTTAATCACCCCCTAAATAATTGTATATAAAAATTTAACGATTAGCGGAGAAAATACCAAATATCTTAAATATGATGAATAAGTTCCTGAAGACATATTACTTACTAATATAAAAGTTAATAATAAATAAGTCAATATTAAAACTTTTAATCTATTCCAAATAGATTTAGAAACAATTTGTAAAATATATTTTTTAGCCAAAAATAGCAGTAATAAAATTTAAAATTTCCAATAACTTAACAATAAAGGTCCATCATTCCAAGATCAAAATTTATTTTCTCTAATTTCACAACATCAATAGGTTTTGTAAAAATACCAGATGGTTGTATTTTAGTTGGAAAAAAAATCTAACGAAATGTCTTCTTTGCTTATATGATTCCTTATGAAATGAAATCTAACATCTATATTATTTGTTACATAGTATTGTAATTCTTTTAAGATAGAAATATCACTATAATTATCATAGAAAATTGGAATTTTATTGAAATAACCATCATAATCATAGAAAAAAATATTTATACAAATACTTTGAGCATAACAACTTGTAGTAACGATATAATAATCTTCTACTATGGATAAAACAAATAATAATTGTTTTTTAGAACTCAATGAAATTAAATTCTTAATAAGAAAATGAAACATACCTTATATACTTTTCATGTTAATCCCACAACCTCAAAAATATAAATTATAATAAGAAATAAAATCAAAACAATTATGATTAGAGTAAAACAAATCAAAATGAACTGTTCTTTTTATATATATATGATTATAATTTTAACAAGATTTAGGTGTTTTTTTAGGATTAGACTAAAATATAGCACATAATAAAGTTAGAACATGATATTAGGTCTAGATGATGTCAAATAGAGTAAACCACCTCTCACACCTCTATACAATTCAACATAAACACATTTTCCATATTCATCTATATTGAGTTTAGAATTAGTACTCATGGGTGTTTTAAATGGTTACATGAATCCAAACCAACCCTTTTAATGAGTTATTTAGTATATTTAGATTGTATTAGATATACAACATATTTTCTTTGAGATATTTGAAGTCCTAAAAAGAATTCTAGTTCTCCCATTAAGCTCATATCAAATTCAGTGGCCATGAAGAAAAAAAAAAATCATTTCTAAGAACATAACTAGTAAAATCAAATACAATTTCATGAACATATAACTGAATAATAAAAATATCATTAGAAATTTTCTAATAAACAAGGTAGGATCAACGTTTCATTTAAGAAAATAATTGTTCAATAATAATGGATAAATTTTATTGTAACAATCTCTAAGAGCATGCTTATGACCATAAAAAGATTTTAAAAATTTAAACATATGATTTGGGATATTTCATTTTCAAATCCAGGTTGTATATTAATATATAACTCTTCAGAAATTACACCTTTTAAAAAGGTACTTTTCATATCCATTTGAAACAATTTAAAATTTTAAAAATAAGAAAATTTTAATAAAATTATTATTTCTTCAATCCTGGAAACCTGAGAAAAAGAATCATCAAAACAAATTCCCTCTTATCGAGAATATACTTAGGCAACTAATCTATATTTATTTTTAAATATATTACTTGATTCATCCAATTCATTCCTACAAATCCAATTAGTTCCTATAACCGGTTTATCTTTAGAATGTTCAACTAGATTCCAAACATTATTTCTTTCAAATTAATTATGTTCATCCACTACTACAAAACAAACCTTTAACAACACCAGTATTTATTAGTACCAACACAAAAATGATGATAAATGTATCCTTTATCAACCTTAAAAAAAGTACTGATAAAGAGTACTGTTTATCAATGCTAAAATAACACTGATAAATGTACCCTTTATCAGTGCTTTTATTTTTATCACAAATAAAGGATACCCTTTATCAACACTTTATTTTTAGTGATGATATGGGGTGGCCTTTATCAATGTTTTTTAGCACTGATAAAGGTCCAGAATAAAATGAAATAATTAAATAAATAATTTTTTTTAAAATACTAATAATTTTATTAATTAAATAATTATTGATAAAAATGAATGAATTGAATATACATATATATAAATTATAAATATTAATAAATAGTATATATTTAATATATAGATACAAAAAATTAATTAAATGAAATAATTAAAAAATTAAAAAAATAAAATGAGTAAATTAAGAAAAATATTAAACATTTTTTAATTAAATAATTATTGATAAAAATGAATAAATTTAATATATATATATATATATATATTATAAATATTAATAAATAGTATATATTAAATATAGATATATAAAATGAATAAATTGTAATAATTAAACAAAAAATAAAATCTGAATAAATTTTAATAGTTAAACAAAAAAATTAAAAATGAATAAATTACAAAATTATTAAAAAATTTATTAATTATACAATTATTAATAAAAATTAATAATTTTAATATATATGTATATATATATATATATATTAATTATAAATAGTAATAAATAATGTATATTAAATATAAATATATAAAAAATAAATAAAATGTAATAATTAAAAACATATTAATGTCTTATTCATTTTAAATGTTTTTTAAATTTTTAATTTAACTAATATCAGATGTGTATTACATTGATTTCACATAAATATATGTAATTAATTCATTTTTATATACAATTCATACACAAAAATATTTATACAATTAATGAAATCTTATATAGAAACACATGCACCTAATATTTATGTAATTTACTCAAATTTTAGTATATTTTAGAATTTCATTATAACATGATACATTTAATATATTATTTTTTTAATCGATAAATTTTATTTATTTATTTTTAATATTATTACAGTTAGGTATTATTTATTCATTTTAATATTTTTTATTTTTTACTTTTTGGATTGAATCATTTTCTTTTATTTATTTATATATATTTATTTACTATATTTTAGCATTTTTCAATATGTATTCATCTTTACTTCAATATATGTCCATATTTTTTTTAATAATTGATATTTAATTAATAAAACATATCCATTTTCAACATTTTTAAAGTATACTCATATTTAATTATTCAATTTCACTCATTTTTAAAATACATGTATTTAAGATTATATATTCATTAACAATGTTAAAAATATATTTGTAAACAAAAATTTATAAATAAGTATTTTTATAAATGTATATTTACTATATTTATAAATTTATAATTATTATAAATAAATCAATATTATTTTTTTTAAATTTTTTTATATAATTATAAATAATTAATTATATATATTTAAATAATTAAAAAATTAAAATACATTTATTTAAATAAAGAATATATTTAAAATATTTATATTTATATTTATATTTATTTATTAATATATATATAATTATATAAACATATATAATGATATAAATATATTTATAATTATAACATTATAATAAATATATTTAAATAATGAATATATTTACTATATTTATATTTATATATATTTATTACATAAATATATAATTATATAAATTTATATAATGATATAAATATATTTATAATTATAAATAAATAATTATAAATATATTTACAAATATATTTATTTAAAAATATATTTTTAAAAATATATTCACTATATTTATAAAATTATATATTTATAATTATAAATAAATAATTATATATTTAAATAATTATAAAATTATAATAAATAAATATATAATTATTTAAATATATTTATAATTTTTTTATATATAATTATAATTACAAATCCTTTACCAGTGCTAAAGTTTTAGCACTGATAAAGATATAGGTTTATAAGCGCTTATCAATTTAGCAATGAAAAAATGTATCTTTATCAGTTCTTTTTTTCAAGCACTGATAAAAGTCTCTTGGATCTATTTAAAATAACCCTAACCGTGACTAATTTAGTGATCACATTACAATTCACTACTTTATTTTACCCTTACATCACTGTTTTAAACTAGTTCTGTATTTAAATTACAAATATTATCTCAAATTAAAAATCTTATTTTATTCAATAATTAAATGTTTATCACTATTAAAATGGGAAATTATTTTTGTTTTGGTGATTTCATTGCAGGAGGAGGTGATTTGGAGGGTCAGAGATGATCCAGAAGGGAAATGGGCCAAAGTGCATGGAAGACTAAGGACATATGTCCACCATTTTTCACATTTCTCAAAATAGGTGCCTCCAAATGGGATTGAATTTTTTTGGACGCTCCAAAATTAAATTTTCTACAACTCATCTCAAGAAACCAAAGCCCAATTCTCCCATTAAGGGGGCCAACTGAACCAATCTGTCCAGGGGACAGAATCTGCACGAAGTCAAAAAGTTGGTAATGTATTTTGGTCATATCTCGTGCTGTAATCCTCCATTGGCCACCATATTTTACATTGATACAGGCAAGATGATTTACTACACCTTTTCTCTTTTTTCCAAGTCTATATAAGGCCATTTACCAACCCAAAATCGAGACATAAGTGGTATCTCGAAATCTGGTTTCCCAAAACCACTTCCCATTTGGGCTATAAATTGACACCTTGGGAACCTCATTTGGGAGTTTGACCAAGGAGTGTACTGATGCCATTTTGGAGTTCCAGATGATTCCTCTCATCACCTTGGAGGTTCTGTAACTTACTATACTCATAGGGGGAGCTCTTGAAGCAAGGATCCCTTCATCGAAGCCATCCTCTCTTTCTCATATTGTAATGTTTGTGTTTTCATAATAAAATTATTTGTTCCTCGTTTATTTATTCTATTTTCTTCTGTTTTGTTAAAATTTATTCTTCTCTTAATCTTCCTCTTTGTTCTGTAAAACAAGAGTAGAAATGATATTGGGTTCTACCCTTTCTAAACCTTTTCACATGAAAAATGTTTCTACGATGACTACATCGCCCATGGAAGAGTAGTTCTTTTTAGTAATCAATCTACCTCTAACCTTATTAATTTATTTATTTTGAATAAATGAGATAATGTAATTAATGTAATATTATCTATGAATTGAGTTTTTAATTTAATTTAAACTAAGCAATCAATTTAATGATTCATGCAAAACACGCGAGGTTGAGAATTGTGTAAATTGTTAAGGCGCACACTTAATTGGTAATTTAAAACCACACAAGATCAATTTTTAGAGTTCAAACATAATCCCTAAAATAAATTATTCCTAATTTACAGAATGAATATATTCTTAAATTTACCAATTACCATAATCTATCTTTAGAACATCAATCAAAGTAGGGTGTTGCGATTTCATGTTCCGAAGATAGCCTATGGTTTAATCCTCTTCATCTTTATGGTAAAGTTAATTCTCGTAGGGTTTGGGGGTTAAAAAATTAGGGGATCATAATTAAGTGGAGATTAATTTAAATGATAATGATTAATAAGTAAGTGAATAGGTAGAGTTATATTAATCACGTCTTTTAAAATATTTTCTAAAAAAACATCTTCTTGTTGTGTCTTTTTAATCGAACTTTATTTAAAAAAAAATGCAATATTCTTCCAAAAAAAAACTTTTAGTTTTATAAATGATAAACACCCCCGTCCTTTCAAGTAGTGTGTTTGAGTTATTTAATTTTTATTTTCATATTACCTTCAATATGTTGTTTTAAATTACTTTCTCCTTTGAGAGATGACTTTGGTCAGTCACTCTACTACACCTAAATAACCCGAAACTGAATATAATTTGAAAGAGACCATGAAAGCGCCTTTCAAATTGGCACTGTTTCCAGGGAGTCAAGTAATTATTTAAACTAATTAGAGATATTTATTTTATTTTATATTTTATTCTCTTATCTTCTTATTTCTTCCTTCTTTACCCAATCTGAGATTTCTTACTTTTTTTTTCTTCTTCTTCTTTTTGGACCATCAAATAAAACTTATCATTTTTATTATGGTTCATTTTACTTATTTTTATTTTTATATGATTTATGACACAAACTAATCCTGAGTATATCTTAGATCTTGACCCTGAGATTGAACGCAACCTTGGGGATTGAATCATTCATTCTCAGTCTACAAGAAGTTTCAACATTCAACCAATTGGAGAATTTCTCCATTATGGGAACAAAAAAATATAAACACTTCTGAATCTAACATAAAAGAAGAAAAAATGGCTGAAAACAATAATAATAAACTCAATAGAACCATTTGAGAGTTGGACGCACCTTACATTAACTATCAACCAAATTGTATTGCATACCTAAATCTCAAATCGAACTTTGAACTAAAATCTGTGTTAATTCACCTTCTTCCAAAGTTTTATGGATTATCTAGGGAGGATCCAAAAAAAATTGAAATAATTTAATGCGGTTTTCTCAACCCTTAAACCAAGTAATGTATCTTAGGATGAAATAAAACTAAGATAATTCCCATTCTCACTTGATAGAGCTGCAAAATATTGGATGTATTATTTACAACCTGAAGATGTAACTTCTTGGAATGATTTGAAACATCTTTTCTTGTAGAGATTTTTTACAGCATCAAGGACCACATCCATTTGAAAAGAGATATCTGGGATCAAGAAAGCATAAGGGGAGTCAATGTATGAGTACTGGGAGTGATTCAAGACGTTGTGTGCAAGATGATCGCATAACCAAATCAATGAGAAACTCCTCATCCAATACTTCTATGAAGGACTCATAGCTTTGGAGAGAATAATAGTGGATACCGCGGATAGAGGGGCATTGGTTGAAAAAACACTAGTAGACGCATGTGCATTTATTGACAATATGGCATGAAACTCTCAACAATTTGGAAATCGAGGTACCCCACTTGTTAGAGGAGTACATCAGGTAAGTCCATCTTCTCTTAAAAGTTATTTTATTGATACCAAGTTGGAGGAATTGAAAACTATGGTGAGAAAGATTGATTTGTCACAAAAGACATCCCAACCCACTCCTTCAAGGCCATGGGGAATTTACACTGAGATAAGCCACCCAACTGACTGTTACCCCCAAATACAAGAAATAGAAGATTGTGCAATAGTGTTTCCTAGGAGACTATATCAGCAGCAACAACAACCATATCCCCCAAAGTAGTTTGATTCCTTTTCTCTAATATACAACCAATAGTGGAAGGATCAATCAGACATTAGGTATAGATTTGGACAACAACAAATACCCCCTTTTCAACAAAATATCCAGTAGCCTCTGCCTTACTAGTAGGGTTTACAACAACCCCAAAGAAGATTTGAAGTTAAAGAATCAACAAGACAACAATAAGGGAATCCCCCACCCAAGGTAGATTCTAAAACTGATGACCTTTTGAAACAAATTTTTCTTAATAAACAGAATGAGCTTAAGAGTCAAGGTTCGGAGTTGAGGGATTTGAAGACTCAAATGAGTCAGATTTCCATTGCCCTGCATGAACTGGTAAGTAAGAATTCTATAAATATACCTTCCCAACCTACTCTAAATACCAAGGGGAATGTTAGTACCATCACATTGAGAAGTGGGAAGAAAACAACTAATACATCTGCACATGTCGTTCCACTAGGATTCACCTCAACTCCAGAGAAGCCCCATTCCATACCAACTGATGAGAAACCTAATGAGAAAGATAAATGTAAGAAAAATACTAAATATGTTTCTCCTAAACCCCTTCCATTTCCAAATCAAATTTTACAAACGAAGAAGGTGGATGAAGAGGCGATGAAAAAAAGAAGTTTTGGATACATTCAAGTGTGTTGAGATCAACATCCCTCTACTTGAAACAATAAAGAAAATCCCAAGGTATGCTAAATTTTTAAAAGAACTTGTACCAATCAAAGAGGGATCAAGGGAAATGAGAGGATCAATCTTGGAAGAAATGTGTCGGAACTCATCACACAAACTCTAGCAATGCTAATAAAGTGAAAGGATCTAGGAACATTCACCATTCCGTGCACCATAGGGAAGTTACACTTTTTTGATGCTCTTTGTGATTTGGGAGCTTCCTTTCGAGCTTATGTGTGATGCCTCCAACTTCACGGTTGGAGCTGTCTTATCTCAGAGGGTGGAGGGACATTAACATGTGATTGCATATGCATAGAGGAAACTGGATTCAGCCCAATAAAACTACACAACCATGGAAAAGTATCTTCTTGTTGTCATATTTTCTTTAGATAAATTCCATTCATATTTATTGGGATCTAAAGTATTTATTTTTTCTAACCATCCAGCTCTGTGGTACCTCTTGAAGAAGCTGTATTCAAAGCCCAAGATAATTTGATGAATTCTTCTTCTTCTTCAAGAATTTGATATTGAGATAAAGGAAAACAAGGGGTCAGAAAACCTGGTGGCGGACCACATGAGTAAGCTTACTCACACACTAGAGGATGACACCTTGGACCAGGTACCACTTCCGGACACTTTCCCTGATGAGCATCTTTATTCTATCTTAGGTACGCATCCTTGGTATGCTGATTTATTGAACTACCTTGTTGCATCCAAAATAACTTCAAATTTAGAGAAACATAAAGTACAAAATTTAAAGAGTGAGTCAAGATTTTATTTTTGGGATGATTCGTACCTTTGGTGCATGTGTAATGATCAAGTTATTAGAAGGTGTGTTCCTGATCACAATTTTTAGTCTGTTCTACATTTTTGCTATACAATCTCATGTGGAGGACACTTCAGACGCCAATGAACAGCTAGGAAAGTCTTAGACTCTGAATTATATTAGACTAGATTATTCCATGATGCTCATGTGTTTTGTAATTCGTGATCACATTACCAACACACAAGTAATATTTCTAGGAGACATGAGATGCCCCAAAAACCCATATTATTATGTGAGATTTTTGATGTATGGGGCATCAATTTTATGGGTTCTTTTCCTAGTTCATTTGAGTTTTTGTATATTTTTGTTGTTGTTGATTATGTGAGTTAATGGGTGGAGGATAAGGCCACCAAGACTGATGATTCTCATGTTTTAGTGGAATTTGTGAAGACATAGATTTTTTGTAGGTTTGGAGTACCAAAGGCCATCATTATTGACCAAGGGACACACCTATGTAATTGTAATTTGGATTCACTCCTTCGGAAGTATGAGGTTACAAAAAGCATCAACACCATACCACCCCCAAAAAAAATGGATAGGATGAGGTTTCAAATCATGAGTTGAAACAAATTTTGGAGAAAACCATGAATCCGAATAGGAAGGATTTGAGAAAGTGATTGGATGATTTGTTATGGCCTTATAGGACACCATACAAAACTCCCATCAGTATTTCCCCATTTTATATTTTTTTGGGGAAGTTTGTCATCTATCTGTGTAGGTCGAGCATCAAGCTTATTAGGCTATAAAGAAATGCAACATGGATTTGGCCAAATCTGAAATTCAACATAAGCTGAAAATTCAAGAGCTTGAGGAGATTTCATTATCTTCATATGAGAAATCAGAGCTCTATAAGGAAAGATAAAAAGAAGCTCATGACAAAATGATCTAGAAAAAAGAATTTCAAGTTAGAGAGAAAGTCTTGATCTATATTTCACGACTAAATATGATGCCCGGTAAGTTGCATTCTATATGGTTAAGTCCTTATATTGTATCTAATTTTTTTTCTTATGGTGTATGGAGATCACATAAGAGGACGCTGGAAGAATCTTTACAGTCAATGGAAAATGTTTGAAGTAATACATTGAGGTAATTTCTACTGATGTAGTAGATTTCATCACACTACATGACCCCATCATCACTTAAGAATATCATGTTGTTCCTAACCCTTTAACTTTTATACTATTTTTCCTATTTAAAATTATGCATTTAATATACACATATCATCTCATGGGTTCACATTGAGGACAATGCAATATTTGAGAAGAAATGATTTTCTTTGACATTTTTGAAACCCATGTCCATTAGTGAAACAATTTATTCCATGAAACTGAGCTTAAATGAATACTGAAAATAGCTTTGTTTCAAGTTTGAATCTTTAGTAATTTCATGAATAATATTCTGAATATTGAATCCCATGACACATATCACTATCTTTATATTTTAAATCACTTTTCTATGAGGCTTATGAACCATTGTTTTCATGTTCTTTACATTTACCTCACTTCATGAGATAATCAAACAATGCAGGATTTAACCAGAATTTGATTTATTCCTGTCAAAACTTAAGGGTTTGAGGTACTTGTGTTTTAAATGACTGAGTCATTTATTTGGTATTAAATCCCCTATTTCATTAGAATCATTTTTATAATGGCCTGCCTTGAACATTTAATCCTTTTAGCCCTTATAATCCATGAACAACCTATTATGTTAGCCACATTACACACAAATTTTCCCTATACAACTAACTCTTGAAGTAAAATTGCATAATCTAGTTGAACTTAAGTGTAGGGGAAGCTATTTGGTGTTGTGATACCACATTTTGTGATACTTTGGGTGGAAAATTAAATTCTAAAGATATGTTTTTATTTCTGAAAAATTCATTCTGTTGAAAGATGTACCTTTCTGGAGCTTTCATGATAAAAGAAGTTGTGCCTTTCTGGAGCTTTCAATGAAGAAAGAAAGTTGTGCCTATCTGAAGATTTCACGAAAAAACTATGTTTGAGAAGATTGAAATTTTTGTTACTTAAATTATGAATGGTGTAAACTTTTCATTATTTTTTCATGATGATGGAGCTGAATTGATACTAAGGGGAGTGAGGAGGAGACCATATTTAATTGAAAATTAGAATAATGTAATTTTTCTTCAAAAAGAGTCAAGACCTCCTCATTCAGCCTTAGAATTTTTCACATCTAAATCCTACCAATTGAAATCCACAAAACAACTTTGAAAGGTCCTCATGATAAACATATGTCCTTGACTCACACTGAGTGGTGACGTAGGTATTTATCAAGCCTATGGTGACCTTTGTATGAGTTTGAATGAGAAAAAAAATTGCTGAAAAATTTACATTTGTGTGATGAGAGAAAATTAAAGTGAGGTAAGTGTTTAGTGTGCATTGGAGAACAAATGAAGTGGAAATATATTGAATAATATAAATAGATAACTTGAAATAATGGTTTTTTATGAGTCATGATATCTTTTTTTTCTTGGTGTGGAATTGTTGGATCTTAAGGATATGTGTTTTAAAATTTGTTTTGATGTTTAATTTTCAAAAAAATTTAGAATACATGATATGAGGGTTTTTTTATGAGTGAAAAATGGTAAGTGTGGGGGTGTGATCACATCATAATTCACTTATTTATTTCACCCTTACATCACTGTTTTAAAATAGTTTTTTATTTAAAATTAAAAATATTATCTCAAATTGAACATCCCATTTTATTCAATTAGTAAATTTTTATCACTATTAGAAAGGGAAATTATTTTTTGGTGATTTCATTATAGGAGGAGGTGATTTGGAGGGTCAAAGATGATCTAAAAGGAAAATGGGCCAAACTACATGGAAGAACAAGGAAATATGTCCACTGTTTTGCACATTTCTAAAAATAAGTGCTTCTAAATGGGATGACATTTTTTGGGACGGTCCAAAATTTCATGGGATACAAATCATCTCAATAAACTGAAGCTCAATTCTACCATTAAGGGGTCCATCCATACTAATCTTTCCAGGGGACAGAATATGCACGAAGTCAAAAATTTGCTTATATATTTCGACCATATCTCACACTGCCATCCTCTATTGTTCTCCAAATTTTACATTGAGAAATTAAATATTCTAGAATATAACTTTTATCTTTTTTTACAAGTCTATATAAGGCCATTTACAAACCCAAAACTGAGACACAATTGGTATATAACAATCTGGGTGCCCAAAAGCACTTCCCATTTTGGCTATAAATTGACACCTTGGGCAGAGTTCAACTAAAGAGTGAAGTGATTCCATTTTGGAGTTCCAGAGGAGTCCTCTCATCACCTTGGAGGTTATAGAACTTCTTATACTCATAAGGGGAGCTCTTGAAGCAATGATCCCTTCATCGAATCCTTCCTCTATTTCTCATGTTGTAATGTTTGTGTTTTCATAATAAACTTATTTGTTCCTCTTTTATTTCTTTTATTTTCTTCAATTTTGTTCAAATTTCTTCTTCTCTTAATCTTTCTCTTTGTTCTGGAAATCAATAGTATAAATGATATTGGTTTCTACCCTTTCTAAAAATTTTCACTTGCAAAACATTTCTTCGATGACTACACCGCCCATGAAAGAGTAGTTCTTTTTAGTAATCAATCTACCTATAAACTTATTTATTCATTTATTTTGAATCAATGAGATACTATAATTCACATAATATTATCTATGAATTGGGTTTTTAAATTAATTTAAACTAAGAAAGAAATTTAATTATTCATGCAAAAACATGCGAGGTTGAGAGTTGTGTGAATTGTGTGAGCGCGAACTTAATCAATAATTCAAAACCACATGGGATCAATTTGTAGAGTTCAAATATAATCCCTAAACTCAATTAGTCCTCATTTATAGAATAGATATATGACTTAATTTAACAATGACTATAATCTATTCTTATAACATCAATCAAAGTAGGGGCTGTGATTGCATTTTACAAAGATAGTCTAGGGTTTAATTCTCTTCATATTTGTGGTAAAGTTAATTATCACAGGGTTTAAGGGTTAAAAAATTTGGGAATCATAATTAATTAGAGATTAATTTAAATGATAATTAATAATAATTAAGTGAAGATGTGGAGTTAGATCAATTATTCCTTTTAAAATATTTTATAAAAAAATCATCTTCTTATTGTGTCTTTTTAATCAAACTTCATTTTAAAAAAATGAAATCTTATTCCAAAAAACTTCTTCTAGTTTTATAAATTATAAACAGACCCCCATATTTTCAATTAGTGTGTTTGAGTTATTTAATTTTTATTTTCAAAATACCTTCAATATGTTGTTTTAAATTACTTCCTTTTTTGAGAGATGACCTTGGTCAGCCACTCTACTACACCTAAATAACCTGAAATTGAATATAATTTGAAAGTTCCCACAACATCTCCTTTCATTCATTCATGATTCTTAAACTCTCATAGAACTCCCCTACTAATGATGCTCCTCCTCTATGTTATTTTATCATTTTCCTCTCTCATTGATTTCTTGATTGGGTTCCACATTTTGTGTATTTGCAGTGTTCTCAACCATGGAGAACCCTAATTCTCTTATCCTATAACTCTAGTCATGATTGATATCACATTCTTACTCATTTTTTTCATTATTATCACCACCTTTACTCATGGATATTTCCATAGTTTTAGGGACTCATTCTTTCTATCATTACAGTCTTTACAGCTTCCCATGGAGTGAGATCTTCTGTTATAGAGTAAGTAAAGGATGTTTGGTTCAAAATATTATTGTGTATTAATAAGGGCATCATCCCATCAATTGTTGTAATTGAATATTCATTTTTCTAAACATGTTCCTATCACAAACTACAACTAATTTTCCAATTACCTACTTAATATGTACTTCAATGGTATTTATTATAATCATTTGAGTTTCCCTAAAAATATTATAGAAAAAATAGGGATTTGAACATGTTATCTTTAGTTGGAAGGACCAAGGCATACATTTATATTTTATATGGATTTAGGTCTCTCTGTGATATCTATTAATGATACAAGAGTCCTAATTCCCTCAAACTACACTATCATAGGCCTCTATGATTTGTATTTCAAAAGTTCCTTTCTTTTTTCTAAATAATTCTACATTTATAGGTATATTTATTTATATACACATGTTAATATTTTATGAATTTCAATTTAATGTAATTTTTTTAATGAGAATTTGGTTAAAAAAATATTGATTCTCACCTTCTATTATTTGATTTTATGGTATTTTCTAAAATATTTTTTCTTTTTTTATTAAAGTGATAAAAATGAACACTTATGTCTAGATAATTATATTTTTGAAATAAAATATGTTAGAATCCATAATTAATATTTCATTTAGGTTATTTTTGAATATGAGTGGGTTTATAGCATGCATGGGATAAACATATTTTTTAAACATAATAAGTTATAGGATTCATTTTGTTTTTAAATAAAATTTTCCTTTAGTTTTTTGTTATAATTAGATGTAACAAATAGTTTATCATTAAATATATAAATTAATTCATGATTTAATTTAAGGATATGTTTATCTATATTAATTTCATAATATTTAGATCGTGTAGGATATGTAAGAGTTTATAATGTATATATTTTAGAGTATTTTTCAAAAATATAGAATTTATTGTTTATTAACCATTGAAATATATTATTTATGATTTAAATAATTCAATACTGATTAAATAACTACATTGATAAGGGGTTTATATTGGATTTAAACATAATCAATGATAGGGAATGGTTTTAATTTTGTTATATTTGAGAAAACATGGGTTATACATAATCTTGATTAATTATTATGTATTACACATGCTATAATAGAAATATTTAAGTGATTATCATGTTTTATTATTAGATTAAGTAATTTGATGTTTATGGTACCAGATTAGTTATAAATTTTATATATGTATTAATATTTTATTTTTCAGATGAAATGGTTCATAATATATATATGTTTATAGGATAAATATATTATTCAAATCATACATCAATATGGTTTTAATAATATTTATATTATAAAATGTATGAATACACATTTATAAATAATTTTTTGACTGAGGTAACTATATGAATTATTATAAAATGTAACATGATTTTTTTCTAGACATTATAATTTAAATAAATAGAAAAATTTAGTGAATTTTATTTAGTAAGTTCATTTTTATCTTTGTATACATTTTTTACTGATTGCGTAAATAATTTTTTTGATTACTTTTCTAATAATTTATTCTCTAGAGTATTTTTTTAGAATTATTTTATTAAACATAACATGTAACTATTTTTTTTGTTAAATTTTGATAAATCTTTCTTTATAATATTTTCTTTGAATAATCACTTGATATTATTTGGAATTATTTTTAATATATCTCTCAATGTATGATTAAAATATTTTTCTACAATACATATCTGTATGCGATAAAAATAATTTTTATCATTTATTAGAATATTATGGGTATTATGTGAGGTCTAGGTATGGTACATTTGAATGTGAGTTACTGTAGAAATGTTACTGATTCATCAAGGGATAGAGTGAGGGTGATGTGACATTTATGTTGTTGTTTTTTCTTCTTTATGGGTTTTTTCAAAAGTTAGGTTTAACTAATGTATTATACCACACATTGTGTGGTTGTTTCCTAAGAGAACCAATTATGTTAAGACTTACCCATATTTCAAATGCACTAACAAAGAAAAATGGCTATGTTATACCCATTACATGATTTGGATGTAATAAGTACATGTGATGGTTATACCTAAGGAATAGTCTTAGATTCTAGGGGTTTAATCTCTAATCATATGGTACTTGTGATGTGGTTATTTCTATAGTTAGATAAATAAATTTTTCTTTTCCTATGATTCAAATTTTAACCTCTTATTAATGAAATTATTTTAATGTTTGGGAAAAACAATGGTATAAATTTATAGTATGATTAATATAATTAATTGGTATGAAATAAAGTAGGTAAATTTTATTATCATGGTGTCATAGTGATTATACAATGAATTGAATTACATGTGTATTTTTAGTGTTACTAATTTGAACATATACTCAAACATATGAATTATTTTATATTTTAGGGCCCCAGTTAGTATTTATTTGTTTATTTTTATACTCAAACCCTACACATGAACCTCAGTGTATATAGAGATCTTATATTTGATATATAGGTGAGAGAAAAGGATTATTAACATATATTAGAGTCAGTGCATCTCAATGGGGGTGAGTTGATGTTCTCATGGTAGTGTCAGGGGCCTTTTATAATTTTGAGATGAATTCAGAGGATAATACCTACCATAGTGGATTAATAATTTTCTTAAATTCAATTTCTCATTTCCTTTAAAATGGATGCATACTTATCATTTAAAAAAAGAGTATGAAGATGTAGTTAAATATTTCATCAAGTTTTCAATAGAAAATGAATACGACCCTTCTCAAATCCTTTTTTTTGTGTTTACGTTGTTGTTATAAAAGACAAATTAAATGTTTAAATAATCATGAAGACAATGTATTTTTCACATGATGATGTTAATAATCCCAAGGAAGAACAGAATTTTGATGATGAAACTATAGAATTATTAGGGGATCAACAACATATTGATGAAAAAAACAACAATGACACAGCATCACAGTGTTGAATAAAATTACCAAGGCAAGAAGTTAGGGTATAAAATTTGAGGTTGTTTAGAATCAACGCTACCAACCTATTGAACCCAACAATTCAATGTTCATTAGTTATGTTGGGGTCACAACGAGGATGAATATGCTGATTGATTTTGATTCATGGTGACACTTCTATCCAGTAATGAAGGAAACCCTTTGGAAAGATATATTGGAAATGTTACGATATACTTTCTCAATTTTACTAAAAAATTATATAATGAAACATTGATTTAATTTTCATTATTCCTTAAATAGTTCATTTATATTAGATTATTTTTATATGAAATATGTTTTAATGGCCACTGGAAGAACCCACAGAGGCTTTCAAACTCTTCTTACCAAGTTACATCTTAGGGATGCTGAGAGGAAAGTAAAATCCCACCCACCAGTTAGTTATGTAAAAATTATAAAGCAAGAAACATGGGATTCTTTCATGAGGCTTATCAATGAGAAATCATTTCAGGTGAATTTTAGTCGATGATATATAATATGAGATTATTTATTTTATCCAATTTGATTAAAAATTGTTAATTTATCAAACATAAAAAGAGTGATCAAAATAAATAATGTGCATCAAAACCAATGTACCCCTATCATAAAGCAAGGATGAGGTACACTTCACTAGAGAGTAAATTGGTATGTATTTTAAATCCATAATAAAAGTTTTATATGATATGAAACAACATATGTTCCTTTTTTTATATGAAAATTTATGAATAAAAACCTGAAGCCACTTCCATCCCACATCATGTGTTATGGATGGATCCTCATGTAAATAAGAAGGGTAAACTAGTTGATAAAAACACAAAAATAGTATGGTAAAAAAGTGTAAGTATGAAATAATATTAATTTGTTATGATTTATAATAGTATTACATAAAAATATCTATTTATGTTCATATTTTTCATATGGTTTAGAAACAAGAATCAACAATGACCATACCAGAAGAAAAAATACTTTCAGTAGCTTTAAAGTGGCTGAAATAATATAGTCACGTTAGTGGATTAGTTTTGGAGTGTCTCCTAAAAAATATTTTGAGAAGATAAAACCTCATGAAGATACATATAAGATATTGAAAGTATTATAGACACAAATAGATTCTTTTCAAGATATTATTATCTGATATGGTTTGTCAGACCAATGTATGAGAAATGATCAAAGTGAACCAGTTGTGGAACAAAGATCCCTACATAAATTAAATGAACCCACTATCTTTTAGCCTATTCACTCCCCTCAACCATATACCATACCTGAGGCAATCAATTTTTTCATTATTATTTCTCCTAAATGTGAATACAAAAACTTATGATAACATAATATTACTAAAATTATGAAGGGTGTAGTTGTATGTGATTTGTATCTTCCAACACCCACACATCGCCTTATTGTGAGTTGTATGATGTATAATATCCTAGGATACAAGCTACACTAGAAAGAACTCCCAAAAGATCAAATGGTACTGATGATTGAGGTAGCTCATGAGCTGACTAATGAGTTGTATGTTACACTTGATGATCTAGATATTACAATATTAAATGATGCTATTGGAATTTTCATAACATGATCGTCTAATATTATAAAGTTACATGAGGTATTTCTTTAACAATTTTTTTCATAAGAAAAACCTATAATAGTTGATGAAAAAAGGTCTTATGTGAGGTATGCTATTAGAGATGGATAAATAAATGGGGAAGCGAAGGTTTGGATCAATACGATCTAATGAATCGACTAAGAAATCAAAAAGAACTTATGAGAGTACCTTATCCTCGCCAGTTTCAAAGAAACATTTATTATAATTACAACTTCATACAGAAACCAAAATTAAAGATGAAAATATGTCTTATATTCCATATTAAAAATAAATATATAGAACTTTCATGATAGACATAATTGTTCTTAATACTATAAATGAGATTCTCAAGCATGAATGGCCGGGTGTTTTAGTTGTGAATACACACATAACGTACATTTTCATAATACTTATTTCCAAATAGTGAGATAACATGTTTATTAAAGTTAATAAATATTCATATTTTATAGAAGAGTTTATATTACTACTATATGAAGGTAAAACCATGTGAAAAATGATTTAGATTCATTAATTACTATATCATTTCTATAGAAAAACTTACTTTGAATAAAGAAGAAATTGAGAAGAAAAAATATAAGCTACTCTAAGTGTTTGATAAAAAATATCAAATGATAAACTTATTTTTATGCCTATAATACAGAATTAAAACTCTAAAATATAATCATATAAAATGTTTTTTTTAATTTTTGAATTAATTATTTGTTTTTCCTTTTTTAGGCAGTATTGGATGTTAATCACAGTCTATCTAGATATCCAAAATATTTATTTTTTGGATCCAATGCATGGATATCCAACAAACTGACCACACATGATGTGTATTGTGAATTTTTAATACACTAAAATCAATATTTTATAGATAAAATTTGGATTATATGTTTGGCCTGTGTTTAACATGATTTTTTTATGATAGGGTAGTCTCTAAATATTGGCTAAATCATGGAATAAAGAATGTTTCTAAACAGATAAATCCAGGGGATTACTAAAAATGGAAACACATTAAGGTACATATAGAAATATTTAAATATAAAAACATATTTCAAAATAATTTACTTATTTTGGACAATGTTTCTGTTGTGTCCGAAGAAAGATAATGGAAATGATTGTGGATATAATGTTTGAAAATTTATGAGATAGGCCATAAAGTAGGAAAATACCATCAACCCCAAATAGGTAATTTCCAAAGGTAATTTAAATATTATTAAATTTTTTTCTTAAAAAAATTATAAATTTTCTTAGTACTTTAAAGATTTTATACAACTTTCATACTCAAAATAAGAAGTAAACCTTTTTAGAGATGAGTGGTCTTATTATATGTTTCGAGAATGTTTTTCGACAACTTGTTCAAGTGTTTCAGGTGTATTTTTGAAAAAATGTTTTTTACTAATTTTTTAAGTGATTTTATATAGGAATTTAAGTAGAGGAATTTTTTTATAGAAATAAAACAATCACCACTTATTCTTTCAAACTAATTATCATAGGCTACAATTTCTATTAGAATATTCCAAGTAATATCAAATACTACTAAAGTGTGAAAGAAACCCCTCACCAAGAACAAACTGAAAAAAATAGATGTAGTTTCTTTCCCATGAATTCTCTACACTACAAATAAATGTTTTATTAGTGGTTTAAATAGTCACTTGAGAGTTATAAAACACCAATAAAATCATTAAATAAGTATATAATCCAAGTCAAATGTTTTAATAAATATGTGTGTAATCAACCACTGAAACCAGTAGGTGTATGAGAGAAATATTAGAGGACATCTAGCATTAATATATCATGGTCATTGATGAGGGATTTAGCCAAAGGAAACATGACATCAAATGAAAAGAAACTACCTTATGAAGAAATCCTTGAAAATTAAAAACCCACTTCAAATGAAATTATAAAGAATCAAAAATCTAAATGAAGACCCTTTTGAAAAATAAGCTAATATATTGATCCAAAACCTATAAAAAAATAAATAAATACAAAATTTCATTGACTAAATCTTGAATTTTTAGAAAATAATAATACAATGGTTTCAATTTTCTGGGTTGTGGAATTATTTGGGCTATTCAATAATCAATTAGATTCATGATATAATACCAGAAATTATTATAAAATCCATACAAGTAACATTCATTATGTACGTTCACATTCATTATGTAAAATGATCCATGTTCACAAGATCATTAATAAAAAACTCACCATCATTATCAATAAAAAATACATGAGAATAGAGATATTCCCATTTGGATGAACAAATAATTATGATGTTATGTTATAGTTTATCATCACCTAGAATATTGAAAAGGATATACAAATCTATTGAAAAATCCAAAAAGAATTAATGGATGAACTATATTTTAGTGTCATTTGGATGTTATAAAGAGATATACTGATGTTTAATACTATCAAAAGGGGTAAATAATTTATAATGGAGTTTAGTTTCTTCTGAAAATACATAATGGGTCAAACTGAATTTTTTTACATTAAATATGGTAAATGGTTTATCATAGAGTTTTTACTCTATATGATGGTGAAAGGTTAAGATATATTTTATTATGTTCCATAAAAACTCACATATAAATATTTATTTTAGTTCAATTGATAAATTTGATAGGTTTACACTATTGGTTAATGTTTTCAAGGTATAAAAGAATTCTTCATCAAGGAATATTCACTCCTGTACTGTGACCATGCACTCAATAAGGATGACTCACTCATGATGATATAATTTTCTTTTTATTATCTAATGAATTCAATATTCTAGGATATCAAAATACAATATTGTTAGATAAACTAGAGCATTAAAGGCACTGTATGATAAAAATACATGGTGGAATAAACCATTCCTAAAAACAATACACGGTGTACCTGGTGTGACTCAAATTGTGTGGTTTCTGTTTAAAATTGACATTTTATCAATGTATTGTTTTATATTTATGTTTAATTTATTTCATTATAGTATTAATAACATAAGAATTATTTTATTATACATGTGGATTCTTTTGATCAGGTTGGGGTGGTTTTTTCAAATCTACTCATGCTCGTGAGATATTAGGCTTCGAGGCTGCAACCGAGATAACAAAAATAAAAAATGGGTCAACAATATATACAACCATCAGGAAAAGGTGTATTAATACTACTTATTTAGTTAATTTTGTCACCATTTTATCTACTATTTTTAAGTTAACATACTTATCATTTTTATATGATATTTTTTTTGCATATATCTTTTGGAAAATCATTTTTTTCATTCAATAATCCTCAACAAGCTAGAAAGGAGAGAACATGGTACTTTTGGATGAGGCTTTTTTGACAACATGGGGTTTTTTCTTCCATAAAAATGGAAAATTTATTTATTTTATGGATCAGTTAAAATAATTGAAATAAAAATACACATCACATACTCAATCATCTAAACCTCAATATGACACACAGTGTGACTGGTATGACTCCAAGTGCATCTATTTATTTAAAATTGACACTAATTTTAGTAAAAAAGACAACTAACATACTCAAAACTAAGAAAACACATTTATATTATTTTTATACTTTAGGAAAATGGTCCATAAGACATTTTTTATGTGTAGGAATTATCCTCACCACAATCCTATACATAATGTGCCCGGTACGACTCAAAGTTTATGTTATCAGTTTAAAATTGAAATTTTAGTTCAAAAGGAGTCACTCCATGAAAACCAAGAAAATGAAATTTGATTTTCTTAATAATTTATATAAATTATTCATAATTAATTTGTGACATGTAGGAATCATTTTCATGTCAAATCCATAAATTATGTGGCTGGAAGGACTCAAAGTGCATGTTTCCAGTTTAAAATGACATTTTAGTAAAAACAAAAGTGGCATACTAAAAACTGAGAAAAAACATTTGTATTATTTTGATACTTTATGAAAATGATCCATATATCATTGGGGACATGTAGGAATCATCTTTACCTCAATCCAACACACAATGTGACATGTATGACTCAAAGTGTGTCTTTTTATTTAAAACAGACAATAATTTTACTAAAAAAGACAACTGACATACTCAAAAATGAGAAAATCCATTCATATTGTTTTGATACTTTTGGAAAATGATACATAATTCATTTGTGATATTTAGTAATTTTACACACCTTAATCTGATACACGACATTCCCAGTATGACTCAAAGTTTTTGTTATCAATTTAAAATTAACATTATAGTTCAAAATGTGTCACCTGATAAAAATTGAGAAAACATGTTTGGATTTTCTTGATAATTTAAGAAAATGATTCATAATTCATTTGTGATTTGTAGTAATCAGTCTCACAAAAAACCCACACATGATGTAACCGGTATGACTCAAAGTTCATGTTTCCTGTTTATTATGTCATTTTAGTAAAAAACACAAGCGACATAATCAGAACTAAGGAAACACATTCATATTATTTTTATAGTTTAGAAAATGATTCATAATTCATTTGATACATTTACGAATAAAACACACCCTAATATGATGCACGATGTAACTGGTATGACTCTAAGTGTGTCTTTTCAATATATAAGTGTCATTTTAGTTTAAAATGCCCATCACATCACCAAAATTGAGAAAACGATCCTAGGTTATTTTATCATAATTCTATATGTTAATTAATTTGATAATAATTTTTATCTTATAATTATTTAGTTAATTTTCATGGATATAATGCTTTAAGATGAATAATAAATGGTGTGATGTGAAATAATCAACTACAACTCAATCTAATACACAATGGTCCCTGTATGACTCAAATTTAGTTTAAAATTTAAATTTTCTATTTAATTTATTTCTTTATATTATTTCTAAGATAAGAATTTTTTTATTATATTGGTGAATTATTATTTTTGATTAGAGGTGGTTTTTTATTTTATATAGGTACATTCTTTTTCTCTATAATAGTGTTTTTTTCTTATATTTGTGTTGTAAATTTTATTTCATTTCAATTTTTTATTTGCATGTAATTTGGATAATTTATGGTCTTGTTTCTAGCGATATACTGTGATATTAAAAAAAATAGAATGCCCTATTTCTGGTTTTTTAGTGTGCTATAATATCACACTCTTGTATGCCCCTTTATTAGCGCTACTAAATTCACTGATAAAGGAATCCTTTATCAGCACTAAATAAAAGTGCTCATAAATGGTGTAGTTTATCAGTGCTGATAAAGGACCCATTTATCAGTGGTTTTATAGTTCTAATAAAGGCATAGGTCTTTTAACCACACTCCAGTAGTGAGTGTTTTTTTAGTGTTGATAAAGACTAATTATAGCATTGTTAAAGGCCTCTTTTGTATTAGTGATCATCTATATCATTAACCCAATTAGAATCATTCAATGCTTCATTAAAATTAAAAGGCACAAAATCAATAACAAAAGTAGAATTAGAAAAAAGGTTAAAACTAATTTTATAGTTCTTATTACATATTAAAATTTTCCAATTACTTTTTCAAGAGGATTATGTTTAAGAGTTTTCTAATTTTTAGGCTCATAATGAGAAGAGACGTACTCCACCTTAATTGATAGATTATCATTTTCAATTACATCTTTCCTAAAGTTAAACTCTTTAAATTATTAATCAAGAATATATAAATTTAAATTCTATTTTTCATTTTTTCATTGAATTATACATGAAAAAATTCTTTAAATTTCATAGTTCTCTTATTATAAACTCTATATGATTTATTATTATTATTATATTCAAGAAATATACATTCATCACTTTTAGCATCAAACTTGTCCGAGTTTTCCTTTAAATTTAAAATAAAAAATTTTCACCAAAATACTCTAAAATGATCAATTTTGGGTTTCTTTTATTTAAAAAATTCATAAGGGGTTTTCTTTTAAAAGGGTTTAATAAATAATCAATTTAAAATATAAAAATTGGTACTAATAAATTCCACCCAAAAATATTTTGGTACACTAAATTCATTAATCAAAGTACTTTCCATTGCATGGATGGTCTTATTTTTTCTTTTTATAGCACTTTTTTATTGTCATGTTCTAGAGAAAGAAAAATTATCAAGGTATCCATTATCTTCATAATTTTTTTAAATTTTAGATTAAAAAATCCATCCCCTTTATCACTTCTAATAGAAATTATTAGATGAAATTTTTGATTTTGAATTAGTTTAAAAAAATAATATAATTTTTTAAAGTTTCAATTTTTTAATTCAAGGAATAAGTCCAATTAAACCTATTAAAATCATCAATAATTAAAAAACATACTTTTTACCTCATAAACTTGTAGTTTTCTTTGGTCCAAATAGAATTAGATGTAACATGTTTATAAATATAACAGTATTAACATTATTCATAGATCTTGAAACATCTTATTACCTTCTTTTCGGTACATATAAACCCTTGTTTTTATCTCCTTGTGTTTGGGTCTTGTATTGCGTTGTTTCTAGAGAAATTTGTAAAATTTTGGAAGCCCATGGGGCTGTTCAAAGTTGGTGAACAATTAGAAAAAACCATGCGTTTTGGCCCAACATATCGTGTGCCCTTTGATGATCCACTGGAAGGGGACACACTGGTTTTCCAAACCATGTATCCACCCCCTCCAGACTATACACCCTTGGATTGTGTGGTTTTTCATGGTTGGAAAAAACTTAAGCTAATTTTTTGGCCTAACTATACACCCCATCTAGAAGCCTAGTAATGGCGCACAGTCGGTACAAGGTTTGTACTAACCATGCAGCCTGACCCAGCAAACCTTCATCATGGTTTTTGATCCGTTGAAAATTATTTCTAAAATCTATAAAACCATATTTAAGATTTCTAAACACAACATTCAATCTTAACATGATTCCTTGGTCTTTGGAGGCTCTCAAGAGTCAATTTCAACACCTCTAGACTCTTAATTTTGTAGATTGAAGAACTGGTGATTGCGTTTGATCTACTTCTGGTAAGAAAATATCCTCTCAGTTTGTTTCTCCAAATATTCCATTCTATCCTTATTAGTTAGATATTTATCATCATTTTATTGATAGATATAATCACCATTTTGATCTATCTTGATTCTAGGTTTGATTTCTTGATCTCCTTCACCTTCATTCGTCATTAGTAGATCCTGTAGTGGGTGTCAATTCAGCCATGTGATTAAATCTAGGTGGTTCCATAAGTTTTTACACTAGAATTAAAACCCTAAATTGCATGATTGATTTGAAATGCTGTTCAAATTGATTTAAAAACCTATATTTCAAATGATTTGATGTTTTATTTGAAAAGGGAATGAAAATTGTGACCCCACCCCAATTTCAATGGAATTGTAATTTTTGGGTGGTTTTTTAGAAAAATGATGGATTAAAATGAGAAATGATATGATGAAAATATTTGATGTTGATTTTTGAAAATAATAGCTTAAAATGAAAGATGATTTTTCAAGTCATGAATTGATGTAAAACTGTTATTTGGTTTTAAAACTGAAAATGCATATTGAACCTAAAAGTGGGAAATTGAAATGTGAATGATGAATTTATTTGAAATGAATAATTTTCCCATGAATGAATGATTAATTTATTGAATCATATATGATATTGAGTAGTTAGTGGGTGATTAGGATAATCACACCAAGACTCTGACTCCCTAGCAATGTATTGACAATAAAAACACTAAATAAACCAATCTTGGATAGATTTACTATGATATGTACCCAAATGGGTTGTTGATTGATTATCCTATTGTTTTGAGCCTTAGGGAAGTGTGTACACATACTTGATCTATGAATGGCGATTGAGAAGTGTGATGATCCTATTTCCATAAAATAACAAACCTTAGGGATTATGAGAATGGTGATTTGTTTTGTTTGAATTGATTCCATGCCATTGATTATAGAACTATTTTTATTCATGTCAGCTATTTTATTTAGATATTTTATATAAAATTCTCATTTAATCCTTTTATGATGTATCTTCCATATATTTATTTGAAATCATGTTTTGATTTAAAATATGAAAATATTTCCATGTATTTTTTTATTTAAATTGAAAGAATAAATGGTTTATTGTTATGGAATTGATTATGGAATATTTGGTGTTATTCTACTAGGATATTTTACTCACACCCCACCTTTTCCTTTGGAAGTTTTTAGATTATGTTATTCCTGGTCTAGGGAAAGGGAAAGTGCCTCTTGGAGAAGGTGGGTGTGTTTGATTCATGGGACCTAGAGTGATGAATGTTTGGAATACTGATAATGTATTGATTTATCTTCCTTTGTTATATCATTCTTATGAAAAAACCATTCCCTTTTATTCTCTTTTGATGCCAGTTTCTAGTCATCATCCCATGGGGATTGAGAACAACCTTTAGGACACACTATATATGGTTTAGGTATTCGTGTACTAGGGTATCCAGAATGTTTTATGGAAAAATGGTATCAAAGGTGTGATGTTTTGTATCATTCCTTGATGTTGGTATATAGTTTGGGTTGTCTTGGTGGACAGGAGGCACACTTATTGGGATTTAGGAGGTTGTTATGAGTGAGTTCCTATCCATCTCTCATTGCAAGGAGCCTTAAGTCACTATGGGTGTTAGGGAAATGTGTATTTGAGAGGGATCTTTGTGGGGAAGGCACGAAATAATGTTGATGGTGATGCTCTGCGATTACAACGAGCTTCACAATTGGAAAATTTCCGTGGTGCTTCGCGATTTTTACAGAATTCTGGTGGAAATTTCGGAGCTTCGCAATTGGTGATGACGTGGCGCTGACATCACGCGGAAGAGTCGAGGGTTGGTGGAATTTCCTATAAATAGAGGCCGACTCCCTCGAGAGAAGAAGAGAGATCTTCCAAAGAAAATTATTTGCTCTCGTTTCACGAAGGTGGTTCACGAAGATAGTGTTATTCGCGAAAGAGAGGTGCTTCTCGTCATCTAATCTAGCTCTGCGAAAGGAAGTGTGCTTCGCGAGGCCACATGCTCTAAGGAGTGTGCTTTGAGAAGAGGCAGGAAATCCACGACAGCCTAAGCATTGCGAAGGCATGAGCTTTGCGAAGGTCTGAGCTCTGCAAAATTGTGAGCTTTGTGAAAAGGAAGGATCTTCGCTAAGGCTTGTTTGAGCTTCGTGAAATTGGGAGCCTCACGAAGTAGGGTGCTTTGCGAAGGTATTTTCAAAGTTAATTGCCCAGTGTTTAGGGGCAAAGGGATATTCATCAGTGGATGAAATTTGGACTTTAACAGAGAATCTATCAACAGTTGAGGATGCACACTTTCATGAAAATGGAGAGACCTACAGGTCTATAAACTGTGAGTGGATCCCTTCCAAGTGCAGTGAGCCAAGAAAGAGAAGGAAGGTAATCCTTTCTGCTAGCTGTGAGCCAAAGAGAGAGGAACAGGGAGTGACCCTTGGGAAGCAGTGAGCTGACCCTAAACTTTGTAAAGGCAGTGAGCCTGGGAATAGAAGTGATCTAGCCCAAACATTATTGGTAGTGAGCCTTAGTGGATTTGGTATAGCGGCACATCATCGTTATATGCTCCTTGGACGTAGCCTAGTGAGGGTGAACCAAGTAAAAATCTCTGTGTCTACCTGGTTGCGTCCCTGAATTGCATTCAAAGCATAATCATCAGATAAAGAAGAAAAGAAGTGGTCATAATAAACACACAAGAGAAAACAAAGAGACCCTTGTAATAAAGAGGTCAAGATCCAATGGGGTAGGAAGAATTTTGAAAAAGAATATCCATACCCTAATTCACCCCCCTCTCAGTGTATATAGGCCCCTATTGGTCCTAACAACTATTTTGTAGAACCTGTTTAGTTTTATCCTAAGGTAGTGACTAATGATAAAATGAAGGCTCAAAGGATCAATATGGGACTTTGATCAGATATTTGATCTTAGGTTTTCATGTTGAAGATCAATTTTTATGTGGATGTGCTGTATAGAGCATTGATGGCTGAAATTGGACTGGTTGGTATGTCATGGTCGACGGGAGTTCCTGTTTATACCTTTGGTAGTTTTATTAGTTCCTTTAAAGGATAGAGGAATCATGATGATTCTTATAGTGTATCTTGATAGTAAGCTTCATCCATACCTACTACAGTGCACAGAAGAGGCCCTATGTCTTGATTTCAATGTGGAAAGGCTTGGAATTCAAAATGGGGTTGCACTAAGGAACCCAATATCCGTGGTTCAAATGAATTCTTAGGTAACCTGTAGAATTTATATCATTTATTTTCTACTCCATGTAGTGGAATAGTCTCATCAACGCCTAAAAGTATCATGATGCAATTAGATGCTTCAATAACTAAGGGGTTATAACCATTGGCATCCAGAATGAAGCTTCTTAACATAGTGTAAGAGTCTCTAGAGGAATATAATGCAGGTCCAATGAGTTTTAGAGGTACCATCACTCTAGATTCATCTTTAGTGACTTCTTTATTTTATATCAACTCATCTTACTCATTTATATCGACTCATATTGTGAACCTAATAAACCTTTTTATGGAACTTTAATCTTATGTGATGTTTATTTCTATTTCCCTTAGAAATAAGAGGGAATAGGGCCTTTAATGCACCTCTTGTGTTTTCTATTTATTAGAGATTGATCACACCTAAAGTTTTCTAGTTCTCGATATGAAACCTATTGATGTAATTTTTAAGATGGATTGGATAATTTATCACAAATCCCAGATTGGTTTTTATCTTTTGGGGGTATCCTTTACTACACTTAATGGGGTGTTTTGTGTTTTTTAGAGAGAATGGGACCCAAGTTCAAGTAGAGACATACCTCCTTTTTTAAATTCGTTCATAGAGATATTTATGTTTTCCTTTGACATTGAATTATAATCCTTGAGTAATGATCTCCCTCTAGTTATCGTCGAGTTTCCTGATGTGTTTTCTTCTGACTTTTCTGGACTTCCATGGATAAGGGAAGTAAAGTTTTACATTGATTTAGTACCTAGTACCTAGGATATCTTCATTCCTTCTTACCATATGGGACCAGATGAATTGAAAGAGTTAAAGACTTAATTGGATTATTTTTGGATAAAGGATTTATACACCCGAGCATATAACCTTTGTCAAAGCCTATTCTTTTTACAAATAAATATAATGGTATGCTTCAACTTTGTGTTGATTATCAAAAACTCAATAGATTTATGTTAAAGAAAAAGTATCTATCTACTTAGGTAGATGATTTTTTGATCATTTGAAAGGGGTGAAGTGGTTCTCATATATTTATCTTCAGTCTAGTTATCACCAATTTAGAACTAAATAATATCAAATTCCAAAGACTACCTTTAGTAGTAGGTATTTCCATTTTGAGTATCTTGTTATGTACTTTTGTATTAATCAATTATCCTACAATTTTTATGGAATTGATGAATAATATATTCCATGAGTATCTTGATTTATTCATGGTGGTTTCCATGGATGAAATTTTGGTGTACCCCAAAACTAAATAAGATCACGTACATCATTTGAGAACAGTTATGGAAATCTTGAGAGATCATTGACTTTTTCAAAAAGCCTTTGAAATGTAAATTTTGGATTCTAGAAGTTAAGTTCTTAGGAAATGTGGTATTGGAACATAGTATTTTAGTAGATGCTGAGATGGTGAAAGTTGTTATGACATGGGGGAAACCATGTAATGTTTTTTAGATTTATAGATTCTTGGGATTTGGGGGGTCATTACCACAATTTCATCAAAGATTTCTCAAATATGGATTCTCTAATGATTACAATCACTTGGAATGAAGTGAAGTTCATGTGGGATGTAAATTTTTAGAGTTCTTTTGATGAGTTGAAACACATTCTAACTTCTATGCTAGTGTTGACTCTTCCAAAGGTTAGGAATGAATGTATGGTCTTTTTTGAAGCATCGAATTTGGGTTTGGATTGTGTTCTAATGTAGGGTGATCATGTGGTGGCCAATGGTTCTTAAAATATTAGGCCACGTGATAATAAGTATTAGAATCATGATCTTAAACTCGCAACCATGATACATAATCTGAATAGTTAGCAATATTACCTTTTTGAATAAAGGTTTACCATTTATTATAATCACAAAATTTCGTGTTATATATTCTCTCAAAAAGATTTGAATCTTTTCCAGAGGTGTTGGATGGAGTACCTAACGACTTTTGATTTCTACATTACCTACAGTCCTAGTAAGAATAATTTTTTCATAGATTATTTGAGAAGGAAAATTCTGATCTAGGTCATGAAAGAATCATTAAAAGTGTGAAATCTTATGGCTCTCTTTACTCAGTTGCATTTGGGAGTCCGGGAGAATGATACGTAGATTAATCTGGAAAGTGTTTTTTTAACCTCCTATCTTATTGAGATGATTCTTCAGGGTAAAAAACTTGATAATTAATTCTAAAAAATTAGGGAATCTCTTTATGGTGGGGAGACCATTAGTTTATTTTCGTTCTCTTATGAGGGAATCTTATATTTCCAGAATAGTTAAATTTTACCTTTACCAGTGAAAAAAGTTGTGATGGTGGATCTCTATAATTCTCAATGAGTGGTGAACCTTAGGACCATAAAGAAATTTTATGATATGTAGTAATGATATTAGAGGATGATTATAAGATGACACATATCTGAATTTCTTTCTCATTATTATACCTGTCAGCAGGTCAAAGCTGAGCACTAGATACCTTCAAGTTTTCCTTATCCACTTACAGTGATGACTTGGAAGTGGGATTTAATTTCTATGGATTTCATGGTTGGGTTTCCTTTTACCCATCAGAATAATAATGCAATATGGGTATTAATTGATTGGATGAACAAATAATCTCATTTCATACTCATTTGAGATAAAAACAAAGTGGAGGACTTTTAAGGTCTCAATATAAAAGATATTGTCTAGTTGAACAAAGTTCCATCTACTATAGTTTCTGATAGGGATCCCCATTTGACTTCTCATTTTCATAAATTACTCTAAGAGGCAATGGGATCTTAGGTATTTCTAAATACAGAATATCATCTACAAATTGATGGCCCAAAATAATGATATATACAGATTCTTGAAGATATATTGCATGCTTGAGTTCTCAAGTTTTTTGGATATTAGGATGACCATTTGGTATGGGTTGAGTTTACTTAAAATAACATTTACCAGTCCATGATTAGGATGAATCCTTTTTTGGACTTGAATGGATGACCTTGTAGATCTCTTCTTTGTTTTTTAGATATTGGTGAATTTTTTATGTTTGGGGTGAGTTTGGTTCAAGAGATGAAAATGAAGATTCAATTGATTCATTAGATAATGGTAATGAAACTATTTCAGTATAAATATTATGATGATAATCATTGATGAAATTTAGATATTTCAGTTGGTCACCAGGTGTTTTTAAGAGTATCACCTCAGTTGGGTCACCAAAAACTTGGGAAACATGGAAATATTGCACCAAGGTTTGTGGGTCTTTTTGATATTATTGAGCTGGTTAGGAAAGTGGCTTACCATTTCACACTTACACCTCATTTTACATCAATCCAAAATGTGTTTCATGTATCATATCCTAGGAAATATCTTCCTAACCTATCCCATGTCTTGATCTAGGAAGATATCAATTTTGAACATGATTTATCTATGACTGAGCATCCAGTTTGAGTTTTTTATTATAAGAAAAAGTTTCTTCATGGGAAGATGATGTCTTTGGTATATGTTATATAGAAACATAGATCTATTTCAAGTGAGACTTGGGAGTGTGAGGAACTGATGATAGATCAGTGCCCTCATATATTTGTTATAGAATCTTCTTGACAGGATTTATTAGGATAGAAATAGTTTATAGTGGGGAGGTTGTAACACATAATTACCTTATTTCAGGTAATTATAACCCATTATTTTGATCTCTATGTTTTTGGGGATTTTCTCAAGTTGTTTCTTGTGGAATTTGGAAAATTTTGGAAGCCTATTGGGATGTAAATGGGTGGCACATTGTTTGGGAAAACTGTGCGCCCTGTGATGAGCCACTGGAAAGGGGTGCATGGTTTGTCCAAACCATGTGACCACCCCCTCTAAACCATGAACCCTTTTATAGTGAGTATTTTAATCATTAGATCACAATTAAACTAATTTTGTGGCCTAACCATTAACCCCATCTAGAATCCTTGTAAGGGAGTATGATTGGTGTACAGTTAGTTTAATCATATTACCTGACTAGTAAACTGTGCATGTGATTTTTAATCCACTATTTTAAAAAAAATCTCAAAACCACCATTTAATATTAACAAAAATTCCCATTAGACTATAACATGATTTCTTAGTCTTGGTAGGCTCTCAAGATGTGATTTTTACTCCTCCTATATCTTCTCTCTACGAATTAAATCACCAATAATTTCATATGATCTCCTTCTAGTAAGTAAATATAATTTCATTTAGTTTAAATTTATATTTACTTATCTTATTCTTAGATAGTGATAGATCATCAAGTTATTTATGGATCTAATATCAATTTTTATAGATCTTGATTCTAGGATTGATTCCTTGATCTCATTTTCCTTCATTCATATTTGGAAGACCCTGTTACGGGTGTTGATTTGATGATGTGATTAAAAGTAGGTGGTTCCATAAGTATTTAACCTATAATTGAAACCATAAATTCTTTGATTTATTTGAAATGGGTTTTTAATTAATTTAAAATCTCATATTTGAGATGATTTTAAAATGGAATTGAAATTTTGAAACCCCTCCAATTTCAAGGGAAATGAAATCATTGGGAATATTTTGAAAAAATGATGGATTGAAATTAGAAATGAATTGATGAAATGATTTGATGTTGATTATTGAAAAAATGGCATAAAATGAAAGATGCTTTTGAAAGGCATGAAATGATGAAAACCTAAAATTTGTTTTTGAAACTAAAAAGGAATGTTGAACTTGAAAGTGGGAAATTGAGTTGTTAATGATAAATTTATTTTAAATGAATGATTTATGAATGAATGAACGATTGATTAATGTACATGTGATCATGAGTATTTAGTGGGTGATTAGGATAATCACACTAGGAATTTGGATCCCTATTAATGTATTGATAATGAAAACACTAACAAAACCAAGTTTTACATGATTTCCAATGATGTGTCCACAAATGGGGTGTTGATTGATTATCCCGATGGCTTGAGCCTAAAGAAAAAATGCACATGTACTTGATTTTTGCACGATGATTGATAAGTGTTTGGATCCTATTGCTAAAAACTAACAAAACTCAGGTATTAGAGCACGATGCTTTGTTTTTTGACTTGATTACAATCCATTGATTATAGAACTATTTTTATTCATGCTGGCTATTTTATATAAATGTTTTATATAAAATTTCCATTTAAGTATTTTAGGATAAATATTCAAAATTTTGATTAGAAATCATGTTTTTATTTAAAATATGTAAATGTTTTCCATGCCTTGTTTTATTTAAATTGAAATCATAAGTGGTTTATTATTATGGAATTGCTTATGGAATATTTAGTGGCATCCTACTAGGATATTTTTCACACACCCTAACTCTTCCTTTAGGCATATAAATATTATGTTATTCTATGTCTAGGGAAAGAGAAAGTTCCTCTTGGATAATATGGGTGTGTTTGATTCATGGGACCTAGAGTAATGGAGGTGACCGGTGGATATGTGACCCACTAGTTACATGGGTTTTTAAAGACTTTATATCGATAGATATTTTGTATCTTTGATGATGTACCATTCTGGGTATTTCATTATCTATCCTCATGTGGTACTTCCTCCTTGAGGAGTGTTTGGAAAACTAATAATGTATTGATTTATCATATGCTATTCCATTTTTATTATGGAAAAAAATATTCCCTTTGATTCTTGTTTGATTCCATGTCTTAGTATCCAAACCTTTGGGATTGAGAACACACTTTGTTCCATGTCATAGCTAGCTTAGGTGTTAGTGTACTGGGGTATCTGGGCTGGTTTTTGAAATATCTGATTGTGTTTCTTACCTTTTAAATAGGAATCATAAAAAATAACTTATTAACCTTAATCTCAAGTAGTTCTAAAACCTATCCATGTTTTTCTAGTTATTACAATTTATAAAAAATAAAATGGACCAATATTTTACTCTAAATATCATTACTTGTTTCTAAAAAATTGAGGAAATTTACATTCCACTTGGTTAGTTTAGAAAAATTAATTTTATAAATGTTATATTTTTTATTTTCATAAAATGAGGCAGAATTATATTTGAAAATTTAAAATTTATTTTCCTCATACTTAATAATCATTCCATCACCTCACAAATTTGAGATAATTAATAAGTTATGTTTTAAATCTTATATATATAGTAATTTGTAAGTTAAAATAGTTTTTGAAAATCCAAATTAAAAAAATCCTTTAATATGTCCTTTAGAGTTATCTATGAATGTCAAAATGTAATGAACATAGATTTTTAGGTGAATTATACTTTTCTTTTATCCTTTCCTTTAAGAGTTTTTGAGTTATGCCTTGATTGATTGAATTATTAGGTATCTTATGGGTGGTTTTGGAGGGTTTTAGAATTCTTTAAGGGGGTTCTTGGTTTGAGAATGATTAGGGGAAACCATGCAGTTCTCCCCTGGTAACCATGAAACTTTTTAGAGTGGGATAGTAGGTGGCACATGGTTGATGCACATTTAGAGATAACCATGTTAAATTACCTAAGAAAATGTGTAATTTTAAATTGAATAAAAATCATTGTTTGTATATGATTTACCAAACCATAAAACCAAAATGTATGTGTTCCCTAAAGTGGAATTAAGCCTCGCACAGTAGGTTCGTAGTTTAATAAACCATACAACCAAACCATTAACGAGGAATTAAATACTCTTAATTTTTTTATTTTAATCTAAAATCTCCTAGAAACCCATAATTCTTCTTCCCACACCTAAGGATCTCAAAACTAGGGACTCCAATGGTGTTTCTTAGAAAATTTCTTCCACTAGAGACTAATTCCATTATATCTAGAGACATAAAATCTAGGTATTTCAAGGTTAGTAGTCATTTATACACTGTTATTTGTGTTCTTAATAAATATTCAATCTTCCCCTTAGAAAATACCTTAGATTTAGACTATCATGGTTATATCTAGGAATTCCAATATGATCTAATGTGATTCCTTCTAGATTACCAAGGAAAAGGAAGGTGGAAATCTAGTTTTTTCATGATCATTCTCATATTTTTTAGATCCATCCATTACATTGAATCCCATTGGGTAATTATAAACCAATAATATCCTTTTAAAAGTTCTTCTTATTTTTCCTTCACTCTTGAATCCTCATGTGGTGATTTTGGGATGATTCTGGGGATTTTAAGTGGAATATATTGATTCAGGTGGGGAACCTTGACTTTGGGATTTGATGCATTAATAGTAGTAAGTTCCTTACCATGTTACAAAAATTGTATAAACTATATGATATGACATTATTTTGTGTGTATGTGTATCATGTGAGGAATTTCTTGATATGAAATGCTTGTGTATGTGTGTCTTTCCCAGCATATGAGCCTTAGCCTAGTTGGTGAGGTATCCTTAAGTGCATCCAAAATACCCAGGTTCAAAACTAGGTAGAGGCATATTTCCGGGGGGTACTGTAGCAGGCACTGTAGTAGTACTGTAGAATAACTATACACTATGTGGGTACTGTAGCAGAACTGGACACTATACAGGTACTGTAGCAGGATTGTACATTGTGTGGGTACTGTAGCAGGCACTATAGCAGTTGTTGTAGCAGGTACTGTTCAGTACTGTAGCAACTAGAACTATTTACCTTGGGTCACTGGTTTGGGCTTGGAGTCCTTAAGGCTTTTAGGCCACCCAGACCTTCGGGTCAGCAGGGATTTCGGGCCACCTTTAAGGCCTTCGGGCCACATGCAGTTGACCCAGACACACTACAAAAAAGAAGTAGCCCCAGAAGAGGATTCAGAGATGGTGCACTCACCAGAGTAGAACCAAATGGATTTTTCAGAATAAGAGGGTATGTCTATGCCATCGATACCATCCTGTGCTTGCATGGGAATCCTAGCCAAATGGCCATGCGAAGGTGGAGAGCTAATATCATGATGAAGATGCTGGGGAGGGGCAGTTCCTTGTAGATAGTCTGGTTGAATTCCCTAAGACCTTTGAGTCATGTAATCTCCTAAGCCTACTATCCATGTAATATCTGAGCCTAAGTGCCTTGTAAGGGTTCCCTCTCATCCCTTGAAAGGGTGGTTATCAAAAATTAATAAAAATGAAGACCTTCGGGCCATTCGGGGGGGGGGGGGTGTCTTTACCATGAACCCTCTCTTTATTTTTACATTCTTGTTCATGTTTATAGCTCAAGATTTTTTTTGATATGGCTTGTGTATGTATTTATATATATTTATGTGGCCCATATAATTTTTTTATCTAGTATCAAAGTGACAGGTGGACCATTTATGGATTGTTTAATCCTTTATAGGAGAGTATATGCGACGTGGCACTTGATTATTATGTTAGTATCTTGAATAATAGATGAAAAGGCATGATGACCTTGAGGCCCAACCTGAGACTCATAGTGGGGCATGATGGACTTATGGGATAAAATAAGATTATTGGTTAGATATGATGGTCTTTTGGAATGAATCAAGGTATGATGGACTTTTGGACCATTTTTTAGACTTATGCTGGTCTTGTGGATTGTCTTGAGATTTATGTAAACCATAAATGAATCATCTTCCAACATGGAGCTGAAGTAGGTAGGGTTGAGGGTCATGGAATCCTAGTTAGTGAACAATGACCAAAAATGTAATTGTTTACTTGTGGATTTATTTTTTATCACTACATACACTTTTATATAAATGATACGCTTATGTTAAGGATGAATTGGTGGTTTTTTAATGGGTTTATAATCATACCCTACATGATAATCTCAGTGTGTGTGCAAACTTTATGGCCAGGGTTCCAGTAAAGAGCAAGGGACCTTTTTCGGGTGGTTGAGCTAGAGGGGCAAGGAAGATAGGTGGAACTTTGGTGGACTTCGAGTTACTTGTAATGTAATATCTTATTATCTCCCATCATTATTTTCTTTTATACTAGTCATATTGTTGGTTAGTTATAAGATTATTTTGTATGACATATTGATACAACATGGTTTATGTCATTTAATTTTATTATATGTTTCTCTTATTTTATTATCACTTCCTCAAGTATATGTGTTGGTTGGATATCTATAATAAAATCATAGTCTCACCATGTTATAATTTAGGCCCTCACCACTATTTGGTATCCTCTTGTGTATGGGGAGGTGAGCATGATGTCATGTGAAACTTTGACCTAGGCTAAGTAATTTAGGACAAGGCATTACAAAATGGTATTAGTGCCATCCAATTTCATTGGATATGATTTATGAGTTTGGTAGAAAGAAGACAGTATAGTTGGGGCTAGGGTTGGGGAGTTATGCATGTTCTTGACTATCTCATGTGTAATAAACCTCTAAGTAACTAGGGAAAGTGGGATTTCTATTATTGATTTTGGAATTATAGTTTCATGTTGATTTTGAGTATTGTTTTATAGTTACAATTTATGGTATTTGGTTGAGTTCATGCATTATGAATATCCATATAGGTTCACATGTCATGTGATTATTTTCTTGTCATTGATAGAGGTTTAATTAAATTTATAGTTATTATTTATGTTCTATGCCCTATTGATGTATTATTGCTAACATTTAATTATTTGAGCCTAAGCATACAATATCTTGTTATTTTAACATGACTATTAATAATGTACAAGTATTGGAGAATTGGGATTATAACTTGGTTAATTTAAGGGGTTATGTGTTATAGTCATAGGTAGGCTCTTAGGATGGGTCTCCATGAAGTTATTCTATTGTGTGGGCTTATTAAATGATTAGGTATTATTATTATTTAATCTATTAAAATAATTTATTTGTGTTCTATATGGAATTTCAAGTAATGATGCCTCGATGAAATATTAGAAGACCACATAGGGAAGCAGGTAAGGATGCTCCCATCATAGAAAATGCTCCTATAGAACTTCTGGACATGTAATAGAATAAACCTAATCATTCTTCCATTGTCTCTATAGTGGTTCAGGTAGAAAAACCACTTTAGGTTTGAGTATTTCGGCTAGTACCTATTCAGGGTGGAGGATCCCATAGGGGTAGGACGACTATGATCAATTTCTTCTAATATTCCCAAGTACAAAATCCCAAAAAAAAGTCAGGTCACTTGATTCCCCTGATATGCTGGGGACTGGATTGAGATCATCAAGGGAATTTTTGATCTTATAGAGACTTTTGGAAAGTGGGTATTGAAATTGGATGCATATATGCTTTAGTGCAACGTGGTGAACTAGGATGGAGGGCATGAGGATATGACTTGGGAGACCTTCAAGGATCGCTTTTTCGATAAGTTATTTTAGATACACTGTATTTGGATATATCCTAGGAGTTCATGGAACTTTAGAAAATATTGATGATAGTGACACAATATTCTTCTTTATTTATAGTTTTGCTACACTTTTCTCCTCTTTTGGCTAGGAATGAGGTGCAGAAGGCTCAAAATTTCAAAATTGGATTATGATTTGAGTTGATTCATAAAGTGAGGAAATTTTACCTAAGTACATACTCATAATTGATTCTCAATGACCTTATAATTGAAAAGGTTTTAGAGGAGGATAAATTAGTAGGTCTTATTCCTATCCTTAGTGGACTAGAATTTGGGTTCTCGAGTAGAGCTTTGAGTACCCTTTCCATTAACAAAAGAGGTAGGTTTGGGAGATAATCTAGGATGGTGATAGGTATTTAGAGTAGAGAAGGGTTTATTAAGCTCCCTCCATAGTAGGAGGTGGTCCCTAGTTATTTAACTATGGGAAAATTTGGCACTAGCTATAAGGACCTGGACTTAAACATCTCATAATCTAGTTATTTTAAAACTAGAAACCACTTTATTTTCCCAAATATCTTTTAGGTTTAGAGATTTATATAATTAGGAAAAACTATTATATAGTAAACCAGTACATTACATATGGAAAATTATAATCAGCATATATTTTTTCCATAAAAAAATAATATTTAAAATAAAACACGATTTCTGATGCTGATATATCTTTACAATTTTTCCTTGATCTCATCCTTGAACCAACTATTCCTTAACCCCTCTGAATTTTTTTAAAACTTTTTATGAACAAAAAATATTAGTAAGGAACATAAATAAATAAAATAATCAGTCTAGTGAAAACCCATAAAACTTTTCCTAAAAAACACACATTTTTACCCTGAAAAAGGAATCATTATTTCAAAAATCTCGGTATATTACCATTTGAAAATAAAATGATTTTCAGTAAAACTAATAAGAAATCATATAAATGATAAGTTATTAACTTGGGACATAATAATACTCAAATATAATAACCATGAATTTTACTTCCATACATGTAACTCTTACAAATGTAATAGACATACAGTTGACTTCCATACCAAATGAATTGGAGGTTATAACATTGCCACCCATACTTAGTTTATCATGGTACCACCCATCATTGTTTTATCATTTAACCACACTTAAAATGTAAAATTACTATGATATAATCATAAAATATAAAATCATTAAATTATCAACATTTCACTCTTAAAATTCCATTTTCACCTATAAGAAAACATTTCATGTTATAGATATAATCAATCCATTTTTGAAAACCATTTAAAAAGTGATTTTTAAATCAAAGTGTCCCATAACACTTTGAAATATTTGAAATAAACTCAAAATTTCCTTTTTAAAACATTCATGCCCATATAAATTCATCCATAAAAACTATTTTGAAAACATGTACATTAAAGAGAAATATTTATAATAATAAATCTTTAATGCATTTAAAACGGTGTTTAATTAACGAGTCCCTTATCGTGATTCCGACTCATCACATACCTTCTTTATATTCATGAATAATAAACTTAGAAAATTTCTTTATAACATTATTTTAATTTTTATTTTTATATCACTTATTACCATGATATAACAATTACTTAATTATTTAAGTTCACGTCAGATGTTTTGATGATATTCAGTACATGAGTCCAAAATGAATTCTGTAAGTCAAATATGATCAAAGAGGTCATTAGTCCATCATATCCAGAATAATATTAATGAAATTATAATCTTTATTATAAATCAAGTATACCTTTAAATACATTTATTAAATATTATTATGAAAAATGAACTATGTTATAATCATGAAGATGGTAAGTCACACGTACGCATGAGTAGCATTTTCATTTTTCAATGATCATTATGGAAAGAAGGTAAGTATTATTTTATCTTTCAAGAATAATAAAAATATCATTAATATAATATAAATAATTCAATTATACTAACATATAACATCCATGTAATGTGGTGATTAAAAATGAATCACATCGCTTCGTGGAGGTGATAGTTCACACATACGCACAGACAACATTATCATTTTTACGTTCATGGAAAGTAAGAACATAATTGTTATATTAATATATTATAATTAAAAACATGTCATGAATATAATATATAAACATTAATTTCATCATTATAACCAGTATTGAGATATGACGATGGAAAACGAATTATATCGGTTTGCAAGGTGGTAGTCTACCGTACACACGAACGAATAATTCATTTCACATTTGATGAAATTGGAGATAGATTTAGGTGACGTTTTTAAAATAGTAACATATCAGTATATTGAAGATAATGGATTTATTATTTCATTATGGTTTAATAAAATTTTAAGAAAGTGGAAGAATAAATAAAATAGAAACACTTAATTAAAAATGATACCTCTTCTTCGGATAATCTCATTTGATTAACACCTTAACAACTCTAAGGTGAGTGTTCTGCCTAAACTAAGGCCTCTAGAATATGGGGATAGATTCTAGGAATGTATTTGGGTAGATATTGGATGAACCAAATATGTTTTTATGTGTATTTAAATGAGAATAATGGGTTCTATTTTATAGGAGAGGGGAGGGGAACTCTTGGGTTCTTAAAAATATTAATTTAATATAAAGTAACTTCCTATTCCAAATGAATAAAAAGTGATTTATTTAGAATATATGATAATTATGGGTAGAATATATTTCATTCAATTAAAATTATATAAGTTTTGACTATTCTTTAATCCTTATCTTTTTGTTTTAACCTTTATTTAACACTTTTAACTCTTACCATGATATCATGTAATTTACACCTTGAGGGTTAACATAAATACTATAAAATGAAAATACCACTAAATGATTCATTGATAAAATTTTACGACTTATAAAAATAATTTTTCCAAAATTTTTATTTTCAAAAAATTTATATCATTTAATAAAATATTATTTATTTTAAAATATCAATAATGTCAATTTTGACTCTATTCATTACTTCACTTTTTAAAAATATCATAAAAACATGATATCTTCAAATAAAATCTTTTAAAACATAATTAATATATCAAAGTCATCCATAAAATTCATATATGACATTAATTGTATCAAATTATATTTATTTTAATATTCTTAATATCATTTATTTGATTCTTTCATTAATTAATAAATTAATGCATCATCATTTTGTCATCATTTAATTTAATTTTGTATTTCATAAAAATTATAAATAAATTAAAATAGTGTATCTAAAAAATTTAGATTTATAAAGATTATTTATATTTGAATATATCCCTTGTATATCCCAAAATTTAAAATATTTCACTTGTTAAAAACAAAACTGTGACAAAATTGACTTTTCTTTGAATATAATATTATAAATATCTTACTCTCATTCAAGTGTCTTACAAGGGTCATAATTTTACACCAAGGATGATTTTGGTCAAATAAAAGTCTTCCAATAAAATCAGAACATTTTTTAGGGTAATTTTATAATATTTATAATATTTTTTTTACCATTAATTACATGATTTACCTTTAACCGTGTTAATAAAAAAATTACTAAAATTACTATTATTATTATAAAAAAATAAAAGGACCTATTTAAATAATTTCGACCATAAAATTATAAATATGGAATACATTTTTTACAAATTCAAAACAAATAATTGTAAAAAATTAATTAAAAAATAATCTCATTGATGGAACGAGAAAACTTGTTGTTAAAGTAAAAATGTTCAAAAGTTCATAAAGTTTTTATATAATATTTTAATATTAAATTTATTACAATGATATAAATTGGATTACATGATAAAAATTTGATCTAATTATACTTTAAAACTACTAAAAATATAATTTACACTATAAATAAATTTGATGAAAAAGTAGTTTTCAATTAATTTTTATTTCATTTTTTCATTATTAATAAAAAACAAATCTTATCACAATAATACCAAAAATTCAACCAAAGTAAATTTAGATATTAATCCTTCAAATAAGAAGTTTAATTTTTCAAATATAATTTATAAAAGTGTTAAAAAATATATTTAAAACAGGTGCGCCATCAAAAAATTGTAAATATGATTTTTTAGAAAAATACCTCTTTTATCTGTAAAATTGAATTTATTATTATATCATGTATAGAAAAAACATAAGATAAATTTTAAACATTAAATTAAATATTATATATATATCGTTAATATAATCCCACAATAGTGATTTTTTAATTTATTGGTATAAAACACACTTGTGCACGCTTAAATAGTTTTTTCATAAAAACGTTTATTTTTATTTTAAAAATGGTTTTACATTCATTTATAATTAATTTATCACCAAATAATTAATTATATTTACATGTGTAAACCATATTTTCATAATTCAGTTAACACTATTCATTCCCTCCATTATAACTGGTAAGTTATAATAGTAACATTGAAATAATAATATTTAGTTGTTTGTTTAAGCTCGATGTGGCATATTTGGTACACTATCGTATATAGTGTTTCCTTTCAAAAACTCGGGATGCTACATTATCACCACTTTAACAAATTTTTTCATCCAAATTTCAACTTGGGATCAAAAACTATGTTTTTGACTTTTCAAGATACCTTTGTGAAAGCCCACATCAGAAAAAGGATTAACAAAACTTCCACTTTAAAAGAAAGAAAGGGAAGTATGAAGGTCACCTAAGATAATGCATACCAAGGTTCCATATAGGAAAACATGGATATTTAAGAGAAAACTAAATATCATGTTTTAATGTAGAGTTATAGAGAACATTGTCATGGGAAATTTAACGATCACAAAACCATAAATTTGTGATGAGTTAAAAGGTCACTGATTTCTTAGTAAGAAAAATAAACAGATAATTTTTTTGTTTTCAGATCATTTTCATATAGTTGAAAATTTATTTTACTACTTATACTATGGACATAAAGAAATATACTTAGTTTACTGGTCAATTTTCATCCTTTAATCAATTTCCACCAGAAAAAAAATCTTTTTCTCTAAATAATGTGTATTTAAGTTTGATTTTTCTCACCTGAAGCACTAGAATAAACTCCTATAGAATCACATAATCTAAAAAATATTAATGATCTATTATTTATGTTTTTATAAATTAACCAAAACAGAAATACTTATGAAAAGATAAGATAATTCCCCATAAATAATAAACCGTATATGGTGATAAACCACTTCAATATCCAAAATTCAATAGTAATACCCAAATTTTAACATAGACCATTCAAAAATTAACTATCCTTAAAATTCCTCAAAAATGTTATGTACACTTGGTCAAATACCCTGATGGGGGTGGGGAATCAAGGTATGACAGATTAAAATTTCTTCCCACTAATATCTTGTTTCATAATTAAACAAAACTATCTTCTCCCTTGTTCTTGTTGAAAATTATGAATAGAATTTAAATAATGTATGAGACACAAAAAATTTTACTTGGTTCACCCTCACTGGGCTATGTCCAAGGAGCATAAAACAGTATTGTGTCAATGTACCAAATTTACTAAGGCTCACTGCCAATAATGAGTATAATGTTTGGGTTAGATCTTCTATGCCCAGGCTCACTACATTTACAAGGTTTAAGGTATACTCATTGTATTCCCAAGGGTCACTCCCTATGCCTCGTTCTCTGGCTCACTACCAGTGGAAAGGTTTATTGTCTTTCTCTTCCTTTGCTCACTACTCTTGAAAAGGAATCCACTCACATTTTATAGACTTTTAGGTCAAACAAAGTGTATGAACATGTAGTTCCCTTAATTTTCATAAATTTCTGCATCCTCATCTTTAGGTGGATTCTCTTTTGAAGTTATTTTTTCACCCGTAGATGAACTCCACCTTCCTGGGTACTGCTAAGTATCAAAAAATACTTTCACAAACTGATTTGAAGCCTTTTCAAGATTCCTTGATTGTTCTATGAACCACTCGCTCCTCACATATATAGTGTACCAAGTATGGTACATAAAACACCTCCTCCGTGTGCTGATGCCACTTCCACGAACCTCCCTTCATCTGTGGGCGACCTCCACCTTCGCTATCGCGTACCACCTCTGCATACCAACTTTGCGAATCACCTCTACGAATCACCCTCTGTCCGCGAGCTGTTCTCTATTCATGGACTTCCTTTGCTTCTACAAAAAATCTATCCTCCACATATATAACTTCCTTCTCTACATACCAGACTTCCTTTGTAGGTTTGAGTAACCTACAAAAACCTTTTGCGGAATTGCTTCCGCGCGAACCACTTCTTTTAGTGGAAATCCTCCTCACGAACCAATTTAGGATTTCATTGAATTATTGAAGCAAAGAGATGTTTTCTAATGATATTAGATCTTACCTCTAATAAATGGAATTAACACTCCTTATATAGGAAAATATATCCATAAAATATTTTAATCCAAGATTTACCAAATCTTTGATTTAGTACAGCCACCACTGCATACCAATCCTTCTATCGCAATCCAAACCCATTCTGCAAACCATTTTTCCATGGTGATCCATGTACTACCTTTTCTCTTCTGTGGCATAATTATCTTCTTCTATCCCAAGAACTGTTATGCCTTCTTCATACCACATGGCCTTCACCGCAAACTTTCACCTCAAACAATTTTCAGTTCTGTGAACCGCTCCCACATATCGTTCCCTCTACCTGGTGCGCAGACACAAACCCTTCCCAGATATCATACGCAATCCATGTCTCATGCTCTACGTTTCTCTTCCTTTTATAATTTCATTCACCATTCTTAACACTATTCTTTACTATGAAGAGAACCTTACATTTCCAAACACAAATTCCTGATTTTGAGGACAAAAACACAAATTCCCGATTTTGAGGCCCAAAAAATTGGCAAACACTAGGAAACTATGCCACCTTAAAAAATTATCTTCCAAAAACACCAACCATACTCATTCGCAGTCATCTGGATTTGTCAATAAACATAGTTATACCCAAAACATACTGAGAGGAAACATTGAGGGATTTTTTCCCAAAAAAATAATCTAAACTAAGATTGAAACACAAAAATAAATTTATCACATAATCTTCCAAGATAAATTTTAATAATTATCTTTAAAAAACATCAATTAATATTAATGTTACATAATAAAAATTTAATTTCCTAAATCACATAATCTTGAAGATATAATAATTATTTCCATTAATAAAAAAATCACCATAAGTACACAATAAAATCATAGATATTTCCAAAATATAATTCAACATTTAATTATCAAATAAAATCTCATAATATTCTATTTACCTTGATAATAAAGGATTTCCAAAATAACAAACGTCTTCCAAAATAACATTCATCACTTAATCCCAAATTATTTTTCAAATATGATAATTTTTTTCCCAAAATCAAATTATTATTTTTCCATATATTTGTCTAACTAAAAAGAAAAAGTAATACTAACTGAGACTTCATGTAGTCTAGTGTTAGGAGATGCACCCATGTAGCCTTTGATATGTGAGTTTGAAACTCACAAAGTTTCGGGACACGATGAGTTGTCACCCATCCTATGGGTTTTATTTTTTCTAAAACTTTATAATTCTTATATCTTTCCCAAAACATGATAAAGATTTAAAAAATAATCATAACATGTCTTGACCTAAAATTTTATCTCATAACTTTCATTTTTCTTCCAATAAATTCATAATCCATGATTACCTAAAAAATAAATTTCTCTAAAAATACCGTTAATCACCTTATAATTTCATAACATAAAGCCTTAAAAGGGGTTTCTAAGACACTGAGCTTATGATAAAACTTAAATTTATAAACCCATGATGATATCTTGAACTCTTAAGAAAACATCATAATCCTTAAATTTTTCTAAACCTTACTCTGATACCAACTATAAAGACCCAACCTTTAACATTACATAGTATTTATTTTAAAACTATAAATCACTTTATTTTCCCAAAGATATTTTAGGTTTATAGTTTTAGAGAATTAGGAAAAACTCTTACATAGTAAACCCATACATTACACTTGGACAGTTATACTCGTATCCATTTTTTTCATAAAATAATAATCTTTAAAATAAAACATGATTTCTTATGTTGATATATATTTACAATTTTCCATTAATATCATCCATGAACCAACTATTCCTTAAACCTTGTGATTTTTTTTAAAACTTGGGATCAAAAAAATCTCAGTAAGGAACATAAAGAAAGAAAATAATTAGTCTAGTGAAAACCCATAAAAATTTTCCTTAAAAACAAGCCATTTTACCCTAAAATGGAATCATTATTTCCAAAGTCTTAGTATCTTACCTTTTGAAAATCAAATGATTTTCATGAAAACTCATAAGAAATAATATAAAAGATAATTAGGTAAATTGGGACATAATAATACTCAAATGGAATAACCATGTGTTCAAATTCCATACATTTCACTCTTACAAATGGAATATCCATACAGCCGACTTCCATACCTAATGCATTGGATCTTATAATGTAACCACCCATTCTTGGTTTATCACGGAACCACCCATTATTTGTTTATCACATAACTACCCTTCAAATTTCCAAGTACCATTATATAATCATAACATATAAAATCTTATAATTATCAACATGTCACTCTTTAAATTTCGTTTTCACTTATAAGAAAACATTTCATGTTATAGATATAATCAATCTATTTTTCAAAACCATTTAAAACATTTAAATATAGATTTTTAAATCAAAGTGTCCCATACCACTTTGAAACATTTGAAATAAACTCAAAATTTCCATTTTAAAACATTCATTTCCATATAAATACATTTATAAAAACCATTTTGAAAACATGGATATGAAAGAGAAATATTTAGAAGAATAGATCTTTAAAACATTTAAAAAGATGTTTTAGTTAAAGAGTCCCTTACCATGAGTCTGACTCGTCACATACCTTATTTATATTCCTGAATAATAAAATTAGGGTAATTTAAAATTTCTTGAGAAACTTATTTTCATGTTTATTTTTATATCACTTATTACCATGTTATAACAATTACTTCATTATTTAATTTCACCTCATTTTTTGACGATATTCGGTACATGAGTCCAAAATGACTTCGGTAAGTTGAATATGGTCAAAGTGTTCATTATTCTATAGTATATAGAATAATATTAATTAAATTATAATACTTATTATAAATCAATTATACTTTTAAACCAATTTATTAAATATGGTTATATAAAATGAACTATGTTATAATTATGGAGATGGTAAGTCGTACGTTCTCACGAGTAATGTTTTCATTTTTCAATGATTAATATGGAAATAAGTTAAGTATTATTTTATCTTTATAGAATTATAATAATATTATTAATATTATATTAAAATTTTAATTATACTTATATATATCATATACGTGATGTGGAGATTACAAATGAATCATATTGCTTCGTAGAGGTGATAGTTCACACGTATGCACAAACGACATAATCATTTGTATGTGCATGGAAGGTAGGAAAGTAATTGATATATTATTATATTACAATGATAAATATGTCATGAATATAATATATAAATATTAAATAAATCATTATAACTAGTATTGAGAGACGGTGATGGAAAATGAATTATATCGATTCACGAGGTGGTAGTTCATCATATATAGAAACGAATAATTCATTTCCTGTTTAATGAAATTATAGATAGATTTAGGAGATAATATTTCTATAATAATATCTTAGTATATTTATGATAATGGATTTATTATTTCATCATTGTTTAAGAATATTTTAAGGAAGTGGAAGAAGAAATAAAATAGGAACACTTAATTTAAAATGATACCTCTTTCTCAGACGATATCCTTTTATTAAGACCTTAACACCTCTAAGGTGAGTGTTATGACTAAAAATAAGGCCTATAGAATGTGGGAAGAGATTCTAGGAAGGTATTTGGGTATATATTGGATAAACCAAGTTGGGTTTGAAATGTATTTAAATGATAAGAATGATTTCCCTTTTATAGGATAAGGGATGGGCACTCTTAGAATTCTTCAAAATATTAATTTAATATAAATTAATATTATATTCAAAAAGGTTAAAAGGTGATTTATTTAGAATATATGATGATTTTGGGTCAAATAAACTTCATCCAATTAAAATTAGATAATATTTGGATATTTTTTAATCCTAATATTTTCGTTTTAACCCTTGTTTAACCATTTTAAATCTTACCATGATATCATATAATTTACAATTTGAGGGTTAATATAATTACTATAAAATTACAAAAGACCACTAAATGAGTCATTGATAATATTTTATGACTTATCCCAATAAGTTGACCAAAATTAATATTTTTAGAAATTTTATATCATTTAATAAAATATTATTTATTTTAAAATATCAATAATGTCAATTTTTTCACTATTTATTACTTCACTTTTTAAAAATATCATAAAAACATGATATATTTGAACCAAATATTTTAAAACATCAATAATATTTAAAATTAATCTATAAATTCTGTGTATGACATTAATTATATCAATTTATATTTATTTTAATATTATTAATATCATTTATTTGATTCTTTCATTAATTAAGAAATTACTACATCATCATTATGTCACCATTTAATTTAATTATTAATTTCCTAAAAATTATAAATAAATTACCATAATGCAGTTAAAAATTTTATATTTCTAAATACTATTTATTTTCAAAGATATCCCCTGTATAACACCATATTAAAAATATTTCACTTGTTAAAAACAAAAGTGTGACAAAATTGATTTTTCTTTGAATATAATATTATAAATGTCATGCTCTCATCCAAGTGGCTTCCAAAGGTCATAATTTCTTCCCAAGGATGATTTTGGTATAAATAAACTCATCTAATTAAATTAGGATATGTTTTAGGGTAATTTTATAATATTTTTAATATTATTTTTATACTTAATTATCAGATTTACCGTTAAATGTGTTAATAAAAAATTTATTAAAGTTACCACTCATATTGTCCAAAAATAAAAGGGACATATTTACATAATTTTGAACTTATGATTCCAAATATATAATTAATTTTTTGAAATTCAAAAAACATAATTGGTAGAAATTAATTAAAAATTAATCTCATTGATGGAATGAGAAAACGGGTTGTTAAAGTAAAAATGTTTAAAAGTTTACAAAGTTTTTATATCCAATTTCAATGTGAAATTGATTCCACTGACATAAATTAGATTAAATGATAAAAAAATTATCTAATTATACTTTAAAACTATTAAAAAAATTAATTTAACACTATAAATAAATTTGATGAAAAAGTAGTTTTCAAATAAATTGTATTATTTTTTCACTATTCATCAAAAAATGAATCTTATTAGAAAAATACTAAAAAATAAACCAATGTAAATTTTAAAAATCCTATTTCAAATTAAAAGTTTATTTTCTCAAATATAATCTATAAAAGTGTTAAAAACTTGATTTAAAATAGGTGCGCCATTAAAAGGCGACAAATATGTCTTTTAATAAAAATATCTCTTTTATCTATAAAATTGAATTTATTCTTATATCATGTATAGAAAATAATAATATGATTTTTAAAAATTAAATTAAATATTATATATATATATATTATTAATATAATCCCAGAATAATGTTTTATTAATTTATCAGTATAAAACACACTTGTGGACACTTAAATAGTTTTTCATAAAAACATTTCCTTTTATTTTAAAAAGGGTTTTAAATTCATTTATAATTAATTGGTCATAAAATAATTAATTATATTTACATTTTAAACCATATTTTCATAATTTAGTTAACATTATTCATTCCCTCCATTATAACGACTAGGTTATAGTGGTAAGATTTAAATAATAATATTTTGTTGTCCGTTTAAGCTTGATGTGGCGTATCAGGTACACTATCGTACATAGTGTTTCCTTTTAAAAACTTGGGATGTTACACTACCACCAATTTTTCCCAAATACTCAGAAAAAGTGTCCTTGGTGTGGTAATATGTGACATCTCTAATGTTTCTATTCGAGAGCATCATGACTGAGTTCATGTGGTAATGTCACATAGACATAGACTCAAAGGGAATAGATAAGAGAATCATATATAAGGAGTTATGAAACTATAGGAGGGTAGGAGAGTGGAGTAGGTAGGGGGTATCAGTAGTAGTTACAGACTCTGTAGGGTTAGGTGAATCAAGTGAACTAGGGATCATGGGGACAAGGTTGTGGATTTGATACAAGTATAGTGAATGTAGTGGATTAGATTCTAGTTATAGGTGTAGAGGGACTTTTGATCATTCAAGATATGGTTTTGATTACATCTACACTATCTACTACCTTATTTGATATAGAATATTATTATTCTTTTATATCTTATCAATTAGAATCTAGTTTATGTCTTCACATAATAATTTTTCACAAATTATTATCTCTTAATACTACTCTTATAAAGAGGATAAATCATACTCAGAGATGTCCAAAATATCATATAGTGGTTGCATGCTACATACATATGTGGGATTTGTTGGTTTTGGAGATGGCTAGGTTTGATGTGATCTTTATTATGAAATGGTTTTCTCGTTACAGAACTCATAATGATTGTTATTAGATATGGGTGACATTTACCTACCTAAAAGGTGAGAAGCATGTCTTGACTGAAGAATGGGATCTAGGAGTAGGTAGATTATGACCATACCTTAGTTAGATCAGGACCATTGCAACTCGGGTGGAAAGTATAGTTCTTGCAGTAGACCATGTAATGGATCTAACATTTTTACTCCTATGGTTGAACCTTACTAGGATGTATTTCCAATTTATTTCTTAGGAAATAATCTCCAAATAGGAATCAAGTTCTAGATTTAACTCATTCCAAGTGCGTAGCCTGTATCAATTCCTCAATATAGGATGGAACCGACTGAGATGAAGGAGTTGAAAGTGCATCTTAAATATCTTGATGTGAGGGTGTTTATTAATCTGATCACTTCTCCTTTGTGTGATCTATTTCTTTTTTTCTTCTAATAATGATAATGGTTTACTAAGTCTATACATGGATTATCAAAAATTTAATCAAGTCATTATCAAGAACCGTTATCCATTACCTAGGATCGATGATTTTTTTTGATCAGTTGAGGGGAGACCAGTGGTACTCAAAAATTATTCTATGATCCAACTATCACTCACTTTGGGTCAGATAAAAAGATATATCAAAGATGAAATTCAAAATCATATATTGTTATTACAAGTACCTTGTGGTGTATATTGGTTAACAAATTATCCAGTAGTTTCCATGGTCCTCATGAACAGAAATTTTCTCCCATACATGGATTATTTTTTCATGGTGTTTATTGAAAGCAACTTGGTATATTCACCAACCTCAAAATTTCATGATATATATTTGGTAATCATATTGAGTACACTTTGACTGCATAAAATTTATACCAAGATTTCAAAGTGTCACTTTTAGATCCAAGATATATGATTTCTTGGTAATTTTATTTATAGGATGGGTATTCCTATTGATATGAAGAAGGTGGAGGTAGTAACATCATGGGAATGTCCTAGGAACGTATTCAAGAATTTGAGTTTCCTTATATTAACAAAAAAAACTATAGATAGTTCATCTTGGAATTATCCCATTTATAAACACCTATGATCAGACTAACCAAGAATGGGGTTAAGTATGAGTGGACTGACCTATGCGAGGAGACCTTCCAAGAGGTAAAGATATGGATGAAATATTACCTAATTCTGATTCTATCAGAACCATGTATTTGTTATGTAGTGTATCATGATGCCTCTAGAGTTTTTTTAGGGGCTATCTTGATGTATAATGATTGATTAGTTACTTATGGATCTCACTAGCTATGACCCCACAAGAAGAACTAACCTACACACGATTTATAGTTAGATGTCATGGTTCAGGACTTGAAATGTTGGTGTTTTATCTCTTTGGTGAGAGATTTTTTATCTATACAAACCACAAGATATTTTGATATATTTTTTCCTAGAAAGACCTGAATCTGTGGTAGAGACTTTGGTTTGAGTATCTTTAAGTATTTGATTTAGAGATGATGTATGCCTCTAGAAAAATTAATGTTGTTACAAATTCTCTTAGTAGGAAGACATAGGAGTTTGTATCTTAGACATTATAAGAATAGGGGAAATTAATGATTCTGCTCATGAATTGGTAGGCGGGTGTGTCTAAGGAGAAATATGTGGTATATTTTTCACCCTTGATCATCACTTCTACTTTGGTTAATTGGGTTAAGTTCATTCAAGAGGCTGATTCACATTTTCTAATGATATAGGAGAGGATGATAGGGGATGGAATTATTCCAAGATGGTCTTTAGATGAGAATGATATGATTTATGTACATGATAGAGTGGTAGTACCTACTATTATGAGAGTGTAATAGATGATGGATTCAAACACCTCAAAATGGGTGGTATATCTAGGATATATTAAAATTTATTACAATATTTTACATTTTTTCTGGTGGATAGGCATAAAAAAGGATATAACATGGTTCACCACTTGTTGCCACACTTACTAGAAGATTAAAGCGGAACATTAATGACCCGGTGTTTTACTTAAACCTCTTGATATACCTATGTGGAAGTGGTATGAGGTGAAAATAGACTTTTTAATGGGGTTTTCTATGACCTTGAGAGGTCAATATGTAGTGTGTATTATCATTGATCATCTTAAAAAGGTTTCACACTTCCTGACCATTAGAGAAACTCAATCCTTGGATGAGTTGGTTAGGATTTATGTTTGAGAGATAGTGAGACTATATGGAGTTATTATGAGTATGATGTTAGATAAAGATGCTTATTTTACAACATGGTTCTAGAAAGTATTTTAGAAGGTGATGAGTTCACAACTAGAACTGCGTATGACATATCACCCTCAGATCAACATACAATCCAATGTGGCAATCCAAATTTTAGAGGGTATGTTTAGGGTGTATATGCTATACTTTAGAAGAGAATGTAATGACCATATGTATTTGATATAGTTTACATATAATAATATTTTTGAATATTTAATTTATATGAACCATTTTGAGTCTCTCTCTATCATCCTTTATTATGTTGGCATGAAGTTGGTGAGTCGGCTATTATCGGGCTAAGTTTAGAGTAAGAAACCTCATAATGGCGAAGTTAATTAGGAAGTGTTTGGTTACCCCTTATAGAATAAAATTTTCTTATATATACCAATGATGATGACCTTTACTGTTCACCGTGGGTGATCAAGTTTTCTTGTGATTATCACCTTAGTTGGAGAATCAATGATTTTAGAGGTAGGGGAAATTTACACTATGGTTTGTGGGATTGTTTGAGATAGTGGAACAACTTAGCACAATGTCTTACCAATTGGATCTTCCTCCATGAAATCAAGGTATTCATAATGTTTTCCATGTTTCTATCTTAAAAAGTATGATCTAATTCCTTCACATATGATTGAAAGTGAGGATGTTGAGTTGGAATTGAATTATTCTTTTGAGGAATGTCTGATGGAGATTTTTGATTGGAATGAAAAGGTATATTGATATAATATGGTTCCTCTCTTTTGATTTTTATTGACACATTGAAACATACAAGAAGAAACTTGGGAGATGGAATTAGATGTACAGGCTATGTGGATATAGTTTCTTGAGTAGGACCTCTAGAGATACATCTAGAGGGTGAGAAGTCCTTAAAGGATGATATTGCAATGAAACCAAACTTTTTGGGTGTGTTTTTACTTTATTTAATTGTTTTTGAGTTATCATTTTTTTTATTAAAGTCTTAGGTATCTTCTTGTTGGTTTTGAAGGGTTTTAAAATCCTTCAAGGGGTAAACAGTTTGGGGAAACCATGTGGTTCTCCCTAGGTAACCGAGTGTCTTGTTGAAGAGGGATAGTAGGTGGCACACAATTGATGTGCAATTATATATAACCATTATAAATTCCCTAGGAAACTATATAACTTAGAGAAAAATAAAAATTATTGTTGGTTCATGATTTAACAAACCATGTGGCCAAACCATGTGAATTACTTGATGAGGTAGCGAGCCTCATACAGTTCATACATGATTTAGTAAATTGTGCCACCAAACCAAGTGCACAAAATTAATTAATCCAAAAATTGGTATTTTAACTTGAAAACTTCTCAAAACCCCTCATTATGCCTCCAAAACCTAATTCTCTCAAACCTAGAGACTCTAGTGGAGGTTCTTAGTAAATTTCTTCCCCCCTAAGAGAATTTTTTATGGATCTTGAGTCATAAAATCTATATATTTCAAGGTAAGTGATTGTTTATCCTCCATTCATCATGTTCTTACTAGATCTTATCTATTATCCTTAGATAAAACCCTAGACTTTAGATATCATGGTTGGATGTAAGATTTTATACACGATCTAATGTGATTCTTTAAAGTTTATAGAGGAAAAGGAAAGTGGAAATATGGTTTTCCATGATCATTCTTAGAATCATTAAGATATATTTATTACACCGAATCCTATTGGTTAAGTATTAATCGATCCTATCCCTTGGAATGTTATTATTCTTGTAGATTCAGTATTGTATCCTTATTTAGTGATTTGGGGTATATTTTAGGGATATTAGGTGTTAGATCTTGATTTCGGTGGTAAACCTTAACTTTGGGATTCGATATCCTAAAGGTGTGAACTTTTTTACCATGTTATGAAAATTTTATAAACTATATGACATGACATGCTTGTGTGTGTCTATTTAGACCATGAGACCATTCTTGATATGAAATTCTTGTGCACATGTGTGTATCTCGTGACACCTCTCTTGATTTTACATACTTGTGTTATGTATAGATCAAGACTTTTATTATTATGGATTATGTATGTATATATATTTATGGCCCATAAAATTCTTCTATATATTATCATAGTGAAAGTTGGAACCTTCATGGATTGGTAAACCCCTTAGAGGGGTAGCATATGTGGCATGATGTGTGATAATAATGCTAGGATCTTGAATGATAGATGGAAAGGCATGACAACCTTGAGGCTTGACCTAGGGCTGACAGTAGGGCATGATGCCCTTGTATCCTAACCTAAGATTGTTGGTAGGATATAAAGACCTTGTATCCTAACCTAAGGCCTGATGGAATTGTTTCCCATTTTGAGACTTTTGTTGGTATTATGGCTTGTTCTGAGATTTATGGAAACCATAAATAACTCCTTTTTCAACATGGAGCTAAAGTAGGTAGGGTAGAGGTTCATGGAATCTTGGTTAGCATACGATGACCCGATATATGATTTTTTTACTTACACATTTATTTCTTAACATTGCATTCACTTTTATATAAATACTTCACTTATGTTATGGATGAATTGGTGGTTTTATACTGAGTTTAAAATCACACCATTCATATGAACCTTGATATTCATGTGGAATTTACGGTTAAGGATTCAATAAAGGTAAAGGTCCTTGTGTTAGGTGGATGAGATGTAGAAGCAATGTAGACATGTGGTACTTCATATAGGTTCCAGACACAGTGGAAGAATGCGACGGGTCATTACCAACTTTGATTTTTTCCATGACCGATGATCAATATGAGATTTACACAATGATAAGCGTTAAAATCTATAGAATTGAATAAAATAATATAGACAGAGGATAGAATTCCAGAACCAAGAGAGAGGATCATCACATATTATTTATGATTAATTTAATTAAATAAATAATTACCTTGATGGAATTATTTCTTCATTTTTAGATCTGATAATAGATTTGTATTGTTCCGTCGTTTCATTATAGTAATCAAAGTAGACTCTATCTAGCGGTGATCCACACATGTTCCAAAAATCTCTAAACATCGTTGTAGGAATCTCTAGGTTCTAGCATGATAGATCCTTGCACTTTCTTCATCCACCTTTGATCGTCTTAAGAACCGCTTCCAAAGCATTCTCTTAGATCTCTCTTGACTTGAGAGTGGGAGGTGGAGGAAGTTCACTCTCCATTATTGGTAGCGTTCATAGAGAAGGGGGCTCTCTAGGTCTTGAGAGGATTCTTCAAATCCGTTGTGCACAACCAAATAGATTAATTGTCTTATTGAGAAAATAATATAATTGGGTTTATATATCACTAGGTTTAAAATAAAATAATTACACATGTTCCCTTTATTATTTATTTAATCCTTGTAGAACCCTATGTCAAAGAATAATAATTTATTATTTCTCAACATGTTATTAACTTGAAAAAAAATAAATATTATTTAATAAAATAATATTCAATATTTATTATTTCTCACCAGAACATTAAACTAAGTCCTCCATTCCTCTATAATATTTATCTAGTTTTGAATAATGATGATTTATTTATTAAATAAATATCACTGTATTATTCTCCAATAAATATATAAATATTATATTCACTAAATAGAAAATAAATATTTATATGAGATCAAGAATACATTAATAATTATTAAACCACATTTGGGAATCATATTTATTCAACTTTTTAAATAATAAATAATAATATATTATTTAACTAAGATTCTAGATACACTTAGTGTGTAACCCTTAAGTCCTCTTTATCAATAACATTAGGTGAAGCAACCTAAAGTCCAATGTTAGCATCTAGAAACATGCCAAGGAACCCATAGAGAAATAATTTAGTGTCATAATGACATGAAACCTCATATGAACACTTACTGTGTAATATAATCTCTTCATCATGATATCTCAAATCAAGTAGGTTACATGATGGTGCCATCAACCTATGTGCTCGATGTCTCTTTATTTGACTTCTAAAAATATGAACCTGCCTATAGAACACCATGGACATGAATTTATTTAGGTTATACCAATTCTATAAAAGGGATAGAGATATCAACTTCTATTAAAGAATCGAATGGGAAAATATTTACTTGCATTATTCATTAATACAATATTACTCATGATGCACCCAATGTATCCTACCTCATCATGAAATTTTTTCATCATAATTTTCTTCAATACATCAAAGTACACAACACATAATAATAATAATTATTAATCTTAAATTCTAATGATAAATACACCTATCCGTATATTTTAACATCCAATGACACATATAAATGTGGATTTCCTACTGAAGGGTCTCATTCTCATAATTTCATAATGGATATTCCCAAGGGAATACACCATGAGAAGGTGACTCAAAGTCCTATGAGTCTCCACCCCTGATAGCCTATATCATTCATGTTCATAAAATGATATCATATGGATATAGAACATATATTTAAGAATAGTGTCATAGAACTTCTAGGTTATCATCACAGTGGAGAATTGCTATGACCTTTTAGTGTGACAGCTACTCTCAGGACATTATCACTAGGGGTGTCCAGACCCGACCCAACCCAACCAACCCGACTCGACCCGATCAGGTTGGGTCGGGTAAAAAAATTTATACCATGGGTTGGTTCGGGTTGGGTTATATCATGGTCTGGTTGGGTCGGGTCACGGGTTGGGAAAAAATTGACCCAACCTGACCCAAAAAACCCGACTACTATGATTTTCCTCTTCAGACATTGCCATCTCCCCCTACCTCTCAACCCAATGACCCCTCACCCTCACCCCACACTGTTATCTTTCTCTTTTCCTACACTATACAGTGAGTCCATGAAATTTCCCACCATTACATGAATACTCTATTAATCTCATAGATGATTGAATCTTCCATGAAATTTCTAAGACAAACATAAAATAAATTCAAAGAAATCGAGACATGTGAAATTGGCAGAAAAAAAATGCCTAATCAACAAACAAAAACATGATGATAACTGGATTTCATTTAATTTTGCTACGAAAACTAAAGAACAAGAAAAAAACCAAAGGAATATAGAACGATTTTAATGATTCAAAGATTCGATGGTGGAGGATCGACTAATAAACGATCATTGAACATCTCTGTCACCCTCACTAATCCAGTGTATCCACTGCATCACACCTGCATGTACCCCCTGCCTCTGCCACCACCTCCATCTCCATCATGACTATGTGTGGTGACAAATCTATCAGTGTTAGGTAGTAACCCATTCTCATAACCCTCCTGGACTCGCCTTGAACCTCCTCAAACCTTGATAAATACTTGCAGGCAAGCTAATCACATCACATCATTGAGTCGTAGACTGATGTTTTTTTTGGTCTATTTATTACAGGTAGGAGGATGTGGGCATTCCCTAGTGTGGTGAAGAAGATGAAGTAGAGGAATACGTAACCCGATCAACCCATGGGGTGATAGCCAAAAAAAGAACTGAACAATTTTTTTTACTGTAACTTAATCAACCTACGTGTTGGGATCATAAAAAATACCAAACAATTTTTTTACCTTAACCCGATCAACCTGATCCTACCCAACCCGATTTGAGACGGGTTGGGTCGGGTCGGGTCTGAATCCAAAAACATCTCTGACCCAGCCCAACCCGACCCGACCTATTTTTCTTGGGTTGGGTCCAAAATATCCCTCAACCCGACCCATGGACACCCCTAATTATCACATATTATGTTATGCAAAAAAACAATAATGATGTTATAATAAGTTTATTAATATTCAAAACTATGAATACATGTTATCATAAAATACACATAATTTGGTTCTAGGGAACCAACTCCAATAGACTCTCACTTGCACTAGACCCAACTAATAACAACTCTTAGTCTACTAGCTCTCACATGATACTCATGCTTCTTCTGAGATAGGCCTTTAGTCAAAGGTTCTGACATGTTATCTTCTGTGGGAACTCTGTTTACTAAAAATTCACCCCCTATGATGAAAATCCTTCAAGAGGTGATACTTATAGAGTATGTTCTTTGTCTTTTGGTGTGACTTTGGCTTTTTTTATAAAATCAACAACTTTACTATTATCACAATATAATGTGATCTGGTATTTACTACTAGGTATCACATCAAGATCCTAGAAAAAATTTTGAATCCAAACACCTTCCTTGGCTATATTAGAAGCCGCTATATATTTGGAATCCACTATAGAATCGGCGACAACTCACTACTTTGAACTCTTACATATCAAAATTCCTCCATTGAGACAAAAAACATATCCTGATTACAAATTTAGATCATTCTAATATTTCTAGAAACTAGCATTAGTATAACCCCTGATGACTATCTCCTCGTCTCCTCCATACACCAAGAACATATCCTTAGTTATTCTTAGATACTTAAGGATATCCTTAAAAATAGTCCTATGTTGTTCACTTAGATATGGTTGATATCTGCCTATCATGCTCAATTCATGAGAAACATAAAGTCTAGTACACATCATGTCATACATGATTGATCTCATCACTGAAGCGTATGGTATATTTCTCATTCTCTCTTTTTATTATTATGTCTAAGGAAAAATTTTCATAGAAATATATAAACCTTGTGACACTAGGACCAATCCCCTCTTGTATTTTTTCCATACTAAATATCTTTAGTATCTATTAAACATACATACTTTGAATTATTCCTAAAATGATTGTAAGATTGTTAGTCATTTCTAATAAGTAATATGTCATCAACATATGATACTAGGATAACAACCACATTTACACTAAACCTATTATAAACACAAAACTAACATTTATTCTTAATGAAACCAAATTATATTATGGCTTCATCAAATCAAATGTTCCATGAATTGGATGCTTGATTCAATCCATAAATGGATCTGTCCAACTTTCAAATATTCTTAGCATCACCTGGAGTCACAAACCCTTATAGTTGTGTCATATAGACATCTTCCTAAAGGTTCCCATTGAGGAATTTAGTTTTGACATCCATCTTCTAAATCTCATAGTCATGGTAAGCTTCTATAGTAAGTATAATTTTGATGGATTCAAACTTGGAAAATGTTGAAAAGGTTTCATCATAGACAATTCTTTGATGATGTTTAAACTATTTAGGCACTAGCCTTTATTTATAGGTATTTTCTTTACCTTCCACATCCAATTTTCTCTGGACTACCCATTTGAATCCAACAAGATTTATATCAACTAGTGAATTGACCAGAACCCAAACTTGGTTTTGATACATGGAATCCATTTTATAATTCATGGCTTCTTGTAATCTTGTAGATTCTAATCTCTATACTTCCTCCTTATATAAGAGATATTCATCATTTTCAACCAATAAGGAGTCACCAAATTCAGTGACTATAAGACCATTTCTCTATTGTTCTCTTACCTCTCTTATGATCTTATGCAGTACTTGTGTTTGAGGAACTACTTCTTCCAAGGGGATCTGTGGAATCTATTCTTGTACCAACTCGTGTGTATCTTTAGCATCAACTTTATCGAAGTCAATCTTTCTCCCAATATCATTTCTAAGGATTTTCTCCCTCTCAAGAAAGATGGATTGTCTAGATATAGTAACTTTCTTGTATAAGGGTTTGTATAGGTAGTATCCCTTTTTTCTTAGTATATCATATAAAGATACACTTTGTTCCCTGGGATGATAGTTTGTTTCCGGAGAAGGTTTTAACAAACACCACAGAACCCCATACACATTTGTGTGACAAAATGGGTTTCTTTCCACTACATATCTAAAAGGTAATTCTATTTTCCACTTTATTTGGTACTCAGTTTAGTGTGTATGTTGTAGTTTACAATGAATATCCCCAAAACGATAATAGAATATATTCAAGAATCATCATTGACATTACCATGTCTAATAATTTGTGGTTCCTTCTTTCACTAATACCATTCCACTGTGGTTTTTAAGATGGAGTGAGTTAAGATATAATCCTAAACTCTTGTAGAAAGTTGATGAACTCTTAGTTAAGATATTTACCACCTCGATCCGATTGAAGCTTCTTTATATTATTTCCAAGATGATTCTCTACTTCATTATAGAATTCCTTTAATTTATAAAAGTAATCATACTTATACCTCATCAAGTAGATATATTCATATATAATCAAGTCATCAGTAAAATTTATTTGGTGGATAGGATGAAAGGGACACAGATCTTCTAGGATTGCTACACATTGATGTGTGTGGACAGAGATTTGTCAAACTTTTCTCATTTACATGACCAAGATGGTGATACCAGAATTGGGTGTTATATGATTCATGTGAACATGATTAGTTATCAATTTCCAATACTTGGTTTTTATAATTTAATACATAAAGACCATTATTTAAACATGCCATACCATAACATATGTCATCTTTATAAAAGAAATAACTTTTATTTAAAAACTTTAAAATAAACTCATCTGAATCTAGGATTGATATAGAAATTATGTTCTTGGTAACCATAGGTACATAATAAAAATATTTTAAACCAAAATAATTTTCCTTGTAAATGAAATATGGTAGTCACCAATGGCTAGTGCATCCAACCTTTCTTTATTATCATCTCTCAGATCCACCTCTCCTCTAGAAATCATTTGAAATCTACTTGGTTCCTATATTTGGATACATATGTGATCCCCACAAGATATATCTAAAACCCAATTTGTAGATATTTAAAGATGATACTCAATAACACACTCACCTTTAGCTTCCCCAATATTTTGAGTACAGTTCCTCTTCCAGTGGTCTGGCTTGCCTCATAAAAAACATATGAATTCTTTTTCCTTGCCTTTCCTATGGATATTCCTCTTCTTATAAGGATAGTGCTCAGGAGATTTAGACTATTTATAGGTCTTGGGACCATTTTTATTATTATTCATTTTATTATTCACCATAAGGACTGTGAGTTTATCATGCCCCATGTCCTTATCCACTTGGAGAATCAAAGTAAGAATTTTTGAAAGACTGTTCTCATTACTGCTCATGATGTAATTAAAAATAAAACTAGATAAGGTCTTAAGAAATAATGAAAGTATGAGATATGTATGAAAATTATCTAGGAATTTAATCCACAATATTTCTAAGAATTTAATGTTGCCAATAAGCTTGACTAAATAAGGCCCAGATGGAATAGACTCTCCAAGATTAGTTGTGAACAAAGAATTGGAGATCTCATACCTCTCTTGTCTTGACTTATTTTGATATAGACCCCAAAGGTGAGACATCTTGCTATACAAATCCATGTCCTCATATTGATTCAAAAGCTCATTAGACATGGATGATATCATGAAACATTGAACATCTATGGAATCATTAAAATGTTTCTCATAGAGTTTTAACTATTCATCACTAGCCTCATTTCAAATTTCTTTAGGAAAAGCTTCTTCCAACACATATAATTTATTTTCATGGAGAATGATGAAACGTAGGATTATTTTCAATTCATGGAAAATTATTCCACTTGGAAGGTTTTCTTTATCATGTATAGATCACAATGTTATGTTTGATGTCATTTTAATGTCGTTTCTACAAAATAAGATTTGAATAGTTTTAGTAATTTATCTGATAAATTTAGACAAATAAATAAATATTATATTTATTAATCTCCCACTATTTTATCTAAACTCAATAGCCCTCACCATTGGTTTTGGAGTATCTTATTTCTTGGACATCTTAGTGTAAAGGATCTATATTCCCCTTCTCATTACCCCAACTTTGTTTGATCAAGAAACTTGAATGGTTTTAGGAAAGCATTCCAAATTCCAATTGCATTAACTCACAATTCCTTAATCCGCTGAGTGGACACCATAATCCTGAAATCCTTAAATTGGATTTTTTTCAACCTTTTCCTCTTAGTTACACCAAGTCCTACTTTGGTAGTCAACCCTTGATGTGAAATAAGTTAATTCAACCCAAAAAATTCAAGTTATAATTCCCCAATAATTAAAATCACCCCAACATTGGCGGGTCAAGCACTTTGAACTATGGTTTAATTTAAACTGAAGTAGTGGAAGGCTATATCGACATAATATATATAATTGAGGGATTTTATCCTTTTATGTGTAAATTTAAAATTATTATATTTATTATATAGTTTTTAATATTAAGTGTATTTAATTAAGTGATTAACCATGTGTTAGATAATATTTATGCATAATCCAATTTATTTTAGTTCTATCTTGCATGATCGTTAATTTTATTGAATTATGTGATCATGAAAAAACATCCATATTGAAATAACCATTAAACTTTACAAAAATAAATTAATAAAGTGGTATGATAATAATAATTTACTAATTTTTAGTTTATCTAGCAGTTGATAAACTAACTACATACCTAGGGAAAAACACTTTGAACCAATTAAGTTTCATGTTTTAGCTTTCCACCTATCTACCAATGTATATTTCTTAGATAGGTTTCACCTTGGATCCAAACATGAACTCCCTCCACTAGCTTGAGAGATCCATCTATTACCTATGATTTTTCTCACACACAAGTGAGGGAAAAAAGGATCACATAAAATAAACCATAGGCACGCATTCCCTACATAACAAGAGGATAAAAGGCATTCATGCCAATGATTTAATTTAATAATTAATTAAATGAAACCAATCACATACAAAGGTATGGTATATGCTCATGATCATCCACATGTATGCAACTAATTACGCTTTTAATAAAACTAGAATTCAATTCTTAACCATTCTTATTTAAGATAAACCATGATCGAGTAAATTAATTATCATCTTTAATTAATCAATTATTTTATCTTAATTCTCATCCAAATTTCCTTGAGATTCTCATCCATTATAATTTTAAACAAATTAAATAAATTTATCTAAAATTAACTATGTAAATAAATGTACATTGGAGGCAACACGGTGAATACCCATCTAATTCTACTCAACTTGTATTATACGTGTATACTGTTTAATCTTGTGACATATTACATACATGACTTACAACTCATACATGATATGTAGATCTGAATATTATGCAAGTATTAAGTAAACAAACACAAACACATATATATAAAACCTATCACAAATCATGTCCTATCAACTTAATGACCACACACAAGAACATGTCTCAAGGTTTACACTATATAATAAATAAAATTTAAATCTGAATAATTTGGTATAAGTACGCGACATGTACATGAAAGCAACACAGTGTGTAAATCTCTCACTGTCTATCCTAGGTACATGGCAAAGGAATTGGAATGTATATCATACCTTATAAAAAATGGAGTACACAACATGTAAAATGGACTACACGGTGTGTGGACTTTGAGTTACATGGTCACCAACCAGGTATGTCATGTATAAAACACACAACCCATCTATGACTCAAAGGGACTACATGACATGTACATGGGCTACACAATGTGTAATCCGGATAAATTTTTAGTAGGCTGACCCAGTAAACACACGGTGTAAGAATTAACTACACCACATGTTATCAATGCACACACATTGAATTAATTTCCAAATTAATTCTTGATGCATTGAACACAAGTACATGGTGTGTAACTCAGGTTATATGATATGTACACCTATATTATCCATCCATAATACTTTCCACCTCTATATGATTTTTTTTATAAATGAATTTCATTTATTAGATATACAAGAAATGAAGGAGAAAGAATCATATCTCGTAATTTAGATTAAAATAATGATTAAAATTGAATTGAAAAAACTAAATCATAGATGATTAAATAATAAACTATCTTTAAATAATTATAAATAATTATGTGACCGCTTTGATACCCCTTATAGGTTCTAGGCACAACAGAATTGCGTGATGGGTCGTATCCAACCATGATTTTTTCCATGATCGATGATCAATATGAGATTTACACAACGATCATCATGATTCATATAATTGAATCCAAGAATATAGAAAATGGATAGAATGTCATAACCAAGAGATAGGACCATAACATATTATTTATAATTTATTTATTTAAACAAATATTTACCTTGATGGAACTCTTTCTTTGTTGATGGATCTGACAACAATTTTGTGTTGTTCCATCATTACATTGTAGTAATCAAAGTAGATTCCCTCATGTGGTGATCCACACGCATTCCACAAATCTCCAAATTTTACCATAGGAATATCCAGGTTCTAGCATGATATATCGTAGAACTTATGTCATCTACCTTTGATTGCCTTGAGAACCACTTCCAAAGCGTTTTCTTGGATATCTCTTGACTCGAGAGTGGGAGGTGGAGGAAGATCGCTCTCTGTTCTTGGGATCATTCTTGGATAAGGGAGCTCTCTTGGTCTTGATAGGGTTCTCCAAATCTATTGTTCAAACTAAAAATATTAATTATATTATTGAGAAAATAATATAATTGGGTTTATATATCACTAAGGTTAAAATAAAATAATTTCACAAGTTCCCTTTATTACTTATTAAATCCCTACGAAACCCATTGTCAAATAATAATAATTTATTATTTCTCAACATGAGATTAACTTGTGAATTAAATTAAATATTATTTAATGAAATAATATTCAATATTTATTATTTCCCACTGGACCATTAAACTCTATCTGATATTCCTCCATAATATTTATCGGGCCTTGAATAATGACTATTTATTTATTAAATAAATATCACTATATTATTTTCCAATAAATATATAAATATTATATTCACTAAATAGAAAATAAATATTTATATTTGATTAATCATACATGAATAATTATTAAACCATAATCGGGAATCATATTTATTCAACTTGTTAAATAATAAATAATAATATATTATTCAACTAAGATTCTGGATTCACTTAGTGTGTGACCCTTTAGGCCTCTTTCTCAATGACATTAGGCAAAGTATCCTAAAGTCCAAGGTTAGCATCTAGAAACTCTATAAGGAACCCATAGAGAAAGAATTTAATGTCACAATGACATGATACCTCATATGAACGCTTGCTGTGTAATATAATCTCTTTATCATGATATCTCAAATCAAGCAGGTTGCATGCTGGTGCCATCAACCTATGTGATCAATATCTATTTCATTGGATTATTAGAATATAAACTTACCTATAGAACACTATATATATATACATATCATTTATATCAAAGTTCTAGAGATATCAACTTCATTTGTCATGGATTATTCCTATTCTAGTAGTATTTCCATTTATGCTGCTTCACAATATTCAAACAAGGGAGAGTCAGTAGATAATTTGAAATAAAATAATCATAATGAGGTATGTTTAAATAAAAATAACCCCCTTAATATTCAATAGGTGTGATTTTTTTTCTCCATGATGGGACATTAGGAATTCTTCTTATTCTATTACTCCCACAACAAGTTGATGTTTGGTGCGTTGTTGAGGGAGTAATTTATAACACCTCGACCCCTCTAGACTGGGGTTGATGCATTACTTGTTACATTGGAATGCTTATAAAGAATGAAATTATGAATTAAATATTAGTTTAATAGTCTTTTATAAACTAGATAGATATATGTAACTCAAATTACATTGTGAAAGTTTACAAAATACAATACATAAAAAAACTAAAAACTGCATCCACAAAAACTCAATAAATGATATCCTCTTTATAACCTATTGAAGGTAAAAAAATTAAAGGGGTGAGATCAAATTCTCATTAAGGGTTAAAAATAGTGGAATCATGAATTCAATAATAAGTGAATCATAAACAATTTGACATAATCAATATGGCATGGTGAATAAATAGAAAACACATGCCATTAATAAACTGAGTATGATACCGCATCCATAGATTTTTTCATAGTGAAAAACTTATGGATAGTAATAACTGAAAATTAATAAAGAGATATTATTATTAATTAGACATCATGTTTATGTCACATGATAACACAATACCATTAAAACAGTTTAGTTTTGTGGGTAGAAACCCGTATGATTTTTTGGAAACAAACTCGAAGGGTTTGTTGCCAACTGATTGTCTCATGAGACCTGTCAATGCATAAAGAGGATATAGAGGGCCCCAAACATCAATAAATTTCTAAATAATTCTTTATACATTGATTTAATATAATATAAATATGCCTTATAAATATTCATGTAGAGTAAAGGATATTGATTCATCAATATTTCCATGGTTAAAACAACATTCCAAATAAACAACGCATATAAAATGGTGTATGGTTTAGAAAATAAACATATACATGATATGAGAATTTTTATATTTAATAGAAATATAATTTCACATGAAAAGATATCTCAAATGGGAATTAGTTTCACCACATAAAGATTATTAGGTGCACAATACAAAGAAAGTCACAATGAAATGGAAGTTGATACAAAGTCCCTTACCACAATTTTATCTGTTGAATCATATGACCAAAACTTAATAGACATCAAATGAATAATTTTATACCATGAAAATAAAGTTAATAGTTATATTATATGACAAATGGCAGTACACATACACCACATATAAGAAATAAGTGGATAACAATGGAAATCTCACAGAAATGAAAGTGAGATGAGAAAACTCCTTACAAACGTTTAGACAAGGTAAAGGGTGTTCTTGTGAGAGATTAATGAGAGGTAAATGGGTATCCCATTATTTATATATCATAAGGGAATTATGGGGGATGTTTGAAAACATACCCCATCATTAGGAATTAAAAATAAAAGGGCACAACAAAGGGGGAATTCTTGAACAAAAGTGAGAGAGAGGATCACTTATAAAGAACATGTCATTAGATTGAGAAAAAAATAAATGAAATAATTATGTGTGAAAAAAAACCACACAATAAAAGTGTATATACATAATAAAATAATAAATGTTCATTAACACATATTCTGGGAAACACAAAACCAATGACATTGATGTTTAACTCAATGAATGGAAATTGAGTTAAGATATCCCTTACCTTAAACTCGAAGGTGTTATTGACTTTTCTTAATGACCTAAATAATCAAATTTATCTTCATTAATTAATAATTACAGAACCTGATAAAAATGTAATTGATATGGTATAACCTTATTAGGTTCATTCGTGACCTTTTTGATGGGTTTTAAGATATTCAATTTTATTGTTTTGGAAGCATTTTCTTCCTCAGTTTTCCATGACTAGTTTACTTGTGTTAATAAATGGAAGTTCATTTGAAATGTGGTTAAACATACATAATTGTAAATATATATTATTAGTGAAATTATAAATGATATTATAATGATTTTGGGTTATATACTTGAGGATTATTCATTAGTTAAAAGTTATTGATAAATTCTTGGATTAACATTTCTCATTTTGTGAATAATGAACTTGTTTTATATTATTATTTTTTATTATGAGTGTGTAAGGATTCCAGAACATTTAATAATGTAAAATAAATATATTAAGACACGGTTCAACCATTAAAAAGGTTTCATGACTAGTCTTGAGGATAGTAATGAAAATTGAAAACCTGCCTTCCTTGAGTGTATAAATTAACATATCTCGGACGGTGTTTGCATTTATAGTATAAAAGGAAAGGGAAAATAGAGATGATGATGAAATATTCCACTATCATAATGAAAATTAAATAAATGAAATTTAATGGAATTATCATGTAATTTGGATGAGGTGAGGTGAGAAGAGATCAAAAAAATAATAAAACTTGTAAAATAATTTGAATGAAAAAAGAAGAGAGGTTCACCCCTTGATTACTCCTCCTAGAGAAACTCCTTAAGACCTTTTTTTTGGACTTTTGGTGAGACCAGTAGGTCTTGAAAGTGAGGGATAAGGTTAGGGATATATTTGAGCATAATTTAGGCAAGGATTGAATCTTGAGTGGTGTGGTAGGAAGATGGGGTGAGGTGTGGTTTATATAGTGGAGGAGAGGAGGGATTTTACATTATTTTAATTACTATTTTAATATTTTTGCTCAATACTATGAATTGTCATGATTCATGTGATCACAAATATTAATAATGACATGTGAGTTTGAACCAAGAGGGATTAAATCATCATTGAATCACCTATGATGTAGTTAATCAAATATTTAGCATTTATCGTAATTTATCGTATTTTACTATACATAAAAAATTCAAGTATTTCAGATAAATCCAAAAAATTATCCCTAACCATTTTTCAACATGTATAATCCAAAAATGAACTCTATTTTTTAAAAATAATTTTCTAAATATGATAGATTTAATTTTTAATTAAAATAATTATTTAATCAAAAAGTAAAAACACTTAAAATATTCATCTTTATTTTTAAGGTGCCTAAATTTATTTATATATTCAACGATATGGATACCATTCATAAGAGTCATATTACTATTCGTAAGGGTAAGTTAATATTCATAATGGTAGGTTACTATTCATAAGTGTAGGTTACTATTCCCTGAAAATTAAGTTAATTATATCAGACTCTAAATATCATCATGAACATAACCGTGTATGTCAGATTTTAAAAATTCAAATCACAGAACTGGAAAATTTAAGTTTAATGGATAGGTTATGACTATCTCCTATAAATAACAAGTTTTTGTTCCATAGAGGCTTAGTGATTTTTGAAATATAGGCTATCTAATGAATATGATGTATTTTTGAGAAACATACCATAAAATTTTTGGTGTGCAACATTATTCCCTTCTTCCAAAATTTTACACTCGAAATTTTTCATTTATAAAGCCCTTAAAAAAGATATGGATGGTTCTTCATAGCATCCTCAGGTTCCCAAGTTGCTTCCTCCATCTTATGGTTCCTCCAAAGAACCTTTACCATACGATTCATCTGATTTCTCAATACTTGTTCTCTGGTATCAAGAATCTTGATAGTATCTTCATAATAAGATAGATTGGGATCAAGTTAAATTTCTTCATAGGTGATTATATGCATTGGGTTTGGCATGTATTCCCTTAACATCGATATGTGGAACACATTGTGGACTTTGAAGAGACATGGAAGCATTTCCAAATGGTAATCTACATATCCAATCTGATCCAGAATTTCAAAATATACGATGTACCTGTGACTTAATTTACCCTTCTTACCAAATCGTATAATACCCTTCCATGGAGATAACTTTAAGAAAACATGATATCCTTCTCAAAACTCCAAATCATTCCTTCAGTTATCACCATAGATCTTTTTCCTACTTTGAGATGTTTTGATATGGGTTTGGATAATCTTCCCCTTTTCTGTTGTTTCCTCAATAAGTTCTGGGCCTATAAGTTTCCTCCCACCAACTTCATCCCAACAAGTTTGAGTTCGACATCTCTTTCCATATAATTCATTTCTTCTAAGTGTTTTCAGAATAATCCTCAAGTGATTATCATGGTCTTCATATCTTTTAGAGTATACCAGGATATCATCGATGAGTACCACAAAAAATTTATCAAGATATTCCTTGAAAACTGTATTCATTAAATCCATGAAAACAGATGGTGCACTAGTCAGTCCAAAAGGCATCACAATAAACTTGTAATTCTCATACCTGGTTCGAAACACTGTCTTTGGAATATCTTTCTTCCTCACACGTAGCTGATGATATCCGAATCAAAGGTCAATATTTGAAAAGTATTGTGCTCCATGAAGTTTATCAAATAAATGATCAATTAGTGGTAGATGATACTTATTATTTATTGTAATAGCATTGATTTCCCTGTAATCAATGCATAACCTCATGGATCCATCCTTCTTCTTGACAAAGAGGATAGGGGCTCCCCATGGAGAAACATTAGGTAGAATAAATCCTTTGCCACTCAATTACTCTAGTTGTTTCTTTAACTCCACTAATTCCATAGTGGCCATTATATAGGGATTCTTTGATATGGGTCTTTCACCAAGAATTAAATAAATAGAGAACTCAACTTCTCTCACTAGAGGATGTCCAAGTAAATCCTCTGGGAATATGTCAATGTATTCTTTCACTATATGTACATCTTGAATTTGAAGATTTCTTTCCCCACCCATAGACATTAGGTTCTCTTCCTCTCTAAGAATTCCATTCAATAGAGATAATGAGGTTGGATATATATAAGAATCAGATGGAGAGATTTATGCTCTAAAAATAGGGAATTCTACACCATTTTCAAATATTGTAACTTCTTTATTCTTGTAATAAATTTTCGCATTATAATTTGACATCCAGTTCATACCGAGAATTATATAAAAGTTAGTCATTGGTATGATGATAAGGTTAGCAACTAAAGCACGTTTATGTGTCATGAGGGGGACTAATCGACATGCCTTTTTTTCAATGATACACACCCTAGAAGTTTTGACTGACAACTCCTTTATTAAATCAAATTAGACTTATCTTATTTTCTTGGAAAACTTGGAAGATATAAATGAATGTGATGATCCAGAATAAAATAAAGTGTTAGATAAGTTTGAGGAAACAATTAAAGTCCCTTCCACCACATAATTAGGAACTTCAACCTCTGCGGTTGTAATCACATATGATTTCCCTTTCTCTCTTGTCCTTTTCTAAGGAAAGTTTCCTTGGAACTTAGGACACTCATTTTCATAGTGTCCCATCTCTCTAAATTTGTGTCATTTAATATCATTGACTTATTTATTCCACTTGCATTCATCATATTGATGACCCTTTTCTCCTCACTTATAGCAGACTTCCATGCCTTTCAAGAATTTCCCATGATGATTCTTTCCACAGTTCATGCATAATGGAAATTGCTTCATTCCCTTGTTCTTCTTTTGCGCTTCACCTTTTCCATGGTTATCAGAGTACCACTTCTTATGTTGGTTTCCCTTTTACAATTTTGATCTAGAAAACACTCTCTATTTTGATGGCACTTAATACAATTTCATCATATGATGAAAATGTTTGAGAAGTCAGTGCCCTTCAAAAACTTGGCTTAAGACCTTCAAAGAAATAATCAATCTTGTATGTTTATGCACGTACGTAATCTATAGAATACTTGGATAGCCTTGTAAAGGTATCCTTATACTCTTCAACACTATATTCTTCCCTTTTCTTTAAGCCAAGGAATTTCCTCTTCATTTCGGTTCGTTGCTCACTAGGGAAATATTTTTCGAAGAATATTTGCTTAAAATTCCTCCATTCCATATCTTATATTTCTTCTTACTCAGTGTTATTCTGGATCAAAGACCACCATTGATCAGTGTCACCCTTGATACAGTACATTGCCAACACTACCTTTCCATTATCATTGTATCTTAATGGCATGAATATCTTTTCAAGGGACTTGATCCACTACTCAACTTACACTATATTAGTAGTCCCACTAAAAGATGGGGGCTTCTGCCACATGAAATGATCCAATACAGGTGTAGCATGGTTATTCTTCACAACCTGAGTAAGTTGTCCCAATATGTTCATGATCTGATCTGCTCCAACATTTACTTTGTTGACTTGCTCAGTGGGGTAATCACTACATTATCCACGATTATTGATTCCCCTTATTCCATTAGGTTCCATTTCTAAATAATGGCATACACAATATTAGGCTACGAATCATCATATATAATCTCAAATAGCAAAGTACTAAGCATAAATTTAAATCACTTGCATAGATAATCTCATAGATATGGTTTCTCTGAGGAAATATTTACATTAAGATCCTTCATAATGGATTTTAAAGAAAATGTAAATTATCCTAAGCATATCCCCCAGGAGTGTCAATAATAAGAGTGCATCAAGGCCCATTGTTGTGTACCAAGACACCCCAGGTCAAGCCCAAAACTCCTTGTCGAAGTTTTCACTCCAAAGAACATTTGTTCCAGATCCACCTCTAATAGTTTGTATCTGGAAAGGGATGTATTTGCTAGAAAGATCCACATAATCTATTCCTTACCAAAATTATAGTACATTCTTGTATGTTTTTTCTAAAATATTACCTTAGGGATTTTTTCCCTAATCTACATTTTACAATCTAGTTTTAAAGTTTTATACTAAACTTCCTCTCATACTAACTGTAACACCCTGAACCCTCTAGACCGGAGTCGGTGCATTACTTGTTACATTAGAATGTTTAGAAGGAACAAAATCCTAAAGGAATGATCCGTTTAGTATTATTTAAAAAACTAGATACATAGATGTAACTAAAATTACATTGGTAAAGGTTACAAAATACAATACATAACAAAAACTAAAAACTAAATCCACAAAAACTCAATAAATGATCTTCTCTTCATAACCTGTTCAAGGTAAAAAAATGAAAGGGGTGAGATAAAATTCTGGGTAAGGTTTACAAATAGTGGAAGAAAGAATTCAATAATAATTGAATCATAAAAAATTTGACATAATCAATATGTCATGGTGAATAAATGGAAAACACACGCCATTAATAAACTGAGTATGATATTGCATCCATAGATTTTTTCATAGTGAAAACCTCATAGATTGTAATAACTAAAAATGAATAAAGAATATGTTTATTAATTGGACGTCATGTATCTAGAACATGATACCATAATACCGTTAAAACGGTTTAGTTCTGTGGTTAGAAACCTGTCTGATTTTTTGGAAACAAACTCGAAGGGTTTGTTGCCAACTGATTGTCTCATGAGACCTATCGATGCATTGAGGGGATATAGCAGGCCCTACCCATAACTAAATGTCCAAATAATTCTTTATACATTGATTCAATACAAGATCAATATTCCTTTTCAATATCCATGTAGATTAAAGGATACAGATTCATCAATATTTCCATGGTTAAAACAACATTCCAAATAAACACCGTATGTAAAATGGTATACAATTTAAACAATAAAAATATCCATGATATGAGAATATGGATATTTAATAGAAATACAATTTCACATGAAAAGTGATATCAAAAGAGAATTAGGTACACCACATAAGAATTATTAGGTGCACAATACAAAGTAAGTCACAACAAAATGGAAGTTGAGACAAAGTCACTTACCACAATGTAATCAGTTGAATCATATGACCAAAACTTAATAACCATCAAATGAATCATTAAATACCATGAATATAAATGGAATAATTATATTATATGAAAAATGGTAGTATACATTGTAACACCTCAATATTTTATAGTATGTTATCTCTTAAAAGTAATTCAATAACTTGTGTTACACGCAACAATGAGTTCGAGCGCACCACGACTTACCAAACTAGCCATTCAAAAAGAGTTTATGAATAGTATTAACTGAATTTTGAATTTTATTAATTTTAACATTCATATTTTGTGTTTCTTAGACATAATATAAGGATAAATTCAATTTTTCAGATAAAAGAAGTATTTTTCAAAAAATGCAGTTTTACCACCTATTTAATGGAGAATCCTTTTTAAAACAAATATTTGAAAATTTCATATATTAAATTTAATGAAATTAAATTCTTCTTTATAATTAGGACATAAAAATTTTGTTTGGATAAATTTTTGGTACTTTTTTTATAAATTTCATATTTTGATAAATAATGAAATATACTAAATTTTAATTGAAAACAACTTTTTTAAACGAAATAATTTATATTGATAAATTATGTATTTGAATGGTTTGGAAGTATAATTTTATTATATTTTTATCATTTAATAAAATATAGGTCATTATAAGTAATTTCACATTTAAATTTGACATAAACACATGTCAATCTTTTGATAGTTTATACTTTTTAAAAACCCGCTTTTTGGTTTTAATAATGGGAATTAATTTTAAATTAATTAATTAAAATTGTATGTTTTGAATTTGGTAAAATATAATTCTTTTTTTAATTCAGAATATCAATATTATCTTAGGGTTAATTTTTGGTATTTTTCTGAAAACATCCAATTTTTGATGAATAATAAAAAACACTGTGTTATTATTTAAAACTGACTTTTTATTTAAATAATTATTTATTTTATTTAAGTTTATTTTAAGTCAAAATAGATATATAATACCTATATAATTTCAATTTAATTCATTGGAGTCATTTTATAATAAAATTAGTTGTATAAAAGTTTATTGAACTTTTTACAGTCTTTTACCCACCTTCTAGGAGCATTTGCAAATTTGTATAAAATTTAATTTTACCGCTTCTGTGAGTTTAATTTCAAAAATATGAGAGAAACGGTTGAAATCAGTAAGTAAAATGTGGTTCAATAATATGAAAATAATTTTTGGTGAATAGTAACTTTTAACTTTTATTTACCACGATTAAATGTAAATAGGACAATTAAAGGTAAAAATGATATTATAATTACCCTAACACATGTCCTAATTCTATTGGATAAGTGTAATTCGACCAAAAACAATCTTATAAATAAAATATTATCCTTTTGGTCCACTTGGATGAGATTAGGACATTTATTATTATTTTATTTAAAGAAGAGTTAAAAGTGTTAAATTCAAAGTTTAATAACTAAACCATTTTTAATATAGGGTTATACATAAGATAAATTCAACTATAAATATTCATTAGAAATATAAAAATATTTCTTACATCATGGTAATTTATTTATAATTTTTAGACATTAAATAATTAAATTTCTTTATGACACAATAATGATGCAGTAATTACCTTATTAACCAACGAATCAAATAAATGGTATTATAAATATTAAAATAAATATAATTTCAAAGTTTTTATGACATCCACGAATTTTCTAGGTAAATATTACTTGTTAGGGTTGATTCAATGTAACTTGTTCGAAGCAATAAAGTTGTGATGACTTTCACAAAAAACAAAATACTTAATAGTGTTAAAATTGACATAAATGAGTTTTTAAAAAAAATATTATAATATTAAATTATATAATATTCCTAAAAATATAAGGTTAGTAAAAAGGGATTAAATAATATTATATATGTCATTAATTAACCACTTTAGGTTCTCTTGGAAGTTTATAGTAATTTTATTAACTATATAGTGTAAGAATACAGGAAGACACGGTAAAAGTTAAACTATTTAACTAATAGTTAAATCTAAACGATAAGGTTAATATGGTAACTTAAACTTGTCTAAAACCAATTGGTTAATAGGATTTTGACTTATCCCCATCTTATCATTGAAATAAATCAATTTTTATCCATTATAAACCGAAAATGATTTTATAATAAAATAATATTTTAAACTTTTCCTAAAGTGACCCTCACCTCTCTTAAGAAAGGGTACTTCCCCTTATCTCAAAATCACACCTCCAAAGCCATTTGAATCGGGAAAAACCTTCCCAAATCTCCTCCTGACTACCCTAACTTCAACATAGAGTCCTTACTTTGATCATAAATTCAACTAAAGTATCACTTTTGATCAAATCAAAAGGAAACACCTGAAGAAGAGGTAATAATTTCACCACCATCTTTCAAGTTCTTTTATTCTTCCACTTTCTCTTTCTTTTTTATTTCCATAACAAAATAATAACTCCAGTACCTTATACATATTTTTATGTTATTATAAATATGTTATATACATATTCATTATTCTATCTATCCTATGAATAATAATGTCACCATGCGTGCGTACGTACGACTTACTGTCTCCACATCGTGGTATAATTTTTTATTCAACAATATGTTATTTGGATGGATATAATGATGAGTAATATGTATATAAATAATGAAAATAACATTCTGATTTATTTTTAAATTACTATACCATCCAATTAAACACCTTTTAATCATTAAGGAAATGATATCGTCGCTCGGGTGTACGTACGGCTTACCATCTCCACGGCGCGATGAGATTCATTTCCACATTCACCATTCAACAATGATTATAAAAATATATATTATTAATAAGTATGTAATATATGACATAATAATACTACTGGATATATATATATATACTTACATATATCTTATTCACTTACTTTCGTTCAATAGGATAGGAAAATAGAAGCAACATTTATGCGTACGTACGACCTACCATCTCCATAAATGGTGCTTTACATTTCATATATCTATCTATTATAAATATTTATATTCTAAATATATATGATATATAAATCATGTTTTATATTCTGAAATTATTTAAATCATTATCTAAATGATATGATCAAGAATAACAAGTTAAAACATGTATGATAAAGAAAGAGATTATTACCCAAAAATGTTAATTTAACATGGAAATAAATATTAAATGGGTAGTATAAAGTCATAAATGAATCATTTATGATATAATAAATATGAATATGGTTCTGGTATAATTTAATGACATACTATGGTCATTATACAAGAGGTTAAACGCACTCTCGACCAAAGGAAAGTGCAAGGTAAGGATTATTTTTTCAATCTTATTATTATCTGAGATTGTTTATGTGTAAGTATTTACTAGGAAATATTTATCATAAATACCCATATTTCATAAAAATGTTTTCAAAAGGAATATTTTAAGGTTTTATGGGAGGTTATATTTAACTAGATCATCATTTTAAATGTTTTAAATATTTCTCTTTCTAAATCCTTTTAATTAATGTCCATGTTTTCAAAATGATTTTAAGGATTTATTTATATAGACATGGATGTTTTGAAATGATAATTCTTTTCAAAAGTTTCAAAGTAGTATGGGACACTTTTATTCAAAAATATCTTTTAAATTACTTCCTTTATAAATGTGTGAATTTTAAATGATTTCACAAAAAGGGATATTTCTCTCAAAAAGTTTTACTGATCATTTTCAACTATGTCAGTATCCTTTACTGGATATTATTCTTGATTGAGTTTGATTTATTATAATACAATCTTCCATATTGTATTTAATGAGTTATGATATGTTTGACTATGGATGATCTATTTTTATACCATTCATGGTTTATAGTTAATGTATTGACAATTCTTATGCTAGTTTTAATAAGAATGTTTATGTTATGTTTTAACTTTTTCATATGAGGAATGCAGTGGACTTAGTAAGTGACAGGTGGATCCTGTTATAGCTCCTCGATGCATCGGTAGGTCTCATGAGGCAAACTAGTGTCTTGGCACAAGGCCTTGACAAAAATTTTATTTGTATTCTTGGCATAAGGCCTTGACTATGTGGTAATGATGTCTGGCGTTAGGCATTCCCTCATTATGAAATTAGTTATTTCATGTGATTATTCAACTAGTAGAATATCCATGTGCATGTTTATATGGTGATGTTTGATTTATTTTTTCCATATTATGTTCATTATTTTGTTTAAAAAGGATCTTGTTTTTATTATACATCTTTCCTTAAAATTTTATAGCTTCCACTAAATTATTTACCCTTACTGAGCATTTGATCTCACCCCTTTCTTATGTTTTATTTTCCTATGATTCTGAGAAGGGTATTATGATTGATATGCAGGGTTAATCTAAAGGGAACAATGGTGTTCTCAAATAACTATCTATGTTATATTTTATGTTTGAAATTGTAATGTAAAGTTAATGTATGCAATATATTTTCCAAGATTTCTAAATTGATCTGTCCTTCGGGACTTGATTCCTTGAAATCATGAAAATGTATTAAAATAATGCATTGGATTTAGGTAAATGGGTTCAGGGAGTTACACACATACACAACATACAATAAATAAGTTGTGAATAATGTAAATCTCACAGAAATGAAAGTGAGATGAGAAAACTCCTTACAAACATTTCAGCATGGTAAAGTGTGTTCTTGTGAGGGCTTAATAAGAGGTAAAAGGGTATCCCATTATTTATATATCATAAGTTAAATATGTGGGAGGTGTGAAAACATGCCCCATCATAAGTAATTAAAAATAAAAGGGCACAACATAGGGAGGATTCTTAAACAAAGGTGAGAGAGATGATCCCTTACAAAGAACGTATCATTAGATTGAGGAAAAATAAATGAAATAATTATGTGTGAAAACATAAACCCACAAAATAAAAGTGTATATACCGAATAAAACAATAAAATTTAATTAACACATATTCTAGGAAAGAAAAAACTAATGACATTGATGTTTAACACAATGAATGGAAATTGAGTTAAGATATCCCTTACCTTAAGCTCGAAGGTGTTCTTGATTGTTCTTAACGACCTGAATAATAAAATGTAGCTTCATTAATTAATAATTCCAAAAACTAATAGACATTTTATTTATAGGGTATAACCTTATTAGGTTCATTCATGACCTTTTTTATGGGTTTTAAGAGATTGAATTTTATTGTTTTAGAAGCATTTTCTTCCTCAGTTTTTCATGACTGGATTACTTGGGTTAATGAATGGAAGTTCATTTGAATTGCGGTTAAACATCCAAAATTGTAAATATATATTATTATTGAAATTATAAATGATATTATAATTATTTTGGGTTATATACAAGAGGATTATTTATTAGTTAAAAGTTATTGATAAATGCTTGGATTAACTTTTCCCATTTTGTGCATAATGAACTTGTTTTGTATTATTATTTTTTATTATGAGTGTGTAAGGATTCCCGAACATTTCATAAGGTAAATTATATATATTAAGATCAGGTTAAACCATTAAAAATGTTTCATGATCATCCTTGAGGATAATAATGAAAATTGAAAACCCATCTTCCTTGAGTGTGATAAATTAACACATCTCGGACGGTGTTTTCATTTATAGTATAAAAGGAGGGGAAAAGAGATATGGTGATGAAATATTACATTAGAATAATAAAAATACAATACATGTAAGATACTAGAATTATCATGTCATTTGGATGAGGTGAGGTGAGAAGAGAGCAACAAAATAATAAAACTTGTAAAAGAATTTGAAAGAAAAGAGAAGAGAGGTTCACCTCTTCAGTACTCCTCCTTGAGAAACTTATTAAGACCTTTGTTTTTTGCCTTTTGGTGAGACCAGAAGGTATTAGACGTGAGGGAGGAGGTTAGGGAGCTATTTGAGCAGAATTTAGGCAAGTCTTGAAGCTTTATTGGTGTGGGAGGAAGAGGGGGTGAGGGGTGGTTTATATAGTGGAGGGGAGGAGAGATTTTACATTATTTTTATTATTATTTTAATATTTTTGCTCAGCACTATGAATAGTCTTGATTCATGTGATCCCAAATAGTAATAATGACATGTGAGTTTGAACCAAGTGTTCTTACATCATCCTTGCATCACCTATTATGTAGTAAATCAAATATTTAGCATTTATCATAATTTATCATATTTTACTATTCATAAAAAAATCAAGTATTTCAGAAAAATCCAAAAACTTAACCCTACTCATTTTTTGTTGTGTAGAATCCAAAAATAAACTCCATTTTTCAAAAATAATTTTCTAAATATGATAAATTCAAATTTTAATTAAAATCATTATTTAGTCCAAAAGTACAAACACTTGAAATATTAATCTTCATTTTTAAGGTGCCTAAATTTTTTTATACATTCAAGAGTATGTGTACCATTCATAATAGTAATATTACTATTCATAAGGGTAAGTTACTATTCATAAGGGTATGTTACTATTCATTAGTGTAGGTTACTATTCACTAAAAATTAAGTTAATTCTATCAGACTCTAAATATCATCCTGAACACAACCGTGTATGTCATATTTTCAAAATTCAAATAATAGAACTGGAAAATTTAAGTTTAATGGATAGGTTATGACTATATCCTATAAATAACCAAGTTTTGTTCCATTGAGGCTCAATGACTCATGAAATATAGGCTATCTAATGAATACAGTGTATTTAGGATAAACATACCATAAAATGTTTGGGGCGCTACATAATTACTTCTCTATAGGTCCCGAAGCTTCTTATCCTTCAGTCACTTCCTTGGGGAAGTGTGTTCATTTTTCAAGGATGGTTTCATGTTTTCATCTTCAACATGATTAGTATTCAGTTCTGTTTCATCTTTTTCAACCATTGGTATGTCTTCTTACAAAGTATATTTCCACAGATTGTCAAAAAATATTCATTCACCTCTTATTATTCATCCTAGATAGGTGAAAACAGTGTTGAATTATTTTTTTGTCAGTGGATAAATCATAATAAAAATTCAACTGAAATGTAATCAAGTTAAGTAAATATCCCTCAATTATTTCTTCTTTTTTAATCTAGTTGATCATGAAAATGAGATTCCTTTCATATTTTTCCTATAATTTCAGTGGATAAAAATGAACCTTATAGTATCTATTATTTAATTGATACACGTGGAAACCCTACTGATGACACATTGGTTACTCTAGATAATATCTTATCTTTTGGTTTTTCTTGAAAATATTCCTCAATTTTTAGTTGGTTGTATTTTCCAACTCCCTATTCAATCTTAGCAGGTTTCCACATAGGTTCTTTCATTCCTTATTCAAAGGAGAGATCACTCATTACTCCATTTTTCTTATCCTCTAGGGCCTACAAAAAACTTCTTGTTTTTCTTTTTCAAGACAATAGAGGTCAGAAGATGGTTGGGATTCAATAAAATTAGTGGAATAAAATTCTAATAATGAGACCTCCTCAATGATTTCATATGTTTATTCCTCTTCAATGTGAAAATACATTAAGAAAATGAGTTAAGGGGTGATCATGGATAATTTTTTATTTTCCTCAAGCCCTTTAGGTTCCATCTCCACCTTAGTTTTCACTATATATCAGAACTTTAATTCTAGTTCATCTGACACTACCTCCTGGTGGCCTTCTTCTTCTTTTTTCTCCATAGGATACTGAAATGTAGTTTTGAGTTCATTTTACAAGTTCTTTAGTTCTTCAATGTTGAGGGTTTATTCATCCTCTTATTCATGCACTGGATAATCTTTACTGAGTATATCTAGTTTATCCATCAATTCTTTCATCTCACTTTTACTGATCCCTTCTACTTGACTTTCTCACTATCCAAAGTGGTTGTGCATTGGTTTTTTCTCCTCCTTATACACTTATGGGACACATGGGAATAAATATTGGTGAGAAAATAAATTTTCAAGGTATGGGTTCATGAAAAATTCGATTAGGTCAATCCCTTTGATATGGTCATAAAATTAGTGATCCATTATATAAAATACTCACCCGTTTCAGCTTGTCCCAAATTAGAGAAATTAAGAAATAAATCAGAAAATAAAAACAAATAAAAACAAATAAAACCATGAAAAAATTAATTAGTTTCATATTAAGGATAGTGAAAACTCAACCCTTACTCCTCATCAATGACTCTAAGTTGATCTCATGGTTATCATGGGTTGCAGTCAAATAGAATTTAAAAAATCTCTTAATACAGCATAGTGGATGACTAGGGTTGTCTCTCAAGGAGAAGGGTTTGGGAATCTAACTTATCTAACACTTATATATTTTGGTGTTTTTTATTAATTTTTAAAACATCCATAATTGAGGTTTGATGTTTGTTTGGTTTTTAATTTTATGAATTTTAAAACAAATGAAAAAAAATTCAAACAAAATAATGGGTTAAAGGGGATCAGTTTTGGGATTGATAACACCGTCTCTTCATTATCCTCTTATTCTCATCCAACAATCACATCAATGCCATTATTTGATTTCTACAATTATCTAATTTATTTTTTGGAACATACACAATATAATTATCCCTCGGAACATTTAGTTCCACATCCTCTATGATGAATAGCCAATGAACACACTCAATCTAGGCATTCACTGTCTCAACACCTAACTCCATCCTAGGTTGTTCATACCTCAGTCCACAATACTCCACAAGTATGAACTATGAACCAAGATAGGGAGGAATAATTGATTTGATAGATTGGAGATTTTATTAATCCATCAGAGAGATAAAATTAATATCATTGATCTGATTTTTTTCCAATGTACTACTGTATCAAGGATGAAACTCAAAAAATTAAAAATAACAGGTGCCCGTGTAATCTTACCCTGGGACCTATCCCTCAAGTTAGTTATCCATAATTATTGATTTTAAGATATCACAACATTATCATGTCATATAGGTTTGAAAGAAAACATAAAGAATTGGGGGATGAAGCGAAAAATAGAACAATGGAATAGAAAATAGAGTGAAACATCAATTAAAATTACAAAAATAAATACTGAAAGAAATCTATTGCATAGTCTAGATATCATTGGAATATTCCAAATTTTTCTCTTAGGTGAGGAGAAAATTATTTATAAGAAATGAAATATTCTTCCTTTCCTCATTGTAGTATCAAGTTATTTATTTAGCTTGATGGATTCTATGTGTTGAGTTTGGATGGATCAAGGCATATTTAGTTAGAAGAATATTTGTCAAATTATTATGTGTGCACAAGTTTAGAATTGTTTCAATTCTTCACATATTCAATGGAGGTCAGATGATTCTAGACCTACTATCTTAAATTGCATGTTATGGACTGAAAATTGGGCCTCACTACCACTGCTTTTTGGGCCTATATAAGAAAAAATATTAAACAATTTAATTCAGAATCACTTTCAGTTTATTCTTATTTTTTATTTTTTATTTTATCATTATATATATATATATATCTTTTTTATTTTTTTATTTTTTTAATATTCTTGTGTTCTAAAAGCCTCATCCTCAATAGTGTCACACACAGGGGCTCTTCTCCAGTGGAAATATTAGCTAGAAGTGTGCACAAATGATCTTTAATATACAATAGGTGGTGGCTCAGTATTCTTAATTGATGAGAGAAATTTGTGAATGTTGGTTCCAGCTTAATGGATTCTAATGGAAGCTTTACAAGGTTTCAATGGAATGAATCTTTTGGAGAATAAATAGGGTAGTGCGGCTCAACACTTCTGGTAATCTCTTTGAGGATTTTGACTTAGATGTTGCAGTAGTGCAGAGGTGATAGTAGTAGCTTGTGTGACCTACTATTTAGGAATGGTGGTGGAGGAAAACAACAGTAGTGTCATGGATCAGTGTTACCATGGGTTGGTTGGGATACCATTTATGAATGATAACAGTATATTATGAGGGTAATGGTAGAAGGAATATGGTGATGGTGGTAGATTGTATTTTTTCTATAGATGTAGCATAGCGGACAACATCAATGAAGTGGAGGTAGATTGGTCTATGCTACCATTGTAGGAATGGTAGCATTAGATTGAACTAGTAGCATATGCCTTTTTATGCACCTGTATTTCAAAAAAACATTTTTTAGTGACATTCTCTAATTAAATAAATAAATAAATTGATAAATAAAACAATTGAAATCACACTTCCAGCCTCTAATCAATAATTCTCTAAAAAAATTAAATCATTTTTAATTTAATCAATAAAAAATCTAATTTTATAAAACATCATCAATTTTAATCATTCAAAAATCACTTTTGTTTCCAAATTGAAAATAAAAAAATACAATATGAAATCAATCTATGGATTCACAATTAATTCCAAAAAATTAATAAATCATTAAAGGACAGTGATTTAAGACAATTTCAATTAATAAGTGTTTCATAAAGTATTAGAAATCACTATTTTTACCCAATGTTTATTTAACTAATGGGGTAATTTTAAAGAATAGCTAACAAAAAATGTTGAAAATTTTATCTCATAACATTATAAATAATTAAAGTATTCTTAAAATATCTTTCTAAAAATTTTCATTCTATTCAGTTAATTCTTTAATTTCAATTATATAATTAGATACAGAACCTTAACTAGAATTAGAATTAGTTCTTATCTCGATCAGGATTATTTCCATCAAAAAAAGGTTGTCCAGTTCACTCTCACTCTTAGAATCATCACTGCTCGAGTCAAAATCCTCAATGAAACTCCATCCAATCAAAAAATTTCTCTTTCATTTTTTATTATATTTATTTTCTTTCCCACTTTACTTCAATTGTGAACAATCTGACTTGATGTATCCATTTTACCTACACTCATATAATTCTAATTTTGAAGAATTATTGTATTTACTACCATTTATATTCTTATTTCCCTTTCAATTATACTTTTGATGATCTCTTTGAGATCGCTTCTTGAAGTCACTCTTTCTTTTAATAAATTTAAAAACTCCTTTAGTTAAGTTGTCCTTTTCATCTTTATTTCTTTTCTGTAGCTCATAATTATAATAATTAGTATAAATATTTATATTATACTTAAATGTAATAACTTTATTCTTTGAAAACTCCTCATCAATAATTTTTTTTCAATTCAAGTTGATATTTCAACAAAAAAATAGGTTAGTTCATCTAAAGTATACTTTTTAAAATTATTACTTTAATTGATTGTCTCTTTCTTTGCATGCTATTTTTTAGTAGTGATCTCAACACCCTTTAAACTATGTAAGTGTTATCAAAATACTCTCTAAATACTCATCCCATTTATGATACTTGTGGATCTATGGAACAACCGGTTCACTGATTCATCTTTACCCATATTAGTGTCCTAGTATTCATCGTGTAGCATTCCTAGGATTGTTCTTTTAAGCTTGTTCGAACCATAGTGAGTTATTTGAAGTATTATTTATATTTCTTGAGATATCATTCAAGACGATACATGGATAAACACGCTCATACTTATAACATGGTATAATATATTCATTAATTTCTAATTCAAAACATATTTTATTGTATCATTACATGCAATATAATCTAGATAAATTCCTAGTAGCTTATATTGTTTCAAAATGATCATTAGATGATAAACACTTAATTCTTTTAGGTATGCCCTTATTCTTTCCTACTAATAAATTTAGTCATTTCCATAAAAATATAGAGGCTTATGTGGTACCCAACCATCATCCACATTCATTATTATCATCATTAAAGAATCATTTTCTATGGACTATTAGGTCTAGTATATTTAGTTTAATGCAAATGAAAATATGATCAATAGAACCTAAATTGAAATGAATAATCTCTAATACCAATTTTTAGTTCGGTTATGATAAAAAAAGTATTCTAGTGGGGGTGAATATACCTTATCAATAATCAAATAACTCAAAAAAATAAATTATTAAAGTAGTGTTTAAAATCAAATATTATTAGAACATGTAGATTTGATATGATATATTTCAACCATTAAAAATTAACAATACATATATTTAGTGAAAATAAAAATAAATAACACGATATTTTTATAGTTGTTTAGATATAATGATCCTAGATCTTCTCTTTACTATTCTCTATTCTTATAGAAGAATGGTTTTCTAAAATAATAGCTCAATTTTGAAAGGAGTGACAACATTTTACAATTACTACCTTTTTTCACCTGGAGGTACAGCCTATATAACTTTCATTTCTATGGGATAAGACACAACCAAGGAAACACTGTCTTTTGATGAGAATCATGACTTGATAGGCCTACCTTTTGATCAAGAGGTATAACCAAGACAACCATAAGTTATTTTTTGTGGTAAAATCAAAAACTGACTATTGAATATCAAAAAAATAATAAAAATATTACAATTATGAAAACCAGGAAGACAGTGAAGAACACAAGAGTGATGAAGATCTGAATGTCGATGCAACTCTTTGATCAATTCAAAAAAAGAATGAATATTTGAGTTCTTTCAAAAAAATAGAAGATATTAATTATCAATTTTAGTTAAATATAATTTTAGGAATGTGTATATATTTTAATGATGTTAGTGAATCTAATAGGAGAAACCCTTATAAGCATTATTTAGAAAAATAAAAGAAGACCATGGTTGATGATGATGGATTTCAGAAGGTGACTCCTCTGAAGGTCGAGAAATGGAGTGACTATTCCTAGTTATAAAGAACCATGATCACAATATCCCAAAGGAATTTATTCTATAACTCAGACTAATATAAATAATTTTATTATGGGAATGAAATGTTTTTTTATGATAGTTAAGGTCTTTTGGATTTTTTTTATGTTAGATGTAGGAATCTTGTCATTTTTTGACCCAATATTTCTCTATTTTTTAATCTTAATTTTTTGTTAGTAAAGGGGCAGGGGTCTTTTAACACTTTTCTTAATCTATTTTGATTCAAGGAGTTTAATAAAAGGATAATCACTACACCTGTACTTACAATAACAAGAATATGAGAAGTATTTGTGATGTATAGAAATTATTCAAAGATGTTATGGGTTGTATATTAATGAAAAATGATAAATTGATGACCAATTACTTAAAATAATTAGATATTCATGAGAAAAAATACCCAACACATGATTTTTAGTTTAAAATAGTGATTTTTTCACTAAATATTTAGATACAATATCTCTATGAAGAGAAGCGTGACATGTATACTAATCACAAGTGATTAAAGTATATATCCATATAAAATGAGTTAAATTTGTGATAGTGAAAAATATTAAAGATAATAAAAGATTATGATTTCTCTATAAGTTATCATCATTATATGGTAAATAAGGTGGTGGATCCCCTCAGTAGAAATATTCATGTAATTATATTCATGATATAGATGGAAATATATTGAATATTTATGAATATGCAAAGAATAAACATGAAAATCATAATGTAATGGATAATGTCTTACCTTTCTAAAATGACTTCTGAACCATCCATTAAAGAGAAGATCCATGAGGCATATAAGGATGATTTATAGCTGCACAAGAAGGTAAAAATGGTTCATAAGTTCAATATAGATAAGGATGATTTATAATCTTTGGATCATGATTAGGTGCTCCATCAGTGTTAAAGTTAAGGGAGCCACTTGATTATGTAAATAGTTCATATTTTTATATTCCCCAAGGAATCACCCAAATGTAAAGAGATCTTTAAGAGAATTTTTGGTATAATAACATGAATAGGGAGATTAAGATACATCATGATGCTTGGTTTACCAGTAATTTAATGCAAAATTTTATATATATAAGAGGTTGATGCAATTATTACCCATACTAACTAGAAATGGGAGAACACTACTATGAATTTTATTTTATGCATCACAAAGACTTCTAATATCAAAAATTATATATTGGTTGTGGCCAATCAACTTTCAAAGTTTGATCCCTCCATTTTTATATGATAGGATCTAACATAATCATCTTGATAATATATGTTGGGATTTGGGTATTCATCTAATGAATATTGGAAACATAATAAATCTATGAAATTCCCAATCTATTTTCAACAAATTCAATATATAAAATATGAAGAACATAAAACCATGTGTACGTTTAATGTTTCATATTCTATATTTTACTCTTAAATGTAGTAAGATTGATGTATATCACCAAAGAAACAACTAAAAGGATCTTACCTCTATGGGTGGTACACCATTTGTAATGATCCTTTTTCATAATAAGAGGATCTTGAACTGCTAAAGGGTTTTTAGTGACTTATTACAAAGATTAATGGTGATTTGGGATTAAGAGAGTACTGACTTATGGAATGCAGAAACTGATTATCATCAGTGGGAGGGATCCTATCACTTTTTAAACTCTCTTTATTTAATGAAGGTAGTCTGATTGTAGGCTACATCAACTTTTATCTCATGACTGTCGATACATTACTACTCATTTATGTGTTACCATTTGAAAATTTCAAATAGCTTCCCATGAAATTAATAAATCAATCTAATTGATTCATAATTGATGAAACTATACAAAATATGTAGAATTTTCTATTTACTCAAATTCATAGTCTCATCATATTTCAGTGCAACGTAACCTCAATATTTGCATCACATGAATATCACATTATGTTGGTTATGTAATTCTATAAATCTCATACTCAAGGCTATTATAGTTATAAAATTATCCTTAAGCCTAATATATATCATATGTGCAATATTATATATAATATATGGGGATTTCAAACATTTCATTTTAATGAACATCTAAAAATATCCCACTTGAACTAAAATACCATAAGGAATTTATGAAAAACTTCACAACTCATTCTGAATCCATACAAAAATCTTTTGGATATGTTTTATCAAAACTATCCATTTTTGGAACAAAAACTTTGTCCAAAACTTAATTCTTATCCTAAGTCCCAACTATGTGTCCCTATGGGCCTTAACAGAATTGAAAAAAAAAATATTAAATACTGATTTCATAAAGGTAAGTAAATAAAAACATTAGGGATACTCAAGATACTAAGTGGACTGGTGTGATCTCGATCAAACATACTCATATATCTATAATAACATTTCCACCAAAAGATGTCTCATATACATTTTATATATATATATAATCCCTTTTTCCATGACATCGATTGACCACTAGTCATGGAACATGTTAATATAGTATATGATATCTTAACCATTCCTGATTCAATAAAATAGTCTGACCAAGTTGATGGACAAATCACATGTCATTCATATAGAAGTTGATAACATCACATGTCCCTCATCCAAGTAGTTGAAAACAGAACATGTAACTCAACTATGCATAGATATGCATTTCGTCAATCTAATTCAATCTAGGCCTCAAATGTCTTTGTTTGTCACACAAGTGGAAAAATCCCATCTTGGTTGAGATTTAACTAAAAACATGATCAACAAAAACCCAACCACCCCTGATTAGAAAATACTATAGGAATGCGTAAGAAAGGTAAAAAAGTATTAAGGTTCTAATTATTTGTATATTTTCATCCTTAGTTAATAGGGATTGATAACAACCATACACCCCTAAGTATACCATGAAATGTATGACATTACATGAGATATAATTTGGAGGTTCAGTCCAAGAAATAAGTCTCGACTTATTACCACATGTATCTATTATTCATATCTTATATACAAATCTTTGTATCAAGTACATGATTATACTCATTCTAACCTTAACACATCATCACACCCCATAATACTCCATGATGATCATCAATTAGGGACAAATCAAAGTCATAATTTAAGGGGTATGACCATTCAATTATTCATGTAAAGTAAATTGAAACACACATGAATGAATAATAAATGAATATTTATTTTATTTATACTATCATGATACATTTACAATCATTACATTCAATATCTTATGTACCATATTCTAAGAGATTCAACATGACCCTCATTATTCTACTATGATAATGGTTTCATCAACAGATCTGCTACATCACCCTCTATATCCACTCAATAGATCCTAAAATCACCCCTTTCAATAATCACTCATATGAGATGGTATTTACAAAGGATGTGTTTGGTTTTTTGTTATGATTGAGGTTCCTTATCCTAAGAAATAGCTCCATTTTTATCATGGTAAAACTCAATTTCTCCCTCGACTCTAGGAACCACCCCAAGTTTAGAAATGAACTTCCTAATCCAAATAGATTCCTTCATGACATCTGATGTAGTGATATAATCTGCCTATGTTTTTTAGTCTACTATGATGGATTATTTGGAACTATTCCCACTAATAGATCTACCATTCAGTAAAAACAAAAAAAAATAGGTTGAGATCTCATGTAATATTTTTTATATTGAAAACTTTCATCAATGTAACCCTTTACACAAATCTAATACTATCCTTAAAATATCAAGAACATATCCTTAGTCCTTAAGTAATTTAATGTGTTGTTAAAAATAGTCCAGTGAATCTCACTAGGATCGTATTAGTATATATTATTTATTCTTAGATAATATAAAACATTGGGTTGAGTACACAATATGGCATACGTGAAAGATCCTATGTAATACACATAGGGAAATATATCCATTTTTTCTAACTATTTAGAAGGATCTTAAATATTACTAATATTTATGCCATCCAACATTGGTAAAGATGCCATTTTGGAGTTATCTATGCTAAAATTATTTGTCACTTTACCAATATATATGTCCCAAATCATTTCAAGTAGCCTTTTAGATCTGTCTCTATAGATATTTATACCTAGTATATAGGTTTCTTCGCATGTGTCTTTCATTGAGAAGTATATAACCAACCATGTCTCTACATAATATAAAGTTAGGATTTCATTTTTGATAAGTAATATGTCATCCACATAAGATAACATAAACACAAATACACTCCCACTAATCCTCTTGTATACACAATAATCATTCATGTTCATGATGAAAAAAAATTGATTTCATTATCAAACTAGATATTACAACTTTGAGGGGATTGATTCAATCCATAAATGGAATTTTGCAACCTGAAAACCATAGAGAACTCATTTGGTTCATCAAAATCTTCCAGATATATCATATACATGTCCTCAAATAAATTCTCATTAAGGATAGTTGTTTTACTATCCATTTTATATATCTCATAATAAAAATGATCTATTATGTAAAGAAACACCCGAATGGATTTTATCATCACAATATGTGAAAAGGTCCCATCATATTCAATACCATGATTTTTTTTGAAACATTTTTCCACCATGAAAAATTTATAGGTGGACACTCTACCAACCATGTTAGTTTTATTGTGGAAAACTAACTTTCACCCTATAGGTCTCACCCTTTTAGTTCAATCCACCAAGTTCGAAATTTGGTTAGTGTACATAGGGTTTATTTTATATTCCATGGATTTTAACCATTTCTCAAAATCATAACACTCAATGGCCTCCCATTAGATAGTATATTCATATCTTATGAACATTAATCCAACATCATTTTCCATGATAAATACATATCTCTTAGGATCCCAATGAATCTTACCATATCTTAGTGGTTCTTATGTAACTTGATTTGGTTTTTCTTCTACGACTCTTTATAGAACCGACTCAACTTCCTTATCAAGAAAACTTCCTATTTGTTGGTATTGAACTTATCCAAGTTCAGATTCCCTCCCACCGATACCTTTACTTATGTGTTTCCTTTCAAGGAAATCAACATGTCGAGCGATAAACACTTTGTGTTCAGTAAGGCTATAAAAATAATATTCCCTTATTTCCTTGGGATAACCAATAAATAATCACTTTCTTGACTTGGGGATAATTTTATCAAAATTCAATCATTTTATGAGTACTTCACAACCCCAAACACTCATAAAATACAAACTATTACATTTCCCATAACATATATCATATGGTGTCTTTATGACTACTTTAGATGGAATTTGATCTAGTAATAATATAAAAGTCTATAGAGAATAACCCTATATTGGAAAAAATGGCTGCATTGACTCATCATCGATCAAACCATATCCAATTGGGTATTATTACTCCTCTTAGACATGCCATTCCACTATAGTGTTCTAGGTGGATTGAGCTATGAATAAATTCCACAATATTTAGGATACTCAATGAATTACTGACTTGAGTATTCACCACACCAATATGATCATAGAATCATAATAATATTACCTACTTGATTCTATAATTCATTATAAAACTCTTTTAACTTTTCAAAATTTTCATACTTTTTTCTCATCAGAAACACATAACCATACTGACTAAAGTCATTAGTAAAAGTAATTAAATAAAACCACCCCTTTCTCATATACTCATTAGTCCACATACATCAGTGTGTATGAAATCCAATAATCCACTAGCCCTTTCACCTTTTCCACTAATTTTTTTGTCATCTTTCCTAATAAACAATATTTTTATATGTCGAATTATTCATAAATGAATGATTCCAACAAGCCATATATATGGATACTTTTGATTTGTTTCCCATCTATATGTTCAATGAGACAATTCCTAAGGTATGAAGGATTAGAATTAACTATGGCCTTATTATTCTAAATTTTATAGGCATGATTATCCATATCTAAATTGTATAAACCATTAACCATATTCTTAATTCCATAAAACATTTCTTTCTTATCTATATAATAAATATTGTTCTTAATAATGAATAAAAATCACATCTTATCCAAAAAACATATAAAAATAAAATTTATATTTATGGATTTAATATAATTATAGTTCTCTAATTCATGAACTAATCCAATTTATATAACTATATCATAAGTGATTACTTTTAATATAGACACTCTTTCTTCATGACTAGATAAAGATATACTTCACCCTTTTTAAATTACTCCATATCTCTGGGTTTTTGTTTATCAACAAAAATGTATAAAGCATGTTGAGTTAGAAATTAAATTTCTTACTTTTCCATTCCTTTATTTTTACAAATAAAAAACACTTACTTAAAAAAATATTTAATAAATTTTTATGTAAGAAGTGTTTTATAATGTTTTTTAGAAAAAATAATCTTTTACCAAACATAGAATAAGTTCCAAAGTATTACGACTATAAAAATATATTTTTTCATTATGATAATCATAATGAGTATGGGTCTAATACATAAAAGTTAACTTAAATCATAGAAAGAGATATACTTTTTTCTTATATATAGTACTAAAAATTGCATTCACCATCGAACTGATCATGGTACCAATACAATCAGACTGACTCACATTACGATAATCATATTTTCAATTATAATTAAATCCATCAAATTAACATATGTTTATAATCATAATATGGAAGAATTATTTCTATCATAAGAAAAAAAATTAACACTGTAATGTTCTTAACCAATATGATGTCATAAATTCTGTTATGATGAGGTGTCAAGTGCCAAGTTTCTGAATTTGTTACAACAAACTCAAAAAAATATGATTTTTGGGAGATCAATGTGACTATTGGAAGGATGCCTATAAATACTAGTCCATTTGAAGAGTTTGGAGATGGTAAATTATATTCTCTATCAAATTTTCAGAATAATACTTATTGTGAACATATCATTCTTAATATTTGTATTTCTTTAGAGAGTTTTTAGTTTGGAAGGAAACCTTGTGAGGTTGTCTCCTTAAAAACATTTTGTAATTGTTTATGTGTCCAATCATCATAACGATCGAGGGATTTTTTGGGACAGGAAGACAGAGAATATGATCTTCAGATCAAGGTCTTATGAGGATATTAAGACAAAGTCAATCATTGTATCGAGGGATTCTAGGGATAGGAAGATAGAGTAATCTCAATCTTCGTATTGAGAGATTTCCTTGTTAAGGAAAGATAGACTTTATTGTAAGTATAAAAAATGGATACCTTTATTCTGGTTTATAGACTACCTTACTCTTATTGTTATAATAAGTTATTCATTTTAATAGATTGTAAGTCATTATTATTTTTATTAGCTATTGTATTGATTTTTGTTTATAGGTTTTATTTTCTGTTTCACTATTAATAGAAAGCGAGTCACTATATTCATATTTTTATTTTTCTTGTTTTATCATATTAAATATGATTATGATACATACTATAATTAATCAAATCTATATTGATTGCAATTTTTTTCTCTGTTATAATTAGACTGAACTAGTTCTGACTCTATGATTTTATTAATCAGGCTGAGGGCCAAGTCCAATAACCTACTTTAAGAGGATTTATGTATTGTTTAGTTTAACTCTTTAAAACTATGTTTTTAAAAGTAAAAAACACCCCCATACTCTTGTAAGTTAGACATAATAAGTAAATTCCTATGATCTTAATTAGTATTATAGATATGTAGATCCAACAGTTATTATTACAACATGATTCCACTACTTATACACTTTCTGATTTTTACTTATTTTACTATTTCAAGTTGTTTAAAGTTTTGATATAAACTATTTAAACTTTTTTTTAACTATTGTGTTCTTGTGGAAAAATATTTTTTGTATATTTTTAACATGGAGGGTATGAATGTTGGTTCTATAGAAAATATAAATCCTAATAGACCACATATCTTTGATAGTGTTGTCTATGAGTACTGGAGAGATGGGATGAAGACTCTTTTTATCAACACTGAGGTTGATAATCTTTTCATGCTTACTGGAGATTATAAAATTCATGATAATAAATTCACTACTTTTACTCGTCAATAAAAACAGGAATATCATTTGAATTACAGAGTAATAAATACTTTATTATGATTTATGAAAAGAAGAATTTATATTCAGATATATTCATGCAAAGTTGCTAATAGAATCTGAAAAAATGTAGAATTCACACATTTTGGAACTTCAAAGGTTGTGGATACCAAGAGATCCATACTTAGAGAAGATTATCAAGATTTTTATTTCCTACCAGTAGAATCTATTATAATGATTCATCATATATTTATGATAATTATAAATATTTTATAAGATATTGGTGAGAAATTACCTGATGATGAAAACATTATAGAAAAGATAATTGATATTATGCCCAATGAGTGGGAATATAAGAGAATTGTTGTTGATGAGATGAGAAAGTTGAATAATTTTACATTGGATGATCTTAGTAGAACCACCATTCAATATGGTGGAAGACTCAAAAGGGATTCATAAAAAGAAAAAAAAGAAAAATGGAGGTGTTTCCTTTGCTACAGTATCAACCTTAACTCCTAAAGTTCAATCTGTAGAGAAGGTTGTTAAATCTTCAAGAAAGGAGAAAATTGTTGTTCAATCTGATTCAATCACTTCTAAACATTCTAATAATGAGTTATAAAACTTATACATAAAGATGAATAAGATAGTTGGAAATAAAGATTTATAATATAGATATTAAGAAGTTCATAAGGATAAAAGTGATAAGAAAGATGAAGTCACTTTTTATGAATATATAAATGTTAGACACATCAGACCAGATTATCCAAATTTGAAGAGGAAAGATAGAAAAAAAAATAACTCAAAAATAAAAGATAATAAATATTAAAAATCTAAGGGAAATGAAGTTATAAAGTCCACTAACATATAGAGTGTAAGTGGAGGTGATTCTTCAGAGAGTTCATCTAAATATTAAATTTCCATAAATAGGAACATAGGTACTTTTTCTAATGTACCTAAAGTTAATAAATGTTTTATAGAAAAGGTAAAACTATTAAGAACCTTAAAAATATGTCCTTAAGTGATAATTACCATGCTGAGAAAATTTATACATCTTTGGATGAATAATCTTCCTCATCCAGTGAAGATAATTTGTTACCTTCTTATGATGAAGTTTCCTGTTTTTATAAACTTTTAGAAAATTATAATTGAAAAATATATAAAAAAATAATAATGCTAAAGAAAAACTTTCAAAGGATGATTCTAGGATAGGTTTTTTGATGAATTAAATATTATAAGTTTCTAAAGATATTTATAAGACTAATTATTATAAGGATATTATTTCTAAATAGTTTGAAAAACAATATTCCAAAAATGATAGTTTACAAACTAGTTTTGGTAAACTTAACTCCAAAAATATTACTGATGAAGATAATAATTTAGTTGTAAAAATAAAATCTGAAATTTATTTTTTGAAGAAAATTTTATCAAACTTTACCACTGGTAAAGAAAAATTTGATAAAATATACATACAAATTCATCCTCATGGGAAAGTTTCAAAATGATATTTTATTATAAAAACCTATTTTTAGTATCAATTTAATTATTCCTAAAAGTGCCCCTTTTTACACAATGTTTCAAAGAGGTTCTCATTGGAAAAATAATTGTTCATTAAACAAAGTTCAATGCTTAATTTTTCATAAGGTATATTTTTCTATACAAATATGGATTCCTAAAGTTTTGTTTTCTGACATTATTGGACCCAAGAATGTTTGGGTGCCAAAATCTAATTTTTTTTTCAGGAAAAAAAAAGATAGTACCAACAACAAGAATAAATTGTACATGGATAGTGGATAGTGGATGTTCCAGGAATACTACTAGTAATAAATATTTTTTGAAAATATAATCAAGATGAAAGGTGGGAAAGTTACTTTCGGAGATAATTCTCAAGGAAAAACTATTGGAATAGGTAACATCACTGTTCTTAGTAAAGAACTTATTTCAAATGTTTTTTTTGTTAAAGTACTTAAGAACAATCTTATATGAATAATTCAATTGTGTGATGAAGTTTACCTTGTGACCTTTAGAACTGATAAATCTTTATTACATAGTTCCAAGGTTGAATTTATTCTTTCTTCTCATAAGCATTAGAATGTTTATACACTTAACTTAAAAGACCTTGGTAGCTAGGAATTACCTTAACTTGGTGCAATGGAAGATCAATATTGGTTATGGAATAGAAGGTCAGGACACTGTAACCTTATAAAATTATCTAAATTAACTAATAAATTTGTTTTTAAAGATCTACTATAACTTAGGATTGATACTTAAAAAGTCTATCACATTTTTCAAAGCAGTAAGAAACATAAGTCAAGTTTTAAATATATTAGTGAAGTCTCAACTTTTAATGCTATATATTTAGTGCACATGGAATTATTTAGTCCTACACAAACTATAATTATTGGTGTAAAATACTATGTATATGTCTTATTTGATGATTACACTAGATATAATTGGGTCTATTTTCTCACAAAGAAATATTAAGCCTTTTGTTATTTTAAAACTTTTGTAGCCAAAGTTAAAATTTAGAAAAACCTTCCCTTTACAACTATTTATAGTGATCGTGGTGGAGAATTTTTAAATTATGATTTTAAACTTTTTTTAGTAAGAAATGTATTGAACATAACTTTTCAACACCTATAACCCCCCAAAAAAATGGTGTAGTTGAAAGAAGAAATATAATTCCTCAAGTAATAACTAGAAACATGTTGATTAAATACTCAATTGCTAAAAAAAATTAGGCTTAAGTGGTTAGTACTGCCAGCTATACTATAAATCAAGTTTTATTTAGACCTTTTTTAATAAAACTTCTTTTGAGTTTTGGATAGGAAGAAAACCAAAATTTTCCTACTTAAAAGTTCTTGGTTTTAAATTATTCACCCTAAATACTAAAGATAATTTAAATAAATTTTCACCCAAATATAATGAAGAAATATTTTTATGTTATTCCACAACTTATAAGGAATACAGAGTTTTTAATCAAAATTCTTGTACTATTGAGGAAATAGTACATGTTAAGTTTGATGAAACTAATCCCTTTATTTTGAAATAACCTCAACCTACATATGAAGATGTTATTTCTAAAACCAATTTTCAACTTTGGTTGGAAAGTTATTCTTGTGAGGATGTAAATCAAGAAATAGTTTCTGAAGTTATTCTTTAGGAATATTTTCTACCTTTTTTTATAGAACATGCTTTTCAAAATCCAAGAATTCAGTTGTTTAATAGGATTCATCCTAGTGACAGTATAATTGGTGATGTTGATCAACCGGTTAGAACTAGAATTTCCTTAATAAATGAAATTAAACATCTATATTTCTTATCCCAATTTGAACTTAAAAATCCTAATGAGGATTTAGGTTATGAGTATTAGATTAAGGAAATGAAAGATGAGATCAATGAGTTTGATAGGAACACATTATGGAATTTAGTTGAAATACCTAAAGAAACTTCTATAATTGGAGTAAAATGGGTTTTTTCAAAACAAATGTGATGAGAATGGAATTATTGTTAGAAATAAAGATATACTTGTTTCTAAGGGTTATAATCAACAAGAGGGAATAGATTATGAAGAAACATATGCACTGGAAGGTAGACTTGAATCTATTCAAATACTTATATCCTTTAGGGCATTCTTTAATTTCAATTTTTTTCAAATGGATGTGAAGTATGATTTTATAAATAGATATGTACAAGAGGAATTTTATGTTAAAAAATCAATTTTTTTGAAAATAAAAAACATCCTGAATATGTTTAAAAACTTATCAAAGCTTTATATGGGCTTAAAAAAGCCCCTAAATCCTAGTATGATAGGTTAACAAGATTTTTGTTGAAAAAAAAATTTAAGGGAGTTACGAATATGAAATTTTTTATAAATGAAGTTAATAAAAATATTATGATTATAAAAATTTATATTGATGACATTATTTTCAGATCAACTCAAAAATATTTAACAGATTCCTTTGAGGATCTTAAAAAAATTGAGTTTGAAATGAGTATGATAGGGGAGTTAACATACTTCATTAGTTATCAAATCTCACAAAAACCAGATGGATATTTTATATCTCAACATAACTATATAAATATATTATTAGAAAATTTGGATATGACAATACTAAAAGTATTAGTACTCTTATTGGTACCTCCAATACACTTGATCTTGATGAGGTTGGACAACCAGTTGATCAAAATATTTTTAGAGGTATGATAAAAATATTACTTTACTTAACTTCTAGTCAACCAGATTTAATGTTTTCTATATTCTTATGTGCAAGATATCAAGAAAATCTAAAATATTCCCATTTAAAAACTATAAAACAAAATTTTCTTTATCTTAATGGAACTATAGATTTGGGAATTTTTTATTCTTATGGAAAAAAAAATTAATTAAAAAGTTTTTGGATACTGACATTGGTGGTTGTAAAATTTATAGGAAAATTATATATATATAACCTTTCATTTCTTAGTAGATTCATTAGTTTCTTGGTCAATAAAGAAATAACACTTAGTAGAACTTTCCACTACTCAATCGGAATATATGGAATTTGGAAGTTTGTGTGATCAAGTATTGTGTATGAAACACACACTCACTAACTATGACATGAGTTTTACAAAAACTCAAATACTTAGTGATAATATAAGTTCCATTTCCTTAAGTAAAAACTCATAACATCACTCAAATTATAAGAACATAGATATATGACACCATTTCATTTGGGATCACACACTTAAAGGATATATCATTTTACAATTCATCAGAACGTAATAAAAATTTTCTAATATTTTTAAAAAACTTCTACCATCTGATAGACTTGAATAAATTAAACAGAATCTTGGAATGATCAACATAAAATAATCATTCATATATACTTTTTTTACCCATATTCTTACATTAAGTTACTCCTTTTCATAGGGGGTAAATAAGATTTTTGTTTTTCAAAAAACTTTTAGTTTTCTAAATTTTTAGTTTTCTTAAAACTTTTATCGTAATAAGTTTTCCAAACTGAAACCTGTTTATAAATTTTTTCGGAGTCAGAGTCCTTAAAATAATTTATGGACTCAGAAAATGTTATAAAAATTCCACACTCAATTTTTCTTAAAAATATTTTAAATTCACAATTTTCATAATCAAATTTTATCGTAATGAAATTTTATTTATAAAAACTAGCATATTTAGTTTTCTTTTAAAAACTATTGCAATTAATTTTTGTACTGAAACTATTGTATTCAGTCATTTTAAAAATATCATAACTGGTTAGTTTACAAAAACCAAGAAGAATTGGTTATTTTTACTAATGAATTTATTCACTCTGAAAGGCATTATTCTATTATTTTAATTTTTGTACTATTTAATTATGTTAGTTATTTTCATTGTTTTTATTTTTATAATTTTATTTATATAAATATTTTGTTTTGTTTTCAAAGTTTTAAACATTTCATAATCAGATTCATTCTCAATCTGAAAAAAATGTTTTAAAAACATTGAGAGTTCAAAATATTTTTAAATATTTCTTCAAATTATTTTTGACCATAAAATCTGAATGGGTTTAACCTCAACTGTTTGTTTTCAAATGGTAGATGAACCATCACCCGAGCTCCTATAAAAAAGAGGGACCCCCTTGTGTCCCACATCAGTTGTCATTTATTTTTCTCCTAAGTTGTTGAACCCTTTAAATTAACCAATAAAAAATATTTTCTTTCAATCTAATTCATCAGATTCAGTCTCATTTTAATAGAAACCAAGGAGGATTTCTCAAAGTGGTATGTTTTTATAGAAATTTTGGTATATATATCCTTTTATGACAAATATGATTCTACTCTTAAGAAAGTCATATCTTTTCAAATATGGGAGTCGATTTGTGTGGAAAAAATGGACAAATACTTTAATTAGTTTTATCCCGATGTTATACATGTATTTTATTCATTTGTTAATTTTTTCAGAGGAGGATTGTAAAGATAATTTTTTTTCACATTTTAGAGAAAGGGATATAAGTTTTAGTATAAGAAACTTGTGAATTTGGTGGGAATACCTTTTGAAGGGGAAGCGTATTTTCCCTCTCACAAGCTTCCTGATAATATTGGTATGTTTTATAGGAGAAAATATAAGGATTTATTATTATATTATTATGAAAAATTTAGGGAAGTTTCTCATCTCACTCTGGATAACTGAGTTATGGATTTATGGATGAAAGGCTTCCTGATTCAAAGAAAAGGAGATCAGGATACACTGAATGTATTTAATTTTTTGTTCCTATATTTCTTAGTAAATTTGAGAAAGATTAAAATCATCAAGTTTGTTATTCTTACCATGTAAAATATAAAAAAAAAACTCAAAAAAACAAATATTATTATGTTTCCTACTTTTATAAGTAAGATGGTTATTGAATATAGGAAAATTTTCTAAGTGTCCAAAAAATTATATCTGATGATAGAGAATATTTATTTTATAAGTGGTGATATGATGAATAGAATGATATTATCACTTAATAGAAAGTCAAAGAATTTTTTTGATAAAGTTGGTGGTGCATCATTAAATGAATATCCATCAATAAAGTTAGAAAAGGATACTAAGAAAAAGATGAGGAAGGTTGGGACCTCCTTATAAAATAAATAGAAGAAAGTTCCTGATGAAGTTTCTGAAGAGTGGATGAAAAATAAAGCTGATAATAAGTTAGGGGATCCAGAGTTCTGACTCAATATTATAGAATCAAAAGCCTTGAAATTTTTTTCAATTAAAACCTTATAATAAGAATAAAATAATAAGAAACCAAATAAAAGGTTGTGGGAAGTTGTGATATGTGAAAATATTTTGAAAGGAGTAGAAAGGGCATCTGATAAGGATATCCTTCCTACTTCTCACACTAATCAAGTGAACCCATAATCTGGGTTAGTATTTGAGGAAAATATTATTGTTTATGTTGAGGTTCCTTCTATCACAAACAAAGGAAAAGAGGAAGTATTTGATGAAGAATCAATACTATTCATTCAAGAAAAATAATTGGCACTAGAACATACTTGGAATGGTTCTTTGAGAACCTCTAGATAGATCATGGAAGATATCGATAATGAATTTGAGGAATAGGTTTAAGGGAAAGATAAATAATCTAAATATGGAGAATAATATTATTTGAATACAAATAAATCAAAGAATATTTTTAAGAATAAGTAGTCCAAGAAGAAGATGAGAATGAAGAGGATGAGAATGAAGAGGTAGATGATAAGGAAGAAACTCAACCAAATAAAAAGGTCTTGGATTCATCATCATCATCATCATCATAATATCTACCTTAAAAGATAATAAGGAAAGTAAAGTTATAAGTTTTGAATAAGAGTCATCCTTATCAGAAGAATAAGCAGAGTCATCATATAAGAAAGATGAGGAAGATCAAAATTCCAAAACCAAAGTTTCTGATAAAGTCGATACCGAAGATGTAGATATCATGGAATTGTATGATGATAAGGAAGTTGATAAAAATAAAGTTTAAAAATAAGTTTAAATAAAATAAAATAAGAAAAAAATGTGGAAGTCTAAACTATTCAAATTAAACCTCTTGAGGTTCATTAAGAACAATCTGATTCAGTCGCGACCATTGCTCTTGAAGGAATTGATTATATTGTTCTTGTATTGAAGAGTTTGTAAAGAATAATTACTTATGTTCCTAGAATTAAATCAAGAGGTAAAATTATTAAAGAAATTATAGATCAAAAATCATATTCAATAAAGCTTTTAGCAGAGAAAATGATTCAGATTGAAGTTGATTTGAAAGTTTTTCAAGGAAGTTATCAGTATTACAAAAAGTCATATAATCATATAATTAAATGGTCTCATCAAGTTGATTTAGATATACAAATGTGAAATAAAAAAAATGATATTATAAAGGAACATTTGGTAGAATTAGAAAATTATTTCAATGATTTATCATCTCATATGGATGAAAGGGTGAATTTTGTGGAGGATGTAAAAGATGAAACCCATGAAAGAATCGAGGAAGTTAAAGCTATGAAAAAGAAGATTTGATACATGGAATTAGATATGTCCCAACTCTGGTCATGCAAGGATGAAGTTATCATGCTCAAAGATTATAAAAAATAGTTTTCTAATAAATTTAGGATTTAAGAAGAAATAGTTCAGAATCTTGAGAAAGATCGTCATAAGTTTAAGAAAATAAAGTCATTTGCAAAAAACATGATGAAGAAAGACTGATTTTTTTTATTTTTAACTCTCATTGTAAATTTTATATAAAATTTCTGAAAGTTTATTTGTAATGAATGAATTATTTTTTCATCCAAATCTAAATTGTTTTAATTCTTCCAAATTTAGATTGGTTGAATGTTCTTTCATATTTTTTTGTGTATGATTAGTTAATTCATTGTATTCTTTCATATTTTTTTTATTATCTAACATTTTAGAAAACTCTATAATTTTCCCCATTCTTTTTAAAAATCACAAAGGAGGATGATTTTATATAAAGGGGGAGAAAAACATAAAAAGGGATAATATTTTATAAAAGGTGAGTTTTTATATTAATGGGGAGAATATGATCCTTAGGGGGGAAGAATTCCTAAGGGGGAGAATATTTCTTAAATAATATCTTTTCTAATACTCTATTGTATTCATAATCATATTCAGAAGAGTTAAAAACTTAGGTGGAGTTAAGGTTCAAAGAATAACTCTAAATACGAATAACTTAAAATAACAAGAACTATATGTTTTTCAAAGTTATTTTTTTCATTTATGTTTTTGGGTTTGTGCTTTCCAAAAAGGAGGAGATTGTTGAGTTAGAAATTATATTTCTTACTTTTCTATTCCTTTAGTTTTGTAAATCACAAATACTTACTTAAAAACATGTTTACTAAATTTTTGTGTCCAAAGTGTTTTAGAATGATTTTATTTAAAATATAATCTTTTAACATAAAAAGAATAAGTTCTAAAGTATTAAGACAATAAAAGTATATTTCTTCATTATAATAATCGTAAAAATTAAGGGTCTGATACATCAAACTTAACTTAAATCATACCAAGAGATATACTTTTGTCTTATATATTGTACTAACAATATTATTCACCATCAGATTGATCATGATACCGATATAATAAGACTGACTCACATTACGATAATTATATTGACAATTATAAGGAAATCCATCAGATTCACTTATATTTATAATCAGAATATATAAGACTTATTTCTATTATAAAAAAATAATATGGTAATGGTGTTAACTAATATGAAGTCGGACATTCAGTTATGCTAAGTTTTCAAGTTCCAGGTGTCTGAAGTCATTTCAAAAAACTCGAAAAAATATGACCATTGGGAGATAAATATAACCATTGGAAGGATGCCTATAAATATTGAGTCATTTGAATAGTTTAGATCTGGTCGATTACATTTTATTTAGAATTTAAAGAATAATACTTAGTGTGAACATCTCTTTCTTAATCTTTTTATTTCTTTAGAGAGTTTTTCATTATGATGGAAACCTTGTTAGGTTGTCTCATTGAAAAAAAAATTGTAATTATTTTTATGTCCAATCATCATAACGATCGAGGGATTCTAGAGATAGAAAGATGGAGAATCTGATCTTCAGATCGAAGGATTACAAAGATAGTAAGATAGAGCTGATCATCATATCAAGAGCTTCTAGGGATAAGATGACAGATTAATTCCAATATTCATATCGAGTTATTTCCTTGGTAAGGAAAAATAAACTTTACTGTAAGTATAAAACAATGGATACATTTATTTTGGGTTATAGACTACCTTACTCTTAAGGTTAAAAGAGGTTATTCATTTTAATAGCTATTAAGTCATTCTTATATTTGTTATCTATTGTATTAATTGTTGTTTACAAGTTTTATTTTCCACTGTACTATTAATAGAAAGTGAGTCATCATATTCATTTTTCTATTCTATTTGTTTTATCATATTAACTATGATTACGATACATACTTTGATTAATCAGATCCATTGTGATTATAATTTTTTTCTCTAATATAATCAAACTGAACTAGTTCTAATTATGTGATTTTTTTAATTGGACTAAGGGTCTAATTTGATAACCTACTTTAAGAGGCTTTTTGTATTGTTTATTTTAACTCTTTTAAACTAAGTTTTTTAAACTAAAATTAACTCCCCTATTATAAATTGGCCATCAAAAGTAAATTCTTATGATCCCAATTAGTATTATAGATATACTAATCCAATAAATCACACCTTGTATCCCATACCCATGAGTTAAAGTTAGATAAAATGATCTTTATAAAATTCACATTTAGATTCTAATAATGCTTCACTTTGAGGAAACTTCCCATCATTAGATACCAATTTTGAACTATTTTAGAGGTCATAACTCTAGGATATCTCCAAATGATTAACATGATTTATTCTATAATCTATAAAAATACATATCTATGAGTAAGTATTATATTTTATATATTTTAATCTAGGACTTTTAATTAAATTACTCCCACTAAAAATGATGGCCTTATACATCATATCCATTTAGTGAGCCAAAACCCATATTTCAATAAGTAATGAGTCTTATATGATGTTCATCTCACCACTTAGTTATTTATATAGGGAATAATACCAATCATAGAAGTTGTGTTTATTTGATAGTTGAAAAAATTACCTCTTATCCAAATCTATCATATAAATATAAACTCAACTCCATTCTTATAGAATCTTAACTCTTAGGGTTTCATGAATAATTTTGACCCAAATAAAATGCTAAGAAAAAGGCCCTAGACATCAGAGTAAAATTATAACTTAATTTATTTTCACAATATAATCCATAGGAACCAAAATATGTCATAAAAATACTTAGTCAGATTATTGAGGCCTTGAAAAATTCCTCTTTAAAAAAATCTCACAGTTAATTTTTTGAGGGGTTTTCTTTAAAAGTCTCACCAATTTAATATACAATATATTCATATTAAATTCATAAATATTACATCATATAAAATCTTTATGATTTCATGTTTAATTTCTTTGTGTATGAATGATTCTAAAATTTTAGTTTTGGAATCCCTATTCCATCAACCAAATTAATATACTCACATGATATTAATATGAAACTCTTTACATAAACCATAGTCTGTGTTACTCTTTATAAAACCCATAGTTTTTGATCCTCACCCAAAAATAAAAGCAAAAAATATTATTATATATCCAAATGCATACTATGAATAATGTGTAAAACCACATGCTTTTCTAGGTTTTAAATTTCATAAGGAATTTGAATTTTTATCCTAAAGAAGGTTTTGTTTCTTAAATTGGGATTCAGATTTGGAATTTTAGTATAGGAACATATCAAGAGGATGTTTTTAGAAGTAGATCCATGAAAAAGAGGTGGAAGTGGTGCTTAGTTTAGTTATAGTAAGGTTTTGAGGCCTTGTTGAAAATTCTATAGCTGCAGCAGGTCACATCATAACCCATTGGTTTCACTATGACTGCCTACAGCATGGGATATGAGGATCCACTATAGTAAGTTGTGATACAATTATAGAGGGGTTGCTCTGTGATGAATTATGACTAAGAAGTTGGTTCCTTTACTTGGTGGAATCACATTACGATAGGTGCAGGTCATAGGAGATCACGTCATGAAGGAAAGGGGTCCTTGAGCGGTGCCTCTACTTGAGGAGGGGTCATGCTTGGACTGGGCTACCGACCTATTTTTAAAATAGGTAAAAATTGATAATTTACTTGTTATACCCCTATTTTTTTGGTTTAATGAGCCACATGAGGGAGAATATTTCAGCTAGTCCCGCTCCTTATACTTCCTATTTTGTTTTCCCCTTGACCCAAAATGATTTCTTAAAAATATATATAGTGATTTGAGGTATATATCTTCTCATTATTCATTCAATTTTGTTTTATTTCGACCTACTTTAATTTTAGTGTGATTAAGTTAATTATTTGGTGATTATTTCCACCAAATCATGGTAGAAATTTTCCATTTCAATAGATATTTTACTTAGCTTAGATAGATAACATCCCAGGAGTATGAATGCATATTGTTTCTTTCCATTTATTTGGATTTATGTCACCCTATAAATTATTCTATTGGTTCTTCACAAATTGGATAAAATTGGCTATTGAATCAATGTTGTGTATTGGGATTTTTTTGGATTAGGTTCAAGTGAATGTTAGGAGTAAAACTCACCCTGTTGCTTTCCTTTTTGGTGAAAAAATGTGGATCAATTAGTTTTTATGCATTATTTCTAATTAATATAAATTGAGTAATTAATTATAAATTGTAATAATTAATTGAGTTGGATTTTGTGTCTTAACATAGGTTCTCAGGATGTTTAGGGGAGTGTGGATTGGACTTGGAAGATATTGGGAAAGACTTTCCAGATATATTAAAGGGAATAACTTTGTATAAGGTAGGTAGTCCCCATGCACTTCCTTATGGTTTATGCATTTTATTTATGCATCATGTGATATGTGGTCTCTTCACTGTGGGTGATTGAAAATTTTAAATTAAATGAACTTTTTTATTCAAATGAAATTCATGTGGATGAAATGAAGTGGAAAGGGACACCATGGATCCTTAGACACTCATTGATTCCTAAACCATTGATGGTTAAGGTTGTAACTAATATTTTAAGCCTTAAGGTACACAAACTCTGAGGGGTGAGATGTAAATGAATTATGTAGGCATAGTGTCCCTTAGTGTAGGTTCCATAGTGAACTCTGAGTAGAGGGATGTGATGATATTAGAGTATTGACCATACTAGGCCTTTATTTAGCCTGACGTATAATTGATATTTCATGGGGATAATATTATTCCCCTACTAGTATGTGATCATTGGGTGGGTAACCCCCATTTAGATTTATGGATAGGTTGAGTGTGTGAGGACTAACTAAGAGTGACTTGGAAAAGGGATGGGATTAAGTCCATATTCTTTGTGTGATTTCGATACGGGATTTACTATGTGGTCGGTTGCGCTAGGGTGAGATAAGGATAATGAAGAGGCATTCCATGCCCTTTGGGTGATGGGTGTTGACCTGAGAGATGAGTTTGAGACTAAGGAACCCATGTAGGGTGTCTATATCATGATGAGACCTAGGGTATACTAGTGGGTTCCCTTATGTTATGTAACCCTTGAGAAGGTTAGTGTGATATGGGATAATGATGATTTCAAGTATCACCTTATAACCTAAATCCAAAGTATGATCCTGATGAGATTCTACTGACTATGACATGATATAGAATAAGATTGACCTCAAGTCCTTGTGAATGAATTCCTTAATCTTGTTACATAGGATTAGGATTATACCTCATGGCTATTTGTATGTTTTATATACTACCTAATATCTATCCCTTAAGGCCTCAAATATATATTTTTATGCATGGGGTACTCCCCAGGATCTGGCAGACATGCCTCATATGTGGAATGCCTAGGTTTATAACTAGGATTAAACTTTTGTGAATTTTTAGGAATTGTAATAACTCAGTAGTGTTGATAATAAATTAATTTCATTCCTTATAAATATTCATGAATTATATTTTATATATTTTTATTCACTATAAGAAAATTAAATAATTATCCAATAAAAAAGGAAATAGTTTTATTCATACTAAAATTGTTTACATGTATTATGTGGTTTTATTTAAAAAGTTTGATTTCAAAATTCTGAATTTTAATTGGAAAAAAATATATCATTTATTTTACCATCAATTAAAAATTATCTTAGAGTTATTTTTTGGAATTTTCTAAAAAAGTTGTTTTGGGGGGGAATGGTAGAAAATACTAATTTTTAAGAAAACTATATTTTATTTTCATATATTTCAAAGTCACATTCTATTTTATATTGAATTTAAAATTTAATAATCTTATTATAATTAAAAATAATCCAATAAATTTCATTGGAATCAACATTAAACTTTAATTTAGTATAAAAACTTTTTTATACATAAAAAGGCATTTTCTAGAAAAAAATTTCATCATGTTTTTCATGTTTGTTTTTAAATTAATTTCTATTAAATATAGAAATTTAATTTTATAAAGTTTAAGACATATTTTTAATATTCATGTTAAAATTTGATAATGATTCCACTTTCATTTTTGGTTACTATGAATAGTAACTTTGGTAAAAAAGTCAGTTACCACGGTAAAAGTTAAAACATGTTAAAATGGTTAAAACTAAAATGTTAAAGGTTAAAATGAAAAAAAATGTATAAATACTATTTATAGTCATATCTAGATCCTATATCATATAATATAATAATATGAGTCATTTTGGATCTATTTTTCAGGAATAATACGTTAATATATTTTAATCTTTTGAAAAATTCCAAGTGTGTCTGCTCCCACAATTATAAAAGGGCACCTCCTATCCTCCCTTATTAACAATTCAAGTGCCTATTATATCAATAAATACCTACCATAATCTCTTAATAAAATATATTCCCTTGTTTTAGATGTCCTGATTTGATAAAAACACCATCCTAGGAAGGCTTTATGTATAAACCTAATGTGGTTGTTCGAAAAATTGGTATAGTTCTTAACTGAGTGCTTTCATTTTATTTATTATTTTACCCCCTTAAAAAATATATAAACCATTTTCATAAAATAAAATATCTATATAAATTATAATTTAATAGTATTATGTTTATTATATAACCCATTTTCTCATACTTAACCATCTAATGATAAATAAATATATCGCTCATGTGTACGTGCAGACTACCGCCCCACAAGATGATGTATTTCATTTTTCAGAACCGACTCTTATAGATTGTAATAATAATTTATCCAAATGAAATATTATGATGTATATGATTTAAATTTCATTATTATTTTTAAATAAATATTACACTTATTTCTTTACCATCCAATGAAAAATAAAAACATCGCTCACGTGTATGTGTGAACCATCGCCTCACAGACCAAAGTATTTTATTTTTCATCACCACCACACATGGAATGTATATATAGGTAGATTTAAAGAAATAATATTATATTTATGAGATAATTATAATTATGTAAAGATAAATAATACTTACCTTCTTTCCTTTATATTTGATGAAAAAAATGGAAATATTACTCATGCATACATATGAAATATCATCAATCTATTGCAACATAATTCATTTTTCATAACCATCTTACATGGTTGGCTATAAAAATATAAATAATGTATAAAATTATAATTATAACATTATTAGGATTATTTAAATGATATAATCATGATCCATTTGATCATATTCAACTTTCCCAATCCATTTCTAACTTATAAGTCAAATGTTCTCAAAACCTCTAACATGAACATAATCGATTAAGTAATTAAGTATAACATGGATATAGGTTAATTAAAATTAAATATAAACTTAAAAATTGTTATTAAAAAAATTAAATAATTAGTATAGGTTTATTATTTAGGAAGATAAATAGTGTACTTGACAACTCTGACTCAAGGTAAGGGACACTTTATCTTAAAACATCATTTTAAATGTTTTAAAGATTTATTTTCTAAATATTTTTTTCCATCATGTTCATATTCTAAAAATTATTTTAATGATATATTTATGTTGAAATAAATAAATTATAAATTAATTTTTATCTATCGTTTGACTTTATTTCAAATGTTTTCAAAATGAATTTTTTTTATATATTTTATATGGAACATTTTGACATTCTTTACAAAAATACAAAAGGAATGTTCTATTTTAATGTATATGACATCAATGGATTATATCACCACCACAATATTTATTTGATATTTTTATTCCTTTATAATCTCCCATTTTTTATTCAAATAAAAACCTTTCTTACCTTTTTTTTGGGTATTTTAGTTTTGAAATTGGTGTTTTAAAAGAAAGGGATATATCAATATTCGAAAATATTTTTCTTATGGGTGAAACAAAATATTTTTATGTGTTTGATGATGAAAATGAGATATTTTATGTGATTTGTGTATTTTTTGGCCCTTTTAAATTTTTTATGAGGATGGGTGAGACTGATATAGCTCTCTAATTCATTGTGTAATTATTGTGTTCTTTAGATAATTATGTTGGAATTAATCAAGTAAGTTATTCCATTTATGGATTCTTATAGGGTTTATATAAAGATAATTTCATAGGAACATACTTGAATTTTCTATGATCGATAATGAGTTTTCAATAAAATATTTTGATTTCATAAGGTAATATAATTATATTTTGTTTAAAGTAATGATTATTCCCTTTAAGGGTAAAAGGTATGTTTTTAAGAAAATATTTTTTGGGGATTATCTTTTTCTTAAGAAACCCTCATGATTGTTAATTTTTATTTATGATTTATTATAAACTATTTTATGAAAAAATTTGGGTAGTAAATCTAATTTCATGTGTAAATAAATGGTTATTTGATCTCAAGGTTTATTATGTTAAAGGAAAACTATCTTATATGATCCCATGGTTTTGAAATAAACAAAAAAGTTTATTTTATCCTTTTTATATGTAACTTACTAACCTTTTTGTTCTCATACAACATTTTCAAATGTTTTTCACAAGGTTTAAGGATGAGTATAAAAAATGATGAAGTCAAGTTAAAAATCGGGAATATTTTCAGGAAAATAAAAATGTTTCCTTTTAAAAGTATTATGTTTTGGAAAATGGATACTAATTGAGAGTTTCTACTTTTTAATGTATGGTATTGTTATGTATGGGTTACTATATAATTATCTAAAAATATAAACCTAAAAAGGTATTTGGGAATGTAAGAAAACGAATTCTTAATTTAAAACTCAAGATTGTGTGTTGAATAAATATCAAGTCCTTATAGTTTTGATGAGATCAGGGTTTAGATAATTTTAGAGTTTAGGATAATATAAGTAAGTACCATTAAGGGATTCTAATTTAAGGTTATCATGATATAATATTTTAATATTACCATGCCTCTTCATTTAAACCATGTTTGTTCAAAATATTTTTCTATAGAGGAAACATGGAAGCTAAAGTATAAAAGCACTAAAAAGAAAATATGATTTTAGATCATTAATATAGAATGGTTATAATTGGAATAGATTAGTTTGTTACTGTGATCGATTAGTTGATACAGGATATTAACTATGGTTTCATATATGTGAGAGATAAACTATGTTAACTATCGAGGAACATGTCTATTTTAGGAAATTTTATAAAACAACACTCTTTAACATTCAGTGGATAATTTTGAATTTTGATTGTTAAAGTTTGGGTTAAATAAGAATAAAATATATTAAAAGTCATGGTTTTTTTAGAACATAAAATGTAACTCTTGCTACTAACCAATTTATGGTGAAACTAATTATTGGTGGTCAATGGTTAATAATATTATAGAAAGAGAAGAAATTGATGCCTTCGAATGAGATGAATTAAGAATTTTTTCCTTGAGATATATTTTTATAGCATTATTTTGAATATAATGGAAAATAAATTCTTGGAATTGGGGTACAAGGATGAAGATTCAGTAGCTATGTATGAATCAAACTTCTCCTAATTGGAAAGTTATGTATCAAATTGTATTCAGGATCTTGATAGAAAAAATAATTGGTTTTACTTATAATTAAATCCAGCATATCAAAGGGAATTATCTTCTCATGAATTCAAAACTTATGTGAAACTTGTTCGATGTGATGATAAGGTAGAAATAGAATTTTATAATGATCACATATTCACTGAAAATAAGAAAAAAAAGGGGTTTATATGTTACGTAATAAGGAATCTTCCATCAAATAAATCCAATGATAAGAAAACCAAGTTTCCATATTGTAATAAGTGTGGTAAAAAGTACTCGATGAATGTCATTTAAATAATGGAAAGTGTTTCTAATGTGGTAGGTTTGGACATGTGGACTGTGAATGTAATTAAATAGATCACAATAATGATCATACAAATAAATAAAATCCAATAGTAATTTGTTTTAATAGTAAAAAGATGGGTCATTATGTGATTACTTGTATGAAGATAACAATAAATGATAAAATTCGTCAAAATCAAAAGTATAATGTTGTGTCTAAATCCTTTACAACTACTTCAGTAGATGTAGGACCATCCACTAAGGTGGAGCTAGGAAAATTAATTGTTTATTTATATTATGCTAATTCATTTTTTGATTTAGGATCTACACATTATTTAATTTTTGAGAAATTTTCTGATAAATTGGAAATTTCACCTTAAGAAATGATGTCAAAAATTTTGGTAAAAATTATTGGGTGTAATATTAAGGAAAAAATAAATTATAAAATATTCATGTTACTGTCTATATAATGGTTTTACTTGAAAACCTTATTTTCTTTACTCATGTAGTGTTTGATATTATTCTAGGTAAGGATTGGATTTCTGTTTATCATTACAAGATAGATTATAAATCTAAAGAAGTTTTTTTCTGAATTAATTTCAGTTTTTATACAATAATGAATTCATACCTTTGATAATATATCATGAATTTAAGAAATTGATTAAATACATAAATGAAATTTATCTTAAACATATTGTTGAGAATAAGTAAGCTATTCAAATTTGTGATATTTCAATAGTAAATGAATATCTAGATGTATTTTCTAATGAATTTCTTGTTATTATACTTGATCATGAGATTTAATTTACTATTGACTTACTACCTAATTTTAACCCAATTTAAAAACCTCCTTATTAAATGGATCAAGTATAAATTTTGGAATTTAAAAATAAGTTATAAGAGTTTCTTGATAAAGGTTTTATTCTTCATATCACTTCACCATGGGGTGATCTTATTTTGTTAATTATAAAGAAATATAATTCCAATAGGCTTTAAATTTATTATATAGATTTTAATAATATCACTGTTAAGAATATCGATCTATTTCCATATATTGATGACTTTTTTATCAGCTCTAGGGAGCTCATTATTTTTTAATGTTAAATCTTAGGTTTGAGAACCATTATTTGTAGGTGAAAAAAGATAGAATTTCAAATATGAAATTTTTTACTATATATGAGAATTATGAGTTTGTGTTTATACCCTTTGGGTTTAAGAATGCTCCAACTATATTTATAGACCTTATGAATATATTTTTTCATAATTTTTTGGATAAGTTTTTGATTGTGTTCATTAATTTTATTTTAGTACTTTCTAAAATTTATGAGGATTATAAAAACACCTGATGATTGTTCTAAAAATATTAAAATAAAATAAGTTTTATGTAAAATTTAATAAATTTGAATTTTAGTGGTGACATATTTATTTACTTGGACATATTGTAAATAAATATGAAATAACTATTGATCCATCTAAAACAAAAGTGGTTGAAGAGTTGATAAGACCTAAAAATATCACATAGGTTCATAGTTTCCTTGGATTAGAGGGTTACGATCAAAATTTTGTTGTAAATTTTTATCAGTTATCTATACCACTAACTAAGTTAACTAAAATAAATAAATTCATCTGTACAAAATAATGTGATAAATGTTTCCCATAATTAAAAGGAAGATTTTTGAATACTCCAGTTTTGTCCTTTCCATCCAAAATGGTGATTTTTATCTACAACAATGCTTATTTGAAGGGACTTGATTGTGTTTAGATGTTGAATAATTAGGTGATTATTTATAATTTATGTTAATTGAAACCTTATGAGCTAAATTATTATATATATTACCTTTAACTAGATACTATGGTTTTTTATTTGAAAATATAGAGATATAATTTATATGGAGTAAAGTGTGAAATATATATTGATCATAAAATTTTGAAGTATATATATTAACTAATAAAGAGTTGAAAATAAGAAAAATAAGATGTTTGTAATAGATTAAGTATTATGAATATGTTATTTATTACCATTTATAAAAATCAAATATAGAGTAGTTGGTGATTTAATTCATAAAGATAATGAATCATAACTATTCTATGTTTGGAACATGATAATTTGGTAAATGATTTGATAAATGTTGGTCTAGAAATTTTACATGAAGTAACTCCCACTATTTTTTTAGGTGTCACTACAATAATATTTTTTTAATAGAGTTAATAAAGCTCAGAAGGAGGATATTGTTTTATAAAAAAAAGGTAGAATTGGTTAAGAAAGGTTAGTTTACAAAATTTAACATTGATATTGAAGGTGTTTTTAGATTTATAAAAAGATCATGTGTGGATTTTTATTCCTATTTGAATAAATAATTTTTGATTTAAGATCATATTTCTCCATTTTTTATTTATCCCAGTATCACTAAGATGTATAGAGACCTTCAGGAATATTTTTTGGTGGGATGGAATGAAGAAAGACATTACTAACTTTACCATGAAATGTTTGACTTGTCAAAAAGTTAAATAAGAATGAAAATTATATAATGTGATGTTTCATCCTTTTCTAGTGCTATCATGAAAATTGGGGAATATATCAATGGATTTCATGGTTATATTACTTAATACATCTCAAGGAAATAATGTGATATGGGTTATTGTTGATTGTTTAACTAAATATTATTATTTTCTTCATATTAGATACAATATTTATTTAGATCATCTTTATAGAATTTATATTAAAGAGATAATAATATTGGATAGATTCCCTATTGCTGTTGTATCTAATCATAATCTCAAATTTACCTCTAATTTTTAGAAAATCCTTTAGAATTCATTGGGTAGTGAATTAAATTTCAGTACAACTTCTCATTCTCAATGTGATAGAAAGTCAAAGTGAACTATTTGGACTTTATAGGATATGTATTAATTTTTTTCATTAGATTACTAAGGAATTTGGGATAATCGTCTACTATTAATTTAATTTTATTATAATAATAGTTTAAATTTCAGTATGTATATGGAACCGTTTGAGGCATTGCATGGAAAGCAACGTCAAAATCTAGATTATTGGGATGAAATTGGTGAAAGAAGGTTTTTGGGAAAAGAATTGTTAGAAGAGATGGTTGAGAAACTTAATTAGATTATAAAACATATAAGGGTGTATCAGAGTAGGAATAAAAGTTATGCAGATAACCGGAGGAAATATCTTTCATTTGAGGTAGGTGAACATGTTTTTCATAAAGTATCTCAAGGGAAAAGTGTTATAAATTTTTGTAAAAAGAGAAAGTTATGTCTATGTTTAATTTGACTGTATGAAGTCCTCAGTAAGTTTATAATTTTTTTATTATTGAGTGGCCTTGACTATGAGTTTATCCCAGGTATATGGTGGGTTTCATGTTTCATTATTAATAAAATATATACAAGAAGCATCTCATTTTTGAGTCCTAAATTAGTTTATTTGGATGAGAATATTTCTTATGAAGAACATCATATTAAGATTATTGACCGTAGATAGAATATGTTGTGTAATAAGGTGATTCACGAAGTTAAGGTTTTGTGTAAAAAACATATGATTTAAGAAGAAACATTGGAATCAAAAAAATTATTAAGGAAAAATATATCCACCTATTTAAGTAATGAATAAAATTGTGAGAATGAAATTTTTAAAAGGGGGAAGAATGTACTAACCTAGTTAATGTTGATAATAGATAAATTTTATTACTTATAAATATTCATGAATTATATTTTATAGATTTATATTATCTATAATAATATTAATTAATTTTTCAATCAAAAAGTAAATAGTTTTTTTCATACTAAATCCGTTTACATGTTTGATATAGTTTTCTTTAAAAAAATTAATTTATAAATTCAAATTTTGAATTTAAAAAAAATATCATTTTTTATATTAGAAATTAAAAATTATCTTAGAATTAATTTTTGTTAATTTTCTAAAAAATTATTTTTGGGTGAATAGTAGAAAATACCGATTTTTAAGAAAACAGTCTTTTATTTTATGTATTTACAAGTTACATTTTTTTTGTAATAATTTTAAAATTTAACTAGATAATTTTTATTAGAAATAGTTCAATAAATTTCATTATAATCAACATTATACTTTAATTTGGTATAAGAACGTTTTAATACTTAAAAAGACATTTTTCTAGAAAATAATTTTTCATCATGTTTTTCTGGTTCGTTTTTAAATCAATATCTACCACTTAGAGAAATTGAATTTGATAAAATAGAATAAATATTTTTAATCATAATATATGAATTTTTTAATGAGGTTTCTTTCATTTTTTGTCATTATGAATTGTAACTTTGGTAAAAAAGTCAATTACCATGGAAAGAGTTAAAATGGGTTAGAAGGGTTAAAACTAAAAAATCAGGGTAAAATTGACCTAAAACATGTCTAAACCCTATTTAATGGTCATATTTAGACCCTATATAATCTATTGTTCTGATATTATTCATTTTGGAACCATCTGGCTTGAGTAATACATTAATATATTTTAATCTTTTAAAAAATTCTACGTGCGCCATCTCCCTCACTTATAAATGGAAACCACATCTCCTCTATTATTCACACTTCAAGAGCCTTTTATCTTGGATAATACCTGATCTAATACCTTAATAACGTCTATTATAAAGTTCTATAGGTCCTTTTTTATCATAATACCATCCTAGGAAGGATTTAGTTATAAAACTAAGGAGGATATCTAAAGAAGAGGTGTAGTTCTTAACCGAGTGTTTTCATTTTATTTCTTCTTTTACCTCATTTTAAACTCTCTTAACCATTTTAATGTAATAAAATAAATATATCACATATAATATAATGTTATTGTGTTTTTTTATAACCCATTTTCATATAATTAACCATATAATAAAAAATAAAAAACATCGCTTGTGTGTACATGAAAACTACCGCCTCACGAGATGATATATTTCATTTTTCATCATCGACCCTTATGAATGGTCAGAATAATGGATGAAAATGATATAATATAATATATATATATGATAGAAATTTCTTTCTATAATTTCAAATAAATTTTCTAATTATCTCATTATAATCTAATGAAAAATAGAAACACTAATCATGTGTACGTGCAGACTATCGCATCACAAACTGATGTATATTATTTTTCATCACCACATCACATGGATTTTATATATAGGAATATTTAAATAAATAATATTATCTTTATTATATAATTATAATTTTTTAAATATAAAATAAAACTTACCTTATTTCACTCATGTTCACTGAAAAATGGAAATGTTACTTATGTGCACGTATGTACTATCGTCTCCATGTTGTAACATAATTCCTTTTTCATAACCATATTACATGGTTAGTTCTAAAATTATAAATAATTAATAAACATTGATAATATAAAATGATTAATATTATGGAAATTATATAACCAATATCCATTTGACTATAATCAACCTACCCAATTCATTTCTAACTTATAAGCCAGATGTTCTCAAAACATCCAGCGTGAATTTAATCAATTAAGTAAATAAGTATTACATGGATAAAAGTGAAATAAAAGGAATAATAAACTTGAAAAAGTTATTAAGAAATTAAATAATTAACATAAGTTTATTATTTGGGAATAGAAAGAGTATATGTGACAATTCAAACTTGAGGTAAGGGACACTTTACCTTAAAACCTCATTTTAAATGTTTTAAAGATTTATTTTATAAATATTTTTACTTCATGTTCATATTATAAAAATTATTTTATGGATATATTTATATTGAAATAAATAAAATATAAAGGACATTTTACCTAATTTTTTTGAATTTATTTCAATGGTTTTCAAAAGGATTATTTTTAGGCATTTTATATGAAACATTTTGGCTTTCTTTACAAAAAGGTAAATGTATTGTTATATTTTAATGTATAAGATGTCAATGACTTTCCCCGATGCCACAAAAATTATTTTATTTTTGGATTACTTTAAAAGATTTCGTGTTTTCTTTAAATTAAAACCCTTCTTCCCTTTATTCTGGGTATTTTAGTTTTGAAATTTTGGTTTTAAAGGAAAGAGATATATCAATATCTAAAAATGTTTTGTTAATTGGGTTCAAAAATATATTTTTATGAGTTGATGATGGAAATTAAATATTCTATGTGTTTCAAGTATGTTATTATCCTTATAAATGTGTTATTATGATTATTTATCCTGATATAGATCTCTAATGCATTGGATAATTATTATTCTCTCTAGAGAATTATGGTAGAATTAACTGAGTAGGTTATTCCATTTATAAGGGTTATATGAATATGATACCACAATACACCTATATAAATATTATATGATTTATAATGAGTTTTCATGGAACTATTTTGATTTCATAATATAATCTAATGATCATTTTTTTAAAGGAAGTGTTATCTCCTTTATGGGTTAAAAGGTATGTTTTTGAGAAAATGTTTTTTATGGGTTTTTATGTTTTCTAAGAAACCCTCATGATTATGATTTTTTTCCTTTATGTTTTCTAATAAAGTGTTTTGTGAAGCAAATTGGAATTAAAGCTTATTTTATGAATAAGTAAATGGTTATTTGATATTTATGTTTATTGTGTTAAATTCAAACTCTCTTATATGATCTCATGGTTTTGAAATAGACTAACAAGTTCATTTCTTCCTTTTTATATGTCCCTTATTTAGATTTTTGTGATTATACCACATTTTCAAAAAAAATCATAGGTTTTAAGGATAACTAGGAACAATGATGAAGTCAAGTTGAGAATCATGAATACTTTTCATGAAAAGAAAACATGTTTCATTTTAAAAGTATTCTATTGTAGAAAAAATGATACTAAGTAGAAGCTTTCACTTTATAATGTATGGTTTGTTATGTAAGATTTACGAACTAATTATATAAAAATATATACCTAAAAGGTCTTTTTAAATGAAATAAAATTAATTCTTTTTTTAAAACTCCAGATTTTGGGTTGAATAAGGACCAGTTCCTTATAGAAATGTCCAAGATCTTACGTGCAATTCAGTTATTTTTTATATGGGATTCCTAGGGTATTCCCTAGGTCCCATCCTTAGGCATGACATTTTGAGATACCTAGGATACTCCCTTGAATATGGTGGATGCACCTAATATGTTTGGGATGCCCATAATAATACATAGGATTTGACGAGTGTGACCAATGACTATAGTATTCATAGGATATTAACCAAGATCCGATGAGAATGCATCATGTTTTGGGATTTCATAGGATTACTTGTTGAGAATTGGATATTGATCCCACTATTACTAATATCTTAGGATTACCTCCAAGGAATTGGTTATATTCCTGATGCTACTATTATTATTGCCCAAGATCACCTCCTAAGAATCAACTTTGAGCCTATTATTAATAGTATTTCCTAGGATCACCTCCTAGAAATCAACCATGAGCCTACTATTTTATGGATTTTATGCCCGATATGATTTACATGATTTTAAAATATACTTAGAGATACTTTGACATTGGCTGAAGTAGATATAGTCTATCCTGGGTGTCACATTAGAACCAGAGGATCTAAGTTGGATATTTATTTATGACTTTTCAATTTAGTTATATTATTTATTTTGATCATATCATATATGCATACACTATGTTTAATGGTTATATTTGGGGCCTCATTAGTGGTTCCCTACTAAGTTGTACTTATACCCTGATCAGGCGGCTATGACACTTGGGTACCCAAGAAGATCTCATTTATCATAGGTTCATATTGGGAAGTGGCCCAGTATTACATGATCAAGTTGAATGGATTATAAATTATTAGTAATTGGGATTGGATAAGGATCAGGGATGAAATTAGAGCCTTGTATCCTTTTATTATTTTATTTATATTTCATATGTGATCTAATTAGTGGGGTATCGGTGTTGTTGTATGTTGGTATGACTGTGTGTTTGTATGATACATTCATTTATCATTAAAGATCCTATTTTATTACTTTTGTGTACTCTATTTATTTTTGATGGATGATGTTTGGTTTATTTTCCACTGTTATAACACTTTGATATGAAATTATAGTCTCCCCAAGGTAACACCTTATACTCTCACGGCTATATGAAATCCATTATCATATGGTGGGGCATTACTAAGTCCATATGGTGACTCTGGCCATAACACTAGTTGAGCATTCTCCAATCATGGGATGTTTCAAAGTGGTATCAAATTATTTTATTTTGTCTTACTATTTTGGGAGATAATAGATAAGGAATAATATTTTATTAGATCCTATGATGGACTTTAGACTGGTGCATCACAAACACCTTTTCTATTGAGAAGTCTAGGTTATAAGGGATATGGGATTGGTATCCTTGGTTTTATATTTTACGGTTGTATGATTTCACCTAGTGTGATTCACTTGGGTTTTTGGATTTATGATTTAGGGATTTTTGGCTCTTGTCTCATTAAAGAGAGGTATGTGTATATGAATCATATTTTTAATGTGGTATTCACATGAAATATGAATAATTGTGTGTGATGTGTATCATTGAAAATATAGGGTTCATTTGTTTAAAGTAAAACCCAAAAATTATATGGTGTATAAAATTTTGGTGGAATTATACTCAATGGGACCATGATATATTTCTTTTTATGACAGGTCATGTGGATTTTATGGAGAGATTCCGCTTGATGAAACTATACAACCCCTCTTGTAAGGGATGTATAGTGACCCTTAGTTGGTCAGCATAGGCATTGGATACATTCATGATCAATCCCTTGAGGGTAATCATGGAATTTATTTAAAAGAAAAAAAATAGGTTTGATTACTTAAAGTGTCAACAACAACAAATATGTTTCTTTACCATATAACTTCTTGGTGGTGTTCTACATAACCGAACAATATGATTACGGTATACTAAATACATTTCATATTAGTAATGATTTCATTATATGTTTACGAAGATGTTATCATGGTCATTGAGGGGGTACTCCCATATTTAGATTCCCGGTGAGGATCAGTGCCCTAGTAGGCTGATAACTTGTAATTTTATGCCTGATATATATATGTAGATAGGAGCCCTAGAGGGGGTGTTTTGTCATGTGAGTATCCTTGTGATGTTGGAGAGAGGGGTAGGGGTACTTCCTGTGAGTTATGATCTATGTGATATGTCATTTATAGGCTAGGTGGGTGAGCCTAGTGTCATTGAGATGTGTCTCAAGATATTAGTGATTTGAGTTATATATATATGGGCAACCAGGGAGAGGGGTTAGTCCAGGAATATGATTTACTTTATATATGGGAAGCATGAGTAGATTATTTAATTTACGAGATTTATTCACATGATGTGATATCAGTTATGTAGCATATATGTGTGATATTTTTTTGTGATGAAAAACACTTAAGGTAATTTGGTATCGAGGTTTGGTTTTAGAGGGAGGGATTGGTATGATAGTTAAAACTAGTGTTTTAATCCATGGTTCCTAAAGAGGTTAAATGTTTTGATCCAATACGATTAGATCAGGGATGAATAGAGTGTTGTTAGATACTTATGATATTATGGTGACATTAGTTGGTGGGTGATCATATGATAGAACTTAGAATGAGTAAAATTCCTCAATTTTGAAAAGGACCACCAATGGTGTTTCTGGCTAGATAATATTGACATTCCATGATCATGGTAAGATATTTAGGTGCATAAGCTTATGTACAATGAGATAAGACTCATGGGATTATGATTTTTTTTATGTGATTGGGTGTTATAAGAGTTTACATATGTTGGGTATAACTGAAATTGATCACTGCATATGATTCATTTTGTTTATCTTGTATATTTGTGAGAGGTTTTATGTGAACTAAGAATAAATTGTTTTGATAGAATGCTTGTGGGACTAGTTACCTAGGGTTTCATGGAAATGAAAAATGTCCCTATGTGGTTATGGGTGAAATTGGAAATGGATCAGGTGTGGTGACACTATCAATCAAAGGTTTTTTCCTTAACATAGATTTTCAGAAAGGCATGTTATTGAACCTTGTTGAGGTTGTGATCAAGGAGAAATATAATGGAATCCATATGGTGGGGATTGAACCATTGTTTGTTATAGGGTTTTTCCCTCATTTCATATGGAATTTAGGTGAATGTTGATGATTTTTTTCCTAGTGATCTGAGAATGGGTAGAAATTGATGTTTATCATTGCTGCTCAGTTATGATTAGAATGACCTCATACAATCATTACATGAAATAAGTGAGAAAAATGGGTTGTGTAGGAACAACCTCCATGTGGGAAGGGTCATGGGTTTGATAAGATCAATCATTGGATGATTGATATTCTATTTAGATGTTTATGTGTAGATGGATTAGGTTTTATCTAGTTCCTTAGTGAATAATAAATTAGGTTTAGATATGGTATTGGATGGATTCCATGCATTGGTATTGGGATCAATATGGTTTAGATGGGATCTGAGGGTGTGTCAGATTGTGGATGCACCAGTTATCTAGGTGAGGGTATGATAATTGATTTAGTTGGTTGAGGATCAAACCATGGAATTACACCTAAATCCAAGTTCAGAATTCGATGCAGATGTTTAACAATATCGAAATACCTTTAGGGGTTAAGGCATCATGATCGAGTGGATTTATAGTGTGACAATGGGTATAGCGGGTCATTTTTTTAGTATAGTTATATAGGGGAGGAATGAGAAGTGTTTTATTGTGTTATTAGGTTTTTTAAGAAGGAAATCTCACTAAGTGGGTTGATGGAATGAAACAATTGTGTTTTAGAAGGTGATTTTGATGGTGGGGAGAACCATGGATTAGGATAAGACCTGGTGAGACAAGTATTATACTGAGGATCACCATAATCTTGAATATAAATTGATTGATTAGACCATCATTTTTCAGGATAGATAGGTTCCATTGAGCATCATCTCGTTTTTGGTGTCGATGATGAGTGTGAAACTTGAGTTTTGGAGAATAGTGTGCTCTTATGTTTGGAGTTTTAAGGTGGAAGCTCTTTATACATTCAAGTATGGAACATGATGAGTTGATCATGAATTGACTACTAAGATAGGTTGATATTTGTGTTTAATGAATACTATGGATTCTTGGGGATGATAAGTGCTATGGTAGGGAGGTTGTAAAACCCATTCCATTATAGGTTATAAATTTGAGAATCAATTTGAATTTTTTTCTTAAATTAGGGTTTGTTTTTTTAATTGGGAATTAAATCTAGAATCTAATCATGGGAGCATATCAAGAGGATGTTTTTGGATATGGATCAAGTCCTAGTATGTGGAAAAATTTCTTAGTTGATCCAGAGTAAGTCCAGAAGGACTTGATGAAATTTATTTAGCTGTAGTAGGTCATGTCATGACCCATTTTCCATGTATTTACTTCCTATAGTGAGGGGTTATAAGGTTATACTATAGAAATTTGCATCACAATTTTAAAGGTTTTATGTCATGATGAATGATAGTCAATGATTTATCCCTTCTACAAGGTGGAATCGCATTGTGAGAGGTGCAAGGAACATGTGATTGCATTGTAATGACTAGGGGGCCTTGGGATGTGCCTCTTCCAAAGAAGAAATCTCACTAAAACCCCAATGGTCATTCCATGACTAGGATACTAACTTGTTTTTAAAATAGGGTAAGACTAGTAATATACCAGTTGTCCCCCTTTTGTTCTTGGTTGAATAAGACGCACGAGGGGAGGACATTTCGACTGATCCTCCCCCATCAACTTACTACATTGTTTCCCCTTGATACATGGTGATTTATTAGTGATTTAAATGGTTATTTGAGATATATTTATCCTTCCTATTTATTTTATATTATTCTTCTTCGATAACCTCCTATTTCAATGTGTTTCTGTTAGAGATTTAGTAACAATTTCCACTGAAGCATGGTGGAAATCATCTATCTTTGTGTAGCTGTAGGATATCCTATGAGGAAGAAATCATGTTTTTTCTTTTATTTTATTTAAATTTATGTTTACCTATATATTTTTATAGGTAATTTTCCCAAATTGGATAAAATTATCTATTGAATTGATGTCATGTGTTGGGTATTTCATGTGAATTTGGATTGGGTGTGTGTCAGAAGTTTACTTCACTTTGTTGCTTATAGTTTCAGATATTGATTATGGCTTGGTGAGATTTTAGGTATTATTCCTATTTAATTAAAATTGAGAAATTAATTATAAATTTTTATAATTAATTAGTTTGGATATTGTGGCTTGAGATAGGTGCTTGATATGTTAATGAGATCATGGATGGGACTTGGATGATCTTAGATGTGAGTTTCTAGAATGATTAAAAGGGAATAAATCCATAGAAGTTAGGTGGTCCCTATACATTTTCCTATTGTTTATTCATTTTATTTATTCAACATGTGATATGTGGTCTCACTACTAAGGGCAATTGACCTTTCAATATTAAATTAATTTTTTTGTTAAAATGAAATTCCTATTGATAAAAAAATTGGTAAGGTCCATGATTGGCCCTTGGACACTCATTGATTCCTCAATAATCAATGGATGAGTCCATGACTAATATTTTAATCTTTTAGGTACATGGACCCTGAGGGGTGAGAAGTAAATAAATTATTTTAGCATAGTTTCCCTTAGTGTAGGTGCCTTGGTGACCTCCAAGTAGAGGGATTCAATGATATTAGATTTATTGGACCTATTATCCCTGTAAGAAACTTGATATGAATTATAGATTGAGGCCTAATTGAGATGAACAAGGGTTGATTATTCCTCCCCCACTAGTATGTGAGCACCAAGTGGGTATCCCCTGTGTAGATTGATGGATATGTTAAGTGTGTGAGGATTGAATTAGAGTTACTTGGAATGGGTATATTATTGAGGAAATATACCTCATGTGATGAGGATATAGGATTTCCTACAAGACCATATGAGTTATGGTGAGATCGTGACAAGGCTGAGGGATTACATTCCCTCTAAGTGATGGGTGTTGACCTAAGATATGAGTTTGAGACTAATAATCCCATGTAGGGTGTCCATGTAATGATAAGACCTAGGAGACCTTTGTGGATACCCTCCTGTTATGTACCCTTGATAGGGTTAGTGTCAGAATGTGTAGTGATGATTTTAGGTGTAACATTAGAACTCAAATCAAAGTCATGAGCTTCATGAGGCTACAGTGACTATTAAGTGATATATTATGGGAGGGATACACTTCCCTAAAGTCCTTATTAATGAATGCCTCAGTCTTATCATTAGGGATTCAATGTATGATTTATGGATGTTTTGATTCTTGGGATACTTCCTATGATCTAGACCTTTGAGCCTCATATATATATTTAGATGACTAGGATATTTCCAAAGATTTAGTGGACACAATTTATATGTGGAATACTGAGGTAGATACCTAGGATTCAACATTTATGATTTTTTTGTAATTATCAGGATCATAAATAGGATTCATTAGTTTCCTACCATATCTAAGAGATCTTCTATCCCCCTTCCTCCTGCTTATATCTACAGGTTTTGGAAGTATTGATTTTGCATTATATAGTAATCCATCACCCCTTCTCTATTGTTTCTTGCATTTTTCCTTTAGTGTTTCATTGAGATATTGTTGGTTTTTTTAGGGTGTGTTTTGGTGAATTTTTAAAAACCCTTTGGTTTGGTTCAGGTTGATCCAACATTTTCTTATGTGATTGGGGTTTTAAGCTTGTTTCTTTTTTCCCCATGGTGTGCAACTATATCAAAAAGCTTTTTCAAGGTTGGTAATCCTTGTTCTCTCCTGTTTACATGTTATGTGTGGGGATTACATACTTTTTATTTCATTTGGGAGGATATTATGGGTTGGAAAAATAAATATAATTAATCATCATAACTAAAATTGATGTGTATGGGTGAGATATCACATTATTTTCTATATTTATATATTTTATTTATTATATTGAGAATTTTTTTGCCTTGCTTAAAAAATGGCTATTGGGAGACTTGTTTTCACTGTATATGATATAATGTGATGAACCAAGCTATGTTTTTGTGATCGCACCCAGAATAAAAGGTTAGTAAAACTATATGTGGATAATAAAATGGTTTCCTATGGAATATATTTTGTGTGATAATACCCATTCTAAATAAATAACTTATGAAATGAAATCCATTGAATAAATTGTGGGAGTCGAGATGTGTTGTTGTTGTTGTTTGTGGTTGCCTTGTTGTGTTTTCCTTGTGTGGTCTAGACTGTTGTGTGGTGATAGAGGTGAAAAAATGGGATTTTTAGTGTGTGGGTCTATGATGTGATGTGGTTGGTTGGAATGGATGTGATCTGGGAAGTTTTTTGATGTGGTGTGTAGAGGTTGTGACATGCAGTGGTGATAATGTGTGGTAGTGATGTATGGTGATGATGTGCGGTAGTGATATGTGGTGGTGATGTTTGGTTGTTGTGTTCATTTTTTATGTTGTGATATGTGGTTTGGATGTGTTATGTGTGGTTACTATGGTGATATGGCTTGGTAAATGTGACGTTGTCATGACCCATCCCTTGGGGCCCATGTCGTGACTACCCCGGGCCTGCCTTCCATAGGCCAGGGGTTGGTGACTAGCATCGGAAAGGAATATCCCAAAAATGGAAGGCATTTCCTTTAAACCTGTGCACACAAAGATAGGGCATACTGCACAAAGAAAACCAAAAAGGAAATAAAGTATCAAACCCACCAAAAAGTATCACTACTGAGAGTAAAGTGTATAAACTGAAAGTAAAGGGGCTCGGATACAATCCCAACTGAAAGGAAAGTACATAAAAAGAAGTATAAGCTCTGGAGGTCATCCTCCAAGGATCCTACCAGAATGGTAGGTACATCTCTACATTTAATGTCACTACAACACACCACGTCTATAGATCACCTCTGACCACCATCTAGTCCTAGCTCCCCAAGGTCCAGTCAAAGTCTCATGTCATCTGCACAAGACACAATAGGTGCGGGCGAAACCCGTGCAGGGGTGAGTATAACAACACTTAGTAGGGACCCCGAGACCCCTAAAGGTCTCTCAGTAATCCATGAAGGAATACACCACAAAGGAAAATACCACAGATTTAATACCACCTAGAAATATCTCAAACACATAGCAAAAATTAAAAGACACATTTCACACCAGGTATAACTTAAGTACATAAGTAAAGATGATTAGTCGTAAAGCTAGATCATCTTATTCTGTCTAGATGCTCTACTGCTAATCCAAACAGGGTCACTAAGTGCTGACCCATTTAGTATCACTAGGTTATTACCCACATAATATTTCTAGTGTGTTACCAATATAATATCGCTACGTGCTGACCCACACAGGATCACTAGGTGCTGACCCACACAGGATCACTATTCGTTCTTCACGTCACCGCCAGCCACTGAATTCTTACACTTAGCATGCTTGATTCTGAGAGGATTTACTCCTCAATCCATCTTTTTTAGATAAACATCCATGAATTTTTACATAGATTAACCCCTAATGAACTTCTCATTATAAGGGTTCCAACGCAACAGACGGAGTGTCGAACAGACGCACAGTCTATGAGATATGGGAATTTTTGTAAAAAAAAAGGCCCAGTTGAATTCGAGTCTGATCCAACCCATCCATAAATCAATTTCCTTCAAAACTCACATATATTATCTCAAAATTACCACCTTGTTTCAAGGGTCCTCTCACAGCTAATGGTTCATCAATAGGACGCCCGGTCTACAAGTTATAATCGTTTAAGTGAAACGGGGTCGGTTGGGTCCGGATCATGGCCAACTCGGTCAGACCAACCTGACCCGACCCGGTATGGGGGTCTGGCGTGGGTCCGATAGGGGATCGGTCCAGCCAGACTGTTGGGACCGTCGGTTGGGCTCAGTAAGATGGGTACGGCCCGGTGGAGGGTCTGACCCGATGGTGCGGGTCCGGCCCGGGGCTGTAGGTCCGCCCCGTTGAGCCACGATTCTGCCCTGTTGAGCCACGGTTCTAGCCCGCTAGTCAAACAGGTCCACCATAGGTGAACCGGTCTGCTCGACCAAGACACAAAAGACTACTGCATCCGTCTTCCCGCTCGTCCCATGGTTGACGTGGGGCAGTCTCCTCACCACGATCAAGCAACCGCGACATTGTTATGTGGTTGGCCAGGCTGGGTAGTCGGACTCCTACATGCGGTCGATTGAATAATTCCATATAATAAAAAAAATTACACATAATTTCTGAGACATTACATTCTCCCCACCTTAGGGCTTTACATCCCTGAAATCTAAAACAAAAAATAATCAAACAGATGGGGGTAATGAGCATGAATCTAAGCCTCCCACTCCCATGTGCTCTCCTAGAGATTCCCGTGCAGCCACTGAACTCACACTAGAAGAATCAACCACCCACGTAGGACCCACTTCTATTGATCCTCTATCTCCACCAAGAACTTCGCAAACGTCACCCCATCGTTAATGTCCAACTCTCCCCAGTCAATGTCGTGCGATGGATCATGCATATACCTCCTTAGCTATGACACGTAGAAAACATCATGCACCTGGGGCATCTGTGGGGGTAGATCTAGGAAATACGCCACCTCGATAACTCTGATCAGGATCTGGAAAGGTCTTATGAACCTAAAAGATAACTTTCAACCCTGGCTAAATCTCTGTAATCCTCATCGAGGTGAGACCCGAAGCAAAACATGATCCCCCTCCTTAAACTCCAAGGGTCTCTGTCTTCTGTCGGTATAATACTTCTGCCTACTCTGTGCAGTCCTCATATGCTCTTGGATGATCTACACCTTCTCGTTGGTAGCCCATACCAACTCTTAACCCATGAGTGCTGACTCCTCTGGGTTTGTCCATCATAAAGGTGATCTATAAGGTTGCTCGTAAAAGGCCTCAAACGGTTCCATGCCAATGGTGGAGTGATAGTTGTTGTTGTATACAAACTCCACCAGTGAATGGTGGTCCTCCCAATTGCAACTAAAATCTAGGAAACAATCACGAATCATTTTCTCTAAGGTATGTATGGTATTCTTCGTCTGACCATCCGTCTAAGGATGAAAAGCTATGCTCAAGTGAATCTGCATCTCTAATGCCTAATGTAATCCCCTCCACAGCCGGGATGTAAAGTGAGCTTCATGATCTGAGACATTCGTTGAAGGCACCCCATGAATTCGCACTATCTCCTGGACATAGAGGCGTCACAATCCCCCTACCGGTCCCTGCTCCCGGATGGGTAGGAAGTGAGCTGACTTGGTGAGTCGGTCAGTGATCACCTAGATAGAGTCGTGGCCCCTGGATTTACATGGTAACTCTATCACGAAGTCCATCGAGATATCATCCCATTTCCACTCTGGTACCTCAAGTGTCTATGCCAAGTCTGCTGGAACCTAATGCTCATCCTTCACTTGCTGACAAGTGAGGTATCATGAAATGAACTCTTCCACTGCTTTCTTCATCCCCAGCCACCAGTACTGACGCTGGAGGTCCTGTTACATCTTCACCACTCTAGGATGTACCGCTAAAGGGTATGTATGGAAGTACCTTAACACCTCCTCCTATAATTTCACTGGTACTATGGTGCATCCTCTAAAAAGGATGATGTGCTCCCCACCAATCAAAAATCCATTAGGAGCGTGTCCTAAGGATATCTGAGCATGTCGGGCCTCGCAATCAACATCCACAAGTTGTGCCTCCCTAACTCGATGTAAGATTGGGGGAGTAATAGTCATAGACAAGAGTTAAGTTTCTACATCACTATCCATGAAGGATATCTGCATCATGGCTAGATGCTCTATCACCTCACTCAGTAGATGTAAACCAGACCTCCTACTAAGTGTGTCTGCCACCACGTTCATCTTCCTAGGAGTATAGACTATCTCAAAGTTATAGTCCTTGAGAAACTCCAGTCATCACCACTATCTCAAGTTCAGGTCCTTCTGTGAGAAGATATACCTAAGAATCTTTTGGTCATATTAGTTGGTAAATCATTCACCCATCAAGTAGTTCTGCCACATCTTTAAGGCAAAGACCACTGCTACTAACTCCAGGTCATGGGTCATATAGTTCTACTCATGCTGCCTCAACTAGCGTGATCTGTAAGCGATCACTTATTTATCCTACATCAAGACACAACCCAGTCCAGTACCTGATGGGTCACAGTAAACTACATACCCAATTCCCTCCTCTGGTAGTCTCAAGATGGGTGCAATCATTAGTCTCCATCTCAGCTCCTGGAAACCCTACTGGCACCTCTCCATCCACACAAAGTTTTTTCCCTTATTTTTCAAATATAAAAAGGATGCTTCTACTTTGTAAAAGTCGGGTACAAACCTCTGGTAGTACCCAACCAACCCAAGGAAACTCCACACATCAATCACACTCATGGTTGGATCCCAAGAAAGCAATGCCTCTATCTTCACTGGATCCACTGCAACTCCAGCCTCTAAGATGACATGTACTAAAAAGTGGACGTCCTAAATATAGAACTATCACTTCGAGAGATTACCATAAAGCTGGTGCTCTCGGAGTGCATCTTGGACTATCCGTAGGTGTGTAGCGTGCTCCTCCTCTGATGTTGAGTACACCTAGATGTCATCAATGAAGACTACCACGAAACAATTGAGGTAAGGTGTAAGATCTTGTTCATGATTCCCATTAACACTGTTGAGGAATTGGTCACGCCGAAAGGCCTCACCAAAAACTTATAGTGGTCATGTCAGTATCTAAAGGATGTCTTTGGCATGTCTTCATCCCTCACCCAAAGATGATGATATCCTGATTTGAACTCGATCTTCGAGAACCACCTCACTCCCTTCAGTTGATCAAAGAGTTCATCAATCCTTGGAAGTGGATACTTATTCTTCACGGTCACTTGGTTCAGGTGCCGGAAGTCCACACATAGTCTCAATCTCTTGTCTAAATTCTTGGAAAACAACACCGAGGCTGCACATGGAGAAACACTAGGCCTCACAAACCCCTTCCTATGCAAGTCCTCCAGTTTTACTCTCGACTCACAAAGATCTATGGGAGCCATACAATATGTAGTTGTAGATATCGGTTCCATAATCAGGTACAAGTTAATGAATAATTCTACCTATCTGTGAGGAGGTGGTCCTAAGACATCTTTTGGAAATACATCCTCATACTCGTCCACCGCTATAGGAAGGCTCAGACTCCCCTCGTCCACCATACCAAGGGTAAGGCTATCCAACAAGTGAGTGATCGGCTACACCCTCCTACAGGAAATTCAATCCTATGATGCAAAGGTTATCTTCTCACTGGTAAAGGAAAACTTGGTCCGATCCTCACAGACACACCTCACTTTGTGCCTAAAATAGTTGATCTAAGCATAAATTGTGGATAAATAGTTCATACCCAGGATATTATTGTAAGGCCTCAACGCTACTACTAGGAGGTCCCAGTCAAATATCTCACCACCTAGAGTAAGCTCACACTACTTTAACCAGTGTGTAATTGTAGAATCCCCTCCCATAGGTGTCACTAATAGAAAGGATCAAGCCAACAGCTCCACCAGAATCTCTGAGCCTCAAACAAGGTCCATGGAAAGGAAAGAGTGACTGACATCTGTTTCTATAAGAACTGCAGCTAAGGTGGAGTAGACATAGATCATACCACTAATAATCTCAAGAGCACCGTGGTCGTAGGTCTCCATCATTTGAAGCTATCCTCTACCCTATTCACCTACTCCCAGAGCTCGTGTTGGACCTGTTGGGGGCGGTGGTGGTAGTACCTCAAATCGGCATCCATTGTCTGCCTCTTGGCCTTCTCCCCTGCCACGTACTCTGCCCTGTGTAATTCCTTTCTTGAACCTCTATCGTTGTCTTGGTGGTCCCTCAACCACCTGATGGTCATCTGTATAGGGAGTCAGACAGTCACAAGCCATGTGCCCCTATCCGCCGCAAGAGTAAAAAACTCTAGACCTTAGATAACCTCCTCTACCTTGAGAACTCCACACCTCTGACCCTATATCTTGGGGTCATCCTTAAGAAGGTCTGGCTCATTTTATCCTCTGTTTCATCTGCCTACTACCTGCAATAGATGACTCAACCGCCTGTCACCCGGTGGTGGCTCTCACCATAAGTGCCTGCTTAGCTTGGAAACTCTCCACCAATAGTTCTTTCTCTATCACTCTATCCTGCATTAGGATGTTGATAGAAATCATCAACACCCTAATCTCCCTTAGGATCCACTACTCAAAGGTTTAGTCCATGAATAAAGGGTCATGTACCATGTCGGTGGAGTATTAGGAGAGGTCGGTAAACCTCGCTGAGTAATGGGCCACAGTGAGGAAGCCCTAATATAGGTGTAGTAACTCCTGAATATGCACTAAGAATAGTGTCATTGGTATGAACTCCACCCTGAAGAGGCTCTTAAAGTGCAACCATACAATGGTTTCTTTCTCATGTATTTGGATCATCATGATCCACTATTTCCCTACCATTCCTTGAAAAATTCTAGCGGCTATAACTACCATATGATATGTAGGTATATATAACAAGTGAAAAACTCATTCCACAACCTCCATATAGTCCTCAGATGCTTGAGGATCTTTCATGCCTCAAAACCTCGAAGGCCTCTGCCTCTATAACTCGTACAATGCGCTCAGTCAGTGTGCACTGTCTGTTGGTGGGGCTGATAGCAATTGCTGCTCTCAGGGTGGTGATGTTGTTGGTACACCACCCGAAGGTACTATCATTGTAAGTGGTCCATGCACCGATGCCTCATCTCTTGGTGGACCATCTTTATGATATCTCACTGGAATCATGGTTGGCTGTCTTTGCGGAGGCATCCTATAGAGAAACAGATGCACCGCGGTCAATAAGTTATACATGGTTAGATGACTCAAAAAATACCAAGAGAAAGACATTTACAAAACACATGAAACTAGTGTTTTCATGTACTAAGTCAGAAAACATGATTCAGGGTTCTGGTCTATAGATACGTCATTCTCCGCACCAACATTGGACTCCCTGGACTGAAAGCCAAACTCAAGACACTTGACACTATTTCCCCCATTGAAAAATTACAGAATCTTAGTTATTCTATTAAAACTGACCACCCCCTAATACCACTTTGTCACAACCCATCCCCCGGGGCCCGTGTTGTGACTACCCCAATTACGCCTTCCATAGGCCAATGGCTGGTGACTAGCATTGAAAAGGAATATCCTAAAAAGGGAAGTAATTTCCTTTAAACCTATTCACACACAGACAGGGATTACCACACAAAGAAAACCACAAAGGAAATAAAGTAGCACAACCACTACAAAGTATCACTACTGAGATTAAAGTGTGTAAAATGAAATTAAAAGAGCCAGAATACAATCCCAACTGAAATGAAAGTACAGAAAAATAAGTACAAGCTCTTGAGGTCATCCGCCAAAGATCCTACCTAAAGGTTAGGTACATCTCTCTGTCGGACATCACTACAGCACACCACCTCTATGAATTACCTCTGACCACTGTCTAGTCCTGTATCCCCAAGGTCCAGTTAAAGTTTCACGTCATCTACACAAGACACAACAGGTGCGGGAGAATCCCATACAGGGGTGAGTATAACAATACACAGCAGGGACCCCAAGACCCCTGAAGGTATCTCAGAAATCCATGAAGTAAGCCACAATAAAGGAAAATAACACAGAGTAAATACCACCCAGAAATATCTTAAACACATAGCACAAAGTAAAAGACACATCTCACACCAAGTATAACTTAAGTACAAAAGTAAAGATGTTTAGTCATAAATCTAGATCATCTATTATGTCGAGAGACTCTATTGCTGATCCACATAGGGTCGCTAGGTGTTTACCCACACAGGATAACTAGGTGTTTACCCACATAGGATCTCTAGGTGCTGACCCATGTAAGATTGCAACATGTTGACCAACACAGGATCACTATACGTTCTTCACATCACAGCCAGCCACTGAATTCTCACACTTATCACACTTTATTCTGGGAGGATCTTCTCCTCAATCAATCAGTTATACCCCAAACTCTATTAATTCCCATGTATATTAACCCTGAAGTACCATCCCATCATAAGGGTTCCAATGCAACAGACGACGCGTCAAACAGACGCCCGGTCTGTAAGATATAAACATTTTTTTGTAAAAAGGGCCTGGTTGGATTTGAGTCTGATCCAACCCATACACATGCCAATTTCCTACAAAACTCACATATATTATCTCAAAAGTACCACCTCCTCACAAGGGTCCTCATTCTATAGATGGCACATCAATCGGATGCCCGGTCTGCAAGTTCTAATCATTTCAGTGAAATGGGGTCGGTCGGGTCTGGCCTGGTATGACAAGTCTGGCTCGGTGGCAGGTTCAGCCCGATGGTGTGGGTCCGTCCCATTGGTGTGGTTTCATCCCAGTGGAAAGGGTCCTTCCTAGCGGTGTGGGTTCGACCTGCTAAGCCATGGATCCAGCCCGCTGGACGACCGGGTCCGCCACAGGCAGACTGGTCTGCCCGGCTGGGATGCGGCAGACAGTCGTGCTCGGCTTCCCACTCACCCCGCGGTCGACCCGAGGTGGCCTCCTCACTGCGTTCAAGTAATTGTGGTGTCACCACGTGGCCGGCCAGGTTGGTCAGCCAGACTCCTTCACGTGGTCGACGGACCACATGCGCCAACATGCTTGAGTGGCCCGAGCAGGCCGCTCCTCCACGTGGCATCAACATGCACCGCAGCCAGTCATCGGTGACCTCCTACTGTCGTGGCATGCTGACAGGTGCACCACCACCCTCCTCTCTCATCCACCATTGGCAGTACCTTCAACGAGACACCAGAGTCGCTCCAGTGGTCCGTTTCTCGAACCACTTGCGCCTACGGGCCCCATTGGATGATTCCTTCACTATGAATCCCTTGGAAACGTATTGTTGACACGTTGATCATCAAACCTCAAATAAAGTGAAAAGAACAACTATGTATGAGGTACAGATCCTTGTTTGGATCATCCCTCACCCTCCACGTTAGATTTTAACCATAGGGGAAGACAGAATAATCATCACAAAGCTTGAATAAAATCCAAATTCAAATCCCCGCATTAGAACCACCCGCACGAACAAGAAAATCACATATCAACCCATTAGTCGGTTGATCCATGTTCATTGTTAAACTTAAGAATGTAAATAAAAATCAATCAAACAAAACCCCTACCTCTTTGACATTTGAAGCCACGGCGTTTCATCCTCGAGGTTTCAAGATGTTGATGTCACTCGTCACTTCCGGATCCATTCTTTGAGGTGAGTCGAAGTTGGTGATGATCCACCGGTGCATTGGTATTCGTTAGATAGGAAGACCATTGGAGTTTTGTTAGATAATATTCAAGGTTTAATCCTCATTCCACCAATGCATCAAATAATTAAAAGAAAACATGTCGAAACATTTCAGTTACGTTGTGACATCGCGTCATTTCATTGTTTCATTTATGAAAAAGTATTATTATTACGCTTCCTTTATTTCATCGTTACATTGCATGATACGGGCCATTAATGAGCCTCGTCACTGCACCGTAGCGTCTCCGTCCTCCACTCAAAGGTGAGATAAGAAATAAAATAATTATTTTAAATTATTTTATTATTTTTCTAGAAAATTCCAAAAAATAACTTTTCTTCTCGGCCCTTGCTGGCCGAATTTAAGTCATTTCTTAGTGAATCTTGGTGTTTTGAGTTCAAGGATTCCCTATAATTTTTTATCCGAGCACCCATTCAAAATATAGAAAAAAATGCTCGTACGTTTACTAAAAGTACCTTAAAAAAAGTTCAAAATTCTATTCTGGGCTCTCTGGGCCTCATAATCACGTTCCTTTAGAACGTGTGGTCTTAGAATAATTCTATATAATAAAAACAATTTACATGGAATTTCTGAGACATTACAAATGCGATGATGATGGTGGATGTATGGTGTTGTGTTGGTTCTTGTGTGAGTTGGTCCAATTATTGTGTGGTGTGGTTGTGATAGTTTTTTGGTTAGCTATGGAATAATTTATGATGAGGTAAATGAATAGGCATGGGGTGGAATTTGATGTGTGGTAAATGGATTAATTAATAAAAGTGGTGAAGTGTCGAATTAAAAGTGGGAAATGCATTGTGGTTGTGTATGGTGGTGTGATGTGTTTCCTATAGTGGTGGCATTGGTTGTGAGGTAGATGTGTGGTACAATAGTGGTGATGTGGTGTGTAATAGTGTAGTTTATGTGAACCCATAGGTTGGTATTTTTGTGCTATCTATATACCATGCATGTTTATATTATTTCTATAGGCTTCTTGCTACATTTGGATAACCTCACCAATGCTCAGATGTTCTAGGTTCTGGGTGTTTTCTCCAATATCCAGGTTGATGGTGATACTAATTGATGGGTTCCCCCTCTTCCCCTCTCTTATTTTAGTAATGATGGCATAGGTTTCTTCAGATGAGATGTACAGTGATGTCTTAAGTGTTTTTAGGTGAGGTGATATGTGATGAGGCTATAATGAGATGTGATATGTGGGGAGGTTCATGCGTGGTAAGAGGAGGGAATGAGGTTGATGTTCTTCATGTTCATGATACCCTACTTCCTTAGTTATATGATTAAATTAGATTTTATTTTATGGAAAAGGTGTCTTTTGTTAAGATGTGGTGTGATGTGACTATGATGTGATGGTTCTTGATGCTAGCATTGGATGTTAGACCTTGTGAGGGTGGGGTAAGTAGGGATGCACCCTAGTCCACCTCATATATGGATGGGATGTTATGTGATATTTATGGAATAGATGAGAGAATATGATGTTTGAAATTGGGGTGTAAGAGAAGTGAATTATTGGGGATGCGGAAACAAGTAACCTTTATTTATTAAGATATTGATTATATATTATTATATTGGATGTGTGATTTTTTTAGAGATCCATAGTGAGGATGGGATTGTTATTTGACCTATATAGGTGGTTCTTTATTTTATTTTATTTTTGTTAATAGGAACATTTGTATGTTTTTTTCACATGTTCACATGATACCTTGGTTATATCCCAAATGAGTATACATTTTATACTCACCCTATGTATATAAACTATTTTTCAGGATTCTAGGAGGACTTTGGGGGCCGATATGAACATTATAATATTGGTTTTTAGAGCTGTTTTCGAGTCACTAGTGTAGGAATTGTTTTTGATAATTTAATTTGGAGACTTTTCTACATATCAGTTTACTTTATCCATGAATTATGGGATGTATTTGGGTTTATTTTATATTATCTACTGGATTTATTTGGTGGTTGTTTATCCTATCTCTCAATCCTATCTTATTTATAGAGGGTAACGCCTCCTATTTGTGAGATTTTTATACTCTCGGTGCTTATCATCAACTTAAGGCCTACTGGAAGTAAGACTCAGTGGTCATTACCTATCTTCCTTAATTGGTGTATCTTTAGATAGAGGGACTCATGAAATAGAGACCCTCGTTATCAAGGGAATAGTTTATTTTTAGAACTCTAAGTGTCCTATCAGTTGGGAGGAGGGGAATTTATATCTGGGGATGTTATATTCCCATCATTAAAGGAATAAATGGTTGAAGGGGAGCACACTAAAAAGCACAATCTCATCATATATTTATAGAGTTCATAGAGGAGGTTTAGGTAGATGTAACTTAGTAACAGGTTAGTCTAGGTTAATGAGTTTCAAAAAATTATTTTGGATAATTATTTTATCCCAATAAAATGACTTAAGAGAATGGGGTGCCTAGGTGGGCTTCATACTAGCTAGGTATTAGGAACTAAGAAAATGGAACCCTAATAGGGGGATTAGGTAAAGTGTCATTATAGTAGGGAATATTCAGTGTGGATTGGGAACATGGTTCTCTATTAGGGAAAATTTAGGATGGTATGGGTATGTAATGACCTAATAGGGTTCTTTGAGATGGTCTAGGAAAATGAAACCCTAGTAGGACTGATCTAGAGAGCATTGGAAAAAATTTCCTTGGTAGGGAAGATCTAGGATGACCTGGGTGTTGGAACCTAATAGGTATCTTTGAAATGGGGGTTATTTACCCTATTCTAGAAGGATCATAGGTATGAAGATTCAATATTAAAATATTAGAATAATATAATTACCCAAAATTCCCATTATTTTTCTTATTTTTTTAATTATAAACTCATCTAAAGGAGAAAGGGGGGATTGGGAATTCATGGAATTAAACCAAGGTTTCACCTTCTAGAAATTAAGGTTTGGTTCATATGGATCTCACCCCCTAATTCAAATGGTATTCATTAGGTTTTAAATAATAAAAAAGAGTATTGGGAATGGATCCAAGGGGATAACTTCCCCTAACCACATCTTACAATCTAGTTAGTTGATTGCCTCATGTAAAGAGACATGGGTGTAGAATCCAAGTGTAAAAAGGCTTATATTGGGAGACCTTGGCACAAAATGCAAGCACACAACACCCTTAATGTAAATATATCTAGGCAAGTAAGTCAAGTGCATGACGCCCCTCGTATAAGTAGACCTCAGTGTAGAAAACAAGCATGAAATACCCATGGTGTAAAGAGACCTAGATAAGGAAGTATAAGTGTATAAGGGGTTGGTTTTAACAAAAAATCCTTCCATTGAAAATCCCCATTATCCAAATAAATCCTCCAACCTTAGAAAAATTGAGTTCTATCAAATACCCCCCTTAGAGTTAGATTTTATTGGAATGATAAGGATTAAATTCTACGGTAAATGTGATTTGGGTGTGAATGTGGAATTAAAGAGGGGAACACACACCCATGTTAGGAAAAGGGTGTGGGATATGGATTCATAGAGTACGTTATGCACATAGGTGTATGGTAATATGACATAAATCCACTAGGTGAATATGAAATATTTTACTCTCTCTTTTTTCCTAGGTCGTGCACCCTAATACTAATGAGTTTGGGTGTTATCCTTTTCTTCCCTTTAGTAAATAAAGGATAATAAATAAAAAATTTATTTTGGGAACACCTATCTAGGTGTGGATAAGATTAGTGTGACACCATGGTACCCCACTTAGGCAAATCTACCTAGATAAAGGGAGTTGAGAAAAGCAAACTGGGTAAATTTTTTCCTTTACCAAATTTTCACCTGATTGTCTCCATGATCCGCTCATCTTCACTCTTAAGGTACTTATATATTCACTTATTATTTATCCAACAAATTTTTTTAATTTTTTTTTATATTAAAATGGTATGTTCTTCGAACACCATTCCAGGCACTGAGGTGGATTCTTAGATTGACAAGTTCACCCAAGACACTAAACAAGGACATGACATAAAATGTAGGCTATATTTATCATCTCTCACATAAGACATGTAGGTAAACCATTAGAGGTTTCTAGCATCAAATTTCATCTCTCTATATAGTCATGGATTCATGATTGATTTTTATGTCCTGAAGCCAAATGAAAACCTACCAGACTCTTGGTTCATGGAGTATGAAAATCTAAGAAGGGACAAAATCTCATTGAGAGGATCTTATATCAATTAGGGTTAGACCATCCATGATTATTTATTATGTAATTTTAAGGGTAACTTGAAAAATCATGCATACATATCGTATCCCCAAAAACATTTTTATTATTTAACATTTCATTGATCAATAACTGACTAATTAATGGCTGGAATGAGGATTGGGACCTATACCCCTATGGTGGTTTCAAACCCAAATGTATATGGAAATACTAGGTCAAACATATATGCTTAGTATTTTAAGATCAACTAAAATTAGAAGTTATCTATGAGATCATCTAGGTATCACATAAATATGTGTACAAGAGCTCTGATATCAATCTATAATTGTCAAATTAATGGATTTAATAGATAAACACATTCCACTTGATACATGTATAAGTGGGAATCAACATGTGGGGTATCTATAAGATATTTGAATAACTAATCCTCAGACTAATGTATGATGTATTTATATTTCCCATATATGTTTGGTAAAATTTTATAAGGATATCACCACTGGACCATATACAATTAGAAGAGACTAAAAATGAAATATGGAAGTAATCTTTCCCATAGAAATATATTAGTTTTAATATGTGGATGAAGATATTTCTGGTACCATGTAAATATGATCCAACAATAAAATATCCAATGAGGTGTCCCTCCATGCATAACATTAGAGTCATGATCATATATTTACCTAAACTGGAAAGAGGAAGATATGAAGAGTGAGTCTATGATATCAATCCAGATTCCTCCCTCAATTTCACCTTGTTGTATTTCTTTTCATGTGACATAGTGGATATATTCTCTCCATCTGTGATTCACATACAAGCATAAGTATGAGTGCCTTTGTGATGGTGTCCATACAAATAGACGATAATCCCATCATCTTGGTGATACTAGTGCTAACCAAAATCTACCAATGTTTTCTTTATATATATAATTTAAAGTCTCTATTTCATGTCTCAAGACCATTTTAAGTGTTTTAGGGATCGATAATGACACATTTCAACATGTAAGATCTCTATAGATAAGTCCAAATCCAGAGATTAATATTTAGACCATTCATACAAGATATTTTATATATTAATCCATTTTCATTGAATGGTGAAAAATCCCTAAATCTCTTCACAATTCTCTTAGAGTTTATTTTCTTCATGTATGGTGAATCTACTATTGAGACAATCATAGATGATGGTCACAATAGTTATGAAGCACAGTTATATAATATATCTATAAGAGACTTTACTTTAGGAGAAAATATTTATTGTGATATCATCAATGAATCCTATATTCCATATATACTTGTGTGTTATTCTCAGCGCATAAAAAATAAATTGTGATGCTACTTATAGAAATCAGAATAGAGAATCATCCAATAGTAGCATGATAATTATGATTGATGATGAATAAGAAGACTACTCTTTCCATTATCATATTACCTTTCCCAAATATGTTTATCGACTTGAAACCTAGGTACACTCAAAATTTGATGCCTTTATATCCTCTTGATATTCTTGAAAGTAGTGACCTCATGGTCACAACATCCTTAGCCTTAGAGAAAAATAATTGGGCTAACCTGAAACCTCATAAGAAAGGCATGACCAGTGAGGCACTTAAGCATATAGATCAACCTCACTCACCAAACCCTTAAAAAATCAGAATTGATGATAAATTACATCGCAAGTTAGATTTGAGATGGTTCAGATGATGATAATGAATTAATTCCCTCACTGAGCATGAGAGGCCTAAAAATATCTAAAAGAAAATTTGCTTGAATCCTCTTCAAAATCTAGAGGTGAGCCTACTGATACCTATTTAGGTTATCTATATCCTAATTCATATTATTTTTTACGAATATTTACATTTTTTAAATGCATTATGGGGTTTTAATCTACCCTTCAATGTGGTTTATTTATTCTATATCTTGGTAATTTGAAGTAACCCCACGATTTGAACCTCAAAACTAATCTTAGAGAAGTTGTGAAATGTCTCAAGGATTCGAAGATACTTATACATTTGATAGAGGGTCATATTCCCATTATGTGGTGGGTATAGGATAAAATTTTATAAATCACCACTTAAGGGGTAACCAATCAATCTATTGATGATGAGTGGGATCATCTCCATGACCCTGAATATGTATAACAAAAAAAATTAAAAATACTATCCTTAATTTAAAACTTTTATGAAATAAAATTCTATTCTTCTTATAGAGGATGAAGGTGACACAAGCAATTTCAAGGTATCACAAGTAAAATTAGAGTGGAAATATAGTGGACAACACAACATGTGACACCTCTAGTCTTTATTAAATATTTCTCTTTAAATAATTTGGTTTCTTCGATAGCTTAAGTTACACTCAAAAATGAGTTTAGACAAACTGTTATATACTATTAAAATATTATTATCAACTAGCCATTGGATTGGAAGGTATAAATAATAAATAAATTATAAAAAATATGTGGTCTATAAATTTATAAAATGAATTCATTATTTATCAAATTACTATAATTAAAAATAAAAATTATTTGAAAATAAAAGTGATGTTTTTTTCTAAAAAATTATTTAATGCATGAAATGTATTTTATATTGATAAATTAAATTGATTACTATTGGTGAATAATTTTTAATTAAATTTATATATTTTATATTAAATCAAATTTTTTAACATTCATATAATATATTTATTATAATAGGATAATAATAAATCTAGTTTTATGCTTTGAAATGTATTTTTCTAAAAAACGGTTTTCATCACATTTTTCACACTTAAATTAAAATTAATTTATTTAATTTATATGAATCTAATTAGATAAAATAAATTTAATATTCAGAATTAGGAGGTTTAAATTTGGTAAATATACCCCTTTTATTTTTTTTCAATATGAATAATAACCTAGTAAAATTTATCACCTTAGTAAAGGGTGAACTAGGTTAATATTGATTAAAAATAAGTGATAACAAAATAATTTTTCGTCCTAATTATTATTAGAAAATTTTAATTTAACCCTTAACATATTAGGATAGATATTTATTAGTTTAATGTACACTTTTCCATGAAAATGACTTATATAATATTTAAATCAAAGAAATTTTCAAAATGTCACTCTCTTGGTTTTTAATATCTCTTATGTGTCCATATAGGGAAAAAACTAGTTATGAAAGATTATATGTATTTATTTAGAACTTAATAAAATTATATTATTTATATAAATTTATTTATAACTTTTATTAATAATATAATGACCTTAATTTCTTATGAAACACCGATGCAGTATTTCTCCATTTAATAAAAAGTATAATAAATGATTTTATAAATATTAAAATTAATATAATTTGAATGAGTTAATGTGTAATAGGAATTTTATAGATCTATATGGAATATTGGGGAGGTTTAAAATAATTATATTCAAATTGTTTCATTTTTTATAGATTTAAAGTTAAATTAAATGAATAGTGTCAAAATTGACAATAATGATATTTTATCAAAACTATATTTTATTAAATTGTTTAAAACTAATAAAAATATTTAAATAATACAATAAAGATATGATATGGTCTATAATGTCATAAATTGGTCATTTATATTCTAATTGACACTATAAGTAAAAATTAAAACCCTTTAATATTTAAAAATTTGTTACCGTAGTTAAAATTAAAATTGGTTAACTAAGGGTTAATCAAAATGATAAGGTTTAAAATGACAAAAAAACTTGCCTAAATTACATTGGTTGATGGTAATAAAACCATATATTACCATAACATTAAATCCATTTCCATTTTAAAATATTTTTATTGAGAGTGGATTTATTATAATTTAATCTTTTAATATATTCTAAAAGTGCCCCTTGCTTTAATTATAAAATATAACATCCTACCTAAATTATTTACACCACATTGAGCATTCTAGAGTGAATAAAATATAATAATTTCCATTTTTAAATTCAATAGAAACATTCAATAGGTTCTTTTATTCCTAAAAGACCAACTCTAGAGCCCTTATTAGATATCTAAAGGAGTCATTTCAAAGAAGAGGTAATCACCTTAACCGATCACTTTCTTTTATAATCTTATTTACCGTCTCTAAATCTATTGAATTTATCAAAAAATAATAATTTAGGTATAATAAATATGATTAAATGTTATCATGAATATTAAAATACCATTATACACCCTTTTTTCCCATCAAATGAGAAGTGAAAGTACTGTTTGTGCGTACGTATGGCATATCATCTCCACATAGTAATACAATTCATTTTTCATCTCCATATTTTATGGATAGGTATTATGATGGGTTTAATATTTATATATGATATATATGACATAATAATGATCCTATAAATTTTAATTAATATTTACCTTTCTTTTTTTTCATATGTTGAAAAATGAAAACAACATTCATGCATACGTACGGCCTACCGTCACCATTAACGATGTAATTCATTTATCTATCTCTATATTTTATAGATGAATCTAAATATATATATATGTGTGTGTGTGATATTTATATCATGATTAATATTCTATATATTATTTAAATTTGATCAAAGTAAAAGGACTGAAACTACCAAACCAAAACATACATGAAAAATGAAGCAATTATCACCCAGAATAATGATTTAATAAGGAATTATTAATAAACAAGTGATAAAAGTTTATAGTAAATCATAAATAGTATGATATATATGATTATGGTTATGTAATAAAATAATAATAAATCTATATTTATTATTCATGAGGTTCGAACACGTATGAAGTAAGTCAGATCTAAGGTAAAGGGTTTTATGATTACAATCTTGTTGTTTATCAGGATTGTTTATGATTAAGTTTCCCATGATGAAATATTATGATCTATCTATCAAGAAACCCATGAATTTTATTATACTCTGGTTATTTCTAGAAAATACATGTTTTCATTCATTTTTATTACCATATGTGTTCAATAAACTAAAAATATGTTTTTAAGAAAAATCAACTTCATTTATCTCTTTGGTTGAAAAAATATTCTTCTATATCCATGTTTCAAAAAATGTTTTAAAGATGGATTTTATTATTATACTGTGATTTTTTAAATTAATTTTTACCCATTTTATTCTTTTAAAAAATGGTTTAAAGTTAATCTTCTTTTCATTTTATGCATGAGGTACTTTTTGATTTTTTTACAAAAATGTGAAAAGAATGTTTTCTTTTAACTTTTACAGCATTAATGGAAATTATCACTATCATGAATTCTCAATGATTTGATTCTTCCTTTATAAGTTTATAAGGTTATTTTATGAAAAATAGTTTCTTTAATATGTGCTAGGTTTTTAGATTTTATGAATTTATATTCAAATTTGAAAGTCTATTTTCCTCAATAAATATTCCAAGTGATCTTTCAAAATCATTTTCCATCTAAGATGATATCCTTTGATGTTACTTATGATTTATTGGGAATATGATCCAAGTATACCATTCTTATTAGTTCTCTAAATGTTTTATGTTTATTATGAAAATATTATTATGAAACTCGTTCCTTTTCCATGGTTTATGCTATGATGAAGTGATTAAATGTTTATAAAACCTATTTCTTTCCCATAGGTTATGCTATAATGAAATGTTTATGAAACTCCTTTATTTTCATGGGTTATGATATAATTAATGTTTTATTATCTTTTGGAACATATATGTATAATTTTAATTATGTGACCGGTGGTCCCTATATCTCCCTCTAATGTATTGGGTAAAGACTTATATCTCATGAAATAAGTAGGACTGGAATGGGGAGTGAAACTAGTTCAGTAAGGGACTTTATCCACTATTATAGTCTTGCATGTGAGCCTTGACTACTACGATGGTTTGGGGATTGAACCCATTATACTATAATATCCTTTTAAATGAGAATTTAATACTAAATAAATGATTTTATATTCTTATGTGTATGACAAAATTCTATGTCTTATACCTATTTTATACTATCATGACTTGTGTTCTTTGATTCCTTTATGATTTATGTCTTATTAACTTTCATTCTTTATGCCATGACTCAAGATTATGATCTATTATTTATAGGGTATGAATTTCAATTGTTAATATCATGTTCTCATACCATTTTCCTCATGTTATGATTATACGGTCATTAATATCTCCTTTTTCTACCCTTATTGAGCATTAGAGCTCACCCTTTCTTATGTTTCCTTTCCTAGGTTGTGAAGAAATATTTTTGTATGATATGTCTAATGAGGGTGATAGTTATGAAGATCTAAGTGGGAGATGATTTATAACTATTATGAACCAGTTGTTTATGTTTCCAAGTTTCCAAATATACTAGACATGTATGATTCTATCATGGATCTTAATATTATGTAAGGAATATTCATCTATTAATATGTAATATCTATGTATGAAAAGTAAGGTTTTCTATAGTTGGTATCATATTAAGGTTTAGTTAACCTTTAGAAACTAGGATGAGAAAACTTTAACAAGGACCCTAGGTATAAGTCTAAGTATAGGATAAGATCCTAATGTTTTGATATTGATCATGAATGATCTAGGTTAAACCTAAGGTGTCATAGAAGAAAGTTTGATGATTTAAACATACTATAAATAATTTTTCATGATTATTTGGTTTCCCACTATGATTATTATTTCTCACACAATGAATTTTGGTTTCATGAATGGATAAACCTAAAGTAATCATGTTATTGTTGAATGTGATGGATAATGTAATGATTATACTCATGAGTAACTAAGCATTATGGGAGATGGAATAAAAAATATTATTGCTATAATCACACAACTTTCTAAAGATATGAATCATATTAATCTTCCAAATAAGAAAAGGAGGGAACAAAGTTCTATTGAATCTATCATGAGGAAACATCCACCTTTGTTTACTGGGTCCACTAATATACTAGTCACTAAAAAATGGATCAATAACATTGAAAATATATTTTACATTCATTAGTGTTTGGAATAAGATAAAGCTATTATGTTTGTTTATAATTTGGAAAGAGAAGTAGATCAGTAGTGTAATCTTATCAAGAAAATGATATAATAAGAATAAATTGAATCTATGGAGTGGGAAAATTTTAAAATATTATTTTATAACAATTAATTTCCTTTTGTTATTCATATGAAATGGATAAGTAATTCCTTAAGTTGAAACAAAATGATGATGAATCTATTGGTACCTATGAGGTTAATTTTACAAGACTCGTGAGGTATGATTTCGGTATCATCATCCAACCTAAAATTAACATTGATAGATTCTTCAGTGGCTTAAAGCGAAGTATCTGAAGGGAGTTATCCATAATTTAATTCAATAAATATGAATAAATAATATGATGTTCTATCAAGGTGGATATGGTGTTTGGAGTTACCCATCAATCTCATGGTTTTAACAAGAAAATAAAAAATGGAGTTCAAAGGAAATTCTTAAAAACATGGAGAGAATAAGATGAAATTTTCTTTAAGATCAAAATGTGGAAGGAAATAGGGGGGAAATTATCTTATGTAAAATATTAAATGTTTCATGTTAGTAAAGGAAGGTCATTGGGAAATTGAATTCCAAAATTATACAAAAAAGTTAGCTAATGATATGAATAGAGATAAATATATAAAGAATACACCACCCACACTCCAGTGTTTTAAATTAAAGGAGTATATGAATTATGATAACTAGTGCCCGAATCTAAAGGTTAATGATGATGATCTACATCAACAACTTCTTAATCCCATAGATAAAGGGAAACCTCATGCGATCACTATTTTTGATGAGGGGTACGATAAGGATGTGGTGAATGGTATACCTACCATCTACTCTAGAATTTATAATGTCTTATTTTATTTTGGATCTATCTGCTATTTTATATATAAATAATTTTCTAAGGGTATCACAACACCACTTCAAAAATTATATATTGAGTTTTTTGTAAAAAACCCCTAATGTTATAATGATTTCACACCAAGTCTATGATTATTCTACTTTTTTAAGTTTATGGAATGTATTTCCAGAAAAATATTATCATTATTTATCTAGTTTAATTCAATGTTATTTTGGGAATGGATTGGATTTCTTTACATAAATACCACATCAATTTCCAACGAAAGGAAGTTACATTTGATATTATGAACCAATTGTTTATATCCTATCAATTTGATGACAAAAATGAACTTCCAAGTGAAAGTTCGTCCATTATATGGGTCAGGATTCATATTGAAAAGGGGAATTTATCTCAGATGGTCAGGGAAAAACTCAACATAAAAGATATACCTATTATAAAGGATTTTATTGATGTCTTTATAGAATAGTTTCTTGGTCTTCCACTAAATTGTGAAATTTACTTTTTAATATAGTTCATACTTAGTGCTACACCCTTCCAAGTCTCCATATAAAATGTCCCTAATTGAGTTTCAATAATTGAATAAGAAACTCCATAAGAATCTTGAAAATAGATTCATTCAACTAAGTGCATCACCTTGGGGTTCACCTGTTATTTTTTTATTATGAAAGATGGATCAATGAAAATCTATATTTATTATTAATAGCTTAACAAGATCACTATCAAGAACAAATATCTTCTACCCCGTATTGATGACTTGTTTGATCAACTATGCAAAGTTCAATAATTTTCCAATATTGATCTTCATTCTAGATATCATCAATAGAGGGTTAAGAGAGAGGATATACCTAAGACAACATTTTGTACAAGGTATAGACACTATGAATTTATAGTTATTCTTTTTGGTCTCACTAATTCCCCCATTATCTTTATATATTTAATTAATAGGGTCTTTAGAGATTACCTTGATCATTTTTTTATAGTCTTTATAAATGATATTCTTGTATATTCAAAGATCAGGGATGATCATGGATATTACTTGAGGATTGTATTGAAGACCCTAAGGAATGAAAATATTTATATAAAATTTAAAAAGTGTAAATTTTGGTTTTAGAAAGTTTCATTTTTGGGTCATATAATCTCAAGTGAGGGTATATCTATAGATCTTTCAAAGACAAAATTTATTAAACATTAGCCTAGACCAACCACTATGAATGAGATCCATAGTTTTCTTGGTTTGGATGGATATTATTAGTGCCTTGTGGAGAATTTTTTATAGCTATCTAATCCACTCACTAAGTTAACTTAGAAGGGATCCAAGTTCCTTTGGATGGATAAATTTGAGGAATTTTTTAAGGAACATAAGAGATGGATAGTCAGCACAAATGTGCTTGAATCTTAATGTATAACAATATGGTTATATATTATAACTCACGATAATTAAAGGCCTATGATCAAAATTATCCAACTCATTATTTAGAGTTATCTGTAATAATTTTTATGTTAAAGATATAGAGGAATTATATCTATGTATAAAGTTATGAAATCATATATACTTATCACAAAGGTTTAAAGTATATTTTCACTCCGAAATATCTGAACATGCTCTAAATAATATGGTTGGAGATGAATAAATATTATGACTACTCAATAGATTACTACCCTAGGAAAGAGAACTAGGTGGAATATTCTCTCAATAGAAAAGATCATGATAGCTTATTTATAATAAGGATCGCAAAAGATCCAATATTAATGAATTTTCAAAGGATGGACATGAAAATCAGAAATAAAGGGGAGAAATGTTATCTAGTTAAAATTAATGTCTATCCATATATCCAAATAAAGATTAAATAAGTGAAAAATTAAGATATAGAGTTGTAAAAAAATGTGAGAAATGTTTCTAAGTTCAACCTTGATAGTGATGGAATTATAAGGTTCAAGAACTGTGTATATTTCCCTTTAGTACCATATTTGAAGAAGGAGCCGATGGATGAATCTCATTGTTCTTCATTCTCTATTCATCCTGGAAGTAAAAATATGTATAGAGATTTGAAAGATTATTTTTTATGGAATGGAATGAAGAGATATATTATAGAATATATTTCACAATGATTGGTATGTCAACAAGTTAAGATTAAGAGATATAATTCTAATGGTATGTTAAAACCATTACCCACACTAGAATGGAAATGGGAAAACATCACCATGTATTTTGTAATTGGACTCCACAAAACATATAAAGGTCATAATTTTATATGGTTTATAGTTGATCACCTTAAAAATTCATAACACTACATTAACATTATAAAATATTTATCACTTGATCAAATTACTCGATTATACATTAAGTAATTGGTAAAATTTCATGGTGTACCGCTATCAATTGTACCTAGTTGGGATCTGAGGTTTAACTCAAAGTTTTGGAGAAGTATTCAGTAGGATCTAGATATAGAGTTAAGTTTCATCACTTATTATTATCCTCAAAAAGGTGGTTAGTATAATAGGAATATTCAAAGTCTAGAATCCATGTTGAGATCTTTTTATATGGATTTCAAATGTGGTTGGGATCAACACCTTCCTTTAGTGTAATTTTCTTACAATAATAGCTTTCACCCCAGCATTCAGATGGATCCTTATGAAGCCCTCTATGGTAGGAAGTACATAAAACCTATGTTATAGAATAAAATTTGAGAAATAAATTTATTATTACTTGATATATCTAAGGATATTTAATATAAGGTTAGATTTATTCAACAACACATAAGATTAACTTTGAGTCAACAAAAAAAAGTTATACTGACAATCGTTAGAAAGATATAGAGTTTGAAGTGGATAATATGGTATTTATATGAATATATCCCTAGAATAATATGATGATATTTAGAAATAGGGCCTATTTAATTCCTAGGTATATTTTTCCTTTTAAATATTTTGATCGTATCAGGATGGTAGCTTATCGATTGGTGCTTCTACTAAATCCATCTCAAGTTCATGATATGTTTTATGTATCTCTCATGAGGAAATACATACCTAGTCTTCAAATATACTAAACTCAAATATCATTACATTATCGAAATATATTTCCTAGGAATAACAACTAGTAGAAATTCAAGATCATAGATAGAAATTTCTATGAAACAAGTCCACTAACCTTGTCAAAATTTTGTGGCCAAACCACCAATTTGAGGAAGCTATATAGGAACCTGAGGATGTGATGAGGAAAAAGTATCCTCATATATTTGTATGATAATGATGAATTTCAAGATAAAAAATAATTTTAACATGGGTATAATGTAATACATTGAGATTTTTATAAAATATTTCTCTTTAAATAATTTTATTTTTTGATAGTTTTTATTACACGCAACACCGATTATAAATGAACCACGATATACTATTAAAATATTATTATCACCTAGTTATTTTATTGTCAAGTATGAATAGAAATAAATAAATTATAAAAAAAATATGTTATATACATTTATAAAATTAATTCATTATTTATAAAATTATTACAATTAAAAATAAAAATTATTCTAAAATAAAAGTTCTGTTTTTTCTAGAATATTATTTTTTGCATGAAATTTATTTTATATTAATAAATTAAATTGGTCACTATTAGTGAATATTTTTTTATGAAATTTATATATTATATATTCAATCAAATTTTTTAACATTCATCTAATATTTTTATTATGCATAGGATAATAATAAATCTAGTTTTATGCTTAAAATTTCTTTTTTCTAAAAAGTGGTTTTCATCACATTTTAAACACTTACATTAAAATTAATTTCTTCCATTTATAGGTATTTAATTAGATAAAATTAATTTCATATTTATAATCAAAATTTCAAAATTGTTAAATATACCCCTTAATTATTTTCAATATTAAGAGTAACTATAATAAATTTTATCACCCCAATAATGGGTAAACTGTGTTAATCTAGATTAAAAATTAGTTATAAGGACATAATTTTTCATATTAATTTTTATTGTATGAATTTAATTATACCCTTAATACATTATGATCTAAATTTATTAGTTTAATGGACACTTTTCCATGAAAATTACTTACATAATATCTAAATCAAAGAAAGTAACAAAATGTCACTCTCTTTGTTTTTAATATCTCTTATGTGTCCATACAGGAACAAAAGATAGTTATGATGAATATAAGTGTCTATTTTGAACTTAATTAAATTATTTTAATGATATAAATTTATGTAATTTTTTTATTAATAATATAATGACCTTAATTTTTATGAAACACTGATGTAGTATTTCTCCATTTAATAAAAATATATAATAAATGATTTTAAAAATATTAAAATTAATATAATTTGAGTTTTTAATGTGTAACATGAATTTTATAGATCTATATGACATATTATAGAGTATTTAAATCATTTTATTCAAATTAAACAATTTTATTTATGTATTTAAAGTTAAATTAAAAGAATAGTGTCAAAATTGACAATAATGATATTTTATCAAAACAATATTTTATTAAATTATTTAAAAACATAAAAAAATAGGATATTATATGGTATATAATAGAATAAATGTTTCATTTAATGTCTAATTGGCACCATATAAGTAAAAATTACAACTCTTTAATATTAAAAAGGCGTTACGGTAGTTAAAATTAAAATTTGTTAACTGAGGGTTAATAGAAATGACAAGGTTTAAAATTACACAAAACTTGTCTAAATTATATTTATTGATGTTATTAAAACCCTATATTACCTTATATTCAAATAAATTTCCATTTTTAGGCATTTTTATTGATAATGGGTTTATAATAATTTAATCTTTTAGGAAATTCCAAAAAAGTGCCCCTCACTTTAATTATAAAAGGGAAGCTTCTCCCTCACTTCTTTACACAGAATTGAACATTATATATAAAAAAATATACAAATTTCCCTTATAAACTTCACTATACATATTATATATGTACTTTTCTTCACAAAAGACCAACCCAATATCCCTTTTGAAGAGATATAAAGGAGTTGTTTCAAAGAAGAGGTAATCACCTTAACCGATCACTTTCTTTTCTACTCATCTTTACCTCCTCTAAATATATGGTATTTATAATAAAATAATAATTTAATTATCCCCAATATTATTAAATTTTATTATGATTATGAAAACACTATTATAAACCCTCTTTCCCATCAAATGAGAAGTAAAAGTATAGCTCATACATATATACGGCTGACCGTCTCCGCATAGTGATACAATTCATTTTTCATAACCATATTTTATGAATGGGTAATATGATAGGTTTATTGTTTACATATGATATATATGATATAATAATTATCTTATAAATTTTAATTAATATTTACCTTTCTTTCGTTCTATTCGTTGCAAAATGAAAACAACGTTCATGTGTACGTACGTCACACCGTCTCCATGAATGGTGAAATTCATTTTTCTATCTCTATATTTTATCATTAAATATAAATATGTATATAATTATTATTTAGTATATTTATATCATGATTAATATTATATATTTTATGTATCTTTTATCAAAGTAAAAATACCAAAACTACCAAACCAAAATTTACATAAAAATGAAGCAATTATCATTTGGAATAATGATTTAATAAGGAATTGTTAATAAACGAGTGATAAAGTGTTATAGTAAATAATAAATGGTAATATATATATATATTATAATTGATATGTAATAAAATTATAATAAATATAAATTTACTATAAAGGAGGTTCAAACATGTATGAAGGAAGTCAGACCTAAGGTAAGGTGTTTTATGATTACAATCTCATTGTTTAATAGGATTATTTATGATTAAATTTATAATGATGTAATCTTATAATATATCTCTAAATAAAAACATGAATTTTATTATACTCTGGTTATTTATTTAAAATACATGTTTTAATTCATTTTACTCACCTTATATACTTAGGATACCGAAAATATGTTTTCAAGGAAAATCAACTTCATTTCTCTCTTTTGTCAAAAAAACCTTTTTATTCCATATCCATGTTTTATAAAAATATTTTAAATAAGGTTTTTATTATTATACCATTATTTTTTAAATTAATTTTTACCTAGTTTATAATTTTTACAAAGTGTTTTAAAAGGAATCTTCTCTTTGTTTTCTAAACAAGGTACTTTTTTAATTTTTAAAAAAATGAAAAGAATGTTTTCTTTTAACTTATAAGGTATGAATTAAATTCCCCACCATCATTACCACTAAATGATTTAAAGATTAATTTATAATTTTATAAGTTTATTTTTAAATAAAATTGTTTCTTTAATATGTGTGAATTTTTTAGATTTTATGAAGTTATTTTCAAAGTTGAAAGGTTATCTCTTCAAGAAATGTTCTAAGTGATCTTTCAAAATAATTTTCTATATAAGATGATATAATTTTATGTTACTGATGATTTACTAGTAATATAATCAAAGGATACAATTATTATTATTTATTTCAATGGTTTATTTTTATGATGATAATATTCTTATGAAACTAATTCCTTTCCTAAGGGTTATGCTATGATGAAATGATGAAATGTTTATGAAACATGTTTCTTTCCCACAGGTTATGTTATGATGAAATATTTATAAAACCCATTTATTTTCATGGTTTATGATATGATGAATGTGTTATGATCTTTTATCACACATATATATGATTTTCATTATGTGACTAGTGGGGCCTATACATCCCTATAATGAATTGGGTAGAGATTTATATCTCATGAATAAATAGAAATGGAATGGGAAGTGAACCTGGTTCAATAAGAGACTTTGTCCACTAGGATAGTCTTGGGAGTAAAACTTGACTACTATGATGGTTTGAAGAGTAAACCTATTCCACTATGATATCCTTATAAATGATCCTTTACTGCTAATAAATGATTTTTTATGCTTATGTGTATGCCACATTTCTATGTCTTATGCCTATTTTAAACTTTTATGGATCATGTTCTTTTATTCCTTTATGATTCATGTCTTATAAACTATCATTATTTATTCCATGAATCAAGATTATGATCTATAATTTATAAGGTATGTATTTTAAGTGTTAAGATCATGTTCTCATAACCTTTTCCTCATCTTATGCTTATATGATCATTAATATCTCCCTTATTTACCCTTACTGGGCATTAGATCTCACCCTTTCTTATATTTCCATTACCAAGTTATGAAGAAATGTTTTATTTTTGATATGTATAATAAGGGTGATATTTATGAATATATAAGTGTGATATGATGTATAAATATTATGAACCATTTGTTTATGTTTCAAAGTTTCCAAATATACTAGAACTATATGATTCTAGCATGGATCGGGATGTTATTTAATGGATATTCATCTATCAAGATGTAATATATATGTATTAAAAGTATGGGTCTCTATGAAATAGGTTTGAACACTTTGGAGGAAGATAGACTTTAATTATCCATAGAATGATGATGGATGTGGAGGGGAGAGACCCTTTCTATGCCATATCAGTTTTGGGACCGAATGACCTGTAGTTGAAGATGGATATCCCTCACTCTCTAATCAAGCACTAATAAAGTACTAAAATAATTTTCAAGCACATTTGTATTAGTAAAAGAGGTTGGTTTCTGAGAATCACCCTTATCTTATAATTTGAATATTGATACCTCATTTTGTTTTATTGAAAAATCCTAAATTTATTAAAAGGTATTATTATGATATGAGCCTCGATAATTATATAAGGGAATTTAAAGATGTACTCTTGTATTTTTTTGGAGAAGATATATGTTTACAGTGGAGGGGAAATTAACAGTGGTTGTCCCAATCATTTCTACTAGTGAAGGAGTAGATTGATTGAGTATAACCACTGAGAACAAATACCATGTTTCATATCACATTGTTGGTTTTATTTCTCATGATAGGGCTTATAATGCTTAATGAATCTAAAACCATGCTAAAGGATATTCTATAAATGATAGATTTTTTCTCATATCTAGCTGAATTCATTGAATTTACTAAGGAACTATATAGATTTAAGTCTTCATTTCTTATGCTTTCCCAATAATCCTTATACATTACATGTTGACTTAGAATATAATATTATATAAATTTTCCTATAGAAAATATATCCAAGTTTATTTATTGATAGGAGATGAGAACCATCATGCCTCGGTAAAACAATAAACAACCCAAGATCTAGAAATAATAAACCCATTATACCAATATAAAATGGATTATGTAATCTTTATAGAGGGTTCACCTCATTGGAATGTCACTTCCCAAAAAAAACAATTAAGAAACCACTATGGGAGGGTATTGGGATAAATTCTCTAATAAATCCATGAGAAGAGATGAGGACATTATCATAGTGTTATATGATAGGTTTATGATTATGAATAAAGAATTTTCCCCCACAGTGATTGAATAAGAAGAAACTAAAGAGTACATCCAGGTTTCCCTACTGAAGGTAGATGAAATAGAAAAATAATAGGACACTCCAATTGGAACTGGTGAGCATCAAAGATCCTTTAATTAACTTTAAAACTCATGGATAATGATTATACCCTCTGTGTAACCATCTAGGATTCCATTTAAAATAGAGTAATGGTTTGAAGAAGCTTCTTCTCAACACTTGAACTGCTATAGTGCATGAATATTGGGGTTTTTCCAATGATGGTAAGATAATAAATCAATGAATTCATAGTTACTTTTAGTGAGTTTGTTCTAGAATATGTTTTAGTTTACAAGAGTGGTTTTGTGTTAGACCCAGAGTCTGTTAACTTTTTACACTCATCATGGAAGGATGTATGAATAACATCCAGATGATAATCAACAAAACTTCCCTAGAGGGTCTAGGAAGGAAATTACACAAGCTCCACTACATGTTCATAAACCTAGGATATGATAGGTTCTAATACTAGACTATTCATACTTCTATGAATGAAATCATCCATGAATGATAGTGTGAGAAGAGGCCTCAATTTAGCCTCTCTAGGGTAGAATCAATAGTACATTCCTTGAATCTCAGAGCTGTAGTGATTAAATAAATATATCATTATAAAGAGGTGGTATTGGAGAAAAAATAATTGGATTATAAAGAGACAACTATGGATATCAATATATATTAATAATTGATTAAAAATGAATAAATATTGGAAAACACCAAACACTACTTGAAGAATCCAAGAGTGAGGAAGTAGATGATGTTGTCAGAGTAGATGGGTTATGCTTTTCTGAGGAATTTGAAGATGCAGAGATGACAGAACTTCAATGAAACATCAATGAATCTTGGTGGCTGATTGATAAAATATGAGCATCAATAAAGTGTAATCTATAACACACCACTATTTGTATCTCTCCCTTTTTTAGGAAGTTAAAGAGAAACATAAATTTTTGGACATTTCTCCTATTTAATTATATATATATAAATTTTGTTTTAAACTTATTATAAAATTTCCAATATTCTATGTTACTTTGAAAATCAATCCGTGATAATATGAGAAAATCACAAATAGAAATATCATAATAATAGAATCTACTCAAAAAAATTATGGAAATAGATGTGGGTAAATCATAAATTTCAAACACTTGATTCAATGATGAAATGTTTGAATCAATATATTATATTTTAAACGTGTACCCTTAGAAGGATATAGATAATCTGGATATAAAGAAAATATACCATTGCTATAATTTTAGGAAATTCCATGAGACAAAGGACTATAAAATTTTATTTCCTGCTGAACTTGTACTCTTAGATGGATATAGGTGGGATAGATATACTACGCATTTATCATCACCATAAGTTGGAGTTAGTTTATTCGATTGACTTACTCCTGAACTTATGTGACACATTTAGCATTATCGTAATCTGAGTTTAGTCTATTTAGATATGAGAGAGGTGAATGACTCAACATGATGAAAATATTGAAGCTAGATTTTGTATAACGATTTCAATGCTCAAAGGGGCTCAAGTACCCTAAAATCACACCTTTGTGCATGATTTTTGAATCATATAAACCAATATATGCAAGGAATAGGATTATGATTGAACTTTTTCCTAGGTTGATGAACCTAACATGCATAGATTTTTTTTACAAGGCTGATTGGTTACCCCTACAATATCAATTCCTTTTCATTTTAACTTTAATTTTTTCCTAAGCCATGAATAGGGAGGGTATTATCTGAAATGAAATTATATTTTTCTTAGGACACCCATTATGGGGTTTTAACCTAAAATTTTTTTTTACTTTTAATTTTTTAAATGCTCAAAATTATTCCTAGGATATGTAAGGTGAAGGCCTAGTGAACAAAGACTTGAATTTTTTCCAGAATTCTATTTATGGGTTTTCAACCTGGTGAGTTCCATGTCTCTTCCCTTTGGTCATTTAAGGTTATTAAATAAAAACAATGAAGCTTATTTTAATGGTTAAACATATCTGAAAAAAATATGAGATGGTCTATATAACAAGGGTAAGGTAAACCCAACTTTAATTAAGATCCCAATTCTAATATAGAGAATATCAAGGATGGGTGCACATAGTTTAAGGTCATGGTATTCAGAATAAAAAAGGTGAGGTATTTTATTTAGAAATAAGGGGATGGTGAAAATTTATGTGAATTAATAAGGTACTATATTAGTATAGAAAACATCAAGGAAAGGTTCACACAATTTAAGGTCATAATGCTTGGACCAATGAATCCAATATTTAAAAGTGTATAACTTCAATCAAAAATGAAGTTGCACATCTAGTGGAAAGGGTATAATTGTCTTCACATGAACAAGGCATCAACACCAATACAAGTAACCTTGTGTAGAAAATGGTGCATAGAGTCAAAGGACATAGTGATTAGACCAATGATTAAAGGGTGTGATAACCCATATTAGGATTGAGAGCTAGGAGTGATCCAACACCTTTGAATAAAGAATGAAAATGATGTAAATAATAACTTAAGGAATTTGAGTTCAGAAGTGATGAAATGGAATAAGTATGCTAAGGATGAACACTAACTAAATTTGAAAGATAGGTTTCATAACCATACCATTGATAGAACATTGGGTTATAAGACCCTCTCTTTAGGATGAAAACATGCCTATAGTTAGCAAGCTAGATATGTGGAAAATATATTATTACCAAATTGATGGGTCCTTTTAAATCAGATACACTCATTACTAATAGACATGAAAGGTTTATGGTGATTCAAAAACACAAGTTGTGAAGTGTGGTATATTGGAAGAGTATACTCAAAAGGTGATTAGAACACCCAAGTCTAAAACTAACCAAGATTTGTTTGTTATAGAATATTGAAGGCGAGTGGAAGTATATGGATAATTGAAACTGGATTTGAGATAAATGGTTCAAACATCACTATATATCCTATGATAATAAGGATAAATCAACACCTAGTTCTTATGAAAGATATTTATACATATATGGATCATTCATAGGAGATATGAAAATGAATTTATCCCAATTTAGGGATACTGATGAACTTTATGTGGATAAGGGGGCATAAACAATAGGATGGATAGGGGAATTAAAGTCAATGGTATATTCTCCTATTAATATAGGTTTAATGAGGGAAAAACTAATATAAATTAAAGGAACCAAGTGCTAGGGTGGTTGGTAAAATTTAATAGGAATGTAATTTTTAGTTGGGTTTGATATAACATCCCGAACTGACACACTCCTACTAGTAACCTATCTGGTTCATCATGTGACTTCAAGTGCGCCTTCCTATATGCTAAAGGTTTCTAAGTAGCAGCGATGGTGTAATCAAAAATGTGGAGAGACTATATATTCTTTATTAGAGTAAATAAATAATATAAATTATAATAAATAATAAAAATAAATGACCACACATCACATATCAGTTATCAAAACTAGGTAAGTGCCTAGGAGCCAATAAAGTAAACATGTCATGTCATAATAGTCTCATGTTCCAAAGGGCAACACAAAAGTAAGATAAAACTAAAAATACCAAAAATAGGTCCCGAAACTAATACCAGTCCCCTTATCTATGATCCAACCCAAGTCTCAAATCATTTATCTACCACTGGGCCCTTTCCTTTATCCAAACTCGTAACCATGTTGTATACTCGGGTACCAATGGTAGCCCAAGCAGGGTGTGAGTTCAACTTAGTAGGCCACCACTAATGGTGTATAATGAAATATCTATTTTAATAAACAGTGTATGAATATGTACAATGAAAATAATAGACAGGGAAATAAATGAAAACATGTTTTAAAAATAAATAGGGTCCAATTAACCACTTTGGCCCTTGGGTTCCCAAGTGACATCCAGACCAACCAAACCCACCTCAACCCCTGACGGTCATTTCAACCATACACCATGTGGTTTAAATAATTTAAAAAATGGGGTGATTAGTTAATTATTTAAATCTAGATATCAAGGAGCATCATTCCATATACCTACACCATGTCAAAAATTATTGGTTCCCAGAGAATCGGTCCAGCATCCAAACCATTCAAACATCAGTGGTGACCAGAGCATAATTTTGGACCAGCCCAAATATGAGGATCCTCAGTCCAATATATTAACCCAAAATATCACTCGCATTTTATAAGGTTCATCATAATTGACTATTTGACACACTAAGATAACAATGGTGTTCCATTTCAAAATTTATTATTCACTATGGTCTAACATACTCAGCACCTTTAACCCCATTTCATATTTAAACCATATCACTATTTATTCATATAAAAATATTAAAATATTATTTAAAACCATTTAAAAACTTAAACATTTGTAACACCCTGATATTTTTTGATTTTTTTTCAAATTAATTTAAACTTTTTTATATTTTTCGTTTCACACGACATTGAATTTATCTTGTGTAATATGAAAGCACCAAGTTATTATTGATTTTTATACAACACAAAGTTGGGTTTACACTAAAAAAACACATATAGTAGATTTTGGTACATTAAACACTATTCTTGGATTTTGTTACACATAATACCAAGTCCCTTTGATTACTTATGTTACATGCAAGAAAGAGTTTTATCAAACTTCAATATGCTATTATTAAAATATTATTATAATTTTCACATAGTTGTTAGAATGACAGATATTAATGATATTGAATAAAATTTGAAAATATGGTTTAAAAATTTATATAAAATTAATCCTCTGTTTATCAATTAGTTAGAAATGAAAGTAATTACTATTTCATAATGACGAAATTTATTTTATAAGAAAACTATTTTTTCTATGTACAAACACCATTTTATATCAATAAATTAAAAAACAAATATTGATGAATGTTTTTAATAAAATTTATATATTATATATTCAATAAAATTTTTGACACTCATACAATAGGTTTTATAGTCATAATATAAGAATAAATCAAATTTTATAAATAAGGATGTATTTTTCTAAAAGGTGATTTTACCACCTTTTAATAGAGAAACCATTTTAAATATAACTTTTAACACTTTTATAATTTTTATTTGAAAAAATAAACTTTATTTTTAAAATTATGATATCAAAATTTAATTTGGGTTAAGTTTTGGTATTTTTCAGATAAGTTTTATATTTTGATGAATAATGAAAAATACTTAATTTTAATTCAAAATTGCTTTGTCATCTAATTTATTTATATATTTAAATTATATTTTAATTTGTTTTTAAAGTTTAATTAGATAAACTTTACACAAATTAATCCAATTTAGTTTATAGGAACAAATTTCACATTGAAATTGGATATAAAATCATTTCAAAATTTTAAACATTTTCTCTTAAAAAACCTGTTGTCGCGACACGTCTGTGAGATTAAATTTAAATTAATTTCCACCACTTATATGTTTATAATTTTTAAAAATGAATTAAATATTTTTAATAATAATAATTTCTAATTTATAATAAGGTAAAATTGGTTTTTGAAAAAAAAATCAATGAAATTAATTAAAATTAATTACAGTGATTAAGGTAAAAAATAGTTTACTTAATGGTTAAACTTTAATATTAAGGAGACAAATGAAATAGACACATGTTAAAAATAAATTTTATGTGAATATTTAGACAAATTACCCTATTTTATAAAATTTATACAATTATTTTATGCCCATGATGTAAGAGAGACCTCTCAATAGTGTTTTCCTTTTTATATTTACAGGAATGTCACTCCTCCTCCACTATAAAAGGGCACTCACTCCCCTCACTTATTCACATATCTCAAGCCCTTTATATCAGAAAAACCATAACATAATATCATAAAAACTTCCTTAACTTCATCTTATAATCCTACCTTTTAAAATAAATCCAACTAAGGAAACCTTTTGGTGAAAACTAATAGGAGTTACCCAAAGAAGAGGTAACATCCTTCCACAAGTTATTTTGTTTTATTTTCATTATCCACCCCCTAAACTCTTATTATTACATGATTATATAATAACATAATTATCCTAAATATACTGAGATTTTATTATTATAATTTTTCTACCTACACCTACACACACCTCCATCAAATGGGTAACAAACTCACTATTCTTGTGTATGGTGAACTACCGCCTCACAAAACAATGTTGTTCATTTTTTCTTTACCACCTCTCATGGTTGAGAATTATTATGGAAACTATGTTTTTATATTATATATATATATATGTGATATTTATTATGTACTTATTCTTAAATAATTATTATATAACACATACCTTCATGTTTTTCATTTTTTGTAAATACGATAATTTCATTTGTGGATGTGTGGACTGTCGCCTCCTCAAAGCGATGTGATTCGTTCACACTGTACATGGAATGTATTAAGGATTAATTTATTAAAAATATATTATATATATAAAAATAATATTTATAATAGAATTATTATATATATGTGTTATTTACTTTCTTTCTTTCAACACGACAATAAAACAGAAACAACGTTCATGCGTACGTATGACCTACCGTCTCCATAAACGGTGTATTTCATTTTATATTACTATCATTTATGGATTATTATAAATATTTATATAATGAATATATATGATATTTAAATAATTTTTTACTTTCTATAAATAATTAAACCATGATATATATAATTGGATCAATAATAACAAGTCAAAACATATACGAAAAACAACGCAAATATTACCCAAAATGTAACATTAAAATGAAATTGTTATTAAACGGGTAATATAAAGTCATAATAAAATCATATATTGTGTTATATATAATAATATGGTTATATGGTTAATTTATAATAAACTTATACTTATTATATAGGAGTTTTGAATGTGTACGAAGAAAGTCAAGAATTAAGGTAAGGGTTTTCTCGTCTCACTTTTACTTTTGTAAGATTTATGCCTTATTCACCACTTGTTTATTTTTTATAGTGTATATTATGACCAAATTTATATTATATGATTATTATAATTAAATTTATGGGTATTTACATATCCATTTTATGATCTATCTTTCATGGAGTTTATGGTTCAAAAATTACCAAATCGGTAAATTAATTTTATCTCAAATTTTCTTCTTTGATACACATGTCATGTTATGCACCTATATTCTTCTACAAGGTGTATACACTGCCCTTTGAAATGTTATATCATTAATATAATTATTTTCATGATATTTTAATCTTCATGTAATGTTATTACCTCATTTGTATTATGATTCAAATTTACCAAAGTGGTAATAGTTTATTTTTATAATATCATCATTTATTGGGATTGTTTATGATTATGATACCATTGATGAAATGTTACAAACCATATATCAATAAAACTCATGAATCATATTATACTTTATTTATTCATGATATATTCATTTATTAGTTTCATTTTCCACCCCTTGGTACTTAAGATAATTAATAAAGTGTTTTTAATAAAATTCGACTTTGTTTCTGTCTTCGATCAGAAATCTGTGTTATTTCAAAACCATGTTTTCTAAAATGGTTTTAAAAAATGTTTTTTGTTTAAAATTTTTTTTAAATGATCTCAATATTCTTTTATAATTTTTCTAGTAAAAATGTTTTAAAAATGTTTTCAATCTATTTTTATAATTTTTCAAGGTTATTTATAAAGAAAATGGTTTTCAAAAGGTTTTATGTTTTAAAAATAATTATTAAAAGAATAAAATATATTTTCCTCAAGAAATGTTTTAAATGAAATTTTAAAGATTTATTTATAGGAAAATTATTTTTGAAATTTTTTTATGAAATGGATTTTTAAATTAAGGGTATTTTTCTTAACAAATGTTCTATGTCCTTCTCCATATAAGACAACACACTTTATTATAGTTTATTATTTACTAGGGTTATAATATAATAATACCATTAATATTATTTCTTAAATGGTTTATGTTTTTAGGGAATGATATTTATGACACTCATTTTCCTTCCATGAGTTATATGCTTTTGAAACCTACTAATTTTAATGGGTTATGCTTTGATGAAATGATTATGAAAGATATCTATTTTCCATAGGTTATGATATGATGACATGTTTATTATTACCAATTCATTTCATGGGTTATGATATAATGTTTCTGAAACCCATCTCTTTTTATGGGTCATGATATGATAAAAAAAATTATTATTTTGGGGAACATGTATGTATGATTTTGTTTTGTGACAGGTGGGACCTATATCTCTCTATAATATATTGGGTAAAGATTTGTATATCATGAGATAATGATGGGTAAAAAGTTGACAGGTTTGATCCACAATGGGAAACAGGTGTGTCCTAATCCACAATGGGAAACAGGTGCATCCTGATCCTTAATGGGAAACAGGTGTATCCTGATCCACTATGGGAATATAGGGAAACCCGATATACTATGGGATGATGGGGAAACCTGATCCACTATCAGAAGATGGGGAAACCTGATCCCTTATAAGTAAAGGACTGCAAATGTGGATGGTTTTGTGTCTCTCCCAGTGGTTGTAGTCACCATGAAGTGACTTAATAAGTTTTAGCGATGATCCTGAACTTATAGGGAATGATATTACATGTTTACATGTATACCATAAATTCCATGTGTTATTCCTATGTTATTCTTTCATGGATTATTCTCTTGATTCCCTTATGATCAATATCTTATTAACTTCAAATATTTATTCCATGATTCATGTTTATGATCTTTAATATACAGGGTATGATCTTCTAATGTCATGTTCATGTTCTCATACCCATATTTTCATGATTATTCTTACATATCTCCCTTGTTTACCCTTAATGTGCATCTGAGCTCAACCTTTTATTATATTTTATTTTCCCTGGGTTATAAATAAAGGTTTTAGGTAGGGGTACTAAAAGGGAACATCTTTGTGGGAAGATTTAAATATATTTCAGCTGACTATAAGTTTGTGCTCTATGTTTCCAAAGGCACTAAACCATTGCATTCTTTTAGTGTGTGTTTGTGTATTCCAAAAAAATGATGTAATGTCTATGCATGTTAATCTTGGTTTGTTATATTTGGCATCAGATCAAAGGTTAATTCAACCTTTGGAAACTAGTATGAGAAAACTTTAGTGATATCCCTTGGGATATTTATAATTATATGTCTAGGGATGTCTCTAAGGATAATTCTAAGGATGAGTTAAAGTATCTGAAAATGTATTGGAATTTTAGTAATGGATTGAGAGAGTGGTTTATAAATAATTTCATGACTTTCTAGATACTAAAAGTGGATTTGGATCTGTAACCGATATACATAGGGGTAACAACCCCAAAAATACTATATTGAGCTAGACTCAATCAGGAACTAGTGCATAACAAAGGGCCTTACTGCACACCTAGTTTGACACTCCTATAGAATATTCTTTGGAAATTCAAAAACACTTTACGAACCATCATAAAGTATTTAAATAAAATTCATCTATAAATAACCTATTATAGACCTAATGAGTCATATATTAAAGAAGGTGTCATGATTTATACATCCTATAAGTAATTTTTCATGATTATGTGGTTTTTCACCATGATAAGTGTTGCTCACACTAAGCTTTCTAATTTTAGTAAATGGAAGGGACTATAAGGAACTAAATAAACATTAAAGGATTTAGATGTGGAAAATATGGGATTTATAAAAAATTGACTTCTTAAGTGGAAATCTCATAAAGATAATCAGGAAGATGGTATGAGTATTGGTTATACTACTGAAGATAAAGAGACTGTAAATGACATGTGAAAGGTATGGTATGTTCTTCTAGTATTATTTACATTAAATGTAAGAAGCATGATTATATTGAGGTTTAGGAACCTTAATAAATTATTCATATTTCATATTCTAGGAAATAGGTATTAAGGAATAAATTATTGAATCATGAGTAATAGTTTAAGAATAAAGTTGGATAATTAAAGTGTATATGTTTTGGAATTCAAAGATTATGTTATATGAATCATGATGTATATAAGTATTTGTTGTAGAATTTTTTCTTTAATTATTTTTAATAATGTGTTAAATGATACTGATAACCTATAAAATGGATTTAATGGAAAGGTTACATTATGGGAAGGTAACCCTTAACAATTTCTTAAGGATAAGAAAATGATATTTTATATAGATAGAGAGATGATGATATGGATAAATTAAATTGGATAGTATTTATGACCTTAGAACAAATAAAGGATTTGTTGAAAACGTGGTATATGTTATCATGGATGAATTTTACAAATTCTTGGATTTAAGTAGCATATCTAGTAATCACTGGAATAAGGAACCATGCTTGTTTTCCAAAAGGATTTATAGTAATTCAGGTTATTACACTATTTCAAGAGAATATATGATGAGGGTATTCACCTATTTGGAATGTGACAAAAAAGAGATACTTTATGATATGTGGGTGTTAAATTTTAAGCCGATTTAGTGACCTTCATTCTAAAGTTTTCTATTTTTACCTCTTGGAATGGTTACAAGGTTAACCATTTATAGAATGGTTTACATTAAACTTCAGATGAGGTTTTAGAGATTAAAGTATTATCTCAACACATGAGGATTTATGTATATTGGATAACATGTGATAAACATTTTTCTATGATGCTAACTAAATAAAAATGGAATGAATTATCATTATATTTATGGAGCTCATGATCTTTTAGTTCTTCTAGAATAACAAATTAACCTTTATTCCTTTTAGTAAGAGATAAAGTGGGAATTAATCAAGGCACAACTAAAGGATGATATTTTTCATAAGGAATGGAATGAAATCAAGTAAGTATATATTATTTAGGAAAATTGTATTTAAATAAAAAAAAATCCTATTATCATCATTTTTGATGATATCAATGACCTCTTTCACGCTTCTTCAGTTTATGGTTTTGTGATTGTTAACTTTATATGGATCTCCCACTTTCTTGTGATCAGTTATCTTTATAAATTCATATAATTATTTATGATTTTCTTCTATTTTCATGTTTTAACTTCCAACGATGTTCTCTTACATATGATTTACTTTGGGTAACCATTATGGTTCCAACCTTCCCTTTTTAAATGATTTTTTAGTATTCATTTTAATTATGTGGGTTTTTATGAGAGGAACTTTCAATTTGATAACCCAGATGAATTTTGAGGGTGAAATTAATTTTAAGGGGGGTAGAATGTAACACCCTTAGTTTTTTTGAATTTTTTTTCAAATTAATTTAAACTTTTTGATATTTTTCATTTTCATGCAACGCTAAATTTATATTGTGTTATATGAAAGTATCAAGTTATTCTTGCTTGGTACGCATCACCAAGTTGGTATTACACTACACGCAACACATAAAGTATATTTCAATAAATGAAACACTATGTTTGGCTTGTGTTACACACAATACCAAGTCCCTTTGATAACTTTTGTTACACACAAGAATGATATTTATCAAACTTCAATATACTATTATTAAAATATTATTATAATTATCACATAGTCGTTAGAATGGAAGATATGAATGAGATTGACTAAACTATGAAACTATGGTCTAAAAATATATATAAAATGAATCCTTTTGTTAGCAATTAGTTATAAATGAAATTAATAACTATTTGAGAATGAATAAATTTATTTTCTAAGAAAACTATTTTTTCTATTTACAAACACCATTTTATATCAATAAATTAAACAAACCACTATTTATGAATGTTTTTAATAAAATTTATATATTATATATTCAATCAATTTTTTTACACTCATCTAATATTTTTTATAGGCATAAGATAAGAATAAATACAATTTTATGAATAAAAAATGTATTTTCTAAAAGGCAATTTTACCGCCTTTTAATGGAGAAATCATTTTAAATCTAATTTTTGAAAGTTTTTTAACTTTTTATTTAAAAAAATAAAATTCATTTTCAAAATCTGGATATAAAATTTAATTTGGGTGAATTTTTGGTATTTTTCATAGAAGTTTCATATTTTGATGCATAGTAAAAAATACTGAATTTTACTTCAAAAATGATTTTTCGTCTAATTTATTTATATAGTTAAATTTTATTTTAATTTTGTTTTAAATGTTAATTAGATCTATTTTACATAAATTAATCTTTTTTAGGTTATTGGAACCAATTTCACATTGAAATTGGATATAAAATCATTTCAAACTTTTAAACATTTTCGCTTAAAAAACTCGTTGTCACGACATGTCTGTGAGATTAATTTTAAATTAATTTCTATTAATTATGTGTTTATAATTTTTAAAAATGGATTCCATATTTATAATAAAAATAATTTATAATTTATAATAATTTAAATTTAGTGTTTTACCAAAAATATTAGTGAAAGTAATAAAAATTAATTACAACGATTGTGGTAAAAATTAGTTTACTTCATGGGTAAACTTTAATCTTAAGTGGCCAAATGACCTAGAATCATGTCCAAAATCCATTTTATGGATATATTTAGACCAATTATACTCTTTTATATAATTTTTAAAATTATTTTATGCCCATTATGTAAGGGATACCTCTCAATAGTGTTTACCTTTTTATATTTACAAGAATGTCACTCCTCCTCCACTATAAAAGGGCACTCACCCCCCTAACTTATTCACACCTATCAAGCCCTTTATCTCAAAAAAATAATACCCAAATCTCATCATAAATTAACTCACTTAATCCTATAATCCTACCTTTTGTAATAAATCCTACCAAGGAATCCATTTGGTGAAAAACAATAAGAGTTACCCAAAGAAGGAGTAACATCCTTTCACAAACTCTTTTGTTTTATGTTCATTATCCACCACCTAAAATATTCTTATTCCATTCTTATATAATAACCTCAGTATAATTTATATACTTATATATTGTTATTATAAGTTTTATACCTAAAACTACACACACTTATATCAAATGGGTAATGAACTTATTGTTCTTGTGTACGGTGAACTACTGCCTAACAAATTGATGTTATTCATTTTTCATTTTACACATCTCATGGTTGGTAATTATGATAGAAAATATGTTTTTATATGATATATATGTTATATTTATTATTTATTTATTATTTTTTAATTATTATTTAATACATACCTTCATTCTTTCCATTTTTTGTTAATATGATAACTTCGTTTATGGACGTGTGGACCACCGCCTCCTCAAACTGATGTGATTCATTTACACTCTACATATAATGTATTAAGGGTGGGTTTAGTAAACATATATTATATATATTAAATAATAATTCTAAATTAATTATTATATATATACATATATTTCATTTACTTTCTTTCAATACAACGATAAAACAAAAATAGTGTTCATGTGTACATACGGCCTACCATCTTCGTGAACAGTGTATTCTATTTAATATTTCTATACTTTATGGATTATTATAAATATTTATATAATGAATATATATGATATTTAAATCATGTTTTAAATTCTTTAAATGAGTAAATTATGATCTAATTAATTGGATCAAGAATAACAAATCAAAACATATATGAAAAATAAAGAAGATATTACCTAAAATGTAACATTAACATGAAATTGTTATTAAATGATTCATATAAATTCATAATAAAATAATATATTGTATGATATATAAGAATATGGTTATATGATAGATTTATAATAAACTTATACTTATTATATATTTGGTTTGAATGTGTAGGAATAAATTCAATACTTAAGGTAAAGATTTTCTCATCTCACTCTTATTTTTGTGAGATTTATGCCTTATTCACCACTCGTTTATTTTTTGTGGTGTATATACTACCCATGAGTATATTCTATGATTATTATCATTAATTTTTTCTGGTATTTACATATCCATTTTATGATCTCCATTTCATGGGGTTTATGGTTCAAAAGTTACCAAATCGATAAATTAATTTTGTCTCAATTTTTATTCTTTGAGACACATACCATGTTATGCACCTACTATTCTTCTACGAGGTGTATACACTGACCTTTTATATGTAATATCCTGAATATCCTTCTTTTCATTATATTTTAAGCTTCATTTAATTTTATTCACTCTTTTGGATTATGATTCCAAGTTACCAAAGTGCCAATAGTTTATTATTACAATCTCATCATTTGTAGAGATTATTTATTATTATGCTACCATTGATGAAATATTATGATCCATATCTCAAGAACACTCATTAATATCATTATAATCTATTTATTCATGATATATTCATGTATTGGTACCATTTTTTCACTATTTGGTACTTAATATAATTAGTAAAGTGTTTTTAATAAAATATGGATTTATCTATCTCTTTAGTTAGAAATATGAGTTCTTTAAAAACCATTTTTTCTAAAAAGGTTGTAAAAAAATTTATGTTTAAAAAGTTTTTAAAATTCTCTCAAGGTTATATTATAATTTTTCAAGGAAAAAATTCAAAAAAACTTCAAGCAATTTTTATAATTTTTCAAGGTTTTTTATAAAGAATATGGTTTTCAAAAGGTTTTATGTTTTAAAAATAATTCTTAAAAGAAGAAAATATATTTTACTTAAGAAATGTTTTAAATGAACTTTCAAATATTTATTTATAAGAAAATTATTTTTGAAATGGTTTTATGAAAATAATTTTCAAAGAATGGTAATTTTCATTAAGAAATGATCCATGTCCTTCTCTATCTAAGATAACATACTTTGTTATAGTTTATTATTTAGTGTGGTTATTATACAAAAATACCATTCATATTATTTATTGAATAGTTTATGTTATGATGGAATGATATTTATTACACCTTTTTCTCTTCCATGGGTTATATTCTTTTGAAACTCGACTCTTTTAGCGGGTTATGATTATGAGACCTATCAATTTTCCATAGGTTATGATATGATGGAATGTTTATGATTCCCATTTCATTTCATGGGTTATGATATATTTTTTATGAAACCCATATCTTTTTATGGGTCATCGTATTTTGAAAGTTTTATTATCTTGTGGGACATGTATATATGATTTTTTTATATGAATTGTGGGACCTATATCTCCCTACAATGCATTGGGTAAATATTTATATTGCATGAGATAGTGATGGGAAACAATTCAATGGTCTTGATCCACAATGGGAAATAGGTTGCATCCTGGTCCACAATGGGAAACAGGTGTGTCCTGATCCACTATGGGAATATAGGAAAACCAAATCCACTTTGGGAAGATGGGGAAACCTAATCCACTATGGGAAGATAAAGAAACCAGATCCATTATAAGGAAAGGATTGTAAGTGGGTATAGTGGTGTGTCCCTACCAGTAGGTGTAGTCCCCATGAAGTTTCATAATAAGTTTTTTCAATGATCCTTGACTCCTAGGGAAAGATATTACATGTTTATGTGTGTTCCAAAAATTCAATATCTTATTCCTATGTTATGATTTTATGTATTATTCTCTTGATTACCTTATGATTTATATCTTATAAACTTCCAATAATTATGTCTTGATTCATGTTTATGATATTTAATATATATGGTGTGATCTTCTAATGTTATTCTCATGTTCTCATACCCTTATGTTCATGATTATGCTTATGTATCTCCTTTTTTTACCCTTACTGAGAATTTGATCTCACCCTTTTATTATGTTTTCTTTTCATTGGGTTATAAATAAATGTTTTAGGTAGGGGTACTAAAGCAGAAGATCTTTGTGGGAAACATTGAATATATTTCACCAGACTATAAGTTTTTGTTCCAAGTTTCCAAAGGCACTAAACTATTATGGTATTTGGGAATGTGTTTGTGTATTCCACAAAAATTATGTAATGTATATGTACATTAATAATGGGTCATTATTACATTACCCTTTAACTATTAAACATTTCTTCCTTTAAAACTATTTAACAACATAAGAATACCCCTTTAACCATTTACCTTTTCTTCCTTTTATCATGTAATAAAACATTTAATTCCCAAGTCAATCCATACAACCCCTTATGCCATGATAACAAGCCAAACAAAAAGTCTAATCATGTTAAAACTCATAACCCCCCTATTTCACCATTTAAAACTCATTTTACCTTTTCCAAGGAATTGGAACTCCCCATGGGTGGTTGTCGGTAAGGTCTTATAATCATCAACAGACCTGGAGGGGTCTGTGAAGGGTCAAATAAATCAATTTAAGGCCTAAAATATTTTTCTTAATCAGGTGATCAAATTCTCATCACAACAGTGACATTTTACATGAAATATACACTTCAATAATAAAAAGAGTATGGTAAATAGCACTTATAAAACCTATAATATTATCATATAAAACCAATCTTGTAACCTTGTCATTTGATTCAATCTAAAATGAGCACAACCACAAAATAAAAGAACTATACATGGAATCAAATCATAAGAAACATCACTTTAAGCACCCTGTAATTGAAATATCTACAACCTTTTAAGGGGAGCGGGAGTTTGGGTTACATCCTAGGCTATTGGGAGTGAAATGGGGGAGATATATGAGTGATTTTTTATAATGGATGTGGGGAATATGTAATTATCCACTTTTTAATGAGAAACATTATTTGCCTCATGGTTTTCCAAACTGTGTTCCAACCATTCAAACTCCTTTTTCTAATTAATACTCATGTCGCACAATCTCCTATTCCACACGCATTGTTTGGAAAATCAAGTGGCATTCATGATAATAGATCTAGACCCAACCCATATGGTTTCTATGACTCCTCACATGGTTTGTAAAATTGTGATTTCCCTTAAGTTTTGCTTCATATTCGTGGTGTGTGGTTAGCACTAACTATGCATTAACTATAAACCATGTATTGTAAGGTATGTTTTCCACATTTTTCAAGTCCCAAGCCCCTAGAATACCCCCTGATACCTTCCTTACTCCGAGTTTTTATTCCATAAAGTATTTTAATGTAGTGGTTAACCAAAATTAAAAAAAAAAGTACCTTAAAAAAATATGGGATCTTACAACCTCCCCACCTATAATGGATCATCCTCAAGATACACTCCCTAGCATAACTAATCATCAAAGTTAAAAAATTTAGGATAATGATCCCTTATATCCACTACCCTCTCCAAAGTTTCCTTCTAAACATGGAAATAATTCCAAAATACTCAAACCAACGTCACGATCTTACCCCAAGTTTTCTCACTGTGATCCACAACATGAATTGGATGCTCCTTAAAGGATGCATCGACTTCAATCTCAACATCATCGACATAAATCAAATGATAGGGGTTGGGGTGATACTAGAAAAGTGGTGACATATGGAACATTTCATGCATAATACTATATAGTTGTGGAATATCAAAATGATATGCTACTATAATGATCCTCTCTACAATCTCAAACAAACTGACATACCTGGGAACCAACTTACCCTATTTATGAATCTGAATATGACCCAATATCAGTGATACATGAAGGAATACATAATTACCCCATGAAATCTCAATAGTTTGACAGAATTTATCATCATATGACTTCAATATACTCTAGTCTATATCCATATGATTCTGAGTCAACAAGACATGATTCAATGTCACCTATACAAGATTCATCCCTAATAAATATGATTCTCCTAATTTTATCTAGAAAAAAAAGGTGATATGTATGGTTTACCATATAGTTCCTTACATTGTTCCATCTAAATAGTCACTTGATAACTATTGTTATAGGTAAACTCGACAAATTATAGGTGCTTCTCATAGGTTCTACTCAAGTCTAGGATGCATTATATTGTCATGTCCTCTAACACCTGGATAAATCAATTGATAATTAAGTTCCTTCTATAAGACTTACTATAATTATGGATTAAAATGGGGATCTCTTTCTGAAATGATATTCCAAGGGACCCTTTTCAAATATACTATATCCTACACATACATGCCACCCAACTTATCGATGGTGAAAGTATATTGAATCAGTAATAAATGTGTTACCTTTTTTATCAATCCAAAATCACCTATATCGCATCACTCTTCCAAGGAGTCCTTGGTAAAAACCCCATGAAATCAATGGAAACATCATCCCACTTCCATTATATAATAAGAATAGGATTTAATAGACTGGCGGTCCACTGATTCTCGGTATTCACTTGCTGATAGGTGTAACATCATATCATAAAACCTATGATATATTTTTTCATTCTTGGCCACTAATATTTTCTATGAAGATCATAGTACATTTTGGTTAAACCAAGGTGCACCGCCCACTTTAAGGCTTGAAACTCATGCATCAACTCCTCCCACATACCTATAGTCACATAAATATTTTCATGAATGTGGATAATCTCATCACTTTCAATGGTCCAGTCATGAGTTAGTTCCCCATAATCAAATATATCCCTCAATATTGGGAACTCTGAATCCTCATATTTCCTCCTATTGATGTGATTCATAAGAGGGAGAACAAAAGATAAAGAGGTGAGTGTTATCTTTTCTCGCTCCTCCTAGACACCTATATTCATCTCAGTGAACAAGGCCATTATCTTCTACTCAAAACTTAACTCCTAAACTACCTTAGTCTGTGTATTCCAAATCAAAGAAACATCAATACTATTTCCTTTTCCTAGAATATAATCTTGCTCAAAATAAAAATATTTCATGTACTCAACCCATATCTATTTATAGATATTTATATCACATTAAGAAAAGATATATTTAAGGCTCTTATGATTAGTATAAACAAAAAAAATCTTTTACCTAGGAGACAATGTCAAAAATATTTTAGGTTATGAACCACTACGGCTAACTCAAGATCATGTGTAGGGTAGTTACATTCATATATACTCAACTACCATGATCTGTATGCCATGACTCGATCTCCCTATATCAATATTTCTCAAATTATGATCATGGATGCGTCATAATACATAGTATACACCTTATTCAGTTTGGGTATATCATAATCAGTGCTATAGTCAAACACTTATTCAACTATTTTAAATCATTCTCACGTTATTTATAACACTTAAAATTTATTCCCTTATTGGTCAATCCTAATAGCATCACTTCCAAGTGAGAAAATTCCATAATAAACCTTCAGTAGTATCCTGCTAAATCCAAAAAACTTTGGATATCAAAAACATTCATGGGATTATCCTAGGAAAAAACTTCTTGGACCTTATCATGGTTCACTAATACAGCTTATTTTGAGATTATGTGACCCAATAAATTAAATTTTTCAATCAATAATTGACACTTAGATAGTATGTATTATATTTGATACTATCTCTATGTACTCAAAAGGTTGTCAAGATATTTGTCATGATCATCTCAAGTCCGAGGGTACACTAAGATGTCATCAATGAATACCACTATACATTGATCTAATAATGGGTGAAATATTTGATTCATCAAGTCAATGAACACAATAAGAACATTTTTTATCCCATACAACATCACAAAAAAATATATATAATCCATACCTACTTCTAAAAGTAGTTTTTGGTATATCATATGGTCTCACCCTCAACTCATGATACCCTAATCTCAAATAAATATTGGAGAATGTATAATAAACCCTTATTTGGTCAAAAAGATCATAAATACATGGAAGAGGATATAATTTTTATTTTTCATCTGGTTTTACTTCTGATAACTGAAACACAAGCACAATGTCTTGTCTGCCTTCTTGGAAAATAAAACCAGAGAATCCCAAGGTGACATACTAGGATGGATAAACCCATTATCCTCAAATTACTCTAGTTGATTCTTAAGAAATTTAAGCTCTGATAGTTCCTTTATATATTTTGTAATGGAAATTGGATCATCCCTAGGTACCATATTTATGGTAAACTCAATTTATATCTTATGAGGAAACCCAAAAAACTTCTTCGGAAAAACATCATGAAACTGATCCACTATAGGGGAGAAGGCATCCTACTCTACTCCCCTTTCATCTAGAATAAGACTCACAACTTGGTCTATGATTTCACCTAGATAATGATGAACTGGACCTACAAATATTTTCATGATATCCCATTCTACATGATGAATGTTGTTGTCACCCTCAAGAGACATGAAAGTCACCCTCTTGTAGTAATATTCTATGTGATCCTGGTATATAACCAACTATTCCATCCCTATTATCAATTAAAGATCATTCATCTCAAGTATGAATAGATCCCAATGGAAATGGTACCCACCAACCTCAAAGTAACACTCATTACAATGATGGATACCCCCCAATCTTACCCATGATGACATGTTGATTGACATAACCTCATAAAATAATTACACCACCAGGGACAAACCATTCACAAACCAAGAAGATATAAAATAATGTGAAGCTAATGTATCAAATAAATCACTATAAAGTATAGAATCCATAAGAATCATACCTTTTATAATCGATGATCCATCCTCTCTATTGAAGGCTATATACTAAACTACATACATTGGACCTGTATCGATACCCTAGGATTATATTTGAGTCTCATTTACTACACTACTATAATGATACATCTGAAAATATCCTATAGTACCTTGTCATCCACCCTGTATAGTATGACCAGTTGAACTCCAACTTCTAGACTGATATGGGGCAGTAGATCCCCTCCTAGTACTTGGTGTCAGTTTAGGTTTTCCATCACTACCCATCTACTGAGGGTTCCTATAGAACCTTTTTACATGTCTCGTCCTTCCATAATACTATAACTCTATTGGTGTTAGAAGAAAATGAATTCACATGTGACCAGGCCTACTGTACTAACAGCGGAACACCATATCACTACCCTGAGAGGTTGATCCTCTCCCCTAGATACTCTTCCCACCACTAGCTTAGTGAAATTTCTCATAATTATGCTTCCTATTATCTAATGAAACCCCACCATATTCCCTAGATGATATTATCTTCCCACCACTATAGACCACTTTTAGGTTCCCCTCAGAGATAAGCACCTAATTCACTACTTCCTAAAACTTCTTCATGAAGAAAATATTTACCTGAGACTTGATCTAACATTCGAGTCCATCCTGAAAATGTTTCACCCTAAATACCTAATCTCTTGCCAAATTTGGAACAAAACACTTTAAGTCAGTGAAGCGGCCAACATAATACATCACTAAAATAGTCCCCTAGTTCAAACACATAAACTTCATAGCTCTTTACTATCTCAGAGTCTGTAGGTAATTTTTTCTAAGAACATCTCATGGAATTCCTTCAAATACATTCACTCTAACTGTTCATCCTAGACCAAAATATCCCATCAACACTTTTTTGGTACTCGTAACATGTAAACCTATAAATTAACCCACCTCTACAAATGAGTCTCTAAGTGATCCAAAATTGTCTAGATAAACTCAATCTAGAAATCAGTTACCTTAGGTCTACCCTCTCTAGAAAACATCATAGGATACTGTAGCTATAACTCCCAAGTCAAATCAAACATACTCAACATAGCCCAAACTAGATCTCTCTCTATAATGTGTATAAATCAATTGAAATTCTAACAAAACTGCTCTTCCTCCCAATCACTTAGAACTAATAGGGCTCTGGTCCTTTTATTGAAGGTACATTCTTAGAAATTTCCTCAAGTTTCCCTACCATAAAATATCATTTTAGATGAATCCCTCTATAATTCCAAATGAATTTTCAGGTTATATAACATATAACTACACAGTTACACAAAATAGGGGTCATAACTAGACAAAAACAAGATAATACACATACACTATCCCAATGGTCATAACCGCAACACTGTCACTACATTGAACCATCCCTATTTAGGGACACTAGCTAACTTAGGGTAAAGTAATCTTCTAAGTTATGATCTTTACATTTAACACTATTTTAACAAAATAATTTATTATCTTTCAATTTAAAATAGTTAAAACATAATTATTAGGAACCATTTCTTTAAAACCACAAAATAAATAGAAAATAATTTTATTTACCACTATCCAATTTTTATATTTTAAGAAACATGCCATAACATGCTTTTATGTGTGTGCCTAATATGATGAATGTCACATAAACCCTTAAATTCCTAAAATGGTTCATGCATAAAAAATCTCATGTTATACCAATCCATGAGTAAAATATCATAATAAAGTAATATCACACAAAAAATGTGTTTCCCATGATAAAATAAAATCCTAATATAACAATTAAACCATAAGAACAAAAATACCCTCCTAGGTAACTTGGGTTTTACCCCACACATGGGTTAGCTACTCTCATGCACAAGTTCATTACCAAGCCCTAAAACTCCTAGTCTCTTTTATACCTTCTAAAATAATAAAGAAATATAAAATAAACCAAACAATATAATATCACTTTATAAAATCCTAGACCAACTCACTCTTACTAGTAATCGAATCAATCCATCACGTGAACTTAGGCGTGCCTCCCCATATTCCATAGGTTTTTAACTAGTTGTGAGGTTATAATAAGAAATGTGGAGAGAATATACCCTCTTTATTATAGTAAATCAATAAAAAAAAATAATAAACAATAGTAATAAATAACTAAAAATTACATATTAATTAGAAAATATGGGTAAGTACCCATGATCTAATAAAGTAAACATGTCATGTCATAATATTCTCATGTTCCAAAAGAAAACCCAAAATAAATAAACAACTTGAAATCCCCAAAATGGGTCCTGACACTAATATTGGTCCCCTCATTCATTCTCTATCCCAATTCCCAAATTATCCATCTATCACCAGGCCACTGCCCTTATTCAGACCTACAACCATAAAGTATAATCGAGTACCAACAACTATTCAAGCTGGGTGTGAGTACAACTCATTAGGCCACCACTAATGGTGTATAAATAAATATCTATTTTCTAGTATAAAAAATAATTTATTCATATGTATAAGTAAAATAATAGATAGAGAAATAAATGAAAACATGTTTTAAAAATAAAAAGTATTCATTTAACCACTTTGTCCCTCAGGTGCCCAAGTGACACCTAGGCCAACCAATCCTCCCTTGAACCATGTCAGTTGTTTGAACCATACACCATAGTGGTTATATAATTTAAATGAAATAAAGAGTCTTAATTACTTATTTAAATCTAGGTATCAAGGAGAACCAAGCCAAGTATGTACACCATGTCAAAATCTATTAGTTCTTGGAGCATCAGTCCAATATCCAAACCATGCATAACATTGGTGGTGCCGAGAGCATCACTCCGGACCAACTCAAAGATGAGGATCCTCAGTCCAACATCCTAACCCAAAACATCATTAACATTTTCAAAGTTTCATCATAATTGACCATTTAACACACTAAGATAACAAAGGTGTTTCATATTGACATTTTTTATTCACCATGGTCTAACATACTCAACACCATTAACCCCATTTCACATTTAAAAAAATTCACCATTTATTCCTATAGAAAAAACATTAAATGTTCTTCAAACCCATTTAACAAATTAAAAATTACCCTTTAACCATTTACCATTTCTTCATTTAATATAATTTAACAAAATAAACATGTATATTTAACAATTTACCTTTACTTCCTTTTATCAAGTCATAAAACATTAAATTCTTAAGTTAATCCATACACCCTTGTATGTCATGATAACAACAAAAAAAACAACTATAACTGGATTAAAACTCATAGACTCCCCTATTCTACCATTTACAGCCCATTTTACCATTTATAAGGAATTGGTATACCCCATGGGTGGTTGTAGGTTTGGTCTCATAGTTGTCAATGGACCCAACAGGGTCCATGAAGGTTCAAAGACATCAATTTAAGGCCCAAACTATTTTTCTTAATCAAGGGATAAAATGCACAACACATTAACATCATTTCATAAGAAACATACATTTGAAGAATAAAAAGACTATGGTAAATGACACTTAAACACCTATTTATTATCATAGAAAACCACTTGTCTAACCCAGCTTTTGATTAAAGATAAAATGGATGCAACCATGAAAGAAGAGAACTCCATGGGTATTATAATTGCAATAAATGACATTAAAGTGCCCTATAATCGATGAAGAACATTCTTGGAAGAGTAGGGTAAGTTTTGTTTAACCTTATCCAATTGGGAGTCAAATGGGGGATAAATATGAATGAGTTCATATAAAGGTTTGGGGGGAGTGGTAATTTTTTACTTTTTAATAAGGTGCATGATTTTCCAAACCATCCTCCAACCATGAGAGCTCCTTTTTTCAAGGAAACCCCATATTTTAAAATCCCCTAGGATACCCACATAGTTTGTAAAATCATGCATAATCCATGAAAATGGATCTGGACTAAACCAACATGGTTTCCAAGGATCCTTGCAAGGTTTGTAAAACTATTCACCCCATTAAACTATTATTGACACTCATTTTTATCACTTGGGGATGAAAATATTTAATGTAAATTAATTAAAATAGATAAATTAGTGAAGAAAACCAAGTAAAACCAAGGAGTTTTCTCATGCTACCCTTCGCACACACAGATTTCCCACTAATAGGCTCACGTAAGCCTTAATATTGTGACCCATAAGGGTATCCACACCTATGGACAACACCTGCACCAAGTACTTGTATGGGTTACCTATGTAGACAACCTCCTTTGACTAGGGGACCATGTTTTTCTATAAATAGTACCATGGGGCTCCTCATTTGAGATGATGAAAAAAAACTCAGAGAAGTCTCAAAGCTCTGCTTTCCCAAGTCCTTCACCCAGGCCCTCAAAACCATCTAGGCAGATCTTTAAAACCCAAGATAAGAGGTAATTAAGGGGAATAGTGGGATAAAAGTCCCCCTAGTGTGTGAAGTGTAAAATACATATGTAAGAAACCACTCCCCCCTAATCAATCACAAACTTTCATGAAGGTACCCTCCTAAACTCAAGGCATGTACGAGACCCCTTTAGGGACACTTGAGGAAACCCTTGGAGCCTAGAGAAAGGCCTTGCCCAAATGTTGTTTCCCAGGTTGTTCATCATACAAAGGTCACCTCTAACTCATGCAGGCCTACCCTATGTGAATATATTCTAATCCGCCCAAACCTTACCCTACATGAGACCCTTCTAGCTCGCCAAGACTTAACCTACACGAGACTCCTTTGAGCCCTCTTTCGTGCCACTAATAAAAGGGTACCTCCTTCCTTAGGACTCTCATTTGAGGAAGACCAAATAAAATCTTCCACTGAAGCCTCAATACTTTAAAAACATGGAAAGGGATACAACGATGTGTCCCCCATTCTATTATGCATTCCCTTAGTTATAGATTTTATTTACTTTTCCTACCTAATGGGTAGGGTCCTCAGGGTGCATGCAGTTTCATCCCTTCAATCACAAGGACCCCAACCCTGGGGGAAGTTCTAGGGACCGCATGGTATCATACAAAAAGGTATAGGAATTTTCATTCCCTCATAATCTCTCATACATGAGGGGTAGGGAAATATACTTTAATCATCATCTTTGATACCAGGGACCTCCTGTTTCAGACATTAAGGGGGGTCACACATGACTTTACCTTTAAGATTTTTTGGCTTATCCTTTTCTCTTATCTGGAACTGGGAGAAATGGAATCCTACCTAGAGTAATCCCCTAGACTTTCTTATGGGTCGTAGCCAGAGGGGTGGTTATATGTGACTATATTTGTAACAAAAATGAGATAATATATGGGTACATCAAAGCCATTTATTATTCTCCTATATCCCTAGCCTCTTCCACCAGTAGAAGAAGAATTATGCAGTTTTCCATATCTTTCGCTTCCTATTGTTTATCACATGTGATCATGAATCATGTGGTCATAGAGGTTATCTACGATCATGGAATCAGCATGGTCAGATGAATGTATTGGTAGAGAATCATTTTCTAGATCTTCCTATCACCTACCTTTAGAGGGCCTCTATAGGTGTGGGTCCTAAAAGACATGTATCCATCTAAAAGATCCACATATACCACTATGATATAAATATTTAGTGGACCTCCATAGGCGTGGGTCCTCAATCCCATATAAACTATGTGGGCTTTGATTCTCGTCCAAATGAGATATGTAGGAAGTCTCTCTAAGGTCCAAACCCAACACCCCAAAATCAACATAATTCTCTTTAGGCCACATTCTCATTATGGTCATATCCAGCCTTGGAGGTCATATACCTTCCAAGTTCCTTGGTCTAATTTGGTGTAATTCCCACACCAAACTTTTACTAGAAACCTTTTTCCTAAACATCCTTTCCATATGACATTAAATTTCATTGTTCGGTCCTCATCACATGACCTTAAAAGTTATGAAGTGTCCCATTAAGTGGCATTGAACTATGTGTGTTCTAATTCCTTTAACAAGGATACATAGTAATCCCATCACATGGTCTTAACACCAATATCAAAACAACTTCAATCCCCCCTATATAAAGATAAATTCTTGAGCTCCCCATTGTGTGGCTTAAAACCAACAACGTAATAATAAAATACTGAATAATATTTAATATCTTCACAAAAGGGTTCCATCGATGGAGAACCTTAGATACATACATATACCTCCATCAATGAAGAACCTCGTATATATACATATGATTCTAAAGTTCATACGTGCTAATAATTGATTGTTAAATCAAGTATGACCCATGTCATACATGGGAATTAATGAAGGATTTGTGAATATGTATTAAATCTTTAAGAGAGTCCCAAAGTGAGAAATAATACCCCCCCCAAAAGGGTGTGATGATCCTGACCTCCCATCCTCTTGACCAATGTGAGTTCGTAAGCATTGTTAAACCATTTCCCAATAACTACCTGCCTTTGGAAAGCAGGTTTTTGAAACACTCTGAATAAGGGAACTATTGGTTGTTTCCATCTCCATGAACAAAAAACATTGGAATTCATTCAAAATGGTTAATATGAAGTGAATGATTGTGAAACCATTCAAACCCCCACAATCAAACCATTGAACAAAACACCCAAACATTTTTTTTGGAAATAAAAAAGGTGATCCTAAAATGAATCCTTAACCAAGATAACATTCACCCACATATTAGGCCTCTTTCACACCCAAAATGAAAGAGGGCCAATCAAAACAATAAATTATGCATGAGTTAATTTATTGAGATGCTGCTTTTATGGGGTTTTATTTCTTATGTTTATCGCATATATTTTAGGCACTTTCAACTAGATCTTCCTTTGATCCAAATGGAATCATACCAATTCGTGCAGACTTATGCTTAGTCCACTGCACAAGTTGGGTCCTCAACTAAACAAAGGATGCCATCACCAACCTAGTGACTCCAACTCCAAGTTTAAAATGAACTATTCAAGGAGTGCCACAAAAATGGTATCATATTGACCCTAGAGTCTACTCAACATTCCCTTCATCTTATAAATCCCTGCCATCCATCCACTCAATGATGGTTGGTGTCCTAGAAGTAGATGACACCAATTTCCATTACAAACTGTTTCGGAAGCCTATACCTAGAATGCAACAATACACTCCTCCCTTATATTAGGAAGGTAGATCAAGAGGATATTGAAGGACACATCTAGATAACACAGGGGTCCATCATAAGGAATCCTTCAAGAAACTATCACCACCAATGTATCACAACAAAAAACCCTCAGTATGATGGGGGTGTTGTCCTTTGGAGTTCGACCGAGGTCACTCAAACCTAGGAATAAAATGTTGACCACTGAGGGAAAAAACAAAAAATAGGGATTGGATTCTCACCTTTATTCCCTCTTAATCTCGCTAGTCAAATTTAGCAGTGAAACATGAGCAGAAATAAACACATTCCTGTACCAGCCATGTTCGCCAGCCAAATTCGACACCAAATTATGAGCAGGCATAAACACCTTCCCACGGTAGAAAATCCTACTAGAACAGTTCAGTATCATCCATATAAGAGCTCTAATCAAATACAGTGGAAATCTATGAGCAATAACAAACACCTTCTTAAATAAATCAAGTCCCCTAGAAAAATTTTACGACAAACCACGAGCAGGGTTGCACCTCTATTCTCTCTAAATCCCTCCAGTCAAATTTGGTGATGAAATGTGAGTAGACACAATCACCTTCTCACACCATCCAAGTATACCAGCTAAATTCAGTGGAAAACATGATCAGGAAATAACACCTTCCCTCAAAACCATATTTGGAAAACACAGTTTGGCAACATCCATAGAAGTTCACCAATAAAATACAATGGAAATCTATGAGCAGGCTCAAACATCTACATGTATCAATTAAGCCCACTGGTCAAATTTGGAAGAAAACCATGAGCATGCACACACACCTGACCACATCTATCAAGGATATTAGCCTAACCTATTAGTAGATGGAGAAATTAGCTAGTGGGTCTTGGAAAAAAACAAGGGATAGAACTATATCTCTACCCCCACACCTGAGTAATTTCAGTACACACTAATAGAAAATGGAGGATAGGATCAAGAATATACCCCTTCTATAGCCATGGAATGGTCATATATCCACTTTACAGCTACTGAAGTTACCAAACATATCCTTATAATGGTGACAGGGTAGACACAAATTCCTACCCACATCCTATAAACCTGTCAAAATAAAATAACAATAGTGGTAGTGAAAGAGGTCTAGACACACAACTCCTTCCCCACATATGGTCTAACTCGTCATCACAAAAAATGGTCATTCTAGAGAAGACACAAATCTATGCTTAGATCAAGGAGGGTCATGGTCCAAATTTCCTTATGATATATGGACAAACATATCGGGTCCATACCCCCATTCCAATTGGAGGTAATCGGCCTATTCTAATGGCCACTCCAAGATAGGAAAAAATACATTCTAAAATTCTAGAAACCTATCATAGAATTATGATAGTGGCATGGAATCTAACCAAACAATCCTCTGCATATGAAAACCACATTCCACAAAAAGTTACCCCAGTTATCCATAAGAAGGTATCAAAAAAGAAGTCTTACAAAAGGTGACTTGAAAATGAATATTTGATCTAAAATCCCTCTCTACTTAATGATAGAGTTCTTGAAGCCCTCAAATGTTTATCTATGGAAACTCACGATCCTAGTCTTCTATTACCAAATTATGGAAACATTAGAAGTAGTTCTAGAGGTCCTCCCTAAACATATTACCATTAATTATTGCTTCATGTATAGAATTTGATCAATCTTGAGAGTCTATATCATGATGAACACTATGGAAGCCCTTTGTATGTCTAGAAGATCAATAAAAAAGGATGTCTTGCCCTTACTATTTTCTTCCCTAAATTTCATCCTCATGGTATACGCTGTAGGAACTCTCCTCACAGTTGAACATCAACCTGTGATGGTATTCCTCCCTATAATGGCATTTCACTTTTTCAGAAAGGTCCTTCCCTCAGTGATTTAATGATGAGAAATCCCTCAAACTGTGAGGAACTTGGAAAAATGAGGTTATTCATGCCTAATCTCTCATTATTGACAAGTGACATCCTTTATTAGTTAGAAGAAAACCCAAGGCAACAGTCATTCTCCAAACCACCCTTGGATCGCTTGCCTTCCAAAATCATAGAGGAATCCCCTTCCAATATTACTATTTATAATAAAGTAATAGGGAAGCACCCACTTTGGTTGGACCAAGTTGAGGAGCCTCTAGTGAAATATGAAGAATAAATTTTGAACATGAGGAAATAGTTATCTAAATATGAAAAACTAATAATTTTTTATTTGTTCTTTAGCCACTCCCCAATACAAAATTCCAAAGGAATTATCATAATATTGTGTGCACAAAATCCACCTCAATATATGGAATACTCTTCAATACTTAGGATAAAAATTATAACTTTATGATGAATATCCATGTCACGTCAAGGTAATGGAAGGGATACACCATCAAATCGACTTAGCAGACCTCATAGTTTCATAGAACCAAAAAGTGGGAAATTTGTAAGGATACCTTCAGTGTACATGTCTCAATGCACTAAAAGAATTGTATAAATATATTATTGATGCCCTATATAGTGTCCATATCAAAGGATTGGGTGAACATAAAGTGTTTCATTTCACCATGCTCACTGATTATCAAATCTCTCCAAAAGTGACATCATGTAATTTCATATCTTCATGAAGGATTCAACAGATGTACTATGTTCATAATAGATGGTATGATCAGCAAGATTCATCCCTAACTGACTCTCATAAATGTTAGGATAGAAGAGAGAGATCTATTGAAAGACTTTTTCATTAGGTGTTCGAAAATATCAATCAATCCCCTTACTTAAGGGAAGTTAACCATAAAATAGATCAAATTTTGTAAATATCACAAATCTATTTGACAGCAAGTAGCTTTGGTGTAGTTCATACCATTAATATAACTCATGATCTAACATAGCACTATAAAATCAAGAATAGAGTCGCGGTACTAAAATCCATTCCAATCTAGGAGCAACCTTATCCTGTAGGGTTGGAGGATTTTTTTTAATACAGCCTTCGAGATCAGAAAAACATGATTGAAATATTTTTAAAATATAATAGGAGAAGCCCCATCCCATAAGTTTGGGGTATTTTCTACCTCAGCAACATCATCCTCAGAAATATTCAATTTTCTCCTGACTAGGGGGAACGTTAGAGAATAAATCCTCCAAGTTCATCCCATCCCTTAATCTGATTTCCTCCCTTGGGACTCACATGAAAAAAAATCCAGAGATTTCCTTCAGATTATTGTTCGTCAAATGATTCCATAAGGACTAGCGAAGGAGAGGATGAGGCCTTGTGGTGGACACAAACAAAAGAAATATCTCAAAGATACTAAGGAAATGTCTGTAATGAATTAAGCATCAGTAAACATTGTTCAAACCACCCCTACAGATGCTATAGAACATGAGACTGATATAGAGGATCAAAAGGAGGAAGTTTCAGTCCATAATATGGTCCACACCGAAATTATTAAAGGAGGTTTGCATACCCAGAACCATAGGATTGCCCTAAATTTTGGGATTCCCTCAAACACCCCATTATAACCTCCTCAACGAGAATCCACCAAATAGAATGATAAAGTTAAGGTTGTGCCTCACCCACCTTCCGAAGAGTTTAAACCCCTTACACTTGAGGAAAGATTCAAACAACAGAAGGAAGAGATAAAATATTTTAGAATACTCAACATGGAATTACTCTGAGTGAAAATTCCTACCGGATATATTCTATAAATAGAGCTCAACTCGCACTCCCCACTGGTATACCTCAATAAAGAGGGTTCACTCAAATAACTAAAGTGGATCTAGAACATCTGGTCAACATGCATGATTGATAACTAGTATATTTGGACCCCATGATAGTGAGATATCAGGAGTTCCCTCCCTTGGGTACACAAATAGGGCTAGTTCAAACACATCCTCATGGTCCAACACATTTAAGTTACCCACCATAGGTACAAATAGGGCCACCATAGATGGATCTTCCTATTCATGCCTCGGATCATGATCTTGTTCAACCGAACATCCTTAAAGGGATCATAAATACAATTGAATCATTGATAGCTCAATTGGAAGATATTGAAGAATAAAATGTACCAGTGTAACCATAAAAGAGGAATTACCCTAAATGGATGGATCTGACTGCTCCTCCACCAAATTTTGGGAACCCTGTATTTTCAATTTTTAATGGTTTAGGAGATTAGGAGAATCATTTGATTCATTTCATGACCCACTTTGATCCCATAATGGGGACCCCCTGCATATCAAGAAGCATTAAAACTCATATGATTCATATAAATACTACAAGGTCCATCCTTTATATGGTACACCAGTTTACCAGCTCGATCAATCATGGGATGGGAAGATCAATGTCAATAGTTTCTCTTTTAATTCATCTCAATACTACAAAGGATAGCAGCCCTCAAACTATCAAACTGAAAATAGTGGGATAATGATAGGGTTTTGGATTTAATTTCCTGATGTAAAGGGTTGACTTACTCCCTGAACCTATAGCTTCCTCAATAATATTTTTTGTCTATCTATATAAAGAATCTCCATGATGAGTTATGCACAACACTCATCCCTATGAAATATACATGAGGGTTTCAGGATTTGGTTTTAGTTTCTCAAAAAATGGAGTATTCCATCCTCTAGACTAATTCCAAGTATTAATTAATTCCATTAACTGAAGGGAATAGAATAGGGAAGGAAGAGGCTATGGTAGTCATACTCAAGCCATCCCCTATACCCAATTTAACTCCAAAGCCTACTCCATATTGTGTGACACCCCCTCCTAAGCATCAGCAGCAATTACCACTTCATCAGGATGAAAGAAGGGATCATATGGGAAACTATTTTGAGGAACTAAAAAATAAATTTTATTCTTTCCAAGATTACCAAGTCCTTAGTTACTTCCTCATGACCTTGTAAAACAACTTACTCAATTTTCCAAATCCCAAGAGGCCTGATCAGACTGGTCTTAAATATATCCCAAAATACTTCCCATTCCATCATAAATTTGGGAACACTATTCAAGAATGATTTTTTTTAAAGAAATCCAATAGAAAATGGTGGACTCTAGAAAAGTAAATTCGGGAAAGTCATCCATATAGTTAGCAGGTATTTATACCACCGACTTAGAGGAAGAGGTGAATGGTAGGAAGTTACTAGTAAAGGTACACAGAAGTTTAGTGATTATATGGTTAGAAAGACAATAAACTAGACTTGTGATATCCTATGAGCATAGTTGAAATATCCAATTATTCCCCCAGTTTCTTCCACTATGACACAACCAACTCCATCAACATTGTAATCCTCCAAAATTTGGTCTTCTAAGAAATGACAAGGCTGAAAGGGCAGGAATAAAACACAGGAATATAAAACTATACCAAGGATAAATTTAGCTCTAAATCTCTTATACTTCATTCCTTAAGTCCTATAGGGACGGGTGTCACCCCGCCAAATGGTACAACAAGAGTTGACCTTCCTGAAGGAGTCCTCAATAGATAAATAATTGATCTTTGGGTCCATTAATGTTATTTACTTAATGGATCCCTTATCTGATGATGAATATGTCCATGAACCCAAATTCCATGAATCTTATTAATTAATTAGGGGAATAGGACATAGGGGATAAGGATACATAGTAATATGCATTCACAGTAAAAATCAACACTCAAGTCACATCCCTTCTCATACCGTCTACGTGTCCAAAACTCATGGGAGATCCCTCCAACGGGTCTATAAGAAGTAAGAAATCTTCCTTAAATATTCTAGGAGTTTCCCTAGACTAATAATCCTAGAATATAAATTATATAAGGGTTTTTCATCAAATAAACCTTGTAATATATGAAAACATGGTTGACCTAACCCACCAATGGTAGAAATGCCTCCAACTCATGTCCCAAGAACTGATATTCCCACATCAAATACTTTAGTTCCTTAAGTTCCCATGAGAGAGAAACCTGACACTATGAATTTTAGACCTTTATCCTAGAACTATGACATTTTAAATCAATTTTCATTGGTTCTAGACAAATTCTCAATCCTGGATGCTCTAAGTTTATCAAAAGACCTTTAGGAAGAACTAATAGAGGCTTTGTTTAGCCCTCAAGAATTTGAAGCTGAAGTTATTTCTACTGAAATATATCATGCAGAGATAGATCCTATAGAATTACACATGATCATATCTTCCATGAAGTAGGGAAAATATTCCATTAAACACAGACACATCATACCATTTTATGTATATTTCAGGATAAATGATGTTGACATATGATGATCTTTAATTGAAAATGGCTCAGGGGATAACCTCATTCCAGTCTGAATACTTTGTTGACTAGGTTATAATGAGACCCACTTTTCCCCTTACTCTCTAAAACTATAGTTTTATGATAATAGAGAAAAAATACCATCGATAGAATAAATATTAGGGCTTAGTTTGGGGACCTTTTATCTGACTAATAATTCATGGTTATTCGGAAAGATACAGCTTTCAATATCCTACTGGGAATTCCTTGGTTGCATTAGCATACAGAAATCCCCTCATCATACCATCAATGCCTCAAATATTGCATTAATGGTAAAATTGATACATTTTATGGTTATAAATACCCATTCAAATATTATAAAAATCAGTACATTGATGTAGGATTTTACCATAGGGAAGCGAAACAACTCATGATCAATAGTGTTTCTCAAGTCACAACCCTGAATAGTCTATAAATAACCCCTTCCAACCCCTATAAATAGATCAATGAAGAATATTTGTGGCCTATCCATCATATCAAATTTATAGGTCTAAATTTAGGCCCATATTCAACAACCCTCATGATATCAAACATGATAATTGAGTCTAGTGATGCATAGAAGTTTTCTGACTTTTCAAATAATAGTAAATTCTCAGATGAAAATTCCTTCATTCCATCCCATGAGTTTCAAAAAACTATTGTCTCATCAGTTGAGTCATAAGAGTTTGTCATGTCACCAATAGGGAATGAATATTCTCATTGTCTATCCCTCACCTAATCCCCTATGGAGCTTCAAAGAGACGCCATATTGTCAGTTGGGTTAGAGGAAGCTACCTCATCTTCCAAATGTCAAAATTTCAACCCCTATCCCAAACTAAGAGAGATTCCTTCATTTTCTAATTCCCCTCAGATCAGGGAAAAAGAGAAAGAGGAAGAGGAAGAGAAGGAAGAAGAGGACCTCGGAGATTCCACTCCAGCATTCTTGGAAAGTTTTTTTACCACCATTGATGAACTCGGAGAGATAAATATAGGTACATAGGAGGAACCACTGCCCACTATAATCAATGAGTCCATGTCCTATGAAGAATAGAAGGTATACACCTCCATTATAAAGCAACATTGGGACATGTTTTCCTGGAATTACACAGAGATGTCAGGCCTCGATCCCGAGGTATCCACTCACCACCTGGTCTTTCTAGAGAACCATCAGGATAATAAACAGGCATCTAGAATAACACACCCAACTCATGATGACAAAATTGAGGATGAATTTGACAAGATTAGCATATTAAATTTCATTCAGAAAGTCCAATATCCAAAAATTTTATCCAATATCATCTCAGTAAAGAAGAAGAATGGGAAAATCAGGTTCTATATCAACTTTATAGATCTCAACTAGAACTTTATGAAATATGATTTCCCATTACCTATCATGGAACTTATGATTAATGTCAAGTACATCTATCATGCCCTCTCTTTTATGGATGGATATTCAGGGTATAATTAAATCTAAATGGCCCAAGAATACGAATAATCCACCACATTTAGGGTCCCTTAGGGAGAATTTTGTTATTAATTAATTCTCTTTGGATTGAATAATTTCGGTGCTACATATCAATGTTCCATGCATCACATATCCAAACCCTTCTTGGGAAGGTTTGTCGAATTCTACATCAAAGACCTAGTGGTTAAGTATCATTAACATTATAATCACCTAGCCAATCTTTAGACCATATTCAACAAACTTTTATAGCATAGACTGAAGATGAACTCCTTGAAATGTGATTTCAGGGTCACCTTAAGGAAGTTTCTTAGCTTTTTCATATACCATCATGGCGTTGAAGTCAACTCTAGGAAGAAAAAGATTATCCTTCATATGTCACTGCCTCATAACCTCAAAGAGTTGAAGGGTTTATAGGGACACATGGCCTATATTCAGTACTTTATATCAAACCTTTTAGGTAGATGTTTTCCCCTCACCAAGTTGATGAATAAGGGGGTCACATATCAATGGACCAAAAACTATCAGGAAGCATTTGATAGCCATAAAAATACATCTTGATTCCATCAGTGTCGATACCAACTGTTGAGGGGAAACCACTCATTCTATATGTGATAGCCTTGGGATGATCATTGGGTGCCTTCCTCACACAAAATAATGATGTTGAGAAAAAAATAGCCTTTATTATCTCAGTCAAACCTTACTCAACACTGAGACTAATTACTCAGATATTGAGAAGAGTCGCATGGAATTGTTCTTTGTGGTTAAGAAACTAATGCACTGCCTATAACATCATGAGAACCATTTGGTATCTTGCAATAACCCACTCAAATATATCCTCAACCATCCTATGTTGACTGGATGTTTGGAATGATGAGCGGTTATCTTTTAGTAGTTTTACATTTTGTTTGTGCCCCAAAAATCAGTAAAGGTCCAGGATTTGGAAAACTTCCTTGTGGAGCATCCATCTACAGAAGAAATGTCGTTAAATACCAAATAGTATCATGAAGATGATAATCACTATTCAATAGGGCCCCCAGGTAAGGGATATTTATTTTTATGGTGCATCCAGAATCCCAATGGGAAGAAGAATGGAAGAGCTCAATCTTAACAAATTCGGGTTGTGAGTCATACTCATCTCTCCAGAAAAGGTAGTCTTTCCTTACTCGTTATTATTTTCATAAGGTTATACAAATAATGAAGCATAATATCAAGCCCTCGTAACAGGTCTAGAACTAACTATTCAAATGTTAGTGGACCACTTAAAGGTGAAAGATGATTTAGAATTGGTAATAAATAAGATCAATGGGGATAATTCTATCATAAAGGAGGATTTAATCCCCCTGCATAACTATGTCTGGGGGTTAATGGTGGAATTCACCTCAGAGCTGACATTGACTCATTCCCCATGATCATAGAATGCCTAGGAGGATGCAATGGAAAATGAATCCACTATTTTGGAAGATTTGTATTAGGATGAAACTTTCATTATCATTGCTCAATGCCTCATGGTCTTTACTTTTGTTCATGTTAGGATGAAAGAAATCAATGAGGCCAATTCTATCCCTGAACCAGATGGTCCCACAACTAGTTAGATGATATCCATTATAGATTACCTCCAAAATGGAGTTCTCTCATCAAAAAGATCCAGAAAAGAGAAAATGTGATGATGAGTTATTAATTTAGATTTTTATGATGTCCGAAGTCTCCATAAAGTCCTCTATAAATGAGGATTTTATGGAGTCCTTCTCAGGTGAATTGATGGGGAAGAGACTATTGTCATTATGAAATAAGTATATAAGAGAGCCTATGGTACCCACTAGTTAGGTTACATACTATCCAATCAAATCCTAAGGTTTAAATATTTCTTTCCTTCCATGATGCAGGATTTCATAAAATTCATCAAGTTTCATTCCTTCTAAGTGTGCACCAACTTCATCCATCAACCCTAGAGTTTCTACACTTGGTCAAATAATCCTGGCCATTCACTATATAGTGAATGGATGTTATAGGTTTGTATCCACCAACTATGGACAACTAGTTCAAATACATCCTAACTGTTATTGAATTATTTTTTAAATGGGATGAGGAAATACCCCTCAAAGAAGTCGGGACCAAAATCATTGTCAGCTTTATAAAAGGAAACATCATTACCAGATTTAGTGTCCCTCATACAATAATAACAAACAATGGAACCATTTTTTTTCAACTGAGTTGGAGAATATATATCAGGATTATAATATTAAATACAATCATTGGTCCTACTATTATGTAACATCCAATGGATAGATATTGGCCTTCAATAAGACCCAATAAAACATACTCTAGAAGATGGTGGATAAGGATAAAAATATTTTTCCTGATAATCTCTTGCATGCCTTGTGGGATTACCGGACCACAACCCATACTATCACATGGGAAACCACATATTCTCTTGTATATGGGATAGAAGTAGTCCTACCCATATTCACTTTTACATGGGACAGAAGAAGTCCACTCTAAGAGTGATTATTCCTTGATCTCAATGGATAGAGAGTGCATTATATCCCCTACCAATGAAAGATTTCTTAAGAAATACTTCATGTGATAAATAAGCATGCCATCCATGTCACAAGATGATAAATTTCCTGACATCAAAATCCTCTTCATACGACATTAAACTACATAGAATCATGGTCTTTTATGCACACCCTTAAAAGGCATATCACATGGTCCTAGTTGTATGACCTAAAACTACAAGGTGTCATAGTCCGAGCTGTAATACATTAAAATAAATAGATTTATGTACTATTCAAAAGATATTAAACTATAGGATGACATCCTCACTGTATGATGTAAAACTGAATGGTTTATTTCCTTGTTTCATGATGTAAAACTACATAATATTTTAGTTTGTGCTCGACCGGACCATAATCTTTGTTGTTGGTCTCCCACCACACCTCTTTTATAAGAACTACATGTGGCTTGATTCTTTACATCTCAAGATACATAGTGATGCCCAGATCTTCAATCATGGGTCCATCTTCCACATGAAAATTCCCTCCTCTCTATGTATGGGTTAGACCTACACATGTAACCTTAAAAGAACTATATATATCTTGATTCTCATTCCCATGAGATACAGAGCGACACTAAAATCCTATGCCTTAAGCATATCCATAGATGAAAAAAAAACTCCCCCTCTCCTATAGACAAACCAAATCAATTTAGAAAACCTTAACTTGAGTTCTATCATTTAGGATCCCACCATGGAAATAGAAATATCCCTATCTCGTATATAAACAAAATCTATGTAGGGTACTCCGCACTCCATGGCCAATGCCAATCTAAATGCTTCCTTTATACTTGGAAATATTCCTTTCACACATCATAATCCTTTTACTAGGAAATTTTGAACCTCCATAATCTTTCTTAGGCCATTGGTATTGGAATGTCAGTTTCTTGAAGACACCTTTGTCTGACTATGTAGTAACATTACCTAGTTGGATTTGTATAATTATCCCGCCAAAAGGGCCTATAATCTAGAGGGTACTTCTATTTGACTATGAATTAACACACCCCATTCTGGATTTTAATAAGTCACCCACAAAAAGGTCCTATTAACTAGAGGTACATTTATACTTGAGAGAGATCCCTTCTATCTTCTTAAGCCTCAACAACATCATGATGAAAAAAAAATTGATCATAGTTAGTGGTTATTCCTTGTGTTTTTTCCTAACCCACTCCTCCTAGTTTGAGAACCCCCAAGACCATGGTTTATGATTTCCTTATTCACATCCAAAGTATGTTGGGACATTCTTAGCTCGATAATCCTCATATCACTCATCGTTTCCATGAAATATTGTCCTAGATGCATGGCCTAAAACTACAATACACCATGTCATCCTAGTATCATGATGTTAAATTGTATGACAACATCTTCATCACATGATATTAAAATGAAAACTTACCATGTGTATCAAGCATATTCCCTAAGCTTCTAGCTCAAGAAGCCTCGTATCACAAATGCGGGATGCCTCTCATGAGATGATTTCCTGAATGCCTGAACAACATTTTTAAGGCCTCATGCCTTCTTTTACATGTTGGGTAACTTTATTCCTTACCACATGACACTAAAATGCATGGTTTTCAAGAACTAAGTATGGATTTATTATCATTACATGAGATATATAGTGATTCCCAGATCCTACATCTTGGTACAACCACCACAAAATCAAAATTCCCCTATCCTTTTTTAATATTCCTTGTGTAGTGGAAGAAATAATTGTAATTACTTATTTCTTACACCGAGTATCACTCGTGTGGGATTAGGAGTGTTGGTAAAGGATTCCCCACATGAGTAAGGCATATCAGTTCATGTCAAGGGTAACATAGTCCTAGATTCAAGACCTTAAAAGGAACACTATATGTTTTTACCACATAATGTTAAACTACAAGGTTGAAATCTCTTGCATGATGTAAAATTATAGAAATACATGTGTCTTGATTCCTATCATCACAAGATATATAGTGACATACAGATCTCCAATCCTAGGTCTAGCCTAGAAAAATGAAATTCTATCAATCTCCTATGTATGAATCAGATCTACACAGGAGGGTTTGAAATGGGTTCTCACCCTATTTATGAGTCTATATTCAAAAAAAATCCCCCTATATACATTATAATTCAATCAGTGTGGGGATTCAAATAAAGTACTATGTATGGATTGATTATCACTCTCAAGGGATATATAGAAATTCCTAGATTCTATGTATTCTACCCAACCACAATAAAAAAAATTCCCTTTCCTACATAAGGGTTAAACCTGTGTAGGGAAACATTTCTCCCCATTCCTAATAATTTTTATATGAAATGATACTTCTATATTCAAGAAATTACTTCCCATAAACCAAACTCTATGTCTGGGGAAATCTAAATCTCTATCAACTTTCTTTGGCCACTAATAATGGAATTTTAGATTCTTAAAGAAAACTTTTTCTAACTATGTAGTAGCACACCCCGGTTTTATTTTCATAAGTTTCTCACCAAAAGGTCTTTTAATATAGAGGGTACCATTGTTAAACTATGAATTAACACTCCCCAGTCTAGCTTTGAATAATTCTCCCACAAAAATGTTTTTCAACCATAGGTGCATTCATCCTTGGGAGATACATCTTCTATCTCCATAAGCCTCAAAAAAAATTATGTTGGGATATCTCTCTTTTAACATTAGTATACAGTCATTACTTTCATACTTGTCAAATATCACCTTTTAGATCCAAAAAAACCCATATTGTATCTTAGAACCTTCCCCATTCATGCCTGAAAATGATGGAACACTATTGGACAGGTTATCATGAATGGGAAAATCATTAATCTATCGGTCAAATATAAATGACCTTAAACCCTATCCATCATTGTCCTTGACCTAAGATGTTAAATTAAATGATCCATGCCCTAGTTTATGACATTAAACTACACTATGATTCAACCCTTGTCAGGGTGAGGCCTTTCCCTCTGATGTTGGTCACCCAACAAAATGCCCCCTCCTTTACACAAGGAAAATTAATGTAAGAGTTATTTTCCATTCATGGAAAATACCAAAGAATATGATCCATTCATTATTATATATCTTCCCTTAAAAAATTTTCCTTTTGGTGTTGAGAAATCCAAAACTTCACAAAGTACCTAGCCATCGGTAATGGAATGTTAAATTCTTAAAGACACCTTTTTCTGACTATGCAGTAATACACCCTATTTGGATTTTCATAATTCACCCACCCAAAAGGGACTCTCATCTATAGGATGTCATTTTTTTTACTATGTATTAATACTCCCCAGTTGGTTTTTCATAAGTCTCCCACCAAAAGATTCTATCAACCAAAGGTAGATTCATCCTTGGGAGAGACCTCTTCGATCTCTATAAGCCACAATGACAACATCATGATGGAAACCACTTTTTGAATATGGTATGTGGTCTTTCATTGTATGTTTGTCTCACAAAATGATTCATATCTAGAAATCAAAAAAATGACTCAAAAATTTCCCTTTAGGTGTCTAAATAGTGTTAGAAATTTCTTAGCCAGAAATCCCTACTTGGGTCATTTTTTCATAACTCATGGTTAAAGATGTTCGACCTAAAACACTAGTCACATCAGTATATCTTTCAATACTCTAAACTTCCCCCAAAATAGACACGGTACTTCCCAGGTTTAAAATCCAAAAAAGGGAACCCTAGTTAAATGTTGAGTCTTATCTCAATAAACCTATACTCTATGTGGTTTGTTAAAAAATAGAGCAATGAAAAGAAAGAGGCATGAAACTTGTCAGGATGAAAACAAATAAAGGGTAGACTAATCAAAATTCAAGTCTCTCTCACTAAATTCATCTCTATTTTGAATTAGGAAAAAATTAGAGTGATGATACAAAATAAATAAAGTTCATAGGATCTGTCATATAACCCTAGAAAAATTCAAACTACACTCGTCGGATCGAAAATGATTATGAAACAAATTTGAGAACTCTTATCTTCCTCTTTGTAATTATATTACTTTAACATAATGAAATTAAATCAAGTGAGTCATTTTTAGTGTTTTTTTTATGATTTTGATGAGGATAGAAACAAAAAAAAGATTATTAGGGAATAAAAAAGGGGATCTATTTCATTAAAGTTTTTAAATATAGAGGAACTTATACATGATAGAGTATCTCTTTAAAAGTTTATCGGTGTTCCTTGACATAGGCCTTGAGATGTTGAACTATGGATTGAGCATTCTCTACATATTTCCAAAACTCATCCAGTTGTGTAGTGATGGACTCTTTAGTGTGATGGGGTTTATTTTTTTCTACAACCATAGAATCCTCACCTTATGCCAAGACCCTCTTCAAGGAATGGTGTATTTGCAAAACCTCTTCCTTAATGGAATTTAGTTATTCTTTAAGACGTACTATTTGAAGATATTTCTCATCTAGGATGCACTGATAATCCTCCACCTCCTTGGCATGGTTGAGCTCTAATTACAACACAGCAGCCCTCAGATCTTCAAACTAGACTATTAACTATACCTCAGCCTACTGAAACCTTTTATTCTCCTATAATTTCCAAATGACTAACTTCATGGTATTGTATATCATGTGGTAATCAAACCCTTTATACCCCAAAAGGTCAAACAAGGTTGGGAGTTGGAGAATTCATGATGACAGGTCTTCGAGAGGCATCTCTAAGACTATATTCTAGATATACTGAAAAATAATATAGTGTGTGGTACGTAGAGAATCATGTGCCTCCAAGTCTAACTAAAAAACACTTTCAAAGGGAGAGATATATTCTAGGATCAACTCAATCAATGAGGCACCATACTCTAATCCATCTGCAATAGTGTTTGAGTCACATACTAGTGTTGGATGAATTTTTATAAATGCCCTCACATTATTCCTGGATGCCAAAGTCAAAGCATTGGATAGTAGATAGAACCCCTCATTAACATCAGGAAGTTAACAGATAGCAAAGGAAAGTTAAACAATCAAATTATTTGAAAGCAATCACCCATTGGTAGATCAGTAGTTGGAATGATTCCTCTCTAATATCCCTGATCTCAATGCTTTGATTAAGGGCCTCTAGGTAAGGAACATCCTTCTGGGATCGATCAAAAACTGGGGTGGAGGGTTCTCAAGAATCTACCACTTTAAAATCCTCAATTGCTACTCCACCATCAATGAGAGTGGGATGTACTTAGAGGCCTTAGTCATGAATGTCCTTAGAAATGTTTTATGCAGAAAAAACATCAAAATTTGAGCTCTAGTGTAAGACATAAAATTAAAGGAGGAAAACTATGTTGAAAACATAAGAAATGGTAAACTCACATCCATCTAAATCTCTATCAAAGTGCAAGAATTCCTCTGGATAGGAAGTAATATTAATATTTTTCAACCTATACTCAAGTTTAGTTATTTCATTATATATCATGACAAGTCTCATAGCATCCTCACCAATAGGGGTATTCGAGACACATGGCTCAGGACCAAAATTGGCTTTGCCATAGATTTTGTATGATGGCCTCTTAACAGGAACAACATATTCAAACCCCACAGGTTCAATATCAGTACTGAAATCTTCATTGGGCCATCTAGGATCTCTATCAATCCATTCTGGAATGAATATAGGGCCAGTGGTGGTTGTTGTAGGATTCTACGATGTGTATAAAGGATATGAAATATCATTAATAAGAAAGTTATTGATCAAGAAAAGACACCTTGTGATATGCATATGACATTACCAGGACTCACCTCCCTCTCTAAAATAACAGTGGTGAATTAGGCTTCATCTCTTATCACTTCATCAGTCAAAGGGATGGATTCATCATCACAATTTTGTGCCTCATTCGGAACATCCCATTCAGTCCTCGATGGATTGGTACCATACCCCTTAAGGTAGGAGCATAAACAAGACCCTATTAAAGGAAATCATAGTCAAATATTTACAATCAGGTGATTCATAAGATCAAATGATAGAGAGAAGAATTACTGTGATGCATACGTCGGGCCAACATCTTTTATTTCTTTCACTTTTTCACCTGAGATGTAGAGGGAACCATATTGGTCCCCTTAGTAATGGATATAGGAGTTGGAAGTCGAGTATAACCTGCCTCTATCGCCTCCTATATCATCCTCTAACCTAGGGATAACTCTAAGGATTCAGGAGACTCAACCCTCACTTCAATAGGGGTTCTCATCAACCCATATTTTGGTGACTTGGGCACAACTCTTTATACCCCTTATTCTACTCCCAACTATAAGATAAATTCCCTAAAATTAATGATGATTGATGAGGGAGGTAAAGTGGAATGGGAGAGAGAGATACCTCATCAAATTTGATGAATTCATCCCATTATTCATCAGATCATCCAGATATTACCTCAGTTACAGCTCAAGATATCACGTCATTCACCCAAATTGTGGTCGGGATCCGATCATCAGTGGAATATATTAACATCTCTAGCTCCCAGATTTATTACCCCACATTAGTAAAATTTCTTTCATGGTGAAGTTCGAAGGGTTCTTGAACATACCCATGCTTTGAGATAAATATTATAGCTTGAAAAAACATCCATAAATCTCTAATTTCATGGGTTACTCCCTGCCAAACTTGGATTGCTTAAGGGTGAACATACTTTGATATTAATCTATCTGGATGAGAGTAAGACCCAACATATTTTGACTTTGAATCTATTCCAGGTCTCTCTACTCTAATAGGAGAATGGATGGCTTGGGTTTGGTTCTTCTCCCAATGGTGATGACTAGATCACCTTGGCCCAGAAGATGTGTTTCTTTTAGCCCCGTTCTACTCTATGACTCATTCATGAGATCACTTTTAAGGATTTGGAGCTTCATCATCATAACCCTATGGATGAACCTTCCTACCATACTTTTCACACCTAGAATTCATCATGTCCTTGACCCAAGGGATGATTTTTGTTAATTCCCCTTGGGGATAGGAAGAGATCCAAGCACTGGAATACCCATACTCTATCCTAATTGGTGCACCTAGTAGATGTAGTTTGATAGATGCTTGGGATACCTCCAAATCCATGATAATCCAAAATTATCTATCCACTATAGGATTTTTCTCAAATCAAATGTGTGTGCGGGGAGATAAATTTATAAATTTTAGGCACTTGAACTAGTGGGAAAATTAGTATGAAGAATAATCCTCGCATATAATCTCATTTTCAATGTGGCACTAAAAAATAAACAGTGTTTAGCGGCGGTTTTATGGCGGCGGTTCACAAAACCGCCGCTAAACGTTTTCCGAAATACGTTTCGCGGCGGTTTTTAATAAACCGCCGCTAAACCTTTGTTTTTTTTTTAAAACCCCAACCCTTCCCTACCCCGACCTCCGTTTCCCTGCAACCCTCGCCCGCAGCCCCCCGCAACCCTTTCCTGCAACCCTCGCCCGCAGCCCCCCGCGACCCCCCGGCGATCCCGCGACCTCCTCCGGCGACCCCGCGACCTCCTCCGGCGACCCCGCGACCTCCTCCGGCGGTGCCTGCGACCGGCAACCCGCGACCCCCTTCTCCCGAGGACCTTTCTCACTTCGACCTCATCCCCAAAGTGAGTTTTATGGATGTTCATATGTTGTTTAACCATATTATGGGTGTTATTATCATGTAATTCTCATTTTTAGATGTTTATGCATTCTCACATCATGGTATGTTTAAAAGCTGATATGTTTTTTTGGTTTTCATTCCTGATGCTAATGGTGTGCGTGAGAATTTATTTGTGGAGCATCATGCATACATAAAACATGAATGTGATTTAGAGTGATTATATGAGGGTAGGTGATGTCCCTTTTCCAATTGGATATCGGTAAACTCATGTTTTCCATGTCCACGAAAAAGGATAAGTGATCGATGGAGAGTGTTCTGGTGGATGGGTTCCCTTTGATAGTAAGAAATAACTTGGAAACTACTATGGTGGGGAGAGTCATTTTGAAATGGTTTTAGTGTATCCTCTTAGAAAATGGAGGAAATAGTGAATGAAAATTTTTGAAATGGTCAGTGATGTTTTTTAATGACTTATATCTGGTTAGTTTGTAAAAAGTATCAGTGTTTTCTAGACAACACATCATTGAAATGACATACTGATTAATAAACTGCTAGATGAATTGACTGCTGAATTGGAACTCATTTGGTTATTCTTAATTAATTATATAATTCCCTAGTAGCGATGCATCGTGTTCAGAAAGAGACTATGTGTCAACTGGTGAAATTGAGCTTCTTTAAAAGTGTCAAAAATAGCTAGTTTGTTTGGTCTTAACATGCATGGTTGGGTGAAGTTAGTTATAATCAATATAGAGAACTTCATCTTGTGCTTGGATGGGTTGTTTTAATGGCGAGAATCGATGTGTACTGGATTTAAAATATTTCCATGTTTGTATTGTGACATGAAAACATAAGTGAAATTTTTAGCTCGGGACATCACTAGAAGTTGGGTATGAGTTCCAGTGGATAACTTTGATGTAAAAATATTGTACCGGAGGAGGCGGCATCACATTTCTAGATGAAATGTGTTTTCTATTTATGATGAGTGTTTTTTTTAAATTATCATCTAGCTATGGATCAACATATTTCTTATCTCTTCATTAATTTCTATCATTGAGGAACTTTTTCATGGAACACTGTTAAGTTGAGGTGAGTAGAGTGTGAATCAACCATGTTTTTTTATAAAAAGTAGTATTAACAAATCTAAATGAGGTTGATTTGAAATAGACCATTACATATTTTATATAACCATGCCAAAGGCATATTTGTAATTCTAAAAGGGTTTATTCATTAGAATGTTCTAATAGTAGAGATACTGTGAATCAGAATTGGAATTTAAATACTAGTTCTTATGTTAAGAAGAAACAAAGGTTGAATTATTAATGATAGTATTAAATGATCAAATCTTCCGTTTTAAATAATTGGTAATGCATAGTCTCTATGTTTCAGTTAGGAATACGAGATTTTTATTGATTTTTAATTTCTCATGTATCGTATGCCTAGGGTATTCTTTGTAGAGGGTTGGGCATCTGGATGTACAACATGCCTATTTGAATAAATATTTATCACATAAGTATGTAGGATTTTTTTTTCCATCTATTCCTCAAGGATTCTCAGGGACCATAATTTTTAAGGCGGAGATATTGTATCATCCTGTGTTTTTTACTAGTTCAAAATTTTCAAGAGTTTTTTATCATTTAATTTGGCAGGAATTACGTATCCTAAATTGAGATTCATAATGTAAATAAAAACCATTGAACACATAAAAATTCATTTTTCGAGGTTTATGTCTATTATAGTATAATATAATGAATCTAATTCCCTAATTTCATTGTCCATTGTATATTAAATTAGAATCATTGATGGTTTTAGGCCTCAAATTTTTACCACAACTTAAGTGTGCATTCCTTGAATTCTTTTATGTAACCAATTATTTTCTAAAAAAAATCATGTGGAGGTGTGCTATCTTATAAAATGAAAACATGCTGATTAATGAAATTTTAATGGGAATATCACTCCAATATGTTATTCCATAATGACCAAACAATCAATTAAGTGGGGTTTTAATACCTTTTATTGAAGGAACTAAATAATTTTTTGTGTCACGAATGATAGCATGGCCTAAATTATACAATGTTCATATAGTGTGTTTACTATTTATGAATGTTCACCTGGACCCTAATACTTTATTATGTACATGGAAATATAGGCAAGTGGAATGATATCGGAAAGGAAATATAGGCAAGTGGAATGATATTGGAATGGAAATTTAATTTCCATTCACTATTATTAATATTATTCAAATTATTATAATTGAAATACTTAAGTACATTGACCTTATTATTTTATAATTGAAAAGTAACACGGAAATGGGCATCTAACATATGCATGACTTGTGATGTGGAATGCTTTTAAACATGACAATTCTTATATTTGTTGGAATTAAATTATCAAATTAGTTATGTATTCCTTGAGATATACTTTGGTTCCATATATTTAACTCCATGAATGGACTCATAGGTTACTTGTTTTATGAATACCCCAATAGTGATACTTTGATTCTTTTATAAAATGCCCTATACTGGAAAATGAGGCATATTACATATCTACCAAGGAGTGATCCTGATTCTCTGGATGAGTGACCTTCTTTAGGGATAGATTTTTATACCATTCCACAAGAGACAATCAGACCCCTACATGATATACATGGGAAGATCTCAAAAGTTCAGGCTTTACACCATGCCGAAAGTGATACAAAGGCTTCATCATATGGATCACCTTTGATGGATGCTTACAATGATGTGTATTTTTTGTTATCCTAGAAAGATAACTAGGATCCTTTTTATGGATCACATTATATGGGCTCATGATTAAATGAATTATATTCTAAATTTTACTTAAATGTGGCCATTTAGATTTCCCTAGAACAATAAAACAAACATTACCCATTGTGAAAATGGTTTTAGTGAATGTAGTTAACTTGATTTAAAATGCATTATGATCAGTTTCGATCACACATCAAAGGGGTGTTGTTTGAGGCAACATAAATGTGTCATCGATGGTGTTATGATAAGTGTGTATCCCGATATTCTTATTGCTCCTCAATGAGGTGTTGACGCTGTCTCCTATGGACCAGACTTGTTCAGTTGGTCTGAAATGGTAAATGTGGTCAATGAATCATCTTTATTATATTATGCATACTTTATGGTCAATGGTTCATATTTATTATATTATGTTTCTGTAATCTTACACTATCGTATATTTTGTGTAGGCACATTGTGATATACATGGATAAAATCTGGATCACATTACCGAGGAACACATCTCAATATGTTAAGGGTTTGAATGGGTTTTTAGATTTTTCAATTTCTAATCGATCTGAGGTCTTTCGCATGCCATCAGGGATTTCGGTCTCATCTACTCCTGGTTATAGTCATTTCATACCTGAAGATGCTCAGAGGGAGATGTCTACTCTACGAAACACAGTTCACCAGCAGGGGAATCAGATATCTGATTTGTAGAAAGAGTTGCTTGAAATACGTCAGCATATGAGCAGATATGCCCCCGGTGGTAGTGCATCGGGTAGTGGTGAGCAGGTAAATCACAAAAAAAATCAAAATCATTTAGTTTGCAAACTTTTATTGGTTTTAATTTTTATTATAAATATGCAACAATATTTAATTTTCAATATAATGTTCTTACAGGTGGCAGCAGGTGGTGGAGATGAAGGTGGAGAGGGTGATGATGCAGCATCAGATGATGAGTAGTAGTATTGTTGATGTGTTGAACAAGTATGATAACAGTTGGTTTGTATATGTAACATTTATGACACATAGTTGCTACCAAACATTTCCATGTCCTAACATTTTCTTGATTTCTCATGTTTCCTTATGTATACAATCATTAAATCCTTTTGGTGGAGGGTCAAATATTGTGATGGTCACAATGTATCCCCAATATTAGGGAGGATATGTGATCATATATTGAATAATGATTTCATAACATTATATAGAAATCAAGGAGTCCAGTTAAATACATTATTAAGAATGATTGTACATGGATGAGGTTTTAGGACTCCCCATGATACCATAATTAATTGTTTAGAATGTAATTCCTATTTCATATCATCATTATTGGGAGGAATATGGAATCCATCCATTACCTAAACTCTCTTTAAAATGACTTTCAATCCCCTAATCGATGGAAATCTGGAATTGAATTTCCATAAGTTGTGGGATTTTTTGGGAACATTAATTTTGACCTAGTTGCATTATGGGTGAATAAAACACCAATTTTTTTTTGTTTTCCGATAAAAATATACAGCATTCATCTGTTTTTGTGTATATATTCTATGAGTTGTGTTGGATGTTGTATACTTTTACATTGTGATGTGTCTATGTAAGGGAATAAAAAAATATTTTTCTAGTGTGGTGTAATGCATGACTTAAAATATCCTAATAGTTATAGAAAATATAAAAGAAGATCAGGATCATTTCAATACCACTGTATAATATAGATGTAGACCCATGTAGTTATATTTCAAAGATCATGTGTTCTTGAGGTTGTTTCCATGATGGTGTAGGCATATTTTGTGTGAGGGAGTGTGGATTCTCCTAGGTTGTTCTGGATTTTTTAGGTTTTGGTGAACATTGGTGAGGTGTTATATCAGTTGGAGCTCTAACCACTGATAAAAATAATTCACAATATCATCCATGTATCCCAACATTACTGAAATAATCATGATTCATCCCATATATTCAAATATAGAGAGTTGGATGATGAGGATGAGGTAATGATTTGGTGAACCCAATGGAAATCATGGATCATTTGTAGATTACTCTTCATGGGAATGTTAATCCATTTTATCATTTTCTATGGTGGAATAGTGGTTTGGAGGAGATATTTTTTGGTACATATTTAAAGATGAATGAATAATGTCATAAAGTGTTTTAATTCATTCATTTTTTTCAATGTAACTGTGTAAATCTATTTTATTGTTTGTCATAATATGAATATGGTCCCTTTAATTGGTTGGTTATGACACATGGTTATGTGTTTGTTTATTTAATGATTAGTTTTGATCAAATTATTATATTATCCTTGAGAGGTTTCCCACAAGGGTTCTATTTTTGAACCATTTATATTCATTGGAACATGAGGATGATAACTGTTTTAGTGGTATCCTAGGTAATATATCCAGTTTTAATAAAACCCACCTACTTGTTTTATTGGATTTTGGATATTTCAATATGGTTTTATGAGTCATTTCACATTGAAACATTCATGGGTTTTCTCATAGATTCCCTATTTATTTATTCGACCACTAGTTTGATCATGTCGTCTTTTAAATTGGTCATTTTTTGTTTGTTAAATCATTATGTTTCTTGTTTTCATATTGTGGTTTCTCATTCATTCACGTATTCAGTTGAGTTGGTCATGAAGCCTTGTGTTCCATTATTAATTTTCTCATGTTGGTTGTATAGTCAATTATTCCATCATGAGATTTCATGATCTAAATCTTGGGTCACATGTTCCTTCATTAGTTTACATGGGTTGGTTATGATATCAATTAGTTGGTTTTTGAGGATGGTTTTGAATAAAAACAATCACTCCTATTAGTCATGTGGTAGTTCAATCAATGTATTTGTTCAGTTAGTGAGATACATGTTTCTTGTTATGGTGTGGTTTTGTCTATGAGGGATGGTGTTTTTAATGTTGGTTTTTATTATGGTAAGAGATGTTATGGTCACTATTATGAGGATGTTGGTTTTTGTGTGTAGTGGTTTGTGGTAGTATTCTTTTAGTGATGGAATATGAAATGGTGATGATGTAATAATGTTGTAAGCTGTTGTACATTACAAATATGTGTGGATGTGATATTATGTGGGGCTGATGGGTGAGATGTGGCTGTAGTTTTGGAAAATTTAGGGCAGTGGTGGAGCAGATCCAACATATTTTTTTTTCCAGTTCAACATTTAGTGGCGGTTTTAACCGCCGCTAAATGCCATACCTGTGAACATTTAGCGGCGGTTTTAACCGCCGCTAAATAACAAGGAATCATTTAGCGGCGGTTAAAACCGCCGCTAAATTTATTATGCTGATATTTCGCGGCGGTATTCACCGCCGCAGAATAGGGGCATCAAACGCCTGAATTTAGCGGCGGTTAAAACCGCCGCGAATAAGCTGCCCATATAACCGCCGCTAAATGAAGAGAAACCGCCGCTAAATGAAGGACCTACGACACATTTCTAAAACCGCTGCAGAATCGAAAAAACCGCCGCTAATAGATTGCCGACGCCAAACTTAGCGGCGGTTTTTGTAAACCGCCGCCACACAATATAGCGGCGGTTTAAACCGCCGCTAAACGGCAAAAAAACCGCCGCTAGGACCGGAATTTGTTGTAGTGTGGGCCACTAGTACGCTATCTCTAAATGTAATCATATACGACCTTAGATTATTATTATCTTGAACATTTCTAATAAATGTTTCAGTATATGGATTACCATGTATAAAGAATTTGAACTCTCCCAATATGTTCAGGATCTTCAAGGATTCTTCATACTTTATGGTTAAAGGTTGTATAATAGAAACAACCTAAATGAATGAATGAAACCATCCTTCAGGGACTTAAACTCCACTCATCACAACATAAGAGTTTAAGTGTGCTGCAATCCACTCCCAATTCACTTTAAATGGATATGAAATCTGATATGGGGCCTTAATGGTGTAAACATGTAGTAAAAATGGTATATATTCACTAAAACAGGAGTGAACAACCCTATGTGGTTCCCTTCTACTAATTTCCTTAGCCCCACACTACCATTAGATTCATGGATTTATAGCAGGTAGGTGATCAACCACATTGTGAGGAATCCATCCATGTGATTCCTCATAAGTACCTCAGATATAACCTTATATCCCTACTGTTTATACTGGACTTACTCTAAGGTGGGCCAAAATTTTCCAAGGATTCTCTAGTTCTCTAATAAAGGTCACCCCATTTATCATGGGTAGGTAGGACCTTATCCTTGTGGATCCAAGAAGACCTTCATCCAAGACTCTGAATGGATATCACCCCTCAGGTGGGGACCTTCTTCTTCACCTTCTAATCCAACTTGAACAACTCATGGGATGAATTTAGTGTCCATTTGGAATCATCCCACATCATCTTATATGGAATTAACTTTTCATGCATATCCATGAGGATATGAGATCCTGAGATTTTGTAAACATCCCGTAGGATTATTCTAACTTCTCCATGAATCAGATGAAAGTTATTTTTCTAAGGGCTCTAGTGGATCGATAGCTCAGGGATAATGTATGGGTTCTTTTAAATATACTTCTACACTACCCAAACTACCTCATAAATGCTAAAATTATATAGATCAGTCTTAAAATATGCATAATTCTAGCATACCTAGTACTTCGACATCCATTATGGACTGACTCCCCATCCAAAGAAGAAGTTTCAATCCTCCTTCTATTCTTGTGATTTTTCTATTTTGGAATTATGGAAGAATGATGGGTAGTAGTTTGGTTTCGATTCTAGGTTTTGAGGCATCAAATCTAGGAAACACAAGCTACATTTCATGATGTGTACTATGGGAACTGTTCCCTCCTTGATGTATACACCCTTGGAAGAGATGTTGGTGGTGGGATAGATAGTATATTCCATAAACCAATACTTTGGAAAGTAACTCTGGATATTCAAGATGAATGTTTCTATCAGGATCCTATGGTTGTAAAGTGGTAGATAATCACTTCACGAGTAATCACGTTGATACTTCTTCAATTTCTTCACTAAGTCTAGGAGGGTGGAGTTTCATATGTCATAGTGATCTAGTCTGGAAGTATTAATCATTTCTAAAACACATGCAGTATATTTTTCATGGGAATCCATCTAATAATCCATTTAGAAATCTATGGGAGAACATCATGATTTTAAAGTTAAAGTTAAAATCCTGATTTTGGAAAATTCAAAAATTTTGGAAAAGTAAGTTCTGTGTGCATGTCACAGGACTAAGTTCTTTATGCAGGCCCCTCGACCAAGTGTAGTTCATAGGCCACTCAACCAAGTGCCTCGTGCAGGCCCCTTGACCAAGTACCTCACATGGTCCCCTTGACCTAGTGCCTCATGTAGATAGGTTGATCAAGAGGCTATACTATGTGCTTATGCAAGAGAAATACTCAGAAGGTGGTATGGATGAATTGAATGATGAGATCAGAAGAACAGTGTGAATGAAGTAAAGAACTTTCAGAAATTCAACCCTATTTATAGACTCAGATGACCTGTGTGGCCAACCTTCACATAAAGGCTATGTGGAATCTCTATATGGATGACATGTGTGGTTCTCATGACCTTTTCATCCCATTACCTTAGGATTATACTCACTTCTTCTAATCGAGTCCAATATTGAGGGGGGATTTTGTTGACACTACCTTTTGTCACATAAGGATGAAATGATTTAATATAAATTACATCAAATAAATAAAGAATTGAATATCACCAAGGAAACCCAAAGATTTTTCTTAGGATACCCTACATAAACATAGATTTCCCACCAAGAGTCTCACATGGGACCTACCTGTGTAGCCCATAAGGGAACCCACACATGCGCATGACACTTGCACTGAGTACCTACATAGGGTACCTATGCAGACAACCTCCTAAAACTAGGTTACCATGTTTTCCTATAAATAGGACCCCGGGTCTCCTCATTTGAGATGATGAAAAAACTCAAACAAGTCTTGAAGCTCTGCTCACCCTAGTCCTTTGCTCAGGCCCTCAAAACCATCTAGGTAGATCTCTAAAACTCAAAAGAATGAGGAATTAAGGGGAATAGTTGGATCAAAGTATTTACACTATGTAAATAATAAAATATCTATGCAAGTAACCACTTCTCCCTAATCAATCGTAAACTATTGTGAAGGTCCCATCATAAACTCAGGACTTGTGCGAGACCCCTCCAAGGACACCTGAGGAAACACTTAGAACCTAGAGCAAGGCCTCATCCAAGTGTTGTTTCCCAAGTTTTATGTCATCCAGAGGTCACCTCTAACTCACATAGTCCTACCCTATGTGAATCACTTCTGATCCACCCAATCCTTACTCTACATGAGACACTTCTAGCTCACCAAACCTTAACCTACACTAGACTCCTTTGATCCCTCTTTCATACCACCAATGGAATGGAACCTCCTTACTTTGGACTCTCATTTAAGGGAGACAAAATCAAAGCCACCAATGAAGCCTGTATACTTTCACAACCATGGATAGGGATACACCAATGTGTCTCCCATTCTTTTATGTATTACCCTGATAAGAGGTGTTCCACACTTGTCTTACCCAACAAGTAGGGTCATATGGGTGATTTCAGTTATGAATCCCTTCGGTCATGAGGATTATAAACCTGGAGGAGTTCCAGGGACCTCCTAGTCTCATACATAAGTGGAGAAGCCTTTTCTATCCCTCATTATCTCTCAGAAACAATGGCTAGGGAAATTTCCTTCAATCGTCATCTTTGAGACCAGTGACCTTCTATTTTATACATTGAGGGGGGATCATGCTTGAATTTCCCTTTAAGGGTTAGTGGATTATACTCTCTTATTCTATATAATTGTGAGAAAGTGCATCACTCCTGGAGTAAACCCATGCCCTTTCTTATGGGTCGTATCTAGAGGTTCGGTCAGATGTGATAGTCCTAGTTATGAAAATAGGAGAAGAGATGGGCACATAAAATCCCTTTCTTCTTATCTTGTATACCCATCATCTTCTGCCAGTGAAAGAAGGATTGTGCAGTTTTCTAGATCTTATAATTCCTCTTGTTTCTCACATATGATCCTAACTCACATTATCTTGGATTTTATCTATGATTATGGCATCCACACAGTCATATATATGTCACGACAGAGAATCATTTTCTGGATCTTCCTCTCACCTTCCTTCAGAGTGCCTCCATGGGTGTGGGTCCTTAAAGCCATGTATCCATATCAAAGGGACACATATCCCTCTGCGAGAAAAATATTTAGAGAACCTACATAGGTGTGGGTCCTCAACCCCATCCAAACTATGTAGGATTTGATTCCTATCCAAATGGGATATGTAGGAATCCTCTTTAAGGTCCAAACACAACACCACAAAATCACCCTAATTCTCTATGGGCCACATTCCCAATAGGTCCATATCCAAATTGGGATCCCACATCCCTTCTAGTTTCCTTGGGCTGCTTTGGCATAATTCCCACACCAAACTTTTACTGGGAACCTTTTATATGGATTTCCTTTCCATATTATGTTAAACTACATTGTTCGGTCCTCATCACATGACCTTAAAAGGTATGATGTGTCCTATTAAGTGGCACTAAACTACATGGGTTCTAATTTTTTTCACAAATATATATAGGAATCCCATATCATGGGATCAATCCCAATATCAAAATAACTTCCTTCCCCATGTATAATGATAAATTATAGAGCGCCCCATTATGTGTCTTGAAACTAGTATCGTAATAATAAACAACCAAAGAATGTCTAATTTGTTCAAAAAAGGGTTTCATCAATGGAGATCCTCATATTCATATATATTTCTCTATTAATAAAGAACCTTGGATACATAAAAATTATTCTAAAGTTAATACATGATAATAATTGATTGTTAATTCAAGGATGACCCGTGTTATACTTTGGAATTAATGAAGGATTCTAGAATATGTATTAAATCTTTAAGAGATACCCAAAAAATAAAATAATTCCCCCAAAAAGGGTGTGATGAGCCTAATATACCATCCTCTCAGATAATGTGAGTTCCTAAGTGTTCTTGGACCATTTAATAATAATTTTATTCTTTTATAAATTAGGTTCGTGAAACACTCCAAATAAGGGAATCATTGGGTGTTTTCGAATCCACAAAAAAACATGTTGGAAGCCATTCAAAAACGGTGAATTTAATTTGAATGATTTTACAACCATTAAAACCCCCATAATCAATTTGTAGAATAATACTCCCAAAAATTTTCATTAGAAATGATCATGCCTCACGATCACGATGCATAATTAGTACTAACTATGAACTAATGATGTGACATGTACTATAAGGCTTGTTTTCCATATTTTTCAAGTCCTAAACCCCCAAAATTCCCCAAATACTTTCCCTACTTCTGATAATTATTCCATAAACTATTTTAAAACATAGGTTAACCAAAATTAAAATAAACACATACCTTGGAAAATTTCAAGATCTTACATCTAAGATATATGATATGTACCTCACTATGAATCCTAAAATAAAAGGAATCAAGCCACAAGTAGTTTTGGAATTAGTCTCCACATATATCTATCTCATGTGTAGGGGACATGGTAGTGAAATGGATGATTATCTTGGTACAATAAAGGGAGAAACCAAGCATAAGTGAGGTCTCATCACTAAGATAAAATGAAATGGATCCATTTAATGCATGACCATGGTAATAGCTAATGTGAATGTGGGTTAAGGCTCAATTTTTATGGAAAATGGTATTTGATGGGAAATTTTCATACTAGTATAATATCAAAATTGAGAGAAGATTCGTGGATTCCCCTGGTATAAAAGATCCAAGTTTTTTTTATGTATCATCCTAGAGTATGATAATTTTTGAAAAACAAAAGTGAACTTGTAACCCATAAACTAGGTATTATTACATAGATATGTATCATATTTCAAAGGATTATATCATATGAAATGAACTACTATAAGCAGTTTAAGGTATTGAAATATGGACTATCATGTCATGCGGTTTAGGGTAATAAGATTATGACCATGTTTCTAATATAAATTTTCTTTGAGGATAATCTAAATATAAGGATTTTTATATCCTAATAAAGAATTAATATAGGAAAACATAACATGAAATATTAAAGTTTTAGAAACCAAGATGAGGTGGGAGCTTGATATGAATTATATTCATGGATGAGTATGAGATAAGTGTGATCTGAACATCACTATGTATCCTAGGATATGAGGAATTATGCCACAAAGAATTTTGGATAAAAATGTTTTTTCTTATCATATATTATAATATAAAAAATGAAACACATAAATTAGGATAAACTATACATCAGGAGGATTTTTTTGGTTAATGATATTTATAGCTAGACCCAAGATGGAAAATATGAGCATTAGTTTTGAATATAGGATTGTTTTGTCCTAGTTTTTGGTACATCAAAGGAAACTCAAAGTGAATAAAGAGAACCCATAAACTAGGTTGGAGTGGATGATTATATGGGAGTGACATTTTCTGGATGGACCCAGGATAAGAGATCTAGGTGTCTCTATGTATCCTATGATAATAGGAATCAATTAATATATAAATTTGGGAAAGGATCTCTACATATATCTATATCATGTTTAGGAAAGGGATGGATAAATATATGGGTACCCTAATGAGAGAGAGAATAATGAAACATGAGGTGAATTGGTAAAGGTCACATCACCATAGAGGAATTAGTCTTGGAAATTGAATTTATGATTGAGCCTAGGATGAGAGATCTAGGCATCATTATGTATCCAATGTTAATGAGAATCAATCCAGACACATCTCTTAAGAGGGGAATTTTAACTAAGTATAGGATTATAGATAAGGAGCCATACACTAAGGACTCTTTTATAAACCTAGATCTCATGTAATGAAATTAGGTTATATAAAATAGACCTTTCCAATAATTTTAAAGGTCATTTGGGGTGGAATATATGTTGTAAAGTTTATCATCATACAATAAGAACTTATATGGCATGTAGTTTAAGGTTGTATGGTGAGGAAATTTATATAGAGGTTATTGTGAAAATCTGTCTTGTGTGAAAAATGAAATGGATTCATCTTAGTATTTAGTTATTGGAGAAAATTTGACGTAAAATGATAAATTCTGACATGTTGAGATAAATAGGGATTTTAATAAGGGTAAAACCTGTGTTTGAGTCTGAGATAGGTAATCTACACATCACAATGTATCTTGGGATAATAAGAATCAAACCACATGTAGTTCTTATGATAGATCTCTACACATATCTTATTCATATGTAGGGAAAAATGTGGTGGCTTCATTCTAGTGTTAGGTTGTGATGGTAGACTCAATGTGACTGAGTAAGATCCTGAGAAATTGAATTAAATATGGTGATATTCATGTCTAGACCCAAAATAGGAAGTTTGGACATCACTACGTATCTTGAAAATAATCAATCCACAAATAGTTTTTAAGTGAACTACTCTATATAGAATTTCATGGTGGTTGGTTCGTATGTTATGAAATTTTACATCATGAGACAAGGAAAATTGTGTCTTGTAGTTTATGGTCATATAATGAGAACCATTTCCAAGCAGTTTAGAGTCATAAATAATGGACAATCAGAACCCATTATGGAGTTATGAAAAGTATTTATTGAGAAATCATGAATTGGTAGAGGGTGTTATATAATATTAATAAATTGTAATCAAGGAGTAAGATCCATTATATTATACCTTAAGTATGATTTATGGTCCTTCCCACTACAGCTCAATCTTTATAGGTTTCTTCCCATGTATCATGGGAGCTCTCAGAGCTAGAAATAATTCTCTATGAATGAATGAGTAGAGGAAAACCTTCTTATTGAATTCTTATGTGACTCAATTTTTATGGATATTATATTTTTGTAGTGTGTATAAAATTTTCTAATTTAATTCATCTAATTCATTGAGTTGTATTTGAGACTAATCATCTTCAGATAATTGATCATAGATAGCAATGAAAAGTGAGGGAATTGAGCTTTAATAAGAAGAACTACCTTTTTTCCATACATGAGTGAGTTGGGTCACCTATATAATGATACAAGTCATGGATTGATAATCCCACAAATAATATAGAAGATTATTCAACCAATACTTATTGTCTTAATCCAACATCTTTTGAAGGATATTATATAGAGTTTTATTAAAGGCCACTGACTGTTTGTTCACCACTACATAATAGCGAGATAAATGGTTGGACTATATATTGTACTCTTGATACAACCACTTCAATTTATAAGTATAAAAATTGTTTTTTTCATTAATATTTTGTTTGGGACTCTACATTTGTTAATGATATTAGAATTTATGAAATTGATGATAGATTTGGTTCGAACTACCTTAAGGGACATCACTTCATCCCATTTATAAAAGAAAATGATAGCAATAAGAATGAACGGGAAGTACCTGGCTATGGCCAGATGGTATGGAACTTGGATATTTATCACATGTATGGAAAATTTCCTAGATTATTTTGTGTTATGAAACAAATATGGGGGTTGATGGATAAAATTGGCATGTATCCTACAAGAATTAAATTTCTTCATGAATTCCTTATAGTACAACATCACTGATGGAAAAAAATATCCAAGTCACCAAGTTTAATGAAAGAGATATATTCCTAACTGGTAGGCACCGTAAGAACTAGTATGGACTTATTTTATAACATTGAGGGTGTAACAACCCAAACATAATTGTTCCATAATTACATGGTTTAAAGAAATCATTTCATTTAATAAATTCCCATGACCTTTTCAGTTTAGATCTTTAAATATTTAGTAAATATAATTAACTAAGAAATCCCATGTATTTCTTAACTAATGGATATTTTTTACTACATTATTAAATATTTAATCCATAATAATCCTTCAACATCTCCCAAAATTTCTCCATAAATGTAATTATTCTTGACATATCATATGAAACACTTTTCTTCATAACCTAGGAAAATGTAAACATAAGAAGGTTGAGCTCAAATTCTCAGTAAGGGAAAACATATACTAGAAGATATCATAGATTAAGTAAGGAATGAATAATATGTAAATAAATAAATGATAATCAAATAATTCCATATAACTGGTCACATGATCTTGAAAAAAATCCATGGTTAAAAATATAAATAAACACATAAAAAAACTAATTTCATGGCATTAAAATCATTATTATAGACTATTTAAGTACTTGTTATGAGACATTACATACCATTAATGCTTTATGATAATACATCTACTTACTATCAAGACCACATTCAATACATTTTAATAAATGGGTAGACATACACTAAATACCCATGCTAGTTTTTCCCATGAGACCTATCGATGTATCAAGGGGCTATTACAATCCCCACCCACCACTGATTAATTTGAATTCATTCATCATATGAATTAATAAAAAAAATACAATACATAACCAAAATTCAATAGTAATCACTAAACATCCTTATTGGAATAATAAGTATACATATTTTTAATATTTTCCCAATCAATAAATGGAACAGCTTCCTATATATTCCTCCCTCAAACTAACATCATATAGAGTAATGGTATATAGGTAAGTCAATAATTTTCCCAATTAATCGGTGTATGGTATATAGGTGAACATACTTCAATCAATGGAAGAAAATATAGAGTGGTCATAGAGGAATGACATTATAAGAAAACTCATATTTAAATGTAGTGGATTGTTAGTCAAGAAAAATATTATGAAGGATCATTCATATGATGGATAAAAACACTACATAATCTATCCCAAGAAATAAGGTGGATGATATTTTTGAATAATTTCCATGATCAAGCATAAAATACATCAAGATATGTAGAATTAGATGAAAAACACTTTTTTGAAGCATTTGGGAAAATGTTTTAGAAATAAGAATTAACCTTGACCTTTTGAAAAAAAAAATATTAAAATATAAATATTTATAAAACTAGGATAAAAAGTATTACCTTTATAAACCATGAAAATTTTGAGAGTGTGTTTCATAGGAAAAGACAAAATACTAGAAAGATGTGTTCATATGGAAAAGTTTAAAAGAGATTCTTCTCACACTTATAAAAACAGATCCATATAGATAGCATTAAAAAATAATTAAAAAACATTTAAATAATTAAAAAATAGTATAAAATGAAATTGAACAATAATTTATTCATAAATAAGGACATATAGAAAATAATCTAATGAATAAGGTTATGAAAGGGAAAGATACCCAATCAAAAATAAGATGTGGGGTCATTTTCTCTTAAAACAGGTAAATTATAAGCCAATGGGAAAAATAGTGAAAAGAAATTTAAAACCCTAAGAATAATAGAGGATAAGAAAATTATGGTGGTTTTATAAATAAAGATCATACAAATTCCCTAGATTGGTTATCTTTAAAAAACAATCATGATTTCAAATTGAGATTGAAGAAGAAACCCTTACAGTAATGGTAATGTAAGAATCAAAATAACATAATAGGGTTAAAATGAAATGGAAATTTAAATATAATGAAATGAAAGATATTAATTATACTTGAATGAAATATGGTAGTTAATACACCATATAAAAGGAATTACAGTGTGTGATATCAAATATGTCTCATAGAATTGAAAATAGAGTCAAATAACACATAAAAATTTGGTATCTTTTGAATTGAAATCCATTTGAATAAAGAACGTGATATGGATATTAAAACCCCATGAATTACATGAATATTTTAAAATAAATTCATTAGGAATTAATCACACCATATTAAATATATCAGGGTGCACAATAATAATTATCTCTCAAGAAATTAACTTTGAGACAAAGAACCCCTTACCTTAATTTCTGACTTCCACTAAAGTTATTAAATCACCTATAAAAAATAAATATATTAATAACATATTTTACAACCATATTCATATATATAAACATTTATAAACTTCATTTATAATTATTCACTACATATATACTAGTTATCTAATATCTATTTTCAATATCGGGTGTGAGTAATCTTGATCGGTTTGAACTAATTTCATAGTAACAGTGTTGCTATTCATTATTTTATAAAAAACATTATTACTAGATAATACAAGGAACTTAAATTTATTATTTATAATTATTTATAATGTTAAAATTTAATTCAATTAGAGTTTTTTTTATGATCCTAAAGATGAAATCGATGATGAGTATGTTTTAGGGATTTTTAACGAACGGATGTTGGTATCTTAATTAATGAATTTAATATTAATGTTAACATTATAGAACCAAAATAAAACCATTATTTACTTATTTATATCATATATTATCAGAAATTAAGTTCTTATAGTCATGCATGGTATTATTTTATAGTATTATTCAAGTGGGTGATTAGGCCGAACAAAACATGAACATACCATAATTAATGGATGGGTATGGTTTTGAAAGTAGTTTCTTTTGTAATAATATCATTATTATAGAATAATAATTATATTATCTATATATTTTTAAGTTTTTAAATCATGTTTTAATATATTTTAACAAATAATAATGAAACTGGATGAAAAATGAGATACATTACATCATGGAGGTGGTAGTCTGCACAAACGAACAAATGACGTTTTCATTTATCTTAATGGAAAAGAGGAGAGGTGTTTAATTATTTTTAACACATTATAAAAAATATACTATAAATACTAAATTCATCATATTATATTTTTATAAATAATTTTTTAAGCTAATGATAGAAAAGAAACAACATTAGGGAAAAGTTAGTACTTACGTAGAGAACTTTGAGCTTCCCTTGCAGGAATCCTTAGAAAGGGGGGAATTAGGACAAAATCATGTGTATGAAAACTTATTTAAGTGAAATAGTATTATAGGGGAATAAAATAGAGAATATTTTAAATATTAAACCTAAATTTATAGTGGTTTTTAAAGGTTGGTGAGATTCCCCTTTTATAAGTGGTGAGAATGACATTTTTGTAAATATCAAATTTTAATATAAAGAGAGTGCATGTTTCACATGCCAAGAAGAATAAAAAATATAAAATATTGGAGTTTATACAAGTTTTAGTTTATACACACCTAAAACAGTAAATTATAAACATGTTTTTAACATGTTAGACCTTTTACCTCTTTGGTTAACCCATTTTACCCTTTTGGCTTTTACCACAATAACTAGTTTTTACCCAAGTAATTCATTTTTTATGAATAAAAATAAAATGGTATTTATTAATAATATGGATATTATAATTTCAAATTTTGTATCCATTTTATTAGATTCAATTTTTAAAATTTATAAAAATTAATTTTAAAATAATAAATTTATTAAAAATTGTCTTAGAGAAAAATGTAACGTATGTTCTAACACATCAAACATAGATCTATAAAATAAAATAAATATTTTAATTTAATAGTATCTATTATAAAATTTATATTTTTTCTATAAAAGGGTTTAATAAATTTCTTGGTCATACTTATATACTGGTAATGTTATAAAGTTCACAATATTTTAAAAATAGTATTTTTTTTATTCACTTGAAAATAAATTATTTCAAAAAAATATCAAAAAAATATCCTAAGATAATTTTGAAATTATAAATTCAATAAAGAATTTAATTTTTCACATTATAATTCTAAAATTTTGGAATTTAATTTTTGATAAAGACATAAAAATATAATGATAACTATTTTCATAGGAAAATAACTTTTTAAAATATTAAATATTCTTATTATTAATTTCTATAGATTATAATCAAATTAGTGTTAATATATTATTCATATCAATAATATAATTTATCCATAATATATTTAGTATCTTAAAATAAATCATATAAAATCTAATTTTAGAAGGGTCGTGTTTTAAAGGATAAATTAATCTCGTTAGTTATTTAGATATAATGATTAAATTTTATCAATAATTTAGTGTTAATAATGATATATATTTCATAATTTGGTTACCTCTATTTTTATCCAACAATTCTAAAGTTACTTTTTAATAGTTATATAATATTTTCAGTTTTTTGCGGTTTGATGTTGCATGTGAATAAAGCTATCAAACACATTAGGTTTTAAAGGAAAATACAATTTAAAATATCGAGGTGTTACACTCCCCCCTAAATAAATTTTTTCCTCATAATTTTAATTATCACTTACTAATAAAATTGATAAGGGTATCCATAAGGTAGGCATGATGCAAGATAAAATTTCTACTAAGGCATAAACCTCACTATCTTTGGTAAGACTAGTATACTCATATTTTACCTTTTAATAAGCCTATATCTATATTTTTATTTTTCACAACAATTTATATTAAATATAATTCTTTAGTTGGATGAAATGGCATAGGGGTTTCCAGATACATACCTTCCACAACTTTATTTTCAATATCCCATTTATAACCAAATACTAAAACCAAAATTGACATGATAATATCTAATCATAGTAAATGATCGTATGAATATAAAAACTCAATATTATAATTTATTCCATTGTGACACCTTTATTTAAACCTATAACACTTTAATTTGAATCTAGTTAGATTTAAAAAAATTATCTTATACTTATTAACCTAATCAAAAAAATAACTATCCCAAAATTATCAGAAACCTTCTTATAATATTCTAAACCCAAAAATCAATTATATTTATGCTCTCAAAATTAAACATAAACTTTATCTATAGAATAAAATATCAATTTATGTATATGTTAACTTATGAATATATATATTTTAATCTAAGTTGTCCATGGTAATTTCTTTTTAGGTTCTCTAAAATAATTGGTTATATATTTAAATCCTTCATAATAGTTCATAAAGAGCATATGGGTTAACTAAAGAATATACCTTGGGAGTGTTTGTCCAGGTATAAATTATTAGGCCTACTTATTATGCATTGAGTGAAGATAAATTTAATACTCAACTACCCTTTTTCATGGTGATTATTCATAGGTGAATTTGTAGTAGAATCGTATCCACCTTCTAGTATCTATACATGGATGTAATTACTAGGATAACCAAACAATCTCCACTTTACCAAAATTTTAGGATTTTTTCCTATACATAAACTTATTCCTAGGGTTTCCACTAAATTTCAATCATCTTGATTCCCAAACAATATAAAATGTCCAATATTACCTCAATTATACTAAATGGTTTTTTATACCTTTGAAATTGTGATCAACCTTAACATATCAACCTTTGATGGCCTTTATAAATCATAAATTATCCTTATCCAGTGACATAATAATCTCTAAAGTTATCTAAACCCTAATATAATACAAACTATAATATCCTGGATATAAATATCTCATAATTATATGATTTATATAAAACATTTCATTACATATATTCCCATGAACTTTTAGGTTTAGATATTTAGAGAATTAGGACACATCATTAACTAATAATTCTCATGTCTTTATCAACTAATGGACAATTTTTTTCACTACATTAGAAACTAATTAATATATAATAAGTCTTAAAAATCTCCTAAAAATTCTCTGCACATACTATTCTTTTAGACAAATCATGTAGAACACTATTCTTTATAACCAAGGGAAATGGAAGTATAAAAAGGGTTATCTCAAATGCTTGGTAAGGGAAATCATATACCAGAAGCTATCATAGAATAAATAAGGTAAGGATGATATGGAAATAAATAATTTATAATAATATAATTCCATATAAATGATCACGTGATCTTAAAACAAATCCATAGTTAACTATATAAATAAACACATGGAAAACAATAACTGATTTCATGGTGATGAAATGAATTATGATGAAATAGTCAAAGCCTTGTTCCATGAAATTACATATTGTCAAGTCTTTATGCTAATAAATCTACTTACTATCAAATCTATAGTCAATACAATGCAATAAATGGGAAATCATACACTAAATACCCAGGCTATTTTGCTCATGATACCTATTAATGCATTGATGGGCTATTGCAAGCCCCACATATCGCTAATTAAGTCCAATTAATTCATCATGTGAAGGAATAAACAAAATATAAAATAAATGACCAACATACCTTAATAATCACTAAACATCTGTATTGAAATAACAATTATGCATATTGTCAATATTTCCCCAGTAAATAAATGGAATAGATTTCTATGTAATCATCCCTCAAACTAAAATAATATAGAGTAATGTTATATGGTTAAGTAAATTATTTCCCCCAATCAATTAATATATTAAATCTAGGTAAACACCCTTTAATCAAAGGAAGAAAATATAGAGTGTTCATAGAGGAAATACATTAGAAGAAAACTCATATTTATACATAGTGGGTGATTATGAAAGAAAAGAAAGTGATGGATCATTACACTGATAAAGAATACCATTACATAATACATACTAATAAATAATATGGATGGTATCATTTTAATAATTTTCTTAATCAAGCATAAAATATATTAAATGATATGGACTTATATGAAGAACACTTTTTTGGAGAATTTGGGGAAAATGCAAATAAGAAATAAACTTGAGAATTTGAAAAAATATTAAAATAGATATATTTATAAAACAATGATAACAAGGATTCCCTCTAGAAACCATGAAAATTTAGAGAGGATGGTTAATATGAAAATACAAAATGGAAGAAAGAAGTGTTCATATAAAAATAATTCAAAGAGATTCTTTTCACAATTTTGGAAAATAATCCATACAGAAAGCCTTAAAAATTAATTTAAAACCTTTTTAAAGAACTAAAAAATAGTATAAAATGAAATTGATCAATAATTTATTCATAAATAAGGAATTTTAAATATGTATCCAATGTATAAGGATATTAAAGGGAAAGATACCTGACCAAAAAATGATGTTGGGTTGATTTCTCTTAAACAGATAAAATATGAGGCAATAGGTAGAAGAAATAGTGAAAATACATTTCAAACCTCAATAATACAAGTAGATAAGTAAATTATTTGAGGTTTAGAAATAAAGATCATACAAATTACTTAGATGGATAATCTTTTAAAAACAATCCTGATTTAAAATTGAGATTGAAGAAGAAACCCTTACGGTAATGGTAACACAAGAATCAAAATAACACAAGAGGGTTAAAATTAAATGGACATTATAATATAATGAAATTAAATATATTAATTATACTTAAAGGAATTAGGGGATTGAATACACCATATAAAAGGTATGATGGTATGAAATATCAAAATGCCTCATATAATTGAAAATAGATACAAATAACCATTACAAATTTTGTATCTTTTGAATTTAAATCCATTTAAATAAAGAACATGATATGGATATTCAAACCTATTTAATTACATGAATATGGTAAAATAAATTCAATATTTGATAATCACGCCATATTAAGGATATCATTGTGCGCATTAAGAATTATGTCTCAAGAAATTAAATTTGATACAAAGAACCCCTTACCCTAATTCATGACCTCCAATAAAGCACCTGAATCTATTATACAACAAAAATAAATATCTTAATTACCTATTTCAGAACCTTATTCATATCTATAAACATTTATAAACTATATTTATAATTATTATCTATATTTATATTAGTTATTTGCTATCTATTTTCAATATCATATGTGAGTAATCTTGATGCTTTTGAACTAGTTTCTTAATAGCGGTGTTATTATTCATTGTTATCCCAAATTTCATCATTAATAGATCATACAAGGTACTAGAATTTATGATTTATAATTATTTATAATTTTATAATTTCATTTTATGGGTGTTTTGGTTATGATCCTCAAATATAAAATTGATGATGAGCTTGTTTCAATGATTTTTAATGAAAAAATGTTGGTGTATTAATAAGTGAATTTAATATTAATGGTAGAATTAAAGAATAAAATAAAATAATTATTTAATTAATTATATAATATATTATCAGTAATTAATTTCTCGTAGTTAACCATTGTAACAACCTGAAAATTCATTCTTTGATTAATAAAATAACTCTTCTTTTTCATAATGACTATTTTATTATATTGCACGATAGAATTTACATATAAAGACTTTTACAAAAATATTATTACAAGTCAAGTAATAATACAAACTATTATTACTAATACTAGTATAAGGATTTATAAACCAAATAATAGAGACCATGAAATGGTGTACTCCATAGAATCAAACTCTACGAGAAATATTAAACCTTCTATGAAAACTATAAAAAGGAAAAGAAATGTTAGTAATATAATTGAAATTATCAAAGGAATTTTAAAAACCTTTGGAAATGAAGAAATAAATGTTGATGAATTGTGGAGTATATATAGGGTGTAAAGGTAAAAGTGACTGTTTTGGTCCAATTGTTATATGACCATTAGTCAATATGACTTTTGGTCTATATGACCATTGGGAATTATGACCACTGGTAATGTAGTCATTATTAAGTGAATATTATGGTAGTTCATATTAATGGTAATGATAAGATTTAGACTAATTTATAAGAAAGAAATGATGGAATCAACCAATAGGATCATTCCTTTTGAATCCCATTTGTCAAAACTTAGGAGAGAGGTAACATCAATGGGGTTCGCCCTTGATCAGGCCTAATAAAAAATTTAACAAATGATGCTCAAATAAATCTTCTATAGGAAAAGTTCAAGTTAGTATAGATCACCACTAGGTCAATGTTAGTTTATCCACCCCATGAAATTACCACCATCATGCACCTTACCCTTATGATGTATGCTGGTGTAATAAGGGGTTATGTATCTAGACTTTAGTATCATAGAAGTGTAATTTCCTTTGTATAAATGAAATATTTATTTCAAAAAAATCCATTTTCATTATTATTTTATGTAATAAAATACACATAAATATAAGATGAATATGATAAATAGATTTTTTGATACAAATAAAACATAATTATATTTTTAAGAAAATATACACTTATAATAAATTCATTTATTATAAATAAAATATAATTTCATGAAATATACTTATAAAAAGTTATTTATTTAAATATAAATGATAATGTAACTTTAAAATGTCCTATGAAATTTTTACAAGAGTTGGAAAGTTGACTATGTCATAAAACCATTGTTTTTCAATAAATAATTATTTTTTATTTAAAATTTAAAATTATCATAGTTAGAGAATTATTTTGATAAAATAAACATTATATTTGAAATTTTAATTTCATAATTAGGTCACTTGAAATTTTTATAATTTTCTAAAATACTTTATTTTTCATTGAATAGTACAAATACATGTGTTTTCGTTGTGTTTTACGAATTTATATATAGGAAATAACGATTTAATAATTAATTAAATAGAATATATGAACAAAAATATGTTATTTTATTAATATTATGCATTTTAATGGATTTTAATAAATTTCTAATTCTATAAATTACTTTCCAAAGTCTAAAATGAAAATTATGATTTTAAAAACTATATTTTGTGGAAAATTCACCGTTTCATGACCAAAGTAATATTAAAAATGGATTTTAGTTATAATGGATTAAAATATTATAAAAAATGACTTAAATATCTAAAAACATGAGAAAAAACATGTTTAAGCCGATGGTTTTTTGGTTTATACAACCTAGAATTCTAAGACCAAGATTTAGAAATTATTTAATAATTCCACCTATTTTACTATAAATACCCACCCATCATCCCATTTCCCTCCACTAAAAATACATTAATAATGAAATTATTCTCATTTACCCTCTATAAAGTCCCTCCAAGGTGTCTCCAAGGCCCTAATATTTTCCTCTCTAAACTTTAGGAAGTTACTTCCCAAGGTAAGGGAATTCTCTTCCTCTTTCCTCCTTTACTTTCAAATATTTCCTTTATGGTGATGTATTTTCATCTTATTATGCCTGTATTTATTTAAATGATTCCATTATTTTCTAAATTATGTTTTATTAATGAGATAATTCCCTACACTCTCATTAATAATGTTTAATAATTCTTTTTGTGCACCTCTTATACTATCGAAATCATTCCTTTAATTTCCTTTCATTTCCAAGAATTATCCTTATATTGTGAATACCCAAACCATTTCTATATTCATGGTAATTCACCTAGATGTTACCATGATTCATTTATTGTGTACTTACAAATAAAAAACCCGTATTCCTTTATCATTGGTTAAAAATGATGCAATTCCCATGTCTTTAAGCATTTATGAATTTAATGACTTTTTCATTAAACTCGTTCACTATTTCCCAAGGGTTATTTAAGAAATTTTTCTCTTATAATCTATATAACACATATAAATTTAGAAATATTAATGGTGTTCCCTGATATAACTCTAATTAATTAGGTAAATAATTAATCTCTAGAGATGACATGATTTATGATAACTTAGTGAATAACCTTGATAATTATGTTTTATGACACCTTGGTGATAAACTTTGGTGATATACTTATGAATGTCTCATTTTTTATGTTGTATCTATATTTACATGTTATGTATTATGTACTTATGATTAATCTCTAATGTTATGCCTCATGTTTTATCTATTATGATCTTTCATGTTCCACATCCTTCGTTTATCCCTTACTGGGCTTTGTGCTCACCCTTTTTTAATGATGTATGTCCCCTAAGAAATTACTTAAAGTGAGATGACATAGTATAGAATAAAAAATGATTATTTAAAATTATTAAAATAATTTTCATGTTTATTTTTTCCTTAAGTAATTAATGTATTATTTACCTAGTTTCCAATACACTAGACCTCAAAATATACTTCGAAGTTATTAATGTAATATGTTGTTAAGGAATTATGTTAAAAAATCATGTATTAAAAAGGTGGGATACCATAGTTGGTATAAAAAATAATTTTTAGTTATTTTTGTAAATTAGGACTATAAAATATTAGTAAGAACCCTAGGGATAAGTCTAAATATATGAAAACATCCTAAAATTTTGATGAAGTATAAAGTGGGTAGTTTCAAAGAAATTAAATATGTATCTAGATACTATAATTGAATGTGGATCTAGTACAGTTGTACCAAGGGGTAATAACCCCAAAAAGGGAACATTAGGTATTAACTTGATTTTCACCTAGTATAGGATGAAGAGGACTTGATTCACACTTGTTTTGACACTCCTGGTGGATATGGTTTGGTTAATCACATTCTTTTTTTAAACCATTATGAAGTATATATAAATAATGTAATTTTTTTTGAGATTTAAGTATATCATCCTAGAAGCATGATATTAGAAAATTTTAGATTAAAATTTCCTTTATAATTATTGTTATATGTCACGACCCATCCCCTGGGGCCTATGCCGTGACTACCCCAAGCCCGCCTCCCGAAGGCCATGGGCTAGCACCTAGCACCGAAGGCGTCAACCTGAAAGTGGGAGGTATTTTCCTAAGTACATGTATGCACACACACACCCAACCAAGTCCCACGCATTGAAAAGAAAACAAATATCAGTAAAACAAAGTTTAGTATAAGTACAACTAATATAAGTGGTCCAGAATACAAACCCAACAAAAGAACATAAAATAGAAAAGTACAAGAAGGAAACTCTAATGGCCATCCATGAAAAGCCCCACCTGATCATGAGATTAGTGTAGCTACTGGAAGACAAAGTAGAATGTTATGTCCACTCGATCCTACTAGGACCCACCTGGTCCTAAGACACCAATTCCACTATCGTGGAGTATGTTGGTCCCGTCTCCCTGAGCACCTTTGGGTCCTGATCTACCAAAGTCTCTGTAGAAACATCGGTCATCTGCACCTGACACAACGCGTGCGAGTGAAGCCCGTGTAGGGGTGAGTAACAAAATACTCAGTAGGGACCCCCAAAAAAGGAAAGACCACACAAAAATCCTCAAATTAAAGCACGAAGCACAAGACAGCTCACACCAGGTATACATTTAGGGTAGTGATAGAAGAATCATCAGTCACATCATCGGACACCTCAACTCTAGGATAACTCCTCCTCTATCGAGTACACGGGGCCTCTAAAACACACATAAGTGTTTTCTACTAACCTTGAACTGCTTAGGTACACCTCCTCATCGTGTATTTTGGGCCTGCAAAGTCACACATAAGTGCTTCCCACTAATCATGACCAACTGAGGTACTCCTTCTCTTCGTGTACTGTGGGCCTGCAAAGTCATATAGAAGTGATTCCCACTGTGGTCCTGCAAAGTCACACAGAAGTGCTTCCCACTAGGATATAGTTGAGTCATACAGAGTCGAAAGTCAGTAGTTTTTAGGTCTCATCCAACCGTAGGGTTCCGTACGTATCATGCTTGGGAGAACCACTCCTCAAGCCATTCATCACATCTCAACTTCCATGAAAGACTCCTCAAGGCATGAAAAAAGATCTGTCTCATCAATATGGTCCCAACTTCGCAAACGGCTCATCAATCAGATGCACGGTTTGCAAGATACAGGCGTTTTAGTAAACAGGGGGCCGGTTGAGTCTCGGCCCGGTCCGACCCGGTCAGACTGACCCGACCAACCCGACTCAGGGGTCCCACATACCCCGGTTTAATTAGACTGACTCGACCTCACCCTGTTTAGGTCTAGTTTGTTCTAGTCTGGCATGGCCAGTGGGCCAGGCCCAATGGGCCTCGCTAGACCCGACCCGGTTTGGCTGAGGGTCCAGCTTTTCGGGTCTCCCGGTAACCCGAACAAGTCTGACCCAGCCTGAAGGGAGCAGGTTTGGCCTATTGGTGTGGGTTTGGCCCGCTAATCATGGGGTTTGACCCATTGGGCCGCAGGTCTGGTCTGTTGGGTGCGGGACCGGCCCGACCTTATGGTTGGGGGTGCAGCCCGCCAGCCCGAAGACTGGCCGCATGAGCGGCCGGTGGGGCGCTCCTGGGATGCGGAAGCTGGTCGAGTTTGGTCTTCCCTCCTATCCCGCGGATGCACAGGGCTCCACCATCCGCGGTCGGGCGACCGCAGCTTGCTATCCACTCAGGCAGCCCGAACGTGGGTCACCCCTTCACGCAGCGCCCACCTGTCACCGTGTCACCCTGTTATTGCGGCCAACCGGCTGTGGTCTCCTATCGCCGCGGTGCTCCGACATGCATGCCGCTATCCTCCACCCGTGCCCATCGGAACGGGCCACTGTCGGCCACCACTTTCGGCACCGATGGTTCCTTCAGCGGGCCACTGGAGTTGCTATGGTGGTCCATTTTCCATTCTATCAACACCTACAGTCTCCGGGGAATGTTTTCTTTACCATGAAGGCCTCAAACCTGGATTGTCGTCAATTCGGATGTTTGGACACAAAGAACACATGAGGTAGAGGGGCTCAGGCCTTTTTCATGTTGGCTTGCACCCTTCGCATTAGAATTTTATAATCATAGGAAGTCCAGGGATTTCAAACCAATCAACAAATGATAATTTCAACCCCGGTTAAAGAAAAACCTAAGAAAAAGTTACCCTCCCGCATAAATTCATGGTTCATGAATCAACATGTTCATGGTTTTATCCAAATTTTTCATTTCTAGAATAAAAATGGAGAAGAAATTTCACAAAATAAACCTCTATCTCTTTGGCTTTCTATGCCACAATGTTTCGTCCTCGGGGCCTTAAGATGTCGACATCGTTCGTCATTTCCGGCTTCGTTCTTCGAGGTACGTCAAAGATGTTTGACGTTCATCGGTATTTTTAATTATTAGTTAGAGAGGAAGTTATTTTGAGTTTCTTTAGAGAATCCTCACAATTTAATTCCTCATTCCACCAATGCGTCAACAAAAATAAAAGGAAAACACGTCGCAGCATTTCTGTTACACTGCGACGTCGCGTCATTATGTTGTTTTATTTATGAAACAACAGCATTGTTAGGCGTCATTAAAATGTTGTTATGCTGCAAGTTAATGAACCATTAATGACCCTAATCAATGCACCTCATCGATGTACCCCATCATTGTTGTTCTCCACTCAACGGATGAGAAAATAAAATAAAACAACTTTTTAAAGTTATTTTATTATTTTCCAAAAAGTCTGAAAATTAACATTTCTGTTCAGCCCTTGCCGGCCAAATTTAATTCCTTTCTAGGTGAATCCTGACATTATAAGTTTAACAGTGCCCTAAAATTTTTTATTTGAGCACCAATTCAAAATTTAGAAAAACCCACTCGCACGTTTACTTAAGTGGACCTTAAAAAAAGTTCAAAAAAATTAACTTTCACCCTCAACCCACGTCGGTCAATGTTAGGATTCACCTAAAGGAAAAATTCCCTCATGAGATCAACAGTACTCTTGGATTTCCAATCTGAGTTACCATTTAGGATTTATAAGGATTTTAAAATAAAATAATTGTTACTTAATTATTTTATTTACGGGAAAAAACTAACTTCCATTATTGGCCCACGCCGGCCAATGTTAGGATTTACCTAAGGAAAGAATACTCTCACAAGCTCAACGGTGGTCTTGGATTTTTAATCTGAGTAACTATTTTTTATTTATAATCATTTTAAAAATAAATTAATTTTATTTAATTATTTTATTTATGGTTATGCCATTTTTGGTTTTTCTCACTGGAGACCTTCACCGACTAATCTTAAGTCGCGCCTAGGGTAAAACCGCCATCCTGAACGCAAAGGTGTCCTCATATTTATGATCTAGGAACCCATTTAATATTTATTCCACTTTTTTAGGAAAACTACTCACACACTCTATTTAAAGCTTAACATTTTTTTATAGATCATTCTGGGCACTCTGGGCCTCATAATCACACACCATCTCAGCGCCTGGTCTCAAAATAATTCCATATAATTAAAAATATATATACGGAAATTTTGGGACATTAAATTCTCCCCACCTTAGGGATTTACTCCCCCAAAAGTCAAAAAAAAAGGCTAATCAAACAAGTGGAGGTACTGAGCATCAATCTGAGCCTCCCTCTCCCATGTGCTTTCCTGAAGATTTGTGTGTTTCCACCAAACGTGCACCAGAGGAATCATCTATCCACTAAGGACCCAATATTATTGATCCTCCACCAGGAACTCTAAAAACATCACTCCATCATCAATTTTCAAATCTCCTCAGTCGATGACGTGCGATGGATCATGCACGTACCTCCTCAACTGCGACACGTGAAAAACATTGTGCACCCAATGCATCTATGGGGGAAGAGTTAGGCGGTATGCAGCCACGCCAATCTGCTAAGGATCTAAAAAGATTTGATGAACCTCAGAGATAGCTTGACACCCCATCCAAATCTATACAATCTCTTTCATGGTGAGACCTGAAGGAAAACATGGTCTCCTTCCTAGAACTCCAAGGGTCTCTGTCTCTTATTGGAATAATACTTTTTTATACTCTTTGCAGTCCTCATCTACTCCTGGATAATCTTCACCTTCTCAGTGGTAGCCCGTACCAACTCTGGACCCATGAGTGTTGACTCCCCTGGGTATGTCCAGCATAGAGGTGATCTGCATGGCCACTCGTACAAGGCCTCAAATGGTTCCATGATAATGGTGGAGTGATAGCTTTTGTTGTACACAAACTCCATCAGTGGTAGGTGGTCCTCCCAACTGTGACCAAATCTAGGACACAAGAACGAAGCATGTCCTCTAAGGTCTGTATAGTCTGCTCAGTCTGACCATCTAACTTGGGGTAAAAAGATGTGCTCAAGCCCAATTGAGTACCAAACGCCTCTTGCAACCCCTTCCAAAATCGGGATTTAAAGTGTGCATCATGGTCTGAGACGATCGTCAAAGGCACCCTGTGAATCTGCACTATCTCCTGGATGTAGAGGTGTCCCAATCCCTATACCGATCCTTGCTCCTGAATGGGTAGGAAGTGAGCCAACTTGGTGAGTCGGTCCATGATCACCCATATTAAATCGTGGCCCATGGACATGTGTGGTAACCCCGTCACAAAGTCTATAGAGATATTGTCCCATTTACACTGTGGTACCTCGAGTGGATGGTCCAATCCTATTGGAACCCGATGATCATCCTTCACTTGATAACAAGTGAGGCATCATGAAATGAACTTGGCCACTTCTTTCTTCATCCCCAGCCACCAGTACTAACTTCAGAGGTCCCGGTACATCTTCGCCACACCAGGATGTACTGCCAAAGGGGATGTATGGAAATCCCTTAACACCTCCTCATACAACATCACTAGAACTATGGTACACCCTCTAAAAATGGTGAAGTGCTCCCCACCTATCGAAAATCCATCAGGAGCCCGTCCTGAGGATAATTAAGCACGTTGGGCCTTGCAGTCAAAATCTACAAGTTGTGCCTCCCTAACTCGCTAGAGGAGTTGGGGAGTGACATTCATAGACTAGAGGTAAGCTGCTCCATCATCATCCATGAAAGATATCTGCATCGCGGCTAGCAGCTTCGTCACCTCACTCAGCAGCTGCAAACCAGACCTCCTACTAAGCATGTCAGCCACCACGTACCCCTTCCCAGGAGTATAGACTATCTCAAATTCATGGTACTGGATGAACTCCAGCCATCGCTGCTACCTCAACTACTGAAAAGCCTACAGGCACATTTCAATCCTCATGAAAGGCTACCCCCTTTAACTGATTGATGTGCCCATCGACCCTTTGGTAGTGGGTACTCGTTCTCCAAGATCACTTGGTTAAAGTGCTGGTAATCCACACATAACCTAGAACATTGGGTCTTACTAAGACCTTACTCTACATGTCCCCCAAATTTACTCTTATCTCTCAGAGCTCCTTTGGAGCCATTTGATATGCAGGTGTATATATCAGTGTCATGACTGGGTACAAGTCAATATAGAAGTCCCTCTCCCTATGGGGAGGTAATTCTGGAAACATCTTTTGAAAGGATGTTCCTTCACTCTGCCACTACTATTGGGAACTGAAAACTCAAAACACCTACTTCCACTAGGGTAAGGTTGGCCGAATCAGGAGTGATTGGTTTCACCCTCCTATGCATGATTTTTTCCCGTGCTGCCTAGGTTTCCTTTTTCACCGACCAAGGAAACCCCCATTCTAACGTTGTAGATATACCACATCATTTTTCCTAAAATAGTTAATTAAGCATGAACTGTGGATAAATAGTCCATACCTAGACTAACATCATAAGGCCTTGACACTTCCACTAAGAGGTTCCAACTGAAACTCTTTCCTTAAGAGTTATATCACACTATTGGCATAAGTGTGATTATAAAGTCTCCTCCCATAGGTATCTTCAGACGTAAGAATAAAGTCAACGATTTAACCAAAAACTATAGGTATTGAACAAGATTCGTGATAAGAAGGAATTATTAGTACTTATGTCTATTAATACAGCAACTAGTAGTAGACACTGACCATACCTCAAATCATTTTTGGATCCCTTGGGTCATACTCCTTGACCGCATGCAGCTACTCCCTTCCCCTATCCTCCTGCTCCCTAAGCCTGGTGAGGACTACATTAGGGTGGTCATTGTAACATGTCGAAATGTATACCACCACCTCATGCTCTCCTAGATCCTCTTCCATGTCTATTGCTCTGTAGATTCATCTTTCCCTATCACTTCCTCTTCCCAAAACATTTTACACATCCAAGTCTTTGAGACTGACATCGGTTTCTGGATTTCCCACTACTGACATTCACTGGTTTTTTCTGCTCAGCCAAAGAACTTTCAACCACAAAGGTCCTCTCCATCACCATAACATAAGTAGGAATGCACAGAGGAATAGTGTTGGCTCGGATGTCCCTAAACACATCTCGCTCGAGCCCTAAAGCACCAGTCCTATAATATTCATCGAGTACCTATAATGGTCGGTACGCCTCGATGAATACTCAGCTACTGGCATGTCATCCTACTGAAGTTGTAGAAGCTCTTGGGAACACACACCCCTTATCTTTTTATGCCAAGATACCCCTTCTCTGAGAAAGGTTCTCAAGCTCTATCCATAGAAAAGTCACCTCATCGTAAGATCGGGGTAATATAAACCCTGTCATCGCCCTATTGATCCACATAGAAGGCTCAATGCCATGACCTCCATCTGATCTAATGGTGTTGTGGCTAGATGGAAACTTAGTCACCACCTCAATTCAGTCCTTAGTCTCATGTGAGTTGGGATCACCTCAGAAACTGAGGGGTATCTGTCACTGAAACTCGTGTAAGGTACTGAGCCTATATGTGTCCTCTACCGGTAGCGCTGATAGTAACTATTGACCAATGGGAAGTGGTATTGTTGCGACACTTCCCGAAGGTACCATCTTGGGAAACGATCCTTGTACCAAAACCTCATTACTTTGTGAACCATCCTCATGGTCATGTACTGAAATCCTGGATGGCTTTCTGCATAGAGGTATCTTGAAAGAGAATCAAGATGAACCATGGTCAAAACATTATACCTGGTGAGTTGAATATTATTCAAAAGAACATAATGAGACACTTATACAACCAATGTTTTCATGTATTGAGACGAAAATCATAATTCAAGGTCCTAGTGTATGGATATGTCGGTCATCGCACCAACACTGGACTCCCCAAATCTGAAAGTTAAACTTGCATCACTTAACATTGTTTCCACAAAACAAAACAAAAAACTCCTGAAATTTGTGATCGGACTAACCACCCTCTGATATCACTTTGTCAAATATCGTCACATGGGGCCCATGCTATGACTACCCCCAAGCCCGCCTCCCGAAGGCCAGGGGATGGCGACTAGCGTCGAAGGCATCAACCTACAAGTGGGAGGCACTTTCCTGAGTACTTGTATGCACACACATTCCCAACCAAGTCCCACACATTGAAAAGAAAAAAAATATCAATAAAAAAATCTAAGTACAAGTATAACTAATATAAGTGGGACATAATACAAACCCAAAAAAAGAACTAAAAACAGAAAAGTATAAGAAGGAAACTCTGATGGCCATCCATGGAAAGCCCCAACTGATCGTGAGAATAGTGTAGATACTAGAAGCCGAAGTATAACATCCTATACACCTAATCCTACTAGGCCCCACTTGTTATTAGGCCACCAAGTCCACCATCGTAGCATCCGTCAGTCCCGTCTCTCGGAGCACCTCTGGGTCCTGGTCCACTAAAGTCTCTGTCGAAACGTCGATCATCTGCACCAGACACAACATGTGTAGATGAAGCCTGTGTAGAGGTGAGTAACAAAATAATCAATAAGGACCCCAAAACAAAAATGAAAGACCACACAATAATCCTCAAAGTAAATCATGAAATACAAGACAACTCACACTGGGTATACATTTAGGGTAGTCATAGAAGAATCAGCAGTCATATCATTGGACACCATGGCTGTTGGAGAACTCCTCCTCTATCGAGTAGAGTGGTCCTACCAAGTCACATATAAGTGCTTCCCACTAACGTTGGACTTCTTAGGTACACCTCCTCATCGTGTACCGTGGGCCTCCAAAGTCACACATAAGTGCTTCCCACTAATCTTGGCCAACTGAGGTACTCCTCCTCGTCGTGTACCGTGGGCCTGAAAAGTCACACATAAGTGATTCCCACTGTGGGCCTATAAAGTCACACAGAAATGATTCCCAATAGGCCATAGTCGAGTCATACAGAATTGAAAGTCATCAGTCTTTAGGTCTCAGCCAACCGTAGGGTTCCGTACATAGTGCGCTTGGGAGAACCAATCCTCAATCCATTCACTGCATTTCAACTTCCATGAAAGCCTCCTCAAGGTATTGTAAAAGATTTTTCTCATCGATAGGATCCTAATGCCACAAACGGATCTTCAATCGGACACGCGGTTTGCAAGATAGGGGTATTTTAGTAAACAGGGGGCCGGTTGTGTTTGGACCCAGTACGACCCGGTCGGACCGACCCGACCAACCCAGCTCAAAGGTCCCACATACCCCAATTTAATTTGACTAAATCTACCTAACCCGGTTTGGGTTTGGGTCAATCTGGTCCAGCCTAGCCAGTGGGCCAGGCCTAATGGGCCTTGCTGGACCCGGCCTGGTTTAGCCAAGGGTCCAGCTTGTCGGGTCGCTGGGTGACCCACTCTAGTTCAGCTCAGCATGAAGGGCATGGGTCCGGCCAATTGGTGTGGGTCTGGCCCACTAGGCATGGGTCCATCCCGCTGGGCCACAGGTCCGACCCACCGGCACGGGTCCGGCCTGGCCCGGTGGCTAGGGGCGCAGCCCGCCAGCCTGAAGATTGGCCGTGTGGGCAGTCAGTCGGGCACTCCTGGGACGTGGTAGCCTACCCAATCCGGTCTTCCCACCTACCTCGTGGATGCACAGGGCTCTACCAGCCACGATCAAGCGACCACGGATCGCCAGCCACCCAGGCGGCCCGGACGCGAGCCACCCCTCCACAGAGCGCTTGCCTAGCACCGCGTCACCCTGCTGTCATGGCTAGCTGGAAGCAGCCTCCTGCCACCATGGAACACCAACGGGAACGTCGGTGGCATTAGCGATTCCTTCAGTGGGCCACCAGAGTTTCTCTAGTGGTCCGTTTTCTGTTCTGTCAACGCCTATGGTCTCCGGGGAACATTCTCTTTACCACGAAGGTCCCAAACTCGACTTGTCATAGATTTGGATATTTGGACACAAAGAACACGTGTAGAAAAGGGGATTAGGCCTTGTTCATTCCGTCCCACACCCTCCTCATTAGAATGATCATTTCAACCTTGGTTAAAGAAAATCCCAAGAAAAAGTTACCCCTCCCGCATAAACACATGATTTGCGGATCAACCTATTCATGGTTTGATCCACGTTCGTTGTTTATAGAATAAGAACAGGGAAGAACTTGCACAAAATAAACCCCTATCTCTTTTATGTTCAATGTCGTAGCGTTTTTTCCTCTAGGTCTCAAGATGTCGACGTCGTTCGTCACTTCCAGCTCCGTTCTTCAAGGTGCGTCAAAGATGTTTGTTGTTTGTTGGTGTTTATCATTCTTTACTGGAGAGGAAGTTTTTTAGAGGTTCTTCAAATAATCCTCTCAGTTTAATTCCTTGTTCCACCAATGCATTGATAAAAATAAAAGGAAAACACATCACAACGTTTCTATTACGCTGCGACGTCGCGTCATTACGCTGTTTCATTTATGAAACAACATCGCTATTACACGTCATTAAATCCTCGTTACGCTATGAGTTAACGAGACATTAATGATCTTCATCAATGTGCCTCGTCATTGTACCACAACATCATCATCCACCATTCAACAAATGAGAAAAGAAAAGAAAAGAATTTTTTAAAGTTATTTTATTATTTTCTAAAAAGTCCAAAAATTAACTTTTATGTTCGGCCCTTGTCGGCCAAAGTTAATTCTTTTCTAGGAGAATCTCGGCATTCTGAGTTCAACGGTGCTCTCAGATTTTCGATCTGAGCACTGGTTAAAAAGTTATAAAAACCTTCTCACACATTTACTTAAGTGGACCTTAAAAAAAATTCAAAAAAATTAACTTTAACCCTCAACTTGTGTCGGTCGAGGTTAGGCTTCACCTAAGGGAAACACGCCCTCACGAGATCAATGGTACTCTAAGATTTCCAATATTATAAGTTATAATGATTTTACAATAAAATAATTGTTAATTATTTTATTTATGGCCAAATACCAACTTTCATTGTTGGTCTGTGCTGGCCAATGTTAGGATTTTCCTAATGAAAGCATACCCTCACAAGCTCAGAGTTGGTCTCATATTTTTAATTTGAGTCACCGTTCGTGAGTTATAAGCATTTGAAAAATAAAATTATTTAATTTAATTATTTTATTTATAGTTATGTCATTTTCAGGTTTTCTCACTGGAGGCTTGTGCCGACTAAACTTAAGTCACACTTAGGGAAACCTTCCATCCTGAACGCAATGGTTCCCTCGTATTTTTAATCTGGGCACCTGTTTAAGATTTATTCCACTTTTTCAGGAAAATTGCTCACACGCGCTATTTAAAGCTTAACATTTTTCGATGGATCATTCCGGGCACTCTGGGTCACAGAATCACATGTCGTCTCAGTGCCTGGTCTCGAAATAATTCCATATAATTAAAAAAAATTACATAAATTCTAGGAAATTACATTATAAGATTCCCAATGGTAAAAAAATTCTCACTTGGGTTTTCTTATTCTAGAAAAATTATAGGAAATATAAGGATTCATGTAAATAATGGATATAATGGAAAATGTGATGAAGGATTTCTTAATGTGGGGAGATCTAGAGTCAAAATACAGATGATGATGATGAAACCATTAACTCGGGTCATGAACAATAATCTAAACCATGTGGAGCATCTGAATTCACCAAGGAAGGAAGAGCTAGGAGTTGAATCCTTCATACATCAACAACCACCTACTTTTAGTGGAACCTCTAACCCACTGATCATAGATCAATGTATCAATACTATCAAAAATATAATATATGTAATTTATTGTTATAACCAATAGAAAGTTACACTGGAAGTATAGTGCTTATAGGGATAATATGATCAGTGGTGGACACTGGTCAAGAACATGATCCCAAGGGATGTGGTGGAATCCATGGAATGGAAAGACTTTAAGAAAAAAAATCAACAAGCATTTTCCTTGTACTCTCCAAAATAATATGTAGAGGGAATTACTTGAGTTGAAACAAATAGAAAATGAATTGGTGTGGAATTATGAGATGAACTTTATAAGGATTTCATGATACACTTCAAGTTTTATCATCAATTCTAATAGAAATATCGATCTATTCTTTGGAGGACTAAGACTCAATCTAAAGAAATCATTGGAAATTCAAGACTTTGTGAGTTAATGAGAGATAGTAAGTTGTTATATAAAATATTAAATAGATTTTTGAGATTCCAAATGGACTCACAGATGGAATTATAATAAAGTTGGGATGAAGATTCTTTTTGGAAAGAATATCGACAAGAAGAAATTAAAACATCCCATGTGTAGAAAATATGATAAGAATAATTTGGGTAATTGTATTCAAGGAAGTGTAAAGTGATATAAGTGTAAAAGATATGGATATATAGCTTAAAACTATCATGTAGATGTAAAGCCACAACATCTGTATTTCAATAAAAAAGGCAGGATGGTGCAATCATAACCTATTGTGCAATGATTCAAGTGTGGGCAGCATGGGCATTTCTCTAATTAATGTCCAAATCAGAAGATAATTTAGGGATACCACCATAAATACCAATAGAGTAAAAGGGAGCAAGGTCATTCTTTTTTAATGATGATGGTTGAAGTCAAGGATCCAAATTATGTTTTCAAGTTTTATAAGAACATCAAGTTAAACCCTAAACTTCTAGTGGTAGAGTTTTCTATTAAAAATCCTAGAGGAATTATTCAATCATCAAATATATATAGGGATTCCCCTATTAAATTTGGTGAGTATAATCTCTCTTCAAACCCGGTTTTCATTCCAATGGTGTAATTTTACATAATACTTGGGATGGATTGGTTTTCAATTTATAATTCCAAGATCAACTGTAGAAGCAAGGATATTTATCTTATCTTAAAGGGATAACTTGTAGTTATTTTCAAAGGAGATATTTTTTTTCCTGAGTCTTTCCAATAACTACCTCCTATTGTATTCTTTGTAGAAATTATTGGTGAGGGAAAAAAAGAAAGGTTTAAAGATTGGAGATGTACCCATTGTTCATGAATACATTGATGTATTTCCTAAAGAGTTGCTAAGACCTCTTCTATAAAGAGAGGTAGAGTTCTAAATTGAACTCATACTTGGATCCAAGATAATATAAAAGACACCATATATAATGGCATATGTAGATTTAGAATAATTAAAGAAGAAACTTCAAGATATTTTGGAGAACGGTTTTATTTGACCAAGTGTGTCTCCTTAGGGAGAACTTATTCTCTTTTTAAAGAAGAAGGATGGATCAATGCAGTTATGAATTAATGATAGAGATCTTAATGATATCATAGTGAGGAACAAATATCCTCTTCCAATGATTGATGATTTGTTCAACTAGCTTCATGGGGATTAATTATTCTCCAAGATTGACCTCTGATCGGGGTATCATCAGTTGAGGGTAAAGAAATAAGATATCCCAAACACTAATTTTTGAACAAGATATGGGAATTATGAGTTTTTTGTAATGCCCTTTGGCTTGAATAATTCCCCTTCCATATTTATGTATTTGATTAATAGAGTCTTTAGGGAACACCTTGATAAATTTTTGGTAGTCTTTATTGACGATATTTTAATATATTCCAAAACTCATGAAGAGCATGAGGATCACTTAAGGGTAATTTTACAAACTCTAAGGAAAGAGAATATTTTTGGTAAATTCAGAAAATGTGAGTTCTGGTTACATAAAGTCACATTCTTGGGATGCATTATGGCCAGTGAAGGAATCTTAGTAGATCTTGAAAATATAAAGGCTATGGAGGAGTGACTATGTCATAAAATTGTAACCAATATTCATAGTTTTCTTAGATTATAGGGATATTATAGAAGGTTTGTGAAAAAAAATCATGAATTTCTAATCCACTAAGAAATTTAAATTGAAAATTAGTTAAGTTTATATAGACAAATTACAATGAAGAAAGTTTCCAAGAGATAAAGAAGGGGTTGGTTAGTGCACCTGTGCTAACTATACCCTCTGTCAGAGAAGGATTTGTTATTTATAGTGATACATCTCTGAAAGGGATTGGATTTTTTCTCATGTAAAATGAAAATGTAATTGCATATGCATCTTGATAGTTAAATCCTTGTGAACATAATTATTTTTCCCATGATCTAGAGTTAGTTGCGGTCATTTTTTCTCTAAAGATATGGAGGCACTATCTTTATGGGGAAAAGTGTGATATATATACAGAACACCAAAGTTTGAAGTATATATTCACACAAAATAAACTGAACATGAGACAAAGGATATGGTTTTATATTATTAAATACTATGATTTTTTAATTCATCGTCACCCCAAAATAGAAAATTGTGCCATGGATTCATTAAGTAGGAAAGATCTTGGTGTTTTCACAATGATAAGGATTGAAGTAAATACATTGATTAAGGACCTAGTAAGGTTGGACATGATAATCATAAGGTAAGGGAAATCATCAATCCAATCATAAATGATTTCTCAAATGTTATTATTATAGAAGATCAATAAATCTCAAAGAGATGATCCTTTGATGAAAAATAAGATAGAGTCTATGAAAATGGGAAGTTTTCTAAGTTCAACATTGATTAAGAATGTGTACTAAAATTTGGTACAATGATATATATCCCATATATACCAGAGATAAAGAAGTAGTTTATGGATGGATCCCATATCCCTGCATTCTCTATACATTTGGGAATCACTAAAATGTATAGGTAACTTTTTAATCATTATTGGTGGGATAATATGAAAAGGGAGATTATTGAGTACACTAAAATGTTCTTAGTGTGTCAACAAGTTAATGTAGATTGAAAACTTTAAAAAGGGTTATTATAACAACTAACCATACCTATATGGAAGTGGGAAAACGTCACTATGGACTTTTTAACAGTAATTAATAAGACATCCAAAGGAAACAATGCTATATGGGTAATCATTGATAGATTAACAAAGTCTTCCTATTTAATTTATGTAAGAGAGGATTTCTCCCTAGAGTGCCTATCTCACCTCTATATTTAAGAATTAGTGATAATCCATGGAGAACCATTATTGATTGTTTCTGTTTGAGATCCAAGATTTACTTATAAGTTTTGGAGGAGCCTTTAAAAGTTTATAAATACTGAAGTAAACATTAGAATAAGTTGTCATCCTCAAACAGATGGGTTGTCTGAGAGAAATATTCAAAAATTGGAAGACATGTTACAAGCTATCTCAATTAATTTTCAAGGGAGTTGGTATCAACATATTTCAATTGTTGAATTCTTCTATAATAATAATTTTCACTCAAGCATTCAAATGGATCCTTACGAAGCACTCTATGGGAAGATTTGTAGAACTCTAACATGTTGGGATGAAGTTAGAGAAGAAGAACAGTTGGGATCAAACATTGTGAAAGAAACTATAGAGAAGATACATGTGATCCATAAACATATCAATGATTCTCATGATATCACTATAAAAAGGGTTTATGAGGTTCGTAAAAAAGGTGATAATGATTATAATTTACATTAGACCATTTGATATTATGGATCATTTTGGACCGGTTTATTATCAATTAGAACTACCTATAAATATTTATAATGTCCATGATGTCTTCCATGTGACCCTATTAAGAAATTATATGTTAAACCTAACACATATAAAAAAAATTGGGTACAACCGTGAAAGCGGCACACATGCAAGGAAGAAAATTACATTAAATCACAAGCCCAGGGACTTGACCCCACGACCTGCCCCCCCCCCCAAACCCTTACCACCCCACCACCAAATATTATACACAAATATTATGGAATTGGAACCTGATCTTCCATATAAAGAGAAACCAATCCATATTATTAATGGAAGGGAACAAGTGTTGAGAAACATGAAAAAACGACTTGTGAAAGTTCTGTGGAGAAATCAAAAGTTTGAAGAATTCACTTTGGAACCTAGGGAAATGATGAAGTAGAAATACCCTTGTTTTTTTGAGGCAAGTGTTGGGCAAAAATACCTCAAGGTATCATTGAATTATTTTTGAGGTGATTGTGTTTGTTGACAATGTGGACATCTGTGTTGTGAGTGTTGACAAAGAAAACCATGACATACAAATTTGTTGACAAAGCGGATTTCATGGTGGCATGTCGAGTTCAAGGGCTGTGGTTAATGATCCATGTTTGATTCAAGAACGTTGAAAAAGGAATGGATGATCTGGAGGCGGTACAAAAAGAGCAGATACAAGGTGGCTCTATTTTCCAGTGTTTGCCAAATTTTTGGGCCTGAAAATCGACAAATGAAGAAAAGTGGTTTTTGGCAAAGGGACTTGCATGTCGTGTACATAAAGGCTTGGAAACTTGTGCACCATATGTTTTTCAAGATCAGAGTATCAAAATATGGCAAAGGAATAAGGGTCACGCAAGTTTTGGGTTTGGTCGCGCAAGTGATTTGAAAAGTGTTTTTGGTAAAGGGACTTGTGATCCGATTACATGGAAGCTTGGTAACTTGTGCGCCTATTGTTTTTCAAGATCAGAACATGAAAATATGGAAAAGGGAGAAGGGCGCCCAAGTTTGGAAGTTGGTCGTGCAAGTGACTTGCACGGGCAGAGACTTGCACGCCGAAACTTGCGCGTTGAGGGGAGACTTTCACGTCGTCGCGCAGGGTGTCCAAATGCCTATAAATACAGGTCGACCCCTTCTCATTTTTCACGAGCTCAAAACTTGGAGAAAATCAGAGATCCCAACACGTAGGTGTGGTGGTCGTGCAAGTGGTTTGTGGTCACACAAGTATAAGTTGTGCGCCGGTTGTAAGTTGTGTGTCGGTTGTTAGTTGTGCGCCAAAATCAGTTTGGGCGTAAAAGGAGGTGCATCGTGCAAGTTTGGAGTTGAAGAAGGTTGTATCGTGCAAGTGGTTGAGGTGTACTTTTGTGCCAGTTTTGACTTGCGTGCCGTCTTGGGACTTGCGTGCCGAGCTTGGAGAAGAGCGCCAGGTGTTTTTGGAGCACGCCCGTCTTTCCGGGGCTGCGCAAAAACTGGAAGATTGCCCAATACCTTCAGTGCAAAGAGAAATTCATCTACGCGTGAAAGTTGAACTTCAATAGAGCATCTACATACAATGGAGGATGCATTCATTAGTGATAATGAAGAGACCTACAAGTCTATAAACTGTGAGTGGATCCTTTCTGGAGCAGTGATCAAAGGAAGATGAAGAAGGTGATCCTCTCCACCGGCAGTGAGCCAGAGAGAGATAAAGTAGGGAGTGACCCTTGGGAAAGCAGTGAGCTGACCCTAAACCTTGTAAAGGCAGTGATCCTGGGCATAGAAGTGATCTAACCTGAACCTTGTAAAAAGCAGTGTGCTTTAATGGATTTGTTACAGCGGCACATCACCTTTGTATGCTCCTTGGATGTAGCCCAGTGAGGGTGAACCAAGTAAAAAACTTTGTGTCTACATGCTTACTTCCCTGCATTTCATTTAAAGCATCATCTTCAGATAAAGAAAAAAAGAAGTGGTTATAATAAACACACAAGTGCAAACAAAGTGATCCTTGTAATAAAGAGGTCAAGATCTAGTGGGGCAGGAAGAATTTTGAAAAAGAATATTCATACCCTGATTCACCCCCCCCCCCCTCTCAGGGTATATAGGCCCCTATTGGTCCTAACAATTGGTATCAAAGGGAGGGTTACTTTTTATCAGATTTGTTTGCTCCGACTTGGTGTAGTCGATCTGTGTGGTTAACGAATCAGTCTGATCTTATCTCGGTGTTCCATGGAAAAGGGAAAAACACCAAAGAAAAATCAGAAGTCAGGTTGTATTCCTCAGTGTGGAAGTGTGTATGGAAAAAGTGTGATTCAATTAAAAGAATCAAACAGCTTACTGAAAGAAGGCCTGGATGAATCTGATAGGGAAAAGATTGATTCACTCAATCATGATGTAGGAATGATTGAAGTACTTGAACATAAAAGTGATACTGAAACAACTGATGATAAAGAATTATTAAGAAGGAGGCCACCAGTAGATGTTGTCAACATGACAAAGAAATTGGATCAGAAATTGAATGAAGATGTTAAATCTAAAGATATTAGGATCCAAGTATTGGAAATTGAGGTCAACAAGCTAAGAGGATTAAATCAAAGGCTTATTGATGTGGCTACTAACCTAAGGGAGAAGAATGATTCTCAAGGTGAAGAAATACAAAAGATGGCCAGAATGAAAGGAAAACAAAAGGCTTATAATTATGAAGAGAATCAAAAGTCATATGACATTCAGAATCTAAAAGCTAGAAATGATGATCTAGCTACACAGTTGTTAGAAGAAGTTCGGAAGAATCAAAGGCTACAACAAGATAATGAATCTGTCTCTGAATATTTTGCTCATGAAAAATTGAAAGTAAAGGAGTAGAGTGACATGGTGGATAAGATGACACGTGAATTGGAAGATGAGATGAGTAGAGGGAAGCTTCTCAAAAGAGAACTTGATGTTTATCTTGAATCAAGTGATATGAAGATTAAAAAGTTGGAAGAAGAGCTGGAATCAGTAAAGAAGGAAGTGGAGAAATTCAATACCAAAGGAAAGTCTAAAATGAAGGATGCATTGCACTTACTATTTGATTATCCTTCGACAAGTGATGATAACATGAAGAACAGATATGATATTTCTGAAGAGAAACAACAGAATATTTTCTCAGCTCAGAGACCATACAGTTTGGGAAAAAACGGTATTGGAATTGATGAATACCCTCTCGTGCATGACAGAAAGAGAGCTGTGAACAGTTCCAGGAGTGGAGAAAACCTGTAGGTGCTGGAGATAGGCCTAAGAGGACAGTTTCAAGAAGTAGTGATAACATGTTCTATTTCTGTGGGATTCATGGCCACACATCAATCTTCTGTTCAGAGGCTCTGGAATACATTTTAGGCTGTAAAAATAGAAACTTTGATAAATCTGAGGATAAGAAGAAGCATCATGAGAAATCAGAGAGAAGGGTCTCTGAGAGGAAAGCATTCATAAGATGTTATTACTGTGGAAGAATGGAACACACCATGAATATGTGTCAGGAAGCTCAGGAGCTCAATGTCAGAGGAAGAACTCAGGCCGCATCAACATCTTGGCTAAGAGATGATGAAATGAGGTACACCTTTAATAGAAGTTGTTTCATATGTTCCAATCATGGGCATTTGGAAAGAAATTGCAGCAAGAAGAATGCGAGAAAGGAAAAGGATCCCAAAAAGATAATCTTGAATCCAGTGATGTATAAAGAGACGTCTTATATTGCGAGACAAAGTGGTAAGTTAGAGAATAGGCTCAGAACCTCAGGGGAGTCACATGAAGCTGAACGAAAGATGTATCAGTCACACTCACAACTGCCCTCTAAGAATGAACATGAACAAATTTGGAAGAAAAAGGGATTAAATGCTACGGCTGTGAGTAAGAAGAATGTACATTCACTGGAGGACCCACCACCAATGCAAAATAGGGTGGCAAATCAGAAATATGACAAAAGAAAAATAAACAAAGAATGCATTGAAAAAATTGCATGTTGTTTGCCACCACATGAAGTGAAGGAAAGAAAAAGATCCCTACAATGGAGGAAGAAGCAAGGGAAGAAGACAAGAAGAGATATTCTTGCTCAGAGAAGGAATCAAGGGAAATGGAATTTTGGTGGAACATCAAATATAGAAATGTGTACTCGTGGGTTTAAACTAGGGGTGTAATTTCGGCCCGGCCCGGCCTGGACAGGGTCGGGCCTGCCATGCAAATATTCGGGCCGCTGACCAATATTCGGGTCGGGCCGGGCCGGCCCGAACAACCCCATGAGGCGACCCGAGCCCGGCCTCAGGCCGGCCCAAACCATCGGGTCGGGTTGGGTTTTTTCGGGCCGGGCTGGGCTTTTTCGAGTCGGGCCATGGTGGGCTTTTATTATTTTCAAAATAGTTGTCTTTTAAATTTTTTTTATTTAAACATTTTTTAACATTTATTTAAAACGTTTCTTTACATTTATTTTTAAATGCATGTTTTTTTTACAAATATTTATTTTATTTTTTATTAATATTTTAGAGTGGGTGGATATGTTTTTTTGTCTAAATAGATTTATATATTGTGAATATATATATATATATATATATATTATTTGCAAATTGTAAAAAAAATAATGAGTGGTGCGCAGCTGTTGTGGGTGAGTTTAAAGCTGTATCATTTAAACGTTTTTCTAACATTTTTTTAAAACATTTTTTATATTTATTTTTTTTAACTTATTTATAATTTTTTAAGCATTTGTTAACATTTTTTTAAACCATTTTTTAACATCCGTTTAAAATGTTTTTGAATTTTTTTAAACGCGTGCTTTTTACAAGTATTTTTTTAAAACATTTAACTTTTTTTCATATTTTAATGTAAAAAGTATTTTTTAAGTGTTTTTTTTAAAAAATAATTTAAATGTTTGTTTTAAAAACTTTTTTAAACATTTTTATTTAAACCTTCATTCAAACCATTTTTTAACACTTGTTTAAAACATTTTTTTACATTTATTTTTAGACGTTTAATTTAAAACGTTTTTTTGAACGCATATTTTTTACATATATTTTTTTAAACATTTAACACATTTTATGTAAAAATATTTTACTGTGGGTGGATACGTTATTTTTTTCTAAATAAATTTATACATGTATGTGAATTTATATATATTATGTACAAATTAAAAAAAAATAATGAGTTATTGGGGGGTGCGCAGCAGTGGGTGGTGGGTTTAAAGTATTGTTATTTAAACGTTTTTTTATCATTTATTTAAAACATTTTTTTACATTTATTTTTTTAACTTATTTATGAAAATTATTTTTAAGCGTTTGTTTAATTTAAAAAAAATTAATTTTTTTTCAAGGCAGGCTCGACCCGGTCCTGTTTGGACTGAAATTACACCCTTAGCGGGTGTGCAGCAGTGGGTGAGTTAATTTTTTTCTAAATAGATTTATATATGTATATATAATATATGCAAGTTTTATCATATTTTAAAAAAATTAACGAGTTTGGGGGTGTGCGAATATCATTTGGTGAGTAGTTATTTTTTTTGTTAATATATAATAAGTTATTATATAGATATATATATAATTTGAGAAAATTGTAAAAAAATAATTAGGGGTTGGGGGTGCGTTGCAGTGGGTGGGTTAATTTTTTTCTAAATAAATTTATATATAATATATGCAAGTTGCAACATATTTAAAAAAATTAATGAGCTTGGGGGACGTGTACGAACATCATTAGGTGAGTGTGTTATTTTTTTGTTAATATAAAATAAGTTATTATATAATATTAAATCATTGACACACATATATATTATTAATGGATTTTTAAAAGCCGCACTTAATTGATATATATTATTAATAGCTTTATATATAATATTAATGGCTTTGTTTATATATATATATATATATATATATATATTATCATATCATTGATATATATATATATATATATATATTATTAGTAGATTTGTTTTTATATATACATATATATAATATGCAAGTTTCATCATATTTAAAAAAAATTAGTGAGGTTGGGGGTGTGCGTGAATATTATTGGGTGAGTGTTATTTTTTTTATTAATATATAACAAGTTATTATATATATATAATGTTAAATGATTGATATATATATATATATATAATGAGAAAATTATAAAAATAATAATCAGGGGTTGGGGGGTGCGTCGTAGTGGGTGAGTTAATTTTTTTTCTAAATACATTTATATATGTATAGTATATATAATATATGCATGTTGCAACATACTTAAAAAATTAATGAAGTTGAAAGACTTGCACGAACATCATTAGGTGAGTGTTATTTTTTTATTAATATACAACAAATTATTATATATATAATATTAATTCATTGATATATATATATGTGTGTTAATAGCTTTGTTTATATATATATATATATATATTATTAAATCAGATACATATACATATACATACATATATATATATATATGTTATTAAAGGATTTTTAAAAACCACACTTAATTGATATATATTATTAATGGCTTTGTTTATATATATACACTATTATATATATAATTATATATCATTGTATATATATATTTATACACACATTATAATTATATATAATAATTATTATATGTATATATATAATATTATTTTTTGTTAATATATAATGGTATATGCACATATATATAGAAATATAAATATATACACACATATATAGATAAATATATATGTATACATATACATGTATATATATATATATGTATACATATACATGTATATATATATATATGTATACATATACATGTATATATATATGTATATATATGTATGTATAGATGTATATATACATAGATATATATATATACAGGGATATATATATATACATGTATATATATATACAGGTATATATATAGATATATATATACAGATAGAGATATATATATAGATATATATAGAGATATATATATAAATATAGATATATCTATATATATACAGGCCTGTGATTATTTAACAGGCGTAGCCTTGGGAGCTTGAGGTAGGGGGATCGAATCCCCCTACCCATAGTTTTCCCGTTAAATTTTTTACAGCGGGCTGGGCTTCGCGCGGGCCAGCAGGCCAGGCTTTTTCGGGCCGGCCCGGCCTGGCTCGCGGGCCTTCTTGGAAAGGCCCAGGCCCGATCCGTTGAACCTACAGCCCGAGCCCGGTCTGGCCCGATGCGGGCTTTGTCGGGCCGCTCGGGCTTTCGGGCTGGGCCAGTCGGGCCGTCGGGCCAAAATTACACCCTTAGTTTAAACCCCAAATGGTGAGAAAGGCCAAGCCTGCAGAATCTTCATATCAAAAACAGACTCAGCATGCAGGTGATGAATGCTTAGTCATATGGCCAGAGCAGTTGAAGTTGGCTAGGCAGCTAGAAGAAGCAAGGAAAGAGTGTGATGCTCTGCAAGAAAGAATCAAAGGGTTGACCCATCAGGATCAACTGTAATCCTCTTCTTGAGGATTCCAGGAGTTACCCCTCTCCCTATGTATATAAATGATGTTAACAAATGATTCAAATGTTTTAGGTTTTAGGGAGATACGATCCAATGGGAAGTAGCATCTAAATAAGCAAAGTGGAGAAGTGATATGTTTCAGAGTTTCGATTGTCTCAAATTAGGTACCAAAGTTGAAGGAGAAAGGTAGCAATATAGCACAATAGGAAGTGAGTGTGTTATTGATTTTGTTTCTTGTTTCCTACACCGAGTTCCAACTCAGTAGGCTTAGAGATTTTTTTAATGGCTCAATTCCGAGTGGAAGATGAGAATAGATGATGTAGGAGAAGAAGAATGTTTATGGGTCTAAAAGGTGGGCCTAATCCTAGGAAGTGTTGCATAACATTGGGAGAGAATTCAATATCCTAATCAGATGAAAGATCACAATGTGATATGAAGGATGAATGCTTATGTTCATGAAGAATGATTGGGGCACAAAAAGCAACACACAGGTTTTGATGATTATCTGTTTTGTTCTAAAAATGCGGTATCAGTTGACTACTTTCAGGATACCAAGAAGTTACGAGAGAAAATCAAAGGTGTGTCAACAAAAATCTGAGAGAAGAAGTTCAAAGAAATGACGTCATTGAACAATGATACAGTGACATTTTTTTGTTAAAAGTAAGGATGTGGTAAGAGACTCAGGGAGAGCAGAAGTGGCTGAATTTGATTCAGAAGAAGATACTGATGGTGAGTATGAGGAAGTAAAATCCTTATATGCACAAAAGACAAAGATTCGAGCTGAAATTGACAGGCAGAATATCATTGGTGATTAGTCAGCTCCAGTTCAGACAAGGAAAATGAAATCACTGCAGTAGACATCTTTTCTATCTTAGGTTGAGCCGAAATGCTTTGCTGATGCAGTTGAAGATGAAAACTGGGTTCAGGCTATGAATGAAGAGCTTGATCAAATTGAGAAAAACCAGACGTGGGAGATTGTTTCGAGGCCAACAGATAAGAACGTCATCGAGACTAAATGGCTCTTTCGCAACAAGATAAACGAAGATGGCATAGTGATTCGAAACAAAGCACGACTGGTGTGTAAAGGAAACTCCCAAATAGAGGGTATTGACGTTGATGAGACATTTGCACCAGTTGCTAGGCTAGAGACAATCAGATTATTTTTTTTCATAGCAGTGCAAAGAAAGTTCAAAGTATTCCAGATGGATGTCAAATCTGCATTCTTGAATGGAGTTCTGGAAGAAGAGGTGTACATTGAGCCGCCAGATGGTTTTTGTAGCACCCCCAGTTTGAGGTGACACAAGGAAGGAATGGAACATTCATTTCTCAATCCAAATATGCCAAGGAGATTTTAAGAAGGTTTGGAATGGATAATTCCAAGGAGATGAAGACTCTGGTTGCTACCCGGATGAAATTATCAAAAGATGAGGATGGCAATGCAGTTAATATCACAGAATACAGGCAAATCATTTGAAGTCTATTATACTTAACTGCAACAAGGCCTGACATTGTTTTCACCACATGCCAAGCAGCAAGATATCAGAGTAATCTCAAGGAAAGCCACATGCTTGCAGTGAAAATAATACTTCGGTATATCAAGGGAACACTGGATTTCGGCTTGACATATACTGACAAATATCAGACAGAGTTATTGGGATATACTGATGCAGACTGGGCCGGTTCAGCGGATGATAGAAAATCAACGTCAGGTGGTGCATTCTATCTTGGTGGATTGTGTATTTCTTGGCTAAGCAAGAAGCAAGATTGCATTTCATTGAGCACCGCGGAAGCTGAGTATATTGAGGCCACTCAAGCATGCACACAGTTATTGTGGATGAAGCATCAACTTGAAGATATGGGAGTTGAAGTGAAGTCTCTGATTGGAATCCAATGTGATAATTCAAGTGCTATCAATCTTATAAAAAATCAAGTTCATCACTCAAGGAAAAAATCACATTGAGATCAAATATCATTTCATCAAGGAGAAGGTGGATCAAGGGCTTGTGAAGTTGGAGTATGTGCCTACAGAACTTCAGGTTGCAGATATTCTGACAAAGGCCTTACCCAAGGCAGCGTTTGAAAGGCATCAACTGGCTCTGAGAGTTCAGTCGTCTCCCCGCACCTAAAAGAGTGTGGATGTGGGACCCCCTCTCCCCGAGGTATGATGTGTTTTTCCCTAATGTACTGATATGTGTTCTCTACTCTGTTACAGACTGCAAAGGAATGACCTTTGGGTTCGTTGAAAAAGGGGGAGAAAATAGTGATTGTTCAAGGGGGAGATAGTGTGTCTATTTGAGAAATCATGACAGATAGGAGAAGAAGCTGACAGGTGGAGCAGCCAGATAGGGGGATTTGTAGTTGGTTCAAAGTGTTTAGCCAAAGGTTAGCTTGGACAACACAGGCAATAGTGTTGAAGAGGATTTGTAGCTGACAAGAGTTAAAGCTGTGAGCGGATAGGGAGCGTTTCAAATCTGATGATGCTAGAAGTGTTCGATCAAAGAATAGATATCACGACAGCTGAGGATCGTGATAAAAGCGGAATAATGGTGTTGGAATGTGGTAAGAATATTTCCAAAAATTGGTATCAGTTTGGTGTCAACAGTGGGTGTCAGAGTTGAAGTGATTCATTGATGGACTTTTTATTTACTCTTGTTTCTCACGCCGAGTATTGCTCATGTGGGCTTAGAGTATGTGTTGAGTAAATCATTGATCGCTATCGGAATTGAAATAGGTGAAAGGTGGATGAAGAATTAACAATGTATCATTTTATGGAAGAGTTGTCAACAAACCCAAAGGGGTAGATTGTTGGGAAAAAATCCCTCAATGTATCATTGAAGCATTTTTGAGGTGATTGTGTTTGTTGACAATGTGGACATTTGTGTTGTGATTGTTGACAAAGCAAACCATGACATACAAATTTGTTGACAAAGGGGATTTCATGGTGGCATGTCGAGTTCAAGGGTTTTGGTTAATGATCCATGTTTGATTCAAGAACGTCGACAAAGGAATGGATGATCTGGAGGTGGTATAAAAAGAGCAGATACAAGGTGGCGCCGTTTTCCAGTGTTTGCCAAATTTTTTGGCCTGAAAATCGACAAATGAAAAAAAGTGGTTTTTGGAAAAGGGACTTGCGCGCTGTGTACATGAAGGCTTGGAAACTTGCACGCCATATGTTTTTCAAGATAAGAGCATCAAAATATGGCAAAGGGATAAGGGTCACGCAAGTTTTGGGCTTGGTCGCGCAAGTGATTTGAAAAGTGTTTTTGGTAAAGGGACTTGCGCGCTGATTACTTAGAAGCTTGGGAATTTGTGTGCCTATTGTTTTTCAAGATCAGAACATGAAAATATGGCAAAGGGAGAAGGTCACCCAAGTTTGGAATTTGGTCGCACAAGTGACTTGCAGGGGCAAAGACTTGCGCGCCGTCGCGCAGGGTGTCCAAATGCCTATAAATACAGGTCGACCCCTCCTCATTTTGAACGATCTCAACACTTGGAGAAAATCAGAGCTCCCAACGCACAGGTGTGGTGGTCGCGCAAGTATAAGTTGCGCGCCAGTTGTAAGTTGTGCGCCGGTTGTTAGTTGCGCGCCAAAATCAGTTTGGGCGTAAAAGGAGGTGTGTCGCGCAAGTTTGGAGTTGAAGAAGGTTGTGTCGCACAAGTGGTTGAGGTGGACTTGCGTGCCAGTTTTGACTTGCGCACCGAAGACTTGTGCGTCATCTTTGGACTTGTGTGCCATGCTTAGAGAAGAGTGTCAGGTGTTGTTAGAGCACGCCCATCTTTCCGGGGCTGTGCAAAAGTTGGAAGATTTCCCGATACCTTCAGTGCAAAGAGAAATTCATCTACGGGTGAAAGTTGAACTTCAACAGAGCATCTACATACAACAGAGGATGCATTCATTAGTGGTAATGAAGAGAACTACAAGTCTATAAATTGTGAGTGGATCCTTTCCAGAGTAGTGAGCAAAGGAAGAGGAAGAAGGTGATCCTCCCCACCGGCAGTGAGCCAGAGAGAGAGAAAGCAGGGAGTGACCCTTGGGAAAGCATTGAGATGACCCTAAACCTTGTAAAGGTAGTGAGCCTGGGTATAGAAGTGATCTATCCTGAACCTTGTAAAAAGCAGTGTGCTTTAATGGATTTGGTACAGTGGCACATCGTCGTTGTATGATCCTTGGACGTAGCCCAATAAGGGTGAACCAAGTAAAAATCTATGTGTCTACATTCTTACTTCCCTGCATTGCATTTAAAGCATCATCTTCAGATAAAGAAGAAAAGAAGTGGTTATAATAAACACACAAGTGCAAACAAAGTGACCCTTGTAATAAAGAGGTCAAGATCAAGTGGGGCATGACAAATTTTGAAAAATAATATTCATACCCCGATTCACCCCCCCCCCCCTCAGGGTGTATAGGCCCCTATTGGTCCTAACAGTAAGAGTCAAATTTCAAGGAAGAAATTTCTTAAGGGGGGAGAATACAACAACCTAAAAATTCATTCTTTGATTGATAAAAGAACTATTCTTTTTTATAATTTCTATTCTATTATATTACACAATGGAAGTACATATAAATAATTTCACAAAAAATAATATTACATATCAAGTAATAATACCAATTAATACAGCTAAGACTAGTACAGGGATATAGAAACCAAAGGGTGTAGCAACCACACAGTGGTGTACTTCATAGGATAGAAGTCTTCCAAAAAGATTAAAGTTTCCATGAAAATTTTTAAAAGAAAAATAAATGTTAGTAATATAATTTACAATATTAAAGGAATTGTAAAAACCTTTTGGAATGAAGTATTAAATTTTAATGGGTGATGGAGTATATATAGGGTATAAAGGGAAAAATGACCATTGGGATTTGGCCATTATATGACTGTTGGTCAATATGATCGTTGGTCTATATAACCATTGTGAATTATGATTGTTAGTAATGTATCTATTATTAAGTGACCATTGGGGTTAGTTTTTATTATGGGTAATGATAAGAGTTAAATAAATGTAGGAGGAAACGATGGCCTCAACCAGTAGGATGATGCCTTTTGAAGCTTGTTTTTTTGGAACTTGGGAGGGAGGTAGCATCACTAGGGTTCACCCTTGATCAAGCTCAGATAAAACTTCAAAAAGTGAGGCTCAAATAAAATCACCTATAAGAGAACTTCAATTTAGTGGAGATCACCACTAGGTCAATGTTAGTTATGTCATCCCACGAAACTGTCACCATCACACACCTTACCCTTAGTGTATGCTGGTGTAATAAGAGGTTATGTATCTAGACCTTAGTATTATAAAAGTGTAATTTCCTTCATATAAATTAAATAGTTATTTCTTCAAATTCCATTTTCATTATTAGTTTATGTTATAAAATACACATGAATATAAGATGAATTTGATAAATAGATTTTTTGATACAAATAAAACATAATTTAATTTTTTAAAAAAATATACACTCTTATAATAAATTTAGGTTTTCTAAATAAAATTTAATTTCATGAAATATTCTTATAAAACATTATTTATTTAAATATAAAAGATAATCTAATTTTATAATGTTTTAGGAAATTTTTATAAGTGTCAGAAAGTTGACTGTCATAAAAACTCTTATTTTTCAATGAATAAGGTTTTTTATTTAAATGTTGAAATTCTCATATTTAGAGAATTATTTTTGATAAAATAAACATTATATTTTAAATCAGCATATCAAAATTTGGTTCGGGTGGAATTTTGAGAATTTTCTAAAATACTTTATTTTTCATTGAATAGTAAAAATACAGTTTTGTGTTTTCGTTATGTTTTATGAATTTATATATTTTTAATAATGTTTCAATAATTAATTAAATAGAATACACAACCAAAAATATGTTATTTTAGTAATATTATTTATTTTAATGGATTTTAATAAATTTTCATACCTATAAATGACTTTCCAAAGTCTAAAATGGAAATTATGATTTTAAAAACTATATTTGGTGGAAAATTTACTTTTCCATGTCCAAAGTAATATTAAAAAATAGATTTTGTTTCTAATGGTTTCAGATATTATAAAACATGACTTAAATGTCTAAAATCATGAGCAAAAACCATGGTTAAGACAATGGTTTTTCATTTTCCACAACCTAGAATTCCAAGACTTATATTTCGAAATTATTAAACAATTCCTCCTATTTTATTGTAAATACTCACTCATTCTCCCATTGCTCTCCACTCTAAATACCTTAAGCACAAAATTCTACTCATTTCCCCTCTCTAAAGTCCCTCCAAGGTGTCTCCATGGTCCTAAGGTTTCCCTCTCTAAGCTTTAGGAAGTTACTTCCCGATGTGAGGGAATTCTCCTCCTCTTTCCTCCTTTACTTTTATGTACTTCATTTATAGTAATGTCTTTTCATCTTATTATGCCTAAATGTATTTAAATGATTCCTTTACTGTTAAAACTTTATTCTATTAATGAGATACTTCCCTACCCTCTCATTGATCCTATTTAATAATCCTTTTTGTGCACCTGTCATGTTGTCGAAACCATTCCTTTAAAAAAAATTCATTTCCAAGTGTCATCTTAATATTGAGTGAAGTACCAACTTCTCGGAATTGTAACTTTGATTCCCTCAACTCTTTATCTCTAAAGTGGTAGCAAGCTAGTTATGACTACTTCTTTGTTATCATCTTTAGTTAAGTCAATCCATTGTTTACATAAGAACTCCCTGTTAGTATGTGACACTCTAAACTAGGGCTGATGAGCACCATGTACACTTGGTTTTGTTCAAATGTAAACAACGAAAGGTGTTCACGGCTTAATATTACTTTGAGGGTTTTTATTAATTCTCGATGAATGTAATCCTTTTTTATTAAATATGTTCATACAATGTGATCACGTTCATAACTAAACAAAACATTAATAAAAAACATTCATCGCATTTTTATGCATTATTTGCTTATTATTTTATGTGTTCCTATAAACATCCATATTCATAAAATAATAAACAATGCATAAAATAAATAAACTACCCGATGAATCTTGAGCATCTAATATTGGTTGGTCCATTTAAACTCAGTGGATCAATCATGACCTGAGTGTATAACGCAGCTCACACCCTAATCCAATGTTTCCACATCTCATCTAGGACACTGTCTTGTCTTGTCGTGGTCCTTGCCTTACAATGTCATCGTCATAAAACATACATACTCGCATGCATGAAAGAGGGTCTGAGGAAGCGCAAAATACATACAGAACAATACTAATGAACGTGCAAACCCTTAGGCATATTAAACGAAGAAAGTCGTTGTGCAGACCGTTGAAAAATTAACTAATTGTTATAATCATTGCACGTGATTATAATAATTAATTAAATAAATTAAACTCAGATAAAAAAATGTCAGTAAATATTCAAGTCTAGTTGGCTAATATGTGAAATGCACAACAAAATTAAATTGTGATAATTTAAATTTGAGGGCAATTAAATAATTTAAAAGAATTGTTTTAATCCAAAAAAATATTACATTCGGTCCGACAATGAATTTAATTTTATTCCAATATTAAATTAAATTACGAATATTAAATTTAATATTATTTTTAAATTCAAAAAATTAAATTCGTTTTGAATATTTAAAAAAAATCACGTACCCCAGAAACTGCACAAGTCCATTGCGGGTCGGGCAAAACCCATCCAAGCCCATTTTGGGACGTGCAGACTCATTCGAGGTTGTTCCAAGTCGGGCAGACCCGCCCTGACCCATTTTGGATCGAGCAGACCTGACTCTAACTACGGGTCAGCCAATCCGCAGGAGGTCGTGCGAGGGGAGGGTCATCGAGGGGGTTGCACGCAATAAGGTAGGTCGGCGGTTGCGGGGGGCCGACGGCGGCAGTGGTGCGGCCTGCGGGGTTGTCGGTCGGGATGGTGACGGGCACTCGGGAAGCCACAACGGCGGCATGGTCAACCACGAGAGACGTCGACAACAGCGGCTGGGGTGACAGATGGCGGCACCAGTGCCAGGGATGTCAGCCAGAGAAGGCAACGACGACGGCAGGTGGGTCGGCCAGAATGTGTGTCGACCGGAGGAGGCACCCTAGGGAAGTCGCGGGCGATAGTGAGGGTGGTTGGCCGAATGATGCCATGCGGAGTGTGGATGGGAAAATGCGGCATCACGGTGGCTTCCAAATGAAGTTGCCCCATTTTTTAAAAAAATTATGCTAGCTTCTATGGGAAGTTGGATTCTATTCGTTTTTTTGTTATTATTTGTTATGTGCCCACTCTCTTATTACCCTTTTTTAATATTTCTTTGTACCTTTTAAATTTTATTTGTAGGTATGTTGACCCGTCAAAATCAATCCAGCCGCCGCCAAAATTTTCTTAAACCTGTTTCGTTAGGCCTTTTGACAAACAATTTTTTTTTGTTTTTGTTTGGTATTGGTGGAATTTGAACCTACCACCCGGATCAAATCTAACTATCGGAAGCCGACCAGAAAGTGGCTGAAAAAAGAGGCTCGAGCTGTCTGAAAATAAAAACATGAACAAATAGTATTTCAATTTTAATACCCGTAAAAATTGATGTCAATCTGAATTAATTTTTTTCGGATGGTCATAACTTGGCTGTCCCAAATCGAATCGATGCGATGTCAGATCCGTTGGGATCAAAACGAACCCCACTACTTAATTTAAAGTAAATTTATTCTTTTTTTGCTCAGAAATCACATGATCGCTCTGATATCAATTGTTGGTACCGGGACGCGCAGTGGAAGACGGTGCATCGAGAATTTTAAAATCTTCATCATTAGACCAATGTAACTTCATCGTTTCCGGTGATCCAAACCCCGATAAAGGTTCGAGGATCACACATGAATTTAATAGAGCACAAAAATAAACAAACATTTTATCTCGTTCGAATGAAGGACGAGTTTGACTATAGTTCATCGCCAGTGACCATTGCTTGAATGATTCTAGGTAGAATCCCTCTAGATCATCCACACATGCTTCAAGAGTCCGCGGGTAAGCCGATTGTTTGAATTTGACTACTAGCGCAGAGGTCTGACGACGCCTTCGATGTCTCGAGAATCACCATGACTCCCTTCCTTTGATTTGGGAATGTGTGCTTGGATCAATCGATTGGAATGAGTCTTTCTCTCTCTCTAGGATGCGGGAAGGAAGAGTGATGAGCTCTCAAATTTAAGGAAATGAATATTTCTTGAGAAATTAGCTCTTCTGCTTATATAGTGGGAATTAAACACTCGAAAAGGGTTCCCTAACCTCGTATATATAACACCCTCTAAATAATTCACAAATAACATGTTATGATGAACTAACTACGTCATAAACATCATTTATATTTTATCACTTATAATATATAATAAATATATTACGTGATAAAAGAGGGTCATTGACTTGACTTGTAATTCCCATAAATATTAAAATAATATTCGTTTTTATAATATTTTTCATGTATTCACTTAATACCTTGTGAATACTTTTAATAAATAAATTTAACTCTAATAATTTTATACTCGAATAATAATGAATTTATTTATTCGTCAATGATCGTTAATACTTGGACATCTCTCGGACCCCGTGGTGCGGCCCACCATGTGCTATACTCTTATTCATCAGAATGGAACATACTTTTGAATGCACTATTGGGTATGACCCTCTAGACTCTTATCTCAATAGTAATGAATATTATTCACAGACAGGGAGCAAAGTCTAGCAACCTATCAAGACCCTCAAGGAGATAAGGACAAGTTATGACAACAACAACCTATCATACGAGCACACATTGTGTAATATAATCTTTTTGTCACACGATATCTCATAAAGCAAGATGCACTCCTTATGTCATCATTCATTATCGCTTTTATTATTCATTGACCCAACTTGACGAGCTTACATTCTTCTATCACGATCATGAACCTTAACCCAGTTGGTGAAGACTCGGTAGATGCATCTAAGAGACTCGAGATCAAATCTGGGTGGAGACGTATTTCTGGGGGTACTGCAGCAGACACTGTTCGGTACTGTAGCAGATGGAATTTTTCATCCATCTGTGCCTTTGGGCCACTGATTTGGTCCTCGGGTCCTGTAAGGTTTTCGGACGACCCAAGACCTTCGGGCCAGTTGATTCTCAGGGCCTTCGGGCCACCTTAAGGCCTTAGGGCCACCCCAAGGCCTTCGGGCCACATGAATGCAGATGTACCAGTCAGACTACAAGGGAGAAGTCTTCAGACAATGATTCAGGGCAGACACATTCACTAGAGCAGAGCTAACCAGGATTGGAAGAATGAGAGGGTATGACTTAGCCATCGGTATTGGGCCTGTGCATCATTGCATATGACAGCTAGCCGACCAGCCCTACGAAGGTGGAGTGCTGATATTATAACATGTGTTGGGGATGAGCAGTTCCAAGTTGTCTTGTTTGGGTGATTTCATCTAAGACCTACGGGTCAGATAATTGTCTCTAAGCCTTAGGGCCTTGTAAGGGTTTCACTCACCCCTTAAAAGATGGATTATCAAAATAATAAAAAATGAAGGTCTTCAGGCCATTCCGCATGATCATGAATTTAGTAAAGGTACTACCACAATGATCAATTAGATCCCATATATCACTTCCTTTCGGAAGCGATAAATTCTATCTTGATTATTTAATCAATGACGTGTCACCAATACGCACCCAACGCAAGCTACCTCGCTAAGATATTAATGTCGTAGTTTTCGTCTTGCATCAAAGTACACAATCAAATAGCATACATTAATAATAATCTCAAGTTAGGAGACCATTACATGTGTTTAAAGATAGGAATTACCAATGACACCTGAAACATATGATGTTCCTATTATCGGGTTAGTCCTCATGATCTCATCTACTTAAGATCACCATGTGTGAACTCTATAAGAATAGGTTTCAATGATTATGAGCCTCCAACACCCGATGGTCACACATCACCTGTATCTTGTTAGCATGATGTATCCGAACCATATGACATATATTTAGAATTGTTGTCATGGTATCACTAGGTTTTCATTATAGCCTAGAAACTATTATAACCTTTTGATACAACATGTAATCTAAGTACATTACCATAAATATAGCGGTCGCAGAAGTATTGACACTATTACAGGTAAACACATGTACATATCAAACTGTATACATGTAATGGTAATCAAAGTATATCAAAGAGTTGGGTCTATGACACTCATTTACAACAATAGCGGCGGTTTTAATAAAAGCACCGCTAAATCGAAAACTATTTGATGAATAGCAGCGGTTTTGTAAAACTGTAGTTATATTTTAAATAATATAAAAAAAAATTAATTAGCAGCGATTATAAAAAACGCAGCTAATAAACCGCCGCTAGCACCACATTTTTTGTAGTGTGATGCAGATATGATAAGCATTGTCAACACGGGCAAGAAAACGTGGAGGAGCATTGTTGTCTGCGCTTAGGTTCGGAAATTGTGTGCAAACCTAATATGTTTGAACCTAAATCGGTTCAAGATAAAACACGCTCAGTGCTGGAAGAGGGACGAAATGGAATGAAAATAAAATTTGTAGAGGAAATATTTCAGTTGTGGAGGAGGTGACAAGTAGGTTGAGAATAGTTGTGGGCGTGACACGTGTCCAGGGTGGCATGACATTTGGTATAGACAATGGATTTCATGATAAATAATTTCATTTGTTGGATTTATAGTAAATTTTACTTATTCATACTACATAAGAAATCACAGATAAATCAAATTTATAGTATTGCCTATATAATAAGTTTCAAAATTTTAATTTTTTTAACTGTCATATTTTATAAATAATTTTAAAAAATTGATTTAATTATATAATATTTTTGAATCAATAATTATCAATTAGACATTTTACCTTAATTACATGCTTAGAATTCTCAGTTGCTCAACAATCAACTCGGCCCGGCTCCTGAAATTAATTCCCCCTTTTGGTCTCCGGATGTTATTCTTCCGCCTTTTGGAAATGGATACAACGCTGTCCTCCACCGTATCTCCATCCATTGATGTGTTTAGGTAACACTTGTAACCAAACATACCATTAACTGAAGCCTGTTACCTGGACCGGCCACTATAGCCACCGTCGCCGGCTCGTATCTATAAATAAGGGTTTCGGGGTCTGTGATTTGCAGCGGTTATATGTTTTTGCGGACTCATCTTTGCTTTCTCTGATTTTCCGTTTGGAGTCATGACGGCAGAGGTGGAGTACCGGTGTTTCGTCGGAGGGCTCGCGTGGGCCACCGACGATCATTCGTTGGGGCAGGCTTTTAGTCCTTTCGGTGATGTGGTCGACTCGAAGGTTCGTTTATGGCCACAGATGAGATCGGATCTACGCCGATCTGATGGCCTCTTTGACATACGATCAATCTGATTTGTTTACCGTGTTACTTTTCTTGACGCCTGCTGCTATGCCTCTGTTTTTCTGTTAACTATGATCTATGAATCTTGTGTCGCTTCGCTGCGCACGGTACGTTTTCCTTTGGGAGACGAACTTCGGTCGCTTGTGTTTTGTTAATTTGTCATATGTTTAATTTTTATTACTCATTGATCGACTGCATCTGAACGGATTTTTTACTTTCCTGTTTGGATCCTTCGCAGATTATCAACGATCGAGAAACCGGTAGATCCAGGGGCTTCGGTTTCGTGACCTTTTCTAACGAGAAGGCTATGAATGACGCGATCGAGGGTATGAACGGCCAGGACCTCGACGGACGCACGATCACCGTCAACCAGGCTCAGCCGCGAGGCGGCGGTGGCTTCGGAAGCCGCGGTGGTGGTTATGTTAGTCGTGGCTGGTACGGAGGTGGTGGTGAGTACGGCAGAGGAAGCAGCTACCGTAGTGGCGGTGGCGGGGATGGTGGTGGTCGTGAACGGAGTGACCGGGGCTATAGCGATCGGAGATACGTTGATCGTGGCTACGGCGACCGCGGTAACTAGAGGAATTAAATTTGCGTGTTCCATATATATATATATATATTTTTTGCGTTCTATGATTTATTACTGCGTTCTATGTTTATCTTTCGTGTTGGCCTTTTTCTCACGCTCGGTCTCTGCCCTCCCGTCGGCACTGTTGTTGGTAATGTCATTTGACCTATATCCAAAATGATTTTACCAAATTCGTAGACCCTCTTCCCGCACATATATTTGATATATTTCTCCAAAGCGATTTTATCAAATTTGTCTCCCACTCGAGTAGACTTCCTCTTGTGCTTCATGTTTTCCGTATGTTTATGATTTTGTATATCCTTCTCACTTGCGTATTTTTGACTTGACAGGTGGTTCCAGAATTATAAATATATTATGACGTGGTTCCAGAATTATAGTCGGTGGGTTTTAGCTGCGACTGAATGATCTCCTATATTTATCTATGATTCGTATTTCTCAGTCACGCTTATTGTTTATCATATGTTTCATGAATTTATAAAGATTGAAACAATGTTTTGATGGGATGTGATTGTAGTGATTAGAGCCTCCTCTAACGAGGAGGATTGGCAGACTTCTGGCTTTAATTTGAGAAATATTTGGTTATTGACCGAAAGTTTCACCGAACAATTTTTGTTCCATGAATTTAAAGATTAGAACAATATTTTGATGTAATGTGATTATTAAGTGATTACATCCTATTCTAATGTGGAGGATTGACATACTTTTGGCTCTATTTTGAGAAATATTTGGTCATTGACCAAAAGCTTCACGGAACAAATTGTATTCCATCAAATGGGGTGATCTTGATGGTCATCGTTTGGCGTGTTTGGAAAACCATGGGACGATTTGTAGTTCTGATTTAATTGATCACCAACATATTGTATTTTTATCTCAAAAAAAAAGTATTTCATGATTACCTAGAATTTTCAATATATGATCTTGTTTATAACCAATTCTTGGGTGTGTAATGACTGAGTTATGTATAATTATTGCGAATCATTAATGACGAATGACTTAATATAATATATTATTTATTTCAAGATGTAAATCATTTTGGCTAAATCTATTACATGGAGAATTGATGAGTGATAAAATGTGGAAGAAACTGTTTACTTAGAAACATAAGGAACTTGTTGACACTGAGGATTCATTTAAAAAATAAAGTTTCTTCCTTTGTATTTCCAAATGAAACAATTATGAGCATTTCGAAAGGGGAACATATTGGCCATTTTTTATGCAATAAAAAGGTCTTGGAAACATAACCTATTATAATCTGAATACCATTTGTAACCTACCACTCCTAACTTAACCCCATGAGTGCTTAAGGCGCACATAATATATGGTGAAACCACTGTTATATGTGTAGTATTTTTTGATTTCATGGTGAGTTTATTAAAACCACAACTATATCGTTTTAAAAAAACCATAACCATCACTGCCCCACCCCCATGTTCTTGACCCCCCTCGGTCGACTCTTCTCGCGACGACAACATCTCCTCCATTTTCTGGTGACCACCACCCACGACCTTGTCCTCCTTGCTTTGATCTGATTTCCCCTACTCTCATTTGTGCATGAGTTGACGTTGCTAGGCTCGTATCCCCGACCTCCATGTTGTTCGTTGCCCTCTCGCTTCAATGACCTTCCACGACATTTGACCCTGTTATTGCTAGGGGTAATATTTATTCATTTATGTTTTGTTTTTCATGTTGGATAAGATTTTCATGTTACTTTTTTATGTTTTTCATGTTGGATTAGATCATTTTCATGTTTAATTTGTGTTATGTATCCAGGTCTACAAGTAGATGAAAGTCAATGAACAACAATGAGAGTACAAATGAATGCAACATTAGAAAGAAACAAAGAAAACTCTTGTAAAGGTATCACTTTACTTTCTTTTGAAACTATGTTAACAAATATTATTCATGCCATTTAAGACTACATACGACATGAAGTTGCATGCTCAAGATAGTAACAATGATGACTTGATGAGACATCCAAAAGATTCAACATCATAGAAGGTGTTTGATTCATTATATTTACTTTTTTCTGATTCATTATATCTGTTTTTTTCTTTGGACCCTAGGAAAGTACGTTTGAGATTGACTTCTTTTGGTTTCAACTCTTTTGGATGTACTAATTATAGCATATGACCAATTGTTTTGATCTCCTATAATCCACCTTCATGAATGTGTGTGAAGAAAACTTCATTCATCATTTCAATGATTATTTTAGGAAAACAAATGCCTGGAAATAACATTGATGTATACCAACCTATAATCAAAGAATTATGAAAATTATGGGATGACATATGATGTTTGGTCTCGCCCAAATTTACTCAAGATTTTAGGGTTAAGTGGTCGCTTGAAATTTAGCTTGGGTTGTCGAATTCTCAGAGACCTAAGAAGTAACCTACAGACATGTACGTTCTATGAATTGTTTTTGGTTATGGAGTGACCAACTTGGGTTGATTTTCACTACTACAAATATGACCTTTATCAGCGCTAGAAAAATCGATTAACAAGGCGAAGATGGGGGGAGTCCCTTTTATTAGCGCTCATAAAAGCGCTAATAAAGACCCCTTTTATCAGCGCTAAAAAAAGCGCTCATAAAAGGGTCATTTAACAGCGTTTTTTTAGCACTGATAAGAGTTAAAAAAATATTAAAAAAATATTTTTTTTTTTCAATTTTGGCCCTTTAACAACGCCCACCGCCCATGGTACCCCACGCACACCCCAGGCCAACTCCACCCAGCCCCCCCCTTTAACAGCGCTAGGTAATTCCCCCCACCTACACGTGCGACCTGCCTCCCCTAGGATTCGAACTCGAGACAACCTCCCCTAGGATTCGAACTCGAGACCTCCTATCTGCGTGCCTAAGCCTTTACCACTCCACCATATTGCTTTGCTTTTCATTTATTAATATATCTATTTATTTATATATAGATTTAGTTATATTTACTCATATATTAATATATATGTATATTTAGTTATATTAATATATATATTAACATATATATATTTATATTAATATATATATATATATTTAGTCATATTAATATATACATATATATTTAGTCATATTAATATATACATATATTTAATTATATTAATATATATATATATATATATATTTAGTTATTTTTTTTTATCTGTAAATTTATTTGTATATTAATATATATTTATAAGATTAGTTTTAAATACATTTATAAAATATGTTTTCTTATGTGTGTTTTTATAAATAAATAAATACATACACACATACATGCAACACACACAAATATATATATTATATGTATATCTGTAGGTATAATTATACATATTTATATATATTTACAAATATTATATATTGATATGTATATACAAAAGTGCTAGAAATGAGGTCTCGAAAAACTGAACAAATCGCAGAGTCACAAGAAAAGACATAACTTCTTTTCCGGGTGCCTGTTTCAGCTCTGTGAATAGTCAAACTGAAGCTCATGGAACTAACTACAATAAAACAGGTGGTGGAGGCCGAACAGACACACATATAAGAAGTTATGACAGTTTTAAGAAAAATTTGATAGGGGTCCGGACACAGAAACTGAGTTTTGGAGGCATTCTGGTGGTTTTTTGGGGTTTTCGATTCTAAAAAATTATTGAGACTATGTTTGAATTAATCCTTTTCATATATATTTTTGCCGTCTTCGATTTGATATGTGGTAGAGCCCAAACGGACACCCGGAGCGAAAGTTATGGCTGTTTGAAGTTGGACTTTTTTTGGAGTGCTATAACTGATATATCTTTCATTCCTCTTATCTTATAACGGTTTCGACTAGACATGGTTGTCACACATTTCACGAGCTTTGATTTGACTAATTGCGGCGCTCAAACAGACAACCGGAGCAAAAGTTATTTCCGTTTTAGTGAGTTGATGGTTTCTTAGGTTTTTAGGAGATACGAGAGTTGCAAAATTTCAAACGACAATAACTTCTGCTCCGAGTGTCCGTTTTGGCTCTACCACATATCAAATCGAAGATTGAGAAAATTTACACACTCTGATGATTACCAAAACCCCTTATCACATTTTTTGAGCTTTAAAAAGGACCAAAAACCCTCTGAATGGTCATAAGTTTGGCTCCGGGGGTCTGTTTTGCCATAATTTCTGCTCCGAGTGTCCGTTTTGCCTCAACCAAATATCAAATCAAATCTTACAACTAGACCTACACTACGGTGACCATTTTAACACCTTCTCATATTCTTCAAGGTACGAAAAGGTCCTTAATCCCTACAAACAACTATAATTTCTGCTCCGGGGTGTCCATTTTGGGTCTACAACATATCAAATCGATATAAAACATTTTTTAAAAACATTTATTATATTTATATCAATATAAATATACTTATATATCAATATATTTTTTTAATGTTTTTTTTTGAAATATACACATTTATCAGTGCTAGGAAAATGCGCGCTGATAAACCCCCCCTTTATCAGCGCTACTAAAAAAAGCGTTGATAAAGGGTGACACTGCAGAAACCCGGTTTTGTGGTAGTGTTTAGATGGGTTTAAGTGAATGCTAAGAGACTTAAGTGAATTCAATTTAAAATAATGAGTCGATCTTAGGTTATCACGAGATGAGTTCATTTAAGGAGATCAAACAACATCATCGCTTACTGGTTTAATGCCTATATACCCTAATGCTAATCACCTATAAACTTGAAGGATCAAAGTTTTAAGAACTCCAATGTAAAGGTTCATATTATCACTTGAAGTGTGTGACCTTAAATTCAACAAGGACGAAAGAGTTTAAAGACCGCCAAACAAAATTCTCAATTAAAAGAAGTTATTAGACATTAATGGGGTGAGAAATAACATCAAATCCAGCCCCTTGATACTCCCTTGGATCAACCCATAAGTGGGTTATCCCTCCATTTATTCTATGGTTTAAATGGAAGTGGGAAGTAGACTCATGAGGGAGGAAATGAAGAAGTAAAAAAAACAATGAAATAACGATCACTCCACCGTTGTGTGATAATATCACAAGGTTTGGTGTGAATAAATTCACACTTTGAGACAATGATATCAACGTGATATTAAGAAGAATATAATAAGAGGAGAAGAATAACTTTTATTAAGAAAATAAGATGAATTGAACAACTTACATGAGAAAGACAAACTCAAGACAACAAAATCGCAGCATAACATTGCAATTAAACAATGCACCAAAGATAAATAAATCCTCCAAAACCACTACCTTAAATAGGAATTTTGGGAGACTTGGGTTGATACTTCAATATTTAAATTAATCTCACTTGATTATGGTAGACTTAGGGTGGTGGAAATCTTGTGGAACTTAGACTTTTCCATTCTTGACCCGAGATGGAAGCCAACTTACATCCACCGAATAGAGATGACTAAATGACCTTCTAGATGACTGAATTAGAGTGATCCATAGAAAAATAAAATCAAGATCCGGATGTCCCTTAAGCGTCTGTAAAGTTTCATCCCAAAAGAGTTTATGATTTACGAGATATGTTTAAAATGGTAGGATATTTTTTCTGGGCTGTAGAATCTAGGCCAGAATTTTATCTCCAACTTGAGCTGCCTGTAACTCCATTCAAACATCCAAATTAGATTTGTACACTATTTAATTAAATGTTCCCCATGATGTAATCTATATTTAGTTAAATTTTGAGAATCATTGGGCTTGGATCCTGGCCGCTGTAGTCTTGTTATTGGGATGCTGTCCAGTTTACTTTGCCCAGAATGTGTTTTCATGAAAGCCCATTTTGGTGGTCTTCCAATGTGAATATTCCAATATTCCAAAATTATGAATTTTTCCCAATTTAATGATAAACCTAAAAATAAAATATGAAAATAAAATCAAGAACAATTTGTATTTTAGGAGGTGTTAAAAAATGTACCATGTAATAGTTCATTTTAAGAGGGAATTACAATCATAATGTGAATTAATATTCAAAGTATAAAATTAACTAAAATGATGTTTATGAATAATAAATAAAATGAATATTATATATATTAAAAATGAATATTAGCCTCATTCAGTGGATAATCACACCCTCCAACTTGAGTTTTTCTAGTCTCGAACAAAATATATCTCAAAAATATGAAATTTGAATTCCCTTTTCCAAAAACATTTTAATACACAATGATTACCGAAAGACCTCATACCAAACAATTATGAAACCCATCAAAAATAATTTTAAACAAGATAGGTCCATAAGAATATCCCAAGCCCAAGCCCGTTCCTTTGTTCAAATTCATCGCCACATTCCATCCAATTTCAATAAAGTATGATGATGTGTTGTGTGTCACAAAAGACATGGGAGTTCATTTTTATTCAAGGGGAAAATGATGGAAGTGCTAGGTGGAATAAAATTTCAATATTAAGATGAGTATTCATTTTTTTATTGTTTTTATTGTTTTTTTACAATTTTTTTCATGGTAATTGAAATTGCACTCAATAGAGTCAACCCATGTAGCGAGACTTTGCCGATGACTCCCAAGCTCAAAGACCTTAGGGCACCAAGTGAATCCCACATAGTCAGGCATCATCTCGAGTTAACTCAGTCAAAAACAAATTCAAATTACCACAAATAGAGATAAAATTACTAACTCTAGGCCAGAAAACTATGAGGTCATGATCTCTAAGTGCATAAAGCCACGCATTAGGTTATTTCATTGTTCTACACGCAAATTTATTGTTTTTTTGTTGAATACTCATATTAAAACTAAAATGATCACAAAACCTATGCTATTTATTTGGGGGACCCCATGAACTCAAACTAATACCCCACTATCCAAAGGATGTGCGTTGTGATTTTTTTATTTAGATTAAAATATAAATAATGAAATTTCACATTAGAAAACCACACTTTCCAAAATCTATGCACATGAAATTAAACTTGTATTAAAATCCTAATCAAGGAATGAAAAAATATTTTGATATTCAATTTCAAAGTATGAAATGTGTATTATCATGTTCAAGGTTAAAGGAATTTTTCCTTCCATGCATTTTTTATATTCCAAAACATTTAGTAAATTTAATTTTTTTTCTCAAAAGCAATTTTTTTATTTCATCTCCCCCCCAACTTAAAATAACATTGTCCCCAGTGTTTGAAGAAAAGAAAATTTATAAGGGGGTATAGTCAGAGAAGGGGAGTTCAAAAAGAAAATTGAAAATGAGGATCATGGAATGTGGTCACCTGGTGGTTGAAGTTAAATTTCATGTTGCACCCATTTAATCCCTTGACATCCATATCACTCATAGAGTTCCCTAGAAGAAAAATAAAAAAAATAGAACAAAAAATATATATATAAATAGATTTATTTATTTATATAATAAAAAAAGTAAAATATAAGTATATATTCAAAAATTATAGAGTAAGGAAGCACTATAAGCCGTAGGTCAGTGGTAAGCACGTGCCCTTGTCTCCCTTCAGTCCCGGGTTCGAGTCCCCGCAACTTCACCGGTTGTGACGAGGTTTTCCCCACGACCTACGACGTGTCTTTTTAATTTTTTTAATTATTTTTTTTATTTTTTTATTTTAACCATCAAACGCATAAAAATAAAAATAAACTGATGATACATTATCTTATTTTTAAATTTCTGGGTAAGGTATTACTCAAGGATCACACCACATGACACCGATGAATATGGAACTCCCCTTTCATACCCATCCATACTCATAATAAAAGAACAGTTCAACAATCTACAATAATATCATATTTAGAGTTAAGTATTTTTTTAAATATAAAATTTATTTATTAATCCTATTTTAAGAATAAAGATTATTCACAATGATTGGAAACATAAAAATCATGGGTTGCCTCCCATGCAATGTTTTTGTTTAACATCGTTAGCCCAACATGGACCCTAAATCTATCAATTTTTTTTTCTGGTTCATAGGTTGGCTCAGTTAACTCATCCTTTGTTTCCTGTTCATTGAATGATTCAATGAATGGTTTTAACCTATGGCCATTGAATTTGAAAATATATCCACTTGTGGGTTCCTAAATCTCTACTGCCCCATGGGGGTACACATGATGCACTATGTATGGACTTGACCATCTAGATCTTAACTTTCCTGGGTGTAAATGAAGTTTTGAACTATACAAAAGCACAAATTTTCTCAGTTCAAAGTGTTTGACTTTGATATTTCTAGATTGGTAGGCTTGAACTCTAGCTTTATTTATCCTTGATTTTTTATAAGCATCCCTCCTAAGTTCCTCAAGTTCATTTAGATCTAATTTCCTCTTTACTTCGGCCAAAGAAATGTCAAAGTTCATTTTTTTGATTTCCCAAAAGGCCTTATGCTCAATTTCAACAGGTAAATGACATGATTTTCCATAAACCAACTTATATGGTGACATGACTAGGATGGTTTTGAAAGCAGTGCGATATGCCCAAATGGAATCCAAGAGTTTCTCGGACCAATCTTTCCTAGTGGTATTGACATTTTTTTCAAGAATTTGCTTAATTTCCCTATTTTTCAACTCATCTTGACCATTGGTTTGAGGATGGTAGGAAGTGGAAACCTTGTGAGAAATCCCATACTTAGACATGAGTGAAGAGAATGATTGGTTGTAGAAATGGGTTCCATGATCACTAATGATAACTCTAGGAATTCAAAATCTAGAAAATATATACTCTTTCAGAAATCAAATCACAAATTGACGATCATTGGACTTTGTGGGAATGACCTCAACCCATTTTTGAGACATAATCAACAGCTAAAAGGATGTAGAGATATCCACTAGATTTTGGGAAGAGTCCCATGAAATAAATTCCCCAACAATCAAAGATTTCAACGATAAGAATGGGAGTGAGGGGCATTTGATTCATTTTAGTAAGGGATCCTAATTGTTGACATTGAGGACAAATTTGGCAGAATTGGTAGGAATCTTTAGTGATGTTAGACCAGTAGAAACCACTTTGGAGGACCTTTGTAGTGGTTTTATTTTTGGAAAAGTGGCCTCCACATGCCTCTGCATGACAAAATCTTAGAATGGACTCTTGATCAGACTTAGGAACACATATCCTAATGATTTGACCAAGAAAGAACTTGAAGAGGTAAGGATCATCAAACACATATTGTTTGACATCATAAAGGAATTTCTTCTTAGCTTGGGTCCCTAGGAATTTTGGAATGTCACCCATCACCAAATGGTTTGCTATATCAGCATACCATGGGAAATCACTCACTGAATAGAGGTGCTCATCGATAAATGAATCAGACACAGAAAGGTGATGTGAGTTGTCTTTGAATTCCATCCTAGAGAGGCGATCAACTACAAAATTTTCAATTCCCTTTTTATCCTTAATGTTTAAATCAAACTCTTAAAGAAGAAGGACCCGACTAATCAATCTAGCCTTGGCATCTTGTTTTCGGAAAAGGTATTTCAGGGCTGAATGGTCAGTGAAGATAATGATGGGTAATCCTAAGATATAGGACCTAAATTTCTCTAAGGAAAATACAATAAAAAGCAACTCTTTTTCAGTGGTGGTGTAGTTTATTTGTGCATCATTTAAAAATTTTCTTAAATAAGTAATGACACATGGAGTTTTCTCACACTGTTTTCCTGATACTACTACTACATTGAAGTCACTCACATCACACATGATCTAAAAAGGAAGTTTTAAATTTGGAGATTTCATGATAGGTGGAGAGATAATAGCTGACTTACGTGTAGAGAATGATTCCTCATAGCTCTCTGTCCAAAAAAATAGTGCATCTTTCACCAATAGAGCACAGAGTGGTCGAGAAATAGAGTTTAATTTCTTAATAAACCTTCTATAGAAACCAAAATGTTCTAATAAGGAACTCGCTTCCTTAATAGTTTTAGGAGAGGGAAGGTGAAGAATGATGTCGACCTTAGCTTTATCTATTTTAATCTCTCTACCAGATACCAGATGACTTAGAACAAGTCCTTCCTTTACCATGAAATGGATTTTTTCCCAATTTAGGATGAGGTTCTTATCCTCACATCTTGAAAAAAACCTTTCAACATTCAAAAGGCATTCCTCAAAAGTATCCCCAAATATGGATAATTCATCCATGAAGACCTCTAAACAACCCCTCTCCATGTCTGAGAAGATTCCCATCATGCACCGCTAGAAGGTACCAGGGGAATTACATAACCCAAAGGGCATGCACTTGAAGGAAAAAGTGCCAAATGGACAAGTGAAGGTTGTTTTTCCTTGATCTTCTAAGGATACCTCTATTTGATTATACCATGAGAATCCATCTAGGAAGCAATATAATTGATGACCCGCCACTCGCTCGAGGACTTGATCAATAAAGGGAAAGGGGAAATGGTATTTCTTGGTACAAGAGTTGAGATTTCTATAGTCAATACAGAATCTCCATCCACCACTTACCCTTGTGGGGAGAAGGTCACCATCCTCATTAGTGATCACAATAATTCCATCTTTCTTTGGTACAACTTGAATTGGGCTTACCCACTCACTCTCAGCAATGGGGTATATGATACTCGCTTTAAAAAACTTAAGAAGTTCTTTCCTTACCACATCCATAATATTTGGATTGAGTCTCTGCTAAGGTTGACGACATGGTTTGGATTCATATTCAAGAAAAATCCTATGAGTTCCAATGAGTGGGTTAATCCCAATAATATCAGAAAGGGTCCATCCAATTGCTTTCTCATGCTTTCTTAGGACATCCAGTAGCATCATATCTTGATTGGATTCAAGAGAGGAAGAAATGACAACAATAAAGGCTTGACTGTACCCTAAGAGCGCATACTTTAGTGATGAAGGTAGGACCTTAAATTCAAGATCTTATTGGTTATCACTTTCCAAGAAAGGATGGTACTTTGTATTAAACTCAGTTTCTTTGTTCATTTTTCTTAACAGAATTGGTTCCTTGTGAATAGAAATTTCATCCACTAAATTGTTCAGATCAATGTCATGAATAGATATGGAAACAATTTTATTGATTTCACCAATGGTATCATTGATTGGCGATTCAAGAAAATTATCAATAGAGTTATCTGAAAGAGAATCCAATGAGACAAATTTCCCTCATGTGAACAAAGAAAATCAATCTCTTCTTTACTTAAACATCCTTCAGTAATCCCTTGATGTTCCTTGAGTTCACTATCAACAGTACCAATCCAATTAACCTCATGGATCTCTTCATCAGCCTCAATTTGAGAGTTTTCATTGTATATGTTCAAGTCTAGACTCATGTTTACAAAGGCGATGGTCATGTTCCCATTTTGAACACGGATGAATGATTTGATTGTTCCTAAGAAGGGACGACCAAGGATGATGAGGGTTTGCTCCCTAGGACCTAAGTTTGAGTGATTGTGAAGGACAATGAAGCCATCTAGGTAAATGAAATTTTCAACTTTCACCAAAACATACTTTAGAATCCCTTTAGGAACTCGAACACTACGATCAGCAAGTTGAAGATTGACAGATGTGGGTTGGAGTTATTCGAGCCCTAACTAATAATACATGGCATAAGGAATGAGGTTCACACTAGCTCCCAGATCATAAATGGATTAGAAAACTTTGTTCTCTCCTAACTCAACATTGATGTATGGACATCATGGATCTTTCAACTTTGGAGGAATGGTCCCTTTAATGGCAGTACTCACATTAGTGTCCAAAATGACTTGGTTTTTATATGAAAATTTCCTTTTAAAAGTGCACAAGTCCTTAAGGTACCTTGATTAGGTAGGAATGGTTTGTATTGCATCAAGAAGGGGGATATTCAACTTAACCTGAGATAAGGTTTCCCTCAAAGTCCCATTCAGTTCTGGTTTAGTTTTTCCTCTCACGCATTGAGGGAAAGGAAAAGGTTGTTTGATTGTTTGGTGTGGTTGTAGTTACTTCACATTCTCATTGGGTTTTTCAGAATATATGGGTTTTTATTCATCATTTTCATGCATTGTTGAATATTTTAATGGTTCTGGAATAACTTATTCAGATTTGTCAATGGATTTCCCACTTCTTAAAAAAATTACTGCTTTGATTTGTTCATGAGAGTTTTATGTGTAACTAGATTCTCCCCTTAAAGTTGAGGATGGTACCTCCTGAATAGGCATGGGTGCCTTCTTAGTTTTAATGTTTTATAGTTCATGTTTAAGGGATGAGACTTTGAGTTCATTTTCTCTATTTGTTTACACAACTACTCAAGGATTGGTAGAGGGATAGATTAGGTAGGGGCTTGTGTTGGTTGTTTTATCCCAAGAGGATACTTTAGTTGTTGGATTGGTTGTTTCATGGGTTTCTGGTATTGGATAGGAGGGTGTTGGTATTGGAATGGTTGTGGTTGGAACTAGTTATGTATTTGGAATTTTTTTGGAGGGTAGGGGTTTGGTCCTTGTGGCTAAATTGGTTGTTGGTTGGGTTTTTGGTTATCTTTCCAACAGAATCCTAGATGGTCATTGTACCTTGGGTTGAATGTGTTTTGGTACTGTGGATTCTGAAAGTTCAGATCACTGACCTCCGCTAGTGGTCCTCCTAAAAGAACATCTTTAATAGAAGGGATGGTTGGACAGTTTTTGGTCTTGTGGTCATGTTTTTCACAAATTGTGCAAACAGGGTCAATAATTTGAATTTCATGGACCATCCTAAGATCGATCTCCTCGACCTTCCTAGTGAGTGCAACTAGTTTTTCCCTAAGTATTTCCTCCTCCATAAGTGTGTGAATTCCACCAGATTTGGGTGGCTTCTCATAGTAAGGTGATGTTCCCCATGTTTGATTTTGTTCAACAAGGATTTTTAGATACTCATAAGCATTATTTGGGGCTTTGTTTTTAAAGGTCCCATTGTACATCATGTTAATGAATTGTTTGTTCCTAGGGCCCAAACCTTCATAAAAAATTCTCACTTGTTCAGGAATAGAAAAAACATGGTGTGGAACCATGTTTAGGGTGTCTTTGAACCTCTCCCATGTTTCATAGAATGACCCTCCCTCTTTTTAAAAAAAGTTTTGGATGCTTTTTTTAAGTGAAATTGTTTTGTGGTGGGGAAAGTATTTTTTGTAGAATTCTATTTTAAATTAGTCCCAGGAGTGGATTGATGCAGGTCTTAGATTTTTTAACCAATTCTTTGCTCTATCCTTAAGTGATAAAGGAAAAATCCCCATCTTAGTTGACTTAAGTTGATGTGGTGGGCACATGGTTTCAATAATGTTGTTCAACTCTTTGACATGAAGGTATGGAATTTATGACTCCATACCATGGAAGGTTGGAAGGTGGTTTGGGACATGAGGTTTGAAAACATAGTGGTATTATCCTAGGGTAGCATGCCTAATGAAAGAGGGTGAATTGGTCCAGGTAGGTGTGAGGTAGTCATTCATGGTTTGATCAACTGCATTCCCCAAGTTTGGTGCTGCCTCATTTGGATTTCTATTTTGGTTCCCACCTGGGTTTATGAGTTGGTTTCTTTGAATACCTTCCATTGAAATGGGGTAAATTTTTGAATTTTATATGAAGTTTTGAGAACTCCAAGGTACATTATATGGATTGTTTTTGGATATGAAGTGGCCAACTTTTGTGAGTTGGTTTCTTTGAAGACCTACAGACACGTACATTATATGGATTGTTTTTGGATATTAAGTGGCCAAATTTTGTTGATTTTAAATGGGTTTAAGTGAATTATAAGATACTTAAGTGAATTCAATTTAAAAGAATGAGTTGATACTAGGTTATCACTTGGGGTGGATTGGACACATTCCCTTTTCAATTATTTCAATTTCTTATATTTGAGATGAGTTAATTTAAAGAGATTAAACAACATCATCACTTACTGGTTTAATACCTATACACCCTAATACTAATCACCTATACACTTTAAGGATCAAATTTTTGAGAACTCCAAGGTAAAGGTTCGTATTAGCACTTGAAGTGTGTGGCCTTAAATTCAACAAGGATGAAGGAGTTTAAAGATTTTCAAAAAAAATTCTCAATTAAAAGAAGTGATTAGACATTAATGTAGTGAGAAATAACATCAAATACAGCCCCTTGATACTCCCTTGTATCAACCCATAAGTGGGTTATCCCTCCATTGATTCTATGGTTTCAATGGAAGTAGGAAGTAGACTCATGAGGGAGGAAACGGAGAAGTAAAAAAAAACAATGAAATAACAATCACTCCACCATTGTGTGATAATATTGCAAGGTTTGGTGTGAATAAATTTACACCTTGAGAAAAAATTATCAATGTGATATGAAGAATAACAGAATAAGAGGATAATAATAACTTTTATTAATAAACTAAGATGAATTGAACAACTTACACGAGAAAGACAAACTCAAGGCAATAAAATCATAGCATAACATTACAATTAAACAACGCACCAATGATGAATAAATCCTCCAAAAACACTAACTTAAATACACATTTTGGGAGCCTTGGGTAGATCCTCCAATATTTAAAGTCATCCCACTTAAGTATGTTAGTCTTAGGGTGGTGGAAATCTTGTGGAACTTATACTTTTCCATTCTTAACCCGAGGTGGCAGCCAGCTTGCATCCACCAAACATAGGCACCTAAATGACCTTTTATATGGACGAATTAGAGTGGTCCATAGAATAATAAAATGAATATACTAATTTCCACTAACATTATTTAATTTTTATTCCAAAAATAGTATGTGGTTTAAGAGATATGTGTAAAATGGTGGGCTGTTTTTCTGGGATGTAGAATTTGGCTCAGAATTTTATCTCCAACTTGGGCTGCCTGTAAATACATTAAAACATATGAATCAGATTTGGAAACTATTTAATTAAATGTTCCCCATAATTTAATCTATTTTTAGTTAAATTTGAGAATCATTGGCCTTGGATCCTGGCTGTTATAGTCTTGTTATTGGGATTCTCTCTAGTTTACTTTGCTCAGAATGTGTTTCCATGAAAGCCCATTTTGGTGGTCTTACATTGTGGATATTCCAATACTACAAAAGTATGAATTGTTATTAATTTAATGAGAAACCTGAAAATAAAATATGAAAGAAAATCAATACTATTTTGTATTTTAGTAGGTGTTAAAAAATGTACCATGTAATAGTGTATTTTAAGAGGGAATTACAATGATAATGTGAATTAATGTTCAAAGTGTAAAATGCACTAAAATGATGTTTATGAATAATAAATAACATGAATATTATATATATTAACAATGAATATTATCCTCATTCAGTAGATAATCAATGTTTCAATGAGAAAACTTTTCAAAATACATGTTGCTTTAATGTAAACAATTAACGAATTTCCTATATTATGAAACTTATCTGGTTGGAAAAATCATATTGGTTTTCTTTGTCCAATTTGTAATTTTCATTTTGAACATAAATTATTACCTATTAGAAAATGGTGTTTTATGTTTCCTTTTTTATTTATTGATACATCTCATAAATTCAGGTTTAATAAGACACAATTAAATGGAGATATTGAATTGAGAAAGTCATCGAAGGTGTTATCTTATTCAGAAATCTTGGGATAATTAATGAATGTATTTATAGAATTTGGAAAATTTAATTAATTTAAATAAGGGAGAAAAGGGTATGTTGTACAATATTCAAAGTAGTTGGAAGACAACAGTGGAAGAAAATGAGTATATTTTTCAAACTTTATTATTGGGAGTTTAATTTGATATGTCATAATCTTGACATACTGCATATTGAGAAGAATGTCTGCGACAATGTAACTTTTACATTTCTTAATGAGCAAGATAAATCAAAGGATCACATTAATGATTGTAAGGATTTGAAATCAATGAACATAAATCGTGTTTTGTGGGAAAATGAGAATGAAAAGTATCATTCAACTATTTTTACAATGAAAAATCGTGAGAAAGATGCATTCCTTCAAACTTTTAAGGAATGTAAAAGTATCAGATGAATATATATTTTTTATTTTCATTGATGAACTGAATTTTATCAAAGAATTTTGTAAAAAAAATTAACATGTTTGTCATTATTTTTCATCAGGTACTCTGGTCATTTGAAATCATATATGAGGAACAAAGCTCATCCAAAAGGCTATATTATTGGAGGTTACATAGCTAAAGAGTTATTGACCTTATATTCTGGTATTTGGATGAGATTGAGACAATATTTAATCATGTTGGATGAGTTGATGACATCTTCAACAGTTCTCATTCTGAAAACTAGTCATTGGTATTTCCGACTATTGGACGACCAGTTGGAAAGGGATCAAATTTACAATGATTGAATTGGAGTTACTACAAGAACATAGACATGTGATACTCAATATTAATATTTCTGATCCATTTATTGAATAATTGATATTGCAACCAAAGAGACGACTAAGGGTTCAAACTCAAAATGAGCTAAAATTAACAAAAACTGTTAATAAGGAAATTGTTGAATGATTCTCCTATGATGTAAGTATATACTCACATTAATATTATTGACGTGTAGTTATTTTTTCCATGTTAAAATTAATACCTTATACCTTATTATCTAGATAATGAATATTTAGAATCAAGTTGAAATATTGCAACACCCTGAGATTTTTATGAAATATTTATTTTTAAATAATTTGATTTCTTAGATAGATTTTTTTGTATGCAACAATGAGTTTAAACAAACCACGATACACTATTAAAATATTATTATGTGATAATTATAACCTAGCCATTAATTTGGTGGCTATGAATATGATTAACTACTTCACAAAATATATATAAATTACTCACTCAATATAAATGTATTGATGAATGCTTAGTAAATAATCATTCAATTTTTGGTAAAGTCATTTTATTTTAAAAAATACATTCTACAAAAATGGTTTTTCTTATAAGTAAATATTATAATTGTAACATCCTGACCCGAACCATCGAGTTTGAGTCAAAAGGTTACATGACCTCATTCACACCTCCTCATACGTAAGAGGCTACCAACTAGCAGTAAGGGTTTAAGTTCGTTAGTGGGAAGAATATACCCTCAGTATCTTGTCATATGATCGATAATAAAAAATAAACAATATAATAAATAATCAGAGTAAACATACAGAAAGGTAAATATTTCATACATGTCATATAAATAAAGCAGCCCCCAAAGTGGAAAGCAAAATCACTGTAATAAGTAGAAGATAAATAAATGGATAAATAGTGGGTCCTTTAGAGTCCACCCTGGTCTGCTACTATCTCTATGCTCTACTACTCAATTTTCCATCATAGCACCCTTTCCCTTCATCAAATTCCTCATGAAATCTATAATCACATCAAAATTCCCTTATAGGGTGTGAGTACAAGACTCAATATGACACCACCAATGCATTCTTAACCTGATGTGATCAAGTATACAAGTTTATTCCATAATAATGATAAATGCATAACAAATATAAAAATTCAATCCAAAACCAAGTGGTCATGCGCAAACCAAGTTTCCACAAACCCCCAAGTTTACCTGCTTTGGCTCTATGCCAAAAGGACAATCAAGTTACCAGAAGAATCAAGGATTATCCATGAGGCTAATGAATCATGCTACTTGGCATCGTATGACCGTGAAACTAAACATACTTTAGGCATCAAGGAAGTCATGTTCTCAACATTATATAGGCATCGAGAGCTACTCGACATTCACTAGGCATTGAGAAGACACCCCTTAGCATTTTCTAGGCTTCAAGTGCATCACACGACGTCCACAAGGCATCTTAGTATCCCTACCCTGTGCATAAGTCCCTCATCGCCATAGTTATAATGCACACTCTCCATCTAAGGTATAAAAATATCATGATGGTCCACCTACATTGGGATCTAAGAAAAATACCAAAAAATCATACATTGTAACATCCCCGACCCATAAGCCACTAAACCGGTGCCTCAAGCCATGTCACCACATGACCTCAAGCGCACCTCCCCGTACAGTAGAGGTTTCCAACTAGCAGCGAGGGTCTAATAGATCATGTGAGGAGATTATAACCTCTTTACTAGATTAAGCTACAATGTATAACATATAAAATAAGGAACTACAAACAATGAACCACACAAATGCATTACTAATTGTTTCTTAAATAGGGTAAAAACCACAACTAAACAATAAAAATTCCATGTCATGCTAACCATGCCAAAAGTTAATAAAAACCAAAATAAGGACAAACAACCAAATCCCCAAAATGGGTCCTGAATCCAAGTATGGATCCTTATCCATGCACATCCTAAGCCCAACTCAACTCCCTAGCATAGGGCCTTTTCCCTTGTCTTGACCTACAACCATGAAATCTACTTGGGTACCCAATGACAGCTCAAGAAGGGTGTGAGTACAACTTAACTGGTCACCACCAATTGTGTCTACAATATATTCAGTCTAAATAGATAGTTCATGCAAGTATGAAATAAATTACAAGGTAAACAAAAGAACAACTCAGGTGCCATTGATTAACAATACTCACTTTAAACATTTCCATCACCATTTCCATTTTCATTAATTAAACTGTCTTCATTACTAAATTCATTTTCATCACATGTTCCATGGGTTAAGCATTTACATCATTTACACAATGACCTAAGCTGATCAATTATCATGCATAAGGGAATAAGTCAAGTTACCTATCTCACTAGGGATAAACATCTCATAAATAATCATAACACACTTACCTTAGAGCCTCAGTCTAAGTAGTCTCATCTAATGTAATCATTAGGGGCCTAGAGCATCAGTTCGACTCCCTAACCCATGCATTCAAGGGTGGGGTTTAGAGCCTCAGTCCAACCCGACCCGTGGGAGGAGCCTTAGTCCTTTATCCCACACCACCAATCCATGTGCACATACTTATTTATCCATTTACCACATATACCATATAAAAAACCAAACATAAATAACGCATATAACATTTAAACTTCACAATTCATTCAATAAATAAATCATCATAAGCCCTTAACCCATTAGCACATTTACCATTTACTTGGATTATCCTATTTAACCCATTTCCCTTTTCATAACTTAACTCATTTTTCATAATAAACAATTCCCATTTATTGTCCCATTTAACCCATTTCTCAATTTACATGCATTATCCCATTTAACACATTCATCAATTCATATGACTTAATCCATTTACTCATTTACATCATAAATTCATATGCCGATTGACACATTCATATTAATCCATTTAACCTTTTTTCACATCATGTAAAACAATCCCTTATTCCATTGTCAACATCTAGACACAACTACCAAAATTCCCTTCTCAACCCAACTAACATGTCAACACATTTATCATGGGATCTATTTTAACATAAACAAAATTTTAGGCATAACATCACTATTTCCCATGTTTGGGAATATTGTCGCACCACATGGGTGGCCCTAATTCAGTCTAGAAAACCTCAACGCATCCCATGAGGATCATGAGGGGTGCAATTCATTATCTAGCCAACCAATTTACCAAATCTTACTCAAGGTAAAAAATACACAGCAAGAGGGATGCAATATCACAACCACACATGCAAAAATATACAACAAAACTATGTGATATAACTTGTAGACCACCTACCTCAATTCCAATGACAACTGTATGCTTAAACTTAGCCTTAGATCCAGATTCAAGCACAATTTGAAGCCCCAACCTAAGATCCACTGGAAAAGGTGGTTTTTAGGGATTTAGAAGAACAAATCTTCAAGCTCTAATCTGTGAAAGAGGAGAAAAAGGAGTTCTAAACATACCCAGAGATTCAATTCACAACCAATTACACTCCAAATGGACTAGAAATGAAGTAGATCAATACTTTGTAAGCCTTATTCTAAATGCATTTTCAGTAGGGCTGGAAGAGAAAGAAATGGGGAGAAAATTGGGTGAGGAACTTAAAATCATGAGGGGAAAATTTGGTAATTTTTTACTTTTTAATGGGCCATACTATTTGGCCGTATGGTTTGACAAACCATGTGCCAACCATGCACTTGCCTCTATTCAAGAGGGGTCCAAGTCACAAGGTTACTTGGGGACTCCACATAGCTTAAAAAACTATGTGTTAATCATGTGAAATGCCTCTATCCAAGGTCACATGGTTTGGATTTCTCCCTTGCATAGTTTACTCCAACCGTACAACATGCATTGGATGGCCATAATTCCCTTTATTTTCTGTCTCAAACCCCCATAACACCCTTGATCTTCCTCATACACCCATTAAAAATTTAATAAACCAACTTTAAGAGATTCAAACCAAAATTTAAATAATACATACCTCTATGAAGTCTGATATCTTACACACATAGCATGGTAGGATACATGAGCTAGCACAACATATCATCACAAGAAAGGTAGCACATATAATACACGTGATCAACATCAAACATAAATAATAAGCTACAAATTACTCATGGAATTAAGTGTAACATAATGTTCTTAGAGCTACACACACTCCCACATGCAATCATAATCTAGAACGACCATCAAATCTGTCTACACATAAATCATATTAAGGAACCATGTGTATCAAAAGCCCCAAAAGGTAAGGAACTTGCTACCTCAAAAGTCACTGACATCAAAGGTGAGGATAAACCACCCTGTGTGGTTTAATAACTAGAGTGGAAACCTCAATAGTCAAGAACACCTCTTCACAACCTTATTATCATAAACTTTAATACATCAATTCTTGAGGTTCGTCAAATGTTACTAGGACCAAAAACAGTTATTTTATTTCAAAAATAAATAAAATATCACATGTGATGATACTTTATTTCTCTTGGATAATTTTCTAAATTATCATTCTAAGCCAGCTCATGCACTATTAATTTTCTCCAAAAGAATAATTATCTTTTTATAATTTCTTATAAATTATACTTTATAATTATCTTTTGATAATTTATCCTAAATTTTCCTTTTATAATTATCTTTGGATAATTTATTATAAATTATCCTTTTATAATTTTTTTATAATTTCTCTTAAATTATCCTTTTATAATTATCTTTTAATAATTTATCATAAATTATCCTTTTATAATTATAATTTAATAATTTTTTATAAATTATCCTTTTATAATTATCTTTTGATAATTTATCACCAATTACCCTTTCATAATTATTTCTTGATAATTTCTCATAAATTATCTTTTTATAATTATCCTTTGATAATTTTGTATAAATTATATTATATAATTATATTTTTATAATTTACTATAAACTATCCTTTTTATAGTTATATTTTGATAATTTTTCAATAATTTATCCTTGAAAAACTTGAAATTATCATTTGATAATTTTAATAATTATCCTTTGATAAATCAAAGTAATTATCATCTAATAATTCCAATAATTTATCTCTTGATAAATCTTTGAGATTATCCTTTTATAATTCAAACAATTATCTTATGATAATTTAATATATTATCCTTTGATAAATTGACGTAACCATCATGTGATAATTCCTTACAATTATCATTGATAATTTCATGTAATTTCCATTTGATAATTGAATAATTATTTTTTGATAATCCCGCCATTATAATTTTATAATTTAATAAATTATCATTTGAAAATTTTCTATAATTATAAAATGATAAATTAATGTGATTAGGTTTTTATAAAAACATTGGGTAATTCAAAAAAATTACAATTTTATAATTCATTATAATTATCATTGATAACCGTGTGCAATTTCCATTTGTTAATTTTGTTTTAGAATAATCATGGATAATTTCAAAGAATTATCAATGATAATTACTTATTTATTCTTTTTATTTTTTCAATAATTTGAATTAATGATTAAAAAATGAAAAGAATAAGAAAATAATAATAAATAAAACAAAACAAAACAAATTCAGGTCACCTTATTCATGAATGAGGATCACTAGGGGGATGACTAAGCACATGCCGCATGCTTGGTTTAAGAGAAATCACTCAACCAAGTTCGTCAATCACCTGTAAGGAAGTACGGGGTCGCACAACTTTAACAGAATCAATACATAATGAAGGATAAAGGGTTCAGATATTTCAGTACCCAAAAATCATAACAATTAAAACCCTAAATTAAAACACCCGTTATAATAACCTCTTCACCTGTAAATTGATGATGAAGTTTTTAATTCTACCAAATTAAGGCTTTTCTAATTTTAAACGGTCAAAATGAGTGAGAAATCGTGGTTTTGCAAAGATTAAGGTGTTATCATGGAGGTTCAACACATATTGGGGGTGAATAATGAATAATAATGGGTTTATTTAATTAATTTAATAATTAAATTATTAAATAACTTAATCTAATGAGAGTAATGAACAAACGTCTGATGGGAAAAAAAGTTATGCCCCGCCTTGGGTAAACCCCATGTATCGGACCTAAAGGTGGTTTCAAATTTCTCATACAATGCACCATTTGTGATATATTAAATTAATTTCAAAAAATAAATAATAAAAATATTAAATAAATTATCCTCATGTGTGATCTGGCCAAACGCCCGACACACATTAAAGTTATACCCCACCTAGGGTAAACCCCATGTCTCGGACCAAAAAATTGTCTCATATTTATCATATGACACACCTTTTTAGATATATTTAATTATTTTGGATAAATCACATGTACACGTAATATAATATGTTTTATATTTTTATTTTATCTACGTCGAGCCTCTACGGGTCTTAGAATCTCACACTAACTCATCGCCTAACTCCAAAATCATTCTATAGATTATTCTAAGATTCTAACTAATCTCTTACCCCTACACAAAGCCTTTAAAACATTTATTAATTGATTTTTATTGAAAAATTACATTTTCACATAAAAAATACTTATAAATTATTAAAAAAGAATATTTTTATCATATTTAAAAATCCAGGATATTACAATTCTCCCCCTCTATTGACTTATAATCCATGAGAAGCATTTCTAGTGGTCTTTCTCGAACAACTCAGGTAACTAAGATCGAACATCAAACTCACACTCCCACATTCCCTCTTAGCTCCGTCCATATTGCCCCCAAATCCAGACAAGTGGTATCATTTTATCTCAAAGCACTTTCTCACTCCGGTCTATAATCTATACTAGATTCTCCTCATAAGATGCATGGGGTTCTGACTCAACACCCTCACAATCTATAATATGCGCATGATTGGGCATGTACCTCTGATGCTGAGAAATGTGGAACATATCATGCATTCCTCAATAACATGGAGTAAGGTACAAATGGTATGCCACTACCCCAACTTGTTCAATGATCTCAAAGGGTTCCAAAAAACTTGGTTCTAGATTACCCTACCTCATCAGGCGTCTTCACCCCAACTGATGAGTCATTCATAATAAAAAAATGATCACCCACAAAAAATTTCCAAGGGTCCCCCTATAGCCATAATAATAACTTTATCTACTATGAGCTGTGATCAACCTCTTCAAAATCATATGCACTCTCTTGGAGGCCTCATAAACTAAACTGTGACTACAAATGCTGCTTCACCTACCTCATGCCAATGATTGGTGATCAACATGGTCTCCCATAAAGAGCCTCATAAGGTTACAACTAAATTGAATCCTGATAATTGTTACTAAATGAAAAATTAAACAAGGATATTTGATCATTACAAACTTCACCAAAGTCTAGCATATAAGATCGAAGCATATCCTACAATATGCGTATAATCCACCCAGACTATCTTTCAGTCTGAAGATGGTACACTGAACTCAATCTTAGCTGAGTCCCTAGGGATTTCTACAAGACTTTCTAAAATCACAATGTAAAATGTACATCTCTATCTAAAAAAAATTATCAAGGTAACTCTATGTAGGTATACAATATCTTGGAAAAAGATCTTTCCTAGATCCTCTATTGAGTGAGTCTCTCTGATCAGTAAGAAGTGAGCATACTTCATTAGCATATCAATAATCACCCAGACCATAGAATGAATCCTAGAGGTTCTAGATAACCACATCACAAAGTCCATCGTGACATCCTACCACTTCCACATAGGTATCAGTAATGGTTGTTACAACCCTTCTAGTGCTCGACCTTCACCCTCTGATAGGTAAGACCTTGAATGACCAAATCAACAATGTATCTCTTCATCTATGGCCACCAGAACTAATGCCAGAAGTTATGATACATATTGATCACAACAGGATATAATACCCATCTAGAGGTATGATAATCCCTCATCAACTCCTCTCTGATGGAATTAGGGACTACTACTCTCCTATATACCAAGATCACATCATCATCATCCATTGACCATCTAGGTACTGAATCACCACCAGCTAGTTGTTCCCTCATTACAACACACTATAAGTCCAACTTCTACTTAACCTTTACCTAGTTCTAAAGTGATTATGTGACTACCAAGGGAGCACAAGTCATATAACCCTGATCCTCTGAGGCATCCATCCTCAAATCATCCAATAATCTCATCAAGTGACACTGCTCTTCTAAGTTCCTCTCACTAGACTCTTACTTAGCACGTGTCTTACGACTAAGAGCATGCACAACGACATTACCCTTCCAAGTGCATACTTCATCTCAAAGTTGAAAGTATATAAATACTCAACCTAACACCTCTATCTCAGGTTTAGGTCCCCCTATGTGAAGATATATCAAAGGATCTTTTGGTCCATGTAAACAATATATCTCTCACCAAAGAGGTAGTATCACAAACACTTCAGAATGTGGACCACAAATAAAAACTCCAATCCATGCATAGGGTAGTTCCTCTCATGGGTCTATAGATGATGAGACCCATAGGCTACTACATTCCATCTTTTCACTATCTCCACTCTTAGAACAACACCTGATGCATTATAGTACATTGCATAACCAATTCCAGGTTTAGGGAGTATCAGTACTGGAGTTATCATCAACCTTCTCTTTAGCTCAAGGAAATCTTCTTTACACTATTCTAAGCATTGTAACTTCACTCCCTTATTTGTTAGTGCTGTCATGGGTGATTATAGTCAGGAAAAGTCCTTGATAAACCATCGGTAATATCTTGCTAAACCTAGAATGCCTCTAATCTTGAGAACATTCCAAGGATGTGTCTAGGACATGATTTCCTTAACTTTATCTGGGTATAAGATATACCGGTCTCAGACACCATATATATTAGTAACTTCACCTCTCGAATCCATAAGTCATACTTTGATAGTTTGGCGTAAAGGCTGTGTTCTTGAGGCATACTCATGAATATCTCTAGGTGCCTATCATGTTTCTTTGGTGTCAGTGAGTAGATGGGGATATCATTGATGAATACTATGATGAATGAGTCCAAGTATGGATGGAAGTTCTTGTTCATGAGGTCCTTGAACACTGTTGGTGCGTTTTTCAGACTGAACAACATTACCAAGTACTCATGCAGTCCACAATAGATCCAAAATTCCATCTTCAAAATATCTTCCTCTCTAACTCGCAATTGATGATATCCTGATCGAAGATCAATCTTGTAGAACCACCAAGCTCCCCATAACTGATCGAAAATTTCATTGATCATTGACAATAGATATAGGTTCTTCACTGTCACATGGTTCTGCTTCTGGTAATCACCATATAGATGAAGACTACCATCCAACTTCTTGGAAACCAATATAGGTGAACTTCATTATGAAGTACTCATATTTATGAATACCTTCCTCTCCAAGTCATCCAACTAAACCTTAAGATTTTTCATATCAGTTGTTTCCATATGATACGGGGTATCGAAATGGGATTCCAACCTAAAATGATCTCTTTTCATCTTAAATTACCGATCCTTTAGAGTCTCTACTATGTCAAATATCAACAACAATTTCAACTCACTACTCAAAATATTGAGGACCTATAGTGACCTGGATGGATAAAGAATTATTGAGTTTAAGTAAGGGAAATTTTTCCATAGTTCTGAACTCTTATACCCAGGATAGGCACTAAGAGAAAGGATTCCAGTTGAAGTGGCCCTGCTTTCTATACCATAGAGAAAGTGAGGGAGAAATCTCAACTGCATTCTCTTACATGTCCAGTGGTAATGCTGAAACCTCCTCCCTTATAGAAGTATTCTGGTATGCTTCCCAAGTATTCTCATAAGACTAAGTTGTGGATACATCTTATATAATGGGAAAGAACACACTTCAGAAAAGAAAAAAGTCATTGGGATAAACCATAATCAGTCTATGGGATCACACAAGGTTTCACCTAGGAGTTTATGAGATCACACAAAGTTCTTTTATGAGTCCACCCTTAACCCAAGGTATGACCCTCCTATAACTAACTCTTGTTTCCATCCTTGCACATTAGTCACAATAATCATATATATACTAACACAACAACATGATAAATTTAACTAATCAATACCAATAAAGATATATCACAAAAACATGAAACACATATATATCATACAAAAGAAAATATCATGAACAGAAATAAAAAATCAATGTATTTAATTAAGAACTACAATACAACACAACATCAAGTATATATATGGCATGTGAACCTACGTGGAAAGTCATGATGCATGAACGCACCTGAAATCTCATGAATCATATATAAACATCATGTGCATCACCCAAGGTTAATTTAATCAAAAGTAATAGTAAAACATAAATTCCCCACTTTATGGAAACTCGTAGGTCTACTATGCAGTGATGGATAGACACTGGCATAGTTCCCATGCCTGAGTCCCAAACATCCCATATTTTATCTATCCCATCCCATCCCAAGTAAAATAGAAGAATAAGTTAGTGAATCCTAATCCTCTGATACCATTTTGTAATATCCTGACCTAAACCACTGAGTCTGAGTTAGAAGGTCACATGACCTCATACACACATCCCCATACATAAGAGGCTTATGACTAGCAGTGAGGGTCTGCGTCCATTAGTGGGAAGACTATACCCTTAGAATCATGTCATAGGATAAATAATCAACAATAAACAATATAATAAATAATCAGAGTAAACATGAAAAAAGGTAAAGTTGACATATATTTCATAAAAATAAAGCAGCCCCCAAAGTGGTAAGAAAAACTAGTGTAATAAGAAGAAGATAAATAAATTGATAAATAACAGGTCCTATGGAGTTTGCCTTGGTCCACTGATATATTCATGGTCTACTACTCATCCGTCCATCATAGGTCCCTTTCCCTTCATCGGATTCCTCATGAAATCTACAAGCACATCAAAATTCCCAAGTAGGGTGTGAGTACATGACTCAGCGGGACATCAACAATGCATCCTTAACCTGATATTCTCAAATATACAATTGTATTCAATAATAATGATAAATGAGTAACAAGCATAAACATACAATCCAAAACCTAGAGTTCATGAACTAACCAAGCCATCACAAACCCCCAACTGTACCTGATTCAGCTCAATGCTGAAAGGATAATTAAGGTGTCAGAAGAATCAAGGATTAACCATGAGGCTAATGAATCATGATACTCAACATCGTGTGATCATGCAACTCTACATACACTAGGCATCAAGGAAATTATGTTCTCTACATTCTCTAGGCATCGAGAGCTACTCGACATTCACTAGGAATCAACATACCCCTTAGAATCCACTAGACATTGAGTGCATAACATTACATCTGTGAGGCATCATCATATACCTACCCTGTGCATAGGTCCCTCGCTGCCATCATCAGAAATCATGCACACTCCCCATCTAAGGGATAAAAATTCCATGATAGTCCACCTTCCTTGGGTTCCAAGAACAATAACACAGAAGCACACATAGCATGGTAGGATACATGATCAAGTAAAACATATCATCATAAGTAAGGTAGCACATACAATACATGTGATCAACATCAAACATGAATAATAAACTACAAAGTACTCATGAAAACAAGTGTAACATAAGGTTCCTAGGGCTACACACACAACCGCATCCAATCATAATCTACCATAGTCATCAAATATGTCTATGCATAAATCCTATTAAGGCACCATTGTATCAAAATCCCAGAAAGGTAAGGAAATTCCTACCTCAAAAGTCACCGACATGAAAGGTGAGGATAAACCACCATGCGTGGTTTGATAGCTATAGTGGAAACGTCAACAGTCAAGAACACCACTTCCCGACCTTATTAGTGTAAACATCGACATATCAATGATCGAGGTTCATTAAAGGTTCTTATCACCAAAACCAATTATTTTATTTCAAAAAGAAATAAAATATCACATGCGATAATATTTTCACTCTCATGGATAATTTTTCGAATTATCTTTCTAGGCCAATACGTGCACTCGCAATATTCTCCATAAGAATAATTATCTTTTGATAATTTCTTATAAATTATCATTTATAATTATATTTTAATAATTTATCCTAAATTATCATTTTATAATTATCTTTTAATAATTTCTTATAAACTATCCTTTTATAATTATCTTTTGATAATTTATCATAAATTATCCTTTTATAATTATCTTTTGATAATTTATCATAAATTATCCTTTTATAATTATTATTTGATAATTCTTCATAAATTATCCTTTTATAATCATCTTTTGATAATTTATCACCAATTATCCTTTCATAATTATTTCTTGATAATTTCTCATAAATTATACTTTTATAATTATCCTTTGACAATTTTTTATAAGTTATCTTCTATAATTATCTTTTGATAATTCATTCTAAACTATCCTTTTTATAATTACATTTTGATATTTTTTTAATAATTTATCCTTAAACTTGCAATTATCATTTGATAATTTTAATAATTACCCTTTGATAAATCAAACTAATTATCATCTAGAAATTACAATAATTTATCTCTTGATAAATTTATGTGATTAACCTTTTATAATTCAAATAATTATCTTATGATAATTTAATATATCATTCTTTGATAAATCAATGTAAACATTGCTCAATAATTTCATGGAATTTCCATTTTATAATTTAATAATCATCATATGATAATCCCACTATTATTGTTTGATAATTTAATAAATTATCATTTGATAATTTTCTGCAATTATAAAATGATAAATCAATGTGATAATTTTTTTATAAAAAAATTGTATAATTCATTGAAATTATCATTTTATAATTCATTATAATTATCTTTGATAACTACATGCAATTTAATTTTGTTACTTTTTTTAGACTAATCATGGATAATTTCAAAGAATTATCAACGATAATTACTTATTTATTATATTTATTTTTGACTTAATAATTAAAAAGGGGGAAAATAAGAAAATGATAATAAATAAAATAAAATAAAACAAATTTAGGTCACCTTCTTTATGGGTGAGGGGCACCAGGGGGATGCCCATGCACCCACCATATGCCTGGTTCAAGAGAAACCGCTCAACCAAGTTCATCAATCACCACAAGGTAGTATGAGGTTTTTTGACTTCAACAAAATCAATTCACAATGATGGTGAAAGGGTTCGGGTATTACAAATACCCAAAAATTGTAGCAACTAAACCCTAAATTAAAACATCTGGTTTAATCACCATTTCACCTATAAATTGATGATAGGGTCTTTAATTTTACCCCATTAAGAATTTTCTAATTTTAAATGGTCAAAATGGGTGATAAATCATAATTTTACAAATATTGGGGCATTATCATGGAGGTTCGATACGTATTGGGGGAGAATAATGAATAGTAACATGTTTATTTAATTAATTTATTAATTAAATTATTAAATAAATTAATCTAACAAGTGGAACGACCAAACTCCCGACGTGAAAAAGAGTTATTCCCCATATTGGGTAAACCCCACATCTCAAACCTAATAGTGATATTAGATTTATCATACAATGCTCCATTTGTGATATATTAAATTATTTTTGAAATATAAAATAATAAAAATATTAAATAATTTATCCTCACATGTGATCTGTACAAACGTTCGACACACATAAAAGTTATACCCCTCCTAAGGTAAACCTCATATTTCGGACCTAACAGTTGTCTCATATTTATCATAAGATATACCATTTGGGAGATATTCAATTATTTTGGATAAATCACACTTGCATAATATAATATTTTTAATATTCTTATTCTTTCTTCCCTGAGGCTCTACGAGCATTGAAATCGCACACTAACTCAATTTCTAAATCCAAAATTATTCCATAGATTATTAAAAGATGTTATTTGGGATTTTACCCTTACTAAAAGTCTTTAAAAACATCTATTAAGTGATTTTTATTGAAAAATTACATCTTCACATAAAAATACTTATAAATTATTGATAAAGATAGTTTTTATCATCTTTAAAAATGTAGGATATTACAATAATTAATTTATGAAAGTTTTAGAAAATTAATTTTTTAAAAATAATTTTTTAATTTATCCTATCAAAATTATAGTAGGATGATTTTTTTTAATAATTTTCTAAAAGGATTAATTTTTTATTAAATAGTGAAAAATATTGATTTTTATAAAACTGTCATTTTATTTATATTAAAAAGCACCTTTATGATTTTAATTTTATATCAAAGAAACTTAACTAATATTTATTTATATATATTCTAATTAATTACATTTTAATAATCCTTATACCTTCTTTTATAATAAGTATATTTTTGGGTGTAAAATTCATTTTTTAAGAAAACTGTTTTTCGTTGCATTTTGCGGGATTAATTTTAAATTAAAAATTTCCACTTATTTGATTTAAATATTGAAAAATTTATTACATATTTGGAATCAGTGGTTTTAAATTCGGTAAACATGTCCCTTTTATTTTTGGTCAGTATGAATAACAACCTTAGTAATTTTTGTTACCATGGTAAGGGTAAATCAGATAATTTTGGCCAAGAATAAAATGATAAGGATTATTAAATAAAACCAAAATTTACTTAAATTTTATTTAATGATTTAATTTCATCAAAAATAATTCAATTTATGGTTATATGACCTTTTGTGGCCATTTTTATTAGATTATGACCAAAATAGTATTTTATTTCAAGAAAAGTCAAACATGTCACACTCTTGTTTTTAATAACACTAATATTTTAATACAGGGTTATCCAGAGGATATGTTCGACTATAAATAGTATTTTGAAAGCTATAATATCTATCTTAATTATGGTAATTTATTTAAATTTTTAGGGAAGAAATAATTACCTTAAATTCTTACACAACACTGATGCAATAGTTATTTAATTAATGGAATAATCAAATAAATGATATTAAAAATATTAAAAGTAACATAATTTGAGATATTTATGCAATACATGAATTATATAGATGATATTAATGTGTTTAGGATTTAATAAAACAATTTTTTTCTTCTAATTTTACTTGTTGTATTGATGTTTTTAAAATTAATGTAATGAATAGTATCAAAATTGACAATAATGATATTTTATGGGATTGATATTTTACTAAATTATTTTAAAAAATAAAAAATATAAAATAAGAACAAAGGGGATAATAAATGGTTTAAAATTTTACCCCATGTTCTTTTATATTCCATTTGGAATCATTTTCTTCTAGAATAGTCTTAATACATTTTAATCTTTTGAGAAATTTCAAAAGTGCCCCTAACCTCAATTATAAAAGAGACCCTCCTCCCTCACTTATTTAAAAAACTTGGAGCCTTAAATCTTGAAGATAACATACCAAATTCTATCATAAAATTCATTATCCACATTCTTGTGGTACTGATCTTCTCAAAAGACAAACCCTAGATCCCTTTAAAGGAGATCTAAAGGAGTCGTTTCGAAGAAGAGGTAATCGCCCTAACTGATCACTTTCTTTTTTTACTCTTCTTTAACTCCTATAAATATATGATATTTTTCATAAAATAACAACTTTATTATCCTCAATATGATAAAATTTTATTATTATCATGAAAATACCATTATAAACCTTCTTTTCCATCAAATAAAAAGTCAAAGTATCGCTCATGCGTACGTATGACTTACTATCACCACATAGCTATACAATTAATTTTCCATCACCATATTTCATGGATGGTAACTATTATGGTTTTAAAGTTTATATATGATATTTATGACATAATTATAATTATTTAATGAAAATATTATATCTACCTTCTTACCTTCCAAACCATTGGAAAACGAGAACGTCAATCGTGTGTATATGTGGACTAGTATCTCCAAGAAGCGATATGATTATTTTTTCATTTATATTTTACTTGGATGGTAAGGAGGATAGATATAATAAATATATATGATATAAATTATATAATAATAATTATTTAAATGTGAATTATTATTTACCTTTCTTTTTTCCATCCTTCAAAAAGTGAAAACAACGTTCATGCGTACGTACGACCTACCGCCTCCATGAACAGTGTAATTTATTTTCTATCTATATCATTATAGATGAATTTAAATATATATATATATATAATGAATACATATGATATAATAATTATATAAATTATTCTATAATATATTTATAATAAAGTTAAATTTATTATACAAGAGATAGAATAACATTCAAAGGAAGTCGGACCTAAGGTCAAAGATTTTTATCTCACTTTTACTTATATGGGACATATGTCTTATATACCACTTATTTCTTTTTTTGTGGTGTATATACTACCCATGAATGTATTTTATAATTATTATTATGAAAATTATAGGATTTAAATATCCATTTAAATTTCTTTCTTTCATGCTGATTATGATTCAAAATTTACTAAAGTGGTAAGGGTTTATTTCAGAATCTCATCATTATTTGAGATTTTTTATGTTTAAGTTTCCACTGGGGAATATTTATCAAGTACATGTTTTATAAAAATATTTTCAATTTTTTTTAATATTATCCTAAAACTGTTTAAAATTATCTTTACCCATTTTTGATTTTTTACAAAATGGTTTGAAAGGAATATTTTTATCATTTTCTAAACAAGGTTATTTGTGATTTTTTTGAAAAAAATAAAAAAGGAATGTTTTTTTAAATTACACAGCATGAGCGTATTTTTCAGCCATCATGATGTCTCAATTATTTTAATTTTCCTTTATAAGTTTACAAGTTTATTTTCAAATAAATTTTTTCACTTATAAGTGATTTTTTTTAAAAGAAAAGTGATTTTAAAATGGAAAATTCATTTTCCTTAAGAATTATTCCAAGTGATCTTTAAAAATAATTTTCCATTTAAGGTGACACCCTTTGATTTCAATTAAGATTTAATAGGAATATGATCAAATGATACCATCCTTATTCTTTCTATGGATGGTTTATTTTTATAATGACATGATATTGACAAAACCCTTTCCTTTTCCATGAGTTATACTTTGATGAAATATCTATGAAATTCATTTCTTTTTATGAGTTCTGAGATGATGAATGTTTTGTGATATCATGGAACACATATTTATGATTTTCATTATGTGATGGGTGGTAAATATATATCTCTATAATGTATTGGGTAAAACTTTATATCTCATGAGATAAAAATGGGAAACAGGTGAGTCGTGATCCATTATCAGAAACTGGTGCATCCTGAACCACAATGGGAAACAGGTGCATCCTGATCCATAATGGGAAACAAGTTCATATTGATCTAATATGGTAAATAGGTGTGTCCTGATCCACTATGTAAAAAAGGTGCATCCTTATCCATAATGTGAAAGAGGTGTATCCTCATCTACAATGGGAAGCAACTGCATCTTGATCCATAGTGGGAAACATGTGATAAGTCCTAATCCAATATATTGATGGTCTTGGTAGTTAAAATTCACATACAAAGTGGTTTTATATATTTATGATGGTTCCATACTTTTATGACATAAGATTATGGTCCATGATTTATTTATGATGATATCTTACTCTTATGGGCGATGTTTTCTAAAATGATAATGTTTTATTCCATGAATCATGTTTATGATCTATGAAAGGTTGGGTATGAACTTTCTTAGTTATGTTTATGATCACATAAACTTATTATTATCTTATTATTTCATATGATCATGGATTGATATCTCATATTTTTAACCTTACTGAGCATATTAGTTCACCTTTTCTTATGTTTCTTTCCTTAGGTTATGAGTAAAGGTTTAATTAGGGTATGCCTAAGAGGAGCACCATGTGAGAAGATTTTTTGTGGGACATATTGAAGATCTTTCATGAAATAAGAATATTATGATTCTAGTATTCAAAGACACTAAACTATAATGGTCATCAGGTGTGTTTTTATGAAATTTATCGAATATTCATCTGAAAATATGTGATATTTATGTATGAAAATTTGGGGTCATTATATTTGGTATTAGAGGAAAGGTTTATTCAATATTTTAAGATTAGGATTATAAAAACTTTAGTGAGATCCCTAAGGATATTAATAAGTATATTTCTAGAGATATGTCTAGGGATATCTATATAGATAATTCTAATGATAATTATAAGTATATGAAAATATCATTAAATTTTGGTGAATGATAAAGAAAGGTGTTTCTGAGGAATTACATCCCTATCTAGATATTACAAGAAGATGTGGATCTGGAACAGAGGTACCTAGGGGTAAAAACTTTGAAAATGGAATATTGATCTCAACTCGATCGTCACCTAGTGTATGGAAATAGGCCTTTCTACACACCTAGTTTGACACTCCTGGGGGATATTCTTGGTAAATTCAAAAACTATTTATGAACCATTATAAAGGATTTAAATAATGACCACGAATGATGTGGTTAATCTTAAGGTGTCATAGATAGAAAAGAACGTTTCATGATTTAGACATCCTATAAATGATTTTTCATTATTATGGGGGTTTCCACTGTGATTAGTGTTTCTCACACTATGATTTTTGGTTTTAGTCAATGGATGGAACCTAAAGGAATCATGTTAATTATGAATGTGAGGGACAATGCAATTATTTTCCACTTGAGCAACCAAATTGGATTATGATGGGAGAGATAGATATTGCGATTATGACTAATAATCTATCATGATATATGATTAATAGAGTGAACTTCAGTGAGATTCCTAAAGTGAAAAATAAGATGAAAATGAACTTTTAATAAATTTTATGTGGTAATAAACATAGAGGAAAGAAGCTTCAGATTCTTGCATGACAAGAATGTGGGAAGAAGAACCTAGAAGAATATCTCAAATGGAGGGAAGATGTTATCTCTATGGAAAATAATGCCATAGAGTAGAAATTATCAAGCAGTTCAATGCATTATATGTGGGGAACTTGGGAATTATATTATTCAATGCTTTAAACTAAGGGTTAACCCCTAGAATATGGAAATACATATGCTATTCCAAATGATGAAGTGAAATGATTGAAGTGTATATGTATTTAGATTCATGAATCATGCCATGGAAGTATTCTAGTAATGATATTTTAGTTATAAGAATCAGGAAACTACAAAGGAACATATTAATTTTTAAGAATATATGTATTTCTATAAGATTAACTTAAGAGTTACTGATACCATCACGGGTTTATGAGTTTAAGGTTGATCATAAGTTCCTAATGTTTTCCATGTATCTCTCATGAGGAAGTACATAACTAATCTTTCACATGTACTAAACTTAGAAGCTGTACCGATGGAGTATGATATTTCCTATAAAGAAAAAAATATAGATTTTGGATCATAGATAGAAATTTCTATGAAACAATACCACTCGTCTGGTTAAAGTTTCATGGAGAAACCACTAATTTGAGAGAGTTACGTGGGAACCTGAGGATGTGATGATGTAGAGGTATCCTCATTTGTTTGCATCTGAGTGACAAATTTTTGAGAGTGAAATTCATTTTAAGGGGGTTAGAATGTAACAACCTGAGTTTTTTATGAAATATTTCTCTTTAAATAATTTTATTTATTCTATAGCTTACATTGCATGCAACACTGAGTCTAAATGAACCACGATACACTATTAAAATATTATTACGTGACAACTATAACCTTACCATTAATTTGGTGTGTAAAAATATGATTAAATAATTTATGAAATATATGTAAATTTACTTCTCAATATAAATTTATTGATAAATTCTTAGTAAATAATCATTCAATTTCTAGTAAAGTCATTTTATTCTTCAAAAATACGTTTTCTCTAAAAATGGTTTTTCTTGTGAGTGGATATTTTAATTAATTTTTGAATGTTTTAGAAAATTCATTTGAAAAATATATTTAATTTTTTAATTTATCTTTTAAAAATTATCTTAGAATGATTTTTTCGAGAATTTTATGAAAAGATTAATTTTTCAGTGATTAGTGGAAAATACCAATTTTTATGAAACTGTAATTTTATTTATATTAAAATCCCATTTATTATTTGAATTTTATCTCAAAGTAACTTAATTAATATTTAGTTAGATATATTCTAATTAATTACATTTTATTCATCATTATTCCTTCTTTTGGTATAAGTACATTTTTGTTCTTAAAACACATTTTTCAAGAAAACTATTTTTTATTGTATTTTGTGGGATTAATATTAAATTAAATTCTTCCAATTATGTGAGTTGAATATTGAAAAATGGATTAAATATTTATAATTAGTGGGTTTAATTTTTTTTTAAAATAATTCATTTTTATTTTTGGTCATTACGAATAACAACCTTAGTAATTTTTGTTACCACAATAAGGGTAAATCAGGTAATTTAAGCCAAAAATAAAATAATAAGGACTATAAATGACCCCAAAACTTGATTAAATTTTATTTTATGAGTTAATTTAGTCCATAATAATTCAATGTATTATTATATTAATTTTTTGTCCATTAGGATGAGATTATGACCTTTATAATATTTTATTTCAAGAAAAGTCAAACATGTCACACTTTTATTTTTAATAACACTAGTATTTTAATATAGTATTATCTAGGGGATATGTTAGACTATAAATAGTATTTTAAATTCTAAAATATTTAAATTCATCATGATAATTTATTTTTAATTTTTAGGGAAGAAATTATTACCTTAAATTCTTACACAACGCTGATGCAGTAATTATTTAAATAATGGAATAATAAAATAAATGATATTAAAAATATTATAAGTATCACAATTTAAGATATTTATGGTGATAAATGAATTTTAAAGATTACCATAGAATATTTAGTATATAATTAAATATTTTTTTTGAATTTTAATTGTTGTATTGATGTTTTAAAGTCAATGTAATGAATAATATCAAAATTGAAAGTAATGATATTTTATGAGATTAATGTTTTATTAAATTGTTTAAAAATAATAAAAATATTAAATAAGATAAAATAGGATAATATATGGTTTAATTTGTAATCTCCTGTGCATTTATAGGCAATTTTTAATCATTTGGATCTAAAATAGTCTTAATATATTTTAATCTTTTTGAGAAATTCCAAAAGTTCCTATCACTTAAATTATAAAAGGGCCCCTCCTCCCTTATTTTTTTCACCACTTGGAGCCTTATAGTTTGACCATAACCTTCCAAATTTTCTTCTAAACTTCCTTAGACACATTATGGAGGTGATGGTATTCTCAAAAGACGAACCCTAAAGCCCTTTAGAGGAGATCTAAAGGAGTCTATTTTGAACAAGAGTTAATCCCTCTAACCAATGACTTTCTTTTTATACTCTTATTTAAATCATATAAATATATTATAATTATCATAAAATAATAAATTAATCATCCTAAATATTATTAAATATTATTATGTTTATTAAAACAAGATTATACATCATATTTCCTATCAAATAAGAAGTGAAAGTATCACTTGTGCGTACGCATGACTTACTATCATCACATAGCGATATAATTCATTTTACTTCACCATATTTCATGGATGGTAACTATGATGGTTTTAAATTTTATTTATGATATTTATGACATAATTATAATTATTTAATGAAAATATAATATCTACCTTCTTACCTTCCAAACCATTGGAAAATGATAATGTCGATCGTGTGTACGTATGGACTACCACTTCTACGATGCGATGTGATTTGTTTTTTGTTTATATTTTAATTGGATAGTAAGAAGTATTGATATGATGAATATATATAATATACATAATATAATATACATGATATAATAATTATTCTGTAAAGTTAAATTATTATTTAACTTTCTTTAATTTCATCATTCAAAAAACGAAAATAACGTTCATGCGTACGCATGATCTACCATCTCCATGAATAGTATTATTCATTTTATATTAATATAATTATAGATGAATTTATATATATAATAAATATATATGATATAATAATCATATAAATTATTATTTTATATATGTATAATAAAGTTAAATTTATTATACATTAGGTTAGAGAACTTTTAAAGTAAGTCAGACCTGAGGTAAGGGATTTTCGTCTCACTTTTAATTCTCTGGGACAAATGTATCAATTACCACTTGTTTATTTTGTGTAGTGTATATAATTCCCATGACTGTAGTTCATAATTATTATTATGAAAATTATAGGATATACATATCCATCTAAATTTATTTCTTTCAGGGGGATTATGATTCAAAAGATACCAAATTGGTAAAGGTTTATTTTGTAATAACATCATTATTCGTGATTGTTTATGGTTAAGTTTCTACTGGGGAATATTTCTCTTCCATGTCCATGTTTTATAAAATTGATTTATTTTTTTAATATTATCCTACAACTGTTTAAAATCATTTTTACCCATGTTTTAATTTTTATAGAATGGTTTGAAAGGAAACTTCTTATGATTTTATAAATGAGGTTCTTTGTGACTTTTCTGACAAAAATAAGGAAGGAATATTTTTTAACTTATACAATATGAATGGATTTTTCTTACGTCATGATTACTCAATGTTTTAAATATTTTTTTTATAATTTTATAATTTTATTTTCAAAGATTTTTTTTTTCATTTATAAGTGCACGACTTTTTAAAAAGAAAAGTGATTTTAAAATAGAAAATTTATTTTCCTCAAGAATTATTAAAAGTGATATTTCAAAATCATTTTCTATATAATATGAAATCCTTTGATGATATTTAATATTTATTGGGGATATGATCCAATGATACCATCCTTATCCTTTCTATAGATGGTTTATGTTTATAATGAAAAGATGTTGATGAAACCCTTTCTTTTTTCCATGGGTTATACTTTGATGAAATGTTTATGAAATTCATTTCTTTTTATGAGTTTTAAGATGATGAATGTTTTGTGATATTATGGCACACATATGCATGATTTTCATTATGTGAAGGGTGAGAACTATATCTCCCTTCAATGAATTGGGTAAATCTTTATATCTCATACGATAAAAATGGGAAACAAGTGCATCATGATCCACTATGGGAACAGGTGCATCCTAATCCACCATGGGAAACATGTGCATCCTGATCCAAAATAGAAAATAGGTGGATCCTGATCCACAATGGGAAATAGGTGTTTCATGATCCACTAGAGAAAATAGGTGCATCCAAATCCACTATAGGAAACAAGTGTGTCTTGATCCACAATGGGAAATAGGTGAATCCTAATCTATAATGAGAAACATGTTCATCCTGATCCACAATGAGAAATGGGTAATAAGACCAGATCCACTATGTTGATGGTCTTGTTAGTTAACCTTGACATATGAAATGGTTTTCTATATTTATAATGGTGCCATACTTTTATTACATGAGCTTATGGTTCATGATTGATTTATGATGATTTCTCACTCTTATGGCCTATGTTTTTTGAAATGATAATGTTTTATGCCATGAATCATGTTTATGATCTATGAAAGGTTGGGTATGAACTTTGTAAATTATGTTTATGATCATATAACCTTATTATTCACTACTATAATTATGGGTTATATACACAAATTTATATCCACATTTTATAAAAACCGTGGCTATATTCGACCTAAATACATGATCTCCGTGGCTGTACCCCACCCACTCGCGTTTACTCCTCCCCATACCCCTCCCTCCCTCATGATTATTCCCTCCCTACATACCCTATTACATTTCCCTCCCTCATAATTATTACCATAAGTCTCCCACTCCTCCTCTCCTCCTCCTCCACCTTATATCCTCCTCTGAGCCTCCCCTTCCCGCATCCACATCCCAACCTCCTCCTCACCTCACATGGTCACAACATCCGCATCCGCCTTCCAGCCTCCCTGCCTCCCCATTCCTGAATCTATATCCGTGAATCCACACATCCACACATCCCCAACTCTTATTCCCTACATCTCCATATCCACCTCAACACCTCCTCACCTCTTCACCTCCCCACCTCCCCACCTCCATCGGTTCTCCCCTCCGTTCTTGGCTCAATTTTAGGTATTTCATTATCCCCTAATTTAATATAGATTTTCAACTTGTATATTTCTATGATTTTCAATCCCTAATATCTTGTATTAAATATTCTCTTTATTGATGATGAAAAACAACCAAGATCTAGTTCTCTAATATCCATGCTTTGGTGAAATGATAATCATGTTGTTAGAGATATGTTGGAAATCTATAATTATTTTATGTTTAGCATATTTCATTACCAAACTTTTGATTTGTTTGAATTTTCTACTATATTTTTTTATAATAATCTACCTCCTATTACTTCTTAGATTACTGTATTTTAACATTTTTTTCCATTACTTTAGAGGTTGTATTTTCTAATTTGTTTCCATCATAATAATCATTAGCAAGAGTGGTCAGTTTTAAAATAATAATTTTGAAGTGTTTTGAAATGTTTTAAAGGGTAAAACTCATTGAAATACAAAGTGTATTATTATATAAGTGGTTTGAAATAAATAATATATTTAGGAATCCCAAGGGTGTTTCTTATTTTAAAAATGCGTTATTGGGTTTTTAAGATGAGTTAAAAGTTTTGAAACTCCCTAAAGAAAATGAGGATTTTTAAATGAAGCGTGTTGTTTTTTAATGGTAGAGTGTATTTCAAACAAGTGTTTCTAAAAAAAATAGTTTTGATTCCTTATATAATATAGTGTTTTTACAAGAAATTATGATTTTAGAAATTCAAAGTTTTGGAATGTGTTTTTATTTGATGAATGGGTGCTTTTGAAATTTTCCCCTAGTGTATTGGGAATCATTCATTTGGTTTGGGAAACAAGAATGGACTGGATTTATGTTTCTTGTTGCTTGAGTATGCTTCCTAGAAAGGTTCTTGGGATGAACCTTATGGTGAATCTTGTTATTGCTTGAGTGAGGTCCTTTTAGAATTTGGAATTGCCCGAGCTTTAAATAGTGGAATATTCTATTGTTACATCACATAATATACTAGTGCATCTTGGAGAATTATTCAAGATGGTGTTTTTAGTGGAATTATCCTCAGACTATACATGTAAAGAATCCACTACTTTCTTGAGTACTCTTTTAGGGAAGTAGAGTAGTTAAGTTCTATGGTGCTTGTTTCTTAGTTATTTATATGAGGTATTTAGTTCAACCTTAGATCTTTTATGTGATTTAGTATAGATTCCCAATAATTTTAAGCCCTTGTGGTTTTTATATCTTATCATTTATTAGAGGTGGATACTCAGTACACCGTTAATAGTTTCATTAGGATATGATGTGGGGTGAATTCTAGACATGGTTATGATTTGGGTGATGAATTTTATTGGGATTATTTTTCAAGTATCTTAAAGTGGTAAAGATGATATCACTATTTAACTTCAATATTAATCTCATTCAAAGAAAATGATCTTCACTTTCATTAATATCTACCCAATATCATTCCATAATTTAAAAATATGTGCAGGTGGTTTTTATAAACAATGTTGAATGCATAGGTGCATCACATGCTACATGTTTTCATGGAGATTTACTTGTACCAAATTTATGCATCACACATTTACTTTGTAAACAAACCAACACCTATGATATTTTCATTGCGGCATAATGCATATTCATTCACTTATAGTTCATTACATAACATGTTTTTTTCTTAAACAAAGTATGTGAAAATCATTCCTTTATTTATTTTCCTTCACTGCATCATACCTTCCTAGATCTTTCATGAAATATTAACCCAGTTTTGTTTTTGCATGTACTCCTGCATGACATCTAAAAATTTGTAGTGCAAACCTTATATAGTAGAGAAGATGACCCAAAACAATATCGAATCATCCCATGATGCACTAACATAAATGATGAAAAATTACCCATGAAGTTCAAGTCCCACATCTTCATTTTCCTTAGGAAACCACTACTTAATTACCCAGATCACTCCAAGGAGGCTCACTGAACTCCCATGTAGTCTCCTTTCTATACAGCCATTACCACCGCATCACCCTGTAAATTTTCTCTCTTCCCTTTCACCTCCCTACACTCATAATTATTTATATTTTATTCCATGGGCATCTTAAAAGTTTTAAAATGTTATTATTTACAAAATATACCTATAGGTGATACCCATGAGGGATTTTAAATTGTTTTCAAATGGGTTTTATACTTAGCATGGAGTTATTGCATGACAAGTGTTTGTAAAAAAAATCCTTTAGTGGATCTTTTAAAGGAATTTAAGTATTTTAAAATGGTGTTTTACACCTATTAAGTTTTCAAAGGGGATGATTTGGGTGGTTTAAAGGATTTATTTATAAAAATAAGGGGTTTTCCTTGTTTTCAGTTATTTTAATACTTTTATGGTCTTTGCATCTGTTTACGATGTTTTATGGAATTTTCCTAGGAAAATATCATTTTCAAATGTTTTATATATAATTTATCCTAAAATTAGATTTCATATGGAAATGAAATGTCTTAAAATCTTAAGAATATTTTTGTACAACCCGTTTGGTACTTTATAAATTAATTTTCTTGATGTTATAGATACCTCTAGTGTTGAGACCCTTGGTTTATATTATTCTCCTTATGGATTATGGATCCACTGAGGATATTTATTATTGTTAATTATTATGCATGGATATGAAAGGGGTTATTTCATGATAGGGTGTTAGAGGTGAGATGAGGTTTATTTTTTTTAAATGTCGATTTATGCAATGATCTTGTGATTCATTCATTCTTCTCACCTTCATTTATTGATATCATATGAACCCTAGGTAACTAAGTAGAAGGTTTGGATGTTTTTATAGTAAATTAGTGTGCATAGTATAGCTATTTCCATAGGAAAGTTTTATTATCATAGGAGTTTATATTGTACTCGGAAGGAACCTCATAGAGATAGGCCATATGAGGTGTTTTAGTTTCACATAGAGACCCCCTAAAGATATTTATCCAACCAACTATGTCCAATATCATTCATGTTGGATCCTAGTGAGTTTCCCATGACTCTTAGATCCCATTAAGGATTATTTAGAGGAAAATTATACTTATACCTTGTTTTTATCTAATGGATTTGATTTAGTTACATGACACCATGACTAGGTTATGGGTTATTTTATTTTTCTCCATTGATATCTTCATTCCTATTGTGTTTATTCCTTTATTTAGTTTGTGGTGTTGGTTTTATTTTAAACTGATTTATAAATGGTTTGGGAAGTGTGTTTTATTTAAAGGAAAATTGATTTTTGTTTTGAAAAGGATATTGAGAAATTATTTTGATAAAAAAGAACAAATAGTTGGGTTTCTAGGGGCTAGGTTCATTGGGGGGGGGGTGGTGGTGCAGGGGGGAGGGGGTGGGGGGTGCTGGTGTAGGGGAAGGGGGGCTGGTGCGGGGGGGGGGGGGGGTGGGGGGTGGGGTGGGGGGCTGGTGCAAGGTGAGGGGGGCTGATGCTGGGGGGGGGGGATAATGGAGGGGGTGGGGGTGGGGGTGGGGGGATGGTGGGGGGGGGGGCTAGAGGGGAGTGGGGGGGGGGGTGTTGGCATTCATATACAATATTAGTTTTGTCACTTGATTCTACTCATGTCCTAGAGTGAGATTGATTCGAAGTGATGGGGTATTGGTCTGGTTATATTGATTGTATGGTTTATATGGAGTTAAATTATATATCTTTGAGGCTTATTTTTATCTTTTATGTAATCACACTGATGGATTTTAGGTGTAAAATATCAATATTTTATTCTTGTATATGAGTAGCATTGACTCTAAGAGTTAATGAATGTTATAATAGGAGAATTATTTTCTCTAGTTGTGGTGGAAGATATATTATAAGAACATTATAATAGTTTATCCAACCACATAATCCTTATAGTAATTCATCTTGATTCATGTATGATGCACCCAATTCGTGCATGCTATTTTTCTTATATATTTTTCATAGATCTAACCATACTAATTAGTTTTATGGTATCTTTTAATTCTTACCAAGTGCATGTCGGTATTGGAACATCATGTTACAATAGTGGAGTTGTATAATTCACGAGTTTAGTTATCTAGACTAGATGGAACCCCTATGTTATGCACTTGGGATTTATAGTTCATTCATTTACTTAAAAAACTATTCATCATCACCTATTGTATTATTTCCTTTATCACTAATCATGTTCCTACCACTTTAATTTTTAGGTTCAATTAATGATGATTCATCAGATCAATAACATTTTTTTGAAGTCTCTTGGGACCCGTTCATGTGTGTTGTGGCAACTGCCGCCTAAGGCGAAGTGGTTCAGCCTGATTTGGTTCACTGCCAACGATTCAAGGTGAGTTTTCCTTCATTCTTTGATGCTGCTTAGTTTATAATTGGGGTTTTTTTTAATTTTAGAGCCCTTGGTAATTTTATTATAGCGTTTTGATCATCCTTGAGGAAGTTTCGAGTCACCAGAGTCAGAGGTGACTCGCCACGTATGCATAAGTTAGCACATATATAATATGTTCTCCCGTTATATGTATATACACCCATGGCAGCACAATTACATATAATGGGCTAGGTGTTCTTATGTATATATATGTAAAATGCATACGTGTGTGGGTGATAACAAGATTATGCATGTGAGCATATATATAAGGATCCTATGGTGTGTGTTCAAGTCCATGAGACAAGTACATAGGGGTTAGGGCATACTTATGTATATGAAAAGGTGAATATGATTGGAGAATGGATGAAGCAGCTTAGAGTTGTCACTGATAGAAGTGTCAAGCATCGAGTATGTCTTGAATCCTTTGAGGTAGGGTCCCTCTCCTAGTGTATTTAATTCAATAATGCTTTTAAATTTTATTTAATTTCCTTCTTAATTCTGTTTGTTTATATTAAATTTCAATTCTTGATCAAGTGTTAGTTAGGACAATTGTTTCGTTTGATAAACAAGTCAGAGTTTTTTAATAAAACCCTTCTAGTGGAGGTTCGCTATCCACAAAAACTCATAGTGGTAGTTTATGCTTATATAGTTTTCTTGAAATTATTGCATTGATGTTTTCCTTATAATTGATGTCATTGTTAGTCGTAAATCACACATCGTACTTGGACCTTTTTATATCCCTGAAGGGGGTTTCCCTCTTTTTATTAAATTTTTTGTTTTAACCAAAACACCCTTTAAGTTCCGTTAGACTTTTAAGATGTAATTCCCCAAGTAGGCAAGTGTTGTAATGACCAAGTCACCATTAAGTGACCCCCCTTTGATCTTATAAATGTAATTTCCATGTTTTGATGAATTGAATGAGTTAAATGGAACTGAACATGGTTAACTTGGAATGTAGTGAATTATGTAATGCTTATGCCTCATTTCTAAAGTTTAATTGGATGGCATGAAATAAATAGAGAGACTTATTCATGGTGAATTGCACTCCACTTTTGAAATGTCTTAAGGGAAAGTGGTAAATGTCCAATTATAACTAAACACCTCCTAAGTGTTTGACTTGATTTGTATAAGGGATTACCCAAGTGGGTAATTTACATATTAACTATTGCACATTCTAAGTGTTTTCTTGTCACTTTTAATCTAATTGACTTGTTTTGATAAAGTAAATAACATGATTTTTATGGAATGGATTTTCATGGAAGAAAGCCTTTCATTGAGTGTTTAAATTGACAGGACCTTGTTAGCCAGGATACCATGACACCTGATCATTCCTGCTTTTGTGCCATTCCAAAATTTCACCTCGTTGCATCATTTTGTGCCATTTCACTTATGCCCATCTCATTCCAAAAGACTCAGGGTAGGGTGGAATCCAAACCTTGACCCATTACCCAAAGGAACTGCTAATGGTCATGCATCCAAATCTCAACCCAATACCTTATCACTCAAGACGGGGTACGTTGGTCTCATCTCACATTATACAAAGACCCATCCCCCAGGGCAATCCTTTACCCAATCCTATATAAGGAAAGTTCCACCAATCTCACTGAACCATCATTGTAACTCAAGGGAGACTAGCCCATACCTACAGACTCTAGGGAGATCACCAACATACCAACCCATCCCTATAGACTCTAAGGAGGTCACTGGTACACCAAATCATCCCATTAGGATATGGGGAATTCACATTAATAATACAGGTCTGAAACCTATCACACATCTATCAAAATTACCCCACAGTACTAGTCACTCAAGACCTACCTCTTTTTCACAACATGTCTCATATTACCCATCAACATGTCCACAAGGCCTTCCAAACCCATACTCCACTCATCACTCATTAGTGGAGTCACTACCCAAAGTCTTCTATGACCTAGACCTTATGGAATGATCCATGTCCCCATCATGATTCCTCAACACTCCTAGTACTATGAATGAGGAAAACAATTAATGTAAATAAACATTATCACTAGATAATAATTCTTTAACCCAAAAATCACAACATTCTACATGTTTCATTCACTAGTTGAATGTCAATTTGATACCAATAAAACCATTATGTATGACCACACCTAAATTAGTTCCATTATAGTATCTTATCCCCATGTTCTATATACACCATATAATTAATAAAAAAATGGTTATTATATTTTTGAAGACCTGAACAATACCCAATGTTTCAGGGTGGAACCTTATGTCTAAAATTTGGTATCATCTCATCACTTGAGGATATACTACATAACTCAAGGAGGGGGGTGTCTAGGAGGGATAGGGTTTTCCAGAAGGTGGGGGGTGTCCAAGAGGGAGGGGGAGTCCAGGAGGGAGGGGGTTATCCAGGAGGTGGGGGGTGTTGTCCAGGAGGAGGGGGGGTGTTGTCTAGGAGGGGGGGGGGGAGTGTCCAAGGGGGGGTGTCCAGGAGGTGGGGGGGTGGTGCAAGGGAGGTCTATCTAGGAAGGAGGTGTGGGGGTGCAAGGGGGTCAGTCTAGGAAGGATGGGGGGGGGGGTTTCCAGGAAGGAGGAGGGGGGGTACAAGGGGGTCTGCAGGGGGTGGGGGTGTGCAGGGGGGTGGTGTCTGTTTGGGGGGGGGGGTCTATCTAGGAGGGGGGGGGGTCTGTTCAGGGAGGGGGGTGGGGGGGCTGTCCAAGGGGGGTCTGTCCAGGAAGGATAGGGGGGTCTATCTAGGGAGGGGGTACTGTCTAGGGGGAGTGGAGGGGAGGATTTGTAGGGGGAGTGGGGGGGGGATTTGTAGGTGGAAGGGGGGGGGGGGGTTGTAGGTGGAGTGTGTGTGTGGGGTGGTGGGGGGGGGGCTTTGCAGGGGGTGGGCTACTGCAAGGTGAGTGGGGGGGGGGGTGTGCATGGGGTATGGTGGGGGTGTTTTTTTATGAAATGGGAAGGACTATAGCCACGGTTTGAAACCATGACTATAAACCATGTGTGTCTTAATCTTCTTCCATAGTTTCAAATCTTGGATATAGGGATCTTGCCACGGTTTGAACCGTGCCTATAGGGATTTAGCCACGTTTTGAAACTGTGGATATATGCCTTTCCCTATATCCATTCCAATACCATCTATGGTTCATTAACCGCATCCATAACCTATAGCCACAGTTTTTGGTCTCATAGAAATGATTCTAAAATGTGGCTATAGCCTAAATTTCTAGTAGTGATTATCTTATCCTTTCATATGATCATGGATTGACAACTTTTATGTTTACCCTTATTGAGAATTTGAGTTTACCATTTATTATGTTTCCATCCCCATGTTATGAATAAATTTTAATAGACCATGTCTTCTCAGTCTGTTACATTGCCATTCCGGGTGGTTGGAGGTGTTCGAGGGATATTTCAGGAGTTTTTGTTGGAGGATGGAGCTGCAGTAGAGCTATTGTAAGAAGTTCACATCGTGTATTGTTTACATGATGTGTAAAGGTAATTCATGGTTTGTGTTTTTGATGGATTCACAAATTGTATTCTAGAAGAGGGGGAACCCATGAGATAGATTTCATATTGTGTAAGTGGAATTCATGATTTGTATTAAATTAAGGTTTAAGTGATTTTTTTTTGGAAAAATTTAAAATTTTTGGGAAACCCATGGATTACACACCATGTAATGTTTACACGATGTGAAACTGGTAGAGTCCAGGTTATTTTATAACCCTTTTGACCAAATTTATTTTCATTCAGATGCTCTATTCCCCTTTCATTCCAAATTATCCTTAATAATCTTTGTAGGATCTTCTATCCCCCTTCCTTTTGATTCTATCCATTAGTTCCAATAGTTTTTGGTTGATGATTCATGGTGAGTGCTTTCTATTTCCCCCTGTGGTTTTCTCTTTTTCCTTTCCTAGGGATTCACTATAGTGATGTTGTTTTGGTTTTGGGTTTGTGTTGGGATGTGTTTTGATGATCCTTTGATGTGATATAGGTTGATCCATGGTTTTTTGTGTGTGGTTGTGGTTTTTGGGCATTTATTATTCACCTTTCAGTGCATAGTGTGTTGGAAATGTTTCTCTAAGGTAGGTAACCCTCGTTTATCTTTATTATGCATCATGTAGGATGGGTTTTCTCTTGTTTATCTATGGGGTATGGTTGTTCATGATTAATCAAAGATAAATAACTGACTAATTTAAATTGAAGGTGGAAAAGGTGGATGATTCTATTGTGTTTAAATATTATATATTATTGTGATATTTTGATTGTATAGGCTGAATTCCCCACTAAAAAATGTGGCTATTGGGGGCTCTGTTTGTGTTGTATGATATGTGTTATGACTGCTATGTCAGTTGTAATTGTTTTGATATAACACTAAAATAGAAATTAGATAACCGATTATATTTGGATAATAAAATGGTTGCTCCTGGATTTATGGCTTGTGTGTTAATACCACTAAAATAAAGTGAAATGTGATAAAAGCCCCTTTGTTAAATCTGTAAAATGATCTTTGATGTTTTGTGATGTCTAGGCATGCTATGGGGTGGAAATGTGTGGTTACGATGTGGTGTGGGGTGATATGTGTTTTTTTGGCCATTCTTTTGGGGTGGCAAGGTGGTTGACTCTTTGTCCATGCTTTGGGGGTGGTGAGGTGATGGTTTGGCGGTGAGGTGATGGTTTATTTGGTCATTCTTTTGGGGAAACAATGTGATTATTATTTTTTCACGATTTTGGGATGGCAAGGTGATGGTTTGTCTGGTCATGCTTTTTGGGCGGTGAGGTGATGGTACGATGAGAATTATGAGTTTTTTGTGATGTGTGGTTGCGTGGTGATAGATGTTTGGTCAATGATTACATAATTGTTTAATAATGATTGAAATGGATAGGGTTTAGTCTGGTTAATGGGATAGAAATGATAATTAAAAAAATAAATGATGGGATGTGTGGTAAAATGTGGTTGGTGTTTAATAATGAATGAATGGTATGGATAATGGTTTTGGTTGGTGGTGTGAAATGTGGTTTGCAGCTTGAGTGCTGTTATGCATTTAGAGGTGGAAATAAAAGTGGGGATGTTGTGAGTTGATTAGTGTTTTGTTGTAAACCCATAGTTTGGTAATGTGTGGGGATATATGTATATACTTTTATATTCCTTATGATATTTATACGCACCCCAACTGTGTTGATCACTATGTGATGGAACCTGTATATTCATATGGGATGTGTTTTTTTCCAACATCCTAGTGATGAGGATGGATGTATAGTTTCACACTCTTTATTTCTCTCTCTTCCAAGAAATTAGATATGAATGTGATGGCCAGAGGTCTGTTAGTTCACTAGGTGATGGACCAGGTATCTTCAGGTGAGATGTGATGTGACCATGCTTGTGGGGTGGCAACTGAGGCATCTTTAGGAAAAATGTGATGTGACTATTCTTATAGGGCGGTAGCCCAATTGTTTTTGGGAGAGATATGATATAACCATGATATGAGTCATATTATGATGGGGGTCATGCATGATATAAAGTGTGCATGAGGTTGATGTCCTCCACTTCATGATACCCTACTACTCTGGTTATGGCATTGGTTGTGATGTGATGACCTAGGTGTCTTCGGGCGAGATGAGATGTATGTTTTCACATGTGTATAAGGACCTGACCATAAAAATTTCATAATATAGCTATTTCAGCAAGATTTAAATTCTTTATATACCCAAATATCTTTTTGGTTTAGAGTTTTAGAAATTTAGGACATAACTCATAAATATTAACCCACAAACAAATAAAGTGGGTACCACTAAAACAATATCCATTTCTTCCAAAACATAATTTTTTAACACAAAACAAAAACATGATTTATTTGACAAATCTTCATAACATTTAACATGACTTACTTCTTTCTCTTATACATCCTTATAACCTGTGAAAAAATTTAAACATGGGATGAGCATAAAAATATCAATAAGGGATATAGAAAGAAAGAAAGAAACCATTAGTCCATGAATACTTATAATCATATGAAATCATTTTTACAAAGACATACTTTTCACCCATATACACTTACTTTGTGATACATGAGATTTACATAAAACATTAGAGAACATATATAAAACCATAAAGTTATCTTGGGGAATTAATTAATTATATTGTAATCATTTTAGATACCTTATGATTTGTAACCCTCGTGACTACCTTACAATGTAACCCTCATGTCTACCTTATGGTGTAACCCTCATAGTTACACTTAGAGTAACCATATGAATAAACTCCAACTTACACATACCCAATGAGTTAGAGGGAGATATAGGTCCCACCCTTCATTATAAAAAATTTCCAAGAACCAGAACATAATCATAAAACATGAATAATTTCATAAAAACATTCCTTTTGAATTTGGAAAAAAATTGAAATCTAAAAGAGGGTTTATAAAGAAGAGACCCTTACATATACCATATCATTGAATCTAGAATTAATAAAATGAAATGAATATGTATACTCACTATAAATACACATAATATAACATAATATAATATAAATTTATTTCATAAATAATCTTAGCATGACGAAATCAATGAAGTATAAGGATAACCCAAAGAATGGAAAATGGGTTAAGAATTCCCTTACCTTGGGTTTGTCTTATATTAAACTTGTTTAAACCTCATATATAATGGTTAAAATGGTGTTATTAATATTTTACGGAAGTAAAATAATATTTATAACACCTTATATGATCATTTTATAACATCATTTGACCCATTTATTAATATTTTTTTGCTATTTCCATTGTTTTGGGTGCGTACTTTATTTGATTTCCATGGTTGGTTCGTAAAGGATTTTCTTGTCCAGTGGAAGAAAAACCCTAGAAGTGGAATGGAATTTTGTTAATATATTTATATAATATTAAATTATTCTATAAATTATTTTGGTTATATGGTATGAGGATGAATCATTAGATAAATCATTAGTGAATTCATTTAGATCATTTTGGCGGTTCTTCGATAATCACAAACTTGTTTCATCATAACTTTAATATTATTCATATATGTTAATTAAAGAATATAATAGAGGTAATATAATACACTTTAAAATCTATTTCAATAATTAAAATGGTTTTATGATCAACTTTTAAGGAAGTAAAGGAAATTGAAAACACATCGTCCAGGATTTTGATAAATTGGCACCTCACAGACGTTGTTTTATTTTTAGAATAAGAGGAAGAGGAGAGGAAGAATGATGATGATTTTTTCCATAAAAATGATAAAAATATATAATATATATAATTCTGGATCTTTAATTCCTCTTGGATAAGGTTAGGTGATGAGAGTATAAGAAAAGAAAAGAAATTGAAAAGAAAACACAAGAAAATGAAAGAGGATTCTTACATCTTGATCTCTTCTCCTTGAGATGCTTCTTAAGGCCTTTGGTTTTGGACTTTTGGTGATACCAGAAGGTATTGGACGTGGGGAAGATCCTTGGGAAGGAGATTTTTCATAATCTAGACAATTTTCAGAGCTTGATAGGTGTGAGAGGAAGAGGGGGGGGGGGGGTGAGGGTGGTATTTATAGTGGAGGAGAGGAGGGGTTTTCCATTATTTTAATCATTAGTTTAATATTTTTTCTCAAGACTATGAATAGTGTTGATTCATGTGAAAAAAATAGTAAATAAAACATATGAGTTCAAAACAAGGGTGATTACGTCAGATATGATTCTAGGAATAGTGTAATTAACTGATAACGTATATATACGGTAAATTACAATATTTTAAGATTCATCAAAAATTCAAGAATTTCAAAAAAATATAAAAAATTCACCCTAATATTTTTTCAACATGTAGAACTCAAAAATGAATTCCGTTTTTTAAAAATAATTTTCTAAATATGATTAATTTAATTTTTAAATAAAATCATAATTTATTTGAAAAATAACAATTTAAAAACTATAACTCATTTTACATCACCTTGAAAAATTAATCATGATCTCATTGTCTTATAACTTTAAGACAATAAAATAATAATATGATTTAATATTCATAAGGTTCATACTAATATCCATATTATTATTCATAATGGCATGTTACTATTCATCAAAAATCAAGTTGGTTCTATGAGACTCCAAATAACTTACTAATCGCAACCGTAGATGTCCATTTTTCAAAATTTAAAACATAAAAAAGAAAAAATTATGTTTAATGGAAATTTTATAACTATATACTTAAAACAAGGTTTTTTTTTGATTCTCGCTCAAATTTACCCAAGAGAAGAAGGTAAGACGGTCCTTGTAGTTTAGCTTGGGTTATCGAATCCACAGAGACCTAAGAAGAAACCTATAGACACGTACATTCTATGGACTATTTTCAGCTATGAAGTGGCCAACTTAGATTGATATTGGATGGTTTTTAAAGATATCTAATAGATTTAAGTGAATTCAGTTTAAAAGAATGAGTTGATCCTAGGTTATCGCTCGGGGTGGATTGGACGTATTTTCTTTTTAATGATTTCAATTTCTTAAATTTGAGATGGGTTCATTTAAGGAGATAAAACAACATCATCACTTACTGGTTTAATGCCTACACCCTTTAATACTAATCACCTATACACTTTAAGGATCAAAGTTTTGAGCACTTCAAGGTAAAGGTTCGTATTAGTACTTGAAGTGTGTGGCCTTAAATTCAACAAGGACGATGGAGTTTAAAAATCATCAAATAAAAATCCCAATTAAAGAAGTGATTATAAATTAATTAGGTGATAAATAACATCCAATCCAGCCCCTTGATACTCCCTTGGATCAACCCATAAGTGGGTTAGCCCTCCATTGATCCCATGGTTTCAATGGAAGCGGAAAGTAGACTCATGAGGGAGGAAATGAAGAAGTAAAGAAAGCAACAAAAATAAAATGATCACTCCACCGTTGTGTGAATAATTTTACAAGGGTTGGTGTGAATAAATTCACACCTTTATCCAACGGTATCAAAGTGATATGAATAACAATATAATAAGAGTAGAATAAGAACTTTTATTAAGAAACTAAAGTGAATTGAACAACTTACATGTGAAAGACAAATTTAAGGCAACAAAAATGCAGCATAACATTACAATTGAACAAAGCATCCAAGATTACAAACTCCTTCACCACCACTTCCTTAAATAGGAATTTTGGGAGCCTTGGGTAGATCCTCAAACTGTACAAAGCATCTTAATTAATTTTGGTAGGCCATAGGTGGTGGAAAGCTTGTGGAATTTGAACCTTTCCACATTTGACCCGAGGTGGCAACCAACTTTCCTTCACCGAACAGACGCGTCTGGAATACCTTCTAGAAAGCCGAATAAGAGTGATCAATATAAGAAGAAAATGGAGCTCCGGATGTCTTCTAACCTCATGTAAAATTTGGGCCCATTTTCAGTTTTTTATTCCGAGATATGATAAAATTAGTGGACTGTTTTTTTGGGCCGCAGAATCTGGCCCAGAATTGTATCTCTAACTTGGGCCGCCTTAATGACCACCATATAGGCCGAATTAGCATTGTATCATGAAGAGTTATTTGTTCCTATTCATGTATTCTAGAATCCCAAAAAATTTGGGATTCATTGGGCCTATATGTTGGGCCCCACAGTCTCATCAGTGAGATAGTGTCCAATCTGCCTTCTCTAGAATTGCTTCCTTTCATCACAAAATATCCCCATATTCTTCCATGAATTATCCATTGATCCCTGAATGAAACATGTTCATATTTGAGTGTAGATCAATTTACAAAAATATCAAATTAAAATATGTATAATCAGATGAATCATTGGGTACTTCAAATGATGTTAAAAAATGTACCACATAATAGTGAAATTTAAGAAGGTATTACAATCATAATGTGAAATGATGTTCAAAGTGTAAAATGCACTAAAATGGTGTTTATGAATAATAAGGCACATGAATATTATATATATTAACAATGAATATTAGCCTCATTTAGTGGCTAATCACACCCCCCAACTTGAGTTTTGCTAGTCCTGAGCAAAATATATCTCAACAATATGAAATTCGAATTCCCTTTTCTAAAAACATTTTAATACACAATGATCACCAAAAAAACTTATACCAAACAATCAAGAAACCCATACAAATATTTTAATACAAGATAGTTTCATAAGCAGATCCCAATCCCAAGCCCATTCCTTTGTTCAAATTCATTGCCATATTTCATCCAATATCAATTAAGTATGAGGATGTGTTGTGCATCACAATAGACATGGGGGTTCATCTTTATTCAATGGGAAATTACGGAAGGGCTAGGTGGAATCACATTTCAATATTAATATGAGTATTCATTTTTTTATATAATTTTTTTGTTTTGTTTTTTTTTTTGTTTTTGTTTTTTTTTTGCAATTTTTCCATGGTAATTGAAGTTGCACTCAAAAGAGTCAACCCCTGTAGCAAGACTTTGCCGATGACTCCCAGGCTCAAAGACCTTAGGGAACCAAGTGAAGACCACATACTCGGGCATCATCTCGAGTTAACTCAGTCAAAAACAAATTCAAATTACCAAATATAGAGATAAAATTACTAACTCTGGGCCAGACAACTATGGAGTCATGATCCCCAAGTGCCGAAAGCCACACATTAGGTCATTTCATTGCTCTACGCGCAATTGTTTTTTAATATTTTTTTTGAATACTCATATTAAACTAAAATGATCACCAAACCTATGCTATTTATTTAGGGGACCCCATGAACTCAAACTAATACCCCACTATCCAAGGGACGTGCATTGTGATCTTTTTTTTTATTTGGATGAAAATATAAACGATGAAATATCACATTGGACAACCACACTTTCCAAAATCAATGCTCATGAAATTATACAAGGATTAAAATAAGAATCAGGGTATGCTAAATTATTTGATATTCAGTTTCAAAGTGTGCAATGTGTATTACCATGTTTAAAGTTAAAGGAATTTTTTTCATCCATTTTCACAATTTTTTTTCGAAATCATTTATCATTTTTTTTGACACAAAAGCATTTTTTATTTTATCTCCCCCCCAACTTAAAATAACACTATCCCCAGTGTTTAAAGAAAAGAAAATTTAGAAGAGGATAGAGGTAGAGAATGAAAGTTCAAAAAGGAAATTGAAAATGAGGGTCATGGAATGAAGCCACCTGGTGGTTGAAGTTTGAAGTTCTTGCTGCTCCAAATTAGTCATTTGATCTCTTGGGGGATGTAGGAACCTCCTCGATTGAACATGTATCACCCAAAATAGTACCTAAACAAAAAGAAGAACAAACCAGACAAAACAAACAACACAACGACTTATTTAATTCCAAGTATCATCATTTTTATGGTTTTTCCTGTTTTTATTTTTATTTTTTATTTTTTTTAAATCAAACTAATGATACATTGTCTTCTTTTTAATTTTCTGGGTAAGGTATTACTCAGGGATCACACCGCGTGACACAGATGAATACGATGCCCCCCTTTTATACCCATCCATACTCATAATAGAAGAACATGTCAATCGTCCTTTTTTTAAATGTAAAAATGATTAATTAATCCTATTTAAAATATAAAGTTTATTAAAATAACAAAATGATAAGAAACTTGAAAACAATGGGTTTCCTCCCATGCAGCGCTTTGTTTAACGTCGTTAGCCCGACATGGACCCTAAATCTATCAATTTTTTCCTTGTTCATAGGTTGGCTTAGTTAACTCAACCTCTATTTCCTGTTTATTGAATGATTCAATGAATGGTTTTAACCTTTGACCATTGACCTTGAAAATGTAACCACTTGTGGGATCTTGAATCTCTACTACCCCATGGGGGAATACATGATGCACTATGAAAGGTCCTGACCATCTAGACCTTAACTTTCCCGGATGTAAATGAAGTTTTGAACTATACAAGAGCACAAGTTTTCCCGGTTCAAAATGTTTGACCTTGATATTCCTAGATTGGTAGTCTTGAACTCTATCTTTATTGATCCTTTAATTTTCATAATCCTCCATCCTTAGTTCCTCCAGTTCATTGAGATCTAATTTCCTTTTTGTTCCGGCCAATGAGAGGTCATAATCCATTTTCTTAATTGCCCAAAAGGCCTTATGTTCAATCTCCACTGGAAAATGTCATGCTTTACCATAAACCAACCTATATGGGGACATTCCTAAAATGGTTTTATATGCGGTTCTATAGGCCCAAAGAGCATCTAAGAGTTTCTCAGACCAATCTTTCTGAGAGGTGTTGACAGTTTTTTCAAGAATTTGCTTAATCTCCCTATTCGCAAACTCAGCTTGACCATTGGTTTGAGGATGGTATACGGTGGACACTTTATGAGAAATACCATACTTAGACACGAGTGAAGAGAATGGGCGGTTGCAGAAATGGGTTCCTCGATCACTGATTATAGCCCTAGGAATTCCAAATCGAGAAAATACGTTCTCTTTCAGAAATTGAATCACAAATTGATGATCATTGGACTTAGTGGGAATAGCCTCAACCCATTTTGAGACATAATCAACAGCTAAGAGTATGTATAGGTATCCCCGAGAGTTTGGGAAGGGACCCATGAAATCAATTCCCCAACAGTCAAATATTTCAACCACTAAGATGGGAGTGTGTGGCATTTGATTCCTTTTTGTGATGGACCCTATTTGTTGACACCTAGGACAACTTTGAAAAAATGTATAGGAGTCCCTTGAGAGGGTGGGACAGAAAAGACCACATTGAAGAATCTTAGCAGATGTTTTCTTAGAGGAAAAGTGACCTCCACATGCCTCACTGTGACAGAATTTAACGATGGACTCTTGTTCAGATTCTGGAACACACCTCCTAATGACTTGGTCAGGGTAGAACTTATAGAGGTAAGGATCATCAAACACATAGTGTCTAACATCAGAAAGAAATTTCCTTCGAGCTTGAGTCCCTAAGAATTTTGGAATGACTCCTGTCACTAAGAAATTTGCTATGTCAGCATACCAAGGGTAGTCACTCACAGAGTATAGGTGTTCATCAGGAAACGAATCAGACACAGAAAGGTGATTTGAGTTGTCTTTTAATTCCATCCTAGAGAGGTGATCATCTACAACATTTTCAACTCCCTTTTTATCCTTGATTGTGAGGTCAAATTCTTGTAAGAGAAGGACCCACCTAATCAGTCTAGCCTTAACATCTTGTTTTGGAAGAGGTATTTTAGTGCAGAATGGTCAGTGAACACAGTGATGGGGGATCCTAAGAGGTAGGACCTAAACTTCTCTAAGGCAAACACAATAGCAAGTAACTCCTTTTTAGTGGTGGTGTAGTTGATTTGGGCATCATTTAAGGATTTGCTTGCATAATCAATGACATAAGGATTTTTATCACAACGTTGTCCTAACACAGCTCCTACAACAAAGTCACTGGCATCACACATAATTTCAAAAGGAAGGTTCCAATTTGGAGATTACATAATGGGAGGAGAGGTGAGAGAGGATTTGAGGGTTGAGAATGAACCCTCACAGCTTTCGGTCCAAACAAAAGGAGCATCCTTTACTAGCAGAGCACAAAGGGGACGGGAGATTGAACTAAAGTCCTTGATGAATCTTCTATAGAAACCAGCATGTCCTAAGAAAGACCTCACTTCCTTGACGGTTTTGGGTGATGGAAGGTGACGAATGATGTAAACCTTTGCTTTATCAACTTCAATCCCCCTACTCGAGACCAGATGGCCTAGAACAAGTCCCTCTTTAACCATGAAATGGCATTTTTCCCAGTTTAGGACCAAATTCGTTTCTTCACATCTTGATAAGACTCTCTCCACATTCTGCAGACATCCCTCAAAAGTGTCCCCAAACACATAGAAGTCATCCATGAAGACCTCTAGAAAATCCCCTACCATGTCTGAGAAGATTCCCATCATGCACCGCTGGAAGGTTCCAGGGGCATTGCATAACCCGAAGGGCATGCGTTTGAAGGAAAAGGTACTGAAAGGAAATGTGAATTTATTCTTCCCTTGATCCTCTAGGGATACCTCAATTTGATTGTACCCCGAGTACCCATCTAAGAAACAGTAGAAGGCATGACCTGCCACTCTCTCAAGGACTTGATCAATGAATGGTAAGGGGAAATGGCCCTTCTTGGTGAATGAGTTTAGTTTCCTATAGTCAATGCAGACCCTCCATCCACTACTCACCCTTGTTGGAAGAATCTCTCCATCCTCATTGGTTATCACTGTGATTCCGGCCTTTTTTGGAACCACTTGGATTGGGCTCACCCATTCACTCTCAGCTATGGGATATATGATACCAGATTTTAACAATTTCAGAAGTTCCTTCCTTACTACCTCCATGATATTAGGATTGAGTCGCCGTTGAGGTTGACGACATGGCTTTAAATCAGATTCCAGAACAATCCTATGAGTCCCGATAAGTGGGATAATCCCAGGAATATCAGAAAGGGTCCAACCAATGGCTTTCTTATGCTTCCTAAGGACATATAGAAGCATCCTCTCATGATTGGCTTCAAGAGAATAAGAAATGACAATAGGATGTGTTTGATTTTCCCCTAGGAAGGCATACTTTAGTGCAGCAGGAAGTTCCTTCAATTCAAGATTAGGTTGGTTCATAATTTCAACAGAAGATTGGGAAATTGGATCAAGATCAATTTCTTTTTTTAGAGTTTCAGATAGGATTTATTCCCCACATGTAGAAGTTTCATCTACTAGATTGGATTGATCAGATTTAGGGAAGGAAATTGGAGTGGTCTCTATGAAAGTGGTTTCTTGAAAGGTTTCACTGATTGTTGGACCTAAGACTTCATCATAAGAGCAATTTGAAAATGATTCAAGCCAAGGAGATAAACTTCCTTCATATGAACAAAGGAAATCAATCTCATCCTGACTTAAACATTCATAAAATATTCCTTGATGTTCCATGGATTCATCATCAATGCTTCCTATCATGTTTACTTCATGAATGTCCTCGTCATACCCTATTTGCGAGCTTGCATTATAGATGTTCAAGTCTAGGCTCATGTTCCCATAGGTGATGGTCATGTTCCCATTTCGGACTCGGATAACAGAGTTAATTGTTGCAAGAAAAGGACGGCCAAGGATGATTGGGGTTTGTTCCTTATTTCATAAGTTTGGATGGTTGTCAAGGATAATGAAGTCAGCAGGGTAGATGAAGTTTTCAACCTTTACCAGAACGTCCTTTAAAATCCCATTTGGAACCCTAATGATATGATCCGCAAGTTGAAGTGTGACAGATGTGGGTTGGAGTTATTCTAGGCCTAACTGGAAATACACGACATATGGGATGAGATTAACACTAGCACCTAGATCACACAAGGCCTTGACAACTTTTCTTTCTCGTAGTTCAACATTGATGTAAGGGAAACCTGGGTCTTTCAACTTAGGAGGAATGGTCCCTTGAATGGTGGTACTCACATTAGCAGCCAAAAGGACTTGGTTTTTATGTGAAAATTTTCTTTTAAAAGTGCACAATTCCTTAAGGTACTTTGAGTAGGAAGGTATGGTTTGGATTACATCTAGAAGAGGAATGTTCAACTTGACTTGTGAGAAGATTTCCCTCAATGTTTCACTCAGTTCAGGCTTGGGTTTCCCCCTCATGCGTTGAGGAAATGGTGCAGGTTGTGGGGTTGTTTGTTGAAGAGTTGTTTCCTTGAAAATGTTATCAGTTTCCTCAGTTTGATCTTGTAGTTCATTTGAATTTTCATCCAAGTTTGAATCTTCAGGTGGGTTCTGAATTAGTTGTTCAGGTTTCTCAATTGATTTCCCACTTCTTAAAATAGTCACAACCTTTAGTTGTTCCTGAGTTGTTTGAGTGCAACTTGACTCTCCCCTTGAAGTTGAGGATGGCACCGCCTGAGTAGGCATGGGTGCCTTTCCAGTTTTTATGGTTTGAAGTTCTTGTTTAAGGGAAGAGACTTTTGAGTTCATCCTTTCCATTTGTTTTCACAGTTTTTCTAGTAGGCTTTGTGGAATAGTTTGGGTGGGTGCTTGAGTAGGTTGGTTTACCCCATGGGGATATTTTGGAGGTGGTATGGTTTGTTGAAAATGGACCGGTGGCTGTTGGTATTGGATAGGTTGGGTTTGGAACTGGTTATGGGTTTGGTAGTTCTGATGGGGGTAAGGATTTTGTCCCTGTGGTTGGATAGGTTGTTGGTTATCTTTCCAGCAGAAGCCTGGGTGGTCGTTATACCTTGGGTTGAAGGTGTTTTGGTATTGAGGCTTTTGAAAGTTCAAAGCATTTACTTATGCTGGGGGTCCTCCTAATAGAACATCCTTGATGGATGGAATGGTTGGGCAGTTGTCTGTCTTATGGTCATGTTTGTCACAAATTGTGCAAACAGGGTCAATAGTTTGGATTTCATGGACTTTCCTAAGGTCTATCTCTTCAACCTTCCTAGAGAGTGCTGCGAGTTTAGCCCTAAGGCTTTCCTCTTCTCTAAGTGTATGAATTCCAGTAGTTCTTTGTGTATTTTTAGAATAAGGTGAAGTTCCCCATGTTTGGTTTTGTTCAGAAAGGCTTTCTAGATACTCTTAAGCATCATTTGGGGCTTTGTTTTTAAAGGTTCCATTACACATCATGTCAATGAATTGTTTATTCCCCGGACCCAACCCTTCATAGAAAATTATCACTTGTTCAGGAATAGAAAAAACATGGTGTGGAACCATGTTTATAGTGTCTTTGAACCTCTCCCATGTTTCATAGAATGACTCTCCCTCTTTTTCAAAAAAGTTTTGGATACTATTTTTAAGTGCAATTGTTTTATGGTGGGGAAAGTATTTTTTGTAGAATTCTCTTTGTAGTTGGTCCCAAGAGTTGATGGATGATGGCCTCAAATTTTTTAGCCAATTTTTATCTAGATCCTTTAAAGACAAAGGAAATAGCCTCATCTTATCTGATTCTAGTTGATGTGGGGGACACATGGTTTCTACAATGTCATTGAACTCCTTAATGTGCAAATATGGCATCTCGGACTCCATTCCATGGAATGTGGGAAGGTGGTTTAGGACATGGGGTTTAAAGATGTAGTTGGCATATCCTAGGGAATTGTGTCGAATGCAAGAGGGGGAATTGGTCCAAGAAGGTGTGAGGTAGTCATTCATGGTTTGATCAATTGCATTCCCCAAGTTTGGGGCTGCCTCATTTGGGTTTCCATTTTGGTTCCCACCCGGGTTTATGAGTTGGTTTCTTTGAAGACATTCCATTGAAATTGGCTCAATTTTGGACTCTAGAGTATTAGGAAGATTAGGATCTAATTGAAAGAGTTCCTTTGGTGTACTTGACTCCCCAACCCCAGGACTATCCACCCTAACAAGACGGTTTGATTGATCGCGGGTGTAGGCGGACATGCGCCAAAAGAAAAAAAAACCAAGAAAGGGACAAGATAAGAGAATTTGGATGAGAAAAGAAGAAATGGGGGAGAATAAAATGGTTGTTTAGATGAATTACTTTGGTCCTCGGAAACGGCGCCAAAATTTGATTCTCGCTCAAATTTACCCAAGAGAAGAAGGTAAGACGATCCTTGTAGTTTAGCTTGGGTTATCGAATCCACAGAGACCTAAGAAGAAACCTATAGACACGTACATTCTATGGACTGTTTTCGGCTATGAAGTGGCCAACTTGGATTGATTTTGGATGGTTTTTAAAGATATATAATATATTTAAGTGAATTCAATTTAAAAGAATGAGTTGATCCTAGGTTATCGCTCGGGGTGGATTGGACGTATTTTCTTTTTAATGATTTCAATTTCTTAAATTTGAGATGGGTTAATTTAAGGAGATAAAACAACATCATCACTTACAGGTTTAATGCCTACAACCTTTAATAATAATCACCTATACACTTGAAGGATCAAAGTTTTGAGCACTTCAAGGTAAAGGTTCGTATTAGTACTTGAAGTGTGTGGCCTTAAATTCAACAAGGACGATGGAGTTTAAAAATCATCAAATAAAAATCCCAATTAAAGAAGTGATTATAAATTAATTAGGTAATAAATAACATCCAATAAAGCCCCTTTCTACTCCATTGGATCAACCCATAAGTGGGTTATCCCTCCATTGATCCCATGGTTTCAATGGAAGCGGAAAGTAGACTCATGAGGGAGGAAATGGAGAAGTAAAGAAAGCAACAAAAATAAAATGATCACTCCACCGTTGTGTGAATAATTTCACAAGGGTTGGTGTGAATAAATTCATACCTTGATCCAACGGTATCAAAGTGATATGAAGAACAACAGAATAAGAGTAGAAGAAGAACTTTTATTAAGATACTAAAGTGAATTGAACAACTTACATGTGAAAGACAAATTTGAGGCAACAAAAATGCAGCATAACATTACAATTGAACAAAGCATCCAAGATTCCAAACTCCTTCACCACCACTGCCTTAAATAGGAATTTTGGGAGTCTTGGGTCGAGCCTCAAATAGTATAAAGCATCTCAATTAATTTTGGTAGGCCATAGGTGGTGGAAAGCTTGTGGAATTTGAACCTTTCCACATTTGACCCGAGGTGGAAGCCAACTTTCCTTTACCGAACCGACGCGTCTGGAAGACCTTCTAGAAGGCCGAATCAGAGAGAGACATAGAAGAAGAAAATGGAGCTCCGGATGTCTTCTAACCGCCTGTAAAATATGGGACCATTTTTAGGTTTGGATTCCGAGATATGATAAAATTATTGGACTGTTTTTCTGGGTCTCAGAATCTGGACCAGAATTGTATCTCTAACTTGGGACGCCTTAATGACCACCATAGAGTCCGAATTAGCATTGGATCATGAAGAGTTATTTGTTACTATTCATGTCTTATAGCATCCCAAAAAATGTGGGATTCATTGGGCCTGTATGTTGGGCCCCACAGTCTCATCAGTGGGATAGTGTCCAATCTGCCTTCTCTAGAATTGCTTCCTTTCATCACAAAATATCCCCATCTTCTTCCATGAATTCTCCATTGATCCCTGAACGAAACATGTTCATATTGAAGTGTAGATAAATTTAAAAAAATATCAAATTAAAATATGTATAATCAGATGAATCATTGGGTACTTCAAATGATGTTAAAAAATGTACCACATAATAGTGCAATTTAAGAAGGTATTACAATCATAATGTGAAATGATGTTCAAAGTGTTAAATGCACTAAAATGGTGTTTATGAATAATAAGGCACATAAATATTATATATATTAACAATGAATATTAGCCTCATTTATTGGCTTATCACACCCTCCAACATGAGTTTTTCTAATCCCGAGCAAAATATATCTCAACAATATGAAATTCAAATTCCCTTTTCTAAAAACATTTTAATACACAATGATCACCAAAATAACTTATACCAAACAATCACAAAACCCATAAAAATATTTTAATACAAGATAGTTTCATAAGAAGATCCCAATCCCAAGCCCATTCCTTTGTTCAAATTCATTGCCATATTTCATCCAATATCAATTAAGTATGAGGATGTGTTGTGCATCACAATAGACATGGGGGTTCATCTTTATTCAAGGGGGAAATTACGAAAGCTCTAGGTGTAATAACATTTCAATATTAAGATGAGTATTCATTTTTTTTATTTAATTTTTTTGTTTTTGTTTTTTTTGCAATTTTTCCATGGTAATTGAAGTTGCACTCAAAAGAGTCAACCCCTGTAGAAAGACTTTGACGATGACTCCCAGGCTCAAAGAGCTTAGGGAACCAAGTGAAACCCACATACTCGGGCATCATCTCGAGTTAACTCAGTCAAAAACAAATTCAAATTACCAAATATAGAGATAAAATTACTAACTCTGGGCCAGACAACTATGGAGTCACGATCCCCAAGTGCCGAAAGCCACGCATTAGGTCATTTCATTGCTCTACGCGCAATTTTTTTAATATTTTTTTGAATACTCATATTAAACTAAAATGATCACCAAACCTATGATATTTATTTAGAGGACCCCATTAACTCAAACTAATACCCCACTATCCAAGGGACGTGCAATGTGATCTTTTTTTATTTGGATGAAAATATAAACGATGAAATATCACATTGGACAGCCACACTTTCCAAAATCAATGCTCATGAAATTATACAAGGATTAAAATCAGAATCAGGGTATGCTAAATTATTTGATATTCAGTTTCAAAGTGTGCAATGTGTATTACCATGTTTAAAGTTAAAGGAATTTTTTCTTCCATTTTCACAATTTTTTTCCAAATCATTTATCATTTTTTTGACACAAAAGCATTTTTTATTTTATCTCCCCCCCAACTTAAAATAACACTATCCCCAGTGTTTAAAGAAAAGAAAATTTAGAAGGGGGTAGAGGTAGATAATGAAAGTTCAAAAAGGAAATTGAAAATGAGGGTCATGGAATTAAGCCACCTGGTGGTTGAAGTTTGAAGTTCTTGCTACTCCAAATTAGTCATTTGATCTCTTGGGGGATGTAGGCACCTCCTTGATTGAACATGTATCACCCAAAATAGTACCTAAACAAAAAGAAGAACAAACCAGACAAAACAAACAGCACAACGACTTATTTAATTCCAAGTATCATCATTTTTCTGGTTTTTCCTGTTTTTATTTTTATTTTTTATTTTTTTTAAATCAAACTAATGATACATTGTCTTCTTTTTAATTTTCTGGGTAAGGTATTACTCAGGGATCACACCGCGTGACACAGATGAATACGATTCTCCCCTTTCATACCCATCCATACTCATAATAGAAGAACATGTCAATAGTCCTTTTTTTAAATGTAAAAATGATTAATTAATCCTATTTAAAATATAAAGTTTATTAAAATAACAAAATGATAAGAAACTTGAAAACCATGGGTTGCCTCCCATGAAACGCTTTGTTTAACGTCGTTAGCCCGACATGGACCCTAAATCTATCAATTTTTTCCTTGTTCATAGGTTGGCTCAGTTAACTCAACCTCTATTTCCTGTTTATTGAACGATTCAATGAATGGTTTTAACCTTTGACCATTGACATTGAAAATGTAACCACTTGTGGGATCTTGAATCTCTACTACCCCATGGGGGAATACATGATGCACTATGAAAGGTCCTGACCATCTAGACCTTAACTTTCCCGGATGTAAATGAAGTTTTGAACTATACAAGAGCACAAGTTTTCCCGGTTCAAAATGTTTGACCTTGATATTCCTAGATTGGTAGGCTTGAACTCTATCTTTATTGATCCTTGAATTTTCATAAGCCTCCATCCTTAGTTCCTCCAGTTCATTGAGATCTAATTTCCTTTTTGTTCCGGCCAATGAGAGGTCATAATCCATTTTATTAATTGCCCAAAAGGCCTTATGTTCAATCTCCACTGGCAAATGGCATGCTTTACCATAAACCAACCTATATGGGGACATTCCTAAAATGGTTTTATATGCGGTTCTATAGGCCCAAAGAGCATCTAAGAGTTTCTCAGACCAATCTTTCCGAGAGGTGTTGACAATTTTTTTAAGAATTTGCTTAATCTCCATATTCTCTAACTCAGATTGACCATTGGTTTGAGGATGGTATGTAGTGGACACTTTATGAGAAATACCATACTTAGACATGAGTGAAGAGAATGGGCGGTTGTAGAAATGGGTTCCTCGATCACTGATTATAGCCCTAGGAATTCCAAATCAATAAAATATGTTCTCTTTCAGAAATCGAATCACAACTTGATGATCATTGGACTTAGTGGGAATAGCCTCAACCCATTTTGAGACATAATCAATAGCTAAGAGTATGTAGAGGTATCCCCTAGAGTTTGGTAAGGGACCCATTAAATCAATTCCCCAACAGTCAAATATTTCAACCACTAAGATGGGAGTGAGTGGCATTTGATTCCTTTTTGTGATGGACCCTACTTGTTGACACCTAGGACATCTTTGAAAAAATGTATAGGAGTCCCTTGAGAGGGTGGGCTAGAAAAGACCACATTTAAGAATCTTAGCAGATGTTTTCTTAGAGGAAAAGTGACCTCCACATGCCTCACTGTGACAGAATTTAAGGATGGACTATTGTTCAGATTCTGGAACACACCTCCTAATGACTTGGTCAGGGCAGAACTTATAGAGGTAAGGATCATCAAACACATAGTGTCTAACATCAGAAAGAAATTTCCTTCGAGCTTGAGTCCCTAAGAATTTTGGAATGACTCCTGTCACTAATAAATTTGCTATGTCAGCATACCAAGGGTAGTCACTCACAGAGTATAGGTGTTCATCAGGAAACGAATCAGACACAGAGAGGTGATTTGAGTTGTCTTTGAATTCCATCCTAGAGAGGTGATCTACTACAAAATTTTCAACTCCATTTTTATCCTTGATTGTGAGGTCAAATTCTTGTAAGAGAAGGACCCACCTAATCAGTCTAGCCTTAGCATCTTGTTTTTGGAAGAGGTATTTTAGTGCAGAATGGTCAGTGAACACAGTGATGAGGGATCCTAAGAGGTAGGACCTAAACTTCTCTAAGGCAAACACTATAGCAAGTAACTCCTTTTCAGTGGTGGTGTAGTTGATTTGGGCATCATTTAAGGATTTGCTTGCATAAGCAATGACATAAGGATTTTTATCACAACGTTGTCCTAACACAGCTCCTACAGCAAAGTCACTGGTATCACACATAATTTCAAAAGAAAGGTTCCAATTTGGATATTTCATAATGGGAGGAGAGGTGAGAGAGGATTTGAGGGTTGAGAATGAACCCTCATAGCTTTCGGTCCAAACAAAAGGAGCATCCTTTACTAGCAGAGCACAAAGGGGACAGGAGATTGAACTAAAGTCCTTGATGAATCTTCTATAGAAACCAGCATGTCCTAAGAAAGACCTCACTTCCTTGACGGTTTTGGGTGATGGAAGGTGACGAATGATGTCAACCTTTGCTTTATCAACTTCAATCCCCCTACTAGAGACCAGATGGCATAGAACAAGTCCCTCTTTAACCATGAAATGGCATTTTTCCCAGTTTAGGACTAGATTCTTTTCTTCTCATCTTGACAAGACTCTCTCCACATTCTGCAGACATACCTCAAAAGTATCCCCAAACACAGAGAAGTCATCCATGAAGACCTCTAGAAAATCCCCTACCATGTCTGAGAAGATTCCCATCATGCACCGCTGGAAGGTTCCAGGGGCATTGCATAACCCGAAGGGCATGCGTTTGAAGGCAAAGTTACCGAAAGGACATGTGAATGTAGTCTTCCCTTGATCCTCTAGGGAGACCTCAATTTGATTGTACCCCGAGTACCCATCTAAGAAACAGTAGAAGGCATGACCTTCCACTCTCTCAAGGACTTGGTCAATGAATGGTAAGGGGAAATGGTCCTTCTTGGTGAATGAGTTTAGTTTCCTATAGTCAATGCAGACCCTCCATCCACTACTCACCCTTGTTTGAAGAATCTCTCCATCCTTATTGGTTATCACTATGATTCCAGCCTTTTTTGGAACCACTTGGATTGGGCTCACCCATTCACTCTCAGCTATGGGATACATGATACCATCTTTTAACGATTTCAGAAGTTCCTTCCTTACTACCTCCATGAGATTAGGATTGAGTCTCCATTGAGGTTGATGACATGGCTTTGAATCAGATTCCAGAACAATCCTATGAGTCCTGATAAGTGGGCTAATCCCAGGAATATCAGAAAGGGTCCAACCAATGGCTTTCTTATGCTTCCTAAGGACATCTAGAATCATCCTCTCATGATTGGATTCAAGAGAAGAAGAAATTACAATAGGATGTGTTTGATTTTCCCCTAGGAAGGCATACTTTAGTGCAGCAGGAAGTTCCTTCAATTCAAGATCAGGTTGGTTCAAAATTTCAACAGAAGATTGGGACATTAGATCAAGATAAATTTATTTTTTTAGAGTTTCAGATAGGATTGATTCCCCACATGTAGAAGTTTCAGCTACTAGATTGGATTGATCCGATTTAGGGAAGGAAATTAGAGTGGTCTCCATGAAAGTGGTTTCTTGAAAGGTTTCACTGATTGTTGGACCTAAGACTTCATAATAAGATCAATTTGAAAATGATTCAAGCCAAGGAGATAAACTTCCTTCATATGAACAAAGGAAATCAATCTCATCCTGACTTAAACATTCATCAAATATTCCTTGATGTTCCATGGATTCATTATCAATGCTTCCTATCATGTTTACTTCATGAATGTCCTCCTCATCCCCTATTTGTGAGCTTGCATTATAAATGTTCAAGTCTGGACTCATGTTCCCAAAGGTGATGGTCATGTTCCCATTTCGGACTCGGATAACAGAGTTGATTGTTGCAATAAAAGGACGACCAAGGCTGATTGGGGTTTATTCCTTATTTCCTAAGTTTGTATGGTTTTCAAGGACAATGAAGTCAGCAGGGTAGATGAAGTTTTCAACCTTTACTAGAACATCCTTTAAAATCCCCTTTGGAACCCTAATGCTACGATCAGCCAGTTGAAGTGTGACAGATGTGGGTTGGAGTTCTTCTAGGCCTAACTAGCAATACACGACATAGGGGATGAGATTGACACTAGCAACTAGATCACACAAGGCCTTGACAACTTTGCTTTCTCCTAGTTCAACATTGATGTAAGGGCAACCTGGGTCTTTCAACTTAGGAGTAATGGTCCCTTGAATGGTGGTACTCACATTAGCAGCCAAAAGGACTTGGTTTTTATGTGAAAATTTTCTTTTAAAAGTGCACAAGTCCTTAAGGTACTTTGAGTAGGAAGGTATGGTTTGGATTTCATCGATAAGAGGAATGTTCAACTTGACTTGTGAGAATATTTCCCTCAATGTTTCACTCAGTTCAGGCTTGGGTTTCCCCCTCATGCGTTGAGGAAATGGTGCAGGTTGTGGGGTTGTTTGTTGAAGAGTTGTTTCCTTGAAAATGTTATCAGTTTACTCAATTTGATCTTGTGGTTCATTTGAATTTTCATCCAAGTTTGAATCTTCAGGTGGGTTCTGAATTAGTTGTTCAGGTTTCTCAATTGATTTCCCACTTCTTAAAACAGTCACAACCTTTAGTTGTTCATGAGTTGTTTGAGTGAAACTTGACTCTCCCCTTGAAGTTGAGGATGGCATCGCCTGAGTAGGCATGGGTGCCTTTCCAGTTTTTATGGTTTGAAGTTCTTGTTTAAGGGAAGAGACTTCTGAGTTCATCCTTTCCATTTTTTTTCACAGTTGTTCTAGTAGGCTTTGTGGAATAGTTTGGGTGGGTGCTTGAGTAGGTTGGTTTACCCTAGGGGGATATTTTGGAGGTGGTATGGTTTGTTGAAAATGGACCGGTGGCTGTTGGTATTGGATAGGTTGGGTTTGGAACTGGTTATGGGTTTGGTAGTTCTGATGGGGGTAAGGATTTTGTCCCTGTGGTTGGCTAGGTTGTTGGTTATCTTTCCAGCGGAAGCCTGGGTGGTCGTTATACCTTGGGTTGAAGGTGTTTTGGTATTGAGGCTTTTGAAAGTTCAAAGCATTTACTTCCACTGGGGGTCCTCTTAAGAGAACATCCTTGATGGATGGAATGGTTGGGAAGTTGTCTGTCTTATGGTCATGTTTGTCACAAATTGTGCAAACAGGGTCAACAGTTTGGATTTCATGGACTTTCCTAAGGTCTATCTCTTCAACCTTCCTAGAGAGTGATGCGAGTTTAGCCCTAAGGCTTTCCTCTTCTCTAAGTGTATGAATTCCAGTAGTTCTTTGTGGCTTTTCAGAATAAGGTGAAGTTACCCATGTTTGGTTTTGTTCAGAAAGGCTTTCTAGATACTCGTAAGCATCATTTGGGGCTTTGTTTTTAAAGGTTCCATTACACATCATGTCAATGAATTGTTTGTTCCCCAAACCCAACCCTTCATAGAAAATTCTCACTTGTTCAGGAATAGAAAAACCATGGTGTGGAACCATGTTTAGAGTGTCTTTGAACCTCTCCCATGTTTCATAGAATGACTCTCCCTCTTTTTCAAAAAAGTTTTGGATACTCTTTTTAAGTGCAATTGTTTTATGGTGGGGAAAGTATTTTTTATAGAATTCTCTTTGTAGTTGGTCCCAAGAGTTTATGGACGATGGCCTCAAATTGTTTAGCCAATTTTTAGGTCGATCCTTTAAATAAAAAAGAAATAGCCTCATCTTAGCTGATTCTAGTTGATGTGGGGGACACATGGTTTCTACAATGTCATTGAACTCCTTAATGTGCAGATATGGCATATCGGACTCCATTCCATGGAATGTGGGAAGGTGGTTTAGGACATGGGGTTTAAAGATGTAGTTGGCATCTCCTAGGGAATTGTGTCTAATTCATGAGGGGGCATTGGTCCAAGAAGGTTTGAGGTAGTCATTCATGGTTTGATCAATTGCATTCCCCAAGTTTGGGGCTGCCTCATTTGGGTTTCCATTTTGGTTCCCACACGGGTTTATGAGTTGGTTTCTTTGAAGTCCTTCCATTGAAATTGGATCAATTTTGGACTCTAGAGTATTAGGAAGATTAGTATCTAATGGAAATATTTCCCTTGGTGTACTTGACTCCCTAACCCCAGGACTATCCACCCCAACAAGACGGTTTGATTGATCGCGGGTGTAGGCGGACATGCGCCAAAAGAAAAAAAACCGAGAAAGGGACAAGATAAGAGAATTTGGATGAGAAAAGAAGAAATGGGGGATAATAGAATGGGTGTTTAGATGACTTACTTGGGTCCCTGGCAATGGTGCCAAAATTTGATTCTCTCTCAAATTTACCCAAGAGAAGAAGGTAAGACGGTCCTTGTAGTTTAGCTTGGGTTATCGAATCCACAGAGACCTAAGAAGAAACCTATAGACACATACATTCTATGGACTGTTTTCGGCTATGAAGTGGACAACTTGGATTGATTTTGGATGGTTTTTAAATACATATAATATATTTAAGTTAATTCAATTTAAAATAATGAGTTGATCCTAGGTTATCGCTCGGGGTGGATTGGACGTATTTTCTTTTTAATGATTTCAATTTCTTAAATTTGAGATGGGTTCATTTAAGGAGATAAAACAACATCATAACTTACTGGTTTAATGCCTACACCCTTTAATACTAATCACCTATACACTTGATGGATCAAAGTTTTGAGCACTTCAAGTTAAAGGTTCGTATTAGTACTTGAAGTGTGTGGCCTTAAATTCAACAAGGACGATGGAGTTTAAAAATCATCAAATAAAAATCCCAATTAAAGAAGTTATTATACATTAATTAGGTGATAAATAACATCCAATCCATCCATTTTCTACTACCTTGTATCAACCCATAAGTGGGTTAGCCCTCCATTGATCCCATGGTTTCAATGGAAGTGGAAAGTAGACTCATGAGGGAGGAAATGGAGAAGTAAAGAAAGCAACAAAAATAAAATGATCACTCCACCGTTGTGTGAATAATTTCACAAGGGTTGGTGTGAATAAATTCACACCTTGATCCAACGATATCAAAGTGATATGAAGAAAAACATAATAAGAGTAGAAGAAGAACTTTTATTAAGAAACTAAAGTGAATTGAACAACTTACATGTGAAAGACAAATTTGAGGCAACAAAAATGCAGCATAACATTACAATTGAACAAAGCATCCAACATTCCAAACTACTTCACCACCACTGCCTTAAATAGGCATTTTGGGAGCCTTGGGTCGAGACTCAAATAGTACAAAGAATCTCAATTAATTTTGGTAGGCCATAGGTGGTGGAAAGCTTGTGGAATTTGAACCTTTCCACATTTGACCCGAGGTGGCAGCTAGCTTTCCTTCCCCAAACAGACGCGTCTGGAAGACCTTCTAGACGGCAGAATCAGAGTGCGCCATAGAATAAGAAAATGGATCTCCTGATGTCTTCTTACCGGATGTAAAATTTGGGCCCATTTGGAGTTTTGGATTCCGAGATATGATAAAATTAGTGGACTGTTTTTCTGGGACACAGAATCTGGCCCAGAATTGTATCTCTAACTTGGTCCGCCTTAATGACCACCATAGAGGCCTAATTAGCATTGTATCATGAAGAGTTATTTATTAATATGCATGTATTATAGCATCCCACAAAATATGGGATTCATTGGGCCTTTATTTTGGGCCCCACAGTCTCATCAGTGGGATAGTGTCCAATCTGTCTTCTCTAGAATTGCTTCCTTTCATCACAAAATATCCCCATCTTCTTCCATGAATTCTCCATTGATCCCTGAATGAAACATGTTCATATTTGAGTGTAGATCAATTTCCAAAAATATCAAATTAAAATATGTATAATAAGATGAAGCATTGGGTACTTCAAATGATGTTAAAAAATGTACCACATAATAGTGCAATTTAAGAAGGTATTACAATCATAATGTGAAATGATGTTCAAAGTGTAAAATGCACTAAAATGGTGTTTATTAATAATAAGGCACATGAATATTATATATATTAACAATGAATATTATCCTAATTTAGTGTCTAATCATGTTTCATAGGGTCTTATTGTTTCATGTATTTCAATTTATTTTTAAATCCCTAGGGCGTTACATTCTCCCCACTTTCTGGAAATTGTGTCCTCACAATTTTATTTAATTATCAAACAAGTGAGGGTAAATTTCTCTCATAGCATTTTTAGATTCCCATGTTACATATTCAACCATTTCGTTTCTCCACAAAACCATTACATGGTAAATTACCTTATTCTGCAATACTTGTTCTCTTTGATCAAGAATATGAACATGTTGCTCTTCATAAGAAAGGTTCTCTTCTAGCTGAACTGCTTCTAGTCTCAAAACATGATATGAATCTGGAACATACTTTCTCAACATCAAAACATGAAAATAATTGTGTACCTAAGATAAAATCAGAGACAAAACTACTCGATAAAAAACTAGTCCAACTTTCTTTAGGATTTCATAAGGTCCAATGAACCGTTGACTCATTTTCCTTTCTTACAAAAATGCATAACACTTTTCTATGGTGAGATTCTAAGAAAAATATGATCACCTACCTCAAAAGAAAAGTCTTTACACCTATTATTACATAACTTTTTTTCTTGCTCTGAGCTGTTCTCATGTATTGCTGGATCATCTTCACTTTCTTAGCCACTTCCTCTATTAATTCTAGTCCCATCAACTTACTTTCCATGACTTCATCCCAAAAAGCTAGAGTTTGAAACCACTTCCCATATAATACCTCAAAAGGTTCAATCTGTATATTGGAATGAAAAATATTATTATAATAAAATTCAACTAAAGAAATATATTGATTCCAAATTCCCTAGTAATCCATTGAATAAGCTAAAAAAATATCCTACAAATTCCGAATTGTCCGTTCTAACTTCCCATCTGATTAAGAATAATTTTTTTACTGAAATTTGATTCTATTCACAATAATTTCTGAAGGCCTTTCCAAAAGTTATAAGTGAACTTGGGATCATAGCCAGATATAATGGAAAAAGGAACTTTATGTAACCTGACAATCTCTTTAATATACAGTTGATAAATATGATCCAAATACATAATATCTCTAATAGGAAAAAAAATGTACAGATTTACTCAACCGATCAACAACAACCCAAATCTCATTGTTACCTTGATAATTCTTTGGTAGTCCCACCATGAAGTCCATGGATATATTCTCCCATTTCCACTCTGGCACTGAAAAAGGCTGAAGCATCCAATTTGGTAGTTATCTCTCTGATTCAACCTATTGACATGTTAAACATTTCATGATAAAATATGCAATATATCTTTTCATTCCATCCCACCAGTAATACTTATGAAGGTCTTTATACATCTTAGTACTTCCAAGATGAACTAAAAATGGAGAACTATGAGATTACCACAATAATTCTTTCTTCATTTGGGAATCACAATGCACACATAATCTTTTTCCAAATCTCAAAATGCAATATTTATCAATGTTAAATTTTGGAAACTTACCCATTTTAACTAATTTTACCCTTTTTTGTAACTCCCCATCTTTCTTATATGCTTTCTTAATTCTTTCTCACAAAGATTACTTCACTGAAACTTGAAACAAAATAGAGGAATTTCCTACACCAATAACTTCCAAGACAAAATTCATAAAATATTAATCGAGGGGTCATGTTCTAATAATAACATGGTTAATGATGCATGATGTTTTCAACTCAAGGCATCTTACACTTTGTTTGCTTTTTTAGGATGGTAATTGATCATGAAATCATAATCTTTTATCAATTAAAACCATATTCTTTATATTATGTTTAATTACTTTGAGTGAATATATACTTCATACTTTTGTGGTTAGTATATATTTCACATTTGGCTGCATATAAATGATGCCTCCAATTTTTTAAAGCATAAACCATAGTTTATAATTCCAAATCATGTGTGGGATAATTTAACTCATGAGGTTTTAGTTGTCTTGAAACATAAGAAATTACTTGATCATTATGAATCAGAACACAACCAAGTCCATTCAATGAAGCATCACTGTAGATGACAAAATCACAAGTCCTAGAAGGTAGGGACAAAATTGGATCATTCAATAATCTCTTATTCAGTTTCTAAAAACAAACATAAAATTATTATATCAAAATAAATTTAACCCCTTTTAGTGTTAACTTAGTTAGAGGGATAGATAACCGTGAAAAGTTTTTAACAAACCGCCAGTAATAACCTGCTAATCCAAGAAAAATATGAATCTCTATAACATTTTTAGGTCTTGGATATTCATCAACCTCTTTTGTTTTGGTAGGATCAACTATTATTCCATCCTTATTTACAATATTACCAAGAAAAGAAATTTGTTGCAACTAAAATTTACATTTTCTGAATTTTCCATACAGTTTATTTTCTTTTAAGGTTTAAATAACAACCCTTAGATGTTTTTTATGCTCTTATTTACTTTTATAATATACCGGAATTTTATCAATAAACACAATCAAAAACTTATCCAAGAACTCATGAAGTATTATTTTCAAAAGATCCATGAATATAGAAGGTGAATTAGTTAACCCAAACAACATAAAAACAAATTCATAATTCCTATATCTATTATGGAACACAGTCTTTAGAATGTCTTCTTCCTTTACTTTCAACTAATGGTACCCCAAACTCAGTTCAAGCTTCAAAAAATAATGTGCTCCCTAGATTTGATCAAACAAATCATCGATACAAGGAAAAGGATGCTTGTTTTTAACAATGATATTGTTCAAGGATCTATAATCAATACAAAGTCTCATGGAACCATCTTTCTTTTTAACGAACAAAACAAGAGCTCCCAATGGTGAAGTGCTAGGTCAGATGAAGCCTTTATCTAATAATTTATGCAACTAATTTTTCAATTCAAGAAGTTCCTTTTGATCCATTTAATAAGGGGACTTTGAAATTGGATTAACATATGAAACTAAGTTAATTGCGAATTCAACTTCCCGATCAGGTATAACACCGGGTAACTCATCAGGAAAAACATCAAGGTGTTTATTTACCACTAGCATATCATTCATATGAAAAGTACCCTTATTTTAAAAAATATGAGAAAGATAACTTTAATTTTCATCTTTCAACAGTTTCTCAGCTTCTTGATATGTTATCAATTGTATGGGTTCATTCTTGTATACAAACTGAAACTCTTTATAAAAAAACTTCTTTAGCTCTACAATCAATATTATCATGATAAATTGAAAGACAATCCATACACAGAATGACATCAAACTATACTAATGGAAAAACAATTTTTTTTGCAGGTAATGTATTTCCATAAATAACAGTAGAAAGAATCTTAAATGCATTTTTTGTGGTAACATTTCCCTCTAGTGTTTTAACAATAAGTTCTGGTCTCATTTGTTGAGGTGATATTTCCATTTTACCATAAAATTTCTCAGAAATAAGGAATGTGTAGACCCCATATCAAACAATAATTTAGAAAAATATGAGTAAATAAACAAAGTACCTGATACCAATTCATTGGATGGTCCAACATCTACTGACGTAGTCACAAAGGATCTCACTACACCTTTCTGCTTATAGTCTGACTGCTTTCCATCACTCAGATCTTTTCTTGGGTAGGAATTTTCATAATGACCCATCTCACCACATTTGAAACACTTTACACTTTTATTATCAGAATTGATCTTAAGATCATTTTCAATATAATCTCAGGCCACATGCCCAAACTTACCACATCGAAAAAACTTCTTGTTTTTAGTAAGACATTCCCTAGGGTGTTTTTTACCAAACTTTTCACAAATTGGAAACCAGAATTTTTTACCATCATATCTTTGATTGATTCTTACCCATCACTTTACACATGGAACTATTCTTCTACTTTTCATTAAAGTACACATGATCATCATAAAACTCCATTTCTACCCTCTTATAACATCAGACAAGTTTTTCATAACTTTTGAATTCTCAGGAATCCAATGCCATTCGATATCTTGGGTTCAATCCTGAGTAAAAATGGTTGATTTTTATATCGAGATCCAAAATAATATTTGGAGAATACCTCACCAGTCAGGTGAAGTTCTATTCATACAAAAAAAACTGAATCTTCCTCCTTTTGATTCAATTCAAGGTATTTCATCTCCATCCTGAGTTAAACCACCTTTGGAAAATATTTTTCAAGGAAAAGACTTTTAAATTCATCCCACTATAAGGCATTAATATCATCTCTATACATGATATTATTGACCATTGAGCACCAATGAATACTTTCACCTTCAAAAAAATAAATGGAAAGACTTACCTTTTGATTATCTGAATATCCCATAACATTGAATATCTTTTCAAGGGATTTAATCCATCCTTCATCCACTACTGAGTTAGAAGATCCAATGAAAGTAGGAGGGTGTTGCCTTATAAAATTTTCCACTATTGTCATGTTCCTTTGTGGTATCTATGGTTGTTCTCTTTCATATATTACACCACCATTATTTCCCGAGTCAGCTGAGCCATTACTATCAAAAAAATTTCGGTTCCAATTCTTACCATTCCTGATTGCGGATTTAGAAATATATCAGCCTCTCGGTTCCTTTTAACTTCATCTTCCCTATTTCTTATGAGGAAAACCATTCTAAAAAGATATATCTTAGATGAATAAACATGGTGATCTTTAAATTCTATAAAATTTATACATAAAAATAAGGTAAAAATCATTTATGGAATTCGGTTAACATTATACTAACTCTTAAAGCTATCAAAACCGTGCTCTGATACCAACTATAAGGACCCGAACTTAAACATTTCATATTCGAACTATTTCAACTAGATTTAACATCTTTACATTCCAAAATATCTTTTCAGTTTAGAGTTTTATAAAGTTAGGACATAACTCATACATATCAACCCACAATCATATAAATGGGTACCACTAAAAGAGTATCCATTTATTCCAAAACATAATTTCTTTAATATAAAACAACAACATGATTTATTTGAAAAATCTTTATAACATTTAACTTGACTTCCTTATTTATCTTACACATCCTTATAACCTCTGAAAAACATTTAAAACATGGGATGAGAATAAAAATCTTAGTAAGATATATAAAAATAAATAAAGAAACCATTAGTCCATGAATACTTATAATCATATGAAATCATTTTCACAAATACATACTTCTCACCCATATACACTTACTTTATAAAACAAGAGATTTCCATAAAACATTATAGAAAATATATAAAACCATATTGTTATATTGGGGAATTAATTAATTATATTGTAACCCTCATGAATACCTTATGATTTTTAACCCTCAAAACTACCTTACATTGTAACCCTCATGGCTACCTTGTGGTGTAACCCTCACAGTTATACTTGGAGTAACCATACGGCTGAAATTCAACGTACACATACCCAATGCATTAGAGAGAGATATAGGTCCTAACCTTCATCATAAACAATTATAATGAACCAAAACATAATCATAAAACATGAATAATTTCATAAAACTATTCCTTTTTGAATTTTTTAAAAATTAAAATTTAAAAGAGGGTTTATAAAGAAGAGTCCCTTACATATACCATATCATTGAATCGAGAATTGATAAAATGAAATGAATATGTATACTCACTGTAAATATACATAATAAAACATAATACAATATAAATTCATTTCATAAATAATATTCGCATGAAAAAATCAATGAAGTAGAAGGATAACCCAAAGAATGGAAATTGTGTTAAGAATTCCCTTACCTCAGGTTCGTCTTACTTAAAAATTGTTTAAAACTTATATATAATTGTTAAAAGGGTGTTATTAATATTTTATAGAAGAATAATAATGTTTTTAACACCTTATATGATCATTTTATAAAATAATTTGACCCATTTATTAATAATATTTTGTTCTTTCCATTGTTTTGAGTGCGTGGTTTACATGATTTCCATGGTCGGTTCGTAAAGGATTTTATTATTGAATAAAAGAGAAACTCTAGAAGTGGAATGGAATGGAATTAATATGTTACCATAATATTAAATTATTCCATAAATAATTTTGGTTATATTTTATGAGGATGAATCATTAGATAAATCATTAGTGATATTCATTTTGATCATTTTGGCGGTTCTTCGATAATCACAAACTTTTTTCATCATATAAATTTAATATTATGAATAAAAGTTAATTAAAGAAAATAAGAGAGGTAATATAATAAACTTTAAAATATTTTACAAAAAATTAAAATGGTTTTATCATCATATTTTAAGGAAGTAAAGGAAATTGAAAACATATCGTCCACAATTTTGATAAATTTACACATCACATACATTGTTTTTATTTTTAGAGTAAGAGGAAGATGAGAGGAAGAATGATGATTAATTTTTACATAAATATGATAAAAATATAGAATATATATAATAATTAAGATTTCATGCCTCTTGGATAAGGGGATGTTAATAGAGTATAAGAAAAGAAAAGGAATTGAAAAAAATACAAGAAAATGAAAGAGGATTCTTACCTCTTGATCTCTTCTCCTTGAGATCCTCTTTAAGGCCTTTGGTGTTGGCATTTTGGTAAGAACAACAGGTATTGGATGTGGGTAAGATCCTTGTAAAGGTTATTTGGCAGAATTTAGAAAATTATCAAAGCTTGAGAGGTGTGAGAGGAAGAGGGGGGTGAGGGTGGTATTTATAGTGGAGGAGATGAGGGTTTTTCCATTATTTTAATCATTAGTTTAATTTTTTTGCTCAAGACTATGAATAGTCTTGATTCCTATGAACAAAAAAATTAAATAGAGCATGTGAGTTAAAAATAAGGGTGATTAAATCATCCATGATTCTATTAATAGTATATTTAACTGATAATATATATATGTGGTGAATTACTGTATTTTAGTATTCATAAAAAAATTCAAGAATTTCAGAAAAATACCAAAAATTCACCCTAACCATTTTTCGATGTGTAGAATTAAAAAATGAACTCCATTTTTTGAAAATAATTTTCAATATGATTATTTTAATTTTTAAATAAAATCATAATTTATTTGAAAAATAACAATTTAAAAACTATAGCTTATTTTATATCATCTTGAAAAATTAATCATGATATCATTATCTTATAACCTCAAGAAAATAAAATAATAATATGATTTAATATTCATAAGGGTAATATTACTTTTCATATTACTATTAATAAGGGTATGCTACTATTCATCCAAAATCAAGTTAGTTCTATAAGACTCTAAATAATTTACTGATCACAACCGTATATGCCCATTTTTCCAAATTCGAAACATAGAAGTAGAAAAATTATGTTTAATGGATAGTTTCTAACTATCTCTTTAAAACAAGGTGTTATTTCATAGAGTATTAGTGTTTCATGAATTTTAATTTATTTTTAAATCCCTGGGGTTTTACAATGTGATTGCATATATTTTATGTTTTGTTTGATTACAAGAAATATTTATATTTTAGGTATATTACAAAACCCTCTTATCATTTTATGTGAAAATATTTTTAATAGATCACTATGTTTTAATTATATCTTGAGTTATAGTGAACATATTTTTATAAAACCAATTTAATATGAAATATGAAATGTTTATATAACTTTTTTTTTAACGACTACAAAGTCAAATTATTTCAGTGACATATTCACATTTTGATCTGAACCTGATACATGCTTTTGGTATGGACAATATTTTTATTCTTATGGTGTTGTTAAATTTTATTTCTTTATTTAATTATAACATGAGTTATATAGATTTCATTCTTGAACAAATTGTGTCATTCAATAGATAATACATTTTTTTACATTTAATTATAATAAATAGAAGTCTTAATTTGTTGTTTATGTGGTGAAAAAATGCCCGAATTTTATAAAAAAAATATAGAATTATGGAATTTCCAAAATTGAAAAAATATTTAATTTATTTGATATATCTTTTGATTACCACTGGAATCACTCAATGTTTGTTGGTTTATAAAGATAATTTTTTTTATATATTTCATTCAACCACATGAAAATATAAAAATGTCATCAATGTGCCTTAAAAATTGGCCAAATAACTGCAAATGTTTTTGCAGTATTCAAAAAACATATTTCAAAATTTTTATCATATATCTTATTATACATTTCAGTTTGAATAAATTATTGATTAGTTAGAAATATATCATAATTATCTTCATTTAAATATCCTAGACATTTTTCTAATTCTATCTTTTAGATGGGATAAAATTTTGATGAAGTTTATATTGACATACTTATGCATAAAATAATAAAATCACTTATTTTTTCTACTACAGTCATTTAAATTTTATTCTTTCATTATTTATAAAAATATGTTATCATTATAAAATATTTTTCTTGCTCTATTTTTTTATATATTTATATATTTTAATACTACATGTTTATAATAATTGTTTTTTATTATTTTCCTTATTCTAAAATTATTTATTAATAATGTTTAGTCTATATGAATAAATTTGAAGCAATTTAAAAATGTTTCACTATTATTTTAAATATAGATTTAATTTTTCATAGATAAAAATAAAACATTTATTAAAAAATTTTATTAGTGCTTAAATTCTTGATTTTTTTCTTCTAAGTTATTTACTAATATGGTTAAATGATTTCAAATTGTTTTTAATGTATTAAATGCACATTAATAATGTTTTTATATTTTATGAATTTATACAGAATATATTTATTTATAGTTAATATGATTGTGATATTTATGGTATTAATTGATTGAGTTTTATGGAGATAGTTTTAATGATCGACTCATTTAAACTTATTCAAACTTTGTATTTAAATTAGTTTGAATACCCCAAAATTTTTGTAATTTATTTTAATCATGCGTACACATACAACACAAATTTCCAATATTTAAGTTTTTATATTTTTGAGTTAATTTCATTTATTTGATTTTTTATAAATTAATATTTAATGTTAATGAAATTATTCAAACTTATTTTGTAATATTTAATACAGTATAATTAAGTTTTTATTATTACACATTGCATGAAATTGGAATGAATTTTGAAATTTAAAATGTTAAATTATCCTATTGTAATTATGGGATTACTTTTAATTATTATTATAGAAACTATTTGATTAAATTAATTAGTAATTCAAATTGGTTTGAATCGACATTTAAGTTTTGAATTAAAATAATTATTTTTACGATTATTCTTGACAATTATATTCTATATCCTAAATAATTTTGAAATTTGAATTGTTATACTTGGTTGGAGATTGGTTTGTTATATTTTATATATTGTATTTAAAGGAGTGAAGGTTTTTTTGAATAAATATAACAATTCACAATACATGAAAAATACATGCGATAATACTCAAAGCAATATAAGTGATCCTGTACACACTATTTACATTTTTGTGATGAACTCTCAAGGAAGGAAGAAATATTCTTTGACTTCATTCTCCTTGAAGAGATGTATTGTACCTTTGATGAAATGCCCAAAGTACAGTGTCTGAATCCATTCGAAGGGCCTGTATCATCTGTTTTCATTAACATCAATTCTTTCAGATTCTATCAAGTTGTATTATTTGTTATATATTTTCTATATGGGTAGAGGTATGCACATAATACTTTCTCACACATTTATTATGACAACCCTGCTTTTTTTACAACTTAAACATGCTTTATTACATAAAACTTCACTTGATACAACAAAGAAGATCGATAGGTTTAGTGTCTTTGGGGCTTAGGATCATTAAATAAAAACTTAAAACATGAAGTACAACATCTTTATTGAAAACTTCCTTTACATGACCACTACATTCCCTCGTACTTAGCATTGCATGGGATAACCTGAGGACATGCATAAGAAAAGGGTGAGCTATAAAGCCCAGTAAGGGAGTACACATGGAATAACATGAGGAGTACAATACATGTTAGACGATAGGCAGATCATTAGAGCATAAAAGAAACATGAACATAAAGCCATGATAAAGCATGATAATCATAACATGGAAATGTGGCAACAACACTTAACATTGAATTATCATTAGCCAAGGCTCATTGCACATGGAGAATGAGTAAAACCTCATTTCACATGAAGCATGAGTAAACCCTCGTTGCACTTGAATTAGCATGATTCAACACTCATTGCACATGACGTATCATGATACTATACTTTACCCAATGCATTGGAGCGCTATAAGGGCGCACCCTTCTTAAACATTTCATTTCATGCATAAGTGTGCCACATGGATCATAAAACATGGATTCATAAATCATAATAATTTATTCCATGATAAAGGAATGTGGAATTCATACATGAAACTTTACAATTAATAAGTAAATGTGCATAAAGGTGAATACCCTTGATGGAGAAATGGGCATGATATCCACTACACAATGACATTGGCTTAGAAAATCGGTGCGATTTCGGCAGCGTAACGGTGTGACATAAGCATTCATAAAAATGGTTGATGAGAGAGAAAGGGGTTCCTCATCATATTTACATGTAATGGACAGTAAGGAGGTCATATAGATACATGTCCCAACAATTGAAATGGAATTTAGATTCATGATACAAAAGTATTGCTTGAATGTAAAAGAAGAGAGAGAAGTTCCTTTCGGAATTTTGGCATAGTAACAGGTGTACATGGGAGGCATTTAATGAGAGAGAAAGGGGTCTCCAATCATTCAAAAAATAAGAGGGCAGTATGGGGGAGGTGCGAAACCATACCCCGACATTCATAATTGAAATTAAAAGGGCAATACAACTTAAAGAAAATTGAAAAAAATGAGAAAGGAAGAAAAAACCCTTACTTGGAAGTGTGCTTCCAAAGGCTAGAGAGAGGCTTGTGAGAGGCTTCTTGGGAGCTTGGGGCACCTTGGGAGGATTCTAGAGAGAGTAGGTCAGAGGTTGGACGAACTTTAAGGGCTTTGAGTGAGGAGGAAGTGGGATTTTGGGTGGGTTTATATAGGAAAGGTGAGAGAATTCTTTATTATTCAGGTTTGGGACCCCTTATATTAAATTAATCCAAACCACAAACCATACCATGGTTTTTGCCCATAGTTTTTGGAAAAGGGAAGATGAAAAAAATTATTTTATATGGACAAATTCCTAACTTCTTAAAATAATAAGGTTGCTTATGTGGAGGTGAGTCACACTCCCATGGAAATTAATTTAAAAAGGCAAAGTGTTGAATAAGTCTTGAGGGGTTCATTAATGCTTTGAAAAGTAAGTCAAACAAACCAAAAATCACATTATTTTAATGATAAAACATATATTGGCCGAACATAAGGATTATGGTATTTTATTACATCACCATTAGGTCATTATGATGTCATAAAACACATTATATATTTAAACGGTATTTAATTTTTACCCAAAATTTTGACTGTCTCAGAAAATTATGAAAAATTCACCGTTGGATAATTTCGACGTCCTGATTCCAGAAATGACATTTATTTTATCTAAAAAAATTTATAAATATGTTAATTTTCACTTTTAAAATAAAAACCAACATTTATAAAAAATTCATGGGTTTTGACAGAAATGGATTTCAAACCTTAATAAAAATTTTAATTGCATTCATAAAATTATAAGATCATTTATATTTAATAAAAAATAATTTAATAATAATAATATTATTTTATTAAAATATTATTTAATTCAAAAATCCCTTAATTTAATAAAATAGTTTTCTTAATTAAATAATAACTAAAAACACCATTTGTACTTTAAAACTATTTACAATGTATCAAAAATGACTAGAAATTATATTCATTATTATATACAAAAAAATAATGTACATGAACATAGTACTACTTATTTGTTACATAACCCCTTAAAACAGCCGCATAATACCTAAGGGGAAGGTGTGTGATGGTGACGGACTCTTGGGGTGGCTCGGATAACATCGCTCGAGTGGTAATTTCAATCAATTTACACTTTTCCTATAGACGGTCATGTTCGAGCTTGACATAATGAAGCTCAGCTTGGGCTTGGTCATGGGCGAAGCCCAAGGATTCCACCTCTTTTCTAAGCTCCAAAAAATGGGCTTCGTATGGGGTAATTCTTCTGGATGAGGCCATCGCTTCCTTTGTCTGAGTAAAATTGGGTTCGTTAAAGACTTATATTTATACTAATCATGTGATCACTGTTCAACGACTATATTAACAACGGTCACAATTCATAACATAAAACCAAAGAAGTTGACATCTTATAAAAACATTTTTCATAAAGAGACATTTAACTGGATCAAGAGGTATTTTCCTTTAATGAAACTTTGGGTCGTTACAACATTCCCACCTTAAGAAATTTCGCCCTCGAAATTTTCCTTTTCACACACTAAAACAAATGTGGGTAACTCAGCTTCATCTATTCATCTGATTCCCAAGTTGCTTCTTCAAAATTGTGGTTTCTCCACAACACCTTGACAAGGGGCATTGTCTTATTTCGTAGAACTTTTTCTCTACGATCTAAGATCTTCACTGGTTGCTCCTCATAAAAAAGATCATCTTCCAATTGTACCACCTCGGAAGAGAGTACATGTGAAGGTTCTGGTATGTACTTCCTTAAGAGGGATACATGAAAGACATCATGCACCTTGGCCATAGTAGGTGGAAGTGCTAGTCTATAGGCCACATCCCCAACACGATCAAGAATCTCGAAGGGGCCGATGTACCTTGGACTTAACTTCCCTTTCTTTCCAAACCTCATGACCTTCTTCCACGGAGATATGCGTAGAAACACCATGTCTCCAACTTTGAATTCAAGGTCTCGTGGACGATTATCTGCATAACTCTTCTGTCGACTCTGGGCTGCCTTGATATGCTGCTGAATGGTTTTCACCTTCTCTACCATTTCCTCGACCATTTCTGGTCCAAGCAGCTTACGTTCACCGACCTCATCCCAACATGCCGGTGTTCGGCACCTTTTCCCATACAGGGCTTTATATGGTTCCATTTGGATGCTCGAGTTGAAACAATTGTTATAAGAGAACTCAACCAGAGGAAGATGTTGATACCATCCTCCTTTAAAGTCCATTGAGAACGCTCTCAACATATCCTCAAGTGTTTGGATAGTCCGATCGGATTAGCCATCAGTTTGAGGATGATAGGCCGTACTGAAGTTCAGTTCAGTATTCAGAGCATGTTGAAGAATCTTCCAAAACTTAGTGGTGAATCTTGGATCTCGGTCAGACACAATAGATAGTGGTACTCCATGTAACCTTACCACTTCCCTGATATATATCCGTGCCAGTTGATCCAATGAGAAATCCTCCCGAATAGAAATGAAGTGTGCAGTCTTTGTAAGACGATCCAGAACAACCCAAATTGCATTGTTGCCTTTGGATGTCCTTGGAAGTCCGGTGACAAAGTCCATGGTGATGTTTTCCCATTTCCATTCTGGTATGGGAAATGGTTGCATCATCCCCTTAGACTTCTGCCTCTCTGCCTTCACTTGCTGACACACCAGGCACTTTGATGTATATTCGGCGATCTCCTTCTTCATATTATCCCACCAAAAGTTTTCTCAGAGATCTCGATACATCTTTGTGCTCCCTGGGTGAAAAGAGAAATTTGAACTATGTGCATCATTTAAGAGTTCCTTATTTAGCTCCGGACTTGATGGAACACATAGTCTTTTCCCAAACTGCACAGTTCCTTCTTCATTAACATTAAACTCCGAGGATTTTCCCTTTTTGATATCTTCCACTTTTTCTTGAATTCCCACATCATCCTTTTGAGAATCCTTTAACCTTTACAAAAGAGATGGTTGAGAAATCATTTGTGAAAGGATTGATGATGTTCCCTTCTTTATGATTCCCACGTCCATCTTCATCAAGTCTAAGAAGATTGGATCCTTCTCAATTCTCATCATTGATAGAATCACTGGATCCTTTCTACTTAGGGAATCCTCCACCTTGTTCGCTTTCCCAGGGTGGTAATGTATTGAACAGTCATAATCCTTGATGAGCTCTATCCATCTTCTCTGGCGCATATTAAGCTCTTTCTCTGTGAATATATATTTAAGACTCTTATGGTCAGTATATATCTCACATTTCTCTCCATAGAGATAATGCCGCCAGATTTTCAAGGCAAAGATCACAGCCGCCAACTACAGATCATGCGTTGGATAGTTTCACTCATGGATTTTCAACTGCCTTGAGGCATAGGATATCACTTTATCATTCTGCATCAACACACAACCTAAGCCCTTCTTTGAAGCATCACTGAATACCACAAAAAGTTCCCCACTTGTGGGTAAAGTGAGTACGGGTGCAGTGATAAGCCTCCTTTTCAATTCCTCGAAGCTTTCTTCACATTCATAACTCTAAGCAAACTTTACTCCCTTTCGAGTTAGCTTGGTAAGAGGGTTGGACAATCGTGAGAAATTTCTCACAAATCGTCGATAATATCCAGCTAATCCCAAGAAGCTACGGATATCCGTTACTGATGTTGGCCTCGGCCATCCCTCAATTGCATCTGTTTTGGAGGGATCCATAGATATCCCATTGCTTGTGATGATATGGCGCAAGAATGAGACCTCCTTCAACCAGAACTCACACTTGCTGTACTTTGTATAGAGCTTCTCCTTGCGCAATGTCTCCAGTACAGTTCTTAAATGCTCCCCATTATCCTCCTTGGTTTTGGAGTATATTAGAATATCATCTATAAAGACTACCACAAATTTGTCAAGGTAATCTATAAAGACTCTATTCATCAAGTCCATGAATATTTCTGGAGCATTGGTGAGTCCGAAAGGCATTACTATGAATTCATAGTGCCTGTACCTTGTACGAAAAGCAGTCTTGGGGATATCTTCCTTCTTCACCCTTACTTGATAATATCCCGACCGCAAGTCCACCTTGGAGAAGTATTGTGCTCCACGCAACTGATAAAACAAGTCATCAATTCATGGGAGAGGATATTTTTTCTTTATCGTGATTTTGTTAAGTTCACGATAATTGATGCAGAGCCGCATTGACCCATCATTCTTCTTGATGAAGAGGACTGGTGCACCCCATGGTGAAGCACTTGGGCGTATAAACCCTTTATCCAGATTCTCCTTTAGTTGTTTCTCTATCTCTTCAATCTCAACAACATCCATTATATATGGAGTCTTGGATATTGGTAACGCCCCAGGTATAAGTTCAATTGAGAACTCAACATCTCTTCTAGGAGGAAGACTAGGCAGTTCCTCGGGAAACACTTCCGCGAATTCCCTCACAATAGGCATTTCTTCAAGGATGGTTTCTTCTTTGGACTCAATCATCTGAGCCAGATACGCTTGCTCATAGGGCAGTAATATCCATGCTTGAGATAATGGAGCTAAAGGAGGTTCATATTCCTCCTGAAACTTGTAAAGAATCGGGGGTCGATTCTCCATATGGAGTGTGATTTCCCTCTCCCAAAAATTTATATTGGATCTATATAAGGAAAGCAAATCCATGCCAAGAATTACATCAAATTCCACCAAAGGGAGTATGACGAGGTTCTCCAGAAAATTCAATCCACAGATTATAATAGGGGAGGACTTATATTCATGGGATGCAATGATTGCCCCATTTTCCGTACTCACCGACATCTTTACTTACATGATTTGTGGTGGTGCTGGGATTGTTCTACTGAACTTTAGAGATATAAAAGAATGCGTAGAACCTGAATCAAAAAGTATGTTTGTGATTCTTGAATGAATAACTAGCGTACCTATCACCACTTTGTTGTTGGGGTTCACTTCGGCAGAAGTGATGGCAAAATCTCTTCCTTGCTGTCTTGGAGGTTGTTGGTTGCCTCCGATAACCCTTGGATTAGGGCACTGATTTGCAAAATGACCCGGTTCTTTGCATTTATAGCATTGAACAACGCATTGAGGTTCGAACGGAGCGTTCCTCTCCTCTGTCGCAGCCGTGGGTCCTTCTTGCCGACAGTTAATAGCTAGGTGCCCTTCTCTTCCACACCTGAAGCATTTTCTCGTCCCCTTAAGACAATTTCTAGGGTGCTTCTTTCCGCACTTTTGGAAAGTGGGGTGCTGGAACTTCTTAGCACCGTTGGATTTATCCATCAGACCACCAGCATTGAAGTCCACCTTACACTTCTTGTCCCCATGATACCCCTGTGATTCCCCAATCTCCATTTCGACCTTGAGGGCACATCAGACATTTTCCTCATAGCTGTCGAAGTCACGAATCGCTAATGCTTTCTGCAAGCTAGGCTTCAGCCCACCAAAGAAGCGGTCGACCTTGCATTCAAGGGTAACGACAAAGCCGGAAGTGTATCGTGCAAGCCTTGTGAATTTTTCCTCGTACGCTCCAACAGATTCTTCATCTTTTTTCTTGAGGGAAAGGAAGTCCCTTTCCATCTTAAGACGGAGAGTGCACGAAAAATATTTATCAAAAAACATCTTCCGGAATTCCTTCCATTCCAAAGCCTCGATCTCCTCCTCAGGCTTCATATTTTTGATCAACATCCACCATTGATCAGATTCACCCTCCATACGATAAGCAACCAGGAGAACCTTCTCTTGTTCAGAACATTGGAGGATGGAGAATATCTTTTCAATGGAGTTGATCCATTGTTCAGCGATCGTGGGATCGGATGATCCACTAAAAGTAGGAGGCCTTTGTCTCATGAAGCACTCAATAGAGACTTGTTCTTTCTTGGGGGGGGGGGGTTGAACGTTCCTATTGACCCGTGTTTCTATTCAAAACTTGCGCTAGCTAAGATAAAAGCGTGACAAAGTTCGCGATTCCCGCTCCCATTGGATTTGGCATCTCATTAGTACAGTCATCACACTGATCTTCACAATGGTTGTTAGCCCGAGTCCTCCTATTACCGGCCATTGGCTGGAATAAAAGAAAAGTTAGGGGTAACACATAAAGGGTAATCCAAAGACAAAAGTTGATGACTTATAAATAAACTTTCATTCCTTAACTCACGAGTCTATAGGCTTCAATCTTGGATTTTCATGATCTACTTTCTAACAAATATTTGTAGGGGCATTTTTTTAATTCCCTTAATAAGGGTTCATACTAAGCTTGTGAATTTATCAAAACATATCCCCCGGGAGTGTCGTAACCAAGAGTGCAGCAAGGCCCGTTGTCGTGCACCAGTTCCCGTTCGAGTCTAGCTCAAAGCGGTGTTTTCAGGTTTTACCCCTAGGATACATCTGTGCCAGAGCCGCCTCTACCTGCTCGTATCCAGACAAGGATGTATTTTCTTGATAACCCACTTACTCAATACTCACCAAAACTTAGGGACGTTTTTATTATACTTAGTCTTGTATATAAGGCTTTACTAGGGTTTCCTAATCCCAAAAATAACTAAACCTATCCTCTGATACCAACTATGACAACCCTGCTTTTTATTACAACTTAAACATGATTTATTACATAAAACTTCACTTGATACAACAAATAAGATCAAGAGGTTTAGCGTCTTTGGGGCTTAGGATCATTACATAAAAACTTAAAACATGAAGTAAAACATCTTTATTGAAAACTTCCTTTACATGACCACTACATTCCCTCGTACTTAACATTGCATGGGATAACCTAAGGACATGCATTAGAAAAGGGTGAGCTATAAAGCCCAGTAAGGGAGTACACATGGAATAACATGAGGAGTACAATACATGTTAGATGATAGGCACATCAATAGAGCATAAAAGAAACATGAACATAAAGGCATGATAAAGCATGATAATTATAACATGGAAATGTGGCAACAACACTTAACATTGAATTAGCATGAGCCAAGGCTCATTGCACATGGAGCATGAGTAAACCCTCATTGCACATGAAGAACGAGTAAACCCTCTTTGCACTTGAATTATCATGAGTCAACACTCATTGCAAATGACGTATCATGATACTATACTTTACCCAATACATTGGAGCGCTATAAGGGCGCACCCTTCTTAAACATTTCATTTCATGCATAAGTGTGCCACATGGATCATAAAACATGGATTCATAAAACATAATAATTTATTCCACGATAAAGGAATGTGGAATTCATACAAGAAACTTTACAATCAATAAGTAAATGTGCATAAAGGTGAATACCCTTGATGGAGAAATGGGCATGGTATCTACTACACAATGACATTGGCTTAGATAATCGGTGCGATTTCGGTAGCGTAACGATGTGACATAAGCATTCATAAAAATGGTTGATGAGAGAGAAAGGGGTTACTAATCATATTTACATGTAATGGACATTAATGAGGTCATATAGATACATGTCCCAACAATTGAATTGGAATTTAGATTCATGATACAAAAGTATTGATTGAATGTAAAAGAAGAGAGAGAAGTTCCTTTCGGAATTTCGGCATAGTAACAGGTGTACATAGGAGGCATTTAATGAGAGAGAAAGGGGTCTCCCATCATTCAAACAATAAGAGGGCAGTATGGGGGAGGTTAGAAACCATAACCCAACATTAATAATTGAAATTAAAAGGGAAATACAACTTAAAGAAAATTGACAAAAATGAGAAAGGAAGAAAAAACCCCTTACTTGGAAGTGTGCTTCCAAAGGCTAGAGAGAGGCTTGTGAGAGGCTTCTTGGGAGGTTGGGGCACCTTGGGAGGATTATAGAGAGAGTAGGTCAGAGGTTGGACGAACTTCAAGGGCTTTGAGTGAGGAGTAAGTGGGAGCTTGGGTGGGTTTATATAGGAAAGGTGAGAGAATTCTTTATTATTTAGGTTTGGGACCCCTTATATTAAATTAATCCAAACCACAAACCATCCCATGGTTTTTGCCCACGGTTTTTGGAAAAGGGAAGAGGAAAACATTATTTTATATGGCCAAAGTACGAACTTCTTAAAATAATAAGGTTGCTTATGTGGAGGTGAGTCACACTCCCATGGAAATTAATTTAAAAAGGCAAAGTGTTGAATAAGTCTTGAGGGGTTCATTAATGCTTTGAAAAGTAAGTCAAACAAACCAAAAATCACATTATTTTAATGATAAAACATATATTGGCCGAACATAAGGATTATGGTATTTTATTACATCACCATTAGGTCATTATGATGTCATAAAACACATTATATATTTAAACGGTATTTAATTTTTACCCAAAATTTTGACTGTCTCAGAAAATTATGAAAAATTCACCGTTGGATAATTTCGACGTCCTGATTCCAGAAATGACATTTATTTTATCTAAAAAAATTTATAAATATGTTAATTTTCACTTTTAAAATAAAAACCAACATTTATAAAAAATTCATGGGTTTTGACAGAAATGGATTTCAAACCTTAATAAAAATTTTAATTGCATTCATAAAATTATAAGATCATTTATATTTAATAAAAAATAATTTAATAATAATAATATTATTTTATTAAAATATTATTTAATTCAAAAATCCCTTAATTTAATAAAATAGTTTTCTTAATTAAATAATAACTAAAAACACCATTTGTACTTTAAAACTATTTACAATGTATCAAAAATGACTAGAAATTATATTCATTATTATATACAAAAAAATAATGTACATGAACATAGTACTACTTATTTGTTACATAACCCCTTAAAACAGCCGCATAATACCTAAGGGGAAGGTGTGTGATGGTGACGGACTCTTGGGGTGGCTCGGATAACATCGCTCGAGTGGTAATTTCAATCAATTTACACTTTTCCTATAGACGGTCATGTTCGAGCTTGACATAATGAAGCTCAGCTTGGGCTTGGTCATGGGCGAAGCCCAAGGATTCCACCTCTTTTCTAAGCTCCGAAAAATGGGCTTCGTATGGGGTAATTCTTCTGGATGAGGCCATCGCTTCCTTTGTCTGAGTAAAATTGGGTTCGTTAAAGACTTATATTTATACTAATCATGTGATCACTGTTCAACGACTATATTAACAACGGTCACAATTCATAACATAAAACCAAAGAAGTTGACATCTTATAAAAACATTTTTCATAAAGAGACATTTAACTGGATCAAGAGGTATTTTCCTTTAATGAAACTTTGGGTCGTTACAACATTCCCACCTTAAGAAATTTCGCCCTCGAAATTTTCCTTTTCACACACTAAAACAAATGTGGGTAACTCAGCTTCATCTATTCATCTGATTCCCAAGTTGCTTCTTCAAAATTGTGGTTTCTCCACAACACCTTGACAAGGGGCATTGTCTTATTTCGTAGAACTTTTTCTCTACGATCTAAGATCTTCACTGGTTGCTCCTCATAAAAAAGATCATCTTCCAATTGTACCACCTCGGAAGAGAGTACATGTGAAGGTTCTGGTATGTACTTCCTTAAGAGGGATACATGAAAGACATCATGCACCTTGGCCATAGTAGGTGGAAGTGCTAGTCTATAGGCCACATCCCCAACACGATCAAGAATCTCGAAGGGGCCGATGTACCTTGGACTTAACTTCCCTTTCTTTCCAAACCTCATGACCTTCTTCCACGGAGATATGCGTAGAAACACCATGTCTCCAACTTTGAATTCAAGGTCTCGTGGACGATTATCTGCATAACTCTTCTGTCGACTCTGGGCTGCCTTGATATGCTGCTGAATGGTTTTCACCTTCTCTACCATTTCCTCGACCATTTCTGGTCCAAGCAGCTTACGTTCACCGACCTCATCCCAACATGCCGGTGTTCGGCACCTTTTCCCATACAGGGCTTTATATGGTTCCATTTGGATGCTCGAGTTGAAACAATTGTTATAAGAGAACTCAACCAGAGGAAGATGTTGATACCATCCTCCTTTAAAGTCCATTGAGAACGCTCTCAACATATCCTCAAGTGTTTGGATAGTCCGATCGGATTAGCCATCAGTTTGAGGATGATAGGCCGTACTGAAGTTCAGTTCAGTATTCAGAGCATGTTGAAGAATCTTCCAAAACTTAGTGGTGAATCTTGGATCTCGGTCAGACACAATAGATAGTGGTACTCCATGTAACCTTACCACTTCCCTGATATATATCCGTGCCAGTTGATCCAATGAGAAATCCTCCCGAATAGAAATGAAGTGTGCAGTCTTTGTAAGACGATCCAGAACAACCCAAATTGCATTGTTGCCTTTGGATGTCCTTGGAAGTCCGGTGACAAAGTCCATGGTGATGTTTTCCCATTTCCATTCTGGTATGGGAAATGGTTGCATCATCCCCTTAGACTTCTGCCTCTCTGCCTTCACTTGCTGACACACCAGGCACTTTGATGTATATTCGGCGATCTCCTTCTTCATATTATCCCACCAAAAGTTTTCTCAGAGATCTCGATACATCTTTGTGCTCCCTGGGTGAAAAGAGAAATTTGAACTATGTGCATCATTTAATAGTTCCTTATTTAGCTCCGGACTTGATGGAACACATAGTCTTTTCCCAAACTGCACAGTTCCTTCTTCATTAACATTAAACTCCGAGGATTTTCCCTTTTTGATATCTTCCACTTTTTCTTGAATTCCCACATCATCCTTTTGAGAATCCTTTAACCTTTACAAAAGAGATGGTTGAGAAATCATTTGTGAAAGGATTGATGATGTTCCCTTCTTTATGATTCCCACGTCCATCTTCATCAAGTCTAAGAAGATTGGATCCTTCTCAATTCTCATCATTGATAGAATCACTGGATCCTTTCTACTTAGGGAATCCTCCATCTTGTTCGCTTTCCCAGGGTGGTAATGTATTGAACAGTCATAATCCTTGATGAGCTCTATCCATCTTCTCTGGCGCATATTAAGCTCTTTCTCTGTGAATATATATTTAAGACTCTTATGGTCAGTATATATCTCACATTTCTCTCCATAGAGATAATGCCGCCAGATTTTCAAGGCAAAGATCACAGCCGCCAACTACAGATCATGCGTTGGATAGTTTCACTCATGGATTTTCAACTGCCTTGAGGCATAGGATATCACTTTATCATTCTGCATCAACACACAACCTAAGCCCTTCTTTGAAGCATCACTGAATACCACAAAAAGTTCCCCACTTGTGGGTAAAGTGAGTACGGGTGCAGTGATAAGCCTCCTTTTCAATTCCTCGAAGCTTTCTTCACATTCATAACTCTAAGCAAACTTTACTCCCTTTCGAGTTAGCTTGGTAAGAGGGTTGGAAAATCGTGAGAAATTTCTCACAAATCGTCGATAATATCCAGCTAATCCCAAGAAGCTACGGATATCCGTTACTGATGTTGGCCTCGGCCATCCCTCAATTGCATCTGTTTTGGAGGGATCCATAGATATCCCATTGCTTGTGATGATATGGCGCAAGAATGAGACCTCCTTCAACCAGAACTCACACTTGCTGTACTTTGTATAGAGCTTCTCCTTGCGCAATGTCTCCAGTACAGTTCTTAAATGCTCCCCATTATCCTCCTTGGTTTTGGAGTATATTAGAATATCATCTATAAAGACTACCACAAATTTGTCAAGGTAATCTATAAAGACTCTATTCATCAAGTCCATGAATATTTCTGGAGCATTGGTGAGTCCGAAAGGCATTACTATGAATTCATAGTGCCTGTACCTTGTACGAAAAGCAGTCTTGGGGATATCTTCCTTCTTCACCCTTACTTGATAATATCCCGACCGCAAGTCCACCTTGGAGAAGTATTGTGCTCCACGCAACTGATAAAACAAGTCATCAATTCATGGGAGAGGATATTTTTTCTTTATCGTGATTTTGTTAAGTTCACGATAATTGATGCAGAGCCGCATTGACCCATCATTCTTCTTGATGAAGAGGACTGGTGCACCCCATGGTGAAGCACTTGGGCGTATAAACCCTTTATCCAGATTCTCCTTTAGTTGTTTCTCTATCTCTTCAATCTCAACAACATCCATTATATATGGAGTCTTGGATATTGGTAACGCCCCAGGTATAAGTTCAATTGAGAACTCAACATCTCTTCTAGGAGGAAGACTAGGCAGTTCCTCGGGAAACACTTCCGCGAATTCCCTCACAATAGGCATTTCTTCAAGGATGGTTTCTTCTTTGGACTCAATCATCTGAGCCAGATACGCTTGCTCATAGGGCAGTAATATCCATGCTTGAGATAATGGAGCTAAAGGAGGTTCATATTCCTCCTGAAACTTGTAAAGAATCGGGGGTCGATTCTCCATATGGAGTGTGATTTCCCTCTCCCAAAAATTTATATTGGATCTATATAAGGAAAGCAAATCCATGCCAAGAATTACATCAAATTCCACCAAAGGGAGTATGACGAGGTTCTCCAGAAAATTCAATCCACAGATTATAATAGGGGAGGACTTATATTCATGGGATGCAATGATTGCCCCATTTTCCGTACTCACCGACATCTTTACTTACATGATTTGTGGTGGTGCTGGGATTGTTCTACTGAACTTTAGAGATATAAAAGAATGCGTAGAACCTGAATCAAAAAGTATGTTTGTGATTCTTGAATGAATAACTAGCGTACCTATCACCACTTTGTTGTTGGGGTTCACTTCGGCAGAAGTGATGGCAAAATCTCTTCCTTGCTGTCTTGGAGGTTGTTGGTTGCCTCCGATAACCCTTGGATTAGGGCACTGATTTGCAAAATGACCCGGTTCTTTGCATTTATAGCATTGAACAACGCATTGAGGTTCGAACGGAGCGTTCCTCTCCTCTGTCGCAGCCGTGGGTCCTTCTTGCCGACAGTTAATAGCTAGGTGCCCTTCTCTTCCACACCTGAAGCATTTTCTCGTCCCCTTAAGACAATTTCTAGGGTGCTTCTTTCCGCACTTTTGGAAAGTGGGGTGCTGGAACTTCTTAGCGCCGTTGGATTTATCCATCAGACCACCAGCATTGAAGTCCACCTTACACTTCTTGTCCCCATGATACCCCTGTGATTCCCCAATCTCCATTTCGACCTTGAGGGCACATCAGACATTTTCCTCATAGCTGTCGAAGTCACGAATCGCTAATGCTTTCTGCAAGCTAGGCTTCAGCCCACCAAAGAAGCGGTCGACCTTGCATTCAAGGGTAACGACAAAGCCGGAAGTGTATCGTGCAAGCCTTGTGAATTTTTCCTCGTACGCTCCAACAGATTCTTCATCTTTTTTCTTGAGGGAAAGGAAGTCCCTTTCCATCTTAAGACGGAGAGTGCACGAAAAATATTTATCAAAAAACATCTTCCGGAATTCCTTCCATTCCAAAGCCTCGATCTCCTCCTCAGGCTTCATATTTTTGATCAACATCCACCATTGATCAGATTCACCCTCCATACGATAAGCAACCAGGAGAACCTTCTCTTGTTCAGAACATTGGAGGATGGAGAATATCTTTTCAATGGAGTTGATCCATTGTTCAGCGATCGTGGGATCGGATGATCCACTAAAAGTAGGAGGCCTTTGTCTCATGAAGCACTCAATAGAGACTTGTTCTTTCTTGGGGGGGGGGGTTGAACGTTCCTATTGACCCGTGTTTCTATTCAAAACTTGCGCTAGCTAAGATAAAAGCGTGACAAAGTTCGCGATTCCCGCTCCCATTGGATTTGGCATCTCATTAGTACAGTCATCACACTGATCTTCACAATGGTTGTTAGCCCGAGTCCTCCTATTACCGGCCATTGGCTGGAATAAAAGAAAAGTTAGGGGTAACACATAAAGGGTAATCCAAAGACAAAAGTTGATGACTTATAAATAAACTTTCATTCCTTAACTCACGAGTCTATAGGCTTCAATCTTGGATTTTCATGATCTACTTTCTAACAAATATTTGTAGGGGCATTTTTTTAATTCCCTTAATAAGGGTTCATACTAAGCTTGTGAATTTATCAAAACATATCCCCCGGGAGTGTCGTAACCAAGAGTGCAGCAAGGCCCGTTGTCGTGCACCAGTTCCCGTTCGAGTCTAGCTCAAAGCGGTGTTTTCAGGTTTTACCCCTAGGATACATCTGTGCCAGAGCCGCCTCTACCTGCTCGTATCCAGACAAGGATGTATTTTCTTGATAACCCACTTACTCAATACTCACCAAAACTTAGGGACGTTTTTATTATACTTAGTCTTGTATATAAGGCTTTACTAGGGTTTCCTAATCCCAAAAATAACTAAACCTATCCTCTGATACCAACTATGACAACCCTGCTTTTTATTACAACTTAAACATGATTTATTACATAAAACTTCACTTGATACAACAAATAAGATCAAGAGGTTTAGCGTCTTTGGGGATTAGGATCATTACATAAAAACTTAAAACATGAAGTAAAACATCTTTATTGAAAACTTCCTTTACATGACCACTACATTCCCTCGTACTTAACATTGCATGGGATAACCTAAGGACATGCATTAGAAAAGGGTGAGCTATAAAGCCCAGTAAGGGAGTACACATGGAATAACATGAGGAGTACAATACATGTTAGATGATAGGCACATCAATAGAGCATAAAAGAAACATGAACATAAAGGCATGATAAAGCATGATAATTATAACATGGAAATGTGGCAACAACACTTAACATTGAATTAGCATGAGCCAAGGCTCATTGCACATGGAGCATGAGTAAACCCTCATTGCACATGAAGAACGAGTAAACCCTCTTTGCACTTGAATTATCATGAGTCAACACTCATTGCAAATGACGTATCATGATACTATACTTTACCCAATACATTGGAGCGCTATAAGGGCACACCCTTCTTAAACATTTCATTTCATGCATAAGTGTGCCACATGGATCATAAAACATGGATTCATAAAACATAATAATTTATTCCACGATAAAGGAATGTGGAATTCATACAAGAAACTTTACAATCAATAAGTAAATGTGCATAAAGGTGAATACCCTTGATGGAGAAATGGGCATGGTATCTACTACACAATGACATTGGCTTAGATAATCGGTGCGATTTCGGTAGCGTAACGATGTGACATAAGCATTCATAAAAATGGTTGATGAGAGAGAAAGGGGTTACTAATCATATTTACATGTAATGGACATTAATGAGGTCATATAGATACATGTCCCAACAATTGAATTGGAATTTAGATTCATGATACAAAAGTATTGATTGAATGTAAAAGAAGAGAGAGAAGTTCCTTTCGGAATTTCGGCATAGTAACAGGTGTACATAGGAGGCATTTAATGAGAGATAAAGGGGTCTCCCATCATTCAAACAATAAGAGGGCAGTATGGGGGAGGTTAGAAACCATAACCCAACATTAATAATTGAAATTAAAAGGGAAATACAACTTAAAGAAAATTGACAAAAATGAGAAAGGAAGAAAAAACCCCTTACTTGGAAGTGTGCTTCCAAAGGCTAGAGAGAGGCTTGTGAGAGGCTTCTTGGGAGGTTGGGGCACCTTGGGAGGATTATAGAGAGAGTAGGTCAGAGGTTGGACGAACTTCAAGGGCTTTGAGTGAGGAGTAAGTGGGAGCTTGGGTGGGTTTATATAGGAAAGGTGAGAGAATTCTTTATTATTTAGGTTTGGGACCCCTTATATTAAATTAATCCAAACCACAAACCATCCCATGGTTTTTGCCCACGGTTTTTGGAAAAGGGAAGAGGAAAACATTATTTTATATGGCCAAAGTACGAACTTCTTAAAATAATAAGGTTGCTTATGTGGAGGTGAGTCACACTCCCATGGAAATTAATTTAAAAAGGCAAAGTGTTGAATAAGTCTTGAGGGGTTCATTAATGCTTTGAAAAGTAATTCAAACAAACCAAAAATCACATTATTTTAATGATAAAACATATATTGGCCGAACATAAGGATTATGGTATTTTATTACATCACCATTGGGTCATTATGATGTCATAAAACACATTATATATTTAAACGGTATTTAATTTTTACCCAAAATTTTGACTGTCTCAAAAAATTATGAAAAATTCACCGTTGGATAATTTCGACCTCCTGATTCCATAAATGACATTTATTTTATCTAAAAAAATTCTAAATATGTTAATTTTAACTTTTAAAATAAAAACCAACATTTATAAAAAATTCACGGGTTTTGACAGAAATGGCTTTCAAACCTTAATAAAAATTTTAATTGCATTCATAAAATTATAAGATCATTTATATTTAATAAAAATTAATTTAATAATAATAATATTATTTTATTAAAATATTATTTAATTTAAAAATCCCTTAATTTAATAAAATAGATTTCTTAATTAAATAATAACTAAAAACACCATTTGTACTTTAAAAACTATTTAAAACGTATCAAAAATGACTAGAAATTATATTCATTATTATATACAAAAAAATAATGTACATGAAAATAGTACTACTTATTTGTTACATAGCCCCTTAAAACAACCGCATAAGACCTAAGGGTTAGGTGTGCGATGGTGACAGACTCTTGGGGTGGCTCGGATAACATCGCTCGAGTGGTAATTTCAATCAACTTCCACCTTTCCCATAGATGGTCACGTTCGAGCTTGACATAATGAAGCTCAGCTTGGGCTTGGTCAAGGGCGAAGCCTAAGGATGACACCTCTTTTCCGAGCTCCGACAAATGGGCTTCGTATGGGGAAATTCTACTTGATGAGGCCATCGCTTCCTTTGTCTGAGTAAAATTGGGTTCGTTAAAGACTTATATTTATACTAATCATGTGATCACTATTCAATGGCTATATTAACAACGGTCACAATTCATAACATAAAACCAAAGAAGTTGACATCTTATAAAAACATTTTTCATAAAGAGACATTTAACTGGATCAAGAGGTATTTTCCTTTAATGAAACTTTGGGTCGTTACATTTATACTTCCTCTAAAAGTTATCCCCTTGGTTATGTACACCTGAATGAAAAAAAATACATAGGTTGGTTATTCTCCTATAGAATGCCAGAGTTTCTGTCTGCTCCCACAAAAGGCTGTGTGTGTAGGTTTTGGGATTCTCCTCACAAAGACTTGGGTTGGGATTGCTTCAGTGTAAAAATCTGGGTTTATATTACTCCCTTATAAAAGTATCTCCTTCTTTAATAGTGGGTGTTATACTCCATTGGTTGGGATGTGAATAGTATATGTAGGATTGTTTAGATCTGAACACTATAAAATTCTTTGTGTTCACCTCTTTAATTTTCTACACAGACTCTTCACATATCCACTATAATAATTCTTTGAAAAAATAATTGTTTATTATTTTTTAAAGCACAAAATTTCACAATTATTTTTTAATAAATTTGATAATTTTAATAAAGTCATATTAACCCCCATCCAGTACTTCTTCCATATTTGTATCTGACCTAAAAATTGGTATCAAAGGTTGACCTTACTTAAGGATAGTTTTGCTTAATTTTTCCTTTTTACTGATACCATCACATGCTATCAAAGGTTAACCTTCTTAAGGATTACTTAGCTCTATTATTTTTTGTGATAAATTTTATCCTAGTACTTAAAAAGACTAAGGAAATATCTATTTGAGTGATGGCTAGATAGAAAAATAAAAATTTTCCAAAAAAAAAATTCAATTGGGGGTGTGAGATAAAATCTTCTGAAGTAAAGGAGTATTCTGGTCATGCATGTAATATCATTGATTCAACTATGGTTTTTAATTTTTAATCCCCTATTTTTAATAATATAATTCTAGATTATATGAGTGAGAAGTATGAAGAACAAATTCATAAAATTATGGATTTTAATTTATCTATTGAATCAAAATATAAGATATTTTTTGAAGAAGATAAAATGTTATTTAAGTTAAAAGGATAATAAATTATGATATTGAAATATTAAATCTTAAAGATAAGAATGATAGATTTACATATTTTATTTATAAAAATAACAAAGAGGAAGAAAGGAAACTTAATATTTTGTTAGATGATTTGTCTCAACATGATGAAAAATGTAAAAAGATGAAGGAAGAAAATGATAAGTTAAGAAATTCTGATAATTGTATTAATTATAATGTTTTTATGATATTAAATTAAAATATGACTTGACTAATGTTATAAATGGTGTTTTTTTTGAAAAAGCCTATTCTTGTTTCAAAATCCAACCATGATAATCTTGTTCATTTTAAGAAGTGTAAATTTAAAAGGAAGATTGGTTGTTATTCAGTTAATTGATTTAAATTTCATTTTCATGGAAATTATGATAATGAATGTTCTCTTATGTTCCCTCAATCACTCGATATTACTATATTTTCTATCTCTAAAAATTTATCTTCTCATGTACCATATAAGAAATGTTTTAATTCTACTTGGGTGTTGAAAATTTTTATATCTAACCCAATTGGAACCAAAATAGAATGGTTACCAAAAAATGTTTATGTTTGATTTTTTATAGGACTCTTTCACATGGTCCTCAATATTAAATAAAATGGTGGCTAATATCTAAATAAAATTTCATTTCACATAATTAAAGGTAGTTTTTAAAATTTTTATTCCCTTAAAGGGGAGCTTTATCTTTTATTTATTATTTATATCATGTGCTTTATAAGTTTATCATATGGAATGTGTTTAGGGAAAGTTTATATTCTTAAAATCAATATTATCTTTAATATTTTTGATTAATGTAGAAAAATAGATAATTAGTTGTTATGAATATTTGTTTAAATAACATTAATAGTAATATTTTTGTTTATTTACAAAAGGGGGATATTTTCTGGCTACAAATATTTGGTTTTGAAATAAAAAAGGGATATATTGTTTTTTAATGTGATTTTATGTTATTTTATTACATGAAATATTTATATTTTATGTATATTACAAAAACCATATTGGTTGGAGTAGAATACTAAAGAGGGGGGGTGAATTGAGTATCTATAAAAATTTCTGTTTAAAAAGTGTTCTTAAAACGATTTCTCCTTCAAGTTAAATATAGACCAGTTAATCAAAATAATACGGTTATAAAGGTTTTACTGTTTAAATAACTTCTTAAAATTTTGATTATTTCTTAGTAATAATAATAAATATTAATATTACTTTTGAAACTATTTTACTAAGACAAATCAATTATAACTTCTTTCCAAGATTAAATATTAAAGTTAGTTTAGTGATTTCTAAATTATATAGTAGAGCAGTAAAATAGAGAAAAATAAAGTAAGCAGCACAACATATATAAAACAAGTGGTTCAGTCTCAAGCTGAGACCTAATCCACTCCATTTGGTGATTACCTTCCACCAAGTAGTTTATATAAATAAACTTGATCCACACCCTGGATCGGGGTTAAACAATAGTACATAGGACTCTCCAGGTCACACAAGGACCTCTTCCACAGTTTTTCATGGGTAAAAACTTCCAAGCCACACAGGGACCTCTTCCACACTTATCCGTGGGTATTCACAAGAGTAAATGAGTGTTTGAGTAAGGATATCTCATATCCTTCAGTTTAATGTTGGAGACAGAGTGTATTGCTATACAAATACACACTCTGCTCGAAAATTAATAAAATGATACACAATAGAGAAATAATGTTGAGATAGGTTTAGAAATGCTCTGAGTGTTGATCTTTGCATATCTGGACTTCTGAAATGAGGCAGATGCAGAACTCAAGTCCTCGTATGGAAAACAGAGTGTCACAAGTCAGACAGATTTGGCTTGTGTTCTTTATGGTGTTTTATAGCGTGAAGGTGTTCTTGGGATTCCAGTATGCTTCGTGTGTTCTTCAGCAAAGTCGGGTTGTATGAGCCAGTTCGCAAAAATGTATTCTGTTATAACTCTCATGCCCACCAGCTTGTTCTTTTGTATTGTGTTTTTCCTACAAGCTTTTGCAGTTTGTTTTTGGGCTGCACTACTCTTTTTATCTTGGAGTGCATGTGTTGGATCCGTTAGGTTGCATGGATACTACACCTCGTACCTCCTACTGTTAGGTGACATGTCTACAAAGAAACATTAATTATGTCAGTGCATTTAAAATCTTCAAATATGACCGTTAGAGATTAAATTGAAAAACGACAAAATAGTTTAAGAAACAGTGTCACAGTATGTCATGGAAATGGTGTCTCCTTGAACTAGTGTTTGATCCTTCATGATGTATCATAGTCATGGTGTATGACCCTTTAGGTGTCTGGTTGTCATGGTGTCTGATCCTTCACGGTGTCTGGTTGTCACAGTGTCTTGAAGTCATGGTGTCTCATTCACGGTATCTTGTTCAGGGTGTCTTGATGCCACGGTGTCTCAAATTCATGGTGTCTCATTCACGGTGTCTTGTTCACGATGTCTTGATGTCACAGTGTCTCGAAGTCATGATGTCTTTTTCATGGTGTCTTGATGTCACAATGTCTCGAAGTCACAATGTCTCATTCATGGTGTCTTGTTTATGGTGTCTTGATGTCACAGTGTCTCGAAGTCATGGTGTCTCATTCACGGTGTCTTGTTCATGGTGTCTTGATGTCATGGTGTCTCGAAGTCACAGTGTCTTGTTTACTTTGCTAGAAAGACATAACCAGTGGCAGAATCATGGTGTCTCAGTCTTTTCAAAATAATTGTATTCAGACTTAAGCAATGATGATCATAGAATGGATTAAACTTAATCATTTGTCAGAGAAGGTATTATAAAAATAAATCAAGGATAATATAAAGTAATGAAACTGAATATAGAGCAATTAATATATTCAATGGATCTTCTCAAAGCATGAGAATACTTAAACAATAATACACATGATTTGATATAATTTACAGGATTTAACAAGGTTGAATATGATTTGTGATCATTAAAACATGATTAGTACTTGAGGAGTCCAACAATATCCCCTTTTTTAATGATCACAAATCATGTAGATTTAAAGTGTATATTTTATTCAACTACAAATATAGAGATAAATTTCATTTAAAGTATATATTTGATTCAACTACATATATAGAGATAAATTTCTAACATATAGAGATTTCTCCCCCTTTGGGATTATCAAAAATATGGAATAAGAGAAGTCCTGAAAAGTGCACATTTCATTAAAGCAAATAAGGTCCAGTACAAACAGAAAGAATAAAAACAAAAGCAACATCATTCCTATAAAAAAGGAGTAATCACTATTCTTCTTTAGGGGATGGACTTCTCTTTGCCTTTAGCAGCAGTAGCAGAAGAGGAAGACATAGGAGCAGAGGTAGAGGTAGAAGAATGGAGTGAGGTGGTTGATAGAGAAGGTAAAGAAAGACCTTCAAAAACCGATGGAGCCAGAGTAGGAGCTGTATACGACCGAGGTAGTTGTTGATCAAGGATCACAGGCCTAATCTAACTCAGTACCTGAACAACAGACATAGAAGTGGAGTCCAGAGCAGAGGTGAAAGTAGGCAAATCAGATCTCAGAGGGGCAGCCGCAGGAGCAACAATGGCTGTACTCTGTACATGAAGATAGGGCCTCAGAATCTTGATAAAGTATACGATGATCTCTCCACCATAATGCATAGCTTTATCAAAGTCATATTTGTTTTCTATAAACTTATCCAGCAGACAATTGAACTCTGTGATCTTTTGGACTTAAGTTTTGAAAGCCTGAGTAATAGGAGGAATCCTCAGATTTTCTACAAGATATTTGAAATGATTGGTCATATCAGTCTTGGAGAAGATTCGGTTAAAGTATAAATCCACTTTATTGGTAATATCTTGCTGAGAATCATTATCAATCTTTGAATGGATTTGGACCAAATCAAAAACTCTTTCACTGTTCTTGATAATTTTAGATAGAGAATCTTTGTTAAAACCACTAAGCACAGACTGAAGTTATTCTTTGACCACTGATCTGAGCAGGTCACTGTCTAGGGAAGGTTGAGAGGATTTTCTAGATGATTTAGAAGCATTGACAGCTATGGTTAGAGATTTTAGTTGGTTTAGCACCTTTTGAAGACACCCGATATACTCATCAGTGAGTTTTTTAAGGTTAACAACTAGCTCTCTCATCTCATTCACAATCTATTTGTTCCTTTCAGTGATATTTTCATCCAAGGAAGCTAAATGAGGTTGAATATGAGAGACAAAATTTGATGGGGTTTGAGGAACAACAAGTTCTCTAGGATGAGAAGCAAGCTCTGATCTCGAATGCATCTCTCTCTACATTTCTTCAATCATATCTCATAGAGTATTCACTTCATCACTGAGAATTTTATTTTCAACTCGAACTTCCTGAATCTCATGAACCATTTTTAGTTTAATGTTACAAATAACTTTTTCCACCAATAGTGTGGAATCTCGCTCACTTAGATTTGTGATAGGTTCGGGTTGAGTATTCAGGAGTTTTTCAACTCCATACAAGAGAGTAGTTCCAAATTCCTTCAGATCATCCTTACTTACCAAGGAAGGTTGTGCTGGTGAAGGTTCAAAAATAGAGACTGATACAGTCTCAGGTTCTTTATCAAGAGTAAGATTAGAGGCAGATTTTAGTTGGAACATAGTAGAAAGGTCAAGGCCTTTTACTGAAACTTGCTGAGAGTCATCATCATCATAAAAACTGGAGAACTTATACTGAGTGGCTAGAGGGATTGATTCAATCGGATTTGAAACTTCAATAGATTCCAGATTTGGGGTTTTCTCCCCCTCAATAGTTGCATCCTTCTCAGGACTCAGAAGCTTAGGATCTTGATCTAATTCCACAAACTCATCTCGTAGTTCTTCTCTCATTTCCTACCTAGCCAGTTGAAAAGCCAGCTCCATCCTTTCTTCAGCTGAAGGAATGAATTTGTAAACAGATTGTTCCAATGGGAGTTCCTCAAGGTCATCTCCTTGCATAACAGGCAATTCTTCCTCTATAGGTTCTTCTACAACATTCTTCTCAGTTTATTGGAAAGCAGATTTTGTTTCAGCCTCGGGTTGAGCTTCCAGAGTAACAAATTTTGTAGGTGTAGAGAATTCTTTTTCACTTACCACAAGAGGGATAAGAGTACTATATTCCTCAATAGAAACAGTTTCCCTGGGAGTCACAACAACCTCTTCTTCCTCTTTAGCAGAATATTCAATAACCTTATCTAGTTCCAAACTAGGATCAGAAATATCTCTTGGTCTTGAGGGATGTTCCATAGGATTGAATTTTTCATAAATTCTATCATTGTCTTCCACCCATGCATTTTTCCAAGGATTCAAATTTATTTTCATCCCCTTGATAGTGAATTTTGAAAGTAATTACTCATAATACTTTATAAATTCCTCATTAGGTCCAACCATACCTTTGGTAAGAATCATGACTGAGTTAATCTGAGAGTAAAATAGAGAGGTTGACTTGGATGTGGCTTTAATCTGTTCACACATGTGGTGAATTATATACTTGCAAAGGTTGATCTTATGCCCATTTTTCATAAGGTGGATCATAAACACATCCTGATATTTCAAAACAGAAAAATCAACTTTTCTGGGGCTAACCATATTCTGAATAAACTTAAACAAAATCCTTGATTCTCCATCTATTTCAGCATCCATGGCTCTCCTCTTGGTGCCATTTCCAGTTAAGGCTTTCAAAGAATCCTCCAGATCAAAGAATTCAGTTGAAGGTGGAGGTCCTCTCTGATAATCCTCACAGATGCCTTCATGAGGTATCCCGAGGCATGCAACCCATAAACTCAAAGATAATGAGCATTTTTGGCCATTTATCCAGCTTCTCATGATATAACTATCACCAGAATCAAAATAGAACTATACATACTGATAAAACTGAGCCACTAACTTAGGGTATATAGGTCTATATTCCTTTGAAAACCACTCTAACCAGCCATTCTGTTCTAAAACTTTCAAAACCAGAGACTTACTAGACATAATCCACTTGGGGAAAACCTCTTTCTCAGGTACTACACCTTAGTTTACTAGATTTGGATTTAGATGTCCTTCAGGTGCTAGCTTAGGTGCAATCTTCTTCTTCTTTGAGCTGCGCTTATTAGGATTTGATGATGAAGTGAGTTTCATCTGGGGAATCTACCAAAGGTTTGAGAGAGATAAAAGGGTTGCAAAGTTGAATAAGGATTCGAAATGAGTGAATAAAAGAAACCCCGAGTGAAGAATCGAGTGATACTTTCTTTATTTTATCATTTATTAATACCAAACGTCGCAAAAGTAAAAACATGGGAAAACAAAAATGTGAAATGAATAATTACCGTGATATGGTTTTTAATTCATAACTAAACATTAAAGAAAATATTTACGGTGAGACTATATCAGGTCTTTACGGTGAGACAGAGAATGAATGTTACGGTGAGATAGTAACTGGGCGTTACGGTGCGACAGTGAACAAACTTCACGGTGAGATAGTAAATGAACTTCTCAGTGAGACAGTGAAAGAGCGTTACATTGAGACAGTAACTGTTAGACAGTAATCACAAAATACTAACTATGAGACTGTAAACATGAAACAGTAAGATACAAAATAGTAAGACATTTACTTAAGATTTATCAGGCCTAATTCATGTATGATGCAGTCTATTCTTTCAAAATTTAATGGTTTGGTAAATATATCAGCAAGATGATACTCATTACCAATTAATTCCAAAGTGATATCACCCTTTTGATAATGATCTCTCAAAAAGTGATGTCTTAGATCAATACGTTTTGTTCTAGAATGTGAAACATGATTTTTTTGAGATGTTAATAACACTTGTGTTGTCACAATTTATAGGTACATGCCTAAATTGATATCAATAAATAGTAATGTGTGTTTCATCCAAAAGATTTGTGCACAAAAACTGCCAGTAGCTATGTATTCATCTTCTGCAGTAGACAATGCAATGAAATTTTGTTTCTTACTATACCATGATACTAGTGACTTGCCTAAAAAGTGACATGTTCTAGAGGTGATTTTTCTATCTAATTTACATCCACTGAAGTCAGCATCAGAATAACTAACTAATTCAAATGATTTTCCTCTAGGATAGAATAATCCTAGATTGGGTGTATGCTTGAGGTATTTGAAAATTCTCTTTACAACATTTAAATGAGATTCCTTAGGATTTGCTTGAAAACGAGCACACATACACACACTGAATATAATGTCTGGTCGACTAGAATTTAAGTAGAGTAAACTTCCAATCACTCCTCTATAAGTGGTTTGATTGATAGATTTTCCATCTTCATCAAGATCTAACTTAAAAGTGGTACTCATGGGAGTGTCACTGCTTTTAGTGCTATCCAATCCAAAAAAATTTAGAATATCTCTAGTATATTTACTTTGAGGTAAAATAATACCATCATTATTTTGAAATATTTGAAATCTGAGAAAGAATTTTTGTTCACCCATTAAACTCATTTCAAATTCATTTTGCATCATTTTAGAAAACTCAATACATAAATAATTTCTTGAAGATCCAAAAATGATGTCATCTACATAGATTTGAACAACTAAAATATAATTAGAAATTAATTTTATAAAAATATTAGGATAAACTATTCCTTTTATAAAACCTTTGAAAATAATAAAAGTACTTAATCTATCATACCAGGCTCTTGGAGCTTGTTTTAAACCATATAAAGCTTTTGATAATTTAAAAATATGATTTGGAAAATGGGGGTTTGTAAAACCAGGGGGTTGTTCAACAAAAACATCCTCAACTATATACCCATTTAAGAATGCACTCTTAACATCCATTTGATATTGTTTGAAATTCAGATGTGCAGCATAAGCAAGTAGGATTCTGATGGCTTCAAGTCTAGATACTGGTTCAAAGGTCTCCTCATAGCCAATTCCTTCTTCTTTACTATAGCCTCGTGCAACCAATCTAGCCTTGTTTCTAACTATGTTACCAGATTCATCTACATTATTTATAAACACCCATTTAGTGCCTATGGTGAATGTGTTCTTGGGTCTTTCAATAAGTTTCCAAACTTTGTTCCTTTCAAACTGATTAAGTTCTTCTTGCATATCCATCACTCAAAATTCATCATTGATAGCATCATTAATGTTTTTAGGTTTAAGTTGTGACAAGAATACTTGATGCTCAACCTGATTTCTAAGAGAATATCTAGTTTTAGTTCCTTTGTCTAAGTATCCTACAACAACATCTAAGGGATGTTTCTTAAGAGTTATAACAACTCTAGTAAAGGAGGGACTAGTGATTTCAGGTTCATTAGCAGGTTCAGGTTCTAAGTAATTTTCAGAACTGGAAGTTTTGACTAATTTTTTCACAGACTGATTTGAGGATTTTGGATTAATGTTCAGATTTGATACATCATTCTCTAGGTTTTCTAGAATTGTTTTTGCCTCATGTGAATCTGTTTCATAGAATTTTACATGAACAGATTCTTCCAAACATTTTGTTCTTTTATTTAACACTCTATAGGCTTTACTAGACATGGAATATCTTAAAAATATACCTTCATCACTCTTAGATGAAAATTTGTCAATATTGTCCTTAGTATTAAGGATATAGACTTTGCAACTGAAAACTTTGAAGTAGTTAACCTTGGGTTTTCGATTGTTCCATAACTCATAAGGAGTACTTTTTAGAATAGGTTTGATCAACACTCTATTGATTATGTAGCATGCTGTATTGAAAACTTCTGCCCAAAAATAAATAGGCAGGTCATATTCACTGAGCATTGTTCTATAAATCTCTTTCAAGGTTCTATTTCTCCTTTCTACAACTCCATTTGTTGAGGTATTCTAGGGACAGATAAATTGTGATTATAACCATTTTCTGAGAAAAATAATTCAAAATATTGATTTTTAAACTCATGACCATGATCACTTATCAAGGATTTAATTCTAAGTCCACTAAGGTTTTCCACAGACTTGTAAAATTTAGTAAAAAAAGAACAGGCTTCACTTTTGTGAGCCAGAAAGAAGGTCCAAGTATATATAGAAAAGTCAACTACAAGAACATAAACATAGTGCTTCCCATTTAAACTAGAAACTCTAGATGGTCCAAATAAATCCATGTGAACCTATTTGAGAGGTTGAGAATTTAACACTTCTTTATTTGGTTTGAAGGAAGTTTTGTGTTGTTTTCCCTTTTGACAGGGATTACACACTTTGTCATTTGGAAACTCAAGTTCAGGTAAGTCTTTAACTAAGCGTTTTCTAGCTAGCTTTCTAGGGGAATGAATATTACAATTTCCTAGTATCTTATTCCAGATCCAAGACTCTTTATGAAATACACTTAAGCATGATGTAGTTTGAGAAGCTAAGGAATCTAAGTTAACCGAGTAAACATTTTCATTTTTTAATACAGAAAACACTAATTTTTTTTAGAATTAAAGACATTACAAGCATCATCTTCAAATCTAACATGAAATCCATCATCACATAACTGTGAGATACTGAGCAGATTATATTTCAATCCATCAACAAGTAGTACTTTAGAAATCAAAAATGAGTTAGAGTTACCAATTTGGCCAAGGCCAATAATCTTTCCCTTGGCATTGTCCCCAAATGTGACATGTCCTCCATCTATTTTTATCAAGTTCTTGAAGCATGAGTATTCTCCTTTCATGTGTCTTGAACATCCACTGTCCAAGTACCATAAACTCTTATAGGAACTCTTTAAGTATTTTTTCTACAAAATGGTCTAGTAAAAATAGATTTTGGTACCCATACTTTTTTGGGTCCAGTAACATTAGTAATAAGTGCTTTAGGAACCCATATCTACCTCATAGGTTTCCTATAAGAATTATGTAAAGTATTTGAAAAGTAAACTCTATTTGGTCCAGAAAAACTTGAAACAGAAGAAAGTGTATTACTTGAATTAGTTGCTTTGTGTCCAGAACTAGGAGTAAAACTATATGTCCTAGATTTAGATACACAATTTTTTCTACTAATATTCCTTTTTCCAGGTTGATAACTAATGCCAGTGTTGTATTTAGGGGCAATTTGTTTACCTATAATTTGAGTAAGAGTATTTTTCCAATTGGTAAACTTTTCCAGGTCATTCTTCAATTGCTCATTAGAGATTTTCAATTCATTTTTCTCTTTGAGTAGTTGAGAATTTTTCTCCTTTTCTGTTGTGAGTTTAGTTTTAACAAGCACAGTAAGAGAATACTGTTTCTTCAGTGATTTATATTTGTCTTTTAGTTCATTTCATGTTTCTTCAAGCATGTTACAGTATTCAAACATTTCTTCATTATTCATATTTTCAGAGTCACTTTCATCTCCAGAATAGTATGAATTATGTACAGGAGAGTCCATTGTTACCTCAGATGTGTTTGTCATAAAACACATATTGGCTTTGTTATCTTGTTCATCATGTGATGTTTCTGAGTCACTTGAACTGTCCTTAGAAGCACTCCAAGTTGCTTTCATTTCCTTTTTATACTTCCTATCCTTGTCCTCATATTTTTTTTGTACTTGAGCTTAATATAGTCAGCCTTGATATATCCTTTGTGCTTACATTCATAGCATAAAATCTCATCAGTCTTGTCACTTCTTTTCCAATCCTTCTTCCAACTTCCTTTTTGGTCAAATTTTCCCTTGAAGTTAGGTTATTGGAAATAGTTATTATTCTTGTAAAACCTCTTGAATCTTATGGCTAATTGAGCCATATCCTCATCACTGTCAAGTGATGATTTTTCACTACTAGAACTTTCTACAGAAGTTTCAAATTTCCCTTTGTCTTTGTGTTTAGAGGTGGTGGTCTTTAATGCAACAGATTTACTTTTTGGTTTATCCTCCTATTCCTTGTTGACTTTTAGCTTCTCTTCATACATCATCAGTTTCCCAATGAGTTATTTTATAGTTAACTTGATAATATCACATTATTATCTAATAGAGACAGAGGTTCCCCTCCATCTGTCAGGCAGACATCTGAGAAGTCTCATGATCTATTCCTTGGCAGTGACTTCTCTTCCAAGAGAAATCATTGTTTTGAAAATATCATTGGACCTAAGATACATGTCAGAGATGGGCTCATCAGGTTTTATTTTAAAGTTATCATATTCAATAGTATAATTATTAAGTCTCATTTCTTTTACACTAGAAGTTCCTTCATGTGAGACAGACAAGGTATCCTAAATTTCATGGGCAGTTTTACAAGCAGAAATTCTATTGAATTCCTCATCTCCTATATAGAATTATAAAGCATTCATAGCTTTTCAATTATTATTGTAGGCAATTTTGATAGGTTCATCCCATGTAATTATATCAGTAATAGGAATCTTGTATTCATATATAATGGATGACCAAATCTCAAAGCCCATACTCTCTCAGTGTATTTTCATTTTAATTTTCCATTGAGCATAGTTGGTTCCATTAAATAATGGTGGTATGTTGGTTGTATCACCTTACAATCTATTATCCATAATAACAGAATAGGTTTAAAGAGATAGTAATTTAGAATTGACATAAATTTAAAGATCTTTAAAGTACAACTACAATCACAGTTGCATGAGGTTAAAAAAAGTCTTAATAAAAGAACCTCTGATACCAAATGTTGGTCAGAGTAGAATACTCAAGAGGGGGGGGGGGGTTAATTGAGTATCTATAAAAATTTCTATTTAAAAAGTGTTCTTAAAATGATTTCCCCTTCAAGTTAAATACAACCCAGTTAATCAAAGTAATATGGTTATAAAGGTTTGACTATTTAAATAACTTCTTAGAAGATTGATTATTTCTCAGTAATAATAATAGTTATTAATATTAATTTTGAAACTATTTTACTAAGACAAAGCGATTATAACTTCTTTACAAGATTAACTATCAAAGTTAGTTTAGTGATTTATGAATTATACAGTAGAGAAGTAAAATAGAGAAAACTAAAGTAATCAGCACAGTGGATATAAAACAAGTGGTTTAGTAACAAGAAGATACCTAATCCACTCCACTTGGTGATCACCTGACACCAAGAAGTTTATATAAATAAACTTGATCCACACCCTGTATCGAGGTTAAACAATAGTACACAGGACTTTCCAGGTCACACAAGGACCTCTTCTATAGTTCTTCATGTGTACACACTACCAGGCCACACATGGAACTCTTCCACACTTATCTGTGGGTATACACAAGAGTAAATGAGTGTTTGAGTAAGTATATCTTGTATTCTTCAGTTTAATACAGGAGACAGAGTGTGTTTCTATACAGATACACACTCTTCTTGAAAATTAATAAAATGATACACAACATAGTAGTAATGTTGAGATAGGTTTAGAAATTCTCTGAGTGTTGATCTTTGGATCTCTGGACTTCTAAAATGAGGCAGATGCAGAACTCAAGTCCTCGTATGGAAAACAGAGTGTCACAAGTCAGATAGATTCATCTTGTGTTCTTTGTGGTGTTTTACAGTGCGAAGGTGTTCTAGGGACTCCATTATGCTTCGTGTGTTCTTCAGTAGAGTCGGGTTGTGTCACGACCCGTCCTCGGGGCCCTTGCCGTGACTACCCCAAGCCCGCCTTCCATAGGCCAGGGGCTGGTGACTAGCACCAAGGCGTAAATCCCGGTAAAAAGGGAAGGCATTGCCTTTGTAAAGTAAACAAGCATCACAGAGTACAAGCGGAAGAAGTAAACACTAAGTAAAAACTGAGTACAACAGTAAGTACAGAAAGTAAAAGGGGCTGGAAATACAAGCCCAACTGTAAAGTACAACTCTAAAGGGAAAACAACAACTGTAAAGTAAAGCCGCTACGCCGAGTTATCCACTGAAAATCCCACCTGAAGGGTGGGTACAGATAGCTCCACTGCTCCTCGGGTCCCGCCGTCCGCTCCGAGCACGTCCCGCCCAGTGGTCCACCTCCAGGTACTGTCCTGCTCTGCAAGCCTCAACCACGATCAATGTTGTCCGTCGTCTGCAACCAACACAACGTAGTGCGGGCATAGCTCGTGCAGGGGTGAGTATAAGCTACTCAGTAGGGACCCCGAGACCCCCGAAGGTCTCCAAAAATCCACAAAGAATAAACCACAAAGGAAAGATACAATCACGAAGTAACAACCCACACTACTTAGGTATATGCCCATACATATACCTAAGTCATCATTTCAATATGCTCCAACCTCCGAGCCCAAGTACAACTCAGTCCACACAGGAAAGTATACGTATTCCACACAGGAAAGAAAAACGTAATCCACACAGGATAACACAACACAATCCACACAGAAAGGTAAACAGGATTCAGCTCACACAGGTATACATCTTCGAAGATGATAGAGATGATCACTGATCCATCTAAGTCATCGGACCCACAAAGGATCGATAGGTACTAACCCCCGCAAAGACCCACACAGGATCAGATCCACACAGGATCTGTAGGTGATGGTTCACACAGGACCGCTGAGCGCTGACCCACACAGGATCGGACCCACACAAGATCGGTAGCACTGATCCACACAGGATCGCTGAGTGCTGTAGTCGTCGTCATCGAATCCACTAAGGATCTCTGCACAGCCGTCGTCGCAGACACAGTAGTAGTCGAAACCAGCTCTAGGGTTCCCGCACACAGAAAGCTCGTTCGGGAGGGTCCGCTCCATGAGTCGAGAGGCTGATACATCAACTGTCACATAGTCCAGAGTTGATGTATCCAAAAGTTCCGTATCGTCAACAGGAACTCAACGTTGCAGACGGCGCGTCGATCGGACGCCCGGTCTGAGAGTTATTGGCTTTTTCGTTCGAGGGGCCCGGTTGGTTTTTAAGGAAAAACCAACCCGAACGTACTCCACCAGCGTCCAAACCTCGGGCGGTGTATGCCAAAAGATCTGTCTCACTAAGAGAAACTCAACAAAGTCGACGACACGTCAATCGGACGTCCGTAGCTCAAGATATGAGTGTTTCCGCTCTGAGGGCCCGGTTGGTTTCGTGTACGAACCAACCCGACCGAACTCAAAGTATTCCGAAACCTTGAGTGCGATATACCAAAACGAACGTCTCGATCCAAGGATCGCATCGCCGCTGACAGCGTGTCGTTTGGAGGTCCGTAGCCCGAGTTATGGGCATTTGAACCCAAACAGTTCGGTATCGGGGGTTTCGGGCCCGGGCCGACCCAGCCCGAGACCCCCTGGCTGGCCCGAACCGGGTCGACCCGCCCCGGACAGGGTTGGCCCGGCCCGGCGGGGCGAGGCCCGGCCTGGCGCGGCGCGGCCCGGCCCGACCTGGCAGACCGGCCAGGCGCCGGTCCGGCTCAGCGCAGCGTGCTGGGCGCGCTGCCAGCTCAACCTTCGGCCGAGCTGTTGGAAAAACGGGGGGGGGGGGGGGGGCTGCCCCCCTTGTGTAACCGCGACCCCCCCTCAATAATGGGGGGCCATTCAAGCTGGCAGGGGGAATTTAATTCCCCCGGCTTTCCCCATTTCCGGCCGGCCCGACCTGGCCGGTCGACTCCTCCTCAACGGGACCAGCAGTGGCCGGTCCCTTTCTGGATCCGACACCGGCGGCCCGACTGGCCGCCGGTCACCATGATCCGCCGCGGCCCGGAACCGGCCGCGACCCTTGTCGTCCGGCGCGGTGCGACGGCACCGCGCCCCTCCGCCGCGGCCCGCTCCGGCCGCAGCGCCTTTGATTTCCTTCAACGCGGTGTGATGGCGTCGCGTTCTTGAATTTCTTTCCATGGCGCAGCGCGATGGAGCCGCGCAATACTTGCCGTGTGATTCCCGCGTGATGCGACGACACCACTCCATAGCGTTCCATTTGCAAAGAAACAATCATGAACAAAGGAGGGGGTTAGGCCGTGTTTGTGCGGTCCGACCCCCTCTCGTTAAATGATAACATTTAGTTGATTAACCATGAAGTTCAACATGCCAGAATCAAGAACGGAAATAATTTAATAGATTAACAAATAATCCCCTACCTCGGTTTCAAGAGAGGAGCATGTCAACAAGCCGCGGAAGACAAGCGTCGCGGAGATCGGGCGTCGCGGAAATCGAACGTCGATTCTGTTGACGTTGAGGTGCGTCCGAAGAGGTAACGTCGCTGGAGAAGCTTTGTAAGCTGACGGAGAAAGCCCGAGGAGGAAGCGGCGCCTCCTTTCGTTGACACGGGAAGAAGATCGAAAGAAGCGACGTCGTCGATCTTCAGAAACACACCGGCTGCGAAGAAGGGAAGAGACGATACGTCTTTCTCTTCTTATGGTGACAACGTTCTTCTTCGGAGCCTAAGTGTTCTTCGCGTTCTTCGTCAAGGTTGAAGAAGATGAAGAATGATTCCCAATCCTCTCAAGGTGGCAAAAGATACTAACCAAAATAAAATAAGTCTAAGCCTTATTTTATTTACACAACCCAACCTCTTTGAATTTCAAAGGTTTGAAATTAAGTAACTCATCTTAATTAATAACACAAGTTGTCAAATTAATTAAAGTGGAGTTATTGGAGAGTTTAAGGGAAGTTGAAGAGTTTTGGGCTCATGTGGGCCCCACCACACTTAATCCTCTCAAGGGGGGTTATGTGGATCTGGGTCCCACCTCTAACTCCCTTTGGGAGGAAATAACCAACAAAGTTAAAAATAAATTGTGTTCCACAATTTTATTTAACTTCTTCTAATTTCCCCCAAAACTAACTTTCATCCCGCATAAAACCCAACCTCGGAAAAGGTCTCCTTAAGAGAAAATCAGCGCTGCGAGTTCATCGGTGCCCTCAGAATTCGATTCCGGGCACCGGTTCAAAAGTTAGAAAAACCCGCTCATTCATTCACTGAACGTACCCGAGCCAAACTTCGGAAATTGATTCCGGGCACACCGGGCCTCAGAATCAGGTGCCGTCAGAAACAGCGCTCTTGTAAAATTCCAAAGAAAATTAAGAAAAAAATTACCTTGAATTTTACGGGTCTTTACATTACTCCCACCTCAGGGATTTATGTACCCATAAAGATACATCAAAACTAGGGCAACAAATGAGGGTACTGAGCACACATCTGAGCCTCCCACTCCCAAGTGCTCTCCTAGAGGTTCCCGTGCTGCCATCTGATGCACACTAGAGGAATCGACCGTCCACGTAGGACCCGCTCCTGTCGATCCTCGATCTCCACCAGGACCTCCGTAAAAGTCGCCCCATTGTCAACGTCAAGCTCCCCATGGTCAATGATGTGCGTCGGGTTGTGGACGTATCTCCTCAGCTAAGATACGTGGAAGACGTCGTGCACTCGGTGCAACTGAGGTGGTAGAGCCAGGCAATAAAACACCCCACCAATCCTGCTGAGGACCTGGAAGGGTCCGATGAAGCGCGGGGATAACTTGTCGCCTCAGCCAAATCTCCATAAACCACATTGAGGTGAGACACGCAAGAAGACATGGTCGCCATCCTCGAAATCTAGTGGCCTCCACCTCCTGTCAGCGTATGAATTCTGCCAGCTCTGAGCTATCCTCATCCGCTCCTGGATGACCTGGACCTTCTCTGTCGTGGCCTGGACCATCTCTGGTCCCACAAGTGCTGACTCCCCAGGGTCTGTCCAGCACAAAGGAGATCTACAAGGTCGGCCGTACAACGCCTCGTATGGTGCCATCCTGATGGTGGAGTGGTAGCTGTTGTTGTACGCAAACTCTACCAAGGGTAGGTGGTCCTCCCAGCTATGACCAAAGTAGAGGACACATGCGCGGAGCATGTCCTCGAGAGTCTGAATGGTCCTCTCCGTCTGACCATCCGTTTGAGGGTGAAAGGCTGTGCTCAGACGTAGCTGCGTCCCGAACACCTCCTGTAATCCCTTCCATAGCCGGGAAGTAAAGCGAGCATCTCGATCGGAGACGATAGAAGATGGAACACCGTGAAGCCGTACAATCTCCTGAACGTAAAGACGTCCCAAGCTCTCCACTGAGCCCTGCTCTCTGATGGGTAAGAAGTGAGCCGACTTGGTGAGTCGGTCGACAATCACCCAGATGGAGTCGTGACCTCTGGAAGTGTGTGGAAGTCCAGTCACGAAGTCCATAGATATGCCATCCCAATTCCACTCTGGAACCTCCAAGGGCTGTACCAAGCCTGCTGGTACCTGATGCTCAACCTTCACCTGCTGGCAGGTGAGGCATCGAGAAACGAACTCTGCCACAACCTTCTTCATGCTCGGCCACCAGTGCTGTCGTCTGAGATCCTGGTACATCTTTGCCACTCCAGGATGTACCGCCAAAGGAGAAGTGTGCAACTCTCTCAACACCTCCTCTCGTAAAGCGACTGGTACCATGGTACGTCCTCTGAAAATGATGTCGTGCTCTGCTCCAAAGGAAAAACCATCAGGTGCCTTTCCTGAGGATAACTGTGCACGCCACGTCTCACAGTCAATGTCTCCACGCTGTGCCTCTTTGACCCACTGTAGAAGTGGAGGAGTGACTGTGAGAGACTGAAGGAAGGATGCTCCATCCCTATCCACGAAGGATATCTGCAAAGAGGCTAGCTGCTCTGTCGCCTCCTCAAGTAGCTGAATGCCCATCCTCCTGCTGAGGGAATCAGCTACTACGTTCCCCTTCCTAGGAGTATAGACTATCTCAAAGTCATAGTCCTGGAGGAACTCGAGCAATCGCCGCTGTCTCAGGTTCAGTTCCTTCTGAGAGAAGATGTACCTGAGACTCTGATGGTTAGAAAAGACTGTAAAGCGCTCGACCATCAGATAGTGTCGCCATGTCTTCAGAGCGAAGACCACTACTGCTAACTCCAGGTTATGGGTAGCGTAGTTCTACTCATGCGGCCTCAACTGACGTTATCCATAGGCAATCACTGCCCGCTCCTGCATCAAGACACAACCGATTCCGGTCCTTGATGCATCGCAGTAGACTACGTACCCTACTCACTCCTCAGGCAACCTCAAGATAGGGGCGCTGGTCAATCTCTATCTCAGCTCCTGGAAGCTCTGCTGACATCTGTCTGACCACACGAAGGGTTTCCCCTTCTTCGTCAAAGCTGAGAGTGGTGCCGCAACTCTAGAGAAGTCTGGCACGAATCTCCGATAGTATCCAGCTAGACCCAAGAAACTCCGCACCTCCGTCACGCTCCTGGGTGGCTCCCAAGCTAACACTGCCTCGATCTTCGCAGGATCCACTGCAACTCCCGCCTCAGAGATGACGTGTCCCAAGAAGTGGACCTCACGTATCCAGAACTGACACTTCGAGAGCTTACCATAAAGCTGGTTCTCTCGGAGTGTGTCTAGTACAACCCATAAGCGGTAGGCATGATCCTCCTCAGTCGTCGAGTAGATCAAAATGTCGTCGATGAAGACCACGACAAATCGATCGAGGTATGGATGAAAGATCTTGTTCATGAGGGCCATGAACACTTCTGGAGCATTGGTTACGCCAAAAGGCATAACCAAGAACTCATAGTGGCCATACCGACATCTGAAGGCCGTTTTCTACACATCCTCGTCTCTAACTCTGAGCTGATGATAGCCTAACCTGGGGTCTATCTTCGAGAACCACCGTGCTCCCTTGTGCTGATCAAAGAGGTCATCAATCCTCGGTAGCGGATATTTTTTCCTCACTGTCACCTGGTTCAGGCGATGATAATCGACACACAGTCGCAATCTCCTGTCTGCCTTCTTGGCGAACAATATCGGGGAAGCCCACGGTGAAACACTGGGTCGGATGAACCCCTTGCCCTGCAAGTCCTCCAACTGTACCCGTAGCTCTTGAAGCTCAGCGGGGGCCATCCGATATACTGGAGTCGATATCGGGGCTGTCCCGGGGTACAGGTCAATATAAAAGTCTACCTCTCTACGAGGAGGTAGCCCTGGAACGTCATCGAAAAAAACATCCGCAAACTGATCCACTACTGCAGGAAAACCAGGACTCCGCACGTCAACTGCTCCTAGGATGAGGCTAGCCAACTGATGAGTGATGGGCTGTCCTCTCCTCCGAGGAAGTCCATCCTGTGCTGCAAAGGCTCCCTTCTCGCCGGTGAAGGTGAACCTGCTCCCGTCGGTGCGTACACATCGCACTTTGCGCCTAAAACAGTCAATCTGTGCATGGACCATAGATAACCAATCCATGCCCAAGATGACGTCATAAGGCCTCGACGCTGCTACAAGAAGATCCCAGCCGAAGCTCTCGCCTCCTAGAGTAAGCTCACACTGCCGGCACCAGTGCGTAATCTTCGAGTCTGCTCCCGTAGGAGTCTCTAGCCGTAAGTATCGAGCCAACGACTCTGTCGGAATCTCCGAGCTCCGAACAAGGGAAGCGGATATGAAAGAGTGACTCGCTCCTGTGTCTATAAGTACTGCAGCAAGGGTGGAATAGACACATATAGTACCTCAAATCATATCTGGCGTGCCGTGGTCGTAGGCCTCCGCTGCCTGGAGCTGTGCCTGTCTCTGCCCGCCAGCTCCCTGTGGTCGGGGTGGACCTCCTGGTGGTGGTGGTGGTAGAGCCTCAAAGTGTCGCCCACCACCTGCTGCTCGGCCAGCTCCTCTGCCTCGTCCTCCTCCTCCCCATGGACCGCCACGGTCGACCCTCTACCTCTGCCTCGGTGGTCCCTCAACCGTCTGATGCTCCTCGGTACGGCGGGTCGGGCAGTCACGAGCCATGTGGCCCTGCCCGCCGCACGAGTAGCAATGTATGCCTCTCGAAAGACTGGTTCCGCGCTGTGTGCCCCGCACTGCTGAGCTAGTGTCCTGAGGTCGTCTACCTGAGGGTCTGGTCTGCCTGGACCCAAGAGTCATCCGTCGACTACCTGCTGTAGAAGACTCTGCTACGTGCCGCCCTGCGGTGGGTCTTGGCGCTGGTGTAGACTCAGCAAGAAAGCTCTCGATCAAAAGGGCCCACTCCAGTACTCCCGTCTGAGTCGGAATGATGAGGGAGATCAGCGATGCCCTGATCTCATGTCTCAATCCCTGCTCAAAGGTCCGGGCCTGGGAGAATGGGTCCCATACCATGTCGGTCGAGTAGCGTGAGAGATCTGTAAATCTCGCCGAGTACTGAGCGACCGTCATGCTGCCCTGACGCAGCTGAAGAAGCTCCTGAATGCGCACCGCACGGAGGGTGGCTGGGATGAACTCCGAGCGGAAGAGGCACTCAAAGTCCGTCCAAAGTAGAGATGCCTCATCATGCACCTGGAGCATCAAGCTCCACCATCGTCCTACTGCTGCGTGCAATAGGCTCGCCGCGAGGATCACCATGAGGTCTGCTGGTGTCCTCACTAGCCTAAAAACTCGTACGACTGCCTCCAGCCAGTCCTCAGCTGCCTGGGGGTCCGTCTCCCCACGGAACCTGGGCGGTCGCTGGCGCTGGAACTCATGCAGTGCGCTGAGGCGACGTGCATCGTCAGCGGCTGGTGCTGGAAGTATTGGTGGCTCGGCGGGTAGTGCTACCGCCGGTGCCACTACTGACAAAGGGCCCTGCACCAAGGCCTCGTCGCTCGGTGGGCTGTCGTCACGCTCGACTCTCGGAACCCTAGCTGTCTTCCGTCGTGGGGCCATCCTCAAAAGGAAACAGGTGCGCCACGGTCAGAATAGTATACCTGGTGAGCTGATACAAAGTAATCACAAAGAAAACTTGAAACACACACGCAATCAATGTTTTCATGCATTAATTCGGAAATCAGAAGTCAGGATCCTGGTGTACGGATACGTCGGCCGCCGCACCAACACTGGACTCCCTGGACTGATAACCACACTCAATACGCTAAACACTATTGCTTCACATAGAAAAGATCAGAGTTCGCGGTAGAACCGAACTCCTTTGATACCAATTTGTCACGAGCCATCCTCGGGGCCCGTGCCGTGACTACCCCAAGCCCGCCTTCCATAGGCCAGGGGCTGTCGACTAGCACCAAGGCGTAAATCCCGGTAAAAAGGGAAGGAATTTCCTTTGTAAAGTAAACAAGCATCACAAAGTACAAGCAGAAGAAGTAAACACTAAGTAAAAACTGAGTACAACAATAAGTACAGAAAGTAAAAGGGGCCGGAAATACAAGCCCAACTGTAAAGTACAACTCTAAAGGAAAAACAACAACTATAAAGTAAAGCCGCTACGCCGAGTTGTCCACTGGAAATCCCACCTAAAGGGTGGGTACAGATAGCTCCACTGCTCCTCGGGTCCCGCCGTCCGCTCCGAGCACGTCCCGCCCAGTGGTCCACCTCCAGGTACCGTCCTGCTCTGCAAGCCTCAACCACGATCAACGCTGTCCGTCGTCTGCAACCAACACAACGTAGTACGGGCATAACCCGTGCAGGGGTGAGTATAAGCTACTCAGTAGGGACCCCGAGACCCCCGAAGGTCTCCAAAAATCCACAAAGGATAAAACAAAAAGGAAAGATACAATCACGAAGTAACAACCGACACTACTTAGGTATATTCCCATACATATACCTAAGTCATCATTTCAATACACTCCAACCTCTGAGCCCAAGTACAACTCAGTCCACACAGGAAAGTATATGTATTCCACACAGGAAAGCAAAACGTAATCCACACAGGATAGCACAACACAATCCACACAGGAAGGTAAACAGGATTCAGCTCACACAGGTATACATCTTCGAAGACGATAGAGATGATCACTGATCCATCTAAGTCGTCGGACCCACAAAGGATCGATAGGTACTAACCCCCGCAAAGACCCACACAGGATCAGACCCACACAGGACCTGTAGGCGCTGGTTCACACAGGACCGCTGAGCGCTGACCCACACAGGATCGGACCCACACAGGATCGGTAGCACTGATCCACACAGGATCGCTGAGTGCTGTAGTCGTCGTCGTCGAATCCACTAAGGATCTCTGCACAGTCGTCGTCGCAGACACAGTAGCAGTCGAAGCCAGCTCTAGGGTTCCCACACACAGCAAACTCGTTCGGGAGGGTCCGCTCCACGAGCCGAGAGGCTGATACATCAACTGTCACATAGTCCAAAGTTGATGTATCCAAAAGTTTCGTATCATCAACAGGAACTCAACGGCGCAGACGGCGTGTCGATCGGACGCCCGGTCTGAGAGTTATTGGCTTTTTCGTTCCAGGGGCCCGATTGGTTTTTAAGGTAAAACCAACCCGACCGTACTCCACCAGCATCCAAACCTCGGGCGGAGTATGCCAAAAGATCCGTCTCACTAAGAGGAACTCAACAAAGTCGACGACACGTCAATCGGACGTCCGTAGCTCAAGATGTGAGCGTTTCCGCTCCGAGGGACCGATTGGTTTCGTGTACGAACCAACCCGGCCGAACTCAAAGTATTCCGAAACCTTGAGTTCAATATACCGAAACGACCGTCTCGATCCAAGGATCGCATCGCAGCTGACGGCGCGTCGTTTGGAAGTCCGTAGCCCGAGTTATGGGCATTTGAACCCAAATAGTTCGGTATCGGGGGTTTCGGGCCCGGGCCGACCCGGCCCGAGACCCCCTGGCTGGCCCGAACCGGGTCGACCCGCCCCGGACAGGGTCGGCCTGGCCAGGAGCGGCCCGGCCCGGCTGGGCTCGTCCCGGCCTGGCAGACCGGCCAGGCGCCGGTCTGGCTCAGCGCAGCACGCTGGGCGCAATGCCAGCTCGGCCTTTGGCCGAGCTGTTTGAAAAATGGGGGGGGGGCATGCCCCCCTTGTGTAACCGCAGCCCCCCTCAATAATGGGGGGCCGTTCAAGCTGGTCGGGGGAATTTAATTCCCCCGGATTTACCCATTTCCGGCCGACCCGACCTGGCCGGCCGGCTCCTCCTCAACGGGACTGGCAGTGGCCGGTCCCTTTCCGGATCTGACACCGGCGGCCCGGCTGGCCGCCGTTCACCATGCTCCACCGCGGCCCGGAACCGGCCGCGGCCCTTGTCGTCTTGCGCGGTGCGATGGCACCGCGCCTCTCCGCCGCGGCCCGATCCGTCCGCGACGCCTTTGATTTCCTTCAACGCGGCGCGACAGCTTCACATTCTTGAATTTCTTTCCATGGCGTGGCGCGACGGCGCCGCGCAATACTTTCCATGTGATTCCCGCATGGTGCGACGACACCACTACATCCCGTTTTATTCACAAAGAAACAATCATGAACAAAAGAGGGGGTTAGGCCGTGTTTGTGCGATCCGGCCCCCTCTCGTTAAATGATAACATTTAGTCGATTAACCACGAAGTTCGACATTCCAGAATCAAGAACGGAAATAATTTAATAGATTAACAAATAATCCCCTACCACGGTTTCAAGAGCGGAGCACGTCAACAAGCTGCGAAAGACAAGCGTCACGGAGGTCGGGCGTCGCGGAAATCGAACATCAATTCCGTTGACGTTGAGGTGTGTCCGAAGAGGTAACGTCGCTGGAGAAGCTTTGTAAGCTGACGGAGAAAGCCCGAGGAGGAAGCGGCGTCTCCTTTCATTGACACGGGAAGAAGATCGAAAGAAGCGGCGTCGTCGATCTTCAGAAACACATCGGCTGCAAAGAAGGGAAGAGACGATACATCTTTCTCTTCTTATGGTGACGACGTTCTTCGTCGGAGCCTAAGTGTTCTTCGCGTTCTTCGTCAAGGTTGAAGAAGATGAAGAATTCTTCCCAATCCTCTCAAGGTGGCAAAAGATACTAACCAAAATAAAATAAGTCTAAGCCTTATTTTATTTACACAACCCAACCTCTTTGAATTTTAAAGGTTTGAAATTAAGTAACTCATCTTAATTAATAACACAAGTTGTCAAATTAATTAGAGTGGAGTTATTGGGGAGTTTAAGGGAAGTTGAAGAGTTTTGGTCTCGTGTGGGCCCCACCACACTTAATCCTCTCAAGGGAGGTTATGTGGATGTGGGTCCCACCTCTAACTCCCTTTGGGAGGAAATAACCAACAAAGTTAAAAATAAATTGTGTTCCACAATTTTATTTAACTTCTTCTAATTTCCCCCAAAACTAACTTTCATCCCGCATAAAAAGCAACCTCGGAAAAGGTCTCCTTAAGCGAAAATCGGCGTTGCGAGTTCATCGGTTCCCTCAGAATTCGATTTCGGGCACCAGTTCAAAAGTTAGAAAAACCCGCTCGTTCGTTCACTGAACGTACCTGAGCCAAACTTCGGAAATTGATTCCGGGCACACTGGGCCTCGGAATCAGGTGCCATCAGAAACCGTGCTCTTGTAAAATTCCAAAGAAAATTAAGAAAAAATTTCCCTTGAATTTTATGGGTCATTACAGGTTGTATGAGCCAATTAGAAAAAATCTATTCTGTTATAACGCTCATGCCCACCAGCTTGTTATTTTGTATCGTGTTTTTCCTACAAGATTTTACACTTTTTTTCTAGGCCACACTACTCTTTTTTATCTTAGAGTGCATGTGTTGGAGCCGATTGGTTGTATGGATACTGCACCTCGTACCTTGTACTATCAGGTGACATGTCTAAAAAGAAACATTAATTATGTTAGTGCATTTAAAATATTCAAATATGACCATTAGAGATTAAATTTAAAAACGAAAAAATAGTTTAAGAAATGGTTTCACATTATGTCATGGAAACGGTGTCTCCTTGAACCGGTATTTGATCCTTCATGGTGTCTCATGGTCACGACGTCTGATCCTTTACAGTTGTCACAGTGTCTGATCCTTCACGGTTTCTGGTTTTCATGGTGTCTTGAAGTCACGGTGTCTCATTCACGGTGTCTTGTTCACGGTGTCTTGATGTCACGGTGTCTCGAAGTCACAGTGTCTCATTCACGATGTCTTGTTAACGATGTCTTGATGTCACGGTGTCTCGAAGTCACAATGTCTCATTCATGGTGTCTTGTTCACGGTGTCTTGATGTCACGGTGTCTCGAAGTCATGGTGTCTCATTCATGGTGTCTTGTTCATGGTGTCTTGATGTCACAGTGTCTCGAAGTCACGGTGTCTCATTCACGGTGTCTTATTCACAGTGTCTTGATGTCATGGTGTCTCGAAGTCACGGTGTCTGATTTACTTTGCTAAAAAGACATAACCAGTGGCAGACTCATGGTGTCTCAGACTTTTCAAAATAACTGTATTCAGACTTAAGCAATGATGATCATAGAATGGATTAGACTTAATCATTTTTCAGAGAAGGTATTATAAAAGTAAATAAAGGATGGTATAAATTAATGAAACTGAATATAGAGCAATTAAGATGTTGAATGGCTCATCTTAAAGCATGAGAATACTTAAACAATAATACACATGATTTGATATAATTTACAGGATTTAACCAGGTTGAATAGGATTTGTGATCATTAATACATGATTAGTACATGAGGAGTCCAACAAACCACTTATCATTTTATGTGAAAATCACTTTTTACTAGATCACTATATTTTAATTATATATAGAGTTATAGTGAACAATATTTTATAATAATAATTTCATATGAAACATAAAAAGTTTATCTAACTTTTTTTCAAGAAATAATAAGTTTAATTATATATCTAATATCTTTGTATTTTGACCTGAACATGATACACGCTTTTGGTATGAATAATATTTTTTTTCTTATTGTGTTGTCCAGTTTTATTTCATTATTTAATTATAACACGAGTTATATAGATCAAATTTTTGAAAAACTTATGTATTTGAATATATGACACATTTATCTAATTTTCATTAGGACCAATGGAATATTTAATTTATTGTTTAAATGGTACAAATTTTTTTTGAACATCATACAAAAAATTTGGAATTTTTGAATTTCTAGAATTGAAAATATATTTCTTTATTTGATAGATCATTCTATTCACATTGTAATCGATTGTTTTTTGTTGGGTTAGAAATATAATATGTTTTTCTACATTTTATTAAACTTCATAAAAATCTAAAAATGTCATTTAGGTGCCTTAAAATTGGCCTAAGTAATGTAATTATTTATACAGTATTCAAATAATGTATTTTACAATTTTTGATCACATCTCTTATTATAATTGTTGGATTGAAGAAAATATTGATTTTTATGGAAATATCTCGTAATTATCTTCATTTAAGTCTTAATTTTTTTTTTCTATTTATATCTTTTATATGGGATAAAATTTAGCTAAAGTTTATATTGACATACTAGTGCATAAAATGATAAAATAAATTTTATTATTTTTGGTACCATCACTTAAATTTTACTCTACCATCATTTATAAAAAACATGTTATCATTCCAAAATATTTTTCATGCTATGTTTTTGATATATTTATATATTTTAAATAATACATTTTTATAATAGTTTGTTTTATTATTTTCTTTGTCCTAAAATTATTTATTAATCATGTTTAATCTATGTGAATAATTTTGAAGTGATTTAAACATGTTTTAAAATTACTTTAAATATAGTATTCATTGTTCATAGAAAAAATACAACATTTATTAAAAATATTTATAGTGATTAAATTATGGATTTTATTTTCTTCTTACTCGAAGTTATTTATTAATATGGTTAAATGATTTCAAAGTGTTTTTAATGTATTAAATGTATATTAATCATGCTTTTATTTTTTATGCATTTATACATATGATATTTATTTATAGTTAATATTCTTGTGATATTTATGGTATTAATTAACCGATTTTTATGGAGATATTTTGAATTATCGACTCATTTAAACTTATTGAAACATTGTATTTAAATTAGTTTGAATACCCCAAAATTTTTGTAATTTATTTTAATCAGTTTTAAAACATGTATTAATTTATCATTTATTAATGCATACTCTTATAACACATATTTCCAATATTTAAGTTTTTATATTTTGAGTAAATTTCATTGAATTGATTATTTTCTAAATTAATATTTAATGTCAATAAACTATTAAAACTTAATTTTTAATATTTATTTCAGTATAATTAAGTTTTTATTAATACACACTCCATAAAATTGAAAATTATTTTGAAATTTAAACCATCAAATCATCTTACTATAATTATGTGATTTATTTAACATATTATTATGAAAACTATTTTATTAAATTAACAGGTAATTAAAATTGGTTTGAATCAGACTTTAGGTTTTTAATTCAATTAATTATTGTTATGATTATTCTCGACAATTATATTCTCTCTCCTGGATAATTTTGAAATTTAAAATTGAATTATTTTACCCAATTGGATATTGTTTTTTTATATTTTAAATATTGTATTTAAAGGAGTGAAGGTTGCTTGGAATAAATATAATAGTTAAAAATATATGATGACTATATGTGATAATACTCGACGCCATACACACGATCCTGTACATTCTGTTTATATTTTTGTGATAAAATCTCAAGGAAGGAACAAATCTTCTTTGAATTCATTCTCCTTGAAGAGACGTACTATACATTTACTAGAAAACCTGAATTACATTGTCTGTATCTATTTGAATGGTCTGTATCAACTATTTTCATCAATATAAATTCTTTTTTTCTTCTATCTAGTTGTATTATTTGTTATGTCTTTTCTATCTAGGTAGAGTTCTACACATAATCCTTTATTATATAAGTTATACTACCTCTAAAAGTTATTCCCTTTTTTATGAACACCTGAACAAAAAATAGAACACTTAGGTTGGGGATGTTCTTATAGAAAGCCTAGGTTTCTGTATGCTCCTACAAAAGGCTATGTGTGTAGGTTTGGGGCTTCTCCTCACAAAGACCTGGGTTGGGATTGGTCTCATGTAAAAATATATATTTAGATTTATCCCTTATAAAAGTCTATATATCTTTAATAGTGGGTGGAATAGTTTATTGGTTGGGATGTGAAGAGTAGACGTAGTATCGTTTAGATCCAAACTACTATAAAATTATTTGTATTCATCTCTTTAATTTTTTTTCATACACTCTTCACATATCTACTATAATAATTTTTTAAAAAAATAATTGTTTAATTTTTTTAAACCAAAATTTTTTTCAATTGATTTTTAATAACTATGATAATATTAATAAAGGATTATTCAACCCCCCTCTAGTCCTTATTCTATCTTTATATTAAATTTAACAACATAACCGTGCTTTTGGGGAGGTGGCCCAGGTGTTTGTAGTCATGATATGATGTGATCATGCTTGTGGGATGGGGGTTTATGTTATTCAAAATATATGGGAGCACTAGGAAATATGACATTGGGGTGTGAGAGAGGAAAATCAGTGGGAAATAAGTGTAGGGTTCCCTTTATCAATATGATTCTTATTATGTTACTATACTTGGCTTGCATTATTTGGTAAGCATGCCTTAGTGAGGTTGGGTTTGGTTAGTATACCTGTATAGGTGTTTTTTGATTCTACTGCTTGATCATGGGAGAATTAGTATGATTCTTTCACACGTGCATGAGTTACTTTGGTTTTCTTAATGAGTATACTTGTATACTCAGCCTATGTATATAAACTAATTTTCAAGTTTCTAGGAGGATTACATAGACTGTGATAAACATTACTAGCTTGGACCTTTATATAAATTTTGTTTCACTACTTTAGCTTTGTTTTTGGGTATTCACTTTGGATACTTTTATCTGTATCAGTTTTATTTATACATACATCATGGGATGGTTTTATTTATGTTTATATTATGTCATGGAGTTTTTTGTGGATGATTCATCTTATCTCCCAACCTTATTTTATTATAGAGGGTAATTCCTAGCATATCATGATATTTTTTTACTATCGGTGCTAGTTACTAACCTAGGACCAACTAGAGGCAAGACTCAGGGGTCATTATCTATCTCCCCTCATTGTAGTAACTTTGGTTGGAGGGGATTACGATAAAGTGGTATCAAAGTCTTATGGTTAAGAGATAAGATGAAGTTTGGAGTTAGGAACAATAAGGATTACATGGGTTGGTATGGTAGTAATACCATTTGACCTTGGTGCATGATGTAGTCTAGGGAGACTAGCTGGGACATGAGATTTTAAGCCCCCCATGATCTAGTGCATGACTCTGAGCTTATTGAACAACTGAGTGAGTTTGACTTATTTGTAGGGTAGATACCTAGGTGAGTTACATGCATCATGATGAATTGTGTTCCTATTTTAGTTGGGTTGTTTTGGGAAGTTTAAAATGGATGAAGTTAATTAAATTGGATATAAATAAAATTAAATGCTACCAGGCTTAGGATATTTTCCTTGTTTTTAGAAATAGATCTTATTCATCGTCTGTGTGTGGATCAGGAAGTTGAGGTTTGGCAGGATGATTTGGTTGATTGCTGGAGGGTTGATCTAGTTGAGGAGGATGATTAGTGGTAGTGGACCTTGTTCAATTTTTAAAATAGTATTTGGAGAAGTACAAGGGAAGTGTTTTAGATGTAGAGATAGAGAGCTGTCTAGAGGATCTTAAGATCGCTTTCAGTTTTATCTGGGCCCCAATGGAATACTGGGTCCCATTGAAAGTTAGTAATATACAGAGATCTATGAAATAGTATTGGATTCTATATATGAGTGAGTTGAAGGAGGTATATGTTTTGTGGGTAAACTTTCTGAAATAGTTTTGGGAAGATTTCATTTCATTGACCATGAAGGAAGTGAAGAGGAAAAAGCCACTTTTCCTTTAGTAGGGAAGTATGTCAATGAAGGATTTAGGGATCAGGTTCAAGTACCTTTTTCATTTCACCAAATATTTTTCTAGATTAAGAGTCTAATTTGAGACATCTTGAGAAGGCACTCCATCCTTCAACACAACATGCATTTACTCCATTTTCATGACCAACATATCTAGAGGTTTAGAAAAAGGTATAGGTGATTGAGTGGATGCACTCAGAAGGAGGTTTACTATGAGAGGGGAACCTATAGGGTTTCTCAAGTATAAGAGTTTTTAATTTTATATATCAGGAACTAGGACCTTTGAGGTTTTTATTGGTGTGGATTTGACTTCAGTAGCCTCCTTTCCGGCCTTTTGGGGCTAGTGGTTTCCGTGATTTTCCTGGGGACTTAAAATATGTGTTTTTTTTTCTGTGGGGTTCATGGAAATTTCCAGAAATAGTTCCTAGTGGTTATTTGGGCTCAGTTTGGTGGAGACAGATAAGTTCAAAACCAACCTCAATAGTAGTTCCAGTGCGATTGTTTTTATAGTAGGGATCACAAGCTTATGCTTCGCTGAGGGGAGATGGAGTGGGTAGAGTCCAACCTTAGGATGTTCCTCATGTTTATGGTCATAAACCTGAACATTATCAGAGTGTTGGACATCAATAGATAGGTAGAGGATATAGGCATGGTCAAATACATGCAATGGGGGTATCAGTTCCAGAGTGGCCAAATATCATTTGAGGCATGCTCAGTTTGTAATCTACCCATGTTTCTACCTTATTTGATTTAGAATATTCACACTCCATTGTTTCGCCTACTCTAGTCCATGCTATGGTACTTGACATAGAGAGGCTTCCCATACCCCTGACATTGACTACGCTATTTGGAGGTCAGAACATCTTGTTAGATGTGTGTTGGGGGGTGTAGACTGATGATGGGGTCATATGAGTCCCATGGAGATCTTTTCTTTCTATAGATGCAACCATATTATGTCTTCCTAGGAATCAATTGGTTGTATCCTATGTGTAATATTATTGACTATTTTTGGAGGGGAGTCATGTTTTTGGATGTGGATGGAAAGCATGTGGTTTTCATTGGTGAGTGGTTGTTAGGTGGGAAGTCTACATTTTTCCCCCCTATTTATTTGATTAATAAGTTGTGTATGGAATCAGTGGATGTTGGGGAAATGGGTCCCCCTAAGGTCATTAGGGAGTTTCTGGATGTTTTTTCCGAGGTGGTTGTGACACTATCTCATTGATGTGATATTGAGTTCGGGATAGACTTACAACTTAGTGATTCTCCAATTTTGATGGATCTTTATCGGATGGAACATTATGAGTTGTGGTATTTTGGGATTCAAATAGATGATCTAATACAAATGGGTTTTATCCAGCCCCGTGTATTATCATGGGGTGTGCTAGTGTTGTTTGCTAAGAAGGTGTATGGTAGTCTGAGGTCGTGTATAGACTATGGAAGGTTGAATCAGGTAACGATCAAGAACCTTTATAATTTTTTGAGGATAAATTATCTTTTTGACTAGTTGATATGGGTGAGTTGGTTTTCTAATATTGATTTGTGGTCTAGATATCACTACTTGAGGGTAACAGAGAAAGATATCCTGAAAACTGACTTCAAATATAGGTATGAGAACTTTGATTTTGTAGTCCTGTCATTTGGTGTTACAAAAAAACCATCCATGTTTATGGATCTTATGAAATTATCATTTTGTGAGTTCTTATACTAATTCATTATCGTATTCATTGATTATATCTTGATCTACTCGGAGTCAAATGAGGAGAATTCTGATTATCTTAGAGCTGTTTTATAGGCTCTTCGACACCACCAGCTCTATAAAAAGTTATAAAAGTGTAAGTTTTGGACACAATAGGTTCATTTACTTAGTCATGTGGTGTCAAAATAGGGTGTGGAAGTAGACTTGTCGAATAATGAGGCACTTTCTTCTTGGGAAGAACCCAAGAACATGGCAAAGGTTCGTAGTTTCCTTACTATTCTAGGATGTTATTGGAGTTTTATGCTCAATTTCTCTTGAGTTGTAGCCCCGTTGATAGAATTGACCAGGAAGGAATATAATTTTGTGTGCACTGATCAGTTCCAGGCATCATTCAGTTACATGAAGGGGAAGTTGGTCAGTGCTTCAGTGCTTCAGTTTCCTAAGGAGGGTGTGACGTTTGAGGTGATTTGTGATGATTACCATATGAGCTTCAGATGAGTGTTGATGTAGAATTGAGTAGTTATCTCTTTTAGGTATAGTAAGTTACATCCCCATGAGCATAACTATACATCCCATGACTTATAATTAGTGGTGGTTGTGTTTTTGCTAAAGTCGTGGAGACATTACCTCATTGGGGAGCACTTTGTGGTCTTAACAGATCATATGATTTTGAGGTATATCTTTTATCAGCATGATCTAAATTTTCAATAACAGAGGTGGGTAGAGTTTCTTCAGGATTATGATTTCAAGATATCCCAAAAATTAGTAAAATGGAATGTTTTGGATAATGCTTTGAGCAGGAAGTCGCTGAAGGATGTTGTTTGGTAATCTGGGGATGTTTGGAAAGGGATGAAAGAGTTGGCAGCCTTGCATTTGAATGCGAGGGTTATTGACGGTGGAGGTTTCTTATTTCAAATGAAAATGCAATATTATATTATGTAGGAGGTGTAATAGTCTCATTGGGGATACTTAAAGGTAGAGGAAATGTATGATCGTGTTGTCCATAGTGATTCTCTAGAGGGATGGTTGAAGGATGGTCAGAAGTAGATGTTATTTCAAGGTAGGTTCTTTATTCCAGTAGTGATGCATGAGTGAGTCCTTCACGAGTTTCACAAATTACCTTTTTCAGTACACCTAGGAGTATCCAAGATGTACCATGGATTGAGGATGTAGTTTTGGTGGCCCAGGATAAAACAGGTAGTGGCAGATTTTGTGGTGAGGTGTTCGGTTTGTTAGTAGGTAAAGGTCAAACATTGTTTTATTAGTGTTTTGTTTTATTATTTTTATGTTTTTGAGTGGAAATATAAAGACATATTTATAAATTTCATCATATGGTTACCCCAATCTCAGAGAGTTTGTGATGGTATCTTGGTGATCATAGACCGATAATGAAATCAACCCACTTCTTAGTAATTAAGGAGTTGGGCGTAGTGGATGATTTGTATAAGAGTTATTTGGATGAGGTGGTGTGGTTATATGGAGTTACAAGGTCTATTGTATCAGATCGGGATTCAAATTTTACCTAATTAGTTTGGAGGGGATTAAAACATACTTTTGGCTCCCAGTTGCACCTTAACACTGCTTTTCACCCTTATACAAATGGGAAGACAGTGCAGACCATCTAGAAACCAAAGGATAAGTTACGGGCATGAATTTTAGACTTTAGTGGATCTTGGGTATGACACTTTACTTTGTACAATTTTTTATACAACAATAGATATCACTCATCTATTAGCACATCTCTTTTTGAGGCATTGTACGAGCAACTATGGTGTTCTCTGTTGTGCTAGATGGAGGTTGGGGAGGTAATTGTTCTTGGTCACGATGTGGTGCAAAACACAATAGTGAAGGTTAATCTTATTCATGAGAGGATTAAAATAGTGAAAAATAGGAGAAATTCTTATGCCGATTGTAGGAGGAGGCCCTTGGAGTTCAAGGCGAGGAACACGTGTTCTTAAAGGTTCCCCTTTAATGTGTTTAGTGGAGGTTTTGAAGGGGGAGTAATCTTTCTACTAGGTTTGTTGGGACCTTTGAGTTGCTGGGGAAAGTTGGAAAGGTGGCGTATCGGTTGGAGTTTCCACCATGACTAGAGATGATCCACTATTTCTTCCATATATCTCATATTTATCATTATCTTCACAATGACTCTCATGTCATTGATTGGGGATAGTTAGATATCGAGGATGTCATGATGTTTATAGAGCGACTAGTAGAGATCTAGGATCTCCAAGAGAAAGTGATGCATGGGTGGACCATTTCTTTGGTTCATGTGTTGTGTAGGCATGGTGGCCTGGAGGAGAGTACTTTGGAGAGAGAGACAAAGATGCATGCCCAGTACCCAGAGTTTTTTTAAGTTTTTCCTCACTCTTTTTTTTCTTGTGATGTGATGTTTTAATCTTATGGTGTTATGATATATGCTATTTTTCTTAATGAATTGTGCGTTATAATGTTCTGACATATGAAAAGGGGAGGAATTGGATCCTAATCAAGAAAAATTAATTGTGATACAATTAAAACCATGTGGGAAATTCAGTGCCACATAGAGAAAATAATATCTTAACATGGCAGATAAAGATTACCTGATTCATATGTTTGAGGCAATGTTGTTTTTTTGGTTTTATTCGTTGTTGGTTTGAGATGAATGGAGGTTGTATGGTTGTTGTTATGTGGCTATGTAGTTATGAGGTTGTGAAATATGTTTTGTGACCCTTTGGTTTGGAGTGTTTGGATGATGGTATTGTTTGAGGTATAATGAGATCCTTGAGAGGTATCTCGTAGGGTGGTTGTTCGTACCCCTTTCCTTCTAATATTAGTTTTGGATTCTGAAGGGAAATAATTTTTTGATAGGTATCTGATGTAATGTACCTTACATTCTTATCCAATTACTTTTCCATTTTTTTGGTTGGAGGTGTTTATGGGAGGTTCCAAGAGTTTTCAGTAGAGGCTGGAGCTATAGAAGAGCTTCTGTAGAAATTTTACATTTTGTATTGTTTATACAACATGTAAATGTGATTCACAACTTGTGATTTTGGTGAATTCACAGCTTGTATATGGGTATAGGCGGAACACATGAGATGGATTACACATCGTGTAAGTGAAATTCATGATGTTTATTAAATGAAGTTTAAGATGATGCGATTTTCAGTGAAAGTTGAAATTTTGGAATCCTTTGGATTATATGACATGTAATGCTTATATGCCATGAAACCAGAAGAGTCCAGTTTATTTTATAACACTTCAGACCAAATTTGTTTTTATTGGTCAGTCTCTTCCCCTATCATTCCAAATGACCTTTAGGAACCTTGGGATGATCTTCTAGCCACCTTCCTCTCCCTTCAATCAGTTGGTTCTGATGTTTGTTTGTTGACATTCCACAGTGAGTAATTTATCTTTTCCCCTTGGTTTTATCTTGTTTTTTTATTGGGGATTCACTATGGATATGTTTTTTCAGTTTTGGGCTTGAGTTGGGTTGTATTTTTATGATCTTTTAATGCAATGTAGGTTAATCTGTGGTTTTCTGTGTGTGGTTGTGGTAATTGGGTATTTCTTCTTCACCATGTGGTGCGTAGTGAGTTGGAAGAGCTTCTTTGAGGAAGGGAATACATAATTTATCTTTATTGTGTATCATGAAGAAGGGTTTTTCTCTTGTTTATCTACAGGATACTATTTTTCTACCTTAATCAAATATAAATAATTTAATAATTGAAATTGAAGGAGAAAAGGAGAATGATTCACATGTGTTTATATCTTTGATATTATTGTGACATTGTTATTGTATGGGTTGAATGCCCCACTAAAAATTGTGGTCGTTGGGAGATTTGTTTGCACTGGATGATATGTGTTATGACTATTGTGTCTATTTTGATTGTTTTGGTATCACCCTAAAATAGAAATTGGCTAACCACTTATATTTGGATAATAAAATTGTTCCCCCTATATTTATGGCTTGTGTGATAACACCCCTAAAATAAAGTGAAATATGATAAAATCCCCTTTGTTAAATATGTAAAATGATATTTTATGTGTTATGATGTGTGTTTTTGATTTTGGGTGGTTATGTGTGGTTGTGATGTGGTGAGGGATGATACGTGTTTTGTTTGTAAATGCCTTTGGGATGGAGAATTGGTTGTTTGTTTGGATGCGCTTTGGGGGTAGTGAGGTGATGGTTTGTTTGGTCGTGCTTTAGGGGTGGTGAGGTGATGGTTTGTTTGGCCATGATTTGGGGGCGGTGAGGTGATGGTTTGTTTTCTCTTTCTTTTAGAGAGGCGAGGTGATGGTTTGTTTGACTATGATTTTGGGGCAGAAAAGCGATGGTATGATGGGAATTATGAGTTTTTTGTGATGTGTTTTTGGTTGGTGTTATATGCCCAGGTAGTGATGAAATAATTTTTTAATAATGATTGAAATGGGTGGGGTTTGGTTTGGTTAATTGTATAAAAATTATAAATGAACAAATAAATGATGGTATGTGTGGTTAAATGTGGTTGGTTCTTAATAACGAACGAATGGGATGGATAATGGTTATGGTTGGTGGTGTAAAATGTGGTTTGTGGATTGATTGGTGTTATCCATTTAGAGGTAGAAGAGAAAGTGGGGATGTTGTGAGTTGGTTAGTGTTTTGTTGTGAACCCATAGGTTGGGATTGTGTGTGGATATATGTATATACTTGTATATTCTTTGTGATATCTATACACACCACACTTTCATATAGAATTATGTGCCGACACCCATATATTCATATGGGAGGTGTTTTCCCCAATATCCCGATGATGAGGATAGATGACCGACTACTCGCTCTTTCCTGCTCTCTCTTCTGATCGAGTAGATATGCACATGCTATAATGGCTGAAGGTCTGTTAGTGTACTAAGTGATATACTAGTTATATTTGAGAGAGATGTGATGTGATCGTGCTTGTGGGGTGGTGGCCTAGATGTCTTCAGGTGAGATGTCATGTGACTGTGCTTGTGGAATGGTGACCCAGGTGTTTTCGGGTGAGATGTGATATGGGGTAACTTATGGTGTGGGTTTTTCTTGATAGGAGGTGGGTATGAGGTTGATATCCTTATTCTCAATATCCCACTACTCTGGTTATGGTGGTGGTTGTGATATGATGGATGAGGTGTCTTCAGGAGAGGTGATATATGGCCATTATTTTAGGGTGGTGGCCTAGGTGTCTGTGAGTATGATATGATGTGACCATGATTTTAGGGTGGTGTCTTATGTTATTCAGAAGAGATGGGAGCACCAGGACATACAACGTTGGGGTGTGTGAGTGGAAAATTAGTGGGAAAGCAGTGCAGGTTACCCTTTATTGATATAATTATTATTATGTTATTTGGATTGAATTGTTTGGTGAGAATGCCTTGGTGAGGTTGGGTTTGGTTAGTATACATTTATATGTGTTGTTTGGTTCTGCTATTTACTCACAGGTGCATTAGTATGATTTTTTCACATGTGTATGAGAGAGTTTAGTTTTACTAATGAGAATACTTTTATGATCACCCTATGTATATAAAATGATTTTCAATTTTATAGGAGGATAATGTGGACCATGATGGAAATTAATAGCTCAAACCTTTGGATTGCTTTTGTGTCATAACTTTATCATTTATTTTGGGTATTTACTTTAGATACTTTTATCTGTATCGGTTTTATTTATACATGCATTCTGGGATGGTTTTGGTTTCTTTTTATATTATGTTATGGAGTTTCTTGTGGATGATTCATATTATCTCCCAATCCTATTTTATTATAGAGTGTAATTCCTCTTATATCATGAAATTTTTATACCCTTAGTGTTAGTCACCAAACTGGGGCTCACTAGTGGTGGGACTCAAGGGTCATTATCTCTCTCCCCTCATTGTGGTATCTTTAGTTGGAGGAGTTCATGAAATAAATGTTTAATTAGGGTATTCCTTAGAGGAGTACTATGTGAGAAGATATTTGTGGTAGATATTGAAGATATTTCATGAAATAAGAAGATTGTGTTTTTAGTCTCTAAAGACACTAAACTATTACAGTCCTCGGGCATGTGTTTATGAAATATATTGAATATTCATCTAAAAATATGTGATATTTATTTATGAAAATCCTGGATCTCTATAAATATCAAATGATTATAATTTTTTGGATCGAGGTCCTATAAGGTAGGTTAAAAGATTCAATGCCTACAATATTCATAGTTTCAAGATTCAAAAAATTTATCATAAATAAGGCTTGAAAACTCAAAATAGTTGTGTATTTACACTTTTATAGGTGAGATACTATGGAAGGATGATTAATATAATCAAATTAAACTATCATCATCAATTTTAAGTTGTCTTATTTGAATGAAAGTGAGTCTACATTGAAAGGGGTATAATGAAAAATTTGTTACATTTTACTTATGTCAACTTCTCTCGCTTGATCCATACCAGTGAGTGTGAAGAGCATGATCCATTTATTTTAGATTCACAATAAAATTTGGTTTATTATGTGGATGATGAAATAAATTAAGTCTAGAGTGTTGTTGTACACTTAAAACAAAGTGACTTGTATGATATGGGTGATGGAGGTCAATTGGTACTTTTTGATAGTGAACCTCATTAACCACAAAAAATTCAATAGTTTTTTTTGATAATATTGAAATAATAAAACTTGAAAGTGAGGGTGAAAATAAATTACACTTATAATGGAAGTTGATAACAATGACGAAAATGAAGATAAATATAATAGAATGTATAAATTGACAGTAAAACTATATTAAAATTTCTCATTTATATGTGTTTTTTACATATATAAATTGTTCTATTTTTTCCTTTTTTGTAAAAAATATTTTAACTCTATTTTTTATACATTGAATATATTCTAAACCATTTGAATTACAGGAATGCTGAGAATCATTTTTTTGAGATCCTAGCTAATCAACATCTCAGATTACACCCCCTACCATTACATTTAGTGGATTCGAGTGATTATGTTATACTAGATAATTTTAGTGAGCAGCTTCCCTAGATTTTATTAGAAGAACACTTTCTAATACACCTTTGGTGATGGACGAGTTGTTAAACCTTCCATATAGGGGATATTGGTGAGTTTCCATTACTAATATGTATTTCATTGTACAAAAAACTATATATTTTATTAATTGTTTAATTCATTTTTCAAAAAGATAAATATAACAATAGAAGAGATAAAAATATGAACACAATAGATGTATGAGATCTAAAATAATTAAAAATTATCATTCCATTTGACGAGTTTAGGGTTCCCACTGGTGATGCTGCTAAAATATATGGATAGAATCTTGGTAATCTTACTTGCGATATGGTGAGCCTTCCCATTAATTATAAATATTAAAGATATATTCCCATAACTTGAAAAAACGAGGTGTTTGATAACCAAGTGAGGGTAATATTAGTTTAATATTCATCTATAAATAATTTAAAAGTCATGAGTAAAATTATTAATATATTTATAAAGTGTCATGTTTTTTTATTTCTAGAAGTTTTTCCATTTTGATGTCCCTAACTCTGTTTTAAGCCCATGGACCATGAAAAATTTTAGCAAGAAATGGAGAGAAAAAAATGGATATTTGGGAATGAGTTTAATAACACATCTCTGAGCACTCAACATATGCATGAAAAAGTGTCTAAAGGTGAGTCTCATGAACAATGGAAGATGTTTTTTTGATATTAATAGAGATGTATCTCATGAGATAATTCCATATTTTACAGTATATTAATAAGATAAACATAATAAAACTATAATTTTTATTAATTCTTTTATTTTTTTATAGAAATTATCTAAAAATATACAATAAATCATGAAAGACAAGCCATTTCCCATATCACTGGGCCATAGAGTTTTTTAGAAAAAGAATATTTTTGGTTATATTTTATCCATTATTATTTAAATTATTTTATTATAAGTAAAGGTTATATTTTTCTTAATTGTATATATATATATTTATAAATGATCATAAATTAGGTTACCCAGTTGGTCAAATATAGATGTGGCTTAAAGTGTTGGAGTTGGTGTTCTAGAACCAACTATTTTTTACTTTGATTAAATTTATATTTAAATAATTGAATATCAATAAAATATATTATTACATATAGTTCATTATTATGCATGACTTTGATTTAATAATGTCCTATGGAATATTTCACATTGATAAGTTCATATTAGTTCTACGATATTATGAGAACCCTGAAGTGCCATGATGATATTCTTAAATATAGTTCTATAACTGAATAATGAACTATGATAGGGAATATAACATATAGACTGCCAAGTGTGAGTACTCATAAGTGGATAAGGATTATTCTCATAAAGTTCTCACTTGATAATATAAAAGACATGAGATTATGAAAATGGACCCCCTAGTAGGAATTCCACTTGTTTTGGTGTTATCAAATATTCCTATCTGTAAGTGTGTGCAATGGTACTTATAATTTAAGACTATCATTAATGCATGTCATGACTCACACACTAAAATTTACTAACCAAAATCGTGATGCAAATTTTTGGGAAGTAGGGTACTTTGGATGCATCACGAATGAAATGTTATTATTGGATAAGTCCAAGAATTATTTGTCCCTTCCATCTCTATGAATGATGATATCTCGTTTCTTTGATTCGAATAGAAACATTACCTTAAATTCCATGGTCATGGTTTAATGAAATGTTTATTTTAGATAGTCAAAGAAATAAATATCGATCACATATTTAGACAAATGGTTTTGCAACATGTTTTATGAGATATTGTGGCAAAGGGATTATATCACACAATGACCATTCGTATTTGGTTATCAACGCTGCAACATTAAGTTCTTTATCTTAGTCGAAGTAACTAGTTTCTAGAAAATAATATTGTATTTTAGGCAAGATAACCTAATAAAAATGGGAAATAATTCGAGAGGGCTAGACACTAAGTTTTTCCATTGATCTCAATTAAATTCTATTTGAATTTAATTATTAGAATAAATATTATTCTCAAGACTGATGAATAATTTTATGTGTGTTTTATCAATTAAAAATATTTATTGATGAATGAAATATTCAATTAAATATTTATTTGGGTATTCAATAAATTTAATATCATAGTATTTTAAAATAAATACTATGTTTGATAGCATACAAAATATGAAATATCGAGCATAATCGAATCGCGGAATATTATTATTTAAATATGACCGTTATAACCTAGCTCTTAAATTGGATGGTATGAATAGTATTAACTAATTTTTGATATATATATATATATAAACATTCAAATCAATAAATATGTATTGGTTAATTCGTAGAAAATAAGCACTTAATTTTTAGTAAGGTCATTTTATCCCTCAAAGATATGTTTTCTTCAAAAATGGATTTTATTTTTTTGTGAGAAAATTAAATTATTAATTTATGAAAAATTTATAAATATTATTTATAAAATAAATATCATTTTGAAATTATAATATCAAAATTATCCTAAGGTGAAATTTTAAATTTTTTCTAAAAAGACTTTTTACTGAAAAAACTTGTTTTTTATCACGTTTTGATAGTTTAATTTTAAATTAAATACCAAAACTTCTGTGTTTTGAATATTGAAAAATAGATTACATATTTGGATCATAAGGTCCAAGTTTGGTAAATATTTTCCTATTATTTTTGTTCAATATGAATAGTATCCTTAGTAATTTCTTTTTAGCATAGTAAAGGGTAAATCCAGTAATTAAAGTTAAAAACAAATTGATAAGGACTAGAAAATGACCATAAAACTTGAATTAATTTTATTTTATGATTTCATTTCATCCATACTCATACAATATTCATTTAAATAACATTTTTTCTATTTTTATGTTATTGTGACCTTTATAATTTTTTATGTAAAGAAAAGTAAAAAATATCACACTCTTGTATTTAATAAATATAATATTTTTTAACATGAGGGTAAACACAAGATATGTCTAGTTATAAATATTTATTTATAATATAAATGATTTATATTTATCATGAAAATTTATTCTTAATTTTTAGTGAATAAATAATTACCTTAAATGCTTATACAAAGTTGACACAATGATTATTCAATTAATGGAAAAATCAAATAAATGATATTAAAAATATTAAAATTAATATAATTTGAGATAATTAATACGATACATGAATTTTATATATGAATATAAAATTTTGGGGATGTAATACTTTTTTTTGAATTTAATTTTTTGTTTTGATGTTATTAAAGTCAAAGTAATGAATAGTTCTAAAAATTGACATTAATGATATTTTATAATAAATAATATTTTATTAAATGATATAAAATTTATAAAAACATTAGATTCATACAATATATTAAGATATGGTTTATAATATCAACCAGGGTCCAATTATGAACCTTTTTTCAATTTATAGCAACTATATTGACCCTCAAAGAGTAAAAATACTTATTTCCACGATAAGTGTGAAAGAGGTTATCGAGCAGATAAAGCCAAAAGATAAGGTTAAAAACCTAGTAAAGACATGTCAATTTTTTATTTTATGAGATTATTTAGGCTCATAATGATCCTATATTATAAATAAATAATTTTGGAGCCATTTTGAATTCAAAATTAATTTATATTAATTTAATATTTTGAGAAATTCCAAGAGTGCCCCTCCCCTCTCTTATAAAAGAGAATCTCTTCTTATCTTTACTTCACACTTAAAAACCCATTTTTTGGACAATATCTACCAAAATAACTTACTAACACACATCCCCATACTTTATAGGGATTACTTGTGTCATAATACCAACCTTAGTGGTCTTAAGGTGTTAAGAAAAGGAGGTTTTCCAAAGAATATGTATAGTTGTTAACCGAATATTATAGTTTTATTTCTTCTTCCACCTACTTAAAATATTATTCAACCTTGATAAAATAATAAAACCAATATCATACATATAATTATATGTTATTTTGTTAATTAAATAACCTTTATCTATATCATCTTCCATCAAAGGAGAAATGAAACCATCATTCATGTGTATGATGGACTACCACCCCACAAACCGATGTAATGTGTTTTCCATCACCATCTCTCACGGATGGATTATAATGATAGAACTAATTTTCATATATGATATTAATGAAATATTTATCATTATTAAAAGTTAATATATGATTTACTGTCTTACCATTCCATTTTGTGAAAAATTATAACATCATTTGTGCATATGTGTGGACTACCACCTCCACGAAGCGATGTGATTTGTTTTTCAACATCACATCACATGGATGATATATATTATTATATTTAAATAATTAATATGATATTTATGATATTATTATAATTATTTAAATATAAAATAATACTTACATTCTTTCCATAATGATCATTTAAAAATGGAAATATTACCCATACGTACGTACGACCTACCGTCTCCCTGATTGTAACATAGTTTATTTATCATAAAAATTTTAAATGGTTGGATTTGAAAGTAAAATTGATGTATAAAAAGAATAATTATTTTATTATTTTTATTCTAGAGATTATTTAATAATTACCTCTTTGATCATTGTCAACCTATCAAAGTCATTTTGGACATATGAACCAAATATCATCAATAACATCAGAAATGAACTTAAATGATTAATTAATTGTTTAATATGATAATAAGTGAGATAAATGGAGTATTGTTTTTAAAATGTTACAAAGTAAGTTAATAATTAACATAATTTTATTATTCATGGAGATAAATAACATTCATGATGATTTGAACTCAAGTTAAGGGACACTTTACTTTAAAAACATCATTTTAAATGTTTTCATGTTTTATTTTATAAATATTATTATTACATGTCCATATCCTTCTAAATGTTTTAAAAAAATTATGATTTATATTTCAAGGATTTATAAATTTCCTTTTTACCATATTTTACATATTTAAAATGTTTTTAAAATAAATAATATTTCTATGATTTTACGCAAGGGACTTTCTTTTAAAAACCCTCTTTTAAAGTTTCCCTTAAAGATATCTTTTTATTCCATGTAAATATTTCTAAAATTATTTTATGGATGGTTTTATATGGAAATAAAAAAATTATAAAAGAAAATTTTATGTCACTTTTTATTTTATTTCAAATTTTTTAAAAATGGAATCTTTTTATGGAATGTTTTGATGTTCTTTAAAAGAAGGAAAAAATGAATGTTCTATTTTAATGTATACGATGACAGAAAAATTTCCTTCCATCATAGCCTTTATTTGATTTTTGTATTCCTTTAAAATATTTCATATTTTCTTAAAATAAAAACACTCTTTCCCTATATTCTGGTCATTTTCAAAAAGGTATTTTAAATGGATAAGTTGTTTCAATATTCAAAAATATTTTCTTATGGATGAAAGGAATATTTTTATGTGTGTAATGTTGTAAATTGAAAGATTTTAGGTGTTGTGAATATCTTAAGGTTATTAATAATTATTATGAAGATGGGTGTTTCTATTATAAAACAAATATGGGTGGTTACATTATTAACCAAGGAAGGGTGGTTCTGTAATAAACTAAGGATGGGTCGGTCTCTGATATCCCTCTAATGCATTAGCTATAGAAGTCGATCATATGGTTATTCCATTTATAAGAGCGATTGTAAGATTTATATGAAAATGATGTCCCAAGTAACCTAAATGTTCTATCTTTTATATCTATGTATTTTTAGGGGAATCTTATGATTTATCAACTTATAATAATGATCTTATGTTTAAAGGAAAGTATATGATAATTTTTAAAGGTGAAAAGTATAACTTTGTGAAAAAAATTTTATGAGTTTTTTATGATTTCAAAGAAACATTTATGAGTTTTATTTTTATTTTAATATTTATTATATTTTTTTTTGAAAAAATTTAGGATAGAAGGTGATTTATTGGGTAAGAAAATGTTTATTTTGATCCCAAAGTTTATTTTGAAAAGGAAAAATTTATAAGTATTCTTGGACCAATGGTTTATTTCTTTCTTTTTTATGTCTATTACTAATATTTTTATGCTCATACCACATTTTAATTTTTTTTTCATAGTATGAGTGGAGAAAATGACGAGTAAAATTTGAAAATTGTGAAATGTTTCATAAAAACAAAACATGTTTCTTTTTAAAAGTTTTTTTGGTGGAAGAAATGGATACTAAATAGAAGCATGCACTTTGTAATATATGGGTTTGTTATGTAATAGTTACCAAAATCTCTAAAACAGTAAAAATAAAATATATTTGGGAATTTAATAAAGTGAATACTAGTTAAAGTCACTAGAATATGTAATGATTATGGATGGGTCCTTATAGTTATTATAAGATTTGGGTTTAGATTACTTTAGAGGTTAGGATGTTCTTTTAACATAAGTTAAAAGTCCTCTATAACCACAAAGATGGTATGTTTGGGAGAATTATGGTTATTTAGATAAATATAAAGAGTTTAAGATAAATTAATTAATGATATCTTAGTGTTTATCCTCCTAAAATTATTTTTATTATGATTTTATTGATGTGCACACACTAACCATTTTGGTATTAATAAATGGTCTGATCCAGTAGGCACCAAAGTGACAATGGATGTGAAGGAAATTGCGGTGGATATCTGAATGGAAAAACAAAAAATAGGAGTCTTAGTGAAATTTATTATGGTTATTATTAACCATATATCACAAGTTATTATTAAGAACATGAACCTAGGTGACTTTACCAACTCATCAAATAAGAGAAAAGTAAAGATATATGAATGTTCAAGTAATAAAGATAATAAAGATAAAAAGATTCAATGACTAATGTTTCATGAATTTGGGAAGAATAACCCATGAAAATTTCTTAAAATAATTGAAGATGTTTTGTATGTGGAAAATGAGGGAATAAAGCAATAATATTCTAAGGAAAAATAAATCATTTGGTTAACACAATGAAGATGAATAAAGTTATTCCCAAGGCATCCATTGAATGTATTAAATGTGGGGGTCATAAGAATTATGAAAATTGATGTCTTAGGAGGAAAGATCAACAATGATATCAGACAAACCATATAGATGAATGTTTAGTAAAGCATAATTCCATTATTGTTAAAGAAGAAGGAATTTAAAATGACATATGAAAGGTATAGATTATATCTTGGATTATGTTTTTGATATTGTTTAATCTTAGAAAATGATTCATATTTTGTTTATAGGAAGGATGTATTAAGGAATAAGATGGAAAATCAGAGTTAATTAAGAACATTAAATGATTAAGGTTTCTAAATATAGGTATTCAAGAGTTATGATGTAGAGGTATATTTATGGTTGATCATAAGTTTAAAGGCTTAGATAAAACTATTGAGGTTTTATATGATGGGAATATTTTGGGAGAAATTTATTGAGTTTTGGTAGATGTTTAAGGTATATGTAACCCTTAAGTTTAACATATGAAAAATTTATTTTTATTTTGTAGACATAAGTTTAAAGGTATTGATAAACTTTAGGGTTTATATGATATTTGATGATCAATAATATTTTTGAGGATGTTCATAATATTTTTCAGAATTCTATAGGAATTATATAAATATAGTATTAAGAAAATAACAACCCCCAATCTGGGTGATAATCCATCACATCTGACAAGGTCACAAGTCTTAAACCCCTAATTGAAGGGTGATAGGGGCACAAATCCTACCAATGGTCTATATGGAGTTTTTATATAACCATGGGATTGAAAAGTGATTTGGTGATTAATGGTATTTTAGATGAAGTTTATTATTTTGGGAACCTTTTTTGATTAAGGTAAATAGATTATTATAGGATTTTATTGAATTATCATTTAGATCCATATATAATTTTAATGTGGATTTATGGCGATTCAGGTTATTTATATAAATGATTAGAATATTTTGGAGGTTATATAAATAAGGATTATATATTTTTAGGTATATGAAATTATATTGATTTGAGAAAAATGTTAAATTTATTTTGGAAGATTATATGAACAAATACTTCTTATTTTTGAGTTTTTACCTTACTATATAATATTTTGAAGAATGTTAAGTTTAGTTATTTTTAAAATGATCTAAGTTGAAATTTTGGTGTTATCATTGAGTCTTTGGAGATTAATGTTGTATTTCTTCATATGAAGGTTTATTATTTTGGAGAATTATTATATATTGTTCTAATTATTTTGGATTTGGTTAATTTATAAAGATAAGAGGTGAAAATTTTATCCATTTGTGGAAGTATATGACTCGATAAAATTTTATTTTAGTGCTTCAGGCATAAAAAATTCATCTTGATTACTCATCATTTTGAGAAAAAGATTATATTGTGATGGAAATTGATTAAAGTATGAATTTATACATGTTAAGTAAGTATATTTCCATAAGTTCTTACTATATATAGTAAAAGAATCCCTAAACTATAGGAAAATGATATTGAAATAAAATTTTATCCTATTTCCTTTATTTTTTGTTAATCAATGGTCTCTTCACCCATCACTGATTTATGATTTTGTGGTTGTTAATTTTCTCCTGACCATGTTCTCAATCACTCTCTATCAGTCCTTAGATATTAGTTTTCTCTAACATATACATATTTCCAATTCCCACATATTTTTTCCAACTTTTAAAACAATTTATGTGTTATTTTATATGACATTCATATATATATTTCTTTCTTTTCAAAAGGATGTTTTATTAACCCCTTTTATGATATGAGATTTCAACAAAGGTATTTTAAAATGTCAACCTTTGATTACCGAGATAGAGTTCAAAATTTTGAGGATGTAATTTATTAAATGAGGAGAGAATTTAATATCCAAATATTTTAAAATAACTTATATGTTTTATAGTATATAAAATACATAACACTGAGTGTAATTATACCGAAAAATATTATTATTTAAAGATGACCATTATAACCTAGCCGTTAAATTAGAGGGTATGAATATGATTAAATAATTTTTAAAAAAAATATATATATAAATGTTTTTATAAATAAAAATTTATTGGTTAATTCTTATAAAATAAGAACTCAATTTTTAGTAAAGCTGTTTTATTCTTCAAAGATATGTTTTCTTCAAAAGTAGTTTTTATTTTCTTTTGTGAGAAAATGATATAATTAATTTTTGAAACATTTATAAATTTTATTTTATAAAATAAATATCATTTCTTAAATAATAATATCAAAATTAACCTATGGTCTAATTTTTAATTTTTTTTAAAAAGTTTGATTTTTTAGTGAATAGTGAAAAATACTGATTTTTATTGAAAACTATTTTTTAAAGTATTTACAAAGTCAAATTATATTTTGGATATGTTTTAAAATTTAATTAGATCACTATGATTTAAAATAATCCAATTATGGGTTTTTAAATGAATTTTATACTTTAATTTACTATAAAAACAATTTATATTTAAAAGGGCATTTTTCTAAAAACCCATTTTTCATCACGTTTTGTTGGTTTAATTTTAAATTAAATTCTACAAATTATGTGTTTTGAATTTTTAAAAATTGATTCCATATTTTAAATTAGTAGGTTCAAATTTGGTAAATATTTTCCTTTTATTTTTTGTTAATATGAATAGTATCATTAGTAATTTTTGTTACCATAGTAAAGGGTAAATCAGGTAATTAAAGTTAAAAATAAAATGATAAGGACTATAAAATGACACTAACACTTAACTTAATTTTATTTTATGATTTCATTTCATCCATAATAATATAATATTCTGTTATATGGACTCTTGTTTCCATTTGGATGTGATTATGACCTTTATAATATTTTATGTAAAGAAAAGTAAAAAATTTCACACTCTTATTTTTAATAACTATAATATTTTATAACATGGGAATAAAAAATATATATATTAAATTATAAATATTAATTTAAAAAATAAATGATTTATATTCATAATGTTTTTTTTAATTTATAGAGAATAAACAATTACCTTAAATGCTTACACAAAGATGAAGCAATAATTATTCAATTAATAGAAAAATCAAATAAATGATATTAAAAAAATTAAAAGTAATATAATTTTAGATAATTAATTTGATAAATGAATTTTATATATTAATAAAATATTTTATGGATGTAATAAAATATTTTTTTTTTGAATTTAATCTGTTGTCTTGATGTTATTAAATTCAAAGTAATGAATAGTTCTAAAAATCAACATTAATAATATTTTATAATAATAATTTATTAAATGATATAAAATTACTAAAAATGTTATATTTGGCCAAGTGATTAGGATATGGTTTATAATATAAAACCTGGTCCATTTATGGGCCCTTTTTCCATTTATATTAACTATCTGGACCCTCAAAGTGTAAAAATCCTTGTTGTCACGATAAGTGTGAAAGGAGTTAGCGAGGGGTGAAAAGGGAATCTCTTATTTTCTTTACTTAATACTTAAAAACCCATTTTTAAGACAATATATAGTCAAATACCTTAATAAAATCGCTACCCACATTCTAAATACCTTATTTATTATATAATACCAACCTTGGTGTTCTTAAGGTGTTAAGAAAAGGAGGTTTTCCAAAGAAGAGGTATAGTTTTTAACTACATGTTTTAGTTTTTTTTTCTTCCAATTTTTTAAAATATTATTCAAACATGACAAAATAATAAAAAATGTATCCTAAATTTAATAATATGTTATTATGTTAATTTAATCATATATATCCATCTCCTCTTCCATCAAATGGGAAACTAAACCATTGTTCATGTGTACGACGGACTACCGCCCCGCGAACCGATGTAATTTTTTTTCCATCACAATATCTCATGGATGGATTATAATGATGGAATTAATATTAATATTTATATTAATTAAATATTTATTATTATGAAAATATAATATATCATTTACCTTCTTACCTTTCCATTCATTTAAAAATGATAACGTTATTGGTGCGTACGTGTGGACTACCACCTCTATGAAGCGATGCCTTTTTTTTCATAACCATATCACTTGTATGATATATATAAGTATATTTAAATAATTAATATGATATTATGATATTATGATAATTCTATATATATAAAATAATACTTAACTTCTTTCTATTATGATTATTGAAAAAAGAAAATGTTACTCATGCATACATATAACCTACCCTCTCCATGATTGAAACATAGTTCATTTTTCATAATGAAGTTTAATGGTTGGATTTATTAGTATAATTTTTGTATAAAAATAAAATTATTTCATGATAATTATTTTTTATATGATGTAATAATGAACTATTTTACCATAGTTAACCTACCGAAGTCATTTTTGGAATTATGAACCGAATATCATCAAATACACCTGACATGAACTTAAAAGATTAAGTTATTGTTTAACATGGAAATAAGTGAGATAAAAGGAATAATAAACTTGAAAAAAGTTATAAAACTAATAAATAATTAACATAAGTTTATTTTTCATAAATATTAAGAATTTCCGTGATGAGTCAAACTCAAGGTAGGAGACACTTTACTTTAAAAACCTCATTTTAAATGTTTTCATGTTTGATTTTATAAGTCTTTATCTTCTATGTCCATGTCCTTATAAATGTTTTAAGAAAAATTATGATTTATACTTAAAGGGTTTTTAATGTTCATTTTTGACCATTATTTACTTCTTTACAATGTTTTTAAAATAAATAATCTTTTTAATATTTTATAGAAGGGAATTTATTTTAAAAATCCTCTTTTAAAGTTTCCCTTAAAACTCTATTTTTCTTCCATATCCATATTTTTAAAATTATTTTATTGATTTTTTTATATAGAGATAAAATAATTATAAAGGTCAATTTTATGTCGCTTTTTAATTTATTTAAAAGGTTTTCAAAAGGAATATTTTTATTTAATTTTTTGATATTTTTTCCAAAAAGACAAAAAGAATGTTTTATTTTGACATATACGATGACGAAAACTTTTCCCATCTCTATAGAAATTATTTTATTTTTGGTTTCTTTTACAATATTTCATGTTTTCTTTAAATAAAAACCTTATTTCTCTATTATCCATTTATTTTCAAAAAATGGGTTTTAAATGGATCAAATATTGCAATATCTATAAATGTTTTCTTTTGGATGTAAGGAATATTTTTATGAGTGTAATGTTGGAAACCACATGCTTTTATGTGTTTTGATTATGTTATGGTTCTTGGGAATTTTTATGATGATAGATGGTTATATTATAAACCAAATATGGGTGGTTATGTTATTAATCAAGGATGGATGGTTCCGTGATAAACCAAGGATGGGTGGGTCTATGATATCCCTCTAATGCATTAGGTATGAAAGTTGACCGTATGGTTATTCTATTTTCAAGAGTGATTATAAGAGTGATATGGAAATGATATCCCAATTAACCTAAATATTTTTTCTATTATTTCTATGAGTTTTAATATAATCTTATGATTTATCAAGGTAATATAATGATCTTATGTTTAAAGGAAAATATATTCTACTTTTTAAAGGTGAAAAGTATAACTTTTTGAAAAAAATATTTTGAGTTTTTCATGATTTCAAAGAAACTTTTATGTGTTTTATTTTGACTTTAATATTTATTATGAATTTTTTTATGAAAATATTTGGGAAGAAAATGTGATTTATTATGTAAAAAAATGTTTATTTTAATACCAAATTCTATTTTTAAAAAGTATTTTTTATAATTATTCATGGAATAACAGTTTCTTTCTTTCTTTTTATGTCCCTTGCTGATATTTTTATGCTCACACCATATTTTAAATTTTATATATAGGATGAGTAGATAAAAGTATGAGGTGAATATGAAAATTGTGAATATTTTTCATGGAAATAAAACATGTTTGGTTTTAAAAGTTTTGTTTGATGGAAAAAATGGATACTAAATAAAATCACCTACTTTGAAATATATGAGTTTTTATGTAATATTTATGACCCAAATATCTAAAAATATAAACCTAAAAGATATTTTGGAATGTAATAAGGTTAATTATAGTTAAATTCATTAGAATATGTAATTATTAAAGTTAGGTCTTTATAATAAATACTAAGGAGTTGGAGCAAACTAAGATTACGTCTGGTGATAAATATTAATGTGCAAGTTAATAAAATAATATTTATCATTTTTCCAGTTAGCTCATTCCATAAAACTATAATAATAATAATAATAATATTATTATATAAAATGGGGTTTGATAAAGATTAATATATTAAATATGGTCTGGTATGTAATTAAATAGTATTTTAACCTAAAACCTAGCTCTATAAATAAATAGTTATGCCTATTATGCAGGGTTAATCAAAAAATTGAGAATTGAGAATCATTGAGCATAATGAAATTTTCTATTTAGTATTTCCTTCTATCCTCCTATAAATAATGAGAAGAACTCCTTTATTCTTGAAATATCTTGAGTGATCATGATGATCAACACAATATGATTGATCTGCCGTGCTAGAATCTAGGATTCCATCAGTGTTTGTTTATAGATCAAAGGAGCATGTGTGGATCACCAATAGAGGGATTCTATACCCGGATCCTACAATAACGACAAAGGTAATCTAAAAGGGGTTCTATATGATCAAAATATTCATCATAGAAAGATCCTCAGATCTTTTATTCTTTATTTAGATCTAATATAAATAAATTATAAATTAAACATGAGAATATCCTCTCTAGGTTTCTAGTTCTCCTATGTCAATATTCAGTGGAAAATATTTTTTGGTCATGGTGTTTACATCATGCACATTTTTGAATGATCCATCAAATTGAAAAAACCTTTATGGTTATTTCTCCCTCCAAGTTTCTTCTTCCATGCCTGAAACCTTAAAGTGGTATCAAAGTGGTCACATTTTAAATTTATGATTATTTATTTTATTATTAATATATACACCCAATATTAGTTAGATATTTCATTTATAGAATATTCATTATTTAATATTATTTTAATTAACACAATTTCAACATATTAATCATCATCATTCTACGATTCATTTTCTTAAAGGACTAAGAATATATGAAAAATGATTAGAGATTCCACCAGGAAGTGCTAAGGATTTTGAGCAGTAAGATTGGATTACAAGACATGTAGCCATAGTACACACCGTTTACCCATGTGCCCTACACCAAGCTATTTTTCAAGATACATGAAACTCCAAACAGTAGCTACACATAGTGAATTTACTGCACACTGCTTATAGACCAGGCTAACATGGAAGAAAACTTGTCAGATTACACAGTGTGTATCTAGCCTAAATTTCATGTAGTCTACATAGTTTAGAATTTTTTGTGTGTAAAACATGTGATCAAATACATGGTTAAAAAAAGTGATATTGAAAACCTAATTAATTAATGAAATACATAATGTGTAGACAACATACATGGTGTGTAGTTCATTATTTTTCACATTTGAAGTGCAAACAAATCCATTTAGTGAGTTAAGTGGACACATGGATAGTGGAACACACAATGTGTATCTAGAGTACACATCATGTGGTCCTATGTCTGAAGAACATTCAGAGTCCTTTTATAGGTTTAATGGATACACAAAAAGTATGATACATGACATGTAACTAGCTAGTATATATAGTGTAGTCCAGATGAGGTACATGATAAAGCTGCAAGTGTTTATCTTGGGTACATGATAATTGTGGTACATGGTGTGTATCTCATAAGTACATGTCATGTAGTCTCCCAATAAAGGATAGAATTAAATTAAATTAAGTTACTAATTTCACCATTAAAATATTATTTATTGATTGAAACCTAATGTGTTTGATAATTTAATAATGGTTTTAAAAAAATTATTAAATTCTCAATTAGTTTATGGTAATTGTATATAATTATTGGTTCTTCCATTTATTTTCCATAAAATATTTTATTATAGATATCTATAATAGAATTTAGATGGTCAATAAGATAAAAGGTAATTAATTAATTAATTAATTAATTCAATCACATTTATCTCAATAATAAATAACGAATAGAAATTAATGTTATCCAATGTACTTTTACAAAATCGTTGCATGTGTATTATCAATCATGAGATTAACCAAAACCCACGTATGTGTTAGCATTATTTAATTTAATTTTTTGGAAGGTTTTTTAATTATTTAATTATTAAATTAAATATGATGTCCTATGATTCATACCTTACTTTTTTATTATATAGGACCAATGTGTCCAAGGTTATTTATGTGATTCATCTTTACTAATCCTTTGGTTCCCATCACCTACATGTGAGTTATAAATACATGTAATAAATAGAGTGTCCTAAGGCATGTGGAGGTGATTCATGATAGAACCAAGATAATTCCAACCTAGGTGATACACAGGTTGATAGGTGGAATGCTACAACTCATGCTAAGACCAACATGATGAGTTTCCCCTTAGTCTATAGGTTGATTTATTGCCCCCTCAATAAATATTCCATTAGATAAGATTAGGTTTGGTTCATTTACTTATTTATTTATTTTCATCTTATTCATTATTTATTTTATGGATGAAATACCACAATCACATAGATAAACAAAGTAATATTCCAAGATAGAATATAAATAAATGGAATATTCATAAAGTGTTTTATAAAAAACATGGTTAATAAAATAAGTAAAATCCAATTAAATATTAACAAATCATGTAAAAGTTAAAACAATATAATTTTTATTCATAATAAATAAAATCCATTTAAATCCATTAATTTTTTTTTTAAAAATATGCATGAAAATTTAAAGTGTCAGCAATATTATTAAATATAGTTATATGGTCAGATAAATTACTATGATAGGGGACATAGTATGTAGACTTTCGGGTGAGACTACTCATAATCAGATGTGGATTCTTCTCATGACATTCTCCCTTGGTAATATTTAATATGGTAGATTATTAAAATAGACCCACCAATAGGGATTTCACATGTTTTGGTGTTATCAGATATTCCTATCCATGATTGTGTATAATGGTCCTTAGAGTTTAAGATTATCATTAATGCATGTCATGACTTTCACACTTAAATTTACTGACCAAAACTATGATTTCATATATTTTTGATAAGTAGGGTATGTTGGGTACATCCTAAATGACATGTTATTATTATATTAGTTGAGGAAGGATTTATCCCTTATATATTTATGGAAGATAATATCTCAACCATTTGATTGAAATAAAACCGTCACATTAAATTCTATGTCCATGGTGTAATGACATGTTTATTTCAGATATTCAAAGAAATACATATCAAGCACATAAGTTGATGACATGGTTGTGATACATGTTTAATGAGATATTATGAAAAAGTGATTGTATTACACATTGATCATTAATACGTGGTTTTCAACATTGTGACATTAGGTTTTTTATCTAAAGTTCCTTGACCCATTGCTATATAGTAATATTGGACTTTAGGCAAGACCACTTAATGAAAATGTGAAAGAATCCTAGAGGGTCATACAAATTTTTTTATTAATCTTAATTAAATTATATTTTAATTTAATTATTGGAATAAATATTATTCTCAAGATTGATGAATAATTTTATACATGTTTTTTTGGTCGAAAAATATTTATCGATGAATGAAATATTTAATTAAATATTTATTTGGGTATTAAATAAATATAAAGGAGTTAGAGTGGACCAAGATTTTTTCTAATTATAAATATTAATTTTTAAGCTGGTAAAATAATATTTACCATTGCTCTAGTTAGTACTTACCATAAAATAATAATATTAAAATGATTATTATATTCCATGGGATTTGATAAAGATTAATTTATTATTTAAGTGATGATATGACACTAAATAACATTTTTACCTAAACCCTAGCTCTATAAATAGATGGTTTTATCTATTATGTAGGGTTAATTAAAAAATTAAGGATTGAGAATCATTACACATGATAGACTTTTCTATCAAAAATTTCCTTCTCTCCTCCTCTTAAGAATGATAAGAATGCGTTCAATATTGAAGGGTCTTGAGTGATTAAGATAAAAAACACATGACAATTTATTTTCCCCACTAATATATGATATTGCATCGATGTTTGTTTGGATATCAAAGGATCAAATGTTCATCATTGATAGTGGGATTCTATAATTAGATCCTTGTAATGGCCTGGATCTCTCCGGTCCATTACCTTGTAATAATTCAGTGGTTGAAGGGTTCTCGGAGGCCATGGTGACTTATTTCAACACTGAAAATTCTCCAGTTTTTCCAATTGTGAGTTGAAATGGTGAGTCAGGACCAGTGACTCGTATCGGTATCTCAAAATGGTAGGTCACAATGGTGAGTTGTAATGGTGACTTGCACTAGTAGGTCACAATGGCGAGTTAAATTGGTGAGTCGAAATGGTGAGTTACAGTGGTGAGTCGGAATGCTGAGTCATAATGGTAGCTTGCATCAGTGACACAAACCAGTAGCTCACACTGGTGACTCATCTAATGGTGATTCATTTCCAATGGTTTTTCAAAATTATAGAATTCTTCTAGTTTTTCCAGTTTCACCCCTTTAACATTTTCTTTAATATAAAATAAATTTAATACCATATTTAAGTGGATTTGAATCTGTTTCAAGGGACATGAGTCATATCTTTAAATTCTTAAAAATCTTGATGCCTTTAATTGTCCAAAACATGTGGTCTTGGTCAACATCCACCTTTAATGGAGAATTTAAAACCATTTCATATCCCATGAGTCTCAAATCCAATCCTTTTATGTCGGGGCCTTCCTTTCATTCATTCCCCCTCCATTCCTTGATACTGAACATCCCTAAAACCTTTATTCCTTGAGGAGTAATGCATTGTGCTGTAGCTTTTAGATCTAGTCTTTCCTAGATGATTTCTCTGCTACATGCATGCCCCATACTTTGTCACATTAAGGATGTGCGGATCAATTATTCTTCCAAGTAGATTTTCCTTCATCTCTCTCAATTGTATATCATGCGGGGTGGGTGTAAAAATGTCTCTTTGTGAATATAGTTGAATCCAATTGAATAAAGATAATCTAATTGGTTTCAAATTAATAAAAAAAGGATGGGGAAATTGACATATGATCATACTATTTTATTGATGTTTTGATTAAAGTTTTGAATTGTATGGGCTATATACCTACTAAAAATTATGGCCGTTGCGGGTCCTTTGTTGCCTGCAGAATGTTTATGAATGCATTTTTTCATTCTTCTAATTAAAAAAATACATGGAATCTATTAACCACATATATTGGACTAAAATAAATGGATTCCCTAGGATAAAACTATTTTTGTGATGACCCCTGAATTAGCAAGTGGATATTGAGTGATGAATGCCTTATTAAATCTAAATATGCCTTGCCTTGATTCGTGTTGTGGCGTGTTGTGTGTGGGTTTATTATAATTTGTGCTATAGTAGGGTTTTGGTCATAGTTGTTTGATGTAGGGTGGTTCAGGTGGTGTAATGGAATATCAGGTTGAGATATTGATTGATTGTGGAATGGATGTGTAGTGTTGTGCAGCAGGTATGTGATCGGGTTGTGCTATATTTGTGTTAGTGGATGTGATGGGTGTGGTGTGGTTATGTAGCAGGGATACCAAGAATGGTTGTGATGATATGTTTTTCTATATGAATCTATGAGTTAGGGTATTTCTTTAGTGAGAGGATGGATTGGGCGAAATGAATTTGAAGAATGATGATGGTATTTGTCATGACCCATCCCAGTGGGGCCTGTGTTGTGACTCTCTAGGCTTACCTCCAATAAGCCAGGGGATGGTGACTAGCCCCGAGTAGGCATATCAGTAACATGGGAGGCATTGCCTGTATACGTGTATGAATGTACACATCTCCAAGGACACAAAATGCTGAAATGTAAAAACTACTAAGAACCAAATGCATGAATACTACTATATCCCAACCAGAGTATGATAGGGAAGTAAAGTGTAGTAAAGTAAACTAGGCCAGAATACAAGCCCGCCAAAAAGAAGTTTGTAACCACAAGCACAACCTATAAAAAGAGGTACTGGGACTAATATTTATATCTATAGGAATACCTAAACCTACTAGATATCACAAGGCACCATCTAGTCCTAATCCACCTAGGACTCTGTAAAAAGGTCACTCTTTTTCAAAAGACATGACAGGTGATGTCCAAGACCATGCAGGGGTGAGTATAAGAATACTCATAAGGACACACCGAAATCACAAAGAAGTACACAAATAAAAGTATTGTCAACTCTACATAGTATATTTCTATAAAACATATAATATTAATATATAGATATACTCAATCCAAGACATGTAGTCTAGAGGTAAGTCACAACTACCACATACCAACACTAGGGATTCAACTCAAAGATTCAATGAAGCACCCATCTAGGAGAACACACTCCTGAGTCTGATAGAACTGATGATGTCTATCCAAGAAGTAATATTAATTAGGAATCATCATGAGAGAGATATGATGATATATCTGAAGATAAATATATGATACCAAAAATAAGGATCAAAACCAGGGGCATGGGGTGATACCAACTACTCCATTTGGATTAACCTGCTAAGTAGAGGATGAACACTCGGTGAAGTTGGTCACATCAATACTAAAGAATCTACCTAGGTAATGAAGAATGAATAAAGGTTCCCACTTTGGTACTCTCATGGGATTACAATAACTCTATCCAATAAAACCTACTAAAGGGATCATAGTCCTATGAGTAGGAAATGATACTCACAAACCTCCAGGGAAATGATCAAGTGTACGAAATCTAATGAAACTTGTCCAAGATATGGTAAATAAGTAAATAAATCCATGTAGAAAGGGATAAACGACATATATTAGGGTTACACACCATGGTACTTGACCCCAGGTACTACCCGTGTACAACTTTCGATGTCATTCCAAACCATTTCATGTAGAATATGGGTATAATGAGTGTAGAAGAAGTCACACACTGTGTCATTCCATTCTGGGTCCGCTGATGTACTCCATCCGTGTGCTAGTACACGGTGTCAACCTATGTGTCTCTACCCATGTACTAGTACATGGGGTAGTCTATGTACTTGGTCCAAGACAAGTCATGTGGTGGGGTACACACTATGTAGGCAACCCATGTACTCCACCCCGTGTCCGTGTATCTCTCGAGATACATGCCGAGTCTCTAGGAAGGGCCTACATTTCATGTGACAGGGTTACACACGGTGTGATATTTAAATATCTCCCAAAACCCTAGGATCCACTCAGTGGGGGCCACACACTGTGTATCCCTAAGTTATACTCTGTGTTCATCGAGATTTTCCAAAACATCAAGTTCTTCCTTCTGTGCCTTGGATTATGATCTGAATCTCATTTTGATAATCTATTTTCCTCAAAAATAAATATTGAGGGTTGTCCTATCACCATAACACTGAATCAAGGTGTTTTGGGCCTTCGATCGGCTTGGAAAACAACTTTAAATTCATATAAAGAAAACTGACTGAAGAGAAACATCTTATAAATTGATTTGATTCATCTGTCGTCGTCATCGTCGCACCTCTACTAGGTCGTCTTGGTTTTGGATCTTAAATTTCATATCATTACATCCTGAAAAAAAGGTGCAATGATCATTCATTCATAATCCCACAAAATACAAAGAACATGCATAAAAAATGAAGGATTGAATTTCACATGGAACAAACCCAAGGAACAAAACTCGATCGTTGTTTGTTCTAGCCTCAATCCGTTTCTATAAGAATGATCAATAATCAAATCAATATAATAAATCAACCCTGTAAATCCTGCAATTTAAAACCCATCCCATGATTGAACCGCAGATCAAACTATTCATTGGTTGGTCTGTGTTCATCATTGAATCTAATAATGGGGAAAGAAAATCCAAATAATGAATCCTAACTGGGAAAAGGATCATTTTCTATTGAATATCGATTTTCCGCTGGAGAGAACCATCAAGAATGATCTCCGATCTAAGTCTCTATCCTCACCGCCAAGATAATTCTCCATGGTTTCTATCCATATCCTCTAGGGAATTATAGGGTTATGAGTCTAACCCTATACCCTTTCCTAAAGGATTAATTAAAAGAAAAAGCACCACTGAATCACTATATTGACAAAATGGTAAAATAAATTAAATTCACAATTTATTTTATTCATTAAAAACACCCAAAACTACTTTTCATAGCTGTCCTACACCAACCGATGTTAGGACTCACCCAAGATAAATCTGTTTCTCTAAGTACAATGGTTCCCTCAAATTTCTGATCTCGGTTCCCATTTTGATGTTATTCCACTTTTTCTGTAAAACTACACATGCATGTTATTTAATATTTTAATATTATTCAAACATTTAAACTGGACACACTGGGTCTCAGAATCTTATCTCATATCAGCTCCTAGTCTCTAAATATATCCATATAATATTTAAAAATAATATAATTAAAAATATAATACATTACAATAGTAGTTGGTATGGGAGTTAAACATAGAGGAATGTGAAGTGGGTTAATTTACCATGGTTCCTCTTCCTCTATGTGACTTTTGTTGTGTGTATTGTTACATGTTGTGCTTGTTATTGCTTGGTAGTTTCTCAGATAGGAATGGAATGAGTAAATGTTTTGTTTAATATAGAATGATAATTGGTTAAATGAATTGACTGGGGTTGTCAATTGAGTTTGTGGTTGGTTGTGTGGTTGTACAATTAGAGGTAACAACAAAGGTTGTATTTTAAGTTAGTTGTTGGTTGGAAACCCATAGGTTGAGATTGAGTGTTTTGTATCATATATGTATTACTTTTATTTTACTTACGATTTCTATATGTACCCACCCTAGTCAAGCACTATGTGCCGAACACCCCCATGGTCAGAAGGGAGGGTGTCTTTCCCAAACATCCCGGTGGGAGGATGGATGGATGAACACTCGCTCTTCCTTGCTCCCTCTTCCAGATAGTGATAACCCAATATTCTTAAGGTAGGTTGTGGTTCATGAGGCCCAAGTGTGTGTGAGTAAGTTGTGTTTATGAGGTGTCTTTAGGATGAGATGTGTTGTGCTTATCTGGTGTCTTTGAGATGATGTGTGGTTGTGGCCGTGGCCCAGGTGTCTATGAGTGGGATGTGTTGTGGTGTGAGGCCTAGGTGCGTTTAGCTGGGATGTGATGTGCTTCATTTTCCTAGGTGACAGGACTAGTTGTGAGGCCATGGTGTGTGTGGGCGGGTTGTTACGTGGTACTTTCAGAAGAGGTGGGAGTGCGAGGATATTTTCTATTAGGGTGTGAGAGTGGCTAATCAGTGGGAAAGTGGTGTGGGGTACCCTATCATATGCGTGCTTACTATATTACTTTACTTTACTTTTGTTACTTGGTGAGAATGCCTTTGTGATATGGGGATGGTTAATATACCTTATTAGGTGCTTTTGGTCCTGTTATTTTCTCACAGGAGCATTAGTATTCTTCTATCACTTGTGCATGAGAGACTTTGGTTTTCCTACTGATTATAATTGGATGCTCACCCTACATATATAAAATTGATTTTAGTTTTCCAGTAGGATTACATAGACTGTGATGGACCTTACTAGCTCATACTTTTGGGACAATTTTTGTGTCACTAATAAGATTTATTTTGGTATTTACTTTAGAGTTTTCATTGTATTTGTAACAATTTTATTTTAAACATACATTTGGGATGGATTTGTCTTTATTATATATATATATATATATATATATATATATCTTGGAGTTGTTTTGAGTTTGATACATCTTATCTCCCGATCTTTTTTTTCTAAAAAGGGAAATGGCTCTCATTTTGTGAGATTGTATACCCTTGGTTATGGTCACCACCCTAGGGTCTACTGGAGGAGGTAATCGAAGGTAATTATCTCCCTTTCTTTATTGCTAGCCTAGGAGGGGTATATTTGGAGGGATGAGGTCATGAAAGAATGGTATCAAAGGTGATGTTTCAGAGATAGGATAGATTTTGGAGTTAGGAATAGTGAAAATTGTATGGGATGGTAGGGAAATGGTGTTGGGTGACCATGGTGTGTGATATAGGCCAGGGAAGTCTGGCTAGGACATAGGATTTTAGGGCCTCCCTTGATTTTATGTAAGGACTTTGAGTCTGCCGAACGACCAAGTGATCCTACACCATTTGTAGGGTAGAGACCCTAGGAAAGGTATATGCATCATAATTACTTGTATTCTTGTCTGAATTGGGTTGTTTTGGAGAATTTTAAATGGATAAATAAATGAGTTAAATGAGTTAAAATGGATCTTAAATAAAATTCCATACTATTTGGGATTAGGATTTCCTTGTTTACATTTTCATGCTATTGAACCTGGTTATCATCTGTATGTGGCTTGGGTAGTTAAGACTTAGCAGACTGATCTGGTTGATCAGCGGAGGGTTGATCTAGTGGAGGAGGATGACCAGTGGAAAATAATGTTATGTGATTTCCAACGGTAGGCCTTGGGAAAGTATTAGGGAAATGTTTCAGACATGGATATAGAGAGCTGGCTCAAGGATATTGAGATCACCTTCAATTTGATCCAAGATCTGACGAAGTAATGGGTTCCTTTAGTAGTGAGCCAGATGCGGGGAGCTGCGCATCTGTGGTGGATGCTATACCCGAGAGATAGGAAGGATACATACATGTTGTGGGTTGAATTTCTAAAAAAATTTTGGTTGAAATTAATTTCATCGACCATGAAGGCAGAGATGAGGAAAGAGTTACTCTCCCTTTAGTAGGGGAGTATGTAAGTTCGGGAACTTGGGATAAATTTCAAGGACCTTATTCTCTTAGACCTAGATATTTTTCTAGATGAGGAATCTCATGCGAGGTGCCTAGATGAGGCACTTCACCCTTCTATCCAGTATGCAGTTACTCCCTTTACGTTGCTGACGTACTTGGAGGTTTATAAGAAGGTAGAAGTGATCAAGCAGATGCACTCATCAAGAGGTCCAATATGAGAGGGGATCTAATAGGGTTCTTTGAGAGGTATAGTTAATAACAAATGGTCTTAGAAATAAGGGCATTCATGGTTTATACCAGTTGGGAGTCAACCTCAGCAGTTTCTGTTTAGATCTTCTGGTAATTGTTACTTTACTACGGGCTTGGGGATGATGTGTTTTATTTGTGGTTTTTGAGGACATATTCAAAACTAGTGCAAAGTGGTCGTTCGAGCTTAGTATGGTGGTGGTGGATAGGTTTCATTCCAGCCTCAACAGCATTTTCCATCTAGGCTATTTCAGCAGTAGGAGCAATAGGATCATGCTCCATTGAGGGGAGATGAAGAAAGTAGAGGCTGACCTCAGGGTGTTCCTCAGGGACCTCGACTTGGACGTGGTCGTGGAGTCAGCCTTCAACAGAGGGGTAGAGGATATGAGTGTGTTTAGTTACATGCAGTGGAGGCAGCAGGTCTGGAAGGAATAGATATCACTAGAGGTACGAACAAATTATTTATTACTGTTGCTTATGATTTGTTTTATTCAGGATCTCCACACTCCTTTATTTCACCAAATCTAGCCCATTCTTTGGGAATAGATGTAGAGAGGATTCCTGTGCTGTTGGTGTTGAGTATGCCAGTCAGAGGTCAGTTTAGATTGTTTGGTGTGTGTTGGGGATGTAGATAGATAATGGTACCACATTAGTCCCATGGGGATCTTTTCCTACTACAGATCTATCCTTACAACATCATTCTCAGAATCAACTAATTGTATTCTGTAGGAACTATTATCAACTACTTCTAGAGAAGAGTCATGTTTTCAGACATCGATGGCCAACATGTGGCTTTCATTAGTAAGAAGAGCTGTTAGGTGGCAGTCGACATGTAGAGCCTCTTATTTCCTTGTTGGATGAGTTTCTATCAGAATCAGTAGATGTTGAGATAGTGTAGGTTCCCAGAGATTTTGGGGAGTTCCAGGATGTTTTTCCAAGGAGGTTGTGACTCTACCGCCTCGACGTAATGTTGAGTTTGAGATAAACTTACAGCCCGATGATTCTCCAATTTCTATAGATCCTTATCGGATGAAACCTTATGAGTTTTGGGATTTGAGGATTCGGATAGATTATATAATGAATAAGGGATTTATCTGTCCTAGTGTGTCATTGTGGGGGTCTACAATGTTGTTCACAAAGAAGGTGGATGGTAGTATGAGGTTGTTCATAGACTACTGTATGTTGAACCAAGTGATGATCAAGAACTGTTACCATCTCCTAAGGAAAGATGATCTTTTCAACCAGCTAAGAGGTTCAAGTTAGTTTTCTAAGATCGATCTACAATATGGATATCACCAGTTGAGGGTGAAGGAGGGCGATATCCCAAAGGCTGCTTTTAGATGCAGGTATTGGCAATTCAAGTTCGTAGTCATGCTATTCGGTGTTACAAATACTCCAGCCATGTTCATGGAGATTATGAACTCCATATTTCATTAGTTCCTGGATCAGTTCATCATAATATTCATTGATCACATCTTGATCTACTCGAAGTCAGAGGAGGATCATAGTGATCATCTTTGGAATGTCTTGCAAGTTCTTCAACACCACCAGCTCTACGGATAGTTGACCAAGTGCAAGTTCTGAAAACGATAGGTGAATTTACTTGGTAATGTGGTGTCTCAGTAGGGTGTAGTAATAGAACCATCGAAGGTTGAATCAGTTGTTTCTTGGGAAGTGCCTAAGAATGTGGCATAGGTTCATAATTTTCTTTGTTTCATAGGCTATTACCAGAGGTTTGTACTTGATTTCTCTCGAGTTGCAACTCTATTGATAGATTTGACTAGGAAAGACTAGGATTTTTTGTGGAGTGAGTAGTGCTAGGTAGAATTTGACTATCTGAATGGGAAGTTGGTCAGTTCTCTAGTTTCTAGAGAAAGTGGTGATGTTTAAGGTGTTTGGTGATTCTTCTCATCTGGGATTGGGATGCATCTTGATGTAGTAATGAGCAATGTTCTCTTATAGGTCTAGAAAGTTACATCCCCACAAACATAACAATGCCACCAATGATAAGGACCAGAAGCAGTCATGTTTGCACTAAATTTGTGGTGACATTACCTCATTGGAGAACACTTTGTGGTATTCACGGATCACAAGAGTCCGAGGTATATCTTTCCCCAGTGAGATATGAATCTGTAGCAGTGGAGGTGGATGGAGTTTCTTCAAGACTATGATTTTTAGAACTCCTACACCTCAGGAAAGGGGAATGTCATGGATGATGCTATGAAAAAATGTCATAGAAGTAAGTTGTTCGAGAATTTGTGGATTCTTGGAAGGAAATGGAGGAGCTGGCAGTCTTGAACTTAGATGAAAGGGTGGATAGAAGTAGGGGATGTTTATTTTAGATGAAGGTGAATTATTATATAACGTAGTAGGTGGAGGAGTATCTATGGGGATACTCCGAGGTAGAGGTGATGTTTGATCGCGTTGAACATGGTGATGTTGTGGAAGGATAGTCAAAGGATGGTCGAAAATGAATATTGTTTAAGGGAAAGTTTTTTTATCCCAGTGGAAATTCATGAGGGAGTTCTCTATGAGTTTTATATCTCAACCTTAATGGTACAACCAGAAGTTTCCACAATGTACTGTGGCTTGGGGATGTAGTTTTGGTGGCCTGAGATGAAGCGAGAATTGGTAGAGTTTGTGGCATGGTGCTTGGTTTTTCAACAGGTGAAGGTTGATCACCATGTTCCTGGTGGTTTGTTGTAACCCTTGTATGTTCTTGAGTGGAAGTGGGATTTCATATTGATGGATTTCATCATAGGGCTACCCAGGACTCAGGGTGGTTACGATGCTATCTGGTTATTAGTGGATCATCTGAAAAAATCAGCTCACTTATTTGCGATCAAGGAGTCAGGCACAGTGGATGCCTTGGAAAAGAGGTATGTGGATGAGGTGGTGTGGTTTCATGGATTTCTAAGATCCATTATCTCAGATCTCAATACATGTTTTACCTCATCAGTCTGGAGGGGATTTCAACATGCTTTTGGCACTCAATTATGCCTCAACACTACCTTCTACCCTCATAAAGATGGGTAGATTGAATAGACTATATAGATGTTGGAGGAAAAGTTGTAAGAATGATTCTTATAAATTGGAGGATATTGGGTGCGATAATTTTCCTTGGTATATTTTTCTTACAATAATACATATCACTTTTCCATTAGCATGGATCCATTTGAAGCTTTGTATGGAAAGTTGCTTCGTTCACCTTTGTGCTGGATAGAGGTTGGGGAGATAGATGTTCTTGTCCATGAGGTAGTGAAGAGAATGAAAGAGAAGGTTCATCTTGTTTGTGAGAGGATAAAAGCAGTGCATAAGTGGAAGAAGTCGTATGTTAATCGCAGGAGGCCCTTGGAGTTCGAGGTTGGTGACCATATGTTCTAGAATGTTTCCCTTTGACGTGGGTAATGGAGGTTCGGAAGGGGGAGTAAGATTTATCCCAGGTTTATTAGACCCTTCAAGGTGTTTGAATGATTTTATGAAGTGGAATACCAGTTGGAACTACCACCATAGTTGGAGAGGGTCCATGATATCTTTCATGTCTCTCAACTCGGTCAGTATCTTCACAATGACTCCCATTTCATTGACCAGGGAGAGTTGGATATTGAAGACAATGCGACATACATGAACTGGCCAGTGGAGATCTAGGATCATTGAGAGAATGTGATTTGTGGGAGGACCGTTCCTTTTGTTCATGTGTTGTGGAGGCATGGTGTCCTGGAAGAGAGTACTTAGGAGTGGGAAATACAGATCCATGCTCAATACCCAAAGTTGTTTCAAGTTTTGTATTGTTCAGTTTTTCTTTAAATTGTGATGTTTTAACCTTTTTTGTTATGAGATGAGTTGTTTCATTGTTTCATAATGCGTGATAAAGTCATGAAATATGAGAGGAGAGGACCCGATTTCTAATTGAGACATATTAATTGTGATGCGATTAAACCCATGCGAGCAAGTTAGTGCCACCTAGAGTGGATAATATCTTGACATGGAGGATAGAATTCTCTGGTTTGTGTGTTTAGAAAGTGTGGTTGTTTGTGTAAGAAAATTTCAGGGGAGGTGTTCCTAGATTTTGAGGTTTCACTCCATCTTTTGAACAATGTAGGGTGGTTTATCGTTGAACTTTGATGTGTTTGGTTGTTAGCATTGTTTCAAGTGTAACAGGATCCTTGAGAGGTATCTTTTGGGATGGTTGTTCAGACCCTCTTTCTTCTAGGCTTGGTTTTGGATTCCCAGAGGTGATAATAGATTGAGAAGTATCTGATGTAATGGCCCAGACCTCTCCTCTCCATTACCTTGTGAAAATCCAGTAGTTTAAGTGTTCAGGGAGGACAAGGTGACTTATTTCAACACTTTGAAAATTTTCAAGTTTTTCCAATAGTGAGTCAAAATAGTGAGTCGGGACCGGTGACTCGCACCGGTAGCTCACAATGATAGGTTACAATGGTGAGTCACAATGATGACTTACACTGGTAGGTCGCAATGGTGAGTCACAATGGGTGATAATAGATTGAGAAGTATCTGATGTAATGTCCCAGACCTCTCCTCTCTATTACCTTGTGGAAATCCAGTGGTTGAAGTGTTATGGGAGGACAAGGTGACTTATTTCAACTCTTTGAAAATTTTCAAGTTTTTCCAACAGTGAGTCAGAATGGTGAGTCGGGACCGGTGACTCACACCGGTAGCTCACAATGGTAGGTCTCAATGGTGAGTCACAATGATGACTTACACTGGTAGGTCGCAATGGTGAGTCACAATGGTGAGTCGCAATGGTGAGTCGTAGGGTGAGTCAGAACGGTGAGTTGCAGCAGTAGATCACACTGGTGACTCACACCGGTATCTCGCACCGGTGACTCAAACCGATAGCTCATATCGATGGATCAAACTGGTAGCTCGCATTAGTAGTTCTCATTGGTGACTCTCACCGGTAGCTCACATCGGTGACTCATCCAACGGTGAGTCATTTCCAACAGTTTGTCAAAATTCTAGAATTCTTCTAGTTTTGTAAGTTTCACCCCTTTAACATTTTCTTTGACATAAATATGAATTTAATACCATATTTAAGTGGTTTTGAATCCATTTCAATGGATATGAGTCATATATTTAAATTCCTAAAAACCTAGAGGCCTTTAATTGGCCAAAACACATGGTCTCAGTTAAGATCCACCTTTAATGGAAAATTTAAAACCGTTTCATATCCCATGAGTCTCGGAACAAATACTTATAATTTAGGGGAATTCCCATCATTAATTACCCCTAATTTATCTTGATACCAGATATCCCCAAAGCCTTTCTTCCCCGTGTATTTTTTTATTGTGATACATCTTTTGGATCTAGTCTTTCTTGGAGGATTTTCCTGTTACATGCATACCCCCTTCTTTGGCACATTAAGAAAGTGCTGATCGCTTCTTCTTCCAAGTATTTTTTACTTCATTTTTTTGAATTGTGTTTCATGCCAGATGGGTGCATGAATGTATCCTTGTGAATATAGTTGAATAAAATTCAATAAATATAATCGAATAAGTTTCAAATTAATAAACATGGGATAAGGAAAGTGACGTATGATCGTACTGTTTTATTGATGTTTTGATTAAAGTTGTGAATTGTATGGTCTATATGACTACTGAAAATCATGGTTGTTGGGGGTCCTTGGTTGCACAAAAATTGTTTATGAATTCTTGTTTTTATGCTTCTTGTTAAATAAATACATGAAATATATTAACCACATATATTAAACTAAAATAAATGGATTCCCCAGGATCAAAATGTTTCTATGATGACCCCTGAATTAACAAGTGGAAATTGAGTGAGGAATGCCTTATTAAATCTGAATATGCCTTGACTTGATTCATGATATGGTGTGATGTGTGTGGGTTTGTTCTAATTTTTGTTATAGTAGGTTTGTGGTAATGGTTGTGTGATGTGGGGCAGTTCGGGTGGTGTAATGGAATCTTATATTGAGAAATTTATTGACTATGGAATGGATAGGAAATGTTGTGCAGTACGGCTCTGATCGGGTTGTGCTATGTTTGTGTTGCTGGATGTGATGGGTGTGGTGTGGTTATGCAGTAGGGCTACTAAGAATGGTTGTGATGAGATGTGTTGTTGGGTACGACTGTGATTTGGGGGTTTGATTTGCTGAGAGGATGGATTGGGAAGAATGAATTTTAAGAATGAATATGTCAGTGGTTGGTATGGGAGTTAAATGGAGAGGAATGTGAAGTGGGTTAATTTACCATGGTTCCTATTCCTCTATGTGACTTGTGTTGTGTGGATTTTTAGGTGTTGTGATTGGTTGTTTCCTATATAGGAATGGAAGGAATAAATGGTTTTTTAATAAAGAATGAGAATTGGTTAAATGAATTGACTGGGGTGTCAATTGAGTTTGTGGCTGGCTGTGTGGTTGTGCATTTAGAGGTAGTAGAAAAGGCAGTATTATGACTTTGTTTTTGGTTGAAAACCCATAGGTGGGGTCTGAGTGTTTGGTATCATATATGTATTACTTGTATTTTCCTTGTGATTTCTATACATACCCCAATCTAGTTAAGAACTATGTGCCGAACACTCCCATCATCATGGGGGGGGGGGGTATCTTTCCCAAATATCCCTGTGGGAGGATGGATGGATGGTCACCCTCTATTCCCTGCTCCCTCTTCCAGGAGATGATAGCCCAAGAATATTCAGGTAGGTTGTGGTTCATGAGGACCAAGTGAGTGAGGGCGAGTTGTGTTTCCTAGGTGTATCTGAGATGAGATGTGTTGTGCTTTCCAGGTGTCTTCGGGATGAGGTGTCATTTTGGACCAAGTGTCCGTGGGAAGGGTGTGTTGTGGTAGTGGCCTAGGTGTTTGCGGGTGGCATGTGTTGTGGTGTGAGGCCCATGTTTGTGCAGGTGGTATGTCATGTGCTTAATTTTCCCTGGTGATGGGACTTTCTATGAGACCTAGGTGTGTGCGGGAAGGTTGTGACATGGTACTTTCAGAAGAAGTGGGAGTGCTAGGACGTTTTCTGTTAGGGTGTGATAGTTTCTAATTAGTGAGAAAGTGGTGTGGTGTATCCTATCATCTATGTTATTAATATATTACTTTACTTGACTTTCACTACTTAGTGAGTGTGCCTTGGTGGGGATGGTTAGTATACCTTGTTAGGTTTTGTTGGTTCTATTGTTTTCTCACGGAAGAATTAGTATGCTTCTCTCACTTGTGCATGAGAGACTTTGGTTTTCCTATGGAGTATACTTGTATGCTCACCCTATATATATAAAACTTCTTTCAGGTTTCTAGGAGGATTACGTAGACCATGATGGACCTTACTAACTCACACTTTTGGGGTAGTTGTTGTGTCACTGCTTAGCTTTATCTTGGTATTTAATTTGGATTTTTCATTATATTTGTAATAGTTTTGTTTTAAACATGCATGTGGGATGAATTTGTATTTCTTATATATATATATATATACATGTCTTGGAGTTGTTTTGACATTGATACATCTTATCTTCTGATCTTATTTTTCTAAAAAGGGGAATGCCTCCCATTTTTGTGAGATTGTATACCCATGGTGCTAGTCGCCACCTCAGGGCCTACTAGAGGTGGGAATTAGGGGTCATTATCTCTCTTTCTTCATTACCAGACCAAGAGGGGTATCTTTAGAGGGAGGGGGTTATGAAAATCCTACAAGCACAATTAAGTTAATCCAAAAAGAGTTTTGGATGATCAATATCTTCATCATAAAAAGATCCTCAGATCAAGTATTCTTTCTTCAGATCTAACATAAATTAATTATAAATTTAACATATGAAGACTAGATTCGGGTTATGAGTTATCCTATGTCAATATTTGGTGGAAAAATTTCACTGGTCATGGAATCTGTTTCATGCACATTTTTTGAATGATCCCTCAAATAGATAAAATATTTATGGTTATTTATCCCATCAAGTTACTTCTACCATGCCTAGAACCTTTATAAAGTTTCTAAAAAATGTAATGGTAGTTTTTTGAATAAACCAACTAGAGATGTTGGAGTCAGTAATTTTCATTATTATTTAATGTTACTTCATTAATATAAAAAACAAAATAATGAAAAATACATTACAACAATAAAAAATCCTTAAATACAATTAAATAGAATCGACTACATAGATCAAACAGTTCCAATTATCTATATTGGAATCATTTCTTCCATGTAGCCAGCCCAATTAATTGGGTTAAAGGATTATTTTTTATTGTGATTTATTTTTCATTATTATGTTTTATAGTAATAAAATAATATTAAATAGTAATGAAGAATTTATTAATTAGATAATATTATGATGTTCATATAATTTAAAAAATAATTGTTAATATTTTTCTATTAACAAATTAAAATTCAAGAATATTGGGATGTGAACCCTTCACAATCATCATCATTTTCCAAGAAAGATATAATTACAATTATTTTATAGAAGGGGTATCCCAGTAATGTACGAGGATGGGTTTTGGTCCCAATCCATCACTTGTATTTGGTAAGGTGTCACCATCATTTACTCATACACCTAGTAGGGGTTAGATCAGTTCCATTAGTTGGGAAGCATAGAGAGAAATTTCAAGGTTGTAAGAAAAAGTCCAAGAACATGACTCTTATAAGAAAACACATGATAAGTGGTGATTAAAAATGGAAAATGCCTCAGTTTCTATATTTTTGAGGATGAAAGATGCTCCCAAAGTAAATTTATAGTCTTATAACTCATCCTACTAAGTTAAATTCAAAACCCTATCCATGACATGTCCAAATGACTATTTTATTTATTTTTGTGACAATATTTTATACTATTGAGGTTGTTTATGTGAGGAGGAGTTTTGGTATTATGAGATAAGTATTATCTTTGGATTACACGGGTATAAATTGATATGAAATCATGGGAAAACTATGGTTAAATTATTTGTGACATGTATAAGCATAAAATACATCCATCCAACATACGATGTGCTTAGGATATATCAATATACAACTTTAAAAGATATAAAAGTATTTAAAAACGTTTTTTAGTGGATAAAAACCAAGAAAACGATTCCAGATGGCCATGAAATCATAGTATATAGGTCATAGATTTATTTTTTAAATGAAAAAACTAATTCCATGTCAATACGAGTTGTGTTTTTCCTTGGATACCTGTAAACACATTTTTAGTGTTTTAAAACACTAAAACATGCATGTAACAGTCAAAACCATATAAAATGAACTTTTATTGACACAAAATCATGGGAGAACTATGGTTGAATTATTTTTGATGTGTATGAGTAGACAACATGTCTATTCGATATGTTGTGTTTTCAGAATGAATTAATAAGTAGTTTTAAAAATATCAATGACTTAAAAAACATGCATCAAGGGGTTAAAACCAATAAAATGAAATCATAGGGCCATGAAATCATAGGAAAATGACCGTATATTTATTTTTTAAATTTAGAAACCAACTCCACATCAATACAAGTTGTGATTTTTCTGGGATGTTTGTAATCACATTTTTAGTGTTTTAAAACACTAAAAAGTGTGTGTAATGGTCAAAACCATATAAAACGACCTTGAATTAATGTGAAATCATAGAGAAACTATGGTTGAATTATTTTTGATGTGTATAAGAATAATACATTTCCATCCAAGGTCTAGTGTGATCAAAATGAATCAATAAGTAGTTTTAAAAGATATCAATTTCTTTAAAAACATGAGATAGGGGGAAAAAACCAAATAGATGACATTGGAGGGCCTTGAAATTGTAATACAATGAATATCTATTTATTTTTTAAATGTAGTAACCGATTCCATGTCAATTAGAGTTTCTATTTTTCTGGGAGGCTCGCAAATTCTTTTTTAGTGTTTTAAAATGCTAAAACATGCATGTAATGGTCCAAAAAATAGAAACCAAACTCAGGTTGATGTGAAATCATGGAAAACTATGTTTGAAATATTTTTTATGTGTATGAATAGACAAGGAATCCATCCAACATGCGGTGTGCTCAGAATGACTCAATAAGAATTTTTAAAAGATATCAAAGTCTTTAAAAACATGTATCAGGTAGTTAAAACCATAAAAAAGATGTGTAAGGGCCATGAAATCATATAAAAGTGAATATAGATTTATTTTTGAAATTTAAAAACTAACATCACTTCAAATTGAGTTTTGATTTTCTCAAGATTCCCTTAAACGCATTTTTAGTGTTTCAAAACACTAAAATGTGCATGTAACAATAAAAAGAAAAGAAAATGACTTAGGATCAAAATTAAATCTTGGGAAAATTGTTTTTGAATTATTTTTGACATGTATGAGTAGGAAAAAATCCATTTTAAATGAGGTGTGCTCAGAATGACTCAATAATTAGTTTTAAAAATATTAAATCTTTAAAAACATGTGTCAGGGGGTCAAAACCAAAAAAATGATGTCATTAGGATGTGAAATCATAGGAAAAATATTATAGATTAATTTGTTAAATGTATAAACTGATGCCACATAAATATGATTTGGGGTTTTCCTGGGATGCTCGTAATCACATTTTTTAGAGTTTTAAAACACAAAAACATGCATGTAATGGTCAAAACCTTAACAAACATCCTCAGATTGATATGAAATCTTGATAAAAATACCCTTTGATTATTTTTGTTGCGTGTGAGCAGAAAAAGCGTCCATCCAACATGAAATGCGCTTAGAATGATTCAATAGTATGGTTTTAAAGATATCAAAGTCTTTAAAAGTGTGTGCCCGAGTTCAAAACCAAAAAATAATACCAAAGGGATATGAAATCATAGTAAAATTACCATAGATTTATTTATGAAATGTATGAACTAACACCATTTCAATTCAAGTTGTAGTTTTCTTGGGATTCATGTAAATTCATTTTTAGTGTTTTAAAACACTAAAACATGCGCAAAACTGTCAAAACCATTAAAAATGTACTTGGATGGATTTAAAATCATGGTAAAACCATGGTTGAATTATATGTGTTGTGAATGAGCCTAAAACACATCCATATGATGTGTAGTTTGTTTTTAATGACTCAATAGCTAGTTTTAAAAGATATCAAAATCTTTAAAAATGTGTGTTAGGGGTTTAAAACCAAAATAATGATGTCGGTGGGCCATGGAATCATAGGAAATGACCATAGATTTATTTTTAAAGTGTAGATACTGATGTTATGTCAATATGAGTTATGGTTTTCCCAAGATTCCTATAAATATGTTTTTTTTTGTTTTAAAACATTAAAACATGTGTACAATAGTTAAAACCATATAAAATGACCTAATATTGATGTAAATCATGATAAAACCATTGTTGAATTATTTTTGACCTATATGATTAGACAACACATCCATATGATATGCTATGTGCTTAGAATGACTCAATAAATAGTTTTAAAAGATATGAGAGTCTTTAAAAACATGCATCTGGAGGTAAAAACAAAACAAATGTTGTTGGAGGGTGGTTAAATCTTCGGAAAATGGTTGAAAATTTATTTTTGAAATATAAGAATTGATTCCATTTCAATCCAATCCACTGCTTTCCCAGGATACCCATAAATGTATACTTAGTGCTTTAAAGCACTAAAATGTGTGTGTAACTATCAAAACCATATAAAATGACCTTTTATTGACATGAAGTCATGGGAAAATCATAGTTGAATTATTTTTGACATGTATGAGTAGACAACATGTTCATCCAATCTATGGTGTTCTTGGAATGACTTAATAAGTTGTTTTAAAATATATCAAAGTCTTTAAAAATGTGTTCTAGGGGGTTAAATCCAAAAAAACAACATTAAAGGGATTTTAAATCATAGGAAAATTACTGTATATTTATTTGTGATATATAAGAACCAACACCATGTTAATCGGAGTTATGGTTTTCCCAGGACGCTTTTAAATGCATTTTTAATGTTTTGAAACACTAAAATGAGTGTGTAATGGTTAAAACAATAATAAATAACCTCTGATTGATATTAAATCATTGGAAAACCACCATTGAATTATTTTTGAAATGTAGTGAATTATTCCATGTCAAAGTATTTAATTTTTTTTTGAGTAATTTTGAGCACACCACACATCAATTTAAAAATTGATTAGATTTTATATACTTTTCCCTTTTGAGTTACAAGTGTTGAATAATATCTTAAATAGGTAGTATTATGTTTTTAAAATGTTATTCATGATAAATTATTTGTTTTATGTTAAAATTTCATCTGTTTGATTAAAAAATAATGAATTTTATGTGCAAAATTTTGAATATATTCACTGCCTATTGTGTTTCATATTTATTTTATTAAATGTTCCTATTTGTATTGTAGGTGAAAGATGATAACAGTAGGTAGGAGGTTGACTATTCTAATCTATGACAATATTTAGAAGGCAGTTGTGATAGATTATAGTTTTATGGTATAGTTAAATATTATCAATGATTCTACTGTAATTCTTATTTATTATTTTTAGTTCTAATTTATATATTCTTTTTGTTCTAGTTGATGACATGATGTGTCCAGTTATATGTATGATTAATTTATCTATGGAGGTGGTTGTATGTAGTGGAGGTGGTGAGATGGGCATATTGGTTATGGGTTACTGATAGATATGGGACATATTTTATCTATATATATATATGATTACTGAGCTTATGGTTGACTGATGATTGTGTATATATGACTATGGATGTATGACTGAGTTTATTGTGTATTTACGGTTGAGTTTGTTGTATTATTGATTTCATTGCATATATTTTTCCAAAATATTTTATTTAATATGTTTAGTATAAGTTTATGATAACCACCGTTAAATTTTTAGTGATGGTTCAATTAATTTTGGTTATTTTCGCCTCCTGAAAAGTAAACCGTTGCTAACTAAATTAGTGAACATTGTATTAATTTTACCCAATTCATTTTATTTTCTTAAAAAAAATCTACCAACTAAATAAAAAAATTATGCTAATTACACAAACATGACACATATAAAAACTTACTCTAAACTTTAAAAACCACTGCTAAATGATTTCTGACCATGAAATACATGCCAATTTGAATAACTATTACTAAAAAATAGAGGCAGCTTAAAGTGCCTCCAATAGTAAAAAACCAATTATAAGACCACTCTTTTTATATTGATAAGACTATATGAAAAAAACAGATCAACCAGATATGTACTTACTGCAAGATGCAACACTAATCAAAAAGTTACATCAGAATTGGAATAACCCCATTACTAAAACACCCAATTGCTATCAAACTATAATAGATTTTTAATTATACATGAAATGGATAAAAAATTCCTCAAATATGAAGCCACATTGAAAATAATTTAAATTCACATTAGAGGAAACCTGGTACTTCTAAGAAAGATTCTTAATATCAAGGTTGGGATGACATCATCAGCTATCATCATGGGTGGATACTAAAAAATCACATACTATAATGAGTTCATCAGTGTAGTAGGGGACATAACCAAATTTCAAAAAATGGCATCAATTTAGAGGTGATACCATCAATCAAGATCTCAATTTGGTCATAGGAGTTCTATACCATTCATCACTTTGTCCATATCACCCTATGTCACATCTAACTCAAAAAGTTGAACTTAATTTATTATATCTTCAGAAGCCTTAAATTTTTTTATAGGCCTCTTTGTTAGTTTCGATGAAATGAGAAGGAAATGATAAGACCCCTAAGTCCTTTGGGAATTGTACCCATTAATCTAGACCATTAATACCCCCACAATATTGATACTTGTATTATTAAGCTCTGATGGTGTAAGAACTAGAGAGCCAAGGTGATCTTCCATAATACCCTAATTGGGCATAATTTCTTCAATGGGTTTGGATGGGGGTAAATTGATAACCAAGACCATCAATTCAATTTTTATATATTTTATCATTTATATAGTCACCATTGGTTTATGTAAGTGAGAATAATCTTTGCGCCTTTTAGTTTTCTTCCATAAATTCAAATCCTCGACATCACATATTTCATTCTTTACTTCCTTCTTGAATATAATTGATTTTTTACTAGATAATCCTCTTAAACACCAAAATATATCATTGCAGAGTAGCTATCTTCTGAACTAACCTCTAATGTAGTATCAAATTCTTGTATCCCCTCTTGTTTAGTACCTTGAACTAGATTAGTATCCCATTGAATATTTTTTTCCTGTAAACCAACATATTCCAATCCCTATTTTCATTAACTTTGGAAAATCTAGTAGAAGGCCCTTCCAAGGAGGGATTAGTCTATGGACTAGGCAGATGAGCCACATCTGCAGAACTATCCCTACTAACCAAGACACCCTTCAAAGTGATGGCTACACCCCATTGCTAGAGATCAAAACATCTACAAAGGAAAATTTCTCTATGATAGAGTGTTTCTTAGAATCCACAGGAGATTCAGAGCTATAAATTTCCTTAATCTTTTCATGATGGATATTTTCCTTTGAATTCAACAATCCCTCAATCATATTTTGAGCCTAGGACTATTGTGAGGGAACAAACAACTCAACATGTCTAGACAACTTCATCACAAGAAAAATCCTTTAAATATTATCATATTAAATAGACTCCTATTTTATCTTAGATACCAAATGACATTAGTATTATGAAGGAAGAAATTGGTCTTCATCCATATGAGCTTCCCACTAGTACAAAATACATTTAAAACAATTCATTTTTCACATAATTTTTTTATAACCGATGTCATAAATAATTTTCCATATTAGTTATTAAATAAATGATGTATAAAATATGAGGGTTATCTTTTCAATTTTTGTTATTAAATAATTGATGTGGAAAAAATTTAAAATATTTATGAAATTTCAGGTCAAGGAACAGAGTCATTTTTTGTTCATTTATTCTCATGATAATAGTCAATTTTCTCTCACACAGTGAACCCTAACCCTTTGTTCTTCAACCTAGTGGCCTTGAATCTATTTTATTTGGCCTTAACCACCATTTCCACCTTAAAACATCACCGATTGTCACTTTTGGGTTCTATGCACCGTATTTTCATTATTGTTTCTTTCCCATTTGTCGCCCTTATAATATATATTTGTGGGTTGTATTTATTATTCCAATTTTCCACGAATCCAAGGTATGTTTAAATTGATGATCATTGTTTTTGGATTGTTTCCTTAAATGATATATACCACCTCTTATATTTGACATCTCTTTACAATTTGTATTTTTAGTTCAATTTTTCATGCATCTAAGATAATTTTTAAATGATGAGTGAATGTTTTGAGATTAATATCTGATTAAATGATTATGTGATGAATTTATGTTATAAATTAAGTTAATTTATTGATCAATGGGTGTATAAGGTTTGTTTTTATCGAAAATTTGAATGGGTGTTTTTAAGGTATAGTGGATTATGGATATTTAATACTGATTATTGATAATATATATGTAGATGATCATATTGATTGTAAGATCATATTGTGATTGTATTTTCATTTAAATTTCATTTTCCTAGAATTTATTTATGGTGATCCAAATGAGTATGTTTTTGTAGTCACCCTTGCACGTTGATTTTTGTATAAGTATAGGCTTGTATTTATATTATTTTTCATGTTTTGTAATTCATTTTTTATCACTTTCTAATATTTAGCCATTTATTTTATGATATTTATATATTTACTCAGAAAATAATAAATATATTATTATGAAATTACATAATAAAAATAAGGAATAACTGTGTTTTATTTGTGTTTATCCTTTAAAATAAATGTTATTGTTTTCATGACATTATTATTTTTTTCTTCTAAAAATATGATAATTAAATATGTTCAAAGTGATACTTTTGTTTATCAAATATGTTAGTTTTATTTTATTTGTGAAATATTTTATGTTATTTTATATTTTTATTTATTAAATTAAATTTGAAATTAAATTTTAAAATATAACAACTTATTTTCAATTCTTGATTTTTATTATAAATAATAATGAGTCAAAGTTAGATTATTTTACTATGAACAAGTGACGAATATGAGGAAGGTGTTGATTCTTTTTTTTTTGGTCTTTTATAAATGTTTTTTATAATAAATGACCTGTTTTTATGTCTATGATTGAAATATTTAAATATAAAAAAGTTGAAAAGTTGATAAATAAGATATTATTTAATTTGTCTTGGTTTTAATCCAAGTTAAAACCATTGGATTTAGTATGTTGAAACTGGGTATAACTAAAGATCTATTGATGATGATGATTTTCAAGACAATAAGTTCGATCAAATTAAAGAAATGATTCTTGATATTTAAGTATAGGTAATTGTGAAAGCAATGATAATTGAGGATTTATATGGTGATTCTGAATAACTAATATATTCAGGTCGTATGGAATTTATGGTTTTATTAATGGCGTTAATATTGATTAACTTGAAGGTGAAAAATGGATAGAGTAACAAGAGTTTTACAGAGTTTCTACATCTTTTGAAAAACTTACTTCTTAAAGACAACAATCTTCCAGATTCACATTATAACATGAAGAAAATATTATAACCAATGGGTTTTATGTACAAGAAGATAAATTCCTTATCGAATGACTGTGTTCTATATAGGAAGGAATATGAAGGTTTTTAAAAATATTCTAAATGTGGGACATCATGGTGTAAATTCAAAGAAAATTCACAATGCTGATTTATTAGTTACAAAGAGTCCTACCAAGGGAATTTAGTATCTTCCCATAATTCCTCATTTGAATGTTAATTTTTAAATTAAAATGATGAAAAAGGTTATTATGGAATGAATATTAGGAAATATATAATGGAAAATTACATCATATAACTAATTGTACACAGTGGAAGAAAATTGATCAACAATTTTCTATATTTGGAAATGAAGTTAGAATTATCAGACTTGGACTATGCATTGATGGAATGAATCCATATCAAATACTTAGTAGTAAACATAGTTTATGGCCTATTTTATTTCTAATTTACAACTTATCTCATGAATTTTGTATGAAGTTGAAATATATCATGTTGATTTTAATGATTTCTGGACCAAAATAGCCTAGAAATGATATTGATGTTTTCTTGTCACCATTAATTTATGATTTGAATAATTTAGCGGAGGAAGATATTAGAGTGTATGATTCTTATAAAATGGAACTTTTCAAATATATGTAATAATTATGTTCAATAGAAATGACTTTCTGTAATATGGAAATTTTTATGGATGTAGTGTTAAAGGGCATAGAGATTGTTCAATTTATGATAAACGAACTTCATATTATCAACTACAACATGGGAGAAAAATAGTATACATGGGTCATCAGAGGTTTTTGTATATAGATCACTCTTATCAAATATTTAAAAAGGTATTAGAAACTCACAAGAATTTTATATTCCTTCTAATCCTTTGTCCAACCATTAATATTTTGAGAGGGTGAAAAATATTGATGTCACATTTGGAAAGACACAAAAGTATAGTAATGATAGAAATATTTACATGAATAAATTTTTATTTCTTGAGCATCCATATTGGAGATATCAAGAGGTAAAATATAACATTGATTTCATGTATGTGGAGAAGAATATATATGATAGTTTCATTGGAACATTATTATATTTTAAAGGAAATACTAATGATAGGTTGAATGAAATATTGTACTTACTCTCAATGAGAATACATTTGGAGTTATATCCCACTTATAATGGAAGATGAACAAAACTACCTTAAAATTTTCATACATTATCTAAGAGAGAGACAATTAGTTTTTTTCAGTGTCTCCATGGTATCATTGTGCCACAAGGTTAATCTTAAAATATAAAAAAATTTATGTCACTGAAATATTTAAAGTTAACAAGCATGAAATCTCTTGATTTTCCCATCATGATGCAATAAGTCCCACTAATTTCATTACGTGGAATATTTCCCATATGTGATAGAATGATTATCATTAAGGTGTGTTATTTTTTTCCATTAAATTTATAACAAAGATATTGATCTGAATTAATTGAAGATTTTTGCGAATGATGTAGTTTGTATAATTTTTCAACTATAAATATATTTTCCTCAATTTTTTGATATCATGGAGCATTTAATGGTTTATCTGGTGCCATAAATAAATATTTATGAACCTATATATCTATATTAGTTGTATACTTTTGAAATTATATTAAGATATTGAAGTTATATATTAATAATCTATATTTAATTGACACCTACATTATTGATTATTATATTTCTAAAGAGGTTATAGAGTTTTGTACAAAAAACTTATCTGAAGTTGAGCACTTCAATTTTCCTAAATCTCACTATGAATAGGATAATTATGGGGGAAAGAGGATTCGTGGCTTGAAATTAAAATTGTTGGTAGGTAAATAGATAAATAAGGCACATTTATACATATGAAATAACATATATGATGCTCAACCATATATAACATTTCATATTAATGTATTAAAACAATGTTATCCAAAGAGGAAAGATATGTGTATTTTTAATGAGTATAAAAAACTTTTTTCCATGGTTTAAAGAGATCTTTCAAGGTAGATTAGATGAATCAGAAACATTGAGATGGTATGTGGGTGGATCAAGTTTAAATTTTATAACATGGTCTGGGTATGATATTAATGGCTATATATTTCATACCAAAGACCAGTATGATAAAAGTGTAGTTAATAATAGTAGTGTATTGGTGTTCATAGAAGAAATTATTTTTTTGAGTGACAAAGATAAAAACCCAATTTCTATGTCAAGTGCACATTACAAGGTCATTAAATAAATATGAGAGATTGAATATATTAAATTTCTAGTTATAGTGTTTAATTAAAAATCTCTTATCGATAATAATAGTGTCAGACATAATGAATTTCACGTGATACTATTTAATATGAATATATTGGAATACACAATTGATCATTTTATTATGGGAACACATGAATTTTTTTATGTGTTCTTAATCCATACAATTTGAATTTTTTTATCATTTTATAAGGAAAAAAATATTTTGGTGATGAAAAACTTGATGAAAATACTAATTTATCTAAGATACCTACTTACAAGGAAATATTATTAGAGACTTTTGATGGACATATTATAGAAATGGTTTATGCCATATAGAACTATCATGAGGAAGGAATTTGGGAAAAACCCTTTAATAATATCCTAATATTATAGTTAGTATATATTTATTTCTTTTTTACCTTTTTAAATTTTAATAAATGTTAGATATATTAGTTTTATTTTTTTACTTAGAAAAAATTTAATTAATATGATCAATTGTTTTTTAGATTAGTTTATCCTAGTTTGTATAATTTTTCAACTATTCAACTTCATATGCAATTGTTGTATTTGTATTAATTTTTACTTAAGATTTTTTTCTTTTTTCTATGTCATTTTACGTGTCATAAATATTTTTAGTATTATTTAAACATTGTTAACTTCTAATGAATAATATACAGAATATTTTTTTTGCAATGTTGTTAAGTACTATGATGAATATGATAAAGAGTGTCTTGTTTATTATGGTTTTGTTTTGTTTGTATTATTTTATTTTATTTTTAAATTTTAATGTAATAGTTGGATTTTTATAATCATGTACTTAATTTTTGTTTTCCTTTGTTTTTGTCATCTAATTTCTCATTGAAGTTTTTATAATTTTAGTTAACTACTTAAAAAATATGAATAAAAACTTGTTTAATTTTTCTTTCTTTTTATTGGATCATTTTTAATTTTTATTTAATTTTATATATAATAGTTGGATTTTTATATTTTTGTAGTAATTATTTGTTAATTTTAATCATTTGATAATTACAGATAAAAAATCTGAGTCACCTTGAGATTTTATGGAGGATTATACACATACTTATATTTAGGTGCCTCCTCATCCTTTTGTACAGGATCTATCTATTTCTATAGGGTCAGATAATACTTGCATGGTTGGTAAAAACAGTAGCACACATTTACCAAAATTATCAGTTTCCCATAGCTGGAACTGGAGGATATCTATTTATTTTGATGATAATAGTATTCTTAGGGGTCTAAATTCATAATAATTTAATACTTTTGTTGTAATGAATGCTCTGGACAAAGTTAGTATTTTGATATGTGATTGGGAAAGTGTCGACAAAGTGATAATATCTCAATTATTGGATACAATTTTGGTAAGATCATTTGTTATTATTTTACTTACCATTATTTTCTTACTAATATCGGGTTCCCCCATTCTTATCAGATGACATACGATATACCTAACACTAGGGAAGTCAGGTATAATTTTTTATCTTTAGATTCTAGGAGATGGAGGGATTTCAAATCAACCCTAAAATTTGATTTAATTTTTAGAGAAATAGAAGATAAAAATACATGTGATTTATATCCTTTTCTAAGTGAAGATATATGAATGTGTTTTGTTTAAAGTATATGAAAATAAGTATTTTTGGTAATTGAAATTTTAGATTTTAGATTTTTTATATTAATGATCATATTAACTATTTGTTTATTATTAATTTATAGTAGCTGAGCAGATCTCATTAAGATATACAATTGAAAAATTTATACCCTCATACTTTATCTTAAGGAGGGTATACGTTATCAGAAGAAGAAATGATGGCCAATTTTTTTTAAAAATTTAGAGCTAAATATTTAGTATTTATAGAGGTTGGCCCTCATTCCCACTAGCTAGACATAAAAAATGAAAGAGGGACCGAATGAGAAAAAAGAGACAATATCTTATAGAAGAGTTGATGTTTGTAGTTGATAGGATTATAATGATTTATTTAATTTAATTTTTTTATGTTAATTAAACTCTTTATATATATTGTGTTTCAAAAATTAATTTTTCAAATATTCTATATAGGAATCCCTTGAGGTGAAGATAACATAGGGGATCTTCATACTTGAGGGTAAGAAGCATATTTTAGCTGTTTCATTTTGAAAGCCCGATCACCCTGGTCATGTATGAGGATATCTGACAGGTGTATCAAAAAAAAAGTTCTTGTTTGTTCTAGATCTTATTAAAAGGAGGATGTATATAAATTAAAAAATAGAACGTTTAAAAGGTAAATATTAAGAGATAGGTGAGATGATGGAATACAAGATCCGGATCTGGAGGTACACACACTTTAATGGGACTTATATAGGGTAAGCAATTCTAATAATTTTAGTGTTGTTTTTAATTATTTTGTGACCTATTACAATGTTAAATTCCCTTTTATTTGAATTGTTTTGGTTTATCACTTTTACTCAAAAGTGCTTTTTGAATAAAAAATTTAATTTTCAGGTTAGGTATAATCAATGTTTTCAGATATGAAAATATATTTTTAGGCTACAAATCCCACTCCCCCACCTCTGATTATTGATTACATTCCTCCAAATCTTCCTGATTATCCAACTCCAACACTTCCTCCTCCATAGATTTCTATCTTTGGTGAATTATATTCTGAGGATTCCTAGCATCATATTATTGCATATGATCAGAATGGCCCTAAGGCATTCATTTTTTTTGATAATCCACCTTTAAAGGGGTGAGGTAAAATCCTTACAAGGCCTGAAGGCTTAGAGACAATTACATGACCCGTAGGTCTTAGAGGGAATCACCCAGACAAGACAACTTAGAACTATTCCTCCGCAGCATATGTCATGATATCAACACTCCACCTTCATAGGGCAGGTCGGCTAGCTGTCCTATGAAAAGCTAGGCCTGGTACCGATGGAAAATACATACCCTCTCATTCTTCCAAATCCAGTTAGCTCTACTCTAGTGAATGCACCTACCCTGAATCCTCATATGAAGCCTTGTTCCTTGTAGTCAAACTGATATATCTGAATTCAAGTGGCCCGAAGGCCTTGGGGTGGCCCTAAGGCCTTAAGGTGGCCCGAAGGCCTTGAGAATCAACTAGCCCAAAGGTCTTGGGTGGCCCGAAAGCCTTGCAGGACTTGAGGCCCAAACCGGTGGCCCAAAGGCCCAAATGGATGAATAGTTCTAGCTGCTACAGTGCCTGGAAATACGCCTCCAATCGGATTTGATCTCGGGTCTCTTGGATACACCTACTGAGTCCTCACCAACCGGGCTGAGGCTCATGTGCACATATTATTGAATATGAGATTATATATTATATTTGGGATATTATTTTTCATTAACAAATAGACATGTGGAATGGTGTTTTTGAAAGGAGGAACCACACCTTGTTGGACATGGTAAGGTCGATGAGGAGTCATGCAGATCTTCCATTATCCTTTTGGGGATATGCATTACAAACTGCAGCATACACATTAAACCGAGTACCAACTAAGGTGGAAAATGAAATTCCATATGAGTTATGGAATGGAAAGAAACCCATTTTGTTGCACACACGTGTATAGGGATGTGAGACATTTGTTAAGGCCTTATCAGGAAACAAGCTAGCACCCTGGGGCAAGAAGTTCATCTTTATAGGATATCCCAAGGAAATGAAAGGATATTACCTATATAACCCTACAGACAAGAAAGTGTATGTCGCCAGAAAAGCTGTCTTTCTTGAGAGGGATCACATCCTCAAAAAGGATAGTGGGAGAAATATTTACTTTGATGAAGTTGATGCTCAAGATACACAGGAGTTGGTACAGGAACATGTTCCACAGGTCCCCGTGGAAGAGGTTCCAGAAACACAAGTACTACGTAGAAGCTCAAGAGAGGTAAGGGAACCAGAGAGATTTGGTTTCCTAGTCACCGAGGATGGTGAATCATTATTATTGGATAATGATGAACCTCTCTCCTACAAGGAAGTAGTACAAAGCTCAGAAGCTACAAGATGGTTAGAAGCTATGAATTCTGATATGGATTCCATGTATCAGAACCAAGTCTGGGTTCTAGTCGATTAGCCAGTTGATGTAAATCCTGTTGGATGAAAATGGGTATTCAAGAGAAAACTGGGCATGTAAGGTCAAGTTATCACCTATAAAGCAAGGATAGTGGCTAAAGGATTCAAACATCGTCAAGGAATTGACTATGATGAAAACTTCTCGCTAGTTTCCATGTTTAAATCCATAAGAATCATACTTTCCATAATAGCTTACCATGACTACGAGATTTGGAAAATGGATGTCAAAACAACATTCCTTAACAGGAACCTTCAGGAAGATGTCTATATGACACAACCAGAAGGGTTTGTGACACCAGGTGAATCCAAATGGGTTTTCAAGTTACAAAAATACATTTATGGATTAAAGCAAGCATCCAGGTCATGGAACATTCGATTTGATGATTCCATAAAGGAATTTGGGTTCATTAAGAACGAATGTGGGCCATGTGTTTATAAGTGGTTTAATGGGAATGCGATCATTATCCTAGTAGTATATGTTGACAACATATTACTTATTGGAAACGACATACTAGTCTTACAGTCAGTTAAGGACTGGTTGAACAAATGTTTCTCCATGAAGGACTTGGGTGAAGCAGTCTACATTCTAGGGATCAAGATCATTCGTGATAGATCCAAGAGGCTGCTTGGACTATGTCAGGGTATATACATTGATCAGATACTAAATAGATTTAGTATAAAATACTCCAAGAGGGGATTAATTCCAGTGTCACATGGCCTACATATTTCTAAGAAAATGTGTCATCATACACAACAGGAGAAAGATAGAATGAGTAAGATCCCATATGCTTCAGCTATAGGATCCATCATGTATGTCATGTTATGTACCATGCTTTATGTTGCCTATGCACTGAGCATGGTAGGAATATATCAAGTAGATACATGATAACAACATTGGACTGCTGTTAAGACTATCCTTAAGTATCTGAGAAGAACTAAGGAGGAGTTGTGAGCTGGAAGAGTACAAAGTAGCCAGTTGTCATCGATTCTAGAGTGGAGTCTGAATATATTGAGGCTTCTAATGCAGCCAAGGAAGCTGTCTAGATTCAAAACTTTTTCTAGGAGCTTGATGTGCTGCCTAGAAGTAAAGATCTTATCACGTTGTATTGTGATAATACTGCAGCGACAACTCTTGCAAAAGAACCAAGGTCACATCAACGAACAAAGCACATACTCCAGAAGTATCACCTCTTGAGGGATTTCTATCAAAGGGGTGAATTTTCTATGATCAGAGTGTCCACGGAAGAGAATGTGGTAGACCCCATGACTAAAGTCCTATCTCAGCAGAAGCATGAATATCATGTGAGAGCTAGAGGGTTAAAGGTTGTTAGCAGTTGGCTCTAGTCCAAGTGGGAGTCTGTTAGATTTGGTGGACTAGAACCAACTAATTTGTACTTTATTCATTAATAAACACCTTATCACATATTTATTTCTCTTCTGCGTGACAATGCATGTGATAATGTCCTAAGGATAGCTATTGCATTAAAGGGTCATAACAGATCCCTGCTATGATGAGAACCCGAAAGTTCCATAACACTATTCTTAAATACATGTTCTATGGCTGGAAGATGTTATTTTAGGGACAAAAATAATACAGGCCATTAGGGGTGAGGACTCATAAAACTTTGAGGTACCTTCTCAGGGTGTTCTCCCTTGGTAATAACTAGGAAGATATTATGATAACGAGACCCGCCAGTAGAAAATCCACATTTCATAGTGCCATTGGATGTTCCTATCTGTGGATGTGTGTATTGGTCCTTAGAATTTAAGATTATTATTAATGGGTATTATAACTTGCGCACTTATATGTATTGATGAAAACTATGATGAAACACTGTTTGCAGCGAGGTAGGATATGTTGGGTGCGTCCTGAGTAATATTACATTAATACCTAAGGAGAGAAAGGATTTGTCCCTTCTGTTCCATAATGGAAGTAGATATCTCAGGCACTTTGATGGAATTGATATAGTCTAAATAAATACATGGACATGGTAAGGTATGAGCAAGTTCAATTCTGGGAATTCAAAGAAATAATAATCGAGCACATGGGTTGATGGAACTAGCATGAAACCCACTTGATTAGAGATATCTAGATAAAGGAATTACATTACATGGTAAGCGTTCGTAGGAGGTGACACATCATTACGGTGTTAACTTCTTTCTCTATGGGTGCCTTGGCATGTTGCTAGATTCTAACCTTAGACTTTAGGCAGGCTCCGCCTAATGCCACTGAGAAAGAGGCCTAGAGGGTCACACAATAAGTGTGTCCATGTATCTCAAGTTAAATATCAATTTAACAAGTTGAATAAGGATTATTCCTGACTATGGTTTAATAATTATTCAAGGATTCCGGATCGCATTTATTTCGACACTAGTTATTCGAGAGAATATATTTTGGGCAAAATAATATATTTATTAGTGATTAATGCAGTTACATTTATTTCAGAAATAAATATCCATGGTCTAATAAATGTGGTGGAGGAAATAAAAGAAATGAAAAACAAGTACACGCCGTGTATTAATGATTATACGCCGTGTAATTTTGTTTAGTCGAGATTTTGAGGAAATAATAATGTTTTATTAAATGATATTTATTATAATCAGCGTAGGCACATGTTAAGGAATTAATGATTCAACATGAGGGTTTTTAATAAGAGTTAATGAAATAAATAAAACGCAAAACGCATTTATTTATTGTCATAAATCTATAACCTCAAACCCTATTATAAATATCCTCACAACCCCAACACTTTTCTCCAATCGTTGTGCACAACAATTCTGGAGAATTCTCTCAAGGCTGAAAGAACTCCATCCTCCAAAAACGCTCTCAAGAACAAGAGAGATCCACCAACACCGAATCAAGGAGATCGAAGGCGGACATCGCAAGTGGAGGTTCTTCCATTCTAGAACCCAGAGATCCCTTCGACGACATCTAGAGATATGTGGAGCACATGTGGATCACCGCTAGAAGAATCCTACACTTGTATTCTACGATGCAATGACAGATCACATCAGATTGTGACTGGAGACATCAAAGAATAAATAATTCCATCAAGGTAATTATTGTCAATTAATTAAATTAATTATAACGCACATATGATGATCCTATCTTTATAGTTCCAGGACTCCCTCTTTCTTTTTCGTTCTTCATTATATTCTAAAGATCCGATGTTTTATTATCGTGATGGATCTCAGATTGATCATTGTTGATGCTAAAATTAAAGTTGGTTACACCCAATGATGTGCTTCCACTACGCCCAGAACCTACAAGAAGGATATCAACTCAAGGATCTGGTCATGTCTGCTCAAACTTCCAAGGTACGTAGGTGGTTTATGGAATAAATAAGATTCAACAAGGTTTTGAGCACCCTAAAAGTTGTGTCACCACCTAATGAACACATTATCATGATAGGGAGATGTAAAAAATCATTAATCAAACATTTTTCTGGACTAGGGGGTCCAGTGAGAATGGATCATATTTTACTAGGCCCACAAATTGGGCCCTATGATCTTCTTTCCTCATTTATTTATCCTTTAATGTTTTACTGAAATATGGAGATGAAGAGTTTCACAAGCAGAGACTTGAATTTTTCTCAGCCCTCCCTTTGAAGGTTTTCAACCTCACAAGTTTTATGTCTATTTTACTAGTTGTTTTAGAGTATTGTGATTTATATCATCAAAGACTAAAGTTTAAGGTCATAAAACTTTTCCTAATATGTTTCTATTGTAGTTTAATGTCATGTGGTAAGTATTTTTTCCTTAAATTTTAATTTCATATGAAAAAGACATGGAAAATGATGGGAAATTATAAAGGATATATATGGGGACACTTTTCACTGGTCAAAGGTGTTTAGATGTAGTTAAGACTTTTTATACATGCATAGGATTTTTAATGAGTATCCATATGCTAAATCCCTTTTTTCATGGATTTATCTTGTGTGAATACAAGCCATATATAGATCTAACTCATGTGTAGGAAAATCAAGCTTGTATGAATTTGACCTCTTTAAACAGTATTATATTATAATTTTATGGTTGGGGTTTCCTAGGTTTACCTATGAATATTTTAAGGGAAGGAATAATTCTATAATTACATCCTTTAAGGAGATCCCTCTTTGTAGACTTGATTAATATTCATGGGAGAGGGGCGACTGTCTCATAATGATTGGGTCTTCATAGAAGATGCATACCCTGAAATAGAAGGGTATAGGTATACAATGTAATAATACTACTTTGGAAATGGGTATGATTCACATATGTGTAACATTAAGGGAATCAAAATCCAATTTAATATATGGGTTACATAAGATGTAAATTATAACCCAAAAATATTTGAGTTAAATAGAGGTGGGAACCAATGGGTACAGGTCCACCATTGGTAATGGAAGGAGACCATAATGTTCCACGTGGTCAGGACAATAACTCTTAGATTAATGGGCATCCTTCCTATGATCTAAGGGTCCGTTTTTGAGAAACCAACACCTATTGCTAGTTTGTTATAGGGAATATCCAAGAGAAAGGATTCCCATAGTCCATGTGGTTCCAAGATAATGGTATCAACTCAAGAAACTAGTTGTTTAAAAATAGATATCGAAGATATAAAGTTGGTTCCTAGAAGACTTAAGATTCAATAAGGGTTTGAGAACCCTAAATTCTATTCCAATTTGTATTGAACACATTTCAAGGATAAGGAATAAAACACATGATTCTTGGATACAAAACCATCAAAGGGGATGATCTGTTCAATGTGAAGACCTTTGTGAATGTTGTTTAATGTCATGAGATGTGGATGTGGTCCCTGATCTTAATACATGTCTTAGTTGCATCATCTAGAGTGGCTTTATAGGTTTCCTAATCTCACATGAGCTATGTCCAGAATGAGAAACAAGGGACAATTGGGATGCGGACTGAGCCGCTCAAGGGTGGGTCTTAGATAGCTCATTATATATTTCCAGCCCATATGTAGTTAGGGGTTCATTTTTTCTCATTCTATATGTTGTGTCTGAACCTAAGATTGGAGATTTATGTGTCGTTATATATCATGTGATGATATAAATCAATCCATACATAGTTTTTTAGTGGTAAACTCTCTATGGAGGTCTGAACCATACATATAGGATGAAATTTTACCATTGATTGTTGTAGTTGGACCATAGATTAGAGACATGGGTGTTACTACATATCATGTGATGATATGAATCAAGAAACACGTAGTTCTTGAATGGGAAGCTCTCCATACAATTATAACCCATATATTGATGGGGTAGTTGTTCCCATTGATTGTTTCATTTGGACCCATGATTATAGATTAGAGTGTCCCTATGTATCATGTGATGATATGAATAAAGCCTCACATTGTTCTTGGATGGGAAACACTCCATAAAGGTTTGAACCATAATCAGAGGTGGTAATTGTTCTCATTGATTGTTGCAAATGGACTTAGGATTAGAGATCTTCGTATCACTACATATCCTATTATAAAAGGAATCAATCTATTTGTAGTTATTAAATGGATGTACGGTGATAGACCAACTCCCACTATAGTGGTCCTCTTATGTGAGTTCCAAAGTAATGAATAATTTTATGTCATGCAAGAGACATCAACCATGTGGTTTAATGTCACGTAGAAAGGACTCATGGTGTTTATTTTAAGTTCTTGAATCCAAGACCATGATAACCCTATCATTAAATGATATGTCTCGATTATACGAGGAATCCTTTACAAAAATTTATAATCCCATGTGAGCTATTATTAGTGTGAGAAAAAAGTAATGGTAAAGGATTATCTCACCACATAGAGGAAATTAAATGAAATAACAAGGGGATTTTGTATCATGTGGTGGCTGGGCCAAGATATAGGATCTATGAGTCTTTGCATATCTCATTGATGTGTGAATCAATCAATACATAGTTTTGGAAAAACCATGCATTTTAACGTCATGCAGCAAGGATGTTATCCATGAAGTTTAACATCATACGGTAAGGAAGAATGTTCCCTGATGTGAAAAAATTTCATGAAGACCAATTAATATTGTCAAGGTATTCTATAAATCAACTAATTATTTCCATCATGGGTTTGTGATACTTGACTTCTTGAGTTAGTTTAACAAGATATAATATGCTTGGTACATAGGGTAAGACTACATTTTAACGTCGTGTGCTGAATACCTTGTCGCACAGTCTGATTTTTTTTTGACTGGGACAAAAATATTATAGATGTACCCAATATTTAAGATTCTGGAATCACTATATATCTTGTGATGAATGGAATCAAGCCATGTGTAGTTCTTGACTGTGGGGATTCTCTATGTGGATCTGACTCTCACACAGAGATGGGGGAACTTCATTTCAATTTCGCACATATCTGGATCATGTACATTAGTTCATCTATGAAGTAACGTTTTTCATGTAGTTTAACATCATTATGTAAGGATGTAAGTATGTAAGGGGTTGTGTAGTTTAAATATTTATTTTCAAGACTTATCTTGTGCAGTCTTAACATCATACGGTGAGGAATTATTATGTAGTTTAACGTCATATAACTAAGATGTATTCCATGTAGTTTTAATGTCATGCCACTAGGACATATTGTGTAGTTTAATGTCATGAAACATGGAAGATTACTACTTTATAGAAGATATGAAAATTATTTCTTGATAAAACTTGAATTTGTGGAGGGAGTGACATGCTACCCATCCATTGTGGCCAATGAGTAAGCTATATTCAAATAGAAATTATGTATGATGTAAGGACCTTCCCATTTGTATTAGATATTTAGTGGAATATTTCCTAGAACCATTAGGGTTCTGAGATCCAATACCAATTCTCCTTGAAGAAATTAATGGTGGTGAACCTTATGTTGAAGGATTATTCGATCCGATTCTGATGGACTTTAATATTTTGTAGTGTATGTGACCTTTTCTCATTAGATTGTTCCAACTCATCCAACCACTTTTGCGATCTATAAGAAGGGAGGGGAACTATATTTATATGGAAAACACTACCTCAGTTCTTTACACAAATTAATATGGAGTTACTTGTGTTATAGTATGCATGGTGGTATGGTAGGCCCATAAAACATAGAGGTAGTTGTCTGGCCTTTACTTCCTATCCCTATTCACCATATTCTATAGTATATTTGATAGAGTCTTATTAAATACCTATATTCTTTCATTTAACACTAAATTATATCAAGATGAATGGTTGGACTCAATTTTGTAGTCCTGGTACAATTTATTCAACTTAGTAGAACAAAAGTTGGTGTCATTGTCCATCAATATCATGTGAGGGACTCCGAATATGGTGATGATATTAAAATTCATGAAGCTAATGATTCTTACTAGCCTCCTTGAGTCGTATTGCCTTCTCCCATTTTTAAAAGAATTTGGTAGTAGTGAGGATTTACTTAAACTTATTGTGTGTGGTTGGGGGATATATCCCCACAACATCCATTCCCTATACAAAAAATGAACACAAATATTTAGTTGCATGCAATAATTTTTGGTGTTGATGGATGAAATTTTAATGAATCTAGAACACATGACATTTTCTAGTGAATTTCATTTAATTTGATATCGTTGTTTTCTAGTAGTTTCCAGGCCTCTTGATTTGATGGGAGAGCTTGGTCCCAGACTAATGAGCATCACAAGAGCCTACATGGACTTCTTCCTTGATGGTGATAATATCTTATTCTGCTATGCATCTGAGTAGGATTCCACTAAATACTCATTTATATAGGGATTTTTTCTCTTTTATCCCATCCCAAAAGGTTAATTTCTCTACTCAGTGTCAAGTATGTTCCCTTCCATCTCAATCTTTCGGGATGGTCCCATTTTAAAGATAATCAATTATGGGATTGATCCATCCATGGGTGGATATAGGTTCATCATGCTCTAGTGAAGTGTTGTTTTCATTGATCTCCCCCATGTTAGAGGTGATGACTAATTATACCATCCCTCAATGCATGATACGGAAAATCACTTCATCCTGATCAGGCCCCTCTAGGACTATGGATGCATTATCCAGTGTGTTGTCACAATAATTTTGTGATTAAGGAGATGCTGCAATGTAAGTTCAAAATGAAACTCTTCCATTGGTCCTCTAATATAACCAGTGATAGGATCCAATTCATCCTTCTTTATGTCATATTCTCCATTGATATATTTTTTCACTAGCACAAAATACCATTTGATGTTTATGTATCCTATTTGTAGCCATAAGGCCAGTTACAATCAATCAATGAGGGATTGTTATTGGGCCTCATTATTAGTTAAACCTTCGGGAAATTATAAGGATTAGGGAAAAATTTCTTCACATGGATAAAGAAATAAAATACCTAGACCAACCCAAATTAGCTTCAGGTTTCCAATCTATTGTTAATAGGACTTCAGGAGGCACCATCAAAATACATATCCCATGTTCAAGGAGTGTCATGGGAATAGAAAAACTCTTAGTCTGGAAGTTCAATATCCAATGGTGTGCTTTTCAGGGAAGGATATATCACATGGAAATCTGATAGGGCCTTCCATTTCACTGACTTTTGTGACATGAATTTAATGTCATACTATTTTAGAATTATGACCCATTAGTCCAAACTCCCAGTCATTATGGGACAACCAAAGATATACTTGATTAGGTTGATATGAGAGACCAAGTGGAATTTATAATTCTGAAAGTAATTACATATCTTTTTCACCAAAAAAATGAGCATGAGTTAGTTCATCTCGACCTCATAATATCAATTCTCAGTACCTATCATCATTCGAATGAGGTAATAGAGACTATTCTCATTCCCCATATCATTTTTATCTATGAGGAGAGAAGCAAGTGATTGTTCCATGCTGTCCACATATAATATGAGCAGATTTACTTCCCCCAACAACATCTAGACTTGTGGGTGAAGAAAATACTACTTGAGTTTCTCAATGTATTCTTGGTAGTCCTCATCCCATCATTAGTCAACTACCTTCTTCACTATATTGGTGAAGAGGAGAAATTTTATGGTCATGTCAGATATGAAACTCTGAATGTAAGTGAGGTTCCATTAGAGCCCCACTAGTTCTTTGAGATTTCAAGTGGTGAAAATTCTAGTATTTCACTAGTCTTTTTGGATCGACCTCAATTCATTGGTGGCATATCACAAATCTAAGGAGTTTCCCATACATTACCCTAAATTTTAATTTTAGTGGATTCATCTTCAAACTATATTTCCACAAACTATTAAAGATTTTTTGAAGATTGTTGATATTTCATTACCAAATCATCAAAATAACATTCTACTATTTTTACCAAGAAGGGATTAAATATATGATGCATGGAATGTTGATAAGTAGTTCCAGTGTTTTTTAACACAAATAGAATGACCTGATAACAAAAGTTCCCCTAGGGTTCTCTGAAGGTGGTGCTTCCTCATCTTCAAGGGACATTTTTACCTAATTATACCCTAAATATACATCCATAATTGAATGGTCTTGGAATCCAGAAGTTTCATTGATAAATGTTTTTTGTGATTGAAAATAGAAAATTTTCCTTTAATAAATGTAAAATAAATTCTTTTAAATCGATATAAATCTGAGTTTTAAAATTCTTTTTCTTTATAGAGAAGATTTTGGAAAGAAATCTTGGGTATTTTAATTTTCGGAAAAAATTTATTTGATCATTTTTGTCAAATTCTGATTACATGTTAGTCACATGGTAGGGGTTCATCTTCCTAGATACCTTCTTGAAACTAAAATGGTCATTGAGTAAGCCTATATGGTGGGTAGCCACATCGGGGTTTAGCCCAATAATTTATGTATAATTACAAGTGAACACGTGTCAATGTTGCTTTAGAAAAGTAATGTATTTATATTGATCCTTTATAGTCATGGTGACACTAATAAACATAGTCCATAGGTCTTCTTCTATTCCCAGATTCCACTTCCTGAGAACAGTGATGGTGGTGGAGGTTCCTTAATCAAATGTGGGAGGAGTGTTCCTAAGGCCATCCTTTTATCCTTCCACCCATGAGTCCATAGAGGGATTCTTAGACATGGTAGGTAATCTGGGGGTGTCTCTATCATTTTAGGGGGGAGAGAGGCCATTAGAATATAAATTTTCATCCTGAACTTCCAGATTTGTTGCTGAGAGATTCCAAAGATGATTATTTTCTTTCATGTTGATACTAGATACATGAAGATCTTAAACATCTAGGATTAAGTCCATTGACTCAATCAGGATTTTGGGTAGCATATAATTTCCATAGATCATACTACAAGGATTTATAGGGGTGGTCCCTAATATATTGGGGATCTAATCTGTATATTTCCATCCTCCATTGCTTGTTTTCCCTTTCTTTTTGTAGAAGTCTAACTCAACATATATGGCTTCACACAACTCGAAGGGAGAACTGTCAGCATGTTATATTACAACCTTTCCATTGATGGGAAATTTCAAACACCAATTGAATGTTGAAGGTATCTCCATGTGTCTATGAATCCAATACCTCTTATGTAGGACATTATATGCGGTGTCTTACTAGATATCCATGAACTCAACATTATATGTGAGATCCCAAACTGATCCTTGAGCATGATTCATAAGAGTTATTTTATATCTCTTATCATTCCCTTGAATGTTTACCTTTATAGGGGATAAATATTCCTCTTTATATACTAAATTTTATATGGTTCGAATCTGGATGTGGTTAATCCCAAAAAACATTTTCAATCTGATCCCTTTATATTTCAACATCATCGAGATTTATGAAAACATATAGGGGTTTGATATGTCCCTAGATGACCTCTTTATGATATTTATCTGGGAATGAGATGACAATATTAAATTTTTATAGAATATTATCCACTCTATAAACCTAATCTATAGTGAATTCTATCTCAAATTCATATAGACTTTGGAGGGATTCAATGAGTTCCTCTCTGAGTTCTTTTGAAATATGGTGAACATTCCAAATTTAGAGTTTGGCTAAGACAACAAAAAACTATATCAAAATATCATAATTTTGTTCCAAAGTTTAGTTCTTCCCAAGTTGGGGATCCTCCTTATTATAAAGTTCCTGAGATAATATATTTGAGTTAAATAGGCCTAGTGCTTGTGTATAAAGTTGAGGGAGCATCTAATTCTAGTGGCATAAGTCACGTCAACCTTTCCCTTTTTCTGGATAGATCAGAGAGTCATACCCCTTCTAGATGGTTGTGTAAGATGATAAGGCATGGAAAATAGATGGAGGGATATGAGACACATATGTGTTTCCATTGGGATTTATGGAATTCTTCCCCATGGGTTTTGGCTTCATATATATCCTCTATAGTTATATGACCAAGATAGTGGGTTCAGCCATACCCAAACTATCCCTTGTATCCTCATATACTGTGTATTTGGTCTCGAACTCCCTGTTTAGGTACATGGGACCCATAATTGGAGGCATATTCATCATTGGAGAAGTGGTATATTAAGTTTACTACATTAATAGAACAAAATATGAGCACTTCATCCAATGAGGGTTCCATTTGGTTTGGTGGTTCTCATGATCTATACATTACAGGAAATAAGTCTGAAAGTGTTAGTGCTTACGTAGGATTTAAATATAACTCTTTCTATTCTGCCTCTTCTTATGTCAGACGATTAAATCTAGCTTTGGGAGGTGTATTTGATGTTACCTCCCTAGGTTATGGGACCATTATGGGTTTTTGATATTGTGACCTCAGGGTGAAATGATCTCATTCGACTTCCTTTCAAGTCATTCAGTTATTGAACTTCGTTCTATGCCTGGCTAAAACTTCTTGACAATTATTATCTTCTTCTTAATGGGTGATAGTTACAAAAGTCACCTATTTTGTGGAATTATACAATATCACCTATCATGAATATACCATACTTTATAGGATGTATCAAAAGATGAATCATTCCTGGATAGTGTGACTTAGCCACCTGTGGAAAGGTAAATAATCATGATGCTCAGTGATATTGATCTCTTTGGGTTTCTTGGGCTATGTTAGATTGAGTAGGTTATTTTCTATGGATCCATGGAAATAAATAGGGAATTTCTTATTTGGAAAATTTTATTATTTATTTATCCATTCCTCGAGTCATAGATAAACCTAATATCCTTTTTCCTTAGAATGAGGGTGATTTTTTTTGTTTCCACTCGACGGGAGGTGCCAAGTGATTCTGGGCCTACCTAGGTTCTTTAACAAGCACTGCTATAGTTTTAAGGGTAATAGAAGTAGTCTCTACCTTACCAAGTATTTTCACCTATGCTAAAGTCATGGTTCAAGATTTAGCTTGGGTCCACTAAATGGAATCTTCTTGGAATTGTACTATTTATGAAAACTTGTACTATTTATGAAAACTCACAGAAAATTCTTGGATACTTCATCTAGATCTAAGGCATCTGCAACTCATACTGTATATTTTTAGAACAAAGTTATAGTAATTTTTATTCTGAGGGATGGATGCTGAGTGAATTGCTTAAAACCTTCCATCTGGAAATAAAGTTAGAAACCCTCTAATTTTCATGTTTCATGTAGTTTGTAAGGATGGAGATTATTATTTTCCTTAGGAAGGTACTAAATTGATAAGGTAATTGATGATGAAGGTATTCCCATAATGTAATGGATCCTATTGTAAGACTATTGTACCAAATTAAGGCTAACCCTACTAGAGTCTGTAAAAAAATATCATCTTGGTAACCTCCTGATGATCTCAAGGGCCCATCATCGGATGGATTTGGGACACGAAATGTGTGGGGTACTATGTTGGATCTCCTATGTAGTAAAATTTTGAAATGTTAGGATTAAAAAAATTGGGTGGTGTCAAAGATTCATCCATCCATTTGTATATAGATTCATCTCAAGATATATGGGTGTGTGTTGCCCTTCCATGGATTCCATTCGAGTGACCAGGTACTCAATTACATTAACCAGTTTCGGAGGTGCTGCTGTTTGGGCCACCTCTTTTCTATAGGTAGCAGGTAACGCTTGAATAGGTGGCCCTGTTTTAATTTCCTACCAATTATAAATCTATAAAAATACTTAATGATTTCCTTGGAAATGGATAGGTTGTTACCAAAATGGAGGAAAGTTATGATCATCTTTGAATTCATCATTTATGTAGACCGAATTCCTATATTTGGAGTTGTTCTGATGCTCGAATTCCACTCTTATAGGTGGATAAACTCTTTCTTTATGTGTAAGAGGATGGATTTTTGTCTCAGTATAAAGATAATAACTGGTGGGAATATTTCCACTAATTATCTCCTCATTGAGTTGTCTGATATTTTGAATCTCATTCTAATATTTTCCCATCTTCTCCTACATGGAAGAAATTTATGCTTTATGGGTGTTGAATGGTATATAGTACCTAATTTTTATTTATCCTTGTTTTTTTTCATAGATGTAGAAACTCAATATTGATAGGTTCCATTTTTTTATTCTCCTTCTGTTCCACACACGTGAGACCATAGTTAGTGCCTCCAGATCACCCTTATTTTTGGGTATGTTTTCCATACTACATTCCTCTATATATGAATCTTTATCCACATTATTTATTGTATTGATGGTGACGAAATTAAATTAGTTGTATCGAGAAATGGTAGTTATACCATTACTCTAAATACAACAGGGTTATTCTATACTGATTTCATCAAGGTCATGTATCTAACCCTTTTCCATATTGGACCTTTTTGGATTATCTCCCATATGGGGTTTGATTTACTTTTCCATAAATTATTCCCATCTTGGTCTATGACTAGTGACCTTGGGGTAGATTCTATTTTTGTTTTCCAAATAGGCCCCAAATAGATTTTTTTTCATACGACTAGAGGAATAGATGGGATGTCGATCATTAATATTTACCTCCTAACAAAAAAAAAGAGTAATTTCCTCTATGGCGATGAAAATGATAAAAGTTACCCCAACCTTGAGGGATGGGAACTATTTGGGGATTCCATTGGCACTTGTTGATAATGTTGTTTAGGATTTGATGATTTTGGTCGAGGATTTGATGAATCTTGGGGTGGAAATTGAGATATAAATTCTCTCAACCCTGTGGGATAGGGTTGATCTGGAACAATTGCTCATTTTTCCAGGACCCTCTTATGGTGTGATGAACCTAGTGATTATGATTGAGCTAAAAATTTCCCTAGAACTATGATATGGGGATGGTTTTTAATTGATGCTGATATGTCCAAAATTATATAATTGATTAATAATCCGAGGGGTGGAAGAGGTGGTAAATATTCCCCTAGGCATGGTGGATGGGTTCAATCCTAGATTCCTACTATGTTAGCTGCTATTACAGACCATTTGATTTGGGGAAAATATGTTCATGTATGAGATGGGTGGAATGAAATCCCATGATGGGAGTCAATTTCTATAGGAATTTGTCAAGTTTCTCATAAATTTAGCTTTCAAGTTTGAAATGTGATCTTATTGTTCTGAGGGGCCAGACTTAAGAATCTATTGGCATCCCTCTCCCTTTGTTTTCAATTTTTTTCATCTTCAAGTTGAAGGTATTTCATTTTATTGACCAACTAGCATGAGCATTACCTAGCCCCCTAATTATCCCAAAGGCTATGAAATTAGAGGACATCATATCTTAGGGTATTTGTTGTTCTAGAGAAATAGTAAAAAGAAAAGCTCCATATTCTACCCATGCTTGAATATGTACATCTAATGGGGCTTTAGAAATCAGTCAATGGAAAGTTTTCTTAATATGGATTCAAACATTATGTATGTTTTTTTTATTCTCTTTCACCATGAGGTATCAGTCTATGGAGAATGCATCCATGTCTAGCTAATAATAGAGTTTTCTGATGGTTTGAAGGTGTCCCTTGTATCCTAGAAAAGGAAGGTGTCTATATGTTAATCGCTGGTGAGTTGCCCACATATTTTTGTGTAGGTAAGGAATGCACTCCTTCTTTAGCTCTTTTGGGATCTCATATTCAGAAGTAACAAGAGGATAGAACATGATGGGGAGATTTTTTCTGGATAAATATCTCCATATATCCATGTTGTCCTCCTATTCATCAAACTTACATGCCTCCACCTAGTCAGACCACAAAGTTCGCTTTTCTTGGTCGCCTGCAGACCATGGTGAAGGGTTGCTAGTAGTTGATGGGGAACTATATATAGTTGACACTAGGGTTTTTAGGACCTCTATATACCAAGGTGTTTTAATTTTGATAACCTATCCATATAAAGGATTCTAGTCAAGGGGATGGTTTTCTTATCTTTGGGAGATATCACTATAGGGATTTTGACCACGACGACTATCAGGAGAAGAGTCCTTAGGATCAATCTCTACACTACCATGAGGATTAATATCAAGGTAATGATAACTTTATAATTCATTTGAATGGTCTAAGGACCCTTGAGGTATTGAGGATGTGCCTTAAACATCCTCAAAGACACTATCATTGAAAAGACTAGTTAAACAAGACTCATTTTACATCGTATTCGGAATATTCTAACCTGTCTTTTATTGATGAGCAGAGATATGAGCTTGATTCTTGATGACCACTAGAATATATTAATAATAGTATAATGATGTGGGGATATTATCTCACATATGATAGGATGATAGAGTATACCAGTGATATTTTGTATTTTCTTTAGAAAATTGAGCCCGCCTATGGGTGGTTACCAGAATATGTAGGTAAACCAAAGCTGAATTGGGGACGTGGTCCCAGTTTAAATATGAATTTACTATCAAAATATGCTAACAGAACTCTATAATAGAATAATGGATATGATCCTCCTCTTTTATATCCTCTAAAATATGATAGTAAATTAGTTCATTAATAGAAGTAGGGATATAATCCGGGCTACCATGAGCTACTAGAATATTGCAAGTATCTTCATTGACAGGAATATGAGATTGTCCCAATGTGTCTTCCACTCTCACTTGGTGAGACCTGGTTAGAACAGAAATATGATCCAAGTACTATTCATTTGGAGTATTCCAAGTATCTTTTTTATAGGAATATGAACCTATCCAGAGGCATGTGCCTCTCTCACTTGGTTAGATCTAGTTGGAATAAGAATATGATCCCATTCTGGTGGATTTTGAGTATGTTTCTAGTCATTTTCGATAGGAATGTGTGCTTGTCCTAAGGCATGTTCCTCTATCACTTGGTGAGCCATGGTTGGAATGATAATATGATCCTAGTCTGATGCCTCATCCTTTACTGAAATATGCTGATAATCATCCCAAACAGGAGAAATATTGGGTGGTTACTATAGAGTATCCACCTGTTCATACTAATAAGAGTGTTCTATTTCTCTAGTTTTTGGGATAAGAATACATTCCTATCCCTATATCCATACTAGTATTGGAATATTCTGGAATATTTTTTCAACTGTTTCTAGAATGTAGTGGCATTTTAGAAAATTTTTCATAGGAATGTTGGCCTTCACAGTTTCTATCTCTAATTTTCACTGGAAGATATCTTTAATTAAAGAGGGGATATAATCCCACTTATAAAATTCATGTTCCATCAGAATATGACAATGATATTCATGAGCGAGTGATGGAATATGTTCCTCTCACATACTTTCTATAAAAATATTCTTGAATACTTGATTTGAGTGAGTAGGGATGTGAGCCTAGTCACTGAATCTCATCGAAATATATCAGTGAGATTCATGACTAGAAATAGGGATATGAGCCCACTCTCAGTTATCCACATATTCTCATGCTTGGCGTGACTTCCTTGGTACCCATGCATGAGTATCATGGGTTGAAATGTGTTGGTTTGTGCTCTTAACATGCGATTGAGGGGAACTGGTGGGATAAAGCTTGTATGGGTGGTTGATAGGATCCCTCCTTGGAGGATCCTAAACTAGAATGGATCCACTATTAACTCCTTGATCCACCTTCCTCAGATATAGAAGGTGATGATTATCGTGCTCCAATGATAATCTTCTGAAATGATTGGTGGTGGAAACGAGTGCCTCTGGATTTACTTTATCTTTAACTGGACAAGAAAAACTCTTTAGATTTAGTTTTTTGAGACCCTTGTTTCCTGCCTCAAGGGTTGTAATTATACCACTTCAATGTTATTCCTGAACCATTGTGTTCATCACTCAAATCTAAAAGTGTCGGGTGAGTGTGGTTATCATGTAAACCGTAGTGGTTGTAGCCATAACTAATGTTCCAAAACAATTTCTAGATGAAGACATGATATTAGGTCAGGGTGTTGTTTTTAAGAGAAATATCTGTAGTTATAAAGACAACAAGGAATAAGGTCACCGATCATTGCATCGTTACAAGTCTGAAACATGATCAATCAGATATGAAAAAAGTAGCACAATTGTCCTTTCTTATGGATAGTATGTTCATTTTTCTCATGTGGACTTGTCATAGTGATAATTGACTTATTTTATGAGAACCATAGTGACATTTGGTCAATAGATCATTTTTATTATTTGAAATATTCATGTTAGTTCACCATTTTTGTTTTTGAAGAATGTTTTGAGGCTTGATAATTGATTGTGAGGTGTTTAATGTCTATAAAATCATTCATGTTGGGTTCACCAATTTCATCCTTAATGTAAACTCCCAATGGTTTCCACATCTATAACTAAGTATGGACATGCTTTATAAAGTTAGGCATTCATTTAGGGTTTCAAACCCAATGATGCTTAAGAACTCTAATTAGTTGAGAGGGTGGAAGTTTGGGCTCATCACACCCTTTTAGGGAGAAGTTTTCCCTATTTTGGGACTCTCATATATTTATGATGTGTTCGAGAATATCTTCCTAATCCCAATATTAGACTAGTTACCCTAATAAAATGATCAAGTGTTGAATCCTTTTATATGTAAAGGGGGATCCATTAATGTGACTATTTTTATATATACGAGTTTCTTCATCCATTTCCTATAATTTCATAAAAATTATTAGCTTTTTATATTTTGAATCCATATAACTAGGAACTCAAGAGTTTACTTCCATCTAGGGAGGCTATTGATATTTGAATGATTAGACTGGACCTTTATGAGGCATCCTACATTTCATGTTTATGATAGGAATCGAAAACCGCATAGTTCATTCATGATGTGTAGTTTAATTTCATGTGTAAAGAACATATATGAGTGAAATATGGAAAATATTATGAATATTGAGCCTTAAGAATTCATCCTACATATCCATTTTATAACCAAAATCAAAGTTAGCATAGTTCAATCACACCCTCGAGACTTACCCCAAGGTAGATTCCCCTTCATTGGGGTATTCATATCATTACACTAATATGGGATTATACACTAAGGTCTCCCTAGCTAGGGAAGATTTATGTTGAGAGTGATATGATCATTACAAATCCCTAATCCCATGTGAGTAATGTTCTTTGTGAGAAATAAAGGATAGAAATGGTTTATTCTCATTACTTGTGGATTCTGGACTTATAGTCTAGGGTAGCCCTAATGGGGAATAATATATGGAGCTCAAGCCTTAAGAAAGGATCTTACATATCCTATTTAGATATAAATTAGAGTTATACTAGTTTAGTTGTCTCCTCAATCCACTGATGGATGAGGTAGTGATATGAACCCATATGAGAGTTTGGAACCTATGGGTTTCAGTGTCGAATACATGGAGGGAATTAAACTATGGTGGATTCCCATTGGAGATTAGGACTTAGTAAGTAATCCTACATATCATGTTTGTATAAGAATTATAGTTCTACAATATTAGTTGGGGGTATGAATGAATACATCCTCTAGACAACGTTATCATGTCCTGGGATATCTTCTTGTCATGTCCTGATCTTGTGCCTAATATCCCAGGGGTTTATATCTAACATGTCTGAGGATTTTTGGACATGTACTTGTTACCAAGAAGACATGTGAAAATAAAATCGCATGATCTAGTGGAATTTTATGGAGGGATTTGTATGACTTTTTTTGGAGGGTGTTGCATGATTTGGATGACTTGTCTAGAGGGCATCACATGATCTGGATGACTTGTTCGATGAGAGTCACATGACTCAACGAACATGTTTTAAGTACATAAAATGATAGGGCTAACATATCTCGAGGGTGTCTTAGTTATAGGCTTATATTTATGGAATAATTTGCAAGAACAGGGTGATTTGTTCAAAGAATTTCGAATGACCCAATTTACATGTCCATAGGGAGTTTGATGAACTGAATGGAATATTTGGAGGACTTCTCATGGACTAGGTGATATTTTTGGAGTAATTCAAAATATTTGGTTGTCATGTCTGGTGGATGTCTCATGAACTAGATGGAATATCTAGAGGACTTCACAAGACCTGGGAGACATGTCTGGAGAATGTCACATGACTTGGATGGTGTGTCTGTAGGACTTTGTAAGGCTTGTGGAACTTCTATGAAGGATATATCAAGACTTTGATGGCATGTATGGAGGGTGTTGCATGACGTGGGAACCATGTCTTGGTGTTGTTTCATGATCTGTGTAGGTCATATGAAGTGTACGAATATTATTGTATATGTTATCACATAAGTCTTATGTCTTTTTAGTCTTTTTAGTATTTATTACCTATGTACCTCAAGGTTTATCAAGAGTTAACTTATTTAGGTTTTGTGTGACCCAATAGACATACACAAACTCCTTCACATGACATGGTTTTCATACCAAAAGTCATTTGTGTGAACTATAGAATAATCATGTGAATCATATATCTTTGTCATGTGATCTCTTAGGTCATTCCCCGAACTTTATCTGGTGGAATACCCTTGTGATTTGGTTACTTTACAATTCAAGAAGTCTTCTCCTATGCTTCAGTGTAGCATTTTTCATCATGTGAATTTTTGTGTGTGTAGGTGGAGGGATTTATAGTCCTCTCCGACCCAGTTATACACCAAATTTCATGAATCTTATCTCATAAATATTATTTGTAGTCAATGGTGGGATTTTTTCATCACATGCTTCACATGATCCTACTACAGGTTGTCCAAGGAATCACATGATGAAAAATGATCATGATAACACTCTTCCATTTCCATGTTTATTGGAATTTAGTTTGTCAATGTAATTTCATAGAATCACGTTAACATGGAAAAATTCTTTTCACCATTGAGATGACATGTATGAAAAGTTCCATAAGATCATGAAGTATGAAGAAAAGATCTTGTATGATCGAAGAATACTTGTATGGGGTCCTTCATGAAACTAAGTCGGCTTGTTATAGGCCTTTTGAGAGATCAAGACAGACTATCAATGGTATCTCAAAAGATTACACTAACTTTTTGAGGGTCTTTTTGAGTCCAAGATATCTTGTCAAAATCCTTCTCTTAATCAATGGTTACCAACTAAGGCATATAACCCCTTTAGTATGAAGATCAAAACGTCCTCCCTTCATGAGGGGATTGTTACTTTCCCCATTTTATTTTCATCCTTATTTTACTAGGGTATGGGATCTCAAGACATCATGTGAGAATTATCATGGATAGTTACACTAATTATCTTTGATGTGTCATGTGATCAATTATAGATCTCGTGATAATGTGTGAGCATTGTCATGGACAATCTCTCCACTTCTCTATAAAGTAAAAGGGGAATCACATGATTGAATATATGTGTTTGAGGTCCTTCACGTGATGAAGGTGACATACTAACATGTTATCAAGCTACAAGGTGGACATGTCACTAGGGGGGCTTCACGAGGTCTTTTAAATCGTGTAATCACATCGCATGAAGGTCAACATACATATACCTTTCATGAAGCTTCTACATTTCTCCAACTTTATTTCATAAAGGTTTTTGGGGTGATTGTAAAGAATACATTGATTGAAAAGGAACATGATCAGAGGAACTTTTCAAGAATAATTTTCAAGATAATCAGTGCTTTTCAGGACACCATCATTTGAACAGGAGGGCTTATTAAAGGGGCCTCACATGATCATAAGCAGATCATATGCAATGCATGGTCCATTCTCATGACCTTTATAAGGTCACATGATCATGTTTCCTTCTGAAGGTTACATGATTCATGTTATTTAGATACCTTACCTTAATTGTTTTGTGGATAAAACAATACTAATGATTTAGGTATTTATTCAGTTTTATATTTACCGATTCTCATTTAGAGGGCATCAAAAGTCATGAAAAATTTATCTTGAATATTCATTTCTTAGAAAAATAGATGAATTGAAAATTCATCAAAGCACACCCAAAGGATGAAATTGTAATTATTAAATGAAAAAATATATTTAAATTTTACTATTTATATATATTGGTCATAAAATAATACCTCAACATTAAGTATACGGTCTTGAAATATTTTTTTACCCCTTTACCTTCATTTCCTATTAATTAATGGTCTTTTAACTCGTCATTGATTTATGGTCTTGTGTTCATTTATATTCTCATGACCATGTTCTATATCACTATTTATTAGTCTTGGGGTGTTATATTTTTCATCCATGTCTATATTTTAATTTCCCATTAATTTTCTCCTTATCTAGGAACCTAAATATGTGATATTTCAAGTAATGTTTATGTTTCCCAATTTACATTTTGAAAAGAAGTTTTATTATCCCCCTGTATGATGTGAGTTTTAAATAAAGGTTAAACCTTTGATGTCCTAGATAAAATTATGAGGGTACAATTTATTTAAGGTGGGTATAATATAACACCCTTAAAATCTAGTTTAAATGAATAATAAGCTTGATATCTTTCTTAACTCACAACAACTATCATTAAGATAATTACGACATAATATAAAAATATTACTATTTAAATGTGACCATTATAACCTAGCACATAAATCAAAGGGTATGAATATGAGTAAAAAAATTATGAAATATGTGTACAATGTTCCTATAAAATGGAAATATATTGATTAATTTTTAGGAAATAATCACTCAAATTTTAGGGAAGTCATTTTTATGCTTCAAAAATATGTTTTCTTCAAAAATGGTTTTTATTGAATTTTGTGTGTGAAAAATATAATTAATTTTTTTTACCATTTTAGAAATTTTACTTCACAATTTTTTTGAAATAATCACATTAAAATTAAATTAGGGTAAAATTATGGGATTTTTCTGAAATGATTTATGTTTTTGTGAATAGTGAAAAATACTGATTTCTCAAACACTCTAATTTATTTTATTTAGATAAAGTAATTTTAGAGACCCATTATATATTTGATTTGGTCTTAAAGTTACATATGATCCAATTTATTTTTAATAATATAATTAATTCCATTTTAATAATCAATTTTCATGATTTTTATATATGTTAATTTTTATGCTTTAAAGAAAATTGTTCTAAAAACATTTTTTTGTTGCATATTACACATTTATATTGAAATTGATTTCTAAAATATCTAGAGACTGAATCTTGAAAAATAGATTTCATATTTTAAATAAAATTTTATGAATATATTTAATAGCTCCCTTTTAGTTTTTTCATTATGAATTGAATCCTTGGAAATTATTTCACCTCGATAAGTGTCAACTGGGTAAATCAAGGTTAATACTATGAGATAAGGTCTCCAAATAAACCCAAAACATACCCTTATTTAATTGTATGATAACACCAAACCAAATAAATCCCAAATTATAATATATGGAATTTTTAATCCATTTTACCTTGATAGTGAAATTTATATTCATTCATGTAAAGAAAGTTGATAAATGTAACTCTCTTACTTTTCAATTTCTTTTAGATATTCACATATTGATAAAAATAAGTTGTGAATGAATATTAAAGTTAATTATGACAAAAATGAAATTATTTTTGTTATTTTAATTTATTTATAATTTTTAGTTAATATATAATTACCTTAAACACTTATATAATGCTCATGCAACACCTCTGCAAATAGTAGAAAAATAAAATTAAATGATATAAAAAATATAAAAAAGTAATATTTATGGATGACTAATGGTTTAAAATGAATATTATTTTTAAAAATAATATATTATTAATGGTTAAATAGTTTATATTCTAATTAATTCATTGTATTTATGTATTTAAAGTCAAATTAAATGAATAGTTTTAAAAATGACATCAATGATATTTTATGAAAAATAATATTTTATCAGATTTTTTAAATATCATAAAATTTCAAAAAGAGGAGAAGTAATATGATAAATGGTCTAAAATACCAACCATTTTCCATTTATGATCCAATTTATATCTTATGTTTAAAATTAATCCTTTATGAATCAAGAAATTGTTACCACGATTAAGGTTAAAATTTGTTAACTAAGTGGTTAAACCAAAAGATAATGATTAAAATACCACTTATACCTATCAAAATATTATTGATTCAATTTACTTCAACCATATCCTCTATTCTATTTGAAATTATGGCCACATGGTTCCACTTCTTGATGAATATGAATTTATTATATTTAAATCTTGAAAGAAATTATAAGTGTGTCCTCTCCACCACTTATAAAAGGGAACCACTATTCCATCTTCTTTACACCACATTGAGACCCATAAACAAAAAACCCTATAAAATTATATTTTAAAATTAATTATACATATATTAAAGATTTTGGACTTCCAAAAATACTATTCCAAAGATCATTAAGAAGGTATCTAAAGGAGGAATACCAAAGAAGATGTAATCATCCTACTCGACCACACTCATTTTGTTATTATACTTCCTATAAATATGTGGTATTCATAATAATATAATAAATTAAATTTCCTAAATATACTATACTATTATTATAATTGTAGAACCACATTTATCCACTATATTTTTACATTAATTGGGAAGTGAAAGTATCAGTCATGCATACATGTGCACTACCGCCTTCATGTAGATATACAATTAATTTTCCATCACTATCATTAATGGATGTTTATTATTATGGGTTTTAAGTTTATATATTATATGTATGACATAATTATTAATCTATAAATATAATATCATATATACCTTCTTAAATTCTCATCTGTTGGAAGATGATAATGATGCTTTTCTCTACATTTGGACTACCCCCTCCACGAATATTTGTGGTTAATTTTAAGTAGATAATATATGATATAATAAGTTTTTATATTGTAATTTTATATAATTTTAATGAATTAAAATTTATTATATAGAATATTAAAAAGACTTACAAATCAATTCAGACTTGAGGCAAGTAACGGTTTATTTAACAATTTAATCATTATCCGAGATTGATTATGTTTACATTTCTATTGGGTGAATTATTTGAAATTTAAATCCTAAAACAAATCTATTTTCTTGAACACTATTTATTTTGAGAAATTAAAATTTTCCATTTCATTTTCCTATGTACTCAAAATTATAAAGTATTTTTTTTGAGGAAAACTAACATTGTTTTTCTTTTGGTTATGAATTTTTTTATTCCACGTCCATATTTTCATTTAAATGTTTTCAATAGTATTTTTAAAATTATTAAATGATTTATTAAAGTAATTTTTTTCCATTATTGAATTTTTATAGAAATTTTCAAAATGATTTTTCTGGACTTTTTTCAGACGAGGTACCATTTAGCAAAGGTGTGAACAAAATCCTCATTTAAATGTACACTGCATGAATGGAATTTCCTACTATGATGACTTATATTTTATTTAATTAATAATTTAAATTTTAAAATTTCTTCTTCAAAAATAAATTTTTTTTCCTAATATTTTGGAAATTTCTAGATTTTGAATAAATTATTTTCAAATGAAAAGGGTATTTTCCTCAATAAATTTTCAAATTATTTTTTTAATTAATTTTCATCTATGTCAAATTAATGTATTGAATCATATTCCTTACTGAGGATATACTATAATTATAACACCCACTATATTTCTCTAGATGGGTTATGATCAGTTTTACCTGAGAAAGTTCTGACATTCTATATTCTAGTTCTTTCTATATGGAATGTTTTTTATTATTAAGTTATGTTGATTATGTTTTATTATTTATTCATATGATGAATGAATTGGAAATATTAAGTGATAGGTGGGGACTTGAATTTATTTTCCCTTCGATTCATCAGTAGTTACAATGAGACAAAACATGTTGGGTATTTGATTGAGGGATTATCCATTTATGTAAGATGTCTTAGCATGTGACCATGAAAATATGTTTAAGATGTACATAATTATTAATTACACTATTATGAGATAAGTTATTAATGTAAATGTGATTATTCAAATACTTAATTCATCTATGGACAAGTTTCAATCTAATGTGATTATTTACATGGAATTATTAGATCATTATTTATTAAATCCATATTATTCATGCCTTATTTATTATATGATTTATTATCTTGTACACATTCCCTAACTTATCATATGATGAATTAAATATAATTATTATACACTGATGATTTTATATTAATTTTATAACCCATATTTATTCATATCCTTTCACTTATAAAAACAAAGTAGCATCAATCATGTGTTTACATGGAATACCACCTCCATGAAAAATCATTTTTTTCATTTTCCTTATATCTTTTAATTATTTACCTAGAAATATTAAAATTATGATCCACATCATAAAAACATAAAATAATAAAATTATTTTTATTTTATAGTTATATTATGTCAAAATAAACACCTCATTAACCATACTCACCCATTGAGTTAAATCATGTTATAGTTTGGGTCAGTTTTACCACCTTTGCGAATGATGCTATAAAACCCTATCTTGGGTGACTATGGGAACTAAAATATTAATATTATTGTAATATAATATGAAATTAAAGTGTTTTTTGTTCTTTAATGGTTATGTTATGATTTTAATTAATTATTAAAATATAATATTTGATCGCTATGATTATCGAAATAAGCCGATACATATTCAATTTTCATGGAAAAAAGGGAAAATTATAATGAATAACTAGAATATGATGATAAATTATTCATATTAAATTAAATATAGAAGAATAAGGTTCTCAATTTTATTTATAATAAAACTAAATTGATTATTCAATAAGTTAAGCGCATGCGCAGAATGAATCGGGAACAAAGTAAGGGTTTTGTCTCAAAATTTCCTTCATTGAGACACATTTTATATTACACACATAATTCCATATATGTGGTGTATATACTACCTATTTAATATATTATATCATGAATTACCATTTATTTATTGTAATTTAATTTTAATTTTAATCCCTCTCTTTCAAAATGATTTGATTTAAATTCTCCTTAAGTTGTAAGTGGTTCTCATGACTCAAATACTTTTTTGGGTCATAATCACTCCTATTTGTTTGAAAACTTTCTAGATTGATATAATATAAATTATAATGATTATATTTTGAATTAAAAATTCTTTTCTAGGTAAATCATTTTCACACTAAAGTCTACTTCCTTCACGATTCTATTATTTTGTTAAAATTCAATTATATTAAGAATAATTCTCATTTATTTTAATGATTTTTCTTCTATATTCATGTTTTTACTTGATAAAAATGTTCCACATTCCCTATTGTAAACTAAATTTTTTATCTATAATGACACTTTCATTCCAATTTACTCATTTTAAAAATAATATTTTTGTTATCCGTTTAACGATGTGGGTTTTCAAGAAAGTTGTTTTTAAATAATTCAAAGGCTTTTATTCTAAGTGAAATTATATCATTATACTTATCCTTTTGACATGTGGTTTATTTATTTAAAAGGTATATTTATTGGAATTTTTTTAAGAAAATTTTTATGATGTTTTCTCTTCATTTTAAAATATATTTTTTGGAATGTGATTTAAAAATAATGTCTTTTTAAGATGGTATTAAAGAATAATTTTTATGAAAAATCCATTTTTGTGATTTCTATTCTATTTTTAAAGGATTATTATAAAAAGAAACAATGGTTTATAAATAACCCTACATGTGATCTTTCTAAATATTCATTTTTAATAGTCATATTTTTTATATAAAATGATCATGTTTTTTAGGTGATACCATTTAGAAAATTTATTCAAAACATTTTCTTTCCATGGGATATTTATGATTAGATTAATGATTTGATTATATCTAGAGCTTATATGTATAGATGATGACTGGTGGAGTCTTATATCACACTCCAATTCATTAGTTAAGGTTTTATATTTCATGAGATACTATTTCAATCAAGTAAGCAATGCTTTATCCCCTATGGAAATCGAGTAGGGAATGATCACTCCACTATCAGAATTTGGTTGTGATGCCTAATCCACTATAAGAATCAAGTGTTAATTTTTTCCTCACAATGAAATGTTTACTTATGATTATATTTTTACACTATCTTTTTTTAATTGATTATTTATTTCCATTATATGCTCAATGCTTATGATATTCATGGTTCTAAAGATATTCCCCTTTCTCATGTTATGATTTTATGTTTTGTTTGATTTTTTTATATTCTTATATTCCATTATCTATAATGATAAACCATGTTTCATTACTTTCAAAAATGATCGAATGATATTTTTATCTAATATTTATTCCTTTCTCATATTTTCCATAATTTTTATGGTCTAACCGTTATAGTTGGTCGATAAGTTTCCCTTTTTAAGCATTCTAGATTACCCATTTCTTATGATTTATTTTCCTAGGATATGAAGATGACTATATCTTATTAAACATGTAAAATAGATTCTAGGGGAGCATGGTTATGTGGAAATTTCAACAAGTTATATAAAATAATATGTTTATGTATATAGTCTCCAATACACTAAACTTATCAATCCTTGGGTTTTGTAAAATTTTGTAAGATGTATTAATTAAATCATGGTATCAATGTATTATTTATGTATTTTTAACTTGGGTTTCCATAGCCTTTATAGTAGCTGAAGTATGATAATTCTTTCTTAATGATGATTTTTTCACTTTTGATTGAAGGGGAACTAGAAATGATACTGTAAAATCAAGAACACCACAAAAAAGAAAAAAAATCAGTATATAATCACTAGTGGGTTCATGGTTTACCAATAATTTTACGAGGATAACAATGACTTAGTTTTTTTGTTTTCAAATGATTTTAATTAGGTCTAATACTTTGTTTTTATTGGTTTCTAGTAGGAGTTTTTTATTGAACTATAAACCCCCAAAAAATCATATATACCTAAAAATATATGTCCATTTATACCTACTATAAAATTTAGGTATTCATTGGGGTTGTTGGCTAGTGATATTTTGGAATGTTCATTGGTCGATAGGATGAGAGTTCAGTCTCCTCACACCCATTAGAGGGGAATTATTTCCAAATTCAAGTCTCACTTATTTATTCAATATGTAATTTTGAATCATTACCAAAATCCCAAAACATGAATGGTTACACCCATGCTAATGATCGATCACTAAAAAGCATAGATATAAACTTTAATCTTTATAAAATGTTCACCATATTTTGTCGTTACTGGGTAATGTTCTATTTTAATGTGTTATGGATTGAATCCATTTAACTAAGAAATCTAGAGTTTATTTTCATCTAGGAATGTGAAAGATATTATAGAGATGGGATTGGAACTCAAATTGGTGTCCTATATATCCTATGAGAATAAGAATAAAAACCCATGTAGTTTCAGCTGTATAGTTTTATAGTCATTTGGAAAAGACCAATCCATGTATTTTAACATCATACAGTAAGGATAATTAGGAAGAAGGTTCCTAGAAGTGGTTTTCATGGGATATTTATATAAGTGGCCCTTTATATCTATCCTTAATGGGAATATATCCTGGTGAGTATGGGTTGGGTTGGCTCATAGTAATATAGACTGGTAGGTATCTTATAGGGAATATGGACCAAATGATTGAGGTTTCATGATTACCTAGAGTTAATATATCCATCTATATTGGGGAATGGTTTCTTTAGGAATATAGTCTAATGTTAATAATCCCAAGATGATGTGGCCCTAGAGAAAGGGATATCCATACCTATGAGAATATATCTAGGTTAGGGAAGGAATTAGATGATATAATGAGAAGTATGGCCCCATGAGGAAGGATTTTGATGGTGGATGATGTTAGGATTGAACCTCAGAGACGCAACCTATTTATATTTCTTAATAGGAATCAGAGACCGTGTATATTGAGGTGCATAGTTTAAGGTCACATGGAAAGTCCTCACCATGAAATTTAATGTCATGCAGTAAGGGATTTAACTATACTATTTAATATCATTTTTTGGGGATGTAAGTTTTAAAAAAGGTGTGACAAAGAGGGATAAATTGGGTTTATGCATATGAATTTTCCCTGGTAATATAGCTTGGTACTTTCACATTTTTAGAGACCTTTGTTGGATGAATTTTAATTATATCAATAGCACGACTGACTTAAATCATTAAGGTCACATAACTCATGATCAATGTGTAAAACAAGATATAATGGAGGATCAGGCATGCAGTATGAGGGAACACAATTAATATTGAATGGAGTTTATGCATAGTCACTTATCATTACAAGTGTCCCTGGATAGTCAATGAAATTTCCACTAGGAACCATCTTGGGTATTATACATGAGAAGTAATCCCATTCTCCTATCTTCCTTCCTATTGATAATACTGGTTGGATATGGGGACATTAGAATTATGCCCCCCCTATAGAAAAAAATTGGGGCATACTTTGGGAGGGATGACCTCAAGGTAATATGCCCCTTTACAGAGGATATTTTAGGGATTATACAATATATCTTCCTTTTTTGTATGTTAGGGATCATTAGGTAGAGAATAAATCCATCATTAAGTTTAGAACCACTCTAGTATTGTTTCAATAGGGACCCCTATTATCAAGGGAATCCAAAATTGTGATCCCCTATGCAGTGACTCGGGTTTTGGCCCTATCAGATTTTGGAATATACCTATGAATAATTCCAGAGCTAGGAGCGAAGACGATGTGTGATTCCGAGGCCCGGTGTGCCCAGAATTAATTGTATAAAAATATTAAGTATTTTTATACTATGAACATGGCGGGGGTGTGTTATCTCCTAAATGGTAGCTCATAACAGGAATCTGAGGGCACAGTTGCATCCAGAGCATGCCGTTTACCCTAGGTGGGGTATAAACTTTGCGGGTGTAGGCCTACTGTGAGAAAAGCCACCAGGGGCATTTTCGTAAATAAATGGAAAATTTATTTATGAGCGTCAGCTCGATTAACTTCTGAAATGAGTCTCAGATAAAAAATCTAAGTCTTCTGTTGCGTTCAAAATGCTGTGTTTACCCTAGGTGCGACATAATTTTAGTCGGCACCGGGTGTCGGGTCGGAGGCGTGTTGGTTGGGAGCTGAAATGAAGTTTTTATTAAAAAAAATAATAAAAATCAATCTCTTCCCCCCCAACCCGTTGTACGCGCAAGAGGAAATGACCCCCCCTCCCTTCTCAGTTTCTTCTCTAAATCAAGCCACATACGACCGTTTTCAGCGCCGATCGTCAGTGGATCGAGCTTCAGGGCGTCGCGGGCGTCGTTTTGCACCTGAAGCTTTGGCGATCCGCCAACAGGTAGGAAATTTGAGTTTTAAAATCCCGGATCCCGATTTGGATGGTTTTTCTCTATTTTGAGCCTACAGATGTGTATATCTGGTCCCAGGGGGCGTGCAGATGCCTTCATATGCGCGTTTGGACCCCTGGGGTGCCCCCGTCAGCCCTCGGAAGGTCCGTCGGTGCGACACCAGCGCGGCGGTGGGCCGCGGTGAAGGAGAAGGACCGCCTCCCCTGCGGCGGTCTAGCCGTCAATTAGCAGCGAACCTTTCGAGGGGGTCGGCCATGCACGCACTCGCACGCCGCGCCGCAGCGAAGCGGTCCGCCGACCCAGGCCGCCCGGTTCAGGCCGGTCCGGCCCTCTCTTGGTACACGGGGTTTTAAACCCCCGTATCTTACTCCCTGGAGATTAAAATTGCATGCCATCTGCGACGACGTGACCCTGGAAACAAGGCGAACTCTTCAGTGTCGGTTTGGGGGCTTCAAAGTTCAGGATCGTGGCCCGAGTGCCAGAAATGTCGAATAAAATAATGATATTTTATTATTATTTGACTTCGGGCTGTTGTATCTTCTACCCAGAGCATCCGATTAATGTGTCGTCATTGGCGTTGAGACCCTGATGGTACGGCATAATTTTCTTGAAGGTTTCCGGGTGTTCTTACTGAGAATAGGGTGTGGGCCCCACGAGGTTGGGTTTTGGCATTTTCGAAGAAAAACAAATTTTCCACAGGTGTTCATTTTGGACGAACGAGTAGTCGATCCTGTGTATTTTTACGAGGGGATCGCAAGGGTGTGCTCTGCTTAACGATTTTCAGGATCGTGGTGTGGGCTCCACCTAGGATGGCTTCGGTGAATAGTCCCTTTTTCACCTGGTGTTCATTTTGGACGAACGAGTAGTCGATCCTGTGTGTTTTTCCGAGGGGATTGAAAGGGTGTGCTCCGCTTGACGAGTTTCAGGATCGTGTTGTGGGCCCCACCCAGGCTGGCTTCGATGAATAATACCTTTTTCACCGGGTGTTTGTTTTGGACGAACGAGTAGTCGATCCTGTGTGTTTTTTCGTGGGGATCGCAAGGGTGTGCTCCCTTTGACGAGTTTCAGGATCGTGGTGAGGGCCCCACCCGGGCTAGCTTGAGTGAATAGTAAAATTTTCACCGGTTGTCTGTTTGGGACGATCGAGTAGTCGATCCCGCATGTTTTTTCGAGGGGATCGTAGTGGTATGATCCGCTTGATGAGTTTCAGGATCTTAGTGTGGGCCCCACACAGGCAAGCTACAATGAATAGTTCCTTTTCACCAGTTGTCCTTTTCGGGTGAGTAAACAGCCTATCATGCATGTTTTTCCACGTAGATCGCGATGGTGGCCTTGGTATCAGCCTTGGATGTACGCATTGTGGCGTTGTGGTGGGTCTCTTGGTTTAGCGACGTTTGGACCAGCAGTGGTTGAGGGTACTCCCTTGGTTCGTTCCTACGAGGGTTCGCGCGACATCACAACCTTAGTATAGGTTTGTGATCCTCTCGATGGGATGTTGAATCTGTTAGAGTTGTGGCATCCCTATGGTGGGCCTGTAGCGGGATCCTCTAGCATCGTTACCCTAGATCGGGTTCTTGGTATCGTCGTGATCGCTTATCCACGGGCGACGATACCCTATCTAGCATATTAACTCTGTAGGGTTTGTGGCATCATCAAGAATATAACCCCCTACACAGTGGGTCGTGCTCAATAGTGTTTTGGCATCGTCGGGTATACGATCCCCTACTCAGCATGAGGATTATAGTAGGGTTATAGTATCGTTAGTTAGATGATCTCTTACTCAGCACGTGCTGTCGGTAGGGTTGCAGTATCTTCAGTTCGATCCCCTACAGTGTGAGATGTACCATATAGGGTTTTAGTATCTTTGTGACCATCGTGACACGGGTGACAATCCTCTATTTGCGTGTCGTGTTTCTGTCGAGTGCCAGATCGGGTTGTGGTATCCCCCAGCAGATCCTGGGAGTGATCCCCTATCTGTGAGATCTAAGAATTCCAGATTGGGTTGTGGTATCCCTAGCGGACCCTGGGAGTGATCCCCTATCTGTGAGATCTTTGTATATCGGTGTGGGTTCTAGTATCCCCTAGTGGACCCTAGGAGTGATTCCTTATCCAAGGAGTTTGGTGTTTATGTTGTTTCAGAGATGTTTCCTCAGTGACAATATCTGATGAGCATGATCTCTCGGGTGAGTGTATGAGATATTTGTGTGGGATCCGATGGATTGTATCTCTCGGACGAGTGTCATCTGGGATGATAGTGATTATGGAGTGTGCTCTCCTAGTTATGAACCGTTACTTGTGTTGAGGTTGGTACCTCATGTGGCTTGGTGTGTAAGCTGAGTATATCTGAATGTTCAAGGTGTATATATGGGCGTACACCTGGATTGAGCTCACTAGTTGTTTTTATCCGAGGATGGTCACAAGATGGAGTTTCTCTATCGTTTGGGTTCCCTCTGGCTGGGATGAGCGGACTGTTGCCTTTCAGTTTCTCTCTTTTGTTTTGGGTTTTTGGGGTGCCAGCTGAGTATTGTTATAATCACCCCTACATGGGATTTGCCCACACATGTCTGTGTCTTGTGCATACCACAAGCCTTTCGACGGAGTCCCAGGAGGACCCGGAGCAGGCGAAGCTGAGTGAGCGAGTCTGACCGTGGAGTCTTGCTGGATTTGTACTGAGGAGATTTCCGGTGGTGCTTTTGGAAGCGTACCCCTTTTTCCGAGCAGGTTGGTTGCTTTTGTAGTTTTATTTTGGTGGGCCCTATTTTTCCCTTTTGTACTTTTTATGTACTCTGGTTGTGGGATAGATGTATGCATGCTTTTCATTTCAGTTTCTTTATATATCTCTGTATTTTCGTATGGAGGTGTATGTGGGTGCGTGTGTATAGGTACCTTGGGCTAATGCCTCCCATGTGTGTGATAACCTACTCGGCACTAGACGCCAACCCCTGGCCTATAGGAGGTGGGCTTGGGGAGTCGTAGCTCGAGCCCCGTTGGGTCGGGTCGTGACAAAGTGGTATTAGAGGAGTTTCCACCTTTGGGATCTCAGAGAGTAGCTGGGATAGTTGTGAGTTTGGTTTGGGTTGAATAGTGGTAGTTTCAAGATGTTTCGGGTTCGGCTTTCAGGCCAGGGACTCCAGTGTTAGTGCGGTGGCCGACATATACATACACCAGGACTCTGTTAACCTGCCTTTTGACTCAGGAAATTCGTACAATGGTCGTAGGGAAATAACGGTACATACATCATATAGGACTGGGTTTTGGGTTTTTCCTTGTCCTTCTTGATTCAACTCTCTAGATATACTCTTTGACCGTTTTGCATCTTGATTGTATTTTTGGATTCCTCCATGGAGATAGCCAGAAAGGGTTCCGCAGTAGGATTGTGGTGATGATCCGCCCCATGTAGAGGCTGTGGACCAGGGTGCAGGTTCTGTGGCTGGACCTCCAGGTGGTCGGCCAGTTGAGTCACCACCCGTCGAGTAGCTGGTTGTGTCGGTAGTGCAGGACGAGGTTGCGCATAGGCTGAGTGCACTTCATGAGTTCCAGAGGCAGCGACCTCTGAGGTTCCAGGGTGATCCAGACCCTTAGGTAGCTGATGACTGGTTTGAAGTAGTCACCCAAGTTTTCCACCTGGTGAGGACACCTCCAGATCAGATAGTGGTTCTAGCGGCGAGCCTTCTCCATAGTTTGGTTGGGCGATGATGGAGTTTTGTGACGCAGCCCCACGATGAGGAGACGCTCATGTGGGCAGAGTTTGAGCAGCTCTTTAGAAAAGAGTTTTGTCTGATGACGCTGAGGTTAGTGCGGATTCAGGAGCTTCTACAGCTTTGGCAGGAGGGCATGACTATGTCAGAGTTTTCAACAAGGTTTAGAGACCTGTCAAACTACTCCCTGGATATGGTTTGGGACCCGTTCTTTAGGGCTCGAACCTTCGAGTAGGGCCTACGTAGGGACATCCGAGCAGGTGTGGTTTCCTTGTGTCTTTCCACCCATGTTGGAGTATTGTAGCGAGGCTTGGTGGTGGTGAACTTTCTAGCTGAGAAGTTTTAGCCCGTCAGTGTTGGTCATGTGGTAGGTGAGACTTTGGAAACTGGTAGCCGGTGGCAGGCGCATGGGGATGGACTTGGCCGATGTTTCAGAAGGCGACCCCATGATGGAGGATCTGAGGCTCAGGGATCACATGCCAGTTTGGGTCAGCCGCAGGAGAGGTGGTGTTATGCTTGAGACGGTCGAGGACATCTTGCTAGAGATTGTCCGACCCGTCGTGATGCTGAGAGGGAGCTGGTCGATAGACCGCCTTGGCAGTGGTCGCGTCTTGAGCAAGGAGGTCCGTAGGGCGGCGGATGTGGAGACAGAGCTGGTGCAGCAGCAGGAGGTGGTAGGCGGTATCAATTTCCACCACCCCGACCCCAGGTGGTCCACACCAAACTCAGGGATCTGAGGGATGAGGGCGAGGTCAGCTGCATGCCCTAGAGGCTGTTGACCCAGAGGCTCCACAGATGGATAGAGGTACACCTTGTATCCTTTATACTTTCTGTATTAGTTTGATAGACACTGATTAGCAGTACTCTTCCCTTTCCGTTGCTTTCTTGAGTTTTGTTCAGGGCGTTGATAATACCCTGTGTGGGTGTTGGTCGGCGTGCTTAGAATGCATGAGAAAGAGGAATCCTTCCCCCCACCGAGACACGTTTTTGGGACACGATCAATGTCGTCCGGGTGTGTCAGTGCTAACCAAAGAGTATAGTGTTGAGGTGTGGTGGATGAGTCCCTCTGAATTATGTGTTCGGGCAGGGGTTTTTGTTAAAGAACTCGTTGGCGTGGGAGACCCAGTTTAGAGTCTAGTTTCTTTCCTTATGCTTATGGCTATTCAAGGATGAAAATTTCTAAGGTGGGTAGGATGTAGCAACTTGGGTTTTGGCTATATCAGACTTTGAAATATTCCTATGAATAATTCCAGAGTTAAGCGCGAAGACGGAGTGCAATTCCGAGGCCCGGTGTTCCTAGAATTAATTGTATAAAAATATTAAGTATTTTTATACTATGCACATGGTGGGGGTGTGTTATCTCCTAAAAGGTAGCTCAGAACGAGAATCTGAGGGCACGGTTGCGTCCGGAGTGTGCTGTTTACCCTAGGCAGGGTATAAACTTTGTGGGCTCGGGTCTACTGTGAGAAAATCCACCAAGGGCGTTTTCGTTAATAAATGGAAAAGTTTATTTATGAGCATCGACTTAATTAACTTCTGAACGGAGTCTTAGATTGAAAATCTGAGTTCTCCGTTGCGTTCAGAACACTATGTTTACCCTCGGTGCGATATAATTTTAGTCGGCGCCTATAACACTCGAGATTTTTATGAGAAATATTTTGTTTTTATGTTATCATTAAAGGAATCTTTCACTACACACAACACTATCTTGGCTTTCTTTACACGCAATCGCGGCCTTTCTCGATAGCTTGCATTGTACGCAATATCGAGTTTCACTAAACAATGATATGCTATTAAAATATTATTAAAACTAGCCGTTATGAATAGTAATACCCACTTTTTGAAAATTTATAAATTTTATCTTTCAAAATGGAATTCATTTTTGGATTCGGAATATTGAAATTAGCCTAGGGTGAATTTTTGGAATTTTTCTGAAAACTTTCAATTTTTGATGAATAGTGAAAACACTGAGTAACTATTTAAAAACCGAATTTTTATTTAAATAATTATTTATTTTATTTAAATTTATTTTAGGTAAAAATTGATACATAATACCTATATAAGTTCAAAGTAATTCATTGGAGTCATTTTATAATAATTTTAGATATATAAAAAGTTTATTGAACTTTTCACCGTCTTTTACCCACCTCCTAGGAGAGTTTGAAAATTTACATAAAAAATAATTTTACTGCTTCTGTGAGTGGAATTTTGAAAATCCGAGAGACACGGTTAACATCAAGGAGTAAAATGTGGTTCAATAAGATAAAAATAATTTTTTTTGAATAGTAACTTTTTTACTTTTATTTACCACGGTTAAAAGTAAGTAGGGTAATTAAGGGTAAAAATGATATTATTATTGCCTAACACATGTCCTAATTCTATTGGATAAGTATAATTCGACCGAAAACAACCTTAAGAATATAATATTATCATTTAGGTCCACTTGTATTAGATTAGGACATTTATTATTATTTAATTAAAAGAAGAGTTAAAAGAGTTAAAATCAAAGTTTAATAACTAATTTTTTTTAATATAGGGTTATACATAAGATAAATTCGACTATAAATATTCATTAGAAAGATAAAAAGTTTTCCTACATAATGGTATTTTATTTATAATTTTTAGACATTAAATAATTTAATTTATTTATGATACAATGATGATGCAGTAATTACCTTATTAATGAAATATTAACATAATTGATATTATAAATACCCAAATAAATGTAATTTGAGACTTTTTATGAATTAAACTAATTTTATAGGTTAATATGACATGTTAATATTGATTTAATTAACTTTTTTTTAACTAACCATGTTGTTATGGTTTTCACAAAAATCAATTACCAAATAGTGTCAAAATTGACATAAAATAGTTTTTAAAACAAATATTATATTATTAATTGTTATTTTATTCCTAAAAATATAAGGTTCGGCTAGATGACTTAGATAAGGTTATATATATTAATAATGAATATCTTAGGGTTCGTTTGTCTTGTTATAGTAAGTTTATTAACCATATAGTGTAAGAAAACAAGAAGACACGGTAAAAGTAAAATTATTTAACTTAAAGTTAAATCTAAATGATAAGGTTAAAATAGTAACCTAAACTTGTCTAAATTCTATTGGTTGAGATTATTTCTACCCATCCCCAGTTTAGCTTCTAAATAAATCAATTTCGAGCTATTATAAACTGAATATGACTTTATTATAAAATAATATTTTAAGTTTTTCCAAAGGTGCCCCTCTCCTCCCTTATAAAAAGGACACCTCCTCCCTCTCCTACTCACACCACTTTGAGCCTTCAAGCTAGGCCAAACCCTTCCAATTTCCCTTCTCAACTTCCCTAGAAACATCCTAGAGGTCCTGGTTTTCTTCAAATACCATCTTTAGTGCCCTAATAGGAGGTTGAGAAGAGGCGCTTCAAAGAAGAGGTAATGTCCGTTACCAATGATTTCAACTTTATTTCTTCTTCAAATTATTATTCTTTAGTTGTTTCATTATGAAGTAATAACATCATTATCAATAATATAATGATATGTTATTAAAAATATGAAACAACCCTATTTCACCTTCTATCCATCCTACGGAAAATGAAATCACCGCGCATGCATACGTACGGAATACCGTCTTCACGCCGTGGTGTAATCTGTTTTCCACCACCACCTTAATTGGATGGGTATAATGGTGTAAAGAATAACTATATATGATTATTGTAAAATGATTTTGATTCTGAAATAGTATACATACACTTAAATACAATTCCACGATCATGGGAATGATATCATCGCTCGTGCGTATGTACGTCCTACCATCTCCACGATGTAATGCGACTCGTTCTACATGATATTCAATGAATTGAATGAATAAATATGATATATATTACACTAATAACATTATGGAAATGAGGTATCTATAACCTAAAAAGAAGAATAAGAATTTATTCGACAAAACACGCATAAGAACAAAAAGCAATAAACACCCGAATAATAATTAGCAATGAAATATTACTAATACGAAGCTAAGAATATGACCATATATGATATCATAACAATGAGTACGATTATAGAATAAGTCAATAACATTATTTAAATCATTATACAGGAGGTTTAGACACGTAGAAAGCAAATCAGACCTAAGGTGAGGGAAAATCTCGCAATCTCAATTTTTATCCGAGATTGTTTATACTTCGGTAATCACTGGGGCATATTTATCATCCACATTCATGTTTCATCAATATGTAATATTATTTCTATCCTTATACAATTGGTTAAATCCATTTTTTCCCATTGGTGAGTTTTTAGTAAAAGATATGAAAGGAATCTTTTGTCGTTTTTGGTACGAGGTACTTTTTTACTTTTCTGGCCAAAGTATGAGAAGAATGTTTTATTAACTTATACGGCATGAATGGATTTTTATGATTTCATAGAACACTATTTCCATGAATCTTCCTTTAAAAGTTTTCAAGTTTATTTTTAATCAACTTCTTTTAGTTTTAAATTGTATGACATGTTAAGAAAGTGAAATGTTTTTTTTGAAGTAGAAAGGATATTTTCCTCAAGAATGGAGTTCAAGTGTTTTATCAAAATTATTTTCCATCTAAGATAATATAAGGTTCTGTTTCTATCCCTATTTTTACATTGATTTGATTATGTTATGATGGAATTAATTTTATTATGTCCTTTTATATTACATGGATTATGTTATGATGACATGAAGTTTAAGAATCCCATTTTTATTACATGGGTTATGCTATGATATATGATTTATGATTTTATGGCACACATAATAATGGTATCATTATGAGATGGGTGGGACCTATATCTCCCTCCAATGCATTGGGTAAAGATTTATATCTCATGAGATAGACATGGATGGAACGACAGGTTAATCCGGTTCAGTGAAACAGGACTGAAACGAGGAGTGAACTCGGTTCAAAAATGGACTTTGTCCGCTAAGATAGTCTTGGAAATGAGTCTTGACAACTAAGAAATGATTCTCTATGATTATGTGTATATTCCACAAAGTTTCATGTTATGATTATTGTGATTACATTTCACTACAATGATTTATCCCATGTTATGAAATTATGATCTCTTTTGCAGGTTAAGATTTCCAAAATGTTATGTTCTTATGAATATGATGTGATTGATATTTATTTTGTTTACCCTTACTGAGAATTTGAGCTCACCATTTTTTATGTTTTCTTTTCCCCAGGTCAGGAAGAAGGGTATTAAGTAAGATATGCCAAAAGGGACTCTAGATATGATACAATAAAAGGGAGACTGGGTAGATGATTTATGAACCAGTTGTTTATGTTTCACAGTTTCTAAAGAAACTAAACCTATACGGTCCTTTCATGGTTTTGTTATATGTTGTAATAAGTGTGCTTAAATTCTGAAGTAACAACAATGTATGTAAAGTATGGGTTGTTATAGCGCCGGGTGTCGGGTCGGAGGAGTGTTGGCGGGGAGCTGAAATGAAGTTATTATTAAAAAAAATAATAAAAATCAATCTCTCCCCCCCCAACCCCTTGTACGCGCAGGAGGCGATAACCCACTTCCTACTCCATTTATTCACTAAATCAAGCCGCAGATGACCGTTTTCAACGTCGAACGTCAGCGGATCAAGCTTCAGGGCGTCGCGGGTGTCGTTTTGCACCTAAAGCTTCAGCGGTCCGCCAACAGGTAAGCGGTTTGAGTTTTAAAATCCTGGATCCCGATTTTGTTGGTTTTTCTCTATTTTGAGCCTACAGATGCATAGATACAGTCCCGGGGGGTGCACAGATGCCTTCAGAGTGTGTTTGGACCCCCCGGGGTGCCCTCGGCGGCCCTCGGAAGGTCCGTCAGCGTGACACCGGCGCGACGGCGGGCCGCAGTGAAGAAGATTGACCGCCGCCCCTGCGGCGGTTCGACCGCCAATTAGCGGTGAACCCATGGAGGGGGTCATCCGTGAGTGCGTGTGCGTGCCATGCCACGACAGAGCAGCCGCCGGTGGCGGCGGCCGGGTCGGCCGGCGCGGGCCGGCCCAGGCCGTCCGGTTCAGGCCGGGCCGACCCTCTCTTGGTACACGGGGGTTTTAAACCCCCATATCTTGCTCCCTGGAGATTCAAATCGCGTGCCGTCTACGGCGATGCGACCCTGGCGATAAGGAGAACCCTTTGGTGTGGGTTTGGGGGCATCGAAGTTCGGGATCTTGGCCCGGGTGCTAGAAACGTCGAATAAAATAATGATATTTTATTATTATTTGACTTCGGGCAGTTGTATCTTCTACCTGGAGCGTTCGATTGACGTGCCATCAACGGCGTTGAGACCCTGATGTTACAACGGACCTTTCTTGACATTTTCCGAGTGTTCTGACCGAGAATAGGGTGTGGGCCCCATGAGGCCGGGTTTTGGTGTTTTTGGAGAAATGCAACTTTTCCGACGGGTGTTCATTTTGGACGAACAAGTAGTCGATCCTGTGTGTTTTTCTGAGGGGATCGCAAGGGTGTGCTCCGCTTGATGAGTTTCGAGATTGTTGTGTGGGCCCCACCCAAGCTGGATTTGGTGAATATTACCTTTTTCATCGGGTGTTCGTTTTGGAAGAACGAGTAGTCGATTCTGTGTGTTTTTCGGAGGGGATCGCAAGGGTGTGCTCCGCTTGACGAGTTTCAGGATGGTGCTGTGGGACCCACCTAGGATGGCTTCGGTGAATACTACCTTTTTCACCAGGTGTTCGTTTTGGATGAATGGGTAGTCGATCCTGTGTGTTTTTCCAAGGGGATCGCAAGGGTGTGCTCTGCTTGACGAGTTTCGGGATTGTCGTGAGGGCCCCACCCAGGCTGGCTTCGGTGAATAGTACATTTTTTATTGGGTGTCGATTTGGGACAATCGAGTAGTCGATCCCGTGTATTTTTTGAGGGGATCGCAGTGGTATGATCTACTTGATGAATTTCGGGATCGTAGTGTGGTCCCCACACGGGCTAGCTACGGTGAATAGTGCCTTTTCACCGGTTATCCGTTTTGGGCGAGTAAACAACCTATCCTATGTGTTTTTCTAATTAGATCGCGATGGTGGACTTTGTATCGATCTTGGAGGTGCGCAGTGTGGTGTTGTGGTGGGTCTCTCGGGTTAGCGACGTTTGGACCAGTAGTGGTTGATGGTACTCCCTTGGTTCGTTCCTACAAGGGTTCACGTGACATCACAACCTTAGTATAGGTTTGTGATCCTCTCAATGGGATGTTGAATCTGTTAGAGTTGTGGCATCCCTCTGGTGGGCCCAGAGTGGGGTCCTCTAGCATTGTTACCCTAAATCGGGTTTTTGGTATCGCTGTGACTGCTTATCCACGGGCGGAGATCCCCCATATAGCAGGTTAACTCTATAGGGTTTTTGGCATCATCAGGAATATGATCCCCTACACAGTGGGACATGCTCAGTAGGGTTGTGGTATTGTCTGGTATACGATCCCCTACTCAGCATGAGGATTATAGTAGGGTTGCAATATCGTTGGTTAGACGATCCCCTACTCAGCGCGTGGTGTTGGTAGGGTTGCAGTATCGTCAGTTCGATCCCCTATAGCGCGAGATGTACCAGATAGGGTTTCGGTATCGTCATGACCATCATTACATGGGTGAAAATCCTCTATCTATGTGTCGTGTTTCTGTAGAGCGCCAGATCGGGTTGTGGTATCCCTCAGTGGATCCTAGGAGTGATCCCCTATCTGTGAGATCTACGAATGCCAGATCGGGTTGTGGTATCCCCCAGTGGACCCTGGGAGTGATCCCATATCTGTGAGATCTTCGCATACCGGTGTGGGTTCTGGTATCCCCTAGTGGACCCTAGGAGTGATCCCTTATCCAAGGAGTTTGGTGTTTATGTTGTTTCATCGAGGTTTCCTCAGTGACGATATCTGACGAGCGTGATCTCTTGGGTGAGCATCTGAGATATTTGTGTGGGACCCAATGGGGTGTATCTCTCAGATGAGTGTCATCTGGGATGATAGTGATTGTGGAGTGTGCTGTCCTGGTTGTGAACCGTTTCTGGTGATGAGGTGGGTACCTCATGTGGCTTGGTGCGTAAGCTGAGTATATCTGGATGTTCAAGGTGTATGTATGGGCATACACCTGGATTGAGCTGACTAGTTGTGTTTATCCGAGGATGGTCACGAGATGGAGTTTCTCTCTCGTCTGGGTTCCCTCTGGCTGGGATGAGCATACTATTTCCTTTCAGTTTCTCTCTTTTGTTTTGGGTTTTTGGGGTGCTTACTGAGTATTGTTATACTCACCCCTGCAAGGGCTTTTCCTGTACATGTTTGTGTCTTGTGCAGACCACATGCCTTTCAATGGAGTCCCAGGAGGACCCGGAGTAGGTGGAGTTAAGTGAGCGGGTCTGACCATTTAGTCTTGCCGGAGCTGTACTGAGGAGCTTTCCAGTGGTGATTTTTGGTAGCGTACCCCTTTTTCTGAGTAGGTTGGATGCTTTTGTAGTTTTATTTTGGTGGGACCTATTTTTCCCTTTTATACTTTTGATGTACTCTGGTTGTGGGATAGATGTATGCATGCTTTTCTTTTCAGTTTTTGTATATATCTCTGCATTGTCACATGGAGGTGTATGTGGGTGCGTGTGTACAGGTAACTTGGGCTAATGCCTCCCATGTGTGTGATAGCCTACTCAGTGCTAGACCCCAGCCCCTGGCCTATAGGAGGTGGGCTTGGGGAGTCACAGCTCAAGCCCCATTGGGTCGGGTCGTGACACCCTGAGGGTTTTACATATCTAGGAAGTCAATTATTGTCCCTAATTTTATCTATAGAATCCCTGATCAAAGGGGAACATACTGGTGTTCATGCCCTAATATTATGCATTGGGTGGATTTGGAGGAGGTCTTGGTAGCTAGATACCCACATATAGGATATCAGAGAATTGGTATATTCTTATTTAGGATAATATGTACATGTTTTTAAGAGGTACCAAAGTAATTCTTCATAGTTGAGAGTCTTATAGGCACTTTACCTTATTGATGGCTTAGAATGTTTGAGTCACCCAATGGAGGGATTAGGGTATGATTTTCTATAGTGGGGGGACCTGGGTGATTTCTCAGCCAAGTGGAAGGCCCTTGGTGATTGGTCACCCAAGTGAATTGCCTCGAGTAATGGGTCACCCTAGTGGAGGACCCATGGTGATGGGTCACCCAAGTGAACATTCTCAGATGATAGTTCACTATAGTAGAGTGTCCCCATTTATGGGTTACCCTAGGGGGGGTCAGATTTTGGATCACCCTAGTCCAGGGTCCCAAGAGATGGTTCATTATAGTGGAGGTACCTAGGCGATGGGTTTCCCTAGTGGAGGGCCCTCGGTGATGGGTCTTCCTAATAGTGGTCCTTAGGCAATGGGTCCTCCAAGTGTAAGTAGATGAGATAAGTACACCACCCTAGTTCTTAGGTTCTAGGTTAAAGTTTATTTTCTAATTCTTATTTCATTTTTATTATATAATTACCATTACTTAAGTTACTTCCACTAGTTATTAGGCATAAGAGTGTTACCTGGATGGGTTTCGAGACCTAACTGAAGGGGCTCTGGGTTCTATCTCTCTTATGTAAGTAACAAACTAATTCCCAAGTTGTGATATAGGGTATAACTATAAACAAAGATAGAGGCCTTGGTGAGGTATAATTTTTAAGATATGTGGTGCACATAGGTAGCTTGGGTGGCATAACCTTGGTGATGCATGGGTTCTTGAGCGATGTAACCTTGTCGACCATAGGGGATCCTGGGTGAGGCAACATTGGTGACTATGAGGGACCCTAGGAAATATTATATAACTTCTCATTGGGACCCTTGGATTCCTTAACCTTGATATTTTTCCTATTCATGAGAGAGACAACTCAAGCATTATCTAAATAAATAAAAGTTAAACATTACATGCTAAAACGTTAAAGTAGATTTAAAATTTAGTTATTTATCTATGCTTAATAGATAAGAAATAAGGAATTTCTCCCCTCAAATTCATTCATTCTAAATAAAAATACCAAATTATAATGAAATAAATCTGATTTCTTCATACATTTTAAACAATAATTCTCCCAAAATGATGAACAATAAAAATAATGATTTAAAAAAAATATAAAATGGAAAAATATTCATCATGATTTAGAATAATTAAATTACTAAATAAAACATTGGTTTAAGCATAAATAATAAAATTGATTTAATGACAACAACTCTCCCTTAATACAAATTTATATTCCATTTATAAGGAATAACTTTGAATATGTATCCTTTAAACTCTTCAACCTATATAAAATCAAAATTTCAACGATGACCCATGAAAAAAATTTAAATGATATTAAATGAATTATAAAATTATTTAAAAATAATTAAAAACAATCAACAGTTAGACCACATTCCAGTAAAGTTGATTTTAAAAAATAGAATACATTCTCACTAGACATAAAATAAATAAAATATAAAATCATTTCATCATACCAATTTTTAAAATAAGAATCTGTATTCATGTTGGCCTTTAGAAATATACTTATTTGGGTAAGAAAACCAGTTTAGTTCCAATGAGATTCAATAAATATCCTTTAACATCCCATGTTAAAGAAGGATTTGTTTATTTAACTTTTAAACAATATTTAGAAATAAATTCTTTCTTAAGACCATGGGATTAAACAAATTATAGAGACTAATCACTTACATAATGACCAAATAAACCACACCTAAAATAAGTAACAAATTAAATTCTTTTATTTTTACCTTTAAAAACTGATTTACAATCATTTTTCATCATCCACCATATAAAAAAAGAAAATTTATATTCATATTTTATCTATAAATTTACTCTATTATAAATATATCAACCAAACTATAAATTCTAATAGTAAACATAGAAAACATTTCCTTTCATCTTTATACCTTGGCTTTAGGTTTTACATTTTCTTTTTATAAAATTTACAAATAAGCATAGATTTTATAATTAGTAATTTAATTAGAATATATCAAACATTCATTATCTCTTTCTAGTTTAGAATATTATATTTTATAACCATTAATTTCTCCTTAATATTTTCATTAATCTTAGAAATAGAAACTTTCAAATTATCATTTTCCAAAATTATTTTTTCCATTTTTCATTTATAACATTCTTTGGATCTTTATTGAATATTTTACAATTTTCTGAAAAGATTTTAATTTCTTTATAATAATTATCATAGATTCCATTTAACTCTTAAATAGCATGATTTTTAGAACCATAATTATAAAAAGAATAAGAATTAGAATAAAAAATAACCTTACTTATATCTGTAACCTTAATAAAAATATTTGAAGTTTTCTTTTCACTTCTAGACTCTTCACTTAAATGAGATTCTTCTGTGTAACTCCAACTAGAAAGTAATTCTTTCTTATTTTTCTTACCCTTCTTCATTTCTTCTCTTTCCTTTTATCAACCTTGGTTAGTAATATTTAGTATGACCTTTCTTTATATATTTATAACATCTAATATTATAATTTCATTTACCTATTCAACCATTATTTTTAAAATCCTTATTATACTTATTCATCCATTTATTCTTAGAACCTTATTATTTATTCATAAGTCCATCTAAAGAATTTATAAATTGACTTAAATCATCCCCTTTATCACTATAAAAAGAACTTATAAAATCACTAGAATAATCATAAGATATGTGTTTAGTAGGATTAAAAGGAAATAGATTGTTATTTTCATTTACATCACATATGTTATTCTTCAAATCAAGTTCATATTAAAGTGACAATCTAATGAGTTCATACTTGGTATATTCATAAATTTCCTTAATTTCCTCAGTTTCAACCATCTTGGAATGCCAATTCTTAGGCAGTGATTGAATTATTTTTTCAATTAACACTTTATTCTTTATGGTGTCACCAAGGGTAATCATGTTGTTTGAAATCTTAATAAAACTATTGAACATATCAGTAACATGTTGATGTTTAAACATCATGATATCTGAAAATTAATCCCTATTAATACCTAGCTTGGTTCTTTTCAATATTTTAGTACCTTGATGAGTGAATTTAAATATTCTTTTAAAATTAAAAAGTAGTTTTACAATAATAAATATGACTATAAAAAGTTCTACTAAGAGAACAATAAGGAAAATTAATGGCTTTGTAATTAAAAACATATTTAGTATCATAATTACAAACCAAAGTATCAAGATCAACTTTAGGTAATTTATATGATATAACCAATATGTTTTGGTATAAAATAACAATATTTTTTAAAATAAATATATTCTCTCTTGCCAGTAACCTTTGTATGTTTCATTGAAATTAGGTGGCCTGAGAGGATTCAGAAACATAACTTTCTGAATTTAAATAACTAAAAATTGATCTTTCCCTTAGTATTTTTAATGGATTAGTTATAGATGTTATATCAAATTAGATAATATTCACCAAAATTAATATTAAAAAAAGATATCTAAAAAAATATCCCACTCTGATACTAATTATTTGGTCCCATGAGATTGATATAAATATTCAAGAGGGTATGAATTGTGTTTTATTAAATACAATTAGAGTATAAAATATATTATACAATAAAATGGATAAAGAATAAAAAAATTCAAGATGAAATGAAAAAACTATTGTATGATAAGTGTGAAAAGTAAAGTAAAGAACACATGGGATTTATCATGGTTTTGATCAAAGTGATCCTACATCTACTCTTATATAGGCATAGATAAAACCTAGCATTTTAAAATAGAGAAAACCTAACATATGTATTTTCTTAGGTATAGAAAGAAACTAATCTTTCTATGGAGTATAACTAACATTTAACTTTTAATAGGTTCAAGAACAACTTGTGAATTTACCATTTTTTTAGGGATAAACCCAATTTGATACTTTTTATAGTGGTATAAACATATAAGTATTATAGTGACAAGAAACAAATCTAACCAATAAAAAATACTAAATATGACTTCCTAGAAGTTGTAGACCTAAATCCTAATGCAATAAAGAAATCATAATACCTTTATAATAACTAGAAAAATCTGGACTTAGGAGATCTAGAAATGAATTCAAAATTCAATAGCTGAAGAAAAATGTGGTTTTTAACATCAAATAACTTAAGTTACTTATTGTGTAATTTTACTACAGTACATTTTATTCAGCCACTTTTTTTATAGATGAATTATAAATATCTAATTTACTTAATCAAAATTTCCATAATCTTCACTGCATGGTTGTTTTCTAAATAATCTCTATAGTAATAGGTATTTATAATTATATAAACATATAAATTTGATTTTTGTATTTATTTTAAAATATATCAAGTATCATAATCATATTCTATTTCTTAATGTTTCATTCTCATCAATGCAGACTGTAAGTATTTTTTACAACATGTTATACATGAAATGTAGTCTCAATATAATTTTGATAATTAGTTATCCTTAAATGTAACAATGTTTAAATTCTTTATATATTTTTATTTCCTCAACATATCCCCATATTACCTTTTGATATTATGTCTTCGTCAATAAATTATTAACCTCATCATAAATAACTTATGATATCTTCATGCAATAGCTTGTTTGATCATGTATCAAATACTTTGAAACAAATCAGAATAACTTGATTATTAGTTCTAAGAAATTTAAAATTAACTATTGTAAATATAAGTAAATAAAAAAACCAAAACCAACATGAAATAGAGTGTCTCAACTCCAATTAAATTGGAATGAACTCATATTTTCTCTCTCAAACTCTAGATTAGGTTGGCACATCATAGGCACATATTTTTCATGCATAGTGAAACTTCCAATTGCATACTAATCTTGATAATATAGAATCACAAAACTTCTAATCTAATTTTTTTATATTTTATGATTTTATTGACTATAAATCATATCCTCTATTTTATATATAGAAACTTCTGAGAATTTTGATCACATGTACCACATGAAAATCATTAGTTCATATATTTTTCAAGTAACTTGTTCCGGCGCATATTGTGTTTCTATTTGTGAGTCAAAATATTCATCCTATATTGGTTTCAAATATCATAAGAGTGAAAAACATAAGAGTAAAACTAAAATATAATGCAAGAGTTACTTCAAAAGGTTATTTTTATAACATCATAATATTATTTTAAAACTTAATAAAAGTATTTTAAAATATCATAATAGTAATTTTAAAACATTGTAAGAGTATTTTATAACACTTTTTATGTGTATTTTTAAAACTCTATAGAAGTATTTTTATTTTTAGAAAATCAATTTTTAAGGATAAAACCTAAAAAATAAGAATAATATTATTAATGGAATTTATTAATACATAATATAGAAAATATAATAAAAAAATTAACAAGAATAAGAATAATATATGTAGAAAATCCATCAAATTCAACCTCATTTTTAGAAATAAAAAATAAAAAATTATAAACATAAAAGTAGTATATTTTAATTTTCAAAAACAAAATCTTAAATAGCCACTAAAAAATCTTTAAATAGTGGAATATTTTAATCATATATTCCCCACTTAAGGGAAACTCACACATTCAAACTTTATGATACAAGAATGATTATGCCAATTGAGACTCATTAACTATTATGGTCAGTTTAGTAACTCCACTAGAATCTCAAATTCCCCAACATAAACAATAATAAAAGAAAATATTTGGATCCCATATACATTAATTTGAAAATTTGATATAGAGGAGGAAAAAAGACATAATTTTTATTATTTCAAAGACTTCTTGTCTAATGGTACATTGAATCTGAAAAGGATTTCCAAAAATTTTCAAGGGAGATTTTTAAAGGCATTTTCCATCTCCGGCTACCCGTGCACCACCAACTCACCTACAAGAACTATATCTAGGATATAATTATCTACAAAAGATAATAATATAATTTTAAAGCTCTCGTTTTCATGTAGATATGTCTATGAAACTGTTCTGGTTGTCTATATGGAAGCAATTACCTCTTCCAAAAACTTAGGTGCACTATATCCTATAAAATTTAAACCACCAAAACCTATTCCTGGTCTCTAGAATAAGTGTGGAATCCAATAAGGAACAAAACCTAACATGAAACTCAAATTTGAATCTTTTCCCAAACACTCAATATTTTAATGGATCCATCCAAAATCATATACAAGGTGTTCCCCATATGTAAGACTCGATATGAACTTGGTCATAGTCACACATCCCTAAAGAAGAGGGTCTGGTATATTATAAACTTAATCTATCCATTACATTAATAAATTGAACTTTTTGAGTAGGATATCTAATGTGAATCATGGTAATATATTACCATATGTTGTAGTTGGTTTACTATAACTAACTTCTATATACTTTATGATAACCTATTTTCATAGTTTTGAATATTAATAAACTCTTTATCACATCATGATTTTTATTTTGTGTAAAATAGTATGTGATAATATCTTAAGAGTAGATGTCACAATAAAAGGTCATATTAGTTCCAAGCTATGATGAGAACCTTGAAGTTCCATGGAAGTATTCTAAAATATATTTTCTATAGCTGGATGAAATAATTTTAGGGACATAGATGATTTTGGCTATTAGGGATAGAGACCCATAGGACTTTGAGGTCCCTTCTCATGGTATATTCCCTTGGTAATATCCAGTGTATGATATTATTAGAACAAGACCTACTAGTAGGAATTCCAAATTTTTATGTGCTGTAGGATGTTCCTATCTGCTGAAATTTTTATTGATCCTTAAAATTTAATATTGTTATTAATGAGTATTATAAGTTGCGTACTTTGATGTATTAATGAAAACCGTGACAATATATGTTCTCAATGAGGTAGGATATGTTGGGTGCATCACGATTAATATTATATTAATGAATAATGCAAGAATGGATTTTAACCTTTTGTTCTTTAATGGCATTTGATATCTCAGAACCTTTGATGGAAATGATATATCATAAATAAATCAATATTCATGGTGCTCTATAGGAAATTTTGATTTATGAAAATTCAAATAAAGAGATATAGAGCATATAGGTTTATTGAAATAGCATGAAACCTTCTTGATTAGAGATATAAAGAGATTACATTACACAATCAACATATATATGGGGTATTATGTAATTTTGGCATTAACTTACTTCTCTATGGGTGCCTTGGAGTGTTACTAGATTCTAACCTAAGATTTTAGGTTTCTTCGCCTAATTCCATTGAGAAAGATAAATAGAGGATAACACATTAAGTGTATCCAAATTCTTAGTAAAATAATATATTATTATTTATTATTTAAAAAGTTGAATAAATATTATTCCAGGAGGTGGTTTAATAATTATTCATGTTTTCTTGATTTCATAAATTATGTCACCAATTATTTAAGATAATATTGTGTGAGAATAATATTTTATAAATATTTATTTTCTATTTAGTGAATATGATATTTATTTATTTATTATCAAATATTGTAGTGATATTTATTTATTAAATAAATAGTCATTATTCAAGGTCTGATAAATTTTTTTGAGGAATGGTTGATTGATTTTAATGGTCTGTTAAGAAATAATATATATTAAATATTATTTTATTAAATAATATTTAATTTAATTCTCAAGTTAAGCACATGTTGAGAAATAATAATATTAATATTATTTTAGACATGAGGTTCAATAAGGGATTAAATAAATAATAAAGAACACTTGTGTAATTATTTATTTCTAACCCTAGCTGTATATAAACCTAATTATATTATTTTTACAATAGATCTAATTCATTTTTTTGGTGTTGTGAATAATGAAAATGTAGAATCCTCTCGAATTCCTATAGAGATCCCTTCTCCAAGAACACTCCGAAGAATGGAGAGCGATCTTCCTCTAACTTTCACTCTTGAGTCTAGAAAGATGAAGGAGAGTCCTTTGGAAGTTTTTCTCATAGTGATCAAAGGCGAAAAACGCTAGTGATATGATCTATCATGATAGAACTCAAAGATTCTTATGGAGATGTTCGGAGATTTGTGGAATCTGTGTTGATCGCCTCTAGAGGGAATATTCCCTTGATTCCCACAATGAAATGATGGTTCTATGTAGATCCATTTTAAGATCTATTATTGAAGAAATAATTCTCAAAATGTAATTCTTAATTATTTAAATTAGTTATAAATAATATGTGATGATCCTGCACTTTAGTTACAACATTTTATCGATTTTTTTTTATTATTTGATTCTGATATGTTGATCATGATGTTTATTATCATATATATATATATCAGATTGATCACCGATCATGTCAAAATTAAAAGTTGGGCATGACCTATAACATGCTTCTACTAAACCTAGAAACTTCATGAGACATCAGAGCGATCACATAATTATTTATAATTATTTAAAGATCATTGACTGATTTATGAATAAGTAATTGGTTTTCAATTCCAATTTAATTGCTCTATAATTTGAATTTTGAGATCTGCTTCTTCCTCTTCATATATCATAAATATAATCGAATTAATTAATTTTATTAATGAAATAAATTCAAAGAACTCATATGGAGGTGGCGAGGAATCTTTCTAGATAACACAAGAGTACACGTCATGTAACCTAAAGGTATATTCTATGTAATAGTTCTCAATAAACCAATAATTATTTAGAAATTAATTCTAGTCAAAAATATTTATTACATGAGGTGAATTTAATTATACACCATGTGTTTATTAGGGCATCCTGATGTACTTTTAGCTGGAGTACACTCAATGCAACATACGTACACAAAATGTATTCCTTTAGTCATAGATGGACCATGTATATTCTTACACGGCCTATCTGACTAGTGTCCATTTAACTTGGACACCACATGAAGTGTAGCTCATTTACACACTATGTAATCTCATTTTTTTTCTTGGCATGGTAACATGCTGAGTCCCTAGGAATGTATTTTTGATAGACGATGAGGAAACATACACGCCGTGTTGCTTCAATGTACATGCTGTATAATTTTACCAAATTATACAGAATTAAAATTAAATTATTATATTGTGAAAACCTAAGAAACATGTTCTTTTGTGTGGTCATTAAGTTTACATGACATTCGATGTGATGGAATTTAATATATATAAATTTCTTATTAATTTCTACATAATTTTCAGATATGCATATCATGCGTGAGTCATATTATAATTGTTACTCTATATACATTGAAGCACAAAATGTGATAGAAAAATCATGTAATCTGTGCAATTATTAATTTTATAGTACACTTCATGAAATTATGTGATAAATTGTGTGTGCCACATGTCACAAGAGTAAAAAATATATGAGTATAATAAATTTTGGGTATTTTGGATGAGTACTCACCATGTTTCCTCCAAGGTACATTTATATACCCAGTTAATTTTAAATAAATTTATTTAATTTGTTTAAAATTATGATGGATGGAATCTAAAGAAAATTATGAATAGAATTAAGATAAAATAAATGGTTAATTAAAGAAGATAATTAATTAATTCGATTGAGATTTATATTAAATAAGTATCATTAATAATTGAATGAAAATTTTATTAAATGCGTAATTTGTTGCATGCATATGGATGGTCATTAGACTATAATAGGCAATTGTATGTGATTTGTTTCATTTAATTTATTATTAAATTAAATTGTTGTCCAGTGTACTATCTCTCCACATATTATGTAAGGGTCTGTGTGCCCATGATTTTCTTTATGTAGACACCTTCCCCTCACTAGTGTGTGAGTAAAAACATATGTAATTGATGGAGATCCCTAACTAGTGGAGGCAGTTCAAGTTTAGAGCTTAGGAAAAACCAATCCAAGGGAGATACATAAGTGGATAGGTGAAAAAATGTAACACAAACCGTAAATGGTTCAAGGTGTTTTTCCCCTAGGTCGGAAGTTATTTTATCATTATCTAGATAAACTAACCATTAGTAAAAGCTCATGATCATACCACTTTATTATTTTATTTCTTTCAAGTTTCATGGTTATTTAACTATTATTGTTTTTTCATGATCACATGAATTAATTAATTAATAATAATTCAATATAGAACTAAAATGAATTGGATTTTTCATAAATATTATTTATTACATGGTTGATCACTTAAGTAAATCCACTTAATATTAAAAATAATGTAATAAAGATAAAAATTGGGAATTTACTCATAAAAGAGAAAATCCCTCAATTATAAATATTATGTAAGCATAGCCTTTGGCCACTTGTTAAAATCGAATCATAGTTATAAGTTCTTGACCATCCAAAGCTAGGGTAATTTAAATTATCGAGGAATTATAACATGAAGTTTTGGGTTCACTTAACTATTTTCACATTAAGGGTTGACTTCCTAAGTAGGACATAGTGTAACCTAGAGGGAATATTTGAGGAAATCCAATTTCAGGATTTTAGGATTGGGGGTCCACTCAACAGATCAAGGAACCATGAGTTAATGGAGGTGGAATTTAGAATGCCTACCTAAAACCCTTCAAATTTCTTGACCAACCAAAGTTAGGGTAATGAGAAGGTGAATATGGATCCTTTCCCCTAGAATGTCTAGGAAGTAATATATTTTGAATCCAATGGCGAGGAATATTTTGAATCGATAAAATAGTGATATATTAACGAATATAATATTTATTTTTATAAATTTTATCAAATAAAGTACTAAATCTATGCTCATCATATTTTTAAAAATAAAAATAAAAAATAATTTAAACATATCAATGTAATCCATACATGATAAAGATAACCTTATCAACGACATAAATTTCTAGAAGTGGAAAAGGTGACTATGTGTTACCCTACACCATGAAAGGAAATCATATGTCCTAGAATAACCTATTTCTAATGCACCTTGTAATGTGGCTAGTGAAAAAGAGTTGTCACTCTTTGAGAAATACTTGAACGATGCTATGGATGTTCAATGGTTCATGCTATCATCCATGACAAATGAGCTTTTGAAGCAATATGACTATATGGATGAGTATAGCCTAAAGTCTAACCTTAAGGATCTCTATTAAGAGATGGAGATACACAGGAGATATGTAATCTCCAATTATTTGTTTACAACTAAGATTAGAGAGTCTGGGACAGATTGGCCTCATATAGGCAAGCTTATCGGCTTCATTTAACTCTCAAACATCTTAGGCATTAAATTCTTAGATGATTTTTACAAAAATATTATACTTTCCTCACTAACCAAGACCTTATGAAATTTTATTGTTAATTATAACATGATAAATACTGAGAAGAATCTTTCATAACTTATTAATTTGATTCGAAAAGTGGATAAGGACATGAGGATAACAAACCTGCGGTCCTTATGATGAATAATAAAAGTAAGAATGATGAAAATGGCCCCAAGACTCATAAAAAGTCTAAACCTCATAAGCACCACCCTTACAAGAAGTGGAAGATCTAGAGGTAGGGAAAGGAAACTAAGGTAGTATGTTTTTCATGTGTCAAGTAAGGCCACTGGAAGAAGAACTGTAACCTAAAAGAAGGAGAAGCTAAAGGTATGTTCATTATTGAGTGTAATCTTTCAATAACTTCAAATTGGTTATTAGATATAGCTTGTCGTGCACACATATATATCTAAATACATGGATAAGTAGAGTTTGAAAGATTTATAGAGGATGTGTAGATTTACAAGCTACAAATGGTGCAAGTATGGATGCTCTAGCCATTAGTGACTACCAACCTCAATTTATAAGAGGAATAATATTGGTTTTAATGGATTGTTATTATGTACCTATTGTTTCCAAGAACATAACTTTTATATCACTGCTAGATACAGATGGTTTTATTTTCAAGTTTCAATATAAAATTTGTTTCTTTTATAAAGATAACATATGTTATGTAATGACACATTTAAATAATGATCTTTATGTATTAAATTAAGAAAACCAAGTATTGGTAATATATAACAAGTCATGTTCACCTAAATCATATAACATCCATCTATGGAATCACCATCTTAGTCATGAAAATGAGAAGTGTTTGAAAAATATATATCAATATGGTTAGTTAGACTACTCTGTGCTAAATCCACTTGAAACATGTCATGATTTTTTATAAGAAAAAATGACCAAACCACAATTTGGTGGATAGGGTGAAAGGGCCAAAAATCTTCTAGTATTGGTACACACAAATATATTTGGACCATTTTTATTAGAAGCTTGAGGTGAGAATTCTTAGTTCATAACTTTTACTTATGACTTGAGTAGATATGGATATGTCTATTTTAAAGCAACCTAGGATTAACATACATGGATATTACACCATTTTAGATGAATACTTAGTACATTACAAAAAATACATGCCTGAGGATCGTAATAGTTTACTGTATTTGAGAAATTGGAAACAAAATCGGCTATCCTGGTGAAAGATCTTCAATATATCCCATAAATATCTCCACCTTTATTACTTCTACCTAAAAAATTTATTCATGACCCGGGGAAAGGAAAAATAATAAAGGGGTGAGCTCAGATGCTTAGTAAGGTAAATAAAGGAAATGTATAAGCATAACATGAAAAAAAGGGTATGGAACTTGATCATAACATTTTAAGATAATACCCTTCATATTAGAGATCATAATAAATATTTTTAGTTCATAATACATGAATCATAAAAAAATAAAGAACATAATCCATGAAAAAATAACATAGGAATAAAACATGGTATTTTGGAAAACACATAAGCATATAATATGATTTCCATAGTAGCCAAGGCATCATTTCTAAGACTATCTTAGTAGTATGGGTTCACCCCCATACCATCTTTGTAGTCATCGTTCACTCCCATGACCATATTAGTATCATGAGTTCACTCCTCATACCATCTTGGTAGTCATGGTTCACTCCCATTTCCATCTTAGTAGCACTATTTCACTCCTCATACCATCTTGGTAGTCATGGTTCACTCCCATGGCCATCTTAGTAGTCAAGGTTCATTCCCAGGACCATCATATTCTATGTTATGAGATATAAATCTTTACCCAATTAATTAGAGGGAGTAATAGGTTCCACCCATCTTATAATGAAATCATTCATACATGTGACCGAAGATCATAAATAATAATATCATAACCCATGAAATTAAATGGTTATAATAAACATATAATCATATCCTAACATGTGGAAAAAGAAAGATTTCATAATTATTTCATCAAAATCAAAACCCATGAAAGAAAAATGGATTTTATAAACATAAAACCCATGAAAGAGAAATAGGTTTCATAAACATATTACTTGTTAAATAGAAACATGTTTCATAAAGTCCATGACATTAATAATAGCCCATTCATAGAAATAATATTAATGGAACCTTTAGATCATTTCTTATAAGGGAATGAGTAACATCAACAGATGTAATCTTAGATGGAAAATAATTTTGAAATATCTTTCAAAAAATTTTCTTGAGTAAAATATCCTTTATTATTTTAAAAATACTTTTTAATGTATAAAAACATTTTGAAAATCATTTTCTTAAATAAAATACTTTGAAAACTTATAAAGAAGGCTTAGAATCATTTTGAAAAAAAAAATTCCATGAAAAATCATAAAATAATATTCAAAACAAATTTAAAACTCTTTTTGTTTGAAAACACTTTGAAAAAATATAAATAAAGATTGAAAATGTTTGGAAAACCATTTTACTTGAAAAAAAATTAAAGGATCATGAAAATGTTTTGAAAATCATTTTTTTAAAATACTTTGAAAACTTATAAATAAGGTTTGAAAACAATTTAAAAACAATTTTCCTTGAAAACTTATAAAAGAAGGTTAAAAATATTTTTAAAACAATTTTCCTCGAAAATCACCTTAAAAAAATTATTAAAAATAACCTTTTAAACATTCAATTAATCTTAATATAAATGAAAACAGTTAAATCCTTACATCACATACGAGGTAAAAATATCATTCCTTTTTCATGGTAAAACGGTTAAAAAATGCCTTGTTAAAAAAGATACAAGAATATTACTTTGAAGAGGTTGGTAAAATAAAAAAGGGTAGAAATTTATTTTAATGATTAAATTATAATGGTATAATATTATTTTAAACCCTTTTTAGAAAAAATGGTTTTGAAGGATCATAGATTTCTAACCGAAGAGAGGGTAAATTCGTGCTTTCTTAAAAACACTTTTTAATTATCTTATATACCAAAGAGTTGAATAAATGGTACCAATATATGAATAAGTAATTATTAAAAATAGGAGGAAAAATTCATGAATTTTATTGAGATATGGATCATAATATTTCATCAAAGGAAACATAAACATAAACAATCTTGAAAAGTGATGAGATTGTGTTAATGAACTCTTATAACTTGGTAACTTGGGATAATACTCTCCATTTAAGTAAATGAAATTAAATGAAACTTAAAATATCATGAAAATAAATAAATTCATGATATAAAATGTAAAATGGAATTATATACACATAAACAGTGTGTTCATTTCCCATTAGATGAAGATGTGTGTAAGTTTAGGTTGAATAATTAGCATAAAAAATCCAAATATATTAATTATATTGGTGATTTTATACAATAATTTAATAAAGAGAGTGTATGGGGTGGATAAATAAAATAAAGGAATGGAGCTTGAGAGAAGATTTTACCTCCTAATCGGGTAACTCTTTTTGGTTTGTGCCAAAATGATCCCTTGTAAGATTTTATTCCCAAAGGGAGGATTAAAATAATAATTTAGGTATGTTTTAAAGTTTATTGGGTAGATCTTGGTCTAACCTAAGTAGTTTTAGATATGTGAAGAAGAGGGATAGGTGGTGGCCTTTTATAGGGAAGGAGGAGTGGCACTCTTGTAATATTTGAAGAGAGAATTCCACCCATGTTTTTCAGGTTTCAAGTGGATCCAATAATGATAAAAAGTAGATTAAAAGGAAGTATTGGGTATAAATATATCCAAAAAGTTATTTTGGACAAGTTTATAGGCCATTTTTCTCCAAATATTAATGTTTTGTCCCTAATTAAGCTTAATTTGACCTTAATCACTGTGATTGATTTTAATCACTTTTGCTAATAATTTTGGTCAAAAATAAACATGATATAATTATAATATAAAAATTATACATTTTATAATGGTGTATGTCAGTTTTTTAAAATTCAATTCATAGAAGAGGCAAAATTAAGATTAATGCTAATCCCGCAGATGAGACGAAATTATGCATTTTTAAAGTAGAAATCGTTCAAAAGTTTATTAAATTTTTATATTCAATTTTAAAGTGAAATTGATTATAATGATCTAAATCATATTAATAGATGTATAATTGATATAATTTGATGTTAAAACAAATTTAAAATATAATTTAACATTAATAATTATTTAAAAGAAAAATATTTTTTAACTAAAAAGCAATATTTTTCACTATTCATCAAACAATAAAGTTTCTCATAAAAGTCCCAAAAATTCACCTTAAGATAATTTAGAAATTGTAAATTAAAAAATGAATTTTATTTTATCAAATTAATTTCCTATATTTTTCTAAAACTAATTTTATTATTTTTCATAGAAGGGCATGAAATTTAGTTTATTTAAGAAAATAATATTTTTAAACACATAAGGTCTTTACCAAAAATTATATCTTTCATTATCAATATGTTTTATTTTTATAAAACCATTATAAAAAATATTTTAAAAGTATTTATTACTATTAATATTACTAAGTTTAATATCTAGGTGATAAGTACCTTATTTAAATAATTAAAATATTAAAATGATGTTTCGTAGAAACATCAGTGTTGTGTGTAACGTACATCAAGTTTTGGTTGCATGTAATGTACGCTAAGACAGTGTTATGTGTATCATAAACTGAGTTTGTTCCGCTTAATGTATGCCAATTTTGTGTCATGTGAAAGTAATGTTTGACTTAGTGATTTAATAAATAAATAAATAACTATTTTCAGAGTTGCGTGAAATGCAAAATATCAAAAAATTAAATTAATTTGAAAAAAAATAATTCACAAAATCTCGAAGTGTTACATTCTACTCCCTTAAAATCAATTTCACCCTCAAAATTTGTCTGGGTTATCAAATGTTTAATAATTGAAAGTTTCATTCATAGAAACCCACATCGTAAAAATGGATACTAAAACTTCCATTAAAAAGGGAAAGTTGGGACCATAACGGTTACCCAAAGTAACATATAACTGAGTTTCCATATATGAGAACATAGGTTGGGAGTGAATATTAGACATGGAGGAAAAACATAAATATATATAGGGAGTGATTGAAGTCATCAATCACAAATAGGTGAATGATCAAAGAAAATTTTAGGGCCTCAAATTCATAAATCTATGATGATTTAAAAGGCCATCGATTCAAAAAATTAAGGTATTAGGATGAAATATTTTCTCTGAATCATTATGCTAAAATTGAGTAATTTTTTTTATTGACCAATAATATAAGGAAATATACTTACTTGATATATTTCTATAAACAAAATCTCATTATTTAGTTGTTCTTTTATCAATTTATAATTCCTCAATTACTTCAAGAAATGAATTTCCATAAATTATCTTTTATACTGAATCACTAAAATACACTTTTAGTAGAAATTAAGGCCCATAAAAGAAAGAAAAGTATAACTATTTATCTCTAAATATTCTTAAAAATAAATATGTTTAATACATTAATCTCTAAACATATAAAGTAACACTACTATTTTATCATAAATAATTATTCATCAAAAATAATTATACATTAACTAGGACATCGCATAGGCCAGTGGTAGGTGTGAAACACTTATTGTCCTTCGGTCATGGGTTCAAGAACTATGGCCTTTCTAGACTTTATTGGTTATCACCCAACATACATGATGTACTTTTCCAAAACTTTACTAATATAATTTCCAAAATAAATAAGATGGACATCCTTGAAATAAGGTTAATAAATAAATATCCCTTTAACCAAGGTTTTCAATACAAACTCAGTGCAGAAATACTTCCTCTGAAGTTTAACTTAAAATTTTCACGAATATTTTACCTTATAAAACTTATGAAAGATGAAAGTCCAAAAAATTAGAAAGAAAGTCATGAAATTAGCTTAACATTGATTCCCTCATATATCAGAAAGTATCTCTTGGATGTCACATTCCAAACATGTGAATGTCCCCAACATATATTCTCTTGAAATGTGGTAATAACCTGAATTACCATAAATCCTTATTGAAAATATGAATGCTTACTTATTCAAAGTATATTGGATTTATTCCATAAATCCAAAAAGTTTTAAAATTAATCCATCATAGCATAAACTACTTGTCAACAAGTACTTAATTAGTTCCAAGGTAATAAGTACTACCTAATTTACTTATTAATATCCCATATATCTTTATGCAAAAAACATTATCATAACATAAGGAATGTATTAAGGTTTATCTTTCCCTTAATAATGTGTTTTCCATGGACATCACCTTTCCATTATATCACTTTTCTATTCCATATGAACTATTCAATGTGTTCTTGTAAATCCATAGCAAAAAACATATATTGAACAATCCTTATATATTTCAACTTTCATATAACATACTTCTTGAAACCAAATACATAAAAACATAAATTACTTTATTATTAATCCATTTAAAAGGACACCTTATCATAATACCTATTTACTTTCACATTTCATCTATGGCCTCTTCATCATCAACAACGTAACCATTACTCATACCACCTTGATGATCCTCTTCAGGATATTTCCTCTTAGGAAATTGAGTTTCATAAGGACCATTTATTCACACTTAAAATACTTTACTTTAGATTATGTATTTGGAAGGCCAATATTCTCATCCATTTCATTTATCGAACTCATCATTTTCCCTTGCAAGTCACTTGCATTGTGTCCTTCTTTTCCACAGTCAAAACATCTTCTTATTCCTATAATAAATTCACTTAGGTGATTCTTTCCACAATATTGACACCAAGGAACCTGAATCTTATTTCCTACATTGTCACTATTACCCAAACTCTCAGGTAACTCATTCTTTCTCTTCCTTGGTGAGTCTGAGAGTTGGATAAGGTACACATTGTTAATCATGTTCCGTAAAACTGATTAGGAATGATCAAAACATCTTTTTGTCCAGGGATCATATCACTAGAATTTTCATTAGAAAATCATCCATCACATTCAATGTTAATATAGTTCCTTATATTTCCCTCCATTTAATAAAACCAGGATCATAGTGTGATCGTTATTTATCATAGTATAAAACCACATAGTCATAAAAAAATTACTTCTAGGATATCTAAATCACATCACCTTACTTAATATATGACACCCTAGGTTAATCCTAGGTTTTTCATAGCCAACTTATATTTAAATCCTTCATGATGGTTCATGAAGAGTTTACGAGTTCCCAAAGTATATCCCCCGAGAGTGTTAAACTAGGTGTGTAGCAATGCCCGTTTTCATTTACCGGATTGCCCCGAGTCAGTCCTGGAATATCTTGTTGGAGTTTTCCCCCTAGGTACATCTATTCCATAGCCACATCTACTTATATTATCAAGAAAGGTATGTATTTATAGGAAACCAATCGCTCTATCCTTTACCAAAATTCCAGGTCATTTTCCTAAACATTAACCCATCCTTATACATATCCTTAGAAATATACTAATGGATCTCACTAAAGTTTTCTCATCCTAATTTCCAATGTTTAACTAAAAATCTCCTTTGATACCAACTATAGCGACCCAGACTTAACATACATGGATATTACATCATTTTAGATGAATACTCAATACATTACAAACAATACATGCCTAAGGACCGTAATAGTTTAGTGTCTTTGGAAACATGAAAAAAAAAATCTTATATCATGGTGAAATATCTTCAACATCTCCCATAAATATCTCCACCTTTAGTACTTATACCTAAAACATTTCTTCATAACCTAGGAAAAGGAAACATAAGAAATGGGTGAGATTAGATGCTCAGTAAGGTAAATAAAGTAAATGTGTAATCATGACATGAACAAAAGGGTATGGAATTTGATCATAACAATTGAATATCATACACTGTATATTAGAGATCATAATAAATATTGATAGCTCATAAGACATGAATCATAAGGAAATAAATAAAATAATCCATGATATAATAACATAGTAATAACACATGGAATTGTTTCAAACATATAATAATATAATATGATTTCCATAGTATCCAAGGAATCACTACAAAGACCATATTAGTAGTATGGGTTCACTCACCATACCATCTTGGTGGTCATGGTTATGGCCACCTTATTTGCATGAGTTAACTCCTCATACCATATTGGTAGTCATGGTTCACTCCCATGGCCATCTTAGTAGCATGATTTCATGCCTCATACCATATCGGTAGTCATTGTTCACTCCCATGGCCATCTTAATAGTCAAGGGACATTCCTAAGACCACAATAGTCTATATCATGAGATATAAATATTTACCCAATACATTGGAGGGAGATATATGTCCCAACCATCTCAAAATGAAATCATTCATACACGTTCTACAAGATTATAAATAATCATATAATAACCAATGAAATGAAATTGGTATTATAAACATGTAATCATATCATAACATATGAAAAAAAAGACAGGTTTCATAATCATTTAATCAAAATTATAACCCATGAAAGGGAAAAAGATTTCATATACATATAACAAGTGAAAGATAAATGGGTTTCATAAACATATAACCCATTAAATAGAAACATGTTTCATAAAGACCATGACATTAAGCATAACCCATTCCTAGTAAGAATATGAATAGAACATTTAGATCACTTACTAGAAGGTAATGAGTAACATAAACATATGTCATCTTAGATGGAAAATAATTTTTAAATATATTTCAAAAAATATTTCTTAAATAAAATATCCTTTCTTCTTTGAAAAATAATTTTTAAATCATAAAACCTTTTTTGAAAATCATTTTCTTAAATAAAATACCTTGAAATCTTATAAAGAATACTTTAAATAATTTTGAAAACATTTTTCCTTGAAAAATTATAAAATAAGTTTAAAAATATTTTAAAAACATTTTTCTTTGAAAGAACTTTTAAAAAATATAAATAAATCTTTAATTTTTTTAAAAACAATTTCTTTGAAAATATTTTGAAAACTTATAAATAAGGATTGAAAAAAATTTGAAAAAACTTTTCCTTGAAAACTTATCAAAGATGGTTGAAAACATTTTGAAAACAATTTTCATTGAAAATAACCTTTAAAAACATTTTCATAAAAATTAACCTTTTGGAAATTAAATGGAGTCTTGAAATAAATGACAATGAATAAATCTGTATATGTAGTATGAGTTAAAAAAACATTCCTTTTACACGATAAAAAGGCTAGAAAATTGGCTTGTTCAGAATGAAAAAATAATTTCATTTGAATAAATTGGTAAACGATAAAAGGGTAAAAATTTATTTTAAATATTAAAGGATAATTGTAAAATATTCTTGTAAACCCTTTTTAGAAAAGATGGTTTTTAAGGAACATAGATTTTCGACCGAAGGGAGGGTAAAGTCAGGCTTTCTTAAAAACAATTTATTAACTATATTATGTACCAAAGAGTGGTATAAATGGTAAAAATATATGAATAAATAATTAATAACTATAGGTGGAGAAAAATCATGAATTTTCTTGAGAAATTTATCATAATATTCCATCAAAGGAATCATAAACATAAATAATCTTGAAAAGCAATGAGATTGTTTAAATGAACTCTTATAAATTTGTAACTTGGGATAATACTTTCCATGTAAGAAAAGGAAATTACATGAAACTTAAAATATCATTAAAATAAGGAAATTCGTGATATTAAATGTAAAATGGAATTATATTCACCTCAAAATAAAATTTAGGTGCATAATAAAACATGAGTCTCAAAGAAGGCAAATCGAGACAAAACTATTTCACCGATTTGGTAAATTTTCAAATTTAATCCCAATGAAAGAAATATCATAAAATGGATATGATAATACCCATAAATTTATGTATAATATAAATATAATAAAATAATTTTCTATACATACACCACACAAAAGGTAAGAGTGAAAACAAATCATGTATCTCAAAGAAATAAAATGTGACATGAAATCCCCTTACCTTGTGTCTTGACTCTAGTTGTACTCATTCAAACCACCTATATAATAAATATAAATTTATTATAAAATTTTAAAGAACCATTTTATTATATATAATACCATATATGATTTTTTTTATGACCTTATATTACCCACTTGTTGACCATATTATATTAAGGTTTCACTTCAGATAATATACGTTTTGTTATTCGCACGTGTCTTAATTTGTTATAATGTTGGTCTTTATAATTATATCATGATTAAAAAATATAAAACATAATAAAAATATTATTTATATCCATTATATTTTTATTATAATAATCTATAGAATATATAAGTACAAAATTTAATACACCATTCATGGAGACGGTAAGCCGTATGTATGCATGAACACAGTTTCTGTTTTTATTATCGTATTGAAAGAAAGAAAGAAAGAAAGAGAATGATATATATATATATATATATGTGTGTGTGTGTGTATCATTATTAAATTATATTTATGATATCATATATATCATATATATTCACTAAACACAACCTTAATATATTCCATGAAGTTTATGAATGAATCATATCGCTTTGAGGGGCAGGTAGTCCACATTTCTTCAAACAAAATTATCGTATTAACAAAAAAATGGAAAGTAAAAAGATATATATTTTAAAAAATAATAAAGAATATTAAATTCATAATAAATATAATATATTAAATAATTAAACATATTTTCGATCATAATTTCCACCTCGATAGGCGATAAAGGAAAAATAAACAATCATCATTTTGTGAGGCGGTAGTTCGTCATACACATAAACAGTATGTTTATTTCCCATCAGATGGATGTGTGTGTATGTTTGGGTTGAATTCTTAGTATAAAAACTTCCTAATATATTTTTTATACTGGTTTTTTTATACAAAAATAGAATAAATAGAGTGTAGGGGTGGGGAAAGAAAATAAAAGAAATGAGATTCAGAGAAGATGTTACCTCTTAATCGGGAAACTTCTTTTGGTTTGTGCCAAAAATGATCCATTGAAAGACATTATACCCAAAGGGAGGATTAAATAATAATTTAGGTATGTTTATAATTGTATTGGGTAGAGGTTTTTCTAACCTAAGTGGTTTTAGAGGTGTCAAGAAAAGGGAGAGGTGGTGGACTTTTATAAGGAAGGAGTGACACTCTTGTAAATATTTGAAGATGGAATTCCACCCACGTTTTTCATGTTTCAAGTGGATATAATAATGATAAAAAGACAATAAAAGGGAGGATAGGGTATAAATATATTAATCCAATTGATTTTGGAGTATTAGATATGTTATTTTGTCCTCTAAGATTAAGGTTTAGTCCCTAATTAAGCTTAATTTGACCTTAATCACTGTGATTAATATTAATCACTTTTACTAATCATTTTGGTCAAAAATCAACATCATATAATTAGAATATAAATATTATACTGCTTATAGTGGTTTATTTTAGTTTTTGAAAATTAAATTCATAAAAGTAGAAAAATTAAGATTAATGTTAATCCTATAAACGGGGTGAAATTAAGGGTTTTTAAAGTAGAAAGAAGTTCAAAAGTTTTTTAAGTTTTTATATTCAATTTAAAATTTAAATTCATTACAATGAAATAAATTATATTAATAGATGTATAATTGATGAAATTTTACCTTAAAAAATTTAAATTGTAATTTAATATTAATTATTATTTAAACAAAAAGGAAAATTTTAACTGAAAAACAGCATTTTTCACTATTCATCAAAAAAATGATGTTTCTCCAAAAAAATCCAAAAAAATAACCCTAATATAATTTCGAAATTATAAATTTAAAAATAAGATTTATTTGATCAAATTAAATTTATATATATGTCTACAATTAATTTTATTATTTTTTATAGAAGTATATGAAATATAGTTTATTTGGGAAAATAGTATTATTAAACATATAAGGTCTTTACCAAAAATTATGTCTTTCATTATTATTATATTTTATTTTTATAAAACCATTATAAAAAATATTTGAAAATTATTTATTACTATTCATATTACTACATTTAATGGCTAGGTGAAAAGTATCTCATTTAAATAATTAAAATAGTAAAATGATGTTTCATAGAAACATCATTGTTGCATGCAACATATGCCAAGTAGTGGTTGTGTGTAATGTATGCCGAGTTGATGTTCCATGTATCGTATTCCGAGTTAGTACTGTGTAACTTACACTAGGTCAGTGTTGTGTTAAAGGAATGTTTGACTTAATTATTTAATAAATAAATAAATAACTATTTTTAGAGTTTCATGAAATGAAAAATATCAAAAGATTAAATTAATTTAAAAAAAATTCACAAAATCTCTGGGTTTTACATACTTGATGAGGTATAATTTTGAGTCCATTAAAAAATTAAAATAATTCAACAATTATGTAGAGAATAAATATGGAAATAAGATATATAATATTTGATTGGATTGAAGTGGTGAATATCTTAACTGAGAGATTGTCAAATTTTTACGGGAGATTGGGGTACTATATCCACTCACTCCACCTTACACACCAAATTGGAGTGGTGTTTGTGAATGAAGGAGCTATAACTTTTTAGACATAGCAAGGTCGATGATGTGTCATTAAGACCTTCCATTATCCTTTTAAGGATATGAATTACAATATGCAGAATATACATTAGACCGAGTTCCATCTAAAGTTGAAAAAGGAATTCTATTCGAGTTATGGGGTTTAATAAAACACTTTTTGTGGCATAAAAATGTATGGAGTTATGAGGTGTCTATTAAATCATTCTCAGGTAAAAAAACTAGTACCCAAGGGCACAAAGTGTATATTTATAGGATATTATAAAGAAATAATGGGATACTACCTATACAACCCCTTAGATAGGAAAATGAATGTCACCAGAAAAGATAACTTTATTGATAGGGAGAAAATCCATTAAAAGAATATTTAGATAAAGATTTAATTTGATGAATTTCATGCTCAAGGTACACATGAGCTGGTACATGAACGAATTTCACTGGTCCCCATGGAAGAAGTAGTTCTTGAAACACAAGTACTGCGTAGGAGCACTAGAGAGGTAAGATAACTAGTGAGATTTGTGTTTTTAGTCATTAAATATGGTGAATCATTATTTGTTGATAATGATGAACCTCTATCCTATAAAGTTTCAACAGATAGTTTAGAATCTTTAAGATGGAAATAATCCATAAATTTGGAAATGGGCTCCATATATCAGAACCAAGTTTGGTTTCTAGTCGATGCACCAATTGATGTAACCTCATAGAGTAAAAATGGATATTCAAGATAAAAATATACATGGAAGTTAAATTAAATACCTATAAAGAAATTCTAGTGGATAAAGGGTTTAAAAATCATCAAGGAATTTACTATGATGAAATATTTTCACTAGTTTCCATGTTTAAATCCATCATAATTCTACTTGTTATAAAAACTTCACATGACTATAAGATTTGTAATATGGATGTAAAAACCACTTTCTTTAAGGGAACCTTCTGGAATATGTTTATATGACACAACTAGAAGGGTTCATAAATTTAGGTGATGCCAAAATATTTTCAAGTTGCATAGATCCATTTATGGTTTGAAGGAATCTTCTAGGTAATGGAACATTTGATTAGAAAGAAGCTATAAAAGAATTTAGTTTCATTAAGAATGTATGTTATCCATGTATTTACAAGAGGTTTAGTGGGAATGAAGTTTTAATCCTAGTAGTATATGTTGATGACATATTACTTATTGAAAACAACATACCAGTATTACAGTCTGTTAAGGATTGGTTAAAGAAGTGTTTCTCCACAAAAGATATTAGTGAAGCAGCATATATTCTAGGGATCAAGATCATTCATGATTGATCCAAGATAATTCTTCGACTATGTAAAAGTATATACATTTACTAGATACTAAATAGTTTTAGTATTGAAAAATCCAAGAGGGTATTAGTTCTATTGTCACATGGTGTATATATTTCTAAGAAAATGTGTCCTCATACACAATAAGAGAAAGCGAGAATGAGTAAGATTCCATATGCTTCAATGATAGGATAAATCTTATATTCCATGTAATATAATATAATTGATGTTTTCTATGCATTGAGTATGGTAGGAAGATATTAATAAGATTTATAAGATTATATTTGGTCTGCTATTAAGGATATCATCAAGTATCTGAGAAGAACTAAGGATTTGTTCCTGGTGTATGGAGAAGACAAGGAGTCTGTCATCCAGTGCTATACTGATTATAGATTTTAAACAAACCAAAATAATCTAAAGTTACTTTCAGGATATGTTTTTTTTTCTCAGTAGAGTAGCTATGAGCTGAAGAGTTCAAAGAATCTATTTATCGCTAATTCTACAGTGGATTCCAAGTATATAACAACTTTTAATGTATCTATGGAATCTATTTGGATACAAAACTTTTTCCAGGATATTGATGTGGAACCTATTATTAAAGACTATATTACATTATATTGTGATAATACTAGAGTGGTGGATCTTTAAAAAGATCCAAATTTACACCTACAAACAAAACACAAACTCTAAAAGTATCACCTCTTGATGGATTTTTTATCATAGGGGTGAAGTTAAAGTAAGTAGAGTTCACAACTAATAAAACATGGAAGACCCTTGGAATAAAGACCTATCTTAGTATAATCATGAGTATCATATAAGAGTTAGCGTGCTGAAGGTTGTTAGTAGTTTTCTCTAGTGAAAGTGGGATCCTGTTGGAGTTGGTTCCCTAAAAACAAATTATGTTTACTTTATGATAAATTGTATAAATAGTTTTGAATATTTATAAACTCATTATCACATAATTATTGTTCTTATATGTAACATATTATGTGATAATTTCCTAAGATTAGCTATCACACTAAAATGTCATAGCAGTTCCCTGCTATGATGGGAACCTATAATTTCCATGATAGTATTCTTAAATATATGTTCTATATCCATATGAAATAATTTGAGGGACACAAATGATTTAGGCTATCAGGGTTGGATACTCTTAGGACATCGAGATATCTTCTCATGGTGTACGTCCTTGGCAATACCTAGTGTAGGATATTATGAGAATGAGACCCACCGATAAGAAATCCACATTTATATGTGTCATTGGATGTTCCTATCTGCAGATGTGTTTACTAATCCTTAGATATTAAGATTATTGTGAATGATTATTATAAGTCATGTAATTTTCTGTATTGACAAAAATGGTGATGACATATCTTCATGGTGAGGTAGGATACTTTGGGTGCATCATAAGTAATATTGTATTAATGAATAATGCAATAAAGGATTTTTCCCTTCTATTATTTAATGGAATTTGATATCTTAAACCCTTTGATGGAAATGATATAGCCTAAATAAATCCAAGACCATGGTTTTCTATAAGAAATTTTGATTTCCTAAAATTCAAAGAAAGAGACATAGAGCACATAGGTTGATGACACAAACATATAATCTAATTGATTATAGATATCATGATAAATGGATTATATTACACTATAAGCATTTATATGAGGTATTATGTCATTTCAGCATCAACTTCTTTCTCTATGGATTCCTTGGCATATCACTAGATTATAGCCTTGGACTTTAGACTTCTTCACCTAATTCTACTAAGAAAGAGGCCTAGAGGGTCACACACTAAGTGTATCGAGAATCTCAGTTAAATAATATATTATTATTTATTATCTAACAAGTTGAATAAATATTATTATCACATGTGGTTTAATAATTATTCATGTTTGATCACATATATTCTACCACTGGCTATTTGAGAAAATATTATGTAATATAAATATTTAATAAATATTAATTTTCTATTTAGTGAATATAATATTTATTTATTTATTGATGAATAATGTAGTGATATTTATTTATTAAATAAATAGTCATTATTCCAAGACAAATAAATATTGTGGAGGTATAGTGGACTGAGTTTTGTTGTCCACTAAGAAATAATATATATTTAATATTATTTTATTAAATAATATATAATTTAATTTTAAAGTTAAGTGTATGTTAAGTAATAATAATATTATTATTATTTTAGACATGGGGTTTTGAAAGGGATTAAATAAATAATAAATGAAACTTTTGTAATTATTTATTTCTAACCCTATCGGTATATAAACCCAATTATATTATTTTTTGTTGTGCCCAATGAATTCGGAGAATCCTATTGAATCCCAAGAGATCTCACTTATCCAAGAATGCTCCTAATAATAGGGAGTGGTATTCCTCCACCTTCCACTCTTGTTTCTAAAAAGATCAATAAGAATACTTTGGAAGAGATTCTCATGGAGATCAAAGGTGAACAACACAAGAAATATGATCTTCCCTTCTAGTACCCAAATATTCCTACAGATATGTTTAGATATTTTTGGAACACATGTGGGTCACCGCTAGAGAGAATATTCCCTTGATTCCTATAACTCAAAAACATTATAACATAGCTCCATTGTCAGATCCATCAAATAATAAATAATTATCACAATGTGATTCTTTAATTTATTTAATTAATTATAAATAATACATGATGATCATACAATCTAGTTCTGATGTTTTATCCAACATATGTATTCTTTGATTTAATTCCATTGATCATTATGTTTATCATCATTTAAATCTTGGATTGATCATTGATCATGAAAAAAGAAAAGTCGGGCATGACCCAATGCATGATTTTTGTATGCTTGGAACCTTACCTATATTGATTTTGAATTAACATCTAGTAATGATCTTCCACATCAAAAAAGCATAAAACAAATGTAAGAATCACTATCCAGTTAATGAGTTCATTAACCAGATCAGAAGCATAAATCTCATACTCCAACCAATCCTCTACCATATTAGGATCAAACTTTTTCCATAACCCCATAAGGTATATATTGATGGTGTTAATATAGGATATTCAGTATAAAGGTTTCCTTATCTATATTATTGGGATTTTTCATCTAATCTATAAAGGAATCTATACTAAGAACATATGGGGAAGGATATTCCCTCTACTCTTGGGGAAAGGAAACCTCATAGTCGGTCTCTAAATCAATGTTTCACCGCTCAACCAATCAATAGTGAGTAACTCAGTCATAGGCTTAGGAACATCATGGTCTTACCTCTGATTAAGTGTTCACTACCTATGGGTATAATCCTCTATCCAATGGAATGATCCTAAGGTTACTATAGAATATCTCGGTGAGCTTACTCAATAAGGGTAAGGAAGCTCATTTATGAAAACTATATGATGCATGTATCAACTTACTTTCATCCAATAAATGATTACTGAGATTTTTGGTTTGACTAAAAGGTTATCATAATCCTATAAAAAGTATATTTCATCTACCACACTTTCATTGGTCTCCCTATTGTGATTACCAAACTCAAGACCCCACAACAGATCTTCCCTAATTCCAAAACAAATCATCACATGAAAACTAACACTAAACATAATTCCTAATACATGAACTTCACTGGTAGAATTTTTAGATGACCCAACACCCTGGGGCCTCATAAAGACCAGTTATAAGCCTATTGTACCAACCCAAGCCTACTTCCAATAAGACATGGGTTGGTGACTAGAACCAAGAAGGCATAACATACATGGGAGGAATTAGTCTATAATAACTTGTAACATAAATCCATATCTAACAGATAATAATATCCAATAAAAAATCATATATATAGATATGAAAGACTTTTACAAATATTATTAAATAAATTTTAACATAAATTTCTAATAAACAAAACCCAGAGATTGATAGGTCTAGGGCCTTTGGAAGATTAGGTTCATAATGAATCAAAATGATGCTAAAACAAGACATATCTATTTTATTATATACAAAAGTCTCATAAATTCATTTGATCTCCTAAAACTTTATAGGATAACCTTTGGAATACATAAAAAATGTATGAGGTAAAAATATTTACAAGGGAATAAACATGACAATGAAGCATATCATATGTGTTAAAAGGCATAACATGGTATCATAAAAGTCATAGATCGTGAATAATCATATGGGAATATGATATAAAGAACATGGAATCATAAGATAATAGTAACATAGAAATATGGAAACAACATAAAACATGACATAATCATATGTCAAGGTTAACTGTTAAGAAAACATCACATGGTGGAAAGAGTCCCATCATTGATACATATCATCTCATAAGGAATAAACATAACCAAATGCATTGGAGCACTATTTGGGATCACCCATCATGAAATGTAAATTCTTATGTGTTTTATAAATGGAAATCAAATGTAATTCATAAAAATAATAATTACCAATCTAAATAAGTGGTTTTCATAATCATACCACATATCACAATCAAATTATATTTTATAAATATTCTAAATAGAATAATTAATTAAATATTTTGGATGTTTATATCTAAATAAATAAGTATAGGTATCAAAATATGGTGTTCATTAGAAAAATTATCATGAGAAATGGTAGATAATTAGGTATAGAAATGAATATTCAAAATGGTTTTTTAAGGAATTGGTTAAACAATTTTGAAGATAGTATAGATATGAAATTTTCACTAAAAAAAGTGGTAAACCAGAATGGTTATCCCTAAAGTATCCCTCTATTTAGTAAAATTGTGAATGGGAATAAATATGTTAAAAGATCATTACTTAAAAGGTTTGAGGAATATAAAAGTTCCCCTTAACCAGGTTTGATTTTAAATAAGGAATTTGAGAAATGAGAAAAATAAATATATAACCTTATCAAAGGAAGAGAGAATAATCTCAGTATATATGTAAGAGACATATAAATAGAATTTAGAAGAATTGAAAAACATAAAATATTGAGATAACATGATTTAGAGATATATATTTCATAACTCAATGAAAATTGGGTGGTTCAAAGAGATCCATTGCCTTATGTTAGAATTGTTTCTCACTTACTCTTAATGCCCTATTCCTTTGGTTGTCCCCTCTTGGGATACCCCTTAAGGATCCTTGAAATTTTATTTCATGAGACTAAAAGTACTATTACATAGGGGAGTAGATTGGGAGGATAATTAGACATATTTTGGGTAATATCTAAGTCTTCCAAGGTGTGAGGTGAAGGGGTGGTGAGGGGTGGTATATATAAGGGGATAAGAGGGGTGTTTTTTAGTATTACATTCAATATATTATTTTGGATCAAAACTACCAATAGTAATTCATATTTGGACTATATAAATTAAATGGTGCATGTGATTTTGAACTAATAGGTGATTTCATTACCCTTTATGCAATTAATCACATATTTAACTTATAATGGTAAATACCTCATTTTACCATATTTCACAATTCACAAAAAAAAATCCACTTTTTTTTTGAAAAATTCCAAAAATTCTCCCGAACAATTTTTTGATATGTATATTTTAAAAATGAAATCCATTTTATGAAAATAATTTTCTGAATATGAGAAATTTAACTTATTTATTAGAAGAATACCAATTTTAATATTATGTTCATTTTTATGACCCTTTGAAAAATTATTTATAGTCACATAAAGTTATATTAGAATTATAATAATATATAATATTAATTTATAATACCATTTATGTAAAATAATATTTATTTTAAATCATTATATTTTCTATAAAAAATAAAACATTTATGTTTTATATAAATAAAAATACTTATTTTATCATTTTTGAAATATTTATTTTCTTGTATCAAGATATAAATTGTTATGTAATAATATAAAAAGTAACACATAAGAGGGGGGTGAATTGTGCCTTTTCAAAAATCTTCCACAATTCTGGATTTTGACACCCTCTGCAATTTATGTGGATATGCAGTGTTTTTATTCTGTATGAAAATATGTACTGGATAAACAAAAATAAAGAAAAAATCTTTTTATATTGGTTCAGGGAACAAAGATCACCTAGTCCAATCAACCAATCACTCTCTATGTGAGCTTGGTAAATTCCACCAGTATGGCTCTCCTATCACAAGACCAATAATCCACAACTGAGTGCAGACAGTTGACACCTTTACAAGACTAAAAAAAATCCTTATGGTTCTATAACAGAGAAACAATTATCCACAGCTTATATCAAGAAGCTGATACTCCACCACACCTGAGTATGAGAAGTTGAAACTCAAATAAATCAAAAGAGATTGATTAGTTGAAATTGTTTGAACTTCACAATTGCAGTAGCATGTAATTGAAAGTAGATGGATCTTCTTATTTAGGAATAATAGTCTTCAATAGAGAATGAGTTTGAATTGATCCAAGTTTCACATAGATATTTAATTTAAAAGTAGCAACAATGAAGAGCATTCACAAAATTATAGTAGAACAAGATTGAACATGTATATTTCCAAAATGTAGTCCTTTATTAGAGTTGTTTGTTTTCTATATCACTATAAAAATATATTTTATAAATTAGTCTTATATGTGAATCACTTATCACACACACATATAAAGAGATATTATAAAGGAATATATAAAACAAAAAAACTTGCTTCAATATTTCAGATATAAAAGAATAGCCTGATTGATCATGGAAATTCAAATTTCAATTGAGTAGGAGAGCCGTAACTTCCCTTAGAAATAGGATAGATTTTCTCCGATGAATACGGTTCTTTGAATTAGTCAAAAATATCATTAAATCTGCCTTCAATTATGACTTTTCCATTGTAGTAATCTTGGATTGAATACATGGCTTGACGAACTTCATCATTAAAAACACAATGTAGGGTTGAGCTACGTAGCATAGGGTTCCTTTGCATAGCATATGGTTCCTTTGAGTAGCATAGAGTTCCTTTTCATAGCATAGGGTTCCTTTGTATAGCACAGGGATCAAGAAAATGTTTCTATAATCATTTCCATGACACCAAATTTCTTTAAATAGAATATAAATTCCCATAAAACTCACTTAACAAAAATTTATTTGAAAACAAATAGGGGTCTTTGTGAACATCAAAATCATCATAAAATATAGAGTATTGTTGAGACAATACATGCCCAATAATCTCCCCATTTTTTATGATCACAAAACCCATAACATAATCCTTAACAAAAATTAAAGTAAATATTGGATTTGTAAAACACAAAAATTAGATATAGAATTTTTTTCAAAATTTCTATTTCAAATAATTATTTCAATAAATAAAAATTTTCAAAAGAAAATGTTGTGGTTGAAAATAATTTCCCAATATCCCCCAGAGATAGTTTCCATTCCATAAACTAAAATCTTATCTCCATTTTTATGTTATAAAAAATATGGTTTTGAAAGAATAAAGAAAATAAACCACAATTAATATAGCACAAAACTATAAATCAATAGTTATGAATTCTGGCATAAAAAATATAAGATTGGCAGTGAATTATTGAACTGAAATAAATATAAATAAATCTAAATTCTAATAAACTAAATTTAAACTTACATTAAAATGTTTTTAAAAGTTATAGTACAATCCACAATAAATAAGGGTCTTAAAAATGAATGGTTAGAGTTTAGTTTCAGCAGGTATAAAGGGTTATTCTTGATGAGGAAGGGCATGAACAACACTGTTAAGATTAATCAGCTTCAACAACAGGATTTGGAAGTGGTTGTTAATTTTTTTTTTCTAGTGTTAAAGTATCTTCTTTGAATCATTTCCAACCTTCAAAATTTCAACCAAATCTACCTTTACAAATGCATTCATATCTTCTTATAACTGAATGAAATAATTTAACTTGTCTTTAACTTGATTAATCACTAGTCCCAACTAAGATTCATTCTAAGTTAGTTGACTCACTAGGTGTTTTTGATTTTCCAACAAAACATTTAAAGGTATGCTATCAAACTTAAGAGTGTGTATCCTATCATCACAGAGATAATTTCTTCAAACTTTCTAAGAAATTTTTGCGATGTTTGTTGAGAAGAGGTAGATTATTGATTGCTTGTTTTGAGAGACTGAAACTCTCTACCTATCATAAACTTAAACTAATCTAAATCTTTCTTATTGAAAGACTCATACTTTAATGGAAAAAATTCTCTTGACATCTTGGCCATAATATCCTTAAGATCTCCAACTAAAATGATATTTTCTTTGAATTCTATTAAATGAAGCTTATGAGCTTCAAACTCAAATCTCTATACTAAAACAAAATTTTATTCTACAAAATTTTTCTTCTCATATTTCAACTGATCTATTAAAATAAAATTCCAAGCCTCCAATATCTATATTTTTATAAGTTGGGCATTAGACTTTGAATCAGAATATTTGAGATAATTTACTCCTGCTTGATCAACTTCAATTAAATCCAGGCTTGGCTCAACAACTCTTTTTGGTATGATTCCTAAATCAAATCCTCCCAAAACACTAGGATTAGGAAGAATTTGATTTCCATGGTTAGGGATATCTTCACTATGAAGTTATTGAATTTTATTCTCCTTCTCAACTTGTTCATTCACTTGAGCCTCACCCCTATCTTCTCTTTTCTCACCAAGTGGAATGGCATCCACTTCTTCAACGGGGGCTTCAACAATAAATTCCAGAAAATTAACTAAAACTCTTCTTATTTTATGAACTTGTGATTCCTTTGGCCTCAAATTGTCTTCATCATCAGGCCTTTTAAGAACTGATATAACTAAAGGGATAACCCTTTTCTACCCCTAATAAGTTGCTAATAACTTTTGTTGTTACTCCGTACCAAATGGAAGAAAAATATTGCATGATTTTATCCAAAAAAACCAAGATTATTAACTATTCCATCATTCAAGGTATTGATTTGGTGACAGGATCTACCAATGAACATATTCAAAATATTTTTTTCTTCACATAAATAAAGAAATAATCATACCATAGGGATAATATCTCATTTTTTCATCCACATTAAAGCAATGGTTTAAATATCTAATCATAAACTGATTGAAATTAAACTAAAAATTGTTCAAAAGAAGAAACATAATATACTTGTATGAATAAAGGACTTTCTCAAGATCAGCGGTCCTAGGAAAGATCCCAGATTGAATAAACTTCATCATCATGTGATGGTTAGGAGAAATTTCTTTCATAAACACTTTATTGATAGTTCTTGTTCCAAACAAAGAAAACATAATGTCCTATGATGTATGTATTTCATTACTAATATATATTAAACCAAATTAAAACTTCCCCTCATAGGGAAAATGGGACATCTCTTCCATTTCCATAGAGGATAATGAAAATTATTTATAATCAATGGAAGATAAAATAGTGTCTTCTTTAAAACCAAGACTGAAAGAATCATTTTTATAGAATAATTTAACTTCTATTTCATAAACCATTGGCATGTTATCTTCACCAAATGCATAAAACATACCTTGAAAATGCATTGATTCCTTAAGAAACAGATTTTTATAATCTAGATAATCAAAATCTATTACCTTTCCTTACAACACCTTGCGGTATTTCCCTGAAGCATAGACATTGTTATCCAACTTAGCATCCATGGATATTTGTGAAGTTTCCATCTCAAATAGTTTATGTATTGAAGGGATTTACAGTTTAGGGTTTTTGGTAGATGGGAATCAAAAGAAAGAGGTACTATGTAGGTCAAAAGGATGTGTAAGAGTGGAGAGTGTGGGGGAAGGAAAATAGTTTTCTCGTGCCGATACAAAATGTAATCAATACAAAGGGGATACTGAAGGAGAGTGCAAACCCTAGGATGTTTTTATCTGCCTCTCATCAGTGACGATAGTGGAAACAACACTGGTCCCTCCTCCCCCGTCAGAGGAGGGGCCTCCGACGTCCAACAAGAGAGCAAGGACTTCTTTCCACCCCTTCTCTAACCCCGACTATCTTCCTCCCTTCCCAAATGCTTTGCTAAATCCCAAAGACGCGGATCTCATTGACAGTCTCCCCAATCTCCAGATTTCATCTTCAGAGTGCACGAAAACCACCATGCTCTTGAACCACACACTGGTGGCTTATTTTCGATAGAGGAGACCTTTGGTTGATTCATTAAATAGGTTCATCTTCGAATCTTGGGATCTTCATGAGAGGGAGAAAGTGGGTTTTCTCAACAATCAGCATATCATGATCCAATTTTCTTCTGAGGAGGACCTCATCAGAGTATTTTCAAGATCCCCCCATCGTATTGATGGTTTTCGATTATTCCCATTTCATTGGTATTTTGAATTCCACGTGAAATAGGATCCACATTTAGCTTCTATTTGGGTAAGTTTTCCAAATCTTCTTTTTCCATTTCAAAACCCATCCGTTATTAGGATGATTGGTAATCTGGTTAATAGATTTCTATGTTCTGATAGTCGTACGGAGGCAGTTTGTCACCCTGTCAACCCATATGTTTTTGTGGAACTAGACCCATCTCGAATTCCTTTTGAGTATGTCTGGATTTCAATCGGTGAGGAATATAGGTGTAGGAAACGTGTGATTTATGAAAACTAGACTGATTTTTGTTCTACCTACAATCGTCTAGGGCACTCATCAGATACTTTTTGTCAGGGTTCTGTATTACATAGGGGCAGGGGAATGGGTAATGAAGTCTGATCGATGTGAAAGTGACCAAGACACTCTATGGGGGTTTGTTGTCGGGGAGTCTAGCCCAAGGGAAGGATGGAAAATGGCTGGAGGGGTAAGTTTCTAGAGGAATGTGAGGAGGATGGCCCGGGTTAGTAGACAATGAGTATAGAGGGGGGAGGTCGCGGACCTCAGCTATTTTGAATTTTGGAGGAAGAGAAACTCGATAGTACTCTAGTGGAATCAAATGTGTCTCTTAAGGGGATTTATGGCATAGATTAGGTGAAGAAGGCCTTAGTATCTCAGGTTAACCTCCAGGTGTCTGAGGTGTTCAGTAGGATGAAGTAGGATCTGGATGGACCTTCCCTTAGTGAGCTGAAGGATGATGGTATGGTCCCGTATGAGGCTGATCAAATGGACAACCAGATGAATGGGAGTACTGAAGTTATGGTGCAGTTGGTTAGTGGGGAGAAGGTTTCCTCTATAGATCCTTGCACCGAGGTGTTATGGTTTGGCAGTGGTGAGGTGTATAAGGGGAGGCAGGATCCTGAAACTGATGCGGTTAATTCAACCAGAACTGGGAATTTATGGGGTTTAGATTATTTGATCCAGACTCCTATCCACTTGAGTAACAAATTTGAAGGCCTTTCCGGGGTTGGTTTTTGTTCATATACATATATCTTGGTTTATGATGATGGGGTATCCATTAAGGATACCAATGAAAGTGAACCCGATCTCTCAGCAGAAGGAGCATTAATTATGAAGAGTAATAAGAGTCTTAAGAGGAGGAAGGGGAGGAAGGATTACTCCTCCTTACCCCCTTCTATGGAGACTCAGTCTGTGAAAAAGAAAAACAAAAAGAATATGGCCAATGAGATTTTGAGAAACCAGAGACCAGGGGACTAGGGAATTCATCCTTTGGATTTACTTTTAATCTCCAAAGAACAAGTGATTGAGCAAGTTCTACTTCTCAATGCAACTAAAGAGGAGGCTGCTAAAATGATGGGGAGGTTAATAAGGGTGAATCTTAACGAGGAGTAATACTCATGGATTGAAAAACATGATTTAATTATGGTGGGGGGTTTCAATAAAGGGAACAATAACATCGAGGAGTACATTCAGTCCTAGGATCATCTAACTTATTATTTTGAAAAGAGAATTATGGAGGTTCTAGGTACCCAGATTTCTTCTTTATCTTGAAAATTGTTTAGGGAAAAAGATTTTGGAAATATCAATTTACTTTTTAATGACTCTATTTAAGATTATGTTTTGGTGGTTTTTTTGAGAGGTTTTCTTATTAGAGTTATCTTCTCTTAGAACTTTTCATGTTATTTTTTTTGGTGGTTTTTGGAGCTACTTCATATGGGGATCAAAGTAGGAAGTCTCCATTGGTGCATGTCATTCGGATTGAAATGAATGAGAGGGTATGGATATGACATCGGTTTTGTGCTCGTTCTCTTATGCATAGGACAACTATCCAAATGACATGCTTTAGAGAAGGCTTATCATCACGATGCAATTTCTGGGGAGAGGCAACTCCGGGTTTTAGGTTTTTCTTTGTTATGGATTTTTTTTGTAATGTTGGAAAAGTGGTTTCTCACTTTCCCTCAAAAGTTTTTTTTATAATAAAAATGAATTTTCAGTAATCTGATAAAGAATGTACTCATTACTTTTTAATTTTGAAAATAAAAATAAAATAAAATTTAAATGAAATGATTTTCAAAATAAATTGAAATAAAACTGAATAAAACATATTAAATAAATCTTACTAAAATAAAAATAGAGAACTAGAAATAAATTAATAAAAAATTAATTAAAGTGAAATATTCCTAACTCCCCCTTAATAAAATTAAAAGTAGAACTAGGAAGTGTCTTAGTAAAAATATCAGCTAACTGATATTCAGTATTAAAAAATTATAAAGAAAAATCCCTTTTAAGAACATGATCTCTTAGAAAATTATTCCTTATATCAATGTATTTACTCCTAGAATGACTTAGGATTTTTAAAAATATTAATTTCATTATTATTATCACATAAAATAGGAATACTATTAGAGTTTAGTCTAAAGTCCAATAGAGTGTTTTTCATCCGCAATACTTGTGCACAACAACTTCCATCAAACACATATTCTTCCTTAGCAGTTGATAGGAAAACTGAGTATTGTTTATTACTAGACCATGAAACTAAATATTTTCCCAAAAAGTGATAGGTTCCTAAAGTAATTTTTCTATCTAATCTACAACCTCCAAATTCCGCATCTGAATATAAAATTAGATAAAAATAATCAGTTTTGGGGTAAAGAAGAGATTGAAAAACCATTCCTTTTAAATATCTAAAAATCATTTTGATAGTAGTAAGATGTGACTCTTTTGGATTTGACTGAAATATATCACAAAGACATATAAAAAACATAATGTATGGTCTTCTAGTAGAAATATATAACAAACTACCAATCATACCTCTACATAACTTATTGTCAAATTATTTTCCAGATTTATCCAAATCAAGTTTTATATTGGTAATCATAGGAGTTGTATATGTATTATAGTTCTCAAGTCCAAAATTTTCTATAAATAAATAATATAATTGCTTTGATTTAACACATTTCAATAATTTTTTTGATAAATTTAAAATCCTAAAAATAAATTCAGTTCTCCCATAATACTCATTTTAAATTCTTTTTTGCATTAGATTTGAAAAATCACAACAAATATTTTTATTAGTTGAGCCAAAAATAACATCATCAACATAAATTTTTACTAATAAAATATTAGAAAAAATGATTTTTTTGAAAAGTGTTGGATCTGGAAATCCAATAGTAAATCCATTTTTCAAAATAAAATAGCTTAATGTTTCATAACAAGATCTAGGTTCTTGTTTAAGGCCATAGAGAGCTTTGGTAAGTTTAAAAACAAAATTTAGTTTTTGAGAATTTTCAAAACTAATGGGTTATTAAACATAACCTTGCTCCATTAAATAAATATTTTAAAAGTCAGATTTAACATCCATGTGATGTAGTTTAAAATTAATATGAGATGCGTATGATAAAATAATTCTAATGGATTATAATCTAGATACAGGGGAAAAAGTATCATCATAATCTATACCTTCTTCCTGATTATATCCTTCAGCTACTAATCTAGATTTATTTCAGGTTATGATCCCTTGATCATCCTGTTTATTTATAAATACCCACTTGGTTCCTATAACAAGATAATTGGTTGGTCTTTCTACTAGTTCCCAAACTTCATTCCTTCTAAATTAATTTTTTTCTTCCTTGATAGATAGAATTAAACTTTCATCATTTAAGTCTTACTCTATAGTTTTAGGTTTGAATTTGGATAAAAAGGTATAAAATTCAGCTAGGTTTCCAACATTTTTTAGTTTTGATTCCTCTGTCTAGATCTCCTATTATAGTTTCTAAAGGATAGTTCTTTAGGGTTCTAGATTTTCTAGGCAAGACACTTTCAGGTTCTACAGTATCATGTTCTTTTAAACTGGACTGAATTTTATTAATATCATTTTCAATATCATTTTTAAGGGTTTAGAGTCTCATGTTATTAAAATTTTCAGTGACTTCATCATTTTGATATTTCTTTTTAATGAAAGGGTCAGTTTCATCAAACTTTACATGAACTGATTCTTCAATAATACAAGACTTTTTATTAAACACTCTATAATCTTTAGAGGTATTAGAATATCCTTAAAAGATTCCATCATCATCTTTTGGATCAAACTTACAAAGTTTGTCCTTAGTATTCAAGATATATACCATGCATCAAAAAACATTAAAGTACTTTACTTTTAGTTTTAAGTTATTCCAAAGTACATAAGGTGACTTTTTAAAAATAGGCTTGATTAAAACTATATTCATGATATAGAAGGTTGTACTTATATATTCTTCTAAAAAATAGGTATGAAGACTATATTCATTTAGTATAGTCATTTTCATTTGTTGAATAGTTAGATTTATTCTTTCAACAATTCCATTTTTTTGAGGTGTTCTTGGTGTATAGAAGGTGTGTTTAATACCTAGATTTGATCAAAAGTAATTAAATTCTTGATTCTCAAATTATACACCATTATTACTTATTAATAAAATTATTTTAAATCCTATTTCATTTTGAACAATTTTACAAAAACTTTCAAAAATAGTGAAAACTTCACTTTTAAGTTTTAGAAAATAAACCCAAGTAAATATAGAATAATAATTAACTAAAACATAAACATACAATTTACCAACCAAAATTTATATCCTTTATGGTCTAAAAATCCATATGGATAAGTTCTAAAGGTTTATATGTAGCAATTTTGTTAATAGATTTGAAATATGATACGTGTTTCTTACCAATTTGGCATTCCTCACAGAATCTATCATTGTAAAACTTAAGACTAGGAAAATCAGAAACTAACTATTTCTTAGAAAATTTATGTAAAGAATAGATATTTTAGTGTCAAAGTCATATAAGAAAAATCCATGATTCATTAGTATTAGTAGTTAAACAATTCACTTTTTGTTTACATAAGGAATTTAAATCCAAAGCATAAACATTGTCTGTTCTTGGTGCTCTAAACTTGAGAAACTTATCTTTAAACACAGAGCATGAATTGTTAGAAAAATCAATATAAAAACCATCATCACAAAGTTGAGAAATACTCATCATATTTTTCTTTAATTCTTGCACATAGAGTAATTTGTTTATTGAGATAGTTTTTTTTGATTTCCAATAGTTCCAACTCTAACTATTTTTCCTTTGGAATTATCACCAAAAGTGATAAGACCTCCATCCATTTATGTCAGTGTGTGAAAATTTGATGGATCTCCACTCATATTTCTGGAACATCCAATTTCCATATACTATATAATTTTTTTGTTCTTATGGCCTATTAATTACTAAAGCAATTATACAAATGTTTGTTTTGGTACCCATATTTTCTTGGGTCTAGTAGTGTTAGCTAGAAATGATCTGAGAATCTATATCTTCTTTGTTTTTGTATCATTTTCTTCAACAAAAATTTTAGAAATAAAATTTCTTTTAATGACACTTATTTGAGGATTTTTCAAATAATAGTTTTTAGAGATATGTCCTTTTGTTCCACAATGATCACAGGTTGTATTTTTAGAATTGAGCACAAAATAGTTTTTATATAATTTTGATTTCTCACCCTTTATTCCTATTCTATATCATTCAATTTTAATGAAATTATTTACAAGAATATAATTTAAGATATTTTAACCATTAGTGAAAAAAGAGAAGCACTGTTATAAGTTTCTAATTCATCTTGCAATGCTTTGATCTTTTCTTCACGATCAACACAGTTTGTTGTAGATGAGTTGAATTTGTCAGCCAACTCTTGATGTTGTTTTAATAGAGTGTCTCTTTCACATAAGATAATATTATAAATATTTTTTAAAGACTTGTGTTTCTTTATTACAGAATCATATTTTTCTTCTAACACTGAATAATAGACATCTAGTTTATCATTTGAGAAACTATTATTACCAGAATCAGAGGACTAATAAATTTGTACCTTTTATTCTTCTTTATTGGCCATAAAGCACATGTTTTCCTTTAGATTTGACTGTTCATTCTATGAATCAGCCTTTGAAGGACTGCTGGAGTCTTCAGATACACTCCATGTGGATTTCATTTCTCTTTTCCCTTTGTGATAATAATAAAAAAAGTTATGATATATCTTTTCTAGACTTTTACTTTCATCTTTCAGTTGAGTGAAGTCTAGTATAATATGAACCAATTTATTACACTCATAGTAACAAAATTCTCTTAGCTATTTATCATAATTCCTGAAGGATTTTATGAATCCTCTTTTCTTCTTGTAAAACTTACCGAACCTCATAGATAGCTAAGGTGGTTCTATTTTAGAATCAGATGAGTCTGAATTTTTCTTTTCTTTGACTTCTTGATTTATTTTTCTGTTGTTCTTCTTAGATGTCACCTTCATAGAAATATTTTATTTCTTCACTAAAATCTTATGATCTTCAGATTTATATTGAATTTATGCTTCATATATCATTAGTGTCCCAATTAGTTCTTTAATTATAAGATCATTGACTGGTGATGATTGTCGAATAGAAACAAATGTGTCATTCCATTTAAAAGGTAGTACTCTCAGTACTTTTAAATCTTGATCAGATTGTTTGATGGCTTCACCTAAGGTTGTAATATTGTTGATAATTTCTATAAGCCTTCCATTTATCTGTGTGATGATTTCACCATAAAACATTCTAAAGGTTTCAAACTTCATCTTTTCTATTTCATACCACATCTGTCTTACATTTTGTATCCCTTCACAGGTAACTGCAATAGTTTGCCACATTTCATAGGTAATAGGACATTGTGATACCTGACTAAACCCATTTGATCCAAGATAGCAAATAATAGTATTCATATCTTTATTCAGATTTTATTGTGGCTTCCCATGTTTAAAGTTTCTTATGAATATTATATGGGGTGATGATCTTGGAGTAAACTATAAATCCAATATTTCTAATATAGATAATCATCCTTGATTTCCAACACCAATAATTTTTACCATTGAAGTATGGGGATCAAACCATTTCCATTCCTTCTCTGGGATAATCCATTTCCATATTTTTATAGACCTTGTATGGTTTATCTTGCTATAGATTTATCCCAAAGCTCGCCTTTGATACCAATTGTTAGGTCGGGATATACGAAGTAACACACAAGACGAGGGTGAATTGTGTCTTTTCAAAAATCTTAGAAAATTATAGATTTTGAAAATCTTTGTAATTTATGTGGATATTTAGTGTTTTTATTTTAGATGAAAATATGTATCCGATAAACAAAAATAAATAACACAATTTTGTATAGTGGTTTGAGGCACAAAGATCCCCTGGTCCACTCTACCAATCGCTCTCTCTATGAGCTTGGTAAATTCCACTAGTATGGTCCTCTTATCACAAGACCAAGAATAAACAAGTGAGTGAAGGCAGTTGAAAAATTTACAATACTAAAAACAAATCCTTCATGTTCTATAACAGAGAACTGATTATCTACATCTTAGATCGAGAAGCTGATACTCCACCACAACTGAGTACAAGTAGTTGAAACTCAAATAAATCAAAAGATATTTATTTTTTGAAACTATTTCAACTTTATAATTGAAACATTATGCAATTGACAGTAGATGGATTTTATTCTTCAAAAATAATAGTCTTCAATAGAGAATGAGTCTAGAGCGATCCAGGTTACAGATAAATCTTCAATTTAGAAGCAGCTACAAAATAGAGCAGTCACAAACTTACAGTAGAACAAGATAGAACATTTATATCTCCAAAATTTAGTCCTTTATAAAAGTTTTTTGTTTGATATAGAACTATACAAAGATATTTTATAAAGAAGTATTATATGTGAATAACTTATCACACACACATATGAATAGATATTCTAAAGGAATATATAGAATAAGAAAACTTTCTTTAGTATTCCAGATCTAAAATAATAGCCTGATTGATCACAAAAATTGAAATTTCAATTGACCAGGAGAGTCATAAATTACCTTATAAATAGGAAATATTTTCTTAAATGAACACGGTTCTTTGAAATAGTCAAAACGGTCATTAAATCGATCCTCAATTCTAACTTGACTATTGTAGTAATCTCGGATTGAAAATGAAACTTGAAGAACTTCACTGTTGATAACACAATACAAGGTTTTTCTACAAAGCGTAGAGTTCCTTTATGTATCATAGGGTTACTTTTCATAGTGTAAGGTTCCTTTGCATAACATAGGGATCAAAACAGTGTTTCTAGAATCATTCCCACAACACCAATTTTTTTAAATAGAATATAAATTCCTATAATACTCACCTAACAAAACTTTATTAGAAAACAAAAAGGGGGTCTTTGTGAACATCAAAATCATCATAAAATATAGATTATTTTTTACAAAATACATTACCAACATAAATATTTAATATTTTTATTTTATAAGATACCTAAATATTATTTTACATTTCCATGGGTGATGTTACTATTTTAATGGTTGGTTTATTATACCTAATGGTCAGATTATTATACAACAGTTATATTAATATTCTAGTGGTTATATTTATAACAGTTATATAGGTTCCCTAAATTATAAAAATAACTCATATTTAATTAATTATTCATTCACTTCTTTTTTATCACAAGGTTATATATATTTTTATTTTCAAAAATGAATATTACAATATTAATATTATGCTTAATTTTTGTATTGTTATTCATGAATCTTAATATTTTGGTTGATCAACTAGATTTAAATGTTCATATTATCATTATCTTATTTTCAATTTCTTATCCCATTATGATATTTGAAATTCTCATGGGCATATTTATTCTCTAAATTTAATGTTAAAATTAATATAATGAATTTTTTTTTGTTTTATGATGAGGGTCATGTGCTCTATATAATACTATCTTACTAAATATGAAACATGTATATAATTATAAGGGGAAATTCCATTTATAAAATTATGGTTCAATAAAATTATATATATATATATATATATATACATAACAAAATTTTAAAATAGACCATGCATGTATAATAGCTATCCAGTACAATTCTATAATGGTTAGATAAAAAAAAGAAATAAAAATATAGAAGATATAAACTAACATGAGCTATTGACCCCATGAATGGGATAATAAAACCAAGTAACATGGTAACCTAGAATATTATCCATCAAAAATCATATCCACCAAGAATAATTTTCTTTTAATATAAATTTACTCTACAAAATCCTCTAGCTCCATATCTTTTATCCACAACATCCATATAGACACAACACATGTGGGAACAAGGACCGTGTAGTGGTGAGTATAAATATACCTAGTAGGATGATCTAAAAAACATAGAGTAATGTTGGAAAAATTGTTTATATCAAACTAAAATCTAAGAAAATTGGTAGGATATTCCTAAAGGAATAGATATTCTCTAAACACAAGAAATCCATTGGAATATAGGAATATCATTATTCAATGATCATATCAATAAGGGATATTATGTCACATAAAACCATATATACTAAGAGAATAGGGAAATTTATCTAATAATAATGTTAAAATTACTAATATAATTGATACCTTTAAGTCATTAGAGGATAGAAAATATCACACCCATAGCTCATCTTTTTAATAGTAATATCTTGAAGGGGACCAGGTAAATTATTATCAGGTATATATTACTTGAACTTTTTGACACTTGTCACTTTAATATAATCACTCATTAATAATTGTAAAGGGGGACCCATTCCACACTGGAAGACTCTTTAATTTAGAGGGTTATAGACCCCTATGTTTGACTTTTACCTCAGTGTGTGTAGTGTGCATTAACTAAGAGGGTTATATACTCCATTAGTGGAGAACCCATTACCTATCACTATGGGAGGGTTACCTACTCCACTATATACATGGAGGACCTATAACCTAGAGATGATATGTTATTAATAGGTTTCCAACCCTATAAAAATTCTATAAATACCCTCCCAAACTCATCACTGTCTCTATACAAGATATACATCCAACTTCTCAAGAACTTTGGATATAAACCCCATATGAAAACTAAATTCATACCATCATGTTCTATATAGAAAAATTCTCATAATGTCCCAATTTTACCTCCAAATTTGGAAATTTTTTATAATTTTACAATGAATACTAAAAATTTTCAAATACATTGTGTTTCCCTATAGGGTATATAGCCTGTAAAGTCACTTGGGTAGACTATTTTTATACTACAACCACTCAATCCATGTGAAGTGAATATATATGATGTGTCAATTAGGGTAAATAGTATGTAGGTTTACTCAATCTTGATTACATGTTTTCTAGATATATGTATATTCAACTCAATAGTTGCGCATGGATCCTTTGAGAAGTACATAGTGTATAGGACCACAAAACTACTTATCATGTATGGCCTGTACAACCCAATCCACCTTTTTTTAAATAAATTCCATGTGTGATATGGACTACAACATGTGGGACCTTTCTATTAACTTGGTGTGTACACAAATACATACCAAGGTATTTGAACCTATGTTTCATAGGGTGTGACCGAGAGTAACATGATGTGTGTTATTTAATTCATAGGGAAAATACTCCTTGTCATAGTTTCTGAGAAACATGGTGAGTATCACAAACATACATTCCATTCATCATTAAATAGAATACCAAAATTATAAATGTTGGAAAACATATCATGTGATCGATAGATACATTCCTTGTAGTGAGAAAATATTAACATTTCTAGAATCTTTAATTCCTTACCATGAACTTCGTTGTTTCCTCTACTTCCAGTCATGCCTCTACTCACAACCAAACTCTATTCCCCTTCCAGCTTCTATAAAACACTGACATCATTAAAAAAACATTATAGTTCTTTAAAAATAAAAGAGAATAATTTTAGAAAAAAATTTAAAGAAAAGAAATCAAGGAATAGTGGGAAGTGGGAAGCCTAACCACCCATGCAGTATTTGGAATAATGTTTTTTAGAGAATATGGGAATATCAAAATTAAGAGAGTTATTAAGGAGTTAACTATTTTTCTATCCATTGTACTTCTATATTAATAAATTCTCATAATCATTAATTGGAAATGATCAAAATCCATCAAGAATAATAATAATAATAATAATAATATAATTATTATTAATATTTATCAACATAATTAACACATGATTAATCTACTAAAAAAATGAAATTCTATTAGTGTTGAAAAACAAATAGAATTATTCATAAAAATTTACTTTAAATTATCATAAAAAATAATTAAAAAATTACAATTAAAATATTTATTTCATCACTAAGTTGTTTTTTAAATTATCATGTTATGAAAACAATCTCCATTATCTTAAAATATTACAATAATCAATAGGAAAAAAAATCATGATAAATCAAGAAAAAAAATTCATTATCCAAAATCCAATGATAATATTCCAATAAAATATTAATTTATTGAAAACATATTCCACACAAATTATTCATTATGCCATGATACATCATTAATTAAATATTAAAACACACAAATAAAATAATATCTAATGTCTAAATAAATAATTATTTTTACAACAATCAAATAATTCTAAAATATTTGATTTTCACAATATTTAATTATTATTTTCATATTAACACTGAGAATAATTTAGATAATTCCATATTAAAGTGAAGGATAAAATTAATGAAGAATGAGTTGAATTAGAAATAATAAGATGTCCTACCTTTATGGTGAATTTCAATCAAATTATGATTATTTCAAGTTCCTCAACCATCATTGTCTCTACTATGTGGAATGTGTAGACCATGTGGAATTTTTCTTCATTGTGTGGAGAAAGATTGATGAACATACAAGGAGTTATACCAATAAGAATAAATATAGGGATATAGGGGATGTCTTTTTTGAATTTACTATGAAGGAAAAGTAATTTTTATAGAGATATTATACCTCCCCATAATATCATCCCCTTAATTCATCAATAACTAACATTAATGTTTTTCCTTTATAAAGCCTCACATCATGGATAGGTCAAAAAATTAAAAATATCCAGTAATAAAGTATCAAATAATATTTTTTAGCACTACAAGTCCAAATCAATGTATCCCCACCAAAAATAAAAATAAAAATAAAAATTTATCTTTACTTGAGTAATTAGGGATTTAAATAAACTACAAAGATAATTGTTTAGTCTAAAGACACCCGAGCACATAATTATACCTCACCTAGGAAAAAACCCCATTTTTAACACAACCACAATGTCAAAAATTTAATTTTAACTTTCATTTAGGATTTATTAACATATTTTCTTATGGAATAATTATTTATTTATTTAATAAATATTTAATATACCTTAAAATCTGAATTTCATGGAACTTAACCAAAATTTATATAAAGGGTAAACACCATATTATAAGTTTAATGAAACCATTAATTTTTTTTCCAAGTTCAACCTTTATGGTAAACATAATATTTTACACCCATTAAAAGACCTAACCTTCAAATCTCAAAAAATAAATTAAGTCTATCCTGTAAAAAATATATCTCGCTACAAAAACCATATATTCTAGGATTTATTGGTTATTACAATCTATAATAATGTTTATTATTCTCCTAAATTCATATAATTATTAATTTTTCTAATGAATCATGTACTTTTATTCATTAGGAAAACCATGAATATTTATATCCTTTAATGAATGGAATGAAATTAGCAGAATGATCAATGATTTTTCCCATATTTAGAAATAATATATCTTTATCCATTTTAATCATATGTATTTGTTTGAATTAAATTCATCTCCATGTTATAATTAGTCTATTCTATAAATAATATTCAATGAATGATACATCAAGTGTACAAAAATGATAAAATAAGTATTTATCATGTTAGATGAGATATCTATTGAAAAGTGATTGTATTACATAGTGAACATTTGTTTAATGGTATTTTTTGGTATTTTGTATCCTTATATCCTTAAGGGACATGATATTTTTAAAGATATAACTATTATTCTATGATTTTGAATTTTTATTATCAATATAAGGGTTAATATTTCACATAAGTTGTGTATCCAAAATTTCCTCTCATTCAAGATAATTATAGTTCAGGATAATGTTGACCTAATTCTCATGGGTTGATGATCATATGATCATATGTAACGCCCCGACCCCAGTTACCCAGAGTCGGTGCATTACTTTGTAACATTGGCATGATCACAAAAGATCAAGTCTCGAAAGACCGATTAGTTTAGTATCCTTGGAAACACTAGATACATTCATAAATGTTACATTACATCATAAAGTGAAAAATCTATGATAACAAAGTCTCCATAGTCCACACTCATATCCTCTTCTGACTATCCCTGTAGGTCATTCATAAAATACTTCTTCACATCTTGGAAAATATTAAAACATTGAAAGGGGTGAGCTCATATGCTCAGTAAGGATAACAATATTGTGGAAGCTTTCATAAATAAACATTAACATTTAAGGCAATGTATAACTAAAACAAAAGCCTTTTTAAACTTGAACTTCAGCATAATATGGAAAAAGCAAAATGAAATAATGCCATTTACTTATTCACATGGATATTCTACTAGTCGAATAACCACATGAAATATCAATAACCACTTTCATAATGATGGAATGCATAATGCCAGACTATCATAACCATGCATCCAAGGCCTCATGCCAAGACAACAAATAAGATTTTGTCAAGGCCTCGTTCCAAGACACTAGTTTGTCTCATGAGACCTACTGATGCATCGAGGAGCTATAGCGGGATCCACCCGTCACTTATTAAGTCCAATGCATTCCTCATATGAACAGGTTTAAACATATCATAAACCATAACATAATCATATCACATAAAACGTGCATAAAGGAAACATAACATTTCCACATTTCAATCACAAGATATCAATACAACACATGGATATAATAAAAACACTTTCAAAACCATTTTCAATACCAAAATAAAATAAAGTTAAAACTTTGTATTTATTTTTCATTTAAAAAGTTATGGCTTGTAGAGGAAGCCGAAACCCAAATAATGGTCATGGAAGCGGAGAAGTCATTGTCGCCGTATACGTACGACAAAACATTCCCATTTTTCGTTTAGTAAACGCTTCGTATAAAAAAGATTCCTTTTGAATAAATATAAAAGTCAAAGGGGTTTATACACCGTATAAAGGAAAGTTGTGTATAAAACCAAATATGCCTCAATGAAATGAGATTGAGACGAAGTCCCTCACAAAGATCATTTTTTTAAATAAAATAGATTTATTATGTGTATTCACTATAAGTACACATAACTAAAGTACAAATACAAGATAGGACAGAATAATATCATGACATAATTTGAAAGTAGGAGATTAACCCAAAGAATGGAAATTGGGTTAAGAAGTTCCCTTACAAAGATCATTTTTAAATAAAATAGATCTATAATGTGTATTCACTCTAAGTACACATAAATAAAGTACAAATACAAGATAGGACATAATAAAATCATGACATAATTTGAAAGTAGGAGATTAACCCAAAGAATGGAAATTGGGTTAAGAAATTCCCTTACAAAGATAATTTTTAAATAAAATAGATCTATTATGTGTATTCACTATAAGTACACATAAATAAAGTACAAATACAAGATAGTACATAATAAAATAATGACATAATTTGAAAATGGGAGATTAACCCAAAGAATGGAAATTGGGTTAAGAAATTCCCTTACCTCGTGTCCGAATTCACTCGACCGTTCTTTGATCTCCTGAATAATAAACTAGAGTTAATATCTAACTTCTTAAGAACCTTTTTAAAGTTCATTATTCCTTTTATATCACTTATTACCATGTCATGAACATTATGTAATTATTTAAGTTTATAACGGTCGTTTTGTCGGTCTTAGGTTCTTGAGTCAAAAATAAAATTCTTATAATTACAAGTTGTTCATGTGGTGATATATCCATTATATCCAGAATTATATTCATGATTTATATATCATATACATCATATATATCCATTATATACATTCATTTATAATATTACATAACATTTAGAGGTAAGAAATGAAATGCACCGTTCATGGAGACGGTAAGCCGTACGTACGCATGAACGCTACTTTCATTTCTATTTCGTATTTAATGGAATGAAGTTATAATTATATAAAGGTATAATATAATTCCAGTATAATATAGTGTATAATACCATTTACTCCATCCTTTATACATCCCACATATGGCATTAACGATTCAAATCACTTTGAGGGGGCGGTAGTCTGCACTTCCTAAAATGAAAATATCGCGTTTACCCATAATGGAAACAAGAAAGGTATGCCATAAATGAAAAATACATAACCTTAAGTGAAACATAAACATAAACATATTATATATCATATATAAATATAGTGACATCTTAATGTCCACCTTTGAAGGTGTTATATGAGTGTTGAACAATCATCGTTTCGTGAGGCAGAAATTCACCATCCACAGAAACAATATGTTCTTTAACCATTAGATGTAGGTGTGTGTAAGTGTAGCTCGAATACTTCTTATAACAACATCCTAGTATATTGAGGATACTGGTGTTTTTACAAAAGAAATTAATAAAAAGATTTTAGGGGGTTGGATAAGAAAATTAAACAAAATAACATAAGAGAAGACATTACCTTAAAATCGGGTAACTCTTTTGATTTGAGCCAAAGGCTTACTTGGGAAGAATTCTGCCCAAATTGAGTCTTCTAGGAGTAAGGGAAGGAAGTTGGGAGAGTATTTGGGCAGAGGTTTGCCGAGCCAAAAGCCTTTTAAAGTGTGAGTAAGGTGGTAGAGGTGGGGGCCTTTTATAAGTGGAGAGGAGGGGCACTCTTGGAAAGTAATGAAATGTTACTTTATTATACAATGTTTTTCGGATTCTAAAGGTCCCACACTTATATAATTCGAGGATAAGGTGATAAGGGTTCGAAATATACTCATCCAATAGTATTTGGGCAAGTGTAATTCTTATATTTTACATTATCCTTCCATTTTATTAAAATCGTTAATTAATGAGGTAATCGCTGCATCATCATGGTGTCATAAATAATTTATCTTATTTAATGTCTAAAAATCATAAAAAAATTATCATGATGTAGGAAATATTTTTAGCTTTCTAATTAATATTTATAGTCTAAAATATGACTTGTATAACTCCATTTAAAAATTATTTTAGTAAAACAACTTATGTTTTTGACATTTTTATTTTAACTTTAAATAAAAGTTATTTATGTCATTTTCCAAGAAAAGTGGCTCCATGGGGTCCCCAAGTTGACCCATGGATTGTCTTTTTCGGCCATGACACATCCAATAGGGGTAGGACATGTGTCAAGGTCATTTCATATTTTTATAATATCATTTTTACCTTAAATTTCACTAATTACCTTTAATCGTGATTAATTAAACTTAAAAGTTACTATTCACCAAAAATTATTTTCATCCCATTGAACCACATTTTACTTCCTAATGACAACCATGTATGTCGGATTTTTGAAAATCAAATCACAGAAGTGGTAATGTTTCATTTAAACAAAAAATCAGTTTTTTAACTACCACTTAGTGGTTTCACTATTCATCAAAAATTGAAGTTTTCCAGAACAATGTCAAAATTTCACCCTAAGCTATAATTGATATTCCGAATTCAAAAATGAGGTCTATTTTAAAAAATTCCAAACATATAAGTTTCATTAATTAATTTCATAATTAATTCTCTCTGTCACAATAAATAGCGTGTTTTTAAGAAACAATATATATCAAAAGATTGACAATTGTTTATGTCCAATTTCAAAGTGAAATTAATTCTAATGACCACCATTGGATAAAATAGTAAAAATAAATTCTAATTATACTTTAAAAACACTCAATAGTATAATTTATCACTATAAAATACTTTGATTAAAAAAGTTGTTTTTAAGTATTTTTCACTATTCATAAAAATTGGAAGTTCTTAGAAAATTACAAAAAATTAAACTTAGGATAATTTCGATATTCTGAATAAAAAAATGAAGTCCATTTTGAAATATAAAATTTATATAATTTCAAAAAGTGGGTATTAATATTCTTAACTGCTACTTTGATTGGTCGCGGTGTGTTAGAATCTCGAACTTGCGTACAATGCAAGCTATTGCATTATTGAAAGAGAAGCGTATTGTGAAAACTCGGGGTGTTACATTCTCCCCTCCTTCAATAAATTGTGTCCTCGCAATTTGAAATTTTTCTTTGAAAATAAAAGGTTGAAAATAGAAAATACCTTTGTGGAAAACCCACATCAAAAATAAGGTTAATAAAAATATAACTTTAAAAGATAGAAAGATAAGTACAAAGGTCACCCGAGATAGCCCATACTAGGATTCTATGAAAATATGGATATGGAAGAAAAAAAACCATCAAGATATGATGGAGAGTCGTAGAAAACTGGATTAGGAGAAAGTTAACCATAAGAAAATCACAAACTTGTGATTGGTTAAACGGTCATTGAATCCCTAGTTGGAAAAGTTAACCGGCAACGTTTTTGTTTTAAGTTACCTTTTATAAAGTTGAGGAATTTATTTAGGAGATTTACTAAGAACATAAGGGAATATACATACTTGTTATGTAGACTTTCATTCTTTAATAAATTTTTACCACGAACCCATATTTCCCTCTAAAAGGTAATAGAACTCAAAAATATTCTATTTATCCTAATTGTATAAGGTTCTAAATATTACCACATACCATTTAGATTAGGAAAAATATTTTGTAATAACCAGGGACTTCCTGTAGGCTAGTGGTAGGTAATAAAGGCCTGTCGCACTATGGTTGTGGGTTCGATTCCTATAGCTTTGTCCGACACGATGGGTTATGCCCCACCCTGCAGGTTGTCCTTTTCCTAAAACTATAGTATTATAATATTCCAAAAATAATCTTCATAAATGTTTTAACCTTAAATAATAATATTGAAAGTTCAAATTAATCCATCCCAACCTTTATAGTTATCCAAAACACCTCTGTCTAGACTTTCTCTAAAAGGTCTCTTAATTCCAAAATCAATTTATCAGATTTCCTAAACAAAGTAATGTTTCTCTTATTGTCACATACTAAAAATATGATTACCTTCATCATATTAAAACCTTAATGAAAAAAAACAAGTACTGCAGTACAATCCTTATATATATCACATTATCCTTATAACCAGAATATAATCCTTGAGTCCAAAAGCACCAATACATTAATTATTCTACATCTACTGTAGTAATAGCATAATATTGTCCATGATTCCTTGGCCTTTTCTGAGGTAAGTTTCTCTGACACTTAGGACATTCATTTGCATAATGCTCCATTTCCCTACAATTGTAGCATTCAACTTTGATAGCCTCTTTCTTTCCCTTGCAATCACGAGCCTGGTGACCTTTTTCTCCACATTTATAACAAACTCCCATTCCTTTTAGGCAAGTACCAGGGTGATTCTTCACACAATTATCACATAATGGAAAATCCTTCTTTCCCTTTTTCCCTTTATCCATCTCTTGTTCCACCGTTCTCTTCTTCTCTTTCTTTACTTTATTGTCATAAGATTTAGAGAATTCATTTTCTGTCTTGATAGAACACGCGACTATATCTTCGTATGTTGAGAAAGATTGTGATACTAAAGCTCGACGGAGAAATGCTTTTAACCCATCAAATAAATGATCAATCTTACTTCTTGGGTTACGTATATAATATGATGCATGCCTCACTAACCGTGTAAAGTTAGACTCATACTTTGCGACATTCTCATCCTCCTTCTGCCTTAGACTCTGAAATTGCCTTTCCATATCTGCTCTATGGTCACGGGGAAAGTAATTTTCTAAGAAAATCTCTTTGAACTCCCTCCATCCTATATTCGATACTTCATCATCTTCCTTTGTATTTTGAATTAATGACCACCATTGATCAGCATCTCCAGTGAGGCGGTAGACTGCCATGACAACCTTCTCCCTTTTTCTACTCCGCAAGGCGTGGAATATTTTCTCTAAGGAGTTTATCCATTGCTCAGCTACTAATGGATTTGTACCCCTATTAAATGTTGGCGGTTGTTGCCTCATGAAGCGGTCTAACATTGATCCTCCATGTTGCGGATTAGCGTGCTCCATACGAGTAAGGTTATTACTCATAACCTGAGTGAGTTGTCCCAGTATGGTAATAAGTTGATCAGCACCAGTTGTATCTCCATCTCCATAATAATTATCTTGAGCAGGAGGGCAATCCCTACATGTGGTGTGTGCATTGATACAGTTTCCATTCCTTCCACTAGGGGCCATTTCTAAACAATGGCATAAACTAGATTAGTTTATGAATCAAAATACATAATTCCATACTTGTAAAACACTTAACATAAATTGAAATATTTATGTATATAATCCATAATCATAAAAATGTTTTTTTAGGAAGTATATACTCATAACCCTTCATAGTGGTTTGTAAAGAAAACGAGAATTATCCTAAGCATATCCCCCAGGAGTGTCGTAACCAAGAGTGCAGCAAGCCCCGTTGTCGTGCATCAGTTCCCATTCGAGTCTAGCTCAAAGCGGTGTTTTCAGGTTTTACCCCTAGGTACATCTATGCTAGAGCCGCCTCTACCTGCTCGTATCCAGACAGGGATGTATTTCTCGGAAAACTCAAAAAATCACTATAATACCAAAATTCTAGGAATTTCTTCTATACTAATCCTCAAAATCTATCTTTGGGATATGTGCTCTAATCAGAGTTTATCTAAATCTAGCTTCCAAGGTTAGTACAAAACTGCCTCTGATACTAACTGTAATGCCCCGACCCCAGTTACCTAGAGTTGGTGCATTACTTCGTAACATTGTCATGATCACAAAAGATCAAGTCTCGAAAGACCGATTAGTTTAGTAGCCTTGGAAACAGTAGATACATTCATAAATGTTACATTACATCATAAAGTGAAAATCTATAATAACAAAGTCTCCATAGTCCACACTCATATCCTCTTCTGATTATCCCTACAGGTCATTCATAAAGTACTTCTTCACATACTAGAAAATATTAAAACATTGAAAGGGGTGAGCTCAGATGCTCAGTAAGGATAACAATATTGCGGAAGCTTTCATAAATAAACATTAACATTTAAGGCAATGTATAACTAAAATAAAAGACTTTTTAAACTTGAACTTCAGCATAATATGGCAAAAGAAAAATGAAATAATTCCATTTACTTATTCACATGGATATTCTACTAGTCGAATAACCACATGCAATGTCAATAACCACTTTCATAATGATGGAATGCATAATTCCAGACTATCATAACCACGTAGCCAAGGCCTCATGCCAAGACTACAAATAATATTTTGTCAAGGCCTCGTGCCAAGACACTAGTTTGTCTCATGAGACCTACCGATGCATCGAGGAGCTATAGCGGGCTCCACCCGTCACTTATTAAGTCCAATGCATTCCTCATATGAACAGGTTTAAACATATCATAAACCATAACATAATCATATCACATAAAACGTTCATAAAGGAAACATAACATTTCCACATTTCAATCACAAGATATCAATACAACACATGGATATAATAAAAACACTTTCAAAACTATTTTCAATACCAAAATAAAAGAAAGTTAAAACTTTGTATTTATTTTTCATTTAAAAAGTTATGGCTTGTAGAGGAAGCCAAAACCCAAATAATGGTCACGGCAGCGGAGAAGTCGTTGTCACCGCATACGTACGACAAAACATTCCCATTTGTCGTTTAGTAAATGCTTCGTATAAAAAAGATTCCTTTTGAATAAACATAAAAGTCAAAGGGGTTTATACACCGTATAAAGGAAAGTTGTGTATAAAACCAAATATGCCTCAATGAAATGAGATTGAGACGAAGTCCCTCACAAAGATCATTTTTTTTAAATAAAATAGATTTATTATGTGTATTCACTATAAGTACACATAACTAAAGTACAAATACAAGATAGGACATAATAATATCATGGCATAATTTGAAAGTAGGAGATTAACCCAAAGAATGGAAATTGGGTTAAGAAGTTCTCTTACAAAGATAATTTTTAAATAAAATAGATCTATTATTTTTATTCACTATAAGTACACATAAATAAAGTACAAATACAAGATAAGACATAATAAAATCATGACATAATTTGAAAGTAGGAGATTAACCCAAAGAATGGAAATTTGGTTAAGAAATTCCCTTACAAAGATCATTTTTAAATAAAATAGATCTATTATGTTTATTAACTATAAGTACACATAAATAAAGTACAAATACAAGATAGTACATAATAAAATCATGACATAATTTCAAAGTAGGAGATTAACCCAAAGAATGGAAATTGGGTTAAGAAATTCCCTTACCTCGTGTCCGAATTCACTCGACCGTTCTTTGATCTCCTGAATAATAAACTAGAGTTAATCTCTACCTTCTTAAGAACCTTTTTCAAGTTCATTATTCCTTTTATATCACTTATTACCATGTCATTAACATTATGTAATTATTTAAGTTTATAACGGTCATTTTGTCGATCTTAGGTACTTGAGTCAAAAATAAAATTCTTATAATTACAAGTTGTTCATGTGGTGATATATCGATTATATCCAGAATTATATTCATGATTTATATATCATATAAATCATATATATCCAGTATATACATTCATTTATAATATTACATAACATTTAGAGGTAAGAAATGAAATGCATTGTTCATGGAGACGGTAAGCCGTACGTACGCATGAACGCTACTTTCATTTCTATTTCGTATTTAATGGAATGAAGTTATAATTATATAAAGGTATAATATAATTCCAGTATAATATAGTGTATAATACCATTTACTCCATCCTTTATACATCCCATATATGGCATTAACGATTCAAATCACTTTGAGGGGGCGGTAGTCCGCACTTCCTAAAATGAAAATATCGCGTTTACCCATAATGGAAACAAGAAAGGTATGCCATAAATGAAAAATAAAGAACCTTAAGTGAAACATAAACATATTATATATCATATATAAATATAGTGACATCTTAATGGCCACCTTTGAAGGTGTTATATGTGTGTTGAACAATCATCGTTTCGTGAGGCAGAAATTCGCCATCCACAGAAACAGTATGTTCTTTAACCATTAGATGTAGGTGTGTGTAAGTGTAGCTAGAATACTTATTATAAAAACATCCTAGTATATTGAGGATACTGGTTTTGTTACAAAATAAATTAATAAAAAGAGTTTAGGGGGTTGGATAAGAAAAATAAAACAAAATAACATAAGAGAAGACATTACCTTAAAATCGGGTAACTCTTTTGATTTGAGCCAAAGGCTTCCTTGGGAAGAATTCTGCCCAAATTGAGGCTTCTAGGATTAAGGGAGGGAATTTGGGAGAGTATTTTTTCATAGGTTGGCCGATCCAAAAGGCTTTGAAAGTGTGAGTAAGGTGGTAGAGGTGGGGGCCTTTTATAAGTGGAGAGGAGGGGCACTCTTGGAAAGTAATGAAATCTTACTTTATTATACAATGGTTTTCGGATTCTAAAGGTCCCACACTTATATAATTCGAGGATAAGGTGATAAGGGTTCGAAATATACTCATACAATAGTCTTTTGACAAGTGTAATGCTTAGATTTTACATTATCCTTCCATTTTATTAAAATCGTTAATTAATGAGGTAATCGCTGCATCATCATGGTGTCATAAATAATTTAATTTATTTAATGTCTAAAAATCATAAAAAAATTATAATGATGTAGGAAATCTTTTTAGATTTCTAATGAATATTTATAGTCAAAAATATGACTTGTATAACCCCATTTAAAAATTTATTTAGTAAAACAACTTATGTTTTTGACATTTTTATTTTAACTTTAAAAAAAAGTTATTTATGTCATTTTCCTAGAAAAGTGGCTCCATAGGGTCCCCAAGTTGACCCACGGATTTTCTTTGTCGTCCATGACACATCCAATAGGGGTAGGACAATTGTCAAGGTCATTTCATATTTTTATAATATCATTTTTACCTTAAATTTCACTAATTACCTTTAATCGTGATTAATTAAACTTAAAAGTTACTATTCACCAAAAATTATTTTCATCCCATTGAACCACATTTTACTTCCTAATGACAACCATGTATGTCGTATTTTTGAAAATCAAATCACAGAAGTGGTAATGTTTCATTTAAACGAAAAATCAGTTTTTTAACTACCACTTAGTGGTTTCACTATTCATCAAAAATTGAAGTTTTCCAGAACAATGTCAAAATTTCACCCTAAGCTATAATTGATATTCCGAATTCAAAAATGATGTCTATTTTAAAAAATTACAATCATATAAGTTTCATTAATTAATTTCATAATTAATTGTTGTTGTCACAATAAATAGCGTGTTTTTAAGGAACAATATATATCAAAAGATTGACAATTGTTTATTTCCAATTTCAAAGTGAAATAAAATATAATGACCACCATTGGATAAAATAGTAAAAATATATTCTAATTATACTTTAAAACCACTAAATAGTATAATTTATCACTATAAAATACTTTGATTAAAAAAGTTGTTTTTAAGTATTTTTTCACTATTCATAAAAATTGGAAGTTCTTAGAAAATTACAAAAATTTCAACTTAGGATAATTTTGATATTCTGAATACAAAAATGAAGTCCATTTTGAAATATAAAATTTATATAATTTCAAAAAGTGGGTATTACTATTCTTAACTACTACTTTGATTGGTCGCGGTGTGTTAGAATCTCGAACTTTCGTACAATGCAAGCTATTGCATTATTGAAAGAGAAGCGTATCATAAAAACTCGGGGTGTTACATCATAAATAATCAAATATAAAAAAATTAATTATAAGTTATTCATGTTTATAATAATGTTAATTTAATTTCTTTCATGATTTATTTTTATGTTATTTAATTTTAAATAATTGAATGTAGAAAATTGTTTTATGAATGTACATTATGTTTTCAAGTTTTGTTAAATATATATTAGAGGATACATGATAATTTAATGCTTTTAATTTAATAATATTTAATTTGGAAGAGTTATAAGTGAGTAATTAAATGAATATAAAATTTATGAAATCCAAATTATTCCACATAATAATTTTGCATTGTTTTTATATGTTAAAATTCCAATGAGATAAAAGTTAAAATAAAAAACATATAAACTAGGTATAAAAACATAATTTAATCCTTGGATTCATATACCTTTATGGTTGAATTAATTTTGAGATCCTCCTTATCACTCTTTCATGTTTAAGTGATAAAAACAAGAGGGAGTAATTCTATTGATACAATATCTGATCTCATATAATGTTCATAGTGTTTTAGGGATCACACACACACACACACACACATATATATATATATCAAGAGCACTTTTTTCTATTATAGAACACGGAGATTGATGATTGATAAACTTTGAAATTCATAAAATTTATGAAAGTTTCTAATGGTATCCCCATTTAGATCCGTTAATTAATGATGAACTAAAAATGAATAAAGTATAAACTAATCTCATGAAACTATCAGGGAATCATTTCTTTAATTTTCATTTGTTTAATATTTTTTATACAATACTCAATGGGTAATTATGGTGATAGAATACCTGATTTCATGATATGAAATTTATTTAATCAATCAATTTTGAAATCACTTACACAAAAGTATTTGGTTTAACCTAGGCACCTTTATTTATGATTTTTATAGTATTTTAGTTATTTAATTTATTTTTTCTTGTGGATTGTGTAAAATCATGTTATGAATGAATATTGTTTTCACACACTTTGTGTCACCAAATCCAAGGTACATGGAGTGGAGGAACACAAACATGGAAAACAATATGGTATATCCTGACTATTATATATATTTTTTTTTATATTTTTCATTTTGGGTTATAAATTTATAACATACTTATCAAATGAAATACCATGACCATGGTTTTGGATAATTGTTCATTTATTTGAGTGATGGAGAAAACACACCCTTATATAGTTGAATCACACACTAAAAAATCATTATTTTAAATCATTTAAATAATTAAAATCTAGACTAATTCATAATTGATAAGTACCTTAGTTTTCAATATAAATATGAAACTTCCTCTTATACCATTGAAACATGATTTATTTTAGATTATTTATTTCTCATCCCATATTTTATATCTCTTAAATAATTAATAAAATTAATAATCTCAAATACTTACCTTTCTTCTATATAGGATTGATTCATGAATCCTCTAACTACATATCCAGTTAGTCTATGTTAAAAATATAAATTATAATTTTTACACCATGAAATGGGTTTGGAGATAATATCTCATAAAAATAAAATTTTAGCACCATTGCTAGAGAGGAAAACTATGTAGACATTGGATTCCCCAAGACCAATTAATTTAGGAATTTATTTAATTTTTAATTTCTTTTGTTTATTATATTATTTCATTTAGCGAAAAAATGAAATAAAACTATAAATGAATGAACCTACAATTATTAGTGATAAACTTCATAATTTATATTTATTTAATCACCAATAGTTAGAGGATTCATCTTCATACACTTGTGTTGATCCATTAATTCCATATGATTCCTTATATTATTATGGGGGTCAATTCATTTTTTAATAATAAGGTTATAATTAGTATTAGAAGAATGATTATAATAAAGTTAAATTAGTTACTCAACCTCTATAATCACAATATTCCCATAATCTGATTATGAATTTAAATTTTGGGAAATATTTTGTCATGATATAATATTTTTTTAATAACCAAATACACTAAAAAAATCATATTTGAATGGTTATTTATTTGTATTGGGAAACTATTATAGGTAATAAATAATATAAATTACCCAAATTTAGATGGAGGTAAAAATTTTTATGGTTAGTTTAATGAGGAGAATTATTTTTCACTCACATAAAATAATTAAGAGGAATATTGATACCATTTTATAACTATCATAATTAAAACTATAGAAAATTTTCATTTCCAAAATTCGAGTGTCAATATTTTTAATTATAAAATTTAATATCATAAAATATTATTTCCACTCCAAATAATTTTTCATTTTCTGAATAAACCATTTTTTGGATTAGTGGGAACCTCACAAATTACAGGATTCCAAATAAAAAAACACAAAAAAGACCAAAACTGGGAAACAACACCCAATCCAAAATTTCAAAATTCAAAAGAAATAGGAGGCATCATTACCATGTAAAAAATGCCCCTTGAGATACACACCCCGATGCACTAAATCACCAGTCACCGTCATCATCACCCACCCCCTGTGTCTGTGAGGACCTGGCTGAAGATTGTTGAAATCACTGTGAAGATTCATTAGAACATAGAGGAACCACATCAACTAGAAACCACTGTGACCATAGTGGAGAAATAAAATAGCTTTGGTTCACCCATCCAACAAGGATCACAATCATATAAACACCAAATCCTGAACCAAATCCAAAATCCAGGACCAACACAAACACCGACTCTAGGTTGTGCCTCCTAGAATGACAACTACCACACAAACAACACAATCACAAAGCCTCCACAATAACCATAGTACCAGGATGATCTACATTGGGACAAAAAAACTAGAGGCCATAGTAGATTTTGATGTGAAGAATCCTTACTGGTGGGATGCAACCTTGGACTCATCACCATCACCAAAAGCATAAAAACTTTTCCCACATTGAAGAAACACTGAGAAAGTAAATGAACCATCCATAAACAATGAAAAAGAGGATATAACACCAGTGAACTATAAAAAATCTAGAAGCACTCCATAAAGCCTCATTTTTCACAGACCCAATCCACCTAATAGCCTTTGATTTTGTCCAAGGTGGGGCCTTACATGATGGGGATGACAGAAAGAGAGGCGGAGGATGGTTAACGAGCCTCGACTCACTGAAAATAAGTGGAAAGGGGAAAGATGAACAATGGATCCCATACTATATGAGAAGAGAAGGCCGATATAGTAGAATCAATAAATAGTTAGGGGAAAAGAGAATCATTTCCATGTAGATGAAGGTAATGGGAAGAGGATAAATCTTAATCACTAAGAGAGAGAACGCCCTGAGAGAAAAGATCACAGGAGGAGAGAAGGGGAATGAGGAGAGAATAGGAGGAACATTGGATAAGGACCTTCCCCAAGTTGGGGGTGATGATAAGGAGGGATAAAAGGTAGAGGATCTAGGAAGAAACCCTAGTTTTAAAGGAGATGGGAGACCCGGAGAGTGGGGGTCCATTTCCTAAAAAAGTTTACATTGTATCAGAAAATATTTTTAACTATTGAATAATTTTTAGAAAATTAATACTATTTTTTTAATATCATTACTCACATAATTATTCTTAAAATTATAATCTTGAAAATAGAATTATATTAAATATTTTCTTAGGAAAGCAGTCATCTAAATTAAAAACATTCATATTTTATCAATGGAATAAAATATATTCCTCCAAAGTAATCCTTATATTATGGATCAATTTGGATGACTTCCCTTAATCCTTAGGGGACTGAGGGTGACGTTTTGGGGGGGGGGGTTCTTAATAGTCCTCCCAGGGGGATTTAAGAAAATTCACTTCCTCCCCACTCATCCCCATCAAAGATCTTCTATATGTATTTCACATTAATATTAGGCCAAATATAATCTCATGCATTTAAGGGAATCTACTTATTTTCATTTCCCGTAATGAGTTGAATAGGGTGTTTGATTTCCATGAGTATAATTTTATTGATAATTTTTCAATAGATCGGCCTCCTATGGATTTATTTAAAATACATATAATTGGGGTGTTTTTAAATTAGATTTTTTTGGTTTGTTGGATCCAAGACACAAATTCATTTGTCTTAAATTTAAGGAGTGTTTTTCTCTATCTTAGTTTAGGGAATTTCGGATTTTCAAAATACAATGTTTTCATCTTTTACAATGGTTGAAGATTTTGAAAATTTTTATGACTGTGATTTTGTAGAAGTTTTTTTGGGTCTTGATAGTTTTACACACCCTTTACAAAACCCTATGATTCATGAAGCTTTAAGAAACTAGTTGGGAATATTCTTGAGAGCTTATGAATTCACTCTCATGAGGAATAAACTAATGAAGATATTTGTTGTGATGTATCTCTCAATTCTCATTATCTATGAACTAAGAATCATTATTGGCATTCATGAAAAAGTGTGGTTCTATATTAATTTTGACTTGAATATGGGATTCTATTTGAAAAGTAGATATAGTTCTATTCTATTGTGATATACATTAAATAAAACCCACATGTTGATGGGTTTAAGAAGTCTAATATTCATGTAGCAAGTAAGTTGGATAAAAATATCATGATAAAGAAAGGGATATGGGTAAACATGAATGTGGAAGATGATATGATATCTCAGTCGCAAGGTAATTTTTATTAACTTAATACATCTATTTCGAGTGTGGGGTTATGTTATAACATTCCTGAATAATTTTTTTTTAGTTTGTGGGTGGAGATTATTAAACTCATTCTAATAAGGTACCATCTAAGACTTGTATTATTGTGCAAGTAAGGGGATCTTATCCAATGGGTGATGTTATTCCTAATAATTTTATTCTCAAACCATATAAGGTGAAGTAATTGCATAAGAGTCATTATAATGTTATATAAGAGCCACTCATATTTCATTAAAGTTACATAAGTTTTATTCAAAATGATATGTTTTAGTAAAATCAAGGAGTTTCTGAATAAATGAACTATTCATTTCAAAGAAGAGTTAAGGTGGTGGATGAAAATGACTAAGTGATGGTATACCCATAAAGTTATATCCATGTGGTTGAAATCTCCATTAAGATCTAAAGGAGTTGAAACTAAATTCACCAGTTGGGATCTACTATATGTTATATAGTTGAGACACCTAATTAGATGAGAACTTACAATAGTAATCATATTATACTTCTTTAATAATATTATTTTAGTGTTCCCCCATGGATAAGGACTAAGACTTAACCACATAAAATTGTTTTGTTCATTACCTTTGTTTTACCTTTTATTTTTATTTTAAAAATTATTGTGTGTACTTTTCATGTGAATTGTGGTGTATTAACTTAAGTGGAGTTTTTATTTTACGGTCTGTTATATCATGTACCAAGTACATTAAAATTCATTGGTTTCAATTATTAAATATGATATGTATGTTCTGGTGATTAACTTATTGTCAAGAGGTTCCAGACCCAATATGTGGTATCAGAGCATCAGTTTAAGAGTTTTTGGATTACTAGAACCTGTACAAGGTGTTTGAGATCTATTTTCAATAGAATATTTCTACACTTAGATTTTTAGCAAAAAAATGGTATGTATATCATGATCCCTCTTATATGTTTTGGAATATAATTGATGTTTATTAATTCTAGAAGTAATGGAATAGAATGAGGGTAAATTATAGGTGGAGAATTTTGATGGAATATATTTTGGATTTTTGAATATACACATGGAAGATTATATACTATATAAAGATCTTTATCATCCATTTAATAGATTAAAATTATAATAAATGAATAAAGAAAAATGAGAATGGTTGGATAAGAAATCACTAGAGGTAATCTGATTGTCACTAGCCCTGAATGTGTCTTATAACATCTAATAGGTGAATAAAGCTTTAAATCATATTAATACATGTGTCAATATATATGAGAATTAGATAATAATGAATAAGTTGTTCTTATTACAGTGGTTATTTAGTTTGAAAATATAAGAAGGAAGGTTGACTGCTAATCATGTCAATAAGTTTAACATGATTCAGAGTAATTTGGAATCGATTAAGGTGGAATTTTTGGATCCATATTGGGTGCTTATATTACATTCATCACTCTTGTAATTTTAGTATGTTATTGTTACCAAAGTGAGAATCTCAAGTGGTATGATAGGACTAGTTTTTATAGATATTAGAGATCTTATTCTGTATGAGATGATACAATTAAAAAATATCTAGAAATCTACCAAAAATACCTATAATGATAAATTTAAGTGATCTTCTAGTGCTTGTAAGGGTCAAGAAAGGAAAATGAATAAAAATTTGGATCCAAAGTTTATTTTTAGAGGGTAATCCCATGTATTATAATTATGGGAAAAAGATCATCGGAATAAGGATTTCAATGATCAAAGATTCACTTTTAAAATATATACTTATAGAAGTGAATCCATAAATCTCATCTTAAAAGATAAAATAAGTTTTTTATTGAGTGATTCTAGTTCACTTGAGTCTTATATTATAGACTCTAAAGAATCTTTTCAATTGATATCTAAGAGAGGGGGTATAGAGCATTATAATTTGAGAAGGTTTGGAAAGGTGAATCATACATATGATGAAATTTTTGAGATTTTGGTTAAGGTTCATGTTTTTATCTAGAAATATAATAATGTTTATTGTGGTTTTAAGGATTGTGACCCATATTAGGGTTAAGTAATAACGTTATTTTTGTTGGATAGTTCGAAAATGTGGATTTTATATGATTTTTTTTGATAGATCATGTAAGGTCATCCACAGTTCCACAGTTGTGGATAAAATAATGAGATATAGAACATTGTACCATATAGAAGTTTTAAAAATATAATAAATATTAGACTAGTAAATATTTAAGAGTCATGGAATAAATATTTTGGTCACATAAGTTATAAAGGGTTGAAAATTACTATATTGAAGGAATTATAAATATTATATTCTTAGATTATGGAACATGTGAAGAGTATATCCCTAAGAAGTAGTGAAAGGTGTCATTTTAAACTAAAGTTAAGCCACTCATGGATTAAATGTTAGTGCTAGTTCATACAGACGTATGGGGGCCATATCTAGTCCATTCTCTTAAAGGTTAGCAATATTATGTTACTTTCATCAATGATGAAACATGAAAGGTTTGGGTTTTCATTCGCAAGTGTAGGTGAGGGGTATTCAGAAACTTCATTCAATGAATATCCATGGTATAAAAGGATACAATAAGTAGATTGAAATGCTTGAGATATGGAAGTCATGTGTAATATAGAAGCAGGTAGTTATGAAATTTCTACTAGAAGAAAGGAATACTATTTTAGAATACCATACTAGGTACTCCAGAACAAAACTGATTCATGGAGAGGATGAATCAAACATTGGTAGAGAAAGAAAAAATAATAAGGATTCATGATGGATTTCCCAAGGATTTTTGGGTGAAAACTATGTATTGGGTGGCCTAAATGGTGAATATAAATCTATCATCTCTAATGGATAAGGGATATCCAAAAACATGTTTTATAGAAGAAAGATTGAATTTTACCATCTAAATGTCTTTAGTTCACTCTCCTTTGTCCATGGTGATGCCAAAAAAGGTATAATATATAGGATAATCCTTAAGCATGTTACTTTATATATTATAATTGTCACGACCCGCCTTCACCAAAAGGAGGGAAGGGTCAGCAGGTTGACAGGCCCTTCCTTCTTTAAGTTGAAGGAGAGATAATGACCCCCGAAACCCGCCTTCAATAGGTCCCGGAGTGGCGACTAGCACCAAGGGTATAGGAAATTCTCGCGAATGGAAGGCATTACCCTTTTTATTTTATAGGATCGAAAGATAAGGAGGAGGAAACCCAACAACACCAAGGTAGAAAGAAAGTAAAGCCAAAAGTAAACCATTCCCACATGCATGGTTCAAAAGTGAAAGCCAAAAAGTGAAAAAAGGTGACTACAAGGTAAGTACCAAAAGAAAAGGAGAACAACTGCAACGGCTGCAAAAGTCCGAGCTAGTAAGGTCCTGCGTGATCCCCGAAGTCCTCCTGGAAACCTGAATGCAGTTTTATGTACGTAGGGTGAGCATACAAGTACACTCAGTAGGGAAAACCAAGACTCTCGTGCACAAGTGGGGGAACATACTAAAGTCCCGTGAGAAAAGAGAAGAACCAGAAACTAACAAGGCAACTATCCATCCCAGGCCTCACCAAGGCTCGCTCCCCAAATAACGCAAGTCAAGTAATATATATATAAGAGCACATCGATGTTTGGGTACCCCGCACCACTTTTCCACTGGTTATTGAGACATCCTACGCATCGGACCAATCCCATCATTCTCACCGCAGTCCCACTTCCACACCCGCCCGCACACACCTGGGCCACAACCACACGCAGTCCCACTGCCGTATCCCGCCCGCACACACCTGGGCCACAACTATCACATGTAACCATGCCTGCAAACACCTAGGCCAGAACAACCACTGCTACGCCCGAAGACACCTGGGCTAAAGGATCCACTGCCACGCCCGAAGACACCTGGGCCTCATCCCGAAGACACTTGGGAAACCACCTGCCGCACACACCTGTCCAACCACCACAACACCCTGCCCGATGGTTCTTGGGCTAATAATGGACTTCAGGCCATCTCAGCCTGCCCGAAGGTACTTGGGCTATCCGGGAAAGGGAGCATAAAAGGATCTAATAACCAGCCACTAAGTATAGTGTTGGGAAAAAAAACACCCTTCCCCCATAAATGGGGGTGTTCGGCACTAAGTGTTCAACTTGGGTGGGGCGCGAATAAGAAACACAAAGCTACAAGTATAGATATAGGTAACAAACACTCACCCAAAACTTAGGTTTTCCTAGCCGACCTACAGAACACAACACCACTGCGTCCGAGTCACAATTCACGACCCTTGCCCGCAAAACCATTTGTCCCATTCTTGTTTCATGTTCAGTCAAAATGTTCAATTAATTTTAAGCACTACTGGGCAACTACCATAAGCATAACCAAGGAAAGCATCAAAAGCATAGATCAACCAAAACACTCACACCCGGTTTTGCCAACAGAGGATCTCTCCCCAATTTGTGATAGAAACTCACAACCACTGAAACCATACCAACAGGAGATCCCATCCCCCAAATTCACACAGCCACCGAGAGTATAAAAGAACAGGGGATCCCATCCCCTCCCACATTTCCAGAAAACGGCCCGAAGGGAAAAAAACCAACTACCACTACCAACACAAGTCAGGGATTTTCAGATTTAAAAGATTTAACACACTCCATGATTTCAAATTTCCGTGTGTTCTAACCGGGAGTTATCACAGAAGGGTTGATCCTGGTACTTTCAACTTATTCAGCCGGATATACGTGATTAACCAATTTCACAGCAAGAGTTCACAATTTCAGCAACCCATTTAAAACATCACGAGGGGATTCAAGTGCACACACACGACCACCAACGGCCTCAATTTTCAGAAAACATAAACCAGTACAACAAAAGGGATGATCACAAGATAAAGCATAAACAACGATCACAACCCCTTCCCCTTCTTTCTTTAGAACTTCGTTTATTATCTTCATTAGGGTTCGGTTCAACCAGTTCCATAAGAACAAAAATAACGCCCACCCCGCATGATACACAAAAGTGAGAGACGAAGGAAATTCCCTACTTGTTGATAGATGATCGACGTTTAGGCCGGGGGCGTGGAACTTTACGGATAACGACGCGGCGGTCCCGATGCACCAGAAGAGCCACGATCGAAGAAGGGGGGAAACCACGGCCTAACCCTTAATTTATAAGAGCCGAGAACGGTTGAGATAAAAACTCCGAACCGCGTAAGACGTGGAAGTCGTGGGTTGACCACGCGGCTTGACTCATCATTAAAGGTGCTGAGTGGTTTAAACCGACTCATGAGTCGATTCAGTATTTAATTAAACTTTTGTGCGCATTACTGGAACAACTTGGCAAGGCCGGGTGACGTCGGCCGGTTCCGCCGATCAGTCACACCGATCGGTCTCACCGATCGGTCGCACCGATCGGTCTCACCGTTCGGTCTCACCGATCGGTCGCACCGATCCGTACCCCTTAAGGATCCGGATTTTGGCAAAGGAAGGGACCAAGGGGGGTCTGGGTCATCACATCAGATACCTATTAAACGATTCTCGTCCTCGAGAATCACAACAAACCAGAAGGAAGGAGAGGGTCCGAACAACCATCTTCGAAAGATACCTCTTAGGAGTGAACCTCTGCTAACTAAAAACACTCTCCTGACAAGAACTAAGCAACATACCACGCCAAATAGCCCGTTCATGCGGGTTTGGGGAGTTCCCCTCCCCCATGTCAAGATATTATCTGCTTTGGGCGGCACTGACTCGCCCGCACGAGTTCAATCGCATCCACCTTAATGCGTCTTGATTAGGGGTTGGGTTCCCTCTTCCCTTTATCCGGGGCTTTTCACACACAACAGAGGAAAGGAACTAGTACATTTCATAGCCAAAAAGGTCAAACGTTCTACCACAGCAGGTACAAAAGGAACAAAGCTCAAAACAACTCGGGATATTGGGCACGCATCTGTGCTTCCCTTTCCCACGTACTCTCCTCGAGCCCGCCATGTCTCCACAACACACGAACCAAGGGAATAGCTCACCCACGAAGCACCTTCTCCTTGCGATCCTCGATCATCACTAGTTTTTCCACAAAGGTTGCATCATCCTCGATGTCCAGTTCACCCCAATCAAGGACGTGTGAAACATCGTGCAGATAACGACGGAGCTGGGATACATGAAATACATCATGTATCCTTAGCAGCGGCGGAGGTAACGCTAGCTGATAATCCACTTCATCGACCCGCCGCAACACTTCGAAGGGTCCGACGAATCTGGGGGAAAGCTTACCCCCCTTGCCGAACCTCCGTTGTCCACGCCACGGGGAGACCTTCAAGAACATGTGGTCTCCAACCTCAAACTCCAAGGGCCTTCTCCTGGTATCAGCATACGACTTCTGTCGATCCTGGGCCGCCTTCATCCTTTCCCGTATGAGCTGAATCTTCTCTGTCGTGTTCTGAACTACCTCTGGGCCAAGGATGCCTGCCTCTCCTACTTCGGTCCAACACACAGGTGAACGACATGGCCTCCCGTACAGAGCCTCAAACGGGGCCATAACGATGGTAGAGTGGTAGCTATTATTGTAGGAAAACTCTACTAGAGGCAAGTATCGCACCCACGACTCTCCTGAGTCCAGAACACATGCCCGTAGCATATCCTCCAAGGTCTGGATGGTTCGCTCTGTTTGTCCATCTGTTTGGGGATGGGAAGCAGTGCTAAGGCGTAACTGGGTGCCAAACGCATGCTGCAATCCTCTCCAGATTCGTGAGGTAAACCGTGCATCCCTATCCGAGACTATAGACCTCGGAACTCCATGCAACTGCACCACCTCATTCACGTACTTCCGTGCCAAAGCATCCACAGTACTTGACTCCCTGATTACCAGAAAGTGAGCTGATTTCGTCAACCTGTCCACCACCACCCAAATGGCGTCGCACCCTCCTTGGACCTTGGGTAGTCCCGTGACGAAATCCATTGAGATGTCATCCCACTTCCACTCGGGAACAGCTAAAGGCTGCAGTAGGCCGCCTGGAACCCGGTGTTCAGCCTTCACTTGCTGACATACTAAGCATTTGGCCACGAAATCTGCCACCACTCACTTAACTCCGGGCCACCAGAACTGCCTTTTCAGCCCCTGGTACATCTTGGTAACTCCTGGGTGCACTGCCAGGGGTGAGTTGTGGAACTCACTGAGAACCTTTCCACGCATCACTATTGGAACAAACAACCTTCTCTGGAAAAGCATCCGGTGCTGACCATCCTCTGTCCATTCTCTCGGAGCATCTCCCTGGTCAACCCGATCACGCATCACTTCGCACTCGGGGTCTCCCCACTGAGACTCCTCCACTTGTCGAAATAGAGACGACCGCACTATCATCTGATATAGGCAGCCTCTACCACTATCCATCTTTGCATCCAGGTGTAAGGAAGCCAACTCCTCCATTGCCTTCCAGGTATTTGCCGACTCTCGGACCGCATCCTTCTGCGTCCTCCTGCTCAAGGCATCGGCCACCACATTGCCCTTGCCCTCAGTATAAGAGATTTCAAAGTCGTAGTCCTGGAGGAACTCCACCCATCTCCGTTTTCATAAGTTCAAGTCCCGCTGGGAGAAGATGTACTTTAAGCTTTTGTGATCTGTGAAGACCACAAAGCATTCCCCGATGAGGTAGTGCCGCCATAACTTTAGCGCAAAAACGACCGCTGCAAGCTCCAGGTCATGGGTGGCGTAGTTACGCTCATGGGGGCGTAGCTGCCTGGACCCGTAAGAGATCACCCCTTGTTGCTGCATCAACACGCATCCCAGGCCCTGTCCTGAAGAATCACAAAATACCTCATAGGCCATCCCTTCTTCTGGTAATCTCAACACTGGGGCACTAACCAGCTTTTCTTTTAGGTAGCTGAAGGACGACTCGCATTGCTCGCTCCACACGAAAACCTGGTCCTTCTTGGTCAAAGCCGTTAAAGGGGCTGCTACTCGGGAGAAGTTGGGTACAAATCTCCGGTAGTAACCTGCCATTCCGAGGAAGCTCCGGACTTCCGCCACATTCTTGGGTGCTGCCCAAGAAACAACTGCCTCAACCTTTGATGGGTCGACCGCTACCCCCCGCTCAGACACTACATGCCCGAGGAAGTGCACTTCTCGTGTCCAGAACTTGCACTTTGACAACTTCCCGTAGATATGGTGTTGTCGGAGGACTTCCAAAACTGTCCTCAGGTGCTCTGCATGGTCCTTTTCTGACCTTGAATAGATCAGGATATCGTCGATGAATACCACCACGAACCGATCCAGATACTCCCGAAAGATGGAGTTCATAAGCCCCATGAACACGGCCGGGGCGTTCGTAACACCAAAGGGCATGACCACGAACTCGAAGTGCCCATACCTGCACCTGAACGCCGTCTTCGGGACGTCGCTATCCTTTACCCTCAGCTGGTGGTATCCAGATCGTAGGTCGATCTTCGAGAACCATCCTGACCCCTTCAGCTGGTCAAAAAGATCATCTATCCTCGGAAGAGGGTAGCGATTCTTGATCGTTACCTGATTCAGCCTCCTGTAATCGATGCACAACCTGAGGCCACCATCTGCCTTCTTTGCGAACAAGACTGGGGCACCCCACGGTGACACACTTGGACGAACATAACCCCTCTTCATCAGATCGTCAATCTGTATTCGCAACTCCCGTAGCTCCGAAGGTGCCATCCGGTAAGGAGCCATCGAGATGGGTCGAGAGCCGGGCTGCAGGTCTATCCCGAACTCGATATCACGCCGAGGGGGTAGAGTCGTCACCTCCTCAGGAAATACATCCATAAATTCACGAACGATCTCTGGTACTTCCACCATTTCCGCATCTACTGATTCTATCGTCAGTTCGGTCAACAAGGAGAGGAGAGGTTCCTCCCTCCTGTTTCCCTTCGGACAGCTCCGCTCGCCGGGGAAAGTAACACGCTGGCCGTCCAAACCGGAGAACACCACCCTTCTTTGGAAACAGTCGATGACGGCGCACACAGAATATATCCAGTCGATGCCTAGGATGACATCGTACGGCTGAATCTGTAGCAGAAGGAGATCCCTAACCGACTGATGTGGTCCTAACATCAGTCTACATCCCCGACAAACGAACAGCAAGTCGGTCTGACCTCCAACTGGTGTGCTCAACACCAAGGGCACTGGAAGTCTCTCAGCATCTAGACCCAAGGCGCGGGCTAGACTGGGTGCAACAATGGAGTGCGAAGCTCCGGTATCGAACAAAGCATAAGCAAGAGTGCTAAACACACTGATCGTACCTCGAACAACCTCTGGCCCTGCTGGAACTGTTGCTTCTGCGGCGTGTAACTGTCCACGCCCATCTCCCCTGCCCCTCGGTTGTCGGCCACCTCCCCGACCACGCCCTGGTCGGGGTCCCTGGGGAGCGCCCTGAGGTCGGCCTCCCCCTCCTATGTTTGCCTGCGGAGGAGCGGGAGCTTGCTGTCCCTGCTGCTGCTTCCGGAAGGGTCTGGCTGGAAACTGCTGCTGCGGCGGATGCTGGGGATGACTGCCACTGCTGTATTGCACCCGATCGGGGCACTGACTCCGGAGATGTCCAGGGCTCCCGCAGATGAAGCATCGTGGTACCGAGCCTGAAGGAAAAGAACGTGGGCCAGAGGATCGAAATTGAAACTGCTGCGGCCTGCTCCCTGTGGGTTGGAACCTAGAGGGTCCCGATGCTGGAGGCCTGGTGCTGACGGCTTTCCCCTTCGATGGTCCCAGCTGGATCCCTTCTCGTGACACTCCGCCCAGAGCGTGCATCCTTTCCACCACTTCGGCCTTCTTCTAAACCTCTAAGTATGTCGGAAGGGTAAAGGGGGTAACAGCATACTGGAGGGAGGGTCGGAGCGCCTCCTCCAAACGTCTTGCCTGAGACTCCTCATCAGGAAAGAGGTCCAGAGCAAAACGCAGGAGGTCCTTGAACTTGATTCCAAGTTCCCTCACGGACATGCTCCCCTGCTGGAGGGAGAGTAGCTCCTGCCTCTTCTCCGCCTTCATTGTCGAGGAGAGAAACTCCGCCCGGAACTCCTTCTCGAAATCCGCCCAGGCAACCTCAGACTCTTTCCTACTCCCCAGGTGAAGCATCCACCACTGGCGTGCCGCTCCTCGCATCTGGCTAACAGCCAGAGGAACCCAGTACTCAGTCAGGGCCCGAATCAGGCCGAAGGCTATGACTAGCTCCTCTAGCCAGCCTTCCGTCTTCATATCGGAGGTGCTGCCCTCATACTTCTCGAGGGCCTATCGCTGGAAGGCTCGAAGAGTCTTCTTCCACTGGTCGTCCTCTTCCTCTCGATCAGCTCTCTGCCGATTGGCCAAAGTAGTCTCAGGAGTCTCGATCGCCTGTACCACACGTGGTCGCCTTCCAGGTGACATAGATGCAAGGTAAACAAGGAATGCCTAAGCCCAGTAGTGCAAAGAAAATCATTCTTAAAACTTATTAAGATTTAATTTATTCTTAATTTCCCAAGACATCCCAGAAACACAAGAACACAAGTCATTATGATGCATGTACCTTTCCTAGGGTCTCTACCCCGCAATCAGTGTGGCCTCACTTGGTCGTTCGGTAGGCCCAGAGTCCTTGCATCGGATCACGGGGGGCCCTAAAATCCCGTGCCCTAGCCGGTCTTCCCTGGCCTAATTCACGCTCCAAGGTCACCCAACACCGTTGCCTTACCATCTCATGCAATCCTCACTGTGCCTAACTCCAGACTCCGTCCTATCTCTCAACCTACCTCTGATACCATTCTGTCACGACCCGCCTTCACCAAAAGGAGGGAAGGGTCAGCAGGTTGCCAGGCCCTTCCTTCTTTAAGTTGAAGGAGAGATAATGACCCCCGAAACCCGCCTTCAATAGGTCCCAGAGTGGCGACTAGCACCAAGGGTATAGGAAATTCTCGCGAATGGAAGGCATTACCCTTTTTATTTTATAGGATCGAAAGATAAGGAGGAGGAAACCCAACAACACCAAGGTAGAAAGAAAGTAAAGACAAAAGTAAACCATTCCCACATGCATGGTTCAAAAGTGAAAGCCACAAAGTGCAAAAAGGTGACTACAAGGTAAGTACCAAAAGAAAAGGAGAACAACTGCAACGGCTGCAAAAGTCCGAGCTAGTAAGGTCCTGCGTGATCCCCGAAGTCCTCCTGGAAACCTGAAAGCAGTTTTATGTACGTAGGGTGAGCATACAAGTACACTCAGTAGGGAAAACCAAGACTCTCGTGCACAAGTGGGGGAACGTACTAAAGTCCCGTGAGAAAAGAGAAGAACCAGAAACTAACAAGGCAACTATCCATCCCAGGCCTCACCAAGGCTCGCTCCCCAAATAACGCAAGTCAAGTAATATATATATAAGAGCACATCGATGTTTGGGTACCCCGCGCCTCTTTCCCACTGGTTATTGAGACATCCTACGCATCGGACCAATCCCGCCATTCTCACCGCAGTCCCACTGCCACACCCGCCCACACACACCTGGGCCACAACCACACGCAGTCCCACTGCCGTATCCCGCCCGCACACACCTGGGCCACAACTATCACATGTAACCATGCCTGCAAACACCTAGGCCAGAACAACCACCGCTATGCCCGAAGACACCTGGGCTAAAGGATCCACTGCCACGCCCGAAGACACCTGGGCCTCATCCCGAAGACACTTGGGAAACCACCTGCCGCACACACCTGTCCAACCACCACAACACCCTGCCCGATGGTTCTTGGGCTAATAATGGACTTCAGGCCATCACAGCCTGCCCGAAGGTACTTGGGCTATCCGGGAAAGGGAGCAGAAAAGGAGCTAATAACCAGCCACTAAGTATAGTGTTGGGAAAAAAAACACCCTTCCCCCATAAATGGGGGTGTTCGGCACTAAGTGCTCAACTTGGGTGGGGCGCGAATAAGAAACACAAAGCTACAAGTATAGATATAGGTAACAAACACTCACCCAAAACTTAGGTTTTCCTAGCCGACCTACAGAACACAACACCACTGCGTCCGAGTCACAATTCACGACCCTTGCCCGCAAAACCATTTGTCCCATTCTTGTTTCACGTTCAGTCAAAATGTTAAATTAATTTTAAGCACTACTGGGCAACTACCATAAGCATAACCAAGGAAAGCGTCAAAATCATAGATCAACCAAAACACTCACACCCGGTTCTGCCAACAGAGGATCTCTCCCCAATTTGTGATAGAAACTCACAACCACTGAAACCATACCAACAGGATATCCCATCCCCCAAATTCACACAGCCACCGAGAGTATAAAAGAACAGGGGATCCCATCCCCTCCCACATTTCCAGCAAACGGCCCGAAGGGAAAACAACCAACTACCACTACCAACACAAGTCAGGGATTTTTAGATTTAAAAGATTTAACACACTCCATGATTTCAAATTTCCGTGTGTTCTAACCGAGAGTTATCATAGAAGGGTTGATCCTGGTACTTTCAACTTATTCAGCCGGATATACGTGATTAACCAATTTCACAGCAGGAGTTCACAATTTCAGCAACCCATTTAAAACATCACGAGGGGATTCAAGTGCACACACACGACCACCAACGGCCTCAATTTTCAGAAAACATAAACCAGTACAACAAAAGGGATGATCACAAGATAAAGCATAAACAACGATCACAACCCCTTCCCCTTCTTTCTTTAGAACTTCGTTTATTATCTTCATTAGGGTTCGGTTCAACCAGTTCCATAAGAACAAAAATAACGCCCACCCCGCATGATACACAAAAGTGAGAGACGAAGGAAATTCCCTACTTGTTGATAGATGATCGACGTTTAGGCCGGGGGCGCGGAACTTTACGGATAACGACGCGGCGGTCCCGATGCACCAGAAGAGCCACGATTGAAGAAGGGGGGAAACCACAGCCTAACCCTTAATTTATAAGAGCCGGGAACGGTTGAGATAAAAACGCCGAACCGCGTAAGACGTGGAAGTCGTGGGTTGACCATGCGGCTTGACTCATCATTAAAGGTGCTGAGTGGTTTAAACCGACTCATGAGCCGATTCAGTATTTAATTAAACTTTTGTGTGCGTTAATGGAACAACATGGCAAGGCCGGGTGACGTCGGCCGGTTCCGCCGATCAGTCACACCGATCGGTCTCACCGATCGGTCGCACCGATCGGTCTCACCGATCGGTCGCACCGATCCGTACCCCTTAAGGATCCGGATTTTGGCAAAGGAAGGGACCAAGGGGGGTCTGGGTCATCACAATGATGATGGGGTTATTCAATTTAATCTCTAGGATAATAACTCTTTGAAGGTTTTTAGAAGATGGAATGTTATCTTCAATAAAGATATATTGTGAAAATATCAAACCCAAGAAGATGTTATCGATGATATCAAAGTATCATCACTTGATAAGGTTCATATAAAATGATATTTGGTTTTTTTGGATGCTATTGAATTTTCCTAGTGTATTTCATTTCGAAAACTATGATACTATCTATAATAAGTTTCAAAAGGTGTTTGAGTTTCAATGGTGTTACCAAGGCTAGATGTATCATAAATATCATGGGTTTTGAGAGATCAAGAGAGAGATTAAAAAGGTGATGTTGTGAAAGTAGTGGTCCCTGATGGAGAAAAACCACATCATCATGTAATCACTCTGATTTTTTCATGTATTACTTTAGAATATTATATAGAGTATTTTCAGAGGCATGAAATGAGGTGATGTGAGAATATGAGGCCCTGTGATCTCAGAATTAATATTTGAAAAAATTAAAGATATTAATTTCACACACATGTGGTTTTCTTGAAAAAGTGGAATAAATCTATAATGTTTTATTCTATTAGAAATCTGAGGCCACCATTATGTTTAGAGTGTGGGTTTTACCCAATCCATGACATAACCTTGAAGCGTGTTTGATGCACAGGTCGGGCTCAGTCATGGGAGAATTTTTAAATAAACTAATTGAATGAAATTAATTTATTTTATTAATTTTTCATGACCTAGAATAATCTACAAATACATGGATATGCAACAATACCTAGGGTTAGATCCACAACCTAGAGATTGATAAGATCCATTAGAGAGGGTTCGTTGGAGAGGACTCGTTGGAGGATCATTTTCAAACAATATCATATTGAGAGAATATTGAGGATCATGCACAAACGGATTTAATAGATATAACCAATTATGGAAACATATGACCATTCGTCATTGTATATTGATCCAAAATCTAGGTATGATGCTTTATTTGTGTAATTCCATCCCATTATTTTTTTCCAATTGAATGCAGATCAATTCCAAAAATAAGAATTTATTCATGAATCAAAAGAAGATTTACTTGTGATGGATTTTATTATTCATTGGTTATTTTAACTCTTCATTCGTCTATTTATTTGACAATAAATCAAGGTTGGAAATGAAAAAAGGATGAGATTCATTTCTTAAATCTTGTGGTTTATGGATTTCTACCCTGTTTCTTCACATGATCATTATTTTTATTTTCTTAGGCCAAGGGGTCGATGAATACCTAGTATTCAATTTTTTAATGATAAATACTACAAAATAGGCATTTAACAATGTTAAAAATTGCCTTTATCAGTGTTAGAGAAGCGTTGACTACCATAGTGACATTAAAATCCCAAGTCTTTTATCAGTGCTTCTAAAAGCATGAAAAAGGTTACCTTTGTCATCGCTTAAAAAAGCGTTGATAAAGGGTCATGTTGTAGTGTGCTGTAACAGCACACTGTGACACCAAAAACACCATAAAATCAGAAAAATAAAATAAAAATACAGAATTTAATTGAAATAAAATTTATAATACAAATATACAAAAAACCTATATTATAGACATTTCAAACATTTGTTTATACAATTACATAAGTAAAAATTATTACATACACTCAAAAACATCAGTGTCCCTTTGTCTTTTGATCCTCACCCTTGTTTGATAAAAAATACACCTAAATAAGAAAAAATATTATATTAGTAATAATATAAAGAAATAAATTAATAAAAAGTGTTAATTTTAAACTAAACTTTGGGTTATACCAAGAACAATGTGTATCAGATTGAGTTGCGGTTGATTCTTGCACGTCACACCATTTATTTTTCATCTTCAATAACTATATTTTTGAAAATTAACTAAATAATTATAAGATAAAAATGATAAGTAAATCAATTAATTAATATCATAAAGAATGATGAGAAAAAAATCCAGGATTGTTTGCTCGGTTTTGGCGATGTGATACACATTTTAACTAAAATGACACTTATATATTGAAAAGACACACTTGGAGTCATACTGATCACACTGTGTATCATATTTATGTGTGTCTAATTACTACATGTCGCAAAGGACTTATGGATTTTTACCTTAATTATAAAAAAATATGAATGTGTTTTCTCGTTTTTGAGTATGTTGCTTGAATTTTTTACTAAAATCTCATTTTAAACTGGAAACATGCACTTTGACTCATACCGGTTAAACCGTGTGTTGGTTTGACATAATAATTATTCCAACACATCAAAAATTACTTATGAATATTTTTTACAAATTATAAAGAAAATATAAGTGCATTTTCTTTGTTTTCAGTGAGTGAAACTTTGAACAAAAATGTTAATTTTAAATTGATAATGGACCCATTGAGTAATACCAGGAAAATTGTGTATCATAGTAAGATGTGGTTGATTCCTATGCATCAAAAATGACATATGGATTGTTTTCCTAAGGCATCAAAATAATTCAAATGTGTTTACTAAATTTTGATTAGTTCAATTGTCCTTTTTACTAAAATTGATGTTAATTTTAAATAAAAAGACATACTTAGAATCATATCAATAACATCATGCATCGTATTGAGGTGTAGATGATTCATACATGTCTCAAATGACTTATGTATCATTTTTATAAAGTATCAAAACAATTCAAATGTGTTTTCTCAGTTTTGAGTACATCACTTGTCTTTCTTACTAAAATGTCTTTTTAAATTGGAAACACACACTTTGACACATAACGATCACATTTTTGTCGATTTAACATGATAATGATTCATACACATTAAAAATGACTTATTAATAATTTTCCTAAACTATAAAGATAATACAAGCAAGTTTTATTGGTTTTTAGTGAGTGAAACATTTTTTACTAAAATGCCAATTTTAAACTAACAACATACACATTGAGTTATACTAGGAACATCATGCTTTATATTAAATTTTGGATGATTCCTACACATAAAAAATTAATTATGGATAATATAACTAATGTACCAAAATAATATAAATGTGTTTTCTCAGTTTTGAGTGGCTCCGTTTTCCTTTTTACTAAAATTGATGTCAATTTTAAATAAAATGACGCACTTGGAGTCATACCAGTCACACTGTCGATCAGATTGAGGTGAGTATGATTCCTACATGTAAAAAATAAATTATGGATTATTTTCCCAATGTATAAAAAAATCAGAATGCGTTTTCTCATTTTTGAGTATGTCACTTGTCTTTTTTACTAAAATGATATTTTAAACTAGAAACACACAATTTGACTCATAGCGATCACATCATGCATTGGTTTAATATAAGACTAAATCATAAACATCAAAAATGACTTATGAATTGATGTCCTAAATTATCAAGAAAATCCGAGCATGTTTTCTCAATTTTTAGTGGGAGACACTTTTTGATCTAAACTGCTGATTTTGAATTGATAACAAACATATTGAGTAATACTGGACACATCATGTGTCAGATTTAGGTTAGAATGATTTATAAATGTCAAAAATGGCATATGGATCATTTTCATAAAGTATTAAACCAATAAGAATGCGTTTTCTCTATTTTGAGTAGGTCACTTGTACTTTTTACTATAATTTATGTCAATTTTAAATAAAAAGATGCACTTGGAGTCTTATTGGTCACAACGTGCATCAGATTGAGGTGCACAAATTCCTATAGATACAAAATGACTTATATACATTTTTTATAAATTATCAAAACAATTAGAATATGATTTATTGGTTTTGAGTATGTCAGTTGTCCTTTTTACTAAAATTAATGTCAATTCTAAATAAAAAGAAGCACTTGGAGACATACCAGTCACACCGTGCGTCAAATTGAGGTGTTGTTGATTCCTATATATCCCAAATGACTTATTGGTCGTTTTAATAAAGTATCAATACAATAAAAATGTGTTTTCTTAGTTTTGGATACATCAGTTGTCTTTTTTAATAAAATATCATATTAAATTGGAAACATGCACTTTGACTCATACAGATCAAATCATGTATCGATTTGATGTGGGACCAATTCCTACAAATTAAAAATGATTTATGAACTAATTTCATAAATTATAAAGAAAATATAATCACATTTTATTGGTTTTTAATGAGTGGCACTTTTTGAAATAAAATGTAAAATTTTAACTCATAACGGACACTTTGAGTCGTACCAGGGACATCGTGTATCAGATTGAGGTAAGGCTGATTACTACATGTCAAAAAATGACTTATGAATTTCTATCTTAAAGTATCAAAACAATCAGAATATATTTTCTTGGTTTTAAGTATATCAGTTTTATTTTTTACCAAAATTAATGTCAATTTTAAATAAAAAGAAGCACTTGGAGTCATACCGGTCACACCGTGTATCAGATTGAGGTAAAACTCATTCCTATACATACCAAAGTATAAGAAAAATCCTAACTACCAATGTTACCCTAATTTACATTAACTTTATTTGTAGAACTACCAACACTACATATTGACTCAATGTACATATCTGAAAAATAATTCTTATTATTGAATGCTATAAGAGAAGATGATGATTATGTGCCAATTATATCATGAGAATTCACCAAAATAATAACATGAGCTTCCTATCCTATCTTATCTTTCAACAATGAGAAATGTTTTTCAGATAAGAACATCGATTCAATATGCACTGTTGGAAGTTCGACAAAGAAATGAAATGGAAAAGGAAGTCATGGTAACATTGGATGAAAGAAACATTTTATCTCTTTTGTGGATTGTTATAGATAGTTGAAAGAAAAATATGAATTCTCAAAAGATATTTAAAAAAATTAAATAATTATTAGATAAAAATGACAATGAAATTAAATTTCAAATATTAAATAAAATGTTGACAGAATTAATTAAATAAGTAGTAGGAATTCAATTTTTCATTATGGTTATATGAATTCTGGACACATTTCATTATTATAATTATCACATTTGCTGTCTCAAAGTCCAATATATAACAAGAATGAGAATATTATAAAGAACTACCCCAACTCAAACAAAAGAATCCACCTGTATAAGAAAACAATTATTATGTGAGTAATTCTAATAATAAATAAATTAAAAAAATATGAAAAAATACATTAATTATATGGAAAATGATTTTATTGTAAAAACATCAATATTACCTCTATGGTTAAATAGTGGAGATAACATGAGGGAAAGTGATAAATTCCAATAATGCAGGGGTGAAATGGTTTTGAGGGATAAGAAATCTATAGAATTTTTGGTACAGAAAGGAATGAAATATGGAAAAACCATCCCAACTGGAACAAAATAATCCACCAGCAAAAGAAAACAATTCTTATGCAAGTAATACTAAAAAGAAATAAATTAAACATAAATTAAACATAAATATAAAATAATACATTAATTCTATGGATTATGGTTTTATTATGAAAACATCAAGATTACCTTTATGATTGAGTAGAGGAAGCATCATTTCTCTTACTATAAAGGCAGTATAGGTAACTTGAAGGAAAGTGATAAACACAACACTGTAGTGGTGAAAGGGTTATGAGGGAGAAGATGTCATTAGAAGTTTTGGTTTAGAAAGGCATGAAATAAGGAAAACAATATTCTAAAATAAATGAACTCTACAAGAAATAATTAAAATTAAATCAGTGTTTCATTTTATAATTTTTCAGAAAAATGGAGAAATTATATCGTAAAATTACCTCTACATCTTAGAAAAGAGTTTCCTTCATTATAGTATGTTCTTCCAAGTTATTATTAACATCATAATGGGCATAAGACATTGTCTGCATTGGGACTGACATGAACTGATTATGATCTTCCAATGAAAGGGTCATCCTTGATTGAATTTTTATCCAACCCAACATTTATTTTTGTCACCAGTAGTATAATTGACCAATTTTTTTTGTTGTATCTAAGACATAAAATACTTTCACTCCTTGTGATTCCATTATGAAAATCTCATATTTTTTCCCATCCACACTGAAATTAACCTTCACAAAGTCGATTTCATCTACTTTCATTGTAGTCACATTGTCAACCCATTTTCAATCTAAAACTGGCACTTGAAATTATATATAATCCAACTCATATTTATTTTCAATAATTCCAAAATATGACATATTTTTATAAATTTTATTTCTATCCTAAATCTAGATGTGTGCATCACTTACTCCATAAGCATAACACTGCTATTTTCATCGTGCTGAAATAATCATGTTCTTTTTTATAGAACACATAACCATTGATTACAAAACTATTATAAGATATAACATTTTCATTCCATCCCCCGTATAGCCATTGAAGTTGTTTGAAAATTAAATTCGGATTTTCAGATAACTCCCTACAAATTTGATATTGGAACCATCCAATAAAATGTTGATTATGTGTATTTGATATCCATACTTCTACCATTAATGGATTAAAATCTCTAATAATTTGTTTTTGGTATTCAATTTATGAATCAAAATCTTCACTATTATGTAACATGTAAAGGTGTGATTGCTCTCGCTCTATTATGGTAATTGTAACAACATCTCTTATGGAAATCTCTTCATCCATAAGGTGTCTGCTGTGATGAGACTTTGAGAGACTGATGATTTCGACATTTGATAGGTAATCGATATAGAATTCAATAGATTCTTTAATAATATATCATTCTAAAATAGAACCTTTTGGTAGTATCATCCTAATTCGTGTCCTCATTTAGTTTTTACACATGTTTTTTCAACATTTATAGCTTTGATCTATTCCATGACAAATCAAATGTTCTTCCAACTCTACCAAACTATTTTTTTTGAATAAAAAAAATGTAAACACGGACAAAGGACCTGATAAGGGTCATATGCATGCTCTATTTCATACTTGATTAACTATTTAAATCCTTATTCATAGACTTTTGTTAAATGATTAGCGTGCATCCATTTTCAATTCATATCCATCCTATTGGGTTTATAAAATATTAATTTTATACAAAAAATAAATAAATACACATAATATATTTACTATTAAAAGTTTAAGTTATCGATAATTCTAATAAGGGAAATCCAACATTTGATCATTTCAAAGAATTTCAGTATTCTTTGAGAAAAATGAGTAATTGAATTTAAGAAAATAATTACTCCACTATGGTAGATTTTATCCTCTGAATTCGTTCAAAGGTGAATGTTATTGATAACTATCATCCTCATCATCTCATCTCCCAAACATTTATCATTTCATTTTTTTGTTTGACACACATACTCCATCTCTTGTGCATATGGACCTATGTTTCTTTAAATAATATTTATAGTAGTAATACTTGGGATAACTAATGCACTAAGAGTAGTACAAGAAAAATAAAAGAGAAGGGGGATGATTCTTGAGGAAATAAAATTTTATAATAACTATTTAGGAGATGAAGCTGATGATGATGACAATTATACAACATTGTGTTCTCTAAAAGGGCTAATGCATCCCATTTGTGAGAATTACACCATTGGCACTAGTTATTAACTCGTAGACTATTGAAGGTGAGATTTGGGGGCATAAAAATTCTTGTATGTGATTCAAGGGGTCTCTATTGGGACATATTATTATGATATATGAATCTTGGGGGCCTCTATGAATTCTATATTTATAAGAGAAATCTCATTATTAATACTTTCAATATTCTAACTAAGACTAGTCCTACCTCTATTAAAATGATCTATCAAGTATTTCTTAAATCCGCTAAACAAATGAAAATATAATATAGGAAATTAAGGAGTAATAAGAAACCCAAATATGATAAACAAGAATAATAAACTATCATTCGATCAACTAAAAGATATAAAACTGTATTGATTTTTTTAATAAATAAAGATTTATTTCATATACATGGATGGTAATCAAAGATTCCTAAGGGTGGAACCAATACATAGACCTAAAATGATGAATAGATGAAAATAATTTTGAATAATTATTCCAAAATATATATAATTTGATAAGCTCCATTCTATTTTTAGGAATAAGTGATGTAACAACCTAAGGAATTATTACATTTAATATTAATGGTATATCAAATATTTAAAAACATCTCAAAATTATAATTTCAATTAAAAATCGATAAGGAATGGAAAAATATTTTTTGTAAAAGAATATACCAAATAACGATAAAGGTTTTAAAAATATCAAAAATCTTAGTTGATAAACTGGTTCAAGAATTATGTATAGACAGGTTGAAAACAATAATTATTTTCAAGTAGAAGAAGAGAAGGCTTTATAAGAAAATTTCATTTTCATTTTCATTATGGGTTCTATAGTGATTTTGGGCACATAGAATAAAATTTTAGTCATAATGAAATAAATAATAGTAATTATGGAAGATATAGAGTTTTTAAGTTAAATGGAAGATGACCCACTCTTACAAAAATAGTTTCAAAGTGAGACGAATATTCATAATTTTTTTATTTTTTAACTGTATACATATAAATTTTTGTAATATATTTTTATTACATATTTGTATAATATATAATTTTATAATATAATTTTGTAATGTATTTATATGGTATATTTGCATAATATATTGGTATAATAAATTTTTATAATATACTTGTATAATATATATTTGTATTGTATAATATATATATATATTTGCATAGTGTATTTGTATAATATACATCAATATTACATATATATATATTTATTTATTTTTAAAATATACATGTGTGTGTTTATATATATATATATGTATAATATATAATAATATAATATATAATCTAAATATATATTTTTATTTTTTCAAATTTATACAAATAAATATATAAATATTTAACATATTTATGTATGTAATGTGTTAAATCTATTCAATACAAAATTATAAATATATATGTATAAAAACATATATATATATATATATGTATATGTATATGTATTATATATACACACACCCATATATATATATTGACATATATAAATATAAATGTATTTATGAACATGTGTGTGGGTCTGTGTGTGTATGTAAATATAATTATATTAAAAATTTACTATTATATATATATTTCATTATATTGATATGTTTCATGTGAGTTGGGCATGCACCTAGCTTTCATTCTATAGACAACATGGTTGAGTCTAACATGAAGAATTTTTTTTGTTTAGTGTTTTCTGTGTTTAGAAGGGTGGTAGTGGTCGCCTGTGCTGGTAGGAGTGAGCAGTTGAGGGGGGAGGTGTTCATGTGAAGAAGGCGGGTTTGAGATTTCTTATATTTTAAAATTATGAAAAACTTTAAGGGGCTAGTGATCTCAGGAATTAGAAGTCAATGGCGTTGGGGTGGGTGGGTTGCACAGAATCGACAAGCAGTGAGGGTGGGAGAGTGTAAGGAGAGATGGACCTATCTTCTTTTAACCAAACATCCCTAATAAAAATTATTGACCACAGGGATATGTTGACGGTAAATAAATAATGATGATAAAAAACATAAAGAGATCCCACCAAACAAGAAATCAAATAGTGAGGAGGATGAGGAGAAAATAAGATACCTCATATTGAAGCTTTGAATCGTTTGAGAAAAGTAGAGATATCAAAAACCTGGAAAACATTTGAGTCTTGGATTTATTTGACCATTGGATTTGAGCCTTGAAATTGTTCTAGCCTTAGATTTGAGTCTTGATTTGAGCTTCATTTCACTGAGGAGGAGGACCGACATAGGGTGGCTTCCGAAGAAAGTTTCGGTATCGCGACGAGTTCATGACTGGTTAAGGTTATTAAAATAGATCAGAACACTTTTATCAACGCTTCCAAAAAAGCGCTGATAAAGATCCCATTTATCAGTGCTAAATTAATTATCTCTGATAAAATTCATCTTTATTAGTGTTTTTTAGCACTGATAAATATAGAGATTTATCAGCACTAAAAAGAGTTAAAGGATTTATAATTATAATTATAAATATTTTTTTGGAAATATATTTATATAATTATATATATATATATATATATATTTAAAATATAAATATAAATATAAATATAGTAAACATATTCTTTATTTACATATATTTATTATAATTTTATAATTATTTATTTATAATTATATAAATACTTTTTTAGAAAATAGTATTTATATCAGTATATAATTATATATATTTATTTAATAAATAAATATAAATATAAATATAGTAAATATATTCTTTTTTTAAATATATTTATCATAATTTTAAAAATATTTATTTATAATTATATAAATACTTTTAAAAAAATAATATTTATATCATTATATAATTATATATATATTTAATAAATATATATAAATATAAATATAGTAAATATATTCATTATTTAAATAAATTAATTATTATTTTTGTAATTATTTAAATATATATAATTATTTATTTATAATTATATAAACACTTTTTAAAAAAATAACATTTATTTATTTATAATTATAAATATATCAATGTATAAAAATTATAAATCTACATTTATAATTATAAATATTTAAAAATATTTTTTTATAAATATATTTTTAACATTATTAATAAATATTTAATCTTAAGTGCATACGTGTTAAAAATGAGAGAAATTGAATAATTAAAAATAAGTAAACTTTTACAACATTGAAAAAATGGATAAATTTTATTAATTAAATATAAATTATTAAAAAAGTAGATATATATTGAAATAAAGATGAATACATATTGAAAATATTAAAACATAGTAAATAAATATATATAAAATAAATAATAGAAATCGATTAAATTTCAAAAAAAATATTTGTGTGTTTGCATTATATATAAAAATGCATTAATTACATATATGTGAAATCCATATAACACACATTACATCTTTTTTAAATTGAAAAATAAAATGACATTAAATTATGTCTATTATTTGATGCAATTAGTCAGTATTTTTAGTTCATATTAATTTTTAATTATAAACCATTATTTACTAATATATTGCTATTTCAATGTGAAGCCTATATATTATGTATTATATAAATCATATTTATATACATTCATATATATATTTGTATTTAATATATACTATTTACTAAGATTATCAATAATTATTTAATTAATAAAATGTTTAATATTTTTTTCAATTAAATTATTTTTAATTATTTTGTTTAATTTTAATTATATATATATCTATATATTTAATATATAATATTTATTAGTATTTATAATTTATATATATTATAATCAACTTATTCATTTTTATCAATAATTATTTAATTAATAAAAAAATTAATATTTTTTTAATAAACTCATTTTATTATTTATTTATTTAATTATTTAATTTTATTCAGACATTTATCCATGCTAATTTTTTTTGATAAAGCATCCCTTTATGGGTGCTAAAAATAAAGCACTGATAAATGGTACCCTTTATCAGCGTAAAAAATAAAGCACTGATAAAGGGTACCCTTTATCAATGCTAAAAAAAAGCACAGATAAAAGGTACACTTTGTTGGTGATTTTTTTCCAGTGCCGTTAAAAGCCTATTTTGTTGTAGTGGATGGTTATTCATCATAATGGATCAATATCATGGGTGTGGTTCATGATCAAGGATGCAATTGAGGTGCAATGATGATACGGTATAATCAGATGTGGATTGAAATGGTTTGGTGATTCCCGTTTATCCTAGTTTGATGATGTGTGTGGGCATTTCCCAATAATATTTGAAGTTATAATCCCATTTTCCAGTGATAGGAAGGCTAGAAGACCCTAAATTCATAGTTTCCAATGAGAAATTTAGTGGTGTTGATGCATAGGACAATGCATAAGAGGAACCATTGCGATATGGAGATCTTAGGTTACACGGTGTGTAATCTGAAATTACACGCCTTTTGGGACCCCCCTCCTGTGTGATGCTAGGGTTTCTATGGAGAGAAAAAAATCACCTACTGTGTGACCCCTATCACACATTGTGTGACCTATGTTGGAATCTCTATGTGTATCTCAGAGGATACACAAACACAGGTAAGCTGAAATACATGAACACGACCATAGTACACGACCAAGTACACACGATCATGCCCATGTGTACACAGGTTGGTACACAGGAACGACTAGTGGTACATAGTCATGGGAAGATGACATGGGAAAGGTGTCGAGTGAACTTTAAACACTAGGTATTCTTACTTACATGCCATGTATTTTTAGGATTTCATGTCGAGTGAGGTAGCATCACATGGGAAGTATAAGGATTGGTTTGACACAGCGTGTACACCCAGTACATGTTGTGTACCCCCCATTGAGGGTGTTTGGATCCCTTTATTTATTTAGTTTAGTCTAGTATCGGTTTATTGTATTCCCTTGGTCCATTACCTTAAGGGTACAATGTGGAATTACGTCCATATCTCTGGATTGTGATCCCCTCTGGAGGGTGATTATTAGATAGAATTTTTGGTGTCCCTCTATGAGACCAGAGTGTGATCCTCTACCATTAATTATTATACCCTAGATAGGGTTTGTGGAATCAGTATGACTGTTATGGGTGTGGAGTTGATCCTCTATATAGCATTCTATATCGGTAGGGTTTGTGTTATCATTGACATATGATACCCTACATAGCAGGTTGATCTGGATTAGGTTTGTGGTGTACCTCAGTAGTCTTGGGTGTGGTCCCTTTTCTGAGTATTATGGTATTGAGAGAACAATGAGTTTTCTTTTGTGGGTCCCATTTATGATGTCTTCTTGGATGAGTATATCTACTGATATCATGGATCTTGGAGTGGGTTCTCCGAGAACAATCATTTATTCGATCAGAATCATGTGGTTAGTAGTTTGGTTGTGACCTCTTGGAGGCGTGATGTCCTTCTTAAGTATATCTGTGTTTTTATGCATTGATCTCTATATCCTTGTTATGATAAGACTATTCTTGATGCTATATGTTTAGTGTTTTTTGGATAGTTATACTGGGTATTGTTATACTCTCCCCTACATAAGATTTTCCCATAAGTGTCATGTCTTATGCAGATGATTAACTTTTAACAGAGTCCTTAAGGGAACAGGGCCATACAGCTCTTAGAAATCAATCCAGCCAAAGGTGTGTTCTAATGGTTGTATTGAAATTAGTTAACTCCTACTTCATAAGTTGGACCTTTTTCAATTTATTTTAGTGGAATTTTTTTGGCCCTTTCTTCTAGTACCTTGTTGTTGTACTCTGATTCTGGGATTATAGATGCATACATGCATGGTTATCAGTTCTCTTCACTAAAAATAAATTTTTATTTATTTATTTAAAAAGTGAAAGGGAACTTACAAAGGAAAGAGTGGGTTCTAGAGTCATGGGAGTCTAATGTAGTGAATTCCAAGAGCATCTGAATACACTAGATTCACTCCCTCTGAGGGAAGATCCCTAATACCTGAGAAGCATGAAATATTCTCACATTGGGTTGCATGAGAAGCCAGGAAGTCAACAACCAAATTATCTTCACGTTATTCATGAGAAATATCCCCGTGGCTGTTCATATTCTCATTGCATCTCTGAATGGTATACTCAATGGACCATGGGGTGGACCCACAATCACATAATGCATTAAAAATATTCATCTAATCAGTTTCAACTACCAAAAGATAAATATTATCCTAAGTACAAAGTAGAAAACCTATGAGGATTGATTAGGCCTCTTCCTAAAGAGAATTACCAATACCAAAGTAAGAAAAATAGGCAAGAACCACAAATCCTCTTGTATCCCAGACCACCCTACTGCCCCACATTTGGACCATGTGGCATGAGCTGTCTGTGTCCATTTTGAGGCCCTCCGGATGGGGATACCACCATACCCACCTTCCTAGTCTAGTGTTGGAGATGTGTGCATGTGTAAAGGTACATTAGTCTAAGTCCTACCATGTGTGTGATATTATTATTAAGTGATAGTCTCTATCCCCTGACCTATTGAAGGTGGGATTCGGGTAGTTGTGGTTCGGGCCCCATTAGGTCGGGTCATGGAAAAGTGCTATCATAGGATTTGATTCTATATTTGGTCTGTAGTCTATGATATTGGTTTGGATTTTATAGAAATAGTTGTAAGTGTTTTTAGTTTATATTTCAGGCTAGAGACTCAAATTTCGGTGTCATGACCAACATATCCATACACCATGAATATGATCGCATTCCTTTCAACTTGATACATATAGATATAGCGACATATGAAATATAGAAATGGTTTTTGGTTTCTATTTTCTTCTTGAGACATCTCTCTAGATATACTCTTTGTCCATCACACATCTTGTTTATTTCAAGATTACTTCTCAAAGAAAGATAACCAAGATTCCACTATGTGATCACAAGGATGATCCATCGAGTGATGAGGATTTAGTACATATGCCTATATCAAAGATAATACCTTTAAGTGGTTTACTATCTATTACATCCACCCATTTAGGAGCAGTTATCACTTATAATTCTAAATGTGGATGCATGTAGGTTGAGTGTTTTGTATTAGATTAAAATTAATAAACCTCCTGGGTTTCATTGAAATTCAAATTTGTAGGTGGACGAGGATATGTTATTGGCATCCACACAATTTTTTTCCATGTGAGGACTCCTATAGATCAGATTGTGTTTGTCACGGTGAGTACTCTTCAAGGATCCATTGGGTGATAGTGGAGTTTAGTGACTTAGTCACATAAATAGACGGATCTCCCCTAGCCATAATTATAAAATCTCTTCAGCGAGAAGTTGTATCTGTCCCTGTTGTGATCAATGCACATCTAGGATATTTTTCATCTACAATAGTAATGTATGACTATGGAGGAGTATTCTATGAGGTTTACTAATCTATAATGGTATTCCTTATATATGGTGTGGGTTTAGTTCTTTATTTCACATACCTTCAAACAGATCTTACACTTGGATATTAGGAATTCAGTTATATCTCTCTTCATTCCCACTTATTCTGGAGTGATTGAGAGGGACTTAGTGTTAGAGAGATTCCTAGAAAAGTAGGTGTTAGTAGTGGGTGATAGTAGAGGGAACCTTGGAGATGAGACCTAAAAAGAAGGCACTCGATGGTAGTCATATGGATCTGTTTGTTTCAGACGCTTTAGGAGATAATCCAAAGATAGAGGATCAGTAGTGCATGGATATCAGGATGACTTGTATTATCTGAGGGAGAGGGGGTGTTTCTCCTAAAATGGTAGAGGAAATATTCTATGGGGTTTTCCAACTTGTCACATAGATGATCGAGAGATGGTTGAGGGACCATCAAGGTAGAGACAGAGGCAGGATCAGGGAGGTCCTCATGATGAAGGATGTTTAAGTGGGACCTATAATGAAATAGGAGGTGGTCATAGGTTTTACCTATTACAACCACCACCCCTAGGTGGTATACACTCGACTCAGGGAGCTGGTAGTCCAGGATGATGCCAACTATAGGCTATGGAGTCCTATAACCCCAAGCCTATAGGAAAGATACAAGGTATGATCTATGTATTTAATAACTTAGTTGTAGTATTGATAGCCACATGTCTAATTCATTCCTTTCATTCCACTTATCTAGTTCGAGACAGAGATTTTGGTTGATCCTTTGGCTTAACCCTTATTCTCAAATACTTCGATAGAAGGTGACTTAGAGAGTGTTCACTTCTTTCGATGGTGTGATCTAAAACTTGGAGGTGATAGATTTATATGGGATCTCTTTGTAGTAGCAATTAATCCTTATGACTTCATCTTAGGTATAGACTTTCTATCAATAGTTCATGCCCAGATTGACTATTTTTGGTGGAGGATGTAATGTCTCTATGGTGATGGGATGAAGTTTTTATTTATGTGTGAAAAGGAAACATTGGAGGATAAGACGAGATTAGGAACATGAGATTGAAACTGATTACTCACCAGTTGGATAACATGACTCTTGGATAAGTGGATATAATGGGATACCAGTTCCCTATGCTGGTGGAAGAATATGAGGAAATATTTCCTAAGGATGTTCCAGTCTTACCTCCCCATTTAGAGTTATACTTATTCATTGACATAGAAAATTTTATGGACCCAATATCTACATTATAAAATCATATATCTCCTACAGGTCTTCGTGAACTAAGGGTGCATTTAGAGGACTTGCAAGAGAATGGATTTGTAAGACCCAATTTTTTCCCCTGGGCATCTCTAGTGTTGTTCTCTAATAAGGTGGGTGAGATATTGATGTTTTTCATGGATTATTAGGGATTTTACTAGGTGACAATGAAGAATAATTATCCACTATCAAGGATCGATGACCTCTTTGATCACATAAGAGGGGCATGATGGTTCTCTAAGACCGGCCTCAAATCTAGCTATCACCAGCTGTGAGTTAGGGATGAGGGTATATCAAAGGAAGCATTCATATGTTTCTAAAATCAATATGGGTATTTTGTGATGCCCTTCGACATGAAGAACATCCCAAAAATGTTCATGGGACTCGTTAATGGAATATTTCTTCCTTTCTTAGACTAGTTTATGGTGGTTTTCTTCGATGACATCCTAGTGTTCCCGGCGTCCAAGGAGTAGCACATGAGACACTTTAGGATGGTCCTGGACATAATATCAGAGTGATAGCTTTATGGGAATCTCTCAACATGTAATTTTTGGATTCTAGAGGTCCATTTCTTGGGAAACGTCATCTAAGAGGTAGGATTGGAAGTGGAATCAGTGAAGGTTGAGGTAGTGACAGCTGTGGAGCTACCCTAGAGTGTTACTAAAGTGCGGAGTTTCCTTAGATTGGTTGGGTAATATCAGAGGTTTGTACCAAATTTCACTAGAGTGTCTATAACAACTAGGTCCTGGTGACGGCACACACACCCCGCCTTAACATGGTCGTCAGGTCATGGCCCTCCATGTACCACCAGTTGCCCCGCAGACACGTGGTCCCCACCCGGGGGCCCACCCACGTGCCCGAATGGGTCATCTAAATAATGACTATCCCCACAGACCAACACATATCCTTTCAAGTGTTCCTTTTCTTCATTCACACAGACCCTAGGAAACTTCCTAAAAGGTCACCCATCCCGATCACTAATCTAGGAAAAGCATGCTTAACTTGGAGTTCTAGTCAGGTAGGCTCCCGAAAACAAAGTTTCACCTTGTTAACATGAGTCATATCATTTAGTCATTTAACCCTTTATCATTTGAGGGTGTTACATTCACCCCACTTTAGTGTACAACATCCTCGTTGTGGTCCCTATGTATCAACCCAGGAAGTGCACCACACTTAAGGCCAGGTTCCTCCTTTGACACCAAATGTAACAAATGGGTCCCAGTGATAGTACATACACCCCTCCTTAACATGGCCATCGAGTCTTGGACCTCTAAGTACCACCAGTTTCCCCGTAGACACGTGGTACCTACCCTTGTGGACTTGAGTCATATCATTTAGTCATTTAACCCTTTATCATTCAAGGGTGTTACATTCACCCCCCCCCCCCTTAGAGTACAATATCCTCACTTTAGGCCCTACATATCAACCTAGGTAGTGCACCATACTTAAGGATGGGTTCCTCCTATGATACCAAATATAACAACTGGGGCCCACCCACATGCCCGAATGAGTCATCTGACTAATGAATGTTCCCACAGACCAACACATGTCCTTTCCAGTGTGCTTTGTCCTCATTCACACATACCCTAGGAAACTTCCCAAAATCTCACCCATATTGATCGCTACTCAAGGACAAGAATGCTTAACTGTGGAGTTCTAATTAGATAGGCCCTCGAAAAAAGAGGTGCACCTTGTTGACATGAGTCATATCATTTAGTCAGTTAACACTTTATCATTTGGGGGTGTTACATTCACCCCCCTTTAGAGTACAACATCCTCATTATGGGACCTACATCTCAACCCAAGAAACACACCACACTTAAGGCTGGGTTCCTCCTATAATACCAAATGTAACAATTGGGTCCCAGTGATAGCACAAACACCCCGCCTTAACATGGTTTTTGAGTATTGGCCCATCAGGTACCACCAGTTGTCCTGTAAACACGTGGTCCCCACCCTTGTTGACATGAGTTGTATCATTTAGTCATTTAACCCTTTATCATTCAGGGGTGTTACATTTACCCCCCCCCCCCTTTAGAGTACAACATCCTCATTGTGGGCCCTACATCTCAACCCAGGAAGTGCGCCACACTTAAGGCTAGGTTCCTCCTATGATACCAAATGTAACAACTGGGTCCTGGTAACAGCACAGACACCCCGCCTTAACATGGACATTGAGTATTGTCCTACCATGTACCACCAGTTTCCCCGCAGACACATGGTCTCCACCCTAGGGCCCACCCACATGCCCGAACTAGTCATATGACTAATGACTATCTCCACAGGCCAACACATGTCCTTTCTTGTGTGTTTTTCCTCACTCACACACACCATGGGAAAAATCCCATAAGGTCACTCATCCTGATCACTACTCCATGTTAATCATGCTTAATTAGGGAGTTATAATCAGGTAATATCTCGAAAAGGAAGGTGCACCATGTTGATATGATTCATATCATTTAGTCATTTAACCCTTTGTCATTCAAGTGTGTTACAGTGTTAACAACATTGAAATCCTTGACCTAAAAGGGTAATCCTTTTGTGCAACTGTAAAGGTTCTAGTAGTTCTTTCGGGAGTTGAGGTAGAGATTGATGAGTGACCCTATCTTGAGATTTTCAAATGAGGGTGTTGAGTATGTTGTGTTCTATGATGCTTCAAGGACCATAATTTGTTGTGTTATGATTCAAAGGTAGGAAGTGATTTCCTATGGGTCTAGGACATTGCGACCCCATGAGTATAACTATACAACCCATTATCTTGAGCTAGTATCAGTGGTCCTCACTCTGAAGATGTGGTTTAACTACCTGATGGGAAAACAGTTTATCATTTACTTTGACCACAAGAGTATCAAGTACATATTCTCTTAGAAGGTTCTTAAATTAAGATTGAGGTAATGGATAGAGTTCCTCTAATACTATGTCTTCAATATTTTATATAATCCTGGTAAGGGTAACTTGGTAGCAGAGGCTCTCAATAGGAGATCTTATTCTCATTTCTTAGCTAAGGCATTAGAGCAGTTATCCTTGTTGCAGTTTTCCTCAATGGGTAGGGATGGTGTTCATATATTCATTTTATGATTGTTAACCCACATATTTTACTATGTGTTAGGTAATCTTAGCATGGATATACTAAATCTAAGATCATACATAGTTAGATGTCCACTGGACATTCCCTTGATGGATTTTCTAAAGTTGGGTAGCACATTATACTTTTTAGAGGACAGATGATGGTACTAGTGATGTTTCAAGAGGAGGTGATGAGTGAGGTTTAAACATAACCTCTATCAATACATCTAGCTATGGAAAATATATACCGAGACCTCCAATTTTAGTTTTTTAGGCCATTCATGAAGTGTTGTGTTACAAAGTTTATATCTTGATACCTCACTTGTCAGCAAGTGAAGGTTGAGCACCATGTTAAATTGGGTTTAGATCAATTCCTTGAGGTTCCATAGGGGTAGTGGGATGCGATATCCATATAATTAATGATAATTTTACCAAATAATTCCATGGGACATGATTCCATTTGGGTGATCTGAGGATGACTCACCATGTCGCCCCACTTTCTAGAAATTAGAGAGTAGATTTTAGTAGAGTTATTGGGACATTTTTATATGAATTAGATAGTATGGATCTATTTAGTTCCCTAGATATTCATTTTATACCATGATGCTCACTTCACATTGCAATTATGGATTGGATTGCAGGAGGACTTTGGGACTTTTTTGCGTTTGAGTATGACATTTCACCCCTATACTGATGGAAGACTGAGAAGACCATTCAGGTCTTGGTGGACACACTACATGCTTGCATTTTATATTTTGGACATTGTTGGGAATATCACCTTCCCTTTTTGGATTTCGTGTACAACAAAATATATCATTCCACCATCGGTATGGTACCATTTGAGCCCTAGTACGAGTGACCTAGTTGGTCACCAATTTATTAGATTGATCAAGGAGAGTTAGCAGTCATGGTACCATAGTTGGTGTGAGATATGACAGAGAAGGTGAATAATATCAAGGAGAGGATGAGGACTATATAGATCCATCATAATTCCTATGTGGACTGAAAAATGGGGCCTCTAGAGTTCAAGGAGGGAAACCTTGTATTTATGAGGGGCTCACCTTGATGTGGATTGCAAATACTTGGTTGGGGTGGAAAGCTATATATGATATTCATTATACCCTTACAAATACTGTATATACTTAGAAATGTGGTTTCATTCCTAGCTCTACCACCACATTTTTATAGGGTACACGATATCTTCCATGTGCCACAGCTAAAGAGGTATGTGCATGAACCATCACATGTTATTGGCTGGGGCGATTTGTGTAAGAACCCAAATTTTATATAGGGTATGGTTCCTTTAAATTTAAATATAATTCTCTATCATTGACCTATTAGGAATTCCTTTTGAGGATATGGAAGTTTTGGGTGATTTTGAGGTTTGTTCGGAGCTCGGAACCCTAACCAGTGGAAGAAATAACTAAGCCAGATGATTAGTAGAATTTGTGCCGCACAGCCCACATGGTTTATCCTAACCATGAAGAGAATTTTAGAGGGAAATTAAGGGTGAACATTCCTCCATAAACATGAACCTAGGGGTGTCCACCTATTCCATATGTGTGAAATATTTATCATATTCAAATGGAAGGGTTGGTGCATAGTTTCTCAAACCGTGCGGCCAAACCATACATGTTCCCTCCTTAGACAGTGATCCAAGAATGGTTGGAACAAGTTTTGGCCAATCATGTAACCAAATAGCGAGACCTATAATTTTTTGGGAAAATGACCAAAATTAACTTAATGAGTTATGTGTTTAAACCCCTCCTCTAATTTTCTCATTCCAGTGGACAAAGACACATTTCTTCTCTGTTTTGATATCCCAAGAATCTAAACCTAGGTTCTTAGATAAAACTCTGATCCATAATCCAATTCAATTTTTTCATCTCATTAGATGCATGTCAGTCAGTAATCTATTCATCATGCACATTTCAACATTTATCTTCTCCTTGATGGAGTTATTTTGATGCATGCTCATATTCCATATTTTCATAGTATTGATCCATTCAATAGTTTTCTTCCAATCTTGGACAAACTAAGGAATGATAATGTAAGAGGATAGTTCTACATGTATAATTTAGGTGGTCTATGAATTTTCCCTAAAATTATTGTCGTTTATAAATTAAAATTGTTATGTGCACACCGGTTTCATTGGGTGTTTCCCCTAGAAATTCATATGCCTTTATTATAATCATTTTTCACATATTCTAGATCTCTTTTTATACATATTATTAATTTATTTGGAGGTTAAGACCTCAATTCCTTCAACCCAATTAGGATGTGTACCATTTTATTCCTTATTGAACCTTTTTAGACACCATTTGGGTGTGTTTTTCCACTACGCCTTGTTAAGGTAAGTGTTCCTTATTAATTAAAAAATCCTTTAAAATTTTAATTTGAAAGTATATTTATAGATATCACTTGGCCTAGAATTTTATAAATAATTTAATTGGTCACATGTCTTATCTATCATTGTCATATTGGATGAAAGGTAATGTAATGAACCTAGTGAATTAATAATTGGAAGGTATATATGCATAGGAATCACTTGGTCCTTTTCTTATAATTAATGGAACTTGGTTACATGTACTTAATTATACTTTTCACTTGGGTTAAAATGAAATGGAGTGAACCAAATATATTAATTATTATCTTGAGTATTACATGGTCTAAATTGAATAATGAATTATGTATAAGGTTCCAATTGCATATAGACCATTTTATCTTTATAGGAATGGTCAGACTTGATCCAACCTTGGATTCCTAAGGGAATTCCTTGAACACTCTGAGGATTCCATTCTGATTCAAGGAGATAGTGTCCAAGGGAGATAACCACCATATAAAATGGTCCTTGTATACTATAGGATGAATATCATTACACTATAGGATCCCTTCACTATCACTCTAGATATTAGAATTCCTCGGATACACTCCTTGGATTCATCTTGATGTCTCCAGACACACGAAACCATGGATTTACCCCATTGGGACCAGTCATTCTTATCCCATTATTACCCTGGATGAGATCTTTGGACTCGTTTAGAATCATATAAATTGGAATGCCTTGGGTGATTTCCCTTGGATTATGCTCAAACCCCTTTATTTCTAGAAAATATGAGTTACTACTATGAGTTGGCTAACCCCTGAGGTCAAGGATGTCTTGGCTACACCTTGGATCCTATTTAGTCATTATTATGATATATTTTATATTTTTTTGACACTTTAAAATGATTTATCTATATAAAATAAACTCAAATTAATTAATTAAATGATCTCATATTCAGAGACATTACCAGCTGAGGCTGAATCAGGTATAAGTTATTATTTTGGAATTGTCTTACATTTATATATATCTTCACACTACTCAGTTTATATTCACAGAATGAACTGTATAGATTTCATTTGTATTAGATTACAAATATTTATCTCACACCGTATTCAGGCCGTTGTTGGTACCCGGGTAGATTATATGACCATAGGTATGGACAAGGGGAAGCATCCCACCTTGGACACCTGACTTGATTGTTTTCTTAGGATAGAGCTTGAAATAAGATGGTTAGGCTAGTGCTCAAGATTTTTGGATAGTTTTATCCTTTTTTACTTTTGTATATAATTTAGTGTACTAATTGACTACTGCCATGTATACCTATTTTCATATTTTTTAGAGACATGGAATTACATAATAATTTTTTATATGATACTCTTTATATTTTTAGTTGATTATTATTGATGGTTTCTTATGATTACATCCACCTCTAGTTGTTTTTATTCATTATTATGATTCTTCTATTATTATCCATTTATTTTATATAAACTCATTATGCTCCACTCTGACAGGAGGAAATAGTCTCCCCACAGACACACCCTAGGACCTATCTTCTTGTCAGAAAACTCTGGCATATGGGGAGGTGTGCTTGAGGCCTTGTGACCAACCAAGTTTGGGGAACCATTGAGTGGAACCTGGGTTTAGACATCAAAAGATGAACAATGAGGATTGAACTCAACTTGTTGAGTACCAGGTGGAGATCTAAGATCAACAACATAATATCCTTCATGGGTGGTTGATTCCCTTAGTGTGTGTCTAGTGGTAGCATAATAATCTTTAGGAGAGCACCTTAGAATGGGAGACCCAGATGTGAGACCAATACCCTCATATTTTTTAGTAGTTTTTTCTATTTTAGAGATGAGGATCTTTAATGTGGAGAGAATGTAATGACTATGAATTTTCCATGTATTAATTTAAAATTTTATATAGATTGTTTTTAGATCCATGCACTAAGATGACATGAGAATCTGAGGCTCTGTGATCCAGGAATTAATGTTGATAAAATATTGAAGATATAAATTTCATGTGTGCATGGTTTTTTTTGAAAAATTAGAATAACACCAGAACAGGGGATCAAACTAAAAATATGAGGCCACCATTGAGTTTATAGAGTGGGTTACACCCTAGTAACGATATAACCTTAGAGCACGTTAGACACTCAGGTTGGGCTTGATCATGGGAATTTTTTTAAATATATTAATTTATTTTTAAAAAATTTCATGACCTAAATTCCCCTATAAATACACAACTATTCCTCAATCCCTAAGGTTATCCAAAAAACCTAGAAAATGATAGGAGTTGTTAGAGGGGATCCGTTGAAGTATCATTGGTAGATGATGTCAGAGTGAGATCATATTGAGGATCGTGCACCAATAGAGTTTGTGGATTTCAACAATGATGGAAATGAAAGACCTTTATTCATCATTGATTGATACAAACTCTAGGAAGGTTGTTTAACTTGTGTAATTATATCATGTTCATTAATCCAAATCGAAAAAAGATAATTTCCATTAACAATAATTGATTCGTACATCGACGGAATACTTATTTGTGATAGATTTATTTTGTGTGTTGGTTATTTCACCTCTTCATTATTCTATTTCTATGACAATATATCAAGGATGAAAATGAAAAAAATTATGAGGTTCATTCCTCAAATATTATGGTTTATGTATTTTCCCATGTTTCTTTTCATGATCATTGTTGGTATTTTCCTGGGCCAATGGTATGATGGATACCCAGTATTCAATCATTTCATGACCTTTCTTCAGCACAATGGATCAATAATACAAGTGTGGTTCATGATCAAGGATGTGATCAATGTGTGATGATTATAGAGTATAATTAATAAGGGATCAGAGCGTTTTGGTGATTACCATTCATCCTAGTTCAATGGTGCAACTATGAATGGAGTTTGTGGGTGTTTCCTGAGAAAATTAAAAGTTTGAATCCTGATATCTAGTGAAATGAAGATTTAAAACCCCTAGATATATCATTTCTAGAGAGAATAATGGTGGTAGTGACATGGAGGATGATGTGGAAGAGGAATTAGTGGGATTTGGAAATCCCATGTTACACAGTGTGTAATATAAAATTACACACTATTTGGGACCCCCTATTCAGTGCTAGGGTTTCTATAGAGATAAAAATATCACATGAAATGTGACCCCTTCCACATTCTGTGTGACCCATATTGGTTGTTTGGTGTGTATCTAAGAGGATACTTGGGAACAGGTAGGCCTAAGTACATGGAAACGACTAGAGTACATGGACAGGTGTAAATGAACATGACCAAGTTTATATGGGTTGGTACATGTGCACAACCAGGGGTACATGGGCATGGGTAGATGACATGGGAAAAGTTTCTAGGGACCTCTAAATGTCTTATATTCTTACTTAAACACTATTTATTTTGAGTTTTTCATGTTGTGTGAGGAAGAATCACATAGGTTGGCTAGGGGTTGGCTAGGCATTCCATGTATACCTAGTACATTCCATGTAACCCCCACCCTTGAGGGTATTTGGAGTCCTTTATTTCTTTATTTTGGACTAGTTTTAGTTGATTTTATTCCCTTGGTCCATCCTCTAGAGGGTACAATGTAGAAATAATTCTAAATCTCTAGATTTTGATCCCCATTGGAGGATGAGTCTTAGATAGAGTTTATGGTCTCTCCATGAGAATGGACTGTGATCCTCATCCATTCCTTCTTATAACCTAGCTAGGGTTCCTGGAATCATTGTCAACTCCATGCATGGGGTGTTTTCCCCTATATAGTTGTCCGTAAGGTTAGGGTTTGGGGTATCATTGGAATATGATCCCCTATGTAGAATATTGATCCATATTGGGTTTATGGTGTCCCTCAGTGGTCATGGGTGTGATCTCCTCTCTAAGTATCAAGGTATTTAGAGTCTAGTGAGTTTTATTGGGTGGGACCTATTGATAATAACCTCTTGGATGAGTGTATTTAGTGATATCATGGCTCGTGGAGTGGGTTTTCCTAGAATAAGCATTACTTCGAGTAGAATACTATGGCTAGAAGTTTGGTTGTGATCTCCTGGAGGTGCGGTGTCTTTCCTGAGCATATGTGGGTTTTTTATTCATTGATTTATGTATCCTTATTACGAAATAACTATTCTTGATGCTATGTGTTTATTGTTTTTGGGGTGTCCTACTGGGTATTAATATACTCAGACCTGTATGGGATTTTCCCGCACGTGTCATGTCTTATGCAAATGAATGACCTTTTGATAGAGTCCTAGATAGACCAAGACTAGGAAGATCTTAGAAATCCATATAAACTAAGTTGTTTTCCAGATGTTTCATTGATGTAATTTCACTCCTACTTCATAGGTTAGACATGTTTTCAGTTTCTTTTGGTGGGATTTTAGTTGGTCCTTGCTTCAAGTACCTTGTTTTCATACTCTAATTTCAAGATTATAGATGTATGAATGCATGGTTATCAATTTTTTTACAATTCATAATTTTATGGGCTTAGATATGTATGCATGTGAATAGGTACTTTAGGATAAGGCCACCCATGTGTGTGACATGCTTACTCGGTGTTGGTCACTAGCCCTTGGCCTATTGGTGGTGGGTTTGGGGTAGTCATAGTTTAGGCCACATCAGGATGAGTCATGACACATCAGTAATAAAGGTCCACCTAGATTCATTTTTAAGTGAAATGATATGTAAGTTACATCCACTATTTGCTTCACATGGATGATGGGAAACCTAAAATCCTAGAATAATCTAGAATTAAGAAATTATTAAATTTATGGGAGTTATCCATGAGGGATGACAAGGATTCCTGATATGTTTTTAGGACATTGGAGATAATGTAATGACCTAATTAGAATAAAGAACTTTATAAAAAATGGATTTATCGGTTGAAGGATTAAGAAAATGGTAGATGAAGATAAAAGGAAAGGCATTTCTTGAAGGGTTTTCAATAAACATATGGTGTATATATTTTTGATATATTTTTTCTTATTATTAAATACATAACTATTCAGATGGTACATAACATGGTTTCGATGGAAGAATTACATATAGAGAAGTTATATGTGAAGAAAAAAATTCTCCATAGAGCCTTAGATATAAAATTTTACATGGAGCAGCAAGAGAAGTTTTTTGAGAAATATAACTAGGATCTTGTGTATAAGATAAAGCATAACCCTTATGGTTTGACTCATGATCCACTGAAGTGGAAATGGAAGTTTAGTTCCTTTAGGGTGGAACAAAAGTTCATTCCGATTAATTTTGATCATTGTTGTTATTGTAAGGTGTTTGATGATTGTATTTTCATCATCTTAGTTTTATATATTAATTACATGATTATTTGTAGACCAATAAGGGATAAGATTGATGATTTGAAGGATAAATTTTTGGGAAGATTCATGATGAATTATATTAGATAAATGAAATATCTTTGGGGGATGAAAATGATAAGGTACATAATGTCTAGAACTTTATTCCTCACTCAATATGACTGCATTCAGAATGTGGTTGAATGTATAGTAATGAATGAGGTAAAACCAGTTACCAATCCCCTAGATGGAAACTTCATATTGAGATAAGATAAATAACCAATAATAAAAGATAATGTTGAGTACATAGAAAAGGTTCCTTATGCACTGGCGGTCGAAATCTTGATGTATGTCATAGTTTTTATATAGCTGAACAGTGTACATGCATTGGGAGTTGTTAGTAGGTTTATGGATAATCTAGAAAGAGAACACTGGGAAGTAGTAAAGTGGACCCTTTAGTACCTAAAATGTTTTAAAAGTTTTTTTCTTTTCTTTGGAATAGATAAATAATTATAGGAATTTTCATATTCAAACTTCAAGGAAAATATGGAATCTTGGAAGAGTATTGTATGCTATATTATCATTTTCATAGGAATAAATATGATTTGGTTGTCAAAGATTCAACTAGTAGTTTCACATTAGATAATGGAAATGTTTTATATTAATGGAAGTTGGAAATTATTTTATCTAGATAAAGGGGCTTATGGAAGATATCAATAAAGGTAGGAGGTTGGTACATTATTTTTTGATACACACATTATCATCCACTTATCCAAGAATTTGATGTTTATTTTCAAGAAAAATAATATTTATCTAAAGTATCACTTCATCCAAAAGTTGTTATAGGAAAACGTGTTAGATCTATGAAATTTGGATAGAGCTCAAAACCTAGAAGATATGTTGACCAAGTTTATAGTCTAGGATGATTTAGGTGGGGCGTCACTTCAGTTAGGCTGGTATAACTAGAATCATGGTGGTGGAATATATAATGACATGAACTATTATAAATGAAACTCCCTTTTCGAATGAATAAATGGATTATTAAGTAATGTAGCTCTAGAAAACACATGCACTGCTTTAGAACATCATAAGTTATATCTTTTCATATTTAAAATACTGTTAAGCATTATAACCATTGATAGTATAGACATTGTATAGTGACCATTAACATTAGTATATTAAGGGTTATGATAATGTCAAATTAACATAAAAGGAAGTAGTAATGTACTTGAATAATAGGATCATACCCTATCAAGCCCATTTATCATAGTTTATAAGGGGGATATCATCACTGAGCTTTTCCCTTGACCAAGCTAAATTCAGGATTCAACAACTAAAGAACGAGTGAAAATATTTATCAAAGATGTTCAAGATCATCAAAATCATGGCCTAAACCATGTTCATGGAACCACCACATGAAAATATCACCATCAGACACCGTATCCTTATAGAATTAACTGGTGTAATAAAGGTACATGTATCTAGACCCTAATAGTGTGAATTTTTATATTTTATTTTTATAAAACAATTATTATATTTATCTATTTTTAATATTACTTTTTAAATGATTAAATAATGAGTTTGATAAAAATTATATTTTGATACGATGAAACACAAATTGTAATTTTGAGAAATATATAGTTGAAATATGAAACAATTTTTTGTGAATTCAATAATATTTTAAAATCAATTATATTTTAATAAAAAATTATTTTTAAATAATATTTATTAAATATAAATGATAACATGAAGTCAAATGTAATTTTTATAAGGGTCAAAAAAAAATTATTATAAAAAACCAATATTTTTCAATAAATGGAGATTTTTTATTGAAAAGTTTAAATTCATATATTTATATAATTATTTTGATAAAATAAATATTATTTTTGAAATTATAATGTTGAATTTACCAACGGTTATTTATTCATAATTTTTCTAAGACAATTAAATTTTCAGGTAAAAATTAAATAGAACATAAATATTTAGTATATATTATGACATCATAATGAACCAAAATTGTTGTAATATATGCCATAAAAAGTTAACCACGACCAAATATATATTTCCATTTGAAATAATGTGTTTTGGAAGCTATTTGATTAATTTATAAATCCTTTATGAATCCTACAAAATCTATATGATATTTTAAGGTTTTAAAATCAATTATTTGTAAACATGAATCATCTATAAATCACTAAGGGAATTATTTTAATGATATATGTTCTTATCTATATAAAATAATTAAAACCACTCATATTTAGTAGAAATAATGGATAAAAACTATCATAAGGTTTGTGTTTGTTATTACTTTATCATATAGAGTCAAAAACCTATGTTTGGAAATTAATAAAAAATTATCCTCTCATTTTCTATATAAACCCACCAAAAGACCCATTAATAATCTCCTACCAATCTTTTATAAGTACCCTATCAAGGTAAGGGATCCTATCATTATCCTCTTTATTCAAGAACATCCTTTTTACCATGCCCTTTGATTACTAATTGTTCATGTTGGGATATATTTTTTAAAAATAAAACATTAATTATGATTATCAATTAAATAGAGACCCTTTAACTCTCATTCTCCCCTTTTATAAACATTTATATACTCCTATTATACTGCTAAAATTATCCTACAAATCTCCATTCCAAACATTTTTATAATGAATACCCATCTCCATTTCCAATCAAGGGTGATCATATAGTTGCACTTATCCTTAATTGATAGGGTATTTCCTTTTATTTTACCCAAACTACTTATTAGTGGGTTAAAATTGATAAAAGGCATCCTTGTGTGGTATAATCCATGCGGCACACTTTTTCATGTACATGATATGAAACTGATGGGTGGGCCCAAGATTATATAGCCCTAAAATGTATTTGGTAATGTTTTTATCTCATGATATTCCACATATGGTGTATGGGAGGTTATCCTAAGAACAATATGTTATGTTTTCTTTGCTATTAGCCTTGGATTATGTTATGATGTCATATTTTATGTTGTTTTCATACTCTTATTTTTACTTTATGCTATCATGTTATATCACACCTCATGGTTCAATATTATGATTCTCACCCCTCTTATGTTACCTTAATATTCCTCTTGTATCACATGTACAAATTTACCTTATTATATATTTTTTTATTCCCTTATTTGGATTTATAGCTCACCCCTTTCTTATGAATGTCCCTAGGTTATCCCGTAAAGTTTTAGAGGAATAAAGGAATTTTATGATCATATTATGGAATTTTTCAATAATGTTGTCATATTCCTATTTTAATTTGTTATTCTATATAGTTAATTTACCAAAAAAAATGGTACTCATGATCTTATGGGTGGTACTAAGTGTGATTTTATGCAATAAATCATGAAATTAAGGTGAAATAAAATATGGGTTTTCATAGTTGGTATTAAATAATAGTATATTAATTTTTTTGATTAAGATTATAAAACTATAGTGGAAGCCTTGAGGATAATACTAAACATTGGAAAACATCCTTAAATTTTGTTAAGGTATAGATTGATTAGTTTCTAATCAAATAAATCCCTATCTAGATTCTACAGGTGAATGTGGATCTAGAACAGAGGTACCTAGGAATAATAAACATGAAAATGGTGAATTGAGTTGGACTTTATCTTCACCTAGTGCATAGAAATGGGCTTCACTGCACTCCTAGTTTGACACTCTCAATGTATATTCTATGTTAATTTCACAAGGTCCTTAAAAACTATTATTAAGGGAACAAAAATTCATATTATTTTATGTTAGGAAATATATCATGCATAAATTTGATTGAAAACCTATAAATTCATAGGTTAAAGAATATATGTATTTTATGAGTTATCCATTTAATGTTAATGATTTCCCATTTATGTGTTTAATAGTTTAAAAATACTCCTCCCTATATTCCCTTTATTTTTAGTCAATGGATGTAAATAGGAGAAACCGATCCAACAACCAATGTGAGGGGAAATGTAATGACTACCCAAATGATATTTACAACACTATTGGTCTATGAATTGAAAACTTTATGAAAATAAATTCTCTATTAATGTAAGTTTTAACCAAAAAATGAGTAATAATTAATTCTTAAATCCCCCTAAGAAAAACCAAGTTGAAATTGTGACCTTTATAAAACAAAGGCCTTTGACTTACAATGGATCTTCCAGTCCCCCAATCACATAGCGATGAATCAACTCCATTGAAACAATCTTGTCCATCCTTTAATGCTCGAAGCAAGAGAAGTTCAAGATAATTGTTTATCAAATATTGGTAGAAGTTGATCAATGGTGGATGTTACTAAAAAATATGAATCCTGAGGAGGAAATTAAAGAAATTGAGTTGAATAAATTGAGGAAAAATATTTGACAACTATTTTCCATACACTCTCTGACTGAAAAATGGATAGGGGCTTCCTTAGACCTAATAAAAAGTAGGATTAATTCATTAAGGAGTATGAAGAAAACTTCAAAAGACTTTCATGATGTTCTTCCATATTTATCATTACGTCCAAAATTAAGTTTTACCACTTATTTGGTGGTTTAAAATCAAGTATAAAAAAAATGGAATTTGAAGCTTTGAAAGATATAAGAAAATTGTCTAATGTTCACTCAGTCTAAATAGAGATCAAAAAATCTCAAAGGCCTATTGGGACTGAAGACAAGAAGTGTAAAATGGATTTTAATTTTGGTGATGTGATGGAAAAATATCATGGGGGTAAGAAATTCCATCATCCCACTTGTCAATATTGTGGGAAGAAGTATCCAAAAAATTTACTGAAGGGGATAAGGAAATGCTTTAGGTGTGAGAACGAAGGGTACCTAAAAAGTGATTACTGATAGAGAAACCCACCAATATGATGGAAGAAAGGAATGCTCCATTAATCCCTAATCCTATCGTCTAATGTGTAAACTACAAGGAATAAGGACACTGTGAATCAATTCTCTAGGACAAGGGTTTTCGATAACAATCGAAAACAACACCATCCAAGGCCTAAAGAGTAAGGGAAAGGTTATTCAATCCCAACTGCAGAGGTGGATCCAGAAAAGTAAGTGGTGATAGGTAATCTACTTATTCATTTAAGGATAATGAATTTACTTTATGATTTTGGTTCTATGAATTCTATCATATCATGAAAGTTTAGTAGAACTATTGAAACACCACCTCAAAATATGGAAGTCAAGTTATTAGTGAGGTGGGGAAATGTTTCAATTGTTGTATACATAGAATATAACTCATCCACTATCCTAATTTGTGGGATCAATTTTCCAGAAAATTGTATGATACTCTCCTTAGTGGATTTTGGTTCTATTATGGGCATGGATTGGATTTCCTTGTATAAGGCCAACATAGTTTTCCAAGAGATGGAAATAACCCTATATATTTCAAATTACCTTTTAATTCTATAAAAGTGTAAGGTGGAGGATGAATATTATTTGGTACCAACATCTCATTCATAGATAATTTTTTTCAAGAAAGGGTGTCTAGCTCAAATGATTGAGACTAATAAAAAGACAATTCTTGATCACATTCCCATTTTAAGAGAATTTTTTGATGTGTTTCCAAAAGAATTTCCTAGTCTTTATTATATCCATGAGGTTGAGTACCCAATCAAAATCAAACCCAGATCTTTTCCAATATCCAGGAATCCATATATAATGGATTTTGTTAAACTTGAGGAGATGAAGAGACAATCACAAAAGAATATAGATAAAAGGTTTATACGCCCAAGTGCTTCACCATGGTTTTCACTGGTGATCTTCTTCAAGAAGAAAGATGGGTCAATTCACCTTTTCATTAATTATATTGAGATATAAAAGATCATGATAAAGAAAAATTATCTTCTACCAAAAATTAAAGACTTGTTCGATCAACTACATGGAGCATAATACTTCTCTATAGTGGATCTCTATTCAGGATATTATCAAGAAAAGATGAAGAAGGGTGATATCACCAAGACTGCTTTCCCTACAAATCATACTATGAGTTCATAGTGATGCCATTTTTACTCACTAATTATCCAGAAAAAAAATTCCGATTTGATGAATAGAGTGTTTAGGGATTACCTTGAAAAACTTTTGATAGTATTTATAGATGATATTCTTATTTACTCTAAAAGTAAGGAGGAACATGAGGAGCATTTGAATTCTATATTGAAAACTTTGCGAAATGAAAATTTATTTTTGAATTATAGTAAATGTGAGTTATGGATGCAGAAAGTGACCTTTCTAGGACATGTTATCACCAAAAAAAGATATCTATGGATCCTTAAAAAAAGGCAATTGAAGGATGTCCCAGACCAACATTGTTAATGGAAATCCAAGGATTCCTTGGATTGGTAGGGTATTATCATTGATTTTTGAGAAAATTCTCATGATTTTCAATTCCACTAACCATGAATACTCATACGGGTGTCGTGTTTTTCTTGAGTGATGAATGTGAATAGTGATTTAAAGAGTTGAAGAAGAGGTTAATCAATTAACATGTTCTCACATTACCCACTAGTGGGGAAGGATTTGTGACCTACAGTAATGCATCCAAAAAGGGATTGGGTTGTGTACTCTTGAAATATGACAAAGTGATCATCTATGAATCCCTCTAATTAAAGATACATGTGAAGAACAACCCAATGCATGATCTATAAATGTCTATAGTGATATTTATATTAAAGATTTGGCGACATTATCTCTAAGGAGAAAAATGGGACATGTATACAGATCACAATAGCATCAAGTATATATTCAAACAAAAGGAGCTTAATATGTGCCAATGAAAGTGTCTATAACTGATAAAGGCTTATGATTATTCAATCCATTACCATCTTGGGAAGGAAAACAAAGTTCTGGATGCTTTGAGTAGAAAAGATCATGCAACCCTATCAATGATGAGGATTTCAAGGGATCCAATATTCTTGGAAATGTAGAGGATGTACATTTTAATGATAAGAGGATCTTCATCCTACCTTGATCAAATAACTACTCATCAAATAATTCTTGAGAGAATCAAGGAGGCCCAGAAAGATGATGAGTTTTTAAAAAAGAATGTAGCAAATATTATAGAGTTCAACTTTGTTGAAGATGAAGTTATAAGTTTTGCAACTCGGATATGTGTCCCGTCAAAACCAGAGTTGAAGAGGGAACTTTTGGATGATGTGGATAGCTCATCCTTCTATATTAACTTAGGAAGCGCTATATTTATATATATTTGAAGTAAAACTTATGGTGGGATAACATGAAGATGGATATTGTAGAGTTTCTATCTAGATTACTATTATTCCAACAACTCAATACAAAATGATATAAGTCTAAGGGCATGATGCAACCATTGCACATAACAATATGGAAATGGGAAAACATAACCATGGATTTCATCATAAGGCTCTCCATGATAGCTAAATGCAATAACACCATCTAGGTAGTAGTCGATCGCCTTACCAAGTTAGCACATTTTATTTCTATCAAGGAATATTTCTCTCTTGACCAACCCACCAAGATAAACATAAGGGAAGTGGTAACACTACCATAGATCCGAACAAGGGATGCGTCGAGTTTTATCAGTGCTAAGCAGAAAGCATTGATAAGGGGGGGATTTATCAGTGCTAACAAAAAGTGCTGATAAATCTACCCTTTATCAACACTATTTTTAACACTGATAAAAGTTTTTAATAAAAAATATTCTTAATTTATATAAAATTATTATTATATATATTAAAAAATAATGTTTATTTGTATACATTAAATAAAAAATGCACGTTTCTAATTAATATATATTTTTTAATAATTCAAATATATATATATATATAATAAATTTCATTAAATAATAAATATATTTATTATATTTATATATTTATAATTACATATTTTTAATTATATATAAATACGTTTTAAATATATATATTTATAATTATATATAAATACTTTTTAAATATGTATATTTATAATTATATATAAATACTTTTTAAATATGTATATTTATAATTATATATATAAATATATTTATATATTTAAATAAATATATGTTTCCAATGAATTTTGTTTATTGATGCATGAATATAATTGGCGTTTATATGTTATGTATTCATCATGAATGTTCATTTATACATCACGCCTCATTACTATTCATGTTGTATATATATGATGACTCGTTTTTTATGATCCATACTTTACTCGGTGTATATGATTCTTTCATGTTCCCATGAAGCTATTATATTCGCATAAATACTTAAAATCATGATAAATATATTTATAATATTTATAATTTTATAAATATATATAATTATTGAAATATATTTATAAATATATACAAATATTTATACATATATACAAATATTTATATTTATAATTATAAATAATATATATATGTAAATAATTATAAAATTATAATAAATATATTTATTATATTTATATTTATAATTATAAATAATATATATTATAATTATAGTCATAAATATAAATATATATTTATTTAAATACTTATGAAATTAAAATAAATATATTAATTATATATAGTCATAAATATAAATAAATAAATATATAATTAAATACTTATGTAATTAAAATAAATATATTAATTATACATATATTTTTATGATTTCATAATTATTTAAATAAAGAAATATTTATATTTAAATAATTATAAAATTATAATAAATATATTTATATATTTAAAATTATAATATATATATTTATTATATTTAAAATTATAATTATAAATAAATTTATATTTATTTATAATAATATTATATTTATTTAAATATAAATATATATTTATTTTAATTTCCTAAGTATTTAAATATATATGTGTGTGTGTGTGTGTGTGTGTGTGTGTGTGTGTGTGTGTGTGTGTGTGTGTGTGTGTGTGTGTGTGTGTATGCGAAACGGGTCCAAGTACAAGTTGGCAAGCCAACCCATACCCATCAAATTTATTAGAGAAAAGTAAATGACAAGACATAGGATGAAGATAGATAAGCATTCCTGCCCTCCGTCAAGGAAAAACACTAAGGATCAAAAGGACTAGGGTCATCCCCATGTTCAAATTCAGAGTCCTCGGCAGCATCATCAGTTTCTCACTTAGATTGTGACTTCTACTTGAAGATAACAAAGTACTTCTCTCTATGCTTTTGCTGCACCAAGGTAAGCTTTTTAAAAAAAGACCTGGTGGACATTCAACCATGTCCATGTGTACCCGCCCAATAATCACGTCCACGTCCTCAACCACAATTTTTTGAATGACAACCCACTGCCAAGTTTTTGCATGATACCAAGCCCCTCCCGACTCTTCCCTTTTCAAACCAGTGGCATTGGTACTCACATTCATTGAAGCCAAGACCATCTTGTCTTTACCTTCCCTATTGGAGGAAGTCAGTAATTTTTATTGGATCAATTATTGATCCACTTCACCCTGAATAGCCACTTCAAATTTCTCCAAATCATTATAATCAGTAGCAGAATTCACTTGCTCATGGACCCCATGTTCTGTGAGGGTATATTTGCCCCCTCAACCTGAATTGAATCCATGGGACGACTACACATCACGCCCTGAACAACAGGGGAATTCATGATCATTCCCAGGTCACCTAGAACTAGATCCTCAACGGCATCCCCATATTCAAAAATTTGCTCCCAAGACTTCGAAGCCTTCTTAGAAGACCCAAAACATGCATCAACCCGCTGACACGAATCAACACCTATGTGACCACTCTACACAGATCCCCCCACATCTGCTTGTTCATCTAGAATTGGAGCAACCTGCATTTTACATCCATTTGGCAAGTGAGAATTGACACCACTGAGAATCTGACCATCAACACCAGTAGGCCTTTAGTCCCTTTTAAGACAGTTTTTCTCTTCATGACCACGAGCATTACAAAAACTACAGATCCTGGATCGATTGCAATACAAGACATCATGTCCAATCAGCCTACAGTCATTACAGAACTTTTGGAACTTTTTCATTTTCAACCCTTAACCCGAGTTCAACAAAATAAGTCAAAAGAAAGACCTTATCAACCAAAGTTGACCCCAAGTCAACTTCTACTAGGAATTGGGAATAGTGTCCATATCGAACCATATTTGTTTCTTTATCAAGCTTAATCGAAACACCAACTGATAATTCAATGTCATATAGTATCTTTGGATGCCACAATAACCAATTAAGGCCAAAAATATTGACCCATAGCTCCACATAAGAATTTCATACCTCTATGGGATTGAAATTCTTATCCCACTCACGAAGATACAATATGTCCGGTTTGAGAGAGACTGAGCCATGACCCCATGCTCGCTTCAACTCCTGGGGAAGAGAATGTGAAAAAGTTCTCTTCCCATTGAGACTCATCTCCAATCACTAAATCCCCATACCACTGAGACCCTCACAACCAGATCTGCATTCTTCCATGATTTGGAACCTTTGGGTAAGATTAATCTCACAATGATCAAATACTTACCCATTTTTAGGTGCTCTGAACCCGCATCCGCATCATATTTGACATGGGGAACGCTTCCCTTTCTACAAATCGACCCATCACAATACTTATAAGACAAGAAGGATATGTGACCCACAACAGACGGCGCCACACTACCTTGAGGCCTGACAACCGGTGGTGTAGAAAAACCCTAGATCTTCCCACCACGCACGTCGGCGCCACACTGCCTTGAGGCCTAACAACCAGTGTTGTAGTAGCATCCCCGGTGCCCACCACGCACGCCGGTGCCGCACTACCTTGAGGCCTGTCAACCGGCACCGCAGCATCAGCAACCCTGGATCTGTCCACCACGTATCCCAAATGCGGCATGCCATCCCCAACCAAAGTCGACGCCGCTCCATCGTGAACCCCGTTCAACCTCGTGCTAGGAGTAGTTCTGCAACCCGCAATCGTTGTCACACCATGATTTCCAGAATCATCTCCTCCATCCAGGAGGACCGAACCGAGAAAGTGAGGAAGCCCCATGTGTCGAAACCCTAGATTCCCGAAACGCCAAGATCGCCATGGTTCAAGAGCTTCGCCCGCAGAGCTATCCTCTCTCTCTCTCTCTCTATATATATATAATTATAAATATAATAAATATATTTATTATAATTTTATATTTATTTAAATATAAATATATATTTATTTAAATAATTATGAAATTATAAAAAAAATATAATTAATATATTTATTTTAATTTTATAAGTATTTAAATATATATATATTTATATTTAGGACTATATATAATTAATATATTTATTTTAATTTCATAAGTATTTAAATATATATATATATATATATATATATATATATATATATATATCTATTTTTTTATATTTATGACTATAATTTAATTATATTTGTAATAAAGGTTTATTTATAATAAATATATATTTATTTCATAAGTATTTCATAATTATTTAAATAAATTAATATTTATATTTAAATAATTATAAAATTATAATAAATATATTAAATTAAATAAATATATTTATAAATATATACAAATATTTAAAAATAAATAAAAATATTTATAATTAGAATTCTAAATAATGTAGATATATTTAAATAATTATAATATTATAATTAATATATTAATTATATATAATTATAAATATAATAAATATTTTTATTATAAATTTATAATATATATATATATATATATTATATATAAATGTAAATAAATATTTACTTATTTATCATTTTTATTATAAATATATATATATATATATTTATTATACATATAATTTAATAAATATATATAAAAATATAAATAATTATTTTATCATTATAGTTTTATCAGCGCTTTCTATTTTAGCACTGATAAAACATACCTTTATTAGTGCTTTTTACCTAGTGGTGATAAAAGGTTTATCCACTTTTATAAATAAACCCGAACAATCTTCTCTTTCTCTCACACTCCTCAAGATCTCGCAGAAGTCAAACCCTACAGCCTCCTCCTCCACTACCGCTGACTCCTCCTTCTCCTCCTCCTTCGCTACTGCCTCATCCTCCTCCTCCTCCTCTCATGCCTCTTCCTCCTCCGCTGCCGCTCTCGCCGACTCCTCCTCCTCCACTGGCGACTCCTCCTCCTCCTTCGCTGCCGACTCCTCCCCGTCCCCCTCTACCGCCACAAAGCCCTCCTTCGTCGTGAATATCACGCCCACCGCAACACCCCATTTATTGTCAAACCCCACCTCTACTGTGAATCCCTTCTCCTCTACGAACCCAACTCCTCAGGTGATACCACTGTGAGTATTCTTGTAACTCTCTTAGTATTACCTTTGTATTTTCTCAATGTACAATTTTCTATGATCAATTCCATGTCTGTAACTTTTCTATTTTCAATCAAGGATGTTGATGAGCTTTTAGAGATAGAATATGTATTGTCCAAATCATCACGTTTGATGAATTTTTGATGTAGAGTTTTCACTGATCATCATATTGAAGTGGGTCTTGGTGCATTTGATACATATTTCCACTAATAAGATAAAAATAAATGAATATTCGGGATTATAAAATGATACCTTGTAATAGGTATATAGTCAAGGATGTTTTGGGTGTGGATCTAGGATACCTAGGATCAACTCTATAGATCCTCTAAATAAATTGGAAAAAAGAAACATATTCATTTCATTGAAATTAGATTGGTAGTAAATATCCTTTTAGAATCTTGAGGATTCTCATTGTTGACTTAATTTTTTTACATTGCATCTTTATTTCCAAAATGTTTTTATTTATATCAGATAGTGCATATCATTTGATCAATTTTTATTTCCATTGAAAATGAACTACATAAGTAAATTTTATATTGATATAATTTTATTAATCAAAAATTATAACTGATAAATAATAAATTTTGAGTGACATGAAAACTGTGAGTCTAGTTTGTGACTACAATTAAAACGCCTCACGTAATGATGTATCTACTATATCATTTTTTTTTCATCGATGGGTGGAATTATATTTTTCGAGGGTGATGATTATATGTATATTGGAGAGCTGGATATGAAAACTAGTTATACAAGACCTATATTTCTATAGTTGGGTAGAATCATAGCCCAATTTTCTAGAGTAATTTTGGATGATAGATAGAATCATAAATCAGTATGTCCTACCGTCATTGACAAGTTCTTAGATGTATTTCCCAAGGACTTATCTAGGTTACCGCCCAAGGGATGGGTTTAGTTTATGATTTTGTTCTTATCAGGTGTGGAGCATATATCTATTCCACCATATAAGATGGATCATGTAGAGCTATGAGAGAAGAAGGATCAATTGAACAACTTAGAGGTAAAGGGGTTCATATGAATGATTATGTCTCCTTGGGGTGCCATAGTTTTTTCCAAAAAAAATCAAATGGATCATTGAGAATATGTGTGTACTATTAGAGGTTATGTTAAGTTATAGAAATGAACTTATATCCATTTATACGTATTGATGGACTATTTGATCAACTTTGAGGTGCTAAAGTGTTCCCTAAGATTGCTTTGATACTAAATTATCATTAGTTTATGGTGATGTATTTTGATATACCACATACAATATTTAGGAGTACATATGTATTGTATGAGTATCTACTGATGTCATTCGGTTTGAAAAAGACAACGGTAGTGTTCTTGGCTTAGATGAATTGGGTCTTCCATCCTTATTTAGATAATTTTGTAGCCATATTTTTCAATCATATCATCATGTATTCCCATTTGAGGGAGGAACATGCTCAATATCTAGAGATCATTTTGAGAAAACTTAGGGAGCATCAAATATATTCCATGATCTCAAAGTGTATGTTTTAGATTGATAATGTACACTTCATGGAGAAAATGATATTAGTGGATAGCGTATTTTTAGAACCTGAGAAGTTCAATGTTATTGTTTATTTAGAGATCCCCAATAATGTTTTTGAGATTCAAATATTTTTGGGAATTTCTAGTTATTACCAGAGGGTCAACCAGGATTCTTCCTAATTGGAAGCACTAAGAAGGAATTAACGAAGAATGTGGTATGGTTACTTTTCTTAGATGTTCATGATAGATCCTTCTAATATTTTAATGGGAGATTGATGAAAACACCAACCTTAACCATAAATGAGCTGGGTAATGAGTATGGATTATATTTTGATGTATCAAGAGTCAGGATTTTAATAGTTCTAGTCCATGATGGTCATGTGGTTGCTTATGGTTCTATACAATTAAGGAAACATAAGAGAAACTTCCCAAATCCTTTCCTAGATTTAGAAATAGTGGTGATTTCCATGAGGTGTTATTGATATTATCTTTAGGCTGAGATGTTTTTGGAATACACTAAAAAATGTGTTTAAAATATATTTAATCACAAATTGAAATAAACCATTGATAGAGGAGAAGTTTTGAGTACCTATAGTCTTTTAACCTTGACCTAATGTATACCATCAAGAAGGGGAACATTTTTTCTAATGTACTGTATTTGAAGGATCAAGCTTATGTAGTACATGATTCAAGCATCAAGTGGTAGATGGTTTCCCACTTTGAAGAGATGTGACTTTATGTTCAAATGTATCATGGCCAAGTGAAACTTATATCTTTATCTATCACTTATTCACTCCTCAGTAGTGTTACGAGAGTAAACTATAGGATTCATACTATTTATTCATTAGAGAAATGATAAACCTTTTATAGATTTATATTTTCTAAAATTTTGGTTATTTTTGATCCATGTATCCTTTATAAAGTACCTCTATTGAGATTTATGTCTTTGTGAAAATGCCTAAGTGGATCTTTTAAAATGATTCAAGTGTTTTGAAATGTTTATTAAAAAATTATATGAGTTAAACATACCCTTTTTGGGTTTTAAATAGATTTAAAATGATTTAATCACTTGAAATAGACTTAGGTTGCCTGAAAATTGTTCGTCAACTCCTCTGATTGGATTTCAAAAAGGGATGTGAATGTTTTGAAAGCATATGTAATACTGGTTTCATTTTAACAAGGGGTGTGTAAAGTTTTAAATGAAAATTTGTAAAATATAGAGGGTTTTCACTCATTTTAAATGATTAATATTGTTGGGTCATGAAGTTTCCTCGAAAGCTTTAAAAATGGAATTGGGGTTTTGTGAAAGAGTGTTTGGAACTGATTAGTTTAATTTTAAAAGGGTGTGTTATTTTAAAGAGGAATTTGTGTAAATGGTTTGTTTTTAATTGGATTTAAACTATGATTTTATAAATAGTTTTTAAAGGACATTTGAAATGTAGTTTTTCCATAATCTTTTAAGTTTATATTTTTATAGAATTATGAATACCATTACATTATATAGGGAAGAAAAGTATGTCGATGATAAAACCATGGAAAGGGTAAATGTATTTCAATAATTAGAAAGATTAGATTTCAGTTATATTTTCTCTCCTGCTATAAAGTATATAATAATTCAGATGGTTCTCATCTTGGTTTCTATTGAAGGTTTATTTCTGTAACACCCCAAGACTTCATAGTACGTTATCTCATTAAAGTAATTCAATAGCTTGCGCTACACGCAACACCGAGTTTGAGCGCACCACAACTTACCAAAATAGCCGTTTAAAAAGAGATTATGAATATTATTAACAGAATTTTGAATCTTATATACTATATATAATTTTAACATCCACATTATCTGTTTCTTAGACATAATATAAGAACAAATTCATTTTTTTTTTCAGATAAAAGAAGTATTTTTCAAAAAATACAATTTTACCTCCTTTTAATGGACAACCCTATTTAAAACCAATATTTGACACTTTTATATTCAATTTAATATAATTAAATTCTTATTTAGAATAGGGGCATAAAAATTTAGTTCTGATAAATTTTTAGTACTCTTCTGATAACTTTCATATTTTGACGAATAGTGAAAAATACTATGTTTTAATTGAAAACAACTTTTTAATCGAAATAATTTATAGTGATAAATTATGAATTTGAAAAGTTTTGAAGTATAATTAGATTATATTTTTATAATTTAATACAATATATTTCATTATAAGTACTTTCACATTTAAATTTGACATAAACACATGTCAATATTTTGATATTTTTTACTTTTTAAAAACCTGTTTTTTGGTTTTGACAACGAGAATTAATTTTAAATTAATAAATGAAACTTATATGTTTTGAATTTATTAAAATAGACTTCATTTTTGAATTTTTAATATCAAAATTATCTTAGGGTGAATTTTTGGTATTTTTCTGAAAACTTTCATTTTTTTGATGAATAGTGAAAAACACTGCGATATTATTTAAAACCGACTTTTTATTTAAATAATTATTTATTTTATTTAAAATGTTTAAGTCAAAATAGATATATAATACCTATATAAGTTCAATTTAATTCATTAGTGTCATTTTATAATAAAATTAGATGTATAAAATTTTATTGAACTTTTTAGCCTCTTTTACCCACCTTCTAGGCACGTTATCAAATTTGCATAAAACTTAATTTTACCTCTTTTGTGAGTTGAATTTCAAAAATTTGAGAGGCACAGTTGATATCAGTAAGTAAAATGTGGTTCAATAAGATGAAAATAATTTTTTTTGAATAGTAACTTTTGACTTATTTACCACGGTTAGATTAGGACATTTATTATTATTTTATTTAAAGAAGAGTTAAAAGAGTTAAATTCAAAGTTTAATAATTAAACCATTTTTAATACAGGGTTACACAAAATATAAATTAGACTATAAATATTAATTAGAAATCTAAAAATATGTCCTATATAATGGTATTTTATTTATAATTTTTAGATATTAAATAATTTAATTTATTTATGACACAATGATGATGCAATAATTACCTTATTAATGAAATATTAAAATAATTGATATTATAAATATCAAAATAAATGTAAATTGAGACTTCGGATGGATTCCACTAATTTTCTAGGTTAATATGACATGTTAGGGTTAGTTAAATAAATTTTATTTGAAGTGATAATGTTTTTATGGCTTTCAAAAAAATCAAATACTAAATAGTGTCAAAATTGACATAATTGAGTTTTTAAAACAAATACTATATTATTAATTTATATAATATTCCTAAAAATCTAAGGTTTGGCCAAAGAACTTAGATAAGATTATATATTTTAATAATGGACCACATGTGGTTCTCTTTTCTTGTTATAGTAAGTTTATTAACCATATAATATAAAAATACAAAGAGACAAGGTAAATGTCAAACAATTTAACTAAGAGTTAAATCTAAAAGATAAGGTTAATATGATGACCTAAACCTGTCTAAAACCTATTGGTTGAGAGGTTTTCGACCCATCCCTACCTTAGCCTCGAAATAATTCATTTTGGAGCCATTAGAAACTGAAAATGATTTTATTATAAAATAATATTTCAAGCTTTTCCTAAAGTGACCCTCACCTCTCTTATAAAAGGGAACTTCCCCTTATCTTAATTTCACACCTCCAAATCCATTTATCTTGGCCAATACCTACCCAAATATCCTCCCAAAATTCCTCCCTTTATCCTAGAGTCCTTCCTTTAGTCAGAAATCCAACCTAAGGAGCCCTTTTGATCAAATCAAATGGAAGAACTCGAAGAAGTGGTAAATATTTCATCACCTCTTTCAAGTTATTTTCTTCTTCCACTTCCTATTTCTTTGTTGTTTCCATTCTAAAAAAATTAAACCAGTATCTTCTATATACTGTGATATTATTATAAAAATGGTACAACCATATTCATTATTCTATCCATCATATGAATGACAAAGTCACCATACGTGCGTATGTATGACTTACCGTCTCCATGTCATGGTGTAGTTTTTTTAAGGATGGTTGTGTTCTCGTCTAAGAACATAACATGAAAATTTATACAAAAAAAGTAAGGAGTATAAGGGGAAATTACATGAGATGAAAATTAGGAAATTTTTTTGTGTCTCTAATATAATAAGGAAGAAAATCTGAAGGAAGGTCATTTCTCCAAACACTTAATTATTTAGATGGGTATAATAATGAGTATAAATGATGTAAATAATAAATATAACATGTTAATGATTCTTTATATATGATATACTATAAGGACCTAGCCTTAAACCTTACTTAATATTGAATTAAATGAATAATTCACATTGAGGATCTTTTCAGGTTTAGAGTTTTAGAGAATTAGGACATAACTATTACATCTCAAAAGATTACAAAGCAGACACTTCTACTATGTTTCCATAAAATAAAAATAAAACTCTTAAAAAGAGACATGTCTAGTTCCATGTTTTATATAGAATGACTTTCCCTTGATCCCGTCCTTGACCCGATTCCACATTAAGTCCTGTGAAAAACATTTCAAAAAAACTTGGGGTGAGCATAAAAAGCTCAGTAAGGGATACACGAAGAATGAAAACTATTAGTTTTTCAAACATCACGTAAACCATGTATACTTTATCAAAGTAATACATTCACCTTCATGAAGTAGTAAAAACTCTTCACTGAATAAAATATCATTACTTACCCTTTTGTAACCAAAGGATTACCATAAAACCCATATAAAGAACACATAACATATAAAGGTAACTTGGGACATAAACATACTTAAGTGGAATAACCATACAGTCGACTTCCACACATATCACATAATGGAATAGCCATACGGCCAACTTCCATACATACTTAATGGAATAGCCATACGGCCGAATTCCATACCCAATGCATTGGTGGTTATAACGTAACCACCCGTCCTGGTATTCATGGAACCACCCGTCATATGGTTTATCACGTAACCACTCGTCAAATGTCCAAGTACCAATATAAAATCATAAAACATAAAACCAATATAAAGGAATGATAACATTTCCACATTTCAATCAAAATATATCATTTAAATATATTGACATAATAGAATCCTTTATCAAATCCATTTTCAATACCAAAATACATAAAAGAGTATATGGTATTTATTTTATTTTAAAAACATTACGGCTTGTTGAGGAAGCCAAAGACCAAATAATACTCGCGGCGGCAGAAAAGGTCGTTGTAACCGCGTACGTTAAAAAAACATTCCTTTTTGTCTTTTAGTAAAACGCTTCATAGAAAAAGATTCCTTTTGTATAAAAGTAAAATTCAAAGGGGTTTATACACCGTATAAAAGAAAGTTGTGTATAAAACGAAATATGCCTCAATGAAAGGAGATTGAGATGAAGTCCCTTACCTCGGGTCCGACTTGACTCGATCGTTCTTTAACGTCCTGAATAATAAAATTGAGGTAATTTCTATTTTCTTAAGAAACTTTTTCAAGTTCATTATTCATTTTATATCACTTATTTCCTTGTTATAAACATTATGTAACCATTAAAGTTAATAATGTTTGTTTTGTCGATATTTGGTTCTTAAGTCGAAAGTGGACTTCTTACAATTACATGTTGTTCGTGTGGTCAAAGGTTCTTTATATCCAGAATGAAATTCCTGATTTGGATATCATATATATCATATATATCCATCATATACATGTATTTATAATATTAAATAATCATTTAGAGGTAATAAATGAAATGCACCGTTCATGGAGACGGTAAGCCGTACGTACGCATGAACGCTACTTTCATTTCTTTGTCATATTAATGGAATTAAAACTAAATGATAGGTATGTATATTTTAATTCCAGAATTATATTCATCATTTAGATGTATCATTCATCATATATATCCATTATATACATGTACTTATAATAGTACATTACATTTGGGGATAAGAAATGAAATGCACCGTTCATGGAGACGGTAAGCCGTACGTACGCATGAACGCTACTTTCATTTCTATTTCATATTTTTATGGAATGGAATAATAATGATATAGAGGTATATTATAACTCCAGTGTAACATAATATATAATAACTTTAAATCCATCCTTTACACGTCCCACATATGGCATTAACGAATCACATCACTTTGAGGGGGCGGTAGTCCGCACTTCCTTAAATTAAGATATCACGTTTACCCATAATGGAAACCATAAAGGTATGCCCAAAATGAAAAATACATAAGCTTAAGGAAAACATAAACATATTATATATCATATATAAATATAGTTTCATCTTAATGGCAACCTTTTAAGGTGTTAAAATAATGTTGAACAATCATCGTTTCGGGAGGCCGAAATTCGCCATCCATGGAAACAGTATGTTCTTTAACCATTATATGTAGGTGTGTGTAAGTGTAGATCGAATCCTTCTTATAAAAACATCCTAGTATATTGATGATACTGGAGTTGTTACAAAATAAATGAATAAAAAGAGTTTAGGGGGTTGGAGAAGCAAAATAAAACAAAAGGACTCAAGTGAAGACATTACCTTAAAATCGGGTAACTCCCTTCGGTTTGAGCTCAAAGGATTCCTTGGGAAGACTTATGCACAAAGTGAGGCTTTAAGGAGTAAGAGAGGGAAGTGTAAAGACAAAATGGGCAGGGGTTTGACAAGCCAAAGGCTTTGGGAGTGTGGGTAAGGAGGTAGAGGTGGGGGCCTTTTATAAGAGGAGAGGAGGGGAACTCTTGGAAAGTAAGAAAATGTTACATTATTTTAGAATGTGTTTAGGATTTTAATGGTCCCACTTTGATGTGTTTATAGGATAAGGTGATAAGGGTTCGAAATCCAACCATCCAATAGGTTTTGGACATGTGTAGGTCATAGATTTTACATTATCTTTCTATTTTATTTAAATCCTTTATTAATGAGGTAATCACTGCATCCTCATGATGTCATAAATAATTTAATTTATTTAATTTCTAAAAATTATAAAAAAATATCATGATGTAGGAAATATTTTTATCTTTCTAATGAATATTTATAGTCAAAAATCTGACTTGTATAACCCCATGTAAAAATTGTTTTAGTAAAAAATCTCATGTTTGTGTCATTTTTACTTTAACATTAAATAAAAAGTTATTTATGTCATTTCCCAACCAAAGTGGCTCCATGGGGTCCTCAAGTTGACTCATGGATTGTATTGGTCGGCCATGACACATCCAATGAGGATAGGACATGTGTAAAGCTCATCTCATATTATTAAAACATTATTTTTACCTTAAACTACACTAATTACCTCTAATCGCGATTAAAAACTTAATAAGTTACTATTCACCAAAAAATTATTTTAATCTCATTGAACCAAATTTTACTTCTTAATGACAACCATTTATGTTGGATTTTTGAAATTCAAAACACAGAAGTGGTAAAATTTCATTTAAACAAAAAATCAGTTTTTATAAGTACCACTTAGTGGTTTCACTATTCATCAAAAATTGAAGTTTTTCAGAAAAATACCAAAAATTCACCCTAAGCTATATTTGATATTTCGAATTAAAAAATGAAGTCTATTTTAAAAAATTCAAAACATATAAGTCACAATAATTAATTTAATAATTAATTCCCGCTGTCATGACAAATAGCGTGTTTTTATGAAACAACAAGTATCAAAAGATTGACACTAGTTTAAGTCTGATTTCAAAGTGAAATTAATTTCAACGACCACTATTGGATTAAATGGTAAAAATATATTATAATTGAACTTAAAAACCAATTCAAAATATTATCTAATCATCTTAATAAATTATATTAAAAAGAGGTTTTGAATTAAAATACAACATTTTACATTATTCATTAAAAAATGAACTTTATCAGAAAAATACCAAAAAATTACACAAAGTAAAATTTGATGTCCCGATTCTAAAGAAGAGTTTTATTTGGTCCAATAGAATGTATAAGAGTGATAAAAACTATATTTAATGACGGTTTTCCATCAAAAGGTGATAAGTGATCCTTTAGTGAAAATTAGGGTATAAATGCCTAAAATTGAATTCTTTCCGTATTTTAAGACTTTATGTTTTATTGGATAAATGTAAAAACATTTAAAAAACATATATAATCATAATTTAGTTATTTCTATCCATTCCCTCCAATACAACGGCTACATGTTAACTACCATTTAAAATAATATTATTATATTACTAGTGTGCAACGTAAGTTTTCAAAGAAACTCATCGTTGTGTATCGAGTATGCAATCGAACATAGAAACCCCTTTAAAGTAAAATTAATATTTAATTCGTAAATATTAATAAATATGAAAAATCTTTATTCTTCATTTACCTGGGATGTTACATCCTTCCCCCCTTTTGGGAATTTCTTCCTCGCAATTTTATTCACTTATCAAAATAAGTGGGGGTATTTATCCCTCATAGCATTTTCAGATTCACACATTGCCTCTTCAACCATATGGTTTTTCCAAAATACCTTTACCTGGTGGATTACCTTATTTCGCAACACTTGCTCTCTTCGGTCAAGAATCTGGACTGGTTGTTCTTCATAAGAGAGATTCTTTTCCAACTGAAATACCTCTGGACTCAAAACATGAGATGAATTTGGCATATACTTCCTCAACATCGAAACCTGAAAAACATTGTGTACCTGGGATAAACTCGGAGGTAATGCCACTCTGTATGCAACTGATCCAACTCTCTCCAGAATTTCATATGGTCCAATGAACCTTGGACTCAGATTTCCTTTCTTACCAAATCGCATCACACCTTTCCATGGAGAAACCTTGAGAAAAACATGATCACCTACCTCGAAAGATAGATCTTTCCTCCAGTTATCCGCACAACTTTTCTGTCTACTCTGAGCTGTTTTCATGTGTTTCTGAATCAACTGAACTTTTTCTGCCATCTCTTCTACCAATTCTGGTCCCATCAGCTTCCTTTCACCCACTTCATCCCAAAATGCTGGAGTTCGACACCGCTTCCCATATAATGCCTCAAATGGTGCCATCTGTATACTGGAATGAAAACTGTTATTATAAGAAAACTCAACCAAAGAAAGATGTTGGTCCCAACTTCCCTGATAATCCATCGAACAAGCTCGTAGCATATCCTCCAAGGTCTGAATTGTTCGTTCTGACTGCCCATCTGATTGCGGATGAAAATCTGTACTAAAATTTAATTTAGTACCCAAAGACTTCTGAAGGCCTTTCCAAAAGTTATAAGTAAACCTGGGATCACGGTTAGATACAATGGAGAGAGGAAATCCATGTAACCTGACTATCTCTTTAAGATACAAACAGGAAAGTTGATCTAGGGAAAAATTATCTCGTATGGCAAGGAAATGAGCAGATTTAGTCAAGCGATCAACAATAACCCAGATTGCATTATTACCTCGAGATGTCTTCGGTAATCCCACAACACAGTCCATTGATATATTCTCCAATTTCCACTCTGGCACTGGTAGAGGCTGAAGCATCCCTTTCGGTAACTGCCGCTTTGCTTTAACCTGCTGACAAGTCAAACACTTCACAGTAAAATCAGCAATATCTCTTTTCATTCCATCCCACCAGTAATACTCTCGCAGATCTCTGTACATCTTAGTACTGCCAGGATGAACTGAAAACGGAGAACTATGAGCTTCACATAACAAATCTCTCTTCAAATGTGAATCAAAAGGCACACACAATCTCTTCCCAAATATCAAAACACAATCACTATCAATGTTGAATTCAGGCAACTTACCTTTCTGAACCAGCTCTACCTTTTTCTGCAACTCACTGTCTTGCTTCTGTGCTTGCTTGATTCTGTCTGATAGAGAAGATCTCACTGATACCTGAAACAAAACAGAAGGACATCCTGCACCAATAACTTCTATGCCAAAGTTCATCAAATCAAAAACCAAAGGATCTCATTCCAAACGTAGCATGGTTAATGAAGCATTAATTTTTCGACTCAAAGCATCAGCCACTTTATTTGCTTTTCCCGGATGGTAGTAAATTGTACAATCATAATCCTTGATTAATTCCAGCCATCTCCTATGTCTCATGTTCAATTCTTTCTGAGTGAATATATACTTTAAACTTTTGTGATCAGTATATATTTCACACTTTACTCCATACAAATGATGCCTCAAAATTTTTAAAGCAAAAACAACAGCAGCTAATTCCAAATCATGTGTAGGGTAATTTACCTCATGAGTTTTCAACTGACGTGAAGCATAAGAAATTACCTGATCATTCTGCATAAGGACACAACCAAGTTCCTTCAACGAAGCATCACTGTATATAACAAACTCACCATTCCTGGATGGAAGTGCCAAAACTGGAGCATTCACCAATCTTCTTTTCAACTCCTAAAAACAATCATCACATTATTTTGTCCAGATAAACTTAACACCCTTCTGAGTTAGCTTAGTCATTGGACTAGATAATCGTGAAAAATTTTCAACAAACCTTCGGTAGTAACCTTCCAAACTAAGAAAACTACGGATCTTGGTTACATTTGTGGGTCTTGGCCATTCTTCAACAAATTTTATTTTAGCAGGATCAACAGTTATGCCATCTTTTGAAACAATGTGACCCAGGAAAGAAATTTGTTGTAACCAAAACTCACACTTGATGAATTTTCCATATAGTTTCTTTTCTTTTAAGGTTTGCAAGATAACCCTTAAATGACTTTCATGCTCCTCTTTACTTTTAGAAAAAACCAAAATATCATCGATGAAAACAACCACAAACTTATCCAAGAACTCATGGAAAATTCTATTCATAAGGTCCATGAATACAACAGGTGCATTGGTTAACCCAAAAGGCATAACTACAAATTCATAATGACCATATCTAGTACGGAACACAGTCTTCGGAACGTCTACTTCTTTTACTTTGAACTGATGGTACCCCGACCTCAAGTCAATCTTCGAAAAATACTGAGCTCCCTGGAGCTGATCAAACAAATCATCGATATAAGGCAAATGATACTTGTTCTTAACAGTAATATTATTCAAGGCTCTATAATCAATGCAAAGTCTCATTGATCTATCTTTATTTTTAAAAAACAATACATGAGCACCCCATGGTGATGTGCTAGGTAGAATGAAACCTTTATCTAATAACTCCTGCAATTGTTTCTTTAACTCTAAAAGTTCAACTTGAGCCATTCGATAAGGGGGTTTTGAAATTGGCTTAGAATCAGGAACTAAGTCAACAGTAAATTCAACTTCCCGATCATAAATAATACCAGGCAACTCATCAGGAAAAACATCAAGATACTCATTTACCACTGGCACATCATTAATCTGAACAGTTCCTTTATTTTCTACAATATGTGCAAGGTAACATTCATTTCCATCTTTTACTAGTTTCTCAACTTCCTGATATGTTATCAAAATCAAGGGTTCATTCTTATACACAAACTGAAAATCCTTCTGAAAAGAAACCATTTTATCTCTGCAGTAAATCTTAGCATGATAAACAGAAAGCCAATCCATGCCCAAAATAACATCAAACTCTACTAGAGGCAAAACAATAAGGTTTGCTGGTAGATTCTTTCCACACACAAGGATATGAAGGTTCTTATAATTCCTTTTTGTCTCAAAGTTCCCTCCATGTGTTTTTACCATAAGTTCAGGGTTCATATCTTGATATGGAATTTCCAATTTTCTAGAAAACTTCTCAGAAATGAAAGTGTGTGTAGACCCTGAATCAAACAACACATTGGCATAATCTGAACAAACAAACAGTGTACCTGACACCACTTCATTCTATGGCCCAACATCTTCTGAAGTTGTTGCAAAGGATTTAACCACCCCTTTCTGCTTGTAGTCTGGATGCTTTCCCCCAGTTGAGTTCTTCGTTGGACACTCGTTTGCATAATGACCCATTTCATTACACTTAAAACATATTACTGTTGGCTTTTCATTGCCTACTTGATCATCTTCCTTACAGTTACGAGCAATATGATCGAACTTACCACACCGAAATCACTTACTAGACTTGGATAAACATTCTCCAGGATGCATTTTACCACACTTCTCACAGGATGGATATTTGGTTTTCTTACCTCCTTGCTTCTTTGATGAATTCTTCCCCTTTGCCTGCCAACTAGACCTCTTATTCTTTTGTTTTTCATAGAACACCTGATCATCGGAAAACTCCATTTCCACCTTCTCCGCACATCGAACAAGTTTTTCATAACTTTTGAACTCACGAGAAGATAAAGCCCTTCGATACTTTGGCTTTAACCCTGAGTAAAAACGGTTTATTTTACTATCAAGATCTCGTATGAAGTTTGGAGCATACCTTGCCAATCGAGTGAACATTGCTTCATAAGTAGCCACTGAGTCATCCTCCTGCCTCAATTCTAAGAACTATTTTTCCATCCTAAGACGAACCACCTTAGGAAAATATTTCTCAAGAAACATACCTTTGAATTCGTCCCAGTGAAGATAATCAATCTCATCACTATCCCTGATATTTTTCACCATCGACCACCACTGATCAGCTTCACCTTCAAAACGGTAAACAACAAGACTAACCTTTTGATGTTCTGAACACCCCATGACATCAAAAATCTTCTCTAGTGCTTTAATCCACCCTTCAGCTTGCACGAGGTCAGATGATCCTCTGAATGATGGGGGATGTTGCCTCATGAAATGTTCCACCACTGACATGTTCCTCTGCGGTTGATCTGGCTGATCTCGTGCATGGATACCACCACTATTTATATCCTGAGTCAACTGTGCCATCACTGCAACAAACTGTTCAGTTCCAATTCCGACCATATCAGGTTGCTGATTTGGAAGGTTGTCTTCCTCCTGATGTCATCCCAATATAGCTGCTTTGTTTCCTCTGTGGAAAACCATTCTGAACATAGAAATATCTTAGGTGAAGCAACATGGTAATCTTTAAATGCTATATCATTTCATTCATACCATAAATTAACTTATAATTTAACAATTTTCTATCTCCTAAAGTTGTCTAAACCGACCTTTGATACCAACTATAAGGACCCATCCTTAAACCTTACTTAATATTGAATTAAATGAATAATTCACATTGAGGATCTTTTCAGGTTTAGAGTTTTAGAGAATTAGGACATAACTATTACATCTCAAAAGATTAAAAAGTAGACACTTCTATTATGTTTCTATAAAATAAAAAAAACTCTTAAAAAGAGACATGTCTAGTTCCATGTTTTATATAGCATGACTTTCCCTTGATCCCGTCCTTGACCCTATTCCACATTAAGTCCTGTGAAAAACATTTCAAAAAAAACTTGGGGTGAGCATAAAAAGCTCAGTAAGGGATACAGAAAGAATGAAAACTGTTAGTTTTTCAAACATCACGTAAACCACGTATACTTTATCAAAGTAATACCTTCACCTTCATGAAGTAGTAAAAACTCTTCACTGAATAAAATATCATTACTTACCCTTTTGTAACCAAAGGATTACATTAAACCCATATAAAGAACACATAACATATAAAGGTAACTTGGGACATAAACATACTTAAGTGGAATAACCATACGGTCGACTTCCACACATATCACATAATGGAATATCCATACGGCCAACTTCCATACATACTTAATGGAATAGCCATACGGACGACTTCCATACCCAATGCATTAGAGGTTATAATGTAACCACCCATCCTGGTATTCACGGCACCACCCGTCATATGGTTTATCACGTAACCACCCGTCAAATGTCCAAGTACCAATATAAAATCATAAAACATAAAACCAATATAAAGGAATGATAACATTTCCACATTTCAATCACAATATATCATTTAAATATATTGACATAATAGAATCCTTTATCAAATCAATTTTCAATACCAAAATACATAAAAGAGTATATGATATTTATTTTATTTTAAAAACATTATGGCTTGTTGAGGAAGCCAAAGACCAAATAATACTCGCGGCGGTGGAAAAGGTCATTGTCACCGCGTACGTTAAAAAAACATTCCTTTTTGTCGTTTAGTAAAACGCTTCGTAGAAAAAGATTCCTTTTGTATAAAAGTAAAATTCAAAGGGGTTTATACACCATATAAAAGAAAGTTTTGTATAAAACGAAATATGCCTCAATTAAAGGAGATTGAGACGAAGTCCCTTACCTCGGGTCCGACTTGACTCGATCGTTCTTTAACATCCTGAATAATAAACTTGAGTTAATTTCTATTTTCTTAAGAACCTTTTACAAGTTCATTATTACTTTTATATCACTTATTGTCATGTTATAAACATTATGTAACCATTTAAGTTAATAATTTTTGTTTTGTCGATATTTGGTTCTTAAGTCGAAAGTGGACTTCTTACAATTACATGTTGTTCGTGTGGTCAAAGGTTCTTTATATCCAGAATGACATTCCTGATTTGGATATCATATATATCATATATATCCATAATATACATGTATTTATAATATTACATAATCATTTAGAGGTAATAAATGAAATGCACCGTTCATGGAGACGGTAAGCCGTACGTACGCATGAACGCTACTTTCATTTCTTTGTCATATTAATGGAATTAAAACTAAATGAGAGGTATGTATATTTTAATTACAGAATTATATTCATCATTTAGATGTATCATTAATCATATATATCCATTATATACATGTACTTATAATAGTACATTACATTTGGGGATAAGAAATGAAATGCACCGTTCATGGAGACAGTAAGCCGTACATACACATGAACGCTACTTTCATTTCTATTTCATATTTTTATGGAATGGAATAATAATGATATAGAGGTATATTATAACTTCAGTATAAAATCCTATATAATAACTTTAAATCCATCCTTTAAACGTCCTACATATGGCATTAACGAATCACATCACTTTGAGGGGGCGGTAGTCCGCACTTCCTTAAATGAAGATATCGCGTTTACCCATAATGGAAACCATAATGGTATGCCCAAAATAAAAAATACAGAATCTCAAGGAAAACATAAACATATTATATATCATATATAAATATAGTGTCATCTTAATGGCCACCTTTGAAGGTGTTAAAATAACGTTGAACAATCATCGTTTCGGGAGGCCGAAATTCGCTATCCACGGAAACAGTATGTTCTTTAACAATTAGATGTAGGTGTGTGTAAGTGTAGATTTAATCCTTATTATAAAAATATACTAGTATATTTATGATACTGTATTCTTTACAAAATAAATGAATAAAAAGAGTTTAGGGGGTTGGAGAAGCAAAATAAAACAAAAGGACTCAAGTGAAGACATTACCTTAAAATTGGGTAACTCCCTTTAGTTTGAGCTCAAAGGCTCCCTTGGGAAGACTTATGCCCAAAGTGAGGCTTCAAGGAGTAATAGAGAGAAGTTTAGAGACAAAATGGGCAGGTTTTGGCCGAGCCAAAGGCTTTGGGAGTGTGGGTAAGGAGGTAGAGGTGGGGGAATTTTATAAGAGGAGAGGAGGGGCACTCTTGGAAGGTAAGAAAATGTTACATTATTTTAGAATGAGTTTCGGATTTTAATGGTCCCACTTTGATGTGTTTCGAGGATAAGGTGATAAGGGTTCGAAATCCACCCATCCCATAGGTTTTGTACATGTGTAGGTCATAGATTTTACATTATCTTTCCATTTTATTTAAATCATTTATTAATGAGGTAATCACTGCATCCTCATGATGTCATAAATAATTTAATTTATTTAATGTCTAAAAATTATAAAAAAAATATCATGATGTAGGAAATCTTTTTATCTTTCTAATTAATATTTATAGTCAAAAATCTGACTTTTATAACCCCATGTAAAAATTGTTTTAGTAAAACATATCATGTTTGTGTCATTTTTACTTTAACATTAAATAAAAAGTTATTTATGTCATTTCCCAACCAAAGTGGCTCCATGGGTCCCCAAGTTGACTCATGGATTGTATTGGTTGGAAATGACACATCAAATGAGGGTAGGACATGTGTCAAGCTCATCTCATATTATTAAAACATTATTTTTACCTTAAACTACACTAATTACCTCTAATCGCGATTAAAAACTTAATAAGTTACTATTCACCAAAAAATTATTTTAATCCCATTGAACCAAATTTTAATTCTTAATGACAACCATGTATGTCGGATTTTTGAAATTCAAAACACAGAAGTGGTAAAATTTCATTTAAACAAAAAATCAGTTTTTATAAGTACCACTTAGTGGTTTCACTATTCATCAAAAATTGATGTTTTTCAAAAAAATAACAAAAATTCACCCTAAGCTATATTTGATATTCCAAATTCAAAAATGAAGTCTATTTTAAAAAATTCAAAACATATAAGTCACATTAATTAATTTAATAATTAATTCCTGCTGTCATGACAAATAGCGTGTTTTTATGAAACAATAAGTATCAAAAGATTGACACTAGTTTAAGTCTGATTTCAAAGTGAAATTAATTCCAACGACCACTATTGGATTAAATGGTGAAAAAATATTATAATTGCACTTAAAAACCAATTCAAAAGATTATCTAATCATCTTAATAAATCATATTAAAAAGAGGTTTTGAATTAAAATATAACATTTTACACTATTCATTAAAAAATGAACTTTATCGGAAAAATACCAAAAAATTACACAAAGTAAAATTTGATGTCCTGATTCTAAAGAAGAGTTTTATTTGGTCCAATATAATGTATAAGAGTGATCAAAACTATATTTAATGACGGTTCTCCATCAAAAGGTGATAAGTTAACCTTTAGTGAAAATTAGGGTATAAATGCATAAAATTGAATTCTTTCCATATTTTAAGCCTTTTATCTTTTATTGGATAAATGTAAAAACATTTAAAAACATATATAATCATATTTTAGTTATTTCTATCCATTCCCGCCAATACAACGACTACATGTTAACTACCATTTAAAATAATATTATTATATTACTAGTGTGCAACGTAAGTTTTCAAAGAAACTCATTGTTGCGTATAGAGTACGCAATCGAACATAGCAACCCCTTTAAAGTAAAATTAATATTTAATTCGTAAATATTAATAAATATGAAAAATATTTATTCTTCATTTACCTGGGATGTTACATATACCATCCAATTACATACGATTTCTCCATCAATATAATGATATTACTACTCGTGCGTACGTACAGATTACCATCTCCACGAACGCGATGAGATTCATTCCCCATCATAATAATTCAAGAATAATTTTCATTTTATGATTAAAAATAATGTTTATGAAAATAATATAATTCTGTATATGAATCAAATACATCCTATACATAAAGAACATGGCTTACATAACCAATAATATAAAGGAAAACGAATTAGTTAACACCTAAAACGATGATACAACTAAAATATTATTAAAAAATCAATATTATAAGATCATATATGATATCATATTTATGTATATAGTTCTTGTATAATTTAATAACAATTTTTTTAACTTTTATACAAGATGTTAACATACCATCGACTAAGGAAAAATACAAGGTAAGGTGTTTTCATCTCACTTTTATTCCCGTGAGATTCATGCTATATTTTCCACTACTACCTTTTGTGCGGTGTATGTACTACCCATGATTGTATTGTCTGAACAATATAATTTAATTTATGGGTATTTACATCATCATTGGATGATACTTCATTCATGGGGTTTATGTTTCATAAGTTACCAAATCGGTAAGGGAATTTCAAATTTCAATTTCCACTCATTCTGTTTTACGCAAACTTCATTGATTACTTTACCCCAAGATTATGCGTGAAATCACTTTTTATTTACCTTTGTAGTAATTTTACTCCCCTTTTTTTGGATATAATTTTGATACACATAATCACTCCATTGATAAATTCTCAAGTCATCGATATAAACTTGATAAGAGTAATTTTAACTCAATTTCTATTCATTGAGTTAAACATCCAAGTCATTGGTGTTGTTTTTACAAGAATATGTGTGAATTTACTCTGATTGATTTACAATTAATATACAATCATATTGAGTGTATTTATATTTTCATGCATAATTATGTCATTGATTTATCCTTAACCTAAGGATACAACCTTTATAAAGGAATTTATCTCAACTTACATTCCATTGAGTCTTCGTTGTTGTTATGCATCAATTCACTTTTATTTGGTGTATATACTGTAATTTGACATAGTTTATCATGAATCCATTTATTCTTACGATATTATAAAGTTTTTATTACCTCAATTATTTGTATTCAAGCATCTATAATTTGGTTATAATCTCTAACTAAAATATCATTTTAAATTTTTTAAAAATTTATTCTTCTAAATATTTCTCATTAATGTCCATGTTTTAAAAATGGTTTTAAGGTTTTATTTATATGGACATTAATGTTTTAAAATTGAAATTCCTTTTAAAATTTTCAAATTGGTATGGGACACTTTGATTCAAAAATCTATTTTAAACAGCTTCTTGATAAATAGTGAGACTTTTAAAAAATTTCATGAAAAAGGGATATTTCTCTCAAAGATTTTTACTGATCATTTTCAACTATGTCAACATACTTTATGGGATATTATTATTGATCAAGGTTGATTTATTATGATAAAAATCTTTCATACTGTATTGAAGGTTTTATGATATGTTTGATTGTGGATGTGTTATTTTTATACCATTCATAGTTTATGGATAAAGTATTGAAATTTCGTATGTTAGTTTTAATACGAATGTTTATATTATGTTTAAACCTTTTCATATGAGGAATTAATTGGACTTAGTAAGTGACAGGTGGAGCTCGCTATATCTCCTTGATGCATCAGTAGGTCTCATGAGACAAACTAGTGTCTTGGCACAAGGCCTTGACAAAATCTTATTTGTAGTCTTGGCATAAGACCTTGACTATGTGGTTATGAAGTCTGGCGTTATAAATTCCATCATTATGAAAGTGGCTATTTATATTGCATGTGATTATTCAACTAGTAGAATATCCATGTGAATAAGTAAATGAAATTATTTGATTATATCTTTTCCATATTACTCTGAATTTTAAGTTTAAAAGGCTTTTGTTTTAGTCTTATACATTTTCTTAAATGTTTATTCTTATTTATGAAAATTTCCGCTATATTTTTATACTTACTGAGCATCTGAGCTCATCCCTTTCTATGTTTTATTTTTTCCAGTAGTGAAGAAGTAATTTATGGTTGACCTGTAGGGATATGCTAAGTATATAAGTGTGTTCAAAATGGAACAAAATGTTGTTGATGTTTTTATTTCATTATGTAATGTAAAACTTATGAATTTATCTAGTACTTACAAGGCTACTAAACTAATTAGTCTTTTGGAACATGATTCTTTGTATCATGCAAATGTTGTGTAATAATGCACTGACTCTGGGTAACTGGGGTAGGGGCGTTACAATTTCTAGAACAAATGGATGTAATGATTATATTCCTTTATGAAGATATGGAGGAAGAGATCTACATAGATCAACTATAAGGTTTCATGCTAAATGGAATAGAAGGTTTGGTTCCAGTCTCAAATGGAGTTTTTGGGGCTTAAGTAGGCACCAAGACAGTGTAACTAGAATTTCAATTCTTTCATGGTAGAATTAATGTTCATGTAGTGTAATGTAAAAACTTTCTACTATATAAAGGCGTATTATGATGGGAGTTTTGTAATTTTACTTATTTATGTGGATGAATTTCACTTAGTTGAACCAATGAAGTAAAGACTGGAAGAGCTAAAGATTGATTTATCTAGAAGATCCCAAATGAAGGAACTTGGTTTTGGAAAGTGTATATTGGGGATAAATATTGAAGGAGACTTAAAGTATATAACTTTTTATAGACTTGGTTAATTTTTTTATCAAAATTTTTTGTATTTATTTTGTTAAATATTAATATTACCTAATCAAATAAGATGGATATGAATAAAGAATGGATGGAATCAAATCATCTGAAAAAGGAGTATGAAGATGGCATGAAAGAGTTCATCAAGTTTCTAAAAGATCATGCATATGACCTTTCTCAAATCCTTTGTCTGTGTTTACATTTTTTTATTCAAGAAAAATTAGTCCATAGAAGCTGGAATAACACTTGATCTGTAAGGGAATAGATCAATGTAATAAATGATGGAATAAACATGGGGAAAATGTAATGTAGATAGTAGGTGAGATAACATTGCATTTTATGGATCATATGATATGATTACAAGTGTGGACAATGAAGAAGACCGTATCAACGATTTCGTTATAGATGTTAATGATGATGAAGATCTTATTGAGGAAATGACAAGGATAGTTGAAGATGAACTTCGTGATTGCCCAAATTTTTTTGAGAAGTTAAAGAGTTATGAAAAGATGCCATTATATGGTGATTTCACTAAATATACAACATTGTCAACCTTACTAAAGCTATATAATATGAAAGCAAGAAATGGATAGAGTGAATCCAGTTTTATAGAATTAATTTTTCTCTTGAATGACATTATCCTAGAAGATAATGAGATCCTGACCTAAACATACGATGTCAAACGAATGCTACGCTCGATGGGTATGATCTATGAAAGAATACATGAATGCCTGAATGGTTGTATAATATTCTAAAAGGATCAAAAATCACTTAGAGAATGACCAAAGTTTGGTGATTCTTGATATAAGAAAAATAAATCTAGTCCTATGAAATTTGTATGGCACTTTCCAATCATTCTAAGGTTTAAGTGCCTATATAGAAGTGAGGAGACTATAGGGCTATTAACATGGAACTTAGAAAAAAGAATTAAATATGGGAAAATATGTCACTTGTGAGACTCTCCTTAGTAAAAGATAATTGATCACGAGTATCCTAAATATGGAAACAAGACAAGAAACCTTCCTCTTGCATTATCTACAGATGGAGTGAATCCTTTTGGTTTTCAAAGAAGACCTCATAGTACATACCCAGTTATGTTGGTAAATTATAACTTTCCACCGTGGTTATGAATGAAATGAAAATAAATCATGTTATATATGCTTATATTAGGACCAAAACAATCAGGTAATGATATTGATGTTTATTTGGCTCCATTGATCAAGGATTTGATATTATTGTGTGATTCAGAAGTTACATTATATGATGCTTATAGAAATGAAGATTTCATGTAGAGGGCCATGTTGTACGAGATTATAAATGAATTTACTACTTATGGAAATTTGTTAGGATATAGAATTAAAAGAACTCAAGGTTTTTCTGTCTACAAACAAGGTACCCAGTTAATTAGGTTGAAAGATTCATCAAAAACTATGTTTCTAGGACATCTTCTATTTTTACCTCAAAAAAATAAATATCATTATTGGATGACATCATTTTATGGAAGTTCAGAAGAACATAAAACACTATCTCCAATAACAAGTGATGAAATATTTGAGGAAGTAAAAGATATAGAAACTTATTTTGGTAAACAATTTTTGAAAAACCATGCAAAAACTAGTTGGAAAAAGTGATCAGTTTTTTTTGAATTACCATACCAGAATTGTCTGTGCATTTTTAATTTTCTTGATGTAACGCATGTTAAAAAAATGTATGTGATCGTTTCATCCGGACGTTACTAAATTCACTTGAAAAAACAAATAATGGAATTAAGGCTAGGTTAGACATGGTTAACATGGGAATACGAGAAGAGTTGATGCTAGTGAAGGGTGAAAAATGGACTTTTCTTTATCCAACTTCTCACACTCTTTCCAAGCATGAGAGATATCAGTTTTTCAAATTCTTGAATGGCATGAAGGTTACAGATATTTATTCATCGAATATCAAGAACATGTAAATGACTGATTTAAAGTTAAAGGGTCTAAAATCACATGACTACCATGTTTTGATGCAAGATCTAATTTATATAGCTTTATGTTGCATTTTTTCCAAGAATGTCCATCACACATAAACCAAGCTCTATTTATTCTTCAAAGCTATATGTAGAAAAGTTATAAACCTGAAGAAATTACCGACTTTGGAATGGGAAATTTATGTCATATTATGTAAATTGGAAATGTTCTTCCCACCAACATTTTTTTACATGATGGTTCACTTAGTGAGAGAAATTCAAGTATGTGGTTCTGTACACTATAGATGGATATACCCCATTGAATAGTATATGCAGATCTTGAAAGGGTATGTCAAAAATCAAAAATAGCCATATGGTTGTATTGTAGAGTGATATATTATTGAGGAGGCCATTGGATTCTATACTGGATACCTTTCTAGTGTGGAAATCATTGGTCTACTAAAATCTCATCACATTAGGAGGATTGAGGGGGAAGGAATTTATGGAAGAGATGTTGTCACAATCAATATTACATATCAAGAGTAGGCCCACCTTTATGTTTTGTATAACAGTTTTGAGTTTTCCCCATATGTTGAAATCCAAAAAGAAATTATTAGGCATTCAAATCCATCAAGGGATGAAATAGGGATATCAAATACACATAATAAACAGTTTATAAGATGGTTTTAGGACCATATTTTAAAGGATTCAGATGAAAATACAGATTCAATTTTAGAATGAATTCGATGACTATTTGGAGGACCAAGTGTGTATGTATTATATTACAATGGTTATATTTTCTATACAAATGAGCATGACGAAGATAGTACCATGAAAAATAGTGGAGTTACACTCATGGATAAAGTGATGCATGTTTCTGGTACTAAGGATAGAAATACAATTTACACGAATATGTCATTACTTTGGCATCATCAAATAAATATGGGAGTTGGATTATACAACATTCCAAGTGATGATTTTTTTAATGCAAATTGGTTGATAACAGAAGTGCTATTAAAATAGATGAATTGGGGTTTGTAAAAGTTTATTTCAGTAAGGAAGGATAAAAAGATGAACCGTTTATAATAGAATCAAAGGTATTATAATTATTTTATATTCCAGATTCCTCAAACCAAAAGTGGTCAATTATTTTTTTATCGACTAAAACCACTGAACGGTCATATGAAAATTCAACTTAGGTTGACCCTTTCTTTGGGACATCGCAATCATTTCACAGTGGTACCAATGTAGATGGAGTTTTTTATGTCAGAGTAGACCATAGTGAAGGGATTTGGATCATTGATAGAGGGGTAAAATTCCTTCATCCTTTAAAAAAGAAAAGGTGATTTCAATAATTAGGTTACTTTTTTTTGTAATATACATCGTGTTACCTCATGTCATTATCTATTTGTTTTTGCATTTATGTACTATAAATTAAATGCTAAACCACTTCTATAGATAATTACTTCTGCATGTCCTGGTGCTCCCAATCCCGAGGAAAAATAGGTCCCTCAGCCTTCTGTTGCTTGCAGTGTAGAGGAATGACCTTATGCACGTGATGGTGCTCCTATTCTTGAGGAACAATAGGTTTCTCAACCTATTTCTACTCTTAGTGTAGTGGTACCACAACCATATTCACATGATGATGCTACCTCTCAATAGGAATATATTTATGATGTTGATTCTGGGGAAATAGCAGGCGATGAAGGACTGAAGATGCAAAAAAAAAAAAGAGTGTCGCAGTTTGACAGTGTTTGAAAAAATCATCAAGGTGAAAGAAAATGGCATAAAATATAAGGTCGGATGGAATGCATAGGGCCATCATGTTAACCCCAACATGGCCATGTTTAGCAGTTATATTGGAATCTAAACTAAGAAACGCATTCCAATTAATGTAGATTCATGGAACCATGTTGTGTCCGGGATTAAGACACTGATGTGGGAAGATATTTTGGTAACATTATGATATATTTTCTTTATTTTACTAAAAAATAAAATAATGAAACACTTTCTTACTCTTCATCATCCATTGTAGAGTGCATTTATAGTAGATTACTCCCACAAGAAACATGTATTAATGATTTCTGGAAGAATTAATAGAGGATTTCACACAATTATAATAAGAGATCATCTTAAATATGATGAAGGGAAAATAAACTCACACCCACCACTTATCTATTCACACCTGATAACCTAAGAACCATGGGATGCATTTACTGGTCATCATGGAAATGTGTCTTTTTAGGTACATTATGGCTATTAATAAATTATTTGAAGATATGTGTATTCATCACTTTGATTGACAATTTTTTATTTATGAAACAACAACTGAGTGCTGGAAATAAGGAATGAGTAGAAAAACTAACGTACCCCTACCATAAAGTAAGGATGGGGTATGCTTCACTTGAAACAAATTGGTACCTATTTTAAATCTACCATAATAATTTTTTGTGATGTTAAAAAACACCATAATTATGTTCCTCTATTTACATGTATATTGATGACTCCAAATCCAAATCCAAATCCATCCCACGCCATGTGCTATGGAAGGAGGAACCTGTAAATAACGATGAGATACTAATAGATGAAAACACACAAAATTCTGGGAAATATGTGTAAGTATTACATAATAAAAATTTATTTTTATTTAAATAGATATTATATAAAAATGATCACTTATTTTTCTATATTTTCTATCTGACATAGTCATAGGAATATAAAAAACCTATACTAGATGAACTCATACTATTGGTGGCCTTAAAGTGGATAGAGTAGTATGAACATGTTAGAAGTGCGGGGTTTGGGTTGAAATCCCGATCATATTTTGATAAAAAAAACAAGATGAGGATCAAAGTGAATTAATAAAATAGATGAGATAAAAAATATATACCCTTGAAGAATAATTCCAATGGTAGAGAGAGATGATGGAAAATTTAATGGGGGGAGGCAAAGAGAAGAAGTAACTCAAGAATAGCCACCATGTGGAGATCCCCCCCCACCAACTATGATGCTAACCATTCCCCTAAAAGAGATATCTTAGATGAGGTAATAAATGTTATAATAAATGTTTCTGTGAAATGTGAATCAGGCAGACATTGATACCTTTCCTTTACAGATTTTATATAGGGTGATAATGGCTATGATTTATATCTAACAAAACCCACCCATCTCCTTGTAGTGAGGACTATGATGTTCAATATTCAAAAAGATATTCTACAAAATAGACCACTTCCAACAGGTCATCTGTGAGTGTCAATTAGAATATCCCATGAATTAATCATAGAGATACCTATTCCAATTAATGAGGAAGATATTCATACTATCAAAAAAAATTATTGGAACATTAATCATATGGCCCTCACATCTTGTAAAAAAAACATGTCAATAAGGAGGTATTTATTTCCAATTTACTTTTCAAGATAAACCTTTAATAATTAATTAAAAAGGTATGAACCGATAAATGTTATTATAGATGGACAAAGATAAGGCAATGAAATGAAATACCACCTCAAAACCATCTAAAGGATCGACCAACCGATCTAAGAGATCTACCAAAATCATCATTACCCTGTCCATTCTATATTTTCATTTACTATCATTGAAGGTTTATATAGATACAAAGTTAAAAGATGGTCATAATCACATAGTTTATTTTGAAGAAAATATATATGAAGATAAATATCAATACTTCATTGGTGTTGAGAGTGTATGTGAAATACTAGACTATGTTTGGATAGGCGGCTTAGTTGTAAATATATACATGAGGTATGTTTTGATGATTTGATTTTACAAAAGCTGATATACTATGTTAATTATGAATAAATACATTTCATGTTTTTGGATGATGTATATATAAAAAAAATTGAAGGGATTTTCCCATGAAAATAAATGACTTGTTAATCCTCACTTCTCCTCTAGAGAACAAAAAAAAATAGATGGGAAAAAAATAATGGAATAGTGGCAGGTATGATCAAATTGTTTCAAAGAAAACTTTCAGATGACAGACTCTATTTAATACCAATGATGCAAGGGTAAAACTATACAATTTAATCATATCAAATATATTTTCATTTCTTTCATTACTTATTCCTTTTTATGTTTTTAGACAGCATTAGATGCTCATTGGGGTAAATTTGGATACTCCAAATATTTATTTCCTTGATTAAACGCTTGGATATCCAAAAAACCGTCCACACATGATATATCTTGTAAATTTGTAATACAATACATTAAAAATTTTAGAACTGAACATCAAGTTATATTTTTATATATTATCTTTTAATGAGGATTTTGTTATGATAGGGTGGTGCATCACTATCGTGTAAAATAAGGAATGAGGCCAAGGGATAATCACAAGTATGTAGAAAAGTTCTATGACTGGATAAGTATTAGGGTATATATAATAAGATTTCACTATCCAAACACATATAAAAGAAAATTACTTATTCTAATCAATGTTTCTACTGTTTTTAAAACAAACTAATTGAAAATATTTCGGTTATTATGTTTGTTAATTTATGAGAGTGATCACATTCCATGAAAAAAATTGAATTCCTAAAGAGGTATTTCTGAAGATAATTACTATTTAATTTAAAATATTTATTAATCCTTTTTATATTTATATTTTTCTAGTACTACTATGATTGTTGAAAAAACTCATATTCATAAGACGATATAGATTTTATCATAAAAGAATAGGAAACATACCTAATAGAATAATGAACAGAAATAGCATGAAGATGTGACTTCCATAGAAGTATTGGATTGTGTAAAATTTATATTTAATTTACTTCTTTTTAGTATTACTCACATAATAATTATTTTCTTATACAGGTGTATTCTTTTGTTCGAGTTGGGGTGGTTTGTTTAAAACTGATCATGATCATGAGAGATTGGACTTCAAGGCTGTAACTCAAAATTCAATGAGAATGTAAAGTTTTTTTTAATATACTATGTTTTCCTCATAATATTATCTATTCTCTACTACATTAACATAATAAAAATTAAATTTTTGACTAATCATAAAAATAATGTCTTCCACAGACTTACTCTCCCTCAAAACCATGTCACCCCTACATTATTGGAATTTATCACATTCCTTCAAAGGAAGTGGTGGGAACTTTAAAGAAAGTGATAAATGTAGACAATGTTATGTTTCTATTTTGAAAAAGAAAGTAAATAGAAAGCACGGTAATGCATTATGTGGCTGTTATGACTCAAAGTGTGTCTTTTTATGTAATTAATTAATTTTTTCATCATTTTATCTACTATTTGTAAGTTAATTTTCTTATATGATCATAAATATCTCCATTGTTTACACTTATTGAGAATATATGATCACCCTTTATTATGTTTCATATCCTTAGTTTATTAAGAATGGTTTTTTGAAATGATATGTCTAAGAAGGTTCCTAGTAAAGAATAACTTAATGAGAGACTCTAATGAACTAGTTATTTATGTTTCCATGTTTCCAAAAGCACTAGACCTAAACTATTATTGCATAGATCACTATGTTATGTAAGAAATATTAATCTACTAATATGTGATATCTATGTATGAAATGTATGATCCAATATAGTTGTTATCAAATCAACTGACCAACTCAAAACTGATAAAAAATAAAAAGTGACCGGTATCTCTCAAAGTGTCTCTTTTTATTTAAAATTGACATTACTTTCAGTAAAAAGAACAAGTGACATACTGAAAAATAATAAAATTCAAATAGATTGTTTTGAAACTTTAGGTAAATTATCTATAAGTCATTTTTATGTGTAGGAATCATCCGCACATTAATACGATGCACAATGTGGTCGGTATAACTCAAAGTGTCTCTTTTTATTTGAAATTGACATCAATTTAAGTATAAACAACAAGTTACATGATAAAAACCAGGAATAAACATTCATATTGTTTTGATATTTTAGGAAAATTATATATAAATAATTTTTTGTGTGTAGGAATCAGCCATACCTAAATACAACACATGGTGTGGCCAGTATCACTCAAAGTGTCTATTTTTATATAAAATTGATATTAATTTAAGTAAAGAAAACAAGTGACATATTAAAAACTAAGAAAACACATTCATATTGTTTTGATACTTTATAAAAATGGTCCATGCGTAATTTTTGACATATAAGAATCAACCACACCTCAATCTGATGCCCGGTGTGACCGTTATGACTAAAAGTGCATGTTATTAGTTTAAAATGAAATTTTAATTCAAAATGTGTCACTCACTTAATACCAAGAAAACACACTCTGATTGTCTTGATGGTTTTGTACAATGATTCATAAGTCATTTTTGACATGTATGAAGAAGTCTAATGTCAAACCGAAGTAAGATGCGGCCAGTGTGACTCATAATGAGTGTTTACAATTTGAAATGACATTTTAATAAAAAAACAAAACTTACATAATAAAAACTGATAAAATACTATCAGATTGTTTTGATACATTAGGAAAATGATCGATAAGTTTTTTATAGGTAGGAATTATCCTCCTTTCAATCTAATGCACAGTATGATCGGTATAACTCCAAATCTATCATTATTTAAAATTGATATTAATTTTAGTAAAAGAACAAGTGACATACTCAAAACTGATTAAACGCAATCATATTGTTTTGATATTTTAGTATAATGATTCATAACTCATTTATGATGTTTAGGAGTCAAAAAAACCTTAATTCGATGCACAATGAAACCGGTATGACTCAAAATGCATGTTTCTAGTTTGAAATGGCATTTTAGTAAAAAAACACAATTAGAATACTGAAAACAGATAAAAAACATTCATATTGTTTTGATATTTTAGGAAAATGATATATTATTTATTTGTGATGTGTAGGAATCATCCACACCTCAGTACAATTCACATTGGGGCTGGTATAACTCAAAGTGTCTTTTTTTATTATTTCAAATAGACATTAATTTAAGTAAAAACAACAAGTGATATACTAAAAACTAAACAAAAACATTTGTATTACTTTTATATTTTAAGAAAATGATATATTACTAACTTTTGATGTGTAGGAATCAACCGCACCTCAATACCACACACGGTGTGGCTAGTATAACTCAAAGAGTCTCTTTTTATTTAAAATTGACAGTAATATAAGTAGAAAAAACAAGTGACCTAACAAAAACCAAAAAAACACATTAATATTGTTTTGATATTTTATAAAAATGATCTATTATTCATTTTTTATTTGCAAGAATGAACCTCACCTCAATAAAATGCATGGTGTGGCTAGTAAAACTCAAAGTATATCTTTTTATTTAAAATTGACATTAATTTAAGTAAAAATAAGTGACATTATAAAAACCAAGAAAACACTTTAGGATTTTTTTTGATACTTTAGAACAATGTCCTATGAGTATTTTTTGATGTGTAAGAGTCAACCAAACCTCAATCTGATGCACAGTATTACTGATATTACTAAATATTTCCGTAATCAATTTAAAATTGATATTTTAGTTCAAAACATGTCACTCAAAAAAAACCAAGAAAACACACTCCAATTATATTGATAATTTACTAAAATGTTTCATAAGTCATTTTTGATTTTTATGAATTATTCTCATGTCAAACTGACACATGATGCAACCAATATGACTCATAATGAGTGTTTCGAGTTTGAAATGACATTTTAGTAAAAAAACACAACTGACATACTAAAAAATAAGAAAACACGTTAGTATTGTTTTTATAATTTAGGAAAATGATCCATAAGTAATTTTTGACATGTAGGAATCATCCACACCTCAATTTGATGCACGGTGTATGGCATCCCACATTTTTATTACATAACATTTCATTACATTTTACAAATAGAGGACCACTAAAACACTCTTTTAAATACATGGACACTTAAAAAAATCTTTTAAATCCCCTTGGAAAACCTCTTGAAAAGTTAATCCTATGTAAAAATACTTTATCTCATAACCTGGATACATACATCAAAGGAAATGGTGAGCAGAATGCCCTCTAAGGAAAGAAAAAGAATCGGTTTACTTGTGATATCAATAAGAACTTGATGAAAAACATAAAGACATGAGAAATATAAGTAGATGAATATCATAATGAAAATAACTTTAACCATAACTTGAATATGTGGCTAAAACATTTAATTTAGACATTCATGAACATATCACCAAGGTTTATCCCCAAGGTGTCATAAAAATTACCTAGGTTATTCACCAAGGTATGTTGAAACTTGTCATCTATAGAGATTAAATTCCTTACCCAATGCATTAGAGAGATATCAGGGAACACTATTAATATGTATTTATTTTTATGTGATCCAAATTGATCACAATCAAATATTTCATAAATAACCCATTGAGAATAAAATATATGGGTTTCATTCAAAATCGTGATGTTTTAAAAGTGCTTAAAAACTTGACCGTTATGTCATTTATAACCCATGGAAAGGGAGTGAGGGTTATATGTATGTAAATTACAGAATAAAATATATAAATTTTATGTCCTGATGAATACCCCTATAAATGAAATAGGTTTGGGTATTCACAAAAAAAAAGATAATTTCTTGAGAAAAAGAGAGAGATTTTGAGACAAAATTCTGCAGCATAACGACAATACAACATGGTTTTAGAAAATATTGAAAAGAGATGGGACAAGGGTAACCCACTCATAAATAACTCATAATATAGTATGGTTACAAAATAAAAATAAATAAGAACATGGAATGGATATTTTAATGACATACCACATGAAAAGAAAACTTGAAAGAAATGAGAAAATGTGATTTCTTTTATGAAATATTTGGCAGCCTAACGACATCACTTAAAAATCCAAAAAATCCGTTCATGATAGTGAAAAGGGTCTCTCATAATTTGAAAATAAAATTCTAGGGAAAAAATCCCTCAAGGTATCATTGAAGCATTTTTGAGATGATTGTGTTTGTTGACAATGCAGGACTCCATGTTGTGTTTTTTGACAAAGCGAGTATCAATGACTCAAACTGTTGATAAAGGGGGTTTTCCTGGAGAATGGGGAAAAGTGTTTTTGGAAAAGGGAGTTGTGATCTTGTGTTAAGGAGGTTTCTAATGTTGTACGCCAATAATTTTTCGAATTCAGAACATCAAAAATTTGGAAAAGGAAAAGTGGCGCGCAAGTCCAAAAGTGGCGAGCAAGTGTGGCGCGCAAGTCCAAAAGTGGCATGAAAGTATGGAACGCAAGTGTGGCGCGCAAGTCTATCGTGCAAGTATGGCGCGCAAGTGTGGTGCACAAGTCATATTTCAAGGTCATCATATCAAAATATGACAAAGGAAAGTAAGAGGCACGCAAGCCTAAAATGGCGTACAAGTGTGGTGCGCAAGTGTGGCGAGTAAGTCCTCAAAATGCTTATAAATTGATGGCTACTATCCTCATTTCTTAACGAGATCAACACTTAGATAAAATCCGAGCTCTGATCGCACAAATGGAAGTGCCGTGCAAGTTCAGTGTGCGCGCAAGTGGGGCGCGCAAGTGTGCGAGGCAAGTGTGATGTGCAAGTGTACCGCGCAAGTGTACCACGCAAGTGTGCTGCGTAAGCAGTGTGCATCGCAAGTTTGGAACGCTAGTATACCGCGCAAGTGTGCTGCGCAAGCAGTGTGCATCGCAAGTTTGGGGCGCTAGTGTGGCATGAAAGTTGGTTTTTACACAATGAAGGCATAGGTTGTGCACTAGTTAAAGGGGAACACAAGTCACCCTAGGGTTGCATGAAAGTTAGAAATTTCCCAGAACATTTGTGGTAAAGCGGTATTCATCAGTGGATGAACTTTGAACTTCAATAGAGCATCTATCAACAGTTGAGGATGCATTATTTCATGAAAATGAAGAGACCTACAGGTCTATAAACTGTGAGTGGATCTTCTGAATAAGCAGTGAGATCACTTCAGTTGAGAGAGCAGTGAGTTCTCAAATTGTGAGTGATTGTAAACTAGGAGGGATAGTGAGTCCACTTCGAACTTATAAACAGCAGTGCACTTATATTGGAATTGGTACATCGACACACTGCTGGTGTATGCTCCTTGGACGTATCCCAGTGAGGGTGAACCAAGTAAAAATATTTGTGTCTTGTGCATGCTTTATATTTTATTCATATTCTGCATTGGGAAGGAGAGAGAAGATGGTTTTGTCTAACAGCAAAACAAGATCAAAATGGGCAGTTGTTTTAATCTGTCATACCTTGATTCACCCCCCTCTCTGGGTATCTAGCCTAGTGGACCTAACAAAAATGGATAGAAATAATGATATAGAAGAACATACCCCCACATAATGAAATGTAAAATAGAAAACATAACATAAAGGAAGTCATGACTTAAAAGATGAGGATGAAAGGTTCCCTTACCTTGAAGAGTAACTTTGAAATCTTGAAGGTTGGGACCTTGGGGGCTTGATGGAACCTTGGTAGGACTCCTTGAGAGGAGAAAATACCACAGATTCATTGATGGTGAATTTGTAATGAAATTAACGAAGGAATGGGTTGGTATTTATAGCAAAAGTGAGGGAATATTTAATTAATTTTCAAGGGACACCTCATTGGTGGTATTTGCAAAACCATGGGCTTTACCATGGTATTTTCCCATGGTATTGGCCACTTGGGACACATCATAACATATCTTACTATTCACAAGTTGACCAAAATAATTATATCATTATTACATCATTAATGATGTCATTAATCACATTGAAACTCAAAACTGTATTTTTACTATTCACCGAAAGCAAAACATTTTATAAAAAACTCATAAATTCACCATAACCTAATATCGATGCTTTGAATTCAAAAAATAAACTCCATTTTATGAAAATAATTATTTAATTATGAGATATTTAATTTTAAGTAAAAACACTATTTACCTGAAAAAATACTAATACTTAACAAATAATTTATGAAATAGTTATTTACTTATACTATTATATAACTTCACCATTCAAGATCCCTTAGTCATATTTATACTTTCTTAAGTGAGGTTACTATTCCACTTGTCACATTACTATTCATAAGGTTAATATTACTATTCATACTCCACTATTCAATAAAAAATAAGTTGATCTTATTAGACTCTAAATTTATTACTAGTCACAACGGTAGAAGACCATTTTTTTAAAATCATTTAAAATTATTAATTATTTAAAGTATACAAAAAATATTTTAAAATACCCTTTTTTCCAAAATTCATCAATAATATGAAACTTCTATAAATTCATCCAACATTTATTCTGACATTTTAAATTCACAAATTTGACATAATAAAAATAATAATTTTATTTATACAAAAGTATTACACAACATAACTAAAGTCTCATTACATAGCCCCTTATAACACCTGTATAGGACCTAAGTGTAAGATGTGCTATGGTGATAGAATCTTGGGGCGGCTCAGACAACATTGCCCGAATGGTGATTTCTATCAGCTTGAACTTCTCCCGTAGGCGATTCTGTTCAAGCTTCACATGTTGGAGTTCAGCTTGGGATTGGTCTAGAGCAAAGCTTAGTGATGGAAACTTCTTCCCATGCTCTTACAGATGGGTTTCATATGGACCGAGTCTACTAAATGAGGCCATTGACTCCACTTTATGTATTAATTAACCACGATCACTTGTATTTATAAACAATATTCATAACGTTAAGAATTTAGTTTCTAACAATCATATGGACCAATTGTCATATAATAGTCAAAACCCAGTGGTATTATTTTAATTATACTAACTTAATTAATTAAAGGATATAGTTTTTTTAGTATAAAATAAAATAATACACAAAATTATGAAACAAATATTATTCAAAAGTTTGGGTAATTAAATTCTTCCCCCTTAAGAAATTTCTTCCCAGAAATTTTAACTCATACCCTCGTAAGAGAAAATGTGTGGGTACTTCTTCCTCATAGATTCCTATAGTTCCCACATGGCTTCTTCATATTTGTAGTTCATCCACAACACCTTAACAAGGTGGGTAGTCTTGTTGCTTAGAACCATGTCTCTACGATCCAAGATCTCCACTAGCTGCTCCTTATAAGAGAGGTCATGTTCCAGTTGTACCACCTATGGATTTAGTACATATGAAGGATCATGTATGTAATTCCTCAATAGGGATACATGGAAGACATCATGAACTTGTGCCAGATTTAGAGGAAGTGCAAGACGATAGGCCACTGCTCCTACGCGATCAAGGATTTCATAGGGGCCAATATACCTAGGGCTAAGCTTCCCTTTATTCTCAAACCTCATGACTCTCTTCCAAGGTGAAATTAGAAGGACATTTCCACCAACATCAATATCTAAGTCCCTTAGATGGTTGTTGACATAGATCTTTTACCGACTCTCAACAGCCTTAATGTGTTGCTGGATGGAATCGACCTTTTCTGTCATCTCTTGCACAAGATTCGGCCCAAGAAGATTTCTCTCACCAACTTCATGCCAACAAGTAGGAGTTCTACATCTATTAACATATAGATCTTCATAGGGTTCCATTTGAATGCTCGGGTGGAAGCTGTTGTTGTAAGAGAACTCAACTGAAGGGATATGTTGATCCCATCCACTTTTAAATTCCATTGAGTATGTTCTCAACATATCCTCGAGTGTTTTAATAGTCCTTTCAGATTTTCCATAAGTTTAAGGGTGATAGGCCATACTGAAATTCAATTCAATGCTCAAATCATGTTGAATACTTCTCCATAATTTTGGTGTGAACCTTGGATCACGATCAGATACGATAGAAAGTGGAACTCCATATAGCCTTACCACTTACTTTACGTAAATCCTGGCAAGTTGATCAAGAGAGAAATCTTCCTAAATGTAGATAAAATGGGAATTCTTGGTGAGACGGTCCACAATAACCCATATCGCATTGTTTCCTTTGGAAGTTCTGGGGAGACCAATGAAGAAGTCCATAGTGATATTGTCCTACTTCCATGTTGGTATGGGTAGTGGTTGCAATACCCCTTTAGGAAGTTGTCATTCTGCCTTCACTTACTGATATACCAGGCACCTTAAAGTGTAGTCAGCAATATCCTTTTTCATATTATCCCACCAATAATGATCAAGAATGTCTCTATACATTTTCGTGCTTCCTGGATGTATAGAGAAATTAGAGCTATGAGCTTCATCCATCAGCTCCTTCTTTATTTCCGGAATATATGGAACACATAGTCTTGTACAAAATTTCAGTACACCTTCTTGATCAATATTGAACTCAAGAAACTTCCCATCCTTCACAGCCTCAAAATTATTCTGTAACAAAGGATATTCTTTTTTATCTTTCTTTATCTTCTATAGAAATGAAGGTTGAGAAATCATTTGGGTTAGGGTTGATGATGTCCCTTCCCTTATAATTCCCATGTCAAGCTTTAATAGGTCATTGATCAAAGGATCTCTTTGAATCCTCATCATGGAAAGAACAACTGGGTATTTCTTAATTAATGCATCAACAACTTTGTTTGATCTTCTAGGATGATAATGAATTGAACAATCATAGTATTTAAGAAGTTCTAAACATCTCCTTTGTCTCATGTTTAATTCCTTTTGTGTGAAAATATACTTTAAACTTTGATGGTCTGTGTATATATCACATTTATCCCCATAAATATAGTGCCTCCATATCTTCATATAAAAAACTACTGCAGCCATCTCCAGATCATGCGTAGGATATTTCTTCTCATGAGTATTCAACTTTCGAGATGCATAAGCAATAACTTTGTCATTTTTAATGAGGATGCACCCAAGCCCTTTCAGATATGCATCGTTAAAAATAACAAATCCTTCTCCACTTGAGGGTAGAGTTAACATGGGTGCAGTAACCAATCTCTTCTTCAGCTCTTGTAAACTTTCCTCACACACTTTTTTCCAGATGAACTTGACCCATTTTCAAGTTAATTTGGTTAATAAATTAGAAATCCATGAAAAAGTTTTTCACAAACCTCCTATAATATCCCACTAATCCAAGGAAACTAAAAATTTTAGTTATTGATGTAGGTTGAGGCCACTACTCTACAAGTTTTGTATTTTTAGGGTCAATTGTGATTCCTTCATTAGTAAAAATGTGCCCCAAGAAAGCAACTTGTTGTAACCAAAATTCACATTTTCTGAACTTTCCAAAAATCATCTCCTTCCATAGAGTTTACAAAATAATCCTTAGATGATCCTCATGCTCCTCAATAATTTTGGAATATATCATAATATCATCAATAAAAACCACCACAAAGTTATAAAGGTAGTCCTTAAAGACTCTATTCATCAAATCCATAAAAATAATAGGTGCATTAGTCAGACCGAAGGGCATAACAATAAACTCATAATTCCCATATCTTGACCGGAAGGCAGCTTTTGGAATATCTTCTTTCTTCACCCTCAATTGATGATAACCAGATTAAATATCAATCTTAGAGAATAATTGAGCCCCATGAAGTTGGTCAAATAAGTCATCAATTCTTGGGAGAGGGTATTTGTTCTTCACTGTGACCCCGTTCAGTTCTCTATAATCAATGCATAGCCGCATTGATCTATCCTTCTTATTCAAAAAGAGAACAGGTGATCCCTAAGGAGTCACACTTGTATGGATAAACCCTTTCTCTAAAATATCTTGGAGTTTCTTCTTTAATTCCTCCTACTCTACATTTTCTATCCAATACAGGGTCTTTGATATCAGATGAGATCCAGGTACGAGTTCAATATAGAAATCTACCTCTCTTTCCGGGGGAGGTCCAGGTAACTTCTTATGAAATACGTCAATGTATTCCTAGACGATGGGGGCATTTTATATCCTTAAACACTCATTTCCTTCTTATTATTCACTGATCAACTCTATACAGATAGATATAGGAGGTTCTTCTAGACAAAGATAAGGTTGAGATATCTCTCCTTGGAATATAACTGTAGGTTTTCCATTCAAGACTACTGATATTTACTTGCTTCTTCATTTGATCTTATCATTATAATTTGAGATCCAGTGCATCCCTAGTATAATTTCAAATTCCAGCATGGGAATGACTACTAGATTTGCAATATGATTGTGCTCACAATTGTAAATACTAGAGTTTCTAAACACTGAAAATTCTTGGATAATCCCACCAGGAGTCTTGATTGATAACTCTACTTTTAGAAATTTAGGGGTTGATTCTAAATTCTTTACAAACTTGGAGGAAATAAAGGAATGCATAGAACTAGAATCAAACAAAGTACTTGCTAGTTTTGAGAGAACAACAAGAGTAACTTCCACCACATCATTTAGAACTTCAACTTCAGTCATAGTGATTGAAAAATTACAACCTTGTTCCCTTAGCCGATGTTGTGGCTGATGGTGATTCCCCTCTACTACCCTCGGATTTGGATAGTTATAGGAAAAGTTTCCAAGTTGTCCACACTTATATCATTAGACATCAGGTAGGGCCTTCACCATCTTTCCTTTGTCGTTAGTGTTTGGGAGTTGAGGCTCCACCTCACTATGACGGTTCTGTGGGATATGGACATCTTTTCCACACATTTAGAACTTCCCGCTCCCAATCAGGCAATTCCCTGAATGCTGCTACCCACATTTATTACACGTGGGATGTCACGACCCCCTCCCACCAAAGATTCCCCTCCTGAGCTGGCAATGGTGGAAGGGAGATAATAACCCCTGAGTCCCGCCTCTAGTAGGCCCTGGAGTGGAGACTAGCACCAAGGGTATGAGTTTTCACAAATATGGGAGGCATTACCCTTTTTACTATTTAAGATTGGGAAATAAGATGAGTCAACCACCAAAATAAAAGAAAAGAAATACAAGTAAATAAACCCAAACCAATCCCACATTCATGTTTAAATAGTTTTGAAACAAGGTACAAGTACAAGAAAGCTCAAAAGTACAATACCAAAAGAAACAAGAGTACACCAACTGCAACAACTCTAACTGTCCCGACTAGTAGGGTCCCGCACAGCCCTGGTAGTCCTCCTGGAAACAAGAAAGTAAACGTAGGGTCAACATACAAGTATACATAGTAGGGAAACCTAAAGCTCTCATGCACACGTGGGGAGTCATCCTAATGTCCCATGAGAACAACAGAAGAAACCAAAACCTATCAAGGAATTCTATCCACCCAACCTCACCAGCCACGCTCACCAAAACACAAAACAACATGTAGTAGTAGTATATAAGAACAAGAGTATTGGTTACCCTGTATAATTTCCCATTAGTTAGCTGCTCTTCCTAACGACGAACGTCCTGACGCTACCACACTCTTCCCTCCCGCACACACCTGGGCCTCAAGAACCACACATCCCTCCCGCATACAGCTGGGCCTCACAACTACATATCCCGCCCGCACACACCTGGGCCACATAACTACGTATCCCGCCCACACACACCTAGGCCTCACAACCACGTATCCCACCCGCACACACCTAGGCCTCATCCCAAATATTATTGGGAAACAGTAAAACCTGCCCAAAGATTCTTGGGCTAAAACCACCCCAATCGAAACCTACCCGAAGAGTCTAGGGTGTAAGGTCGCCTCAAGCCATCACAACCTAGGTAAGAAGGAGCAGGAAGGAGCTAGTAACTAAGGGAAAAAAACTCTCTCCCATGAAATGGGAGTGTTCGACACTAAGTTCTCAACATGGGTGGGGTGCGATAAAACACAAAGATACAGATATATATATATATATATACCAAACACTCATCCCAACCTATGGCTTCTAATCAGAGAACTGAGCACGTGCCTCGACACTGCTACTACGAATCATGCATACAACAAACAACCCCAACCCCATTTAGGTTTTCATGTTTCAAAAGAATCAGTTTATTAGTTCCTTAACTACTGGGCAATCAACCGTAACCAGCCATATCAAACGTTCGTAAAACATATCCCTGGAATCCACAAATCAAGTTAGGAAAACACAAGCAACACAACAAGTCCCTTCTTATTGACCAACCAATCCCATTGATTATTATTTCCGTTCCATTACCAAGCCCCACCATTCATTAACTCTTCCACATTTTATTTATTATTCACAACCCATAGTTCGTTCACATTCAAAACCAACCCTGCAGCCCCACTGCCAACCACCATAACCACAACCACACCGTACATCATCACCCCTTGATATCATTTATCACAGCCCCACTACCCATCACTAACATAACATTCACACCAACCCACAACCAAGCCAACCGCAGCCCCGCTGCTTACCTAATCCACAACAACCCACAAAACACCCCCTTTCACATAAATTAATCCCAAACAGCACCCACATGTTTATTATTTCAGTTTTGTTCAACCGGGATGATCACACAAGGGTTCCATATTTTCATTTAATCAGCCAACTTCACATGATTAACCAATTTCCACATTCCACAAAGTTTCCATCCATAAATGGTCTAGAAAGATAGGGCAGCATTTAATTGTGCAAGAAAAGGCCCCCAACGACCGTGATTTTTAGTAGGCATAAGCCTATTCAATTCACAACATAATATCACAGGATAAAAAAATAATAATGTAACATTAATCACAAACTTCATGACCCTGTTATATAAGCCAGTTATTATCTTCATTAAACCGGTTCAAAAGTGTTTCACATAAACAAGAGGACACCCACCCCACATGTTGCATAAATTAGAGAGACGAAGGTAAGATCCCTACCTCAATAGTTTCTGATAACAACACTCCCCCGGATCAACTTTAGAAGACGTCCGTCAGCGTCCGTCGCTTCTGAAAAAACCCGAAAAAACCTCCTCGGGTGGAAGCTGGGAATGAAAGTCCAAAATGAAAGCAACAAATCTAAGCTCATAAGTTCCACCTCGTCGTTACGATCCCGTGGCCGCTGAAGGATCGTAAATCGGAGCTCAGACGAAGAAGTTATGGATGAAATGAGCCTTAGAGTCTCTTGGGAGAGCTCTGCTCGTGTAAAGACCCGTAAAATTCAAGGAATTTTTTTTCTTAATTTTCATTGGAATTTTACAAGAATTCAGTTTCTAACGGAACCTAATTCTGAGGCCCGGTGTGCCCGGAATCATTTTCTGAAGTTTGGCTCGGGTACGTTCAGTGAACGAACGAGCGGGTTTTCCTAACTTTTGAACCGGTTCTCGGAATCGAATTCCGAGGGCACCGATGGTTTTGCAGCACCGATATTTGCTTAGAAACGCCTTTTCCGGAGTTGCGTTTTCTCAGGTGTGGTTTTTAGTTTTTGGGGTTAAGTTAAGAAATAAAATAAAGTGGTGTGACAACTTTATTTTATTTCACTTAAAGCCACTTAAAGCCACTTAAGCTGAGTTGAAGCGGATAGGGTGGAACCCAAAATATCCTACCCACTTGGTAGGATATTTGTTAGGTGGGGCCCGCACAATCCCCACCATTTCTTTTCCTCTAAGTAACGCACCCGTGAAAACCCCTTTTAAATGAAAGTCAACCGGTGCGTTTTCTTAAAATCTTAATGCCCCTATTAATTGGACAGTTAAGACGTTACCATTAATTCACCGAATTAATGGTTTGTTTCTTAACTTGTTTTTCAAATTGTTGGCATGTAATAAAATAAGACCAACGCATGTCTTTCTTGGGTGTGGCTTGTTGAAAGGATTTGGAGAAACTCTATCTTCATCCTCTTTCGCGAAGAACACGAAGAATGTGAAGAACGCGAAGAACGCCGGCCTTCAACAAAAGGCGACTAAGAATGCTGAACCCTCAGAGATCGACGACGTGACGCCGTGTACCACGACGCCGATGAATCTTCTTCCGCGACGTTTCTTCCGCGACAATCCTTCCCCGTGACAATCTTCGATCAACACCCGATTGAGATCGTCAACATGACGCAGTGTACCGCGACGACGCGACGCCCCTTCCGCGACGCGACGACCCTCTTCTTCCGCGACGGTCAATTCCACAAAGAACTCACGCTCGACGACTACAACGAGGTAAGGGTTGATTATTTTAAATCTTTGTGATTTATACCCGCGGAGTACGATTAAAATTGTTTTGAGACTTTTAAAACCGCTAACGTGGTGGGTGCGGACTAACGAATAAGTCCGAACCCACCGCCCATTTCGTTCTTGGTGTGCGAAACGGCGGACGTCGACAAAGCAGGCCGAACGGGCGACGCGGGGTCCTCGTAGTGAAGGACGGACCCCGGGAGGACCTTTGGCGAAGACGACGTGAATTTACGACCACCGAAACTCATCCAGTGGTCCGCGGAACAACCCGTCGGCGCGCCACGCCGGCACGGCGGTGCCAGCGGCGGAAGGAGGCAGCGCTCGGCGCGCCGCCGTGGATAACCGCCGTGGATGAAGCCGCGACGGTAGCAGCGTGGTCCCGCGACCGCGCAAGACCGGAGGAGCACGGGACGCGGCGACCCGGCCGCGTCCGCTGGCAAGGGTGGCCCCACGCGGGGCCGCGGTTCCTCACGCGGGGGCAGTACACCCCCCACTCCGCTCGGCCATAACCGGCCGAGCCGACCCAAGGGGGGTTGGGCCGGGTCGGCCGGGCCCAGACCCCCCGTTTTCGGACCTTTTTGGTCTTTTGCTCATAACTTGAGCTACGGGCCTCCGATCGATGCACCGTCAGCAGAGATGTGATCCTTGGATTGAGACGGTCGTTTCGGTATATCGCACTCATGGTTTCAAAGTACTTTGGGTTCGGACGGCTTGGTTCGTACACGAAACCAACCGGGCCCTCGGAGCGGAAACACTCAAAACTTGAGCTCCAGACGTCCGATTGACGTTCCGTCAACTTTGTTGGATTCCTCTAAGTGAGATGGAACTTTTGTCTTAATCCACTCAAGGTTTGGATGTCGTCGGAGTGCGGTCGGGTTGGTTCACTCACGAAACCAACCGGGCCCCTAGAACGAAAAAGCCAATAACTCATAGACCGAGTGTCTGATTGACGCGCCGTCTGTCTCGCTGATTTACTCTTGATGAGATGGAACTTTTGGCATACTTAGCTTGAGTTTTGGATTCATTTGGATAGAGTCCGTGTTGGATTGCACCCGAAATCCAACCAGGCCCCTGGAACGGAAAAGGCTGATAACTCTCAGACCAGACGTCCGATTGAAGCGCTGTCTGCGACGTTGAGTTCCTGTTGAAGATACGGAACTTTTGGATATATCAACTCTGGACTATGTGTCATTTGATGTATCAGCCTCTCGGCTTGTGGATCGGACCCTCCCGAACGAACTTGGTGTGTGCGGGAACCCTAGAGCTGGTTGCGTCTGCGACGACAATGAAGACAGTAGGAGAATCCTCCGTGGGTTCGGTAGTGACCACTACGGTACTTTTGTGATACATCAACTCCGGACTACATGTTATTTGATGCATCTACCTCTTGGATCGTGGAGTGGTCCCTCCCAAAATGAGCATGCTGTGTGCGGAAACCCTAGAGATGGTTGAGACTTGACGACTGCTGATCAAACGACTCGGTGTGTTATGGATAGCCCAGTGGGAAGCGCTTGGTTGTAGCAGCAGACCCACGACGGAGGAGCGCTTGGTTGTAGCGGCAGACCCGCGGTACTCAACAGAAGGAGTACCTCTGGAGGCTATGAGGGGGATCGCTTGGTTTTAGCGGCAGACCCACGACGGAGGAGCGCTTGGTTGTAGCAGCACGGGGGAGCACTTGGTTGTAGCGGCAGACCCATGACGGAGGAGCGCTTGGTTGTAGTGGCTGACCCGTGGTACTCAACAGAAGGAGTACCTCTAGAGGCTATGAGGGGGAGCGCTTGGTTGTAGCAGCAGACCCATGGTGGGAAGCACTTGGTTGTAGCAGCAGGCCCACAATACTCGATAGGTTGAGTACTACAGCAGTCCAAGGTTAAAGGGAAGGGCTTGGTTGTAGCGACATACCCACTATACTTGATGGAGAAGGAGTTTCCCAATATCTATGGTTTCAACTTCCTGATCGATCCTGTGTGGGTCATTGCGGGGGTTAGTACCTACCGATCCTTTGTGGGTCCGATGTCTTAGATGAATCAGTGGCTACATCTGATCATCTCTATCGTCTTACGAAGTAGTATTCCTGTGTGAGCTGAATCCTGTTTTGCTTTCCTATGTGGATTGTGTTGTGCTATCCTTTGTGGATTTACGTTTTGCTTTCCTATGGGGATTGTGTTGTGTTATCCTGTGTGGATTTACGTTTTGCTTTCATATGTGGATTGTGTTGTGCTATCCTATGTGGATTTACGTTTTTATTTCCTGTGTGGACTGGTTTGTGCTTGGGCTCGAAGGTTGGAGCGTACTGAAATTGATGACTTAGGTATATGTATGGGCATATACTTAAGCAGCGTCGGATGTTACTTCGTGATTGTATCTTTCCTTTGTGGATTATCCATTGTGGATTCTGGGAGACCCTCGGGGGTCTCAGGGTCCCTACTGAGTAGCTTATACTCACCCCTGTATGGGCTATGGCCGCACTACGTTGTGTTGGTTGTAGATGACGGAAAACTCTGATCGTGGTTCAGGCTTGCGGAGCAGGACGATATCTGGAGGTGGAACACTGGGCGGGACGTACTCGGAGCGGTCGGTAGGACCCGAGGAGCAGTAGAGGCTATTTGTACCCACCCTTCAGGTGGGATTTCCAGTGTACAGCTCGACGTTGCGGCTTTACTTTTCAGTTGCTGTTTTCCCTTCCAGTTATACTTTACTTTCAGTTTGGGTTTGTATACTGGCCCACTTACTTTTCTGCACTTACTATTGTACTCAGTTTTTACTTAGTGTTTACTTCTACTGCTTGCTTGCTCTGTGGTGTTTGTTTAATTTACAAAGGCAATGCCTTCCCTTTTTACCGGGATTCACGCCTTGGTGCTAGTCGCCAACCCCTGGCCTATGGAAGACGGGCTTGGGGTAGTCACGGCATGGGCCCCGAGGACGGGTCATGACAAATTGGTATCAGAGGAGTTCGGTTCTACCGCAAAACCTGGGACTCTGATCTTTTTCTATGTGAAGAAATAGTGTTTAGCATATTGGGTGTGGTTATCAGTCCAGGGAGTCCAGTGTTGGTGCGGCGGCCGACGTATCCGTACACCTGGACCCTGACTTCTGATTTCCAACTTAATGCACGAAAACATTGATTGCATGTGTGTGTTTCAAGTTTTCTTTGTGATTACTTTGTGTCAGATCACCAGGTATACTGTTTTGACCGTGGCGCACCTGTTTCCTTTTCAGGATGGCCCGACAATGGCAGCCAGCTAGGGTTCAAAGATTTGTGTGTGACGACAGCCCACCGAGCGATGAGGCCTCGATACAGGGACCTTTGACAGCAGAGGCACCGGTGGTACCTCTACCCGCCGAGCCACCGATGCTACCAGCCCCAGCCGCTGACGGTGCACGTCGCCTTAGTGCACTGCATGAGTTTCAACCTCAGCGACCGCCCAGGTTCCATTGGGAGACGGACCCTCAGGTAGCTGAGGATTGGCTGGAGGCAGTTGTATGAGTTTTTCATTTGGTAGGGACACCAGCTGACCTTATGGTGGTCCTTGCAGCGAGCCTCCTGCATGCGGCAGCAGGAAGATGGTGGAGCTTGATGCTCCAAGTGCACGACGAGGCATCACTCCTTTGGACGGACTTTGAGAACCTTTTTCGCTCAGAGTTTGTCCCAGTCACCCTCCGAGTGGTGCGCATCCAGGAGCTACTACAGCTACGGCAGGGCAGCATGACAGTAGCCCAGTACGCGGCAAGGTTTACCGATCTCTCATGCTATTCCATGAACATGGTACGGGACCCATTCTTCAGGTTTTGAACCTTCAAGCAGGGGCTCAGGCGAGAGATCAGAGCTTTAGTTGTTTCTTATAGTATTCCGACACAGACAGGGGTGTTGGAGCGAGCCCTCTTAGTGGAGAGTTTCCTTGCTGAGCAGTCTCCAGCAGCAGGACCCACCACTAGCTGGAATGCAGCAGAGTCTTCTGCAGCGGGCAGTAGACAGATGACGTAGGGGTCCAAGAGGACTAGACCTATAGGTGGTCGACCGCGTGACACAGGATCGTTTGTGTGAGGCACCCGGGGTGGACAACGACATACCATGAGCGGACAATGTTACTCATGCGGCGGAGTTGGTCACATGGCTTGTGATTATCCGACCCGCCATATGGATGACCAGCAGATGAACGAAGTACCTCCCAGGCAGAGGCAGAGGTTTGATCGAGGCAGACCACATGGAGCAGGAGACCGTGGTAGGGGAGCTGGCCATGCAGATGGAGGTGGACGATGCTTCGAGGTGTTGCCACCACCACCACCAGGAGGTCCACCCCGGCCGTAGGGAGCTGGTGGACATGGGAGAGCTCATCTTCAGGAAGTTGAGGCCTACGATCGTGGAGCTCTGGGAGCAGATGGATAGGAGCGGGACTAGCTCCAGACCTGGAGACTTTTGTTTATGTTGCTTTTAGCATTGTTGATGTTTGTTTGTAGATGTTTTGTGTCTTTATACTTTGAGCTGCAGTAATAAAATACACCTTTCTTTTGGCGTTTACCTTCCTGTCCTCTCTTTGTGTTGTTACTAAGAGGTTCCGGTTTAAAAACCATTGACTTGACCCTCACTTTGAGATACCTACTAGAGGAGACCCAGTGACCACACACTGATGCCGACAGTGTGACTCAACCCTTAGAGGTGAGAGTAACGGTTGGATCTCTTGGTAGTAGCGTCGAGGCCTTACGACGTCATCCTTGCTATGGGTTAGTATCATCCATGATGGGATTTACTGTATTAGGCGAATAATGTGGTTCATCCAGGGGATGAGACCAGATTTCTCTTCTCGGCAAAGAAGAAATCTCAGCAGCTCGAGTAGGACCAAAAAAGTCCAAGTCATCCAAGAGCGGATGAGGACAGCTCAGAGCTGGAAAAAGTCTTATGCTGACAGGAGGCAGAGACCACTAGAGTTCGAGGGTGGTGACCACGTTTCCTTACGGGTCACACCTCGACGTGAGTTACGGAGATTTGGCCGAGGCGGAAAGTTGTCTCCACGCTTCATCGGACCATTCTAGGTCCTCAGTAGGATTGGCGAGGTGGCTTATCGCCTGGCTCTACCACCTCAGTTCCACCGGGTGCACAACGTCTTCCACGTATCTCAGCTGAGGAGATACGTGCACGTCCCGACGCATATCATTGACCATGGGGAGATGGACGTTGATGATGGTGAGACTTTTACGGAGGTCCCAGTGGAGATCGAGGATCGATGGGAGCGGGTCCTACGTGGATGGTCGATTCCTCTTGTGCGCATCAGATGGCAGCACGAGAACCTCAAGGAGAGCACTTGGGAGCAGGTGGCTCAGATGCGTGCTCAATACCCACATTTGTTTCCCTAGTTTATGATGTATCTTTATGGGGACATAAAGCCCTGAGGTGGGAGTGATGTAAAGACCCGTAAAATTCAAGGAAATTTTTTTCTTAATTTTCTTTGGAATTTTACAAGAATGCAGTTTCTGACGGCACCTAATTCCGAGGCCCGGTGTGCCTGGAATCATTTTCCAAAGTTTGGCTCGGGTACGTTCAGTGAACGAACGAGCGGGTTTTCCTAACTTTTGAACCGGTTCTCAGAATCGAATTCCGAGGGCACCGATGGAATCTCAACGCTGATATTTTCTTAGAAATGCATTTTCCAGAGTTGCGTTTTCTCAGGTGTGGTTTTTAGTTTTTGGGGTTAAGTTAAGAAATAGAATAAAGTGGTGCGAAAACTTTATTTTATTTCACTTAAAGCCACTTAAAGCCACTTAAGCTGATTTGAAGAAGATAGGGTGGAACCCAAAATATCCTACCCACTTGGTAGGATATTTGTGAGGTGGGGCCCGCATGAGCCCCACCGTTTCTTTTCCTCTAAGTAACGCACCCGCGAAAACCCCTTTTAAATGAAAGTCAACTGGTGCGTTTTCTTAAACTCTTAATGCCCCTATTAATTAGACAGTTAAGATGTTACCATTAATTCATCGAATTAATGGTTCGTTTATTAACTTGTTTTTCAAATTGTTGGCATGTAATAAAATAATACCAACACATGTCTTTCTTGGGTGTGGCTTGTTGAGAGGATTTGGAGAAACTCTATCTTCATCCTCCTTCGCGAAGAACGCGAAGAACGCCGGCCTTCGACGAAAGGCGACGAAGAACGCCGAACCCTCGGAGATCGACGACGCGACGCTGTGTACCGCAACGCCGATGAATCTTCTTCCGCGACGTTTCTTCCGTGACAATCCTTCCCCGCAACAATCTTCGATCAACACCCGATTGAGATCGTCGACGCGACGACGTGTACCGCGATGACGCGACGCCCCTTCCGCGACGCGACGATCCTCTTCTTTCATGACGGTCAATTCTACGAAGAAATCACATTCGACGACTACGATGAGGTAGGGGTTGATTCTTTTAAATATTTGTAATTTATACCCACAACTTATGATTAAAATTGCTGTGAGACTTTTAAAACCGCTAACGCGGTGGGTGCGGACTAACGAACAAGTCCGAACCCACCGCCCCTTTCGTTCTTGGTGTGCGAAACAGCGTACGTCAACAAAGCAGGCCGCACGGGCGACGCGAGGTCCTCGCAGTGAAGGACGGACCCCGGGAGGACCTTTGGCGAAGACGGCGTGAATTTCCGACCACCGAAACCCATCCGGTGGTCCGCCGAACAACCCGCCGGCACGGCGGCGCCAGCGGTGGAAGGCGGCGGCGCCCGGCGTGCCACCGTGGAGAACCGCCACGGCTGAAGCCGCGACGGCAGCAGCGCGGTCCCGCGACCGCACGGGATCGGAGGAGCATGGGACGTGGTGGCCCGACCGTGTCCTCTGGCAAGGGCGGCCCCACACGGGGCCACAGTTCCTCACGCGGGGGCAACACACCCCTCGCTCCGCTCGGCCGTAACCGGCCGAGCCGACCCGCCGGTCGGGCCGGGTTGCACCCAGGACACGCCGGCCTGGTCGGACCCAGACCCGGGTAAGGTCGGCCCGGTTCGGGCTGACCCATGGGGGGTTGGGCCGGGTCGGCCGGTCCAGACCCCCCGTTTTCGGACCTTTTCGGTCTTTTGCTCATAACTTGAGCTAAGGGCCTCCGATCGACGCACTGTCAGCGGCGATGTGATCCTTGGATCAAGACGGTCGTTTTGGTATATTGAACTCAAGATTTTGGAGTAATTTGGGTTCGTCTGGGTTGGTTCGTACACGAAACCAACTGGGCCCTCGGAGCGGAAACGCTCATAACTTGAGCTTCGGACGTCCGATTGACGTTCCGTCGACTTTGTTGGATTCCCCTAAGTGAGACGGAACTTTTGTATTACTCCGCTCAAGGTTTGGATGCCGTCGGAGTGCGGTCGGGTTGGTTCGCTCACGAAACCAACCGTGCCCCTGGAACGAAAAAGCCAATAACTCACAGACCGGGCGTCTGATTGACGCGCCGTCTATCTCGTTGATTTCCTATTGATGAGATAGAACTTTTGGAATACTTAACTTGAGTTTTGGATGCAGTTGGATAGAGTCCGGGTTGGATTGAACCCAAAATCCAATCGGGCCCCTGGAACAAAAAAGGCTGATAACTCTCAGACCAGACGTTCGATTGACGCGCCCTCTGCGACGTTGAGTTCCTGTTGACGATATGGAACTTTTGGATATATCAACTATGGACTATGTGTTAGTTGATGTATCAGCCTCTCGGCTCGTGGAGTGGACCCTCACGAACGAACTTGCTGTGTGCGGGAACCCTAGAGCTGGTTGCGTCTGCGATGACAATGAAGACAGTACAGGAATCCTCCGTGGGTTCAGTAGTGACCACTACGGTACTTTTGGGATACATAAACTCCGGACTACATGTCAGTTGATGCATCGACCTCTTGGATCGTGGAGTGGACCCTCCCGGAACGAGCATGCTGTGTGCGGAAACCCTAGAGCTGGTTGAGACTTGACGTCTGCTGATCAAACGACTCGGTGTGTTACGGATAGCCCAGTGGGAAGCGCTTGGTTGTAGCAGCAGACCCACGACGGAGGAGATCTTGGTTGTAGCGGCAGACCTGCGGTACTCAACAGAAGGAGTACCTCTGTAGGCTATGAGGGGGAGCGCTTGGTTGTAGCGGTAGACCCACGACGGAGGATCTCTTGGTTGTAGCAGCACGGGGGAGCACTTGGTTGTAGCGGCAGACCCACGACGGAGGAGCGCTTGGTTGTAGCGGCTGACCCGTGGTACTCAACAGAAGGAGTACCTCTAGAGGCTATGAGGCGGAGCGCTTGGTTGTAGCGGCAGAACCATGGTGGGAAGCACTTGGTTATAGCAGCAGACCCACAGTACTCGATAGGTGGAGTACTACAACAGTCCAAGGTTAGAGGGAAGCGCTTGGTTGTAGCGGCATACCCACTGTACTTGATGGAGAAGGATTTTCCCAATAGCTATGGTTTCAACTTCATGATCGATCCTGTGTGGGTCATTGCGGGGGTTAGTACCTATCGATCCTTTGTGGGTCCGATGTCTTAGATGAATTAGTGGCTACATCTGATCATCTCTATCATCTTACGAAGTAGTATTCCTGTGTGAGCTGAATCCTGTTTTTCTTTCCTATGTGGATTGTGTTGTGTTATCCTGTGTGGATTTACGTTTTGCTTTCCTATGTGGACTGTGTTGTTCTATCCTGTGTGGATTTACGTTTTGATTTCCTATGTGGATTGTGTTGTGCTATCCTGTGTGGATTTACGTTTTGCTTTCCTGTGTGGACTGGGTTGTGCTTGGGCTCGGAGGTTGGAGCGTACTGGAATTGATGACTTAGGTATATGTATGGGCATATACCTAAGCAGTGTTGGATGTTACTTCGTGATTGTATCTTTCCTTTGTGGATTATCCCTTGCGGATTCTGGGAGACCCTCGGGGGTCTCGGGGTCCCTACTGAGTAGCTTATACTCATCCCTGCATGGGCTATGCCCGCACTACATTGTGTTGGTTGCAGACGACGGACAGCGCTGATCGTGGTTCAGGCTTGTGGAGCAGGACGGTATCTGGAGGTGGACCACTGGGCGGGACGTACTCGGAGCGGTCGGCAGGACCCGAGGAGCAGTGGAGGCTATCTGTACCCACCCTTCAGGTGGGATTTCCAGTGTACAGCTCGATGTTGCAGCTTTACTTTTCAGTAGCTGTTTTCCCTTCCAGTTGTACTTTACTTTCATTTTGGGTTTGTATACTGGCCCACTTACTTTTCCGCACTTACTGTTGTACTCAGTTTTTACTTAGTGTTTACTTCTACTTCTTGCCTGCTCTGTGGTGTTTGTTTACTTTACAAAGGCAATGCCTTCCCTTTTTACCAGGATTTATGCCTTGGTGCTAGTCGCCAGCCCCTGGCCTATGGAAGGCGGCCTTGGGGTAGTCACGACATGGGCCCTGAGGACGGGTCGTGACAGCTCGAGGGAATGGGGTGGAGAGTAGTGAGTTGAAAAGGAGGAGGGGACCCCTCCTTTTATAGGTGAGAAAAACAAAATTACACGGTGTGTACTTTATGGTACATGGCGTGTACTCGGCCATTTCACACGGTCACCACGTGGCTTCCAACATGGCCTTCAACGTGGCACGCGGCCGTTGACTGGTCAACAAATGGTTTGAGGGTAACACGTACGTGGGGAGGGACTACACAATGTGTAGTATAGGGCACACAGCGTGTACCCATTTATTTCACACGGCAAGGACACGACTCCAACACGACACACGACCATTGACTCGTCAACACACGGTTTGATGGTAACACGTACGCGGAGAGGGACTACGTGACGTGTAGTATGGGGCACATAGTGTGTACCCATTTATTTCACACGGCAAGGACACGACCTTCAACATGGGGTATACCCGGCGAGGGGGTACACAGCGTGTACTCACACTACACGACGTGTAGTTTCAAAATTCTGGAAAGTGTGGGAAAAGTCCATTTTACCCTCTATAACACTTCGTGACCTTCTTTTTGACAAAGGAATGGGCCAGAGAGGTCCGGGCCATTACATCAAATACCTCTTAAAACATTTTCGTCCCCGAGAATTAAAAATCCAACCCAGAGGAACCCAACAAGATACCTCTTAGGGCCCTTGTTATAACAGGAACCCAACTAACAACCCTAATCATATGTGTTAGGAATTCATTCTCCTATGTCGAGATATTATCTGCTTTCGGCGGCACTAACTTGCCTGCACGGGTTTAATCACATCCTCATTAATGCGTCTCGATTAAGATTTGGGTCTTCCAACTTTTATACATTAGGATTTTTCAACTTGCAATACCCCCAACACCACACAACCAACACACTGCCCGAACATGTGGTTTGGGGAAATTTCTTCTCCTATGTTGAGATATTATCCACTTTAGGCGGCACTGACTCGCCCGCACGGGTTCAATCACATCCGTATTAATATGTCTCGATTAAGGATCGGGTTTTTCCCTTTTCCCACACATTCATACATGCTACACACTTCCATTGAACAAGGAAACAAACGGTCTCTTAACCGACAAGCCAAGCATTCCATATATCAAAGTTACAAAGTATAACATCAAAACAAAGCTCAGAAGAACAAAGAAAACACAAGTCAAAACAACTCCGGGTACTGAGCATGCATCTGAGCCTCTTGCTCCCAAGTTCTCTCCTTGAGGCTTCCATGCCTCCACAACACACGAACCAAGGGAATGGTTCATCCACGGAGCACCTTATCTTTGCGATCCTCGATTCTAACTGGTTGTTCCTCGAAGGTCCCGTCGTCTCCCATATCTAACTCTCCCCAGTCGATAACGTGAGAGTCATCGTGTAAGTACCGACGAAGCTGGGAGACGTGGAAGACGTCATGAACCTTCTCCAACTGAGGTGGAAGGGTTAACTGATATGCCACCTCGCCGACTCGCCTCAGCACCTCGAAAGGTTCGATGAACCTAGGGGAGAGCTTACTCCCTTTCCCAAACCTCCACTACCCCCATCGAGGGTAAACCGTCAAGAACACATGATCTCCCACCTCAAACTCTAAGGGCCTCCTCTAATGATCAGCATAAGAATTCTTTCGGTCTTGAGCTGCTTTCATCCTCTCACGTACAAGCTGTAGTTTCTCTGTGGTTCTATGCACTACCTCTGGCCCAAGAGCACCTGTCTCACCAACCTCTGCCCAGCAAATGGGTGAACGAAATGGTCTTCCATACAAATCCTCAAACGGTTCCATGCCAATAGTAGAGTGGAAGCTTTTGTTGTAGTCAAACTCTACTAAAGGCAAGTGTCTTACCCATGACCCTCTGAAATCCAGAATGCATGCTCGCAGCATATCCTCCAACGTCTGGATAGTCTGCTCTGTCTGCCCGTCGGTCTGGGGGTGGAAAGCAGTGCTAAGGCGTAGCTGGGTGCCAAAAGCATGCTGTAACCCCCTCCAGACTCGTGAGGTAAACCGAGTATCCCGGTTTGAGACGATAGTCTTCAGAACTCCATGCAAATTTACCACCTCGTCTACATACCTCTATGCTAAGGTACTCACCGGGACCGACTCCTTAACTGCTAAGAAGTGAGCTGATTTCGTCAGACGATCCACCACCACCCAAATAGCATCATAACCTCCCTGATCTCTAGGTAGTACTGTGAATAAGTCCATCAAGATGTCATCCCCCTTCCACTCAGAAACATCTAATGGATGCAACAAACCACTGGGAACACGATGTTCAGCCTTTACTTTCTGAAACACTAGGCACTTAGCCACAAACTCCGCCACTTCTCGTTTTACCTCGGGCCACCAAAACTGTTCCCTCAGGCCTTGGTACATTTTTGAAACTCCTGGATGTACTACCTAGGCTGATCTATGGAACTCACGGAGAACTGCCTCATGCATTGCCTCCGAAACAAACAACCTTCCATGGAAAATCATCCGAGGTCGGCTGTCCTCTGACCATCCTTCTGGAGCATTTCCCTGATTGACACAATCCTTCATCACTTCTGCCTCAGAGTCCCCCCACTGAGACTCTTCCACCTGCTGCGACAAGGAGGACTACACCATCATCTGAAACAAACAGCCTCTAACACCCTCTATACTTGCATCCAAGTGCAAGTCATCCAACTCTCCCATCGCTTTCCAAGCATCAGTGGACTCCTGAACCACTTCCTTATGAGACTTCCTGCTCAGGGAATCAGCCAAAACGTTGCCCTTACCTTCAGTGTAAGAGATCTCAAAGACATATTCTTGGAGAAACTCTACCCATCTCCGCTGCCACAAGTTCAGGTCACGTTGGGAGAAGATATAATGTAAGCTCTTGTGATCTGAGAAGACCACAAAGCACTCCCCAAATAGGTAATGTCGCCACAACTTCAGTGCGAATACTATTTCTAAAAGCTCTAGGTCATAGGTGGCATAGTTACACTCATGAGTGTGCAACTTCCTAGACCCATAACAGATCACACCCTTATTCTGTATCAGTACGCACCCCAAACCAAGGCCAAAATCATCACAAAACACCTCATACAACAACCCTTCCTTTGGAAACCTGAGTACTAGAGCACTGAACAACTTCTCCTTCAGGTAGTCGAAAGTTTTCTGGAACTGCTTGCTCCATAGGAAGACCTAGTTCTTCCTAGTCAAAGTTGTCAATGGAGCAGCAACTCGAGAGAAGTCTGAAACAAACCTCTGATAGTAACCTGCTAACCCCAGGAAACTACGAACTTCTACCACGCTCTTGGGTGCTACCCAAGAAACAACTGCCTCCTCTTTCGACGAGTCTACTGACACTCCATGCTGAGACACTATGTGCCCAAGGAAGTGTACTTCTTGTGTCAAGAAATTACACTTCGACAATTTACCGTAAAGCTGGTGGTGTTGAAGGACTTCTAAGACTGCCCTGAGATGCTCGACGTGCTCCTCCTCTGATCTTGATTAGATCAGGATGGCATTGATAAACACAACAACGAACCGGTCCAGAAACTCTCGGAAGACAAAGTTCATAAGTCCCATGAACATAGCTGGTGCATTTGTAACTCCAAAGGGAATCACTACAAACTTGAAGTGCCCATACTTTCACCTGAAAGCCGTCTTCGAGATGTCACCATCCTTCACCCTCAGCTGATGATATCCAGATCGTAGATCAATCTTAGAAAACCAACATGCTCCCCTCAGCTGGTTGAAGAGATCACCTATCCTTGGAAGAGGGTAAATATTCTTGACCGTTACCTGATTCAACCTTCAGTAGTCTATGCATAGACTGAGACCACCATCTGCCTTCTTCACGAACAAAACTAGAGCACCCCATGGTGACACACTGGGTCGAAAAAAACCCTTCTCCATCAGACCGTCAATCTGAATCCGCAACTCCCATAACTCCGAAGATTCCATCTGATAAGGGGCCATCGAAATCGTATGGGAACCAGGCTGTAAGTCTATCCCGAACTCAACATCACGTCAGGGGGGGGGGGGTAGAGTCACAACCTCCTCGGAAAAAACATCGAGGAACTCCCCAACAACCTATGCGACATCCATCATCTATGTATCAGCTGAAACCACTGATAACCCACCTAACAAGGAGAAGAGAGGCTTCACATGCTAGCTTCCTACCTGATATCTCCTCTCACCAATAAAAGATACACGCTGACCATCCACATCGGAGAACACAACTCTTCTTCAAAAGCAGTCGATAACGGCACTAACAGAAAACAACCAGTCGATGCCTAGGATGACATCGTACGTGTGCATCTGTAGAAAAAGAATATTCCCACTAGATCGATGCGGTCCCAACGTCAGCCCACATCCCCAGCAAATGCAAGATACACTGGTCTGGCCTCCAATTGGTGTACTCAGCAACAGGGGTACAAAAATTCTCTCTACGTTTAAACCCAAAGCATGGGCTAGATCGGGTGCAAAAAAGGAGTGCGAAGCTCCTGAATCAAACAAAGAATAAATGAGAGTGCTGAACAAACAAATCGTACCTCACACCACCTCTGGTCCTACTGGAGCTACCAAATCTGCTGCGTAAAACTGTCCATGCCTAGCTCCCCTGCCTCTCTGATGTCATTCACCTCCCCGACCATGCCCTGGTCGAGGTCCCTGAGGATCACCCTAAGGTCGACCTCCTCCTACAAAGTCTGCCCTTAGAGGAGCATGGTCCTGCTGTTGCTGGAAGGGCCTCACTGACAACTGCTGCTGCTGAGGTGGGCGCTGAACCTGCCCACCTCCACCGTACTGAGCTCGGGTCAGGCACCGACTCTGAATGTGCCCGAAACCTCCACAAGAAAAACAATTTGGTCCTGGGCTCGTGAAAAAGGGACGAGGACCTGAAGATATGAACTGGAACTGCTGGGGCCTTCTCCCCACTGGCCTGAACCTAGAAGGTCCTGTTGCAGGAGACCTGATGCTGACTGCCTTCCCCTTTGACGAACCTGGTTGGATCCCCTCACATGGTGCACCTCCCTATGAGTGCATCCTCTCTACAACCTCTGCCTTCTTCTGTACTTCCAAGTACGTCAGAAGGGTGAAGGGGGTGACAGCATACTGGAGCGAAGGACAAAGCGCCTCCTCCAAACGTCTCGCCGAGACTCCTCATCTGAGAAGAGATCCGAAGAAAAGCGTAGGATATATTTGAACTTGATCCCCAACTCTCGTACTGACATACTTCCCTACTAGAGGGATAGTAACTCCTGCTGCTTCTCTGCCTTGATCATGGAAGAAAGTAATTCCTCTCAGAATTCCTTCTCAAAGTCATCCCATGGAACCTCTACCTCTATCCTCTCTCCGAGGTAGAGTATCCACCACTGTCGCGCTACACCTCTCAGCTGACTGACTGCTAGGGGAACCCAGTACTCCCTTGAAGCACGGATCAAGGTAAAAGCGATCCTTAGCTCCTCAATCCACCCCTCCGTCTCCGTATTTGAAGTGTTACCCTCGTACTTCTTGAGGGTTTTCCGATGGAAAGAACGGAGAGTCTTCTGCCACTGGATATCTTCCTCCTCTCGGTCAATCTTCAACTGATCAACCGCCTGAATCTGCTGGGCCTCGGCCGTCAGAGTCACCAGGGGATAACGTCTAGGTGCCATAGTTGTATGGTAAACAAGGATCGCCTAAGCCCAAGTAGAAAGGAATTTCTCAAGGTTTCATTTTATCACATTATTTCAATTTCTTTCCCAAAACACCCAAATCAAGTAAAACACAATCATGAGGATGCATGTACCTTCCCTAGGGTCTCTACCCTGCAATCAATGTAGTCTCACTTGGTCGTTTGGTAGGCTCAGAGTCCTTGCATCGGATCACAGGGGGGCCTAAAATCCCATGTCCTAGCTGGTATTCCCTGTCCTATGTCAGTCACCAATGATCAATCAACACTGTTTCCCTACCATCCCATGCAATCCTCACTATTCCTAACTCTGAACTCCATCCTATATCTCAACCATCACCTCTGATACCATTCTTTCATGACCCCCTCCCACCAAAGATGCCCCTCCTGAGCTGGCAATGGTGAAAGGGAGAAAATGACCCCCGAGTCCCGCCTCCAGTAGGCCCTAGAGTGGCGACTAGCACTAAGGGTATGGGTTTTCACAAATATGGGAGGAATTACCCTTTTTACTATTTAATATCGGAAAATAGGATGAGTCAACCACCAAAAGAAAAGAAAGGAAAGACAAGTAAATAAACCCAAACCAATCCCACATGCACGTTTAAATAGTTCTGAAACAAGGTACAAGTACAAGAAAGCTCAAAAGTACAATACCAAAAGAAACAAGAGTACAACAACTGCAACAACTCCAACTGTCCCGACTAGTAGGGTCCCGCACGGCCCTGGTAGTCCTCCTGGAAACCTGAAAGTAAACGTAGGGTGAGCATACAAGTATACTCAGTAGGGAAACCTAAATCTCTCATGCACAAGTGGGGAGACATCCTAATGTCCCGTGAGAACAACAGAAGAAACCAAAACCTATCAAGGAATTATATCCACCCAACCTCACCAGCCACGCTCACCAAAACACAAAACAACAGGTAGTAGTAGTATATAAGAACAAGAGTATTGGGTACCCCATATAATTTCCTATTAGTTAGCTGCTCTTCCTAACGGCGAACGTCCTGATGCTACCACACTCTTCCCGCCCGCACACACCTGGGCCTCAAGAACCACACATCCCACCCACATACACCTGGGCCTCACAACCATGTATCCCACCCGCACACACCTGAGCCTCACAACCACGTATCCCGCCCGCACACACCTGGGCCTCACAACCACGTATCCCACCCGCACACACCTGGGCCTCATCCCAATGATTCTTGGGAAATAGTAAAACCTGCCCGAAGAGTCTTGGGCTAAAACCACCCCAATCGAAACCTACCTGAAGAGTCTTGGGTGTAAGTTCACCTCAAGCCATCACAGCCTAGGGAAGAAGGAGCAGGAAGGAGCTAGTAACTAAGGGAAAAAACACCCTCTCCCATGAAATGGAAGTATTCGGCACTAAGTGATCAACATGGATGGGGTGCGATAAAACATAAAGATAAAGATATATATATATATATACCCAACACTCAGCCCAACCTATGGCTTCTAATCAGAGAACTGAGCACGTTCCTCAGCACTGCTACTACAAAGCATGCATACAACAAACAACCCCAACCCCATTTTGGTTTTCATGTTTCAACAGAATAAGTTTATTAGTTCCTTAACTACTGGGAAATCAACTGCAACCAACCATATCAAACGTTCATGAAACATATCCCTGCCATCCACAAATCAAGTTAGGAAAACACAAGCAACACAACAAGTCCCTTCTTATTGACCAACCAATCTCATTAATTATTATTTCCATTCCATTACCAAGCCCAACCATTCATTAACTCTTCCACATTTTATTTATTATTCACAACCCACAGTTCGTTCACATTCAAACCCAACCCTACAGCCCCACTACCAACCACCATAACCACAACCACACCGTAAATCATCACCCCTTGATATCATTTATCACAGCCCCGCTGCCCATCACTAACATTGCATTCACACCAACCCACAACCAAGCCAACCGCAGCCCCATTGCTTACCCAATCCACAACAACCCACAAAACACCCACTTTCACATAAATTAACCCCAAACAACACCCACATGTTTATTATTTCAGTTTTGTTCAACCGGGGTGATCACACAAGTGTTCCATATTTTCATTTAATAAGCCAACTTTACGTGATTAACCAATTTCCACATTCCACAAAGCTTCCATCCATAAACGGTCTAGAAAGATAGGGAAACATTTAATTGTGCAAGAAAAGGCCCCCAACGACCGTGATTTTCAGTAGGTATAAGCCTATTCAATTCACAACGTAATATCACAGGATATAAAAAAAATGTAACAGTAATCATAAACTTACTGAACCCGTTATATAAGCAAGTTATTATCTTCATTAAACCAATTCAAAAGTGTTTCACGTAAACAAAAGGACACACACCCCACATGTTTCACAAATTAGAGAGACGAAGGTAAGATCCCTACCTCAACAGGTTCTGATAACAATACTCCCCCAGATCAACTTTAGAAGACGTCTGTCGGTATCCGTCACTTCTGGAAAAACCCGGAAAAACCTCCTTGGGTGGAATTTGGGAAGGAAAGGATGAAAGGAAAGAAAAAAATACAAGCTCAGAAGTTCCGCCTCGTTGTTACGATCCTGTGGCCACTGACAGATCGTAAATCAGAGCTCAGACGAAGAAGTTTTGGATGAAAGGAGCCTTCGAGTCTCTTGGGAGATCTCTGCTCGAGGGAATGGGGAGGAGAGGAGTGAGTTGAAAAGGAGGGGACCCCTCCTTTTATAGGTGAGAAAATCAAAAGTTAACGGTGTGTACTTTATGGTACACGGTGTGTACTCGGCCATTTTAGATGGTCACCACGCGGCTTCCAACACGGCCTTCAACACGGCACGCGGTAGTTGACTGGTCAACACACGGTTTGAGGGTAACATGTACGCAGGGAGGGACTACACAGTGTGTAGTATGGGGAACACGGCATGTACCCATTTATTTCACATGGCAAGGACACCGCTCCAACACGGTACATGATCGTTGACTGGTCAACACACGGTTTGAGGGTAATATGTACGCGGGGAGGGACTACACGTTGTGTAGTATGGGGAACAGGGTGTGTACCCATTTATTTCACACGACAAGGACACGAACTTCAACATGGGGTATACCCGGTGAGAGGGTACATAGCGTGTACTCACACTACATGGCATGTAGTTTCAAAATTCTGGAAAGTGCGGGAAAAGTCCATTTTACCCTCCAGAACACTTCGTGACCTTCTTTTTGACAAAGGAATGGGTCGGAGAGGTCCAAGACATTACATGGGATGTTTCACTTGCTTTCCTACTCTTACCTGATCAAAATTCATCCATAATCTTATCTCCATAGATCTTTTCTTATCATTGGATTTATGAGACCATTGCATCTCACCAAACTCCAGTTCGACTTTTATCTCACTCCGCATGATCTCCTTATATCTATCATAGTCTCAGTTGGCTAGATTATTCCGCAGATGAGGTCTCAGTCCACCAAATAATCTATCAACCTTACCATTTAGATCCATGAAAAATCTAGAGGTGTAATGTGAATCCTTGTGAAGTTCATCTTGTATCTTCACACAAATTCGTTCTCCTTCTGCTTCAGCTCGAGAAACTCCTTATCCATTCTTATTCTCATGGAATGAAGGAAATACTTACTAAATAAGATCCCTCTACACTCTTCCCACTCCATAGCTTCAACCTCCACTCTTGGCCTCATGTTTTTAATCAGTTCCCACTACTGATCAGCTTCTTCCTCTAAGCGGTAAACAACTAGGGTGACCTTCTCATGCTCTAAACAGTTGAGCACAAAAAATATCTTTTCGATAGTGTTGATCCACAATTCAAAAATCAATGGGTCAGAAGGTCCATTGAAGGTTGGTGGTCGTTGATGCATAAAGGACTCAATAGAATGTTGTTCCCTTCATGGTGAGATCGGTCTCTCAGCTTGATTCAAGTTATTTCCCATAACTTGAGTCAGTTGGTTCATCATTCTCAGGAAAGTTTCCATTTCAGCTTCCATCATAGGGTCATCAGTGCATGGTCTATTGTGGTCACCATTTGCATGGTTCCTCCTATTGCATGCTATTTTATAAAATAATAAAACCTTAGTTAGAATCTTATTTTATTTATGAATCTTTTATCTATAAAGGATTTTATATCTTAAAACTTCATTCTTAAACAATTACATTTCTCTATAAATCCTTCATAATGATTCATAAAAAGCTTGTGATTGACCAAACATATCCCCAGAGAGTGTCAAACTAGGAGTTTAGTAAGGCCCTTTGTCATGTACTAGGATACCTCAAGATAATCCTAAAACTCCTTGTCGGATTTTTCACTCCTAGGTATATCTATGCCAGAGCCACATCCACTTGTTCGTATCCAGATAAGGATTTATTTGTTTGAAATCCACTTACTTAATATTTCACCAAAATACCAGGAAGTTTTCCAATATTTAAACTTTTATATAGGGTTATTCCTATTGTTTTAATAGCCTAATTTACATAAATAACTAAACTATCCTTTTATACCAACTATGGAATCCCGTCTTTTTATTACATAACTTTTTATTACATTTTACAAACAGAGGACCTTTAAAGTCTAGTGTCTTGTAAATAAGGAACAAAATACATGGACACTTAAAAAACTCTTTTAAATCCCCTTTAAAAGCCTCTTGAAAAGTTCATCCTATGTACAAATACTACATCTCATAACCTGGAGACATACATCAAAGGAAAGGGTGAGCAGAAGGCTCAGTAAGGAAAGAAAATGAATCAGTTTACTTGTGATATCAATAAGAACTTGATGAAAAAAATAAAGACACGAGAAATGGAAGTAGAGGAATATCATAATGAAAATAACGTGAACCATAACTTGAAAATTTGGATACAAAATTTAATTTATACATTCATGAACATATCACCAAGGTTCATCCCCAAGGTGTTATAAAAATTACGTAGGTTATTCACCAAGTTATCGTGAAACTTGTCATCTCTAGAGATTAAATTATTTACCCAATGCATTGAAACCCTATAAAGGAAAAAACTTAATATGTATTTATTTTCATGTGATCCAAATTGATCATATTCAAAAATTTCATAAATAACCCATAGATAATAAAAGAAATGGGTTTCATTCAAAATCTTGACGTTTTAAAAGTGCTTAATAACTTAATCGTTATGTCATTTATAACCCATGGAAAGGGAGTGAGGGTTATATGTATGTAAATTATAGAATAAAATATATAAATTTTATGTCCTGATAAATACCCCTATAAATGAAATAGGTCTGGGTATTCACATAAATAAAATAAGATAATTTCTTGAGAAAAAGAGAGAGATTTTGAGACAAAAATTCTGCAGCATAACGACAATACAACATGGTTTTAGAAAATATTGAAAAGAGAGGGGACAAGGTCAAAAACTCATAAATAACTCATAATATAGTATGGGTACAGAATAAAATAAATAATAACATGGCATGGATATTTTAATGACATACCACATAAAAATGAAACTTGAAAAAAAGAGAAGATGTGATTTCTTTTACGAAATTGTTTGCAGCCTAACGATGTCACTTAAAAATTCAGAAAAGCAGAAAGGGTCTCTAATAATTTAGACATAAAATGAAAAGAAATAATTATATATAAGAACATACACCCACAGAATGAAATGGAAACTATAAGACATAACATAAAGGAAGTCATGACTTAAAAGAGGAGGGTGAAAGGTTCCCTTACCTTGAAGAGTAACTTCGAAAACTTGAATGTTAGTACATTGGGGGGCTTGAGTGCACCTTGGGAGGACTAATTGGGAGGTAAAAAGACCATGTCTTCATTTATGATGAGTTTTTACTGAAATTAATGAAGGAATGGGTTGGTATTTATAGCGAAAGTGAGGGAATATTTAATTAATTTCTAAGGGACACCTCATCAGTGGTATTTGCAAAACCATGGGCTTGCACATGGTATTTTCCCATGGTATTGTCCAATTGGGACACCTCATAACATATATTACTATTAAAAATCTAACCAGAAGAATTACATCATTATTACATCATTAATGATGTCATTAATCACACTGAAACTCAAAACTGTTTTTTACTATTCATCGAAAAACAAAACATTTTATAAAAATCTCATAAATTCACCATAACCTAATATCGATTCTATAAATTCAAAAATGATATCCATTTTATGAAAATAATTTTTTAATTATGATATATTTAATTTTTAAGTAAAAAAACTATTTACCCAAAAAAATACCAATACTTAACTAATAATTTCTGAAATAGTTATTTACTTATGATATTATATCACTTCACCATTCAAGATGAATAAATTATATTTATACTTTCTTAAGTAAGATTACTATTCCATTGGTCACATTACTATTCATAAGGGTAATATTACTATTCATATTGTATTATTCACTAAAAATTATGTTGATCTTATTAGACTCTAAATTTCTTACTAGTCACAACTGTAGAAGACCATTTTTTGAAAATAATTTTACATTATTAATTATTTAAAGTATATAAAAAATATTTTAAAATACCATTTTTCCAAAATTCATCAATAATGTAGAACTTCTATAAATTCATCCAACATTTATCCAGACATTTGAAATTCACAAATTTAACATAATAAGAAATAATAATTTTATTTATACAAAACTATTAGACAACATTACTAAGGTCTCGTTACATAGCCCCTTATAACACCTGCATAGGACCTAAGTGTAAGATGTGCTATGGTGATAGAATATTGGGGTGGCTCAGACACCATTGCCCGAGTGGTGATTTCTATCAGCTTGAACTTATTCTGTAGGTGATTCCGTTCAAGCTTCACATGTTGGAGTTCAGCTTGGTCTTGCTCTAGAGCAAAGCCCAGTGATGCAACCTCCTTCTCAAGCTCTGACAGATGGGATTCGTATGGCCCGAGTATACTGGATGAGACCATCAACTCCTCTTTCTTTATTAATTAACCAAGATCACTTGTATTTATAAATAATAATCATAATGTTAAGTATTTAGTTTCCAACAGTCATATTTACCAACGATCATATAACAGTCAAAACCCAATGGTATTATTTTAATTATACTCACTTCATTAATTAAAGGATATATTTTTTCTTAGTATAAAATAAAATAATACACAAAATTATGAAACAAATATTATTCAAAATTTGGGTTGATACACAATGTGACCGGTATAACTCCAAATGTGTCATTATTTAAAATTGACATTAATTTTAGTAAAAGAATATGTGACATTCTCAAAACTGAGAAAATTAATTTAGATTGTTTTGATATTTTAGGAAAATGATCCATATCTCATTTGTGATGTGTAAGAATAAAACCCATCTCAATATGATTCATGGTATAACTCTAAATGTGTAATTTTTATTAAATATTGATATTTTATTAATGTATTATTTCATATAAATGCTTAAATTATTTCTTTATAGTATTACTAACATAATATTTGTTTTCTTACCTAGGAAGAATATTTTGCTTTGGTTTAGATGATTTGTTTGGAAGCTCATACTAGGGGTGATCATTTTTGAGAGGGGATCACAAATGTCAAGAGATGAAATATTAATGTTTTAGAATGTTTATTGGATAATTTTAAATGTAATTATATAAAAAATTTTGTTTGAAATGTAAATAGTAGTGTTTTTTTGTATATACCGTGGGTGGACATTTTTTTATTCATGATGTCAATTAAATGAATATAGAATTGTTTGAAATTATATAATTTTTTGACATTATAGGTTGTATATAGAATTTGAAATTGCACGTTTTTTATTATGGGTGTGCTGTTATATTAACAGTATATTGCAGGCAACTGGGCCTTTATCAGCACTAAAGTAGCATTGATAAAGGGGTTTCTTTATCAGTTCTTTTTTTGAACGGTTAGAGGACCCATTTTATTAGTGATTTTTTAAAACTGATAAAGGGAACCCCCCATATCATCATTGTGGTTAAAATAGATTTTTTAGCACTATTAAAAGATGATTTGTGCGCAGTTAAAGGGCATATGTGTAGTAGTGTAAGATTGCATTGATTTTTACTCTCTATTGTATCTGATAAAAATATGAGGTTTACCTTAAGGTTTTAGAGAATCCTTCTATAAGCATTGTATATATAACTAAGCTTCAACAATACCTATCACCATTAGAAAAATGGTTCATATGAAAGGACCATTAAAACTCTAGAGGATATACTGAGATCATGTTCAATGGGTTTCCAAGTATATTGGGAGCAAAAAATTCCCCTAGTAGAGTTCTCATATTTTTTATATTCTCACATTAAAATTGCGCCTTATGAAGCTATGTATGGGTAGTGGTGTCAGAATCTAACCTGTGGGGATGAAGTTAGAGAGTCAAAGCTGGTGAGACTTGATATTATCCATGCGATGACATAGAAGGTTCAAACCATTCAATATCATATGAAATCTGCATAGTCAATAGAAAAGCTATGCATAAAATCGTTAATGTGATCTAGAGTTTGAGGTTGGAGGTAAAGTGTTCCCTTATATATCTCCATGGAATAAAGTATTAAGGTTTGGGAAGAAGGTGAAAATTATTCCAAGATACATTGTACCCTTTGATATCATTGATCACATCATAGTGGTGTATTATTAACTAGGACTCCCACCCAACCTATATAAAGTATATGATGTGTTCTATGTATCCCTCTTGAGGAAGTACATACCAGACATATCAAATGTACTGAATGAATAGGTCGAAATACTAGAGAATAGTATTTTATACAAGGATCATTTGATTAATATCTTAGATCATAGAGGACTGGTTCTATGAAACAAGACCACTCACCTGGTTAAACTATTATGGAAGAACCACATGTTTAAGGAACCGGCATGGTAATCATAAAAGGAAATGAAATAGTAGCTCCCTAATCTATTTCAGTGTATAAAATGAAAATTTTTATGGTGAAATTTATGAAGGGGTGAAGAATGTGATGACTTAATTTTTATAAATGAAAATACCTTTTTGAATGAATAAATGAATTATTAAGTAATGTAGTTATAGAAAACACATGAGCTATTTTGGACTATTTGAAGTTATATGTTTTAATATTTAAAAGAACATTAATAATCATAACCATTTATAATATATAATTTGGGAAGTGATCATTAAGATTATTATATTAAGGCTTATAATAAAGTCTAATTGACACATATTAAAGGACTGATGGCCTCAGATAGTAGGATCATAACACATTAATCCCATTTATTGAAGCTTTAGAGGGAGATAGAATCATAAGGATTTTCCCTTGAACAATCCTAATAATAGATTCCATAATAAAAGAATAAGGGAAACCATTTATGGGAGATGTTAAACCTCATAGAGATCATAACCCAAACAATGTTTTCTAAATTGCCCCATGAAAATATCACCATCACACACCTTACCCTTAGGGAATTTTCCAGTGTAATAAAGGGATATGTATCTAGACCTTAATAGTATGATTTTTTATATTTTATTTTTAATAAAACAATTATTATATTTATAAATTTTTAATATAAATTTTAAATTATTAAATAATGAGTTTTATAAAAATTAGATTTTTATATGTTGAAACGAAAATTGTATTTTTGAGAAATATGTTGTTTTTATCAAGATGCTCTTTTTGATGAATTCTAGATTTTTTTTGAAATAAATGATATTTTAAATAAATATTATTATTAAATATAATTTATAAAATATAAATGATAATATAATGTCAAATTTAATTTTTATAAGGTTTGGAAGATGTTGTTGTAAAAAACCAAAAAAATTTAGTCAATGAATATTTTTTATTTAAAATTGTAAATTATCATATTTAGAGAATTTTTTGTCAAAATAAATATTATTTGTGAAATTGTAACATCTAAATTACCAAATAATATTTTTTTCATAATTTTTTGAGATAGTCGATTTTTCGGGTAAAAATTAAATATGGTATAAATATATAGTATATATTATGATATCATAATGACACAAAAGTAGTGTAATATATTCCATAAAATGGTATCCATGAACAAATGTATATTTTAAATTGAAAATATATTTTTTATGTTATTTGATTAATTTTACAAAATATTTTTTGAATCCTCCAAAATCTATATTATATTTTTGGGGTTTAGAATCAATTATTTGTAAACATTACTTAATTCCACATCACCAAGGGAATTATTTTAATGAGTTCGGTTCTTATTATAATAAAATAATGGAACCTACTCCTTTTTTGTTGAAAACATGGGGAAAACCATGGTAAGGTTTGTGATTTTAATTACTTTATCATATATAATCCAAAACCTATGTTTGGAAAAAAATATAGAATTATGCTCTCTTTGTCTATATAAAACCACCCAAACTCTTATTCCTCTTCACTAAAAACACTTGGAGAATTAAGTTAATCTTCCTTTCCCTTTCCAAATTCCTACCCTGGTTTCCACAAGCTATTAGGAAGCTCCTTCCAAGCTTTTAGAAGAACCCTATCAAGGTAAGGGATCCTCTCATTCTCCTCTTTATTAAAGAACTTACACTGTACCATGCAATTTGATTTCCAATTATTCATGCTGGTATATATTTTTTAAACATTAATATAACTATACTTATGATGAAAAAATAATGATATACCCATTTCTCTCTCATTCATACCTTATATAAACCTTTATATACACCCATTATACTTTGAAACTGTCTTACAATTTTCCTTGCCAAACATTTGTGTAGTGAATATTTATCTCCATTTCCACTCAAGGGTATTAATTTAGTTGTAAATATCCTTCTTTGATTAGGAATTTCTATTTATATAACCCACACTACTTAACTATGTGTTTAAAATTTATTAAATACATTCTTATGTTGTATGACCTATGTGACAAGCTAATGTATGTACATGATATGAAAGTGACTGGTGGGACTGGAATTATATATGTAATTAAATAAACACCCAAGACCACATATCATGTTGAAATAAAAGACTTAAAAACCCTAATATATTCTTCAAAAGGTCATGGGATGGCGACAAAAACTGATAAGGTGTAACTATAATGGGAGGCCTTTTCTAAATGAACCTGTACGAACGCACCCAACCATCTCCATGAAATAATGTAGAGGAATATAAAGTAAATACTATAACATATAGAGATAAACCGTGAATGAAATAAACTCTATGTAATACATTAGAGTAAAATAAAATACAACCAAAAAATAAAGGGTAAAAATACAATCCAAACTAGAAATAAATTTTGAGCCTGACAACAATTAGAAATTTAGAAAGCTAAGAGATCCCATCTCTTGATCTCCAAGGCTAACCACTGTATGTGTCAAATGCACCCAAGTATAAATATTATCCACTTTAAGCGCCACTTATCTATCAATAATCTATATAATATATAAAACATGCGTGAAAATCCCATGTAGAGGTGAGTATATACATACCAAGTCGAACACATTGAAAACCAAAGGGCAGAACTAGAGAGATACAAAAATAGTCATCTCAACCCAAATAAAGAGGAAAAATCCCCCCCTCTCTCTCTCACATACACACATATATATTCTCATAAATAAACCTAGATGAGAGAGAAAGGAGATATCCATCTCAAAGCCCAAGCAAAGTTGATGAGTAAGTCTGCATCTCCAAAAGTCAATCACCGGTGCCCAGAATTAAACGCAACCTCACCGGATATGAGTTGAGTGGCCCTCACATAGAAACTATGCTCCATATCCAAGGAAGCCACAATTCCCATGGAAGACTCACACCCCTCCATATAACAAATATGAGGGAGTATCAATTCATTGATAAAGATCCAGTTCCCTCTATAGTATGAGGGAGTACTGAATATATCTATATGATGAATACAGGGAACCCTCACCTTGGTGTGATAGGGTAGCACTGACCCCATCATCTCTCTGATAGTATGGGTAACTCTTTCCTTGGTGTGACAGAGGAGTACTGATCCCATAATATTTCTAATAGTATGGGGAACCCATTACCTGATGAAAAAGGGGAGTATTAAACCTTTAATCTCTCTAATAGTATAGGGAACTAGCACCCTGGTGTGATAGGGGAGTACTAACCCCAACATATCTTTGATAGTATGGGGAACCCATGCCTAGTTGTGGCATGGGAGCACATAAACAGAACTCTCTCTGTTGATCCATCCTAATCACCTTCATCATCATGCATCACCAAAATAATCACAATTCTTGGAACATTGCACATCATATCTTGAAATCCAGTATGAAGGCTACCATCATGTTTTATATAAAAAACTGCTCAAAATAGGATACTCATAAAACAAAATGTGATTACAAATAAAATATATATTTTGGATGAAGTTTCTCATAGGGGTATACGATATGTATGTGGTCCACATGACATGTGGCTCTGCTCTTCTACTTGGAATTGTTATCCACTGGACACAGATCATAGGCCATGTAAGTGTGAATAAAATGTAAGGGGTACACACAACATGTCACATCCACCCAGGTCCTACCTACGTGCTCCTGGATATTCCCATGTTCATCGGACCATGCCCATGTACTTGGTCATGTACCTGGTCATGCTCAGATACCAGTCTGTTCTTGTGTACTCCCAGAGTACACAAAATTTCATCCCACAAGGGGTCCTATGTGTGTGACATATATAAAACAACTTGGTCACTCGAGGATGGTCACAAGGTATGTGGGACCAAACACATGACATGTGATCATTAACATCGAATACATCCCAAATTTCCATAGAATTTGAAGAATACACAATGTTTTCTTCCACACTATATGTTGTGTAGTCACATTTTCCAAAAAAAAATTGATATTCCATGTTTTGTATCAAAATTTCATCACCTCTATTAATCATGCCTGAATACCATATGAAATCAGAGGGATACACCTATGATCATTATTTTCAGCCCTTTGGTAGCTGAAAATCAAAACTCTGTGATCCATATGGATCCTGCAATTCCACCCATGCACCTCCTACTCAATACTATCACCTATTCAGATCCTATATCCCTGGAGTATTAAAAAAATTCCACATCATTTCTCAATCTATATAAAAACTATCAGCCCACACGTCTTTCATTCTATCACAGTGAATTTAAGGGTTAGATCATGCTAAAATCCTCCACGATAATGTCTAAACCGCAACTACATAGGACAAATTTTAAGAACTTAATGAATAGAGAGGGGAAAAGAACATAAATTAATATAAAACTTCATTTTCCAATAATTCTTGGCCAATGATCATAGATTATAGATATCTAGGGTGAGAATCATGGTATATAAAGAATTTATAATATAAACAATTTTAACAGGTTCATGCAAAGGGAAACCAAACATAAATCAAAATTAGATAAAATAATCATGATAAATATTTTTATAAAAAGGGTGAAATACACAATTTATGAGCCCTTCCTTGAAAAATGATCAACCATTAGTGACAAAAACATTATTTGTGAAGGAGAAGACCTGCTACATTCACTTCCTCTCGATCAACCTCAATTTGATCATGGTTTTTCATCTAATTTTGATTCTCCAATAAGGAACAATCTAAATCTCCCCTTAGATATCACAAGGTTTATGTAAGTATCCCATGTAAAATATTTATAATAGGGTATCTATAGAGTATTTTAATTAAACACACCCACCAATGGCTGCCTCAACTGGGCATCTGGTGCTGACTAACCTTATGTCATGCCTAGGGTAAACCCCATGTCCCAGAATCAGCCATGGTCTTATATTTCTGATCTGAGGATTTGTTAAGGTGTTATTCTATTATTCCTAAAAAACTACACATACATGATATGAATATGATTAATATTTTTATAATATCAATCTTGGGATCATCAAGCCTCTGTATCTTGCATCATCTTAACATATGGCATCAAAAATATTCCATAATATATTTCAAAGTTTTATAAGGGAAAATAAGGGTTACTAAATTAATCCCCCTTTAAGGATTTCAATCCTAGAAAAGAACATTCTAAATAAAAAGGTGGGGATACTGATCCCCCATATGGATATCTCGCTCCCAGAAGTTCTCATGCACACTCATTTGTTACCACAACATACAAACCAAGGGAATAGTCCATCCTTCCTGGATTCACTACTGCCGATCCTTGATCACCATTGGTTACTTCGCAAAGGCATCTCCATCCTCGATGTTTATCTCACCCCAGCCAATGATGTGAAAAGAATAATTCACTTATATCCTAATATGTGACACATGGAATATATTATGTACCCACTCCAACTACGTGGGTAAGGCAAGGTGGTAATCAACCTCTAAAACCCTCTATAAGATCTCAAAATAGCCAAATAATCCTTGGGAATAGATTGCATCATCAGTCAAACCTTTGAAATCCTCATCATGGGGAGACAGTCTAGAAAACAAGGCATCCCTACTCTAACTCCAAGGGCCTAAAACATCGATATGTGTAAGATCTCTATCAACTCTGGTCTATCACCATTCATTAATGGATCACCTAAACTTTCTCTATCATCTCCTAAACCATCTCTGTCCTAACAAGAGATGTCTCTATAATCATAGTTAGTAACAAGGGTGACTTGAAAGGTATCCCATACAAGGCCTCAAAAGGTTTCATACCAATAATAGAGTAATATATATTATTATAATTAAAATATACCAATGGAAATTGATACCCTATCTCTTTTAATAATAAAAAACACAAGCTCAAAGAAAATCCTTTAACACCTAGATAATACACTAGGTCTTCCCATCCATAAAGGTTTGAAATGCCATACTCATCCATAACTAGGTCACAAATTCCTCTCATGGGACTCTCCAAAACTATGACATAAACCACACTTTTTAATGAGAGGAAATAATGTAGGGTACCCCATGGAGTCAGAAAATCTCTTGCATGTACAACTATCCCAGATTCTCCATCATACTCTGCTCCCTGATGGCATAGAAGTGTGCTGAATTCATAAGTCAGCCAACTATCACCTAGATGGAATCATGGAATATCACTTTATGCAGAATCCCTTTCGAAAATTCAGTTGATATTTTATTCCATTTCTACACTAGGGTCTCAATAGGTTGTATTAAAACAATTGAAACCTAGTGCTTAAATTTCACCTACAGACACATGATACATTGAGAGACAAACTCGGTCATGATCCACCTCATGCCTATACACTAAAACTACCACTAAATATCATTGTATATCTCCCTTAAATCAGGATATATAGATAATGGATAATTATGAAACTCCCTCATGACCTCCTTTTTCATCATGACCGTAACCACCATCCGTCCCTGAAAAAGTATGATGTGTTCCCCTCCTTCATAAAATCCATCTGGTGAATCTTCAAAAGATATCTAGTCACAGAGAACCTCACAGTCGATGTCTCCCAACTGAGCCTCTCTCACACACTGGAGAATAAAAATTTTAAACACCATTGACTGAAGAAAATTTGAAACTTATCCCCCACCAGAGTTAGCTATAAAGAATCCAACTACTCAGACACCCTCTCCACCAAATGATAATTGGAATTCTTTCTAAGAGAATATACCACCATGTTTCCCTTCCCAGGATTATAGAATATCTTCAATACATATTATTATAGGAACTATAACTAATTAATATTTATCAGGTTTAAATCTCTCTATATGAAGATATACCTAATACTTTGATGGTCTGAGTAAACAACAAAGTGCTCTCACAAAAGATATTTTCTCCATGTATTAAGAGAGAATACTACCACTTACAACTCCAGGTCAGGAGTTGCATAGTTTATCTTGTGGGGTATCAACTAAATCAAACCTTATTAGATCAATTTATACCTATTTATCAATGCATAATTGATCCCAACTCCATAGGCATTAAAATACACTTTGTACTCTACAAAATTCTTTAGTAGTCTCAAAACAAAGCACTAGTCAGCCTCAACCTCAACTACCCCAAGGATCTCTGAAACTGCTCCATCTAGGTAAATAGTTTCCCTTTCCAAGTTATGGTGTTAAATGGGGATAAAATACTTTATGATTCTACCAAGAACCTCTTATATTACCCTAAAAACCATGAAAACTTCTCAATTTCAACACACTCTTGGGTGGCTCCCCAGTAAGAACTGCATTAATATGTGTTGGGTTCATACTTAATCTATGATCATAAATGAAATGTACCAAGAAGTGAACATTGAAGATATAGAACTTGAACTTATAGAGATTAAAATAAATTTGGTTCCCCCAGATTAAGTCTAGGACCATCCTACAGTGCTATGTATGCTCCTCCACTAATGCAGAGTAGATGAGTATGTCATCAATGAAGACAACCAGAAATTGGTCCAAGTATGGCTAGAATATCTATTTAATAAAATACATAAACACATCTATCGAATTAGTCACACTAAAATGAATAAATAGGAACTAATATTTTCTATAGTTTCATCATAATACCATCTTCATAATATCATTCTTGCAAACCCTCAACTAGTGGTATCCGAACTTAAAATTGATCTTTAAGAACCAACTGTGCCTCACATTTGATCCAAGAGATCTTAAATCCTAGTAAATTTTTACTTGTTATTTATCATTTCCTGGTTTATGTAATGATAATCAACACAAATCTATAAGATCTCATCTGAATTTTATAAAAAAAAAATAGAATCTTCCCAGGGGGACTCATTGGGTCTAATAAAACCCTTCTATTGAAGTTCCTCCAACTATACCATCATCTCCTAGATCTTAGTAAGGGACATATGATATTCCATAGAAGATATTGATATGGTTATGTGGTAAAAGTCAATGTAGAAGTCCATATCTCACATTGGAGGTAGTCTTAGAACATCCATGGGGAAGACAATCATAAATACCTCCTCTACTGAAGGAATATGGATGTCTAAGGAGCCCACTGAGCCAAGGTATAAACCTTGAAATTGGTGGGTGATGGGTTATGAACTCTTATACTCAAGGAAAACTTAATCAACCTATATCTCTCTCTATCTCCCAAAAATGTTTGTCTCATCCCATATATTTGAAGGAATATGAACCTTCTCTGATAAATTCAATCTGGTCTCAAACCATGGAAAACCAGTCCACAGCTAAGATGACATCATAAGGATTCATCATGAAGACCAAGAGGACCCACAATAAACTCTCTCCACCAAGATATATCTAACAATAGTTGTATACATGTGATATCAAAGAATAAATACCTCTAGAAACCTCAAGCCATTTCTATTTTTCTAAAGTATCAACTGGAAGTTGTATATCTTTCACCAAGAATAAGGAGATAAAGGAATGAATCACCCCTATGTATACTAGTACTAAGGAAAGATTATAATAAATAGAGATCATATATTATATAATCTCATGTATTGCCTAGTTGTTTCCATCCTGGATTTCAACTACCCATGTCCCTTATAATGATCTCCCCAATCCTAACATGGGTCACATTTTAGTAGTGGTGGTAAAAGTTTATAAAATCTTACTCCACCAACTGAGACACCCTTTGGAGATTATCATACTAGTATGATAGTAATACCTCCTTGAGGGCTACCATGGCCACATCTGGGAGAGCACTGATCATGGTGGTGCCTCTGCTATAGAGTTCCATCCATTGTCTTCATATCTTGCACTATACGACTGGTCAGTCAATCACAAGCTAAGTTACCTCACCCATCACAAGAATAAAATTTTCTATATTTATTCTCAAAGGATCCCTTACATGATAATAGAGTTGTAGATACTCATGTATGAGTCCGAGAATATGAATGCCTCCTATTTTGGGATCTTGATGTCTAATGCCTACTACCTGTTGCAGATGAATCAACCACTTGATTACCATAATCATCTCCAACCACCCAATACCCCTCTAATAGGAATATCACAACTATCATATTCCACTCGAGCACTCCAGTATAAGTGGGTAGGCATAAGAATACCAAAATGGATTGAATTTATCTACAGAGACCCTTCTCAGACTTCCTTAACGGGAAGTATCCATCTTGTACTGTATCAAGGGAGTATAATGTAAGGTTAGTTATCCTCATGGCATACTCATCCACTAACATATCACCTAGTTTTGGATCAAGAATCTCTTAGATTTGAACTGAGTGAAAGCACAGAGGGTTATACTCCTCACAAAATAGCTTTTAGAATTTGGACCATGAGAGCGTTGTCTCATCATGGGTCTATGTAACCGAAATTCACTAGTACCCAACTAATCCATGGAAAAGTTTGTATACCGGTGGAACCATGTAATATGTTGGGGTTCAAACTAGCCAAAATATTTGAACTGTAGACTCAATCTAATTCTCTAAATCTTGGGGATCTTTTTATACATAGAACCTCAACGGTCTCTGTCACTGGAACTCATGGTGTGCACTAAGCCTACATGAATCCTTAGCCTAAAATATTAGTAGTAACTACTACTCGATAGGAATGGGTGCCACTTCTTTAACACCTATAGGAAAGAAATCATGGGATTGACCTTGAAATGAGGCCTCATCACTCACTGGATCATCGTCATGATCCTGAATTGGTAACCTATTTGGCTATCTTCATAGAGGAATCCTAAAAGTAATCAATATGTACTAAGGTCAGATAAGAATATATATATATATATAAACACACACACACACACACACACACATATATATGAGGATATGACTCAAGAATAAAATTAAAAGTACTCAATCCAATATGATTAATGTACCATTGTTTCCTACAACTAATGTATCAATATACTTATTTGATAAGTCGGTAGTCAGAATCCTATTGTATGGATAGATTGGCTGCCCCACCCAAACTAGGTTCCATGGACTAAAAGCTACACTTAAGATGTAATGCAACTATTAATATAAGTTTCCAACCAATCCTAATAAAAAAGACAACTCAAAACACCATCCCAAGGATGAACCTACCTCTGATACCACTCTATAATGATTTGACCCATCAAGGCCCACATGGCCTACAAACAGATGAGCCATCACAACCCCAAGCCTGAATCCAATAGGCTTGGGGATAGAGACAACTGCTGAGAAGGCATAACTATAATGTGAGGCCTTTTCCTAGTTAATTTTTGTTTACAGACCCAACCATCTCAATGAAATAGTGTAGAGGAATATAAAGTAAAGAATGTAACATATAGAGATAACCATGCATGAAATAAACTCTAGGGAATAGATCAAAGAACATTAGAATAAAACAAGGTATAAAGGGGAAAAATACACACCCAACTAGACATAAAGTTCAAACCTGACAAAGAATAGAAATGAATAAAGCTGAGAGAGTCAAATTCTTGATCTCTAAGCCCAACCACTGTGTGTAGTCAATGCACCCAAGAATCAATATGATCCACTATAATCATCATCAATCTATCATTAATCTTCATAAGAAAAGATAGGTATGGGAAAATCCTATACATGGGTGAGTATATATGATGTGGCTAATTTTCAATGCTCTTTGACACATCATTTTTTGTATTTTATTGAATTTTTATTATTAAAATATTTTTTTATTAATAATTATCAATTATTTTCTTTTTTGTATTCAACTGTTAAAATAATTGTTTTTTTGTTTAAATATATTTGTTTCATTTTAGTCATTTTTATATTGAAAATTAATTAATTCATTTGATTTTTACTTACATTTTTTATTATTTTATTTTTTTTAAATAATAAATTTTATTTTCTAATTATTTTAATTATTTTATTAAATTTTAATTGATTTTTTATTTTTTCAATTTTCATTACTCTTAGATTTATTCATCAATTTAATTAATTTATTGTTCTATTTTTTACATAAATAAATCTCACCTTAGTTTTTGGTACTTTAAATATTTAAATTAATTCTAACAATTTAATTCCTTTATTTAATTTTTATACTTAGTAATATTTAATTATAATAATATTCTTCATTTTATTTATTAGTTCTATTAATTTTTTAATTATTTAATTAGTTTAAGGAAATTGACTTTAGATTTTTTATTGTTTTAAAAAATTAATCATTATGACTGCTTTAATGTTAAAATATGTTAACAATTTGTAATTTGGAATAAATTCTTTGTTGAATAACTGTAATCATGTTAATTTGGTATTTAATAATTTAAAATGTGAATTTTAATGTTTTATTAGTATCAATATTTTAATTTAGTTAATTGATTGATTTTTATTTTAATATATAAAATGATTTATTTTTATTTTTTAATTGTTTTTGTTTGTTTTTTAGGTGTTCTTATTCCATGACACTCATCTACATCCAGTGGGAGTCACTACTGAAGCCACCTACTGCCTGCCACTCACCCACCATTAGCAACTTCCAACAATGCATCCCAACCCACTGCCAGCCACTCACCCACCATTGGAAACTCCAATAGTGGCTCTCAATCCACCCACTATTGGAACCCCTAATGATGACTCCTCTGAGTCACCATTCTCCTCCAAACCCACCACTGCAACCCAACCTCCCACTGCTTCACTCACTGTCACTACCATATAACGGTGACTCACATAGTCATGATTTCCCTCCTTCTCTAACAATAGTAGAATCACATAAACTGAAAAACTATAGAAGAAAAGCATAAATCAAAAAGCAGAATGAATCAAACACCAGATCCAAACTTCTCAAAATTTCTAAACTACAAAAAAGGCTACATATTTGAATAACTGGCATTAAATAACACCCCAAAACCAATTTATCATCTTAGATTTGAAAAACACCTAACTAATCTCTGGAAACTGAAGAACCCATCACCATATGAATCTATCACCCTCAGATCCACCAGAAACTGTTGCTATTGATGTTGAGGAAGCCGCTTGAGGTGAATATGATGCCATCATGGATAAACATCGATCCATAGAAAGATCCCAAGCACCAATGTGCCGTCCAATCCCTTCCTCCACCAACCACCAGACACTGAACCCCTCACCCTTGCTCCTACTTTACTGAGTAAACCAGTCCCTTCCTACTCTTCTTCCTCCTAAGTTGTGTAACCCCCTCCATATTCCATGCCCCCATTCTTCCTCTACCTACACGAGGAGAAACCCCCTCCCATTTCTTTAGTGTATCACTTCCTCCTACCCTCTTTCTTTTCTTATTTTATATTTATATTTATATTATATATAATAACATATAATAAATATAATATACTATATATAATAAATAAGGAAATATAATAAGTATTATATATATATTAATTATTTTTATTCATTACTACTATAATTAAGTAATATATCTATTGTATTCGTATTTATAATTATATATATATAAGTAAAATAAATGCTTGGATATAGGCTAACAATGTTAGAGACTAAAAAATTGAAATTAATTTCATCTTCTTTCCTACTGTTCATTCCTCTATTTTTTGGGTAGAATATAAAGATGATCGTGGGAATACTATAGGGGAAGCAGGGTCGCTGCAAGAGGCTAACTAATTTTACAATGTTATTACCTGAGGCGTGTAACAAGAACATCAAGTGGCACCATGTGGATTTTATATATATTAGGATTTCACTACATTTTTATTATTCTTTTTTATATAATAGGATCAATAATTCTCTCTTTCACTATAATACCCAAACACGAGAACTGTCTTCAATATCTGGTAATGTGAACCCTTTCTCTATTCTTCATATTCTTCTTCACTATTTTTGTTTATTGCTGTTATATTTAAATATTAGCTTGTTTTTATATTTTGTTAATTAAATTATGATGTTTGTATGTATATTCTTCTTCCTTTCATGATGCGATATGGAATCTACAGTAACAGAGAGATAATTCACAGGTCATGATTCAAGTAGTGAAACCTGATGTTACTTGGAGATCTGATCTTCATTGCAATCATCTTCTTTATCTTTTCCTTAAAATATTATGATAGTGAATTAGGGTGAGAAAGAGGGAAATATTGCACAAGAATGGTTTTCAAATATCTGGATTAAATTATTTTCCACTTCCTTTTTCATTTTAACAAAATAGGCATATGATTTGGATTGTTTTATTTTATGATCTCAATGGGATAATTCTATCTTATGATACATTGTTTCTAGAATGAGTCAGTTGAGAGATTAATTTTAAAATCTGGAGGAATGATCGAGAACATAAGAAATTCTATGTTCATGTGTTTAATTTTAGGGGAGAGAGGTGTGTGATCTAATCCATCAATCATCCACTGAGTGAGTATGAGAGTCTCTTATTTAATTCTTAAGATTATTTATGGAGAATAATTAATGGTGGACTAACCTAGATCTAGCCTTATTATTTCTAACCTTCTTCCTTTTCTTTTTATATTTTAATGTTATTCATTTTGTTTTGTTTCCTATTATGGTCTTTTATATTTATCATTGTTTCATCTCTCTCCCATTGTGATTTTCATAACTTTTTTTTTGTTTTTTTTCCTTTTCTTATTTCAAAATATTTTTTTTCATAAATACCACCTAGTCATTTGACACAACTTCCTTAAGAGAAAACACGAGGTTATCCATTGTGCTATATCTTTTATCTTATAAATTTATCTTTTACCATTCTCATGATAAGGATTTCATCAAATTTTTGCACCATTGTTGGAAAATCAACCTTTCCTTGGGTGATTTTTCGAAATTTTCTTTTAGTTTCAAAAAAACAAAACAAAAACTAAAAAAAAACACACTAAAACAAACAAAAAAAAATGGAAAAATCATTTTATTTTTATGATGATATGCTTGATTTATCTAATATGAAATATCTGTATGATGATCTATCATTGTTCTAATTTTGGTTACAAAACCGACCAACATGAGAGATATCACATGCTATAAAGGTTTTCTATCATCATAATTAATAGAATTATGCATAGAGATTCAACCAAATTAAAAAGGTTTTATAGGGGAAGAAGCCTAAATTTAAAGACTTATTAGATACAAAGAAGATCATGGACTTCCATATACATACTTTTTTAGCTCAAGAGGATCAAAAGAGAATGAAATTACTCTAATAATCCACTGATGTTGTAGCTTCTAGAAAATAACTTTTTAGAAAAGAGAAAAGAAGAATAAATAATAATACAGAGATTCCAATTATTTAGTTTGATAAACCCATCGATTTACTACTAGAAATTCAAGAGTTACATTAAAAATCCTACTTTAAGTTCTAGATGGAGATCAGATATTAAGACATAAAAGAATCTAGGCACAATCTAGAAGATCAATTTATTTTTAGAACTTAATTTGATGTTTTTTGATAAATTTACCTCTATAATTATTTTTCTTTGTCTTAATATGTCAAAACAGTTTCATACATCCTTGTATTTGCCTTAGAAGAAACCACACTAGAGGTTATTTTCTTTGAAGATAATCTTGAAGAGGTTTAATACCATACTCTTACCACAGACATACTTCTAGGGGAACATATTACTCTTGGAGAAGATCAAGCTGACCAAACCTAGGGAGAATTTCATTTTATTGAACAAGATTTTATTTTGAATGATTTTACTTTTTCTGTACATGATGTTTCTTATGATTCTTTCTATATAGGTTCTAAAGAGTCAGTTGAGATGTGTGATTTCCTAGAGATTCTTGAGAAACCATCACATATGTAACAAGGAGAGGGGTTCTTGGAAATGTGTATGGGTGTCATAGAGGGTGTTGAAACATTACCTATAGTCAGTGAGGAAGCTATGTTTTGGATTGAACCATAGGACATGTCACTTCCTAGAGTTGTTTTCTTATAATCCGTGCACTCCCAACCTCAAGAAGAAAAATAAGGGAAGTACCCCTATATCTTTTTTCCCATCCATCACTCCACATGAGGTACTCCACTATTAAAGAAAGGTATTTGAAGGAAGCTTCACAAGGGGTACTCCAAAAATGGAAAACCTCTAAGGCTGGAATGAATAAAATACTGTGGTTCTTATGCAAGAATCCACATCCCTCCATTATATTGAGATTTATCCCCTGACTATCCAGATGTGATAGTCAAAATACATAACCCTTGGGGGGTTATCATAAGATTATCTTTTTTTAGTTTCTTTTTTTAGTTTCTTTATGCTTGCTATTTTAATTTGTTTGGGTTTTATTAATAGGTTAATAATCATGTTGTATATCTATATGTAAATCATTCAAGACCAAAGGGATAAGTATATTGTATCTACTGGATAACACTCTTTAACCCACACTTTGGTTTTATTTTACATTGAGATTTAATTCTTGAAGACTAATTTTTAACTGTTGACATCTTATTGGTACTTCATTAGAACAACCAGAGGCCATACGTAAAGCAAACATAGTGAGGCTTCATTGAAAAAAGAAAAAAATGAAATTATCTACATTCGGGGAGTGATTTATTTAATTTTTTCATTTCAATTCATTCACATTACCAACTTATTAGAACTAAGTATGGGATATTACTCCTTGATTTTGTTAAATTTTTGAATTTTTTGTTATGTGGGTGCTTATCTTACTAAAATTTAGTTAGTTGAAAATGATTTTGAGATGCATTTTGAGACCTTCTTGAACCATTTGTCTTCACATTCATTCAACTATTGTTGTACTATATTGGTTATCATGCTACTTTTTGAAATTCAATGAATAGTCTTATGCCTAATTTTAAAAATTACCCACATGAAATTTTCAAAAAATAATTTTTACTTGATTGTTTGGCGGTGGATGGTGGGGTCTATTTTTTTGTATCTTATTTTTTTTGGTGTGGAAAAAACCTTTTGAACATTCCTGTAACCCCTTAAAAATTATTTTACTTTTGAATTGATCATTTGTTTCAAACTAAGCTATCTCTCACCTTGAGATCAAACATTGGGGACAATATTGAGTTTTGAGAGTGAGGGACAGGGGTCTTTCTCTCACTTTAAATCCCCCCCTGATTTTTTATCAAAAAAAATGGTCAAAAAAATTAAAAAAAAATTATTTTTTTTCAAAAAAATCAAATTATTTCATAAAATGAGTGTCCTTTAGCTTCAATTTACACCTAAAAGTTTTCCTACTTAGTTGATAATAAATCACTGGTTTTTTAGGGTTGTAATAATTTCTAATATTATTAGGTATGTATGATTTCTATGTGGAGTTTCACAATGGTTTATGAATATCGTATTTATGAACCAAGGAAGGGAGTGATATTGGATATTGTAGGGTCCTGAATAATCCGCAGAAGGGAAGGAAGATACTCCATTAAAATAAGTGGAAGAATCTACCTGATCTTCATCAATAAATTGGGAAAAATATGAAGAATGTTTCTAAGAAATAGTAAAGGACCTAACCAGTCCGTGTAACAATTCGTCATCAATGGTACGCGGCCGGTTTGGTGAACCGTGCCACCCACAGACATCGTCATTCGTGAAATGGAGGCGGAGCTCCTACGTGGGCGTGAACCAAATGGCCAGTGAAGTATGGCCAGACCGATACGCAAACGCAAACCATGCCCCCCCTCCATGCACAAAGTCATTCGCAAAATGGAGGCAGAACTCTATGCAGCCACGAAGTACCCCTGTGACTGAGTTGGTTTACAGGTGAGGTGCATTCAATATACCCCGTGAACCTCAAGTTGACTAAGTCATCTGTAGGCCAAGTTTCATGTCATAGGCCTATGAAAAAGGTGATGCATGACCATAGATACAACCCATTACCCCCCTCTATAAAAGGAAGTCAAGGGGGAGAATAAAGGGATTGGCTAGTTGAGGATCAGATTCTTATCGATCAACTTTTGGAGAAGAAAGAGGTTTTCAGAAGCTTAGGATTTCGTGGATCACGAAGTTCCGATTCGCAAAATAGAAACATGTATAAACTGGGGATGAATTTTTAATAACTAGAGAATGCATAAGTAAATTGATAAACTTTGAACCTAAAATTGGTAAACCACAAACCATGGTTCCTATGTGGATGCACTTCCCGCGAACCAGGGAGCCTATGCCCCTTATTCGATCCAGTCTGCCGCATAGCACCCTCCTACACTGGCGAAGCCCTTACCAGCATTGCTCCCAGCCGCTGCCGCTCGAGCAGACTCCAGTGTCATGTACCAATTTGGTACGTGGACTAAAAATGAAGCCACATACCACTCCAGTACATGGGATGCCCCTCAGTTCGTGTACCTCACTAATACGCGGATGGTCTCTCCATCAGCACAACACCTACCTGCATGAAGGGAGACACTCCTCATATGGCCATGTGTCCTGCCAAGTCTTTCAGTGTTTCCATCCCCCGAGTCATATAAAGCCCTTCCAATTTAGTCAAACCCTTCAGAATCCCCTCAGTAGCCTATTCATTAGCACCAAGACAAGGCCTATCCCAAAACCAACGGATCGACATGATAAAAGCTTCAGACGCATTAACGTGCCCTCCTAAGTTCACATACCCATGGTAGGCAGAGACAAAGGGGTTACCCCATCCATTTAACGGACATCCAGAGCATTCCTGGGTTCACATACGCATTGTAGTGCAGAGTCCAAGCCTGAAAGCCCCTTTCTACCTCTCCACTCTTCAGGATTGAGCTATCCCGCTCGCTTTTCCATTCAAGGAACACCAGCGCTTGAGAACTTCTCCCCTCATATGAATAGATAGACAGGGAATCCCCCTTGGAGTAATCCCCACACCATACTCACTGGACAATAATATCCTTTCCCCTTTCATCCGGGAAAGTTCATTGTTCCACACCCTCTCCCATAGTTTCCCCGACCTCTTCTGTTGCAAGCTCTTCCTCCCCCACCAATAGGGAGGAGGCATGTGCATTGTCGAATAATTTACATCCTCTTGTTTCTCACACTGATCATAACTCACATGGGCTTAGAGGTTTGTAAGGATTACAAAATCATCATACCTTATGAACTATGTGGACTTTGATCCTTTCCAAGGCAAGGTAAGTAGGAAGCCTCCCAGAGGTTCAAGCCCAACACCCAGTTGTTCCGACCCCCTTCACATCGGTTCAACTTCATCTTGCATGATGTTAAACTATATCCTACCTACCGAACTATGTCGATTCTAATTCCTCTCATGAGGATATGTAGGAATCCCATATTACGGGTTCGATCCGGATACTCAAGTCACTCTTTGTCCCCCCTTGATGACAATAAACTCTAGAGAACCTAATCATAAGGTTTGAGACCAGTGTTGTATGAACAAACTCACATTTTCCCAGAATTGCTAATTCAATGAGGGATGGTAAACCTCAGATTTAGATGGTTCTGGATCCTTGCATATACTCGTGACTTGCAACCCAGGGGTAATCTATGGATACTATGCATGGGGATAAACCAAAGATTTACGAACACATGAAAACATATTAAATCTATAAGGGAGTCCTAGAATAGGTAATAATTTCCTCCCAAAAGGGTGAGATGAGCCCGAATTCCTATCCTCTTGACCAATGCGATTTCTTAACTGTCATTGGCTATATCACCCAACGAGATCCTACCTTTGAAAATCAAGACCATGGGTCATTGGATACAAGAACCGTTGGGTGTTTATGGCTCTGCAAATAAACTCGTTGGAGACCAGGCAAAGTCATGAAGATAGGTAACCCAATAGAAATGATTAAAAAACACCGACTCCCTTTAATCACACATGAGAATCGATCACGTCCCATTCTCTGGGAAACAAAAATGGTGAACCCAACGTGAATCTTTAACCGGCATGGCGGGTTTACCCTAATATGAAATTCTCCATAACAATACATGGATGTTTAATATCCAACGGGCCATCTTGTTCGTTCTCCAACTAAAACAAAAATAGACCTGGCCATGAGCCTTCAACCGAGGTGGTGAAATAATCCCAATTCAGGCCCCCTTTCATGCTCAAAAGGAGGGCCAAAAAAGGTCATTAATTACGCATGGGATTATGAGATGCTATGTTGATGGGTTTTGCTATTTTTACTTTCCAAATGTTTTATAGGTACATAAAATAGATTCCTTAAATACAATTGCATCTCAAAGGAATTCATAGACATGCACGATGATCAACGCAAAGACCAGACATCTCAATCGATAAAGGGCCCCGTCGCCCACCCAACATCTTCAACTCTGGGTCTCGGACACACTGATCCGAGAGTACCATATGAATGGTACTATCCCGACAATGGAGGTGGCTATACACAGCCTTCAGTCGGCTAGGTCTTGTCGGCCTCTTACCCAGTAGTGACCGAGGTAGAGGATCCAGGCGGCCCCTATAGTCATATTGAACCTTTTCGGGAGCCTATCCATAGAACGAGACAATGAATACCTCCTTTATCTTAGGGAGGTGGGTGAGCTCAATGTTGATGACTTCATCCCTTACAAAAAGGAATTACGCTCCAAGGCCCCCATTGGAAGTCGCCGCCGCAACTATGCCGTAAAATTGTATCCTCACCCTGAAGAGGATACCACCCAGAGTTTCTACGCCCATTCTCCCTGAGCTCCAGCCCCTCGGACCGCCCACCTAGGGAGGAGAACATACAACCAAGAATAGTTCGTCACCCTAGTTTTAGAGGAAGAACTTCGCTTCTCAAACACGGAGGTATATCACGGGAAGGCCCATGCACTGTCCCACTCTTCTAAAGCCTTCCATCCTGACATGGTAGCAAAAAACGAGAAGGAATTCATCCCCACTGAGCCTTGTCAAGCCTGTCACCTATACAGGACAACACCTACCTGGCAGGCACCTCTCCCTACCTAGGATCATGAATCCCACCGACTAGACATGGTGGCAATCCAGCGCACGTAGGACCAGCTCCTCATAGATACTCCTGATGCCCGCCATCCCGATATGGTGGCGGTCAACAGATGGGAATGTATCCCTGCCGACAGAGACCCCTGACTCAATACGGTGGGACACCAACATATGTAGGGATATCACCCTATGGATGCAAGTAAAGTCTACCATCCAGATGTGGCGACAAATGTAGAAGTAAGCTGGAATATCCCAACATAGGGTCGGACTCATTCACCTTCTCAGACATAAGATAATTGTTAGTATATACTGACTACTAGAGGAACAAAGTAGGACATTCCTACTCTGATAGTGGAATGAGCCCTCATACCCGTTCCATCCAAGGATGTCTCTCTATATATCCTGGAAATGGTGGAGGAGTAGGTATCGATCCCAGATCATATCTTGCACACTTTCCAGAATGTAATTGAATCAGCGAAAATAGCAAGGACTTGGGCCCATGAGCCCATCTCCCCAATCGAGGTGACTTATCTAAGAGACGAGTTAGACACCTCAGAGTAGATCTACATCCCTTCTTCCGCCCAGGAGGGTCATCGCCTATATCCCGCGATATAAGGGAAACCAGATCTAGCATACTCACTCGTTCCAACTGGGGGACACCCTTCCATCACGGTGGATGCTCTAGGGTAGACATATATACCTGCCAAAGCTCAATATGTTTTTTTATGTATCCTAGTAACATCACAGAACCCAATTAGACAGGGACCCATAGGTGACAGTCATTATCAACAGCAGATGGTCTCTGCTGCCCGCCAGAGAGTGCCCCGAACATACTAAAGGTAGCTGAAAAATAAAGAGTTAGTCCATGACTCTTCTCCACTGGAAGCTGGGGTTATCAACACCTCCAAACGTTTCTCGAAGGCTTGGAACCCTGCCAACCCATTACCATACAATGAGAGTGGTAGTAGCAGTTGCGAAGGTCCTCCCCACAATGTCGCTACCAGCAGTTCTGAAGGTCCTCCCTGGAGAACCCATGAGGGCCCCCCTCATGGGAATATAATTATCGATCACGAGAGTTCCTCTTTTGATGTGAGTCACATAATCCCTCCACGTGACTAGAAGATCGAGAAGCAAGAAGGCCATACACTTGTTGCAGTCCGCACTGATTGTCCTCCATAGGGTATACACTGCAAACTCTCTTCATGTAGTTAGACCTCAGATTATGATGGTAGTCCTCGCCATCATAGTCGCAACTGCAAAGGTCCTCCCCTTTCCATGTCCTACCCTGAAGGTCCTCCCCAGGGGTTACATTGCAACAATATTTCACATAGTGAGGCATTAGATTATGGTGGTAGTCCTTGCCACTATAATAGAGAAGGTCCTCCTTGAAGAGACGTCAGGAAATGAGAAGGCCCTCCCCTCATTGCGGTACATTCTGAAGGCCCTCCCTAGGGTGTTCACCACAGATATTCTCCCTATGACAGCTATGATGGAAGTCCTCACCATCATGGCAGCTGTGAGGGTTGTCCTCACTATCATGGCCGCCATTGCAAAGGTCCTCCCCGTAATGGCCTTAAGCAACAAGAAGGTCCTCCCCTTGTAGTAGTGTGTCATGAAGGCCCTCCCCAGGATGCACACCAAACTTCAAACCATGATGGTCATCCTATCCACCATGATATCCATTGCGAAGTCCCTCCCCGCAATGGCCTTGAATAGAAAGAAGGTCCTCCACTTGTTGTAGTCTACTCTGAAGGTCCTCCCTAGGGTATGCACTACGAAATTATTTCTAGCATTCTTACTTCAATCCGCGATGGTAGTCCTCACCACTATAGTGCAAATGGTGGAGGTCCTACCCGTGACGACATATCGTACCAACAGGAAGGTCCTCCCCCTGCCGAATCAAGTACAGAAAATCCCTCATATGTTGAGGCACTCAAAAGGAGGGAATGAAGCTTGTCATATTCCCAATCATCTATCAATGACATCATTCTTAAATTAGGAGATCGTATGGGACCACGTTCATCCTCTAAGCCACCCCGAAGCCGCCCACATAACAGTTCGATCCCTACCAGCCCCACTACCTCTGATCATATTGTCAAGGAGCATCTCTGTTGGGCTGATCAAGTAGAGGAATCACTGGCGGAGGCACATGCTGATATATAACACCTAAGGAAACATCTGGCCAAGGATGATATACAAGTAATGTTTTGTCCCACAACCACCTATCAATTCGATATACCTATAGAGTTGTCGGAAGTAAGAATACATGACATCCGATCTAATATTTGGAAAAATCTTCACCGGTTGAAATTAAAATTCCTACCATATGAAGGGTATGCAGATCATGTCAAGACAATAGGAGAGATACTGCATTACATTGACTTGGAATCCCTTCCTTCGGCATGAAGACTGCGATCAGAAAGGTAAAAAAGGGACCTTGAGTCAACCTGCCTCCATGCACTGCACAAATTGTGTCACCTTATTGATGACGCTCCGATGGGAGTTCCTATCCGTGGATGGGGAGAACATGGGGATATCAATTTCAATCCACTTCCCATCCAGTAGAACCCGTTCAGCGTAAGGTCTTGCAATGGCATCATTTCAATATGGCAGTCAAATGAAGTCCCTATTCAGGTGAAGTGGCATATCCGACAGAAACATGCCTTGAGTAAGTCTCAAAATCATCAAGCCTAACGAGATTGATCCATTCACGAACTCCTGAATCAGGATACCGAAAACATTTGGCAGGCTTATCGCCTATTAAAATCCAATTAGCGATCAATGCTTGCCTCCCCATAGGGAATTAATTCATAGGTGAACTTGACACCAGGACCAGATCACCCTTGAATGAGAGCATGTGAGATCAAGAAGGAAGCGATGGAATCAGAAGCTACCACGATATGGGACCAACCCTAGCCTGTAGGGTTGGGGGAATTTTTAACAAAAAATGCCCCTGTAAGACCATCCAAAATGGGAAGAGGAACGACACCCAAGGAACGGAGCCAACCCCATCCCCCAGGGCTAGAGGCATTTTTACCTCAACAACAACCTCCCCCACAAGAATCAGTATTCTATCGTTTGGGGAGGGTAGTCAGAAGAGGAGGTTCTTGTACAGTTCCATCCTTTGAAGAATCACCCCCTCTAAGAGAGAGGCATGCCATAAGGTCACACCAAGGATCCTTCTGCTTCACCCTTCATCAAGAAATCTGAAGACAATCCTGGGACAGAAGAGGGAAAACCATTATGAGGTGCAGAAGGTCCTCTTCCTACTTGGAAGATAAAACCTCATCCACCCTGTATTATGCATCTATCAACATCGTGGATGTTAACCCCATGGATGGCACTGAAGATGATGCAGATCTAGATGGATCAGGAGAAGATGGTTCCATTCATAATGTGATTCACAATGAGCCAGTAGGGGTGCACACCCGGAACCAGAGGGTCGTCCTAAACCTGGATGCTCTAGAAAACCCCATCCACTTCCCCAGTGAGTCGCCAATAGAGAAAGGAACAAAGGTTAGGTTGTCCTCAACCCGTTGCCTTTTCTCAACACAAATGAGCCTCTCACGCTTGAAGAGAGGTTCAATCTATATGAGAGGAAATGAAGGAATTAAGGTGAATTAATTCTAATCTACTTGAGAGGAACTTTCTTGTCGAATACATTCCTCAAGATGGGTCACAGTATGAACTTCCAAAAAGTGTGAATCAACAAAAAGGGTTCTCCCCAGCAAACGAAACAAGGTCAGGGCCCCCACCCAACGTGGAACCTAGCCCATCCAACTACCTAAACTTGGGTTTGGAATCATACCAAGACTTCCCTCTACTCAGGAAGTAACCATAGCGAGTACATCTAAATCATATGAAGTTACCACTGATGGCATATGCGCCTCAGGTACCAGCCAATCCAGCACTTCAGGCAGTACCCCAGGCTATACCCATTCGGAATCAGGCCCAACAGGATGTAAACCAGGGTCGCACCAACACCATCGAAGCACTGACAGCTCAATTAGAAGAAATATAAGGCTGGTGTGCTCTGATACAGCTAGATAGAAAGCCTTACCCAGACTGGGTGAACAACGCAATGCCCCCACTGAAATTTTGGAGCCCTATATTCCCTCTATTCAATGGATCAGGAAACCCAGAACATCGTTTGATGAAATACACGTCACATTGAGACCCTATGATGGGAAATCTAGAACAAAAAGAAGTATTGAAACTCAGATGCTTCGTGCAAACCTTACAAGGGCCGGCCTTAGTCTGGTACAAAAGTTTTCCAGCTTAGTCAATAAAAGGATGGGAGGATCTTCTGCAGCAGTTCTTGTTCCACTTTAGCTCAACGTTACATAAGACAATGGTTAGTGACCTCATGAATTACAAACAGAGGGAGAACGAGAGGGTCTCAGACTTCATCACCAGATAGAAGGGTCTGGCCTACTCTCTGAACATGCCACTGCCCCAGGATGAGATGCTTGATATATGCATCGACAACCACCGAGATGAGCTGCGAACACCACTCATACTAGTGAAATGCCCCATTAGGTTCTGGGATTTCTCTGTTATTACCTAGAGAATAGAATACTCCCTACAGTGGACTAACCTCAAGTCCCAAATAGCCTCACAAGCTCCTACAAAGAGAGAAGGTAGAGTTAAAGCATTCTCTATTACGCTCAAGCTAGCCCCCACACCTGCTCCATTTCCTAGGCCTCCACTGAATCTCCAAGGGCCTCCGGTGTATCAACGACCACCACCACCACAACAAGACAATCAAATAGGACTTAGGCGAAACCAATTTGAAGAATGAAGAAATAAATATTACTCATTCCGAGAGGACCAAGTTCGTGGGTATTTCATATCCACTATGAATTGAAACTTTATCCACTTATGAGATCCAAGAAAGCCTAAATAAGTCATCCTCGACAACCGACCGGATTATTGTCCCTACCATCGGATGTTGGGACACAGTATTCAGGAATAATTTTTCTTCAAAGACATCCTACAAAGGATATTGGAGTCTGAGAAGGTCAATCTAGGACTTCCCTCGGCACACATAGAATATGTTTCTACCACCGACCCAGATGAGGGGGAGGAGTGGCAGAAAGTCGTTAGAAAAAGGGAGTAGAAATTTGATGATTGGATGACTCAGAAGATGATCAACCGAGATCATGGTATACTCCAAGCTCAATTGTAGCAACTGTTTGTGCCACCAATAACTCCTAATGTAACACAGCCACCGTCCTCATCCCCACAACCCTCCACAAGCTGGTCATCCATGCATAATTAGAGAGGGAAAAAACATGTACAAGAGGAGCAGTCTGTGACAGTACCAAAGCTGTCCTTGACACTTTCAGATTTCATTCCCTCAGTCTTGACACAACGGGCACCGACCCACCAAATAGCACCATCAGAGGCATCCAACCAGGCTAATCTATCATCAAATGAGGAACTAATCTTCGTTATTTTCAACATTTTCCATTTAATGGAACCATTACCGGCTGAAGAGTATGTTTATGAACCCGAGTTCCCAACACCCGATCAGGGGACCAGAAGGAGGAATCACAAAGGCAGGGGATACCATGGCAGACGCAGCTGTGCCCAGAACTGACCCTACAATTATGCCCCTGCTCAAACCATAAATATTGTGGAAAATTGTGGGAGAGAAATTCAACGGACCCAGCAGGAGCGGGAATATTATTCAACCCCCACGAGCAGCCACTCTGTCCCCATTGTTTTATGGTACCAATCAGAAGAGGAACAAGTGTCTATCCACCCAGGGAACACTAGTAAACTGACTATTTTAGGTCCCCAGAATATAGGAGCACCACCAACTCTTTCCCCTGCGATCGATCCCTCCTCATCTCATGCTCCATCCCCTAAAGTTCCCATTAAAGAGCTCCCACAAATGGAGAAGCACCGAATTCTAGAACAAAAGTATGATATCCTAAAGCATATGTCCTCAGTACGAGCCAAGTTATCAATCTTAGATGCCCTGAGTTTGTCAGTAGACCTCAAGGAGGCACTCATAGAATCCCTACTTAGCCTCCAGGAATTTCAAGCCGAAGTCACTACCACCGAGATATATTGAACGAATACTAGCTTGGATGAATGTAATGCAATGATTTCCTTCACCAATCAGGTTAAAGATTCCACCATGCAAGGAAACATCAAACCCCAATATGTTTCTGGCATGTAGAATGCTGTTGAAGTCTGGAAAGTCTTCATCGAGAATGGCTCCAGAGTCAACCTTCTCCCACTGCGAACACTTCATAGGTTGGACTAAAATGAGGACAATATAACACCCTCGGCCATAACTCTCCTGGGTTATGACAAGAGAGAATATAAACTGGTGAGACAAATCAAGATTAGAACCCATTTTGGTGACTTTGTGGCCCATTCAGAGTTCCTGGTGGTTCAGAAAATCACGACATTCAATGCCCTGTTAGGAAGTCCATGGATACATCAACCCATGGACATTATTTACTTCTACCACCAGTGTATCAAATATTGCATCAATGGACAAGGTGGGATATTTCGTTCTTACAAGGCCCCTTTCGAGCACTCTGAGTCTCATTACATCGATGCCGAATTTTATAATAAAAATCGGAAGACATCTGAAATTGATGGTATTGATTGGGTCCCTACCCCCAAACGGTCTAGAAGTGGTTCCCGAAGACCCCCTCAAGCAGCTCAGTGAAGAGTATGTGCTGCCCATAAACCATGTTGAGAGCAAGAATCTAGTCCAAACACGTATCCAACTGTTCTCATGATCTCAGTCATGACAGTCGAATCTGAAAACATAGAAGCACCTACTGACCTTCAATATGAGGAATAATGCTCATGCAAGGGTTCCCACACCCCATCCTTTGAATCTTAAGATATCCCTATCGCACTCTCTGAAGTGGCAGAAGGAAAAGACACTTGTCACCCCCACGCTTCTCCCTCTCTAGAGATTCCCTCACAACCAATTGAGTTAGAAGAAGTCGCTTCCGCCACAGAGCGCCCATGAGACATCTTGCCTCTGAGATTCCGAGATCCCACATCAAGAGCTCTATCCCCATAAAAAGGAGAAGAGAAGGATGATTTGGGGGAATAAGAGGAAGATAAACTTAGAGATTCCCCTCCTTCATTCAAAGAGGGAATCTATAGCATTGTTGATAAACTCAGGGAAATAAACCTGGGTACCGAAGAAGACCTGAGACCCACTCTTATTAGTGTATCCATGTCTTCTGAGGAACAAGAGATATATATATCCTTCTTGAGGTAGAATTGAGATGTTTTCACCTAGAATTACACAAAAATTCCAAGACTCGGTCCCGATGTGTCCACACACCACCTAGGCATGTGAGAAGATCATCGAGGCTATAAGCAAGCTACCAGAAGGACGCACCCCACACATGCGGCAAATATAGAGGTTGAAGTCGACAAGATCATCAAAGAAAACTTTATTCAGTAGTTCCAATATCCCATCTAGTTGGCCAACATAGTCCCCATCAAAAATAAGAACAAACGTATCCACATCTGCATTGATTTTAGAGACCTTAATCGGAACTGCCCGAAAGACGATTTCCCGATCCCGATCACCGAACTCTTGATCGATGCGAAAACTAGATATGAGGATCTCTCCTTCAGGGATGGTAATTTTAGATATAATCAAATCAGAATGTCCTGAGAAGATGAAGAATCTACTAACTTTAGGACCCCAGGGAGTATTTTGCTACAAGTTCATGCCCTTTGGACTGGAAAATATTGGTGCCACATATCAACATGCCGTGTATCGCATTTTCAAACCATTCTTAAGAAAGTTCATTGAATTTTATGTTGATGAATTTGTGGTCAAATCACAAAAATGCTCATATCACCTTTCATACCTTAAAACCATCTTTAGAAAACTTCGACAACATAGCTTGAATATGAAACCTTTGAAATTTGCCTTCGGGGTAACCTTAGGTAAATTTCTTGGCTTTGTCGTATTCCATTGTGGCATCGAAATTGACCCTAAGAAGATAAAGGTGATCCTTGGTTTTCCACCTCCCCGAAACCTCCCTGACTTGAGAGGATTCCAAGGAAACTTGGCCTATATCAAGCATTTTATAGACAACATCACAGAAAAATATCTTCCCTTTACCAAGTTGATGAAGAAGGGAGTTACCTACCATTGGATAGATGATTTCCAAAAGGCATTTGATAGCCTCAAGAAATACCTCTTTAGTCCATCGGTTCTCATGTCTTAGGTTGAAGGAATGCCACTTATCCTATATGTGAAATCCTTAGAACAGTCAATATGAGCCTTCCTCGTGCAGAAGAATGACACTGGTAGTGAAAAAAAATTTATTATCTCAGCGGAACCATGATCAATGCTGAGACCCATTATTCAAATATCGAGAAAAGTTGTTTGGATCTGGTCTTCACAGTACGTAAGTTACGACATTATCTGTAGCATCATGAATTCCATCTGATCTCTTGTAGCAACCCACTAAAATACATCCTCAGCCATCCAATGCTGGACGAATGCCTATCCTGATGGGCAGTCATCCTGCAATAGTTTGAAATCCATTTTGTTCCTCATAAATCTATCAAGGGCCAAGCATTGACAGATTTTCTAGAAGAGCATCCCTTGACAGGGATCGCCTCATCAGACATCGAACTCCTTAACAAATACTTCTTCTATGTGCAAAAGGATTCCCAAATGTGGGAAATGTACTTTGAAGACGTATCCAGAAGCCCGACAGGTAAAATAATGGAGGACCCCGAGTTTAACAAGGTGAGGTTGAGAGTCATACTCATATCCCCAGAGCAAGTGGGTTTTCCATATTCCTTCCTCTTTTCAGAAGGATGCACAAAAAATAAGGTAGAATACTAGGCCCTCATTGCAAGTCTTGAGCTTGCACTCCAGGCGCAAGTGCAACACCTCAAAGTAAAAGGCGACTTGGAACTGGCTATCAAGAAAGTCAATGGTGACTATGCTATTAAGAAGGAGGAGCTAATCCACCTGATCATGTCTAAGGGTTAATGGAAAAGTACCCCATAGAACCGATGTTGACCTATATTCCTCGGTCTCAGAATGCCCAGACTGATATGTTAGCCAATGCGGCCATATCCCTAGCTAACCCAGACTGGGATGAAATAGTTATCATCATTTATCACTGTTGAATGGTCTTGCTGTATGTTCAAAATAACACGTAAGAGATTGACGAAGTCAGCCCCGTCCCTGAGCCATATGCTCTATTTACTAGCTGGATGACTCCCATTACAAACTACCTTCAAAGGGGAAAACTTCCATTGGATAGGGATGAAATAGATCAAATATGGAGAAGGGTAGTCAATTTTTTCCTATATGGTGACATGAGCTAGTAGAGAAGGTCCTCTACAAGTGAGGCCTTGATGGAGTCTTTCTCAGATGAATTTATGGAGAATAGATTACTACCATCATTAGTGAAGTGGATGCCGGAGTATGTGGAGCAAATCAATCGAGATCCAAGATTTCTCATCAAATTCAAAGGCTTGGATACTATTGGCCCACCCTGACATGAGATTGCACAAACTTTACCTCAAAATGCCACTCCTTCCAACTTCGTTCATCATCCCCCAGAGCTACTTCACTAAGATAAGTACTCTTGGTCATTCACCATCTGGGGAATGGACTTCGTGGCACCATATCCTCCTGCCACGGTCAAAAAATTCAAATATATTCTCATAGAGACCAACTTCTTTTCCAAGTGGGCAGAAGCTGCACCCCTTAAAGAAGTCGGGGAATGAAGCATTGTCAGCTTCATAAAATCTAATATCATCACCATATTTAGTGTCCCTCATACAATAATGATAGATAAGGGCACTAACTTCTGCTCTGCTGAATTGTAGAAACTATACCAAGAATATGGTATCAAGACCAACCGTTCATCCCGCTACCATGCAGTAGTGAACGGTCAGATAGAGGCCATCAACAAGACCCTATCTAACATACTCTAAAAAATTGTGGACAAAGAAAAGAATTCAAGGCCAGAAAAACTCATCCACACCTTGTGGGCCTATTGAACCACAACTCACACTACTACCCAGACTATCCTTTACTCATTAGTATATGGAATGGAGGAAGTACTGCCCATCGAACTCCAATTTTCATCACTCCGCATTTTCATTTGTGATCAACTGTCTAATAATGAGCAAGCGTAAATTCGATTTGATGAATTGTAGAGAATAGATGAGAATCGGTTGCACACTTTACACCACCCATAATTATATCAGAACTGTATTGCACAAGCCTTCAATAAAAAGGTTCATCTTCGGTATTTCCTTGAAAGAGAATTGTTATTGGTCCTCCGGACCCTGATGATACCTGGACAGAAGCCACTGAAACTAGATCCAAAGTGGGAGGGACCATACGTCATACACAAGGTCCACTCCGATGGAGAATATTCCATGATCTCTATGGATGGGAAGCTCACTTCCACTCCTATAAATGCGATATTTCTAAAGAAATATTTCGTGTAACCGTAAGAGTAGTTTTCGTCCGAGCTGTAGGATGTTAAACTGTCAAGCCCATAGTGTCCTTACCACAAGATGTTAAACTACATAGTGCTTCATTCCTACGACATGACAATAAACTATGCCACTCCAATCCAAAATATATGACCCTAAACCAAGATCCAATAATCCTGATACTATTATTTCAAACTATCCAGGATTTTCCCCTTTGAGGTGAGTTCTAGAGGCTCCCAGCCTCATTCGCGTCGGTTCTGCTAAAAAATCATAGCATGTGCCCCTGTTTGGAAGTGATTACTATAGGTCCGAGCTCTATAACCAAAAAACTAAGAGAAATATGTCCTTCCTGCATGAAAATGAACTTCATAGTAAATCATCCAAGCTACATGCTGTTAAATTAAAAATTCCCCTCATCCTTACCGCACGACGTTAAACTGCACGGTACTTGTTCTCTGCGACATGACAATAAACTGTGCCACGCCAGTCCGATCTCTATGAACCCGAAACTAATAGAAGGATTTCTTAGTTTCATGAATTTAAACTAAATAATGAGACAATTCCTTTACCTGAGAAGACATTGGTCTCCCAACATTTTTCATCTACTGTGCCATGTTCAAAGAACTATGTACGACTTGATTATTGCTCTCACAGGATACATAGTGATGCCAGGATTTCTGTATCCTGGCCCAGCCGCCATGAAAAATTTCCCCCCTACTATGTATAAATCATATTTTTACAGGAATCTATTTTTAATTACAAGGTATTTGAGAACTACGTACGTCTTGATTCCTGCCATGGTAGGATATGTAGCGACATTGGGATTTCTATATCTTGGCCCATCCACCCCTGAAAAAATGATAACCCTCATCCTTACCGCATGACTCTAAACTTCATAGAGATCGTCTTTACTACAAGACATTAAACTACACAACACCCTTTTATTTTCACGTCGATTCACCATCATCCGTACCACATGATGTTAAACTGCAAGGAATCCCTTTTCACATTGGGTTGACATCGTCCTTACCACATGACGTTAAACTGTACAAATTTGAAAATTCTCACTATCCTTACCTCATGAAAATAAATTGCACAGAAATAATCCTTACCTAACAATCATAAACTGCAGGGTACAAGTCATAATCCACTCCAGATGGACGGTAAACCATGGCTGGAACACTACTTGAACTTTTGGATGCATCTTTTCTATGTATTAGACTCCATGACCCGGAGGATTGTGGATCTTCATAATCACCCAAAGCCATTGGAAGTGGAAGGTCATTGACCTATGGAAACCTTTGCATGACTATGCATACCATCCCCTTAGTGGATCTGCATATTGATCACCCCTGACCCATCTACCAAAGGTAAGTCTTCTGTAGGTGATGCTCTTCTTAGCCCTATATACTTACCGGCCCCGGATCCCCCATATCACATCTCCCAATCCAAAAATTTCTAGAGCTATGGTTTACATTTTTGTCCCCTTCACATCAATATGTTACCAGGGTTCCCCTACCTGGTTAGCTTGCATATCCACCCACTGTTCCTATGACAGTATACATCCACAACATAATGCCATAGTTGTGCTGCTTTAACCCAACGAACAATTGCAATATGGTTGTTTCTCGTATTCTCGGACACATCTCTCCCCATCTACCAGACTTCATGTCATGAGCGATCCCAGATCTTCATAATCATTCAAGGACATCAGAAGAGGAAGGTCATTGACCTATAGAAACCTGTTCATGACTATGCATACCATTACCTCAGTGGGTTTGCATATTGATCACCTCTTTCCTGTCTACCAAAGGAAAGTCTTCCTCAGGTGACACTCTTTCTATATTCGTATGCTTACTGACCTTAGATCCCCTATACCACATCTCCTAATTTGAGAGACCCTAGGATTAAAGTTTACACCTTCATACCCCATTCCTGATCAGAGCATACCAGAGCATCCTAATTCAATTATCCCATAGGTAACCGTAGCATCAAATAGCACTGGTTTGAACTCTATGACCGTTAAACTAAGAGTAGATCGTCCTTACCACAGGACGTTAAACTGCATAGAGTGAAAGTGTACCCCATGCACAGGGAAAATCAGCGTAGGGAACTTCCCAAAATTCAAAGACAATTTCAGCCTAATATCTCCAACATGACTAGACATACCCTTTCTGTACATCAGAGTCTGTGATCTGGATAATCATGGATCCTCATAAACCTCCAAGGCCATCAGACATGAAAGGTCATCAACCTGTAGACAAATTTGCATGACTATGCATACCATGCCCTTAGCGGATCTTCATATTGATCTCCCCTAGACCGTCTGCCAAAGGCAAGTCATCCTTAGGCAACACTCTTCCTACCACCATATGCTCAACAGCCCCAGATACCTCATATCATTTCTCTTGATCCAAGAGGCCTTGGAATCAAATTTTACACTATATGCATCCTTCCTATGCCATGGAAATTTCAGGGTATTCAGGCCCGATTACATTCTAATCAAGTGTGACCATTAGAACAGCATACTTAACAAATGATGATAAACTGTACAGGGAGTGTCTTTACCGCGTGACGATAAACTACACGGAGTGCGTTCTTACCACATTAAGATAAACTGAAAAGGACAAGTACCTCAACATTCAGAAATGTACCCAGTCATGAGCATTTATATATAAAGAAAAAATGTCCCACGTCCTTACCGTATGACATTAAACTACACAGAGACCGTTCTTTCTGCATGATGGTGAAATACATGGTCTTGAAATAACTCTTCAAATGTTCAGTCAGGAAAAGAGGCTTCCCTCTCTTCCTTAGTGCAGAGGTCAGACCTGCATGGATCATCATCTCACACCTGTGTAAGAGGGTTGACTTCACCCATTCCCAGGATATCTTAACCCAAAATGATCCTCCCGTATCTAGACACCCCCTCCTCATGAATCACACTCTGTAACCAGAAAGAACCAAACTCCCATAAACCACCCCTGGTGGTCTTGAATCCCAACTTCCCTAAAGTTGCCCAGCTATCGGGAGAATACAACCATTGACCTAAGGAAACATTTGCACGACTATGAATACTATACCCCCAGTGGCTCTGTATATTGTTTCCCCTTGCCCATCTGCCAAAGACAAGTCTTCCTTAGACAGTGATTCTTTCAAAACACCTCCTAGATTCTATTCACTCATATCCATCCTAGGATTCAGAAAATTTTTGAGATAAAGTTTACAAACCATTCCACAATTACGTCTGAGTATGGTGTGACATTTCTGGTTAAATTCCTGAGAACTGGGGAAAGTCATTCCATTTTGAAAGAATGTCCCAGCTGCATGAATTTAAACTACATCAAGATCCAACCCTTATTCTCAACAACCAGGTATGTGTAGGAGTGTAATCCTATCTATATTCATTATTAGTATAGAAGTCACCAAACCCTTCATACACCATGTACCTTTTGATCCACCACTGGTGGTCTTTGTAACCCGAACTTCCATGAAGTTACCCGACCATCAGAAACAGACAATCATTGGATTAAGGAAGCCTTTTAATGACTATTCATACCATGCCCTCAATGGATCTTCATATTTTTCACCCTAGGCCCATCTACCAATGGAAAGTCTTCCTCAGGAGGTGATTTTCCTACCTCTGTACACCCATATGGATCCTATTCCCCATGGTATGCCTTGCGTGGTGTTTAAATTTGAATGAAAAATTTCCCCCCATATACATCTGAAAGGTATTAAGGAATCCAAAATTAGTAAAAACCTCATCATGGACCTTTCCCCATCACATTTGGTCAAATATGTTTGACCTAAAACATCAGTAAGGATAGTCTTGTTTGAAGGAATTTAAACCGCTCACAAAAACAGGTATGAAACTCACCAAGACCAAAACCCGCAAAGCATGTCTTGGAAAAAAGCTGAGTATCAGCTCACCATGCCTATACCTTGTATGGCCTTAGAAAAACATTGAGAAATAAAAACTCAAGAGGCACAAATCTTGTTAGGTCAAAAACTCGCAAAGGGCAGCCTAAGAAAAAGCTGAGTTATGCCCGCTAAGCCCATGCCAAGTAGGCTTAGGCAAAAATCAGGGTAATAATGAAAAAGGCACAAAATTTCATGCGGTATTCTATTTGACCTCAGAAATAGTCGAACTACACTTGCTAAGCCCCTTTGCTCAGGAAAAAAATTAGAGATTGATTCGGTGATCTCAGCTTACTGATCTCAAGTCATTGATCAAAATTAACATTTACCTGAGGTGATATTAATAGGAAGACGCCGAGAAGAGGTGTTTAAAAGACAAAATTTGTTCCATTGAGTTCAGAAAGAATGGAAGAACATCCCCAATTTGGAGTCTCTCCAGAGTAAAGGGGGGGGGAGTACATGCAGTAATTTGAGACAAAGATACAATAGGGCCCAGTTCGTCCTTTCTAAAAGAATTGCGAGTGATTGCCACGGGAAATAGATAGTCTATTCCAAGGAAGTTCTTTCCTCCATTTCAGCTTCAGTTGTTGGATTCACCTACTCTAAGATAGATTTAAGGTCCCTCCCTTTTTTCTAAATAGCTTCATAAGTTGCACGTGAGGAGGCCAGTTGTCCCCTCAACTTGAATGTGCGGGCTTCACACTCCTGCAGTTCTTCCTCCTGAACCACCCCCAAATCACGAGACTTCACTTCCTTGGCCGTTAGATGATCGAGTGTTTCCGAGATATACCAGAAAGTTTCCACCTAGTAGTAGGAAATGATGAGTAGAGCTAGATGAAAATCGGAATGGGGAACCTGTGCGGTATGTCGATACTCATAACATGGGAAGTGTTCTTCCATCCACCCATAAAATAATTGGAATGATCCGTTGAGATGATACAGAGACCTGCCTTCCCAAATCTGTCCAATAAATTATAAAGTCGGGTGATGGTATTAAGGTCCAAATTAATAGATCGAACCTCCGCCAGCATGGATGCCATCATCAAAGTGAAGGCTCGAACACCGTTGTATGCGTCATGGGATGGGAAGAGCCGCCCGCTTAAGAACATGGTGAAGAAACCTACTAGCCTAAGATTAGGTGAAACGTCAATCCAAAGCTCATATCCCCATGAGTCATATCACCCTGCTTCAAGGGTAGTACAATATGACCCTAGAGTTTGGTGGGATTGATAGGTTGGGTGAGTTCGACTACGGCGCGCCTTCGGCCTAGGCCCGTTCACCTATAAGAATAACCTTATCCACACTTTGAATGGGATGAGGGAATGAGCCTTGAGAGGATGACCTAGTAATCCCTCCGTTGTAACTATAAAATGCCTTGTCAAAGGAGACATGTGATCGGTATCATTATATGTGGCAGCTGCTGGGAGAAAATCATCATAAATTTCTCCGAGGATAGGGAGACCTCCAAGTCGGTTGATTTCCCATAGAATGACCCCCACATTTCCATAAAATATGTGATAGGTGTTGGTACTAGAACACTAGAGACTCAACAATTTTGGAAGCATTTCTCCCAGATATAAGGTTCCAAACTAAGACACCCATGCTGCCTGGTGCAAGCCCACTACCTCTAGCTGGTCAGGGAACTCTTGACAGGCTTGATGCACCCATAACGTCGAGGACCACTCATCAGAGAAGCATCCTCTGGCCCGAAAATCCCACTTAGCACTCTATCCTCCACTAGGATTTTCTTGGGAGATGCTGATGATGGATGGGTATTCTCAGACATCTAGTCTCAGGACATCATCACAACACTCACGGTTTCCCTGAGTCCATGCTGAGCCTCGCAAGGTGAAGATGTTCTCCTACATCAGAGTGGTGATGATTTCTTCTATTGGGGAAATGTTAGTGCGGTCATGACATTGTGGTGCCTCTAAATGGATAAAAGGGAGGTCAGGGTCAGGCAGTGGAAGAGGTACGTCAATGGGAAAACCAAAACTGTAAAGCGACAACTATACGGATAACAGGTAATCTAAGAGATCTGACATCAGGAAAGCCGTCAGAAATATGTCACGGGGAATGAAGTGGGTTTGAATATTATCATCGCCATTAATTTACATGGAGGCCCTTGTCTTTATCAGCCCAGCATCAGTTCATGGAGGAACCATGTTTTCTTCCTGCATCACGAAACTATATCAAGGTTTAGTCCAAAGGATAATATTCAGGAAAAGTACAAATATTTGGCAAAGGCTCCACAAAGAAAATACATAGTACACCCCACGTACCGACCAGATATTTGGTTCACGATGCCAATATTCTATGAACCAGCGGTATGCAAAAGAGTTTTGCGGCATCTTTTCCTACAGAGTGATGGCCCGTAGACCGCGTACTAAGTCCTTACACGGGTTCTCATAATTCGGGACTAAAATGAAGTTCAAAATGAAAATTTCAAAGTTTGAAGGATAATTCCAGTCCACATACTACTGAATTGCATAGCATTTTCCCTATGTGTCCCTATGTGGATTACTTTTTAATGTTGTTAAAGTTTAGTTCATGGTTGGGGAGTTAGTTCATGGATAGGGGTGAGTGCGGACAAGGATCGGTTCATGAAATCCAAAACTGGTTCGTGGATGAGGCGGTTCATGAGGGAATCCATACGCAGAGGCGGTGTGCATAAGTAGGGAGTAAGAGAGATTTTCTCCAAAAAAATCGGATAAAGGACAAGTCACATGGACCCCTTTATATAGGCGTGGTCCCCCGTCGGGTTTATCTCTCTACCAAAAACTTCCCTAGTTTCAAGACCACTCCACATAAAAATAACCTTCCCTTCGTTCCGATTGGACCTTATTCTAATGGGGGGAATTTGTGGGGTCTTGAAAAATCCGTAGAAGGTAAGGAAGATACTCCATTAAAATCAGGGGAAGAATATACCCGATATTCATCAATAATTTGGAAAAAATATGAAGAATGTTTCTTTGAAATGTTAAAGGATATAAACAGTCTGCGTACCATTTCTTCATCAGTGGTACGCGGCCAGTTTGGTGAACTGCACCACCCGCAAAAACCATCGTTCACAAAATGGAGGTGAAACTTCTATGCAGGTGCAAACCAAATGGCCTGCGAAGTGTAGTCAGACTGATACGTAGATGTGAACCGCGCCCCCCACCGCACACATCGTCGTTCGTGAAACAGAGGCAGAACTCTGCATGGCCGCAATGCACCCCCGTGACCGAGTTGGTTCGTGGGTGAGGTGCATTCAGTATACCACATGAACCTCGGGTTGACTAAGTCATCTATAGGCTGGGTTACCTATCATGGGCCTCTGAAAAAGGTGTCACATGACCATAGATAAAACCATTTAACCCATATATAAAATGATGTCAAAGGGGAGAAGAAATGGATCGAATGGTTGAGGATCATATTCTTGGCGATCGACTTTTGGATAAGGAAGAGGTTTCTAGGAGCTTAGGATTCCACGGACCATGAAGTTCCAATTCATGAACCAACAACAGGTATGAATGGGGGAAGAATTGTTAAGAATTGAAGAACGCATAAATAAATTGATAAATCGTAAACCTAAAATTGGTAAACCACGAACCATGGTCCCTATGAATATGCACTCCCCGTGAACCAGGGAGCCTATGCCCCTTCTTCGATCCAGTGTGCCGTGTAGCACCCTCTTACGCAGGCGAAGCCTTGACCGGCACTGATCCTAGCCACAGCCACTCGAGCGAACTCCAATGCCACATACCAATTTGGTACATGGACCAAACCCAAAGCCACATACCACTCTGGTACAAGGGATGACCCTTAGTTCGCGTACCACACTGGTACGCAGATGGACTCTCCATCCACGTAGCACCTACTTGCATGAAGGGCGACACTCCTCATATGGCCATGTGGCCCACCAAGGCTTTCAGTGTTTCCATACCCCGAGTCATATAAGGCCCTTCCTATTCATTCCAACCCTCTAGAATCTCTTCAATATCATATACATCAGTACCAAGCCAAGGCCTCTCACAAAGCCACCATACTGGCATACTGAAACCTTGGGACACATTAATTCACCCTCCGGAGTTCACATACCCACTGTAGGTGGAGACAAAAGGGTTACCCTTTCCCTTGAATGGATATCCAAAGCATTTTTGGGTTCACATACCCATGGTAGTGCAGATTCTGAGCCCGAGAGCTGCTTTCTGCTTCTCCACTCTTCAGGATTGAGGGATCCCACTCACTTTTCCATTCAATGAGTGCCAGTGGTGATCACTTTTACCCTCACCTGGGTAGAGAGACAAGTAATACCTCCTGAATTAAGCCCCACACCATCCTCGCCAGATGACAATATGATTTCCTCTTTCATCTAAGAAGGTTCATTGTTCCACTCCCTCACCCACGGTTTCCCCGACCTCTTCCACCGCTGTCTCTCCCTCCCCCAAAAACAGGGGAGGAGGCATGTGCATTTTCGAATCTTTCAAATCCTCTTGTTTCTAACACCGAGCATGACTCAAGTGGGATTATAGGTTTTTAAGGATTAAAAAATAATCCTACCTTCTAAACTATGTGTACTTTGATCCTTTCCAAGGCAAGGTACATAGGAAGCCTCCCAGAGGTTCAAGCCTAGCACACAGTTGTTCGGACCCCCTTCACATCGGTTCACCTTCATACCACATGACGTTAAACTATATCCTACCTACATAAATACATGGATTCTTATTACTCTCATAAATATATGTAGGAATACCATATTACAGGTTTGATCCAGATACTCAAGTCACTCTCTGCCCCCCTAGACGACAATAAACTCCAGGGCACCTGATCATAAGGTTTGAGACCAGTGTTGTCTGAACAAACTCACACTTCCCCAGAACCACTTATTCATTGAGGGATGGTAAACCTAAGATGTAGACGGTTCTGGATCCCTGCATATACCTATGACTTGAAACCCAGGGGTAATCCATGGATACTATGCTTGGGGATAAACCAAAGATTCATGAACACATGAACACATCTTAAATCTATAAGGGAGTCCTGGAATAGGTAATAATTTCCCCCCAAAAGGGTAAGATGATCCTGACTTCCCATCCTCTCAGCCAATGCGAGTTCTTAAGTGTTATTGGACATATCATCCAATGAGAATCTTCCTTTGGAAATAAGGTCCATGGATCATTGGATACAAGAACCATTGGGTGTTTCTGGATCCAAAAATAAACCTGTTGGAGACTAGGTGAAGTCACAGAGATAGGGAACCCAATAGAAATGATTAAACAACACTGACTCCCTTTAATTAGACATGGGAACTGATCACATCCCATTCACCACAAAACATATACTTATTTGCCAAAATATTATCTTAACTTTAAGAAATTGTATATTTTTACTCAAACCTATGGGAATAATCATTTGAAAATAAAAATAAAATAATCACTTTAGAGAGCCAAAAAAATGGTAATATTATAATTCCTTTGAAACTGGCATAGAATAAAAAAATATGATCCCATGGTAAACATATGATACACTAGGCATAGGGTGTGTGTATTAACCCTCTATACATATTAAATAAGATGATACACATAGTGCTCTGCACACATACATGGTTGGGTAAAATTCAAAAAAAAAACAAAAAAAAAAACAATAATGTTCCTAGAAGTCAAAAAAGAGTTCATCAAATTGAGGGGAATTTTGAACCCAGATGATGAAGGGTACAATTGAATTATTTGAATATCATTTGTTCTATATCAATAAAGTGATAATAAAAAAATTAATTTTTGGAACCTAGGAGAATGTGAAAATTGAAGGTGTTTTTTGTTAAGGTTTTATTTCCACTTGATCTAACTTATCATCACTCTTAGAATTAGAACTTGTATTGTAATTGAATTAAGGAAGTAGTTGACTTAATATCGGAGGAAATACATCTTTAACAATGGATGAGTTAGTGTTTCCTTGATTTCTAGTGTGTAATTGAATTTAGAAAGGAATAATTTTGAGCATTATTTGAACATCCTACCCTTATTTTCTTTTTTTGTAATTAACAACATAGACATGATCATTTAGATCTGATTTTGTAAAATAATTTTTCCTATTTTAAAAAAGACAAAATTGTGCATTTGTTTGAGGAAAAGAAAGTGTTGAAGTGTGGGGAAGTTTGATGTGGGAGTTTTTTAATGCAATTTACCACATCTTGTTTTTGTATTTTATTGAATTTTTAAGATTAAAATAATTTTTTGTTTAATAATTAACAATTTTTTTTTGTATTCAATTTTTTAAAAAATAATTTTTTTTAAATAATTTTTTTATTATTTTGGTCATTTTTTTAATTTAACATTAATTAATTCATTCTGTATTTTACTTTCATTTTTTGTTCTTTTATTTTTTTAAATAATAATCTATCATTTTCAATTATTTTTATTATTTTATTATATATATAATTATTTGTTTCCTTTTTTCTATTTTTATTGATTTTATATTTCTTCATCAATTTAAATAATTTATTATTCTATTTTTTAAATAAATAAATTTCACTTTAGTTTTTGGTACTTTAAATAATTAAATAAGTTTAATAATTTAATTCATTTATTTAATTTTTTTATACTTAGTAATATTTAATTATAATATTATTCTTTATTTTTTTATTAGTAAATATATTAATAAAATTGACTTCATTTTTTTATCATTTTAACATTTTAATAATTTTGAATTTATTTTATTTTAATGTTAAAATATGTTAACAATTTGTAATCTGGAATAAATTCTTTATTGAATAATTGTAATTGAGTTGGTATTTAATAATTAAAAATGTGAATTTTAATGTTTTATTATTAATTTTATTATTAATTTAGTTAATTAATTATTTTTTAATTAAATAAATTAAATTATTTAGTTTTATTTTTTTAATTGTTTTTGTTTGTTTTTTTAATGTTGGTTCTGCCATGTTGTTCACCTACCTCCAATGGGAGTCATCACTGAAGCCACCTATTATCGGCCACTCACACACCATTGGAAACTACCAACGGTGCATACCAAACCACTGCCAGCCACTCACCCACCATTAGAACCTCCAACGGTGTCTCCCAATCCACCTACAATTGGAACCCCTGATGATGACTCCTCTGAGTCACCTTTCCCCTCTCAAACCACCACAGCAACCAAAACTTATGCTGCATCACTCATCGACAGCACTATCCAATGATGAATTGCACAGTTACTATTTACCTCCTTCTCCAATGGTAGAAGAATCACAAAAAATGAATAACAGTAGAAGAAAAACAAAAATCGAACATAATCATAAACCAAACACCAGATACAAACTTCTCAAAATTCCCAAAATCAAAAAAACTAGGATAAAGATTTAAAGAACCCTCATCGAATAAAACCCCAAACAAATTTATCATCCCAAATATGAAGAAAACCTACCGAAACTCATGAGAATAAAGAACCCACCACTATATGAATCTATAATTCTTAGATCCACCATACTTGGCTACTTGTCAAGCCAAGGAAGCCTCCTAATCCAATCCTTGCCCTTCCATGGATGGACACTGAACCCTCATAAGATCCTGAGCACCACCATACCATCTGATCCCTTCCTCCACCATCCATCAGATACCAAACCCCTCACCCTTTTTCCCACAGTTTCGTATGAACCAAACCCTACCCACTCCTCTACTTCTCGAGCTGCATGACCCCATCCCCTTTCCCTTCCCCCTTTCCTTCTCTACCTATGCGAGCAACAACCCCCTCCCCTTTCTTCAGTTCCACACTTCCCACCACCCTTCTTTTCTTCTTTTACTTTTTTATTTATATTATACATAATAAACTATAATAAATAATATATACTATATATAATAAATAAATAAATACAATAATATATATATGTATATGTTAAGTATTTTTATTTAATACTACTACAATTATGTAATATATATATTATATATTTATTTATAATTATATATATAACAAAGTAAAAAAATTCTCTGATGTCATCTAATGACGTTTGAGCCTAAAAAATTAACATTCATTTCATTTTATTTCTTGCATTTCATTCCTCTATTTTTTGTGGTATAATATGAAGATGATCATGGGCATACTTGATGGGAAGCATGGTCATTGTAAGTGGACAACTAATTTCACAACGTTGTTACCTTAGGTGGGTGAAAAGTGAGTCAAGGGATGGAACCTATATTTTTTACCTATTAGGACTTCACTGAAATTTTCATCCTATTTTTCAAGTAATAGGATCACTCATCCTATATTTATCTATAAGACCTAGACAAAAGAATAGTCTCCAACACCTAGAGATAGAAACCCTTCCTCTCTTCTTCATCTTCCACTTCATTGTTTTCATTTATTCCCATTATCTATAAATATCGGTGTGATTTTCTGTTTTGTTAATTCAATTGTGATGTCTTAATGTCTATTCTTGTTTGTTTTGTGATATGATTTGGAATATCTAGTAATGGAGAGATAATTTTAGGGGATTTATTCATGTTGTGAAACCTAATTCTACCTAGAGATCCGGTCTTCATTCTTATCATCTTCTTATTATTCGCCTCATCAGATTGTGACTGTGAATTAGGGTGAGCCGGAGAGAAAACTTGAATAGAAATAGATTGATACTATCTATCATCACTTATTTTCCCCTTCCTTTCTCATTTTCTCAAACTAAGATAATGAGTTGGGTTGTGGGATCTCATGATCTCAACAAGATCATTATGTCTTGTGAGAATTTCTAACTAGAATGAGTCGGTTGAGGGATTCATTTTTCAATCTAGAAAAATTCTTGAGTATTGAAGAAATTCTATGTTCGTGTGTTCAATTTTAGGTGAGATAGGTGTATGATCCAAGCAACCAGCCATCTAATGAGTAAGTATGAGAGTCTTTTATTTAATTCTTAATATGGTTTATATAAGATAGTTGATGGTAGACCAACCTGGATCTGGCCCTGTTCTTTCGGACCTTATTTCTTATCTTTATATATTTTCATGTTATTACTTTTTTTGTTTTCTATGTTGGTTTCTTTCTATATCGCTGTTTCATCTCTTCCCTATATGATTTTGATCATTGTTTTTGTTTTTTTCGTTGGATTATTTCAAAAAATAAAAATAAAAAATAAAAAAATTTAGAAAGTCCACCTAGTCATTTGACACTGCTTACCTGAGAGAGACCTTGAGGTTATACACTATGTTGTATCTTGTCACTTATAAATTTATATTTGACTATCCTCGCTAAAAGGAAATAATTAATATACCTACCTTGTAGGATACCCTAAAAACCGAAGCATAGAGATACGTAAAAACAAAAATAGTTATCTAACCCAAATGCAAAATGGAAAAAACCCCAACATACTAACACATAGATATATATATATATATATATGGTAATAAAGAAACATATATGAGAGAGAAAGAGGATATCCATCTTGTTAGGTCCACTAGGCTAGATACACTGAGAGGGGGGGCGAATCAGGGTATGATAAGTTAAAACAACTGCTCCTTGTGATCTTGTTTTTCTATTAGACAAAACCCTCTTCTCTCTTCTTCCCGACGTAGAGTAAGAATAAAACTTAAAGCATGCACAAGACACAACAATTTTTACTTGGTTCACCCTCACTAGGCTACGTCCAAGGAGTATACACCAGCAGTGTGCTGATGTACCAATTCCAATATAAGCACACTTCTATTTACAAGTTCTAAGTGGACTCACTATCCCTCCTGGTTTACAACCACTCACAATTTGAGAACGCACTACTCTCTCAACTGAAGTGAGCTCACTGCTTCTTTAGAAGATCCACTCACAGTTTATAGACTTGTAGGTATCTTCATTTTCATGAAAGAATTCATCCTCAATTGTTGATAGATTATCTATTGAAGTTCAAAGTATATCCACTGATGAATACCCCATTGCCCCTGAACACTGAGCAATTCCTTTGGAAATACCTTCGCAAAGCACCCTACTTCACGAGGCTCCCAATTTCGCAAAGCTCAAACAAGCCTTCACGAAGCTCCTGCCTTTTCGTAAAGCTCAAGACTTTTCAAACAATAGGCCATCGTGAAGCTCCTACCTCTTCGCAAAGAATGCTCCTTAGAGCACACAGCCTCACGAAGCGCACCTCCTTAACAGAGCTAGATTAGCCACCGCGAAGCTCCTCTCTTTTTCGAAGAACACTACCTTTGCGAACCAAGAGAAAATATTTTCTTCAAAACCTCTCCCATTTTCTTGAGGGGGTATACCACTATTTATATGTGATTCCACCGACCCTCGATCCTTCCGTGTGAAGTCAACACCATGTCATCACAAATTACAAAGCTTCGAAGTTTCTTTTCAAATTATCTCAATCTCGCGAAGCGCCATGACAATTTTATGACCGCAGAGCTTAACGTAATCATGGAGCATCACTGTAAAACCCTTAACACCTTTGCTACGAATCTCCTTCTCAAAGCCCTTCACCGCTGTGATGCGCTTCAAACTCTGTCATTCGCGAATCTTGACGTAATTGAGAAGAACACCATCAATATTCTTATTGTCTTCACAAAATTCAATCCATGAAGTCTATCTTTTCAAAACTCATGTCTTTTCCATATTTAAATGAGATCTTCAAGGATATCCACCTTGTACTACTCTTTTTTACCGCCTCCAGATCATCTATTCCTTTTTCATGCTTCTTTGTCAACATTGATTGTCAACAATATCTTTGGAACTTGACAATTCACCATGGAAACCTGCTTTATCAACAAACACAATCAACCCAAAAATACTACAATGTTACCTTGAGGAATTTTTACCCAACACATCACATATCCCATAAAAAGTCAATGAGTAAACATATAGATCAAAAATTCCATAAATAATTCCCCACATCAAACACAACCTCATCTGAATATGAGTGGAGGGAACTGCACCCCAAAACTGGGATCAACAACCCAGGGAGCCACACCTACTTTAGAGATTCTGCACCCTGCATGAGATTGAAGATGAGGGGGTAACTCTCTGTGGATAGAGGACTTTCACCCTCTGTATTATGGTGGATTAATGACTCCATCTATATAAAGTATATGGGTAACCCACTCCCTAGTGTGACAGAGGTGTACTAAACCTAGAATCTCTCTGTTACTATGGGGAACCCACATGTTGGTGAGATAGGGGAGTACTGACCCTATAATATCAATAATAGTATGAGAAATCCACTCTGTGGTGCAGTAAGGGAGTACTGACATAGACATATATATAATAGTAGGGGGATCTCATTCCCATGTGTTATAAGGGAGTATTGACCCCAACATATCTCTCGTAGTATGGGTGACCCAAAACTTGGTGACAAAAGGGATTACTAACTCCAATATCTCCCTAATAGTATTGTGAAGCCAAGCCCTGGTGCAACAGGGGATTACTGGCCCCAAAATCTCTCTAATGATCCAGCCTGATCACTTTCATTTTAAGGCATTTCCTAAATAAGCATCACACTCAAAACATTCAAACTTGTATCTCTAAATCCACTATAAATGATACCATAACATTTTAAGTGTAAAAAATATTAAGAAAGGCTACTCATGTGCCAAAATATAATTCCAAATAAAGAAGATACGGGAAGAAGGAGTTTCCCATAGGGGTACATGGTGTGTATTTGGTCCACACAGCTTGTGGCCCCACTTTACTACTTGGTTGTGTTCTTATATGGACAAGAATTGGAGTCCATGTCATTTTACACAGTGTACAAGGGGTATGATCGGTGTGTTTTAGCCACCTGGGGTTTTATTGTGTGCTCCTATAAATACTTGTGTTTTTTAGTCCGTGCCCCATGTACTTTTCTGTGCACCTGTCCATGCCCAAGTACCAACTTATACCTATATACCCCCAAAGTACACGACATGTCCTCCCGCATGGGGTCATGAGCATATTCCATCTGGCATGTGACTTGGCCACCTGGTAATGGTCACACAAAATGTGGGCCCAACCACAAAGCATGTGATCAATAACATCAGATGAAACCCTAGCCACTGTGGAATCCTAATAACACGCCATGTGTTCTTCTGCACTAAAATTTTTGTAATAATGTTTTCCATAGAAAGATCATATCTTCCTTGAATATTCTCAATCTTTCATCATCACTTCAAATTTCACCAAAAGACAACCCAAAATTAGATGGTACCACCTCTAACCACCATTTTCATCCATTTGGTAGCCAGAAATTAGAACCTGGTGATCCATAACAAGCCCTCGATGCTACCCATGTGCCTCTCACTTGATCCCATCACCCCTTTAGATTCTGGTTCCAAGGAGTATCACCTGCATCACATGTTATTCCTTGAAATGTTCAAAAACTATATATCCAAGTGTTATTCATTATACCATAATGAATATGGGGGTTTAATCATGATCAAACCAACCCCAACATTTTTAACCATCAATCCCATAGGGAAATAGTGAATAATGTGATAAAAAGAGAGGTTAATAACATAATAAAAGATGGGAAAACATCATTCTTGGTCAATGATCATAGATCAGGTATATCTAGGGTAAGAATCATGGTATATTAAGAAAAACTAAGATAAAAATTTTAACAGGCACATGTGAAGGGAAAACAAATTAAAATAAAAAGAAGATAAAATATTCATGCTTAATATTTTAATAAAAGGTAAAAATACATAGTTTATGATCACTACCTCAAAAAAATATTGATCATTGGTGAAGAATGAAATTTCTAGTGAATTAGAAGACCCGTTGTGTCTACTGCCTCCAGATCTATGTCGAGCTGATCATCATTCGTCTTCTGGTTCCAATTCACCGATGATAAACACTCTGAACCACCTATTAGATCTTTCCAAGGTTATCTAGATAGCCCTTAGAAAATATTCATAAGAGATTATTTATATAGTATTTTAATTATTCCATTTTATAAATCAAATAAATACATTATTTATTTATTTTAATTAAATTCACCCTCTAACTGTTGGCTCAACCAATAATCTCACACCAACCAACTTTAAGTTATTACTAGGGAAACCCATATCCTAGAATCAGTGGTCTTAGATTTCTAATCCATGGATTTATTCAGGATTTATTTAATTATTTAGAACAAACTGTATGCACATGATATTAATATATTTCTTGTTTTTATAATTTAAATTTTGGGCTCATCAGACCTTCGAATCTAAAGTCATCTCAACTCTTAGCTCTGAAAATATTCCTTAATATATTTTATAGTCTTACAAGGAATAAATAGGGTCTCTAAAATATATCCCTCTAATACACTAGGTAATGTTTTTATCTCATGAGATACCATGTATGGTGCGTGGAAGGTAATCCTAAGTGCACTATGTTCTGTTGTCTTGGTTCTTAGTCATGAATTATGTTTTGATGTCAAGTTTTATGATGTTTCCACATTATTATGTTTTCCTTTATAATATAACTTTATATCATGTCTCATTGTTCAAGATTATAATTCTCATCCCAATTATGTTACTTTGAATTCCTCTTGGATAACATGTACTACCTTACCTTATTTTAATATATTTTTATTCCTTGACTAAGATTTATAGCTCACCCCTTTATTATGAATGTCCCCAGGTTATCCTGGGCAGTTTTAGAAGAATGATATAATTTTACAAGCATGTTAAGGAATTTTTAAATATTTTTGTCTTATTTTTGTTTTAATTTGTTATACTATATACCTAATTTACCAAATACATTAAGACTCATAATCTTATGGGTTATACTAAGAGGTATTTTATGTAATAAATCTCGAAATTTTGGTGTAATAAAATATGGGTTGTCATAAAATAGGTAAATTGTAATAAAATATTGAGAAAAAAAGAAGTTTTTATATTCTTATGGAGGATGTGGTAGTAAAGACTAAAATTTATCCTCAATTGGAATATTATTAGGTTCAACTATGTGAAAACCATTTTTAATAACTGATTAGAACTACTGGAAGGAGTTATTTCATTTGTTTCTAATTTCTAAAACTGGATGGATAGACTATAGAAATATTTACCGACATCCGAAAGTCTAGAAGCAGAAATATCAAAAGGAATAAATTAAAAGATACATTGACAAGACCAAAGGGGATGTGTAAATATGAAAAGGACTCATGTAAGAGTCATTTTGAAGTTACACAGGATAGTCTCATCATTCATGAAGGTTGTTCCTAGGTCTTTTAGATTATTTGTAAGAGTACACTCATTATGTAATTGGATGTGTGAAATTTTTACTAAAAGTAGGATTTAAGGTGTGGGTGTGTTTGACTAATTGAACATATGCCCATAAAGATCAGATCCATATGGGAATATTATCTATGAAGTTTGAAAGTATATGGAGACACTTGTTAAGATTACTACTTAAAATTATAATCATCTTATGTATCTAAAATAAAAGGATTGTATCATTCATCCCATGGAGTAGGACTAAGTATAAACTATGTAAAATTGTGTTGTTATTTGAATTTATTATCCCACTTGTTTGTATTTTGAAATATATTTTCTATATTTTCATGTGTTTTGTAGTATGGTGTCTTATGTTTGGATTTTCTTCTAAGTTCAGGTACATCGTGTATGCAGGATGATTCTTATTTCTTTTTTTTTCACTATTTAATTATTGGTGGCTAAATTTCCATTAGGAGGCTCTGGACCCAAGATAAAAAATACTTATACTTATAGTTCTGGGAATATATTTTTGAAAATTTAGATAATGTGGGGTTTTACCTCATCAAGTGGGGTTATAATTAATTTTCATAATTCTCCTAAAGGTATTGTGAGTTTTGATATATAAGATAATGTGTAGGGTGTGGATTCAACTGAATTTGCTGAAGACAATGGGAGGAGTCCCACTTGGTATGGGAATCCACCTACACTAACTAAGGATGCCCTACCAGTATACTAGGATGCCCTACCAGTATACTAGACTCTTTGAGTGAGGCTAGTTTGGATTTGGAAGCTACCCATTACCTTTATTCTTATGATTTTAATAGATTACCTATTCCTTTAGAACCATTGTTATGATGGTGTAACTGAGGGAAAATTACATTGTTGCGATTATGGATGAAAAAGAAATTGATATAGAAAATGAAATATTGAAAAATTTTATAGATGTTATGAATTATGTCTTCTATGGTTATTATAAACATTATAAAGTGGGTATGATCAATTAAAATAAATAACTTAGGATATTGAAAATTGTATTGATTACAATGGATGATAAATTCCATTCATTTATTGACTCATCAGATGTTGAAAATATTCCAATTATAATGAATATGGTGAGGGTTTATGTGCATTGGACATTATTCTATTGATATTTTAGTGTCGTATTTGTGTTTGGTTCTCTTTGTGGTTATTTTTTAGGGTTTTAAATTATTATTTTTCTCTAATATTCACTTGGAATGTGACTATATTTAGGTCCTAGTTTTTAACTTACTCATCATATTGGATGTTTGGGATACACCTTTGATTGGACTATATGGTGAAATATATGTTGGTGGGGTTTTTTATTTTTGTTGTAGTTTTTGGTTTAGTAGGATCAAGAGTCTATTCCCAGCAACTTGGTTTTTTCATGGGTCCTTGTACTTTCTTAATCCTGCAAAATAAATTTTTAAAACTTGTTCTAAAATTTAATTATATAATATCATGCAAATATTTAATTTATTATCCTTTTAATTCAAAAAACACAGTTTTTGTTTCATTTGAACTTGAAATTTTTGTTGATAAATTGTAGATTTATGGAAATGAGGATCATAAGAAAAAAAGGGTTATATATACATCTTACACCACCTCCCTGAAACCAAAATCTAATAACATTATATCTTTAATGGGAAGTGATAATTTGATCAGTCCCTATATGTGGGGTATAGTTCAAATGCAAGAGTGGATTTGATAACTATATCTATAATAGAGAAAATAATTGGTGAAACGAAAAAGAATTCATCTCATATAAAAAAGGATGGTTAGTAATCTCCCATTTAGAATTTTCACATGATTATCCAAACATGGAAGGTTATTCTTTTTTATAGTTCAAGATGGATACCATAGATGATGTGCAGCTAAGGAACCGGGGGATGGATCTAAAATAGGATAGTTGAATGTTTATTAGGGAGTATATTTCTATTCTAAAGTGAATGAGGTGAAACCAGGGATTTTAAAATTGGTACCTCATCCTCAATATGATGTCAATCACTCTAATTTTTTATCTATAAAATAAAATTATATTTTGTATAAGGAGGAATATAACGAGATAATGATAAAGATATGGAAAGTAAAAATTCAAAAAAATGAAAATATATTTAGATTAATGCTTTTGGTATTACCTTGAAATGATTATAAAGAAGATCCATTACCTACAAACACAAAGGGGATATTTATTTTTTTATGGAAAATCATACCTAAGATCTAAATAGGAAGGAATACCTGTCTTATTGGTTTTGATTCTTTTTTTTCATTTTTTACTTGGTTTTATCACTACCCTCAAAAATAAATATGAGGTGTATGATATAAAGTAAAAAATAGAGAGAAGAATCCACTTTTGATGAATTTTGGACAATGAGTAAGGTTTTTATAAACCATTATGCCGCTCTCTTAAAGGAATTATAATATCTAAAAGGAAAAAAGCTATTACAGGCATTCATATGTCTATTCTAATAAAACTCCATCCTTTAAAAGACTGTAGATAACAATGTGAGTTACATGGTTAAACTAATGACCATGAACAAAGATTATTACTGAGAGGTAACTCATTACTAAATTAATTTGTAATCTATTTATTATTATAAATATAGGAACAATAATAAAAATTAATATATAATTTATAATAAATTATATATTTAAATGGGTACATGTCATGTATTCTTACATGACATTGTGTGTGTGAATATATATATATATGTGTGTGTGTAGCATCCCAGATATTTATAGAATAATAACTTTTAATATCTATTAATATTTATGAATAAGATATTAATTTTATGTTAAATATAACACTTTTTCTGATAGCGTACTCAACATGAAAAAATGGATTTCTTCAAAATCTTACGTTGCACACAACATTGAGTTATACGGAAAAATAATGTAATAATATTATTAATATTTTAAATTTTAGTTAACACCTAGACATTGTATTAGAGTTAATTAAAATAACTAACTAAAATATGATTATACATGTTTGTTAAATGTTTTTACATTTTTCTGATATATATTAGAGGATTAAAATGAGAATGAATCCAATTTCAAGCATAAAATACTATAATATTTTAAAAGCTCGGTTTACCACATTTTGATGGACAACCCTTTTTAAATATAGTTTTTGTAACTTTTATATGTTCTATTTGAAAAAATAAACTTCTTATTTAGAACCGGGACATCAAAATTTAATTTGGTTTCAATTTTGGTATTTTTTATGATGAAATTTATATTTTAATGAATAGTGAAAAAGACTGCATTTTAATTCAAAACTGTCTTTTCATATAAATTATTTATATAGTTAGATTATAATTTTAATTAGTTTTAAAGTATAATTGGATTAAGTTTTTATCATTTAATCTAATTTCAGTCATTTTAAGTAATTTCAATTTTAAATTGGACATAAACACATGTAAATATTTTAATAGTTTTTACTTCTTAAAAACCCGCTTTTTATTTTTGACAACATGAATTAATTTTAAATTAATTTCTACCAATTATGTATTTTGAATTTGGAAAAATAGATTCCATAATTGGAATCATAAGTTTCAAATTGTTTAAATAGGTACCTTTTATTTTTGTATATTATGAGTAGTAACTTCAGTATTTATTTTTATTTACCATGGTTAACGGGTAAATATGGTAAATATGGGTAAAAAATATTATAGAAATATTAAAATATCATAACACATGTACTAATATTATTTTATTAGATATATAAAACCATGGGAATCCTTGGGTTTATTTTGGGAATCCATTCAGCCACTTTGATGTGATAATGACATGTTATAATAATTAATTTAAAGTAAAGAGAAATATAACATAAAATTGTATCTTTTACTAAATTGATTTTAATATAAGGTTATATAAATGATATATTTGACTATAAATATCCATTATAAATATAAAAATATTTCCTACATCATGTTATTTTATTTATAATTTTTAGATATTAAATAAATAATTTTATTTATGACATAATGATGATGCAATGATTGCTTCATTAATAAAATATTCAAATAAATGATATTATAAATATTAAAATAAATACTATTTGACATAATTAATTTCATCCATTAATTCTATGGGTTAATATGACATGTTAGTATTTATTAAATGTTTTTTTCGAAGGAATCAAGTTGTTATGAATTTGTAAAAAAGACAAGTATGAATAATGTCCAAAATTGACATAATTCATAACTTAAAATATAAAATAGTTTATTAATTAATATTAAATTACTAAAAATATGATATTAATCCAAATTGTTAATATAATTCCAAATATGTAATAAATGACTTTTTTGTGGGTCGTTTTACATGATATGGTAATTACATTAACCCACAATGTGTAAATAACATGATATCACTGTAAGATTAAAAAGGTTAAAATAAGGGTTAGAAAAAAAGATAAGGATAATAAATATTCAAAACTTGTCTAAAAATTATTTGATGATGTATATTCAAACTAAAATCATCGTATATTTGAATTAAATGAGTATTGGATCATTTTTAATCAAAATTTAATTTATAATAAATTAATATTTCAAGACCTTCTTGAAGTGCCCCTCCTCCCTCTTATAAAAGGTCACCAACTATACCCACTTATGCACAACTATAAAGCACCTTGTATCATCAAAATTTTACTCAAATAATCTCTAAACATACCTCCCTTACTCCTATAATCCATACCTTGGGAATAAGTCAATTCAATAAATCCTTTTGGCTCAAATCAAAAGAAGTTACCCAATTTAGAGGTAACGTCTTCTCTCAAGTTATTTTATTTTATTTTCCTTATACACTCACTATTATATTCTTATTAAATGATTAAATAATAAAAAAATTATCCTAAATATACTAGTATGTTTTTATGTGAAGTATTATAACTACACTTACACACACCACCATCTAATGGATATGAAAATACTGTTTCTGTGTATGGTGAACTACTACCTCACGAAACGGTGATTGTTCAATTTTCTCCTACCACATTTCAATGTAAAAATTAGGATGAAACTATATTTATATATGATATATATTATATTTATATTTTCTCTATGCTTCTGTAATTTTTTTTACAACATACCTTTATGCTTTTTATAATGTGTAAATACGATAATTTCATTTGGGGAATTGCGGACTACCACCCCTCAAAGTGATGCCATAAATGGAACATAAAAAGTATGGAGATAATGAACTTATGTAACATATATAAAATATATATTATACTAGAATCATAACTTTCCTATTTATCATTTAGTTTTCATTTGTTTAATATGATAAAGAAATGAAAGTAGCATTCATGCGTACGTACGACCTACCGTCTCCATGAACGGTGAATTTTATTTCTTATCTTAAAATTATATAGACTATTATAAATACATATATAATAGATATATAATATATTTATATCATGAATAATATTCTGGAGATGATGTAATTTTTACCACATGGACAATTTACATCAAACAAGTTCATTTTTGACTCAAGTACTGAATATCGACAACCGACCAATATGAACTTAAATAATTATGTAATTTTTATAACATGATGATAAGTAATATAAAATGAATAATAAACCTTAAAAAGGTTCTAAATTAAGTATAAATTAACCTAATTTTATTATTCAGGAATATAAATAATGAACGAGACAAGTCAGACTCAAGGTAAGGGACTTCGTCTCAATCTTCTTTCATTGAGGCATATTTTGATAATATATAGATCATTATTTTATACATGGTATAATAAACCCCTTTGACTTTTATTTTCATCCAAAGGGAATATTTTTCTACAAATCATTTTACTAAATGACAAAAAGGAATGTTTTTAACATATGCGGCAACAATGACTTCTCTGCCGCCATAACCGTTATTTTATATTTAGATTACTCTATAAGAATTAATGTTTTTAAAAGGAAAAAATACATTATTCCCTTTTTGGGTGTTTTTTTATTGATTTTTTTTTTGAAATGGAGTGAATATTTCAATATCTTTAATTGATTTATTGTGATTGAAAATGAAATTTTATTAGTGAAATGTTGATATTTGTAATATTTTATGTGTTATGATTATATAATGGTACTTAGAAATTTGACAGGTGGTTATGTGATAAACCAAATAAGGGTTGTTACGTGATAAACCAAAATAAGGATGGTTCTATGATAAAATAAGGACGGGTGGTTATGTTATAACCTTCAATGCATTGGGTATGGAAGTTTAACATATGGCTATTCAATTTAGTGATATGTGTAGAATTCGACCGTATGGTTATTCCATTTAAGTATGTTTATATCCCAAGTTACATTTATATGTTATATGTTTCTTTCTATGGGCTTCATGGTAATATTTTTGTTACAAAAAGGGTAAGAAATGAGCTTATATTCAGGGAATTATATTTACTACTTCTTAAATGTGAAAAGTATTACTTTATGAAAAAGTATTCATGATTTTCATATTATACCAAGACTAACAGTTTTCCTTCTTTGTGTATCCCTTACCGATCTCTTTTTTCTCATCCAAACTTTTGAAATGTACTTAATAGGACTTAAAGAAGAATAGAGTCAAGGATGGGATCAAGGAAAAGTCATGATATTTAAAAAATGAAATGAAACATGTTTTTTAAAGAGTTTTTTTGTTTTATGAAAAAATGGATAGCGAGTAGAAGTGTCTACTTGTAATATTCACGTTGTTATGTATCAGTTATGACCTAATTCTCTAAATCTTTAAACCTAAAAAGACCCTCAATGTGAATTAAAGTCAAATTATTGACTTATCTCAAGATTAAGTAATGTTTAAGGTTGGGGTATTATAGTTCGTATCAGATGTCGGTTTAGATAACTTTAGGAGTTAGAATATTGTTAATAGAATATCCCTAAAATATTTTTACTTTATAGTAAAATTGAAATGATTTAGAATTTGAATATTTCCACATTGTTTCGTCTAATATATGTTTAATCATAATGGTTTTCCATAGAAGAAACAGGGTAGCTTTCCTAGGAAAGCATACAGAGGGAAATGACCTTTGAAATAAATATCCTGAGATGGTCAGAGTCAGAACTGAATAGTTTATTGTAGTGATGGATTAGTTGAATCAGGAAATAAATGGTGGTGGTTTTCATGCATGAGATCAACTAGACCAACCGCAGAAGCATATGTCGATCGTAGAGCATTTTATGAGGCTAAGTCCCCCATAATTTAAAGGATCATCTGACCATGTGCGAGCTAAAGGGTGGATTAAAGCATTGTAAAATATTTTTGATGTAATGGGTTATTCAGAAAATCAAAAAGTTTGGTCTTTATGTTTATCATTTTGAATGTGAAGCAGATCAGTGGTGGTCAATGATTAAAAATATCATAGGAAGTGAAGATATTGAATCCATGGAATGGGATGAATTTAATAATATATTACATGAGAAATATTTTCCCAAGGCTATTTGATTTAGGATGGAAGATAAATTATTGGAATTTAGAAAAAATGAGGAAGATTAGGTGGATTCATATGAATAAAATTTCTCCTATTTGTCAAGGTATGTCCTAAATTTTATCTGGGATATTGATAGTAAGATAAATTGGTTTTACTTAGGATTGAGGCCGAAATATCAAAGGGTGTTATCTTCCCATGAATTCAAAAGCTATGATAAACTTGTATGATTTGATGAGAAGGTATAAATGGAGTTTCCTGATGAGCATGTATTCCATGAGAGTAAATAAAATAAGTGATCGAGTTGTAAGGCAATGGGAAAGGATACATAAAAGAAGCATGGATGTAAGAAAAACAAATTCCTAACTTGTGATAAGTGTGGTAAAAAAACATCCTGGAGAATGTCTCTCAATGTCCCGAAAGTGGTTTTGATGTGGAAATACTCATCATATTTCTCATAACTGTAAGGAATATGATCAGGTAGGCAATGAAAAAACAATGGTAATATGTTTTAGTTGTAATGAGATAGGACATTATGCCAATGTGTGTCCAAAGATGATTACTCAAGGTGGAAACTAGAACGATAGAAATTAGAAGGGCATGAAAAAATTATTTTCAACTACTATGGTTTATGTGGGACCATCAAATGAAGTGGTGACAGGTATGTTAAAGATTTCTTCAAAATATTCCAATACTCTAATTGACTCTGGATCTTTACATTATTTCATTTCTGAGATCTTTGCAAGAAAATTGGATATAGAACCTCATGAAAGCGATATATAACTTTTGGTAAAATATCCAGGTGGAATTATTAAAGAAACCAAGATTTATATGAATATTTATATTATCATTAGTGGGATATTATTTCCTACAAATCTGGTTGAACTTTTGATAGTAGAATTTGATATCATTTTGGGTATGGATTGGATTTAAGTTTATCATGATAAAATAGATTGTAAATCTAAGAAAGTTTTATTAAATGATTTTATACCTTTGATAACATTCAAATAAGATGAAATATTGATTAAATATGGTAGTGAAAGTTATCTGGATCATGTTGTTGAAAAGAAAGAATGATTTTTAATTAATGACCTTTCCAGTAGTGAATGAATTTACAGATGTTTCTCCTAATGAATTTCCTAGTATTGTTCCAAATCAGGAGGTTGAATTTACTATTGATTTAGTGTCTATGAAAAGCCAATTTCTAAACCCCCTTATTTAATGTCTCCAGTAGAACTGGTGGAATTTAAAAAACAATTACAATAATTACTTGATAAAGGTTTCATTCGACCTAGCACTTCACCATGGGGTGCTCCATTTTTATTTCTGAAAAAGAAAGATGGTTCTATAAGACTATATATTGATTACAGATCCTTGAATAACAACACTATTAAGAACAAGTAATCATTTACTCATATCAATGATTTTTTTGATCATATATAGGGAGCTAAGTATTTTTCAAAGATTGATTTGAGGTTCATGTGCCATCAGCTGAAGGTGAATAAGGATAAAATTCCAAAGACAGCTTTCCAAAAGAGATATGGGCATTATAAGTTTGTATTTATTATCTTTGGGTTATCTAATGCACCTGTTGTATTTATTAATATCATTAATAGAGACTTTCATCAGTTTTTAGATCAGTTTGGGGTTATATTTATAGATTATATTTTGGTATATTCTAAAAGCTGAGAGGAACATGAGTGTCAATTAAGGATTGTTTTTCAAACCTTAAAAGAAAAGAAACTATATGGAAATTTTAGTAAGAGTGAAATTTGGTTGAATTTTTTTTAATCCTTGGTCATATTGTTTTTAAAGATGTCATAACTATTGAACCTTATAAAAAAAAGTTGTTTAAGAGTGGACAAGACCTACCAATATCATAGAGATTCATAGTTTTCTTGGATTAGTTGGTTATTACCAAAAGTTTGTTGAAAACTTTTCTCAGTTATCTATCACACTAACTAAGCTAACATGTAAGGGAGTTAAGTTCATCTAGAAAAAATAATGTGATGTTTATTTTCAATAATTTAAAAGAAGATTGGTAAATGATTTAGTTTTGACCCTGCCTTATAGGAATGGTGAATTTTTTATCTACAGTGACACATCATTGAAAGGACTTGGTTTTTTCCTAATGCATAATGATAAGGTAATTGATTATGATTTACATTAGTTGAAACTTAATGAGCTAAATTACCCTACATATGATTTGGAATTATCTTCTGTTGTTTTTTCATTAAAAATTTTGAGGCCTAATTTGTACGGAATAAAGTGTGAAATATATACGGATAACAAAAATTTTAAGTATATATTCAATAAAAAAAATTAAAAATGAGATAGAGGAGATTTCTAGAATTAATCAAGGATTATGATTGCATGATCCATTACCATCCAGGAAAGGAAAATAAAGTGACTGAAGATTTGGGTCGAAATAGTAATGATACATTAACCATGCTACGTTTGGAACAAGATCCTGTGGTTTCTAATTTGATGAATTTTGAATTGGATGTTTCTGGTGTAGGGAATTCCTATATTTTGTTTTAGGTTGTAGTGAAACCATCTCTATCAGAAAAAATTAAGCAAGCGCAACAATAATATAGTGAGTTTCAGAAAAAGTTAAATTTGGTTCAAAAGGGTAAGTTAAATGAATTTAACATTGACAAAGATTTTTTTTTGATGCTTAGAAAGAGATTATGTGGGCCTTGTGATTTACAGTTGAAGAAAGGGTTGTTATGTAATGCTCATAATTCTCTGTTTTCATTTCATCCTGATAGTACTAAGATGTACAGAGATCTTCAGGAGTATTACTGGTGGGATGGAATGAAAAGAGATATTGCTGACTTTACTGTGAAGTGTTGGACTTTTCAACAGGTTAAAGAATAATGACAGTTACCAAAATGGTTGATTCAACCTTTTATTATGCTGAAGTGAAAATGGGAAAATATATCCATGTACTTCATAGTGGGATTACCAAATACTTATCGAGGTGACAATGAAATCTGGGTTATTGTTGATCGATTGACTAAATATTCTCATTTTATTCTTATCCAAGATACTCTATCTCTAGATCAACTTTCTTGAATTTATATTAAAGAGATAGTCATGTTACATGGAGTTACTCTCTCCATTGTATCTGATCATGATTCCATGTTCACTTCTAACTTTCGGAAATGCCTTTAGAAGTCTTTGGGAACAGAATTAAATTTCAGTACAATTTTTCATCCTCAGTCAAATGGGAAGTCAGAACAAAAAATTCAGACCATGGAGGATATGCTATGTGCTTGTTCAATAGATTACTAAGAAAGTTGGGATCAACATCTTTCTTTGGTTGAATTTTCTTATTATAACAGTTTTCATTCTAGTATACAAATGGAACTATTTGAGGCATTATATGGAAAGTGGTATTGAACTCCATATTTTTGGGATGAGGTAGGTGAAAGGAAGTTGATGGGACCAGAATTGGTAGAATAGATGGCATAAAAATTTCAGTTGATTCAAAAGCATATGAGGACAGCTCAGAGCATGCATAAAAGTTACGTGGATAACTGGAGGAAGGATATTTCTGTTGAGGAAGGTGATCACGTCTTTCTCAAAGTTTCTCCATGGAAAAGTGTGATGTATTTTTTTAAGAAGGGAAAGCTGAGTCCGAGGTTCATTGGACCCTATGAAATCCTAGGGAAAGTTGGATACTTGCCTAAAAGGTGGATTTACCTCCATGTTTAACCCAAGTACAGAATGTTTTTATGTTTCAATGTTGAGAAAGTATATGCTATATATATATATCATGTTTTGAGTAAATAGGTAGTCCAGTTGGAATAGAATCTTTTTATGAGAAACAACTAATACAGATTCTTGACCATAGAGAGCAAGTGGTACAGAATAAGGTGATTCATCAAGAAAAAGTTTTGTGAAAAAAAAAACCATATGGTTGAAGAGGAAATGTGAAAATATGAAAATGCTATCAAGGATAAATACCCCCACTTATTTGATAAGTAAATAAAATTGTGGGGACACAATTTCTAAAATGGGGGAATGATATAGTATCTTAGGTATTTATAGAATAATACCTTTTCATATCTATTAATATTTATGAAAAAGATATTAGTTTTACGTTAAAGAGTACAATTTTTTTTGATAGCTAACTTGACACGTAATAATGGGTTTATCTAAAATCTTACATTACACACAACATTGAGTTATACCGAAAAATAATACAATAATAATATTATTATTTTAAATGGTAGTTAACGCCTAACCGTTGTATTGGAGGGAATGAAAATAACTAACTAAAATATGATTATAAATATTTGTTAAATGTTTTTACATTTATCCAATAAATATTATAGGCTTAATATGAGAATTAATCCAATTCTAAGCACAAAATACTCGAATATTTTTAAAAGATTGTTTTACCACCTTTTGATGGAGAACCCTTTTTAATTATAGTTTTTTTACTTTTATATGTTCTATTTGACAAAATAAACATTTTCTTTATAATAGAGACAACAAAATTTACTTTGGTTGAAATTATGGTATTTTTATGATGAAATTCATATGTTAATGAATAGTGAAAGATACTGCATTTTAATTCAAAACTACCTTTTCATTTAAATTATTTATATAGTTAGATTGTCATTTTAATTGGTTTTAAAGTTTAATTGGATTTGGTTTTTATCATTTAATCCAATTTTGGTCATTTTAAGTAATTTTACTTTTAAATTGGGTATAAACACATGTCAATATTTTGATAGTTTTTACTTCTTAAAAACCTACTTTTTGTTTTTGATAACAGAAATTAATTTTAAATTAATTTCTGCCAATTATGTGTTTTGAATTTAGAAAAATGGATTCCATATTTGGAATCAGAAAGTCCAAATTGTGTAAATAAGTACATTTTATTTTTTTACATTATGAATAGTAACTTCGGTAATTATTTTTATTTACCATGGTTAAAGGGTAAATCTGGTAAATAAGGGTAGAAAAATAATATTATAATAATATTAAACTATCTTAACACATGTCTTGATCCTATTGGATGAGGTATGTCTAACCATGGGTATCTTTGGGTCGATTTTGGGACCCCATTGACCGACTTGGGTGTGATAATGACATGTTATAATAATTAATTTAAATTAAAGAGAAATATAACATAAACTAGTATCTTTTACTAGAACAATTTTAATATAGGGTTATATAATTGACCACTTTGACTACAAATAGTAATTAGAAATATAAAATTATTTCCTACATCATGGTATTTTTTTAAAAAAATTATACATTAAATAAATAATTTTATTTATGACACAATGATTATGTAGTGATTGATTCATTAATAAAGGATTCAAATAAATGACATTATAAATATTAAAATAAATATTATTTGACATAATTAATGTCATCATCAAATTCTCTAGGTGAAAATGATATTTTAGGATTGATTCAATGTTTTTTTCTAAGGAATCAAATTTTTATGAATTTGTAAAAAAGTCATGTATGATTAGTGCCCAAAATTAACATAATTCATAACTTAAAATATAAAATAGATTATTAAATGATATTAAATTAATAAAAATATAATATTCGGCCAACTGGTTAAGATATGTCCAAATATTTCATAAATTACTTTTTATGGGTCTTTTGAAAAGATATGGTAATTAAATTAACCAACAATGTGTAAATAACATGATATCACTATAAGATTAAAAATGGTAAAATAAGGGTTAAACAAAAAATTACGGTTAAAAAATATTAAAAACTTGTATGAAAAATATTGGATGATGGGTATTCAAACCAAAATTATCTTATCTTAAAATTAAATGAGTTTTTGACCTTTTTTAACCGAAATTTAATTTGTAATAAATTAATATTTCAAGACCTTCCTAAAGTGCCCCTCCTCCCTCTTATAAAAGGCCACCAACTCTACCCACTTACTCACACCTCTAAATCCCCTTGACCCATAAAAATTATGCTCAAATAAGCTCCCGAAACCCCCAAATTCATTCTATAAGCATTACCTTGGGAAGAATGCAATTCAAGAAATCCTTTTGGATCAAATCAAAAGAAGTTACCCAATTTAGAGGTAACATCTTCTCTCAAGTTCTTTTCTTTTATTTTCATTATCCACTACCTATGCTCTTCTTATTCTATGATTACATAACAAAAAAATATCCTTAATATACTAGGATGTTGTTATGTGAATTATTCTAACTACACTTACACACACCTCTATCTAATGGATACGAACATACTGTTTCTATGTACGGAGAACTACTACCTCACGAAACGATGATTGTTTAATTTTATCCTACCACCTCTCATGGTGGAAATTATGATGGAACTGTATTTATATATGATATATATTATATTTATATTTTCCCTACACTTATTTACTTTTTATTTACAACATACCTTTATGCTTTCCATAATATGTAAATATGATAATTTCATTTGAGGAAGTGCGGACTACCACCCCCTCAAAGTGATATGACCCGTTCATGCCATAATGGAATGTATAAAAATGGTTTTAATGAACTTATATAAAATATATAACATATATGTTATATTTGAATCATAAAATACATATGTATCATTTAGTTTTCATTCATTTAATATGACAATGAAATGAAAGTAGCGTTCATACGTACGTACGACCAACCATTTCCATGAACGTTGCATTTCATTTATTATATCCAAATGTTATAGACTATTATAAATACATACAAACTAGATATATATGAATTTTAAATCCAGAATAATATTTTTTAGATGATGTATTTTTGACCACATGGGCAATTTACATTAAACAAGTTCATTTTCGACTGAAGTACCAAATATCAACAAGTGATAGATATGAACTTAAATAATTATTTAATTTTTATAACATGATGATAAATAAAATAAAATGAATAATAAACTTGAAAAATTTTCTTAAGAAAGTATAAATTAACCTAAGTTTATTATTCAGTAATATAAAGAACGAAAGAGACAATTCAGACTCAAGGTAAGGGACTTCGTCTCAATCTCCTTTCATTAAGTCATATTTTGATAATATACACCTCCTTCTTTTATACATTCTATAATAAACCCCTTTAAATTTTAATTTCATTCAAAGGGAATACTTTTCAATGAAGCATTTTAATAAACGACCAAAAGGAATATTTTTAACGTATGCGGTGACAACAACTTCTCCACCTCCATATCCATTATTTGATATTTGGATTCCTCTAGAAGCCTTAATATTTTTAAAAGTAAAAGAAATCCATTATTCCCTTTTTTTGGTGTTTTGGTATTGAAGATGGTTTTTTAAATGGACTGAATATTTCACTATCTTGAAATGTTATTAGTGAAATGATGATATTTGTAATATTTTATGTGTTATGATTATATAATGGTATTAGGAAATTTGACGGGTGGCTACGTGAAAAAAATACAAGTGGTTACATGATAAACCAAAATATGGGTGGTTCCATGATAAACCAAGGATGTGTTGTTATATTATAACCTCTAATGCACTAGGTATGGAATTTGGTCATATGGCTATTCCATTTAGTGATATGTGTGGAAGTCTACCGTATGGTTATTCCATTTAAGTATTCTTATGTCCCAAGTAACCTTTATATTTTATATGTTGTTTTCTATAGGATTTATGGTAATATTTTGGTTAAAAAATGGGCAATCAATGAGTTTATATTCAATAAAGTATATTTACTACTTCTTAAAGGTGAAAATTATTACTTTATGATAAAGTATTCATGGTTTTCATGTTATCTTAAGACTAACAGTTTTCATTCTTTGTGCATCCCTTATTGATCTTTTTATGCACATCCCAAGTTTTGAATTTTTTTATGGGAAATAAAGTAGAGAAGATTCAAGGATGGGATCAAGGAAAAGTCATGTTGTTTAAAACATGAAATGAAACATTTTTCTTTTTAAAGAGTTTTTGTTTTATGAAAAAATGGATAGTGAGTTGAAGTGTCTACTTGTAATATTCAAGGTGTTTTGTATAATTTATGACCTAATTCTCTAAATATCTCAACCTAAAAAGATCCTTAATGTGAATTAAATTCAAATTATTAACTTATCACAAGATTAAGTAATGTTTAAGGCTGAGGCTTTATAGAATGTGTGTTAATATATTTGAATATATGTGTAAATATGAAAACACAATTAAAAATTTTATGTAACTATATTATTATATTAATATTATATTTTTTAAAAATAAAAGTAAATAAATATACTTTGAATGGAATGTGTGTTAATGGATTAATATATCTCATGATTCCAAGTAGTCGTCGACTCAAATATCTACTTAACATTCTATATAGTCATAAATCTTTTTCTTTGACTTCTTAATTATAAATCACGTGAGTTTTGTTTTCAATAAAATTTTAAAATAAAAAAAATAAAGAGGCATATCATTTGTACTTATGAATGGAAGTATCCTATGAAACTAAGTCATCCTAGGTTCTATCTTTTTCCCAGGTTTTAGTGTGAATGTCATAAATATAAATAAAAAAATATAATAGAAAGAGTGTGGATGAGTTTTTACACCAATGGTCGGGTTTTCCCTGAATAACCAAGCCATTTCAAGTTTGATACTCCGCTCAGATACCACTTTATAATTCATAATTTTTATTTCATTAATGATAAACAACACATTATGAGTATTTATATATATTTGGATGAGTGTGTTTGTGTGTCACTTGTTATCTAGTATATATAAAAAAACAATAAAATAATAAAGATATAAATATATATACATGACTAGGTTTAAGATTTTCACTAATAGTTGGAAATGAGCCCAAAAACTAAATTAACATAGGTTTGAATCTACGAACATGAATTGGGTTAGGTTTATCCTTTTTACTAATTTTCATAGTTAAAAAAATAAAAAAAATGTTACAAGATGTGTTGTCTTTTGAAAAAACATTATGTGTGAAAAAAAACCCAGGTATTCATGTGACATGTGAAACAATATACACTATCAAAGCATCTTGTAAATTTTCATGTTATGTGCTTATATATAAATCATGTGGTTAAAATTTTTATATTTTTAAAGGAATAATCTTGTACTTTTTAGATGTTTCCCCTATATCTCTTATGAAATATTGTGGTTGAAAAATTAAACCCACCTTACCCTAGGGAAGTAATTGTCAACATCAATTCTTTTATTTAGTTGTCTACTTATGGAACCCAGCTAAAATAGTTTTATAATTTTTGAAGTATAATGATTTTAATCACCCCTGTAAAGAAATTAAATTCTAAAATTCCATCCTAAATATTATTTAATTAATGGTCACATTTTTTTCAAAACAAATATTATCATAAAATCAATCTTTTTTTTATAGTTTCATTTTTTTAATTTTATTTTATATTAAACAATTATGAGTAGAATTATCCCAAAATATATTATTGTGATATTCTATGCATGGTTTAGTGATCCATATCCTTGGTATAAGCAATTATGATCTTGTTAATGTTTAGTCGATGTGGAATGCCTTTAGATACTTGGAATCGACATTGGTTCATTAATATTTTTCTAATTCTTATTTATTGGATACATATCTACCCTATGTGGTTTCAATATTTTTTTTGTTATTATGACAAGAACCTTTGATGTTAACTAATGGTTATCCCTTAAATAATATAAGTTATATAATTTCAATCTAGTAGGTTGGTGACATAATGTGTTTTATTTTGGTATATTTTTCTATAGACACTGATGATGGTTTACATTTCATTCTTATTTATAGGAGGATTTTTAACTCAAAAAATCATGGCTATGTTTCATGATTTTTTATTGTGCAATGTTTTAATTTTTCCTATCATGTGTCTATAAAACCTTTATAATTGATTTTTTATTTAGATTTAACAAAACTATTAATATAGTGTTATAAAATTTTAAAAAAGAGTCAAAGAAGAGTAAAATTATAAAATTTTACAACCTACCCAATTCATGAGATTACTTTAGGAGAAGTATTACTTGAAAAATAATTTGTGTTCTAATCATTATAAATTTATTTATTACTTGAATTTAAAATATATTTAATATTTACTATATAGAAAAATGAAGTGAAAATTTTAGTGGTCATATTGGATTACATTTACTACCTCTTTATTATTTTGATCCCACCTCACTTATTTTTGTTTGGATCAAGCCATGTGAAACCCATTTTCGGATAAGTTATTGAAATAATTGAAGAGTGAATTTGAGAGTCTAAAATTTATCACTGGATGAAGATGATGGAGTGTCATGACCAATTTTAAGATGTTTAGATACTAGATGATCTAAAGTTATAAGAATAAATTATGGATGTAGGATATTGAGAAATGAAAAAGTTACCCCTGATGAGTTCAATAGAGTTAATGTAGAGACATTAAGGAATTACATGGGAGTGAACATGTGATGTTTCTAGAAGATGACACTAATCCTTGAAAGGAGGAGTTAAAGTGGTAGAATTATTAGACTGAGTGGATAGATGACCACAAATATTGTATCTATGTAGACTTTTCCCCATGAAATTCAGAAAGCAATGTCAACTAGTTACACCAACTAAACTCTACTCTATTAGTAAGAGGAAACCACTTGTAGTGAGGACTTACAATCTTACATTATAATCATCTTCCAATACTTCAATAAAAGTGATACATAATTTCCCACATTTATTAGGTCTCATATCTAAACCATGTAAAAAATATATTTTTTTCTTTTTCACTTTATTTCTTTCAATCATTTTATTTTTGGAGTTCTTGGATGATTTATTCATAGGTTAGTGTTTCAGTGTGCTGAATTAAATGTGATTGTCTTTTACGTTACAGTTCATTGAGTATGTAGGTTCTTTCGGATACTTTGTTCCCATATCATATGTTTTGTAGGTGTATTTTCTAGTATTTTATCAGTGGTTTCATCATACCCAACAAGTGGTATTAGAGCTTTGGTAATTGATATTAGAACGAAACGACCTTGGTAAAGGTGATTTAGAGCTTAGAAACTATAGAATCTCTAGGAAGATATGCGGAATATATAGCTTCATATGTTGTAATTTAGGAAGGATATAAGTTTTTAGGTTAATTTTAGAGACCTATAATAGTTCAACAATAAATATAGATATACAAAAGTGATCCAAATTACTTTCTTATCACGAGTGATAGAGATCATGAGATCCTACAATAGGTTTCTACTATGAAGGGATTGAATTAGTAGAAATTATCCATGAGTAATGGGATTTATTGTTTACATGTTTCTAGAAAATAGAATATTATGTAAAGGCCTATAGGGAATAAGGTACTTTGGAATAAATGGGTTAATTGGAAGAAGGAGGAAGAATATAGTATAGAGTGATGCAAGAAAAGGCTAGTTGTGAAGGTGTTTCAACAAATAGAAGGTTTGGATTTTTTTGAACATACTTATTCATATTTTAAAGAAAATTACTATTTTAATGGTTCGATGCATGGTTGAAAATGGAATAATTTCATATGGTGAAGTTGTATGGGAAGAAAAAAATTTCATATTTTGGACTTAGATGAAGAAATATTCTATGATAAATAAAAAGGTTTCATGAATAAATGAAAGTTAATTCTTTGGTGCAAGTTGAAGAATAGAATTTATGATTTGAATCAGGTTATAAGGAAGTAGAAAATTTTTTAATTACATTGGAGAAGAATAGAAGTTCATCTAGAGTAATGTGGATCATTAATGTTACTGAAATATGTTTGATAATGGAATCTTTATCACCCCACTTCTCTATGTTGATGACATGATTATTCCTAGTATAGTAAAAGAAAGGAGTGATGAGTTAAAATATTAATTATAACAAAGTTTTTAGATAAAGGATCTTGTAATGTCTCTTATTTTTCCGTTTAATATTTTAAATATTATATGGAATTACTTCAAGACCAGGCGCTAAGACAACATGTTATTATGAGGCCCAGTGTTCCCAGAAGAAATGTTTGAAAATACTAAACTTTAAATAGCATGCATGAGTGGTTTTCTAGAAAAAATAAAATAAATTATAAATGGATGCCCAAATCAAAAATATGAGGGCACTTTTTCATTTAGAGAAGAAAATTTACCTTAGTTGAGGCCTAACATCGGCCGCCATAGGTCGGCTCTGAAAGATAGTTTTTTGACATATCAAGAATAAAAATATTTTTATTTAAAATATTTTTATTCGAAAAAACAATGTTTCTTTTTAAATTTTTCCTTTTAAGTAGGTATCCAAGGATAGGATAATAACCCTATAATTCCCTTAAGGCTTTAGAGAGAACCTTGGAGAAATCTCTCATTGAATGATGATAGGACGGTGGATCGAGATCACTCTTGATGGATCACCATTGACAAAGGATCCTCAATACTAAATGATCCTTTCCCAGGTAGTACATTGTGATTTCATTTTTTATATGCCTATTATTAGAATCAATTATGAACAAGGATCATCCCACAAACAGTTTGGCCCATTGTTTGATAGTTCTTGTGGGATAGGTTTTGATTGTGGGTTTATTATCGAGGTTTTTTTATTGAGATTTCTTTTTTATTTCTTGATTATTATTACTGAATAGATCAAGGCCAAAATGAAAAATGGATGAGGTTAGTTACTTGGGGTTTTTCTTGTGTTTTTCTCCCTCGATGTAACACCCTGACCCCAGTTACCCAGAGTCGGTGCATTATTACATAACATTGGCATGATCACAAAAGATCAAGTCTCGATATACCGATTAGTTTAGTAGTCTTGGAAACACTAGATATATTCATAAGTCTTACATTTCATCATAAAGTAAAAAAACCACAACAATATCTTGTCTTCATATCCCCTCATACTATCCCTGTAGGTCATTCATAAAATACTTCTTCACATCCTGGGAAAAATAAAAGATAGAAAGGGGTGAGATTATATGCCCAGTAAGGATAAAAATATAGCATAAAATTTCATAAATAAGCATAAACATTTAAGGCAATGTATAACTAAAACAAAAGCCTTTTAAACTTGAAATTCTATATAATATGACAGAAATAAAATGAAATAACGCCATTTACTTAGTCACATGGATATTTTACTAATCAAATAATCACATGCAATATCAATAACCCCTTTCATAATGATAGAATGCATAATGTGAGACTATCATAACCACATATCCAAGGCCTCGTGCTAAGACTAAAAATAATATTTTGTCAAGGACTCGTTCCGAGACACTAGTTTATCTCATGAGACCTACCGATGAATCGAGGAGCAATAGCGGGCTCCACCTGTCACTTATTAATTCCAATGCATTCCTCATATGAACAGGTTTAAACATAACATAAACATTCGTATTAAAACTAGCATACGAAATGTTAATACATTCTCCATAAACCATGAATGATATAAAAATAACACATCCACATTCAAACATAATACATTATGAAAGTTTTGTATTATAATAAATCAACTTCAAATAAGCTTAAAATCCATCAAAGGATTTTGACATAGATGAAATCAAAAATATTTGAGAGAAATATATCTTTTTTTGAAATCATTTAAAAGTCACATAATTATAAAATAAAACATTTACTTTGAAAATATCTTTATAAGCTTGTAAATGAAGCTTAAAAGATTTTATAATGGTAGAAAATAGTTCCACCTGCCGTATAAGTTAAAAAAATACATTCTTACCTTAATTCTGTCGAAAAGGTTAAAAAGGATCTTGTTTGGAAAACGACATAAAGATTCCTTTATAAACTTCTTAAAAAAAGTCAAACAAGGGTATAAATGAATTTAACCCATATTCTGTAAAATAGTAAGAATGTTTTGAAATAAATTTTTAATAAACATGGATGTGGATGATAAAGAGGTCCCAGTAGATAATTACGTATAAACAACCTCGGATAATGAAGAGATTTTGAAATAAACCCTTACCTTGTAATTTTCCTTAGTTGAGGGTAGGTTAACCTCATGTATAATGGTAAAATAATTTTTATTAAATTATAAAAGAATCATATACATTTATATGATATAATATATGATCTTTTAACATGGATTTGTTAATAATATCTTAGTATTATCATTGTTTCGGGTGTTAACTTACTCGTTTTATTTTATATATTTTATTACATAAGCTGTGTTTGTTATGGATAGGTTGTATATTATTCATATCCAAAATTATATCAAGTAATTAAAAATTATTTTTAATCATCAAATGGGAATTATAATTTCATGGATATGATGGGGAATGAATCTCATCGCGTTCGTGGAGACGGTAGTCCGTACATACGCACGAGCGACAATATCATTCTTTTGATATTAAAATAATATATAATTGGATGATATATAATATATAAAGAATAATTATCATGTTATATTTATTATTTACATCAATTACATGTCATTATCATACCCATCCAAATAATAATGTTTTTGAATAACAATTACACCATGACGTGGAGATGGTAAGTCGTACGTATACACGTATGGTGACATGTCATTCAAAGGATGGATAGAATACTGAATATGGTTGTAACATATTTATAATAACATCACAGTATATATAATATAATGGAGTTATTATTTTATAAAGGAAATAAAAAAGAAAGAATATGTTGAAGAAGAAAGGAACTTGAAAAAGGGTGGTGAAAACATTACCTCTTCTTCGGGTTCTTCCTTTTGATTTGATCAAAAGGGCTCCTTAGGTTCGATTTATGATAAAACTAAGGCATCTAGGTTTAATTGATGGAAGATTAGAGAGTATTTGGGTAGGTTTTGGCTGAACCAAAAGGATTTTAAGGTGTGGATAATGGGTTAGAAGTTGTGTCCTTTTGTAAGGGGGAGGAGGGGCTCTTTAGGAAAAACTTAAAGTATTAATTTATAATAAATTCATATTCAGTTTATAATGGATCTGAAGTGTATTATTCAAAGTCTAAGGTAGGGATGGGTCGAAAACCATTCAACCAATATATTTTAGACAGTTTTGGGTCATTATTTTGACCTTATCTTTTATTTTTAACTCTTAGTAAATTAGATTGACATTTACCATGTCACTTCATATTTTTATATTATATAGTTAATAAACTTACTATATATATCCAATAAACCCCTAAGTGGTCCATTAATGATACACCTATCATGATATAAATCCTTTGGCCAAACCTTAGATTTTTAGGAATAGAATATCAATTAATAATATAATACTTGTTTTAAAAACTCATTTATGTCAATTTTGACAATATTTAATAATTAATTTTTTTAAAGTCTTAAAAACTTTATTAATTCAAAAAAAATTCATTTAAGCAATCCTAAAATGTCATATTAACCAATAAAATTCATGTATAGCATCAAAACTTTAAAATTATATTTATTTTAACTTTTATAATACAAATTATTTGATTCTTTCATTAATAAGGAAAATACTGCATCATTATTATGTTATAAATTAATTTAATTATTAAATTTATAAAAATTATAAATAAAAAATCATTATGTAGGAAATAGTTTTATATTTCTAATTAATATTTATACTTGAAAATATAACATATATAACACTATGTAATTTTTTTTTTCTAAAAGATATATGCTTATGTCATTTTTGTATTTACTTTAACTTAATTAATATAAATTGTCATTATTACCTACAAGTGGCTCCATGGGGTCCCAAAATCGACCCAAATATGCCCATGGTCATACATGTATCAACCAATAAGGTTAGGAAACGTTTTAGGGTAATTTATTATTATTATAATATTATTTTTTACCCTTTTTTACCGGATTTACCCTTTAACCATGGTAAATAAAATATTTACCGTAGTAATTATTCAAAATGTCTAAAAATAAAAGTTACCTATTTACATAATTTGGAAATCCTGATTCCAAATATGGAATACATTTTTCCAAATTCAAAACACAAAAGTGGAAAAAATTAATTTAAAATTAATTCCCACTATCAAAACAAAAAGCGTGTTTTTAAGAAATAATGACTATCAAAAGATTGACACTTGTTTATGTCCGGTTTAATTGTGAAATTATTTCCAATGTCCAAAATTGTATTAAATGGTAAAAATATATTCTAAATACACTTTAAAACCACTCAAATTCGTAATTTATCACTATTAATTATTTTGATTAAAAAAGTTGTTTTTAATTAAAATTTAGTAATTTCCACTATTCATCAAAATATAAAAGTTATCCAAAAAGTACCAAAATTTCACCCTAGGCTAATTTCGATATTCTGAATCCAAAAATGAAGTCCATTTTGAGAGATAAAATTTATAAAATTTCAAAAAGTGGGTATTACTATTCATAACGGCTAGTTTGATTGGTCACAGTGTGTTAGAATCTCGAAATTGCGTACAATGCAAGCTATTGCATTATTCAAAAGGAAATGTACCGTGGAAGCTTGGGGTGTTACATTCTCCCCTCCTTCAAATAATTTCATCCTCAAAATTTCTAGAATATTATTTCTTAAAAAGACTCGGGTGGTTATTCATCATAAGATCCTCGGGTTCCCACGTTGCCTCTTCCATCTTATGGTTTCTCCGTACAACTTTTACCAGATGAGTCATCTGGTTTCTCAGCACTTGTTCTCTTGTATCAAGAATCCTAATGGGCTCTTCGCAATAATACAGATCAGGTTCCAGCTCTAATTCCTCATAGGTGAGTACATGTGTTGGGTCAAGCATGTATTTTCTCAACAGTGATACGTGGAACACATCGTGAACTTTGGAGAGATTTGGCGGTATTTCCAAAAGGTATGCTACATCCCTAATTCGTTCTAGAATTTTGAAAGGTCTGATGTACCTGGGACTCAATTTACCTCTCTTACCAAAATGTATAACTCCCTTCCATGGATATACCTTCACGAAAACAATATCTCCTACATGAAATTCCAAATCCTTCCTTTGATTATTGGCATAGATCTTTCGCCTACTTTGAGATGCTTTGATGTGGTTTTGGATTACCTTCACCTTTTCATCATTTCCTACACCAGTTCTAGGCCTACGAGTTTTCTTTCACCAACGTCATCCCAACAGGTTGGTTTGGGACATCTCTTTCCGTACAACGCTTCATATGGTGCCATCCGAATACTTGAATGGAAGCTATTATTATAGAAAAATTTCACCAGAGGTAAATATTGATCCCACATACCCTCAAAGTCAAGTGATCATGATCTCAACATGACTTCTAAGGTTTGAATAGTCCATTCTGATTGTCCATCTGTTTGAGGGTGGTAGGCAGTGCTCAAACGAAGTTCAGTATCCAAGGCCTTCTGAAGACTCTTCCAGAATCTTGAAGTAAAATGAGGATCATGATCAGAAACAATCGATAGGGGTACTCCATGAAGTCTCACAACTTCATTAATATATAGTCTTGCTATACGTTCTAGTTTTAGATCTTCTCTTATAGCAATAAAATGTCCTGACTTGGTAAGAAGATCAATAATAACCCATATTGCATCATTCCTTCTAGGAGTTTTTGGTAGCCCCATGACAAAGTCCATCGTAATATTATCCCATTTCCACTCCAGTATGGGAAGAGGTTGAATGACTCCTCCAGTCTGTTGCCTTACAGGTTTCACTTGTTGACAAACCATACATCTTGACACAAAATCAGAAATCTCCCTCTTCATGTTGTCCCACAAAAAATGTTCCTTCAAATATCTATATATTTTGGTGCTCCTAGGGTGTATAGAGAAATTGGAGCTATGAGCATCATCTAAAAATTCTTTTTTCCGATCAGGTATATCGGGAACACAAAGTCTCTTCCCAAATTTTAAAATTCCTTCTTCATACACAAAGTCTCTCAATCTCCCATCATTCATAGCATTAATCTTATTTTGAAATTCTTCATCATCGGTCTGAGAACTCTTAATCCTTTCTAGTAAAGATGGTTTGGAAACCATTTGAAAAAGCATTGATGTTTCACCTTCCATTGTGATTCCCATATCCATCTTTATTAAATCTATGAAAATAGGATCCCTTTCAACTCTCATCTTGTTCAAAACTCCATGGTCCTTTCTGATCAAAGCATTTTCCACCTTATTTTCCTTCCCTGAGTGGTAGTGTATCATGCAATCACAATCCTTGAGTAGTTCAAGCCATCTCCTTTGCCTCATGTTGAGTTCTTTCTGTGAGAAAATGTACTTCAAACTCTTGCGACCGGTATATATCTCACATTTTTCACCATAGAGATAATTTCTCCATATATTCAAAGAAAATATTACAGCATCTAACTCAAGATCATTAGTATGATAGTTTTTCTCATGAATTTTTAGCTGTCGTGATGCATAGGCAATAACTCTATCATTCTGCATAAGAAAACTACCAAGTCCTTTCTTCGATGCGTCACTATAAATAACGAACCCATCATTCCCTAATGGTAGTGTCAATATATGAGCATTGAATAATATTCTCTTCAGTTCTTCAAAACATTCTTCACACTCCTTTTTCCAAACAAATTTAACCACTTTAAGTGTGAGCTTCGTTAATGGGTTAGCCAATCGGGAAAATTCTGGACGAAACAATGATAATAACCTACTAAACCAATAAAAATGTGTACCTCAGTTATACTCATCGGTGCTAGCCATTATTGGATTCCCTTGGTCATAGAAGGATCAACATAGATTCCATCTTTAGAGATAATATGTCCAAGAAAAGAAATATCTTGAAGCCAGAATTCACACTTGCTAAACTTCCCATATAATTCATGTCTTCTCAGAGTCTTTAGGATAATGCGCAAGTGATTTTCATGATCTTCATAGCTTTTGGAGTATACCAAGATATCATCAATAAATACCACCACAAAATCATCTAGATATTCCTTGAAAACTATATCCATTAGATCCATGAATACTGAGGATGCATTAGTAAATCCAAAAGGAATTACTGTAAACTCGTAATGCCCATACCTGGTTCGAAATGTTGTCTTCAGAATGTCTTCCTTCTTTACACACAACTAATGGTATCCAAATTGAAGGTCAATCTTTGAAAAGTATTTAACTCCATGAAGTTGGTCAAATAAATCATCAATGCGAGGTAGGGGATACTTGTTCTTTATTGTTATAACATTGATCTCCTTGTAGTCGATACATAACCTCATAGATCCATCTTTCTTTTTGACAAAAATAATAGGGGTTCCCCATGGAGAAACACTAGGGTGAACAAATCCCTTATTACTCAATTCCTCTAGTTGTTTCCTTATTTCAACTAATTCCATAGTGGCCATTCTATAAGGGGTCTTCGATATAGGCCTTGATCTATGAATTAAATCAATGGAAAACCCAACTTCTCGTTCTGGAGGATGTCCAGGTAAATCTTCCAGAAACACATCTACATATTATTTCACAATGGTTACATCCTCTATTTGAACATTCCTTTCCTCACACATAGTCATTTCATTCTCTTCCTTCCCAATAATTGAATTTAGTTGAGCTACTAGGGGTGGATCTAGATAAGAATTAGATGGTGATGACTCTTCACTAAAGATAAGGTGTTCCTTATCATCATCATCAAAAATCGTAACCTCCTTCTTCTTACAATAAATCTTCACATCATGGTCTGAAATCCAATCCATACCGAGGATTATATCAAACTCAATCATAGGTATGCTGATGAGATCAGCGGATAAAGAACATTTATGTGCTCTAATGGGGACTGATTCACAAAAATTATTGCAATGATACTTCCCTTAGGAGTTTTAACTGACAAATCCCTTGTTAAATCAAATTGGAAATGTCTAATTTTCTTAGTAAACTAGGAAGATATGAAACAATGCAATGATCCAGAATCAAATAAAGAATTTTCTAAACTTGAGGAAACCATTAAATTACCTTCCACCACGTCGTTCGGAGTTTCTACCTCAGTAGCAGTGATAGCATAAGCTTGGCCTTGATCCCTTGGCCTTTTCTCAGGTAAGTTCCCCTGACACTTAGGAAATTCATTTGTATAATGTCCCATATCTCTACAATTATATCATTCCACGTTGACAGTAACTCTCTTTCCCTTGCAATCATGAGATTGGTGGCCTTTTTCACCACACTTGTAACGGACTCCCATTCCCTTCAAGCAAGTACTGGGGTGTTTCTTCCCACATTTACTGTAGGATGGATAATAAACTTTTCCCTTCTTCCCTTTATTTCCATTACCAGAGTGGTCAGCGGATCTCTTCTTTTCTTGCTTTGCCTTAAATTCGTAAGACTTAGCAAATTCCTCTTTTGTCTTGATAACACATGAGACAATATCTTCATATGATGAGAAGGATTATGACACTAATGATTGATGAAGAAATGGGTTTAACCCATCAAAGAAATGATCAATCTTACTTCTTAGGTTATGTATATAATCTACTGAATGCCTTGCTAACCTTGTAAAGATAGCCTCATACTTTGCGACATTCTCATCCTTTTTTTGCCTCAGACTCAGAAATTGCCTTTCTATATTTTCTCAATGGTCATGAGGAAAATATTTTTATAAGAAAATCTCTTTGAACTCCCTCCATTCCATATTTGATACTTCATCATCTTCCTTTGTGTTTTGTATCAATGACCACCATTGATCAGCATCTTCAGTGAGATGATAAACTGTCATGACAACTTTTTCCCTTTCACTACTCCCCAAAGCCTGAAATATTTTCTCTAGGGAACTTATCCATTCCTCACCTACAAATGGATTTGTACTCCCACTGAATTACGGTGGTTGCTGCCTTATGGAGCGATCTAACATTGATGCTCCACGCTGCGGATTAGGGTGATCCATACGAGTAAGGTTATTATTCATAACCTGAGTGAGTTGTCCCAATATGGTGATTAGCTGATCAGCACCAGTTGCATCACCGGCTCCACTATAATTATCTTGAGCAGGAGTCCAATCCCTACATGGAGTGCGTTCATTAATAGGGTTTCCATTCCTTCCACTAGGCACCATTTCTAAACAATGGCATAAACTAGATCAGTTTATGAATCAAAATACATAATTCCATACTTGTAAAAAACTTAACATAAATTGAACAGTTTATGGGTATAATCCATAATCATAAAAATGTTTTGTTTGAGGAGGTATATACTCATTAATACTTCATAATGGTTTTTAAAGAAAATTAGAATTATCCTAATCATATCCCCCGGGAGTGTCGTAACCAAGAGTGCAGCAAGGCCCGTTGTCATGCACAAGTTCTCATTCGAGTCTAGCTCAAAGCGGTGTTTTCGTGTTTTACCCCTAGGTACATCTGTGTCTGAGCTGCCTCTACTTGCTCGTATCCAGACATGGATGTTTTTCTCAGAAAACTCACAAAATCTCTACAATACCAAAATTCTAGGAACTTCTTCTATACTAATCCTCAAATTCCATCTTAGGTCTATGTGCTCTAATCAGAGTTTATCTAAATCTAGTTTCCAAGGTTTATACTAAAACTCCCTCTGATACCAACTGTAACGCCCCGACCCCAATTACCCAGAGTCGGTGCATTATTACAAAACATTGGCATGATCACAAAAGATCAAGTCTCAAAAGACTGATTATTTTAGTAGTCTTGGAAACACTAGATATATTTATAAGTCTTACATTACATCATAAAGTAAAAAAAAACTACAAAAACATATTGTCTTCATATCCCCTCATATAATCCCAGTAGGACATTCATAAAATACTTCTTCACATCCTGGAAAAAATAAAACATAGAAAGGGGTGAGCTATGATGCCCAGTAAGGATAACAATATAGCGGAAAATTTCATAAATAAGCATAAACATTTAAGGCAATATATAACTAAAACAAAATCCTTTTAAACTTTAAATTCAGCATAATATTACAAAAATAAAATTAAATAATTCCATTTAATTAGTCACATGGATATTCTACTAATCGAATAATCACATAAAATATCAATAATCCCTTTCATAATGATGGAATGAATAATGTCAGACTATCATAACCACGTAGCCAAGGCCTCGTGCCAGTAATACAAATAAGATTTTGTCAAGGACTCCTGCCAAGACACTAGTTTGTCTCATGAGACCTACTGATGCATCAAGGAGCTATAGCAGGCTCCACCCGTCACTTATTAAGTCCAATGCATTCCTCATATTAATAGGTTTAAACATAACATAAACATTCGTATTAAAACTAGCATACGAAATGTTAATACATTATCCATAAACCATGAATGGTATATAAATAACACATCCACAGTCAAACATAATATAGTATGGAAGTTTTGTATCATAATAAATCAACATCAAATAAACTTAAAATCCATCAAAGGATGTTGACATAGATGAAATCAAAACTATTTGAGAGAAATATCTCTTTTTTTTATATAATTTAAAAGTAGAATAATTATAAAATAAAACATTTACTTTGAAAATATCTTTATAAGCTTGTAAGGGAAGCTTTGAAGATTTTATAATGGCGGAAAATAGCTGCACCCTCCATATAAGTTAAAAAAAAGACATTCTTACCTTAATTCTGTCGAAAAGGTTAAAAAATACCTTGTTTGGAAAATGACATAAAGATTCCTTTATAAAATTATTATAAAAAGTAAAACAAGGGTATAAATGACTTTAACCCATATTATGTAAAATATTAATAATGTTTTGAAATACATTTTTAAGAAAAATGGATGTGGATGATAAAGAGGTCTCAGTATATAATTACATATAAACAACCTCGAATAATGAAGAGATTGTGAAATAAACCCTTACCTTGTACTTTTACTTGGTTGAGGGTAGGTTAACCTCCTGTATAATGGTGAAATAATTGTTATTAAATTATAAAATAATCATATACATTAATATGATATCATATATGATCTTTTAACATTGATTTGTTAATAATATCTTAGTATTATCATCGTTTCAGGTGTTTACTTACTCGTTTTCTTTTATATATTTTGTTACATAAGCCGTGTTTGTTATGGATAGGTTGTATATTCTTCATATCCAGAATGATATCAAGTCCTTAAACATTTTTTTAATCATCAAATGAAAATTATAATTGCCTGGATACGATGGGGAATGAATCTCATCGCGTTCGTGGAGAGGGTAGTCCGTACGTACAAACGAGCGACAATATCATTATTTTGATATTAAAATAATAAATAATTGGATGATATATCATATAAACAGAATAATTATCATGTTATATTTATTATTTACATCAATTACATATCATTACCATACCCATCCAAATAATAATGTTTTTCAATAACAATTACACCACATCGTGGAGACGGTAAGTCGTACGTACGCACGTATGGTGACATGTCATTCAAAGGATGGATAGAATACTGTATATGGTTGTACCATATTTATAATAACATCACATTATATATAAGATACTAGAGTATTTATTTTATAAATGAAATAACAAATAAAGAAGAATTTGAAGAAGAATGGAACTTGAAAAAGGGTGGTGAAAACATTACCTCTTTTTCGGGTTCTTCTTTTTGATTTGATCAAAATGGATCCATAGTTTGGCTTTATGATCAAAATAAGGCCTCTAGGTTTAAGTTAGGGTAGTTGAGAGATTATTTGGGCAGGGTTTGGCCGAACCAAAAGGCTTTGAAGGTGTGAATAATTAGTTAGAAGTTGTGTCCTTTTATAAGGGGGAGGAGGGGCTCTTTAGAAAAAACTTAAAGTATTAATTTATAATAAATTCATATTTGGTTTATAATGGCTCCAAAGTGGATTATTCAAAGTATAATGTGGGTATGGGTAGAAACCCATTCAACCAATAGATTTTAGACAGGTTTGGATCATTATTTTAACCTTGTCTTTTATTTTTAACTCTTAGTTAATTAGATTGACATTTACCATGTCACTTTGTATTTTTATATTATATAGTTAATAAACATACTATATACATCCAATCGACCCCCAAGTGGTCCATTAATGATACAAATATCATGATATAAATCCTTTGTCCGACCATTAGATTTTTAGGAATATAATATCAATTAATAATATAATACTTGTTTTAAAAACTCATTTATGTCAATTTTGACAATATTTAATAATTGATTTTTGTTAAAGTATTAAAAGCTTTATTAATTCGAACCAAATTCATTTAAGCAATACTAACATGTAATATTAACCAATAAAATTCGTGGATGGAATCAAAACTTTCAAATTATATTTATTTTAACTTTTATAATACCAATTATTTGATTCTTTCATTAATAAGGAAAATACTGCATCATTATTGTGTCATAAATAAATTTAATTATTAAATGTATAAAAATTATAAATAAAAAACCATTATGTAGGAAATATTTTTATATTTATAATTAATATTTATAGTTGAAAATATAACATATATAACCCTATGTAAAAAAATATTTGCTAAAAGATATATGCTTATGTAATTTTTGTATTTACTTTAACTTAATTAATATAAAGTGTCCTTATCACCTACAAGTGGCTCCATGGGGTCCCAAAATCGACCCAAAGATTCCCATGGCCAGACATGTATCAACCAATAAGGTTAGGGCATGTTTTAGGGTAATTTATTATTATTATAATATTATTATTTTACCCTTATTTACCGGATTTACCTTTTAACCATGATAAATAAAATATTTACCGAAGTAATTATTCAAAATGTCTAAAAATAAAAGTTAAATATTTACATAATTTGGAAATCCTGATTCCAAATATGGAATCCATTTTTCCAAATTCAAAACCCAGAAGTGGCAGAAATTAATTTAAAATTAATTCCCGTTGTCAAAACAAAAAGCATGTTTTTAAGAAATAATAACTATCAAAAGATTGACACTTTCTTATGTCCGGTTTAATTGTGAAATTATGTCCAATGACCAACATTGTATTAAATGGTAAAAAAATATTATAAATATACTTTAAAACCACTCAAATTCATAATTTATCACTATTAATTATTTTGATTAAAAAAGTTGTTTTTAATTAAAATTTTGTAATTTTCACTATTCATCAAAATATAAAAGTTATCCGAAAAGTACCAAAATTTTACCCTAGGATAATTTTGATATTCCGAATCCAAAAATGAAGTCCATTTTGAGAGATAAAAGTTATAAAATTTTAAAAAGTGGGTATTACTATTAATAACGGCAAGTTTGATTGGTCACGGTGTGTTAGAATCTCGAAATTGCGTATAATGCAAGCTATTGCATTATTCAAAGAGAAACGTAGCGTGAAAGCTTGGGGTGTTATATTTTCCCCTCCTTCAAATAATTTCATCCTTGATATTTTTAGAATATTATTCCTTAAAAAGACTCAGGTGGTTCTTCATCATAAGATCCTCGGGTTCCCACGTTGCCTCTTCCATCTTATGGTTTCTCCATAAAACTTTTACCAGACGAGTCATCCGGTTTCTCAACACTTGTTCTCTTGTATCAAGAATCCTGATGGGATCTTCGCAATAAGACATATCAGTTTCAGGCTCTAATTCCTCATAGGTGAGTACATGCGTTGAGTCAGACATGTATTTTCTTAACAGTGATACGTGGAACACATCGTGAACTTTGGAGAGATTTGGCGGCATTGCCAAACGATATGCTACAGACCCAGTTCATTCTAGAATTTTGAAAGGTCCGATGTATCTGGGACTCAATTCAACTTTCTTACCGAAACATATAACTCTCTTCCATGGAGATACCTTCAAGAAAACATGATCTCCTACCTGTAATTCCAAATCCTTCCTTCCATTATCGACATAGATCATCTGCCTACTTTGAGCTGATTTGATGTGGTTTTGGATTACCTTCACCGTTTCCATCGTTTCCTACACCAGTTATGGGCCTATGAGTTTTCTTTCACCAATTTCATCCCAACAGGTTGGTGTGCGACATCTCTTTCCGTACAACGCTTCATATGGTGCTATCTGAATACTTGAATAGAAGATATTGTTATAGGAAAATTCAACCAGAGATAAATATTGATCCCACATACCCTGAAAATCAAGTGAGCATGATCTCAACATGACTTATAAGGTTTGAATAGTCCGTTCTGATTGTCCATCTATTTGAGGGTGGTAGGCAGTGCTCAAACGAAGTTCAGTATCCAAGGCCTTCTAAAGACTCTTCCAGAATCTTGAAGTAAAACAGGGATCACGATCAGAAACAATCGATAGGGGTACTCCATGAAGTCTCAAAATTTCATTAATATATAGTCTTGTTAGACGTTCTAGTGGTAGATCTTCTCTTATAGTAAGAAAATGTGCTGACTTGGTAAGAGGATCAACAATAACCCACATTGAATTGTTCCTTCTAGGAGTCTTTGGTAGCCCCATGATAAAGTCCATCATAATATTGTCCCATTTCCACTCCAGTATGGGAAGAGGTTGCATGACTCCTCCAGGTTGTTGCCTTCCAGCTTTCACTTTTTGAAAAAACATACATCTTGACACAAAATCAGAAATCTCCCTCTTCATGTTGTCCCACCAAAAATGTTCCTTCAAATCTCTATACATTTTGGTGCTCACAGGGTGTATAGAGAAATTGGAGCTATGAGAATCATCTAACAATTCCCTTTTCAGATCAGGTATATCGGAAACACAAAGTATCTTCCCAAATTTTAAAATTCCTTCTTCATACACAAAGTCTCTCAATCTCCCATCATTCACAGCTTTAATCTTCTTCTGAAATTCTTCATCATCGGTCTGAGAACTCTTAATCCTTTATAGTAAAGATGGTTTGACAACCATTTGAAAAAGCATTGATGTTTCACCTTTCATGGTGATTCCCATATCCATCTTTACTAAATCCATGAAAATAGGATCCATTTCAACTCTCATCTTGTTCAAAACTCCATGATCCTTTCTGATCAAAGCATTTTCCACCTTATTTGCCTTCCCCGGGTGGTAGTGTATCATGCAATCATAATCCTTGAGTTGTTTAAGCCATATCCTTTTCCTCATGTTGAGTTATTTCTGTGAGAAAATGTACTTCAAACTCTTTTGATCGGTATATATCTCACATTTTTCACCATAGAGATAATGTCTCCATATCTTCAAAGAAAAGATTACAGCAGCTAGCGCAATATCATGAGTAGGATAGTTTTGCTCATGAATTTTTAGCTATCGTGATGCTTATGCAATAACCCTATCATTCTGCATAAGGACACAACCAAGTCTTTTCTTTGATGCATCACTATAAATAACGAACTCATCAATCCCCGATGGTAGTGTAAATATAGGATCATTGACTAATCTCCTCTTCAGTTCTTCAAAACATTCTTCACACACTTTTGTCCAAACAAATTTAACCCATTTACGTGTGAGCTTTGTTAATGGGTTAGCCAATCGGGCAAAATTCTGGACGAAATGCCGATAATAACCTGCTAAACCAATAAAACTGTATACCTCAGTTATACTCATCGGTGCAGGACATTCTTGGATTGCCTTGGTCTTAGAAGGATCAACAGAGATTCCATCTTTAGATACAATATGGCCAAGAAAATAAATCTCCTGAAGCCAGAATTCCCACTTGTTAAACTTCCCATATAATTCATGTCTTCTCAAAGTCTTTAGGATAATGCGCAAGTGATTTTCATGATCTTCGTAGATTTTGGAGTATACCAAGATATCGTCAATAAATACCACCACAAAATCATCGAGATATTCCTTGAAAACTCTATTCATTAGATCCATAAATATAGAGGGTTCATTAGTCAATCCAAAAGGCATTACTGTAAACTCGTAATGTCCATACCTGGTTCGAAATGTTGTCTTAGGAATGTCTTACTTCTTCACACACAACTGATGGTATCTAGATCGAAGGTCAATCTTTGAAAATTATTGAGCTCCATGCAGTTGGTCAAATAAATCATCAATGCGAGGTAGGGGATACTTGTTCTTTATTATTATATCATTGATCTCCCTATAGTCGATACATAACCTTATAGATCCATCTTTCATTTTAATAAAAAGAACAGGGGATCCCCATGGAGAAACACTAGTGTAAACAAATCCCCTATTACTCAATTCCTCTAGTTGTTTCTTTACTTCAACTAATTCCACAGTGGCCATTCTATAAGGGGTCTTCGATATGGGCCTTGATCCAGGAATTAAATCAATGGAAAAATCAACTTCTCATTCTGGAGGATGTCCAGGTAAATCTTTCGGAAACACATCTACATATTCTTTCAAAATAGGTACATCCTCTATTTGAAAATTCATTTCCTCACCCATAGTCATTTCATTCTCTTCCTCCCCAATAATTGAATTTAGTTGAGATACTGGGGGTGGATCTAGATAAGAATTAGGTGGTGATGATTCTGCTCTAAAGATAATGTGTTCCTTATCATCATCATCAAAAAAGTAACCTCCTTCTTCTTACAATAAATCTTCACATCATTGTCCGAAAGCCAATCCATACCAAGGATTATATCAAACTCAATCATAGGTATGTCGATGGCATCAGAGGATAGAGACCATTTATGTGCTCTAATGGGGACTGATTCAAAAAATTTTGTTGCAATGATACTTCCCTTAGGAGTTTTAACCGACAACTCCCTTGTTAAATCAAATTGGAAATATCTAATTTTCTTATCAAACTAGGAAGATATGAAACAATGCGATGATACAGAATCAAATAAATAATTTTCTAAACTTGATGAAACCATTAAATTACTTTCCACCACATCGTTCGGAGCTTCTACCTCAGCAGTTGTGATAGCATAAGCTTGGTCTTGATCCCTTGGCCTTTTCTAAGGTAAGTTACCCTGATGCTTAGGACATTAATTTGCATAATGTCCCATCTCTCTACAATTATATAATTCCACGTTGACAACAACTCTCTTTCTCTTTCAATCATGAGCTTGGTGGCCTTTTTCACCACACTTGTAACAGACTCACATTCCCTTTAAGCAAGTACCAGGGTGTTTCTTCCCATATTTACTGCAGGATGGATAATCAACTTTTCCATCCTTCCCTTTATTTCCATTTCTAGAGTAGTCATTATATTTTTTCTTCTCTTTCTTTGCCTTAAAGTTGTAAGACTTAGTGAATTCCTTTTCTATCTTGATAGCACATGAGACAATATCTTCATAAAATGAGAAGGATTGTGACACTAATTCTCGATGAAGAAATGGTTTTAACCCATCAAAGAAACGATCAATCTTACTTCTTGGGTTACATATATAATCTGATGCATGCCTCGCTAACCTTGCAAAGTTAGCCTCATACTTTGCGGCATTCTCATCTTCCTTTTGCCTCAGACTCAGAAATTGTCTTTCCATATCTGCTCGATGGTCACGAGGAAAGTATTTTTCTAAGAAAATATCTTTGAACTACCTCCATTTCATATTTGATACTTCGTCATCTTCCTTTGTGTTTTGTATCAATGACCACCATTGATCAGCATCTCTAGTGAGGTGATAAAATGCCATGACAACTTTTTCCCTTTAACTACTCCCCAAAGCCTGAAATATTTTCTCTATGGAACTTATCCATTGCTCAGATAATAATGGATTTGTACTCCCATTGAATGTTGGTGGTTGTTGCCTCATGAGGTGATCTAACATTGATCCTCCACGCTGCAGATCAATGTGCTCTATACGGGTAAGGTTATTATTCATAACCTGAGTGAGTTGTCCCAGTATGGTGATTAGCTGATCAGCACCAGTTCCATCACCAAATCCAATATAATTATCTTGAGCAGGAGGGAAATCTCTACATGGAGTGCGTGAAATAATACAGTTTCCATTCCTTCTACTAGGAACCATTTCTAAATAATGGCATAAACTAGATCAGTTTATGAATTAAAAAAAATAATTCCATACTTGTAAAACACTTAACATAAATTGAACAGTTTATGGATATAATCCATAATCATAAAAATGTTTTGTTTGAGGAGAAATATACTCATAAACCCTTCATAATGGTTTGTAAAAAAAATGAGAATTATCCTAAGCATATCCACTAGGAGTGTCCTAACCAAGAGTGCAGCAAGGCCCGTTGTCATGCACTAGTTTCTGTTTGAGTCTATCTCAAAGTGGTGTTTTCAGGTTTTACCCCTAGGTACATCTGTTCCAGAGCCGCCTCTACCTGCTCGTATCCAGATAGGGATGTATTGCATGGAAAATTCGCAAAATCTATACAATACCAAAATTATAGGAAGTTCTTCTATACTAATCCTCAAAGTCCATCTTAGGTCTATGTGCTCTAATCAGAGTTTATCTAAATCTAGTTTCCAAGGTTTGTACTAAACCTCCCTCTGATACCAACTATAACGCCCTGACCCCAGTTACCCAGAGTCGGTGCATTATTACATAACATTGGCATGATCACAAAATATCAAGTCTCGAAAGACCGATTAGTTTAGTAGTCTTGGAAACACTAGATATATTCATAAGTCTTAAATTACATCATAAAGTAAAAAAAACTACAACAACATCTTGTCTTCATATCCCCTCATACTATCCCTGTAGGTCATTCATAAAATACTTCTTCACATCCTGGGAAAAATAAAACATAGAAAGGTGTGAGCTTAGATTCCCAGTAAGTATAACAATATAGAGGAAACTTTCATAAATAAGCATAAACATTTAAGGAAATGTATAAATAAAACAAAATCCTTTTAAACTTGAACTTCAGCATAAAATGGAAGAAATAAAATGAAATAATTCCATTTACTTAGTCACATGGATATTCTAATAATCAAATAATCACATGTAATATCAATAACCCCTTTCATAATGATGGAATGCATAATTCCAGACTATCATAACCACGTAGCCAAGGCCTCATGCCAGGACTACAAATAAGATTTTGTCAAGGCCTCATGCCAAGACACTAGTTTGTCTCATGAGACCTACCGATTCATCGATGAGCTATAGTGGGCTCCACCCATCACTTATTAAGTCCAATGCATTCCTCATATGAACAGGTTTAAACATAACATAAAAATTCGTATTAAAACTAGCATACGAAATGTTAATACATTCTCCATAAACCATGAATGGTATAAAAATAACACATCCATAGTCAAACATAATACAATATGGAAGTTTTTTATCATAATAAATCAACTTCCAATAAGCTTAAAATCCATCAAAGGATGTTGACATAGATGAAATCAAAACTATTTGAGAGAAATATCTATTTTTTTGAAATCATTTAAAAGTCACATAATTATAAAACAAAACATTTACTTTGAAAATATCATTATAAGCTTGTAAGGGAAGCTTCTAAGATTTTATAGTGGGGGAAAATAGCCTCACCCACTGTACAAGTAAAAAAATACATTATTACCTTAATTCTGTCGAAAAGGTTAAAAAGGACCTTGTTTGGAAAACGACATAAAGATTCCTTTATAAACATCTTATAAAAAGTCAAATAAGGATATAAATGACTTTAACCCATATTCTGTAAAATATAAATAATGTGTTGAAATACATTTTTAAGAAACATGGATGTGGATGATAAAGAGGTCCTAGTAGATAATTACGTATAAACAACCTTGGATAATGAAGAGATTGTAAAATAAACCCTTACCTTGTACTTTTCCTTGGTTGAGGGTAGGTTAAAATCATATATAATGGTTAAATAATTGTTATTAAATTATAAAAGAATCATATACATTAATATGATATCATATATGTTCTTTTAACATTGATTTGTTAATAATATCTTAGTATTATCATCGTTTCGGGTGTTAACTTACTCGTTTTATTTTATATATTTTGTTAAATAAGTCGTGTTTGTTATGGATAGGTTGTATATTATTTATATAAAGAATGATATCAAGTAATTAAAAATTGTTTTTAATCATCAAATGAGAATTATAATTGCATGGATACGATGAGGAATGAATCTCATCGCGTTCGTGGAGACGGTAGTCCATACGTACGCACGAGCGACAATATCATTATTTTGATATTAAAATAATATATAATTGGATGGTATATCATATATACAGAATAATTATCATTTTATATTTATTATTTATATCAATTACATATCATTATCATACCCATCCAAATAATAATGTTTTTGAATAACAATTACATCACGACGTGGAGACGGTAAGCCGTACGTACGCACGTATGATGACATGTCATTCAAAGGATGGATAGAATACTGAATATGGTTGTACCATATTTATAATAACATAACAGTATATAGAATATACTGGAGTTATTATTTTAGAAAGTAAATAACAAAGAAAGAATAAGTTGAAGAAGAAAGGAATTTGAAAAAGGGTGGTGAAAACATTGCCTCTTCTTCGGGTTTTTTCCTTTTGATTTGATCAAAAGGGATTCTTAGGTTGTATTTATGATCAAATTAAGACCTCTAGGTTGAATTTAGGGAATTTGAGAGTGTATTTGAGCAGGGTTTGGCCGAACCAAAAGGCTTTTAATGTGTGAATAATTGGTTAGAAATTGCATCCTTTTATAAGGGGGAGGAGGGGCTCTTTTGGAAAAACTTAAAGTATTAATTTATAATAAATTCATATTCGGTTTATAATGTCTCAAAAGTATATTATTAAAAGTATAAGGTTGTTATGGGTCGAAGCCCATTCAAAAAATATATTTTAGATAGATTTGGGTCATTATTTTAACCTTATCTTTTATTTTTAACTCTTAGTTAATCAGATTGACATTTACCATGTCACTTTGTATTTTTATATTATATAGTTAATAAAATTATTATATACATCCAAGAGACCCCCAAGTGGTCCATTAATGATACAAATATAATGATATAAGTCCTTTGGCCTAACATTATATTTTTAGGAATAGAATATCAATTAATAATATAATACTTGTTTTAAAAACTCATTTATCTCAATTTTGACAATATTTAATAATTGATTTTTGATAAAGTCTTAAAAACTTTATTAATTCAAAAACAATTCATTTAAGCAATCCTAACATGTCATATTAACCAATAAAATTTGTGGATGGCATCAAAAGTTTCAAATTATATTTATTTTAACTTTTATAATACCAATTATTTGATTCTTTCATTAATAAGGAAAATACTGCATCATTATTGTGTCATAAATAAATTTAATTATTAAATGTATAAAAATTATTAATAAAATACCATTATGTAGGAAATTTTTTTATCTTTCTAATTAATATTTATAGTCGAAAATATAACATATATAACCCTATGTAAAAATTATTTTTCTAAAAGATATATGTTTATGTCATTTTTGTATTTACTTTAACTTTATTAATATAAAGTGTCCTTATCACCTTGGGGTCCCAAAATTGACCCAAAGATGCCCATGGTCGGAAATGTATCAACTAATAAGGTTAGGACATGTTTTAGGGTAATTTATTATTATTATAATATTATTTTTTACCCTTATTTACCGGATTTACCCTTTAACCATGGTAAATAAAATATTTACCGAAATAATTATTCAAAATGTCTAAAAATAAAAGTTACCTATTTACATAATTTTAAAATCATGATTCCAAATATGGAATCCATTTTTCCAAATTAAAAACACAGAAGTGGCAGAAATTAATTTAAAATAAATTCCCACTGTCAAAACAAAAAGCGTGTTTTTAAGAAATAATAACTATCAAAAGATTGACACTTGTTTATGTCCGGTTTAATTGTGAAATTATGTACCATTACAAAAATTTTATTAAATGGTAAAAATATTTTCACTATTCATTAAAATATAAAATTTATCCAAAAGGTACCAAAATTTCACCCTAGGCTAATTTCGATATTCTAAATCCAAAAATAAAGTTCATTTTGACAGTTAAAATTTATAAACTTTCAAAAAGTGGGTATTACTATTCATAACGGCTAGTTTGATTGGTCACGCTGTGTTAGAATCTTAAAATTGTGTACAATGCAAGCTATTTCATTATTCAAGGGGAAACGTACCGTGGAAGCTTGGGGTGTTACACTCGACGTTCTTCATGTTTTTCGCATTTGTTGTGATTTGTGAACATATTATTTTTGTGCCCTCGATTCTTGGCACAACGAACCAAGATTGAAGATCTGAACTCATGAAGACGTAGAAGAGGTGTGATGGAGAAGGAGTGTTGTGATTTATTCTGGATGGTGGCACACATTGTTGGAGAAGGTGGCACATGGTGGAATCTCTGATTGGTCTAGGAAAGTGGTGGCACATGTCCAGGGTGTTGGTCTAGGCCGGTGACGAGTTGCTGGTGGAGGTGAAATACATCACGACAAGGGTTGCATTGGAGCCCACAATAGCGATGAGGCTATGGGAAGGTGGAGTGTGCGGGGTGCGTGGAGACATGATGGTCGACCGCATGGGATGTGGCGTGGAACCACGGGACCAAGAGTGAATACAGCCGGGGCAGACCGCGTGTAGAAAATGATCTAGTCTGCATGCATGTGGGCTAGACCAGGGGAACTGGGCCATGCCAGGTAGGGTAGAAGGCCAGGCCAGAATAGGTCCAAAAGGCTGGGCAGGACCAGGCCTAGCTGGCCGGTTCGGGTCGGGTTGAATGGACTAGGTCGGGTCAGGCGGCTGCTTGGGTCATATCTGGGTCAGACCTTTTCATTAAAATGACCATATCATTCAATCCGTACATCTATTTGATGATCTTTCAATAGTGTTGGGACCAAGATGTTGAGACGGACCTTTTGATACCAATGGTGGGTTTTAACATGGACTTCCAATGATATGGGCCGGTTGCATAGGAAATACCTAGGGTCAATGGATACAGTGGGTGTGAGTACTACTCACCGTGCTCCCTCCTTTTCTACATGGGTTGATTCCCTCATCCACCATATCTTGGAAGGGATTAGTTAGAGCTTATTCACTTTATTGTTTCCCCTAATGGTTTATTGGTATCATTTCCAAATCATATAAGTATGATCCCTTTAGTAGAACTTCCACGATAGAGTTATTAGAATTTCTCAAGAGTCCTAGAGTGGATCATCCATTCCTTATTCATTACCTAAGTAAATTCTTTGGTATTAACATGACCAAATTCATCGGGATTCGATCCTCTAATTCTCATGTTAATACAGAACGAGTTATTGGTATCACCCCATGTCCATGGTTGTGATCCTCATATGATGTATTGTGTCTATCTTCATATCTATCAGCTTAACTCTCTCATTGTGGTTACCAATGAAAAATACTTATCGAATGGACTTCATCAGTGCTATCAGACTCAGGAGTGTTCTCCCAGATGTGTGCTTTGTGGAATCTTTAGACTAAATCCCTAGTGTTGGTATGTAGTGATTATGAGTTACCCTAGACTGTGTGGTATGATTCGTGTATATCTGGATATTCATGTTATATGTTATATACATATACTTGGGTAGAGATGAATGTATATTTACTTTGTGGATCACTTTATGGGTTTAGGATGTCCCACTGAGTATTTTTGTACTCACCCCTACAAAGGATTTGACAGCACATGTCCTATTTTGCGAAGATGAGTGACCTTTTGATAGAGTCCAGGGTGGACCTAGACTAGACAATGCCTTATGAGATCAGATAGATTGTGGTTTTCCTACAACTTCATATAGTATCCCCCTTACCTTGTCTTCAGGTTGTGTCAGGTTGGGTTTTCTACGAATGATTTTTAGGAACTAGTTTATAGACTTTCTTTTTGGTGGGATTGTATTCTGGCCCTGTTTACTTTCCATAATTGTCACTGTTGTACTCTAGTTGTGGGTTATAGCAGTTTGAAAGCATTTTTTACTTAGTGTTTTTACATTTCACCATTTTTGGCATGGAGATGTGTTTGTGTGTATAGGTACTTTAGTCTAATGCCTCCCATTTTGTGTGACATGCCTACTCGGTGCTAGTCATCAGCCCATGACTTATTAGAGCTGGGCTTGAGGCAGTCACGACACAGGACCCTCTAGGATGGGTCATGACAGAGTGGTATCATAGGTGATCGATTCTAACTTAGGACCTAGAGTCTATGGGATTGTTTTGGGGCAATAGTGTTAATTGTTTCATGTTCAACTTCCTGGCCAGGGACTCCAGTGTTGGTGCAGTGACAAACATATCCATACACTAAGACTCTAATAACCTGATTTTTGACTCGGTACATGAGAACACTAGTTGTAAGGAAAATAATGGTATATACATCATATAGGAATGAGTTGTGGTTTCAAGGTCCTTCATGAGTCATCTATCTAGATATACTGATTGATTGCGGTACATCTTGTTTCCTTAGGGGATGCCTCTACGAGACGTACAAACTAGGATTCTACATCTCGATCATGAGGACAACCCCCTCAGTTATTAGGCTACAATACAGGTACACATTTCCAAGATTTTACCTCTATGTGGTGCACCGACTATACCGCCACCTGTGGAGATACTCGTGTTACATGTAGTACCAGCAGACAAGGAGCGTAGGTTGAGCATGCTCCATGATTTTCAGAGATAGAGACCCCTCAGGTGGATGAGGACTAGATTGAGGTGGTGACCCAAGTTTTCCATCTAGTTAAGACACCAAAAGATCAGATGGTGGTCCTAACAGCTAGCCTTATATTGGGATTAGTAGGGAGATGGTGGATTTTAGCTACCCAGACTCATGAAAAGGAGATTATCTCATGGATGGAGTTCAAACGCCTCTTTAGGGAGGAGTTCACACTAGACACATTGATAGTTTTTCATATATATGAGCTTCTTCAACACTAATAGTGTAGTATGACAGTAGTTTATTATTCATCAAGGTTAACCAAACTTTCCAGGTACTCTTTGAATATGGTCAGGGATCAATACTTCTGGGCATAGACCTTTGAGTAGGTTCTATGTAGAGACATATGAGCTAGTATTATTCCTATGAGAATTCTTACTTATGCTAGGATTATTAAGTGGTATTTTGTGGTCGAGAGCTTCCTGGATGAGTAGAGACATCCAGTGATAGTTAGTAGTGGATGGGAAGGTGTAGAGACCTCGGTAGTATAGAGAAAACATCAGTCTTAGGGATCTAAACATGGGATAAATTTTAGGAGGAGGTCCCCGGACAAAGGATATAAAGTTTAGGGTTTACAGGGTGGATATAGTTATCCTAGAGAGATGAGGTGCTACTCATGTGATGATAGGGTAAATCTTGATCGAGTTTATCAAACTCGTCGTGATACTGATAGGGAGATAGTGGATGTACCACCAAGGAAAAGGAAGAGGCAAGAGCAGGAAGATCTGTAGGTTGGTAGATGTGGAAGATAACTTGGGAGATCGGCGAGTGGAGGTTTATGTTTTGACTTCCTACCACCACCACCCCCAGGTGGTCCGTTCCAGGCTCAGGGAGCTGGAGGACATGGGCGAGGATAGCTGTATGCAGTTGATTCTTATTACCCAGGGACTCCAGGGATGATTTGAGGCATGATCTACATCTTTTCTACTTTAGTTATAGTACTAATAGACATAGGTGTTATTCATTCCTTCCTCGTCGCATATCTTATTCGATCCCTTGAGATTTCAGTAGAACCGTTGACTTAACCTATACACCTGTAGACACATATGAGAGGAGACTCAATGATCATACATCTATGTTGACTGTGTGAAATTTCCCTTAGAGGAGAGAGTTTCGGTTGGAACCTCTTAGTAGAAGTGTCAAGGCCTTATGATGTCATTATTGGTATGGATTGGTTATCTTCAGTCCATGCCCAGATCGACTGTTTTTAGAGAAGGGTGTGGTATGTCTGCAGTGATGGGATGAGGTTTTACATTTTTGGTGAAATGGAAACCCAATAATCACTTGATGGATTCATGCGTAGGAGGGCACAACTGATCACTCATCACTTGACTATCTTGACCCTTGGTGTAACAAACGTTATGAGTTTCTAGTTCCCATCAGTAGTGGTAGAGTATGAGGACGTCCTCCCTGAAGATATTACAGGATTACCTCCTCATTGGGATATCGAATTCTGTATCAAATTACACCCTAGGATGACACTGATATCCTCACCCTCATATTATATGGCTCTCGCAGAGCTTCAAAAGATGAGGGTGAAGATAGAGGATTTGTAGAGGAAGGGATTTGTGAGACCTAGTGTTTCACCTTGGGTGACCCCAGTGTTGTTTTCCAAAAAGGAAAAAATGAGCTTAAGGTTGTGTGTGTTTTTTTGGCACATGAACCAAGTGGCCTTGAAGAAAAAGTATCCACTATTGAGGTTCAATGATCTCTTTGACCAGTTGAGTGGGGTACGATGGTTCTCAAAGGTTAACCTTCAATTAAGATATCACTAGCTGCGAGTATGGGATGAGGATAAACTAAAGATAGCTTTCAGATGCCACTACAGTCACTATGAGTAATTGGTGATGTTGTTTGGAATAACAAATTCCCCAGAAGTGTTTATAGGAATCATGAACTAGATCCTTCATCCTTAATTAGAATGATTTGTGGTTGTCTTCATCGATGATATCCTTGTGTACTCGGCATCTGAGGATGAGAACATGAGACAAATAAGGATGGTTCTAGATGTACTATGAGAGAACCATCTTTATTTGAAACTCTCAGTGTTCTAGTTCTGTATTTAGGTGGTCCACTTTATGGGACATGTTATCTCAGTAGATGGAGTAGTAGTAGAGCTGACCAAGGTCAATGCAGTGTTTGTATGAGATCCACCTAGGAGCATGATAGAGGTGAAAAGATTCTATTGGATTCTAATGATATTAATGGAGATTCATACCTAATTTTCTAGGATATCATCACCTATGACAGCTTTGACATGAAATGGAAGGCCTTTTTTTTGGAAATTGAAGTGTCAATAGGCTTTCCCATAGTTGAGGTAGAGTTTGATGAGTGCCCCAATCTTGAGATTTCTAGAGGTGGGTGTCGATTATGTATTGTTATATGATGCATCAAGAACCAGTATTGGTTGTGTTTTGATGTAGAGTCAAGTAGTGATTTCCTATGGTTCGTACTAGTTGAGACCACATGAGTAGAACTATGCGACCCATGATCTTGAGTTGGTAGAAGTAGTATTCAAATTGAAGATGTAGAAGCACTACCAGATGGGTGATCAGTTTATCTTCTAATCTAATCACAAGAGTATCAAGTATATATTCTCTCAGAATGATCTTAACTTGAAACATAGAAAGTGGATAGAGTTCCTCCAGGATTATTAATTTGATATCATTTATACTCCTAGGATGGGGAATGTGGTGGAAGATTCTCTCAGCAGGAGATCGAGTTTGCAGTTGCGGGAAGAGGTGTCAGACTAGTTGGCCTCATTGCAGTTATCCTTTATAGATGGAGATGTGGTATCTTACCACCAATAAATTGTTGTTACCCCAACACTCTTACAGTGAGTCGAGGAGGTGCAACTTGGGGATACCAAATACGAGACTCTATGTGCTCAGTTATCCTTAGGACATTCTCTTGATGGATATTAGAAAGGTGGTGAGCACATTGTTATTTTAAAAGGACACACAGTTTTACCAGTGGTATTGCAAGAGGAGGATATGAGGGAGTTTCGCACATCCCATTTAGAGGTACATCTAGGTGAGGAAAAAATGTACTAGGACCACCAAAATCAATTTTAGTGTCCAGGAATGAAGAAGGGAGTTTCAGAATTTGTTTCTCAATGACTCACTTATCATCAAGTGAAATATGGGAACCAATTTCCAGTGGGTTTGGATCAACCCCTTGAGGTTCCAGAGTGGAAGTGGGATGTGATATCGATAGAATTTATGATGGGTTTACCATGTATTTCCAGGGGAAAGGATACCATCTAGGTGATCATTGACCGAATCACCATGTCATCCCACTTCCTACCTCTCTAGGAGAAGAGTTCAGTAGAGGGATTTAAAAGACTATATGTGCAGAATACATTTTGGATTTATGGATTTATATTAAATATTGTTTGATATTGTAATGATCATTTCACATACTGAATATAGAAGGGATTAGAGGAGGCATTTGGGATTGAGTTACGCTTGAGAACAACGTTTCATCCCCAGAAGGATGGATAGACAGAGAGGACAATTTAGGTTTGGGAGGACATGATGCGGGCCTACATGTTGGACTTTGATCATAGTTTGGAGGATCACCTACCACTGGTAGGGTTTGTGTATAACAACTTCTACCACTCCACCATTAGTATGGAACCATTTGAGGCTCTATATGAACGACTCTATAGGTCACCAATTTTCTGGACCAACCTAAGAGAGTCTGAACTCATGGGCCCAGAGTTGGTGTGAGATATTACTGATAGGGTTCAGATCATCCAAGAGTGGATGAAGACTACACAGATCCAATAGAAGGTATCTACTAATAGGATACTAAGGCCCTTGGAGTTCAAGTAGGGAGACCATGTGTTTCTTTGGGTCTCACTTCTCCATAGGTTGTGAAGATTTGGTCGAGGTGGAAAGTTATCTCCAAGGTTCATCAACTCTTTCTAGATACTATGTAGAGTTGGTTAGGTGGTGTACTGCATATATCACCCTCATAGTTGCATTGGGTACAAGATGTCTTCCACGTGTCATAGATGAGGAGGTACATGCATGAACCATCGCACATCATCGACTAGGGCGAGCTGAACATTGAGCATGGGGAGACTTTTGCAGAGTAACCATTGGAGATAGAGGATCAATAGTATAGAATCCATCATTTGTGATATATTCCCTTGGTTCATGTCCAATGGCAGTATGCGAATATCTAGAATAGCACATGGGATAAAGAGGCTCATATTCATGTGTAGTACCCACATCTATTTTGGTAGCCTTTTTTTTATTTTTTGGGACGTAAAACCGTAAGGTGTAGAGAATGTAATTTCTATAATTTTTCTGCATATTATTTTAAATATTATATGGAATTATTTTGAGACTAGTTACTGAGACGATGTGTGATTCTATGGACCAGTGTTCTTGGAATAAATGTTTGAAAAATATTAAGCTTTAAATAGAACGTGGGAGAAGTTTTCTTAAAAAAATGGAAAAACTTCTAAATGGGTTCCCAGATCAGAAATCTAGGGACACCATTATGTTCAGAGTAGTGACTTTACCATAAAAAAGGCCTAACATCAGCTGGCATGGGTCAAATATGAAATATAGTTTTTAGACATATCGAGAATGAAAATATTTTCAATTAAAATATTTTTATTCGACACAACAAAGTTTCTTTTTAAATTTTGACTTTTAAGTAGGTATCCATGGTTAGGATCATAACCATGGAATTCCCTAAAGGCTATAGAGAGAACCTTATAGAAATATCTTGATGAATGCTGACGTGATAGTGGATTGAGATTGTTCTTCATGGATCACCACCGACAACAGATCCTCAATAGAAAACAACACTTTCCAAGTTATGGCGTTTTGATTTCATATTTTCTTTTCTGATTCTTAGAATCAATGAATAATGCAAATCAAACCATGAATAGTTTGACCGATCGTTTGATCTTCCTTACGGGATGTGTTTTGATTGCAGGTCTATTATTAGGGTTTGTTTATGGTGATTTGATTTTGTTTTCTTGAATATTCTTATTGAATGGATTGAAGTCGGAACAATAAATGAATGAGGTTCATTCATTGGGTTGTTCATTGTGCTTTTATCCCCAAAAATTATTCATATTCTTTGTGATTTATGAACAAACGATCATTGTGCCCTCGATTCTTGGCGCAACAAACCGAGATTGAAGATCTGACCTCGTGACGATGCAACATAGGTGTGACGACGAAGGCGCTGCAAGATTTTTCAAGGGCATTGGTACAAAACGGCATAAGTGGCGTCTGGGGTGGTGACTTCAGTCGGTCCAGGAGAGCAGTGATAGGAGTCCAGGGGGTCGGTCCAGGATGACGGTGAGGCGGACGACGAGCCACCGACAAGACTGCCGATGGAGGTAGAACACAACACAATGGGGGACGCATGGCAGCCCATGGTGGGGTCGAGGCCACATGAAGGTATAGCATGCGGGGTATGCACAGACATGGAGGGGTGACCACGTGGGATGCAGTGCAACATCTTCGAACTAGGAGGGAAAGCAGCCAGGGCAGGCCACATGCATACGAGCTGAACCAGGAGAACCAGGTCATTCTAGGTGGCCCAGATGGCCAGGGCGGACCATGACCAATAGTCCGGGACTAATTGAGTTAAGTAGGGTTGATCAAATTGGTTCTGTTAGGGTTGATTGGACTGGGTTGGGTCAGCCGGTGAGTCGAGTCAGATTTGAACTGGACCCGGGTCAAACATTTTTGTTAAAATGACCATATCTTTCAAACTGTATGTATATTTGACAAGACATCTATGGTGTTGGGACCCTGAAATTGTGACAGACCTTTAGAGACCAATGGTGTTTTTTAACACAAACTTCCAGTGATGCGGTTTGTTTACATGGGAAATACCTGAGGTTAAGGGACACGACGGGTGCGACTACTACTCATTATGCTCACTCTTTTTCTACATAGGTTTATTCTCTCATCCACTGTATCTTGGATGAGATTTATTAGATTTTGTTTTGTTTATGATTTCCATAGAAGTATTATTGGTATCGTTTACTACTTATAGGAGTAAGATCCCTTCAGTAGGAGTTCCAGGATAGAGTTGTTGTAATCCCCCGAGAAGCCCGAAGCAGATCCCCTATTCCTTCTTCATGCCCTAGGTAGAGTCTTCAGTATTGATGTGAAAAACTTCACCAATCATCAATCCTATACTTATCAGGTTAATCTAGATTGATTTTTTTTGTATCACCCCATGGCCCTGGCTATGATCCTAATCTAATGTATTGTATCACTCTTCAGATCTTTTAGCGTATCTATCTCATGGTGGTTCTTGATGAATAGTACTTCTCAGAATAATGGCATCAGTGATATCATACTCAGGATTTTGTTCTCCCAGATATGTGCTTCGTGGAATATTTATATTAAATCCCTAGTATTGGTATGCAATGGTTATGACTTACCCTAGAGTGTGTGGTATGGTTTGTGTATATCTGGATATTTATGTTATATGTTGTAGACATATATTTTTCTACAGCTAACTTTATCATTCCTTTGTGTATCGCTTTGTGGTTTCAGGGTATCCTATTGAGTATTGTTTTACTTTCCCCTACATGGTCTATACCCTCATGTGTCGTGTCTTGTGCAGATGAGTAACCTTTTGATAGAGTCCAGTGCAGACATAGACCAAAAGAAGCCTTGTGAGATCAGATAGAATTTGGTGTCCCTATGGCTTCAGAAAGTATCCCCAGTACCTTTCCTATAGGTTGGATCAGGTAGGGCTTTCTGCGGACGAGTTTTAGGAACTTGTTTATAGACTTTCTTTTTGGTGGGCTTGTATTCTGTCCATGTTTAGTTTCTAGTATTTTCACTATTGTACTCTGGTTGTGGGTTATAATAGTTTGCATGCATTTTTTACTTGGTGTTATTACATTTCATCATTTGTGTCTTGGACATGTGTGTGTGCATACATGTACTTTAGGATAATTCCTACTCAGTGCTAGACCCCGACCCCTAACCTATTAAAGGTGGGATTGGGGTAGTCATAGCATGGGCCCCTCTAGGATGGTTCATGACAAATCTCATTCCAAAAAAGTGAATTTTGGGGATGCATATCATAATAAGATTAAGTTATAGAACTTTTTTCCTCACTCAGATTAACTACATTCAAATAGTGGTGGAACACTTGTGAATGAATAAGGAGAAACTGTTTACCACTCCCCTTCCTTGACATTTCAAGTTTATCAAGTAGAAAGAACCATGAATGGAAGCTAATCTATATTATATGTAAAGGGATCCTTATACATTGGTATTCAGAAGCTAGTTGTATGTCTTGGTTCACACTCGACCATAAATTGCATTAGTAATGAGAGTAGTTAGTAGATTCATAGAGAATTTGGGGAGAGAACACTAAGAGGTAGTAAAATGAAATATCTATTACATAAATAGATTAAAAATTCACTTCACATCAGAATGGATGATTCATTATAGGAGTCTATTGGCTCAAAATATGGGGAAGATGCATATTCTTTGAGGAGTACCAAAAGTATTTGTTTACTTTTATATGCATGGTTGTGTGTTGGATGTAAAATAATCTACTCGTATTTTAACTTTAGACAATATTAGCAGGGTAAATTTCTCTAATGGAATCTGGGAAGTTATTAATATGTATAAAGGGTCTCTTATAAGATTTTTTAAGGAGTTATAAATTTGGAATGTTATTTTTTTATTCATATACTATGATTCACTTGATCAATAATCCGATGTTTCATTACATTACAAATCATACTCAATATAAGTATCACTTAATCCAAATTTTTTAGAGGTAAAATGAATGGATCTATTTAAAAAAAGATAGAACTCATAATATGGAAGATATGATGAATAAGGTTTTAGTCTTGGGAATAGTGGATGTGGAAGATAAATTAGAAAAAATTTGAAAAAAATGATTGTCCCATAGCCAACAATTGAAAGGATCACTTCTTATAGTATACACAATTTTTTATAATTTTTGTTTCCATGATTTCATTATGGGTATGTTCCAAACAATTTTTTTCATTAGTTTTAATGGGTAAAATCCATATAACTTTATGAATAAACCTAATATTTTTCATTGAGGGGATATTTTCAATTATAATTTATAATTAATTTCAAATCAAGAACTACCTAGACTTGATTATTCTTCTTGTTTTTTGATCAATCTAGTTTATACTCTTATTTTATCATAACTGTGGTGAAAAAACCAAACTATAAGTCTTCTAGCAGTATCTACAAGTGCACCATGATTCTTGAAACATCATCCTTGGTATTCCAGGTTCTATAATAGAAGAAAAAAGTACCTTGCATCATTTTGCATCAATTGCAACAAGTAATATTTTGGTATTAAAATAATTATCTCATATTTTATAATTCTTGAGAGGGATTGGGAAGGTTATTTTCTATGAATTATTGAGAGAGTTCTTGAGAGGTTCTCTTTGAAACAATCCAAACTCTAGTATCCCATAGAAAATGTTTAATTTATTACATTGGTACAAAATAAAAAAGATTTTATTCCAAAGGATTGAATAGTTTAATAGTCTTGTGAGACTAGATACATACATGATTTACACACTAAATTAGAAACATAAATAATAACATATGATCATCTTGAAAACTTTCTTATTCCTTTTTTTATACCTTATATATATTTTAATGATCCAATATTGATACACTCGGGAAAGAAAAACAAATAAAATGGTGAGATTTGATACCTATTAAGGGGTTATGTAAAGTGGAAAACATCATGAATACATAAGTCAAAAACAATGTGGAAAAGTTTATAATCAATAAACATGTCATTTATTTAATAACATGACCATGAAATATATTCATGGATAAAAATTCACCTGGAAAACAATATCAAATTTCATAATTATGGAATGCGTAATGTAATAAATCTTAATAATTGATCCAATACAACACGATCTTATCATAAAATCATTGTTCCAAGACATCATGATCTCACCATTAAGACTTTATTACAAGTAATCTTATATACCATCAAGGACTCATGACAAGACTTCATAATTATATATATAGGAATTCACCAGAATACCCATTAATGTTTGTATCATGAGACCTACTCAATGCATTGAAGATTTATAATAGACCCACCAATCAATTACACATATACAATTAATTTATCACATGTTAAAAGAATATTACAATTTATCATCAATATTACTTGATGATCAATAAATAACTGTATTGAATTGTGTATATGAAATATAAATATTTCTCTATTCAGTGGAATAGAATTCATTGTAATATTCCTTCAATCCAAACCTATATAATAATGAGTATATAGATTATTTAACATTTAAATGATGATAAAAATAACCATGGTATAAAATAACATGAAAATTATGGTGAAAAATAATTTTAAAATCATGATGGAGAATGATAAATAACATAAAAATACTTGTGTGTAAAATGAGGTATAAACCATAAATTAAAAAGTGGTGAAAATAGTCCATCAATTCATAAAAAAAGGTTCTTAGTAAATATATTCCCTTTTTAAAATTATATAGTAAAATAGATCCAAAACATTAAAAACAAATTTCTTTAAACTTTTGTAAATTGGTAATAAGAATGAAGTTAAAGGTCACATAAAAAACTATTTCAAGAAGATTTTTTAGAGAAAAATATTTAAAATAAAGTGATATTGAAAATAAACTATGATTATTTAGAAAATGTGGATTTATAGATACAAATATACATAAGTGAAATAAAATAGTTTCAATATTTTTAAGAAAATAATATCCTTTCCTTTTAGTATAAAATGAAAAATCTAATGAATAATGAGAAAAGTATTTTCATTGAAAAATTATAGAATCTTGGAAAATAATCTTGATAATGAAAAATGGCCATGATGGTTAAAAAAGGCAATTAAGTGGTAAACATTAATAAAATATTATTTACATACTTTTGTAAATAGAATCAATAGTGACCCATACAGAAAATGGTAAAAATATTAGTTTTTAAAACCTTTGTAAAAATTTAAAATATCTTTTAAAATTACCATTAAAAAATAATTTTAGTATATATGAAAATAATTTTTGAATCATTATAAAGAATATTGATATGTTAGAGAAGGACTCCTGACTAAAAATGAGAGATAAGGTTAGTTTTCATATATACTTTATTTTGATGGTTTTGAGTAAGAAATGGAGTTAAAATGGAAAGAATACATGAATACCATATAAATTACTATAGTTAATGAAAATTTATTATGTTTAAGAAGAAAATAGAATATAATTCTCCCAATGTAAATTTAAACATAAACAATCTTGGATAAATTGTTATTATAAAATAAAACCTTACCTTGGATTCCCACTTGGTCAGACACATTTCAACCTCCTATATAACAAATATATATATATATATATATATTATTAATCTATATACAATCCATATTTATATATTTCTTCTTGTATATCATTTATTTATAACTTCTTTTTACCCATTTACTCATATTTCTTTGTTAAAATCAATTATTTAAGTGTTAAAGTTTTTGTTTCTCATGCCTATTTTGATTCAGTTATTCTAGTCTTTACGCCTTGTTCATGGTTTCATAATCTCTATAACGTTAATAATTTAATATATTTATCATATTTATACATTAAATACATACATGTAATGATATTATGAAAAATTAAATACATCATCCATGGAGACGATATCCTGTGCATACACATTAGTAACTTTTTTGTTTTTCAATGAATGAAAAGAAATGATGGTAGATAATGATTTATCTTTTAATAATCTTAATTATATAATAAATATAAAATTTATTCATTAAATATATATTTATAACCTTCCATGTAAGGCTGTGGTAAAAATTAAATACATTGCATCATGGAGGTGGAAGTATGCACATATGCAAAAGCAATATTTTTATTTTCCAATGGATGGAATAAAAATGAAAAAATGGTTATTCCATAAACATATAAAAATAATTATAGAAAATATACTAATTTAATTATATTCGTATGGTTATAATATATCTAAAGTATTTTAGAAATAATTAAACATAAAAGAACTCGGTTAAGATATTTATTACTTCCTTGGATATCCACGTTTAGCTTACACCTTATGCCTTATGATTTTGGTATTTTGGTGGGGTTAGGGCCTTTAGGATGTGGGTATGAGAATTGGGAATTGATTTTGGTAGATCCTAATTGAGATAAGGTTCTAAATGTTTGTGAATAATTAATGATGTGATGATATCCTTTTATAAATTAGGGCAGTATAATTCTTGTAAATACATATAACTTTAAAATAATATAAAGTCATTTTCATGGGAAAGTGAAAAAAATGGAAAAAAATTTAAATATAGGATAATATAGGGTTTAAATCCACTCATCCAATTATATTTAGATAATTTTAGTGATATTAAAATCCTTATCTCTTATTTTAACCCCTGTTAAACCTTAAAACCCATATCATGTTGACAAACATTTACTATAGTAACTTTTCCTTATTATTAAAAATTAAAAAAAATTAAAAAAAATTAAAAATGATGATTTCAAATATGTAATATATTTTACAAGATTTTGTTTCCATATGAGGTAAAAATTAATTTTAATATATATACTTAAAATGGAAAGAAAAATATTTTTTAGAAAAAAATTCCTTTAAGCATAATAAATGAATTTATACCAAAATCAAGTATAGAATAAATTATTATGAAATTAATTGGATTATAAATAAATTAAATTAATTTATGTGATTTTAAAACTAATCCAAAACTAAATCTAACCTTCTAATAACTTCATTAAATAAAATGTTCAAAAATATTTCTTTTACTATAAGAAAACATCACTTGGGTTCTAAAATATGAAATATGGGTTTCTAAATTCAACAAAATAATTTTAAATGAATTATTGTACCTATTAAATATTTATTTGATCTATAATTTTTTTATCAAGCTTTAAACTCATTCCTATATCATTATGATCACATAAAAGTGATAGTATTTTGTTAAACTATATTTTACACTATTCATCCCAAAATTAACCAATATATAACAATAAAAAACAATAGACCTATGATAATTTTGAAATATTTAATTAAAATATGAAGTTAATTTCATAAAATTAAAATTATAAAAATATTTTAATTTACTATTTAAATGAAGATATTAAATATAAAGAAAAATATATTTTATAGAAAATTGACATTTTTAAACATTAACTGTTCTCAATCTTATTTCATAAAAATTTATAATAAATTGAGTGGTAATTAATTAGTTATTACATTAAATAAATTTGAAATTGATAATTTTATTAAAATACATAACACTTCATAAAACAATTCCTTAAAAAATACCCCTTTTTAACATTTAGTGATTTTAATTATGTCACATTAATTATTTATTTTCTAATCATTAAATTTAATAAATTGAAAAAAATATAATTTAATTATCATTCTTGATTAATATCTTACTACTTACTAATATTTTATTCTTCTTGTAATTTCAATACATCATGACTTGTTTTAGTTTGATTTTTTATGTATTATAAGCCATTCAACTTAGTATTTATTCAAAGGAAAATACATACTAAAATCTTGGGGTGTTATATCCCCCCTTAAAAAATAATTTCCTCTTGATTTTGTTTTAATTTTACAATTATAAATTTATATTGAATTAGGTAAAATTTTATATTTAAATTTTATCTTGATATGTAATTCTTATGTTACTACCATTAATCTTAGTATTTAATAATTAAATATTTCTAAAACCATGTAGATATGTACCATTATAAGACCCATACTTGTGAATGAATTTATAGTTTTATACCTTGATAGCTGAGAGATATTTCCCACATAACACTTGAAAAAATTATCATCCTCTTATTAGAGTTTTAGGAATTTTTTTACAACCGAGATAAAAAATATTAAAAAATATAATTACTTTATTTATTTCCATTATGTAAGTCTAATTTCATCTCTTGACTTTGTTTTGATAAGGTATCTATATTTTATTCACCAAAAATTCTAAATAATGAATAACCATGATGGATTTTTCATTCTTAAATCATGAAAATCAAATTTTAATGGATCCTAAGATCCATAAAATAATGATACATTATTCTTCATATATTTATCCACTTACTAAAAATGTTTATTTTGAGTAAAAAAACCAAATAAATTCAAACATTCAAATTCATTTTATAAATAATATTAATAATTATGTTTAAATTATTTCATACTTAACCTAGTAATTAATTAATTATAAAAATTAACTAAACCTCATAAATTAGGATTATTTTAAAGTCTTTTATATGTATAATATCCATTTTTTCAACCCAGAAATAGTTTTACATCTTAACAGAGACCTCCAAATATATTATTGTTGTAACAATAATCATGTTTTGTGGCTTAAATGAAAACTCCTTCCTCCGAGTGTCAAGGGATGATTCAATATCCATTAAAAATATAAAATAATGTGTATATATAAAATCAAATAAATCATGATTTTATAATCAAATAACTTGTTATCATAACTTAAGGGACTTCAACTTCAGCTATAATAATTACATAAGATCGTCCTTTCTATATATTCCTCTTCTAAGTTAAGATACCTTGTATATTGCAGTATTAGATTGAATATTTCCCCATACCATTACATTTTAAGAAAAATATATTTTTGGCTTCATTATTTCCCTAAAATTCATGAGCTATATGACACTTATCTCTAAAATTACAATAGACTCACATTACCATTAAGGAAGTACTAGTGATTTTTTTAGACGACTATCACATTTTTTGAATTTTTGTATTCCCTTATTATCCTTAACCTAATTTATTTTTTCTTGGTTCTCAACCATCATATTATGCTATTTATTTAATTTTATAATATAAGACTTGGATATTTGTTTCTTTATATTGATAAAAATTAATACCATATCATTATATGATGAAAATGTTTGATAGATAAGTTCCCTTTGGAGACTTGACTTAATTCCATTAAAGAAATGGACAATATTAATTTCTAGATTATATATATAGTCCCTAAAATTTCTTGTGAATTTATAAATCTTTTCTCATATTCAACAACACTTTCCTCTTCCATTTTTCTTAAATTAAGAAATTTAATTTTAATATTAGATCATTGCTCTCAAAAAAAATATTTTTCAAATAATATCACCTTAAAAGTCTTCTATTCTATTCTCTCTATCTCCTCTTCCACCTTATTTTGAATAAATGACCCCATTTATAAATACCACCTTTTAAAAAAACACATGTAGGATAACCTTATCCATTTTATTACTTCTCAAATACAAAAATATATCTTCATAGGACTTATTCTATTGTACATCTATCAATGGATTCATATTTTTATTAAAGTATGGAGGTTTAATCTATATAATTTATTCCAAAATCAGATCATCATGATAAAACATAATATGTTTCTCCACATGGGAAAGTTTGTTAATCATAACACGAGTCAACTTTCCTAATATAGTCATAATCAGATAAGCTTCAACACCAGACCTATGGACTAGTTCGAGAGGAAAATCCCTACATTGATTATAGTTATTGATACATTTTCCAATAATTCCACTAGGAAATTTATATAAATAATTTTATATACTTAATTAGCTCAAATAATTATGAATATTTATCCATAAAATAAAATTACATAAATATTTCATGAATATTCTAAGGGTTTATCATAATGAACATGCTATATTTTTTCTTAAAAAATATATTTCTTGAGGTTCCTACTAAACTTTCTTTGATACCAAATTTAATATCTCTAAATTTAGAAACCTAGGGATGAGTTTAACTTTATTACACTTATATAATACACAAGAGATAAAATATCAAAGGATAAAATAGTTTAATAGTCTTTGGATACTCGATACATACATGATTTCCATATTACTTTGGAAACAAGAATCATAGCTTATAAACTTATTGAAAAAATTATTATCCCTTTTAGTATATTCAAGAGATCTTCTAAATATCCCTTCTTGATTACCTAAGGGAAAAAATAAAATGGTGTGTTCAAATTCTATGTAAGGGGTTTCATATAGTTGAATCTATCATGGATACATATGACATAACCAATATGGAAAAGGTAATAACAAAAAAAATCCATATATTCAATAACATGATCATTAAATATATACACAGATAACAAAACCAAATAGAAAAAAACTAACTTCATAATGATGGAATTCATAATGATATATATCTTAATCCACTAGCAAAAAAATTATGAAATTATCATCAATGCCTCATGATAAGACATCATTATCTTACTATCATGACCTCGTTCTATGCCAACCTGTATAATATCAAAGCCTTGTTCCAAGACATCCTAATTATATGGGTAACAATAAACAAGGATACCCATTATAGTTTATCTTATGAGACCCACCTCATGCATCGAAGAACTATAATATACCCCACTCATCACTTACATGGGTATAATATATTCCTCATGTATTGAAAGAACAATATAATTTATCATTAATATTCCTTAACCATCAATAAATTACCATATTGAATCAAATATATAGAACATAAATATTTCCCCAGTCAATGGAAAAAATTTCTTAGTAATATCCCTACAATTCAGACTTCTTATAATATTGACTAAATAGTTTAGTTATTGTTGAAATGATGCTAAATATATCCATGGTATAAAATAACATTATCACAATGGAGAAAAATAATGTCAAAAGAATTATGGAGAGTGATAAAGAATATAGAATAAATCATTGTGTACTAAATGAGGTATAAAACATAAATCAATAAGGGTTTAAACGATACAATTAATTAGTTAGAAAATATAGTTTCATATTAGAGGCATACCCTTTGGAAAATTAGAGAGTAAAATAAAAGAAAAAACTTTGAAAATAACTTTATTATAACTTTTGTAACTTATTCACAAAAACAATGTTAAATTCAATTCCAAAACACTTTTCATTAGTTGAAAAGAATAATTTTAAAAAATATAATTGTAAAATATTTTAAATAAAATGAATCTAGAAAATATACTATGATCATGTAAAAAATATGGAGTGGGAAATAAAAATATAAATAACTGAATTGAAATCCATTTTTTGAAATTTTAAGGAAATAATAAATTTTTATTCCTATATAAAATAAAAAAATTAAAAAATGTTAACAAGGAGATTTTATTTGAATATTTTTGGAAACTTGGAAATGATTTTTGATATTAAATAATGGTCATGATCGTGGGAAAATTCAATCAAGTGGTAAATGTTAAAAATGTAATATTTACTATCGTAAAGAGAGTCAAATATGACATGTTTGAAAAAAATTAAAATTGTTTATTTTGAAACATTTTTAAAAGTTAAAATATCTTTGAAAATTACCTTAAAAAATAATTATAGTGTAAATAAAAACATTCTTAAAAAATATAAATAATATGGATATAGAGGAGAATGATTCATGACAAAAAAAGAGAAAAAATATTAACTTCTCTTATAAACTTTCATTATATCTTTTTTAGTAAAAAAAGAGGTAAAATTTAATTAATTCTTGGAAAAAAAATAAATAAATAGAGGGGAATAAAATATATTAGGTTTAATAGGGAAATAGTATATAATTACCCCAATAAAAATTTAAACACAAACAATCCTGAATAAAGATGAGATTATAAAATAAACTCTAACCCTAGATTCCTACATGGGTGGATGTATTCAAACCTACTATATAATAAATTTATAATTGATATTCATATATATCATATCTATACTTATATTCTTATTATTGGATATCATTTACTCATAACTTACTTTTTTTAGGCATTAGTAGTTCTGTTTCTCATGCATGTTTTGATTCGACTATTATGTTACTTTCACCTTTAATATGGATTAATCACCTATATAAAGATTATAAGTTAATATATATCATATTTATATATTAAATATACTTTTATAACCATCCATGTAAGGTTTTTATGGAAATAAAATGCGTTCTTTATGGAGGTGGCAGTCTGCACAAACGCAAGGGTTGCATTTTTATTTTTAAATAGGTGAAAGGAAAAGAAGGTGGATAATTATTTTTATTTATATATATATAATTATTTCATAAATATAATATTTATTCATTTAATATCACTTTATAACCATTCATGTGAGTGGGTGATGAAAAATGAAATATGTCTCTTCATGGAGGGGGTAGTCCAAACATATGCATAAATGACATTTTTAATTTCTATTAGATGAAAAGAAAATATAAAATGGTTATAGAATAAATATAAAAACATTTAATTATATAAATTTATTAATTTAATTATATAATTATTCTTATAATATATCTTAAAGCGGTGGAATAAGAAAGAAACTTGAAAGGACTCTGTTAAGACTTGTGCCTCTTCCTTGGATACCCTCTTACGGATTGCCCCTTAAACATTATTAGTTTGGTATTTTGGACATATTTGTACCTATAAGACATGGGGATGATATTTGGTAAGTTATTTGGGAAGATATTTTTTGATATAAGTTTTTAAAAGTGCATAAAGAAGTTACAGGTTTAGGGTCTCCCTTTATAAGTGAGGGGAGTGGTTCTCATGTAAATTCTTAGAACATTTACAAAATATAAAGTCATTTTCATGGGAAACTATAACCAAATGTAAAAAAAATTAGTGATGGGATATGTCATGTTCCACTCATCCAATCATATTTACACAGTTTTTAGTGATATTTGAAGCCTTATCTCTTAGTTTAACCCCCTCGTTAAACCTTTTAACCCTTATTGTGGTGAATTTTTTTTACTACAATAACTATTTATTATGATAAAATATGAAATGGAATATATTATATATTTTTAATATGATGATTATATATATATAATCCATTTTAAAATATTCAATTTCTATAAGTGGTAAAAATTAATTTTAATATAATTACACAAATCACAATGAAAATAAGTTTTTAGAAAAAATGATTTTAAGCATAAAATTGAATTTACAAAATAATAATGTATATAAACTATTATCTTAAAGTTAATTGGAATAAGTATAAAAATGATATTTATGTGTCATTAAAACCAATCCTAAACTTAATGTAACCTTGTTATTACTTAATAAAAGAAAATGATCAAAAATATTTCATTTATTAGAATAAAACATCACTTAGGTTCTAAAATGTAAAACATGTGTTTCTAAATTCAATATAATATTTTTTAAATTCTTCATTACTATATAAAATGTGGGATATATAGGTTCCCTAACATAGTTTTTAGAAGTCCATAATAATGCAATGATTCTTGGTAGGGTGTGACACAACTTTATAAATGGTAATATTGTGTGATGACTATAATAGGGGGTGGTGGGATGTAAAGAATGTCGAAACAACATGATACAAATTGATCAATATTAATTTTAGGTGATATCCTCATAGGAATACATATCACATTCATCTTTTCCTTCATTCCATCAAGATCTTGGGGATTCGAACCATTAATATGTAACATAATAGTCCATGTGAGTTTTTTTTCATTCATTGGGGGGATGAGGCTTGATTGACTAGGGTTCCCAGCTATGTATATTTTTTGATGTTTATAATACATTCAACTAAATATATATATTCCAGGACATGGGATATATCATGGAAATTTAAATATCGAATTGGACCAGGGATCTAGGAAAATCTTCTTTTTTTGAATTATGGGCTTGATATAATGATTTATTGGATGTTATTCAGGTGTTATACACCATCCTAATTAAGGGTTAGGCAAGGATGGACTTTCAAAAAAAAGCCTCAAGGGGGGTCTTATTGTCTATGGTAGTAACTGATCCAATCAACAAAAAGTTTTGGATGATCTTAAACTAGATATCATTTAGTTATATGATAACCTTAAAGAGTGGTAGAATGATGATGATTTTAATCTCCAAATTAAAAATAAAATATTTCTATTTTACAATCCACTTGAAGTGAAGTACATTGGATTGGAGTGATCTCAATCACTCTAGATTAGATAAGGTGATAGGAACACAACTTACTTTAATTCCATTATTAAGGAGAAAACATTTATGGGAATGTTGAGTCTATGCCCTAAGGATGGGTCATACATCAGTGATGTAGATGTTACTATTCATCATGATGTTAATCATTTTGAACAATCATTGGTATTGATAAGGTAGAGTTTTGAGGAATTTTTTCCAATGGTGGATTCTGAAGATTCACTTTCCGAAAAAATTCCAATAATCTTTAATGAATAGAATAATGAGTAGATTAGAAGTATTCCAAGAGACATGGAAATCTAGTAGGCTATCCTAAAAATCAATCCAGAAAACTCAATAGAGTCGGATGGTTTCCCTATCTCCTATTATTTTGTGTCATGGTACATTATCAAAATAATCTAATTCATGTGGTGTAATATTTATTCATATTAGGTCCACTTCCTAAAATCACATTTTCTACCTCACTTGTCCTTATCCCTTAAGTAAAGAAACCATGACCATTCAACCAGTATCTCCCTATAATCTTGTGTAATGTGTCCTATAATATTGTGTCTTCCATTATTAATAATCCTCATTCACATATGCTTCCTAATATCATTTTAGGAAATAACATAGTTTTGTCAAGTGTAGTCTCATGCAAGGATCCATTGGAATCAAGCAACATATGATAGGTGATCTCAATATGAATATCACTGGTACAAATATTATGATCAAAATTGACATGGATAAAGCTTATGATAGGCTTGAATGGAACATTATTTTGAAAATTATGAATCAAATTATGTAAAATAAATGAGTATGTGATATTTTTTGATGATTTGTGTCTATTTAGTTTTCAGTTTCTCTTATATAAAGAACATGTGGTTTTTATAAATCAGGGAGAGGCCTTTGGAAAGGGGAACCCATCTCACTGAGCCTATTTATTATGAACCAGGATATTATGAGAATTAATTTTAAAAATGGTCTATATAATGGTGTTATCCAACCTTTTAGAGCAAGATATAGTATATCTAGAATGTCTCATATGGATTTTTCAAATGGAATTATTTTATTTATCAATTGAAGGTACCAATACATTATTTCTTTCAACCTTAATAAGGATTAATATTATATATGGAGTGGAAAATGTATTAATTTGATAAAAAATAGTGTTTATATCTCTATAACTTGAAATGGAATATGAGTGAAGCAGATAGAAGAATGGATTGGAAATTATAATAGGTCGTTTTCTATAAACTATATGGGTGATACTATTTACCCATATGTGTATCCATCACTTTGATGTAATTTATAGCAGGATCACAATGTTTATTTATAACTGTAAAAGTATATTTGAATCATTTGGTGGTATAATAAAACTGGTTAATATCATCCTAACATTAATTACCATGCATTTACTCTCTTCTATAAAGTTATTTAAAAATTTTATTAAGAGTATTGAAGGAATCATGAATTATTTTATCTCAGACTCATGCCAAGAGGGAATATGTCAATATATGAGAAGGAAAATTGTAGATAAACCTCTCAAATAAGTGGGTATTAACTTAAATAGCCTTGAAATCACTATGTAATGTATGTTATCTAAGATTAAATGGGATATTTTTGATGGGAAATATATTTGGGATGAATATATTAATTTTAAGTATGAAAAACATAATTTTCTCATGATTGAGGTGAAACTATGTTCCTTGTATCTCTAGAATAATCTCAAAGGAACCCTTCAAACTCTATATGGTCATTCTAGGTGGATTATGGTAAATCATACATTGGATTTTGGATCAGTAATTGGTCTAGTGATCTGTTATTTTTTTCCAGACTTACCAATAAGTGATATATCCATTCATGAGGTTTGTGATCACTACACATCATCAATGATGTATTGGAAAATGACCAGAAGTAAAAAATTCTCTTGTATGTATCTCTTGGAAAAATCTAACTGATGTTCCTTCACCCCATACAACACCATAGGTTAAAACATTTCATAATTTTATAGTCTGATTCATGGAAAAAAGCTACACACTCTTAGGGTGTTATATTTTGGTTTAACTGTATTCATATCAAATATAATTTTATAGTATAGTGGGTGAACATCCATATTATTCTGACTGATTTATAGGCCCAACATATAGGTATTCAGATGGATTCAAAGTGTAGTTATTATATAAGCATTTATGTGGAATATAATTCTCATATGTTCTTTAATGGATAGTGGGATCATGCAATCTAGTCTCTATTCGGAAGTGTTGGTGGGTTCTTAATGGATTTAGAGGATATAAATTCCTTTCTAATAATTTGGATCTCCATCGTTAGTCTGAGAGAAAAAAAGATACATTGTATCTTCTTTTTTGTAACTTTATGTTTTATATAAAATCCTTATAATAATTTTTGGTACCATAATCATAGATGTTATTCCTCGGGTTTAAGAACCAAACCACTTTATCTCATAGCTGAGCTTATGCCTCTTGTTAAATGAATTAGTTCCTCCTCTTATTTCAAGAATCTTCAACCCTCCCAGACTTTTCACATGAAAAAATATATGGGGAGTCTATAGGGGAAGTGTATGAGATAGAGGTTTCCAATGTATGGATTAAAACACAATAGTGATGATTATTTTTTAATGGTAACCTATAGGGAAGATAATTATTAAGAATAATATAGGATCTATACTGATGGATTTGAATGCCTATTATGAATAGGGGAATTCCCAGAAGGTAGAATCCTAGGATATGGTTAGTGGAATTTCTCTTTTCAAGATATTCAGTTTGATGTTAACAAAGCTTGAAACACACTCTAGTCTGGTGGTGAATTTTCTAGGAGTATGATCTTCTCCTCACTAGACCATCACATATTATATCTAAACATGAAAAAAAAAATTAAATAAGGTGTGGAGGTTTTAAATACATGGAGGTGGGGGATATGGTGTTAGATAGTATGGCCTACAAAGGTGACTTGATGGATCATCTTAAAATTTTCTCTAACACTAGCTCCCATACCCATATTGTAATTATATAGTTCTTGGGGATTACTTATTAATTCATCACTACCAAACTCCTTGAGGTTTCTCTTTGGAATTTTAGTATCTGAATGAAAATTTTATTTTTTTAGCCATTCAGGTCCTTAGCTTAGCTCATCAATCCTCCTTGTCATTTATCAAACTATATAAGGTAAATATTTGTTAAAATAAATATATATAATTATATTATTTGTCCCATAAACAGAAAAATTTTATATTCACTAACTTGTTGATAAATATTTATTTAATATTCAACTCATATATATTATAAAATTTAATAACTTGTGATTGAATTTATATGATCATAAATACTTAAATAAATTTTAAACCACAAGTTAGGAATAATAATTATTCAAACTATTAAATTTAAACATAATTTAACTAAGATTATGGATACACGTACTGTGAGGACCTCAAGGCCTCTTTCTCAGTGACATTAGAAAACCTTTACTAAAGTACAAGATCATCATTTTAAAAAATAGAAAGGAACCAATAGATAAATAAGTTAACATACCAATGAAATATACCTAACATAGATACTTACTGTGTAATATAATACCTTTGTCTTGATAGCACATCAAGGAGGTTTCATGATTATTTCATTAACCTATATGATTGATTTATCTGTAACACCCCAAGTTTTTAGAAGAAGAATATTGGGTTTGATATCCTATATGACATGAAACACCATAATAATATTATAATGTAACCCCATGAGACTTTATGATATATTTTGTTCTAAAAAAATGATCTCTTTGATTACTTGCAGAACATGAAACCCCAAGTCTAAATAAACTGTAATATAGTATACTATTATAACATATCTATTAAATTGGAAGGTATAAATAGTAATAAAAAAATTATGAAAATTATATGGTTTAAACATGTATAATACAAATTCAATGTATATCTATTTATTATTAATAAAATAATAAACATTTGAAAGAAAAAAAAATGTTTTCTAAAAAACTGAATTTTTTAAAGAAAATAGCTTTATAACCATTTACATACTAATTTTAAAATTAATTTTGTAAGTTTTAGATTGTTTTTTTGAAAAATTAAACTTTATTTGTGAAATAATAATGTCAAAAACATCTTGGATTAAATTTTTGAGAATTTATTGAAAAGATAATTTTTTTTATGAATAGTGAAAGATATTGGGTTTTATTAAGAATTTTATTTTTTTAAAGAATTTAAAAACATAAAATTTCTTTCAAGATGAAAGTAAAAGAAAAATTATTTCAATTATATATATAATAATCAAATTTAGGTCATTTTAATCAATTTATTTTTTATTTTGTATGTTAAAACATTATCTACTTATGAAAATTTTCTCTTTGAAAACCTACTTTCTCTTCGCATTTACAAGACTAATTTTAACTTATTTTTTTCCACATACATGAATGGAATTTAGAAAAATGGATTTAGTATTTAGAATAAGAATAATTTATATTATATAATAAGTTAAACATAATTTTTTACAATAATTAATAGTAAAAATAGTAAAAATTATTTACCACGATTAAGGTAAAAATTGCTTTACCATGGGTTAAACTAAAAAGTTAAGGGTTAATAGTGACAAAAACATTTCCAAAGCCCATTTAATTGACATATTTAGACCTTATATATTATAGGTTATATAATCTACAATTTTGGATCCTTTTACTTTTGAAAAACATGGGAACACCTTTATCATTTCAAAAATTACATGTGTGCTACTCACCACATTTATAAAAGACAACCACCTCTCATCTCCTCTTGACACTTCCAAAAACCTTTTTCCTATAATAATTTCCCAAATAACTTAATTTCTTACCTAAAAAAATCCTATACCCATTTTTATTATCATAAATACATCCTATTAAGGATTTTGGTTTAAACCTAAATATTTTTTTTGAAAATACGGTAACATTCTTAAACGAGTGTTTTTATTTTGTTTCTTCATCCACCTATTAAAATCGTGTTAAAACATGATTATATAATAAAAAATTATATTAAATATACTTATATGTTATTATTTTTATTTAATGACCTATATCTATCTCCCCATCCACCAAATGCTAAATGAAACTGTTGATTGGGTGTACGGCGGACTATCACCCCACGAACCAATGTAATTCGTTTTCAGTCACCACCTTTAAAGGATTGATATAATGATAGATTTAAAAAAATTATATGATATTTATGATATTATTATACTTATTTAATTTTAATATCACATATAACTTCTTATGATACATTAGGTTTAAATTACGATAACATTGATCGTGTGTACGGTAGACTACCGCCTCACGAAGCGATGTGATTCATTTTTCACTTTTTATTTACATAAAATGTAATAAGGATTAATTTAATAAATAAATTTGATATATATGACATGATATTTATTATTAAATATTAATATATGGCTAAATTTCTCACCCTTTCACTCATTAATGGAATGATTTCGTCGCTCGTTTGTACGTACGACCTACCCTCTCCACGAAGCGATGTGATTCATTTTCCATGTACAACATTCAAAAGTTATTATAAAAATGTGCATAATGAGTTAATACGAAATTTAAAAAATTAATATCATTATATAGATGATGGATATATATCATATACCCAAGAACTAGAAATTTCACAACAAATCATGAATGGGGAAACAAGGTAATTAATACATGAAAAAATGAAAACAATGAAATATTATTAGTAAACAGGTGGTAAAATGTTATAAGAGTGGAATATATAATAATAAAAATATGAATATGGTTATTTAAAAAATTAATAACATTATTAAACCCATTATATAGGATGTTAAATAATATTCAACCAAAAGAAAGTATGAGTTTAGGAACTTCATCTCAATTTCCCTTCATTGATGCATATTTTATTATTGTGCACATTATTTATTTTATATTTTATAAATACTACCCATTTCATTATAATATCATTAATACTTAATAATTAATGGTATTTTATATTTTAATTTTAATTATTTCATCCAAGTGTATTTTATTTGAACGTTACCAAGTGATAAGGGACTTTGTCCCAATCTCTCTTCATTGAGGCATATTGAAATGTTATGCACCTAATTTATTTTATATAGTGTATATAATAAAAATTATCATGTAATATTATTAATAATTCACAATTCATGTTAATTTAAGTTTTTAATTTGAATTATTTCATATAAGGGAATTTGACTTGAAATTTACCAAGTGGAAAACAATTTTATAACTCAATTTCATTTCATTTTGTTATATTACTTATTCATTGTATTTGACATTATAAGATTATGTGTGTAAATAATTTTAATTATATTATGACATATTTCTATTTTTTATGTGTATTTACATTTAATGCAGGTAATATATTCATTGATTAAATCTCACTTCAACATTACGATCTTTGTGTGGGTTTATTTCACAATCTCATTTTAATTATAATTTTTTATGATTAAATTTACATTGAAGGAAGTTATATGATAATTGGATAATAAACCCCAATAATTTTATTATACTCAGTTTATTCATTACATTTTCATGTAATAGTACCATTTTTTAACTCTTTGGTACTTAAAATTATCAATAAAATGTTTTCATTCAAATCTAACTTCATTTCTCTCTTCGGTCAAAAATCATTTTTATCCCAAACCCATGTTTCCAAAAATGTTTTCAACATTCCCAAAATTATTTATTAGAGAAATATTTACCCTTATTTTACAATTTAAAAAATATTTTGTAAGGAATATTCATGTCATTTTCCAATCAAGTCTTGTTTGGATTTTACTAGAAATTTGAAAAGAATCTTTGTTTTAACGTGTATAGAAAGTACATAATTTCTTGAATGCAAGACCACTTAGTGTTTTAAAGATTAATTTATAAGTTTTAAATGTAATTTTTAAATAAAATTATTTTCAAAATATTTTTTAAACATCTAGTTTTAAAAGGTGATTTTCAAAATGAAAAGGATATTTTCTTTAAGATTTTTTTAAAGACCTTTTTTTGGTATTTCTAATTTTCAATGACAACAACCATTAATTTTACATATACTCCAATAGGTATATATTGTATTAATACCATAATTATTCTTTCTCTATACTATTTATGATTATTTTAACCAAATATTATAATGAAATTCACTTCCTTGATTCATTTTTTAGTCATTAACTTTCCCTTGAATTATTCACTTTCCTGTGATCATTGGAAATTAATATTTTACTAAATATCCAAACTATTTATCATGTATATACTTTTTTATTAAACCATATATAATTTATAAATTAAATATTTTATCTTGAAAGTTATATTATTGACTGGAGAAATTATTTTAATTCTTTATTCCTTACTCGATACAGAAATTTGCTGAAATGGATTATTGTTCATGAATTAAATTGATTATTCAATATATGTTGAATTATTTGGACATATAGACTTGGGTGGATCCTCAATATAAATTTCACCTAGATATATAGATATAATAATGTGATGAAATAGTTATATATCCGTAGTTAAATGGGGTTTTGGAATATACCTACCCATCAGTTTTAGACTTTCTTAGGAGAGGTATTGACAATAGAGGTATCATGGTGCCTAAGGGCATGGAATCTAATAATTAATCATTTCATTCCTTAAGAATTCAATTATTATTATCCATGAGATTTTCAAAATGATATTATCACGGGATTCATTTCATTCTCAGTTTATTTATTAAATGAAATTTGTTTTTAGTTACTTACATTTCCATATTAATTATGCATTATCTAGTTATGATAGTCATGTTATTGAATAAATGGAATGTGTTTTAAGTTATTTACCTTTAAATATTCATTATAATAGTAAAATTATTTAAATTTAATGTGTTTTTAGTTATTTACCTTTCCATGTTGATTATACTTATTTATTCATGATAGCTTCCACTGTACATAAACCTTAGTGATCATTTGAGCTCACCCTTATTTAGTTTCCTTTACTAGGAATCTAGGTGATATTCAAGGATATAATAGAGTGAATAATGTTATTATAAAAAGAAATTATGTTGAATTTTTTTCAAATGTAATTTGGGAATCATGTATGTATCTAGTTTACCAAGACTACTAAATTATTCAGTCCTTCGGGATGTGATTCCTTATATCTTATGCCAATGTAATAAAGAAGACACTAGATATGAGTTAATAGGTTTTTGGTGGTTATAGTTGGTATCATAAGAGGTTTATTAAAAACCTTAGAAACTATATTTAGGAAAATAAATATATTAGGTAAGATAACCATATGATATAATTTGAGGATAAATATAGAAGAACATCCTAACGTTTTGGAAAGGTTTAAATTATGTGGTTTTTCATTGAAATAAATCTATGTTTAGATATTTAAAGTGGAATTGGTTCTAGAACATATGTATCTATGGGTAATAGATTTGAAAAATGTTCTTTGGGATTGACTTAATAATTACTTGGTACATGAAAACAAGTTGTACAATGCACCTAGTTTAACTATCCTGGGAGATGTGCTTTGGATAATTCAGATTTTCTTTGAAAACCATTATGAAGGATTTGAATAGATAACGAAAATGAATGACCTAGGTTAAATTTAAGGTGTCTTAGATTGAAAATAAGGTGTCGTGATTTAAACATTATATAAATGATTACATGGTTTTCGACTATGATTATTTATTCTCACACTATTTTTTTTGGTTTTAGTCAATTGATAGAACCCAAATAAATAATGTTAACATTGAATATAAGGGAAATGTTGTGATTAAGAGGAACCAAATGGGATGATGATGGTATTAAAATATATCATGATTATGAATAATCAGTTATCCAAAAAATATGATGAACAATATATACCTTAATAAACACTCAGACTCACCAAAGAAGAGAATGATAGAGTTCTCTAAGAGATCGAGTGGTGGAGATCAAGGAGGAAAGAAGGGTTTATTTCCTTCATGTCAAAAATATTAAATGAGTCACCCAATAATGTTTCTCTAAAGAATGGTAAAATGTTTTACCTGTGGAAAAGAAGTGAATAAAGAAATGAATTGATAAAAAATGAAGAGTATTATGGAAGGAAATAAATTTCATCCAAAAGATATTTGTATAGTTTACTATCTTAAATGTGGTGAAACTAGGAATTATCTGAGCCAATGAAATATTATAAATGTTAACCCATAGAATAAGGAAATTAATATATTTAATTAAAACAGTTGAAGTATTTATGTATTGGGATTTTAGAATTAAATTATAGAATTATTTTTTTACCAATGGTATTTTGGTTATAATAATTGTAAAACACCTATGAATTGTATAATATTTTTGAATCGTATATGTATTAATTAAAATAATAGGAATGGATACCATCATGGTTTATGATTTTAAGGTTGATCATAAGTTCAAATTCTTAAACATCCTGTTTTAGGTTTTATGTGATATGACTTTATAAAGATTAAGAGTATTTTGGGAGACATTTATGGGAATAAAACCCATTGGTTTAGTATAATAAAAATTTATTTCAAGAAGAGTTCCATTAAATTTTTTTAGACTTAAGATTAAAGGTATTGGTAAACTTTAAAGATTATGTTACCTTTGATGTTTTTTTAATAATTAGTCATCATAATTTGGGAATGTTTTTCAAATTATGTTAATATAGTTTTAGAAAAAGGAAAACCCACATATTAGGTGGAAACCTAACACATATGGAAAGGACATTGTGCTTGAACCCACAACCAAAGGGTGATAAGGGTGCTAAACCTACCACTGGACTATATGATGTTTGGGTTAATATTTCATTTTTATTACTTAATAAATTTTACAAATAAATATTAATGATGAACCAATGGTGTTATTGTTGATGTTTATAGATTAATGTATTATATTTTATAACTCAAGCTAACCATATTGGTTTTGTAAAATATTGAGAGAGAGACAAAAAGGATTTCCACTCTTTTATAGATATTATGATCCATTGAATGTGAATTTTAGTTCTCTAGGAAATAAAAAAAATTGATATTAATTTTCTTAGAGTAAGCGATGATTTGAAAATTTATCTATGAAAAACCAAAGGATGAATTTTTTATTATAAAATAGAAACACATCAAGTAAGTAAATTTACTTATATTCTTACACAGTGAAATAATTCTTCAACTTTAGGAATATGATCTTGAAGAAAAAATGTTATTATATTACATTCATATCTGATAAACCAAATGGTCTTATAAATCATCATTGATTTATGGTTTTTAGTTCCTTAACTTTCTAATGATCATTCACTTTCTTATGAGCAATGAACTCAATCACTATCTATAATTATTTACACTTTTCTTACATATCCATATCTTCACTTCCCACCTATGTTCTCATACTTGGAAACCTAGTTTTGTGTTATTCTAGATGATCTTAATATCTCTATTTGTATCTTATAAAGAAGAAGTTTTATTAACCCTTTTACAATGTGGGTTTTCAAAAAGTAATTTTCAAATATCAAACCCTTGATTTCTAAGTGCAAGATCAAATTTTTAGGACACAATTTATTGAAGGTGGGGAGAATGTAACGCCATGAGTTAAAAAAAAAGAATATTGGGTTCGATAGAATATATTACATGCAACACTGAAATTTTATGATAATGTGATACCAAGATAATTTATATTATATTTCTTTTTAAACAAAGTTTATATCTTTAATAACTTGAAAAACATGCAACCTAGATCCCAAATGGATCATAATATAATATATCGTTATAGCATAGCCGTTAAATTAAATGGTGTGAATAGTACTAAATAAATTAGGAATATAATATGCTTTAAAAATTTATAAAATAAATTCAATGGATATATATTTATTTTAAATTAAATAAAAATCATTTCAATGAAAAATATTTTTTTCGAAAAAAGTGTATTTTTTAGAGAAAATAGTTTTGTCATATTTTGAATGATTATTATAAAATTATTATTTTAATTTTATTAAAATTATTTGGAAAAATAAATTTCATTTTTTAAATCATAATTTCAAAATTATCTTGGTGTAAATTTTTTATAATTATCTAAAAAGATAATTTTTTACATGAATAGTGAAAGATACTAGTTTTTTTTAAGAATTGTCATTTATTTTAAAGAATTTAAAAACATTCAAATTATTTTAAGATGGTTTTAAAAGTAAAATTAGTTCAATTATATACCTGTTAATCCAATTTAGTTCATTTTAATCAATTTTATAGGAATTTTGATATTAAAACATTCTCTACTTATGAAGATTTTCTCTTTTAAACCTAACTTTCTCATCACGTCTGTAAGATTAATATTATATTAAAATTTCCACTTATATGATTTTTTTTAAAAATTTATTAAATATTTGTAATAATATTGATTTATATTATCTAATAAAGTAAAAAAATGATGATAATTAATAGTAAAAATAGTAACAATTATTTACCATGATTAAGGTAAAAATTGGTCTGCTGGGGGGGGGGTTAGACTAAAAAGATAAGGGTTAAAAATGAACCAAAACTTGTAAAACACCAATTTAATAGAAATAATTAGAACATAACTATTATATATTCTATAATTAACCATTTTGGTGCATTTTTACATTTAAAAAACATGGGTACACCTTTATCTTTTCAAAAATTAGAAGTGCGCCACTCACCTCACTTATAAAAGGCCACCACGTATCCTCTCTTATTCACACATACAAAACCCTTTTTTATCCAATAAATATCCAAAAAACTTCATTAATTACCTAAATACATAATATATATCTTTTTTTGATTATAAATCCATCGTATGAAGGATTTTGGTTCAAACCTAAGAAATTTATTCAAAAAATATGTAATGTTCTTAAACTAGTGTTTTTCTTTTTTTTCTTTTTAAACCTTCTAAAATCTTATTAAACCATGATTATATAACAAAATATATATATTAAATATACTTATATGTTATTTTTATAAGTTAATGGCATATATCCATCTTCTATTCAATTAAATGGGAATCGAAATAGTCCATCATGTGTACGATGGACTACCACCTCAAGTATAGATGTAATTCGTTTTACATCACCACCTTTCATTACTAGTTATAAGGATGGATTTAACACATTTATATGATATTTATTATATTATTATACTTATTTAATTTCAATATCACATATACCTTCTAAAATATCATTCTGTTTAAATTATGATAATGTTTCTCATGTGTATGTCAGACTACCGCCTCATGAAGCGATGTGATTTGTTATTCACATTCACTTGACATGGAATGTAATGAGGATAAATTTAATGATTATATTTTATATATATTATATGATATTTATTTATTAATATTAATATATAACCCAATTCCTTAACCTTTCACTCATTAATGGAATGATATCATCGCTCATGCGTACGTACAACTTACCATCTCTACGAAGCGATGTGATTTATTTTTTCTTTACAACCATCAAGAATGATTATAAAAAAGTATATAATGAGAAAATATTATATTTATAAAATTAATATAATTCTTTAGAATATGTATCTATATCATATTCCCAAGAAATAGAACTTTCATGACAAAGCATGAATGCGAAAATAAGAAAATTAACACATGAAATAATGAAAATAAGGATATATTATTAGAATATAGAGGGTAAAATGTTATAAGAGGATAAAATATGATATTATAAATATTAATATAGTTATTTTTAAATTATGAACATTTTTAAATCCATTATACGTGAGTTTAAGTAATGTTCAACCAAAAAATATTTTAGGTAAGGGACTTTGTCTCAATTTCCCATCATTGAGGCATATTTTATTAATGTGCACCTAATTTCTCCTATATGATGTCAACAATGACCCTTTGACATATATTATCATGAATCCCTCATACTTCATGGTATTTTAAGTTTCAATTTTAATTATTTCATCCAAGGTTTTTTTACTTGAATGATACCAAGTGGTAAGGGGCTTCGTCTTAATTTCTCTTTATTGAGGCATATTGTAATGTCATGCACATAATTACTTTTATATGGTGCATATACTGCCCCTTTTTCATGTAATATCATTAATAATTCGCAATTCAAGGTATTTTAAGGTTTAATTTGAATTATTTCATCTAAGGAAATTTGACTTAAAAATTAACAAGTGGTAAATAATTTCATAACTCAATTTCTTTTCATTGGGTAATAATACTCATTCATTGTATTTGAAATTATAAGATTGTGTGTTCGAATAATAATAATTATTTTTTGTTTTATTCACACTTTTTTATGTGTATTTACATTTTAGACACATAATATATTCAAATATTAATTATCACATCAATGTTATGATCTTTGTGTCGGTTTATTTCATGATCTCATTTTTATCGGGATTGTTTATGCTTGAATTTACATTGATGGATATTATTTGATAATTTTCTAAAAAACCCTATTAATTTTATTCTCCTATAGTTATTCATGATGTTTTCAAGTAATATTATCTTTTTCCCTCTATTTGGTACATAAAATTATTGAGAAATATTTTTTAATAAAATTCTACTTTATTTTTCTCTTTGTTCAAAAATCATTTTTCTTCCAAACACATGTTTTCAAAAAATATTTTCTGAATTTTTTTTATCATTATCCAAATTTTTTTTAAAGGTTTACCATTTTTTTACTTTTTTGAAAAAATTTGAAAGGAATCTTCTTGTCGTAACAAAACAAGGCCCATTCTCTATTACAATAAATTTGAAAAGAATATTTGTTTTCACATGTACGACATGTATAGAGTTTCCTACCTTTATGACCACATAATGTTTTAAATATTCCTTTATAAGTTTCAAATTTTATTTTCAAATAAAATAATTTTCAATTTTTTTATAAAATTCTAGTTTTAAATTGTTATTTTCAAAATAAAAGGGATATTTTTCTCAAGAATGTTTTTAAATAAATTTTTATAATATTTATATTCATCCATAAAAACAACCCTTTCTTTTGCATATACTCAACAAGGGATATGTTGTATTGATACAATCCTTATTCTTCCACCATATGGTTTATGATTATTTTGACCAAGTATAGTGTTTAATTTCTTTTTATGGATTCATTTTTATAGTTATTATATTTTCTTTAAATAATTAACTTTCTTATGACCATTAGACATTGAATTTCACCTAAATATACATATTATTTATCATGGATATGCATATTTTTTAAACCCTATATCATTTATACATATAATATTATATATGAAAGTTATATGATTATCTAGGAAAATTATTATTAATCTGTATTCCTTACATGATAAGGAAATTTGTTGATAAGGAATATTGTTCATGAATTAAATAAATTATTAGATATATGAAAAATTATTTGGATAGGCTTTTATAGGTGTTACCTAATTATAGATATCCCCTCAAATCATTTATAGTCTCATGAGATGAATCAGTTGGTCATCCTTAGTTAAATGGGATTCTAGTGTATACCTACCCATTAGTTTTAAACTATCTTTATAAAGGTATTGACTGTATAGGTATCATGATTCCTGAGATCATGACATCAAATAATTAAGAATTTACTTAATTAAGAATTAAATTATTATCATCCATGTTATTTTCAAAATGATATTATCTCTAAATTCATTTCATTCTCAGTTTATTAATTAAATGACATGTGTTTTTAATTAATTACCTTTATATATTGATTATGCATTAACCTGTTATGATAGTGATAAAACACTATTTTATTTAATATTTTATTGATAATAAATGATATAATTTCCTCATATTGTGTTAAATATGTTTATTTATAAAATATTTGGGATTTGATCATTCATTTGAAAATTTGGTGAAAATTCCAGTTTTACCCTTAATAGTGCACTGTAGTATTTCGAATAGAAATATTTTTATATTTATTATTTTAATTTTAAATTTTTTAACAGTGTTCCTAACTTAAGTATATACAACTTTTATTCAGGACACAAGATCAAAAGAATTCATTTTAATGGAGTAATTGGGCCATAAAGTCAGAGCTGGGCTGGACTCGCCAGAATGGATAAGCTTCTGTAGTTCGGCCATAACTCCTAAATATGGGCTTGTATGGAGCCCAAATTTGGAGAGGAGATATAGTACTCCTATCCTCACATTTTATCCTTCTGTAAGGCCGGCCAATTCATGCTTTTTAGTGGTCAAATGGGCGGTGACATTTTCATTAATATATTTGGCCGAATTTCCACATTCACACTTGAAACCACTTGTAACCTCTCCTCCCATCCCCTATATAAATTGGATTTTTTATAATTTGGAGGGGTTGGGACGTGAATTGGGAGATTGTAGGCAGAGGAAAATTTTTTTCACCCAAATCCTCCAACCATTGTAAGAGGGGTATCTCTTGAAGCAAGGATCCCCTCATCGAAGCCTCCTTCTCTTCTTCATTTTGTAATCTTTTCATTTGTGTAATAAAATTCTTTGTTCTTCTTTTACTTATTCTATTTTCTTATGTTTTGTTTAAATTTATTCTTATCTTAATATTCCTCTTTGGGATTTAATTATTGAGTAGAAGCGTTATTGGGTTATACCCATTATAAACCTTTGCACATGCAAAACGCTTCTACGATGATTACGCCACCCATGGAAGAGTAGTCTTTTAGTAATCGATCTATCTTCTACCCTCTTCATTTAATTATTTTGAATCATTGAGATACTGTAATTCACTTAATATGATCCATGAATTGTTTTTTTAAAATTTTAAGAAACTAAGCAAGCAATTGAACAATTAACACAAAAACACGCGAGGTCGGGATTTTGTGTAAATTGTGAGAGCGCGATCTTAATCGGTAATACAAGACCACACGGGATAAATTTGCAGAGTTAAAATATAATCCCTAAACACAATTCATCCTCATTTCCATAATGGATATGTGCCTTAATTTACCACTGACCATAAGATAATCTTAGAACATCAATCAAAGCAAAGTGCTGCGATTGCATGTTCCGAAGTTAGCCTAGGGTTAAATTCACATCATCTTCATGGTAAAGTTAATGCTTGTAGGGTTAGGGATTTAAAAAATTAAGGGATCATAATTAAGTGAATGTTAATTTAAATGATAATGATTAATAATAAAGTGAAGAGGTAGAGTTAGATCAATTACCCCTTTTAAATAGATTTCTAAAAAAACATCTTTTTGTTGTGTCATTTTAATCGAAATTCATTTCAAAACTAAAAACAAAAAAAATTATACAATCTTCTTCCAGAAAACCTCTTCTAGATTCATAAACTACAACAAACCCCAATCCTTTAAAGTAATGTTTTTATTCTATTCTATTTTTTTAGAATACCTCTAATAAGTTGTTAAATTCACTTCCTCCGTTGAGAGACGACCTTGGTCAGCCACTTTGCTGCACCCAAGTACCTCAAATCACACTAATCATTTGCAGGAGCCCATGACAACGCTCTTTCAAATTGGCGTCGTTGCCGAGGAGGCAAGTAATTATTTCAACCAATTAGAGGTATTTATTTTATTTTACATTTTATTCTCTTCCTCTCTTCTTTCTTCCTTCTTTACCTAATCTGATTTTTCTTCTTCTTCTTTTATTTTCTTCTACTTCTTTTTGGACCATCAACTCAAACTTCTCATTTTTATTTTACTATGGTCCACTTTATTTATTTTCATTTTTATTTGATCTATGACATGAACTAATCCCAAATATCTCTTAGATCTTGACCCTGATATTGAACGTAGCCTTAGGGCTCGAATCAGAAATTCTCAGTCTACGGGAAGTTTCAATATTCAACCAGTTGGTGAATTCCTCTCTTCTGGAAACATTGAAATTGGAAGCTATTCAAATTCAAACATAAAAGAGGAACCAATGGCTGAAAACAATGGAAATTAACTTAATAGAACCATTCGAGAATTGGATGCACCTGATATTAACTATCAACAAAATTGTATTGCATACCCAAATCTCGAATCGGACTTTGAACTAAAATCTGGGTTAATTCACTTACTTCCAAAGTTTCATGGCCTCTCTGGTGAGGATCCTAATAAAAATTTGAAAAAATTTAATGTGGTTTGCTCAACCCTTAAACCAAGAAATGTTTCTGAAGATCAAATCAAATTAAGAGCATTCCCATTCTCACTTGATGGAGCTGCAAAAGACTAGATGTATTATTTACAACCCGAAGATGTAACTTGTTGAAACGATTTGAAACGTCTTTTCTTGCATAGATTTTTTCCAGCATCAAGGACCACATCCATTCGAAAGGAGATATCAGGGATCAAGCAAGAACAAGGGGAGTCAATGTATGAGTATTGGGAGAGATTCAAGAAGTTGTGCGCAAGCTGTACGCATCACCAAATCAGTGAGAAACTCCTCATCCAATACTTCTACGAAGGAATCACACCCATGGAGAGGAGCATGGTGGATGCTACAGCTGGAGGAGCATTGGTGGACAAGACACCAGCAGCCGCACGTGCATTGATCGACAAGATGGCCCAAAATTCCCAACAATTTGGTGATCGAGGTACACCACATATCAGGGGAGTACATCAGGTAAGTCCTTCTTCTCTTAAGAGTCATTTGATTGATACCAAGTTAGAAGAATTGAAAACTATGGTTAGGAAAATTTCTCTGTCACAAAATACATCTCTACCCCCTCCTTCAAGGCCTTGTGACATTTGCACTGAGACAAACCACCCAACTGACTGTTGCCCACAACTACAAGAGACAGAGGATTGCACAACGGTATTCCCAGGGAGACCATTTCAGCAGCAACAACAACCATATCCCCAAAAGAAGTTTGATTCATTTTCTTCAACATACAACCAAGGGTGGAAAGATCAACCAGACATGAGGTATGGCTCTGGACAACAACAAAGGCCCCCTTTTCAACCAAACTTCTAGCAGCCTCCGCCTTACCAGAAGGGTTTCCAACAACCCCAAAGGAGATTTGAAGCCCAAGCATCAGCAAGTCAACAACAAGGTAATCCTCCACCAAAGGTAGATTCTAATACTGATGATCTTTTGAAGCAAATTGTTCTTAATCAACAGAATGAGATGAAGAGTCAAAGTTCAGAGCTGAGGGAGTTGAAGACTCAAATGAGCCAGATTTCCACCGCCCTCCACGAACTTGTAAGTAAGAATTCCAGAAATCTACCTTCCCAACCCACTCCAAATCCAAAGGGGAATGTTAGTTCCATCACATTGAGAAGTGGGAAGCAAATGAACGATACATATGTACCTACCATTCCACCGGGATTCACCTCAACTCTATAGAAGCTGCATTCCAAACCAACTAATGAGAAATCCAAGGAGAAAGATAAAGGTAAGAAAAATATTTATGATGATCCTCCTAAACCCCTTCCTTTTCCAAACAGGGTTGTTCAAACCAAGAAGATGGCTGAAGAAGCAATGAAAAAGGAGGTTTTGGACACATTCAAGCATGTGTAGATCAACATTCCTCTACTTGAATCCATTAAGAAAATCCCAAGGTATGCCAAATTCTTAAAAGAACTCTGCACCAATCGAAGAGGGCTCAAGGGGAATGAGAGGATCAACCTTGGAAGGAATGTATCGGCACTCATTACACCAACTCTAGCAATTCCAACAAAGTGCAAGGATCCTGGGACATTCACCATCCCATGTACCATAGGAGAGTTTCACTTCTCTGATGCTCTTTGTGATTTGGGAGCTTCCATAAATGTGATGCCTCACTCTGTATTCTCTTCCTTGCAGGTTGGTGAGTTGAAGCCGACAAGAGTAGTGGTGCAGTTGGTGAATAGAGCTACGACATATCCAGCGGGAGTTCTTGAGGATGTACTTGTTCGGGTAAGAGACATGATCTTTCCAGCAGACTTCTATGTGCTTAACATGGAGGATGATCAGGTAAGTTATCATGCCCCCATTATCTTAGGTAGGCCCTTCCTCAAGACTGCAAAAACTATCATAAATGTCAATGAGGGTACACTTTCCCTAGAGTTTGGATATGAATTTGTGATATTTAATGTTATGGATTCCATGAAGTACCCCTCTGAGGACCATTCTGCTTTTGTTATCTCCCATTTTGAACCACTAAATAAAAACTCCATAGAATTTGATTGTCCTATGCTTAGGGAGATTATGAGTATTGGTTCGAGTTTGATGTCTAAGAGCACTTCCGCACATGTTGCTGATACACAATCCTATCTTGGATTTGATTTTGATGTGGATTCATATTCTGATTTTGATCATGTTCACTCTGATTATGAAATGGCTGTTGAGTATGCTGATGGATTTGATGCTTTATTCTATGATTTTGATGATGTATATTTTGATACTGATGCTCTTTGTGAACATATTTCAGTTCCTTCAATGTCTCCATCCATACTACAGCCTCCTTCATTAGAACTCAAGCCATTGCCACCGAATCTGAAATACTCATACTTTTTGAATGGTGAGAGATTACCTGTTATCATTGCTAACTATCTCCCTTTTGAATATGAAGAAAGGATTTTGAATATTTTGATGGAGAACATCAAGGCGATTGGGTGGACCTTGGCTGACATATCAGGTATTAGCCCCTCCATTTGCATGCATAGGATTCTCTTGGAGGATGGGGCTAAACCGGTGAGACAACCACAAAGGAGACTTAATCCCACCCTCCTGGAAGTTGTTAAAAAGGAAGTTGAGAAATTGCTCAAGGCAGGTATAATATTTCCCATTTTAGATTCTCAGTGGGTAAGTCCTATTCAGGTTGTGCCTAAGAAAAGTGGTGTTACTGTTGTTAAAAATGAGAAAGATGAGTTAGTTCCAATGAGGGTGCAAAATAGTTGGCGTGTGTGTATTGATTATAGGAAACTAAATCAGTCCACTCGCAAGGACCATTTCCCCCTCCCATTTATTGATCAGATGCTTGAGAGACTAGCTGGGAAGACACACTATTGTTTCTTGGATGGATTTTCTGGATATTTTCAGGTTTGTATAGCTCCGGAGGACCAGGAGAAGACGACATTCACCTTCCCATTCGGTACCTTTGCCTACCGAAGGATGCCATTTGGACTTTGCAACGCCCCAGGTACCTTCCAGAGATGCATGGTGAGTATTTTTTCTGATTTTATTGAGACCTGCATGGAGGTATTTATGGATGATTTTACAGTGTATGGATCCTCATTTGATGAATGTCTAAAGAGTTTGGGAAAGGTGTTGAATCGTTGTATTGAGAAGAATATGGTCCTAAACTTTGAAAAGTGTCATTTCATGGTAGAACATGGCATTGTCTTAGGGCCTGTAGTGTCCAAACATGGGATAGAGGTTGATAGATCTAAGATAGACATTATTTTATCCTTACCATATCCTTCATGTGTGCATGATGTTAGATCTTTTCTAGGGCATGCAGGATTTTATCGGCGCTTCATCAAAGATTTTAGTAAGATTGCTCTTCCTATGTCAAGATTACTTCAAAAGGATTCTGATTTTGTGTTTGATGTTTCTTTCCGGAATTCATTTGATGAGCTAAAACAACGTCTGACCACTACACCTATCATACAGCCCCCACGGTGGGAGATTCCTTTTGAGCTTATGTGTGACGCCTCCAACTTCGCGGTTGGAGCTGTCTTATCTCAGAGGGTGGAAGGACGTTAACATGTGATCGCCTATGCATCGAGAACACTGGATTCAGCCCAATCAAACTACACTACCACAGAAAAGGAGTTTCTTGCTGTCATATTTGCTTTAGATAAATTTTGTTCATATTTATTGGGCTCTAAAGTAGTTGTTTTTTCTGACCATGCAGCTTTGAGGTACCTCCTAAAAAAGCCAGATGTAAAGCCATGACTTATCCATTTGATGCTCCTTATTCAAGAGTTTGACCTTGAGATAAAGGACAAGAATGGGTCAGAGAATTTGGTGGCAGACCACATGAGTAGGCTTACTCACACACTAGAGGGTGACACCTTGGACCAGGTACCACTTCGGGACACTTTCCCCAATGAGCATCTCTATACCATCTCAGGTAAGCATCCTTGGTATGCTGATTTAGTTAATTACATTGTTTCCTCTGAAATCCCAGTAAATTTGAAGAATCATCAAGTCCAAAAATTAAAAAGTGAGTCTAGGTATTATGTGTGGGATGATCCTTACATCTGGCGCATGTGTAGTGACCAAGTCATTAGGAGGTGTGTTCCCGATCATGAGTTTGAGTCTGTTTTTCATTTCTGTCATACACTTTCTTGTGGTGGACACTTTGGACCCCAACAGACAGCTAGGAAGGTTTTAGACTCTGGATTATATTGGCCTAGCTTGTTCCATGATGCCCATTTGTTTTGTAAGTCATGATCTCGTTGCCAACACACTGGGAACATTTCTAGGAGACATGAAATGCCCCAACAACCCATACTATTTTGTGAGATTTTTGATGTATGGGGCATTGAATTTATGGGTACTTTTCCTAGTTCATTTGAATTTTTGTATATTTTGGTTGCTGTTGATTATGTGAGTAAATGGGTGGAGGCCAAGGCCACCAGGACTGACGATTCTCATGTTGTTGGGGACTTTGTCAAAGCACAGATTTTTTGCAGGTTTGGAGTACCAAAGTACATCATTAGTGGCCAAGGGACACACTTTTGCAATAAGAATTTTCTTCCCTCCTTCGAAAGTATGGGGTGACACACAAAACATCATCACCATACCACCCCCAAACAAATGGCCAGGCTGAGGTTTCAAATCGTGAGTTGAAACAAATCATGGAGAAAACCGTGCAGCCAAATAGGAAGGATTGGAGAAAGCGCTTGGATGATGCATTGTGGGCTTATAGGACAGCATACAAGACCCCCATTGGTATGTCCCCATTTCGGATTGTTTTTGGGAAAGAGTTTCATCTCCCCGTGGAAGTCAAGCATCGGGCATATTGGGCTATAAAGAAATGCAACATGGATTTGGCCCAAGCTGGAATTCAAAGGAAGTTGCAAATTCAAGAGCTTGAGGAGATTCGACTGTCATCATATGAGAACTCAAGGATCTACAAGGAAAGATCAAAAGCATCTCATGACAAAATGATCCAATAAAGGGAGTTTCATGTTGGAGAGAAAGTCCTTCTCTATAGTTCACGACTGAAGTTGATGCCTGGTAAGTTGCGTTCCAGATGGTTAGGTCCTTATATTGTGTCTAATGTTTTTCCTTATGGTGTAGTGGAGATCACACAAGAGGACACTGGAAGGAGATTTACAGTCAATGGGCAACGTTTTAAGAGATATATTGAGGTACATCCTACTGATGCAGTGGATTTTATCACACTGCATGACCCCATCATCACTTGATCACATCAGGCTGTTCCTAACCCTTTCACTTTTATATTATTTTTCCTATTTAAAAATTCTACATTTCATGTGCATATATCATCTCACGGGTTCACATTGAGGACAATGCAATATTTTAAGTGTAGGGGAGGGAACCTTTTAGTTTAGTACTTTCAATTGTTTTCCTGTTTAAAAAAAACCCAAAAAAAATTTGTGTGTTTTTCAAAAAAAAATTGTGTGTTTTTCAAATTTTGTGTGTTTATTTTACAATTTTCTATGTTTTTTTGAAACATTTTGAGCTAAAATGATTCTCATCACCATTTTTAAATCCATATCAATAAGTGAAACAATTTACCCCTTGAAACTAAGCTTAAATGAATGCTGAAATGACTTTGTTTCAAGTTCAAATATTTAGTAATTTCATGAAAAGTACGCTGAATTTTGAATCCCATGCCAATATCACTGTCTTTATATTTGAAATCACTTTCTTGTGAGGCTTCTAAACCATTATTTTCATATTCTTTACATTCACCTCAATTCTTGAGAGAACCAAACCATACTTGATTTAACCAGAATTTGATCTATTCCTATCAAAACTTGAGTGTTTGAGGTACTTATGTTTAAATTATTGAGGCATTTGTTTGGTATTAAAGCCCCTATTTCAAAGAATCCTTTTTTATAATGGCCTACCTTGAATATTTAATCCTTGTATCCCTTAGAATCCATGAAAAGCCTGTTAGGTTAGCCACATTACAAGCCAATTTTCCCTATCAAACCAACTCTTGAAGTGAAATTTTCATAATCTAGTTGAGCTTAAGTGTGGGGGAAGTTGTCTTGGGTTTTGCCACCACATTCTGTGATACTTTGGGTGGAAAATTAAATTCTAAAGAGATGTGTTTGCTGATAAATAAAGTCATTATATTTAACGCTGTGCCTTTTCTGGAGCTTCTAATTGAGGTGGAAAGCTGTGCCCATTTGGAGCTTTCAAGAAAATCATGTTTGAGAAGATTGAAATTTTTTATGTTGAAATGATGAATGGTGTAAAGCCCTCCTCATTCAGCCTCAGAGTTTTTCACATCTTAATCCTACCAACCAAAAGCCACAGAACAACCCTGAAAAGTCCTCATGATAAACATATGTCCTTGACTCACATCGGGTAGAGATGTAGGAATCTATCATGCATATGGTGACCCTTGTATGAGTTTGGATGAGAAAGACATTGCAAAAAAATTGATATTTGAGTGATGAGAGAAAATTCAAGCGAGGTAAGTGTTTTGTGCATGGGAGGATAAATGAAGTGGAAATATATTGAATGATATAAATGGAGAACTTGAAATAAGGTTTTTTATGAGGCATGATATCTTTTTATTCTTGGTGTGAAATTGATTGATCTTAAGGATATGTGTTTTAAAATTGGTTTTGATTTGATATTGATGTTTACTTGATATGAGGTTTTTCCCAGGTGTGCAAAAGGGTAAGTGTGGGGGAGTTGATAAAACACTATTTTATTTAATATTTTATTGATAATAAATGATATAATTTCCTCACATTGTGTTAAATATGTTTATTTATAAAATATTTGGGATTTGATCATTCATTTGAAAATTTGGTGAAAATTCCAATTTTACCCTTAATAGTGCACTGTAGTATTTCGAATATATATATTTTTATATTTATTATTTGAATTTGAAATTTTGTAACCATGTTCCTAACTTAATTATATAAAACTTTTATTCAGGACACAAGATCAAAAGAATGCATTTTAATGGATTAATTGGGCCATAAAGTCAAAGCTGGGCTGGACTCTCCAGAATGGATAAGCTTCTGTATTTCGGCCATAACTACTACATATAGGATTTTATTGAGCCCAAATTTGGAGAGGAGACAGAGGACCCATATCCTCACATTTTATCCTTCTGTAAGGCCGGCCAATGCACGCGTTTTGGTGGTCAAATGGGCGGTGAAATTTGCATTAAAATATTTGTCCGAATTTCCACATTCACACTTGAAACCACTTGTAACCTCTCCTCCCCTCCCCTCTATAAATTGGAGTTTTTCTCATTTGGAGGGGTTGATACGTGAATTGGGAGATTGGAGGCAGAGGGTAATTTGTTTCACCCAAATTCTCCAACCATTGTAAGAGGGGTAGCTCTTGAAGCAAGGATCCCCTCATCGAAGCCTCCTTCTCTTCTTCATTTTGTAATGTTTTCATTTGTGTAATAAACTTCTTTGTTCTTATTTTACTTATTATATTTTCTTCTGTTTTGTTTAATTTTATTCTTCTCTTAATATTCCTTTTTGGGCTGGAATTATTGAGTAGAAGCGTTATTGGGTTATACCCATTATAAACCTTTGCACATGCAAAACGCTTCTACGATGATTACGCCACCCATGGAAGAGTAGTCTTTTAGTAATCGATCTATCTTCTACCATATTCATTTAATTATTTTGAATCATTGATATACTGTAATTCACTTAATATGATCCATGAATTGTGTTTTTAAAATTGTAAGAAACTAAGCAAGCAATTGAACAATTAACACAAAAACACGTGAGGTCAGGATTTTGTGTAAATTGTGAGAGCGCGATATTAATCGGTAATACAAGACCACACGAGATAAATTTGTAGAGTTAAAATATAATACCTAAAAAAAATTCATCCTCATTTAAAGAATGGATATGTGCCTTAATTTACCACTGACCATAAGCTAATCTTAGAACATCAATCAAAGTAGAGTGCTGCGATTTCATGTTCCGAAGTTAGCCTAGGGTTAAATTCACATCATCTTCGTGGTAAAGTTAATTCTCGTAGGGTTCGGGATTTAACAAATTAAGGGATCATAATTAAGTGAATGTTAATTTAAATGATAATGATTAATAATAAAGTGAAGAGGTAGAGTTAGATCGATTATGCCTTTTAAATAGATTTCTAAAAAAACATCTTCTTGTTGTTTCATTTTAATCGAAATTCATTTCAAAACTAAAAACAAAAAAAAAATTATACAATCTTCTTCCAGCAAACTTCTTCTAGATTCATAAACTACAAAAAACCCTAATCCTTTAAAGTAGTGTTTTTATTCTATTCTATTTTATTTTATTTTTTTTAGAATACCTCTAATAAGTTGTTAAATTCACTTCCTCCGTTGAGAGACGACCTTGGTCAGCCACTCTGCTGCACCCAAGTACCCCAAATCACACTAATCATTTGAGGGAGCCCACGACAGCGCTCTTTCAGATAGTAATATTATTTATTAAATGTAATGTGTTTTTTGTTATTTAAATTTCTATATTAATTATTCTAGTCAAATTATTTAAATGTAATGCGTGTTTAATTATTTACCTCTCAATGTTTTTTATTCTTATTGATTAAAGATAGATTCCACTACACTTAACTATTACTGAGCATTTAAAATCAACCTTATTTTTTAATTTTCTTGGAATCCAATAAGTGTACTAACTGAAAATTAATTTTTTATTAAAATAAACCCCTTTTAAGAGGGTAACCCATCGTGACATCAAATACTAAAAAAAACCAGACTCCATTGATTTAAAATTCCAAGACCACAAACAACCCACATTAAAAAAGAAAATCATCTCCCATCATTGAAAAACATAGTCTACCTTCCACCGCTGCTTGAAATGTTGTTCTCTGAAAAATCTCATGGGTCTCATCTAAAGAATCCTCTTGTAGACGATCTGAAACCCTTGAACTGCAGACCACAGAGGCCGAAAGAAAAATCACTACACCATGAAATTCAAACCACAAACAATAATTCACAGGAAGTTTGCAAACAAATTCACTCAAATCCAAATCACGAGCAGTAGAATCACATCCGAATCCAAAATCAAACTATTCCCCATTTCCAATATATATCTGTAAAACATCTTTGAAGTCATCGTCGCCTTGTCATCTTTCCCTAGAGAACCGAAGCCTGCCTAATCGTCACCTCCCAAAGTGCCGTCGAACCACCGATCCCGACCGACCTGGAGAGGAGGAATGGGACTCAGGGCCATGGCATCGTTAAGGAAGCAAGGCCCTAGGGGAACTCAAACACCGACGACGACGACGCCTCAATTCCTTCATTCGACCTTCCATCAGCATTGTCACAGATAAATTTTCTCAGATAAAACCCTCAATTACAGACATCCTCGCATCATGGATTCGTCGGATCCAGATCTGAATCTGGTAAGAGTTCAATGCCAAAACCGATTGGCTACGAACAGATCTGGGATTGGGTTCACCAAACAGATGGGTCACATCGTCGGTTGGGTGGCGAGTGGAATCTACGTAGTGGCTCGGGTTCGTCCTCATCATCACATCGACTCCTAGAGAAGCCACCGCCTTGGACCCACAATCACCCATTGCCACCACAGCTCCGCTCACATAGAACCCTCTCCTTCCCCAGCGGCCTGTAGAACGTCTCCTTTCCCGACTCTCACCTCACCGCCAGAGAACCCGCCGTCTGTGCCATTCGCTAATCACCTGCCGACTGCGCCAACAACCCATCACCACGGAAGTCCAGAGAAGAGCCCGGCCGAGAGCTCCTGAGAAGAGCTCCCGGCCAAGCAGAGGTCTGGAATCCAATAAGTGTACAATTATTGATATTATGGGATATATTAGAAGGAATAATTTTATTATGAAAGAAAAAATTATCTTATAATTTTATTTTTCAAATATAATGTGGTAATCATATATATATATATATCTAGTTTACCAAGAATATTAAATAGTTCATTCCTTCAAGGTATGATTCCGTGTATCTTACTTAGGATGAGGATGCTACATTATCTTTCTTTGACTCACTGAAATGAAAAATTCGATGGACTTTTCTAAACATGAATTAAATCAGAAAATTCTATTTCAATCAATGTGCCTTAGATATCTTATTACATCAACTTAAAAATGGAAAATCCTTTCTTGACTTATTTTATTAATGTCATATCACTTATGATGAACCAAATATATTTTACCTTTCCTCAACCATATTTCATCAAAAATTTCATCAATACATCCAAGTATGTGATTCATGATATATATTAATAAAAACATCAGTTATAAAGTCCAATACACACATCCATATATAGGAATATATAATGAAACATATAATGCATAGAGTTCCAATTTTTGGGTTTTTCATCATATCCTCCCTTCATGGATATGACCAAGCATGAACATTATAAGAAAAAATCATAACATCTTATGACCCCCCATCACCTGATAGTCAAATACAAATTGTTTCCAATGAAAAAAATATTATCTAGACCATACAATATATGTTCAAAAATATTATCATAGTATTTCACGATTCTCTTTATAACAGGGTACTATTATAACCTTTTAGTGTGATAGATTTTCTGATTAAATTTTCACAGTAATTTTATATAGAATAACATTCCTCGTGTGATAATATATTTAATAATATTATAGTAATAAAAATTAAAAATTCATTTAGTTCTAAGGAATAAACTCCAATAAACTCTCACTAAAACCAGAACTAATTACTAATATCTTTTTGTACTCAATCTCCCATATGATATAAATTCTTATAGTTAGATAAGTTTTTAGTCAACATGTGTTGCATATTATATTCCATGGAAACTAGGATTACTACAATTAAACCCCTCAAAGAAAAATCTCTCAAGATTTGATACTTCCAAAGTATATGCTTCATCCATTTATATGGCCTTAGTTCCTTAGCTAGAACCACCACTGCAATATAATCACATTACAAAGTAATAACATCTTTAAAACTAGGTATAACATCACAATCATAGATGAAGTTACACATCTAAACTACTTCTTTAGATACATCATAAACTGTTATATATTTGAATTCCACTATAAAATCAATGACCATTGGATGCTCAGAACATTTCAAGTTCAAATCTCCTCCATTAAGGAAAAATAGATATGTCAAATATCATTTTTATATCATTATAATCTATCTAGAAACTAGAATATATGAATACCTTAAAAAATATTTCCTCATCTCATCCATAAATTAAAAATATATCATTTTTATTACTATGGTAATTCAGAATATTCTTTATAGTCATCCAATTTATCTCTCTTTCATATGATATATATCTACCTACCATTCTAAAGGCATAGGTAATATCAAGCCTCATATATAACCTAGCAGACAAGAAAAATCCAATAATTGAATCACAATAGATTATGTTCATTCTCTCTCTCAACTTATGTCTAAGAACACATTTTATTAGAAATATGTATACCACGTGACATTAGAAAAAAAATCCCCTATTAGAATTTTCAATATTGAATCTCTACAATACCTATCAATGTATATACCTTGACTTAGTAAATGAATATTATTAGATTTATCATTAATGAATTTATCCTCATAATATAGGCTTATTCACCAATGTCATTCATAGAGAATCATTTTTTTAACTATATATAAACTGACTTTAGAAATGGTATCTTATTTTCCATAAATAATATACCATCAACATATACTAATTGGGAAAAAACTACACACCCACTAACCCTCCTATAGAAAAAATGATCACTTTAATTCTTTATAAAACTAAATTCTCTAATGGATTAATTAAAATTAATGATTAATTATCTTTATGCTTTCCTCAACCCATAAATAGATCTCTATAACTTGTACAGTATATTAGTATCCTTTAGAGTCACAAACCCTTTTTGGTATCATATATACATCTTTTACAAGTTTTCCATTAAGAAAATCTATTTTAACTCCCATTTTCCAAATCTCATAATCATTGTAATCAATTATGTAAAGTATAATTATAAAGGATTTCAACATAGTGAATGGTGGAAATGTTTTTCCATAGTCTATGCAATAACGTGACTTAAACCCTTTAACAAATATTCATTTTATAGGTACTATATATATCATTTTTTTCTAGTTTCTTATTGAGCATCCATTGTTATCCAATATTATTAATATCAACTAGTGTATATAAAAAACCCAAACTTGGTTTGGGTATATAGAATACATTTTATAATTTCTGGATTCTTTCACTTCACAATGTCTGAGCTATTTAATAATTCCTTATAGTATAAAGGGTCATTATCTTTAGATAATAATTTTTCACCAAACCCAGTGACTATAAAAATATTTCTCTATATTTCACTAAACTCTTTATCACTTTTATGTTTTACTTGGGTATCAGGTATAACTTCTTCGACAAGTCTTTTTTGAATTTTCTTGTTTTATCAACTCTTGTGTATATTGATCCTTGACTTCATGGAAGATTATCTTTCTCCCACTATCTATTTTAGAGATGTGATTCCTTTCAAGAAATATTGATTATATTTATATAATTACTTTTATATCCAAGGGATTAAATAGATAATATCCTCTTGTTTCTGTATATCCTATAGAGATATACTTTGTGCCTTGTGATCACTAGTGTAGAAATAAATTTTCACATCAGTTTTTTTCTTTTTTACATCAGTTATACATCTTTGTTACTAAAGGATACATTGTAAATATGTATTTTACATCAAATAGAAAATAGAAATTTTAAATGGATCATTGAATTGTTTTTTACACCAGTTATTTTTTAATTGATGTAATAAAACATTAAGAATGGTTTTTTAACATTGGTTATTTAATAAATGAAATGAAAAACTATATTTCATGTCAGTTATTTAATAACCAACATGAAAAAATGATGGGATGAAGGTTTTTTCATGTCATTTATAAAATAACCAACATAAACAATCGATGGTATAATAGATTTTTCACGACGGTTATTAAATAAACGAAGTGAAATATAGTTTTTCACATTGGTTATTTAATAATCAACATGTTAAACCATAAATAAATGGTTTTCTATATTGATTATAAAATAATCGATGCTAAAAATAATTTTTTTAAATATTTATTTTCAAACTTCCTCTCCACAACTGATAAAAAAAGTAAACAAGAAGAAGCAACAAAATAACAACTAGTAACATTTTTAAAATTATTAAATTCAAAATTAAAATATTTTGTAAAAACAAACTAAAATCTAACCAAACCTTTAAAATGACTTTCCTATTACATATGTAAGTGTGTGATTTATTTTTCACTATAAGGGTGAGAGTCATAAAAAATAAACAAATTAAATATTAGGTATTTAACAAGTATTATGAATAAAACAAATGAAATATTAAGGAATATTTTATAAATAGATCTAACCTAATTGAATTTTATAACTATCCTAATTGAAATTATTTCATGCATAAATATTAACACATAATATTTTCATTATTTAATGAATTATTGTTTCTGAAAATTAATTTTAAATGAGTTTTTTAATTCAAAATAACGTTTTTCTGTAATATATCTAAAATGTACTAATTATAAATGAAAATTCACCTTTACTTTTACATATTTGATCTTAGTAATATCTTTATTTATGGTCTCTAAAAATTAATTCCATCCCCTATTACAAAATATTAATAATGAAATAAATTTAAAATTCATTATAATATAAACAAGTATTAATAAATTCAAAATTACATTTCCAATACATCCTTAATATTTTGTCACAATTCTCCATGGATAGAACGTAACTAGTAATGTGTATTCTCCTTTAAAAAAACACCTAACATCCAATGACCACTAATATAAAATAAAATTTAATATTAGGGGTTATTATGTTAAAAATATGTAACTCTTTGTGAGATAAATGTTTCTTACTCTTGAAGATATGGAAACACCCAACCCTGAATAATTACATTCTTTTGAAATCTTTCAAAAATATAAATTGTTCTTTCCATATCATCCATTGTACTTGCTATAGGTGAAATGCACTATGGGTCCATATATCCATAAAAATTTGTCTTCTCATTCTCCTTACACATTGTATAAAGATACCTAATACAAAACAAACATAAGTATAAATTTTCCATAAATTAAATGCAGGGAAAGATTTATGTCAAGAATTACAGGTAAAAATTTGTGTCATGTTTATTACCAACATATCTCCACTTACATGCTCCATGATATCATTTTTCAAAATATCCAAAATCATTTCACACCTAAAACATAAAATTTCATTGTAATATTATAAACACCAGACAATAAATTTGAATATCATGAAAATCTATCAAGACTACTAGAATCTGTATCTTAAGTAACAAATATTTGTATTTTGTATTAAATATACAATATTTCTTTACCATTAAATTATTCATATAAAAAAGATAAATATAGAAACTTTAAAATTATAAAAATAATTTAATAAAAAAATGAAATAAAAGATAAAATATACACATAACTTTATGGTAATATATCATAGAAGTCTAGATGGAAAAACTAAAAAGTGGCTGATACTTTCTCCAATTATAATAACCTCATTTATAGGTAATGGTACTCTAACTTATCTATCTATAATATCTTGTATAGTAACCCTATGATGCTCTATATCTATCTACTGATGATGAACGATATCTCTAATATAAAATACCATCCTATATGCAACAATATGATACTGAGGATCATCAACATATAACTCAAAATAATTAGGAAGCTATGGAGGAGGGGTGTAGGAGTAGGATAAAGGGTGGGTTTTATGGCGGATGTGGAGGAGAGCGAGCTTCTGGCAGAGGAATAGGAGTGGGAGTTATAGTCTGAAACTATATTTTCATGTCTGGAAACATGGATTGTACCAATGCTCTGATCTTATCCTCCATTATCACATTAATATTATGAACTTGAGACTCTAAAGATTCTATTTTTTTATAAAAACCCTCCATTAACATAATCTAAATAATGTGGAAACACTTTTCTCAGTAATACAACCACTGGGTATCCTCATAGTTGACCCAGGTGTCAGGATTTCCCAATTTTATAGATAAAATATCCTGCCTAACCTTTGCTTAAAAGACCCCTTGTGTTCTCTAATCCTCAAGATAATCTTGTATGAATTATTTGAAAAATTATTTAATGATTCAAAAAAGATAAATTAGTAAATTAACTTAAATAAATAAATAAAGTAAACATCTTACAATCCTTTCAGATACAACCCTTGAATCTTGGGTAATATATTTTTCTTTTTTCCTCATCTAATACCTCTTCCATTTTTTATGTCTAGCCAGGGGGTGGAGGGGAAACCTCACCAGAGTTTGAATAACCAGCTCTCATTTTTTTAAAAATTTCATCGATCATTTGTTCTTCTAATAATGTATACCCTCCCTGAGATAAAGTATGAGGGCATACATTTTTAAAATGGATCTCATGATGAGTTCTCCAAGATTTATATAAATTAAGAATAAGAAATCATTAATATGATCATTAATATAAAAAAACATCTAAAAGTTTACATTACACTTACCAAAAATTATTCTTGTCTTCTACTTTCAATAAATTACTTTCATGTTTCTTTATCTATAAAAGGATTTATATCACATGGATTATGATATTTTATATTCCCCTAAATGAAATTAGGTATGGGGGTTAATTTGAAATCCCTCTATCTTCTAGCATCCAATGATAAAAATTTCCTTTTAAATCCTCTAGTGTTAAATATATCATATGTCATCTAATAATAAGGGGAAAACATATATTACTATAAAAATTTAAATATTAGTAAAACAATAACAAATAATCTTACCAAAATGGTCTCCCCCAACTAAGATAATGTCAATTTGTCAACACTTCTCTAATCATAAAAAAATACTGACTTTTCTTTTATCCTGAACTGATATAAAACTCTTGAATTGTTTTGAATTAGGACCTTTTGGAATGTCATTATCATCATAGTATACTAGTATCCTATGGTCCTAGCTATAAAAAATTGATAATATTAGTATATGTGTGCTGCCACATTTACCAACCCTTGAACTGTTCTTTGGATCTCATGGAATATATGACTCTTATAAAGAAATATGGGGATCATCTAGAAGAGCATGAGCATGTTCCTCCCCGAAGTTATTAGTATGATCATCTCTAAAATTATGTGGTTTATCAGTAGATTAATCTAACATTATCCTACAAATCAAAGAAAAAAAATTAGTACACAAATATACAAATTCAACTATTATAGTATTAATGTAAATAAAAAATGAAAAATTATGAAACAAAAAATTAAACTAAACTAAATTAAATTGACCACATTATTATTCATATTTTTTATAGTTAACCAAAATTCTAAAAATAGAAATGATATATGAAATTTCATGTAAATGAATGAAAAAAAATCAAAAATGGTGTATGAACATTAAAAATGGTCCAACCTAATAAATTATTTTTTATACAAAAAAATAATATTTTTTAAATATACTCTTATAAAATATTTTTTTATTTAAAATATTAGATTTATAATAATTGTATTTCAATAAAATAAATAAATAGATAAGTTAAATAAGAGTAAATGTGGTACACTAAACAAAACTACACTAATATAAACAAACATTTTAACTTATTAGTATTAATATCTATTTTAATAAAGAAACCAAAATTAACATATCTAACATTTTATGAAATTTATAAAAGTAAATGAGAAATAAACATTTGTTATCTGTAATATTAGGAATCTAATAAAGTATTTTTCCAAAATTCCTTCATTATGATCGTTCCTTATAGGATAAACCATGTCTATGATGTGATCATCATTATTATCTATAAATCTATCCATGGAAGTGGGGATATCACATAAATCGTCATCTTCTTCAATTTAATAATCACAAAAATATTGTTTATTTCTTGTAAAGCAATAGACTACAACATATCAGGTTGATAAAGAACATAGATTTTTTTTCCATTTATTTCTATTATTTAAGGATCATCTGTGTATTCCAATATATTCAAATTAATAAGTGTCAATCAAAATTCATCATGTATGACATTGTTGTACTAATAAACCATTTTTAGTTAAACATTGGACCTTTAAATTTAATGTAATCAACCTCCCATATTTCTTCAATGAATCTATAAAATACACTTGATGTGTAAATCAAGTTTTTTTTCTTGAGAACTCAAAAAATGTATTACTTCTACAAACACTAATACACTATTATTATGAACTGAACTTTTATTATCATGATATTTCATATGAAATGTATAACTAGTAATGTGATACCCAGACCATCTTATAAAATTTAAACTTGGACCACCTACTAACCATTTTACTATTTCTGAGGCATCTAATCTACTCAGAACAGTCTCTTTAAACCATGGAAAATATGTTTTGTTATGATCATTCAAAATTCACATATATTTCTTATTTGGATAACATTATTTCAACACATTAATATGAAATTTTATATATGATTTAGAATTATCTATGTTATTTAAGATGTTTAAATGTACCTTCTTTATCTGTTCACCTGTAAAAGATTTGAATTTCAATCCATAGATCCCCTTTCCCCCGTAATTAACTCATTCATGGAGAGATGGAGGCAAACCAATGTGCTCCACCATAGACAAGTATCTTGTACAAAATTCTATAAACTCCTTATAAATATACTTTTCAACAATGGAGGATTAATGTCAATATGGATTCTTAACATACCCCTTCAATATCGTTATATACCTTTCAAAATGATACATCTAACGTAGATATAAAAGTCCACATATATTTCTTTCTAGAACCAAATGAACCATTAAATACACCATTATATCAAAAAAATATGGAGGAAAATACATTTCCAATTGAAAAAGTACAGAAATTTCTTTATTTTCCAAAATGTTCAAAGAATTCAAATCAATAACCTTATTACAAATTGAATTGAAAAACTAACTCACCTTTATGATAGTATTTCTAACATGGATGGGAAATATTCCATCAAATGAAACTGGTATAAGTTGTTTCATCATTATGTGAAAATCATGACATTTCATAACCATCAACTTCAAATACTTTAAAGGAACAATTTTTTTACATTTGACGTATAACCCAATGACACTTTGATACCATGGAGACACTGAAAAAATATAGTTTTATCTATCTTGGATAATCTATTAAAAGTAGGGGGAAGAAAAATTTACCTTCCATCAAGAGTGGGAGATAACTCCAAACTTATTCCCATTGATAGTACATCCAATCTTGTTTTCAAACCATATTTAGTATTTCTTTTAATATATAACAATGTTCCAATAAAGCGGTCATAAATATTCTTCACTGTGTACATGAAATCAATTTTATGTTTCACCTCATGATTTATCCAATATGGTAGCTTAAAAAATATTGTTCATTTCTTCTTAATATTTTTATCATTACCAGATTTATTTGTCTTTCCAAATGTCACATCAAGGTTTTTCACCCTATGAAATTATTGATCAGTAGATAAAGGTTTTAGAGGAATATAAAATTCTTGTGAGATATTGAATACCCTTTTAATCTTCGATAAGAGTGATCCATAGGAAAACAAAATCTATTACCCATGTATACTATTTTTCTCCCATAATGTAGTTGATAATATGAGGTGTGTTTTTTGAAAATTAGACACGCTTTAAGTCCCTTAACACTGTATCCAAAAAAAATTCCATATGATGGGAAGTAATTTATAGTGAACATAATCATTTTATTTAGTTGAAAATATTCTATTTTATAGTAATCATACACCCTAATACAATCCTCTAATAAGAGTTTCAAATCATCAATTAATCGTGATGAGAAAACATCAATATCATTCTTGGGTTGTTTTGGTCTAGAGATCATTAAACTCAACATGATATATATTAGCTTCATGCAAAATTTAGAGGATAAGTTGTAAATTACCAATAAAAAAATACATGAAATATATATTCTAGTAATTACTCTAAATGGATTGATTTTATCTATGCATAGTCCAAGTGTGAGATTTCTAAATTCATTTGTGAATATAGGAAATTGTTTATCAATTTTCTTCCACTGTGGACAACTAACTGGATGCCATAATTTTACGTCACATATCCGCTCATCTGCATGACATCTTAAACTTTTTATATAATTTTAATTTTCAAATAAACATTTCAATCAAGGAATTATTGAAAGATAACAAAATTCCCCGGTAGGGGAATCTGTAACTGAGAAATTAGCATGTATTTTTTCTTTCAACTTATACCGTAACATCCTATATTTATGACAATTTGACAAAAATTCATATTCCTTACTATATATATCACAATCACTTAAGAATACATATATTTTTTTGTACCCTAATCCCATCAAGAATAGTATTTTCTTCACTTTATCATGTGAATCAGGAAGATCGTTGTCTTTAGGAAGAATATCTTTCAAAAAATTAGCAAACCAGTAAAACTTTTGTCACTCCAAACATGTTTCCCCATAAAGTTAATCAATCTTAAAACCTATGATAGAACCATAAATTTCATAAAACTAGGATACATTGGGTTTTCAGTATCACCATATAGGTGCTCAATTTTCAGTTCTTTCTGAATTGTCTCTGATTCAATATAATGAATCATTTCATTAATTTCATTAGTGATATTATCTTGTAAACCATCATCATCAATAGATCTGAAATTATGCCCATTTTCACCATGAAAATCCAAGGGCTCTAACTTAGATTAAAACCATGACAAATTAACTGATATTTGATCTCTATACTTTTCAAATTCTTCATATTTAAACATTTCTTGCCTAGAAAGAAAAAATGTCATTTTTTGGATCATTTTATTTAGAAAATTCCAAAAAATCATCAACACCTTCCTCATATTCACCACTCATTTAAAGTGTATTAGTATAACTTTGACTCATTATTTCCTATAACAAATATAAAAAATATATACTTGTTAAGATAATCCAATTTTAAATTTATATGAAATAATCCATAATTACAAAGTAACATAAATTTTAAATATAAAACAAATATATGTGTATTTGAAAAATATAATTATAAATTATATATAATAATGGAAGATAATTTAAATATAAATGGTAAATCATAAAAAGATATGCATGGAAGTAATTTTCAAATGAAAATATAGTCTGAGAAATTAGCATGTATTTTTTCTTTCAACTTATACCGTAACATCCTATATTTAAGACAATTTGACAAAAATTCATATTCCTTAATATATATCACAATCACTTAAGAAGACATATATTTTTTTTACCCTAATTCCATCAAGCATAGTATTTTCTTCACTTTATCATGTGAATCAGGAAGATCTTTGTCTTTAGGAAGAATATCTTTCAAAAAAATTATCAAACCAGTAAAACTTTTTTTCACTCCAACCATGTTTCCCTATCAAGTTAATCAATCTTAAAACCTATGATATAACCATAAATTTCATAAAACTAGGATACACTGGGTTTTCAGTATCACCATATAGGTGCTCAATTTTCAGTTCTTTCTGAATTGTCTCTGATTCAATATAATGAATCATTTCATTAATTTCATTAGTGTTATTATCTTGTAAACCATCATCATCAATAGATCTAAAATTATGCCCATTTTCACCATGAAAATCCAAGGGCTCTAACTCAGATTAAAACCATGACAAATTAACTGATATTTGATCTCTCTACTTTTCAAATTCTTCATATTTAAACATTTCTTGCCTAGAAAGAAAAAATATCATTTTTGGATCATTTAATTTAGAAAATTCCAAAAAATCATCAACACCTTCCTCATATTCACCACTAATTTAAAGTGTATTAGTATAACTTTGACTCATTATTTCCTATAAAAAATATAAAAAATATATACTTGTTAAGATAAGCCAATTTTAAATTTATATGAAATAATCCATAATTGTAAAGTAACATAAATTTTAAATATAAAACAAATATATGTGTATTTGAAAAATATAATTATAAATTATATATAATAATGGAATATAATTTAAATATAAATGGTAAATCATAAAAAGATATGCATGGAAGTAATTTTCAAATGAAAATATAGTCTGACTATAAATTTTGGCATCTAATATACACACTCATTAGGATATTATGTATACACAATCATCAAGGATGTAAGTTTTGTTTCAACGATGGATTTAATTAGGGAACCATATGGAATGAATATGAAATTGGTGTAGAGATCGAAAATATATTCTAATTCTCATACAGTTAATCATATTTCCATAACTAAAATAATTCTTTATAGATAAAATAAGAACCCATGATTGGTTTTTTGTTGATCATTTCATACCCCCCAAATGGTTTTTGATTTATCCCCATAGTAATTTACAATGACTAAAAACCCATAACCAGGCCATCACAATATTGATTTTCATGATCTATAAATATAATAATTTCAATACTGAAAATTGGAATACTAATCCATCAGTTAATTTCTATCTATGATGCCATAATAAATTTACCAAATCATACTATATTACATGATTCTAATACTTGTATGAGATACATGATGATATACATTGCTAATAAGGTTTCTAGATTGACCAAATAATTGATATGAAGGGTGATATCCCAATACCAATCACTATAGTGACCCTCATATGTTTTAATCCAATATACACCTATAATCCCATGAGTCTAATGAGTTTGGTAGATTACGGGAATCCTCGTCTACTTATCTTTCCAATTAAACACAATGTCTAACTCAGTTCATGTATAAAATAGTATTTCAATTCATGGGTTCATTTATTTACCCAATGAATTACTTTCAATAAGAAGACTTACTCTAGTGATTGGAGTAGTTTCCTTTGTATTATCCCATGTAAAATATTGGGGAATGAAAAATTATAAATATCTAGAAAAAACTGGTCTCCTATAATAATATCCACACCATAGAAGATGAATCCTACCTATCAATTCACTAAAATGAATTTATTAACATTAGATATCCATCTACTGATCAGGTGTGGAATAATGTGATTATTACAATGAGAGAAAATCTTAATTTTATAGATGACCTCATATAGACCTATTATATTTTGATCATCATTTAACATTGAGTATAATTCTATCACCTAGAATGACCATCCACAATCCACACAAAAGGCCTATCTAATGAAAATATATTAATTCAACACCCATCCCAGCCAACAGTCATTCATAAATTTATTCATGATGGGCCAATAATTTTAAACCCATGTTTTTGGTTTGTATCACACTTATATTGAAGTTAAGAGAGTATATCCTAAGACGTACCCCCATGGGAAATAATCCACCATGATGAAAGGATATGAAATATTATCATTAAAAGCATTGGTACATGTAAAGGGAATATATGAGATAACAAGAGGATATTAAACAAGATGGTGATGCTATATTTTAGTAAAATTAATTCAAAAATGGAGAGTTAGGGCATCTGAAACATTGAACAACCAAAAGCAAGGTGTGTGAGGCTTACTTGAGAGTTGAGAGTTGATCAGATCGAATGTGATGATAAAAATGAGGATGTATGGAGCTATAAAATGAAGTTGGAGGCTACTGGATTGAAGAAATGAGGTTAGGGTTTCTACACAAGAGATAACTGAGTTTGACTTCGCTCGATCGAAAAATGATTAAATGACTCAAAATGGGAATTCATAAAATTCTAAATGATTTATCTCATTAGTTATTATATAAATAATGTTATAAATAATTTTTATTAGATTTATCATGTTGGTTATATAGAAAATGATGTGATAAATTGATTTACCATGTCAGTTATTTTATAATTGATGTGGTAAAGTAATGATATTTGCTTCATAACGTCAGTTATCTAATAATTGACATAAAAATATTCTTTATCACATCAATTATAGAATAAATGGTGTGATAAAGCGAGATACTTCCTTTATCACATTGGTTATAGGATATCTGACTTGGTAAATAAATATACATGGCTTTTCACATAAGTTATAAATAACCAATGTGAAAAGACCGATGCGATAAATACATTTTGTATTAGTGGATGCATGTTTGTGTCTTGGGATATCCATAACAAACACCTTGCATCCCCATACCATAACTCAGATGTAATTTATCTCAACTCTTTAGTTGGAACTCAATTTAGTGTGTTTATTATATTATGTAATTTGTATCCCTAAAAGTATAATGAAATACTTTAATGACTCATCTTCAATCTCACCTTACAATAAGGTGCAGTTCTTCCTTTAACTAGCACTATTCCACTATTCTATATAAGGAGGCATGAGTTATGATGTTATACAAAGCTTTATTAGTTAATCGATGAACTCTTGGTAAACATATTATCTACCAAGGTATGAGAATAAATTTTAATTACCCACAATTTCAATATATATTTCCCCTCAAATAAAAATTATATCAAATAGTTTGTTTCACACACAACACCAAACCTAAACGAACCACGTAACATTTTAAATATAACCATCATAAATTATTCATGGAATTGGTGATAATAAATATAAGTATCAATATTATTAAATATATTGTTAATATATATATATATAAATAAATATATATATATATATATTAACAAAAATTTTACTAGAACTTGATATGAAATAAGAATTAACATAGTTAGTATTTTGAACGGTCAATTTCCTACAAAAGTAATATTTTTCATTATATTTTATGATTTTATTTTAAAAATAAATTATATAATTTGTATCATTTTAGTTTTTAGAAATTAGAATTGTTTTATTATATATCATAATAGTATTACGTTAGAATGAATTTATGATATTTTTGAAAAAAATTGATTTTTAGGTGAATAATGAAAAATACTGTTTTAAAAATTTTATGACATAACAAGGATATAATTATACAAAAATTTAATTATTTTTATTGACCAAATATATATTTTATAAGTAAAATTATACATTTAATAATATTAAGATTAATCTATAAACATATATTTTACATTTTTGAACTTATGTTGTATGTTTCTTTAAAACTATTTTTATTCATTATATATTTATTATATTAAAATTAATTTTAATTAAATTTAGGATTTAAACATAATAAAATGGATTTAAATTTATTAATTAAAATTTATATATTATTTGAAAATGGTAATTTTTTATCGAAAAAAGGTAATTACTTAGGTGAAAATAAGTTTCCTTGGTAAGTGAAAAAAGGGGTTAAAAGGATAAACCCCCAGGGGGGGGGGGGGTAAAAGACTAACATGTTTAGAAATTGTTTATAAATGAATTATGGAGGTTTATATTGACCAAAAATTATCTCCAATACATTATTAACAATTTTTTATTCTTCTTGATATGTTAAACATGTGATCTCTTTATATTAAGAGGTTATATTTACAAAAATGCCATTCTCACCACTTATAAATGGGGCCTCTCACCACCTATTCAAGAATAATCAAAATTTCAGTTTCCTATTGAAAATATATAAATTTTCATTTCCCTATAACCTTTTCCCACTTCCTTCAGTGTAACACACTAAGCTTCCATGATACGCTTCTTTTTAAATAATTCAATAGCTTGCGCTACACGCAACACCGAGTTTGAGCGCACCACGACCTATTAATATAGCCTTTTAAAAAGTGTTAATGAATAGTATTAAACAAATTTAAATTTTATATATATAATATATAATTTTAACATTCATATCATATGTTTATTATACATAATATAAGGACAAATTCAATTTTTCAGATAAAAGAAGTATTTTTTTAAAAATGTAGTTTTTCCACCTTTTAATGGAGAACCCTTTTTAAATCCAATATTTGAGAATGTATATATTAAATTTGATAAAATTAAATTATTATTTATAATCAGGACATAAAATTTTATTTTGGATAATGTTTTATTACTTTTCTGATAATTCTCATATTTTGATGAAAAGTGAAAATACTAAATTTTAATTGAAAACAACTTTTTTAATAGAAATAATTTTTAGTGTTAAATTATAAATTTGAGTGATTTTAAAGTATAATTAGATTATATTTCTATAATTTAATATAATTTAGGTCACTGGAAGTAATTTCACATTTAAATTGAACAAAAACACATGTCAATATTTTGATTGTTTTTTACTTCTTAAAAACCCACTTTCTTGTTTTGAAAACGTGAATTAATTTTAAATTAATTTTTTCCAACTCTATGTTTTGAATTTGGAAAAATTAAATCCATATTTTTAATCATAAGGTCTAATTTTTTTAAATAGGTTCCTTTTTTTTACATTATGAATAGTAACATCAGTAATTATTTTTATTTACCATGGTTAAAGGGTAAATCAGGTAAATAAGGGTAAAAAATAATATTATAATAATATTAAACTACCCTAACACATGTCATAATCCTATAAGATGTGATATATTTGACCATGGGTAACTTTAGGATGATTTTATGTCTCCATGGGACCACTTGGGTGTGATAATGACATGTTATAACAATTAATTTAAAGTAAAGATAATTATAACATAAACATATATCTTTTACAAAATAAATTTTAATATAGGGTTATATAACTGATATTTATGTATATAAATAGTTATTATAAATATAAAAATATTTCCTATATCATGGTATTTTATTTATAATTTTTATTTATTAGATAAATATATTTATTTATGAAAAAGTGATGATGTAGTGATTACCTTATTAATGAATTATTTAAATAAATGAATTTGTAAATATTAAAATAAATATAATATGAACATTTTTATACCATCAAAAAAAAGGATGATATTGACATGCGAGAGATGATTTAATGCCTTTTTAGAAGGAATCAAGTTGTTATGACTTTAACAAAAATCAATTACTAAATTGTTTCATAATTGACATAAATGAGTTTTTAAAACAAATACTAATTTATTAAATGATATAAAAATCCTAAAAATCTAAAGTTCATCCAAATAACTTAGATAGTGATAAAAAGGTAATAAATGATCCAATTTAGGTTCTCTTGGAATTTTATTGTAAAGATATTAACCATGTACAAGAGGACATGGTAAGAGTAAACTTATTTTACAAAGGGTTAAATCTAAAAGATGAGGTCAATTTTATGATCTAAATATATCTAAAACCTACTGGTTCAGAGTATTTAGACACATACACATCTTTTACTAGAAATAAATTAATTTTAATCTATTATAATTTCAGTCCATAACTTATTTTAAAGGTATTTTTCATTTAATTTACATTATTTCTTTATTTTAGGTGTTTCCCAAACTTTTTTGGAGGAAAGGGAGAGTTTTCAAGATTTGTTCAAACCATGAGCCCATTTCCATATTTTAAAAAAAAAATTATTTAATAACTACATAGTTTTTTAATATTTTTCATCCATTCTACTTTATACTTGGCCTCCCCTGACCTATTCAAACCACCATGTCTATTTGGACCCCTTAGGAAGTCATTATCATTTTGGATTTGGGTGATTTATTTAGGAATCGGGCTAACCCGAAATTCCATTTCTTGTTTTAATTTTTTTAAATTATTTAATATAATATTAATTTTTTACTCTTTTCCGATGATTTTACCTCCTACTTGAATCCCACAGACCGAGGTGCCCCCATGTTCGTGTCTCCCTATTTGGAGCTCATTTTCATCGTGAATATGGGCGAAATTTCTTAGGGTTTCTGAAATCATCCATATTTGAGAAGATAATTTTGTCCATCCATAAATCATTATATTTTAACACTTTTCCTCTCATTTAAGTCCCCAATTTACCTCCTCATCCTAATTCAAGCCTCCCTATCAGTTTTGGTTGCTTGGAGATTCAACCTTTGGTGAATTTCTGGCGATTATTTCAAGATCTGTCTAGTAAGTGGGTTTCCTTCCTTCCTCCTCCCATTTTCTTAGGGTTTCTCCCATTTTCATATGGGTTCTTCCATTTTTATTAAAGTTTATAATTTCTAGAAGTAGGGATTCGAACCTAGGTTTTTATCACGGGTTTATTTGTCTAATATTGTGGTTTTGGGTTTGATTGAACTCCTTTGTGGTGTGATAGTGTTGCAAGTGAACTTTCACACAAGGATTTGGTGTTTTGACACCTTTGGTAGGTGGTTACATGTGTAATAACTACTAGATGAGTTAGTATTTCTTGATTTATATTTTTAACATAATCCACCTTCATTTTTATTACTGTGAAATTTGGTTTTGGTGAAATTTGTTAAGCAATTGATTTTTAAGTTCCAATTTTGTGTGAAAATGGGTGTTTTACTTGTCCATTCAATGTTATACCAATTGGGGTTGTTTTATAACTGATATAATGGTTTTATTAAAAACAATTAGTGATTAAAATTATATTTTGGGGTAATATTGGTGTGAAATTAGTTTTCAAAGAGGTATTTTAAATAGATTTCATGTGAAAATTTTGGTGGTATACCTTGAAGTTGTTTAATGAAACAATTTCATTGTTTATTGAGTTAGGTAAATGGTGAAAAGCTTGTGTAGATACTATTTTGAGATTTTATGAACAAAAATGGGGTTTTATGTGAAAATTTCTTTTGGTAGCATGTGGAATTCGTTTGATTATAAAGGGGAAACCCAAGTATCTAGGTGGGAGGACGTGTACTAGTACGCTAGTGATCTGGAGTGTTTTTATCCCTGTTTCGCATAGAAATTTGGACATTGGCAACACTAAAAAACTATATTGGTGATTTTTGGGGACCCCTAGGTTATGGGTATGTTCCCTACTAGTGGATTTTACATGAGAACGAATATTACTATGGTTACATTACACCGAGATATGAGGTACATAGGGCCTGAAACTAACTAGTGCCTAGGGGTTTTCCCAAGATTAGTGCTCACTGTATATTTTGTATTTATCATTGAATTAGGGTGTTTTTGGCTAAACAAATGTCGTATATTACATGTTTTAATTAAATTTTTTCAGTATTTGAAATTTCCCTTTGAAAATTTATTACCTTTAAAAGTTTTGTTCTTTAAAATTTATTACCACCATTTCTTGTTTATCAAAAACTTGCATGCTTTTTATCTTGTATTTCTTACTATATAGAGTCATTTGTGTGGTAAAATATTGATATTATTCTCAAAAACTACTTAAAACCTTTGGGTGTAAGTAGAATTGATCATGTTTGATGCAGGTAAAGGAAAGGCCTTGGCTGATGTCAGTTTGGGTTGTTAGTTTCTTCCCTTGGTGCGGTGTTGTGGAGACAGCTTGTAGGTGATAAACCCTTGTCATGTGGAGTCTCTTGGGCTGTTTTGATGATAATTTTCAGTATATTTAGACCCCTTCTTTAATTTTTAAACCTATGTTTTCATTTATTAATTTTTATTTAATTCATGTTCGGCATAATTTTTTAGATTTGGTTTATTGATTGTTTTTTGTTTTTAAATGATTCTAAACTCGGGAAAATCATTCCCAAACCATAATAAATGATACCCGGGCACTTGTGCTAGCCTACGGGGATAGATAATTCCCTTAAATACTTTACATGGGCCCATTTTGGTGTGGGTAATTATGGAGACCTGATTCTATTCTTGACATAGAAACCGAAAATCTTTTTGTAATAAATCAATATTTCAATATTTTTCCTAAAGTGCCCCTCACCTCTCTTCTAAAAGGACGCCTCCCTTTCTCTTTAAATCACACCTATAAAACCATTTGGTTTGGTCAAAACCTTCCCATTTATACTCCCAACCTCCATTACTTCATCCTAGAGGCCTAAATTTGGCCATATAGCCATTCTAAGGATCCCTTTTGTTCAAATCAAAAGGAAACACCCGAAGAAGAGGTAATCATTTTTTCCATTCTTTCAAAGATCTTTTCTTATTATGCTTCTTATTTTTATGTTGTTTCCATATAAAAGTAATAAATATAGTATCATCCATATAATTATATGTTAATATAATCATGGGACAATTATATTCATCATTTTATCCATCCTACGAATAATAATATCACCATGTGTGCGTACATACGACTTACAGTCTCCACGCTGTTGTGGAATTTGTTATTCCACATTACCTTATTTGAATGGGAATAATGATGAGTATAATATAAATAAATAAATAATATTACATGATTATGATTATTTATAATTAATATACCATCTAGTTCTATGTCATTTAATCATTAAATAAACGATATTGTCTCTCGTGTGTACGTACGACCCACCGTCTCCACGATGCGATGAGATTCATTCTCCACTTTAACCATCCAAGAATAATTATAAAAATATATATATTTTGAAATATATGACATAATAAGTCTACTAGAATTATATATATATATATATGTATATATATATATCATTCACTTACTTCAATTCAATACGATAAGAAAATGGAAACAATGTTCATGCGTACATACGACCTTCCATATCCATGAATGGTGTATTCAATTTTATACATATATATATTATATATATTTATATTATTAATATACATGATATATATAAATCATATTATACATTATGGAATTTAGTAAATCATTATCTAAGTAATATGATCAAGAACAACAAGCCAAAACACGTACGATAAACAAAGCGATATTACCTGAAATGTTGCATTAACTTGGAATAGTTATAAATGGGTAATATAAAGTCATAAAAGAATCATATATGATATAATAAATATTATTATTATTCTGATATAAGTTAAAAATACGTTTAAACACATTATACATAAGTATCAGACACATATGAAGAGTATCAGATCTAAGGTAAGGGTTAATTTTTCAATCTCATTATTATATGAGATTTTTTATGTGTAAGTATTTACTGAGAAATATTTATCATCCTTGTCCAAGTTTCATAAAAATGTTTTCAAAAGGAATATTTTAAGGTTTTATGGAAGGTAATATTTAACTAGATCATCATTTTAAATGTTTTAAATATTTTTTTTAAATCTATTTAGTTAATGTCCATGTTTTTCAAAATGATTTTAAGGATTTATTTATGTAGACATGATTGTTTAAAATGATAATTCATTTTAAAAGTTTCAAAGTGTTATGAGATACTTTGATTCAAAAATCTATTTTAAATAAATTCCTTTATAAATTTTGAGACTTTTAAATGATTTCATGAAAAAGGTATATTTATCTCAAATATTTTTAATGAATTTATTAAATTATTTTCATCTATGACAACATAATTTATTGGATATTACTCTTGATTGAGGTTAATTTATTATAATACAATCATCCATATTGTATTGAATGAGTTACGATATGTTTGACTGTGTATGTGCCATTTTTATACCATTCATGGTTTATAGTTAAAGTATTAACATTTCTTATGCTAGTTTTAAATACGAATGTTTATGTTATGATTAACCCTTTTCATATGAGGAATTAATTGGACATATTAAATGATAAGCGGGGCCCATTATAGTCACTCAATGCATCGGTAGGTCTCATGAGACAAACTAGTGTCTTGGAACAAGGCCCTGACAAAATATTTGTGAATGGTCTTGGCACAAGGACATAATGTAGTAGTTATTATGTCTGAAATTATACATTCCCTCATTATGAAATTAGTTATTACATGTGATTATTCGACTAATAGAATATCAATGTTCATGTTTATATGGTAATGTTTGATTTATTTTTGCTATATTATGTTCAGGTTTATGTTTAAAAAGGTTGTTGTTTTTATTATACATCTTTCCTTAAAATTTTATAGCTTCTGCTGCATTATTTACCCTTACTGAGCATCTAAGATCACCCCTTTCTATGTTTTTTCCTAGGAAGCCAAGAAGTGCATTATAATTTATTTTAAGGATTAAACTAGGGGAATAATGGCATTCTCAAAGGATTATCTATGATGTATTTTATGTTATAAATTTTAATGTAAAGTTCATGTATGTAATCTATTTTCCAAGACTGTTAAACTAATCATTCCATCAGGACTTGATTCCTCATAATAATGCCAATGTATTAAAATAATGCACCGGCTCCGGGCTTCTGGGGTTGTGGTGTTACAGTTTGTATCAGAGGGAGTTTTAGCAACAGCCTTGGAAATAGATTTAGAAAACTTAGAATAGGGATCATAACCCTGAGATAGACTTTGAGGATAAGTATAGAAGAACATCATAGAATTTTGGTAAAATAGAGATTGTGTGGGTCTTCCAAGAAATAAATCCTTGTCTCAATATTATAAGTGGATGTGGTTCTATCACAAATGTACCCAAGAGTAATAACTCTGACAAGGTGTTCTGATCTTGACTCTGGGTAAATTGGTACATGACAACGGGACTTACTGCGCACCTAGTTTGACACTCCCAGGGGATATGCTTAGGAAAATTCACATTTTCGTTACCAACTATTATGAAGTATTTATGAGTAAATATGTCCCCAAAGAAACCATTTTTATGATTATTAGACTAGATACGCGTATATATTCTATTATTTCTGATCATTTTTCTACTTTTTGGATTATACATTATGATATGATCTAACCTAGTGTATGTCATCATTTAGAAATGGTGCTCAGTAGAAGGAATGAGAACTCTAACAATACACATGATCCAAATAGTAAGAAGGATCATATCTTTCATGGTCTTAAGCTAACATCTAGAAGGGAAATAGTCTCCCACATATTCTCATCATACTAAAAAATAGTATCATCTGTTAATAAGATAAGTAAATAATTATCTGGGTCATATGGATTTGAAGGTAAGTAAGGGAAGAATAGGATGAAATAGAAAAGATGGATAAAGGAAAGGAGGGAAAGAAAAGTTTTCCCACATGTGATTACTGTAGAAATAATCACCTGGGTAAATGCTTGAAGGGAATGGGAGTTTGTTATAAGTGTGGAGAAAAAGGACACCAAGTTCATGATTTCAAGGGTAAGAAAAAGGATTCAAATATACAATTCTTCATCTGCAAGGAGTTGGGACACTACGCGAATCAATGTCCCGATCATCAGAGTATACACCAAATGATGTTATTGGATAATAATCAAGTTATGATACTACCACAAATGAAGAAGAATGATTAGATTTCTTATGTTTTTATTAAATAATTGTGTCATTTGAGTATTTTATTAATGATGTACTAATTATAAGAATTATATATTATATAAGTATTGTACTGTAGTACTATTCATTAAGGATTTGAGATTGTGTGGTTTTAAGTAAAGTGACACAATTTCAAGTTAAAATTTTGGAAAATATATGGTTGGGTAAAAAATAACCCTTAATATGTTTCTAATACTGAGATAATGATTTTATAATAAGATAAAATTAATTTGGATAAAGTATATAGTATATTATTTACAACCTTGGTACTGATTAATAGTTTGTTTAAAAAGAAGTTTATACCAACATTATTGGGAGTTTTCAACATTTTTGGATTTAAGATGTATATAAAATATTATAGGTTTTACATAAGGAATAATGAAGAATAAATGTATTCAATAAGGTTTTATGTTAATTCAGTTTATTACAATGTTTTAAGAGAATACATGACGAAGGTATTCACATGTATGTTTTGCGACCTTCCTTATAAATTTTTAGAATGTGAGTTGGGATAGAATTATTTTGGATAAGACTAATGGTTGGAATGGATTAAGTTGGAAATTTGATACTATTGTCTAGGTTTAAAACATTTCTTAATATTATTCTTTTTTGTAATGTTATACTTTTAAGAAACGACAACCCGTAGGTCTGGCGATAACCCGTCACGTCCGACAAGGCCGCGAGACTTGAACCCGCAACCAAAGGGAAACAAGGGTGCATCACCTACCACTGGACTAAATGATTTCCTGGTTAGTATAACATAGATTTATTTATTTAAATGTATAAGTTTGTATTTAAATCCTTATACGATTAAGAGAAATAGAATATTTTTGAGTTTCATTATCTTTTGAAGAGAAACATGAGTTTGTGGTAGGAATTAGTTAAAGTATGAAACTCTACATGTCAATTAAGTATGATGCATTGTGTTCTTAGTTTATTAATTAAATTAAATATACAAAACTAGAGAAATGATCATAAAACCAAAAAAAAATTCCTAGTACTTTTATTTGCGATGAATCAAATGGCCCTTTAAATCATCGCAAATGTATAGCTTTCTGGTTGTTAAATTTCTTTTAATAATGTTTTATATCACTCTATATCCGAACTTTATGGTTATATTTTCTTTCATGTATATGTTTTCATACATGTAATCCTAATATTTTTTATTTCTGGTAACCTTTTTACATCCCTTTCTTTATTTTAAAGTGGAAGTTTTATCGATCATTTTTTTTTTCTGATTTTTGATTGCAATAAAGGGATTTGAATAATGAAAACTTTGTTACCAAAATAAAATTCTAAAATTTTTATGATCCAATTTATTGAAGGAGGGGATAATTTAACACTCTAATAATCCACAATACTCTTCTTTTTAAATAATTCAATAGCTTGCGCTACAAGCAACACCGAGTTCGAGCACACCACAACCTATCAAACTAACCGTTTAAAAAGAAGTTATGAATAGTATTAACACATTTTTAATTTTATATATATACTATATAATTTTAAAATTCATCTTATGTGTTTCTTATACATAATATAAGGACAAATTTAATTTTTCAGATAAAAAAATTATTTTTCAAAAAAATCATTTTTTACGCCTTTTAATGGTGAACTCTTTTTAAATACAATATTTAACAATTTTACATATATATTAAATTTTAAGAAATTAAATTATTCTTTATAAGTGATACATAAAAATTTATTTTGTATAAATATTTGGTACTTTCCTGATAACTCTCATATTTTGATGAATAGAGAAAAATACTAAATTTTAATTGTAAACAACTTTTTTAATTGAAAGAATTTATAGCGTTAAATTATAAATTTGAGTGGTTTTAAAGTATAATTAGATGATATTTTTATAATTTAATATAATTTATTTCATTATAATTAATTTTATATTTAAATTTAACATAAAAACATGTCAATATTTTGATAGTTTTTACTTCTTAAAAACCTACTTTCTAGTATTGACAACAAGAATTAATTTTAAATTAATTTCTACCAACTATAGGTTTTAAATTTGGAAAAATTGATTCCATATTTGGAATAATAAGGTCCAAATTGTTTAAATATGTACCATTTATTTTTTTATATTGTAAATAGTAAATTTAGTAATTATTTTTATTTACAATAGTTAAAGGGTAAATCATGTAAATAAGGGTAAAAAATAATATTATAATAATATTAAACTACACTAACACATTTCATAATCCTATTGGATGAGATATATTCGACCATGGTCATCCATAGGACTATTTTATGTCCCCATGGTACCACTTAGGTGTGATAATGACATGTTATAAGAATTAATTTAAAGTAAATATACTTATAACATAAACATATATCTTTTACAAAATCAATTTTAATATTGGGTTAAACAAATGATATATATGTCTATAAATAGTCATTATAAATCTAAAAATATTTTATACATCATGTTATTTTATTTATAATTTTTAGAGATTAGATAAATATATTTATTTTTGACATAGTGATGATGCAGTGATTACCTTATTAATGAATTATTCAAATAAATAAAATTTTAAATATTAAAATAAATGTAATTTGAAAATTGTGATTCCATACACAAATTTTTTGGATGAAATTGACATATATGGGAGATTTAATTCATTTTTATTCAAGGAATAAAGTTGTTATGACTTTAACAAAAATCAATTACTAAATAGTGTCAAAATTGACAAAAATGAGTTTAAAAAAAATATTATTTTATTAAATGATATAAAAATCATAAAAATATAAAGTTCAGACAAATAACTTGTATAGTGATCCAAATGTCATAAATTATTCATTTTAGGTTCTCTTTTAATTTTATTATAAATATATTAACCATGTACAAGAGGACATGGTAAGAGTTAACTTATTTTACAAACGGTTAAATATAAAAGATAATGTCAATTTTATGACTTAAACGTGTCTAAAACCTATTGGTTGAGAGGATTTCGAACAATAATCATATTATTCTATAAATAAATGAATTTTTATCTACTAAAAGCAGAAAATAGTTTTACAATAAATTAATATTTGATGATTTTTCCTAAAGCGCCCCTCACCTCTCTTATAAAAGGGCACGTCCCTTTCTCTTTAACTCACACCTCTAAAACCTTTTGGTTCGGCCAAAACCTACCTATTTATACTAAAAACCTCCCTAACATAATCCTAGAGGCCTAAATTTGGGCATATATCCATTCTAAGGAGCCCTTTTTTCAAATCAAAAGGAAACACCCGAAGAAGAGGTAATCGTTTTACCCCTTCTCTCAAAGTTCTTTTCTTCTTATACTTCTTCTTTATATATTTTTTCCACAACAAAGTAATAAATACAGGATCATACATATACTTAGATATTAATATAATCATGGGACAATTATATTTATCATTTTATCCATCCTACGAATAATAATATTACCATGCGTGTGTATGTATGACTTACCATCTCCACGCTGTGGTGTAAATTGTTATTCCAAATTATTTTACTTGAATGGGTATAATGAAGAATATAATAGACATAAATAATTAATATGACATAATTATTATTTTTTATAATTAATATACCATCCATTTATATATCATTATTCATTAAAGGAATGATATCATCTCTTGTGCGTACATACGACCAACCGTCTCCATAACGCGATGAGATTCATTCTCCACTTTAACCATCCATGAATAATTTTAAAAATATATATATTGTGAAATATATGAAATAATAAGTCTAATGGAATGATATATATATATATTTATGTATGTATGTATGTATGTATGTATGTAAATATATTTCATCCACTTACTTCCATTCAACATGATAAGAAAACGGAAACAACGTTCTTGCGTACGTACGACTTACCATCTCCATGGATGGTCTATTCCATTTTATATATATATCTATTATATATATTTATATTATGAATATATATGATATATAAATCCTATTATACATTTTTTAATTAATTAAATAATGATCTAATTAATATGACTAAGAACCACAAGTCAAAACACGTACGATAAACAAAGCGATATTACCCAAAATGTTGCATTAACTTGGAATTATTAATAAATGGGTAATATAAAGTCATAAAATAACCATATATGATATCATAAATATTATTATGATTATGATATAAGTTAATAATATGTTTAAAAACATTATACAGGAGTTTCAGACACGTAAAAATAGTATCAGATCTAAGATAAGGGTTAATTCCTCAATCTCATTATTATCTGAGATTGTTAATGTGTAAGTATTTACTAGGACATATTTATCATCCATGTAAATGATTCATAAAAATGTTTTCAAAATTAATCTTTTAATGTTTTATGGAAGGAATAAATAGATCATCATTTTAAATGTTTTAAAGATTTATTTTTCTAAATCTATTTAATTAATGTCCATATTTTTCAAAATGGTTTTATTGATTTATTTATATAGACATGATTGTTTTAAAATGTTAATTAATTTAAAATGTTTCAAAGTGGTATGAGACACTTTGATTCAAAAATATATTTTAAATGACTTCCTTTATAAATTGTACGACTTTTAAATGATTTCATGAAAAATGGATATTTCTCTCAAAGAGTTTTAATGAATTTATTAAATTATTTTCATCTATGTAAACATACTTTATTGGATATTACACTTGATTGAGGTTTCTTTATTATAATAAAATATTCCATATTGTATTGAATGAGTTATGATATGTTTGACTGTTGATGTGCAATTTTTATACCATTCATGGTTTATAGTTAAAGTATTAACATTTCGTATTCTAGTTTTAAATACGAATGTTTATGTTATGATTCAACCTTTTCATATGAGGAATACATTGGACATATTAAGTGATGAGTGGGGACATCTATATCCTCTAGATGCATCGTTTGGTCTCATGAGACAAACTAGTTTCTTGGAACAAGGCTTCGATAGAATATTTGTGAATTCTCTTAGCACAAGGCCTTGATATAGTATTTATTATGTCCGACATTATGCATTCCCTTGTTATGAAATTAGTTGTTACATGTGATTATTAAAATAGTAGAATATCCATGTGCATGTTTATATGGTAATGTTTGATTTGTTTTTTTTCATATTATGTTCATGTTTATGTTTAAAAAGTTTGTTGTTTTTATTATACATCTTTCCTCAAAAGTTGACAGCTTCTGCTGAATTATTTACTCTTACTGAACATATAAGATCACCCCTTTTTATTTTTTATTCTCCCAGGATTCTAAGAAGTATATTATTATTAATATGAAGGATTAAACTAGGGGAATAATGGTGTTATCAAAGTATTATATATGTTTTATTTTATGTTAGAAATTGTAATGTAATTTTCATGCATGTAATCTATTTTCCAAGACTTCTAAACTAATTGGTCCTTTAGAAATTGATTCCTCGTAATCATTCCAGTGTATTAAAATAATACACCGACTTTGGGCTTCTGGGGTTTGGGAATTACATTCATATTTTATTTACTAGAAGTTATCCTAGTCCCTCCATTTCCAAAATTCATCCAAGGTAAAACTCAAGTTCTCAATATGAGTACTAATCTTTCCCTAATTTCTTTTCCTTTCTAGGTTACAATTCAAACCATAATTTTCTCATTTTTATATAATGACCACAACATAGTTTTTATTATTAATTTTATTATTATATGTTAATAATAATTAAACACCTCTTATGTTTTCCTCTTAGAAAAATGAAAACGTCATTCATAGGCATGTGTAGACCACCACCACCATGAAGCGACATTTTCCGTTTTTCACTATCTCATATAATAAATGGTTATAACAATTGAATTAATGAATAAATATGACATATATATTATTATTATTATGAATATATAAATTATAATCCACCTTTATTCCATCCCATTCATTGAGAAATAAAATTTTTAACTTTACATATATGCAGGATACCGCCTCTATGAAGTAGCATATCTCATTTTTCATCTGGATTATCTCTTATTTATTAAAATATATTAAAATATAATTTAAACCTTAAAAATATCTAAATATTTTCATTATTCTTCTTTAATATCTATATTATTCCAAAATAAACCAATTTCATAACCATACTCACCCATCGATTATATTAGGTTTTTTTGGTTCAGTTTAATGACTTACATAAACAATGATATTAATAATTATCATAGATAACTAAAGAAACTAAAATAATGTTATTATTATGAATAAATTCATAAATAGTTAATTGTTTAACTTTCTATAAATGTAACATTTACATTTAAACTAGTTTTTAAAATTACACTTTTTTATTCGATAAAAATCACCCAAACTAGTTCATCTCCAACTTTATTTTCACAAACCATATCCATGATTACCCTAAAATAAAATATATTTTTATAAAATTCATGAAAAATAATTACTCTTAAATATCAAATAATTTTGGAATGATTAACATATAATAAATGAATGAGGATAAATATAAACATTATAAAATGTGTGTATTACAATCAAATTTCTTGCACCCAATGGTAAAAGTAAGTCATAATTGATTAATATATTTTTAATGAATTATATAAAATTTAAAATATGAAAATATGGTTCTGAAATATTTCATAAATAGTTATATTTTATATATAATAGGTTAGAGCACATTTGAATAGGCATTAATTCAAGGCGAGGGTTTCATTAACTCAACTTTTTATTTATTGGACATAGCCTTTCCTACATGAATTTCATCTTCAAGGATTATTTTATTCTACCATTTCCCTATAAAATATTCTATTCTTATTTTTTTATTAGTTAATTAATTCTTTTAATTGATAACATCTCTTTAAATAAATTACCTTCTTAAAAAAAGTGCGACTTTGGTAAATATAACCCTCTTTCTTACCAATGGATATTTATATTACTTGTTCATGTTTTTCTAAAGGAAATTATTTTATTTAATGAAATAATTTTTTTCCCTTTTTATTACTCTTATTTATTTTTTCCACGTTTATAAAATGAAAAACCATTCAACTTTATTCAACATGGGATTCCTATAAAAAGATGCCTTAATTTTATAAAAGACATTTATTCTCAAATTTTAAAAAAATCAAATAAAAAATTATTAGATTGAATTTTTTTCTTTTTAATGATCTAGTATTCAAAACTCTTATAATAATGTTTTTGAAGGTATTATTTTTCTCGCTTAAATTTTTTTAATGAAATTTTTATCTATGAATTTTAATGAAAATATTAAAAAGGTTTTATGAATAGTATTATATTTTTGAATATTTTTCCACTAATTATTTTATATCATGATGAAATGTTTTGAGCACCCTTTAAATTCTATTGTGACTTGGTTCCATTTGTAAATGAGGCTTTTGAGTTCACATGATCTGATGTTTTTTTAAAACTCATTCTCTTTCTATGGTTTCTTTATGATATAATGGTGATTTTATTTATGTGTAACCCATATTTATTAGTGATAATGGGTGGGGTCCTATATCACCCTCCAATGCATTTGTTTAGTTTAATATATCACGAGATAGTAAGGCGTGGACATAATGAGTTTGTTCACAAAGGAATGGGCATGATGAATTTGATAACAATTTTTTATTATACTTATAATTGTGCAACCTTTGTAAGTTTATTTTATTTTCATTATATGTAACATTACTTTTTTATTAATCTTTTATAAATTATTTCAAACTTTTATGTTATTCTCCCATTATTTGGGATTATTTTTTTATGATATCAATCCATGTTATTATTGTTGTGTCTCTTTGATGGACTTATTTTGGTCTTATGTTCCAATGATATTTCTATCAGATATTTTTCTCTAATTCATGTTTATCACATTTTTATAATCTAACTTTTATGATGAATTTTTAGGTTTCAATTACTATTCATTTGGGTTAACCTCTTTCTTATGTTTCCAATCCTTAGGTTTTCAAGATGATTATATCATATGAGTTTTCTAGAATAGGGTGTAAATTAGTTTAATTATGGATAATTTTTATGATTAATGTATGATATGATGTTTATATAGCTAATCTCCAAGACACTAAACCTTTAGGTCATTTAGTTCTATGACTTATTGTGTGATAAATTATTTAAATCCTAGATTTACTATATTATTAATTATTTTTTCCTGGGTTTCCTTAGTTGGTATCAGAGTAGGTTTTAATTATATTTGGGGATTAATTTTGTTGTTTTTTTGAAATTATAATGTGATAACTTTAGTAAAAATTATTTGTATAAGTCTAAATATAGGATAACATCTCAAATTTTTGGTAAAGTATAGAGTATATTATTTCATAGTAATTAAATATCTATGTGAATATAAGTAATTAGCTACAGCTATGGTACAGATTCACCTAGGGGTAGTCACCCCTAAAAAGGATAGTTTATCATTGAATCAATCTTAACCCAATGTATGATGAATGGGACTAATACTGCACACCTGGTGAGAAACTCTCAAGGGAATTGCTTTGTTAATTCACAGGCTCTTTATGAATCATTATGATGGATTTGATTATATTTATTATAGAAACCATACCAATAAATTATCATGGATAATGGATAAAAATAAGAGGGATTTATGTTGAATTCATAGAACCATAATTTAACATGATGGTATCAAAGAGTGATATTTCTCAATGATAAATTTTTATTTGGTTATTTATGATAATTCCCATGTTATGTTAATTGTTCATCACTTGTAATAAACACTTTTGTTTTACAAATTGATAGATCCAGAAAGAATCAATTTAATAATGGGTGTGAGGGGTAGTTTGGAGATTTATATAATTGACAAACCAATGGGTTGGGATATGGATTATAAAATCCTGTTCCAATGTTCACTTAAACATCATAATATATGAATAATAATGTGAATCATGTGGAGCTTTTGAATTCACTAATAAAGTAAAAACATTATTTTGAGTCTTTTATGTGTCAATGTCCACCATACATTAGTGGGTCACTTAATCCAATTATTATCAAGAAATTAATCACTATGATAGAAAATATATTTTTAATTATCTAGTTCCTAGAACATGAGAAGGTTATTTTGGTCATATATCATTTAGAAGGAGAGGTTTACCAATGGTTTAATCTCATTAAGAGCTTGATGAAAAAGGACGAAGTAGAATCTATGGAATGGGGGGAATTTGAGAAGTCATTATTTATCAAGTATTTTCCCTAAATTCATTGCATGATGATAAAGAGGTAATTCTTAGAGATGAAACAAAATTAGGAGGAATAAATGGGAAATTTAGAAGAAAACTTAATGAGGGTCATGAGTCATGACTCTTTTTTTTATTTCATGAATTGAAAGTAAAATTTATCACTTATTTATAGGATTAAATATGAGTATTATATGGGAGTTATCCATAATATAATTTGGATTTTATGAAGATATTTTTTTGATGTGTTCTTATGGTGGGAATGGAAGTTGAATACTTTCATTATTCTAGATAAAAGAATAGGAAGGGAAAGTATCATGGTGGGTCCGATGATAAGTCACATTATGGAAATAAAATTCAACTCCCTACATGTAAGAAATGTTTGAAGAAGAACATGGGTAATTTACTCAAGGTTATAGGGAATTATTTTAAGTTTGGTGTGGAACATGAATCTCATAACTACAAAAGTGGTTCCAATATCCCATTAAAAATAGTGGAGGATAATAAATCTCCAACTAATGCATCACCCACACTTAAAATCTTCTAATGCAAGGAGTTTGGGTATTATGTGAATAAATTACCTAATCCTAGAGTAAATGATCAGAATAGAAAATATTAACCCCATAAACAAAGGCAATAAGGGAGAGAATACGTAATCACCAATACTGAGGTGGATAAAAATAATTAAGTAGTGAATGGTAAAATTATCATTTACTCTAGAGTTATGAAAGAATTATTATTTTTTTCGGGTTCTTCATATTCTTTCATATCAAACAAGTTTTCTAATAATGTTGATTCCCTACCTCAATATTTCTATATTGAACTATTTATGAAAACCCCTATGGGAATGATGATTGAGTTTAAGATATATAACTCTTCCCCAATCAATATTTATGGGAAGATATTTTCTATAAATCTAGTGCTTCTACCTTTGGCCAATCTTGATGTAATACTGGGTGTGGATTGTTTTTCCTTACATATAGAACATATCAATTTTTAGTTTAAGGAAATCTCATTTCATATCCCAAATCGTCCTATTATCATATACCAATGAAAGGATGATTATGAACTCCATGTGTGTAATGGACCATATATCTATGGTCCATTACATTGTGAAAATCAGGTGTTTGAGGTGTTCTGGGAGGTCAAGATGACTTATTTATAACACTTTTCCAATTTTCCAGTTCTGTGAACAGTGTTTCCATGATGGTAGGTTATCTATCGGTAGGTCATCTATCAGTTGGTCATCTATCGGTAGGTTATCTATCGGTAGGTCATCCATCGGTAGGTCATCTATCTATAGGTGTACAATGTTTTTAGATCGGTAAGTGTATAGTTTTTCCAGAATGGTGAATCGCATCTGTGACTTATGTTGGTGACTCACTTAGGTGACTTGTGTCAGTGAATCACATTGGTGACTCACATCGATGACTTGTGTTGGTGAGTCACGTTGGTGAGTCGTCATTGAACAATGTTTCTAGCATCCTACAATTTCGCTCCTTTGACATTATCTTTGAAATAAAATGAATTCAAAGCATTGTTTTAAGGTATTTAAGTCTGATTCAAATCCCTAACTCCGATCTCAATTTTTCTATGGTTATGGGTGCCTTTACTCAGTCAAACCGCATAGTCTTGACTAAATCTACCTTTAAAGGAGAATCTAAACCATATCTAAAGTGCTCCTCTGTTTAGATTTTCAAAAAGGGCCAAGATACCTTCTGCCCTTGTTCTTCCTTATCCTTTCTCTTGGTGTGAGGCACCCCAAACCTTTATTTCCAATGAGTTTTGTGATTGTGCCATCCTTGGATTGTTTTCCCCTTGGATCTTTTCATGTTTCATGTACACCCCCTATTTTGGCACAACCAGGAAGTATCGATCTGTCTTCTATATAAGGTACGTTCTACCTTCATTCCTTTGGGTTCTTTTCTCTATTTCCTCCCATTTATCCTTTCCATGTGATGGGATGTGATATCCATTTTTCTAATGGAGCTTTCTTGGGTGTTGGTTGATGCAGTTGTGTCGTGGCATCCTCAAGTGGATGCAGTTGTTGCAGGGGAGGTGATCGTGATCTATTGTGTTGGCCTATTCTTGTACAAATAACGTTAAAAACATTTTTAGGTAGGGGATTCATGGTTTATATATCTATTTATGTTCATTTGTAGAGTTATCATGATTTATCCAATTGTATCACAATGAAATTGACATAATAATTATTTTCACTAAATTAAAGGATTTGTATCAATTTTCTAGTAATGTTATTGCCTCTTAATTTTCCAAATAGTGTGATATCTATGCTTTGGTTGTTCATCATGTCATTATTTATGGAAATTGGTAAAGAACCTAAAGGAAATATTAATTTTAAATTAATTGGCTAAAGATAAAGAGGCATGGTTAATGAATCTAGTTGTTGTTGTTGTTGTGATTTGATGATAATCAAATAAATGTAGTTATGCATGTTTAATTGAATTGATTAATTAAAGATGGAATAAAGAACCTATTTTGTGTTAAATGATAATGCCTAATGCCTTGTGGGGTTCTAAGTTACCTTCTTTCTTGTAAAGGATAATAACCTTATGGTTTGGAGCTATGAGTGCTCGTTGTGTGTGAATTTTGAATGCATTGTTTAGGTCCAAGAGCCCAGTTACTATGTTGTTTGTTTCTTGAAACTTGTGATGTGATGTGATCCTAGGGTGGATGAGCTTAGAGGGCTGTTATGGTATGTGGGGGATAGGGAGGCCCATTTTTTGTGGTAGAAGTTGACGACTAGAGTGGAAATATGTATCAATTTATGTATGAGGCTGTCAATGAGGACACCAGGGATGATGGAACGGGTTAAAGTTGGGCTTACCCATTGATGTTAAAGTGGATTATATTTAATCTTTTATTTTTTTTATCTACTTTACTTTCCCCACTACTTGAGGTAGCTGTTCTTTCTTAACCTCCTTCCAAAAGAGGCAAAGACGCATGGAGTATGCCACATGTTTTCCATGTTTATATTCTTGGTTATGGATGGGTCTACGCTTCTACTATAGGTAGAAAATACTCAATGGGTAGTTCATCTACTCACTGTATTGAACCCCTTATGTTTGGTAGATTAGAATTATTTTCTATAATTCCTAGAATTAGGGAATTTGAAGATTTTTTTAATATATGATTGAATAAATTATGTTGAGCCCATGGGTTTGGAGATTTCTAGGATGCAATGAAGAGGTTATAATTATGGGGAACCATGGACTCAGTTTGATTATGCATGGAAGGCATTGATTTTTTTTGTGATGATAAAGGAATGTAATGTGAGAAATGTTAATTGTTAATTAATGTAAATTTCAACTAATTAAAAGGAATAATATGATTTAATAAATCTATTTAAATGGTTGTGTGTTTATAGGATATCTAGTCTTAACAGTGGTATTTGGGAGTTCGATAGATGCTAGTAGCAGTAGAGTTTGAGACTAGATTTTTACCATAGTGTGGTCATGTGATATTTTATATCATGTAATTTTTGTGATTCTATAGGCTACCCCACCCTGTCGGTTAGTAAAACTGACACCCTCGGGATTTTGAGCCCTAGGGGTTGTTTTCTCCAACATCCCGATTAGAGGATAGATGACTGACTACCCCCTTTAGCACCGATCTCTTCATTTGGTAGAAACTTGTGCTAGTATTCACAATGGTTAGTTTTTTCCATATATATGTGTAGAGGGATGTAACGTCTTGGGGTTATTCAAACACATATATTGTGGATAAAATTTTATATGGAATACTATAGGTGTAATATGTATAGATTTTGAGGGCTTGTGGATCCTTACTCGGTGTATGGGATGTAATAGCTTGAGGTATAATACCCGACATATGATACATGTTATGAAAGATATGGTGGATCCCATAAACTTCTTGGTTACTTTGATTACATGGATGTGGTGGTGTGATGCATGAGGTGCATTTTGACACATGAGGTGGGTGTTTTGGTGCTTCACCTAGGTGTCTGCAAGAAAGACTTTTTGGAGAAATATACTCAGGACGTGCAATGTTGGGGAAAAGTAGAAAACCAGTGGGGAAGTGGTAGTGTGGTAGCCTTGATATTATTTATTATATTATATTCTCTTGTATTTGATACTTGGTTATAGCACCCATGGTGAGGTTGGGAACTTAGTATACCTATTTAGGTGATGAGTTTGTTTCACTTATTGTTCATTGTGATTTAGCATTCTTTCTTTACTTTTTCTCGAGAGGATATGGGGAGGATCCTACCGAGTATACTATTATACTCAAGATACGTTATATAAACTATTATTTTGGTTACTTGTATTAGGTTGAAGAATGGACTGGTTACTACTAGTTTGGGTTTTTCTGGGGATGTTCAGACTTCGTGGTCACTTTCGTTTTACTATCTTTCAGTACTTGCTGTTTTCTCTTTCATTTGTAGTAGTCTTTGCATGAAATTACATATATGTACTTGGGTTTATTATATATTGTAGTCTGGGATGGAGTTTTTTGGTGTCTATATTATCTCTCTATTCTACATGTTTTCTCTTAGAGGGCATCGCCTCACATCTATGTGTTTGCTATACCCACGGTGCTAGTCGCCAACCAAGGGCCTACTAGAGGCCAGAATCAGGGGGTCATTATATCTCTTCTCACACTGTTTTCCCTAGGAGGGGTACACCTTTTGAAAAGGGGGGTTGTGAAAGATTGGTATCAGAGCTCTGATTGAAGGATATGATGGAGTTTTAAGCTAGGCACAGGTGAGGTTGCATTGGTTGGTGGGGAAACAGTGTCAGATAAGTTTAGAAAGTGCTGTAAACATGAGAGACCAGCTAAGAAACAGGTATTTAGGGCCCCCTATGATCTGATGCATGGACCTTTAAGCTTAAATTGGATACTAGACCATGTGATAATAGTTTTTGGGTATATACATTAGAAAGGATCATGCATTATTCTTCTTTACACATGTATTTGAATGGATAGACCTGGGAATAAGATATCTCAAAATGAATAAAAGAAAAATAAATAAATGTTAAAGTCCTTCATATTTTAGGTTTTGGAGCTCTAACTATTTGTTCTATTGTAGGCAATGCTCCAGCTCGACGCCCTTGTCAGGTTCATGTAGAAGATGTTAAATAGGTCGTGCCAGTAGATCGCTATAGAGTAGAGGTTGATGATGATGAAACTTGGAGGAGGAAACTCCAAGAGTTTCAGTATCAGATTCTGTATAAGTATGAGGGATCCATTTCATATGCAGTCACATAATACTGATTGGAGGATGTTGAGATAGCTTTCAGTTTGATCCCTGCTTCAAAGGAGCAATGGGTGTCATTGGTTGTGATGATTCTATGTGGGGTAGCAAGGTAGTGATGGTTCTTGTTCCTCATGGATCACAAAGTGTTGATAGTCTCATGGGAGGAGTTACAAGACCAGTTCAGAGTCAAGTTTCTTTCTTCGATGGTGAAGACGTCCAGTCACTAAAATATTCTTACCCTTTGACAGGGGAGATATAGTTTTTGAGATTTTGAAATATATTTAAGGAACCTTTTTCAATATGATTTGAACCTGTTTCCATATGAGGAGGCCATGGAGAGGCATTTCGAGGAGGGTTTTCATCTAGAGATCCAGTTCTAGGTCACCTTATTTACGCTGAAGACATATATTGAAGTGTTGGTGAGAGAAAATTCATCGAGAGGGATTTATCTAGAACTAGATTTTCATTTTAGGAGAGTTATTATAATTCCTCATGAATTAGATATATGTTATGGGGTTCTTGGTTTTCAGGGCAGAAGAGTTTTCATTCGGCCAGGGGTAGGTCCCAGTCCTCAGTATCTCGTTTCTTCAGGGGAAGAAACTCTTAGACCTATATCAAGGGATAAAGCACTTTTTTTCTTATGGAGGTCGAGGTTATAAGCAGTGAGAGTGCCCGAACATTCTGAGTAGTAATCTTGTGTCAGGTTTTCCGCTTCAAGTTCCTCCATTGAGGCAATTCCAACTGAGGCAGCAGCAGTAGGTTGCACCGGTTTTGGATCAGTAGAAAGTAGATAGGTAAAGAAGAGGATGGAACCAGGATGTTCATTGTCCTTAAAGAGAAGAGTGTGGCTATAGAGGTGGTTGTATTTAGGGTTATAGATGTTGTGGAATAGGTCATGGTCAACTTCATGTGTTAGCACTATCAGCATAAGGTGATATAGATGTTGCTCGAGGTACCCTTTTCTTGTTTTCTACTTTGGTGTATGACTTGTTTGATTTAGGTGTGATGCAATCATTTATATCACCTACCCTTTTCCATGACTTGGGACTTTAATTAGATATCCTTATATTACCCTCGGTGTTGACTAGGCCAGTTGGAGGTCGAGATGACTTATTTTAAGTATATAGAGATAGTGAGATAGTTCTAGAGAAGCACTACTCTTGGGGAGATTTCTTATGTTTACAGATAAAACCATATGATTTCATCCTTAGCATGTATTGGTTGTATTCGGTTTAGGATATCGTGGATTTATTCATGAGGAAGATGGTGTTATTTGATGCTGATGGAGATCTAGTGATGTTTATTGATGACCGATACCCTAGGATGGGAAGAGGTGTGTTTTGTCCTTATAATCCCTGATGAATGAGTTGATGCTGAGTTCATCAGAGGTTCAGTTGTTGTAATTTTTTAGGGTTGTAGAGGAGTACCTTGATGTCTTTCTATAAGAGATTGTAGCATTACCCCCATGATGGGAGATCACATTTGAGTTCGACCTACAGCCAGGTGTGTCGCCTATCTCGATGTCTCCATATAGGATGGCGCCTTCAAAGTTGAGGGAGCTTCATATACAGCTCGATGGTCTATTGTAGTGTGGTTTTGTTCAGCCAAGTGTATCACCGTGGGGTGAACTAGTTTTGTTCGTGAAAAAGGCTGAAAATAGTTGCTGTTGTTTTTCAATTATAGTCGCTTGAACCAGGTGATAGTGAAGAACCGCTATCCTCTTCCAAAAATTGATGATTTATTAAATTAACTAAAGTGTTCAAGTTAGTTCAAGAAGATCTATTTTTTTTTCAGGATATCATTAGATGCATGTGAAGGATGAGGATATCCCAAAGACTTCTTTCTGTTTCCATCATGGGCATTACGATTTCATTGTGATGTCGTTCAGTGTGAGGAATGATCCATATGTGTTCATTGGGTTGATGAACACTGTGTTCTATGAGTTCCTAGATAAGTTCATGATGGTTTTCATAGATGAAATTCTTGTGTACTCCACATCCAAGGAGGAGCATGCAGAGCATCGACGTTCCAGTTTGGGAATTCTTCATCAATAGAATCTATTTGTGAAGATATCAAAGTGTGAGTTTTTGGCTCAATAGGTCAATTTCTTGGGGCATGTTGTATCCTAGAATGGAGTAGCTGTGGATCCATCGAATATTGAAGTAGTTATTTCTTGGGAATCCCCAAAGACAGTGACAGAGGTGTGGAGTTTCCTTGGTCTCATAGGCTATTACAGGATGTTCGTAGCCAATTTCTATTGGGTTGAAACTCCTGTAACAACATTTACTAGAAAGGATCAAGCATTCATATGTACTGATTAGTGTCAGGAAACTTTTGAGTATCTGAAGGAGAATCTGGTCAGTGATCCAATTCTTTGTATTCTAGAATAAGGAGTTTAGTTTGAGGTTTTCTATAATGATACACGTTTGGGTTTAGGCTCTGTTCTGGTGTAGAAAAGATCAGTTGTTTCTTATGGGTCCCAATAGTAACGTCCCCATGAATGTAACTATGACACCCATGATCTTAAGTTGGCGGTGGTGGTATTTTCCCTAAATTTTTGGACACATTACCTCATTAGAAGGTGTTTTGTGGTCTTCACCAATCATAATAGCCTCAGATACATTTTCTCCCAGTGTGACTTGAACTTACGACAGCGTTGGTGGATGGAGTTCTTATAGGATTACAACTTTGAAATCTCATATACACCTATTAAGAGTAATATTTTAGCCAATGTGTTGAGAAAAAATATGTGTAGTGATGTTGTGTGTGAATCAAGTGATTCATGAAGAGTAATGAAAGAACTTTCAACATTACATATCGATATGAGAGAATTTGGGGGAATATGTTTTCTTTTTTCAGATGACGGTGTAGTCATATTTGATGAAGCAAGTAGAAGACTCCCAGTTGGGAATCTTGAGGTGGAGGTCTGGAGAGATTGAGTTGTTTGTGGTGTGGCCCCTGATGCTTGATTTGAGGACGAACAACAATGGGTGTTTTTTCAGGGGAGGGTTTTCATTCCTTTGTAAATGCATGAGATGGTTCTCAGAGAGTTATATAGTTCACCCTTAGCGATACATCCTGGCATGAAAAATATTTACTGAGATTTGAGGAGTCTATTTTGGTGGCCTATGTTGAAGTGTTTATTTGTGGAGTTTATGTCTCGATATTTTGTGTACCAAAGGGTGAAGGCTGAGCACCGTGTTCATGGTGGTTTGCTTCAACCATTAGATGTTCGTCAGTGGAAGTGGGAGGACATCTTGATAGACTTTGTTTATCAAGTTACCTTGAGATCAGGGAGGATGTGAAGTTACATGGGTATTAATGGATAATTTCATGAAATTAGTCCACTTTATAGCGATCAAGGAGTTAAACTCAGTGGAGGTTTTATTGAGGCAGTATCTATAGGAGGTATTGAGACTCCACATAGTCCTGAGGATGATTATTTTAGATCGCGATCCTTGTTTTACCTATAGGGTGTTGAGAGATCTCGAGTATGCTTTTGGTTCTCATCTATTCCTTAACACATCTTTTCATCTGTAGATGGACTATTAGATAGAGCAGGCCATCCATACTCTTGAGTACATGTTGCGCTCTTGTGTCTGGGATTTTGGCGGTTCATGGATGAGGCACTTACCCTTAGTAGAGTTCTATTACAATAATAGTTTTCACTCTATAATCAGTATGGATTCATTTTAAGCCTTGTATGGATGACCTTTTTGTTCTCCATTATGCTGGACTAGGGTTGGAGAGTCATCAATTCTCAAGCCAGAACTAATAAAGAATACAATATAGATTATTTAGGTGATTTTTGGGAGGATGAAGGCAGCATAGGATCATCATAAATCTGATGAAGATCATAGGAGGAGACCTTTGTAATTTGACGTTGGGGATACCTGTTTTTGAATGTGACTCCCTGTCATGGATAGTAAAGGTTTGGTCATGGGACTAAGCTTTCTCCCCGGTTTGTGGATATTTCGAGGCGTTTGCTCATGTTGGAGCCGCAACATACCAGATAGCTCTTCACCCATAGATGATCCAGATACATGATGTTTTTCACATGTCACAACTCCATCGTTATCTTCATGAAGAATCTCACATAATCTATTAGGGAAAAATTGATGTTTATGATGATGAAAACTTTGAGGATTGGTTTGTAGAGATCCAGGACCATAAAGAGAAGGTGTTTCATAAGCTTGATATCCCCATGGTTCGTGTCTTGTGGTGACATGGTGGAATTGAGGAGAGTAATTTGGAATGTGAGTTGTAGATATGTTCTCAGTATCTCGATCTAATTTATGTTTAAATCTTCTCTTGTAATAATTCTTTTTTTATGATTATAGACCTTTACTTTTTATGATATGGATTTCTCTTGTTGATTGTTGTGGATTTATCTCTTTTGAGAGGTATCTCCCCCCATGAGAGTGTTTAGGACCTATTTGTGGTTTCCACATGGTTTCATAATTTTCTTTTTATGAATTGGTGGATCTCCTGTGGTGGAGAGAGCCTTGAGTGGTATCTTGCAGGGTGGATGCTTCGACAACCCCTTTTTTGTTACCTCTCTAGTTTGGTTTTGGATTCTCCAGGATGAGAATCTTTTGATTGGTATATGATGTAATGGATTGGACCTCTATGATCTATTTATTTATGAAAATATAGTGTTTGAGTTGTTCTGGGAGGTCAAGGTGACTTATTTATAAAAAATTTACAATTTTTCAGTTCTATGAATAGTGTTTCTAGGACGATAGGTCATATATTAGTAGGTCATCTATCAGTAGGTCATCTATTGGTAGTTAATCTATCAGTAGGTCATCTATCTCTAATTAATCTATTGTTAGGTTATATATTGGTAGGTGTATACAATTTCTATATATGTAGATGTACAATGTTTCCAAAATGGTGAGTCATGTCAGTGACTCACTTCAGGGAGTCGTGTTGGTGAGTCATGGGTGAACAATGTTTCCATCATCCTACAGTTTCGCCCCTTTGAAATTATCTTTGATGTAAAATGAATTCAAATCCTCATTTTAAGGGATTTAAGGAGAATTAAAATTCTATAACTTCTACATTAGTTTTCCTAAGTGTTTATGTGCCTTTACTAGGTCAAACCTCATAGTCTTGACCAGATTCTCCTTTAATGGAAAATCTAAACCATATCTAAATTGCTGCTCCATTTAGAATTTAAAAAAGGTTGAGATACCTTCCACTCTTTTTCTTCAGTCTCCTTTATCTTGGTGTGAGGAATCCCAAAACTTTTTTCCAAGGGGTTCCATGATTGGGCTATACTTGGATCATTTCCCCCTTAGATCTTTTCCTACATCATGTGAACCCCCTATTTTGCTGAAATGAGGAAGTGTCAATCTGTCTTCGACATAAGGTATGTTATACCTCTATTATTTTGGGTTCCTCAATATATTTCTTCCCATTTATCCTTGTCATTTTATGGAATGTGATCTACATGTTTCTAATGGAGCTTTCTTGGGTGTTGGTTGATGCAGTTGTGTCGTGGCATCCTTGGGTGGATGTAGTCATTATGGGAGAGGTGATTGTGATCTGTTGTGATGGACCATTCTCATACAAAGAACATTATAAACCTTTTGACGTAGGGGAATCATAGATTATCTATCTATTTACATGTAGTTGTAGATTTATCATGATTTATCCCACTTGATCATAATGAAATTGACAGAATAAATATTTGAACCAGATTAAATAATTGGTATCAATTTTCTAGAGATGTTATTGCCTCTTGATTTGATAGATAGTGTGATAAATATGATTTTCATGTATATAATTTCATTCTTGATGAAAATTGGTAAAGAATTTAAATCCTGAATTAATTTTAAATTAATTGGATGAAGATAAATAAACATGTTTAATGAATCCGTTTTTTGTTTTTGTTGTGATTTGATGAAAATCAAATGGATGTAGTTATACAAGTTTAACTGAATCGATTAATTAAAGATGTAATAAAGAACTTGTTGTGTGTTAAAAGATAATGCCTTATGGGGTTCTAAGTCACCCTTTTTCTTGTAAATTCCAAGTGCCTTATGATTTGGAGCTATGAGTTCTTATTATGTGTGAAGACTGAATGCCATGTTTAGGTCCAAGATCCCAGCTGCTATGTTGTTTGTTTCCTACCTTTTGTGATGTGATGTGAGCTTGGGATGGCTACTCCCGGAGGGCTGTTGTGGTATGTGGGGGTTGGGAGGCCCAATGGTTGTGGTAGAAGTTGATTCCTAGAGTGGCGATATGCATAAATTTATGGATTGGTGTGTCGGAGAGGACATCAAGGATGATGGAATAGGTTGAAGCTAGGATTACCTGTTTATGTGAAAGTGGTTACTGTTGAATTTATTATTATTTTTATCAACTTTACTTCCCCACTTCATGAGGCATATCTTCTTGCTTACCCTCCTCCTGAAATAGGAGAAGACACAGGGGGTATGCCACATGCTTTCTGTGTTTAGCTTCTCAAGGATTTATGGGTCTATGCTCTATCTATATGTGGCGTAGATTTGATGGGTATATCATCTAGTCACTTTGTTGAGACACTTATGGTTGGTAGATTAGAATTATTTTATAGAAAGCTCAGAATTATAGAAGGTAAAGATTTTGTTAATAAATGATTTAATATATGATTTTGAACCCATGGGGTTGGAGCTTGCTGGGATGTAATGATGTTGTTATAATTCTAAGGAACCATGGACTCGGTTTGGTTAAGCTTGGAGGGAATGAAACTTTTTTTGTGATTCTAATAAAATGTAATGTGATAAATTTTAATGGTTAATTAATGGTTAAAGAATTAATTATTGTAAAATGAATCTAATTAAAATGAATAATATGATTTAATAAATATATTTAAATGGTTGTGTGCTTATAACATATCTAGTCTTAGTAGTGGCAGCTAGGAGTGTGAGAGACGTTAGCTATAGTTGAGTCTGAGACTAGGTTTTTCCCATAGTGTGGATTTGATATATATTATATCATGTAATTTTTTTAATTTTCTATATGCTAATCCACCGTTTCGGTTAGGGATACTGACACCCTAGGTATTCTGAGTTCTAGGGGGGGTGTTTTCCCCAACATCCTGATGGGGGGATGGATGGTTGACTACCCCCTTTGGCCTCATTCTCTTCTCTTAGTAGTTACGTGTGATGGTATGCATGTGGTTAGTTTTCCCCATATATGTGTGTAGAGGGATGTAATGGCTTGTGGTTATTCAAACACATATATTCTAGATATTGTTTCCTATCGAATACTATAGGTGTAACATGTATAGGCTGGGATAGCTTGTGGATCCTTACTCGGCGTATGATCTGTAATGTCTTGGGGTTTAATAAATGACATACGATACATGTTATGAGAGATGTGGTGGCTCTTGGAAAATATTTGGTTACTTTGGTTATGTAGACATGGTGGTGTGATGCACGAGGTTCATGTTGATGCATGAGGTACATGTTGTAGTGTGTCACCTAGGTTTCTGTGGGAAAGCCTTTTTTGAGAGAGATGCTCAAGACATGAGACATTGGGGAACAATGGAAAAACATTAGGGAAGTGGTAGCAGGGTACCCTTGATATTCTTTATTATATTATATTCTATTATATAAAATACTTGGTGAGAGTATCCATGGTGAGGTTGGGAACTTAGTATACCTATTTAGGTGATGAGTTAGTTTTACTTGTTGCTCACTGTGCTTTAGCATGATTTCTTTAATTTTACATGAGAGGCTTTGGGGAGGATCCTCCTAAGTATACTGTTATAATCACCCTACGTTAAATAAACCTTTTTTAGGACACTTGGAGTAGGTTGGTGATCAAGATGGTTACTACTAGTTCATTTTTAGGGATGTTTGGGCTTCTTCATAACTTCCATTTACATTATTTTCATACTTGAAGCTTTCCCTTTCAGTTATAGTATTATTTTCATGACATTACATATATGTATTTGGGTTTATTTTATATTATTGTCTCGGTAGGAGTTGGTTGGTATCTATCTTATTGCTCTCTTCTATATTCTTTCTCTTAGAGGGTAATGCCTCCCATATGTGTGTTTTTTATACCCTCGGTGCTAGTCACTAACTCGGGGCCTACTAGAGGTGGGACTTGGGGGCCATTATATATATTATCACATTTCCGACCTAGGAGGGGTACACCTTTTGGGGAGTGGTTCATGGTAATTTTGAAGAAAATTATATAATATGGGTTATGATACCTAGAAATGAGGGACTCTTGAATCAAATGATCAGGGGGAATAAAAATTAATGACATTCCTATTATACAGGAGTATACTTCTGGATTTTAGGTTGAAATTATTTTTCTTCCACTATATCATTAGGTTGATTTTATAATAAAATGCATGCATTGATCCATCTTTATCTCAAAGAGTCTATATAAAATATCTCCCATTAAATTTGATGAATTACATAAGAAAAACAAGAAAATATAGAAAAGGTTTTTATATTCCCTAGTGCTTCATTATGGGGTGCACCAGTCCTCTTTGTAAATAAGAAGGATGTATCAATGTGAAATTGCATCAATTATTACTAGATTAATAAAATCATAATCAAGAACAAGTATCCTCTACCCTGTATCAATTATTTTTTCTAATAAACTTAGAGAAGAGCAGTATTTCATAAAAAATGATCTTTAATCTAGATATCATTAATTTAGGATCAAAATAGAGGAAATTAATAATACAATAATCCATATGATGTATGGATACTATAAATTTATAGTGATTCCATTTAGACATACTAATTATCTTGTTATCTTCATTGATCTAATGAATAGATCTTTAGAGTCTACCTTGATCAAATTTTGGTTATCTTTATAGATTCCATTATTATATATTCAAAGAGAAAATAAGATAAAAAATAAATTATGGATTTTTTAAATACTCTAATAAAGTAGAAACTATATTATAAAATTTTCTAGTATTAATTTTGTCTATAGAAATTATCATTCTTGGGTTATGTAATCACCATGAAGGGCATATCAAAAGATTCATCAGAGAAATATGTTATTAAGAAATGACCTCGAATGAACACTATAACATAGATCCATTATTTTTTTGGGTTAGTAGGATATTATTGATAGTTGTGGTAAATTTATCACGGCTATCAAATCCAATAACCATGTTAATAGTTAAGGGAATTAAGTTCCTTTAGATAGAGGAATTTGAAGAAAGTCTCAAGGAGCTAAAAAATATATTGGTCATATCTCTTGTCCATACATTACCCTGTAGTGAGGAAGGGTTTTTAATATATAGTGATTTTTTGAAAATGGATTAGGTTGTGTCCCCATTTATAATGATAAGGTAATTTCTTAATCCTCAATATAATTAAATAATTATTATCAAAATTACCTGATGCATGATTTGGAGTGGGTGGTAGTCATCTTTGACTTGAATATTTGGAGGTATTATCTCTACAAAGAAAAGTGTGTGATATATATATATATATATATATATATCACAATTTCTTGAAATATATATTCACATAGAAGTATTTTAATATGCTCCAAATAAGATAGTTGAAATTGGTAAATGATTATTATTTATCAATATGTTACCACTCAGTGAAGGGAAATTTGGTTGTTGAAGCTCTAAGATGAAAATATCATGTTAAACTATACATAAAAAGTGTTTAAAAAGACCCAATACATATAAAATTGTAGAGGAAGTATCTTGAATTCATAATGGGGGGAGATATCCTATATTTCTCAACTAACGGCCCAACCTTCGATCCACATGATGATCAAAGAAGTTCATAAAGATAATTTAGAGCTACAAAAATTGGTAGTGAATATTCAAGAGTTCAAATTTGAAAAAGATGGAGTTATAAAGTTTGTAACCTGAATATGTGACCCATCAAAAATGGAATTGATGAATAAAATTTTGTAAAATACACACGACTCGTCATTCTCTATTAATCTAGGATTTATAAACACATATAGTTATCTAAAACAAAACATTTGGTGGGATAACATGAAGAGAGAAATTACAGAGTATGTGTCTCAATGATCGGTATTCCATAAAGTTAATGATGAATGAGAAAAATATAATTTTATGTTGTAACCATTACCCATATTAGTATGAAAATGGAAAAACATCACCCTAGATTTCATCATAGGACTCCCCAATACATCTAAAATCCATAATTCTATTTGGGTTGTATTCAATCATTATAGAAAGTCATCTCATCTTGTTAACATCAATTAAGATTTCTCTATTGAACAAATCACTAATATATACATAAGGTAAGTGGTAAGGATTCATGGATTAATACCTCTATTTTATATAATTTGAATCTTAAGTGTACCATAAGTATCTAGAGAATTATTTAGAGATAATTGGAGATAGAGCTAAGTTTCAACACTGCTTATCATCCTTAGATATATGGTCAGTATGAAAAGACTATTTAAACACACGAGGACATTCTAAGGTCATGTTCAATGGATATATAATGACTTTGGGATCAACACCTCCCCTATTAGATTTATAAAATAAAAATAGTTTTGATTATATCATTCAAATGGAACCATATGCGGTTCTTTATTGGAAGAGATGAGGGAATCCAACATTCTTGGATGGAGTTGGGGAGTGGAAGAGGATAGGTCCAGACCTTTTCTAATAAAATAAATAAGAGGTTACAACCATTCAGAATCATATAAAATTTACACAAATTCGATATAATTTTTATGATTATAACCATTAATAAGATATATAGTATGAATTTAGTGACAAGGTGTTTCTCCAAATATCACCTTGGAAGCGGGTTATGAGATTTAGGAAGAAATTAAAGACATGACCTAGGTATATTGGTCTCTTAAATATACTTGATCATTTCAGGGATATAGATTATCACTTTTAAACTTCTCAAGATCTCTCCTAGGTTCATGATGTGTTCTATGTATCTCTTTTAAAAAAGTACATACTTGATACCTCAAATTTTCTTATGTCAGATGTTGTGGAATTGAAGCACAATACCTTCTATGAGGAATAATGAGTGGAAATCCTAAATCAAAGAGATATTTTTTTTTGTGAAATGAGAGCGTCCATATGGTCAAAGGTCTATGGAGAAACTATTAGTTTGATGAGGCTTTTGGAGAACCTAAGGACGTAATGAGACAAAAGTAACCACACTTGTTTGTATCCTAATAATAAAATTTTGAGGATGAAATTATTTTAGGGGGTATAATTAAATGACCCAAAATTTCTATACACATTTACCATTAAATAAATATTATTTTAAATAGTTGTTTCACATGAAACAACGAACCTAAACAAACCAGAACACCTTTTAAATATAATCATTGTAAAGTAGTCATGGAATTGGCCGAGATATACAGAGTTAATTGTATTATGAAATATATTTTATATAAAAATATAAACACCAATTTAACTAGTAATTGATAGTAAATAAAAATAAAATAGTTAATATTCTAAAAAACCATTTTCCTATAAAAACAAAAAGATCATTATATTTTAGGATATTATTTTAAAGACAAATTATCAATTATTATAATTTTAATTTTATAAAATGAACAAAATTTTTGTAAATATCATAATAAATATCTTAGGATGTATTTTTTTGGATTATTATAAAATGGTTGATTTTTAGTTGAATATTCTAAAAACCCATTTTTATAAAAAAACATGATTTTTATGACATAATCAAGATATAATAATAATATAAAATTTTTTGATTCCTTTTTATTAACCAAATATTTTTTAATAAGTAAATTATATACTTAAATATATTATAGTTAATCTAAAAACATATATTTTACATTTTTTATGTTAATGTATAACTTTCTTTAAAACTATTTTAATACAGTATATATTTATCATTTTAAAATTAAATTTTACCACTTTTATAAAGTAAATATAATAAAATTGATTTAAAATTATCAATTATATGTTACATATTATTTAATAATGGCTATTTTTAGGCAAAAAGATGAATTAAATTAGTAAAAACTAGTTTCCACTGTAAAAGCTGAAAGGATAAAAATGGTTAACTAAAGGGGGTAAAAAACCTAACATGTTAAAAACATGTTTATAATTGAGTGGTTGAGTATTTTACTAAAAAATACTTATCCACATTAAATAATTTTACATTTTTGGGTCTTATTTCCATGTGAAAAATGTGCCCTCTTTATATTAAGGGGTTATATTTAAAAAACATCATTCTCACCCCTTATAAAAGGATCCTATTACCACACCTTCAAGACCATTATAAATTTTGTTTTCATCTTGAAAATATACCTTATTTCCTTCCATTATAACGTTTTACACTTAATTTATATTTATTTCAAAATAATTTATCACATCCCTATATTTATGAGGAGTCCTCAAAGGAAAAAAATCAAGTTCTCAACCTGAGTACAAATCTTTCCCTGATTTCTTTTCTTTTATAGTGTAATTTTAAAAATATAATTTTATAATTAAAATATAATTAAATATGTATTATTTGTATACATAATTTTATTATTATAAGGTACCAATCACTAACCACTTTCCCATTTTCCACAAAGAAAAACAAAAACATTGTTAGTGCATATGTGTTGTCTACCACCACCATGAAGAGACATCATCCATTTATCACCAATGCCTCTATTAGTTGGTTATAAGGATGATATTTATGACTAAATGTGACATATATAATATAATTATTAATATTAAGGTAAAAATTATAATCCACTGTTATCCCCCCCATTCATTGGGAAAAAATGTTAATTGTGGGTATGTGTGAACTATCTCCTCCATGAAGTAATTAATCTCAATTTTCATCTAATTTATTTATTATTTATTAAAATAACTTAAAATATGATTCAAAACATTAAAATTATCTAAATAATATCATTTTTATTCTATAATAATTATATTATTTCAAAAGAAACCACTTTCAAAACCATACTCACCCATCTATTATAGTATGTTCTTATTTGGGTCGGTTTAACCACCTACATAAAAAATGTTACAAATCATTACTAAGTATAACTAAATAAACATAAATACTAGCATTTTTAGAAATAAATGGGAAAAAATTAATGGTTTATGGTATTGGAATAGTAACATTAACATTTAAAGAAGTTATTAAAATTCCACCTTTCTGAAAAAATCACCCAAACTAGTTCATCGCTAATTTTATCTCTCCAATCCATATCCATGTTTACTAAAAAATATAAAATGTATTTCACAAAATAATGAAAAAAAATATTCTCATATCTCAAATAATATGTTCATGATTAAATTTTGGTAATGGAATTTAGATCAACATCAAAATTATAAAACATGCATCAAATAATCAAAATTTAACACTCGATGGTAAAATTTAGTCATAATTTATCAATATATTCTTGATGAATTATTATAAATAAAGTATATAAAATTTAAAATATAATAATATGGTTCTAAAATATTTTATAATTATTGTTTTATTTTTTATATAGGGTGTTAGAGTGCATTTAAAGAAGCGGTAATTCAAGGTAAGTGTAAAGACCTCGACCCTAGTAGCCCAAAGATGGTGGTTACCTTATTGAATTGATAATGAATACAAGTGATAACATCCCAAAGGAAAAAAATAGTTTATTATTATTAGTAAACTATATATATTGAATCCCATAATACATTTGAAAACTTAAAATACAAAATTTCATTGTCATTGATAACACCATTATTCCCTTTAGCATATCCCTAGATATCAATCATAATACACTTCTTGACATCCTAGTAAAAGAAAAAATAATAAATGGGTGAGATAAAATGAAAATAAGGGAATGCATAGAGAAGAGGAAAATAATTTATAAATAATATGGAAGGAATAAATAATGATCAAATAATGCAATATAAATAATCACATGATCTTGAAACTTATCCATGAATATCATAAAAATTAAAATAATTACATGGAAATCAATAACTGATTTCATAATATTGTAATGAATAATTTTATACATCTTAAACATGTCGCCAATGTCTTGTCCAAGACATATGCATAAATGGGTATGGTCATGGCCAAATCTCCATCCTATTTTATCTCATTATACCTTCTGATGCATTGAGTTTAAATATAAGTATGTGCCCCACCCATCACTTAATAATTATAATGCATACATCATATTAATAAATAATATAACTTAATCAACATGCCATAAAAATCGACAACTTTCCATATTTGAAGATCTAATATATAGAATTCCAATACTATCCCTAGTAAAACTGATCATAAACCATCCAAAGAAATATATTGTATGGTATCATTAGATTATATCCTCTGTAAATTATATTATTCAACAAAGGATATTGACTTAGATGACAATACTTTCAAAATATCATTGAAAAACTTATTGAGAAAAATATCCTCTTCACTTTTAAATAACTTATTTAAAATATAAAAATTTCCCAAATATTATAGATTTTTTTTGAAATAAACCTTTGAAATATTTTAAAGAATATTAAAATAATTAGGAGTTCATGATGATAGAAATTTTTTTTCATGTCGTATATATTAAAATAAATATTCTTTTCACAATTTTCTAAAATGGTCAAAAGTAGCTCTTTTAGAAATTATAAGTAGATTCCTTATAAATAATTTTGTAAAAATTTAAACATGGGAAAAATTTATTTAATGAAAAAATTTAGTATAGTAAAAACTTTATTTAAAACATTTTAAAGAAAATATTGGAATTGAATAATAATATTCCCAATCAAGTAGAAAAACAAAGCCGATTTTACATAAAAACATTATTTTAGTATCTTGAGTATTTAAAGAGACTAAAATGAAATAAAACATTATAATTTTTAGAAATATAAATAGTATAAGAAACAATATTTGTTTTAATATTGAAATATTAATAATTCCCCAGTGGAGACTTAAACATAAACAATCATGAATAATGATGAGATTGTGAAATAAACATTAACCTCGGGTCTAAATTAATTCATATGTTTTTAACCTCCTATATAATAAATATTTATTTATTATATATCTATTCCAGAACAATAATCAAATATATAATACAATATTTTTTTAATTTTATCCTTTTATCACTCATTTATTAACAAATCTTTAATAAAATCACGGTTCTGGGTGATAACTGCTTTGTTTTTCATATATGTTTTCATTTGGTAGTTTTGATCCTTGTACTTTGATCATGGTTCCATAATATATAGAGTGTTACTCATTATATAAATATAATATATTTTAAATATATATATATAATCATGAAAAATCGATATATATAGAAAAATTAATTACATCATTCATCGAGATGATGCATTGTACGTGCGCATGAATGTTGTTTCCACTATTCAACATATGGAATGAAAGAAATTTAAATAATAATTAACCTTCCATGATTATTTTTATATAAAATATATCTAATTAACTATTTAAATATATTCTTATTACCCTTCATTTAAACTGTAGATGAATAACCATTGAAATCACTTTGTGGAGGTGGTAGTCCACATGTATGCATGAGAAACATTGCCATTTTTCATTTTATGGAAAAGAGGGTGGATAATGGTGGTTTCATAATCAAAATATAATTTCATTATATTTAGGATACTGATTTTTTTTATTTTATGATAAATTCTAAAAAATTAGTGGAGGTAAAAGAAGAAATAAAAAGAAGGTGATTGGTTAAGGATATTACCTCTTCTGTGAAAGAACTCCTTTAGATATCCTCTTAAGGACCCTGTAGATGATATTTTGGGAAGAAAAAAACCTATAGAATTTTGATAAGAATATTTGGGACGTATTTTATTTGGAATATTTTGAGCTATATGGATCACATTTTAGTGAAGAAAATAGAGAAGGTGTGGAATTTTCTATGTAAGGGAAAGGACACACTTTGAATTACTAACAGGATTAAAATATAAAGAAGTAATTATCAAGAAAAATCATTAAAAATGGGAATAGATTAAAAAAAATAGGATAATATCTAAATATCATCATAAAATTAAATTTATATAGTATTTGGTGTCAATTTAGTCATTTTCTTTTTGTTTATCTCCTTGGTTAACCAATTTCAATTTATATGTGGTAATCGTTTTTTGATATTAAAGGGTTATAATTTAACTTATAAGGTAAAAATAGATTCATAAATGAACAAAGGATTAAATTTTAGACCAATTAAAATCCTACTTGTACTTATTAAATATTTTTATGATTTTTAAGTACTTTAATAGCATATTATTTTGTATAAAATATCATTAATGTCATTTTTATGTTAGTTATTTAATTTAACTTTAAAACATCAAGACCAATATGTAATTAGAATATAAACATTTCAAACATATCTAATATGTTATATTCATATATGAAAATCATGGATACTAATAATTCACTCAAATATTATTAATTTTAATATTTTTAATATCATTTATTTTATTTATCTATTAATTGTATAAATACTATATCAACATTACATAAGTATTTAAGGTAATTATTTAATAAATAAAAATTATAAATAAATTAGCATGATAAAAAATTATTTTATATTTAAAATGAATATTTATAACCAAGATTATAATATTTTCATCTTTATGATTAAATTTTTGAGTTATTAAAGTCAAGAGAGTAAAATTTTTTATTTATTATTTTCTTATGTTAATATAAAGTTCATAATCAAAGAAAAGTGGCAAAAAGTAATTTTTGTAGAGAATTGGATAAAAATGGATGAAATTAAATAATCCAATAAATTGATGGAAATTTTTATATAAATTTTAAATCCTTATCCCAAAGAGTTAATCCTCTTCAAACCATTTTTTCAGTATAGAGGTGACAAAAATTTACCAAAGTTACTATTCATAATGACCAAAAATAAAAGTCATATTTACCAAATTTGAAACTCCTGATTCTAAATATGGTATCCATATTTAATATTAAAACTATAAAAGTGGTAGAAATCAATTTTAATATAAATGTATAAAATTCAATAAAAACAATTTTTATAAAAATTCATTTTTAAGCATAAAAATGGGTTTATTATCATCTCATGCCTATTAAAAACTTTAAATGAATGTTAAAATATTTGATTGATTATATAATATATAAATTTAATTAAATAATTCAATAATAGTGGTTAATTTAAATTATTTAGATAAAAAAAAATTCATGTGTAAAAAATAGTTTTTTACAAAAACATCACTTTTATTTTTATAAGTTTTTTATTTTAGTTTATAATTAATTGATAAAAAAGGAATTCAATTTATAAATATATAAGCTATAAATTTTCCATAATTAAGTTAGTCCTATTCATACCCACCAACCTAATATATGGATGATAACTATCACATTAAATAATAATATTTTGATAGCATATCATGGTTCGTTTAAACTTGGTGTTACATGTAAATCAAGTTATCAAAGAAATAAAATTTATTTATAATGAAATTTATCATAAAATTTTAGGGTGTTACATTATACCCCACTAAAAATTAATTTCACCCTAAAAATAGTATCACTCCAATACAAACAACTAAGGATACTTTTTCATTATCATATCCTTGGGTTCCCACGTAACTTCCTCAAATTTATGGTTTATCGCAAAATTTTGACCAGGTGAGTGGTATTTTTTCACAAAATTTTCTCTCTGAAATCCAAAATCTCCATCAATTTTTCCTCAAAATATAGATATTTATCTAGTGGTATTACTTATGAGTTCAATACATTAGAAGGATCATGTATGTACTTCATCAGGATAGATACATAGTATAAATCATCAACTTGAGATAGATTTGGTAGTAGTGACAAGAGATAATCTATCAATAAATAATCTCATAGGGGAAAATATACCTAGGGCTTAGTTTTACCTTCTTTATAAATCACATTAACTTATTCCATGTATAATATTTTATAAATACCTTATCACCAACTTCAAAATCTAGATCTCATTGATGATTTTCAGCATAACTTTGTTCTTAGCTCTAAGTTGACTTTATGTTCTACTAAATATCCCTAACATTATCATCCATTTCCTCAGCTAGATCATGTATCTATATGTTTATTTCTTCAACTTCATTTTATCATATTGTTTTATACATTTCTTTACTTAGAGGGATTAATTAGGTGCAATTTGAATACTTGAGTGAAATCTATTATTGTAAAAAAAATCCACTGGTGGAAGGTGTTGATCCCAACCAATATTAAAATCCATAGAGAAATATCTCAAAATTTCATTTAACATTTGAATGTTCCTATCAGACTAACCATATGTTTGAAGATTATAAGTAGTGATGAAAATCAACTCAATATCCATATAGTGTTGAAGAATTTTCTACATATTTGAGGTAAACCTCATATCCGGATCAGATACAATAGAATGCGGTAATCCATGCAACTTAAACAATTCCTTAGTATATATTCTAAAAATATGATTATGAAATAATTCTTATCTGATGACAATGAATTTTTTTGAGTTCAATTAAATAAACTATAACACAAATAGCATTATGGCCTTTTGATGCTTTGGGGAGTCCAAAGACAAATTCCATGAATTTTTTTCCCATTTCCGTTATGATATAGGTAATGATTTTAACATAACCTTAGAATTATATCTCATATCCTTAACTTACTAACCCACTAGGAACTAAGATACATATTATGAAATATCCTTTTTCATATTTTCCCACAAGAAATACTCTTCTATATCTCTGTATATATTTGTACATCCAGAATGAATCAAGAATGATGAACTACGTTCTCCAACCTACAACACCTCATTAATGAATAATATTTATAGGACTCATACTTGATTCCTAAAAATTTTATTTTCAGCATGATCATTACTGATCTTAGGAACATTCCTCACCTTCTTCTATAATTCCACATATTCTCTATATGCCTTCTTAATCCTACCATGGATGAGTGATTGAGTGTTTGTTTGAGAAACATATGATCTTTCCAATTTCCTCATGATTTTAGGATCCATATTCTATTAATCCATAAATATTGGTTCTTTTTCGATCCTTATCGAGGAAAAAATATAATGGTCTTTATAACATAGAGCATCGACCAACTTGTTTTCCTTTATAGGTTGTAAATGTAATGAGAAATCATAATATATGATCAACTCAAATCATCTTTTATAGTTCATATTTAACTCTTTATATGTAAATATATACTTCGGGATTTTATTATCATTGTATATATCACACCATTCTCTATATTGATAATACTTCCATTTCTTTAATGCAAAAATTACCACTACAAACTCTAAATCATGAGTCAGGAAATTTTTCTCAGTTATTTTAATTGATGAGAGGCATATTCTATCACTATTTTATTCTAAATAAGGACACATACCAATACATTTTTTGATACTATATAGATAACATGACCTTCTCTAATTCAAGGCAGTGTAATCATAGATTTCCTTACTGACCTTCTCATCAATTCTTTGGAAACTCAAATTCATGATTTGAGAGGATACTAGGAAATCCTTAGGAAATACATCAACATATTTATAAACTATAGAAAAATTTAAATTTATGAGTTTCTCCCTAACCATCTAAGATAAATATATCTTATGAATAGGTAGAAAAATATATATGATATAATTAATTTCCACTAGGTGTTTAGGTTCATCCTTACACTGATAGATAAAAGGTTTATTCAGAATATCTCATGTAACTTCTATTCCTAAAAAAATTGACCTTGCATTTATACTGAGAGATCTAGTCTATAAAATAAAATTCAAATAGAGGATGAATAAAAATATTCTCCATAAGAATATTCCCATAAACTTATATCAGAGAGGATCTATAGACTTAAGATACTACATCCTTAGAAAATTATTCAGATATGTATAAATAGAATTAAATAATACATTTTCAATCAAGGAATCAATGATTAGTGTAACTTTCAGCATTCCTTCAGCCATAGTGATTGGATAATATTATCCTTATCCCCTTAGCTTCTTTTGCAATAAGTTACCTTGAAATATGGGGAATTGTTTTGAATAGATACCTATCTATTTATAGTTAAATACACAAACTTTTATATCTTCTACCTTACCTATAAATTCAGGATCATGATGTAATTTATCTCCACATTTGAATCAAATTCATTTGATTTTTATCATTTACTAATATGTTTCCCTCCATAAGTACTGCATGTTTTAAAATTAATCTTTCTATTCTTCTTTTTATATAGTTTTTTCTCTTTAATCCTCCTATTATCTTTATTTTTTAAAATCCATAAGACTTGAAGAATTATTTCTCTATATTGATATCACATGATACATATCCTCATATGATTAGAATATTTGGTGGACTAGTTTTTCTCGATGTATTGGTTTAATACCATCAAATAAATTTTCAATATTTATCTTTGGATAACATATTTAGTCCATATAATTCCTTAATAACCTTGTTAAGTTAGATTTATAGTTAGTAAAAATTTCCTCTACCCTTTTTCTTGGACTTAGAAATTTTCTCTCCATATCGGCTCATTGCTCATGAGGAAAATATTTTTCTAAGAAAAGTACCTTAAAATCATTCCCCTCCACTCTCTATAATTCCTCATAATACTTTTTGTTTTTAATCAATTAACACTATTGATCTACAACACCCATGAGATGATAAACTTCCATTAAAACCTTCTCCCATTCATTACTTCCCAAAGTGAGAAATATATTCTCTAAAGAACTTATCCATTTCTCAACTACAAATGGATTTTCAGTTCCATTGAATGATTGATGTTGTTATAGCATAAAATAGTCTAAAATTCTTAAAAGTCATTGTTGATTAATATAAAACTTTATATAATAAATATTATTGTCCATTACTTGAGTTAGCATCTCCAATATAGTTTCAATTTTCTCAATTCTATCTCCAGGTTCATTATCTTTTCTATGAGGAAAATAAATACATAAATTATATACATTTATAAAGTTTCCATTCCTTCTTCTCAGAGTTATTTATAAATAATGGAATATACTATATTAGATCATAATCTTATGAATCACAATGAATAATTTTGAAACTAGTGAAACTTTTAAGATTAATTAATAATTTATACATAACTACTCTCCGAATCATACACTTTATTTCTCTTGGAATATTCTCGAACAATAAAAATATTTTCAAATAATTTATAATTTTTTTTAAATAAAATTTTAATTAGCCTAATTATATCCCTCAGGAGAGTCAAAACTGGTGCATGGTAAGGGAACACACATCGTGCACCAGAATGGCGGTTAATATATACTCAGCTGACTCTTTTCAGGGTTAATACCCCTATATGAATTTATAAAAAAACCACACCCGCTTATAGTATTCAAGTAAGGATGTATTTATAGTAAAACTAAATAATCTCTCCTAATTAAAACATTAGGATTTTATCCTTACATACATTTATCCTTAATGTTTGTTATAGGGTTATGTTTCCTAATATGTTTTTTCTAAAATTTACCTTCTATGGTCTCTACTAAAATATATTTTAATACCAATTTTAAATACCCTAACCCTATTAGCCCATATTTAATGGTTAATTTATTACATTGGTAGTAGATACAGGTGAACACATATCGAATTAATGACTATTTTAATATTATTTGTAAACTAGATACATACATGAATATCAAATTACATTTGAAAACATAAAAATAAAACACATTATTTTCTTTGATAACACCATTTTATAATAATACCTACCAATGTATCGAGGGGGTATATAATTTTAGTCCCCACCCAATAGATAATAATTCTAACAAATTCATCTTATGAATAAACAATATAACTTAATCAACATGCCTTAAAAATCAATAATTTTATGTATTGGAAGAACTAACATATAGATTTCCAATAGTATCCCTAATAAAACTAATTATAAACCATCCAAAGAAATATAGTGGATGGTATAATTAGAGTATATACTCATTAAATCATATTATTCAACAAATTATTTTCTCTTATATGAAAATACTTTCAAAATATCACTGACAAGTTTTGTTAAGAAAATACCCTTTTCATTTTGAAATCACTTATTTAAAATTATAAAATTTTCCAGATGTTAAGGAAAAAATTTAATTAAAATAAAATTTAATTTTTTATCTTAATTTTGAAATAATTTTTTTGTTTTCATCAATTAAATTTTTTTTATTCCTTATATGTTAAAAAAAATTCTTTCACATTTTTGTGAAATGGTCAAAAGTACCTTGTTCGGAAAATGAAAAGAAGATTCCTTTAAACCCATTTTTTAAAAAGTAAGGTATGGGTAAAAAAATTTATTAAATAATTGGATAATAATAAAAAAGTTATTCAAAATATTTTATGTAATATATAGATTTTTAAGACAATTATTTCAGCCGAGGATAAAATTAATGTTGGTTTCTTAAAAACATAATTTCATTATTTTGAGTACTTAAAGAGAGTAAAATGAATATAAAACATGTAATTTAAATAAATAACCATAGGATAAGAAAATATATAGTGTTTAAGATTTAAAACTTAAATAATTTCCCCAATGGTGACTTAAAAATAAATAATCTCAAATATTGTAGTGATTGTGAAATAAACCCTTACCTTAGGTGTGAATGCCTTAGTATATGTTAAACAAATCCTATATAATAAATAAATATTTATTGTAAATCTATTAAAAAACCATAATTATATATATAATACCATATATGATTTAATAATAACCTTTTATCACCCATTTATTATCAATTATTTATTAATATCAATTTTCTGGGTAATAACGGCTTCGTTGTTCATTTATGTTTTGGTTTGGTAGTTTTTGTATTTGTACATTTATCATGGTACCATAATATCCATAATTATATTCATGATATAAATATAATATATATACAATATATATATAAATTAATCTATAAAATATAGATATATAAAAAATAATTACACTATTTATAAAGACATTAGGTTGTACATACGCGTGAACATTATTTTCACTTTTCGACGGATGAACGAAAAGAATATTAAAAAATAATTTACCATTACAGGGTCATTTTTATATGATATATATTTTATATAATAATTAAATATATCTTTATTTCCACTACTTTAAATTGAAAATAAAAAATTAATTACATGTGGTTGTGGTAGTCTACACATATGCACGATAGATGTTATCATTTTTCATTTTATGGAAAAGAGGTTTGATAAGGGTGGTTTCTTAATCATAATAACATTTTAGTATATCTTGGATAATTAAGTTATTATTTTATAATAAATACTATATATTTTGATGAGGTAAAATAATAAGTAAGAAAATAGAGTGGTTGGTTAAGGAGATTACCTCTTCTTTGAAAGAACTTCATTAGATATCCTCTTAAAAACATAGGTTTGGTCTTTTGGGAATAAGACCACCTCTAGAATGTGTATAATGATGTTCAGAATGGATTTTTTTTATGTTTTGGTATAGTTATATAGATCAATGTGATGTGATGAAAGGAAATAAGGGGTTCCCTTTTATAAGGAAGGGAAAGGACACACTTGGAATTACTAAAAAGATTAAAATATAACTAAGTCATTCACAAGAAAAATGATTCTAAATGAAAATTGATTCAAATAAAAAATATTCTAAGTTATAAATATCATCAAAAATGTAATTTAGATTGTTTTTTTGTGTCATTTTAATATTTATATTTTGTTTTAATCCCTTGGTTAACTAATTTTAATCTTAACTATGGTAATGACTTATTAATATTAAAGAGTTAGAATTTTAATTATAAGATAATAGTTGGTTCATTAATGATAAAAGGATGAAATTTTAGACTAATTATCATCCTACTTGTGTTCTTTCAATATTTTTAAGAATTTTATAAAATTTAATAAAATATTATTTTCATAAAATATCATTAATTTCATTTTTGACACTATTCAATTAATTTGACTTTAAACACATCAAGAAAAATACGGAAGTTGAATATAAACCTTTAAAACATGCCTGATATTTTATATTCATCTAAAAAAATAGTATCATAATAATTCATCAAAAACTATATTACTTTTAATATTTTAAAAATCATTTATTTTATTTTTCTATTGATTGAATAAATACTATATCGGTATTTCATAAGAATATAAGTTAATTATTTAATCACTTAAAATTATAAATAAATAATCATAGTAAAAAATTAATTTATATTTCAAATAATCATTTAGAACCTAACTTATCATATTTTATATTCTTATAATAAAACTTTAGAGTTATTAAAGACAAGAGAGTAACATTTAGTATTTATTCGTTTCTTATATTAACATAAAGGACATATTCAAATAATAATGGAACCAAGTGGCCATATTTTGGAGATATGGATAGAATTTAATGAAAAACATTAATCCAATAAGATAAGCGAAATTTTTAGTGAAATTTTGAATACTTATCCCATTGTTTTATCCCTTTTGTACCTGTTTTAGCCTTACTGAGGTAACAAAAATTTACCAAGTATACTATTTATAAAGGAAAAAAATAAATCATCCTACTTACCAAATTTTAAACTCATAATTAAAAATATGGTATATATTTTTAATTATTCAATCACTATAAGTGAAAAAAATCAATTTAAATATAAATTTATAAAATGCAATGAAAAATTGTTTTTAGTAAAATGTGTTTTTAAGCATAAAATGGATTTATTCTTACCTCATACCTATTAAAAACTTTATATGAATATTAAAATATTTTATTGAATATATGATATATAAATTTCAATGAAATAATTCACCAATAGTGATTAATTTAATCTATTAAGAAGAAAACAAATTACACATATAAAAATAGTTTTTTAGAAAAAAATATCTTTTATTTTCAAATTATTTCTTTTTTATTTCAAATCAATTGATAAAAAATGACTTAATTTTAAAAATTTATAAACCTTAAATTTTACATAATTATGTTACACCAATTCATACCCACTAATCCAAAGGCTAGTCTATAATTATCACATTAAATTATAGTATGTTAATTGTATATCTTGGTTCGTTCAAACTCGATGTTCTGTATAAATAATGATATCAAATAAATAACATTTATTTATATAAAACTATATCATAAAATATTGGTGTGTTATAGTAATAGTTTAATTGAATCAATTTCCTATTCATTGTTTAATAGGATTTCCTATTTTAATGAAATCTTCGATATTTCTTTGATTCTACCCTTTCAATATTCAATATGGTATTCTTATTTTTTTCCATGGAAATTACTTTTCTTAACTGATAATATTATTTTAAATAATTTACCATCTAAAAAAATTGTGACTTTGATAATAATAACTCTCATTCATACTAACAGATCTTCCTCATCTATCTTCTTATTTTTTCTATCAAACTTATTTTTATTAATTGAATCCAAATAATTTTTTCCTTTTTTATTCATATTATTTTTCTTTATCTCTTTAAAAAATTAATATCTTCCACCTTATCTATGATGTGGGTTTCCTTAAGAAATACCCCTAATTTTTATGATGGATATTTCCTTTCATGTTCAAAATAATATTTTTTCACTCAAAATTAATTTTCTTGAAATTTGTTTCATTTTACAGATATAATATTTGGAACTCTTATAATAAATATTTCAAATGAAATATTTTTCCTCCTCATTTTTAATGAAATTAATATCATAAAATTTTGAAGAAAACTTATAAAAATTTTTGTGAACACTTTCCTATTTTCACTAACATTTTCCACTAAGTATTTTATCACATAAACCAAATTTTTAATCACCCTTTACATTATATTATGATAATATTTCTATTCTAAATAATAATTTTTATGTCCAATGATTTTTTAAGTTCATGTGGTGTGATTTTTTCTTATAAAACCCGTTATCTTTCTATGGGTTATTTATGATATGATTATGATTGATTTTATATAGAACACATATGTATGAATGATAATGAGTGGGGTCCTATATCACTCTACAATACATTGGTTAAGCTTGATATCTCATGAGATAGTAAGGTATGGATGAAATTACCAATATGATCTATGTAGATACCTAAGAGGGGAATGAATCTGGTGTTAACTACTTTTTACCAATTAATAAATTCCATTTGGAATATTTAACCCCATAGGTAATTAAACCAATTATTTTAATTAGTGTAATTGGATCTATTAATGTTCTACCTAACAAAAATAAACTATATGAATTAAAGTGATGAAATAAAGAGGCACATAATATTTTTAAATATTTAATATAAACACATACTCCTTTAATTAATTTTTTTTCACCCCAATCAAGGATTCCCCACTATAATCTAATATTGATTAAAAAGTTAGTTGGTCCATACATCTGCACTAATTACCCCAGTGTATGAAAATTCTTGTGTTTCATTGAATATCACTTGAAAAAAAACAATGGACTTATCTCACCAATTTCACACTGTAATCACTGATTCAAACCATGGTCTCCATACATAAACTGAGTCACACAGGTTCTATGGAGTCCCACCATATATATTCATGTGTTTTTTTGAACTCATTCTTATAGGTTCATCTTTGATTTTGTACATTATTATTATAGACCAATGACATTGATCTCCTTCAACTCAATATTATCTACTATTCAATGCTAAAATATATTTAAGAAAACCATGAAAATAGACCACTAATTAAAAAATAGCTTCACTGGATTCCTCACTCACTAATATCATGTTATATTAAAATATAGTATCTTCTTATTTAATAAAATATCAAGATAAATAAATGATAACATACACATAAGGTCGATCATGCTTTGTTTTCAACTTCTCAAGCTTCTATAACAATGTATACCGTATGAATGTATTTTTATTAATCATCATTAATACCAATATGACGAAACTCTTTATCATAGTCTTGAATCATGATTCATGAAATTTAAGAGTGTTCTTAATGATTTTGAACAACTTACCAACTCATGTATTATCTAATTTGAACTACGTATTACCATTCCATCATGTAATTTAAATAAGATGGCTATCAAAAATTAGGTCAACCATTTTTGGAATATAAAATACTCCTTAAATAATTTTGTTCACATGATCCTCAATTAATTTCTCACCATTTTTGTATGAGAGTTCCCTATTGATACACATATTCATTTTTCTCTAATGGTTGTATCTCTATAAATTATATGGGTGATATCTCTTTTTGTTTTCTTATTTAATTCTCATTTTCACTTATCCAATAGAAATATTATAGAGTGTTACATATTCTTCTATTTAGACTCACTTCCTCCTTATCTTCTTCTCAAAATCTTACTAAAATTAACATCTTAAATCATTTAACATTACTTTAGGTAAATCATACAACAAACTATAATGCACATTTTATTTTCTTTACTGATAGTAACACATAATAATTATTACCTGCAACTCATCCTCTTCATATTTTTATAAATTCCATAGATATAACATTCTCAAATATTGTATCAATAGAAAAACATTTTAATATATAACATATACTAAGTTCATTCTAGCTTGATAGATTTTATTAAAACCAATGCATATATTAATGTGAACTGTACATTCTAATAGTAACTCAGTTTGACTCACCACAATATTCAATCCAATATTGAATCAATACTCTCTATTATATTTATAAAATTACATCTTTGTATAAGAATATTTATATTTCTCTTCATTTAGATCATTATTGACGATTTTTAAATATTATCATTTGGAAATCATGCCAAAATAGAATAGTGATCACCTCAACATATCACTCTTTAAAATCCCTAAAATTGGTCTTAATTCCTGGATTTTGAAAACATGATGATATTTGGATCATGATATAATAGTTCAAGCATATAAAAATTTTGTTTCCACTTAATTTTTGAATTTATTCATTAAATCTAAATATAAATTTTCTAGAAATCCAGTTTATTTGATCTTACTTGAATCACCATAAAGATCAGTACTAAACATTTAAAAAATGTATTTCACTTTATTTATTATTTTTTTATCATTGAAAAATAACTCAAACATCATTCCATTATTTCTAATCTTACTCTAAATTGAATCTGGAATCATAGAATTTTTCATCCAATAGCTTACTAAAAATTTATCTATGTATAGAAGTATTACACTCAACTCAAAAGATTGTAATACAAAAGGATTATGTTTGACACTTCAAAGGATTATGTTGAATAATTATACTTAGAATGAAGTCATATGATGAGCCTCAGAATCATATGATGAAACTAGATGCTCTTGCCTATGTCATTTTGTTGTCTTTCTTTAATGCGATGCAATGTATTGATGCTTTCCAATCAATTCACACAGTCTTACAAAAATAAATACATTCAAGGACAAAAAATTACATTCAGTTAAGTCATATGATGATGAATTTAAAATACATATTCTTTGAATAAATGACTTACACTCATTCCTATATCAATTTTTGGCCAAGAATTTTATGTTTGCAAGCTCCTTCAGAATGGCTTTATGAATTATTCAAAAGGACTCCAACCATTCCCAAACACACATAAACACTTAAAATATTATTTGGAAATTTATTAAACATTTTTAAACTCCTTGGATCAATTTCCAAGATCATATGCAGCATTTATACTTCTATGAGAATATCATCATTAATATCTATAGTAATAATAAAACCTTCACCCAGATGTTGTAAACACTAATTTCATTAGTCAACAGTAGCAGTACATAATGGTGGACTTCTTCCAACTCATGGGTCTTCAAATAATTCTACCAACTAGCCTCTTTAACACTGATTATAACAACTCTTCATGATGATCATTATAGCCAATATTTCTTATATTACAAACTATTGTAGATAGTATGAGAACTCATCCTTCAATAATTTTCATGATATTATAAAAAGAATAGATCTATAAAATGTGTTATAATATGAGTGGATACTTCATTCAATCACAAAAATAATTATCTTTTCATAATTACATTGAAAGTAACAAAAAATACAATCTTCAATCCAAAATAACTTCAATTTTCCCTATGGATTTATTCTCAATTTCACATTTACATCATCATTTAATATAATTCTTCTCCCCCTAAATGATAATAAATGAAAAGGTGGAAAATTGTATTCAACCCTTTCTTGATATGATAGGAAATATCTTAATAAACTTGAGGGTAGGAATATTCTCATTCATGTATTCCCTTTTAATGATTACATGACTAAAACATCATTACACTTATACTCCTCTTATTTCCCAATAGTTAAACTAATAAAATATTCTAGAACATTATCCCATATTCTCTATAAATTACATCAAAGAATGATTTCAACTTTTGTTACTTCTAACCATTTTCAAGTGAATATAATAAATGAAGATCAGTATAAGAATCGACTAAATTTTTATGACATCACATGTTCCCTAGAAGTATGTCATCAATCAACCAACTCAACATCCACATGGAAAAACCTAGTTTGGAAAAAATTAGTGATTAATTTAGACAAAAACTATTTCCATAATATAACCACTATGTGAAACCAACTAAAAACATAATTTCTCAATGGTTTTACAATCTAGATTTTCAAAAAAATATATGAACCTTCACTCATCTTAACAACCACGTAATAATTTTTAAGTGAGGGTAAATTAATTACACTCTTTATTATACCAACACTCCAACTTAATGATTATAATAAGAAAAAATCATATATTTTCTAGGAGAGTGAGTATCATAATTAAAATATCATGATATTTGGGGGCTGTCTAGATTCCAGATTTTAAGAACATAAGAAATATCTGGAAGCCTCAAATTCTTCAGTTTCCCCCCTCATGGGTTGCACTCCATACATCATCACCATGGTTACTTGATTCCAGAAATAATTTCTAACTATTTCTTTCCATTTGGTGACTGAATAAAATTTAAAAATAAACTTCAATTTAAATTTATTCTTCCATGATGGCTATCCTACTTGGATATATAATTATCATATCCCTCCTTAAAAAATCTCCATCAATCCCTAACATAAGAAAAACAATAATTAATTTGGTCATAAGGTGGACTTCATCACCTTTTCTATTTTTTTCTTCGGTCTTAATATATCATTCTCAACCCAATTTCGTTTTTATTTATATATTTGAAATGTATATCCTTCTTTATGATTTCACAATTCTTCACTTTACATATTTTTAATTTATTAGGAAGCATAGTCTTCTTTTAGCTGGAGTAGCTTTATTTTATAAATCTATCATAATAAGTTCATTTTTGGATTCTTGGGATGACCTCATAGCTTCTTATAAATAATCAGGCTATATGATCACAATATAATTTGGCTCATGCAGCTCCTTATTCTTTGTTGTGGACTGCTTATTTATAGAAATATATTTTCCACTAGGGACTAACAGTTTATCCATTTATAACTTGCTAATGCCTTTTGACCTGGTATAACTATCATACACTTGTAGGGAGTGTTCCCTAGAAAATTACACCTTACACACATTATTACTTTATTCTTTGACTTATACTTCTTAGGAAGCCTCTCATACTCTTTATCATAGATATCTTCCATCCTACTAATTTTTTGATATACCTCTTTGATTAGATTTATATTAGATTATACATTGATCTTTCTTGAATTAATTTACATGGATTTACTAAAAAATTATATAGTTTAGACCCTATTACTACCATAGAATCTCCTTTTTCCTATAGGTTCAATATCTTGGTTATCAAAATTCACCATCTTCTTGGGAGTATCACTCTTAGGATATTTATTCACTTGATTACTTATCAAGGAATAGTTTTCCTTATTTATTTTATTCTTTGCTATTGTGGACACTTATTCATTTCAACATAAGATTTATCACTATTTGAAACATACCATCATACATCATAAGTGTGGATATATGTGTTTTAAAACTTATAGAATTATCAATACACTCATATCTGTTCTTAAAGGACTCTTATTTAGGGAATTTAACTTCTATATAGTAGTATTACATCTATTTATAGATTTAATATCGTTATTTAGTGGCCTTATTTGAATTTAATATGTTCACATGTTTTGAAAATAATCTATGGAAATATTCCCAATCATCCAACAACTCTAACAACATCCTATAAACCTATTTATTCTTATTTTTGATGAAATATTTCATGATATTTTACTTTAAAATATTATTGTTTTTGAATTATTTCATCACTATTTTAGGATATATTTTTTGGGTAATCTATTCCTAAATTTTTTAACATCTACCCTTTATTATGTGGTAGTATTATCAATATTTTTACTAACCCACATTTATATAGAATTTATATTTTTTATCACTATTTGAAAAAATATATTTAGTTCATGCATGTACTTTTGCATTGTGTGTATTCTTATTCCATGTTCTTGAGGTGTAAGCTTCCCTAGTATCTATAAAGAACCCTCTACCACTAAAATGAGTCACTTTTAAGGGAAAATAAACTCTAATACTTTAGTAGTATAATTATTAATTTCAGTTATTTGAGACTATACAATATGAATAGATTATAGATTTGTTTAGTTTAATCTTATACTCAAGGAACTTTAGGTTGAGTGAGTTCTTTTAATCCTAAAAAAAATTTCAACTTAATTTTCCAATCACTATTCATCTTCTTGGTCCTTTAAACATGAATATTGTTTATTTCATGAAATTAATTTTTAATATCTTTTGAATTTTTACCTTCCAAATCCATCTATGCATCCTTGATATTCATTGTGTATATATACAACTTCTCAGGTAAATTTAGTACCTAAATAATATAATCCTTGAACAATTTATTCATAAAAACAATTCTTTATAATTTTTCATCAATCAGAGGAATATTATATTTACAAAGTGAAGTTGTTTTACTCTTGGATTTTTTGGGTTTTAAGAGGGTGTTGTATCTTCTAAAATTTTTAGCTAATACATTCTCCATGTAATTATTTTATTCCTATACCTACCACTTTTCATCAAATATATCCTTGATAAAAACTATTATATATGAAAAAAATTCATATGGAACTCCATTTTATGTAACCATTACCATGAGATTAAAATTATTTCACCATTTTATGCTCTTCATACTCTTCATAACTTGAACTAAAGTCATTAAACGAATCTCTATCAGTTTAATCAATAGATATGAAATTACCATTTTATGTAATATTAAATAATGGTTTATCCCTTTTCTTCTTTATATTATTTCTTTCCTTATTTTCCTCTTTCTTTATTATATTTTCCAATGCCTTGGAAGAGACCTATGATACTATGTTAACAGGATTGAAACAAGACTTATCCATATAAAGTAATTCAATATAAAAAACTCTTAAAATCTTCCCTTCATTAATCCAAATAAAATTTAGTGGGTCTTCAAAAAATATCCAATCAAATATGGACATTGATGTGATACCATTTAAAATTCCCAATGGAAAATATATAGAAACATAAGAGGAGGGTTATTCAACTATTGACTATATTTTTTCAATCAAAAAAAATATAACATGAATCTTTAAACACCATAGGTAAGTAAATGTCTAATTTTATTTAGTTTAATTGGATCTATTAATGTTTTTCCTAGAAAAAAATCAATTGTATGGGTATAAGTATATAATAAAGAGGAACACAATATTTTTACAATGTTTAATCCAAATAATTACTATTAAACTTGATTGGTTGTTCTCACCAAGCAAGGATTATCTACTATAATCTGATTCCAATTAAAATTGGTGGTGTCTCCCACACATAATTCCTATAGTGTATATATTTTATTATATTTCACAATACTTAACTTGTGATATTAACACTAGGATTATTTAACTAATTTCACACTTTCTTCAAAGATTAATTCCATGAGCTCCCTACATAGTCCATGTTTCATAGGTTTTATATTATCCCACTATATATATACATTTTTTTCTTTGAATTAATTCTTGGAAAAGTATCTTCTATTTGGAATAGGATCCTTCTATAAAAATTAAATATATCCCATTAAACTAAAATCATCTTCTTTGAATGATATAAAATCTTTATGAAAACCATCCAACTCAATAATTGATTGAAACTCATCTTAACTGGATTCCTAACTCAATAATATCTTATGATATTCAAATCTATAATCTCCTAAATAATTGAATTCTCTATATCAATAAATGATACCTTACATGGAAGGTTATCTGGGTTATGTTTTCTTGTTCTTAAGCCTATACAATAATGGATGTCACATGAATCTATTTTTCTTCTTCTTCAATATAGATAACCAGATGATCCAACTCCTCATAAGAGTATTGGGTCCAACTTATTCACCTTAAAGAGTGTTCTTTGATATTTATTACAACTTACTAGCTCTTAGATTCTCGAGTTTGAACTACGTACTCTCCTTACATTATGATATTTAAATACATAGGTCATTAGGAATTAGTTCAAACCATTAGGAATATAAATATTTTCCAACTACTTTCATTCCCATTATCCTCAAATAATTTCTCACTTTTTTTTCATTTAAGAGTTCCACCATGATATACATATTACATTTTTTCTAACAGTGGTCTCTTGGGAAATTATAGGATTTCCCTTCCTTTCTGATTTCACATTTCTTTCTCATTTTTCTCTCATCCAGATGAAATTTCCTAGAGTCTTACAACTTATTCTATCTGACCTCATTTATTTTGTATATTATTTATATATTTTCATTGAAATCTATATATTAAATCATTTAACATTAATTTAGATAAATAATAAAACAAAATGTGATGTGAATTTTCTTTTCTTCACTGCTAGTAACACACAGTAGGTCTTTCGATGAACTCAACCTCTTCATATTCTTTTATATTCCATAGATATAACTTTATCATATATTATATCAAGATTACAAAATTCAAATATTTGGAATATACTATATTCATTTCAACTTGAGACACTTGATTAAAACTTGTTCTCACATTAAAGTGATTTGAAAATTTAGATTGAATCTTATATTGAATCACCTAAATATTTACTCCAAGATTGAATCACAACTCTCTATTATATTTATAACACTACCACTTAGTAAGAGAAAATTTATATTACTCTAAATTTTTATTATTAGTGATGATTATCAAATATCCTCATTTTAAAATCATAGAAAGATAGAATATTGATCACCTCATCTTCTTACTCTTCAAAATCTCTCAAATAACTCTTGAATCATGGATTTTAAAAGCATTGTGACATTTTAATCATGTTTTAATAGTTTAACAATCGAAAAATATTTTTTACACTTAATTCTACATTTTATTCATTAAATATGAAATTAAATGTTTCATAACTTCAATTAATTTTATCTTCCTTGAATCACCTTAAAGATCATCACTTAACATTTACAATAATTTATTAAACATTATTTTTGATGTTTTGATCATTTAAAAAAACTCACACATCATCCAAATGTTTCTAATCTTCATATAAATTGAATCTAAAAATATTGAATTTTTCATCCCATGGTATATTGCAAATTTCACTAAGTATATAATCCATATTATAATTTAATGTGATTATATTTTGAAAAGTTTCAATTTAATACATCAAAGTATTGTTATAAAGAACTATTCTTAGCATGAATTCATATAATCAACCTCATAGTTGTACGATGATGTCATTTTATATTACCTTTACAATTTTTATGCCTTAACTAAAACTGATATGATGTACTAAAATCTTATGATTGAGTCATAAGATCTATCCAAAAGGCATGAATTCAGTGATAAAGATTTATGATTAGTGGATTAATACAATAAATACATTCGATGTCATATACATGGCTTAAAAAACTTACAATATTCCCTTTATCGATTTTATATCCGAGAACTCCAAGCTATAAAATCCTTCAAAATGAATTTAATAATTATTCAAATAGACTCCATATATACTCCAAATTTAAATTTTTATTATGATCCATTTTAAGGAAAAATGGGAAACCATAGTACACACAAGATACCCCTACGTGCTGAAAGACCTCACAAAATGGTCAAATACAAGACTAAGATTACTGTATTTCGCTACTTTATATAGTTCCCAATGCAGTGTACCAACCTAGACATCTGGATCCTCACTGATAAGCTCTTCAAGGTGATTAATCATCCTCTCCATAGTATGAATAAATTCTTCTGAGTTGATTTTGCTCCGATTGAATCCTCGGGCCAAGATTTGATCTTGTTTATTTATCCATTCTCCTAGCTCCTCATTGACCTCAACTTGCAACCTTCTCTCATAAATTATTTTAATCTCTACTTCTGAGATGTTGATCCTGACCTCTCTTTCTAAAATTTCTTACGTGGAGTGTAGGGTGAGTTTCAAACACCCCCCAACCACTTCTTGATTGTCTCTAGACCTACTAAAACTCCTACTATCAATTTCCAAGAACATATGAAGCATGTATACTCATGTGAGAGTATATTTAAGAATATCAGTACATATAATCTCTAAAAATAATAAAAATTTCACCCAAGTATCATACAAACTAATTTAAGTGGTCAATAATAAAATTACACAAGGTTGGATTCTCACAACTCATGGTTATTAAAATATTACTATCATAAATTCTATTTGACATAGATTATAATAAAACATCATATTCTGCACTATAGTCAACCTTTCCTCCATTCAGAACTGTTTTAGAAAATAATGGAACTCCTATAGAACTTTTTATGTTCTTCTATGAAGATCATATCTTTCAATCATCTGATAATTTGGGTGCATACCTTAATCCATAACCTAGATCATTAACTTTTCATAATTAAATTAATAGTAAAAACAAAACCAATATTTAATCTAAATGTTCTTTAGTAGACATAATGATTTTGTTTATAAAGGTGTGGGAATAATGATTTTTCAAACATTTTAATACATTTTCATAATGATTTTATTCATAAAGTCATGGGTATAATGAATTTTAACCCAAGTATTTATTATGATTATGATTTTACCACATTTATAATTTCATTTTATTTTAATTTTATGATACATTCCATATTTATTCCTCTTTTATAAGGTACTTATAACTTTTTGGTTATGATCCAATTATTTGAGATTAATGTTTTTTGCTTATAATCCAAGTTATTATTGTTTCTACTATTTGATGACCTTTCCCCTGATATTTTTATGAGATACTTCCCTCTTATTTATGATTCTCACATGTTTCTTATCTAACCATTATGATGAATTGATATGTTATAATTATTAATAATTTGAGCTAACCCCTTTCTTATATTTCCATTCACCATGTTACAAAGACGATTATATCATATAAGATTTCTAAAAGTGGGTCTATATGGTTGGGATTATGGGAAATATTCAAAAGCACTGTAAAATATGATTTTTATATAAATATTATCTAAGTCACTAAACCATTAGGTCCTTGGGTTGTGTGACTATTTGTGAGATGTATTATATAAATGTTTTATTTAATGTATTAATAATAAATGTTTAGCTTGGGTCACCTCATAGATTATTTGTCTTCTTACCAACACGATTATATACTTTATTCTTATATTCCATAAATTATACCATTATGTTAATATATTCATATATAATAAAATTAGTGATAGAAGTTATTAATTAAGATTATCCACCTCTATATTCTACTCAAAAATCTCCACACACATATGTGTAGAGTAAATATGAAATCTCTCTTGTTATTTATTCTTTCCATTGAATAGATCTTTGGTCATTTTTCTTTTCAAAAAAGAATGATATATATCCAAGGATTTTATTTTGAAATAATCTTAATATACTTATTAATATTTTTTTTTCAAATGATTCTCATTTACATGACCATGTTGGGGATTCCAAAGATGGGTATGATATGAGTTATATTAACTCGATTCATTATTTATTTCCAACACTTGATTTTCATATTCTAGTATATAATAATATTATTTAAATGTGTCATACCATAACATATGATATCTTTATAAAAGTGTAAACTCTTATTTTGTAACTTTAAAATAAATCTATCCATGTCTAAATTGAACATGGATATTTTGATTTTGGTTACACTGTGAAAATAATAACAATTATTTAAAACTATAATCAATATAGTTGTAAATGTGAAATTGTAGTATCACATTGCTATCATAGTCAATATTGATTCATTGGAAACTCAAAGATTAACCTTACCCCTAGTAATATTTTGAAATATAATTGGTTCCTTTATGTGGATATAATTCTGAGAACCACAATTGGCATCTAATATCCAATTTGTTGAAATAGAAAGAATACACTTGATAACCAACACACTTAAAGCATCCCATTTTATATTTACTAAGCTGTAGTACTTCCTAAAAAGTCCATTATTTTAATAAGAGAAACACATATTTTCCTTCTTCTTATCCTATCCATTTATCTTTTTTCTATTTTAAGGGTAGTGAAAAGGTACCTTAGTCTTATAATTATTATTAGATCTTTTCTCTCTACTTTTACTCTTTTTTACCATAAAGGAAAAAGGTTTTTCATGATTTATATCTTTTTTTACTATTTAATTATAAGTCATGAGATATTTTTTAAAATAATATTTTTACATAAAAAAATAAAGAGTAATTTCATTTAAAATTATTATTGGGAATATATTTTGAAACTAGGTCATCATAGGTCAGATATTTTACCTATATAATAGTTTGAATTCCAACTATTTATGATATGTTTGTTAACATTGCATGTATTTTTTAAATAAATACAAAAAATATTATAAAAAATATTATAAAAATATTAAGGATGAGTTTTTACACCAATGGTTGGGTTTTTATTGAATAACTAATCAATCATGGGTTCAAGGTACCACTGTAGAAGTCAACAATTTATTTAATTCAGGATAAACAACACACTATGTGTGTGTGTGAATTTTATGTGATCTAGTACATATAAAAATAATAATTATAAAATAATATTAATATAAATATATATATGAATATGTTTAAAATTTATACCCATGGTTAGGAGTAAGCCTAAAAATTGGATTAAAATGGGTTTTAATCCATGGAGAGTAATTGGTGTGATTTTTATCCTTTTTCCTCCTTTTAATGGTTAAAACTAAAATTTATAAAAACTTTTACATGATGTGTGGTATTATATCATGTCATTTCTAATGTATTAACAACCATGGTTTACATAGGACATGAGAACAAATATACACTCTCAGAGAAATATTTAAATATACATGTTATGTACTTATATAAAAATTATCTGGTTAATATTTTTTTATATTTTTGAAGTCACTATCCTATTATTTTCATATTTTTCCCTATATATCTTATAAATTCTTATTCCTATCAAATTAAACCCACCATACCTGAAGAAGTAATTGTTTAACTCACTTATTTTATTTATTTTCTATCCTTAGCTGACGCCATTTAATTTTTTATACTTTTTCAAGAATAATTATTTTGGTAACCCATAGATATAAATTTAATTATATAAGTTCATCGTCATTATAATTTAATTAATGGTCACACTTTTTCCCTTCCATATAAAGTTCATCAAAAAATAAATTTTTTATAATTTAAAATTTTTAATAAATTTTTTTTATTTATAAAAAATGATTAAAATTATCCCACAAATTTTATTTTTAGTACCCTACACAGGGTTTAAAGATCCATCTCCCAGGTCCTGGAAATTTTTATCCTACTAAAATCTATTCGTTGCAGTATACCTTTGGATGTCTAGAATCTACTATGGTTCATTACTAGTTTTTTGCTTATTTTTCATTAGATACATCTCCATATTTCCTGATTTAAGTATTTTTATGGCCACTTTGGCAAGAAAATTTGACATTTAATAGTGGTGATCCCTTCAGTAATCTTAGATATATAGAATCAATGCAGGTGGTGGGTGACATAATGTGTTTTCTTTCGGTATTTTTTTGTGGGAACTAATGATGGTTTTCATTTCATTATTCATTATATGAGGTTTTACAACAAGAAAAATCATAGATATGATATATGATATTTCATGTTTAATATTTTTATTTTTCCTAACATGTCTCTAAAAAACTTTTACAATAGATTTTTTTAGGCTTACCAAAACCATTAATCTAGTATAATAAAATTTAAAAAAAGATCTTTTAAGAAGAGTAAAATATTAAAATTTAATAAACACTTAATCTATGATATTAGCTTGGGAGAAGTATCACTAGAAAATAATTCATGTTCTAATCATTATACATTAATCTATAACATCAATTTAATATATATATATATATATAAGATTAATTGTATAGAAAAATAATGTTAAAATGATAGTGAAAATCATTGATTATATTTCCTACCACTTTGTTATTTTAATACCACATTGATTATTTTTGTTAGGATAAATTTATATGGAAACAATTTTTTGACTAAGTTTTCAGACTAAAAGAAAAGTGAATCTGGTAGTCTAACTTATAATGATGGATAGAGATAGTGGTGTGGCATGACCAATGTTTATATGTCTGAATAAATGATTAATGGATGTTAGAATATAGGATTATGGAAACTAGATATTGGGAATGTATAAGTTACCACTATTGAGACTCTTGGAGTTAGTGGAGATACTAAGGAATTGTGTGAGAGTGAACTCGTGAAGTTTTCATAAGCAGACACTTATCATCAGAAGATGTATTTTAGGCAGTGGGAGACTTTGACCTAGTAGATGGATGACCGTAGAGTTTAGATCTATGTTGAATAATACCCGTAAATATAAAAAGGTGATGGTGTTCATATATACTAATTTTGATCTATTATATCATTAGGGTGAAATAAATTGTAGTTAAGACTAATGAAGCACCATGATATTTTAGAATATATATTTTTTTCTAAATTAATACTATGTTTGATAACTTGTTACACACCCAAAACAAAACAAAAATGGTAAAAACATATTAAATGAACATTATTAGGAAATTATAAGATTAATAAAACCTCTATTAAATAAAATTATAGCAATCAATTAAAATTTATTATGTTTAGAGGGTAAATAAATAATATAATTTAATATTTAGAAAAAGTTTACTCTTTCTCAAAAAACTGTTTAAAGTGTTAATAAATTAAATCAACCACTTTTAAATGATTATTATGATAATATATTATTTCGAAATATATGAGATAATATATTATGATTCATTAAGTTATGAATTTATATTAAATAATACTAATAACACTTAATGTTTAAAGATGTCATTTTTCAATATAATCAATATTCTAATATATTTTGAATTTTCGTTTAGAAGATAAATTTATAAATTTTAGAATTGAATTTTTTATAAAAATATATTCATTTTTTTAATTTTATATAGAAATATTATCCAAAGGTGAATTTTTGGGATTTTTATAAAATAAATGATTTTTAGGTAAATAGTAAAAAATACATTTTTAAATAAAATTGAATCATTAATGACTATATAAAAATGTAAGTGAAACATAAAAACATATAAAAATTCATGATCAATGATGTATTATGTAGTAAAAATAAAAAATTTAAAATACTATTATGAATTTATAAAACCCATGTTCAATAAGTAAAGTAGTATTTTCCAATAAAAGAAATAGTTTTGTCTATTCTTTTAATTAAATATTATTTTTGTAAAATATGGTTCATCTTGTTTTTAAAGAAAAATAATTTTTTTTAATAAAACATTTTATATCATTAAAATAAAATAAATTGATAATTTTCTCCTACACATAAATTCTATGCATAAAAATACACTTTTTCTAAAAATAGATTTTTACATGTTACAAGTGATAATGTTAAAATTTATTTTTCTTAAAAATATAAATTTAATATGATGAAATTTATTTCATATTTTTAATTATTATTTCTATATTAATTAATAATTTTAATTTTTTATTTAGCCATAAAAATTAATTACTTAGGTAAAAACAAGTTACAGTGGTAAATACCAAAAGGGGTAAAAGGGGATTACCAAATTAGTAAATGTCCTAAAATGTTAAACACAATTTTTTAATTGATTTTATTATGGGTTTCTAGACCAAAAATTATCTCCACTTCATTATTTTTAATTTTTTTTCTTTCTTGACAAGTGAAACATGTGATCACTTTATTTTGTGATGAAATATTTACAAAAACAATTTTCTCACGACATATAAAATGATCCTCTCACCACCCATTAAATACCACACCAAAATTTCCATTTCCTATTCATAATCTACTCAATTTAATTAACATATAATTCTATTTAACTTCCTCTATATTTCGGTTACAATAAATTAACCTAATCCACCCATTTTCAAGGATTCCTAATAGGTAAAACTCAAGTCCTCAACGTAAGTAATAATTTTTCATAACTTATTCTATTTTTTATATTAATTTACAAAATAAAATTTTCTAATTCCTATATAATTACATAATTATTATCTTTATACTTAATTTTATTATTCTAATGTAATAAATATTAAACATCTTCCCCCTTTTCCATTAATAAAAATAAAAAATCTATGTGTGCATGTGCAAACTACTACCTCCACAAAGTAACATATCTCTTTTTTTCATCTAGATTCTTTACTATGTATTAATGTATCTTAAAATATGATTCAAACCCTTAAAAATATCTAAATAATATCATTATTTTTATATAAAAAATATATTATTTCAAAATAAACCAATTTCATAATCATAATCATAATCATCCATTATTTTTGGTTTGCTAATTTTTTGGGTTGGTCTAACCAACTAATTAAAAAATTCAATAAAATAATAGAATTTATGACTATAAAAACATAATTATGGATTATATTTGATATAGATAAATAAATAAATGTTTTGTTTTGTTTTTGGAATGGTAAAAATAATATTAAACTTATTTATTAAGATATCATCGTTCGTTTGTCAAATATCATCAAAAAAAGCTGGTCTCCAAATTCATCAACCAGAACCGTGAAAAAAAAACTATTATAGGATGAAATTATAAATTTATAAAATATTAGGAAAAATCAATTCCATTGCCTTTTATGATTTTATAATTATAAACTTTGGAGAAGAATTACGAGAAAAGTATCTTTTATGAAACTAGTTTAAAATGATCAAAATTACTCACACCCAATATTGAGAATGGATAACAACTTCCTAATATAGATATACAGAATAATTATAAATGAATTTTATAAAATGGTTATAGATATTTAAAATTTTATGAATTAGTTTATTAAGATATTTTTTATTAAACATGTTCTTAGAGTGTAATCAACTTAGTGGGGAAACATGGCAAGGGTTTCTTGCCTCAAATTTTCACCCCTTTAGACATATTTCTTACTATACGACATGTTTTCATTGGAATTTTGTATCTAATACCCATTTAACATTTTTATCATGACCTTATTATTATCCATTCAATTAAAATTTTCATTTTAAATCATATCCTTCAATGAGTTTTGACTCAAATATTTCTATGGTTATAAGGGGTAATTTGTCTCATATTTAAATTTCTTGAGACATATTTGATATTACACTATAATTTAGTTTTAAATTATATTCACGAAACAATTTCCTTATATTATAATGAATATATTCTATATTATATTATTTTAAAGTTAATTTCATTTTAACTCTCTCTCTCTCATGTTCTATTATTTCTTATGCTACCCTTAACATAAGGGTTTATGTTAACTTATTTCCCTTCCTATAGTTAAAATGATTCTTGAATTTTTTTTATTAAAATTTTAGTTTAATCCACCATAATATTTTATTTCATGATATATTCTCTTTCCATTTTTTGAAAATGAAACATTTGATTCAAATATTCTTCATATATTAATTTCTTCCCCATAAAAGTATATCAAAATTTAGAATAATGCATGTCTTATTTAATGATTATTTCCCCTAATTTTCATTATTTCAATTACCAATAAGGCTCTAATTGATATTAAAAATCCCAATTATATGTTATCTCATGTGACCTTCATAATAATTTCTATTATCCCCTATTCAAAAGGAATTTTTATTACACTTTTTATGATGTGTTTTTTCAAAAAAGTAAATTCAAAATATTTTTGTTCATAATTCAAAAATAAAATGCCTTATCTTCCTATAAAAATTTCATTTTATAACCATTATTTCATTTCAATAATTTATTATTTAAGTTTATTTTTCAAAATAAATTTTTTTACAATTTTTTCACTTCAAATTTTACAAAATTTATGTATTTTTCAAGGCTTCATTATTAGAGATTATTTTTCAAATATAAAAGTTTTCATATTATTTTCACTTCACTTTTTTGAAATCATTATATAATTATCAAGGATTATTTATTAAATATAATTTTAAAAATATAAATCTTTTAATGTTTTTTCATTTCAAAATTTTGAAACTTTTAAATATTTTTCAAGGGTCTACTATTAAAATTTATTTTTGAAATTATTAATTTTTCAAAAAAAAATAACTTTAACTTTTCAAAAAAAACTTCTCAATTTGAATGTAACATATTCTTTCATTCCAAATATAAAAGCATTATCTAATAAATATTATGATTTCACCACTATTTTTCTCTTTCTCAATAAACTTATTATTTCCTTGGAAATTATTTTTGATGAATGGACTAATAAATGTTACTATTAAATACTCTTTTTGGTGATTTAATTTTCTGTATCAACTATTTACATTATTGAGGTCAATTTTAGTGATACCATCTGGAATTTTTATGAAACACATTTTTATTTCCATTAATTATTAATTATGTGATAAATTATTATTTTCAATTGGCACACATATTTATGTAATAATGATGGGTGGGGTCCTATATTTCTATTCGATTAATTGTAAATGTTTATATCTCATGAGCTTACACAAAAACACATGAGGATTTATCCCAAGATAAATGGTAAATAGGTGGATTTATCCCGAGACAAAGCGTACATTGGGGGATTTATTCCAATTCAAATAGTACATGGAAAGATTTATCACATGCTAAAGGGTACACAAGTGTATTTATCTCAAGACAATGGTTAAATTATAGGATTTATCCAATGCCAAAGTGTATATGGGGGGGGGGGGGTTATCCCAATCCAAATAGGTACACAAGAGATTTTATCACAAGATAACGTGTACACAGGAGGATTGTCCTAAGCCTAATAATGTACATGAGTGATTAACCCAAGCCATCTATGTGATGAATGTCTTTGTGGGTATCCTTGAAATGTGATTTCTAAACTTGTTTTTTAGCTACATTCTTATGTAATAATCTTATGCCTATGATTATAATCCTTGAATCATGTTTAATGTATCATGATTCTGCACACTTTTTTCTATGGTATATTTTTGTTCAACTGGGGTTATATGTCCTTCTATAATGACTTATAGAAAATGATTTTTGTTCCATTTTATTTTAAATAAAAAATTTCTCTCATGTCCATATTTTCTCATATTCTTATGATCTTATACCATATGACATGTTGATAATTTTCCCCTTACTAGTAATTTGAGTTAATCCCTTTCTTATGTTTTCATTTCTCAATGATATGAAGACAATTACCACTTAAGAGAAGTCTATAAGGGTTTCTAAAAGAGTTTTATTATGGATAATTTTTAACATGTGTGGTAAAATAAATTCCTTATGTATAAATTCCTCAAATATACTATGCCAAAAGGTTCTACCTGTTTTGTGAGATTATTGTGATATTTAACACTAATGTGATTTTTTTTCATGTTTATATTGGATAATTTCACATGGTATCAATTATAATTTGTAATATTATTTATCTTTATCACTTTACTTGGATTTTGGGTTTGGGACACCTTAAATAATGATTATCCATTGTTATAATATTCCAATTATTCAATAAAAGTATTACATCACCCCCATCCCATGGATCAGGACTCATGTAAAAACCATGTAAAAATATTGTATTTCTCTATTTTTATTTATTTATTTCAACCATTATTTTCTCAAGTTATTGTATGAGTTTTTTTAGAGGTTAGTGTTTTAGTGCAGTGAAATATATGTTGTTGTATTTTATTTTATGGTGAATTAAGTATGAAAGTTTTTTTGGTACTTTATTTCCACCTTACAAGTTTATAATGTGTAATTTCATGTGGTTTATTAGAGGTTGAGTAATCCCCAAAAATTGGCATCAAATATTCGGTTATATAGCTCCAAATAACAAGAACCTAGTGGAGGTGATTCAGAGATGAGGAATTATGGAAATTTGGGAAAGAGAACAGAAGTATAAAACCTTTAATACAATAATTTTATAAGGAGATGAGCCACATGGTTAATTATAAAGATAAAATAGAGTAAGGTTCTAATTTAAATGATATAGAAATGATATTAATTACTTAATTCTAGGGATGGATGATGATCTCAAAATATTCGAAGAGGCGACATGTTTGAAGGACTCGACTTAGTAGGAGTTATCCATGAGGGATGAGATTGATTAATTTCATGTTTATAGAACATGGGAGCTATAGAAAAAACTTATAATTAGAATGTATTTCAGAAAAAATGGGTTTGTCAACTGAAGGAGGAAGCATATAGTAGATGGATGTAAAAGGAAAGGATAGCTATGAAAGTGTTTTAACAAATATAAGGTGTGTATTTTTTTCAATATAATTTCTCATTTTGTTAATCACATGAATATTTTAATTGTGTTGAACATGAATTCAATGGAAGGACTTCATCTAGATTAGTTGGATGTGAAAAGAAATTTTTTTAATAGGGATATAGATGAAGAAATTTACATGGATCATCTGAAAGGTTTCATGGTTAAATGAAACTAAAATATTGGGTGCAATATAAAAAAGATAGTTTTTGGTAAAAACAAAACACCAAGGTATTATAACCTAAAATTAAATGACTCTAGGGTTAAATAAAAGTTTATCCAGAGAAATGTTGATAGTTTTTATTATTTTAAGGTGTTAGATAATGTGATATTTGTTATCCTACTCTAAGTTAAATACATGTTTATTTCAAGTTTAGTAAAGGAAATAATTTTAATGATAAAAGATAAATTGTCTAAAAGTTTCAAAACAAATGATATCAGTATTGAAAATAATATTTTTGGGATATGGATAGTAAAGGACATAAGTTATTGAACTTTTCTCCTCAATCTATCTCACTACCTTTAAAATGTGGTGGAATTATTTTCCTTGAGTGAGGAAAAAACAAGTTACCAATCCCTTTGTAAGAAATTTCATGTTGATCATCTATAATTTACCATGAAATAAATATGAAGTAGAGTACATGGAAAAGGTTCATTTTTCATCGATATTTTGAAGATATATGTATTTTATGATTTGTACTCAGCCAAACATTTTTAAAGAAGGTGTAGTACATAGTAGGTTCGTGGAGAATCCAGTGAGAGAACACTAGGAGGAGGTAAAATGGATTCTTTAGTACTTAATGGTATCCAAAAGAATGTTACTTAGATTAAAAATTGATGATTTATTATAGGTATTTTCTATATCATACATTAGGGGATACACAAATAATCTGAAAAGAACCATGAGCTATAAATTCACTTTAAAAGGGATGGTCATGAGCTATATGTCAAAGCATCTACTGGTAGTTACACTTTAAGAAATGTAATCGAAGTAATTTTCTCTGATGTAAGTTAAGAAGGATCCAATATATCTTATGGGGATGTTATAAGATCTCATAAGGAGTATGGAATTCGAGATTATATTTTATTATTTAAAGAATGTGATTCACTTGGTCAATAATTTGATGTTTCCATCCATGAAAATTATTATCCATTAGAAATATCACTTGATCTGGAAGTTATTATTATTCAATTTACTAGATTTTTGGGAGATATATAGATATTAAAATCTAATATATCTGTTGATGAATGTTTTATTTTAGGTCATATTGGAAGCTAGAGAAAATATAATCCCAATAACTTTATAGGCACATTCCCAACAAGCCGAAGTTTCACTTAATCTTATTTAAATATTTTTTTATAATTGTTTTTTCAATAAATTTTTATCATTATCATGCCCAAAAAAATCATTTGTTTCAATGGATAAAATATAAATAACCTGATAATGAAAACTAGGATTCTTCCTAGAGAGTATCTTTTACCACATAATATATAATTACTTTAAAATAATGATTTTAATTCACTTCATAATATTTATTGTTTTTTTATCAATCTTATTTTTGATCTTATTGTATCATTGTTGTAGTGAAGAATCCAAATTATAATTACTCTAGTAGTATCTCCATATCCTCTAAAAATTTAGAAATGACCTAATTTCTATTTCAGGTGCTGGAGAGAAGGAAACAAGTGACTTGAATCATTCATAATCAATCTCAACAATTAATCATTTAGTCTTGAATGAATTATCTATTTTTATATCGTTATTTAAAGGGAGGAGGAGAATTATTTTATCTATGTTCTTGAGTGAGTTCATAAGAGTATTTCTTGTTCATGAGAGAATTTTTTGTTCATAAATATTTCTTTTATTATATTAAATGATATAAATATGATTATATACTTAGGGATAAATGATTATAAATTATATTGAGGCCCTTTATCTAATTATTTTTTATGGAAACCCGGTGTCAAATAATAATAATAATAATATTGTTATTATTATTTTTATATTCCATGACATGTGTTAACTCACAAATATTTAAATTTACTTTGATGATTAAATAAATAAATATTTTTTAAAATTATATTAAATTAAAATATATCATTTCCATTGGGCCATTTACTCATCTCTTCAACACTCCTTGACATTTATAAAACCTTGAATAATAAATATTTATTTAAATAAATAAATATTATTATAATATTCATCCAATAAATAAATAAATATTAAATTCACTACATCATGAATAAAATTTATTTAATATCCAACTCACATATATTCTATACTCAAGCCATTGGTGATTAAATTTATGTGATCAACATTAATTAAATAATTATTAAACCATAAATCATGAATATTATTTATTTTTAAAATTAAATTAAAATTGAATTTAATTTAGATTATAGATACACATATTGTGTGGCCCTCTATATATATTTCTCTTTTATATTTGGTAAACATGATTAAAGTCAATGATCAGTATCTGAAAAAATGTTTAGGATCCCATAAAGAAAGAAGGTAATTTCACAGTGATAGAAAAACTCATATGGACACTTACTGTGTAATATAATCCCTTTGTCTCAATTTCCCATCAAGATTGGTGTATAAATGTGTCATTAAACATTATTCTTAATTTATCTTTCATCGAATTTATGAAATTAACTCATTGGTGAACCACCAATTCCATGGATTTAATCAGGGAATTTTGTTTCAATCAATGTCCTAGAGATATATTCTTTCATTAACTATAAAAGAAAAAAATCCCTTCTTTATTTTTCCAATTAATTTCATTTAACTTATGAAAACCTAAACAAATCATACCTTTTCATGAGTATATGTCATCAAGGTTTTCACTGATACATCAATGTAAAAAATTCATGTTATACATTAATGATAATCTCAAATCTAAGGACCAGTGTACATGTATATACATTAGAAAATCCATTTAAATGTATAAGATTTTGAATTCCTATTTTGGGGTCTAACCTCATTACCTATATTATTGTAATTTTCAAAGTACAAAATGCATGAGAAAAATTATAAATTTTGAATGAGCACCCAACACATGATAATTAAAAAACATATGTGTCGTGTTAAACATATGTTATCTATACTATAGGAAATATATTTAAGAATATATTCATAGCATTTCAAGGTTATCATTATAGTAGGGAATTTTTATAACCATTCATTATGATAGGTACTCTAAGGAGATTATCACATTAATGTTATGAAAAATAACACTCATCATGTGATAGGATATTTATTAATATTTTAGAAATCAAAACAACAAATTCAGTTGGTTCTAAGGAACCAAATCGAACAGGCTCCCACTATCATTAGATAAAACTCATAATAAGATTTAATCTTCTAGTTCCAACATTATATTCATGCTTACGTATATATATGGCCTTAGTGAATGGGTGTTACATGTTCTCTTCTATGGAAACTATGCCTACTGTGATCTCACCCTTATGATAAAAATAAACTAAGAATTCATACTTCTGAATTATATTATTTTTCTATTTATTTGACCTTATATCCTCAGATAAAACTATCATTATAGTACTATCATAGTATAGGGTGAAAACATATTTAAAATTAATCAATATCCAGGATAAAGTCACTTACCCAAACTTATTATTTAACTATATCATAAGTTGATATATACTCAGAATCCTCTATAAAATCAACCACCACTAGTTTCTGAGAACTCTTCCAATTCATGGATCCTATATTAAGGAAGAACCAAAATCCCAGCTATTATTTCAGATCATTCTAATCTATCTAGAAACTTTAATCTATGTATCCTCTAAAAACTAGTTCCTCATATCCTCCATATACCAGGAATATATCTTGAGTACACCTTAGGTACTTCAGGATATTATTTATAGTCATCCAATGAATCTCTATAGAGTCTACATGATATATTCCTACCATACTCAAGGAATAGGTAACATCAATCTAGGTATATAACATGACATGCAAGATAGATCTAGATTCTAAAGTGTATAGGATTCCACTCATTATATTTCTCTCTTATTGTTTCTGAGGCAATATTTTCATGTAATGTTTCATACCATGTGACATTGGAAACAATTTCATCTTATATTATTCTATATTGAATATATTCAGTCCCTTTTCACTATATATACTTTTGAATATTCCAAGAAACCTCTTAGATCTATCATGAATGTATTTTTTACCTAGAATGTAAGATATTTCACCTAAATATTTTTGTAGAAGAATATGTTTAACCATGTCCTAAAAAACTATAATAATGTTATCTGATTTCCCATGAGTAATATATCAGTAACATATGTTACCAGGAAAAAATTCACTCCAATTATGCCTCTTATAGACACAAGGATCACACTCATTATTTTTTAAACTAAATTATTTATCGTCTTCATCAAAATTAATGTTCTATAATTTTGATGCTTTCTTTGACCCATAAATAGATCACTACAACTTGGAAACCTGATTTTAATCCTTTGGAGTCACATAACCCTCTGGTTGTTCCATATAGACATATTACACAAGGTTTCCATTATGAAAATTAGTCTTGAAACCCATTTTATAAATCTCATAATCATGGTAAGAATTTATAGAAATTATAATTCTAATGTACTTCAGCATAGTGACTAGTGAAAAAGTTTTATCATAGTCTATTCCTTGACATTGCTTAAACTTTTTGTAACCAATTTTTTTCATAGGTATTGACTTCACCATCCATGTCTAGTTTCTTCTTTAAAACCCATTTTTACTTAATATTATTTACATCAATGTGATGATAAACCATAACTCCAGATAGGCTTTAGTATATGGAATTCATTTCATAATTTATATTATCTTTCCACTTCACAACTTCTAATCCACTTATTATTTCATAATAGTATAATGGTTCATTATGTTCAGCTAATAATGTGTCACCTTCATCAATGACTAATAAATCATATCTCTATGGTTCTATAACATCTATATTTATCCAATATATTAATTCTATCTCTAGAATATATTCTTCTAATTAGCATTGTGTAATTTCTCCTACACCAAATCTTATTTATTTTAAGCCTAGACTTCATGGAATTCAATCTTAGTCCAAAATTCACTTTTCTAGGAATGCTCCCTTTCTAGAATTATATCTCGTCAAGAAACTATTAATTTTCTATCTGAGGGATTTAATTGGAAATATCATCTAATTTATTTTGGATATATAGAAAAATACTCTTAATAACTCATGAAACTAGTTTGTTTCTAGGGATGTTCTTAAAAAATACCTCATATCACAATACATGAATATAAAACATAGAGGATTTCTTCACATAACATAACTCAAACTGAATTCTACATACCTCTTTAGTTGGAACTCAATTTAGTTTTTATGTTATAGTATGCAATAAATAACCCTAAAAATGTAATATATGACTTTTATAACTCATCATTTATCGCACCATGTCTAACATGATGTGGTTCCTCCTTTCAATTACACCATTAACTTATTGTGTATAAGGAGGAGTGAGTTAAGATAGAATTCCAAACTACCATTAATAATCAATGGAATCTAGCTTATGATATTATCCTCCATAGTCTTAGAGGTCTTTAATTATTTTCATAAAAATAGATTCTATACTTAATTCTTATATTCCTTATATTTATCAAAGGAATCAGACTAATACATCATTAAGTAGACATATCCATACTTACTAAAGTCTTCTTTAAAAATTTTTAAGTAATAGAATCAACATCTGGATTCTACTAAAATATTTCCTTGAATATCTTCATGAACTAATTCTATAATCTCTTTTACTTTTCCACCTTTTTCAATAAATGAATCTTTGGTCAATTTTACTTATAAAAAAGGATGGAATATATCCAAGTGTTTTAGTTTAAAGAATAAATATATCCTTCTTGATATAGTTTTTTCATATGCTTCTCATTTTCATGACCAAGTTTGTGATTCCAAAACTAGGTTTGATATGAGTCACGTGATCTTGATTCATTATTTATTTCTAATACCCAATTTTCATATTCTAATACATAAAGACTGTTATTTAAATGTGTCATTCCATAACATATGTAATATTTATAGAATAAAAAACTCTTATTTCCCAACATGATAATAAATTCATCCATTTATAAACTAGATATGGATATATTTCTTTGTGTTGTATTAGGCACATAATAAAAATTATTTAAAACTAAAATAAATTCAGTAAAAAATGTGAAATGTTAGTCTTATATAGCTAGAAAAGACTATCTTGCTCCATTGGAACCTCAAAGTTCCACCTCACCTATTATAATATTCTATAATATACTTGGTTTCTGTATTTGGATAAAATGTGAGAACTGAAAGCTTCATCTAATAACAAAATTTTTGAAATAGAAATATTGAACTTGATAGTAGACACATTGAATGCTTCCCATTTCTTCTTCTCTAAGGCATAATTATTCATCTGATGGCCTTTCTTTCACAATAAAAACCCAATGCATCCTTCTCCTTGGTATATTCCCTAATATTTCTACTCTTATAAGAGTGATTCGATGGTTCCTTAGTAATGTTTTTATTCTAAGAGATTTTAAACTTTCCTTTTCAATTGTTCACCATATAGATAGAATATTTGTTATACTTTATATCATCATCTTCTTAGTGAATCAAAGTTAAGATATCATAGAGAATATTCTCTATATGCTTCTTGTTAAAATTCACAATACAACTTAAGAAGATCTAAGGAATTGAGGTGGTTAAAATATTTTTTCACAATTCCTCAGGTATCATGAAACCTAGAATTTCCAAATGACCAATATATCCAATCATATTTACTACATGAAATCTAGTCAATGCACCTTCTCCAACCATTAGATTAAAGAGGTCTTAGTGATCTCATATATATATATATATATATATATATATATATTGCCGTGATTTCTCTTGATAGATATCATTGAGATGAGACAATATAGTGTATGCATCCACTCCTTTTAGAATATTATGGAGCTCACTAGTCATAGATGAGAACATGAGGAATTGGACATTAAATTCATCATTTATGTGTTCCCAAGAGACATTGATTACCTCCTCACTTGTGTTCATGTATGTATTAGTAAGTATAGGGGAATCTAGTATGTATTGCATTCATTCTTGGTTTAGTACGATGTGTATGCACCTATACCACTCTAGGATGTTTCTATCAGTTAATTCATGGTCTTTATCCAAGAAAAATCACAAGGATATTATCATGGGAAAATGACATTACATTTTCTAAAACAATTAAAAGCATATTTTAATACATTTTCTAGATTAAAAAGTGTGACAAAATAAATTAATATTTGTTAGTGTCTCACTATTTTATTAAATCTCAATAGTTATCTCCATTATATTTAGAATATTTTATAATATAGATATTATAGTAAAAAGGATCCATATTCAACTTTAAATAGTCCAAATAAAGTATATAAAATTTATTCAAAATAAATTTGGTAGGTGATCATTCCAAATACATTAAGTCACAATTCTTCGATCTATTGAGTAGACTTCCCAATCATAGAATCACATTCCCTTAATTATTTCCAAAAAATTACACCAATTATTAATAAGTAAATAAAAATTTGATTCTAACTAGGTTAACTCAACCCAAGACACTCTTTAAAACTCCTTGATAAGAGAATTCAACTTGAAAAGTTCCAAACAAGTAAGTTTAAAAATGGTTGCATGGAAGGTGATTACAAACTTAATTTTTTCTATGAGGTATTTTTCATCTTTATGAGTAAATATTATTTATTATATCATTAATTTTATTATAAATATTATAAATATTTTACATATTTAATTAACCATATTTTATAAAATAATTTACACATATTAAATTTATTTTATTTCATCTTATATTCTTTTTAATTCATTTTATTTATATAATAATGTTTAATAATTAAATAAAAATGAATCACATAAATATAAAACAACCATACATTTGAAAAACAAAATAAATAAGTTATATAATCATGTGATTTGAATTGTATGTTGGTTTATTTAGTGAAAGGTAAACCAACCATGTCCCTAAGTAAAAACTCCATAAGCAGATACCTGGCTCGATTTGTAGCATTCCTTAATTAACCAATTTATCTTATGGTAGTTTCATATTGTCTTGAGTCTTAACTTTTGTCCTATAATTGGGATATTCATCCTATAAAAATGATTAATCAATAATAAGTGAATGGGTACATGGGCTTTAGATTACATAAATAATCATTAATCACACCAGCCTGTACATAATAAAGGACAAAAGGATGATGCAAAAATCACCATAATTAATTTAATTATAAATTTACCCTAGAAACCTATGTAATAAATAATTTAATTAAATAAAAATATAACATATAAATATGTCATCCATACTCATGGTAATTTACAACATTCAATGACTATATATTAGACTTACTGGCATTCATTTCAATTTTTTTATTTATTACAATAATATATTGAATTAATAAATTAATGATATTATTAACTAATTAATTCTTTATCTTAAATAATCTTTCTAAATATTACCTGATATTTTCATCCTCTATAATTTTAAATAAAAAAAATTATAGTTATTAAGTACATGGAATGTACGGACCGGGTACATAGTTTGTACCATCACGATCAAATTAAATTTAGTTCTGGAATTTAATATACACATTCCATGTATTGTAGGAAACATTGAGTTTACCCTTATATATATTAAAAAAATTAATTTTAATACCTGAATTGTGCATCATTTCACTTAACATAGTGTGTGACTTGTGATGTGTATAGTCCTTATCATGTGTTGTGCACTTACAAGGCATATATGTCTACATGGCGTGTCGCAGTATACCCAAAGTTTTTTTCTATTAGTAAATTCATGTAGTTTTAAAAATACATATAAACACACAACATACCATAAATATACATAGTGTGTACTTCTATAATATCCCATGAAGTACACAGTATATACAGAAACCATGTACGAAGTGTGTTTATAGAATCATGTGGAATATAATTATTAAATAATTTGATTCCACACAACCCATCAAAAATAACTCAGCATGTACCTCATAGGGAAACCACTATCATACAACATGACATCCATCTACACAACATGTGTTCGGTTTAACTTTAATTCTATTCATGTATTTACTTACATGACATGTCTATGTCAGTGTGTTCCTTTCATGAGTTGACACAAGTCACACAACATGTACAACCAACAATATATCATGTGACACATTTATGGCCATCACCACAACATGCCTGTATACTCTAAATATATTATTTGTGGGTTATCATGTGATAAATGGAATGTAAAATGAGATGTAGGATCAAAATTAAGATGTAGATGCTCAATTACAAGAGGGGGTGAATTGTAGGTTTAAAAACATTCATTTTAATCCTTAAGAAAATATATATTTAACAAAGTTAAATAAGATGGATTCATAAACCCTATTTAGTTATTAATAAAGAAACTAACTTTATTACAATCTAATAAAATATATCCAATAAAGAAACTAAATAAAAGATAAATTAGGGAAATATTCTACCTTAAAATGTACAAATTTTATTTATCAGAGTATACAAGTATAAGAAAGTATAAGAAAGTTAAACTTTCTTTATTTAACAAAATGTAGTGGAAATAAAACTTGTAAAAACAAAAATTATAAAAATTATAAAAATTATTTTAACCTAAAGATGATGGTATCCAACAACCTTGAATAAAAGTCCCTTGATTTATACTTTCAATAAAATATTTCTTACCCACATCGGGGTAAGACCTCGATAAGAATATTAGAATCTGTCTTTCTATCCCCACAAGACCTCAATATCTAAGGTGATTAGAACTTCTATCTTCCTATCCCTCGAAGCCATATATTGATAAAAAATAATCAAAATTTCACTAACCAGGATGAAAATTTTATTCACAGTTGAACTAGTTCTTCACAACATTCGCACAATGTAGGTTAAGCAGAGCTTTCACAACAAAAATTATTTCTCTAGAATTCATCATGATAATTGTAGATATCAAAAAATCTCCATGAAAAATCTTTCTATCATCTCATTCAAATGGTTGGGTATTTATAGGAATGAATTCCAATGGCCGGCTTCATCCTCCAACGATCATATTTTTTCTTAAATTTTGGAGGGACCTATACATGTATCTCTCAGCCAAAGATTAGTTAAAAAAGATTGTACGGCATCATTTCATGTATGAAATAATGGGAAACATTATAATATATAAGAAACAATAATATCTAAGGAAAAAAAATTAATCTTAAGAAACATTAACATGTTTAAGAAACATTAACATGTTTAGAATATGATAAAATGAAATGTTTCTTTAAGGAAATGAGGTAACTGTAAGAAAAGAATTTAATTAGACTTTTAAGAAAGGGAAAATCAGAGTATATAAATATGAATAATTGGATTCTAAAAAAATAGAGAATCTGAGTCTTAATTCTAATGAATTCAGATTCTGATTTCTGAAGAAATCAGATTCTTATTTTAGAATAAATTGGAGTATGACTTCAGAAGAAATTGGAGTCTAATTTCAGAAGAAATTGGAGTCTGATTTCAAAAGAAATTGGAGTCTGATTTCAAAATAAATTTGAGTCAGATTTCAGAAGAAATTGAATTTTTATTTCAGGAGAAATTAGAGTCTGGTTTCATGAGAAATAGGAGTTTGATTTCTGGAGAAATTGGAGTCTGATTTAAGGAGAAATCAGAGTCTAATTTTAGAAGAAATTAAAATCTCATTTAAAGAGAAATCAGATTCTAATTTCAGAAGAAATCAGAGTTTGATTTTAAGAGAAATCAGATTCACAATTATGGGGAAATTATATTCGAAGGACTTTTAAGGTTTTGAGTTTTGTAAGGATCTGATTATTGGTTTAAGAAAAAGATGGTTAGACTTGTTTTAGGAAAATATTAGATAATTCATTGAAAACCAATGATAAGGAGAAAAAATTTCTTAGAGAAAGAATCTTTTCCTTAAGAAAATAATTCTTAGAGAAAGATAATTTTTCTTAAGAAAATGTGTTTGTAATTTTCAAAATAAAATGGAATGGAAAATTCATAAGGGAAATTATTAACGCAAAAATCTCCCCCTTTTTAGAAAGAACAAAAAAAATTTATAAAATAATATATGGACTAAAAAATTTCATTTTTGAACTTAAAGGAAATAAGTATCTCCCCTTTTCTTTGTTTAAGGCTCATGATGAATACAAATAACTCCCCCTTAGGTTTTTGAATTCCTTAAGGATCATATTAATTACTTTCTTAGAGAAATTACCTTTTGTTAGTTAAGAATTTATTCTTTAATTAATATCCCTCTTACTTAAGAAATATATTTATTAATATTGTTTTTATCATTATTTTCTCCCTCTTTGTGATTTTTAAAAAGGAATGGAGGGAAAGAAAAAAAAATTGTACCTGGAAGATTACGAATGTATAAAACAAAAACAATGGAAATATAACAAATTTCATTAAGATAGGAAAATTTTTTATAATGAAAATACAATAAAATATTAGTTTTTAGAAATCATTCATCATTATTTTCCTTCAGTATCAACCTTTTCAGGGTTTCCTTTACCTTCTTCAGCTCTTTATGATCATATTCATACTTTTTGATCGACTGATCATGATTCTGATTTTGATTTTCAAGATCTTTGATCTTTTCTTCCTAATACATAAGAATATATCCTTTAGACTTTATCACTTATTATTTCTCTTTGAACTTTTCAACCGTTTCTTCTCTGAGTTCCCTTTCCCTTTTCAAATTTAAAGCAACATAATTCATCTTTCCATTTAGGTCTTTGTCTTCTTAGAACCGGGCATCTTACTCTTGATTTAGCTTCTCTAAAAGAATTTTTTAAGGGTTCTTGATCATGTCATTTAACTTATCAAAGTAATCCTTTACTTAATCATTTAAATCTCCCATAACTTTAAGATCATATATCACTGACTTAGACCTCTTGGTTATCTCTTTAAAAGATCTCTTATGAGCATCATAACCAATTTTAAAATTATTAAAATTGGATTCAAGTTTTATAAAATTTTCCATTAGAATTCTTATTGAATCTGAATTCAGGTTGATTGTTTGTTAGAGTATCACACATATATAATCAATAATTAGAAATAAGGGAATGTTCTTCAAAAGCTTCTTCAAGGACTGAACAACAAAATCATGTCCTAAGGAAGATGAATATTATGAAGTAGATTATTTTGTTGGTGTGGAAACTTTATCTTTCTAATATTCTTTTCCCTTAAATTTTTCAACATAAACTTCCTTCTTGGATTATTCAACTTTATCTTTTAGTGGTGAATCAAAAACCACTTTCTTACCTTTCTCAACTTTGGAGATTACTTTCTCAACATTATGAGTCTCATGCTCACTATCAAAAACATGAATTATTCTATCATCATCATAAATTTCTTTATCATAAACTTTTTCAACAATTTATTTATCATCATCATGGTGAATAAATTCATGATTACAACTTTTATCATCTGAAGGTTTATAAACCTCATCCTGAGCATCATCATTTTTTGGAACTAATTGACCTTCTGAGATTATCTTGGTGGATTCACCTTGGGAATTTCTAATAGAAAACTTGTCAAAAGGACTCTACTTCTCTTGGTATTCTTTCACCATTCTAATTATATCATCACTTTACTCTTCCTATTTTTCTTCTTCTTATTATTATTTTTGTTTCACTTCTTTTTTTCAACAATGGGTTCTAGAATTTAAATAACTTTCTTTCTCTTATCTGCACCTGGAGTTTCAATTTGAACTGAATCTTACATTAAGTATTCTGGTACCTAAACTTATTTAGATTCCTTCTCCGTATCTCTAAGAAATGATTGAACAATCTAGGATTTTGACATCTTCTTCTTTAACTTCTTCTCTTTAGATTTCTTCTCAAACTCTTCAACTACTTGAATATTTAAGGCCTTAGACTCAGTAGCGTCTAACCCAAAAAATGAATATCCTTTCTTATTTTTATTCTTTTGTTATCTTCATTTGAATACCACTTCATCAGAAAATGTTTTTTTCTTTTTCGGCTTGGGTGGAGTAGATACTGACTTATGTATTGGTGTTTTCTCTTTCAGTTTTAATTATTTTTCTTTTCTTTTCTTTGGGGTTTTCTTGGATATTTCTCCTACTCCATCTTTCTTGCTGACAGATTGATCATCCTTATCAGGATGTTAAAATAACACTCTTATCTTAATACTAAAAACAATTTTCATCCTTCTCTAGGTATCATCACTCAACAACATAATCTTGAAAACTCTGTCCTTTAAGATTCAAGGTATTTTGAATGATTCTAAACATAAGAAAAAAAATATTCAACAAGATTGACAGATACATAATAATCTAAGACTTTATGGCGCCATTATTAACATTACTGATTTTCAAAAGAATGTAATTGATGAGTTTTATCTTCCTTATATTTACTATGAAATCTGGAATGAAGACATCACATTTCTCAAGAGAATCCTTATCTCCATTTCTAGGAATCCGAAAACCTTGAATATATAGATCTGGTAATCTATAATTGGTTTAAAGATGAGAAATCTTCAATGATTTTGCTACTTTAAGTCCAAGACACTCAATTTCCTTAACCTTCTCAAAAGATCATTCCTTATCAGAAAATTTGTGAGAGAAAAATATATCCTCTCCTCTATAAGGAATATCTAAGATACTAAATGCCTTGTTGAAAGATAATGAATAAGTCTTACCATAACTCTTTAAAGAAAACATTTCTCTTCCTCCTTGTTCATAAATTATGAACTATATCATAAAATTCTATAAAAAGATTAGGATATACCAGATCCCGATTCTTTGTGTTGGTTACACATAAACATTACCAACTATTTTTCTTTATAATTTTTGAAATCATAGAATCATACTTGACAAAGAAAATTGGGTCCACCAACCTTTATTTTTAAATTAACCAATCCTTGAGTTCCTTGTTATAGGCCATTGGAGTTTGTGAAGAAACTTCAAGAGATATTTGGATCTTAAGGAAATAGGGAAAACTGAATGGTAGCTTTGAATAGTGGCATAGCTTCAGCGCAAAAAAACACTGGTATAACTAATGTGGGATGCGAATAGGGGGCCCTTAATATAGGCTTCACAGTGATGATTTATATTCCCAAATCAATACAATATTTGAGACTTACTAGATCTGATCTGATGATTGATATTAATGCCGAAGAAAGATTTGTAGATTCCAATCTTTTAAGGTTTAAAAAAATCAGATTTAAGGAAGGTAATTCTGATAAATTTTTCTTAAAACAATATAGAAATACCAACAGGTAAAAAATGAAATTATAAAGATTTGAGTAAGGAAACATACCTTCTGGATTTCTTTGAAAGAATTGTTAATATTGACAAGGTTCTTCTTGAATAACTTAGGTTCTATAAATTGTTATTAAGGAAATAAAAACTTTTTAAGTTTCGAAAATTTTAGGTTCCAAAAAAAATTAAAAAATAAATATAAACATATGTACTCCACCTATGAAAAAGATTAACATAATGTTAGGAGATAATTTTATCAAAAAGTTAATATGGATTATTACCTTACGGTTATAATTACTAACTCTTTTTTAATGTATTCAAATCTATTGGAGGGTAATGATTTTGTAAAAATTTCAGCAAGTTGGTCTTGTGTTCCGATAAATTGTAAAATAATATCTCCTTTAAGTTTGTGATCCATAAAAAAGTGATGTATAATATCTATGTGCTTTACACGAGAGTATTGTGAAGGTTTTTTAGGGAAATGCCACTAGTTTTATCAAATATTATTTGTGTTTTGGTAAAACTCATGTCATTGTCTGTGAGTGTGTGTTGCATCCACAACACTTGAGCTCAACAACTTACAGCTGCTATATATTCAGCTTCAGTAGTAGAAAGTGCTAGAGTGTTGCATTATGCATGACCAAGAAACTAATAAATCTCCTAATAAATGAAAAGTTCTGGATGTACTTTTCCTATCCATTCTACATCCACCAAAACCAGCATCTAAAAAACTTTTTAAAATAAAATCATTTCCATAGGAATAGAAAACTCCTAAATCCATAGTTTCCTTTAAATAAAGAAAAAAATATTTTCACTTATTTTAAATGAGATTCCTTTGGATTAGATTGATATCATAAACATAATCATACTGAAAATATTAAGTTTGGATGACTAGTTATTAAGTATAATAGATATCCTATCATACCTCTAAAAGATGTTTGATCTACTGGTTTCCCAACTTCATCAAGATCAAGAGTGTTTGAGGTGCCAATTAGAGTAATTATACTTTTAGTGTTCTCATATCCATACTTATTAATAAGATCTTTAATATACTTATGTTAGGATAAATAAATTTCTTCTAATTTTTGAGAAATTTTAAAACCAAGAAAAAAATTTAACTCACCCATCATACTCATTTCAAACTCATATTTCATGAGATTCATAAATGAATCATTTAAGGATTTATGATTTGATCTGAATATAATTTCATCAACATAAATTTGAACAATCAAAACATTTTTCTTATATTTATTTATAAAAGGGTTAGATTAGTAGTTCCCTTAACATAATTGTTTTGTAACCAAAATCTTGTAAGTCTATCATACCAGGCTCTAGGGACTTGTTTAAGTCCATAAAAATTTTTGGTAAATTTTTAAACATGATTAGGATGTTTTGGGTCTTTTAAACTAGGTATCTTTTCAACATAAACTTACTCTTGAACATATATATTAAGGAAATAACACTTCACATCCATTTGAAAAAGTTTTAAATTAAAAAATGATGAAAAGGTTAGTAGAATACAAATAGATTCAAGTCTAGATACTGGAGCATAGGTTTCTTTATAGTCTATTCCTTCTTGTTGATTATAGACTTTAACAACTAATCTTTCTTTATTTCTTACAATGATTCCATTTTCATCACATTTATTTCTCAAGACCCATTTTACACCAATTACAAAAGTTTATTTAGGTCTTTCAACCAAGCTCCAGACTTTTTTTCTTTCAAATTCATTTAGTTCATGTTGCATAGATTTAATCTAATCATCTTCACCTAAAGCTTCATCGGTGATTTTAGGTTCTAATTGGGGAAAATGATGGATATTCTAATTCAATTATTAAAAAAATTATAGTCTTTATAGGTTTATTTACATCACCAATGATACTATCACTAGGATTATTCTTAAGAAACAATTGATTTGGGTTTTGTAAAACTTGTTCATCAACATAAGGTAAAACATATTCTAAAGTAAATAATTTAGAAACATTTTCTGGAATATTTTACTTATTATAAGAATATTCCATCAAATGTTGATAATCAGTTTTTGAAAACACATCTAAAGATGTAGGTTGAGGTTTTTAAAAAAATAAAAGGATCAGTTTCATCAAATTTAACATGTACTTTTTCTTCAACAGTGATAGATTTTTTGTTAAAAAGTATACAAGACTTAGATGTAGTGGAATAGCCTAAGAAAATTACTTCATCAGATTTGGGTGAGAATTTATGTAAGTCATATTTAGTATTCAAGATGAATAATTTTCATCCAAATACTTGGAAGTAAGAAACACTAGGTTTTTAACCAATCCATAACTCATAAAGTGTTTTATTAAGAAACATTCTGATTAAAAATTGATTTACAGTGTAGCAAGAAGTACTAACAGATTCAACCCAAAAGTGTTCCGAAATTTAATATTCACTAAACATGGTTCTAGTTATCTCTTGAAGAATTCGGTTTCTTCTTTCAACAACACCATTTTGTTGAGGAGTTCTTAGAGATGAGAAGTTATGGGTAATTCCTTTCTTACTAAAAAAAGTTTCAAAATATGAATTTTAAAATTCTCTCCCATGATCACTATGAATAGTTATAAATGGAATGTTTTTCTTATTTTTAACTTTAGCTAAAGAATATTTAAAATAAGAAAATTCTTTAGATTTATTTTCTAGAAAATAGACCCATGTAAATATTGTGTAATCATCAACTAAAAAAAATACATAGTATTTGCCTCTAATACTTCCAATTTTTGTTGGACTGAAAAGATTCATATGCACTATCTGTAATGCATCAGAATTTGAGACTTCACTAATTGATTTAAATATTGACTTATGTTTCTTTCTATATTGACAAGGATCATAGACTTTTTAAGAATCGAATCTAAGCTCCGGTAAATTCTTAAAAAGTATTTTCTTTGAGAGTTTTCATAGGTTTATAAAGTTATAGTGTCCCATTTTTATATGCCATAACCAAGATTGATCTTACATTGTGCTAAGTTAAGGTAGATCTTAGCTTCTAAGGTCTTCTATGTTTAGTGTATAAACATTATCAAGCCTATGTGCAGAGAGAATAAACTCTTACTTAGAATTATTACTAGACATTCATCATTCCTAAAATTCACAAGGTAACCTTTATCACATAATTGGATTATTCTTATAAGGATGTTATAAATATCTTTAACAAATAAAACATTTTAAATTAATGATTTTTTAAGAATAAAAATGTTACCTATACAAAAAATTTCTCTCAGAGCATTATCTTTGAAAATTACTTTTCCACCTTTCTTCTTAATAATATTTTCAAAGAAGTTTTTGTTACGAATCATGTTCTAGGAACATCCATTATCCATGTACCATGTATTTTTTGGAACCTTCTTTATTTTCATTAAAATAAAATAGTTATAATTTCTGAATCCAAACTTTATTAGATCCATAATTGTTAGAAAGTAAAATCTTAGGTATCCACTTTTTCTTTGAAAAGTAAGTTTTATGAAAATATAAGGATTGGGTGTTATTTAAAGAATTATTTTTCTCCCAATTTTCACCACATTGACACTTAGTGTAAAAAGGAGTGTTGTACCTCTCAAACCCCTCGAGGTTTAATTTTCATGATCACAATCACCCTCTTATGTTTCTAACATTGTTTCAAGTGTTTTTGATTGATAGGAATCAAATCAGGTGGCCAAGGAATTGGGCCAAGATAGAAAGCTGGCAAATGGTCTGAAATCCAGACCACCGGCCAGCCGGTGGCACACCACCGGCCAGCCGGTGGCATCTGCTCTCAAGAAGGAGCCACTGCCTTACCACCGGCCAACCGGTGGCCTCAGCACCGGTCGACCGGTGGCACCCAGCCAGAACAGGATGAGCTACTGCCTCACCACCGGCCAGCCGGTGGCTCCTCCACCGGTCAGCCGGTGGAGCCTGGACCAAAGGCCTTCTCCTCTGCCAAGGCACCGGCCAGCCGGTGGCCCTGTACCGGCCAGCCGGTAGCCCAGTCAAACTAGCCGTTGGGGTTGACCAGTCAACCTTCTTTTGGCCTCCAACGGCTCCAAAGCCTTCTCCAACGGCTCCGAAGCCTCCCCAAAGGATCCTAGCCTATAAATAAAGGCTGAGGAAGCCCCGGACACCAACTGGAACATTTACAAAGCCACTATACTCATTTTCCATCTATTGGCCAACCTCCGGTGGACTTCCTCAAAGGATCCTCTAGTGCTCAATCCAATTCCAATCCAAGGATCACCTCAAGAAGCTTGGGAGAAGCACGCTACATCAGCTCCACCAATCATTTGGCGCCCAAGTCTTCCTAAATAACGGTTTTTATTGTTTTATTTCTTTTTGAGCTTTAAAATTGGGTTTGTGCCTACAAACCCCAAACTCTTTCCTCATCTCCTTTTCTTTGGGTTCTCACACCACCACTAAGGTGTGAAGAGGTTCACAAGCCTTACCTTGTAAAAGGCTTGAGATCGGTGAGCTAGCCTTCACCCGTAAAAAGGCTAGTGGGTTATTGCTTAACCATTAAAAGCATTGGGTTCTTGCTTAACCACTAAAAGCAAGCTGTAATAGGTCCTAGTGCTACCTCAAAGCCTAGTGGGTTTCTTGCTACAACCATTGAAAAGCAAGCGGTAGAATCTCTCAACGGTTGAGTTGGGAGCGGAGACGTAGGCCGGGTTTTGGCCGAACTCCGTTATCAAGTTCTTGTGTGATTGCCTCTTTTATTTTCCGCTGCACTTTGATATTTGACTTTTAATTTGTTAATTATTTTTAAAAGGCAATTCACCCCCCCTCTTGCCATCATTCCCGCTTTTCTTCCGCCCAACAATTGGTATCAGAGGGAAATTTGTGTAATACCCTAACCGGTTACAAATTTTAAGATCCATTAAGATGGCATCAACCTCTTTCGCCCCCGAAGGCCTTTCTTTGGGTCGGGCTCCATTTTTTGATGGGTCCGACTATAATTATTGGAAAACCCGCATGACCACTTTTTTAAGAAGCATAGGTTATCCGATTTACAAAATTGTCATGCAAGGTTATACTTTGTCTTCCCCCGATGAATCCAAATGGACCCTAGCCGACATTAGAAATTTCGAGCTTGATGGCAAAGCCATGAATGCTCTCCATTGCGGCCTTGACCGAAACGAGTTCAATCGAGTTTCCACATGCACCTCCGCACATGAAATCTGGAAACTTTTGGAGGTTACCCATGAGGGGACCAACAAAGTAAAGGATACTCGATTGGACATGTACCGTCAGGATTTTGAATCTTTTTCTATGCATCCAAATGAATCTATTTCTGAAATGTTTACTAGATTTACTGATGTGTGCAATGGGAGAAAGTCCCTTGGTGATGATGTTTCAGCTGAAACAATGGTCAAAAAGATTCTATGGGTCCTACCGAGCACATGGGCACCAAAGGTGACGGCTATCCAAGAAGCAAAGGATGTAAAAAACATGCCGGTAGAAGAGCTCATCGGATCTCTCATGACGTACGAGATCACGATGAGGAGGCAAGCACAAAAGGAGGGCACACCAATCAAGACACCAAAGAACATCGCCCTCAAGGTACAAAAAGAAGTAAGCTCCTCCTCATCATCCTCATCTGCCTCATCTCCTTCATCTTCAAGCGGCGATTCCGAAATGGAGAATCTCGCCCGCCAAATGCATAAATTTATGAAGAAGCATAAGAAGAAGAAGAAATCCCGCAAGGCGCGAAAGCAAGAACCCACCGAAAAAACCGAGCCCAAGGTAAAATGCTACGGGTGCGGCGAAAAGGGCCATTACAAGCCCGATTGCCCACTCAACAAGAAACGGGCCAAGGACAAAGGAAAGAAGAAGGTCCTCAAGGCGACATGGAGTGACACATCATCCTCCTCCTCCTCCTCGAGCGACAACGGTAACAAATGCCTAATGGCATTCCATGAGGTAACATCTTCCGATTCCTCTTCCTCTTGTTCTTCAAATTCCAATTCTTTAAATCATTTATCTTATGAAGATCTCTCACATGCTAGAGACCAACTTGAAAAAGGTTTTCATGAATTATCTTCAAAATTTGTTGCTTTAAAAAAGTCTTTCAAAAAACTTTCCTCCGAAAAAGACCAACTTCTCAAAGAGAAGGAGGAACTCACCCTTAAAATCCAAAATTTTCCAAATGTTGATTCTATGGAATCAACCATCAAAGACCTAAGGGAGACCCTAGCCAAGTTCACCCAAGGTGAACAAAATTTGAACAACTTGCTTGGTTCCCAACGTGTTTCTAGAACCACCAATGGACTTGGCTATACCAACCGAGCCTCCTCCTCCCATGCTCAAACTGTTTTTGTAAGGGGGAGCTCCGATTACAAATTTTGTAATTATTGCAAGAAAACCGGGCATCTCATTTATGAGTGTAATTGTAAAAATGCCCGGTACGGCCAACCAAAGTCTATTTTCTTTTCCGATGAATTTTATAGGAGAAGACCCGCTATGAGACAAGTTTGGATTGAAAAATCCCTTCTTGCGAGTCTCATCGGGCCTAAAATTGTCTCTTTTCAAAATCCCTCTCCCCGATGATTTTTTTGTTTTTATTTAGGGGGAGTTAGGATCTTTTTTGTTTTACTTTCAATTCAAACTGTTATTCAATTTTTGATTCAAACTTTCAAAAATTTCATTTGGTTTCAAATTTCAAATTTCAATTGGTTTTCATTCAAAACTTTCAATTCAAACTGTTATTCAATTTTCATTTTCAAAATTTCAAAATTTTCAACAATTTGTATCATTTTCAATTGATTTAAAATCTCGTTTATTCATCGTTTCCCTCAATCAAGTTTTATGCCCCACTCTATTTTGATAATCACAAAGGGGGAGAATTTCTTGATTGATTGGGGGAGAAACTTTTTTGATCATGCTTTGCTTTACATTTCATTTTATTTAAGCATTCCTTTCAATTCATGTTTTTACTTTAATTGTTTTGGTGATTGTGATCATCAAAATAGGGGGAGATTGTTGTACCTCTCAAACCCCTCGAGGTTTAATTTTCATGATCACAATCACCCTCTTATGTTTATAACATTGTTTCAAGTGTTTTTGATTGATAGGAATCAAATCAGGTGGCCAAGGAATTGGGCCAAGATAGAAAGCTGGCAAATGGGGGAGAATTTCTTGATTGATTGGGGGAGAAACTTTTTTGATCATGCTTTGCTTTACATTTCATTTTATTTAAGCATTCCTTTCAATTCATGTTTTTACTTTAATTGTTTTGGTGATTGTGATCATCAAAATAGGGGGAGATTGTTGTACCTCTCAAACCCCTCGAGGTTTAATTTTCATGATCACAATCACCCTCTTATGTTTCTAACATTGTTTCAAGTGTTTTTGATTGATAGGAATCAAATCAGGTGGCCAAGGAATTGGGCCAAGATAGAAAGCTGGCAAATGGTCTGAAATCCAGACCACCGGCCAGCCGGTGGCACACCACCGGCCAGCCGGTGGCATCTGCTCTCAAGAAGGAGCCACTGCCTTACCACCGGCCAACCGGTGGCCTCAGCACCGGTCGACCGGTGGCACCCAGCCAGAACAGGATGAGCTACTGCCTCACCACCGGCCAGCCGGTGGCTCCTCCACCGGTCAGCCGGTGGAGCCTGGACCAAAGGCCTTCTCCTCTGCCAAGGCACCGGCCAGCCGGTGGCCCTGTACCGGCCAGCCGGTAGCCCAGTCAAACTAGCCGTTGGGGTTGACCAGTCAACCTTCTTTTGGCCTCCAACGGCTCCAAAGCCTTCTCCAACGGCTCCGAAGCCTCCCCAAAGGATCCTAGCCTATAAATAAAGGCTGAGGAAGCCCCGGACACCAACTGGAACATTTACAAAGCCACTATACTCATTTTCCATCTATTGGCCAACCTCCGGTGGACTTCCTCAAAGGATCCTCTAGTGCTCAATCCAATTCCAATCCAAGGAGCACCTCAAGAAGCTTGGGAGAAGCACGCTACATCAGCTCCACCAATCATTTGGCGCCCAAGTCTTCCTAAATAACGGTTTTTATTGTTTTATTTCTTTTTGAGCTTTAAAATTGGGTTTGTGCCTACAAACCCCAAACTCTTTCCTCATCTCCTTTTCTTTGGGTTCTCACACCACCACTAAGGTGTGAAGAGGTTCACAAGCCTTACCTTGTAAAAGGCTTGAGATCGGTGAGCTAGCCTTCACCCGTAAAAAGGCTAGTGGGTTATTGCTTAACCATTAAAAGCATTGGGTTCTTGCTTAACCACTAAAAGCAAGCTGTAATAGGTCCTAGTGCTACCTCAAAGCCTAGTGGGTTTCTTGCTACAACCATTGAAAAGCAAGCGGTAGAATCTCTCAACGGTTGAGTTGGGAGCGGAGACGTAGGCCGGGTTTTGGCCGAACTCCGTTATCAAGTTCTTGTGTGATTGCCTCTTTTATTTTCCGCTGCACTTTGATATTTGACTTTTAATTTGTTAATTATTTTTAAAAGGCAATTCACCCCCCCTCTTGCCATCATTCCCGCTTTTCTTCCGCCCAACAAGGAGCACTTTAAAGAACAAAATAATTGTGACTAAAAAAATGGTTTTGAATGAGTATAACTAAATGTAGAAATATTCCTAAGAGGATGAAGTTGTGAATACATTTTATCAAATTATTTCTTTCCAGAAGTGAAATTTTATAAATGTTTCTTTAAGGAAAAGATCTTAGATTTTAGTCTGATGACTAAATTCTTATCCTCATAGTCATTATTATTAGAGTTTAAGTTATTATCCAAAATATTTTTCATAGAAATAACATTTTCAAGATCCTTATAAAGTTTATCCTTCACATAATTAACTTCCTTAAGGATTTTGGAAACATTTTCAAAATCAAGAATATTTTGATCAAGATCTTTTGAAATATCGATATTTCTTTTGTTAAAATAGAAATTATACAATTTTATTTCTATAACTTATTTTTTATATTATAGTTCTCATTCTCAAGTAATTTAACCAATATAGAGACTTATTCAAATGAAGGAAAGTTATTATCTTCTGATGGGGAAGATTATTTATCCTAAGATTCATAAATTTATTTATCATGATAATTAGCATTTATAATAAATATTGGTTAAAGATTTAGAATTTTGTACCTTATCCATAAGAAAATGATTTTCAATAGTTAATCTGGCTATAAGACCAATATTCTTTTAACTGTAAGATTTATATTTTGAGGATTAATCTGAAGAGTCACCACCACTGGCACTCTAAGTGTCATTAGCCTTTAGGATTTTATTATCCTTATATTTTTAGTACTTATTATTGTTCCATTAAGAATGATTATTATTTTTGTCTTTTCTCTTTAGTATAGGACAATAAAGTCTGATATGTCCAGCCCTTTTTCATTCATAACAATTTACTTCTAAATATTTCTTGTCCTTTCTAGCTTTCTTCTTATATATATACTAAAAATATTTATTTCCCGTAGTCTTGTTCATCCTTCGAGAAATATTGTCTTGTTCATTCTTAGACTGATTAGTGTCACTTGATTCAAATATTACAACTCTCTTAGCTTTAGATCTAGTTACTCTTTCTGGATCCATAGATTTAGATGGATTAGTGAAAGAAATTATTCCATTACCACAATTCTTATTATTAAAGTCTATATCTCTCTTCATTCTTGTTTCATGTTGTATAAGAGTTTCAAATAACTCATCAAAATTGATGTTAGATACTTTACTATTTTATTCAATATCTTTCCTTTTAGATTCCCACTCATTAGGCATGATATCAATTATCTTGTACACAAGTATTTCATTGTCAAGTAATTTTTCTTCAATAGATTTAATATTTTTGATGATAGTCATAAATCTTTATTGCACTTTGCAAAATGGTTATTCATAAAGAAATACAAATCCATGATATTCAGCTCTTAACATAGATCTTCTTATTTCTATCACTTTTGAAGTTCTGATGTGTGTAACTTCAAGTTTCTTCCAGATAATATTGGTAGCTTCATAAGAGGATATTTTTTTTGTAGATATTCCTATCCATGAAACATAAAAGAGTATTGTGTACATTTTTTTTAATTGATGTTATTTTTTTCCTGATTTTTGAATGTTCTAATTTCCTTGTCTGGAATCTTGTATTATATAGTGATCATGAAAAAATTATCCACTCTAGTGTTTATAAAAAAAGTCTTCATATTATCTATATAGTTCTCATAATCATTACCATTAAAAATCAGTGGTCTGGTATGATTTAAATTGTCTATAGAACCAATGTTCATTCTTACCATTTCATAAGAAAATACAGAAGATCTTTTTATAAGAAGGATTGGTAGAAAAATTTTATATACAAAAATAAATTTAAGAAAAAATTGAATAAGTAAAGTTAAGAAAGAAAATTTGATCAAGAAAACTTATATGAAAGTATAAGAATTTCAGAGACCTCCTCTAATACCAATTGTAGGGTAGAAATTAAGATGTATATGATCAATTTCAAGAGGGGGTGAATTTTATGTTTAAAAACATTCATTTTTATTCTTAATAAAATATATGTTTAATAAAGTTAAATAATATGGATTCACGAACCCTTTATAGTTATAAATAATGATACTAACTTACTTAGGATCTGATAAAATGTATCCAATAAAGAAACTTAAGAAAAGTTTATTTAGGGATTGATTCTATCTTAAATCATATAGAATCTTATTTATCAAAGTATACAAGTATAAGAAAGTATAAGAAAGCTATACATTCTTTAGTTACTAAAATGCAGCCGAAATAAAACTTGTAACAACAATATGTATAGAAGTATAAGAAATATTTTAACCCAAAGAGAAGGGTACACAACAACCTTGGATAAAGGAATCTTAATTTATACTTTCTAGAAATTATATCTTACCCACACTAGAGTAATCCCTCGATAAGAATATCGGAATATATATTGCTATCCCTTCAAGAACATGATCTTTAAGGTGATTAGTACCTCTATCTTCCTATCCTCGGAATCCCTCGATTGATCAGCAATAATCAGAATCACACTAATTAGGCTGAGAAAGTTGTTCATGGTTGAAAAATTTGTTCACAAAATTTTTATAAGGAAGGTTAATAAAATATTTATCAGCACAAATTCTCTCTCTAGAATTCAGTATGATCATTTTATAGATCAACAACTCTCCATGAAAAATATTGTTTTTATCTCATTCAAATGGTTGGGTATTTATAGACATGAATTCCAATGGTTCACTTCCTCTTCTAATGGTTATATTTTTCCTCAAAATTTTAGAGGGGCATGTGAACAAGTCACTCAGCCAAAGGTTAGTTAAAAACATATTGTACGACATCATTTCATGTAATAAATCATGGGAAACATTATCATGTGTTAGAAACAATAATATGTAAGGAAAAAAATTAATCTTAAGAAAGATTAACAAGTTTAAGAAACATTAACATATTCAGGATCCTATAAAATGAAATGTTACTTTAAGAAAATGAGGTAAACATAAGAAAAGAATTTAATCATATTTTTAAGAAATTGAAAATACAAGTTTAAATATATGAATAATCAGATTTTGAAAAATTGAAAATCAAAGTCTGGATTCTGATGAATTCAGAATCTAATTTCTGATGAAATCAGAGTCTAATTTTAGAAAAAATCAGAGTCTGAGAGAAATCGGAGTATGATTTCTGGAGAAATCAGAGTATGATTTTAGAAGAAATTAGAGTCTGGTTTCAAGACAAATTAGTGTCTGATTTTAGGCGAAATTGGAGTCTGATTTCAGAAGAAATCAGAGTACGATTTTAAAATAAATCTGAGTCTTATTTTAGGATTAATCAGAGTCTGATTTCAAGAGAAATCAGAGTCCGATTTCAGAAGAAATGGGAGTCTAATTTTAGAATAAATCGGAGTCTAGTTTTAGGAGTTCAGGGGGAATTAGATTCTGATTTCAGAAGAAATCAGAGTCTAATTTCATAAGAAATTAGAGTTTGATTTTAGAATAAATCAAAGTCTAATTTCATGAGAAATCAAAATCTAATTTCAGGAGAAATCAGAGTCTAATTTAAAAAGAAATCAGAGTCTGATTTTAGGAGAAATTAGATTCCCAATTCTGGGGAAAACAAATTCGAAAGAACTGTAAGGTTCTGAGATAGGTAAGGATCCGATTTTTGGTTTAAGAACAAATGACTTGGTTTAGGAAAATATTAGATAAGGCGTTGAAGACTAGTGATAAGGACAAAATGTTTTTTATAGAAAAAATATTTTCCTTAAGAAAATAATTCTTAGTGAAAGATAATTTTTCTTAAGAAAATGTGTTTGTGATTTTAAAAATATAAAGGTATGGAAAAATCATAAGGGAACTTATTGACTCAACGTGTGCTACACATAATTTAATAATATTTGGCCTTTATTTCTCAGCTGGCAGTCAATACACGGTGTGTCATGACATTTCGTACTCTGACAAAATGATTCTCATGATTTACATGGTGTCAAAACCATGTGAGGTTACACGGAGTGTAAATTAACTACACATTACACTAATAGAAATTTGACTATTTTCAACTGGCTATTCGCGATGGGATCCCGTAGAAAAAACCCTTTTGTGGTGGGGGCCCCTCATAAATAACCCATTGCAGAAAATGGTTTCGCAACTAGTATTTTTTGTGACGGGCCCGTTGCAAAAAATATTACTTTCAAAGAGGGCTCGTCACAAATAGAAGTCTGATTAAATACATTATATATACAAGAACCTTTAGCGACGGTCCCATTGCAAAAAGTTTGTGCGACGGGATACGAGTCCATCGCAAATAGATTATATGTTATAAACCTTTTGCGACAGGCCCATCGCAAAAAATTTATTTCGACGGTAAAGAAACCCGTCACAAAAACTTTTAAAATATATATATAATCTATTTGCGATGGGCCCCCCATCACAAAAGGTCCCATCGTAAATACTTAATAAAATAAAAATATTAATATTAATATTATTAAAATAATAACAAAATAAAAAATATTAAAATTCTCAATATTTTCAAATAATTAATAAAATAAAATAAAATAATAAAATTATGATTAATGAAAAAAACAATATTAATATTATTAAAATAATAAAAAAATATATTAATATTATAAATATTCATAAAAAATATATAAAAAATATAAAAAATATTATTATTATTATTATTATTAGTAGTAGTAGTAGTAAAATAAAAAAACATTAAAAAATATAATACTAATATTAAATATTAAAATATTAAAATATTAAAATGTTATGCAATATTCGCACCAATATAAAACACAAAAACTGTAAATAGTTCTTGTTAAAACAAATGTTCAATTCAAATATTTTTAACAGAACAAAAAAATCACTGGGGGACAGTCTTCTGGAGAAGCTAGAGGAGATGGAGGAGATGTTGGAGGAAACTCCATCCCTAAACTACGAGTCTGATGGTGCATGTACTCTATATGATCATGTTGCTACAGCTGCCATCGACGCATGTCCTCCTCGTGTAGCTGCTCCTGCTGCTGCCATCGACGCATGTCCTCCTCATGCTGCTATTGTTGTTGCTGCTGATGCATCTCTTCCTGTTGCTTTTGCAAACTCTCTATAAGCTCAATTTGAGCTCTCAACTGCTCCTGATACTATGAGCTAGAAGATGATGCCTCTCTATGAGATCCTCTCGAGCTGGATTCCGGCATCACAATAGTACCATAATAAGTTTCATGAGTCAAATGAGAACTGATACCAACTACTCAGCCCTTCTCGAAGGCATACTGGGTCTCCGGCATCCATGCCGCCTCATCGAAATGGTGGGCACTAGACTGATCAGCCGTCTCGACCTGACTCGCAGCCCGTGTCTAAGAGATTGTGGCCTCATATGACTCCTTCAGTTTTAATTTGAAATTAAAATAGTGAAATATTATATGCAGTTAATTGTCAAACTGGAAAAGAAATTAGACTGACCACAATCTGACACTAGCGATCACCTCTAATCTCTCTAGTGGCTGGATCACTGTACATCCTCTGATAAATGTCGTACTCTATAATATCATGATGCTTGACTGCCTATGTGAATTTAAAATAAACTATTTATATGTAATGTTATATAAAATATTTAAAAAAGATACTTACTAGATTCTCTCTATGCGTACTAAATGTACAACTACCAGCTCGATGTGTCACCTCCTATCTCCCCCGCTTCTTCTAGCCTAATAAATATCTCCTCTGAAATCCACTACTCAACTCTTGTGAACATAATCCATCCCAAACGTGAGATGAAATGTACTCTAGTCAGTGGGCTCTACATGGATCATCAAATATTGTCGCTCCTTCACTACAAGAAATTTGACTATTTGTGATGGGCTATTTGCGAAGGGATCCTGTCGCAAAAACCCTTTTATGACGGGGGCCCGTCGCAAATAGATTGTTAAAGAAAATGGCGTCGAAACTAGTATTTTTTGTGATGGGCCTGTCGCAAAAAAATATTACTTGCGACGGGAAGTGGGCCCATCGAAAATATATGTCCAATTAAATACATTATATATACAAGAACCTTTAGCAACGGGCCCATCGCAAAAAGTATTTGCAACAGGCCCGTCGCAAAAAGTATTTGCGATCTGATACCAGACCTTCACAAATAGCTTATATTTTATAAACCTTTTGCAACGGGCCTGTCGCAAAAAAAGTTATTACGACGGTAAAGAAACTCTTCGCAAAAAACATTTAAAAAATATATATAATCTTTTAGCGACAGGCCCCCCATCGCAAAAGGCCCCGTCGGAAATACTTAATAAAATAAAAAATACTAATATTATTAAAATAATAAAAAAAATATTCAAAAACGCGATATTTTCAAATAATTAATAAAATAAAAAAAATTATTATTAATGAAAAAAATAATATTAATATTATTAAAATAATAAAAAAATAAAAAATATTAATATTCTCAATATTCAGAAAAAATATATAAAAAATCATAAAATATTATTATTATTATTATTAGTAAAATAAACAAATATTAAAAAATAAAATACTAATAATAAATAATAAAATATAAAAATATAACAAATACTAAAAAAATTATGCAATATTCACACCTATATAAAAGATAAAAACTGTAAATAGTTCATATTACAACAAATGGTAAATTCAAATTTTTTTTTAAAAAACAAAAAAAAATCATTGGGGGTAGTCTTATGGAGGAGCTGGAGGAGTTGGAGGGGATGGTGGAGGAAAATCCATCCCTAAACTACGAGTCAGACGACGCATGTACTCCAACCTTGTCAAATGTGTCATAGGTTCTCAGAGCACATTTTTTACAAGGACACTTAATTGTTCCTTCTAAAACAAATTCTGGTTTTGATTGTGAAAATGATAAGAAATATTTTACACCCTCAATATATACATGATTTAAACCAGAACCGTTTAGATTTCTACACTGATTTATCCAAGCGCGATCATCTAATATTGACTGTTGTTGACTTCCTTGTTCCATATTTTTCTGCAAAATATAAAATCATCACTGTTTTTAAATAATTTGAAATTAGAAAAACATTATAAAAAAAGAAAAAAATTTACCACTACTTCTTAATAATTACCATTAATTACGGGCGACACAATTTCCAGTGGATTGATGGATACTCTTTTGTCTAACGGCTCATTTACTTGCAACTTACTCACACTGAAATCACAACGAGGAATCTACTTGGAGGTATGCTTATTCATTCTCATTCATATGATAATACATAAGCATTCGTCTGATCAGATGATACTTTGTGATTTCAGTGTGAAAAATATACAAGTAAATGAGCCTCCAGACGAAAGAGCCCCCTTTTCTTCGATGAATATTCTTCTTACAACTATCACCGCCTAAAAACATTATTAAAAATGTGGTTCTGTGAATGCATATTCAAACTCATGCATATGATATTGGATTTGCATACATAAAAGCATACTTTTCATAATGTTTTGAGTCAGTGAGAGTTGAAAGGAGAAGAGTCATCGAGCAAAAGAAGTATCGCCAATCAACTGATAATTTTTCCAAGTTATTACAATTTATTACAATTGATTTTATTACTAATTATTGCTAATTATTGCTAATTATAGCAATTTATTGCTAATTATTTCAATTAATTGCTAATTATTTCTAATTATTGATAATTATTGCTAATTATTTCTAATTATTGTTAATTATTTCTATTTATATCAATTTATTGAAATTTATTGCAATTTATGGAATTTTATTGTAATTTATTGCAATTTATTTCAATTTATTTCAATTTATTACTATTTATTTGAATTTATTGCAATTTATTGGAATTAATGGCTATTTATTGCTAATTGTTAGTATTTATAAGTATTTACTAATATTTATTGATAATTATTGCTAATTATTATTATTTAATAGTATTTATTAGTATTCATTACTAATTATTACTAATTATTACTAACTATTACTATTTGTTACTATTTATTTCTAATTATTACTATTTATTTCTAATTATTACTATTTATTACTATTTATTACTAATTATTACTAACTAGTACTAATTATTACTAATTATTCCAAAATATTACTAATTATTACTAATTATTAGTATTTAATAGTATATATTACTATTTATTAGTATGTATTAGTATTTATTACTATTTTTTACTATTTTTTTATTTATTACTATTTATTAGTATTTATTAGTATTTATTACTATTTACTAGTATTTATTACTATTTATTAGTTTTTATTTCTATTTATTATTATTTACTACTATTTATTAGTATTTATTACTAATTATTACTAATTATTAGTATTTATTAGTATATATTATTATTTAATACTAATTATTTCTAATTATTACTATTTATTACTATTTATTACTATTTATTACTATTTATTACTTTTTATTAGTATTTATTACTAATTATTACTAATTATTACTATTTATTACTAAACATTACTATTTATTACTATTTATTGCTAATTATTACTAATTATTACTAATTATTACTAATTATTAATAATTATTACTAATTATTACTATTTATTACTATTTATTACTAATTCTTAGTAATTATTACTAATTATTGCGAATTATTACTAATTATTACTAATTATTACTATTTTTTAATATTTATTACTATTTACTAGTATTTATTACTATTTAGTAGTATTTATTAGTATTTGTTAGTATTTATTAGTATTTATTAGTATTTCTTACTATTTATTACTATTTATAACTATTTATTGGTATTTGTTTCTATTTATTAGTATTTATTACTATTTCTTAGAATTTATTTCTATTTATTAGTATTTATTTCTATTTATTACTATTTATTACTAATTATTAGTATTTATTAGTATTTATTACTATTTATTAGTATTTCTTACTATTTATTAGTATTTATTAGTATTTATTAGTATTTATTACTATTTATTATTATTTATTAGTATTTATTAGTATTTATTACTATTTATTAGTATTTAATACTATTTATTAGTATTTATTACTATTTATTAGTATTTATTTCTATTTATTACTATTTATTTCTAATTATTTTTATTTATTAGTAGTTATCATTATTTGTTACTATTTATTAGTATTTATTAGTATTTATTGGTATTTATTATTATTTTTTAGTAATTATTACAAATTATTACTATTTATTAGTATTTATTACTATTTATTACTATCTGTTAGTATTTATTTCTATTAATTAGTATTTTTATTACTAATTATTAGTATTTATTACTAATTATTAGTATTTAGTACTGTTTGTTACTATTTATTAGTATTTATTAGTATTTATTAGTATTTATTAGTATTTATTAATATTTATTAGTATTTATTACTAATTATTACTAATTAATACTATTTATTACTAGTTGTTAATATTTATTACTATTTTTTCTAATTATTACTAATTAGTGTTAATTACTATTAACTACTGCAAAATACAGCTACTAATTACTAATTACCGCTAATTATTTATATACATTACAAATTATCATTAATAATTAATAATTATTTCTATTTATTAAGAATTGATACTAACAATATAATTTTATTATTACAAATAAATACTAATGACAAAACAATTTAAATCTAACTTAATTACAACTAATCAATAATAATTAAAATTACTATAAAGAAAGGAAATAAATACTAAATTAAATAAAACATAAATACCTTTAAACTTGATCTCTTATAATTGTAAGAAACTTCACAACTTCTTCGTAAAAAAAGCTAACTCTAAAAAAATTTCACTCTAAAATTAGAAAATACAAAAGTAGAAGAACAAGAAATTCGGGCAGAGAGAAGAAAAAACGGATGGGGTATATATAGGTTAAATTAGTTGCGATGAGACTATTAGCAATGAGAATACCGTCGCAAAAAGTATTTTTTGGGACGGGCCCCGTCGCAAATACATCCGGCTGCATTAATTACCATTGGCGGTTAAAATGTTATTTTTGACGGGGCCCGTCACAAAAAGTGACATGTTGACACACTTTTTGCGACGGGACAACATCCCGTCGCTAATATGTTTTTACCGCCACCGGTTATTTGCGATGAGACCTGTCGTAAATACCCTTTGGGGGTCGAACTAGTTGCGACGAGGGATCCCCCCATCGCAACTAGGTCTTACCGCCTCTCGACATTTGTGACGGGTGGTGCCAACCCATCGTAAATACTCTTTCGCGCGGTTTGGCGTGCAAACCGCGTCAATCCACGCGTAACTTTTTGTGACGGGGCACCTATTCCAATTGTAAATAGCTCATCGCAAATAATGGTTTCTGTCATAGTGCTGCTTTCTTAATGCCTGTCCTTCTCAAATTGTGCAAAAACTGACAGAAATGCTCACGCATAGACACCTTCCATGCCTCGTGGATAGCGCCACGCATGCTATCATCGATGAGATACCATAAACCCTGCAAATAATTTATAATATCAAGTTATTAATGAAATAAATTTATAAATAAATATTATATATTTACGTACCATCCAATGATTGAACATTTCAAGCCACACATCAACAGGAATCTGTTCCCATATGATCCATGGATAAGAAAAATAATTGCGTAAGATAGCGCTCCCCTGTCCAACAGCTAAATGTGAAAAACTATGGAAAAAACAAATAATCAAACAATTAGCATATAAATAAATTAATGAAAGCTAACTAAAATACACAGGTTATCATACTTCCACATGCGTGGATCGAAACCAAGTTGTGGGTGTCGTTCGGGGATAGGGTCAAGAATCATAAGTCGCGCAAGTCTGCGCCCCCTCCGCGTACCCTCTAAACCGCTAGTAGCATGAGGGTCAGATGATCCCAAATCCTCCCCATCCAAAGGTATCTCAGTCTCCTCCAACTCATGAAGTAGATCAGGGTCCGTCTGAAAGAAAAAATGATTATTGTTAAGATATAGTTTAAAATAACTATTACATATAGATATATATTAGTTATGATTATAGCTAGCATTTAACTGTGTCAATGTTCACCTTCATCATTATCTTTATAACTGACGATGTCAATGTCTTCATATTCATCATCAGCATCATCAATATCCATATGAGTTTCGGTTTCATCATCTCTTACCATTTCAAATTCATTTGTAACATCATTAACATCATCGTCATTATCGACCATTAATTGTGGGGTGCCATCATCGATATTCATGTCTCTTTGTGAAAAGGATAGATTTTGAGTAGTCTCTTGCAAAATTTTAATTCCATGTACTTCATCATAACCACATTCAATTTGAGTAAATTTATTTTCCCGAGATTTCATTTTTATTATGCTCCACCAATCACTCAGGTCTCTTGAAGTAGCACAGTACTTTGCGTAATATATTTGATGTGCCTGTTGAGCCAGTAAAAATGGTTTATTTTCTGCAAGAAGACTTTTATATTTAATATCGAAGATTCCATGAATCAGATGAACACACAAAACTCTCTCAGTATCTAACCACCGACATTTAAACATTGTTATGTAATTTTTCCCTAGATAACACAATTCAATATTTTCATCCAACATGCCATAAAATTCAACTTCAATTTCTCTATGATGCGATCCTCTCAAGAAAACTCCACTATTCATTATTTTTTTGATTCCCCATATACACGTGTATGAAATCGAAAACCATTCTCCACATATGCATTGCAAGATTTAACCATTTTGGATAGTGGGTTACTCAATATATATAGTCCCTTATCAATTTTATCATCATGTTGAGACACCTGAAGATTTTTAAAACAATTATCAATATGATAAATTATAAACCAGATTGATATGTTAAACCATCAATAATTTATGTTACCAGTTTTTGAAACCATTGAGAAATTTTTTTCTGTCAGCGTTCTTCAAGAGCAGCTGTTGTAATTTGTAGAAGCTGTTTCTTGAGATGATTATCGTATAACCTATAAATAAAATAAATTTACTTATTGTAACATAAATTATAGAATAAGTGATAGAATCACTCACAGTACAAATGATTTCATTTCTTCACAGTTGAGCAGAACATATGTATGAGCTCTGTGATGTTCATCATCTGAAAGCCATCGTTCGTGAACTCCATCGAAGCCAAAATCTGGCTGACTAAAAACTGATAATTGATTTTCCATTTCATCATCAACATTTCCCCCATTCTATCCCATGCGGTTGTGTTTTGAGGGATATTCAAATTCAAAATAATAAGAGCATAAAAAAGCAATTTCCTCTTGCAAATAAGCTTCAACAATTGAGCCTTCAATTGATGCTTTGTTACGTACTTTTTTCTTTAATTTCTACATGCATCTCTCGAATGGGTACATCCATCAAAACTGTACCGAACCTCCACATTTAGCTTCATGTGTAAAATGTAATATCAGATGTCCCATTGAGTCAAAGAAAGCCTGTGGAAATATTTTTTCTAGTTTACATATAATGGAAACAACATCTTATTCTTATTTACTTTGTGCATTATAGTCTGTTTTCACCACACAAATGTCTTGAAAAAAATATGATATCTCTGTTATCGAATCCCTATCATATAATTCAAAAAACCTCTGAATCCAATCTGCATAATTCTTTCCATTATAACATGACAATCATGAATTTTTAATCTGGTAATATGACCATTCTCAACACATCATCCCAAATTGGAAGCAGGGCCATATGGAAATCTCAAATCTGCAATCCACTGACAAAATAAAAAGTGACTTTCTTTGGACAGTGTATATGTTGCTTTTGGCATCATTAACCTCTGTGATCTGACATTTTTAAATAGTTCAAGTTCTAGTTGTTTGAAAATTTGGGCAAGATCTAATCGTGCCTTTAAATTATCTCAGGTCTTACCTCATGTATCCAAAACTGTATGAAATAAATTATCAAAATAGTTCTTCTCAATATGCATGACATCTAACATGTGACAGACCAACAAATTAGACCAATATAGAAGATCCCAAAAAATGCTATGTTTTATCCAATTATGATCTTTCTCAAAGCCATCAAGTTTTTATTGGTTTACTGTTGGACGAAATGTGATGGGAGGTAATGAAAATATAACATACTTTAACTCTGTACCTGAGATCATTTTTGGATGTTCATCCATTTCAATTGTGCCTTTTCTGAAATGATATTTGTTCCATCGAAAAGGATGATCGGTTGGAAGAAATCTGCGATGACAGTCAAAATGGAAAGGTTTTTTTTCCATTGATGATCATAAAGGCTTTGTTGTCTTTCATACAGTAAGGAAATGATTTCAGGCCATGTGTACTCTAGCCAGATAACATTCCATATGCCGAGAAGTATCTAATCATCCACATCAATGCAACTTTTAATATGAAATTTCGTTTCACAGCAACATCATATGTACTAGCACCATTACTCCACAATGAATTTAACTCATCAATCAATGGTTTCAAATAAACATCAATATTCTTTTTCGGATGTCCTGGGATTAATAAGGTCAAAAATATATAGGGCTCCTTCATCAAAATCCATGGAGGTAAATTGTATGGAGTTATAAAGACAGTCCAACATGAATATTGACTACCATAACAACCAAATGATCAAAAACCATCAATAGAAATACCCAATCGCACATTTCCAGCTTCTAAAGCAAAAGACGGATGAAATCAGTCAAAATGTTTCCATGAATCACCATCAGATGGATGATTCAAGCTTTTATCGGTTGAAATCTTGGTTTTGTGTCATGACATCATTTTTGTTGTGTTCTGAGACATAAAAAACGCTACAACCTGGGTGTAAGGGGGAAATATCTCAACTGTTTCACAGGAATCGATCCACACTTCCCCGGTTGAGCTTCTTTATACCTTGATTGTCCACATGTGGTACAACTATCCAATGAATCATTTTCACTAGAATATAAGATTCAATCATTTACACATGCATGAATCTTCTGATAACTAAGACCGAGATTATGAACTAGTCTCTTTCTCTCATAGTAATTTGTAGGCAACACATTTCCTTCAGGGAACAGTGTTTTAACCCAAAAAAATATCTAATCAAAATAGTTGTTTTACAATACATTATATGATTTAATATCCATAAATTTTTCAACCACTTCTAATTTTCTTATCTTGCCACCAGGATATAATGCATCATTAGAAGACCTCAACAACTCATAAAATTCATATGGTAACAACTGAGGGGTTAAATCAATAGCATCCTGAGTTTCAGTTTGTTGAACAGATGGACATGAAACATCATGTACTAAATTTTGAAATCATGATGGATCTGGAATCAAGATATTAGTATCTTCTCTGGAACTGCGTTCACCATGTTGATACTAAAAAACATAATCTGGTTGAAAACCAAACCGCAAGAGATACCCCCCAACCTTGTCAAATGTGTCAAACTTTCTCAGAGCACATTTTTTATAAGGACAATTAATTATTCCTTCGGAATCAAATTCTGATTTTGATGATGCAAATGATAAGAAAGCTTCAACACCCTCAATATATATAATATTTAAACCAAAACCATTTGGATTTCTGTGCTGATTTATCCAAGCGCGATCATCTAATAATGTCTATTGTCGACTTCCTTGTTCCATATTTTTCTACAAAATATAAAATCATTACAGTTTTTGAATAATTTGAAATTATAAAAACACTATCCAAAAAAAGAAGACAAATAATTATAACTACTTCTTAATAATTACCATTAATTTCGAGTGACACAAATTCCAGTGGATTGACAACTACTCTTTTGTCTAACGACTCATTTACTTGAAACTTTCTCACACTGAAATCACAACGAAGAATCTGCTCGGAGGTATGCTTATTCATTCTCGTGCATACAAGAATACATAAGCATACATTCGAGCAGATTCTATTTTGTGATTTTAGTGTGAAAAGGATGCAAGTAAATGAGTCGTCGGACAAAAGAGACCTGTTTTCGTCGATGAATCTTCTTCTTTCAACTGTCACCGCTAGAAAACATTACAAAAAATGTGGTCCAATAAATGTATATTCAAACTCGTGCATATGTGATTGGATATGCATACGTAGAATCATACTTTTCATAATGTTTTGAGTCGGTGAGAGTTGAAAATAGAAGTGTCATCGAGCAAAAGGAGTACCTTCAATCCACTGAAAATTGTGCCAAGTTATTACAATTTATTACAATTGATTTTATTGCCAATTATTTCTAATTATTGCTAATTATTTCTAATTATTGCTAATTATTGCTAATTATTGCAATTTATTTCTAATTATTGAAATTAATTACTAATTATTGCTAATTATTTCTAATTATTGATGTTTATTGCTATTTATTTCAATTTATTGCAATTTATTTCAATTTATTGCTATTTATTGTAATTAATTTCTATTTATTGCTAATTATTAGTATTTATTAGTATTTATTAGTATTTATTGCTAATTATTGCTAATTATTATTAATTATTAGTATTTATTAGTATTTATTACTATTTATTACTAATTATTACTAATTATTACTAATTATTACAAATTATTACTAATTATTACTAATTATTACTAATTATTACTAATTATTACTAATTATTACTAATTATTACTAATTATTACTATTTATTAATGATATTACTATTTATTACTAATTATTACTATTTAGAACTATTTATTACTATTTATTAGTATTTATTACTAATTATTACTAATTAGTACTAATTATTAAAAATTAGTACTAATTAGTACTAATTAGTACTAATTATTACTAATTAACACTAATTATTACTAATTAGTACTAATTATTAGTATTCAATAGTATTTATTACTATTTATTTATATATATTACTATTTATTAGTATTTATTAGTATTTATTAATATTTATTAGTATTTATTAGAACTTATTAGTATTTATTAGTATTTATTTCTATTTATTTCTATTTATTAGTATTTATTAGTATTTATTACTAATTATTAGTATTTATTATTATTTATTAGTATTTAATACAAATTATTACTATTTATTAATATTTATTAGTATTTATTACTAATTATTACTAATTATTAATATTTATTACTATTTATTACTAAATATTACTATTTATTAATATTTATTACTAATTATTATTAATTATTACTAATTATTACCTATTATTACTAGTTATTACAAATTATTACTAATTATTACTAATTATTACTAATTATTACTAATTATTACTATTTATTACTATTTAATACTAATTATTACTATTTATTACTAATTATTACTAATTATTACTAATTATTACTAATTATTACTAATTATTACTAATTATTACTAATTATTACTATTTATTAGTATTTATTAGTATTTATTAGTGTTTATTAGTATTTATTAGTATTTATTAGTATTTATTAGTATTTATTACTATTTATTACTATTTATTACTATTTATTAGTATTTATTTCTATTTATGAGTATTTGTTAGTATTTATTACTATTTATTAGTATTTATTTCTATTTATTAGTATTTATTTCTATTTATTACTAATTATTACTAATTATTAGTATTTTTTACTATTAATTACTAATTATTAGTATTTATTAGTATTTATTACTATTTATTACTATTTATTAGTATTTATTGGTATTTATTAGTATTTATTAGTTTTTAATACTACTTATTAGTATTTCTTTCTATTTAGTACTATTTATTACTATTTATTACTATTTATTTTTATTTATTAGTATTTATCAGTATTTATTACTATTTATTGGTATTTATTAATATTTATTAGTAGTTATTACAAATTATTTCTATTTATTACTAATTATTACTATTTATTAGTATTTATTACTATTTATAGTATTTATTACTATTTATTACTATTTATTAGTATTTATTAGTATTTATTACTATTAATTAGTATTGTTTTTACTAATTATTAGTATTTATTACTAATTATTAGTATTTATTACTATTTATTACTATTTATTACTATTTATTAGTATTTATTACTATCTATTAGTATTTATTACTAATTATAACTCATTAATACTATTTATTACTAATTGTTAATATTTATTACTATTGTTTTCTAATTATTACTAATTAAAGTTAATTACTATTAATTACTGCGAAATAAAACTATTAATTATTAATTACCGCTAATTATTTATATACATTAAAAATTATCGTTAAAAATTATTAATTATTTCTAATTACTAAGAATTAATTCTAATAATTTAATTTTATTATTACAAATAAATACTGATGACAAAACAATTTAAATCTAACTTAATCACAACTAATCAACAATAATTAAAACTAATATAAAGAAAGGAAATAAATACTAAATTAAATAAAACATAAATACCTTTAAACTTGATCTCTTATAATTGTAAGCGACTTCACAACTTCTTCGAAAAAAAAACTATCTCTAAAAAATTTTCACTCTAAAATTAGAGTTTACAGAAGCAGAAGAACAAAAAATCCAGGCAGAGAGAAGAAAAAACGGAGGGTGTATATATAGGTTAGATTAGTTGCGACAGGACTATTAGCGACGAGAATCCCGTCACAAAAAGTATTATTTACGACGAGACCCATCGCAAATACCTTCAGCAGCATTAATTTCCATCGGCGGTTAAAAGATTATTTGTGATGGGCTCCGTCTCAAAAAGTGACCTTCCGACACACTTTTTGCGACGGGACAACATCTCGTCGCAAATATGTTTTTACCGCTGCCGGTTATTTTGTGACGGGTCTCGTCGCAAATACCCTTCGGGGGTCGAACTAGTTGCGACGGGGGATGCCCCCATCGCAACTAGGTCTTACCACCTCCCGATATTTGTGAAGGGCGCTGCCAACCCGTCGCAAATACTCTTTCACGCGCAAACCGCGCCAACCTCCGTGTAACTTTTTGCAACGGGGCGCCTATTCGTGTCGCAAATAATTCATATTTTGTGATGAGATTTATTCTCGTCGCAAATATTGACTTTTCCTGTAGTGTTGAGTAAACTAGTCATGTTTCATATTGGATGGCGATCAATATGTGGTGGATAATGATGTAATGGTCCGAACCACTATGGTCCATTCCTTTGTGAAAATCAGGTGTATGAGGTGTTTCGGGAGGTCACGGCGACTTATCCCCAACACTTTGCCAAATTTTGAGTTCATGAAAAGTATTTCCAGAACGGTGAGGTTCCAACGGTGAGGTTCATGAACAGTGTTTTCAGAATGGTGAGGTTCCAATGGTGACCTTTTTCCTTTGCCAAATTTTGAGATCATGAAGAGTGTTTCCAGAATAGTGAGGTTCCAACAGTGAGGTTCATGAACAGTGTTTTCAGAATGGTGAGGTTCCAACAGTGAGGTTCATGAACAATGTTTTTCCTTTTACAAATTTCGAGTTCGTGAACATTGTTTTCAGCTTCCTACAGTTTCACCCCTTTAACACTTCATGTGACATAAAATACATTTAAAGCCTTATTTTAAGGACTCTAAGGCCGATTCAAAGGCCGTAACTCCTATATTAATTTCTCTTAAGGCTCAGAATGTTTTTAGTTGGTCAACCCGCATGGTTTAATGCGATCCTCTTTTAACGGAAAACCCAGTGTATCTTAAACCACCACTCTGTTAAATCTTCTAAAGGGACAAGATATCTTCCTCCCTAGTTCATCCTCCTCGTTCTCGGGTGTGAGACGCTTGAACATCCCATACCTTCCAGTAGGAGTTGTGCAATCAAACTTTCCTCCTAGGATTTGTTCTGCTCTGTTTTGATGCAACTAAGAAATATCGATCAGTCTTCGATATAAGGTATGATCTATCTTCATTATTTTTGGTTCATCTCCTTCTTTCTCCATTCCCTTTTTATGGAATTTTACCCCCATGTTCCTAATGGGATTTTCTTGGGTGTTGGCCGATGTGGTGGTGTCTCTGCATCCTCAAGTGGATACAGTGGTCACAGGGGAGGAGATCATAACCTATTGTGTGGCTCGTTCTCATATAAAGAACTTCAAGAACCATTTGAGGTAGGGGATTCATTTCTTCTCTTTTACATGCAACTGTATTGTTATCATGTTTTATCCTACTGGATCACAATGGAATTGACATAATAATTTTTTTAACCGGATAAATAAATTTATATCGATCATATGTTATGGCCTCTTTTTTTCTAGATAGTGTGATATCTATGCTTTCGTGCTTAGTTTTTTCATTCTCGATGGAAATTGGTAAAGAACGTAAAGCCATAATTAATTGATAATCGCTTGGCTAAAGATAAAGAGGTATGTGAATGAATTCGATTGATGTTGTTTTAATTTGATGTTAATCAAATTGGGGTAGTAATCATGTTTAATTATTTGTGATAGCTTACTTGTTAGGTTTCCCATATTTGTAACCTACGAATAATAAATTGGTTAATCCAAGATGGATTAAAGAACTGGTTGTTTGATAAAAGATACTTCCTTATAAGGTTCTGAGTTACGCTTTTGATTGTTTAAGGGATAAGATCCCAATTGATATGATGTCTGTTTTCCTACTGCTTTTGTTGTGATGTGAGCCTAGATGGCTGTTGTGATATGTGGGGGCAGGGGGGGCCTATTAGCTGTGGCAACAGATGACGCCTAGAGTGGCGAGATGCATCAGTTATGCATGTGGGTGTCGGAGAGGACAACAGGGATGATGGAATGGGTTGTATGTCAATGTTTGGATGCTTGTTGTTTCTTTGATTGGTTGTCTTCTTTACTTTCCCCACTGCTCGTGGCAGCTGGTCTTGCTTACCCTTCTTCCGAAAGGGGGGAAGACATGTGGGGTATGCCACATGCTTTCCGTGTCCAGCTTCTCAAGGGAGGATGGGTCTACACTCTTGCTATAGGCGATAAAGACTCGACAAGTAGTTAATCTACTCATCATGTTGATCTCCCTTTTGTTTAGTAGAATGGAATGTTTTTCTAGAATGTCTGGGAATATGGGAAGGTAATGCTATAATAAATAATTAAATAAATGATCTTAACCCATGGGGTGGGAGATTGCTGGGATGCAATGCCGAGGTTACAATTTTAAAAGGGGGTAGTGGACTTTGGGTGTAATGCTAATGAAATTTAATGTAAAATTGTTAAGGGTTAATTAATGTTTAAGGAATTAATTAACGTATAGTTGAACTGATAAAAAAAGGGAATGAAGTAAGGAAATAAAGCTCTTTTAATGGTTGTGTGCTTATAAGATACCTAGTCTTAGAAGTGGTAGTCAGGAGTCTGAGAGACGTTAGCTGCAGTTGAGTCTTAGACTAGGTTATGCCCATAGTGTGGTTGTGAGCTATAGTATATTCAGTAATTTTTTTGTTTCTATACGCTAGTCCACCCTATCAGTTAGAGAAACTGACACCCTGGGGATTATAAGCCCTAGGGGGTGTTTTCCTTAACATTTCGGTGAGAGGATGGAGGGTTGATTACCCCCTTGGGCCATGCTCTCTTCTCTTGGTAGTTACTTGTGCTGGTAGAAAAAACAGTTAGTTTTCCCCATATATGTGTGTAGAGGGATATAATGGCTTGTGGTTATTCACACACATATATTCTGTATATCGTTTCCTATGGACTACTATAGGTGTGACGTGTATAGGCTGTGATGGGTCGAGGATCCTTACTCGGTGTATGGGCTATAATGGCTTGAGGTATAATACCCGATGTATGATACACGTTATGTGAGCTGTGGTGACTCCCAGAAACTACCTGGTTACTTTGCTTACATGGACGTGGTGGTTTTGTTGTTTGAGGTGCATATTGTGGTGCTTCACCCAGGTGTCTGCGAGCAAGCCTTTTTGGAGAGAGATTCTTAGGATGTGCGATGTTGGGGAAAAGCGGAAAACCAGTGGGGAAGTAGTTGCAGGGTAACCTTGATATTATTTATTATATTATATATTATTGTATGTGTTACTTGGTGAGATTATCCATGGTGAGGCTGGGAACTTAGTATACCTGTTTAGGTGATGAGTTAGTTTCACTTGTTGTTCACTGTGATTTAGCATGCTTCCTTTACTTTTGCATGAGAGGCTTCGGGGAGGATCCCGCTGAGTATACTGTTATACTCACCCTATGTATATGTAAACTATTTTTCAGGTCACTTAGAGCAGGTTGGAGATCAGGATGGTTTCTACTAGCTTGGGGTTCCAGGAGCTGTTCGGGATTGTGGTTACTGTTGTTTTTACTTCATTTTGGGAATTTGCATTTTTTTCCTTTCAGTTGTAGTAGTTTTCATGACATTACATATTTTTACTTGGGTTTTCATTTATATTTCAGTCTGATTTGGAGTTGGTTGGTGTCTATATTATCTCTCTCTTCTAGAGGGTAATGCCTCCCATTTGTGTGTTTACTATACCCTCAGTGCTAGTCGCCAACCCGAGGCCTACTGGAGGTGGGACTCGGGGGTCATTATCTCCCTTCTCACATTTCCAGCCTAGGAGGGGTACACTTTTTGGGGATGGGGTCGTGACAGAGTGGTATTAAAGTCTTAGGTTGAGGGATAGGATGAAGTTTTGTGTTAGGCACATGTGAGGTTTCATGGGTTGGTAGGGCAACAGTGTCAGTCATGTTTAAAAATTGATGTATACACTGGAGACCGACTAAGACATAGGTTTTTAGGCCCCCCCTATGATATGATGTATGAACTTTTAAGTTTACAATGACTACTAAATGAGGTGATACTAGTTACAGGGTAGAGACCTTGGAAAGGATCATGCATCATTCTTCTCTGTGCATGTGTTTAAATGGGTAGACCTTGGGATAGGTTAACCTAAAAATGAATAAAATAAAACAACTAATTAATTAATTCTGAGTCTTCCATATTATAGGTTTAGGAGCTCTAATTATTTTTTATTTTACAGGTATGATTCCAGGTCGACGTCCTCATCAGGATCACATAAAAGATGTCCAGCAGGCTATTCCAGCAGATCGCCACAGGGTAGAGGTTAACGACGATGACACTTGGAGGAGGACATTCTGAGAGTTTCAGTTCCAGAGTCTATAGAAGTACAAGGGATCCATTTAAGATGTAGTCATAGAAGACTGGTTAGAGTAGGTCGAGATATGCTTCGGTTCGATCCGTGCTCGGAAGGAGCATTGGGTGGTAGTGGACTATTTAATGAAATCATCCTACTTTATAGTAATCAAGGAGTCAATCTTAGTGGAAGTTTTGTCAAGGCAGTATCTAGAAGAGGTGGAGAGACTTAATGGAGTCCCAAGGATGATAATTTCTGAAAGAGATCATCGTTTTAACTCTAGGGTGTGGAGAGGTCTCCAACATGTTTTTGGTTCTCAACTATGACTTAGAAATTCTTTTCATCCTCAAACGGACGGTCAGACAGAGTGAACCATCCAGACTCTTGAAGACATGTTACGCTCTTGTGTTTTGGATTTTGGAGGTTCATGGATGAGGAACTTACCCTTGGTAGAGTTTTCTTACAAAAATATTTTTCACTCCACCATCGGTATGGCGCCATTTGAAGCGTTGTATGGATGAACTTTCCATTATCCTTTGTGCTGGACTAGGGTCAGAGAATAAGCAATTTTCAGACTGAAACTAGTGAAAAATACAACAGAGATGGTTTAGGTGATTCTTGAGAGGATGAAGACATCACAAGATGGTCAGAAATCATATGTCGATCAATGGAGGAGACCCTTATAGTTTGATGTTGGGGGATCATGTGTTTCTGAAGGTGACTCCCCGTCATGGGCAGCAAAGGTTTGGTCATTGAATTAAGATTTCTCCCCGGTTTTTTGGGCCTTTCGAGGTGTTAGCTTGTGTTGGAACTGTGGTGTATCGATCAGCACTTCCCCCACAGATGATTCAGATACATGATGTTTTCCATGTATCACAGCTCCGTCATTATCTTCATGATGAATCTCACTTCATATATTGGGGAGAGATCGATGTTGATGATGTTGTGACCTTTGAGGAGCGACCTGTGGAGATCCAAGGTCGCAAAGAGAAGGTGTTTCACGGGCATTCTAAACCCTTGGTTCATGTCTTGTGGTGACACGGTGGCATGGATGCGAGTACCTGGGAATGTGAGTCACAGATATGTGCTCAGTACCCAGAGTTGTTTTATGTTTAACTATTTTCATGTATCGATGTAGCCTTTGTGGTTATAAACCTTTCATGTTTATAATATGGATTTCTTTTGTTGCTTCTTGTGGCTTTCTCTCTTTTGAGAGGTATCTCAATGGGTGGTTGTTCGGACCCCATTTCATTTTCCCATTAGGTGGGTTTTGAATTCTTGAGGATGAGAATGTTTTAAGAGGTATTTGATGTAATGGTCCGAACCTCTCTAGTCCATTCCTTTGCAAAATCAGGTGTATAACGTGTTTCAGGAGGTCAAGGTGACTTATACTCAACACTTTTCCAAATTTTGAGTTCATGAACAATGTTTACAGAATGGTGAGGATCCAATGATGACCTTTTTCCTTTGCCAAATTTTGAGTTCATGAATAGTGTTTCCAGAACAATGAGGTTCCAACGGTGAGGTTCTAATAGTGAGGTTCATGAATATTGTTTCTAGAATAGTGAGGTTCCAATGGTGAGGTTCCAATGGTGACCCTTTTCCTTTTCCAAATTTTGAGATCATGAACAGTGTTTCCAAAATAGTGAGGTTCCAATGGTGAGGTTCATGAACAGTGTTCCTAGAACAATGAGGTTCCAATGGTGAGGTTCATGAATAATGTTTTTCTTTTGTCAAATTTCGATTTCGTGAATAGTGTTTCTATCTTCCTACAGTTTCGCCCCTTTAACGTTTCCCATGACGTAAAATACATTTAAAGCCATGTTTTAAGGACTCTAAGGCTGATTCAAAGGCCATAACTCCTATATTAATTTCTCCTAAGGCTCGGGATGTTTTTACTTGGTCAAACCACATGGTTTAATGTGATCATCTTTTAATGGAAAACCCAGTGTATCATAAACCACTACTCCATTAAATATTTTAAAGGGACGATATATCTTCCTCCCTAGTTCTTCCTCCATGTTCTTGCGTGTGAGACACTCGAACATACCATTCCTTCCTGTAGAATTTGTGCAATAAAACTTTCCTCTTAGGATTTGTTTTTCTTTGTTTGATGCTACCAAGAAATATCAACCCGTCTCCAATATAAGTTATGATCTATCTTCAATATTTCAGGTTTATCTCATTCTTTCTCATTTCCCTTTTTATGGAATTTTACCCCATGTTCCTAATGGGCTTTTCTTGGGTGTTGGCTGATGTGGTGGTGTATCTATATCCTCGAGTGGATACAGTTGTCACAGGGGAGGAGATTGTAACCTATTGTGTGGATCATTCTCGTATAAATAACGTCAAGAATCATTTTATGTATGTGATTTGTTGCTTATCCTTTATGTGCAACTGTATTGTTAGCATGTTTTATCCCACTGGATCAAAATGTAATTGAAATAATAAATATTTGAATTGGATAAATAAATTGATGTTGATCGTTTTTTATTGCCTCTTTTTTTCTAGATAGTGTAATATCTATGCTTTCTTGCTTAGTTTTTCAGTCTCGATGGAAATTGGTAAAGAACATAAAGCCAGAATTAATTGATAATCGCTTGGATAAAGATAAAGAGGCATGTGAATGAATCCAATTGATGTTGTTGCAATTTAATGTTAATAAAATTGGTGATGTAAGCATGTTTAATTATTTGTGATAGCTTACTAGTTAGGTTTCTCATATTTGGAACCTATGAATAATAAATCGGTTAGTCCAAGATGGAATAAAGAACTGTTGTTTGATAAAAGATAATTCCTTCTAGGGTTATGAGTTACCATTTTTTCTTGTTTAAGGGCTAAGATCTCAACTGATATGATGTTTGTTTATTTCTTGTGTTGTGATATGAGCCTGGATGGCTGTTGTGATATGTGGGGGTAGGGGGGCTATTGGTTGTGGCAGTAGATGACGCCTAGAGTGGCTAGATGCATCAGTTATGCAAGTGGGTGTTGGAGAGGACACTAGGAATGATGAAACAGGTTGGATGTGAATGTTTGGATGCTTGATGTTTCATTGATTGGTTGTCTTCTTTACTTTCCCCACTATTCGAGGCAACTGGTCTTGCTTACCCTTCTTCCAAAAGGGGTAAAGATATGTGGGGTATTCCACGTTCTTTCCATGTACAGCTTCTCAAGGGAGGATGGGTCTACGCTCTTACTATAGGCGGCAAAGACTCAACGGGTAGTTCATCAACTCACCCTGTTGAGCCCCCTTTTGTTTAGTAGCATAGAATGTTTTTCTAGAATTCCTGGGAATAAGGAAAGGTAATGCTGTAATAAATAATTGAATAAATGATGTTAACCCATGGGGTGGGAGCTTGCTGGGACACAATGCTAAGGTTGCAATGTTAAAAAGGGGTAGTGGAATTTGGGTGTGATGCTAATGAAATTTAATTTGGAATTGTTAAGGTTTAATTAATGTTTATAGAATTAATTAACGTATAGTAGAACTGATAAAAAAAGGTAATGAAGTAAGAAAATAAATCTCTTTTAATGGTTGTGTGCTTATAGGATACCTAGTCTTAGAATTGTAAGCCGAGAGTCTGAGAGACATTAGCTGTAGTTGAGTCTAATACTAGGTTATTCCCATAGTGTGGTTGTGATCTATAGTATATTTTGTACTTTTTGTGTTTCTGTACGCTACTCCACCCTATCAATTAGAGAAACATACACCCTGGGGATTCTGATCCCTGGGGGGTGTTTTACCCAACATCCCGGTGGGTTGATAGATGGTTGACTACCCCCTTTGGCCCCACTCTCTTATTTTGGAAGTTAATTGTGTTGGTAGGCACAACAGTTATTTTTCCCCATATATGTGTGTAGAGGGCTGTAATGGCTTGTGGTTATTCACACACATATATTCTGGATATAGTTTTTTATGGACTACAATAGGTGTGATGTGTATAGGCTGTGATGGCTTGAGGATCCTTACTCGGTGTATGGGGAATAATGTCTTGAGGTATAATACCTGACGTATGATACACATTAAGAGAGCTGTTGTGGCTCCCAAAAACTACCTGGTTCCTTTGCTTATGTGGATGTGGTTGTTTTGTTGCATGAGGTGCATATTGTGGTGCTTCGCCTAGGTGTCTGCGGGCAAGCCTTTTTGGAGAGAGATTCTTAGGACGCGCGACGTTGGGGAAAAGCGATAAACTAGTGGGGAAGTAGTAGCGGGTACCCTTGATATTCTTAATTATATTATATACTCTTGTATGCATTACTTAGTGAGAGTATCCATGGTAAGGCTACGAACTTAATATACCTGTTTAGGTTTTGAGTTAGTTTCACTTATTGTTCACTGTACTTTAGCATGCTTCCTTTACTTTTTCATGAGTGTCTTCAGGGAGGATCCTACTGAGTATAATGTTATACTCACCCTATGTATATATAAACTATTTTTTAGGTCACTTGGAGAAGGTTTGAGATAAGGCTGGTTTTCTACTAGCTTGGGGTTATAGGATATGTTCGGGCTTGTGGTTTCTGCTGTTTTTTACTTTATTTTGGGAATTTGTAGTTTTTTTTAATTTTAGTGGTAGTAGTTTGCATGAAATTACATATTTGTACTTGGGTTTTCATTTAAATTTCAATCTGAGTTGGAGTTGGTTGGTCTCTATCTTATCTCTCTCTTCTCCATATGTTCTCCTAGAGGGTAATGCCCCCCATTTGTGTGTTTACTATACCCTCGATGTTATTTGCCAACCCGGGGCCTACTGGAGGTGGGACTCAGGGGTTAGTATCTCCCTTCTCACATTGCTAGACCAGGAGGGGTACACTTTGTGGTGAGGGGTTCGTGACAAATGATGTCATCTACTAACTTCCCTCATAATGTTCTATGATTATCATAGCCTTCCCATGTTTGGTTGATCATGGGTTCTTGGGTTTTACTTTTTAGTTACATGTTGTGTATCAATATGAATCCTCCAATATCATTGACATCTCTATATGGGATCTTCGAGCATTCTTTATCTATTCTAGGCCAGTTATTGGTCATACGAATTCAAATGAATTTATTATCTTTACTTTTGGATTTAAAAAATGATGAACTAGAAATGAAATCTTCATAAAAAAACCAAAAATAATTAAATCAAATAATGGATAATTATAAATTATAATTCGACTACTCTAATACCACTTGAAGGTTTCAAAATGAAGTGGAAGTGGTCAAACCCTTGGCCAAATTTTTTTTTCATCAATTTCAACAGATAAAATCACATGATATTAATGAATCAATCCTAAATTCATCAAATATAGGACTGATTTTCATATAATTTATAAACAATTTAAAACGATAAATTATCTTAGTTAGAAAATTCTTTTTTTTATTGATCAAAATGGTTTTTTCTCATATTGTATCATCATTATAGTGATGAATCTAAACTGAAATTACACTAGAAGTATCCACACATTCTCTATGAATTCTAGACTATCACCATTGGTATTTTTTTCTATAATAGAGAAACCAAGCACCTTGCATCGTTCTTCAAAGATCACAAAAAGTTTCATTTTAGTACTGAAAGAATTATCTATTATTCTATCAGTCTAGAGTTGGTGGAGGAGGGTTATTCACTCTATGTTCTTAAGAGAGTTATTTAGAGTTTTTATTGGTCTTGAGAGATTTATCTTGAGATAATATTTGATGTACAAAAATTCTATCTATACTTTAAAATGATATAAATTCGATTATATACATCAAGAAAAAAATAGCAATTACACCAAGTCCCTTTATCTAATATTTTATTCTAAGTAAACCCCATAGAAACTAATAAAAATAACAATATTATTATTATTATTATTATATTCCATGAAATTTTCCAACTCATGGATATTTAAATATCATATAATAAATAAATAAATTGATATTTAATTAAATTATATTCAATAAAATATATCATTTTCGTTGGTCCCTTAGTCTGTCCCATAAATCCTCCTCACCATTTATTGTACCTTGAATAATATTTATTTATTTAAATAAATAAATATAGTTTTTTCCTTAAATTAATAAATAAATATTATATTCAATAACTCATGAAAAAAATTATTTAATATTTAACAAACTTATATTTTAAAATCTAAGAACCGACGATTGAATTTATTTAAATAATACTTGAATAATCATTGAACCAAAAGTTAGGAATAATATTTATTCTTACGATTAAATTCAAATAAAAATTTTCTAATATTTTTGATGTAACAATCCACACTATTATAAATGAAATTCCTTTTTAAATGAATGAATTCCTTATTAAGTAATGTAGTTATAGAAAACACAAGCACTCCATTGGATATTTTAGACTATTATAAAACATATTTTTTCATATTTAGAATACCATTAAGTTTCATAACCATTGATAATATAATAATTGTATAATGACCATTATGATTGATATATTTTAAAGGTTATAATAAAATATTATTGACACAGATAAAAGAATTGATAACCTCAACCAATAGGATCGTACCCTATGAAGCCCATTTATTGAAGCTACCAAGGAAGTTGGAATAACTAGGATTTAACCAATTCCAATTTGATATCCAACAACTAAATCTCAAGAGAAACCATTTATGAGATAAGTTCAATCTTATCGAGATCTTGACCCAAACAAATTTCATTGATCCACCACAAAAAAAACGCCACTATCACAAACCTTACCCTTAGGGTGTATACTAATGTAATAAGGGGTTATGTATCTAGAACATAATAATATGAATTTTTATATTTTATATTTCCTCAAATAATGATTATAATTATCCCTTTTTATTATTACTTTATAAATGATAATATAACGTGTTTGATAAAAATAAGATTTTGATATGAAAAGAAATTGAAATTGTATTTTCAGAAAATATATACAATCAATTAAGACACATTCGAAAATTTCAAGATTTTTTTATAAAAAAAATTATTTTAATAAAATATTATTATGAAATAAATTTTATTTAAATATAAATTTCAATAAAATTTAATTAAGTCCAATGTAATTTTTTTTAAGTTTTATAAATGTTTTAGTATAGTAAAACTACTAATTTTCTTTAAATAATATTTTTTTGAAAAGTAAAAATTATCATATTTATGAAAAACAATCATAAAATAAATATTATTTTTGAAATTATAAAATGGTTAATTTTTATACTTTTCTAAGATAGTAATTTTTTTGTGTAAAAATTAAATATGGTACAAATATACAGTTTGTATTATAAAATAATAATATCCCAATAGTGATGTAATAAATTATATAAGGAGTGTCCATGACCAAAATCATTTTTACCTTTTAAAATAATGTGTTTCTAAATATATTGATTTAATTTTGTAATACTTTAATTGATCCTCTAAATCCTATATTATATTTTAGTGTTTTAAAATCAATTCTTTATAAACATGATTCATATCCACATCACCAATGGTATTACATTAATGTTTTTAGTATTTGGACTTATAAACTATTAAAAACACTCTTATTTGATATAAATAATGGGTAAAACCATGGCAAGGTTTGTGGTTTTTATTATTTTATCATATAGAGTCAAAAACATATGTTGAGAAATTAATAAAGAATTATCCTCTATTTGACTATAAATACCCACCAATCCCTCTATTCCTCTTCACTCAAAACCCACTGAGCATGAATTTTTTCTCCCTTTACCTCTCTATATCCATCTCAAGGAATTATCAAGCTCTTAATAATATCCTACCAATCTTTTAAAAGATCCCTCTCAAGGTAAGGGATTATCTCCTCCTCTTTATTCAAGTACGCTCTTTGAATTATTCACTTTTGATTTAAAATTGTCATTATTGTAATGTATTTTTAGACATCCATTTATTTTCCTTAATAAGTAAAATTAATTATAGGCTACATTTAACTCTCATTAAACCCTTCATTGAATCATTATTTACACTCGTTATTCTAATGAAATTATCCTAGTATTTTTTTCATGCCAATCATTTTCATAGTGAATACCCCTTCCACTCATATGTATTCACCTAGAGGTGTCTATACTTAATTTATTGGGTACTTATTTGTTATTAAAAAAATTCCTTAATTATGGGGTTAAATTTGTTTAATAATTCTCTTATGTTTTATGATCTATATAGAACAAAAATGCATATACATGATATGAATGTGACAGGTGGGTCTGAATTATATAGACATCCAATGAATTGGGTAATATTTTTATCTCATGAGATTCAATGTATATTTCATGAGTGGTTATCCAAATAACACTATTTTATGATTTTTTTGTGGTTATCCTTGAATTATGATCATTATTTCATGTTTTATGTTGTTGCAACACTCTTATGATGCCTAGATGCTATCATCTTAAATCATTATTTGATGATCATGTTTATGATTCTCACCCCTTTATGTCACCTTGACATGCCTCCTAAATCACATGTACTGCTTTAAATTATAAAATTATTTTATTATTACCTTGATAGTATTTATATCTCACCCCTCTCTTATATACATCCTCCAGATATCCCATGTCGTTTTAGAAGAGTAATGGAATTTTAAGTGCATGTTATGTAGTTTTTAAATAATATTGTTGTTCCAATATTTCAAGTTATTAATCTATGTACATAATTTACCAAAGACATTAGGCATCATGATATTTTAGGATTACATTATGTGTACCTTTATGTAATAAATCATGAACTAAGTTGTATTAAAATATGGGTTTTCATAGTTTGTATGAGAGGAAAGTGTAGTTATTTTTGGGCGTTTAGATTAGAAACCCCTAGTGAAAAAATTAGGGATAAGGCTAAACATTATAAAACTTACATAAATATTAGTAAATTATTGAGTAAGTAGTTTTTAATAAAATTTATCCCTTTATGGATGATACAAGTTTATGTGGATCTGAAACAACTGTACCTCGGGGTAATAACCCCCAAAAGGGAACATTAGGCTTTAAATTGATCCTCTCCTAGTAAAGGACCAAGTGGAATTGTTGCACATTTGGTTATACATTCCTAGGGGATATTATTCGATAAATTCACAAGCTCATTATAAATCATTATTAATGGAACAAAAATAACCATATGATTTTATGATAGGAAACATATCATGGATAACTTATATTAAATCCTAGAAATATATAGGTTAAGGAATGTATGTCATATATATGTAATACCATAAACTTTTAAGTTCCTCTTTTATACGATTAATATTTTTAAAATTAGCATCCCCAATTTTCCCTTTATTCGAATCAATTGGTGGAAATAAGAGGAGCCAAGTCAATAACCAATCTGTGGGGAAATGTGATGACAACCCAAATGATATTTCTAACCTGTTGGAATTAGAAATCAGTAACTTCATGAAAAACGACTTCATTTTTCTAAAGTTTTTAACAGAAACATGAATCTAGAGGAACACCCACATCCCCCTAATAATGATAATGTTCTAATTGAGACCTTTATAATACAAATACATGTGGATTTTAGTGGGTCTTTTGATCCCTTAATCAAGGAACAGTGGATGAATTCCATTGAAAATATATTCACCATCATTAAATTCTCTAAAAAATAGAATGAAATGATGGTTGTGTTTCATATAGAGGGATAATCAGATCAATGGTTAACATTGATCAATAATGTGTAGCCTAAGGAGGGGATCTAAGTGAAGTGGAAATAATTATGTAAAAAATTTTGATCAATATTTTCCTCACACTCTACAAATTTAAATGGAGAAGGATTTCCTTGGTCTCGATAAAAAGGATGATGAATCCATCAAGGTTTATTAGGTTAAATTCACAATACTTTCATGATACATATTCAGATTTGTCATTGAACCTGTAATTAATTTTGACATCTTATTTTCTGGGATAAAGTTGGGTTTACAAAAGGGATTAGTGATTTGAGACTTTGAAATCTATAAGGAAATTTTCCATTATTCCCTCAAAGTTGAAATGGTGATTGGTGAATATCTTGGGTCTCAAGGGTTAGTATATTGGAAATAAATAATATATTTTTATTCTGGTAGTGCGATGGATAAATTTCATGGTGTAAAGAAATTATAACACCCCCTTATCAAAAGTTTGGGAAGAATCATCTCAAAAATTAAATGATGGGGAAAAGAAAATGATTTAATTATGGGAAGGAAGGGAAACTAGCTTGTGAATATTGATGTGATAAATCTAATAATGTGATGGAAGAATGTAATGCTCTAGTCAACCCCCATCTTAGTGTCGAATGTTTCAACTAAAAGTAATAAGGATATAATGAGAACCAATACACTAAGCCAAGATAAATTCTCAAGAGAAGGAAATTGTTGAGAAAAGAAAATCACCCTCCAAATCATAAATCTCCCGATTATTTTGTACAAGTTCAAGGAGGATAATGAATGTCCTTTGGTATCATCATATCAAATATGGATATTAGTTATTTATAAGAAATTTTATCTAGATCAAATGATTAAGACTAAGGAAAACATCATACTTTATGAAATGCCCATTGTAAGGGAATTTACTGATGTGTTTCCTAAAGAATTGTTTGGTATTCCTCCTATAAGGGAGGTCATGTTATCAATAAAAATTATATCTTAATAATTTATAATATTTAATACTCTATATAGAATTTAAAGTGTTGAACTTTAGGATCTAAAGAGTAAACTATAGGAGAATCTGGATAAAGGTTGTATACACACAAGTGTTTCATAGTAGGGTTCACTGGTCTTTTTTATTAAGAATAATGATGGTTCAATATGAAACTACATTGAATATCATGATCTAAAAAATATCATGAAAAATAAAAGGTATCCTCTACCATGGATTAATGAGTTATTCAATCAGCTTAGTGGTTCTCAATACGTCTATGAGGTGGATCTCTGGTCAGTATATTATCGATTAAAGGTGAAGAAGGTTGATATCCTCAAGACTAATTTTCATACAAGGTAAGGGAAATATAAGTTCACAATGATATCATTTGGTCTCTCTAATTCTCTAGATATATTAATATAAATAATTAATAGATTCTTTAGGTATTTCTTATAAAAATTTATTCTACTCTTTATAGAAGATATTATTATCTACTTCAAAAGAATGTAGGAACATGAGGAACATTTTAATATTCTATTTAAAACCTTTCAAAAATAAAATTTGTATGAAAAGTAATTTAAATTTAAGTTTTGGATGGGCAAAGTAACATTCATGGGGTATGTTATCCCTAAAAATGTATATTTTTTGATCCTTTAAAAATAGAGGCAATTGATGAATGGCCTAAACTAATATCTATAATTTAAATTTTTAGTTTACTTGGATTAGTGTGGTACTATTCTTGATTCATAAAAAACTTACCATTATTGTCAATCCCACCAACTAAGCTAACTCATATGGGTGAGAAGATTTTTTAGACTCATGAGTGTGAGGAGATATTTAAAGAGTTAAAAAATAGGCTAATCACTACACATGTTCTCACATTCCCCACCAATGGGGAAGGATTTTTGATCTATAGTGATATGTACAAAAAGGGATTAGGTTTTGTAGCCATGAATTATGAAAACATAATAGAGTATGACTCTCTCCAATTAAATATCCGTGAGATTAACTACACGACTCATAATCAAGAATTGGTTATAGTGATCTTATTATTAATGATTTTGAATAATTATCTATACAGGGAGAATTATGACATATATACAAATCATAAAATTCTTATGTAGATATTAAAACAAAAGGAACTCAATATGCATCAATGAAGGTGGTTAGAGTTAATATATTATTGTGATTGTTCAATCCATTATCATCTTAGGAAGGTGTATAAAGTGAAAGATGATCTGAATATAAAGGATACTATGAACCTATCCATGATGAAAATTGAATGGGATCTAATATAGCTTCATTAAATAAATTCTCAATTATCCATTCTTGAGAGGATCAAGAAGGACAAAAAATATAACGAGTCTCTATGTAAGTAGGTAGATAATTATTCTATAGTTTAAATTTTTTAAAGGAGTTATAAATTGGGAACTTGGATGAGAGTACCATAAAAAAAGTTCTAAAAAGGGAAATTCTAAATGATGTCCATAGATCATCATTCTAGATTTATCCAGGAAGCACTAAAATATGTATGGATCTGAAGAAAAACTTATAGTGGGATAACATGAGGAGGGAGAATAGAGAATTTTTATATTGATTCTTTGTATGGCAACAAGTCTTTGCTTAACAATAGATGTCTAAGGATATGATGAAACTATTTACCATTCTAGTAAAAAAAATAGGAATACATAACCATAGATTTAATCATAATACTCCCCAGGATATCTAAAGGTAATAATTTCATGTGGGTGTTAGTGAATCACCTTACAATATCAGTGCATTTTATTATTATCAAGGAATATTTTATTAGAGTTGGTTTCCTTGAACCAACTATTTATACTTTTATTACATGAATATTTGATGTATTAAATATTAAATTAAACATATTACTACATATTTTTCATTATTATTCATGACTTTAATATAATAATGTCCTACTGTATTTGTCACATTGATAAGTTTGGAGTAGTTCCCCGCTATGATGAGAACCTTGAAGTGCTTTTGAAATATTCTTAATATAGTCCTATGGTTGGATAACATACTATTATGGGACGTATAGTATATAGACCATCAGGTGCGAGTCCTCATAAGCATATAATACTTCTTCTCATTAAATTCACACTTGGTAATCTCTAAGATATGAGATTATGAGAATAGACCCGCCAGTAGGAATTCTGCATATTTTGGTTTCATCAGATATTCCTATCGATGCGCATGTGTAATGGTCCTTATACTTTACGATTATTATTAATGCATGTCACCACTTACACACTTATATTTTCTAACGATAACTATCATTCCATATGTTAGTGGGAAGTAGGGTATGTTGGATGCATCACAAATGACATGTTATTAATAGATAAGTCAATGAATGATTTGAACCTTCCATCTTTATAGAAGTTGATATCTCGACCCTTTGATTGAAATAAAAAAGTCACCCTAAATTCCATGTCCATGGTGTAATGGTGAGTTTATTTAAGATAGTCAAACAATGATGTGTCAATCATATTAGTTGATGATACCTTCATGCAACCTGATTGATGAAATATTGTGATAAAGGGATTATATTACATAGTGAGTATTTGTATGTAGTGGTTCTCATTTCAACTTTAACTTCATCTCTTGGGTTCCTTGACCAGTTACTAGACAGTAATATTGGACTTTAGGCAAGGCTGCCTAATTCCAATGAGATAGAATCCTAGAGGGTCACACACTAAGTGTTTCTATTGGTCTCGATTAATTTTTTTTGAATTTAATTAATGTAATAATATTATTATCAATAATGAGGAATAATTGTATTCAAGTTATATTGATCACAAAAATTTAATAAATATTTATTCACCAGATTGTAAATAAAATATATTCATTTATTTTATTGAATATTTAAGAAATATTTATTTAATAGTTTTTGAATAAAATATTTATTTAAGAGAATAAAATATTTATTCTAGTGTCCAATAAATGCAAGAAGAGTTCAAACATACCAATACCATGTATGGTGATAAAATAATTATTTACGAGCTGATAAATATTATTTATCCATTTTGCGTAGGTTGGATCACCAAAAAATAATAATATTATTATTGTTATTATGTGACATGGGATTTCATTAATGGTTATAATTACATTTAATGGCTGTTATGCTATTAAATCTTATAACTAATATCCCAGCTCTATAAATAGATAGTTATGTCTATTGTGTAAAGAATTTGAAACTAATTCCATGTTTGGGAATAGGGAATTGTTGCACAAAACGAATTATAACTTGACTCCTCCTCTTCTCTCCCTATCAATAATGAGAAAACCAAGAGATAATTTCTTTAAGACCAAAGAATGAGTGATCAATAACAAAAAATTCAAGACATTTGATTCACCGTACTAGCACCCCGAGAATGAGTGACATTTCTCAGAGACCATTTGAGGATGTGTGGATCACCGCTAGAGGGATTCTACACATAGATCCTCACAAGAACAATGAAGGAAATAAAAAAGGTCCTTTTCATATGATCAACAATCATCAACGAATAAATTTAATTATATCAGGTATTTATTTCTTCAGATATTAATTAAATTAATTTTAAATTTGATGTGTAAGATCCCCGCTCTTGGTTTAGGGAAATGATTATGAAATAGAATTTTAAAATATCAACCTCTACCGAAGCACTTCCGTTGTACCCATAACCAACAAGTGGTATCAGAGAGGTCATGTTTAAATTTATAATTATTTATTTTATTATTTATCTATGAACAATTTTGGTTAGATTATCATTTAATTTTATTAATTTTTTAATCCTATTTGAATTAACATGTTATCAACATATTAATAATGTTCATTCAATGTTTCATTTTCATAGAGATTTTAGACCAAATGAAGAATGAACATAGATGCCATCAGAAAGTGCCAAATATTTTTCCAGTAAAGTTGGGTTACACGGCATGTGGCCGGAGCACCTTCCATATACTCATGTGCATTGTATATAGATGCACCGAGTAATTAAAAACACATGTTACTTTTATTGAACACTATGTGTTGATCGGGCCTACCTAGCATGTGGAAAGTGGGCATAGGGTGTGCAGTTAGCATGTACACAACGTGTAGTCTGATCTATTCAACATGCCAAAGCCCTAGACATGTGACTTGGATATACAAAAATTGAGGTACATGGCATGTAGCTGGATTTACATGCCATGTAGTCTCCCTATAAATGAAAAATATTTAAATTACATTAAATTTAAAAAAATTCAGCATTAAAACCTTATTTTATTTATTGGAACACCTTTGTGAGTTTGAAAATTTAATAATATTTTAAATGAATTTTAAATGCTCAATTAATTTATATAATAAATATTTCATTAATGGTTTGGTTGTTTATTTTCCATGAATTAAAAATTTATTGGTATCTCCAATTAATTTCAGATGATCATTAAGATGAAAGGTAATTAATTAATTTATTAATTAATTAATACAAGGATGTTCATCTTAATAGTAAAAAATTGATAATGAAATTAATTCTATTAAATTACTTTTTTGAATATTCGTTTCATGTACGACCGATTATGAGCTTGACCAAGACCTATGTATGTGTTGGAATTTATTTAATTAAATTTATTTCATGTTTTCAACTATTTAATATTAAATTAAAATATGGCCTCTGATTTATCCCTCCATCTATTATTATGTAGGACCTTCATGTACAATGATATTTATGTAATTTCCTTTAACCAATCCTTTGGTTCCCCTAACCTGTGTGTGAGTAATAAATATTTATAATTAATGGATAATTCCAAGGTTCATGGAGATGGTTTATGAAGGAACCATACTGGTTCCATCTCGATGATACATAGGTGGACATTTCGAAGACTACAACTAATGTAATGTCTGACATAAGGAGTTATTTCCCCTAGGTCATAGGTTTATTTAATGTCCACTCATTAAATCAACCAATAGATAAGCTCGTGATCGAGTCATTTAATTATTTATTTATTTTATATCTAATTCATTAAAATTATATTTATTGTTTCAAGACTGCAATCACATAAATTAATTAATATGAAAATATGGATTTTAAATAAAATTGATTATGTGTAAAATTTTTATCCCAACAAGGTTAATTAATTAAGTAAAAATACACTTAAATATTAACAAGAAATGTAAAGGATAAAACAAGAAAAAAATTCATTCATTATAAAATAAAATCCCCCAATATAATATTATTTCATACTAATCCTTCCGTTAATTTATTAGGAATAAAACTCAATAGAACTATGCATTTGACCAAACCTTATTAGGAAAATTATTTTTAATATGGGGTTCTTATGGAGGTTTCAAATTGAATTAACCATTTTTTATCAAGAGATTTATTCCTTTCTAGACTTGGTGTAATTTGTAGGAATGTTTTGAGAATATCCAAGTCATGATTTCTGGATTGGGGAGTCCACTCAACAAATCAAGGAGCTACAAGCCCATTGTTGGCAAAGACTTGGACACCTAAATACCTTCATAATAGCTTGACCGACACTTGTTGGGATTCTATAAAGGAGAATATGGATCCTTGGCACTATAATATCCAAGAAACTATACATTACATGTTCAATGGTGAGGGCTATTGGGACTTGATAAAATTGTGATATATTTAATTAAATCAATTAATTTATTATTTCTCACAAAATTTATAATCAAGCGAAGTACTAATAATCTGGTCTTTTAATTTTAAAATAAAATGGAAGACTATTCATCCACACTATACCTATGATCGATATTGAATAAATATAATATTCTCACTAGTAGTAACTTCTTGGAGTAGTTTTTACACCTTCAGGATGTTCTACATCATGAAAGGAAATCTTATGTGATAGAATCATCACTGCATGATCTTCCTGCTTAAGAGGCGAGTAATGAAGAGTTCCTAGTCAAAGAAAAACATATGAATAAAATGGTGGACATTTAATTTTTTATGATTTCATATATGTCTAGTGAACTCATGAAATCTCAGGAAAACATGGATGCATATAGAATACTTGAGCACCTCTGTGGTCTTTACCAGGAGAGAGTTAGACAAGAACAGTTTGATATTTCTAAGGTTCTATTTCAGAGTAAGCATGGAGAGGCTGACCAAGATGGTCCCATATATTCATGATCATTGGATACATTACTTTCCTAGAGTTTTAAGGTTTAAAATCCCTAAATAACTGGGCATCAATCTCATTATAGCATCACTCCCTCAAAGATTTTTCAATATTGTTGTGAATTTTAATATGAACAACATTAAGAAGAAAATGATAGATCTTCTTATCCTACTTCACCAAGTAGATAAAGATATAAATCATGAAATAATTCTATCCTTATGGTGAAAAAAATTAAATAAAAGAGCTTTAATCCCAAAGCTTCTCCACACACTTCCAAGAAGAAGAAAATTAAAGGGGAAGTAAGGGAACATGATGTTGTCTATTTTGCACGCAACAAGAAGGGCCACTAGAAGAAACAATGCACCCGGCTATAGAAGTAAGGGGAAGCTTTAGGTGAATTTGTTATCAAGTGAAATTTATCTATTTATACAAATTGGGTATTACATATATCTTGTGGTTCTCACATATGTATTCAAATATAGAAACCAAGTAGATTGAAAAAAATTTATTGAGGGGAGGTAAATCTATGATCATCCCACGAATCTAAAATTATTGTTGTAGATATAAGGGACTACCAATTCACATTGATGACCAGAATGATCTTGGTTTTAAAAGGTTATTATTATGTTCCTTTAGTTATTAAAAATATTTTTTCTATATCCAGAATAGATACGGATGGATTCATTTTCAAATTTTTAAATAAATCTTGATTATTTTATAAATATAGAATTTTTATGGTAAGTAACATTTACATAACTATCTTTAAATGTTATATTACATAAACCAATTAAGGGAAATTGAAAATGAATTTACTTTACATGAATAATACTACACCCAAATTGGGCATCACCAGCTAGGTCATATAAATGAAAAATGTTGGACAAAATTACATCAAGATGGATATTTATATTCTTTAAAATTAAAAAAACTTAGTGTATGTCACACATATTTACAAGAAAAAATGACCAAAGACCCATTTAGTGGGAAAGATTAAAGGGATAAAGAGCTTCTTGAATTAGTTCATACTGATATGTATGGACTATTTCCTATTGAAGCAAGGAGTGGATACTCATACTTTATAAATTTTACTGATGATTTTAATAGATATGGATATATTTACTTAATGTGGTATAAGTTGGATTCTTTTGATAAATTCAAGGAATATAAGAATTAAATTGATAACAATATTGGTAGAAATATTAAGAAACTCTTCTAAGAACGTGGTGGAGAATATCTTAATCAAGACTTCATTGATTACTTACGAGAGTATGAGATTCCGTCCTAACTCACTCCTCCTTACATGCCCCAGTGGAATGGTGTAAGTGAAAGGAGGAACTATACCTTGTTGTACATTGTGAGATATATGATGAGTCATGTGATTCTCCCATTATCCTTTTGGGGATATGAATTACAAATAGCAATATGCATACTAAACCAAGTACCAAAAAAATTAATAAATGGTATTCCATATGAATTTTTGAGTGAAATAAAACCCATGTTATCAAATTTACATATGTAGGGATACGAAGCATTTATTAAGGCCTCTTCAGGTAACAAACTTTCACCCTAAGGCAAAAAGTATACCTTTATAGGATACCCCAAGGAAATAAGGGGATATTACCTATAAAAACCCTCATACAGAAAGGTTATAGTGAAAACACATGCTATATTCCTTGAGAGGGAGAACATCCCCAAAATTGATAGTGGGAGCGAGATAAAATTTGATGAAGTCGAGGATCGAGGCAACACGAATTAGTAAGTGGTACAAATATTTCCAAGTGGCAAGAAACCATGAATTCTGAAATGGATTTAATGTACCAAAACCAAGTCTGAATTTTGGTAGATCCTGTAGTGGATGTGAATCCCATTTGTTTCAAATGGGTATTCAAGAAGAAACTAGACATAGAAAGAAAAATCAGTACCTATAATGCACGACTGGTTTTTCGTTGAAAAAGGGTTTAAACAGCATTAAGGCATTGGATACGAAAAAAACCTTTTCACTAGTTTCAATGCCGAAATCCATCAGAATTATACTTTCCATTAAGAATTACCGTGACTGTGAGATTTGTTAAATGGATTTAAAAATATCCTTCTTTAATGGGAACCTTTAATAATATGTCTACATTACACAAACTGAAGGGTTTGTGAATTCAAAGTATTCCAATAAGACATGAGAGTTTCAAAAATCATTTTATGGATTAAAGCAATCATCTATGTCATGGAACATTAATTTTGATGAAGCCATGACAGAATTTTGTTTTATAAATAATAAATGTGAGATTTGTGTCTATAAACGGTTTATTGGGAGTTCATACATTTTCTTAATAGTATATGTTGATGACATATTACTAATTGGAAATGAAATACCAGTCTTATAGTTTTTTAATGCTTGCTTGATTAATGATTTTCCATGAAAGACTTGGGTGAGGTAACATATATTTTTAGGATCAAAATCCATAGTGATAGATCCAAGAGGTTTCTCGACCTATGTCGAAGTACATACATTGACAAAATACTAAAGATATTAAGTATGGAACCATCCAATAGGGGATTGTTTCTTTTGTCATATGACATTCATCGTTCTAAGAAAATGTATCATTAGACCCATGAAGAAATAAATAGAATAGAAAATATTCAATACGAATTAGTGGTTGGGTCATTAATATATGATATTATATGTACTACACTATATGTTTCCTATGCATTAAGTGTGATAGAAGGATATCAAAATGATCCAGGTGACTGCCATCAGATATCAGTCAAGACTATCCTTAAGTATCTAGGGAATACTAAATATATGTTCTTGGTTTATGGAGGAGATGAGGAACTAGTCATCATAGGATATGAAAATCCTAGTTTCTAGACTGATCAAGATAACATAAAGTCACAAATGGGATACATCTTTACTTTGAATTGAGGTGTTTTGAGATGGAAGTACCCAAAGAAGGATTTGGTCACAGATTTTGTTGTAGAGTCTAAGTATATTATGACTTCTAAGGTAGCTAAATAAGCAGTTTGGATGTGAAATTTAGTCTAAGATATTGATGTGATACCTAGTAGTAAATATCCCATCACATTATATTGTTATAGTACTACAGTGGTGGATCTCTCAAAAGATTCAAGTTCACATAAGCAGATAAAGTACATACTTCAGAAGTATCATCTCTTGAGGGATTTTTCATAGAGAGGTGAAGTTGAATTGAGGAGTATTTTTATGGACGACAATGTGGCAGACCCCTTGACTAAAGAATTGACTAAAAGAAACATGATTTTCATGTGAGGTCTAGCAGACTGAAAGTCATAGTCATGTGGATCTAGTCCAAGTGGGAGTTTTTTAGAGTTGGTGTCCTAGAACCAATAGTTTGTACTTTGATTATAATAATATTTTATATACTAAATATTAAATTAAACATCTTATTACAAATTGTTCATTGTTCTGCATGAATTTAATGTAATAATGTCTCAGATTATTTATCGCATTGATAAGGTCATAGTAGTTCCCCACTATGATGAGAACCTTGAAGCGCTATGAGAATCAACTTAATATAGTTCCACGGTTGGATAACATACTATAATGGGACACATAGTATATAGACCGTCTGGTACGAGTACTCATAAGAATATGAGACTTCTTCTCATGAAGTTTACACTTGGTAATCTCATTGATGGGAGATTATGAGAACAATCCCACTAGTAGGAATTCCACATGTTTTGGTGTCATTGGATATTCCAATCTGTGAGAATGTTTAATGGTCCTTATACTTTAAGATTACCATTAATGAATGTCATGACTCACACACTTATATTTGCTGATGAAAACCATCATTCCATATATTGGAAGGAAGTAGGGTATGTTTGGTGCATCATGAATCACATGTTATTAATGATTAAGTTAAGGAAGGATTTATCCCTTCTATATTAATGGAAGTTGATATAGCAACGCTTTGATTGAAATAGAACTGTCACCCTAAATTCCATGGCCATGGTGTAACAATGATTTTATTTCAGATATTCAAAGAATAATGTATCGAGCATATAGGTTGATGACACCATCATGAAACCTAATTTATGAGATATTGTGACAAAGTGATTATAATACATAGTGAGAATTTGTATTTGGTTGTCATTGTTGCAACTTTAAGTTTTTTCTCTTGGGTTCCTTGACCCGTTTCTAGACTATAATCTTGGACATTTGACAAGCTCACCTAATCTCAATTGGAAAGAATCCTAGATGGTCACACACTAAGTGTTTCTGTTGATCTCGATTAAATTATATTTGAATTTAATTAATGGAATAAATATTATTCTCAAGACTGAGGAATAATTTTATTCAATTTATATTGTTCTCATAAATTAAATAAATATTTATTCATCAGATTGTGAATAAAATATATTTATTTATTTTATTTAATATTAAATAAATATTTATTTACTATTTTGTGAATAAAATATTTCTTTAAGAGAATAAAATATTTATTTGGGTGTTCAATAAATTCAAGATGAGTTTGAATAGACCAAGACCGTGTCTGGTGATAAAATAATTATTTATGAGCTGATATATATTGTTTATCCGTTTTACACAAGTTAGCACACCAAATAATAATAATAATAATAATATTATTATTATTATTATTATTATTATGTGGCATGGGATGACATTAATGGTTATAATTATATTTAATGGATGTTATGTAATTAAATTTTGTAACTGAAATCCAAACTCTTTAAATAGATGGCTATGTCTATTGTGTAAAGCATAAAAAACTAATTCCAAGTTTGGGAATAGAGAATTGTTGTACACAACTAATTCTCTCTCAAATCCTCCTCCTCTCTCCCTCTCAATAATGAGAAACCGTAGAGATAATTTCTTTAAGACCAAAGAATGAGAGATCAAGAATGATCAATGTAAGATATTCGATTCACCGCACTAGCACCCAGAGAATGAGTGGTGTTTCTCAGAGACCATTGGATTACATGTGGATCACCTCTAGAGGGATTCTACCCTTGTATCCTCACAAGAAAAATACAATAAACTTATAAGGTCCTTTTTGGATGATCAAAAATCATCAATTAAGAAAGTTATTAAACCTAGGTATTTATTTCTGTAGACATTAAACAAATTAATTATAAATTTGATGTGAAATATCATCATTCTTGGTTTTGGTAAATGATTATCAAATTAAATTTTAATATATCTCCCTCCACTGAAATGATTCCACTACACCTAGAACCAACAGATTTATCCCTTGAAAAACTCACCAAGATATATATAAGAGAAGCAGTAAGACTACATGGAGTTGCACTCTTTATTGTGTCTAATTAAGATTAGAGGTTTAACTCAAGGTTATATAGAAGCCTTCAGTAAGCATTGTATACAATGTTAAGTTTTAATACTATTTATCACCCTCAGAAAGATGGTTATTATAATAGAACCATTCAAACTCTAAAGGATCTTCTAATATCTTCTTCAATGGATTTCCAAGGATATTGGGATCAAAACCTTTCCTTAGAGGATTTCTCATATAAATAAAATTTATATTCTAGCATTCAAATGGAACCTTATGTGTCTCTATATAGGAATAAGTTTCAAACTCTAACATACTAGAATTAAGTTGAAGATAAGAATCTTATGGGACATGATCTGATTCAGGAGATGAAAGAGAAAGCTCAAACCATTAAATATCATATGAAATCCACATAAATCCAATAGAAAATATATGCATACAATCTTCTATGAGACCTAGATTTTGAGATCATAGATAATGTTTTCCATTTTATATTTCCATGGAATAAATTCATGAGTTTTGGGAATAATTGAAAGATTATACCTATATAAATCAGCCCATTTGAGATCCTTGATTGCATCATATATATATGGAATATCAACTAGAACTCCCATATAAACTATCTCAAGTAAATGATGTTTTTCATGTATCTATTTTGAGAAAGTACATACTGGACCCCCCACATGTGATGCATCTTGAGTTCATACATCTGGAGAATGATATTTCAAAGGAGGAACAACTAGTGAAGATCTTAGATCATAGTGAAAAATTTATATGAAATAATACAACTCACTAGGTTAAAGTTTTGTGTCGAAACCATATGTTTGTGGGAACAACATGGGAACTAGACGAGGTGATGAAACAGAAGTACCCTTATCTATTCTTGTGTGAAAAATAAATGTTTTTGGGTGAAATTATTGAAGCAGGGAAGAATAGAATAACCTGAAATTTTATAAATGAAATTCCATTTTAAATGAATAAATTCCTTATTATTTAATGTTGTTATATAATACACATGCAGTGAGATAGATATATTGGACTATTGTAGAATATATCTTGTTGGATTTAAAAGACTATCAACCATATTAACCATTAATAATATCACCAATGTACATTGATCATTATGATCAGTATATATTAAGTGTTATGATAAAATCTAGTTGATGAATATGAAAGAAGTGATGGCCTTGACCAGTAGGATCATGCCATATGAATCCCATTTATCAGACCTTATGAGTGAGATGGAATCACAAGGCTTTTCCCTGAACCAAGACCAAGCTAAGATCCAAAAACTAAATATAAAAAAAACTATTTATGGGATAAGCTCAAGATTATCGAGATTATGACCCAAACAATGTTTGTTTAACCACTCCAAGAAATCACCACCATCACACACCTTACCCACTGGTTATATTCGGATGTAATAAGTGGTTATATATCTAGACCCAATAAATATGAATTTTTATATTTTTTTAATAAAATAATGAGTATATTTATCATTTTTTATAATTTCTTTATAAATGATTATATAACGAGTTTGATAAAGATTATATTTTGATATGAATAAATCAAAATTGTATTTTGGTGAAATATATACTCTTAATTAAGACACACTTTTGATAATTTCATGATTGTTTTTAAATTAATGTTATTTTAGTAAAATATTCTTATTAAATAACATTTATTCAAATACAAATGATAATTAAATTTAATGATGCCCAATGTAATTTTTATAAGGGATAAATTGTTATTAGTATCGTAAAAACTAGTATTTTTCAGTAAATAATGATTTTTTTAATGTGAAAATTCTAATATTTATTAAATTACTTTGATAAAATAAATATTTTTTTGATATCATCATTTCAAAATTATCCAATGGTTATTTTTTTCATAATTTTATGAGATGGTCAAATTTTTGAGTAAAAATTATATATGGTATAAATATACATTCTATATTATGATATCATAATAGCCAAAAACTGATTAAATGGATTCTATAAATATTATCCATGACCTAAATCATTTTCCCCTTTAAAATATATTTTTTAATTTCTTTGATTAATTTTATAAACCATTAATAAATCCTCCAAAACCTACATTATATTTTAAGGTTTTAAAATTAATTCTTTACGGACATGACTCACTTCCACATCACCAACAATATTGTTATAATAATTATATTCCTTGGCCTTATAAAATATTCAAAACCACTCTTCTTTGGTATAAACCACATAAAGATTTGTGTTTTTTATTATTTTATCATATAGAGTCTGGAACCTAGGTTTATAAATTAATAAAGAATTGTCCTCAATTTTTATATAAAAAACCACCCATCCTCCCACTCCTCCTCACTCAAAAAAAATATCATGAATTTAATCTTCATATTCCTCTCTCAATCCCTACTATGGTGTTACCAAGATCTTAATAAAGTCCTCCAATGATTTTAGAATCACCCTCTCAAGATTTTTTATTCTATCCCCATTCTCATTATTCAAGTAATCTCTTTGATTTATGCCCTTTTAATTTAAAATTTTCCATATTGTAATGTGTTTTTACACATAAAATTATTTTCCTCAGGATTTCCAAGTAATGAGAGACCACATTTAACTCTCACTAAATCCTTTAATCATTTTTTACACTCGTTATATTACTGAAATTATCCTGTGATTTTTTTATTCCAAACATCTAGGAAGTAAATAATTATCCTTATTTCCACTCAGCAGTATTCCCCTAGATATACCTATCCTTTTTTGATTGGTTAATTCCATGTATTTTACCCACATTATTTAATCATGGGGTTAAATGTGTTGAATAATTTTCTCATGTTTTATGATCTATGTAGAAAACAAATTCATATACATGATATGGATGTGATGGGTGGGCCGGAAAGTATACAACCCTCCAATGCATTGGGTAATGTTTTTATCTCATGAGATTAAATGTATGGTGAATGTGCGGTTATGCTAAGCACGCTATGTTATTATGTCCTGGAGGTTATCCTTGACATATGCTTATGATGTCATGTTTTATGTGTATGATAACTCTATATAGTGCACCTCTCTACTTCCCTAGAATTTGAAGGCCACTACACCAATTCCTTTCCTTGGTGGGGGAGGTATCTTCATCTTCCTTCTAGGGAGCCCAGATTCAACAATTATACCCCTTATCTAACACATATCTCCTTCCTCCCTTCCCTCAAATATTTCTTTTCCATAAAGTTCCAAACCTATTTGATGAACTTATATAACTTTATCTCTCATTATTGGAGTTCAACAAGGATTCTTATCTTTTGAAATTAACATTAATTGCACATTTCAAATATCATCTCTCATTAGTGGATTCATTCGATAGATTTTTTTCAGATCTTTTGGGTTACAAGATTAATCTATGTGGAGTTCTTTCGATAATAATAACGTCATGATACACTTCACATAAAAGGATGAACTAATTCAGATATGGTCTATTGTTCCTCACACTTGAAATGAATCCATATTTTTCCTATTTAGGTGGATTTATGATTTCTATGAGAATCATGATTCCCCAACCATAACTATCGGGGTTAGATTTCCTGAACTTCCACTCCCTTTTAAAAACCCCTCAATTATTAATATATTAGGGAACCTTATTATAAGATATATATATTCTTTGATAGTAGAACCCATTTAGTTAGTCATCCCATTTCTCCATAAATCTTTTTTTAAATAGATGTGTCTAGGGTGCCAAATAATTTTGTTTGGATTGTTGTTAGAGAAGAGTTTTGGTACAGGCAATTAGTTTTCTTTGAATTGTGGGTGGAATTTTGTTTTTCATTCAAGAAAATGGGGAATGTGAGGATAGTGTATATGAATAGGGATGTGAATGTATTTCAGAGGTCATATGAATCCTTGGGAAAAGTCATGTCTGTTCCAGGTGTATGTTTGAAGGATTTGGTTCTGATTGAAAATTCACATGATCAAATCAAGAACTCATTGGCTATGTGAATTGGATTTCTCATGGATGGAGAGTCATTGGAGACTAACTTTTCTATGGTTCATTTAGCTAATCATTTTATTTCCAATGGAGTTGAAAATTATTCCATCATCCAGAAGGAGGCATAGTGGTTTCCTCTAAAACCAAAGGTTGTTGATGTATTTGGAAGATTGAACTATGACTTGAAGGTTTTGTCTACAACAGGGATAATGGATACTCAAATGAATGAAACTAATTTTTTTTCAATGAGGAGGAATTGGAATATAATTATAGTGATAAGGAAATGATGGTGTCTCAGGAAGTAGAAAAGGGTAAGGAAACCATTAGTGGTTTTAGTGGAGGCATCAGGGAGTGGGTGAAGGTTACAGGTAGGGTAAGGTCGAGGGGGGCATCCCAAACATTCAGGTCATTAATCGGTTTAGGAACCTAGAGGTTGAAGGTTCAAAATAGGATAAAGGGGATGTGATACAATAAAACATCCAAAACGAAATTCCAACACAAAACCTCTTAGATGATCACCATTTCTATGGGATTGGATCAGAGGATGAGGTTTCTAGCCAAGTCTCAGTGGAAAGTATTGATGAAGGGCATGGAAGAGGTATTCATTGTCATTGGAGGGAGAAAGGGAGGAAAGAAAAAAGGGATGCAGGGAGCTGTATTGTTCTAAAGGGAAAGAAGACTAAAGTCTGTAAGGACTATTCTCATTTACTAAAGCTGATGGAAACTAAATCTTCCAAAAAGCATAATGTGGTGGAAAGTGATTCCATGGACCATTTTCAAGTAGTCCAAGATAATTAAATTTCTCATAATGATAAAAAGGTGATGGAGTGTGGTGAAGTCAAGGAACCAAAACAAGGTGTTGATAAGGCTATAGTCAGAGAAATGAATTATGTGATCTAATAATAAATGGATGCATTTTAGCTCATCATTAATTCGAAGGAAGAGATGTCAGAGGAGTAATTTGAGTTCAAAACCACATAAGAGGAATATAAAAGGATGGTTGAGAGAATTATTTGAGTGAACGTCAACATCGAAAAATGTTTTTAGATCAATAAGAAAAATCAAATTTTGGAATGTGGCTTCAATGAGAGAAATATTGGTGTGGAATAATTTATCAAAGTGTGAGAAAATACTTTCTATAATTTTTAATACCTCATCTTGGATGACCTAGACATTGAGGCCCCTATTTTTCATTGGATTCTTTATAGAGGCAAGATTTCTAACAAACTATAACATGATTTTAATAATTTTTTAATTTATTTTGGTTTCAATTGATTTCCTATCTTGAACTATAATGGTTTCCCACTTTTTCCTTGAAATTTATTTGAATAATAAAAAGTTAATTTTCATCTTTGTTTTATGTTTCTTCCACATTCCTATGACTAATTTATGTTATTATCTTATATCATGCTTCAATGTTCATGGTTATGAATCTCACCCCTTTATATCACCTTGATATGACTCTTTACTCACATTTACTACTTTACCTTATGATAATCATTGATTATTCCCCTACTATGCTTTAAATCTCACCCATTTCTTATGTATGTCCCTAGGTTATCCTATGCGGTTTTGGAAGAGCAGTGAAATTTTATGGTCATGCTATGGAGTTTTTAAATAATTATGTTGTTCTCATGTTTCACGTTATTTATAAATGTACATAATTTTCCAAAGACACTAGGCCTCACAATATTCTATGATTTTATTATATATATATATATATATATTTATTTATATAATAAATCATGAATTATAGTTCATTAAAATATGGTTTTTCATACTGGATACACATTGTGTGTGACCGTCTAGGCTTCTTTCTTAATGGAATTAGGAAAACATGCCTAAAATACAAGATTAATGTTTATAAACACATCAAATCACTCATAGAGATAAAAGTTTATTTTTTAATGAAAATTACTTCATATGAATTCTTACTATATAATATAATCACTTTTTCTTTATATCTCATCATATAGGTTGCATACTTTTTTCATCAACCTAAATATTTGATTTACCTTTATTTGGATCTATGAAATAAACTCATCAATAAACTACCATGGTCATATATTTAATAAGATATTTCTATTTCAATCAAAGAGACTGAGATATATAAATCATTTCTTTAATTATTCAATTAATTTTATATCACTTATGACTCACGCAATGTATCCTACATATCCATGAGAATATGTCATCATAGTTTTCATAAATACATTAAATCATGTGATTCATGATTTACATTAATAATAATATTAGGTTTAAGGAACAATAAACACATTTATGGATAAAAATATATAATGACACTAATAACATGGGAAATTATTAATAGCGAGTATGACCTTGTGACTTCCCTCCTTGTATATTACCCAGTGTGAGCTTCATGAGAATAAGTCTCATTGTGTTACGAACCCTCAACACATAATATAAAAACATTATATGTGTCTTATAAAATATATGTTTTATAGACTATTGGAAATATCTTTAATAATATTTTCATATCATTTTGAGGCTCTCAATATAGTATTATAACTTTTCAATATGATAGATACTCTAATGAAATTAATTAATTAAGGTTATATATAACAAAACTAATAATATGATATGATATTTATTGATATTATAATAATAAAAATTAAAAATTAAGTTTTTTATAGGGAACCAAATCCAATAGTTGTAGGAAAAATTGTTGGCTCTATGGAAGATATATGGATTTCAGAATTTGGTCGATGTATTGACAAAGTTTATAGTCTAGAATGTGTTGAGGTAGTGTTGTTCCTCAGTAGTGTTAGGAAAAATGGAATAATGATGGGGGAACCATATGATTATAATCAAGTTTGAGAGAAGAAAAACTTTTTTATATGTTAATGGAGGGAATTGTGGTGATTCCTGTAAATGATTCTCAAGTGATACATTTTTAGGATGAAGCCATGTGAAAACAAATTTCTAACTAGGTTTTTGAATTATCAGAAGAAGTGAATTGGGTAGTTTAACTTATGATGTAATATGGACATGGTAGAGTTTCATGACCAATGTTTAGATATCTCAATAAAAAATAACCAGGAGTTAACAGACCAAATAATGGCAACTAGATTTTGGGAAATCATAATTTACCCCTGATGAGTCCAATACTGAAAGTGTGGAGACACTAAGTACTTAAATGAGAGTCCACTTGTGATGTTTCCAAAATTGATCACTAATTACTGAAACATTAATTTCAGTATGTGGGAGTATTTTAACAATAATATGGATGACCATGTAGATCAAATATATATGGATTTATCCCTATGAATATCAAAAGGCGTTGGTTATAATTTTCACTATATATATTCTACTATATTAGCATTTGAAATCACTTGTAGTGGGGACTGGAAATCCTACATTATAAAAAAAGTATATTGTGGTATAATACATGGAGGATTCATTTAGGAAATAAATTTATTTTCAAATGGTGATACCAAAATATTTTTTCCTAAATGTTAAAAAGTTTTAAGTGTGGTTTAATTTTATGATAGTCAATTTATTTTTTATTTTCATTTGAATTCCATATAAAATATGATTACTTTTACTTTTAATCTTGATAATTTTAGAATATATAAAAGGAATTCAAAAAAATTGATCATATTTGGAGTATTAAATAAAATAATAATAAATTTAGCATCATCTTGAATTATATTGAATAAAAATATAAAAATAATTTTTTTGAAAAAATATACATCACATACTTTTATAGTCACACATCATGTACAATCAAGGATACACAAAAATAATTGTGAGGATTATATGCTAGTATCCTCTTGGAATTACACACCATGAATGAAGATGATAAACATGTCATGTAACACCAGTTAAATTATGATTTGTGGTTAATATTTATATTATAACCCATTCACTGTGATCTACACATCATGAACCACCTATCCCACCATCCATTGAGGTCCAAAAGTAAAATATCAATTAGTTATAGCATGGAAAGTCCCAGAAATTGATACTTGATTGACTAGACAGCATGTAATTGTGTACACATCATTAATTTTCAAACACTTATAAATATATTATAGTGGCCCAATACTTTTACACATATTATTAAATTATTTTAATCATAATTATCCGTGAAATCCAAACCAAGGATGAAAAATTCTAATGTATTTGGAAGAATATGAACATAATTAGAAAACATTAAAACAGAATAAAACATATTTTTATTAATTTCTATAATGAGCTTCTAGATCCTATTTATATCTTACAACTGCATAGGATGACCTTGTGATTACATAGAAAAAAGGGGTGAACTAAAAATCTTAGTAAGGGAACAAACACGGGGTTCATGCATAACACATGAGTTAAAAAGAATAACATGAAAACATAAAAAGAATATGTCATGAATAAACATATGAAATCATAACATATAGAACATAGAATCATATGATCATGTAAACATAGGAAAGTGGTAGAAACATATAACATGAAATAAACATGACTCAAGGGTAACTGCCAAGACTATATCACATGGAAGATAGAGTCCCATAATGGATTAGGTTTACTCTATAATCCCATAAATAACATCTCATGAGACTAAAAAATTAACTAATACATTAGATAAATATCTAGACACACCCATACCAACATGTTAATGCAAATGTGTGCCACATAAATAATCAAACATAATGAATAAACATAATGGTTTCTCATGGAAAGAAATGGGCATCATAATCATGTCATAAGGCATAACCAAAAGAAGTATAAAAATGGAATCCATGAATGAACGGATTTAAATCATTATTAGTAATTAATAAATAAAATATGATAATTTATTATGAATAATTATGTCCATATTAATTTAAAACAAGAAATAGAGTGGCTAGTAACTTTAGAAATGTGCCACTTAAGCATAGTTTTAAGGAAAAGAATAAAGAGTATTTAAAGAAGATAAAGGAATAATTGTTTCCATAAAATGATAAATAAACTAAAATTGATTTTTATTATAAATTGGTGGATTATATTAAAATATTACAGGTTTAAAATTTTTTATTGAGTGTACTTGAAAATGGGTAAGAAACAGAGAAGTTCCCTTTAATCGGGTTTGCTTATCGAGGGGAATTAAGAGTGTAACATTTTAAGATATATATTTACCTATAAAATAAATATGAATTGAGATATATATATATATATGTTGGGAGAATATATAAATAATATAGAATAATTATATATAAATAATTAAGATATAACTTGAATCAAGGAGATATAAATCTTTAGGAAAATGAAATATGTATGTTTAGAGAGATCTCTTACCTTATGTACGAATGTGTTTTTCACGTGAACTTAATGTTATGGATAATAAAATTAGATTCATTAATTTATTAATTAATAAAATATTTTACATTTATTTTATTTATTATAATTTTATTAAGTTCATTTATGGCCATTTAGATGAGTTATAAGATTCAATTTCATCGTTTTGGGAGTGTTTGTTTCATGGTTTCATGGTTGGTTTAGTTTTATATATTTATGGATTCCCTTTTAAAATGGAAATAGTACTCTAGAAGTTAAATTATATGGTATTAATGCACCTAAAAAAGTTTAAATGGTCCTATATATCATTTTTTTCTCACATGAGGATGATTCATTTGATAAAATGTTAATGATAATTGTTTAGTTTATTTTGGATGGTTTTCTGACCATTACACATTTGTTTCATTTTATTTAATATTATTTCTATATATTAGTTAAATAAAATAAAATAATTTATGATTTAATTATTGAAATATTATTTCACCATAATAAAATTTTTATGACCTTCCTTTAAGGTAGTAATGAAAAATGAAAACTCATTATCCACTAAGACGATTAATTATCACAATTTAGACAATGGTTTCCTTTCATTGAATTAGAGGTGATGAAAAAAGAGGATGGATATAAAATATTAAATTAGAAATATTAAACTTCAGTATATACATGATACTAGATTATTATGATTTTATGGATGAAGGAGATTAGGATAAGGTAGAAGAAGAAAATCAATTAAAAGAGGTAGTTTAAGAATGCTACCTCCTGAATTTATCCTCCTTGAAAGACCCCTTGAGGAACTTGGAATTAGTATTTTGGTGAGAATAGTAACAATTTTACATGGCTATAGTTGGGAGGAGAGTTTTTGGAATAGATTTTTAAATCTTCAAGTCTTAGAAGGTGTGAGGAGAATGGGATGTGAGGGGTGGTATTTATATGGGGAGGAGAGTATGTTTTTTAGAATTTCTAAAAATATTAAAATATAATAAGATTATTATAGATAAAAAAGATTCCAAATGAAATATAAATTTATATGGGATTACATTTTTTTCCATATATTATCCCTCTATTTCTTATTTAATATTTTTATTATTTTTAAAAAAAATTAATAAAATATGAATTACATAAAATATTATTAATGTTAAACTTAATACTATTCATTACTATCAATTTAAAAAAGTAAATACAATAAGTAAAAATATAAAAAACTATTTAATTATATCCTAAATATTTTAATATCATTTATAAAATTCATGGATCACATTAATTATATCAAATTATATTTATTTTAATATTTTTAATATCATTTATTTTTTTTATTGATTTCATATTTACAACATCGTCGTTGTGTAAGAATTTATGGTAATTATTTCTTCCATAAAAAATAAAAAAATTACCATGATTAATATAAATATTTTAGATTTCAAAATACTATTTATGGACAAATATATCTTCTGAAGAACAACATATTAAAAATATTGTGCTTATTAAAAATAATAGTGTGATAGGTTTGACTTCTCATTAAATAAAATAAAATAAAGGAATTAATGTCAACAAAGTGAACTAAAAAGGATATAAATTTTACTCATTTATTATTATGGTCTAAAATTATTTATACAATAGAATTTGGGAATGTTTTAGGGTCTTTTTCTAATACTTTCCTATTATTTTTACCCTTAATTACCCAATTTACCCTAAATTGTGGTAACAAAAATTAGTAAGGTTATTATTCATGTTGACCAAAAAAAAGGGGTATATTTAATAAATTTGTACTTTATGAATAAAAATATGGAATCTATTTTTCAAAATTTAAAATACCTATGTGGTAGAACTTAATTTAATATTAAACCATAAAAATGCAACGAACAACAATTTTTCCAAAAAAATGATATTTTAATTATAAATTTTTTTGATATTAAATTCACAAGTAAAATTAATTTAAAAGAACAAAATTAGATTATTTATAATAAAAATTAACTAATTAAAATTTTAAACTAATATAATTTGACTTTGTACATGCTTTAAAAAATGGTGTTTTTAATGCAAATCAGTATTTCTGACAATTCATTAAAATTTCAAACTTACTAAAAAATTATAAAAAAGTAATCCTAAGATAATTTTGAAATTATGATTTAAAAAATAATTTTTTTTTTCAAATAAATTTTCTAAAAGTTTCAAAATTAATTATATTTATTTTCTCATAGAAATAAATAAAATATTTTTTTGAAGAAAATAAATTTTAAAGAAAAAAAGGTATTTACTAAAAAAGTAGGTGTTTATTTCTTATTAAAAAATATATTTCATAATATGGTTATTCCTATTAATACTATATAATTAAATTTATAGGATTTAATGGTAATGTTAAAATAATAATATTTTAATAGTATATTTCAGTTCTTTAAAACTAGGTGTTGCGTACAACACAAGTGATTAAAGAAATAAATTTATTTAAAGAAAACAATCTCATAAAAATGTTGGGGTGTTACATAAAGGTCATGGGAAGTCAATCTAGGAAGAGGAATATTAAACCCAAAAACTAATTTTGTAATTATGTGATTTATCTGGGAAGTGATTATAATAATTTGGATTATCTTTTAAGTAAGAAAGAGGTTTAGCCAAGGGAATTAAATTGGATTTACACAAATTTATGTTTTTAATTTCTCCCATCACCCTAAAATACAAGTTGTATGGTTTATTTTTTTCTTGTTACATTTTTATATTGAATTTATGATTACTTTCCATAATTTTTTATCTAGTATATTTTAATTCAGTGTTTTTATAAAATTATATTAAAAACCTAATTTTATTTCACACACATTAATTTTTAAATACTACAGCACCCCTTGTTCTAGGTAAATAACCCTTTATTTATGTATTTTGAGTTTATATAATGGTTGGGTTATGTTTTGGAAGGTTCTAAAGGGTTTTATATATGATTTAGATTATTTTATGTAGGTGAATGGTTTTTACATAGTTAATAGAAACTGTGAAACATATCTAGAAAACCATGAAAATGAGGACTATGGCTACTAGATAGGTGCACGATTGGTGCACAATTTTGAAAAGCAGTGTCAACATTGAGTATAAACTATGTATATGAAAAAATAGGTATAAATATGATTGGTTCACAGTCTTTCTAACCATTTGAGCTAATTGTGTGTAGTGTGTCCTTAAGATAGTAGTACTGCACAGTTAGCATAGAATTTTCCAAACAGTGTTGTCTAACTATGCAACGTATAGTTGACCCTCCTAAAATTATGGATCTAATATAAATTAATCCTTTTAAACCTAATATTTCCCTTAATACTTCCATAAATATAATTCTATTTTCTCCCAATCTATGAGAAACTGTCCCCTTCAATCTGAGAGTGATCCTTAGGCGAATCAAAGTGCATTTGAGACCTCGATTCATTGGTAAGTACCTTCTCTTCATCATTCCTATTAGATACAAGGTTATTATATCTCTTGTAACCATATATATATTTCATTAATGATATATCTATGTGTTATTAATGATCTTATGATGAAATATTATTGGATCTAGTGAAGCAAGAAAGGGTTTTGATTGGATCTCGAAGTTTTCTTTTGGCGTTCTTCATTTTTGCTAATATTTGAGAGGTAGGTGGGTTATCTATCGATTACATTTGATTTTTAACTTAAAGGATTAGATTTAATTAAATTATTTTCTTGAAATGGTTATGAAATACTTGTGGTATTCTTGATGAACATTTTGTATTGGTATTGTTTGGGAAATTATGTAAAGTTCATTTTTTTTTCAAAAAAATCTTTGTTGATAATTTTAAAATGGTGATTTTAAAATTATGGATTATTTTGATTCTTGTAATTTATTTTTTGAAATGTTTTAAATAAATAAATTTCTTGATTGAAATTACTTGGTATGATTTTTTTCATAAATAGTTGGGTGTGATTTGAATGGGATTGATAATGGTTATGAAGTACCACCTTCAAATGGGACTAAGTATGGATGTGAAGTTCCACCATCAATGGTGACACCAAGAATTTCTGTGTATTTATTGTTTTAATGTGTATTTTTGTGTGCATACATGTAAAAGAATATTTCAAATCACATGAGAAGTGGTTTAAAGTATTTGTTGATGTTTTTATTGAAAAACTACTTTATGTATTCGATATATACTATTTTCACTGACTAAAACTATTTTATAAAATATTATAACAAGTTTTTTCCTAAGTGTGAGTTAGGAATTCATTGGTTAAATCCTACTAAGTTTAGACTCACCAACTAATTTGGAACTATATTTCATTTTCTAATTTCATCTATCAAGACATAGGTAAGTTCAAGTAATCTTAGTAATTTAGTGTTTCTTCTTGATATCACGGGCTTATCATGTGGAGATGGAGTTATGAGTGAGTTCGGTGTTTCTATGTGATGTCAATTTGGATTTTTGAGTTTGGTGGTGCTTTGGTACTATTTGTTTATATCTATTTTCTTCTACTTATACTTTGATTTGGTTTATTGGTTAGTTTATGTTGGAGTTTTATTTTATACTCATGCATCATATAGTGGTTTGGTTGTTTATTGTTTATGTTGTCTAGATGTTTTAGCTCTCAAAGGGATAATTTTACCGAAAATATTTTTGAGGCCCTTGGAATTTAATGTCGACCTATAGTTTCTTGGGGATGTCACCTAAGGCCTAGTAGTTCCTCCATCACTCCTTAATCCAATTTGGAGGGTAGAAATGTTACAAATGATATCAATCTTGTCCGGTCTATCTTTCATTTTGGGACAAATGGTTTAATCCTTTACATAGAAAATAGTGTTAGTTTGATATTGACCTAGAGTAATAAATAATATCAATATCAATATTGGGATGTATCTAGAAGATAAGACTATTAGAACTTGAAATATTGAGCATAAAAAAGGCACACCTAACCTATTTATGTTGAACTTTAAGTTACCAAGGTTTTTGGTTACATGAGTGTTTTAAGAAACTTCTAGTTTATTTATCACCTCATTGTCATGGGTTTATCTATTGAGAGTTTCATGAAATTCATTTATGATAAGTATTTTTAATATGACTACATTTTTCATTTTGATTTTATTGGGTTATAAAATGGATCAAAGATGTTAATTTTTGAAAATATAGAAAATGGTTGTTTTCAAAAAAATGGTTGTAGTATTTTCAAAAATGGTTAAAACATTGATGATGGTAAATTTTTTTAAATTTATTTTGTAATATATCTTAATGTACCAAATTAAAATTACTAAGACTTCAGGTTCTAATGAGTGATACCAAATGGTGTTTTTTTCTGGTTATAGTTAATGGAATTAGGTGGGTTTCATAGAAACCAACAAGTATAAGCTTCTGAGAATGTCGTTGCACCTAAGCCACATATGTGAAAAAATTTGGTACAAATCATTTTCTAGGAATTTTAGGCCATTTATAGGGGCAATGGGAATGATGAACCACAACAAGTGAACCTTTTAGTTTAGTTCCAAGAGTAGAATCCACCAATATTTTGAGGTGATTCTAATCTAGAAAAAGGATAAGTCTGGTTGAATAGGATGAATCAAATATTTTATTTCCTTAGGATTCCATAATAACTGAATGTGAAGTTAGAAAAATATATTCCAGAGGATTTGGAATGCCAAGGTTGGGAATTAGTAGTTCATTCTAAATTGGACCAAGTCATGACATGAGAGGATTTTGAGGACTTTTTTAACAAAAAAATATATCCTCATACCTTTAATATTTATATAATAATGAACTTATTAAGTTTTAATTAGGATAATCACATAGTGAAAGATTATACGAATAAATTTATAAACATAGTATGCATTTTATCAGATTTTGTTACAAGTGCATCCTTGAAGAATTCATTTTTGATTCAGTATTATGAAAAAATATTCCTTCAAAGACTATTGTACTTTTTATAATAGATTATATAGAGAAGGTCAATAGAGAGATAGTGGTATAAAAGGATGTCTCTTGAAATATAGTTACAGGGAGTATGTTTATTCCTAAGGGAACATATGGTAACTCTAATGATCAGAATAAGAAAAAGAGGGACATTGACTTCTGGAGTGGTGGGACATCTCAGAATCGGACTGTGGGATCAGTAAATCTACCTTATCAACAAAAAAGTAATATGATATGTTTTTAGTGTGGTTCACATGATCATTTCAAGAAATATTGTACAACACCACCTAGATCATTTCACAATTTCAAAAATATGGGACATCTTCAGCACTATAGTCACAGTGCTCCAAGATCTTGAATTAGAGACACATATAATTTTTCTCCAGAATATTATGATTCAATATAATGAGTGCAGAAGAATAACTCTCATAATTAGAATAGAGAGATCCATGGTGATTCTAAAAATACCATGAATCCTCGACCAGTACAATCTTAATAGGGTAACAAGAGAAAAGTGTAGTGAGTAAGGAATTGTATGGAATTGAGAAAATGATCATGGGTTATAAATCTATTCCTTTGATGGTGAGAGGTATGATTTTTTTTATTATAACTTTATAAATTTTTTTATATATATATATGCATGTCCCACTTGTTTTTCTTTTCTCATGTTTTTTATAATATGGTTTTACATGTTGAGACGATTCCTTTTATTTTGAAACTTCACACTCTTCTTGTCCAAAGAGAGTGTTGTGCCTTTATGTGTAAAGATCATTATTCAAGTATTGATGGGGATAAGTTGATTTGGTATTTCTATATGATTTATATGGATTACTATGAATTGATTTTGGGTATGGATTTGTTGACATCATTCATGGACCACATGCACTATTTCTCTTGAAATGTTAGTTTCACATCTCTAAATGGAGTCGAGAATATCTTTAGAGGATTTTGGGATTTAAAGGACAAGAGAATAAGAATTTTAGAATCTATGGTTGGAAATATATGAAATTAGTGAGTAGTGATGATGTTGTAGTATGAAAATGAGATTGAGAGTTGGTATTTTCAAACTATTATTGACCAATTTCTAGATATTTTACCCCACAATTTATCAGGGTTTCCACCCAAAATATAAGTTGAGTTTACAATTGATCTCCTATCAAGAACTAGACCTATGTCACTTAAATCTTATAGGATAGAAAAAATATAATTTAGGGAATTAAAAATTTGGTTATAAGAGTTGGAAATTGGAGGGTTCATTTTGACAAGCTTGTCTATGTGGGAAACACTGGTTTTATTTGTGAATAAGGTAGATGAAAATCTTAGGATTTGGGTGGATTACATTATATTAATCAAGTTAAGATAAATAATTAGTATCCTCTTCCGAAAATTGATGATTTGATTGATTAATTGAGGGGATCCCAGTGGTTCTCTAAAATTGACTTACATTCAGGGTATCGCCAATTGTGATTTTAGAAGGAGGATATTTCAAAAACATATTTCAAAAGTGGAAATGTGCATTATGAATTTTTCATTAAGGATTCTAGTCTTATGAATCCCCTATCCATATTTATGGACCTTATTTATATAATATTTTAGAGATATTTTTATTGATTTGTGATAGATTTTTTTGATGATATATAGGTTTATTTTATGAATAAATATAATCGTGAGAAACACTTTTTCTTAGTGTTGGGTATGTTTCAGGAACATCATCTATATGATAAGTTATCAAAGTGTGATTTCTGGATACAAGAGGTAAATTTACATAGACATGTAATTTCTAAAAAAGGTGTTTCAATATATCTAGAATAAATGGAAGTTATTATCTCTTGAAAACCACTAAAGAATGTATTTTAGATACATAGTTTCTTTGACTTAGTTGGATACTACAGACACTTTGTACGTGATTTCTTAGGTTTGGAATCAATAATGATATATTTGTTGAGGAAAAAAGTCCATTTCCAATAAAATGAATAATGTTCGATATACTTTCAATAACTTAAGGTTAGACTTATATCCTCACCTATCCTCACATTGATAGAGTCTAGACAGGGATACATATTCTATTTTGATGCATTGAGATATGGGATGGTATGTGTTTTCATGTTGAGAGATCATGTTTTTGCTTATGGTTCATGATAGTTATAATTTCATGAGAAGAAGTACCCAACACATGATTTGGAATTAATTTTTTTGGTCCATTCTTTGAAGACTTGTATTTTTTAACTCTTTGGTGAAAAATTAATAATGGTTACATATCATAATATTTTGGAACACATTTTATCACAAAGATATTTGAATTTAATACATCATAGATGGATGGGGTATCTATATATTTTTCACCTAAAATTGATATACACACCGGGTAAAGGGAACACTATGGAGGAGGAATTGATCAGGAATTAATATTCTTAGTTGGCTAAAGAGTCTTTAGAATAGTGGAAACTAATAATGGTTATAAAATATATTCATCTATATTTCTCAAACCATGGTGAGTTGGTCATTTAATTTCTAGTTTCTATTATTCCTAATTTGGATTAACAGGTCACAGTTTTTCATACATCTGATCATTCATGTGTTTCTATGAGGTAAAAACTCAAAGGTGGGGATTCAATTAAGGGATTAAAGTTGGATGGAAGTTCATTTTTGTGGTTTAGATATTGGATGATCATACCTTTGGAATTTCAAGAATAACTTCTTAGTGACTACCACCATTTGAGATTGGTTGTTCACCCTAGGATTTACAAAATTTATAAGGAATTGAATGCCTGATTTTATTTGGTCATCATGAAAGTAGATATTGCGGGGTATGTTTCTATATGCCTCAATTACCAGTAGGTAAAGGTAGATCACCAATGACTAAAAGTTATGTTCTAGTCCTTACCAATTCCCATACGGAAATGGGAGCATATTTCTATGTATTTTGTAACAAGTCTACCAAGGATGGTTAGGAAACATGATTCCATATAGGTGATAGTGGATCTGCTTAAAAAGTAGGCTAAATTTATCCTAATTCTAGAAACTAATTTGGTGGATGATGTATCAAAAATTTATATTCAGTAAATTATAAAAATGCACGATATTCCTGCCTCGATTTTATCGAATAGGGACTCAGTTTTATATCTCATTTTTTGAAATCCTTTCAGAAATACCTTGGAAGAAATTTGATTATGATTGTATATTATCATACCCAAATGGATGGAAATTATGAACGGGCAATATAATTGTTGGAGGACATTATTTGGGCTTGTGTAATGAATTTTTATGGCTCATAGTAGGAGAATTTTTCATTAGTTGAGTTCTTGTTTAATAACAGTTATCGTTCCTCGATATATGTAGATCCTTTTTAAGTATTTTATTAGAATCCTTGTTTTTATCCACTTTATTAGGTAGAAATAGGTGAGACTTCACTAATTGGAACTAAAATTTTTTAAGAGATAATAGAGAAGATTTAGGGGATCATAAAGAGAATGGATACGACTTAGAGTTTTTAGAAATCATATGATGGCCATCATCGATAACCATTTTCATTTTGATTGAGTGACCACATGTTCTTAATAATCAATATATGGCTTGGGAATATTCATTTTGGTAAGAAGGGAAAGTTATCTCCTCGATACATATTACCTTTTTAGAAAATATAATGAGTTAGTGAGTTGGAATATCTATTGGATTTTCTACAAAGGTTTAGTTCAGTGCACAATGTGTTTCATGTATCTTAGTTGAAAAAGTACCAAACTAATTTGGGACATGTGATTCAATGGAATAAAATTGACCTAAATCTAGATGCTATTCTGATTCATGTCACAATACATATTTTAGATAGGCAATATAAAATCTTTCACGGTAAAATCATCAATATAGTGTGGGTTTTATGGAAACATGGAAATATTTATGAAGAAATATGGAAGCGTGAGAAGGAAATGGGGAACTATTTCCCAAAATATCTTAGGATAACAAGGGTTTTATAATTTATAAGGATGGAAAGGAAAATGTTGGGGAAAATCTATCACCATTTTTTTTGGTAAATAAACCTTTATTTATTTATTCTGATTCTATATAATGTTGAGGTTATGTTTTGGGATGTTCGGAAGGGTTTTGTCATGTTTAAGAGGATTTTATAGAGGTACATTATTTGTGAATGATTAGTAAAAATTGTATATTATCTCTAGGATACCATGCAAGGTAAGATAGTGGGAACTATCCAGGAACATGGTTGGAACATGGTCTGGCGAAATTGTGTGAATGCACAGGAGAAGTTGTGCATCCTAAAATAGAGGGAAAACATAGTCCGTGCATGTTTTGTCTAAACATGTGATCCATCCATGTGAGATGTGGACTTAATATATCATCACCACACAGTTGGCACATGGTTTTCTAAACCGTGCTGCATGACTGTTCAGTGTGCAGTTATACCTCCTTAAATTGTGGATTGAATATGAATTCATCCTTTTGACCCTCATTTTTCCTTTAATCCACCTATAACTATTTTTTTTTCTACTAATGTGTGAGATATGATCCCATTTTATTTGCAATAGATCTTTAGGGGGATTAAAGTTTTCTGGAGGCCCATATTCATTGGTAAGTTCTTGTTATTCCTCTTTCTTTTTAGATCCAAGGTTCTTCTTATAAAAACCATTCTCTATATTATGTATTAACTAATTTTTTATTATATAAAAGTATATATAATACAACCCAAAATATTGAGAAGTCTAGTGTATTTGGGAATTAGGTACATTACATAACAACTAAAAACAAGAAATACATCATCTTTATTGAAAACCTCCTTAACATGTTCACAATATTCATTTGTACTTAATACAACATGGGATATCCTGTGGACATAAATAACAAATGGTTGAGTTGGAAATCCTAGTAAGGGAATAAACATGGAATAACATGATTAATATAATACATGTTATACAATAGGAATATCAATAGGAAATAAAAGGGATGAAAATCATAAACATGAATAATGAGGCATGATATAACATTATAACATAAAGTGAACATGTGAAATATGGTAACATCTTAAAACATTGTATCATAAACATATGTCAAGGATAACTATCAATAAATCAATATAGAAAAATTCCCATAAAGTAATCATGTTTAGTACCTAACACAACATTATTTCACATGAGACTATATATTACCCATTACATTGAAGCATAATATATTTCTGGGTGCACCCGTCACATTCATTTCATTATCATGCTTAAGTGTGCCACATAGATCATAAAACATGGAATCACTTACCATCACATTTTATTCCACAATAATGGAGTGTGTAATAGATACATGTAATTAATAAATAAATATGCATAAGTTCATAATGGTGAAAACCTTGGATAGGAAATGGGTATGGGTATTCACTACACAATTTTTTGGCATGGAAAATTACGACAGAATTTCAAAAGCATAACAGTGTCACTTAAAAATACATAAAATGGTTTTTTGAGAGAGAAAGGAATATCTAATCATTTGGATATAATATTTACTATAAAATATATTTTTAAAAACATATACCAACAATATGAATTGTAAATATAAGGAAAAATAAAATAAAGAAACTTGAATAAAGAGGAGAAGGAAAAGATCCCTTACTGAATTTTAACATGGTAACAGGTGTACATAAAGGTTCATAGGAGGCATTAATGAGAGTGAACGGGGTATCTAATCTCATATAAATAAATAATAAATTAGTATGGTTGTAGAAAAACATACCCTAAACAAGAAAAATAGGAAATAAAAGGCATAATATAAAGGATTTTCTTGAATAAAAAAGAGAGTGGAAGATCCCTTACCTTGAGAGTGTGGATCCAAATGGTTGGTAGGTTCTTATTGAGAGCTCGGGGGGACCTTTGGAGGACTATAGAGAAGGGATGGCAGAGTAAGTATGTGATCCAAATATTTTCAGTAAAGAGAAATGGGAGATTGGGTGGGTTCATATAGGAAATGAGTGGGAAATTATTTATTATTTCTCAAACATAGGTTTTGGACTCTATGTATTAAAATAACCAAAACCACAAACCTTCCCATGGTTTTTTCACATGGTTTATTCCAAAGGGGATTGGTTTTCATTATTTTATAAGAACATGTTCCTAACTTAATAAAATAATATCCTTGCTGACGTGGAAGTGATTCATACTCTAAAAGAAATGATTTTAAAACCTTAAAATATATTAATGGTTTTGGAGGATTCATAAAGGCTTTATAAAATTAATAAAATAAATATAAAATCACATTATTTTAAAATTAAAATATAAATTTTCTCATGGATTCCATATCATGTTGAAGACTCTTCTAAAACATAGAGGTGAATCTTGGATCTCAATCAGATATAATAGATAGTGGTACTCCATGTATCCTTACCACTTCCCTGATGTATATCTGTGCTAGTTGATCCAATGAGAAATCCTCCCGAATTGAAATGAAGTGTGAATACTTTGTAAGATGATCCACAATAACCCAGATTGCATTGTTTCCTTTGGATGTCTTCGGAAGTCCAGTGACAAAGTCCATGGTGATGTTCTCTCATTTCCATGTTGATATGGGCAATGGTTGCATCATACCCTTAGACTTCTGCCTCTCTACCTTCACTTGTTGACACACCAGGCACTTTGGTGTATACTCAGCAATCTCCTTCTTCATATTATCCCACCAATAATGCTCTCAGAGATCTCAATACATCTTTGTGTTTCCTAGGTGAATAAATAAATTTGAACTATGTTCATCATCCAAAAGTTCCTTCTTCAGCTCTGGACTTGATGGAACACATATTCTTTTCCAAAATCTCACAATTCCTTATTCATTAACATTCAACTCCGAGGATTTCCCTTTTTTGATAGCTTCCACATTCTTCTAAATTCCCACGTCATCCTTTTGAGCATCCTTTAACCTTTATGAAAGAGATGGTTGAGAAATAATTTGTGAAAGGATTAATGATGTTCCCTTTCTTTATGATTCCCATGTACATCTTCATCAAGTCTAAGAATATTGGATCCTTCTCAATTCTCATCAATGATAGAATTGTTGGGTCATTTATACTTAGAGAATCTGACACATAGTTCACTTTCCCAGGGTGGTAATGGATTGAGAACTCATAGTATTTGATCAGATCTAACCATCTTTGTTGGCGCATGTTCATCTCTTTCTATGTGAGTATATATTTGAGGCTTTTGTGGTTCATATATATTTCACACTTCTCCCCAAAGAGATAATTCCACAAAATTTTTAAAGAAAAGATCACCGCAGCCAACTCCAAATCTTGTGTTAGATAATTTTGCTCATGAGCTTTCAATTTCCTTGAAGCATAGGCAATTACTTTGTCATTTTGCATCAACACACAACCCATTCCCTTCTTTTAAGAATCACTAAATACCACAAAAAGTTCTCCACTTATGGGTAAAGTGATAATGAGTGCAGTGATAAGCCCCCTTTTTAACTCCTTGAATATTTCTTCACATTTATCACTCCAAGCAAACTTTACTCCCTTCCAAGTTATCTTGGTAAGAGGGTTGGACAATCGTGAGAAATTTCTCACAAATCATCGATAATATCCAACTAACCCCTAGAATCTACGGATATACATTACCGATGTTGGCCTCAACTATCCCTCAATTGCATATGTTTTGGAGGAATTTACAGATATCCCATTGCTTATGATGATATGGACTAATAATGTGACCTCCTTCAACCAGAACTCACACTTGCTGTACTTTTCATAGAGCTTCTCCTTCTGTAAGGTATCTAGTACAGTACTTAGATGCTCCTCATGATCCTCCTTGGTTTTGAAGTATATCAAAATATCATCTATAAATACTACCACAAATTTGTCTAGGTAATCCCTAAATACTCTATTCATAAAGTTCATGAATATTTATAGAGCATTAGTGTGTCCGAAAGGCATTACTATGAATTCTTAGTGCCTGTATCTTGTACGAAAAGCAGTCTTGGGGATATCTTCCTTCTTTACCCTTACTTGATAATATCCTGACCACAAATCCACCTTGTAGAAGTATTATGATCCACATATCCAATCGAACAAGTAATAGATTCGTGGGAGAGGATACTTGTTCTTTATCATGATTTTGTTAAGCTCACGATAATCAATGAAAAAGGCACATTGACCCATCTTTCTTCTTAACGAAGAGGACTGATGCACCCCATGGTGAAGCACTTGGGCGTATAAACCCCTTATCTAGATTCTCCCATAGTTGTTTCTTCAGCTCCTCAAGCTCCACAATAGCCATTCTATATGTATTTTTGGATATTAGAGATGCCCCAGGTATAATATCAATTGAGAATTCAACATATCTTCTAGGAGAAAGACCAGGAAATTCCATGAAAAAACACTTCAACGAATTCCCTCACAATAGGCATGTATTCAAGGATGTCTGCCTCCTTAGACTCAATCATCTGATCTAGATACGCATGCTCATAGGGCAGTAATATCTAAACTTGAGATGATAGAGCTAAAGAAGATTCATCTTCCTCCTTTCACTTGTATAGAATTGGGGGTCGATTCTCCACATAGAGAGTGATTTCCCTATCATGGAAATTTATGTTGGATCTATATAAATAAAGCCAATCCATGCCAAGAATTGCAACAAATTTTACCAGAGGGAGTATGATGAGGTTCACCAGAAAATTCAATCCAAAGATTATGACAGGGGAGGATTTATATTCATGGGATGCAATGATTTCCCCATTTGTCGTACTCACCGAAATCTTTACTTCCATGATTTTTGGTGGCGCTGGGATTGTTATACTAAACTTTTGGGATATAAAATAATTCATTGAACCTGAATCAAAAAGTGTGTTAACTATTCTTGAATTAATAACTAGCATACCTATCACCACTTCGTTGTTGGGGTTCACTTCGGTAGTAGTAATGGAAAAATCTCTCCCTTGTTGCCTTTGAGGTTGTTGGTTGCCTCCGAAAACCCTTGGATTAGGGAACTAATTTGAAAGATGTCCTGGTTATTTTCAGTTGTAGCAATGAACAATGCATTGAGGTTCGAACGGAGCTTTCCTATCCTATGTTACAACCGCTAGTTTTTCTTATCGGTAGATAATATATGGGTAACCTTCTCTTCCACACCTAAAGCATTTCTTCATCCCCTTCAGGAACTTTATGGGGTGCTTCTTTCTGCACCTTTTTCAAGTGGTGCATTGGATCTTCTTAGAGCTATTGGATTTATCCATTGGACCACCAGAATTGAAGTCCACCTTATGATTCTTATCCCCATGATACCCCTAAGATTCTCCAATCTCCATTTGGACCTTGAGGGAACATCAGATAATTTATTCATAGTTGTCAAAGTCATGTATCACCAGTGCTTTCTGTAGGCTAGGTTTCATCCCACCAAAGAAGCAGTCAACCTTGCATTCGGGGGTAATGACAAAGCCAGAGACGTATCGTGCAAGACTTGTAAAGTTTTCCTCGTACTCTCTGACATATTCATCATATTTTTTCTTGAGGGCAAGGAAGTACCTTTCCATCTTAAGTTGGATGGTGTGTGGAAAATATTTATCAAAAAACATCTTCTGAAAATACTTCAATTCCAATGCCTCGATCTCCTCCTCAGGCTTAGTATTTTTGATCAATGTCTACCATTGATCAGCTTCACCCTCCATACAATAAGAATCCATGAGAACATACTCTTGTTTAGAACATTGAAGGATGGATAATATCTTTTCAATAGATTTGATCCATTGTTCGACAATTGAGGGATCATATGATCCATTAAAAGTAGGAGGCCTTTGTCTCATTAAGCTCTCGATAGAAAATTGTTCTTTCTTATGGAGGGTTGAAAGTTCCTCTTGACCCATGTTTATATTAAAATCTTGAGTTAACTGAGAGAGAAGTGTGACAAAGTTTTTGATTCCCGCTCCCATCAGATTAGGAATCTCATTAGCACATTCATCACATTGATCTTCACATCGGTTGTTAGCCTGAGTCCTCCTATTACCGGCCATTGGCTGGAATAAAAACAAAGTTATGGGTAACACATAAAGGTTAATCCAAAGAAAAAACTAATGAATGATAAATAACTTTTATTTCCTTAACTTATGAATCCATAGGCTTTAATCTATGATATTCATGATCTACTTTCTAACATATATTCTTAGGGGCATTTTTTTAATTCCCTTAATAAGGGTTCATACTAAGCTTGTGAATTTACCAAAGAATATAACCCAGGATTTTCATAACCAAGAGTGTAGAAAGGCTCATTGTCATGCACCACTTCCCGTTTAAGTCAAGCTCAAAGCGGTGTTTTCAGTTTTTAGCCCTAGGATACATCTGTGCCAGAGCCACCTCTACCTATTCATATCCAGAAAGGGATGTATTTTCTTGATAAAACACTTAATCAATACTCACCAATATTTAGGGAAGTTTTTATTAACTTATTATTGTCTCTAAGTCTTTACTATGGTTTTCTAATCCTAATCCCAAAAATAACTAAACCTATCCTCTGATACCAACTATAATAACCCTGCGTTTATTACAAACATAAACATCATTTATTACATAAAACATCACTTGATACAACATTGAAGATCGAGATTTCTAGTGTATTTAGGGATTAGGAACATTACATAACAACTTACAACATGAAATAAAATATCTTTATTGAAAACTTCCTTTACATGACCACTACATTCCCTCTTACATAGCATTGCATGGGATAACCTAAGGACATGCATAAGAAAAGGGTGAGCTATAAAGACCAGTAAGGGAATAAAAATGGAATAACATGAGGAATAAAATATATGTTAGACAATAGGTATATAAATGGAGCAAAATATAAATATGAACATAAAGGCATGATAAATCATGATAATCATAACATGGGAATGTCACAACAATACGTAACATGGAATTAGCATGGGCCAAGGCTCATTGCACATGGAGCACGAGTAAACCCTCATTGCACATGAATAATGAGTAAACCCTCATTTAACTTGAATTATCATGAGTCAACACCAATTTCACATGACATATCATGATAATATACTTTACCCAATGCATTGGAGCGCTATTAGGGTGCACCCTTCTTAAACATTTTATTTCATGCATAAGTGTGCCACATGGATCATATAACATGGAATCAATCAACATCATAACTTATTAACTGATTAAGGAATGTGGAATAAATACATGAAATTACCATTAAATACTTATATTTGCATAAATTTGAATACCCTTGATAGATATATGGGTATGGTATTCACTACACTATGATCTTGGCTTGGAAAAAAGCGGTGCAATTTCGGCAGCATAACAGCATGACATAAGAATTCATAAAAATGGTTGATGAGAGATAAATGGGTATCTCATCATATATACATAAAATGGACAATAATGGGGTCTTATAGATACATTTCCCAACAAATTTATTGGAATTTGGATTCATAATACAAAATAATTTCTTGAATGTAAATGAGGAGAGAGAAATTAATTATGAAATTTCGGCATGGTAACAGATGTACATGGAAGGAATTAATGAGAGAGAAAGGGGTATAACATCATTAAAACATAAATAGGGTAGTATTGAAGATGTGAAAAACCATACCCCAACATTTATAATTGAAATTAAAATGGCATAACAACTTAAATAAAATTGGACAAAAATGATAAAGGAAGAAAACCCTTACTTGGAAGTGTGATCCCAAAGGTTTGAGAGGGGATTGAGAGGGGATTATTGGGATATTGGGGAACCTTGGGAAAATTATAGAGAGAGGAGGGAAACTGTTGGTCTAAATCCAAAGGCATTTAGTGAAGAGGAAGTGGGAGCTTTGGTGGGTTTATATAGGAAAGGAGATGGAATTCTTTATTATTTAGGTTTGGGATACCTCACATTAAACTAATAAAAACCACAAACCAGACCATGGTTTTTTCCCATAGTTTTTTACAAAGGGGAGTGGAAAAAATATTTTATAAGGTCAATGTCCTAAATTCTTAAAATAATAGGGTTTTTTATGTGGAGGTGAGTCACACTCTTAAAGAAAACAATTTAAAAAGACAAAATGTTTTATAAGTCTTGGAGGGTCCACTAAAGCTTTGTAAAATAAATCAAAAAAAACCAAAAATCACATTATTTTAATGGTAAAACATATATTTTCCGAACATTATGTTTATATTGTTTTATTACATCACTATTGGCTCATTATGATGTCATAAAACACATTATATATTTAAACGGTATTTAATTTTTACCCAAAAATCTGACTATCTCAGAAAATTATGAAAAATTAACTATTGGATAATTTTGTTGTCCTTATTCAAAAAATAATATTCATTTTATCTAAATAACTTTCTAAATATGTGAATTTTTACTTTTAAAATAATAACTGCATTTATAAAAAATTCATGGGTTTTGACAAAAATAGCTTTCAAACCTTAATAAAAATTACAATTGCATTCATAAAATTATACGATAATTTATATTTAATAAAAATTATTTTGATAATAATAATAATAATATTTTATTAAAATATTATTTAATTCAAAAATTCATTAATTCATCAAAATAGATTTCTTAGTTGAATATTAACTAAAAATATTATTTGTGCTTTAAAAACTATTTACAAAGTAACAATAATAAAATGAATGAAAATTATTTATACAAAAATAATGTACATAGTAATAGTGATAGGGTCTTGTTACATAACCCCTTATAACACCAACATAAGACTGAAGGGCAAGGTGTGCGATGGTGACAGACTCTTGGGGTGGATCTAATAACATCACTCGAGTGGTAATATCTATTAACTTCCACTTCTCCCGTAGTCGGTTCTTCTCAAGATTAACATGTTCAATCTCATCTTGGGCTTGGACAAGAGTGAATCCCAATGACTCCACCTCCTTTTCAAGCTCCGATAAATGGGATTTGTATGGGGAAATTCTACTGGATGAGGCTATCACTTCCTTTATATGAGTAAATTGGATTTGTTAAAACTCTATATTTATACTAATCATGTGATCACTGTTCAATGATTATATTAGAAATGGTCATAATTCATAACGAAATTTTAAAATCCAGAAACATAAAACCAATGAAGTTCATATTTTATATAACCATAATAATACATTTAATTAGATCAAGAGGAATTTACATTAATTAAATTTTAGGTCGTTACACAAACCCTTATAAAAATCACATTTGACTTTATAAAAATTATATGGTAATTAATATTTGATAAAAATTATTTAATAATAATATTTTATTAAAATATTTTTTATTTTGAAAAATAAAATTATTCATTAAAATAAATGCCTTAATTGAAATTGAATACCATTAAAAATAAAATTTGTGTTTTATTATTTAAAAATAAAAAATGTTTTTAAAGTATCAATAAGAAGTAAATATAGATATTATTATATTGAAAATAAAACATAAATTTTAATATTATTATGGTATTGATATATATTTATTTAATACACCATAAAATTTAATAAGGGTAAGGTGTGTGATGGTGAGACTTACATGGGGTGGTTCGGTGTACATGGTTTGGGATGTGTTCTCGGTGAGCTTGAACTTATATCATAAGAGGTTTTTCTCATGCTTAAGTTATTGTATCTCAACTTGGTATTGGTCAAGGGAAAATATCAGTGATTTTATATCCCTCAAAAGCTATGATAAATGGGATTCATAGGGTACAATCCTATTAGTTGAGTCCATCACTTCATTTTCTGTGTCAATTGGATTTTTTAAAACCCTATATTTATACTAATCATATGATCACTATTCATAGACTATATTATCAATGGTAACGATGCTTAATTGTATTTTAAATCTGATACGATAGAATAAAACCAAATAAGTTCATGTTTTTGTTATATCTATAATATATGATAATTTATATAATTAAATCCCAAGGGGAATTTTATTTATAACAGTTTGAATCGTTACAATCTTCTCCCCTTAAAAAATTTCACCCTCAAAATTTTATTTTTCCCACACTAAGATAGATGAGGGTAATTCTGTTTCTTCAATTCCTCTAGTTCCCACATTGCTTCTCCAAACTTGTGTTTTCTCTAAAACACTTTGACTTAGTGCATTGTCTTATTCTTTAGAACTTGGTCTCTATTATCTAAGATCTTCACCGACTACTCCACATATAAGATATCATTATATAATAGTACCACCTTTGGATTGAGTACATGTGAGGGGTCTCGTATGTGCTTTTTAAGAGGGATAAATTTAATACATATTTTACATGAGATAGGTTAGGTGGTAGTGATAGTTTATAATTCAATGCTCTAATGCGATCAAGGATCTTGAAGGGGTAGATGTATCTTGGACTAATCTTTCCCTTCTTCCCAAATCTCATGACTTTCTTCTATAGTGATATGTGGGGGAATACCCTGGTTCCAACATGAAACTTTAGGTCACATTGATGATTGTCAGTATAGCTCTTTTGTTGACTTTGAGAATCCTTGATGTTCTGCTAAATAGTCTTGAAATTTTCCACCATTTCCTCAACCATTTAAATACCTATCAGTTTACATTCCAAAAATTTATCCTTCTATGTAGGTGTTCTACATGTATTACCATAAAGAGATTCATAGGGATCTATTTAGATGGTTGAGTGGAAACTCTTATTGTATGTGAACTCTACTAGAGGAATATTTTGATCCCATCCTTATTTGAAGTCAATTGAGAATTCTTTAATTATGTCCTCAAGTGTCTGGATAGTCTACTCAGATTTCCCATCAGTTTGGGGATGATAAGTCATGTTAAAGTTCAACTCGGTATTTAGAGGATGTTGGAGATTCTTCCTGTCACATCCATGATTATTTTTTGAGGTAATATTTTGTTTATTTTTAGTTTAATATTTATGTCACGACCCCCTCCCCACAAAGTGTACCCCTCCTGGGCCGTCAATGTGAGAAGGGAGATAATGACCCCCGAGTCCCGCCTCCAGTAGGCCCCGGGTTGACGACTAGCACCGAGGGTATAATAACATACAAATGGGAGGCATTACCCTCTAAGAGAACACATGCAGAAGAGAGAGATAGAATAGAATCCAATCAACTCCAACTTAGAACTGAGATATAAAAGGAAACCAAGTACATATATGAAATGTCATGCAAAAGTACTACAACTGAAGGGGGAAACTAAAAGTACCCAAAAGAAAGTAAAACGACAACGACCACAAGCCCGAACAACTCCTCCTCCAACCGCAAGCTAGTAGTAACCATCTTGATATCCAACCTGCTCCAAGTGACCTAAAAAACAGTTTATATATACATAGGGTGAGTATAACAGTATACTCAGTAGGATCCTCCCCAATCCTCTCGTGCAAAAGTAAAGAAATCATGCTAAATCCCAGTGAACAACAAGTGAAACTAACTTGTCACCTAAATAGGTATACTATGTTCCCAACCTCACCATGGCTACTCTCACCAAGTAACGCATACAAGAATATAGAATATAGTAAATAATATCAAGGGTACCCCGCTACTACTGCCCCACTGGTTTTCCGCTTTGCCCCAACGACATACGTCCTGTGCATCTCTCTCCAAAGGCTTGCCTGTAGACACCTGGGCTAAGCTCCACAATCTGCACCTCGTGCACCACAAAGGCTTTCCCGCAGACACCTGGGCAAAGCACCACACCGTCCTCACAACCAAAGGTAACCAGGTAGTTTCCGGGAGCCACCACAGCTCACATAACATGTATCATACGTCGGGTATAATACCTCAAGCCATTACAGCCCATACTCCGAGTAAGGATCCTCAAGCCATCATAGCCTATACACGTTACACCTATAGTAGTCCATAGGATACTATATCCAGAATATATGCGTGTGAATAACCACAAGCCATTACAACCCTCTACACACATATATGGGGTAACTAACTGCTGTGCCTCATGGCACAAGTATCTACCAAGAGAAGAGAGCGGGGCCAAAGGGGGTAGTCATCCATTCGACCTCCCATCAGAATGTTGGGAAAAACTCCCCCCCCCCCCCCCCAGGGCTCAAAATCCCCGGGGTGTCAGTTTCCCTTAACAACAGGGTGGAGTAGTGTATAGAAACACAAAAAGTACAGAATATATATATGTAACTCACATCCACACTATGGTCATTACCTAGTCTTAGATACAACTGCAGCTAAGGTCTCTCAAACTCCAGGCTGCTGCTTCTAAGACTAAGTATCCTATAAGCACACAAACATTTGAAGAGATTTATTAGATTACTCCGTTCTCATTTTATCAGTTCCACTGTACATTAATTAATTCTTTAAACATTAATTAAGAATGAACAATTCCACATTAAACTGAATTGGCATCACATTTAAAAACAACTGCTCCTTTTTAAGATTCACATCACCTTTAAATTCCAGCATCTCCATCCCCGTGGATTTTCACCATTTAATCAAACATTCATTACAGAATTACTTTTCCACATTCCCAGGAATTCTAGAAAAGCATCATATGCTTCTAAACACAAAGGAGGCTCCACACGGTGAGTAGATATACTACCCGTCGAGTCTTTGCCGCCTATAGAAAGAGCATATACCCATTCTCCCTCGAGAGGCTAAACACGGAAATCACGTGGCATACCCCGCACGTCTTCACCTCCTTCGGAAGAAGGGTAGCAAGACCAGCTACCTTGAGCAGTGGGGAAAAGAAAAGAAGATTAACATTCAAGAAAACCGCAAGCAACCAGCAACCACATCCATCCCATTCCATCACTCCTGGTGTGCTCCCCGACACCCACATGCATAAACTGATGCATCTTGCCACTCTAGGCATCATCTTCTTCCATAACCACAAGGCCTCCATGCCTCCACATATCACAACAGCCATCCAGGCTCACATCACAGCACAAGCAGTAGGAAAACAAACATCGCATCATGGGCTCTTGACCCTTTAACAAACAAGAGGGTAACTCAGAACCCTTTTAGAAATTCCCACATAATCTGTTCTCTAATCCATATTGAATTAATAGATTTGTTATTCGTAGGTTCCAATCATGGATACCTAATCAGTAAGCTATCACAATTAAATAACCATGCTTACTTCCCTAAATTGATTATCCTCAAATTAGAACAACTACAACAATGACAATATCCAGATTAATTTATATGCCTCTTTATCTTTAGCCAATTAATTAACAATTAATTCCGGCTTTACGTTCGTTATCAATTTCTATCATGAACGAACAACAAATCAAAGAAAAAATAGATATCACTATATCTAGGAAAACATGAGGCAAACCGTTATCATGGTATAAAGCAACAACATGCGATCAACCAATTCTTTTAATCTGGTTCAAGTATTTAATTAGGTCAATTTCATTATGATCCAAAGGGTTAAATCATGATAATTATACGATTGCACATATACAATTAGAGATCCATGAATCCCCTACCTCAAACAGTTCCTCACGTTCTTTATCCATACAACAGGTCACGATCCTCCCCTCGCGACAACTGCATCCATCGGAGGATGTTGCGGTACGACAGTACCAACCAACCCCAAGAAAACCCATTAGAATCTTGGTAATTACATGGTATAATTATGGAAAGGAGGATAGGAGAAGATAAACCCCAAAAGAACGACGATACAACATACCTTATTGGGAAGATTGACCGACACAGTTCGGTTGCATCCAAAACAGAGCAGAACCAATCCTAGGAGTAAAGATTGATTGTGAAACTCCTACGGGAAGGATTGAAAGGTTCTAGTGCCTCTTAATCGAGAACAAAGGGAAAGAACAAGGAAAAATGATATCTCGTCCCTTTTTGAATATTAAAAGGGGCCATGGTTTAAGATCCGGTTAATTCTCCATTAAAAACGGATCGCATTAACCCACGCGGTTTGACCAAGTAAAACATTCCAAGCCTCAGGAATAATTAATATAGGATTTATGGAATTTTAAACGGCCTTAAGATCCCTTAAAATAAGGCTTTATATTTATTTTACGTCAAAGGAAACGTCAAAAGGGGAAAAACTGTAGGAGTCTGGAAACACTGTTCACCCACTGTTACTGTACATGAAACCGATCTGTGAAACTGATCTGTGAAACCGATCTGTGAAACTGATCTGTGAAACCGATCTGTGAAACCGATCTGTGAAACTGATCTGTCAGACCGATCTGTGAAACCGATCTGTCACACCGATCTGTGAAACCGATCTGTCAGACAGATATGTGAAACCGATCTGTGAAACCGATCTGTGAAACCGATCTGTGAAATCGATCTGTGAAACCGATATGTCAGACCGATCTGTGAAACCGATCTGTCACAGCGATCTGTGAAACCGATCTGTCACACCGATCTGTGAAACCGATATGTCACACTGATCTGTGAAACTGATCTGTCAGACCGATCTGTGAAACCGATATGTGAAACCGATCTGTCACACCGATCTGTGAAACCGATCTGTCACACCGATCTCTGAAACCAATCTGTCACACCGATCTGTGAAACTGATCTGTCAGACCGATATGTGAAAACGATCTATCAGACCGATCTGTGAAACCGATCTGTCACACCGATATGTGAAACCGATCTGTCAAACCGATCTGTGAAGCCGATCTGTCACACCGATATGTGAAACCGATCTGTCAGACCGATCTGTGAAACCGATATGTCAGACTGATCTGTGAAACCGATCTGTCACACCGATCTGTGAAACCGATCTGTGAGACCGATCTGTCAGACCGATCGGTGAGACCGATCTGTTACTATTCATAAAGCTGGAAACACTATTCACAGAACTGGAAAATTGGCAAAGTGTTGGGGATAAGTCCCCTTGACCTCCCGGAACACCTCCAACACCAAAATTCCACAAAGTAATGGACCAGAGAGGTCTGGTCCATTACATTAGATACCTCTCAAAACATTCTCATCCTCGAGAATTTAAAAACCAACCCAGAAGAAAAGAGGGGTCCGAACAACCACCCCATAAGATACCTCTCAGGGGAAAACCACCATGAGTAGTTCGAAAGGTGGAACAAAACTACAACATCCGGGAACAAACAATCCATACCCAAACAATTCATTCATAACATCACATGAAAAGTACATAAATAAAACATGAAAGGTCTAACCAGAGAGGAAACATCATTACATGAAAGGAGTTAAACATTGAACAACTCTGGGTACTGAGCACATATCTGTGACTCACGCTCCCAGGTACTCTCCTCCATGCCACCGTGTCACCACAAGACACGAACTAAGGGGATAGAACTCCCATGCAACACCTTCTCCTTGAGGTCTTGGATCTCCACAGGTTGCTCCTCGAAGGTTTCATCATCATCAATATCGATCTCTCCCCAATCGATAACATGAGATTCATCATGAAGATAACGAAGGATCTGTGATACATGGAAAACATCATGTATCCGACTCATATGAGGGGGAAGTTCTACTCGATACGCCACAGCTCCAACATGATCTAACACCTCGAAAGGCCCAACAAACCGGGGAGAAAGATTACTTCCACGACCAAACCTTCACTTCCCACGACGGGGAGTCACCTTCATAAACACATGATCCCCAACATTAAACTCTAACGGTCTCTTTCTTTGATCAGCATATGATTTCTGACAATCATGTGTTGTCTTCATCCTCTCACGAATCACCTGAACCATCTCTGTTGTATTCTTCACTAGTTCTGGTCCGAGAATTGCTGACTCTCCGACCCCAGTCCAGCACAACGGAGAACGGAAAGGCCGTCCATACAGGGCTTCAAATGGCGCCATACCAATGGTAGAGTGAAAACTATTATTGTAAGTGAACTCTACCAAGGGTAAGTGCTTTGTCCATGAACCTCCAAAATCAAGAACACAAGAGCGCAACATGTCTTCAAGAGTCTCGATGGTTCGCTCTGTCTGACCATCCGTTTGAGGATGAAAAGCAGTGCTAAGGCACAGTTGAGAGCCAAAAGCATGCTGGAGACCTCTCCACACCCTAGAGGTAAAACGAGGATCTCGATCAGAAATGATCGTCTTAGGAACTCCGTGAAGCCTCACCACCTCCTCCACATACTGCCTCGACAAAACCTCCACTGAGCTCGACTCCTTGATTGCTATGAAGTGGGCCGATTTAGTTAAACGATCCACTACCACCCATATAGCATCATGTCCTCCCAGAGTTCGAGGTAAACCTGTAACAAAGTCCATTGAGATGTCCTCCCACTTCCACTGAGGAATCTCTATGTGTTGGAGAAGACCACCAGGAACACGGTGTTCGGCCTTCACCTTCTGGGAGACTAAACATCGAGACACACACTCTGCAACCATACGTTTCATCCTAGGCCACCAGAACTGACTCCTTAAGGATCGGTACATCTTCGTCACACCAGGATGTACTGCCAAGGGTGAACTATGGAACTCTCGGAGAACCTTCTCGTGCATCGCCAAGGGAACAAAAAGCCTGCCATGATACAACACTCGGTGTTGTTCATCCTCCGACCAACCATCAGGGGCCTCCCCACAAACAACTCTGTCTCTCCAAACTTCCACCTCTAGATCACCCAACTGAGACTCTTCCACCTTCTGCATCAGGGATGACTGCACCGTCATCTGGAAAAGACAACCTCTACCCCCAACTTCTCCCATATCAAGATGTAATGCTGACAGTTCCTCCATTACTCTCCAAGAATCACCGGACTCACGCACAGTATCACTACGTGACTTTCGGCTCAGCGCATCAGCTACAACGTTCCCTTTTCCAGGTGTATACGATATTTCAAAGTCGTATTCCTACAAGAACTCCATCCACCGACGCTGCCTCAATTTCAAGTCACGTTGGGAGAAAACATACCTCAAACTCTTATGATCGGTGAAAACCACAAAGCGCTCACCAATGAGGTAATGTCTCCACAACTTCAGAGCAAACACCACGACTGCCAACTCAAGATCATGGGTGGCATAGTTGCATTCATGGGGACGCAATTGTCGAGACCCATAAGAAACAACTGACCTTTGTTGCATAAGTACACAGCCTAGCCCCAGATGTGACGCATCGTAGAAGACGTCAAACTGGACTCCCTCAGCTGGAAGACAAAGAACAGGAGCACTTACCAACTTCTCCTTTAGATACTCGAATGCTTCCTGACACTGATCAGTCCACATGAATGCTTGATCCTTCCTAGTCAAAGCTGTCAGAGGAGTTGTAACTCGGGAGAAATTGCCTATAAACCTCCTATAATAGCCTATGAGACCAAGGAAACTTCATACCTCTGACACGGTCTTGGGGGATGCTCATGACACCACTGCTTCTATCTTCGAAGGATCCATAGCTACTCCCTGTTGGGACACAACATTACCTAAGAAACGAACTTCTCGAGCCCAGAACTCACACTTGGACAACTTCCCAAACAACTGATGTTGGCGAAGAACTCCCAAAACGCCTTGTAGATTCTCTGCATGCTCCACTTCAGATGTGGAGTACACAAGGATGTCGTCGATGAAAACCACAACAAACTTGTCCAGGAATTCACGGAACACAGCATTCATCAACCCCATGAAAACATCTGGAGCATTCGTCATGCCGAATGGCATTACAACAAACTCATAATGCCCATGACGACAACGGAAAGCATTTTTCGGGATATCCTCATCCTTTACACGCATCTGATGATATCCTAACCACAAGTCGATCTTTGAGAACCAACTTGCACCCTTCAGTTGATCGAATAGGTCATCAATCCGTGGAAGAGGATAACGGTTCTTTATTGTCACTTTGTTTAATCGACGATAATCGACGCACAACCGCAAACTGCCGTCAGCCTTTTTCACAAACAAAACTGGTGCACCCCACGGTGACACACTTGGCCGAACAAAACCACACTGCAACAGACCATCGAGCTGTATACGTAGCTCTTGTAACTCAGAAGGGGATATCCTATACGGAGACATAGAGATAAGAGACGCTCCCGGCTGTAGCTCGATCCCAAACTTGATCTCTTGTCGAGGGGGTAAGGATACAACCTCTTCTGGGAAGACGTCAGGGTACTCCTCTACGACCCTATGAAACGCCAACTTTTGAACCTCTGAAGAACTCAGCATCATCCCAGCCATCATGGATGATAAGGAAGGAACTTGTCTATGACTCATTCGAGGATCTCTCTCACCAACAAACACCACTTCCTATCCATCTTCATCAAAGAAAACGACCTTCTTCCTGTAGCAATCCACAACAGCCTGCACCGAATACAACCAATCCATGCCGAGGATGAAATCATATGGTTGTATTCGTAAACATAGGAAATATCCCCAAGAGCGGTGCTACCCCAACACTAGCTCACAGTCTCTACATACTTCAAACAAATCAGCTCGACCTCCAACTGGCGTAGTCAACGCCAAGGGAACTGGAAGCCTCTCTACCTCAAGTCCCAAATCATGGAAAAGGGTAGGTGATATGAAGGAGTGTGTTTCTCCTGAATCAAACAAGGCATACACCAAGGTAGAAAACAAGCAAAGGGTACCTCAGAAGACATCTGACTCGCCTGGAGCTGGCAACGCTAGAGCATGAAGCTGACCACGACCACCTCCACGGCCTCTCTGACCATGATGACGACTACCACCACGGCCGCGCTCTGCTCTCTGAGGATGGGGAGCGTCATGGGGCTGTCCTATACCTTCTCCATCTACCCTTTGGTGATCTGAAGCTGGTGCAACCTACTGCTGTTGCCTCGGCTGGAACTGCCTCAATGGAGGAACCTGGAGTGGAGCGCCCAGTGCACGATGACTGCTCTGAAAAGTCGGGAACTCCCGCTGCTGATGACCACGACCACCACATGAAAAACAAGCGCCTGATCCCTTGGCATAGGCCTGAGATTTGCTGCCTCCATAGAAACGAGATGGGAAGGGCTGGGACCTACCCCCAGGTGAACGGAAACTCTTCTGTCCTGAAAACCGGGAAACCCGGACCACAGCTCTACTTCATGAGGAATCATGACGATTCCCCTCTCATGATGATCCAGTCCTAGCCAAAGTCCTCTCAACAACCTCTGCCCTCGCCAGCACCTCAAGATATGTCTTCAGCATAAATGGGGTGACCTGGCGCTGGATCTCTGGACACAAAGCCTCCTCGAAATTCCTCTCCCTGGCCTCATCATCTGGTAACTGGTCTGAAGCATATCGTAGAAGGTTCCTGAAACGGATTCCAAACTCTCGAACACTGGAGCTCCCCTGTCGAAGGGTGAGAAGCTCTTGGCGACTGGACACCTTCGCAGTCGAAGAAAGAAACTCGACTCTAAACCTGTCTCGAAACTCCTCCCATGAGATCACTGACTCCTCACGATCACCGAGGAACAAGAACCACCACTGCCTCGCTGCTCCACGCAGCATTGTCACAACCAAGGACACCCAGTGTTCCTTCCGAGCATGAATCGAACTGAAGCCTATCTCGACCTCCTCCAACTAGTCTTCTGTGACTGCATCTGAAACGGAGCCCTCATACTTCTGTAGACTCTGGCGCTGAAACTCTCGAAGTGTCTTCCTCCAAGTGTCATCTTCGTCAACCTCTACTTGGCGGTGATCTGCTGGAACAGCCTGTTGGGCATCTTCTGCACAAACCTGACGAGGACGTCGACCTGGAGCCATACCTGTAAAATAACAACTGTTAGAGCTCCTAAGCCTGGAATATAGAAGACTAAACATTAATTAATTAATTGTTTTGTTTTATTAATTTCAGGTTACCTATCCCAAGGTCTACCCATTCAAACACAGGCGCAAAGAATAATGATTCATGATCCTTTCCTATGTCTCTACCCTACAACCAGTATCACTTTGTTTAGTAGCCATCATAAACTTAAAGGTCCGTGAAACAGATCATAGGGGGCCCTGAACGCCTATGTCTCTGCCGGTCTCCAGTGTTTACCCCACTTTCTAAACATGAATGACACCGTTGCCCTACCATCCCATGCATCCTCACCTGTGCCTAACTCCGAACTCCATCCTATCCCTCAACCAGACCTCTGATACCACTCTGTCACGACCCCCTCCCCACAAAGTGTACCCCTCCTGGGCCGGCAATGTGAGAAGGGAGATAATGACCCCCGAGTCTCGCCTCCAGTAGGCCCTGGGTTGGCGACTAGCACCGAGGGTATAATAACATACAAATGGGAGGCATTACCCTCTAAGAGAACACATGCAGAAGAGAGAGATAGAATAGACTCCAATCAACTCCAACTTAGAACTGAGATATAAAAGGAAACCAAGTACATATATGAAATTTCATGCAAAATTACTACAACTGAAAGGGGAAACTAAAAGTACCCAAAAGAAAGTAAAACGACAGCGACCACAAGCCCGAACAGCTCCTCCTCCAACCGCAAGCTAGTAGTAACCATCTTGATCTCCAACCTGCTCCAAGTGACCTGAAAAACAGTTTATATATACATAGGGTGAGTATAACAGTATACTCAGTAGGATCCTCCCCAAGCCTCTCATGCAAAAGTAAAGAAATCATGCTAAAGCCCAGTGAACAACAAGTGAAACTAACTTTTCACCTAAACAGGTATACTATGTTCCCAACCACACCATGGATACTCTCTCCAAGTAACGCATACAAGAATATAGAATATAGTAAAGAATATCAAGGGTACCCCGCTACTACTTCCCCACTGGTTTTCCACTTTTCCCCAACGACATACGTCCTGTGCATCTCTCTCCAAAGGCTTTCCCACAGACACCTGGGCTAAGCTCCATAATCTGCACCTCGTGCACCACAAAGGCTTGCCCGCAGACACCTGGGCGAAGCACCACACCGTCCTCACAACCAAAGGTAACCAGGTAGTTTCCGGGAGCCACCACAGCTCGCATAACGTGTATCATACGTCGGGTATAATACCTCAAGCCATTATAGCCCATACTCCGAGTAAGGATCCTCAAGCCATCATAGCCTATACACGTTACACCTATAGTAGTCCATAGGATACTATATCCAGAATATATGTGTGTGAATAAACACAAGCCATTACAGCCCTCAACACACATATATGGGGTAACTAACCGCTGTGCCTCATGGCTCAAGTATCTACCAAGAGAAGAGAGTGGGGCCAAAGGGGGTAGTCAGCCATTCGACCTCCCATCAGAATGTTGGGAAAAACACCCCCCCAGGGCTCAAAATCCCCGGGGTGTCAGTTGCCCTTACCGAAAGGGTGGAGTAGCATATAGAAACACCAAAAGTACAGAATATATATATGTAACTCACATCCACACTATGGGCATTACCTAGTCTTAGATACAACTGCAGCTAACGTCTCTCAAACTCCAGGCTACTACTTCTAAGACTAGGTATCCTATAAGCACACAAAAATTTGAAGAGATTTATTAGATTAATCCATTCTCATTTTATCAGTTCCACTGTACATTAATTAATTCTTTAAACATTAATTAAGAATGAACAATTCCACATTAAACTGAATTGGCATCACATTTAAAAACAACTGCTCCTTTTTAAGATTCACATCACCTTTAAATTCCAGCATCTCCATCCCCGTGGATTTTCACCATTTAATCAAACATTCATTACAGATTTACTTTTCCACATTCCCAGGAATTCTAGAAAAGCATCATATGCTTCTAAACACAAAGGAGGCTCAACACGGTGAGTAGATATACTACCCTTCGAGTCTTTTCCGCCTATAGAAAGAGCATATACCCATTCTCCCTCGAGAGGCTAAACAAGGAAAGCACGTGGCATACCCCGCGCGTCTTCGCCTCCTTCGGAAGAAGGGTAGCAAGACCAGCTGCCTTGAGCAGTGGGGAAAAGTAATGCAGATTAACATTCAAGAAAAACGCAAGAAACCAGCAACCACATCCATCCCATTCCATCACCCCTGGTGTCCTCCTCGACACCCACATGCATAAACTGATGCATGTCGCCACTCTAGGCGTCATCTGCTGCCATAACCACAAGGCCTCCATGCCTCCACATATCACAACAGCCATCCAGGCTCACATCACAGCACAAGCAGCAGGAAAACAAACATCACATCGTGGGCTCTTGACCCTTTAACAAACAAGAGGGTAACTCAGAACCCTTTTAGAAATTCCCACATAATCTGTTCTCTAATCCATATTGAATTAATAGATTTGTTATTCGTAGGTTCCAATCATGGATACCTAATCAGTAAGCTATCACAATTAAATAACCATGCTTACTTCCCTAAATTGATTATCCTCAAATTAGAACAACTACAACAACGACAATAACCAGATTAATTTATATGCCTCTTTATCTTTATCCAATTAATTAACAATTAATTCCGGCATTACGTTCGTTATCAATTTCTATCATGAACGAACAACAAATCAAAGAAAACATAGATATCACTATATCTAGGAAAACATGAGGCAAACCGTTATCACGGTATAAAGCAACAACATGCGATCAACCAATTCTTTTAATCCGGATCAAGTATTTAATTAGGTCAATTTCATTGTGATCCAAAGGGATAAATCATGCTAATTCTACGATTGCACATATACAATTAGAGAGCCATGAATCCACTACCTCAAACAGTTCCTCACGTTCTTTATCCACACAAGAGGTCACGATCCTCCCCTCGCGACAACTGTATCCACCGGAGGATGCTGCGGTACGACAGTACCAACCAACCCTAAGAAAACCCATTAGAATCTTGGTAATTACATGGTATAATTATGGAAAGGAGGATAGGATAAGATAAACCCCAAAAGAACGACAATACAACATACCTTATTGGGAAGATTGACCGACACAGTTCGGTTGCATCCAAAACAGAGCAGAACCAATCCTAGGAGTAAAGATTGATTGTGCAACTCCTACGGGAAGGATTGAAAGGTTATAGTGCCTCTTAATTGAGAAAAAAGGGAAAGAACAAGGAAGAATGATATCTCGTCCCTTTTTGAAGATTAAAAGGGGCGACGGTTTAAGATCCGGTTAATTCTACATTAAAAACGGATCGCATTAACCCATGCGGTTTGACCAAGTAAAACATTACAAGCCTTAGGAATAATTAATATAGGTTTTATGGCATTTTAAACGGCCTTAAGAGCCCTTAAAATGAGGCTTTATATGTATTTTATGTTAAAGGAAACGTCAAAAGGGGCAAAACTGTAGGAGTCTGGAAACACTGTTCACCCACTGTTACTATACATGAAACTGATCTGTGAAACCGATCTGTGAAACTGATCTGTGAAACCGATCTGTGAAACCGATCTGTGAAACCAATCTGTCAGACCGATCTGTGAAACCGATCTGTCACACCGATCTGTGAAACCGATCTGTCAGACCGATATGTGAAACCGATCTGTGAAACCGATCTGTGAAACCGATCTGTGAAACTGATCTGTGAAACCGATCTGTCAGACCGATCTATGAAACCGATCTGTCACACCGATCTGTGAAACCGATCTGTCAAACCGATCTGTGAAACCGATCTGTCACACCGATCTGTGAAACCGATCTGTCAGACCGATCTGTGAAACCAGTCTGTCACACCGATCTGTGAAACCGATCTGTCACACCGATCTCTGAAACCGATCTGTCACACCGATCTGTGAAACCGATCTGTCACACCGATCTATGAAACCGATCTGTCAGACCGATCTGTGAAACCGATCTGTCAGACCGATCTGTGAAACCGATCTGTCACACCGATCTGTGAAACCGATCTGTCACACCGATCTGTGAAACCGATCTGTCACACCGATCTATGAAACCGATCTGTCACACCGATCTGTGAAACCGATCTGTCAGACCGATCTGTGAAACCGATCTGTCAGACCGATCTGTGAAACTGATCTGTCACACCGATCTGTGAAACCGATCTGTGAGACCGATCTTTCCGACCGATCGGTGAGACCGATCGGTGAGACCGATCTGTTATTGTTCATAAAACTGGAAACACTGTTCACAGAACTGGACAATTGGAAAAGTGTTGGGGATAAGTCCCCTTGACCTCCCGGAACACCTCCAACACCAAAATTCCACAAAGTAATGGACCGGAGAGGTCTGGGCCATTACAATTATTCCCTTGGGTTCCCCATGAGTTATTAGTTAAAAATTGATACTTTGGTTTTGGCAGTAGGTGGTGCATGGTTGGAACATGGTTAGAAGTAATCATTCACCCTTGCCCATGTAAGAGTGCAGCCAAATTCCATTTTATATAGTTGTGACCACACAGTTAGTGCATGATTTTTTAAACTATGTGGGCTAACTGTACGTCTTGTTCCTCTTGGATAATGAGCAATTCACTACAGCTGTATATTTTGTAAAACCATGCGGTAAAACCATGTAACTTTTCCTAGTCCTTAAAAAGTGTAAATTTACTCTTTTTCCCTCTTTTATTTTATCTCTAAAACTCCTTTCATCTTCCTCATTCATTATTTTCATCCATGGGACCCTCCTCTAAGATTTATTGAAGCCTTTGAACCTCAATCCTTGGGTGGGTTTGACCCTAGTTCTTTATCAAATATTTAAGTAAATCATTCTCCTATTTATTTCTCCCTCTTTCTAGGGTTATTCTTTCCTATTTCATGAGTTCCTATTTTATAGTGGGGAGCTTTACCTAAATGGGGTTTGATCTTGTGTTTTTGAAGAAAATATTTATTATTATTGTTAGATATTTCCTTTATAGGGTCTTATGGTGGTGTGGTTTTGATTTCACATTGATTTTCAGAAGTTTTCAAGTTTGAGGTAGGTATTACTATGCTTTTATATTATTGGATAATTTTTATATTCTTTCATGGTTGCTTGAATGTGTTCTATGGATTTTTTTTTTGTGAAAAAAATGTTTTGGAAATGGTTTGGAATTCATATGTGATGGAAGTTGGTTTTGGAAAATAAATTGGTTTTATTTCTGGTGTGATTCATTGTGGTGTTTCTTAAATATATTTTATTTCTTGTGTGAAAGGTGGAAAATGTGTTTTAAAAGAGTTTTAAAGGTGAAAATGTAATGAAAATTGGGTTTCCAAGTGAAATAGGTTTTGTTGAATATTGGATTCTTTTTTATGCACCTTAAATGTGTCTTTGAATTTTAAAGCATGTTATAAAAATGGTTTTGATTTGAATATGATTTTAAAAACGGTCTTTGACCATGGAAAATTATTGGATTCTATATGTGATATTTATTATGTTGTTTTCAAAAGGTCTTTATGAACTGTGTAAGTGATGATAAATGTATTTCAAAATGAATTTGATGTGAAAATGTGAAAATATGAGAGTGTAAATTTCCCTGCGTGCTTATGATGCTTGGAAGTTTTATTTTAAAGTGTTGGTTTATGTGATATGTGAAATGTAATTAAATAAAAATGGGAATCCTAAGTTTTCTAAGTGGGTGAACTAGAACTAGTATTCTAGTTTATTTGGAAGTGAATGAGGCCCAAATTCATCTAGCAAGATTGACGATTGAAACACTAACTAAACATGTGATATGATTGGAGACCGCTAGATATTTGGATGAGGTCATATCTAGTGTATCGTGCATGAGGATGTTGTTGGACCCCTATATCATTGAACAAGATCCTCTCTAGTGGATCATGCATGAAAACACTATTGGAAGTTGAGTTGGATGATTTTGATCACTGATGTATGATTTTCATAGAGTCCCACTTGTGCTAGTTACCTATAGGGATTTTACCATGGTGATATCTTGTGACATGATGCTTATGTGATGTGGTTATATCCATCGGTATACTATAGAACTTGAGTACATTTTTATTCCAAGAAAGTTTATTTATGAATTTTTTCCTTAAAATACTTTCTTGAGAAAGTTTTGTTTAAAAAGTTTTCTTATAAATGTTTCAAATTTTCTTATGCCAATGTGAATGTTAATTTTTATTCTAATTTTATAGCTTGGAATATTTTATTTTTGGTGGAATTCAACTGGTCTTTGGATCACACCCTACATACACCATTAGGTGTATGTAGACTTTGTTATGTGTGACCAAGGAAAAGGAAAGATGTATCATGGTGGTGATGGTGGATATGGTTTCTAGTGTTTCACTTCATGTAGGTGTTGATGGTGGTGTCTTGATTGTGATGTACATCTTGTTGAATGGATGTTTTTGGGATAGTTTTTTTGTTTTCATTCCATTTTAGTACTTGTTTTTTTGCTTAAAGTTGTAAAATTTTGAATCTGAAAATTGTTGTATCTCATTTCGTTATGTTTATCAATTATTTTTTGCTTATTATTTTTTATTGTTTGTGACCATATAAATGAGTTAAATCATTGCAAAAGTTTTTTTTACCTAGGAACTAGTTGTCACCCAGTGAGGATCATGAATTACCTTCAGTCTATGCCACAGATTGGGTTTGGTGTCGGGTTGGATGGAACTCTGGATTGGTTCGTGAAAAAATGGTATCAGAGTAAGTTATGCTCTTTTATTCAAGTTATTTGGGAATGATTCTGGATAGACAAAATCTTGGATTATAGGGATGTTAGGTTCTATTTGTGATTGGGGTGCCTAGTTAGCACACCTCATGATAGGAATCGAGTCATCGTGGGATTTGGGGATTGATTTTACTTCTTATCAAAGTGATATGTACATGCTGCAAACTGTATATGGACATTGGTTTGGGGTGGATTGGTTTGGTTATCTTGTTACTATGATGGGATTTGTTATGTTTTTATTTATGGAAGGGTTTGACATTTTTTTTGCTCAAAATTTTCATAACATGTGATGATGGTTCCCCCTTGTGGTTGTTGCTTGTTTTATTAAAATGTCTCCTCAGATAATTCTTGTGAAATTATAGGAAGAGGATAGAGAGAGTTATCCCTCACCAATTGATTAGAGGATGGTGGAAGATGTGGTTCAAGATGTCCAAGATTTTGTATAAGTAGCGGTCTCAGGTCCTGCTTAGGTTAGAGAAGCCAAACCAAGTCTTAGAAAGGGCAAGGAAAAAGACTTTCTTAAGAACAAGCCTCCTTCTTTTCGAGGTAGCATGAAACTTCAAGAAGTGAGGAGTGTCTTGAGAATATATAGAGTATTTTTGAGTTTCATGATACTCTTGAGGTGATTATAGTGAATTTCAATTCATTTATGTTGGAAGGTCCCATTCGGAAGTGGTGGGACTTAGTGGTGCAAGCTAGAAATCATGAGATGATGGGTTGTAAAGACATTAAGGTCATTTTCATTTTGAAATATTGTCTTGAGATTTTGGACTTCACCTGATCCCATGAGTTTATAGAGCTCATACAAGGAGATTGGTACATGATGGAGTATGTTAACCTCTTTTCAAAGTTAGTTTAGTATGCACCCGAGATCATTACCAATGTACAGATGAAGGATCATAAGTTTGAAATGGGGTTACAACTAGAAATTTGATCTCAAGTTTTCCTATTCAGGATAAAAACTTGTGATGAGGTGGTTGATCATGCCATGATGTTGGAAATTTATTGTAAAATAAATTTTGGTTTCTCGAGAGTAGTATCCATAGTGGGCAGTGACAATTCTTCTATGAAGAAGAGGAAGCAGAATGAGTAGGGAAAGAAGGGAGGTGGAAGTTCATGCCATCCTTCTTGGATGTCTTAATCTTTGGATTTTGATGTTGGGTTAGTCATGTTCCATTAGTGTGGGAAGGTAGGCAACTTTAAAACTACATGTTCTTACGCACCCAGACCTTGTCACCAATGTGGAGTTATAGGGAACTTGCAACAATTTTGTAGAATGGTGCACCCATATTTGAGTAATGTAGGAAATGTGGCTTCCAGAGTGATTTTAGATTAGCCAAAACCATCCAGGATAGTGGGATATCAGTTTTGAGGTCATGGAAGCAGGGCTGGATCATCTTCTAGGTATAGTCAGTTCAGGGAAGAACCATAGTCCTTTGGTCATTCTCAGGCTCAAGCTGATAAGGGAAGCTTCATGTGGTGGATCGAGAACCAGTGGAATTAGATACAAGACCTACGATAGTTAGAGGTATTTTTATTATTAAGTCATCATTATAGTTTTTATATTTTATACTAGTGATTCAATTTCTTTTATTTCTTCCCATATTGTGGATGTGTTAAAGTTACCAACTAATATTATGTCATGTGTGATGGAGTTGGTAATGCCTCTTGGTAAGAAGCAAGAACAAGGTTTCAGGTTTCCTTCTTGTGAAGTCACTATGTCCAAGGTCGAGCTAGAGTGGGATTATATTATCTTGGGCATGGACCAATATGATTTTATCCTTATCATGGATTGGATGGTGTGATTTTAGTAACACATTGATTACTATAGGCGGTGAGTGAGTTGTATGGAACCTGATGGAAGTACCTGAGTTTTTCATGGTGAGTGGGATCCTTAGTCATGATGTACTGGACCTCCACTTTCAAAATTGGGAAATATTTCTTTTCAAATATCTTATGTCACATTAGAGGATGATGATGATGCTCCTGAGAGTGGATTACCTCATGTGGTGGATGAGTTCTGAGAGGGTTTTCTATAGTATTTCTCGGGTTTACCTCCAGAGTAGGATATGGAGTTCGCTATCAATTCGGCACTAGTAACACAACCAATATCACTTCCCTCAAACAATATGGCCTCCACAATGTTAAGGAAATTAAAGTACAACTAAATTATTTTGAATCCAAAGGATTCATTCACCTGAGTTTCTCACCTTGGGTTGTCCTAATTATGTTTGTGAAGAAGGTCTATGGATCTATTTGGTTATGAATTTATTATCAAAAGTTGAATAAGGTGATGATCATTAATAAGTAGATTTTTCCTAGTATTGATGACATTTTTTATCATATTAAGTGGTAAAGTTGGTTCTCCAAGATGAGTTTGTGTTTTGAGTATCATCAATTCGAATTTAAAGAAGCATATATTCTGAACACGGCCTTCTAAATTAGGTATGACCATTTTTATTATTTGGACGTGCCTTTAGGGTTGAAAAATTATCTAGTGGTATTCATGGAACTTCAGAACAGTGTGTTCCACCAGTGTCTTGACCCTTTTTTCATGGTATTTTTTATGACACTTTGTTCTATTCTGGGACCTAGTTGGAGAAAGAGAGGCATTTGAGAATCATGCTGACCAATATTTGGAATCATCATCTCCATGAGAGGATTTCTAAATGCACCTTTTGGGATAGATAGGTGAAGTTTCTGGTCCATGTGATCTCATAATAAGGGGTTTTGGTGGACCTCGATAAGATCAGTTCAGTGATGTCATGGGAATAGCCAAAGAATTTGTTTAAAATCAGAATATTTTTAGGCCTAATAAGGTATTATAGGTGGTTTGTTAGATATTTCTCTCAGATTTATTCATCCATGATAGCGCTTAACCAAAAATGGGTAAAGTTTTATTAGAGCCTAGAGTTTCAAGTTTCCTTTGAGAATCTTAAGAGGTGGTTGAATACCAAACCTGTTTTGATCTTTCCAAAATCTGGAAAGGGTTATGTGGTCTATCGTGATGCCTCAGGTAAGGTTCTTGGGTGTGTAATGATGCATGATAACCATGTGGAGGATCATGGTTTGTTCCAACTTAGACCACATGAAAATAATTACCCAACCAATAACTTTGAGTTAGAAGTGGTGATGCATGCCTTGAATTCATGGCACTGTTATCTTTTTGAGGGAAAAGTTTATGGTTTATTTGGATAATAAGATCCTAGACTACAATTTATCTTGGAAATAATTGAGTTTAAAGTAGCATCGTTAGGTTGATTACCTTCAAGGGTTCAATTTTGATATATTTTATACCCCAGGAAAAGTTGTTGTGGTGGAAGATGATTTGAGCACAAAAGAGCTAGTGTAAGAATTGAAAAATTCTAGCAATGAGTGGACATTGGTGGGCCTTTTTTCGTAGATTCACATATATACTAAATAATATATTAGATTTGTGTTCTTAGCCAGTGTGCAGCTAAAACCTTCTCTCATAGATTTTATCCAACAAGATAAGCTGGGTGATCAGCTGTTCTAGAATTCTATGTGGGTTTTTAATGATGGGGAGGTGCCTTGTGAATGGTCATTGTCTCCTGAGGGAGTTTTTTTCTTCATGGATTGCTTCTCAATACTATTTTTTTAGGAAGATGGTGATATAGGATGGCCACAAGTATTAGTGGTTCATTCATCCTGGTTCTAGCAAGATGTACTATGATGTGCGTCAATATTTTTGGTGGCCAAGTATGAGGCGAAATTTAGCCGACTGCGTATCACAGTGTTACACGTGTCAGTAGGTTAAAGTAGATCACCAAAGGCCCTTCAGTTTTCTTCAATTTCTACCTATTCCAACATAGAATTGGGATAATATAGCCATGGATTTTATTATTTGATTACCTAATACACCTCAGGGACAGAATTCCAATTGTCTAGTGATTGAAAATCTAAACAAATAATCCCATTTCATTTTGATCATGGATTCAACCAAAGTATATGAGTTGGGCCAGTTGTATGTTCAGGAGGTTTTGAGGACTCATGGTGTTCCATCAGTAATTTTTTCTGATAGTGACCCCTATTTTATCTTGAAGTGTTGGGAAGGACTTCAGAAGGTGATAGGTTTATAGGTTAAGTTGATTACGACATACCATCATCAAACAGATGGTCATATGGAGAGGGGATATTATATATTGTAAAACATGCTCTTGACATATGAGTTGAATTTTGGAGATTTGTGGGATAGCCATTTGGGATTGGTTAAATTTTTATATAACAATTGTTACCAATCCTCGATTGAAATGGATCCTTTTGAGTCACATTATGGTTGTTCGTTTCATTCACCTTTGTGTTGGGATGAGGTGGGTGAGACCTCATTGTTGGGATTGAGCCTTGTATAGGATATGTTTGAGAAAGTCAAGATGATTAAGAAGTGTCTATTGATATCTCAGAGTCATAACAATTACAATGCTGATCAGAGGCACCGATCTTTTGAGTTTTTTTTGGTGATTTGGTATTTCTGAATGTGGAATCTATCTTAGGTCATCTTTGTTTGGGTAAGTAAGGGAATCTAATGTAAAGGTATATCAAACCTTTTGATATCATCGAGTAGATTTTTAAGGTTTCATACAAGTTATCTTTTCCTTCTCGATTGATGTAAATTCATGAATTATTTCATGTCTCTTAGCTAAAAAAGTTCATTCTGGATTAATCCCATGTCTTGAATTGGGAAGAGTTAGAATTAGAGACAGATTTGTCTATGTTTGAGCAGTTGGTAAAAATTATTGATTCATAAGAGAAAGTGATTTGTGGGAAGTCTATTACATTGGTATGAGTTATTTGTAATCATGGTAATGATTTGAATCCGACTTGGGAGTGAAATTATTGGGTTGAGGAGGAGTACCCATTTTTGTTTTCTGATCAAGCTTCATGTTGAATTTCTTGGGGAATAAAGTTTTTATAGTGGGGAGAATTGTTAAATCTATGATTTGGTTTTGAGGTAATATTTTATTCATTTGTAGTTTAGTCTTTACCCCTTGGGTTCCCCATGGATACTTTGGTCTTGGAAATAGGTGGCGCACAATTGGATCATGGTTAGGGGAAACCTTGCGCCCTCACCAAGGTAAGCATGTGGCTAAATGACATTTTGGACATTGGAAAATGAACATTTTGTGAATAGTTTTTTCAAACATTGTGAGCTAACTATGAGGCTTGTTTCTCTTAGATAGTGAGGAAAAAACGATTTCTGAATGGTTTGTAAAACCATACGCCTTGTCCAGGTCATTAAAAATAGAAAATTTACTCATTTCCCACTTGGATTTTAACCCTAAAATACCTCCCATCCACCCAATTTAGGATTTTCATCCATGGTATCCTCCCCCAATATTTCTTAAATCCTTTAAACCTCAATCATTTAGTGGTTTTGACCCTAGTTCTTTAAGGAATCTTCAAGTAAGTCCTTATCCTCTCAATTTCTCCATCTTTTTAGGGCTTTTCTTTCCGCTTTCTTGAGTTCATATTTTCTCATATGGTGTTTGAACTAAAGAGGGTTCAATCCTATTTTTTTCTGGAAAATATTGATTACTATTTTTCGATCTTAACTTTATAGGGTATTGTGGTAGTACGGTTGTGCTTTCACAGTTATTTCTAGAAGTTTTCAAGTTTGAGGTAGGTGGTTCTATGATTTTACATTATTATATGATTTTTTATATACTTGTTTGGTTGATTGAATGTGTTCTATGGGTTATTATTTTTGGTGAGAAACATATTTTGGAAATGGTTTGGCATGAATATGTGATAGAAGTTGGTTTTTGAAATAAAATTGTTTTATATCATGTTTAATTAATTATGGTGTTTCTTAAATATATTTTATGCATTGTATGAAAGGTGTGAAATGTGTTTTCAAAGATATTTGATGGTGAAAATGTAATGAAAGTGGGTTTTACAAGTGAAATGGTTCTTGTTTCATGTTGGATTATTTTTTGTGCACCTTAAATGTGTCTTTGAATTGTGAATCATGTTATAAAATTGGGGTTGATGTGAATACAACTTTAAATAGGGGATTTCCCATGGAAAATGATTGGATTATATATGTGATCTTTTTTTTTGTGTTTCCAAATTGGATTTATGGACCATAAAAGTGATGTGAAATGTATTTACAAATGGTTTTGATGTGAAAATGTGGAAATGTGAGGGTGGTGGTTTACTTGTATGCTTATAAATCTTGGTAAGTGTATTTTAAAGTACTGGTTTATGTGGTATGTGAAATTTAATTTTAGCACAAAGTGAATCCCAGGTATTCTAGATGGGTGAACTAAAACTAGTGCACTATTTGATTCGTAAGTGGTCGAGGCCCGAATTCATCTATTAGGATTGACTATTGAAATACTAAATAAACATGTGATATGATTTGAGACCACTATAACTTTATATGAGATCATCTCTAGTGACTTTTTCACATGAATGATTTTGGTAGTTGAGTTGGAGGATTTTGATCACCATGGTACGAATGTTCAAAGTGTCCCACTTTTTCTAGTTACCTATAGGTATTTTTACATGGTGCACTCTTGTGACATGATTCTTATGTGATAGGTGATAGACATTGGTATATAGTAGACCTTTCATATATTTTTATTTCAAGAAAGATTATTTGTGAAGAAGGTTTTCTTTAAACAATGTTTCTTGATAAATTTTTCTTTAAAAAAATTCTTAAAATTGTTTAAAATGTTCATATGAAAATTTTCATGTTATTTTGTCTTCCAGTGTTATATTATGGAATCTTTTCTTTTGGGTGGAATTATGCTTGGCTTTGGATCACACCCTATACACACCTTTGAGTGTATGTAGACTTTATTTTGTACAACCTAGGTAAAGTCAAGATATATCATGATAGTGATGGTGGATCTGGTTGCTAGTGTTCCACTTTGTGAAGGTGTTGATGGTGGTGGATTGTGGGTGATGTCCCTCTTATTTCATGGACGTTTTTTGGATAGTTTTGTTTTTCCCATTCCATTGTAGTAATTTCAGTTTTGGTTAAATTTGACACATCTAGAACATAGAGTTAAATCTTGTATCTTGATCATATACAATCGATAGTGGTGTTCCATGAATCCTCACCACTTCTATGATGCATATCTTTTCAAGTTGGACGAGTGATAATTTATCTCAAATCTCAATAATGTGTGAAGTCTTTGTAATATTATCCAACACAATTCAGATAGCATTATTTACTCTTGCTTTCTTCAAAAGACCAGTGAAAAAGTCCATGGTGATGTTTTCCCATTTCTATGTTGGTATGGGTAATGGTTTCATCATCCCCTTGCATTTGTTCCATTCATAAATCACTTGATGATATACATGACATCTTAATGTATATTCCGTGATATACTTATTCATATTGTTCTACTAATATTGCTCTTAGAGATCTCAATACATATTTGTACTTCCTAGATAGATGGATAAAGTCAAACTATGTGAATCATCCAACAACTCCTTCTTTAACTCGGGATTTGATGGTACACATAGTCATGACTCAAATCATACAACTCATTATTCATTAAAATTGAACTTTGAGAATTTATCTTTTCTTATTTCTTCTATTTTTTCTAAATTCCCATATCATCTCATTTATCATCATTTATCCTCTCCAAAAGGGATGGATGAGATTTTTTTTAAAGGATTGATGATAATAATTCCTTTATAACTCCCATGTCCATCCTTTTCAAATCTAAGAAGATCATATCCTTATCAATTATAATCAATGATAAAATTGATGGATCATTTATACTTATAATGTCTCCCACTTTATTCACTTTCCCAGGATGGTAGTTAATTGAGCAATCATATTACTTAATTATCTCTAACCATCTTAATTTGAACATATCTAGCTCTTTTTGTGTGAATATATACTTGAGTATTTTGTGATCTGTATATATTTTAAACTTCTCCCCAAAGAGATAATTCTTCCATATTTTCAATGCAAATATCACTACAACCAACTCAGGATCATGTGTTTGTTTTTTTTATTCTTGAAATTTCAATTTCCTTGAGTCATAGTCTATCACTTTTTCATTCATCATTAACACATATCACAAGACCTTATTCAAAGAATTGCTGATTAGTCACTGAAAGTGGCTAATATTAATTGTTAATATCTTTATATTCATTATTCCAAAGTCCATAAACATTGTTTTTAGTGCATTACATAAATAGAACTTCATTTCTCATCAAAAATGCAATTCATGTTTAAAATGAAAATTTGGGCCCAATCATTCATTTGTTTGTTGACAATATTATATTAATTTTATGAATTTGAAATTTTGGGATATTATTGATCACTTTGTTTGTAACATTTTATCTTTTATGTCCGATGTATGAATTCCAAAGGAAGATGGAGAATGTTGCGCCTGAAGGCAGAAACTTTGTGGAAAAAGCATAATGGGCCTAAGGCCCATCAAACAAATGTGGGGCCCAGAAACCAAGCCCAATGAAGCTCAAATTTATACAGTAGAAAGATAAAAATATTAGGATCATTTTATTCAACTTTGTCCGGAGCTAATTCTGATGTTTTCATGATGATAAATGGATCTGAAGTTGATATTTAAATGGTGGACCCGACATTAATGCACAGAAATCTGTCCCACCATTTCGACCATAACTTCCAAACGGCTGAGCCAAATTTCCTGAAATTTGAGAGCTTCTAGAAGACACATGTACGAAGATATGTTATATTTATGACACCTTTGGATTCGGCAGTATGAAGTGTCAAATGCACACGTCAAAATGGAGGATGAATCTGGCTGGTTTTGTGGTCAACTTTGTAACATTAATTTCCTTTTGATTCTTCACCCTCCTTTTGACTATCTTAATTATTGGGGGGGTGAATTTATTGTTGGGGGTGGACATAAGGCTCCTAATATGCCTATATAAGGATCTGGTGGTGAAGGAAATAATCATCTAACATTTTCTTTTGAATCCAAGTTTTTCTATCAATTGTATTTTCCCACTTTCGTTTTGTAATGGCATCGTCAATTTCTCTAATGTAAGTTTTTCATTCACATTTAGTATTTTAATAAAATTTATTCTTTTTCAATTTTTATTTTTCTTTTCTTCACATGTTGATACCGTTGAATCGTAGTGTGAATTTATTCACACCCGCACTTGTGAATTCATCACACAACGATGGAGTGTTAATTTTGATTAATGTTTTTTTTCTTCTTCAATCCCACTTCTTTAAGTCAATTACCCGCTTCCATTGATAGAATAGCATAAATGGAGGGGTAAAATTTTATGGGTTTATCCTAGGGAGTTTCATGGGCTGGATTGAATGTTATTTGATGTTCTTAAATTATTAAATTTGTTCTTTATTTTAAGAGTTCCTTTCTTTGATTTATCTTCTTCTTTGTCTTCACCGACTTTAACGATGACAAATTTTGGGTGCTGGTACGATCTAATTCCTTGGGGTGCTTATTTAATTGATCCTCTAATTGAATTGGTGATTAGCCTTGAAATTGTGTATGGATTAAATCGGAGAATGATATTGAGGGATTATTTCATTTAATGGATACCTCTTTAACCGATGAACAGAAAATCAAATGAAAAAAAAATACATCCAATAAATCCCAAGAGACAACCTAGGATCGACTCACCTTAATTAGTTGTTTTAATTCAAGTAATTTTATTTGTTTTATTCTTTAAATTAAATCAATATTTCTTCAAATCAATTCAATCCAAAGTTGTCCACTGCATATCCAATCCTGTATCCAATCTTAGTGTCTAAAGGTTACTTCTTCGGTCCCTGTGGATTCGACCCCTACATGTACTAGATCAACCGCTTTTACCAGTAGGGTAAATTTGGGCGCAACCAAATTTTGGCGCCGTTGTCGGGGACCAAGTAAGTCACCTTAGAACATCTTTCTATTCTCCCTCATTTCTATTTTCTCATCCCCATTTCTCTTCTCTTTTCCCCTTTCTTTTTTTGACCTTTGAAAATCACGATTCCAAATTTTCAAATAAATCCAATGGAGTATAATCAACAATATCCCTTTAAAAACTTAGGATGGAATCAGTTTGAAAATTCACATTGGGAATCACCAACCTTTTTTAATCAACCTTTGAATGAATACCCCACCCCTGATAACATGAACAAAATTTGTAATGATGAAGGTTTAAAAGATCAATTTCCATACCTATCAAGAATGATTCAAAAGATGAATAATGAGGAAGTCCATGATGTAAAAACATATATAAATCCTAATCCTGAAACAATTATTCAAAAATTGTGTGAACAAATGGAAAAAATGAATTCAGAGGTATCAGGTTTTAGACTAGAACTACAAAACATTAAAACATGTGTGGACCCCATTCCCACTCAAACCATCCCTTCATCAATATTTATAGAAGAATCTTGTATCACACAAACCCCTCATCCATTTATTGAAGAACCAACCTTAGGATTTTGGATAATTGGAGAGGATCGTGGAGTTTTTAAAGGGTCTTTAAATCAGGAGGAAATTGATTTTTTGGATTCAAAAGAGGAAAATTTGACATCATGGATTGAGTTTCCTGAATATAACTCCATTAATAAATTTTCAGAAGCACCAATCATTGAACCACTAGGAGAAATCACAAAAATTGAGTCTATACCCATTCCTGACATTCAACTGGACAATTTTCAGGAGGAATCACAATTTCAAAATGAACAGATTATTTCTAAAGAAGAAAGTTATTTTTCAAATTTCCAATCTTTTTTAGGAAAATTAAATCAACCCAACCTCAAAATTATGAACCTTTCATCCCCACTAAATTATCCCTTTATAGAGTACAAACAAGACCTTTAAGTTTTCATTCATCCATATCATTAAATCAATAATGTAGCAATGATCCTTGGTGTCTTAGGCAAGACTATAGAAACAACTCGATCAACCATTTTTGATATTCCTTGGATTTTACCAATCATTGTAGAAAATAGGATGTCATACGAAACAAATTTCAAAAAAACAATCAATATAAGTCTTGTTGAAGTGGAGAAATATGGGTTAATTAAAATTTTGAAAGTTGGAATTGGATAAGTTGGGGGGTACAAGTCGAGCCAACGACGTTAAAAAAAGCGCTGCATGGGAGGAAACCCATGGTTTTCATGTTTCCAATCATTTTGAATCATTTTATTTTTCATATAATAAATTACCATAAGTTGTTGACCTATTATTATTTTATGAGTAAGGATGGGTATGAAAGGGGAGCGCCATATTCATCCGTGTCACGTGATGTGATCTCTGAGTAATACCTTACCCATAAAATATAAAGAAGACAATGTATCATCAATTTATTTTGTTTTGTTTTATTTTTTGGTTTTTATAGGTTTAAAAAAATAAAAGGACATGTCGTAAGACATAAGGAAAATCCATTCACCACCATCCAAGCCGCTGAGACTCAAATCCAGGATTGAAGGGTGTCTATGGCATGCACTATCATCATCAACCACCAGGTGACTTCATTCCATGATTTTCATTTTAAATTTCTTCTTTGAACTCCTCTCCTACCCCCTTCTAGCTTTTCTTTTCTTTAAACACTAGGGACTATGTTATTCTAAGTTGGGGTGGGATAAAAAATGAGTTTTTATTTTGTGAATAAAAACATGCATGAAAAAAAAATTTCCATTAACCATAAACATGATAAACACACATTGCAAACTCTAAAATTTGATATCAAATAAATTTTGCATGCCTTGATTATGATTTTAATGCAAGTTTAAGTTCATGAGCATAGTTTTTGGAAAGTGCGGTTTTCTGATGTGATTTTACAATGTTTAAATTTTCATCCTATTAATAAAAATGCCACAATGCACGTCTACTGGATCGTTGGTGTAAATTTGAGTTCTTGGGTCCCTTTCATTATAGCATAGGGTTATGGGGTCACTTTTAGTTTAATTTGAGTATCCAAAAAAAAACAAAGAAAAAACAAAAAAAAAACAAAAAAAATTGAAAAATAATAATAATGACCACATAGAGAAATGTTTTATCCAAATGTGTGGCGTTCGGCACTTGGGGATCGTGACTCCATAGTTGTCTTTTCCAGAGATAGGCTTTATATCTCTATTGTAGAGCATGAAATTGACAAAATGCGTGGCGTCCGGCACTTGGGGATCGCTACTCCATAGTTGTCTTGCCCAGAGTTAGTCTTTTCATATCTATTGTGGTTAAAAAAAATCAAAAAAAAATCAAAAAAATTAAAAAAAAATGGATACTCATCTTAAGGTTTAATGTGATTCCCACCTAGCGCTTCCTTTTTTCCACTTGAACAATAAAATGGGCCCCATATATTTTATGATGCACAACATTTTATCATGCTTAATTGGAATTGGATGAAATGTGGCGATGAATTTGAACAAAGGAATGGGCTTGGGCTTGGGATATTCTTATGGACCTAGCTTGTTTTTAATGATTTTTATGGGTTTTCATAATTTTTTTTTGGTATTAGATATTTGGGTGAGCAATGTGTATTAAAATGTTTTTGGAAAAGGGGATTTGAATTTCATATTTGTAATTTATTTTGCTCGGGACTAGCAAAACTCAAGTTGGGGGGTGTGATTAGTCACTGAAAGTGGCTAATATTAATTGTTAATATCTTTATATTCATTGTTCCAAAGTCCATAAACATTGTTTTTAGTGCATTACATAAATAGAACTTCATTTCTCATCAAAAATGCAATTCATGTTTAAAATGAAAATTTGGGCCCAATCATTCATTTGTTTGTTGACAATATTATATTAATTTTATGAATTTGAAATATTGGGATATGATTTATCACTTTGTTTGGAACATTTTATCTTTTAGGTCCGATGGATTAATCCCAAAGGAAGATGGAGAATTTTGCGCCTGAAGGCAGAAACTTGCTGGAAAAAGCATAATGGTCCTAAGGCCCATCAAACAAATGTGGGGCCCAGAAACCAAGCCCAATGAAGCTGAAATTTATACAATTGAAAGATAAAAATATTAGGATCGTTTTATTCAACTGTGTCCGGAGCTAATTCTGATGTTTTCATGATGATAAAGGGATCTGAAGTTGAGATTTAAATGGTGGACCCGACATTAATGCACAAAAATCCGTCCCACCATTTCGACCATAACTTCCAAACGGATGAGACAAATTTCCTGAACTTTTGAGAGCTTCTAGAAGTAACCTGTAAAAAGATATGTTATATTTATGACACCTTCGGATTCAGTAGTATGAAGTGTCAAACGCACGTGTCAAAATGGAGGATGAATCTGGCTGGTTTTGTGGTCAACTTTGTAACGTTAATTTCCTTTTAATTCTTCACCCTCCTTTTGACTCTATTAATTGTTGGGGGTGAATTTATTATTGGGGGTGGACATAAGGCTCCTAATATGACTATATAAGGAGATGGTGGTGAAGGAAATAATCATCTAACATTTTCCTTTGAATCCAAGTTTTTCTATCAATTGTAATTTCCACTTTCGTTTTGTAATGACATCGTCAATTTCTCTAATGTAAGTTTTTCATTCACATTTAGTATTTTAATAAAATTTATTCTTTTTCACTTTTTATTTTTATTTTCTTCACACATTGATACCGTTGAATCGTAGTGGGAATTTATTCACACCCGCACTTGTGAATTCATCACACAACGGTGGAGTGTTCATTTTGATTAATGTTTTTTTTCTTTCTTCTTCAATACCGCTTCTTTAAGTCAATTACCCACTTCCATTGATAGAATAGCATAAATGGAGGGGTAACCTTTTATGGGTTGATCCTAGGGAGTTTCATGGGCTGGATTGAATGTTATTTGATGTTCTTAAATTCTTAAATTTGTTCTTTATTTTAAGAGTTCCTTTCTTTGATTTATCTTCTTCTTTGTCTTCACTAACTTTAACGATGACACATTTTGAGTGCTAGTACGATCCAATTCCTTGGAGTTCTCATTTAATTGATCCTCTAATTGAATTGGTTATTAGCCTTGAAATTGTGTATGAATTAAATCATAGAATGATATTGAGGGATTATTTCATTTAATGGATACCTCTTGAACCGATGAACAGAAAATCAAATGAAAAACAAATACATCCAATAAATACCAAGAGACATCCTAGGATCGACTCACCTTAATTATTTGTTTTAATTCAAGTAATTTTATTTGTTTTGTTCTTTAAATTAAATCAATATTTCTTCAAATCAATTCAATCCAAAGTTGGCCACTGCATAGCCAATCCTGTATCCAATTTTAGTGTCTCAAGGTTACTTCTTCCGTCCCTGTGGATTCGACCCCTACATGTACTACATCGACCTCTTTTACCAGTAGGGTAAATTTGGGTGCAACCAATTGCTGAATACCCGGAAAAGTTATCCACTTGTGGGTAGTGTGAGTACAGGTGTAGTGATAAGCCTCAGTTTCAACTCCTTAAATATCTCTTCACATTTATCATTGCAAGAAAAATTCAATCCCTTATGAGTTATCTTAGTTAGAGGGTATGAAAATCATGATAAATTTCTAAAAAATCGGTGATAATACCCAACTAATCTAAGGAAACTATGGATATCTTCACATATGTTGTCCTTGGTTATCCTTCAATTACTTCTATTTTTGAAGGTTCCACAGATATCCCATTTATTTTGATGATATTCCCTAAGAATGAGACTTCCTTCATCCAGAACTAATATTTTTTGTACTTAGCATAAATATTATCCTTTCATAAGGTCTTTATCATAGTTCTCAGATGATACCTATTCTCCTCCTTGATTTTGAAGTATATTATAATATCATCAATAAATACTTCAAAACATTTATAAAGGTAATCTCTAAAGACTCTGTTCATCAAGTCTATAAATATTTTTGGACAATTAGTGAGTTTTAAATGAATTACTATGAACTCATAATGCCCATTCCTTGTACAAAAATCAATCTTGGGGATATCCTCCATCTTTTCCCAAACTTGGTAATATCCCGACCGAAGATCCACCTTAGAGAAGTATTGTTATCTTTATAGCTAATATAATAATTCATCAATACATAGTATAGTATACTTGTTATTTATTGTGATATTTTTGATTTGACGATAATCAATGTAAACTCACATTGGCCCATCCTTCTTCATGATGAAGAGGACTGGTGCACCCCATCTTGAAGAACTGGGGCATATGAACCCTTTATCTAGATTCTCTTAAAGTTGTTTCTTTAGATCCTCAAGTTCTATTACATCCATTTTATATAGAGTCTCAAATAATGGTAATGTTCTATGTATATGTTTGATTAAAAATTCAGCCTCTCATTTAGAAAAGGACCTGGAAATTCCTCAGGAAACACATCATCATATTTCATCAAAATAGGCATGTCTTTGAGGATGATGTATTCCATATACTCAATCATTTGAGATAGATATTCTTTCTCATAGGGTAATAATATCCATTCTTGAGATGTTGTTTTTAAATAAGATTCATCCTCCTCTATGAACCTTTACAAAATCGGGGGTTGACTCACAACACGGAGAGTGATTTACTTCTCATGTAAATTTATGTTGTCTCTATATAGGGAATTCAATCCATACCCATAATTACATAAAATTACACCAAAGGAAGTATAAAAAGGTTTTATGGGATTTTCAGACCATAAATTTTGAAAATGGAGGAGTTATATACTTGGGATGTAATAATGGTCCCATTTTTCATTTTTACTAATAGCTCTACCTCCTTTTTTGCGGTGGTGTTTGAATATTTTAACTAAACTTTTGTGATATAGAGGAATGCATAGAACCAAAACTAAAAATTATTTTTTCTATTCTTTAATGAAAAATTAGAATACCAGTCACCACATTGTTTTCAGGATCCAAATCACTAGTTGTGATGGAAAAATATTACCCTTGCTGCTTTAGAGGTTGTTGGTTATCTCCAAAAACCCTTGTCTTAGTACATTGGTTTGAAAATTTCCATAGTTCCATGCATTTAAAGCAATAAAAAATTCATTTAGGGTTGAGTGAAGCATTCCTTTAATACATCGTATTAGTGGGGTTATCCCATCATTGATTGCTAGCTAGGTTCCCTTCCTTTATATACTTAAATCATTTCCTCATCCCCTGTATAAAATTTCTAGGGTTCTGTTTTCCACACCTTTGACAAGTGTGATGTTGATATTTCTTAGCACCATTAGATTTCTCCATCTGACCACTATAATTAAACTCCACTTTCCACTTCTTATCCCCATTATACCCTTGAGATTTGCTAATCTTTATTTCGACTATGAGGGCACATCAAAAAATTTCCTCATAGCTATCAAAGTCTTGGATTTCTAGGGTTTTTTGTAGACTATTTTTTATCCTATCAAAGAAGTGTAAAACCTTGAATTTGGGGATTACAACAAAGCCAAAGGCTTATCATACAAGTATTATGAAGTTTTCCTCATATTAACTGATAGATTATTCATCTTTTTGCTTGAGGGAAAGGAAACCCCTTTCAATTTTTAGTTGGAGAGTGTGAGGAAAATATTTATCAAAAAATATTTTATGGAATTACTTCCACCAAATTACTTTGATCTCTTCCTTTTTCTTTATATTCTTGATCAATGTCCACCACTAATCAGATTATAACACTATACAATAAACAGCGAGTAGAAATTTATCTTTCTTAAAACATTGAAGGATGGATAAGATGTTATCAATGGAGTGGATTCATTATTCCATGATTAATAGATCATATGATCCATTTAAAGTTGGGATCCTTTGTCTCATAAATCTCTCAATTTCATATTTTTATTTCATATGGGGATTTGGGTACCCCTTTTGATCTAGGTTTCTATTTAGAAACATAGTCAACTGAGAGACTATCTTCATAAATTTTACAATTATTTCTCCCATCTAGTTTAGCATCTTGTTGGGGAATTCATCACATTTCCCGTCACATTGATTTTTTACCTGATTCCTCCTATTTTTGACCATTGTATATAGTAAAGGGAAAATTAGGGAAGAATTTTTATAACTATTAAACACATAAATTGAAATCCAATGACATTAAATATATAAATTATAAATTATATTTATTTTCTAAAATTATGAATTAATAGGATTCAATCTATGTTATCTATGATCTATTTCCTAACATATATTATTATGGGTATTTTTTTTATTCTATTAATAATGGTTTATAATGAGGTTATGAATTTACCAAATCATATCTCTTGGGAGTGTCAACCTAGGTGTGCAGTAAGGCCCATTATCGTGCACTAGTTTCGGATCGAGTATATCACAATTAGGTATTTTTAGGTTTTACCCCTATGTATATCTATTATACATCCACATCCTCTTATAGTATCCATACAAAGATGTATTTTCTTGATAAACCACTTACTCTATACTTACCAAAATTTAGGTATGTTTTATTATACTTAGTCTTATACCTATATAATTCTCTATATTTTTATAATCCTAATCCCAAAAATTAATAAAATTTTCCTATAATACCAACTATAACAACCCTTCTCTTTATTACATATTAATTCATGGATTATTACATAAAATTACACATAAAAATACTTAAAAAACTCACTCATAAACATAGGTCAAGGATAAATTCCAGGGATAATGATGGAAAAAGTTCCATAAAGTAATCAAGTTTACTCCATGTCCCAACATGATGTCTCATGATACTATACATTACCCAATGCAATGTAATGCTATATAATTCTAGGTTCACCCGTCACATTCATTTTATTCTCATGATTAAGTGTGCCACATAGATTATAAAACATTGAATCATTTATCATCACATTTTATTCCACAATCATGGCGTTATTAATAGATACATGTAAGTCTCCAATCAATAAGTATAAGTGTATAAATGTGAACACCCTTGATAGGAAATGGGTATGGGTATTCACTACAAAATTGTTTGGTATGGTGAATCACAGTGGAATTTCAACTGCATAACAACATGAATTAAAAATTCATAAAATGGGTTGATGAGAGAAAAATGGGTCTCCCATAATTTTTATAGAAAATATTCAGTAATAGGGACATGTAATGACTTATCCCAACAATATTAATTTTAAATATAAGGCATAAGATAATGAAGAAACTTGAATAAATAATTGAAGGAAAATATCCCTTACTAAATTTCATCTTAGTAACGGGTGTACATAATGGTTCATGGTAGGGATTAATTATAGTGAAATGTGTTTATCATCTCATGTAAATAAATAATACATAAATAAGGATATATAACAATATACCCCAAAAAAGAACAAATATGAATTAAGTGGCATAACATAAAAGTGGTTCTTGACTATAAATGAGTGTGGAAGATCCTTTACCTTGAGAGTGTGTCTCCAAATGGTTTGGAAGATATTATTGAGATCATAGGGCACCTTGGGAGGACTATAGAGTGTAGAGTTCATATTAATTACATGATAAAAGTATTTTTAGTAAAGGTAAATTGGATTTTTATGGGTTTACATAGGAAATGAGTGGGGATTTCTTTATCATTTCTCAAACTTGGGTTTTAGAATCTATATAATAAAATAACCAAAACCACAAAACTTAGCATTATTTTTGCCCATGGTTATTTAAAAAGGGGGGTTTTTTCATTATTTTATAATTACAAGGTCCAAACCTAATAAAATAATACCCTTTTTAGTATTAAAAAAGGTCATACTCTTAAATAAATGGTTTTAAAACCTTAAAATATATTAATGGTTTTGGGGGATTAATAAAGGATTTATAAAATCAATCAAATAAACATAAAATTACATTATTTTAAAGTGAAAACATATATTTTATCATGGATACCCTTTATAGTATTTATTATATTACATTTGGGTCATTATTATGACATAATACACACCGTATATTTATATATATGTAATTGTTACCCAAAAATTTGATTGTATCAGGAAATTATTAAAAATTCACCAATGGATAATTTTGAAATTATGATTTCAAAAATAATATTAATTTTATCAAAATAATTTTCTCAATATTTAAATTTTTTACTTTTAAAATAAGAATCTACATTTATTGAGAAATGTTGGGTATTTTTGACAATGAGAGTTTTTGAACCCTTATAAAAATTACATTTGAATTCATAAAGATTATATGATCATAAATATTTGATAAAAAATATTTAATAATAATATTTTATTAAAATATTATTTATTTTGAAAAAACCATTAATTCATTAAAATAAATTTTGAAATTGATGTTGAATATCGTTAAAAATAAGGTTTGTGTTTTATTGTATAAAAAACAAAATCGTTTATAAAGTATCAATAAGAAGTAAATATAGAAATTATTATAGTAAAAATAAAATATAAATTTTAATATTATTATGGTCTTGATACATATACCTTTAATACACCAGAAAATTTCACAAGGGAAAGGTGCGCAGTGATGATACTTTCATGGGGTGGTTCATCGTACATGCTTTGGGCCATGATATCGATAAGCTTGAACTTCTATCACAAGAAGAATCACTTATGCTTAAGTTTTTAGATCTCATATTGGGATTGGTCATGGTAAAATCTAATTGATTCTATCTCCCTTACAAGCTCTAATAAATGGGATTCATATGGTACGATCCTACTGGTCGTGGCAATCACTTCCTTATCTATGTCAATTGGATTTGTTAAAACCCTATATTTATAATAATCATATGATCACTGTTCAATGACTATATTATCAATGGTAATAATGATTAATGGCCTTTTAAATCTTATAGTATATAATAAAACCAAAAAAGTTCATGTGTTTTCTAAATCCATGATATATAATAATGCATATAATCAAATCATAAAGGGAATTTTATTTATAATAGTTTAGTTCGTTACACTTATCTCTCTCTTAAAACCATATATCTATTCCATTATGGATATATCTATTTATTATTAATGATTTTATGATAAAGTCTTATTGGAACTAATGAAGGGGGTATGGGTTGTGATCATATATTTAAGTTTTTTTGTTTTGTTCTTTATTTTCATCAATGTTTGAGTGGTAGGTAGCTTCTCTCTCATCTCTACTTGATTTAGAACTATAAGGCTTAGAATTAGTTAAACAATTTCCTTGAAATGTATTTTAAATAAATGTGAGATTATTAATGAAAATTATTTTTGTTATTATCTTAGAAATTAAGTAAATTTGATTAGTTTTTAGAAAACCTCTTTGTTGATAATTTAAAAATGATGATTTTGAAAGTTTGGTTTAGATTGATTCATGTAAAAAAAAATTTTGAAATGATTTTTGGAAAGAAATTTTTTGATTTAAAAGAATTGGCCTGATTTTGGAATAAATAGTTGGGTGTGAGTTTAATGGGATGAATAATGGTCATTAAGTACCACCATCAAATGGGATAGAGTATGAAAGTGAAGATCAACCGTCAATGGTGACAGCAAGCTTGTGTGTGTGTGTGCATGTGTAGTTGTGTAAATGTGTGGTTGTGTTCGTGGACATGGAAATGAATATTCCAAATAAAATTAAAAAAACATTTTAAAGATTTTTTATAATTTACTTGGAAAACTAGTTTAGGTATTTGATATGAACTATTTTTTACTACTTAAATTTTTTTATAAAATGTTCTAATAAGTTTTTCCCTAGTGGAATGAGTTGGGAAGTCATTGGGAAAATCATACTTCATTTAGAATCGCCCCATTCTTGGGAACTGTTGTGAATTAGTATATTTTATCTATTGAGACACAGGTAAAGGCAAGGTATCTCAGTTATTTAGTGATGCTTATTAATACTATGGTCCTAGAATGTGAAGGTAGATCCTAGAGAAGTTTGACTATTTTTGATTGATGTCACTTTGGATTTTAGAGTTTAGTACCCTTTTGGATATCTTTGTGCATTCTTTTGGTTTCTGATTGTAATCTGATTGGGTTTATTTTTTGGGTTATGTTGGATTTGTATTTATTACTCATGCATCATGTATAGGTTTAGTTGGTTATTGTTTATATTATCTGGATATTTTATCTTTAAAATATAGAATTGTCCTCCAAATATTCTTGAGGCATTTGGAATTTATTTAAAGACTTTGGCATCTTGAGGATGTCACCTAAGGCCTATTATATCCCCCATCACTCCTTAGGCTAATGAGTGGGGGTGCTATAAAGACCAAGGAATAATGAGTAAGGGCATATTAACATGAAAAAGAATATAAAATATCAAAACCATTATATTTACTATTATTTTATTTTTAGATTATAAATTTATGTCATCATTATTAAATACTATAAAAAGAAAAAAGAATGGGTTTTATAGGGTGATTGTGTGAGTGTTGGACCAAGGACCCACTTTTGTAGTATAATCTTTTATTTACTAGATCATTATTTCAAATCATTTAAATAATTATGATCCAACATGATAATAAATTTATATTTACCACGATATTTAATTTGAATCTAAACCTTCCTCATGTATCACTAATATAGGATTTATTTTATCTTTATTTACCATCCCATATTTTTGTATCTCCAAAATAATCATTTAAATTCACAATCCTATGGAAAAACTTTATAAACTGGATTGACCCCTAATTTCAATAGCTACATAATTAGTTGGTTTAGGGTAAACATATACATTCTAATTTGGTTCACCTAATGAAAAGTTTGGATATATGAAATTTGATTACCAACAGGAAGGAATCCCACTATGTATAAAATTTGTTTAACTTGATATTCATAAGGGAAACTATAATAAATATAATTTTTGTAATGTAATTTAATTTTTTTGAACTATGGTGATATTTCCATGGTGTTTAATATAGTGATAGTAGACAAGAGTTAAAAACATAATTTATAAAAAAATGTTATAATTCACATATATAAGTGGCTAGTTATAATTATCGATATTAGTAGATTTTGTTCCATGATTTTTTAAAAATATAATCCATATATGAAACCTATGATCACTGTCTGCAAATCCTAGTTGTAGTTAAATTTATTTTTTTAATTGTATTTTTTTTAAATTTTTTTAATAATTGTTTTTTATTTTCATATTAAAAATATTTTCTATTATAAATGAAATAAACTTCAAAAATTTAATCTTATAGTTTAATATATAAGAAAAAGAAGAACCAAATTACAACAAACCACTAGTCTATAAATACCAAAATTATAAAAAATTATTCAAATAAATATTAAAAAATGTGTACATATATCAACCAATATAATATTTATCTCTCCATTGGTCATAGAAAATAATAGATCACATAAAAATTAAATTAAGGTTAATCAATGTATTATAATAGAATAATGAGGGTGAGGAATATGGAATATGATCTATGTGACATTCATTAGTTTGAACATTATGGAAGGATCAAACCGATTTATAATTTACTTCTAGACTATGAGTCATATAATTCACTCTACCATGGTATGGATCACCATGCATGAGGGAGAAATAATGTTGTTTCATAGTATAGGATGGAGAATCACATGACACAAGAGGGAAAATAATATGCTAAAACGGATTATAAGAAACATTACTAGAACCTATATCCACTATTTTAATACAATGGATGTAGGTTTTTTAAAATTAAATTACTCTAATGCCATAGTTTATAAATTATGGCCATAAATGAAATTTTTTACGTTTTTTTAAAAAAAATTGACACATTACTAAATTATAACAAAAAATATATCCAAACATTACTATACAAGGATGATATCCATGGTGATTAGTTATTGGATATCACAACCATCAAAATATATTTTTACCTATAACATATACTAACTTGTATAAAATCTAAGAGTCAAACCTACAATAAAAATTAAATATTTAAAGAATTTTATATATTTTATTAACAAAAAATTATCATAAACATCTAAGTAAGTAGTAAAGTAGTGATAAATAAACAAAAAAGTGGTCAGTATGGAATAAAGTCCTCAAAACAAAAAATGATAAAGAAAAACACAATGACAAGCCTAAATAAATATGAAAAAAATAGACAAGTTAGAGAAACATTAGTTATTATAGAAAAATTAAAGTATTTTATATTCTTATAAATGTGTTCATGGAAAAACTAGCACTTGATTTGGTTAAAAATATTTATTGAGATTTACGAACCAATTTTTTGTTTAATATCATCTAAATAAAATCAATAAAAAAGTGATATAAAAATCTTCATTGAAATAATATTGTCAAATAATTGAAATGTTCAACTAAAATTAATCTCATTCTATTAAAATTTTGGTCAACTTAAATTTTTTTCTTAATATATGAACATATAAATTTCTTATCGATTATTAAAATATGTATTATTTTTTTCAATTAAAAATATATGTAAGTAAAAGATTCATTTAAAATCATTAAAAAATAAACAAGAATGAAATAAAAGGAATTCTATCTATAATAATATGTTCCTCTAGTAGGTTTATCCTTAAATAATTTTCCATTAAAACATGAAAACATTTTTTGAGTTCACACACTTTTGAAAAGAATTATAGAATAAGAAAGAACTAGAAATTTTTTAAAAACATCTCCCATGCATCTAGTGACAAGAAAAAAACTCAAAAATATGGGCCCACTCATGGGTCATAATTCATATTAAAATGCCTAGTTTTACTCCATTATCATCTGCCCAATCCAACCATTATTCATTAACAATAACAACAACAACAACAAAAACAAAAAATCTTTAAACCATATTAAATGGGGTTGTCTATATGGATCAAAAGTCACCAATTAGCTGTATTGAAGACCATATTTTCACTAAAACCCTTTAGAATAAGATCTTCATGAATGATCGGTTTAAGAGTTATATTAGGAATACCCATACCTCTTTTAATAAGCGAATTAGTCATTAATATTACCCCCATTAATAGGTGTATCTGTTGGTATTTTACTAACATGTCCAAACCATCTTAATCTAGTCCCAAACATCATCTTATCAATTAGATCTACACCAATTTTCTCTTGCATACATTCATTTCTAATATTATCCATCTTAGTATGCCCACATACCCATATTAACATTTACATGCTCAGTAACCATATTTTATTGTATAATATGTCCCATAAAAAATCTGTAAATAATTCAAAAATTTATCTAATTATAATATAATTCCATTTAAAAAAATTAAAAACTGATTTCAAAATATGAAATTAAACAAACAATAAAAATTCAATACTAAAAATAAACAATTAAATCAACAATTATAATAATAATTATAATTCAAATCATTTAAAACCATTTCAAAGTTAATAAACTATTATAATGAATACAATAATATAAAATGTCAGTCTTTGAACATGAAACATTAAAATTTTAAATCACATAAAAAAATTATTTTACATCTCAAAAAATTAATATTTTTTTATAAAAAATGTAATATTTTGAAAAATAGAACATTAATTAATTTAATCACAAAAAAACATATTTAATCAATAAATTTAACAAAAAATACCCATTTAAACATCCAAATAACTAAATACCAAAATTCAACCAATAAAAAATTATTTTCAATTTAATAATAACTAATTCATGGCATTAAAATGTTAAAAGTTAAATTTCCATTATGTACCAGTGATATTTCAATTTTTTCACACCATAGTTTCAATTTTTAAAATTTTGTCTAAATTTTATTATGTCATGGGAAAAAAATTCAAGTACCATATATAACTTCTCATTATCTCTCTATCTATATTTTTGATCTACTCCTATTTAATCCGCATTTTTTCAATCACTTATCCATTCAATAATTTGAATATGGTATTCTTAATTATACTCTTATCATTTGGTTTTTTAGTTATTTGTTTTTTAAATGGTAAAAAATTTATGATTTTTTATGAAGAAGAATTTTTATAATAAATTTAAGAATATAAAACAACCACATGATAATTTTTATCCAGATTTTAAAATTCACTACTAAACGCTGTTGAGGATATCGCATGAGTTATTTCATAACAAATGATGAATATCTACAAATAATATTCATATTATAAGGACACTACAACACACACAAAAAAATTAATTCAACATTTTTTGTTTATTTTTCTTATTCTCATATTTTTTTGTAATTTTTATTTCAAATATCTCCTCATTTAATCCAAGTAAGTAATTTGCATTAAAATATTTTAAAAATGATTAAACACTTTAGAAGTCGGTTATCAAAATAACTAAGGTCAAAATTCCTTAAAGGATTTCTTTTAATATCAATTATTATAATAACCTATGTATAATGTCTAAAAACAATTATTCTAATGATGGTTTATTAAACTAATTTTAAAAACAATTACAACTTCTATTTAATTTTTCAGAAAGAAAATTGATGTTAAAAATAAAAAAACTGATATGAAAAGGTATTTTTCTACTAGTACAGCACCTTCGGGACTGAAAATAGTTTATAATATAAATATAAGGGGTTAGAATATAGTCATACATAGTAGGACACTCTCTTAAAACTCATTAAAATGTGAAATAATCATCAAAATCCTTGTGAATAGATGGAAGAAACCAACTCGTTTCCTAATTAGGTGACACAATATCTCATCCTCATCATGGATTTCTCAACATATTATTCATAGATATAAGAAAATCTATATCAAAAGTATATACATAAGAAAATTACCCAGTATCCACTTCCCTGTTTATTTATCACTCTCAAACGACAATGATTAATTCCATGTGCTGCAATCCCTTCTATAATTCATCATGCACCCCATCCACACATACCACAACTATAACATTATATAATCCATCCCCTCATGAGCACATGCATTTGATACATCTCATAAACAAGTAATAAGTTTAGAAGTCATCAAAACTTGTGTATCATGCCTTATACCTCAAGTTGTCATAGCCCATGATAGTAAATATGTGGTAACCATAGTCACTATAGTCGGAATACATTTATATGCTATAAACTCAATATTTTACAACACATTTGGTCTCGCCCAAATTTACCCAAGATTTTAGGGTTAATCAGTCACTTGTAGTTTAGCTTTGGTTTTCAAATCCTCAGAGACCTAAGAAGAAACATATAGACACATACAATCTATGGACTATTTTTGGCTATGAAGTGGACAAATTTGGTTGGATTTTATATGGGTTTAAGTGAAAACTAAGAGTCTTAATTTAATTAAATTTAAAATAATGAGTTGATCCTAGGTTATCACTTGGGGTGGATTAGATTCATTCCTTTTTCAACTATTTCAATTTATTATATTTGAGATGGGTTCATTTAAGAAGATCAAACAACATCATCACATACTGGTTTAATGACTAGAAAATTTAATACTAATCACTTCTACACTTGAAGGATCAAAGTTTTGATCACTTCAAGGTAAATCTTCAAATTAGCACTTGAAGTGTGTGGCCTTAAATTCAACAAGGATGAAGGAGTTTGAAGATCTTCAAACAAAATTCTCAATTAAAAGAAGTGATTATAAATTAATGGAGTGAGAAATAACATTAAATCCATCCCCTTGCTACTCCATTGGATCAATCCATAAGTGGGTTATCACTATATTTATTCAATGGTTTCAATGGAAGTGGAAAGTAGACTCATGAGGGATGAATTGGAGAAGTAAAAAAAAGACAATGAAATAATGATCACTCTACCATTGTGTGATAAATTCAGAAGGTTTGGTGTGAATAAATTAAAACCATGAACCAACAGTATAAACATGATATAAAGAAGAAGAAAAATAAGAGTAGAATACGAAATTGTATTAAGAAACTAAGGTGAATTGAAGAACTTACATGTGAAAGACAAACATGAGACAACAAAATCGCAGCAAAACATTACAATGAAAGACACCTAAAAATATGATTAAATACTAAAACACCACTACCTAAAATAGTTATTTTTTGAGCCTTGGTTCGAGCACCATTTTTTCAAGTCTCCTAAATTAATGGTGGTTGGCATAAGGTGGTGGAAAGTAAGGGAGAGGAGACTTTTCCACCCTTGACCCAAAGTTGCAGCCAGCTTGCTTCTACCAAACAGAGGCGCCTAGATGACCTTCTAGATGACTGAATTGGAGTGATCCATAGAATATAACAATTAATCTCCGGATGTCTTATAACTCTCTATAAAATTTCATCCTAATATAATTTGTGGTTTCCGAGATATGATTAAATTTGTGGGCTATTTTTCTGGGCCACAGAATATGGCCCAGAATTTAATCTTCCACTTGGGCTGCCTAGAACTCCCTAAAAACAACTTAATTATCTCTTGTAACTATTTTATGAAATGTTCCACATGATGTACTATATCTTAATTTAATTTTTCATAATCATTGGGGTTGTATCTTGGCCGCTACAGTCTCTTTATTGGGCTTATGTCTAGTTTACTTTTCCCAGAATGTGTTGGCATGAAAGCACATTTTGTTGGCCATAAAATGTGAATCTTCAAGTGCTAAAAAATAATTAATTGTTCCTTATAGAGTTAGATACCTGAAAATAAAATATGAAAACAAAATAAAACCCAGTTTTTATTTTAGGAGGTGTTAAAAAATGTACCATGTAATCGTGCATTTTAAGAGGGAATTACAATCACAATATGAATTAATGTTCAAAGTGTAAAATACACTAAAATAGTGTTTATGAATAATAAATAACATGAATATTATATATATTAAAAATGAATATTATCCTCATTCAAAGACTAATCATTCCCTCCAACTTGAGTTTTTCTAGTCCCGAGCAAAATGTATCTCAACAATATAAAAATTGAATTTCTTTTTCCAAAATATTTTTAATACACATTGATCACCAAGAACCCTTATACCAAACAATCATGAAACCCATAAAAATATTTTAATACAAGATAGTTTCATAAGAATATACCAATCCCAATCCCATTTCTTCATTCAAATTCATCTCCATATTTCATCCAATTTCAATAAAGTTTGATAATGTGATGTGTGTCACAAAAGACATGGGGGTTCATTTTTATTCAAGGAGAAAATGATGGAAGATCTAGGTGGAATAACATTTCATTATTAATATGAGTATTAATTTTTTTATATTTTTTACTATTTTTTTTTAAATTTCTCCATGGTAATTGAAATTTCACTCAATAGAGTCAACCCTTGTAGCGTGACTTTACCAATGACTCCCAGGCTCAAAGACCTTAGGAAAAAAAGTGAATCCCACATACTCAGGCATCATCACGAGTTAACTTAGTAAGAAAAGTCAAATTAACACAAGTAGACATAAAATTACTAACTCTGGGCCAGATAACTATAGAGTCATGATCCCCAAGTGTGGAAAGCCACACATTAGGTCATTTCATTGATCTACGTGAAAATTTATTATTTTTTTATTTTTTTATTATTGAATACTAATATTAAAACTAAAATAATCACCAAACCTATGATATTTATTTGGGGGACCCCATGAACTCAAACTAATACCCCATTATCCAAAGGACTTGCATTGTGATCTTTTTTTATTTGTATGAAAATATAAGCAATGAAATTTCACATTAGACAGCCACACTTTCCAAAATATATGCTCATTAAATTATACATGGATTAAAATTATAATTAAGGCATGCTAAATTATTTGATATTCAGTTTCAAAGTGTGTAATGTGTATTATCATGTTCAAGGTTAAAGAAATTTTTCCTTCCACACAATTTTTTTATGCACACAAAATTAATTAAGTTTTTTTTCTTTTCAACCCCAACTTATAATAACACTATCCACAGTGTTTAGAGAAAATAAAATTGATAAGGGGATAAAGGTAGATGACAAGAGTTATAAAAGGAATTTGCAATATGAGGATCATAGAATGAAGTCACCTGGTGGTTGAAGTTGAAGTTCTTGCTACTCCAATTTAGTCCTTTGATATCCATGTCACTTGCAAAGTTCCTTAGTGGAAAAAGGAAAAAAACAAAAAAAACAAACAAAACAAAACAATATATATAGATATATATATTTATTCATATAATAAAAAAAGTAAAATATAATTATATATACAAAAATTATATAATAAGGAAGAACTATAAGTCATAGGTCAATGGTAAGCACGCACCCCTATCTCCCTTCGGTCCCGAGTTCAAGTCCCCACAGCTTCGCCAGTAATGACGGGGTTTTCCCCATGACCTATGACGTGTCCTTTTAATTTTTTTATTATATTTTTTTATTTTAACCTACAAACACATAAAAATAAAATGAACTAATGATACATCATCTTCTTTTTAAATTTCTAGGTAAGGTATTACTCAAGGATCACACCACATGACACAGATGAATATGATGCTCCCCTTTCATACCCATCCATACTCATAATAGAAGAACAAGTCAACAATCTATTTTTTGAAGATCAGAATGATTCATTTATCCTATTTGAAAAATAAAGATGATTCAAAAAGATTGGAAACATGAAAACACGGGTTTCCTCCCATGCAACACTTTTGTTTGAAATCACTAGATCGACATAGACCCCTAATTTTTTAATTATTTTCCTTATCTATGTTTGGTTCACACAAGTCGTCATCTACTTCATATTTTTGGAATAGTTCAATGAATGGTTTGACTCTATGACCATTAACTTTAAAGGTTTGACCATTGGAGGGATCTTGAATTTCTATATCCCTATGGGGGTACACCTTATGCACTACATATGGACCCAACCATCTAGACCTTAACTTTCCCAGGTTTAAATGAAGTTTAGAGCTATACAAAATAATAGGTTTACTCGGTATAATGTTTTTGGTTTTAAGATTTCGAGATTGGTAAGCTTGAACTCTAGATTTATTTATCCTTGAATTTTCATAAGCCTCCATCCTAAGTTCCTCAAGTTCATTGAGATCTAATTTACTTTTTGTTCCAACCAATGAGAGGTCATAATTCATTTTCTTAATTACCCAAAAAGCCTTATGTTCAATTTAAACTAGAAAATGGCATGCTTTTCCATAAACCAACCTATATGGGTACATTCCTAAAATGGTTTTATATGCAGTTATATATGCCCAAAGAGCATCTAAGAGTTTTCTCGACCAATATTTCCTATATGGATTAATCATTTTCTCAAGAATTTGTTTGATTTCTTTATTGGCTAACTCAGCTTGACCATTGGTCTATGGGTGGTAAGCAGTGGACACTTTGTACAAAATTCCATACTTGTCCATGAGTGCTGAGAATGGATGATTGAAAAAATGAGTTCCATGATCACTAATGATAGCCCTAGGAATTCCAAATCTAGAGAGGATGTATTCCTTGAGAAATAAAATCATAGTTTGATGATCATTGGATTTTATTGGAATGTCCTTAACCCATTTGGATAGATAACCGAAAGCTACAAGGATGTATATATATCCACTGTAGTTTGTGAAGGGACCCATGAAATTGATTCCCCAGTAGTCAAAGATTTCAATCACTAAGATGGGAGTGAGTGGAATTTGATTTCATTTTGTGATGGACCCTACTTGTTGACACCTAGGATAGATTTGATAAAAATTTATAGGAGTCCCTTAAGAGGGTGGTCCAGAAGAGACCACACTAAAGAACCTTAAAAGAAGGTTTTTTAGAGGAAAAGTGACCTCCATATGCCTCACTATGAAAAAATTTAAGGATGGACTCTTGTTCAGATTCTGGTACACACCTCCAAATGAATTGGTCAGTGAAGAACTTATAGAGGTATGGATCATCAAACACATAGTTCCTAACATCAGAAAGGAATTTACTTTGATCATGAGTCCCTAATAATTTTGGAATGACTCCTGTAACTAAAAAGTTGTCTATGTTGGCATACCATGGGAAATCACTCACTTAATAGAGGTACTCATTAGGAAATGAATCATACATAGAAAGGTGATTTGAGTTATCTTTTAATTCCATCCTAGAGAGATGATCAACTACAACATTTTCAAAACCCTTTTTATCCGTGATTGTGAGGTAAAATTCTTGTAATAGAAGGACCCACCTAATCATTCTAGACTTGACATCTGATTTTTGGAAGAGGTATTTTAGTGTAGAATGGTCAGTGAACAAAATGATGGGGGATCCTAAGAGGTAGGACCTAAACTTCTCTAAGGTAAACACAATAGTAAGTAACTCTTTTTCAGTGGTGGTGTAGTTGATTTAGGGATCATTTAAGGATTTTTTTGCATAAGAAATGACATAAGTAGTTTTATCACAATGTTGTCCTAACACAACTCTTACATCAAAGTCACTAACATCAAACATAAGTTCGAAAGGAAGGTTTCAATTTGGAGATTTCATAATGGGAGGAGAGGTGAGAGAGGATTTGAGGGTTGAGAATGAACCCTTATAGATTTTTGTCCAAACAAATGGAGCATCCTTTACTGGGAGAACACAAAGGGGATATGAGATTGAACTAAAGTCCTTGATGAATATTCTATAGAAACTAGTATTTCCTAAGAAAGGCCTCACTTCCTTAATAGTTCTGAGTGATGGAAGGTGACGAATGATTTCAACCTTTTCTTTATCAACTTCAACCCCCTACCAAAGACTATATGGCCAAGGAATAACCCATATTTAACCATGAAATGTCATTTTTCCCAGTTTAAGACCAGATTCATTTCTTCACATCTGAAAAAAACTCTCTCCACATTCCTAATACATACCTCAAATGTATCCCCAAAGATAGAGAAGTCATCCATGAAGACCTCAATAAAATACCCTACCATGTTTGAGAAGTTTCCCATCATGCACCGCTGGAAGGTTCCAAGGGAATTGAATAACCCAAACGACATGCGTTTGAAGGAAAAGGTGCTGAATGGACAGGAGAATATAGTCTTCCCTTGATCCTCTAGGGAGACCTCTATCTGATTGTACCCCGATTACCCATCTAAGAAACAACAGAACTCATGACCTTCGACTCTCTCAAGGACTTTGTCAATGAATGGTGAGGGGAAATGGTCCTTCTTCGTGAATGAGTTTAGCTTCCTATAGTCAATTCAGACCCTCCATCCACTACTCACCCTAATTAGAAGAATCTCTCCATCCTTATTGGTTATCACTGTAATTTATGCCTTCTTGGGAACCACTTGGATTGGGCTCACCCACTCAATCTCAACTATGGGATAGATGATTCTAGCTTTTAACAATTTCAGAAATTATTTCCTTGATAACTCCATGAGATTAGGATTGAGTCTCTATTGAGGTTGATGAAATGACTTTGAATCAGATTCTAGAACAATCCTATGAGTCTCGATTAGTGGGATAATCCCAGGAATATTAGATAGGGTCCAACCAATGGATTTATTATGTTTACTAAGGACATCTAGAAGCATCCTCTCATGATTTGATTAAATAGAAGAATAAATGACAATAGGATGTGTTTGATTTTATCCTAGGAAGACATACTTGAGTACAACGGGAAGTTCCTTCAATTCAAGATCAGGTTGGTTCAGAATTTCAGCTAAAGATTGGGACATTAGATCAAGATCAATTTTGTTTCCTAGAGTTTTAGAATGAATCTAATCCACATGTGTAGAAGTTTCAGATACAATATTGGTTTGATCATATTTATGGAAATAATTTTGATTGGTATCTATAAAAGTGGTTTCCTAAAAGGTTTCATTGATTGTTGGACCTAAGACTTCATCACAAGAGAAAGTTGAAAATTATTTAAGCCAAGGAGATAAACTTTATTTATGTGAACAAAGGAAATCAATACCATCCTGAATTAAAAATCCATAAAATATTCCTTGATGTTCTATGGATTCATTATCAATGATTTCTATCATGTTTATTTCATGAATATCCCCATCATCCCCTATTTGTGATCTTGCATTATAGATGTTCAAGTCTAGACTCATGTTTCTAAAGGTGATGGTCATGCACCTGTTTTGAACTCAGATAATAGAGTTGATTGTTTCAAGGAAAGGATGACCAAGTATGATTGGGGTTTGTTCCTTATTTCCTAAGTTTGGATGGCTGTCAAGGACAATGAATTCAATAGGGTAGATGATGTTTTCAACCTTTACCATAATATCCTTTAAAATCCCCTTTGGAACCCTAATGCTACGATTAACAACTTGAAGTGTGAAAGATGTGGGTTGGAGCTCTTCTAGGCCTAATTGGTAGTACACAACATAGAGTATGGGATTGACACTATCACCTTGGTCACACAAGGCCTTGAAAACTTTTCTCTCTTCTAGTTCAACATTGATGTAAGGGAAACCTAGGTCTTTCAACTTAAGAGGAATGGTACCTTGAATGGTGGTACTCACATTATCAGCAAAAAGGACTTGGTTTTTATGTGAAAATTTTCTTTTTAAAAGTGCACAAGTCCTTTAAGTACTTTGAGTATAAAGGTATGGTTTGGATTGCATCGAGAAGGGGAATGTTCAACTTGACTTGTGAGAATATTTCCCTCAATGTTTCACTGAATTCAGGCTTGGTTTTTTGCCTCATGTATTGATGAAATGGTGTAGTTTGTGGGGTTTTTTTGTTAAAGGGTTTTTTTATTTGACAATGTTATTGTGTTTTTCAGTTTGATCATTTGGTTCATTTGAATTTTCATTCGAGTTTGAATCTTCATATGGGTTATGAATTAGTTATTTAGGATTCTCAATTAATTTCCCACTTCTTAAAATAGTCATAGACTTTAGTTGTTCATGAGTTGATTGAGTGAAACTTGACTCTCCCCTTACTTTTTATAGTGGAATGGCTTGTGTAGGAATGGGTGACTTTCTAGTTTTGAAGGTTTTAAGTTATTGTTTTATGGAAGAGACTTATGAGTTCATCCTTTCCATTTGTTTTCATAGTTGTTCTAGTAGGATTTGTGGAACAGTTAGGGTTGGTGCTTGAGAATATTGGTTTATCTTAGGGGGATATTTTGGAGGTGGGATGGTTTTTTGAAAATGGACCGGTGGCTATTGGTATTGGATAGGTTGGGTTTTGGAAATGGTTATGGGTTTGATAGTTCTAATGGGGGTCAGTATTTTGTCCCTGTGGTTTCCTAGGTTGTTGGTTATCCTTATAGCGGAATCCTGGGTGGTCATTATACCTTGGGTTGAAAGTGTTTTGGTATTGAGGATTTTGAAAGTTCAAAGCATTTAATTAGGTTGGGGGTCCTCCTAAAAAACATCCTTAATAGATGGAATGGTTGGGAATTTTTCTATCTTATGGTCATGTTTGTCACAAATTGTGCAAACAGGGTCTACAGTATGGATTTCATGGACTTTCCTAAGGTCTATCTCTTCAACCTTCCTAGAGAGTGCTGTGATTTTATCCCTAAGGCTTTCCTCTTCTCTAATTGTATGAATTATAGTAGTTCCTTGTGGATTTTCAAAATAAGGTGAATTTCCCATGTTTGGTTTTGTTCAGCAAGTCTTTCCAGATACTCGTAAGCTTCATTTGAGGATTTGTTTTTAAAAGTTCCATTACACATCATGTAAATTAATTTTTTGTTCCCCAGACCCAACCCTTCATAGAAAATTTGAACTTGTTCTGGGATTGAAAATACATGGTGAGGTACAATGTTGTGTGTGTCTTTGAACCTTTCCCATGTTTCACAAAATGAATCTCCCTCTTTTTCAAAAAAGTTTTGGATGCGCTTTTTAAGTGAAATTGTTTTGTGGTGGGGAAATTATTTTTTATAGAATTCTCTTTTTAATTAGTCCCAAGAGTTTATAGATGATGGTATCAAATTGTTTATCCAATTTTTAGCTCAATAATTTAAAGAAAAAGGAAATAGACTCATCTTAGCTGATTCTAGTTGATGTGGGGTCACAAGGTTTCTAAAATGTCATTGAACTCCTTGACGTGAGGGTAGGACATCTCGGACTCCATTCCATGGAATGTAGGAAGGTGGTTTAGGATATGGGGATTAAATATGTAGTTGAAATATCCTAGGGAATTGTGTATAATACATTAGAGGGCATTGGTCCAGGAAGGTGTGAGGTAGTCATTAATAGTTTGATCGACTGCATTTCCCAAGTTTGGTGATACCTCATTTGGATTTCCATTTTGTTTCCCACACAGGTTTATGAGTTGGTTTATTTGAAGACCTTCCATTGAAATGGGCTCAATTTTTGACTCTGGAGTATTAAGAATATTAGGATATAATTTAAAGAGTTATCTTGGGGTAATTGACTCCCCAAACCCAGGACTATCCACCATAACTAGATAGTTTTATTGGTCACGAGTGTAGGCGGGCATGCACCAAAAGAAAAAAAACGAGAAAAGGAAAAAATAAGAGAATTTGGATGAGAATAGAATAAATGGGGGAGAATAGAATGGATATTTATATGACTTACTTGGGTCCCCAGAAATGGAACCAAAATTTGGTCTCACCCAAATTTACCCAATATTTTAGGGTTAAGAGGTCGGTTGTAGTTTAGCTTGGGTTGTTGAATCCTCAGAGACCTAAGAAGAAACCTATAGACACATACATTATATGGACTATTTTTGGAAATGCAGTGGCCAAATTTGGTTTGATTTTAAATGGGTTTAAGTGAAAACTAATATTCTTAAGTGAATTTATTTTAAAATAATGATTTGATCTTAAGTTATCACTTGGGGTGGATTAGATGCATTCCATTTTCAACTATTTCAATTTCTTATATTTGAGATGAGTTCATTTAATAAGATCAAAAAACATCATCACATACTGGTTTAAAACCTAAACAATTTAATACTAATCACCTATACACTTGAATGATCAAAGTTTTGATCACTTCAAGGTAAAGGTTCTTATTAGCACAAGAAGTGTGTGACCTTAAATTCAACAAGGATGAAGGAGTTTGAAGATATTAAAACAAAATTCTCAATTAAAATAAGTGATTAGAAATTAATGGAGTGATAAATAAAATTTAATACATCTCTTTTATACTCCCTTGGATCAACCCATAAGTGGGCTATCCCTCCATTGATTCTATGGTTTCAATGGAAGCGAAAAGTAAACTCATAATGGAGGAATTGGAGAAGTAAAAAAAAGACAATGAAATAATGATCACTCCACCATTGTGTGATAATTTCATAAGGTTTGGTGTGAATAAATTCACACCTTGAATCAATGGTATCAACGTGATATTAATAAAAACAAAATAAGAGTATAAGAGGAATTTTTATTAAGAAACTAAGGTGAATTGAAAAACTTACATGTGAAAGACAAACTTGAGACAACAAAATCACACCATAACATTACAATGAAAGAAAATTAAAAATATGAATAAATTATCCAACACAACTACCTTAAATAGGAATTTTGAGAGTGTTGGGTTGATCCCCCATCTTTCCAAGTCTCCTCAATTAATGGTGGTAGTCCTGGGGTGGTGGAAAGTAAGGGAGAGGAGACTTTTCCACCCTTAACCCAAAGTTGCAGCCAGCTTGATTTCACCGAACAGAGGTGCCTAGATAACCTTATAGATGGCCTAATTAGAGTGGGCCATAGAAGAGAAAAATGAATCTAAATATTTCTTATAACTTTCTGTAAAATTTAATCCCAATATAATTTTTTTTCTTCAGAGATATGATTAAATTGGTGGGCTGTTTTTCTAGGCCACAGAATCTAGCCTAGAATTTCATCTTCCACATAGGCTACCTAGAACTCTATTAAAACAACCTAATTATCTATTGTAACTCTTTGATGAAATGTTTCCCATGATGCCTTATATCTTTAGTTAAATTTTTTAGAATCATTGGGGTTGTATTTTGGCCGTTACAGTCTCTTTATTGGGATAATGTCTAGTTTACTTTTCCCAGATTGTGTTGGCATGAAAGCCCATTTTGGTGATCTTCCAATGTGAATATTCAAGTTCTCCAAAATAATTAATTGATACTTATAGAATGGGATACCTGAAAATAAAATTGGAAAATAAAATCAAAACCTTTTTTTATTTTAGGACGTGTTCAAAAATGTACCATATAATAGTGCATTTTAAGAGGGAATTACAATTATAATGTGAATTAATGTTCAAAGTGTAAAATGAACTAAAATGGTGTTTATAAATAATAAAGAACATGAATATTATATATATTAACAATGAATATTATCCTAATTCAGTGGATAATCAACATGTATAGTAAAACTAAGATTTATCATCTCCTTTATAGACACGTACTCTATACCTTAATCAATTAAAACCTAGAAATGTCAACACATCAAGATACATTTGAAAAGAGAGTGGGGAAGATGGATTGTTCGGTAATTTATTCCCTTAATAAGAAATATTTTGGGGAAAACACCAATAAACAAAAACATTTTGGAATCTATTTCTCACTTTCATTGGGTGGTTTAGAGTATGAAATCATAAAATATATTGAATAAAATATCACATGAAAAAACTATGTGAAACTACCTAGCCTTAGAATCAACTGTTGTTGTCATCCGGCATGAAACCTAGTTGACACCACTAATGTCTAGGGAACTGGATATAATAAAATAACATATGCATCAAGAATTAATGACATTAATAATTACATTTAGTAACTATAAATTACCAATCATTCATTAAACTCATTAAAAATTCTAGTTTAATAATTCTATTTCATCACAATCAAATATGCTTTTATAATTCATATTTGAATTTATAGATTCAAATCCATGATCATAGATCATTAATCCAACCATCCCATTTTATTATTTAATATATATCATTATCATAAACAAAAATCAATTCCATGAGTTCATTTATAATTTCAGTTTCCATTCCAAAATCAAAGTATTATAGGACTCAGCCTAAAATACCGTAAGGAAGATTCACTCACGGTGCATAATCCAGGATCACCATGTAGCTGGAAATTACTAAAATCTAACATAAAGTAAACCATCCACCAAGATCCAAAAAAAATAATATCGGGTAAGCGCACCTTTCAACCTATACCAATAAACAAATATACAACCCCATGGAACACTTCAGCAATAGGAAATCCCAACACTCAACTTGATCCATCCATCACAAAACCAACCTCTTATCAATGATATGAAATATATAATCCCCAATCTCAATTTGTGGAATCCATCCCTCACCTAATATCTCAAATACACTATTTCCAAATAAAAACATAGTATGTGCTCAAACATACTAACTAACATAAAAAGAAACAATCGTATTTTCATCATAGAAAACTTAAGGAGAAACTAAGACCATAACAACCATATATATGAGCCTATAATAGACAAGTATGGGATCACAATAGCCCAAATAAATTAATTTTAACAAAAATCATTACCCACTATTGTATTGAATAAATTGATTCAGTATGAATAGGTTTCATCAACTTGATACATTATATTAAGTAGATAAAAATATCAACAACCAATAAGCGTACTCAAGTAACACTTTTCTGTTCAAAAGTTTTCAAGGAAGTATGGTAAGAAAATACACATGACCATTTTATTATTCACTTAATATTACAATATTTATGTTATTGATTCAATTTTAATTATATCACTCATTCCAATGAATAATAATAATTAGAGCAATCAATTACAGACTATCTAGAAAATTTAAAGAGGCATATAATATTGCATAGACCACACGAAATCACTAAATCCCATTCTATATTTCATTATTTATTAGATTTTTATATTATTAGCTTCAATTAGTTGATATTGGAATTTAAAAAATGAGGCTAAAGAATGTTAATCCCACTCTTTTTCATAAAATGAATAGAATTCATGAATCCCTTACCTCGAAATGAATCTTCCAATGTTATTTGAGAAAGAATGGAAGAACAAGCATAGATCACCAATCACATATCTCATGGTGAACTCACGATCACTATGGATATCATTTAACTAAGAGTCCACTATCAATCTAAAATAGAAACCTCATGATAATTGAATAAAAAATGTTTTTATAGTATGGAAGGAGAGAATGGGAGAGAACATAACCAATAAATAAAATGAAAATTGACAATGGATTACCCATGATTAGATCTCTAGAAGTCAGGGGTTGAATCCAAGAAATAGAGATCAAAAGTATTTGAAATGGATACTTTGGTCTCCTAGGGTTTTGAGGATAAGGGATGAAATAAGATAAAATTGATAGAGATATCAAATTTATACATATTGTGTCTTCAATAGACCATGGTGCAACAACATTAGTCATACCACAATGTTTGAAAATTTCCTCAAAACCATGAAACAACATGGATAGGTATGCCAAAATGGTTTAAATCCAAATCCTCCTCCATAATCCATGATGTAAATCTTTCTTCAGATCAAATAATCTAAAGTGGGGGCTACAGTGAAACCTATTCATTATGCTATAATTGTCTCCTAAATGTTAGATACATGGTCTCATACCTTCAGACTCTATTTAATACACTATTACCCTACTTCATTGTAGTATTTATGAAGGTGTGGAAAAGAATCTCAACCAACAATACCCATGGTTCATCTCCAAGAACTTCATCGCAGAGGTTTTAAAAAAGGTCGAATCAATAAAACCATCCACTTAGGCTCTATACCTCAAGGATAAGTCCACTCTATAAAGGGAAATTTCTGAAACTAGACCACATCATATCCTACTAGATCATTATACAATCTCAAATATCTAGATGAAAATACAACTCATGCCACACCACCACACCTCCATCCTTACCTTGGCACCTCAAATAAACTGAATACACAATTAAAGATCTTAGTAAGGATCAAGAACTTATATCGGATTCCTATAAAATAAACCATACCATCAATAATTAATACTAAGACCTAAGAAGGAATGAAAGTTGGAAAATAGATCAACCATCCCATGAGTAACATACCACATAATTCATCATCTCATAAACATTCAAAGGTTCATCCATATCACCCAAAAAAATTAAATATAAAACAACATGGGATACTAAGTGTTTATATATGACTCAGGCTCACAAGTAAACTTCTACAAGAAAACATGACCCCAAAATATATGAACCATAGGAATATAAATCCCATGAAACGCCTTTTTTTTACAATCTAGGATCTCAATATGTTATTTCTTTAAGGTTGTATCATATTTAACATCAAAATCACCCCAATCTATTACATGGTAATCATCGTAAAGATATTGGTGAATATCTGACACATGAAAGATGTCATGAATCTAGATCATCTATGGGGGGAGTTTTAATTGATGCAAAATATCTCCAACATGTTCTAGCACCTCAAATTTTCCAATAAATCATTGATAAATATTACTCCCATACTGTAAACTTTGCTACCCATGACAATGAGACAACTTTAAGAACACATAAATTACATCATAAAACTATCAAGGCCTCCTCTTGTGTTCACCATAAGACTTGTGAAGATCCTTAACTATCTTCATTCACTTGTGTATCGCCCCCTTTTTCCATGTCATTCTATACAAAAATTATGATCTTAGAATATATGACTCTCCATCCTTGGTCAACATAATGAAGTTATGTAAGGTAAGTCAAATAGTTCTTTAAATGGGGTTATACCAATGACAGAGGTATAATTATTAATATAATTAAACTTCACCATGGAAAAGTCTCACCTATGAACCTCCAAAATCTTGAATGCATTCATGTAACAAGTCCTAAAATGTATTGATAGTTTACTCTACTGACCATCCATCTGTGGATAAAAGATGATGATAAGATGTATTTGAGAGCCAAAATCCTATTAAATAACTCTCCAAATCCCGAAGTAAAAATAATGATCATGATCAGAGATGATCATCTTTGAAACCCCATGAATCATCACTACCTCTTCCATATACATCAAAAAAACCTCCAATGATCTTAACTCATTGGTCTCTAATAAGTGAGCTCAGAATGTTATGAATTCCATGATCACTGATGTAACGTCATATTATATCTAAAATAGTAGAAAACCAGTGACAAAGTCCATTGATATTTCCTCCCACTTCTACTAGGGAACTTCAAGTGGTAGGAACAAACCATATAGAACATGATTCTTAGATTTCATCATCTAGAAAACCAGACATTTATGCATGAACTCTAGAATAGACCACTTAATCCAAGGAAACCAACTCTTAACTTGAAAGGTGACATACATATAATACATTGGTATCACCCAAATTTACCCAAGTTTTTAGGGTTAAGCAGTCGCTTGTAGTTTAGCGTGGGTTATCGAATCCTCAGAGACCTAATAAGTAACCTACAGACACGTACATTCTATGGATTGTTTTTGGCTATGAAGTGGATAACTTGGGTTTATTTTAGATGGGTTTAAGTTAATTATAATATACTTAAGTTAATTAAATTTAAAATAATTAGTTGATCCTATCTTATCACTTGTGGTGAATTAGATGCATTCCTTTTTCAACTATTTCAATTTCTTATATTTGAGATGGGTTCATTTAAGAAGATCAAACAACATCATCACTTACTGGATTAATACCTAAATAATTTAATACTAATCACCTATACACTTGAAGCATAAAAGTTTTGAGCACTTCAAGGAAAAGGTTCGTATTAGTACTTGAAGTGTGTGACCTTAAATTCAACAAGGATGAAGGAGTTTAGAGATTTTCAAACAATGTTTTCAATTAAAAGAAGTGATTAGAAATTAATGGATTGAGAAATAACATCCAATACATCCCCCTAATATTCCCTCATATCAACCCATAAGTGGGTTATCCCTCCATTTATTCTATGGTTTCAATGGAAGTGGAAAGTAGACTCATGAGGGGGGAATTGGAGAAGTAAAAAAACAATGAAATAACGATCACTCCACCGTTGTGTGATACTTTCACAAGGTTTGGTGTGAATAAATTCACTCCTTGAACCAATGGTTTAAATGTGATATTAATAAGAACAAAATAATAGTATAATAATAAATTGTATTAAGAAACTAAGGTGAATTGAACAACTTACATGATAAAGAAAAATTTAAGGCAACAAATTCGCAGCATAACATTACAATGAAACAAAGCACAAAATATGATAAAATACTCCACCAAAACTACCTTAAATAGGAATTTAAAGATATTTGGTTCAATCTCCCAAAATTACAAAATATCCCACTTGAGTATGGTAGACCTAGGGTGGTGGAAAGTAAGGGAGAGTGGGCTTCTTAATCCTTGCCCCGAAGTGGCATCCAGCTTTCATCCACCAAACAAAGGAATCTAAATGACCTTATAGATGGTAGAATTAGAGTGTTATATATAATTAGAAAATGGTTATACAGATGTCTCCTAAACTCATGTAAAATTTCATCTCAAATGGATTTGTTTTTTGCGAGATATTATCCAAATGGTGGGAGGTTTTTCTGGGCCATAGAATCTGGCCCAGAATTTTATCTCCAACTTAGGCTGCCTGGAACTCCATTAAAACATCAAAATTAGCTTTTTAAACTGTTTAATTAAATTTTTACCATGAGGTACTATATTTTCAGTTCAATTTTCAGAATTATTGGGCTTATATATTGGTCTCTACAATAGTTTTATTGGTCTGTTGTCCAGTTTACTTCACCCAGAATGTTGTTTGTTCAAGGCAAACTTTGACGGTCTTCCAATATGAATCTTCAAGTACTAAAAAAGTATGAATTGTTACCAATGTAATTATAAAACTGAAAATTAACTATGAAAATAAAATATATGTCATTGGGTACTTTAAATTATGTTGAAAAATGTACCATGTAATAGTAAATTTTAAGAAGGAATTACAATTATAATATGAAATAATGTTCAAAGTGTAAAATGAAATAAAATTGTGTTTATGAATAATAAATCACATGAATTTTATATATATTAACAATTAATATTAGCCTCATTCAGTGTCTAATAACACCCCCAACTTGAGTTTTTCTAGTCCCGAGAAAAATATATCTCAAAAATGTGAAATTTGAATTCCCTTTTCCAAAAACATTTTAATAAATAATGATCACCAAAAAACCTTATATCAAACAACTATGAAACCCATAAAAATATTTTAATACAATATAGTTTCATAAGTATATTCCAATCCCAATCCCATTCATTTTTTCAAATTCATCGCCATATTTCATTGAATATCAATTAAGTATGAGGATGTGTTGTGTATCACAATAAAATGGGGGTTCATCTCTATTCAAGGGGGAAATGATGAAAGTTCTAGGTGGAATCACATTTCAACATTAAGATTAGTATTCAATTTTTTTCAACATTGTCATGGTAATTGATATTGCACTCAAAAGAGTCAACCCATGTAGTGAGACTTTGTTGATGACTCTTAGGATCAATGACCTTAGGGCACCAAGTGAAGCCAACATACTCGGGCATCATCTTGAGTTAACTCAGTCAAAAAGAAAGTCAAGTTACCACAAATAGAGATAAAATTACTAACTCCATGCAAGAAAAATATGGAGTCACAATCCCCAAGTGCTGAAATCCACACATTAGGTTATTTCATTTCTCTATGCACAAATTTGTTATTTTTTTATATTTTTTTTATTGAATTGTAACGCCCAGACCCTAGCTACCTAGAGTCGGTGCATTACTTCGTAACATTGGCATGATCACAAAAGATCAAGTCTCGAAAGACCGATTAGTTTAGTAGCCTTGGAAACACTAGATACATTCATAAATGTTACATTACATCACAAAGTGAAAAACTATAATAACATAGTCTCCATAGTCCACACTTATATCCTCTTCGGACTATCCCTGCAGGTCATTCATAAAATACTTCCTCACATCCTGGAAAATATTAAAACATTGAAATGGGTGAGCTCAGATGCTCAGTAAGGATAACAATATTGCGGAAGCTTTCATAAATAAACATTAACTTTTAAGGCAATGTATAACTAAAACAAAAGCCTTTTTAACATGAACTTCAACATAATATGGCAAAAGTAAAATGAGATAATGCCATTTACTTACTCACATGGATATTCTACTAATCAAATAATCCCATGCAACATCAATAACCATTTTCATAATGATGGAATGCATAATGCCAGACTATCATAACCATGTAGCCAAGGCCTCGTGCCAAGACCACAAATAAGATTTTGTCAAGGTATCGTGCCAAGACACTAGTTTGTCTCATGAGACATGCCGATGCATCGAGGAGCTATAGTGGGCTCCACCCATCACTTATTAAGTCCAATGCATTCCTCATATGAATAGTTTTAAACATATCATAAACCATAACATAATCGTATCACATAAAACAGGCATAAAGGAAACATAACATTTCCACATTTCAATCACAAGATATCAATACAACACATTGATATAATAAAAACTCTTTAAAAACCATTTTCAATACCAAAATAAAAGAAAGTTAAAACTGTGTATTTATTTTTCATTAAAAAAATGATGGCTTGTAGAGGAAGCCGAAACTCAAATAATGGTCACGGCGGCGGAGAAGTCGTTGTCGCCGAATATGTACGGAAAGAAAAACATTCTCTTTTTGTCGTTTAGTAAAATTCTTTGTATAAAAAGATTCCTTTTGAATAAACGTAAAAGTCAAAGGGGTTTATACACCGTATAAAAGAAAGTTGTGTATAAAACCAAATATGACTCAATGAAAGGAGATTGAGACGAAGTCCTTAAAAAGATAATTTTTAAAATAAAATAGATCTATTATGTGTATTCACTATAGGTACACATAAAGAAAGTAAAAATAAAAAATAGTACATAATAATATCATGACATAATTGGAAAGTAGGAGATTAACCCAAAGAATGGAAGTTGGGTTAAGAAGTTCCCTTACCTCGTGTCTGACTTGACTCAACCATTCTTTAACCTCCTGAATAATAAACTAGAGTTAATATATACCTTATTAAGAACCATTTTCAATTTCATTATCCTTATTATATCACTTATTACAATGATATGAACATTATGTAATTATTTAAGTTAATAACGGTCGTTTTGTCGATCTTTGGTACTTGAGTCAACAATAAACTTCTTATAATTACAAGTTGTTTATGTGGTAGAATATCCATTATCTCCAGAATTATATTCATGATTTAGATTTCATATATATCTTATATATCCAGTATATACATTCATTTATAATATTACATAACATTTAGAGGTAAGAAATGAAATGCACCGTTCATGGAGACGGTAAGCCGTACGTACGCATGAACGCTACTTTCATTTCAATTTCATATTTAATGGAACGAAATCATAATGATATAAATGTATAATATAATTCCAGTATAATATAGTGTATAATACCATTTACTCCATCCTTTATACATCCCACAAATGGCATTAACGATTCAAATCACTTTGAGGGGGCGGTAGTCCGCACTTCCTAAAATGAAATTATCGCGTTTTACCCATAATGGAAATCATAAAGTATGCCATAAATGATAAATACAGAAGAATAAGTAAAAAATAAACATATTATATATCATATATAAAAATAGTGACATCTTAATGGCCACCTTTGAAGGTGTTATATGAGTGTTGAACAATCATCGTTTCGTGAGGCAGAAATTCGCCATCCACAGAAACCGTATGTTCTTTAACCATTAGATGTAGGTGTGTGTAAGTGTAGCTCGAATCCTTATTATAACAGAATAATAGTATATTTATTATACTGGTGTTGTTACAAAAGAAATGAATAAAAAGAGTTTAGGGGGTTGGAGAATAAAAATAAAACAAAACAACATTAGAGAAGACATTACCTCAAAATCGGGTAACTCTTTTTGACTTGAGCCAAAGGCTTCCTTGAGAAGAGTTCTGCCCAAAGTGAGGCTTCTAGGAGTAATAGGGGTAAGTTGGGAGGGTATTTGGGTAGAGTTTGGCCGAGCAAAATGGCTTGAAGGTGTGAATAAGGTGGGATAGGTGAGGGCCTTTTATAAGTGGAGAGGAGGGGCTCTTTTGGAAAGATTGAAATGTTACATTATTACACAATGCTTTTTGGATTCTAAAGGTCCCACACTTATATAATTCGTGTCTAAGGTGATAAGGGTTCGAAATCTACCCATCCAATAGTCTTTGGACAAGTGTAAGCCTTGGATTTTACATTATCTTTTCATTTTATTAAAATCGTTAAATAATGAGGTCATCGCTGCATCATAATGATGTCATAAATAATTTAATTTATTTAATGTCTAAAAATTATAAAAAAACTACTATGATGTAGGAAATCTTTTTAGATTTCTAATGAATATTTATAGTCAAAATTTGGACTTGTGTAACCCCACTTAAAAACTGTTTTAATAAAACAACTCATGTTTGTGTCAATTTAATTTTAACATTAAATTAATATATATTAATGTCATTTTCCAACTAAAGTGGATCCATGGGGTCCCCAAGTTGACCCATGGGTTGTCTTGGTCGGCCATGACTCATCCAATAGGAGTAGGACAAGTTTCAAGCTCATATCATATTATTAAAACATTGTTTTTACCTTAAACTACACTAATTACCTCTAATCGCGATTAAAAACTTAAAAGTTACTATTCACCAAAAAATTATTTTAATCTCATTGAACCAAATTTTACTTCTTAATTACAACCATGTATGTCGGATTTTTGAAAATCAAATCACAGAAGTGGTAATATTTCATTTAAACGAAAAATCAGTTATTTAACTACCACTTAGTGGTTTCACTATTCATCAAAAATTGACGTTTTTCAGAACAATGCCAAAATTTCACCCTAAGCTATAATTGATATTCCAAATTAAAAAATGATGTCTATTTTACAAAATTCCAAACATATAATTTTCATTAGTTAATTTTATAATTAATTCCCACTGTCACAACAAATAGCGTGTTTTTAAGAAACAATTTATATCAAAAGATTGGCAATTGTTTATGTCCAATTTCAATGTTAAATTAATTCTAATGACCAACATTGGATAAAATGGTAAAAATATATTCTAATTATACTTTAAAACCACTAAATAGTATAATTTATCACAATAAATTATTTTTATTAAAAAAGTTGTTTTAATTATTTTTCACTATTCATAAAAAAATTGGAAGTTCTCTGAAAGTTACAAAAAATTCAACTTAGGATAATTTCGATATTACGAATACAAAAATGATGTCCATTTTGAAATATAAAATTTCTATAATTTTAAAAAGTGGTTATTACTATTCATAACGGCTACTTCGATTAGTCGCGGTGTTTTAGAACTCGAAGTTGCGTACAATGCAAGCTATTGCATTATTGAATGAGAAGCGTATCGTGGAAGATCGGGGTGTTACATTCTCCCCCCCCCCCCTTCAATAAATTGCGTCCTCGCAATTTGAAATTTTTCTTTGAAAGTAAAAGGTTGAAAAGAGAAAATACCTTTGAGGAAAACCCACATCGGAAATAAGATTAATAAAATTTAGCCTTAATAAGAGGGAAAGGGAAATGAAAAAGTCACCACCTAATTATGATCTCGATTAGGAGAACATTGGTGGAAATTAGAGACATATAATTGGAGGAAAAATGTAAATATTTGTAGGGAGTGATTGAGGTCATCAATCACAATCAACTGTCAAATTGAGGGCCTCAAATCCTTCAATCTATGTTGATTTAAAATATCATCAGTTCAACAAGACATAAGGTATTAGGATAACACATTTTTTTTAATATCCCTTTACTAAAGTTTAAGAATTAATTTATTCATTGAATAACAGATCGGTATATATATATTTATGCTTGACAATTAGAGTTTCAACCTTCAACTCACCTTTCACTCAAAAAGATAATAGAACCCAAAAATATTATACTTATCCTAATTGTATAAGGTTCCAAATGTTAACACATACCATTTAGATTAGTAAAATTATTTTGTAATAACCAGGGACTTCCTGTAGGCTAGTGGTAGGAAATAAAGGCCTGTCGCACTATGATTGTGGGTTCGATTCCTGCAGCTTTGTCCGACGCGACGGGTTATGCCCCACCCTATAGGTTGTCCGTTTCCTAAAACTATAGTATCATAATATTCCAAAAATAATCTTCATAAATGATTTAACCTTAAACAATACTATCCATGGTTCAACTTAATCCATTCCAACCTTAATAGTTATCCAAAATACCTCCGTCCAGACTTTCTCTAAAAGGTCTCTAAATTCCAAAATCAATTGTAACATCAGATTCCCCAAACAAAGAAAAGATTCTATTATTGTCACATACTAAAAATATGATTACCTTAATCATATTACCTTAATCAAAAAGTACTGCATTACAATCTTTATATATATCACATTATTCTTATAACCAGAATATAATACTTGAGTCCAAAAGCACCAATACATTAATTATTCCGCTTCAACTGTAGTCACAGCATAAGATTGGCCTTGATCCCTTGGCCTTTTCTGAGGTAAGTTTCCTTGACGCTTAGGACATTCATTTGCATAATGCCCCATTTCCCTACAATTGTAGCATTCAACTTTGACAGCCTCTTTCTGTCCCTTGCAATCACGAGCCTGGTGACCCTTTTCTCCACATTTATAACAAACTCCCATTCCTTTTAGGCACGTACCAGGGTGATTCTTCCCACAATTATCACATAATGGAAAATCCTTCTTTCCCTTTTTCCCTTTATCTGTCTCTTGTTCCCCCGTTCTCTTCTTCTCTTGCTTTACTTTGTTGTCATAAGACTTAGAGAATTCCTTTTCTGTCTTGATAGCACACGAGACAATATCTTCGTATGATGAGAAGGATTGTGATACTAAAGCTCGACGGAGAAATGGTTTTAACCCATCAAAGAAACAATCAATCTTACTCATTGGGTTACGTATATAATCGGCAGCATGCCTCGCTAACCTTGTAAAGTTAGCCTCATACTTTGTGACATTCTCATCCGCCTTCTGCCTCAGATTCAGAAATTGCCTTTCCATATCCGCTCGATGGTCTCGAGGAAAGTATTTTTCTAAGAACAGCTCTTTGAACTCCTTCCATTCCATGTTTGTTAATTCATCATCTTCCTTTGTGTTTTGAATTAGTGACCACCATTGATCGGAATCTCCAGTGAGGCGGTAAACTGCTATGATAACTTTTTCCCTTTCACTACTCCCCAAAGCCTGAAATATTTTCTCTAGGGAATTTATCCATTGCTCGGCTACTAATGGATTTGTACTCCCATTGAACGTTGGTGGTTGTTGCCTCATGGATCGATCTAACATTGATCCTCCACGCTGTGGATCTGGGTGCTCCATACGGGTAAGGTTATTATTCATAACCTGAGTAAGTTGTCCCAGTATTGTAATAAGTTGATCAGCACCAGTTGTATCTCCAGATCCACAATAATTATCTTGAGCAGGAGGGCAATCCCTACACGGAGTGCGTGCATTGATACGGTTTCCATTCCTTTCACTAGGCGCCATTTCTAAACAATGGCATAAACTAGATTAGTTTATGAATTAAAATACATAATTCCATACTTATAAAATACTTGACATAAATTGAACTATTTATGGATATAATCCATAAAAATGTTTTCTTTGAGGAAGTATATACTCATAACCCTTCATAGTGGTTTGTAAAGAAAATGAGAATTATCCTAAGCATATCCCCCGGGAGTGTCGTAACCAAGAGTACAGCAAGGCCCGTTGTCGTGCCCCAGTTCCCGTTCGAGTCTAGCTCAAAGCGGTGTTTTCGGGTTTTACCCCTAGGTACATCTGTGCCAGAGCCGCCTCTACCTGCTCATATCCAGACAGGGATTTATTGCTCGGAAAACTCATAACATCTCTATAATACCAAAATTCTAGGAAGTTCTTCTATACTAATCCTCAAAGTCTATCTTTGGGCTATGTGCTCTAATCAGAGTTTATCTAAATCTATATTCCAAGGTTAGTACTAAACTGCCTCTGATACCAACTGTAACGCCCCGACCCTAGCTACCCAGAGTCGGTGCATTACTTCGTAACATTGTCATGATCACAAAAGATCATGTCTCGAAAGACCGATTAGTTTAGTAGCCTTGGAAACACTAGATACATTCATAAATGTTACATTACATCACAAAGTGAAAAACTATAATAACATAGTCTCCATAGTCCACACTTCTATCCTCTTCGGACTATCCCTGCAGGTCATTCATAAAATACTTCCTCACATCCTGGAAAATATTAAAACATTGAAATGGGTGAGCTCAGATGCTCAGTAAGGATAACAATATTGCGGAAGCTTTCATAAATAAACATTGACTTTTAAGGCAATGTATAACTAAAATAAAATCCTTTTTAACATGAACTTCAACATAATATGGCAAAAGTAAAATGAGATAATTCCATTTACTTACACACATGGATATTCTACTAATCAAATAATCCCATGCAACATCAATAACCATTTTCATAATGATGGAATGCATAATGCCAGACTATCATAACCATGTAGCCAAGGCCTCGTGCCAAGACCACAAATAATATTTTGTCAAGGCCTCGTGCCAAGACACTAGTTTGTCTCATGAGACCTGCCGATGCATCGAGGAGCTATAGCGGGCTCCACCCATCACTTTTTAAGTCCAATGCATTCCTCATATGAATAGTTTTAAACATATCATAAACCATAACATAATCGTATCACATAAAACATGCATAAAGGAAACATAACATTTCCACATTTCAATCAAAAGATATCAATACAACACATTGATATAATAAAAACTCTTTAAAAACCATTTTCAATACCAAAATAAAAGAAAGTTAAAACTGTGTATTTATTTTTCATTAAAAAAAATGATGGCTTGTAGAGGAAGCCGAAACTCAAATAATGGTCACGGCGGCGGAGAAGTCGTTGTCGCCGAATATGTACGGAAAGAAAAACATTCTCTTTTTGTCGTTTAGTAAAACGCTTCGTATAAAAAGATTCCTTTTGAATAAACGTAAAAGTCAAAGGGGTTTATACACCGTATAAAAGAAAGTTGTGTATAAAACCAAATATGACTCAATGAAAAGAGATTGAGACGAAGTCCATAAAAAGATAATTTTTAAAATAAAATAGATCTATTATGTGTATTCACTATAGGTACACATAAAGAAAGTAAAAATACAAAATAGTACATAATAATATCATGACATAATTGGAAAGTAGGAGATTAACCCAAAGAATGGAAATTGGGTTAAGAAGTTCCCTTACCTCGTGTCTGACTTGACTCAACCGTTCTTTAACCTCCTGAATAATAAACTAGAGTTAATATATACCTTATTAAGAACCATTTTCAATTTCATTATCCTTATTATATCACTTATTACAATGATATGAACATTATGTAATTATTTAAGTTAATAACGGTCGTTTTGTCGATCTTTGGTACTTGAGTGAACAATAAAATTCTTATAATTACAAGTTGTTTATGTGGTAGAATATCCATTATCTCCAGAATTATATTCATGATTTAGATGTCATATATATCTTATATATCCAGTATATACATTAATTTATAATATTACATAACATTTAGAGGTAAGAAATGAAATGCACCGTTCATGGAGACGGTAAGCCGTACGTACGCATGAACGCTACTTTCATTTCAATTTCATATTTAATGGAACGAAATCATAATGATATAAATGTATAATATAATTCCAGTATAATATAGTGTATAATACCATTTACTCCATCCTTTATACATCCCACATATGGCATTAACGATTCAAATCACTTTGAGGGGGCGGTAGTCCGCACTTCCTAAAATGAAATTATCGCGTTTTACCCATAATGGAAATCATAAAGTATGCCATAAATGAGAAATACAGAAGCATAAGTAAAACATAAACATATTATATATCATATATAAAAATAGTGACATCTTAATGGCCACCTTTGAAGGTGTTATATGAGTGTTGAACAATCACCATTTCGTGAGGCAGAAATTCGCCATCCACAGAAACCGTATGTTCTTTAACCATTAGATGTAGGTGTGTGTAAGTGTAGCTCGAATATTTCTTATAACAACATCCTAGTATATTGAGGATACTTGTGTTGTTACAAAAGAAATGAATAAAAAGAGTTTAGGGGGTTGGAGAAGAAAAATAAAACAAAACACCATTAGAGAAGACATTACCTCAAAATCGGGAAACTCTTTTTTACTTGAGCCAAAGGCTTCCTTGAGAAGAGTTCTGCCCAAAGTTAGGCTTCTAGGAGTAATAGGGGGAAGTTGGGAGAGTATTTGGGCAGAGGTTTGCCGAGCCAAATGGCTTGAAGGTGTGAATAAGGTGGGAGAGGTGGGGGCCTTTTATAAGTGGAGAGGAGGGGCTCTTTTGGAAAGATTGAAATGTTACATTATTACACAATGCTTTTCGGATTCTAAAGGTCCCACACTTATATAATTCGTGGCTAAGGTGATAAGGGTTAGAAATCTACCCATCCAATAGTCTTTGGACAAGTGTAAGCCTTGTATTTTACATTATCTTTTCATTTTATTAAAATCGTTAAATAATGAGGTCATCGCTGCATCATAATGATGTCATAAATAATTTAATTTATTTAATGTCTAAAAATTATAAAAAAAAATACTGTGATGTAGGAAATCTTTTTATATTTCTAATGAATATTTATAGTCAAAATTTGGACTTGTGTAACCCCACTTAAAAACTGTTTTAATAAAACAACTCATGTTTGTGTCAATTTAATTTCAACATTAAATAAATATATATTAATGTCATTTTCCAACTAAAGTGGCTCCATGGGGTCCCCAAGTTGACCCATGGGTTGTCTTGGTCGTCCATGACTCATCCAATAGGATTAGGACAAGTTTCAAGCTCATATCATATTATTAAAACATTGTTTTTACCTTAAACTACACTAATTACCTCTAATCGCGATTAAAAACTTAAAAGTTACTATTCACCAAAAAATTATTTTAATCTCATTGAACCAAATTTTACTTCTTAATTACAACCATGTATGTCGGATTTTTTAAAATCAAATCACAGAAGTGGTAATATTTCATTTAAACGAAAAATCAGTTATTTAACTACCACTTAGTGGTTTCACTATTCATCAAAAATTGACGTTTTTCAGAACAATGCCAAAATTTCACCCTAAGCTATAATTGATATTCCAAATTCAAAAATGATGTCTATTTTAAAAAATTCCAAACATATAAGTTGCATTAGTTAATTTTATAATTAATTCCCGCTGTCACAACAAATAGCGTGTTTTTAAGAAACAATTTATATCAAAAGATTGGCAATTGTTTATGTCCAATTTCAATGTTAAATTAATTCTAATGACCACCATTGGATAAAATGGTAAAAATATATTCTAATTATACTTTAAAACCACTAAATAGTATAATTTATCACAATAAATTATTTTTATTAAAAAAGTTGTTTTAAGTATTTTTCACTATTCATAAAAAAATTGGAAGTTCTCTGAAAGTTACAAAAAATTCAACTTAGGATAATTTCGATATTACGAATACAAAAATGAAGTCCATTTTGAAATATAAAATTTCTATAATTTTAAAAAGTGGTTATTACTATTCATAACGGCTACTTCGATTAGTCGCGGTGTTTTAGAACTCGAAGTTGCGTACAATGCAAGCTATTGCATTATTGAATGTGAAGCGTATCGTGGAAGCTCGGGGTGTTACAAAATACTCAATTTAAAACTAAAATGATCACCATACATATGCTATTTATTTGGGGGACCCCATGAAATCAAAATAATACCCCACTATCCAAAGTTCGTGTGTTGTGGTATTTTTTTGTTTGGATGAAAATATAAACGATAAAATTTCACATTAGACAACCACACTTTCCCAAATATATGCTCATGAAATTATACATGGATTAAAATTATAATCTGGGCATTCTAAATTATTTGATATTCATTTTCAAAGTGTGAAATTTGTATTATCATGTTCAAGGTTAAAGAAGATTTTCCTTCCACAAATTTTTTATACACACAAAATTAATATTTTTTTCATTCTTTTCACCCCCCAACTTATAATAACACTATACCCAGTGTTTTAAGAAAATAAAATTTAGAAGGGGGTAGAGGTATATGAGAAGAGTTCTAAAAGGAATTTGAAACAATTAACATGAAACAAAGTAACTTGGTGGTTGAAGTTGAAGTTCGTGATGCTTCAATTTAGTCCTTTGATATCCATGTCACTTGTAGAGTTCTCTAGTGGAAAAAGGAAAAAACAAAAAAACAAACAAAAAAACAATATAAATATAATATAATAAAATAAAATATAAGTATATATACAAAAAAAAATATAGAATATGGGAGAACTATAAGCTGTAGGTCAGTGGTAAGTGAACTCCCCTTTCTCCCTTCAGTCCCGAGTTCGAGTCCCCATGGCTTTGCTGGTTGTGACAGGGTTTTCCCCATGACCTATGACGTGTCAATTTAATTTATGATTATTATTATTTTCTTTATTTTTTATTTTAACCTACAAACAAATAAAAATAAAATGAATTGAGGATACATTGTCTTCTTTTTAAATTTCTGGGTAAGGTATTACTCAAGGATCACACCACATGACACAGATGAATATGGCGCTCCCATTTCATACCCATCCATACTCATAATAGAAGAACAGGTCAGAAATCTATATTTTTTTATTTTTTTAAATAAAAAAAATGATTCATTAATTCTATTTGAAAAATAAATATTATTCAAAAATATTGGTAACATTAAAACCACGGGTTTCCTTTCATGCAACGCTTTTGTTTAATGTCGCTAGCTCAATATGAACCCCCCTAACTTACCCAATACTGAATTTAAACATTTTAAGGACCCCATTTTTTCTCCACTTATACTAGACTTATATTAATTATTTGTTTAGAATTTGTGTCATGTACAAACCTATGTTCTACAATGAGTGGGAAAATCCAAGGAATGTCAAAAATGATTGATCCAGTTTCCACTATATTCTTGACAAAGGAATCAATGTTTATTCCAAATTTTTTGGTTTCAAGAGAAGAATGAATTCCAATTTAAATGTCATGATTATACCCTATTAAGGGATAATTTAGTGGGGAAGGAAGGACAATAATTTTGAGATTGGTTTATATTGGACATTCAGACACAGATTTAGATTTTGAATCCAAATCAGTTTTATTTTCCAATTTTCTCAACAAAATTGGTTACTTTTGAATAGAATATTCGACCACCAAATTGGAATGATCAGTGTCAGGAATGGATATGGACTCAATTTTTGTAATTTCTCTTAATGGTTTAGTGATTGTTGTTTTAGAAAAATCATCAATGGAGTTATATTCACGAGACTCAATCCATGATGTCAAATTCTGCTCTTTTAAATCCAAAAAATCAATTTTCTCTTGATTTAAAGACCCTTTAATAATTTCTTTATCTTCTTTATATATCCCAAATCTAAAGGTTGGTTCTTCAATAAATTCATGAGTGGTTTTTGGGAGAAAAATAGTCTTTTATCAATGACGAGGAAGGGATAACATGAGTGGGAAGGGGTTTCATAACCATCTCAAAGCTTTGTAGTTCTAATCTCAATGATGAAACCTCAAAATTCATTATCTCCATTTGTTGACATAGTATTTCAAGTAATGGATTTGTATCAGTATGGATAAGGGGTTGATCCAAATGGTTTATTCTAGGTGGATAATTAAGTTGTTGGAATTTCATAGGAGGGTGTTCAAATTAGATTTGTGGGGATTGAAACTCATTAGATGTTGGAATTTTTTTGTGGATCATATGAGTTAAAAAATTGTGGTTAATTATGTTTTTGATAATCCTGCCAGTATAAATTAGGATGTTCATTATATATCACACATAGGGTTGGGTGATGAAATTAGGGGAGGTTCCCCATGTTTGTATTTGTTCAAAATTACCTTCCATAAGAGTGAGGGGGTGAGAATAGAGAAGTGGGATGAAAAAAAAGGATTCTAGTGTCTAAGATAACATACTTAGGTCCCCATAAATAGTGCCAAAATTTGGTCTCACCTAAATTTACCCAAATTTTTAGGGTTAAGTGGTCTCTTATAGTTTATCTTGGGTTGTCGAATCCTCAGAGGCCTAAGAAGTAACCTACAGACACATAAATTATATGGATTTTTTTAGCTATGAAGTGGACAACTTGGGTTGATTTTAGGTGGGTTTAAGTTAACTCTAAGATACTTAAGTGAATTCAATTTAAATGAATGAGTTGATCTTAGGTTATCACTTGGGGTGGATTAGATACATTCCTTTTTCAACTATTTCAATTTCTTATATTTTAGATGGGTTTATTTAAGAAGATCAAACAACATCATCACTTAATGGTTTAATACATAAAAAATTTAATAATAATCACCTATACACTTGAAGGGTCAAAGTTTTGAGCAATTCAAGGTAAAAGTTCATATTATCACTTGAAGTGTGTGGCCTTAAATTCAACAATGAAGAATGAGTTTGAAGATCTTCAAACAAAATTATCAATTAAAAGAAGTGATTAGAAATTAATGGAGTGAGAAATAACATCCAACCCAGACCCTTTCTACTCCCTTGTATCAACTCATAAGTGGTTTATCCCTCCATTGATTCTATTATTTTAATGTAAGTAGAAAGTAGACTCATGAGGGAGGAATTGGAGAAGTAAAAAAAAGACAATGAAATAATGATCACTCCACCATTGTGTGATAATTTCACAGGGTTTGGTGTAAATAAATTCACACCTTAAACCAAATGCATCAACGTGATATGAAGAATAAAAAAATAAGATTATAAGAATAAATTATATTAAGAAACTAAGGTGAATTCAACAACTTACATGAGAAAGACAAACTTAAGGAAATATATTCACAACATAACATTACAATTAAACAAAGCACCAAATATGATGAACCCTTACACCACAACTAACTTAAATTGGAATTTAAAGAGGCTTAGCTCTATATCCCAATAGTACAAAGGATCCCACTTGAGTACGGTATGTCTAACGTGGTGGAAAGTAAGGGTGAGTGGACTTCTTTATCCTTGACTTGAAGTGGCAGCCAACTTTCATCCACCGAATAGAGGCGTCTAAATGACCTTCTATGTGGCATAATTAGAGTGTTCCATAGAATAATAAATGTATCTACAGATTTATTCTAACCTCATGTAAAATTTCATCCCAAATGGAATTTTTATTTGCGAGATATTATTGAAATGGTGGGCTGTTTTTTTGGGCCGTAGAATCTGGCGCAAAATTTTATCTCCAACTTGGGCTGCGTAGAACTCCATTAAAAAATCATAATTATCTTTATCCACTGTTTAATTAAATGTTTCCCATTACGTCCTCTATATTCAGTTCAATTTTCAGAATTATTGGGATTGGATATTGTCCACTACAGTAGTTTTATTGGGATGCTGTCCAGTTTACTTCACCCAGAATGTTGTTTGTTCAAGGCCAACTTTGGTGGTCTTCAAATATGAATCTTCATGTACTCTAAAAGTATGAATTGTTACCAATATAATGAGAAACATAAAAATTAAATATTAATATAAAATTAATATCATTGTTAACTTTAAATGATGTTAAAAAATGTACCATGTAATAGTTCATTTTAAGAAGGAATTACAATTATAATATGAAATAATGTTCAAAGTGTAAAATGCACTAAAATGGTGTTTATGAATAATAAAGAACATGAATATTATATATATTAAGAATGAATATTATCCTCATTCATTGTGTAATCAGACACACCAGGATGTACTTCCAAAGTTGAATTACCAAAATCACAAATAACCACTTCACACACCTCTAAAGTAATGAAAATCCTCTATGAAAACAACACCTGATGTCAATCATCCTCAGAACATCCCTCAGAAGCATCACAAAAAACAACTCAATCTCACCAATACTCCTTCTCAAAATCCCCCAACTAGAACTTGTCTACCTACTACACCAAGGAAGAATTTAATTTCATCAGATAGACACCCTCTACCATAAAAAAACTCCCATATTAAGGTGGATCATGTAGATATCCTCTATCACTCTCCAGGAAACTCTTGACTCATGTACAACATCACCACTGGATTCCTACTCTGAGAATTTTCCACAACATTCTCTTTCCCCAGTGTAAGGAAATCTTAAATTAATAATCCTATAATAATTTTATCCACCATCACCTCCATAAATTCATATTGCATAGAAATAATATATATATATATATATACCCATATATATATATATATCAATCTCTTGTGATGTATGAAGACCATAAATCTCTCTCTAATTAGGCAATGTCACTATAACCTTAAATGAAAAAACAATTGCATTATGCTCAAAATCATGGGTATCATAATTAAGTTCATGATACCATAACTATTCAGAAACATAAAACATAACCACTCTTTTCTACATTTGAACACCACCTAAGAAAATACATGAAGTGTCATAAAAAATCTTGAGCACAATCCCCACCTATGTAAAATTAAGAACATGAGCACTAACTAGTTTCTCCTTCTAATAATCAAATTATCCTAGAATTGGTCAATCCACCTGAAATTATAATCCTTTATATTCAAATATATAATAAGATCTACAATCAAATATAATTTGGGTATGAACCTCCTTTAGTAACTAGTAAGACTAAGAAAACCCTACCCCTCTACAAAATTCATAGGGGATACCTAAGAAAAAAATGCCTCAAGATTCAAAGTATCCATGAATAATCCACACTGGGACACAAAATGTTTGAATAAAATGATCTCATGGGCCCAAAACATCACTTTTATAGATTCCAAAACTACTAATGATGATAAATAACAACCAAAATTTCTCATAGAAACCCATCATGCTCCTCCTCCAACTCAGAATACACCAGGATGGCATTGATGAAAACTGTGAAGACTCAATACAGAGACTCATGGAACCAAAAATTAATCAATCCCATTTACATGGATGGAGCATTCATAACACCAAATATCATTCCAATGAACTCATAATTAACATAATTACATTCAAAATCAGTCTTTTTAATATTTTTATCCCTCACCCTCATCTTATAGGACTATAATTTTAACTCAGAGAACAAGATACCTCCCTTAAGATTATTGAATAAATAGTAAATATATAGTAAAGGATAATATTTACTCACATTCACCTATTTTTAGTGAATATAATTGATATAAAAATTCATACATACATCTATATTCTTAAAAAAACTATATCACTCCAAATCATCTTTATAGTAGATCATCAATCTTAATCTATAGCTCAAAAAACTCAAAAATAACCAATAAATATGAGGAAATAAATATTAGAGTGATATTATAATGTATCTCTATATCAAACTTGATCTCACATAAAGGGGGTAGCATCACAACCTCTTCCAGAAAGACATCACAGTTGTCTTCCAGAATCATGGAAAACACCATATTCTGATCCTTTACTAAAAACCACATCAGATCATCCATCAAGGAAGATATGAAATCAACATGGCTCTAACCTATAGGAAAATATTGATTGTAAATAAACATTAAATGATCTTGATCAGTGTCATATATTATATCATTCCTCATAAAGCATCAATGATATATTTCAGTGAATAAAATATGTCCATCTTGAAGATTATGTCATATAGTTTTATCTAAAAACATAGGAAATATTCCGAAGATTTATGTTTTATTAGAATCAACTCAAAATCTCAACACACATCATACAAGTTAGCTCAACCCACGACTAGTGTAGTCAATGCTAAGGACACTAGAAGCCTCTCAACCTCAAGTTCTAAAACATGGAAAAGGGAAGGTGAAATGAAGGATTTGGAAGCTTATAAATCAAACAAGGCATAAAATTTTGATAAATATAAATCGATAATAGCTCACAAGGCCTATAGATCACCTAGATTTGGAAAAACTAATAATTAATTAGACTAATCCCATCTCTACAACATCTCTAGACATGTTGGGAAGCACCTCCATGGACATGCTCTGTCTATTATCCATGAGGAAGTGGGGAATCACGGGGTTGTCCCCATCCAAACCAATCCCCTCTCTGCTGATCAAGTAATAGAGAAACCTATTTATTCTAGTGTCTCAGATAACATTGCTGCAATGATTGACCTTGAAGAGGGTGTGTCTGGTGCCCCACCTCAGAACCACCATCATAGACAAAGTGAAACATGGTTTCAAGTGTGCCTTTATATATGCTAGAGGCTGATAACTAGTTGTTAAGGACTAAAAAATACATTGTAGAGACTATTCCATCTTATAATAGTCATATAATAGTTAAAATAACCAAACATCCACTTCATAAATATTAGAGTACGCATAAATAAATAAATATGACACTATGTCAAATAGAATGTAGTATACAGATATACAGTCATAATTTTTTTACATAAAATGATTTCCCACTAGTTCAATCACATGTACAAATAAAAAAAGAATAAAAATATAAAAAATGGTCCTACTTTCATCCATGAGAATCAACAAAACCTGATATCCTTACATCCTCAAGCTCTCTAAGTCGATCCACTACACATTCTATTCTCTATCTTGAAAAAAAATATAATATCAACACGCACCCTGGGGTGCCTATGAATGGTGTAATAAATTCATCTCAATGTGGTATCACTAATTTACCAAGGTATACACCATAATACATGTGTATTAACAAGGAATAAAATAAACATTTCACATGAGCATGTCAGATTTCATGTGATAACCAAGTCACCACGACTCCCTACACAACATGTCACTATTTTCTAACCACGCCACCAAAGAACCTGATCATACCATATTTTTAGCCTTATAATAATTAAAACTCATATTATCATCTTATTTTATCATATACTTAGTCCATAACATACCCAAATACATAGGGTAGGGCATCATCCAAACCTCATCCCACTACCTGAAGAATCAGGTAACAGTCATACATACGTATCTCAACCCACCGCCTTATCTCTAAAGGTTGGTTTTTTCAATCACATATATTATCAAATTATGACCCAACCATCTATTGGGTGGTACCCAACCTAATAATAATCAATTCATGGTCTTCATCCATATATTTCATCATACCATGACCTAGACTCTCACGTGCAGTCCACTGCCATGACCCAATCCACTTCTAGTAAGTTTTTATGATTATCCATCAACCCATGAGTTCTCAATCAATATGTGGTCACTCATTCCTTCTAACTCAAGGAAAAAGACCTTTATGCTACCAATACATTATAACTCAAAGTATGATCCAACTTTGATATCATTGGGAATCTATCTGACACATAGAATTCAAGATAATTCTTATCTCAACTCATATAGGTTTGGGCTTCCTGGATCCACTCCCCCATCATCATTTATCTCTTATCACAAGAACACACAGTTAAGAAAACACATGAAACATCAAAAAATATCCACAGAACATGGATCTCACTAGATAATCCTAGGGTTCTTGTCACTTGGGTTATATACTTTCATTATGAACACATCACATCTCACCTGTCAAGGCATCCACTTGGTCCTCCAGACCTTCCACGATCTATACTCATTGATATAATCACATATATGACACTCATAAAAAACATAAAATCTTATAGTATCATCCCTATTTATACCCCAAGGCTTGGTCTATACTCATAAAAAAACATTTTCACTCCTCGTCCATGGTACCCAGGGACCATCTCAAGCCATACCACACTAAGCCCCCTTGATAGCAACATGCCAAGTACTAAAAAAATTCCATGACCCTCATTGGTACCTATATCACATCTTTTAAGTGATATATATAAACGAATCACCTATAATAAACCCATCCATATCACATCTTGTCCAATCCTATAATAATCTTATATCTCACAATGCTGAATAAGAGCATGCTCCACCTTCTGGAGGGTGCCACTCATTATGGTTGAGATGTACGATCATATCGTCTATCATCACTAGTCCAAATCCTCTTTCACTTTCCCAAATATATCTAGGGAAACCAATCCTAGGATACCCACTTTTTTTCTCACTCCAAATACCATGAAAGGTATCTCTTTAGATAAACCAACTCCCTTTACCCTTGGTGATATAATCTTCAAGTGATCCCAATTCACCCAAGTGATAAAGAGATCTTTACTGAAGCATGGGAGACCCAAATTCATTCTATATCTGACTCTCATTCACTCACATCCCATATATATTCTACATAGACATGTATAACATTCATAGAGTAAGAAATCATGCATAAACATGCATATAACCTTATATTAAAGGGACTGCATGCCACCAAATTAGAGTTTCCATTCTTACCAATCTCTACTAAGCCACAACTTTAACACCCTCGGTTTCAAGTACTTTACCTTTTAATTATGTATGTAGTTGTTTGTTAATAATTTGGTTGAGTTTTTGGAGTTTTTGTATGTACTAAACATGTTTTTGAAATGATTATAAGGGGTCATGGTTGAGCATAGTAGGGGAAACTATGCAATTTTCACTAGAAAAATATGCGACAAGATAAGGTGGACAAGATAGAATTCAAAGCTAGTTCACATCTTGTATTTACCATGAGAGTGCCCAAGGGAAACCATTCAACTATGTGAGGGTGTGGTTTAGAGGTAGTATCATGTGCACGGTTGGTGCATGGCTTCCCAAACTATATGGAATAATTGTGTGTTGTTCATTTAATTCTCTAAAAATTAGAGTTTAACTTGGTTTTAAGCCCTAAAACCCTCATTATTCACCTCTCCTATTATGAACTAAAACTCTCCTCCACTATTAAGCATTATTGGTGGTTCCCTTTCATCTGGAATCTAGTTTTTGTGAATCTATGTGCATTGGATCTCCGAAGTAAATATTAATTATCTATTTTAGATCTATCTTTTTATATTTTCTTATCTCATAGAATATGGAATGTTATATCTAATCTATTTTGGATTGATATATGACATGTCATGTGTTTTTATAAGATCCTAATTTTATCTATTGAATAAAATGAGTATTGATCCATAATCAAGAGGTTTTTTTAGTGTCGTTCTTTATTCTCATGACTTGTTGTGAGGTAGGTGGATTCTCTCTCTTCTCTAATTAATCTATAACATTAATGCTTGGTTTCTTAAAAAAATTCTTGGACTTCCAAAATAAAAAATATGATGATTTTTTATCAGAAAACCCTTTGGTTTATGATTTTAGAATGTGGAATTTGAATGGATTTTTGAAAACCCATTTCATTTAAGGTTTAGATTTTGGTTTTTTTTACATCAGTAATGATTCTTGATTAATTTTTATAAATGAAAGAATAGGTTTATGTGTTATTAATTGATATGAGAAATTGGAATACAGGGTTTTTATGATTTCATTTTCCTTGATGTGACCTAGAATAAGGGGTGTGTTTCTAGACTAGAGGGACTTAAAGTTTGGTCACTTAGAGACAAATTGGTGGATAAATGAGTAAACTATCATGATTGTGGGACTATAACCTACCATGAAAGTGTGTGAGAGTATAAAAATATGGTTTGGGTATGCTAAGTGGTATTTAGGGATAAAATTTTGTACTTTCAATTTAAATTATTTTTAATTGGTATATGGTTTTGATCTTACTATCTTATTTATAAACTACTTTTTGAAATGTAAGCTAGTTCTTTTATTTTCTAGTGGAGTTGTTTGGAAAGTAATATAGGGAAATACTACTAGGTGTGATTACTCACTCCATGTTTATGCACTTTTTGTGTATCAAGATTTTATTATTTATGAAATAAGTAAAGGAAAGGTCTCATATTTATCTAGTGGTTCATCAAGAGGATACTTTCCCAAGATAGTGGTTGGAGATGATGATATATTATAGAGTATTTGGAGTTATTACACATCAATGTTGTTGTGTTTGGACATCCATTAGTTTTCTTGATTCACCTTATTATAAATTTTTACTAATAATTTAATATTATGGTTTTGTTGGTTTTTCATTTGAGTTTTATTATTTATAATTCATGCATCATATATTTGGTTTTGTTTTTATTTTTTCTGGATGGGTTGTAATGTTTAAAAAGATAAAGTTTCCCCCCAAATTTTTGGTAAGTGCTTGGAATTTATTGGCAAGCTTTAGTGTTTTGGGATGTTATGTAATAATGTTGATCTTGAACTCTATAATACTTTGTTTCATATACCGATTTTAATCATGGATATATAAGATAATTTTTTTCATGGAAACCATGTTTCATTGGTTTGAGTCTTATAGAAACATATATAAATTTAGTAGGAGACTTGGGAATGTGAGAAAGAAATGTTGGAACAATGTAAAAAACTTTTCTAAAGAACTATAAATACCTAGATTTATAGGAATGGAAATCCTAATGGTGGGAGAAATATAACACCCATAGTTTTAAGTAATTTAACCTTTTATTATCTATTTTGAATTTATAAAATACTTGGTTTGATTTTTGGTAGTTTTTAAATGGTTTTTTTGAATTTTTTAAGAGTTTATAAGGATGAACAGTATGATAATGGTTAGGTAAAACGATGTGTTTTTTCCAAGAAACTATGTGATGGGATTAGGAGTACAAGAGGGTGTTCATTACTAGTACACATTTTTTATAAACTATGTAGGTGTTTAGGGGAAACTGTGCAAGTATAGATAGAGGGAAAATAATATTTGGCACATAGTTGTTTAAACTACGTGAACTAACCATGTGAGGTGGGGTTTGTAGGTAATAACATTTAGATGGTTCGTGAATGGTTTCCAAAAGTATGTGTACTAACTGTGATCTGTACATTTAATGCTATGAAAATTATAGTTCAACAAAATCCTAAACCCTTGAAGAACTTCTTTTCACCATTCCTATCATGCTCTCAAACTCCACTACTATCCAATGTGTTATTTGTGACATCCTAGACCTAGATAAATAATGATTATCTGAACCCAATGGGCCACATGGCCTCAAGCACACCTCCCTATATGCTAGAGTATTCTGACTAAAAGAGAGGTGTTAGGTGTTTCTATGGGGATAATATTCCCTAATATCATTGTGGATAAAAAAAATATAATAATGGTGAATAAATAATGGAAGAATAATGATAATCATGGAACTGGAAGTAAGAATAAACATTTATAGAATAAATAAAAAACCCAAGAGATTTAAATTATATCATATAACAAAGATGATTTAATTCCATGTATCTAAAAAATGAAATAATATATACATAGTATTAGGAAAAAAGTACAATACATTCTATATAAAAAAATAAAAAAGGGAAAAACTATCCAAGAACCTCGAGATTTAGATCGTTCATCTATTGCCTAGATTTCATCCTAAAGCAAGAAAGTATGGTTCCCAAAGTTGGATGCTTCTCCTTTTCCACATCTGTGATCATATAATATTCTTGGGTACCAATGGTGAACTGGATAGGGTGTGAGATAAAACATAGTAGTCCAACACCAATGGTGTCTATATGAATCCAGTCTTTGATTATAAACTAAACAGTGTGTAAGTATATATAAAAGAAAAGAAATGATGTAATAAAAAACCATACCAGATTTTTCCTCAGTTGGTAATGTATCTGAACATGTGTTAATTTAATTAATCATGATTCAATTTATAATAAGAATATCATTTATAATAGGTATAAATAGTATAGTAATAGGAAGTGATAGTGATAAAGAATACAAGGTTTAACCAATGCATCCTCGACTTCAGGGGTCAAGACAACTCATAATGGTATCACAGGCAGTCTGGCTATAATGGGGTCTAATTGTATTCTAAGTGGAAACAATCAAGGCATTCCACTATAAATAATTATAACCAAGTACATGGAGATCGTCCATGGTAATCCTTGTCTAAGAATGACTTTGCCCAATGGGGTGAATCCATGGCTCCGCGTGTCTGAAGACATCAAGATGAATCCAAGGAGTGTATCCAAGGAATTATAATATTCTGAAATATTTCAACTGAATCATCAGTACATTACTGAGGAATTAACATAGTAAAAAAAGATCAGATTTTGTGGTTGGTATCTCCCATAGTAATCAGATCAGTGAATTAGAATGGTGTTCTTTGAGTGCTCATGGAATTCCCTTGCGAATCTACGGATGGGTCAAGTATAAATATTCTTATAAATATAAAAAGGTCTAAAGAAATTAATAACCTTATATTAATTTCATTTATTTAACATTTCATCATATTATATGTAATAATAATTCTTTTTAATCATTTAATAGGCTCATTCCCTTACCTTTCATTAAACATGAAAAGGTAAATCAAAGACATGAAACCAATATGAATTCAATTCAAAATAATTTAATTAGTCCAAGTTATGTCTATAAATATATAATCTCTATAACATTATATGATTATTTTATTAAATTGAAACACTTACCTTAATAAAGGTCAAGTCTGACACACCCAATCAGTGTCCAGAATAATCCCAATATAGGTCACCATGGCATAAATGAACAATGTACACTAATTGGGTGTTCTTTGTTAAGGTATAAACCTCTAGTGGTATCAAGTTATTTTATTAGGTTCATAGAATACAATTTAAAAAATTATAGTTAAGGTGGATAAATTTTAGAGGCATCTGTCAGTGAAACTGGTGTGCGAATAGTGATGGAAATTAATAAATGAAAATACATTTAGGGAAAATTCATAGACTACATACCGTATACATGTAGTAGAATAGTCATCCAGTATTGGCCCTTATTTTGGTATGAATTGGAATAAAATATAAGAATGGATGAATGATCTGAAAATAGGGCATATAATCCTGTATAAAAATAGAAACATTGATAGTAAGAAGAATGAAAAAATGAGACTAAACATTGGAGAACATACTAAGAGGAATCCAACAGGCCAAACAGATCTTGATTCTGAGGTTGGATGGAGAAACTGGAGTGGTTCCTAGGTTTATTCTAAAGAGAGATCCTCTATGGTGGAGCTCCAACGTGAGAGTAGAAATGATAAATGAGGGTTAAGGAAAAAAAGAAAATGTGGTTATTCTACTTTATAAACATTTCACAAAATTTTCATAGTTAGTAAATGCATTACATATTGTGTGATGCTCAGGCTTTCCCCTGTGGGGGAAGTTCATTAAACATCATGAATTGGCCTACCCAGGCCAATACATGTCATGTATTGAATACACGACATGTATTCCAAATACACATCATGTATTTGACCAACACCCATCCTTCATACCCTACTTCCTTATTTCCAAAACAAAACAACCAGTCCAAAGGTACAATTTTAGATTTAATCTAAAAATAACCTCAATAATTTTTTAACAGAAATTTAAAAGGATTCATACCTAATTTAAAAATCCAGGATCCTACATTCTTCCCACTATAAAGTAACTCATATCTGAGTTACACATACAAGGGTGGTAGAATAATGTCTTATAAGAACTCTAGCCACTGAGCATGTACGTCGACTTCCCTCTCCCAAGTATTTCCATGTATACGGTTGTGCTACCATAGCACCAACACTAAATGGATTGACCATCCTCGAAGTGAATTTGTGCTTTGGTCAATGATACATATGGTATAATACACAAAATAATCATATACATCTAACTAAACATCATTAGGATCAAAATTATGATACGGGTCAGCATGGTAATGAAAAATATGTGAAATTTAATAGACGCCATGCATGTAATGGTACCTATTAGGAAAAATAAATCAATAGTATACCATCCTGACTCTATCGAAGATCTCAAAATGACAAAAAAAAATAGGTGGCAAACTCTCTTTCCTCTGTATCCACTGTAAATCCCTGACCCCAGAATCCCAGAGCTGGTAAATTATTTTAATACATTGACATGATAAAAAGGAATCAAATCTCGAAGGATCAATCAGTTTAGAAGTCTTGGAAAATAGATTACATATATGAACTTAAAATTACAATTCAAAATATAAAATACAACATTGATAATACTTTGAGAATGACATTACAATACTATATTAACCCTACATATAAATCATAATAAACATCATGGTATACTAGGAAAATAAAACATAAGAAAAGGGTGATCTCATATGCTCAGTAAGGTCAAACAATACAACAGAAGGTTCCACAAATAAGCATAAACTTTTAATCCAAGTATAAAATTATAACCCAAGCCTTTTAAAACATTATATTAAGTATAATATGGAAATAATATATAAATTAATTCCATTTAAACATTCACATGGATATTCTACAAGTCGAATAATCACATGAAAAATTAATAAATAATCTCATAACGAGGAAATGCATAATGCCAGACATCATAACCATATTGTCAAGGCCTCATGCCAAGACCATTACCATACCGTCAAGGCCTTGTTCCAAGAAACTAGTTTGTCTCATGAGACCTATCAATACATTTAAGGGATATAGCGGTCCCCTCCCATCACTTACTAAGCTCAATGTATTTCTCGTATGAAAAGGGTGAAACATAACATAAACATTCATATTAAAACTAGCATACGAAATGTTAATACTTAACCATAAACCATGAATGGTATAAAAATAGAACATACATATTCAAAAATATCATAAAACCTTCAATACAATATGAAATATTGTATCATAATAAATAAACCTCAATTAAGCATAAAATCCAACAAAGGATGTTGACATAGATAAAAATAATTTAATAAATTCATTAAAACTTTGAGGGAAATATCCCTTTTTTACTTTGAAATCACTTAGAAGCCATAAAATTATAAAAGAAAACATTTATTTTGAAAATAATATTATAATATTTTAAGGAAAGCATCAAAATGTTATGGAATTATAACAATGTAAAATAGTCGCTTTCATCGTATAAGTTAAAAAACATTCTTTACTTAAATTATTCAAAAAGGTTATAAAGTAACTCATTTGGAAAAAGACAGAAATATTCCTTTCAAAACATTTTGTAAAAAGTCAAACATAGTTAAAAATTACTTTAAACAATTTTTGATAATATTTTGAATTAAATTTTAAGAAACTTGTACATGGATGATAAGTATGTCTCAGTAGATACTTACATATAAGAAATCTCTGATAAAAATAATATTGTTAAATCAACCCTTACATAAAACCTTTAAAGGATTAATTTTTTAAAAAATTTGAATGAACTTAAAAATAGGCATAAAATTTCCTCTATAATCCTTTTATATCCATTTAATTATTTATGTAAAATAATATCAATAATATTTAAATGGAGAAAGGATTGTTTCTTTAAACATTCAAAGTGTCTCATATCACTTTGAACATTTAAATAATAAACTCAATATCTTAAAATTAATCTCTATATACCATGAAGATAAATTTATTCATGATATTGAATACAATAGGGGTAGTACATACACCACATACAATAAATAAATGGTGAACATGTCTTATATCTCACAGAAATTAAAAGTGAGATGAAATTCCCTTATCTTAGGTCTGATACTCTCCATACATGTCTGAAACACCTTAATAATTATTTTAAACATATTATTATCTTATAACTAAATTAAAATAATATTTATGACATCATATATGATTCATTTATGACTTTATATTTCCCTTTTATTAATAATTTCTATGTTAAAGCAAAATTTCAGGTAATAATCATTTTCTTTATCGTACGTGTTTTGACTTAATATTATTGATCGTATTACTTAGATCATGATTTACTTACATCCAGAATGCATAAAATGATTTATATATGATATATATTCAGTATATAAATATATATAATAGATAGACATATGAAATTGAAATCACTGTTCATGGAGATGGTAGGTCGTACGTACCCATAAACGTTGTTTTTATTTTCTTATCATGTTGAATGGAAGTAAGTGAATGACATATATGTACATAAATACACACACACACACACATATATATATATATATTATAATAGTATTATTATGTCATTTATTTCATACTAATTCATAATATATGTGTGTGTGTGTGTAATCATTCTTGAATGGTGAATGTGGAAGATGAATCTCATCGGATCGTGGAGATAGTAAGTCGTGCGTACGCACGAGCGGTAGTATCATTTCCTTAATGGTTAAATGGTTTGTAATTATATGGGATATAAATTTTAATTGAACAATATAATGTTATATTTATTACTAAAATCCTTTATATTCATCATTATACCCATAGAAATAAAGTTTACATGAAAAATAGTTTACACCACGGTGTGGAGACGGTAAGTCGTATGTACGTACGCATGGTGATATTGTTTTTATAGGATGGGTATAAGAAGTAATATGGTTTTACCATAATTATAATAACATATCATCATTTATAGTTTTCTAGAGTTATTATTTTATTATGGAAACAACATATAAATATGAATTATAATAAGAAAATAACTTTGAAAGAGGTGATAAAACAATTACCTTTTTTCAGGTATCTTCTTTTGATTTTCACAAAAAGACTCTTTAGGTTGTCTTTATTCCCAAAGAGTAGACTCTAGGATGATTATAGGTATGTTGGGGCAATAAACATGTAGGTTTTGGCTAATTAAAAGGGCTTTGGAGGTGTAAATTAAAGAGAAGGATAAGTTCCATTTTATAAGATAGGTGAGCGACACTTTAGGGAAATCTTGAAATATTAATTTATTATAAATTTATTTTCGGTTTAAAATAGCTCCAAAGTAATTTATTTCTAGGATAAGATGTATATGGGTCTAAATACCCTCAACTAATGAATTTTAGACATGTTTATATCATAAAATTAACTTTATCTTTTGGATATAATGCTTAGTTAAATAGTTTAACTCTTACTGTATCTTCTTGCATTTTTACACTATAGGGTTAATATAGTTACTATAAAATGAAAAACAAACCCCAATTGGATCATTTATGAAATATTTTACATTATAAAATTTATTTAGTGGAACCTTATATTTTTATGACTTTTATATCATTTAAAAAATATTATTTAATTTTAAAATATAATTAATGTCAATTTTAATAATATTCAATATTTTCATTTTTAAAAATATCAAACTAACATGATAAATTCGAACCAATACTTCGAATATGTCACTAAAATTTATAATTTATCTATAAAATTAGTTTATGTCATTAATTAAGTCAAATTATATTTATTTTAATATTATTAATATCTTTTATTTGATTCTTCCTTTAATAAATCGATTACTACATTTTCATTGTGTCACAATTAAATTAAATTATTTAATATCTAAAAATTATAAATAAATTACCATGATGTAGATAAATTTCTTATATTTTAAATGAATATTTATAATAGAACTTATCTTATCTATAACCCTATATTAAAAATTATTTAGTTATTAAAAATTGAATATTAAACTTTTAACTCTTCTTTAAATAAACTATAATAAATGTCTTGATCTAATAAAAGTGGCTTAAGAAAGATCATATTTTCAATCTAAATTTGATTTGGGTTGAAAAATAATTTTCCATTGAAATTAAGACAAGTGTTAGGATAATTTTATATCACTATAATTTATTTTTACCTTTAATTACCCTTTTTACCTTTAATAGTGGTAAATAAAATTCAAAAGTTACTATTCACCAAAAAGTATTTCAATCTTATTAGACAAATTTTTTCATACTAATTACAACCATGTATGTCCGTTTTTCAAAATTCAATTCACAAAAGTGAAAAAATTATGTTTAGTGATAATCTGTAAATGTGGCTAGAAGGCGGGTAAAAAGAGGTTAAAAAGGTTTAATAAATTTTATATCTATTTATATTATAAAAATTATTTCAATGACATAAATTAGGTTAAAATATTTTTTATTTATATATTTTTAATTTAAAGTCAATTTAAAGTAAAATAATTATTTAAATGAAAAAGTCAGTGTTTTAACCAAAATGTAGTGTTTTTCACTATTAAATAAAAATTGAAAGTTTTCTGAAAAAAACCAAAAATTTACCCTATGCTAATTTTGATATTCCAAATTTAAAAATGAATCCTATTTTTTCATATTAAATTTCTAAGATTGAATAAAATTAATTTTATCATTGTTCACAAAAGGATATAAAAAGTAGTTCCTTTAAAAAATAGTATTTCTAAACATATAACTATTTTACCAAACCAAATACATTTCATTGAAAATATGGTTTATTTTTTTGAAAACATTATAAATAAAATTTAAAAATTATTTATTACTATTTATATTACTATATTTAAAGGATAAGTTATAAATATATCATTTAAATAATTTTAACACTAAAGTGTTGTTTTGTAGAAACTCAATCTTGTGTGTTACGCAAGCCAACTCAGTGTTGCGTGTAACACAAGATATTGAAGATAATGTACCATGAAATATTGGGGTGTTACATTCTCCCCTCCTTCAATAAATTATGTCCTCTCAATTTAAACTTGAAATCAAAATCTATGGGTTGGAATTTTCAAAATAACTTTATTGAAATCCCACATCGGAAAATGGATTAATGTGACCACCATTTTAAAATAAAGGGAAGTACGATGGTCACTAGAGATAACACATACTAGGGTTCTATGTAAGAAAACATGTACATGAAATAAAATTTAACAAGTAAGTTCTTATGAAGAGTGATAGAGAACATTATTAGGAGAAAGATAACAACCAGAAATCTATAATGCTACGATGATCCAAAGGTCCATTGGATTCATCTAAATAGAATGTACTAGGAAAACGTTTTTGGTTTTAAGATAATTTCCCTAAAGTTTAAGAATTAATTATTTCATAGAATATGAACAAAAGGAATCATACTTAATTGAAAATAATACTTCCTTCCTTTAACTAATTTCTACCACAAATTCATCTTTCTCTCCAAAAGATAATAAAACTCAAAAATATTCAATTTATCTTAATCGTATAGGGTTCCAAAAATTAATTTATACTTCAGATATCATACCATAAAAATAATATTTTATACAAACCAGGACATAACATAGGTCAATGGTAAGAGATACACCCTTGTCACCCTTTGGTTGCAGGTCAAGTCTCATGGCCTTGTCGTACGCGACATGTTGTTGCCCGACCAACGGGTTGTCCTTTTCTTAAAATTATAAGATTCAAAAAATAATCTTAAGAAATGTTTTATCCTTAAAAAATATTATCAAATGTCCAAATTATTCCATTATAACCTTTATAATTATCCAAAATAATTATGTCCAAACTCACAGTCTAAAAATTTATAAGGAAGGCTACTAAATTTCTAAAATCAAAATAATATAATGCAGATATCTATTTGTCACATACCAAACTTGTGAATAACTTCATCATGTATTCTCCTAAAAAATGGTAATAACCTATATTAATATAAAACCTTATTGAATATTTTTTTCTTCCTTATTTCTTATGTAAAACATATGATATTGGATATAATCCAATAATGTTGTAAACTCTAACAATGATAGAATAAGCAAACCATCAATCAATTCCAAGGTAGTAAATAATATCCAATATAATTTATCCAAATCAATAATATCTTTATTCTAACATCATTATTTTATTATCAAAAACATATTATGGGTTATATTTCCCTCAACCATATACAATCCAAAAAGTTTAACTTGCAACTGTGTCACTTTTATTAGAACCATAAAATCTTTAATCCTTAATGAAATAATACTACAAGACAATACATATATACTTAATAATTATTATAACTAGTACATTTATAATAGAATATTCAAATGAAATAATTCTTGAATAGGAATATTAATCATTCCTCTTCATCTGTGGCAGTATCATAACTTCATCATTATCCAATATCACCATCAGAGATATATTCCTTTGATGATTGGGACATTGATTAGAATAGTGTCCCATATCCTTGAAGTTTAATCATTATACATTGTAAACATTTTTCTTACCCTTACAATCAAGAACTTGGTGTCCTTTTTCTCCACAATTACAAAAAACTCTCATTCCCTTCATGCATTTACTAGGGTGATTATTTACACAATTTTCAAATGTGGGAAAATCCTTCTTTTCCTTCTTACCTTTATCCATATTTTTCTCTGTTATACACTACTTCTCTTGCTTTACTTTAAAGAAAAAGGACTTGGATAATTATTTACATATCTTATTAACACATGATATTATTTTCTCATATGATGTGAATGCATGGGAGACTATTTATCTTTGAAATTGTGGCTTCAAACAATGAAAGATATGATCTGTCTTAATTTTTGGATCATGTGCATTAGTGGAGTTCTCATTCCTTCTACTTGGAACCATTTCTAAATGACAACATACACTAGGTTCGATCATATTGTAATGTATAATCCAATAACTAAAAAAATTCATAAATTTAATTGAAGATTTATACATATCTATTCTCATTATAATATAAATCATTTACTTGGGGACATATCTACTCATTAATTCTTCATAAATGTTTTTAAAGAAAATGTAAATTATCCTAAGCATATACCCCAGGAGTGTCAAACCAAGTGTGTAGTAAGGCCCATTGTTGTGTACCAGGTTACCCTGAGTCAAGCTTGGAAGACCTTGTCGGGTTTATTAGTCCTAGGTACATATTTACTAAAACCAAGTCCACTTGTAGTATTTAGAAAGGGATGCATTCAATAAAAGACCCACACAATATATATTTGACCAAAATTATAGGATGTTCTTCTATACTTATCCTCAAAGTCTATCTTAGGATTATGATCCCTAATCTAAGTTTTCTAAATCAAGTTTCCAAGGTTGTTGCTAAACATCATATGATACCAACTATAACACCCTAACCCCAGAAGATCAGAGCCGGTGCATTATTTTAATACATTGACATGATTATAAGGAATCAAATCTCTAAGTACAAATTAGTTTGGTATTATTGTAAAATATATTACATATATGAACTTTACATTACAATTAAAAACATAAAATACAAAATTGATAATCCTTTGAGAATTCCATTAATCTTCTATATTAACCCTGCATATAAATCATACTACACTTCATGGCATCTTGGGAAAATAAAACATAAGAAATGGGTGAGCCTGGATGCTTAGTAAGATTAAAAAATACAACATAAGCTTTCATAAATAAGTATAAACTTTTATAGAAAGATATAAATTATAAAAAAAATCCATTTAGAACATTATTTTCAGTATAGTATAGAAATAATAAATCAAGTAATTCTATTTAAACATTCACATGGATATTATACTAGTCGAATAATCACATGTAAAATCAATAACTAATCACATAACAAGGAAATGCATAATGTCAGATATCATAACCATACTGTCAAGGCCTCATTCCAAGACCATTATGATACCATCAATGCCTTGTTCCAAGACACTAGTTTTTATCATGATACATAATGATGTATCGAGGGGCTATAGAGGAACCCACCTATCACTTACTAAGTCCAATACATTCCTCATATGAAAAGGGTGGAACATAACAAAAACATTCATATTAAAACTAGAAGATGAAATTTTAATACTTTAACTATAAACCATAAATGGTATAAAAATAACATATCCATAAAAAACATATCATAAAACTTTAAATATAATATGGAAGATTTTATCATAATAAATCAACCTCAATTAAGTATAAAATCCAACAAAGGATGTTTACGTAGATGAAAATAATTTAATAAATTCATTAAATTTCTTTGAGGGAAATATCCCCTTTTTACTTTGAAATCGTTTAAAAGACATGAAATTATAAAATAAAACATTTATTTTGAAAAAAAAACTTATAATATTGTAAGTAAAGCTTAAATATTTTAAGGCATCATAATGGCGGAAAATATCTGCTTCTGGTGTATAAGTTAAAAAAATATTGTTTCCTTAAATTTGTCAAAAAGGTTATAAAGTACCTAATTTGGAATATGAAAAACAATCCTTCAAAAACATTTTTTAAAAATAAAAACATGGGTAAAAATGACTTTAAACAATTTTTGATAATATTTTTAATTACATTTTAAGAAATATGGACATGGATGATAAGGGTTTCCCAGTAGATACTTACATATAAGTAATCTCGAATAATAAAGAGATTGTGAAATTAACCCTTATATAAAACCTTTAAAAGATTACTTTTTGAAAACATTTGAATGAACTTAAAAATATACATAAAATTTCCTTTATAATCCTTTTATATCCATATAATTATTGATGTAAAATAATATCAAGAATATTTAAATAGAGAAAGGATTAATTCTTTAAACATTCAAAGTTTCACATACCACTTTGATCATTTAAATAATAAACCCAGTATCCTCAAATGAATCTATATATACCATGAAAATAAATTTATTCATGATATAAAATACAATAGTGTCATTAAAAACACCACACAAAATAAATAAGTTGTGAACATGGATTATATCTCATAGAAATTAAAAGTGAGACAAAATTCCCTTACCTTATGTCTGATACTCTCTGTACATGTCTGAAACTTCTGTATAATGGTTTTAAACATATTATTAAATTCTACCAGAATCATAATAATATTTATTATATCATATATGATTCATTTATATCTTTATATTACCCATTTATTTATAATTTCTAAGTTAAATCAATATTTCACGTAATAATCGCTTTCTTTAACATATGTGTTTTGACTTATTATTCTTGATCGTATTACTTATATCATGATTTATTTAATTCCAGAATGCAAAAAAAATATCTATATGATATATATTCAGGATATAAATATATATAATTGATAGATATATGAAATGGAAAACACCGTTCATGGATCTGGTAGGTCGTACGTACGTATGAACGTTGTTTCCGTTTTCTTATCATATTGAATGGAAGTAAGTGAATGAAATATATGTACACACACAAACATATATATAAATATATTTCTAGTATTATTATTATGTCATGTATTTCATACTAATTCATAATATATATATATATATATAGCCATTCTTGAATGGTGAACGCGAAAGATGAATCTCATCACGTCATGGAGACGGTAAGTCATACGTACGCACAAGCAGTAGTATCATTTACTTAATGGTTAAATAGTAAAGAATTGGATGGAATGTGAATTTTAAATAAAAATTATCATGTTATATTTATTAGTTACATCATTTATATTCATCATTATACCCATATAAATAAAGTGTACATGAAAAACAGTTTACACCACAGCATGGAGAGGGTAAGTCGTAAGTACGCATGTATGGTGATATTTTTTTCGTAGGATGGGTAAAAGAAGGAATATGGTTGTACTATATTTATAATAACATATCATAATGTATAATGTGATTTAGTTATTATTTTAGTATGGAAACAACATAGAAATAGGAATTATAAGAAGAAAATAACTTTGAAAGAGGTGATAAAACAATTACCTTTTTTCAGGTATCTTCTTTAATTTTCACAAAAGGACTCTTTAGATTAGATTTATTCCCAAAGTGTTGACTCTAATATTATTTAAGGTATTTTGGGAGAGGAATTGGGTAGGTTTTGGCCTAGCCAAAGTGCTTTGGAGGTGTGAGTTAAAAATAAGGAGAATTTCCCTTTTATAAGAGAGGTGAGGGGTACTTTAAAAAAATCTTGAAATATTTATTTATTATAAATTTATTTTCGGTTTCAAATTGATCAAAAGTTATTTATTTAGAGTATAATATGATAATGGGTCTAAATACCCTCAACCAATGAATTTTATGCATGTTTACTTCATAAAATTAACCTTATCTTTTGTATTTAACCCCTAGTTAAATAGTTTAACTCTTACTAAATCTGCTTGTATTTTTACACTATGGGGATAATATAGTTACTATAAAATGAAAAAAGAACCCCAATTAGATCATTTATGACATATTTTACATTATCCATTTTTTTTTCTGAAACTTATATCTTTATTACTTTTATATCATTTAATAAAATAGTATTTATTTTAAAATATCACTTATGTCCATTTTAATACTATTCAATATTTTCATTTCTAAAAATATCAAAACAACGTGATAGCTTTGAACAAATACTCCAAATATGTAACTAAAATTTCTAATTTATCTATAAAATTAGTGTATGTCATTAATTAAGTAAAATCATATTTATTTTAATATTATTAATTTATTTTATTTGATCATTACTTTAATAAATCAATTACAACATCATAATTGTGTCACAATTAAATTTAATTATTTAATGTCTAAGAATTATATATAAATTATCATGATTTAAATAAATTTTTTATATTTATAATGAATATTTATAGTTGAATTTATCTTATATATAACCCTATATTAAAAATTATTTAGTCATTAAAATTTGAATATGACTCTTTTAACTCTTCTTTAAATAGACTATAATAAATATCTCAATCTAATACAGGTAGCTTAAAAAAGAACATATTTTCGACCAAAGGATGATTTGGATCAAAAAATAATTTTTGAATGAAATTAGGACAAGTGTTAGGATAATTTTATATTATTATAATATTATTTTGTCCTTTAATTACCATTTTTACCTTTAACCGTGGTAAATAAAATTCAAAAGTTATTATTGACCAAAAAATATTTTGATCATATTAGACAAAATTTTACATAATAATTACAACCATGTATCTCTTTTTTTAAAATTCAATTAATAGAAGTAGAAAAATTATTTTTAATGTTACTCTGCAAATGTAGCTAGAAGACGGATAAAAAGACGTTAAAAAGGTTCAATGAATTTTTATATCTAATTCTATTATAAAAATGATTCCAATGATGTAAATTCAGTTAATATATATAATATTTATCTATTTTTACTTGAAAATAAATTTAAATTAAAATAATTATTTACATAAAAACTTCAGTTTTTTAACAATAATGCTGTGTTTTTCACTGTTAATCAAAAATTAAAAGGTTTCAGAAAAAAACCAAAAAAATCACCCTAATCTAATTTTTATATTATAAATTAAAAAATGAATTCTATTTTACCAAATTCAATTTCTAAGAGTGTCTAAAATTAATTTTATTATTGTGCACAAGAGGACATAAAAAGTAGTTCCTTTAGAAAAATAGTATTTCTAAACATATAACTATTTCACCAAAACTTATACATTTCATAATAAATATGTTTTATTTTTTTGAAAAAATTATAAGTAAAATTTAAAAATTATTTATTATTATTTATATTACTATATTTAAATCATAAGTTATAAATATATCATTTAAATAATTTTAACACTAATGTGTTGTTTCGTAGAAACTCAATCTTGCATGTTATGCATGCCAATTCAGTGTTACGTGAAACACAAGATATTAAAGATAACATACCATGAAATATTGGGGTGTTACATCCGCCTATGCCTAAGTTTTGGTGATACTAGTAGAGAAACATAATCCTTGACCTTGAACTCCATAGGTCATCGATGGTGATCGGCATAATATTTATATATACACTGAGCGGTAGAAAAATGATTTTTTGGTTAAAATAACTAGCTTTAAAGTATGTTTCATGATAAAAGGGCCTTGAATCACTACTTCTCTTACCTCTAACAGACACAGGGGAAAACAGTATGGCCTACCATACAAGGCCTCAAACTGAGTTATCTGAATCATTTACTAAAAGATATTATTATAGGAAAACTCAATGAAAGAGATACAATTCTCCCCAGAAATTCTGAAATCATGGATGCATTCTTGGAACATGTCCTCCAACACCTATATAGTCTATTCTGACTTGTCATCGGTCTGAGGGGAAAAAGATGTTCTCAGAAGAACCTGTGTTCCCAAATCATTCTATTACCCTTTCTAGAAACTCTATTTTAAATGAGTATCCCTATATGAAATGGTAGTATGAGGGACCTTGTGTAGACTTATAATCTCACAAAAATATAGTCTTACCATCTCATCAACTGAGAAAGTCTCCTAGATAGGAAGGATGTTTTATACTTTCATCAGTCGATAGAAAACTACCTAAACAACATCACTACCTCAAGTTGACCTTGGTAATTCAACCACAAAATCTATCACCATGTCATCCCATTTCCATTTTGGGGTCATTAAAGGTTTTAACAGGACATTGGGTTGCCAGTGTTCCATCTTCACGTGTTCACTGGTTGAACACCTAGTGATAAAACCTGGAATCTGATGTTTCATCCTTGGCCACCAATATTGGCGACATATTTCACGATACATATTAGAGATACCGAGATGCACTACCCATTGAGAATAAAGGGACTCCCACATTATATAATCTCTCATATCTATAGGAACTTAAATACTCCCATGTTTATATAGGATTTTGTCTCCATCAATAGACCAACCCAGAGGTAAGTCCTCACCAGAAATACTTTCTTGTAGGACCAACACTTCATGGTTTAAGAACTACCTTATTTTATCCTATCTAGGAGTGATTAAGCAACTGCTAAGTCAATAAGAAAAGGATTTTATTTACTATCTTTAAACTCTAGATTCATATCATAAATAATGGAAATAAATTTCTATTCCTCACTAGATTCTTATATGGCATGTGCCTGAGTTATCTAGCACAGTGCATCAGCTACAATTTTTCCCTTTCCAGGAATAGAGGCAAGCTCAATGTCAAATTATTGAAGGTATTCAACCCATATTCACTGGATAAAATTAATTTAATGATACATAAAGATATATTTGAGGCTCTTATGTTCTGTATACACCAAAAACTTCTCACCCATCAGATAATTCCTTAGCAGCACAAACAATGAACGACTGTTGCAAGCTCGAGGTTATGCATCAGGTAATTAAACACACAAGGTATCAAATGGAGAGACCTAAACACAATTAATTTATCATACTACTTCAATATTACACCCATGTTGATTCATGATTCATCACATAACACTATACAGCCTCTACCAGGATCTAGAGGTATCAAAATTTATGACAAAGTAAGCATTCCTTTCAACTCATAAAAGTTATTCTTGAATGGTTCAGACCATAAGAATTTCACACCCTTATTAGTCATATCGTTAAGAAGTGTATAAATCCATGATAAGTTCTTTATAAAACACTTTTAATATGCATCCATATTCAATAAACTTCATACATCAAACATGTTGTTGGGTTTCTCCCAAGAAACCACAACACTCACCTTGTCTAGGTCAACTGATACTCAGGACTCTTAGATAATATGAACCATGAATTAAACCTTTTTGATCTAGAAGTGGACCTTATAGATATTATAATACAACTGATTATCTCTCAGTGTATTTAGAATGATCTCAAGATATTTATTATGGTTGCTTTGAGTATGATAATACACTTTTATTTCATCCACAAAAACCATGGAAAAGGAATATTGATAGCAATGGAAAACACTATTTATCATTTACATGAAAATTATGATCTCATTCGTAAGACTAAATGGAATAATAAGGTACTCATATAGACTGTACCGACTTTAGAAATCCATACATGGTATTTCTGAAGGCTTGACCTGAACCTGATGATAACCAGATCTCAGCTCAATCTTTGAGAACACTCTAGCTCCTTATATCTAGTAAGAGAGATAATATATTTTGGAAATGGATAATAGATCTTAACTATAATATAGTTAAAACATTGGTAATCCATGAATAACGTAATCTTATCATCTAACTTCATGAAAAAATTAATAGGTGAACCCCAAGATGTAGTTGTGGGTCAGATAAATCCCTTATATTCTAAATCGTCCAACTATATCTTGATCTCTTAAAGCTCAATAGTTGGAATCCTATATGGAGAAAAAGATACTGTAGATTCTCCTAGAAATATCTTGATCGTAATCTCAACCTCTATCTCAAGAGGTAAGATAGAAAAATCATATGGAATTTCATCCCTGAAACAATATACCATTAGAATAAATTCAACCAGATGTAATCCCTTATCCTCTAGATAAAGGAAAGAAATATGGGCTCTCACTCATCCCATCCCATGATTCTATGGTCAAATTTACTGTCCCATACATCATACTCACCCTTTTGAGGATAACTATCACCTTATGGTGATGTAAATGATTCCCTACAGTGATTGAAGTCCACTTAGGTGTGACATGGAACCAACAAACCCATCTTGATAATGACATCAAATTCTATAATGTTGAGTATAAAGCGGTATCATAAGAAACTATAAAATCTAAAATTAAGGGAAAAATATTTTCATTCTCATACTCCCTTTGACCATACACCAAATGGTGTATCTATGGTCATCACCCCACAAAAGTATAGAATTTCCAACCCAAGATTTTCCATGGTTGATAAAGAGATAAAGGAGTGAGATTCACCTATATCAAATAATGTTGATATGATAATAGAGGCTACCAGGATAGTACCTTGTACAGTAGACAGTCCTGCACTATGATCCTCAAGTATTGGATAGAATTCAAAAAACTGGTCTAATTCATGGCCTTGAGCTACAACTAGACTACCCTGAGTAGGTCTGATCTACTGACACTGATAATCAAAATTCTAGCTACCATGTCTACAACCTCCTCCTCTACTAGATCAATCGGTGATACTCTAGCTTCCTTCCTGACACGATGTAACTGATCCTGCTCATGAAGGTAGAGCTGGTGAGGATCCTCTTACAATAGGAATATTAGTAAAGGTCCAAAAAAAATAATGAAGATAACTCATTTGGATATAATCACGACACTCAAGTGGGTCTTTATCATACTGAGGCTTCACATTTCCTAGTCATGCACATTGATGGAATGTAACAGAGCTTACAATGTGGATACTCTAGATACCACTTCTCCGATGAGATACCTCAAGGATTTTCTTACTGCTACCAAAAGAACTATTACCCTGACTCAACACTAAACATCTCTTCCCAGTGCTATCATCTTCTCTCAGGTTACACACAATGATAATAGCCTAATTTATGATCTTAGAAAAGTTAGATAGGTGAAGGAAATTCACCTATGAGCGAATGGCACACTCAATCCCATTCTAAAAGTGTCTTGACCATGATAGCTCATCATAAGACATAAGTGGTTCAAATAATTAAAGATCAGTGAACCATGATGAATATTATATAACGGACATAATACTATACTCAAGGTTTATGAACTCCCTGACTCAGTCAGCTCTCAATATATTAAGGAAAAATTAATTGTAAAAGGAATTCTGGAAGTCTGCCCATACCATGCCATGATAATGACCAGCCTAGGTAATCACATCCCACCGGTTCTTGGTGGAATAACAAAGAATGTATATATCAATATTTACCCCCTATAGATGCATATCCAAATGATCGCATATAGATAAGATGGTATCTATCCAAGTCCCAACCGCCTGGGGGCTTCCATCCCCCAAAAAGATGGGAGGATGTTGTTTTTGGAACTCACAGGTCATATCATACATCGTAGGTGTTGGTTGTGGAGAACCCTCTATAGATTGCATCAAATGTAAGAAACCCTCTCAAAGCTGGGCATCAATTCCCAATTCGAGAATAGTAGGTGGTTCCTTAAGAGGAACTTATGTAGCTATCATTAGTGTCATAGGGACCACCACCTTTAGAAAATGATCATCTCCACCCTCCTAGGGAATGACACTAGGACTTCATGGTGTAATGGGTTTAAAAATTCCAAGAATACGCCTCATAACAAGATTTTAAATTAGTTGGAATATCTTAAGGAAGCTAACAGAATTAAGGGGTTCACTACTCAAGTTATACTATCCTAACTACCTATTTAGAAGGCCATTTTATTGGTAAGTGTTCAATATTTTATTTATAGAGGTTCCAGTATATGGAGGGTCAATTGAACTTTAAGGAGGAAAACACTATTTAGATTTCACTTGGTATCTTGAATTACTAGAAGCCATTTAATTTATAAGTTAGAATTTAAATTTTATGTTAGTAATTGATTTTAAACATATTACAAGGTTCAATTAAATGGATTTTCATTCCCATATAACAAAGGTCCATACACTTTATAACTGAAATCAACACCCATGTAATTGAAACTAACTTCCCTTATATTCGGTCACAAAATTTAATAGGTAGAATACGATGGATTAATTTTGATCAATTACCCTTTCCAATTTATAAGGGCCCATACACCTCACAAATTGAAATTTTAGTAATGTAATCATAGCCAAAGCCTATCTCATTTAACCAAGGTTGCATAACATAGATGGATCAAAATTACCTATTTAATATGTCACCATAAATCTATATAGGAAACAATATTTTGTTTGATGGTGATATTTTAAACAACCAATTACCCTTCCCTATATAATATGTTAGTGACATAGGAATATATCACAACCAAGGCACACTCAACAATCATAAGAAACATAGGAAATACAAGCAGTAAAGTGCACCTATATGGCATGGCATATGCATGGAATGTGAATTATATATGCCAACAATGATTCATGTAACAATGATCTTTGTCGTACTAATCCAAGGTAAAATATCAAGATAGTATAATGAACCTAAAAAATCATGTGCATCACCCAATTTTGAAATCATATCAAGTGTAACAAGTGAAATATAGAAAAAAAATTACATTCCTAGTAAACTTGGTATTTACCCTAAGTGTGGGTTAGCTACTACTAGGAGCAGCTTATGACCAAGTTTCTACATGTTCCTAATCTCCTATATAAATTTAACAAACAATAATATAAAATAAAATAAAAATCTCTAATACCACTTTGTGACATTCCAAACCTGGCTCACACCTAAGTAGCCAAACCTGGTGGGACACATGGCCTCAAGTACTCCTCACCATATGTCGGAGGCTACCGAATAGAAGGTAGGGACTAGGGTGTTTCATTTGGGAGACTGTGACCTCAAGTAAGAGTGGATAATATTGTAGATAATAATAGATAATAAACAAAGGAATCATAATAATAAACATGGTATCTAGAGTAATCATAAACATCTATGGAATAAATAAACAACTTAAGATATTTAAACTATATCATATAAAAAAGATTATTTAATTTCATGTCTATACAAAAGGAAAGTGGGAATACATTGTATCAATTATATAGTGCAATACATTCTATACAAATATCAAAAATAAAAAAAACCATCCAAGCATCCCGACCTTTAGTTTAGTCATAAGCTACCCAACTTACATCCTAAAACTATCAATAAAGTAAGGTTTGAAAATTCATACACATCCCATTGTCCACACCTATGATTATATAATATTTATAGGTATGAACAACTTCTTGAATATCTTGTGAGATAAATCTCATTAGGCCACCACCAATGGTGTCTATAAAAATCTATTATGTGAATATAAACTGAATAGTGAGAAGGTTTATATATAAAAGAAAAGAAATGCTATAATAAATAAACCTACCTACTTCATCCTCAAATGGTAATGTCTTAAACATGTGATCATTTAATTAATCATGAATCAGTTTATAATAAGTTGATCATGTATAATAGGTATCTGTAATATAGTTACATGAAGTAATAGTAACAGAGGATCCAAGATGTAACCAAGGAATCCTTGACCTCAGGGGTCGAGCCAAATCATAATGGTATCACATGAAGTCTGGATATAATGGTGTTTTAGTTTAATCTAAGGAGAAATACCCAAGGCATTCCACTATAAATAATTCTAACAGAGTTCATGGATCTCATCCATGGTAATCCCATTCTAAGCATGAATCAGCCCAATGGGATGAATCCATGGAGTTGCATGTTTAAAGACATCAATTTGTATCCAATGAGTGTATCCAACACATTCTAATATCCAGAAAATATGTCAATTGAATCATTTTTACATCACTAATTCATTCACATAATAATACATACACCATATTCATTGGTGGGTATCTCACATGGAAATCGGCTCAGTGAATTAGAATGGTGTCCTCTGAGTGCTCAAGGAATTCCCTTAGGAATCCAAGGATGGATCAAGTTTTACCATTCCTTTAAAAATAAAAAAGGTTAAAATCAAGTAGAAACCTTATATTAATTTCATTTATATCATATATAATCATTTTCCATGTAATACTCGTGACTTTTAATAATTTAAATGGTTCATTCCATTACATTTTATTAAACATGACAAGGAAGATCAAGGATGTGAAACCAATATTAATTCAATTTATAATAATTTAATTAGTCAAAGTGATATCTATAAATATATAATTTCAATTACAATATAAGATTCATTTATTCAATTGAAAAACTTACGTTAAAAAAGGTCAACTCGGATGCACCTGAGTGGTGTCCAAAAATATACCAATATAGGTCACTATTACATAAATGAAGAACACACCATAATTGAGTAATATATATTGAGGTCTCAACATCCAATAGATTCAATTGATTTTATTAGATCCATAGAATACAATCTAAATAATTTTTAGGTACACAAGGTCAAATACCCTGAGTGGGGGGGCAGGTGAATCAGGGTACGACAAATTAAAATTTATGCCCATTCAGATCTTGTTTTGTTGTAAAAAAACTCAATTCTATCTTCCTCCCATTGAAATATATGAACAAATATGAAATCATGCACAAGAAATAATTATTTTTACTTGGTTCACCCTCACTGAGCTACCTCTAAGGAGCATACAACAACGGTGTGCTGATGTACCAAATTCACTAATGATCACATCCAATAATGAGTACAATGTTCAAGCTATATCTTTTATGCCCGAGCTCACTACCTTTACAAGGTTTAGGTTCTTCTCACTAAATTACCAATGGTAACTCCCTATGCCTCTTTCTCTAACTAACTACTGGTGGAAAGGGTCATCGTCTTCCTCTTCTTTCATTCACCACTCTTGGAAAGGAATCCACTCATAATTTATAGACTTATAGGTCGAACATAGTTTATGGACATGTAGGTACCTTCATTTTCATGAATTAATGTATCCTTGACTTTAGGTAGATTCTTTGTTGAAGTTCCTTTTTCACCTATAGATGAATTCCACCTTCCTGGGTACTGTTAGATATCTTAAAATACTGTCACAAACTGATATGAAGCTTTTTAAAGATTCCTTGAGTTTTTCGCGAACCACCTGCTCCTCCCACATACTATGTATTGGGTATGTTATGTGGAACACCTACTCTGCATACCATTTCTACTTCCATGAACTGACCTTCATTGGAAGACTCCCTCTTCCTTCGCTTTCACATACCACCTTCTTGTACCGACTCCACAAACCTCCTCTGCGAATCACCCTCTATCCGCGAACTGTTCTCTATTTTCTAACCTCATTCAATATTGAAAATTGTCTCTCCTAAACATAATAAACTTCCTTATCCATGTACTTAACATCCTCCTATGAGTAATAATTCCTTTACAAGTTTGAGTTCCCTTAAAAAACCTTCGGCGGAATTACTTCCACATGAACCACTTCTCCTCACAGAAATCCTCCTCGCAAACCACTTTTGGATTACACCGAATTTCCATAGAAAATATATGTTCTTTAATGCTATTTTATCTCTATTCTAATAAGTGGGATTAGCGCTCCTTATATAGGTAAAGATATCCACAAAATCCACTAATCTAAGATTTACCAAATCATTGATTCGGTATAGCCTCCACCGCATACTGATCCTCTTTCCACAAATCACACCCATTCTACGAACCATTTTTTCACAGCGTTCTACGTACGGTCTTTACTCCTATGTGAAAACATTCTTTTTTTCCATCCCATGAACTATCATGCCTTATTCTTACCGCATTCCCTTCACCACAAACCATTATCCCAAACCATTTTCGATTCTGTGAACTGCTCCCACATACTGTTCCCGCTGCCTGGTATGAGGCCGCGAACCCTTCCCAGACATTGAGGGATTTTTTTCCCAAAAATATCTCCCTTGGGTTTGTTGAAAAATCTTCTCATAATAGTTCTTTTCAATTTGATACTTTTTTAATGCTCCATCAATATTCAAACAACATTTTCTTCATGCGATTAAGATAGCGATCACAGATTTACATTGCACATACTCTAAGCCCACATGATCCATGCTCAGTATGAGAAACAAGAGTATAATTTAAAGGTCATCAATTAATCACTTAATTCATGACATCAAATCTTGAAACCAATCACCTTATTTCATCAGAAAACTCATCTGTCGTGATATGTAATATTTGATTGATCACTTCTAGAATCATCAGATTTAATACTCTCCCTATGTTATAGCTCCTCCAAATAGATTCATCTCAACTTGAACTCCCTATATCTCACTGCTCTACATAACAACATATTCCCATGTATTTTCTCTCCTTACAATAGTCAAAATTTCTCCCCCTTTGTCAATGAACCCGAAGGTCAGTTCAAGGTTGTCTGCAATAGGGTGAAGAACGTATATCAGTACATTAGAAAAAACACACTATAACTCAGGGAGAGGGGGTCCCACATCCACACTTTTTCAAGTGCGGAATTAGACTAGACTTAGAAATCTAGTTGATTCCTTTAAAATTATTCTTTGGGTAAGGCCTTTGTAAGAATATCTGCAACTTTTTATTCTATTGGCACATACTACAACATCACAAGCCCTTGTCCCATCTTCTACTTGATGAAATGATATTTTATTTCAATGTGTTTTTTCCTTGAGTGATGGAATGTATTTTTGATAATATTTATATCACATGAATTATCATAATGAATTTGGATTAGATATTTCATTGCAACTCCCATATCCTCAAGTTATAGCTTCATCCATAATAGTTACATGCAAGCTTGAGTAGCCATAATATATTTAGCTTCTGTGGTGCTCAATGAAATAAAGTCTTGTTTCTTGCTCAAACAAGAAATACACAATCCTCTATGATAAAATTCACCTCTAGATGTTGATTTCATATCATCTATTGATCTGGACTAATCTGAATTTGTATATCCCAATAACTCGGGCTAAGATTTGACAGTATACATTAATCCAAAATCCAATGTGCCCTTGATATACTGATGAATTATTTTCACTACAACCATGTGGTTGTCCTTGAGATTTTTTTGATACCTCACTGCTTGGCATGTGTAAAATACAATATCAAGCCTCATATGTGTTAGGTATAAAAAACTTCCAATGATTTTCCTATATTATATGATATTAACTGTCTTTCCTTCATCATCCCATGACAGTTTCAATCAGGTAGCAACTGGAGTCTTCATATATTTGGAATTATCCATTATAAACCTTCTCAAAACCTCCTTGGAATATTTAGATTGAGAAATAAAAGTGTGATTACTTCATTGCATTACCTATAATACAAGGAAAAACTTCAGTTCACCAATCACCAACATTTCAAACTCACTTTTAATGAATTCAAAAAACTATCTAAATTGTGCTTCATATGATCCACCAAAGATTATTTCCTCAACATAAACTAGCACCATCATCCTTTAACTACTATCATTTTCAAAATACAAATTTTAATCAAATGAACCACGCTGGAAATAAAGTTTCTTTAAAAACTGGTCAAGCCTTGAATACCATGCTCTTGGTACTTTATTCAAATCATATAAAGCCTTCTTCATCTATCATACTATGTTCTCATTTTCATGAATTATAAAACCATATAGTTGATCAATGTAAACTTATTCTTCTAGAACTCCATTCATAAATACTAACTTGACATATATTTGGAAAACTTTAAACTTTCTATGCACTGTTATGGCCAAGAATAATATGATTGTCTCTATCCTTACAATAGATTCAAATGCCTCATCAATATCAATACCCTCTATCTAGGAGTAACCTTTTCACACCAGTCATGATTTGTTTTTGAATCACAACACTATCTTTATTCATTTCATTATGAAAGACCCATTTTATCATGATGACATTCTTGTCTTCTGGTCCCGAAATAATTTCCCACATCTGATTCTTCACAATTTGATCAAGCTCTTCATTTATTTCTTAAACCTAATTCTATTCTCTAGATACTTCATCAAAGAATTTAGGATCCACCTATGATAAGTATGATGCTTGCTGTAGAGAATTCATCTTCTTTATCTTTACTGGTGTTGTCTGATAACCAATTATGTTCTACCTTTCAATTCAACTCTTCTTTCTAGTCTCTAGGAAGACACTGATTTATTCTCACCATCTAAGTCTTTTTTCTGAATCAACCTCTAGAGCTGGAGTGTCTCCTGACCTCTCATATCTTCATCACTATCATCCTGAGTCTGATCATGTTTTTTTTAAGATTCAAATAATTCACCACTATAGTCACATCATGACTTTCAACTATCTTTCCTATCCTCTTATTAAAACATTTATATGCTTTTATTTTCTTTGATTATCCAAGAAATATCCCTTCATCCCCACGAGATTAAAACATCCTATGTTTCTCCTTATTAAGATGAAACACTTACTTCCTAAGACTTGAAAGTATTTCAATGATGGATTCTTTCCATAACAAAGATAATATGGAGTCTTCTCTTCTTTTGGGAACAATAAGGCTCTGTTTTATGTGTCGACTGCTGTCATCATTTCCAATTTCCAAAACTTCTTTGGAATATCTTTCTCAATGATAATTTTTCTATCCATGTTGTTCACAATTCTATTTCTTCTCTAAACTAATCCATTATGTTGTGGAATTCTTACTACTAGAACTTGATTCTTTATCCCATGTTTCTCAAGATAATCCTCCACTTGGCTATTTGTGAACTTTGTTCCATTATCTATTTGAATCGTTTATATTTTTTGACCAAGCATCTTTTCACATTCCTATAAATATATTTTAATGCAACTGGACACTTCATATTTGTGGGTGATTTTTGAAACTAATAACATTCTACTATATTTATCAATTAAGAGAATATAATATCTCCTCCCATCAATAGCCCTTGGTGAAATTGACCCACACACATCAATATTCACCAACTCAAGAAATCTTGTTGACTTTTGTTCCTGTGGATTATATGTCTTTTGAATGATCTTCCCTTGTTGGTAGCCATCATACGTATGAGTACAATCACATGATAATCTAGGAAAATTTCAAGCAGCATCACAATTCACCAGATCTTCCAAGGATTCTTGGATTATATGGAAAAGATTCTTATGCCATAACTTGTTTTCTTCATCCTTGGACAAAAATCACATATCTTCTTCTCCACTCAGGAGGTAGATATTCCCTTTTTTATGACTTCCATGCAACAAAACAACACCATCCGTTTCCCTAATGATACATAATTTATTGGAAACAATTATCACATGGCATGAGTCACACAATTGACTAACACTAATAAAGTTATGAATAAGCCCCTCAACCACTAATACATATTCTTGTCTCATGTATTTTCCTCAAAAAATGTCTTTTCTTTAACCAATAATTTTCAATCCCTAATCATTACAAAATATTATGATAACTTCTTTATCATACATAATTCTGGTCACTAGACTCTTATTTCTCATCATATGGAAAGTGAATCCACTATCAATGATCCATATCCTAGTGTGATCTGATGCATTGAATGCAATTTCTGCAACCACCGCCCGCTCTACCCTTTTCTTTTTGACCCAAGTATTTTACTGCATATCCAACATGGAATGATAATCTTGATCTTACTCAGAATATGAAATACTAGCTTCAACTTGCAGATCTATAAATCAATTTTGAATTTTTATATCTCTTGAAGATACATTTGGTTACTTTTGATGAACAAATTTAGATTGCCTTAGCACATTCCTCTATATTTTTGATGTGTAATATCTCGCCATGTGACTAAATCTTTTACACCTAAAATAGTGAACATCTAATGATGTCCTGGAATTTTGATCTATATATGTCCACCTTTGTTGGACTTGTTCCCTTTAGTACCTCTTTCCTATGGAACATAAATTTTGAGAGTGTCCCATATTACCACAACAATAACATCTTATGTGAGGTACATTATTGTGTGGAAATGATGCAACACTAGTTGTGCCTTGGGTTCTCTAAATATTCTAATTCTACTTTGTACCCAAATCAATATTCAATCTTAGAGTGGGTGCTTATGTTGTGACTTGAACCATAACTACTTTATTTTTTAGATTAATCCCCATACAAGCATTATCATCCAGAGTTTATTGTTGTTTTTGTTCTACTGGACCACTCTTCTCAAATATCATCTTCTCTATTTCATGTATGAACTTCTTTACCGATTTCAAACCAATAGTTAATGGTTTCTCCTAATTTTTAATTTTTCATCACATACTGAAGAATTACTCTTCTAGTTATTCGATACTTTTGATTTTATCTTTTCTATTTTTAGTCAAACTACCAATTTCTATTTTCTATTCTTCAATTTTGAGTTTTTACTCTACCAACTTTTCTAATATTTCTAGCATTGAAGACCTTAGATTTTCAATTTCTACATTCAACTCAGAATTCACTTCTTCCTACTGCTACGTATAGAGTTTTGAATCACAAACAACTTTGTTAGATTTCTTTGTTTTGGATCTCAAAATATCTAGCTCTTCAAGGGTAGCTTTTAATTCAGTCTGAAGATCAACTCTTCCTTTAATTTATCCTTATTCATTGTCACTTTCTTTTCTAGTTAAATAATTTCCTAAAACTACCACCAAATCATCTAATTTATGATCCTTGTATTCCTCCAACTCTTCTACCTCGGATTCTTCTGAACTTTCTTCTTCTTTTGAAAGTAGGTTTTTATTTTTTGAAGAACTTTCTCTTAGTAATTTTCCAACCTTTCACATTTTATGAATACTTATTTGGGGAATTTCATCATTTTTTTCATTATCATCATCAAATTTCCCTCCTTATGACTATCTTAAAGATAGATATTTTTCATGGCTTTGAATTCCAATTATTTGGTCATCCCCTTTTCCAATGCATCATTATCATTTTTTCTCATTTCATATGCTACAATTGTACTTTGTAGGTTATCTAGTGTCATCTATTTCAGTTACTTTTCTTCCAACACTAAAACTTTCATATTGAACATCATTGGAATTTTCCTAAAGATACATTTCACAATATTTATATCTTCAATGACTTCATCAAGACCCCACATGTCTTCCAAAATAACATTTACCTTGTCGAAGAATGCATCAACAATCTCATTGGGGTTCATTATGAGATCCTCATACTTTTTCCACATAACCTACATCTTTGTATCATGAACTTTTGTGTCTCCCTCTTAAATGTTAAAAAAATTCCAACATAGAATATGATTTTTTACAGTACATCACCTTCATATAAATTTCATTTTATACGTATCTCCCTAAAGCATTTATCCCTTTAGAATTAACATCTAATTCCCTTCTTTTAGCTTCTGATAAATCACCACTATTGATGTCAGCTGATATTCCATACATAGCTACTGTGAAGACATCCATCCCAACTAATTGGAAGTAGTGTTGCATTTGATTCTTCCAAAGTTAAATATTATTTTCTTGAAAGATTAGAATTATTTTATGATTTACCACCTCTATTTCTTCTTTTGAGAGAGAAACACTAACTTTCAACATTTCCCTCTGATATCAATTTTTAGGTCCACAAGGTCGAATACCCTGAGAGGGGGGGGGGTGAATTAGGGTATGATAGATTAAATCTTTTGCCCATTTGGTTCTTGTTTTGTTGTAAAAAACTCAATTCTCTCTTCCTCCTGCAGAAATATATGAACATATATGAAATCATGCACATGACACAATAATTTTTACTTGGTTCACCCTCACTGAGCTATGTCCAAGGGGCATACAACAACGGTGTGTCGATGTACCAAATTCACTAAGGCTCATAGCCAATAATGAGTGAAATGTTCATGATAGATCTTTTATGCCCAGGATCATTGCATTTATAAGTTTTAGGGTCTTCTCACTGCATTCCCAAGGGTTAATTCGTATTTCTCTTTCTCTGAATCACTACCGGTGGATAGGTTCATGATATTCCTCTTCCTTTTCTCACTGCTCTTGGAAATGAATCCACACACAGTTTATATACTTGTAGGTCAAACACGGTTTATGGACATGAAGGTCCCTTCATTTTCATTAATTCTTGCATCCCCAACTTTTGGTAGATTCTTTGTTAAAGTTACTTTTTCACTCATAGATAAAGTCCACCTTCTCAAGTACTGTTAGATATCAAAAAATAATTTCACAAACTGATTTGAAGCTTTTTAAATCTTTCTTAAGTGTTTCGTGAACCACATTTTCCTCCTGCATACTATGTACCAGGTATAGTATGTAGAACACCTCCTCCACGTACCATTACTGCTTCCTCAAACCTACCTTCATCTGGGGACTCCCCCTACCTCTACAGTCGCGTACTGCCTCCACATATCGGTGCCACAAACCTCCTATGCAGATCACTCTTTGTCCGTGAATTGTTCCCTGTTCGCAAACTTCTTTCACTTCTGCATACCATCTCTCCTCCACGTATAAGACTTCCTTCTCCACGTACCGAACTTCCTCCTCCATGTACTAATTCCTTTGAAAGTTTGAGTTCCCTACAAAAACCTTCAGCGTAATTGCTTCTGTGAAAACCACTTCTCCTCGCAAAAATATTCTTCACTTACCACTTTCAGATTACACTAAATTCCTAGATCAAAGAGATGGTCTCTAATGATATTTTCTCTCCATTATAATAAGTGGGATTAACACTCCTTATGTAGAGAAATATATCCAAAAAATATTCTAATATAATATTTACCAAATCTTTGATACGGTACAGCCTCCACCACATACTAATCCTCTTGTCGCGAACCACACCCATTCTGCGAACCATTTTTCCCCGGCGGTCCACATACTGCATTTGATCTTATGCAGCCCCATTATTTTTTTCCATATTGTGAATTGTCACACCTTCCTCTTACTGTATTCCCTTCACCAAAAACCATCATCTTGAACCTTTTTTAGTTCTGCGAACAGCTACCGCATACCATTCCCACAGTATGGTATATGGCCACGAACCCTTCCCGGACATGGTATGTGATCCATGTCCCAGACTCTATATTTCTCTACATTTTCTTATTTCTTAAAAACATCTCTTCGGAAAACATCATCCATACTTATTCGCGGTCATCTGGATTTGTCAAAAAACACAATCATACCCAAAATATACCAAGAAGACACATTGATGGATTTTTCCCCAAAAATAATTGTAGTTACTATATATTAATTTTAGATCCATCACCTAGTGAAATCGGCATGCACACAATGACATAAATTTATAAACAAAAAAAACTTTTAAGAAAAATTCATAGACTTCATACCTTTCATCTGTAGTAGATGTCATGTGTAGTATCAACCCTTATTTTGGCCTAGATCAAAAGAAAATGGAAGAATAGATGAATGCCCTAAAAATAGGGCATATGAGCCTTCATCAAAATAGAATCATTGATAGGAATAAGAACGAAGAAGCAAGCCTAATGAGTGGATCACTTATAGAGAGGAATCTAACAATCCAAACGGATCTTGATTCTAAGGTTGGATGGAGAAACTAGAGAAACAACTGAGTTTAGGCTAAAGAGGAATACTATTTAGTGGAGCTCTTATGTGAGAGAGAAAAAGATAGATGAGAGGTAAGAAAAAAAGAAAAAGTGGGGTTTTACCTTTTAAAACATTTCTCATCATTTACACAGCATGTAAATGATTTACACGTCATATAATTATAGTGATTTTTCTTCTAGGGAATGTTTATTACACATCGTTAATTAGCCTTCCCAGGCCAATAGACATCATGTATTGAATACATATCACATATTATGAATACACACTGTGTAAATGTACTTCATCCACCTACTTCCTTATTTATAAAACAAACTAACCGACCTAAAGGCATGGTTTTGTATTTAATCCAAAAAATAACTTCAATAACGGTTTAACTAAAAATTAAAAGGATCTTTACCTAATTTGAAAATTTGTGTTCTTATAGTGTTATTGGTTGTTCACTTTGATTAGGAAGCTAATTTTGATTAATCTAACTGTGTTGGATCTTTGAAATTAATGGTAAGTCTCTATTTTCTCTCTTACTCTTTAGATTTCATTATCTACTCTCATAAAGTGTATTAAATATAATTTTTTTTGATATATCTATGATGTATTATGTGTTTTGAAGATATATTTATTGGATATTTTGATTGAAATGAGTTTGGATCCCACATATATAGGTTTATTAGTTTCCTTCCTTAATTTTGTCACCCATTATGTGGTATATGTATTTTCTCTCTTCTCTAATTGTTCTAAAACATAAATATTATGTTTTCAAAAAAAATATTTGATTTCTAAAGGAAATTTTGGATGGTTTCTTAAATAAAAATCCTTTGGTTTTTTATTTAGGAACATAGAAATTTGAATGGATTTTGTAAATCCCCATATCTTAATGGTTTAAATTGAGTTTTTTATTTAATGAAAACAATATGTTCAATGAAATGTTTTAAAGTAAAGAATCATTTTATATAGACTGAATTGATATGATAAATTGGCATATATGGTTGGAATTAGTTAATTTGTATTAATGTGACCCTGAATAATGGTTGTGGTAATAGACTGGAGGAACTTGTAGATTTTTCCCTTGGTGATAACTTCATGGATTGGCAAGTAACCTCTCATGAGTATGGGTCTGTCTCATATAATACATGTGTGTGTGAATGAATTCATGTTGTTTGATTATTCCAAGTGGTATTAATGGATAAATTTTTCTGATTTAAATATAAATTATTCTAAATTGGTAAAATATTTTTATGTTTCTATCTTTGTTATAAAATATATTTTTCAATGTGAGTTAACATGTTCTTGTACTTGTGGTGTGAGTTGGAAAGTCTCTTGGGAAAAGATTACTAGTTATGATTACTCACCCTCTGTATATGCACTTTGGTGAACATGCAACACTTATTATTCATGAAATATGTAAAGGAAATGTTTTTTATTTCTCTAGTGATGCATCATGCTGATATTTCCTCTGGATGATGGTTGGATATTATAGTTATCTTATGGGGTCGTTGGAGTGATTCCATGTCAGTGTAGTTGTGTAGGGATTTCCTTTGGTTTTATTAAGCCACCTTACTATATTTTTTCACTATTACTTTTATATTGTGGTTCTGTTGGTTTTTCATTTGATTTTTATTTTTTATACTTCATGTATTATATAGTTGGATTAGTTGTTTTTATTTTTTTCGTGAAATTTGTTGTTACATAAAAAGGGAAAACCATCCTAGAATGTATAATTAAGGCCTTGGCATTTATCTCTATCTTTTAGAGTCTTGGGGAGTTCACATGTGGTTAGTATCACCACCTTCTTAACTCTATCCAATGGGTTGGGTAGGGATGTTAAATCAAATAATCTCATCCATGGCCCTTCCAAGCCCATACTACCACCCAAGTTCATCTTATGTGCTATATTTCATAAATAATTAGTTATAAAAAATTATAAAAAATTATTTAATTAAAATAGAAATATGAATAATTGATGAAAAATTCACTAGGAATCTTCATCTCACTAAAACCATGACTAAACACACATAGAAGGCCCACGACACACCCACAACACCATCTTAGCCAATATCCATATCACCTGATAGCTAGTCAACCACCAATTTCATTCTATTTTGGTAAAAACATAAAATAAAATCATCATATGACATACCTTCAATGGAACGGTGAGAAATGATGTGTAGAAATAATCTCAATATGACATCTATGTACGATGATCAAAATCACCACCAAAATCAATGGTTTCCACCATGATCTGGTGGAATCAGCCCCAAAATCCTTAACAAAATCAAGCAAAAATTAGCGGAAACCAAGGGGAAACAAAAAAATTGTTAAGAATGGATAAAATTACATCAAAATACCACCAGATTACACATGAAACCACTCTATATCAATGGTTAATAAGGGGAGTAAAATAAAGGAATACGTCATACAAATGGACCTCCCCGTGAATTCCTAGTTAACCAAATTAAGGGACGTCCAACCCATTTTTTAAAAAATTTATTGTGCAGATTTCATAGTGTGAAATATCATTCATTCTCTAAAATATTTATGTAGAGGGTCACAACCCTCATCCAGATCCATTTATATAATGAAACCCTGTTTCGTGGAATGAATTCTTATAGGCTACTAAATTTCTACTTGTTGGACCACGTGACCCTTCCCCGACATTCACCTGATCACTAGTACGACCAACATAGCCTCCAAACACATCAAAAAAAACCACTTAAGTATGTAAAAAATCTTATAATTCCAATTTGAACCCTAGTTCATAAAATGAACCTCTTAACAAACCAAAAATACAAATTTCCTCAGGAATTCACAACCCATAATGATGTGGGTGATTATAAACTCTTCATCATAATGCTTGTCATCCCCAAGAAGTCATTTTATTCTTAAAACCACATCTCATAGCCTATCATATTCATCAAAATACTAATAAATGGTCATGTCCCATATCTGTATTCTATACTCACTTCTGTTACTCAACTCCAAACACCTATCCTGGATAAACCATCTTTTCCTCTGAACATTCCTAACATGATCCCTGTATCATTTCAACTGCATCTTTCAAGATGATCTCAAATATATTCTAATTTAATCATGTCCAATTATGCACCAAAATAGTATTTAGACCTCCTCTGGATAAATTTTCACAAAAATTCTCACATGTACCAATTTTAAATGCCACCAACAACCCGATCATGATACCCTAACCCCCATAGGAATCAAGAGAACAAAAAATCACACACAGTGATGTAAAAACTCAACTATTAGTTTAATTATTTTGTTAGATTATCAGACACCTCAAGAAACATCATGATTTCACTCAGGGAACCAATTCTCCTCCAATATTTCCACCCCTAGATCACAAAAAAAATTGACTTGGACCTAATACCAATGCATTGACTCCAACCAACATTGTATCTGAACTTTAAATTTGGTATTACCTAAGGAGAAAATAATATCAGATATTACCACATAAGGAAATACTAATTCAACCTAGACTATCCACTAAACAGTCTCACTACCCCCACAATTCTTCTAATGTCAGGTTCATGAGCCCATAAACAATACAATGCTCCAAAAAATAGAAGTATCATTATCATCTCCCTACCAAAATAGACACTCAAAATATGTTACCCATGATCTTTCCAATACCAAATGAAATGAATGGGTGTGACCACCCTACTCATACCTAATAACCAACAAAAAACACTAAACACAAATGGTGTTCTCCCAGCCATATAGCTTCCCTTGAACCACTCATTGATAACTAACCCAAATAGATTCCATTAGCATGCCTCCCTAAAAACACCCCTTTCAAGGAACACAACCCCAAATCTACATTCCCACCCATATCTTACTATAGAACTGACAATGATACTCTACTAAAGTTCATCCATAACTCTAATCATTCTCAATGAACCCACACATGGCGCATTCATCGATATTCAATTCAACCAGGAACAGCGTATACCCAACATGCACATGCCCTCTCCCGCATATAATTTTCTTTAAAATACATGACAACAATCACTCTTCTCCACCCAAAGAATGGTGATATATTTAAAAAACACTCATAGGTTCCCTCTCATAGTCCAACTTTATCTCACATAAACCCAACGGTTTCATGCTTATGTAAAACCTAATCATATACCTCATTCACAATCTCATGAATCAAGTCCAATCAAACCTAGGCTCACATGCCTAACCCACTGACTATACCCCACTCGCATGTCTACCCAATAAAATATTTTGATGAGTCTAACTCATTCCAAGGATAACAACATGATCACCCACCACGTGGGTGTCGTTCTAAATCCATGAGTGTCTACCCATGCTCCAATCACCTTCGTAACCAACAGGCTAGGAATACTGTCAATCATGCCCTCTTGAAACCATCCTTAAAACCCAGTATATATCCCATGATCTACATGAATACCCAAGGAATATCTCTTATTCCTTTATATATAACACACTTAGGGTTCTCATATCATCCTGGTATGATTAAGTAGAGTGTAACCAAGAAACTCTTTGGGAAAACACTATATAGGTAGTTGTTTACAATTTAAGTAACCAAACCCGCATCCTCAAGGAAATAATTTCCCATATAGAGACCATTACTTAGGCATAAAATTCATATAATGACCCCATCATGGTTCCTATTACCAAGGCATAAAATTCCTAGATTTTCATTCTAATAGTCTCCATACATCCCTTAATGAAGCCACTCGATTTAAATCACTAAAGAGCCTACAACACTAGGATCCACATGACCTATCATCTAAGAAAATATTATTTTCTATCTATGTATAATTACATCAAAAAAATTTATAGAAAAAATCATATAATTTTTTGTTGAAACTTTAAAAAACCAAATAATGCCATCGGAAAATCCAGTCACACACAAGCAAGTGTATGTTATATGAGTCATGAGTTCTTAATATGATGCATGAACATGGCCACATTCCAATGGTCCAAGAGAAAAAAAATTTAAATAACATATTTTTTTAACCCATAATATTCAATAATCATCACAATCATAACAACATAAACTAGGTATTGAAATCCCATTACCCTAGTAATATAGACTTTCCAATAGAAAGGATTTCATGAATCACTAGTCTATAGTCCATCACAAGATTTAACACATTTCAATACTACATGTATATCATCCCCCTAAATATAAAGGTAAAATAAAATATTTCATGCCAATTTTTGAATCCCCAACCTGAAACCACTGTCTAATCTGTAGTTCCATGTGGCCTCAAGCATACCTCCTCATACACTAGAGGATACTAACTATCGATACATTTTGGAGACTATTCCACTAAATAAAAGTTATAAAATATTGGAAAAAAACATCCATAGAATAAACATAAAATTATTCCAAAATAAATACAGTTCTATATCAGTTGAAATGTATCATATAGACACATGATCATAAAAATCATACGCCAAATAATTTTCTATAGATCTGATCATATATAAAATTAAACAAGAGAATAGAAATACACCCACTATCCTTATTTCCATTCACATACATCAAAACAACTTAATCTCTAAATACCCATGAGTTAATATATCTTGATATATTGAATGTATTAAAATCCAACCTGAAATCAAACATATGGTTTGCATGAACAACAGGGTGCACATGGTGTTTGAAAGAAATATATATCATTAAGGTCTCACCAACTTCCCCTAGTATATTCCATCCTATATTAGATGTTTTGTGATAACCAGGCTTCCATGAATCCATGCACATCAGATCAATATATGATAAATAGGACATTAAAAACATGATCATACTTGATTTAGTTCTATTCCATAATTTAATCTCATCGCCTCATCTCGTTCCATCATACCTGATGTCCATCCCATACCCTAAGACTTAAGGTAGTGAATCCTCTAAACATAAACACACTACTCAAAGGATTAAGGCATGGTCATACATCTACATATCAAACCACGAGCTTATCACCCAAGGAATGGTTCATTAGTCATATATCACATGACATCAAGACCCAACCCTCTCTCAAGTAGTCCTCAATGAAATCCTACTCAAGGAATGGTTTGCATCCAAGTCCTACATCATTCCATGAACTAGCACTTCACAGGAATTCCACTTCTATGAACTAATACAGTTCTTGAAAGATGATCTTATAATCTATAAACCCACACATTCTCACTCAATATGTGGTATTTTAAACCTTCGCACTCAATTATAAGGCCCATTTCATAACCACTGCCTTATCACTCAAGGTATGGCCCAGATTAAAGCACACTAGGACATCATCTCACACATGTCAGTCCAACCAAGAAAAATATAAACTCGTGGAAGGAAATTCATCATGATCCACTCCACCACTAGAATCATTCACCTGTCACAAGAACACAATATAACACTCTGGTATTTTATGATATATTTCTCTTTAAATAAATTTAACTTTTTTTGAAAGCTTACGATACATGAAAACTCAAGTCTAAAAGAACCATAATATAGTATAATGATATAACCTATCCATTAAATTAGAAAACTGAATAGTAATGACCACATTTTGATATTATGTATATAGGTTTTAGATCATGTAAATATTGTGATAAATAAGTACTCAATTTTAGTAAAGTCTCTATGTGCTTTAAAAATACAATTTTCCTCAAACATGGTATTTATTTCATTTTGTGAGAAAATAATATAGTTAATTATTTCTAATTTTAGAAAATTTATTTGAAAAAATTAAAATCATTTTTTAAATCATCATTTAAAAATTATCTTATATTGAATTTTTAAGAGTTTTTTTTGAAAATATTAATTCTTCAATGAATATTGAAAAATAATAATTTTTATTGAAAACTATATTTTCATTTTAAGAATTTACAAATATTAATTTTGTTTTATAATTATTTTAAAGTAAAATTATTTAATTTTTGTTATTAATTATCCAATTAAGTTTATTAGAATCAATTCTATATTGTATTTTGTTATAAAAACGTTTTATACATATAAAAACATTTTTATAGAAAACCGCTTTTCATCGCGTTTTGGAGGTTTAATTTTAAATTAAATCATATCAATTAAATGAATTGAATTTTATAAAATGTATTATATAATTTTAATCAAAATAATTAATATTATATAATAAGTTCAATTAATCTTTTATCTTAATGAATAGTAAAAATTCATTCTCGTGGTTAAGGTTAAAACAGATTTATCAGGGATTACACAAATAAATAACAATATGTTTGCCATTTGAACTTATCTAAATATTATTTGATTAAAATATTTCAACATAAAACTATCCAAAATTTGAATATTTTTCTATTTTGAATCACTTTTATTGAGTTTGAAAATATTATATCTTAATTATTTAAGAAATTCCATGTGTTGTATCCCCCACTTATAAAAGGACACACCTCCTTTATCTTTTATACACCACATTGTGCCATATATCTCAGCCAAAACATAAACAATTATCTTAAAAACTTCCCTATACATGAATTAGATATTTTTTTATTTTTAAAATACCATTCCAATAATCCTTACAAAGAGATCTAAAGGTGGCCTTCCGAAGAAGAGGTAATCATCCTACCCAACCTCTTTAAATTTATTTCTTCTTTTACCTCCTATAAATATAATTTTCTCATCATAAAATAACAAATTAGGTATCCTTATTATACTAAAATGTTATTATGATTATCTATCCACCGTTATTCTTCCTCTTTTACATCAAATGGGAAGTGAAAGTATCACTCATGTGTAAATGTAGACTACTGCCTCCATGTAGCCATACAATTCATTTTCCATCACCATATTTTATGGATGGTTTTTTTGATGGTTTTAAAGTTTATATATTATATTTATGACATAATTAATATTTATTAATTTTAATATAATGACTACCTTATTACCTTCTAATCTATTGTAAAATGATAATGTTCCTTGTGTATATGTGAGGACTGCCACCTCCACAAAGCGATGTGATTCTATTTTCATTTATATTTTAAATGGATAGTAATAAGGATATATTTAGGGTATATATATGTTATTTATGATAGAATTATGGTTTTTTAATGATAAAATAATATTTATCTTTCTTTACCTCTTTTCATTAGATAATGAAAATGGCATTTATGTGTATGTATGACATATCATCTCCATGAACGATATTAATCATTTTTATATATCTACCATTTATCGATGACTATATATATATATAATTAATATATATGATATTTATATCATAATTAAAATTATTTGAATTCTAGAACCATGATCAATGTTCAAGTATCAGAATTTCCAAACTGAAACTCTCATGAAAAATGGTACAGTCAACACCTGGAAGTGAAAATTATAATAAGGAAATAATAATAAATGTGTGTTGAAATATTATAAGTGGATATTATATGATATTATAAATATGAAAATATTTCTAGTATATAATTATAATAAATTTAAATTTATTATACAGGAGTTTAGAGATCGTTTGAAGAAAGTCAAACTTGAGGTAAGGGTTTGATGTCTCACTTTTATTTCTATGAGATATATCCCATATTCACCACTTGTTTTATTTGTGTGGTGTATATAATAGCCTCAGATGTATTCTGTGATGATTATCATAAAAATTATGGTGATTTAAAAATCCATACAAGGTTCTCTCGTTAATGATGTTATGATTTAAATGATTCCAGTTCAGTAAGGGTTTTATATTACAATCTCATTGTTTTATCGGGATTGTTTATGATTGAGTTTTAAATGATGAAATTTCATGATATAAATCTCAATAATCTCATTAATTTTCTTATCCACTTATTATTAATTTAATTTTAAAGTAATAAAATCATTTTCCTCTCTTTTTTACTTAAAATTATTGAGAATATGTTTTTAATAAAAACAAACTTTATTTCCACTTTGGTCAGGATTATTTTTATTCTATATTAATATTTCCTTTCAAATATTTCAGGAATGTTTTTAATATTATCCTATGACTTTTTATAGAAATTTTCACACATTTTTTACATCTAAAAAATTAAAAGAAATATTCTTTTCATTTTCTGAATGATGTACTTTTGAATTTTTACCAAAAATTCGAAAGGGGTATTTGTTTTAATATAAACAACATGTATGGAATTTCACACAATCATGACCACTAAAATAATTTATTATTACATTACTAATTTCCATGGTTATTTTCAGATAAAATAGTTTACAAAATATTTTTGGATATTTTTATATTTTATAGGGGTGATTTCAAAATTAAAAGGGTATTTTCTACAAGAAATATTATAAGTGATATTTTAAATGTCCCTAAGCTTGAGAAACATCCTGAGATCGAGGAAAATATTGAGGAAAAACTCTACCTGCATCATCTTCTTTAACTGAACCAGAATCTTGATGCCCCTTATGTTGTAATGGACTCACGAGTAACTACTTCCGATGCTGACATTGAATCTATCCGACATGGAAAAAATGATCTCAAGCATCCACTGATCATTGGTCCTGAAGATGTCCACGAATCCCACATAAGAAACACATCATCCCCAATCTCACAGGAAGGGTACATAAACCATAAGGTTGAAAGGGAATCTATCGATGTCGACTAATTATTGGTCAAAACCTCAAAGGAATTGGATATGAGACATACCACTAACAACTCTACCCCTCTAGGAACCATGTTGGTTCACCTCACATGTAAAACCTCCTTGTGATTACATTCTCTTAATCACCTATTCATTATTATAAACCTCTAGGTATTTTGGAAATTTAAAAGGTGTGACAGTATACTCGACCAAAGGATAGATTGACTACTCAAGATGCCTCACTCGGGACTCCTCATATAGAAAAAGATAGGGGGAAAGCGTAGAAAGTCCTTGAACTTGATCCAAATATCTCACACATACATACTCCCCTACTGAAGGGAGAGTAGCTTCTGCATCTTCTCAACTGTCATGGTCGAAGAGAGGAACTCTATCCAAAACTCCTTATAGAAGTCGACCCGTGAAACATCTGCCTCCCTCTACTCACCAAGGTACAATGTCCACCACTGACGTGTGGCTCCTTGCATCTGACTAACCATCAAAGGGACCATATACTCTGTCGGGGCTCTGATCAAACTAAAAGATATCTTCAACTCCTCTAGACAACTCTATGTTTCCACATCAGAAATTCTCCCCTCATACCTTTCCAAATATTGTCGCTGAAAAGCACACAATATCCTCTTCCACTAATCATCATCCTCATCCAGATCAACCATTTTTCGATCAATCGGGTTAGCCTGTTAAACATCCATTTCCTGATCTACACCCAGGTGATAACCAAGATCCATAGCTATAAGAGAAACAAGGATTTCCTCATCCAGTTAGTATGGATTTTCATTATTATATATTTTAATTAACATTAATCGTTTTAATTAATTTTATCCATTTTTATATTCCCTAATCAAAACAATTCAAATAATAACACAATTCATCATGATGAATGTACCTCTACTAGGTCTCTACCCTACTTGTAATCCCATATCACTTGGTCTTTCAATAAGATCAGAGTCCTTGCACTAGATCATGGGGGCCCTAGAATCTCATGTCCTAGCTGGTTTCCCTGGCCTATGTCATGCACCAAGATCAACTGACAATGTTGTGCCTAACTCCAAACTCCACCCTATCTCTCAACCATCAGTCTCTGATAGCACTCTGTCATGACCCCCTCCTATAAAAGATACAGCAATGATGGGAGAGAGATAATGACCCCCATGTACCACCTTTAGTATGCCCCGAGTTAGTGACTATAACTAAGGGTGTACGAATATCACAATATGGGAGGAATTAGTCTTTATAAGGAAACAATATTCGGGAGATAGGATGTATATAAGAAAAACCAAAAAACATACCACAATGCATGTGTAAATTAAATGAATAAAAATAAATGTTTCCAAAGTAAATACCCAAAAACAAAACTAGGGAAGCAACATAGTAACTATCCAAAGTTATGAATAGTAATTCCCAGCATGGTCCATGTAATCCTCCAAGAAACCTAAAAAATAGTTTTTATATATGTAGGGTGAGCATATAGATATAATCAGTAAGAAAACCAAAGTTCCTCATGAAAACGTGGGAGGAGAATACTAATTCACATGTGAGAAAACAATAGAACCAAACAAAACCTAATAGGTAAACTAAACATAACCCCGACCTCATCAAGGCTCACTCACCAAATAGTGCATCTAAGTAATATAATATAATATAATATAAGAACATCGATGATATGGTACCCCACACCACTTTCCCACTGATTAACCACTCTCACTCCCTAATGGAAAACGTCTTGGCGCTCCCACCTCTCATGAATATATCACATCACATCCCACCCACACACATTTGGGCCACACCTCACAGCACATTCCACCCACACACACATGGGCCATCATAACACATCACATCCTGCCCAAACACACCTGTAACATCACAACACATCTCATCCCAAAAACACTTGGGATAACACAACACTTGTCATCCTGAAGACACTTGGGACCACACATTATAACTCACCCAAAGACACCTAGGTCACTATCACCCAGAAGAGGGAGATAGGAAGAGCGGGTGGCCAACCATCTATCCTCCCATTGGGATGTTTGGGAAAGACACCCCGCGTGTGACTATATGTGTTTTTAGAACATATTTCTCAACATAGGTCGGGTGTGTATATAAATCATAAGGAAAATACAATGCATACATACATATATATAAATCCACACAATCCCCACCTATAGATTTAAAAGAAGATCACCAAAAAACTCACAAGTTCCCCCATGTTTACTGGAAATACTAAATTCACAACCCCATACAAGAAGAAAGAAAGCCAAAAATTATTGTTTTAGTTATTATCTAATATTAAATCATTTCCTAGTTTCTCCGTTACCAACCTGTTCTATTAAACATGGAGTTGATTTTTACTTAAATCCCATCATCAATTTATCCATTTAACATGCCATTAAATCATTATCATTTAATAATTATAGTTCATTATTAGTGTTCATTTCTCCATCTATATCAATCGGGCACCTAAAACAAAACAACATACAACAAGCAGTGCATTTAAATAGCCCAACAACCACATGTAGCCCCACTGCTCAACCATATTGTATCCACTACCCTTACACACATCATATCTCATAAAACATATTTTTAGATTTATAAAGTAATATCTTTTCAATTAAACTTCATTAATTAAGTGTATTATCACAAAAATCATTAGATCCTGGGTCATTTAATTCATTAACTGAATATAAGTAATAATCCAATTATTCACGATGATACCAAATAATTAGAAAAATAGAGGTTTCAAGAGAAATTTTCTACATAAACTTTAATCCATAATGAGATATAATATTTATCAATGATGTATTCCCATACAAACATAATATCAAATAAAATCAAAAAATTAAGAAAAATTTGTAAGATAATGCTTCACATTCCCCTGCCCTTTAAATTCAATATTAATTAATTTGTTATCTTTATTAATTCAGAATAAACTATATCCACAAGGATAAAAATTTATATACCCATACCGCATGATACACAGTTAATAAAGACAAAGGAAATCCTACCTGGAATAAAGATGATCGACACAACCTTTTTGCACAAAAAATAGGGGTCCACGTATAGTAGGAAACTCTCTATTGAAACATGAACCAACTGCACTGATTACTTGACTCTAAGGAACAAGGATTTGGGAAATATTTTCTCAATATAAATCCATTCAAAAAGGGATAAGCATGGATATTTTCTTTCAAAAGTTTAGATTCTAAATGCTCAGTATTAGATACAATTTTGAATTGCCATTAAAGGTAGACCTCAACAAAACCATGTGGTTTGAACATTTAGAGGTCTCACAACCATTTATAAAATTAATGATATGATTGGTTTCATTTGAAATGGATTTAAAAATCATTAATTATGTTATTAAACTCATTTATCATCAAAACAGATGTAAAAAGGGAAAAATTTGAAAAATTTGAAAATTCTGGAAAATGGGCAACTATTGGAAATGGGACACTGCTAGGATGAGAAACTACAAATAATGAAACACCACCAGGAATGACACAATTCTTGGATGAAAAACTACTAGAATGAGACACTATCAGGATGATCCATCTCTAGGGTGAGACATCGCTAGGATGATACACCGCCAAAATGACATGTTTCCATAATAACATACCATTGGAAAACTGGAAATTTGGAAAACTTTTGGAAATAAAACACCATTGGAATGCCTCAAATGTCCCAGAAACAGCTCAATTTCCCCCTGGACACATAAATTATCAAATTTTTGGTAAATTATTGTTCCATAAGGTCTGGGCCGTTACATCCCCATACATGTATGTGAGACAAAGTGAGTTTCTATCCATATCATAACTTATATATAATTCTATATCCAACCTTTGTTAATACTAATTTTTGTGTATAATTATATCTCTATAGTTCATATACCAAAAAAGATAATAGCATAATTTCATGAATCATCATCAATCTTACCATTTCAAGAAAGGTATGATTCCTTATTTCACTTACGCAATTCCACTAAGGCGTATAAGACAGATTTAGTTGGGATATTATACCAAAATCCTTCAAATAATCAATGAAATATTGGTTTAGATATTCTCCCCCATGGTTTGAGTGGAATTTCATATTCTTACTAAGTAGGTTTTCTACTTAATTATGGTATTCCTTAAACACCTAAAAGTAATTTTCCTTAAATATCATTATGTAAATATATTAATAACTACTGTATAAATTGTTAAATGTTGTTTAGAAAGAATATAAACCACTTTTATATACTATAAATGGTCCATATACATCAGTATGAATCAATTATAGTGGTTATATGTACCTTAACCCTTTCCCATTGAAGGTTAATTTAGTCATTTTACCTTTTAAACAATTGTGACATATATCTGATGGTTTTAAGATAGTTGTATCTAAAAACCATACTTGATTTAACTTATTTAAATGCTTCTCATTTAAATGACCAATACTAATGTTCCATAGGAAGGTATAATATGCTTCATCATCACTAGGTTAGTCAATGATTTTCAGTACACATTTTTTAAATATCAAGCATATAAAATCCTTTATTAAGATGTGCCATACCATAATGTATGTTATCCTTATAAAAGTGACAAAAAAAATTTCAAAACATGAAATAAAACATCAGTGTCTAAAATCAACATTGACATTATATTTCTATTAACTGATGGTGCATAATAATAGCTGATTAATAAAATAACTAAACCACTATGAAAAGTTAGATGATAATCACCCACTACTAAGGATGCTAGTCCCAGACCATTTTTGGTTCAGTGATACACCCTGAACTTTTCAATTCTCCCAACTCTACATAGTTAATATATATGAATAAAAATGTGTGAGACACATGTGGTATCCTCCAATAGCCCGAAGGCCTTAATTTTTTATTGATTTTGATAATCCCCCTTTTAAGGGGTGAGGTGGAACCCTTATAAGGCCCGTAGGCATAATTATTACATGGCTCGTAGGCCTTAGAGGAATTCATTTCCCGTAGGCTTCAAATATTACATAAAACCCAGACTAACTACTTGGAACTGCTCCTCCCCAGCATCTTCAATGTGAAATCACCTCTCCACCTTCGCATGGTTGTTCGGCTAGGCCTACCATGCATGCACAGGCTTGTCCCGATGGAAGGTGGCATGCCCTCTCATTCTTTCAATCCATTCAGCTTCTTCTATAGTGAAAGCTCCTTGCTCCTCCACCTTCTGAAGCTTGTTCCTTGTATGTTGTCTGGTTTGCATCTCCAAATCCTTATCATCATGTAAAAGTTAATACAATAGATCTAAGAGGGAAATTTTCATTGTATTCATGTTATAATTAAAAAAATAGTCTACATTATTAGTACCAAAGAGTAAAAAATGATATCAGTCACTAGTTCTTAGTTCAGCTTGAACCCAAGGGATTCTGGTCCCATAATGTACTCAATCATCATGAGTACATGAGGGCATAACTAACTCATTTATATTATACTACACCTATATAGTGCACAAGATATCTCATATATTTATTTTTATGATCTATCATAATAAATATCTTGGAGATAAAATAGTATTTCATATGAATCTCCATCCTTGTACTTTTTTTGCAGTTCACTGAACATATAAGACAACATGATGCACAATAAATCTGTCACATCATTTAAATTATTTTTATTCTTATATTTATCTACCTTGATTTCTCCCATGGGTTTCTCATTATGAAGTTTGGATTCCATCACATCGATCTTTCACTCTTGGAATAGTAAAATGCAAAAGAGACTATACCACCCCAAGTTGTTATTACTAGTTAGGATTTTGTTATTTTCCAGTATAGATTTCAATGATATTGAACTAATGGTGGTGTCTTTTATTTTATAAAAACAAATAAATTTTTAAAACTATAATTTTATATTGATTTAAAATGGATAATATTGATTAATTCAGTATTTAAATGTCTCTCACTATTTTATCAAATCCTATTATCCTTCAACTACTAGATTTTGAATACTCAATCGCTTGAGTATTCTAATAGCTAATCTTCTCACACCCCCTCCTTATATTCCATTTTCTAGGTATTACACTACTTGGAGAGTTTTATTGTAGGATTTTGGTTGTATAACAACAATGACTCAAAGATTATTAAACTATTGAGTGAATTCCCTATTTCTAGAAACCATTACATTGATTTACTCAAAACTTTTCCTCTAAAGTTATAACAAGTAAGTTATTCCTACTATTTTTTCTACTAAAATTAGTTATGTTGGACCATAATCTCATAATAACTTCTTATTAGTAATAGGAAACCTTGACTAAGGTTGAATAGTACCTCATAAATATGGTTTTTTCCAAATTCAAGTGATCGAAGCCTTTAATGAAACAATATATCTTTGAGGGATTTTAACTATTCTAAATTAATTTAATCATTTTATATTTAAAATTATTTTTTTATGTGTTGGAGAATACTTATTAGTCACGCATAATAGAAATACATTCATCTTGTATTAATTTTTCTATCTATTCATGCTTATTTATTATTCTATGTGTTAGTGTAAAAAATACATACAAAAATTAATAATAAACCCTCATTAAATAAATAAATTAAATTACTAATCATGAGTTTCAACTACTAGTTGATATAATTAATGGATAATGTATCAACTGGTACCCTTGGGGTAACTACCTGAGCCATGACCAAATTGAGTTGTAGTGATCCCCCCATCCAATGTATCCACATATTTTTTTGTAATTCTCCAAGTCTCAACATAGTCTGTATCTTATTTTATCCTTAACATTATATATAAAAACTCCGGAATAATAAATATACATGCATAATATGAATCATGGATATAAATGACCTTATGCATATAATATGGAATATATATGATTTATAGACCATCATTTACTAATTAATTATTAGAAACATCACAAACAATAAAATAATTAAATGAATAATTTAAATATATACATATAATGGTCTGTCGCTGCTCATCATCAGTCAACACATAATATAAATATGTAATAAAATTAAATTTTTAATAAATTATACTTGAGTGAAATTAATCTGAACTAAAAAAATTAATCTGATTTTAATTAAAAAATTACAAGTTTCACAATCCTTGAAACAACTTTATTGCATTCAAATAATTTTAAATTAATTTAAAAAATATATAATTTTTTTGGGGCCTAGGGAGGATTGAATCCCCCCCTAGAGGGGTTAAAAACTAGTTTTTATCCCAGATTGTGTTAGGGAGGTTGGGTCAACCTGAAGAGGCATTGGTTGCCTTTGAATAAGCCCCTATACTGGGTGAGAAGGGGAGGAAAGTCAGAAGTAGGTGCCTCCACCAATATAAAAATTTAAAATTTTATTTTTTTTAACAATATCATTAACCACTATGATGGGAATACTTATAAACACCCCCCAAGTGTGGGTCTATTTTTCATGTGGGTGGTGAGTGTCACTCATAATTTTTTAAAAATTAATTTTTTAATTAATATTTTACCATTGAGGTGGAAAGCCCCCCAATTGTCCTGTTTTTCCTATTTTGGTTTTCTTTTTATATCCTACATAAGTAGGATTTTATTTTTTAAAATAAAAAACTCAATGTTGATAAGGGAGTATCCCCAAACCTAGTATTGTTCTATCCATGGGTACCAGATACATATTATATCCAACAACTCACAATTGGAACATACATACATACAAACACACACACACACACACACATTCTTCAATTCTCAGACCTAGATATATAGGGTTTTTATCAAATTTAAAACTTGTGGTGTCCATTACATGATCATTCGAGCTTGGATCAAATCATAGTTCATTGATATGGAACTGTTACAACGGTTACGCATTTTATTCATACATGTTAAATTTAAATCTAGTTTAAATAGTCACATGAATACACAAATACTACTTCTTGAAAAAAGGTGTGTAGTGGAAGAAGAAATATCGGGTATTATAATTTTTTTGTCACTGATTTGATATCATAACATCACCATCAATGATACACATCCTAGTAAAAAACTTTAGTATCCCTCATGGAATGATTTAAGCACAAAAATTAAATCAAATTTTTGCCTCATTCGATTAAAATACATAGGAATATTTCTCACGTTTTCGGTGATTGATAATCAAAGGAATAGATGTTGGATCCCTCTAGATAATCTAAAAGACCTCCAAATTTTCAAGGATTCATCAATCAATGATATTCAGTTTCTTGAAAAAATAATTGATGTACATTTAAATGTTCTGATTATCATTGAATCTCCATCATGTTGATCAGGAATGAATCTTGGATCAGGGAGTTCCAATTACACACTTATCTCTCTAATAATCTAGAGAGAGGTTATAGATGCACTATAAATTCTTGGTAGGGATAGTGTGGATAAATAGTGGCTAAAATTTCCTTATATAGGCAGTTTTTATTTATGAAAAATTTCATTTCATCCCATCTATATAAAATATGAGTCATTATATCAACTAGTCTCTCTTGAAAATATTTAAGGAGTCATTAATGAAATATTGATTCATAAAATATTATTTCTCAAATCCACTTAATGATTTTGAATACACTAAGTATATAAATTCACATGTGATTATTATAAACTAGAATAAAAGTGAATTAATTTTATTATTATGATTGTTTAATCTCATACATATATCATCCCCCACTGTGGGGACCACTATGTCCTAAACTTCAATTCACTGGAATTGTACAAGCATTTGAATATTCTTAGTATGTGACCTTCTAGGATCTTATCTCAATAGTAGTGAAAACTACCCACATACCAAGAGTGTACTTGAGTAACTCATCAAGGACCCCAAGGAGATAAGGTATAGTCATAGTAACGATGACCTCTCCTATAATCATACACCGTACAATGTAATATATTTTTCTCACAGTATCTTGTAAAGACATATACACAAATTATGTTACCATCTATGCTTTCATTATTTATTCTTGATTATACTGGACATACATACCTTCTTCTATCATGGTCATGGATTTAGTGAAGGTAATACCATCCTAGTCAACTAGATTGAGATATCTCTTGCTTTCAGAAGTGAGAAAAATTTATTAGTCATTCAATCAATGTCATACCACCAATGATGTACCCAACACATGTTATCTCACCACAACATAAATGTCATGATTTTTTCTAACATAAAAGTATTTAGTCAAAATTTATACACAAATATTGTTCTTAATTATATATACTAATACATTTACTCATATATAGGAACCACTAATGACACTTATAACATGTGGTGTTCCTATTGGTGGATCGTTCCTCATAATCTCATACACTAGAGATCACCAAGTGAGAACTTCGTGAGATAAAGACTCAATGATAATGTTCCCCCATAACATGATAGTCATACATCATTTTAGTCCATTCATCATGATGTATCCATACCATAGGAAATATGATTTAAGAGTACTTTCATGGTCTATTGTGGTTACCATTATTTCTAGGAACTGATATAACCTTTTGATATGATAAGTAATATAAGGACATTATCGATTATATAGTGAACACAGAAGCAATGTTGTGATCATTGTAAGAGAAAAACCATGTATATATCAAGCTATATACATGTTATGGTAATCAAATTATATACTACGATTGGGTCTAGGTCACCCACTCATAGAATAAGTCCTAAAAACCCACCATGATCACTAACTGTTAATATCATCCCATACCTATCACTTATCAGTGACATTACAACCTGTATACTTATCTCAACCCAAATTTGAAAGCCAAATAAAACCCTATCAAAACCCCTGAACACTCATGTTCCTTGGATCCTAGGTTCTATCCCAATCCATACTATTCTAATCCCTAATTAAATTCATGTGTTAATCCCTCAACCAAAGCCCGTTACCCTCACTATATCCCATATCACATCTCTTATAGAATATATATCAACTAATTAATCAAAGGAAACCCCTCACTATCATATATCATCTAGTCTTAGAGGACTCATCCTACTCACAATGATCACCAAGAACCTACTCCACCCTCAGTAGTGTGTCACTAACCAGGGCTGATATGTATGACCATCCCACATGTTTTCACTAGTATTAATCCTCTCACACTATCCTGACTAGCCCAAAGGAAGCCATCTAAGGATACCAATGTTTTATCTCACATACTAAGACCATCCAAGCTTTCATCAACTCTAACAATTCCCTATCACCTTGTTTACATAGTTTTCAGGTGATCCCATATCACTGAAGTGATAAAGAGCACTTAACGTAATAATAAGAGACCCAAAATCATCCTATATCTACCTCTTATGCACTCCTAGTCCTTATCCATACTACCCAACCCCATGAGATATGCATGAAATAGGAAATCACACATAAACATGAAAATGAGATTATGTTAAAGGGACTACCTACCCATAAAACTGAGTTACCATCCTTTCCGATCTCCGTTGAACCTCATCCAAGCTCATCTATACCTCATCCAATCTCATAGTAGTACCCAAGCATCTGCCTCACTCCATAAATCATAAATAATTAATTATTAAAATTTATAATTAATTATTAAATTAAAATCTAAATAGGAATAATTGACGGAAACTCACTCGGAATCGCTTTTAAACCAAAACAATAACCAACCCCACATATAAGATTTGTGGGAAACCCTCATCACTCTCTCAACCAAAATCCATATCTTCGGACACCTAGTCAACTGTGAATTTTTTCTAATTTAAGAAAAAACCCTAAATAAAATCACAAAGAAACATTTTTTATATAGAATAATTAGAAACATCATGAATACATCATCTTGGGATATCCTCTATGGAAATGAATAAAAATTCCCATCAAAATTGGTTTATTCCACCATCCTCCAGTGTAATTGGCATCAAACCCTAAAAATTCATTCCAAAATAAACACAAAACAAGGGGGAAAATGAAGGCATGAATAGATGAACATACCTTAAACCACCACTATATCATACCCAAAACCACCCTAGATATAGGTAAATAAGGGAAGGAATAGAGGGGTAGGTACTGTCCAAAAGGACCTCCTGCACATGCCTAGTTTACAAAAATAAGGTGGAACAGACCCCATTTCATAAAAATTAATTTCACACCTTTCACAGAATGAACCGCTAGTTCATAGTGTGAATGAATGAAGGCTACATAATTTTAGGCTCCCAAACCACCCATCTCCTCCTCAATGTCAACTCAATAACCTATAATACTAATGAGGCCTTAAAAACATACAAAAACACCACTTAAGGACTTATAAAAACTTGGAATCCCAATATAAGTACCAGTTCTTTAAATGAACCTCTCACCAAAACAAAAAATTCAATTTTTTTATGAATTCACTACCCATAACTATTTTGTTCATTACAACTTCCAAATCCACATTGATTGCTAGGGAAGGTGAGGAACTCAATCTTTTTATGGTCCCAACCTCCACAAGGAAAACAAACCAAGCTTGGAACATTGGTAGAGGTCCAAGAAATACCATTCCTTATGAAATAGGATGAAGGAGGTTGTAACCAGCACCCCAATGTTTGAAACAAAATATTACTAGAAAAATGATAACCTCTATCCTCAATTATTCTCTATCTAGAGTCCTGGTGACTCCCCTCTTGTGACAATCTGGTCCTAGACATCACACTCTCTATAACCTCTATCTTTGATAGTACCTCTTGATATATTGGAAATGTGAATGGGGTGATTGGGTGATATATATATATGGATGAAAATCCTCCTAAAATTATTTCCCCAAGTATCCTCATATAGAAAAAGGTTTTAAGCATAATTAAAGAGAATATTACACTAAATACTATACTCTCACACACTAGAATACCCCTGATAGAGAGTTAGGATATCCTTCCAATATGTCACGTTCACTATAAGTGAATGAAAATCTTCCTAAAACTAATCACAAAACTTATCCCATGAAGTATATGACTTCTTATAATCCCTGGGGAATAAAAACCCATAATATTGAGTAGCTCAAAGAAATATACTAGTAGCCAATGAAACCCAGTACTCCCTCTTATTATAAATTAAAATAAAAGAAATATCAATATCCTTTAATAAATCCTCAATATCCTGATATAAATACAATAAATAATTCTTCTATAGACTCTAGAAAATAAACTCTCAGAGATTTTTTTTCAAAGCATCATCGTTGATCTCAACCCTGTTAAGATCTACTGGTACATCTTTCTAAACATCATTGGAATAAATCTGACGGGGATGTAAACCATGATCCATACCTATAAAATAACTAACATGAGGTATCATAAACAAGGAATATGTAATATTTAAGGTTAATTAATTATGTTTCATCCTAATTCACATTTTATACCCAATTTAAACATAGGTGTATAAAATAATGATGCATGGTCCTAAATTAAGTCTTACCCCATGGATAGCATTACATCACTTAATATGTTTAGTGAAGTTAAAGGACTTTTGTTGGATCAAAAGGTTCCCTTCTATAAAAACCTAATATTTTATGATTATTTCTCTATAAATAAATTTTTATTTGATATCTTCTTTATATTCAACACATATTTTAAACAAACCGCGATATACTATTGAAATGTTATTATTTAATGTGATAGTTATTTTCTAATTGTTGGATTAGTGGGAATTAATAGTACTGACTAAATTATGAAATATTTATGGTTTACACATGTATAAAATTAATTCATTAGTTAAAAATTTATTAGAAATGAAAAAAAAATCATTTAAAAGTAAAAGATAAGTTTTTCTAAAAAAACTATTTTTATGTACATAATGTGTTTTCATCGTAATAAATTAAATTATTCACTAATGGTGAATGATTTTAATGAAATATTTTTATTATATATTCAATAAATTATTTTAACATACATATAATGTTTTTACTAGACATGGGATAAGAATAAATCTATTTTTATGATTAAAAATGCATTTTTCTAAAAAATGTTTTTCCTTGTGTTTTATGTATTTAAATTAAAATTTAATTTTTTCACTTATAGAGATTGAATTTTGAAAAATGGATTCCATATTTGGTATCAAGAGGTTAAAATTAGGTAAATAGGTCTCTTTAATTTTTTATCATTATGAATAGTATCCATAGTAAACATTTGACACCTCGATAAGGGTACATGGGTAAAATAGGGATAAAACCATGAGATATGGTCTCAAAAATCAGCCAAACACTTTCCCATATCCTATTTTATGGGTTTAGTTCGTCCACTTCCATACAATTCTCTAATATATTTCCACTTCATTCCATTTTTCTTTTATTATGTCTTTTATATTAATTTAAGTAAAGAATAAATATAAAATGCCACTCTCTTGAATTTAATACATCTAAAATTTTCACATTAGGATAAAAAGAGGATAATTTTGGTTATACATATTTATTTTAAATACCATTTAATCTTTTTATCATATTAATTTAATTCTAATATTTAGTGATTAATAATTACCTAAAATACTTATGCAATTCCGATATAGTATTTATTCGTTTAATAGAAAAATAAAATAAATGATTTTAAAAATATTAAAAGTAATATAATTTTGGTGAATTATTATGATCCCTAAATTTTTAATATAAAAATAATATATTAGATATGTTTTAAATATTTTTATTCAAATTATATTGTTGTCATTTTTTTTAAAAAATCAAATTATGCGAATAGTTCTTAAAATGACATTAATAGTATTTTATGATAAAAAATTTAATAAATTATTTAAAAATCATAAAAAAACTTGCAATATGACAATTAAAATGAGAAATGGTTGAAAATTTCATCCTTCTGTCATTTATGATCCAATTTTTACCTTATATGTAAAATTATAACCCTTTAATATTAAAAAGGCAATATCATGGTTTAGATTAAAATTGGTTAACCAAGGGGTTAAACCAAAAGATAAGTTTTAAAATGACACAAAATCCTGTCTAAATTTCATTGGATGATTATATTTCAACCTTATACTCCACCTATTTTAATCTCTTACCATTTTGAATAATTTTTCTTGAAAACTAATTAATAATATTTTAATATTTTATTAATTTCAAGTGTGTCATTTCCCTCGCTTATAAAAGAACACCCCCTCTCTCTTTTATTCACAACACTTATAACCATATTGATCAACTAAAACCTACAAAAATCTATCCCCAACATCCTTATAGTATTTCTATAGGTTATATTATTTAAAAAATACCAACCCAATGGTCCTTAAGTGGATATCTAAAGGAGTTCCTTCATAGAAGAGGTAATCGCCTTAACCAATCACTTTCTTTTTTTACTTATTCTTTTAACTCCACCAAAAATATGGTATTTATAATAAAATAATAAATTCATAATACTCAACATAATTAAATTTTATTATTGTTATGAAACCACCATTATCCACCCTCTTCTAATCCATTGGAAAACGATGATGTTGCTCATGCATATGTGCGGACTACCAGCTCCACAAAGCGATGTGATTCATTTTTCATTTATACTTTCCATGGATGGTAATAAGGATATTTTAAATGAATATAATATATATATATATATATTATAAAAATTATTCTATAAAGTTTAATTATTATTTACCTTTCTTTAATTTCATCGGTATAAAATTGAAAATTGTGTTCATGTGAACATACGGGCTACTTTATCCATAAACGGTGTAATTAATTTTTATATATAAAATTTTTATGAATGATTATAAATATATTAAATTAATATATTTTATACTTATATCATGATTAAAATGTTTTAGATTAAGTTACCATGATCAAAGAACAAGGATCAAAACTACTAAACCAAAACATACATGAAGAACGAAGCAGTTATCTCCCAGAATAGTGATTTTAATAAAGGGTTGTTAATAAAAAAGTTATAAAAGGTTATAATTAAATAAAATATGGTATTATATATATGATTATGTTTATATAATAAATTTATAATAAATCTATATTTATTATACAGGAGGTTTTAACACATACGAAGGAAGTCAAACCCGAGGTAATGGTTTATTTCATAATCTCGTCATTATTTAGGATTATTTATGTTTAAGTATAAATTGTGAGGATTATTTTACCTTTATAACATAAACCCATTATATTTTTTTAAACTCTATTTATTTCTATGAATTAAATTTTTTTCATTTCTTTTTTCTCTCTTTAAGTACTCAAGATACTGAAATAATTTTTTAAGGAAGACAAATTTGCTTTTCATCTCATTCAGAAAACATTTTCTTCCATATCAATATTTTTCCTAAAAAAATATAAAGAATGATTCTACCAATCTTTGATTATTTATTAATGAAACTATTAACCATGTTTACTTTACAAAAAATTAAAAGTAATCTTCCTGTCATTTTTTAAATGATGTGATTTTGACTTTTTACTAAAAATGTGAAAGGAATATTTGTTTTAACGTAAAAGAAATGAATGGAATTGACTGATGTCATGACTAGACAGTGATTTGAAGTATATTTTAATAGTTTAAAAATTTTATTTCAAAGAAATTTTTTTCATTGATATTTGAGAAATTTTTATATTTTAAATAAGTTATTTCAAAGTGAAAAGGGTATTGTCCAAAAGAAATTTTCTAGTGATATTTTTAAATTTTTTTCATCTATGTCAATATCCATTGTTGAATATTATGAATTACTAAGTATATACACTAACGATACCATCCAATGTATTTATTTAGATGGTTTATAGTCAGTTTGACTAAATAAAGTATTGAAATTTCTTATTCTAATTCTTCTAATAAATAAAGTTTTTTATTTTTAAGGATTGTAGATTAAGTAGTATTATTTTTTAATAGAAAGAATGCATTGGAATTGTTAAGTGACAGATATTTTCCAAAATTACACACTCCCTAAGTGCATTAATAGATCTCATGAGAAAAAATAGGTTAGGTATTTGGATAAGTCCTTACCTATTTATATAGATATCTTGTCATGAAACCTCAATGGTATGTTTAATATTTTAGAAATTAAAATTTACATCATTATAAAATCAGTTATTGATGTACATATGATTATTATACTAGTTATGATATGCATGTATATGTTTAAAGATCTTATGATTATTTATATGTTATTATTTTATCATCATTTATTCCTGCTATATTATTCGTGCCTTATTATTCTCCACTATACACATACCCTTACTAAGAATATGAGCACATCACTTACTTATTTTCCATTTACCAAGATTCTAGTAAGTGTATTATGATTGATATATAGGGATATAACAGAGATATTCTCAAATAAAATACTATTTTGTATTTTATGTTTTCAAATGTAATGTGATATTTAAGTATGTATCAAGTTTTTAAAAACTACTAAACTATTTTGTCCCTTGGGATGTGACCTCATGTATCTAGTAAAAATGTAATAAAGTAACCACCAGATCTGGGAAGCTTGGTTTGGGGTCTTTACACCTAAAATCTTATACCCTAACTAGTCACACTTACTTACATCATGTTTTAATTATATATGATATTATTTTATTCTAAACCCATGAAATCTTCACTAGTGCATATCTCCAAACTCTATCTTATCACTCAAACATCATCACTGATACCACTCTATCAAGACCCCCGCAATTAGTACCCATCTTGGATCAGTAGTGAAGATGGGGACGACCCCTGAAACCAACCTCAAGTAGACCACATGTTAGCGACCAACACATAGGGTATAGAATGTATACAAATGGCAGACATTACCCCCAACATATAAAAATTTATGGATAAGAAATATGATCCACCAATCAAATTCATATCATAAATAATATAGAAACACCAAAATACATGAATGTAATGTCATAAAAGTATAAAAAGATAAAAATATTTAGAAAAAAATCTAGGTGGAAACCATAAACTCCAATAACTCCTAAATGATCGCTCTGATCTTGTAATGCCCAACTAGATCACCAAACATCTCCCATATACCAAAAAATAGTTTCTAAAATATATATGTGGTTGGCATACAAGTATACTCTATAGGTACCTCCATGAATCCTCTAGTGAAAATGTGAAAGAACCATATTAAATCTTAGTGAATAAATGGAAGAAACAAACTTGTTATCTAATTAGGTAAAACTATATCTCACACTCACCATAGCTCACTCACCAAGTAACACATGGATGTAAGTAACTCCATGTCAAAATCATATATATATAAAAGGTAACCTATATTATCTTCCCCACTGGTTTGTTTCTCTCACTCCCCAATGCCAAAATTTCATGTACTTCAATCATTTCTTTAAGTCATCTGACATCTCATGCACACATACCAAACCCATAAGATCATCTCATAATAAACCCCATGCACACATGCCTCATCCACATATCATAACCAAGTAACAAGTTTAGAGGTCATAATAGATCATGTGTCATGCATTAAAATTCAATCCATCATATCCTATGAAAGTACACATGTGGTAACTATAGTCACTATAACCATAATACATTTATTTGTTATAACCTCAAGAAACTAAAACCTTCACACATGTGTGTGGTAAAATTGAGAGATATCAAAGACTATTTATACACATATCCAATACCTTAATCCATTAAATCGTGTGTATTAACTAACATCTTGTTATGTCTGAAGGGAGATCAAGAAATAGGGAGTAGTCAGTCATATGTACCTTTATTAACCTGAATATTGGGGAAATCACTTGTAAATAAAAACATTATGGAATCTTATAAATAACCAACTTAGGTGGTTGAGCATAAAAAAACTATAAAATATAATTAATAGAATATCAAACAACCAAACTAAAGGAAACTACCTTGCCTTAGACTCAAATACATCTGTCTTCCCACAAGACACTTAGTTGACGTCATTATGGTCTAGGGAACTATGTATCATATAATAACATAAGAATCAAGATTCAATGCCATTAATCATTCCATTTAGAAACTATGAATTAATTATCATTAATTAACCCCATTAAGAATTCATGTTTAATCATTCCATTTCATCATAAACAAAAGTGATTTTATAATTCATATTTCAATTTCTGGAATTCAACCCATGATCAGAGATCATTAATCCAACCATTCCATGGAAATTATATATTTTACTACTCATGTTTTATTTATGTTTTAATGATCACAAATCCTATTAACCATGTTTAATCTCTCTCAAATTATGTGTAGAAATTATTGGTTTTCCTATGATTTAAGGTTTACAACTTATGGTATAATCTTTCACAAGATCCTAATTAAGAATATTATAAATAATATTTGAATATTGTAAACTATATTTGATACTTTTCTATAATGATTTGTTATATTAATGCTTAAGTATAATTTATTCTGTCAATATTATTTCCTAAGACAGTTTTATAGATATTTGGATAAGTCTTAAGTCTACCACCAGTTCTGGATTTTGGCAAAGTCCCTGACATTGTAAACTAGACACCGAAACCCAGACATCGTAACCCAGACACCGTAACCCAGACATTGTGACCCTGAAACCGTGACCCAGACACTATAACTAGTTCCATATTTCATAAAGTCTATGACACCAGATCCTTTCTACCATCAGCAAGACACCATAGAATGTTTTGATAAAGGACTAGACACTGTTACCTGATACACTATGATTATGACACCACATTTGTGCTACTGGTTCTAGATCTCAACACAACTATGGCATTATGAATGTCGCACCATTCAAAGGCAAAAGAGAAGATACCATTTCTAGAGACAAAATTTCAAGAAAAATTATGATGCCCTTTTTAATATGTTTTTTTGTTTTCAATTTAATTTCTAACAGTCATATTTGAGTTATTTAATTGAACTGACATAATTAATGTTTCTTTGTAGAAATTTCACCTAACAGTATGAGGTATGAGGTGGAGAATACATGAATCCTATCAGATCCAACACATGAACCATAAAATAAAAAGAAAATCATGGAATTGGATCAAGGATTGGAAAAAATGAGAAGTGAATACATGAGACTATATACCATTGAAGCACACACAAAGCACTCTTGATCCCTGAAGGCTTTACTACCATAGATTAGATCCTCAAACATCTTTGTAGTACAATCTCAAAGAAGAACACTAGAAACATAGATTACATCATCAAACTAGAAACCAGAGCACTGGAATCATGATACTTTTTTTTCACAAGAGGAATCTATGTTTTCATCTGTTTTATACTAAAAGTTCAGAGCTACATAGAGAAAAACTCATATCATTTCTAATCCTTTCTCATCATATTTTCATTGTTGTGTACTATTTTTATCTTTCGAGTAGTGTATGTTTCTGTATTAAAACACACACTATCTCCTTTATTAAACTAAAGGATACAATATATCCTTCCTCTAATATCTCCTTACATTTTTTTACTCCCACAGATAAGTGTTGAAGAGGTCCTTGTGTGGCCCAGTAGCTTCCCCCACAAAGAATAGTGGAAGAGGTCGTGTGACCTGGAAAATCATGTTCACTGTTGTTTACCCCAATCTAGGGTGTGGAACATTTTTATTAATATAAACTTCTTATTAGAAGTTGATCATCAAGTGGATTTTATTAGGTCTCATCTTGATACAGAACCAATTATTTTATCCTCTGTGTCTTTTAATTTTGTTTTTCTCTACTTTAATTTATATTTTAGAAAAACCAGATTTTACTTTGATAGTTAGTATTGTATAGAAGTTATAATTGTTTTTTCCTATTAAAGTAGCTTAAAAAGTTGTATCAATAAATCATATTGATATTACTTAGAATTAATCAATCTTCTGAAAAGTTATTTAAACAATCAAACTATTATAACTGTATTAACTTGATGAACTAGGTTGTATTCATTTTTATTGGGAAATATTTTTAAGTGACCTTTTTAACAGAATTTTTTATAGATACTCAATTCACCCTCCCCCCCCCTTGAGTACTCTACTCAGACCAACATTTGGTATCAAAGGAGTTTATTTTTGTTAAGGCTCTGTTCTAAAATATTTTCAACTGTGATTTTAGTTTTACTTTAAAGATCTGTGAATTTTTGTTAGTTATAAAGTTTTAGCTCTTAAAAAGTATTTATTTATTATGGATAATATGATATAAGGTTATACTAACAACATACCTCCATTATTTAATGAAACTAATTATTCCCAATGGAAAATTAAAATGATAATGCATTTAGAAATTATGGATTTTGAAATTTGTTTTTCAATTGTATATGAGTATGAGATTCTTACTACTTCTAGAACTACTTGGGATGACCAAACTAAGACAACTTATAACAATAATTTCAAATGAATGACTTATACTTCTCTTTAGTAAATAATGAATTTAACAGAATTTATGCATGTAAAACAACCCATGAAATTTGGGATAATTTGTTTATTTCACATGAAGGAACTTATAGTGTTAAGGAAATGAGACTTAACACATATACTATTAAATATGATAATTTTATGATGAATCCCAGTGAGCCTATTTCTGACATGTATCTTAGGTTCAATGAAATATTAAACACTATGTTCTCTCTGTTAAGAGATGTTTCTAACAAAGAACATATTATGAGTATTATCATATGCCTAACTAATATACTGAGAGGAATTTCTATCTCTATTAGAGATTCATATGACATTAGAAAATTACCTGTTAAAGAACACATTGGGACACTAATGATGTATGAAGAAGAGATGAAGGTCAATAAGGAAGAGGAGGATGAACCCAAAATAAAATATGTGGCATTTAATACCACTACCTCTAAACACAAAGAAAAGGAGAAACTACAAGCCTCTGTAGAAAGTTACAGTAGTGAACAATAATCACCTGATAATGATGAGGATATGCCTCAATTAGCCATAAGGTTTAATAAATTTTATAAAAGGAATAAATTTTTCATAAATCCTAACTTCAAAGGAAGATATGATCAAAAGGGAAGCTAGAAGAAGTATTGAAAAAGAAATGACAAGTCTGATGAGATAATATGTTATGAATGTAAGAAAAAGGGACATGTAAAGGCTGACTGTCCCACATTCAAGTATAAAAAGAAATATGGGGACAAAGATATAAAGTATAAAAAGGCAATGAAAGCAACATGGAGTGATTTTGAGGATAGTTCAAGTGACTCAGAGTCTTCACATGATGAATATCCTAACAAATCCAATATGTGTTTCATGAAAAACACATTTGAGGTAATCTTAGAATTTTCGATACAAAATTACTATTATTATAGAGATGAAAGTGATTTTGAAAATATTTTTAAAGAAGAAATGTTTGAGTATTTCAATATTCTTGAAGAGACATTTAATGAAATAAAAGATAAATAAAAGTCTTTAAAGAGACATTATTCTCTTACCTCAACTGTTAAATCTGAACTTCTTGTAGAAATAGAGAAAAAAATTCAATTACTAAAAGAAAACAATGTATTAAATCTATCTAATGAGAAATTGAAAACGGAACTTGAAAGGTTTACTAATGGTAAAGATATATTGGTAAAAATTATAGGTAAAAAAAATTTCCCCTAAATAAACTACTATTATTGGATATCAACCTAGTAAAATAAATTTTGGAAAAACCAATTTTGTTTCTAAGTCGAGAACATACAACTTTATTCTTAGTTTGGGAAAACATTCTGCTAGTTCAAACTATGATACATTCTCTACTGTTTCGAGTTTTTCTAGACCAAATAATGTTTATTTCTTAAATACTTTACAAAATTCTTATAGGAAAACTATGAGGCAAATGTGGGTTCCTAAATCACTAGTTACTAATATTACTGGAGCCAAAAAAATATGGGTACCAAATTCTATTTTTATTTGACTATTTTGTAGGAAAATTGTTTGAAGAGATCCTGTAAAAGATTATGGTACTTGGACATTGGGTTCTCAAGACACATGACAGGAGACTATTCATGTTTCAAGAACCTAATAAATATTGATGATGGGCATGTCACTTTTGGTGACAATGCTAAAGGAAAAATCATTGGCCTAGGACAAATTGTTAACTCTAACTCGGTTTTAATTTCTAAAGTAATTTTTGTTGATGGAATAAAATATAATCTACTTAGTATTTCACAACTATGTGATGATGGATTTCATGTTAAATTTTAAAATGATGCTTTCAATGTTTTTAATTCTAAAAATAAATTAGTATTTTCTGCATTAAGAAATGAAAATGTATACTTTATTAACTTAGATTCTTTAGTTTCTCAAAATTCTTCATGTTTAAGTGTATCTCACAAAGAGTCTTTCCTTTGGAATAAAAAGACTAAGTCACTGCAATATTAAATCCCTTATAAATATAACTAGAAAAATTCTAGTCAAAGATTTACCCAAATTAGAGTTTCTAAATTATAAAGTGTGTAATCCTTCTCAAAAGGGTAAATGACACAAAATTTCCTTCAAACCAAAGAAAGAAGTTTCAACTTCTCGACCTCTCAAGTTGGTTCACATGGATTTGTTTGGACCATCTAGAGTTTTTATTATAAATGGGAAGAACTATGTTTATTTTCTTGTAGATGAATTTTCTAGGTATACTTGGACCTTTTTCTTGGCACCCAAAAGTGAAGCCTACTATCATTTCACCATGTATGATAAAACTATAGAAAATCTTAGTGGACTTAGAATTAAATATCTAAGAAGTGACCATGGCCGTGAATTTGAAAATCAAGAGTTTGAATCCTTTTGATCACAAAATGGCTATAGTCATAATTTCTCTACCCCTATAACACCTCAAAAAATGGAGATGTAGAAAGAATAAATAGGACCTTACAAGAAATTTCCAGAACCATGCTTAGTGAATATGACTTACCTATTTATTTTTGGGATGAAGCTATAAATACAACATGCTATATTATTAATACAATATTGATTAGACCTATTCTTAAAATAACTTCATATGAATTGTGGAACAATAGAAAACCCAAAGTAAACTACTTCAAAGTCTTTGGTTGGAAAGTCTATATCTTTAATACCAAGGATAATCTTGAAAAAATTTCATCTAAGAGTGATAAAGTAATATTTCTAGGATATTCAATCTCTAGTAAATCCTATAGAGTTTTTAACAAAAGTACTAAATGTGTCTAAGAATCTATACATGTCACATTTGATGATACATATCCACACGAGCCTAATACCTCTCTAGAGAATCTTGAGGATGATATGTCAAATATAGACAGTAATTCTAAACCCTCTAACCATCCTATAAAATAATCTATTAAAATTGTCATGACCCGTCCTCGGGGCCCGTGCCGTGACTACCCCAAGCCCGCCTTCCATAGGCCAGGGGCTGGCGACTAGCACCAAGGTGTAAATCCCGGTAAAAAGGGAAGGAATTGCCTTTGTAAAGTAAACAAACACCACAGAGCAAGCAAGCAGTAGAAGTAAACACTAAGTAAAAACAGAGTACAACAGTAAGTGTGGAAAAATAAGTGGGCCAGTATACAAACCCAAACTGAAAGTAAAGTACAATTGGAAAGGGAAAACAACAACTAAAAATTAAAGCTGCAACACCGAGCTGTCCACTGGAAATCCCACCTGAAGGGTGGGTACAGATAGCTCCACTACTCCTCGGGTCCCGCCGTCCGCTCCGAGTATGTCTCGCCCAGTGGTCCACCTCCAGGTTCTGTCCTGCTCTGCAAGCCTCAACCACGATCAACGATGTCCGTCGTCTGCAACCAACACAACGTAGTGCGGGCATAGCCCGTGCAGGGGTGAGTATAAGCTACTCAGTAGGGACCCCGAGACCCCTGAAGGTCTCCTAGTATCCACAAAGGATAAACCACAAAGGAAAGGTAAATCACAAAGTAACATCCGACACTACTTAGGTATATTCCCATACATATACCTAAGTCATCAATTCTCATTCGGCTCCAACATCCGAGCCCAAGTACAACCCAATCCACACAGGAAAGAAAAACGTAAATCCACACAGGATAGCACAACACAATTCACATGGGAAAGTAAAACAGGAATCAGCTCACACAGGTTTACTTCTTGGTATGACGATAGAGATGATCAGATATATCCACTGATTCATCTAAGTCATCGGACCCACAAAGGATCAATAGGTACTAACCCCCGCAATGACCCACAAAGGATCTGACCCACAAAGGATCGATAGGTAACTAACCCCCGCAAAGACCCACACAGGATCGGACCCACATAGGATCTGTAGGCGCTGCCTCACACAGAACCGCTGAGCACTGACCCACACAGGATCGGCCCCACACAGGATCGGTAGAATTGATCCACATAGAATCGCTGAGTGTTGTAGTCGTTGTCGTCGAATCCACTGAGGATCTCTGTACAGTCGTCGTAGTAGTAGTAGTCGCAGCCAGCTCTAGGGTTCTCGCACACAGCAAGCTCATTCGGGAGGGTACGCTCCACGAGCCGAGAGGCTGATACATCAACTGACACATAGTCCAGAGTTGATGTATCCAAAAGTTCTGTATCGTCAACAGGAACTCAACGTCGCAGACGGCGCGTCAATCGGACGCCCGGTCTGTGAGTTATTGGCTTTTTCGTCCTAGGGGCCCGGTTGGTTTTTAAGGAAAAAACAATCCGACTGTACTCCACCTGTGTCCAAACCTTAGGCGGAGTAATCCATAATATCCTTCTCACTAAGAGGAATCCAACAAAGTCGACGGCACGTCATTCGGACGTCCGGAGCTTAAGATATGAGCGTTTCCGCTCCGAGGGCCCGGTTGGTTTCGTGTACGAACCAACCCAGCTGAACTCAAAGTATTCCGAAACCTTGAGTGTGATATACCGAAACGACCGTCTCGATTCAAGGATCGCATCGAAACTGACGGTGTATCGATCGGAGGTCCGTATCCCATGTTATGGGTAAAATACCGAAGACGGTCCGAAAACGGGGGTTTTGGGCCCGGACCGACCCGGCCCGAGACCCCCCGGTCGGCCCGAACCGAGTCGGCCCGGCCCGGCCTGGGCATAGCGCGCCCAGCACGCTGGCCAGGCGCTCGGCCAACTGGCCGAGCTGTTTGGTACGGGGGGGGCGCTTGCCCCCTGGTGTAACCGCGGCCCCCCATTAAATGGGGGCCGTTTGTGCTGGCCGGCCGGGGGAATTAATTCCCCCGGTTTCCCTTTGTCCGACTGGCCCGCACCGACCGGCCAGTTCTGCCAACAAGGACTGGCGACGGCCAGTCCTTCCTCCTTCACCGACACCGGTGTCCCGGACCACTGGTCACCCTACTTCGCTGCGGCCCCGCTCCGGCCGCGGTGTCTTCAGTTTTCTTCAACGCGGCGCGACGGCATCGCGTCCTTGTTCAACTTCACGGCGCGGTGCAACGGTGCCGCGCATTACTTTCCGTATGATCCCGCGTGGTGCGACGGCACCACGCCATTCCATCCCAACCAAATTAGAAACAACATTCAAATTGGAGGAGGGTCGGTCGTGTTTGTGCGGTCTGACCCCCTCTCATTAATTGATAGCAACTGGTCGTAAATTCACGAAGGACGACAAAGTAGAATTCACGAACGAAATAATTAAATAAACCCTACCTCGAGCGTGGCTTGAACGAGGTTTTCGTCGTGGAGAAAAAGACGTCGCGTCGTGGGTCGGTGTCGCAGAAAGAGGATTCGTAGACGAAGACGGAGATTGTCTGAAGATTCGTCGCGGAAGAAAACGACGTCGGCGTCGCATACTCGGTTTCCGAGAACTCGGCGTTCTTCGTCGGAGACCGATTCGTTCTTCACGTTCTTCTTCGTTGAAGAAGATGTTCTTCAAGCCTCCCAAATCTTCCCAATGCGACAAGACTCTAACCAAAAATAAAATAAGCCCAAGTCTTATTTTATTAACACAAGATAAGAAAATTGAATTTCAAAAGTTTGAATTAATCCTACTTAATTAATTCAAGCCAAGTTGTCATCATTAAAGGGTGAGTTGAGGGAGTTAGTAATTTGAAGGGGTGGGGTTCGTGTGGGCCCCACCAACCTCATAACCTCCCTTGGGAAGTTGGGTAATTACCCAACTTCCACCCCAAGCCTTTAAACCACTTAGAGAAAAATAAAAATTGTAGAATAATTAAAAATTAAACTTCCACAATTTTTATCATCTGCTCTCGTGAAAACGCAACTCCAGAACAGGTGTTCCTAAGAAAAAACCAGCGCTACGGTTCCATCGGTGCCCTCAGAATTCGATTCTGAGCACTGGTTCAAAAGTTAGAAATTCTCGCTCGTTCGTTCGCTGAACGTACCCGAACTAAACTTCAGATAGAAATTCCGGGCACACTAGGCCTCAGAATCAAGTGCTGTCAGAAACCGCGTTCTTGTAAAATCCGAAAGAAAATTAAGAAAAAAATTTCCTTGAATTTTACGGGTCTTTACATTACTCCCACCTCGGGGATTTACATCCCCGTAAAGATACATCATAACTAGGGAAACAAATGAGGGTACTGAGCACGCATCTGAGCCTCCCGCTCCCAAGTGCTCTCCTGGAGGTTCCCGTGCTGCCATCTGATGCGCACTAGAGGAATCGACCGTCCACGTAGGACCCACTCCTGTTGATCCTCGATCTCCACTGGGACCACCGCAAAAGTCGCCCCATCATCAATGTCGAGCTCCCCATGGTCAATGATATGGGTCGGGTCATGCACGTATATCCTCAGCTAAGATACGTGGAAGACGTCGTGCACCCGGTGCAACTGAGGTGGTAGAGCCAGGCAATAAGCCACCTCTCCAATCCTACTGAGGACTTGTAAGGGTCCGATTAAGCATGGAGATAACTTGCCGCCTCGTCCAAATCTCTGTATTCCACGTCGTGGTGAGACACGCAAGAAGATGTGGTTTCCATCCTTGAACTCTAGTGGCCTCCACCTCCTGTTAGCATATGACTTCTTCCGGCTCTAAGATGTCCTCATCTGCTCCTGGATGACCTGGACCTTCTCTGTTGTGGCCTGGACCATCTCCAGTCCCACAAGTGCTGACTCCCCAGGGTCTGTCCAGCACAAAGGAGATCTACAAGGTCGGTCGTACAATGCCTCGTATGGTGCCATCCCGATGGTGGAGTGGTAGCTATTGTTGTACGCGAACTCCACCAAGGGTAGGTGGTCCTCCCAACTGCGACCAAAGTCAAGGACACATGCGCGGATCATTTCCTCGAGAGTCTGAATGGTCCTCTCTGTCTGACCATCCGTCTGAGGGTGAAAGGCTGTGCTCAGACGTAGCTGTGTCCCAAATGCCTCCTGAAACCCCTTCCAAAGCCGGGAAGTAAAGTGAGCATCTCGATCAGAGATGATAGATGATGGTACACCGTGAAGCCATACAATCTCCTGAACGTAGAGACGTCCCAAGCTCTCCATTGAGCCCTTCTCTCTGATGGGTAAGAAGTGAGCCGACTTGGTGAGTCGGTCGACAATCACCCAGATGGAGTCATGACCTCTAGAAGTGCGTGGAAGTTGAGTCACGAAGTCCATAGATATCCCATCCCACTTCCACTCTGGGACCTCCAAGGGCTGTACCAATCCTGCTGGTACCTGGTGCTCTGCCTTCACCTGCTGGTAGGTGAGACACCGAGATACGAACTCCGCCACAACCTTCTTCATGCCCGGCCACCAGTGCTGTCGTCTGAGATCCTGGTACATCTTCGCCACTCCGGGATGCACCGCTAAGGGAGAGGTGTGAAACTCTCTCAGCATATCCTCCCGTAAAGTGACTGGTACCAAGGTACGTCCTCTGAAAAGGATGGCGTGCTCTGCTCCAAAGGAGAAACCATCATGTGCCTGTCCTGAGGATATCTGTGCACGCCGCGTCTCACAGTCAGAGTCCCCACGCTGTGCCTCTCTGACCCACTGCAGTAGTGGAGGGGTGACTATGAGAGACTGAAGGAAGGCTGCTTCATCTCTATCCACGAAGGATATCTGCAAAGAGGCTATCTGCTATGTCGCCTCCTCAAGTAGCTAAATGCCCGTCCTCCTACTGAGAGCATCAGCTACCACGTTCCCCTTCCCAGGAGTATAGACTATCTCAAAGTCATATTCCTGGAGGAACTCGAGCCATTGCTGCTGTCTCAGATTAAGATCCTTCTGAGAGAAGATGTATCTGAGACTCTGATGGTCAGAAAAGACTGTAAAGCGCTCGCCCATCAGGTAGTGTCGCCATGTCTTCAGAGCGAAGACCACTACTGCTAACTCCAGGTCATGGGTAGCGTAGTTCTGCTCATGCGTCCTCAACTGACGTGATCCATAGGCGATCACTGCCTGCTCCTGCATTAGGACACATTCGAGTCCAGTCCCTGATGCATCGCAGTAGACTACGTACCCTATTCCCTCCTTAGGCAACCTCAAGATAGGTGAGCTGGTCAATCTCTGTCTCAGCTCCTGGAAGCTCTGCTGACATCTTCTTGACCACACAAAGGGTTTCCCCTTCTTCGTCAAAGCTGAGAGTGGTGCCGCATCTCTGGATAAGTCTAGCACAAATCTTCGATAGTATCCATCTAGTCCCAAGAAACTACACACCTCCATCACGCTCCTAGGTGGCTCCCAAGCTAGCACTACCTCGATCTTCGCAGGGTCCACCGCAACTACCACCTTAGAGATGACGTGTCCCAAGAACTGGACCTCGCGTATCTAGAACTGACACTTCAAGATCTTACCATAAAGATGGTGCTCTCGGAGTGTGTCTAGTACAACCCTTAAGTGGTAGGCGTGCTCCTCCTCAGTTGTCGAGTAGATCAAAATGTCGTCGATGAAGACCACGACAAATCGATCGAGGTATGGCTGAAAGATTCTGTTCATGAGGTCCATGAACACTGCTGGAGCATTGGTTACGCCGAAAGGCATAACCAAGAACTCATAGTGTCCATAACGACACCTGAAGGCTGTCTTCTGCACGTCCTCGTCTCGAACTCTGAGCTGATGATAGCCTGACCTGAGGTCTATCTTTGAGAACCACCGTGCTCCCTTGAGCTGATCGAAGAGGTCATCAATCCTCGGTAGCGGATAATTTTTCCTCACTGTCACCTGGTTCAGGCGACGATAGTTGACACAAAGTCGCAATCTCCCGTCCGCCTTCTTGGCGAACAAAATCGGGGAAGCCTAGGGTGAAACACTGGGTCGGATGAACCCCTTGCCCTGCAATTCCTCCAACTATACCCGTATCTCTAGAAGCTCGGCAGGGGCCATCCGATATGCTGGAGTCGATATCGGGGTTGTCCCAGGGTACAGGTCAATATAAAAGTCTACCTCTCTGCGAGGAGGTAGCCCTGGAACGTCGTCGGGAAAAACGTCCGCATACTGATCCACCACTACAGGAAAACCAGGACTCCGCACGTCAACTACTCCTAGGATGAGGCTAACCAACTGATGAGTGATGGGTTGTCCTCTCCTCAATGAGAGTCCATCCTGTGTTGTAAAGTCTCCCTTCTCGCTGGTGAAGGTGAACCTACTCCCGTCGGTGCGTACACATCGCACCATGCACCTAATACAGTCAATCTGTTCATGGACCGTAGACAACCAATCCAAGCCCAAGATGACGTCGTAAGGCCTCGATGCTGCTACAAGAAGATCCCAGCCGAAGCTCTTGCCTCCTAGAGTAAGATCACACTGCCGGCACCAGTGCGTAATCGTCGAGTCTGCTCCCGTAGGAGTCTCTAGCCATAAGGATCGAGCCAACGGCTCTGTCGGAATCTCCGAGCTCCGAACAAGGGCCGTAGCTATGAAAGAGTGACTCGCTTTTGTGTCTATAAGAACTACAGCAAGGGTAGAATAGACACAGATAGTACCTCGAATCATCTCGGGCGTGCCGTGGTCGTAGGCCTCTGCTTCCTAGAGCTGTGTCTGTCTCTGCCCGCCAGCTCCCTGTGGTCGGGGTGGACCTCCTGGTGGTGGTGGTGGTAGATCCTTAAAGCGTCGCCCACCACCTGCTGCTCGGCCTACTCCTCTGCCTCATCCCCCTGCTCCCTGCGGACCGCCACGGTCGACCCTCTTCCTTTGCCTTGGTGGTCCCTCAACTGTCTGCTGCTCCTCGGCACGACGGTTCGGGCAGTCATGAGCCATGTGGCCCTACCTGCTGCATGAGTAGCACTGCCTGCCTCTCGAAAGACTGGCTCCACGCTGTGTGCCCCGTACTGCTGAGCCAGTGTACTAAGGACGTTTTCCTGAGGGTCTGGTCTTCCTGGACCCATGAGTCATCCTTCGAATGCCTTCTGCAGAAGACTCTGCTACGTGCCGCCCTGCGGTGGGTCTCGGCACTGGTGTAGACTCAGCAAGAAAGATCTCGATCAAAAGGGCCCACTCCAGTACTCCTGTCTGTGTCGGAATGCTGAGGGAGATCAGCGATGCCGTGATCTTATGTCTCAATCCCTGCTCAAAAGTCCGGGCCTGGAAGAATGGGTCTCGTACCATGTCTGTAGAGTAGCACGAGAGATCCGTAAATCTCGTTGAGTACTGGGCAACCGTCATGTTGCCCTGCCACAGCTGAAGAAGCTCTTGGATGCGCACCGCACAGAGGGTGGCTGGGACGAACTCTGAGTGGAAGAGGCTCTCAAAATCCTTCTAGAGAAGAGATGCCTCATCGTGCACCTGGAGCATCAAGATCCACCATTTTCCTGCTGCTACGTGCAGTAGGCTCGCTGCGAGGATCACCATGAGGTCTGCTAGTGTCCTCACTAACCTGAAAACTCTCACCACTGCCTTCAGCCAGTCCTTGGCTGCCTGGGGGTCCGTCTCCCCGCGGAACCTGGGCGGTCGCTGGCTCTGGAACTCATGTAGTGCACTAAGGCGACGTGCATCGTCAGCGGCTGGGGCTGGAAGCATCGGTGGTTCGGCGGGTAGAGCTACCGCCGGTGCCACTGCTGACAAAGGGCCCTGCACCGAGGCCTCGTCGCTCGGTGGGATGTCGTCACGCTCAACTCTTGGAACCCTAGCTGGCTACCGTCGTGGGGCCATCCTGAAAAGAAAACAAGTGTGCCATGGTCAGAACAGTAAACCTGGTGAGCTGATACAAAGTAATCACAAAGAAAACTTGAAACACACATGCAATCAATGTTTTCGTGCATTAAGTCGGAAATCAGAAGTCAGGGACCTGGTGTACGGATACGTCGGCCGCCGCACCAACACTGGACTCCCTGTACTGATAACCACACCCAATACGCTAAACACTATCGCTTCACATAGAAAAAGATCGGAGTCTCAAGTTCTGCGGTAGAACCAAACTCCTCTGATACCAATTTGTCACGACCCGTCCTCGGGGCCCGTGCCGTGACTACCCCAAGCCCGCCTTCCATAGGCCAGGGGCTGGCGACTAGCACTAAGGCGTAAATCCTGGTAAAAAGGGAAGGCATTTCCTTTGTAAAGTAAACAAACACAACAGAGCAAGAAAGCAGTAGAAGTAAACACTAAGTAAAAATAGAGTACAACAGTAAGTGCAGAAAAGTAAGTAGGCCAGTATACAAACCCAAACTGAAAGTAAAGTACAACTGTAAAGGGAAAACAACAACTGAAAAGTAAAGCCGCAATGTCGAGCTGTCCACTAGAAATCCCACCTGAAGGGTGGGTATAGATAGATCCACTGCTCCTCGGGTCCCGACGTCCTCTCCGAGTATGTCCCGCCCAGTGGTCCACCTCCAGGTTCCGTCCTGATCTGTAAGCCTCAACCACGATCAATGTTGTCCATCGTCTACAACCAACACAACGTAGTGCGGGCATGGCCCGTGCAGGGGTGAGTATAAGCTACTCAGTAGGGACCCCGAGACCCCCGAAGGTCTCCTAGTATCCACAAAGAATAAACCACAAAGGAAAGGTAAATCACAAAGTAACATCCGACACTGCTTAGGTATATGCCCATACATATACCTAAGTCATCAATTCTCATTCGGCTCCAACATCCGAGATCAAGTACAACCCAATCCACGCAGTAAAGAAAAACGTAAATCCACACAGGATAGCACAGCACAATCCACATGGGAAAGTAAAACAGGAATCAGCTCACATAGGTTTACTTCTTCGTATGACTATAGAGATGATCAGATATAACCACTGATTCATCTAAGCCATCAGACCCACAAAGGATCGATAGGTACTAACCCCCGCAATGACCCACAAAGGATCTGACCCACAAAGGATCAATAGGTAACTAACCCCCGCAATGACCCACACAGGATCGGACCCACACAGGATCTGTAGGCGCTGGCTCACACAGAACCGCTGAGCGCTGACCCACACAGGATCGGACCCACACAGGATCGGTAGCACTGATCCACATAGAATCGCTGAGTGTTGTAGTCGTCATCGTCGAATCCACTGAGGATCTCTGTATAGTTGTCGTAGTAGTAGTAGTCGCAGCCAGCTCTAGGGTTCCCGCACACAGCAAGCTCGTTCGGGAGGGTCCGCTCCACGAGCCGAGAGGCTGATACATCAACTGACACATAGTCCAGATTTGATGTAACCAAAAGTTCCGTATCGTCAACAGGAACTTTACGTCGCAGACGACACGTCAATCGGACGCCCGGTCTGTGAGTTATTGGTTTTTTCGTCCCAGGGGCCCGGTTGGTTTTTAAGGGAAAACCAACCCGACCGTACTCCACTTGCGTCCAAACCTCGAGCAGACTAAGCCATAAGATCCGTCTCACTAAGAGGAATCCAACAAAGTTGACGGCACGTCATTCGGACGTCCGGAGCTTAAGATATGAGTGTTTCCGCTCCGAGGGCCCGGTTGGTTTCGTGTACGAACCAACCTGACCGAACTCAAACTATTCTGAAACCTTAAGTGCGATATACCGAAATGACCGTCTCTATTCAAGGATCACATCGTAACTAATGGTGCGTTGACCAGAGGTATGTAGCCCAAGTTATGGGCAAAAGTCCGAAGACGGTCCGAAAATGGGGGTTTCGGGCCCCGACCGACCCGGCCCGAGACCCCCCGGTCGACCCGAACCGTGTCGACCTGCCCCGGGTCCGGGTCGGCCCGGCCCGGCCTAGGCACAGCGCGCCCAGTGCGCTGGCCAGGCGCTCGGCCAACTGGTCAAGCCGTTTGGCAGGGGGGGCTGCCCCCCTGGTGTAACCGCGGCCCCCCATTAAATGGGGGCCGTTTGTGCTGGCATGTCGGGGGAATTAATTCCCCCGGTTTCCCTTTGTCCAACCGGCCAGTTCTGCCAACAAGGACTGGCGACGGCCGGTCCTTCCTCCTTCGCCGACACCGGCGGCCCGGAACCGGCCACCGGTCACCCTGCTCCGCCGTGGCCCGGAACCGGTCGCGACTTGGTTCGTCCGGCGCGGTGCGACGACACCGCGCCCCTCCGCCACAGCCCCGCTCTGGCCGCGGTGTCTTCGGTTTTCTTCAACGCGGCGCGACGGCGTCGCATCCTTGTTCAACTTCACGGCGCGGCGCGACGGCGCCGCGCATTACTTGTCGTATGATCCCGCGTGGTGCGACGACACCACGCCATTCTGTCCCAACCAAATTAGAAACAACATTCAAATTGGAGGAGGGTCGATCGTGTTTGTGCGGTCCGGCCCCCTCTCGTTAATTGATAGCAACTGGTCATAAATTCACGAAGGATGACAAAGTAGAATTCACGAATGAAATAATTCAATAACCCCCACCTCGAGCGTGGAATGAACGAGGTTTTTGTCGTAGAGAAAAAGACGTCGCGTCGCGGGTCGGTGTCTCGGAAAGAGGATTCATAGACGAAGACAGAGATTTTCTGAGGATTCGTCGTGGAAGAAAATGACGTCGGCGTCGCGTACTCAGTTTCCGAGAACTCGGCATTCTTCGTCGGACACCGATTCGTTCTTCACGTTCTTCGTCGTTGAAGAATATGTTCTTCAAGCCTCCCAAATCCTCCCAATGCGACAAGACTCTAACCAAAAATAAAATAAGCCCACGTCTTATTTTATTAACACAAGATAAGAAAATTTAATTTCAAAAGTTTGAATTAATCCTACTTAATTAATTCAATCCTAGTTGTCATCATTAAAGGGTGAGTTGAGGGAGTTAGGAATTTGAAGGGGTGGGGTTCGTGTGGGCCCCACCAACCTCATAACCTCCCTTGGGAAGTTGGGTAGTTACCCAACTTACACTCCAAGCCTTTAAACCACTTAGAGAAAAATAAAAATTGTAGAAAAATTAAAAATTAAACTTCCACAATTTTTATCATCTACTCTCGTGAAAACGCAACTCCGGAAAAGGTGTTCCTAAGCAAAAACCGGCGATACGGTTCCATCGGTGCCCTCAGAATTCAATTCCAAGCACCAGTTCAAAAGTTAGAAATTCCCGCTCGTTCGTTCGCTGAATGTACCCGAGCTAAACTTCGGATAGAAATTCTGGGCACACCGAGCCTCGGAATCAAGTGCCGTCAGAAACAGCGTTCTTGTAAAATCCCAAAGAAAATTAAGAAAAAAATTTACTTGAATTTTATGGGACTTTACAAAAACTTCTAGTTCTATAAATTCTCTAGATTCAATCCATAATGACCCGAACCTATTGAAGAACCTGAAATCACTAACCCTACTTTTATCAGACAAACTAGGACCATTAAAAACCATCCCTTAGATTCTATTGTTGGATATTTAGATAAAGTAACACAAACTAGAGATCCTCTTAGAAACCAGGTTGAACATCAAGCCTTCTTGTCACAACTTGAACCTAAAAACATCAATGATTCTATCAATGATGAATTTTGGGTAATGGATATGCAAGAAGAATTTAATCAGTTTGAAATGAACAAATTTTATAAACTTGTTGATAGACCCAAAGACACTTTTACCATAAGTACTAAGTGGATGTTTAGAAATAAAGTAGATGAATCTGGTAATATAGTTAGAAACAAAGCAAGATTGGTGGTACAAGGCTATAGTCAAGAAGAAGGAATTGACTATGAGGAGACATTTGCACCAGTATCTAGACTTGAAGCCTTTATAATCTTTCTTGAATTTTCAGTACATTTGAATTTCAAACTATATCAAATGGATGTCAAGAGTTCATTCCTAAATGGGTATATAGCTGAGGATGTTTTTGTGGAACAACCCCCTGGTTTTAAAAATCCTCACCTTCCAAATCATGTGTTTAAATGATCAAAATATTTGTATGGTTTAAAACAATCTACAAGAGCTTGGTATGATTGATTAAGTACTTTTCTTATTTCTAAAGATTTTACAAAAGGTATATTTGATCATACTCATTTTATAAAACTAATTTCCAATGATGTTTTAGTAGTTCAAATTCATGTATATTATATTATTTTTGGATTTTAAAAAATTATTTATGTATTGAGTTTTCTAAAATAATGAGAAATTAATTTGAAATGATTTTATTGGGTGAACTAAAATTCTTCATTAGATTTCAAATATTTCAAAATAAATATGGTATTATTTTAAATCAAAGAAAATATAATAAAGACCTTCTAAAACGTTTTGTCTTGGAAAACACTAAAAGTAGTGATAATTCAATGAGTACTACTTGTAAGTTGGATCCTGATGAAGATAGAAAATCAGTTGATCAAACCACTTATAGAGGAATGGCTTGAATCTTACTCTACTTAACTACTAACCGATCTAATATTATGTTTAGTGTATTTATGTGTGCTCTATTTCAACCAAACCCTAAAGAGTCTCATTTAAATACCGTTAAAATGATTTTCAAATACATCAAACATACACCCAATCTAGGATTGTTCTATCATAGAGGACAATAATTTGAGTTAGTTATATATTCTGATGCTGATTTTGGTGGTTGTAAGTTAGATAGAAAAATCACCTCTCGGACATGTCACATTTTAGGCAAGTCTCTAGTGTCATGGTGTAGTAAGAAAAAAAATCTATTGCATTATATACTACCGAATCTAAATACATAGCTGCTGGTAGTTTTTGTGCAAAAATTTTGTGGATGAGACACATATTACTAGAAAATAGATATCAATTCAGGAATGTACCTATAAATTGTGACAATATAAGTGCTATTAACATTTCAAAGATTCTTGTTTCACATTCTAGGAAAAAACATATTGATGTAAGGCATCACTTTTTAGGATATCATTATCAAAAAGGTGATATCACTTTGAAATTCACTGGCACTGAACATTATCTTGCTGATATATTCACTAAACCATTAAATTCGGAAAGGATAAATTATATCATACATGAATTAGGAATGATAAGTCCTAAGTAAAATGTTTATAGTCTCAAACTTACTCTGCCACACTTACTGTTTCACAATTTATGGTTTCATGTTTCACAGTTTCATAGGTTACTGTCTTGGAATCACTATCTCAATTTCACAGTTTCACAAGATTATTGGCTTGAAGTTATTGTCTCATATTTATGATATCACAGTTACTGTCTCTCAATTACTATTTTACACCTACTGTCTCAATGACATAGTCGCACCATTTGGAGTCACACTGTAATGATGACACCGTAACAACTTGTTCCAATATCACCATAACGACTTAGTTTTATTTTCCTTTAATTTTCTTTCATGTATCGCTGTATTGATTATTTTATTGTTTTTATGCCACTTTTTTGAATTTGTGATGCTTGAAATCCCTAAATGATAAAAACCCAATATATTTCAATCTTTTCTTCACTCGATATCTCTTCTCTCGAAACTGAAACCCTTCTCTTTCAAATTGTTAGTCCTCTTTCAACCTTTCATCTCTCTTGAACCCACATTGAATTCCCATAATGAAGAACATATCTTCATCCACTTTTGAGAATAAAAAATATTAGAAGAAATTGAAAAGGGAACCTAAAGTAACGAATGAGGGGACATTAAATCTGAATCTTGTTGAGAGAATAATAGTACCAGAAAAGAAAGTATGTCTGAAGTGGTTGCTGACAAGTAAGTTGCTAGTTTTGGAAGTACTGTATGAGTAGTTATGGACGAACTAGTTTACAAAAGATAAAAGGATTATTTATCTAAAACTAGTTTATCAATTTTATCAGTATTTGTAGTTTTCTTTCAATAATGAAGATGGATTTCTTGTAAGAAGCTGGATTAATGTTCAAAGGTGTAAATTTTCCTCGAGGTTATGGGTTGGATTCCTAGGGATACCTCATGAAAGTATATTTGAGGATTACCAAAGAGGTCCTCCTCCTCATATTGATGTTTTTACTTAGAAGAGACCCTATGAATTTTGACTATAAATAAGAATAAAATAAGGGAAATTTCTGCTAATTTGGACGGTGAGATAAGGTTGCTATTTATGTTTTTCCAGAATCTTATTTGTCTAAAGAAATGGAATTTTTCTACTCTAAATTATCAAGATGTATTCTAGATACATCTTATAAAAAATGGGCATAAGATGAATTTGTGTAAGTAAATTATAATTCACATGTGTGAATTGATCAAGACAACTTCGAATTCTACCGATTTGTTCTATTCAAGATTAATCTCTGCAATGCTATATACTATGGGATTAGTTTTCATGAATTAATAATTCATTAAAGGTTATGATTTATGTATCTCAAAGGATAAAATCAAAAGAATGAAGATAGGATGGAATCCTTGGAAAAAGTCTTGGGTGGAGGAAAATGAATGTTTGTATGAAAAGTTTAATCTAGTTGAGAAACATTTAAGAACTAAGAACATATCTAATCCTGGTTTGGAACCAGATGAAGTTGTTGATTATTTGGATGAAGAAGTAGGAGATAAAGTTGTTTCACCTAAGGAAGGAACTATCTTAGAGAGAGAAGATAGTATTCTAATTGTTCCATAGAATGTAGTTGAAAAGGATGTACCAGTTACTAAAACAAGTAGTGATTCAATGGAAGAAACTACTTTTGGAAAAGAACCTTCTACTAGTGTAAAAGAATAATTTTTTCCTGAGGATAACTTAGAAGAATAAATTTCTATTGAGGAAGAGTATATTATTGGGTAAAAATTAAAAGAACAATTTGATCCTGAAATTATCCTATCTAATAAGGAAAGAATAGAACAGACCATTCAGCTATATAGAAAAGAAATGGGTGAGCCTATTAGAGATGAAAATTTAGAAGTAGATCAAGGAACTAAATCTATTAGTCCCATAAGAGATTCACCTATTGAGGGGGATCAATACCCCATTATAGAAAGTGTTCAAGTTCCCAATCCTGTTGATCAAATCACTATGGATACCTGATATAAGTTTCCTAGATATTTTGATGTAGAGAATACCTAGGAGGCCTCAGTTAATGGCATATATCTTTCCACTGTGTTTCAACTGAAACAAGTTTCTACTATAGAAGTAACATCGATTAGGGAGCTTGAACCTGTCTCATCTCTTGTTCCTGAACCTACATAATAACCTTCTGTTTATGTGATTCAAGGTTATCTAAAAAATTTGGAGATACTTTGTTATCTTTATTTGAAAAGATCATGAACTCACAACCTGCTCCTGTGAAAAATCTCAGTGAAAGAGATGCTACCTTGCTGTTAAAGAAAATCATATGGAAAATTCAACCAAAAATGTTTCATGAAATACAATAAGTTATAATTAAGAACAAGTAGTTTAGTGATGAGGTTCAGTATCTCATATCTATGGTTGAATATATGAAAAAAGTGTTACACACTAGACAAGCTTCAGTTTCTCATCCTATTGAGGATGTTAGTGATCAGATTATAAAGAAAGTTTCATCTCTGATTCAACCAAATTTGACTTCAATTTATGAAAAAGTGATTGAGAGAAACATCAAGATAGTAAATGAAATGTGACATCTTATTGTTGACCTTAACAAGATTACTGATGATTACAAGGTATGTTTATAGAAATTTAAATTAGAATAATTCTCTCACTTGAACCTTTAAATATTCAAATGCCTCTGGATAGTCATCTCAACCAATAGATAGTGATATGATCAGAATAGTTGTTAAAGAATAAATTCAGTCAATTTTAAGTGGTTTTGACAAGTAAAGTTTATCTGATATTTTCAAGAATAGTGAAAGAGTACTTAAATTAGTGAGGATTCACTCAAATATTTCCCATGATTCTCGGGACGAAATTACTAAGAAAGTGGATTTCTACTTTAATAAGATTTACTCTAAGCACGATCTGACAAATCATTTCAAGTAACTTGTAGAGAATTTTAAAATTCCTCCTATCAATCAAGCCTTCAATACTCAAGTCCAAAAGATGAAAATTTCACTCCACTATTGGATAAGTTCTTCAATAAAAAAGATGATTTTGAGAAGTAAATTCAGTATGGTGGTGAGATCATTATTGATTTTATTCAATTGTTGAATCCTTATCTTCATGTGCAAATCAATTCCATTGCGGCTCCTACAATTTCACCTTTGTGGCCTGGTTTAACTCCTTCCTCATCCACTACTTTTTCTTCTTCCCACATGTCTGTATCTCAGGATATGAGCCAGATCAGGCCTATTATACTTGACAAATCCTTGCCTTAGTCTTCAACCAAACCCACTCTGGCACCATCTATTTTTGAAGGAGTACATATTACTTCGATCATGATTGGATCAATCCCTTCTCCAACCTATACTTCCGCTCTTGTAGATCCTCTTAATGATTCTTCCAAGGGAAATGAGAGGTCTGTTGACCCTAAAAAGAAGTGAAGGATGTTATTTATAGGGATATTTTTTATTTTTCCCTCATGATTATAATGACCCCTAACTATCTATCCAATGAAAATTTCCACTATTGTTGTTTGTTCTCTTACTTACCTTCATTCCATGTTTATTTTCCTTTTCTTATATTCTTTTTGATAATCCGAAAAGGGGGAGAAAGACTAATAAGAACATCCATATAAATCTTATGATTTGTGATCATAAAAAGGGGGGTTATTTTTGGACTCCTCATGTGTTAATCATGTTTTAATGAACACAAATCCTATTAACCTTGTTTAATCTATCTAAAATCATGTGTATAAATTATTAGTTTCTATATGCTTTAGTGTTTAAAACTTATGGTATAAACTTTCACAAGATCCTGATTTAGAATCTTATAAATCATGTTTTAATATTGTAAACTGTATTTGATCTTGTTCTATAATTTTTTGTTATATTAATTCTTAAGTCTAATTCATTCTGTGGATATTATTTCCTAAGATAGTTTTACAGATAGTTGGCTAAGTCTGAATTCTACCACCGGTTTTTGATTCTGGCAAATTCCATGACACCATAACTTATACATCGTAACCCAAACACCATAACCTAGACACCACAACCCAGACATCGTGACCCTGACACCATGAATCAGGCACCGTAACCAGTTCTAGATTTCATAAAGTATGTGACACTGAATCCTTACTACCATCACCATGACACCGTTCAAATTTTTGACAAAGGACTAGAAACCATTACCTGAGACACCCTGATTATGACACCACATCTATGTTACCAGTTCCATAGCTCAAAGCAATTGTTGCATCGTGACTGTATCACAGTTCAAATGAAAAATAGAAGACACTATTTCTAGTGACACTGTTTCAAGACAAACTGTAACACCATTCTTTAATCTATTTTGTTATTTTAAATTTAATTTATAATATTCATATTTGAGTTATTTAATGGAATTTACATAATTAATGTTTATTTGTATACATGTCACCTAACAGTAGGAGGTACGAGGTATAGAATACATGAATCCTTCTGAATCAAACACATGAACCCCGAAATAAAAATAAAAGTGTGGCACTGGATCAAGGATTTGAAAAAACAAGAATTGAATGCATGTGATTATATACCACTGAAGAACACATGAAGCACTCTTGATCCCTGGAAGATTAACTATAGTGGATTAGAGCCTCATACATATTTGTAATACTGACTCAAAGAAGAACACAAGCAATATAGCTCACATAATCAAACTGGAAACCAGAGCACCAGACTCACGATACTCTATTTTTGACAAGAGAACTAAATATTTTCATCTACTTCATCCTAAAAGTCCATTGATTCATAGACCAACACTCAGATCATTTCTAATCCTTTCTCGTCATCTTTTCTCTATTGTGTACTATTTTTACCTTTCGAGTAGTGTCTGTGTCTGTATTAAAACACACACTATCTCCTATATTAAACTGAAGGATACAAGATATTCTTCCTCTCATATCTCCTTACATTTATTTACTCCCACAGATAAGTGTGGAAGAGGTCCTTTTGTGACCCGATAGCTTATACCCACGAAGAACAATGGAAGAGCTCGTGTGACCTAGAGAGTCATGTGTACTGTTGTTTACCCCAATCCAATGTGTGGATCAAGTTTATTAATATAAACTACTTGGTGGAAGGTGATCACCAAGTGGATTAGATTAGGTATCGGCTTGTGACTGAACCACTTGTTTTATCTTTTGTGTCTTTTAATTTAGTTTTTCTATTCTTTAATTTATATTTTATAAAAATTAAATTTTACTTTAATAGTTAGTCTTGGATAGAAGTTATAAATATTTTTCCCTATTAGAGTAGCTTCAAAAGTTGTATCAATAAATAATATTGATATTACTGAGAATTAATCAATCTTCTAAGAAGTTATTTAAATAGTAAAACTATTATAACCATATTACCTTGATTAACTGGGTTGTATTTATTTTTATTGGGAAATATTTTTAAGTGACATTTTTAACAGAAATTTTATAGATACTCAATTCACCCCCCCCCCCATCTTGAGTACTCTACTCCAATCAAAATTATTTAATATACATAATTACCATTTACAAAACCCTATCTTATGAGTTCATTTATAATTTCTTTTACCATTACATAATCTGGTTATTCTAGAACTTGACCTGAAATACCACAAGGTAGATGCACTAGTGGTGCATAATCTTACTGTGGAGAATTGTAGGAAATGAATAAAATATACCATCAAGAAAAGCATTCACCAAGAATAAAACAATAGGTATAATGTGAAATCTTATATCTCAACATATTTTAATAAACTAATCAATAACCCCACATAGAAATCTAGAAATAGGAAAGCCCAGCTCTCAATCTGCATTATTCATCCCAATATCAACATCCTCTTAATGATAGGAAACAAGAAATCCCCACTATGAACCTATGTCACCCATACCTCACCTAATATCCCAATTGTACTAGTTCTATATAAAAAAACTACAAGGACTCAAACATATATAGAAACAATCATATTTTTTTAGCATTGAAAACTCAATGGGAAACAAAGGCTATAACGCCCAGAAATTTTAGCATATTGTAATAAGGTTGTGTTAAAAAAGATTGAAAAATTTTAATTTTAGTAATCATCATTACCCATTACCATCTAAAATTCACTGATTCATTATTAGAAGGTTCTATCAATAATAAACCTAATATTATATAGTTAAAAATAGTGATAAAAACTAATAATCATAATCAAGAAGCACTTACCTCTTAAATAGATTTAAAGAAATAATGATTATTAAATTTTCATTCCACTTTCATTATTCACTTCATCATAAATACTTTACTTTATTTACATATTTTCAATAATATAACCTATGATGAGAAACAACAATATATCAAATTAAAAATCATGAGGCTTCCATTATAGCACAAACCACATGCGATCGTTGAACACCATTACATATTTCATTATTCCTTAGATTTACATATTATTATATTAATTAATTTGATCTCACTGTTTTCCCAAATAGGCAATCCATTTAATGTCACACTTACACATAAAATAAGGAAATTCATGAATCTATCACCTTGAGATTAAACTCTCAAAGTTATTCAAGAATGAACAGAATAAAAAGTGTATATCCTTGGTCACCTATCCCATGGGGAACTCAATATACCTAAGGATATCATCCCACCAAGAATTATACATAAATATACAATAAATACTTCATGAAAATTGTAGGAAAAACACTGTTATAGCATGGAAAGAGATAATAGTATAGAAAATAACTAATAAAGAAGAAGAAAACTAACTTCAGATCACCCATTAATTAATTACTAGAATTTAAGGGTTAAATCCAATAAAGAGAGGTCAAAAGACTCTAAAATGGATCCTTAGGATTCCTAGGGTTTAATGGAGAATAATGGGAATATTAGACAATTAATAGGGATCCAGAATTTATACAGGATATATTTTAATAGACCATGACACAACACTATTGACCATTTCATTATGGTATATATTTTTCTCAAAACCATGGAGTAAGATGGATAGTTACACTAAAGGGTTAGAATCTAATCCCCCCATTGAAGTCCATGATGAAAATTCCCCTCCAAATACTATAAACATAGGGATGGTTACAGAACAACCTATGAAAAACATCAAACAATCCCCTCAAATGATAGAGACAAGGTATCTTACTACATGACTCCATGGCATCACCCATATCCCTACACCACAACAATCCTCATGATGACAAGGACATGCACCTTGGCCACTAACCTCTATAGAGAAGCTACAGGAACTATGTAGGAGATGTATTCAAAAAAAAGAATAGTAACAACTCTAATTTTTCTATGTACTAATTTAGAATATTATATAGATTATTTTTTGTGCTAAGTTCTAAGATGATAAGATAATTTGAGGCCCGATGATCCTAGAATTAATATTTGAAAAATATTAAAGATATTAATTTCACATGCATGAAGCTTTTCTAAAAAAGTTAAATAACTCCCGAATTTATTCTCGGATTAAAAATATAAGGCTTACTTTGGGTTAAAATCTTGGATTTTACCCTAGACATAACATAACCTTAGATAATTTCGGGCGCTCGGGATGGACTCGGTCATGGGTGAATTTTTAAATAAATTAATTAAATGAAATTAATTTATTTTATTATTTTTTTCATGACCTAAAATCCTATATAAATAAAAGGATTTTACTTAATGAATAGGTTTATCTGAAAACCCTAGATATTGAAAGGAGATATTGGAGAGGATCTATTAGAGGATCGTTGGGTGACAAAATCAGATAGATATCAAATCGAGGACCATGTGCCAATGGAGTTTGTGGATCTCACCAATGAAGGAAATGCAAGACTGTTATTTTTTAGTGATTGATCCTAACTCCTGGTAAGATTTTTTATTTGTGTAATTATATCTCGCTCTTTTATCCTAGTCAAATATGGGTCAATTATATGAACAAGAATTGATTCTTTCGTCAAAGGTAAATTTATTTGCAATGGATTTATTTTTTTTGTTGGTTATTTTCTCTCTTCGTTCTTCTATTTATTCGATGGTGGATTGAGGCCAAAATTAAAAAAAAATATGATTTTCATTCCTCACATATTTTGGTTTATGGATTTCTCCCACATTTCTTCACATGTTCATCATTGGTATTTTCTTTGTCCAATAGTTCGACGAATACCCAGTATTTGATCATTGCATGACTATTCTTCAACACAATAAATCAATACCACAGGTGTGGTTTGCGATCAAGGATTTGATCAAGGTGTGACACTGATGGAGTATAATCATAGGAAAATCATAATGGTTTGGTGTATCATGTTCATCCTGATTCAATAGTGCAGCTATGGATGGCATATGTGGGCATTTCCTGAGAGGATTTGAAGCCCAGATCCTGATCTATGATGATGGGAAGGTCATGCATCCTTAGATCCATCATTTCTAGTGAGAAAGGGTGTGGTGATAACACAAAGGATGACTCAAAAGAGGAACTAGTGGGATCTATAGATCCCAAGTTACATAGAAAGTAGTACGGAATTACACACGGTGTGGGACCCCTTAGTGTGGTTCTAGGGTTTTTGTGGAGAGAAAAAGATCACACACCGTGTGACCACTGTCACATGTCATGTAACCCCTATCACATGTTGTGTGACCTGTGTTGGAAGTTCAACATGTATCTCATAGGATACACAGGAATGGGTAGGCTGAAGTACACAAACATGGGCATAGTACACGACCAGGTGTACTTGGGCAGAACTAGGTGTACAAGGGTTGGTACATAGGTGAAACCAATAGTACATGGGAATTTGAAGACGGAATATGAATGATTTCAGGTGACCTATATAGGATGTTTAGTCATAATTACATGCCATATATTTTGAGGTTTTCATGCCATGTGAGGTAGCACCACACAGGAAGGCTAAGGGTTGGTTGGACATGTCGTGTACACCTAGTACATGCCATGCAGCTCCCCCCCCCTCCCCCTTGAGGGTATTTGGAGCCCTTCATTTATTCAGTTTGGACCCTTATTGGTTTAGTGTTCTCCCTTGGTCCATCTCCACAAGGGCAAAGTGCGGCATTATGTCCACATCTCTAGATTGTGATCTTATCTGAAGGATAAGTCTCAAATATAGTATATGGTCTCCCTCCATGATATGGGAGTGTGATCCTTTATCATTTATTCTTATACCCTAGGTGGGGTTTGTGGGATAAACATAACCTCCATGTGTGGGGAATTGATCCTCCATCTAGAAAGTCATATCTATAGGGTTCACTGTATCATTGGCATATGATTTTTTATATAGTGGGTTGATCCAGATTAGGTTTGTGGTGTCCCCCAATGGTCTTGGGTGTGATCCCCTATCTGAGTATTAAGGTCTTCAGAGACCAGTGAGTTTTCTTAGGTGGGGTTCATTGGTCATGACCTCTTAGATCAATGTCTTTTGTGATATCATGGATTGTGGAGTGGGTTAGCTCAAAATGAGCATTTCTTCGAGTAGAATCCCACAGCTTGCACTTTGGTAGTGACCGTCTGGAGGAGCGGCATCCTTCTTAAGTATAACTGGGTTTTTGATGCATTGATTTCTATATCCTTGTTATGAGATAACTATTCTTTATTCAAAGTGTTAGTTTTCACTACGAGAAAAGTGGGCATTTGCGACAGACCATTTGGGGCGGGTCAGTGTCCCGTTGCAAATAGTCCATCGAAAAGGTTTTTTGCGATGAGAGAACCAACCCGTCACAAATAATAAGGTTTTCGCGACGGGTGGATGGTTCTCGTCACAAAAGGTTTGGTGCGCCAAGCGCACCAAAACATAGGAAAGAGTATTTTCGACAGGCTATATTAGCTCGTCGCAAATAGCTAGTGGTGTTTTTAGTATTTACGATGGGCCCCGTCGCAAAATACTTTTTTAACAAGTGGGTATTTACGATGGGTCCCATCGCAAATGGTACTATTTTTGATGGGAATACCATCGCAAATAATCTCTTCACAACTTGTCTAACCTATATATACCCCCACCCATTTTTTTCCTAATTCTAATCAATTCTCTACACCTCTCTCTCTCTTTAGTGGAAAATTTTCTCTCAAAATTTTTCATAGTTTAAAATTTTAATTCAGGGTATTATTCACAGCTTATATCTTTTGAAAGTTTCATTTTTATGGTATTTATCTATTTATTTTATTTTTTACTTAATTCATTTTATTTTATTTTAGTTATAATTATTTTTAACTAGCTGCAGTTAAATTAAATTAGAATGAGATAGTTTAATTTATCATTGTTTATGTTTATTTTTACAAATAATTACCTGTGATTGGTATGAATTAGTATTAATTAATATTTATTATGTTAACTGACTAAAAATTAATTTTTTATTAATATAGAACCCATTTTGATGGGTAAGGGAAACCCAATGGACTTCATAGATATAAAAACAATCAAGCCCCACAGTCCAAAGTTCCAGAGACAAAAAAAAACAATTCAAGGCTGCAAAGAAGGACCCCTCCCTAGCATCAAAATCATTAAGACGAGCTTCCAACTTCCCATCGTTGGTCGTCTAGCAGTCCCGTGCAATGATGCACATGCACTGTACCGATGGCAAAATCCATACCCTCTCAAACATCCAAATCCAGATAGCAATGATCTCTGGAAGCTCCTTGCTCTAAACCTCTTCTGGAACCGTTCCTTGAAGTGAATTGGATGCATTGCCCCATCAACCGCGAACCGTAGCACCACCACTCAAACAGAACAACACAAAAACCATTCAACCAAATCACAATTTCAACCAACACAAAGCCTTACCACGAAATCACATAATCAACACCACAGAAATTTCAAAGCAACCAAAATCCTCCTCCATCATCAAGCCAACACGAATCACCAGAACCAGAGTGACCCCAACCTAAACCCATCCAAGAGTTCGAGCAGCGGAACCCAAAGTCTCTAAATCCAGCCAACCGAACAACCACAAACATCAACAAATCAAAAACCCGAAAAGGAACTCACAAAATCGACGAAACCAATGCCCCCCCTCCGGCCACTCCAGATCTGTCGTTGAGCTACAAAGGAAATGAGTCGGAAATGGCACTTGGCCATGCCGGACTGAACCGGGAAGCCGAGATCGCATCAACCATGTGGTCACTGAACTGATCTGAGCGGCATGTTGAGCCGCATCATCACCGAAACAACAATCCTACTGAGCCGAGAGACAGATTCCCACTGATCCATGTTCAGCGAAAGGTAACAAAGAGACGCCAAAGCTCCACCACGCCAGGCCGGCGCCAGGCCATGCCAACATCGATCTGAACCACATGTAGCCACCTTCGGGACCAAGTCAGGCCAGAGGGGGTAGGGAAGAGAAATTGGTGGAAAACCCTAGGCGCCGCAATGGGAGAGGAGATGTCGCTCCGAGGCCAAGAAAAGCGAGAGTAATAGTTATTATATTAATTCGTAATAATTAGTATTAAATTGAAATAATTATTATTAAATTGTAATAATTAGTATTAAATTATAATAATTGGTATTAAATTATAATAAATTGTAACAAATTGCAATAAATTGCAATAATTAGTAATAAATTGTAATATTCAGTAATAAATTGCAATAATTAGAAATAAATTGCAATAATTAGTAATAAATTGTAATAAATAGTAATAAATTGCTATAATTAGTAATAAATTGCAACAATTATTAATAATTAATAGTAAATTGAAATAATTAGAAGTAAATTATAATAATTTGTAGTAAATTGTAATAATTAGTATTAAATTGTAATAATTAGTAGTAAATTGCAATAATTAGTAATAAATTGCAATAATTAGTAGTAAATTGCAATAATTAGTAATAAATTGCAAAAAATAGTAATAAATTGCAATAATTAGTAATAAATTGCAACAATTAGTAATAAATTGCAACAATTAGTAATAAATTCGAATAATTACTAATAAATTCTATAATTATTAATAAATTGAAACAATTAGTAATAAATTGCAACAATTAATAATAATTATTAATAAAAAATAATAATTAATAAAAAATTATAATAATTAGTCATAAATTTTAATAATTAGAAAAAATTATTAATAAATTCTAATAATTTGTGATAAATTCTAGTAATTTGTAGTAAATTCTAATAATTTTTAATAAAGTATATTTATTAGTAATAAATTGTAATAATTAGTAATAAATTGCAACAATTAGTAAAAAAATGCAAAAATTAATAATAATTAGTAATAAATTCAAAATATTAGTAATAAATTCTAATAATTAGTGATAAATCGTAATAACCATTAATAAATTATAATAATTACTAATTAATGGTAATAATTGGTAATAAATTATAATAATTAGTAATAAATTATAATAATTAGTAATAAATTCTAATAATTCGTAATAAATTGTAATAATTAGTAATAAATTATAATAATTAGTAATAAATTATAATATCTAGTAATAAATTGTAATAATTAGTAATAAATTATAATAATTATTAATAATTAGTAATAATAAGTAATAATTAGTAATAATTAGTAATAATTAGTAATAATTAGTAATAATCAGTAATAATTACTGATAATTACTAATAACTTAAAATAATTAGTAATAATTAGTAATTAATTGTAATAATTAGTAATAAATTATAATAACTAGTAATAAATTATAATAACTAGTAATAAATTATAATAATTAGTAATAAATTATAATAATTTTTAATAAATTATAATAATTTGTAATAAATTATAATAATTAGTAATAAATTATAATAATTAGTAATAATTAGTGATAAATTCTAATAATTAGTAATAAATTCTAATAATTTGTAATAAATTCTAATAATTATTAATAAATTCTTATAATTAGCAATAATTAGCAATAATTAGTAAAAATTAGTAATAATTGGCAATAATTAGCAATAAATTGTAATAATTAGCAAGAAATTGAAATAATTAGTAATAAATGGTAACAATTAGTAATAAATTGTAAGAATTAGTAATAATTTGTAATAATTGGTAATAATTGGTAATAAATTGTAATAATTAGTAATAAATTGTAATAATTATTAATAAATTGTAATAATTAGCAATAAATTATAGTAATTAGTAATAAATTATAATAATTAGTAATAAATTCTTATAATTAGTAATAAATTGTAACAATTAGTAATAAATTTCAACAATTAGTAATAAAGTATAATAATTAGAAGTAATTAGTAATAAATTCTAATAATTAGTAATAAATTCTAATAATTAGTAATAATTATTAATAAATTCTAATAATCAGTAATAAATTATAATAATTAGTATTAATTACTAATAAATTCTAATAATTAGTAATAAATTTTAATAATTATTAATAAATTCTAATAATTAGAAACAATTTCTAATAATTAGAAATAATTAGAAATAATTAGCAATAATTAGCAAGAAATTGTAAAAAATTGTAATAAATTGGCACAATTTCCAGCGGATTGGAAGCTCCCTTTTGCTCGATGCCTTATCTCCTAACAATTCTCTCCCATTGAAATGACTATAAAAACCTATCATCACATACAGATATCTATTTTCATATGCATGATAATGGAGAGCAGTGTGGTGAGGCCTTCCTACTCTCCATTCTCCTGCATACAAAAATGGATATGTGTACGTCAAAGTATATTTTTCATACTGATTTTAGTCATAGAGTATTGCAAGGAGATGAGGCATCGATCAAAAGAGGATCTTTTTCCCTACGAATTATCTCCACTATCTCTGACTGAAATCACTAAGAAAAATATGCTCACATGTATAGATATCCATTTCTATATGCATAAAGATAAAGAGCATGGAGGCCTCACCACACTCCTCTCTATATTCATGCATACAGAAATGAATATCCGTACATCTGAGAAGATTTTTCATAGTGATTTCAGTGGGAGACAGTGGAGATGAATCATCGAGAAAAAGAGTTATCGCCAATCCGCTGGAAATTGTGTCACCGGTAATTAACAATTATTAGTACAAATTAACTATAATTAATAATAATTAGTGGTAATTAGTATAAATTATTTTAAGTTGGAGTATATTAGTATAAAAGTTTTAAAAAATACTATAAATTAGTATAAATTAGTATAAATTATTATAATTTGATAGAAAAGGGAATTTAATAGTCTTATCTTTTTTTATAGTGTTTTTTATATCAAATTATACAAAAAATAACTAATTATTTATATTTTTTAGAGAAATATAGAACAAGTAAGTTGACAAAAATTATTACTAGATGATATCACTTGGATAAATTTGTGCATGAATCGAAATGGTTTTGGTTTAAATCTTATATATATTGAGGGTGTTGAAGCTTTCTTATCATTTACATACTCAAAATCAGAATTTGTTTCAGAAGGGAAAATTAAGTTTCCTTGTAAAAAATGTGATCTGAGACGTTTGACACATTTTAAAAAATTGGGGTCATTTATTATATTTTGGTTTTTAACTAGATTATGTTTTTTAGTATCAACATAGTGAATATAGTTCTAGATAAGATACTAACAATTTGGTTCCGAATCTAGCACAATTTCAAAATTTAGTATATGATGTGGTAGGTCTATCTTTTTAATAATCTGAAACTTAGGATGATATTAATTTAACTCCCGAGTTGGAACCATCTCATTTTTATGAGTTTTTTAGGCCCGCTGAGGATGCCTTGTATCCTAGTTGCACGATAAGAAAATTTGAAGCAGTTTTTAAATTTATGGATATTAAATTAGATAATGGAATGTCAAATAACTGTTTTGATCAGATATTATCTTTGGTAAAAACACTGCTACCTGAAAGAAATGTGTTGCCTACAAATTTCTATGAGAGCAAGTGGATGGTTTGTAATCTGGGTCTTGGTTCTCAGAAGATTTATGAATATTCAAATGATTGAATCTTATATTATGGTGAAAACTAGTTGATTCATAGTTTTCCCACATGTTGAAAATCTAGGTATAAAGAGACTCAAAAAGGGAAGTCTGGATTTATTCCTGTAAAACAATTAATATATTTCCCGCTTACACTGAGATTAAAATGTTTATTTGTGTCTCAGAACACAGTGACATTGATGTCATGGCACAAAACCAATATTCCAACTAGTAAAACCTTAAATCATCTCTCTGATGGTGATTCATGGAAATATTTTGACCAAGTGCATCTTTATTTTTCTTTTAAAGTCTAAAATGTGTGATTGGGTCTTTATACTAATGGTTTTTGTCCATTTGGTTCTTACGATAGTCAGTATTCATGTTGTCCGGTCTTTATAATTCTGTATAATTTAACTCCTTAGATGTTGATAAAGAAACCATATATCTTTTTGACCTTATTAATTCAAGGACATCTAAAAATAATATTGATGTTTATTTGGAACCATTTATTGATGAGTAAAATTCATTGTGGAGTAATTGTGTTAGTATATTTGATGTTTCTATGAAAAAAAATTTCTTGTTGAAAGATTCATTAATGTGGACAATTAGTAACTTCCTAGAATATGACATATTATATGGATGGAGTACACATGGTACAAAATCATGTCTGTATTATATGAGATACAACAAAGTGTTTATACTCTTTAATGGAAAAAAACTTGTTTTTTGGACTGCCATCACAGATTCCTTCCAACTGATCATATTTTTTGAAGGAAAAAATATCATTTTAGAAAAGGACTAATTGAAAGATATGGACCTAAAAAAATTATCTCAGGTCCATAGTTAAAATAAATTATCTCTTCATTACCTCCCATCACATTTGGACCAACAATAAACCAAAAGAAATTGATGGCTTTGGGAAAAAAACAATTGGATAAACCGGCATATTTTTTTAGATCTTCTATATTGGTATGATTTTTTGGTCCATCGCATGTTGGATTTCATGCATATTGAGAAGAAATATTTTGATAATTTATTTCATATAGTTTGGATACACTAGGTAATACCAAAGATAATGTAAAGACACAATTATATCTTGCCCAAATTTTCAGGAGACCAGAACTTAAACTATTTGAAAATGTCAAATCACAGAAGTTAATAAATACAAAAGAATATTATATACTCTCCAAATAGAATAAATTATTATTTTGCCAGTGGATTTTAGATTTGAGACTTCCAAAAGGTTATGCTTCCAATCTCGAAAGATGTGTCAAAAATGGTCATATTTCTGGATTAAAAGTTCATGAATGTCATGTTATAATGGAAAGAATTATACGGATTGGATTAAGAGGACTGTTGAATTTTATGATTTTTGATGCGCTAATAGACATTTCATATATTTTCCAATACATTTTTGTGAAAAAAAGTGACTACGATGCATTAATCATACTTCTAGAATATGTTGTTTTAATTTTATGTAAACTGGAAAAAATATTTCCATCAGCTTTGTTTGACTAAATGGAACATTTGATATTACATTTTACACATGAAGAAAAATGGGGAGGTCTAATATAATTTTGATGAATGTACCCATTCGAGATATGCTTGTAGAAATTGAAGAAAAAATGCGTAACAAACCATCAGTTGAAGGTTCAATTGTAGATGCTTATTTTCAAGAGGAAATTTATTTTTTATTCCCCCATTAACTTCAATATGAATATTCCTGTTGGGTCGGAGAAAAACGGAGAAAAATGGCAAGAGGGGGGGTGAATTGCCTTTTAAAAAAGATTAACAAAATAAAATCAAAGTGAAAGGTGCAGCGGAAATAAAGAGGCAATCACACAAGAAATTGATAACGGAGTTCGGCCAAAACCCGGCCTACGTCTCCGCTCCCAACTCAATCGTTGAGAGATTCCTACCGCTTGCTTTTCAATGGTTTTAGCAAGAAACCCACTAGGCTTTGAGGTAGCACTAGGACCTATTACAGCTTTCTTTTGGTGGTTAAGCAAGAACCCACTTGCTTTTAATGGTTTAGCAAGAACCCACTAGCCTTTTTAACGGGTGAAGGCTATCTCACCGGTGACACAAGCCTTTTAAGAGGAAAGGCTTGAAGAAACCTCTTCACACCTTAGTGGTGATGTGAAACCCAAAAGAAAGGGGGTTGAGAAAAGGTGTTGGGGTTTGTAGGCACAAACCCAAAATTAAAGCTCAAAATAAATATACAATAAAAACCGTATTTTGAGAAGCCTTGGGCGCCTTTGAATGGATGGAGATGTTGAAGGCCGCTTCCAAGCTTCTTTGGAGGAGCTCCTTGGATGTGGAAGTTGTTGGAGCAATTGGGGTTCCCTTGGAGGAATGCGCCGGAGGTACGCCAAATGATCAACAAGGTGTCCGTGGGCTTCCGTATAGTTCTGGTAGGTGTCTGGGGCTTCCTTGGCCTTTATTTATAGGCATGGAACCCTTGGGGAGTCTTCGGAGCCATTGGAGAGGCTTAAAGAGCCGTTGGGAGCCAAGTGGGCCAGCCTGGTCAAACTGCAACGGCTAGTTTGACTGGCTCCACCGGCTGGCCGGTACAGTCCCACCGGTTGGCCGGTGCTTGCAAAAAGGAGGAGGGATTCTGTCCAGGTACCACCGGCTGGCCGGTGAGAAGGCCACCGGCTGGCCGGTGGTGAGACAGTAGGTCTCACTGTTGAACCAGGATGCCACCGGCTGGCCGGTGACAGAGCCACCGGCCGACCGGTGGAACCTGGCAGTGGGCAATGCCTCTGCCAGGTCCACCGGCTGGCCGGTGCTATCACACCGGTTGGCCGGTGGACTGGAATTCAGTCCATTTGCCAGCTTTCTTGGGCCAATTCTTGGCAATATTTTGCCTATAAAACAAAAACACTTAAAACAATGTTAAACACATATGAAAGTGATTGTGATCATGAAAATCAAAGAGTGTGGGGTACAACAATCTCCCCCTATTTTGATGATCACAATCACTTATCTAAGCAATGTAAAAACTTAAATGAAAGGCATGCTTTAAATGATAAATTGAAAATAAATACTAAGCATGAGAGAAAAGATTCTCCGATCACAATCACCTATCTAAGCAATGTAAAAACTTAAATGAAAGGCATGCTTTAAATGATAAATTGAAAATAAATACTAAGCATGAGAGAAAAGATTCTCCGATCACAATCACTTATCTAAGCAATGTAAAAACTTAAATGAAAGGCATGCTTTAAATGATAAATTGAAAATAAATACTAAGCATGAGAGAAAAGATTCTCCCCCAATCAATCAAAAAATTTCTCCCCCTTTGTGATTATCAAAATAGAATGGAGCATAAAACTTGATTGAGGGAAAAGATTTGAAAAACAAGATGAGATTTGAAAATCAATTGAGATTTTTGAAATTGAAATGAAAATTTGAATAACAGTTTGAATTGAAAGTTTTGAATCAAAAACCAATTGAAATTTGAATTTTGAAACCAAATGAAATTTTTGAATGAATTAATTGAATAACAGTTTGAATTGAAAGTTTCGAATGAAAAATTGAATACCAAGTGTTGAAAATTTTGAAATGAAAATTTGATACCAAATGTTGAAAATGAAAGTTTGAATTGAAAGTAAAAAAGACAAAAATGATCCTAACTCCCCCTAAATAAAAACAATAAATCACCGGGGAGAGGAAACAAATTTTGGCCCGGAGAGACTCGCAAGAAGGGATTTTTCAATCCATACTTGTCTCATAGCGGGTCTTCTCCTATAGAATTCGTCCGAAAAGAAAAAAGATTTGGGTTGACCGTACCAGGCATTTTTGCAATTACACTCATAAATGAGGTGCCCGGGTTTTTTACAATAGTTACAAAATTTAAATTCGGAGCTTCCCCTTACAAAAATAGTGGGTGCATGGGAGGAGGAAGCTTTATTGGTGTAGCCAAGTCCATTGGTGGTTCTAGATATTCGTTGAGAACCTAAGAGTTTGGACAAATTTTGTTCACCTTGGGTGAACTTGGCTAGGGTCTCCCTTAGGTCTTTGATGGTTGATTCCATGGAATCAACATTTGGGAAATTTTGGATTTTGAGGGACATCTCCTCCTTCTCTTTGAGAAGTTGTTCTTTTTCGGAGGAGAGTTTTTTGAAAGACTTTTTTAAAGCAACAAATTTTGACGATAATTCATGAAAACCTTTTTCTAGTTGGTCTCTAGCGTGTGAGAGTTCTTCATAAGAAAGATGATTTAAAGAATTTGAATTTGAAGAACAAGAGGAGGAGGAGTCGGAAGATGTTACCTCATGAAATTCCATTAGGCATTTTGTACCTTGGTCGCTCGAGGAGGAGGAGGATGATGAGGAGGTGTCACTCCATGTCGCCTTGAGGACCTTTTTCTTTCCTTTTTCCTTTGCCCGTTTCTTGTTGAGTGGGCAATCGGGCTTGTAATGGCCCTTTTCGCCGCACCCGTAGCATTTCACCTTGGGCTCGGATCTTGCGGTGGGTTCTTGCTTTCGGTGCTTGCGGGATTTCTTGTTCTTGTGCTTCTTCATAAACTTGTGCATTTGGCGGGCGAGATTCTCCATTTCCGAATCACCGCTTGAAGATGAAGAAGATGAAGAGGATGAGGAGGAGGAGCTTTCTTCCTTTTGTACCTTGAGGGCGATGTTCTTTGGAGTTTTGATAGGGGTGCCCTCCTTTTGTGCTTGCCTCCTCATGGTGATCTCGTAGGTCATGAGAGATCCGATGAGCTCCTCTACCGGCATATTTTTGACATCCTTAGCTTCTTGGATCGCCGTCACCTTTGGTGCCCATGAGCTCGGAAGGACCCATAAGATCTTCTTGACCATCGTCTCGGCTGAAACATCATCACCAAGAGATTTCCTTCCATTGCACACGTCAGTAAAGCGAGTAAATATATCGGAAATAGACTCATTTGGATGCATTGAAAATGACTCAAAATCTTGCCTATACATATCCAATCTAGTGTCTTTGACTTTGTTAGTGCCCTCATGAGTTACTTCTAAAAGTTTCCAAATTTCATGTGAGGAGGTGCAAGTAGACACTCGATTGAATTCATTTCGGTCTAGGCCGCAATGGAGAGCGTTCATGGCTTTTCCATCAAGCTCAAAATTCTTTATATCGGTGGGGGTCCATTTGGATTCATCGGGGGTAGACAAAGTATAACCTTTCATGACAATTTTGTAAATGGGGTATCCTATACTTCTTAAAAAAGTGGTCATGCGGGTTTTCCAATAATTATAGTCGGTCCCATCAAAAAATGGAGCCCGACCCAAGGAAAAGCCTTCGGGGGCGAAAGAGGTAGATGCCATCACAATGGATCTTTGAATTTGAAACCTTTTAAGGTATTACTCAAATTACCCCTCTGATACCAATTGTTGGGTCGGAGAAAAACGGAGAAAAATGGCAAGAGGGGGGTGAATTGCCTTTTAAAAAAGATTAACAAAATAAAATCAAAGTGAAAGGTGCAGCGGAAATAAAGAGGCAATCACACAAGAAATTGATAACGGAGTTCGGCCAAAACCCGTCCTACGTCTCCGCTCCCAACTCAATCGTTGAGAGATTCCTACCGCTTGCTTTTCAATGGTTTTAGCAAGAAACCCACTAGGCTTTGAGGTAGCACTAGGACCTATTACAGCTTGCTTTTGGTGGTTAAGCAAGAACCCACTTGCTTTTAATGGTTTAGCAAGAACCCACTAGCCTTTTTAACGGGTGAAGGCTAGCTCACCGGTGACACAAGCCTTTTAAGAGGAAAGGCTTGAAGAAACCTCTTCACACCTTATTGGTGATGTGAAACCCAAAATAAAGGGGGATGAGAAAAGGTGTTGGGGTTTGTAGGCACAAACCCAAAATTAAAGCTCAAAATAAATATACAATAAAAACCGTATTTTGAGAAGCCTTGGGCGCCTTTGAATGGATGGAGATGTTGAAGGCCGCTTCCAAGCTTCTTTGGAGGAGCTCCTTGGATGTGGAAGTTGTTGGAGCAATTGGGGTTCCCTTGGAGGAATGCGCCGGAGGTACGCCAAATGATCAACAAGGTGTCCGTGGGCTTCCGTATAGTTCCGGTAGGTGTCCGGAGCTTCCTTGGCCTTTATTTATAGGCATGGAACCCTTGGGGAGTCTTCGGAGCCGTTGGAGAGGCTTAAAGAGCCATTGGGAGCCAAGTGGGTCAGCCTGGTCAAACTGCAACGGCTAGTTTGACTGGCTCCACCGGCTGGCCGGTACAGTCCCACCGGTTGGCCGATGCTTGCAAAAAGGAGGAGGGATTCTGTCCAGGTGCCACCGGCTGGCCGGTGAGAAGGTCACCGGCTGGCCGGTGGTGAGACAGTAGGTCTCACTGTTGAACCAGGATGCCACCGGCTGGCCGGTGACAGAGCCACCGGCCGACCGGTGGAACCTGGCAGTGGGCAATGCCTCTGCCAGGTCCACCGGCTGGCCGGTGCTATCACACCGGTTGGCCGGTGGACTGGAATTCAGTCCATTTGCCAGCTTTCTTGGGCCAATTCTTGGAAATATTTTTATTATAAAACAAAAACACTTAAAACAATGTTAAACACATATGAAAGTGATTGTGATCATTAAAATCAAAGAGTGTGGGGTACAACAATACCTAAAAGAAAAACCGTATGGGTCGTAATGAGGTAAATTTTGATTATCAAATGGGAAATAAATTTTTAGTTTTCAATCATCCTGAACTTGGATTTGATGGAATTCATGAAGGATTGATTTCAGATGATGAACATCATAGAGCTCATACATATAGTCTGCTCAACTATGAAGAAATGACACCATTTGTATAGTGAGTGATCCTATCACTTATTCTATAATTTTTATAGTAAATTAATATCATTTTATTCATAGGTTATATGATAATTATACCAAGAAACAACTTCCAAAAATTATAGTAGCTGATCTTGAAGAATGTTGAAAAAAATACTACTAGTTTCAAAAACTAGTAACATAAATTATTTTTGATTAAAACTATAAAATAAATTTATTATCTATTATATTTATAATTGTTTTAAAAAAAATTAGTTATCTCAATATGCTGATAAAATTGCTAATCGATTACATGTATTGAGTAACCCACCATAAAAAATGGTTAAATACTATAATTCATATGTGGTGAATGGTTTTTGATTTCATACATGTTCATATGGGAAATAAAAAAACAATTAACAGTGGTGTTTTATTGAGAGGATACATCATAGAGAAACTAAAGTTGACTTTTATGGCATGATGAAAGAAATTATTGAACTATGTTATCTGAGACAACATTATATAATGATATTTAAATATCAGTGGTTGGATATTCAGAGAGGCTTTCATGTTCTTCTAACCCATGGAATCGATGATATTAAATATAAAAGTCTTGTTACAGTAAATGAACCATTTTTATTAGATCATCAAGCACATAAAATTTATTATTCAAAATATTGTGCTACTTCAAGAGAGTTGAGTGATTTGTGGAGCATAATAAAAATTAAATCTCAAGAAAATCAGTTTACTCAAAGCGAATGTGGTTCCGCTGAAATTGAAGGAATCGAAATTTTTCAAGTGACTATTTCAAATCCATATTTTTCACAAAGAGAAATGAATATTGATGGTGACACCCCACATTTAAGGGTCGATGATGAAGATGATGTTAATGATGTTAGTGATGTTACAAATGAATTTGAAATGACAAGATATGATGAAACTGGAACTCATATGGAAATTGATGATTCTAAGGGTGAATATGAAGACATTGACATCATCAGATATGAAGATGAGGATGAATATGAACATTGAAATAGTTAAATTTTGGTTATAATCATATATAATATATACCTATATATAATAATTGTTTTCAATTATTTGATAAAAATAGTCATTTTTTGTTTCAAATGGAAAAGGATCTACATCATATTTTACAGGAAGTCGATCTACCATTGTACGAGTAGGATGTCAGGTCATCTCACCCTCAGACTATTGGTGGTTTAGGGGGACTCAGAGGGGGTGTGGTCATGCGGGATTGATGATTCATGACCCTATCCCCAAGCGACATCCACATCTTGGATTCAATACCCATGTGAAAATGTATGTTTACCAATGTATTTTAGTTAGTTTTTAATAATTTATTTATATACTAATTGTTTGATTATTTGTTCTTTTTTACATATTTACACATATAGGTACAGGATAAAGGATTTCTATATTGCGTAATTATTTTTCTAAAGCATGGGTCTCATGGGATCAGATTATTGTTGATGTGCAGCACTACATGTTCAATCATTGGATGGTACATAAATAAATAACAGTTACTTTGAAATTAATTTAATTAATAACATGATATTATAACTTATTTGTAGTTTTTATAGTATCTCATCGATGATAGCATGTGTGATGTTATCTGGAATATATGATAGGGGACTATGCATCAGTGTTGCAGTTAGCTTTTTAATAATTTGAGAAGGAAAGCAATGGAGAAAGCTGGAGTGATAGAGTTTGATGAGTCTTGTCATGCCCACCAACCTGATTACATTTCATCTCAATTTTGGGATGGTATATGTTTACACTAGTTGGATGGTCATTTTTAGAAGAGATCATTAGTAGATCGACAAAACTGAAGGAGACAAGAGGTGAAACATTGAGCTGATAGTCGTACATTCAATACGCATAGGGAGCATATGGTAAGTACTTTTTCTAAAATATTTTATATAACTATAAATGTAAATGGTTTATTTTGTATTTATATATGTAGTAGAATATCCTGATATTATGAAGTTCGATGTTTATAAGAGGATGTATAGTGATCTGACCACTGGAGAGATTAGAGGTTCTCTCTAGCATCAAATTGTGGTCAATATATTTTATTTTTGATTTTAAAATTTAACTACAAATAATATTTTAACTATTTTAATTTTAAATTGAAATTGAAGGAGTCATATGAGGCCATGATGACTTAGACACGGACTGAGAGTTAGGTGGAGACCAATACTAAAACCAGTTCCCACTGATTTCATGAGACATCATGGATGCAGGTGACCCAGTATGGCTTTGAGAAAGGTCGAGTTGGTGGTATCAGCTCTCGATTGAAGCTTGTGGATTATTATGACACTACTGTGATGTCAGTATCCAGTCCGAAATGAGATCATGGAGTTCCATCATCATCTTCTGCATAGTATCAAGAGCAGTTACGATATTAGAGTGAGGTTATAGAGAGTATGCATAGGGAGCAGGAGTGGATGCATGAATGGTAGTAGCAGCAATAGGAAGAGCTCCTACGACAGTAGTAGCAGGAGGAGGAGGAGGAGGAGATGCAAGAGGAGATGTGTCGATGGCAGTATTAGGAGGTGCAGTAGTAGTTGGATTACATGTGACGTCTGAGTCATGGTTTAGATATGAATTTCCCTCTAGCATCTCCTCTAGATGACCCTCCCTCTTAGTGATCTATTTATTTTTTATGATCAAACATTTAAATGTAAATTTTTTTTGTAATATTAACTATCTACATTTTGATATAGTGAATTTTTTATATTTTTATGAATACTACTTTTCTATTATTTATTTAATTTTTTATTATTTTATTACTTTTTTTATATTTTTATTTTTCTATTTTATTAATTATTATTTTTTATTATTTTCTTTTTATTAATTTTTTATATTTTTCCCAAATATTGTGGTTTTCTTTATTTTATAAATTTTTATTATATTAGTAATATTAATATTATTATTTCATTAATATTAATATTAATAATATTATTACATTATCAATATTATTTTTATTATTTTTATATGAATATTATTTTATATGTTAATTTATTTTACTAATTTTAATATTAATATTTTTTTATTTTTTTTATTTTATTTGATTTTTTTACACCTTTTACGATGGGCCCCGTCACAAATAGTATTTTCGACGGCCCACTGTAAAAAAAGGTTCCAAAAACTAGGCAAAGATTTTTACGACAGATCATCATAATAAGGTATTTAAAACCCACAAGGAATCTATTTACGATGAATCCACATCCCATTGCAAATACTTTCTTTTTGTGACAGTCTGTCACAAAAAATTCTTTTTGCGACACCCTTTTCCACAACAGGGCATTTACGACGGGGCTTCGTCGCAAAAGGGAATTTGCGATGGGATCCCGTCACAAGTCCCTCATTGAAAATCCCCCAATTTACAGTAGTGTTTTTTTGGGTGTTTTATAGGGTATTGTTATACTCACCACTACATGGGCTCTTCCGACACGCGTCATGTCTTATGTAGATGACCAAACTTTTGATGAAGTCCTAGAGGAACCAGGTCTAGGTGATGCTTAGAAATCTAGATAGATCAAGGTGTGTTATGGTGGTTTAATTGATATAAATTCACTCCTAATTCATAGTTTAGACTTGTTTTTTGTTTCTTTTGGTGGAATTTTATTTGACCCTTGCTTCCAATACCTTTTTGTCATACTCTGATTTCGAGATTATAGATGTATGCATGCATGGATACCAATTATTTTTTATTTCATCATTGTATTGTCTTAGAGATGTGTGTGTGTGTGTGTGTGTTTGTGTGTGTAGATACATTAGGATAAGGCCTCCCTTGTGTGTGATATGCCTACTCAGCACTGGTCTCCAGCCCCTATCTTATTGGAAGCAGGCCTGGGGTAGTCGTGGTTTGGACCCTATCAAGCCAAGTCACAACATAGCGGTATCAATGTAGTCATTTATACATTAAGACAATAGTCTATGAGATTGGTTTGGGTTTTATGGAAACACTTTCAATTGTATCAAGTTCAAATTTTAGGGTAGGGACTCCATTGTTGGTGCGACGGGTGACGTATCCATACACCAACTCTCTAATCAACTGCATTTCAAATTGGTACAGGTAGACATTTAATGCAAGGAAAACATTTGTATATGTATCATATAGGAATGGATTGTGGTTTCCTTGTCCTTATAGAGTCATCTCCCTAGATATACTCTTTATACATGTTATATCTTATATATTTCACGATTACTCAATAAAGAAAACCATTTAGGATTCTATTGTGTGATCATGAGGATGTTATTCTAAGTGACGATGCTTTAGTACATGTGGCCTATATTGGAGATTGTACCTTCATCTAGTTTACTAGATATACCACCATACATTGAGAAAAAATTAGTATTATAAATTCTTGTTAAGGATTCTCGCAGACTGAGTGTACTACATGAGTTTTAGAGGAAATGACCTCCCACATTTCTGGGTCAGCCAGACCACCAGGTGGCTGAGGACTGGCTAGAGGAAGTCACTCAAGTTTTCTACCTTGTGAGGTTGCATTCAAATCATATGGAAGTATTTTCATCATGTCTTCTTTAGGTATCCAATGGGAAATGGTGGAGTTTAGTGACTTATTCACATGATGAGACTGATCTCTCATGGTTAGACTTTGAGAATATCTTTATGGAGGAGTTTTATTTGGCCACATTGCGATCAGTGCACATCTTGGAGATTCTATATCTGTAGTAGAGCAATTTTACATTGGTGGAATATTTGGTGAGGTTTAATGATATCTTTTAATACTCCATGGATATGGTTAAATAATTTTTTTGGGAATGAACATTTGAAAATGGCTTACACTGAGACATGGATTCAGTTATATCACTCTACACTCCCACCTATGATGGGTTGCTTGATCGAGCCTTGCTGGTAAAGAGCTTCCTGGTAGAGTAGGTGTCAAAAATGGTTGCTAGTTGTGGGAAACTAGGAGATAAGGCCTCTGAAGAAGATATACAATGAAAGTTACAGGGATTTGGGCATGTTAGAAGCTTTATGAGACAATCACAGAACAATGGATCAATGGTTCAAAGATCTCAATATGGATTGAGTCAGCTGAGGGAGAGGCGGTGTTTCTCCTATTGCGGCTAAGGACATCTTTCATGGGATTATCTGACATGTCATATAGCTGATTGGGATATGGTCAAGAGAATGTTGATTTAGATACATAGGTAGGACTTGGGTGGTCTATATGGTAGAAGTTGTGGAATAGGAACCACTAGAGAAGTAGTAGGTGGTCATAGGTTTGAACTATTACCACAACCACACCCATGTGGTCCATTATAGGATCATGGAGTTGGTGGTTAGGGATATTACAGCTTTAGTCTATAGAGACTTATGACATGAATGATCTAGGGATGATACTAGTTGTGATCTATGTAATTTATACCTTAGCTGTAGTATTTATAGACATGGGTGAGATTCATTCCTTTCGTTACACTTTTATGTTTCACGAATTAGTGATTTAGTATGAGCATTTGGCTCAACCCTTGTGCTTGGAGACTCTAACATGAGGTGACATAGAAATTACAAACTTCTACTAAAATTACGATTTGGTGCTTGGAGGTGAGATATTTTTATGGTATATTTTTTTTGAAACAATGAGGCCTTATTACATCATCTTATGTATAGAATTTCTATCCATAGTTTATGCTGATATTGAATATTTTAGGTGAAGGATGTGGTGTGTCCCTAGTAATGGGATGAGGTTTTCCTTCTTGGGTGAAAAGAAAACCTTGGCAGAGTCAGACAAGATAAGGTATAGGAGAGTGAAGCCAATTTCTCACCATTCGACTAGAATGAATCTTAATGCACTGGATTCTATGGGTTACCAGTTCTCTGTAGTGGTGGATGAGTACAATGACGTCTTTTCTGAGGATGTTCCAGGCCTACCTCCCTACCGAGATCTATACTTATACATTGAGTTACACCCAGTTATGGCCACAATATATGCACCAAAATATCATATATGGCTCTCACAGATCTTCATAAGATGAGGGTTTAGTTAGAGGACTTCTAACAGAAGGGATTTGTGAGACCTAGTGTTTCTCCCTGGGTAGCTCTAGTGTTGTTCACCAAGAAGGTGGATGAAATCTTTTGGTTACATGTGGATTAAAAAAACTTGAACTAGGTGATGATGAAGAACAATTATCCACTAACGAGGATCGATGAACTCTTTTATTGGTTGATAGGATCTTGATGGTTCTCAAAGATTGACCTTGGGTCAGGCTATCACCAGCTACAAGTATGGGATGAAAATATTCCAAAAAGGAAATTCAGGTGTCTCTATAGTCACTATGATTACTTGGAGATACCCTTCTGCATGATGAACACTTTAGCAGTGTTCATGGTACTCATGAATTGGATATTTTATCCTTTCTTATATTAATTTGTGGTGGTTTTCATCAAAGATATTTGAGCGTACTCAATGTCCAAGGAGGAGCACATTAGACACTTGAGGATGGTCTTAGACACACTCTGAGGGCACCATATTTATAGGAATCTCTTGAAGTGTCATTTTTGGATTTGAGAGTTCCAATTCCTAGGACACTTCATCTCAAAGGTGAGTGTGGTAGTGGACCCAATGAAGGTTGATTTAATGCTAGATAGGGAGATACACAAGATTGTTACTAAGGTGTATAGTTTCCTTGGTTTGGAAGGGTACTATCAAAGGTTTATGCCTAATTTTTCTAGAGTGGAAGCACCATTTACAATTTTTACTTGAAAGGGGAATCATTTTATGTGTATGGAAAGGTGTCAACAATGTTTTTTAGAGTTGAAAGAGAGGTTTATAAGCATCCATGTATTGATATTTCTAGAGAAGGGTGTTGAGTACATAGTGTTTAGTGATGCCTTAGGGTCTGAACATGGTAGTGTTAAGATGTATAGGTAGGTAGTGATTTCTTATGGGTCTAGGAAATTGATACCCTATGAACATAACTACATGACCCTTGATCTTGAGTTATCACCAGTAGTATTTTCTATGAAGATATGGAAACACTGCCTCATGGGTGAGTGATTTTTCATCTACTATGACCACAAGAGTCTCAAATATATCTTGTCTTATAAGGATGTTAACTTGAGATAGAGGTGATGGATACAGTTCCTCCAGGATTATGAATTCGATATTGTCTATAATCTTGAGAAGGGGATCATGGTGGTAGATTATCTTAACAGGAGATCTTATTTTTAGTTATTCTCTAAGGAGTCAAAGTAGTTATCCTCATTGTAGTTGTACTTAGTAGATAATGATGGTGCTTCATATCTTAAATAGATTTTTATTACCCCAATGTTTTTATAGAATGTTAGGGAAGCTCGATGTGGAGGTACTGACTATGAGACCTTACGTACTTAGATTTCCATTGGGAAATATTTTGATGTGTTTTATAAATGTGGGGAGCGCATTATCATTTTTTATAGGATGAAAAATGGTACCAGTGATGTTGTGGGAGGATGTGATGAGGCAATTTCACACATCCCCTTTATTAGTACATCTAGGTGTGGTAAAAATGTACCAGGAACTCTAACACTAGTTTTGGTGGACATGCATGAATATTTGTGTTGCAGAATTTGTCTCTTGATGCCTCACTTTTAAGCAAGTTAAGGCTATACACTGGGTTCTAATGGGTTTAGCTCAACCCCTTGAGGTGATAGGGTAGAAATGGGATGGGATATCCACAGACTTCTTGATAGGGTTAACACATACATCTAGGGGACATGATATCGATTGGGTGATCATAGACTAGCTCACCAAGTCAGCCCACTTCCTAGACATTCAAGAGTAGAGTTAAATATAAATATTAGGGTTTTTATACATGAAGGAGATAGAAAAGATCTATGGATTTACCTTGATGATCATTTCAGACTATTATTCTAACAGAATGTTGTAATTATATAGTAGATTGTAGGAGTCCTTTGGGAATTAGTTTAATTTGAGCATGGTGTTTCACCCCTATATTGATATACAAACTAGTCAGACCATTTAGGTATTAGAGGATATGCTATGGGATTCCATGTTATATTTTTTTTTGGGAGAATCACCTACCCTTTGTGGGTACAACAACGACTACCATTCCACCATCAGTATGGCACCATTAGTGGCCATATTTATGAAACCCTAATTGATCTAGGAGAGTCGGCATTCATGGGTCCATAGTTGGTGTGAACTATTAAATAGAAGGCCTGAATCACCTAAGAGAGTATGAAGACTGTATATAGTTGTTATAAGTCTTATGAATACCCACAATAGAGGCCTGTGAAGTTTGATTAGGGAGAGCATGTGTTCCTAAGGGTCTCATATTGACATGGATTACAAATATTTGGTGGGGGTAGAAATATATCTTTGAGATTCATTATCCCATTATAGATACTATCTAGAGTTAGAGAGGTTGCACACCACTTATCTCTACCACTATAGTTAGACCTGGTACATGATGACTTCCATGTGTTGCAACTGAGGAGGTACATGCATAACCCGTCTCTTGTTATTAACTAGGGAAATCTAAACATTGGGGATGGAACTACCTTTTCTTGGTACCCGGTGTAGATCAAGGATTGGCATGATAGGATCCTTCATAGGTGGTTGATTACCTTATTATGTTTCCTATGGAAGCATGGGAATTTTTAGGATAGAACTTAGGATTGGGAAGCCCATATGCAAGACAAGTACCCTCATATTTTTAGTAGGTTTTTCTATTTTCAAGATGAAATTCAATAATTTCGGAAGAATGTCACAACTTTCATTTTTACATGTATTACTTTAGAATATTATATGAATTATTTTTGGATCTAGGTTCCAAGATGATGTGAGAATATCATGACCAGTAATCCCAAAATTAATGTTAGAATAATATTAAAGATGTTAATTTCACATACATGTGGTTTTCCTAAAATAGTGGAATAACTCCTTAATAGAGGATTAAATTATAAATATAAAGCCATTGCTGATTTAAAATCATGGGTTTTACCCTAGGTGTGATATAACATTGGAGTATGTTAGAAGCACGTGTTGGGCTCAAACATGAGCAATTTTTTTTAAAATAAATGATTTTATTTTATTAATTTGTCATGACCTAAAATACTCTATAAATACATTTATATAACTCAATACCTAGGGTTATCTAAAAACCTAGAAATTGAGAGGATCTATTAGATAGGAGAAATTAAATGATCATTGGAAGATGACATCAAATCGAGATCATATCAAAGATAGTGTGCCAATAGAGTTCATGGATCTCACCAACGATGGAAAAGTAAGAACATTCATCATCAATGATCAATCCAAACTCTAGGTAAGATGTTTAATTTTTTTTATTTAGTCCTATTATTTAATTCTATTATAACTCAAATAAATTATACAAACAAGAATTGATTCACGCATTGATGATAGATTTATTTGCGATGGTTTTATTTTTATATTTTATTATTTTACATCTTCAATAAAGGATCAAGGATGAAAATGAACAAAGGATGAGGTTCATTCCTAGAATCCTATGATTTATTAGTTTCTCCCTAGTTTCTTTGAATGTTTATTGTTGGTATTTTATTTGGGAAATGATCAAGGTGAGACAATGATAGAGTATGAATAAAGGTGGATCAGAATGGGTTTTTAATTCTCATTCATACTGGTTTGATGGTTTAGCTACAAATGGTGATGTGGGTGTTTCCTGAGCAGATTCAAAGCCCGAATTTCGATCTTTGGTGACATGAAGTTTATATGACCCTGGATCCATAAATTCTTATGAGAATATTAGTGTTGGTGATTTAGAGGATTACATGGAAGAGGAACCAGTGGGGTCTATAAATTCTAGGTTACACGGTGTGTAATCTAGAATTACATGTCATGTGGGAACCCACTATGTGGTTCTAGGGTTTTTACGAAGAGAAAAAAAATCACACATTGTGTGACCCCTGTCACATGTTGTGTGACCCATGTTGGTAGATTAGTGTGTATCTTAGAGGATACAAGGGAACAAGTAGGTAAAAGTACATGTAAATAGCTAGAGTACATGGCTAGGTATACACGAGAACAGATATATGTACATGGGTTGGTACATGGGCACGATCAGTGGTACATGGGAATGGGGAGACAACATGGGTAAGGTATCGGGTGACTTATAAACACTATTTAGTATTACTTACACATTGTGTATTTCAAGGTTCTTATGTTGTGTGAGGTAGAACCACAAGGTTAGGCCGAGTGTTGTATGGACACGCTGTGTACCCCCCCCCCCCCCCCACCACCACCACCACCAACCCCTTGTGGGTGTTTTGAGCCCTTCATTTATTTAGTTTTTACTAGTATCAGTTGAGTGTATTGCCTTAGTCCATCCCCATGAGGGTACAGTGTGGAATTACATCCACATCTCTGGATTTTTATCCCCTATGTAGGATGAGTATCATATAGAGTTTTTGGTTTCCCTTTGTGAGATTGGAGTGTGATCATCTATCATTTATTATTATAATCAAGGTGGGGTTTTTGGAATTTTTGTGACCTTTATGATTGGGGTAGTGATCCTCCATCTATCAAGCCATATCGTTAGGGTTTGTGGAATCATTAGCATACAATCCTCTACATAGTGGGTTGATCTTGATTGGGTTTGTGGTGTCCCCCAGTGGTTCTGGATGTGATCAACTATCTAAGTATCAAGATATTCAGAGGACAATGAGTTTTATTAGGTGGGTCCCATTGATCATGACCTATTTGATGAGTTTATATAGTGATAGCATGGCTTGTGGAGTGGGTTCTCCCAGAACAAGCATTTCTTTGAGAATAATCATGTGGCTGGCAGTTTGGTTGTGACCACTTAGATGCATGGTGTCCTTAAGTATATCTTCTTTATGTATTCATTTATATTTATATCATTTTTATGATATGACTATTATTTATTATATATGTATAGTGTTTTAGGGGTGTCCTACTGGGTATTTTTATACTCACCGCTGCATGGTATTTTCCGGCACGTGTTTTGTATTATGCAGACAAATGACCTTTTAATAGGGTCTTAGAGGGACCAGGGCCAGGTAGATCTTAGAAATCCAGATTGAATGAGGTTTGTTTTTGTGGTTTCATTTATATTAGTTCACTCTTAATTCAAAGGTTGTACTTGTTTTAATATTTTTTGGTGGGATTTATTTGGCCCTTGATTCCAGTACCCTGTTTTCATACTCTGATTTTATAATTATAGATGTATGAATGCATGGTTATTAGTTGTTTTACATTTAATTATTGTATGAGATTTTAGATGTGTTCATGTATAGAGTTATATTATGATAAGTCCTCCCATGTGTGTGATATGCCTACTCAGTGATGGTTGCCAACCTCTAGCTTATTATAAGTGGGCTTGGGGTAGTCTTGGTTTGGGCCCTATCCATCTGGGTTATGAAAAGAAACACTAGAACTATCCACTCAGTCTCCACACTAGAAGGATAAGTCCACACTAAAAAGGTCTATTTTTGAGACTACGCCACTCTATAGTATACAAGACCATATTAAAATCATCTTTCTCTTGAATAAAATCCTACTCATGTCACACCACTGCTCCTCCATCCTTCCCCTAACACCTACAATCACCCTAATACATAATGGAAGGGCTCAATAAGAACCAAACTCTTACACAAATCCCCTTTACATTCCATAAAATATGTGGTTATTTACTCCCAGTATCCACAGTTTTTAATAGGGTATACTAAAAGTATAAAGGATATCATAGGATTAACAATGTAATGGTCCAATACTAATTAATAAGACAATTAGATCATTCCTTATGCTATTTTATGCTTCTAAATTAAAATATATATATTTTAGGAGGTCCGTAGATTTTTTTTAAATAATTCAATACACTCAACTTTTATTTATCAGTAGTCCTCAAAATATAAGGATTGGGTTCTTAGAGTTTAGGTCATCATGTAATTATAAATTCATCATTTTTTATTCTCTAATACACATAGCACAATAATGGGTCAATGTTTTACATTCTATAGAATTCAACTATAATAAGTAGTAAGAATAATTACTATAAAACACCTCTTATTTTACATAATGGATTTTTCACTAGTTTCTATGAATATAAAAGTATTTACTCTAATATCATTCCCAAATATGTCCCTTTCGACCACTATCTCCCTATAGAACTTGTCTATATAATAATTGATCAAGAAAATTACCAACTTTGAATGAATAACTGGTCATAACCCAGTATCTAAGATACACCCCTTCAGTTGTGTGCCAACAACCACCTCTAGAGAAAACCCAACTAAGTTCATAAAATTATATGTTTATTATATCATGGTTATATTTACATGCTTGATACTAAACAAATATGCTATTATTTGTAAAGGCCCCAACCCTAGTATCCTAGAGTTGTTAGTTACTTTATTACATTGTCATAAGATATAAGGAATCGAATCTCAAAGGACTGAATAGTTTAATAGTACTAGTAAACTAGATACATACTTTAATATCATATTGCAATTGAAACCATAAAGTAAATCATAGTTTTTTCTTTGATTGAATCATTATTTACTCTATAATAACCCTATATATCAATCATAATAAACATATTTACATTATGAGGAAAAAATATAAGAGAGGGGTGAGCTCAAATGCTCAATAAGGGTATGCATACAGAAAAATATATCATGAATAAATAAGAAAAATCAATATGGAAAGGTAAATAACTGAAACACATTCCATTTAATCAATAACTTGATAAAAATATGGTAGAAATAAATAATGATCAAATAATACCATATACATAATCACTTGAGATTGAAACTTTTCCATATATATTCTAACTAATAGAGTAATCACATGAACATCAATGGATGGTATCATAATGAGGGAATTCATAATTGTTTACATTAAAACCATGCTTTCAAGTATTCATTCTAATACATCTTATATAAAAGGGTAAGGCCTCATCCAAAAACCCAAGATAGTTTGTATCATGAGACTTACGATTCACCAAGGGGATATAGTGGGTCACACCCATAACTTACTAATTCTAATAAATTAATCATATTAAAAGGGTGAAATATAATCAATATAAACTTTCTTATTAGAAATATAGCATATAAAAGTTTAACAATTACCCCAATCAGTAATATAATCATAAACCATACAGAGTAATATGAATGGTATCAAACTATTACTTCCCTAGTCAAATTGATTATAAACCATCCAAATAAATAATAAAGATGGTATAATTATAACATATCCCAGGGGATCATAATTAAAATAAATTTTTGATGTCATTGAGGAATAGAAATAGCATATAAATGTCATTAAAAACATTTTTGGGTAAAGTAATCTTTTTTACTTTGAAAATATTTTTAAAACTAAAAGTTCAAAAAATATTTTGAAAATAATTTTATTTTAAAATAAACTCTGATAATTATAAATTAATATTTAAAACATTGAGTTGTCATAACGGTGGAAATTTCATACATTCATAAAAGTTAAAAAAAATATTCCTTTCATATTTTTGATAAAATCCAGAGGAATATTGTTTGGAAAATAACATGAAGATTCATTTAAAAAAATTCATAAAAAAGTAAAACATGGTTAAAAATTTATTTAATATGTCATTTTTATAATTCTAAAAAAAATTAAAACGTTTTTATAAAATATGCTTTTGTAAGAAAAAAGGATTTTCGACCGAAGAGATAAATAAAGTTCAATTTTCTTAAAAACGTTTTATTAATCATTTTAAGTACCCAAGAGAGAAAAAATGGTATTATTACTTGGAAATTTTTATGAATAACTAGAATATAATAAAATATATTGATTTTAATAAATAAAAATTAATTCCCTAGATGGATAATTAAACATAAACAATCTCAAATAATGATGAGATTGTTAAATACACCCTCACAATTTGGGTAAAGTTTGAATCATAAGCCCCATGAAATGAATAAATTAAAATTAAACTATAAATACCATGAATAAAATTTATTCATGATATAAAAAATAATTAGTATGAGTACATACACCACACAAATCAATAAGTGGTGAATATAGCATATGTCTCTCGAAAGTAAAAGTGAGACAAGATGCCCTTACCTTAGATTCAACTTTTTCATATGTTTTTGAACCTCTAATATAATAAATATATCTTTATTATACATATATTAAAGAAAAATAATCATATATATTCTTACATATATGATTTACATACCATATTTTATCACTCATTCATTAATAATTATTTATTAAAATCATTGTTTCGGGCAATAACAACTTTGTTTTTCATGTATATTTTGATTTGGTATTTTTAGTCATTTTAATTTGATCATGGTTTCACCATATTAAGAATTTTAAACATGGTATAAATGTCATATATCTTCATTATATATATATTTATATTAATATATAAAAGTTATATATATAAAATAGATCACACCATTCATGGAAATGGTAGGTTGTACATACACATGAATGTTGTTTCCATTTTTTCTCAATAGATGGAATGAAAGAAAAATAAATATTAATTTACCTTTATAGATTCATTATTATTAATTATATATAATTTATATTAATCAAATACATCCTTATTAATATCCATGTAAAAATAAAATTTAAAACATTTCATGTCTCTATGTGGAGGCAGTAGTCCACACATACGCACGAACGATGTTATTGTTTTCCAACGGATTTGAAGGTAAGAATATGGATATGATTTTTATTTAAAGAATTATTTTTAGACAATAAATATCACATATATTAATTAAATTTATTTTTACTACCTTCCATGTAAATCATAATAGAAAAATGAATCACGTCACTTTGCGAGGTAGTAGTCCACCGTACACATGGTCGACGTTATTTTATCCCCAACGGAATGGAAAATAAGAAGTTGTATATAATACATAATTAAATAAATATAATAATTTTTTAAATATATCATAAATAATTTAAATATATAATTATATCCAGCCTTGAAAGGTGTTTATGGAAAACAAATTATATCGATTCGCAAGGCAATAGTTCGTCGTACACACGATTGATGATTTTGTTTCCTGTTTGATGGAAGTGGAGATGGATATGAGTTATGTAATTAACAAAATAACACCTTAGTATATATTTAATAATATTATTATTATATTATATTATTTCAATATGATTTTAATGAGTTATAAAAAGAAGAAAAATGAAAATGCATAGCTAAACAATTTACCTCTTCTTCAGGAAACCTCTTTAGGTTTAACCTCAATCCTTACTAGATTGGATTTATGATATAAAAAACTATATTATATGTTTAGGTAATTAATTGATATATTTGAATATTTATTGGCTGATCCAAATGGATTTGCAAGTGTGAATATGGGGGGAGAGTGGGTAACCTTTTATAAGTGGGAGAGAGGAAACAAATGGAATTTTTGAAATGATAAAGTGATTCCAAAGTTTTTATCATTAAAAAAGAATAAAAATGGGTAATTATATACCATCATAAGTAATAAGGTCTAAATATGGACATAAAATTGGTTTTGTACAAGTTTGTTTTCATTTTAACCCTTGTATTCTTAGTTTATCCCCTGGTAAACCCATTTTTACCTTAACTACGGTAAATTTTTTTTACTGTTTTTACTTTTAATTATGGTAAAAATTAAGTTGAACATATTGTATAATATTAATTATACCTATTAAAAATATTTAATCCGTTTTTTCAAGTTTAATTGATAGAAGTGGAATAATTTAATTTAAAATAAAACATGGAGATGCGATGAAAAAGTGGTTTTCCAAAAAAACGTTGTCATAAGTATGGAAAGTTTTTATATTTAAATTGAACATAAAATTTATCCCAATAATCTAAATTAGTTAAATTTTATTATAATTGTACTAATTTTACTATAAAAGTAATTTAAAATATGATTTGACTTTCTAAATAATTTATACAAAGAGGCAATTTTCAATAAAAACTTGTTTTGTTCATTATTCATCAAAAAATTAATCCTTTCATCAAATTATAAAAAATTTAACTATAAGTTAATTTTTATATGATGATTTAAAAATTTAATTTAATTTTTTCAAATAAATTTTATAAAATATTTTAAAATTAATTTTAAAATAAGTGTTCAGAACATGAAAAAACCGCTCTTTAGAAAAATATCAATATTTAGAAATATTTCTTTTTCTTTAAAATGGATCATATTTTGGTTATAATAAATAGATAACCATTGAATTAATTTTATACATGTGTAAAAAATATATTTTTTATAATTTATTTAGTCATATTAATACCCTTTAACGTAATGTCTATGTCATAATGGCCATTTTTAAATAATAATATTTTAATAGAGTGTCGTGTTTTGTTTAAACCCGTTGTAGTGTGCATTGAAAGATTTTTATGAGATTGAATTTATTTAAAAAATAAATATATTTTAAATTATATATGTATTTAATTCCCTTCTAATATTGGTTATTTTTTTGTCATATATTCAATCGAACATGATTTCCCTCTTTTAAAATCTCAGGGTGTTACATTCAACCCCTTTAAATAAATTAAAACCTCAAAATTTAATCTTGACCTAAATAATAAAGGGTTTGAAATTTTAAAATACGTTTTTAATAAACCCACATAAATAAGGGTTAATAAAATATCCTCTTTATAATAGATAAGGGTAATAAAAAAGATCATCTAGAATAACATAAAAATAGGTTTTCAAGTATGAGAACATTGGTGGGAAATAAAGATATGGACATGGCAGAAAGGCATAAATAATTATAGAAAGTGATATATATCATTGATCATAATAAATTGAGTAATCAATGGAAATTTAATGACCTCAAAACCATAAATATATGATTATTTTAAATATTATTTTATTCATTGGATATGAAGGTAATATGATAAAAAATCAAGATTCTTTTTCTGAAGTTGAGGAGTACTTTTACTATCTAAGAATATTAGGAAATATAATTACTTGATATCTTTCTATTTAATAATAATAATTTCATCCACTTATTGTGATTAAATAAATTTCCACTTCATCTCTTACACTAAAAAATAAATATGCAAAAATGAATTTTTTATATCTGAAGCACTAAAATTGAATTTTAACAGATCATGTGATCCATAAAAGAGTAAAAATTCTTTCTGTATGTATCTAAATATTTTTTAAACCCCATATGGTTGGAAAAATTTATCCAATATAATAAATTAATCTCTAATAATTCAATATTAACACTCAGTATTCAAATTAATCCATTTCATAAATAATTAACCTTAAGACTCATTCAAAATATGTATGACCAAATTCAAAGTCCAAAAATTTAAAAGGAAGGTCTCTAAATCAACATTGTATTCCCCAGACAATATAAAGTGGATCTTAACATCACATTCCATATATTTGAATACCACTATCACTATAAAACCTTAATGAAAACATGCATTCTTCCAAAAAACTTAGGTTGTTGAGTATATTCCAGAAATCCAAACATGTAGTAAACACTAGCAATGATAATATAAACCATCAAATAACTAACCAATTTCAAGGTAAAAAATACTATCCCATAAAAATCTATTTTTCATTATGATATTAACATCAAGCATGTATTAAGGGTTATATTACTTGAATCATGTTTTTTTTCTCAAAATGATCAACTTACCACCGAATCACTTCTCTTGGTACCATTCAACAAATCCTTTTAAATCCTTATATAAAAACTACTATAGTAAAATCGTTATACATTTCATAATTATTATAAGAATAATATCATTGATACAATACTCCTATAACATAATTATTGAATCCAAACACAATCACATTAATCACTCCACTTTATCTATATTAATAACATAATCTTGACATGATCCATTAGCTTCTTTTGAGATATATTTCCATAATGTTGGGGGAATTCACTTTCATAGTGACCCATCTCCTTATAATTGAATCATTTCAAATCGGAAGATTCTTTATTTTCCTTGTAATCATGAGCACAATGACCTTTCTCTCCGCACTTATTTCAAACTACCATTCCCTTTAAGTAAGTACCAAGGTGTTTTTTACACAATTATCACATGGGGAAATCCTTCTTTCCCTTCTTCCCTTTATCTATCATTTGTTATATCATCCACTCATATTATTATCTTTCATCCTAGTTTTTTATTTCTTACCTTATAAGACTTAGTACATGGATATTTATTTCTATATATTGATAGTACATGATATTATATCCTCATATGATGAGAATGTTTGGGAGACTATTTCCCCTCAAAGTATTGGATATCCCATACAATAAATGGTCAATCTTGATCTTTTGATTATGTACATATTTTTCTGCATTACTTGGTAACCTTGTAAATTTGGATTCATATTTAGAAATATTTTCCTCTTTATTTGGTCTTAGAATCACTAATTTTCTTTCCATATCTTCTCTTTACTCACAAAGTAAATATTTTTCAATCAAAAGTACCTTAAAATCCTTCCACTCAAGGTTTTTTTATTTCTTATTAATCCTTAGTGTTTTGAATCAATGACCACCATTGATCTGCATATACTAAGAGATGATAAAATTACATGACAAACTTATCCCTTTCATTACTACCCAAAGTGAGAAATTTATTCTCTACAAAACTTATCCATTGATCACCTACAAATGGATTTGTAGTCCCATTGAGTGATGGGGGTTGCAGACACATGAAGAAGTTTAATATTATTACACCATATGGTATATCAGTAGTCGTATCCATATGAGACAGGTTATTTCTCATAACCAGAGTCATCTACCCCAATATGGCTATAATTTGATCTGTTTCAGCTACATCTCTAGCACCATCTTCATTATCTTTCCAAAGAGGAGAATCCCTAAATGGGGTACATGCATTGATACATTTCTCATTACTTCCACTAAGAACCATTTCTAAATATTTTCATACACAAAATTAAATCATAGAATTATGAATCATAATTTATAATCCTAGAACTAGTTAAATACATAACATAAATTGAAAAATTTATGTGTAGATAATCTTATAATAAAAAACTAGTTTCTTTGGGACTGTTTTAAAATCATAAAAATATTTTTGAATCCTTCATAATGGTTTGTAATGAAAACATGAAATACCCCAATCATATCCCCTAGGAGTGTCAAACTAGGTGTGTAGTAAGGACCATTATCATGTGTTAGGTAATGATTGAGTCAATTTTGATGCACCTTTTTAGGAGATATTACCAATAGCTACAGATTTTCCAAAACCATGTTCACTTATAGTATCCAGATAGGAATGTATCATTAAGAAAAACCACATAATCTCTTACTAACCAATAATTTAGGATGTTATTATATTGTTATCCTCAATGTATACCATAGTGTTATGTTCTCTAATATATGTTTTCCTAAATCTAGTTCAATTTTTTTTACTAAACTTTATCTCATACCAAATATAAAAACCCTGACCCTGGTAGCCTAGAGTTAGTGGTTACTTCATTACATTGGCATAAGATACAAGGAATCACATACTGAAGAACTGAATAGTTTAGTAGTCTTGTTAAAGTAGATACATACTTGAATCTCACATTGTAATTTAAAACATAAAATACAATATAGTATCTTCTTCAAGTTCATTATTATTTCATCTATCATAACCTTACATATTAATAATAATACACATCTTAGCATCTTGGGGAACAAAACATAAGAAAGGGGTGACCTAAAATTATTAGTAAGTGTATGCGTACATTAGAAGATATCGTGAATAAATAATAATAATAAATATGTAAAGGCAAAGAACTGAAACACAATACATTTAATCAATAACTTGAGCATAATATGGTAGGAATAAATATTGTTCAAATAATTCCATATACATAATCACATGAGCTTGAAACTTTTACATGGATATTATAATTAATATAATAATTATATGAACATCAACGAATAATCTCATAATGAGGGAATTCATAATTCTGAACACCATAACCATACCACCAAGGATTTGTGCTAAGACATCTTACATAAATGGGTAAGACATTAAAAAACCCAAGCTAGTTTGTCTCATGAAACCTACTGATGCATCGAGGGGCTATAACGGGCATCTCCCATTACTTACTAAGTAAAATGAACTACTCATATCAAAGGGTTTAAATTTAATCAACATAAATTTTTTTACTGAAATACTAGCATATAAATGTTTATAATTACCCCAATTAGTAAATAAAATCATAAACCATCCAGAGTAATATGAATGGTATCAAACTTGTACATCCCCAGTCAAACTAGTCATTAACCATCTAGAGGAAAAATAATTATGGTATCATTACAAAATATCCCTAGTGGATTATAATTACAATAAACGGTTGATGTCATTAATGAACATAAATACCATAAATTTTCATTGAAAACATTCTTGAGGAAAATAACATTTTCAATTTGAAAATAATTTTACAAATAAAAGTTAAAAAAATATTTTGAAAATAATTTTATTTTATAATAACCTTTGAAACATATAAATGATTCTTTAAAAAATTTATTGGTAATGATGGTGAAAATTTCATATATTTCATACATGTTAAAACAAATATTCCTTTCACATTTTTAGTGAAATTCAAATGGCCCTTGTTTGGAAAAAGAGATGAATATTCCTTTCAAAATATTTTGAAAAAATTAAAAAATGAGTAAAAAATTATTTAATAAATTATTTTTATAATTTTAAAAACATTTTTTTTGAAAAAGTTTAGAAAATATGGTTTTGGAAGAAAAATTATTTTCGAACGAAGAGAGAAATAATTTCAATTTTTCTTAAAAAAAATTTCTCAATAATTTTAAGTACCCAAGAGATGAAAAATGGTGCTATTAATTGAAAAAAATCATTAATAATAAGATTAGGAGAAAATATATTAATTTTAATAAATATCAAATAATTCCCCTAAGGGATACTTAAACACAAACAATACAGAATAATGATGAGATTTACAAATACACCCTATCCATTTTGGTAACATTTGGATCATAATCCCCATGAAATGAATAACTTGAAATGAAATTTTAAATACCATTAGGAAAAATTTATTCATGATATAACATATCAATATGTGTAGTATATACACTACATTAAAGAATAAGTGGTGAATATGGCATATGTATCAATAAAGTAAAAGTGATACAAGAAACCCTTGCCTTAGATTAGACTTCCTTCATATATGTATGAACCTCTTGTATAATAAATATTGTTTTATTATAAATAAATTAAAGAAATGAAATCTTATATATCATACCATATATTATTTAATTATGGTCTTTTATCACCCATTTGTTAATAATTGTTTGTTAAAATCATTGTTTTTGGTAATAACAACTTTGATTTTCTTGTATGTTTTGATTTGAAATTTTCATTCCTTTTACACTGATCATGTTTACATAATCTCAATATTGTTAAACATGATATATATTTCATATATATAAATTATATATTTATTTATATTAATATATAAAAGTTATATATAGAAAATTGATTACACCATTGATGGATACGATTGGTCGTACATACGCATGAACATTGTTTCTATTTTTTATCAACAGATGGGAAAAAAGAAAAATATATATTAATTCACATTTATAGAGTCATTATTATTTAATATATATAAATTATATTAATAAAATACATCCTTATTACCATCCATGTAAAATAAAATGAAAAAAATTTCACATCATTGTATGGAGGCGGTAGTCCACACGTACGCACGAGAAACGTTATTATTTTCCAACAGATTGGAGGGTAAGAATGTAGATGTGATATTATGTTTCAATAAGTATTTTTAGGTGTTAAATATAATATTTATTAATTAAATTTATCTTTAATACCTTCCATGTCAACCATAAGTGAAAAAAATAACATCACTTTGTGAGGCGGTAGTCCACCGTACATACGAGCAACGTTATATATCCCCAACGGAATGGAAATTAAGAAGGTATATATGATATAAAAATTAAAAAAATTATAATTTCTTAAATATCATATAAAAAAGTTAAATCCATCATTATATATATCCTTGGAACGTGGTGATGGAAAATGAATTACATCAGTTCGTAAGGTGGTGGTCGTTTGTACACATGATCGATGGTTTTGTTTCCCATTTCATGGAATTGTACATGGATATGGGTTATTTAATTAACATAATAACATCTAAATATATAGGCGTACTAGAGTTATTATAACGTCATATTTGAATATGATTTAAAGGAGTTAGAATAAGAAGGAAAATGAAAATGCATAGTTAAAAATTTTACCACTTCTTAGAGAAACCTCTTTAGTTTTAACCTAAACCCTTCCTAGATAGGATTTATGATATAAAAATGACTATAGGATGATGGAATGGAATTAAGTAAGATATTTTATCATTTATTTTCTAATAAAAAGTACTTTAGAAGTGTTTACATGTAATGAACCAACCTGGGTCGACCCTAAATTGGTCACCCAAGTCGGCCCACAATAAGGCCCGAGAGGCATTCCTGATCCTACCATGCTAGAAACTAGTTTTGAGCATCAAAATAATAAATTTGGGAATGATTTGGACCATAAAAATGACAAAGAAATAAAAAAATATAAACAAAACAGAAAAACTAAACTCTAGTAAAGGAAAGAAAATAAAACTGCACGCGTACATCCATGTAACCTCATGGGTCACCTCCAACCATAAGATCACATTCGCTCCATGATCAAACCAAAGTTTGAATTATCACTAGAAGCTAAAAATAAAATAATTCTATAAACATTAGTATTAAAACTTTTTAGACATGACCAAATAAACTATTCCTTACAACTTACCTTTAAAAAGAAAACCAAGTTGTGCTAGTTTGAAAATACAACCATATAAAAATAAAGTTTTTCATTATTTTAAAATTCCAGTCACAAGCTTCCATTTTTTAATAAAAAAATTCTTCATAAAATATCTCTAAAATAATTTCCAATAATGCACATAAATTTAAAAATGATATTAAAACATTTTTGATTAAAACATAGTTTTCATAAAAGAGAAAACAAGCATGATGCAGCAGAAAATAAAATCACATCACAAGTATCATGTCACAAGCGAGTAGCATGGGAAATACCTATAAGTAACTAGCACAAGTAGGACCCTATAAACCTCGTTTCTCTGTGAAATGTGGTATAACAACCACAACCCATAGAATCCTTATGAACGAGCCACTATATAGAAATACATCCTAAGGTCTAGTGGTCTCCAGTCATCATTGTAACAACCCAAGATTTTATGAGAATTATTCTTTTTAATTTCATTGATGTCTTGTGTTATACGCTACACCAAAATTAGCTTTCACTATACGCAACATTATTCTTGGATTGTGTTACACACAATTTCAAGTTCGTTTGATAGTAGTTATTCTACAAAAAATTGAGTGTATATATATATTAAATTTATAAATGAATTATGGTTGGATTCTGTTATATGTAACAATAAAGTAGTCTTTCACTACATGCAACTCTGACTTGGCTTGCATTACATGCAATCACGACCTTCCTCGATAGCGTGTGTTGTACGCAATACTGGGTTTCACTAAGCAACAATATATGGTTATAATATTATTATGAACTAGCTGTTATGAATATTAGTAACTAAATTTTGAATTTTATGACCTTATAATTCATCTTACACATTTTATAGAACATGGTATGAAAACAAAATAAAATTTTCGGGTAAAATATGTATTTTTCAAAAAAAAGCAGTTCTGCCGCCTTTTAATGGAGCACCCACTTTAAATATAGTTTTTCACATATTTATAAGTTAAATTTTACAATATAAAACTCTTCTTTGGAATCAGGATATAAAAATTTACTATGGATAAATTTTTGATATTTTTCTGATAAGTTTCTTATTTTGATGAATAGTAAAAATACGCTAAATTTTAATTAAAAACAAATTGTTTTATCGAGATAATTTATATAGTTAAATTGTAATATTTAATAGTTTTAAAGTATAAATAGAATATATTTTTACCATTTAATATAATTCATGTCATTACCATTAATTTTATATTGAATTCATAGGTAAAAACAGTTCAATCTTTGAGAATGTTTTAAATTTTAAAACTCGTTTTCTTAACGAAGGGATTAATTTAAAATTAATTACTGCAACTTATGTGTTTTGAATTCTGAAAAATGGATTTCATATTTGAATTCAGTGGGTCCAAATTATGTTAATATGTTACTTTTATTTTTTTGATATTATGAATAGTAACTACGGTAATTTTTATTTACTGCAGTTAAAGGTAAATCTGGTAATTAAGGGTAAAAATAAGATTATAAAATTACCCTAACACCTGAAAAAATTCTATTTTATGACTAAAAGTAGACCCATATCACCTAAGGGTCGAAATAGATTAATTTTATAAAGTTTTGACCATGAAAATAATTTAATTATTATTAAAACTAAAGAAAGTGACAACATGTCACTCTCTTAAATCTTATAAGTATAATAATTTTAATTTAGTGATAAACTTCATGAAACTTCAAAAATTAATAGTCTACAGAAAATTAATAAAATTATATACATCATGTGAATTTATTTATAATTTTTAGGGATTAAATAAATATCATTAGAGGTGACACAATAGTGATGTTGAAATTATTTTATTGATTTAAATATCAAATAAATGGTTTTATAAATATTAAAATAAATATTATATGAACTATTTAATCTGATCCACTAATTTAATAGATAAATAATACATATTATAAATCTATTAAATATTTTAGTTCGAACATATCATCTGTGAGGATTTTATTTAAATTCAAATAAATAAATAGTGTAAAAATTGACACTATTGTTATTTTATATAAATAACATAATATAAAATTGTTTAAAAATCACAAAAATATTTAAAATTTATAAATTAAAATTTATATGGTCTAAAATTTCATAAATTATCCAATTATGTACAATTCACAACACATAAATAATTATTTTTAACAATTTAAATTTTATAATCTTATTACCACAAATAAAATTAAATAGATTAAATAAGGATAAACCAAGTTGATAATGTTTAAAATAAATTCCCAACATGTCTAAATTTTATTGTTTGAGGAGATTACAACCCTATCACATCTAAGCTTTGTATTTGAGTCATTTTGGAAGTTATTATGTGGGGTTTTAATTTATTATAAATTAAAATTTTGAGGTTTCCAAAGGTGCCCCTCTCCTCACTTATAAAAGGGAACCTCCTCCCTCTACTCTTCACAACACTTTAAGGTTCAAGCTCTGCCAACCCCTTCCCATTTCTCTTCTCCACTTCTCTAGAAACATTCTGGAGTTTCTGGTCTTCTCAATAGACCAAATCTAGTGCCTTAAGAGGAAACTTAAAAGAGGAGGTTCGGATACATACGAAGCATATCAGACATAAGGTAAGGGATAATTATTCCAATCTCATTCTTATCTGAGATTGTTTTTTCGTAAGTATTTACTGGGGTCATTTTTTTCATCTATGTTCATAAAAATGTTTTCATAAAGTGTTTAATATTTTTTCATGTATGTTTAATGTCATGTTTACCCCTATTTGACTTTTACTTTGTGTTATGGAATGAATCTTTCTTTTGTTTACCATACATAGTAATTTTTGACTTTTCCGTTAAAAGTATGAGGATAATGTTTTTTTAACTTATACAATATGAACGGATTTTTACGGTTTTATAACGCCTTATTTTCATGAAGGTTAGTCTACAATATTTCATGACTATTTTCAACAAAATCCTTTTCTTTTAAAATTGCATGGAATTTTGTGAAAAAAAAGGATTTTGAAGAAGAAAGGATATTTTCCTCAAGAATTCATTTCAAGTGTTTTATCAATAAAATTTTCCATCTAATATGACATTATTTCATATGTGTATGTTTCAAGTATAATGTATCTATGATTTACATGGTTTCACTTTTCTTATAATGAAAGGATATCCATTTGTTTTATATGGATTATGTTATGATGGGATGATGTTTATGAAACCCATTTTATTCTTTGGGTTATGATGAATGATTTATGTTTATTTTGTGGAAAAAGTAATAATGATTTCATTATGAGATGGGTGGTACCTATATCTCCCTCCAATGCCTTGGGTAAAGATTTATATCTCATGAGACAGACATGGCTGGAACGGTAAGTTAATATGGTTCAGTGATACAGGACTGGAACGAGGAGTGAACTCAATTCAGAAAGGGACTTTGCCCACTAAGATGGTCTTGGCAGAAATGCCTTGGCTACTATGGAAATCATATCATGTGCTTAATGATTTCCATAACTACATGTTTTATTCTCATGCTATTTTATCATGACTGATGTTTCTTTATTATATGTGCCTTACGTACTTCCAAGATTGATGTCATTGCTCAAGATTTTGATGTTTAGATTTTATGTTCAAATTTTTTGCATTCAAATGTTTATGGATTGTTTTACATTCCCTATGTTTACCCTTATTGATAATTTGAGCTCACCATTTTTATGTTTTCTTTTCCCCAGGATATAAAGAAAGGTTTTAGGTAATAAAACAAAAGGGGAAGATCTTTATGGGAGATGTTAAAGATCGTTCACCACGATTAGAAGATTGTATTCTGAGTTTCCAAAGACAATAAACTATTAAAGTCCTTCGTTGTTTGTTTTTGTTATGTATTAAGTATTCCAAAAAAGTAATGTAATGTACATGTACATCAATATTGGGTCTCTACAGTTGGTATTAGAGGAAAGGTTTAGTCAACCTTTGGAAACTAGGATGCAAGAACTTTAGTGAGATCCCTAAAGATATTTCTAAGGTATGTCTAGGGATGTCCCTAAGGTCTAGTATAACTATAGGTTACAGTCCTAGAATTATGTTGACGATCATGAATAACCTAGGGTAAGCCTAGGGAGTCATGGATTAAAGAAAGTGTGATAAGTTCGACATCCCATAAGTTACTTTTTATGATTATGTGGTTCCTTGTTATTTTAAATGTTTCTTACACCATGGTTTTTGGTTTTAGTCAATGGAGGGAACCAGAAGGAATTGGGTCAACATTGAATCCAATGGACAAATTGGCGACTATGAACAACAAAATTGCTTAATTCCAAGAAAGAAAGATTTTGTGATTATGCCGAATCAGTCATTACAATATATGATTAACAAGGTGAACTTTAGTGGTCTAATTCATCAAATAAGAGGAAGATGTACTTTTATGCATATTCACATGGTGAGGATCATAGAGAAAGGAAGATTGAGATTTATAAAGAAGGGAAGAAAACCTTGATTAATAAATCAAATGGAGGGGAAGATGTTATCTGTGTGGAGAGAAGGGTCATAGAGTGACAAACTATTATGGAGTTTAATGTCTTATATGTGGAGAACATGGGCATTACCCAACTCAATGCCCTGACCTAAGAGGTTACTTCTAAATCAAGGAAGGACTTATTCCATGACAATAATTGAAGAGAATGGATTGAAGTGTTTATGTATTGGTATTCAAGAATAATATTGTTGAGGTACTTATATGGTATATTTGAATATCTATGTATTAGTCCATTGTGGTTTTAAAAAATTATATGGTACCCGTAACCACAAAAAGTGATTGAAATATTTCTGGAAAGAAGATGATATATGCATAATGAAGGGATAAAGAGAAAATAATATGTTTGATAGTATTAATGATCTCATGACTGATATAAGGACAAAGTGATATCATGGTTTGAGTATAGAGAAATTTTGGGATTTTGGTATGAGGAAAGAGTTAACTTTTGACAGCATTCATGTTTTCACTAAGGTTCTATAGTAATTCATGTTTCAAAAGAATACATGATTAAGGTATTCACATGTTTGGAATGTGACCAACAAGATATATCTTATGATATATGGGGGATAAATGATGGTATTCACGTTCTTGTTATGTGATCTTTCAAGTAATAATTTTCTTTATACTCTGAGATTGGACAGATGTATTTTGGATAAGCCTAATGATTGGAATGGATTATGTTGGACATCAGATAGTATTATTTAAGGATAGAACTTGTTTTTCAATTTTCTGGAATGTTATAATAGTATAGTTTTAGAAAAAGGACAACTCATAGGACGGGCGAAAACCCGTCGCGTCAGACAAGGCTATGGGAATCAAACCCACAACTGAAGTGCGACAGGCCTTCATCGCCTAACACTATCCTGCAGGAAGTCCCTGGTTGGTAGAAACTAGTTTTAGTTTATTAAGTGGTATGATAGATGAAGTATAAGTCCATTTTAGGAACCATATACGATTAATCTCACCATATATGGACTTATGTATATAAATTTTGCTAAGATTATGTTTGAGATAGATGGAATAACCTATCATTCTATCGCATGATCTTCTAACACTTCGCGGAAGACAAATTCAACTTCATTTCTTTAAAAGATGAAGTGGAAACTATTCAAGGCACAAACAACAGTGAGATTGTACCAAAATCAAGTATTTCTTCTATTTCAAAATTTTCAACTTTAGGGAAATGATATTGAAAACCAAAAATGTTGTCCTAGTGATCTTATATCTGATGAATCAGATGGTGCCTTACATCATCACAAATTTATGGCTTTGTGATTGTTGGCTTTTTCATAGCCATGTTCTTTACCACTCTCCATCAGAACTTGAGAGTTAGATTTCTCTTCCATATCTATATTTTTACCTATGTTCTCCTATGTGAAAACCCAGTGATGAGTTAATTTGGGTAACCATTATGTTTCATAATTCACTTTTAAAAATTATGTTTTAGTGTTCATTTTTACGATGTGGGTTTCTATAAAAGAAACTTTCAAGTAGTAAACCATTTATAACCCCGACGAATTTCGAGGGCGAAATTAATTTTAAGGGGGGTAGAATGTAACAACCCAAGATTATATGAGAATTATTCTTTTTTATTTCATTGATGTCTTGTGTTATACGCTACACCAAAATTAGCTTGCGCTATACGCAACACCATATAAGCTTTCAGTATACGCAACATTATTCTTGGATCGTGTTACACACAATTTCAAGTTCGTTTGATAGTAGTTATTCTATGAAACATTGAGTGAATATATATATATATATATATATTCAATGTATAAATGAAATATGGTTGGATTTTGTTATATGCAACAACAAAGTATTCTTTCACTACACGCAACTCTGACTTGGCTTGCAATACACGCAATCACGACCTTCCTCGATAGCATGTGTTGTACGCAATATTGGGTTCACTAAACAACGATATATGGTTATAATATTATTATGAACTAGCCTTTATGAATATTAGTAACTAAATTTTGAATTTTATGACATTATAATTCATCTTACACATTTTATGGAACATGGTATGAGAAAAAAATAAAGTTTTTGGGTAAAATAAGTATTTTTCAAAAAATGCAGTTTTGAAGCCTTTTGATGGCACATCCACTTTAAATATAGTTTTTGAAATTTTTATAAGTTCAATTTTACAATATAAAACTATTATTTAGAATCAGGATATAAAAATTTACTATGGATAAATTTTTGAAATTTTTCTAATAAGTTTCTTATTTTGATGAATAGTAAAAATACGCTAAATTTTAATTAAAAACAACTTTTTTCATTGAGATAATTTATATTGTTAAATTATAATATTGAATTGTTTTAAAGTATAAAAAGAATATATTTTAACCATTTAATATAATGCATTTCATTACCATTAATTTTATATTGAATTCATAGGTAAACACAATTCAATCTTTGACAATGTTTTAACTTTTAAAACTTGTTTTCTTAACAACGGGATTAATTTTAATTTAATTACTGCAACTTCTGTGTTTTGAATTTTGAAAAATGGATTCCATATTTTAATTTATTGGGTCCAAATTATTTTAATAGTTTACTTTTATTTTTTTGATATTATGAATAGTAACTATGGTAATTTTTATTTACAGTAGTTAAAGGTAAATCGGGTAATTAAGGGTAAAAATAAGATTACAAAATTACCCTAACACCTTCCAAAATTCTATTGGATGAATAAAGGTAGACCCATATAACCTATGGGTCAGAATAGATTAATTTTATGGAATTTTGACCATAAAAATAATTTAATTATTATTAAAACCAAAGAAAGTGACAACATGTCACTCTCTTAAATCTTATAAGTATAATAATTTTAATTTAGTGATAAACTTCATAAAAATTAAAACATGAATAGTCTCCAGAAATCTAATAAAATTATCTACATCATGTGAATTTATTTATAATTTTTAGGGTTTAAATAAATATCATTAAATGTGACACAATAGTGATGTTGAAATTATTTTATTGATTGAAATATAAAATAAATGGTTTTAAAAATATTAAAATAAATATTATATGAACTATTTAATGTGATCCACTAATTTTATACATAAATAAAAAATGTTATGAATCTATTAAATCTTTTAGTTCGAACATATCTTCTGTGAGGATTTTATTTAAATTCAAATAAATGAATAGTTTCAAAATTGACACTATTGTTATTTTATAAAAATAACATAATATAAAATTGTTTAAAAATCACAAAAATATTTAAAAATTATAAATTAAAATTTATATGGTCTAAAATGTCATAAATTATCCAATTATGGACATTTCACAACACATAAATAATTATTTATAACAATTTAAAATTTAGAATCTTATTACCACAAATAAAATTAAATAGATTAAATAAGGATAAACCAAGTTGATAATGTTTAAAATAAATTCCCAACATGTTTAAGTTTTATTGGTTGAGGATATTACAACCCTATATCATCTAAGCTTTGGATTTGATTCATTTTGGATGTTTTTATGTGGGTTTTTAATTTATTATAAATTAATATTTCCAATGTTTCCAAAGGTGCCCCTTTCCTCCCTTATAAAAGGGAACCTCCTACCTCTCCTCTTGACAACACTTTGAGCCTTCAAGATTGGCCAACCCCTGCCCATTTCTCTTCTCCACTTCCCTAGAAACATTCTGGAGGTTCTTTTCTTCTCAATATATCAACTCTAGTGCCTTAAGAGGAATCTTAAAAGAGGAAGTTCAGATACATACGAAGCATATCAGACATAAGGTAAGGGATAATTATTCCAATCTCATTATTATCCAAGATTGTTTATTCATAAGTATTTAATCGGGTTATATTTTTCATCCATATTCATAAAAATGTTTTCATAAAGTGTTTAATATTTTTCCATGTATTTTTAATGTCATTTTTACCCCTCTTTGACTTTTACTTTGTGTTATGGAAGGAATCTTTCTTTTGTTTACCATACGTAGTACTTTTTGACTTTTCCGTTAAAAGTGTGAGGAGCATGTTTTTTTAACTTATACAACATGAAAGGATTTTTATAGTTTTATAATGCCTTATTTTCATGAAGCTTAATCTACAATATTTCATGACTATTTTCAACAAAATCCTTTTCTTTTAAAATTGAATGGAATTTTGTAAAAATAAAATGATTTTAAAGAAGAAAGGATATTTTCCTCAAGAATTCATTTCAAGTGTTTTATCAATAACATTTTCCATCTAATATGACATTTTTTCATATGTGTATGTTTCAAGTATAATGTCTCTATTATTTACATGATTTCACTTTTCTTATGATGAAAGGATATCCATTTGTTTTATATGGATTATGTTATGATAGGATGATATTTATGAAACCCATTTTATTCTTTGGGTTATGATGAATGATTTATGTTTATTTTGTGGAACAAGTAATAATGATTTCATTATGAGATGGGTGGGACCTATATCTCCCTTCAATGCATTGGGTAAAGATTTATATCTCATGAGATAGACAAGGCTGGAACGGTAAGTTAATCTGGTTCAGTGATACAGGACTAGAATGAGGAGTGAACTCGATTCAGAAAAGGACTTTGTCCACTAAGACGGTCTTAGTAGAAATGCCTTGGATACTATGGAAATCATATCACGTGCTTAATGGTTTCCACAATTACATGTTTTATTCCCATGCTATTTTATCATGATTGATGTTTCTTTATGATATATGCCTTACATACTTCCAAGATTTATGTCATTTCTCAAGATTTTGATATTTAGATTTTATGTTCAAGATTTTGCATTAAAATTTTTATGGATGGTTTTACATTACCTATGTTTACCCTTACTGAGCATTTGAGCTCACCATTTTTATGTTTTCTTTTCCCCAGGATATAAATAAAGGTTTTAGGTAAGAAAACAAAAGGGGAAGATCTTTATGGGAGATGTTGAAGATCTTTCACCACAATCAGAAGATTATATTACAAGTTTTCAAAGACACAAAACTATTACGGTCCTTTGGTTTTTGTTTTTGATATTTATTAAGTATTCCATAAAAGTAATGTAATGTCCATGTACGTCAAGATTTGGTCTCAAAAATCATCATAATTTAGTTAGTGTTCTGATCGTAAATCCTGCTAGATGAATCTGGGCCATGCCACTTCCAAGTCAACTAGTGTGCTAGTTCTATTTATCCCAACAAGATACCCTAGGTTTCCCATGTGCTCTATTTCAAGTGGTGTAATTTCTTATCAAACTAACATACATGAACATATCATTTTATTTTCTCAAAAACACATCCAACCTCCCACCACTAATCTCCTTCATTGAGCGCATCCCCCTTTTTACGTCATACAACAATGTACAAGCCTATTAACTAGGAACATGTCATATTTCACACATTTAACATACACATCATTTTTATAAAACAAGAGGGCGTGACTTAAGAGGGGTTTTCCATTCCCATTCAACATTCTCAAAGTTCCGAATGAGCCACATTATTTTAAAAGGAATACTTTCACTTTAGAAAAAACTATTTCCCAACACTTGTAAATTCCTAAACCATTTAAAAGGCCAATTTAACAACCAAATCACCACACACTTAAAATAAATCTTGAAACCATGCTTAATTCAAAAAACCCATTTTAAAAGTTTAAGAGAAGGTCTAGAAACCAAGTGCGGAGCCATTTTCCATGAACAATGACCAATCATATGTATATATATTTGTAAAATATTCCTTTAATATAAAATAGAAAACACATTTTAAAAAATCAATCATGGAATTTAAATTAAATGCCTAAGAATATGGGACCTACCTCAAACATGCCGCTTTTTTATGATGACCACTCGAACCGACCCTTCACAGTTACACGCACATGAATTTATACACACACACAGATATATATATATATATATAACCCTACCTACATTGAACATATTCTTCTAAACATAAGAGAATATGTACAAATATGTAATATATACATACCATACCTATGTGTGCACATGTAAGCACTCATGACTCCCACTGCTCAAAACAACATCAAAGTGATCCAATGCACTCAAGAAAAATTATCGACAAATCAAAAACTACGAAAACCTTAATTTAAAATTAAACCAAAATGAAGGAATCTAAATCCCTTACCTAAAATTGAGGAAAAACCCTCTGCCTTGACAACCACGATAAGAACGATCATCAACGGGGCCAACGAACCCTATTCGTCAATAATCAACCAAAAAAACCCAAATTCATTAGGGTTTTTACAAGGCATGCACACCACCCTAAAGTGAAGAAAATGAACAAAATTGAAGGATAAAAGGAGAGGATAACTACTAAATAAGACCTCACACCAAATCGGTGGAAGAAACGATCACCTTAGGGAGGGAGGGGTGGAGCGCCTGAAGAATTCAGCAGGGGGGTCACATAAGAGAAAGGTGGGGGTGCATCACGTGGAGAGGAGGTGGAGGAGAAACCCATTTTGGTGTTTAATAAAAACTTAACTTAAAAATAATTCTGATGATGATGATGATGATAAACTTAATAATAATAATAATAATATGTATTATTATTATTATAATAACAACAATATTATTATTATTATTATCAAAACATTTCTTAATTTTTATTTTCTATTTATTTTTATTTATTTATTATTTTTTTGAACACTGGGCAGGCTATATGGTTTCACTACATGGTCTTCCAAACTGTGCTCCAACTGTGTGCAACCCACTATAGAGAAGGGACCATCACACGGGTTGGCTGCACAGTTTTAGAAATTATGCATCAACTGTGCAACTTGGCTCTGTCATCTAATAGAAAAATTTCACACGCTAATCACATAGTTTGCCTAATCGTGCACAATTCATGATCCTTGTCTCTGATTCTAAAATAAGGCCACACGGTCACTGTCAGACCTCGCATGGTCTGAGCCAAACTATGCTCAGACTGTGCACAGGTCCAAAAACTAACCAAAGGCTCATTAACACAAAAACTTTCACCAAGAGCTCAACCCAAACTTCAACTAAAAAATATGATATAAATAAAATTATAAAATAGAAGATATTACAAGGTTGGGGTGTGAAAATACAGGGAAGGAGAGGGGTGGCCTTTTATAAGAGTGGGAGAGGACACAAAGGAAATTTTTTAAAACATAAAGTGATACCCACATTTTTGTTATTCCACAAGCCTAAAAAATTGGTCATCATTAAATATTATAGGTGATAAAGTTTACATAAGTATATAATTTTTTTGGACAATTCTAGGGTCATTTTTAACACTTATCTTCTTAGTTTAACCCTCGATAAACCCATTTTTACCTTAACCATGGTAATTAATTTTAACTTATTAGATAATATTAATTATGATGATTCAAAATATTTAATCTAATTTTTTAAATTCAATTCACAAAATTGGTAGAATAAAATTTAAAATAAAACTCGCATATATGACGAAAAAATGGTTTTCGAAAGATATGTTCTCATAAGTATGGAAAGTTTTTATATTGAAATTGAACATAAAATTGATCCCAATGATCTAAATTAGTTCAATTTTAATATAATTGAATTAATTTTACTTGAAATAAATTTAAAATATAATATAACTTTGTAAATAATTTAAATGAAAAGGCACTTTTCAATAAACTTTAGTATTTTTCACTATTCAATGAAAAATTAATATTTTTAGAAAATTATCAAAAATTAACTCAAAGTTAATATTGATATTATGATTCAAAATATTAAGTTAATTTTTTAAAATAAATTTTATAAAATTGGTAAAAATTAATTTTAAAATAAGTTATCAAAACGTGATGAAACCGCTCTTTATAAAAATAAATTTCTTTAAAAATATTTCTTTTTCTTTTAAATGGATATTATTTTATTTATAATAAATATATAAACATTGAATTTATTTTATACATTTGTATACTATATAATTTTCATAATTTATTTATTCTTATTCATACCTACAAACTTAATGGCTATTTTATAATATTCATGTTTAAATAATAATATTTTAATAGAGTATCGCATTTCATTTAAACCTAGTGTTGTGTGTATCATAAAATATTTAAGATATTTTATTTATATAAAATTAAATATATCATAATTTCAAGAGGTGTTAAATTATCTTTTAATCATGGTGTTTCTGGTCATATATTCTATCAAATACTATTTTCCCCATTTAAAATATTAGGGTTATCACACCTGGGTTTTTATTTTCGTTCTTGGATCCAATTCATTTAGGGGTCTTGGTTTTTCTCTCAGGAACTAGGTGTGATGGGTCTTAAATTTTGAGGTAATTTTATAATTAATTTTGATAGATATTTTTTTCCTTAGGTTTTCCTCATGTTTTTTTGAGAAAAATGGAAAATTTGGGCCCTACAACATATGGTGCACGATTGACGCACGGTTGAGGAGAACCATGAGCCCCTACCCAGGTAATAGGGCTATAGGTGGTGGTTTTTGGGTAGTAGATACTTGGTTGTGCCCAAATTTACCCTATTGGTAAAAGCGATCGATGTAGTACATGTAGGGGTCGAATCCACAGGGACCGAAGAAGTAACCTTGAGACGCTATGATTGTGTGAAGGATGGGCTATGAAGTATCCAACTTTGGGTTTGATTTTAGATGGTTTTTAAAGAACACTAATAAACCTAAGTTAATTAAATTAAATGGAAATGGGTTGATCTTAGGATTATGCTCGGGGTGGATTGAATGAATTTTACTTCATTAGACAATTTTGGTTTTACTAATTTTTAATGAATCCATTCTTCAAAAATAACATTACATTCATCATTTTCTGGTTTGGTGCTTACTAAACACCAATTAATAATCCCGTATACACTTAGAGAACCAAATTCATGATCTCCTCGAGGTATATGGTCATTTAGTAATTGAATTTAGTTTTCTCAAACACAATAAAGATGAATAGTAGAAATAATTGAAGAATGGATGTCTTAAATTAATTATCCAATTAACAACAATTTGTTCATAAAATAACATTCAATCTAGCCTTTGTATCCTCCTAAGATCATCCCATTAAGGGTTTATCCCTCCATTGATGGTATACTCTCAATGGTGGGTGGAAGATGGCTAACAAGAATTGGATTGAAGAAATTAAAACCGCGGAAATAACGAGCACTCCTCCATGTGTGTGAATGATATTCACACCTATGTGTGAACTAATTCACAACAACACAGAGATATCACTGTGCTTTGTGATAATAAAGTTTTAATAAAAGAAATGGAAAATATAGAAGTTAATGAAGTATATTAAGAACATAAAGATACAAAAAATAAACTTACATGGAAATGGAAAACATTACAAAGGAAATTTGGAAGCATAACCTTACAATGAAACAAGCAACAAAAGATGATATGAAAAATATCCACCCCTATTACCTTTACCAATAGCTCCTTATATAGAAATATTAGGAGACTTAGGTCCATCTCCCAATAATTAATTCACCCCCCAACAATTAATAGAGTCAAATAGAGGGTGAATAATCAAAATGAAATTGATGTTTCAAATTTGACCCGGAAAACTGTCCAGATTCGTCCACCATATTGACGTGTGAATTAGAAAATTAAGAAAGCCCAATCCAGAGGGGTTGTAGAAGGGCCATATCTTCTTCCATCTGTCCTCTATGAACTGTAAAATTTTCAGGAAATTTTGCTCATCCGTTTGGAAGTTATGGTCAAAATGGTGGGAGGGATTTCTGTGCATTAATGTCGAGTCCACCATTTAAATCTCAACTTCAGATCCCTTTATCATCATGAAAACATCAGAATTATCTCTGGACACAATTGAATAAAATGATCCTCATATTTTTATATTTCTACTGTATAAATTTGAACTTCATTGGGCTTGTTTTCTGGGGCCCACATTTGTTTGATGGGCCTTAGGCCCATTATGCTTTTTCCAGCAAGTTTCGGCCTTCAGGCGCAAAATTCTCCATCTTCCTTTGGGATTCATCCAGCGAACCTAAAAGATAAAATGTTACAAACAAAGTGATCAATCATATCCCAAAATTTCAAATTCATAAAGTGAATATAATATTGTCAACAAACATATTAATGATTGGACCCAAATTTTCATTTTAAACATGAATTGCATTTTTGATGAGAAATGAAGTTCTATTTATGTAATGCACTAAAAAAATGTTTATGGACTTTGGAAAAATGAATATAAAGATATTAACAATTAATATTAGCCACTTTCAGTGACTAATCACACCCCCCAACTTGAGTTTTTCTAGTCCCGAGCAAAATAAATTACAAATATGAAATTCAAATCCCCTTTTCCAAAAACATTTTAATACACATTGCTCACCCAAATATCTAATACCAAAAAAATTATGAAAACCCATCAAAATCATTAAAAACAAGCTAGTTCCATAAGCATATCCCAAGACCAAGCCCATTCCTTTGTTCAAATTCATCGCCACATTTCATCCAATTCCAATTAAGCATGATAAAGTGTTGTGCATCATAAAAGATATGGGGCCCATTTTATTGTTCAAGGGAAAAAATGGAAGCGCTAGGTGGGAATCACATTAAACCTTAAGATGAGTATCCCTTTTTTTTTATTTTATTTTTTTAACCATAATAGATATGAAAATACTAACTCTGGGCAAGACAACTATGGAGTCACGATCCCCAAGTGTCGGACGCCACACATATTGTCAATTTCATGCTCTACAATAGAGATATAAAGCCTAACTCTAGGCAAGACAACTATGGAGTCACGATCCCCAAGTGCCGGACACCACGCAATTGGACAAAACATTGCTCTATGTGGTCAATTTTTTTTTGGTTTTTTTATGGATACTCAAATTAAACTAAAAGTGACCCCAGAACCCTATGCTATAATGAAAGGGACCCAAGAACAAAAATTTACACCCACAATCCAGTAGATGTGCATTGTGGCATTTTTATTAAGAGGATGAAATTGTAAACATTGAAAAATCACATCGGACAACCGCACTTTCCAAAAACTATGCTCATGAACTTAAACTTGCATTAAAATCAGAATCAAGGCATGAAAAATTTATTTGATATCCAATTTTAGAGTTTTCAATGTGTGTTTATCATGTTTATGGTTAATGGAATTTTTCTTTTCATGCATGTTTTTATTCACAAAAAAATCATTTTTATATCCCCACAACTTAGAATAACACTGTCCCTAGTGTTTAAAGAAAAGAAAAGTTATAAGGGGGTAGGAGAGGAGTTCAAAGATGAAATTTAGAATGATAAACATGGAAAAAATTCACCTGGTTTTTAAAACTGAAGTTCATGATGCTTCAGATTACTCCTTTGATCACTTGGGGGATGTAAGAACCTCCTTGATTGAACATGTATCACCCAAAATAGTTCCTGAAACATAAAAAGAAGGACAAATCAGACAAAACAAACAACACAATGATTTATTTAATTCCAAGTACCATCATTTTCATGTTTTTTTTAAATCAAACTAATGATACATTGTCTTCTTTTAAATTTCTGGGTAAGGTATTACTCAAGGATCACACCGCGTGACACAGATGAATACGGTGCTCCCCTTTCATACCCATCCATACTCATAAAAGAAGAATAGGTCAAGAGTATAATTTTTTTTAACCTACAAAAACATAAATAAAATAAAATAAACTGATGATAAATTGTCTTCTTTATATTTTCTGGGTAAGGTATTACTCAGGGATCACACCGCGTGACACGGATGAATACGGTGCTCCCCTTTAATACCTATCCTTACTCATAAAATAAGAACAGGTAAACAGTCTATGGTAATTTATTATATGAAAAAAAATGATTGGAATCTTTAAAACCATGAGTTGCCTCCCATGCAGCGCTTTGGTTTGACGTCGTTAGCTCGACTTGAACCCCCCAACTTATCCAATTCCAACTTTCAAAATTTTAATGAACCCATATTTCTCCACTTCAACTTGATTGAGATTGATTGTTTTTTTAGAATATTTTCCTTGTATAAATCCATGTTCTAAAATAAATCTGAAGATACAAGGAATGTCAGAAATGGTTGATCTAGTTGCATTTTTTGTCTTCCCTAAGACGTCAAGGTTCAATCTAACATTATTGATTTTATAAGAAGAATTAATGAATAAATTATGGCTGTGGGTATCACTTATGATGTAATTCTTATGTGGGGAATGATGGATAATGATTTTGAGTTCTGGTTGATTGCAATTTCCTAATGAAGATTGGCAATTTGAATGAAAGTCAGTTTCTTCTCCATAATATTTAGAAAGAATTGGTTCCGTTTGAAAATATGATTCATCCCCAAAAGTGTCTAGTTGAATTTCAAGAGTGTGTATGGGATCAATGTTTGGTATTTATCCCAATTTTTTATTGATTGGTGTTTTTGAAAAATCATTAATGGAGTTATATTCAGGAAACTCAATCCATGATGACAAATTTTCCTCTTTTGAATCCAAAAAATCAATTTCCTCCTGGTTTAAAGACCCTTCAAAAACTACTCGATCCTCTCCAATTATTCCAAATCCTAAGGTTGGTTCTTTAATAAAGGCATGAGGGGTTTTTGTGTTACAAGATTCTTCTATCAATATTGAGTAAGGGATGGTTTGAGTGGGAATGGGGTCCACACAAGTTTTAATGCTTTGTAGTTCTTGTCCAAAACTTGATACCTCTGAGTTCATTTTTTCCATTTGTTCACACAATTTTTGAAGAATTGTTTCAGGATTAGGATTGATAGATGTTTCGACATCATGGACTTCCTCATTATTCATCTTTTGAATCATTCTTGATAGGTATGGAAATTGATCTTTTAAACCTTCATCATTACAAATTTCGTTCATGTTATTAGGTGTGGGGTATTCATTCAAAGGTTGATTAAAAAAGGTTGGTGATTCCCTATGTGAATTTTCAAACTGATTCTACCCTGAGTTTGTGAAGGGATATTGTTGATTATACTCCATTGGATTTATTTTAAAATTTGGAATCGTGATTTTTGGGGGTCAAAAAAAATAGAAAGGGGAAAAGAGAAGAGAAATGGGGATGAGAAAATAGAAATGAGGGAGAATAGAAAGATGTTCTAAGGTGACTTACTTGGTCCCTGGAAACGGTACCAAAATTTGGTTGCGCCCAAATTTACCCTACTGGTAAAAACGATCGATGTAGTACATGTAGGGGTCGAATCCACAGGGACCAAAGAAGTAACCTTGAGATGCTATGATTGTGTGAAGGATGGGCTATGAAGTAGCCGACTTTGGGTTTGATTTTGGATGGTTTTTAAAGAAAACTAATAAACCTAAGTGAATTCAACTAAATGGAAATGGGTTGATCTTAGGATTATTCTCGGGGTGTATTGAATGAATTTTACTTCATTAGAAAATTTTGGTTTTATTAATTTTTGATGAATCCATTCTTCAAAAATAACATTACATTCATCATTTTCTGGTTTGGTGATTACTAAACACAATTAATAATCCCGTATACACTTAGAGAACCAAATTCATGATCACCCCGAGGTATATGGTCATTTAGTAATTGAATTTAGTTTGCTCAAACACAGTAAAGATGAATAGTAAAAATAATTGAAGAATGGATGTCTTAAATTAATTATCCAATTAACAACAATTTGTTCATAAAATAACATTCAATCCAGCCTTTTCATACTCCTAAGATCATCCCATTAAGGTTTTATCCCTACATTGATGGTATACTCTCAATGGTTTGTGGAAGATGGCTAACAAGAATTGGATTGAAGAAATTAAAACCGCGGAAATAACGAGCACTCCTCCATGTGTGTGAATGAAATTCACACCTATGTGTGAACTAATTCACAACAACACAGAGATATCATTGTGCTTTGTGATAATAAAGTTTTAATAAAAGAAATGTAAAATATAGAAGTGAATGAAGTTGATTAAGAACATAAAGATACAAAAAAGAAACTTACATGGAAATGGAAAACATTACAAAGGAAATTTGGAAGCATAACCTTACAATGAAACAAGCAACAAAAGATGATATGAAAAATATCCACCCCTATTCCCTTTACCAATATCTCCTTATATAGGAATATTAGGAGCCTTAGGTCCATCCCCCAATAATTAATCCCCCCCAACAATTAATAGAGTCAAATGGAGGGTGAATAATCAAAACGAAATTGATGTTTCGAATTTGACCCGGAAAACTGTCCAGATTCGTCCACCATATTGACGTGTGAATTAGAAAATGAAGAATGCCGAATCCAGAGGGGTTGTAGAAGGGAAATATCTTCCTCCATCTGTCCTCTATGAGCTGTAAACATTTCAGGAAATTTTGATCATCCGTTTGGAAGTTATGGTCGAAATAGTGGGACAGATTTCTGTGCATTAATGTCGGGTCCACCATTTAAATCTCAACTTCAGATCCCTTTATCATCATGAACCCATCAGAATTAGATCCGGTCACAGTTGAATAAAATGATCCTCATATTTTTATCTTTCTACTGTATAAATTTTAGCTTCATTGAGCTTAGTTTCAGGGCCCCACATTTGTTTGATGTGCCTTAGGCCCATTATGCTTTTTCCAGCAAGTTTCTGCCTTCAGGCGCAAAATTCTCCATCTTCCTTTGGGATTCATCCAGCGGACCTAAAAGATAAAATGTTCCAAACAAAGTGATAAATAATATCCCAAAATTTAAAATTCATAAAGTTAATATAATATTGTCAACAAACATATGAATGATTGGTCCCAAATTTGCATTTTAAACATGATATGCATTTTTGATGAGAAATGAAGTTCTATTTATGTAATGCCCTAAAAACAATGTTTATATACTTTGGAACAATGAATATAAAGATATTAACAATTAATATTGTCCACTTTTAGTGACTAATCAATACTACATGGATTGCACGTAGTAATTCAGGTCATGTGGGATAACTATGTGGTAGGTGCCTCTTGGACAGTTCGGGGTGCACGGTTCCACACAGTTTGGAAACCCGTGTGGGAAAACCATGCGCAATGTCAAGGTTATTAAAAATCTGAAAATCCTCTTTGTGTCCTCTTGTTATTTTTTCCTAAAACCCCCTTGGTCAACCCATTTGGCCTACACAACCCTAGGCTCCTCTCTATCCTCCTCTTCTCCCCCTTGGGCTCCCTTCCTTTGGTGTATTTTTTGTGATTTCTTCAAATAATCTTCAAGTGGTTTCTCTCTTAGTTATTCCCTATTTTCTAGGTTTTATCCTCTTCTTTATTAAGGTTTCATATCTTCAGTGAGTTTTATGGTCTTTTTAGGGTTCAATATTGATTTTTAGGGTTCAATATTGAGGTTTGTTTTGGATATTTACTTTCTAGGTTCTTATGGTGGTTTGATTTCAATTTCTAATCAATTTCAAGAATTTTCTACACTTGAGGTTGGTGGTTCTATTCCATAACATTGTTAGATGATTTTTATATGTTTGTTTTGTATTTAAAAATGTTTTATGGTTCAATTGTGTGGTATGAAATATATTTTGGAAGTGTTTTCACATGTTTTCATGATGAATGTGGATTTTATAAAGGGAAAGGTTATGTTTGTGTATGTTTTATTATGATGCTTCTTAAAAATGATTTTATGATTTGTGTGGAAAGTTATAAATGGGGTTTCAAATGGATTTAAAAGTTTTAATGAGTTTTCTAAACCAAATAATAATTTTTTTCATATATTTTTCCTTGTTTTTCACCTTTAGTATGAATTTTAAATTTTTTAAATGATGGGAAGAAAGTTTTAAAAATGAACTTGGTTTATGTGTGGATTTGAAAGGGGATTATCCCATATAATTGGTTGATAAATTGTGTGATTTTATTTCATTTTCTAAAATCGGGATTTATGAATTGCATAAGTGGTGGTAAACATATTTTAGAGTGGTTTGGGTGTGTGTAAAATGGAAAGTGTTTTGGTTTATGGAAAATGGTGATTTCCCAGTGTATATATAATACTTGGCATGTGTTTGTGAAAAGGGTGTTTTGTGTGACATGTGAAATGAGAATTTTAGCACAAGGGAATCCCAGATATCTAGTTGAGAAGGCTAGGACTAGTAAACTAGTGATATGGAAGTGGTAAGTCCTAGTTTCATTTAGCTGGATTGATGATCACAACACTAACTAAACTATGAGTATGATTGATCACCACTATAACTTTGGATGCTTCTCATATCTAGTGGATTATTCATGAGGACCCTAAATATTGTGGTTACTATAACACCTTTCACCAAGGTACGAGGTTCTAGTGTCTCACTCGAGCTAGATCACCCCTAGGTATTTACGCATGGTTCTCTCTTGTGACATGAGACTTATGAGATTTGGTTCCATCCATCACCATATGTTTGACCATGAGTGAATTTAATGTTAAAATAAGTTTATCTTATTAAAATCTACCTTTTTAAATGTTACCTTTAAAAGTTTTGTTCTGAAAATGATTCCTTGAAGAAATAGTTTTCCTTTAAAACGATTTTTTTGAAAATGTTCCAAAGTTTTTTATATAAATAGTACATGTTAATTTATCTTTTAATTTTATATCTTGGAATCCTTTTATATTAAATGGAATCATACTGGTATATGGATTACACCCTACGTACACCTTTGGGTGTATGTACACTTTGTTATGTATGATCCAGGTAAAGTGATGATGAGTCGTGGAGATGTCGATGGTTTAGGTTGCTAGTGTTCCGTATGTTGTAAGTAATGGTGGTGGTGGATTGACGGTGATTCCCCTCATGTTTCATAGTGGTTTTTATGATGTTTTGTAGTTTCCCTTTCATGGTAGTGTTTTTTTGTTTTGTTTAAAGTATAAAATCTTGAATCTGAAAATTGTTGTATCTTGTTTGGTTCAGGTTATTCAGTTATTCCATGTTAATTATCATGGGTTATTCTTGATTATGAAATTGTGTTAAATCATTACCAATGTATTTTTTTGATACTCAGGTGCTAGTTTCCAACCTGTGGGGATCGAGAACACCCTTTGGTCCATGCCACGTGCCTGTTTAGGTGTCAGGTTGGATGGAACTCTAGCTTGGTTCATGAAAAAATGGTATCAGAGAAGGTCACACTCTTTTTAGGTCATTTTATTTGGAAAAGAGTCTAGGTAGAGTAGATCTAAGATTATTGGGATTTGAAATTCTAGTTATGAGTAGGGTTCCTGGTTAGCACACCTCATGATGGGATTTTATTTTCCATGGTAATTCAGGTTTCTTTTGGTTTCTTTGGTTCTTGAGGGTTGTTTTATGTTTGGAAATGAAAAGAGAGTTAAGATAAAGGTACCAGTGATCACACAGGGCTTGGAAATCAATGTGGAGCTGGGGGAATGGTCCTAGAATACTCTCTATGATGGTGGTGTGATTGGCATATGGCCTCTAACAACATAACCAAGTCACCCACTAACACTAGTTTCCTCTTGTGAATTGTTTTTCTTTTTCTTGGGTTCTGAAAATTGTTTTGAAAACCCTTATTTTAAAATTGTGAAAACTGGATTTAAAGAAGTGATGATTTGATTTTTGGAAAGGGGAAAATGGATTTTCAGAATTAAATTTGAGTAATATATTATAAAAATGGATTTTTATGAAATGAACTTTGGGGTAAAATAAGAATAGCTTAGTGAGGTTATATTTTTATAAGAAAGAGTTGGAGCTTAATGAAATAATTTTTTTGGAAAGTAATTTTTTTTAAATAGGTTTTGAAATTTGTTTTTAACCAAATTATTTTTTATGTAATGGTATTTGTTTAATTTTAGAAATTTTTTGGAATGGGATAATTTGATTTTTAATGTGAACTAGGGATTTTTTATTTTTGAAAGAGATGAAAGGGATTGATGTGTGGAGCTTGAAAATGGTTTTAGATTTTGGGTAGCTATTGAAATTTTTAAAAGTTTTATGAATTTTTGAAATGGGAATTAAATTGAGAAGTTGAGGGGGTGGGTTGGATGTTTTTTTAGAAAGTGGAAAAGTTTTTTTTGACCGATGGTATTTCCATGAGTGATCACATGCATAGATATGTGTGAATAGTTGATAGAATGAATGTATGAGTTCCTCAATTGGTATAAGTGTATGCGTTCCTGGTTTGGCATGAGAACATGAATATCCGAGGCTCTATCAGATACCATTAGTGAGTGTGAAACCCACCAGCCATGTTTTATTCTCAAAAGTGATTTTAAGAGAAAATGTGATATTTTGGTAACCAATAGTTGTGTCATGTGTCTCTTTGTGACTTGGGAGTGTTGAATATGGGATTTTTTCTATGTGAGAACTGTTCTAGTTTGAATTGTGTTTTATGTTTGAGTTCTTATTGATGAGTTTGTTTTGAGATTATGGTTATTGGGTTCTTTTTAAAGTGTTATGGGAAGACATTAATTTGGTTAACTTTGTGTTTTTGGTGTTTGTTTATGGTGAGTTTTGGTTGATGGATTAGTTTTATAGGGATTTCAATTTTATTTTTGGAAATGTGTACACCCCTGCAAGATTTGATGCACATTAAAAGTGCGGTTATGGGTGGTTCAACATTAGCAGACCCTCCAGTTGATCAACCCCTTGAATTTATTCTTGAGTCTCAAGAGTTTAATCCTCCATTATATTATAATCATGTGAATCCCCTAGAATCGTAAGAGTGGATTCATAAAATTGAAATAAGCCTTAGTTTTTTTAAGTTTCCTGAGTCATCAAAGGTGATGTTTTCCACCTTTGTGCTTAAAGGTTTGTCCTGGAAGTGGTGAAGGAAAATTATAATAAGGGAAAGTGTCCCAAGTCTGTTGATGTTGGATGGAGTGTTAAAAGGCCTTTAGACCTTCATCAGTCTCTTTTAAGTGAGGGATCATATTGTTCCATCAGTGAGAAAAATCTAGTCATAAGAATTCATCATGTTCATTTGCAGAAATAGTGTGTTGTTTTTGGATTTGTTTAAAGTTCTTTTCTTTTAAATTCTTCTATATTGGTAATGGTTGTATTCCATGTAGGTGTCATGTTTTCTTTCAAATGAAAAAGTGGATGTTGTGAAATATTTTGAGAAACTCTATTTTAACATAAGTGTGTTTTTCTTTCAGAAATTATAAATTTCTATATTTTAAATGGAAGTGTATCTCATGTGTTCTTTGTTCATTTTTTTTCTTTGTTTAATGAGAAAGAGGATGATACATGTGTGTCCCTTAAATCCATGTCTCGATGAAAGCACTATGTTGGAGAAATTGAGTCTGGTGGGCTGTTTTGTTCTTTTGTTTCTACCTAGAGGGTTGTATGGTCACTCAAGAAACCAAATAATGTGTTTCATTCGAGTATTATCAGCTTCTAACTGTGAGTCTGGAGATGATTCAAACATTAGGGCTCCATCCATAGGCCCTAGAGTGAAGTTTGCGTGCAGTCAGGGACCCTAGGGTGTGAGGGACCTCAATATGGTTTGTTCTCCAAGGTTGTATTGGGATATTTTAAGCATCTCTATTGTAACTCATTTTCCTTTTAAAGGTCCCATTTTGGGGGCAGTGGTGTGATGGCCTCATTCTTCATTGTGATCCTTGTGGGTATAAAAGTTTATCCTTGGCCGTAAAGAGACATGGAAGTCTTTTTTTCTTGGTATTCCAGTGGATTTATAGATGTGGATCCCTATTCGGTTGTCCTTGCGTAGTTGACCTTCGTGGATTGGTTTCGGTTTTGGTCTATCTCATGGGTGGTTGTTTTCCTTATCAAGTTGTCTTCCCCTAATGGAGGGGTTTGTTAGATCATGTTTGGTGGTCTGTACTAGTTGGTTAAGTTGGTTAGTTCTTATGGTGGGGATACCCACTGTGGGTCTCTTTCATATTTCATCTGGAGTCACTAGTACAAAAAGTATTTACCACATCAAATTTTTTTACGTCGGTTATAAATAACTGATATGAAAGTACAAAAAAAATTGATTTATCGCATTGGTTATATTATAACCGATGTAAAAAAAATTAATTATCTTGGTTTATCATGTCAATTATAAAATAACTGATGTGATAAATCAAGTATCTAGATTTATCACATTAATTATAAAAAAACCAACGTGATAAAGAAAAAATAATTGCTTTATAATGTCAGTTATTATATAACCGACGTTATAAATCATTTTATCATTTCAATTATAAAATAACCAACTTGAAAAATGTAATAAAACACTTTTTATAAGGTTGGTTATTAAATAACTGATGTGATAAATCTTTTAAAACGTTTATGAAGTCTTGTTTTATGTTATTCCACTATTTTTCTTTTCAGAAAAAGTGACTCGGTCTCTCTCACGCAGAAACCCTACAATCAATTATTCAATCTCGTTGCCTCAAAACTCATTTTAAAAGCTTCGTTCATTGTGTTTTTCATTTGCACATCTATTCTATTGACTTTAAACTCTCATGTACGCTTCGATTTCGATCATTCAAGGATGCTCAAAATTTCATTTTGAGATTCCATAATGTATTTCACCATTTCTTGTTGAAATTTCTTTTTTATCCTGATATTTTTTTACCATTGGTCGTTCACAAATTCCCTAAATCTAAAAAATCCATAAATCTAGTTTTGAAATTTCATTTTCACTAGTTATTATTGATTAGATTAACATATATATAGAAATAAATTTTTTTATTAATTTTTTTCCATTTTAATCCACTAGAGAATATATTATATATTTACACTATTTCCAATCATTAGGGTGGAATCTCTTTGTTTGGGTAGTTATGGATATGTTTGAGGTGAATTTAAGGGTTAATGATGCCTCATTTGGATGAAAATAATCAATTTTAGTGTATTGAATAAGAGATGTTATTGGGGTTTCTTATAAGATTTAAAAGTAGGTATTAATAGTGGTTTTCATTATATTTTATATCTATATCTAAGAGGTTTTTGTAGTTTAGAATAATTTAATTTTTAAACATATGAATGTAATTCATGTATTGTCTCCAACTCAGTGCACCATCACGTGACCTGGTCGGTTGACTATGTGACCTCAGGTATGCCTCCACATATGAAAAAGGTTGTTGAATAATATTGAGGGTGCAAGGAATATAGTGTGGAGGAAATAAAGTTTTTTAAAGTGTTGCAATGAGAGCATAAATATAATATAAGAGTTTAGTGAATAAGAAAAATAATGTTAATTATTTAATAAGAATCCAATGATGAGATAGGAAAAGGGGAATAAATCCAAATAAAAATCATATAATGGTATGAAAATATGAATGTAACTAAATGATGTACTAAATTAATATAGGTAAAATACAATAAGACACAAATAAAGAATCCAAAGACCATAGTGTTTAACCCAATCTACATTTTTTATGTATCCTGATGTGTTATAAATGGATAATAAGATCATTGGGATACTAGAAAACACTTGTACATTTTGATAATGAAGTCATTATAACTTCGTATGCTTAAGGGATATTTTTACCACCTTCCCAAGAAAATCTAGGTTCCTATCAAGGCCTGTACACAAGACCTTTTTCCACAATACCATTTTCCAAAAAAAACTCAATAATAATGTTAAAACCCTTAAGGTTACCATAAAAATTAAATTAAATAAAGAAAATATTTCAATTCAATAAAATCCTAAGACCTGTTAGGTTAATATATTAAATAATTAGGATAAAAAATTATGTAAAAAAACTCATGCTTTGATGGGTTAATAATACATCACAGTAGTGGATGATGTTTTTTTCAATTTAGTGGTTTTCTATCTTATTACTCAAAAACAATATCATTATAATTTTCAAATAAGAATATATCTATTTTATATTTCAAAATTTTGTTACTTTCAAATTATGGTATATTTCATATAAATATAAAACAGACTTATCTAACTATATTTTATTTTTAAAATTACTTATATTCATATCTTTTTATGATTTATCATTTATATTTAAACTTATATTCTATTATTATATAGAATTTGTAATTATATTTTTCAATAATGCATATATTTATTTTATATTTCATAATTGTGTTACTTTAAAATTATGACATATTTCATATAAAAAAGAAATTTGTTTATCTTAACAAGATGTATATTTTTTATATTTTTTATAGGTTATAATGATTCAAAGTTGGATTATGGAACATCGAATGAGTGATGAATATGAGGAAGTTGTTGATTCTTTTTTTAAATTTTCTAAACAAAATGTTCTAGATAACGACATGTTTTTATATCCATTCTTGAAAATTTTAAATATAAATAAGTTGAAAAGTAAAGAGATTAAAGATAATTTAATTTGTCATGGTTTTAATCTCAGTTACAACCCTTGTATTTTTCATGGTGAAATAGGGTATAATTTCATATCTACTGATGATTATGCTTTTCAAAATGGTAACTTTGATGAAATTGATGAAATGATTCATGATATTGAAGCAGAATAAATTAAGAAAGAACCAAAAATTTAGTATCTATATGGTGATGCTGAAAAACCATTGTATTCTAGTTGTATGGATTTTACGGTTTTATCATCAATGTTAAGATTTATTAACCTAAAGGTGAAGCATAGATGGAGCGATAAGAGTTTTACAGAGCTGATACAATTATTGAAATACATTCTTCCTAAAGAAAACAATCTTCCATATTCACATTATAAGGCCAATAAAATATTATTCCCAATGGGATTGGGATATAAGAAAATAAATGTCTGTCTGAATGACTATGTGATATTTTAGAAGGAATGTGAATTTTGGTCAGAGTGTCCAAAATGTGGGACATCACGGTATAAGTTCAAAGAAAAATCACAGGCTGGTGTAGATATTAAAGAGATCACTGCCAAGTTATTTTGGTATATTCCTATAATTAATCATTTGAAATATTTATTTTCTAATTCACATGACACAAAAAGGTAAATATGGCATGTTGATTAGAGAAAATGTGATGGAAAAATATGTCATCCAGCAGATTGTGCACAGTGAAAGAAAATTGATGAGCAGTATCCTACATTCGTAAATGAAGTTAGAAATCTCAGACTTGGGTTGTGCACAGATGGAATGAATCCATATTGAATCCTCAATAGCACACATATTTCATGTCCTATTTTATTGGTAATTTTCAACCTATCTCCCAAATTTTGTATGAAGCATAAATATGTCATGTTGAGTTTAATGATCTCTGGACCAAAACAACTCTGAAATGATATTGATGTTTTCTTATTGCCATTAATTGATTATTTGAAACTATTATGGGAGGATGGTATTAAGGAAAATTATTCTTATAAATTGGAATATTTTAAACTATATGCAGTGATTATGTTCGCTATAAATGATTTCCAAGTGTATGGAAATTTTTCTGGATACAGTTTTATGGCGTATAAAGCATATCCAATTTCTGAAAAACAGACTTTATATTTTCAATTGAATCATGGAAGGAAAATAGTATACGTGGGTAATCTAAAGTTTTTGCCTATGGATCACTCTTATAGAGTATTAAAAAAGGCATTCAATGGCTCACAAGAATTTTATATTACTCCAAAACCTTTATCCACTATTGAGTATTTTGAGAGGGTGAAAAACCTTGATGTGACATTGGGAAAGGCACATAAATTTGATAATAATAGACATATTTGGAAGAAACAGTCAATATTTCTTGAGATACCATATTGGAGATATCATAAAGTAAAACATAACATTGATTTCATTCATGTGGAGAATAATATATGTGATAGTTTGATTTCAATATTATTATATATTAAAGGAAAGACTAAAGATGGGTTGAATGCAAGATTAGACTTACTATCAATGGGAAAATATTTGGAGTTAGCTCCTACTCCTAATGGAAGATGAAAATTTATTCCCCTAGCTTGTCATACATTATACAAGAGGGAAAAATTAGTTTTTTTAGAGTATTCATGATATCAAAGTGCCTCACAGTTATTCTTCAAATGTAAAAAAAATATCTTTGAAGGATTTGAAGTTGACAGGTATGAAATATCATGATTTTCACTTCATGATGCAACAACTTCTTCCATTTACATTATGTTGAATATTTCCATTTGTGTCAAAATGACTATCATGAAGGTGTGTTATTTTTTCAATTCAATTTTTAATAAGGTGATTGATTTAGATGCTTTGAAAATTTTGGAAAACAAATCAATTTTTATACTTTGTCAATTTGAAATGTATTTTCCTCTATCTTTTTTTGATATAATGGTTCATTTAATTGTTCATTTGGTCTGAGAAATAAATATTTGTGGACCTATATATCTATGTTGGATGTATCCTTTTGAAAGTTATATAAAGATATTGAAGGGGTGTGTTAAGAATCCATATCGACCTAAAGCCTCAATTGTTGAAAAGTATATTTATGAGGAGGTTGCGGAGTTTTGTATGAGATACTTTTCTATAGTGGAGTACATTGGTTTGCCTCCATCTCACCATGAATGACTTAATAATGAGGGAAAAGGGATTTGTGTCTTGAAAGTCAAATCATTGTCAGGTGAACATATGAAGAAGTTACATTTATACATCTTGAATAACATGTATAATGCTCAACCATATATTAAATTGCGTATTAATTAGTTGAAACAATGTCATAAAAAGAATAAAGAAATGTGTATTTTGAATGAGCATGACAAAAAAAAATCCATGGTTTAAAAAGACCATGCTTGGTAGATCATATGCATCATATACATTAAGATGATTAGTAGGTGTTCTGGGTTTAAATGTGATAACATGGTCCAGGTATGACATTAATGGTGTAAATTTCATACAAAAACTCAGGACAATAGAAGTGCAGTTCAGAATAGTGGTGTATTGGTGTTCACAGAAGCAATTCATTTTTCAAATTATAAAGACAAAAACCCAATTTATGTACCAAGTGCATATTATGAAGTTGTTGAAGAAATATGGGAGGAGTATTACATTAAAATTAAAGTTCTTATGTTTAATTTCAAATGGTTTATTTGTAATAATAGTGTCATACACAATGAATTTTGAATGACACTTTTTAATATGAATATATTGTAAGAAACAACTAATTATTTTATAATGGAAACACATGAAAAACAAATTTTCTATGTTCTTGATCAATCCAATATGCAGTGGTCTATTGTTTTAAAATGAAAAAATATATGTTGGTCATGATCAACTTGATTAAGATTATGATTTATGAGAGATCCCTAATTCCATGGAAGTATTAATAGATAATAATGATGAGAATGTTGTAGATATGGTTTACACCATAAGGAATGATCGCAGTGAAGGAATTTGGGAAAATAATCCATTAGTACATTCCTAATATTACAAGTAACATATGTTTATTTCTCGTTTACTTTTATTAATATTAAAAAAAAATTAGATATTGTATTTTTTTCTTTATTAAAACATATATTAAAACTAATAAGTAGAAATGTTTTTTATTTTATTTTTTTTATTTTTATTTTACTATGTTTTCCATTACGTAACTTATATATTTATTTATTTTGTGGAATGAAAATTATTTTAAATCTATATGTTAAAAAATATTATTTTAAAAAATGATTTATTAAGTTGGGTAATTTTTAATATTCCTACACCAATTTTGGTTTTTTTCATTCATTTACATGACATTTTATATATCATTACTGTTGTTATAATTTTAGTTAACTATAACAAATATGAATAATAATGTTTTAAGTTTTAGTTTACTTTTTTGTTTTATAATTTTTCTTTTTTTGTTTACATTAGTATTGTAATATGTGAATTTTTATATTTTGTATACTAAATGTTTGTTTCTTTGATTTTATGGATAATGAAATATCAATCATTTGATCAACCACAAAATTCTGGAGATGAGTGTCATGATCATACCTATGGGTAGAAACATCCATATGATTCTCTTGATGTTCCCCAATCTTCTTCATGTTCTCCCATAACGGTAAAGAAGAGTCTGAGGGTTGGTAAACGTGGCATCACACATTTACAAAAAATATTACTTGCTCATAGCTAGGACTAGAGGTTAGTTATAGCCTTTGATGAGAATAATATTCAAAGAGGTCCTAATACAAAACAATTCATGAGGTTTGTATCAAATCAGGATAAAAGAAATGTCAGCATTTTGTTTAATAATTGGAGAAGTGTTGAAAAAACAACACTACCTCAGTTGTGGGAGACCATTTTGGTAAGATATTTTTCTATTTTTTGACTAATCTTGAAATGTTTATATTATAATATGTTTCCCTCTTATTTATTATATGGAATTTGATATACCTGACACTAGAGGAGTTAGGAGGAAATGTTTATTAATGGATGTTAGTAGATGGAGGGATTTCAAATCAACTCTCACATATGATTTCATTTTTAGGGATAGGAAACATGAAATTCCATGTCATATATATCCTTTTATAGATGAAGACACGTGGAAACAATTTTTCTAAAGTAGAAGACAAGAATATTGTTTTGTAAGTGCAATGTATACTTTTAGAAGTTTTGTTATATTAATGAACTTATTAATGAATTATTAATGATTTTTTATTCTTAATTTTTAAGAATCAAGGAGATCTCATCAAGATATCCAATCTAGAAATGTATACCCACATAGTTTATCTCTGGGAGGGTATAATTTATTGGAAAAAAATGATGGTTAAAAATTAAAAAAAAACTTAGAGCTGAGTATTCCATCTTTGGAGAGGTTTCCCCTCCAACTCCTCTATCTATACATGAAAAATATAAGAGGGCTCAGATGAGGAAAAAGGGGTAATATCTTATAGAATAATTGAGGGTCGTATCCGAGAGGATAGTAAGTTGTTTATTTTATTTATTTAAGTAGATTTAATTATTTATATACTTTGAATCATTACATAATTTTTCAAATAATTCATACAGGATTATCTTGAGGAGAAGAGCACACAGGGGGTATTTAAAGCTGATGGAAGGCACGATATGTTATCTGTTGCATTGGGAAAGTCCAAACACCTAGGTTGTGTAGGAGGATACCCGACGAGTGTATTGATAAGAAAAGTGTTACCACGTTATTCAACTTCTTTCATGGAGGGTTTATATCAGAAAAAATAGAATATTCGGAGGATGAAGTTCACAATATTAATGTAGTGATGTAGGAAACGATCATAGTATCGATGCAATCTATGTTTGCAGACATACAAAGACAATTTCAAACTGCAGCTCCCACTTTACCTCCACCAGTAGTTCCCACTCCCCCACCACCACCTAAAAACCCCATTATTTATCCCCCACCTCCACCTACAGACCCCATTATTTATCCTCCAACACTACTTACATACCCCATTTTTTATCCTACTTCTACACCCCTCCTCCACAGCTTCCTAGTTATTTTGAGTTGTATATTGACGATCCTCATTATCATATAGTTTTATATGGGCTGATATATTATAAGAAGATAAAATTCATCATAAATATTTAGAGGTAGATAAGAATAAGGTCACTGCACAAGATATTATAGATATATCAACTAGAGTACCATTACCTACAAATGATTTGACGAAAATTGGACAAAGTATTAGCCACTTTTTAGTTTAGCCATCTAGACTTCTACGACCCATTACCATAGATGTATGTGTATGTTATATATTTTATTTTATTTTTTATTAATTTTTTTTTAAAATTTGAAATTTAATATATTTATTTATTTATTTAGAGTAATACTTTAAAGGTAACGAAATGTTCTATATACAAGAATAAAGACAAAGGGCTATGACATCAGATTTAGATTCTAGTAGGCTTGATAGATTGTAAAAATATTCCAATTTTTTGGCAGTTCATTATATGTTTCCAATAGAAGATCATGTTTTTGGATGTCCAATAGATGTGGGGATTGTGAAAAATTATATCATGGAGCTTGTTACTAAAGATAAGTTGGGCAACAACATGGTGCAAGTTTTTTTCATGTAAATATTTACAAAAATATTTAACTACATTAAATTTATTGAAAATTTATTATAGTTTATGTATTGTATTAGGTATCTTTATAAAATTTGTGAGATTAATGAGAGGACATATGTATATGGGTTTATGGACCCACAGTTGATTTCACCTAGAGCGCATGAATTTGATGAGGAACAAAAAGCAGTTTATATTTCTGAAAGATTTCAATAGAATATAATTATGCAGTGTTGTATGTTTCCTTATGTTGATAGGTATGAAACATATATCTCACAAATTTTTATTTATATTTTAACATAATAACCACTAAAAATAAATTTTCATTTATATCAGTTACCATTGGATGTTAGGTGTTTTTGTCCAAGGGAGAAAACACTTTATTGGATATGCTATATCCATAGCGATGTGAGAGGAAATTTTAAGAACATAATAGAAAAGTAAGTTTTAATTTCTTAATAGTTGTTTATATTATATTTAATTTTAAATTTATTTCATTCATATTATTTTCTAACAGGGGATGGGGTTTCTTTCAAAAATGTACAAAGAAAAAGAGTTCCAATATCAAATATATAAAAGTAAAGGTGAATATCCATTTATAATTAGTACATTTTGGATGTATTATATAAAAATGATATTTTTAATTGAAAAAATAAATTAAACATAATTTTCATAAACAACAAGGTGTCATTGAATTCAGATATTATTTGTTAAGATTTATGTATGAAATAATTACAACTCGAACAATTATGAAGTTCGATCAGGTTAGATTTCCTTATAAATTATTCTATAATATTTCATTTGTTTTATTCATTATACATTATAACTACTTTATTTTTAATTTTTATATATTTGATAACCCTCAAACTTATAGTTCATAAGAGTTCAAACACTTACAAGTGGAATGGTCAAATTATTTTGCAGGTTTGATTGTATTTTAGTTTTTTTAGTGAATATTGTAATTTTTAATGTTATAATTGTAAATATGTATTTGGTAGTTTTTTGGTTGGATTTAGGTTTGTTTTTAGTTAATATTGTAATTTTTTAATGTTGTAAATGTGAATGTGTAATTTATCTGCTGGTTTTATTATTTATATTCTGTTTCTTCTTGTTTCTGGTCTGGTTTCTGGTATGGTTTCTAGTTTAGTTTTGGTTGTTTCAGGTTTGGTTCTATAGTGGAGAAAAAGGGATTCATAAATTATTTAAAAAATATTATTTTTTATGTTAGTTATTTTATAACCGAAAACGTATACAATTTTTTTACATCATTTATTTAATAACTGACATTAAAAACATTCATACCAAATCATTTTTCACATCGTTTATTAAATAACCGACATTAAAATTTCACCAAGATCGAAGTTTTCCACATCGGTTATACAAAACTGACCTGGTAGACTATTTTTTATGTCAATTATTTAATAACCAATGTGAAAAAACCTTCACTAAAGTGTCTTTAATGTTAGTTATTAAATAACCAACATAAAAAACCTCCTAACTAATATTTTTACATCATTTTATATTAATAGATTTTAAAAAATATGATTTTTTACATTTCTTGCAACAACGTCACCATAAAAATGATGTGGAAAACCTTAAAAAACCTATATAAAAATCATTTTTTTCATTAGTGAGTAAGTAAGTGGTCATTCATTTTAAATGGTAGGGAGTCCATTCGGGCCACCCTATGGTGATTATCCCATTTAGTGTTTGGTGTTGGCTTGGAAGAGGGTAGTCTCATTGGAGCTATATAATCTTGAGATCCTACCTTGAGTAAGCATCGGGGTGGGAGTGTTACTATCATTTTTTTTGAAGTAAGGTTGAAAAGGTATTTCTTGAGAAGTGGTTTGGGTTTGTTTGTTCATTTCAAATAATAGGTATGAGTTTCGATTAGTAATGTATGTAGTGATATTGTCTTGAGATGTTGTATTATATAGTTGTGAGTATTCCTTTTCATTTATCTATCAATTAGAGGTGTTGTAGATTTTTGGGGGTAGAAGGCGTATGGTGGGGAGTCCATTCTGGCCCCCTGAGTTCAAACTTGTGAACCACTTTTTTTGTTCATGGTGTTCTCACTTTCTTCTCATTTGATGTTTTTTTGGCACGTTCTTGATCTATAGAGGAGTATCGATTTTTTTTAGATCAATCCTTGTTGTGGATTTCAGGGGGCAGAAAGAATTATGGTGGGGAGGATTGTCACGCCAAAGTTTTTATTTTTGTTCTTGGATCTGGTTCATTTATGGTTCTCAGTTTTTATCTCGGGAAACTAGTGTGATGGGTTTGAAATTTTGAGGCAATTTTCTATTTATTTTTTGTCTAGCTTTTTTACCTTAGGTTTTTCTTGTGTTTCTTGACAAAAATTGAAAATTTTATACCTACAATATGTGGTGAATGGTTGGTGCATGGTTAAAGGAAATTGTGCACCCCTTCCCAGGTAATTGTGAGTTAGGTGGTGGTTTTCAAGTAGTAGCTACTATAAGGCTTGAAAACAGTAATTCAGGATACATGGGATAACCATGAGGTAAGTGCCTCTTGGACAGTGAGGGGTGCATGGTTCTACACAATTTGGAAAACTGTGTGTGATGTCCATATCATTAAAAATCTAAAAATACCCCTAGTTTCCTCTCAAGATTTATCCCTAAACCCCCATTACTCAACCCATTCAGCTTCCTCAGCCTAAGGTCTCTATTTATCCTCCTCTTGGATCCCTTGGGATCTCTTCCTTTGGTGTATTCGATGTGATTTCTTTAAATAATATCCAAGTAAGTTGTTTATCTCTCAGTTTTTACCTCTTCTCTAGGGTTTCTCCACTTATTTATTAGAGTTTCATAACTCTAGAAGGTTGGGTGGTCTTTTAAAGGTTGAATCTTGATTTTTAGGGTTCAATATTGATGGTTTTGGTCGGATCTATCCTTTCTAGGGTCTTTTAGTGGTGCAGTTGTAGTTTCACACTAATTTTCGGAAGTTTCTATACTTGAGGTAGGTGGTTCCATTCCCTAACATAGTTAGATGATTTTAATATGCTTTTTTGTGTGTTTAAAAATATTCTATGGTTCAATTTTGGGGTTTGAAATATATTGTGGAAGTGTTTTGGAATGTATTCATGAAAAAAGTGGATTTTTTAAAGGTAAAGGTTATGTTTCTGTATGTTTTATTAGTATGTTTCATAAAAAAAGGTGTTATGCTTTGTTTGGAAAGTGATAAATGGGTTTTCAAATGGATTTAAAGCTATGAATGGGTTTTCTAAATGAAATGATAATTGTAGCATATTTGTTTCCTTGTTGTGCACCTTTAGTATGAATTGTAAATTGTTTAAGTGATGGGAAGAATGTTTTAAAAATGAACTTAGTTTGTGTGTGGATTTGAAAGGGGCTTAGACCATGGAATTGGTTGATCAATTATATGATTTTCTTGTGTTATTTCAAATAGGAATTTATGACTTTCATAAGTGGTGGTAAATATATATGAGAGTGGTTTTGGTGTGTGCAAAATGGAAAGTGGTTTGGTTTATGGAAAATGGAAATTTCCTAGTGTATTTATAATGTTTAGAATGTGTATGTGAAAAGGGTATTTTTCGTGACATGTGAAATGAGAAATTGAGCACAATAGAATCTTAGGTATCTAGGTGGGTAGGCTAGGACTAGTACACTAGTGATACATAAGTTAAAATTATGGGTTTCACTTAGTTGGATTGATTATTACAACACTAACTAAACTATGATGATGATTGATCACCACTATAACTTTGAATGTTTCTCCTATATAGTGGTCTGTGCATGAGGATGGTGATGGTTTTGGTTACTATACCACCTTTCGCCGAGGTATGAGGTTCTAGTGTCTCACTCAAGCTAGATCACCCCTAGGGACTGACCCATGGTGCTATCTTTTGACATGATACTTATGACATGGGGTGTCATCTGTCGGCATACGGTGGACCTTGAGTTTTTTTCATTTTAAAGAAATTTTGTCTTAGTAAAATATTCCTTTTTAAATGTTACCTTTAAAAGTGTTGTTCTTATAAAATTTCCTTAAATAAATAGTTTTCCTTCAAAAATATTTTCTTGAAAACGCTCCAATGTTTTTGTATAAATAGTGCATATCAATTTATCTTTTAATATTATATCATGGAATCCTTTTCTTTTGGGTTCCATCCTATTAGGATTTGACTCACACCCTATATACACCTTTGGGTGTATATAGACTTTTTTATTTATGATCCAGGTAAAGGAAAGATGAGTCATGGAGATGTCAATGATTCAGGTTGCTAGTATTCCACATGTCATAGGTATCAGTGGTGGTGGCTTGAGAGTGACACCCCTCATATTGTATGGAGGTTTTTGGAACATTTTGTAGTTTCCCTTTTATTATAGTCTTTTTTTGTTTTATTTAAAGTTGTAAATATTGAATCTGAAAATTTTTCAGGACATGTTTGGTTCTGGTAATTCAATTATGTCATGTTTATTATCATGAATTATTCTTGGTTATAAAATCGAGTGAATTTTTTTCCAATGTATTTTTTTAATACCTAAGAACTAGTTGACATCTTGTGGGGATCAGGAACACCCTTCAGGACATTCCATGTTCCGAGTCAGGTTTTGGGTTGGATGACACTTCATCTTGGTTCATGAAAGGGGTATTACATTTTGGTTAATTAAAGGTATGAAAATAAAATTATTTATTGAATAAATATTCAAATACCTCCAAAGTAATTACTTTATTGAGTTTAACTTGAAAAAAAAATTCCCACCATTTTCATGTGAGATCATCTACCATATATAACACTGGATTTATCTTTAAATCATCTTGAATTTAGTGTAAATAAAAAATTTTATTGATCCTATTATACCATGTTTTCTATTGTTCAGGTCCTAAATCCCCCTAAAAATTTGGTAGATTTTTTTTTCTAAAATTGCAAGGTATGATCAGTATGGCTTGATTACCCAATTTGATTCCCTTTTTCCAAAACCTATATTACTTTCACAATGCTTTGAATAAGTTCTCAGTTCACCTGTGGTTCAAGTGAAACCACATTATCTTCTTCTCCCTCTTGCTGGTTTCTAGTTCTTCTAACCGATGTCATCATTCTCGAACTATAGTAATAATCTCAAATCAGTTATCACATGTTTAAATTTTTTTATAAATTATTTTAAATCACATCAATAAATTTTGTCATAATATTATTTCAAAATCAATAATTTGATATAACATATGAATGATGTAACTCTAGTGGGAAGTATTCGTACTGATGCATGATACTAGATGCTCATTAGTTCAACTCATGATGATGAGTTGAATACATGTATAGAAGTGTTTATCAACACTTTCTGTACCTTAATCACCCTATAAATTATATTTCTAGAATAAATGGGATAGATACACTTTTTTATGATATAAATTTCAAGTCACAACATATCTTGTCTCCTTACAGCCATCCTAGCAAATGGGTCATAACAGATTAACCCCACTTATAACATCCTGACCCAACCCATTGTCTTGGGAGGGAATGAAATGCCACTAAAAATAGGTGAAATACCCAAGATTCTAAAGGATAAAAATAAATTTTATGGGATTTAATGAATCATGTGGTATGATTTTCCATTTAAAAATCAACCTGAATGGAATCTGTAATAAAAAATACAATATAATTCATGATAAAAAAAGATTAATTCCCAAATTAATATGAAAAAATAATAAAATTAGAAGTTTAATAAATAGAATAAAATATAATTATATATTCCTAAGATAATAAATCTTAAGGAACATAATTCTCAAGGTAAAAAGACATAAGTAAACAAGGTGGAACCACTCCAGACTCCAAGTCTCAATAGCTTCCTCAAGCTTTGAATCCATACATCTTTGACCACAAAATCATGAAACTCCACTGGTAAAATATGAAACCTTACCCTTACCCATATCATGATAAATGTAATATTCCAACACACTGGGGTTCATATTCATGGGTGAGTATACAACCCTATAGAAAACCCTGAGAGTACCCCTAAAATCCCATAAAATGGGAAATAGGTTAGTTCATATTTTATTTTAAAACAATGACTAGAATAATCATGAAACTAGTGATATATATATATATATATATATTAAGTTAGTGAAATAAATCACACAAAAAACACACCCATGGTATGAGCCCACATACCTACGCATAACACCAATCAATGCAACCACTTCTTGAAGGCCCCCTCGAGCAGTATAACTCACGAGTGGTATCCATCCTTCTAGCCCCAATTCATCACTTAGAAACAAAATAAAATGTTCCAAAAGATTTATCACTATGACTATGTCTAACCCACATGGCCCTATTATATAAATATGAATACAAAACTCAGCAAATTCATTCCAAGTTCTCACACAAAAAAAAATTATTTTAAAAACCAAATTCAATTAATCATTTAATCAAACACATAGTGAGAATCAACCAAAATTTAAGATTTTATGACTTACCAAGAAAGATTAATTTCCAACTGAGGTTTCATAAGAGTTTTCCAAAAAAATTATAAAAAAAATTATAAAACTATAAGCCTTCACATTATAGGTCAAAGTGGAAAAAGAAGAGAAGACACCTACCTCTAGTGTATTTGATGTGAATAATTATCCTTTGGTCTTGAAGATATGGGATTCATAATTCATTCCTTCAAAAAATACCAAAGTAGATTTATCAAGTCATAATCTAACCAATAGATTTGGGAAAGGGAAGGCTAATCATTGGATCCACTTTAGAGAAAATTGGAGGATCAATGATAGAGAAGGAGAATGGGGATATTACCATTAATTTCATAGATCCAATGCTCCTAGATTCATTTAAATCAACTATAAAAAGGAATAATATTACCAAAATATCTTATAGGAGTTCTATAATTCTAGATCCTAGGTTATAGGAGAAATAAATTGGGTTTCCTAGGAGTTATGGTTCTTTAAAAAATTTGGATTTAATTAATCTCATTGAAAAATTAGTCTTCATGGTTTGGAAAATAATTCACTAACTGTGAAAATCAGATATGTCCATAAAATTTAGAATTCATGAGGTTAATTCATGGATTTCCCAAATTGTGTGTCTACCTAGAAGACCTCTCCAACTCTTTCACAATTAAATGAGTAATCTTTATGGTTTCACCAAATCATTCTCAAATCATAAACCCTCTTAACCCTCTCTGAAACATTATAAAAAATAAAAAAACTTTCTAAGGACAAATAAAACCATTTCATACCATAAAATATAGAATAAAATAGGGAAATACCTCAAACCAAGGGTGTTTCCATTAATAGTGTAATTTAACAAAACATGGATAAAAAATCCTCCCCTATAATCAATACTCAATATAGCCATCTATATTGAATTTAATGTTAGTTATTGAATTTAATAATGCTAAAAATGAATTTTTAAAATCTATTAGGAATTAATATGAGTATGGATCACAAATAAATACATCACAACAACAAAAAATTCTAATTTTGAAAACACTTAGTAGGATCATTTAGCTGAAAAGATTAACAAAATCAATCATCATAATTTATTAACATGAATAGGTAATTATCATGTATTAAATTCTAGAGTTCTTTAAAGGAATAATCTTAATGAAAAATGAAATATAATCATCAAGTGATTATAGTTCTATCATCTTTAGTACTGACTTATATAGTCACCCTTATTATCCTTGAAAAACATTCCTCTAAAGTTCCTCCAAGATAAAGAAATATTTTTCATTAAATTACAGTTTTTAGTTTCAATAAAAATACAACCAAGTTTGAAAAAAATGAGAAGATGTGTTGTGAATCCCCAATAACTCTAGTGGTTATACTATAGACACAAGATAATTATAAAATCTATTATGAAAATGCAGTAAATATTCTCACCATAGTAGGTTATAGTGTGTGTGAAGCTCCATTATTTTCACCATATAAAAACATCCAAGATACTAGCTTTAAATTATGATAATTCTTTATCAATGTAGTACAGTTACTTGAAATAATATTTGGTATATCCATTTAAAATTAATAGGGAATTCCATGAAGTTCCAAGAATATGCTGAAAACAAATCATTCTAGTAAAAAATTATATAACCTATATTTTAATCAAGATAAAATAAATAGAATTTACATTCTAGTAATAAATAGAACTAAAATAAAAATAAATAAAACAAATAATTAAATGGAACCCATGGGTAGTCTCACATATATCACTTGTCTTAGTGTATCTAAAAAGACTTGAGGATCCTACTATCAAGTATATAAAAAATGACCACCTTCTTAGTATTCTAAGTAAGGTTTAACCATCTTACTATTAATAAAAATGATCTATTATTATATTCTAAAAAATTATTAGTATAATTATCCAACATTTGGTTAATGGTAAATAGAAAAAATAATTTAGATTTAAATTTTTCATGAAACAATTTCAAGTAAGAGTTAAACAAAACCTTCTAACCAACTTTAAATACCCTCTATAGATCAATTGATCATGAAAAACCATTGTAAATTACATTAAATTTTGAGTATTTTTATAATATTATTTTCTTATTTAATCTAATTCATTCGGCTAGAGAAACATTTTCTCGCTAATGGTTTTAAAGTCATAACTCACAACCTTTACTGTTAAAATTATTTTTATTCAATGTCAATATGAAAATGGAATGATTTTACATAAATAACCCTAAAAGAGACATGTCAAAGTGTTATTTGAAGGCTTTATTATAATCCCATGAAAACTCAATTATATTATTTTAGACATATAGATAATTTTATTAGGCTTGAATGGGTAAACTTTATCCTATGTATTTTAGATTTCAAATATCCCTCCAATATCTTGAATTGGTTTCCCTATAAATAAAGCTTTCAGCCTAAATTGAGAGCAACAATTTCTAGGTATATCATTATATATAGCATCATGGGGTTTCCTACCTTTTATTTAAGGATAAATAACCCTAGGAGATTCATGAAGGGGGTGTTAGCCCCCATCTGACCTATCCTACCCAGGTTTGGGCTATGGTTCATATCCAACCATTTCCCATCGCCCAGTCATGATGCATCTACCTTATCCTGTTAGAACATTCCCCTCCACCATGTGTGACTATTTTTGATACCCCTTCCATAGTTTGATCTACACTAGACACATTCTCCCACCTTTAATTTCATTGTGCATATCTCTGTGAGAACGTGTCTCAACACTATGCACCCATACTTTGTGAGCTTCTCACATATGCACTACCTGAGAAGATAAATCTCACAATCCATATATCATTCCTTTACCTGAGAAAATATATATTACTTGACACTTTTGCATGTGATATATCTCAATATGGGATCTAGGTATTACATAGTTAGGTTTTCTTTTATAGGGAGGTATGTCACACTGCACCCACCCTACACCCAGCATGTGATCTTATCCAGCAAGAAAAATACCCACTACTTCTGCAAGTGTGACCTCCTAGTGAGATATCTCTAGTTAGGTGTTATCTTTTATTAAGTACAAAGTACCTCTCCTATTGTTCTACCCCCACCCAACCTCTTCCAATTCTAATAATTACCTATTTCCTTACAATACACATTAAGTATGCCTTCAAAATTTCTTACATATCACATTTCCATCTGTTGGGAATATTATATACTACGAAGATCTATATTTCCACTCATTTTTTATGAACCACCACTATTAACAATCATAAATTCTTATTTTTGGGTCCACTATTAAATTACCATTTCACCTAAACATAAGGGTCCATTATTCAATAATTTCCCTAACCAATATTTTTTTATCCTCTATTTGGGTGTCATCTCACTCGTCCTTTTAGGTCCACTATTTTAACACCATTTCACCCAGACTTTTGGGTCTTGTATTCTGGATTTGTTCCATATGGTATTTTTGGTCTTCTATTTGGGTATTGTCCCACTAGTCATTTTGAAGTTATTTATTGGCACTCATTTTATCCCGGATCATTAGGAAATGGTCATCATCAGCACGCGAGTTCTTCAATGTTCATCTCTTCTTTAGTAGAAAAAAAAATATTTCTCAACCATTTCTATCACGAGAAGTTCACATGGAGTAGTATAAGGAAAAATAATGGGGAAGGACATACAATAAATTTATTCCTTATTTTAGTCTTATTATATAATCAAACTGCATATGTCCAACTTTGAGGGAGAGTATTATGAATTTTTCTCTTTTTGATTTTATTATGTGTCCAAGAAAGGTAAATATATCTTGAGGGGAAGTGTTAGAATATTTTTGATATTTTTATATTTATGTTAGGTTTTATTAGGTTAATCATATCCCATGTATTTTATATTTTAAATATTTATCTCATATTTTATAGATTTTTCCCTATAAATAAATCCCTAGGACTCATTTTAGTGGTACAATTTCTTGATCTCTCTTTCTAAAACCTCATCCAACATGATCATCCAATACTTCCAACAATTATCAATACTTTTTTATAATATATGTTTCAAGTCACTATTGGAAATTTCAACTTTCCCACTAATTTTTATGTAGTAAGAGACACTATTTTTATGAAAACTCTCATTATTTTCCATCAATGATTTGAACTTGGAATTTTTTAAATGAACCCCATTATCATCAATGAATTATTTTGACACACAAAACCTTGAGAAATGTTATTTTTTATAAATCTCATAGAAAATTATGACTGATTGTTAGTGAGTTCCACTACTTTAACCAATTTTGAGACATAATCTACAACTGAAATGTACTTAGAATGGTCTAGTAAATTCTAACCCCAAAACATCAAAAATTACAACCACTAAATTTTTTTCCTAATGAATTTTTTACTATTGTATATATTGTTTATTTTTTGAATTTTATTATATCCCATTATTGATTTTATAGCTTCCTTAAATAAGGTTGGATAAAAGATGAAAATTACAGTACCTTATATGTTTTCCTCTCTCTCCCATGATATTCTCCCCATGATCTGGTGTGAAAACTCTCAACAAAATATTCTGTTTTCTCCTCAAGCACTCTCCACTTCAAAATATCAACACTAAATCTTCTGAACTATAAAGGTTCCTCTTAAAATTAGTTTTTAACATCAAAAAGAAATTTTTTATTTTAGTTATGATCCAGGTATCAAGGAATCACGTTAGAATCCAAGAAGTTGAAAAAATTAGTAAACCATGGGAATAGATTTTATGAGATAGTAAGAATTATTTCATTATAAATGGTAAGATTTATCTTCCAAGGGTAATTGTTATAAAAAAGGGAAAAAGAATACAAGTGTTTTAGTTCCCTTTTTTAGCTCCTTTTTTACACCTAATTTGAATATCAAAATTATGTGTAAAATGATCCACCTAATCAACCTAGGATTAACAACTTTCTTTATTAAAAGGTAATTTAAAGTAGCATGGTAGGTGAATTCAATTTCTGAATAACCATTTAAATATTTCACAAAATTTTCATAGATTCTTTTTAGATTTATTATAGTTTCTTTGAGCATCATATATAAGCTTACTATAATCATATAAAACTTGAATTTTTTTATCCCTCCATTTTACTAAAACAACTCCTGAAACCACATCAATAGCATCACAAATTACATCAAATGGAATTTATAATAAGAGTTTATTAATATATTTGAATAATTAAATTTCCTCTTAATAATGTTAAAAGACTCATGGAACTTCTCATAAATAGTCACCCATTACAATAAAAATTATGAAAAATTTATCCATAAAAACAATATTAATTCTATAAACCATGTATAAATGTATATACATAATTAATTATACATATGGAAGGTGGATAGATCTTCATATAATCTAAAGTGTGTCACATGGTAGTAAAATGTATCAAATGGGTTTACAAAATTGTTTTTGTATTAATAATAAGAAGTTATAATAATTTTTATATAATAATAATAACCATTAATAAATAAATAGAATATATTTCCTTCCAATTTTTTTAACATTTGGTCTATAATAGAATTATAAAATGGTTATTATTATTAGTTTATTTTAACTTTATATAATCAATGTAGACCCTCTATTTAATAAATCTCCAAGTCTAAATCATCTCATATTTTTCATTAGTTATGGTTTTAACCCCTAAATTCTTAGTTACATTCTAAATAGTAATTATACAAGGTATTTTAGAAATTTGGTAAATTATTTTAGCATTAATTAGTTTTATTACCTCTTACCTAACAACATATTCCATGCTTGGTTTAAGTATTCTTTTTCCTTCTACTATTGTTCTTTTTTCAAGGTTCCATATTTATCTTATGAATAAAGAATGAGTTATAATCTATTTTATAATGTCAATGGTTTATACTATAGAAGTTTTAAACTCTCTCAAGACCTATTTTAACCTCTATTATTGACTATTATTAAGTTTATAAAATATTATAATATGAAATGTGTTTTCATCTCCTAGTAATGAGTATTTTAGGTGAGAAGGTAAATATTTCAACACAATAGTTGGTATTTCTTGAGAGGAAGTAAAAACATTATTCCATGATAGCCCAAGTTCCTCAATAAGTAGAATATAATAGCATTAGAAGTTAGGAAATATCTTATCCTGCCTACTATAGTGAATTGGACTGAGTTGACTAGACCTATCACCCAACCTAGTTGGTCGTAAGGCCCAAGGAACATTTCTGATTACCTTAGGCTAAAAACTAGTGACAAGCTATCAAAATTGGCTAAGTGGGAATATTTTACCCTCAAAATACAAATAACCTCAACATTTACACATGAAAATCATGTATGAACCATCTATGTATTGGAAACCCATACACTAAATAAACATTTTACAAATTAAAAAAAACATAGTATAATAGGTATATAAATAACAAAATAAACCATTCATCACATTACAATACAAAGTGAAGTGATCACGACAACATAAATTCATAATAATCCCAAAATAATTTAATCCCAATAAGGTAGATGCATCCACCATCCCAAAACAGTGATGAAGGATTCAAAAAAACTATACATAAGATAATTTCCATGTGATCCTCACCAATAAATATCATTCCATTAAGGATGGAGAGTATCAAGGAACACCATTATAATAAGTGGATATTTATCTTTACAGGTATCCTATATAACCAAGTATGCATATGCCTAATGTTATATGTAATGTATGGTAAATATCTCAGTAGGATACCACCATGAATATATATAAAATTCTTCACATTTTAAACTATTATCCCAAATTTGAAACTTATCCCTTTGAAATATTGCTTTGATTTATAAGAACAATGTTTGGGAAAACATTAAAAATATCTATTTTGTTTTCAAAAAAAACATCCAAGCCCTATAAAACATGAAAAAGGATAAATATGAATGAAATATATGGAATCAAGCATGATCAAAATCATAACCTCAAAATAAATTAAACAGGGTTATAAATCATGGCATGGATAAAGAACCAAAACATTCACATATGGGGATCTAGCCTTGGGCCTAAAGGAAACTAGGACCCACTAAAGGTTTACTAGTCGACATACATGATCCAAACAAGTTTACATGAGCTCAAAAAATCTTACCAAGTCATATATATCCATCCCTTTGGTTTCAATATAATTAGGATGCATTCCCTATCTAGTGAAAATTCTAAATTACAGAATCACTCATCCATGTCACTCATATGAACCTAAGGTCTCCCATGTGCCACACGTACTATAAATAACTCAAGAAGAATAACCATTCATTTAATCTCATAATTAGTAATCACATTTTCATTAAATCAATTAATATCAAACCAAATCACTTACCTTTTTAAAAATAATTATAAAAACAATTTGGAGTCAAAAACATCATTAAAACATATTATGAATCAATTTGCATGAAAAAAAATTATTTTTATAAGAAAATCAAGTGGAATTTTTTTTCCAACACACACAAAAAATCATATAACACAAGCACAAGTAATTTCTCAATAACACAAACTAATCATAAACAATCAATTTAAACCAAATGAAATCTAATAACTCTAGGTAGTTTAAAGAGAATATGAATTACATAGAGACGTCACCTCAAATCTATAGAAGATTCATTAACTTCACTTAAAACCATGAGGATTGATAAGGATGGGTCCTCAATGACATAAATACCTATGTAATTTCATAAATAACTCATCTTTAACACTATTTTTAGAAACCATGTATGGCTAGGTTTTACACACTCAGAATAAATGGAAGGAGAAGGTAATATAAGGTAAGAGGAGGATAATTCCATTATAAATTGTGGATAACCTTAGAAGAAACAACTTGAATAAAATGAGAATCACCAAGGGATCAAGGAGGAGTATGGGATCCACATCTGGAGATCCTACATCATAAATATGGGAATAAATTAATGGACAAAGAGGTTAAAATTCGATAGGTTCATGGGTTCATTTCACTTTTAAATAACTTTATAGCGTGCTCCTTGATGTGGTCATGGTGACCACTACATAAATCCCCCTTTACAATGCCTCTTGTAGAATGGACTCTAGAACATGATTAAAAGTATTTAAAATTAGAATGTCTAACTCCCCCCCACCATATGATAATTGTGGTGAGATCTCTTGACCACAACACAAAAACCCACAAAATAGCATAGGGGTGTTTCCTCCATCACAGGGCTCTATAGAAAGGACTCTAAGGCATGTATCATGGAGATCCCTTTCTAAGGACTCCATTTAATAGAGAATACTGACTAGGAAAAACTAGTAGGTCATTAACCTTATTCCTCCATAATATAGGGATCTTTCCGAAACGAAACCCCATCTACAGTACCTCCGTTATGGTGAAAATCCCCCCATGGATTTCTACCCTGCATTTCAAAACTACAAGACTCAAAAAATAACTTGAACACCTCTATAGATCCCAAAAACACGAAATTAAAATATTTAACAAATTTAAATAATTTAAATATGTACATATGACTCGAAGGGTGTCACAATTCTCCCCACCATTCCACTTTATACCCCCATAAATTCATTAAAGATCAACATTCAAAAATGAGCAAGGTCATTTCTCCTTCATCAAAATACCATGATCCCAAGTACTATTAATATCATCATCATTCTACCACAAAAAATGGACTAATGGTATATATTTACCATACATCACTTTGTTTTAGTAATCCATGAAACAAATGATCCACTCCACAACAAAGTTGTCAGGCTCCAAATCTAACACCCCCCCCCCCACTCAACCATGTGATATGGGTTTGGATGATACTTTTTTAGTTGGGACACATGAAACAAATCATGAATAAATGTCATATGGGATGGTAAGTATAAAAATTAGGTATTCCTTAAATCATTATATGTATATAATATATATATGTTTTCTCACATTGCATGAAAAAAATATGATTTTCATGCTTAAAGGGTATGTCATTTCGTACTGCTTGTTTTTGTGGAATAATTATACATACTTATCATTGAATTAATTATTACATGTATTTATAATTTAAAGAAAAATTTCATGATATGAAACATTTGGGATGTGATGCATTCATATAATTAATTCATATACTAGTTGTAGCATTTATACATGCACTATAACTCATGAATAAATGCAACCTGGCGAGGAGAATCTTATACAGCCTATATAAACCACTATCATTAAGTGGTATTTGGGTAGATGATTGCATAATTCTTGGATAAAACTATCCATAACTAGAATCTCTATCCATTCTTCTCCTTTGTGTTTTGGGAATTATGTTGTCACGGAGATAGAATGCATCCCATCCAAACATTGGGTGATTTTCTTGACATGTGTATACCCAAGGAGAGTGGATGTATTTTTAGGATCTCTTGGTGATCTTTATCAGTAACATTTGAAGGTGTTAGAAGGTGGAGATTAAAAATCAGTGGCTCTTCAGTGTATAGTACACATGCTTATAGCATTTCTCTATTTCAATTTTATACATAGTTTCATAAACATTTACATGGGTGATCCTTTTAAAAGGGTTTAAATATATTAGGATTCATCTAATAAGTGTTATAAGTATAATGTAAACCCCAAAATGGTATTAAAGGGATCCCATGATTAAGATTTGTGAAATATTTATTGAAGTAAATAAATTATGAAAAACAAAGAAGCATTTTTGAATTCTAAAAATTCAATTTTAAAATAAAAAAATAGTTTACCTTTGAATAATAGGATTACATAAAGGTAACCAAAGAAATACCTCTAGACATAATGGTATGTATAAGGGTTTTCTTGCCTTACCATTATGTAGATTGTTCTATGTAAGGGTCACCTCGATTTACCCTTACATAAATAGGTCTACGTAAGGGTTGGTGGTATAAATTACTTTATGCATAAATATAACTAAGGTGATACATATACATAATTTTTCAAGTAAAGGTAATCCATGACTTATCTTTACATGAAGGGGTTCACATAAGGGTAATCATGGTTTCCTTATTGTAGCATAAAAGTTGTTGTGTAAAGGTTATTTAGTATTTTTAAAGCTTGTGTAAAGGTTATTTCAAGCTACCTGGATGCATAAAAGGATTTTCATATTTGAGTAAAGGTAGTTTTGTTTTTAAAAGGGTTACATTACAATAACATGATGCTTTCCCTTATGCGTAATGTAGGTATGTAAGGGTCATTTGAAAATACCCCTATGTAGTGTAGTCTATATAAGGGTTATACTATTGTCCCCATATACATATGGGTCTATATAAAGGTAAAATATATTTTACCTTTACATATCATTATTTTGTAAGGTTCATGGTGGTTTTTTCCTTAATCTTTTTTTTTTATTTTTCAGGATCGCCCTTACCCAGAAGGTTTTTGTAAAGGTATGATCTTACCTTTTATTCCAGAAAGGGTTCCTCTATAATGTTAAAGAAAAGGATTATTAAAAATATGTCTTTAAAACATAAAATGATTTTAATGGTTTATAAATCATTTATACATCATATTAAAATGTATTTTTTGAATATTTAATATATGAGGAAATTATTAATTAATTAAATAATTATAAAAAAATTATGATTAAGTAAATGTTTATGAAATATTTTTTCCCCAAATATTAAATTTTAATATTTTAAATACTTTTTAAACAAATTATAAGGCATGACTTATGATCTATAAATAAGTGTGTATTTAGAAATCATAACAAATGATTTATAATAGGTGGTAAATTATGAAATAATGACAAAGTGTGATAGTGTTTATATTTAAATTGTGAATTATTGATAATTAATTATTTTGAATTGTTAAAAAAATGTGGCCTTATTTGAATATTATTTAGGAATCATAAAAAGTGTTTAGATGAATAATTTGATCAAGGTTTAAATAATGATAATGTATATGATATTTATATTATGAAAGATGTTTAAATAATAGAAATTAGATTATAAATAGTTTATAATTCATATAATATCATATATTTACAATGTAAATTCCATACAATGATAAAGATGAAATAATTGATATTGGAATAAATATAAAAGTTTTATATTCAAAAATTATTGAATGTTGATAATGTTAATGCTAAAATTATAAAATATTTATAATAGTATATTATTTAAGAATTGTTCATAAATATTTATCTCATGTTTGAATATTTGAATTTTTTTTCTATTTAATGGTTATTACCTAATTTATTCATAGTTATAAACTTTTCATATAATGAATATTGTATGATTTATCATAAAATATTAAAAAACTTTTAGGATAGATCCTTGCATTAAATTTTAGGAATGACTCTATTATGAATTTAGTTTTTCATGTACCTTTACCTTGGTTTTTAATTGATGTTATCAACTTGTATTTTGTTATTGGTTATAGGTTTTTCTTATTAAGTGTTAGAGTTGTGATGAATTTGATTATATCTTAGGTAATGTATCTTTGGGTATAGGGACTTGGGGTCAGACTATCTATTTACCTGGAGGCATGTGTAATTTTTCATCCTGGATAAATCCATGAACAATAATTGAACTGATTCACCACATAACCTCAGACATACTTCCCTAAATACTAGAGGCTACCAAATAGTAGTGTGGGTCCAAGGAGGTATCATGGGGAGGTCATACCCCCTTTATTAGAGTTCAAAATAATATAAAAAAATCCAAAAATCATATACATTAGTGTATGAAGAATGAAAATATACTAAATAGTAAAAGAAATAAATATAAATTTAGAGATAAAAAATGAAATACAATGAGGCCCAAACAAAATTGAAATTCATAAAGTAGATGGTCACCCACTAGACTATATCTCGATACATATCAAAATAAATGAAAATAAATATGCTGTATTCATGACTACACTGAGACACACCTCATCTTAATCTCATGTCATCATCTAAGTTTTCCCACTCGACTGTTCCATCTTAGGCCTCGGCCTAAACTTGTACCTACAATGACCATGTGAGAGCTTATTGAGTACCCAAGTGCCATAGTTTCTTGAGAAATCTATGAGTACAAACCTCATTAGGGAACCACCAACACGATATCATACCAACCATCATATACAATGATATGGTCACATAACATGATCAAATTTTAATAAATAACTACTAAAAATAAATAAAATAACCAACAATACTTGCTTTGGCCTGATGTTGTAATGTCTATGAGCATGTCTTAGTCACTGTGAAACTTTAATATCACTATCACCCCATGGTGTTCAAACATAACCCAATCCATTCCCAAATACCATAATCAATCCTAATGTCCTTGACCCCGATTGACTATATATGCTTCGGCCAGTGCTGGAGTATCTTTGAGCACATCATGATACTATGCCAACCATAATATCATATCAATTTGTTGGGTACATTGTTTAAAATAGTATCATAAACATCCTCATAAAGGAGTTTTCTCATTAATTTCATATGCCCAAAGGCATCACATACCTCCCCTATAGGAATTTTCTCATCCAGAATGTAGCCTCAAGTATCACATACCTCCCCTATGGGAGTTTTCTCATTTGAGAATAATCCCCAATTATCATCAACCCATAGCCAAGGTCACCCTAGTAAAATAGACCAGCCACACCTTAGAAGATAGCATACCCTGATATATCATGTTCCATGATCTCCCACCCAAGTACCCCTTACTAGGATAGCACATGAAGTCCCACTTTGAATATCCCAGCTCCAAAATATGGCATCCCAACCAGTCTTATCATAGACCTCCTCCATTAGGGGGTGTTCTTTTCACTTACCAAAACACCCCATGGTGTATATCATATCTTAATATAATACCACCCCTATAGGAATCCATCATTTATAACCTTCCAAAACTATTCCTATTAGCTCCTACCAAAGAGGGAATTGGTATAATGTGCATCCTAGGTACTTGAGGATGAATTATGATGTATTAGAATTCTACATGGTTCAACAACCAAATCCGAGGAATAACCTATGGGAATCAATAAAAATACTATTGTGTCTCATCAAGACCATAGGCTAGGTCCTAGGAAACACATTCAGGCATCTCTAGTTGCATCAATAATAAACAAGTGAAGCATAAATACAAGGTAGGGGATGGACAAAAAAATAAATCCCCTTGACTTTATCTGTAGCCCATCAGCCTCATATATTTGGTATGGGTTCTAAATGACACTTGGTACCATATCTACCCATGTTATATACACTCTCTTGGGGTTGGGTAGTTATCGGTGAACCATTGGGCCCCTTAAATCACAACATAGTAGAGTCATCCTCGTATGGGTCCACAGTCTCAATATAGACCTTAGATCGGAACCCAATGATCTTATAATGTTACATGTCATGGAATCATTAATAGGGTAGTAATTTTATTTCGTCTATATGTGGTTCTCCCTAAAATATAACACACAAGAGATAACACATGTACCAACTCATTCCTCGAGGTTTCACTTGATCAATTCACTAAACCAACCAATTTTTATTCCCATTTAAATCCATGAAGAACCTATAGAGGTTTTTTTATCAAAGTAAATAATCCAACAGTCAGAGCCTCGACCATTAATGGTTAAGGGATCTTGTTAGAGCATAAGGGACCATCATATTCCTTGTTTCTCCTTAAGGTCCAAGGGGTTTCATTCAAGTAAAAAAATTTAATTAATTACAATTTTATAAAATAATTTACTTATTTTATAGTTCTATTAATTCAAAGGTTTATCGCCATAAGGTGGAAAGGTCACATGCTACAATTTATATAATCAAATCCATAAACCAATTGTTCATGTACACAATACCACTTACCTCAAACTGAAAGTATCCCTTTATTCCATGGTTCAATAACTACCAAGGTATGTCCAATCCTATCCAACATCATTCACAATCCACCAAGACCACCTCAATATCCCAAGATCCTAAATCAAGCTAATAAAATTAAAATAATTAACTATAAAATCTATAATTAATTAATTAATTCAAATTAAATTTTTAATATTCATAAAAAACACACTACATCATCACATCTCACTTAAAAATTCTCCAAAAGTCACCCTAAGGGTCTATCTCACATCCCCAACAATATTACAGACTAAATCCTTGACCAACAATTCCAAAATGGAATAAAAAATTTAAATTTAAGGAAAACCCCATAAAAAATTTATGGTGCCTCATACCTTTATCAAAACTATGTGTGATGTGCCAACACCAACTTGGGATATCTTTTATGAGTACTGAGTGAATTCCCCATGAGAGATGGTTAATTCCACCATGATAAGGTTTAATCACATAAGAAACATAAATTAGAGAACATATAAATTGGAGGTAAGGACTAAGGATATGAATTTAAGATACCAAAGGAAATATAATCACCCAAAATACCAAATAAATGAGCTGGAACCACCCAAAATCGAAGGTGGTTGAAGGGGAGAAGAGTAGATTAGCTGAATGGAATGTGTTTTAATGAGGAGGAAGGAAAATAGGATGGGTCTATAAAATATTATAGTGTAAGATCAATAATTTCCCACTTTTTAAAATGGAACATGGTTTAGACACACTGTTGGCCAAACCGTGCGCCAATTGTGCATCCAGCACTACCCAAATCTAAATTCCCTGCATATTTATTGAGAATGGTTTTAAAGACCATGTGATAACTATGAATCATGTTTAAAAATTTATATTTAACTTTTTATGGTTTCTAGGGCCTACCAAATAGTTTTAAAAACCATGTTACTATATAATTTAGGCTGCATAGTTGGTGGTACGGTTATTAAAAATCGTGTTTCCTATCCTACCTCCCCAAAACCTGCAACTCTATGTCCCAAACACACAGGACCCAAGACCCATAAACCCTCTAAGGGACTTTATTACAAGTTAAAATTGGTTAATTAGTGTTATTTTGACCCTTGGGATTCTACTCCAACATCCAGTTTAGAAACCAGCCTATCCACTATATAAAAAAACACTTCCTCTAATTATGATCACCCATACGGATAAGGGTTTTTACAATCTACCCACCATAATACTTCTTATCCTCAAGAATACTTGGTGGTAATATAACCTAACATCATAACTACCATGATTTCCAAAACCAATTCAAATGGTCATGTTCTTCCATAAAAGGACAAACACACTTCCAAAGAATAACATTGTAGTTATGGAACTTAATCTACCTCACCATGATCCAACACTCATATCCATTTTCCTAAACTCTAATATAGTTCTCTATAGTACCCATATGTCTTGAGAAACAACCACATCACCATCCAAGATGACATACCTAATGTTTTTTCTGGTTCACCACATTCCATATCAAGCAAGAACATCGGTCAGACCACCTTTGTATAACCCTTCTCGATAAAATTAATCTTTACTTATAGATGTATTACTGGTTATCTGATCATGATTCCTTTAAGGCCAAAGGAACCCCAAGATTTTCCATGAATGCCCATGGAATCTCATACCCTAATTCGGGTGATATTCCATGGATAAACCATCCAGTACATATTCTAACCATTGTGCTATACTATGAGCACTAATGCAGCCCTATCCAAAACTTCAAAATTTTCATGATCTATCTCTATCCTAAATCCCATGCTTAGACTCCATCTGAGATAACCTCTGAACTCATCTCAGGAATTATCAAGAAAATATATATCAACTTAAAAATAATCTTTATGTTGGAATCCAAATTCCAAATGGCCATCCAATGACCAATCTCATACCTCTACAGTCCCTTGTTTCCTAAGGACCATCACACCCACAGCTAACAACACACTCCCAAACATATGATTGGCCTTGTCATTGCGCAAAAAAAAAACAAAAATTCCATGTCATAAAAAAGGCACACACCCTCACACATAAAATAGTCCACACCCCACCATTTGGATAACCTTATATTTCTCCTCAAGAAACACCTCAATAGGTTATATTTCCAAACACTTGGTTTGCTCCTCACAAACCATTCTAGTTATGTTCCAGGAAACAGTTTATTTTAAACATAAAAATAGTCATATAACCACACCTGATCCATTTATGATGCCCCCTATAACATGTAGGGATATTTCCTATTTTATAAAAAACCCAGGCCTCCATTTCCTCAAGTTTTTCATCAAAACTCCTTAATCCTCAGCTCATATATAGACACTCACTAAATAAAAACTCAATAGAATCATGTGTATGAAGCATTAGCCACCCTGATTTCTCTTAAAAATGAACGGTGTATGCTATAGTATTACCCAAAAAAATAAATAAAACTAATTCCTTCATGATTAACACAACACTAGAACTAGGATAAAGTGTATAACCACTAACCATGACCATCAAGCATGTCATCCTTATCTATCCAGGAGAACCCTCAGTAATCCTCTTTAAAATCTAACACTTCACTTCTGCCAAGGTTTATCACAAGACCACCCACCACATGGGTGTTGTTCCAAATCCTAAATAATTTACCCATGCTCATCCCATTATTCGTAGTTTATCCAAGACACTTGCACTCAAGGTGTCTTTATTGTGGAAATTAAGGCATCACTATGAATACCTCATATACTTAATATCACCTTTGTGCATTGATCGAAAAACCTGAAGAACTCACCTGTGTTTCCTGCATCAATAGATTTAATAAAAACTAGATAACCCCTCTAAAAATTTTCCCACACACCAAAAATAGTTCACTAACTTTCCAAATACTAAGTCATACATAAAGGGTCTCAAGTTACACTCACTAACACAAAAAAATCAGGCCTCATGGAGGTCCATAACTAAAAATATAGTACTTGTTGCACCCGTCTCAACATCCTAAGGAAACATATCTTCGAACACACTTTTTCTAAAGTCCCATATATGTGAAGGTATGGCACATCATGTCATTTCATCATCCCACCATGGTATTAATTCTCATTGAGCATCCACATAAGGAATTTTCTGTCACAAACTAGCCCTATATATCCCACCATCAGATTTTTGAGGTGGCCCATGATATCCCTAATATATATTCTCGATCACCTCAGGGTGGCTTCAAGCACTTTGGCCATTAGAACTAACTATTGGGAATTATTTTTACCATAAAAAACATTAATGAAAAAAATAAAAATGAGTTCGACCCATCCATACATTGGGCACCCATTACAAAATCAAATAAAAATATTAATATTGAATTATTAAAACAAAATTAAATATCCAACAAAATAAACTAACTAATTCCTCTACTAACCCCTGGTTTCACTCCTCTACAAAGAAAACCATATCCACCTATTATTCCCTCTTGGACTCACATAGATATAACTATCCTTCATATTTTAAAATTAGTAAAAGACCTATGTGGCCAATGTGGTAAAATAAACTAAAATAAAATAAAACAAACCACACCATGCCTTCATGTCACTTTACAAGTCACCATCCAACAAATAAATGTTCAAAGAGTAGAAAAAAAACATGGCGGAACCTAAAACTAAAAGATAAGGATAGGAATGACAAATTAACCCCAGTAGGTATGTCAAGTGATCCCATGCCCAAAGTAAAATCTTTATATAGATAATCATTATTATGATAGTTTGAAATGCATTTTTTAAAATATGTTTTTATTACTATAGTATGTAATGGCCCATAACATTTAATAAAATTTAATTTATATTTTCATTAAATAAAAAAAATTGGTTTGGAAAACATTTAATGATACCAAGACACTTTTAATATATACCCATTTAAAAAATTCCTTTGAAATTAGCTTTTTGATACATTTTTAAAATATCTTTTTTCAAGATCGATGAATAAGGATCATGAAACAGTAAAGAATATACAAATCATAGATAGTATAAAATAAAACAAGAATAAGTAGAAATCAATAAAACATGTATTTTAAAAGAATAATCATGGGATAAAAACTCTAAGGGTCACTAAGTATATAGGAAACCTATAAATAATGTCATTAATTAGGGAAACCCTCAATTAGTGGAAAGTGTATCACATCCCTATCTAATAGAAAGATCACCGCATTTACTTCACTAGGAATAAATAGTGGAATGGAATTAGACCCAAACTAGGTTATCCTACCCAATCATCTAGTATTCCCATGAATTTTGAATAATAAGAACCATAAGAAATAGAGTTCAGCATCACTATGTAGTTTCATATATACCATAATCACATACAAACAATAATCCACCCATGGAAGTTTCTAATCACAAAAACTCAATAAAAAAATAGTTCAAAATTATAAAACCAATTAAATATTTTATATATTAATTGAAAAAGTGACATCTATTATTTATAGTTTATTTTGGAAATATGATAAAATAATCATTTAAAATTAGGCTTGAATATCACATTTAAATCCCCATGTTTACCCTTTTTATTATTAGAATCATATGAACTTAAATATATATATATATATATATATATCATACATTTCATGAATTCATATATTCACATATGAATTTGTATAAAAAAATGCACACACATACATAAATATATATATATACCCATATATAAGGGTATAACCATCCAGCAGGTCAAAAATATTTATAAGCCTCTCATTTTTAATTTAAAACTAATCCTTAAAATAAACCATTGATACATATAATTTTAAGTATTACTTGAAATGAAAATAAAAATAAAAGATTCGATTAAAAATATTACTTTAAATTTCTAAAAACCCCATAAAAGACACATAAATCATTTATAGGGGTCATTATGGATTTAATCAAGATAAGGCACAATTAATTTTTTTAGAGCATATTTTTAAAAAACATTCAATTAGGGGAAAATTTTCTAAATTGAAATGAAAATTATGTACAGAATTAGTTTCCTTTAAAAAAATCTATACATATATTTAATAATATAAATTTATACCCAAACCAGATATAAAAAACACCAGAAAGTAAAAATCCGAAATTTAAATCCTTAAAACAAGGGGTTGCCCACCTTGGATCAAGAACTTATGGTACAAATCTTTGATAATGGGTTGAAAAATACCTGAGAAAGACATTAAACACCCTAAGGAAACAAAAACTGCAAGAAATATGAATAAAAAACCCCTCTATATTTCATCCAATAAAAAGTAGTGGATAGATAAAGAGAGGAAACCAAGAATAAAGAAGAAGAAAATGAAGGATAAAAAATAAATTCTAACCTAAGGAGATCTCATGATGAAATAGATTATAAATAAGAAGTTGGATGGAGAGTTATGAGAGTATGTGTGGGGGGTCCCTTGAGGATAGGTCATGATGGGTGGGATAGGGGGATAGGGTGAGGTTATGTTTTAATAAAAAGAGGGAGAGGGTTTTTTTACAAACCAAAATTTTTTAAGTTATTGGGAATTGCACACAATTTGTCTGCATGGTTGACCAAACCATGTGCTAGACATTTGATTCTTACTAGATGTCTTAGAACACAGTGCATTGGTAGACCACATAGTTAGACTAACCATGTTCCGGTTATATAATCATATCTACTAAAAATGCTGAGACCCCTACATGGTATATACACGATTACTACTAAATTTATTGTAACCATGAAGTACAACTAATTATATGGTTTTTCAAAAAAAAATAATAATAAATGGCCTTAATATCTATAAAATATAAAGGAAAAAAATAAATTAATAAATTATGGGTTTGTGTTTGAAAATTCTCTCCACAATCACTTATTTTTACCCCCCAAAATATATAGATTAAAATTTCACTACAAAAGGGAACGAGGTCCAATTCACTAATTAAATATACGATTAATGAATATCAAGGGACATAATCACCAATTAGGATTATTGTCCCTAACTTATAACATCATCCTCAATGCATAAATGAGACATATCACAATTCTCCAATTCCGTCATAACAGACCATCATAAATGGTTCTAAGTAAATTATCCCATGGCTCAAAACAAATTAAGGGAACCTTAATGAAGGTTGAAGGTCAATTCTAGAAATTCCTATATCAAATTACAAGGAAACCCCTAACTATAAAGGGGGGAAATATAATGAAAAACCTAATGAGACTTGATCATTAGTCCTAAAAAAACATCTCAATGTACAAGTAGGGATCGAGGATCAACATTTGTAACATCCTGGCCTAGGATCCATTGAAATGGTTCCCTAATTTGGTTGGACACATGGCCTCAAGTGAACCTCCCCATATGACATAGGCTGTTGAATAGCAATGAAGGTCTAAAAATGGTATGGTGGGGAGACTATACCCTCATAAACAGAGTTTCATAGTGGTATATCATAAGTAAATAAACAGTGAAAGAAGTATAAATTAAAAATAATATATTATAATAATAACTAATAAAATAGCTAATAATCATCCCAATATAAATATATAACCATGGATGAACAAGATATAATGTACCAAGAAGTATACATACAATACAGGAAAAAGGAAAAGAAAAAGTCTCCAAAGGCTATCTCTATGGTAATCCTGAGAACCGACTAAGTTATATACTCATAATATTACATGTACAAGAGTAAAAACACATATAAAAATCTATGACCATGAACATGAAATCATGAAGTCTATTTAGGTACCCATTGGCAGCCTGAACAGAGTGTCAGTTATACTTAGTAGGCCACCACCAGCAGTTTCTATAAAATATATAGTATGTGCTTATAATTTGTAATAGTGAGAAAGTATAATAAGAATAAAGGAAATAATAATAATGAAATACAACCCAGACTAGAAAAACATGCTATGATTAAGTAGTCTATAATAATTAATAATTGTATAACTAAGAAAAGTATCATCTATGACCTATTTCAGTGAATTATGTATTAGGATTCTATGGTATACACTAAATAATAATTCATCATATATGACCTAAATCTGTGTATCGAGTATCAATAAACTACAAAATATGCTGAATAATTGTGTATTATTTATGGTCTAGGCCAGCACATCAAGTATCAACAACTACAAAATACACTGAATAATCCTGTATTGAACCTATGATGTCTAGGACCTAGGGAAATTGTCCAAGGTTTCCTCTTGGATTATATCAATATAACCTATAGAAAACTTGTTATAACATAGACTTACATGGTCCAAGAGCCCAAGGCCCCTATTAGTGGAGTCTTCATCGTGTCCCTAGAGCTCGTCCATAGAAAACTCAGCATGGAATTTACTAGATACCAAGGATCCTGTCTAAGGTTTTCCAGGTAAGTTAGACACAAGGTAACAATCCAATGAATACATTGACAAATATGTAAGAGGGTTGTTGGTGCTATACCATAATACCTCACATCGGGTTTCATACAGTGTCATACACTATCAATGTAATTTATCCAAATATCTTTTTTTTCATTTTCAAAAAAAAACATTAAGGATAAATGGGAACTGGTTACAAGAAAATCAATTTAGGGATCACAAACCATTAATCCAAACCACCGTACCACAAATTGTTGGATAGAAACCAAAACTACCCACAAAAAAACTTCATGTTTCAAACTTACATCAGTATCCTCCACTACTCCATGAGCCACTATAAAAAATTATCCAAATTTAAAATTCAAAATCAAACAACAGAAATGATGTCCTATGAAACCTTACATAATTCCTTGATCCATGAGAACCACCATATTCCAAGAAACCAAAACCTCCATCACTTTCATATTCACCAGTAACATCGGTGAGAGGAGCCTACCAGAACCAGTATACTGACAAGAAACACCACCTTCCATAAATCCTCATTGTTATTGAAACAAAACCAAGAAAAAAATATGAAAACAACCCACCAGTTGAAGAGGTTCCACAAAACAACCATGAAAATTCACAGTAGGGTCCCAAATATAGAGAAGAATCCATCACGAACAACGCCTCCTGGAACGTCGTTGAATACTCGAACTACACATCCCAAAAACTCCATGGAAACCATCAATCAAGTCTGACTGGGAGAAGAGTTTTGAGATCCTAGTGCCAGATCAGAGTAAAAGAACCAACATCGATAAAAAAATGTCATTGTGACCAGAAACATTCACCATCAGAACCACCATCAATCATAGAATTCCAGAAAACAATCTTTTTTCCATTGGAAGAAATACTGAAATCCAACCAAATAGACAATACAAAAAATTGATAACCCCAAAACATAATTAAAATAGTAAAACCAAAACGAAGGGTACTAAAAATCAGTGAATAGAGGGAGAAAAATAAGAAAACCAAAGAGGTAATGTCATGCACTAACAAGAAAATAAAGAAAGAAAGTAATGGACTCACCAGATTCCCCCACCAAACCCAAGTCACCAAAGCTCCATCAAGTTCAATCAAGTGGGGTTTATTCATGATAGTTTCAATATCAATGATAATAGACACATTGTTTGAAGACTAAGAAGCAAAAATAGACCACATCATCATGAGAAAAAATAAGAATTCAAGGAGGGGAACACACAATGGGGGAGAAAAGGGGAGGAATGTGGGAGAAGGAGAAGTACACCGGAGGAAACCACTCACCATGAGGGGGAGTGGCGGTGATGGGATGGAACCCTAGCTCTAAATGTAATTTATATAATGATTCAAGGGACCATGTTAGTTTCCATTCCCTTTTTTAATTTAATACTTCAATAAACATTTCACTAATTGATTTACATACATGTGATTAAGAGGGAGGCTAGGTTACTGTCTATTCCTTTGATCTATTTCCATTAAATGAATTTTAGAAGGGGTTGAGGAACCATTTTTATGTATATGACCTTAATTATTTGAATTCATCATATTCAATTATTTAATTAATTAAAATATTTGTGATAAGGATGAGGGTCATTTTAGTGTCCATTCCCTTTGTTAGTTTAACTCATCACATCCATTTCATTTTTCATTTCACTTCTAAATAAAAAAAAGGAAAGGGGGAATGTTAATTACCATCCCTTTTTAACCATTCAATTCATATAAAATTCATAATACAAAAGGTCACCCACCTCAATTCATAATTTTCAATTGATCCATTTCATTACCCCCTTTCATTTTTAAATAACAAGGTTCAAAAAAAATTATTTTAACTTTATCAATTAATTCAATTTATATATGTATTCCATTAATAATTAAAGATTTTAACTCATCCTAAGGGTGGAATAATCATAATAATATAGTTAAATATCCTTAAGGGTGGTTCAGGTTGAGGTTGACAACCTCCAAACCTATGTATGGGTGTAATAACATGTTAAAATCATGGTTTAAACAATAAATTTAAATATTTATTAACATAAAGAGAAACACACATAAATTCCAATGTCTAGAACAATGGTGTAATATATAAATTCCTTGTGTATAGGGAATATGATCTCACATGGATATAGTATCCAATACAATAAGATAAATGATGAAAAGAAGGAAGAGGAAAAATATAATTACCTTTATGCTTCCAATGAACCTAAAGGAATTAAATTTAGATCTCAAAAGAGGGAGATCCATGGAATACTAGAAGAGTTGGAGAGTGGATCTTGAGAAGCTTACTATAATGGGATAAATTATGATGAAATATTGGTACTTTGGCTTTAAGAGGAAGAATGGAAAATGGTCCTTTCCACCCCTTTAATAAGCCATTAAATTTGAATGCATAGTATTCCAAACCATGTTCCAACTATATATATTCCTATATTCATAAGACACACCCCACATGGTTTGTGTGCATGGTTAACCAAACTATGAATCAACCATGACTTTTCCACTATCTCACCCCCACACCCCACACAACTAAGTGAATAGTTAGAAAAACCATGCACAAGCCATGCAGATCACCTCTGAAGTAAAATGTAAAGGTCTTGCACAACCATGTGGACTTAATAAAATGGTTCAAAAAACCATGTGAAACCCTCTACAAACCATCACCAGGACACATGCTTTCCCCTAGAGTACCACACAGTTTCAACAAACCATGTGCCTCTACCTGCTTCTCCCTGAACTATGTTTTCAGATCCTAATGCTATTAAAACATATTAGAATATATAAGACACATTTTGGGACTTAAACCACATCCAAAAACATCATATTTATGTTTTCAAACTCTTTTAAATAAATTATAAATCTCAAATTAAGATTTACCCATCCACAAAAGGAAAAGTTCAAATATATTTAGAATTTCCATCTGATTCAAAACAAAGGATGTTAAAACCTCCCCACCTTATAACTTCTCATCCCTGGGAATCCTTAGGGAACAAAAAAACATCAACTAACCATCTTAGGTCATGATTTTTCACCTAAAATTCTGTTTTATGAATGAATGACCAATGCACCTCCAAGATATAATTTATGTATACAATGCATAATTCTTCAAAAACTTGATCAATCCTTGTAACCATTAACAAAATTACTAATACGGTGCATAAAAAATCTCATCTAAACTAAGACACAGTCATTTAATAATCCCCTTTATCCATTGTCTTATGGTTCTTCCCACCATAGAACCATGATCTCAATAGTAAATTCCGATTCATGGTACTCTCACCATCATAATTGTCTAATAAATCATGTCTTTCGCATCTTATAAATCCTAGCATAAAAATTAACTCTATACAATTAATCATTGGATAAGATACTAATATTGGTCCTCATTCAATTCGAACGGTCGAATTCCAATCATCCCAACTTAATTTGGGCACATAGATTTCTTCTTTAAAATCCTCAACCAGCATTTTCACTACACTTTTCCCCTCATAACAGCATTCTAAACATGGTTACTCACTGACTACATCCCATTTAATGAGATAATTCAAGTCAGAATACCCCTGACTGACTATTTCAAAAATATGATTAGCTTATATGGTCGATTCATCTCATACAACATATGATTCCATAACCTAAGGCACCTTGAGATTGCCTCAAGCACATTCATTTAAGTTTGTAACATAATTCTAGTGATGTATCTTGATTAAAAAAATTGTTTCCTTTTATCCAATAATATATGAGTTCCAAAATGACTATACAATGACTGGTCCTATATAGTCAAGAGCCTTCCCTCATGAGGTTAACCACTCAAAATCCTATGGTGGGAATCCAAACAATAAGGATTTTCTTTAACCCACTCCTTAAGCACACTCATGAGGAGTCCATACATCAAAACAAAAAAGGAATGATCTTATTTAGCTTGGTGTATAACTAATTATCTCTCAACATTCTCATGAAGATGTCAATATTTTATGCATAATCATCACTAAATCACGAGTATGCTAAATTCTATTCATAGGAATATATTTCTTCACCTGAGCTATGTTCACATCAACTATTATACAATATCCTTAGCCAACTCTTGACACCATGTTTACTGGTCATGTGTGTCTAGGTCCAAACACGGGTAAACCATATTATGGTTCACAAATGATTTCCAAGATAGTCTTCATCATGTTAACTAACTTAAATTTACTCAAATATCTTATTTTACATGCCAGAAAGCATCAAATTGAAAATATTGATCATCATCATGCACATAAACACACACTGGTTAATTATTTAAATGGTACCACACTATATAGGAATGGGTCAATCTTACTATACACAGTGGGTTTACAATCCCATACCAACCAACTCAAAATCTAATTCACACTCCCACAATTCGTTCATTAGTTAGGTAAATCCAATCATGTTACTTGGAATGTTGGCCTCATCAAGGTATGATATCCCTTGGAACACATCTTCAACTAGGCATCAGCAATTTCCCTAATCATCAAACTTCAACCCAATCTCAGTATTCATCAATAGTTGGGTACTCAACCAACCACTTAGCCATTGTTCTACCTTGAAATAATAGATGTGCTACCAACCTACCGTATCTCCTAGATCACTTATGTACATTAATCATGAATCTAACTCCTAGACTCATTCCAAACTCACACATAAGTTCTAAAAACACATCATCACATTCAAGGCTTGAAATCTCAAACTCAATAGCTCACCTAATTCAGGATCTATTTTGACCATTTCTAAATATTTCTTTATATTCATGTTTCATATACCTGTAAGGACACACTCCTCATGATTTACATGATTCTCCCCCTATTAGAAGTTTTCTAGGCATCGAATCACTGAAAACGGGAACTTATCCCATGGAACTCACTCTATCATCACTGAACGCAGTTCTTGGATGTGTCTAATGTTCTTATACCAAGTGGTGACATGATAAGAGGGATAAAATAGCTTCTTATAATCATTATTGATCAAAATTAATCTTATAAATATGTAATACACTTCTTCTAAGCTACATCAATATGTGTCACAACATCATGTGTAAATGATAAAAATCAAAATTGATCGGTAGTGTTATTGTACCCGATCTTTTTTACAACATCATCCTGAATCATTGGGCTATTAATCCCCTGATTATCATCTCAAAGATATAATTCTCTCTAAGTGATATTAATTCCTAAGTCACTTTACTTCAGAGATGACCTGTGAACGTATCCTTTTTGTACTCATGAACCTTCCAAGAAAACATGAAACCACACGGTTTAATGCATTATGTGACCTTGACATTAAACTAGAAATGATTTAATACATCACTTTTTAACTACATGGGAACCATGTGTAACAATGTGTACCATTGTGATTGAAAAATAGAACAATGGGTGCTACCATATCTTGAAATTTATATCCCAACAGAACTACATATTTCAAAGTCAAATCATCCCACATGACTACAATATAATTAAGACATTATATGTTGTCTATATATAAAGGATAAAAGATCACATGATCATCAAGGTAGCTGACCATGCTTGAGGCATGTCTAACCCATTGAACTAGATAATTACATGATGATTGTTCCCTTAAAAAGTCTCATATTATCAAATGAACACCAATCAAAAAAAGTGTTTCATTTTAACACTAAGAGTAAAACTTGGTACAAACAACGCCTCACATCTGAAACTCTTTATAAGAACTCAAAAATCCTTTAAGTTTTTAGGGAAATAATATAACTAGGAAATTCCCATACTTACACAATGCATCAACCCTAAAAAAAGTTCACAACTGAAATGATCACTATGCCTTACCACCTAACCTCTAGGTCAAACAAAACCTAGGAAGAAGTCATCAGAGTTACACATCAAATATCATTTTATTGTTAAAGTAAACTCTCTATAAAAAACATAAAACTGGACCATATGTGAGGTTATAAGCTACAAACACCTATAAAAGATTTCATTTTAAGGCATTTAACCAATTTTTATTCATTAAAACCTTTAAAATAGTTCATATATTAGGGATATCAAATACAATTTATACGGAAAATTGTACTTATCACTTTATCTAGCTGTCTCCATGCATAATTAGGAAAAATATCTCATAATTTTCTTTTATCCATTTTAAATATATAGTTATAAGTCCTCAAAATTAGGCTTAGTTAAATAAAATGTCAATTCTAAGCTATAAATTAAAACACCCTTTAAGTTGTAAATTAAATTTTAATTAACCTATTTCTAATATTAGATAGCATAAAGTATACTACAATTGTATTTTATCATTTAAGAGGGAATTGGTTAAGTAAAATACCACCATACATGTATATGTAATCTGTATGAGTGGCTATGTAAACTTTAAATATTCAACCTATTTTAGCATGAAAACACCCTCATGGGGTTACATACCAAAGCATAACAAGATAAAGTAGACCTATGAGGGTCCCATCACATAAAGAAAAGTGGTGACCTAATGGGGTCCCATAACGCCAACCTAGGTTTAGTTATATGTGCATCCCATTTAAATGAAACATGTAATAGTCAATTAATCAATTCAAACACCCTTAGTGGGTTTATCTCATAGACATCAATGCTAAAACTAACCTATAAGGGTCATGTCGATCATAAGAGGATTTAATTATATGGTTCATCATACACAAATCATAGAGGTACTTAGATGAAATACCATTCCCAAATTATAAAGTAACTTGCCTTTATAAGTTACAATTGAAATTCATGTAACTGAAACCACTTTTTTACCTTCAATCTCAAAATATAACAAGTTCATATATAATGGTTGGATTTTATGGGTTACCATTCCCAATTTATAAAGTCCCATACACATTATAAATTGTTATTAGAACCCATTTAATCACAAATATAAACGTGGTATCCCATTTAATGAGTATTCCATGACTCAAACATGTCATAATTAGTTAATTAAGGTTTCACCATCTAACTATGTGGGAAAACACCATTTAGGTTGATGAAAAAACATTAATAACCAATCCTATATCATAATTATAACAAATAATACTATAATAAAAGTAAGTAATTACATATAGACATGGAAATAGTAATATTATCATGGTACACAAGTAATAATGATAAATATTTACCTAAACATGGTATAAAGATAAACATGAAACATAATCAAGAAATGTGATATACATGGAATGGAATATGCATGAAATGTGAATCTCAATGTACCAATAATAATGCATGTAACAACACTTCCTTGTCATACCTAGTTAAGGGTAAAAATACATAATACATAAATATGTAACCATTGAAAGTAAAATAATCACAAAATGTGAAATAATAATAAAATTTAATAATGAATCATTAGGAACAACAGTCCCACTTCTAGAAACTTGAACTTTCACTCATGTGTGGGTTGGTTCGACCCATACATGAGCTATTTACAAAATTATAACACATTACTAGTCTCCTTTATGCCATTATAAAGAGTAATACAAAGGAAAAAAGAATCTCTAATGCCACTTGTAACATCTCTAGATGGGATTGACTGAAACAATGCCCTGAGATGGTTGGTCACATGTTCTCAAGCATGCCTCCCCATACACTAGAGGATATTGAATATAAATGAGGGTATAATAATTGTATGGTGGGGAGACTATACCATCAAAAAAATATAACAATGGTATATCATAAGTAAATAAACATGGTAATTATTATAAATGAAAAAACAACTGATGATAATAATAACTGATAAATTATCCAATAACCAACCCAATCCAAATATACAACCATGCATGAACATTATATAATTTACAAATTAGTATACATAAAATACATAAAAATGAAAAAAAAGTCCCCAAGGGATATCTCTATGAGAATCCTATGCATCGGTGTAGTCTTGTGCTCCAAAGTCTACAAGAGTAATAACACACCGAAAAATCCATGATCCTGAACCTAAAATCATGAGCTCTATCCAGGTACCGATTAGTGACCTGGACAAGGTGTATAATATAATCATTATTCCACCACCAATGGTGTATATAAAAAATCTATCCCATGATTATATGTTGTAATATTGTGCAGGTATAACAGGAATAAAGGCTGGAATGATAAAGCAATACAAACTCATCCAGCAGAACATGTTGTGATCAAGCAGTCTATAATAATGAATAACTACATAAGAGATAAAATTATTAGTTATGTATTACACTATTACATCAAAAATAAGGAATCTACGGCATAAGATGAATAATAATGTATCAACTACGGATTACGCTGACATATCAAGTATCAAGAAACCGTGGTATACGCTGAATAATCATGTTTCAGCTACAGCCTATGCTGACACATTAAGTATCATAAACAATGAAATATTCTGAACAATCATTTATAATACCACTAAGGGATAGACCTATTTCCATTGACCAAGTAATCCTCTTTGATCCCATGGAGCTCACCCATAGAAAACTCAGTATAACGTAGACCTGTATGGTCTTGGAACCCAAGGACCATGACCATGGAATACTATTCAATTACACAAAACTCATCTATATAAAACATATTATAGTCTTTTTTGGATCCAAAGGATCATGTAAAATGTGGTCCAATCAATTCATATCCAAGGTAACAATCCAATGCATCCACCAAAAAATATTTAAGTGGGTTGTTTATCCCATATTGTGATACCTAACATCGATTTCATACCATGTCATCTACTGTAAACTTAATTAATATAATGATTTAAGGAATCATTTATAGAGACCCTAAACTTTTACACATATTATTACATTATTTTAAGCACATGTATCCATAAAATACAAACCAAGGATTGAGAAGTCTATTTTATTTGGGGGACTAAGTATGTAATTAGAAAACATGAAGCTAGAAAAAAATATTTTTATTAATCTACATAATGAGCTCCTAACTCACTTTGAGCTCTTAAAACTACATAGTATAACCTGGGGAATACATTAATAAAATGTATGATCTAAAAATTCTAGTAAGGGAATAAACATGGGAATGAAGCATATCACATGAGTTATAAGGAATAACATAAAAGGAATGTCTTATGAATAACATATCGAATCATAACATATAGAACATGAAATCATATGATCATGGAAATATAGAAAAGTGGAATTAACATATAACATGACATAAACATGAGTCAAGGCTAATTTCCAAGACTATCACATGTTGGATAGAGTCCTATGATAGATTAGGATTAATCCCTAATCTTGTACCCAACATCTCATGAGAGTAAAATATTACCCAATGCATTGGAGCACTATCTAGGTGTGCCCATCATAACATGTACTTGAATATGTTTTCCACATAAATTAATAATACATAAGGAATAAATATAATGATTACCCATGGAAATAGATGGGTTTCATACTCTTATTATAAGTCATAGCCAAAGGGAATATCATAATGGTATCCATGAAATAAGGTATTAAATAATTATTGGACATTAATAAGGTAAAAAAATAGATCATGGATAATTATTTCCAAATAAAGTGAAAACATGAAAAATAGTGGCTAGGTAATAATAGAAATGTACCACTTAAGTGCAATTTTAGTGAAAAAATAGAGTCATAGGATAAAGGAATAATTATTTACATAAAAACATAAATGAACTAAAAATTTTATTCATGATAAAATGATTGATTTTGGAAGATATTTTTTGATTAAACATTTTATAGAGTGTACTTGAAAATGGGTAAAAATGGAGAAGTTCCCTTTAATCAGGTTTGATTATCGAGAGGAACTGAGAAGGGGACCTTTTAAAATATGTATTTTCCCATAAAATAAAGAATAATTGAGATAGATATATATATATATATGTTCGGAAAATATGTATATATATATATATTATATAATAATTATATAAGAATAATTAAGAGATAACTTGAGGTAAAGAGACATAAAGTGTTACCCAAATGAAATATAGAGGTTCAGAAAGATCCCTCACCTTATGTATGAATGTGTTCTGAAATTACACTTAATGTCCTAGATAATAAAATTAGATTCATTAATTAATTAATTAAAAACCTATTTAGCATTTAGTTTTTTTATTAAAATTTATTAAGTTCATTTATGTCTATTTCGATGAGTAATAAGGTTCAATTTTATCATTCTAGGAGCATTTGTTTCATGGTTTCATATTCGGTTAAATTGTATATATTTATGGATGTTCTTATCAAATGGAAATAAAACTAAAAATATGAAATTAAATTGTACTAATTTACTTCTAGAATTTAAAATTGTACCATATATAATTTTTTTACATGAGGATGATTCGTTTGATAAAACCTTAATGAAAAATGTTTAGTTTATTTTTGGAAGTTTCTTCGACCTTCACATATTAGTTTAATTTAATTTAATATTATGCATATATATTAGATCTAGAACATAAAAAATTTATAAAATACTTATTAAAATATTTTTTAACCATAATAATAGTTTTATGACCAATTGTGAAGGTTTTAATGAAAAATTAAAACTCATTATTCATGGAGACGATTAATCACCATAATTTGGAAAATGGTTTCCTTTATTTGAATAGGAGGAGATGAGAAAAATGTTTGGATAGAAAATATTCCATTAGAAATATAGAATTCCATTATATACATGATATTGTAATTGTTGTGATTTTATGGATGAATTAGGTGAGTATAAGGTAGAAGAAGAAAAAGAATTAATATAGGTGGTTTAAGAAAGTTACCTCTTGAATATCACCTCCTTGAATAATCCCTTGAGGAACTTGGAATTGGTCTTTTGGTGAGACCAGTAGCACTGGGATGTGGAGAGAGTGGGGAGGATAATGCTTGGAATAATGGGGGATCCACTTCTGAAGGTATATAATTTATCTTGGAGGCTGTTTAGAGACACTGAATCTGGTAGAATTCAACTGGTTTTCAATGACTCCATTTTACTTATTTCCTAACTTATGCTTTGTTGAGTTACTGAACTTGTTGTGTGAGGAATGTTGAAGGGCCAGTTTGGCTCAGATGGGCTAGAGGATGTTGCTTATTCCTCTACAATCCATTTGGGATGTGGTTGATATAGAGGGATGGCTTGCCATCGGGAGGGACCATGCTTGCATGGGATCGCCGAGTGGTCCTTCTTTGGAGTTAGAGGTTGTTGATTATGCTTGGATGAGGTTGTTTCTGATCTTTTCTTTTTCGCTGTTTAGTGATTGTTTAAACTTATGGTTTCTCAATTTTACCTCAAAAGTGTCTTTCTTAATAAAAAATAATAATTTTCAGTCATAAGGGGAGGAGAGGGTATTTTGGAATTTCTCAAAATATTAAAATATAATAAAACTATTATAGATCAAAAAGCTTAAAAATAACCTATAAATGAATAGGGGTTAAATTTTAGACCATGTATTATCCCACTTTTGATTATTTAAAATTTTATTATTTTTAAATAATTTAATAAAATATTAATTCCATAAAATATCATTAATGTCAAACTTGATACTATTTATTACTATGACTTTAAAAACATCAAGACAACAATTAAAATTTGAAACAACTATTTTATTATATCCTAAAAATTTAAATATAATAAATAAAATTATTTTACCATATTAATTATATAAATTATATTTATTTTAATATTTTTAATAACATTTATTTTATTTTATTTAATAATTTAATACTTATTACATCATCATTGTGTAAGAATTTAATGTGATTATTTTATCTCTAAAAATTAAAAATAAATTTCAATGATAAAGATAAATATTTTAGATTTAAAAATACTATTTTTGGATAAATATATATTTTTGATAAGAACATATTAAAAATTTTATACTTATTAAAAACAATAGTGTGAAATGTTTGGATTTTATTTAAATAAAATACTACAAAGGACTTAATATCAACCAAGTGGATCCAAAAGGTCATAAATTCGATATACTCATAATATAACATAATAAAAATTTTAATATAACCAAGTGGACTTAATATATTTTTGGATGATTATGTTCTAGATATACTCATAATATAACATTTAGTCAAGTTTTTGGGTTATTAAATGGTTCTTATCATTTTAATTTTAGATTTTTTAAAATCATTTTATTGATTTTTTCTTCTGCTTGAACAAGCATTGCGTCAATGTTGCATAAGCATTAAAGGTGGTTATTTCATATATAAAAATTAAAAATAAATTACTATGAAAAAAATAAATTAATTATTATTAAAATAATCCTTTATATTCATTCATTATGTTTATTTACTCATTTCCATGTCAAGACAACTAATTTAATTTGTTACAAGGACTTTTCTTACCTTGCACAAGCATCGCACAATCATTTGGATATGATTCTTGTCATATAACTCCAAAATTCAAAATTATCAGTTTAAATAATAATTAATATATTATATTTAATAAAATGGTCATGTAAATACTTTCTAAATCTCAATTAATGGTTATAAGACACCGAATTTGACTTTTCCAATGTTGCACAAGCACTACGTCAGCACTGAAAATGATTTTCATATTTATCATGAAATAAATTATAATTTATATGTTTTGAATTATTTTTTATAATATTTATATTATAATATCATACATTATTCTTTATATATGTTTAATAAATATTTATACTATAATTATGTCTTAATGATATCACAAAAGATATCGTATTTTATAAAAAAATGTATTTTTTACTATTCACCATAAATTTAACTTTTTTAGAAAATACTTAGAATTTAACCATAGAATAATTTTTATATTATGATTTATAAAATTAATTTAATTTTTCAAAAAAAATTCTAAAACTTACAAAAATTAATAATATTTATCAACCAATAAAATAAATAAAAATCATTTTTAAAGAAAATGTATTTCTGAAGAAAAAAAATGGCTATACAAAAAATTGTGTGATTATTTTCTAGGAACTTAAAAATACATTAATATTGAGTTGGTAATTTATATCTATCTCATAAATTTATTACTATTCATACCCTCCAAATTAACATCTAGGTTGTAACAGTCATATTTAAATAATAATAATATTTAGTTATTATTTTATGATTGATGTTGCATATCATGTATGCTATCAAAAATAGTATTTCTTTTTAAAAACAATGAATTTTACATTCTTCCCCATTATGAAAATTTTCCTTCGAAAAAATTATTTTACATACTAAGGTTAAAATAGGTGAGGTTACTTTTTCTATTTCCCATCATTATCTAGAAAATAAAAATAAAAATATTGGGCTTGAATACTTTGCTAATGATCATATAAAAATGGAAATTATGAACATATAAGGATAAAATTATAAATGATAATTATATCATAACATTTTATTCCCTTAGTTTAAATATAGGTTACCCTTGGTGATAGAATTATCCATAGGTTTCTTACTAAAGTTTTCTAGTCCTAATTCCAAAAAAATAACTAGATCATGCTCTGATACCAACTATAGAAACCCAAGCCTTTAACACATACTATTACATGATTTTAAGAATATTTATCTATAAAATAAAATCCAAGGATAAAAAAGTCTAGTGTATTTGGGAGACTAGGTACATAATTTAAAAAAATGAAACTAGAATAAAAAAACTTTTTATTAATATCAATAATGATATCCTAGCCAACGAGCTCGTACCCTAGTGGTAAGGGCTCCTGCTTGGCATCCAAGAGATCCAGATTCAAAACTGGGTGGAGGAGAATTTCTGGGTACTGTAGCAGTATTGTATTAGTACTGTAGCAGTTACTGTAGCAGTTACTATTAGGTACAGTAGCATTCATAACTATTCACCTGATTTGGGCCTTCAGGCCACCGGTTTGGGTATACGGGTCTCCAGGGCCTTTGGGTCATCAAAGGCCTTTGGGCCACAGGGACTTCAGGACGCATAGACTATGGAGTAGCCCAGTTCACATAGAACAGGACCCAGAAGAGGATCAAAGCAACAAAAGTAGCAGCCACCAGAAGTAGAGCTTATCGGATTGGAAGAATGAGAGGGTATGGCAGACACCATCGGGACCAGGCACCATACAGCTTTGTACGGGGCAATGCTAGCCGATAAACAATGCAAGGTGGGGTTCTAGGTGATCAATGACGCATAAGATATGGAGGGTCAGTTCAAGTGAGCTGGGCCTATGGGTCATGTATTGGTCATGGTATGCCTCTGGGCCTTCGGGTCATGTAATGCAGGTTAGTCGGGCCTTGTGAATTAGTCCTACGGGTCATGTACGGGTTCCCCTTCAACCCTTAAAAGGGGGATTATCCATAATAAAATAAAAAATAAGGCCTTAATTCCATTCAGTCAAAATGATATCCTAACTCCCTTTGATCTCTTATAACTACAAAGGATAACCTAGGGAATACATAGACAAAAGGGATGATCTAAAAATCCCAATAAGGGAATAAACATGGGAATTAAGCATAACACATATGTTAGAAGGAATAACATAAAATTCATGGCTCATGAATAACATATGGAATCATAACATATATAATATAGAATCATATGATTTTCGAAACATAGAAAAGTGTAACCAATATATAACATGGAATAAACATGAGTCAAGGATAACTTCCAAGACTATATCACATGGTAGAAATAGTCCCATAATGGATTATATTTACTTACTAACCTCATACATAATGTTTCATTTTACTAAAACATTACCCAACACATTGGATCACTATCTGGGTGCACCCATCATAACATGTACATGCATATGTGTTCCACATGAATTAATCATACATAAAGGATAAACATAAGGATTACCCATAGAAAGAAGTGGGTTTCGTAATCATTTCATAATCCATAGCTAAAGGGAGAATCATGATGGTATCCATGAAATAAGGGATTAAATAATTATTGTAAATTCATAATGTCAAAAAATATATCATGGATAATGATGTCCAACTAAAGTGAAAACATGAAAAAGAGTGGCTAGGTAATAATAGAAATGTCTCACTTTAGCGCGGTTTATGGAAAATAATAAAGAGTTGTTAAAATGATAAAGGTATAATTATTTAAATATAAACATAAATGAACTAAAATTGTTACTAATGATAAAATTATTTAATTTTGGAGATATTTTTGGCTTAAAAAAGTATGTATTCTACTTGAAAATGGGTAAGAAACAGAGAATTTCCCTTTAATCGAGTTTTCTTATCGAGGGGAATTAAGAAGGGAACCTTATAAAATATGTATTTCCCCATAAATTAAATATTAAGTGAGATAGATATATATTTTTATAACATATATATAGAATATAAAAGGATTATGTAATAATAATGATGAGATAACTTGAGAAACGATAGATAAAGCCTTACCCAAATGAAATATGGAGGTTTAGAGAGATACCTTACCTTGTGTCTGAATACGTTCTTCAATTGAAATTAATTTCATAAAACAAAAGATTATATTATTTAATTTATTAATTAATAACCTATTAAACATTTATTTTATTTATTATAATTTTTTTATTTCATTTATAAACATTTCTATGAGTTCTATGGTACAATTTCATGGTTCTGGGAGCATTCATTTTTACGGTTTCATAGTTGGTTAACTTGCGCATATTTATGGATGATCTTTTCAAATGGAAATAAAACACAAAAAGTAAAATTAAATGGAACTTATTTACTTTCAAAAGTTTAAATAGTCTCATATATCATTTTTTTCTAACATTAGGATGATTCATTTTATAAAATGTTAATGATAAATGTTTAGTTTATTTTGGAGGTTTCTCCAACCATCATGAATTAGTTTCATTTTATTTAATATTATTTCTATATATTAGTTATATAACATGAAATAAGTTATAATATACTTATTAAAATATTATTTAAACATAATAATAGTTTTATGACTATCCTTGAAGGTGGTAATGAAAAATGAAAACTCATTATTCATGGAGATGGTAAATCTTCATAATTTGGAAAATGGTTTCCTTTCTTTGAATAAGAGGAGATGAGAAAAAGGGGTCGATATAAAATATTACATTAGAAATAAAAAATTATAGTATATATATTATATTTGAGTTATTATTATTTTATTTATGAATGGGTTGGGTAGAAGGTAGAAGAAGAAAAGAAATTATGAGTGGTGGTTTAAGAAAGTTATATCTTGAATATCACCTCCTTTAAGGATCCCTTGAGGAACTTGGAATTGGTCTTTTGGTGAGACCAGTATCACTTGGGCATGAGGATAGTGGGGAATATGGTGTTTGGAATATATTTTTAAAGCTTAAAGTCTTGGAAGGTGTGAGGATAAGGGGTTGTGATGTGTGGTATTTATAAGGTGATGATAGGGTGTTTTTGGAATTTCTGGCAATATTAAAATATAATAATATTTTTCTAGTGTCAAAAGCATCAAAATAACCTATAAATGTATAGGGTATTGTATTTTAGACCATATATTATCTCTATTTTTCTTTTTTAATATTTTTATGATCTTTAAATAATTTAATAAAATATTTATTTTATAAAATTTCATTAATGTTAAACCTGATACAATTTATTACTATGACTTTAAAAACATCAATAAAATAAGTAAAATTAGAACATTATATTTTATTATATCCTAAAAATTTCAATATCATCTAAAAACTTATTTAATCACATTAATTATATCAAATTATATTTATTTTAATATTCATAATATCATTTATTTTATTTTTTTCATTAATTTAATATTTACTACATTGTCATTGTGTAAGAATTTAAGGTGATTATTTATTCCTTAAAAATTAAAAATAAATTACCACGATGAAGATAAATCTTTTAGATTTAAAAATTACATTTAGTTATGAATATATATTTTGTCTAACCACATATTAAAAATGTTACACTTATTAAAAACAATATTTTAATATGTTTAACTTTCCTTTAAATAAAACATTTTAAAGAACTTAATGTCAACCAAGTTGCTCAAATATTGAAAAATTTAGCCCTTGTATAATTATAGTTTATATATAATCATAATATAATATTTATTCGGGTTTTTTTCCATTAAAAAAATATTATTAATTAAATTTTATAGTTTTGAAAAAAAAATTATTTATTTTATCTTCTGCTTACACAAGCACTACATCAGAGTTACATGAGAATTAAAAGTAGTTATTTTATATATAAAAATTAAAAATAGATTAATATCATAAAAATAATATAATTAGATTCAATATAATCCTTTATATTCATTAATTATGTATATTTACTCATATCCATGTCAAAATAACTAATTTAATTTGTTACTTTGACTTTTCTTGCCTTGTGCAAGAATTGTACAATCATTGGGATATGATTCTTGTTATATAAATCCAAAATTAGAAATTATCAGTAAAAATAATAATTAAATTATTATATTTAATATAAAAGTATTTAAAATACTTTATACCTTTCAATTATTAGTTATAATACACTGAATTTGACTTTTTCGGTGTTGCGTAGGCACTGCGTCAGCACTGAAAATGATTTTCATATTTATCATGAAATAAATTATAATTTACATGTTCTGAATTATATTTTTGGACATTTATATAATAATATCATAAATTATTCATTCCATATGTTTAATAAATTTTTATATCATAATTATTTCTTGATGATATCACAAAAGATACCATATTTTATAAAAACTGTAATTTTTTACAATTCACTAGAAATTTAAATTTTTAAGAAAATTATAAAAATTTCACCATAGAATAATTTTTATATTTTTAATTAAAAATTAATTTATTTTTTATAAAAAAATGAAAAACATACCAAAATTAATTATAATAATCACCCATAAAAATAAATAAATAACATTTTTGAAGAAAACCTATTTCTAAAAAATAAAATGAATTTTCAAAAAAAATGTGTAATTATTTTATAGGAACTTAACAATAAATTCATATTGGGTTGTAAATTTTTATATGTTTAATAAATTATTTATTCCTATTCATACTCTCTAAATTAATGGCTAGGTTATACTGGTCACATTTAAATAATAATATTTAGTTGTTCTTTTAAGCTTGATGTAGCGTATCTTGTATGATATCAAATATAATGTTACCTTTTAAAAACATAGGATGTTACACCATGTTGTTTTCCATTCCATTTATCAATTTAATCTATCAATTAAAATTTCATTAATCCCTTCATGTGTAAGTGATTAAGACGGAGGCCATGTTAGTATCCTTGCCTTTGATCTATTTTCATTCAATAAATTATAAAATGGGACTGGGGACCATGTTAGTGTCCATGAACTTAATAATTTGAATTAATCATATTCAATTATTTAATCTATTCACTTACAAGTGATAAAAAGGATTTACCTGTTAGTTTTTATGCCCTTTATCAGTTTAACTCATCACATTAATTTCATTTTCCATTTCACTTCTATGTAAAAAAAGGGAAGGATCCTTGTTAATGTTCATGCCCTTTTTAACAATTTAATTAACATAAAATGAAAAATAAAAAAGGCCATCCACATTAATTAATAATTTCCAATTTATTCATTTCATCACCCCCTTTAATTTATAAATTAAAAGGTTTCGTAAGTGTTATCTAACATTAATATTTGATTAAATTTATATACGAATCCCATTAATAATTGGAAAGATCAACTCACCCTAAGGGTTGAATAATAATAAAAATATATCAAAATCACCTTAAGGTTGGTTCAGGTTGAGGTTGACAAACTCCAACCCTATTTAACGGTGTAATAACATGTTTAAATCACATTATAAACAATCAATTTAATGATTATTAACTTAGATATCAATGCATGAAAAGTTTGGTGTGTGTCATAACAATGAGAGATATAAAGACCCAAAATTTTTATGTAAAAGTTATAGACTACACACCTCATTATTAGTAATCTAAACTTGTCTATCATCAAACTTTGATTCAACTTGGAAGGATATAAATTGAAGAAATAAACACACGCCTTGAAATAGGTCATATGAGATATTATTTAAATAGAATTCAATAAGGAAATATAAATGATAAAAAGAAGGAAGAGGAAATATATCCTTATAATTAAGCTTCCAAAGAACCCAACAAAATTAAATTTTAAGATAAAATGAGGGAGATCCATGGAAGACTAAAAGGGGACGAGAGGGGAGCCATAGTGGCTTCCTAGAATGGGAGAAATGGGGGAGAAAGAGGGGTGTTTTAGTTTTAATAGGATGGTGGAAAAATGGTCATTTTTACCCCTTTAATGACACACATGGTTTTCTTATAAAATTTCATAAATTTTGCATCAAATTTATGGCTTCATGTGACTAGGATCCATACCCCCACATGGTTTGTACCCATGCTTAAGTAAATGATGCACCAATTGTACCTTTGGAACTGTGTCACCCCCACACCCCACATGATTAGACAAACCATGTGAAATCCATGATGTTCATCTATACAATAAATAGTAGATTTCATGAATGGCTATGAGGCCTTGGGTGCATGGTTTAACAAACTGTCTGACACCCTCTACACACATGTACCAGGCTGCACTATTTCCCCTAGAGGAATTCACAGTTACAACAAACTGAGTGCCCCTGCCTTCTTGTCCTAGAACTATGTTTTTGGATCCTATTGATCCTAAAACTAATTTAAACATCCAAGAAAACCCTTGGTCCTTAAACCCCATATAAAACATCACATTTAAGCTCTTAAACTCTCAAAATTCCATTATGAGGCTCAAATTAAGATTTTTTCAATCCACTAAATGAAAAGTTCAAATTCCTTTAGAATTTCCATCTGGTTAAAAACAAAGGATGTTACAAAATTCATCGTTTGGGTGTGAGTGGTTGGAAAAGAATCACTAAATAGATTCCCAAACAAGCACCACAACCTATTGACATCAAACCTACAATACTAACTGAAATATATCACCTCCAAAACCTCTCACTTGTGGTGGTATTCATACCATATAAGAGTTCACTAGAATAATAGTTTTCCAAATAAATCATTTACTACATGAAAATTTTAAGATAAATATCATCAAAAATAAGAATAAAACTCAATATGAAATAAAGGTCTCACAAAATTCATGGCAAGGGGAAAATTATTCACAAAGGACACTACAAAAAATCCATAAATACCATAATAAGTCACTATATCCAATAACTAGAGAAAACCCACCCTCTCAAAAAATAACTACCAATACAAACCAATTAGGGGAATAAAGACATGTCTCAATTATCTAAAATGAGATATTACCAAACAAAAAAACAACCAATTCTTGTCTTAGAACAGAGCTGGAAGAAAACATAACTTGGGGTGTCATACTTGAATCACCAAACCTTAGTGAACCCATCTAAATAATCGTGGATATATCTAGGGTATAACCTATATTTGGGGTAATACCCATATAGTTTCCTATTAATTAACCCAATACATCCACTCTCCCAATCCCTTGAAATAGGATCAAAAACCATAATTTCATTCTCATGGGATAATAAAGGTACTTCTGATCACCTAAATTAAAACATATCCCAAGTAATCGATCATTCCACCAAGGATAGACCAGAGAGAATCCAAATAGACACAAAAACCAAGAAATACCTAATCTATTATTTTTAAGGATAAGTATCAAAAAACAATCATCTATCATGAAACCAAATGAGTTACACCTAGAAAACAAATGGAAGTCACCCCATAAGAAAGGGGCTCACCCATTTCATCCAATACTTTCTAGGAGAAAAATGAAAAAAACATTGAACATATGCCCAAAATAACACATTAGAAAATAAACACTTGAAAAAAACCTCATTTTTCTCTTTAAACCATTTAAAAATCATAAACATATGTTTAATACCAGAAAACTTAAATTTCAGAAATCATTTTAAAATTTTAATGTTTTTTATGTATGACACTTGTAAACTTTAAAAACTCTAAACCCTTTTATAATTTTAAAATTTTAATGATCCTCTATTATCTCATACCCCACTTTTGAAATCAATTTGAAATTATATAAATCATTATTAAAATTTTAATCAAAATATATAACATTTCCTTCATTCCCAAAATACTTTAGAAATCCTCTTTTTAATTTTAAAACAAGTTATTTATTCTTAAAACCATTTTTATATTTTAAAACATACAAATAAATCCATAAAGACACCTAAAAAATTACTAAATATCCACTTTATTAGTTTTAAAATAAAATTCCACCCATTTAGAATCAATTAGTCATTTATTTAAGAAAATAATTTATCAAAAATACAAAAACTGGGTTTATCTTTTAATTTATTAAGAAAATTCATTTATTATTTTTAAATCTAATAACCTTGCCATTTTAAAATTATTCCTTTAAAAATTAAAACTCATACTTTCCCAAAATAACACACTATATCATAATCAAAACAAAATAAAATACAAATCCAATGCATAATTTCAAGAGTATACTAATTTTTGTGTAAATCTTAGTTACATGGCTTAATGAACCATGTTCTAACTTTACAACTGGGACTAGAAGTCATCATAAACCATGTACTTAGGCACCAAATGGATTTAAAGGCCCTATCTCTGAGTACCACCAGTTCACTCCCCTTTCCATCCCCAATTCACTAAATAATTATAAAAATCTAATATCCAAAGTAAAAAATCACAAAACAAAACCCAAAACTCAAAGCATGAATTCCCATGGAAACTTGAAGATCCAAACATGAAAGAGATATCTAGACTATTCCCACACACACCTCCCAAACCTCAATAGTCCTATCTCAATCTAAAATTAATTCCAAAATAAAAATGGTTGTTCTAAAACCTAGACCCTCTTAAGAACCTGGTTGCAGTACCATTTTTCTCAAACCATATTGATTGTTCCCTCTATCGAACGCCCGATCCGAACCGTGACATCCATGAGGTGTGTTCCCAATCACCCTAGGGTGTCATAAAGTGTATTGGGAATTATAATTAACTTTTGGGACTAATTTTTCACATAAAATAGTTTAAGTAAAACAAAATAAAAATGTTAATGTCCTATCTATACATTGTATGTATATTAGAGAATAAAATAAGTATTTAAATATAAAAGCAGTAAAACAAAATTTAAAACTCAAAAAAATAAACTAACTAATCCCTCCACTCACTCCCAGTATCTCTCCCCTTCAATGAAAAATATAGGTACCTCTGGTGCCCTCATGGCCTCCTATAGACATAACTATCCTTCATTTGTAGAAAGAAATACATGGAATATGTGGTTGATGCAATAAAAGAGACTAAAATAAAATAAAATAAAATAAAAAACAACATTCATTCCTGTGAATTTACAAGTAACCATCCAAAAAATCAATGTTTAAATAGTATAAATTAGATATTCTAGAACCTGAAACTGAAAGATACAGATATTAATGAGAAATTAAGCTCAGTAATCATGCTAAGTGAAACCACACTCCATGTGATATATTTAAATAAATAATTATTATAATTATAGTTTGAAATACATTATTAGAAATTATTTTTTAGTAATTGAGTCTGTAAAGTCCAATCTCATTTTATAAAATTTATTTTATATTTTATTTAAATGAAAATAATCACATTGTAAAACATTTAAAAGGCATGTGATACTTTTAATAAAATACCCATTTAAAATATTTCATTGAAATAATCTTTTAGATTCATTTTTTAATAATACCTTTTTGAATATGGATGAATAAGGATCAAGAAACGGTAAATAAGCAATAAATCATTGACAATAAAAAATAAAACTAGAATAAGAGGAACTCAAGAGAACATATGTTTTAAAATAATAATAATTGGATAAACATCAAAATATTCATTGAGTATAAGGGTGACCTAGAATTAATTTCACTAATTAGGGAATACCCTAAATTATTGGAAATTTTATCACATCACTGGACAGTAGAGAGAGAATCGCATTTACTTAAATGGGAATAACCGGTGGAAGGGAACCCATAACAAATAAGATTTTCTATCCCAAGAAACTAGGCTTCCCATAAAGTTTGAATAATAATAACCACAAGCAATATAGTGTTTTATTAATAATAAGATTCATAGATTCCATAATCATATACCAATAAAAATCCACCCAGGGTAGTTTCAAATCACACAATCTCAATAAAAAACAAGGGTTATTATTTTTCAAATAAAACAAATGATTTAAATATTTATTTAAAAAGTTACAACCATGATTTAAAATTTATTTTGGACATACACTAAAATAATCATTTTAAAATAAACTTGAGTGTCGCATTTAAATCCCCAAGGTTCCCCTTTTCATTGTTATACTCGTATACACTTACATATATATATATACACATATACATGTCATCCATTACATGAATTCATATATTCCAATATGAATTTTTATACACACATGTATATATATACCCATGTATAAGGGTATAACCATATAGTGGGTTAAAAATATTTTCAATCCTCTCATTTTAAATTTAAAACATATCATTGAAACAATCCATTGATACATGAGATTTCAAGAATTAATTGAAATTCTAAGTAAAATAAAAGAGGTAAGTAAAAATAATACATTAAATATCCAAACAACTTTATAAAATAAGCATAAATGATTTACAAGGTTCATTTAGTCTTCAATCAAAAGATTTCACAAACAATTTTTTTAAAACATGTTTTTATCAAACATGAAATTAGGGGAAAAGTTTCTAAAATGAAATGAAAATAATTCATCTCATGATTTTACTTTAATTAATCTATAGATATGTTTAACAATATTAATTTATACCCAAACTAGTGATTAAAAATACAACCAAGTAAGGTTACTAAATTTAGGACCCTAAAACAAGGGGAAACTTACATTGTATCAAGAGAAAATGGTCTGAAGCTTCGATTGTGAGTTGAACGAGACCTGAGAAAGACATCACATGCCCTAAGAAGAAAAAAATCCACAATAAATCACAATCTAAACCCCCTATATGGTTTTTCCAAGATTTATCAATGTCATGATAGAGAGAGTGGAATCTAAGAACAAAGAATAAGAAAAATAAGAAGTATAAGGAAAAGAAAGAATAACTTGAGGAGATCATACAAAAAATAAAGGATAAATTGATGGTCAGAGGAAGAGTGGGTAGAGTTCTCACACATAGGGGGTATGGGGATGGGTTGTGATGATTGGGAGAGGGAGGAAGGTGAGGGAGAGTTTTAATAAAAAGGGGGTGAGGGTATTTTTTTAAATGGTTTTTTAGTTATCGGGAACAACACATGATTTTTCCTAATGGTTGGAAAAACCATACGCCAATCATGTGAACCTTACTAAAGGGCATGGATCATAATGAAAGGGAAAGTCACATGGTTAGACTAATTATTCACCATCTGTGCAATTTGATATAATTAAAATGAAAAGATAAATATATGGGCTATGCATAGTTTCTAATAACCATGTGGTGGGCCTATTTCTATATTTTTTACAAAAATTAAAAAATAACAGGATTGAAACTATAGAATAAAAATAAATTCCAATAAATAAATAAATTACAGGTTGGGGTGTGAAACTACCCCTTCAAGAATTATGGTCTCATTTGTCACTAGCTTAGTTAAGTAGATTACCATTCCAAGATATATGGGAAAACACCATATAGGTTCTTACCAACACATTACGTAACTGAATATATATATATATAACCCATCCCCAAGGGTTCATCTATATGATTTAAATTCACTTCACTGACCACTCTGGGTCTTCACTCATCCCTTGATGAATGGATTGCACCACCATCATCAACATAGTATCTGTAAGACTTGCCACAATAATAAAACATATATACAAGTAATCCCAACTAAGTAGAATGTCACAAAGTACATATACAAGAAAACTCAATATGATCAGTTTCTAAAACATCAATAAACTAAGCCTTGATATTTACTGAAAACAATTATACTAGTTGTACTATATCATGAAGATCATATATTTCTAATATTATGCATGATACACATCTTGACACTATAGTCCAAGAGCCAAAAATCAATAATCATCCTCTTTCCAACATGCCAAGATCCAAAAACCAAAATATCACAAACCATAATTCTCTAATTACATGTGCATCACATGAGGTAAAAATTACAACAACCATAACAGTTCATTCCAATAATATCAATATCATACTCATCATAACCTATACTTCCACTAGGAAAGGTGTTCACAACCTACCATTTTGTATTCCATCATAAGATCTGAAAAATTACTATAATTCCTATCTAATGACTCCCAAAATAGTAAGATAAAGAAAGGTATGATATCACTTTTTAACATCCCGACTTGGATTTCACCATGAATAGAAACTGGAACTATTCTCCACATGACCTTAGGCATGCCTCCCTGAATCCCAGAGGCTACCAACTAGCAGCAAGGTTATCAAGAGGTATCATGAGGAGGATATACACATTGTATCAGAGTGTTAAATCATATAAAAATATCCAAAAACTATATATATTAGAGTATATATAATGAAAATATACTGAATGGAGGAAGTAATAAACATAACATGATGAATAATAAATGAAATACAGTGGTCCCAAATAGCCATTCCAGATATACAATATATGAAAACCAACTAGGTTATTATCATATACATATCAAAATAAAAGAAAATAAAGATTTTGGATCCACTAATACATCAATCCTCACCTTATTTGGATCTTCTATCATCATCTAAGCTGACCCATGTGATCATGATATCTTAAGAACTAGCCTAAACCAGTGCATGAAATGACCAAGTGGGAGCTTCTTAGGTTCCCAAGTTCCATGGAGGCTTGAGTAGGATGTGAGTATACAATTCAGTAGGGAACCACCAAGTGGTCTCATAACATCTAGAATATTCATTGATAAAGGCATGTAACATACTCAAATATAAATAAATAACTATTGAGAAATAAATAAAATAACCAATAATACTTACTTAAACCTGATTTTGGAGTGTCTATAAGCATGTCTCATTGATTGTGTCTCCATAATATCACCACTACCCCATAGAGTTCACATATAACCTAGGTCATTCCCAAATACTATTTTTGATCCTCGATTCCTTGACCCCGATCAACCATACATGCTTCAAATAGTGTTTGAGTGTCTCTGAGAACATCATTATAGTGTGTTGACCAAAACATCACAACCACCAATCAGCTATATTGTTCAAAATAGTATAATATACCTCCACTTTTTGGAGTTTTCTCATCAATTAAATATTCCCAAAGGTATCACATACCTCTGCTATGGGTTTTTTATCATCCAAGATTAATCCTCAAGTAAGACATACCTACCCTATGAGATTTTTCTCATCAGGGAATAATCCCCAAGTATCATGAACCTAGATCCGATATCACCCCAATATACCAAAATAGCCATTACTAAATAGATATCAAGACCCCATCAGATCATAGTTCACAATCCCCCATCGAAGGACTCCTTCCAAGATAGAATGATATGTCCCACATTGAATATCCTGATTCCCAAAACATAGTAGCCCAACCAATAGTATCAAAAAAATCCCTTAACATGGTAGTTTTCCTTTCACTTACCAAAACACCCCAAGACATATACCATATCTTAATACAAGACCTCCCTTATGGGAAACCACTATTTCAAAACTTCCAATACCGCTCCTATGAGCACTTACCAAATAGGGCCTAAGTATACTAGGTATCCTAGGTACTCAAGGTTGAATCCTGATGTACCAACATTTTGTATGGCTTAGAAACTCGATCTTAGGAGGAAATTCTTGAAATCACCAACAATACCATCATGTCTCATCATACCCATAGGTTGGTTCCTAGGAAAAATACCTATGAATATCTAACTACAATAATAATATGCAAGTAAATCATAATTATAAGATAGGGTTTAGCCAAATTCCCAAGACCCTCACCTTTATCTGTAGACCCTCAGGTTCACATGTTCAACATAGTTTCTAGGTGAAACCTGGTACCATATATACCTAATCCATATACACCCACTCAAAGTTTGATAGTCAACGGATCATCAACTAGGCCCCCTAGATCACAACATAGTAGAGGCACCATCGAATCAGTACTCAATCTCGGTATAGACCTCGGGTTAGAACTCAATGATCTCAGGATGTAGCATACCATGACATCATCAATAGGGAAGCAGGACCATGCCAACTATAGGGTGGGTCCCTATAAAAACAACACTAAATATTTGGCACATCACTCACCTAATTCCTTGAGGTTTCACTCATTCAGTTCACTCACCAACCCATGTTTGTTCCAATTAAATTCTAGGAAGCACCTCTGAAGGTTTTAGTAGCAAAGGAACCTAGCCAATAGTCATGGACTTTTCCATCATTGGTCAAGGCATATATCAATATAATATGGGTTGTTGTGGACATTGACTCTCCATAAGGTCCAAGGGGTCTCATTCAAGTAAAAAAATAATTAATTACATTTTTACAATTTAATTTATGTATTTAATGGTTATTTTGTTTGATTAACCTAAGTTGGTGAGGTCACATGATACAATCATATAATAAAATACATGACCTAAATGGGTATGTATGTGATACTACCTACCTCAACCGAAAATTCTCCATATATGCCAAGTGTCAGCAATAGTTGTAAAGGTATTTCTAATCCTATCAAAACTCGTTCATGATCCACCAAGCCTATCAAAATGTCCATAGCACCTAACTCAAGATAAGTAATTACAAACAAATAATTTTAACAAGAATAATTAATTAATTAATTCAAATTAAACGTTTTATATTTGGAATAAATTCATCATATTGATAAGTTGTAGTAGAACCTCCTCCAAAGGTACCCCAAGGGTCTATCTGACATCCATGGACATATTTTGGGACAAAAACCTAACCAACAGTGCCAAAACAACATCAACAAATATAAATTTTAATGAAAAATAATTAAAAAATTGATGTCACATCATAACCTTATCAAAATGGTTTGCAACGGAATGCAGACATCGTCTTGGGATCACTTCGACGAGGGTTGAGAGAAAGCCGCATGATAGACGAGAGATTCTACTATCTGCCATTGGAATCACCAATAAAAACATAAATATGATAAATTATAAATTTTAGAGAAGGAATAATAATATTAATGGGATATATTGAAAGAAGGATATACACCTAAAACATTGAATAAATGAGTTTTAACCTCCCAAGTTTGAAGGTGGGTGAAGGAGAGAATAGGATCTTAGGTAGTTGGAAGGTTTGTGTGTGCGAAGAAAGGAAAATATGGTGGATACTTAAAATATTGAAGGGGTAAAGTAGTCTTTTCCCACTTTTTAAAAGGGGCCATGATTTAGATTCACAGTTGGCCAAACCATGCACCTACCATGCATCTATCATTACCTAAAGTCGGCTAACCTTCATGGTTATGGAGAATGATTTCACAAACCATGTTCTAACCATGTGACGTGTCTACAATTTACTGTAGGCTATCACATGGCCCCTAGGGTCCTACGACATGGTTGGAGGGAATGTTTAATAGAAACCATGTGATAATTTTGTGTCATGTACTGTCTCCCCAGAACCTCAAAATCCTTATTCTGAACCACCAAGACACTCTCAAGACCCCCTGAATCCTCTAAGGGACTTAATTATAAGTATAAATTGTTCCATTTTTGGGGTTCCAACACTTTTTATTCTTATCCAATACTCAATTTAGGAACCGGCCCACATACGATTAAAAAAAACTTCTTAAAACTACTAGCACCCATATATAAAATGTTAAATAGGTATAGCCTAATCCATGGATAAATTTGGGGAACTATATAAATGTTTACTCACTATAGAATAGTTGACTAATGACATTGACATGTCTCTATAGTAGTGAAGACTTACTATAGTATCATGTGACAAGACACTATAGTATCTTAGAATTTTACATGGCACTATAGAAGCTTGTAACTGGTGACACTAACAGGTCGCTGAAACGCACGGCCGATTGTCGCCTATCGACCGGTCAAAATTCTGGTGCTCTGCTAATGTGTATAGCAGCACTCGGGTCGAATCCTCGGCGATGATACTTTGTAATAGTCGTTTGTTTTTAGTTGATTGTATTTTGATTTGGGGGGTTTGTTTGCAGAGCTTAATTGAAATGATTTATGGATGATGTTTTATTTACCAAATTGATAAAGATTGGGGTGAGTTCATCATTGGGGAGTTAAGCATGTGATATCCTTGAGCCTTACTTTGTATTGCATTAAATTAACACCCATGTCATAAGTTGACGTTGATTGGAATTCCTAAGTGTGAAGGCTTTAATCCAAGCCTTAACTTAACTTAGGGTTCTAATCTCAAACAAAAATTATTTATGGTAGTGTATTTATGGTTCCAATAATCCATGGAAACCACTCGTTAAACAAAACATATCATTAATCCATGACATATTAAGTTTAACATACACAATATTAATTTAAAGAATACTCATCGAGCAAAACTCTCAATCACTTAACATCCCCAAATTATAACTCACACCAATGAGAGATTTACTCAGCCATTTTGATGTTTAATATTCTGGTTAAAATAATTAAGATGATAAATTAAGAATAGAAGAAAAAGAAAGGGATTAGAAAAGAGTGGTACGTTGACACACACACACGAACGATGATGATAATTAAAAATGGATTTTCGATTGAATGAGGAAGTAAAAGAAGGGAAGGGGATTGAACTGAATTTAAACTATTTTAATAACATAAATATTAAACTACAGAAGGTGGATGAGAATAAGAGATATTGAATAAGTAACTTTCATTAAAACAAAATTACAAAGAAAGGACTTACAAAATTACAAAAAACGAAGAACACAAAAGTAAGTGAAAACAAAGAGAGGAGGAAAGGTATCTCAAGTAAAAACTTGAGTATTTCAGGTCCTCCAAAGCCTTTTTCAAAGCTTTGGTCGTGCCAATATGATCTCCTCTCTTCTGAAATGTCAACCCCTCTCAAGGAGAGAAGGGGAGAGTATTTATAGCCCAAGGAGTGGACTGTTTGCATTCCCAATCTGTCCATCTACTTTCATCGCCAATTTGGCTATACAGACAGCCGAATATCCGAATATCTCCTTCTTAAACGTTGTATATAATAAAGTTTTACGACTACTGTAAAAATATGGAGGCATTTGGACAAGTGGATCCAAAGTTATGGCGGTTTTATTAAACAAAGGTAAACTGTCCATTTCTATCCATTCTTTTTCGATGGCCAAAATGTGAATGGATTTTTGAACATGTAGATGCCTTCAAATCCGAATGACTTCTTCAACAAAGTCGGCCGAAGATATCTCCTCTTACCCACTGCAAAATATCAGCTCTATTTGATGTTTACATCATGAGATATGTCATGAATAGTATACTTATTTTAATTCTCGGACAGAATGGTGGTCTGGACTTCAAAGCTTCATTTGGGCCCCTTGTACTTGGATTTGGGCCATGAAATTTTTATCAAAGATGACATGTAGTGTCCCCCGAATTATGGTGGAGAGTTAATGTTTTTGGACTTCTGTATTGAGCCCAGTAAATCAATATTCAAGGCTGGTCCAGTTTGTTCACAGATTCTTTGGTCTTGTTTGTGAGGACCATATGACCCTTAAAATGGCAGAATTGGATCATGGTTACTTCTAATGAAATGTTGTATATTGAAAGGATAATCCTACAAAACAAGAACCACACAATTTGGATCAGTATAGTGACAGTTATAATTAAAACATTAAACTGACTCAATTGGACTACTTCTAAAAATGCTCAAATATTATACTTAATATTAAAACATTAATATTTCACACAAATTATGAACATTTCATATAAAATAAGTAAAGGGGGAATATAATAAGTCATGAAAATATTAATAACATCAACTCCCCCACACTTAGATTTGCGCGTGTCCTCATGTGCAACAAATATAAAAACATGACAAAATCATTTTCACTCACCAACAAATATTAAAATTTTGTTTTCTCCAATCAGGGGAGGTTTAGACTATTTCACTCATCCATATTGAATTCCATCACAAATTTGGTTCACAATAATGCATCAAAAACCATTCATTTTTTCATGTTCAAGGTTTGAATTGGAAAATGTAGGCACTAAAAACTTACTCCTCTCAAGATGATAAAAATGTATTTTAGGAGGTTCACTCATTCACCAACAAAAAGTGAAAATCAAGAGTTTGTAAGAGCTCTCAGCTTCCATTCCCAAATCTAATGTGTACAAGAATCAAGAGGTCTTTTAAGGGGTTTTTCAGTGGCTATGGGACGGTAGGTATATAATGTCCAAAGGAAAAGAGGGGTTAAAAACACCAACATGGAAAAATCAATGCACATTTTTTTGAAATTTGATTTGAAAGGAAATAGAAACACATATTTACAAGGGCATGAATGTGTGATGAATGAAAAGTGAGGGAGATAGAAAATGGAATAGGGTGAGATGATGGAATATGTACAACATGGAAGACTTCCAATAATGACACAATACAAGATGATTCAAGTGTTCTTTTTTTTTCTTTTTGCTCTTTTTTTTCGAAAGTTGTGCTTGAAACAAGTCACACAGTCATCTCCCAACCCATGTTTGATCTTCTCATGGAACTAATTTTAGTAGTTATAACACAATAAAAGGTTGATGATGAATGATTTTTGACCCACCCAAGACACAACCCATTCCTTTTTTTTCATTTTTTTTAATATAATTTTTTCATTTTTTTGAACACTTTTTAATGACTTTTGTACAAATGAAAATTACACATATACACCCCAAAGCTCACAGAATTACAACCTCTCCCCCACACTTGAATGGATTCTTGCCCTCAATCATATGATGACACATTGGAAATCAATGAAAGTACGCCCAAAAATGAAGTCCATTCCCCCCACACTTAAATTTCAATAAATTGTACAATGAAAATCCATGAAGATGTTGGGTGGGACAAGGTATTAGGCTTGTAATGTGGCTATCAAAAGAAAGTTTTTCATAGGCTCAAAGGGGCTTTCAAAAGTAGGATCAATGTAAGGGTAACGGGAGGCTATTTGGCTATTCTGATTCTCATGTGGCTTAGAAAATGCCTCTATCATATTAATGCACACAAAAGATGGAAATTCAGCTCGAAGGTCCACAAACTCAAGACTCACAATCAGCGGTGAAGACACACAATGAAAAATATGGCCATAGATGACCTTGGCATGAAGGGTAATGTTATTCCTCACGGTAGGGGAGAATCATTTTCCACCAAAAATTGTTCATTCAAAATGTTTGTTATTGACACAAAATTGTTTACCCAAGTTTGAGATAAAAATTCAATATATTTGAGTTTAAAACAAGACTTTTGACTCTCCAAAATGGTTGGACATAATTTCAATATTGGATTATTAGTAATTATGACACCCCTTTTTTTGTTAATTTTCACTTTTTTTAATTAATATTTTTAAATTTTTTTTTATTTTTAATGACACATCCACACAAAAGAGAAAATAGAAAAAAAGGTTGTGGAAGAATGTTGTAAAAAAATGAGAGGGAGAGAGGAAGAAGAAGAAATAGAGAGAAGAAGAGAGGGAAGAGAGATTGAGGAGAGAGAGAGTTAAAGGGAAAGAGGTGCCCCCTGGTTTGGATTTGGTGGGTCGTCGTTTCCATCTAGTGGTGGGTCAATGGAAGTCGATGTGGAACCTGAAGTGAATGGCCTCTCATGGTGATGCTTTAACCGGTGTACATTTACCGTGAATGTTCTTTTTGAATAAGGGTCTTGGACTTGCACTGCACCAAATGGGTAAACATTAGTAATAATAAAAGGTCCATCCCAACGAGAATTGAGATTACCTGGGTGAAGTCGAAATCGAGAATTGAAGAGCATTGCCTTTTCACCTTCATGAAATACCTTTTGAAGAATGTGCTTATCATGGAGTGACTTTGCCTTTTCTTTGTAGAGAATGGAGTTCTCATACGAATCGAGTCGAAGGTCCTCCAATTCAGTCAACTGCAACAATCTTTCTTCACCAGATTTTTCACAATCAAAATTACAAGTTTTGACAGCCCAAAATGACTTATGTTGGATTTAAACTGGTAAATGACAAGCTTTACCAAAAACTAGCCTAAATGGAGACATCCCAATGGGTGTCTTATTGGCTGTTCGATAGGCCCAAAGTGCTTCACCAAGTCTATCAGGCCAGTCTTTTCTTGTGGGCTTAACAATTCTTTCAAGCACTCTTTTCACTTCTTTGTTAGAAAGTTCATCCATTCCATTTGTTTGAGGGTGATATGCAGTGGATGTTTTATGTACAACCCCATTCTTTTTCAAAAGTGACTCCATGGTTCTATTACAGAAATGAGTTCCTAAGTCACTTATCAAAGCATGTGGTGTTCCGAATCGATGAAAGATATGGTTTTTTAGGAACTCACTCACAGTTTGAGCATCATCTTTCCTAGTGGGTTTGGCCTCGACCCACCTAGAAACATAGTCAACAGCAAGGAGAATTTAGGATAATCCATTGGAAGGGTGTAAAGTTCCCATGAAATCGATGCCCCAAACATCGAAAATCTCACAGAAGATTAATGGCTTTTGAGGCATTTCGTTTCTTTTGGAAATTGTGCCAAACTTTTGGCAAGTGGGACATGATTGACAGAACTCGTGTGAGTCCTTGAAGAGTGAAGGCCAAAAGAATCCAGAATCTAGGACCTTTCGAGAAGTCCTTTGTGGTCCAAAGTGTCCACCTCCAGGCATTGAGTGGAAGAATTCCAAGATGGAAGATTGTTCAGTTTCATCAACACATCTCCTAATTACCATGTCATCCCCAGTTTTCCAAAGTTTATTATCTTCCCAAAAATAATGCTTTGAATCACTTTTCATCTTTTCTTTTTGTTCTTTTGAAAAATATTCAGGGAAAACACCAGAAACCAAGTAATTGACAATTGGGGCATACCATGGTAACTTTGGAGTGAGAGATGAGAGGTGTTCAGTTGGAAATTCAGGATCAATTATTTCAGAATGAGAAGAATTAGAAATTCTACTCAGGTGGTCAGCCATAGGGTTTTCTTTTCCAGGTTTATCTTTTATCACAAGGTCAAACTCTTGGAGCATTAAAATCCATCTTATTAGCCTTGGTTTGGAATCACTTTTCTTAAGTAAGAAATTTAATGTTGAGTGGTCCGTGAAGATGATGATTTTGGCACCTAAGAGATAGGGTCGGAATTTATCCAAGGCAAAAACCACAGCTAAAAGTTCTTTTTCAGTCACAGTGTAGTGTGATTGAGTTTCATCCAATGTTTTTGAGGCATAAAAGATGACATGAGGAATGTTTTCTCTTCTTTGACCAAGAACAGCCCCAATGGCCCTATCAGAAGCATCACACATCAATTCAAATGGTAAGGACCAATCTGGGGGTTGGATTATTGGAGACGATGTGAGAGAAGATTTGATTTCAATGAAGGATCTCTTGCATGCCTCATCAAAATTGAATGTGACATCATTTTGAAGTAAACGAGTGAGAGGGAGGGAAATCTTGCTGAAGTTCTGAATGAATCGCCGATAGAAACCGACATGACCAAGGAAGGACCGAATGTCTCGAACTGATTTGGGTTCAGGAAGTGATTGGATCACCTCAATTTTGGCTGGATCAACTTGGATACCCTCTTGAGAAATTATGTGCCCTAGAACAATCCCATTTGAAACCATGAAGTGACATTTTTCAAAATTCAGTACAAGGTTTCACTTGACACGCTTTTGAAGGACCAAAGAGAGTGAATGTAATAAAGATTCAAATGACTCACCATAAATGGTAAAGTCATCCATAAAGACCTCCATGCAATTCTCAATGAATTCAGAAAAGATACTCATCATACACCGCTGGAATGTTGCAGGAGCATTACAAAGGCCAAAAGGCATTCGCCTATAGGCATAGGTTCCAAAGGGGAAAGTGAATTTGGTCTTTTCTTGGTCTTGAGGTGCGATTGGAATTTGGAAGTAACCGGTGTAACCATCAAGAAAGAAATAGTGTGACTTTCCGGCCAATCTCTCAAGAATTTGGTCAAGGAAAGGAAGTGGGTAGTGATCTTTTCGTGTTTCAGCATTCAATTTGGGATAATCAATGCACACACGCCATTTGTTTTTCACTCGAGTTGTGACCACTTCTCCATGTTCATTTGTGACAACTGTTATACTTCCCTTCTTAGGAACGACTTGAATTGGACTAACCCATTCACTATCAGAAATTGGGTAGATAATACCATATTGAAGAAGCTTGGTAATCTCTTCCCTAACTACCTAAAGTATGAGTGGATTGAGTCTTCTTTGAGGTTTCCTAATTGGTTTGGATGATTCCTCTAGATGGATGTGATGCATGCAAAGGGAAGGTTTGATTCCTGGAATATCCTCTAGGGTCCAACCTAAGGCATTTTTGTTTTCCTCTAACACTTGAACAAGTTGGGACTCCTCAGTTTCAGAAAGTGAAGCAGAGATAATGACAGGGTAGGAGGGATCATGGAAAAGGAATGCATACTTGAGGTGTGAAGGAAGTGGTTTTAGATCAGTTTCAGCCTTGATTTGAGAGCTAGACAAGTTAGGAGTAGGATAAGGGATTCCAGATGGGTTTGGATCATTTTCCTCAACACTGTCCAAGGTGGAGCATTAGAGATCAGAGTTGATGTGGGATTCAAGAGAGTTTTCAAGTTCCTCTAGATTGATGGAGTCTATGAATGAGAGGTCCACATCAACTTCACCATTTATGACTTTGTTAATCATGGTGCAGATTTCACAAGATCCTTTATCATTAGAACATGAATAACATGGTGGATTGGGGTTCGATTGAATCTTAGAAGTGTCCTCAAAAGCATGGATTGAGAATGCAGAGTGATCCTCAGATGGGTATCGCATGGCTTGGAAAATGTTGAACTTGACCAGTTGGTCACCGAATTCCATGGATAAGATGCTTGAATGGACATCAATCTTGGTTCTCACAGTCATGAGGAATGGTCTTCCTAGAATTAGGGGAGATCGAGAAGAGTTCGTCTCACCTTCCATGTCAAGGACATAGAAATCAGCTGGGAAGATAAGATCATTGACCCGAACAAGAACATCCTCAATTATCCCCTCAGGACTGGCAGTGCTTTGATTGGCTAATTGAATGACAACACCCGTTGGGTGCAAGGGACCTAGACCAAGGTTGGAGAAAATGGATTTGGGCATGACATTTATTGAGGATCCAAGGTTTATGAGTGCATCATCAAAGTTGGAACTCCCTATTTGACATGGAACCGTGAAGGTCCCTGGATCTTTGCACTTCATGGGAATGGACTGTTGGGTTGAAACATTTTCAATGTTCCTAAGTTGCCTCTTATGGGTGCACAATTCCTTAAGAAACTTGGCATACTTAGGGATTTGTTTGATGGCATCTAAGAGGGGGATGTTCACTTCAACACGTCTAAACATGTCAAGCATTTCAGGATCAGGTTCAAAGGACTTCTTAGGCTTGGAGATGGCTTGAGGAAAAGGAATTGGGTTCCTTAGAAGAATGGAAGGAGGTGAAGGAGTGGATTCAAGTTCCTTTTCCAGCTTTTTGTTCTTTTCATTTTCTAGATCAACATCGAAAGGGGAGGTAGAGCAATCAGCATGGGGCATAGCAATTTGCTTTCCCGATCTAAGTGCAATCACACTTACATTACCCTTAGGGTTGGGTAATGGTTGAGCTGGAAGTTGGGATGAATTGGATGGTTGTTGTTGGCTAAGGTGGGATGCAAGTTGACCTATTTGGGTTTCAATGTTCCTGAGGCTAGAACGGGTGAAGGAAGCAAGATCCTCTACAGCACTTTCCCATGGTTGTTTAGAAGAAGAGGCTTGTCCTAAATTGGGTTGGCCTTGATTTTGGTTCTTGGGAAAGCGATTGTATTGGGTGGGGAATTGGGAAGGCTCGTTAGGATAGTGGAATCCAGGAGGAGGATTGTTCCTTTGGGGTTGAGGAACAAAAGGATAAGGTTGATGGATAATACCACCACTTTGACCATATTGGAACTGGTTTGGATTTTGATGAGGGAACTGAGGAGGATGAGAAATGGGATTACCATACCTCAGAGGTGGGTTAAAGGTAGAAGAGAAGGGCTCAGAGTGGGGTTGGTTGAAGTTTCTAACAAACTGACCTGATTGTTGAGGGTTGAAGTTTCGCTAAGCATATGCCGCATTGAGCTCCATTGGATTAGATGAATCAGATGGATCATCTTAAAGTTGTGGACATGTGTCAGTCGGATGAGATGGAGAGTTGCAGATTCCACAATTCTTGATAGGTCCAGGGAATAGTGACTGTGGAGAAGATGAGGTTGGGGCTTTGGTAGCCACCGCTAGTTGACACACAAGACCTGTAAGTTCACTCATCCACTCAGTCATCTTGTTGGGCTCTATGGATTGATTCTCTTGGGCTTGTTTTACTTGAGCATGTGCTCGAGTATGGAATTGCTGCGTGTTTGTAGCCATGTTGCTTATGAGTTCTCGTGCAGCTGTAGGAGTTTTGTCAACAAGAGCACCGCCACTTGCGGCATCAATGAGAGTTCGCTCCATAGCCAATAACCCCTCATAGAAGTATTGGATCAGGAGTTGGTCAGGGATTTGATGGTGTGGAAAAGTTGTCACAAGCTTTTTGAACCTCTCCCAATACTCATGGAGTGATTCATTAGGGAATTGACAGATGCCGCTTATTTCCTTTCGGATAGAAGCTGTTCGGGAAGCGGGAAAGAACTTCTCAAGGAAAAGTCTCTTCATGTCAACCCATGCGTTTATGGAACCAGGTGGGAGGTAGTAGAGCCAAGACTTGGCAGAATCTACTAGGGAAAAGGGGAAAGCTCTAAGCTTTATTTGTTCTTCAGAAACCCCTTGAGGCTTCATGGTAGAGCATACTACTTGGAACTCTTTAAGGTGAAGATGTGGATCCTCACCGGCTAGCCCATGAAAATGAGGGAGAAGATGAATCAAACCCGATTTGAGTTCGAATTCAGCTTCAATGTTTGGATATTGAATACCAAGAGTTTGGTAATTCATATCATGGGCAGCGAGTTCTTTTAAGTTTTTTTCCCTAGGATTGGCCATTTCAATTTCAACTGGTTGGATGAGGACTGGTTCTTGAATTATTTGAGTATCTCTTATGTTCCTCCTAAGTTGGCGAAGTGTTCACTCAATTTCAGGGTCAAACAAATCTGAGGGATTTTTGGAAGGCTACGGGGAATTCAGAGAGATTTTTTAAGAAAGAGGAAGACGGGTTTTTCTTTGTATTTTTTCAGTTTATGATTTTTATGAGAAGACGGGTTTTTCTTTGTGTTTTTTTCAATTTTTTTTTTAAATTTGTTTTTTTTTTGTTTTCTTGACAATAACCAGAAACTAATGACTACTTAAAGCACCATCCCCGGCAATGGCGCCATTTTAAACACACGGCCGATTGTCGCCTATCGACCGGTCAAAATTCCGGTGCTCTGCTAATGTGTATAGCAGCACTCGGTTCGAATCCTCAGCGATGATACTTTGTAATAGTCGTTTGTTTTTAGTTGATTGTATTTTGATTTGGGGGGTTTGTTTGCAGAGCTTAATTGAAATGATTTATGGATGATGTTTTATTTACCAAATTGATAAAGATTGGGGTGATTTCATCATTGGGGAGTTAAGCATGTGATATCCTTGAGCCTTACTTTGTATTTCATTAAATTAACACTCATGTCATAAGTTGACATTGATTGGAATTCCTAAGTTTGAAGGATTTAATCCAAGCCTTAACTTAACTTAGGGTTCTAATCTCAAACAAAACTTATTTATGGTAGTGTATTTATGGTTCCAATAATCCATGGAAACCACTTGTTAAACAAAACATATCATTAATCCATGACATATTAAGTTTAACATACACAATATTAATTTAAAGAATACTCATCGAGAAAAACTCTCAATCACTTAACATCCCTGAATTATAACTCACCCCAACGAGATATTTACTCAGCCATTTTGATGTTTAATATTCTGGTTAAAATAATTATGACGATAAATTAAGAATAGAAGAAAAAGAAAGGGATTAGAAAAGAGTGGTACGTTGACACACACACACGAACGATGATGATAATTAAAAATGGATTTTCGATTGAATGAGGAAGCAAAAGAAGGGAAGGGGATTGAACTGAATTTAAACTATTTTAATAACATAAATATTAAACTACAGAAGGTGGATGAGAATAAGAGATATTGAAGAAGTAACTTGCATTAAAACAGAATTCCAAAGAAAGGACTTACAAAATTACAAAAAAACGAAGAACACAAAAGTAAGTGAAAACAAAGAGAGGAGGAAAGGTCTATAAACTAAAAACATGAGTATGGAAGGTCCTCCCAAGCCTTTGGAAAAGCTTTGGTCGTGCCAATATGATCTCTTCTCTTCTTAAATGCCAACCCCTCTCAAGGAGATAAGGGGAGAGTATTTATAGACCAAGGAGTGGACTGTTTGCATTCCCAATCTGTCCCTCCACTTGAATCGCCAATTTGGCTATTCAGACAGCCGAATATCCGAATATCTCCTTCTTCAAAGTTGTATATAATAGAGTTGTACGACTACTGTCAACATATGGAGGCATTTGGACAAGTGGATCCAAAGTTATGGTGGTTTTATTAAACAAAGGTAAACTGTCCATTTCTATCCATGCTTTTTCGATGGCCAAAATGTGAATGGATTTTTGAACAGGTAGATGCCTTAAAATCAGAATGACTTCTTCAACAAAGTAGGCCGCCTATATCTCCTCTTTCCCAATGAAAAATCTCAGCTCTATTTTATGCCTACATCATGAGATATGTCATGAATAATATACTGATTTTAATTCTCGGACAGAATGGTGGGCTGGACTTCAAAGCTTCATTTGGGCCCCTTGTATTTGGATTTGGGCCATGAAATTTTTATCCAAGATGACATGTAGCGTCACCCGAATTATGGTAGAGAGTTAATGTTTTTGGACTTCTATATTGAGCCCAGTAAATCAATCTTCAAGGCTGGTCCAGTTTATTCACAGATTCTTTGGTCTTTTTTGTGAGGACCATATGACCCTTCAAATGGTAGAATTGGATCATGGTTCCTTCTAATGAAATGTTTTATATTTAAAGTAGAATCCTACAAAACAAGAACCACACAATTTGGATCCGTATAGTGATAGTTATAATTAAAAAATTAAAATGACTCAATTGGACTACTTCTAAAAATGCTCAAATATTATACTTAATATTAAAACATTAATATTTCACACAAATTATGCAAATCTCATATAAAATAAGTAAATGGGGGATATAATAAGTCATGAAAATATTAATAACATCAGTTTCTATAGCTATGTAGACTTCTATCCACTAGTTACTTTAGAACTGTGGAATTACTATCAGGTTGGTGCTATAGTTACACCATATTCTTTATGAGATAATCTGATCTAGGGTTTTTATGTGTATGAAGCCCTTATTTTTACCTATAATTATGCCCCCAAACATAGTGATATTTTTGTCTCTCTATGGATGTAAGGATCATCTCCCAAACCACATGAATATCTATTTCTAATGATATTATTCTTGTTATTTTAAAATTTCCATTTTACTATTGTTTTTTGATTCATTCATCATTTTTAGTTCTGGTATTTCAATAACATATGAGGTGTTTTATATATAATTCTTTATCTAGGAACATGAATTGGGTTGGCTATTAATCATTATGGACTTAATCATATAGATATTTTCAATCTCATATAATTTTAAACCTTTCAATGAATATTTTATATACCTTATGAATATGATGCATTTGGATATTTAGGAATATACTTGATTCTATTTTTGGGTTTGTATCAAAAAATTGTGGGTGTGTAAAGAGTTATACACCAATATCATTTAAAATTATTAGTCTGGTGGAGAGAACATGATTCCAAAATAAATCACTAGAATCACGAATGCATAAAGGGAATAACATGAGATAATATAGTGAGATAAAATCCCCTTAAAATACTAAGTTTTAGATTCCTTTCCAAGTTTTAATTGTCAAGACCTCAATCATTAAACCGAGTACTATCGATTTCAACATGAGTACCCCTATATTATCTTATGTAAGGAAAGAAATTTATAAGTGAATCTAGATTATCATTTTGAGTATTATCATGCTCAGTTTATTATCACATGATTTTTCTTTTTTATTTTATTCTTGGTGATTTCTTTGGGTTACAATTAGTTGGGAAACCCTAACAGTTAAAATACTAGTGGGATAGAGTCGGGTTTATCCATGTGATGTGTAAGATCCTGAACTTTTCTAAAGCTGACTCAAGCTTGAATTTAGGTAATATTTTTCCTTGTGTTGATTACTTTTTTATTGGGTTTTACTTTGGGTCTTATTTGGGTGAATTTTGAAAAAAAAAAATTGAAGGAAATAGGGTTGTGCACGATTGGAGCATGATTAGAGGAAACTATGTGCCCCAGCCCAGCAAACCGTTCAGCCCTGGATAGTGGGGGTTCACATGGCTAGTGGAAAGTTTTTCAAACTGTGCACCCTAAAAGGGGAAATTAGGCACCCCTAAAATAATAGTCGCACGGTTAAGTTACATGGTTAGGTAAAAATGTGTGCCCCTGCCCAGAAAACCATGCATGATTTTTAAAGTAGCCCGTTTTTAATTTTTAAAATCCCACAAGCCCCAAAAACTCACCTATTTCTACCCCCATTCAACACTAGGGGGTCTTTCATATTTTTGGAGCTCTCTGGATGAATTACAAGACCTCCCATCCTTTTTTCTTCATGACTCAAAGCTTTAATAAAATATTCTCTCTTCTCCTAGTAAGTGAATCCTATCCCGGTTATTCTCTCATTCTTCTCCAATTCTTCTTTCTTTCTTTCAATGATGTAATATTATATTATGGATATATCTAAATATATTTGGTGAAATATAGATATATAATTATAGATCTAGATCTATATGTATAAGATCTTTATTTTCTTTCATCTTTATTTAGGTTTTTGAGATTCGGATCTAGATCTACGTCGTTGTGCCACTCAATTTTTGGGGATTTCCATTTGGTGATTATTCATCAATGAATTGAGGTATGAGGTATAATATTTAATTCCCATAGTAGTTATTTTAATACATGTATGAAAAATTTATAATTTATATAATTCTTTAGCAATTAGAATTCATAAATTGGGTTAATTAATTTGGTCAATTGATTAATTGAAGTATTATTGAAATAGATAATTAATTTCGGAATTAATTATGAGATTTAGGGGTAGTCGAATTAGATAATTAATTGGGGGATTAATTATGATATTTAGGGATTGTGATTTAGATAATTAATTAGGTAATTAATTATGAGATATTGAATTTGTTGAATTGATATAATTAATTGTTGAATTAATTATGTGATTTTTATGTCATGAATTGAGATAATTAATTGTGGAATTAATTATGAATAATTAATATTGTGAATGAGATAATTAATTCTAAAAAGTAATTGTGGGATTTTTAGTTGTGAGTATTGATTAATTAATTATTAAACTAATTAATGGGATTTACATACTTAATTAATTGGGGAATAAATTGAGGTAAATTGAGTGATAAACGAATTTTTGAATTAGTAATGAAATTAGAGTTATTAATTAATGGTTGAATTAATTAATATTATTGATTTGATTAGTTAATTTTTAGATTAGATAATATAATTTTTGAGTTTCACTAATTATTGAATTAGGAATATAATTTATGTGGATAATTAATTGATGAATTAATTATGTGTTGATGAATGGTAAAATGGTCATTCAAATTTGAATTAAGGAATGGGAATATGGTAATACTAATGTGTTATGTTTTAATGGTAACATTGTCATTCAAGTATGAATTGAAGAATGGTAACATGGTCATTCTAGTGTCTGATGTATGGATGGTAACATGGTTATTCAAGTATGAACTAAATAATGGGAACATGGTCATTATATTGTGTGTAGTATGAATGGTAACATTGGAATTCAAGTGTGAACTAAATAACGATAATAAAGTCACATCGAGATATGACCTCACTTGGGAATACTTCGGGCTCTAGCATGAGCTGAAGTAGGTATTGAGATATGATATCACCTTGGAATACTTCAGGCTCTAGCATAATTTGAAGTAGGTATTAAGATATGATATTACTTGGGAACACTTCGAGCTCTTGTATGAGACAAAGTAGGCTTTGAGGTATGGGTGTCCTTAGGACCCTAAGAATTAATGTGGTTAACTAAAGAATAAATGATAATGTGATAACTATTTAATTATGCATTATAATTATTTTTTTTATACAATTCCATACAATATTTTTTACTAGATATTGTTTTAGACACCATTGGTGGTGGCCTACTAAGTTATACTCACACACTACTCAAGATTCCTAATTAGTACCCAAATAGATTTTATTATTGCTGGATAGGTTAAGGGAAAATTCCCTGTGTCAGATGGATGAGTTGGTATGGAGCTTGGATGATGGAAACGGATGTGGTTCGGGACCTGATTGGGAGTCGTTAGTGTCTTTATTTTCAGTTTTTATTTTAGACACTTGAAACATACATTAGCATGTAATTTTTTATCCTTTAGTTAGATATTTTATTTTCTTACATTGATTATCTTGAGATATTGGTATTGTTTACGGTTATATATGCTTCCTCTGTTGTTTATTGTTTCCACTGGTGTATTACTTTGATAAAAACAGTGTATAATCTCTCCATGATCCACTTATTAGACCCTCACTACTAGTAAACAGCCTCTAGAAAATAGGGAGGTGTGCTTGAGGTCATGTGACGGACCAACTCGAGGCACCGGTTTGTCACACCTGTGTGTGGATGTTACAAAGTGGTATCATAGGTGTTTTATTTTCTTTTTCTTTTGTATTAATATTTAGTAAAGGTATATAGGATACTAAGAAGAGTTGGGTATTGGACATGAGCTCATTCATGGGAGTTTAAAATCCATATATAGAGGGAAACTCATGTACTCAGGGTGGGATTATTGTTATTTCTATTTTTTGTTACAGTTGAATATTATTTCACCTTGGGTGACACACTTGTTGTGTGATGTGTAAATTAGTTTTGATATTTTCTAAGGATTGAATCATGGCCTAGAATGGAACAATGTTTTATTCTACATTCATCATTCTAGTAACTCAATATTATTTTGTGACATGCATCATTTTAGGCACGCACTGGAAAATGGGTTTTGGGTAAGTTGTTGAACTTATACTATTTTTCCCTGCTTGTGAAATTGAACTAAAAAATGATTCCTAAAGAGAATTGAAAATGGTTAAATGATAAAAAAATGTGAATAAATGGGTGTTTAATGGAATTTTAATAATTATAATTATAATAACCTTTGATAACCAAGACTTAGGTGTAGGATGGATAAGGGTAGTTTTAGCGCCTCGACTTTGACCGCATGGTGAGATTTGGTGAAAATACTTTTTATGAATTAATATGGTTATTAATATTATGTAAACGTGATAAAGTTGTGTTATGATTTCTAATATGTGTGTTTGGAATAGTATATTTATACATCTATGATGATGATTGTTGAGAGGATGATAGGAGGACATGGTTAGAGATGTTATTTCGATGGTGGAACCTGAGGCACTGATAGTGTCAGGTGAGGAAGAAGGGGAGAAGTTCTAAGTGAACATTCATTGATTTATAAAATGAATGGGAAGATACGTAAGGAAGTTTGAGAAGAGGATGTCTGACCTGATGAGAGGGTTTCAGTTGCAGCACCCTCCAACTTTTACTAGAGAGGGTGGACCTGAGGGAGCTGAGTTCTGGGTTGAGTCCATCGAGATTATACTTGACCATTTGGATATTCCTACTGAGAGGAGGGTCATGTTGGATACTTATACTTTCTGAGTATTAGTGAAATGCTATTGGGATGTTCTTTCATCGACTGGATAGACTAATGATATGTTATGGAAGGACTTCTTGGAGAGGTTCTTGGGGAACTTCTATCTAAATAAGTTGATCTAGGAGAGAGCAGCAGAGTTCATGTGGCTGACTTAGGAAAAAATATTCATGATGGATCATGTTGGATGCTTTACAGACCTGTAATTATTTTCTCTAGCACTTATAGAAGATAAGACACCTACATCGATATTCTTTCAATACTGACTTAAGTATGAGATTAAGTCCCAAGTTAACCTCTTTCAGTTAAATAAGTATGATGAGGTGGTGGATCAGGTTCTAATAGCTGAGAGGAACCTAAAGGAGGCTTCTAGTTCTAAACAAATAGTTGTTATAGGATGATCAGGAGGTGAGACTTCTGAGAGTAGGAAGTGCCATTATGAGAACTTTATCTAGGTTTCTGGAAAGTTGAGTGGTCAGACAAGAGTTTCAATTTTATAGGACCTTAATGGAGTGATCTTCCTTCAGTTAGGTAGGCCATTCCACTATCGTTGACACTATACCCGACCACCAATGGAGTGTAGATATTACGGCATGATGGTACATCTACATAATATCTATAGGACACAGTGACATGTGGTTAGTGAGGGTGCATCTAGACAGAGTCATAGTGTGGGAAGAGGATCTTCTACACCTTATCATAATGGAAGATAGAAATCTAATGGTCGAGATGGTAGAGGCAGTGGTCATGGTGCTTTTGGGAAAAAGCACCCATATTAGTATAGTAGTGGAACTTTGGGGATTCAGAAGATACCATAGGGGAGAGTGGAAGTACAGTTTCATGCAGTGCAGACTACACTTGTGGATATTGAGGTTGGACCATCAACAGTGAGAGGTACTATTCTTATAGATTCTATATTATCTAGTGCCTTATTTTATACAGGTTCCTCTCATTCCTTCATATCTACAAAACTTTTAATGGTTTGAGCATGGTGGTGGAGTTTGTGAGTAGGGTAATGACTATAGATACACCTTTGGGAGTGTGGTCTAGAGACACCTGTTTATGCAAGGTATGTTCTCTTGAGATTGGGGAGTACCGTTTTATTTGGTATCTCTATATTCTTAACATTTTATGCTTCAACCTAATAATGGGTATGGACTGGATAGTCGTGTACCAATCCAACATTTATTTTTATCATAGGAGAGTAATGTTTATGTCTCCTAAGGGTGAATGGTACATTCACCGTGGGGAATGGGATATTCAGGTTGGCTGAGCAGGTCCAATTACTTAGTAACTGGGAGAGCTCATAGCCTGATTTTCTAGTCTTTTTTCTGGATTATGTAGGTTTAAATCCTGATATCTTTCCATCAGTAGTGGAACAGTTTCAGGATTTTTTTTTCTAAATACTTATCAGGGATTCCACTTGATAGAGATGTGGGATTTACTATTTAGCTTATGCTGGGGGATGATCTGATTTCTATTCCACCATACAGAATAGAACCAATATAGATTCAAGATCTCAAGACTCAGTTAGAGGAGTTGGAGGATAAAGGGTTTATCTGTCCGAGTATGCCGCCTTGGGGATCACTTGTGTTTTTTGAAAATAAGTTTGATGGTAGTTTGCTCTTGTGTGTTTATTTTTGGAAGTTGAATAAGATGACTATGAATAACTGCTATCCTCTTCTGCATATCGATGATCTTTTTAACCACTTGACAGGAGCTAGTGTTTAACAACCCGAAACTTCTATCAATGAAAATTACTCTTGGTCTAATTAAATGTATTATTATGCAAAATGGTTATGTAAAACATATGCACTTCCTTGGTTTTATGTTTTTGGATTTTAAAATACCGTTAAGAATTATGACCATTACAAATATAGTCATTGAACAGTGATCACATGATTTGTATAAATATAGAGGTTTAATAAATCCAATTTACTCAAACAAAGGAAGCAATGGCCTCATCCAGTATACTTGACCCATATGAAGCCCATTTTTCGGAGCTCAGAAAGGAGGTGGCATCATTGGGATTCGCTCCTAACCAAGCCCAAGCTGAGCTTCAACATGTTAAGCTCGAACGGAACTATAACGCCCCAACCCCAGCTACCCAGAGTCGTTGCATTATTACATAACATTGGCATGATCACAAAAGATCAAATCTCTAAAGACCAATTAGTTTAGTAGCCTTGGAAACACTAGATATATTCATAAGTCTTACATTACATCATAAAGTAAAAAAACTACAACAACATCTTGTCTTCATATCCCCTCATACTATCCCTGCAGGTCATTCATAAATTACTTCTTCACATCCTGGGAAAAATAAAACATTGAAAGGTGTGAGCTCAGATGATCAGTAAGGATAACAATATAGCGGAAACTTTCATAAATGAGCATAAACATTTAAGGCAATGTATAACTAAAACAAAATCCTTTTAAACTTGAACTTCAGCATAATATGGAAAAGACAAAATGAAATAATTTCATTTACTTATTCACATGGATATTCTACTATTCAAATAATCACATGCAATATTAATAACCACTTTCATAATGATAGAATTCATAATTCCCGACTATCATAACCACATAGTCAAGGCCTCGTTCCAAGACTACAAATAATATTTTGTCAAGGCCTTGTGCCAAGACACTAGTTTGTCTCATGAGACCTACCGATGCATCGAGGAGCTATAGCGGTCTCCACCCGTCACTTAATAATTCTAATGCATTCCTTATATGAAAAGTTTGAAACATAACATAAACATTCATATTAAAACTAGCATACGAAATTTAAATACATAAACCAAAAACCATGAATGGTATAAAAATAGCACATCCATAGTCAAACATAACAAATTAAATACAATAAGGAGGATTTTATTGTAACATATTAACATCAATTGAGAATAAAAAAGGATATTGGCATAGATTAAAATAATCATCAAACTATTGAGAGAAATATCCCCCTTTTTCTTGAAAACATTTAAAAGTCACACTATTTGTCAAGAATCCATTTAAAAATAGATTTTTGAATCAAAGTGTCCCATACCACTTTGAAACTTTTAAAAGGGATTTTGATTTGAAAACTTTAATGTATATATAAATAAATCCTTAAAACCATTTTTAAAACATGGACATTAATGAGAAAGATTTAGAATAATAAATCTTTAAAACATTTTAAAAATATATTTTAGTTAGAGTTCCTAACCAAAAGAGAGACACTTGAATAAAAATAATTGAGGTAATAAAAACTTTGTAATATCATGAGGATAAAGGGATTCATGATATATTATGTCAAAGTACATTATATACACCATATAAAAGTGATTTGGTGTATAACAACAAAGGAGTCTCAATGGAATGTAAATTGAGATGAAATCTCTCATAAAGGTCGTATCCTTAGGTTAAGGATAAATCAAGGACATAATTATGTGTGAAAAATATAAATACACTCAATATGATTGGATATTCAGTGTAAAAAAAATAAAAGGACATTCACACATATTCTTGTAAAAAAACACCAATTAATTGGATGTTTAACTCAACAAATGGAGATTGAGTAAAAATTACTCTTATCAAGTTCATACTGATGACTTGAGAATTTATCAATGGAGTGATTATGTGTATCAAAATTATATCCAAATAAAGGGGAGTGGAAATTATTACATAAGCAAATTAATATTTATTCCACACATAATCTTGGAGTAAAATAATCAATGAAGTATGCGTAAAACCGAATGAGTGGAAATTGAAATTTCAAATTCCCTTATTGATTTGGTAACTTACGAAACATACACCCTTGAAAGAAGGATCATACAATGATGATGTAAATATCCATGAATTAAATTATATTACACAATGAATACAAACATGGGCTTTACACACACCACATGCAATAAATAAGTGGTGAACAATGGAAATCTCATGGAATTAAAAGTGAGATGAGAAAACCCCTTACCAAAATGTAATCGGTCGAACCGTATGACCAGAAATTAATAACCATCAAGTGAATCATTGAATAACATGAATATATAATATAATCATGTTATTATATATCAAATGGAAGTACACATATACCAAATATAAGTAATAATTGGTGAACAATGGAAATCTCATAGAAATGAAAGTGGGATGAGAAACCCCTTACTTTGTACTTTTTCCTTGGTCGAGGGTAGGTTATCCTAATATATAATGGTTAAATAATTGTTATTTAATTATAAAATAATCCTATACATTAATATGATATCATATATGATCTTTTAACATTGATTTGTTAATAATATCTTAGTATTATCGTCATTTCGGGTGTCAACTTACTTGTTTTCTTTTATATGTTTTGTTACATAAGTCATGTTTGTTATGGATAGGTTGTATATTATTCATATAGAGAATGATATAAAGTCCTTAAAAATTATTTTTAATCATAAAATGAGAATTATATTTGTATGGATACTATTGGGAATGAATCTCATCGCGTTCGTGGAGACGGTAGTCCGTACGTACGCACGAGCGATAATATCATTATTTTGATATTAAAATCATATATAATTGGATGTTATATAATATATACAGAATAATTATCATGTTAAATTTATTATTTACATGAATTAAATATCATTATTATACTCATATAAATAATAATGTTTGGAATAACAATTACAACACGACATAGAGACGGTAAGCCGTACGTACGCACGTATGGTGACATGTCATTCAAAGGATGGATAGAATACTGAATATGGTTGTACCATATTTATAATAACATCAAATTATATATAAGATACTGGATTTATTATTTTATAATGGAAATAAAAAAGAAAGAAGAAGTTGAAGAAGAAAGGAACTTGAAAGAGGGTGGTGAAAACGTTACCTCTTCTTCGGGTTCTTCCTTTTGATTTGATCAAAAGGGATCCTTAGGTTGGATTTCTGATCAAACTAAGTCCTCTAGGTTTAATTGAGGGAAGTTGGGAGTATATTTGGGCAGAGTTTGGCCGAGCCAAAAGGCTTGATAGGTGTGAGTAATTGGTTATAAGTGGTGTACTTTTATAAGGGGGAGGAGGGGCTCTTTAGGAAAAACATAAAGTATTATTTTATAATAAATTCATATTCACTTTATAATGGATCCAAAGTGGATTATTCAAATTCTAATGTGGGGATGGGTCGAAATCATTTCAACCAATAGATTTTAGACAGGTTTGGGTCATTATATTAACCTTATCTTTTAGTTTTAACTCTTAGTTAATTTGTTTGACATTTACGATGTCACTTTTTATTTTTATATTATATAGTTAATAAACTTACTATATACATCCAAGCGACCCCCAAGTGGTCCATTAATGATACACATATCATGATATAAGTTCTTTTTCCGATCCTTATATTTTTAGGAATAGAATATCAATTAATAATATAATATTTGTTTTAAAAACTCTTTTATGTCAATTTTGACACTATTGGGTATTTTGTTTTTGATAATTTTATAACAGCATTATTACATCAAATAAAATTTATATAACCAAACCTAATATGTCATATTAACCTATAAAATTAGTTTAATTCATAAAAAGTCTCAAATTACATTTATTTTGATATTTATAATATCAATTATTTTAATATTTCATTAATTTAAGTAATTACTGCATCACCATTGTGTCATAAATAAATTAAATTATTTAAAGTATAAAAATTATAAATAAAATACCATTATGTAGTAAATATTTTTATATTTCTAATGAATATTTAAAATATAATTTATCTTATTTATAACCCTATATTAAAAATGTTTTAGTAATTAAACTTTGATTTTAACTCTTTTAACTCTTCTTTGAATTAAATAATAATAAATGTCCTAATCTAATCCAAGTGGACCTAAATGATAATATTTTATTCCTAAGGTTGTTTTTGGTCAATATACACTTGTCCAATATAATTAGGACATGTGTTAGGGTAATATTAATATCATTTTTACCCTTAATTACCCTATTTACTTTTAACCGTGGTAAATAAAAGTAAAAAGTTACTATTCAACAAAAATTATCTTCATCTCATTAAACCAAATTTTACTCCTTGATATTAACCGTGTCTCTCAGATTTTCGAAATTACACTCACATAACTGGTAAAATTAAGTTTTATGTGAATTTCCAAATTCTCCTAGAAGGTGGGTAAAAGACGGTGAAAAGTTCAATAAAATTTTTATATATCTAAAATTATTCTAAACTAACTCCAATGAATTACATTGAACTTATATAGGTATTATGTATCTATTTTGACCGTAATTAAATTTAAATAAAATAAATAAAAATTTGGTTTTAAACTATAACTCAGTGTCTTTTCACTATTCATCAAAAAATTGAATGTTTTCAGAAAAATACCAAAAATTCACCCTAAGCTAATTTCGATATTTCGAATCCAAAAATGAAGTCCATTTTGAAAGATAAAATTTATAAAAGTTAGAAAAGTGGGTATTACTATTCATAATGGCTAGTTTGATTGGTTGTGGTGTGTGTTAGAACTCAAAGTTGTTTACAACACACACTACTGTATTATTCAAAGAGAAGCGTACCGTGAAAGCTTGGGGTGTTACATTCTCCCCTCATTCAAATAATTTCATCTTTGAAATTTTTAAAATTGGGCTTGGGAATATAATGGAAAGTCCCACATCAGAAAAGGGGTCAATAAAACTATCACCTTAAAAGAAAGAAAGAGAAGTACAAAGGTCACCCGAGATAACCTATACTAGGATTCCATGTAGAAAAACATGTATATGGATGATAAACTAAGTGTCAAGTTATGATGGAGAGGGATAGAGAACATTACCAGGAGAAAGTTAACAACAAGAAACCACAAACTTGTGATGGGACAAATGGTCATTAGTTTCCCAGTAGGAAAAGTAAAGGGAAAACATTTTTTTGTTTTAAGATACATTACATAAAGATGAGGAATTCATTTCGAAGAATGACTAAGAACATAAAGATATATACATACTTTTTGAGTAAAGTTTCATTCTTTAATAAATTCCTACTACTAACTCATTTTTAAACGATGAGTATTCAAGAAGACTTGGTCACACTGGAAGAGATAGAATAAACTTCTTATAGAATCACATAATCCACAAAGGATAAACTATATATTTACCTTGTCTTTAGAGATTAATCAAAACCAAAATGGTTAGTATAAGATCTGATGATCCCCCAAAAGGATATTCCATTAGATAAAGAAACACTAATCTTAATTTATAAAATTAAACCAATAATAAACCAAATATAAATAAATACCATTCAATAAACAATTGTCCTTAAAATCCTTCAATATAATCCAAACTAATATTTAAACCAAAAACTTAGAAGAATTTGGTTATGTAGTCTTCCACGTTAAATTGTATCTCCAAATGACATCAACTACTCTTAAAGTCACATACTTAAAAGTAATTAACATAATCACATATTCTCTATTATAGGTTAATCATTTCCATAAATAACCCAAATCACTATAAATCCACAATAAAAACATAGATAAAAATACATCATTACTCCTCAAATGAAATCCCATAGTATTCTATTTTCTTTGGGCTTATAGTGTTCCCAACAAAGCGAACATCTTCCAAAATAACATTTATAACTTAATCACCAAATCATTTTCCTATACTAAGGGTATTTACTTGATAAGACATAAGATCCCAAATCAACTTATTATTGATCAATAAAATCATTTAACTAAAAATAATTAGTCACACTAACCAGGGACTTCATGTAGTCCAGTGGTAAGTGATAAATCCCTTTTGCACTTTGGTTGTGGGTTCGATTCCCACAGCTTTGTCCAACGCGATGGGTTGTCACATGGTCTTCATGTTGTCCTTTTTCAAAAACTATATTTTATAACATTACCAAAATGAGATAAATTCCTCAAAATAACCATAACATAATTTAACCACGAATGTTATCTCATACCTTTAATTTTCATCACAAAATATAATAACTTGTAATTGCCTCAAACCCAATGATCATATAAAACCAAATGGTTATTTATAACTATATCCACAAGATAAAGGACAAATTTTCCTCAAATATCATTCTCACATGATAAATTGAAGGGTTACACATATAAGAGAAAATTCGCCCAAAGTAATTTCAACAACAAGAAGCATTAATACCTTTAAATATTTTTCTATCCATTTATTTCCACATAGGTTCTTCCTTGAACAATAGGTTATCCTATAGAATAGGGCATTGAATTGGGTGATGCCAAGGTCCTTTACATTTATGACAAATGACCGTAATTGGAATCTTGGGACCATTTTTATTTTCTTCTATAATACTCTTCATTTTCCATTGGCAATTCTTCACTTTATGTCCTTATTTCCTGCACGTAAAGCATTTCTTTGTTCCGTTGAGACACTTTCCTGGGTGTCTCCTTCCACATTTCCTACATGATGGAAATTCAGGATTCTTTTCTCCATGGTCTCCACTGTTGGAGCTCTTATCATTCATCACCTTTCTCTTCTTTGTTGAGTCCGGTAGTTGGTTAATATATATGTTGTTGATCATATTTTTGGAAAACTGATTTGTAATGAACACGATATCTTTTACGCCTATCAACATTCCATTTTTTTCTCATTTCCACCACTGTTCCCACCTTTTACATCATTCTCAAAGTTACTATGACTTCCTTGGACTCCAGCCATTAACTAAAACCATAAATCATTGTGCGAGTAACAGTATTCATAAAATCATTTAGAGAATATCATGACACCATATTCTCAATTTGAAACACCTTAGGATTAACCAAGGTCATTTATTCTCATCTTATATTTAAATACTTCAAATTTTTTTGTAAAGAAAATGTAAATTATCCTAAGCATATCACCCGGGAGTGTCGTAACCAAGAGTGCAGCAAGGCTTGTTGCCGTGCACCAGTTCCCGTTTGAGTCTATCTCAAAGCGGTGTTTTCGGGTCTTACCCCTAGGTACATCTGTGCCAGAGCCACCTCTACCTACTCGTATCCAGACAGGGATGTATTTCTTGGAAAATTCTCAAAATATATACAATACCAAAATTCTAGGAAGTTCTTCTATACTAATCCTCAAAGTCTATCTTAGGGCTATGTGCTCTAATCAGAGTTTATATAAATTTATTTTCCAAGGTTTGTACTAAACTTTCTCTGATACCAACTGTAACGCCCCGACCCTAGCTACCCAGAGTTGGTGCATTATAACATAACATTGGCAAGATCACAAAAGATCAAATCTCGAAAGACCGATTAGTTTAGTAGTCTTGGAAACACTAGATATATTCATAAGTCTTACATTACATCATAAAGTAAAAAAACTAGAACAACATCTTTTCTTCTTATCCCCTCATACTATCCCTGCCGGTCATTCATAAATTACTTCTTCACATCCTGAGAAAAATAAAACATTGAAAGGGGTGAGCTCAGATGCTCAGTAAGGATAAAAATATATCAGAAACTTTCATAAATGAGAATAAACATTTAAGGCAATCTATAACTAAAACAAAAGCCTTTTAAACTTAAAATTCAGCATAATATGGCAAAGATAAAATGAAATAATACCATTTACTTATTCACATGAATATTATACTATTCAAATAATCCCATTAAATATCAATAACCACTTTCATAATGATGTAATGTATAATGCCAGACTATCATAACCATAAAGTCAAGGCCTCGTGCCAAGACTACAAATAATATTTTGTCAAGGCCTTGTGCCAAGACACTAGTTTGTCTCATGAGACCTACCGATGCATCGAGGAGATATAGCGGGCTCCACCCTTCACTTACTAAGTCCAATGCATTCCTCATATGAAAAGTTTGAAACATAACATAAACATTCGTATTAAAACTAGCATACGAAATGTCAATACTTTAACCAAAAATCATGAATGGTATAAAAATAGCACATCCACAGTCAAACATAACTCATTAAATACAATAAGGAGGATTTTATTGTAACAGATTAACCTCAATCGAGAATAATGGAGGATATTGACATAGACTAAAATAATCATCAAACTATTGAGAGAAATATCCCCCTTTTTCTTGAAAACATTTAAAAGTCACACTATTTTTCAATAAGCCATTTAAAAATAGATTTTTGAATCAAAGTTTCCCATACCACTTTGAAACTTTTAAAAGTTATTTTGATTTGAAAACTTTAATGTCCATATAAATAAATCCTTAAACCCATTTTTAAAACATGGACATTAATGAGAAATATTTAGAATAATAAATCTTTAAAACATTTTAAAATGATATTTTAGTTAGAGTTCCTAACCAAAAGAGAGACGCTTGAATAAAAATAATTGAGGTAATAAAAACTTTGTAATATCATGAGAATAAAGGGATTCATTATATATTATGTCAAATTACATTATATACACCATATAAAAGTGATTTGGTGTATAACAACAAAGGAGTCTCAATGGAATGTAAATTGAGATGAAATCTTTCATAAAGGTCATATCCTTAGGTTAAGGGTAAATCAACGACATAATTATGAGTGAAAAATATAAATACACTAAATATGATTGGATATTCAGTGTAAAACAATAAAAGTACATTCACACATATTCTTGTAAAAACAACACCAATGAATTGGATGTTTAACTCAACAAATGGAGATTGAGTAAAAATTACTCTTATCAAGTTCATACCGATGACTTGAGAATTTATCAATGGAGTGATTATGTGTATCAAAATTATATCCACATAAAGGGGAGTGGAAATTATTACATAAGAAAATGAATATTGATTCCTCACATAATCTTGGAGTAAAATAATTAATGAAGTATGTGTAAAGCCAAATGAGTGGAAATTGAAATTTCAAATTCCCTTATTGATTTGGTAACTTACGAAACATACACCCATGTTAGAAGGATCATAAAATGATGATGTAAATATCCATGAATTAAAGTATATTAAACAATGAATACAAACATGGGTAGTACACACACCACATGCAATAAATAAGTGGTGAACAATGGAAATCTCACGGAATTAAAAGTGAGATAAGAAATCCCCTTACCACAATGTAATCGGTCAAACTGTATGACCAGAACTTAATAACCATATAGTGAATCATTTAATAACATGAATATATAATATAATCATGTTATTATATGTCAAATGAAAGTACACATATACCAAATATAAGGAATAATTGGTGAACAATGGAAATCTCACAGAAATGAAAGTGAGATGAGAAACCCCTTACTTTGTACTTTTTCCTTGGTCAAGAGTAGGTTATACTCCTTTATAATGGTTAAATAATTGTTATTAAATTATAAAATAATCATATACATTAATATGATAATATATATAATCTTTTAACAATGCTTTGTTAATAATATCTTATTATTATCGTCGTTTCGGGTGTTAACTTACTCATTTTCTTTTATATGTTTTGTTACACAAGTCATGTTTGTTATGTATATTTTGTATCTTATTCATATAAAAAATTATACCAAGTCCTTAAAAATTATTTTAATCATAAAACGAGAATTAGACTTGTATGGATACGATGGGGAATGAATCTCATCGCATTCGTGGAGACGGTAGTCTGTAAGTACGCACGAGCGATAATATCATTCTTTTGATATTAAAATCATATATAATTGGATGGTAAATCATATATACAGAATAATTATCATGTTACATTTATTATTTACATGAATTACACATCATTATTATACCCATCTAAATAATAATGTTTTGAATGACAACTACACCACGACGTGGAGACGGTAATCCGTACGTACGCACGTATGGTGACATGTCATTCAAAGGATGGATAGAATACTGAATATGGTTTTACCATATTTATAATAAAATTACATTATATAAAATATACTTTAGTTATAATTTTAGAATGAAAATAAAAAAGAAATAAGAAGTTGAAGAAGAAGGGAACTTGAAAGAGGGTGTTGAAAACGTTACCTCTTCTTCGGGTTCTTTCTTTTGATTTGATCAAAATGGATCCTTGGTTGGATTTCTGGTCAAAATAAGGCCTCTAGGTTTAAGTGAGGGATTTTGGGAGGATATTTGGGAAGATTTTTTCCGAGACAAAAGGTTTGAGAGGTGTGAGTAATTGGTTAGAAGTGGTGTCCTTTTATAAGGGGGAGGAGGGGCTCTTTAGGAAAAACACAAAGTATTATTTTATAATAAATTCATATCCTCTTTATAATAGATCCAAAGTGGATTATTCAAAGTATAAGGTGGGGATGGGTCAAAATCCTTTCAACCAATATATTTTAGACAGGTTTGGGTCATTATATTAACCTTATCTTTTAGTTTTAACTCTTAGTTAATTAGTTTTACATTTACCATGTCACTTTGTATTTTTATATTATATAGTTAATAAACTTACTATATAAATCCAATATACCCCCAAGTGGTCCATTAATGATACACCTATCATGATATAAGTCATTTGGACGAACTTTAGATTTTTATCAATAGAATATCAATTAATAATATAATGTTTGTTTTAAAAACTCTTTTATGTCAATTTTGACACTATTGGGTATTTTGTTTTTGATAATTTCATAACAGCATTATTACATTTAATAAAATTTACATAACCAGTCCTAATATGTAATATTAACCTATAAAATTATTGTAAGTCATAAAAAGTCTCAAATTACATTTATTTTGATATTTATAATATCAATTATTTTAATATTTTATTAATTAGGTAATTACTGCATCACCATTGTGTCATAAATAAATTAAATTATTTAAAGTCTAAAAATTATAAATAAACTACCATTATGAAGGAAATATATTTATCTTTCTAATGAATATTTAAAATGAAATTTATATTATCTATAACTCTATATTAAAAATGTTTTAGTAATTAAACTTTGATTTTAACTCTTTTAACTCTTCTTTGAATTAAATAATAATAAATGTCCTAATCTAATCCAAGTGGACCTAAATGATAATATTTTATTCCTAAGTTTGTTTTTGGTCGATATAAACTTGTCCAATAAAATTAGGATATGTGTTATGGTAATATTAATATCATTTTTACCCTTAATTACCCTATTTACCTTTAACCGTGGTAAATAAAAGTAAAAATTTACTATTCACCAAAAAATATTTTCATCTCATTGAACCACATTTTACTCCTTGATATTAACCGTGTCTCTCGGATTTTCGAAATTCCACTCACATAAGTGGTAAAATTAAGTTTTATGTGAATTTCCAAATTCTCCTAGGAGGTGGATAAAAGACGGTGAAAAGTTCAATAAAATTTTTATATATCTAAAATTATTCTAAACTAACACCAATGAATTACATTGAACTTATATAGGTATTATGTATCTATTTTTACCTTAATTAAATTTAAATAAAATAAATAATTATTTAAATAAAAATTCGGTTTTAAACTATAACTCAATGTTTTTTCACTATTCATCAAAAATTGAATGTTTTTAGAAAAATACCAAAAATTCACCCTAAGCTAATTTCGATATTCCGAATCCAAAAATGAAGCCCATTTTGAAAGATAAAATTTATAAAATTTCAAAAAGTTGGTATTACTATTCATAAAAGCTAGTTTGATTGGTTGTGGTGTGTGTTAGAACTCGAAGTTGCGTACAACACACGCTACTGTATTATTCAAAGAGAAGCATATCGTGAGAGCTTAGGGTGTTACAGGAACCGCCTATGGGAGAAGTGGAAGTTGATATAGATTACCACCCGAGTGATTTTATCTGAACCACCCCAAGAGTTTTTCACCGTCACACACCTTACCCTTTGGTCCTACGAGGGTGTTATAAGGGGTTATATAACAAGACCTTATCACTATGATTATGTGAATTAATTTTTATACAATAAATAATATACATTCATTTTATTATTGTTACTTTGTAAATAGTTTTTAAAGCACAAATAGTATTTTTAGTTAATACTCAACTAAGGAATCTATTTTTATAAATTAATGGATTTTTGAATTAAATAATATTTTAATAAAATATTATTATTATAAAATTATTTTTTATTAAGTATAAATCATCTTATAATTTTTATTAATAATATTGTAATTTTTATTAAGGTTTGAAAGTTGTTTTTGTCAAAACCCATGAATTTTTTATAAATGTCGGTTTTTATTTTAAAAGTGAAAATTCACATATTTAGAAAATTATTTGGATAAGATAAAATTAATATCATTTTTTGAATCAGGACATAAAAATTATCCAACGGTGAATTTTTCATAATTTTCTGAGATAGTCGAATTTTTGTGTTAAAATTAAATATCTTTTAAATATATAATGTGTTTATGACATCATAATGACCCATTAGTGATGTAATAAAATACTATAAACATTATGTTCTACCAATATATGTTTTACCATTAAAATAATATGATTTTACATTTATTTATTTATTTTAAAAAGCCTTAGTGAACCCTCCAAAACTTATAAAACATTTTATCTTTTTAAATTGATTTCCTTGAGAGTGTGAATCACCTCCACATAAGAAACCCTGTTATTTTAAGAAGTTATTCCACTGGACTTATAAAATATTTTTCTCCACTCCCCTTTGGAAAAAATCATGGGCAAAAACCAAGGGCTGATTTGTGATTTTGATTAGTTTAATGTATGGTGTCCCAAACCTAAATAATAAAGAATTCTCTCTCCTTTCCTATATAAACCCACCCAAGCTCCCACTTCCTCTTCACTCAAATCCTTTGGAGTTCATCCAACCTATTCCATTATATCTCTATAATCCTACCAAGATTCCCCAAGCTCCTAATAATCCTCTCTCAATCCCCTCCCAAGCCTTTGGGATCACACTTCCAAGTAAGGTATTCCTTCCTTTCTCATTTTATCCAAGTTTCTTAATATTGTTATGCCCTTTTATTTTCAATTTTAAATGTTTAGGTATGTTTTATCACCTCTATTATACTTCCCTATTTATGTTTTAATGATTATATACCCATTTATCTCTCATTAATTCCTCCCATGTACACTCGTTACCATGCCGAAATTTCGTAAGGAATTTCTCTCTTCTCATTCACATTTAAGAAATTGTTATGTATTATAAATATAAATTCCATTAAATTTTTTGGGACATGTATCTATATGACCCCATTACTATCCATTTCATGTACATATGATGATACACCCCTTTCTATCTCATCAACTATTTTTATAAATTCTTATGTCACGCCGTTATGCTGCCAAAATTGCACTGCGATTTTTCTCAAGCCAAAGTCATTGTGTAGTGAATACCATGCCCATTTCTCTAGCAAGGGTATTCACCTTTATGCACATTTACTTATTGATTATAAATTTTCATGTATGAATTCCAAATTTCTTTATCTTTTAATAAATAATTATCTTTAATGAATCGATGTTGTATGATCTATGTGGAACACTTATGCATGAAATGAACTGTTTAAGAAGGGTGAGCCCTAATAGCGCTTCAATGCATTGGGTAAAGATTAGTATCATGATAAGTAAAGTGAAATGAGGATTTACTCTTGATAATTTAAGTAAAATTTGGATTTACTCATTCTAATTCAAGTGCAATGAGGTTTTACTCATACTCCATGTGCAATGAGCCTTGGATCATGCTAATTCCATGTTAAGTGTTGTTTCCACATTTCCATGTTATGATAATCATGCTATATCATGACTTTATGTTCCTGTTTATTTTAATATCCATTGATATTCCTATTTCCTAAAATGTATTGTATTCGTCATTTTATGCCTTACTTACTCCCTTACTGGGCTTTATAGCTCATCCTTTTTACATATATGTCCTCAGGTTATCCCATGAAATGCTAAGTATGAAAAAATGTCGTGGTTATGTAAAGGATGTTTTTAATAAAGATATTGTGTGTTTTATGTTTTAAGTTGTTATTTAATGTTCCTAATCCCTAAAGACACTAGTACTCTCGATATTCCATGTTTTATCAATTGAAGAGTTTATGTAATTAATCATGTTTAAGTGTGTAATAAAAAGGAGGGTTGTTATAGTTGGTATCGGATGATAGGTTTAGTTGTTTTGGGATTAGGATTAGAAAACCCTAGTGAAAGCCTTAGTGATAAGACTAAGTATAACAAGAATATACCTAAATTTTGGTGAGTATTGAGTAAGTGGTTTATCAAGAAAATATATCCCTATCTATATATGAGCAGGTAGAGGTGAATCTGGAACAGATGTACCTAGGAGAGAAAACTCTGACAAGGAGTTTTGGTCTTAACCTAGGGTATCCTGGTACATGACAACAGGCCTTGCTGCACTCTTGGTTACGACACTCTTGTGGGATATTCTTTGGTAAATCCACAAGCTTATTATGAGACATTATTAAGGGAATTAAAAAAATCCCCTAAGAATATATGTTTGAAAGAAGATCATGGTTATAAAGATTGAAGCCTATAGATTCATAAGTTAAGGAAATAAAATTTATTTATAAGTCATCTGTTTTTGTCCTTGGATTACCCTTTATGTGTTGCCCATAACTTTCCTTTTCTTCCAGCCAATGGCTAGTAATAGGAGGACTCGGACTAACAACCGATGTGAAGATCAATGTGATGACTATTCTAATGATATTTCCAATCCAATGGGAGTAGAAATCGTGAAATTTTTCATGATACTCTCTCATTTAACTCGATATTTGAATAGAAACATGGGTCAAGAGGAATGTGAAACCCCCCTAATAAAGAACAGGTTTTTATCGAGAGCTTCATGAGACAAAGGCCTCCTACTTTTAATGGATCATATGATCCCTCAAATGCCGAAAAATGGATCAAATCCATTGAAAAGATCTTCTCCATCCTTCAATGTTCTGAACAAGAGAAGGTTCTTCTCGCTGCTTATTGTATGGAGGGTTAAGCTGATCAATGGTGGACATTGATCAAAAATATGAATCCTGAGGAGGAGATCGAGGCATTTGAATGGAAGGATTTCTGGAAAAAAAATTGATAATATTTTTCGTGCACCCTCCGACTTAATATAGAAAGGGACTTCCTTTACCTCAAGAAAAAACATGACGAATTCATCAGAGCGTATGAGGAAAAATTCACAAGGGTTTCATGATATGACTCTATCTTTGTCATTACCCTCGAATTCAAGGTTGAATGGTTCTTTGGTGGGATAAAACCTAGCCTACGAAAAGCCCTGGCGGTCTGTGGCTTTGATAGCTATGAGGAAATTGTCTGATGTGCCCTCAAGGTTGAAATGGAGATCGGAGAATCTCAGGGGTATCAATGGGATAAGAAGCATAATGTGGACTTCAATTCTGGGGGTCCAACAGATAAATCCAACGGTACTAAGAAAACCCAGCACCTCACTTTCCAAAGGTGTGAAAAGAAGCACCCCAGAAATTTCCTGAAGGGGATGAGGAAATGATTTAGGTGTGGAAGATAATGGAACCTAGCTATTAACTACTAACAAGAAAAACACGTAGCTGTGATAGAGGAGAGGAACACTCTGTTCAAACCTCAAGGCATTGTTCATTGCTTCAACTGCAAATAACCAGGGAACCTTAAAAATCAGTTCCCTAAGCCAAGGGTTTTTTGAGGCAACCAACAACCTCCAAGGAATCAAGGGAGAGATTTTACCATCACTACCTCCAAAGTGAACCCAGAAAATGAAGTGGTGGAAGGTACGCTAGTTATTTATTATAGAATAGCGAACATACTTTTTTATTTAGGTTCTATGTATTCTTTTATATCCTGAAAGTTTCATAGAACAATCCCAACACCACCACAAATCATGGAAGTAAAGATGTTAGTGGGTATGAAAAAGGGGAAATCATTTCATCCCATGAATATTACTCCTCCCCTATCATAATCTGTGGATTGAACTTCCCAGAAAACCTCATCATACTCCCTATGGTGGAATTTTATGCAATTTTCGACATGGATTGGCTTTCCTTATATAGAGCCAACATAAATTGCCGTGAGAGGTAAACCACTCTCTATATGGAGAATCGACCCCCGATTCTATACAAGTGCAAGGAGGGAGATGAATCTTCTTTAGCACCATCATCTGAAGTGTGGATATTATTTACCTATGATCACACGTATCTGGATCAGATGATTGAGTCTAAAGAGGAAACCATCCTTGAATACATGCCTATTGTAAGGGAATTCATTGAAGTGTTTTCTGAGGAATTTCCTAGTCTTCCTACTAGAAGAGATGTTGAATTATCAATTGATCTTATACATGGGGATTTTCCAATATCCAAGACTTCATATAGAATGGTTGTTGTGGAGCTTCAGGAACTGAAGAAACAACTATAGGAGAATCTAGATAAAGGGTTTATATGCCCAAGTGATTCACCATGGGGTGCACCAGTCCAATTCATCAAGAATAAGGATGGGTAAATACACCTTTGCATCGATTATCATGAGCTTAACAAAATCATGATAAAGAACAAGTATCCTATACCATGAATTGATGACTTGTTCGATCAGCTTCATGGAGCACAATACTTATCCAAGGTAGATTTGCGGTCAAGATATTATCAATTAAGGGTGAAGAATGAAGATATCCCCAAGACTATTTTTTGTACAAGATACACACACTATGAATTCATAGTAATAAATTTTGAACTCACTAATTCTCCAGAAATCTTCATGGACTTGATGAATAGAATCTTTAGAGATTACCTTGAAAAATTTGTGGTATTATTTATAGATTATATTCTAATATACTCCAAAACCAAGGAGGATCATGAAGAGCATCTAAGAAATATACTAGAGACCTTGCGAAAGGAGAAGATCTATGAAAAGTACAACAAGTGTGAGTTTTGGTTGAAGGAGGTCTCATTCTTAGGTCATATCATCACAAGCAATGGGATATCTGTAGATCCCTCCAAGACAAATGCAATTGAGGGATGGTCGAGACCAACATCGGTAACAGATATCCATAGATTCTTGGGGTTAGCTAGATATTATCGCTAATTTGTGAGAAATTTCTCATGATTTTCCAACCCTCTTACCAAGGTAACTTGGAAGGGGTAAAATTTTCTTGGAGTGATGAATGTGAAGAGAGATTTAAGGAGTTAAAAATAAGGCTTATCACTATGCTCGTGCTCACATTACCCATGAGTGGAGAAATTTTTGTGGTATTTATTGATGCTTTAAAGAAGTTCCTAGGTTGTGTGTTGATGAAGAATGATAAAGTGATAGGATACACCTCAAGGCATCTGAAAATACATGAGAAAAAATATCACATTCATGATCTTGAGTTGGCAGCTGTGATCTTTGTGTTGAAAATCTATCAGCATTATCTCTATGGGGAGAAGTGTGAGATATATATTGATCACAAGAGCCTCAAATATATATTCACACAAAAAGAGATTAATATGCACTAAAAAATATGAATAGAACTCATCAATGATTATGACTACTCAATCCACTACCATCCCGGTAAGGAAAACAAGGTGGTGGATGCTCTAAGTAGAAAGGATCCTGCATCTTTATCAATGATGAGAATTGACAATGATTCAATATTCTTATATTTACAGAGGATATACATGGGTATAATTAATGTAGAAACATCATCAATACTTTCTCAAATGATTGCTCAACCGTCCCTCGTGGTGAAAATAAAATATTCTCAAAGAAAGGATGTGGAAATTCTAAAAAGGGTGGAAGCTATAAGAAATGGTAAATCCATAGAGTTTGTGGTTGACAAGGATGGAATTGTGATATTTGGGTCACGATTATGTGTACCATCTGATCCAAAGATAAAGAAGGAGATTATGGATGATGCACATAGCTCAACCTTCTCTATTCACCCAAGGAGCACAAAGATGTATCGAGATCTCTGAGAAAAAATTTGGTGGGACAATATGAAGAGGTAGATTTCTGAATATACATCAAAGTTCTTGGTATGTCATCAAGTGAAGGTTGAGAGAAAAAATTCTAAGGGGATGATGCAACCACTACCCATACCAACATGGAACTAGGAAAACATTACCATGGACTTTTTCATTAAACTTCCAAGGAAATCTAGAGGAAACAATGCTATATGGGTCATTGTGGATCATATTATGAAGATATCTCACTTTATCACAATTCGAGAGGACTTCTCATTGGATAAACTTGCATATATTTACATCAAATAAGTGGTAAGGCTGTATAGAGTACCACTATCTATTGTATCTGATCGTGATCCTAGATTCACCTCGAAGTTCTAGAAAAGTCTACAACATTATCGAAGAACTAAAATAAACTTTAGTACATCCTATAATCCTCAAATTGATGTCCAATCTGAGCAAACAATTCAGACACTAGAAGATATGTTAAGATCATGTTCTATGGACTTCAAATGAGGGTGGTACCAACATCATCCACTGGTTGAATTCTCCTAAAATAACAGTTTCCACTCAAGCATCTAAATGGAACCATATGAAGCCCTTTATGGAAAAAGGTGCAGAAAACTGGCATGTTGGGATGAGGAAAGTGAGCATAAGCTGCTAGGACCTGAAATTGTTGAAGAAATAGTGGAGAAGTTGAAAACCATTCATTATCATATCAAGGCATCCCAAAGTTGACAGAATAATTATGAAGATAACAGTCAATGAGACCTTGAGTTCAAAGTTAGAGACATGGTATTTCTATGCATATCTCCATGGAAGAAGGTTATGAGGTTTGGAAAGAAAGTGAAGTTAAGTACTAGGTACATTATCCCCTTAGAGATTCTTGATCGTGTCGGGGTTTTAGTCTATCGACTAGCACTTCCACCTACCATGGCCAAATTATATGATTTATTTCATGTATCTCTCTTAATGAAGTACATTCCAGACCCTTAATATGTACTCTCTTCAGAGGTAGTACAGTTAGAGGATGATATTTCTTACTAGGAGCATCTAATGAAGATCTTATATCGTAGGGAAAAATTTCTACGAAATAAGATAATGACCCTCATCAAGGTGTTGTGGCCAAACCACAAGTTTGAAGAGGAAACGTGGGAACCCGAGGATGTGATGAAGTAGAGTTACCCACATCTATTTTAGTGTGGGAAAAAGAAATTTTAAGGGAAAAAATTCTTAAGGGGGGAAGATTGTAATGACCCCAAACTTCTATCATTGAAAATTACTCTTGGTCTAATTAAATGTCTTATTATGAAAAATGGTTATGTAAAACATATACAATTACTTGGTTTTATGTTTTTAGATTTTAAAAAACCATTAATAATTGTGATCGTTGTTAATATAGTTGTTGAATAGTGATCACTTGATTAGTATAAATATAGAGCTTTAATAAATCCAATTTACTTAGAAATGGAATCAATGGCCTCATCCAGTAGACTTGCCTCATATGAAGCCCATTTGTTAGAGTTCAGAAAGGAGGTGGTGTCATTGGGATTCTCTCTTGTTTAAGTCCAAGCCAAGCTTCAACATGTTAATCTCTAATGGAACTGCCTATGGGATAAGTGGAAGTTGATAAGGATTACCACCTGAGCGATATTATCCGAGCCACCCCAAGAGTCTTTCATCATCGAACACCTTACCCTTAGGTATTATGTGGGTGTTATAAGGGGTTATGTAACAAGACCTTAGCACTATGATTATGTGCATTATTTTTTTATATAATAATGAATATACTTTCATTTTATTATTGTTATTTGTAAATATTTTTTAAATCACAAATAGTATTTTTAGTTAATATTAAAGTAATGAATCTATTTTGATAAATTAATAGATTTTTTAGTTAAATAATATTTTAATAAAATATTATTATTAGTAAATTACTTTTTATTAAGTATAAATTATCATATAATTTTTATGAATACAATTTTAATTTTTATTAAGGTTTGAAAGCTGTTTTTGTCAAAACCCAATGTTTGATAAATGTAGGTTTTTATTTTAAAAGTGAAAATTCACATATTTAGAAAATTATTTGTATAAAATTAATATTATTTTTGGAATCAAGATGTTGAAATTATCCAATGGTGAATTTTTCATAATTTTCCGAGATAGTTGAATTTTTGGGTAAAAATTAAATAACGTTTAAATATATAATGTGTTTTATGACATCATAATGACCCGATAGTGATGTAATAAAATACAATAAACATCATATTTGGACAATATATGGTTTAAAATTAAAATAATGTAATTTTAGGTTTGTTTTATTTATTTTACAAATCCTTAGTGGACCCTCCAAGACTTATAAAACATTTTAGTTTTTAAATTGATCTCCTTGAGAGTGTTAGTCACCCTCACATAAGAAACCATATTATTTTAATAATTTCAGACATTGTACTTGTAAAATATTTTTTTCCACTCCCCTTTGTCCAAAACCATGGGCAAAAACCATTGTATGGTTTGTGGTTTTGATTAGTTTAATGTGTGGTGTCTGAAACCTAAATAATAAATAATTCTCTCTCATTTCTTATATAAACCCACCCAAGATCTCACTTCCTCTTCACTAAAATCCTTTTAAGTTCTTCCAAACTCTTCCCTCCTCTATCTAGAATGCTCCCAAGTCACCCCAATATCCCAAGAAGCCTCTCTTAATCCCCTCCCAAGCCTTTGGGATCATACTTCCAAGTAAGGGATTCCTTCCTTTCTCATTTTATCCAAGTTTCTTAATATTGATATGCCCTTTTATTTTCAATTTTAAATGTTGGGGTATGGTTTCTCATCTCCCCCATAATTTCCTATTTGTGTTTTAATTATGATATACCCCTTTATATCTCATTAATGCCTCCCATGTACACCCATTACCATGCTGAAATTCCATAAGGAATTTCTCTCATCTCATTCACATTCAAGAAATTATTTTTTATTATGAATCTAAATTCCATTAAATTTGTTGGGAAATGTATCTATATGAACCCCTTACTGTAAATTTCATGTAGATATTGTGATACACCCCTTTCTCTCTCATCAACTTTTTTTATGTATTCTTATGTCACACCGTTATGCTGTCGAAATTGCACTGCGATTTTTCTCAAGCCAAAGTCATTGTGTAATGAATATCATTCCCATTTCTCTACCAATGGTATTAAACTTTATGAACATTTAATAATTGATTATATAGTTTTATGTATTAATTCCAAATTCCTTTATCATGGAATAAATTATGATCTTTAATGAATCCATGTTGTATGATCTATGTGGCACACATATGCATAAAATGAAATATTTAAGAAGGGTGTGCCTTGATAGTGCTCCAATGCATTCGGTAAATATTAGTATCATGATTAGTCAAGTGAAATGAGGATTTACTCATGATAATTCAAGTAAAATTAGAATTTACTCATGCTAATTCAAGTGAAATTAGGGTTTACTCATGCTCCATGTGCAATGAGCCTTGGCTCATGCTATTTCCATGTTAAGTGTTATTGTCACATTTCCATGTTATGATAATCATGCTATATCATTCCTTTATGTTCATGTTTCTTTTATGATCCCTTGATAAGACTATTTTCTAACATGTATGTTATTCTTCATGTTATTCCTTTTTTACTCTCTTATTGGGATTTATAGCTCACCCTTTTCACATGTATGTCCCCAGGTTATCCCATGCAATGCTAAGTACGAGGGAATGCCATGGTTATGTAAAGGAAGTTTTCAATAAATATGTTGTGTGTTTTATGTTTTATGGTGTTATTTAATGTTCCTAATCCCCAAATACACTATAAATCTTGATCTTACATGTTGTATCAAGTGAATAGTTTATGTAATAAATCATGTTTAAGTGTGTAATAAAAAGCAGAGTTTTTATATTGTGTTTTCTTAAATATTGACTTGAGATCAGGGCATCATCAGCTGAGAGTATGGACTTTTGATATACCAAGGACTGATTTTAGAAGTAGGTATGGCCTATATGAGTTCTTTTTAATTCTTTTTGGGTTAACAAACACACTAGTAGTGATTATGGCCTTGATAAACAGAATATTTCATTTGTACTTGGATTAATTTTTGGTAGTGTTCATATATAAAATCTTGGCATACTTCAAGACACATGATGATCATGCCAAACATATTGACAGCTTTCTAATTACATTGAGAGATAATCTTCTATATTCCAAACTATATAAGTGTCAATTTTTGGATTGATCGGGTACACTTCTTAGGTTACATAATCTCGGAGGAAGGTGTTTCAGTGGACCTAGAGAAGGTTCAAGTAGTGGTTTCCTAGGATAATCCCAAAGAAGTTTTTTATATCCTTATATTTATGGGTTAATATGGAGACTACAAGAGGTTCATCTGGGACTTTTCCTAATTGGAAGTTCCACTCTCAAGCTTGACCAAAAAGAGGATAAAGTTTTCATCGTCAGAAGCATGTGATAATTCCTTCAAGGATATAAAGAAGTGTTTGACATATGAAACAATATTGATACTACCCTAGCCAGGTGATGAGTACACAGTGTATTGTGATGATTTTGGTGTTGGACTTGGATCTGTATTGATGCAAGGAGATCGAGTTGTGGCATATGGGTCTCGGCAACTGAGGCCACATGAACTGAACTACCCTACACAAAACCTTGATTTAGTAATAGTAGTTTATGCTTTGAAGTGTTGTCAGTATTATTTATTGGGTGAGAATTTTATAGTTTATATTGATCACAATAGCTTAAATTATGTCTTCTTCCAATGATATTTGAATCTTCAGCAGTGTATATGGGTTGAGTATATGCAATTTTTTTAATTTGAGCTAGAATTTATGCCTGGAAAGTGGAACAGTGTTCCTGATGATCTAATAAGGAAGAAACAGACTCATGAGGTAAATGAGTCTAGTACTAAGTGGAAGATGATTCATTTTCTAGATGAGTTGCTTGTGGTGGTTCAGGAGAGTCAGGAGAAGATGAATCTCATATCGGTTTCTATGGAGTCTTCTCCTTTGAGATAGATTAGAGATAGGCAGTATGAGGATCTAAAATGTTTGACCTTGAGGAAAATACTTTAAGGTGGGGAGTCACCTTCATATTGTATCATAGATGAGGATGAGATCATCTATGTCAGGAATCATATTGTTGTACCTACGAGCATGTGAGAGGATCTGATGTGGGAATTTCATGCCTCCAAGTGGATAATACATCTTGGTGTGACTAAAATGTACCATGACCTATGATGAAAATTTTTGTGTCCGGACATGAAAAAGGAGATAGTAGGGTTTGTGACATAATGTTACACCTATCAGCAGGTGAAGTCATAGCATCAATGACCTGGAGGTTTGCTGCAACCATTGCCCATTCCAGAATAGAAGTGGGATAACTGGCTATGAATTTTGTGGTGGTTCATCCAAAGATGATAAGGAAGAATGAAACTATCTAGGTTATTGTGGATCAACTACTAAAAGTAGTTCATTTCTTTCCTATATAGGAAAACTTCTCAGTAGAGTAGTTGATATAACTATATGTTTGGAAGATAGTCAATCTACATGGGGTACAATGGACTATAATTTCATATCTTGACTCACAATTTAATTCAAACTTCTGTTAGGTCTTTCAAATGGTTCTTGGTATATAGGTATTATTGAGTATAGATTTTTACCCATAGATAGATAAACAGTTGGAGCGCACTATACAGGTGCTTGAGGATATGTTGTGGGCGTGTATTCTTGACTTCAGTGGGTCTTGGTAGAAACACATGGCTTTAGTGTAATTTTCCTATAAAAATAGTTATCATGAAACTATATAGATGGCACAATATGAGTCTCTTTATGGTAGTCCATGCAGATCACCTCTATGTTGGATGGAGGTTGGTGCGTTAGAATTTTTGGTACTGAGTCTTGTGAAGGAGATGTTGGAATAAGTGCAGCTAATTTGGAAGCATATTGATACAGCTCAGAGTAGATAGAATTCATATGTTGATAGAAATCGATGACCCCTAGAGTTTATAGACGATGATCATTTATCCCTTCAGGTGTCACCTATATGGGGTCACTTCATGATACATAGATGGGGAAATTTGGAGACTGGGTTCATTGACCATTTGAGGTTGTGGAGAGAATCTGGATGGTGGCGTATCGATTGGATCTTATGAAAAAATTTAATGCTATTAATGATGTTTTACATGTATCAAAACTTTTTCAGTATCACCCCAACCCTTCTCATGTGATCGAGGTGGATGTCGTTTAACCTGAGGTAGATGCATCATTTGAGGATCATCTGATACGTGTGTTGGATCGTAGTGAGAAATTGTATATGGGAAAGATTGTGTAGATATATCATGTATTGTGGAAAAATGGATGTGTGTATAAGTAGACATTGAAAAGGGAGGTAGATCTAGGGGATTAGTGGCCTGATCTTTTTGGCTTGTAATCTTAGATAAGCTTGGGAGTTTAGCATGAGGATGATATTTTATAAGGTGGGTATATTGTAAGATCCCGATCTTTTCTGAAGTTTAATTAGGCTTGAATTTTGGTACTCTTTTTCCCCATGTTGAGTACTTTTTTATTGGGTTTTACCTTAGGGTGTGTTTGGGTGAATTTTGAGAAAAAATGAAGGAAATAGGGTTGTGCATGGTTGGAACACAGTTAGAGAAAATCATGTGCCCTAGCCCAGGAAACCATGCAATCCTAGATAGTGGGGGTTCGCATAGCTAGCGCATGGTTTTTTAAACCATACTCCCTAAAAGGAGAAACTATCCAACCATAAAATAATAGGTGCACAATTAAGGTACATGGTTAGGTAAAACTGTGTGCCCCTACCTATGAAACCATGTGCAATTTTTAAAGTGGTCCATTTTTAATTTTAAAATCCTTTGAACCCCTAAAACTCACCAATTTAGACCCTCATTCAACCCTAATAGGTCTTTCACATTTTTGGAGCTCTCCAGATGAATTTCAATCCCTCCTGACCTCCATTCTTCATGATTCAAAGCTGGGATCGAAGATCCTCTCCTCTCCTGGTAAGTAAATCCTATCCTAGTTCTTATCTCATTCATCTCTTGTTCTTCTTGATTAATTTAATTAATGTAATATTCTATTATAGACAGATATATATCTATTTTATGAGATATATATATGATTCTAGATCTAGATTTAGATTTATAAGATCTTGCTTTTCTTTAATATTGATTTACGGTTTTGAGATTCAAATAAAGATCTATTTCATTGTGCCACTAAATTTTTGGGGATTTCAATTGGTCAATTATTCATCAATGAATTAAAGTAGGTGGTATAATATTCAATTCCCATATTCAGGATTTTTATACATGTATGAAAATTATATAATTACAAGCATTATATAGTAATTGGAATTTAAAAATTGGTTTAATTAATGTGTCCAATTTATTTATTAAAGTATTATTGAAATAGATAATTAATTTGGGAATTAATTATGATATTTAGGGAATATCAAATTAGATAATTAATTGGGGGATTAATTATGAGATATAAGAATTTTTATTTATATAATTAATTGGGGAATTAATTATGATATATTTAATTTTTTGAATTGAGATAATTAATTGTGGAATTAATTGTGAATAATTGATATTGTGAATGAGATAATTAATTCTAAAAATTAATTATTGGATTTTGAGTTGTAAGTATTGATTAATTAATTATTAAACTAAATAATGGTATTTACATAATTAATTGGGGAATTAATTAAAGGAAATTGATTGATAAAATAATTGTTGAATTAGTAATGAAATTTGAGTTATTAATTAATGTTTGAATTAATTAATTTTACTAATGTGATTAGTTAATTGTTAGATTAGATAATGGAATTTTTGAGTTTCGCTAATTGTTGAATGGGGAATGGAATCTATGTGGATAATTAATTGATGAATTAATTATGTGTTGATGAATGGTAACATGGTCATTAAAATTTGAATTAAATAATGGTAAAATGGTCATTCTAATGTGTGATGTGTGAATGGTAACATGGTCATTCAAGTATTAATTAAAGAATGGTAACATGGTAATTATAGTGTGTAATTTATGGATAGTAACATGGTCATTCAAGTATGAACTAATTAATGGGAACATGGTCATTATATTTTGTGTAGTATGAATGGTAACATGGGAATTCAAGTATGGACTAAAGAATGGTAACAAAGGAACTCCTAGATATGACCTCACTTGGGAATACTTCAGGCTCCGGCATGAGTTTAAGAATGTATTGAGATAAGATATCACCTTATAATACTTCAAGATCCAGAATTATCTGAAGTAGGTATTAATATATTATATTACTTGGGAACACTTTATGATATGGCATGAGTCGAAGCAGGCATTGAGGTACAGGTGTCCTCAGGAACCCGAGAGACAATGTGGTTAACTAAAGAATAAATTATAATGTGATTACTATTTACTTATACATTATATGTATTTATTTATACAACTACATACACTATTTTTGAATGTATATTGTTTTAGACACCATTGGTAGTGGACTAATGAGTTGTACTCACACCATGCCCAAGATGCCTAATCAGTACCTAAATATACTTTATTGTTGTAGAATAGGTTAAGGGAAAAGGCCCTGTGTTAGATGGCTAAGCTGGGATGGATCTTTTATGAGGGAATGAAACATAGTTCCGGACCCACTTGGGATTCTTAAGTGTCTTTATTTTTAGTTTTAATTTTAGACACTTGACACGTACATTTTCATGGCATGTTTTCGACTTTATTTGGAATTTTTATTTTTCTACATTGGTTATGTTGAGATATTGGTATTTTTTATGGTTATATATGATTATGATATTGTTTATTATTTCCAATGGTGTATTAATTTGATAAAATATGTTAGAGTCTCCCCATAATAAACTTATCTGAACCTCACTGCTAGTCAACAGCCACTGGAATACATGGAGGTATGCTTGATATCATTTGATCGACTGGCACGGTGCACTAGTGTGTGGAACCCAAACTAGGACGTTGCATGATGAATTGTAAAAAGTGTTGTCCACTCAACTATCCAAGAGTATTATATGATATAAGTGAAATTTTTTTCTACTATATATAGGCATGGATTATTTATGTCATACCCATTATAGGCCATAATGAAATATGGATCATGGCCTAGTTATGTATATGATGAATTTCAAAATGGTTCATCATTTTAGTTGGAGACCATTTAATAAAAGTCCTTATAAAATGGTTATAAAACATGGTACTCATCTGATAAAAGATTATATTGTAGAAAAATGGAATCATAATAAATCTTTACTACAATATCGATCCTTGAAAAATAAAAAATTAATGGTAGAAACTTCCTAGATAAGTATAATAATTTTCAAATCATTCTCAAACATGAAGGAAAATTCTATGTGTTGGAACAGTTCTTTCATGAGTAACCATGTGTGAAATTATTCAATAAGTGAATCTCAATGCTTATGGAAGTAGAGTGATTCATTTAGGATTTTAAATTCATTAGATGAAAAATAACCAAAGGATTCTTATTTTCCCACTCATATACACAATATGATTGGGTACATCAATGATTTAAGTAGTTTTAGTCCCATATACTCTATATGATTGGACATGATAAATGATATTCAATATGATTGAATATGTTTATGAATTAATGATAATAAAGGTTTCCTTAAAACATTATTTATTGTATAAATTAATTATATTATTCTGACAGATATATGATATCAATTGCATGTTTTTCAAATTGTTGTGAATATAAAGATATTCAAAAGATAAAAGGAGTTGAATATTGAAGATAAAATTCTTGTAATGGAGCAAAGGATTGGTTTCATTAAAAACTTGGATACTTCAATCTTAGATAAACTTATCATAAGTTGTGTATTTTATCACATTTTTCTCTTAAAATGAGAAATTAAATAATTTTTATTTAATAAAATCAGATGGGGGTTATCGATACACATCGTTATGATATGTTTGATTCTATAAATTTCTTTATAGGAGACTAAAATGGCTTGTTCTGGTTAAGTAATTCATCTTATTGTCATTTATGGAAATAATTTGACAATATTAATGAATTAAATAATATTTTACCAAATATTCTCATATGATGACCAGGTTTTATGAGTTGTATGGTCAGTACTAATGCATAAAAGTTCAAACCGCAAGAAGAAAAGATTGTTGAAAAGTTTAACAATGTTTCTTTAACGACCCAATAAATTTTAGGGAAAGTTATTGTTTTCTAGAATGAGGATATATAATTATATATTATGGGATTATTCTAAGAAACTCTAGGGAATTCCCATGTCAAGTATGGGTAACATAGAGATCAATTCATCAATTTTTAAGGATATGTGATAATGAATGTATATTTTAAAACTGTTATGATTATATGGAATTTCAAAATCAAAGGATGAATTTTTTGTGATTGTATTTTACATTCATGAAGAAAAGAGTTCAAACATCAAAATTTTATGTGTAAAGAAATGTGTCAAATTCAAATGAATCTTATTAAAATGTTGTGTATTTTCAACATATTTCTCTTATATGATAAGAGTTTTCATTCAATAACCAAGATTCTTGTAGATAAATATGAGATTACTTAATGTATACAAATGTTTTATGATTCATAAATTTATATAACATGTTTTGAGAAAAATATATGGATTAAAAAAATGTGTAGGATAAAAGTTTTATCAAGATATTTGTTAAAATATTAGAGAATGTGTTCCTGCCACCCATCGGTGGTATATTTTAATACATTTTTATTTTTAAATGAAAATTTTGAAATTCATATATTACCACATATGATATGAAAACAATAGTTTATTTTTTAAATATTCCCATCAAAAGTAAATAATGTTATTTTCAAAACATAAAATGGTTTGTGTATCGTAACAGGATATTTTGAAAGGAATATGGTGTCTAAGAGGATAGTTAGAGTATGTTTAGACTTAAATGATGTTCAAAGTTAAAATATTATAATTTTTTATTTTTAATGATAAATTTACTTAATATCCTAAAAGAGTGTAGGATGTATCAGTGAACAATAATGTAAGTGGTTACATTATTTCAAGAGAAAAAGTTTGAGGGAATAAATTTCAAGGATAATGATGATTAACATAAAAGGTTCTAAGAATAAAAAAAATGGCATTATAAAATTTGATGTTATGAAGTTCAAACATTTGAATATTTTCAAGTAGTTGAAAAATTAAGAATTTGATTCCTAGGTATCACTACTATTCAAACATACTTACTTCATATACGTTTCTCACTAAAGATTTTTGTGGGATAGTTTTATTATATGTTTATATAGATATGTGATAGGGATTACATATGATGTAATGTGCTAAAAAACCTAGAAAGTATAGGAAACATAAGGCTGATCTGGTATTTTATCAAATATGATATGATAAATTGGTGTTTATGTTGGTTTTCTTAAATATTCTTAAATAATTTAAGAATATTAAAATTTATTTTATTAAAGGAAATTTATGCATTATATGATGGAACCGGGCATGCAGCAGAAGCCCCAAATAGGTGGGTTTTTAAAAAAAATCCTCCCACGTTCGACGTGAACTTGTCGACGTCGGCGAAGAGTTGCCTGGTCAAAGCCGAGGATCCCGCGTGAAGGATTTTAAGCACAAAATAAACCGTAAAATACCTAGTTTAAATCCAAATCCATGCACAACATCTACTTTTCATTGGCGATCGCTACTTAAATAATCTGAATCATAATTCCTCTAGATCATCCACACACACTTCAAGGAATCTGCGGGAGCACCATTCATCATAATCTGGGTGCTAGCGCGGAATTGTGACGACGTCTTCGACGCTTCAACAATCACCGCACCGCTCTGCTAGTGACGCCTGAGAGAGAGATCTCAATCCAATCTCCTTGGATCCAGAGCATCTCTCTCTAGATCATGGGAGAGAGGAGAGGAGAGAGAAGATCCATGAATAGTAAATAGAAATCTCCTCTCCTCTAATATTTATAGTGGTTAATTAATTACCTAGAAATTCCAACCCAGCCCCTGAATACTTAATGCACTATCAATGAAATTTTATGACTATTAAAATGAATAATAAATATTATTATAACTTACTTGTAATATATTAAAATATATTACATGATAATAATTAAGTCATTAACTTGACTCATCGCTCCCATAAATATTAATTGAACCTTGAATAATTTAATATTTGCCAATTGATATTTTTCATTTATTTACTTAAAACTTGTAAATACATTTAATAAATAAATTCAATACTCATTATTCTAAACTTGAATAATATGAATTTATTTATTGCATTGGTGATTGTTTAACTCTGGAAAAATCCCAGACTCCTGTGGCGGGGCCCACTATGTCCAAAACTTCTATTCAACTGAATAGGGAAGATTCTTTAATACGCTATTGTGTGTGACCATCTAGGCCCTTATTTCGACAAAAGTGAATAGTATTCATAGACCAAGAGCGGGATCTAGCAACCCATCATGGCCCCTGAAGAAATAAGGATTGTCACAGTAGCGACAACCAACCTAAGAACAAGTACTATGTAATATAATATCTTTTTCGGTAATATCTCATAAATCAAGACACACTCACATGTAAACACCCTTATCTTGGTTTATTGTTTGTTGATTTAACTGGATGTATTTACCATTGACTATTATGGCCATGGTCTTATAAATTTACTTCCATCTATATCAATATGGCCTAAGATATATTACTTCCATAACCCAAAAGTGACAAATCCTTTCTTTACTATTCAACCAATGCCATGCCACCAATGACGCAACCAACACAAACTACCTCGCCACGACTTCATATCCATGGTTTTCGTCTTGAATCAAAGTATGCAATCAAATGACATACATTGGTAATGATCTCAAGTTAGGAGACCATTACACATGATCATAGATAAGAACGTCCAATGACACCCAAAACATGTGGAGTTCCTATTGGAGGGTCAGTCCTCATGATCTCTTTACTAGAGATCACCAAGTGCGAACATCATGGGAAGAATCTCAATGCTTATGAGCCCTCAGCACCTGATAGTCAAAATCTACTATGTCTAATTAGTAAGATGTATCTAGACTGTAGAAAATATATTTAATATTAATGTCATAGTATCTTGAGGTTCTCATTATAGCAGGGGAACTGCTATAACCTTTCGATGTGACAATTAATCTTTGGACATTACCATTTTAATAGTGGACGCAGAAAAGTCTACACTATAATGGTATGATGACATCATGCATATCTAACTGTATACATGATATGGTAATCTGTAGCACTGAATAGTTAGGTCTAGGGGACCCACTATTTCAACACTCCCAGTTGCACTAGATCCAACTTGCTAACCAAACTTGTTAGTTACTCACATGATGACTATCATGTTTCTGTTGAGTTATGGATTTAGATACTGGGTCCGTCACGGTTCTGTCATGTGAAAATTCTGCTATTTCAACCTCATCTCTTAGATTAAAACTTATCAAGAGATGGTATCCCGAGTATATACCACTTTTCTACTGTCATAACTTGACATCTTGGATAGTAATAATATCATAATTTACATTATGATAACACTTTTCTTACCAGGTGTGATTTCATGAACTGGAAAAAATTGTTGCATTTATTTTCTTCTAAGCTGCCTTAGAAGTTGTAACATACTTGGTCTTTGTAGGTATGGCTACCACTGGCTGATATGATCTTGAATCACTCATCGTCTTTAGCCTAACTGCAATACTAGATCACATTGATCTATGGAAGACTAGTTTGTATCCCCAAAAACTAGTATCCTTTCTTCTCCACTTACCAGGTACATATCTTTTATACTTGCCGAAGTACAATTAGGTAGTCATGACTACATCCCTTACAGTGCACCTGGATATAACTGATATTTTCCTATTGTAAAATATACCTTGGAAATATCGATTCTTGTAAATATCTTGGCATGCGTGATTGATCCATCGCTCTGACGTATGGATTTCAACTCACCACATTTATCTCTTCACATGTCATATATAGGTCAGCATTTAGATATTATTCCCTATGACATAGGCAACAATTCATCTCTTGAATTGTTCTAACTTGTATTTTTCAATTCAATGTCATTATATGTACGATTGACTAGAACTAGGCAACCTATAGATCTAACTTAGTAGATCTTGTTCCCTAGAAATTAGGTTTCTACTTTAATTCAATCATTGGAGAATAAATTTCATTTTGGTCTTAAATAACTATGAGACCAATGTGTGTTTTCTATATGTTTTCGATCATATTTTTTCTTGGAAAACATTGGTTCTCTCCCACTAACCTCTGGTAGACACATGGAAATCATTTTTTGCAAATGTATATACTATGATCATGTTGCTTACTTTAATCCTAAACCAGATTTTAGTAAATTGCAACCTTTATTAGCATTCTGTGACATGACCATCCCTTTCTGGTTGTGTCGTATAGACACCATCCATGATTGGTGGTCATGACATCCAATGCTAAATAAATTGATCATAGATATTAGCTATGATAAGTAAAATTCTAACTGATATAGGCATAACTACTTGATCAAATCATTCATGCCTTATTCGTACCAAGATCATACCATCCATGTATCAACTCACTTGAATACCCACCATAGTATTCAAAATAATATCCCCTTTTCACTTTAATACATGTAATCCATTAATTGAATTGTAGTTGGTCTTATCAATTTTTGTTAATTTCCATATGCTTCTTAATTTTAGGAAATATTATTCACATTGAATAATATATCACTGACCATGGTGAATATAAAAACCATCACCATGGTTTTATCCTTCCTACACAGTATGTATCTCTGAAACATACTTTGTTCCACATGTGCTTGTGGAACTAGTTCCTATGCCAACTATTTTGTGCATATTGAGAATTGACTAAACACTAGTCAATATAGATCTTATAATCTCTAATAGAGATGTGCACCCTCTTATAGAAATACAGTCTATAATTTGATTATATCTTCTCTATGATAGGGATTTTTTGTAATATCCTAACCAGCCATTAGTATTATTATACTAAATGCACAATGTGTTTGTCTTGATGCAAGTTTGTTTGTATCCGAACAAACTATTTTTATCAAGACACATGTCCTTATGACATAATGGATTTACATCATGCTATGACTCGTATAATATCCATTTGTCATTATAGTTGGCATATGGTTGTTGGATATCTTTGTTATTTGCAAAGCATTTCATGAAATATAATGGAATTTTTTGCTAGTTCCAACATTGATATTACTTACATCAATACTTTGATGTATAACATATGCATTTTGAAATTACTCCATGCTATATGTTTTTTGATCAATGTTGATATATAATACTTTATCATCAATCCTCCTTGTTAACATCAATGTCGTGATGTCGATAAGGTAATGTGCATTCAGGAATTACTCCACGCTAGATTATCATGATTGATGAATTCTTGGTTGAGATATTCTTTGGTATCCCAACCCGAAGCAACTCATATCTCCTGACCATGCATATACTTCACTTTTTTATTCCTTAATTACTTAAAGGAATTTTATGAAGTATATATGCCTCTAGATTATACTTGGAATAGTTCACGTTTACTTATTGAAGTATTTCCAAAAGCTTTGTGACATACCTTTATTTCTAAAGTCTCCTTTGTCCAAACTAAAGACATCGACAATACCAAAAGTATTTAGCTGTGTCGAGCCTAAATATCATACTTGGTATATTGATGAAATTCACTTTTAGTATTACTTGACAAAGAATTATCTTATCATAACTAGGTATAAGTCTTACATTTATATTCATCATTAATTGCCTATGATTCATGTATTACTGAACTAGTGATTGAGTTTACCAAAAACAACATTCATTCTAGAACCTAAAAGAATGTATCCTTGTGTCCAAGGACACATGAGATTAATGTTTTTGGTTATAGTCAATAATATTTCAACATGAATATTTCACTTGGAAATTAAATAAGTCATGTACTTCTCACCACTGGCCTAGGTATCACCATTTCATAGCCACCTAGAGAATACGCCTGACTTCTAGTAATGTATCTATAATTACTTGGTTATTGTATTTAAATACACATATGTAAAAATCATATAGTATTAAATACCCAAGTAGTAAAAGGAAACATTACATTGATGAATATGCCTGATATAGAAGCGGTAACTTGCTTCTTTAAATCAGTTTATTACTTTTAAACTTCCATAGTATTATTTTATAATATGAAATGAAAATAACCATTGTTAATACCTCATTAATTGAAGGACGTCACGAATGTGTCATTGGAATTTAAATGACTTTGACCTTTACACATTGTATTTCAATTTATCTTCCATAAGAATTAAATCGTATTTGTCTTTTATTCTTATTATCTTGGTGAATCTTACCTAAATTGGTAATGAAGCGTTTACTCAATACTTTTTCATTTTGTAACTTAAAACGAGACTGAATAATGTGGTGAAAATGATATTTAACGATCATGATCAATCATTCAATTTACACATGCCGGTGTAAACTTCACCTTATTAATATCATTGCTTCTGTTTCTCGTTGTAAACTTCTCAGAGATGAGACTTTATGTTATGTCATCTATGTCCTGGTGTAGAAACCACAACAGACACCAGACGTTGATGGAAGCATAATGATATAACCATCATATGCTTTGTACATTAGTCTCCTGTAATCATTTTTCATCCTTTCTTCTTGAGTTAGTTTAACAGTGTTGGGGACACTGAAACCTTGAGTTTCCTATATCATAGTACTATGTGCATGTGCTTGTATTATTCGTGGATACTCATGTTAGTGTGGACATTTACTTTGTTTAATATTTATCGCAGTTTTTACTTGTGTTATAACTTTCCATTTATCTACAAAAATGAATTTTATCATATTGGTTCTTTTTATCTGGATTACCGATTTAGACATCTTTTTATTAATTACTTAAATCTTTTAATGTCTCTCACTATTTTATCGGATTCTAGGAACCCTCTGTGCTAGAATCGGAATACTCTATCTCTTGAGTATTCTAGTGGAAATGATCCCGGAACCACCCCTCATAGTATATAATCTATGGATACACCACTACTTAGAGGGTTCTAGGTAGTCTTTTGGCTGGCCAACCACTTTAACTTGTGACTCCTCGATCTGTTGAGTGAAATCCCAGCTTCTTAAAATCATAACTTGATTTAATCAACGCTTGCCTCTAAAATTACCACAATCTAGATATGGATATTTCTTTTCTACAATTTTAGTTAAGTAAACCCATCATTCTTATAAGGACTCTCCAGTAGTAAGAGGCACCCTCAGCTATGGCATGACCGACACCTCAAACAGCTGTTTTTGTCCAAACTTGAATGATGGATGGCGGTTATGACTTAATATATATTTTGAGGGTTTTATTATTTTTAGTGTGATGAAAGAAAACCTTTTTATATTTTTATAATCACGTACTATGTGATTTCACTCACAACTGACTATGCAAGAAATAGAAATTTCATCGCGTCACATGTTCATTTTATATTGCATGCTTGTTTATTATTATACAATGTGATCGCGTTCTAACTACACATTCAAAAAATAATTAACCATGCATAAATAAAATGAAAAACCTGATCATAAGCTAGTACTATTTGTTGATCCGTTGAGTGAATAACGGACCAACCAAAACCCTAGGGGTAAGTACCTTTAGTCATGTATCTTGCAACTTGAATAACAATGTCTGCTCATCCAATGCATCCAACTCTTGTCTGGTGTATCGCTGTCACTTGGTGCGAAAGGCTTCACTGTTCATCTCATCATTATACAACTGTACTCGCATGCAGGTGAGGGGGTATCAGGGTATAAAATTACAACTCTGAGAATAGCCGTGCAAGCCCTTATACATATAATGACACTTGAGACGACACGTAGATCATCTTTTATTTAATTAAAATAATTATTACAAACCATTTCAATAATTAATTAATTAATTAATTAATTAATTAAAACACACCAAACATGAATTGGTCAGTCTCAGCTCATGATCAGACATATACGCATTAAACTCATGTATATTAAATAAATGCATAATAAAATTAAACTTGCATTAAAATAAACTTGAAGAAATTAATTTTATTGAATTAAAATCTCAATCTAATTTTAATTAAATATTAATACGTCATTTGGTCCCATTTAATTAATTTAATTTTAAAATTAAAATTAAATTGATTAATTAATTTAATTAATCTCCCCATTATATTAATTACGCCGCAACAACCAAAAGTTAATATCTAATTAATTTAATTACCAAGTGTAATTAAATTAATTGTTTTAACTAATTTTGATTAAAATAAAATTAACTGAGCCCATGAAACTTCGGGCAGGGCCTGTGCGGGTTGGGACGAACCTGCGCAGGCCCATTACGGGTGTTAACAACCTCTTACAGGGCATTCTGGGTTGGGTCGGTCTGCCCAAGCCCATTCTGGGCTGGGCAGACCTGCCCGGACCTATTTCGAGGCAGTGAGTTTACCTACCCGCTAGAAAGACCGGGCGATGGTCGGGGTTTGATGTCAGCTGGTGCGCTGGATTGAATGAGGATGCCACAACTTTGGACAGGCATAAAGATTTGTGCGTATACCCACGAAATATGGAACCCGTGATAGGGTTCCGCTCTGGTTCTACCGCTGCGGAGGGTGGATAAAGCGAAAGGACATTAATGGATAATGGCATCCCGATGGGGCTGTCCACGGTTGGCAGGGGCACTGTGGGGTGCCTGGGTGCGGTGGCCTACTGCGCCAGGCTGTGTGCTACTAGTCATCCTCTGGCAACTGAGGAGACAGATTCCTAGTATACTGCAGCACGACAGGGAAGACTAGAGGAGGGGAGTCCAGGGTTATCGAGGTGGCGTGGGGCAGCTCTAGCGCCAGCATGCGGCATGGCCAGGTGTGGTGCATTGTGACTCTGTTGTGTGTTATAGCGGGTCTCCACAAGGGAAACCAACGGTAGGCGGTTCTTGTTGCATGGGATATCTGCAAAGTAAAAGGTAGGCGGTCAGGTGGTTCGGTGGCCTGGACTGGCAGGTACAGGAGGCGGTCTAGGGGTGCAGTGCGGGAGAAGGTTGTTACAGAGGAGAGGCGTCTAGGGAGTTGTCGTGGGCCTGGAGAGGGAGAGTCGGGATGCGCCGGCTCGGTGGGAGAAGAGCAGCACCATTTGGGGTGCTAGGTAGCCCGCTTCTATCACTACTACTAGAGGTCCAGGTGCACTGCACCTCGTGGGGAAGGAGAAGGCCCCAAAAAAGAGGTTTTTTTTACTTGATCAGCTGGTCCACCCCCTTTCCTTCAAAAAAAATTCACGACCTGCACATGCAGGTCATCTCCCCTACCCCCTTCATATTTTTTTCCTTTTTTTTAAACAAAAGACTTAATTTAAGACATTCTTTTATGCTAGTCTTTCACCTTTTTAAAAAAAAATAAAGCCTATATTAGGCTTTGGAAAAATAAAATTAATATTATAATAATAATAATATTATTATTATTATTATAAAATTAACATTATTATTATAATAAATCAACTAATTTTATTATTATAATAATAATACAATTAATTTTTAGGAAGTTAATATCAAATCAAAATTTACTTTCTGGTGAGTATTTCAGCCACAGGATTTCCAGTCGGAATACAAAATAGCACTGGAATTTAATCTCGAATCCAAATTCGAAACTTCAAATGGCTACAGACTGGTTATTTGATGTCCAGTTCAGATTCTGTTTGTGGTGTTGGGACCGTATTGATGTCCTCTATGATGTGTAATGAAGATTTAATTTTTTTGACTTAAAATCGACATGTGTCCCTATGATGCCAATTGATGGAACCGGGCATGTAGCGAAAGCCCCAAATAGGTGGGTTTTTAAAAAATTCCCTCTGACGTTTGACGTGAACCTGTCTATGTTGGCGAAGAGCATCTCGATGAAAGCTGAGGATCCCGTGGGAAGGATTTTAATCATAAAATAAACCGTAAAATACCTGGTTTAAATCTGAAGCCACGCACGATGTCTGCTTATCGTTAGCTATCACTGCTCAAATAATTTGAAGCATAATTCCTCTAGATCATCCACACGTGCTTCAAGTAATTCGTGGGAGTTCCATTCATCATAATCTGAGTGCTAGTGCAGAATTTTGACGATGCCTTCGATGCTCCAACGATCACCGCATTGCTTCACTAGAGACACCTGAGAGAGAGAGCTCAATCTGAGCTCCTTGGATCCAGAGAATCTCTCTCTAGATCATGGGAGAGAGGAGATGAGAGAGAAGCACCATGAATAGTAAATAGAAATCTCCTCTCCTCTGATATTTATAGTGGTTAATTAATTACCCCGAATTGCCAACCCATCCCCCGAATACTTAACGCACTATCAATGACATTTTATGACTACTAAAATGAATCATAAATATCATTATCACTTACTTGTAATATATTAAAATATATTACATGATAATAATTAATTCATTAACTCAATTCATCACTCCCATAAATATTAATTGAACCTTGAATAATTTAATATTCGTCAATTAATATTTTTCTTGTATTTACTTAAAACTCATAAATACATTTAATAAATAAATTCAATAATCATTATTCTAAACTTGAATAATATGAATTTATTTATTGCATTGGTGATCATTTAACTCTGGAAAAGTCCCATACCCCTGTGGTAGGTCCCACTATGTTCAAAACTCCTATTCAACTGAATAGGACAGATTCTTGAATACGCTATTATGTGTGACCCTCTAGGCCCTTATTTCGACAGTAGTGAATAGTATTCACAGACTAAGAGCGGGATCTATCAACCCATCATGGCCCCTGAAGAAATAAGGATTGTCACAGCAGGGAAAACAAACCTATGAACACATACTGTGTAATATAATCTCTTTGTCAGAAATATCTCATAAAGCAGGATGCACTCACGTGTCATCACCCTTATCTTGCTTTATTGTTTGTTGATTTAACTGGATGGATTTACCCATGACTACCATGGCTATGGTCTTATAAATGTACTGTCATCTATATCAACATGGCCTGAGATATATTACTTCCATAACCCAGAAGCGACAAATCATTTCTTTACCATTCAACCAATGTCATGCCACCAATGACGCAACCAACACAAACTACCTCGCCCTAACTTCATAGTTTGTGGTTTTCATATTTCATCAAAGTATGCAATAAAATGACTTACATTGGTAATGATCTCAAGTCAGAAGACCATTACACATGATCGTAGATAGGAACATCAAATGACACCCAAAACATGTGGAGTTCCTATTGGCGGGTTAGTCCTCATGATCTCACTACTAGAGATCACCAAGTGTGAACTTCATGAGAAGAAGTCTCAATGTTTATGAGCCCCCAGCACCTGATAGTAAAAATATACTGTGTCTAATTAGTAAGATGTATCTAGAATGTATAACATATATTTAAGATTAATGTCATAGTATCTTGAGGTTCTCATTATAGATTGGGAACTGCTATAACCTTTTGATACGAAAATTAATCTTTGGAAATTACCATTTTAATAGTGGATGCAGAAAAGTCTACACTATAATGGTATGATGACATCATGCATATCTAACTGTATACACGATATGGTAATCTATAGCACTGAATAGTTGGGTCTAGGGCACCCACTATTTCAACATTATCATTATTTCACATTGGCTTTATAAATGTATATATAGATATAAATTTTATGAATAGTAAGTATAATATACCTCTAAAAGTAAAACTTTGAGTTTATCCATTATTAATGTTTTTGATGGAGTATTATAGGTTATGAAGAAATGATGATTTTTTTCATTAGTAGGATTCACATATAGAGATATATAGTATTCTCATGAGGAAAAAACAAATAATAAGATTCTTTGTGTGAACTAGATAGCTTGCTAATTAAACCATATGGAGTTTCATACATATGTATTTGATATACTAGGGGTGCATGGATCATATTTGAGTCCCCACTACATGAGGTTAGAAGGATACCTAGTATGATAACCTTCATACATTGATATCCTAGTAACGCAAGTCTAGATATTGACTTAGCTAATATGGGGGAAATGTGGGGGCCATTGGGTATATTTCTAATAATTTCATTGGTTGTAACTTAACCGGTGTGTGATTTTTCTTCTCATATAATGATTATGACATCTGGTCCCTAGATTAAGATAGATTGTGGGTGTGTGAGACCGCACCTAGATATAGTATATCTATCCGGATAAGGGACATGTGATGTTCTTATCCATAAGAATGAATGACATATGTTATATTCATTGATCATATTAGTCTATTATATGAGAATTAAGAGCATATGAGTTGGTTATAGAGATACATGTTTTTGATAGATATCATTATAGATCCCTTTATAGATTGATTATAATTGATTATTTTATATAGACTATGATTTACTTACTCTATGGATCCAAAAATTCATATTTTTTGTCAACGATATAAATTCCTATGGGGTCACACTTTATGGTTGACTAAATGGGGATTGATTTTGACACAGAGAGATACTCTAAAAGTATTTTATAGTTAATCTAAAAGTGTTTTTGATGGATATTCACAAGGTATTACATATAACATGATACAAGGTGGTGTTAATTATATATTTTCAAAAAAAATTGGAAGATATCCAAAATATATTTGGATATGATTTCACAAATTATTTTATATGATACAATATAAAGTGAAATGACACAAAGTATACCAGGATTTAGAACATGTGGGATATTGAAGTAGATATACCCTAAATCCATATATGTATATGATATATATAAAATATCTCTTATTGTATACAAATTATGATTTTCATGCATAATCATTATGTTATTTCATGATGTGTGTTTTTACAGTTGAATGATAAATAGTTATCATTTGAGATATAATTCTACATTTCTATAATTAAATAAAACATTTCATGGTATTAAGTATTTAAGTAGTGAATTATTTATATAATGAATTCATGTACTAGTTAGATCATTTATTCATGAATTATAATGCATAAATAAATGAAAGTCGATAAGGATCATCCTCTACAACCTATATAAACTACTACCATACAATGGTATTTGGGTGGATGATCCCATGATACTTGGATAAAACCCCCCATAATCGTAATATATTTTCTTTATTCTCCTTTTTGTTTGTGGTATTATCATTTCATGGAGATATAATGGATCCCATTTGAACATCAGATGATTTTTTCAACCCATGGATACTTGAGGAGAAACATTTTCTTTTGGATGCCCTTGTAAAGGTATTTATTAATAACATTTGAAGGTTTACAAAGGTAGAGAAGATAAATAATTGGTTCTTTGGTGTAAGGTTCACAAATTTATAGCATTTATTTATTTCAATTTCATATGTATTTTCATAAACATTTGCATGGGTGATCCTCCAAAAAGGGTTTAAATAAATTTCACTTCAACTAATAAGTGTGATTAGTATCATTCAAAACCAAAAATTATATCTGGTATCCCACCTTCCTGATATTCTCCACAATCTTTAACGGTCCCACATACCATGATATCAACTTACCCTAAAAACCCAACTGATGATGTCCCAATTGAGGAGATATCCCAAGGAACACCTAATCCCCAACCATAAAATAAAATAGATTAAAAAAAACAATTTTTATTGGATTTATGGAAACTCTGCATTGTCTCCATCCTCTTCTAAAGTAATCAAACCTTTTATGTTGTCTCATGGTAAAGGATTGATCCCAACTAGGAACTCTCACCCAATTCTGATCAATGGAGAATATATCAACAAGGAAATCCATACAAATCTTCAAAATGAGCCATCTTTATCGAGGATTTATAATTATTGTTACATGAAAACTCATTAAATGAAAAAAATAATCCCATAATCCATCAAAATTAAGCAAAAAATATCTAATCATGTCTTTGAGAATCTAGATGTCTTACTTAGTATAATCATTCCTTTAAGGATGATACGTCATCATCAAATTCAGATGAGAACTCATTTTTTCCAAAATAATATTCCAAAAATGAAAATTTAAGGGTGGGTCCTGATCAAATATGATTTTTAAAGGAACATAATGAACCTATAAAACCTTCCTTACATATAAGTGACCAAGATCTTCCACTTTAGTCAATTCCTTTATAGGAAAAAATGATTTGATTTCATTAATCGATCTATAACCACCTATATTGTATTATTCCCACAAAGAGTTTAAGACAATCTTACCATGATTCCCATAGAAATATCATCCTATTTCTATATTGAAATGGGAAGAGGTTGTAATAATATAGTGGTTATATTATATTTAGATTTGATTCTCTGGAAAGTGAGGCATCGTGACACAAAATATGAACTTGCGCACTTTATCTTGGGTCACCAATACCACCACTTAAGATCATTGTACATCTTGGTAGCCCTAAGGTGGGAATCCCAAAAAGAGAGGTTCTCACTTCCCATTAAATCATACCATAAATATGAGGAAAAAACAATCATCCTTCTAAAATTGGTAGAATAATTGATAGACCGAGACTAACCTCTTGAGGTATCCCCATCATTTAAGGCTTTTATCATACACTGAAAATCATAATCCATTGTTTTCTCAATATTAATCCATTCATCTAGGGATGATGTATCATGTACACTATCCAGAAAAACATTCTCATTATCCACTGTCAAATTTCTATATAGATCAAAAAAACTCATCAAGCTTCATTAATAATTTTATTCTTTCACATCTTGTGATGTTAATTTCCTACTCAATGTGTCAGCCACCATGTTCCCTTTACCAAGGGTGTATTCTATGTCAAAGTCAAAATCCTAGAGATAGACTACCCAGTGTATTTGTTAAAGGTTCAAACCCCTATGGGTAAAAATATAATTTAGAATTTTATGATCTAAATATACTATAAACCTCTCCTAAAAAAGGTAGAGGTGCCACACATTTAAATCATGAATCACTACCTACAACTCAAGATAGTGGGTATAGTGGTTCATTTTGTGTGATCCTAAATCATGAGATCGATAAGCCTCTACATGATCCACTACATTAACAAACACCCCAGCCAAGTACCTAATACATCACAATACATAAAATATCCATTACTAGGCCTAGGGAGAATTAAAATAGGAGATGAAGTCAACTATAACTTTAACTTCTCAAAGGATATCTTGCATCCCCCCCCACAATCAAACTTCAAACTCTTTCAATTAAAATCTATTAAGTTAGATGATAACCTAGAGAATTCATACAAAACCCGCCTATAGTACCCAACCATTCCCAAAATATTAATGATATTAAAAATATTCTTGGTCCTCTCCCAATATATTATTTTCTAGATCTTCTTATAATCCACAAAGATACATACATTAGACACCACATATCACAAAAAAATTCTCTTCTTGGATTCATAATTATCATTTTGAAAACTTAACATACCAAAGATTATCTTTTAAGTTTCTAGAAATAACATATAGGTGGTCATCATGGACCTCCCTAGTCTTAGAATAGACTAAGATGTCATCCAAAAACACCACCACAAAGGTGTCAAGATAATGGTGGAAGATCTAGTTCATCAGGGTCATAAAAATATAAGGGAAACTAGTAAGAAAAAGTTTCATGAAAAAAGACTCATAATTCCCAAACATTCTCCTAATGGTGGTCTTCATAATATATTATTCCATTACCCTCAACTAATGTACCTTTACTGAGGTCAATTTTTAAAAACTATCTAGCTCCCCTGAGTTGATCAAAGAGGTAATCAATTCATGGAAACAATTATTTATTCTTCATATTAACCTAATTAAACTTTCAATAATCAATGAAATGTTGAAATATACTATCTAAATTCATTGAAAATAGGATCAATGATGCACCCATTGAAGCACTCGATTGAATAAAACAAATTCTCTCAAGATACTTTAACTAAAATTTTAATTACTTCAACTCTATAGGATCCATCTAATAAAATAGAAAGGAAATAGGTATCATTTCAAGGAGTAATTCAATGCATAACTCTTTCTCATGGTCGGGTAGAAACCCTAAAAATCATCCATAAAGGCTTCAGGGTTCTTATATACCACCATTGGAAGCTGACCATATATACTTTGTTCAAATAAATCAAATAGAAAACTAGATAATTGATAGGATATCATCCCAATATCCAGCACAACATGCCCTACCATACTTGATCTTGAATCCCACTCACCCTAAAAGACATAAGTCTTCCCATAAAGGGAAAGGAATGGGGATTTAAAATGTTAACAACCAATCCAATCCTTAATGTTGATCATCCAATCCATTTCGATAATAAGTTCATGCCTATCCAAGTCTAAGACTATAAAGGCCTGAATGGCCTTAAAGTTAACTATCAACACCCAATACTCAGGGAACATAAAGCCGTGATATTTTTTCATTCCTGAGGGAGTAGAATAATACATTATAAATAGAATTAACCCTTACCACAACCAAAATTCATATATCATATTAAATGAGATAAATGAATGAGATGCACTGGTATTAAATAATGATAAGGCCATATAAGGAGCAATAAATATCGTACCATGAATGGTCACTTGCCAAATATTCAAGTACTTTAGATTACACTCGGATGCATAAAGGGGAATAAATTCAGGCCTTATATGAGTCTTCTTCATTAAAAATGAGTTTCTCTTCTCTTGATAATGAGAACCTACTCCATTTGATGCATCGGAACACATTGGATAACCAATGGTGAAAAAAAGATAAATTTTTTCTACTCTGGAGAGGATTTCTACAGAAACGCTAAAGATGACCCAAGAACCCACATGGATGAAATTCCTAGGGATTCTCTTGGTAGTTTGGACTAGTGTGACTTGTTTTCATAAACTAGAAAAATTCCACTGACTTTCACCCTGAGAATGATACTGGCATAGAATCATAGGACCGATGCGCACTCTACCCACCACCTCTATAGGCCTTATCTTAATTCTCCTATTGACATGAGGAAGAAATCCGACATCCTCATGCAATAGTAAGATACCTACTCAAACCTGTTAGGCCTACTATGTTGGTTTCCTCCATGGATTCTTTATCCACCACTTTTGTGTACATCGGTAAGAAAAGAAGGATAATCTTAGATTGGATTTCTAGATTTACTCCCATCTCAAAGAAGCAATATTTAAGGTAATATTTTACAAATAACTCAGGATAAAGATAAACCAATTTGGAAAACTAGGTGGATTACTCCATCACTAATTGGTAACCCTACTCTAGATTTGTGAATTCTCTAGCTTTATCCTCTCTTAATGCTTATGGATAAAATTATTGATTAAACATCTTCTTGAAGGTAGTCTACATGAGATCCTCATACATCCTAACCAACACAATAGATCCTCAACACTTATGTTTGGGTACTTTTAACATGTATATGGTGAAAAAAATCTTATATATCTTATGAATCTAAAGGAATACAAATATGTTCCCAATTTTCTTCATCCATTACCCTAGATCTTAGGGTCTTTAATCACCCTAAAAGATATGTGGATTTTCCCTAGTGAATTGCAAATGGTAATCCACTATTTAGGTCCAATATTTTCTACCCTCCTAAAAAAACACTTAATGTTGTGAATTATTGACTTGAAAATGGAAGGTTCTTCCTAAGGGTTAGTTTTTGGTTTGTTCTTTATGGCTCCATCTTGACGGTTAGTTGAGGAACATCTAAGTGGAATTTTTAAAAAAACATAAAACATAGAACTCGATCAATACACATATCAATACCAATTGCATAGTCAAAGTATAAATTCCCACCCATTATGAAAAAACATCATAAAACATCACATCAAATCATACCAAAATACTCTAGAACAGATCTCAAACCAAGACACAATTTTCCAACAACCCAGAACAACTCAAGGTTCATCATAAAGAGGATCTATCCAGGAACTCCCCCACACACTCCAATCAAGTCCTGTCAGTTCAATATTTATAATACTATACTTCTTAAATAACTATAAGGTGATATGATACCATTTTTTAGTGAACTGACCTGGGATGACTGGACCCATCACCTGACCCGACCCACCATAAGGCTCAAGGCACTTTCTTGGTCACCTCGAGCTATAACTAGTAATATGGTATTAAAACTAATCAAGAAGGAATGATTCCACCCTTGGAATCCAAAAAATAACATTGGGTTCCATGTGGAAAACATGGTTGATCCATCCATGTATTGGATGACCATGCACTAAATAAATAGTTTCCAAATAAAATAAATAACTACAAAATTCATAAGTAGTAGATTAATAACCAAATAAACTAGTCATCACTTTATAACATGAATTGAAATGAGCACAACAAAATAATCCCAAAATAAGTCAAGTTCAATTATCCTGATACATCCACCATCTCAAAATGATGTTGAATGATCCCAAAATTCTCCACATGAGATAGTTTCCCTATAAACCTTGATCACCAATAGGTACCATATCAAGAATGATGAAGAGCATCAAAAAACTTTACATAATAAGTGGTTCCTTTACCTTTATCATTATCCTTCAAAGTCAAGCCTATATATTCTCAATGGCATATACCAGGTGTGAGGTAAAGCCTAATAGAATACCATCATGAATCTATAAAACATATTTCACATTGAAAAACATTATCCCTAATTTGAAACCACTCCTTTGGAAATATCACCCTTTTATAAGAAAAATTTTTTAGAAAACATTATAAAAATATTTTGGTTTTGATGAAAAAGATCCAAGTTCTATAAAACATGATCAAGTATAAAGATGAATGAAATAGAGGGCATGAGGTATGATCAATATCATAACATCCATATAAAGGAAATGAGGGCATAAATCATAGAATTTATAAACAATTAAAACATTCACACATGGGGATCTAACATTAATCCTAAAGGTAACTATGACTAGCTCAAGGGTTACTATCTAGAATATGTAAACCTAAAAAGTTACAGGGAACTCACACAATTTCATTTGGTTGTATTTATCCATCCATTTCATTCTCATGTTACTCAATCCACATTCCCTAGTCAGTACACAATAAAAACTTAGGTATCACCCATACATGTCACCCATATGTGCCTAATGTCTCCCATGTCTCACAAATTATATAAATAACACAATAATCACAACCATTCATTTAATCAAATAATCAATATTACCCTTTCAATTTCATCAATTAATATCAAACCACGTCACTTTTATTTATTCAAAACATCCTTTGAAAAATTCATTTAGATTTAAAAACCTCTTTAAAGCATTTTATCAAGCACTTTTCATGCACAACACTAGTTTTTAGATGAAAACCTGGTGAAACTACCATTTTTTCTGACACACACCAACAATCATATATCATAAGCACAAGGCTTCCCTAAATAACTCAAATAAATCATAAATAATAAATTTAAACCAAAGTAAATTCAAGAACACTAGGTATTCTAAAGGAAATGTTAATTATATAGATACACCTAGCTCAAATCCAATAAAAACTCATCTTATTCACTTAAAACCACAAGGAATGAGAAGGAGGGGTCCTCAAGGAACTAAATATCAAAGGAATTAAATTAGAAACCCAAACCTAACCCTAGGTTCATCCTCAATGGGTGGATAGGGTTCACACACTCAATAGAAATGGATAGGGAAGGAGATATAAGATGATAGGAGAATAATTCCAAGAGAAAATGAGTATAACCTTGGATGAAACCACTTTAATTGAAGTACAATCATCAAGGGAGAAATAAGGAATAAGGGATTCATGGTAAGTGATCCAATTTTATACAAATTAGAATAAAATAAGGGAGGAATATATTAAAATTAAATATGGTCAAAGGGGTTATTTCACTTTAAAAAAATGATTTACAATATGGTCACAATAACCATGGAACAAAGCTCCCTTTACTAAGCCTTATCTGGTGTGGCCTCTAGACCATGATTCAATAGGTTATAAATCAGCAGGTCTAACCCCCACCCCCATAAGATAACTATGGAGTGATTCACTAACCATTACACAATAACCCTCAAAATGATATAGGGTCATTTCCTCCCTCGTGGGGCTCTATGGTAAGACCTTCAAGCCCCCATGATCAAACCTGATTCTCTATGACATGATGCATCCCAATTGAGTATAAATAGATTATATTAACCCTCAAGACTCCATGGCATGGGGCCTCATCCATTGGGAAGCCCCACCCATGGTACATCTGCTATGGCATAATGCCACCTACCATGGCGCGACACCCTATAATTAAAATCTGAAGGCCTCTAAAAAAATCATATAAACACCTCAAAAGAGACCAAAAACCTGAAATAAAAAGGTTCTATGAAGATAAAAAATTTAAAATCATACCTATGACCCAATGAGTGTCACATTTACTCTCACCATTTACCATCCCATCAATCTCAAAAATAAAATCTAGTTTAAAATATTATTCCATGTAATAATTAGACTCCAAAACTCTCCCTTGATTTAATCTAAATAAACCCACCCAAAGACTCATAATTATCATACCTACTTCTAAAGGTGGTATTTAGAATACCTACATTCCTTACCCTCAATTGATGGTATCTTGACTGAGTTCAATTTTTTAAAACTATTTATCTCCCTTGAGTTGACCAAAGAGGTCATAAATTCATGGAAATAGGTATTTATTCTTCAAAGTCACCTGATTGATGTTTTGATAATTAATTAAATATCAAAGGCTACTATCCACCTTCTTTGAAAAGAGGATATGTGATACACATAGTGACACACTCGGTTGAATAAAACCATTTCCCTCAATATCCTCTAAATGAGATTTTAATTCCTTCAACTTATCAGGAGCCATCCAATAATATAGAAATGAAATTGGGCTCATCTTAAGGAGTAAGTCAATGCATAAATCTTCCTCCTGTTGAGGTAGAAACCCTAAAAATCATCTATAAAGATTTTAATATTCTTGTCTACCACTGTTGGAAGATGACCACATAGAATTTGTTCAACTGTATAGAATATAAAACTAGATAATTAATATGAAATCATCCCAATATCTAGCACAACATGCCCTACCCTACCTGATCTTGAGTCCCACTCACCCTAAAATATGTAAGCTTTCCCATCAAGGTAAAGGGATAGGGATATATGATGGTAGCAACCAATCAAATAATTAATGTTGACCATCTAATCCATTTTGATAATAAGTTAATTCATATCCATGTCCAAGACCATAAAATCCCACATGGCCATAAAGTCATCTATCATCACATGAGACTCAGGGAACTTAAAGCCATGCAATTTTTTATTTCTTGAGTAGAAAAATACATTATAAATAGAATTATCCATAATCACAACCAAAATTCATCAATAATATAAAATTATATAGATGAATTAGATGAACTGCTATTAAACAAAAAAAATCCATATAAGAAGCAATAAATATTGTACCATGAAAATTCACTTTCCCAACCTATGAGTCCTTTGGAAAACACTCGGCTGCATAAAGGGTCTCAAATTAAGGTCCTCTTTGAGCCTTCTTTATTGACTGTGATTCTCTATTCACCTAAGAATTAGAACCCACTTCTTTTCGTACATCAGAATACACTTGAAAACCACTAGTGGAATAAAGATCTAATTTTAATTCTATGGGGAAGATTTCTATATAAATGCTAAAGATAACCCATGTTCCCACATATATAGAATGTCTGGGGATTATCATGGTATCCCTTCCTAGTGTTAATTTTTTTCATAAACTATAAAATTTTCAATCACTTTCACCTTAAGGATGATACAGGTAAAAAATTAGAGGACTTATATGCACTACCCCCCCCCCCCCACACCTCTATGGGCCTTCTCTTACTACCCCTATTGACATGAGAAATAACCCTGATAGTACCCCATAGTAGTAGTATCCCCACTCAAACTTGTTAGGCCTTCCATGTTGGTATCATCTATATATTCTTTATCCAACACATCTATGCATGTTGGTAAGTAAATAAGGAAAATATTGGATTGAATTTATATATTTAGTCCTTTCTCAAAGAGGTTAGATTTAAGGTAATCTCTTATGACTATCTCTGGAGAAATATGGACCAATTTTGTAAAATGGGTAGAGTACTCCATCGCTGATTGGTTACCCTACTCTAGAGTCATGAATTCTATATATTTATCCACTATCATTGTTTATGGATAAAACTGTTGATTAAACATCTTCCTGAAGATAACCTACATGAGATCCTCATGAATCCTAGCCAATGCAATAAAGACTCACCACCTATGGTTGGGTCCTCATAACATGTACATGGTGAAACTAACCTTATATGTTTTAGTAAACTGAAGGAATCCAAATATGTGGTCAATTTTCTTCATTCATTCCCCTAGATCTTGGGGTAAATAGTCACCTCAAAAGATATGTGGATTTTTCTTGGTGAATTCCTAAGCATGATCTATTGTCCTAGTCTGATCTTGTCTACCCTCCTAACCAATTATTGAATGGTATGAATTATTGGATCAATAATAGATGTTTCTATCTGAGGGTTAGCCTATGGTTTGTGTTATGAATATTCATATCATTGGTCAGATGAGAACCATCAGGGGGAATGATTTTTAAAATATAAAAAATATAACTCAATCAATACACATTTCAATCCAAATGGAATATTCAAAACATAAAGACCTACCCATTATGAAAAAACATCACAAAAAATCACATCAAATCATTCCAAAATATCAAATAACAAATCTCAAACCAAGGAACTATTTCCCAATTTCCCATGGAAACTCAAGGTTCATCATAGAACTGTCAACTAGTAATATGGTATGAAAACTCAGCATGAAGGACCTTGGAATCCAAACAATTACTTTAGATTCCATATAAAATTATGCATGGCCCTTCCATTTATGGGATTCTCATGCACTAAATAAATAGTTTCCAAATAAAATAAATAGCTAGAAAAGTCATAAGTAGTAGATTAATAACCTAATAAACCATCCATCACTTTATAACATGAATTGAAGTAATAAAAACATAATAAATTCATAATAATCCCAAAATAATTCAAGTCCAATGATCCTGATACATCCACCATCCCAAAATAATGTTTAAGGATACAAAAACTCTCCACATTAGCTAATTTACTTATAACCCTTGATCACCACCAGGTACCATATAAAGAAGGATGAAGAGAATAAAGGAACTCCACTATAATAAGTGGTTCCTTTACCTTTACTATTATCTTGAAAAACCAAGTCTACATATAATTAATGGAATATTTTGGGTGTGAGGAAAATCCCATTAGGATACCTCCATGAATCTATATAACATATTTCACATTCTAAACCATTATCCCTAATTTTTAACCACTACTTTTAAATACCACTTTTTTTATAAGAACAATGTTTTGGACAAAATTATAAAAAACTTTTGGTTTTCATTAAAAAGATACAATTTTTATAGAACGTGATCAAGGATAAAGATGAATGAAATAGAGGGAATGAGGCATGATCAATATCATAACATCCAAATAAAAAAATAAGGGAATAGAGCATAGAATGGATAAACAATCACAAAATTTACACATGGGTATCTAACATTAGTCTTAAAGGTAACTAGGACTCGCTCAAGGGTCACTAGCTAGCATATGTAAACATAATAGGTTTTTGGGTGCTCACACGGTCTCATTAAGTCATATGTGTCCATAACTTTCACTCTCAAGCTACTTGAACCACATTCCCTAGCTAGTGTACAATCAAAAATAGGGTAGCACCCATCCATGTCACCCATACAGACCTAAGGTCTCCCATGTCCCACACATAATATAAACAACTCAAGAAGCACATCCATTCATTTAATCATAGAATAAATAATACACTTTCAATTATATCAAGTAATATCAAACCAAATCACTTCTCTTTTTCAAAAAATTATTTCAAAAGTCCATTTAGAGTCAAAATCCTCTTTAAAACATTTTATCAAGCACATGGCATGCAAAAAAACTATTTTTTAGAGGAAATCCAATCGAAACTACCATTCCTTCCAACACACACCAACAATCATATATCATAAGCATAAGGCTTCCATTAATAACTCAAATAAAGCATAACGAATAGTTTTAAACCAAAGTAAATCCAACAAAACTAGGTATGAAAACATAAATTTTAATTATAGAGATACACCTACCTAAAATCTGATGAAAACTCATCTTCTTCACTTAAAATATAAAGGAACAAAAAGGATGGGTCCTCAAGGAACTAAATATCCAAGTAATTTCATTATAAATCCATCCCTAACCCTATATCCATCCCTAATGGGTGTCTAGGGTTCACACACTCAATAAAAATGGAAGGGGAAGGAGATACAAGAGGAGAGGAGAATAAATCCAAGAGAAAATGAGGATAATCTTTGATGAAACCAATTGAATTTAAAGACAATATCCAAGGGAGAAATAAGGAAGAATAAATTCATGTTTATAGCTTCAATGTTGAAAAAATTTAAAGAAAATAGAGGAGGAATAGGTTAAAAATTAATAGGGGAAAAGGGGTCATTTCACTTTTAAAAAAATGATTCACAAAGTGGTCACGGTAACCACAGAACAGAGTTCCTCTTCCAAGCCTCATGTAGTATGGCCTTTGGACCATGATGAAAGAGGTTCAAAATCAACAGGTCCAATACCCCCCCCCCCCACACACACAAACACCCTACAAGAGCACTATGGAGTGGTCCCCTAACTATGAAACAAACACCCTCAAAATGACAGAGGGTTATTTCCTCCCCCTGAGGGGCTCTACAGTAAGACCTTCAGGCCTCCACGGTGCAACCCAATGCTCCTTGGAATAGAGCACCCCAATCAAGAAAAACTATAATTTCCTAACTCTTTGTCCTCCACAACATGGGGCCTCATTCATTATATATCCCCACCTATGGTACATCTACTATAGTAAAAAATCACCTGCATGGAATGGGGCCCTGTAATTCAAAATTTAAGGCCTCCAAAAATCACCTGAACACCTCCATAGAGACCAAAAACTTTAAATAAAAAGGTTTAAAAGAGATGAACAATTTAAAAACATACCTATGACTCAGTGATTATTGAATTTACTCTCACCATAGGCCATACCATCAATCTCAAAAATAAAATCCAGTTTTAGAATGTGATTCTATGTAATAATTGAACTCTAAAACTCTCCCTCAATGAAATCTAAATAACCCTACCCAAAATAAATCAATTCATAATCATTCATCTTTAATTTTAGGTTCTATAATATTTTTAAAGACATTGATCTCCTTTTTTTCATCACCAACATTGAAAATCAATTTCCTCTTGGATATATTAATTATTTTCTACCGTATAGAAACAAATAGTGAACTTAATATGATAGAAACCCTATTATAACACTAAATAAAAATAATTAAGATTTTAGTGGGTAAAATAAACTTACCAACTCACACTAACATACCATCATCCCTTCCCATTAGATGAATTATTAACCTATTTTCTAACTAAATTGTAGTTATTGTTTGTTAAAATTATCTAATTCCCAATTTAAAAATTGATAATGTAGTCAAATTTATATTTTCATCTAGGTTAAATAGATAATTTTATTGTTTAGATCTTAATATTTATCATGTAATTTCAAAACTACTAGGATCATGTATTTTATGAGGTATTTTCTTTTTCATAAAATAATTGAACTACTTACTAAGACAAATTGGGGAAAATTCTTCAAAGATTTGTTTAATTTTGATTATTATTTTCAATAATTTTTTATAATATTTAAGCTAAATCATTTATAAAAGTAATATTCACTTGAAACATCATAAACATATAAGGGAACATATGAATGTTTGGATCATTAATGGTTATCTTGATTCTCTATGGGTAAGGAATGGGTAGATATAATTTTCTCAAATAACATATTATTATCTAACAAGACTCCTTAAATTTCTCTTTCTTTAATCATATTCCATTTTAATTAATTATCTTATTGTGTCTCAGTAAGAAAATTAGAATTATACTCATTCTATTTCTTGCTTTCCTTTATTTCATCTTCATTATTTTCTAGTTTTTCATGTTCAAATTCATCCTTGATTTCAATTTTTCACTTCCATTACTTATCCATGTCATTTATTTGAGTTTTAAGACCATTATTGGTTGTTATATCCATTAAATTTTCCATATGATTAACCTTGGTTATGCTAATAATCCTCTCATTATCTCTTTTACACATTTTTTGATACATTTTTTTAAGTTATAAAGAATCTATTTTTTTCATGATTTGTTTGACAAAATAATTTATTCCTTATCATGGGTCATGTAGAAATAATTATTTACTAAGTGTAATATATAGGTTAACCTAGGTATTATTTTGAAGAGGAGTGCACACGAAACTATTTTTCACTTTTTAAGTTTTTTTTTGGAAATTGATTTTATTTGGTTTAAGAAATTATGAATTTAGAAATAAATTAAATTGATAAATTTTAAAACAATTAATGAAAGGGTTTATTGGTTCGTTCTTGGATATACCAATTAAAATTCAATTATCGTTTCCAATTTTGCTGGTCTTTTTTTGTTAGCTGGTAAGAGAGAGATTCCATAACCGCTTCCTCTCTCTCCCTTAGAAAGATGGTGATGGTGATAATATCCTTAACTGAAATCCTAGATTGGTATTCCCTCCTTCCTATGTGCATGATAATTGTAGTGGGTATTATTGATTAATTATATCAAACCCCAATTGGTTATTTTTATTCCTTGACAAACAACAATTCCAACCACAACTCCACACATGTGTTGGTGATCATTGATCACCCACCACCCAACCCTAGACTATTCTATCACATACAGAATAGAATTAGGTGCAAGTATATTTTGGATAATTTTCCAAGGAAATTGAAATTAAAATAATCAAAAACTAACATAATATCATTCACTATTAAAAACTATAAATAAAAAATTGAAACCAGATTGTCAAATAAAGAAAGGGTTTTATTAAATTAAGAATAAAAATTCAAGCATAGAAGTTTGGTCTAGTCTCTCCTTACCTGTCACTTATAAATATTACCCCTACATGTGAAGTGTAACCAATAATATGTGGTAGAAGTAATACATCACAATAATTGAAAACAAAATACATCAAAAGAAATCAAAAAAGAAAAGCAGTAGGAGGGTTTTCTCATCCAGCACTTCCTTTTGCCGAGAAATCTGTATTATTTTTAAATCCCCATTGATATCTATTTATTGGCCTAAAATTTCACCCTTGGTCCATCATAAATCACCCAATAAGTGGGTATCTATAACTCGGGTCATAATGGGCCATTCAAAGGAGGTACATGAAAAAATTTCTTCAAATCCAGCCATTTATGGGTCCCATCTAATCCATTTACATCATGAATAGTGATTTCATGTCATGAGTTTTCATAGATAAACATTTAATGTCTCTTTTAACACTCTAAAAGATTTTTTGTGTGTTTGTGTGTGTGTCATGGCATGACGTATATGTGTCACACAATGAAACAATATTTCATGATCCTAAAATCTTTTTCCATCAAATATTCCCCTCGTCTTGTATTTCTGATAAATCTAATATAATGAATTACTAACCCATGACATGAATTATTAATTTATAGTAGATTCATCTCTATTTCAATCGGGTTCTATATTTTTGAACAATGTACTTGGGCCTTAACTTGTTGTATGTCCGGGATGCATTTTTTATGATGAAATCATTACCTTTTTTCTTTTTTTTATCTTTTATTGTATACTACAGTAAATTAAAAAAATAATTGAAAAAATAATTAATTAAAATATAAAAATAATGTATTTAATATTAAATAATCATAAAAAAATATTGTTATATCAATTCTTCCAGGATTATAGATTTCTTGTCCTCAAGAATATAATCACAACAACATTACAATGGATTTAAATTCTACAAATATTTAAATTTTAAAAGAAGAAAAACAAATATTTTTCAATGAAAAAAACATTAAAATGTGATAAAAAATAATCCAAAAACTCCTAACTCTTAAAAAATAATGATAATCAGGAATTTTACTTTTCTCTTTAAAAATAAAAATGCTCTCCCTTCCTTCAACTTTTATTTCCTAATTCATCATTAATGTGCATTTATCACTCAAGGTAACAAATGTAAAGGAGTTTCTCTCATATCTCAAATACATGTCACTTTCTATAGACTTTCAAGGCATCTTTCATCTCTATCGCATAAATACATAAATCAAAATTAATCATAAGATCTTTGTATTAAGGTTCAAATGTCTCTGAGGCTTAAGGTGGGTGGGTAATGAATAAAATAAGGCTCAAAAAGTAGGTTTGACTCTTATGAATAATGAATGATATTATAATATAATTTCAACCAAATACTCCTTGAATGATGAATATGTCATCTCTCTACTCCCCAAAGATCAAAATAGGTACATGATATGAGTAAGCGTAATCAATGAATCTCCCTCTCTTACTTTTTCTTATTATTATTATTATTCTTGTTTTATTTTTTTTATTTTTTTATTTTTTTTTATTTTTTTTATTTTTTTTAATTTTTGCTTCTGAAAAATCTCACATCCACCACCTAACCTTATACAATCAAAATATCATCGGTCTGGAAATGCTCATTTTTTACCCTCCCAAGTCACAACCCAATTTTTTCATCATTTTTTATTATTATTTATTTATTTTAGAAATATGGGTGAATAAATAATTACAATGATAACATTTAATCTCACTAAATCACAAGAAAACCCCAAAAAATCTACTCATTGAAGTACACCCCCATCCACCATGGATAGTCTCTCCCCCCACTTAGAATTTTAAATATTATGAAATATACTAAAAGTAGGGTAGGAAAGGATATAATAAACTTGAAATGTGGATCTATTATTATAAATTTCATTCATGTATTCTATGGGAGAAATTATGATTTAATTCCAAAGTGGGGCCAATGATAAAGGGTTAAATGATAATAAAAATTGATTCTATTCAGTCATGGATTCAGTAATATTCCAATCAAGTTATAGAAAAAAACATGTTTGAGAAATATATTATAGAGAGAATGGTAAATATTAATTTATAAATACTCTTGATATTTAGTACATATGATAAATACAATTATGTATGGTAATTCACAAAAACAATAAACCAATCAATATCAATATCATAAATTCAAAACATACCAAATCTAAGAATAATTTCATCTAAAAAAATAAACTAGTATCTAAAAATCATGATTTTGAAAATTATTTCCCACATGATTAAATATAATAATTTAATTACTATTTTATAATATAATCATTCAATAGTGAAATTTAAAAAAATCATAATGATTATCTTGTGCAACTTATGACTCTTAGATCGATACTAGAATACAAGAGTTGAAAGTGGCGCATGAAATTTTATTTTAAAGCTCTAAAACATGTTAAAATTGTAGAGGTAGAATTAACTAAGGAATAAAAACTTATACTCTCCTTTCAATGATGATTTATGTTTTATTTCATGGGTTCTGTTCATATAGTTATCTTATGCTGCATTTCACAATGTGAGTTCTCTTTTTTTAGCGCGAATTCCATTTTTATAACATGAATAGTGTATAGTTTCTTCATATTTCCTTGTGACATGATGATGTTCCAGAAAATAATAATAAAGATTAATTGTTGTGTAGTATTATTCAATTATACTTAAAATGGTAGAAGGTAATATTGAACTAAGAACAAAAAAATCAAAAAACTTGGGTTTTCTTCCTGAATCACTTTTGGTTAACGTCATTGGCTTGACCCTTTAAGAAAAATTTAAATGAAATCCTACACTAAAAGATTCCATCCCCCATAATTAACTGATATAGTGTCTTAAATCTATTAAAATTGATTATTAGAGTAATTGTATTTTAAATGGAATTACCACATTCAATCAAATGTAAAGTGAAGGTACAACCTAGTGGGTCTTCATTGATAAATTGGGTGGAGGATTGTAATCTCATCCACGAGTTTTTGGGGTTGGTTCCCATGATACTTCTTTAGACTATTCCAATTTACATTGAATGGGTTTCATTCTCCTTTCTTTTCAATTTGAACAATACCAAATTGGTATACATGAATTACAATAAAAGTTCATTCCCATCTAGAATGTAGTTTACAAATCATTAGCTTAAGTTTAGAGTTGTATAATAGCACTTGATCTCCATGGTTGAAGTTTAATGGTTGAATTATATTGTCATTTTCTATCCTTGTTCTCTCTTTGTGTATATTCACATTATCAAAATATTCTCTACTGATTTAATCTAGCTCCTTTTTCTACAATCTCCTCTTATTCCTAACTTTTTTAAGGTCCAAATTCATCTCTCATACAACCCAATAGGATTTGTGTTCCAATTCCATATGGTGGTGGAATATTTTTTCATAAATTAATAGATAGAGAATAATTCCCATGGATTTCATGTAGGTATTTCAATAATCCAATAATTTATCTTCCAAACTTTGGCTCCAGTATTTTCTATTGGTTTTGACAATTTTTTCCAGAGTTCCTTTGACTTCTATGTTGGAAACTTCTGCTTGGTGATTCATTTGTAAATGATATGGTGTTGATTTTTTATGGTGAACTCTATATTTTCTCAGTAATGCCTCTATTTTCCTAAGTTAAATTGGTCCCATTGGTAACTAATGATGTCTCATGGTACTCTAAACCTACAAAATATGTTAGTCCTAAAAAATCACAGACAAATTTAACATCATCAATCCTGATGTCTTTTTCTTCCACCCATTTTGAAACATAATCTATAGAAATAAAAATATAAGATTTATAAAATGACATTGATAATATCCTCATGAATTTTATTCCTAATAAATTAAAAATTACACAAAAACTAGGTTTTTGAGGCATTTCATTTCTTTTTGAGATATTTTTAGAAAACCCGCATCTTTCTCATTTTTAAAAAATACATAAGCATATTTGAATAAATTAGGACAATAAATTCCAGATTCTATAAATTTTTTAGATATCCTTTGAGGCCCAAAGTGGCCTCCACAAGATAATGTGTGTAAAAATTAAAAAATTTATTCAATTCTACTTGTTATAAAACACTTTCTTATGATTTTTTCATTAAATATTTTCCATATAAATGATTCTTCCCAAACATAATATATAGAATCAGATTTGTTTTCTTTTTTTTGATCAAAGTTAATATGATATGTTACCTAATATTTGACCAAATAATTAAAAAATTTAGCAAACCAAAGTACTTAACCTTCCATGGTGTAAATGTTTTCATTGGTTATATGGTAATTTAATGGGGTTTGATATGGAATTTCTACTTCAGCGGTGTTGGGTTATCTACTGAGATGATTGAACAACTGAATTTTAGTTCCCTTTTTTTCTTTAATTTTTATGTGGAACTCTTTCAAAATTAGCATCCACATTTCCAAACTTGTCTTAGAATAAACCTTATTTATCAAATACCTTAAGTTTTGAATGGTTAGAAAAGTCAAAAACTTTAGTTCCAATTAGATAAGATCTGAATTTATATAGTGAAAAAACAATTTCAAGAAACTTATTTTCAAAGGTTGTGTAGTTGAGATATGTGGAATCCAATGTCCTTAATGTATAAGTTATGAAATGGGGTTATTTATTAATTATTTATGTGAGGGTGGATCCAATGACTTGGTTTTATGCATCACAAAATAGCTCAAAAGGATGTTCCCAATTTGGATGTTTCATTATTGGTGGTGTAATTATCGTTTGTTCTAGATCACCAAATGCTTACTTATAATAATTATTAAAATCAAATTTAGCTTCTTTTAATAGTAATCATGTGATAGAGAGAAAAATCTTACTAAAATCTTTGATAAATATTTTGTAAAATCTTACATGGATTAAAAAATATCTAATATATTTAAAAAAGGTTGGATATGGAAATGAATTTATTATTTCAACTTTTTATTTATCTACCTCAATGAGTTTGTGTAAAATTATGTGTCCTAACACTAAACCTTTTTCCACCATGAAATAACATTTTTCAAATTTTAAAACAATATTATTTTCAATAAATATTTTTAAAAAAAATTATATTTCCTAAGCAATGGTCGAAAGAATTTATAAAAATAGAAAATTCATCGAGAAATGCCTTCATAAAGTCCTCAATATAATCTAAAAATATACTAACCATGCACATTTTAATTTTATCTAGGACATTACAAAACCCATAAGTAGTTCTCTTATAGGTAAAGGTTCCAAAAGGAAAATTGAATATTGTATTTTCTTTGTCTTATATGGTAATGGGCACCTGAAAGTATCCTATAAAGTTATCTAAGAAAAAATGATGAGATTTTACTACCAAAATTTCTAGAATTTGATCAATGAATGGGACAAGAAAGTGATCTTATTGAGTGAATTGATTTATATTTATCTAATTGATACACACTCTCCAACTATTTTTCACTCTCATGGGAATTAGTTCATTATGTTTATTTTTTACGATAGTCAGCCCAGTTTTATTTGGGACAACATGGATGGGGTTTACCCACTACGAATAAAATATTGGGTAAAGGATATCATCCACTAACAAAATTTATATTTATTTCTTAACTACCTCCATTATAGTGGTATTAAGTTATCTTTGAGGCTATATAACTAGTCAAGAATCACCTTTTAACAAGATTCTATGTTAGAATACTTTGGGGTTGATTCAGTTATATCTTCTAAACACCATCCTATGGCTTAGAAATGTATTTTTAGAAGGTCGGTGAAAGTTTTTTATTGGTAACTGAGTTGGTTTTTATCAATTATCATGTGTAATACCTCTCCTTCCATGAGGTATATATACTTCAAATCATAAGTAAGTATTCTTAATTCTATATTTAGGAGTTGGTCAAGATATGAGATTGAATTGAGGTTTCGTACTTATAAATCATGAATATATTTTATATAATAAATTATTTCAGATTATTCAACATTTAATAAATCATAAAATAAATCATATGTTACCTCCTCTTATAACTGAAAATCATAATTTCCTATTTTTGGGGTGATAGTATGTTCAATATAAAAGTGTTATCCTAAGGATAATAATTCACAAATCATACCTAAATCTTCAATCAATTGTATACTTTATTAATTGGAGATTGTATATTATGAATGATGTCTTGATGGATGGTTCATTGCATCAAAAATATTTAAGTGAATTGTGTTATCTTTGAGCTCCATTATAAGGGTTCCTTCATGTATTTGGATGATCATATTCACTATCTATAAGAAAGTTCTCCCCAAAATTATGGGTGTGTGTGATGAACTCATATATTCTTCCATGTTCATCATGTAGAAGTTAACTATAAATTATAACACCCAAATATTTTTAACAATAAAATCAAGTTTCATATCGTATACAACACACAACACCGAGCCTAAATGAACCATGAAATATAATTATTTAAATATGAGTGTTATAACCCAACCATTAAATTGGTGGGTATAAATAGGATTAACTTATTTATTCAATATATATATAAAGGTCCTACTAAATATAAATGTATTGATAAATTCTTAGTAAATAATCACTCAGTTTTTAGTAAAGGATGTTTATTATTCAAAATTACATATTTTCAAAAATGGATTTTATTTCTTTTCATGAGAAAATAATATAATTAATTTCTGGAATATGACAACCCTTATCTTTATTACATATTAATACATGTTTTATTACATAAAATTACACTTAATACAACCCAAAAGATTGATAAGTCTATTATATTGGGGAATTAGGTATATTACATAACAACTTATAACAGGGATATATAACATTATTGAACACTTATTTGACATGATCATAAAATTCCAATGAACTTAAAATTGTATGGGATAACCTGGGTAAAACATAAGAAAGGGGTGATCTATAAATCCCAATAATGGAATAAAAAATTCACGACATGAATAAGATTTTACATTCTAGAAAATAGTCATATTAATGGAGCATAAAATTAACATGAATAATAATGTGTGATATAGTATGATAATCATAACATGGGTACGGTATTCACTATACAATTACTTTGGCATGGAAAATCGCAGTGAAATTTCAGCAGCATAACGGCATTACTTAAAAATTCATAAAATTGTTTAATGAGAGTGAAAGTGTTCTCACATTATTCTTTCATAAAATGGGAAGTAATATAAACATGGAAAAATATATACTGACATTATAAATTTTGAAATATAAGGCATAAGGTAATGAAGAAATGTGAATAGATAAAAGAATCATTACAAAATTTTGGCATGGTAATGGGTGTACATAAAAAATCATAAGAGGATTAATAAGAGTGAAAGTAAGCTCACATCACTTATACATAAAATTTAAAGTAATGGGAATATTTAATATCATATCCCATCATAATAAAATGAAAATTAAAATACATAACATAAAAGGAGTGCTTGATAAAAGTGGAGAGTGGAAGATGAGGTTCCCTTACTTGAGTGTGTGACTCCAAAGGCTTCGTAGGGGCTTCTTAAAAGCTTTGGGTAACCTTGGGATGACACTAAGAAGTAGAAGAAAGGGTTTGGATGTGCTATAAGAAGTATGAGTGAAGATAAGTGGGAGATTGGGTGGGTTTATATAGGAAAGGTGGGGGACTTCTTTATTATTTTGGTTTTGGACTCCACATAATGAAATATCCAATACCACAAACCATCCCATGGTTTTTTCCAATTTTTTCTAAAAAAAATTGAGTGTTAATAATTATTTTATAAGGAAAAGGTCTAAATGTAATAAAATAATTCCCTTGATTATGTGGAAGTGAGTCACACTCTCAAAGAAATGATTTTAAAACCTTAAAAATATATTAGTAGTTTTGGAGGATTCATTAAGGCATTATAAAATAAATAAAATAAAAATAAAAAAAAATTATTTTAAATTGAAAACATATATTTTTCTGAGGATACATTTTATAGTATTGATTATATCACTATTTTTCTATTATGATGTCATAAAACACACCATATATTTATATGGTGTTTAATTTTTACCTGAAAATCCGACTGTCTCAGAAAATTATAAAAAAAATCACTATTAAAAAATTTCTAAATCTTGATTTTAAAAAAAATATTGATTTTATCTAAATAATTTTATAAATATGTGAATTTTCACATTTAAAATAAAAACTGACATTTATTGAAAATGGTGGGTTTTTTACAATAACAGTTTTTGAACACTAATAAAGATTACATTTGAATTCATAAAAATTATATGATCATTTATATTTAATAAAATTTATTTAATATTAATATTTTATTAAAATATTATTTATTTTAAAAATACTTTAATTCATCAAAATATATTTCTTAATTTAATTTGAATATTAACCAAAAATATTATTTGTTCTTTAACTATCATTTACAAAGTAACAATAATAGGGTGAACATATATTCATTATTTTATAAAAAAATAATGTAAATATTACTATTTCTAGGGTCTTGATACATATCCCTTAAATACACCAATACACACCCTAAGATTAAGGTGTGCGATGGTGGGGCTTTCATGGGGTCGTTTTGCGAACATGGTGTGGGCCGTTATCTCGATGAGCTTGAACTTCTCCCATAAATAGTTTCGCTCATGCTTAAGTTTTTGGATCTTGAATTGGGATTGGTCTAGGAAAATTCCCATAAATTTTATCTCCCTTAGGAGCTTTGATAAATAGGATTCACAGGGTATGATCCTACTGGTTGAGGCTATCACTTCCTTTGTCTGTGTAAATTGGATTTGTTAAAACCCTATATTTATATGAATCATGTGATCACTATTCAATGACTATATAATCAATGGTAAAGATACTTAACGGTCATTAAAATCTAATTGGATATAATAAAAAAATAAGTTATTGTGTTTTCTATAAAAATATTATATAATAATACATTTAATTGAATAAAAAGGGTAATTATATTTATAACAGTTCAGGTCATTAAAATATTCCCCCCTTAAGAAATTTCACCCTAAAAATTTTCTTTTCTCACACTAAAATAGATAAGGGTAACTTTTATTTTTCACATCCTCTGGTTCCCACATTTCTTCTTCAAACTTTTGGTTTATTCACAACACTTTGATGAGGGGCATTTTCTTATTTCATGGGAATTTTTATCTATGATCTAATATCTTCATCGGATGCACCTCATAGGAATCTTCATTATCTAATGGTACCATTGTTTCCAACGCTTTCGTCGGGGCGCGCGCGTCCGTCCGCTGGGGCGTGACAGGCACGGTTTTGTGTTACCCCGCATTATCGCTTTCTAAAGGCGGGCGGCATCTTCTCCTTATTCATGGATGTATTCTCCTTGATCGAAACTGAGATGATGGGATGTAGGTTCTTCCTTCCGCAGATTCCTCCTCAGAACTCGTCACTTAGTCTAGGTCTCCCTCATAGATTTAATACGTTGTTTGTGAAACTCTTCCCTGTGACTTGTTTCCATAGATGTTGGTTAATTTCACTGCTTCTGTCAGGACATTCCAAAGGGTCCAGTCAGGGCAGCAACCTTCAGTCGGGGGAGTAGTCACATCAAGGCATCAATAACACGTCTGAACACTGGGGAATTGGTGTGTCTATATTTTGTCCCTTATTATAGGGCTTCTCGAGGGCGCGGAATCCTGAGGCATCCCACATCGAGCGCGGGGAATCATATGCCCTAAGCATATATCTGAGGTTTTCCTCAGCTTACCATGTTTATCACAAGGTATGTCATGAGTTTAACGTCCAGCGGAGATGGATCGGCCTGATTAGAACACCGGCTGGGGTGGATCAGATTGAGGAATCCCCCTTGAGGGAATGCCGATATCGGAGCCAGCCCATGGGCGGCTTCCCAAATGTTGTGGAGGGGAATGGGGTGGCATGATCTCACTAGGATGTGGCGTCCCGGGTAAGAATCAAGATGGATGATGGATAATTGCATGGAGTGAAGGAGGAATGAAATGGAGCCATCGTGGAGATGGCGGTGGTGATGGGATTGAGTCTCAAAGAGACTTCCTACGTATCCCCATGGTAGGGAATAAAATTCCACATAGTTCGAGATAAATGAGTGGGGATTACACTCTTGGATGCCCAAGGTGTTGGAAGTAATGATGTGAATACAGTTGGAACAACCAGGTGGTGGTGGTCTTGAACCTCGTGAGGCTTCCTACGTACCATGCCTTAACATGGATCAAAGACCACGTAGTTCAGGTTGAGCACCGGAGAACCGGAGTGAAAAGGACCTTGGCCCAATGGGTGGTGGGCTTGCATCTCAGGGAGGCTTCCTATGTACCATGCCTTAACATGGATCAAAGTACACGTAGTTTGGGAAAAGGGGTTGTTATACTGACATGAAGGGGTGTCGAAACAACTGGATGGCAGCGTCACAACGGCTTACCGTTGGATCGGGATGCAGTTTAATGTCATGCAGGACAGGGACGTGTCGGAGAACCGACATGAAGAAGGACATTGGTCTAGGTGGATGGTGGGCTTGCACCTCGGGGAGGCTTCCTACGTACCATTCCTTGACATGGATCAAAGACCACATAGTTCAGGTGAAAATGGGGACTTGGCACACTGACATGGAGACGGTCGGGGCCAATGATTATGGGGCTTGAACCTCAGGGAGGCTTCCTATGTACCATGCCTTGACATGGATCAAATACCACGCAGTTCAGGTGGTGGTTTTTGTCAACGAACAGACGTGATGGTGAACTCATGGGTCCACTGGTGGTGGGCTTCAACCTCGTGAGGCTTCCTACATACCATGTCTTGACATGGATCAAAGTCCTCATAGTTCGGGATAGTCACAATGGCTTACCACTGAACTAGAATGCAGTTTAACGTCATGCGGGACGAGGGTGTAACCTGACATGAATAAGCAGCGGGCGGTGGGCTTGAACATCGTGGAGGCTTCCGACGTACCATTCCTTGACATGGATCAAAGACCTCATAGTTCAAATGGATGTACAGTTTAATGTCATGCGGGACAAAATATAGTTTAACGTCATGCTGGACAAAGGCATACAGTTTAACATCATGCTGGATGAGGGCATACAGTTTAACATCATGCTGGAAGAGGGCATATAGTTTAACATCATGCTAGACGAGGGCATATAGTTTAACGTCATGCTGGAAGAGGGAATTTACATGGTCGATGCTTACTCTAAGCCCACGTGAGTCATTCTCGGTGTGAGAAACAAGAGGCAGCAGAGACCTGATGATCACGTCGCGAAGGGTGCATCCGTGAGAAGCGAAGAGGGTCTTACGCATTAGGCAGCCCATGGTGCTGGTACTTACTCCAGGATGGAGGCCCAAATTGCGGTGAAGTGCAGAAGGAGAGGGATTTGGGACCGAAGATGGGAGGTACCTCATTCCCTATCACACCCTCCACTGGCCTTGGCAGTGGGGAAGTACGGAGGTGCATGGGTGCTACCTTCCGTAAGAGAGGATTAGGGATTACACTCTGAGGCAGATTTTCCCCCATGGACAAATTCCACTCCGATAAGGATGATATCATCCTATGTGAGGGTGATTCCATTCCCGTGGAGACGAGCAGTGTAAAGAATGTCTGAGCCGGGGGGACCCTGTGTGCGAGGCACGGGGTCGGGTCACAGTTTAATGTCATGTGTTGAGGATGAGGTGATTGGCAGTTTAATGTCCTACATCTCAGACGAGGTGGGTTTGCTTCGCACCCACAGGGCTTACATAACCGGCACCCTATACCCCTTGTGGGAGGGAAGGCATCGGCAAAGCCATGGAAAAGGGGGGTCACAGAGCAAACCATCGAGGGGTCCACGTTAGCGTGGATATGGGAAGAAGCAATAGCCGTTAGCGTGCCTATGTGAAGAAGTATGAGGAGAAGAAACGCTACGGGTGGTGTCGTCCATGGGACTTTGAAATCACATCGTGCAAACCTGGAGGATCACATGTGAAGAGGAATTTCCAAGCAAAGGGGTCCACAGGCAGGGACCTAGCGGAGCTTGGTTGCTTTGCATAGTGGAGAGCACTTGCAAAGGAGTGTGCTTCGCGAAGTGGAGTGCCTTGGCCTTAGAATGGGGAAGAGGTGTGAGTGGGAGGTGCTTCGTGAAGTGTAAGGGTGTTCGTAGAGCACTGCCTCGTGAAGCCGAGGTGCCTCGCGAAGCAAGGTGCTGTGAAGCAGTGTGCTTCACGAAGTACAGTGACCCTACCTTGGCATGTGGATCACTTGTACAGGATGGGTGTTTCGCAAATCATAAACGCTCCGTGACTTCCTGGGTTCCCTTGGGAATCCCCTTCCTTCACGTAGGCCCTTAGGATTTGCGAAGGGCATCCCTCTCGGAAGAGGGGCTCAAAACGAGACAAGGCGAAGGCCTCTCACGCAGTAAAAATACCTTGTGGAGCTCATGATTCCTAGAGCAAAGAGTGCTTCACGATTTAGGAGTTGAGAAGCCGAAAGGTCGGATTATCCATACGGAGAGCTCGGGGGGAGCTCGTTATTTATAGAAAAGGGGCGCCGCGAAGCAGAGCTCACGCGGCGTGAAGGGGGCCTCGGTGGCTTCGTGGCGGGTCGCGAACATCAACCGAATTTACGGAGAGGTACCGCCTCCTCCGCTTCGCGGCGGGTCGCGAACGTCAGGGCATTCGCGGAGAGGTACTACCTCTGGTGCTTCGCAGCGGGTTCATGAACGTCAGGGCATTCGCAGAGCTTTACTGCCTCTGGTGCTTCGCAGCGGCCGCGGAGGCAGGGGCTTCGCGTTGGGGCTTTGTGGGGAAGGGCACAGGGCCTCTTTTTTCTTCGTTCTTTTCATCCAATATTTTGGTGCCAACAAATGCCCCCCTCAAACTTGGAGCTGTGGAGGGATCAAGGGTCGGAGTCTGAGGAAAATCGCCAAAATTCTTGGTCGGTTGTGATGCAGACTCGCGAAGCGGGAGTATGAGGCGGCCAGGGGCCACGCGATCCGGACGTGTCGCGACTCTCCACGCGGGCTGGACGCGTCGCGAAGCTCCGAGGGCCGCCGCCTATAAATAGGGGGCTGAACTCTTTTCTTCTTCATTCTTGGTGATTTTTTCCTCTTGATCTCTCTATTCGTGAAGCTCTGCACCCTCCGCATCTTCTCCCGTGAATCGAGCTTCGCGGCGAACCGCAAGTCTCCGACTTCGCGACTGCACCAAGCGAACTGCTGCTTTCAAGCCAACGCCAGGCTCTGCGTCTTAGCTTTGCGCCTGAGCTTCGTGAGGGATCTTCACAAACAATCTCTGCGACCTGACCCACAATTTTTTTTTTATTTATAAAACCGTAATGGCCCATCAAGAAGTTGTGATGGGGGTGCTCGCAGACGCCACTCAGAGGGATGAGATGGCCAACTGTCTGGGCCTAGGGGAGCTGGTCTGAAGCCACTCGGACCATAATTCTTTTATAGACCTATTATTAGAGATCCAAAAGAACTATCCGCTATGCAAGAAGCTATCGTTGTATGGATTTGGGCTGAGGGATGATGTCTTCATTCCTGAGGCGAGTAGGGACGAACCAGCTTGCTGGTTCAAGAGCACACCATGCCAACGCCAATGGTTCAGGGCGGCCAATGGTCATGCATGGGAGGACTTCACACCCGTCACCGATGACTGTCTGTACAACCATCTGAACAACATCGATGGGGAGCCACTGCAACCGGAGACATCCCCTCCCATGTACTGCACCATACTGAAGGCGGACTTGCAGGATTCGAAAAAGGGGTGGTCCGATGAGTGGGACCTGCGCCAGGGTAGTAACTTCACCAACGACTGGGCATGGGCCTACTGGGTAGGTGCCTCATGCGAGGAGTTTGGGGCAGATATTAGGAGAGTGGGTTTGTGTGAGGCGGCATTGGCCTCACAATTCCACATTTATCAACTGAAACAGCTGATGTCGGAGTTGCTGAGGAGATGGTCATCTAGGACCAACACTTTTCACCTGCACCATGGGGAGGTTGGCATTAGTATGTGGGATGTTCATCAGATCTCGGGGGTCCCGATATTGAGGGCCATGTATGATGAGTTCCTCCCCGTCATGAGCGTGTGGGAGGATCCGGAGTAGATGTCGCAGCTGGCGCTAGCACTAATGGCACTAGTCCCCAGAGAGGACAAGGAGGCAGTGAGAGATGTCCACTTTAAGAAGTGGTTCAAGCGGTTCCTGAACTTCTCGGAGGATCGAGAGTTCCCTCTGAGGCCTCGAACTTTTCCGAAGGGGGCTCAATGGGGCAAGGATCACTAGTATTGGTGGCTCTTGTAGGATAGCCAATGGAAGACCTGGGGTTTCAGTGTCAGCACTGAATAGCGGCCGATAGTCAGGATGGTGGCGTTTATTGCGGCCCTTATCTGCGGTTGGATCCTACCGGTGAGGGATACCAACATGGGGGTGCGGCCTAGCTCGTTCATCATGGAATCCATGTTGTCCATGGGAAGGCGGGTCAATCTGGGAATTCCGATGCTCGCAAGACTGTACAGGATGTTGCGGCACATTAGCGAGGGTAAGAAGCCACCGAGGATATGCGGGCCCTTCCACCTTCTGTATGGGTGGATTGCGGCATACATCAGGGGGGTTTACTAATACCAAAACCCTATCTCTCCACCGGGATCAAACTTCCGCCCTTCCATTCTAAACGCGGCTGGGATCTTTCCAGTCAAATTAACCATACCGATGGTGCTGAACCGGGTGTGGAAGGCAGACGAATTTAACTTCCACCCGTTTTCGTTGCTGACGGGGGTACTCACCGACGACGGGCAGGGAACGGAAGATAACTGGTCTTATCTCTTGGCCTTTCGAGGTGGAGTATTGGTGGCACAGGTGGACCGTGATCCGCTCTGTGAGCCGTACACCCTGTATCGGTTCGTGAGTAAATTCCGGTGCCTGAAGCGGCTGACCCCACAGGTCTACTAGGAGGTGCATCATGAGGATCACTCGTGTGTAATGAGGCAGTTGTGGCTCATGTTCACACGGGAATATGGGAAAATGTGAATTTCATTGCCTCCATCCACTGCTGCCTTTGGACTGGTGAAAGAGTATGTAATCAGTTGGGAGGTGGATTATCCTAGGGAAATGTTGAAGCATCCAACCATTCGGGCTGGTGACGGTAGGCCTCCCCTACCCCGAGGTCGAGGTCGGAGGGCATCAAGGGCCTCTCGCGGTGGCGGGGATACCGTGGTGGCGAGGGATGCACCTACTGAGGATGCGGAAAAAGTGGCAGATCTGGTGGTCCCAGAAGAACAGAGCCATCTGGAGGGGCAGCCATCGAGGGAATTCTGTAGGATATCCACTTAGGCTCTGAGGAAGCGGTTGCGCCATATCTACATGCCAGATAATACTGTTTTCCCGGAGGCCTGGGAAGTTTGGGACATCAACCGGCAACACCTTAGTCTGCCCGTGATGTGGGAACACCTGAACTGTCTCAGGATGGTCTTACCGGGTATAGGCCCTGTCCGGGCTGGTTTCGCGGTGTCTCCGGTGGAGGCGGAGCAGTATTTGGATGAGCTCGAGGACTACATACATTCCAATAGTGCCCCACGTCCGATGACGAACCGGGTAAGGGTGCTTCTGGATCCGACGGTCCCCCCATAGCTATCGGTCACCGAACTGAGAGAGATCTTCCCCTTGCCGGAAGAATCAGATGAATCATCTGGGGAGGACGAGGCCGGCGGAGGGAGCCCGTTGGAGGAAGGTGAAGTCGGAGATCAAGACTCGGATTCCGACGATTTCGCAGATGTTCTTGAGGTAGCATTCCAAATTTCTTTCCTCAGGGTCCGCTCTCATGCCATTATGGACCTCTTACGAATACCTAAACCATGCATAAGGAACTCGTACGCAGACCTCACTCTCGCCCCTTGGCGAGTGATGATGCAGGACCTTCAGAACCTATGCCTGCGGCCACGTCCAGTTCTGTGTCTGGCGGGGCTAGGACACCCGGGGTGGCTCCTATAGGATATCCAGACCTTCTGACAATATATGGGGGGTCACGCTTTGGGGTCTCGTTATCACCAACTCAGGAGCAGCACCGGGAGTTCGATATACATAAGTCTTTCCATTGAATTCATTGCTGTCATATTTAGATCGTGCCAACTGACATCCACGCCCTTCCCTGTCGCACATAGTTCTATGACTGGCATGGGCTGCTGCGGAAAGGCTTGTCACGACCCGTCCTCGGGGCCCGTGCCGTGACTACCCCAAGCCCACCTTCCATAGGCCAGGGGCTGGCGACTAGCACCAAGGCATAAATCCCGGAAAAAGTGAAGGCATTTCCTTTGAAAAGTAAACAAGCACCACATAGTAAGCAAGCGGAAAAGTAAACACTATGTAAAAGCTGTAACAAGTTGTGCTGAAAGAAAAAGGTGCCGGAAATACAAGCCAAACTGTAAAGTACAACTGAAGGGAAAAACAACAACTGAAAAGAAAAGCCGCAGCGTCGAGCCATCCTCTGGAAGTCCCACCTGAAGGGTGGGTACAGATAGCCTCCATAGCTCCTCGGGTCCACCTGACCGCTCCGAGTACGTCCCGCCCAGTGGTCCACCTCCAGGTACCATCCTGCTCCGCAAGCCTCCACCTCAATCAGCGCTGTCCGTCGTCTGCAACCAACACAACGTAGTGCGGGCATAGCCCATGCAGGGGTGAGTATAAGCTACTCAGTAGGGACCCCGAGACCCTCGAAGGTCTCCCAGAATCCACAAAGGATAAACCACAAAGGAAAGGTACAATCACGAAGTAACAAACGACACTGCTTAGGTATATGCCCATACATATACCTAAGTCATCAATTCCCGTTCGGCTCCAACATCCGAGCCCAAGCACAACCCAGTCCACACAGGAAAGAAAACGTATACCCACACAGGATAGATCAACACAATCCACAAAGGAGAGTAAACATGATTCAGCTCACACAGGTATACTTCTTCAAATGAGGATAGGGATGATCAGATGTATCCACTGATTCATCTAAGCCGTCAGACCCACAAAGGATCGATAGGTACTAAACCCCGCAAAGACCTACACAAGACCGATCATGAAGTTGAACCCAAAGCTATTGGGAAACTCCTTCTCCATCAAGTACAGCGGTTATGCCGCTATAACCAAGCGCTTCACTCTTACCTTAGAATGCTGTAGTACTCCACCTATCGGGTGTTGTGGGTCTGCCACTACAACCAAGCGCTCCTCTGTCGTGGGTCTGCCACTACAACCAAGCGCTCCCCTGTGCCGCTACAACCAAGCGCACCTCTGTCGTGGGTCTTCCGCTACAACCAAGCGCTCCCCTTGTGCCGCTACAACCAAGCGCACCTCTGTTGTGGGTCTGCCGCTACAACCAAGCACTCCCCTATGCCACTACAACCAAGCGCACCTCTGTCGTGGGTCTGCCCCTACAACCAAGCGCTCCCCTGTGCCGCTAAAACCAAGCGCACCTCTATCGTGGGTCTGCCGCTACAACCAAGCGCTCCCCTGTGCCGCTACAACCAAGCGCACCTCTGTCATTCGATCAGCAGTTGTCAAGTCTCAACCGGCTCTAGGGTTTCCGCAGATAGCATGCTCGTTCCGGGAGGGTCCACTCCACGAGCTAAGAGGTCGATGCATCAACTGACATGTAGTCCGGAGTTGATGTATCCCAAGATGTACCGTAATGGTTACTGCCGAAAACACAGAGGATTCCTGTACTGTTTTCATCATCATTGCAGTCGAATCCACCGAGGATCTCTGCACAGTCATCCTCATAGTCCCCTGAGGATCTCTGCACAGTCGTCGTCGTCACAACAGCAGTTGCAGCCAGCTCTAGGGTTCCCACACTCAGCAAGCTCGTTCGGGAGGGTCCGCTCCACGAGCCGAGAGGCTGATACATCAACTGACACAGAGCCCAGGGTTGATGTATCCAAATGTTCCGTATCGTCAACAGGAACTCAACGTCGCAGACGGCGCGTCAATCGGACGCCCGGTCTAAGAGTTATTGGCTTTTTTCGTCCCAGGGGCCCGGTTGGTTTTTAAGGCAAAACCATCCCGACCGTACTCCACCTGCGTCCAAACCTCGGTTGGAGTATTCCAAAAGATCCGTCTCACTTAGAGGAATCCACCAAAGTCGACGTCACGTCAATCGGACGTCCGTAGCTCAAGATATGAGTGTTTCCGCTCCGAGGGCCCGGTTGGTTTCGTGTACGAACCAACCCGGCCGAACCCAAAGTATTCCGAAACCTTGAGTGAGATATACCGAAACGATCGTCTCGATCCAAGGATCGCGTTGCCGCTGACGGCGCGTCGTTCGGAGACCGGTAGCTCAAGTTACGGGCAAAAGACCGAATCGGTCCGAAGACGGGGGTCTGGACCCAGGCCGACCCGGCCCGACCCCCCCCCCCCCCCTGGGTCGACCGGACCGGGTCGACCGACCCGGGTCCGGGTCAGACCCGGTTCGGCGTGGCCCGGCCGGTCGGGCCGGCCCGGCTCGGCTCGGCCGAGCGGCCGAGCGAGGCTGCCGCGGGGCGCCGCCCCCGCGGGAAGATAGTGTCGTGGCCCCTCGTGGGGCCACGCTGGAAGCAACGGACGCGGCTTCTGCCGCGTCCCGTGTGGGCGAGCCAGACCCGCGCAGCCGCGGGTCCGCTGGCCGCCGCCGGCGCCGCCGCGCCGGTGACCCGCGCCGCCGGAGACTTCCGCGGGCCACCGGAGTTACTCTGGTGGTCCGTTTTCCTTCCCGTCTGCGCCGCTGCTCCTCCCAGGACCCGTTCTTCTCTGCGGAATCATCAAATCACCCTTGCGTCACATTTTGTCGTCGCCCTCCAAATCCGCACAACCACGAAGAATGGCGGAGGGTTGTCGGGTCGTGTTCGTTCGGCCCGCACCCTCCGCGTTAGGCGATAACAACCGGGGAGAAACAATCAACATATCAAACAACAATTTTAATGAATTAAAATTGTTCTTAATTAACCAGGTTCTTCATTTTAAAAGAGACGTTCACGGGAATATAAAACATTCAAATAAAATCCCTACCTCGTCAAGTGTCGCACGCGTGTTCTTCACGGAATTGATCGCCGCGGAAGGAGGCGATCGTCGCGTCGCGGAAGGCGTCGTGTCGTCTCGGAAGGGCGTCACGTCATCGCAGAAGGGCGTCGCATCTTCGTGGAAGGGCGCGCGTCAATGAACTCCGAGGTTCAAGAACATATAGATTTAATTAATAATAATTAAATCCATATTGTTGTTTTAACCACAAAAAAAATTAAAGAACCGCAATCTCTCACCTCAACGGATGATCGAAGATTTTTGTTGCGGATTAAGGAACGTCGCTGAAGTACGTCGCGGGAGAGGAAACGTCGGTGTCGCGGTACACGGCGTCGTGTCGTCGATTTCTGCGGGTTAGGCGTTCTTCGTCGGAGACGGGCGTTCTTCGCGTTCTTCGCGTTCTTCGTGAAGGAGGAGGATGAAATCTTGGTTTCTGTCAAATCCTCTCAACGAGTATTTTTCCAGAAGTCGTGCGTTGGTCTTATTTTATTATTACGCCAACGGATTTCAAACAGGTTAAGAAACGATTAAATTAATTCATAGAATTAATTCAATGAATGAAACCGCCCAATTAATTCAATGAATAAAACTGCCCAATTAATTGGTGTGTTAAGAATTTAAGAAAACGCGTCAGTTGACTTTCATAATGACGGGTTTTCGCGGGTGCGTTACTTAGCGGAAAAGAAACGGTGGGGCTCATGCCGGCCCCACCCCACAAATATCCTACCAAGGGGGTAGGATATTTTTGGATAGCACCCTATCTGTATCAACTCCACTTAAGCAGCTTTAAGTGGCTTCAAGTGGCTTCTAAGTGGCTTAAGTGAAATAAAAATAAAATTGTCGCACAACTTTATTTTATTTCATAACTTAAAACCCAAAAATTAAAAACCACACCCGAGCAAACGCAACTCCGGAAGAGGCGTTTCTAAGCAAATACCGGCGCTGCGATTCCATCGGTGCCCTCAGAATTTGATTCCGGGCACCGGTTCAAAAATTAGAAAAAAACCCGCTCGTCCATTCACTGAACGTACCCGAGCCAAACTTCAGAAAATGATTCCGGGTACACTGGGCCTCGGAATCAGGTTCCTTCAGAAACTGCGCTCTTGTAAAATTCCAAAGAAAATTAAGAAAAAAATTTCCTTGAAATTTATGGGTCTTTACATTACTCCCACCACAGGGCTTTACGTCCCCGTAAAGCTTCACAAAAAACTTAGGGATACAAAGGCGGTACTGAGCACGCATCGGAGCCTCCCGCTCCCAAGTTCTCTCCTGGAGGTTCCCGAGCTGCCATCTGAAGCGCACTAGAGGAATCGATCGTCCACGTAGGACCCGCTCCTGTCGATCCTCGATCTCCACTGGGACCTCCGCAAAAGTCGTCCCATCATCAAAGACCAGCTCTCCATGGTCAAAGATCTGCGCCGGGTCGTGAACGTGTCTGCTCTGCTAAGATACGTGGAAAACGTCATGCACCTGGCACAACTGTGGTAGTAGAGCCAGGCGATAAGCCACCTTGACAATCCTGTTGAGGACCTGGAAGGGTCCGATGAAGCGTGGAGACAACTTTCCACCTCGACCAAATCTCCTTAATCCATATCGAGGTGAGACCCACAAGAAGACATGGTCACCATCCTCGAACTCTAATGGCATCTGCCTCCTGTTGGTAAAAGACCTTTGTTGGCTCTGAGCTGTCCTCATCCGCTCCTGGATGACCTGAACCTTCTCTGTCATGGCCCGGACCATCTCCGGTCCCACAAGAGCTGCTAAGATTTCTTCTTTGCCGATAAGAGAAATCTGGTCTCATCCCCTGGACGAACCACTTCCTTTTCCTAATACAGTCAATCCCGACATGGATGTTACTAATCCATACCAAGGATGACGTTGTAAGGCCTCGACGCTACTACCAAGAGATCCAACCGTTACTCTCGCCTCCAAGGGTTGAGTCACACTGCCGGCATCAGTGTGTGGTAACTGGGTCTCCTCCAGTAGATGTCTCACAAGTGAGGGTCAAGTCAATAGTCTAAACAGGAACCTCTTAGTAACAACACAAAAGAGGACAGGAATGAAAACATCACAAGGTAAGCATCTTTTACTATTGCAGCTCATAATACAAAGACACTACACAACAGCAACAAGGAACTAGAAGTACAATGGATGTATCCACTAGTTCCGCTCCTGTCCATCTGCTCCCGGAGCTCCATGATCGTAGGTCTTAGCTGCCTGAAGTTGAGCTCTCCCATGTCCTCCTGTCCCCTGCGGTCGGGGTGGACCTCCTGGTGGTGGTGGTGGAAACACCCTGAAGCGTCGTCCACCTCCAGATTCACGGCCAGCTCCCCTGCCATGGCCACCAGCTCCTTGTGGCCCGCCCTGATCGAACCTCTGCCACTTCCTGGGGGGTCCTTCGTTCATCTGCTGGTCATCCGTATGGCGGGTCGGACAGTCACGAGCCATGTGACCAGTCCCTCCGTAGGAGTAACACTGCCCTCTCATGGCAAGTCGTTGTCCACCCCGAGTGCCTCGCACAAACGATCCAGAGTCATGCTGTCAACCACCTGCAGGTCTAGTCCTCTTGGATCCCTGCGTCATTTGTCTACAGCCCACTGCAGAAGACTCTGCCGCATGCCGGAATGCGGTGGGTCCTACTGTTGGAGACTGGTCAGCAAGGAAACTCTCTGCTAAGAGGGCACGTTCCAACACCCCTACCTGAGTCGGAATGTTGAGGGAGATCATTGAATCCCTGATCTCGTGCCTCAGTCCCTGCTCGAAGGTCCGGGCCCGGAAGAATAGATCCCATACCATATCTGTGGAGTAGCGCGAGAGATTAGTAAATCTCGCCGAGTACTGGGCCACTGTCATGCTGCCCTGCCGCGGCTGTAGTAGCTCCTGAATGCGCACCGCACGGAGGGTGGCCGGGATGAACTCTGAGCGAAAGAGGCTCTCGAAGTCCTTCTAGAGAAGAGATGCCTCGTCATGAACCTGGAGCATTAAGCTCCACCATCGTCCTGCTGTTGCGTGCAGTAGGCTCGCCGCAAGGATCACCATGAGGTCTGCTGGTGTCCTCACTAGCTTGAAAACTCGAATGACCGCCTCCAGCCAGTCCTCGGCTACCTAGGGGTACGTCTCCCCACGAAACCTGGGTGGTCGCTGGCGCTGGAACTCGTGCAGAGCTCCGAGGCGACGTGCATCGTCAGCGGTCGGTGCTTGAAGCATCGGGGGCTCAGCGGGTAAAGGTACCGTCGGTGCCTCTGCTATCAACGGGCCCTGTACCGAGGCCTCGTCGCTCGGAGGGCTGTCGTCGCGCTCTACTCTCGGAACCCTAGCTGGATGTCGTCTTGGGCCCATCCTGAAAAGGAAACAGGTGCGCCACGGTCAGGACAGTATACCTGGTGAGCTGATACAAAGTAATCACAAAGAAAACTTTGAAACACACATGCAATCAATGTTTTCATGCATTAAGTCGGAAATCAGAAGTCACGGTCCTGGTGTACGGATACGTCGGCCGCCGCACCAACACTGGACTCCCTGGACTGATAACCACACCCAATATGCCAAACACTATTGCTTCACATAGAAGAAATATCAGAGTCTGCGGTAGAACCGACCACCTCTGATACCAATTTGTCACGACCCGTCCTCGGGGCCCGTGCCGTGACTACCCCAAGCCCGCCTTCCATAGGCCAGGGGCTGGCGACTAGATCCAAGGCGTAAATCCCGGAAAAATTGAATTCATTTCCTTTGAAAAGTAAACAAGCACCACATAGTAAGCAAGCGGAAAAGTAAACACTAAGTAAAAGCTGTAACAAGCTGTGCTGAAAGAAAAAGGGGCCGGAAATACAAGCCCAACTGTAAAGTACAACTGAAGGGAAAAACAGCAACTGAAAAGAAAAGCTGCAGCGTAGAGCTATCCTCTGGAATTCCCACCTGAAGGGTGGGTACAGATAGCCTCCACAGCTCCTCGGGTCCACCTGACCGCTCCGAGTACGTCCCGCCCAGTGGTCCACCTCCAGGTACCGTCCTGCTCTGCAAGCCTCCACCTCAATCAGCGCTGTCTGTCGTCTGCAACCAACACAACGTAGTGTGGGCATAGCCCATGCAGGGGTGAGTATAAGCTACTCAGTAGGGACCCTGAGACCCCCGAAGGTCTCCCATAATCCACAAAGGAAAGGTACAATCATGAAGTAACAACCGACACTGCTTAGGTATATGCCCATACATATACCTAAGTCATCAATTCCCGTTCGGCTCCAACATCCGAGCCCAAGCACAACCCATTCCACACAGGAAAGAAAACGTATACCCACACAGGATAGCTCAACACAATCCACAAAGGAGAGTAAACAGGATTCAGCTCACACAGGTATACTTCTTCAAATGAGGATAGGGATGATCAGATGTATCCACTAATTCATCTAAGCCGTCGGACCCACAAAGGATCGATAGGTACTAAACCCCGCAAAGACCTACACAAGACCGATCATGAAGTTGAACCCAAAGCTATTGGGAAACTCCTTCTCCATCAAGTACAGTGATTATGCCACTACAACCAAGCGCTTCACTCTTACCTTGGAATGTTGTAGTACTCCACCTATCGGGTGCTGTGGGCCTGCCACTACAACCAAGCACTCCTCCGTCGTGGGTCTGCCGCTACAACCAAGCGCTCCCATGTGCCGCTACAACCAAGCGCACCTCTGTCGTGGGTCTGCCGCTACAACCAAGCGCTCCCCTTGTGCCGCTACAACCAAGCGCACCTCTGTCGTGGGTATGCCCCTACAACCAAGCGCTCCCCTGTGCCGCTACAACCAAGCGCACCTCTGTCGTGGGTCTGCCCCTACAACCAAGCGCTCCCCTGTGCCGCTACAACCAAGCGCACCTCTGTCATTCGATCAGCAGTCATCAAGTCTCAACCGGCTCTAGGGTTTCCGCACATAGCATGCTCGTTCCGGGAGGGTCCACTCCACGAGCTAAGAGGTCGATGCATCAACTGACATGTAGTCCGGAGTTGATGTATCCCAAGATGTACCGTAGTGGTCACTGTCGAAAAAATGGAGGATTCCCATACTTTTTTCATCATCGTTGCAGTCGAATCCACCGAGGATCTCTGCACAGTCGTCGTCGCAGTCCACTGAGGATCTCTGCACAGTCGTCGTCGTCACAGCAGTAGTTGCAGCCAGCTCTAGGGTTCCCACACTCAGCAAGCTCGTTCGGGAGGGTCCGCTCCACGAGCCGAGAGGCTGATAAATCAACTGACACAGAGTCCGGGGTTGATGTATCCAAAAGTTCCGTATCGTCAACAGGAACTCAACGTCGCAGACGGCGCGTCAATCGGACCCCCGGTCTGAGAGTTATTGGCTTTTTTCGTCCCAGCGGCCCGGTTGGTTTTTAAGGGAAAACCAACCCGACCATACTCCACCTGCGTCCAAACCTCGGGAGGAGTATCCCAAAAGATCCATCTCTCTTAGAGGAATCCACCAAAGCCGACGGCACGTCAACCGAACGTCCGTAGCTCAAGATATGAGCGTTTCCGCTCCGAGGGCCCAGTTGGTTTCATGTACGAACCAACCCGGCCGAACCCAAAGTATTCTGAAACCTTGAGTGCGATATACCTAAACGACCGTCTCGATCCAAGGATCGCGTTGCCGCTGACGGCGCGTCGTTCGGAGACCGATAGCTCAAGTTACGGGAAAAATACCAAATCGGTACGAAGACGGGGGTGTGGGCCCGGGCCGACCCGGCCCAAACCACCCCCTGGGTCGGCCGGACCGGGTCGGACCCGGTTCGGCGCGGCCCGGTCCGGCCAGGGCGCGGCCTGGCCGGTCGGGCCGGCCCGGCTCGGCTCGGCCGAGCGGCCGAGCGAGGCTTCCGCGGGGCGCCGCCCCCCACGGGAAGACAGTGTCGCGGCCCCGCGCGGGGCCGCGCTGGAAGCAACGGACGCGGCTTCGGCCGCGTCCCGTGCGGGCGAGCTGGACCCGCGCGGTCGCGGGTCCGCTGGCCGCCGCGGGCCACCGGAGTTGCTCCGGTGGTCCGTTTTCCTTCCCGTCTGCGCCGCTGCTCCTCCCGGGACCCGTTTTTCTCTGCGGAATCATCAAATCGCCTTTGCGTCACGTTTTGTCGTCGCCCGCCAAATCCGCACAACCACGAAGAACGGCAGAGGGTTTTCGGGCCGTGTTCGTTCGGCCTGCACCCTCCGCGTTAGGCGATAACAACCGGGGAGAAACAATCAACATATCAAACAACAATTTTAATGAATTAAAATTGTTCTTAATTAACCAGGTTCTTCATTTTAAAAGAGACGTTCACGGGAATATAAAACATTCAAATAAAATCCCTACCTCGTCAAGTGTCACACTCTTGTTCTTCGCGGAATTGATCGCCGCGGAAGGAGGCGATCATCGCATCGCGGAAGGTGTCGCGTTATCTCGGAATGGTGTCGCGTCGTCGCGGAAGGGCGTCACGTCGTCGCGGAAGGACGTGCGTCGACGAACTCCGAGGTTCAAGAACATATAGATTTAATTAATAATAATTAAATCCATATTGTTGTTTTAACCACAAAGAAAATTAAAGAACCGCAATCTCTCACCTCAACGGATGATCGAAGATTTTTGTTGTGGATTAAGGAACGTCGCCGAAGTACGTCGCGGGAGAGGAAACGTCGGTGTCGCGGCACATGGCGTCGCGTCGTCGATTTCTGCGGGTTTGGCGTTCTTCGTCGGAGACCGGCGTTCTTCGCATTCTTCGTGAAGGAGGATGATGAAATATTGGTTTCTGTCAAATCCTATCAACGAGTATTTTTCCAGAAGTCGTGTGTTGGTCTTATTTTATTATTACGCCAACGGATTTCAAACAGGTTAAGAAACGATTAAATTAATTCATAGAATTAATTCAACGAATGAAACCGCCCAATTAATTCAACGAATAAAACTGCCCAATTAATTGGTGCGTTAAGAATTTAAGAAAACGCGTCAGTTGACTTTCATAATCACGGGTTTTCGTGGGTGCGTTACTTAACGGAAAAGAAACGGTGGGGCTCATGCCGGCCCCACCCCACAAATATCCTACCAAGGGGGTAGGATATTTTTGGATAGCACCCTATCCGTATCAACTTCGCTTAAGCAGCTTTAAGTGGCTTCAAGTGGCTTCCAAGTGGCTTAAGTGAAATAAAAATAAAATTGTCCCACAACTTTATTTTATTTCATAACTTAAAACCCAAAAATTAAAAACCACACCCGAGCAAACGCAACTCCGGAAGAGGAGTTTCTAAGCAAATATCGGCGCTTCGATTCCATCAGTGCCCTCGGAATTCGATTCCGGGCACCGGTTCAAATGTTAGAAAAAACCCGCTCGTCCGTTCACTGAACGTACCTGAGCCAAACTTCGGAAAATGATTCCGGGCACACAGGGCCTCGGAATCAGGTGCCGTCAGAAACTGCGCTCTTGTAAAATTCCAAAGAAAATTAAGAAAAAAATTTCCTTGAAATTTACGGGTCTTTACAAGGATGGTCGGGATGTCTGAGGGCATCCCTCCTAGGTGCATTCCAGTGATTGTGGAGATAGTTACCCCACCTACCTGATATGGTGCACTCCCTGTCATTGGCAGGACCACCAGTAGGGTCGTGCCTGAGGTCATTGAGGTGGAGTCTGACGATGAGGATCGGTCGGTCGACCCAATTCCCGCCACGCCTGCTTCGGCGCCAGATGTCGTACCGGATTCAATGCCCGATGCAGATCCTGCTGAAGATTTCTTGCAGGAGTATCCCGCATACGATCCTTCCAATTGTGCGGACTAAGACGAAACAGCCTCTGATGAAGAGGACAACAAAATATCCTGTCTCCTATCAAGGAAGCTAATCACACGCTTCATCAATGACACCCCCCAAGCACTATGGCTGAATTAAATAGACAGACTTTTCTCACGGTTGCACGAACTGTGCGCTGGGGTAGTGGATGCCCAAAATCCTCATATGCTCATCCGAGATCTCATGGCAGAGAAGATCTGGGAATACGATCGCGGGCTCAGCATTGGCTGGCAGCGGAGGAAGGCGACGAATGTCAAGAAGCTCCAGGAGGCTGAAAATGAGGTCCAACAACTGCAGGCCCAGGCAGATGAGCACTCAGCCTCTCTTAATGCTTAATCTGAGCTCATCTCATAGTTGAAGGCCAAGATGGCAGAGGTAGAAGAGCATATGAGGCAAGATTCTGGAGAGATGGCTGCCATTCAGGCTGACATAGAGAGGGCCCAAGCCGAGGCTAACAAACTGCGCCCCGTCGCTGCTGAGGAGGAGTGGGAGCTGAGTCAGCGGCAGCAATTCCTGGACACCACAAGTCAAAGGGTGGTAGAGCTACAATGCTCTTTTGACGGGGTCAATCCGTCCATGGGGGGAGTTGACCCTCGGGTACTGTAATAATTACAAACCCTTGAACGTACTTTTGTGCTTTAAATTTTTTTTAATGTCGTAGCATGCACGAGTTCCGCTATTTACACTGGTTTATTTTGTATCCTTACAATGTTTGCGGGATGTCCAGCGACAATTCCCTAAGCTCATGTGGGTTAGGCCCAATGTGAGAAACAAGAGATAGTCGCCTCATCGTCCAATACAAACACAGGAGTGGAAACCAAGCTTTAGGCATCTGGGGCTTGGATAACCAGTCTGGATTTCCAGGAAATAGGAGAGACCTGGCCGGAGAAGGAAGTTATCAAAACAGCTGAATTACCATTTTTCCAGTGTGCTCTTGTGCACGAACGGTGCAACACTAGGGGCGCTGAAATTGGTCCAAACAGATGAGAATGGGAAGAGTGAATCACGATACCCAAAATTCGGAACACTGTGAGGGTGGAGTGAAAATAAAGTACAACCATTAACCGTGGTGGAAAAACGGTATCCTTACTATGTTAGCCTGAAATGGGGACAACAAATGAGGGCCGAACGTTGACCATGTTCGCAACACGGGGCCTAACTCAAATATCATCGATCAGTCTTCTGGGACATTAGCCCAGGACAGTAGGCAGACCATAGGTCGAGCATCCATACTGTTAGGGGGTCCCTCGAAACATGACTGGTCTTCCGGAACGTTGGCCCAGGATAGCAAGTGGACCATAGGTTGAGCATCCATACTGTTAGGGGATTCCTCTAGACATGAAAGGGGATGAGGGTCCGAATAAGGGGCATGAAAAGCGTGGAATGTGGAGTGATGGTTTGTCCTAACAGAATCTAACACTCATGCAATTACACCACCGCGGTGGGAGTATGCCAGATGGGCGCATCAGTTCGATCGTGGATCATTCCTTCTTTCAGACAGGGCCTCTCTGGCGAGGGGGTCTGTCACTTCCCAATGTAATCTTGGTGAATCCTGAACTTGTTCAGGGCAGATTAATAGTTGCACGGTCCCCTACGAGGGGTCAGGCCCTGGGCCGGAAATGGGGAGGAAAAGGACTTTTGATTCCTGTGGGCTGGACCCTAGGCAAAATACCTGGGTGTCTCTACGTATCCCATGAGGATGGGAATCAAGACATATGTAGTTCTGGAAGAGCAGTGTAGTCATATACCAACACTTTACAGGGGAAATCCTCTCAGGAAGAGGCTCTGGTGCATCCCATGATTAACATGGGGTATCCTGAACTTGTTCAGGGTAGAACTGCAGTTTAGTGTCATGTGTCAAGGACATATGGACTCCTGCATTTTAATGTCATACGATAGGATGTGGAATTAAAGGCAAGAACCTAGGTAGTATGTGGTGCGGTATCCATGAAACCGACGTGAATGAGGACTTGGAGTCTAAATCACACCACGTACCCCCGATGGAAACTCTTCAGGTCGAGGGACCAAGAGTGAGAATTAGGTTGGGCCTGAAGCAGAGTGGTCTGGAATTCCTACGTACCCCATGGGGATGGGGATCAAGATACACATAGTTCTGAGAATGCAGTTTAACATCATGTGGTATGATGAGAAACCTTTCCGCGTTGGTACACATCCTACCAAAACTACTAAGCCCACGTGAGTCGTGCTCGGTGTGGGAAACAATAAGTAATGGTGGGACTTCCCCGACACAGGAAGGGGAATGATAGGATGAAGGGACACTTGGTGAATACCAGCCCAATGACACTAACACGACCATGTGGCGCACCTAGATGCACAAAGATGTAGAGCCGAGTATGTTGGAATTCCACTTGAACATGAGGAAGTGGAAATGTGTGAATCATGAAGCTCGAGATTTGGATCACAATGATGGTGGCATGATGATAGAGGATAAATGTTGACCGTGATGGAAACGCAGCATCCATATCGTGTTAGCCTGGAATGGAGATAGACACATGAGGGTCAACCGTTGACCATTTTTGAAACACGGGACCATGTCGCAAATGTCGTCAGAGATCCTTAGGGAGGTTAGACCAAAACGATAGGAGAGTCCTTAGGCCCAGCATCCATGGAGAACCCTTAATCCTAGCATCCATGTCGTCTGAGGGTCCTTTTGGATGTGGAAAAGGATGAGGATCCAAATAGCGAGCTCACAAATCTTGGTCATGGGATGAGGGGGATGTCCCCATGAAAGTCCCACACTCCTGGATCTTTTTCAAAACGCATCTAAATATGAAAATGAGGTGTATTAGATAGAGGGAGTCAAGTCCCTTCCCATAGGGAGATCTTAGTTTAGGGTCGTAGAATTCGGACCATGGATGGGAGGAAATACAGGAGGCACACGGCGGGTAATTACAAAACCCAACGTGGATGGGAACATAATCCCATACCACACCGCATAACCCCCTTGGGAGAGGTTTTAGGTCAAGGGACTGAGAACGAGAGTTGAGCTGGGCCTGAGCAAAGTGAAAAGGCATTTCTATGTACCTCATGGGGATGGAGATCAAGCTGCACGTAGTTCTGAAAGGGTCTTAGTTTAAGGTCTTAGAACTTAGACCATGGAAGTTAGGTTGGGCCAATGGGGAGGTGCTCGAGCGCTCCTATGTATCTCATAAAGATGATAATCAATCCATACATAGTTCTGAAGGGTGGAACAGTAATGTACCAATGCCAGGGAAGAAGGCGAGTGCGGGCATGGCCCTTGCACCAAAAGAAGCAGAATTTGATAAATCTTGTTTGTCCTTTAAGGTGAGTGGTTTTTTTTTGTGAAGCGATAGGCCTAGGGTAGAAAGCCCTGGTGTCTCCACAAGAATCAATCCGTGATAGGCGTTGACAAATGGCATGAAATGTGACCAATACCTAGCGTGATTTCCTCTACAACGAGGTCATCACAATGAGGTGTCATTTTTCGTTGTGTGTTCAGGGCGATAATGTCACAGTTTAGGGTCGTGTGATAGTACCAAGCATGCATTTTAATGTTATGCAGCATAGAAGTGGAAGAGATGATGCTAGGAGGGGAATGTGTATGGTGTTGTGTGACATAACCGACGTGGATGGGGACATGATCCCTCATTACACCGTACACAGTCCCGATATAGGAACCTCGGGAAAAGGGGCCCAAACAGAGGTGAAAGTTAAAGGGGCAGGAGAAACTAGCTCCCAACTGAGCTGGACCTGAAAACGAGCACCGTATTGCAGTTTCACCCCCCTAACATGCAAAGGTGCACTGAGGGATAATGCCAAGAGTGTCGAGATTCCACCTGGGAACGATGGGGTGGAACATAACATGAATCATGTAACCAACATTAAAGGCCTGAAGGGGCTGGCGTGATGATGGAGGATTACTACTGACCATGTTCGCAACACAGCATCCTGTCGCGTTATCCTGAAATGGAGACAAACAAATGAGCATCGACCGCTGACCATGTTCACAATGTGGGATTTGTATCAATTTTTTGTCTGAAACCCTCGGGGACGTTGGGCCGTAACGGTAGGAGATCCCTTGGGTGTTGTATCCAGGCCGTTCTTGGGGGTCCCTCTAGGTGTGAAAGATGATGGCAGCCCAAATAGAGGGGAACACAAATCTTGACATGTGTAAGGAACTTGACAAAGTTGAATCAGACACTCTTGGTCCTGGACCAGAGTACTCTTAACACATGGGTGAACCACTACAAGGGGTAAAGGGACCCAACTTGAGGGTAACCAAGAGATGGCGGATTCCCAGGACAAGGGGGGCATAGTGCCAAAAACCCTGTACCACACCTATATCCCCCCCTTAGAGAGGGACAGGCCAAGGGGCCTAAGTGACTGGGAGATCGGGAGATCTCCAATAAGTGGGGTTGGGCCTGAAGTCTAGACATTCTGTTGGTCCTACATATCCCATGAGGATGGGAATCAAGCCACACGTAGTTCTTAGGAGATCTTAGTTTATGGTCTTAGAGCTCGGACCATGGATGGATGGCATTTTCCAAGTAAGCACATACCTCGACCTGATCCCTAAGCCCACGTGAGTTAAACTCGGTGTGGGAAACAATGGGGGATGATCCTTATCGCAATACCTGAAACATCAATCGAGGGTAAGTCGGTGAAGATCCCCGAAGGACACCTTTAATGCGGCTTTGTTCCCCTAACGCGCAGATGCGCACTGAGGAATAGTACCAAGAGTTTCGAAACTCTACTTGGACATGATAAGAATGGAGAAGGATGTGAATTGTCTAACCAAAATTTTGGGCTTAATGGGGTTGGCGTAGTGATGGAGGATAATTTTTAACTGTGGTAGAAAAATAGACTCTATATCACGTTAGCCTGAAGTGGGAACAACAAACGAGCATCGACTGTTGACCGTATTTGCAACACGGGATTTTTATCAATTTGTCGCCCAAAACCCTCGGGGGAATTGGCCCGTAACGGTAGGAGAGCCCTTGGGTGTGTTATCTAGGCTGATCTTGGGGGTCCCTTTAGGTGTGAAAGATGGTGAAAGCCTGGATGAAGAGGAACACAAAGCCTGAAAAGCGGGTGTGGACATGTTCGAATAGAGTCCGACATTCCGGGTAACTAAACCGGAGTACCCTTAGGCACATTGGTGAATCTCCAAAAATGGTCAACAAAGTGGATCAGGAAAGGTAGGCCAAGGGGCCAAGGTGGGATGGAGATTTTCGAAAGATGGGGCTGGACCCGAAGCTTAGACATTCGGGTGGTCCTACGTATCCCATAAGGATGGGAATCAAGCCACACGTAGTTCTAGAAGATACCCAGGGGGTAGGATACCCTAATGAGAATGTGTACGGTGCGGCGAGTGACCCGACGTGAATGAGGATGTAATCCCACACCACACCGCATAGTCCCGTAGGAAAGAACCTAGGCCAGGGGGCCCGAAAAGGCCAAGGGGCCTGATAGTTGGGTTTTGGTCAGGAAGGCCTGGCCTATTCGCAGTTTAACATCTTGCAGTGAGGATGAAGGTTGGGGAATAGGATTCCCTGGATAGAGGATGTGTATGGTACGGTGAAAAAACCATCGTGAGTGTGGACATAATCCCTCACCACATTGTATGCTCCGAGTAAGAACTTGGGCTAGAGCTCAAAAAATCCAAGAGTCCTGAGGCAGGGCCTCAGTAAGGTAATGCGTACGGAATGGAAAGTAACCCGACGTGAATGAGGAAATAATCCTACACCAGGTTGTACACTCCTTATAAAAGAATTGGGGCTAGGGGCCCGACTGTTGGCACCACCCAGAAGGAATTTTGTCGCTTCGGGGTGGGGCAGAACGAATCATTGCACTCGATGTTTGGGACATCTTGGGGTGGACCCAAAGATCCGGGACACTGTTGACCATGTTTGAAACATAGTGTTCTTATGGTGACCTAGTATGGGAGCAACAAATGAGCATCGACCACTGACCATGTTTGAAATACGGGACTTGTATCGGCGTGTTGCTCGACATCCTCGAGGGCGTTGGCCCGAAGTGGTAAGTGGGCCCTTAGGCTGAGCATCCATACCATTTAGGGGCCCTTCCAAATGAGGAAAGTGATGGAATCCCAGTCAAGGAGTGGGTGAAGCATAGTTGTACCCATCCACAAAAGAGGCGAACATATCCAGGGGGGACGTACAGTCGGGTCGAGACTTTGTCGACGTAAGTTGGGGAAAAAGTGTGCACCCTGCCATATATCTTGACCCAAGGGGAAGATTTTGGCTTTTGGGCTGGGCCAACAGAGGAAATGTCTGGGCGTTCCTACATATCCCATGAATATGGGAATCAAGACATACGTAGTTCTTGAATTCCATACAGTTTAACGTCGTGAGGCAAAGACATGGGAGGATAGAAGAATGGGAGTGGGAACATGGTGCGACCATTATAATCCTCGTATGAGTGGGACTAAGGAAGACTACTCCTTATGTGAGGACCCTCCAAGAAAACTATACCCAGGGGGGACAGTCAAAGAGAAAAGCTCGGGGTTGGGCTCAAGACAAGACGTCTGAGTGTTCCTACGTATCCCATTAGGATGGGAATCAAGCCATACGTAGTTCTTGAAGCATAGTTTAAAGTCATGTTGGACGAGATATGCGTCTCATCTGGGGATATGTATGGTACGGAGGGTAACCCAATGTGAATGAGGACGTAATCCCACACCACACCATACAATCCCATAAGAGACCCTAAGTCGACAAAGTCCAAGGGGCCTAAGGCTAAGCATCGGTCAGGAAGGTCTGACTGGCTTCCAGTTTAACGTCTTGCATTAAGGATGAGGGCCAAGGGCCCGAAGAGGCCAAAGGGCATGAGGATAAGCCTCGGTCAGGAAGGCCTGACCGGCTTGCAGTTTAACGTCTTCCAATAAGGATGGGGGAGATCTTAGTTTAAGTTCATAGAGCTCGGACCATTTTGTAGTTTATCATCATGCAGGACGGTGTTGTAGTTTAGGGTCATGTGGGACCATAATGTACAGTTTAACATCATGACGGACGAAGATGAGCAGTTTAATGGCATGCAGGACTGTGGTGTAGTTTAAGGTCATGCAGGACTGTAATGTGAAGTTTAAGGTCATGTGGGACCATACAGTTTAAGGTCGTGCAGGACCAAGGGGCTCTGGAGAAGTACTTCTTGAGGGACTTGGATTTGGTGGGAGGAGTTATGCACTCACCGTCCATGGTCACCAAGGAGTATGCTCCATTGGGGTAAACCTTATGGATGACGTAAGGTCCTTCCCATTTGGGTTCAAGCTTGGGTGGTTTCCTACTGGGAATCATTGGCACTCAGAGGTCCAACACCAGGTCACCTTACAGAAAAGAGCGAAGGTGAACCTTCTTGTTAAAGGCTCTGGCTTTCTTATTCTGATGCCTTTCCAGATTGTACAGGGCACGAAGCATGTTCTCATCCAGTGCTTCCAATTCAGCTAGATGGATTTCGGCCACCTTATATGGCGCCTGCTGGTCATAGACTGCAGTGCGTAATGATGTCAACTAGATCTCAATGGGCAGGATGGCCTCAGCCCCATACACTAGGGAATATGGGGTCACCTAGGTGGAATTGTGAGTCGTCGTTCGATAATACCAAAGGGCATTGGGGAGCTTGTCCAGCCAACTCTTCTTGTTCTGACCAACCATCTTTAGCAGAATGTTAGAGAGGGTTTTATTGAATGTATCTATCTATCCATTTTCCTGTGTATGATAGTGAGAGGTATGGTTTGAACAGATATTGTACTTGGCGTATAATTTCTTCAGTTCGACTGCTCATAAGTTGGTTTCATTATCAGTGAGGACAGTGTGCGGGACTCCAAACCGGTGGATGATATTGGAGCTCACGAAGTTAACTATGGAACGGGCCTTGACCTCTTTGAGTGGAATAGCCTCTTCCCACTTGGAGAAGAAATCTGTAGTAGTCAAGATGAATCTACACTAATGAGCTTTCGCCGATGGATATGGTCCCACGACATCGAGTCCCCATACCCCAAATGGACAATAGTACTTGGTGGAGTGGAGAGACTCTGGTAGCCGATGCACAAAGTTATCATGAACTTGGAACATGTGGAATCTCTTGGAAAACTCAATACAATCATGGATCATAGAGGTCCAAAAGTATCCCAACCTTCGGATCTGATGGGATAGCTTGAGCCCAGCCTGGTGGGAACCGCAGGAACCGACATGGAATTCTTGCATGACCTGAGAAATCTTGACTCCTTGAATTCAATGGAGGAGAACACCATAGAAGCTCCACTTATATAGGATCCGCTCAAGACTGGGACCACTTTGGAGGGTAAATTGTAGTGCGTGGCATCGGATTCACTCGTGCTCGGCCCGATCATCCGGGAGGCAACCATTTTGGAGATACTCGACAAAAGGTTCCCTCCAGTCAGAAGTGGCCTCAACCACTGCATCTAAAGAACCTGGGACCCCTGATGTGGAGGGTCCGGTGGTAAGGTGGCTTACCCGCAAGTCGTCGTCATCCTCTGGGGTAACGGGGGTGATGACTCTCTGGTGTGCTATATGTATGATCAAATCACCTTGCTCGGGTTGTGTGATCGATGCAGCTAAGCCGACCAAAGCGTATTCTCGACCGTTATGTGACCGAGGGACATGGGTAACCTCTGGTTGAGAAGAGAACTGGGCCATTAGATAGAGAGTGCACTCTAGCAATGGCACAAGTTCCGGATTCCTGACAATGTAGTCGACATTGACCTGCTTGATGACTAGTTCAAAATCCCCTTTCACATGCAAATGGGGCACATCAATCTCAAGGGCCAGCTCAAGTCCAGTGATGAGAGCCTGATACTCTGACTCGTTATTGGTGCATCCTTCTAACAGCAAGAATGAGTACGGTAGAACATCTTGCTCCGGGGTGATGAAGACGATACCCAAACCCACTCTGTTGAGCTTAGGATCGTTGAGCCTCCTACCGGTGGGGATCCGAGAGGCACCGTCGAAGTGCATTTTCCTACATGAGATGGCATAATTGACTGAGAGGATTGCCTCATCAGGAAAATCCAGATCCAGGGATTGATTCGCAGAGGTTGGATGGGAAGCTAGGAATTCTGCCAATGCATATCCCTTGATGGCCTTCTGAGGCACTAACTTGGTGTCGAACTGCTGGAGGATCACCACCCACCGTGCTAGTCGGCCAGTTAACATGGGGAAATTAAGAATGTACTTTAGTGGGTCTACCCTAGAGACCAACTATACCTCATGGTGTTGCAGGTAATACCGTAATTTCTGTACGGAAAACACGAGAGCAAGTCATCTCTTTTCAATAGGGGAGTATCTGGTCTCCGTATCGAGGAGCATGCGGCTGAGATAGTATATATTGTTCTCTATTCCCTCATTGTTCTTCTGGGTGATAAGTGCACCAAGGGACCATTCCAGGGTAGTCACATAAAGGACCAACGGCTTTCCAAAGACGGGTGGTATCAAGACCAGAGGTTGGAGTAGATACTGCTTGATTTCCTCGAAGGTGTCCTGACACTCTTCATCCCATTCATAGGTGGTTTCTTTCTTCATGAGATGGGAAAAGGGCTTACACTTTCCATCCAGATTCGCAATGAATCGGCGTATATAGGCTAAGTGGCCTTGGAGACCTCGAAGCTCCCAAATATTACTTAGGGGAGGCATTTTGCTGATGGCCTTGATCTTCTCCTGGTCGATCTTGATGCCACGATATCTAACAAAAAAGCCAAGAAACATCCAGGAGGTGACCCCGAAGGCACACTTCAGTAGGTTCATCTTCAGGTGGAGGTAACAGAGGAAGCCGAACACTTTCTCAAGGTCCTTGATATGGTCTTGGCGCTGGTGAGATTTCACCACAAGATCATCCGCGTATCATTCCACTAGTGTCTCTAGAATCGGCTTGAATATGCGATTCATGGCCCGCTGATAGGTGGCACCTACATTTTTCAAGCTGAAGGGCATGACCTGGTAATAGAAAGTACCTTGGGGATCCCTGAAGGCAGTGGACTCCTCATCCTCGGGGTCCATCCGAATCTGGTTATACCCGGAATACCCATCCATGAAGAGAGGTCTTGGAACCCGGCTGTGGCATCAATCAAAAACTCTATCACTGGGAGGGGAAAATCATCCTTCAACCAGTGGAGGTTGAGATCGTGGAAGTCGATGCATACTCTGATTTGCCTATTCTTCTTCCTGACTAGTACAATGTTGGAAATCCACCTGGGGTACTAGACTTCCTTGACGAAGTTGGATTTGATAAGCTTGTCAAATTCAGCCTCAACCATGGCACCATGAGAAGGGTGCATATTTCTGGGAGGCTTCTTGAACCCGCGATGGTTTTTCGGGAGACCAAGGCGGTGGACGGCTACCTGGGGATCTAGTACTGGCATCTCATCGTAACTCTAGGCAAACACGTCATGGTGTTGTTTGAGAAAGTCCATGTACTATTGCTACTCCTCGAGGGGAATGGCTACACTGATCAATCTTAGTCTCGGATCTTCCTCGCTACCAAGGTTAACTTGTACCAGTTCATAGAACGTGGTAGATATGCCTTCTTCAAAGGCAGGGGGAGCATCCTCCAGGTCCTCTTCTCCACCTGTGGAGGGATCTCCCTTGGGGGGAGCTGCTTATGAGTTATCAAACCCTGATGGGTAGCTGGTGTCGGCCTGGGCAGCAGTGGTCATCATATCAGGAGACTCATGCGCCACTGAGACCATAGCAATGAAGGTATTCGATCCTATCCCATCTGTCCTTCGGCCTAAGGGGCCATGCTTGATGACATCAAATAAGTAGTGACGTGTTGGATTGAGTCGGTTAATTCCAACCCGGAAGAAGAGACACATGTGATGTACCGCCGTCGCCATAAGCCTAACATCCTGATACCACACAGGGGTAGGAGGTTCCGGGATCACTTGAGCCTGGTTGGTGTAGGAGTATGAGGTGATTTTCCACCATCGCTTGGACATGGGAACATGTCTTCCCCTTATACCCGAAACAACAAAACACTGCCCCATGTCAGGGGTCGTGGCCTCCAACCGATGGATCGGGAAGATTTAGGCGTCATCCAGGCCTGCCCAGGGATCACTTGTGACCGGGGCGGGTTCATCCTCACTTTCCAGGATTTGCTTATCCTTGATCTTGTAATAGTCAGCGTCCAGATAGCGGGTTTCACAAGAGATGAAAGGATATGCATCTCCTTGGAGCACTCCTACTTGACCATTGAAGGAGTACTTGAGTCATTGGTGATACAATGAAGGGACCACTACATGCAGATGGAGCCATGGACTTCCCATCAATGTGTTTTATGCAGTGTCCTGAGAGACAACCATGAACTCGGTGCTGGAAATTAGGCCACCGAAATGGGTCTTCAAGCAGATCTTTCCGACTGGGGATTGCTCAATCCTGTCATATCCCTGGATTCTGAGGTCGGAGGGAGTTAAATCATCCTCAGACAAACCTAGCCTTTACAGTGTCCAAATCGGGATTAGTTTAATCCCAAAACCTGTGTCAACAAGGCAGTGGCGAACTTCCACGCCATTGAACTGGACAATGACGTATAGTGGGAGAATATGCCCATGTATGGGAGGGTCTTCATCTTCACCGGAGAATGTGATAACTGCCTGGCATTCGGTGTTCTCAATTGCCTCAGTGTGGAAGGCTTCTGTAGCTTCTACCCCTGTCTCAAACTGGAGGGGGCTCTTTAGGGCCTCGGCAAGTGCCTCACGCATTTTAGATGATAGGAGAAGAGACTCAAGAATAGAAAGACTTGCTGTAATGCAGGCAAGGTGATTCAAAACATCATACTTTCATGCCAAATGCAAACCTCTGCTTACAGGAGGTCACTCTACAGTTAGAGTTATGGCGGGCCCTGCCGGCTGGACCTGCGGCTGTCTCGTACTAGGTACTTCCCGCTGCCCTCTAGTTGATGCCTAAAATTTAGCTGCTAGGTTATGACTGGAAAACTGAGATTGGCCTGTAGTAGGGCAAGACTAGCCACGGTACGGATGAGACAGATCTACCTAATCTAGTATTAAAAACGGTGGTGGAGGTAGATCTTAGGGCACCAGATGAGGTTGTGTGTGCTGAGCTCTGCACTAGGCTTACTGTCTGGTTTCAGTAGCATGCACGGCCTGACAGAAAGTGCCTTCTGTCATGCCTCAACGAACCATGTGGTTGCGGTTCCGCTAACGTTGACGTCGGCTGGGGACATTGGGGAGGTTTTCCTGGCATTCCCCCTCGTCGGAAGTCATATAGAGATTTACCAGCTCCACGGTATTAACCGAAGCATACCCCTGACTGTCGCTCAAAGAGTCATCCACCACTAGGAAGATTCTGGGAAGAATCCCCATCTCAGGGGGAATGAAATCACTGAGAGTGTGGGATGACGATGGCAGTGGTGGAGTGCGTTGCTTCTTCTTGTGTCGCCGCTGCTTGCCCTTTTGGGAATAGGTCGACTGAGATGTCGATGCAGTGGTACTGATCGCATCTTCTGAAGGCTCCGGATGATTCAGGAATGCCTGAATGATACCATGGGAATGAGCGATGGTTTTACAAGACATCCATTCATCATACTTCTGGGACCCATGGCTGGGAACCTGCTGCCACTCACCTTCATCGTCGCTACCGCTTTCTGACCTTACAAAGACACCTGCCACTTGTTTCGGGGTCGGGCCCAACCTAACTATGTTGTTTTCAACCTGGTCTTGGAGCCAGTCTTTAAACACATAGCACTACTTGAGGGTGTGCCCCAGAATCCGGTGATAGGGGCAGTATTTGGGGTGATCGGTGAGATTCGCCTCTGTCGGCCTTCTGCACTCGGGTAAACACACAATCCCCTGCTCTAGGGCACTTCAGAAGTAACCGGGGACCTGATTCTCGTTGAACAAGTAAGTCTGGTGCCTTCTTTCCAGATAGGGGGCCCTGGGATCCTAGCCCTGACGAGGGGCCGGAGGGGCCTGCCGAGGAGGCAAAGCCTAATTGTCTCGCCTAGGTAGTGGTGGCGCATTGCGCAGGGGAACTTGTCAGTTTTGAGGCGGTCGCTGCTGAGAAAAAGCATGTGCTTGAGGTGGAGGGCCTTTGCAGGGTAGCGGAACTGGTGCCACTAGAAGTAATTATAGCTACCTGGGGGATTCTATTTGGGCCACCGTGGTAGTTTCGACTCTGGCATCCCTCATGGCTGGGATCACAGGGGGTATCAGACGTGCCTGAATAGACTGTTGCAGAGCTTCCTTGAGGCGTTGAGCCTTATCTAAGAAGTTCTGGAACCCTCTGGGGTAGTTCTAGGTGATCAGGAAAGGAACCAGTTCTGTTTTAATATTCCCTATGCACATCATCAGTAATTTCTCCTCAGTCGGTGTCATGTCAAGGGAGTATGTAATCCCCTTCCACCGGGCGATGAAGTCCGCGACTCGCTCGTCAGGCTTTTGTTTACGCTTGAAGAGGTATGTGATGCTAGTCTTTCGGGTGGTAGAGCTAAACTAGTATAATAACTACTGGCAGAGATCCTCCCAGCCGGTCACCAATCCGATAGGTATCTAGCTATACCAGACGAATGCAGGAACCTCCAATGTCTGCACAAAACATCAGAGCTTGGCGGCTTCCTATTGTGTCGAGGTCCCCAACATGGGGCCACACCTGGAGGAAAAATGAGCCAAGTGCTACATCAGGTCCCCAGTCCCGTTAAAGGGAGATAAAGTGAGATTCCCAAAACCCAGGGGTGCGGGCATATCATCCACCCATGCGGGATATGGCTTGCCATATGGTGGTACTACCACCTGCCGCGTTTCCAATGCCTCGAGGTGGGCGATGAGTGCCGCTATAGGATCATCTGGGTGGGGGTCCCTGTCTTGAAGGGGATCCTTAACTAAGAGTGCATTGATGGGCTCTTCGACATGGTAAACGGCTTCAATGGATCGTGGAGAGACTGGCGGAATGACCCTCGGGGCAACTCGGGGAACCCGGGCTGGATTCCTCGGATTGCCTTAACGTTCAGGAGGGTATCACTCCCTCTTTCCATGAGTTCCAGCTTCTTCCCTGTCCATGGGAGTAGCATGAGCAGGGTTTCCCGGAGGCATCTCGTCAGGGGGAAGTTGTTCCTGCCCCTACTGCCCCGGCTTAGGATCACCATAGTCAGGTCTCCTCTCTATAGCGTGCTCGGATAAGAGTTTGTCGACCAATCTCTTCTACTCAGCAAGTTGTTGGCGCAATGCAACCTTCTCGGGGTCATCATCCATTTTCTATACTGAGTCGGACGGGTCGGAGTGCTTGACAGTTCTGACATGTTCTTTACCCTTACCGACATTCTGACTGAGTGCCAGCGACTCGGTGGGCGCAGGGAGGCCTAGAAGGTTCCTCTACTGATGAGTAATCCTCCCTGATGGGTCCAACAGCTGTGGTACACCCTCAGGAGGTAAGTCTCCATCGAGAAACTCCATCTCGTCCTCTTTGTCCACTATGTCAGCCATGTGGACAGCAACCCTTCTTGGGGGCATGTCCTCAATGTCGCATAATGAATCGGGCTGTCGTCGGATAGGATTGAAGAGGAGGGCGGCATACTGTCCCCAACCATGGACTTGCACATGGGGGTAGCTTCCTTGATGATTTTGTGGAGTACCTTGAAACTCTGAACGCATTTTTGTTGGAGGGCGCTCTGGCGACCTAGTGACTCGAGGCGTTGGGCCACGGGGAGTGCAGCCAAATCGACCAGACGGCATTGATCGCTGATTTCCTTGAAGTGAACTCGGCTCCTAGGGTACAGTACTCGTTGATAGCGAAGAAGAAAGTGTTTTTCCCATAGGTTTTGATAGAAGCACTCAAATTTCTCCGGGGTGAGGGATTCTAGTGCACACAAGTTTGACGCTGCCACCGGCCAGAACTTCTCCGAGAAGTGGTCTGTTGCGAGAATGTTCCAGAAGATCCTGGGCTTGGATTCAAGGTATGGCCCCGTATTTCCCCACTCGTCAGTTGGGGTTGGATGAGGGACTGGTAGCGGTACTGAGGCGGACCGCTGGGACAGTAAACTGGGCGACAGAGAATACAAAGAACGAGCTGACTAGCCTTCGAATTCTGGGCCATCCTCCGAAGAGTGTGATGACCTGATCATAATTTCATGATACAGAGGGCTAATCTCCACAGCCTCTAGTGCAGGGATTACGGCTAACGACGATGGGTCACGCTGTTGCTCAATTGTCATCGGTCCCCAAAATAGCTCTCTATGATCTCTGGTTGAGGTAGAGGGTGCTTTTGGTGACAACAGTGGTGACTGCATGGTTGGAACCTGCAGGATTCCCAAAATTTCCTCCTCTTGGATGTACCTGCGAAGAGAGGTGGGAATCCAGTGGACCTCGTATTCTGGAAGGATGAGGCTGACACGCCTTGTTCCTACCCCGGTCCTTGATACGGAGGAACGAGGGGAGGGTTCCAATGCCGAGTCACATTCTGCTTCAGAATCCGAGAAGCGGACTGGTTTGATCCCTGTCCGGGCCTTCCTGGGATTCTTCTTGTGGCAGTGACGACCCACCCTCCTACCTCTAGATGGCTCTTCAGGACGAGGCTGATTCTCGACATGTGGTCTCGGGGCCGTACTGGCGCTAGGGCGGAGAGGAATTCCGCTTAAAATGGCCAGGGTGTTAGGGGAACCAAGGAAAATGTCGAAGGGAACATGAGGAAGACCTCCATGTACAACACCTGAGTGGGAAAAACCTCCGTTGGAACCAGCGGGAGCATGGGGAGGACCTCCATGCTTGGTGCGGGTGGAGCGAGGTTGACCTTCACCCCTATGGTTTCCAGGGCGAGGAAGACCTTCGCCAGTTGCGGAAAGGACGTAGGGAGTATCCCCACATTGGGGAGGGACCAGATGGTCAATGCCTTCATATAGATGATCGGGGGTAGAAGGAGTAATTCCATACCCAATGTGGTGGGCACGGGAAAGAATTTCGCGCTGAGTGTCACTGTCGTGGGGCAGGTCTTCATTCGGGTTAGGGGTAGCATGGTCCATACCTCCATGACGAGTTTCGGAGCGGGGAAGGCTCATGCTATCTACAGTGGTGGTACGGGGAGGAACTTTTTACGGGGTGACATCACCACAGATTGGTTCGCGACGATCACCACTCAGGCCTGCGACCCGGAGAGTCAACCTAGCCTTCCCATGGGGTGGTTGGGGCCTCGAACCCAGTTGGGCGTAGGATTGTTCCTGCTCAGTGTGTGCAGGGGATTCATGATATACGTCGGCGATGGTTCGGGCCACAGTAGTTGTCGACGTCGACGCCCCTTGGCAGGCGCCCTCAACTCGGGCTCAATGCTGGCGTCGGGTCAGGCGTGCCGGTGCGGGTGGTGCAGGGGAATAGCCTACCTGCTCCTCTGGAAAGGCCGGATGGCGGTGCTGACACGGTCGAATAAGGGCCCTTGATTGGATTCCTTGGATTGGGACTCTGACTAAACTTAGCCGGACATCAACCACCTCATCAGCGTAAGGCAGGGAGTCTTCAAGGCGTTTCGGGGACAGGCTCCCAAAACGATTGAATGTTGGGGTGGGGAGTAGGGGCTCCCTACACAGCCCTCGAGGGCGGCATTGACGGTGGGGTCTGGATACCTCTAGGTCCAGGTGAGCCATATCCTGAGTTGGGATTATTCCCTCCTTCTCATAATGATGTATGAGGTCGTTAATCACCCTTCGTTGGATGACATATGATGGGGAGAGGGGGCATGGGCGCCCCACGCTCGTGGATGCAGACGCTGTTGTAGCAGTAGTGGAGCCACGCAGAGCGGCTATGCTAGTATTTTCCCTGCCCTTGCGTAGGCGGGTGGGCAGCGATCGTGTTCCTATAGCAGCAACCAGATTCCTGAGAAGTAGGGAGATTAACTCATCAGCACTGCGAGGAAAATAGATCAAAAACCAGTTCCCCAGCGTCATTCCGTCTTTCGTGGTCGACAAGAGGGATCCACGCAGACAACGTTGCAGAACGGAATGCCCCACATTCTACTGCCCCAACTTTCGATGAGTTTCATGCTAGGCCCACTATTTTCTTGGAGGGACCCGGTTCCGGATATCTGGATCCGGTGACACGTCAATCTACTGGTGTTTCGAGTGCTACTAATCTCCACATTGAGGAGAATACCTTCACGTCGGGTTCACCATTTCTTTTTCCGATGCTTTCACCGAGGCATGTGCGTCCATCCGCTGGGGCGCGACAGGCGCGGCTTTTGTGTTGCCTTGCATTCCCGCTTTCCAAAGGCGGGCGGTATCCACTCCTTATTCAGGGATGTCTGCTCCTTGATCGAAACCGGGATGATGGGATGTTGGTTCTTCCTTGGATTCCTCCTCAGAACTCGTCACCTAGTCCGGGTCTCCCTCATAGATTTAATATGTTGTTCGTGAAAATCTTCTCAGTGCCATGTTTCCATGGACGCTGGTTAAATACACTGCTTCTGTCAGGACATTCCAAAGGGTCTGGTCAGGGCAGTAACCTTTAGTCGGGGGAGTATTTACGTCGAGGCATCAGTAACGTGTCTGAAAGCTGGGGAATTGGTGTGTTTGTCTTTTGTCCCTTATTATAGGGCTTCTCGAGGGCGCAGAATCCTAAGGCATCCCACATCGAGCGCGGGGAATCATATTCCCTAAGCATATATCTGAGGTTTTCCTCAGATTCCCATGTTTAGCACAGGGTATGCCGTGAGTTTAACGTCCAGGGGAGACGGATCAGCCTGATCATAACACCAGCTGGGGTGGATCAGATTGAGGAATCCCCCTTGAGGGAATGTCGATATCGGATCCAGCTGATGGGCGGCTTCCTGAATGCTGTGGAGGGGAATGGGGTGGCATGATCTCACCAGGATGTGGCGTCCCGGGTAAGAATCAGGATGGATGATGGACAATTGCATGGAGTGAAGGAGGAATGAAATGGAGCTGTCATGGAGATGGCGGTGGTGATGGGATTTAGTCTCGAAGAGACTTCCTACGTATCCCTGTGGTAGGGAATCAAAGTCCACATAGTTCGGGATGGATGTGTGGGGCTTACAATCTAGGTTGCCCAAGGTGTTGGAAGAACCGATGTGAATACAGTCGGAACGACCAGGTGGTGGTGGGATTGAACCTCGTGAAGCTTCCTATGTATCATGCCTTAACATGGATCAAAGACCACGTAGTTCAGGTTGAGCGCTGGAGAACCGGCATGAAAAGGACCTTGGCCCAATGGGTGGTGGGCTTGCACCTCAGGGACGCTTCCTATGTACCATGCCTTGACATGGATCAAAGTCCACGTAGTTTGGGAAAAGGGACTGTTATACTGACACAAAGGGGTGTTGGAACAACTGGATGGTAGGGTCACAACGGATTACTGCTGGATCAGGATGCAGTTTAATGTCATTCGGGATGGGGACGTGTCGGAGAACCGACATGAAGAAGGACCTTGGTCCAGGTGGATGGTGGGATTGCACCTCGGGGAGGCTTCCTACGTACCATGCCTTGAAATGGATCAAATACCACATAGTTTAGGTGAAAATGGGGGCTTGGAACACTGACCTGAAGACGTTCGGGGCCAATGATTATTGGGCTTGAATCTCCGGTAGGCTTCCTATGTACCACGCCTTGACATGGATCAAATACCACGTAGTTCAGGTAGTGGTTTTTGTCAACGAATCAACGTGATGGTGAACCCATGGGTCCACTGGTGGTGGGATTGAACCTCGTGAGGCTTCCTATATACCATTCCTTGACATGGATCAAAGTCCTCATAGTTCATGATAGTCACAAAAGCTTACCACTGGACTAGAATTCAGTTTAACGTCATGCGGGACGAGGGTGTAACCTGACATGAATAAGCAATGGGTGGTGGGCTTGAACCTTATGGAGGCTTCCTACATACCATGCCTTGACATGGATCAAATACCTCGTAGTTAAAATGGATGTACAGATTAATGTCATGCGGGACAGAATACAGTTTAATGTCATGATGGATGGGGGCATACAGTTTAACGTCATGTTGGAAGAGGACATACAGTTTAACATCATGCTGGATGAGGGCATACAGTTTAACGTCATGCTGGATGAGGGCATAGAGTTTAATGTCATGTTGTACAAGGGGATTTCCATGGTCGATGCTTACTCTAAGCCCACGTGAGTCATGCTCGGTGTGAGAAACAAGAGGCAGTAGAGAACTAACGATCACGTCGCGAAGGGTGCGTCCGTGAGAAGCGAAGAGGGACTTACGCATTAGGCAGCCCATGGTGCTGGTAATTACTCTAGGATGGAGGCCCAAAGTGTGGTGAAGCGCGGCGAGAGAGGGATTTGGGACCGAAGATGGGAGGTACCTCGTTCCCTATCGCACCCTCCACTGGCCTTGGTAGTGGGGAAGTATGGAGGTGCATGTGTGCTACCTTCTTTAAGAGAGGCTTGGGGCTTACACTCAAAGGAATACCTTCCCCTGTGGACAAAAGCCACTCCGATAAGGAGGATATCATCCCATGTGAGGGTGATTCCATTCCCATGGAGACGAGCGGCGTAAAGAATGTCTGAGCCGGGGGGACCCTGCGTGCGTGGCATGGGGTCGGGTCACAGTTTAACATCATGTGTTTAGGACAAGGTGCTTGGTAGTTTAACGTCCTACAGCTCGGACAAGGTGGGTTTTCTCCTCACCCCTAGGGCTTACATAACCATCACCCTTTACCCCTTGTGGGAGGGAAGGCATCGGCAAGGTCATGGAAAAGGGGGTTCACAGAGCGAACCATCAAGGGGTCCATGTTAGCGTGGCTATGCGAAGAAGAAATAGTTGTTAGTGTGCCTATGCGAAGAAGCATTAATCGAAGCAACGCTATGGGTGGTGTCGTCCATGGGACTTTGAAATCACATCGTGCAAACCTGGAGGGTCGCACGGGAAGAGGAATTTCCAAGAAAATGGGTCCACAGGTAGGGACCTTGCGGAGCTTGGTTGCTTTGCATAGTGGAGAGCACTTGCAAAGGAGTGTGCTTCGCAAAGTGGAGTGCCTTGGCCTTAGCATGGGGCAGAGTTGTGAGTGTGAGGTGCTTCGCAAAGTGGAAGGTTGTTCTCAGAGCAATGCGTCACGAAGCCGAGGTGCCTCGCAAATCAAGGTGTTGTGAAGTAGTGTGCTTCACGAAGTACAGTGACCCTACCTTGGCATGTGGATCACTTTTATAGGATGGGTGTTTCGAAAAGCATAAACGCTCCGCAACTGTCCAGGTTCCCTTGGGAATCCCCTTCCTTCGCGTAGGCCCTTAGGCTTCGCGAAGGGCATACCTCTCGGAAGAGGGTCTCAAAACAAGACAAGGCGAAGGCCTCTCGCGAAGCAAAAATACCTTGCAGAGCTCATGATTCCCAGAGTGAATAGTGCTTCGCAATTTGGGAGTTGAGAAGCTGAAAGGTTAGATTGTCCATCCAGAGAGCTCATGGGGAGCTCGGTATTTATAGGCAAGGGGTGCCGTGAAGCAGAGCTCACGCGGCGCGAAGGGGGCCTTGGTGGCTTCATGGTGGTTCACGAACATCAACTGGATTCGTGGAGAGTTATCACCTCCTCCGCTTCGCGGCGGGTCGCAGACATCAGGGCGTTCGTGGAGAGGTACCGCTTCTGGTGTTTCGCGGTGGGTTCGCGAACTTCAGGGCGTTTGCGGAGCTTTACCGCATCTGGTGCTTCGCGGCGGCCATGGAGTCAGGGGGCTTCGCATCGGGGCTTCATGGGGAAGGGCGCGGGACCTCTTTTTTCTTCGTTCTTTTCATCCAATATTTTGGCGCCAACAACCACCTATGAATTTAGTACATGAAATGGGTCTAGTATGTACTTTCTCAAAAGGGATACATGGAATACATCATGTACTTGAGATAGGTTTGGTTGGAGTGCTAGTCAATAGGTCGCTGCTCCAATGCAATAAACGATATCAAAAGGCCAATGTACCTTGGAATAATATTTCCATTCTTCCCAAATCTCTTCACTTTATTCCATGGGGATATGCAGAGGAATGCCTTATCTCTAACATCAAACTTTAGGTCTTATCTAGGATTGTTAGCATAGATCTTTTTTCAACTCTGAGCATCCTTGATTTGATGATGAATGGTATTAACCTTCTCTACAATTTCCTCAACCATTTTAAGACCTATAAGTTTTTTTTTCAAACTTCATCCCAACATGATGGTGTTATTCACCTCTTCCCATAAAGGTCTTTATAGGGAACCATTTGGATGCTCAAGTGGAAACTGTTGTTGTAAAAGAACTCAACCAAAGGAAGATATTGGCCCCATCCACCTTTAAGTCCATAGAACATGATCTCAACATGTCTTCCAATGTTTAAATAGTCTACTCAGATTTTCTATTAGTTTGAGGATGATAGGTAGTACTGAAATTCAGCTCAGTGTTTAGAGCATGTTGGAGACTTTTCTAGAACTTGGAGGTGAATCTTGGATCTCAATCAGATACAATTGATAGTGGTAATCCATGAAAACTTACTACTTCTATGATGTATATCTATTCTAGTTGGTCCAGTGTGAAATCCTCTCAAATTGTGATAAAGTAAGTTGTCTTTGTAATATGATCCACAATAACCAATATGGAATTATTTCCTTTGAATTTCTTCAGAAGTCCAGTGAAAAATTCCATAGTAATGTTTTCCCATTTCCATGTTGGTATGGGTAATGGTTGAATCATCCCCTTAGACTTCTGCCTTTTATCCTTCACTTGCTGACATATCATGAACTTTAATGTATATTCTTTGATCTCCTTCTTCATGTTGTCCCACTAATAGTTCTCTTATAGATCTTGATACATCTTTTTTTCCTTGGTGAATAGAGAAATTCAAACTATGTGCATTATCCAATAGTTCCTTCCTTAACTCAAGATTTGATGGAACACATAGTCTTGACCCAAATCTCACAATTCCTTCTACATTAACACTGAACTTAGAGGGTTTCCCTTTTATTATAGTTTTCACTTTCTTCTGAATTCCGACATCATATTTTTAGCATCCCTTAATCTTTCCAAAAGAGATGTTGGAGAAATAATTTGTGAAAGTATTGGTGCTTTTCTTTTATTTATGATTCCCATTTCTATCCTCTTCAAATCCAAGAAGATCATATCCTACTCAATTCTCATCAATGATATAATTGTAGGGTCCTTTATACTTAGATCATCCACCACCTTATTTACTTTACCATGATGGTAGTGGATTGAATAGTCATAATTCTTGATGAGATCTAACCATCTTCATTGGTTCATATTAATTTATTTCTATTTTAATATATATTTGAGGCTCTTATTATTAGTATATATCTCAAACATATCCCCATAGAGATAATGTCTCCATATTTTCAATGCAAAGATCATAGCTGCCAACTCCAGATCATGTGTGGGATATTTTTTTTTTGTGAATTTTAACTTCCTTGAGGCATAATCAATGAATTTTTCATTTGTCATCAACACACATCCTAATCCCTTCTTCGAGGCATCGTTGAAAATTATGAAAAGTTCCCCACTTGGGGGTAGTGTAAGAATAGGGGTAGTGATAAGCCTCCTTTTCAACTCCATGAATCTTTATTCACATTCATCATTTCAATAAAACTTGACTCCATTTTGAGTTAAACTAGTAAGATGGTTTGAAAATGATGATAAATTTATCAAAAATCAGTGATAATATCTATCTAACCCAAGGAAGTTATGGATATATTTCATGAATGTTTCCCTCGGATATCCTTTAATTTCTTTTTTATTTAAAGGATCTACATATATCCCATTGATTGTGATGATATACCCCTAGAATGAGACTTCCTTCAACCATAAATCACATTTTTTGTAATTTTCATAGATATTCTCCTTTCACAAGGTATTTAGTGTCACGAACCTCTTTCTTCAAGATGAGGTAACAGAAAGAAAAGTGTCACGCCCTTCCTTCTTCAAGATGAAGGAGAGATAATGACCCCTGAGTCCCGCCTTGAATAGGCACCAGAGTGGCGACTAGCACTAAGGGTATAGAATCTCACAAAAAAATGGAAGGCGTTACCCTTTTTAATGAAAACAAGATCAGGAGATAAGATAGTAAAAATCCCAAACAAAACCAAAAATTTATATAAAAGAAACAAAAATCCAACCCATGCATCATTTAAATGTAAATTGTGACAAAAGTACAACCAAAGCACCAAAGCAAGTACCAAAAGAAAAAGACTAAGCAGCAACACAACAACTATCCCAGTGCCTGATCTAGTAAAGTCCATCGTAGTCCTCAATGTCCTCATGGAAACCTGAAAACAGTTTTATAACGTAGGGTGAGCATACAAGTATACTCAGTAGGGAGACCAAAGTCACTCATGTAGAGGTGGGAGAAGCATAATAATTCACCTATAAAAACAAGGTAAACCAATCACACCTACCAAGGAAAAATATTAACCAGCCCAACCTCACCAAGGCATGCTCACCAAATAACGCAAGTCAAGTAAGGTAATAATATAATCACATTGATGATTTGGGTACCCCACACCACTTTTCCCACTAGTTAACTGCTCATTTCTAATGGATAACATCTTGACGCTACCGCCCTTCCCCAAATGCAACCCCACTGCACAACTTCCTGCATGCACCTGGGCCACAAACCACACATATCCCACCCATAGACACCTAGGTCACAACAACCACACCTCTCACCCAAAAACACTTGGGCCTCATCCCTAAGATACCTGGGAAACAAACTTGGCCTGCAGACACTTGGTCCCCTCATCCACAACACAACCTACCCGAAGGATCTTGGGCTATAGTAAACCTCAATCCATTATAGCCTACCTAGATACACTCGAGCGGTAAGAACCCAGAAGGGGATGCGAGGAAGAAATTTAGTAACCATCCATCCATCCTCCCACTGGGATATTCGGAAAGACACCCTCCCCCATGAAATGGGGGTGTTCGGTACATAATGATCAATAAGGGTGGGGTTCGTATTGAAAATCACAAGTTACTACAATTTATACATATATTTAAATAAGCACTCATCCCAACCTATGGGTTTCAAAAAAAACTGGCCCACACAGAACCACCTTTTCTACTACCCCTATATGAACAACCACACAACAGCCACAACCAAAGCATAAACCCAACCCCTTTTTCTTTTAATCATTGGTTGTTCTTTATTAATGAGTTCAATATAATTAATTTTAAAACTACCCAAGAAACCACTATCAGCAACCATTCTCAACACAACAAGCAAGTCAGGATATAGATTCACTATACAAATAGCACATGACTACATTGTAGTCCCACTACACAACATCGCTCGACGGTAACAACACAAAGGTAGTCCCACTACCTATAAGTTCATCCATTCCAAAATCAAACAATATCTCAACCTGATATCCAATCACACCTCCTGTACCACCCCATATACAAATTCATTCCCTCTGTCCACCCCTATGCCCGTAATAAGGCTACCAACAACAGCATAACACAACCCTAACAAAGTAAAAAACCTAACCAAACATAGCACACAACCACACCATTAAGCCGATCATATTCAGATTTAGCAAGAGGGTTTCTTTAATTCCACTTTAAATAACATTGGTGATCATAGAACAGGTTTTCTCCTAGGGAATCCATTTATTTAACCAATTTTACATGATTAAATGGATTGATATTTGAAATTATTTATAGAGTATCAATAGTAAGAACAAAAACATCAATAGTGTGAAAGAAAAAGGCCACCAACGTCCATGATTTTTATAAGTCCATACAGCCACAAAAAATTATAACAGGAAAACAAGGATAATAAAATAAAACAGTTCTCAACATTCATCCATCTTCAATCTCCTCCCGTTATCATAACAGGTCCTGTTATATTTTTTTAATCATCTTTCCCCCTCATTTATTACTCATGTTAAAGAAATAATTTAGTTGTTCTCTACCAAGAATCATTACTACACCCACCCTGCATGATACACAGTTAAATATAGATGAAGTAAAATCTCTACTTGGAACAACAGGCAAAAAGAACTCATTGCACCAAACAGGGGGCCGCGTGAGTAGCAGAAGACTCCAAGGAAAACCAAATAGGGAGGGAGCTATAGTACATGCTCATGAATCTTTGAGGAATAGGGACCCCAAGTGCACCATGATAGAATGAAATATTCTAAGGAAATAGGATATCTTGGATTTATAAATGGTGAGATCCTAATAACCAGGGAGATTATTTCAAAGTTCATGAAAATAGGGTCGTGGTTTGACAACATGGCTAGGCAGTTACAAGGTTTTGTGGGACATTACAGATATTGAGAATTTAATTATTCTCCTTGGAGATGGTGTAAATGAATTAAAAGGGTTAAGAGTTGATAGGTTCTCATTTAATGATGAAAAACACGTAAGAGGGGAAGAACTGGGAAAAAACCTAAGAAAACTAGAAATGACGTTGATGCTGAATCTTACACTAACGCGGGCACTGATGTTGACGCTGACGTCGACACCACCGCCGCCACCAATGCTGATGCCGACAGTACAAAATGACTCACCGACATTGACAGTACGAAAATGACTCACCGACACTGACAGTAAAAAATGACTCGCTGGCACCGATAGTACAAAAATGACTCATCGACATCGATAGTACAAAATGACTCACCAACACTGACAGTACATAATGACTCACAGACAATGATAGTACAAAACGACACACCGAGACCAATAGTTCAAAATGACATTTCAACACCAATAGTTCAAAAGGACATGTTGACACCCACAGTTCAAAATGACTCATCGAAACTGATAGTTTAAAATGACACGCTGACACCAATAGTTCAAAGGAAACATCGACACTGAAAATTCAAAATGAATCTCCAACACCAACAGTTCAAAAAGACATGCTGACACTGGCAGTTTGAAATGACACACTGACACCAATAGTTCGAAATGACACACTGACACCAACAGTTCAAAATGATTCTCCGAAACTAATAGTTCAAAATGACACACCGACACCAACAGTTCAAAATTACACATTGACACCGATAGTTCAAAAAGTCTCACCTATAGCCCCTAGAACACCCCAAACACTATATTTTCATAAATCAATGTATTATAGAGGTCTATAAAGTTACATCAGATTCCTATAAAAACATTATCACCTTTTAGAATTTAAAACCAACTAAAGAAAAAAAGGGGGGCTCGAGAAACCACCCCATAAGATACCTCCTAAGGATAAACCACGCTATGTTGTTCGAAAACTGGATTGAAAACCTCGACATCTAAGAACACCTCCCTGAAATCACTTGACCCAAAAAACCACACAAACACCAGAGGTGAAACTATCATGACACATGGATTAGTGAATTTCTTCCCCCATGTCAAGATATTATCCACTTTGGGCGGAACTGACTTTCCCACACAGGTTTAATCACATCCGCATTAATGTGTCCTGATTAGGAATCAGGTCCTCCCTTCCCCTTATGTTGATACTTCTCACACATCAGAGAAAAGTAAACAACTCATTTCATATAAATAAGGTCAATCATTAAAACAAAATCAATGCATAAATAAAAACACGAAAAAAAAACTCAGAACAGATCTGGGTATTGGGGAGGCATCTATGCCTCCATCTCCCAAGTACTCTCCTCGAGGCCACCATGCCTCCACAACACACAAACCAAAGGAATGGTCTATCCATGAATCACCTTATCCCAATGGTCATGGATCTCCACTGGTCTCTCCATGAACATTGTGTCATCCTCGATATCCAACTCTCCCCATTCAATGACATGGGAGAGATCGTTTAGATACCAACAAAGCTGGGAGATGTGAAAGACGTTTTGGATCCTCCCCAAACATAGTGGAAACTCCAACTGATATGTCACCTCACCAACTCATACCAACATCTAGAAAGGTCTAATGAACCTAGGAAAAAGCTTGTTTCCCCTACCGAACCTCTAATGCCTATGTCAAGGAAAAAACTTCAAGAACACATGGCCTCCAACATTGAACTCCAAAGGCATCCTCCTATGATCAGCATACAAATTATTATGGTCGTGATTTGCCTTAATCCTCTCATTCATGAGCTAAACCTTCTCTGTTGTGCTCTACACTACCTCTGTACCAAGAACACATGCCTCCCTAACCTCTTTCCATCTCACAGGTTAATGACACAACCTTCTATAGAGGGCTTCAAATGGTGCCATGTCAATGGTAAAGTGATAGCTATTATTGTAAGTAAAATATACCAGATGAAAGTGTCATACCCATGATCCTTTGGAGTACAAAACACATTCTCGTAGAATATTCTCCAAATTATGGATGTTTCACTCCATTTTTCCATCCTTTTGAGGGTGGAAAGTAGTGCTAAGGCATAGTTGGGTGCCAAAATCATGTTATAATCCCCTCCAGACTCATGAGGTAAACTGTACATCCCAATCTGAGATGATGAATCTCGAAACCCCATGCAGCTGCACCACCTCATCTGCATACCTCCTTACCAAGAAATCTACTACGCTCGACTCCTTGATCGCCAGGAAGTGAGTTGATTTCATCAGTTGATCCACCACTACTTAGATATCATCACAGCCTCCCTGATTCTTGGGTAGTCCTGTGAATAAATCCATCGATATGTCATCCCACTTCTACTCGGGGACATCTAAGGGATGAAATAGACTGCCTGGAACACAGTGCTCCGCCTTCACTTACTGACACACTAGTCACTTCACCACAAACTCCACCACTACCTAATTCAACCCGATCCACCAAAACTATTACCTCAGGTCTCAGTACATCTTAGAAACTCCTAGGTGTACCACTAGGGGTGATCTATGTAACTAAAAGAGAACTCCCTCATTCATATCCACTAGGAAAAATAGATTTCCATGGAACAACATCCGATTTTGACTATCCTATGACCATACCTCTGGAGTATCACCCTAGACAACATGATCACGCATCACTTCAGGCTCTGAGTAACCTAAGTGAGACTCCTCCACCTGCCTCATCAGAGAATACTACATTGTCATCTAAAATAGAAATCCTCTACCTCCATCCACTCTTGCATCCAGACACAAAGAAGCCAACTCCTCTTTTGCCTTCCAAGCATCTTTGGATACTCGAACTACCTCCTTATATGACTTCCTTCTCAAGGCATCGTCCACCACATTCCCCATTACTAAGGTGTAAGAAATCTCAAAGTCATATTCTTAGAGAAACTTCATCCACCTCCACTGACAGAAGTTCAAGTCTCACTGGGAGAAGATATACCTCAAGCTCTTGTAATCTGTGAAGGCCACAAAGCACTCCTAGATGAGGTAATTCCACCACAACTTTAGTGAAAACATGAACACTGTAAGCTTTAGATCATGGGTTGCATAGTTACGTTCATGGGGACATAACTTCCTAGACCCATAAGAGATCACTCCTCATTTTTGCATCATCACACATCCCAAAAATAATTCAGAGGCATCATAGAACACATCTAACACCACCCCTTCCTCGGAAACCTGAGCACTAGATCATTGACCAACCTCCCCTTTAGATAGATAAAATTTGTCTGACGCTTCTTTCTCAACATAAAGGCCTGGTCTTTCCTGATCAAGGCTATCAATGGAGATGAAACTCATGGGAATTTGGGTAAAAACCTCTGATAATAGCCCGCTAGACCCAGGAAGCTTCGAACCTCTGCCACATTATTGGTTTCTTCCTAAGAAACAACCACTTCGACCTTTGATGGGTCCATTATTATCCCCTACTAAGACACCACAAGTCCAAGTAAGTACACTTATCACATCCATAAATTGCACTTAGACAACTTACTATAGAGATGGTGGTGTTAGAGGACCTCCAAGAAAGTCCTTAGGTGCTCGGTGTGCTCCTCCTATGACCTTGAGTAGATCAGGATGTAATCGATGAACATGAAAATAAATCAGTATAAGAAATCACAGAAAACAAAGTTCATGAGCCCCATGAACATGGATGGTGCATTTGTGACATTGAATGGCATGAAAATGAACTCAAAGTGCCCATACTTTCACCTAAAAGCACTCTTCAAGATGTCACCCTCAACTAGTGATATCCAGACCGTAGATCGATCTTAGAGAACCAACCTACTCCCCTCAGCTGGTTGAAAATATCATCTATTCTCAGGAGAGGGTAAAGGCTCTTAATCATCACCAGATTCAGTATTCGATAGTCTATACATAGCCTGAGACCACCATCTTTATTCTTCACAAACAAGATTGGATCACCCCATGGAGACACACTAGGCCGGATAAATCCCTTTTTCATCATATCGTCAATATGAATCCACAACTCCTGCAACTTAGAAGGTTTCATTCGATAGGTAGCCATCAAAATCGGATGAGCACAAGGCTGTAAGTCAATCCTGAACTTGATGTCATGTTGAGGGGGTAGAGCCCCAAACTCCTAAGGGAAAACATCTAGGAATTACCCTACAACTCCAGGAACCTCCACCATCTTAGAATCCATCAATCCCACTAACATCTTAGCTAATATGGAAAAGAGTGTCTCCACACACCGGCCGCCCACCTGATAACTCCACTCACCAATAAAAGTTGCACAATGGCCACCCATTTCTTAGAACATGACTCTCCTCTAGAATCATTAGATAATAGCATGCACATATAACAACTAGTAGATTCCAAGGATGACATTGTATGGTTGCATCTGTAGAAGAAGAAGATACCCAATGGACTAATGTGGCCCCAACATCATTCTACATCCCTAAAAAACATCAAAAAAACTGGTTTGACCTCCAACTAGTGTGGTCAACACCAGGGGAATGGAAATTCTCTCTACATCTAGACCCAGAGCATGGGATAGACTTAGTGAAACAAAGGAGCATGAGGCTCCTGAATCAAACAATGCACATATAAGAGTACTGAACAAGCTGATCATACCTAAAACAACTTTCAGCCCTGTTGGAACTACTACCTTTGAGGTGTGAAACTCCCCACACCCAGCTCATCTAACCCTTGGCTATCGGCCACCTCCCCAACCACACCCAAGTGGAGGTCCCTGAGGATCTCCCTATGGTTGGACTCCTCTTACACTATCTGCCCTTAGTGGAATGGGAGCCTGTTGTCCCTACTGCTGAAAAGTTCTGGCCAACAACTGTTACTGAGGTGGGTGCTGAACCTTCCCACCTCCACCGTACTAATCTCAAACTAGAAACTGGCTCTAAATATATCCATGGCCTCCACGGATAAATAACCTCAGTCCCAGTCTCATAGGTAAAGGGAGATGACTAGGAGACTAGAACTAGAACTATTGAGGACTACTCCCTACTATCCAAAACATAGAAGGCTCTGACACCAGAGAATTACTGCTGACTAACTTCCCCTTTGACAAACTCGGTTGGCTCCCCTCTCATAGTACACCTCCATGTGAGTGCATCCTCTCCACTACCTCATCCTTCTTTTGGACCTCTAAGTATGTCGGCAAAGTGAAGGGGGTAACTGCATACTGAAGAGAAGGTCGAAGGGCCTCCTACAAGCGTCTCGCTCAAGAATCCTCATCCAAAAATAGGTCTGGAGGAAAATGGAGGAGATCCTTGAACTTGATCCCCAGTTCCCTCATTTTCATAATCCCTTTATAGAGGGAGATAAACTTATATCTCTTCTCAGACTTCATTATCGAGGAGAGAAAATTTGCCTGAAACTCCTTTTTGAAGTCAGCCCATGAAACATAGGTCTCCTTCCTCTCACCAAGGTAGAGAATCTACCACTGACACGCCGCTCCCCTCATCTGGATCACATCCAAAGGAACCCAGTACTCCCTCAGATCACATATCAAAGTAAAGGTGATTGCTAGCTCTTCAATCCAACCCTCCATCTCTAGGTCCAAAACGCTACCTTTGTGCTTCTGATGGTCTACCATTGGAAAGCACGAAGGGACTTCTACCTCAAGTCATCTTCCTCATCTTGATCAATACTTTGTTGATCAACCAAGTCATCCTACTAGACCTCGGCAGCATGATCCACTCACATATGACATCTAGGTGCCATATCTAAAAAGTAAACAAGGAACTCCTAAGCCCGAGTATTATGGAATCTCACTTAGAATTTTATTTTAACTCTTTATTTATATTAATTTCCTGAAAACATTCCAAGAAGAGAAAGAACACAAGTCATTATAATGCATGTAACTTTCCTATGGCCTCTAAACCGAGATAAGTGTAGCCTCACTTGGTCGTTCGGTAGGCTTAGAGTCGTTGCATCGGATCACAGGGGGCCTAAAATCTTATGTCCTATATGGTCTTCCCTAGCCTATGTCAAGCAACAAGTTCACCTAACACTATTTCCCTACCATCCCATGCAACCCTTACTATTCCTAACTCTAAACTCCATCCTATCTCTCAAAAACCTACCTTTGATACCATTCTATCATAACCCACCTTCTACAAGATGAGAAAAGGGATAGAAAAGTGCCCCACCCTTCCTTATTCAAGATGAATGAGAGATAATGACCCCTCAGTATTGCCTTCAATAGGACCTGGAGTGGCGAATAGAACCAAGGGTATAGAATCTCACACAAAATAAAAGTAATTTCCCTTTTTAATGAAAATAGGATCGGGAGATAAGACGGTAAAATCCCAAACAACACCAAATATTTATATAAAGGAAACCAAAATCCAACCCATGCTTGATTTAAATGTAAAATGTGAAAAAATTAAAACCAAATCACCAAAGAAAGTACCAAAAGAAAGAGACTAAGCAGCAGCACAAAAAATATCCTGATGCCTAAGCTAGTAAAGTCTAGCATGGTCCCCAAATTCCTCCTGGAAACCTTAAAACAATTTTATAATGTAGGGTGAGCATACAAGTATACTCAGTAGGGATACCAAAGTCACTCATGCACAAGTGGGAGAATCATACTAATGCCCCTATGAAAACAATAGAAAAAAACCACACCTACAAAGAAAAAATACTAACCTGCCCAACCTCACTAAGGTATGCTCATCAAATAATGTAAGTCAAGTAAGGAAATAATATAAGAAAATTGATGATTTGGTTACCCCGTACCACTTTTCCCACTGGTTAACTACTCATTCCTACCAGCTAACATCTTGACGTTACTGCCCTTCCCCAAATGTAGTCCCACTACACAACTACTCGCACACACCTAGGCCAAAAACCACACATATCTCGCCAACAGACACTTGGGTCACAACAACCACACCTCTCACCTGAAAAAACCTGGGGCCCATCCCAAAGACACCTGGTAAACAAACTTGTTCCACATACACCTAGGCCCCTCATCCATAACACAACCTACCCAAATGATATTGGGCTATAGTAAACCTCAAGCCATTACAGCCTACCTGGATACACTTGAGCAGTAAGAACCCTAAAGGGGGTGCGAGGAAGAAATTTTTAACCAGTCATCCATCCTCCTATCAGGATGTTGGTAAAGACACCCTCCCACGTGAAATGGGGGTGTTTGGAACATAGTTCTCAATAAGGTTGGGGTGCATGTTGAAAATCACAAGGAACTACAATTTATACATATAGGTAAACAAGCACTCAGTAAAACCTATGGGTTTCAAACAAACAACCGTCCCACACAAAACCAACTTTGCTGATACCCCTATTTGCACAACCACAAAAGAGCAACAACTAAAGAATAAACCCAACCCATTTTTTATTTAATCATTGGTCATTCTTTATTAAGGACTTCACTGTAATTAATTCCATCACTACCCAGTCAACCACTATCTGTAACCATTCTCAACACAACAATCAAGTCAAGTTGCAGTCCCACTACACAAACAACACATAACCACATTGCAGTCCCACTACACAATGTCACTCAGTGGCCACAACACAAACAAGGGAAGTTCTACTGCCTACAAGTTCATCCATTCCAAAATCAAACAATCTATCAACTTGAGATTCCATCACACCTCCATTACCACCCTATACACAAATTCATTCACTCTGTTCACACCCATACCCATAACAAGGCTACCAACAAAAACTTCACACAACCCCCATGAAGTAAAAAACCAAAATAAAATTGCACACAACCACACTATTAAGACAAGCATATTCAGATTTAGTAATAGGGGTTCTTTAATTCCACTTTAAATAACATGGTTGATCACAGAACAGGTTTGATCCTAGGGAATCCATTTATTTAACCAATTGTATGTGATTAAATGGATTGATATTTTCAATTATTCATTGATTATTAATAGTAATAACAAGAACATCACCAGCATGTAATAAAAGTCCACCAACAGCCATGATTTTCAAAAGGCCTTACAGCCACAACAATTTATAATAGGAAAATAAGGATAATAAAATAAAACATTGCCCAACATTCATCCATATTCAATATTCTACCTGTTATCATAAAAGGTCCTGTTATCTTTTTGTCATCATCTTTCCCCCTCATTTATTACTCTTGTTAAGGAAATAATTCAGTAGTTCTCTCCCAAGAAACATTACTACACCCATCCCACATGATACATAATTAAAGAGAGATGAAGGAAAATAACTACTTGGAATAACATGTGACCAAAACTCCTCCTTGCACTAAACAGGGGGTCGCATGAGTAGTAAGAGACTCTAAGGAAAACTGAACAGGGAGGGTGCTACCGCACAGGCGCACAACTCTTTGAGGAAGAGGGACCCCAAGTGCACCAAATGAATCACTGACACTGACAGTTCAAAATGACTCACTAATAGCCCCTAGAACACCCCAAACACTAAATTTTTACAAAGGAATGGACTTGAGAGGTCTGATCCATTACATTTATCATAGTGCTCAGATTCTCCTCATACTCCTCCTTAGTTTTAGATTATATTATAATATCATATATAAATACTACCACAAATTTGTCAAGGTAATCTCTAAATACTTTATTCATAAATTCCATGAATATTTCTAGAGAATTAGTGAGTTATAAAGGCATTACTATGAACTGGTAGTTCCCATACCTTGTATAAAAAGAAATCTTGGGGATATCCACAATATCCATCCTATATATATTCTTGGATATTGTTAATTCCCCATGTATAAGATCAATTTAAAATTCAACATCCCTGCTGGGAGGAAGACCAGGAAATTCCTTGGGAAACACATCAGCATATTCCCTCACAATAGGCATGTCTTCAAGGATGATTCTTTACTTAGACCTAATAATATGAGCTATATATGCTTTCTCATAGGTAAATAATATCCATTCTTGAGATGACGGAGCTAAAGAAGATTCATCCTCCTCTTTGAACTTGTATAAAATTAGGGGTTGATTTTCCATATGGATATTGATTTCCTTCTCGTGGAAATTTATGTTGTCTCTATATAGGGAAAGCCAATCCATGACCACAATTGCATCAAATTCCACCAAAGGGAGGCTTATAATATTTTCAATAAGAAAATTCCCACAAACTTCAACATGTGATACAATACTCATAGAAGTTTTCCCTGATGATTTAATTTCATTTCAGGTGGGGACTCAATGTTCTTAGAAAACATACAAGATATACTAATAAAAAATTAATTGAAATAAAATATGACATACATTACTTTGAGGTAGTGGTTACATGTAATTCATTCATCACTATCCATAAAAACATGGAACTTTCCATTCTCCCTTGATCTTGGAAATTTTTTATGCTCATCATGCTTCTCAGACCTTGAAATAGAGCATTGTCTTGATAATGCCTTACTTATCCACATTTATGGCATAGAACTATATATAATTCCTTACATTGAACTTTATTTCCATCCATCACATTATCCATTTTTTCATGGAAATTGACTACTTTGTGCTCAATATTTCCACACCTAAAACATCTCCTAGTCCCTTTGTGAAATTTCCCTTGGTGTCTCTTTCCACACTTGTTCCACAAAGGAAATTGGGTCTTCTTTCCCTTATCAACTTTATCAGATGGAATTTCATGAGATTTCATCTTAATCTTCCTTTATGTCTTTGGTTATTAAAAATAGTTCCAATTTTTAATCGTGATTTTTGATAACTGGTTTGGAATAATCATCATATGTCCTACTTGAGCTCCCATCTGATTGGGAATCTCGTTTTGGCAGACATCACATTTCCCTTCACATATATTTTTATCTGATTCCTACTATTTTTGGAAATTGTCTAGAATAAAAGGAAAATTAGGGATGAGTATCTTAAACTATTAAACACATAAATGGGAATCCAATTATAATAAAGGGATAACTTATAAATTACATTTTTTCCTTAACATATGAATTTCTAGGCTTCAATCTACGTTATCCATGATCTGTTTCCTAACATATATTCCTATGGGTATTTTTTTGTTCCCTTAATAATGTTTTTTAATGAGATTATGAATTTACTAAAGAATATCCCCCGTGAGTGTCAAACTAGGTGGGTAGTAAGGCTCATTGTCCTTTACCTTATTACCCTGAATCAAGCCCAGAACATCTTGTTAGAGTTGTTACTCCTAGGTACATATGTTCCAGAACCACATCAACTTGTAGTATCTAGACAAGGATTTATTTTCTTGATAAATTAATTACTCTATACTAGACAAAATTTAGGGATGTTTTCTTATACTTATTCTTATTATCCCTAAGGATTTTTCTAGAGTTTTCTAATCCTAATCAAAAAAATAACTAAAATCTTCTTATGATATCAACTATGACAACCCTACTCTTTATTACATGTTAATACATTTTTTATTACATAAAATTACACTTAATACAACCTGAATGATCAATAAGTCTAGTGTATTTTGGAATTAGGTACATTACATAACAACTTATAATATGGGATACATAACATTATTGAACACTTCTTTGACATGATCATAAAATTCCAACGAACTTAAAACTGCATGGGATAACTTGGGGAAAACATAAGAAAGGGGTGAGATATAAATCCCAGTATGGGAATAAACAAGGAACAACATGAAGAAGATATTACATGTTATAAAATAGGAATATCAATGTATCATAAAAATAACATCAATAATAAGGCATGATATAACATGATAATCCTAACATGGGAAATGTGGAAACAACTTAAAATACTACATCACAAACATAAGTCAAGGCTAAATCCTCCAAGCATTCATGGTGGGAAAATTCCCATTAATTAATCATCCACACCCATGTACCAACATGAAGTATCATGATACTAAACATTACCCAATTCATTAGAGTGCTATCTGGGTGCACCCATTATAATCATTTCATTCTCATGCTTAAGTGTGCCACATATATCATACAACATGGATGCATTCAACATCATAATTTATTCCATGATCAAGGAATGTGGAATACATACATTTAATTCCCTAATGAATAATTTTATGTTAATAAAGGTGAATACCATTGATATAAAAACAGGTATGGTATTCACTACACAATTATTTTGGCATGGAAAATCACAGTGAAATTTTGGCAGCATAACGACGTTACTTAAAAATTTATAAAAATGGTTGATGAGAGAGAAAGGGGTATCTCATTATTTTTTAACCAAATGGGAAGTAATAGGAACATGTAAAATCATATACCAACATTATAAATTTTGAAATAGAAAGCATAATGTAATAAAGAAACATGAATAGAGAAAAGAGTCCTTACAAAATTTCAGCATGATAACGGGTGTATATAAAGGATCATGAGAGGCTTAATGAGAGTGAAAGGAAGAACTCATCACTTATTCATAAAATTTATAGTAAGGGTAATATGGAATATCATATACCATAATAAAAAAATAAAAATTTATATACATAACATAAAAGGAGTGCTTGATAAAATAGGAGAGTGGGAGATGAGGTTTCCTTACATGAGTGTGTGACTCCAAAGGCTTGGGAGGGCATTGAAACTCTATAATTTTAATGCTCAAAAATCATGTAAAATCATGTTTGATCATGTATAAATTTTTAATTTCAAATATTCTTAATTATTATTATTTATGTTCAACTATAAGTTTGAAATATTCTGTTAATGTTTATAATATAAGATAGGCAAACAGACAGAAATGGCCAAGTATGAGTCACCGATATCATGACTCACCAACAGAAGTATGAGCTACTGACAGATGATTCACCAACATAAATGAATCACTCACACATAAACTTACCAACATGTTAAGTCGCCAATACATGTTTGAGTCATGGATACAAGTTTGAGTCACTGATAGTTTGACTTACCAAAAAATAACTCACCGAAAACAATGACTCACTGACACATCAACCTACCAATATAAGAACCTACTGACAGAAGGACCTACCAATAGAAGAACATATATACAGAAGGACCTACCGACAGAAGAAAATACTGATAGAAGGACCTATCAATAGAAGGACTTAGTGACAGAATTATCTACGGATCGACACGTAGAAAATTTTCTTTACTCTTAAAATCAAACTTTTTACCAATGATCATATTGGGTTATTTAATGTTATTAATTACTTCTATGACTTTTTTCTGACATAGTTAACTTCAATGTTAGAGGTATGAGGTACAAAACTTATTCAGAACATTCCTATTATCGACCTCTATAGTATATAAAGAAATAACCTGAGCAAAAAATCAAAGCAACCATGTAGAGAGAACTTACGAGGTGGAGAAAAGCATATATGAGAAGAACACTCATTCTTGCTAACTGTGAACAAGGAAGGATTTTTTGTGAACCAAAAATATAAATATTCATATAGCAAAAAACCCTAGTGAAGAGAACCTTCTAAGAGCATCTCACCTCACTGGAAACTAGAACATAAATCTTTCATGACACTCTATTTTGGTGTCTATTTTAAGAAGTGGACCCGAGCTTCACATCTACTACACTTAAGAATTCCAAAATCTTCAGGCACATCACACAGAGAATTCTAAACCTTTTCTCATAATTTATACTCTATTGTGCACATTTTTATTACTTTTCGAGCAGTGTGTGTGTGTGTATCACAAAAAAATACTGTCTCCTAATCTAAGCTGGAAGATACAATATATCTTCACTCTCTCCCATATTTACACCTTTTTTTCTCCTGCGTATAACTGCTGTAGAGGTTTCTGTTTGTCTTGGTTGTATTTTTTTTACTAATAATAACTATGGAAGGGGTCTAGTTAACCTGGAAAATCTTGTGTACTGTTGTGAACCACAATCCAGGGTGTGGATCAAGTTTATTAATATAAACTGCTTGGTGGTAGGTGATCACCAAGTGGAGAGGACTAGGACTCTGCTTGAGACTGAACCTCTTGTTTTTCTCTACTATATTTTTCAAATTTATTTTTCTCTATTTTCACACATATTTTAGAAAACTAAATATTACTTTGATATTTAATCTTAATTAGTGTTTATAATTGTTTTTTATTTAGTAAATTAATTTCAAAAGTTATATCAATCTTTCAAATTGTTATAACTAAGAATTAATCAATATTTTGAGAAATTAATTGAAGATTCAAAACTCTTATAAATCCACTAATTTGGTTAACTGGGCTATTTAGATTTAAAATTAGGGGAATTTGTAAGGTTTTTAACTAAAATTTTGATAGGAACTCAATTCACTACCCTCTTGAGTGTCCTACTTTGACCAACATTTGGTATCATAGGATTGTTTTTAATCTTCTATTTTCAAAATTTTCAAATATTTTTCAAATATTTTCAACTGTGATTTTATTTGTGTTTTAAAGATCTCTAAATTTCTGTTAGTTCTAAATTTTTAGCTCTTTAAAAAACTATTCTTTATTCTTTATTATGGATAATAGATTGGAAGGTGATGCTACCAATAGACCTCAATTTTTCAATGGAAATAATTATGATCAATGGAAAATTAAGATGAAAATTCATTTAGAAAGTATGGGTTTTGAAATTCGGTCTTCAATTGTAGATCAATATAAGATTCCTAATACTGCCCAAAATAGATGGGATGACCCAACTATGGAAGCTTATAATAATAACTACAAAGTAATAAATGCCTTATATTGTGCCTTAAGATATGAAGAATTCAATAGGATTTATACATGTAAAATAGCCTATGAAATTTGGGATGCTCTAGCTGTTTCACATGAAAGAACCACTAGTGTTAAGAAAACGAGACTTAATACATTTACTATGAAATATGATAACTTCGAAATGAAGCATGTTGAACCTATATTTGACATGTATCTTATGTTTAATGAAATTATAAATTCAATGATCTCTCTAGGAAAGGATGTTACGGCTAAGGAATAAATCATGTGAATTCTCTGATGTCTACTAGAAATATGGAGAGGAACTTCAATTTCAATAAGGTAATCTTGTGACATAAATACTTTGTTAGTAAAGGATAATATAGGTAAGATGATGATGTACGAGTAAGAATTGAAGGTCAACAAAGAAGAGGATTATAAACCAAAGAGAAATTCAGTGGCTTTCAAGACCATTTTTGTAACACCTCAACCCTAGAAGCTTGGAGTTAGTGCATTATTTCAATACATTGGCATGACTACAAGGAATCAAGTCCTAAAGTACTGATCATTTTAGCAGTCTTGGAAAATGGATTACATATATTAATGTTACATTAAAATTTCTAAAATAAAACACAACATAAGTAATCCTTTAAAAACACCATTATTCCCCTATCTTAACCCTGCATATCAATCATAATACACTTCTTCGCATCCTAGGAAAAAATAAAACATAATAAAGGTGTGAGCTCAAATGCTCAGTAAGGATAACAATATATTGAAAAATATCATAAATAAGAATAAACATTTAAGGAAATTTATAAGACTAAAAAATCCTTTTAAACTTAAACTTCAGCATAATATGGAAAAGATAAATCAAATAATTCCATTTACTTATTCACATGGATATTCTACTAGTTGAATAATCACATGTAATATCAATAGCTAATTTCATAATGATGTAATGCATAATTCCGGACATCATAACCACATAGTCAAGGCCTCGTGCTAAGACTATAAATAAATATTTTGTCAAGGACATGTTCCAAGACACTAGTTTGTCTCATGAGACCTACCGATGCATCAAGGAGCTATAGAGGGCTCCACCCATCACTTACTAAGTCCAATGCATTCCTCATATGAAATGGTTGAAACATAACATAAACATTCGTATTAAAACTAGCATACGAAATGTTAATACTTTAGAAATAAACCTTGAATGGTATAAAAATATTACATCCACACTCAAACATATCATAACTCATTCAATACAATATATAAGATTGTATTATAGTAAATCAAACTCAACAAAGAATAATATCTAATAAAGGATGTTGACATAATTGAAACTAATCAATAAAACTCTTTAAGGGAAATACCCATTTTCAAGAAATCATTTAAAAGTCACACAATTTATAATGTCATTTAAAAGATATTTTTGAATCAAAGTTTCCCATACCACTTTGAAACTTTTGAAAGAAATTAACACTTTAAAATAATCATGTCTACGTAAATAAAGCCTTAAAATCATTTTGAAAACATGGACATTAATTAAAAGATTTTGAAAAATAAATATTTAAAAATATTTAAAATGATGATCTAGTTAAAGAGTCCCTTCCATAAAAACTTAAAATATTCCTTTTTAAAACATTTTAATAAAACATAGACATAGATGATAAATATTTCCCAGTATATACAGATAAATAATCTCATATATTAATGAGATTGATGAAATAACCATTTCCACGTACTTTCTTTTGGTCGATGGTACGTTTAACCTCTTATATAATGACCATAGTATGTTATTAAATTATAATAGAACCATATTAATATTTATGATATCATAATTGATTCATTTATGTCTTTATACTACCCATTTAATAATAATTTCTATGTTAAAATAACATTTCGAGTAATAATCGCTTTCTTTATCATACGTGTTTTAACTTGTTATTCTTGATCGTATAAGTTATATCATGATTTAATTGATTAAAGAATATAAAAAATTATTTATGTATCATATATATTCAGAATATAAGTTTGTATAATAGATTATATATGAAATAGAAAACACCGTTTATGGAGACGGTAGGTTGTATGTACGCATAGACGTCGTTTCCGTTTTCATATCATATTGAACGAAAGTAAGTGAATGATATATATATATATATATGTATAGTAGATTTATTATTTCATATATTACATACTTTTTAACAATATATATATTTATAATCATCATTGAATGGTGAATGTGAATATCATCACGTCGTGGAGATGGTAAGTTGTACGTACGCACGAGGGATGATATCATTATATTGATGGTGAAATCATATGTAATTGGATGGTATATTATATATAAATAATCATTAACATGTTATATTTATTATTTACATCAATTATACTCATTATTATACCCATCCAAATAATGAAGTGTTGAATAAAAAACTACACCATGACGTGGAGACGGTAATCCATACGTACGAATGTATAGTGACTTTTTCATACATAGGATGGATAGAATAATGAATATGGTTATACCATATTTATAATAACATCAAAGTATGTAGAAGTTACTGTATTTATTATTTTGGTATGGAAACAACAAAGAAATAGGAAGTGGAAGAAGGAAAGAACTTTGAAAGAAGTGACGAAGTAATTACCTCTTTTTCAGGTTCTTCCTTTTGATTTGATCAAAAGGGATCCTTCGGTTGGATTCTGATCAAAGTAAGGCCACTAGGTTTAATTTGTGGTATTTGGGAGGATATTTGATCAGGGTTTTTCCGATCCAAATGGATTTTGAGGTGTTAATTTAGGAGAAGGGGAAGTACCCTTTTATAAGAGAGGTGAGGGTCACTCTAGGAAAAGCTTGAAATATTATTTTATTATAAAATCATTTTTTGTTTATAATGGATTCAAATGGATTTATTTCGATGTTAAGGTGGTTCTGGGTCTAAAACCCCTCAATCAATAGGTTTTAGACAAGTTTAATCTTATCTTTTATATTTAACTCTTAGTTAAATAGTTTAACTTTTACCATGTCTTCTTGTATTTTTATATTACATGGTTAATAAACTTACTATAACATTCCTAGAGAACCTAAAGTGGTTAATTAATGACATATATATCATTATATAAGTACTTTTACCTAACCTTATATTTTTAATCTTATTATATCATTTAATAATATAGTATTTGTTTTAAAAAATCATTTATGTCAATTTTGACACTATTTGGTATTTGGTTTTTGTGAGTCATAAAAAGTTGATTACTTAGAAAAAATACATTAAATAAACCTTAACATGTCATATTTACCTATAAAATTCTTAGATGTCATCAAAAGTCTCAATTTAAATTTATTTTGATATTTATAATATCAATTATTTTAATCTTTCATTAATAAGGTAATTATTGCATCATCATTGTGTCATAAATAAATTTAATTATTTAATGTATAAAAATTATAAATAAAATACCATGATGTAGGAAATATTTTTATATTTTTAATGAATATTTATAGTCGAATTTATCTTATGTCTAACCATATATTAAAATGGTTTAGTTATTAAACATTGAATTTAACACTTTTAACTCTTGTTTAAATAAAATATAATAAATTTCCTAATCTAACCCAAATGGATAAAAATGATCTTTTTTTGTCCTAAGTATGATTTTGGTCAAAATAAACTTATCCAATATAATTAGTATATGTGTTGGGGTAATTTTAATAATATGTTTACCTTTAATTACCCTATTTACTTTTAATCAAGGTAAATAAAATTCAAAAGTTAATATTCAAGAAAAATTATTTCCATATTATTGAACCACGTTTTACTTACTGATATCAACCGTGTTTCTTGGATTTTTTATATTCAATTCAGAGAAGTAGTAAAATTACATTTTATGTAAATTTGCAAATGTGCCTAGAAGGTGGGTAAAAGACGTTAAAAAATTCAATAAAATTCCATACATCTAATCTTATTATAAAATTAATCTAATAAATTACATTTAACTAATATAGGTATTATGTATCTATTTTTACTTTAAAATAAATTTAAATAAAAATAATAATTATTTAAATAAATGTCAGTTTTAAACAATAACGCAGCATTTTTCACTATTCATTAAAAATTGAAAGTTTTTAGAAAATGCCAAAAAAATCACCCTAATTTAATTTTGATATTCCGAATTCAAAAATGATGTCTATTTTACCAAATTAAAAACATATAATTTTCATTAATTACTTTAAAATTAATTCCCGTTGTCAAAACCAAAAGGCGAGTTTTTGAGAAGTAAAAACTATCAAAAGGTTGATATTTGTTTATGTCCAATTTAAATGTAAAATTACTTTTAATGACTATAATTGGATTAAATGATAAAAATATAATATAATTATACTTCAAAACCATTCAAATGTATAATTTAACACTATAAATTATTTTTATTAAAAAAGTTGTTTTCAATTAAAATTTAGTATTTTTCAATATTCATCAAAATATGAAAGTTATTAGAAAAACACAAAAAATTTATACGAACTAAATTTTTATGTCTAGATTATAAAGAATAAGTTTATTTGGTCAAATTTAATATATAAAAGTGTAAAATATTATATTTAAAAAGGGTTTTCCATTAACAAGCGGTAAAATTGTATTTTTGGAAAAATACTTCTTTTATCTGAAAAAATGAATTTGTTCTTATATTATGTCTAAGAAACACATAATATAGATGTTAAAATTATATGGATTATTAAAAATGTAGTTAATACTATTCATAACTGCTTTTTGAATAGCTGGTTTGGTAAATTGTGGTCCTCTCAAACTCGGGGTTGCGTGTAGTGCAAGCTATTAAATTACTTTAAAGAGATAACGTACTATGGAATCTTGAGGTATTTCATTATCCCCTCCTTAAATAAATTTTGCCCTCGTAATTTTAAATTTTTCTTTGAAAATAACATGTTTAAAATAGAAAATACCTTGGTGGAAAACTCACATCATAAATAGGGTTACAAAAATTTAGTCTTAATAAGAGAGAAAGGGAAATGAAAAGGTCACCAAAAAATTAGGGTTTCTAATAGGAGGAAATTGGTGGAAATTATTGAAACATAATTGGAGGGAAATCTAAATATTTATAGGGAGTTATTGATGTCATCAATCACAAATAAGTGAACAGTAAAAAGAAAAAATTGAGGGCCTCAAAGCCATAAATCTATGATGATTTAAAATATCATCGATTCAACAAAACATAAGGTATTAGGATAATAAATTTTTTGTTTTGAGTTCCTTTACCTAATGTTTAAGAATTAATTTCTTCATAGAATAAGAATAAGAAAAATATATATTTCAAGTAGAGTTCCATCCTTTAACTAATTTCTACCACAAACTCATCTTTCACTCCAAAAGATAATATAACTCAAAAATATTCTATTTATCCTAATCATATAGGGTTACAAAAAAATGAATTTATAATTCATCTATAAGATCATTAAAAAACTATATTATACAAACCAAGACATCATGTAGGCCAGTGGTAGGTGATTCACCCTTGTCTCCCTTCAGTTTCCATTTCAAGTCTCGCGGCCTTGTCAGACATGATAGGTTGTTACCTGACCTTTAGTTTGTCCTTTTTATAAAAAAATCCAAAAATAATCTTAAGAAATGTTTTAAACTTAAATCATAGTATCAAATGTCCAACATAATCCATTCCAATATTTATACTTATCCAAAATACTTGTGTCCAAACTCATAGTCCAAAATTTTATAAGGTCAACATAACATAATGAAGATCTCTTTTTTCCACATAATAACATGTGAGTATATTCATCATGTATTCTCTTAAAACATGGTAACACATTAAATTACCATAAAACCTTATTTATTACATTCATGATCCCTTATTCCTTATAGAATACCGGATATACTCCTTAAATACAAAAATATTTTAAACTCCAACAATGATGGAATAAAAAAACAATTAATTAGTTCCAAGTTAGTAAATAATATCCAATATACTTTATCCAACTAAATTATATCTTATTATGAAATCACTATCTCAGTTTCAGAAACATACTAAGGGTTATATTTTCCCCAACCATATATTTTCCAAAATGTTTAACTTGAAACTATGTCACTTTACATGGTACTATAAAATCTCAAATCCTTAATGAAAACGTACTGCAGTATGATTCTTATATAATTTATAATTCTTATAACTTGTACTCAAATGACATAATTATTTAATAAAAACTTAAGAATAATAATCATTAATTTTCATCTGTGGTAATATCATAACTTTATTATTATCCAATAGCATCATTTGGGGTATACTTTGATGATTGGGACATTGATTCGCGTAGTGTCCCAATTCCTTGTAGATGAAGCATTGTATATTTGAAACCTTATTCTTGCCCTTGCAATCACGTACTTGGTGTCCTTTTTCTCCACACTTCTAACAAACTCTCATTCCCTTCAAGCATTTACCAAGGTTATTCTTTCCATAGTTATCACATATGGGAAAATCCTTCTTTCCCTTCTTCCCTTTATCCATCTTTCTCTCTAACATCCTTTTCTTCTCTGGCTTCCCTTCAAATCCATAGGACTCAGATAATTCTTTACTTATCTTATTTATATATGATACTATTTATTCATATGATGAGAATATGTGGGATACTATTTCCCTTCTAAATATTTTCTTAATACCATGAAATATATGATCCTTTTTACTCTTTGGGTCATGTGTATTATTGGAGTTCTCATTCCTTCTACTGGGCTCCATTTCTAAACAATGGCATACACTAAGTTAGTTTATAAATCGCAATGAATAATTCCAAACTTGTAAAATACCTAACATAAATTAAAAATTTATTCATATAATCTATACTCATAAAGAAGTTTTATTTGAGGAGGTATTTACTCATAAATCTTTCATAATGGTTTGTAAATAAAATGTGAATTATCCTAAGAAAATCCCCCGGGTAACCAAGAGTGCAGAAAGGCCTATTGTCGTGTACTAGGATACCCCAGGTTAAGTCCGAAACTCCTTGTTGGATTTTTCACTCCTAGGTACATCTCTTCCAGAGCCGCCTCTACCTACTCATATCCAGATAGGGATGTATTCCTTGGAAAATTCACAAAATCTCTACATTACCAAAATTCTTTGTAGTTCTTCCATACTAATCCTCAAATTTTATCTTAGGGTAATGTTCTCTAATCAGATTTTATCTAAATCTATTTCCAAGGTTGTTTCTAAACTTCCTATGATACCAACTGTAATTCCCTGACCCTAGAAGACCGAAGTCGGTGCATTATTTTAATACTTTGGAATGATTACAAGGAATCAAGTCCCGAAGGACCGATCAGTTTAGTAGTCTTGGAAAATAAATTACATATATGAACGTTACATTACAATTTCTAAAATAAAACACAACATAAATAATCCTTTGAGTATGCCATTATTACACTATATTAACCCTGTATATCAATCATAATACACTTCTTCGCATCCAAGTAAAAAATAAAACATAAGAAAGGGGTGAGCTCAGATGCTCAGTAAGGATAACAATATAGAAGAAACTATCATAAATAATAATAAACATTTAAGGCAATGTATAAGACTAAAAAAATCCTTTTAAACTTAAAATTCATCATAATATGGTAAAGATAAATCAAATAATTCCATTTACTTATTCACACGTATATTCTACTAGTCGAATAATCGCATATAATATCAATAGCTAATTTCATAATGATGGAATGCATAATGTCGGACATCATAACCACATATTCAAGCCCTTGTGCTATGACTACAAATAAAGATTTTTTCAAGGCCTTATTCCAAGACACTAGTTTGTCTCATGAGACCTACCGATGCATCGAGGACCTATAGTGAGATTCACCCATCACTTACTAAGTCCAATGCATTCCTCATATGAAATGGTTGAAACATAACATAAACATTCGTATTAAAACTAGCATACAAAATGTTAATACTTTAACAATAAAACTTGAATGCTATAAAAATAGCACATCCATAGTCAAACATATCATAAGTTATTAAATACAATATTTAAGATTTTAATACAGTAAATCAACCTCAATCAAGAATAATATTCAATAAAGGATGTTGACATATTTGAAAATAATCAATAAAACTTTTTGAGAGAAATACCCCTTTTCAAGACATCATTTAAAAGTCACATAATTTATAAAGGAATTCATTTAAAAGGGGATTTTGAATCAAATTTTCACATACCACTTTTAAACTTTTGAAATAAATTAACACTTTAAAATAATCATGTCTATGTAAATAAATCCTTAAAATCATTTTGAAAACATGGACATTAATTAAAAGATTTAGAAAAATAAATCTTTAAAAACATTTAAAATGATGATCTAGTTAAATATTCCCTTACATAAAAACTTAAAATATTCCTTTTTAAAACATTTTAATGAAACATGGACATAGATGATAAATATATACCAGTAGATACTTATAGATAAACAATCTCGGATAATAATGAGATTGAGGAAATAACACTTACCTTGTACTTTCCTTTGGTCGAGGGTAAATTTAACCTTATTTATAATGACCATAGTATGTTATTAAATTATAAAAGAACCATATTCATATTTATGATATCATACTTGATTCATTTATGGATTTATACTACCCATTTAATAATAATTTCTATATTAAAATAACATTTTAGGTAATAATCTCTTTCTTTGTCATACGTGTTTTAACTTGTTATTCTTGATCGTGTGAATTATATCATTATTTAATTGATTATATAATATAAAACATTAGTTATGTATCATATATATTCAGAATATAAGTATTTATAATAGATTTATATATGAAATGGAAAACACCGTTTATGGAGACGGTAGGTCGTACGTACGCATAGACGTCGTTTCCATTTTCATATCGTATTGAATGGAAGTAAGTGAATGATATATATATATATATATATATATATTTAGTATCATTATTATGTCATATATTACATAATTTTTTACAATATATATATATATATAATCATCGTTGAATGGTGAATGTGAATCTCATCGCGTCGTGGAGACGGTAAGTTGTACGTACGCACAAGCGATGATATCATTCTATTGATAGTGAAATAGTATGTAATTGGATATTATATTATATATATAGAATCATTAACATGTTATATTTATTATTTAAATCAATTATACTCATTATTATACCCATACAAATAATTAAGTGTTGAATAACAAACTACACCACGACGTGGAGACGATAAGCCGTACGTACGCACGTATGGTGACTTTGTGAATCATAGGATGGATGGAATAATGAATATGGTTGTACCATATTTATTATAACATCACAGTATTTATAAGGTACTGGAGTTATTATTTTTTATGGAAATAACAAAGAAAGAGGAAGTGGAAGAACAAAAGAACTTTGAAAGAGGTGATAAAGTAATTACCTCTTTTCCGGGTTCTTCCTTTTGATTTGATCAAAAGGGATCCTTAGGTTGGCTTCTGATCAAAGTAATGAATCTAGGTTGAATTTGTGGTAGTTGGGAGGATATTTGAGTAGGTTTTGGTTAAGAAAAATGTATTTTGAGGTGTGAATTTAAGAGAAGGGGAAGTACCCTTTTATAAGAGATGTGAGGGTCACTTTAGGAAAAGCTTGAAATATTATTTTATTATAAAATAATTTTTGGTTTATAATGGATAAAAATAGATTTATTTCAAGTTTAAGGTGGTGATGGGCAGAAACCCCTCAACCAATAGGTTTTATACAAGTTTAGGTCACCATATTAACCTTATCTTTTAGATTTAACTCTTATTTAAATAGTTTAACTTTTACCATATCTTCTTGTATTTTTATATTACATGGTTAATAAACTTACTATAAAATTCCAAGAGAACCTAAATTGGTTCATTAATGACATATATATCATTATATAAGTCCTTTTTCCAAACCTTATATTTTTAGGATTATTATATCATTTAATAATATAGTATTTGTTTTAAAAATTCATTTATGTCAATTTTGACACTATTTGGTATTTGGTTTTTTTGAAAGTCATAAAAAGTTTATTACTTAGAAACAAATACATTAAATCAACCTTAACATGTCATATTCACATATAAAATTCGTGTATGTCATAAAAAGTCTCAATTTACATTTATTTTGATATTTATAATATCAATTATTTTAATATTTCATTAAAAAGGTAATTATTGCATCATCATTGTGTCATAAATAAATTGAATTATTTAATGTATAAAAATTATAAATAAAATACCATGATGTAGGAAATATTTTTATATTTCTAATGAATATTTATAGTCTAACTTATCTTATGTGTAACCATATATTAAAAATGGTTTAGTTATTAAACATTGAATTTAACACTTTTAACTCTTCTTTAAATAAAATATAATAAATGTCCTAATCTAACCCAAATGGATAAAAATGATCTTTTTTTTACTAAGGTTGATTTTGGTCGAAATAAACTTATCCAAAAGAATTAGAACATGTGTTGGGGTAATTTTAATATTATTTTTACCTTCAATTATCTTGTTTACTTTTAACCGTGGTAAATAAAATTCAAAAGTTACTATTCACCAAAAATTAGTTTCATCTTATTGAACCAAATTTTACTTATTTATTTCAACCGTATCTCTCAGATTTTTTAAATTAAATTCACATAAGTGGTAAAATTATGTTTTATGCAAATTTTCCAATGTGCCTAGAAGGTGGGTAAAAGACGTTAAAAAATCAATAAAATTTTATATATCTAATCTTATTATAAAATGACTCTAATGAATTACATTGAACTAGTATAGGTATTATGTATCTTTTTTTAATTTAAAAGAAATTTAAATAAAACTAATAATTATTTAAATAAATGTCGGTTTTAAACAATAACGTAGTGTTTTTCACTATTTATTAAAAATTGAAAGTTTTCAGAAAAATGCCAAAAATTCACCCTAAGATAATTTTGATATTACAAATTAAAAAATTATGTCTATTTTATCAAATTAAAAACATAGAAGTTTCATTAATTAATTTAAAATTAATTCTCATTGTCAAAACCAGAAAGCAGGTTTTTGAGAAGTAAAAACTATCAAAAGATTGATATGTGTTTATGTCCAATTTAAAAGTAAAATTACTTTTAATGACCATAATTGGATTAAATGATAAAAATATAATATAATTATACTTAAAAAACATTCAAATTTATAATTTAACACTATAAATTATTTTTATTAAGAAAGTTGTTTTTAATTAAAATTTATTGTTTTTCACTTTTCCTCAAAATATGAAAGTTATCAGAAAAACACTAAAAATTTATCCAAACTAAATTTTTATATAATGCTTCTAAATAAGAGGTTTATTTGGTAAAATTGAATATATAAAAGTGTCAAATATTGGATTTAAAAATGGTTCGCCATTAACAGGCGGTAAAATTGCATTTTTTGAAAAATACTTCTTTTATCTGAAAAAAATGAATTTGTTCTTAAATTATGTCTAAGAAACACATAATATGAATGTTAAAATTATATGGAGTATTCAATATGTAGTTAATACTATTCATAACCACTTTTTTAATAGCTAGTTTGGTAAGTCATGGTTTTCTCAAACTCGGTGTTGCGTGTAGCGCAATCTATTAAATTACTTTAAGAAGATAACGTACAATGAAATCTTGGGGTGTTACAATTTTTTATAAACAAAAAGAAAAGGATAAGGAAAAAACTCATTTTGATAGTTTAAGCAATGAAGAATCACCATCTGACAGTGATGAGGAAGTGGATCAATAGTGAGAAGGTTTAAAAAACTACAGAAAGAATAAGTTCTTTAGAAATCCCAATTACAAAGAAAAGTATGACTATAAGGGAAACTAGAAAAATGAATGTAATAGAGGTGATAACACTAATGAGATAGTATGTTATGAATGTAAGTGAAGAGGACATGTAAAGGCTGACTGTCCTAAGTTAAAGTATAATAATAAATATGAGGACAAAGATAAAAGTTATAAGAATGAAATAAAGGCCACCTGGAGTGATTCTGAGGATATCTCTAGTGAGTCAAAGTCTTCACGAGATGAGAAAGGTGACAAAGATAACATGTTATTCATGATAAACACTTCTGATTTAACCCTTGAATCTCTATACAAAATTCCTACTATTCTGGAGATGAATCTAATTTTGAAAACATGACCAATGAGAAAATGTTTGAGTTCTTAAAAAGTCTTGAAGACACATGCAATGAATTAAAATATAAATATAAATTTTTGAAGAAACAACATGCTACAACCTCTACTATTAAATCTGAGCTTAATACAAAGAAAGATAAAAATGCTCAATTGCTTAAATAAAATAATGCGCTTAAATTATCAAATGAGCAGTTGAAAAAGGACTTAGAAAAGTTTACCAATGGAAAGAACACTCTCAATCAAATTCTTGGTAAACAGTTTTCACCAAAATATGATACTGGTTTAGTTTATCAACCAGGAAAAAGAAACTTTGTTAAAAATAATTTTGTATCAAAATCTAGAAAATTAATCCTTGTACCTAGATTTGAAAGATCTACTACAAGTTCCAACAGTGTAAAATATTTTACTAATTCTAGTTTTTCCATACCAAATAGAGTTTATTTTTTCAATACTTTAAAAACTATTTATAGAAAACCCATGAAGCAAGTATGGGTTCCCAAATCATTAATTACTAATATTACTGAACCCAAGCAAGTCATCCAACAGCCCAAAGGCCTTCAATTTTTTTTATTAAAATCAAGACCCCCATTTTAAGGGAAGAAGGGGAGAAAACCCAAACTGACATCATCGGCTTAGGACAAATCACAACCCTAAGTTTTAGAAAGACAAACCAAACTGACAATATAGAGCTACCCCTCCCCAACAATTGATCGTCAAAAAGCTCTCAACCAGTGCAGAGCTGAACAGTAAGCAAGTGTCCTGTGTCAAAGCACAGGCCCGATCCGATAACAAATGTCATACCCTCTCAATATCCAAATCCATAAAGCTCTACAATGAAGAACAGCTAGCTCTAAAACCTTCTCTAGGGCTTGATCCACGTGGTCGAGTCTGGGTGCATCACCGTACCAACAGACCTCATAAACCCATTCACCATTCTAAGAAAACAAAACCAGAAAAACCTCCAACAATCGATCATCCAGGACCAACCTCGTCAACCTCCACCCCGCCATCACAGCCACAAAGCCCGGAAGACAATCCAAAGAACACGAGATCAATCCATCATCACCTAGATCTGGAAGGCCCAATCCTGCACCTAGGAACCACCACCAATGAGAGAAGCTGGGTCTTCCTGAAAACAGAAATGCCTTTATGGGCATGGATCTGCTCCAATCAGAACCTCAGATGCACCATCATCAGATTCCAGCACAAGCCTCACGATGAAAAACAAGAAATACCAGCGACGTCGAATAAGAACAACCAAAACCATAACCAGAGAATAAATTCACAACTGGCACCAAATTAAATGCTTGTAAAAACTCACAATATCTGAAACTAAAGGCCTCCCCCCTCCGAAGCATTGATATCAAGTCGAACTAGGACAACCAAAACCATTACCATAGAACAAATTCACAACTAGAACCAAATTAAATTCTTATAAAAACTCACAGCATCTGAGACCGAAGGCCTCCCCCCTCCGAAGCACTGAGATCAATCCCTGAGATGCATCAGAAGATGGAAACAAGCTCGGATCCACCCGAGAAACCAGCCCACTCCGTCTCCTGGCACGTCGGACAAGCCGAGAAACCCAAACCAAGAATGGGTCCACCCCAAGACTCATCGTTGTCGAAAGAGGAAAACCGGGCCGACTTCCAGAACTCAGATGAGAAGCGAAGAAACAATGTCTATGGAAATCGTTCTGCTCCGAGCTGACTGCCTGACTTCCACTGGGAAGCGAGGCCACCGCACAAGCAACAACCCCAATGTCTTCCTGCACTGAGCCAACTGTCGGACTTCCATCGGGACATGACTCCACCGCAAAAGCAACTATGCCAACACCGTTCCACGCCGAGCCGACCACCAGACCTCCACCAAGAAGCGAAGACGAGACGAACCCTCAGCCACCGTGAGAAGATCCCAGCCCAAAGGGGGAGGAGAAAAAAATTTGAAAAACCCTAGGTTATGCGAGGGAGATGGAAAACACCGCTCTGAGGCTCTGCCTTACAGTAGGACCCAAGCAAGTTTGGGTACCAAAATTTTTTCTTGTTTCAATTATCTTTGTAGGAATCATGCTTGAAGAGCTCCTATAAAGGATTATGGTACTTGGACAGTGGATGTTTAATACACATGACATGGGACTAATCGAGATTTAATAATCTTATAAAGATTTATGATGGGCATGTAACTTTTGGTGATAATTATAAAGGTAAAATAATTGGCCTTGGACAAATCGGTAACACTAATTAAATTTTAATTTCAAAAGTACTTTTTGTTAATGGATTAAAGTAAAATATACTTATTATATCTCAGTTATGTAATTATGGTTTCAATGTTAAATTTGAAAAATGATGTATTTAATGTGTTATGTGAAGATAGTTTTAATGTAGTATCACTCCATTAGTAGTTACTGCTTTTATAAATGATAATGTTTATGCTATGAATTTGGATTCTTTTTTTCTAAAATTTTTTCTTGCTTAAGTGTCTTTCATAAAGAATCTTAGTTTTTTCATAGTATATTAGTCCATTGTAACACCCACACACTTATAAAGCTTGCAAGGAAAGGGTTAATTAAGGATCTACCCAAACTAGGATTTTTAGACAAAAAGTCTACAATCCTTGTCAAAAGGTAAAACAATACAAAATATCTTTCAAACCAAAGAAATAATTTTCAACTTCTCAACCACTTGAGTTGGTTCAAATGGATTTTTTTGGACCATATAGAGTTTTAATTATTAATGGGAATCACTATATCTATGTTCTTATAGATTAATTATCTAGGTATACTTATTCCTTCTTTTTAGCTCACAAGTTTGAATCTTGTTCTTATTTCACCTAGTATTATTGATCTATAGAAAACCTAAGCGATATTAGGATAAAAAATCTTATGGAGTGACCATGGTCATGAGTTTGAGAACCAAGAGTTTAAATATTTTTACTCAAAAAATGGTTATAGTCATAAATTCTCTGCTCCTAGGACACCCTAAAAGAATGGAGTTTTAGAAAGAATGAATAGAACCTTACAAGAAATAGCTCAGACAATGATTAATGAGTATAACTTGCATGTTTATTTTTGGGCTGAAGCTATCAATATATCTTGTTATATAATTAATAGAGTCTTAATCAGGCCAATTATTAAGAAAACTCCCAATGATCTATGGAAAAATAGAAACCCCAAAGTTATCTACTTTAAAGTTTTTGGTTGCAAGGTTTATATTATCAATAATAAGGAAAATAATGACAAATTTGCATCCAAAAGTGATGAAGGAATTTTCCTAGGTTACTCAACCTCTAGTAAATCCTATAGAGTTTTTAATAAAAAAACTAAATTTATGGAAGAATATTTACATGTTAAATTTGATGAAACAGATCCACATGAACCTAAAACCCCTTTGAAAATATTGAGGATGATCTATCCAATTTGGACATAAATGCTAGACCCTTTGATTTTACTATTAATCAAGGTGAAAAATATTAATGATGCAATCAATGATGAATTATGGGTGATGGTTATACAAGAATAGTTGAATCATTTTGAAATAAATAATGTTTGGAAACTAGTGGATAGACCTAAATACACCTTGACCATAGGCACTAAGTGGGTCTTTAGAAATAAAGTAGATGAAGCAGTCACCATAGTAAGGAATAAGGCCAGACTGGTTTCACAAGGATATAGTCAAGAGGAAATAATTGACTATGAAGAAACCTTTACACCAATTGATATAATTAAAGCCATTAGAATCCTTCTAGAATATGCAGATCATCTAAATTTCAAACTATATCAAAAGGATGTTAAAAGTGAATTCTTAAATGGGTATATAGTTGTGAATGTTTTTGTTGAAAACCCCCTAGTTTTACAAACCATTATTTTTTAAATCATGTTTTTAAGCTAACAAAGGATTTATATGGTTTAAAATGGGCTCCAAGTTCTTAGTACGATAGGCTAAGTACTTTTCTTATTTCTAAAGGTTTTACAAAAGGTATAGCTGATCCTACTCTCTTTATAAAAATAATTTTGAAAGATGTTTTAGTAGTTAAAATCTATATTGATGACATTATTTTTGGATATTCAAATAATTCTTTATGTATTGATTTTTCAAAAATGATGTAAATTGAATCTAAAATGAGTTTAATGGGAGAAATCAAATTATTTCTTAGATTTCAAATATTTTAAAATAAATAAGGTATTATTTGAAATCAAAATAAATATAATAAATATATTCTAAAAAGGTTTGGATTTGATAGTAAAAAAAGTAGTGATACTCCAATGAGTACCACCTGTAAGTTGGACCTTGATGAAAATAGTAAATCTATTGATCAAACCAATTATAGAGGCATGATTGGAAGTCTATTTTACTTGACTACTAGTCAGTTTGATATAATATTTAGTGTATGTATGTGTGCCCATTTTCAAGAAAAACCCAAATAATATCATTTAAATGTTGTTAAAATAATTTTCAAATACCTCAAGTATACTATAAACTTAGTATTGTTCTACCCTAGAGGACAAGAATTTGATTTAGTTAGTTATTCAGATGCTGATTTTGGTGGTTGTAAGTTAAATAGAAAAATAAAATTTGGAAAAAGTCAATATTTGGGCAAGTCTCTAGTATCATGGTGCTATAAAGAGAAAAATTATATTGCATTATCTACAACTGAGGATGAATACATAGCTACTGGTAGTTTTTGTGCTCAAATTTTGTGGATGAAACATGGTTTTCTAGATTATAGATATCATTTTAGACATGTCCCTATAAACTGTGACAATACAAGTTCTATTAACATATAAAAGAATCATTTTTATCACTCTAGAAAAAAATATATTGATGTAAGACATTACTTTTTGAGAGATCATTATCAAAAAGGTGGTATAACTCTTGAATTTATTGGAATAAAACATCATCTTGCTGATATATTTACTAATCCATTAACCTCTGAAAGAATGAGTTACATAAGACATGAGTTAGGGATGATTAATTTTTGAGGACCTACTATTAATAACTCACCGTTATAACTTAGTGTGGATGAATAATCGATAGGATGCTGACAATGTATTTCCAACATCGAAAGTGTCATGCTGATAGTGTCACGCTGATGGTATCTTACCAACATCGATGATGTCTTACTAATGGCCACTCACTGATAGAACTCACCGACTATTTTTTCAAAATGATGATGTTTTACTTATTTCTTTTTATTTAACCCATATTAATAAATTTATAGTTTATAAAACCATAAATGATACAACCAAGTTGATCCTACTTACTTATTACTCTCAGTCTTCTACTCTCGCACTCTTACCCTTTCACCTTCTTACTTTAAACCGAACCCTCGAGATGGTTAGAGTAAAACGCTTCATGGAAGGATCTAGAGATGAGTCATAAACTATGAAGAGACATAAAATAGAATCGAGAAAGTCTAATCCTATTCATCCAGGACTTGAAAACCGTGTGGTAACACCTGAGAGATAAGTGCACTCAGAATGGTTATTAACAAGTAAGTCTCTCTTGTTAAATGTGTTGCAGATGCAAGGATAGTTGGAATGGTTCTCAAATAATGAAAGACCTTATTACCCTAGATGGGTACATGAATTTTATCTTCATTCTGAGTTTATTTTGGAAGGTAGTGAGACATAATATATTAAATCTATGGTTTATGTAAGAAGAGTATCATTTTCTTCAAAGCATTGGGTAGAATGTCTGAAGGTACCTCATGAAGGGATTTATGATAACTATCATGGGAGGTTTCCTCCTATAAGTGATTTATTTTTATATGAGATATATTTGGGTGAGATAATTGGTAATGAAGAGCATATAAGACCAATTACTACTGAGTTGGATGGTGAAATCATGTTGTTATTAAATTTCATCCAACACTAGTTGTGTCCTAGGAAAGGGGACTTTGCTTTACTCAAGTATTAAGATGTATATCTTCTATACTTGATGAAGAAAATACATAAGGTAAATTTGTGTAGGTATTTGATAGTTCATATAAGTGAAATGATAAAGCCTTATTAAAAGAAAAATTCTCTATTTTACCCAATAATTATATCTTCCATGCTAAAATACAAAGAATGTGTAAGTGAAAATGAAGAAACCATCTCTGTTTGTAGTGGTATCTGCCTAAGTAGGGATATTTTCATGATAATGAGGATAAATTGGAATCCCTAGAAGAGAGAGTGGGTTGGATATAATGAGAAATTATATGATAATTTTAACCCTATTGACCATCTATCTTGTCTAAGATATGTAGTTGATCCTGGTCTACCACCAAATATTGGTGTTGTCTATTCTAGTGAAGAGGAAATGGAAGAAACTAGTAGAGAAGATGATTCTCCTATATATGATAGGAGTGACCCTGATATTGGTGAAAGTCCTAAGGGGATAAATTTTGGACCTTCTATTCCACCTTTATCTCTACCTTCTAAGGAAACTATTCTAGCCTAGGATGATGATTCTAAGATTGAGGAATCAGGCAGTGTGGAGTATAAAAGCCAAACTAATGGTTTAGATGAGGAAACTGGAGAAGAAAAAGAAAATAATGTGGAAGAAGAAAGTGGAAGTGAAGATGAAGGTAGTTATAGTGAGTAAGAGGATGAATAATCTGGTGATAAAAGTGGAGATGATGGAGGAGATAAAGCTGGGTAGGAAATTGGTAGAAGTGACAGTAGTTAGGATCATCCTGGTGATGATAAAGGTGATAATATACAACCTGTTGGTACTGTGTCTCAGGAATAGATTGTAGAACCTCCTGAAAATGGTGCTGAAGAAGGGGAAGTAGTTGAAGTTCATGGAGAAGTAGAAGCACAGGTAGCCCCTGTACCAAGATTAGTTTATACTAGAAAGAGAACTAAAATTGAGGGGGGTCCTCAAGCCAAGAAATTGAGAGTTTATACACTCACTCCTTTTGATGATAGTGTGGTATCTTAATGGGAAAATTATCCTGGTTATATTTCTCTTGGTTTGGATTATTCTGATTTTGATGCTGAGGATGGTGTAGTTTTCCCAAGAAGACCAGTAGTTGAGGAACCTATTCATTCTAAGAAACCTCCAGTAGTTGCATCTTATTCTACTTTTTCACCTTTAGTGACTTCTATACCCAGTGACTATGTAACCAAATCTAATTTTTAAAGGTTTAAGGAAAATCTGATCTCTCTTATTAGAACTTCATCTCAACCTAAAAATGCTCTTATTCCTACTCTAAGTGAAAGAGATATTTATGTTCTGACAAAAAGAGTGGTTTCTCAAGTGGAACCTAGGATGATCTTAGTTGTTGAAACTATAATGAAGGATAACTAGTGCATGAGGCATGAGTTGACTAAAATGGTTTCGACCATAAACATATTGACTATTGATTACAGGACATCCTTGGATAAAGTGCTAAAGACTTTTGAGGATGCAGTTTCTAGAAATGTTTTTTCTCAACCTCAAACCCCTAATATTGATATGAATCAGTCGAGATAGGAACTAAGAGATGAAGTGCAGGGTGAATCTAGCTTAGTATCTCTAGTTACACACCCTCCAAATATTGAGATGGTCAGGAATGTGATTAGAGAAGAGATTCAAATAATGATGGGTGGCACTGACCAGGAGAGTCTCTCCAAGATTAGGAAGAACACTGATCACATCCATGACACGGTAAGATTCTATACCAAAGGTACTAAAAATGCACAAGAATAAATAATCAAGAAATTGGATTTTTATTTCAAGATAATATACACCAAGCATCAGCTCACCATCCACTTCAAGTATTTAGTTGAGAATCTGAGACTTCCTCCAATGACACGGGATTTCAGAGATCAAGTGAATCTACTTAAGGAGTTTACTCCTACCCTTGAGAAGTTTCTAGAAAACAAGAAAGATTTCACTAAGGCTATGGAATATGGTGTGCAGATTATCATGGATTTCATCAACCTTATCAAGCCTTATATGAATTTCTAGAGTATGGTTGTTGTTGTACCAGCTGCCTCACCTCTCAAACCATCTCTCCAATCTCCTACCTATCTTTTTGTCTCCTTTCCTTCTTAGGAACTATCTCCTAGTCAAGATTTTAGGAAGATATGTCTTATCATTCTTAGGGAGTTTAATGTCCCTCCTACCTCCTTTATCCCAATATTGTCCCCTTCAGTGTTTTTTGGAGTTCCACTTCCTCCTCTCAAAATTCACTCTGAACCTCCATCCACTACTTCTACATCTACTGCTCCTACCCCTGCATCATATGATAAGGCTAAGGTAGTGATGGATACCTCTTTGAAGAAGAAGTAGTTTGGATCAGTTGTTTGATAAGGCTGCATTGTTGTACTTTTGTTATGTTCTTATCCAATGTAATTTCACTTAACTGTGAAATTTTGTATCTCTTCATTCCTTTATTTGTGATCTGATTATTTATATTCTTATTTAGTCTTTATTATTTGATGAAATTTACTCTTTTTTATAATAACAAAATGGGGAGAAGGAATTATGCATTATTTTAACTTTGGATAATATGGAAACATGAAAGGGGGAGTATTCTCTTTCATTTTTTAAGAAAAATATTAATGGGGAGATAGTAAGTAGAATTACTACTCTAACCATTATGAATCAATTAATTATGCTTTATAATGTCATGATTTTTTATCATTAAAATGGGAGATTGTTGTCCCTCTACAATTTTAATGCTCACAAATCATGTCAAATCATGTTTAATCATGTCTTAAGTTTTAAGTTCAAATATTATTAATTATGATTATCTATGTTCAACTATAAGTTTAACATATTCTATTAATGTTTATAATATAAGACATCCAAACAAAAAAAATGGCCAAGTATGAGTCACCGATATCATGAATAACTGACAGAATTATGAGCTATTGAGAGATGAGTCACCAACAACAATGACTCATCGACACATCAACCTACCGACAGGTTGAGTTATCGATACAAGTTTGAGTCACTTATACAAGTTTGAGTCATCGATAGTATGACTTACTGGCAGAACAACTCACCAACAGAAATGAATCACCAACACATCAACCTACCAACAGAAGTACATACCGAAAGAATAACATACCAACAGAAGGACCTACCGATATAAGGACCTATCGATAGAAGGAATTACCAATATAATGACCATCAACACTTAGAAAATTTTCTTTATTCTTAAATTCAAACTTTTAACCAATGGTTATATTGGGTTATTTAATGCTATTAATTACTTCTATGAATTTTTTAAGACATAATTAACTTCAATGTTAGAGGTATGAGGTACAACACATATTTAGAACATGATTATTTTTTACCTCTGTAGTATATAACGAAATCACCTGAGCAAAAAGTGAAGCAACCATATAGAGATAACTTACAAGGTTGAGAAAAGAATATATGATAAGAACACTCATTCTTTCTAGTTGTGAAAAAGTAAGGATTTGTTGTGAACCAAAAATCACAACATCCTAATAGCAGCAAACCCTAGTAAAGAGCACCTTCAAAGAGCATCTCACCTCACTAGAAACTAGAACACAAAGCTTCTACGACACTCTATTTTGGTGTCTATTTCCAGAAGTGGACTTGAGCTTCACATATGATATACCTAAGAATTCCACAAGCTTCAAGAACATCACACAGAGTATTCTAAACCTCTTATCAATATTTTAGCTCTATTATGAAAATTCTTATTACTTTTCGATCAGTGTGTGTGTGTCTATATCACAAACACGTACTGTCACCTGATCTAAATTGAAAGATACAATATATCTTCCCTCTCTCACTCATTTACACTGTTTTTTCTCCCCATGTATAATTATGGAATAGGTCCCTATGTGGCCTGGTTGTATTTTGTTTCCCACAAATAACTATGGTAGGGGTCAAGTTGACCTGGATAGCCTTGTGTGTTATTGTGAACCTTGATCCATGGTGTGGATCAAGTTTATTAATATAAACTACTTGGTGGAAGGTGATCACAAAGTGAAGAGGACTAGGTCTCTGCTTGAAATTGAACCTCTTGTTTTTCTCTGCTATGATTTTCAAATTTATTTTTCTATGTTTTTAAACACATTTTAGAAAAATAAATATTACTTTCATAGTTAATCTTATTTAGTATTTATAACTATTTTTTATTTAGTAAATTACTTTCAAAAGTTATATCAATCTTTCAAATTGATGTAATTGATAATTAATAAATATTTTGAGAAATTAATTGAACATTCAAAACTCTTATAAATTTTCTACTTTGATTAATTGGGTTATTTGGATTTTAAATTGGGGGGATTTTTAAATAAGGTTTTTAACAGAAATTTTGATAGGAACTCAATTCATTCCCCTCTTGAGTGTCCTACTTCGACCAACAAAAGGGATTCTTGAAAGATTGGGGGTAACTGGGGAGGACCTTAGAGAGTAGAGGGAAGAGTTTGGATGTGCTCCAAAGAGTTTGAGTGAATAGAAATGGGATATTGGGTGGGTTTATATAGTAAAGGAGGGGTATTTCTTTATTATTTAGGTTTTGGACTCTGCATAATAAAATATCCAATACCACAGACCATACCAAGGTTTTTGCCCACGGTTTCTATAAAAAGTGATTAGTTCTCATTATTTTATAATTATAAGTATCAAAGATTATAAAATAATTACTTTTATTATGAGGAGGTTATTCACACTCTCAAATAAATGAATTTAAAACCATAAAATATATTAATAGTTTTGGAGGATTCATTAAGGCTTTATAAAATAAATAAAATAAACATAAAATTATGTTATTTTAATTGAAAAACATATATTTGGTCTAGGATACATTTTATAGTATTTATTACATCGCTATTGGGACATTATGATGTCATAAAACACACCGTATATTTATATGGTATTTAATTTTTCCCCGAAAATTCGACTGTCTCAGAAAATTATGAAAAATTCCCCATTAGATAATTTCAATATCCTGATTCCAAAAATAATATTAATTTTATCTAAATAATTTTTTAAATATGTTAATTTTCACTTTTAAAATAAAAACTTACATTTATTGAAAATGATGGGTTTTTTATAATAACAGGTTTCGGACCTTATTTTATAATAATACATTTAATTGAATAAAAAGGGGAATTTTATTTATAACAATTCGGGTCATTACATGGATCATTTAAAAATTATTTGATAAAAATGATATCATTTTTGAAATAATCATATCAAAATTAACTTAGTCCAAAATTTTGTTATTTTTCTAAAAAGAGTGATTTTTCTATGAATAGTGAAAAATGTCGATTTTTGGAAAATTGTCATTTATTTTCATTAAATTAAGTAATTTAAAAGTATCAATATGATTTTAATTTTATTTAAAATAAACATAATTATTAATTAGTTAAATTTAATCTAATTAATTGCATTTTAATTATTTTTATACCGGATTTTGGTATAAGTTCATTTTTGGACTTAAAAATGCATTTTTCTGAAAACCCATTTTTCATCACGTATCACGGGTCTAATTTTAAATTAAATTCTTAAAATTATATTAATTAAATCTTGAAAAATGGATTCTATATTTAATCATTAGGTTATAATTTTTTAAATAGGCCCCTTTTTTTAGTCAATATGAATAGTAACTATAGTAAATAATTATAACCACATTAAGGATAAATCGGACAATTAAGGTTAAAAAAAATATTATAAGGACTCAAATGGACCCTAAAACTTGTATTTGTCATCTTGGATTACTTTATATCATCCATGAACATCCAACTCACTAATATATGGTCACTTTGTGCCATATTTTTTTTTTACCTTTATAATAATTGAGTAAAAGATAATGAAAAAAATGTAACTTTCTTACTTTTAATTACTAAAATATTCTATGACAGGAATAAAAAAATTATGTTTTGTTCAAAATATTCATTTAAAATATAAATTATTTTTTTCATATTGATTTATTTCTAAATTATAGTAATTAAATGATTACCTTAAATGATTATGCAATGCTGACACGATATTTATTCAATTAAAAGAAAAAGAAAATAATTGATTTTAAAAATATTAAAAGTAATATAAATTGTATGAATTATTGTGTTACAAAAACTTTTTATATAAATATAAAATTTTAGTTATGTGTGAAAGAATTATATTATAATTCCATTGTTTTCATGTTGTTTTCAAAGTCAAATTAAATGAATAGTTCCAAAAATGATATTAATGATATTTTATAATAAATACTATTTTATTAAATGATTTAAAATTAATAAAATACTATATTCATCAAATTTATTGGGATATAGTTTATAATATCAACCATGGTCCATTTATTTTCAAATTATCCTTTTATAGTAACTATCGTTACCCTAAAAGAGTAAAAACTTTATTATCGTGATAATTGTCAAAAAAAAAGGTTAACGAAGATTAAAAAAAGATATAAGGATAAAAAAATTATATAAACTTGTCCAAATTTTATTTTATGATATGATTTATACTAATAATTATCCTATAGTTTAATTATATCAATTTTTATCCTTTTTTTCTTGAAAATTATTTTATATTAATTTAATATTTTAAGAAATTCCAAAAGTGTCCCTCCCTCACTTATAAAAGGGCACCCCCTCTCCTATTTTTTCACACTTAAAAACCATTTTTATTCATCCAATACCTGAATAAATCCCATACTTACTTACCTTATCATTTCATAGAGTCCTTAATTTGATTACAAACCCCTCTTAGGAAGGATTTTGTTGTAAACCTAAAGAGGTTGTCTAAAGAAGAGGTATTGTTCTTAACCAGATGTTTTTATTTTATTTCTTCTTCCACCTCTATAAAATATTATTCAAACATGATGATATAATAACATAATTATATCCCATATAAAAAGATTTTATTATATTAATTTAATAACCTACATCCATATCCTCTTCTATCAAATGGGAAACAAAACTATCATTTGTTTGTATGGCGGATTACCACCTCGCGAACCGATGTAATTTGTTTTCTATCATCGCATTGCACAGCTATTTATGATGGTAGATTTAATATATATATATATATATATATATTATATTCATGAAATAATTATCATTTTAAAAAAATAATATATCATATATTTTTTACTTTTCCATTCAATGAAAGATTATAATGTCATTCGTATGTACGTGTAGATTATCACCTCTATGAAGCGATCTGATTCATTTTTCATTACTGCATAACATGAATAGTATATATAAGTTTATTTTAAGAAATAATATTATATTTATGATATAATTATAATTATATAAATCTAAAATAACACTTAACTTATTTCTATCATGATCATTGAAAAATGGAAGCATTACTCGTGCGTATATACATCTTACCGTCTCCATAATTGCAACATAGTTTATTTTTCATAACTAGATTTTATGGTTGGTATTAAAAGTATAATTTATTAACAAAAATGATAATTATTTCATGATTATTATTCTTGATATGATTTATCATCAACATCTTAAACTGTATTCCACTTTCCAAATTCATTTTAGACTTATGATCTAAATATCGTCAAAAGACCGGCATGAATTTAATTAAATAAGTAATTGTATATAACATGATATTGATTAAAATAAAAGGAATAATGAACTTTAATAGGTTTATTAATCAATTAAATAATTAACATAAGTTTATTATTTAGTAAAATAAATAATGTACGTGAAAATTCAAACTTAAGGCAATATACTTTCTTTTAAAAGATCATCTTTTAAAGTTTATCCTTCTAACTCTTTTTCTTCCATGTTTATGTTCTTCTAAATGTTTCAAGAAAATTTTTATTTATGCTTAAATGGATGATAAATGTAATTTTTTACCATATTTGACTTTATTTACAATGTTTTTTTAAAAAAATTGTTTTTTACGGTTTTATGTAAGTGACATTTTACTTTAAAATCCACGTTTTGAAGGTTTTAAATATTTATTTTCTAAATAATTATCTTCCATGTTTATATTATTAGAATTATTTTATCGATATATTTATATGAACATAAATTAATTATGAAGTACATTTTTTCATCTTTTTAATTTCTTTCAAATGTTTTCAATAGGAATATTTTTACATATATTATATAGAATGTTTTGGATTTCTTTATAAAAGACAAAAGGAATGTTCTATTTTAACATATACAGTTTCTACTGATTTTCCTGCCACCACATAAATTATTTGATATATGTATTTCTTTATAATATTCCTTATTTACTTCAAATAAAACTCTATTTACCTTTATTCTATATATTTTTAAAAAGGGTTTTAAATGGAATGGATATTTTGATATCTGGAAATGTTTTGTTTATGGGTGTAAGGGGTCTCTCTAAACCATCCTTTTCTTAGGGTTATGAACATTCTATATCTAAATCACTTTCTATCTCTATTTAATTTTATTTAATTATTATAAATTATATATATATATATATATATATCATATATATACCTATCATGTTATCCCTTTGATGGGGTAATACATGGATTATGTTCATTTCTCAAATTAATTATTTATGAAATTTCTTTTTATTATGATATAAATCAATATTATGAAACCCTTTTATTTCCATGGGAAATTATTATGATTATGCATTATAATTTATTCCCTTTTATGGAACACATAATGATGAACATGTTTTGATGTATGTGCCCATATAGCACTCTAATACATTGTGTAAATCTTTTTTTATATGAGACATTATGTATGGGATTAGGGGGTAAACCAAATCCACTATGGGACTTTATCAACCATGTGATATTGTCTGAGTAGTTATCCTTGACTTATGATTATTTCATGTTTTGTGTTTTTTAAACATTTAATATGTTTTTATGGTATTATGATACCATATTCTTTATGTTATGATCCTATGTAATTACTCTTGAGCTTATATTTTAATGATATTTTATGCTACATTGTAATGGTGAAATTTATAAATATTTTTGAAAAAAATCATAAGTTTTCATGATTTCAAAGGAACCTTTAGTAATTTATTTTTTTATTAAATATATCTTATCAAATGTTTTATGAAAATATTTGGACAAAAAGTTTATTTCTTAGGTAATAAAATGTTTAATTTGATCCCAAATATTAATTTTGAAAAAAATACAAATCATTTATATTCATGAACTAACATTTTTTTTTCTTTCCTTTTATATGTCTCTTACTGAGCTTTTTGTTCTGATCACACATTTTAAAAAAATTAAATGGTATTAAGGATGATTAGGGAAGATATGAGGTAAAAATGAAAATTTTAATGATATGTAATGAAAATAAAACTTTTTATATAATAAAAGTTTGTTTTGTTAGAAAAATGGATACTAAGCGGAAGTTTCCACTTTGTGATGTAATTTTTATTTATGTAATAGTGATAGTCTAATTCTATAAAACTCTAACCCATAAAAATTTTCAAATGTAATAAAATGAATTCCTGACTTAAAACTCAAGATTATGTAATATTTAAGGATGGGTCCTTACAGTTAGTATCAAAGGAAATTTTTATATAACCTCTGAGATTATTATGTTTTCATGTGAGGTTAACTTAATAGTTATTGATGATATCATGGGTTTATGAGTTTATGTTTGATCATAAGTTTAAGTATTTGACACCCCTTTTTAGGTTTTAAGTGATGGTATTTTAATGTTATTAATGAAATTTTGGGGGATGTTTTATTAGGTTGAGGTATACGTAACCCTTAGGTTCAACATGAAGCATTATTTTAGGAAGAATGGTATTTTCATAAGTTTAAAGGTATTGATAACCTTCAGGGTTTATGTGATATTTAATTATTAAGGTTATTTTTAATTATGTTCATCATACTTTTGGAGATGTTATAATAATTATATTAATATATTTTTAGTAAAAAGGATAACTTGTCACATTAGTCAAGGCCATGGGGCTTGAACCCACAACCAAAGAGAGATAAGGATGCAATGACTACCATTGAACTACATGATGTCTTGGTTAGTATGAAATTTCTTTTTTGTAAATGATGTGATAGATAAATATTAAGTTGATTTTTAAAATATATGTTTTATTATATATATAACCATAGGATTGAAAATTGATTTGGTGATTAGGTGATTAATTTTATTTCGAAATAATTTCACTATTGTGGGTTCATTATATGATTAAGGTAAATAGAACATTTTGGGATTTTATTTTAAGGAATAAAGGTTAAATTATTTTTGGAATAATATATTATTCTAATTTTTCTTTATGGTGATTCGGGTTATTTATGTAAATGATTAACATGTCTTAGTGATTATATGATTAGGGAATGTATATTTTTGGTATAAGATATTAAGAGTAATTGATGATATTTGGAGATAAATGTTAAATTTATCTTGGATGAATATTAGATCAAATAATTATATTCTTTGGGTTTAAATATAAGTCTATAATGCTTTTAAGAATTTTAATTTTATATATTTATCGAATTATCTATGTTTACATTGGGTGTTATTGTTGAGGTTTTGATGTTTAATGTTTTATTTCTTATTAAGATGGTTTATTCATTTTTATAATTATCTTATGCTAAACATTTTGGTTTTGGTTAATGTATAAAGATAGAAGGAAGATATTTCTATCCTTTTTTGGATTATTTGATCCATTAGAAGTTGATTTTAGTGCTTCAGGAATAAAAATTTCATCTTGAATACTCATCGTTTGGAGCAAAATATGAGATTGTGGAGGAAATTGATTAAATGATAAAATTATACTTATCAAGTAAATATATTTCCTTATGTTATTAATATATATAGTAAATGAATTTATAAACTATATTAAAATAAACTTGAAACAAAAAAATTATCATATTACCTTCATATCTGATTAATGAATGGTATTTTTCACACCTCATCAGTTTATGGTTTTATGTTCATTAACACTCTTTTGATCATTGACTTTCTTATGATCAATGATCTCTATCACTATCCATAATTATTTATACATTAATTTTTTTATCAATGTTCATATTTTCACAACCCACTAATTTTCTCCTATTTGGAAACCTAGTTATGTGATTACCTTCATATTTTATTTTCTATCTTTTTAAGATGAATTTTTATTAGCTCTTTCTATGATGTGGGATTTCAACAAAAAAAAATTAGATGTCAATCCCCTATTTATCAAGCCTGAGTTAAAATTTTGATGATTAAATTTATTAAAGTGTGAAATAATGTAACACCGTGAGGTTTTAAAAAATAAAAATATGTTTGATAGTGTATACAACAGGCAACACCGAGCCTAAATGAACCATAAAATATTATTATTTAAATATGACCATTATAACCAAGAAATTAAATTAATGGATATAAATAGGATTAAATTCTATTTAAAATATTTATAAATTTCCTACTTATTATAAATGTATTGATAAATTATTAGTAAATAATCACTTAATTTTCAGTAAAGTTGGTTTATTCTTCAAAATTATGTTTTCATCAAAAATGGGTTTTATTACTTTTCATGAGAAAATAATATAATTAATTTCTAGAAAATTTAGAAATTTTATTTTATAAAAATGATTTACTTTTTTAAATCATTATATCAAAATTATCTTAGGGTGAAATTTTGTGATTTTTTTGAAAAGAGTGATTTTTCTATGAATAGTAAAAAATACTGCTTTTTGTAAAACTATAATTTCTTTTCAATAAATTATGTGATTTAAAAGTACTATTATGATTTTAATTTTATTTAAAAGTAAAATGAATATTATTTATCCATATTTAATCTAATTAATTACATTTGAATCATCTTTATACCGGGTTTTGATAGAAGTTCATTCTTGGACTTAAAAAGGCATTTTTTTAAACCGTTTTTCATCGAGTCTCACGAGTCTAATTTTAAATTAAATTATGTCACTTATGTGAATTGAATATTGAAAAATTAATTTCATATTTGGATTTATTAAGTATAAATTTGTTAAATAGGCCCATTTTATTTTTATTCATTATGAATAGTAATTGTAGTAAATAATTATCACCACGGTAAGGATAAATCAGATAATTATGGTTAAAAATAATATGAAACTTAACCCTAAAAATTTCCTTTAACCTGTTTTATGAGTGTATTTTTTCTATTTTCATCCAATCCTTGAATATATGTCCTCTTAGTTCCATATTTCTTTGATTTTTACCTTTATAATAATTGAGTAAAAATAGACAAAAATGTCACTTTCTTACTTTTAATATCTATAATATTTTGCTGCACGGATAAATACAAACTATGTTCAGTTATAAATAGATATTTGAAATATAAATTATTTTTTATAATGGTAATTTATTTATAATATTTATTAATGAAATAATTACCATAAATGATTATGAAATGTTGACATGGTATTTATTCAATTAATAGAAAAATAAAATAAATGATATTAAAAATATTAAAAGTAATATAAATGGAATGAATTATTATAATAAATGAATTTTTTAGATAAATATAACATGTTATTTATGCGTTAAAGGATTATATTCTAATTATATTATTTTCATGTTGTTTTCAGAGTCAAATTAAATAAATAGTTTCAAAAATGATATTAATGATATTTTAAAATAAATAATATTTTATTAAATGATTTAAACTTTTTAAAAATCCTATATTTTTTCAAGTGATTGGGATATAGTTTAAAATATAAAAAATTATCTATTTATTGTAAAATTCTCCTTTTATAGTAAATATCTTGACCCTTAAATAGTAAAAACTTTGTTATTATGGTAATTGTCAAAAAGGGTTAATGCATGTTAAAACAAAGAGATAAGGTTAAATACCATATCTAAACTTGACCAATTTTTATTATATGATATTATTTATACTCATACTCATCCTATCCTCAAATTATATTAGTTTGGAGCCTTTTTTCATGAAAATTAATTTATGTTGATTTGTTATTTTAATAAATTCCAAAAGTTTCACTCCCCTCACTTATAAAAGGACTCCTCCTATCCTCTTTTCATCACACTTAAAAATCATATTGGTTTAATCAAACCTTGGAAAAATATTTTACTTATTTATTTTACCACATCTTAGAGGCCTTATATGGATTATAAAAACTTCTTAGGAAGGCTTTTGGTGTAAACCTAAAGAGGTTGTCTGAAAAAGAGTTATTGTACTTAACAAAGCATTTTTGTTTTATTTATTCTTGAACCACATTAAAATATTATTAAACCATGATAATATAATAAAATCAATATATCACATATAATGAGAGGTTATTATGTTAATTTCATAACCTGTATTCTTCTTCTCTTCTACCAAATGGGAAATGAAACCATTGTTCGTGTGTACGGTGGACTACCGCCTCACAAACCGATGTAATTAATTTTCTAAAATATCATTTAATGGATTTTTATGATGATATATTTAATGTATATATACGATATTTATGATATATTTATAATTATGTAAAATTAATATATCATATATTTTCATACATTTCCATTCATTGAATAATGATAACATCATTCGTTCTTGCATGTGGATTACCACCTCCATGAAGTGATATGTTTATTTTTCATTACCATATCATATAGATGGTATATATAAGTTTATTTAAATAAATAATATGATATTTAGTATATAATTATAATTCTATAAATATAAAATAATACTTACATTCTTTCTATTATGATCATTGAAAAATGGAAATGTTACTCATGCATACGTGTGGCCTACTGTCTTTATGATTATAAAGTAATTCATTTTTCATAATCATATTTCATGGTTTTTTTAATTATAATTGATTTTTAAAAATAATAATTATTTCATGATTATTATTCTTTTGATTATGGATAAATAACGTCATTGACCAAAGTCAACTTACCAAAGTCATTTTAGACTTATGAGCCAAATATCATCAAAAGTTCAGCGTGAATTTAATCGATTAAGTAATTGTATATAACATGGTATTAAATAAAATAAAAGGAATAATTAACTTAAAAATTTTCTTGATCATGTGAATAATTAAAATTATTTTATTATTATAGAAGAAAAATAACATATGTGACAAGTCAGACTAAATGTAAGGTACTTTCTTTTAAAAAAATCTTCTTTTAAAGTTTCTCATTCCATCTCTTTTTATTACATGACCATGTTATTATAATTATTTCAAGAAATTTTTTATTTATGATTAAATGGATGATAAAGGTAATTTTTTACCATATTTCAATTTATTTAAAAAAATAAAGGAATCTTTTAAGGTTTTACGTAAGGGACACTTTACTTTAAAAACCTTATTTTAAAGGTTTTAAATATTTATTTTATAAATATTTCTCTTACATGTTCATACTATAAAGGAAATTTTATGTATCATTTTACTTTATTTAAAAGGTTTTAAAAAGGAATATTTTAATTTATTTTATACAAAAGGTTTTTAATTTCTTTACAAAAGGTGAAAAGAATATTCTATTTTAACATATACGGTGTCTACGACTTTTCTTGTCGTCATATCCATTATTTTATATTTCGTTTTGTTTATAGGATTTGTTGTTTAATTTAAATAAAAACCCTATTTTCCTTTGTTATAGGTATTTTCAAAAATGGATATTTTGATATCGGGGAATTTTTTTCTTATAGATGTAAGGGATCACTCAAAACCACCCTTTTCTTCAGGTTATGAACATTCTCCCTCTAACTCAATTACTTTATCTCATTAATGTTATGAAATGATTATAAATTATATATATATGTCTCTCATATATATACATAGATTATTCTCTCTTCCTTTGATAGGGTAATACCTGGATTATGTTTATTTCTCAAATGCATTATTTATGAAATTTCCTTTTATTATGTATGAGGCATGATAATGAAACCCATTTCTTTATATGGGTAATTATTATGATTATAACTAATAATTGATTCCCTTTTGTGATTAACATAATCATGAACATGTTATATTCGGTGTACACATATTGTGATCCATTAAATTGGGTAAAGTTTTTATCTCATTAGATGTTATGTATGGGATTAGAGAGTAAACCTAATCAACTATGGGACTCTTTCCACCATGTGATGTTGTCTTGGAAGTTAGCCTTGACTTAAGATTATGTCATGTTTTGTATTATTGTCACATTTTCTATGTTTCCATTAGGGGTGTTCATGGGTCAGGTCGGGTCAGGTTGAGGGTGTTTCTAGGCCCGACCCGGTCAAAAAATAAGGGCTTGGGTCACATGTTTCATGATCAGATAGCCTGACCTGGACCAACCAGACCCATTGTGGGTCGGGTCAGATCGAGTCGAGTTAAGTGGGTTATATGAATCAGACCTGACCCAACCTGATGGGTCCAGACCCAAACCCAGTCCAACCTAATGTATCCAGACCTAGACCCAACACAATATAGTAGATTGGGTTCCAATAGCATCCAATTCTAAAAAATTAATAAAAATATAACCCAAAAATGTAGAACAAAATGCAAAATAAAATAGGGGAAACAACAGCATCCAAAATACAGCAGCATCCAAAAAAAATGTAGTGGCATCCAACCCAAAAAAATGAAACAGCGGAATCCAACAAAGTAGGTTCCAAAAATGAAGAGTGATGTCCAAAAATACAGTGGAATCCAACAGACCCAGACCCATCCCAAAAATTCAGTGGAAAAATGTATCAAGTAAAATTCACATTTATTATTTTTTTAATTCACATAGACCAAATAATGGTTCATAATTCATTCTTCCATAAATCATAATAATTTATAAGTATTTAAATGAGAGGTCATCTATATAAATAAAACTTTATAAATATTTTACATTAAATAATATAGAACATGGTTTATTTCCCATGGAATCATGTTGATAAAAATGGAAAGGAACCATAGATCAATAACCCATTCCACATGTACTCCTAGGAAATACAAATGATTTACTACACCAAAATCATGAGTGAAATTAATGAGTAACTAATTTTGAATAAATAATATAGTTACAAAAAGGTAGTAACATTACACTATAACCAAAATAAACCTAATTTTGTAAACCTCTCCTGCATCAGCTCATCAAAAACAAGTTAGTCCACCTGAAATTAATAGGCGTGGAGAAGAAATTATTTTGTAAAACTATATAAGAACAGCTGTAAAATTATATATAAACCAATTTGAGAAATGGGAATCATAATACTCATGTATATAAGTTTAAAAAACAGTAGAAATAACATAGAAAGTGGTCGTGTCATCATCGATAGTAAACCCCCATCATTTCACAAAACCAACGGTTAAAATTCTTTCCATGAGTAGGTTTTATACTTGTGTACTTCCCAACCAAATAGTTTTGTAATAAGAACACCAACCAATATTTTAATCATCGATACCAGTAAAATTATTTAAAATGTGCACACATGCACTCCAACTCACATAGGTGAATAAATAAATTACCTAAGACTCGTTTCTTCTTAATAGTAACCATTGAAATAGTCATATAGAATGGCCATAAAAGTCCTGTAATATTTTAAAGAAACCCATGAGCCTACAAAACCTACTATGAAAACATGAATTCAAATGTTAATTTCTACACCATAGAACATCATTATAAAAAAACAAAATATTAAGTAGGTTCCATTAAAAAGCATGTCTACCATAAAAAACATAATGATTATTAAAAACTTAAAAGTGATGAAATAATAATTTGAACATACAAAAAGGCATTTTCTTTAGGAATCAAAAGTAATAACAATCCCACAAAGAAATTCATGGCCTGTAAATACATCAAACCTAACTAATAAGGTACTGGCCACCAAAATCTTTAGTCTTCAATCATTATCAACCTGTATCCATCTATATCTTTAAAAAATGCTTTCTATATACATTTCAATCCAAATTTTATGTCATATTAGTATTACAGAATAATAACTGAGTTATCGATAGGACTTATAGACTTGTGAAATAATTGTTTTGATAATCCAAACCACATAATGATCCCACTAGATTTTTCTAACTTGATCATTTTAAATAGGGGTTTTTTATTTTCCTAATAATAACATTAAGAAATATATACATGTTCAATTCCATTTCATATTAAATAAAATAATTGTAATAAAGAAAACATAAGGGAAAAACTAAGGATAAAATCTTACTGTTTTTGAGGTAAAAATTTTGAAAATGTTAATTTATCCACTCATTTAATGGTATTTTTAATTTATATATCATGTAATGTAATGCACATAATTGTGAAACTAGTGGGGTTTCAAGTGTTTGAATGTTCAGTTTGAATCTAATGACACATGTTATATCAAATCATGATGAATAAGGATATCAAGCACTTGAATTTTCAATCACCACTTAGAAGCAGAAATTGTGTGCGTATAAAATAGAATATACGAGTGGTTTTAAACTTATAAAGTAAAAAATCATGGTTGTAGGTTCTTAGGTTGAATGAGAAAACAAAACAAGTATACCTTTAATAATGTAGAAAATTTTCAATTGATCCAATTTCTCAAATGATGATCCATAAAATATATACAAAGAGTAAAATAAAATGGAAATTTTTTTCAAGGATACATGAACATAAGCACTATAATATTTTACAAAGTGGTGTTCATAATTTGAAAATATTAGGTGAGTAGATATTATGGTAGTTAGTCACCAAATGAGTTATCTTAATGGGATAGTGAAGGAATATCACACTAGAATACCATCAATCATAGTATTATGAAAATAATTTCTAAACCAATCATAAATTTATACCTTAATGAAGAGTGATCTATAATCCTTTTTTATTCTATTTTACATAGTGAAACATTGATCATGAATTGTGGTGGATGATGGAATATCTTTAAAAAATACAATATAAGAAAGAAAAAGTCAGTATTTTTCTTTTTCAAATATAGGTTTATAATTGATAAAAGTAAAATGATAAAAAAATCATAATATTTTTAATGGTACCAGATTCAATCAATTACACTTCTTTTAGTTTCTTTTGAATTTCAATTGTTTTAGAATTTAGAAACCAATTTTGTGAGAAAATTATTTCCTCAATGGTGTTGGGATTCAAACAACTATGAAACAGATCAAGGAGTCATCCTCTTATATTAAATGCAGACTCTAAAGATATTGTAGTTAAAGGAATTGCTAGAATATCTCTGGAAATTCATGAGAGAACATGATACATGCTTGATATTCCTTTCCACCAACTTAAAATATCAAATCCATCAAAATAATCCTCAAAATAATAAATCTCTATATATATTTCTAGTTCATTCCTTTATTGTGTCAATTATATTTTCCTTTTATTTAATCTATATGCATCTTTTCATTTCTCATCATCCTCACTATCAGTACTAGAATCATGAATATGTGACTCTTGATGAGAAATTGACACACATTTATCAATAGGAATGGTATATTTACATTTTTAAAACTCTGATGGATTATTTAGAACCTCTGTTAATTTACTGATCAACCCATTCTTGTCTTCATCATTAAAAATCATTTCAAAACTATCCTTAATATATTCTAATTATTACTGGGGATCAAGAACAACTTCCACAAGTAAGAGAGAATTAAAATTAGAACCAATACCCCAATACTTGACCAACTTAACCATCATTGAAATAGACATTTCACTCACAGTAATATCATTACTCTTCCTTAATTTCTTTATTTTTCTATGTATTTCACAAAGATTATGAAATAAAGTGTGAAATGTCACATAAATATAATTGGAAAACTCAATAGTGTTATTATAAAATATTTTTAAAAACTTGAAAAATATACGAGCATGCTCCCAATGATATATTGTAGGAGAATCACCTTCACAGAAAAAATCACTACTAAAACTTGAATAGTCCTCAAGGAGAATAAATAATTTCTCATAATTATCTGTAATATCCAATATAAAGTAATAATAATTCCACCTAGTAGGAACATTAAGAATTATGGCCTATTTACTAGGAATTTTTAACTCTTCAACAATGCTCTTAAAAAGAGCCAATCTAGAAGGAGAACTTCTCAAAAATTTATAAGAAACTATGATTCTATAAATTTTTGCTGATATTTCCTTTATATAATCACTAACAATAAGGTTTAAAATATGTGCACAATATCTCATATGAATATAGTTACCTTTAAGAATATACCCATTCTAATAATTAACCCTCCCCACCAAATAATTGATCATTATATTATTAGAACTAGCATTATCCATGGTAAAATTATTAATAATTTCAATTCCACATTGATTAAATGTCTATTCTAATACTCTACTAATTTTTTCCTCTTTATGATCTGCAATAAGAAAAAGCTGGATTATTTTTTATTTAAGATCCAATTATCATCAATAAAATGTGCAGTCACACACATATAATTCAGATTCTAAATTGAATTTTATGTGTTGATGGTAAGACATAATGTATGAGAGAACATATCAAACATACACTTCAATTTTCTACCTTATTCAAAGATAACTTCAAGAAATATCCAGCAACTATTTTTTTAGATGGAACTTTAAATTGAGGTTGAACAACTTCAATGAATTCTCTATAAACTTGATTCTAAACATATTTAAATGATAACTCATTAATGGTTATCATTTTAGAAAGACATATTCTTCACTATTTTTGGTTAAAATGAGCTACTAAAATTTTAACTTTCCCATTATCCTCATCTTCACACTTCTTTCTAAGGCCAATAGTGGTTTGAATTTTGTCAATATTTCTATGTGGATTTTTGTTGCACCTTGTCAAATACCTATTCAAATTACTAGTTTCATGTTGTATAGATGTGGAAACATAATATTTTCCACAATAATTACAAATATCCCATATGTTTTTCTTATTAAAATGATCGCATGCTTGAGAAACTCTAGAACCATTAGGAGCTTTAGGAATTTTTACCCTTTTAGGAGAATGTTTACCCTTAGTTTCTTTAGTTGGTTTGATACTACTACCCACTTATATTTATGTAATTGAATGTAAATTTAGAGTATACCCAATATGAATTTGAGTTTCTATAGAAACTATAGTATTAGAACCTCTTGTTGTACCACCTTCTAGGAATATTTAGTTGCTTTCTGCAAAATACTATCACCTGTAACCCACTGGAAAGACTCTATTGTGTAACACCTCTAGAAAAATAATAATAAATATGTTTTGAGTGATGGTGTGTTATCATCAAAACCAAAACATAATGGGGAAGATAATAATAAATAACATGATAAAAAAATAACAACATACCACCACTAGACCTCACACACGATAGTAGGAGGAGGATAGCGATGAGGGATTTCTCTTGATCTCTCATGAGGGGAGGTTAGAGGAGGATGTGAGTGAGGAGGTATTTTATAGGTGGTTGGGTGATTTATTAGAGGTGTGAAAGGAGGAAGGATAGGAAAATTAAAGTACGATTTTCTAATGAGGTAATGAGAAGAGAGGATATAATGTGAGGGGTTTTCTTGTGAGGGATGCTTAGGGAAGGAGGAGGAAGGAGGAGAATAGGAGAGAGGGAGTAGGGTTTCTCTACATTAGGGAAGGTTGGGTTCAGGGGGGAGTAGAAGGAGGAGAGAATGAGGGAGGGAGGGAATGAATGAGGTGGATTTCGGCTAGGCTGAGGGGTTGTTTTTCATACAATCATCAGGTCATCAGGTCAGGTTGGATCTATATGTATCCAACTTGAGACCTGACCCAACCCATGCATGGGTTAACCCAACATTAACCCAACCCAAGTTTTTTTCACATAACCAGAACCAACCTGACCTGACCCAGTTGAGTCTGTACACCCCTAGTTTCCATGATCTTATGATACCATATTCTTTAAGTTATACTCCCATGTGATTACTCATGAGATTATATTTAAATTAAAGTATATGCTACTTCATAAGGGTGAAATGTATAACTTTTTTGAAAAAAAAATCATAAAATTTTCATGATTTCAAAGAAACCATTATGAATTTTATTTTTTCATTAATATTTATTATGAAATGTTTTATGAAAATATTTGGAAATAAAGTTAATTTTGTGGGTAATAAAATGTTTAATTTGATCCCAAAGATTAATTTTAAAAAAATACAAATATTATATAATTATTCATGAACTAACATGTTTCTTTCTTTGTTTTTATATGTCCTTTGCTGATATTTTTACGCTAATCCCATGTTTTTAAAAATCATAGAGTATTAAGGATGAGTAGAGACAAGTATGAGTTCAATATAATAATCGTGAAGATATTTCATGAAAAGAAAAATTATTATATCATAAAAGTTTTGTTTTTTGGAAAAATGGATACTAAATGGAAGTGTACACTTTGTGATGTAATATTTATTTATATAAGGGTGATTTAATAATTATCTAAAACTATAAATTATAAAGATCCTAAAATATAATAAAATAAATTTTTGACTTAAAACTCAAGATTATGTAATGTTTAAGATTGGGTCCTTACATGAATAGTGTATCTTTAACGTTCATAAGGATGCCTTCCAAAACTCCTACTAGAAAAATTGTGGATTTTTTTGTAATCTAGGACACCACTCCTATAGGATTCAATTATATGATCTATAAATATGAAAATATAGAGTGATTCATGACATTTATTAAAGTACCAAGATCACATAAAGAATCAAAAAATTAAAGAACCAATAGTGTAGGGAATAGAGAATATCCCAATATATTTATATTTTTGTGGTATCAGTGGTGAGATCAGTATTGAGACACTCATTCCTAATATTCCTCATTCATTTCCATTAATTATACTTCTCTTGATTCCAATTTATTTGAGAAATTTTTTATAATTTGGTATTTTTCATTTTTATTATATAATAGGAAAGTTGATTTTAACTTTTTTAAAGGTATATTGAATATCTCATTGAAGTTTCTCCTATTCTATATTCTTTGAATGAATATGTTGAGAATGGAATACTGAAGTGGTGTCCTTATTTTTCCCATTTTTTTCATTGTAATGGATTTTTATGTCTCTCTTTCCTAAACCTGGTCCTTACTTCTTCTTGCTTCTTATCCTCTTCTCTTGGATTACTGGGAGTATCATCAAAAATTTTCTTAAAATTATCATTTTATTTGTTTAGGTTAAATTTTATATTTCTTAGGTTTAGTTGTTTGAATCTCTTTTCCAAACCATGTTTTAATTATTCTTACATTCTTCTTTAGGTTCAAGATGGTTTGGGATGGAAGTTTCCTTTTATTTTTCATTATAAAGTCCATATGACTTCTGAACTTCCTAGATAAATATTTTACCATTTATTTCAACCCATAAAACTTGGATTATAGCTATAGTTTCTTAGATAATGTTGCACTAGTTGAGGGATGCTCATAAGTATTTTGATGGAAATGGGTGGTTGATAGGCTTTCTATTGGTATGGTTACTTGTAGGGTTATTGAAATGGTGGTGGATTCTAGTATTATTGTTTCTATAAGAGAAGATGGAGTGGATATTGGTTTGAATATAATACCTTAGCATGATTATAGTAATATAACAGTTTCACCTAAGGTTTATATTTCCATGGTTGATTTTGTTGGAATTATCTTAGTTGAAAGGCTACTGCACAGCTTTTTGTACCCTATACTTCAACAGACTTTCCAATATAATGATTGGATGAAGAACATAAACCACATACCTGTGTTAGGATCTATTTTTAATTTAATTTATTCATAGACATTTATCTCAATAAAATTATCATTTATTCAACTCTGGTTATAATTAAAAGTGATAAATCAAAAGTTATTACCTTGTGAATTTCTATGGTGCATATACCTCTAGCACTGAATTGTTATAAGATATGTGCAATATATTAAATTAATCCTATGACTTTTTATGGTGATTTATCTATCAATTATAATATAGATGAGGTTTCGAGTAGTTTTATATCATTTTTAAAAAACATTGGTAGATGAAAATGATGAAGTGATGTTCCTCTGTAGCTTGGTGCAGGAAACATTCACAGAATTTTTTAAAGTGTTCCTAGTACTTGTAGAGAGTTTATCCAGATGTTTGTTGAATTGAATTGATCTATTTACATATTCCTTAACTTCTATAGGTGTGAAATAACACTTTCATAAATCATTACTTGAGTCCTTCCTAGTCATTGACTTATCCTGTTTATAGGTTATATAACCATTCCTTTACACCTCCCTCAAGTGGAAAGCGGAATTCCCTCCACTTGAATTGATCTTTAGGAACTCCTATTGGACTAAATCTTGAATATAAAAAGATGAATTCTTGAATATTTAAGTTTATTTCTTCACATAAATGACCATAGAATTTAGGGATCACTAGAATCATATTAACACGTAGTTTAAAATCATTTTGTAAAGAGGGTATAGTGAGTTGGTTCTTTTGATTAGTGAATTATGGTGTGAAAAAATATTTAAGGGTTTGGTTGGGATTTCCAATCATTTATTCATGTTCAAAGTGGGAACTAAGAGTTTCACTATAATATAAAATTATTATTTCATCAAAGTCTTTTTATAATTTAATATTCCCTAATTTGTTTAGTGTTCATTTAATTTCAGGATCAAAATAAATAAATTGGTTATTATACATTTGGTTCATTCAATATTAAAAAAAATTGAGGCATTGTCCCCCTAGAAATAGTACTAATATTCATGCATGACCTGTCATGGGGTGTGTAAAAAAATATTTCTAAACTGTAATATAAAGGCTAACCTAGGTATTCTCTTGAATAGGTGTGCACAAAAAATCGATTATCACTTTTTAAGGTGTTTTTTTAGGAAATTGATTTGATTTGGTTTGAAAAAAATTGAGAATTTAGAAAGTAATTAATTTTTTTTATTTTAAAATAATTGATGAAAAGGGTGATCAGGTGGGGCCTAGATAGACCTATTATAATGTTATCATCTTTTACAATTTTTTCAATCATTTTCTATTAGTTGGTAACAAAGAGATTCCATGGCCGCTTACTCTCTATCCCTTATCCAAATGGTGTTAGTGATAATATCCCTAACTAAGATCTCATATTTTTATACTATCATTTCTAGGTGTGAAATCATTATAGTGGGTCCTCTTGAATTATTAGGTAAATCCTTGATCAGGTATTGTTATTTTGTAATAATAAATAGTTCCTACCACAACTCCACACACATGTTGACGATCGTCGAGCACTCACCACCCAAACCTAGCATGTTCCATTTTATATAGATCAGAATTAGGTGGAGGGATATTTTGGATCATTGAAAAAATAAATTGAAATTAATCGAATCAAAAACTAACACAATTGTATTCATTATTAAAAACTTAAAATAAATAATTGAAATTATATCTCTAAAGAAATAAATTGTTTTATTAAATTAAGAATAAAAACTCAAGAATAATAGTTTGGTCCAACCCAACCTTCCCTGGTCATTAAAAAATACTACCACTCCATGTGAAGGTTAAATAAGAAGATATGATAGAATTAAAACATATCAATAATTGAAAACAAAAGAAATTAAAAGAAAACAAAAATACAAAGCGGCATCTGGGTTTCCTCATCCAGTGCTTCCCCTTATCGAAAGAGATCGATGATATTACAATAACCCTAGAAATATATTTATAGGACCAAAAGTGCACCCCCAATGTATCATAAATTTCCCAATAAATGGTTCTCCATTGAATCATGTCATAATGGGAAATTCAAAGGTGATCCAGGCATAAATTTCATCAAATTCATCCGTTTCTGAGTCTCGCTGAAGCCTTTCACATTGTGAATTATACTTTCACATTGTGAGTTTTCATGGTGAAACATTTCATGAATTTTTTCATGATATTAAAGATATTTTGTATGTTTTTTAATGTGTCGTGACATGACATATATGTGTCATTTTGTGACACATGATGTCATTCTCCTGAAATCTTCTTTTCATAAAATCTTCCTATAATATCATATTTATGAAAAATTTCACATCTTGAATGACTGATCCATGATGTGAATGGTGAATTTCCAATATATATAACTCTATTTCAGACTATTTATTCATTTTTGAGCTCCATATTTGGGCCTTGACTTGTCGTATGTCACATAACATCTTTTTCATGATGAAATCATTGACTTTTTTCATGTTTTTTGATCTTTTGTTGTATCCTTCCATAAATTACATAAAAAATTAAATATCCAATATGTTAATAAATTAAAGTGTTAATAAAATGTATTTGATATTAAAATAATCATTCAAAATATTATTTTGTCTTCAACCCTTCTAAATTCCCATTAAAATTGTAAATACAAGTTTTATTTTGAAATTTAATTCATCTAGGGTTAAAGAAACCAAGTAGGTTCTCTAATAATTCCTTGATCTTTCATGGGAAATTTTGGGTGATTTTTATAGCTTGAATTTTAATTATTTTAAAATTATTCAAAATTATTTTGTTATCTTCCCTCAAAACAATAATAATATACATTTATTCTTAACAATGCACACTAGTTCAAAAGGGGGTTTTACATTGGTTTTTTTATGTTTTTAATGTTGGTTACCTCACTTCATTATTGCAGGAAATGTTGTAAATATTTTTTCCACATCATCTAACAATAACAGGTGTGATAAATCATTTTTAAATTTTTTTTCTAAAACCCATCATAGAAATCAACCTAAATTTACATAATTAGAATGGTTTTTCACATCAGTTTTTATATAACCAACCTAAAAAACCCCTTTTTCATGTCGATTATTTTAAATAACAAATGTGTAAAATATTTTATTATGTCAATTATATAAAAAATAACTTAAAAATACACTTTATTAAAAAAAATCCACCTAGAAGTATAGCAGCGAAACCAGAAATAAAAAAAATGTAGATCTACCAAGGGTTGGCCGCATAACTCTTTATAGATCTAAAAGGCTAAGATAATTCTTTGTTGGTGGATCGAAATCAAATAATGAATGCTAATTGTATCGAGGTGGGTCAGTGGGTAGAAAGTGAAATGGGTCTTCTTTATCATTGGTAAATGCATTCCTCACCAACGATCGATCCATACTTGAGGAAGGGTTCATCAATTGTGATTTCCACCCTTGATTAAAAGATTGAGCATGGATATATATTTATCTTCTTTGGATCTATGTTTTCCAACCCTTCTCATGATCCCTTTGATTAATTAAATTATTTTATTCAATTTATTCTTTCTATTCCATGATCTCACCATATTTTTTCATCTTTTCAATCATGGGAAAATAATGCTAGGCCAATGATGTTTATAAACCTTGTTAATGTGATTTTTCTCCATTGTTCTTCATGTTCTTCATTGTTGTCATATGGGGTCATGGTTCATCATTACCAGGATGGGTTCAAGCATGATCGAACCCCCAAATTCATGGTGGTTATGCGAAAAATGAGAAAAATGGTGATTTTTGAATGGGTTGGATCGGTATCATGGGTGTGCATTCATGATCGAGGATGATATCGAGGTGTGATGAGAAATAATAGTGATCAGAGGTGGTTCAAGGTCGGATCAGTGATCCTTATTTTCTTAGTTGACGTACGGTGCCTATTTGTGGTGCAATGGGATCAGTTTCGAGTAGAGGTTGTGTGTGGAGTCTCGTGGTGGGGCACTTGATTTGGGGGATTTCCTCCCCTATGTTATTATAATTTTTAATGATAATAATATTTAAATAAAATAAAAAAGAATAAAATGGGTATTTGATGAGTGGAGGTGCACGTGAATGGAGGGGAGGTTCCCTATGCATATGTCCCATTTATGGATATTTATATTTATATATATATATATATATATTATAATATTAATAATGATATTATTATTATTTTAAGAGATATTGTTGAATTGAGAGAGATATGAGGCTCCTTGAAGACCTTTTATAGGCTCTGGGTATAAAATGGGGGAATCATTTCCACTTTATCATGTTATGTATAATAGTAATTCTTAGCCCAACTAGGTTAAATAACCTAAGATGGGATGAATCAGGGTAAGATATATTAAAATAACTGCCCCTTCGGATCTTGTTTCTTCATTAAAATTACACTCTTCTCTCCCTTTCCATGGAAATGTATGAATAGAAATAAAATCATGCATGAGACACAACAATTTTACTTGGTTCAAATACACTGGGTTACGTCCAAGGAGCATAAAAAGGAAATGTTCCTATGTAACAAATCCACTAAATTTCACTATTGTTACAATGTTTATAGAAGACTCATTATCCCTCCTAGTTTACAACCAATCACAATGTGAATGATAACTGATATCTCTACTAAAGTGTAACCACTGATCCTTTAGAAGAAACTTCTTTTGATCACAAGAATAAATATGTTTTACACCACTTTTGGTGCATCATTAATTTCCACTTTCATCTACTTGATAAATACCAATTTACCACAAATTTACTGAGAAATATCTTCTGGCTCACATGAGATTTACTTTTATGGGAACCCTCTTTCCAACCTTTGTGAAACTGCCCAATTATTCACAAGAATATTCTTCTTTCATGACTCTCCCAACTTTTATGAATCTCACTACTTTCACAAAACTCACATAACCTTCACGAAGCTCACTCCTTCCACAAAACTCACTTAGCCTTCATGATGCTTGCAACGTTCACGATACTCACATCTTTCGTGAAGTTTATATAGACTTCATGAACTCCCTTTATCTATGAAATATATGATCTTATGAAAACCTTAGAATAATAAAAATCATTTTGAAACCACCTTTGTAAACCACCCTCACGAACCACCCTCATGAATTCAAATCCTTTGGATTTTCGTTAAGTCTTGTTTCTTTTTCAAATGAGGGGTAGCCTCTTATATATAAACACAGCCTCCCCTTAATGAATATTTCAACCCCACCAAGTAATTTTTGTGAAGATCTTGAAACTTTCTTGTGAATCCCCCTATCCTTATGAAATTACCATGGAAATTTTCTAATTTTTGAAGCTTCTCATAATCGCATAGATTATCGACATTCCTTCATGATCATCCCTCTTTCATGAACCTCTAGACCTTTGTGAATCACCAAAACTTCACAAATCACCAGACCATTTTTGAATTTCATGCCTTTACCATATTTGTATGAGGAATTCCTAGAAATTCAACTTTTTTTAAGCTTGATTCCTCCTCCAAATTTTGGACCCCAAAAATTTAGCAAACACTAGGAAAAAACTCCACCTTGTATACAAATTTTTTTGTACTGCCTTTAGAAAATTCATTCCTTTTTATTGGATCTATGTCAACATAACTTGTACAAAATATATTTGGAACTCCAAAACTGACCTTGTAAACATTTTTTTTCAACTAACACAATCAACATAAAAACACTACAAAGTAATTATCAATACCTTGCTTTCGGTATAACTTCTGCATGCAATGTCATATTTACGATCCTTCAATGGAATCAAAATCATGGTATTGAGGTTTTAAATTCAAGACCAATGATGGGTCTTTAATTTAGACCCATGTATCAAACCCCTGAAGCAACATACGTATATTTTATAGAAAATGTGTTTTTTCACTGGGTGTCCGATTTGGGAAAGTAAATAGCCTATCCTGGGTGTTTTTCTATGAGGATCATATAGGTGTGATATTTTTGGAAATTCATGGCCATTTTCAATGAAATTTTTTTGGATTGATGTTTTATCCTGACAAACTGATGATGAGCCTCATACACTCGTCAGGATTTTGTCCAAACTCATATTTTGGCCCACAGGTAGCCTATCCTGAATGTTTTCCTACATAGAACGTGATGGTATTCTTAATTGTAAAAAATTAGATACAATATGATATTTTTATAGTGTGAATATACTTTAGAAAACATTTGACAATGACAGTGATTGGGAAAGATCATTAGAGAGTTCAGGTAGAGATGGTACTCCCCTATTGCACTAGGGCACAGGCCCTCTATCCATGGAGATGGTAATCCCTTGTTTCACTAGGGCGTGAGTCCTCCATACTCATTGTTAAGATAAATATAGTACTCCCCTATCACGCAAGGGTGAGGGTCCTCTATCCATGGAGACGACACTCCCCTATCGCACAAGGGTGCGGGTTCTCCATACTCATTGTTCATATGGAGACGGTACTCCCCTATTTAATGTGTGAGTCCTCTATTAATGGGGATGGTACTCCCCTATTGCATCAATGTGTGGATCCCACATACTCATTATTATAGGTAGATATGGTACTCCCCTATACAATAATGGGTCATCTATCTATGGGGATGGTACTACCCTATCACATGCGGTCATGGGTCCCCATAGTCCATACAAAGATAGAGATGGTACTCCCCTACAGGGGTGCAGGTCCTCTATCTATTGAGTGGCGTCCCACTGTTGTACCAGGGTGTGGGTCCTCTATCATTTGGATATTTTAGTCCCTCATACTATGGATCAGTGGTGAGGTTTGGGTCCTCATTATGAATTATTCAAATGGATACACTAGTTATGGGGCATCAGAGATTGTCTCTTTTTAGAGATACAGGTAGAATTATTGTTCTTAGTTGGTCTGTGGATATTGAGATCCCCTTTCTCTCTTTTTTAGTTTTTTTATCATATCTAGATGTTTATGGTCATTGTCTTAGTTCCTGATTAACATTACATTGTTGGGTTGAGATGAATAATTGTATTGTGTCTCTTATTGGTCCCTCTTTAGCTTTCTAGGAGTTCTACTAGGTATGTATATACTCACCCCTACATGGTATTTTCCTTCATGTGTCATGTTTTATGTAGATGATGGATAGATCGGCGGTGATTTTAGAGGATCATAGGGATACTTGGGTGCATAGACCGCATATGGTGGCTGGTCTTGGAGATCAGGAGTTGGGATCTCTTATCTTTACTTTATTCTAGTTTTTGTTCGGATGGGACATCTTTTCTAGTTGGGCATGTATTTTTTCCTTTACATTTTGAATTTCCTATTGTACAATTTTTTATTTCCTAGAGTTTATTACATTCATGAATTTTACTCTAGAAGTTACCCTCTTTTATTATTATTCATCTTCACTTATTTATGGATATATTTTGGTATGTACATATAGGTACATTAAGTAATTGCCTCCCATGTTATTTATGCCTTCCCATTTCTTGTTTCTAGCACCTAGCCTATGGAGGTGGGATTGGGGTTATGGTATCCCAGTATTTCACCGACCAGATGGGACCTTGTAGGTTGGGTCGTTACATAGTGGTGTCAAAGGAGTTCATTCCTTGGGATAGTGTTTATAGTTTTCCACTTATGAGGATTATTTTGAACTTAGTGCAATAGTTTCAAAGTGTCTTGAGTGTGGATTTCAAGCCAGGGAACCCAGTGTTGGTGCATCAGACGACATATCCATTCAACCAGACTCTAATTACCTTCTTTTTGACTTATAATACCGAGAAATTGGTTGTAGGGAACATTGGTATATGCATCATATATGATTGATTCCTTTGACTATTCTTCTTGAGTCAGCTCCCTAGATATGATCTTTGACCATGGTACGTCCTGATAACTTTCAAGATGTCTCCATTATGATAGAAAACTAGGATTTCAAGACAGTTTCATGGTGATGACCAGTTGAGTAATGAAGCCTTAGTTTAAGGACCTGCCCATGAGGTACTTTTCTCCAGTTGGGAACCAAGCAGTTCTACCACCTCTTGAGTGACACATGGATCCTTGTGTGGATTAAGCAGATGAACATCCACGTGTTGATTAGTTGATATCTCCAAGAGGATATTATGATGGTGCGAATAGGATTAAAACATTATAAAAGTTCTAGGGATGGATATCATTTAGATTCCATAATGATATAGACCCTAAAGAAGTAGAGGTTTGACTCGAGGAAGTGGTCTGGTTTTTCTGACTTGTGCATACCCCAACCGATCAAATTATTGCATTGGTAACCAATATTATTAATAGAGTATTCATTGGATCTATATGTACCAAAATATTATGAACATGTTATGAGTGTGCATCATATGTTTTAGAGATAGGGATCAACCATATTTCATGGTGATGCAAACTCCCCCTTCTCATGTGGTAGAGGGATGGAACAAGCTTGTGGTGTGAATGTCCCTCTTGGATAAGACCCCTCTTGATGGTGGTTTTGGTCTAAAGACTTATATATGGTGATGAGGAGAATTTTTTAAGCCCTATTTTGGTGATGTTTGATGTTTATTCATACATTCAAGGAAGAAGAAAACTTCCCTCACTGAGATGCATTCTTGTGATGCAATTCAAAACTGTGAGGGTGAGTAAGTACCACCCAAATCAGATAGTGTCAAGGTGTGGAAGACGTGTTCCTTAACTTTTATGTTTGAGGTAATTATAATGGGAAGTTTTTGGAGTGATTCATGGTTAAAGAGAACAAGCAAGAAATGTGAAGGATGGATTTAAGCAGTGGAGGATTGTGACCCCGAGGCTTCAGGTGTGTTTGAGGTGAGACATGCATCTTCTCTACTACCGGTTTTAGTTTTGGTGTGTGGTCACAATACACTTTCCATATATTTAGTCACTATTCTAGACTTATAAATACTAGTGGGTCCTTTATTCTTGATCATTGTGATAGCGTCTCTTACAGAGAGGATCAGTGATCACATATTTTTGTCAATAGTGTGACTTGACACTGTGAGGAGAGAGAGCCTCACAAAAAATCTTCTTATAGTGGTAGTGGGACCCTGTGATGTTTTCCTCAGCATGGACTAGTTTACTAATATTCATGCCCAATTTATTGTCACTAGAAAAGGTTATAGTGTGCCCTCCTAGGTAGGGTAGTGTTGCTCGCCTGAGAGGTGGAGGATATCTTGAGGTTAAGTGTGGATTGACGTCACCCGATCCAGGTGACTGTTAGGGGGATTATCCACCCTAAAAAATTTATGATTTATTCTACCAATAGTTAGAGGTGAAGTGGATCTTGGATTTTTGACCTCATTATGGGTTATCACCAACACTAGGTTCAAGAGGTGGATGTACCGAGCATGGATTCCTAGAGATGTTGTAGTTGCTTTGAGTTCTTGGTGATACCATTTGGAGTGTTGAATTTCTCAGGAGATCTAGTAAGACTTATGAATCGGATCCTTAACATTTTCTTGGATCGGTTCATGGTAGTCTTATTCAATGGTACCCTCATGTCCTTGTAATTAGAGTTGGAGCACATGAGACATAGGAGGATGGTGATAGACATGCATCAGGAGTGCTAGTTTTATGTAATCTCTCATAGATTCAATTCTAGATTCAAAGGTCCATTTCTTGGGATATGTATTCTTAGACATGGTAGTGATAGTGGACCCTATAGAGGTTGTGTAAGTGTGATATTGAGGGCCACCTAGGGCATGGACCTGGTCACAGATTCTCATATCAAGGTTTTACATCCACTGTTGTTGAGAAAGGTGATGGAGCAGTTGACCTCTTTTCATTTGACCCTTGTGGGTGAGGATGGTTCATCATACCTCTAGTCGATGGTTGTTACCCCTATGCTACTTCAGTAAGTCAGGAAGGCACGACTTGGAGAAATTAACTAGGAGATTTTGCGTGACTAGATATCTACTGGATATGTTTCTGATGGATTCTTGGAAGATGGGGAGCACAACATCCTTGTTCAAGGACAGTCGATTTCACTAGTCGTGCTACATGAAAAGGATGTTGAGTATGTTTTTTTCCTTAGTATTATACCCAAAAGAAGGGTGGTTGTACTGAGATCCTTTGGGTTTGGATTTGGTGGCCAAGTATATTGTGGTTTTTTGTTGATTTTAACTCTAGATTTATAACCTACCTATAGGTGGAGATGGTATTGATCGGTGGATGTGGAAATTGGATGGTCTTTTTTGGTTATTATAATAGGGATTCCATAATTGAAGAGAGGTCGGGATTCTTCTTGAGTGTTCATAGACTATCTCACCATGTTGACCCACTTCCTACCCATCTGAGAGTAGAGCTTAGTGGATAGTTTGGGATGATTTTACATGCATGAGGTAGTTCGACTTCATGGAATTACCTCAACAATCATTCATAACATGATTCTGAGTTCTCATCGTGATTATGGAGAGGATTCATGGGGGGCTTTGGGACTCATCTACGCTTGAGAATAGTGTTTATGCACCAGAAAGATGGTCGTGGAGAGAAAATTGTTTAAGTTTTAGATAACATACTTTAGGATTAGCTATTATCTTTGGTCCATATCTCATAGGATCATCTACCATAGGTGTAGTATATATCGTAGTTTTATCACTCCTCCATTGACATAGTACTATTTGAGGGTATGTATGGGAGACCCTTCAGGTTGCCACTATGTTGGTCAGAGCTAGTGAGAGTCAGCACTTGTAGGCCTATGGTTGGTGCTAGTGATGGTTGTGAAAGGGGTGTAGTTTATCCAGGGGTGAATGAGGACTACCCAAAAAATTGAGGAGTCCTTTGTGGAATGAAGATGATGGCCTTTAGAGTTTGATGAGGAGATCATCTATTCTGAGATATCTCACCATGTCTAGGATCATGGGAGTTTGGCCAAGATGGCAGGCTATATCTAAGTATCGTAGGCTCTTTTTCCAGTTACTACATCAGGTTAGTTAGGTGGTGTACTTATTGACCCTGTGATTGTAGTTAGACATGTTTTCTTGTGTTTTCCACCTGTTGTAATTGAGGAGACGTTTGCATGACTCATTGCACAGTGTTGAACTAGATGAGTTGGGAAAGGGGTGTGGAGTTACCTTTCAAGGTACTCGGTGGTGGTTGTGAACTATATTGGGAAGACCCATCATGTTCATGAGGTTTCCCTAGGTCTGTGTTGATAGACAGCACGAGATCGTGCTAGAGATCTCCTAGGAGAGGGAGATCCGGATACGAGCTCTATATCCTCACCTTTTTGTTTAGTTTTTTGATTTTCAAGGGTGAAAATCCTTAAATATGGGAATAATATAGTGACTATTTTTTCCTTATAATACTTTAAAAAATTTCTAGGAATATTTTCAGAGTCAGGTACTGAGACATCATGAGATTCTGAGGCCTGGTGAGCCCAGAATTGATATTATAAAAATATTAAATATATTAATATCAAACACGCATAGTTTTTATAAAAATATGGAATAACTCCTAAACAGAGCCTCAGGTCGTAAATCTAAGACCACGGTTGACTCCAGAACATGAGTTTTACCCTAGACATGAACTAAATTTTGTCAACATCGAACATCCGGTTAAGGAAATCGTTGGCATGTGAGTTTAATTAAAATAAATAAATAAATTTTTTCTTTGTTTTATTAAATGACCAAATTGAAATCCTCTATAAATACCCTCTTACAATGGTTTTACAAGGGTTATCCACATAAAACTTTCTATATCTAAGAGTATTAGGAGATAATTCTTTGTTGGTGGATTGACATCGAATGGTGAACAACAATAGGATCGAGGTGGATCAACAGGTAGTAAGCACAATGGATCTTCCTTATCGCTGGCAAATGCATTCTTCACCAACGATCGATCCATGATCAAGGTAGGACTTGTCAATTTAAGTTTCCACCCTTGATTAAAATATTTTGCATGGATATATATATATATATATATATTTATCTTCTTTTGATATGTGTTTTCCCACCATTCGAATGATCCCTTTGATAAATTAAATTATTTTATTCGATTTATTCTTTTTAAGCCACGATCGCACCCTATTTTCTCCACTTTGCAATCATGGGCCAAGAACGGTTGGACAATGATGTCTATCACCCTTTTTAATATTCTTTTCCTCTATAGTTATTTTCATTCTTCATTGTTGGCCTATGGGATTGCAGTTTGGCATTGTCGGGGCGGGTTTTGAGCACAATCGAACTCCCATATTCTTAGTGGTTGTGCAAACAACACGCGGAATTGTAATTTTTGAATGGATCAGATCAGTACCATAAGTGTGGTTTCATGATCGAGGATGCTATTGAGATACGACAAGAACAATGGGTAATCGAAGGAGGTTTGGGATCAGATCGGTGATCACCGTTTTCCCAGTTGACGCGTGATGGAAACATGTGGTACAACGGGACTAATTCCGAGCAGAGGTCGTGCACGGGGTCTCATAGTGGGGGCGCTTGATTTTAGGTATTTCCTCCCCCATGTTATTATCATTTTTAATGATAGTAATATTAAAATAAAAGAAAATAAAAGAATAAAATGGTTATTTGATGGGTGGAGGCACACATGAATAGAGGAGAGGTGCCCTGTATGTGTGGTCCATTTATGGATATATATATATATATATATATATATATATATTATGATATTTATAATGATATTATTATTATTATTATTATTTTATGAGATATTGATGAAGAGAGAGGGACATGAGGCACCTTGGAGACCTTATGTAGGCACTGGGTATAAGATAGGGGAATCCTATCCTCTTTCTCATGTTATATATTATAATAATAATGGCATAATAATAATAATATTATTATTATTATTATCAATACCTTATTTCTAGAATAACTTCTTCGTGCGACATCATATTGATGATATATCAGCGGCATCACAATCGAGGTATTGAGGGGGTCAATTAAATACCAATGATAAATATTTAATTCAGACTAGTGGATCGGGCCCATGAAGCAACATACGTACTTATTATGGAGAAATACGTTTTTCTCACTGGGTGTCCGATTTGGGTAAGTAAATATCCTATCCTAAGTGTTTTTTCCTGAATATTTCAATGATGTGATCAGTTTGGAAATTTATGGCCATTTGTGATGACATGTTTTTGGATTGATGTTTTAGCCTGATAGACTGACGACGAGCCTCATGCACTCATCAGGATTTTGGCCAAACTCTGATTCTGAACCACAAGTATCCTCTCCTGAGTGTTTCTTCTCATAACACATGATGGTATCCTTCATTATGAAAAATGAGATATGGTTTGAGATGTTTAGAGTGGGATGCTTCCTCAGGCGATGCTTGACGATGGTAGTGATCGGATAGGATCATCAAAGCGTTCAGATAGATATAGTACTCCCTTATCACACAAGGGCGTGAGTCTCCTATCCATGGAGATGGTACTCTCCTATCACACTAGGGCATGGGTCCCCCATACTCATTGTTCAAATAGAGATGGTACTCCCCAGTCACACCAGGGTGTGGGTCCTCTAACCATAGAGGTGGTACTCCCCTGTCGTATCAAGGTGTGATTCATTCATACTCATTATTCATATGAATATGGTACTCCCCTTTTCATAAAGTGGGTCCTCTATCTATAGGGACAGTACTCCCATATCACACCAGGGCATGGGTCCCCCATACTCATTATTCCAAGTAGAGACGATACTCCCCTATATGGATGTGGGTCCTCTATTTATGGGGACATTACTCCTCTATCACACTAGGGAATGGGTCCCCTATACCATGTACATATATAGAGATGGTACTCCCCTATATGGTCACAGGTCCTCTATCTACTGAGTGGTGTCCCCCTATTTTACCAGGGCATGGGTTCTCTAACTTTTGGATATTTCACTCCCTCGGACTGTGGATCAGTACCGAGGTTCGGGCCCTCCTCATGAATTATTTGAATGGATACACAAGATGTTGGGAATCAGAGATGGTCCCTTTTTAGAGCTTCAGGTAGAATCATTATTCTTAGCTAGTCTATGAATATTGAGATCTCCTTTCTCTCTCATTTGGGATTCTTGTTGAGCATATTTGGATGCTTATGGTTATTGTCTCAGTTTCTGATTGGCATTCCATCATTGGGTTGAGATGATTACATCTATCATATCCCTTATTTCTCCCTATTCAAATTTTGGAGTGTCCTAATGCGTATGTATATATTCACCCCTACATGGTCTTTTCCCACACATGTCATGTCTTATATATATGATGGACAGATCGGCGGTGATTTCAGAGGAACATAGGGATACACGGGTGCATAGACCACATATGGTGGTTAGGCTTGTATATTAGGAGTTAGTCACTCTCAACTTTACTTTATTCCAGTTTTTGTTAGGATGTGACATATTTTCTAGTTGGGTGTGTATTTTTTCCTTTAAATTTTAGATTACCTATCACACACTTTTGTATTCCCTATAGGTTATTACATGCATGGTTTATACTCTAGATATTACTATTTTTTATTATTATTCATCTTCACTTCTTCATGGATATAGTTGGGTGTGTGAGTATAGGTAAATTAGGAAAAGGCCTCCCATATTAGTTACTCATTCCTGGTGCTTATCGCCAGACCCTAGCCTATGAAGGTGGGCTTGGGGTTGTGGTGGCCCGGTCTTCCATCATCCAGGAGGGCCTTGGTGGGTCGGGTTGTTACAGAGTGGTATCAAAAGAGTTCATTCCTTCATACAGTGTTTGGAGTTCTCCCTTTAGGAGTATTAGTTTGGACTTAGGGCAACGGTGTCAAAGTGTCTCGAGTGCAGCTTTCTTGTCAGGGAACCTAGTGTTGGTGTGGTGGCCGACATATCCATTCACCATGACTCTGACTACATGTTTTTCAACTCAGAATACTATGAAATTGGTTGTAGTGATCATTAGTAAATGCATCATATATGATTGAGTCCTTTGAATTTTTATCTTGAGTCAGCTCCCCAGATATTCTATTTAATTGTGGTACATCTTGATAAGTTTCAAGATTTCTCTACGATGACAACCAGCTAGGATTTTGAGACAGTGTGGTGATGATGATCGGTTGATCCATGAGGCCTCAGTTCAGGGACCTACCCATGAGGTTATTTTCTCTAGGTGGGCACTGAGGAGTTCCACCACCTGTTGAGTGGCGCATGGATCCTTCTGTGGATTAGGAAGATGACCCTATATGTGTTGAGAAGTCGATAGATCCAGCAGGATAGGATGATGTTATGTATAGGCTTAGAACATTACACAAGTTCCAGCGATGGAGACCACTGAGGTTCCATAATGAGACAGAACCTCATGCAGTAAGATGTTTGAATTGAGGCAGTGGTCTAGTTTTTCCATCTTGTGAGGGCCCTGACTGATCAAATGGTTGCATTGGTGACTGGTCTTCTCCATAGAGTATATATTGGATCTAGAGGTACCGACAAATGATGCATCTGTGTTGAGTGTGCATCACGGGTTTCAGAGATAGATATCTTCTAGGTTTTGTAATGATACTTCTTGTGTGTTAGAGGATTGGCGTGAGCCTTTGGTATGAGTGTCCCACTTGAATAGGACCCCTCTTGATGGTGGTCCTAGTGGCGAGACTTCTCTAGGGTGATGCGGGGTGTCAGTAGAGCCCCATGTTGGTGATTTTCAATGTGGATTTGGAAATGCATGTAAGATGGAAACTTCCCCCACCGATATGCATTCTTGTGACGCAATTCAAAACCATGGGGGCAAGCCAGTGCCACCCACAGAAGTTTTAGTATGTTGTTCGATATAGGCTGCTAGAATTCGACCCAATATCATCCAAAAGGATCAGGCTACACCAATCCAATTAAGTGTATAAAGATACCAAATATAAAAAAACATAAGTATTAAGTTTCAATAAATTAAAATAACTAAAATATATATGATAATCAACTTACATGGAAAATACTTTCATCACTTTGATGCCCAAAAAATCTCTAGTTACATGCTCCATGATATCTCTCTTTAAAATCATCACATTCTGTTCATTCCCACAAATGTTAACATCCATCAAAATCTCATAAAATTCTAATAATAAAGATGAATATATTGATAATTTATCAAGTCTATAATAAGTAGTATCTGAAGTTACAGAATCTTGTACTTATTTTTATCTATACAATATGTCTTTAACTTTAAAGTATTCTTGTAAAAAAAATAGATAAATATATAAATTGTAATATGTTGAAATAAATTTAAATCCAATATGAAATAAAGGATATAATCTATACAACCTTAGTGGTAATTTTTCAGATATGTCTAGATAGTCAAACTAAAAAATGGATGATACTTTGTCCAACTGTAGTGACTTCATCTATAAGAAATAGTAATCTTGATGTTCTATATAAAATATCCATCACAGTTACCCTAAACTGCTCCATATCTATTTTTTAATGATAAATTGTATTGCCAATATAATATATTATCTTGTATACAATAATATGATGTTAGGAATTATCAACATATAACTTATAATATAAGTCAAGGTATGTAGTAGGTGTAAGATTTGGATATGCAATAGGAGGTGAGGTTGTATAGGCAACAGTATTTACAGGGCGCTCCCGGGATCTTTGCTCTCGGGAGCTCTGCTCTCGGGAGCTCTTCTCTCAGGAGCTCTGCTCTCGACAAATCTGCTCTCAGTATATCTGCTCTCGGGGGAACCCTAGGGTTTTGTTGGGCGGTCCGTCATAGATGGGAGGCTCTCCGATGCCGTGAGATGATTGGGACGGCGCATGTTCAGCGAGCGGAGGGATTTGGTAGTGAAGGAGGCGGTGACAGCCGTTTTTGGGATTTGACTCCGGAGGCTTCGATCTTCGGTAGAGGATCTCTTTTCATCACGGCGGTGTAGTGTTTCTTGTCTCATCTCGGGTCTTTGGGTGACGACGGTGTGTTTCTTCTAGTTTTGGATTTCAAATTTTAGTGGCTCAGCATGTTTCTTCTTAGTGAGGCTTCTATCTTTCAAGCAGTCCAAGTGATTCATCTTCAAGATCCAATGATGGTCTTCAGTGTGGTCTTTGGATTTCTGTAGCTCAGCGTGTTTCTTCTTAACACGTCTTCCAGATTTCATCTGGTCCAAGAGTTTCATCTCTAAGGTGAAAAAATATTCTTCTTCCCTACAATTGGTGATAATTTGGTGAACTTTTCTCTAGAACTGGTATGAAATTCTATGGATCTGGTCATGGGTTGTTGTTATATTGTGAGGGTTATGGTTTTTTGAGGAAATATGCAGCGACTTTGTGTTCCTCCATATATCCGGTGATGGTATTTGGTGTGGACAGAGGCTTGAATGGCCGACCTCAGCTTTAGTTTGCGGTGATGATTCTATGGATCTGGTCATGGGTTTTTGTTTTGCTGATATGCTTGAGATAGTTTGCTTTGTAATGGTTTTGCAGTTTTTTTGATGAATGATGGACTGCATTCGTTTGGTTAAAAAAAAGTTTGTGAGGAGGAGGTGGAGGAGTGGGATTTGCAGGCAGAGGTGGAGGAGTGGGATCTGCAAGCGGAGTTGGAGGAGTGGGGTCTACAGCCTGAAACTATTTTTTGTATCTCTCTAAACGTCGACTATAATGAATTGTTGATCATTTCATCCATCATCTCATGCATATACTGATCTATAGCTTCTAAATATTCTTTTCTCCATTTTTATACATCCTCATTTGAAGAAGCTCCAAAATAACAAAAAAACTTTTTTATTGATACACCTTCCATGTATCCTCATATGAGACTCGAGTGTTCGAGATTTCCCAATTCAATGGATAAAATATTCTATTAGCCTTATGTATGAAGTTCACATGTGTGCTCTACTCGTCATGGGATTCCTGTATAGAATATTGAAAAATTCATTAGTGAATCACCATATATAAAGATTTTAATTAACCAAAATAACATAAATAAATTAAATAACTTCTTACAATCCTCTTAGTTACATCTCTCAATCCTTCCATAAGATATTGTTCATTTTTTCTCATTCAGATCCTCTTTTATTTTTCATGTTTAACTGGGGGAGGGTCAACCTCTATGGAGCCGAATACTCAGTTCTCATATTTTGAAATTTTCTAACTATCATTTTTTCTTTAAATAACGTACACCCTCCATGAGATAAAGTATGAGGGTGTGCATTTTTAGAATGGATATTCTGATAAGATCTCCTCATTTTCTATAAATTAAGAATAAACAAATCATTAATATGATCATTAATATAAAAAACTTCTAAAATAAATCATGTTACTTACCAAAAAAATGATTTTTTTTCATCTGCTTTCAACAAATCGCTTTCACATATCTTCATCTAGAAAATTATATATATCACATGTATTTTTATTTTGTCTTTCCTAAAAAATGAAATCTAATGTGATTTTTTATTTAAAGTATCCCCATATCCTAGCAGTAAAGTCTAAACATTTATTCAATATTTCTCTCAAGCGTCAGGTATATCATATGTTATCTGATAAAAAGGGGAGAAAACATATATTAGTAAAAACATTTAATGATAAATAAAATAATAAAAATGAGGTTACCAAATTTTTCTCCCATAATTGGGATATTTTCTCTTTTTCAACACTTCTCCAATCAAAAATCAAAATATTAAATTTGGATCAATCTTGAACTGCAATAAAAGGCTTAAATTGTTTTAAATTTGGACCCCTATTAATATTATTATCATCAAACTCAATTGGTATAATTTGTTCCTAACTACAAGCAACTGATAATTTTGGTAAATATGTATTTCCACGTTTACCAACCCTAGAAGTCTTCTTGACCCATGTGGAAGTAGACGGCACCTTTACAGAAGGATGAGGAGTCTCCTTAGTAGAAGTATATGCATGGTCCTCCCCAGAAGCTCAAGGTGACTCAAATGTTTGATCAGACATTATCTTGAAAATAAAATTAACAAATTAAAGTAACAAACAACTAGTTCACAAATATACAAATCAACTATAACATATAAAATTAAATGATTAGTGAAAAATGATTCAACAAAAAGTAAACTAAACTAAACACATTTTTATTCATATTTGTTAAACTAGTTAACTAAAATGCTAACATTTATGAGATATGAAATGATATAAATAAAGGAAAACAAGTTCAATTGTTGCATAAAATTTTGAAAAACAATTTTAAAATGATATAAGCAAAAAAATAAAAAAAAAATAAACAAACCACACTTTATTATATTCATTAGAGTGATTAACAATAATGTTAAAAACAATACTGATAATATTATTTATCTTATTCATTAATAATTAAAAATGTTAAAAAAACACTAATAATATATATGAAACATAAAATGATATAGACAAATGAAAACAAATCTTAAGTAAAAATTAATAAAAAACCAATAGTTCCATATAAAGTTAAATAATTAAAAAATGAAACAAACAAAACTAAACTAATCTAAATAAAAAATTTAACATATTATTTATAATATGTATTTTTAGTAAAAAAATACAAATAATATATCTAACATTTTAAGAAATTTTAAAAAATAAACAAGAAATAAATATATGTTGTATGTAATATTAAGAAATTTCTAAAGGATTTTTTTCTCATATTCCTTCATCATGATTGTTCTGTATGGCATAAACCATGTCCATGACATGGTCATCAATATTCTCTATTAATCTTTCCATGGAAGTAGGGATCACACATAAATCAATATCGTCATCAAGTTTTTCATCACCAACAAACTATTTTTTCCCTTACAAAATGATAGATAGCTGAATATTTGATGGATCAAAAACATAAAAAAAATGGTTTTCATGTATTACCATGATAAAAGGATTGGCTATATATTCCAATCTATTCAGATTAACTAGTGTCATACCAAATTCATCATGTATGATATTGTTGTTACTGATAACTCATTTGTAGTTAAACACTTGAACTCAAAATTTAATGTAATAGACCTCTAAATTTCTTCAATGACTCTACAATATGCACTTGATGTGAAGATTGGGTTTTTATGTTTAGAACTCAAAAAAATCATTGCTTCTACGAACACCACTACAATATTTTTCTGAATTTCACTTCTGTTTCCCTGGTCTTTCATATGAAATGTATAGAAATAAATTTCATACCTAGACTATGTTATCAAATTCAAACTTGGGTTTACCACTAACCATCTCAATTTTTATGATGCTTCTGATATACTATGCATTGTCTCTTTAACCCATGGTAAAAAAAGAGTTGTTATGCTCATTCAAAATCCACGTATCTTTCTTCTTTGGATAATATCATTTAGACACTTTAATATGCAATGTTATATATGGTTGATCGTCATATATGTTATTCAAGATGTATAAATGTACCTTCTTTATCTATTCACCTATCAACAATATTACTTTCAATCCATGAATCCCATTTCCCTCATAATTGACTCATTCTTGGCAAGATGTAGTCAAACTGAGGTACTCAAATGTAGACAATTAACTTATACAAAACACTGTAACTGCATCAGAAATATACTTTTCAACAATGGAAACTTTGGGTAGATATGGATTTTTAACATATCCCTTTAATATTTTCATATACCTTTCAAAATGATAAGTACAACATAGATATACAGGTCCAAAAAGAATCCTTTTCACACCAAATGAAACATTAAATACACCATGATATCAAAAAAAGATGGAGGAAAATTTATTTCCAGTTGAAAAAGTTTAAAAACCGCATCGTTCTCAAAATTGATCAATGAATTCAGATCAGTCACTTTTTAAAAATTGAGTTGAAAAAATAACACACCTTCATGATAGTCATTATGACACGGGTGGGTAAGATTTCATGCAATGCAACTGGTAGAAGTTGGTGCATCATGATATGAAAATTATGAGATTTCATGTCTATCGAATTCAAATCTTTTAATGACACAAATTTTTTTACAATTACAAAATAACCCATGGTACTTTTCCATAGAGACACTAACAAAAACAAATTTTCTCCTTCTTAGATAATGTATGACAAGTCGAAGGAAGGTATGTTTGTCTTCCATTAAGAGTGGGAGCTAACTCCAAGTGTATTTCCATTAAGAGTAAGTCCAATATTCCATTCAACCGATCTATAGTATTTCCTTTAATATCAAATAATATTACAATCAAACTATCTCAGATATTATTCTCCACATGCATGACATCAATGTTATGTTTGAACTCATGATATCACCAATATTGAAGCTCCAAAAATAATGATCATTTCATCCTAATATTTCTATCATAAATGTTAAATCAATGGTTTTTCCCCTCTCAAAATATTGATCGGTAGAAAATGGTTTTGGAGAAATATAAAATTCTTATGAGTTGTTGAATACCTTTTAAAATATTTGAAAAAGTGGTCCATAGAATAAAACCTCAGATGACCCATGTATGCTATTTTTCTCCCATATCACTAATGCAAAAAATGTTTTTTACGACGGTTATTTTTTATTTTTTACTTCAGATTTTAGTCGATGTTATTAAAAGAGACATTATAAACATTTTATTTTACGTCTGTTATTTTAAAACTGATGTAAAAACCAAAAATCCAAAGCATTTTTCACATCGGTTCCTCAAAAACCGACATGGAAAATGCTTTGGAGTCGTGATTTATTACTTCGGTTTTTAAATAACTGATGTGGTATATACTTTTTCACATCAGTTATATAATAACTGACATAATAAACTGCACCTCTGAAGTTTTTATCACGTCGGTTATGAAAATAACTGATGTGATAAACCAGTCTTCCAAGCATTTTTTTCACGTCGGTTAAATAATAACCAATGTGAAAACATATATACTATGTAGGTTATAAAATAACTGACATAAAAAACTATTTCATTACATTTATTACGTCAGTTATAAAATAACTGACCTAAAAACCCATTCCCATGTATTTGTTATGATGGTTTTCAAATAACCAATGTTAAAACCCATCCTCAGGCATTTTTTACGTCGGTTATTTTACAACTGACGTAAAACCAATTTTTTTTTAATAAAACCATTCAACCACAACTATGCCATTCCAAAGAAGACCTGAAATAGACCAAAAACAGAACAAAACCAGACCAACCCCCCCCCCCCCACCCCACTGGATAGCCCTCCCACGCCCTTGGAAACCCCCCACCCCACTGGACACCCCCCCCCCCACACACACACACCCCTGGACAGCCCCCCCACCCTCCTGGATAGCCCCCACCCCTAGACAGCCCTCTCACCCTCCTGGACACCCTCCCACCGCCATGGACACCCTGGACACCCCCCCCCCTCCCACTGAACATCCCTCCCACACCCGTGGAAACCTCCCCACCCCACTGGATACCCCCCACACCTCTGGATACCCCTTGGACAGCCCCCCCCCCCCACCACCCACCTCCTGGATAGCCCCCCACCCCCTGGATATCTCTCTCACCCTCCTAGACACCCTCCCACCCCCATGGACACCCTAAACACCCCCACCCCACTGGACAGCCCTCCCACACCCTTAGAAACCCCCCCCCCCCACACACACACCTGGAAACCCCCCCCCCCCACCCACTAGACACCCCCCCCCCACACACACACACACCCATGGACACCCCCTGCATAGCCACCACCCCCCACCCTTTTGGACAGCCCCCCAACCCCTGTACATCCCTCCCACCCTCCTGGACACCCTCCCACCCCCATGGACACCCTCAACACCCCCCCCACCCCACCCCACAGGATATCCCTCCCACACCCCTAGAACCCCCACCCTCCTGGACAGCCCCCCACTCCCTTGGACAGTCCTCCCACCCTCCTGGACACCCACCCACCCCCATGGACACCCTGGACACCCCCCACCCCACTGGATAGCCCTCCCACACCCTTGACCCCCCCCCCCCCACACACACCCATGAACACCCCCTTGACAGCCCCCACCCTTCTGGATAGCCCCAACCCCTTGGACAGCCCTCCCACCCTCTTGGACACCCTCCCACCCCCATGGACACCTTGTACACCCCCCCCCCCACACACACACACCCCCCCCACTGGACAGCCCTCCCACACCCCTAAACCCCCCCCCCCCCACCCCCACCCACTGGACACCCCCCCCCCCACACACACACACACCTGGACACCCCCTGGACACCCCCCCACCCTCTTGGACATCCCCCCACCCTCTGGACAGTCCTCCCACCCTCCTGGACACCCTCCCACACCCATGGACACCCTCCCCCCCCCCCACACCCATGGACACCCTCCCCCCCCCCCCACACCCCACTGGACAGCCCTCCCACACCCCTGGAAACCCCCCCCCCACCTCCCCCTGGACACCCCCCCCCCCCACACCCCTGGACACCCCCTAGACACCCCCCTTACCCTTCTGGACAGCCCCCCCCCCCCACACCCTCCTGGACACCCCCCCCCCCACCCTCCCGAACAACCCCCCACTCCCCTGGATAGCCCTCCCACCCTCCTGGACACCCTCCCACCCCATGGAAACCCTGAACCCCCCCCCCCCCCCCACCCCACTGGACAACCCTCCCACACCCCTGGAGACCCCCCCACCCCACTAGAAACCCCCCCACACCCCTAGACACCCCCTGGACAGCCCCCCCCCCCCCCACCCTCTTAGACAGCCCCCACCCCTTAGACAGCCCTCCCACCCTCCTAGACACCCTCCCACCCCCATGGACACCTTAGACACCCCCACCCCACTGAACATCCCTCTCACACCCCTAAACCCCCCCCCCATTGGACACCCCCCCCCCACACACACACACACACCCCTAGATACTCCCTGGACAACCCCCCCCCCCTCCATACACACACACACACCCTCCTAGACAGCCCCCCACTCCCCTGGACAGCCCTCCCACCCTCTTGGACACCCTCCCACCCCCATGGACACCTTGGACACCCCCCACCCCACCCCACTGGACAGCCCTCCCACACCCCTAGAAACCCCCCCACCCCACTGGACACCCCCCCCACCCTCCTGGACAGCCCCCCCCCCACCCTTCTGGACACCCTCCCACCCCATGGACACCCCCCACCACCACCACCACCACCACCACCCCACTGGACACCCCAACACCCCTGGATACCCCCTGGACAACCCCCCCCCCCCCCACCCTCCTGAATAGCCCCCACCCCACTGGACATCCCTCCCACACCTCTGGAACCCCCCCACCCCCACCCCACTGGACACCCTCCCACACCCCTGGAACCCCCACCCCCCCAGACCAGAATCTATACCAAAAAAATCATCAGAACTATACCAAAACAAGAAGTATAGAAAAATTAAACATTCTTATATATAACATTAAAAACATACAATTTAAACTAAAAAAGCCTAAATCCAACCTAAACGACTAACAAATACACAATTATAATGACAATATTCAAAATTACATTTTACACTACAAACAAACTAAAATCCAATCAAACCTATAAAATAATTTGACCATTCCACTTGTAAGTGTTTGACCTCTTGAGCACTATAGTGTTAAGGGTCATCAAATAGCTACAAATTAAAAGGACAGTAGTTAACTTGTATAATGAATAAATCAAATGAAATATTGTGGCAATGTTTAAAAGGAAATCTTACCAGGTCAAAGTTCACAAGTGTTCCAATTATAATTATTTCATACATAAATATTAACATATAATATCTTCATTCAAAGATGCCTTTTTGTTCATCAAAATTCTGTTTAAATGAGTGTAAATTCAAAATATTATTTTTATGTAATACATCAAAAAGTACAAATTATAAATGGATATTTACCTTTACTTTTACATATTTTATCTTGGCACTCCTTTTCTTTGTGTTTTTTCGAAACTAGACCCATCCCCTGTTAGAAAATAATAAGAATGGGATAAATTTAAAATTCATTATAATATATATAACTATTAATAAATTTAAACTTACTTTTCCAACATATTCTTAAAACTTTCCCGCACCTCGCCATGGACAGAGCATATCCAATAAAGTGTTTTATCCCATGGGAAAAAACACCTGATATCCAATGATCACTAATAAAAGAAAATTTATGGTTAGTGGTTTTTTATGTTAAAAGATAATGAACTCTTTTCCAGATATATGTTTCATACCTCTCACAAAAAGGCATCATCCAACACTATGTGATTATATTCTATTCAAATCTTTTAGCAATATAAATCATTCTTTGTTCCTCATCCAATGCATGTGCTTCATGGGAAATCAAATGCAGGTCCATGAATCCATATACATTTGTTCCCTCATTATTCTAACACATGTTATAAAGATACCTAATACAAAATAGAAATAAGTATACATTTTAAATAAATATAACAAAGGGAAAATGTGTTAAGACTTTCATGGAAAAAGTTTTCACCACGTTGATGCCCAACTTATCTCTAGTAACAAGCTCCATGGTATCATTTTTCAGAATCACCACATTTATTGCACATCCAAAAACATGAGATTTAATTGGAAACTCATAATGATCCACCAAAAAATTTGAATATATTGAAAATTTGTCAAGACTACTAGAATTTGTATCTGATGTCATAACCATTTGTCTTTGTTGTTGTCTATACAGTATTTCTTTACCTTTGAATTATTCCTGTAAAAATAAATAGAAAAATATATTATTTTTCAAATGTTAAAACAACTTTAATAAAAAATAAAATATAAGATATAACATACATACCTCTATGGTAATGAGTCGTAAAAGTATGGATGGCCAAATTAAAAAATGGATGATACTATGTCCAACTGTCATCACCTCATCTGTAGGTAATGGTACTCAAGCTAATCTATCTATAATATCATGTATAGTGACCCTATGATGCTCTACCTCTAACTGTTGATGATGAACTGTATCTTCTATATAATATACCAGTCCATATGAAACTATATGATGTTTAGGATCATCAACATATAACTCACAATAAGTAAGAAGTTATGGCATAGGAGTAGGATAAAAAATGGGGTCTGCAGGCTGAGGTGGGGGAGTGGGAGCTACTGGCGGTGGTGGTGGATAAATAATGGGGTCTACAGGGGGAGGTGGAGGAGTGGGAACTGCAGTCTGAAATTGTCTTTGCATGTCTGCAAACATAGATTGTACTGATGCTCTAATATTTTCCTCCATCATCACATTAATATTATGAAAGTTAGCCTCCAAGGATTCTATTTTTTTAATAAACACCCTCAATGGAAGAAGTTTAAGAATGTGGCAACACTTTTCTTACCGATACACCCGTCGGATATCCTCGTACATGACCAGGATGTTCGGGCTTTCCCAATGCTGTAGATAAAATATCTTTCCTCCCAGCAGCTGTAAATACCCCCTGTGAGCTCTTCTCCTCAAGAGAATCCTGTATTAATTAATTGAACATTTCTGTAATGATTCAAATTATATAAAGAGTATAGTTAACTTAAATAAATAAAATAAATATCTTACAATCCTCTCAGATACGATTATCAAATATTCTGAAATATATTTCCCCTTTTTTCCATCCAAGCTCTTCCATTTTTCATGTCTAGATGGAGGGGAAGGAGGGGCAGCCTCTCTAGATCTTGAAGACTCAACTCTTGGTTTTTGTAATTTTTACTCCATCATTTGTTCTTCCAATAATGTATACCCTCCCTGAGATAAACTATGAGGGTACACATTTTTAGATTGGATCTCTTGATGATATGCCCTTGTTTGATGTAAATTAAGAATAAGAAATCATTAACAAAACATTAATAAGATCATTTATATAATAAAGATTATAAAATTTTACATTTCCCTTACCAAAAATGAATCTTTTCTTCTACTTTCAAAAAATTGTCTCCATGTGTCTTCATCTATAAAAGGATATATATGACATGGATTTTCATGACTCCTATGACCAAAAATAAAATCAGATGTGAGGGTTGATTTGAAATCCCTCTATCTCCTATCAATTATCGATAATAATTTCTTCCTGACTCCTCCAGTGTCAGGAATATCATTCTCATCAAAATCAACGAGTATCCTCTGGTTCTGCGTACAGGCAAGTGATAATTTTGGTAAACGTGTGCACCCACATTTACCAACTCTTGAACTCTTCTTTGTTGTTATGGGATCACATGAGGAAGATTGGGGAATATCAAGAGGAGCATGTGAATGTTCCTCCCTAGAGGTATGATCATTATGCTCATCTCTAGAATCATGTGGTTGATCAACTGATTGATCTGTCATTATCCTTCAAATAAAAAAAACAAACATTAGTTCACAAATATACAAATTCAAATATTATAATACTAATGTAAACATAAAATGGAAAATTGAACTAAGTTATGTAATAGTAAACATGGTTAATATGGTAAGCATGTTAAACAATGGTAAATATGGTAAACATGGTAAACATGGTAGTGTAATTGTCATTCAACAAAATCAATAAATATATAAGTTACTTAAAGGTAAACTATGGTAAACTATGGTAAACATGGTAAGCATGGTAAACATGGTAGACATGGTAAACATGGTAGACATGGTAAACATGGTAGACATGGTAAACATGGTAGACATGGTAAACATGGTAATCATGGTAAAGTAATTTTCATTCAACAAAAATAATAGATATATAATTTGCGTAATGGTAAACATGATAAACTAAACAAAACAAAATTAAAATAAACAAAAACTTATACTTATTTGTTTCAATACGAGTTTTAATAAAGAAAAAAATTATAATATCTAACATTTTATGAAAATAATAAATGTAAATAAGAAATAAACATATGTTAACTGTAATATTAGGAATGTACAAATGGATTGTTTTCCCAAATTCCTTTATCATGATCATTCCTTATGGCACAAACTATGTCTTCAACATGCTCATCATTATGTTCTGCTAATCTTTCCACAGAAGTAGGGATCTCACATAAATCAGTATCTTCATCAAGTTTATCCTCACCAACATATTGTTTTTTCCCTTGTAAAACAACAGACCACTACATGTCTGATTAATCAACTACATAGAAAATATGTTTTTCATGTGTTGCCATTATAAACGAATCTTTTGTGTCTTCCAATCTATTCAGATTAACAACTATCATTCCAAATTCATTGTGTCTGACACTTTTGTTACCGATAAACCATTTACAGTTAAAAAAACTTTAATTTTAAAGTAATCAATCTCCTATATTTCTTCAATGACTCCATAATATGTACTTGATATAGAAATTGGGTTTTTGTCTTTAGAACTCAAAAAATGCATTGCTTCTGCAAACACCAATACACCACTATTATGAACTGTACTTATGTTGTCATGAGATTTTGTATGAAATGTATAGTCATTAATGTCATAATCAGACCATGTTATCACATTTAAACATGGACCACACACTAACCATCTTAATGTCTCTGATACATCTGATCTACCAAGTAATGTCTTTTTAAATCATGAAAAAAATGTTTTGTTGTGCTCATTAAAAATCCACATTTCTTTCTTCTTTGGATGACATTATTTCAACTCATTAATATGAAATGTGATATACGTTTGAGCATCATCTATGTTATTCAAGATGTATAATTCTAAATTCTTCATCTGTTCAGCTGACAACGATTTGACTTTCAAGCCATGAATCCCCTTTCCCTCATTATTAACTCGTTCATGGCGCGATGGAGGCAAACCTATGTGATCCTCCACGGCCAAGTAGCTCGTACAAAACTCTAAAACCTCCTCATAAATATACTTTTCAATAATTGAGTCTTTGGGTCGATATGGATTCATAACATACCCCTTCAATATTTTCATATACCTTTCAAAAGGATAAATCCAACGAAGATATACAGGTCCAAAAAACTTTATTTCTTGAACCATATGAGTCATTAATATCACCATTATATCAAAAAAAGATGGAGGAAAATACATTTCCAATTGACAAAGTATATAAATTACATCCTTTTCCAAAATGTTCAAAGCATTCACATCAATCACCTTAATACAAATTGAATTGAAAAAAAAACACAACTTCATTATAGTCTTTCTGACACAAATGGGAAATATTCTACACAATGCAACTGGAAGAAGTTGTTGCATCATGATGTAAAAATCATGATATTTCATACCTATCAACTTCAAATCCTTCAAAGAGACAAAAAAATTACATTTGAAGAATAACCTTGAGACACTTTGATATCATGAAGACACTGAAAAAAGATAATTTTCTCCCTCTTGGATAATGTATGACAATCCAGGGGAAGAAATGTTCTTCTTCCATTAGGAGTGGAATCTAACTCCAAATGTATTCCCATTGATAGTAAGTCTAATCTTGAATTCAACCCATCTTTTTTCTTTCATTTAATATCTAAAAATTTTCCAATCAAAATGTCGTATATATTCTTCTCCATGTGCATGAAATCAATATTATATTTCACTTCATGATATCTCCAATATGGTAGCTCAAAAAATATTGAACTTTTCTTCCAAATATGTCTATCATTACCAGATTTCTGTGTCTTTCCTAATGCCACATCAAGGTTTTACACCCTATCAAAATACACATTAGGGGATAAAGGTTTTAGGGCAATATAAAATTCTTGTGAGCCATTGAATTCCTTTTTTAGTCTTTTATAAGAGTGATCCTTAGGCAAAAACTTTTGATGACCCATGTACATTGTTTTCCTCCCATGATGCAATTGACAATATGAAGTCTGTTTTTTACAAATTGGACAAGATTTATGCCCCTTAACACTATATCCAGAAAAATTTTCATATGTTGGGAAGTCATTTATAGTGAACATAAGCACTGTATATAGTTGAAAATATTCCATTTTATAAGAATCATACACCCTAATACCATCCTCTGATAAAAGTTTCAAATCATCAATCAATGGTGATAATAAAACATCAATATCATTTCCAAGTTGCTTCAGACCAGAGATCATTATACTCAATATGACATATTTACGCTTCATACAAACTTCAGGAGAGAGGTTGTAAATTACCAATAAAATAGGCCATGAACTATGTGTGCTACTGAGGGTTCGGTATGAATTCATTCCATCTATTCACAACCCTAGTCTGAGATTTCTAATTTCATTTCCAAATATAGTATATTGCTCATCAATTTTATTCCATTGTAGACAATCAGCCGGATGACATATTTTTCCATCACATATCCACTCATCAGCATGTCATCTTAACCTTTTTGCATCATGTGGATTAGAAAATAAACATTTCAAAAGATGAATTATAGGAAGATACCAAAATACCTTGGAAGGGATCTTTATAATCTCTACATCATCCTGTGATTTTTCTTTCAACTTATACCGTGATGTCCCACATTTAGGACACTCTGAAAGAAATTCATATTCCTTCCTATATATTATAAAGTCATTCGGATAGGCATGTATTTTCTTGTATCCCAATACCATCAGGCATAATATTTTATTGGCCTTATAATGTGAATCTGTAAGATCGTTTTATTTTGGAATAATGTCTTTCAACAATTGTAGTAGCTCTGTAAAACTTCTATCACTCCATCCATGTTTTTCCTTCAGGTTAATCAATCTTAACGCCACCAAAAAAACCGTAAAATTTGTACAACCAGGATACAATAGTTTTTCAGAATCACCATATAGATGCACAATTGTCTGTTCTATCTCAATTTGTTCTGCTGTAATATCACAAATCATTTCTTCAATTCCATCGGAGTTACCATCTTTCAAATCATCATCATTAGTAGATCTAACATTATGTCCATTTTCACCATGCCAAATCCAAGGGTTGTAACTCGGATTAAAACAATGAAAATCAGATGATCTTTGATCTCTCTACTTCTCAACTTCTTCATATTCAAACATTTCAGGAATGGATAAAAAAAATGTCACTACTTGGAACATTTCGTTTAGAAAATTTCAAAAAGACATCAACACATTCCTCATATTCATTACTCATTTGATGTGTCGTAATCCAACTTCAACTCATTATTACCTATAAAAAACATCAAAATTATACATCTTGTTAAGATAAGACAAATATATATTTATATGAAAAAATATCATAATTTTAATGTAAAACAATTTTGAAATATAAAACAAATCTATGCATATTTGAAAAAAAAAATGTGCATAAAAATGATTTTAAAAAGAAAATATAGTTAGATATAACAGTTTTAAATTAATCTTGGATCATTTCTTCTTAAGGTACATAAAGAAAACATCCTGGTGCAACTGGATACCAAATTCACCCTTCCATAAAAAATAAATATGAAGTATAAATATTAAAATATGTATAAATTCACTACTGAAAATTACACATATCCCAACGATTTGAAAACATTGGGATAGCCCCTGAAACCGTTGGGATAGAATACCCCAACGGTTTCACACATTGTTGGAATGATGTTTATTGCAATAGCCATATACCAATGATTCTATAGGAACTGTTGGTATAGACTACCTGAAGTTAAAATAGTCCAATGGTTTCAATGAAACCGTTGGGATATATATATACCAAGGGGGTGTCCAAGGGGGTAGGGGCTATCCAGGGGGTGGGGGGGTTGTCCAAGGGGGTAGGGTTTTTCCACGGGGTTAGGGGGCCATCTAGGGTGTCCAAGGGGGTAGGGGGTGTCCAGGGGGTGGGGGCCTGTCCAGGGGGTTGGGGTGTCCATAGGGGTGGGGGGTGTCCATGGGGGTGCGTATTTGAAAAACAAATATGCATGAAAATGATTTTAAAAATAAAATCTAGTTAGATATAATAGTTTTAAATTTATCTTGGATCCTTTCTTCTTAAGGTACACAAAGAATACATCCTGGTGCAACTGGATACCAAATTTACCCTTCTGTAAAAAAGAAATATGAAGTATAAATATTAAAATATGTATACATTCACTACTAAAAATTACACATATATCAACGATTTGAAACCATTGGGATATCCCCTGAAACCGTTGGGATAGAATACCCCAACAATTTCACACATCGTTGGCATGATGGTCATTGCAATATCCCTGTACCAATGATTCTATAGGAACCGTTGGTATAGACTACCTGAAGTTAAAATATTCCAACAATTTCAATGAAACTGTTGGGATATATATATACCAAGATGGTGTCTAAGGGGGTAGGGGGTTGTCCAGGGGTTGGGGTTGTCCAAGGGGGTAGGGGTTTTCCACGGGGGTAGGGGGTTGTCCAGGGTGTCCAAGGGGGTAGGGGTGTTCAGGGGGGTGGGGGCCTGTCCAGGGTGTGGGGGTGTCCATGGGGGTGTCCATGGGGGTGGGGTGTCCAAGTGGTGGGGGAGTGGTGTCTAGGGGGTGAGGGAGTTATCCAACCCCCTACCCCATTGGACACCCTCCCACCCACCCCCTTAGACACCCCCTGGACACCACCACCACCTGGACAGCCCCCCACCCCCTAAACAGCACCCCCACCCCTCTGGACACCCCCACCCCCTGGACACCCCCCCACCCCTCTGGACACCCCCCACCCCCCTGGACACCCCCCACCCCCTAGATACCCCTACCCCCTTGGACATCCCACTCACCCCCTAGACACCCCCCCCACACACACACACACCCCCTGGACACCACCCCCACCCCCTGGACACCCCCCCCACCCCCCCCTGGACACCACCCCCCACCCCCTACCCCCTTGGACACCCCCCCCCCCGAACACCCCCCCATCCCCCTAGACAGCCCCCTTACCCCTGGATACCACCCCCACCCCCTGGACGCCCCTACACCCTTGGAAAGCCCCCTCACCCCCCCCCCCCCGGACACCACCCCCCACCCCTACCCCATTGGACACCCCCTAGACACCCCCCACCCCCCCCCCCCCCGGACACCCCCCTGGGCACCCCCCCACCCACCCCCTGGACACCCACATCCCAATGGAAAGCACCCCCACCCCCCCCCCACCCCACCCCCTTGGACACCCCCCCTGGACACCCCTCCAACCCCTCTGGACCCCCCCCCCCACCCCTTGAACAGCCCCCTCACCCCCCTGGACACCCCCACCCCCTTGGACACCCTGGACACCACCACCCCCCTTGGACACCCCCCCCCCACCCACCCCCTGGACACCCCCCTAACCCCTCTGGACAGCCCCCACCCCCCCTGGACACCCCCACCCCCTGGACAGCCCCCTCACCCCCCTAGACACCCCCACCCACCCACCCCTTGGACACCCCCCCTGGAAAGCCCCCTCACCCCACCCCCCCCCCCCCCCCAACACCACCCCCACCCCCTTGGACACCCCCTGGACACCACCACCACCTTGGACAACCCCCCACCCCATGTACAGCCCCTCAACCCCTCTATACATCCCCCCACCCCCCTAAACACCCCTCACCCCCTAGAAACCCCATACCCCCTTGGACAGCCCACTCACCCCCCCTGAACACCACCCCACCCCCCTGGACACCCCCACCCCACCTGGACACCACCCCCCACACCCTACCCCCTTGGACACCCCCTAGGGAACCCCCACCCCCCTGGACAGCCCCCTCACCTCCCTCGACACCCCCCCCCCCCACCCCCTGGACACCCCTACCCCATTGGAAAGCCCCCCCCCCCTCCCCACCCCCCCTAGACACCACCCCTACCCCCTTGGACACCCCCCGGACACCACCACCCCCTTAGACAACACCCTCACCCCTCTATACATCCCCCACCCACCCCCCAACCCTCTGTACATCCCCCCCACTCCTATGGACATCCCCCCCCCACCCCTTGGATATCCCTCACCCCTCTGGATAGCCCCCACCCCTTGGACACCCCCTACCCCCTTGGATAGCGCACTCACCCCCCTGGACACCACCCCCACCCCCCTGGACACCCCTACCCCCTTGTAAATCCCCCTCACCCCCCCTGGACACCCCCCCCCCCACCCCCTTGGACACCCCCAACCCCCTTGGACAGCCCCTAGACACCCTCACCCCCCCTGGACAGCCCCCCCACCCCCTGGACACCCCCACCCACTTGGACAGCCCCCCACCCCCTTGGAAACCCCCTATACGTGCACACACACATGATAGAACACACAAAAATCGTAAACTTGCATGATATCACTTCCATGGTTTATTTTACCAGAAGAGAATTTAGCATGGTATAAATGAACACTATGAAACTTACCATGATAGCAAGAACAAAGATAGAAAAATAACATCTCAAAAAAATAGTTTAGGGCATCGCAAAAAATAAAAACTGAAATCGAGTCGTGTGAGTATTGCTTGAGTGTTGCGAGTCAACCTGATAGATCTGGTGATAATAAAAATTATGAATGATGTTGGAAAAATGAGGCTGGAGGGCATGACTTCGAAGAATTATTTCTAGGTTTTCCGCATGAGAGAGACGAGTCGTTGGTCGCCCGGTCGAAGAAAATAGAATGACTGAATATGGGGCGCGATAAATCATTTAAAAGCTTTATCACGTTAGTTATTTAATAACCGACGTGATAAAATATTTTTTTATGTTTATAATGTCAGTTATTTAATAACTGACGTAGAAAATAATTTATAACATCGGTTATAAAATAACTGACGTGATAAATGGCGATTTATCACATCGGTTCTTTTGATAACCGATGTGATAAATTGCCGAGATTTGCTTTATCACATCGGTTATTTTATAACTGACATGATAAAGCACCCAGATTTGATATTTCACATCGGTTATAAAATAACTGATGTGATAAAGATAATATCAGTATTTTTTATGTCGGTTATAAAATAACCAACGTAAAAAATTGATTCTCATAGATTTATCACGTTGGTTATACAATAACCTATGTGATAAATTGATTTTTATAGCTTTTCACGTCGGTTATATAGAACCGACGTGAAAAATGCCGACGTGTCAAACGTTTTTACACTAGTGTATTGTAGTTGATAATATGAAGTTTTTTTTGACAAATTGGACAAGTTTTATGTCCCTCAACACTATATCCAAAAAAAATCATATGTTGAGAAGCCATTTATAGTGAACATAATCGTTGCATGCAATTGAAAATGTTCCATTTTATAAGAATCATACACTCTAATATCTTCCTCTGATAAAAGTTTCAAATCATCAATTAATGGTGATAAGAAAATATCAATATTATTTCTAGGCTATTTTGGTCCGGAAATCATGAAACTTAACATAATATATTTCTAATTCATACATAATTCATGAGAAGTTGTAAATTACCAATAAAATATGTCGGGAAATATATTTTCTACTAAGGCTTCATTATGGATTCATTTCATCTGTGCATAGTCCATGACTGAGATTTCTAACTTTGTTTCTGAATGTAGGAAATTGTTGATCAATTTTCTTCCATTATGGACAATCAGCTAGATGATGTAATTTTCCATCAGATGTCTTCTCATCTGCATTTCATCTTAACATTTTTGTATCATTTGAATTTTCAAATAAACATTTCATATGAGAAATTGTAGAAAGATACCAAATTTCCTTAGCAGGAGTCTTTGTCACTGCTAAATCAACATGTGATTTTTCTTTCAACTTATACTGTAATATCCCACATTTAGACTACTCTAAAAAACCATCGTATTCCTTCTTATATATCACACAGTCATTCGAGCAGACATGCATCTTTTTTTACCCCAAACCTATCAGGCATTATATTTTATGGCATTATAATGTGAATCTAGAAGAACATTTTCTTTAGGAAGTATGTATTTCAATATTGTTAGGATCAGAAATAATTGGCCCTTCTATATAATGATAATTGAAAGATAAAAATAAAGTGAAAAAGTGCGAAAATAAAATGAACACTGAATGCAACATGGAAAAAAACCCAAATTAAAGGGGTAAAACCCCATGGGAAAAATAGAAGGATTTTACTATGGTAAAATGTGGGTACAAAATCTCTCAATTACAAGAAGAAAACACTTAAAAAAATCTCTTTTGAATATGTGGAGAAACACCACACAAAATACTACACTCAAAGCTAAAGATGTGTTGCTTGAGAATCCGATGATGAAAATTGTTGGAGGAGATCCATTTTTATATCATGCCCTCACCCTCCTTTGGTATTCCCTCAATTAAATGACTTTTACCCAATTAAATGGGGGAATAATGGTAGGGTGTCACCCTCTTTGAATGAAATAAATGTGGTGACCATCATTATTATTTTCTCTCTCCAGAATGTCTTCTAACATATCTCCCACTTAGAGATTTGATTAACTGAAAATCACATCTCCACACATCCTTTCTATTTTCCAACCTACTACTTATGTCTTTGTAAGGCCGCTCAATGATCTACACCATCTAAACTTATCATAACCAATCGCTTTCGTTAGGAAATCTGCCAGATTTTATTTAGTTTGAATTTTCTGCATGTCCACACTTCCTTCCTCCACCACATCTCGGACAAAGTGATATTATACCTCAATGTGTTTTGTCCTAGAATGAAAATATAGATTCCTTGAAATGTGCAAGGCACTCTAACTGTCACAAAACAATGGAATCTGGTCCTTTTTATGCCTGAGATCCTCTAACAACCTTCTCATCCAAATCACCTCTTTGTAGGCATGTGTAGCTGTCATATACTCTGACTTTGTTGTGGATAAAGTCACAACTGACTGTAACTTTGAAATCCAGCTCACAACTCCTCTTGTAAGAGTAAACACATAATCAGTAGTGGATTTTATTTGGTAAGAATCACTTGTAAAATTTGAATCAACATAGCCACTGATAGTGAAATATGATCCTTCATAACATAATGCAATATCTGAGGTTTCCTTGATCTATATCATGATCCTATTCACCATGCTCTAATGCTCCTGTCTTGGATTCTCCATGTACCGACTAACTGCTCTCACTGCATGTGAAATGTCTGATCTAGTAAAAACCATAGCGAACATTAGACTCCTCACTGCTGATGACACTCGAGACATTTCCATCATCTCTGATTCATTTCTATGACTCATCGTGGAGGATAACTTGAAATTAATGGGAAGTGGGGTAGAAATTGTATTATAGTCTTTCTTGTTGAAGAGTTTCAAAACTTTCCTCAAACAATTCTTTTGTGATACTCAAATCTTTCCATTGTTCATGTCTCAGTAAATCTGCATCCCAAGTATCTTGTTTGCGGGTCCCAATTCCTTCATATCAAACTTCCTAGCCAATTGTGCTTTTGTCTCCTAGATTCGATCATTTTTGGGACCTACAACCAACATGTCATCCACATACAACAGTAGAATGACAAAACCATTACCATCTACGCCCTTGAAATATGCACAAGGATCTGAATTAAGTTTTTTGTATCTAAGGCTCATGATGTAGGAATAAAATATCTTGTATCAACACCTCGGCGCCTATTTGAGACCGTACAAATATTTTTTTAACCAATAAATAAAGTTCTCTTTACCTTCTTCAGCAAAACCTTCTGGTTGGATCATATATATTTCTTCATCAAGATCACCATGGAGAAAAGTTTTTTTCACATCTAGCTGCTCTAGATGTAGAGTGTATATAGAACACATCACCAGAACTACCTGAATAGTCTTCAGTCTAAAAACAGGAGAAAATAATTCATTAAAATTGATACCTTCCTTATGAGCATATCCTTTGACCACCAGTCTTACACGATATCTTTCCACCTGGTCTATTTCATCCCTCTTGATCTTATAGACTCATTTTTTCCCAATGGACTTCCTTCTATGAGGAAATGAATCAAGATCCTAAGTCATGTTCTTATGCAGGGCTTCAAGTTCCTCCTGCATCGCCGCCATCCATGAAGATACATCCGGACTCTAGGTTGCCTCCAAAAAGGATGATGGATCTCCATTCTTTATCAATAATCAATATGCAACATTTCTCTCAATGACATAATTTGAGTGCCATATTGGAGCCCTTTTCTCTTGATTTGACCATCATAGTCCAGGATCATCCGATACTTGATCATCATGATCTGGTAATGCCTCAGAGGAAACCAGTTCTTCCTTTGTTTCGTCCTTCACCTTGATTGTTATAGTTTATGTACTCTCTTTCTCTGTGTCTTTATCAATTGTCATTTGCAAATTGTCTTCTGAAAAAATGACATCTCTGTTGATGATAAGTTTGTGGGCGGTGGGATCCCATAAATGATACTCCTTCACACTATCAGTGTATCCCAAGAAGATACATTCCCTGGATCGTAAGTCCAACTTTGATTTTTCCTAGTCATTAAACAGTGCATATACAGGACTTCCAAAAGTATGCAATTGAGAATAGTCAATGGGTTTACCAGTCCACATCTTCATCAGTGTCTTCATATCAATTTCCACTGGAGGGGATCAATTGATCACATAGTAGGTGATATTTACTGCTTCTGCCCAGAACGCCTTGATAAATCCTACAGTCTTCAACATTGCCCTTGTTCTATCCAACAGGGTTCTATTCAACCGCTCTGCCACTCCATTCTGCTGAGTAGTGTATGCCACTGTGAACTGTCTCTTGATGCCTTCATGTTGAAAAAAATAATCAAACTCCTCACTTGTATATTCTCCACCATTGTCAGTCAAACACTTGATCTTCTTTTCATATTCAAGCTCCTTCCGCACTTTGAATGTTTTGAATAATTCAAAGACATCTGATTTCCTCTTAATTGGAAACACCCAACATCTCCTGGAATAGTCATTAATGAAAGATAAAAAGTACCTTGCTCCTCCTAAGGACACAACCAGTGCTTATCAAATATCGGAATGGATCAACTCCAAGATCTCCTTACTCCTTGTCATTGATGTTCCAAACGACAACCTGTGTTGCTTACTCAAAACACAATGCTTACAAAATGGTAAGGATGCCTTCGTAATCCCAGACAACAGCTTCTAATCTGTAAGAATCTTCAGGCCTTGTTCGAACATATAGCTAAGCTTCTGATGCCATAACATCATCAACTCTTCCGTCGAGGTAGTTGATGCAGCAACTCTCTATGCTTCCTTGTACGTTTCACCCATAAGAACGTACAGGTTCTTTGAGATCTTTTCTGATTTCATCACCACAAGCGCTCCCTTCATAATCTTCATCATCCCTTTCTCGGTGCGATTCTTGCATATGATATCATCAAATTGTCCCAAGGACAAAATGCCCATCTTGAGGCCCTACACATGGCATGATTCTTGAATGGTTCGGGCTATGTTATCATGCATCTTCAGTTTTATGGTGCTGACTCCAACGATCTTCAATGTATGATCGTTCCCCATGTACACAAGTCCTTCTGGGATAGTTTCATATTGATTAAACCATTCTTATCGAGCTGTCATGTGTCATGTTGCTCCAGAGTCAATAATCCATGCATCGTCAAGATGTTGTCTACCTCCAGTAGTCGTCGTCGCTTCACTGAGTCTCTATTTTCATATGTACTTGCCACATTTCCTTGAGATTTCTTCTCACCACCCTTCTTATTCCAACAGTCGTTGGTGACATACCCCCTCTTACCACAATTGTAACATCTGACGTTTTTCTTCATGCTCCTTGATTTAGACCTTCCAGGATTTTGGCTCCCATTGGAACCGTGCTCTATCATTCTTCTTCTTTCCATTGACAGAGCTTCCACTTAATGTGAAGTCATATGTCGGTCTTTATTGCTCTTGCGCTGACTTTCTTCTTTAAGAACCGCAGCCGCAACATCATTGAAGTGCAACATATCCATTTGGATATTATTGGTAAGGTTGATGATAAGTTGATCATATGAATCTGGAAAACTTTGGAGCAGAATCTCCACACGTTCAGTATCCAAAATTGTATAGCCCAACATCGTAAGCTGAGAAAAAAGGGTATTGAGGGTGTTGATGTGGTTGGTCACCGATGATGAATTTTTCATTCGAAGAGTGTATAATTTTCTCTTTGAGAAAATTTTATCATGGAGTGACTTTGTCTCATACAACTTGAGTATCCCAAATTTCCTTCACTGTCTTTTTCTCTGCAATGCTTGACAGGATCCTGTTTGACAAAGTCAAATGGATGTTGGTAATAGCATTCTCGTCCATGTAATTTCATTTCTCTTTCGTCACACCCATTGGTTTTTGTTATGTCCACTAGGCTAGATACCCTCAGAGGGGGGGTGAATCAGGGTATGACAGATAAAAACAACTGCCCCTTTTGATCTTGTTTTTCTGTTAGACAAAACCCTCTTCTCTCTCCTTCCCGATGCAGTGTGTGAACAAACTTTAAAGCATGCACAGGACATAGTGATTTTTACTTGGTTCACCCTCACCGGGCTACGTCCAAGGATCATACACCGGCAGTGTGCCGATGTACCAATTCCACTATAAGTGCATTGTTGTTTACAAGTTCGAAGCGGACTCACTGTCCCTCCTGGTTAACAACCACTCACAATTTGAGAACTCACTGCTCTCTCAACTAAAGTGAGCTCACTGCTTCTTCAGAAGATCCACTCACAATTTATAGACCTGTAGGTCTCTTCATTTGCATGAAATCATGCATCCTCAACTGTAGATAGATGCTCTGTTGAAGTCCAAATTTCATCCACTGTTGAATAACTCTTTGCCCCTGAACACTGGGCAATTCCTTTGGAAAACCCTTCGCAAAGCACCCTACTTTGCAAGGATCCCAATTTCGTGAAGCTCAACCAAGCCTTCGCGAAGCTCCTGCCTTTTCGCGAAGCACTCTCACGAAGCTCAAGTCGTTGCAAAGAAACTTCCCTCGCAAATCTCATTGAGCCAACGCGGAGCTCACAACTTTCACGGAGCTACAATAGCTGCTGCGAAGCTCTTCTTTCGCGAAGCACACGGGCTACGCGAACTACCTTCACGAAACGAGAGCGAAAGATCTTCTTTGAAAATTCTCTGCTTCTCTCGAGGGAGTCGACCTCTATTTATAGGCAATTCCACCGACCCTCGACCCTTCCACGCGAAGTCTGAGCCACGTTGTCACCAATCGCGAAGCTCCGAAATTTCCGCTGGAATTCTCTCAAAATCGCGAAGCACCTCGGCAATTCTCGGATCGCGGAGCTCGTCGTAATCACAGAACGTTCCGTCAATTACCTCGCGTCACCGCCGCAAAGCTCCCTCATAAAACCCTTCACCGCCGCGATGCACTTCAACCTATGTCGTTCGCGAAGCTTGTCGTAATCGCGAAGAATCACCGACATCATTCTTCTGGTTTTCGCGAAATCCAAACCATGAAGCCTCTCTTCGTGAAATTCATGTCTTTGCCATATTTCATTATCATCTTCATGAAAATCCACTTTTCGCGATGCTCACCAACCTCCAAATTTTGGACCCCAAAAATTTGGCAAACACTGGAAAACGGCGCCACCTTGTACTGCTCTTTTGTACCGCCTCCAGATCGTCCTTTCCTTTGTCATCATTCTTTTGTCAACATGGATTGTCAACAACTTCTTTGGGACTCGACAATTCTTCATGGAAACCTACTTTGTCAACAAACAATCAACCCAAAAATACTGCAATGTTACCTTGAGGGATTTTTTCCCAACAGTTTTCCTCCAATCGTCTGTAAGCAATTATCTTTCTGCACCACCACTTGCATCTTCATTTTCCACAATGAAAAATTATTTCCATTGAATTTTTTGGTCTTGAATTTCACCGCCATTTGGACACGCTGTCAGTCCAGAATCTCCTCGGGCCAGAACCGCATCTTTGATACCACTTGTTAAGATCAGAAATAATTGGTCATTTGGTACAACAATAATTGCAAGAGAAAAATAAAGTGCAAAAGTGCGGAAATAAAATGAACACTGGATGTAATGTGGAAAAACCCCTCAAATGAAAGGGGTAAAAACCCACTGGCAAATAGAAGGATTTCACGATGGTAAAATGCGGGTACAAACTCTCTCGATTACTAGGAGAAAACACTCAATAAATTCTCTTTTGAATATGGAGAGAAACACCTCACAAAATACTGCACTCAAAGCTAAAGATATGTTGATTGAGAATCCAATAATGAAAATTGTTGAAGGAGATCCCTTTTTATAGTCTGCGCTCACCATCCTTTGGTCTCCCCTCAATTAAATGTCTTTTACCAAATTAAATGGGGGAATAATGGTAAGGTGTCCACCCTCTTTGAATAAAATGATTGTGGCAACCACCATTATTATTTTCTCTCTCCATAACGTCTAGCTACTTCGTAAAACACTAGTCACTCCATCCATTTTTCACCTTCAAGTTAATCAATATTAATATTGTTGATAAAACCATAAATTTTGTACAACCTAGATACAATGATTTTTTGGCATCACCATATAGATGCTCAATTATCGATTTTTTTCAAATTTCTTCTACTTTAATATCACGAATCATTTCTTTAATTTGATCAGACTTATCATCTTGAAAACCATCATCATCAATAGATCTTGAATTATGTCTAGTTTCACCATGTCAAATCCAAGGGTTGTAACTCAAATTAAAACCATAATAAATTAAATGATCTTTGATTTCTCTGTTTTTCAACTTCTTCATATTTAAACATTTCAAGCATGCGCATAAGAGCAGTTCATTGTTTGAAACATTTTATATATCAAATTCCAAAAAAAGTATCAACATTTTCCTCATATTCATCACTTGTTCGCAGTGTAGTAATCCAAATTCAACTCATTATTTATAACAAATATCAAGAATTGAAAAAAAAAAATATTATGAAATTTAATTTCAAATTCACTTTTATAAATAACAATTAAAAAATATCATAAAGTATTTCACAAATAAAAGAAAGACAACATATTTGATAAACAAAAATATCACTTTGAACAAATTTAGTTATCATTATTTCATTAAAAAATCAAAAAGTATTGTGCAATCAGCATGATCATCTAAATAAATTTTATCAATACTCCGTATTCAAACTCCATAATCCATTATACCTTCAAAACACTCTTTCACAATACAGACAAAAAAACATACCTTAGATGCCCAAATAGTCGAAACTGCAAATAAAAATAGTGAAAAGAAGGCGAAACAATGGAAAATCGAATGGAAGATCGAAACTGCAAATACAAATGCAAATACCTTAGATGCATGGAAAATTGAAACATTAAACACAAAACACAAATTGATATTGGAATGAGGACGATTGAGAAGGCGACAACAATGGGAAGTCAACGCTGATAGAGCGAAAGCAATGGACGACGACAACTAAGGGTGGACGGCGTTGGTTAATGCCAACTGAAAGAGATTTGAGACCACCAGATTGAAAAATAAAGAGTTATGGTTCACTGCGTGAGGGAAAACCGACAGCTGCCGTGTGAATGAATGAACACAAAATGACCCACCCGATATATCATAAACACTTAAAAGGTTTTTTATATCAGTTATTTAATAACTGACGTGAAAAACCGATATTTCACATCAGTTATTTAATAAATGATATTTCACATCGGTTATTTAATAACTAGTGTGAAAAAACGGATTTTCAACATTAGTTGTTAAATAACCAATATTGAAAAGATACATATTATATTTTTCATTTCGATTATAAAATAACCGATATTGAAAAGATACGTCTTAAATGCATCGTCTTGAAATAAGACTTGTTTAACAATTTGGGTTATTAACATCTAAGGCTTTTGTTGAATTTCAATCTGCTGAGGATTAGTATCGAAACCTGAACTAGTGTTAACTTAATTCTAAACAACTCTCCTCATTCTTCCATATATTTGTCGAGAGTTTTGTGCGAGAGTTATAAATTTCTTTTATTTATTCAGAAGTTTTATTCAGTCACCACAAGCTGCTTGGTCAACTAAATTCTGACAATATGGGATTACTCTCATAGACAGGGTCGGCCCTGGGGCAAGCCCCACGAGCCCTCGGGCTAGGGCAACAGGCAATCCAAAAAAAAAATACAGAGGCAAGGGCAAAATTTTCACCATTTCACTGTAGCTCTTAATGTATTTTAGGACAAAATTTTTTATGCAGTTTTGGGCAACAAAATTTACCGGGCCGCTCCTCATAGAAATAGTCCATTAGTAGATTTGAGGGTAACCAATGATTATGACACATCCTCCACCTATCCCAAGACTAGTCGAACATTTCCCCCTCATCTTGAATAAAACAGGTGATTTTGATTATTAACTTCCTAGTCAACATTTTTAGAGAATATTTCATGACAAAAGCATTGTAAATCTATTTCTAATTGTCAAAAATGTTCTCATCTAACTAAAAAAACCATTTCAAAGAAAAGAAACATCATTCAATACTCATCCTCACCCAGACATTACTATAAAACTCTCTAATGAAAGCAAAAACATCATTGTTAGGAAATCTATTAATAGATGACAGAAATGATTAATAGGACTGTTACAGCTCATAATTTGTAGCATTTTGGAAAAACCTAATTCAAGGTGGATTTCTAAAAATTATTGGATTTCAAAATTCTCATTCCTCAAAACAGATTGTTCAAGTTGTTCATGGTTATCATGTTCTCAAATTCATAACTCTTCCATAAATTTTCTTTGATTTTAAGAGCAGTAAAATGTCTTTCAATTTCAAGAATTAAGGGTTCCAAACTAGTGGACGGTGGGTTCTTATTGTGTATATGACTACGGAAAACAAGACTTCAGATGAACAACGCACAATTTCAGCAAACAGTAACTTCGAGTTTCCAAAACATACGACAACAATAACAGAATTTTCTACACAACAAACAGTTCTGCAATGATTTTTTTGTTTTCTTGTTTTTAAAAATGAAAACACGAGGATTTTCAAATTCCAAAAAATCTTTCTTTCCATCTCTGAAATGGGTTCCAAATTTAATTTTTTGTTAGTTGTAACTGTTAAAATATTTACTTACCTATGCCATATACCAACTGGTAGAGAAATGAAGGGGCAAGGGGTGTATACAAAGGATTTTGTATATTTTCATAGCAAAACCAAAATGAGCTAAACCTAATGTGTTCATAAATTAGCTAACACTTGAGTTGTTAGTTATCTCTTTCAACATTATCCTATTACTGGTTTAATCTCATTCTCTGTTGAGTAACAGAATCAATATAGCAACGAAAATATAAAGATATAATGGTCATCATTTATATCATTCTGTCATACAATTCAAATGACTTTGATCCTCAAGTAAACTTAGGCTCATTCTGTCGAACTTTTTCTTGAAATGAAAATGTTTCTTAATCAATGAAGTAAATCGGACACAGCCTTCACCTATCAGCGCTTGGGATGTTTCCAAAAAAAAACAATTAAGAAGACAAGCAAATAAAAGTAACTAAGCAAATCCTGAAAAAAGCAGGAAAGTAATAAAAGAAATTTTATCCACAATAATAAATTCCCCCAACAGGTTTAGGTTAATCGTTTTCTGAAACAACAGAGTAACATTTTCATAATCTGTCAGTATTTGAATAGAATAGCAGTAAAGGAGTGCAGTAAAGATATGAAAAATGCCCCTTCAAGCTCAGGGCTAGTCCCTTCGAAATTCTCGGACAGTTCTGTCCAGAAATCTCTCCTCTTCGATCCAGAAAATCCGAGCTCTCCTCAGGTCTCACATGGTGTGTCTGGGTGCATCTGTCCATTCAAGTTTGCATACCCTACTCTGTGCCTTCCTTCCAGATGTTATCCTTGCTCAGTCCATGCAGTAGCGGCACAGATTCAGCGTCATGCCTCCCCAGCTCTTCTTGCTATCCACGTCCTAGTCTAAAATGATCTCCAATAAACTGCCTCCCCTAAAGCAGCAGTGCAATAGTTGCATAACCGAATCGGTCCAGGAGCCAACTCCCATCTCTCTCTCTCTCTTCACTGTAGCATAACAAACTCTTCTTCCTTCAGATTTCAAATGGCCGGAGCAGCTAGGATTCACTACATTACACAACTAGACAGCTTGGAATCTGCTTCTCTAGTCTCTGACTCCCTTCATATATAGGAGACAATCACACCCACCTTTGTAGATCTAGACCTTGACTTCAAATCTCTCAACAGCAATAGAGAACTGGCCTTCTATTGAATTCAATAGCAGTAGCGGACCTCTTCCAACATCAATCGTGTATAGGGTTTGTGGAACCTTACCCAAGTAGTGACCGAAATGATCTTGATCCAGATGATACCCTACAGCCTTATCTAAAGTGTTGGGGCGTTAGTCGATTGGAAGCTGCAGTGGCATAAATAATTGATCGAATGGCTCAGTAACTCTTGCCCGATGTAGCAGATCAATGGTAACAGCCACTGATAAAGAAGCCCGGTGAGTAAGAGGCCCAACTTCCAAGCGTCTAGTATTTATCTCGCATCTCATAAGCCAAGGCCCACTCACAAGGCCTAACACAAACTAAACAACCCAGCTTTCCTCCTCTATCAGGAGTCCAGTCCAGCCATTCTACCTTCACAACATAATCCAAAATCAATCAAATTAAAAACCAATATTCTATTTCAAATCTATTCAAAAACTAAATTCAATATATAAAATTCAACTAATAATAAAAAATCAATGATAGAAATAAAACAATTAAATCAACTTTCCAAAATATAATTTCAATTCCGGCATTTTAAAACCATTTCACAGTTAATAAAATTTTATAATGAATTCCGTCACAGAAAATTCCGTAGTCTTAAGACACAAACATTTAAATTTTTTACCACAGTACACATTTCTTTTCCATCATAGAAAATTAATAATGCTTCACAGAATATGTAACATTTGGCAGTATATAATATTAATCAATTTAAGCACAGAATCCATGTTTTATCAATAGATTTGCAACAATTGCCTATTTAAACATCAAATTCACCAAAAACCAGAATTCAAGCAGTTAAAATTTAGTTTAAGCATAAAAATGACCAAGAAATGACATTAAAATGCATGTGGTATTCATATGAAATCATGCCACATAAATTCTCCCACACTTTGGGTAATTGCTTGTCCTCAAGCAATCGGCTCATCATATTCAGTAAGTAGCAATTTAATGATCAAGATGATTTTGAATTGCATGTTATGGGGTCATGCAATCGATGGAAAATATTTGGTCTTGTCCTGGTTCTATTTTAGAAGTATGAATCAAAACAGAGATGCGTTATAGAAATGAGATTGTTTTTCATTCATGCTTTCAAATATTTCCTTCAAATTCCCCCTTTTTCCATCATGGGGCATACGCAAAAATCAAAAACACAATCCCAAACTTTTTATTTGACGAATGTTTTTGTTTTAGAACCCTTGGACCAAGAATTTATTATACCTTAAAATCTCACAATTAATGGCACCCTGAATCCCCTTGGGCTTCCTCCAAAAGTTGAGGTTAGTCACCCTCAGGCTCCACCCATTCATTGCAGGGTCCACCAAATGTACAAAAGAGATTAGAGGCATGAAAATGTAACAGTCCAATGCATACCAATTACATTTGTCAACAGGAAAATATGAAAGAATGAAAATTACAATTATATAAAAAGATCTGTCAACAGGAAAATATGAAAGAATGAAAATTACAATTAGATATTGAAAATAGATAGAATTCCACATATTATATGCTAAAATTGTCTTTAAATCAAAGAAAAGCTATAGATTTATTTTTTCAATCTACAACAGTACGCGATGGGGTTATTATCCCTGATGAAAATGTTTGAAGTCAAGTTAAATTATATAAAGATTTTTTACACGTATTTGAAAAATTGACTCGATTGTTTTCACATATATATATATATATTCGTACATCGCTTTTAATTTTACATGCTTTAACAGATATAATGACTGTTTTTATAAAATATATGTCTTATGAATATTATATATACTCATTATTAATGTCATGAAAAAAAAAAGATAAAAATTTTGAGTCATTACCTATAATATTTGAAATGACAATTATATTAGATCCAAGATATAAAGACATTGAGTTGGAAACATTTTTAGAAATTATTTTTGATAATGAATCTCAATTTGATGGTATATTTTATTTTTTAGAACAATTATATAATGAATATAAAGTTATTATACGTGTTGATATTAGTAGACAACCCACACAACCTACACATTCTTTTCGTGGCAGTGGAAGTATATGGACAACTATAAAAAATATGCGGCTTTCCGAATCTTCTAGTGCAAGCACATCTGAATTACAACGATATTTAAACTCTCCACCAATTGATAATGAAGATGATTTTGATATTTTAAATTGGTGGAAAGATTATAAATCTACATGGCCAGTACTAACACGAATTGTTCATTAGTGTTCCTGTTTCTTCAGTTGCATCCGAGCCTACATTTAGTGCAGGTGGACGAGTTATCAATGATTATCGTACACGACATACATCGGACATGACTGAAGCTCTTCTTGTCACAAAAGATCATTTGTATGCACAAGATCGACAACAAGAAATTTTCAACGTTGATGATGAGCTCGACAAGTTGTCAAGCCCTATGAAGACACAACATCAGAATGAGATGATTGATTTTTTTTATGTTTGGTGTGATGAACTTTTGTAATGGAAAAGATATATAATGTATTTTTTATTAAATATATTTGACTATTTTATTTTTTTGTCATTATAAAAAAAATAGTACAATTTATTAATATTTAATTGTTATGTACTTTTTTCATCACAAATATTATATCTGTTTGTTGAATAATGTTTAATATTTTTAAGTATGATATAATATATATATTTTTATATATATATAATTATATATCAACGATTTGACATTCGATATATATATATATATATATAATAACTTGTTTTTTTAAGTATGTTTGCATATATTATATATATTATATATACTATATATACATATATAAATATATTTACAAAACAAAAAAATTAACTCACACTACAACATACCCCCAATCTCGTTATTTTTTGTGTAAACTTGCACATAATATACATAGATTCACGTATATAAATCTATTTATAAAAAATATAACATATCCACCTAACTTTCAAACGTTTCAACTGTAAAATGTTAATAAAAAAAAGAAAATAAATGTTTTTACAAAAAAATAATTAAACGTTTAAAAAAAATACATTTATAAAAATGCATATAAAAATTGATGTTTTTAAAAACCATTTAAAAAAAAGGTAACTTAAAAATACGTTTTAAAAATACGTTACTCTGAAGAAGAAAACGTTAAAAAAACATTTTAAATTAAATGCTTTAAAATAAGTGTTAAAAAAAGTTTTAAACAAACCTTAAAAAACGTTTTAAAATAAATGTTTTAAAATAAATGTTTAAAAATAAAAGTTTTAAAAAAATGTTTTAAAATAAACGTTTCAAAATAAACTTTTTAAAAATACATTTAAAAAACATTTTAAAAATTGGAGAGGGCGAATTCCCCTTACCTCAATAAGAGGTGGGGACATTCTTTTATAGAATAAACGTTTTAAAATAAACTTTTTAAAAATACATTTTAAAAATTGCAGAGGGCGAATTCCCCTTACCTCAATGTGAGGTGGAGACATTCTTTTATAGATGAATAAAAAGGATTGCATGGAGTATTCCGATTTGGGACTCGGAAATACTCGGTATAATAAAACGAGGTTTAACACTCCCCCTCAAGTTGGACATGCCTAGCTTGGACCAATAGTCTTACAAAAGAAATACGACAGCAAACACGACCATACACACTCCCCCTCAAGCTAGGTCGCTGATGCTGTGGATACCCATCTTGGTACTGAGAGAGTCCAGACGAGCTCCCGGGTAGCCTTTGATGAAGTCGGCAAGTTGTTCTGTCGTTAAAATGTGGTCAAAATTGATATGGTTCTGCTCGAGGTGGTGGCGAAGAAAGTGGAAGTCCGCCTCGATATGCTTCATTCATTCATGAAAGACGGGATTAAAAGCAATCTTCGTGGGTGTCTGATTGTCACATCAGATATGAGCAGATGTCTGCGGTGAGAAGCCAAACTCGTGGAGGAGATGACGAAGCCGAAGTATCTCAGTAGTGATTGTGGTCATGGCACGGTATTCAGACTTCGCACTAGATCTGGAGACGACAGTCTGCTTCTTGCTGCGCCAAGAAATGAGATTACCTGCTAAGAAGATCGCAAACCCAGAAGTAGACTTTCGGGTAGCAAGGCAACCAATGTATTCAGCATCACAGAAGGCCTCAACATTCAGATGATCGTGATTGAGTACCGAAGACCACGGGCGGGGTCTTTCTTGATGTACTTGACTATGCGGAAGACACCATCCCACTGAGATTTGGTCGAATGCTCCATGAATTGGCTCACTTCGCCAACAGCGCAGACAATGTCAAGACGCGTCATGGTGAGATAATTAAATTTTCCCACAAGACGTGGGTAGCTCTCCGGGTGAGAAAAGAGTTTCACGTTGTCATAGAGAGACCGTTCCCCCGGCTCAAGAGTGTCAACGGTCGTTGCCTGAGTCAAACCCGTATCCTCCAAGATGTCCAAGGCATATTTTTGTTGGCAGAGAAAGATGGTGTTCGTGGAACGGGAGGCCTCAATGCCAAGAAAGTATGTGAGTGGACCGAGATCTTTTGGTATGAAAGTGGTGGTGAAGATGCCCCTTGAGTTGGGCGATTCCAGTTGAGTCGCTCCCAGTGATGATATCATCAACATACATCACCAGCAGGATGCAACTGGAAGACGTCGTACAGTAGAAGACGGTGTAGTCCATCATACTCCGAGAGAGCCCAAATGCGGTGACGACGGTGCTGAATCGACCAAACCAAGTACGAGGAGACTGCTTGAGGCCATAAAGAGAGCGACGAAGTCGACAGACGTGAGTCGGCTAAGGAAGCACAAAATCCTGGGGGTTGTTGCAGGTACACCTCTTCTTCAAGAAAGCCATGGAGAAAGGCATTATTGACATCCAGCTGATGAAGGGGCCACTAATGATGAGCGGCCAGAGAGATGGATAAACGGACCGATGTCATCTTTGCAACTGGAGAAAAGGTATCAAAATAGTCGACACCATACGTCTGAGCAAAAGCCCTTGGCCACCAGTCGGGCTTTGAGGCGATGGAGAGTGTCATCGGCATTGAGATGGACCGTATAAATCCATTTGTTGTCGACCGGCTGTTTGCTGGAAGGGTTGGCATCGCCAACTGTGCGGGGAATAAATATTGTCTCCAAAGCGGAAAGACCTCTGTATGAAGATGTAAAGAGAGTAGTCTGGCAAAAACGAATACCTTTCCGAAGTGCAATGGGAAAGTCGTCTGGTGCCGGAGCAGAAGCATCAGATGAGTCTGGGACGATGGTGTCCTCGGCCTGGACAGGGGATTCAGTCGACGGGCGGCAAGAGTAGACAGTGTCAAACCGATGACAACTATAATGGGGCACCGAAGATGGGTGGATGATGAGAGGAAAACAATCATCGATGGTGATGTCTGGATGGGGAGAGGGAAGGGTGAAAGGAGAGCACTCAACAAACAACACATCAGCAGAGATGATATATCACCGTAAGTCGGGAGAGAAGCATAGATATCCGCGTTGAGTGCGTGAATATCCGAGGAAAATGCAACAGAGGTATTTGGGAGCGAGCTTGGAAAGGTTGGGACGAGTGTCACAGACATAACAGAGGCATCCAAACATACGGAGTGAGAGTGAGTGAGGAGGGAGAGAGAAGAACAGAGTCCGAAAATGAGTCCCCCCTGAAGGATAGAAGGAAGGCGATTGAGGAGGTACCTAGTTGTAAGGATGACATCCCCCCAGAAGAGAAGAGTCACCTACCGGTGGAATAGAAGAGCACGAGCAGTCTCTAGAATATGTCTGTGTTTCCACTCGACCACTTCATTCTGCTGAGGCGTATCAGAACAGGAGGTCTGATGAATAATGTCGTTCGCTTGGAGAAACTGTTGAAAGGGAGTGGACAAATACTCTCGCCCATTATTTGAGCGGGAGACATTTAACAGAGATCGAAAACTGGGTATGAATCTCATGGTAAAAAGTATGAAAAGTAGAAAACACCTAAGACCGATCTTGAAGGAGGTACAGCCAAGTCATACGCGAAAAATCATCAATGAAGGATATATAATATTTATACCCTAATTGACTCGAGACGGCACAGAGACCCCATACATCTGAATGAACCAAATCAAAGAGTTTGGAGGCCCGTGTAATCACTCGAAAAAGATATGAAGTGCGATAATGTTTCGCAAATTTACATGACTCGCAGTGAAAGGAAACATGTTGACTAATATCAGGAAAAAGGTGATGAAGGGCGGAGGCGGGTGGATGTCCTAACCGGGAATGATGGTCTAATGCACGGGCAGAGACAGATGTGCAGGCGACGGATGTCGGTCCATCAAACATGTACACCCCATCCTGAAGCTGGCCTCTACCAAGTTCCTGGTTCGTCGTCCGCTCTTGAAACACAACAGCAGATGATGTAAACATAGCACTACAGTTGAAATCCTTTGTCATCTTACTTATGGAGAGAAGGTTAAAAGAACTGCGAGGCACATGTGCCACAGATGGCAGGTGAATAGATGAATTCAGGGAGCATGCACCAAAGCCCGCAATGTGGATAGTGGATCCATCAGCGACAGTGATGGTTGAAGAACCAGCATATGGACGGTATAACATACCTGCATCACCTGTGAAGGGATTTGAGGCACCCGAGTCAAGCATCCAGGTAGGGAAGCGACGGCTGATAAAAGCAGTGAAACCACCAGAGTGGGCAAGAGATGCCGAAGAAGAACCCGGAAAAGAGGTGGTTAGATGATCGTGAATCAGCTGGAGCTCAGCCATGGAGAGGTCCAGAGAGGGAGGAAGAGCGGCAGCGGATGGGGAAGCGAACCGGACCGCAGTCTGACCTTGTCGAGCTTGCTGAGATGGGCGGCCATGAAGAACCAAACAACGGTCGATCAGGTGGCCTAACTTGCCACAGTGCTGACAGAGAGGACGAGGACGACCCTCCCCACGGCCACGTCCACAAGTGCTTGAGGACCATCCACTTTCACAGCCGAAGAGGGCAGTGTGATCAATGCTGGGGGTGGGTGGTGCAAGTGCCCGATGAGCCTTGCCAAGGCGATGATACATCTATGGAATCTCTAGCAAAGAGGGGCTGACGAGCATCTTCGTGGTCGCCGTCGCATATTCCGAATAGAGGCCATGGAGAAGACTAAAGAGGCACAACTGATCCCTCTAGGCCAAGGCGACCAAGGTGACCTCTGGTGTCTGGGGAATGGGCCATAACTCAAACAATTCATCGCAGAGAGCTTTTCATTCCATGAAGTACGTCGGAAATGGACGGACCTGTTGACGGATGAGCGACAGGCGCTGAAGAACATCGGAGACCCGAGCCAAATTATTTGTCTCGAAATACATGAGGTTTAAGGAATCCCACAATTCCTTAACCGTATTTGCGGTCCGAGTGACGCCTTTGACGGAGCGGTCCATGGAATTGACCGACAAGGAAAAGATCTTGCTATCTTCAAGCTTCCATGGGCAGTATTTGGGATCGGAAGTTGGTGGCGGAGGAACCTCGAGGTGGAAGTCGAGGTCCATGCCCGTGAGTGACATCAAGACCGTCTTCCGCCAGACCGAGAAATTGGTTGAGTCGAGCCGCTCATCAACCAAGCGGGTGGAGGCGGTGATCAGCGGAGGCAGAACCAAAGGTTCGGCCATTGGAAGGGCGGGGTCGGGACGTGCCGAGGAGAGCGGGACTGGAAGTCGCAGAGAGGGGCAGGGCCGGGTGAAACCAGAGAGCCGTGGGAGGGTGGGGCCGGTAAATCGCGGTGGGAGGCGGTACTGGTCGCGAAGTCGGGAGGCCGCGAGCAGGCGGGGCCGTTAGGGCGGGCGGGTGCTAATCGCAAAGCCCGAAGAGTGTTGCTGGAGGGCAGGTGGGGGCCGATCGCGAAGTCGGGGGGCGTCGGAGGCGGGCAATGCCGTAGGAGGGCGCGAGTGGGCGGGGACCGGGAAACCGCGGGAGGGCGGGCGGTGGCCGATCACGAAGCCAGGAGGAGCGTCGTCGAGCGGGAGCCGCGCACAGGGAGTTGCGCGAGGAGGCAGAGCGAAGGGTTCCACCTGGAGCCGGGAGACCGCAGGGAGGGCGCCGCCAAGAAGGGCAGGGCCGAATGATGCCGGAAGACCACAGGGAGGGCGCCGCCAGGAAGGAAGGGGTGCCTAGGTCAGGAGGGGGTCCACTTGGAGTGGGGGGGTCCGCCGGGAGAGAGGAGGCAGCGGGTGGTAGGGGAGGAAAAATATTAGATCTCCTCTGATACCATTTAGAGGGCGAATCCCCCTTACCTCAATGTGAGGTGGGGACATTCTTTAATAGATGGGTAAAAGGGATTACATGGAAGAGTATTCCGATGTGGGACTCAGAAATGCCCAATATAATAAAACAGGGTTTAACAAAAATAAATCTGAAAAAAAAACGTTTTTAACTCTATATATTTCATTTTTAAAATAATAAAATCCCACAAGGATTTGCCCATGGCCCGGCCCGACGGTTTGGGCCAACCCGAGGCCGGGCCCGGGCCGCCTCCTGGAGTTGTTCAGGCCAACCCAAGTAATGGTCAGCGGCTCGGTTTTTTGGAGGGAAAGCCCGACCCGAACCAGATCAGGCCGAAATTACACCCTTATCTACTGCAAACTCTTAGCCAAACCACATCCCGATCTCCACGAGTCTCGGGCTGCATCAGCCTGATCCTAAGATTCCGCATGGGCGGCCCCACTCGATCAAACAACATCGGGCCTCTACCTGATCCATTGCGCAACCCATGATCCATCTGAAAGCAGACATAAGATCTACACCACTAGTGTAAAAAAGGCTCGTTCACGTAGGTTTTTTTTTTATTTTGAAAGTTAGTTACTACACAATGTTATTGCTGGCGACATTGTAAATAAGTTTTTAACATTGTTAATAAAAATGAACGTTATAAATATATTTTGGTGGAAATTTTTCACATTCGTTATGAAATAATAGACATGAAAAGTCTTTCATACTAGATTTTTCACGTCGATTATACAAAAACCAACGTGAAAAACAGTTTACCACGTCGGTTATATAAAAACCTATGTGAAAAATATTTTACCACTTCAGTTTTTTAGAAAAATCAACATGGTAAATCTTGTTTTAAATTTTTCAAGTCAGTTATAAAATAACACATGAAAAATATTTTTTTTAAATAAAATTATATTAATTCATCCCCTCCCAACAGTACAGAAGATCAACAGCAGAAAAACAACAGCACCACAAACATTTACAATTTGAACTTTCAACTTTACAATGTATATTACAAATAAACTAAAACCCAATCATGCCTGTATATTACAAATAAATTAAAACCCAATCATACCTGAGATATAATTCACCCATTCACTTTGTAAGTATCTTAGATCTTGTCCAGTATAAGGCCGAGGGTCATCAAAAAGGTACGAATTAAAAAGAAAGCATTTAACATGTATTTTGAATAAAAAAATGAAAATTTAAAGGAAAGATTTATAACAAAATCTAACCTTCTGAAACTTCATAATTGTCTTGGTTGTAATTATTTCAAACATAAATCTTAGAACATTGTATCCACATTCCTTTACTCCTTGTTTATGACACTTCTGTTTGAAAGAATTTTTCATTTCAAAATAACATTTTAAGTACTTACAGTAAATGAAAAGTCACCTATACTTTTACATATTTGATCTTTGCGCTCTGCTTTCTTGCTGTCTCTCTAAAGTAATTTCATGCCCTGTTTGAAAATAATATGTATGAAAAAAAATTAAATGTCATAATATAACCAGGTATTAAAATATTCAAACTTACGTGTTCAATACATTCATAAAATTATCTCGCACTTCACCATGGATAGAGTATAGCCAGTAAAATGTCTTCTCTCTTGAACAAAAAACACTTAACATCTAATGACCACTAATATATAAGAAAATATAATGTGATTGGTTATTCTGTTAAGAGATACATAACACTTTATGATATATATGTTTCATACTCTTGAAGATAAGAAAGCATCCAACACTGAATAATTGCTTTCTTTTGAAGTCTTTCAGCAATATAAATCATTCTTTCTGCATCAATCATTATTCTCGCGATTGGTGAAATAAATTGTGGGTCCATAAATCCATATACTGTTGTTGTGTCATGCTGCATACAAATTGTATAAAGATACCTAACACAAAACAAAGATAAGTATAAAGTTTCAATAAATTAAAATAACGAAAAGATATATGTTAATCAACTTACATGGAAAAGACTTGCATCCTGTTGATGCCCAACTCATCTCCAACTACAAGCTCCGTGATATCTTTTTTAAAAAGCGTCACAGTCATTGCACGCCCACAAATGTCAGCTTCCATTGGAATGTCATAAGCATCCAACATCAAATTTGAATATGTTGATAATCTACACTAGAAGTTGTATATAAAATCGTAACAGCCAATATTTGTTGTCTATACAATATGTTTTTACCTTTAAAGTATTCCTGTAAAAAAAATAGATAAATATATAAACTTCATAATTTTAAAACAAATTTAACTGCAAAATGAAATAAGGGATATAAGATACATATACCTCTGGTAATTTGTCAAACAATTCTAGATGGTCAAACTAAAAAATGGTTGATACTTTGTCGCACTGTACTGACCTCATCTGTAGGAAATGGTATTCTTGTTGATCTATCTATGATGAATGGTATCACCAATATAATGTCATCTCATATCCAACAATATGATGCTGAGGATCATCAACATATAACTCACAATAAATAGGAAGTTGTGAGGGTGTAGGATTTGGATAAGTAGGAGTGAGATCTGCAGACGGAGGTGGAGTGGGATCAACAACCTGAAACTGTCTTTGCATGTCCACAAATATCAACTGTACTGAAGCTCTGATCCTACCCTCCATCGTCTCACGAATATCCTGAACTGTAGCTTCAAAAGATTCTATTTTCCTTTTATAAACATCTTATATTGAAGAAGCTTCAGAACATGGAAACACTTTTTTTACCGATACACCTGATGGTTATCCTCGTACACGACCCGGATGTTCGGGCTTTCTCAATGCTATAAGCTAAAATATCCTTTATACCCTCAACTATGAAGGTCCCCTGTGTGCTTTGCTTCTCAAGAGATTATTATATAGAATATTTGAAAAAATCCGTAGTGAATCAAAATATATAAAGAATTGATTTAACTTAAATAAATAAATAAAGTAAACATCTTGCAATCCTCTCAACAAATATATTGTGATTCACTGCGGATGTTTATTTATTTATTTAAGTTAAATCAATTCTTTATATATTCTGATTCGCCACATATTTTTTTCAAATGATCTATATAGGAATCTCTTGAGAAGCAGAGCACACAGGGGACCTTCATAGCTGAGGGTAGAAAGGATATTTTAGCTATACCATTGAGAAAGCCCGAACATCCAGGTCGTGTGCGAGGATAACCGTCAGATGTATCGGTAAAAAAAGTGTTTTCATATTCTGAAGCTTCTTCAATAGAGGATGTTTAGAAAAGGAAAATAGAATCTTTTGAAGCTACAGTTCAAGATATCCGTGAGACAATGGGGGACAAGATCAGAGCTTCGGTGCAGTCGATATTTGTGGACATGCAAAGACATTTTCAGGTTGTTGATCTCACTCCACCTCCGCCTGCAGATCTTACTCCTACTCATCCAAATTCTACACCTCCTCCACAACTTTCTATTTATTGTGAGTTATATGTTGATAATCCCTAGCATCATATTGTTGGATATGGGATGACATATTTAATTGGAAATACCATTCATCATCAACAGATAGAGATAAATAATCATAGGGTTACTGTACAGGATATTATAGATAGATCAACAAGAATATCATTTCCTATAGATGAAGTCGGTACAGTTGGACAAAATATCATCCATTTTTTAGTTTGGCCATCTAGAATTGTTCGACAAATTACCATAAGGGTATATTTATATTATATCATTTATTTCATTTATTTCATTTTGCAGTTAAATTTGTTTTAAAAATATAAAGTTTATATATTTATCTATTTTTTTTACAGGAATACTTTAAAGGTAAAGACATTGTATAAACAACAACAAATACAGGCTGTTATGATTTCAGATATAACTTCTTCTAGTGTTGGTAGATTATCAACATATTCAAATTTGATGTTGGATGTTTATGACATTCCAATGGAAGCTAACATTTGCGGGCGTGCAATGACTGTGACGCTTTTTAAAAAAGATATCATGAAGCTTGTAGTTGGAGATGAGTTGGGCATCAACACGATGCAAATCTTTTCCATGTAAGTTGATTAACATATATCTTTCTGTTATTTTAATTTATTGAAACTTTATACTTATCTTTGTTTTGTATTAGGTATCTTTATACAATTTGTATGCAGCATGACACGACAGCAGTATATGGATTTATGGACCCACAGTTTATTTCACCTATAACAAGGACAATGACTGATGCAGAAATAACGGTTTATATTGCTGAAACACTTCAAAAGAATGCAATTATTCAGTGTAGGATGTTTCCTTATCTTCAAGAGTATGAAACATATATCTCATAAAGTGTTATATATCTCTTAACTGAATAACCAATCACATTATATTTTCTTATATATTAGTGGTCATTGGATGTTGAGTGTTTTTTGTCCAAGAGAGACTTTACTGGCTATGCTCTATCCATGGTAAAATGCGAGATAATTTTATGAATGTATTGAACACGTAAGTTTGAATATTTTAATATTTATTTATATTATAATGACATTTAATTTTTTTTCATACATATTATTTTCAAACAGAGCATGAAATTACTTTAGAGAGACAACAAGAAAACAGAGCGCAAAGATAAAAGCAAATGTGAGTTCATTTACAATTACTAAATTTTGACTCAAAGTACTTAAAATATTATTTTGAAATGAAAAATTCTTTTAAACAAAAGTGTCATAAACAAGGAGTAAAGGAACGTGCATACTATGTTCTAAGATTTCTGTTTGAAATAATTACAACCAAAACAATTACAAAGTTCCAAAAGGTTAGATTTTGTTATAAATCTTTCCTTTAAATTTTCATTTGTTTTATTCAGAATACATGTTAAATGCTTTCTTTTTAATTTGTAGCTCTTTGATGACCCTTGGCCTTATACTGGACAAGAGCTAAGATACTTACAGAGTGAATGGGTGAATTATTTCACAGGTCTGATTAGGTTTTATTTTATTTGTAATATACATTGTAAAGTTGGAAGTTCAAATTATAAATGTTTGTGGTGTTATTGTTTTTATGCCGCTGATTTTCTAGTATCCAACTATTTTTCTGTTGATGGTCTTCTGTGGGAGGGGATGAATTAATATAATTTTATTTTAAAAAAAAAATCACATCGGTTATTTTAGATCCAACGTGAAAATTTTGAAACAAGATTTACCACGTCGGTTTTTTAAAAACCGATGTGGTAAAAGATTTTTCACATCGGTTTTTATATAACCGGCGTGGTAAACTATTTTTCACGTCAATTTTCATATAACCAACGTGATAAATCAAGCATGACAAACCTTTCACGTGGGTTATGAAATAACGGATTTGAAAAACTTCCACTAAAATGTATTTATAACATCCATTTTTATTAACCTGCGTTAAAAACTTATTTACAACGCCAACTGCAATAACATCGCGTAGTAACCGACGTTAAAAAAAACTCTACATGAAAAGGCCTTTTTTACACTAATGGTACAGACCTTATGTCTATTTTCATATGGAACGTGGGTTGCGCAGTGGATCAGACATGGATCAGACAGAGGCCCAGTGTTACTTGATCGAGTGAGGCCGCTCGTGCGAAGTCTCAAGATCGAGTTGATGCAGCTCGAGACTCATAGAGATCGGGTATGTGGTTTGTCTCGAAGTTAGCAGTAGAGCCTGATGTGTTTATTATCAGTTTGTTTCTTTTGTATATATTGTTGGCCCAGTGGGCGACTGCCTATTATTTGTTTCGCATGCTTGTGAGTCTGTATGACTGTATGCCGCATTTCATTTATTGTAGCATGCTTCTGTTTTAGTTATTGATTTATGCATACTCTGATGTTTATCCTTGTGAATGTTTTGGTTATTTTCACTTTTACTCTACTTTGACAAGAGGGCATTGTCTCCCCACTATATCTGTTAGACCTTGTCGCTAGTCGACACCACCACCACACGGCTTTCTGCTCAAGGTATCGGCCACAACATTTCCTTTACCGAGTGTAAAGGAAATCTGAAAGTTGTAATCCTGCAAGAACATCTGTCGTCGCTACCGCAAATTCAAATCGCACTGGGAGAAGACATACTTCAGACTTTTGGTTATTTCCACTTTTACTCTACTCTAACAAGAAGGTATTGTCTCCCGTATCTGTTAGACCTTCGCCGCTAGTCAACAGCACCACCACATGACTTCCTGCTCAAGATATCGGCCACAACATTTCCTATGTAAAGGATCTGAAAGTTGTAATCCTGCAAGAACATCATCTGTTGTCGCTACCGCAAATTCAAATCACACTGGGAGAAGACATACTTCAGACTTTTGTTATCCGTGAGGACCACAAAACGCTCACTGATAAGATAGTGTCGTCGCAGCTTTAAAGCAAACACTGCCGTAGCAAGCTCAAACCAAGAGATGACCGCCCTATGCTGCATCAAAATGCAACCCAAACAAAGGCGTGAAGCGTCACAGTAAACCTTGAACGCAACGCCCTCCTCCGACAGATGAAGAATCGAAGCGCTGACCAACTTTTCATCACATACTCGAAAGCAGTGCGTCCACACAAACATCTGATCATATCTAGTTAACATCGTAATAGGAGTCACAATCCGGGAAAAGTCCAATACAAACCTCCTATAATATCCAACTAGACCAAGAAAACTCCACACCTCAGCAATATTCTTGGGGGCTACCCAAGAATCCATCGCCACAATCTTCGAAGGATCAACAGCTATTTCATGTTGAGACACGACATGCCCCAAGAAACGGACCTCACGGGCCCAAAACTCACACTTCGATAGCTTCTTGAACAGTTGATGAAACCACAAACTGTCATCTGCCTTCTTCGCAAACAAAACTGGAGCTTCCCAAGGCGATACACTGGGTCGAATGAACCCTCTCTACAAGAGATCATCAACCCGAAACCGCAGCTCCTACAACTCAGAAGGGGTCATCCGATATGGAGACATCAATATGAGAGAAACAAATGGTTGCAACTTTATCCCAAACTCATCGAGAGGTAGTGTCACAACCTCTTCAGGAAAAATATCACGGTACTCTTCAACAACTCTGAGAAACAGCACCAGCTAAACCTCCACAGAACTCAGCAACAACTTAGCCATCAAAAGAAGATAGAGACTCAACGTACCTCTGGCCAATCCGAGGGTCTCTCTCACCAACAAACACCACCTGGTCTCCATCAGCGTTGTAGAATATGACGTGTCCGCTAAAGCAATCCATGATAGTCTGCACCGAATATAGTCAATCCATACCGAGGATGATGTCGTATGCTTGTATCCGTAAACATAGAAAATCTCCCCAAGAGCGGGACTGCCCTAGCACCAATTCAATCTCTGCACACATCAAGAAGGCTAACTCGACCTCTAACTAACATAGTCAATACCAAGGGCACTGGAAACCTCTTCACCTCAAGTCCCAAAGCACAAACCATGGAAGATGAAATGAAGAAGTGCGTAGCTCTTGAATCAAACAAGGTATAAACCCAAGTAGAAAACAAGCAGATAGTATCTCGTACGACATCAAGCTCGCCCGACACTGATAATGTTAAAACATGCATCTAAGCACGTCTTGCTCCATGACCTCTCTGGCCATGATGGCGGCCACCTCCACAGTCGCGCTCTACCCATTGTCCCCAAGGATGAGGGATATCCCGAGGTTGTCCTCTGTCTGCCCCATCCCCCCTCTATTATTGTTCTCAACAGAAACCGTTGCAAAGGTTGGGCATTAAACGGACCACCAGCCATACATTGACTACCGAGGAAAGTCGGGCACTCTCGCTTTTGATGGTCATAACCTCCACGAGAGAAACAAACTACGTCTGACCAGATGACAGGGGTCTAAGAAAGCTAGCTCTGGTGAAATGAGTTGAAGGCTGAAACCTGCTCCCATTAACTGAAACTTCTTCTGGCTAGACAACTGAGAACTCCCGGTCACAGCTCTGCTCTACGGAAGGTCTTGGCGACTCCCATCTAATGATGACCTGATCTCAGCCAACATCCTCTCAATGATTTCTGCACTCACCGATACCTTAGCATAGGACTTCAACATAATCGGGGTGACCTAACGTTGGATCTCTGGGCGCAAAACCTCCTCGAAATGTCTCGCTTTGGCCTCCTCATCTGGCAAAAGGTCTGAAATATAACGTGGGATGTTCTTGTAGCGGATATTGAACTCTCGAACACTGGAACTCCCTTGTCGAAGGGAAAAGATCTTATGTCGTCAAGTCACCTTTGCGGTCAAAGGTAGAAACCCGGCCAGAAACTGATCTCTGAACTTGTCCCAAGAAACAACCGGCTCCTCGCGATCCCCAAGGAACAAAATCCACCACTGCCGAGCTAACTCACGCAGCAGCATCACAATTAAAGAAACTCGGCGCTCCTTCCGAGCACGGATCGAATTGAAGGCTATCTCCACCTCCACCATCCAATCCTCTGTCACCCGATCTGAAACGAAGTCATCGTACTTCTTCAGATGCTGGCACCGAAACTCTCGGTGTCCTCTAAGTGTCGTCGTCGACGACCTCCACTCTGCAGCAATCCGCTGGAACATCCTCCTAAACGTCTTCTGCACAAACCTGGCAAGAGCGTCAACCTGGTGCCATATCTTTAGTGCTCCGAAACTCAAGACAAAAAAAACTTTTTAAGGTTGATTAATTAATTCATTTTAACCTATTTCTCATTGTTTATCCAAATTCAAATACAAGCACAGAATATCATGATGCATGATCCTTACCTAGGTCTCTACCGTACAAGCAGCATCACTTCGCTTAGCATGTTCAGTAAACTTGAAGGTCCTTGCATTGGATTACGGATAGGCATAAAATCTTATGCCCTAGTCGGTCTCCCTTGTTAACACCACATACTAAACCCAGATGATATTCTTGCCCTACCAACTCATGCATCATCACCAGTGTGTTGTAATTAAGGGTGTAATTTTGGCCCGGTGGCCCGAAAGCCCAACAGGCCCGGCCCGAAAGCCCGAGCGGCCCGGCCCGCCAAAGCCCGCATCGGGCCAGGCCGGGCTCGGGCCGTAGGTTTAACGGGTCGGGCCTGGGCCTTTCCAAGAAGGCCCGCGGGCCAGGCCGGGCCGGCCCGAAAAAGCCCGGTCCACTGGCCCGCGTGAAGCCCAACCCGCTGGCCCGCGCAAAACCCAACTCGCTGTAAAAAAATTAACGGGGAAACTGCGTGTAGGGGGATTCGATCCCCCTACCTCGAACTCCCAAGGCTGCGCCTGGACTAACTGGTCCAGGCGCTGCGCCTGGACTAACTGGTCCAGGCGCTGCGCCTGTTAATTAATCACAGGCCTATATATATATAGATATATCTATATTTATATATATATAGATATATCTATATTTATATATATATATCTGTGTATATATATATCTGTATATATATATCTGTGTATATATATATATATTATATCTCTATATATATATATATTATATCTATATATATATATATATGTATATATACATACATACATATATATACCTATATATATATACATGTATATGTATACATATATATTTATCTATATATGTGTGTATATATTTATATTTCTATATATATGTGCATATATCATTATATATTAACAAAAAATAATATTATATATATACATATAATTATCATTATATATAATTATAATGTGTGTATAAATATATATATACAACGATATATAATTATATATATAATAGTGTATATATATAAACAAAGCCATTAATAATATGTATCAATTAAGTGTGGTTTTTAAAAATCCATTAATAATATATACATATATATATGTGTGTGTGTATATGTATATGTATATGTATCTAATTTAATATAATATATATATAAACAAAGCTATTAATATATATATATATATATCAATGATTTAATATTATATATATATAATAACTTGTTGTATATTAATAAAAAAATAACACTCACCTAATGATGTTCGTGCAAGTCACTCAACTTCATTAATTTTTTTAAGTATGTTGCAACATACATATATTATATATACTATACATATATAAATGTATTTAGAAAAAAATTAACTCACTCACTACAACGCATCCCCCAACCCCTGATTATTATTTTTATAATTTTCTCATTATATATTAACATTATATATATATATAATAACTTATTATATATTAATAAAAAAAACACACTCACCCAATGATATTCACGCACACCCCCAACCTCACTAATTTTTTTAAATATGATGAAACTTGCATATTATATATATCTATATATAAAAACAAATCTACCAATAATATATATCTATATCAATGATATGATAATATATATATGTGTGTGTGTGTAAACAAAGCCATTAATATTATATATAAAGCTATTAATAATATATATCAATTAAGTGTGACTTTTAAAAATCCATTAATAATATATATGTGTGTCAATGATTTAATATTGTATAATAACTTATTTTATATTAACAAAAAAAAATAACACTCACCTAATGATGTTCGTGCACATCCCCCAACCTCATTAATTTTTTTAAATATGTTGCAACTTGCATATATTATATAAAAATTTATTTAGAAAAAAAAATTAACCCGTCCACTGCAGCACACCCCCCAACCCCTAATTATTTTTTTACAATTTTCTCCAATTATATATATATATATAATAACTTATTATATATTAACAAAAAAATTACTACTCACCAAATGATATTTGCACACCCCCAACCTCATTGATTTTTTTAAAATATGATAAAACTTGCATATATTATATATACAATATATACATATATAAATTTATTTAGAAAAAAATTAACTCACCCACTGTTACGCACCCGCTAAGGTTGTAATTTCAGTCTAGATAGGGCCGGGTTGGGCCTGCCTTGCAAAAAAATTAAAAAATGTGTTAAATTAAACAAACGCTTAAAAATACTCTTCATAAATAAGTTAAAAAAATAAATATAAAAAAACGTTTTAAATAAATGATAAAAAAACGTTTAAATAACACTTTAAACCCACCACCCACTGGTGCGCACCCCCCAATAACTCATTAATTTTTTTAATTTATACATAATATATATAAATTCACATACATGTATAAATCTATTTAGAAAAAAATAACATATCCACCCACTGTAAAATGTTTTTACATAAAATGTGTCAAATGTTTAAAAAAATACATGTAAAAAATATGCGTTCAAAAAAACATTTAAATTAAACGTCTAAAAATAAATGTAAAAAAACGTTTTAAACAGATGTTAAAAAATGGTTTAAATAAAAATGTTTAAATAAAAAATATTAACAAACGCTTAAAAAATTATAAATAATTTAAAAAAATAAATGTAAAAAATGTTTTAAAAAAATGTTAGAAAAATGTTTAAATGAAAAGGCTTTAAACTCACCCACGGCAGCTGCGCACCCCTCATTATTTTTTTTACAATTTACAAATAATATATATATATATATATTCACTATATATAAATCTATTTAGACAAAAAAACATATTCACCCACTGTAAAATGTTAATAAAAAATAAAATAAACGCATTAAAAAAACATGCATTTAAAAATAAATGTAAAAAAACGTTTTAAATAAATGTTAAAAAAATGTTTAAATAAAAATAATTTAAGAGACAATTATTTTGAAAATAATAAAAGTCCACCATGACCTGACTCGAAAAAGCCCGACCCAACCCAAAAAAGCCCGGCCCAACCCGATGGTTTGGGCCGGCCCAAGGCCGGGCTCGGGCCGCCTCATGGGGTTGTTCGGGCTGGGCCGGCCCGGGCCGAATAGTGGTCAGCGGTCCGAATCTTTGCATGGCAAGCCCAACCCGGCCCGGCCCTGTCCGGGCCGGGCCGAAATTACACCCCTAGTTGTAATGGTGTAGCCCAATCCGTTTGGATTAAGTTAGATCGAATGCCAGCGGCCCAGACTATAAACCATATCATAACTCACATGATTTGACCTTCGCGGTGAGGTCGATGGGGATTGCAGGGGGTAGCGCGCCTCTGCTCCGGGGGGGAAAGGGCTCCGACCCAAATTTTGTGCACTGTAGCAACTCTGACCGAGTTGTAGCAGAGCTGACCAAGCGACGCCGACAGGGCACTATAGCAGTGCAGACTTAGTTAATGCAACATCTCGGACTTTGGAGACCGTGGTACTGTATTCTTAAGACTGATATTGTAGGAGCTTGGACTTTAGTAGTTGTGGCACTATTACAGTGCAAACTTACTGTGCAGTTGCTAACAAGGTAGCATCGTCGACTTTTTTACGCATTCGAGCTAGGGTTTCTGTGTCTAAAACTTTGAAATTGCTCTGTATTTATGCTCCCAATCATAGTGAAATTTATGGCTCTCTGTGGATGTAGGGATCATTTCCCAAACCACGTAAATCTTTATGTCGTGCGATCTTCTTCTCGTTCTTTTGTTCTGTCTTTTCTCCATCAGCAAACCCTATCTATTGCTACGACTCGCGGCATTTCCACAACAGTGACCAACTCTAAACTCCATCTTATCTCTCAATCATCACCTTTGATACCACTCGGTCACAACCACCTCCCTCCAAAGGTACCCCTTTTGTGCCAGCAATGAAGAGAGAGAATGTAACACCCCGGGTTTTTAAAAGAGAAAACTATGTTAAATAGTGTATGCGATACGCAACACCAAACCCAAACAATGATTATTTAAATATGATTGTTTCAACATTTCCATTAAATTTGCAAATATGAGTAGGATTAACTACTTTATAAAATATATATGTCTCACTCAACATAAATGTATTGATAAACGCTTGTAAATAGTCACTCAATTTTTGGTAATGTCTTTTTGTTCTTCAAAATACGTATTCTTCAAGAATAATTTTTATTTCTTTTTGTGAACAAATATTATAATTAATTTCTAGAACATTTAGAAAATATATTTTGATAAAATTAACTTCATTTTTGATATCATCATATCAAAATTAACTTAGGGTGAAAATATGGGATTTTTCAGAAAAATATTGATTTTTCATTGAGTGAAAATACTCATTTGTTTAAAACTGTCATTTCTTTTGATAAATTAAGTAATTTAAAAGTTCAATTATTCTTTTAATTTGATTTCAAGGTAACATAACTAATCTTGAGTTATATTTAATCCAATTAGTTGCATTTGAATCATCTTTATACTAGATTTTAAAATAAGTTCATTTTTAGGCTTAAAAACATATTTTTCTAAAAACTGTTTTAAAATGCATAATGTTTATATATTATAATATATTAAAATAAACCCTAATGATGAATAATTTAAATGAAATTTTTTAGATTATATATCTATCTTTATGAATTGAAATTCATATAATGAAGATCACTAGTTATAAAGTTGAAGTAAATCATCTTTTCATTGAAAAATTCATTTTCAGAAAATCGTTGCCCATCGCGCTTTTGGGCTTTATATTAAATTAAATTCTTCCATTTCGGTGAATTTAATTTCCTAAAATGGATTGTATATTTGAAATCATCATAATTAATAATAGGTAATAAGATCAACTTAATTTTTGGACAATATGAATAGTAATCGTAGTAAATATTTATTATCATGGTAAAAGAAAAATAGGTTAATTAAGGGTAAAAATAATTTAACAAGGATTAAAAACAAAATAACCCTAAGACTGAATATTCATATTTTCATTTCAATATATTAATAATTATATTTGTTATTGTTACTTTATAAATGATTTTCATAAAAATTAGATTTTTAACGCGTTAAAACATAAATTGTAGTTGGGGTAATATATAATTTTAATCAATACACTCTTTTTGATTAATTAGAGGATTTTTGAAATAAAGGATGTTTTAATTAAATATTATTATTAAATAGTTTATATTAAATATAAATGATAAATATAATTTTATGAAGTAAAAATGTAATTTTTATAAGGGTTCGAAAACTGTTATTGTCAAGAACCCAACATTTCTCAATAAATGTAGAATCTTTTTAAAAGAGAAAATTCATATATTTCAAAAATTATTTTGATAAAATAAATATTATTTTTGGAATCAACACGTCGAAATTATCCAATAGTGGATTTTTCATAATTTTCTGAAACAGTTGAATTTTAGGGTAAAAATTAAATATGGTATAAATATACGGTGTATTACGACATCATAATGACCCAAAAGTGATGTAATAAATACTATAAATGGGATCCACGACCAAATATATGTTTCCTCTTTAAAATAATGTAATTTTCAAGTTATTTGATTAATTTTATTAGGTTAAGTTGTGTCAAGTCCCACATCGGACTTGAGGTATCATGTCATATTTATTATTCATTATAAATAGACACCAAGGCCTCCCTTAGAGAGGATCTTGGGTATTGGATCCACTACTCCATTTGAACATGGTATCAAAGCGAGTTCTCTAACCATGACCCTCCCTCCCTTCGGTTCTCTCCCCTCCAGTACATTTTTTTTATTTCCCCAACGGGGGGTGGCGGCCCCATCGCCACCGAGCCCTAATCTGTCATCACCCCCTCCGCCTATGCGTGTTGTCCTCTTCTTCCTGCGCCCCTGGGCGACGACCCTGCGGGAGCGCCGCCCTCCACAAGCGCTGCCCTTCTCTTGTGTGAGCGCCTCCATGCGCTCCGCCCAAGGTTGTCCCGCCTTCCTGCACGCCGACTCTCTATATGTCGCTTATCCCTTCTGCGCGACAAATCCTGCCTGCATGACCCCTCCCTGCAAACGCCTTCCCGACGCCCCCCTCCAGACGCGACTCCCACCCTATGCACCACCCCTCCAGCCGGTGGCCCTCCTCCCTGCACGATGGCCTATTCTTGTGCAGTTGCTTTGTTTTTTTTTTTTTTTGCTATTTTCACCGGATCCGTTGCTGCCCAGGCTCCTACATTTTCTCTTATAGCTTCTCCGAAGAATTCACCTTCCTCCATACGGGCGTTGTTCCTTGGTTGACACAATCTTTTTCAGCGACATCATTCATCAACTTATTGAGGGGAGCATCCATGGCAGTTTATATGTTCTTATGTTTTGTCTTGTTATGTAATCAAGCTGGGTATGTCCAGCTTGAGGGGGAGTGGTGCAGTGTTTTTTGTTTGCTTTGTTTTTCTTTTCTTTGTTTTCTCTAATTATGGATCCAAGGTACGCCTAGCTTGAGGGGGAGTGTTAGAGGTTAAGTTGTGACGAGTCTCACATCAGACTTGAGGTATTGTGTCATCTTTATTGTTCATTATAAATAGACATTAAGGCCTCCCTTAGAGAGGATCTTGGGTATTGGGTTCACTCATCCATTTCAACAAATTTTATAAAGCTTTTATGAATCCTCCAAAACCTATATTATATTTTAAGTTTTTAAAATCATTTCTTTATAAACATGATTCACTTCCAAATCATCAAACGTAATATTTTAATGAGTTCAGCCTTTATTCTTATAAAATAATAAAAACCACTTCACTTTGACAGAAATCATGAGCAAAAACTATGGGAAGATTTGTGGTTTTAATTATTTTATTATAGAGTCTAAAACCTATGTTTGAAAAATAATAAACCCCCCTCTCTTTTCCTATATAAACCACCCAAGCTCTCATTCATCTTCACTCAAAAACTTTGAAGCGCGTCCTTACTCCGCCCTCCCCTCTCTAGAGTCCTCTCAAGGTGCCCCCAAGGCTCTCAAGAAGCTCCTCCCATGCTTTTGGAATCATCTTCTCAAAGTAAGGGATCCCCCTCTTCTTTTTATTCAAACGCCTTTTTTATATTGTGTCTCTTAATTTCCATTTGTTCTTGTTTTGGTATGTTTTTCTACATCCCTGTTACTACCCTTTTTATGTCCATGTGATTAGAGACTCCTTTCACTCTCATTAAGCCCTCCCATGAACCTTTATGTACACCGGTTATGCTACCGAAATTATCCAGCGATTTTCTCATGCCAAGTTTCAATTCAAGTACCCTCTTTGTATTTAACCCTTTTGAATCTCAATTGGTTATATTGTCATGCCCTTATAAATGTCCCTTTATTGTCCAATTGATGTCCTAATAATGAGAGATCATTTATCTCCTCTCATTATAGCATTTATCAAGTCGTTATCATGCCGAAATTTAGTAATTGATCTTCTCCTTCTCCTCTTTATCCAAGCATCTTCTTTATCTTATGTCATTTATCTCCAATTCCTAATGTTGGGATATGTTCTTCTATATCCCTCTTACTGCCTTTATGATGTCTAAATGATTAGACTCATTTCACTCTCATTAAGCCCTCCCATGAACATTTATGTACCTCGTTATTCTACCAAAATTTCACCGCGATTTTTCATGCCAAACAATTGTGTAGTGAATATCCATACACATTTCCTATCAAGGGTGTTCACTTTTATGCACTTCTTTGATTGGGGACTTACATGTATGTAATCCACACTCCAATATCGTGGGATTAAATGTGATAAAATATGTTATTATGTATATGATCTATGTGACACACTTATGCATGTACATGATATGGTTATGATGGGTGCGCCCAGATAGCGCTTCAATGCATTGGGTGATGTTTTAGTCTCATGAGATATCATGTATAGTGTACGGGAGGTTATCCTAAAGCACATTATGTTATGTTTTCTTGGTGGTTAACCTTGATTTATGTTTATGATGTCATTTTTAAAGTTGTTATGTTCCCATGTTGTCTCTGTTATCATGTTATATCATGTCTCGTTATTAATGTTTATGATTCTCACCCCTTTTATGTTTCATTTAAATGTTTATTGTCAAACATGTAGTATTTTCTCCATGTTATGCTTCTTTTATATTCTCTTACCGGGTTTTATAGTTCACCCCTTTTTAATGTACGTCCTCAGGTTATCCCATGCAGTTTTAGAGAACCGATGATTTATAAAAGCGTGTTAAGGAAGTTTTCAATAATATCGATATAGCCCCTGTTTTAAGTTGTTATGTAACGTACCTAATTCTCAAAGATACTAGACTTCTCGATCTTCCGGATTGTATTGTGTGTAATCTTATGTAATAAATCATGAATTAATATGTAATAAAGACACGGATTGTCATAGATAATGACGCCCGAAGCCCACCCCCAATAGGCCACGGGTAGACGACTAACGCCGAGAGTATATCAGTCACACACATGGGAGGCGTTACCCTCTATAAGTTTAAGGAGTAAGAGATAAGAAGGAACTGCCAACCAATACCATGCATAAACCAGAAGAAATCTCAATACATGTAATGTCATACATAAACTGAAAGGAAAACTGCAAATACCGAAAGTAAAACTAGAAAGTGACCACGAACTCCAGCAGCTCCTGACAGCTGCTCAACTATTTCTCCAAGCTAGTAACGTCCAGCCCGATCACCAACCTGTTCCTATTAACCTGAAAAACAATTTATATATACGTAGGGTGAGCATTGACATGTATAATTGGTAGGATCCTCCATGAAACCTCTCGTGAAAAATGTGAAAGAAGCATACTAAAACTCAGTGAATAAACAAATGAAACTAACTCGTAACCTAAACAGGTCATACTAGTTTCTCATCCACACAATGGCTCTCTCACCAAGTAACGCATAGAAGTAAACCAATCTATATAAAAAGCATATATATATATATATAAATTAAGGTACCACGCTTCCACTTCTCTAATGGTTTTTCGCTCCCACGCCCCAACGACTGCGTCTTGTGCTCACCCCCATATAAGTCATCTTGCACCCCATGCAACAGTATCACTGTCATTACTGCATCTCGTGCGGCCTGACATCTCATCATCATCATATCCCAGTAGTGACCAAGTGTATGCCCGGAAGCCACTATAGGCCGTGTACGTGCATTAATGCTCAAGCCATCACAGCCCATGCGAGAACACCCATTGGAAGTCGTGGCCACCACGTGCTACACCTCAAAGTCATTACAACCCGCACATAAATGTATAATAAAATCGTGAGTCATCGCTGCCCTGGTAGGAACACACCCAATTTCGTAAGCCATTATAGCTTGGGATACGCCTACTCATCTACGACTAGAGAGGGAGCAGGGGAAAGGGAGAAGTTAGTCATCCATTCCCTCACCATCCTGGATGTTGAAGAAAACACCCCCCCAAAAAAAACATTTGGGTGTCGGTTGTCGTACCGACATTGTTGGGGTAAAGTATGAAATCAAAAAATGTAGAATGATATCACGCACAAGCACCCTAAGGGCAACTACCTAGTCTTAGACTCATATGTCACTATCGTCGCACTGGACCTCCGGCAGTCACTGTTAAGGATTAGATATCAAACAAGCATATAAGCATCAAGTTTATTTTTAATTAATTAATTAACCATTAATTAATTCACTTCAACATTTTCCAAGATTGACATTTTAATATTCTTAAGCCAAGTGTCGATGACACTATTAATTCTCTTGCTTATATTTCCAAGTATGTCATCATCATTTGTGAACACCGTGAACCAACATCGTTCATTTATTAGTTCAATCATCATTTCTTAATCATCCAAGTATTCTAGGACTCAGCCTAAGCTACCTCATCAAAAACGCACTTACAACTGATAAAGTAAACATCATCCAACCATCTGGCTGTCAAGCAAGCATCTAGAAAGATTAAACATATTGACGAGCAAGCCCCGCTCTGAACTCGTTCTGTTCGTCCGGTGTTCCACACCATTGCGCATAACATAAAAATTGTCTTGTCGTCATCGACATTGACGATCACTGCAACTCGGGCTCTCAACCCATTGCTCATCAAATCAATCGTCATACAACACAGCCCCGAGCCTCCAGTTCATTGCTCGTCAAGGTTCCTAATCACAACAAAGTCATCAACAAATCAAACAAAGTTCCATAGAGCACACATACGTTTCAAATGTATTTTTCACACAAATGCAAAGGCACTAAGGCCACGGCATTGAGACATTTAAGCCTCCCACAACAAGGAACGAGATCGCTCAACCCCAAACATTTATTCTTTAGCAAACAACCATTTTAATTCCAACTTCAATTAATTAGTTCATTAAGCATATAGGTTATTCGCACAAGGAAGCCTAAGGGTTTTAGCAAACCATAGTTAACCATTAACATGCTTCCAAGCATTATTTCATATAATCAAATTCAAGATGAGCGGTAAACAAATTGCTCGTGCCTCTTCCATTAATTATCATCATTCCGCTATAGTTTCAAGCAATTAACCATGGTAAATGTTGGACCAGGTTATGTGTATTTTAGAGTCTCACATTGGTTTCCTGTATCTTGTATTACTTTTCCTCTATCTATAAATACAAGGTTTCACCTCTCATTGAGGTAAGAGTACGGTTCTCCATGGTATTTGTTAAAACCCTTTTTTATTCTTCTGGGTATTTTCCGAGCCCCATATCGAAATACCTCTTTATGAAATCTATTTTCTCATTCTATAAAAGAGAGCATTCGCCTCACCTTGAGGTAGGGAGATTTCCTCCTAGGGAAATTAAGTTTTACATCCACCATTTTTTTTTTCTGCTCCACCTCCCCCCTGCGGCTTCCCTACCCCCCCGTGTATTTTAGAGTCTCACATTGGTTTCCTCTATCTTGTATTACTTTTCCTCTATCTATAAATAAAAGGTTTCACCTCTCATTGAGGTAAGAAGTACGGTTCTCCATGGTATTTGTTAAAACCCTTTTTTATTCTTCTGGGTATTTTCTGAGCCCCATATCGAAATACCTCTATGTATTCTATTTTCTCATTCTATAAAAGAGAGCATTCGCCTCACCTTGAGGTAGGGAGATTTCCTCCTACATGGTATCAAAGGGAAATCAAGTTTTACATTTCTGCTCTTTATGTATTCTATTTTCTCATTCTATAAAAGAGAGCATTCGCCTCACTTTGAGGTAAGGAGATTTCCTCCTACAGGGTATCAAAGGGAAATTAAGTTTTTCATCCACCATTATTTTTTTCTGCTCTACCTCCCCCCTGCGGCTTCCCTGCCCACCCCCCCCCACCTGCGGCTCCCCGCCTCCCTGCGGCTTCCCGGCCCCGCCTCCCTACGGCCCTGCTCCGCACGCCTCGTCTCAGCCTCCCGGCGGCCCTACTCCGTCGCGACGCAGCCCGACGCCCCCCCCCCCCCCGGCTCCCCTCTGTCGCGACGTAGCCCGCCGACCTCATCCCTCCCGACGAAGTCCCGCCCAGCGGCTGCGCTCCTCCCTCCCGACGGCGCTCCTCCCTCCCGACGAATCACCCTCTCGGATCCTCCCGGCAGCCCTCCTCCTCTGCGCGCGTCACCTCCAGCGGCTCCCACCCGCCGCCCTTCTCGGCCCCTCACATCTCGGCTCCCGTTGCAGCGTCCTCCCTCTACGCGCATCAGAACCCGTCGGCCTCTCCTTGAGGCACACTCGCCATCTTCTCTCGGCCGCCCTCCCGGCGCTCTAGCCGGCTCACCTCCAACGGCTCCCTCTCTGCCCGTCACCTCCACTACACAGGGCCCTTCACGGCTTCCCAGCGCACCAGGCCCCCGCTGATTCCGGCGCTGCCCACAACTGCGACTTCAACCGCTGCCCGACGCCTCCATGGCAGACTCCTCCCATCTGCCTCAGATGATCACCGCCTCCACCCGCATCTCATCGATGACCGGTTGGACTCCACAAATTTCTCCATTTGGCGGAAGACTGTGGTGATGTCCCTGACCGGGATGGACCTTGATTCTCACCTTGAGGATCCTCCCCCGACTTCGACTAACCCCAAATATCGTTCGTGGAAGCTTGATGATAGCAAGATCTTCGCCCTGCTGGTCAATTCAATGGATCGATCAGTCAAGGATGTCACCCGCACGGCGAATACAGTCAAGGAACTCTGGGAGTCCTTGAACATCATGTATTCCGAGACCAACAACCTGGCTCGGGTCTCCGATATCCTCCAGCACCTGTCCCATATTCGACAGCAGGACCAATCCTTCACAGCATATTTCATGGAATGGAAAGGGCTTCGTGATGAATTGCAGGAGTTGTGGCCTGTTCCCTGGACACCGGTAGAGGCTTAAACCCAGCGGGACCAACTCTGCATCTTCAATCTTCTCAGTGGCCTCGCTCCGGAGTTTCTCACCACGGCTACCGAGCTGCTCGCCAGCCCTTCGACGCTGGAGATCCCACAGGTTTATCATCGGCCGAGTAAGGCCCAATGGGCTCTTCCCCCTCCCGCCCCCATTATCGACCACTCAGCTCTCGTCGGTCATGGCGGTGGACGCTCCTCGGGCCCTCGTGGACGTGGTCGTGTGGAAGGTCGTCCACATCCCCTCTATCAACATTGTGGCAAGCTTCGCCACCTGATCGACCGATGTTGGGTTCTGTATGAACGTCCATCTCAGCGTCCACGGCAGGGACAGACAGCGGTCCAGGAGGCTTCCTCGGCAGTCGCCACTCTTCCACCATCTCTGGACCTGTTTATGGCCGACATCCGGCTGACTCATGATCATCGGGACCCCGCAAGACCCGGTCCATCTTCGGCTTCTCTGACACATTCTGTTAGTTCCGCTGCCTTTGTTGGTCGTCGCTCCCCTGCCTGGATGCTCGACTCAGGTGCCTCCGACCACCTCACCGATGATGCTGGTATGTTGACCTCCTACTACCCTTATACCGATTCATCAGCCATCACCGTCGTCGATGGCTCCACTATCCCCATTGCGGGTTTCGGCGCATGCTCCCTGACTCCATCGCTTCACCTACCCTCTGTGGCACATGTGCCCCGCAGTCCATTTAATCTTCTTTCCATCAGTAAGCTGACAAAGGATTATAACTGTGCTGTCATATTTACCTCATCTAGTGTTGTATTTCAGGAGCGGACTACAAATCGGGAACTTAGTAGAGGCCAGCTTCGGAACGGGGTCTACATGTTCGATGGACCGTCACCCATCGCTTGCACGTCTGCCTTTGCTCGATCATTGGATCTTCATTCTCGGTTGGGACACCCGCCCGCCTCCACCATTCATCAGCTTTTTCCAGACATTAGTCAGCATAATTCTTTTCATTGTGAGTCATGTACATTTGCGAAACATCATTGCACTACATACATTCCTCGAGTGGATACAAGGGCCTCAAAACCTTTTGATCTGGTTCATTCAGACGTGTGGGGTCCCTGTACCATTTCGAGTCATTTGGGGTCTAAATATTATTTATCTTTCATTGATGATTTTTCGCGAATGACTTGGCTTTACCTCCTTCAAGAACGCTCCGAAGTGTTTTTCCCATTCCAAACCTTTTACAACGAAATTCAAAACCAATTTTTCATCTCTGTAAAATGTCTCCGCTCGGATAATGGGCGTGAGTATCTCTCCACTCCCTTTCGACAGTTTATCCAGACAAAAGACAGCATTCATCAGACCTCCTGTCCAGATACACCCCAGCAGAATGGAGTGGCCGAGCAAAAACACAAACATATTCTGGAGACTGCTTGTGCCCTCCTTTTCCATCGACAGGTGCCTCTGCATTTTTGGGGAGATGCTATTCTCACCGCCACCTACCTTATAAACGTCACTCCCTTCCACTTCGCGTGTTTGGATGCATCTGTTACGTTCGCGACACACGTCCCGGCCTCTCCAAACTCTCTCCCAAATCCCTCCGGTGCATTTTTCTTGGCTACTCCCGCACTCAGCGCGAATATCATTGCTTCTCACCAGACCTACGGAGGTATGTCATCTCGACCGACGCCGCATTTGTTGAGAGCTCTCCGTACTCCCTTCCCTCTCCTCATCCTGACTCTGCCATAGATGATTGTCTTCCTCTCATCATCCACCCTCCTCTGGTGCCTCCCTTTGTTGACACCCATTTTGGTCAGGTCTACTCCCGTCGTCCATCAACTGTATCCCCCCGTCCCGGCCAATGACATCGTCGTCCCCGCTTCGTCCGATGCTCCTGCCCCGCCGCCAGACGACTTGTCCATTGCAATACGGAAAGGTACTCGCTCCTGCCAGAGTACTCCTCTATTTGTATCTTCATACAGGGGTTTGTCCGCTCTGGAGACAGTTTCTATTCCTCACACAGTTGGTGATGCCAAATCTCACCCCGGGTGGGTAGCAGCAATGTGGAATGAATTGCAGGCTCTGGAAGAAAACCATACTTAGGATCATGCCCCCCTTCCAGCAGGCAAACAGGCGGTAGGCAGCAAATGGATTTACACAGTCAGGCTGAATCCCGATGGCACTCTTCATCGCCTCAAAGCCCGCCTTGTGGCAAAGGGCTTCGCGCAGACTTACGGTATTGACTACTTTGATACATTCTCACCAGTTGCCAAGATGGCCTCCATTCGATTATTCATCTCTGACCGTCCATCATCATTGGCTTCTTCATCAATTGGATGTTAAGAATGTCTTTCTACATGGTTTCCTTGAGGAAGAGGTTTATCTGCAGCAGCCCCCCGGATTTTGTGCCTCCGGCGCCGAGTCTCAGGTTTGTCGACTCCGCCGCTCTCTTTACGGCCTCAAGCAGTCTCCCCGTGCTTGGTTTAACTGATTCAGCACTGTTGTCACCGCCTTTGGGCTCTCTCGCAGCCTGAAGGACCACACAGTGTTCTACAAGAAGACATCCGCTAGCTGCATCCTGCTGGTTGTCTATGTGGATGATATCATCATCACCGGCAACGACTCTGATGGCATCACCCACCTCAAGGGGCATCTCCACTGGCACTTCCACACTTAAGACCTCGGTCCTCTCACATACTTCCTCGACATCGAGTTCTCCTATTCTCCAAACACCATTTTCCTCTACCAAAGGAAATATGCGTTGGATATTCTGCAGGATGCTGGGCTGACCCAGGCCACTGCGGTGGACACTCATCTTGAGCCTGGGGAGCGATCTCTTCATGACTCCTCAGCACTATATTCACACCCGGAGCGGTACTGTCGACTGGTAGTCAAACTCAATTATCTCACTATGACTCGTCCTGCGTTGTTGGCAAAGTGAGCCAATTTATGGAGCACCCGACCACCTCTCAGTGGGATGTTGTTCTCCGCATCGCAAAATACATCAAGCGGGACCCTGCCCGTGGCCTTCGCTACTCCTAGCATGCTCATCTGAATATTGAGACCTTCTGTGATGTTGATTATGCTAGTTGTCTTGCGACCCGGAAATCTACTTTTGGGTTTGCCGTGTTCTTAGCCAACAACCTCATCTCTTGGCGCAGCAAGAAACAGACGGTCGCCTCCCGCTCCAGTGCGGAGTCCGAGTACCGTGACATGGCCACCGTCACTACTGAGATCATGTGGCTTCAACATCTCCTCCAGGAGCTTGGCTTTCCTCCGCAGCGATATGCTCACATCTGGTGTGACAACCAGGCAGCCACCAAGATAGCTTCGAATCCCGTCTTCCATTAACGCACGAAACATATTGAGGTGGACTAACATTTTCTTCGCCACCACCTGGAACACGATCATGTCAGTTTTTGCCACATCCAGACGACGGACCAGCTTGTCGACCTCTTCACCAAAGGCCTCCCGGCGGCTCGCCTAGCCTCGCTCAGTTCCAAGCTGGGTATCCACAGCATCTGCGACCCAGCTTGAGGGGGAGTGTGTCTGGTCTGATGTCATCCTTTTTTTTTTTTGTGGGACTTGTGATCTAAGCTGGGCATGTCTAGCTTGAGAGGGAGTGTTAAAACCCTTTTTTATTCTTCTAGGTATTTTCCGAATCCCACATCGAAATACCACTTTATGTATTCCATTTTCTCATTCTATAAAAGAGAGCCTCTGCCTCACCTTGAGGTAGGGAGATTTCCTCCTACAGTATTTAAGGAGGTCTAACCTGAACCCTCCCTTTTCGTCTCTCTCCTCTCCTTCTGGCACCTGCCTCCGTCCAGGCCACCCGCCACCTCCCTTCATCCAAGCCAGGCTCTGTCGCCCCTCGCCCCGCTCCAGCCCTAGCCGCCACCCACCCACTCCGAGCGCGACCTCATCGCGCTTCCCAGGCGCTCCCTGCCACCCCTGATGGCGTTGTCTGTCTCTGGCATCCAATCCTGGCAGCGCCCTCCCTGGCATCTCTCCTGACTCGTTGTTGTCCTATGTTGTGCGCGCGCACGTCCATCCCCTTCAGCGTTGTCATTCCCTGTCGGCCTCCCTCTCCTGACTCATCGTTGTCCTACGTTGCGTGTGCGCCCGTCCCTCCCCTTCGGCGTTGTCATTCCCTGTCGGCCTCCCTCTCCTGTCATGTCGTCCTCTTGGTCATTACAGTCGCGCGACGACTCTTCCCGCCGCATTCCCTCCTATCACCCCGCCCTAACGCGACGATTGTTGTTGTGCACGCCTCCACGACCGACGCCCATATCCGGCACCTCCTAGGCACGGTGATCCTCTAGGCGCACCCGACCAGGCCTCATTCCCGCAACTGTGTGCATCTCCCTCAACTTCCAACCTGACACACCATCTCCCCTTTCATGCGCCCCTATTAGAGGACTCTGCAGCGCTCCTCCAACATCTCGTGTAGCCTCAGCTACTCTTTGTTTCCCTTCTGTAGCACTCCTCACCCTCTGCCTCCTGTTGGACGAGTCTAGCACTCCAAGTCACGGTCTCCCAATGCCATTGCTCCCCAACGACGACTCTCTCCGACGTCATGACGTCATCCGAACATGCTTTGTGGTTTCCTCCTCCAACCACTGCTCGCCTTCAGCTTCTTCAATGCTCTTCTTACACGATTTAATGGTAATCCCACCCAGTAACATGTTGCTTTTCTTTTCATGTTGAGGCCCAATTTCTCATTTTTGACTCCTTCACTCAGCCCTCCCTATTGGCTTGGTGGTTTCTTATAGCATCTTCCCCGTCTCCCTCCTGACATGACAGCTTCCTCACCACCATCTGATATTCATCACAATATGGAACTATCTTTGGGTGAGATAGCGCTTATCCACTCTCATCGGGCTGCCTCGCTACTAACCTCCTCTTCGGCCTCTGTTGCTCAAAATGGTGGCCCTACCGCTTGTGTCTCTCGTCGCCCAACTACTTGGATGCTTGATTCTAGTGCTTTTGGCCATCTCACTGGTGATGCAGGTATGTTTAATGTCAATTGTCCATATATCGGTGCCACTGCAATTAATGTTGTTAACAGATCTACAATCCCTATTGCGAGATTTGGAACTTACTCTTTGACTCCTTATATTCGTTTGGCTTCAGTGGCTCGTGTTCCTCGCAGTCCTTTTAATCTCCTCTCCATCAGTAAGCTCGCAAAAGACTTGAACTGTATTGCTATTTTTACATCATCTGGGGTTGTTTTTCAGGAGCGATCGATGAATCAGGAGTTTGGTAGAAGTCATCTTCATGATGGGGTGTACATGTTTGATACCCTGTCATCCCTTGCTTGCTCGTCCACCTCTGCTCGTTCTCTAAATCTACATTTTCGCAATAGTCATCCACCGGCTTCAATCTTACATCAACTTTGCCCCCACATCAATTTTTTGCACCTTTCTTTCCATTGTGTATCATGTAAGTTTGTTAAACATCATCGGGTGTCGTATATTCCTCGTTTGGTAACGCGTGCGTCTAACCCTTTTTGACTTGGTCTATTCCGATGTATGAGGTCCCAACATGGTTAGGATGTCGTTATTATATATCCTTTATTGATGACTTCACTCCCATGACATGGCTTTATCTCCTTCGTGATTGTTCTAAGGTATATGATATTTTCAATACATTTTACTATGAAATTCACACTCAGTTCTCCACACCTATTAAATGTTTTCATTCAAACAATGGACGAGAATATTTATCTTCTTCCCTTCAGCAGTTTCTCAACGATCGCGGTGTCCATCAAACATTCTGCCACAATACCCCTCAGCAGAATGGTGTGGCTAAGCGCAAACATCGGGATTTTTTTTTAATAATTTTTTTTTAAAAAATGTTTTTTTAAAAAGGGCTAGTTTTAAAGTATTTTTTAAAATATGCCTCAAAGGCGGCATCGCATATGTTGTCTTTCCACTATAATCAAAAATAAAATGAAATAAATTTTTTTTAAAAAAATTACTTTTATTTTTTTGTTTTGTTTATATATATATAAACAAAACAAAAATAAAAATAAAATTAAAATTGTTGGAGTATGCATCCCACATCGGACTTGAGGTCCGGTGTGGTCTTTAGTATTTGTTATAAAAGAACCTAAAGGGTTCCTTTAGAGAGCACCTTGGGGGTTCGGGTTTCTCTCATTTTATCATTCTACATGGTATCAGAGGGAACTTAATCCCGAGCCCTCCCATTTTATTCCCCCCTATCTAGGGTTTCTCAGTTCTTTTCTCCCCCGTGGGGGGCGGCGGCCCCCCATGTAGGGCCAGGATTATTTTCTGCTGCCTCCCCTCCGGGCTCGTATCCCAGGCGGCCTCCCGGTGGTTTCCCGACAGATCCCTCCATCCGCCTTAGTGGCTCTATCCCGGCTTTCCCTCCCGACAGAGCCCCTCCCCCCTGCCGGCTCCTCTACGATCCGGCCCCCGCCTGAGAGGCCCCCTCTTCCCGGCTCACGGCCTCCCGAAACCGCCTCCTACGGAGCTTCCCGACCCGCCACCAGCGGCTTTCCCCGGCAGCCCGCCACCTGCGGCCCTCCTCCCATGGCATCCTGGGGCGCCTCCCGCTGTCCGTTGCGACTCGCGGCTCCTCCACCCGACGGCGGCCCTACGTCCCGCCTGAGCAGCGCCCTCTTGGCCAACCTCCACGACGCGTCCCGGCCCGCCCTACGCGCGGCTTCTCGGCTACTCCCACCTGCACGACGCAATTCCCGTCAACCGGCCCGGCCTCCGGCTGCGCCGATCCGCCCGCCTCCTCACCTCCTCAGTCGCGGCTCCTTTTCCGACGTCTCCCTCCCGGCGGCTCCTCCTTGCGCGCGCGACGAACTCCAGGCTGCCCCTCGCTCCCTACGCACGTCAGCTTCCGACAGTCTTCTCTCTCATATCCGGCCAGAATTTGGTCGGATCCTGTCTGCCCCAGGCTCCTCCAGATCTGGACAAGCCAGTCCCCCCTCCTGCCTCGTTTCCCAGCCAGGCAACAGCATCCCCTGGTGGCCCCCTTCCCTGTGCGCGCCTCCTCCAGCGACCCCTCCTCCCTTGCTGCATGTCGGCCCTCCCGTCACGGCTCCTGACGACTTTCCTCGTCCAGGCAACTCCTTTCTATCGCGCCTCCCTGCAACATCCTCCTATGCACCGCAGTGGTGCACCAGCACTCACACTTCCTCCACCGTGGCGCAGCACCTCGACCACTTTGGATCTGGGTCCTTTGACGCCGCCAGATCCCGCAACAATTCTGCAGAATCCCCGCCTCCCGTCGTCGGCCCCGCAAGTGCGGCTTTCCCAGTGCTGGTGTGGCTTTCCCGGCGTCTCATCGACCGGCCCCACTAGTGCGGCATTCCTGGCGCTCCGTCAACCGGCCCGATCTGTGCGGTTCCTCTATTGCGCCCGCGACAACTTCATTCATCCATCATCCTAAGTGGGAGCTGCAATCGTGAGGGGGAGCAGCAGCCTTGAAGCTTTATCTTTTATACTACTTTGTCTTGTTTTGTCATCAAGCTGAGTATGTCCAGCTTGAGGAGTGTTTGCAGTTTGTTGATTGCTTTATTTTCATTGGTTTGGTTTGATCTATTTTCTTTATGTGTCCAAGCTAGGTACACCTAGCTTGAGGGGGAGTGTTGGAGTCTGCATCCCACATCAGACTTGAGGTCCGATGTGGTCTTTAGTATTTGTTATAAAAGAACCTCAAGGGCTCCTTTAGAGAGCACCTTGGGGGTTCGGGTTTTTCTCATTTTATCATTCTACAAAAAAAAAATCAGCAAAATTTATCCGCTATTTAAAATCCAACAGTACTGTCATTACAATAGTAATGCAAAACGAGCGGGTCGGGGCGAGGCGGGCCAAGCTCGCGTGGGTTTGAGCCCATGCGGGTTTGTCCGCAAAAACCCGAATATAACGCGAACAAAAAAATCCAAGCCCGCCTCGCTCCGCATAAGCCCTCGGGTTGCCTGTGGGCTGCCCGCATTTTAAAAATAAAATACTATTTATAATCATTTAAATATTGTATTTTTTTCTCATTCTTAATTTTAGTTGTTGGGAGAAATATGAATTTACAATAGCTAGAGTTTTAAGAGATGTGATGGAACATTTTACTACGGGTTAATGGTGTCATGTGCCGACGCCGATGCGGTGGTGAACTGTTGTAATGCAAAGTAGGTGAGTGATCAATGAGGGGCGAAAAATGATGATGTTGATTGTGTGGCGATGCGAATGGCTAAACCTATGAATGGGCGACGACACTTCAAGCAATGACTAGTTTCAGAAGAGGCTATTAGGGTCTCATGAGGTCATTTCATGTTTTCTTAATAACAAAATAAAATTAAGTAATAACAAAATTAAATCGGTCCAAAAAAATATTATAATTATAATAACTCTTTTAAAATTGAAACAAAGTGCAGGAGAGATGAGTTCCATTTTTCGAGAGGTGCGATCACACACCATGTGAATATAGTTAATAATTACTATATAAATATTATAATATCATATTAAAACAATAAATATTGACCTATTTAAAATTCACATGTAAATGAATGGTGAATTTGTATGACCATTACAGTGAGAAATCATATGTCATGGTTTAATCATGTTTTTTTATTTTTAAACTAAAATGCCAAAGAAGCATATATTGTACAAAAAAAATTAAATTAGGCTCGGGTGTCAGCCTGCACCCGCGCGGGCTCAACCCACATTGGCCCGCGCTCTTTGCGGTCAAAATTTTTAAGCCCGCCCTGCCCCGTATCCGCGCCATACCCGCAAAACCCGCAGGTCGCGGACCTGTTTTGCATCACTATATTATAGCAGTCTGAATTCTGACAGAAGCTCTCACTCAGGGCTTCCTTTTATAAGAGAGCTTACCTTGTAAATCATTCTGCATTTCCAATGTGGGGTTCTGGTTCTCCCTTTCCAACACAGAACATTTTGCATTTCCGATGTGGAATTTTGTTTCAAGTACGTGGTTTTGAAAGACTATAAAATATAAACTATAAGACCAATGTAAATGAAACTTAAAACATGGATTAAACATATAAGAAATAGTTGAAAACAAAAAGAATTTCATAAAAAATGTTGATGGAAAATAATTTATAAGGTTTCAAAAACACCTACTTGAAAATTGAAAATGTTTCAAGAACGTGACTTTGAAAGTATATAAAATATAAACTATAAGACCAACACAAATGAAACTTAAAACATGGATTAAACAGATAACAAATACTTGAAAATAAAAAGAATTTCGTAAAAAATGTTGATGCAAAATAATTTATAAGTTTTCAAAAACACCTATTTGAAACTTAAAAATGTTTCAAGTGCATGACTTTGAAAGTCTATAAAATATAATTTATAAGACCAACATAAATGAAACTTAAAACATGGATTAAACATATAGCAAATAGTTGAAAATAAAGAAAATTTCGTAAAAAATGTTGATAAAAAATAATTTATAAGCTTCCAAAGACACCTACTTGAAACTTAAAAATGTTTCAAGTACGTGCCTTTGAAAGTCTATAAAATATAAACTATAGGACCAACATAAATGAAACCTAAAACATAGATTAAACATATAACAAATAGTTGAAAAGAAAAATAATTTCATAAAAAATGTTGATAAAAAATAATTTATAAGATATCAAAGACACCTACTTGAAAATTAAAAATGTCTCAAGTATGTGCCTTTAAAAGCCTATAAAATATAAACTATAAGACCAATATAAATGAAACTTAAAGCATGGATTAAACATATAATAAATTATATAATTAGTTAATAATATTATGAATAATTAATTAGTTAATTTGTAATTATTAATAATTAATTATATAATAATTAACTAATTAATTATTATATAATAATTTAAAATAATTACTATTTAATAATTATAATGAAAAAATAATATATATAATTATATTACTAATTAACTAATTGACTATTATATAATTAATAATTATTTTACTAATTAACTGATTAATTATCATATAATAATTTTTAATAAATACTAATTAATAATTATAATGAATAATTATAATTTATAATTATATTACTAATTAACTAATTATAAAAAGGGTCTCGGCTATATCTTTCTCAAAAAATTAACTAATTAACTATTATATAATTAATAATTATATTACTAATTAACTAATTAATTATTATATAATTAATGATTAATAATTATTGATTAACTAATTACTAATTATATAATTAATAATTATATTACTAATTAACTAATTAATTATTATATAATTAATAATTATATTACTAAGTAACTAATTGTATAATAATTAGTTAGTTAATTATTAATTATTACTAATTAATAATTATTAATTATAATTATTATGAAAAATAATAATGAATAATTATAAAGAATAATTATATTACTAATTAAATAATTAATTATTATATAATTAATAATTATATTACTAAGTAACTAATTGTATAATAATTAGTTAGTTAATTATTAATTATTACTAATTAATAATTATTAATTATTAATTATTATGAATAATAATAATGAATAATTATAAAGAATAATTATATTACAAATTAACTAATTAATTATTATATAATAATTTTTAATAGTAACTAATTAATAATTATAATGAATAATTATATTACTAATTAACTAATTAACTATTATATAATTAATAATTATATTACCAATTAACTAATTAATTATTATATAACAATTTTTAATAATTACTAATTAATAATTATAATGAATAATTATATTTTATAATTATATTACTAATTAACTAATTATAAAAAGGGTCTCAGCTCTATCTTTCACAAAAAAATAACTAATTAACTATTATATAATTAATAATTAGATTACTAAATAACTAATTAATTATTATATAATTATTGATTAATAATTACTAATTAACTAATTACTAATTATATAATTAATAATTATATTACTAAGTAACTAATTAATTATTATATAATTAAAAATTATATTACTAAGTAACTAATTAATTATTAAATAATTAATAATTATATTACTAATTAACTAATTAATTATTATATAATTATTTATTAATAATTACTAATTAACTAATTAATTATTATACAATTAATAATTATATTTCTACTTAACTAATTAATAATTACAAATTAATAATTAATAATTAATAATTAATAATTCCAATGAATAATTATAATGAATAATTATAAAGAATAATTATATTACTAATTAACTAATTAATAATTATAATTTATAATTATATTACTAATTAACTAATTAACTATTATATAATTAATAATTATATTACCAATTAGCTAATTAATTATTATATAATAATTTTTAATAATTACTAATTATTAATAATAATGAATAAATATAATTTATGATTATATTACTAATTAACTAATTAACTATTATATAATTAATAATTATATTACTAATTATCTAATTAATTATTATATAATTATTTATTAATAATTACTAATTAACTAATTAATTATTATATAATTAATTATTAATAATACTAATTAACTAATTAAATAATTTATTATATGCTTAATTCGTGTTTTAGGTTTCATTTATATTGGTCCTATAGTTTATATTTTATAAACTTTCAAAGTCTCGTTAATTATTATTTATTACTAATTAATAATTATTAATTATTAATTATTATGAATAATAACAATGAATAATTATAAAGAATAATTATATTACTAATTAACTAATTAATTATTATATAATAATTTTTAATACTTACTAATTAATAATTATAATGAATAATTATATTACTAATTAACTAATTAACTATTATATAATTAATAATTATATTACCAATTAACTAATTAATTATTATATAATAATTTTTAATAGTTACTAATTAATAATTATAATGAATAATTATATTTTATAATTATATTACTAATTAACTAATTATAAAAAGGGACTCGGCTCTATCTTTCACAAAAAATTAACTAATTAACTATTATATAATTAATAATTAGATTACTAAATAACTAATTAATTATTATATAATTATTGATTAATAATTACTAATTAACTAATTACTAATTATATAATTAATAATTATATTACTAAGTAACTAATTAATTATTATATAATTAAAAATTATATTACTAAGTAACTAATTAATTATTAAATAATTAATAATTATATTACTAATTAACTAATTAATTATTATATAATTAATTATTAATAATTACTAATTAACTAACTAATTATTATACAATTAATAATTATATTTCTACTTAACTAATTAATAATTACTAATTAATAATTAATAATTAATAATTACAATGAATAATTATAGTGAATAATTATAATGAATAATTATAAAGAATAATTATACTACTAATTAACTAATTAATAATTATAATGAATAATTATAATTTATAATTATATTACTAATTAACTAATTAACTATTATATAATTAATAATTATATTACCAATTAGCTAATTAATTATTATATAATAATTTTTAATAATTACTAATTATTAATTATAATGAATAAATATAATTTATGATTATATTACTAAGTAACTAATTAACTATTATATAATTAATAATTATATTACTAATTATCTGATTAATTACTATATAATTATTTATTAATAATTACTAATTAACTAATTAATTATTATATAATTAATTATTAATAATACTAATTAACTAATTAAATAATTTATTATATGTTTAATTCGTGTTTTCGGTTTCATTTATATTGGTCATATAGTTTATATTTTATAAACTTTCAAAGTCGCGTTAATTATTAATTATTACTAATAAATAATTATTAATTATTAATTATTATGAATAATAATAATGAATAATTATAAAGAATAATTATATTACTAATTGTAAATGGTGAATTCCCCTTACCTCAATGTGAGGTGAGGATGTTCTTTTATAGATGAGTAAAACTAAATACAGAGAGGGTAAGTCCGATGTGGGACTCAGAAATACCCAATTAAATGAAATGGGGTCCAACACTCCCCCTCAAGCTGGACATGCCCAGATTGGATTGAGTCTCACAAAGAAGAAAACAAGACAGACGAACTCATACTCCCCCTCAAGCTGGGCTATAGAGGCTGTGAATACCCAGCCGGGAAGTGAGAGTCAAGGCGAGCCCCTGGGAGACCTTTTGTGAAGAGATCGGCAAGTTGATCTGCCGTCGGTACATGGCCAAAGCTAATATGGTAATGCTCCAGATGGTGGCGGAGGAAGTGGCAGTCCACCTCGATATGCTTCGTCCGTTCATGAAAGACAGGATTCGAGGCAATCTTCGTGGCGGCCTGATTGTCACACCAGATATGAGCAGGGGTGTGTGCCGGGAAGTCGAGCTCATGTAGGAGATGACGAAGCCAGAGGATCTCAGTGGTGACGGTGGACATGGCACGGTATTCAGCCTCGGCACTCGATCTGGAGACGACAGCCTGCTTCTTGTTGCGCCAAGAGATGAGGTTACCGGCGAAGAACACGGCGAACCCCGAAGTAGACTTGCGGGTCGCAAGGCAACCTGCATAGTCGGCATCACAGAAGGCCTCAACATCCAAGTGAGCATGACGGGAATACTGAAGGCCACGTGTAGGGTCTCGCTTGATGTATTTAGCAATGCGAAGGACAGCATCCCACTGAGATTGGGTTGGATGATTCATGAACTGGCTGACTTTGCCAACGGCGCAGGCAATGTCAGGTCGCGTCATGGTGAGGCAGTTCAGTTTACCCACCAGACGTCGATAGCGCTCGGGATGAGGAAATAGTTCTGAGTCGGAATGGAGAGAACGTTCGCCAGACTCAAGTGGGGTGTCCACGGCAGTGGCGGTGCTCAGACCGGCATCCTGCAAGATATCAAGAGCATACCTACGCTGGCAGAGAGAGATTGAGTCCTCAGAACGGGAGACCTCGATGCCAAGAAAGTAAGTCAGGGGACCAAGATCTTTGGTATGAAAGTTTTGGTGAAGGTGCGCCTTGAGGCTGGCGATCCCTCTAGAGTCGTTTCCTGTGATGATGATATCATCAACATATACCACGAGCAAGATACAGTCGTGCGGTGTCATACGGAAGAAGACGATGTGGTCCTTCATACTACGAGAGAGGCCAAAGGTCGTGACGACAGTGCTGAAGCGGTCAAACCAAGCTCGAGGAGACTACTTGAGGCCATAGAGGGACCGACGGAGGCGGCAGACATGGGAGTCGGCACCGGAGGCAGAAAAACCAGGGGGCTGCTTCAGGTAGACTTCTTCATCAAGAACGCCATGGAGAAAGGCATTCTTGACATCCAGCTGATGAAGTGGCCATTGATGATGAGTAGCCAGAGAGATGAACAGGCGGACAGAGGCCATCTTGGCGACCGGAGAGTAGGTCTCAAAGTAGTCGATGCCATATGTCTGAACAAACCCCTTCGCCACCAGCCGGGCTTTGAGGCGGCAAAGAGAGCCGTCGGGATTGAGACGGACCGTATAAATCCATTTGTTGCCCACTGCCTGTTTGTCTGTTGGAAGGGGGACAAGATCCCAAGTATGGTTCTCCTCCAGAGCTTGCAATTCATCCCGCATTGCAGCTAGCCACCCGGGGTGAGATTTGGCTTCACCAACTGTGCGAGGTATAGAAACTGTCTCCAGAGCGGACAAACCCCTGTATGAAGAGACAAATAGAGGAGTACTCTGGCAGGAGCGAGTACCTTTCCGTAGGGCAATGGGCAAGTCCTCAAGTGGCGGAGCAGGAGCAGCGGACGAAGCGGGAGCATCAGTGTCACTGGCCGGAACGGGGGATACAGTCAAAGGACGGCGGGAGTAGACCTGACCAAAATGGGTGTCAACAGGGGTTGACGCCGGTGGAGGAAGGATGATAAGGGGAAGACAGTTATCAATAGAAAAGTCAGGAAGAGGAGAGGGAAAGGAGAATGGAGAACTCTCAACAAAGGAGACATCTGCTGAGATGACATACCGGCGAAGGTCCGGAGAGAAGCAGCGGTATCCGCGCTGAGTGCGGGAATAACCAAGGAATATGCAGCGGAGGGATTTGGGAGAGAGTTTGGTGCGGCCAGGGCGAGTGTCACGAACACAACACAAGCAGCCAAACACTCGAAGAGGGAGGGAATGAAGAGGGAGAGTGGGGAAAAAAGCCCGAAAGGGAGTCTCCCCCTTAAGGATAGAAGAAGGAAGGCGATTGATGAGGTATGTAGCAGTGAGAATGACATCTCCCCAAAAGAGCAGAGGCACCTGTCGGTGGAAGATGAGGGCACGAGCAGTCTCCAGAATATGTCTGTGTTTCCGCTCGGCCACGCCGTTCTGCTGGGGTGTATCAGGACAGGAGGTCTGATGAAGGATACCATTTGTCTGGAGAAACTGCCGAAAGGAAGTGGAGAGATACTCGCGCCCATTATCCGAGCGGAGACATTTGACAGAGATAGAAAAACGGTTCTTAATTTCATTGAAAAAGGTTTGGAAGGTGGAAAACACTTTGGAGCGTTCTCGAAGAAGGTAAAGTCACGTCATTCGTGAATAGTCATCAATGAAAGATATATAGTATTTATATCCCAAGTGACTCGGAATGGTACACGGGCCCCAAACATCTGAATGAACCAGATCAAAGGGGTGGGAGGCCCGTGTATCCGTGCGAGGAATGTAGGAAGAGCGATGATGTTTCGCAAAAGAACAGGACTCACAATGAAAAGTAGGAGTCCAACTGAAGTCCGGAAACATCTGATGAATGGTGGATGCAGGCGGGTGTCCTAATCGGGAATAAAGATCTAGTGCCCGAGAAGAGGTAGACGTGCAAGAAATGGGTGTTGGTCCCTCGAACATGTAGACCCCATCTCGAAGCCGGCCTCGACCAAGTTCCCGGTTCGTAGTCTGCTCCTGAAGCACAACACCAGAAGAGGTAAATATGGCCGCACAGTTATAATCCTTAGTCAGTTTACTGATGGAAAGCAGATTAAAGGGACTGCGGGGCACATGTGCCACAGAGGGTAGGTGTATCGATGGAGTCAGGGAGCATGCGTCGAAGCCCGCTATGGGGATAGTGGAGCCATCAGCGACGGTGATGGCTGAAGAACCGGCATAAGTGCAGTAAGACGTCAGCATACCAGCATCACCAGTGAGGTGGTCGGAGGCACCTAAGTCCAGCAGCCATGCAGGGGAGCAATTGCTGACAAAGGCAGTGGGGCAAACAGTACGGGTCAGAGAAGCCGAGGAGGGAGCGGGTCGGACAGAGGCCGGAGGATCATGAGGCCGTCTGAGGTCGGCCATAGAAAGGGCCAGAGACGGGGAAAGAGAGGCGACAATCGAGGACGCGTCCCGGACCGCGCGCTGTCCCTGCCGCGGGTGCTGAGATGGTCGTCCATGCAGGACCCAACATCGGGCGATCAGGTGGCCAAACTGGCCACAATGTTGACAGAAGGGACGTGGATGACTTAAAGCACGACCACGTCCCGAGGAGTCCGCCATGGAAGCGTCGGGTAGCTGATGCAGCGGGCCGGCGGGATGATCGGGCGCAGGACGTGCGCGTGCTGGAAGGGCCGCCGGAACGAGGGTGCTCTGCCGGGACGAGGGCGCGCTGCCGGGAGGGTCCGCCGGGACGAGGCCGAGGGCGCCTGCTGGGGTGAAGGCGGCGGAAAGGGGGGGCCGCAGGGCGAGAGCAGCGGGGGCGCGCGGGAGGCGCTGGTTGCCGGGAGCGCGCCAGGCGAGGGTGGTCGGGAGGCGCAGGAGGCGCGGGACGACGAGGAACCGGGACGTCGGGGAGCCGAAAGCCGCGGGAGGGCGTCGCGGGGCGAGGTCGAGGGCACGGCGCCACTGGGCGAGGGGGAGAGCGCATGGGCGAGGCGCTGGCGAGGGCACCGCGGAGCGAGGGGAGACGCGCCGGGAGGGAGAGCCGCCGGGAGGGAGGGCCGCCGGGAGGGAGTCGTCGGGAGGGAGGACAGCCGGGACAGAGGGCCACCAGGGAGGGTCGCCGGGAGATTAGGGCAGAGCCAGAGAAGGAAGAGAGACAGGGCCGAACAGAACCGGGAATCCGCTGGGAGGGAGGGTCGGGATTAAGATCCCTCTGATACCATGTAAATGGTGAATTCCCCTTACCTTAATGTGAGGTGAGGATGTTCTTTTATAGATGAGTAAAACTAAATACAGAGAGGGTAAGTCCGATGTGGGACTCAGAAATACCCAATTAAATGAAATGGGGTCCAACACTAATTAACTAATTATAATGAATAATTATATAACTAATTAACTAATTAACTATTATATAATTAATAATTATATTACCAATTAACTAATTAATTATTATATAATAATTTTTAATAGTTACTAATTAATAATTATAATGAATAATTATATTTTATAATTATATTACTAATTAACTAATTATAAAAAGGGTCTCGGCTCTATCTTTCACAAAAAATTAACTAATTAACTATTATATAATTAATAATTAGATTACTAAATAACTAATTAATTATTATATAATTATTGATTAATAATTACTAATTAACTAATTACTAATTATTTAATTAATAATTATATTACTAACTAATTAAATATTATATAATTAAATATTATATTACTAAGTAACTAATTAATTATTAAATAATTAATAATTATATTACTAATTAACTAATTAATTATTATATAATTAATTATTAATAATTACTAATTAACTAACTAATTATTATACAATTAATAATTATATTTCTACTTAACTAATTAATAATTACTAATTAATAATTAATAATTAATAATTAATAATTAATAATTAATAATTACAATGAATAATTATAATGAATAATTATAATGAATAATTATATTACTAATTAACTAATTAATAATTATAATGAATAATTATAATTTATAATTATATTACTAATTAACTAATTAACTATTATATAATTAATAATTATATTACCAATTAGCTAATTAATTATTATATAATAATTTTTAATAATTACTAATTATTAATTATAATGAATAAATATAATTTATGATTATATTACTAATTAACTAATTAACTATTATATAATTAATAATTATATTACCAATTATCTAATTAATTATTATATAATTATTTATTAATAATTACTAATTAACTAATTAATTATTATATAATTAATTATTAATAATACTAATTAATTAATTAAATAATTTATTATATGTTTAATTCGTGTTTTAGGTTTCATTTATATTGGTCCTATAGTTTATATTTTATAAACTTTCAAAGTAGCGTTTAAAGTTTCAAATATGTGTCTTTGAAAGCTTATAAATTATTTTTCATCAACATTTTTTACAAAATTCTTTTTATTTTCAACTATTTGTTATATGTTTAATCTATGTTTTAGGTTTCATTTATGTTGGTCTTATAATTTATATTTTATAGACTTTCAAAAACACGTACTTGAAACATTTTTAAGTTTCAATTAGGTGTCTTTGAAAGCTTATAAATTATTTTTCATCAACATTTTTTACGAAATTCTTTTTATTTTCAACTATTTGTTATATATTTAATCCATGTTTTAAGTTTCATTTATGTTGGTCTTATAATTTATATTTTATAGACTTTCAAAGTCACGTACTTGAAACATTTTTAAGTTTCAAGTAGGTGTCTTTGAAAACTTATAAATTATTTTCCATCAACATTTTTTACAAAATTCTTTTTATTTTCAACTATTTGTTATGTGTTTAATCCATGTTTTAAGTTTCATGTATGTTGGTCTTATAGTTTATATTTTATAGACTTTCAAAGACACGTACTTGAAACATTTTTAAGTTTCAAATGTCTTTGAAAACTTATAAATTATTTTGCATAAACATTTTTTACGAAATTATTTTTATTTTCAACTATTTGTTATATGTTTAATCCATGTTTTAAGTTTCATTTATACTGGTCTTATAGTTTATATTTTATAGTCTTTCAAAGCCACGTACTTCAAACAAAATCTCACATCGGAAATTTAGAATGTTCTGCGCTGAAAAGGGAGAACCAGAATCTCACATCGGAAATGCAGAATAATTTACAGGGTAAGCTCTCTTATAAAAAGGAGCTCTGGGTGAGAACTTATGTCAGAATCTAGACTGTTGTAATGGCAGTACTGCTGGATTTTAAATAGCGGATAAATTCTGCTGGAAATTTTTATATATATATATATATAAACAAAACAAAAAAAAATAAAAAAATAATAATTGGTTTTAGTGGAAAGGCGGGCATCGCCGATGCCGCCTTTGAGGCGTATTTTTAAAAATATTTTAAACCCAGCCGTTTTTTAAAATATATTTTTTTTTAAACTCGTAAACATCGTCATAGTCTGGAAACTACTTGAGTTTGGATCGATCGCAGACGAAGAACAGATCTACATCGTTGTCGCTGAAGAGATCCACGAACTCCTTTGTCGAAGACGAACTCCTCAGCACACCAATTGCCAAACCACGATCTCGTCGTTCGTCAAGGCTCTCCTTCAACGGCTCCTCTAAAATCCCTAGGGTTATACGGGTAATCCTAGGGTTTTTCCATAATTGAGTTTATATAGAGGAGCAAGTATTAGGTTTAGGCCATTGATAACAAATAAATTAATCTATTTATTTATTTATTATTCTGCCCACGACCGCTCTTAAGCCAAACACCCAACGCATACAAAGGTAATGTCGTACCTAAGATAAAACCCGTATTTTGGATTTAATGACGGTCATGAATTTCTCATTTGAGGCTCCGTTCAACAGTTCCATTATTTCAGGAAAATTGCACGCGTGTGATATAATATATTTAATATTTTTATTACATCAATAACGAGGCTCCCCGGGCCATATCAGCAGCATCACACATTACCTCAAATGGAAGTTTGTAATCAGGGGTTGATATAATAGGCGATGAAGTCAATTTAAGCTTAAAAAGGTTGAAAGACTCAATATACTGATCATCAAAGAAGAAAAGAGTATCCTTCACCAACATAAGGACTTTGTGATTTTGAAAATAACCTCAATGAAACACCAATAGAAACCATTATGCCCAAGAAAATTCCTGACATACCTGAAAAAATCAGGTGGACACAATTTCTAAATAACCTCCACATTGATAGTGCCAACTTCTATGCACTTCCTAGAGATTTTAAGACCACGAACTATACCCTCAATTATTATGTATTGACACTTTTCTCATTTAAAACAAGGTTTGTTTTTTGACATCTTTGTAAAACCACCCTAAGGTTCTCGTTCTCTAGACAACCCTCAAATACACTCACAACTATAGAAAAGTCATCCTTAAAAATCTCAATAATCCTCTCACCCATGTCCGAAAATATAGTTAGCATACACCTTCGAATGGGGGCAGGAGCTTCACATAAACTAATGAGAATCTGATGATAATAAAATCTATTTCTTGATAGTCTTTCTAACATTTGGTCAAAAAATAACATTGGAAAATGGTTCATCCTAATGGTTGAGGTCGGATTACTATAATATGTGCGGAACCTCCATTTGGTAACTTTCTTAATTTGAATCCACTCATTTTTTCATTGGTTGTGACCGTCACCCCACCCTTTTTAGGTACAACTTAAACAATGGTTACCCAATAACTATCAACAACAACAACAACAACAACAAACCAGTTTGGTCAAAAAATAGCATTGGAAAATGGTTCATCCTAATGGTTGAGGTCGGATTACTATAATATGTGCGGAACCTCCATTTGGTAACTTTCTTAATTTGAATCCACTCATTTTTTCATTGGTTGTGACCGTCACCCCACCCTTTTTAGGTACAACTTAAACAATGGTTACCCAATAACTATCATCAACAACAACAACAACAAACCAGCCTTAAACCCAATTAAATTGGATCGGTTACATTGATCAAACGTCGCAAATTAACTCTATTAAAGACCATGGTTTCAGGTTTAGGTTAAGTTTTCTTTGTCCATCTACTTTTGGTTTGTGTCCAAGATCCATGGGTATCATATGCATCAAGAATAAGGAGTTAATCCCTTTTATATCAGTAATAGTCAAAGATATATCAGTCTTAAAGCCCCCCGCAGGCGGCTGGGTGGCGTGGGGGGTTGGGGTTGGGGTTTGGGTCTTGTGTCGCGAGGTCGAGTCCCCATATGCGTTTATTTCCTTGCGTGCATTGTACATAAACCAAGTTTATATCAGTCTTAAACTCTCTCAAGACCTCTACCAACTTCACTTCCTGATCATTCTCATGGCCAGCTGAGATTATAACAGGCGATGTGCCACCATCTCCCAAAAATAAGTATTTTAGGAGAGAAGGTAATGCTTTCAGCTCAACATTTGTGTTGAGAAGAAAGAAGACTTTTAGGTTGTGGTGCCCCAAGGATAGGTGGCTTGCAGTAGCATTGAATGTCTCAAAAATCCTTTTCATCAATACTGATAAGTCCATCAAAAATTCTCAATTAATGACATTTAAAGAATCCTCAATTAAAGAATCCTCCCCAAACACATCAATTTTTAATTGATCCTCGTCAATTATGGGTTCCTTGATAGTTTTAATGACCTTTAATTCCTCCTTTTTATCACCAACATTGGAAAACAATTTCCCCTTAGCTAAGTCAATGACCCCCCCTGCCCCATAGTAAAAATGATCTACCTAAGATGATAGATACCTCTTTATTATACTCAACGTTAAGAATTAAGAAGTCAGTGGGCTAAAATGGTTTACCCACAACAGGTCATCACCCTTCTCGTAGGATGAATTATTGACTCCCACAACAGGTCAACACCCTTCTCGTAGGATGAATTATTGACCTATCAACTAGCTGAAATGCAATTGTGGTTGGCTTAAATTTTCCAATTCCCAATTACTGAAACGATAAGAATTGAATCAAATTCATGCTTACACTTAGGTCACATAGATAGTTTTGGTATTCGGTTCTTCCTATTTGGCATGGAATGACAAAACTATCAGGATCTTGTAGTTTAGGAGGTATTTTCTTCTACAAAACAACACAACACTTTGTGCCACAAATTATGGAAAATTCTTCCCATCTTTTCTTATTTATGATTATTCTTTTCAAGAATTTTTCAAAAAAAAAAGAGCAAAAGCCTCCGAAAGGAATATTGATTTGATGCTTTTTGAACATCAGAAGAAACTTAAGAAAGTTTGGTTCATTATTCTCTGACTTAAATCTTTTTGGGCAAGGAATGAGTGGATCAAAAATTCTCAAATCATTTATGGTTATCTTACACTCCTCAGCTTTCTTTCTCTATTTATCGCCATTTTAGTTCTTTGTATTTTTTTATTTCATTTGGAAAAACATAATTATGCTCATTTTTTTGCTTCCTGTCCACTATTTCTTTCTCAGTATTTTCCGGTTATTCATGTTCAAGTTCTTCTCAGCTTTCAACTTGGCTCTTCCTAGACCCATCTTTGTCATTTCCATGAGTTTTAAGACCACTTCTGGTTGTTAAAACAATGACATTCGCCCTAGGATTAACCTCAGTTGTGCTAGGAAGCTCCCCTTTATCATTTTCACTCATTTTCTCAGCCATTTTTCCTAGTTGTAATTTCAGATTATGAATGTTTGATTATTGAGAAACCATTTTGGCCGTGAGTTTTTTAACCACCCCTTCCGAATTCCCTTCAAAATTGGAAGTACTAAATCTGTTTTGAGATATAGGTCTTGGATGGTTATAGAAACCAGGGGAAGTAGGTTGTTTAGTCGCTCTTTGATCCTTCCAAAAAAAAATATGGGAGATTTCTAATAGCAGGATTGTAATTATTTGAAAATGGCTCAGAATTGTTCTATTATCTTCCCCCAAAACTAGCAAATTTTTCATTTTTTGTAGGTTGCACATGCAAGTAAAAGTTTAGATCGTATAAATCAGTGTGCCATTACAGCCCATAATGTAAACACTGCACCCTAAGTCACTGCTTTTGATTTTGAAAGGAGACATGATTAAAATTTGTGTTCATTAAAGTCAGAAGCTGTTTTTGAATTTCAGCTAGCTTAGCATTAGTATCCTAACTTGAACCAGTGTTGACTTCATTCTTAACAACTCCCCTCCTCCTACCAGATTTATGTTTAGAGTTTTATTCATGTGTGTTGTAAATTTACTTTAATTCATCATTAGTTTTATTAGCAAAGTTTCCACCAGCAGCTTGGTCAAATAAATTCTAACTAGTTGGGATAAGACCCTCATAGAAATAGTCCATCAACATATGTGAGGGTAACTGATTATGAGGGCATTGCCTTTGTAGGTCCTTGAACATATCCCAAGCCTAATGGAACATTTTCCCCTCATCTTCCATAAAACCAGTGATTTTTTATTCTCAACTCCCTGGTCAGCCTTTTTGGAAAAATATTTCATGAAAAATGCATTGTAAATCTGTTAGCAAGCATAAAAAATGTTCTCATCTAACTGAAGAAACTAGTTCCTAGAATTGTTTTTCAAGCAAAAGGTAGAACACCTCATTCTCAACTTATCCTCACTCGGTCCTTTCCAAGGTAATTACTTCACATTACTATAAAAATACCCATTGAAGGCCAAAACATCTACATCAGGCAATTCATTAAAAGATGGCAGAAAAGACAAATGGAACTGTTTCTGGTCATAATTTCTTGATTTTTGGGACAACCTAATACAAGATGGATTTCCAGAAATTATTGGAAGTTGAAACTTACTATGCCTAGGCCTCCCAAATTTCTCATTCCTCAAAAGAGGTTCAAGTTGTTCATGGTTATTTGGTTCTCTAATTCAAACCCTTCTATAATGTTTCTTTGGTTTTTCCTAAGAGTGCTACAATGTCTTTGAATTTCAGGAATTAAGAGTTCTAAAACAGTAATAAATTATATCCTGGTGTGCATACAACTACAACAAACAAGAATTTAGATGCATGGTACACAATTTCAACAAATAGTATCTCCGAATTTCTAAAACGCACAACAACAATAGCAGAATTTTCCATATAGAAAACAGTTCAGAAAAGTTTGATTTTTTAATGAAAACAAAAAATAACATGCGAATTCCTATAAATACACCATACCTTTCTCAGCAACAGTGCCAATTTTGATTAGTAAGCCGTCACAACTGTCGAAATATTTATTTACCTATACTACATACTAATTGGTATAATAGTGAAGGGTCGAATCTACAATAAAGGAGTATATTCAAAGGATTTTATATGTTGAATTAAAAAAACAAAAGCAGCAGGAGCATTTACGAAAGCAGTGAAGTAGTGTGAACCAAGAAAGTAGTGACCAAAATAGAAGAAATGAGCCTGAACAAATAGAGAGAAAGAAAACAAAGTGACAGACCTAAGTGAACAAAAAAAAGAGATGAGCTAGAAGAACTTTAACTGTTGTCAACTGATTAGAATATTTTCTATTATGGTAAATATGTTCAAGAATTAGTTAAATCGTCACTTGTGTTGTTAGTTGTCTTTGTCTAGATGAACTAACCAACTACTGGTTTTATCTCATCCTCTATTGAGTAACAAAATCAATACAACAATGAATATATATTGATATAACGGTCATCATTAAAATCATATTTCCAAATGTTTCAATTGAGTTACCTCTTCAAGTGAACTTAAACTCATTTTTCAGAATTTTTTCTTGAGTTAAAAATGGTTCTTCATCGATGAAATAAGTTAAATACTACCATCACCTATCAGTGCTTGGATTGTGTCCAGAATTTGTTTCCATTAAGAACATAGGCAGACAGAAGGACTTAAAAAATCATGAAAAAAATAAGCAAGAATGAAATAAAAGGAATTCAGCCCATGGCAATAAGTTCCCCTGACAGCCTAACATCATTTTTTAGAACAGAGTATCATTTGCATAATCCATCCACAACTGAATGGAATAGTAGTAAAGCAGTGGAAAAATTAGAAATCCACCTTCAAGCAACCGGTCAGTCCCTTCTAAGCTCTTGAACAGTGCTTGTCCGTCCAGGTATCTCTCCTCCTTAGTGTAGGCAGTCCAGGCTCTCCTCGTGTGGGACTCTCTTGGTGTGTCTGGGTGCGTCTATTCGTCCAGGTGTGTATGCTATTGAGAATCTGAGCGCCTTCCTTTTTGCTTTTATCCTTGCGGGGTCCACACAGCTGCGGCACAGATTCCATGCCACACCTCTTTGGCTCTTCTTACTATCGACGTCCTAATCTGAACGGATCTCCGATGAACTGCATCCCCCGAAGCCGCGGTGAACAACTGCGTAACCGATGTGGTACAGGTGTCAACTTTCGCATATCTCTCTTCAGTGCAACGTGACAAACTCCTCTTCCTTCGTATCTTGAATAGACACAATAGCCAGATCCACTGCTTCGCATAACTAGATGGCTTGGGATCTGATGCTCTGGTCTATGACTCCTTTCAATCTCAGTGGAAAATCACGCCCTCCCTTATTTGTAGATCCCGTTCTTGACTTCAAATCTCCTAATAGAAACAATGAATGGATCTTCAATCGACTTCAGCAGCAGCAGTGAACCTCTTCCAACTTCACTCGTGCATAGGGTTTGTGGAACCTTGCCGAAGCAGTGGCTGAAATGATCATGATCCAAATAACGCCCACTGGCCAAATCTCAGAGTATCGGTTGAATCAGAGGGAGAATGATAACGGGACCACCTAAAATGTAATTTTTATTCCAGTATTTTAAAATCATTTCACTATTAAAAAATTTGACAGTATATTTAATCAGAGCAAATCAACCGTCTTTAAACACAAAACATATAAATTTTAAATATCATAAAACACTTATTTTTCATCTTAGATAATTAACCTTATTTTATTTATATTGTCACGGGCTCCTCCTTCCAAATATACCACCATGAAGGAAAGAGATCATGACCCCTAAGTCGTGGCACTATTACAAAACGGGCATTATATAGCGATCGTCTTTGTTTGTTAACGTTAGAGAAAATCATTGATAAAAGTTGTCTTATCAACGCTGATAAATGATGTCTTTATCACCGCTTTAGTTTTAGCTGATAAAAAGGAGCCTTTAACAGCACATTTTTTAGCGTCGATAGAAGTCTCGATCGCACGTGTGAATTCCACATTAAAATAGCACAGGTCCGGCCGCTTCTTTATAAAATGATTCTGTCGCGTCACAATGTCAGAACTCTGCTACGGGGATGGACTCTCACATACACTTTTCACACACATGCATATGGTCCCCTCTGCGGGCTGTCGTGTGGCTTGCCCCACTCTATACTTCCAGCGGGCCTTGTCCACCCTCATACGCACGGTCGGGTCCTACACGACCAGCCCCCCCTGCCCCACCATTCAGTCTATACAATATCCGATCTGCGAGCATGCCCCGTTTTTTTAACTAATAAAAAAAATGAGAATTAAAAATATTAAAAATATTAAAAAATTGAAATAATTAAACAAGTAAAAATTAAATTAAGTAAATTAAAATAAATAAATAAAAATATTAATTAAATAATTATTCACAAATTTAATATAAGTATATATATTATAAATATTAATAAAATAATATATATTAAATATAGATATATATAATGAATAAATTGAAATAATTAAGCAATTAAAAATTAAAAATGAGTAAATTTTAAAAAAATATAAAAAAAATATTAATTAAATAATTATTAATAAAAATGAATAGATTTAATATACATATATATAATTTATAAATATTAATAAATAGTATATGTTAAATATAGATATATAAAATGAATAAATTGTAATAATTAAACAAAAAAAATGAAATGATCATGATCCAGATAACGCCCACTGACTGAAATGATCATGATCCATATAACGCCTAGTGATCAAATCTCAGAGTATCAGTTGAATCAAAGGGAGGATGATAATGGGACCAATGTGGGGATTCAACCACCCAAAATATATTTTTTATTCCAGTATTTTAAAACCATTTCACTATTAAAAAATTTGACAATAGATTTAATCACACCAAATCAACGATCTTTAAACACAAAACATATAAATTTTAAACATCATAAAACACTTATTTTTCATCTTAGATAATTAACCTTGTTTTATCAATGTTGTCACGAACTCCTCCCTTCAAAGATACCACGATGAAAGAAGAGAGATCATGACCCCCGAGTCCCGCCACTACTACAAAACGTGCATTATACAACGATGGTTTTTATAAATGTTGTTAATACAGAAGAAATCAAAATTCAAGAACAAAACAAGGGATATTTTATTAAATAAAGCACTCACTTCGTTACATCTTTACAAAACTGGAAAGCACACCTAATTTAGTAAGCTCACAATAAGCGTTAGCGACACAATTGGAACACCTTCTATTAACACAATAATGTCGAACGTGTAGCCCACTTCCCCTGAATTTGTCATAATTAGAAAAGTGATTGTAAGAAAAATAACAAAAATATCGAGAACAAGAGGGAAATAGAACACCACTATGAAAGAAAGAAAAAAACTTTGAAATATTTTGATGTTTTTCAAATACCCTTAGACATAAGTATTTATAAGACTTTTATTTTTGACCATTGGAAAAATATAGTCGTTGGAGTTTTAGTAACCGTTGCGTGACCTAAAAAGAAAATTTAAAATGAATTTAAAATATTAAAATAGAATAATAATATAATTTTTAAAATGATATCACTTAATGAAAATGTTTTAATAATAAGCAACACTTTTAAAATTTTGTAATATGTGGCATTGAGAATTAAAAAATGTAATAATAATAAATTTAAAAGATAGTTTCAAATAACAATCATATTAACAGTTTAAAATGGTATAAGTAAATGTTTAAAATAAAAAGTAACAATGTTACTTTGATAATTATTTTTCTTTACTTTGTTTTTGTATAAAAGGAATTTACTTCAACAAAAAATGTATCAACCCACCACCAAAGGCAGTCATGCAACCACTACTTAGGTGGGCATCGACCAGGCCTTCAGTGAGTGGGGGTACTCGAGTGCAGAGCACACCATGTAGCCAGCAGGCTCGGGCATAGTGCCCACCAGAGTCAGGTGGAGGGACCCATGTATAGGGTCCCGTCTAGTCTGCAGAGAGTTTGGGCAGAAGCCCACTCGACCCGTGTGTAAGGCCATATGTGTGTATTCGTGATTTCGAAATGGAGCAGCCACATTTTGTTTTATAAAGAGTAGCCCGAACCCGTTTAATTTCGATGTGGGACGAGTTTTAAAACTGTGGGGTTTAATCTCGGGTGTCCATTCAAGATCGGGATGACCTGAGTCGTTCGACCTTTTTCCATTCGTTCGTCTCTTCCACTATTTTTCTTCCCTGTTTCTCATTCCGAACCAATAAACCCTTGACAAGTTCTTCTTCCCCACCGCCACAGTCTCCTTCAACCCATGGCCCTAGCTCGACTACGAGTCTTCTAAAACGATATAAATAATTTATAAAATATAAACCAAACTCTTGACCAAGAACAAATATCAATTTTTATTTCCCTCTCTCTACTTCCACAACAAGCTATGGATATATATATATATATTCAATCAAATTCTATCACGACAACTTATTTTAAGAATTACACTAACTAAACCCCTTATTTCGTTCTAATTTGTCAAATTTCTCAAATCCCTTTTTAGATTTTTCAAACCCAACATCAAAGACACATGAAATATATATATATATATATATATATATATATTATTTAGCATCTGATTAAATGAATTTCACGATTGGTAAGTTTATACAAATTATTAATTTCCATTTTTGTAAGGAAGTTGAGCACTTCTCATCCAAACAGCCAGTGTAAAATGACTTTTATATATATAACCCTCATTTTTTCACACCTAAAAGACTCAATCCTTTCCCCAAAATTATTCCCTCATTTTTTCACACCCTAAGGGAAGCATTTGAAATCCAACCATCTATTTATTTATTTTCAAAAAACTCTCTCTCTCTCTATATATATTATGCAAATAATTAATATTATAAAGAATTATTCCATGATTTTAAATAAGCTATTTTAAAATAATAAAAGACTTTGTTTTTTTATTATTATCCTTAAATTGTTCCTTTTAAAAATAAATTTCTATGAGAAAAGGTTATTATTTTATGTATCATTTTATGTATACCATTTATTTACGACAAGTTGTAAATGATAAAGGTTATCAGTTTATGTGTGAATTGTTTTTACATTTCCATGAATGTCATTCATAACATTAGATATGGTCATCATCTAATATATTGTTGACATTCCATGCACTTTAATTCAAGCATTCGTCTAATTTAATAGGAAGTTGTATTTATGTCTTTTAAATAAGAGAAATTCTTTATAAGTATGGATTTCACCTAATTATTTTTAGAAATTCTTAAAAATAAGATTGTGCCATGTAAAGAAATTTGTAAGATTACTTTCACATATGAAAATAATTTATGTATGGTTTTGAAATGTTTTTGGGTTAAGAGTGAGAAAAGCACGACCATTAAATCATTTTCTTAAAATTGGCACTAGAGTATCGAATGATAAGTTATGGTATAGGGAGGAAACCCATGACCTCAAGGGAATGTTGTCCTACATGTGATACGACTAAGTGGACTTATGGTTTTCTTATGGTCTACTGAGTACCATAAATAATTCATAAAAGTTATTATTTTCAAAATAGATAAATCCAAAGAAGTATTTCAAAAGAATTATTATTTTGAAAATTAATGGTTTTCAAAGTAATATACACTATTTATGGATATCTAGAAAATGTTTCAATGCTTGAAAACCATTTTCTAATTATTGATTTTATCAAATTATTTATTCGATAAATGGTTCCAAAGAGATTTTATATTTTTCAAAGAAATGTATTTTCAAATGATTTTAAAACCCTTTACCAGACAAATTAATGCTCACCCTATTTTTTAAATTATTTTTCACAGGTTTAGTAGAATTTCAATTGGTGTTTGTTTCACATAAGGAGACAACACACGTGAAGGAAATTGAATAATTTTTTGTACAACTTCGATGTTTTGTATGCAATTTGTTCAATTCTCAAAAACATAGAAAATAATGGTTTTGAAATGTAAAATGTTCTGTGTATTTTTTTAGTTGTCTTTTATAAAAAAATACATAGCATTTTTGTGTACTGAATCCGGAAACATGAGTTCGGGGCTTTAGAGTTGGTATCAAAGCAACATTCTTGATAATTTTAGAAAATTAAAACTAATTAATAATTTAAGTATGTATCCTATGTAAAATTCTTTTTCCTTAATATTTTCAGATGGAAGGCAGAAGAACATGAACAATTCTTTTATTCCTTCTAGAAGAATTACTCGAAAAGGTAATTCTAAAATCTTGCTCAAATGATTTTGATCCCTTTGCAGACCTTCAACTCTCTTGTAAACACCTTTACAAGATATCCAACACACTTGATATACTCATATTATTTTGAGGACCGTGTTTTGTCTATTATATCATTGTCCATACACAACTTCCATCTTATGCACGACAACGAAAATATTACAAGGTCCTTTTCAAATGTTTTACCCTATCTGATCAGTTTGAGTCTTTAGTGGAATTTTTGGAAGTTTCAGAAAAGGGTGACCTCGACACAACCTATATGTATCATTTTTTTGTTTTAGTTTATATGGAAGACTAAAAGACTTTGAAATGTTAGAAGATGAGTCAATTTTATTATTCTATAGGAATCAAGTCCACTCGGATGTCTCTAAACTTTATACCCCTCATACCTCTGTCTCAACATCCTATTGATGTTTACATGAGTTTGACCCAAATTTCTCAAGTTGCATATGAGCTAAAGAAGTCGAAGAACTTGACACTACTCTGAGAATCAATTTGATTGGAAGAAACCTACCTTTTCATGAGAATCACCAACATTAGAGATTCTGGTGAAGGTATGAATTAATTGTTACAATGCAATTTTAATAATCAGTAATAATAATAAAGTTGTTTGTGTGGAAACACCAAGGTTGAAAAAATAAGATGTGAGGTGTGTGTATGAATGAATTGCAAGGGCACAATTCAAATATGGGGGAAGAATTTAACATCCCAAATCTATGATGTATTTCGGTTTTTATAAATGTTGTCAATATAGAAGAATTCAAAATTTAAGAACAAAACAAGGGATATTTTATTAAATAAAGAACTGAATTTGTTACATCTTTACATAACTAGAAACCATGGCTAATTTAGTAAGCTCATAATAAGTTCTAACAACACAACTAAAACACCTCCTATTAACACAATAATGCTGAACGTGTAGCCCACTTCCCCTAAATCTTTCATAAATAGAAAAGTGATAGCAATAAGAATAGAAAAACTACTAAGAACAAGAGGAAAGTAGATCACCATTATGAAAGCAAGAAAATAACTTCAAAATATTTTGATGTTTTTTTAATACCATTAGACATAGGTATTTATTAGACTTTTATTTTTTACCATTGGAAAAATATAACCATTGGGGTTTTAGTAGATGTTAGGTGGCTTAAAAATAAAATTGAAAATGAATTTAAAATAGTAAAAAGAATAATGATATAATTTTTAAAATGATATCACTTAATGAAGATGTTTTAATAATATTTAGAACTTTTAAAATTTTGTAATATGGATTTGAGAATTAGAAAAAGGAATAATAATAAATTTAAAAGATAGTTTCAAATAACAATCATATTAATACTTTAAAATTTTATAAGTAAATGTTTAAAATAAAAAGTAATAATGTTACTTTGATAATTATTTTTCTTAACTTTTGTTTTTGTATAAAAAATTACTTCAATAAAAAAACTGTACCAACCCACTGCAAATGGTAGTCGTGCAACCACTGCTTAGGTGGTCACTAGCTAGGCCTTCGGTGAGTGGGGGTACTCAGGTGCAGAGCACACCATGTAGCCAGTAGGCTCGGGCATAGTGCCCACTATGGTCAGGTGGGGGGACCCATGAATAGGGCCCCGTGTAGTCCATGGAGAGTTTGGGCAGAATCCCACTTGGATCATGTGTAAGGCCATATGTGTGTGTGTGTTCGTGATTTCAAAATAGAGTAGCCACATTATGTTTTATAAAGAATTGCTAGAACCCATTTAATTTCGATGCGGGATAAGTTTTAAAATTGTGGGATTTAATCTCGACCATCTGTTCGAGATCGGAATGATCTGAGTTGTTCGACCTTTTCCACTTCATTTGTCTCCTCCACTGTTCTCCTTCCCCATTTTTCCTTCTGAATCAATAAACCCTCAACGTGTTCTTCTTCCCCACCATCACAGTCTCCTTCAACCCACGAACCCAACTCGACTATGAGTCTTCTAAAATGACATAAATAATTTATAAAATGTAAATTGAACTCTTTAACAAGAACAAATATCAATTTGTATTTACATCCCTCAACTTTTGCAACAAGATATGGATATATATATATATTCAATCAAACTCTATAATAAAAAATTATTTTAAGAATTACACTAACTAAAACCCTTGTTTCATTCTGATTTGTCAAATTTCTCAAATCCATTTTTATATTTTTCAAACCCAGCAACAAAGACACATAATATATATATATATATATATATTATATTTATCATTAGATTAAATGAATTGAACGATTAGAAAGTTGATCCAAATTATTAATTACTATTTTTTAAGGAAGTTGAGCACTTCTCATCCAAACAACCAGTGTAAAATGACTTCTATATACACATATATATATATATAACACTCATTTTTCACACCCTAAAGACCCGATCCTTTCCCTAAAATTATTCTCTCATTCGTCTTCTTTGTTTCTAGAAGACAACAACCTTCGATTCATCCTCATTTAAGGTAAGTGATATATTTGATTTACAAATTTATATATATATATATATGTATATATACATATACTTTCAAATTCTATAATATAAGGATATTAGTACTTAAAAATTTCTATCAAACCTATGTTTTAGAAAACAAAGTCTCTATTTTGTTTTCAAACTTTTATTTGAATTATAACCCTTCTAAGGGAGGCATTTGAAATCCAATAATTTATTTATTTATTTTCAAATAACTCTCCCTATATATATATTATGCAGAGGATTAATGTTATAAATAATTATTCCATGATTTTAAATAAGCTACTTTAAAACAATAACAAAACTGTGTTTTATTATTTTAATCTTTAATTTTTTTCTTTTAAAAATAAATTTCTATGAGAAAGTTTATTATTTTATGTATTTTATATATACTATTCATTTAAAACAAGTTGTAAATGATAGATGTTATCATTTTATGTGTGAATTGTTTTTACATGTCCATGAATGTCATTAATAACATTAGATATGACCATCATCTAAGATATTGTTGACATTACATGAAATTTAATTCAAGCATTTGTTTAATTTAATAAGCAGTTATATTTATATCTTTTAAATAACAACAATTCTTTATAATTATGGATTCCTCCTAGTTATTTTTAGAAATTATTAAAAATAATATTGTGCCATGTAAAGAAATTTGTAAGATTATTTTCTTATATGAAAATAATTTATGTATGGTTTTGAAATGTTTTTGGGTTAAGCGTGAGAATGGTAGGACCATTAAATTGTTTTCTTGAAATTAACACTGGAGTATCAAATGATAAGTTATGGTATGAGGAGTAAACCAATGACCTTAAGGGGACTTTTTCCTACATTTGATACAAATAAGTGGGATTATGGTTTTCTTATGGCATGCTGAGTATCATAAATATTCCATAAAATTTATTATTTTCAAAATGGATAAATCCACAGAAGTGTTTCAAAAGAATTATTATTTTGAAAATTAATGGTTTTTAAAGTAATATACACTATTTAAGGATATCTTGAAAATGTTTCAATGCTTGAAAACCCTTCTCTAAGTATCAATTTTATAAAATTATTTATTTGAAAAATGGTTCCAAATAGATTTTATAGTTTTCAAAGAAAGGTATTTTCAAATGATTTTAAAAACCCTTACTGGGCAAATTAATGCTCACCCTATATTTTAAATTATTTTTTACAGGTTTAATAGAATTTCAAGGTGTTTGTTTCACATAATGAGGTATCACATATGAAGTAAAATGAATAAATTTTTTGTATAAATATAATGTTTTGTATGTAATTTATCCAATTCTCCAAAACCTAGACTGAAAAAGGTCTTGGAATGTAAAATGATATGTGTATTTTTTAGTTGTCTTTTATAAAAAATACTCAGTATTTTTTATGTACTGAATCTAGAAGTGTAGGTTCGGGGGTTTACATATATATAATTATATAAATATATATAATGATAAAATAAATTTATAATTATATAAAAATATTTATAAACATATTTATTTATATTTATAATTATAAATCTTTATCGGCGTTAAACAAGTACCGGTAAAAACCATCTTTATCAGCGTTAAAAAGCATTGATAAAGATATATCTTTGTTAGTGATAAAAAGCACCAATAAAGAGGTATTTTATCATCTCTTATTATTTTAGAATTAATAAAACCCCTCTTTATCAACACTTTTTTAGAAGTACTGATAAAACCCTCCCCGATCTTTTAAAATGAACACTAACTGAACTGATTTTTGTCGCATTGCTCAAGCTCTCACAGAAGTACATTATCGTCACTGCTCCCTCTTGAACTTCTCTCGGATGAATCAAGAATCAAATCTAAGGTATGTTATTTTTTTCTCCTCCTCTCCCATTGCTTGATTGTTTGGGTTTAGCGATGTGTGATAGTGCGTTGTTATCTTTGATCAGTTGTCTCGTGGTTCCACATTTAGAGTATCTACTACCTCTCCTTCATTTTATCCTCCATCCATGTTCTTCTTTCCCCCCCTCACTAATTATCACTATTTTCCTGAGACTAGTTGGGTTTAGGTTCTAAATTTTTAATGCCTCAATCCATAGGGTGTTCAGGCTCTATTTAAGAGCATCGTATCATATTTTTTAGGTACTTTCTTCGTTCGTGCATGTTCCTTATAGGCGATTCCATGTTCCCCCATTTTCATAACATACCTTGTATTATTGAATTTTTTATCATAGTTTTCTTTAATAATTATGTGTATTTTTTTGAGTAATAGTTAGTGTTACATGGAAACTTAAAAGGTTACAAATCTTTTGTTTTGTTTAAAAAGGGAGGTTTTCATGTTCTACAATTAAATGAAATTTAAATTTGGTGGTATGTTTTTTATATGTATGGTTAAATTAATGAATAAATCATTTAGTGATTTTGAATATTTGAAATGGGTTTAATATTCTATGTGATTTAGTATAATGTTTTGTTTTAAGGTTGACGTGTGATTTAATTTTGGATTTTGGTTGCATAAAAATCCTATAGATTTTCTTTGATGGGTTTCTATCTATAGTTATCTATAATTTATGGATTTGACCATTCATGTGATTTTTATGACGTTTCATACTAGTTTTAATTGAATGAAATTTCACATGGTTTTAAAATTTATTTTGGAAATAAATTTAATTTTAAAATGGTGTTAAATAAAAGGGGATTTTAAATTTTTATTCCTAATAAATGTTCCAAAGGATTGTTTGGTAATTTAAAAAGAGAGTTATACATCATATCATTTTTAAAATATTTTCAAATAGAGGATTATCAAAAGTTTCTATTTTTATTTACTATAGAGTCCCATTTGGAACCTTCATTAAATAACTCCTATTTCATTAAACCATTTGTACCCTTATTTTAAGCCCAAGAGTTTTGTTCATCAGTGAATTGTGTATTGATATGGTTTATGAAATTTCATGATTATATATATATATATATATATATGAGGTATTAAAATAATGGGTGTTTTGGGATGTGGGATAGGGTTATATTCATTATAATTGTAACCTCACTTCTCATCAACCACTTCATGGTAATTCTATGAATTTTTGTGTGAGATTGAGGGAAGATTATTATCTAGTCATAATTAGACTGACTAGAGGTCCTTTGGTAAGGGATATTCCATTTGAGTTGGAGTTTGTATGGATGATGGTTTTCTTTAGGGACGTGTTTGAGAATAGAGGATTTATAATCAAGAAATAAATCCTGAAAAATCTAAGGAAAAAGGTTTTGGTCATACTCTAAAGTGTTATTTATGTATGTGAGTTAATTTAAGAGGGTTGAATTCATAATTTTTCTATTAATGTGTTTTGAAACTATTATAATTGAAATGTCTAAGTGTTTCTCATGTTTGATTCTTTTAAATGTTTGTAAGTGTTTTTAAGGAAATTGAATAAAGGTTTTGGATATTATAGGATATGTTAAATATACCTAATATTAATAACTCTACTATTTTTGAAATAGGGGTCCATTAGTGGGTTATAATATAAATATATTTGTTGGTATTCATATAATACATAGTCTAGAATAATCTATAGAAAAAGAGAGTAACATGGAATCCAACTTCACTTTTGTCGTTAATAATAATATCATCCATTGGTTTCATGAAATTACAATATCCTTGACCCCATGTCAAAATATAGTGATTACCTTGTATGTTCTAAGGAAATATATTTTTACACAAATTTAGAAATCCAAGTCAAAATTAAATGGAAAGCAAGAACAATAATTTCCAAGGGAAGTCTTCCACACAATAATAAATAAATTTTGTTTTCCAACATATTTATCAGTGATGATTAGATTAATATATGTATGTAAGTAATTTGGTTGAGTAAGAAATCCATTTTGTTAACATTTTTGATAAAATATTTTATAATTATACACGAAATAATGATTTTAAAGCCCCTGATTTATGATGTAAAGTGTATCAAAGCATGGTAAATGAGAATAAATGAGAGAGGAAACATTTATGCTTGAAGTGGATTCATATCATTGGAAAGATTTAATAATTAAAGGAAATAAGGATCGAGGGTTGACCAATACTTTTTAGTGGTCAAATGCCCCGTATGATTTTAATTACTCACTGCTTTTTCTGAATCTTCAAATTAATCACACGTGACATTTGTCCACTAACAGGTGATGGTCACCTGAACTTCCCCACTCCTTTAAATCTCTACTTAGACTATCAATGAAACACCACCTGACCCACCACATACCAAGTTAATAAATGAATAAACATCAACTCCTCCCACTTGTTGGACTCCCACCTAGGAAGGTTATAGAAACCATCCTAAAATTACCACATTTTTTCCCACACAACATCAAATTGAGAACCTATACCAAAAACCAAATGTTTAACATAGATTGTTTCTTTTCATGTCACTATTGTGTAAAATGATATATTGTCAGGAATCATTACCGATAACATTCAAATGTTGGGTTCCCCTTGTTAGAATTATCTATAACTCTCTTCTTTGATTATGAATATCTTATGTGTATTTTTATATTTTTTGTACGAAATGAATATTTTATGAACCTAATAGGATGAATATGAATAAAAAATGGATTCACACTAGTCGTGTAGAAAAATTTATGAATATTGAGTTAAAGAGTTCATCAAGTTTGTAATAGAGCATACATACGATCCTTCTCAAATCCTTTGTTTGTGTTTAAGTTGTTTTGATTCAAGAAAAATTAGTCTGAAAGAGTTCGAAGAACATTTTATTTGTCACAAAATAGATTAGATCTATAAATGTTGGACTAAACATGGGAAAAAATTGAACGTTCACATCGATTGGGATAATACTGCGGTTTATGGATCATTTGATATGAATACGAGTGTAAATAATGATAAAGATCATATAAAAGAAATGAAAATGGAAATTGTAGTTGACCTTCATGATTATCTATAGCAACCCTAACCTTTTATATATAATATTACATTATTTTAAGCATAATTATATATCAGAGTACAAGACAAGGATTGTAAAGTCCAGTGTCTTGGAAGACTAGGTACATAAAACTGAAAACATGGAACTAAATAAAAAATTTCTTTATTTAATATTAAAATTGAGATCCTAACTTCCATTGTGCTCATACATCTTCATAGATTAACTTGGGGATAACATGAACAAAGGGATGATCTAAATAGCCTAGTAAGGGAATAACTATATGAACAAAGCATTAACACATGGGATAGAAGGCATGACATGATGATATAAAAAGACAGGTAACACATGGAATCATAACATATAAACATGGAATCATATAAACATGGAGTCATAATAATGTGGTAGAAACATAAAACATGACTTTAAAATGATTCAAGACTAATCGTCAAGACCGTCGCACATGGTAGCACAAGCCAAGGCTAACCGCCAAGATCGTCGCACATAATGTCTCATGAGACTCAACTTTACCCAATGCATTGGAGAACTATCTGGGTGCACCCATCTTAAATTTTCACGAATATGTTTTCCACATAAAGAATCATAAATAATCAAGATGCGTGGATCAACAAGCAAGAATAGATCTTGGATTGTGGAATCAATGATAAGAAAATAAACCTAGATGAATACATTCAGACTTGGGATAGGATGACCGACCACTTTTAGGATCTCATCAAAGACTACCCAGATGCAAAGGTAACTTCTATCTCCTAAAGCATACATAGGGTGTTTAATTCAAAACTTTTAAAGTTTTTTGGAATAGTTCGGTAACCTCTTATGAGGTTTGAAATGAGGTTGGATTGTAATCTTCTTGGTTTTATCACTTTCCCTCAAAGTGATCTATTTTATAAAAATTTAAATTGGAAGAAAGGAAGGGTTACCCATGGAAAGAATTTGGTACCATAATCATGTCATAAAGCATAACAAATGGGCATATCATAAAAGTGTCTATGAAAGAGAGGAACAAAAATATACATGGAAATTCATAAGGGAAAATAGGAATGTATCATGGTAAATTATGTCATGTATAAGTGACAACATGTAAGAAAAGTATTTAAGAAATTTTAGCATTAAAACATTTTTGTGCGGTTTTATGGAAAATACTATAAAGCCTTTAAAATAGAATAGAGAACAATCCTTTATATAAAAACAGAAGTGAACCAAGAAGGTTTTAATAATAAAAAGAATGATTTTATAAAGACAATGGTTGATTAAAACATAAGATATAGTGAACTTGAAACCGGGTAAGAATTTGGGAAGTTCCTTCAAAACAGGCTTGCTTATCAGGAAGTATTGAGGAGGAAATCACTTAAAAACATGTATATTCTTGAAAGAGAATGATGAAAGTGTATTGATAAATGAATTTGGTACATGTAAAAAAAATTATAATATTAACATAAAAATATAACATAACTTCATTTTGGTAAAAGGAAGACAAGGAAACTCGAAGGAACAAAGGAGGTTCGGGTGGAATCCCTTACGGATTATCGACATGGTATTGGGTGTACTTAAGAGGGATTGATGAGAGATAAAGGGGTTTATAATCACTTATAAATCATGAGGGAAGTATGTGGGAGGTGATAAATCATACCCTATCATTAGTTATTGCACATAAAAGGGAATAACCTAGAGGACATTCTTGAATAAAAGTGAAATAGAGAGGATACCTTAAGTCTGATGGTGTTCTCCAATTGATATTAATGACCTGAATAATAAAATTAGGTTCATTAATTAATAATTACAGAACCTATTTTATATGTAAATAATTTATTATAATATTTTTGAGTTTATTCATAAACTTTTTGATTGGTTATGAGGTTCAATTTCATTGTTCGGGTTCGTTTGTTTTCTCAGTTCACTTATATTCATGTTCGAACACACATGTATGATGAAGGTGGTTGTAAAAAATTTAAGTTATATAAAATTAGTGATAATCCAGAATATTACATGGTTATAAAATTCATTTGGTTATTTATAATAAAGGTGAATCTTTATATAAAACATTAATGATAAACGCTTGTATTAACTTGGCGATTTTGTTCATAATTAACTTGTTTTTAGTATTATTTTACATCAAGTGTGGAAAAGGATTACAAAAAAAGATAAAATATATATTTAATAGTTTTTTTCAACCAAAAAAATGGTTTCATAACCATAATATAATATGGTAATAGAAATTGATAAACCGTCGTCCTTGAATGTGATAAATTAACACATCTCAGACGGTGTTTTCATTTCTTTTGTATAAAATAAGGGGAAAGGAGAGATGATAATGAATTATCCCATTAGAATAAAATCATCCCAGTAAATTTATGTTACTAGATTTATCATACCATTTAGGTTAAGGGAGGTGAGGAAAGAAAAAAGAAAAGAAAAGAACTTGAAAGAAAATAAAAGAATCGGAAAGAGGAATTTACCTCTTGAGTTTATCTCCTTTGAGAACCTCTTAAGGGGAGATGATTTGGCCTTTTAAGGAGACCAAGGGATACTGGACGCAGGGGAGGATGATGGGGAGAGATTTTGATAGAATTTATAGAAGACACAAGGCTTGAGAGGAGTGAATAGAAGAGGGGAGTGTGGGTGGTTTTTATAGTGGAGGGAAGGAGGGTTTTCTTAATATTTAATTCCTTAGTTTATTAATTTCTTTCAAGACCAGAAATAGTGACGATTCCATGACCAAAAATAGTAATGTGTGAATGTGAGTTAGAGATAATGGCCTTATATCAACCATACACCAGCTGATGACATCATAATTCATATATTTAGAATTTATCGTAAATTATCATATTTTACTATTCACCAAAAATTCAAGTATTTCAGAAAAATCCCAAAAATTTACCCTGACCATTTTTTGATGTTTAGAATCCAAAAATGAAATCAATTTTTCAAAAATAATTTTCTAAATATGATTAATTTAATATTTAATTAAAATCATAATTTATTCTAAAAAAACCAGTTTTAAAACATTTATTTACTTATTCCAAAATATAGGTATATCATACTTTCACTTAAATCTTATTTATATAATATCATAGTTAATGGTACTATTCATTAGGCTATATCACTATTCATAAGGGTAATATTACTATTCATAAGGGTATGTTACTATTCACCAAACATTGAGTTTCTCTTATCGGACTCCAAATATCTTACTGATCGCAACCACGAATGTTAGATTTTCAAAACTCAAAACACAGAAGTGTCAAAATTATGTTTAAATGTCACATAGTAATTAGTATTTTATTATGTTGTGATTTCATGTGATTATATGACATAATCATAAGAAAAAAATTTCCATTGAAAAATATTGGGTCATTACATTCTTCCCCCCTTAAGAAATTTCACCCTCGAAATTTCATTTTACATTCTAGGCCATAAACAGGTGAAAGTACTTTTCCTTCATTGCTTCCTCCAGTTCCCATGTTTTCTCTTCATACTTATGATTCTGCCATAGTACCTTGACCAAGTGAGTAGTCTTGTTACCTAGAACTTTATCTCTATAATCCAAGATCTTCACTAGCTACTCCTCGCAAGAAAGATCATCCTCCAACTGTACCACCTCTGAAGAGAGTACATGTGAAGGGTCTGGTATGTACTTCCTTAATAGGGATACATGGAATACATCGTGTACTTTGTCCATGATAGGTGGAAATGCTAGTCGATAGGCTACAACTCTAACATGATCAAGAAATCTTAAAGGGGCCGATGTACCTGGGACTTAACTTTACTTTCTTCCCAAACCTCATGACCTTCTTCCATGTAGATATGCATAGAAATACCATGTATCCAAATTTGAACTCAAGGTCTCGTTGATGATTGTCTGCATAACTCTTCAATCGAATTCGGGCTGCCTTGATGTGCTGCTGCATGGTTTTCACCTTCTCTACCATTTCTTCGACCATTTCAGGTCCTAGCATCTTATCCTCACCAACTTCATCCCAACACATCAGTGTTCTACAACTTTTCCCATAAAGGGCTTCATATGGTGTCATTCAGATGCTCAAGTGGAAACTGTTGTTGTAGGAGAATTCAACTAGTGGAATATGTTGGCCCCATCCTCCTTTGAATTCCATAGAAGATGTTCTCAACATATCTTTCTATGTATGAATAGTTCACTCAGATTAACCATTAGTTTGAGGATGATAGTCCATAATGAAGTTTAGTTCAGTGCTTAGAGCACGTTGAAGAATTTTCTAGAACTTTGAGGTGAATCTCGGATCACGATTGGATACAATAGATAGTGGTACTCCATGCAACCTTACCACTTCTTTGATGTATATTCATGCAAGTTGATCCAATGAGAAGTCCTCTCAAATTGCGATAAAGTGAGATGTCTTTGTAAGATGATCCACAATAACCCATATAATATTGTTTCCTATGGATGTCCTTGGAAGTCTAGTGACAAATTCCATGGTATTGTTCTCCCACTTCCATGTTGGTATGGGTAGTAGTTGCATAATCCCCTTATATTTATTTCTTTCATCCTTCACTTGTTGAAAAACCAGGCACTTTTATGTATACTCAGCAATCTCCTTCTTCATATTATCCCACCAAAAGTTCTCTCAGAGATTTCGATACATCTTTGTGATCCCTGGGTGAATAGAGAAGGTTGAGCTATGTGCATCATTCAAAAGATCCTTCTTTATCTCTGGATCAGATGGTACACATAATCATGACCCAAATCTTAAAACTCCTTTATCATCAATCATGAACTCATAGGATTTCCCATTTTTAATGGCTTCCACCATTTTCTGAATTTCCGCATCTTTTATTTAAGCATCCTTTATTTTCTCCATGATGGATGGTTGAGCAATAATTTGAGAAAGGATTAATGATTTTCCTCCCTTAATGATTCCCATCTCCATCCTATGAAAATCTAAGAAGATTGGATCCTTTTCAATTCTTATCATTGATAAATATGTAATATCCTTTCTACTTAGAGCATCTACCACCTTTTTTCCTTATCGGAATGGTAGTGGATTGAGAAGTCGTAATTCTTGATGAGCTCTATCTATATTTTCTGGTGCATATTAAGCTCTTTTTATGTAAATATATATTTGAGACTCTTGTGATAAGTATATATCTCATACTTCTCCCCATATAGATAATGCTGCCAAATTTTTAATGCAAAGATCACAACCGCCAATTCTATATCATGCGTAGGATAGTTTTGCTAATGGATTTTCAACTGCCTTAAGGCATAGGCTATCACTTTATCATTTTGAATCATTACATAGCCTAATACTTTATTTGAATCATTTTTTTACACCACAAAGAGTTCTCCACTTGATGGGAGTGTGAGTACTGGCACAATGATAAGGCTTTTTTTAACTCCTTAAAGCAGTCTTCACATTCTTTAGTCTAGAAAAACTTTACTCCCTTCCATTTCATATTTTTCATTGGGTTTGAAAATCATGAGAAGTTCTTCACAAATCATTGATAATACCTGGTTAGACCCAGAAAGTTGCGGATCTTCGTTACAGATGCTATCCTGGGCCACTCTTCAATCATCTTTGTCTTGGAAGGGTCCACAAATATCCCTTTTCTAGTGACAACATGCCCCAAGAATTATATTTCCTCCATCCATGACTCACATTTATTATACTTTTCATACAACTTATCCCTTCAAAATGTCTTTAACACAATATTCAAATGCTCCTCATGTTCCTCCTTGCTCTTGGAGTATATCAGAATATCATCGATAAAGACTACCACAAATTTGTCGAGGTAATCTCTAAAGACTCTATTCATTAAATCTATGAAAATTTCTAGAGAATTAGTGAGTAAGAAGGGCATCACTATGAACTCATAGTGTCCATACCTCGTTTAAAAGGAAGTCTTGGGAATATCTCCCTTCCTCACCTTTAATTGGTGATATCCCAATCAAAGGTCCACCTTAGAGAAACAACTGGCCCCACAAAGATGATCTAATAAGTTATCTATCCATGGAATGGGATACTTGTTCTTTATCATGATTTTATTAAGATCATGATAATCAATGAAAAAGGCACATTAATCCATCCTTCTTCTTGACGAATAGGACTGACGCACCCCATGGTGAAGCACTCGGGTGTATAAAACCCTTCTCTAGATTCTCTTATAACTGCTTCTTTAGCTATTCTATCTCTACAATGTCAATTCTATAAGGTGTCTTTGATATATGTAGAGATCCAGGAATGAATTCAATTGAGAACTCAACCTCTCAGTCAGGAAGAATACCATTCAACTCTTTAGGGAATACATCAGTGTAATCCCTCACGATGGGCATGTTTTCAATCATGATTCTCTAATTTGTATCAATCATTTGAGCTAGACATGCTTTCTCATAAGGAATTAATATCCACACTTGAGACAATGATTATAAAGGAGATTCATCTTCCTCCTTGAAATTTTAAAGAATTGGAGGATGCTTTGGGATGTGAAGTGTGATCTCCCTTTCTCAACAATTGATGTTGGCTTTGTATAAAGATAGCCAATCCATTCCCAAGATAGCATCGAACTCCACTAAAAGAAGTATGAAGATATTTTCTAGGAGGTTCAGTCCAAAAAAAAATTACTAGGGAGATGTTATAAACCCTGGATGCAATAATTTCCCCATTTTATGTTCTCTCAAATAACATATCCTCTAAATTTTGAGGCAGTGTTTGAATAGTTCTACTAAACTTGCAAGATATGAAATAATGCGTAGAACCAGAATCAAATAGTATGTTCACTATTATTGAATGAATAACTAGTGTACCTATCACCGCATCATTTTCTGACTCCACCTCAGTAGTAGTGATAACATAATCCCTTCCTTGTTGCCTTGGAGGTTGTTGTTGATTGCCTTCGACAACCCTCAACTTAAGGCAATTGTTCACATAATTACCATGCTCATTGTAGTTGTAACACTAAACTACAAGTTGAGTGTTGTATGAAACTTCCTTTATTATTATACATTAGCAGAATTCTTCATATCCTGCCAAAAAATTTTAGATAGATTTCCTAACTTTCCACATTTGAAGCAATTCCTAGTTCCCTTTAGATAGTTCTCACGATGCTTCTTCCCACAATTTTTACATGTAGGATGATCGATCTTCTTTACATCATGGAATTTATTTGTGGGACCACCCATATTAGATTATATTTTATTCTTCTTTTCTTTGGTCCCATGATACCACTAAGAGTCTCCAATATCCATTTCAACCTTAAGATCACAACATACAATCTCCTCATAGCTCTCGAAGTCTCGAATTTCCAACACTTTTCGTAGACTCGGCTTTAGTCCTCTAAATAAGTGATCCACCTTACTTTTGGTGTTCAAGACAAATCCAAAGGTGTACCTTTCAAGCCTTATAAATTTTGCTTCATATACCCCGATTGACTCATCATTATTCTGCTTGAGTCTGAGGAAATCTCTTTCCATATTGAGGTAGAGGGTTCGGGAAAAATATTTATCAAAAAACATTCTCTTGAATTCCTCCCAATACATGGAATCAATTTCCTCATAGGTCTTCATATTCTTGATCATTTTCCACCACTGATCAGCTTCCCCATCAAAATGATATACCGCCAATATGACTTTCTCTTATTTGAGCACTGGAGGATAGAGAATACCTTTTCAATGGAGTTAATCCACTATTCCGTGAGGAGGGGATCAAAAGATCCACTAAACATGGGAGGCCTTTGCTGCATGAAGGATTCAACGAAAACTTGTTCTTTCCTTGGAGGAGGAGGGTGTTCCACATGAATCAAGTTATTATTCATAACACGAGCCAGCTGAGCAAGTAATGTAATGATGTTTTTAGAACCCGTTCCCATCATATCAGGAATATCATCAGGGAACTCTTCAATTCCCTATCACATTTATTGTTGGAACGTGTTCTTCTATTTCCTGTTATTAACTAATAAAAATAACATACAATTAGAGGTATTTAATAATTAGATATTGTGCATAAAAAGTAAAATTTTAACATAAGAGGATAAACTTGTAAAGGATAAGTATATCCTAACTTGTGATTCCCTATGTTTCAATCTATTTTATCCTTGATCTATTTCATAACTTATATTCTTATGGGATTTTTTTTCATTCCCTTAATAATTGTTTGTACCAAGCTCAAAAATTTACCAAACCATATCCTTCAAGAGTTTCAAACAAGAGTGTAGCAAGGCCCATTGTCGTGCACCAATCCCTGTTCGAGTCTAGCTCAAAGCGGTGTTTTCAGGTTTTACCCCTAGATACATCTATGCCAAAGCCACCTATACTTGTTTTTATCTAGACAGTGATGTAATTTCTTGATAAATCACTTACTTTATACTTACCATAATTTAGGGGTGTTTTCTTATACTTAGTCTCATCCTTAAGGTTCTTACTAAAGTGATCTATTCCTAATATACAAAAATAACTATAATATCCTCTGATACTAACTATATCTACCCTATCCTTTTACATATAACATTACATGGTTTTAAGCATAATTATACATCATAGTACAATCCAAGGATCATAAAGTCTAGTGTCTTGGAAGACTAGGTACATAAAAATGAAAACATGGAAAAAAATAAAACATTTCTTTATTTAATCTTTAAATTGAGATTTTCATTGTGTTCATACATCTTCATAGGGTAACCCAGGGATAACATGAACAAAGGGATGAGCTAAATAGCCCAATAAGGGAATAACCATATGAACAAAGCATTAACACATGGGATAAAAGGCATGATATAATGATATAAAAAGGCATGTAACATATGTAATAATAAAATATAAACATGGAATAATATAAACACGGATTCATAATAATGTGGCATTAATATAAAACATGACTTTAGCATGATTCAATGCTAACCTTCAATACCGTTGCACATGGTAGCACAAGCCAAGGCTAACCACCATGACCGTCGCACATAACGTCTCATGAGACTCAACTTTACCCAATGCATTGGAGCACTATCTGGGTGCACCCATCTCAAATTTTCATTAATATGTTTTCCACATAAATAATCATACATAATCAATCTTACATAAACATAAGGGTTACCCATGGAAATAATCGGGTACCATAATCATGTCATAAAGCATAACGAACAGGCATATCATAAAAGTTTCCATGAAAGATAGGAACTAAAATATAAATGAACATTCATAAGGGAAAATATGCATGTATCATAGTAAGTGATGTCATTTATAAGTGACAACATGTAATAAAATTATTTAATAAATTTTAGCATTAAAACATTTTTGTGCGGTTTTATGGGAAATACTATAGAGCCTTTAAAATAGAAAAGGGAAAATCCTTTATATAAACCCAAAAGTGAACCAAGAAGGTTTTCATAATAAAAATAATGAATTTATAAAGAAAATGGTTGGTTAAAATAGAAGATATAGTGCACTTGAAATCAGGTAATAATTTGGGAAGTTCCCTCAAAACAAGTTTGCTTATCGGGAAGTATTGAGGAGGGAATCACTTAAAAACATATATATCCCTAAAATATAATGATTAAAGGGTATTGATAAATGAATTTGTTACATGTAAAAATAATTTAGAATATTAACATAAAAATATAAGATAAATTCATTTTGGTAAAAGGAACATAAGGCAAACTGAAGGAACAAAGGAGGTTCGGGTGGAATCCCTTACAGATTATCGGCATGGTATCGAGTGTACTTAAGAGGAATTAATGAGAGATAAAGGGGTTTATAATCACTTATACATCATTAGGGAAGTATGGGGGAGGTAAAAAATCATTCCCAATCAATAGGTATTGCACATAAAAGGGCATAACATAGAGGAAATTCTTGAATAAAAGTGAAATAGAGAGGATCTCTTACCTTAAGTTCGATGATGTTCTCCACTTGATATTAATGACCTGAATAATCAAATTAGGTTCATTAATTAATAATTATAGAACATATTTTACATGTAAATGATTTATTATACCCTTTTTTAGTTCATTCGTAACCTTTTTTATTGGTTATGAGGTTCAATTTCATTGTTCGGGTTCGTTTGTTTCCTTGTTTTTAATGATCGGTTCACTTATATTCATGTTCGAACACACATGTATGATGAAAGTGGTTGTAAAAAATTGACGTTATATAAAATTAGTGATCATATGAAATATTACATGGTGATAAAATTCATTTGGTTATTTTAGTGAAGGTGAATCATTATATAAAACATTAATGATAAACGCTTGGATTAACTTGGAGATTTTGTTCATGATTAACTTGTTTTGTATTACTATTTTATATAAAGTGTGAAAAAGGATTCCCAAAAAACACATAAGATAAAATAAATATTTAATAGTCTGGTTCAAACATAAAAATGTTTTCATAACTATAATAGAATATGGTAATAGAAATTAATAAACTGTTGTCCTTTAATGTGATAAATTAACACATCTTAGATGATGTTTTTGTTTCTTTCATATAAAAGAAGGATAAAGGAGAGATGATAATGAATTATCCCATTAGAATAAAAAAATTCAGTACATGTATGTTACTGGAGTTATCATACTATTTGGGTGAAGGGTGGTGAGGAAAGAAAAAAGAAAAGAAAAGAACTTTAAAGAAAATAAAATAATTGGAAAGATGAATTTACCTCTTGAGTTTATCTCCTTTGAGAACCTCTTAAGGGGAGAGGATTTGGTCTTTTGAGGTGACCAAGAGATGATACACATGGGGGAGGAGCTTGGGGAGAGATTTGTGTAGAATTTAGGGAAGGAACAAGGCTTGAGAGGAGTGAAGAGACGAGGAGAGTGTGGGTGGTTTTTATAGTAGAGGGGAGAAGGGTTTTCTTAATATTTAATTCCTTAGTTTATTAATTTCCCTCAAAAATAGAAATAATGATGATTCAATGAAAATAAACAGTAATGTGTGCATGTGAGTTTGATATAATGGCCTTACATCATCCATACATCAGCTGATGTCATCATAATTCATATATTTAGCATTTATCATAAATTATCGTATTTTACTATTCACCAAAAATTCAAGTATTGAAGAAAAATCTCAAAAATTCACCCTAACTATTTTTCAATGTGTAGAATCCAAAAATGAAATCCATTTTTCAAAAATAATTTTCTAAATATGATTAATTCAATATTTAATTAAAATCATAATTTATTCTAAAAAACCAGTTTTAAAACATTTATTTACTTATTCCAAAATATAGGCAATGTTACTATTCATTAGGGTATATCACTATTCATAAGGGTAACATTAATATTCATAAGGGTATGTTACTATTCACAAAAAATTAATTTTATCTTATTGGAATCCAAATATCTTACTGATCACAACCGCGAATGTCAGATTTTCGAAACTCAAAACACAAAAGTGTCAAAATTATGTTTAAAGGTCACATAGTACTTATTAGTTCATTGTGTTGTGATTTCATGTGATTATATGACATAATCATAATAAAGAAATTTACATTAAAAAATATTGGGTCATTACATTATCCAAAGTTATTTGAGAAGTTAAATAGTTATGCTAAGAGACCATTGTATATCGGTTGTACTAAATACACAACATTGTCAGATGTATTGAAGTTATATAATTTAAAAGATGGTGGTGGATAGAGCGACACCATCTTAACTGAACTAGTTGGTCTCTTGAATGATATGCTACCAGAATAAAATGAACTTCCTTGTCGAACATATGATTCTAAAATAATGATATGTTTAATGGTTATGATCTCTAAAAAATACATGATTGTCTAAATGATTGCATATTGTTTCGCAAGGACCACAAATCACTCATAAAATTCCCTAAGTGTGGAATGGATTGTTATAAGAAAGATGAATCAAGTCCTTCAAAATATTTATGGTAATTTCCTATCATTCCATGGTTTAGAATACTATATGGATGTCAAGAAACCGTGAAACAATTGGCATGACATGCAGATACAAGAATTAAAGATGAGAAACTACTGTTGTAAAAGTGGGTGCCCTAGACCTAAATTTATCAGTACTTTTCAATTACCATTTCATGCATACATTTAGATATGCATTATGTACACTTACCATTATAGTGTAGATATTTCTACATCCACTATTTAAATGGTAATTTCTATAGATTAATTATCATGTTAAAAGGTTATACCTGATCCCAAACTATAACAAGAACCTCAAGATACTATGAAATTAATCTTAAATATAAGTCTTATAGTATAGATACATCATACCAACTGGATGCAATTAATGTTTTACTACCAGGTGTTGGGGGCTCATAAGCATTGATAATTCTTCTCATGAAGTTTTCACTTGGTGATCTCCAGTAGGTGAGATCATAAGGACATACCTGCCAATAGGAACACCACATGTTTGAGTTGTCATTGGTTGTTCCTATTTAGGGACATGTGTATTGGTCTCCTGACTTGAGATCATTATCAATGTGTTTCATTTGATCGCATACTTTTATGAAAATAAAGAACCATAATAATGAAATCATGGTGAGGTAGATTGTGTTAGGTGTGTCATTGGTGGTATGACATTAGTTGAATGATCAAGATAGAATTTGTGGCTTATGGGTTGAGGAAGTATTATATTTCAGGCCAAGTTTATCAGGATGGTAGTTCATTCATAAGTCCTTGTCCAAGGAAGTTGAGGGTAACCCCATCTATATAGATCAACAAACAATAAAGTAAGAAAGGATGATGACACAAGCATGTGTCCTTTATGCGATATCTAAAGACAAAGAGATTATATTACATAGTGTGTGTTCATAAGTTGATTTTCATTATTATGAATACTCCTTATCTCTTTAGGGGCCTTGATGAGTTGCTATACCCTACTATTGGTATGCGTAAAGTCCCGTGTTTTTGAACCGGGTTAAAGTACTTTTTTTTAACTTTCCATTTAATGCTTGGGTCAGTTTTAAAACCATACTTTGGGATGAAGTTTTGTGAGTTGGGTCCGCTTTAAGTGTTGATATTGGGCTTGAGTAAAGGATTTAGGAGTTTCTTGGGTGGCTCGATGGGTTTCGAGAGCACTGGACCCATAAACTTAGTTTTAAAAAGGCAAGGCAGAGGCATTCACACGGGTTGCACACAATTATTCAAACCATGCGGGTCAGCCATGCAAGATACTCTAGGTATCCAGTAATAGGCGCATAGTTTGCGCATGATCTGTTAGACCGTTCGAGTAAAATCGTGTGGCTTACCCAGTTTTAAGTTTTAGGTTAATTTAATTTAATTAAATTCATGGTTAAGAGGAATTTAATTAAATCAGTTGTTGGGGGTTTCATTTAATTAAATTAAAGTTCAGAGAATTTAATTAAATGACATTGAGATGTAGAAGTTATTTAATTAAATTGAGATGAAAAGAATTAAATTTATTTTAAATGATGATAAGTTGGAGTCTTTATTTAATTAAATTAAGATGAGTGGAATTTAATTAAATGACGTTTAAATGATGAGTCCGGGGTTATAAAAGAAGGGTAATATTAAATGGTAATATTAAATGATGTGTAAATAAGGAGTTTGAGTTTCATTTAATTAAATTCAAGGTAACGAGGAATTTAATTAATTAACGAGAAATGATGGTTTTATTTAATTAAATTCAAGGTTAAGAAGAATTTAATTAGTCATTGTAAAATGTAGGTTATTATTTAATTAAATTTAGGTTGAGAGAATTTAATTAAATAATTTTGATGAGTTGGAGTTTTTTTTAATTTAATTAAATTGTGTTCAGATAATTTAATTAAATAACTTTAATTTGAGAAATTATTTAATTAAATTCAGTTGGAACAAAATTAATTAAATGATGATTAATGAGGTGTCGTTTTTTTTTTAAAATTATGTTGAGAGAATTTAATAAAATAATAATGATTTGGAAAATTTATTTAATTAAATTTTGTTGGAAAGGATATTAATTAAATGATGTGTTAAATGGGAAGTTTGGGGGTTTGTCTAAGAGTTGTGTAAATTAATTGATAATAATAGTAATATAATGGGGATTATTATTATTATTATTATTATATTAATACTTATTTTAATTTGGGGTTATTTGAGGGAGAAAAGAAATAGGGTGAGGTGCATAGCATGTGAGGCGTGACCCCCTCCCCTCGACTTTCCTATGGCAAGGCGCACCACCACCCCTCCTCGAGCTTCTCTTCATGTGCACAGTTCCTTTCAGTTCCTTTACAAAAGTTGTTTGTCTCGGTGAGGTAAGTCCTTCTCCATGTGTTTAGTTCTTCACATAAGTTGTTTCGACTCTTCATCACCCAGTCTCCATTAGGCCGAAACCCTAATGTCCGAGATTAATTTAGTTTTTTTTCTTCCGTCTTTAGGCGGTACAAAAGATGTCTCAGGACCCGTTGGTCCGTATTCCAATGAAATCCACCAAAGGCGAAGCGATTCAACTTGTTTTGGTTCACTGCTATCATATTCAAGTAATGTTATATACTTGATAATTGGTTTTTCACCCCTTTATTTAGGTGCTTATGGTGTAATTGGGCTGCAGTTGATTATTTTGGTGTGCATTGGTTCCCACTGCACTAATTTTGAGTGTCGGTTGTTGGTGTTAGGTGTTGCGATCAATTCTAAGTACGTGCACGCATTAATATGGAAGTGCGTATGCATGAGCAGGTCACAGTTTGAGTTAGGAAGCTTTGCCTCGACCAAATTTGTTGAGGTAGGGTTCTAAACTTTTCTTAATTAATAAAATCCAATTTTTTTGATTTATTGATTTTGATAAAGATGACTGCAATGTTGGATTAAATTTTTTATTGGGGGGAATGAGATGATTAATTTTGAATTAATTTTATTCTTTTAGGTTGTGAAATAGACAATTAATCAGACAATTAATTATGAGTAATTAATTTGGTTAAGTTGAGATAATTAATTATGAATTAATTATGTGCTTTGAAATGATAATTAATCGGGGGATTAATTATGATTAATTAATTTGGTTAAGTTGATATAATTAATTATGAATTAATTATGTGCTTTGAGATGATAATTAATCGAGGAATTAATTATGAGATATTAATTTGGTTAAGTTAAAATAATTAATTATGAATTAATTATGTGCTTTGAAATAATAATTAATCAGGGGATTAATTATGAGTAATTAATTTGGTTAAGTTGAGATAATTAATTAAGAATTAATTATGTGCTTTGATATGATAATTAATTGAGGGATTAATTATGATTAATTAATTTGGTTAAGTAGAGATAATTAATTATGAATTAATTATGTGCTTGAGATGATAATTAATTTAGGAATTAATTATGAGATATTAGTTTGGTTAAGTTGAAATAATTAATTATGAATTAATTTTGTGCTTTGAAATAATACTTAATCAGGATATTAATTATGAGTAATTAATTTGGTTAAGTTGAGATAATTAATTATGAATTAATTATGTGCTTTTATATGATAATTAATCAAGGGATTAATTATGAGTAATTAATTTGGTTAAGTTGAGATAATTAATTATGAATTAATTATGTGTTTTGAGATGATAATTAATCGAATAATTAATTATGAGATATTAATTTGGTTAAGTTGAAATAATTAATTATGAATTAATTATGTATTTTGAAATGATAATCGATCAGGGGATTGATTATGAGATATTAATTTGGTTAAGTTGAGATAATTAATTGTGAATTAATTATGTGTTATTATATTATAATATAGATAATTAATCAGGGGGTCAATTATGAGATATTGATTTGGGTTAAGTTGAGATAAATAAATTATGAATAAATTATGTTATATTGAAACAACTACCTTGGTATAATTAATTTGTGAATTAATTATGTGATATTGAAACAGTTGCTTTAGAGATAATTAATTTGTTAATTAATTACGTGATATTGGGATGGTTCCCTTGAGATAATTATTTTGTGAATTAATTATGTAATTTTGAGATGGTTTTTATGTGATAATTAATTGTAGAATTAATTATATGATTTTTAGAGGGTTTCCTTTAGATTAGTTAATTGTTAAACTAACTAGAGAAATTGATGAGATTAATTAATGGTGGAATTAATTAATTTTATAGTTACAATTAATTAACTGTTGAGTTAACGAATGGAATTGTTGTATTTAACTAATTTTTGATTTAGTAGTGAATTCAATGTTGTTAATTAATTATTGAATTAATTAATGAACTAGATTAATTAATTTATAAATTAATTAATTGACGGAATCTTGGGGTGATATACATGACTTTATAAACCCATGATAAATATATATATGTATGTTTGAAAAATGAGTTGTGAGACAGAGACTGATGCTCCAAATTCTCACAGGGTGCTAGACATGACGTTCTACACCCAACATGTATGCAAATATACTTTTATGGGATAGAGACTGATGGTTCAAATGACCATGGGTTGTGAGATAAGGACTAATGCTCCAAATACTCATGAGGGTGCTAGACATGATTCTCTACACCCATTAATTTACATTAGACTGCGGGTCCAATTGGTTTTACATGAATTGAATTAAATGGTTACTGAAAGCTGATGTGATGTAATGATTGTGAATTAAATGTGAGAAATGGTTTAAACTCTAGAACGAATGAGATAGGTATTGAGATACGGGTGTCCAGGGGAACCTGATGATTTTTACGGTTATATAAAGAATATCAAATAATGTGTTAAACACTTTATTTATGCATTCTATATATATAGTTCCTGTTCAGAATCTTATTTCTAGCTATGAGCCGAAGTAGGTATCTTTTTCAGGTGTCCCTTAGGAACCTGGATGGGTTGTAGTTTATTTATTCAATTTTGTTATTACTTCATTATACCTACACATTATTTAATTATATTTAATTTTATAGATTTAGCTAGACACCGGTGGTCTCGACCTACTAAGATTTATATCTCACACCCTACTCAGGTTGCCATTGCACTAGGGTACCCGAGTAGACTCTACTTGTTTACAGGACCTTGGATCATGATTGACATTGTTTGATTGTACTTGGGAGTTAGAATCAAAGGACTGAGTGGGAGCTCAGGATGCTCATGGAGATCATCCTTAGGGATTTGAGTCTTTTCCTTATTTCTGTACTGAGATGTAGATCATGCTATTTTGTTTACTGCTTTCAAATATGTATCACCATGACATGAATGCATTGTATAAACTGGTGTTGTCCTGTTTCTTTATTCAGTTGACTATTACTTTATATCTTCTTCTGTTGTTGTTTGAGTTTATTATCTATTTCTATTGTTCATTCTAAATGTGAGGGTATAGTCTCCCCACTGACTATCTATAGACCCTCGCTACTAGTCGGAAACCTCAAGCGTACGAGGAGACACGCTTGAGGTCATGTGGTGACCATTACGGCTACCGGTTTGAGGGTAAGCCGGGCCTGGATGTTACAGTATGTGAATATTATTCACTATTATCAAGATAAGGGCTTAGAGGGTCACACACAATAACGTATTCAAGAATCTTCCATTTTCTGGTGAACAAGTATAGAGGACATGGTGAGCCCCACCACAGGGTCCGAGAGTTATCCAAGTAAACGACCACTAATGAATAAATAAATAAATTATTATTAAATTAAAGAATAATTGAGTTGAATTTATTTATTAAAAGTATTTACAAGTGTTTAAGTAAATATAAAGAAAAATATTATACGAACGTATATTATTTTAATATTCCATGTTCATTTAATATTAGTGGGAATTATGAGTCAAGTTAAATGACTCGGTTTTATCACATAATATATTTAATATATGTTACATGTATGTGATAAAATATAAATAATATTTATGATGTAGTTTAGTCAGTCATAATTATTTATTTATGGCTTATTTAGTGGATGTTATTTTTTCGAGGGTGGGGAACCCTTTCAGGTATTTAGGCACTCCCACTATCCAAGCAGGAGAGGAGAAGCTCATGGTTGGATATTCATTCCAATAGATGCGAGATTCTCTCTCCTTCTACTTTATAGAGAGATAAAGTCTCTCTCCGATCATCCAATCTAAGTTCAAATTCATCGGATCAAAGAAAAGGGATCGAGGTGGTTGCCACATCGTCGAAGGATTCATCGGATCTCTATGCTAGCACTCGGATTTTGACAAATAGTGAGCACACAGATTCTTGGAGTGCGTGTGGATGATCTAGAGGGGTTTGACTTAGGATCCTTTGTGCAACAATTGCCAGAGACTTTTTGTAGCTGAACACACTACTGAATCGAACAAGGTACAAATTCATTTTTTTTGTTCTTTGTTTAATTCACACGAGATCCTTAAGACCATTCCAGGGCTTAGATCGCTGGAGATGACAAATCTCGTCATCACGATGATGAAATTTTTTAAATCCCTAGCCCATCAATTTCCACTGTGCACCCTGGTACCTACAACTGGTATTAGAGAGATCAAGTGAATTTTATGAGCCAAAAAAATTAAGTTGCATTAAAATTAAGTATAGGATATTAAATCGGTCCCAATGGTTTTGACCGTGAGTTGATCCGAGGTCGGATGACCAAGTTATGGCCATTCAAAAAAAATTATGGATTGTTTACAGTTTGATTTCAGATCTTAAAATTTTAAAACATATTTTTATATATGTTATTTCACTCATTTTTTGCTAGCTGTAGGTGATTTTGTTGGATTCCGGTTAACCCAAACTATTCCGGCTAGACCCCGTGGCTAGAATAGTGTTTTCCAGACATGTTTTATTCCACTGATAATGTGGATTTTAAATATAATTATTATTATATTAATACCCTAAATATTAGGTTTTTTAAATAAGGGGTTGGGTGGTTGTGGGTTTTCCACATGAATACAAAAAAGGTCTTCTACCTGTGTGGAAAATCTACAACATGACAAAGGTTCCAACATGTTGTTTTTGGGTGGATGACTTTTGGTAGAAAGTAAATAAAAAAGGGGTTGTCGGCACCTTCTCCTCCATGCACGGGTCCCTTGGCCACCTCTACCCTCCTCCTCCCTACCATCCGACGAGGCTACCTCTCCCAGGTAGCGTCTCCTCCTCCGACAGCCAAATTTGATCAACCTGAGGCCCAACCACCCTCCTTTTCTTCCCATGGACACATCCCACCCGCGGAGGAGATGCACCTATGCCGGTCAAGATATGACCAGCGCTGCCCCATCACGATATCTCGATCAAAGCCGACCACTGTAGGGGTCTTGATCAGATTCCTTCACCCTCCAAATCACCTGAACAGGAGCCACGAGCTCACCAAACGACCACCCTAGGTCCCCTCCTTCAGCCGACGTAACCCGCGACCCCATCCCGTCCTGGACCAGGCATGACCGCCACCCAGCAATCAGATCCGCTGTACCGGTTCCACCTACCAAATATTGATCCATCATTGAGGACCACTGCCAGCTACCTCCATCTGTAGCTCTAGCTAGACCTGGTTGTGCATCGACACCCCAAACGATGTGGGGGTACCCCCAGTCATGCCTTAGACCAGAGAGGTAACTCCCTACCAACCTTCCATCGGACCAGATTTGCCCCAAAACGGGCCTATCGGGTCATCCCAACTCAGTATGGGTCCGAGAGGGTCTTCCTAACTCAGAACACCTGTACATAGGCTTTGCAAAACCTGAAATAGGTCTGCATAGGTTCGGTGCGACCCGCATTGGGTCTGTGCGGGTTATTGGGGCCCGAGTTAAATTAATATAATCAAAATCAATTAACTCATTTTTTTTAAATTAAATTAATTAAAATTAATTTTTGTTTAAAATGAATTTTTAATACCCAAGTAAAATTATTTTAATTTTTTGAATTGAAATTAAATTAATTATGGGACCGAATATAATTAAATTATTTAAATTTAATTAATTCATTTAATTTAATTAAATTCCCTCATACTTTGATTTATTGAAATTTAATTTTTATCATGATTTTATTTTACCCATTGATCGGTCTTGAGCATTTGACTCGACCTATGCATGTCTAGTTTATTTATTTAATTATTTATCATCTATGTGCGATGATTTTAATTAAATAAGATAGTCCACACATCATTATTTTTTCACTTAATATGTATAAGTGATTGCTCATCCAAATTTATCTATTATATATTGCGCCCCTAGTTCCCCTTGCCTTTGAATGAGTACATTTGTACTTTGACGTAGATGATGTACGATATGGACCCTGCCAAGATGAGGTGAACCCCAGACGAGCAGTGGATGCAGGATGGGGATGTGCTACATCATGAGTCAAGCTATGACTCACATATGATACCCTTACGTCATGGTTGGTCGATTGAGTTTAAATGGATCAATTGTTTTAGATGCTCAAGTCTATTTAGGTAGTTTATTTTCTTTATGCTTTTATTTTTTATTTTATACATTTTATGATAGTGGGAAAACACGTAAAATAATAAACAGTAAAATGCATAAAGAAGTGATGAATGTTTTTCTATTAATGTTCAATTTTGAGCACAACAACATATAATGAAAAATATTAATAGAAATGGATTACATGCATTGGATAAAAATATTAAAAACCCTCAATGAAATATTAAGTTGAAAAACATCTTCCATCATTTGAATTTAAACAAAACCAGGTGTTTAGTGTGCTTGTCAGCCAAAATTGAGGGTGCCTCTTACTATCGAGGAGTTCTTATGAGAGTGATGAGTTGAGTTATCTAAATTTGATAACAAAGAAGTACAAAAAGATAACTTGTTGTGACTTTAGAGGTAAGAGTTGAGTAAATCAATTTTATGATTTTAGAAGCTGAGACTTCACTCAAGAGATCAAGGAACCATGAGTTAATGTGGTTGGCTAGTCAAATGACGACCTTGAACTCTTTGATTAGTGGCGTAGCCATAGTTTTTAAAATATGGGGGAGAGTTCAAGGATAATTTCCACTAGAATAATCAAGCGACATATTATTCCAATTTTAGTATAGAGAGTTCCCAGAATTCAACAAAATAGTGGGATACATTTAATGATTCAATTAATTAATCAATAATGTCTAAATCGGTAATCAAGACAATGGTACTAATCTGATAGATTTTATTTTTGTAGAAAATGGAAAGTATTATCACAAGTACATTGCAATAATTATTGGAAAAAGTTAATGTCCTCACCGGTACAAATTTCCAAGTGTAGTATAGACACTTGCACACAATACCATGATATAGGAAATTCAAGGTGCTGGTGTCCCCAATACCTGTTAAACCACATCATTGAGTGAGGGTGTTAGAAAATACTTACAAGAGACTGATATTTTATTCATATGATGGTTTTTTCATAATGATATCATCAACATTCGATGTGAGTTGTGGATACAACACCGAGACATGGATGGTTTCACATGTTGTCTCATATCTAAAAAGATTACAAGGATAAAGTGAAGCGAGATATGAATTATTGATAATTACACTGGATATGTGTAATAGAAAGATTGACCATGAGGCATTCATATTTCATTTTCACCCATATAATTAATTTTTTTAAGATTAAAAAATGAATAATTTGGGAAAAAAATTATTTATTACCTTATAGGTAAGGTTCTCCAAGTAAATAAGAACTTAAAAAAAGCATAATCTTTAATTCTTATGGTGAAAAAGTTTGAAGACAACGTGAAAAGTACAATGGAAAGAGTGACTTCAATGGCACATTCACAATGTATTTTAATAAAATGAGGTTGGTTATTAAACATGAGATTATTTTCTTTGCATATCATGAAATAAATCTATGAAATTTTAAATGAAGTAAACTGAATTGAAGAATCAAGTAATCGCTTCTTCAGGTATATTCATCAATTGTAAGTAATGTTTCTATAATAATTTTTGGGTATTAAATAAAATATTCCTATCACATATGTGTATTTGAATATAGTAACCAAGTATATAAATGTTACTAGAAGTATGGTGTGTTCTCCAAGTAGTTAAGAAAGGGTGGTTCTTAAGTCAGAGGTGAGAAGCACACAACTTCTAATTTCCAAGTAAATGATTCTAGTTGAACTTTTATTGAGTATAACAAAAAAAATTATCTCGTGTGTCTTTTGTACACAAGGAGACATTATTCTAAGTTAAGGAATGAATGTTGTTTGTGGTGTTTAATAATCAATCAATAGTTCAATAATACATGAATCATAGAAAATACATGATGAATATAAAATGTAAGACTTATATATATATATATATATCAAATTATGGAAAGATAGTTATTTTTCAATTAAAACTAAAGGTAGACATCAAGAATATAACTGGTATGGTATTTAGACTTGTTAGAGCTAAATACCTTTGGTATTATTGAAATATATACTTATTTATTTTGGACAAAGAAACCTTTATAAATAAAGGTAAGATACAAAGATTTCAGAACTAGTTCAGCTAGAGATCATGAATTATTCCAAGGGTAAACTAGTGGTAATTATACTTCATAAAGATCATTTTAAGTGTTTAATGAATGTGAAAGTGAAGTATGATATATGAATAATCATAATATATCAATTTCTTCAAGTAGACAGTCCAAAGAATATCTTGACCAAGCATCCATCAATCAATATAATGTAGCATGGAGTAATTCCTAAACACACATTACCTTATCCACACCAGGGATATGATGTTGATAAGGGGGATCAATGATGAGTCTTACAGGTTAACATTGATAAAAAAAATAAAGCATGTAGTAATTCCTAAATGCACATTTTCTTATACATCAGAGTTATGATATAATTAAAAGTAGAATCAATGTTGATATATATATATACATTGCAGAAAATTCCATTACATTTCAAGATGTGCTTCGCAAATGATGGTGATATCCCATAACCATATTCCAATTATAATGAAAAATGAATATCATATGAGTTACATCATGATGTAAATCCATAATTTTATAAGAACATGTGTTTAAATGTAAAGATTTTTTTAGAATATAAACAAACTTGTATCAAGTAAAAACATAAAGTGCATCTAAATTAATTATCTTGAAAGTTTATTAGGTTATTACAAAAATCCCTATGGTAGAAAATCTATAGTCAAGTGATAGACTATATTTCTATAAAAGGGTGCACATATCTACTTAAGACAGTGGAAGAAATATTGAATTACTTTTAGTCAATGCTAGATATGCACAAGTAGTTGGCATAAGAACAAGTTCCACAAGAGCATCTAGAAGAGGAATGTTCCAGAGACACATATTGTGTAGGAAGGTTAAAACCATAGTGATGGTTTTTTATCATGACTAGTGATACATTATTCATTGAGAATAGTAATTACTACAAGTAAGTAGTATATGAAAATTAGATAATACTAATAAGATCATTTAAAATTAAATAATATATTCCATGTATCAAAGTATAGGGGTTTATTATTTTGAATACTATGGTGGGTATTCAAGTGAGATGATACATGGATGATACAAGTGTAGTACCAATAAGGATCGATTGGTAATACCAAGTCATTATGCCTAAATCCATTAGAATTTTACTTGTCATAGCTATTTTTATGATCATTTTATTGTGTATTAGATGTCAAGACAACTAATAATTGAAGGTGTCTATAGGACACAACCAGAAATGGATGGTGACACCATATAATGACAATAAGGGGTGAAAGTTACTGAAATTCAGTTTAGGATTAAAGTAAGAAACATGATCATAGAATATTCATTTGGAATGAATATTTTCCATATGTCTACCAGAGGTTAGTGGTAGAATTATTGTTTTCCAAGTAAAATGTGTTTGATAACATATGGAAAACAATTATTGGTCTTATAGTTAGTTAAGACCAGAATGAAAGAATCTCTCTAGAGATTGACTTAAAGTAGCAACCTAAGTTCTAGGGAACAAGATCTATTGAGGTAGATATAATGGGTTCTTAGACCTAGTAAATCGTACATATAATGACATAGTATTGAAGAAAACATTTTGAGAGAGAATTATTACCATTTTCACATAGGGTAAATATCTCCAAGAAGACATGCATAGGTATATGAGGAGATTAATGCGGTGAGATGAATTCCATATTCTTATGAGATAGATCAATCACGTATGACATGACATATACAAGAAATGATATTACTAACATATAATTTATAGTAATAAAATATTAGTCATATGTAGGAGAACTACAAGGGAAGTAGTTAGAACTATCCAATAGTACTAGATCAAGTACAAAGGATATATACCTAGTATATAGATATGAAGGGATACTAATTTTTAGGGGACACAAACTAGTCTTACTTAGATTAGTATGATCTAATATTGCAGTTAGGATGAAGGTAATGAGTGGGACAAGCTCATTCAAGCTAGTGGTAGCCATACTTATAAATACCAAGTACATTTTAGCTTCTAAGGAAGCTAAGAAGTAGTGTATTAAACACAATGATTTGTTCCAGTTCTTGGAATCGCACTTAGTAAGTAATGTTTTATCATGTATGACAATTCTATTACCATTACTAGCCAAGATGTTAAGTTTGGGTAGTGAATAAAGGGAGTCAACTTGAGTTTTAGATCTCTTAAGAAGTTTTACTAAAGGAGATGAGGTTGCACAAAGTAGAATAGCCATGAAACAGAGATATTGAAGGCCCAACAACTAAATTCGTGACTTAGTAGAAACATGATATTAATCATGTTAGAGATAACAAGGATGGTTATCAAGTTGGATCTAGTGCAAGTGGGAGTGTTGTAAAAGTGGGTTCCTTATACCCAACTTTATCAGTACTTTTAAATTACCATTTCATGTATACAGTTAGATATAAATGATGTACACTTACCATTATAGTGTAGATATTTCTGCATCGACTATTTAAATGGTAATGTCTATATATTAATTCTTATATCAAAAGGTTATAGCAGATCTCAGGCTATAATGAGAACCTAGAGATACCATGAAATTAATCTTAAATATAGGTCATATGGTCTAGATACATCACACTGACTGTACACAATTGATGTATAACTATTAGGTGCTAGGGGATCATAAGAATTGAGAATTTTTCTTATGAATTTCAAACTTGGTGATCTCTAGTAGTTGAGATCATGAGGACATACCTGACAATAGGAACACCACATGTTTTAGGTGTTATTGGTTGTTCCTATCTATATACATGTGTATTGGTCTCCTGAATTAAGATAATTATCAATGTGTGACATTTGTTTGAATACTTTGATGTAAGAAAAAAACCATGATAATGAAATTGTGGTGAGGTATCTTGTGTTGGGTGTGACATTAGTGGTATGACACTGGTTGAATAATCAAGATAGACATTTTCACTTCCATGTTGAGTAAGTAATATATTTCAAGCCTAGTTGATCAGGATGGTAGTGCCTTCATAAGTCCTTGGCCAAGACAGTTGAGGGTAAATCCATCTATATATATTAACAAATAATAAATCAACAAAGGATGATGACAGAAGCACATGTTCTAATTTATGATATATCTAAAGACAAAGAGATTATATCACATAGTGCATGCTCGTAGGTTGGTTTTCATTTATATGACTACCCCTTATCTCTTTAGGGGTCTTGATGGGTTACTAGACTTCACTCTTGGTTTGTGAATTCTATCCAATTCTATCTAGATAAGAGCCTAAAGGGTCACACACAATATCATATTCAAGAATCTGCCCTATTCTAGTGAATAGGTGTGAAGGACATGGTGGACCCAACCACAGGATCTGAGAGTTTTCCAAGTAAATGATCACCGATGAATTAATAAATTAATTATTATTAAAGTAAAAAAATGGGTTTAATTTATTTTTTAAAATTATTTACAAGTGTTTAAGTAAATATGAAGAAAAATATTATATGAATGAGTATTATTTTAATATTCCAGGTTCATTTAATATTAGAAAGAATTGTGAGTTGAGTTAAATGACTTGGTTTTATCATGTGATATATTTAATATATATTATAGATATGTGATAAAATATAAATAATATTTATGATTCATTTTAGTTCATCATAATTATTTATTTATGGCTTATTTATTGGATGTAATTTTTTTGAGGGATAGGGAACCCTTCTAGGTATTTTAATACTCTCACTATATAAGTAAGATAGGAGAAGCTCATGGGTGGATATTAATTCCAAATAATGAGAGATTATACCCCCTCTTACTTTCAAGAGAGGGAAATACTCTATACAAGCATCCGATCCAAATTTACCTTCGTCAAGGTGATCATCGCGTCGTCGAAGGATTCATCGAATCTCCGCACTAGCACCCAAAGTTTGATGAATGATGAGCGTGTGAATTTTTTAAACACATGTGTATTATATAGAGGGGTTTAAATTCAGATCCTTTGTGAAATGATCATAGGTGACTTTCTACAGTTGAATATGCCACTGAATTGAACAAGGTACATGCTTGTTTTTATTTCTTTACTTTGTTTAATTCATATGAGATCCTTAGGACCGTACCAGGGCTTGGATTATCGGATACAACAAGTCTCATCATCCTGAAAATGAAAATTTTTAAATCCACATATCACTGGCTTCTGTTGCACGCCCTAATACCTATAACCACATCATCCAACAGAATCTCCTCAATGGAAGAAAATTGATTATGAGTATTCTAAATTTGGAAATGAGCTAAGAAACTTTCATCTTGAATTATCTAAAGATAAAATAAATCCTTTTGGTGTATATAGTAGTAATCACAGTACATGTGCAATCATCTTTATAAATTATAACTTACCTCCATGGTTATGCATGAAGAACAAATACATTGTGTTTATCTACTTATATATGGACCAAAATAACCTAGTAATGATATTGATGTCTATTTGGTTATATTGATCAAAGATATGAAATTGATGTGGGATACATGTGTTGTAATGTATGATGCTCATATAAGTGAAGAATTCAAATTGGGGTCCTTATTGTATAAGATAATAAATTACTAACCTGGTTATGGAATTTTTTCAAGCTATAACATTAAAGGAATGTTGGGGTGTCCCATTTGTGAATAATGAACACACTCAGTTCAACTGAAACATTCCTCAAAGACTGTGATTTTAGGACATCATAATTTTTTACCTCAATAACATAAATACCTATCCTGGATGACAACATTTGATGGGAATACCGAACAAGGTACAAAACTGTCTCCACTAACGGGTGATCAAATGGTCGATAAAGTAAAATATATTGACACTATTTTTGGTAAACTATTTTTAAAAAACCATATGAAATCAGGTTGGAAAATGAGATCAATTTTCTTTGAATTATTGTATTGGAATTTTTTGTATGCTAGACATTTTCTCGATGTCATGTATGTAGAAAAAATTTTATTTTATAGTGTGATTAACATGTTACTAAATGTTCCTGGTGAAACAAAAGATGGAATCAAAGCTAGGTTGGACATGATTGACATGGATATTAGGGAAGAGTTGACACTGATGAATGGTAAAGGGTGTAATTTTCTTCCTCTAACAACTTACACTCTTTTCGTACAAGACAAATTTCTATTTTTCATTTTCCTTAATGGTGTAAAAGTTTTAAAGGGGTATTCATAAAACATCAAGAATGTCATGATAATGAAAAATTTGAAGTTACAATGAATAAAATCATACCAATTTCATGTTTTGATTCTAGATTTGATGCCCTCCACTTTATGTTGCATTCTGTCTAAAAATGTATTGCACACATTAACCAGACTCTGATTCTTTTTGAAAGCCATATGTAGTAAATTTATAGACCCAAGGAAGTTTCCAATCATGAATAAGGAGGTTGTATTCATATTAAGTGAATTAGATATGTTCTTACCACCATAATTCTTTGATATAATGGTCTACCTAATGGTTCACTTGGTTATAGAGGTTCAACTATGTGTCCCTGTCCATTATAGATGGATGTACCTCATTGAATGGTATACAAATATTTTGAAAGGGTATATCAAGAATTGAAATCATCCAGAAGGTTGTATTGCATAATGATATATTGTTTAAGAATCTATTGAATTCTGTACCAATTACCTATCATATGTTGATAAAATCGGTCACCCAAAGTCTCATCACAACAGACTCATTATGGGATAAGGTATTTCCTGAAGAGTTATTATTAAAATTACCATCACAGAGTAAGAGAAAACTAACCTTTACAATTTACATAATAATGAATATTTTTATCCACACATTAAATCCCACAAATCAATTCTTAGATATTTAAATCCATTAAGGGTTGAAGTATGGATATCAAATACACATAATCAATGGTTTATAGGATGGTTCTAAGATCATATTTATAGAGAGTTTTCTAAAAATATTAATTCAATTACTAAATAAATTTGATGGATGGCCAGGGGACCAAATGAAAATGTTATTTCTTATACTGGTTTTGTAATAAATGGTTATATGTTCTATACAAAAGAACATGATGACCATAGTATGATGAAAAACAGTGGAGTTATGCTCGTGGAAGAAGTGATGCACATATCTGGTTCTAAGGATAAAAATCCAATTTATGAGAATATTTCATATTTTGGAATTATTGAAAAGATATATGTGTTGGATTATACAACATTTCAAGTGCTAATTTTCCATTAAAAATAGGTTGAAAACAAGATTACAATGAAATTTGATGAAATGGGCTTTGTAAAGGTGAATTTTAGTGTAGAAGGGGAAAAGGATGAGTTGTTCATAATGGAATCAAAATAAGTGCATGTATTTTATGAATTAGACCCAGAAAATAAGAATTGGTCGATTGTCCTACTAGCAACTCAAATGACTACAGGGTCAAATGAAAATTCAATCAAGGACAACCCTTTAATTAGGAGATCACAATTAGTTCATGGAAGTTCCAATGTAGACAATTTCATGTACATTAGAGGGGACCATAAAGAGGATATTTGGATTCTTAATAGTGGATTCAAATCCCTTCAACCTTTAAAAAAATAGAGTTCAATGATCAAGTTAAAGTGTTTTTAATATACTATATTTTTTCTCATAATATTATGTATTCTATACTATATTAACATAATCTAAATTAAATGTTTGACTACTCATGCATACAATGTCTTCTATACATGATGGTGTTACTAATCTCAGGGAAGAAAAGACGGTTGATACCAAAATTGTAGAATTATTAGGGTATCAACAATATTTTGATGAAAAAAAGAAGAAAGATGCAACATCATAGTTTTGACTAAAATTTTAAAGGCAAGAACCAAGGGTATAAAATTTGAGGTTGGTTGGAATCAACGCGACCGACCTATTGAACCTAACAAGTCAATGTTCATTATCTATATTGGGGTCACAATGAGGATGAATGTGCCAATTAATATAGATTAATGGCACCATGTCCAACTTGTAATGAAGGAAACCCTTTGGGAAGTTATAAAGGCAATGCTATGATATACTCTATTTTACCAAAAAATTATACAATGAAACATTGATTTAATTTTCATTATTACTTGAAGAGTTCATTTATTTTAGAAGGTATCTGTAAGAAATATGTCTTAATGGCCACAAGAAGAGCCCATGTAAGCTTCCAGACTCTTCTTACGAAGTTACATCTTAGGGTTATTGAGGGGAAAGTAAAACCTACCCACAAATTACTTATACACACATTAAAAAGTAAGAAACATGGAATGCTTTAATCACAATGAGAAATCATTTTATGAGCATTGTAGTTGATAATATAGTTTTTTAAATTATTTATTTTATCCAATTTGATTAATTTTTTTTCATTTATGAAACAATAAAGGATTGCAGAGAATAAAAAACATGCACCAAAACCAATGTACCCCTATCACAAAGCAAGGATGAGGCACACTTCACTAGAGAATAAATTGGTATGTATTTTAAATCAAAAATAAAAGTTTCATGTGATAGGATACAACATATGTTCATTTGTTTATATAAATATTGATGAATCAAAATTCAAAGTCACTTTCATCCCACATCATGTGCTATGGAAGGAGTCCCAAATAAATAAGGAGGGTAAACTAGTTGATGAAAACACAAAATCAGTATGGGAAACATGTGTAAGTATGACATAATAGTAATTATATATGATTTATAATAATATTATATAAATATATCTATTTATGTTTATATGTTTTTTATATGGTTTAGATACAAGAATCAGCAACAACCATATTAGAAGAAAAACTACTTTCAGTAGCATTGAAGTGGCTAAAACATCATGGTAGCATTAGAGTTATAGGTTTTGGAGTGTCTCCTCAAAAATATTTTGAGAATAAAAAACCATAAGAAGATACATATCGGTTGGTGAAATAATTTCTAGTTCAAATAGATTCTTTGTAAGATATTATTTTCCAGTTTGGTTTGGAAGACGAATATATAAGAGAGGATCAAAGTGAACTGATAGTGGAATAAATATCAACACATGAACAAGAAAATGGCCCCAATAGCTTTGAGGCTAGTCATTCCCCTAAACCACATACCTTACTTGAGGTAATCAATATTTTCAATACTATTTATCCTCATTTTGAATCAAACAACTTACAATAACTTTATATCACTACAATTCTGTAGGCTAAAGTTGTGTGTGATTTCTATATATAAACACCCACACACCACCTTATTACAAGGGGTATGGTGTATAATATCCTGAGAGAAAAACTACACTATAGATAACTCTTAAAATATTACATGAGAGTGGGGATTTAAGTATATCAAGATCCAATCACTGGGTTGCCTATTCCACTTGATGATCTGTATATTACAATGATCAATGATGATATTGGAACTTTCATAGCATGTACATATAATATTATAAAGATACACGAGTTATGTACTGAACAATTTCATTCAAATGAAATAGTTGATTAAAAAAGGTTTGAAGTGAGGTATGGTATTATAGATGGATAAAACGATAGAAAAAAAGAAGGTCAGCTCAATACAATCCAGTGAATCGACCAAGAAAACAAAAGGACCTTCCAAGAGTACCTTATCCCTACTAGTTACACTACAGATTATATTAGCATTATAGCTTTATATAGACACCACATTCAAAGATTGAGATATGTCCTACATTCTATATGAAGAAGAAATATTTTGAACTTTCATTACAGATGTGGTTGGTCTCGAGAGTATAAATGTGATTATCATGTTTGAATAGATAGGAGTCTTAATTGTGAATACATACATAAGGTACATTTTCATAATACGTCTATCCAAAAAATAATCTAATATGTTCATTAAATTTAATTACTATTTATATTTTCTACAAGTGTTTATATTATTACTATATAAAGGGAAAATTTTCTGAATCACAATTTGGATTCATTAATCCCTGTATCATTTATATGAATGAAATTTCTTAAGAGTTTAAATAAACTGATAAGAAAAAAGATGCACTAAACAAGGAGTTTTATAAGAAAATAATAGATGACACACTCTTTTTGATGCCTACAATATAGGGGTAAAACTCTAAAATCCAATCATATAAAATATATATATTTTTCATTACTTATTTGTTTTTGTTTTTTTAAGAAGCACGAGATGCTCATTGAAATCAATATAGATAGACCAAATATTTATTTTTTGGATCCAATGCATGAATTTCTATCAATCCAACCACACATGATGTGTATTGTGAATTTTTAATGCATTGCAATCAACATTTTACAGATATACTTCGAAATATATGCTTTTTTTTGTGTTTTAAAAATTTTTTTGGTAAGGTGATCGCTAAATATAGGGTAAATCATGGTATGGGGATGATGAATGAAAATAAGAATCCTATGGATTAATTTAAATGGAAACAAATTAAGGTATATATAGATAGATTTACCTATTAAAACATATTTCAAAACAATTTAATCATTTTAGTCAATGGTTTTGCAATGTCTAAAGTAATATAAAAACAACGATTGTAGATATTATGTTTGTAAATTTATTAAATATATCATTTACCATCAAAATACTACCATCCCTGAAAAGGAATTTTTTTATGGTAATTAAAATTTCATTAAAAATATTTCTTAATCATTTTTTTCTATATTTTCTCAGTACTACCAAGATTTACAATAATCTATGTACTCAAAAGAAGAAGTAAATTTGTTTAGAGATGAGTGGATAACATACATGGTGCCAAAATGTTTGTCAACATCAAATTTAGGAGATTACCTACTATGTTTGTGATCTAGTACATTCTATAACCTTAGAAATATATTTAGGCTGTGAAACATTAGTATCAAAATGATTATATATTATTTTCGATATGTTTTCAATGAAAATTATAATGTAGGAAATAAAATTGTTTAGAAATGAATGAGAAGAATACATGATGTTAGAATGTATACATACATTTGTTAATTTCCTTATTATTTTTATCTGATAAGAATTTTATTAAATTTAAACATTAGTTTAAAACAAACATCACATGATCAGAACCATGCAAAAAAATTTAGGTTGTTTTGATACTTTAGGAAAATGACCCATAAGTGATTTTTGATGTGTAGGAATTAACTTCACATCAATTTGAAACACTATGTGGTTGTTATGACTTGAAGTGCATGTTTTCAATACAAAAGTGCCATTTTACTCAAATTTCACAGTTTGAGTTTAAAATTGACATTTTAGTAAAAAAGTACATGTCATAATTAAAACTAATAAAATACATTCATATTGTTTTGATAATTTAGGACAATGATCCATAAGTTATTTGTAATGTGTAGGAATTAGATGCACACAAATCTGATGCATTATGTGACCAAAATGACTCCAAGCGTGTGTGTTTTTAGTTTAAAATGACATTTTAGTAAAAACCAAAAGTGGCATACTTGAAACCAAGAAAACACATTTGAATTGTTTTGATACTTTAAAATAATTATCCATAAGCCATTTGTGACATGTAGGAATCATCCATACCTCAATCCAATACAATGTGTGTCCAATATGACTCAAATTGTGTGGTTTCAGTTTAAAATTGACATTTTATTAATGTATTATTTCATATTTATGTTTTATTTATTTATATATAGTATTAATAACATAATAATTTTTTTATACAGGTGGATTCTTTTACTCAAGTTGGGGTGGTTTGTTCGAATCTTCTTGTGTTTGTGAGAGATTGGAATTTGAGGCTCCAACTAAGAAAATGACAATAGGGAAATGGGTCAAGAATGTATAGAAACATCATGAAAAGGTGAACTCCTACTACTTATTTAGTTAATTTTTTCATCATTTTATCTACTTTTTTATGTTAACTTCATTTTAATTTTTATCTAATATTTTTTTATTTTTTTATAGATCTTTTGGGAAGTCATATTTTGCTTTCAACTACTTGCAACAAGCTAGAAAAGAGGGAACATGTTCCTTTTGGATGGAAGAGGAAAACCCCATGATGACTAAAATGTGAAGTGAATCATAAGATGGGTAAAAAATGTTTACATACATCATGAAAAGGTGAATTTCTTCTACTTGTTTAGTTAATTTTTTCATCATTTTATCTACTATTTTTAAGTTAATTTTCTTATCATTTTTATCTAATAATTATTCATTTTTTTTCACTGATATTTTGGGAAGTCATATTTTTCTTTCAACTATCTGTAATAATCTAAAAAATAGAGAACATGCATTTTTGGATGAAATAGGAAACCCCATGCTACCTGAAACATGAAGTGAATCGTAAGGTGGGTCAAGAATGTTTACAAACATCATGACAAGGTGAATTATTAATACTTATTTAGTTAATTTTATCATCATTTTATCTACTATTTTTAAGTTAATTTCCTTATTATTTTTATCTAATACTTATTTAGTTTTTTTCAGATCTTTTGGGAAGTCATATCTTTCTTTCAACTATCCACAACGAGCCAGAAAAGAGAGAACATATTCCTTTCAGATGGAAGAGGAAACCCCATGCTACCTGGAACATGAATTTAATCATAAGATGGGTTAAGAATGTATAAAAACATCATAAAAAGATTAATTCATACTACTTATTTAGTTAATTTTGTCATCATTTTATCTACTATTTTTAAGTTAATTTTCTTATCATTTTTATCTAATACTTATTTAGTTTTTTCACAGATCTTTTAGGAAGTCATATTTTTTATTTCAACTATTTGAAACAATCCAAAAAAGAGAGAACATGTTCCTTTCGAATGGAATAGGAAACCCCATGTTGCCTGAAACATGAAGTAAATCGTAATATGGTTCAATAATATATACAGACATCATAAAAAGGTGAATTCATACTATTTATTTAGTTAATTTTTTCATTATTTTATCTACTATTTTTAAGTTAATTTTCTTATTATTTTTATCTAATACTTATTTAGTTTTATTTAATACTTAGTTAATTTTTTCATATTTTTCTCTCAAATATGACCCAAAGTGGTTGTTATCAATCTAAAATTGACATTTTAGTTCAAAACATGTATCACTCACTAAAAACCAAGAAACCATGATCAAATTGTCTCGATAATTTGGGAAAAATATTCATAATTAATTTATGATGAGTAATAATTAATATCACCTCAAACCAATACACTATGTAACTGGTATAACTCAAACTATGTTTTTTCAGTTTAAAATGACATTTTAGTAAAAAAGACAAGTGAAATACTTAAAACTGATCAAAAAAATTTGTATTGTTTTGAAAATTTAGAAAAATGATCCAAAATTCATTTGTGATATGTAGAAATCAACCACACCTCAATATGATGCATGGTGTGACCGGTATTACTCAAATTGTGTGGTTTTAATGTAAAATTTATATTTTAGTTGAAAAGACAAGTGACACAATAAAAACCAAAAAAACACAGTCATATTATTTTTATACTTTAGGACAATGACCCATAAGTCATTTTTGTTGTGTAGGAATCAGCCACACTGCAATCTGATACATAGTGTGTCTCGTATGTCTCTAAGTGACCGTTATCAGTCTAAAATTGAAAATTTAATTCAAAACATGTGTCACTCACTAAAAAACAAGAAAACACACTCAAATTGTCTTGATAATTTAGGAAAACTATTTATAAGTTATTTTTGATGTGTAGGAATCAATCTCACATCAAACCAACACAGGATGTGACCTGTATGACTCAAAGTGTGTGTTTTCAATTTAAAATGATATTTTAGTAAACAACATGAGTGACATACTCAAAACCAAGAAAAAAAATTCATATTTTTTTTATACTTTAGGAAAATGGCCAATAAATAAATTTTGATGTTTAGGAATCATCCTCACCTCAATCCGACACATTTTGTGATTGGTATTACTCAAATTGTGTGGTTTTACTAAAAAAATGACATTTTAGTTGAAAAGACAAGTGACAAACTCAAAACTAAGAAAATGAATTCAGATTGTTTTGATACTTTATAAAAATAACCCATAAGTTATTTGTGATGTGTAGAAATCATCCCCACCTCAATCTGATACATGGCGTGCCTGATATGATTCAAAGTGTCTGTTATCAGTTTAAAATTGACAATTTAGTTAAAAACAAGTTTCACTCATTGAAAACCAAGAAAATGCACTTAGATTATCTTTATAATTTATGAAAATGATCCATAATTCATTTTTTACATGTAGGGATTAGTCTCATGTAAAACTGACATATGATGTGACCGGTATGACTCAAATTACATCTTTTCAGTTTAAAATGAAATTTTAGTAAAAACGAAAAGTGACATACTCTCATGACCCATCCCCTAGGGCTCGTGCCGTGACTACCCCAAGCCTGCCTTCCATAGGCCAGGGGCTGACGGCTAGCACTGAAAGGCGTAATCCCTAAAACTGGGAAGGCATTGCCTTTATAACCTGTAATCACGTGCAACCAAGCACACAAAAAGATATGAACACAAGTAAACTGAATAGTAAACAGAGTGAGTACACTAAGTAGAAGGGGCCAGAATACAAGCCCAACTGGAAAGTACAAGAAACTGAAAGTACAAGTAAACTAGAGAAAAAAGGAAGACAACTATTGGGTCATCCTCTGAGGTTCCTACCTGAAGGGTAGGTATAGATCACCTCCTCATCACTCCATGTCTATCTGTCTCCTTCGTGTACCGACTCGTCATAAGGTCCTCCTCTGGGCATCGTCCAGTCCTAGTATCCTCAGTCTCGATCAACGCTGTTCGTCGTCTGCACCAAACACAACAAGATGCGGGCATAGCTCGTGTATGGGTGAGTATAACGATACTTAGTAGGGACCTCGAGACCCTCAAGGTCTCACAAAATCCACAAAGGATAAACCTCAAAGCATGAAGTCAACTTTCAACCCTAATTAGGTATATGCCCATACACATACCTAAGTTATCAAGTATACCCATCTCAATCATGAGGAAACACAGGGTCCAACCCAAAAGCCCAAAGATCAGCTGTTCTATAAAGGGAGGAAAACCACAAAGGCAAGTACCATATAGGTATGCCACATAGAAAAATACTACCAAGGTATTACCATGAAGGAAAGTACCACACAGGTACGAACTCAGATCACACCAGGTATAAATTAAGTACAATAGTAGATATTATTACAAGTAACTACTGAATCATCTTACTCTGTTAAGAGGCAGACCCACAAAGGATTGCTCGGTGCTGACCCATACATGATCGCTAGGTGCTGACCCAAACAGGATCGATCGTTAAGTGCTGACCCACATAGGATCACAAGGTGCTGACCCACACAAGATCTCTAGCTGCTGACCCACATAGGATCGCTAAGTGCTAACCTACACAGGATCACAAGGTGCTGACCCACACAGAATCGCTAGGTGCTGACCCACACAGGATTGCTACGTGCTGACCCACATAGGATCGCAAGGTGCTAACCCACACAGGATTGCTAGGTGCTGACCCACACAGGATCACTCAGAACATCGACAGATCCACACAGGATCCTAGTACATCTCTAGTATGTTGTCAAACCCACACATGATCCTAGTACGTCTTCACATCACAGCTAACTATAGGGTTCCCGCGCTAAGCTCACTCATCTCCGGGAGGGTCCTCTCCACAAGCCACTGGTCGATAATTCAACTGCCACGAAGTCTCACAAATAAGTATCCCAAAGGACCACCATGTCATAGGGGCCTCAAGGAAACAGACAGTACATCAATCGGACGCCTGATCTGTGAGTTATTAGCCTTTTAGTCCCGAGGGCCCGGTTGGATTTGTGCTCGATCCAACCCGATCGTTCCCCAACTTTATCCAAAACTCTATTGGAGTATACCAAAGGTACCTTCTCGCTCCAAGGTTTTCGGCGCTGTAGACAGTTTATCAAACAGACGCTTGGTGCCAAAGATATGGCCGAAAATGCGTAAATGGGTCGAAGTGGGTCCGGGTCCGGTTCGACCCGGTCGGACCGACCCGATTCGGGTCGACCTGGCCCGACCTATTGGGTCCGGCCCAACCCACGTTGGGCAAACCAACCTGGCGGCACAGAGGCTACGGAGCCTCAAGGGCGGCGAAGTCGCGGGACGACGCGGCGGGGCCGCAGATGATGGAGTCAGGGGGCGGCAGAGCCACAGGGAGGCACGGCGGGGCCACGGGCAGCGAGGCCACGGGGCAATGTGGGGTACCACAGGTAGCGCGGGGTGACGCGGAGTGGCACGGGGTGCCGTGAGGCAGCGCTGGGGGCCATGGGCGGCGTGGCCACGGGGCAACATGTGGTGCCACGGGCGGCGAGGCTGTGGGGGCCTCTGGACGGTGGAGTGCTGCGGGGTGCGGAGGCTATGGGTGGAGGCGGCCGTGGAGAGCAGAGTCCATAGGTGGCGGTGGCTGCGGAGCGGCGCCGATGCACCTTCGCCTTCATCGCGACCAACGGTGGTGCCGGCCGCCGTTATTTTGCCCCTTCGTGGTTGGTCGCCGACCTCCTCCATTGCGAAGAACACCACAAATCATAATTAGAATTACAGAGAGGACAAACCATGTTTTTTTGGCCCACACTCTCCACATTAGGGTGGTAGAAAGTGACTATAATCTCTCTTTGAATTATGAAGAGTTATCAAGAACGAAAAAGGGAATAATTTCAAACAACCACCATACCTCGTTAATTTGATTCGTTGAAGATTGTCCATGGGGGAAGAGATGATGTCATTGGGAATAGATGGGCATCGGTGATGTCGGCATTTCCTCGATTGTCGGTTTGTTGACATTGAAGATGTTCCTTGTCAAATAATGTCCCGAGGAAGAAGTTGAAGTCGAAGTCGGTGTTCTTCACTGGCGTCCTTCATTGGAGAGCTTTCTCCCAAGGCTCCTTCCTTTGCCAACGATTAATTTCCCCCCAACCCACCAAGAAGAAAAGGTAGCTAATATAAATAAATATATTGGCATAATTTCAAATTGGAATAATTAATTATTTGATTTGGTTTATTAATTAAAAAGCGGTGGTGGCATAATTAATCAAGGGGAAGTTTAAGAGACTTCCCCTCATTTAAGTGGGATGTTCAAAGGGGTTTTAACCTCGGGTGGTTCCCACCACCATAACCTCTCATGGGAGGTTAGTTTAGGTGGTCCCCACCACCATAAAATCTCATGGGAGGTTTAGTTCAGGTAGTCCCCACCTATGAAACATTCACATGGAAGTTTCAAATGAAAAATAAAAATAAAATGTTACACCATTTTATTTTATTTTATTCTTTCACGAATAAGTGAAAAGCTAACTTCCACCCTCGACTTACTGCGGTCGAGGTGAAGGTCTCCTTAAGTGAATATCAGTGCTGCGAGTTCAACGGTGCCCTCAAATTTTAATTCTGAGCACCATTTCAAAAGTTAGAAAATCCTTCTCACATGTTTATTGAATGTACCTGAAATAAAGTTCAGAAATTCATTCCGGGCACTCTGGGCCTTAGAATCACGTGCTGTCAATTTTTGCAGAATCGTAAAATTACCATATATTAAAAAAAATTTACATTGAAATTCTGGTTCTTTACATTCTCCCCACCTCAGGGATTTGCGTTCCCGTAAGCCACAACTCAAAACTAGGAAAACAAGTGGGGGTACTGAGCACGCATCTAAGCCTCCCGATCCCATGTTCTCTCCTGGAGGTTCCCGTGCTACCAAAAAACGCACACCATAGGTATCAACCATCCACGAAGGACCCAATCTTGTCGATCCTCAATCTCTGCTGGAACCCTCGTAAAAGTCGCCCCATCGTCGACGTCCAGCTCGCCATGGTCGATGATGTGAGAAGGGTCATGCAGGTATCTCCTCAGCTGGGATACGTGGAAGACGTCATGCACCCAATGCAACTTAGGTGGAAGAGATAAGCGGTAAGCCACATCGCCAACTCTGATGAGGACCTGAAAAGGTCTGATGAACCTCAGAGATAACTTTACGCTCAGCCAAATCTCCACAAACCTCATCGAGTTGAGACCCGTAGAAAGATGTGGTCACCATTCTCGAGCTCTATAGGTCTCTGTCTCCTATCGACATAAGACTTTTGCCTAATCTGTGAAGCCTTCATCTACTCCTGAATGATCTGAACTTTCTCTGTGGTAGCCCATACCATCTCTGGTCCCACTAATACTGACTCCCCTGGGTCAGTCCATCACAAAGGTGATCTGTAAGGTCGCCCGTACAATGCCTCGAATGGTGCCATCCCAATAGTGGAGTGATAGCTATTTTTTTATGAAAACTCCACCAAAGTCAAGTGATCCTCCTAGCTGTGACCAAAGTTGAGGACACTAGCATGCAGTATGTCCTCGAGGGTCTGAATGGTCTGCTCAGTATAGCCATCCATATGAGGATGGAAGGCGGTGCTCAAAGGAAGCTGCGTCCTGAAATCCTCCTGCAACCCCTTCCATAGTCAGGAATTAAAACACACATCATGACTGGAGACAATCGTCGAGGGTACTCCATGTAGCCGCACAACCTCCTACACATAGAGGCGTCCCAAGCTCTCTACTGAACTCTACTCTCTGATCGGTAGGAAGTGGGCCGACTTGGTGAGTCGGTCGACGATCACCCAGATCGAGTCATGACCTCTGGATGTATGTGGAAGTCCTGTCATGAAGTAAATGGATATCCCATCCCACTTCCACTCTAGGACCTCTAAAGGCTGAACCAATCCTGCTGTTAACTAATGCTTTTCCTTAATTTTCTGAAAATTGAGGCATCGAGAGACAAACTCTGCTACTGATTTCTTCATTCCCGACCACCAGTGCTATCATCAAATATACTAGTACATCTTCGCCACTCCTAGATGTACCGCTAAAGGGGATGTGTGGAACTCCATCATCACTTACTCCCGAAGTGACACTGGTACCATAGTACGTCCTCTGAAGAGGATGACGTGCTCCACACCTTCAGAAAATCCATCAGGTGCCTGTCCTGTGGATATCTGAGCACGTCGAGCCTTGCAGTCAGCATCCCCATGCTGCGCCTCCCTGTCTCACAGAAGAAGTGGGGGAGTGACTATAAGATACTGAAGGAAAACTACTCCATCACGTTCCATAAAGGATATCTACAAAGAGGCCAACTGCTCTATCACCTCACCTAGCAGCTATATACCATATCTCTGACTGAGTGCATCTGCTACAACATTCCTCTTCCCAAGATTATAGACTATCTTGAAGTCATAGTATTGGAGGAACTCAAGCCAACGCCGCTGTCTCAGGTTCATGTCCTTCTAAGATAAGATATACCTGAGACTCTTGTGATCATAGTACACTATAAAACACGCACCCATCAAGTAATGTCTCCACATATTCAAGGCGAAGATCACTGCTTCTAACTCCAAGTCATGGGTAATGTAGTTCTGCCCATGCTGTCTCAACTATCGAGAACCATAAGCGATCACTGCTCTCTCTTGCATCAGGACACATTTGAGTCCAGTCCCTGATGCGTCACAGTATACTACGTACCCTAACCCTCCTCTGGAAGCCTCAAGATGGGGGCACTAGTCAACCTCTGTCTCAGCTCCTGAAAACTCCGCTGGCATATCTTTGAACACATGAAGGGTTGTCCCTTCTTCATCACCGGATGAAGGGAGGGTGCTGGTCAGTGGGATCGCCAGAGGGCATCAGGGAGATGGCTAGGGTTTGAGGGTGGGGTGTGGCACAGTTCGATGTGAGGCAGATGGTGTAGTGTGTCGTGGCTTACCAGAGAGAAGAGGGTGCTAGGGTTGACTCATGGGTGGATCTGTGGTGCTTCTAGGGTAAGAAGAGGGAGGCGGTGCGAACTAGGGGGAAGAAGGGTGGGGGTTAATGCGTGATAGAACAAAGAGAGGGGGAGGAATATGAGAGGAAAAAATAAAAGAAAAAGAAATAAAAATAAGGATAAAGTAAAACCTATAAAAAACTCTAAACTAATTTAGAATAATAATAATAATAATATGTTAATAATTTTACAATTATGGATTTTTGTTAATATTAATAGACTAAGTAAAGTATTTATAATAATAATAATGATAATAATAATCTTAATAATAATAATAATATTATTATTATTATTATTAAAACAACATAAAAATAATTTTATATTTGTGACTATAATTTAATATTACAACCAAATTAAAATATTAAGTGAAATAATAATAATAATAATACTATTAATATTAATAAAAAAAATAAACTACTTAAAATAATAATAATAATAATAATAAAAATAAAATTATTAAATAATATTATCATTATCATTATAAAACAATTCTTGATTCCTTTTATCTTATTTTATTTTGCACTCAAATTATTATTCAACTCATTAATTAATTAATTACCTGTGCACTGGGTAGGTCGCACGGTGATTTGATGAAGCCAGATGGATTCAACCACACCTTGCCCGTGTGTCGGAAACCGACAAGCCAAATATTCTCATTTATGAGCGAAAGCGCAAGAATTTATTCGGGCTCAGCCCGTGCCTTGGAGAAACAAAATTAAAGCTAGAAAAAAATTATAAAATAATAATAAAAATTATTACAGATGTCTGGGTGTGACAATTCTCCCCACGATGACACTTTCTACCCCATGAAAGTACCAAATGACTTGGTCAACCCAAGATTCTAAGAAAAACCACAAAGACACTTAAAAGAAAACCTCAATCACCTGAAGACCGATCATTTAAAACACCCATATCCTGAAACTCCATAGATCTAAAAACTAAAATCACCGAGAAAAATAACCCAAAATAAGGAAATAACCTTCAAGAACACAACTACAACATGGAACAATCTGAACCCTAACTTAGGAATCACTAGGGATCGCTCAAGACCAACAAGAACAATCATAAAGTGACTCACTACTCGAGCTACCCAATTACCATGGTCAGGGTCAAGCAGAGCAGAAGTAAGGGATTTCCTCGCCAAACACACTTTGAAGATAGAGTTTTCCAAAAGTTCTTCCTATGGTGATCTCCCCACCATATTAGGATTCTTTTCAAATATTGGTTCTCCAAACCAAAACAAATCACAGACCTCTAACACTGGCTTGACCCTCTAAGCTCCCTAAGTTAAACCAAACCAACACAAGAGGAGATGTAGGCGAGACCTGCAGTGGGTCTCCCCACCATTTTAGAATTTTTTTAGTACCACGAAATCCACGTGGGAATTCCCAGTTTACTTTGAGTGATACTAATTGAACTCTTGATCATGAACCCACCAATACGGGCCGACCCACATAGAAGATTCCCACACTGGACAATACCCCACCACATTATAGGGTTTTGAAATAGGAAACCCCTAACCAAGAGGCAAAACGTAAAGATGCATGTCAATTACACAATACATGAGAATCTCCAAAAAGAGTACAATTCTAATCCATAACCGAGCCACAAAATGGAAACTATTCAAGATTCTTCATTCACAGAGCGCACTCACTGAATTTACCAAAATATGGATTCTCTGAACCTCCTTAAATCCCAAGAGGAAATTCCATAAATGGAAACCACAACAAAGAGACAAGGTCTTTATGCCCCTCAAAAAAAAAAAATTCTTCAGAGATGACACCTCAATAGGAAAATTTAATCCACCCCCATCCCATCACTGTGGACTTAAGTCAGACCAAGATCATCCCATGTCCAACAAGTTTTGACTGTGTGCAAGCTTTACCCTGGGACCTTTGGCTAGGGCCCTGATGTCTGAAGCATCTAATGCCTCACATTCATAAGATGACCATATCCGACTAGAACTTCTTATGACGGAAATGTAACATATAGACTTCTCCTCATGTCCCAAGTGGCCACTCCATCAATACACCAACTGAGAAATGTGGAAAATGATTTAGAGTGTCCGACTTACTATGCTAGAGATAGGCGATTATGTGGTCTATCAAACACAAAACACAAACTGATGGAAGGAGAATTCGAAGAATAGGTCCCTTAGGTTCACACTCATCGAATGTGGAACCTTTACTTACCAAAATATGAACAAGACCGACAACTATTATGAGTTTCAAACTGATTACTCCACACCACCTATGGGGAATATGAAACTGGCTCATCAAAGGCTCAACACACCCCCTTCACCATCTGTTGTCCAGTCGAGCACCTATAAGCTCCACCACATTCCCTAATATTTACTCCTTAGGTAAAACCACATGATGAAACCATCTACAACAAAACAGAATGATCACTATTTACTGGTCTAGTCTCGGTCCTCCAAACATACTCGAGAAAACTTATACCCATACAATATTTAGAGTCCCTAAAAAACTGGAGACACTACCAAATTTCCAAAAGCACTCAATGATATTCAACCAGCCTCAAATCCTACAAAAAACTGACACAACTAAGTAGAACCCAACTCCGTCACTCCACTGAGAGTCTGGGATGAGCCAAGAACTGAGAGAAACCTACTAGAAACCTATGGAACCTTTATAGGGGTCATATCCCAAACAAGAAACACAAAACAACCTTCCATAACACCAAGAACATTAGAAAAAAAAACATCCACACCTTAGACACAAATCCAGTAATTCTAATTTAACACATCAATTCATTCTCAAAGAAAAACACCCACTTGAAAAAAAACAAGCACTGTACAGCAAAACCCAAAAGATCCTTTTAAAACCATTGTCTTCACTACAAACTCAAAACCATTTCCAATTACAAAACCATTTAAGCACAAAAACTCATTTTAAAGAAAAAAACACTTTTCTTCTCAGGTTCTCTCAGACAAAATAATTGCAACACTCCCAACATAACCAAAACACATAGGAAAACATTGAGAAAATTTTTATAACCATTTACCCAAAAAAACTTTTCAGAAAACAAGAAGGGGCCTTAGGAATCAATCACCCACCACCGGTATTCTTGGGTGCCTTGCAGATAAGCATTTCTGTGCCACTCAGGCACCCATCCACATGATCCATCAACTGTCCATTAATCATGACCACATACACACGTGAGCATCCATAGGAATAACACTAGAAAAAACAAGGCTTTTCTACTTTCAAAACAAAAAATCCCAATATTCAAAAAATATATTTTTCAAAAATACACTTAAAAAATTAAAGACAATTTTTCAAAATGCTTTCCATTTCCAAAATAACTCACTTTAATTTTAAATAACCCAGGACATTCTTTTAGAAATCCGATTTCAATAAATCAATTTCCAAATCCCAAAAACAAGGTCCAAGGGAAACACACCCCAAGAATCATGTCAAACTCACACCAAGAGAAAATAAGAGCAACCCCAAAGTCTACTTTCCTTAAAAAAAACCCTTTCACACCAACCCAAAACTGAAGAAAGACATCACTAACACTAAAGAACCTGGATGGAGAACTGGTGGTCATGCTTAACGCAACTACATGGTTTAGTAGACCATGCCCTAGGAAAGTGAAAACCACCAGGAGTGTCGAACCATACTCTTAGGCATCACATGGGTCACTACTCTAGGTGAGACCGCACACAGTACCAGTTTACTTCTACTTTCATTCCCCATCCACACAGACCAAAGCCAAAAACTTAAATCCCAAACTACTCCTAGTTACTCGAGGATCAGGATGAGTATGATTTCGTGACACTCTTCCCCACACCTACCACTCAAGTACTGAAAATCCTAACTCCAATCTACCTGACACCCCAAATAACAAGAACAAAACCTCATTTGATACCATTTTTTCACGAACCAAGTCAGGTCGCCATCAAAATCAGCGCCCGACCCGATCTGTGGTAAGGAAAAAAGGGCATAACCTATCCCCATAAGCTGGAACAAGTGCCCGGGTATCATGAATAATAGTTTGGGAATGATTTACCCAATTTTAGGAACATAAAACAACCAACAATAATCAATAAATTGAATAATAAAAAAACCAACCAAATGATCCTTAAGTAAAATTCAAAAATGAAAGCATGGTTTTAAACAATACACAAGATGTACAAATCTATAAAAGAGGATCAAGTCCAACAAAAAGACCACAACACAACAAAGGGAAATCACCCCTGGCCTTCTCTACAACATCATACCAAGGAAAAGAGGCTAACATCCCGAACCACCATCTCCAAAGACCTTTCCCTACCTGTGTCAAATATGATCAAGCCTAATCACACCCAAGGGTGTAAGTTGGGTGTGAGATAATTCCCAATAGGATGCCACTGAGAAAATATTACCTGCATAATTATTAAATGACCAATGAATTTGCAATTTTAGTTAAAGAAAGTAATTTAAATTCTTGAACAATTTTTTTTAAAGAAAACAGTATCAAGGAAAACTACTTTAAAGAAAAAAACTTAAATTAAAACACACACACACTTACTTTTATGGTAACCCCAATGTCACACCGTGTGCTGATGGTGAGCCAAAAGTAAATGAGGAGCACAAAGCATGGGAGAGGCCCTAATGATACTAGCGAGAAGTGGGACCCTAGAACATCACATCTTGGTGAAAATGTGGCATAGGAGCCACAATGATCTACGTTATAGTTCACAAGCCACTAGTAGGGAACACACCCATAACCTAGTGGTCTCTGATAATCATCCAAAAGTTTAGTTAGTGTTGTAGTCCTCAATCCAGCTAAGTGAAACTGGGCCAATGCCACTTCTGTGTCACTAGCGCACTAGCGCACTTGTCCTAGTTCACCCACCTAGTACCCAGGCTTCCCATTTGTGATCAAGTGGTTCAGATTTCATGTCACATGTCAAACATAAATAAACAAAACAAATGAAGAAATACCTCTACCCAACACCCCAATTTCATACACAAAAAATATTTAAAAATAATATGCACACTAAAAATATTTCAAAACCAAATTTGCATCACTTACACAACCAATTAAAACACTACTCAGTCAAATAAAGCACTTTTATAATCAAATAAACCATTAAAGGAATTTATAAAACAATTTCAACATATGTATCATGACTTTAAACACAAAAAACCTTTACATAATTCAATAAAAACAATTTTTCATCCTTAAAAATTATTTAATAAAACATTTAAAAATTTCATAAATAAATTTTGAAGAGAAAAACATTGCTTTACACACCAAACCAACCCATTAGGATTTCATGACCACACACACATAATGCCACATCAAGAACACCATCTGCATCATGTACGCAATTAAATAAACCAACCACACAGTTAAAAATATCATTACTATGGTTAAAAAAATCACTAGAAAATTTATTAAAAAATTTCAAAAATGTGTCACATGATAGAAGATACCAAAAATCACTCTAAACTTATTTTACAACTAAATTCTCCTTGATGCCATATCAAAACACCAACTGTAGCCTTTAAACTTTTTAATAAACCAACAACATAACTTATAAAACTCTTTGGATGGATCAACATGGGTTTTCATAGAAACAATATACTCATATAATATAAACATACTTATAAACACATAAAATAAAAAAACATTAAACCTCAAGTAAAATAAAATTCTCACAAAAAAAACAAAGTAATAAACATGTTAAATTAATTAAATAATCAAATGAATTTATAAATTAATACTCATATGCGGAACCACCTACCAGTGTGTAGTAGGATTAGAAAACTTGGTTCGCAAATACCTTTGCACACTAACCGCACCTCAAACAACATGGATAATCCCAAAAACCAAAGCACCACACCACTTATATCAAAATCAGACCAAACACAACACAAACCCTTACCATACCACATCCAAAATGCAAGAAACAACTGGTCGAAAGGAAACACACCTACGAAGAGGGTGCATGGAGCTAGATGGAGCTTGAAGTAAGCTGCCAGAGGTGCACTGTGCTGGAAAATCTAGCTAGTAGGGAGTAGTGGCACGGGCCTGGGTGGTTCGAGGTAGTGAAGTGGCACAGGTTTGGTGCGAGGTGTCCTGAAGGGGTGTGAAGGGGGTCGATAGAAGAAGGTAGGGTGCCGGTAAGCATGATTTCTGGAGGGTAGCAGGGAGCCAACTAAGTTTTGAGGGTGGGGTGTGGTGCGGTTCGGTGCGAGGCAGACGGTGTGGTGTGCTGTGGCTCGTCGGAGAGAAGTGGGTTCTGAGGTTGACTTTACGGAATAGAGGCAAGGGTAGATCCATGGTGTTGCTAGGGTAAGAAGAGGGAGGCGACGTGAACCTGGGGGAAGAAGGGTGGGGGTTGATGCGTGACAAAACAAAGAGAGGGGGAGGAAGAAGAGAGAAAAAAAGAAAATAAAAAGAAATAAAAACAAATAAAAATAAGGATAAAGTAAAACCTAAAAAAATCGAAAATAGTTTAGAATAATAATAAAAATAATAACATGTTAATAATTTTACAATTATGGAAATTTTTTAATATTAATAGCCTAAGTAAAGTATTTACAATAATAATAATAATAATAATAATATTATTATTATTATTATTAAAACAACATAAAAATAATTTAATATTTATGACTATAATTTAATATTACAACCAAATTAAAATATTAAGTGAAATAATAATAATAATACTAATGATATTTATAAAAATAATAACCTACTTAAAATATTAATAATAATAATAATAAAAATAAAATTCTTAAATAATATTATCATTATCATTATTAAACAATTCTTGATTCCTTTTATCTTCCTTATTTTATTTTTCACTCAAAATATTATCCAACTCATTAATTAATTAATTAACTGCTCATTGGGAAGGTCACACGGTGATTCGATGAAGCCAGATGGCTTTGACCATTCCATGCCCATTCACTGGACGCTGACAAGCCAAATTCTCTCATTTATCAACGAAAGCACAATAATTTCATTCGGGCACAACCCACGCCTCGACAAAACAAAATTAAATCTTGGTAAAAATTATAAAATAATAGTTATTATTTTTACAGATGTCTGGGTGTGACATGTGGGTTACCACCACTATCCTCAGTTAGGGTAAACAATCCACATCATTTTCAATGTGTTAATCTAGGCATATGATCCACCACCTACAGATAAAATAGGGTCATTATTCCCCCCCCACATACTCGGGGCATGAGATCCTCTCTCTATAGAGTCAGTACCCCATGTCTAAAGAGACCAGATAAGGTGCATGATCCTCTACCAAAGTTGGAATCTCCTTCCACTTACCTGGGGAATGAGATCCTCCACTATAGTTCTTATTAGGTTACATGGATTGCTTCACATTGGTTGTTCAGATATGTTTTTGGTTCTACAACATTGATAGACCAGTGGGTGCAGTGTTCCCTCAACTAATGAGCATGCTTCAATGATGATAAACCCCCAATCCTCATGGATTTTAATGGGGGTGTGGTGGTTGGAATGGATGAGTAGTTTAAGATTATTTAGGTCTTATTAATCCTTGAAACCCCATGGGTTTCCTTTGAGATACGATATATTATTGGCTATCAACTTTAGGATTTGTGGAATATTTAGTGTTCCAAACTCCCCTCTTTACTCACATGGTATGAAATTCAAGGATTAGAGTTGATATTATCAAGAATTATCTATGTACCTCAAGACTTTTAGTGATTGAGAATATATGGATTCTATCTTGATTTACTACGAAATACTCTATCATACATGTGGTTTTGAGTTGATGGTTAGATTTGTTTTTTTCATTTTTGGTTTCAGGTCATCTTACTTATAGCATCCCGCCTTTTTATAACATAAACTTTCATTACATTACACAAAACTGAGGATCTTTAAGGTCTAGTGTCTTGGAAACCAGGAACATAATACATGAAAAAAACATAAAACATTCTTCTTAAACACTTGAAAGGCGTCTCCTTAAGTTCATTCTAGGTTCATTACTGCATCTCATAACCTGGGGACATACATCAAAAGAAAGGGTGAGCAGAAGGCCCAGTAAGGGAAACAAGAGGAACATTTTACATGTAAACATGATATACTTCAATAAGGACATGAAAAGAACTTTAAGGCATGAGAAAGAAATCATGAGGCATTTCATAATAAAAACAACATTTTCCATAACTTGAAGATGTGGCTACATCATTTAACATAGACAATCATGAACATATCACCAAGGTCCATCCCCAAGGTGTCATTTGAAAATTACCAAGGTTATTCACCAAGGTATCGTGAAAATTGTAATCTCTAGTGGTTACATCATTACCCAATGCATTGGAGCGCTATCAGGGCGCACCCTTAAATTTGCCTTTATTATCATGTGAGCCACATATATCATCATCAAACATTTCATAAATAACCCACATAGCATAAAATAAATGGGTTTCATTTCATAATCATAACGTTTTAAAAACTGCTTTAAAGACATGATCTTTACGTCACTTTAAACCCACGGAAAGGGAAAGAGGGTCTCATGTATGTAAATCCCAGAATTTAAAATGGAACATTTTGATATATATGTGAATACCCTTGTATAAATAATAGCTTTGAGTATTCACTTTATAACATAAAATAATTTTTGAGAAAAGAGAGAGGCATTTTGAGGGGAAAATTCTGCAGCATAACGGCTAAGTTTCGGGGTTTTTAGAAAAAATTGAAATGAGAGGGGACATGGGTCACCCACTCATAAATGATCCATAAAACAGTAGGGGGACGGAATAAGAAGTATATATTGAAATGGTAATGAAATTTGGAGGACATACCATTTGAAATGAAAAACATGGAAGGAAGACAAAAAAATTAGATTTCTCTTATGAAAATTCGGCAGCCTAACGGCGTCACTTAAACTTCAATAAAAATGAATTGGCAAGATCAAATAGGGTCCCTCATCATATGATCATAAGAGATCAGTATGATAGATATAGATATCATACCCCAACATAATAAAAAGGAACTTGAAAGACTTGACATGAAAATCAAACTTGAAAAATGAGAAGGGTGAAAGAATCCCTTAAAAATTCGGCAGCCTAACGGCGTCACTTAAACTTTCATAAAATGAAATGATGAGAGTAAGAGGGGATCTCTAATCATATAAACATGAAAGGGCAGTAAGAGGAATATAAAATAACATCCTCTCACATAAAAACATGGAGCATAAAAGGAATGACATAAAAGAGATTACATGAAAAGAAAGAGAGGGGTCGGATCCCTTACCTTAAAACGTGACTCTTGAAACTCAAAGGATTGGACCTTGAGGGCTTGGGGGAACCTTGGGAGGACTCTTTGGGAGGTAAGAAGACCAGAACTTCGTTGGGGGAGAGTTGGGAGTGAAAACTAAAGGAGGAAAGGGTGGGTATTTATAGGGAAAGTGAGTGGACAAAGCATTAATGGCCAAGGGACACCTCACATGTGCTTTTCTCAAACCCATGTGCTCTCCCTTGGAATTTATCATGGAGTTAGGACACATGGGGCCCCCAAAACAATAATTCATCACCCTTGGCCGGCCAACCCTCAAAAGATCTCATGACATCATCATGACACCGTTATGATGTCATTAAACATACTGAAACCCTAAAACTGTATTTTTACTATTCACTGAAAATTCAACTTTCTCAGAAAAATCCCAAAATTTCACATTAACCAAATATCAATGCTCTGATTTCAAAAATGAAGTCCATTTTATAAAAATAATTTTCTAAATATTTTTAATTTAATTTTTAAATAAAAACACTATTCATCGAAAATTCATTTTTTTCAGAAAAATCCCCAAAAATTACCTTAACATAATATCGATGCTCTGAGTTCAAAAATAAAGTCATTTTTATAAAAATAATTTTCTAATTATTTTTAATTAAATTTTTAATTAAAAAACACTATTCATCCGAAAAAACTAATACTTGAATAATAATTTATGAAACTGTTATTTAACCATTTTATTGAATCACATTACTTAATCAAGGTGCCTAGATTATTTTAAAACTTTCTTTAAGTGAGATTACTAATCCATTTGGTCACCTTACTAATCCTAAGCGTAAAATCACTATTCATAATTTACTATTCATTAAAAATTAAGTTGATCTTATTAGACTCCAAATTTTGTACTGAACATAATTGTAGAAGACCATTTTTTGAAAATCATTACACATTTTTAATTATTTAAGGTTTACATAAACATTTTTAAAATATCCTTTTTCTAAAATTCATCAAAAATATGCATACTATATTTATCCGGTCATTTCAAAATTCATAAACTTCATCATAAGAAGAAATCCTAATTTTTATTTAAAACAAGGATTACACAAGGTAGTTACGGTCTCGTTACATATCCCCTTATAATACCAGCATAGTACCTAAGAGTAAGGTGTGCTAGGGTGATAGAAGCTTGGGGCGGCTCAGTCAATATTGCCCGAGTAGTAATTTCTATCAGTTTGAACTTCTCACGAAGGCAATTCCGTTCCAGCTTCACATGATGAAGTTCGGCTTGGATTTGATCCAGAGCAAAGCCCAATGGTGCTACCTCCTTCCCAAGATCTGTTAGATGGGCTTCGATCGGTCCAAGACTACTAGGTGAGGCCATCAAATCTTCTTTCTATACTAATTAACCAAGATTACTTATATTTAGAGACAATAATCAAAACATTTTGTTCACAGCGGTCATATTGACCGATGGTTATATAATAGTCAAAACCCACTGATCTCATTTTAATTATAATCATGTTTATCAAATAAAACATTTTTGTTGAGTATAAAAATAAAATAAAATAACACATGAAATTAGTAAACAAGATTTATTCAAAATTTCGGGTCGTTACATTACTTGGTATGTTTATACTCTCCTATGCACAATCCTTGATCCCATACATGTTGTGTCTATGTAGATAGTTCATAGGTTAGAGTTGGTATTGGTAGACATGTATCTAGAATGTATTTTTTGGATTCAACTCATAGTGGATACCACAGTGCAAGTGGTGTTGGTAGAACTTTATCTTACTATGAGGTGATGGTAGAGGGAAACATTCGTGTTAGGGGCCAACTTTCAATGAGGATCTCCTAACCCCATCTATTTACGTTATTTTTCCTTTTCAGATTTTATTCATGTATATTTCCACATTTTCATTATGAATTATGTGATAGTTATCTATATGTATCTCAGAAGTTTTCTCATGCATGTGTTGTATAAAATTTAGTGTTAATATTTATATTATTGGTTATTTTTTATACATTGGGGATATTTATCTTTTGTATATTGATATTAGACAAGGCCTCCCATATTGTGAGTTATATCTACTCAGTGATAGTCACTGGGAATTGACCTATTAAAGGTAGTATTAGGGTGGCTCACTTGGCTTACTACCAGCATGTGAAGGGTTTTTTTGGGTCAGGCCATGTCAAAGTGGTATCAAAGTAGGTTTGTTCTAAGGATAGTGTTTAAAGTTAGTTTTCATGTTATATGTGATGCCCCTGGTTTGAGTTACATTACTATTTAACTATGTTAGTTTAAGTTTCTTTTCAATAGTTTATATTTTAAGAGGTTTTTATGGGTTTGTGGTTGGAAAAAGGAGGTCTGGGATTTTGGAGGTCCACCATGAAAAAGTGTTGGGCTTGGTGTAGGGGTTTAACTCTCATAAGGGTAGTTCTCATTCATAATAATGGTATCCAAATTTTTATAAGGGTAATTTTCAGCTATATTAAGATCATCCACCATACGTGATGATCTTCACATAAAGGTCCTTGTGTAAGGATCTGTGAACGAGGGTCTTTATGTCAATGTACTTTTTAGAGATTTTGTAAGGGTGATCATTTGAGTGGGATGTGGGTTGTTGAGTGCACCATGACTAGTGAAATGGATAGTTTGGGTGTTCCAGTAGGTGTATCAGTTGGGAGGGTCAACTATCAAAAATGGGGAGGCCACCACACTATGTCAGTGGGTGTGGTGGATAGGTTCAATACATGGATGAGCTCTGTGTAGGAGTTTTGGAAATAGTGAAGGGCGAACACCACACTATGGTCCAAGGTGTAGTGGATCAAAAATGATGGAATTTTTCCTCCTACACTATAATGATCGCCTTTTAGGAGGCCATAGTAGCTGGTATAGGACAACTACATATAATCAGTTTAAAACAACTTGGGGAAAAGAACCACACCCTGGTCTAAGGTGTGCTTCCAGTAGTATCTATTTTTTAAATGTCCAAAATTAATTTCTAGTTTGGAGGATATTTTAAAATTTGAATGGAAAAAATGTGTTATATTTTTCGGGGATATTAACTCAATTTTTGACTTAATTACTTCCTAGGAAAACTCTCATTATTTCCTGAATAGATAGGGATCACAAATGAGAGGTTTCCATAGGTGTATTGGGTGACTCTCCTCTTTCAAAAAGTTATTCCTCATAGTTTTGGATGAAAAAATGGTTGAAGTTAGGAAAATTTTCTCCCACTTTACTTATTCAAAGAACTTGAAGGTTTATGGTGTCTAAGTTAGTTGGTTTTTCTTTGAAAATATAGAACTCTTAAAATACCTCTTGAAATAGTGATTCTGGTTAATTTGTTTTTAAAAAAACCATTAGTGTGTTAAAACTAAACATGGGAATGGGATTGGCATGAATTCATAATACATTGAAAAGGGGATATGTTGATTTAGGCTTGACTGTCATTCTATCTAAGGCATATTCGGTTACTTTGCCAAGTGTTGAAATGGATTTGAGGAACATGGGTTTTACTCATGATTTGGGTCTATTCTGAGGATCTATTTTGATGGGGGATGCATTGGACACATGGAATGGTTCTTTATGATAGGTCTTGGGGGCATAACATGGCTATTTCACTGCTTGTTTCCTATACTTGTGATTATTTTATTTGGTTATTCCATTGATCTTGTTTTTATATAATTATTGTGATCTAACTTGTTTTTTTCTTAGTGATGTACATGGGAAGTCTATAGAATATTTCCTACTAGGTTGTATGCTCACCCATATATATGATCTTTGGTGCATATGCATACATTATTTTCCATGATATTGGTAAGAGAAAGTTATCTTACTTTTCTACCAGAGGTCCTTGATGCACTAGTCCTTATTTCCGATGGATGGAGCTAAGAGTTGGTCATGGTGCAATGTAGGGTGTAGTTCTAGAGTCAACACCTAGGTCATCTTTTTAGTCTTTTGGGTTTATGGATACATTTGGTTTTATTGGTCATGTTTCATATCTAATTACTTTTTTTTGTTTTATTGTATTTTGGTTGGATGGTTTTCTTTCATGCATCATGTTTATCTATTTTATACTATTATGGTTATTGATTACATCTTATGTTATGTATTAGGGTAAATCATCCCAAATTGTTTTTAAATACCATTTGCATTTATTTTTAGAATTTTGTGTCTAGGGGATGCACGTAAGGTTAGTGGTACTTTGGTCTCACCCAAGAAAATGGGCTGGGTTTGAGATGTTATAAATGGTATCAATTTGGTACAGTTTGTAAGTTTGGATGGTAGGTGTGTAGATAAGATGTGTTTGGACTTGAAATGTAGAGTATAAAAAGGTGTATCTAACCTATTTATACTTAAATTCATGTTAATATGGTGGTTTGGGTAAAAAAAAGGTTTTTAAACACTTCTAGATGCGTCATCACCTCGTCATCACATATTTAAATAATGAGAATAATGTATCATGAATTAGTGATGAACTTACCACTAAGATATCTACATTTATGTGATATTTTATGACTTCTAACTCTAAACTCTAAAAATTTTATTTTCCTATCATGCACTGCACATGGAAAAATTGTGACTAGAGTATTTATTGTGGCTAAGTGTTGATTTTTACTATAACTATAGTGAAATTCCACCAATTAGAAGATTTATAATTCAGCAAGAGGGATCTTTCAAGAATGTGGTTCTGCCTAAACTACAAGTTAACCAATAGCCCATTCATAGCATTGTGTAAGATTTTAAAGTAGTAAAAAAGGGAATTGGGTCAATAAAACATGTTATGTGGATCACTTACTATAATTTAAAAAGAAAAACCCACCAAGATTTTGAGGAGACTCAAAGATCTATAAATTTAAAGCATGGATGTGTCAGATGAACTATATATTCAATTTCCTTTGTACCCAAATAGACATCAATGTAAAGATAACAATATACATTATTGAAGACCTATAATGAAAATAGTGAGACCTAGAAGATCTGGTGAAGGTAGACTAAGGACTCACATGGGAAGGATTTGGAGAATTATTTAATAAAAAATTCCACCCACATACTTTTTGTTTATTAAGGATGATATATTTATTCAATCTTAATGAATGATTTCATTAAGTTATGGAATATGAAGCTCTATTCATGTACCTAGATTGATTTTTCACTAAAATTGGTAGCTAGTGAATATCTTAAAGAGATATTTTTTGAGTTGGGTTTATGGACATCCATTCAATCTAGAGTGGTGATATTATTCATTGAAAATTACATAGACATAATAAATAAGGTTATGGTGGTAGAAAAAGAAATTTATAGGAACCTTAGTGGAGGGAATACCATTGTACATCCAGGTATATGTGGGAACTCTAGTGGTGGAAATATTCATAGGAGGGAGAGATACTCCCTGGGAAATGGGGCATGTGACAACCAATATTCAGGCCCAATTTCTATTCCCTAACAAATTACCAACAAACAGTTTTCTTATAATGTGGTTATTTGGACCATTTCAAGAAGGATTATACTAAACCACTTAGAAAGTGTTGTAATTGTGGTTAGATATGGAAACTCAAGAATTTATGTAGGTACCCATTGAAATCAAATAGTAGAGGTGATTGAAATTTAACTCAAGACTCAAATGGTCCATGTGGATGATTTTATCAAAGTGTCTCACATCCTCAAAATCAAATTAGTTAGTGTGATCCCAAGATCACCTCAATAACTCAAATAGATTGATCTAAATTTCAGGGTATAAACCATCTAGGAGGGATGTACTGATAGTTTTTTAGATCCTAGAAGGCCTTAGTTAATGAAGAATTAGATCCCTTGATGGTTCAAGGTATAATTCTTCTTAATTATATTTTAATTAAAGTCTTTTTTAACACTAAAGAATCCCTTAATTTTATTTATTCCCATGTGGTGGATCAAAAGCTCTCACATTTGGAGATGATGAATCATGTTTTTAGCATCAAGAAACCTCTCGAGCAATAAGAGTGAATGTTATTTTAGTTTAAAACATGTTCTATCACCATTGATGAAATCTAGTTTATGTGGGAGATCACAATATTAGAAATGTAATTTTTTGGTCTAATTTTAGGGATGGTCTGATTAGTATAATTCAAGGCTTATATTAATGGCTACACTCGATAGGTTTCCTTCACATCACCATATGGATAAGTTCATCTATTTAAAGGGTAATTAGACATGAATACTTAGACAATAGAGCCTTCAATGATAGTAATCAGAACTATATCATACCAGTTAACAACCATGACCACAAGAGCTATTGATATAATATAAAGTAAGAATCTTACTCAGATATTGGATTGATATACTGATGTATTTATAGAAGATTTTTCATGGATACCACTTAAAAGAGAAGTGGAATTTTCTATACATCTAATATCAAGAATGATTCATATTTCAATTCCTTCATATATAATGGCACCAAAAAATGGGAACTGAAAGTCCTCTTGGAAGAAATAAAAAAACAGGGCTTTATTAAACCAAGTACATCACCTTTGTCCACTCTAGTATTTTTTGTAAATAATTTTTATGGTACTCTTCGACCATTAATTGATTATCATAAAAAAATAAAGTTATGATAAAGAATAGATATCATATTTCTAGAATTGATGACCTATTTGATCAATTGAAGGGATCCAAGTGGTTCCCCAAGATTGATCTATAATCCAGGTACCAACAAACCTGAGTTAGAAAGTGAGATATTCAAAAGACATATTTTCAGATTAGGTATGACCACTATGAGTACTTAGTCACACCCTTTGGTCTTATTAATACACCAGTATTATTTATGTATTTGATGAATTATATCTTTTACAGGTGTTTAGAATCATTTTTGTTGGTGTTTTTTGATGAAATTATTGTGTATTATCTAACTAAAATTAACCATGAAAGGCACTTATAGATTTTGATAAAAAAATTGTGAGATTATCTATGTTTGAATTTTGGATAAAAGAGGCTCGATTCCCTAGACATGTCATATCTTGAAAAGGTATATCGGTTGATCTAGAGAAAATTGAGGCCACCATCTCATGGAAACCACCTAAGAATGTCTTTGAGATATGAATATTCCTTGGGTTAACAAGCTATTTTTGAAATTTGGTCCATGATTTATCATGTTTAGATTCACCTATAACAACCTTAACAAGGAAGTATGTTCTATTCAAATAAAGAAAAGAATGTTAGAAATATTTTTAGGAGCTTATGGATTGGCTTACCTCAACACCAATTCTAGTGTTTCTAGAATTAGGTGAGGGATACATGGTCTATTGTGATGCCTCTATATGTATATTGGGTTGTGTTCCCATGCGAGGAGACCATGTCATAACCTATGACAAATGAAAACTCTGGGAACATGAAAATAACTATCCAACACATTATCTAGAATTAGCTATCGTGGTCTATGAATTAAAAAATGAAACCACTACCTCTTTGGGTAGAAGTTCGCAGTATTCACCATCATAAAATCTTGAAATATATATTTTGAAAAAGATATTTGAATAACATTGGATGGAATATCTCCATATGTTCAACTTTTACTTGGTTTATCTACCCAGGAACATAAATTTCATAGCCAATTAATTGAGTCATAAATCCTATAACTAAGTGGTTAGTAAATCCCATAATAAGTGTAAACTAATGGGGGTAATTTTTAACATAAACTTGGAATGTAAAAAACAAACATATTCCCTTATCTTCTTTACAGTCACACTTACCCCCGACTTGGTGGATCAAGTCAAGGAATCTAAATAGCCAAGCCCTAATTGCTTTAACATTAGGTTAAACCTCAATGGTGGGGAGTCTTTATATGGTTGGAAAATGGATGATAAATTTATTTTATACTTCTAAGACCAGATTATAGTTCCTTCTTTTCAAGAATAGGTCCTCCGTGTTTATCATCGTTCAAAATGGGTTTTCCACCTGGATATTCAAAAGATGTATATTGCAATGAAGAACTATTTTTGGTGGATGACCATGAAGAAAAAGTTAGTCTAATATGTGGGGATATTCATACCTTTTTAATAGGTAAATTCTAAACATCAATGACTAGATGGCATGTTTCAATAACTACCCATACCCCTATGGGAGGGGAGAAAATTTCAATGGATTTTTTCTCTGGATTACTAAAGGTAATTCAAAATAATAATGCTATTTGGGTGATTGTTAATTAACTTACCAAGTTAGTGTATTTTATCCCAATTATAGAAATGAATTAATTCGATGAGTTGGAAAAGCTCTATATTTGAGAGGTAGTGAAGTCACGAGGTACCAAATTTAATTGTCTCTAACCAAAACCCTAGATTTAACTCATGATTTTGGCGATCTATTAAATAAGGCCTTGGAACCCAGCTGGACATGATCATGGATTATTTACTTTAAATATTTGGGAATTCTAAGCATACTATTCAAACTTTGGAGGATATGGTATAAGAACGTGAGATGGAATTTAGTGGTTAGTGAGAGGACCATTTTCCATTAGTGGAGTTTTCCTATAATAACATTTATCCAACATCATTATATATGGATATGTTTGAAGCCTTACATAGATGACCATGTCGATCTCCACTTTATTAGGTAGTGACTGATGAAACCTTCATGAGCAGTCCTAGTCTTATCAATGAAACAATAGATAAAATATAGATGATTAGAAAATAGATGTTAATGACCCAAATTCATTATAATTCATACACATATCATCATTATTTCCCTTTTTCTTTTAATATAGATAATAATGTTTTATTGTGAGTATCTATGAGGTTAGGGAATCGAGAACTGGGTAAACATGGAAATCTAGCTCCTTGGTATGCAGGACCATTTGAGATTCTAAATCGTATAGGTAAAGTGAACCATCAACTAGCTTAAACACCAGAATTCAATTCTATCCATAATATTTTACACATATCTCAACTAAATAATCACCAACCAGATCCAACTCACATGATCAGGTGGGATTATGTGACAGTTGATATAGATGTGACAATCATTCAAACTCCAATATGCATTTTGGATAAGTGAGATATGACCTTGAGAGGTAGACTTATATCTTTGGTATAGATATTATGGAAACATGTCCACTATCAAGAGGATACTTGGGAATAAGAGTGGTTTATGTGAGACTAATGTCTAGAACTTTTATAACACACCATCGACCTATATCTTTCCAAGGATAGAAAACTCAATGATGGGAAGAACGGGACACCCCTGATTTGAGGTACATTATTATTTTATTTTAAGTTTCTCTTAGATCCATTTAGTTTTGGGAGGTTTAGAGGGGTTATTGGTTGAAAAAATGGATTTTGGGATTTTAGAGGTCCACCATGTCTTAATGTTGGGTGTGGTAGAGGAGTTTAGCTTATGTAAGAGAAATTATCATTGAGCGTAAGGGTATTAAACTTCACATAAGTGTAGTTTTCATCTATGTGGAGGTCATATGCTGTGAATGAGGGTATTTACATCAGGGTACTTGTGTAAGGGTCCATGTGTGAGGTTCTTCACGCTAAGTTACTTTTCAAAGATTATGTAAGGGTGAGTGTTTGAGTGGGTTGTGGGGTATTGAGTGCACTAAAACTAGTGAAATGGACAAGGTGGCCATTTTGGTGGGTATTTAATTTTGGAGGTTCACTTATGAAAAGAAAGGTGATATCATGCCATGCAAGTGGGCATGGTGGCTAGGTTTGATATGGGGGTGGGATCTGAGCAGGTAGTTTGGAAATGATGAAGTAAAAACCACCACATCATGGTCCAAGGTGTGGTGGGTCAAAAAAGGGGAAGTATTTTCTTACCGCATCATAATAATTGTCATAGGAGAGGTCTTGGTGGTTGGTCGGAGTTGACCTCATCTGATGGTTCAAAACAGATTGAGGAAAATCACTACACCTGGGTATAAGACATGGTGTCGGTCATCTTAATTTTTAAAATGGCCGAAACGACCGTTGAGTTTTTTAGGGGGGGTTAAGAGTTGTGTGTTGGAATAGGAAAACACATGCAGTATTTTTTGGGGATCTTAACTAAATTTTTGACCCAATTAATTCAAATAAAAACCCTTATTATTTCTTGAATCATTAGGGCTTGTAAACAAGAGGCTTCCATGAGCATTTTGGGAAAATCTCCTCTTTTTAGAAGTTCTTCATTTCATTTGTGGATAAATGAATGGTTGGAGGTAGGTGGATTCTCTCCCACTTTACTTATTAAAAGAACTTAAAGGATTATGATATCTAATTTAGATGATTTTTCTTTATAAATAGATAAATTTGGACTTCCCTATTGAATATAGTGATTTTGGTTAATTTTTTTTTCAAAAAATATCATTTTGATATGTGAGAACTGGACATGAACCTAGGATATGTGCACATTCAAACTACATTGAAAAAAGGACTTATTGATTTAGACTTGGATTCTGTACCATCTATTTCACATTGGGTTACTCTACCAAATAACGACTTGGGTTGAAGGACTAGGGGTTTAGGTTAAGAGTTGGGTATGTTTTAGGGATCTCATTTTATGGGGGATGCATTGGAAACATGGAATGGTTCTACATTAGAGGGATTGGGTGCATTACATGGTTATTTCACTACTTGTTTACTATAATTATAATCATGTTCTTTGTTTATTATGTTCCTGTTGTTTTTATATAATTATTGTGAGATAACTTGTTATTATCTTAGTGGTGTGTGTGGGAAGTCTCTGGTGGATTGCCTATCAGGTTGTATACTCACCCCAATATATAAAATTTTATGTATATATAGGCATTATTTATCATAATACAGGTAAGGGAAAAGGTATATTAATTTTCTAGTGGAGCATCTTGATGAACTGGTCATTGTTGCTTGAGGATGGAGTTTGGAGTTGGTTATGGTGCATCATTTGGTGTAGTGCCACAGTTGGCACCTGGGTCATCTCTAAGTCTTTTAGGTTTATGGATACATTTGGTTATAATATTCATGATACATCTCTAATTACCAGTTTTGGTTTTATTGGAGTTTTTTTGCATGTTTTCTTTCATGCATCATGTTTATCTATTTTATAACATTATGGTTATTGGTCATAGGTTATGTTGTGTATGAAGAAAAATCACCCCCAATGTTTTCATTCACCCTTAGAATTTATTTCTAGGATTTAGTGTCTAAGGGATTCACTTAAGGTTGGTAACACATTGGTCCTACCCAAGACAATGGGATAGGGTTGGGATATTACATGAGGAATGGTTTTGAAATCTAGGGAAACAATGTTAAGGGGTTCTTGAGTTCAGTTATCAGACCAAGGAGACCAGTGTAGGTGTGGAAGTCATCATATCCTTTCTCCAAGACTCTGATAACCTGATTTTCAACCTATATCTCTGATACATCGATTGAGGGGTACATGTAAGTTGGTTCATGAATCATATGTTGGAGTTGGTTACATAAAATCAACTTGTTTAGTACTTGATTACTTATTTTTATTATTAATAAAGTGTCTTTATCACATTTTTATTGTTCCTATGCATGACATTTGTATGTAATAACATTATAAGAAACTATTCCATTATTATAGGTTCTAAAAACTCATCTCAATGTTCAATAGGTTGGGTTTCTCTAAAATAAAGGCATAACCCAGCCCGTGGGATCATTCCAGAGCTAAGGGAGAAAGAACACACGACTTCAGTGCATTTCACACAACTCCTTATTTGGAATCAATATGACTTGTGTATGAAAGGCGACATAAAAGAAACCAAGTTTTTTAGGCACTCTAGAGGTACCCAAATACCATATAAGGAAGGGATGTGAAAAATTGGATTGATTCATGCAACCCTAATGTTCTAATGCAATCCCTTTATAAAAAAAGGTACCGATAGACCCCAACCTTACGAGAACTTCCATAGAAGACAAAGTCACAAGGAGTGTGCAAAACTTTTTCATGACATAGGTAGATTTGTGAACCTGAATCCACCCACTTTGTCTATAAATTGAGTATCACCCCCCATTTGGGGGATAAAATTTTGGAAGTTGAAGTGTCGACTATTGTTCACACAACCCCTTATTCTATGACCTCATGAAACTCTATACCACTATGGATCCCCAAAGGTAGAGAACTTGTGTGACTAACCTCACATAGTCCCAAACTTTTTGTGACTCATTTTTGAGATGTACTCATATGACTTCCCCTAAATTATAGATGGGTACATGCAAGATGAGTTCCCTTTGTGCAACACTATCTTTATGTGACTGCATAAGTTATGAGAACCTATACCCCCAATATCCATTGTATTCACTTGTGTTAAAGCCTATGGTTCATGAGACCCTACTTGCATGCAATAATATCCGGGTCCTTAACCCAATGACTCCTCACACCAAACATAGTTTCACAAAAGTTGAGTGCTCATGTGCCCCACACCTACTCCAACTAGGTCCACCCATGCCTTGATCACCCATGCGACCCATATCATCTACCCCTATGTCCAAAATTATTGATTCAAGCATATCATAGATGGATGAATCACCTATTTCTCCTAGTAATAGGCACCCTAATTCCTTTTTATCCTAATTATAGGCACCCTAATGTCAAGATCCCCATTTTTCACTTCACCATGATAATGTTTACACCATAAACCACCCAGAGGCACCTATATAGTATACATGTAAGCCCCAAAGGTGGAATAAACAAGGGAATTCGAACACCTTTCCCTATAGGTAGAACTAATGTCGTATGATCCTATCATACCTAGAAATGGTATCCTTAGGAATATGCTCCTACCACATCTGATCCGCATGACATAAAACCTCATAGCCTAATGTCCTAGTTGTACAATGTTAAACTGTATGACAACATCTCAATACATGAAATTAAACTATATCCCTAACCTATATGGTGGAAATAGGATTCCCCATGTATGAATATAATGGGATGACACCACACCTACTACCTTGTTCAATGAAAATAGGATTCCCCATATATGACCATCATGGAATGAAACCTTCTTCCCTATCCTAGGATAAGACACCTACAACGAGCATCTCACATGCATAATCCCCAAACCATCTTCTCACCTTCATGAGATAAGACACCAGCTATGGGAAAATCATATGAATAATCCCTACAATATCCTATCAATATAATGGTATGAGACACATGTGATGGGAATCCTCTATGTGTAATCCCCACACTATCATTTCCTATTGCTTCTTCCCAGATGCAATCATCCTTACCGCATGATAATAAACTGCATGGATTGGTCCTATCACATGACCTTAAACTATGAAATCGAACTACATGGGTTTTGATCCATGTATCCTAATAGGTTAAATAGGATACCTCCCTGAGGTTTATTCCTAACACACCTAGGGAACCTCCTAGAGGTTCAATCTTGATTCCCCAACACCACCATTAAATCTTAATGTCTTCCCTCTAGATGATGGTAGATTTCAAGTGTGATCATATGCCCTTTTGAGACACAATCAACCTCACCAAAATATCTCCAAAATAGGTTAAATATATGACCAAACTATCTCCATAATATGTTAAACCTATGACTATCCTATCCCTATATAATGTTAAACATATGAAAATCCTATCCCCACAATATTTTTATAACAACCATGATCTTTATTACACATTAATACTTGAATTATTACATAAAAGTACACTTAATACAACCCAAGAGATCAATAAGTCTAGTTTATTTTGGAATTAGGTAAAAACATAACACCATGAACATGGGATAAAACAACATTATTAAAAACTTCCTGAACATTCTTTATTGAAAAATTCTTTAACATGATCAAAATAATCCTTCGAACTTAAAACCACATGGGATAACCTAGGGACATACATAAGAAAGGTGTGAGCTATAAATCCCAATAAGGGAATAAAAATGGAATAAGTGATACATGTTAGACAATAGGCATATCAATGAGGAATAAAAGGAACATGAATAATAAGGCATGATATAACATGATAATCATAACATGGGAAATGTGGAAACAACTTAAAACACCGAATCATAAACATAGGTCAAGGATAAACTACCAAGACTTCATGGTGGACAAAGTAAAATAATGTAATCAGGTACAACCCTATCCAAACATGATTTATCATGATAATAAACATTACCAAATGCATTGGAGAGCTATCTGGGCACACCCATCATAATCATTTCATTCTCATGCTTAAGTGTGCCACACAGATCATAAAACATGGATTCATTCAACACGATAATTTATTCCATGATAAAGGAATGTAAAATAAATACATTTTAATTCCACAATAAATAATTATATGTTCATAAAGGTGAATTCCCTTGATATAAAAATTGGTATGGTATTTACTACAGAATTATTTTGGCATGAAAAATCACAGTTAAATTTCGGCAGCATAAAGACACTTAAAAATTCATAAAAATGGTTGATGAGAGATAAAGGGGTATCTAATTATTTTGATATAAAATTATAATTAATAGGGACATGGAAAATAATATCCCAACATTATAAATTTTTAAATAGAAGGTATAAGGTAATGAAGAAACATGAATAGAGAAAAGAATCCTTACGAAATTACAGCATGGTAATGGGTGTAAATAAAGGATCATGGGAGGATTAATGAGAGTTAAAGGAAGATATAATAATTTATAAATAAAATTTATAGTAATTTTAATATTTAATATAATATCCCATTATAATAAAATGAAAATTAAAATGTATAACATAAAAGGAGTGTTTGATAAAAGAGGAGTGGAAGATCCCTTACAGAATTTCAGCATAGTAACGACTTAGGTAAGTGTCTAAATGAGGGAGAATAAATGATACATCATTAAAATAAAATAAATTTTATAGTAATTTAATGATTATAAATTAATTAAAATATAATCAATTGAAATTAAAATAACTAATTTCAAAGACGGTGCTTGAATTTGAAAGGAGGAGAGGAAGGTGAGGATCCCTTACTTGAGTGTGTGACAAAAAAGGCTTGATAAGAAATTCTTGAGAGATTGGGGGAACCTTGGGAGGACTCTATAGAGCATAGGGTATAGTATGGTCGTTCTCCAAAGAGTTTTAGTGAATAGAAATGGGATATTGGGCAAGTTTATATAGAAAAGGAGGGAGATTTCTTTATTATTTAGGTTTTGGACTCCACATAACAAAATATTCAAAACCAAAAACCATACCATGATTTTTCCCATGGTTTCTTCCAAATGGTAGTATTTTAAATTATTTTATAATTCCAAGGGCCTAAATTATTAAAATATTTCCATTGGTGATGTGGAGGTGAGTCACACTCTTAAAGAAATGGTTTTAAAATCTTAAAATATATTATAAGTCTTGGAGGATTTATAATGGCTTTAAAAAATAAATAAAATAAACTTAAAATAACATTATTTTAAATTTAAAACATATATTTGGTCGTGGATAATATTATTAAATCACTTTTGGGTCATTTTTATGTCATAAAATACAAAGTATATTTATACGGTATTTAATATTTATCTGAAAATTCGACTGTCTTAGAAAATTATGAAAAATTCACCAATGGATAATTTTGATATTATATTCTAAAAATAATATTAATTTTATATAAATAATTTTCTAAATATTTTAAGTTTTTTACTTTTAAAATAATAATGGATATTTATTTAAAATAATAGTTTTTTTGGAAATAAGAGTTTTTAAACCCTAATAAAATACTACATTTGAATTCATAAAAATTATATGATCATTTATATTTGATAAAGATTATTTTATATTAATATTTTATTAATATTTTATTTATTTCAAAAATTCATTAATTTATAAATTCACTAACTAAATTTGAATATTAACTAAAATACAATTTTTTTCTTTATAGAATCAAAATAAAAATCATTTACAAAGTAACAATAATAGGATGAAAATATATTAATTATTATATAAAAAATAATTTACATAATCATATTGTTAAGGTATTGATACATATCCCTTTAATACACCATCAAACTTCCTAAGAGTAAGGTGCATGATGGTGGGGATTTCATGGGGCGGTTCAGTGAACATGGTTTGGGTTGTGATCTTGATGAGCTTGAAATTATCCCATAATTGGTTTCACTCATGCTTAAGTTTTTGGATATCATCTTGGGATTGTTCTAGGGAAAATACCAAAAATGATATCTCCCTAGGAATCTATGATAAATGGTCTTCATAGGGTACAATCCTACTGTTTGAGGCCATCACTTCCTTTGTCTGTATCAATTGGATTTGTTAAAACCTTATATTTATAATAATCATGTGATCACTATTAAAAGACTATATTATATATGGTAAAGATACTTAATGGTAATTAAAATCCAATTGGATATAATAAAACAAAATAAGTGCATGTGTTTTCTATAACCATATTATATAATAATACATTTAATTGAATCAAAAAGTGATTTTTATTCATAACAGTTTGGGTCGTTACAATTTTAAACCTATGACCAGACTACCCCCAAAAGACATTAAACCTATAACCAACCTTTCCCCACAAGATGTTAAACCTATCACTTACCTATCCCCATAAGACACTAAATCTATGGACAACATATATATATAATACCCTAAACCTATGACCCCACTAGATGATCCAGAATATTTGCCTCATGTAATGAACATGAGATGCCTGAGGGAAAAAGATTTAGAAGTATTATGCCCCTGGAACAAAATACCCCATGATGGACATGGGATTCCTTGGGTCCCATGCCTAAGATGAATCATTCTCAAGAATACCTCGACTTTGAAATAGGAATACTTTACAGGTTCCCAACACACCCAACATCTATAGACGTCTAGATGTGTCCAATGTCACCATCAACTCTGATTGTAGGTAGCTGCTTTGTCCTGAAAGAAGTATCATAATTAACCAGTATCCACATCAATATGGTATTAAGAATGAGCTTCACAAACATAACTTAAATTTATAAGGGTGACTTATACTAGGAAACAATATCCAAGTATGAATCCATGGAAGGAGTAACCAACATCCCATCATTCCCTTTAAATCAAGGATCCGACATCACTAACCCTTGTGGTAGTGGATGCCCACCTTTGGAAAGTGAGAATATGGGGCAACAAACCAACCACTTTGGAGAAGGTGTTAATAGTCCATAAAAGAAAAAAAATTTAGGAGAGGAGAGGAAGTAAAAAGATAATCATAACCACATGTGGTTCATGGACCCTGATTGAAAGTGTTGGAAAACAAAAGAGTGAACCTGATGTGAATATATTCTACTTTAAATATGAGTAGATCAATAACATTGGAAACCACTAGATTTGTATGTCACTAGATCCATACATTTGTATTTAGGCTCACCAAATCAATATGGTGGGCCAAACATGACACTGTTGAGAGAAATTGGGCATCTCTAGAATAAGTCATCATCGACGTGTATCCTTCCTCCATTTTTGAACCATATTAGAAATAATGGATAATGTTGGGCATATTAGGAACCACTTTTATCATACCAGTATTTTCGATCAACTTCAAGCATGATACATGACTCGAGATATTTAAAATTTTCAATGACCCACTACCAGTAGGTGTGGGGGTATGAGAATCGGTGGTGCATAAATCATGACAACTATGCTCCTACCACAGCGGCCACCACTTCCATGGTTACCAAGATCCCTCGCCCCACCTCCCTCTAAGAAATTTTGAAATAGAGGTTCATTGATGCCATTATTCATCGATATAAATAGAAATAGGTTATCCTAACCAAGGATATGGTATGTCAGGACCTTGAATCCACAACAACTCATCGACGTCGCCACCACCAAGGGTCTCATAGGAGGAAGAACCCCCAAATCCCCATGAAAAATCATTTCAGGAACCTATCCCTAGATCATGAAAATGGATCATATGACACCCTATGGTGTCAATTTTTTGGTATTAATATATTTATTGTTTTTTCCATTGATTTTAGGGGTATTACAGGTTAAAGTTTAGAGTTTTGGAGGATTTTCCAAGGGTGCATAGTTAAGGTTCATAGTTTTTAAACCGCGTGAGTTCCCTAGGAAAAATCGTGTGCCCTATTCAGTGGTCCTACTAGAAGAGCATGTTTAGGGAAAACATTTATGTAACCATGCATCCCAGGTGTGGAAACTATGTACCTATTAATAGAGGTGATATTTATGGTTTGCAACAGTTTGGAAAACCATGTAGTGTAACCATGCTACTTAACCAAGTTGGCTTATTTTTGTCTTTTTACTCTTATTTTTATTTTAGTATTACACAACAAGCCTCCTCCATTCAACTAACATGACCCAAATTCCTCTCATGGTGTTTTTTCCTCCCTCAAATATCCCCCATGTTGTATTCTAGGGGTTTTCTTGGTGTTTCTTTGTTTAGAACAAGAGGTATGAGTCCCTCTTCAATCTTAATATTATTTTCTCTCATTTTCTACAATACATATAACCCTAATGACCATTATTAGATTATTTTATTGGATAGGGTTTATTGGAATTGGGTATTTTGGTTTGTAATGGTTGTGATCCATAATAGGAGTCCCTTTCCAGTGGATTTTGTTAAAGGTGACATGGTCTTACTACTTGAGGTGGGCGTTTCTTTTTCATTTTATTTTATTCATGAGTTCCATTATTTATTAGGTTTATAAATTCATTTTTGGACTAGATAATAATGGTGTAGACTATATAAGGTTGTTTTTATAAATTATTCATTGAATTTGACTGATTTTTATGTGGAAAATGGGTGAAATTTCATGCTTGAAATGATATATTGATGATAAATGGTATTTTATGCAATCCCCATGTTTGATAAAATTACAAGGTTGGGTTTATTAAAGAAACACACTTGTTTTTGGTGTCTTAATCAAAATAAGGATTATAAAGTGGCTTTAATTTTTTGTGTTAAAAGAGGTCTTTCATGTTTTAAAGTGTGTTTTAGTGTTAAAACGTGGAATTGAGTTTCCCTTGAATTTCGTGGTTTTATTCATTGATGATTATGTTTTCATTTGGAATTATGTTGGCATTACAAGATGTTTTGAAAAAGGGGATTTACAAATTTATATGTTCTATGTATAAAAGTGAAGGCTTGGTTGGCACCTTGTGATGTGTTGATTGTTGATTATGACCTTGTTGAGCCCCCTTTCTTTTGTTGATGTTGTTCTTATCCTTGTGATGCATGATTGGTTATGTGACTCATGTTGTGGTTGTGTTTTGGGTATCAATTTGAGGGAAGTATGGTAGTTTGGAAGTATTTTATTGTGGTATTATCCCTATTGGCTTGTTATTGTCATGTGACGATGTTATTATTCATTGTCTACCTCCATTAATATTCCATTAGGATTTTTAGGTTTATAAGTGGGAGGTAGGGGTGAATTGATTTTATATTTGAGGGTTTTACCTAGATATACCCTACTTAGTTATATATAACACATATCTTTGGGGTTTGTCACTAAGGAGACTACTTAGAGAGATTCAGTGGATAAATGTGTGACCATACCATGTCGGTAGTTAGGTTCAAATTTACATGTCATGTGTGGTCCCATTAGTACTCTTGGTTTTGTATCATGCTATGTATATATTATTATTAATTTTGTTAAAATATATTGAAACATTCATTTTTTATTACTTGGATGGAATTTATTGATGTGTTTATCCTTTTTTGGTTTATCCTTATTTTTGGCTAGTGTTATTCCATCTGTTAATTTATCATGTTGCTTCTTGATTTCCTATACCCATTTCCTTGTTTTACCTAATTTGGGTGTGTGTGTGCTTTTAAAGGAATTGGGGAAAGTGGTTTAAAAAATGTAACTTTTTATTAGCATGATTTCATAACATTTTAAACCATGTGTGGGTTTAATTTCAAAAGAGTGAATTTTAAAGAAAAATGTGTGGTTTTCCTTGGAGTTGGATTTGTTTTGAAATAGCACCAATTTTATGAAATAGTTTTACAAAGGAAATTTTTGGGTAATTGCATGTTTTAAAATTTATTTTCTCCTATGCTTTAAAGTGAAAATGAAAAACTATTTTCCACACCTTATTTTAAAACTATCATAATTAGTTTCTTAAATAAAATAAGTGAAGTGGACTCATGGTGGTATCTAACTTCCTTCAGATCACACCCAACATAATCACATTGGAGGGTATGTATTATTTGTGTCTTATGTAGGTTTTTTTAGATCTTGTATTTCAGGTTGGATCCAGTGCCATATTCCTTTTAAGTGTATGGTTATTGGGATAATGGTGGTGATTTGAGTGTCATGAGGAGATGATGATCAGACCTTCGGTTTGTACAATCAGTTGTATTGAGTTTGTTTGGACTCTTTGGTCTTCTGTTTTGTCTATTTTAGATTCCATTGTAGTTTTATAACTCTGTATCTATTGTTTATTTATTTTAAATTCCCTATTTGGTTTGTTCTTTATTATTTATAATATTTCTTGTTTGAATGTTGGTTTTGTTAAAATTATTGAGGTTAAAACAATCCCCAATAGTTATGTTAAATTCCCTAGATTCTTGAGTTCAGCCTCAGGGGATCGAGGATACTCCTTGGGTATGTGGATATCCGATTCGAGCACCAAATCAGATAGAGAACCAGGTTGGTTTGTTACAAAATGGAATTAGAGGATCTAGGTTCTCAAAATGGGACTTGGTTCATGATATTCACCTTTATATTATTTGGGTTCAGTTATAGAAATGGTATAGGACCATCGGGACTCAAGTGGTATGTCTAGGAAAGTGCTTGTCCAACTCTTTCTTATATCGGATCTAAGGTTGTCATCAGTGGTAAAGAATTTTCTCTTGTTTTTTAGGTCATGGTGGATTTTTATTGAGATTTGAAAATGTTTTGGGTTGTGTGAGGTTTCAAAGAAATAATTTCATAGGTTCTTAGATAATGGAATCTCTGAAATGTTTTGGGTGATTTGAGGTTTTATTATGAAAGTTTTAAAACCATGTTAAAATTAATTTAGAGTTTGTGCTAGTTTTAAAATGATTTGGGTTTGTGGTGTGAAATGTTTCCAAATATTTTGAACTATGGAATGTGACCTCAGTTTGGTTTCTTTGAGTTTTTGGTCTCCTTGTGTGAAAGTTTAGAGGTGTTTTGTAATCCTGTTTTGGTTTGGATTTCTTGTGTTTGTTCTCATTGTGTTGAGAAATTTTATAGTGATTTTATTGAGTGATTTTCTTTGTTTTTGATGTTTTAAAATTATTTTTATAGAAAGGAATTAGTAAATTTGGAATGGAATGACCAGGGTAGTTTTCCTAGTGTTTTAGAAGCTATTCTTCTAATTTCTATCTCTACCTAGACTCAAGATGGAGTGGTAGAGCCATGTTCTTCCCATATTGTGGATCATACATGAGAGTTTTTGAATAGATAACCTCAAATTTTCTATGGTGATCATGGAACCCATGAGGAAACTAAGTAGTTAGACAAGGTTGAAGAGATTTTTGACTTAATATGGACTTCTGAAGCCTCTAGGGTGAGGTTCACCATTCCCTTATTCGAAGGTTTGGGTTAGGGAGGTGGAAACTCACTGTTTATACTGAAACAATCAAGGATCTCTCTTGGGTATATTTCAAGGCTACCTTTGTTCAGCAGTTTTATCTTGAAGAAGTGGGAGTCAAGAAGGAAATGGAGTTTCTAGGTATCCTCCAAGGTGACCAGTCAGTGAAAGAATATGTTGAAATTTTCACTAGATTTGAACCTTAATCTCTAGAGTTTTGTGTTGATGATAAAAAGAAGGAATGGTTCTTTTCTAGAGTCCTATATCCAGATCTTTGTTCACCAGTGTTGTAGTCGGTCCTAGCTACCTTTGAGGAAGCAGTTTTGAAGGCTGTTGTTGTCGAAGCAATCTTGGCAGGGAAACCTATGGAAAGTTATTCTTTGATTTTCATTGTATCTCATAAATAATATATGGTTAGTGATAAAGGGTAATTGAAAGGTAAAAAGTATGGGAATTCATATTCTCAACCTTCCATTCTGGTTTTATAAAAGGGGTAGCTAGTTGTGTGTTTCTAGTGTGGGAAGTCTGATTATGTTTGAAATTCCTATCTATCAGCTCCAAATACCAATCATCTATACAGTTTCCCTCATCACATTCAGAAGTTTTTTGAGATGGTTAGGCATAGTAAGGATAATACTTGAACCATCTCAAATCCGATTAGTTGTGTTCTATTTTTTCACTTCCATTAGAGAGTTGGAAACCCTGCCTTATTTTGAGAGATAATCTTTTTGTAACTTTGATTTTAGATTGGGGTATTGTCCCATATTTTTTTTACTTATATTTATTTTTATGAAATATATTAAATGAATTTTGGTCATACTTTCATATCTTTTTAGATGTTCATACCTCATTTTTTTCTTGTTACTCTTTTAAGATGTAAACTATGGGCTATATTCTATTCATTGGTTTGGATGTGGGTGGGACTTAGTGCATATTCTTAGATTCTTGGGGGTATGGTTCTATTTTCTATTAGTCTATTGATTCCACCGTGATGTATTTCTCTATTATAACTACAATGGAATGGTGTTTCAGGGATTTGGATGTGAACACCCTCGTATTCCAACTACGACCCTTAGGTTAGAACCAATTAATTCTTAGAAAGAAATGAATTTTTTCCTTATGATTCATGGTTTTTCATATGCCTTGTGATTTTTTGATCCATTTTTTGATCCTTTGGGAGGTTCATCACTCATTTTATTTTTTTGGTCTTGGTTTGGTTAGCTTTGGTGGGTGGAGCTTCACAAATTCCATTTGGAGATTTTAGGAAAGTAGTTTCTCAATGCCATTCTCTTATTTTGTGGGAAAAGATTGTCAATTAATAAACCATTTTATATTGGTTTTAAATTGTGGGTATACCAATGTTTAGTCTTTATTTCTTTATTATTATATATCTTCTGGTAGTTTGAAATGCTTGTTTTGGTGAGTAGGATTGTGTCCCCTTGGAGATGATGCTTCTATTGGGTGTGCCTATATTGAATTTTATCAATGATATATAAATTATAAATAGTGGGGAGACCTGTATTGGTTCTATATGTGTTTTTTACTTTTTGTGAATCTGAATTGTCAAGTTCATTCCTTGTGCCATTGGTTTTGAGGCTTTGGAGGTTGGTGGTAATTGATTCCTTTCTAGGGTGAATGTTTTCTTGGTTCCCATAGTTTTTCAAAGTTTTTGGGTAATTCAAGGAGGAATAAAGTGGTATGGTGGGGAGTTTGTGACACATTGATGTGTTAATTTATTATTATTAATATTTTGGTTGATTTTCCCTTAATTTTGGGGGTATTCTAGGTCGAAATTTGAAGTTTTGGATGTTTTTTTAGGGGTGAATTGTTAAGGTGCACAATTTGTAAATCATGGAGGTTCCCTAGGGGAAACCATGAACCCTGTTTAGTGGGAATATTGTGAGAGTAAAGTTAGGGGAAAAAGTTTCATAACCATGTGGACCATGTTTGAAGACTTTGTACCTCTTAACAGAGGTGATCTGCATAGTTTTTGTACGGTTTGGAAAACCATGTGGGGTAATCATGTAGCCTACCCAGGTTAGGGTATTTTTTCTTTTCATCTTATTTTTCTTTGATGCTTCCACCTCAAGCCTCCCCCATTCTACTCCCATAACCCAAATACCTCCCATGGGGTTTCTTCCTCCCTCTAATATCCTCCTTAATGGATTATAGGTGTTTTTTAGTGGCTCTTCATTCAGATCAAGAGGTATGAGTCCTTCTATCTTCTTCTTGTTTTATCTTTTTTTCTCAAATCCCTCTAACTCTAATGGACATTCTTGGAAAATTTTCTTGGTTAGGGTTGATTGGAATTGGGACATTTGGGTTGTAATGGTTATGATCCATAGCAGGAGTCCCTTTCAAGTGGAATTCTTCAAAGGTGACATGGTCTCTCCACTTGATGTAGGTGTTTCAATTTCCATTGTTGATTGGGTTTATAAATTCATGTATGGCCTAAATAATCATTGTGTGGGATATATAAGGTTATTTTTCTAAAGTATTTATTGACTTTTATTTATTTTCATGTAGAAAATGGGTGGAATTTCATGATCAAAATGGAAACTTGATGTGAAATGGTATTTTCTGCACTCCCTTTGTTTGATAAAATTCCAAGGTTGATTTTATTAAAGAAACACACTTGGTTTTGGAGTCTTAAGAAAAATTAGGTTTATAAAGTGGATTTCATTTTTCTATTAAAATATTTATTTCATGATTTAAAGGGTGTTTCTATGTTAAAATTTGGAATGGAGTTTTCCTTGAATTGCGTGGTTGTATTTTTTTTGATGATTATGTTTTCCTTTAGAATTATATTAGCTTTCCAAGTTACTTTTAAAAATGGGATTTCCAAATGTATATGTTATACATATAAAAGTTAAGGCCCAATTGTCACCTTGTGATGTGTTTATTTTTTATTATTCCCTTGTTTACCCCCATTTTTTTTTGATATAGTGATTATCCATGTGATAGATTCTTGGTTATGCAACCCATATTGGGCTTGTGTGTTGGGGATCACTTTTAGGGTAGTGAGGGAGGTGGGAAGACTATGATTATGGTAATATCCCTAGGTTCTTGTTATTTTCATGTGATGATGTTATTATTCATGGTCTACATTCGTTATTATTCCATAAAGAGTCTTAGGTTTCTAAGTGGGAAATAGTGAGAAATTTCTTGGATACTTAATATTTTTCACTATCTAGCTCCCCTTAATTGTACATAACACCTATATTTAGGGTTCATCACATAGGATACTACTTAAAGAGATTCAGTGGATAGATATGTGACCATCCCCTACCGGCAGTTAGGTCTATGTTTGTGTGTCTTGTGCAGTCTTGTTAGTCCTTGTGGTTTCTATTCATGCTATGTATCTATGATCATGACTTCTTTTAAATATATTGACAGGTGCATTTTTTTTATTAGATTTAATTTCTTTATGTGTTGATTTTTTTTTATTTTAGACTTGTTTTTGGATTGTGTTATTCCATACATTAATTAATCATGTTTTTTCTTGATTTTCTACCCTTATTTCCTTGTTTACCCTAAGTTGGGGGGGTGTAAGCTTTTAATGGAATTGGGGAAATTAGTTTTAAAAATGGACCTTTGTATTAACATGATTTTGAAATATTTTTAACCATGTATGGGTTTAAATTTAAAAATCATGAAGTTTAAAGAGAAATGTGTGGTTTTACTTGGAAATAGATTTGTTTTGTAATAACACTAATTCCACGAAATGGTTTTACAATGGGGATTTTTGAGGAAGTGCGTGTTTTAAAATTGATTTTCTCTTATGATTTAAATGGAAAATGAAAACCTATTTTTACATGCCTTATTTTCAAACTAGAATAATGGGTTTCTTAAATAAAATAAGTGAAATGGGATTATGGTGGTATCATACTATCTTTGGATCACACCCTATATACTCATGTTGGTGGGTATGTAGTCTTTGTGTCATGTGTAGGTATTTTTAGGTATTGGATTTTAGTTTTGATCCAATTCCATATTCCTTAGAAGTATATGGTTGTTGGGATCATGGTGGTGACTTGAATTTCACAAGGAGATGGTGATCGGACCTTCGGTTTCTACAACCAGTTGGATCAAGTTTGTTTGGCCTCTTTATTATTATATTTTGTAACTTTTATCTTCTGTTGTAGTTTTGTAACTATATATATATTGGTTATTTATTTAAAATTCCCCCTTTGGTTTATGCATTATTATTAATGACACGCCTTGTTTGGATGTTGGATTTTTTTGAATTCTTGATGGTGAAACTGTCCTCAATGGTTATGTTAAATACCCTTGATGTTGTCGCTAGCTATGGGGATTGGGGATACTCCTTGGGTATTTAGTGGGCTGGTTTAGGTTCCAGATAAGATAAAAAATTAGGTTGGTTCATTACATCTTTCTCCCCTATACCAAAGAGGTAGGGGATGCTTGGGTTTCACCCATGATTACCACCACTCAGGAGCTTCCTAGGAGTGATCTCACCCGACCATACCAATAATGTCGACCAAATCCACAGGCTAACAAGTAGACCGACCTTACCCCTGTTCCATTGGACCTAATTCATAACATTTAACACTAAAGCTGGGGGAAGACCACAAACCCTTCCCAACAAGAGGCCTCTCCATTAGCTTCAGTGTCCCTGACCATCCCCAATGCACCTCATCCCACCCTTGAAACCACCACACTGAGCCCTATCTTTTCCTGGTTGGGATTGAGACCCTAGTTAACCACTAGAAAGGTTGGTTTAACTCTCCCCATAATAGGAACCACTAGAACCTGTAATGTTCCATCCCATGAAAAATAATTTTATAGTAGAGGAACTCCATGAAACACCACAAATCGATGCAGAGTTACTCCCTATGACATAGACTTTCCCTGCCTCAAAGATCCATCCCAGGGTAGAAGGAAGAACAACCATCATGGGCACTATTCCTAAGGCACCAATTATAGAACATGTGGGAGGAATTCTCAAAACCCTTAGGGGATCAAACTTATGGGTCTCACACTCGGGGATCTCCCACACTACCTAATGTAGGAACAAGGGAAACGTCGCATCACCATGAAACTCTTAGACTCTAAGGTGATGGACAGATCGACAGAAACACCTCCACCCCCACCATGATAATAGGGGGAAGAAGATCATTGAATAAGGACTCAAATACCTAAATATGAGGTCCATAAGTTTCCTAGATCCCTCCATAGGTATATTCATGTAGAAGATGTATTGGCCTCCTTCCAGGGGATCACATTGCAACCATACCAAAAACTGTCAGCCTCTATCCTCTTTGCCTCCACTCTTGATCCACATATAGATTTTATCTCTCTTGTGTAGTACCCCAAGACACCCAGAGAGGGGAGGGGTGAATCAGGGTGTCAACTTTTTCTTCTTAAAGTTGTGGATCTTGTTCCCACGTTGGTAGGAACTACTTAAACCTGTATGATGGATATGATAATCAATGAAACATTCACATGCAAAGAGATAACAAAACAATTTTACTTGGTTCAACACTAAGGGATACGTCCAATGAGAATACGCCGAAAAGTTGCCGGTCATACCAAATTACACTAATCTTCACTAGTCGTGGATTACAATGGTTTGGGAACAATCACTCTTTCCCAGGATCACTGCCTTTACAAAGGTTCAGGGATAACTCACTTCTTCCCTCCGGTCACTCCCGTTGACTCCCCCTGGCACACTTCCCTTGGTGAAGTCACACTCAATTTATAGACATGAAGGTCTCTTCAATAGATTTGCATTGAAGTATTTGTCTCATGTTCAACATGAGACTTTGCTTGCATCATGGTTCAGAGTTAATGCTCTTTTGTATTCAATCTTCTTCTTTAGTGCAATAACTGAATGCACTGTATCTTCTTATTCTCTTCCTTTGATTCCAAATACTGACACCTGAGTGTTTTGAAATAATCCCCTCTTTCTATGCAGATCTGAGTTTATTTGCACGAACCGTTCTTCTTCTCTTCGCAAAGCACAATGAGGGTGTTAAACACCAGTCATGTGTGTGTGGAACCACTTCTCTTCAAAGAACCAAATTGTTCATTGTTCTTCTATATTTGTAAATGAATACATCATCTGTTGCTCCAAAGGTATCGATCAATCTTACGGCTTTCGTGCAGCTCCACAAAGACGGGCGAGTTCCAACAACACCTGGCGCTCTTCTCCAAGCCTGGCGCGCAAGTCCCAATACGGCACGCAAGTCCTCAGTGCGCAAGTCTAAATTGGCGCACAGGTATCACCAAACCACCTGTGCGACACTGCCTTCATCAACTTCTAACCTGCGTGACTCACTTCCTTTCTCGCCCAAACTGCCTTGGGCGCGCAACCAACAACCGGCGTGAAGCTTCAAACACTGGCGTGCAAGTCCACCTGCGCGACCACACACTACTTGCGCGACTTCCACACCTGCGCGACGGGAGATCTAATTTTTCTAAGTGTTGAAATCCATGAGAAATGAGGAGGGGTGGTCCTCTATTTATAGGCAAATTGTTCAACCTGTGCGGTGGCGTGCAAGTCACCCCTCAGCGCACAAGTTTCGGCATGCAACTCATCACCCCTAGCCTCTATCGCGCAACTCACTTGCGTGACCCAACCAATACTTGCACGAACTTCTTTCCTTTGCCATATTTTGAAGTTGTGTTCATGAAAAATGATAGGCATGCAAGTTTCCGATCCTTTTAGGCACTGGCGCGCAAGTCTCTTCATGGCGCGTAGGTCACTTGCGCGACCAACCCAACACTTGCGCGACCCTCTTCCCTTTTCCATTTTCCATGTTCTGATCTTGAAAATCATATGGTGCGCAATATTCCTCTCTATCAAGTACATGGCGCGCAAGTCTCTTTTCCAAAAACACTTTTCTCCATTTTTCGATTTTTAGGCCCAAAAATTTGGCAAACACTGGGAAACGGCGCGACCTTGTATCTGCTATTTTTGTACCGCCTCCAGATCATCCATTCCTTTGTTGACGTTCTTGAATAAAACATGGATCATTAACCACAACCCTTGAACTCAACATGCCACCATGAAATCTCCTTTGTCAACAAATTTTTATGTCATTTGTTTTCTTTGTCAACAAGAACAATCACCTCAAAAATACTTTTTCTCAGTGATTTGAATCCTTCAGCAACTCTTCTGATTTCATCACAAACTCCACTATCGTGATATGTATTATTTGAAGGAAAAACTTTATCATAATCATATTCTGAGACAATGTGATGTGCATGGACATCTCATAATTTCAATCCCCGCATGGCCAACTCAGAATTCCATTCCCTTACACATTGTCTTCTTCTTCAATCGTCATTCCTCTACTTCATGCAAATCATACGATTATATTCTTCAAGAAGTCTCTTGAATGGTTATCATGAAATCATGAAGAATTGTATGGTCTTCATCAACCGTCATGTCTTCTTCTTCATCCACAGATGGAATATGCCTCACCATTCTTCACTGTTGTAAACAATGTGTCACCTTTGACACATGTTCTTTGAACTTATGATCAGTACAACAATCATACGATTATATTCCTCCATTTCATTGGATTAATTCTTGATCTTATTCATTCTGATCTTCATTGACAACTATTGACAACAAATACAACCTTATACACAAAGTGGTCCTAACATCTTGATCATCAGGAGGCCACTAATGAACCATCCCACATGGATATAGTTATGAAGCTGGGCCCACATCTAAAATACACCCCAATATTTCAAGGATGCTTGACCTGTGTAGCACTTCCTCTATTAGAAAATACACAGTAGAGTAGGTCCTCATCACTGCCTCCCCCAGTTTCCCAGCCAACACTAATTGGATATTGGGGCGATCAAGAACTAGATCCCCCCTGGATGAAGAGTGGAAGAAAGATTTGTGGGAAATCCTATCCATCGACCAACTACCAGTTGTGTTTTTTCTACCCACAAACATATACTTTACCATTATGAAATATCTCAGTGAGGTCTAGGAATCATTCTTATGCCAAAATATCTGGGTGATGCTCAACCACCTTTGAGATCACTAACTGTTTTACCTAAGGAGCCTTGAGCATATTGACTCCATCCATTGGTAGTGTCATAGTCTTGACATCATAACTCTCATGATGGATCAACTCCCTAGTTCCTATAGATACCACCATACATTTTAGTTGAATAGTGTTGGGATCCTCATTATACTCTGATGAATCATACATGAGAAATATATCCATGTGTGAATTATGGTATGGGGGTAGTATGCTTCCCTCAAATTCATCCCCATTTTTAGGAAACACCAAGATCATTGGGACAAAAATCTCACTGATGGTGAAAATTTTCCTCCAACAACAACTACTATGAATGTAATCACAATCAATCCCATGGATGATCTAAGAAACCAAACCGATAACATGGGATGTGATGGATAAAACCTACCCCAAGGGGAGATGCATTATTAGAAAAACCCTCTGATGGGTGCCTACAACTGCTAACAAAGTCAGTCGTTGGGTCTTGGGAGTCCCCCAAATGAGGTACTATCACTTAACCATTGGAATCTATACAAAGGAAATGGATTTTTGAAATCATCAGACTGCCTAGGGCCACACTAGAAACTAAGTCAGACATTAGTATGGCTTCTCTACTCCAAGAAACTACGGGATACAAGAGGTTAACTAAAAATATCATTGCCAAAAAATGATCATGTAGAGGAAATTTCATAGGATACCCCATCCCTCTAACCGATCATCTAGTTCTCCTTGGAAAAGTACCCATATTTGAGGTAGAAGGTCCTTCGAATTCGATTAGGGTAGAGGTTAGTGGCATTGGAAAGTGATTGATATATGACCCTCCTACCCCTCCTTAATAGTGTTACTTACCTACTTGGGACTATGAACATTATTCCCCACGAACCATAAAACTAGTTAGAGCATTGGTGACCACCAACCCTCACTAATATGACATAATATCTACTCTCACTAACTATATCAAAGCTTTGGAAACATAAAAAAGTTTCAATCCTGCTATAAGGAAAGTTGTATCTAGCATGGGTAGACCTAATGCACCCACCTATATAATTCAAAAATCTGAGATTCACCCCATTCAATGATATAAGGGATTTGTTTCAACACCTAGTCCACTTCACTTAAAGTTGTAGCCTGATGCTTGGGACTCTAGAGCAAAAGGAAGCCACCAATATTCACTAATTTATCCATACCTTGGAAGGACCTTCTTTCTTTTGGTACACTCAGCTACCCATAGGGTCTGTCTCTAGCTGGTAAGATCTTCATAAAAAGTTACTCTACTAATTTAGCTCCACCATGCGCAAGACCAACATTTAAAACCTCTCCAAATATAAGAAAATTACTAAGGATTAAGTTCCTAGATTCATTGCTTGGTGAAATGGGTTCACATACTCCCTTGATATGCATCTCTCTCAGAAACAACAGTTGATGATATGTGTGGATAATCTTAAAGATTATTTTGTCCCTACCCTTATCTCTACCAGATATCTATGTGGGTTTTAAGAGTTCTCTAAATGAGCTTAGTTCTTGGAAGAATCCTTACAGTAGACCAAGAAATGGTTATTCGCATTACCTATTCCATATCCTGGAAAAAATCCCATGAAGGCAGAAACAACTACTATTTCCCAGGATAAATCTCCATATCTGGTCCACCTTTAGGTACCTCGTCCATAGAGACCTCTCCATCTAGATAGGCCTCACCAACTAGACTAGACTCTCCAACTAAATCCTCACTATAAAAATGCTACCCAAGTCCCCTATTAGGGTCAAACACCTAGGGTTCCCTTTTCATAGTGGAAGAACATGAACCACTCCTTCAAGGACACACATGTCCCATAATATTTTATCTATTCCTTGGAAAATAACATTACGAAGCTTCCGGAATGTAGGAGTACTTAGGAATCTAACCTTTCTGATCACGCCAACTTTTTCCCATACCATAGGATCCTGAAGCACACCATCAGGTAGTGATTTATCTTCAAAGATTAGATCCAGGACCAAGTGGATCATGGACTGGTCACATTGAGTGATGTCCCATTACATGTGGCACATGTCTCTTTAGATTATTATAACAATTATGAAGACTTAGATGAATGAAAATAGGCTCTAGGTCAGGCTACACAAAATTACAATGAATGGATAGCTTGTAATAAGGTCGCTCATGCCCACAAAATTATCTGTGACCACTTGATCAAACCAACACCCCTTGTGGATACCCCATATTCTCTATCCAAATCATTAGTATCATGAACTTCCAAGTCTTGTAAAAATAGGCATCAATGATTCTAGGGCAATAATATTCCCCTACTAGTGCCAAAACCATCCTGTACTCTTGGTGAATTCATGCCTCCTAAATTAGGAGCAAACCCCAGAATTCATCCAGTCCCAGAATATTCCACTAATGATAAATAAAAATATGATTCTATAATTATCATCATACTGGTTTATCTTTTCATAATACTCGGTGATGAGGAAGGCCACATGACCCCCTTATGCATTATTGCATGACACCACCAAATGAGGCATGGGCGTCATAGAAATAGAAAGGATTCCCAAGCCAGTGCTCTAGAAGAGTCTGTTCATGCCACTGAGACCAGAAAGTAAGCCTTGTATAGGGATTAACAGGTACAACCCTATCAAAACATTCCATTAGGAATGCATTCATAGCATACTATGTTGGTTGATCATGTGACTCAACCACAACAGTATCATGACCATCCACAATGAACAATATCCTGACATTAGTTATCTAGTGATCGACCTAATTTTTCTAGTTTGTAACAGAATATGGCCAGTATGAGCCAATAACTGACACCTAAATTAGATACAACCATTGTGATACCTATCAAATACAAACCCTTGGTGGGTAGAATCATTCCCCTTACTCTAAAATATAATGTACTGAAACTCCTCACCAACATTACAGTGAGAGTGTCAATCCTTGAAACACTTAACTTTTCAAAAGAGATGTGTGAGGCCCTAAAGAGACCTCTCTAGTTCATGATTGAGGTATCAATCATTTAAGCTTACCATCAAGAGGAATTCAAGTATGAAGAATTCCGAGCAGTCATTTACTTATCTGAATAATACGAGGGTGAAATCATTTAGGTCCATTTGCCCTTTGTATGTCACATGTTAGTTCAATGGTATGAAAATCTTCAATTTCCTAGTGGATGCTGTCTTTGGGATCAACTATATCCCAACCCACATTCTCCACATGTTGGGGCTTACATAAACTAATCTGACTCCCTCGAAAATAAAAATTAAGGGTTATGGAAAGAGAGAATAGAAACCACATGAAAAAATTTGATTAAAGACCCAGTTCGGTGGTCTAGTAGTAATTACTGAGTTAAATATTGTTTTCCAAGATACGAACTATATTGCCTTCTGAATAAGGCCCTATCTCTATATTCACATAACAATCCCCTCTTTATTTAATAAATGCCTCAAATACTCCCTTAACGACCATGTAGGGTTACTCTAAGGCTATTCTTTTTTATTTCAACTCCCATGAGATCCGTTGCCTGATTTTGGGGTATTATAAAAGGGAGGGAAGATGGATCCAAGCTAACTAGGTTGATCATATAAACACTCCCAATTATTAGATCGTATAGGGTAATGTAATATGGTCTAGAGGGGGTTAATATACCAGATTAAAAAATTTAAACAAATAAATTGATTATTTAAATTAATTATCAAATTTAATTATTAAGGTTAATTAGCAGTGGAAAAAGTAAATAACACAAGGATATTTTTTATATTAGTTCGATCCAAAGTGGTTCTACTCCACTCTTATACCTCTCTACTTAGTGAGAGATACGTGTGCACTAAAAATTATTTTCTAGGGGGGATTATAAACTAATTACAGAATCCTTTTCTAGTGGAAGGATAACCATGACACTGACTTTTGTATGGGGAGTCACAACCCTTACAAAGTGACTTTATACATTAGGAGTCACAATATGAACAACCCTAAATTTAGATATAGGAATTCACAACCATTAGATCCTAACTTTAGAATCTGGGAGTCACAACCCTAGGAAAAATAATAAAAAATAATGATTTTGTGTGTATATGCATAAACAGAAAAAATAGAAAGTATGTGTGAGAGATGGGAAATAGTATTACAGACACAGAAAATAGACAAGATAAGATAAAAAATTAAAGTACTAGCACATTTTCTTGAGATTTGGATTAGCACGTCTCATCAAGAAAATTGTAGGCAAAGAAAAATAAATTTGTCACTTGAGATAATGACCAAGTAATATAAAAACCACACAGACTTTGGCTTGTACAACAAGTTGAAAAAGTTCACAGAACATCGAAGATGTTATCCCGTGGTGTTGTTGTGTATTGTTTTTTTTAATTTCAAGATATATATATATATATATATATATATATAATAGATATTCAACAGTTTCAACAGCTCCTCTTCCTTTAGATATTCAAAATTATGAGTCAAGATCATTCATAAATATCTCCACAAAAATCATAGCACCACTGCCTCTTTATTCTTATAAAATAAATCTTAAAAATAATTTAAAATAATTTTAATAACTCTCCTAACAATATATCCAGAATAATAATATCATTGAATGATTTTAAAAATATACTTTAAACCCATTCAAACCTCTTTAAACTTAGTCAAAATAGTTCCTAAAAACTACCAGCACAATACAAAAGTAAATTAAAATATTTGAATTTAAATAATCTTGTAACCTATGAATTTATTGAAAAAATACATTGAAAAAATTTATTAATTTTTTTATTTAAAATATTTTACCAAAATCATCAAAATATCTTTGATCATAATCCTTATATTTAATGTAAATATATCCATTAGAAAAACCATTGAAAATAATCCATATAAATATGATTAAGATAAATTTTAAAAATAAATGCACAAAGTGAAACCATAAAAGTAGGGTACAAAAATTAGGGTTCACGAAAGTAGGGTACACAAAAGTAGGGTTCAACAAAAGTAGGGTTCACCGAAAGTAGGGTACACAAAAGTAGGGTACACAAAAGTAGGGTACATGAAATTAGGGTACATGAAAGTAGGGTATATGAAATTAGGGTACATGAAAGTAGGTAAAAAAATTAGGGTACACAAAATTAGGGTACATAAAAGTAGGGTGCATGAAAGTAGGGTTCACCAAAAATAGGGTTCATCAAAATTAGAATTCAACAAAAGTAGCATAAGGTTCATTACAAAAGTACCGTAGGGTTTATTACAAAAGTATCATAGCTGAACCATACTTTTCGCTATTCTAAAATTAGGTTTTCCAAAATATTATTTGCACTATTTTTAAAGTAGGGTTTCCAAACCATAATTTTAAATATTTTGAAAGTAGGGTTGATGGACCATAATTTGCACTATTTTGAAAGAAGGGTTGTCAAACCATACTTTGAGAAAATGTGGATAACATACTTTAAAAAATTTTAATGAATTTTTAAATATTATTAACAGTATATTAATGCTTTGGTAAAAAGACTTATTTGTATAAAATTTATTATTTTCCCAAAAAATCAATAATCGAATAAATAAAACTTCTACAGCTCTTGAAATTATCAATAAATAGAAGAAACAACATTCTAAAAAAATGAACCTATGAAATAGAATTACAAAACTTTAAATAATTTATTGACCATCCAAATGAACTTTTTAGATTTCGATGTAAACTAATGAAATAAAGATAAATTTTTTTGTATTTATATAAAATAAATTTTTGTGAGAATATGATATCTATATAACCTTTAATAAATTAAATAACATAACTTTTCCAAACTCTAGACTATAGAGTTTCTTAAAACTGTAGCAACAACTTCATTGAATTTTTAGAGTATTAGAAAAACATTTTCAGACTTCCTCATAAAACAATGGATTTTATATGAATATCTTATCTATCCAACATGATAATAATAATATCACAAATCCAAACAATTTTGTTTGATATATATTAAAAATACATAGGAAAATTAATCAAACAAAATAAAAACATGCACATGCACAAACAATCTCCCCCCTTTTGTTTGATTACAAAACCAAAACATTTAAACCATTTGAAACCAATTTATTTCTCACTATTTTTTTAAATAGAAAAAGAGAAAACAACCCCTCCAAAAAAAATTAGTAATAAAAAGTTAAAATTCCAACATACTAAGATCAAATTTAATTTTTTTCACACTAAGCAAAGTTTAAAGGCTTTGTAAAAATATATACTAGATGATTTTCAGAAGATATAAAATTTAAAACAATATCACCCTTGTTCACATGATCTCTAATAAAATGAAATCTAAGATCAATATTTTTTGTTCTATAATTATGTAAGGGATTTTTATAAATAGAAATTGCATAAGTATTATCATAATCAATAGGCAGTTTATCAAGATAAACACTAAAATCACATAAGGTTTTCTTAATCCATAAAATTTGAGCAAAAATACTAGAACCAAAGATATACTTAGATTTTGAAGTAGATAAAGTAGTAGATAGTTGTTTCTTAGATTACTAGGAAATTAAAAATTTTCCTAGAAAATGACACACACTTGATGTACTTTTTAGGTCAATAATACATCCTTCAAAACTATAGTCCGAATAAGGTGTTAAATCAAAATAGTTATATTTTTTGATAAAATAAAATAGAATAAATATTTTCTTTACCATATCTAATTATTATTTTTATGGATTTAATATGAATTATTTTAGGATATTCTTGAATTATAGCACATAAAAAAATACTAAACATGATATCGGGTCTAGATGCAGTTAAATATTGCAAGCTATCTATCATGCCTCTATAAACTTTAATATCAATAGATTTACCAGATGCATAAATATCTAATTTACAATTAGTAAAAATTGGAGTTTTCATAGATTTATAGGAATCAATACCAAATATTTTAACCAAATATTTAGCATACCTAGATTGATTAAGAAAAATTCCATCTTTCCTTTGAGAAATTTGAAGTCCAAGAAATAATTTTAATTCTCCCATTAATCTCATTTCAAATTCAGAAGACATAAAAGTAGAAAAATTATTGCAAATAATTTCACTAGAGGAACAAAAAATATATCGTCAACATATATTTGTACAATTAAAATATTTTTTAAAATTATTTTGATAAAACATGTAGGATAAACAATGACTTTCTTAAAACCATTATTTAACAAAAATAAATAAATTCTTTTATAAAAAGAATGAGGTGCTTGTTTGATACCATACAAATATTTAGATAATTTAAAAACATTGTTAAGATTTTTTTCACTTTAAAAACCAGGGGGTTGAGAAACATAAACTTATTCAGTTATAAAACCATTTAAGAAATAACTTTTTTACATCCATTTGATATAATTCAAAACCTTGAAAAAATTAAAATGTAACAAAATTCTAATTGCCTCTAACCCGGTAATTGGTAAAAATGAATCTTCAAAGTCTATACCTTCTTCTTAAGAGTATCCTTGAGAAAAAAATTTGGGATTTGTTTTTGAAAATCTGTCCAGATTCATCCAGCTTTTTTTTAAAGATCCACTTTGTTCTAATTAACTTCTTATCCTCAGGAAATTCTACTAAAGTCAAAAAATTATTTCTAAAAAATTTATTTAATTCATATTTTATAGAAAAAATCTATTTATAATCATTTAAAGAATCATTAATGTTATTAAGAATAAATCAGAAATAAAATTAGAATTTGAACAATAATTTAAAATAGAATTTCTGGTTTTCACACCAGAATCAACATTTCCAATTACATTTTATACAGGATTATCTTTGTGAATCTTCTATGATCTTGGATCAGATTGAGAAGGAATATGCTCCCCCTAAATTGATTCATTATTATCTTGAGTTATTTCTTCACTGCAATTAAAATCTCTAAACTCATCATCAAAAACATTAGAATCATAATTTAATTTCACATTATTTTCATCAAACATAACATGATTTTTTTCAATAATCATAATTATTTTATTATAAACTCTATAATATTTAATATTATTAGAATAACCAAGAAAAATATCTTCATCACTTTTAGCATCAAATTTATCTAAATTATCCTTTGAATTTAAAATAAAAACTTTTCAACCAAAAACTCTAAAATAACCAAATTTTGGTTTTTTATTTTTAAATAATTCATAAGGATTTTTCTTTATTAAAGGTATTATAAGAATTATATTTGAAATATAAAATTCAGAAAAAATATCCTCATCCCAAAAATATCTAGGAAAATTATATTCACTTAACATAGTTAAAACCATTTCAATAAGAGTTTTATTTTTCCATTCTACAACACCATTTTTTTGTGGTGTTCTAGTTGAAGAAAAATTATGAAAATAACCATTATTTTAACAAATTTTTTCAAAATTTAAATTATGAAATTCACCTCATTTATCACTATGAATAGAAATAATCATACATCCTTTTTCATTTTGAACTAATTTATAAAAAGTAGAAAATCTAGATAAAGTGTCATTTTTATGAGCAAGAAAGTATACCCAAGTAAATATACTATAGTAATCAACTATAAATAAAGTATATTTCTTTCCAACAAGACTATAAATTTGAGTGGGTCTAAATAAATCAATATGTACTAACAGTAAAGGTCTATTAGTACTTATCTGATTGATGGGTCTAATTTTTTTTTGCTTCCCTTTCATGAAAGCGTCACATACATAAAGATGATCTATATTCAAGGAAGGTAGTTGTAACACATTCTCACATTTTGAGAGCTTATATAACATTATGAAATTGACATGACCTAAAATTATATTCTATAGGATGTTGTTATTATATACAACATTCAAACACTTTATATGTTGAATAGTTAGTTCATTAAAATCAATGATATAAATATTATCTTTTTTATTAGCATAAAATAATAAAGAATCATATTTAAAAACTAATAATTTATCATTTTTAAATTTAACTTCCATTCTATCATCACATAATTGTGATATACTAATTAAATTATGTTTCAATCCTTCAAATTATAAAACTTTAGAAAAAAAGGTAGAATTTGAAATACCAACTTTACCAAAACCTTTTACTTTGCCTTCAGAATTGTCTCTAAATATAATAGTGCCTCCATAAAATGTGTTGTAAGAGGTAAAATTTTATGGCTCTCTGGTCATATTCCTAGATAATACACTTTCCATGTACCATATGTCATTCTTGAGGCATCTAATATATTTTTCCTTATCTAGTGAAGCCATGAAGCACAAGTTACTAGATTCTTCTTCATTTCAGGATCATTCCCTGGACTTAGATTCTTCTATACAACTCCAATTGGCTGTCAATGAATTTTTATACTTATTTTCATATTTTTATTTATTCTTTAGTTTAGGACAATCAGGTTTGATATGTCATTTCTTTCTATATTCATAACAGGTTACATCTGAAGCATTGAAATTTGTACAACCTTTCTTATCTTCCTTATATTTTTCTTTTTGATGTTTTCTTCTTAACCGGTTCTTAAATCCTTTATTTTTCATTATTTTTAAAACTCCAATCACAATATTATACATATATTATTTTTCACTATCCTATATATTATAATCATAAGAGTTAGTCTAAACAACATTCACAAATTTAAAAGCTACACCTTTTCTAATTGTGTTCTCCTCATCAGCTATGTTCTTCAGTTCTAATTCATATTGTAGTAGTGATCCAATCAATTCATCAAGTGTGTACTCTTTGTAATTATTTCTTTCATCAATGAAAACCTTCTTTACATGCCATTTCTTTGGAAATTCTTATAGGACTCATTCAATAAGTACCAGGTTTTCCAGAGCTTCTCTAAGTGAATTTATTCCATTCACAATGCTTGTGAATCTATGAAACATTTGGTTGACTATTTCATCTTCAGCCATCTCGAAGTCTTGGTACTCAACATGAAGAATTCCAAGCTTGTTTGAAATCAATTTTTCATAGCCAAGGTGAGTGACTTGTATAATATTCCACATTTCATGAGTTGTATTACAAGTAGACACATGAATAAAAACACTTCTGTTAATAAAACAATATAAAATACTAACAACTTTTAATTTAAAACATATATAGTAAAATCAATTCTGGTAAGGGTATTTGGGCCATCTTCAGGTGGTGTATACTATTTTGACATGATAGACCAATGCTCAATGCTCAACTGTTTGAGGTAAGCCTCCATTCAGGATATGTAGTATCCATAATCATTTATATCAAAGTGTGGTGGCTTCTGAGTAATCCAAGAATCATTCAGATTCAATCCTACCATCTTATAAGATCTTTATCCTTATACTATGTGGTCTAGGAATATGTTAGCACAAATAAATATAAAAGCAGTCTCTATAAAAGGGTTGGCTAAATTTCAGAAGGAACAACCTATGAAATATATTGAAAGGTATTAGAAAGATAATGATAGATATAAACTATTCTTAAGAAGGTTTTCCTCTAATACTAATTGTTAGGTCAGATAGGGTATTATCAGATGGTCTAGAGGGGGGTGTGAATAGACCAGATTAAAAAATTTAAACAAATAAATTGATTAATTAAATTAATTATCAAAGTTAATTATTAAGGTTAATTAGTAGCAAAAAAAGTTAATAAAACAAGGATTTTTTTATAGTAGTTCAGTCCAAAGTGGGTATACTCTACTCTTATACCTATTTACTCGGTAAGAGATATGTCTACACTAAAAAATATTTTTATGGGAAATCATAACCCAATTATATAATCCCTTTCTAGTGGAGGGATAACCCCGAAACTAACTTTTGTATAAAGAGTCACGACCCTTACAACCTGAATTTAGACACTGTGATTCACAACCTAAATAATATTAACTTTATATAGAGGTAGTCACAACCCTTATATACTGAATTTAGAATTTTGGAGTTACAAACTGAGGGAAAACAATAAAAAATAATATTTTTGTGCGTAAAATCAAAAATAAAAAAATATAAAGTGCGTGTGAGAGATGAAAAATTGTGTTACAGACTCAGAAACCAGATAAGAGAATATAAATAGTGAAAGTACTAGTAAAGGTTCTTGATATTTTTATTATAACATCTCTTCAAGGAAATTTTAGTTGAAGAAGAAGCAATTCAACACTTAAGAGAACAACCAAGTAATAAAAAAAATATCACACATACTTTGGCTTATACAACAGGTTGAAAAAATTCATAGTGAGTCAAATATGTTAGACCATAGTGTTATTGTGTATTATTTTTAACCTAAAAGAGAGAAAGACACACACACACACACATAAACATATATATATAGAATAGTTATTTAGTAGTTACAATATATTTGCTTCCTTTGGATATTCAAAATAAATTAAGTCAAGGGATTTCCTAAATATTTCTACAAAAATTATAGCATAGTTGCCTCTTTATTACCATAGAATATATCTTAAAAATAATTTAAAATAATTTGAATAACTCTCCCAATAATATCTCTAGAATAATAATATCATTGAATACTTTTAAAAATCTAGTTTGAATCCATTCAAATCTCTTTAAACATAGTCAAAATAGTTCCTGAAAACTAACAGCACAATCCGAAATTAAATTAAAATATTTGAATTTAAATAATCTTGTAACATCGGGCTTTATTGGAAAAATATGTTGCAATAATTTATTAATTTTTCTCTTTAAAATATTGCAAAAAAATCATCAAAATATCTTCAATCATATTCCTTAGATTTAATGTGAATTTATTCAGTAGAAAAATCTCTAAAAATAATCCATATAAATATGAAGAAAATAAATTAATTATCCATTAAATGAGGCTAATATTCATTGTTAATATATATAATATTCATGTTCTTTATTTTTCATAAACACCATTTTAGTGCATTTTACACTTTGAACATTATTTCATATTATAATTGTAATTCCTTCTTAAAATTCACTATTACATGGTACATTTTTTAACATAATTTAAAGTACCCAATGATCTTGATTTTATTTTCATATTTAATTTTCAGGTTTCTCATTACATTGGTAACAATTCATACTTTTTTAGTACTTGAAGATTCATATTGGAAGACCACCAAAGTTGGCCTTGAATAAACAACATTATGGGTGAAGTAAAATGGATAGTAGCCCAATAAAACTACTGTAGCGGCTAATATCCAAGCCCAATAATTATAAAAATTGAACTTAAGATTGAGGATATCATGGTTAACATTTCATTAAACAGTTTCCAAAGCTAATTATGATGTTTTAATGGAGTTCCAGGTGGTCCAAGTTGGAGATAAAATTCTAGGCTAGATTCTACAGCCTATAAAAATAGCCCACCATTTCGATAATATATCGCAAACCAAAATTCCATTTGGGCTGAAATTTTACATTAGATTAAGAGACATATGGAGATAAATTTTATTCTTCTATGTATCACTCTAATTAGGCCATATAGAAGGTCATTTAGATTCCTCTATTCAGTGGATGAAAGCTGGCTGCCACTTCGGGTCAAGGATAAAGAAGTCCACTCTCCCTTACTTTCCACCACCCAAGGCCTACCATAATCAAGTGGGATACTTTTTAATGTTGGGAGATCGACCCAAGAATATTTAAATGAAAATTTAAGGTAGTGGTGGTGGAGGAGTTTATCATATTTGGTGCTTTGTTTAATTGTAATGTTATGCTGTGAATTTGTTTCCTTATGTTTGTCTTTCTCATGTAAGTTGTTCAATTCACCTTAGTTTCTTAATAAAATTTCTTCTTATACTCTTATTTTGTTCTTATTATTATCAAATTAATACCATTGGTTCAAGGTGTGAATTTATTCACACCAAACCTTGTGAAATTATCACACAACGGTGGAGTGATCGTTATTTTATTTTCTTTTTTTACTTATCCAATTCCTCCCTCACGAGTCTACTTTACACTTTAATTGAAACCATAGAATCAATGGAGGGATATCACACTTATGGGTTGATCCAAGGGAGTATCAAGAGGCTTTATTGGATTTTATTTCTCACTCCATTAATATCTAATCACTTCTTTTAATTGATAATTTTGTTTGAAGATCTTCAAACTCCTTCGTCCTTGTTGAATTTAAGGTCACACACTTCAAGTGCTAATACAAACCTTTTCCTTGAAGTGCTCAAAACTTTGACCCTTAAAGTTTTTAGGTTATTAGTATTAAAGTGTGTAGTTATTAAACCATTAAATTATGATTTTGTTTGATTTTCTTAAATGAACCCATCTCAAATATAAGAAATTAAAATAGTTGAAAAAGGAAACATCTAATCCACCCTAAGTGATAACCTAGGATAAAATCATTATTTTAAATTGAATTCACTTAAGTATATTAGCATTCACTTAAACTCATCTAAAATCAACCCAAGTTGGACACTTCATAGCCAAAAACAATCCATATAATGTACGTGTATGTAGGTTACTTATTAGGTCTCTGAGGATTCAATAACCCAAGCTAAAATACAAGCGAAAGCTTAACCCTAGAAACCTGGGTAAATTTGGGAGAGACCATAAATTTTCAGTATAAAAATAAAAATTGATAGTAGAAAAGTAGGGTACAGAAAGTAGGGTTCACAAAAGTAAGGTTCACGAAAGTAGGGTACACAAAATTAGGGTTCTCTGAAATTAGGGTTCACCAAAATTATGGTTAACCAAAATTGGGGTACATGAAAGTAGGGTACACAAAAGTAGGGTACACGAAATTAGGGTTCAACGAAAGTATGGTTCAATGAAAGTAGCATATGGTTCATTACAAACGTAATATAGGGTTTATTAAAAAAGTAGCATATCTAAACCATACTTTTCACTATTATGAAAGTATGGTTGTTGAACCATAATTTTTACTATTTTGAAATTAGGATTTTTAAACCATACTTTTCACTATTTAGAAAGTAGGGTTTTCGAACCATACTTTGTACTCTTATGAAATTATGGTTTCCAAACCATACTTTGAGAAAAACCAAACATCATACTTTAAAAAATTTCAACTAATTTTTAAAGTCTCTTAACAACATATTCAGACTTTGTTCAAGAAGACTTATTTGTATAAAATTTTATTATATTTCCAAAGAATAAAGAATATAATAAATCCAACTTCTACAGCTCCTAAAATTATTAATAAATAGAAGAAACAACATTATGAAAAAACTGCAGCTATGAAACAACATTTTAGAACTTCTGATAATTTATTGACCATCCAAATGACCTTATAAAACTTCTATCTAAACTAATAAAATCAAGATAAAAATGTTGTATTTATATAAAATTAAGTTTCATGTGAATGTAAAATCTGGATAACCTATAGTAAATTAAATACAGTGACTTTTAAAAACTATATACTGTAGAGTTTCTTAAAACTGTAGTAGCAACTTCGTTGAATTTTTAGAGTACTAGAAATGAATTCTCAGACTTCTTCATAAAATAATGAAGTTTAGATAAATATATTATCTATAAAATATGATAATAATAACACAAATACGAACAATATGGATTGATATATCATCAAAATAAATAATAAAAGTAATCAAACAAAAGAAAAACATTCACATGCACAAACACCATTGACCTAAAAACCACTTCAGTGAATCCCCATGAAGATTTTATTGATAGAATCATTATACCAATAAATGGGTTGGATAAAAAAACCCTAGATCTAGGAAGTTGTTTCATCATATCCAAGAAAAATGAATGATCATAGATTACCTCATACTTCTACAAGGGATAGTCTCATCCAGCACCAGAAAAGCCGACTCCTTAAGAATACCTAGGGATCTACCCTGTGGCAATTAATCCATGACACCACCACATGTTAAAAAAGGAAGATATGAACTAGTGTAATTCCACTAAACATCATTGTTTTGATATCAAAGGTTGTACTCTTGGTCATAAACCATGTGGGGTTGGATCAAAAAATTCCATTTCCATGTTATCCATAGAAATAGAACCCCTCATCAAGGATTACACTTCTTCTAGAGAAAATTATTGTAACGCCACCATATCTATATCTCCTATAGAGTCTCATCCTCCTTCCCACCTTCATGTCTTAGATGAGGAAGGGGGTCTTGATTATGTACCTCTAACATTTAAAGAAGGTGTATACCACACATTTGATGAAATGACGTTGGTAAATCTTAGCACCAAGGAAGATCTAAGGCTGACATTGATAAATGTATTCATGTTTCCAAAAGGAAAACAAAAGTACATGGCTTTATTGAAATAAAAATGTGACATGTTTTCCTGGAGCTAAAATGAGATGCTAGGGCTCAATCATTGGGTGGTTGTTCATCTCCTTGGCCTCCCAATGAGCCACCAAGGGTCCCAAAAACCTCTTGATAATATGAATCTTTCTCATAGTTCCATGGTTAATTCCAATGCTGACAAATTAATCAAGGAAAAATTCATTAGATGGGTTCAGTATCCTAAGTGGATATCGAACATTATCTTGGAAAATAAAAATAATGGAAGAATTGGAGCCTGTATATACTTATAGGAGCTCAACCACCACTTCTCAAAAGACGATTTTCCCCTTATAGTGAAGAAGCTGTTGATTAATTCCACTGTTAACTTATAAGCTCTCTATTTCATGGATGGATATTATAGGTATAACCAAATCCAAATATCCCTTGAGGATGAGGAGTCCACCACTTTTAGAGTAACCTAGGGAACCTTCTGTTACTAGGTGATGCAGTTTGGTATAAAGAATGTTGGAGCTACCTACTAGCCTTCCATGAACCATATCTTCAAACCACTCCTCAGAACACTGGTAGAATACTACATGGATGATTTGGTGGTTAAATATCACAAGTGTCAGGACCATGTCAAGGACCTTGATAAAGTTTTTAACTTTCTCCATTCCCACCATATGAAGATAAACCCCTTGAAGTGTTCATTTGGGTTTACCTCTGGAAAGTTCCTCAGCTTTGTTTTTAGGTATAGAGGCATTGAGATTGATCCAGAGAAGATTAAAGCTACCCACAATAGGCCTCCTCCTCATAGCCTCAAGGAGTTGCAATACCTTCAAGGACACTTGGATTATATCAACCGATTCATTTAAAATATGGACAATAAGTGTAATCCCTTATCAAGGATCATGGATAAAGTAACCATATATTAATGGTATAAAGACTACAAGGATACATTTGAGAACATTAAATAGAATATGATACACCCTTTGGTAATGATTCCAACTATATTGGGGAAGCCTCTGGTCCTTTATGTGACCACCCTAGAGTGATACTTGGGCATCCTTTTATATCAAAATAATAGCGAGGGTAGGTAATACAACCTATATTATCTTAGTATCATGATCCTTGAAACAAAGACAAAATAATATCCCATTAATAAAATCTTTCACACCCTAGTATTTGTAGTTTATAAGTTACAACATTACTTACAGTACCATGAGATCAGTTAGAATCCCAAGATGATTTGATGAAGTACATTCTCAACTGCCCCATATTGACCGACTAAATAACACTTTGGGAAGTAATTATGTAGATATCTTACATTAGGTTCATTTTCCAAAAATTCATCAAGGGATAAGCCTTAGAATATTTTTCTATCCATGCATATGACCCCTGAGTAATTGCCCCTGGATGTTGATTTCTCAAATGAGTTTGTCCTCTCTGTGGATCTGGACATGCCTTGTTGGTAGATACATTTCGATGGTTCCTTGCATAGTATAAATAAAAAAAGGATAAACAACACCAAACTAAATATATTGGGCCTTCAGATTTTCCTTATCACTCCCACAAAATCCATATTTCCATACTCATTCATGTTGTTGGAAGGATGAACCAATAACGACGCTGAGTAACAGGATCTTATCACTTGCCTCAAGTTAACCCTTCAGATCGACGTTCCCCACCTGTATGTGAAGGGAGACTCTAAGATAGTAATAAAGAAGATCAATGGTGAATATGTTGTTAGAAAACATGAACTTTTTCCCCTAGTGGAATGAACTCATGAATTGATGGCCCGATTTCCTTCCCAGTCAGAGGTGAATCATGTTCCATGATTGTAGAATGACTGAGCTGACACTCTAGCAAGCCTAATGTCATATCTTATAGAGATCGAACAATATGAATTGTTCATTGATTTTTCACATTTAAGATTCATCAAACCCATTACTTCTGATGATAAAGACCAGTAGGGAAATTATATGGAACCTACCACTTCTTCAACAAGGCCCTCAAATGTCCTAATGGTCAAAGAAGAACCTGATTGGATGACTCCATTTATTGAGCATCTTTATTATGGGAATCTCCCACCAAAATGAGATGATCATGATAAAATACACTAGAGCACAATGAAATTTATCCTTCAGGTTAGCCTTAGCCTTAAGATGACCCTTTATAGGCACAAACTCGATGGGATTTTCCTCCCTTGAATTTAAGGAAGGAGGTCCCTCGATTCATGAAGGAGGTCCAAAATAGGTCATGTGGGACCCATCAAGTGGGTTTGAATATTTCCCACTAGATTTGGACGATGGGTTAATTTTGGCTCATGATGGTCTATGATTACATTGAATTCACCATGAGGTGTCATGAATTCAAAATCTAGGAAAACTTTGTGCATCAACCACTGGGTCTTCTACATACCACCAAGTACTCCTGGAATTTTTCTATATGGGGACTTGATGTTGTGGGTCCCTACCATATAGTGATAACTTGATTGTGTAGGTTTATTATAACTTCCACAAAATTATTTTTAAAGTGGTAAGAGGCTATCCTCCTCAAAGAGGTCATGGTACAGTCAGTGATAGAGTTTGCGAATCCCCACACCATCCATTGGTTTGGGATTCCTCACACCATTATCATAGACAATGACACTAAATTTCAGACTGATGAGAGGAAGAAGTTGTATTCCAAGTATAAAATTTGGTCTAACCACACTTCCTTCTATCATGAATAGGTGAATGAGAAGATTGAGGCATTCAAAAAAACCCTCTCTCAGATCCTACAGAATATGGGAGGCCATAATTAAAAGATTCAGACTGATAATCTACATAATAATATCTAGGTGTATCAAATGAAAACTATAAAATCTACTCACATGACCCTATACTCCTTTGTGTATAAAACAGAATTAGTTCTACCTATGGAGGTTTAGTTACTATCTCTTAATATGGTTGTTTATGATTAAAAGATTCAAGATAAGAGAGTGTAAGTCTAGTTTTCTGAGTTGTAAGCTTTCAAAGAAAATAGGATCCATGAATTATGTAACTTATAAATACATCAGAACCAAGTGGAATGAGAATTCGATAATTTTTTTTTCCTTCACTCCCTCCTTCAAGGTTACATGGTATTGGCTCTTAGGATGCCCATGATACCTAGAAATAAACCACTGAAATTGAAACCCAAATGGGAATGACATTGCATTATTCACAGGTTATACTCCAATGGTATATACTCAATGATCACTATGGATAGGGAGTGAATCACAACTCCCACCAATGCTTGGTTCCTCAAGCAGTATTTTTCATGATACCCATAGATCGAGCTGTACAACTTTAAACTTCAAATCTCAATGTCCTTAGAACATGAAATTAAATTATATCCTTAACTTGTGTGATAAACGTGGGATGCCTCATATGATAAATATAAGATGATCCAAAACCAATGTCCTCAAAACATGAAGTTAAATTATAGCCTTACCCTATGTGATAAACACATGATTCCTCATATAAAAAATGTGAGATGATCCAAAACCAATGTTCTCAGCACATGATATTAAAGTGTATCCTTACCATGTGTGATAAATATGATAATCCTCATATGATAAATGTGATATGATCCAAAACCAATGTCTTCATCCCGTTATGTTAAACTGTAGCCTTACCCTTTATGATAAACATAGAATTCCTCATATGAAACATGTGAGATGATCCAAAACCAACATCCTCTACACATGATATTAAACTATAGCCTAAAACTGTGTGATAAACATGGGATAACTCATATGATAAATATGATATGATTCAGTATCCTCACCAGAGAGGATACCGTCCTCCTGATGTTGGTATCCCACCACACCGTGTTTGAGAACTAGGTGTGGATTGATTCCTAGTTCCATGGGATATGTAGAAACACCTAGACTCCTTATCTTGGTCCCAACTAAAAATCCCCCCTATAATGAGATCATATTTTCTAAATTTATGTCCTCATGTCTTCTATTCACATTGGGTGTATTATTTTTGTATAGTTAAGATACTCCATGATTTGCGCCATGTCCTAGTCACACGATGAATAACTATATGACATCATCCTAGTTGTATGGAATTAAACTATAATATACCTTATCTAACAAGTAGAGGATACCTCTCGTGATAATAATGAGATGAATTATATGGTGTGTGTAATATTCCTCATGGAATACTCATGGGACTAACATTAAACAATACCCATAGGCCTCCCCATTAGTTGTAATCCCCAACCATATTCTTCATCCCACTAGTGGGTCGAGAAGACCCCATATATGTCCTTATTGATCCCAAGAGATCCCCATGAGACTCCTCATAATGTGTAAACCCCAATCATACTCCCCTATTCTATCAGCTAGTCAAGATTACCTCATGAACTAATATGAGTAGGAAACAATGGGAATACCAATCGATCAAGCCCAAATATGTCCCTATTAATCCCAAAAACTCCCTAGGGTGTAGAAAAAATATAGGAAGCTCAATGAAAAAGTCTCGTACCCTCCCTATCCATGCACATGATGTTAAAATATGAGTTTATCCCATGAAATGACCATGGTATTCCCTATATGATGAGAACATGATGCCTCATGCGATGAGACAAGATGCCTCACGTGATAGTCATGTGAAGATACACCCACCATTACTACCATTGTATCACTTGGGAAACTTCTATGTGTAATCCCAAATCACACCATTGCTACCCATACACACTTGGGGAAACTTCTACAGGTAATCCCCAATCACATCATTTCTTCTCCCATAGCACTTGGGTGGATTCCAGATGTAGGCCCCCAGTTATACCATATTTCCCCCTCAATAATAATGGGTTTTCCCTTGTATATGTCCACCTTGGTTAAATATATGTACCATTAAACTGTAATAACCATTATTCCTCATGGTATGAAGTTAAACTACATGTTTTATATCTTTTCTACATGATGTTAAATTGCATGGTCCATGTCCTTATCACATGAAATAAAACTACATGATAACTTGATCACCTGCTTGAGAGGGACCCCCCATTCTAGTTTCAATCATCTAACACACCGTGTTTGAGAGATATGTGTGTATTTATTTCAAGTCCCATGGGATATTTAGCAATGTCCAAATCACTTATCCTGGGCCCAAACCAATCACCAACTTATTCTAGGGCCTTCCCCCTTGGGAATACGATCAATCCTCACCTTACAATATACTCATCCAGAATGATCAAGGGAAGGATATAATAGCTAAAAAAATGTTTAATTTCCCCAAAGTCATCCCACATTTCCACTTCCACACCTCATGGATTATCCCATTTGGATCCTCATCACCCTATCAATCTAAATAGTCCCCCTAATGATAATGGTTCCTAGAAATCCTGGCTCACCTATCATCTTGGGAACACACCTTGATGTATTCCCAATAGCATATGAAGGTTCCCATGTTTTGAACATGGTCAATGATTAATCCTACATTTGTTTTCCCCATCCCTGATTGGTTTAGTTGTGGGACCTGAGTTTCAAACATGGTTAACAATCATCCCCCACCCATCGATAACTCCTTTTCCTGGTTTGGATCTTGAAAGCAACTAGTTACCTTCCTTTCCAACCCCTTAATTCTAGTGGAGTTTCAACAACCTTAACATTATTACTTTGTGAGTTTGATTATGATGACTAAGAAATTATACATCATTGGAGATTTACAATGTTGGATTATTTCTCCCCTTATCTTTCTTTGTTTTAAAATAAGGGGAAATCCCTATTACTTCCTTTTTTTTCACACCAAGAATGGATCACATGGGCTTAGTACTTGTGGGGAGTCTTCCCCAAGTACAGTTGAGACACATATGGATTTTCTCAATGGAAATTCACCTCCCCCAAACGATCTATGATTTATGACTTTAAACTAAAAGCCTTGGGTCTAAGCATCATGAACTTAAACTATGTGAAACTTTACTTAGGGATGTTTCATTCGGAACAAAACCTCCTTTATCCCATTTTCATGCTGGGTTATTTCTCTTTTGTTCCACACAAATGACCTTGAGATACAAAAACATATAGTCTAAGCATCATGACCTTAAACTTTTTTGAAACCCACAGTCCGAGCTCCATAACTTTAACATGGAAGAAGAACCCCTTATAGTCTTAGCTTTATGACCTTAAACTATGTAGATGGTGTCAATATATATGACACTTCAAACTATGGAGTTGTATTATCATTTTCACTTGAGAGGATATCAACCTATTTTGATATTGATCTTCTAACATGCCACATTGTATAACTACATGTGAATTGGTTCCCAACATTATGTGATATATAGTAATTCCTAGACCCCCTATCTCTGGACCAGCTGTAATACCACCATTGGGTGAGACCAAGTTTTCTAGAATTCAGACACTGACCCTCTATTTACAATAGATTTTTCAGGAACTGGTTGATAGTATGAATCATTAGTCCCCATATGGCCTGAACTCTATGAACTTAAACTAGGATCCCTAGTACAAGAATCATGATCTTAAACTATGTGTGGTTGGTCTTGGAAGTTTGTGTGGAACTCAGACTCTTTTACCCTTACTTCATGTCGGGTTATTACCCTTTAGTGACACAAACACCACTTAAATACACCCTTTCCCCATTGTTCCAAGCATCATGACCTTAAACTATGTGAAAAATGTCTCAGGAATGTATCATACGACACTGGAACTCATTGGACTTCTCTTCACATTGGGTTTCATTTCTTCCTATATTTCACAAACATCCCCAAAAAACATTTTCCCCTATGGTCTAAGATCTAAGACCTTAAACTGGTATCATTGTTCTAACCATTATAACCTTAAACTATGTGCATTTGTCCACCTATATTCACCAATATGTATTTTTATTGCCTCACCTTTGGGGAATATGAAAACTAATGCCCCATCCTTTTTCTACATCCTCACTCAAGAGGACTACCCCCTTCTGGCATTGGTCTTCTACTATTCCACATTCAAGAACTACATGTGTCTTGATTCTCAGCATCATGGGATACATAGTGATGCTTAGATCCCCATATTTGGCCTAGCTATAATACCCCTATTGAGTGAAACCAAGTTTTCTAGAATTCATCCCCTGATCCTCTATTTAAAACATATTTTTTAATGACTAGCTGACAGTATGGCTCACCAACCCCAATATGGTCCAAATTCTATAACCTTAAACTGGGATCCTTGGTCTAAACATCATAAATTTAAAATATATGTATCCAATCATACATACACTCCTAAATATGTACTCGTTCTGTCTGACTAACTTGACTTTAAAATACCCCATGAAAGAGGAACATATGTATGTTAAGTTGAAAATATATAAGGTAAATTTTAGTAAGATTCATAATTCCACCTTCCAAGACACTTCCATGACTTGGGAAAAATAAGGGTGTAAATAGAAGAGGAAAAAAGTTGGTATAACTCATCATTTATCCCTGGAAAGAGCTCGAACGTGCTCTATGGACTCACTAATATAGGAAAAAATTAGGGACAATCCTTAACTCTCCCTACTTTATTTAGTCCTCCTTAAGGTACCACCATTTTTCTCCCTTTTTATGTATCCCACTACCCTGAAGATGTGGGTTTTCATTCATGTCGGTTTACACATCCTAGTCACAAGCCTCTAAAATATACTACACATGTCTCAGACATATAATGCTAAACTATACTACAACATGGTTAAAGCTATGTAACCTTAAACTGAAATAGTCACATGTCCTCACCATATGAAATTATACTATGTGTTCAACATCCTTTTTGTAAGAAATTAAACTGTACACCCTCCATCCACATTATAAAATATAAAACTATGGAGTGTCTTAAGCCCTTTCCTGAGAGAACCTTTCCCCCCTTTTATTTTGGTCACCTACCGCAATGCTTGAGTTCTTTTACCATTGCTTGACAATCAAGATGAAATTACCTTATTAAGATGAGTCCATTTTTTCTTAGACCGATGCACCCACCCTACATGCTCATAACCATTGTGGCATAACCCATAGTGTGTTAAACTTCATATGAAAATTTTCTTAATCCACCCCCATGCCTCAAATCTTCTTTGATTTGGATACTCATAGTCTTTCACATCTGAACAGGACCCCCTAACAATGACGGTGCCTGGCCAAAATGGATCAAATCTCATCCTAGGGACATTACCTAAAGAAATATCAATGATAATTTGATAGGTCCAATGTTTCAAACATGGTCAATGACCAACCCCCATTTGTTTGTCCCAATCCTTGGTAGTACGATAGTGGAATCTAAGTTTCAAAGCTGGTCAAAAAGCATCTTTTATAGTCTTGTTGCCCCTATTTTTTTTAAATCATAGATGTCTTGATTCATGTTCATCATCCTCCCCTTTGTTTAGGTATAATCCAACTCCCATAACATTACCCCACTAGTGCACCTACAGACGTTGGGAAAACATGTCAACTATGTATAGTTTCACTCTCTAACTAATAATTTCTTGGTTAGAACACTCTTGATGGTTCATGAATCATTTTGACCCCTATTCTTCTTTACCTAGCTAGCACTCTCATAGAAATGGGAAATCTTTTATTTGCCTAAAGTTTCACACACCAAGCATGAATCACATAGTTTTAGAGACTTATAGTCGATTGTCTTATTAATATGATTGAGGTTCATATAAAAATCATGGGAAATAATTCTTTTATTGCCTAAAAAAGGTAATAGTGGGAAGGGTCATCCAAATATTAGATCCTCTCATTTATTATGGAAAAAATGGTGAATTTCTTCCTGATATTTGACTACAGAAATCAAATTCTCTATATTAGACAACCTTTTGAGTAGACTCTAGAGCCTACTACCACCTAGTAAGCTCTACTACTTCATCCTCAACTACCAAGAAGACCTCATCATCCCAGATCCACACTTGGTCCTTCTTATCCTGACAATCATCCTCTATAGATTCTACCCTTGTTTCCTCAACCTTATCCACTGCCAACTACACCCTTAATTGGATGATGATCTTCGCTTGAGTGTTGAAAATGACTTCATGCTTCTATAACCACTTCTCCAGCTATGCGAGTTCTTTTTTAGATTCATGGAGTGACTTAGTACCTTCATTTTTCTCCTTATACTAGTAAACATCAAATTCTCGGTGTTTCACGTGCACCATATCTACATGATAGTTGCAGGATAATGAATGGATGGAACAAGTATCCACCCCTTTGGTGCAAAAGATCAACAACCAGTGGTGAAGGGATCCCATTTGGCTCACTAGATCTACCTATGAGGTGTGGGTGATGAAAGTATGCACGTTTCTCTATGCCCTGTGCCAGAAAATGCAATTCACTTCTGTGACATCATACCTAGAGTCATTTAGATCCTCATGTGGAGAAGAATCATACTTAAGGAAATCTATGATAACTACAGTAGCATGGTCCTCCTTGGGGATCCTCTCGGATGGCATAGGATCCATGTTAAGAGGAGGTCCATCTTCATCTGATTCCTCACTGGATACAACATCTCCGCTAGCCTCATGTTCCAACTCCCCTAGAACCATACCCTCATCAACAGTGGGTTGATATCCTAGGATGAAGGTCAGATAAACCTAAATGGTTGGCTCCTTAGGGCCTGGCTTGGATACTAGATCTAGCATTCTAGACCCCTCATCCATACTCAATTGTTGGGGATTCATTGCTTCATAAAAAATTATAGAGGTTAGTTCAACCTATATTAACAAAAAAATATAGACATATCTTGTTCAAAAAAAGTCTTACATGAGGTACATAATTGAGTGATGTTTTCACCTAGTGCCTCGAAGGGGAAGTCCACCATTGGAGACCCCTCTGCACCAGTAAGTACTTTGACAGCTATCACATGATCTCTTGATGCTGCATGGCTAGAAGCTGTATAAGATAAGAAAACATGTCATAACAATAGAGTTAAGGAGATATCAAATACTTTTAGATAATCAGGATAAATGATATTAAAATTCTTACCTTAATGGGGTTTGGGGATCTCAATAATAAGTTTCCCTAGGAGACTGACCCCACTAGCAGTAGGATCCACTACATAGACGACGAGGTGAGGCCCCCCATAGATGATCAAAATGAATAGAGGGTCTGAAACTTACCCTCTATATTCCTCCATAGATGCCTCTCATATTGGGTCCTCTAGAGAATACTCTGAGGTGGAATCCCCACTGCTCATAGAGGTAATCCCATCACTAGCAATAGAGACCCCTTGGTGTTCCTTAGCAGATTCATGCATGAGTCAAGATCATATTTATGACATTCTAAAGGAAATAAGGATGAAGTTTGCAGATATAGAAAATTACCTCTCCTAACAGGAGTTATGTCAAGTCATATTCCTTAATAGTGACCTCCCCACACTCCTGAGAGCTTGCTTGATCAGCACCAGAACCCCAAAACTCCTCACTACTGGAGCCTTGTGTGTCTATTCCAAGGGATGGTGCATCATGGGTTGGTGTATCGATGGGGATCATCTCCTCAGGAACCACACTGAACATCACCCATACCTAGACAATGGTGGTAGGCTCACCCTCCCTGAGCTAGTGCATGAACGAATCCATACCTTCAAAGTATTCAAATATTTCTTGGAAGCTCACCCAGGCTGTGATTCTCATGATCTCGACCTATGGAAACTTGATCCCCTCTCGAGTCACTATCCTCCATAGCTGCTCCACCATCATGGAAAACCAAAAAAATCCCCATGTCCCCAGAGCATGAGGAAGGTAGCATCATTATTTTATTATACTATATATTGAAGATTCTTTCTTGAGGCCTCCTCAGACCGGATGGCCTTAGCACAAGAACACTATGCTTGCTCTTACATTTTCTTCTAAGGGAGACCCATCCCACCAAAGGTTAGAGGCATGGAAGGCCCCTGATATACCTTCACTACTACATCATATTTATCCCTTGATGCCTAATGTTCACTTCAAAGAGAATCCCAACTACTTCCATTCTTCTCTTGTGCCTTATTCGGCAACACCACCTTTCTCATTTATTTCTATAATATTTCACCTGGGTACACATCTATTAAGTTGTCAATAGAGGTATGGGTAAGGATGGAATAAAGTTTGGATGATGTAAACATAATTTTATCCCTAGTTCCTTTAGGAATAAACATCCACCATATATGGTAAGAGATACAAGTATTCCTTTCTTTTAAGTACCCCCATGCACACTCACTTCATCGGATTCTAGATGCATCCAAATTATCAGAAAAACCAGTATGAAGTGTACAATTCATAGTAGGTGTATCCATTGAATATTGAAACTAGTACTTCACCTCAAAAGTCTTGAAGGAATTCCCTCTTTTCCAGTGTATACTCTAGGTTGTTAAAAATATATTCATTTGGGGTTGGGAATATGCTAAAGTTCAAATTCCCATCATTGTTGATGCTCAACGTCACCCCATCCTCATTGAGTGTCACCAATTGGAACCTTGAATTCCTAAGGATAGAGGGGTGTATATGAAAATTTTGAGGGGAAATGGGGTTTTGAAACTCATACCCCCTGAAGTGTTCCACAATACATCCATGCATAAACTAGAATGGACCACATATATTCCTTGACATATCCCCCCTCACAACATGTCCCAACTGGTTGTAGAGTCTGTCTAGCATTGGGACACCCAAGTTTACTAAATTACCTACCACCATGATGGATTCCATCACCAATGTTCTTAGTTGAAAGCCCATATTGACATCCCTAACTAGTAACAACCAACCAATCAAGAATATTTCCAGGAACATCATGTATCGAACCTCTGGGATATAGTCTTTTATGTCATATCCCCACACTTGATAGCAGTAATCCTATAGTATAATCTAATAATACCTTTCCCTCCTCCTATACTGAACTCTTGAGAACTACATTGGATTCCCTAATATCTTATCAACTGGTACATTTAAGAACATTACCAACTATATCTTAAAAGGGATGTCCTTGTGGAAAGGGAGTTGATTATCCAATACCAGGTTCTGTTATTCCAGAATAAACCTTGTTGTTATCGGTGTTTTCTCTATATTCACCCAAGGATTGGGCACTGGGAGTAACTCTTCATACTGAAATACTGATAGTAAAAACCCACCAATATAATTTATATCCCACAATATAATTCCCACCTACTCATGATAGAGGTGTAAGTTGTTCATATCTGGTGACCACCTATTGAGGATCCCTGATAGTAGCTCCTGTTTATGGTAAACATGGAACTAGGACATGTATGCTACTTTATATAAAATGATATATCATAGATCATCATCATATTATTCATAAGTGAAGCATAACCATTATTCCCATGCCCACCCATCAGTGAAGTTCCCTATAGCTCACAAATCCTAATCCTCATCCTAGGCCAACCAGTTGTTTCAAATGATGACCTGAATGATGCTCGTATAGTAGGAAGGGAATTCTTCATTCATGGTTTGTTCTCTATTCAGCATCCTCATCCTTCCACTCAAGGTGTAGATGGAAGTAGCTTCGTTTTCTTTGATTAGGTTTCCAACAACTGTGAAATTCCAATGGTTAAGCTTGTCATGACGAGTGAACTAAAACCTTGGCATGTTAACTTATATGGCCAGGATATTCACATTATCCAATAAACCAAAATTATAAAAAAATAGTTTGTTTCTCAGCATATACCCACTCTAGGACTCTATTATCTATCCCAACAAATATACGTTCTTAGAAACAATCATCCCGATCTGGGTAATTTTAGGATTACCAGCCATTTCTACCCTCAGAGTAGTAGAAGTGGCAACTTGGTCATCTAGGTTGGCCATTTTTAAGTTAATTTGAAGGTTTAAAAAGGATGGATCACACAAACTTGAACTTGTTCATCCAAACAGAGCAGTTCCATGAAACTCTTATCTGATTTGTGTAAAGTAGAGGCCCCTGCTTGAAAAATATTTTTCATAACAAGGATTCTCATAAATATTGTGGCTTATAACTCTATATTTCACACAAAGTATTAGAGTTACATGTAGAAGAGGTATCTTATCATGCACAAAAGTTTGGTGAATATACAATCCCCCTATCCCTATTTATAGTCATGGGAACCCTTGGGTTGTGTGTGTGCAACAATTTTACATGATCTAGGCTTAAAGTTGTGTGATATGGCAAAATATTTCTCCACACTTTAGTGTCTTCCTTGAAACTCTATCTTTGGTTCCCCATTAGCCCCAATTATGAGGGGGGCCATTTGTAGGTGATGAAAACAAATATCAACATTTGGGAGGTCTATTTTCTATAAAAAAGGAATAACCTAACCAAATGTACCATTCTGATGCTAAGGGGGAAAGCACACACAACTTCAATCCATAGCACACAACTCCTCCTTTGGTGCAAAAATTACTTGTGTGAGAAAGAGGAGTCGAAGAAACCAAGTTTCATGTGAACTATAGAAGGAAAAAAATACCATAGAAGGTGGGTTCACACCAAATTGGACCAATGTGTGTTACCCTAACATTTGCATAGAAACACTTTGAGAAAAAGGCATCGATGAACCCTAGCCTTACATGACCTTCCATAGTCAGAAAAGGAATAGGGAGTGCATAACAAATCTATGTGACATAGGAATATTTTTATGCCTGAAGCTACCCATTTCAAATATAAATAGAGAATCACCCCCCATTTAGGGTACAAACTTCTAGAAGTTGAAGAATCGACTCTCGTTCACAAAACCCCTTCTTCCGGGACCTCACAATACTCCATACCTTCATAGATTTGCAAAGGTAGAGAACTTATGTGACTAAACTCACATGGAACCCAACATGTCTTGGATCATGTTTTATATGTCCTCACAAAAGTTTCCCTAAAGGCTATATGGGTTTGTAAAAGATGAGTTCCCTTCACACAAACCCAAGATTTGAGTGACTCCAAAAGTTTCACACACCTATACCCCAAATATCCATTGCATGCCTTTGTGATAGAGCCTATAGTTCATGAAACCCTACTCGTGAGCACAAATTTAGAGTTTCATAAAATAATATCTGGGTCCCTAACCTAATGGATCCTTCCACTAAATGTATTTTCATGAAAGTTGAGTGATCACATGCCCCACACCTAATCCAACCGGGTCCACCCATGACTAGATCACCCATGCGACTTGTATCATCTACCCTGATGTACAGCCTATTTTCTTCAAGAACAACCTGGATGGTTACATCACCTAATCCTAATAATAGTTACCCTAATTCCTTTTTCTCCTAAGAATAGGAACCCTAATGTTGGGATCACTATTTTTTAATTCACCGCAGAAGTGTTTACGCTATGCACCAATTAGAGGCTCTTATGGAATAGACATGTAATTCCTAAACATGGAATCATCAAGGGAAGCTAACCACATTTCCCTATAGGGAGTTATAATATAATATCCTCATCTACTACCTGTAAACAGTCTCCTTGGGTGTACTCCCCTCCCACATCCAAGCTATATGGTGTAAAAATTCATAGCCTAATATCTCAATTTCACGATGTTAAAATGCATGAAAACATCCCTGATACATGATGTTAAACTATATCCATACTCTATATGGTAAATATAGGATTCCCCATGTATAACTAGCATGGGATGTAACTACACATCCTACTCTATATGATGAATGCAATATGCCCATGTACGATCATTATGGGATGAAACCTCCTTCCCCATCATGGGATGAGACACCTATAACAGGTAGCTCACATGTGTAAGCCCCACGCCATCCTCTCACTATCATGGGATGATAAACTGATGGTGGGAATCCTCTATGCATAATCCACACACTATCCCTTGTTATCGCTCCTTCCACGATGCAAGTATCCTTACTGCATGATAATAAACTATATGGATCATTCCTATTCACGAACTTAAATTGTTCACTCGAACTACATGTGTTTTGATCCCTATATCCTAATAGGGTAGGAAGGACACATTGCTGCATGACATTAACCTCATGTATAATCTTTACCCAAAATACATTAAAACTATAAACAACCTATAACCACAAGATATTAAATTTGTGATCAAACTGTCATCATATGACCCTAAACCTATACCCCCACCAGATGATCCAAAATCTCTACCTCATGAAATGAACATGTGATGCCTGAGGTAAAATGCCATGTAAGACTTAATCCCCAAGCATAAAATATGCCATGACATACATGGTATGACTTGGGTCCCATGTATAAGATGAATCTTACTTTAAATTCCCTCTACTTTTAAAAGAGGAATACTTTATAGGTGCCCTAAATACCCAACATCCATAGATTTCTAGATGTGTCCAATGTCACCATCATCTCCAACCATAGGTAGCTACTCTATCACAACATAATAATCATAATTAATTGGTTTCCACCTTGAGATGGTACCAAGAAAAAGCTTCATGAGAATGAATTAAATCTATAAGGTAGACTTGGACTAGGAAAAAATATCTAAGGAGTAATCTATATAAGGATAAACTGACATCTCATCATTCTATTAGAATCAAGGAGCCGACATCACCAACCTTGGTGGTAGAGGCAACCAACATTTATAAATAAAGAATATGTGGCAACCAAGCAGCCACCCTAGGAAAGGTGCGATCAATCCATAGAAGAAAACCACTTCAGGATAGGTAAGTAAGGAAAAAGTGTATCATGAACACACATGGTGTGAGACCTTAGTTCGAAAGCATCAAAAAATAACACTGGAAGTTCATAGTAGTTCCCCATTATGATGAGAACCTAAAGGTTCCAAAACATTATTCTTGAAATTTGTTTTATATCTGGGTGATATTTTTTTAACAAGACATAGAGAATAAAGGATATCATGGGTAATAGGATCATAAGACATTGAGACACCTTCTCATGGTGTTCGACTTTGGTAATATCTATGATAGGAGGTCATGAAAAAATATCCATTAATAGAAAATCCACATTTCCATGTGGAATTGAATTTTATTATATTCAGATCTATTCATTGATTCTTATACTTTAATATTTTCATTAATGTAAAACCTTTATGACATATGTTCATGGAGAGGTAGGATATATTGGGTGTGTCATGAGTGATATTGCATTAATGGATAACGTGAGAAAGGATTTATCCCTTATATCTCTTGATGAAAGTTAATATCTCAAGCCCTTTAATAAGAATGGAAATGTCTACAAAAATCTATGGAAATTGTGTTTAGTGGGTGAGTTCATTTATATAAATTCAAATAAAAATACATCAATCATATAGGTTGATGACACTGACATGCAACCTGTTAGATTTATGATATCATGATAAAAGGATTATATTGTACAGTAAGAATTTATAGGAGGTTGGATGTTTTTGTGACATTAAATTATTTATATATGGGAGCCTTAGTGTGATACTAGACGATAAACTTGTACTTTAGGTGGTTATTCCTAATACCATTGATAAATAGGGCTAGAGGTTCACACACTTTTTGAATCTGTAATATTAGTTTAATTCAAGTAATGAATTTAATAAATTAGAATAAATAATATTTATTCAAGTTTGGTTGAACACTAAAATTTAATCCTAGGTTATTCAAAAGAATAATCAAGTTAAATAATAATAATAATAATATTTTTCAAGTTTTAAAAATATAATATTTATTTTATCATATAATAATTCAGTGGAATTTATTTAATTAAATAGTAATTATTTGAGGATCAGTAAATGTTGACAAGGGAAAATGACCAAAATTAATGGTCTGATTAGAAATAATGATATTTATTTATATTCTTAATATGTTTCACATGTCAATTTAATAATAATAATAATATTATTATTATTATTAATTTATATGGGGTCAACTAAGAATATTAAAGATGGTTAGGGGCTTGTGTGTGATTTTCCAACCCTAAACCCACCATAATAAATATCTAATTATATATCTTTACTAAATTAGACTTTTCTATGCACAATGGATAGGAAGAGAACTACTCAATCCCTAGAGTAAGTTATATCTTCCTCCTCTCTCAATCCTTCAAGAGATCACTAAGAGTTATTCCTCCTTTGAGAACAATACTACTGTAATCAACCATGAAAAATACAACCTATCAGGATCGGCCATGATAACACCAGATGATTCTAAGATGATGTTCAGAGATTGTGGTTCATGTGTAGATCACCACTAGAGAGATTATACACTTGGATACTATATAAAAATGATGACATTATGAGATATAGTTAACTAGATCATTAAAAAAAGTAGAATTAAAAGCTGAGGTAATTCTATATCTTCCCATAAATAATTTATAAATTACATGTGAAGATCCTCCTATTCTGGTTCCATTGTTTTAATCTAGTCAAGTAATATAATTTTTATTATTATACATGACGTTTTGATCATGTGAAATAATGATTAAAATTTATTTTAGACTAAAATTCGAGTTAATTATACCAAAAAAGTTTACTTTCACTGTGCTCAGAACCTACATCATATAGTGGATAATTATGATCTTTCATATCCTTATCATGTCAAATCATCCATATATGCTCCAATACTTGTGGTAACCCCCCATCAGATAATGGGTGTCACCCACTTATAACCAACTTGTGTGTAAAGGTTGTTTTGTGACTAACTTGGGCCTATAATCATGCCTCTTTTCAACGACTAGTGATCAATGATAATTTATTTTTGAGAATTGGCTGGGAGGTATTATTTCCCCATGATATAAGGTAACATCTCTTCCATTTTAACTTAATTCATATCTTCCTTATAGATTATATATTAGTTTTGATTTATTTGGATGATACTACCTTTAGGATATATTTTCTACATACATTTGACAACAAAGGCTTCATGGTATTATGAGGCGATTCTGATCCTTAGGCGATAAGGGATTTTTTAGAGTTTAAGACTCATGTTTATGTTTGGTTCAAACTTTTACTAACAATATATCAATTCTTGTATTAATATTCCCATATATAACGATGAGCTTTTAGTGGATTATTTTTTTTCTTGAACTCAATATGGATTTACTCTAACGTAGTTGGAGTTTAATCCATTTTTAGGATGGAGTTTTATTCATGGTTGTTTGGACCCTCCGTAGGGTGTCATGACTATGTTTGAATATGAATTGAGGCCCATAGACCTCATGAGGTGTTCCATGTAAATGTTTTTTGGTGGAAATATTCAATTCCAGTGGTTCAGGTAGAGACTCTAGAGGATGGTTTATCGAGTTTTGGTGTTTCATACAACACTACCTATAATAGAGTCCCTTGAGTGAGAAGTGGTAGATTAAGGATTATTGGTGCGATGAACCTTGGATTTAGGAGGAGGGTAGTGTTTTTTATGAAAATAGACTGGGTTGGGGTCTTTCTTTGTAGTTTTGAATGAGTTATTTTTGGATTTTAATGGACTGTGGAGGCTTGATCGTCTTTAAGTCATTGATGTCAGGTTGGTTTCCCCTCACCCCTTAAAAGAGGGTTTTTAATAAAATAATTAATTTTCAATCAGACTGAGTGGTGTCATGGATGGACCTCCACATGGGAGATGGTGTTGGCATCAAAGACCTCCCCATTGTTGATCTAGTTTTCTACTGGGAAGCTATTGGGTGGAACATCTAATGGTGTGAGGATAGTCAGAGGTGGATGATTCATTGTTATACCCCCATGATCACCACCTTTGGTTAGTTGTTATTTGGCATAAAGTGATTATATTTAGAGTTATAAAAATATGAATATGATGGATAATAATGTTCATGCATCAATAGGTAAAGTTAAAAGTACTATTTTTTTCCTTTCTGTATAGACCCTCATACTGGATAGTGTTGGAATGAATTAATCTTTTCACATCTGATATTTTGGAGTCAAAATTCCAGTAAAACCCTATCCAAAACTTGGATGTCTATAGAGATTTCATGATCAGTGACCATATTTAATGGACCCCTTCAGGTGAAGTGAGTTAATCCTTGGTGAACAAAGAGTTCTTTCATGATACTTACTCATGAAAGCAATGACATCCAATGGTGACAATCTCAGTATGGGTTGGATACTAGTGATAAAACTATATAGTGATGTGTATTTGAGTAAGTGAGATGAGATCCACCCCAGCGATGATTGGGATACCCTCTAGTGTTCCGAATAGATCCCATCCTCAAGAAGTTGAAGCTAACTACCATTAGATAGTGAGAATGTATTTATATGTTATGTGAATAGGTGGTGAATTCTATTTATGTGGGTATGTATGAATGCAAATAGGATTTTAAAGGGTTCCCCATGGTTGATACTTCTGTAGAGGCTGACATATTCATTGGATTGTATTTATGTTATAGTGTTCTAATAGTGGTTGAGTGATATTATGATCACCCATGTGGTGTTTATGAAGTGTTGTAGTTAAATCAATACTAGTATTGATTCAAGGAGCTTGTTTAGAATTTAGGAAATTTCCTTAGTCTTACTATAAGAGCACCAGTGGTGTAGTAAACTCTATAGTGAGAGACCTAGATTCATAGGGTATTGGTTGGCCTTTATGAAATTTAATCCATGGTAGTTGATGAAATTAGAGAGAAACAACAGTATTATTATAGTTAGTGATTCTGGAGGGGGATTTTGTGTTGGGATAATGGAGGAGGCGCACATGCAGCTATGTAGTGGTTGATTCTTGTATGAAGAGGGTAAAGTTTCTCACATTCAGTTGATAATAGTAGCCCCACATTATTTCCTTATGTGAGAGGGTCTTGTGGTGGTGATATTGACTTAGTAGTTTAGTGTGACCAAATTTTCTCAGATGGTGGACCTAAAGAGTTTTTTGAAAGGTGGGGTGTAATTCATCTACTTCCTCAGGAAATTAGTGTTTTTCCTTGGTTTCCTTTCTAGGTATCAGGATATACATCTTGAGTGGGTACCTCCCTAGTAAAGTATCACCCTCAGTGTTGTATGTGCAGTGGATCTTTATGGATATACCCATTATATAAAAACACTTATATTTGATGAAGGATAAATTATTCACAGGAGGTTTTGGTTTTTGATCACTCTAGTTTATCAAGAGATATCCTAAGGTTTGAACCTGATAGATTAGATCTATTTGAATGGCTATAACTGTTTTCTTTTGATTGTCATGGATTGGGCCACCTGGTAGGAAGTAGAGTGAACTAAAGTGTTTTTAATTCACATAGGTTCCTACTATATCTATATTTATATTTTTTCCAACTTCTATGAGTGTTAAAAATTCTTTAGAATCCTTAATTCCAAATTTCTTCAACAATTTTCTGGAATATTTCTCTTGGTATGGGAAGATGAAATCATCATGTTTTTAAATCTAAAATCCTAGAAAATAGTGTATTCCACCTAGCATAAACATCTCAAAATGTAACTTCATATACTCAATAAACTCCTCATAAATATAATCCTTATCACCGGTAAATATTTTTTCATCAACATAAACTATAACAACTAGAGTATCTATGGAAAAATTCATTACATAGAAGTTCCTATAAACTTTACCTTTAGTAAATTTCATTTGTCTCAAGAAGACATAAAATTTAGAATATCTGGATAAAGTGGATTATTTTAAACCGTAAAAACCCTTATTCAATTTACACATCATGCTTCTATCACTGTACAAAGTAAACTATTCAGGATTCTCAATAAAAACTTCTTCTAAGCCTCCATTTAGGAAGGAAGACTTCACATAAATTTCGAATACTTTATAGTGAATCTATTATACCATTATAAGAAACATAATAATAACTTTTAACCTCTCTACTGGTGAAAATTATCTTTAAAGCATATCTATTACATCTGATAATTTACTTTTCCTACTAGTCTTGATTTATTTATAGATAAACTCAACTTTTTAATTTAGTTTTTTTTTCTAAATTCCCACTTGGTACTTATAAATTTTTTATTTTCAGATATTTTTACAAGTTACCAATTTTAATTTTTCTCTATTTGATCAAATTATTCATCCATTTCATTGATCCACTCCTCATGATTAACTTCCAGTGAATTTTTTTGAGGCTCAACTTATGAAATGAGTACCATTTGATTTTCAAGACTTACCCCCTTCTTATTTTCATTAGGGATTCTTGAATTCCAATGATATTTTTGCATAAATTTGTTTCTTTAATATTTTATGTCCTCATTTATCATTTTCAACATTTTCATATCCATTATTTATTTAGTTAGAATCAATAAAATAGAATTATTCTATTTTTTAGCTAGTTTTTCATTCTGGTTTTTTGAAAACTGGTTTCTATTTCCTTTTGAATTTTCTAAATATACTTCAACTATCACACCTAATTTAGATTAAGTTTCTATAATATTAATATTAAAATATTTCACAACCTAACCCAAGATGGGGCTCAAGTCACAACTACACCAATCCCACCTCCATAGGCCAGGGGGTGGAAATAAGAATCAAATGCATAACTAAACTTAGGGAGGCCTTTGCCTTAAGTATCTATAAACATGTACCCACAAACACCTCAATGTAATATTGTAGAGATAAAAAAAACTAGAAACAAAAATGCATGAAAAAATTTATCCCAAACCAGAGTATAATAGAAGTACTAAAAGAAAAAAAAGGAAAAACACACACCCACCAAAAGAAAACTATAAAGCATACAACCTGCTTTGAAGGAGGGGATCACTGCCAAAAGTAACTTCTGGAAAGCTCCTCAGCCTAGCTCTGGTGAACACCTTGGTTGGTCTATCTCTCTAAGCTCCACCTACCTCAGGTACTCTGTGGACTCTATTGAAATGCATGTGGTTTTCATAAGATACAATACATGCGGACAAAGCCCATGCAGGAGTGAGTTTAAGAATACTCAGTAGGAAAACAAAAAACCCAAAAATAAAAGGGAGAAAATGGAAGGTGATAGTCTGCTCGACCTAGCCAGAGGGAAACCCATAGAGAGAGAAACTATAACTCAAACCATCCTCAGTTGTACATGGCTATCTAGCCAAGTCAAAAGAAACCCAAGAGGAAAAAATTAAGGAAAAACCCCATCCCACAGCTTAACCCAAGAAAGAACCAACCTTATCCAAGCACAGGGGGATTGACATAGTGAGTAGATGAAACACACATAGAGCCTTTTCCACCCCCAACAGGAGAGTAACCTCATCCAACCATGAGAATCTAAACATAGAAAGTATGTGAAATGCCCCATGATATTTTCCTCCTATAGAAGGAGAGTAACCAAAACTAAGGTGTGGGAACATAAGAAGTAAGTACTCATTCCTAAAGGGGTTTCAACCCTGAATGTGACAACATGAAAGGGATCCCAGACATCAAATAGATATAATAATATCAAAAAATGAGGTTATGACTTCATGGAATGTGATAGGATTCTACTCAAGGCTCTAAAGGTAAAAAAAACCAGGAGAACACACTCCATGATCTCAGTCATCCTAGATGGAACCCTTCTAAGAGATACGCTCCATCGAGAACAACTATTCCAGGTCCATATCTAGTTCCCAGCACCAAATATCCTTCCATTACTAGAGGACACCCTTCGCAAGGCTATAAAAACCAATTGGAGAGTCCCACTCCAAACCACTACCCTAAATTTGAGGTATAACCACTCTAACTATCCACCATGTTAATCTTCTCTAACGAGAGAGAATAGAGGGACACACACCTAGCCACTTCCCTACAGTTGAGGGAGTACTATCTCATAAACAACCCAAAAAACCTCTATCGCTTATGTATGGAGTGGCCCACACCTCAACCCATCAAGGGATCACTAACTCATAATCAGGTATCACGTATCTAGTAGAGGGCCCCTCTCCTCATAACTGAGGGAGCTCCAACTCCAATGGAGGGCCTGCTCCCCACTGCATTCAGATATGGGGGAGTATTACTCCTTAGGAGGGGACCCACACCTTGTTACCAAAGGGGAGTACCACTCAGTGGATAGAGTAACCACACCCCAACATGATAGGGGAGTACTACTCTATATCTAGAGGACCCATACTCTGGTACGATAGAAGAGTAACAACCCCAGGCTAGAGGACCCGCTCCCTAAAATGGAAGGGGAGTAATACTCTTCCAAAACATCACATATGGAGGAAACACACCCTGGAACAATAGGAGAGTACCAAATACAAGGATAAAGGACCCACACCCTATCTTGGTAGGGGAGTACCAAATCTTACTATACATCACATTTAGAGGACCTGCACCCTGACACAGTAGGGGAGTACTAACTCCATGGATAGAGGAACCACACCCTAGTTTGATAGGGGAGTTCCTACTCTATCTAGCCAATAAGTATGGAGGGACCATGCCTTATCATGGTAGGGGAGCACTGTCCAACTTTACATATGATATGGGGAACCCGAACCCTAAACCATTAGGGGTGTACCAACCCCAGAAGAACTACCCAAAGGTAAAAGAACCCACACCCACGACAGAGGGATTCCAGTATCTACAAAAGCCAATAGTTAAGGGAAACACATACTTTGATTCTATATGGGAGTACTAGTCCCAAAATTTCTCTTTAATAACCATACCTATCTACAAAATTGATCAATCCCTATTAATAGGATCGTAAAACTTATCATACCTCATGTCACAACACAACTATAGGTAGGGGACCCACACCCTATCCCTGCACCGATACTCTCTGGGACCCATGATCCTGTGTCGACTCAGCTTCTAGATTCATGAATATTCTTAAGAATATTCCAAAGTATTATAGGGAAAAATCCAAGTCTCTACATTACTACCACCTTAAATATTTTCATCCCCAAAAAGAAAAAGGCTAGGAACAAAAAAGATAAATGGAGATTTAATACTTGGAATCCCATACCAGTGAGCTCACTGAGGGTTCCTGTGCTGCTTCCAAGAACACACTCAGGGAAACAACCAAGTCCAAACCACTCCCATGTCGTACTCCAAATAGGTCAACATCATGAAAAAAAGTGGAACATGTCTCCTTAGCTATGTCAGGTGGAAAAGTACTAAGAACCATGGTCTATCTGCAGTCATGAGGTCTAGTGGTACACCACATCGCTAATCTGACACAGATACTGACGTAACACCACAGTTCACATCCACCTCTGGATGAACTATACCATAAACTACTCAAACATCCTAATTTCAAGGATGATGATGAGCATGTGAGTGTACCAATTAACAAGACAGGAGGTTAGACACATCCAACTTCAAAAAGCTAGACACGGTAATCACGTGGCATACCCTGCATGTCTTTTACCCTCCCAGAAGGAGAGTAACCCAAACTAGAAACACCGCCACACCCACCAGTGGCATCCAAAATGGGTATGGATGGTAGGAAACCAATCCACACCATTAAAGAAATCATAGGGTCTAACTCTGCCGCTACAGAATAGTTCTAAGAAAGGGTCTCCCTTCACCAGGGATGATAAGCATAAATATCAAGAAGAAAATCCCCACCGGTGAATCCAAAGTCTTCTTCAACACTTACCGTGCAACCTATCCCAAAAAAAAAATTATAAGAAACTAATCCAAAACACCTTGATACTATCCAATTTGAGAGGCACTGACCCACCCTCATGGTTTTTGGTTGCATTACAGAAACCCGTGTTAGTGGGGAAAGCATCCCTCTTCCTCATGAGTCCAAATATAGGTCAAAGTGCCTCTCATCCTCCTCAAGTGTCTTATGTAAAAATTTTACACCAAGTTAATGAGGGTACTAACAAACAAAAAAAGGGCTACCAACACACCCAAATGGGTCTTATCAGGTCCTCTGTCGTAACCACCAACACGTCACCCGACCCTAAACACATAAGTCAGAGAGACTCATCCACCACACCTCAATACTATCCGCTTTGGGTGGAACTAAATTTCCCGCAAGATTTTGATCGCATATAAAAAATGTGTCTTAGTGGGGGAAGGAAATATCTTTCTCATTTATCTAGAGCTACGTCGAACAACACCAATATAAGTTTACATTGAATCCCCGCATTACCTTAGTTAAACCTCGAGCAAGAAGCAGAAAGAAAAGAGTATATCACTATAGTGTCTAAAAATTGCTACTATAGAAGGTAGAAATGACATAGATCATACCTTTATTAATACTCGAAGGTTCTGGTTCAAAACAATCTACAACCAATATTTTTCCTCTATCATGTCCTCTAACTCCCTGAGCCTGGCGTGGACCACCTAGGGGTGGTGGTGGAAACACCTCGAACTGTCTGCCACCTCTTGCTACTATCCCAGCTCCTCCACCTTGTCCTCTATCTTACGAAACTCCATGCTATAAATGTTGCCTTTGACAAGGTGGACCATCAAAAAATTCCCTTAAAAAAACACAGTGGATCATAAAATCTCTAGTAATATGTCCCCATCCATCATAATCGTAACACTGCCTCTCCTATGGTTGACCTGGTCCAGGATGCTGCTCCTATGCTACATGCCCATGTGCTTGAGTCTGTTCATGGATATGCCTCCTATGCTGTGATCCTATAACATACCGTATTACATATACTGAAGATGAATTAGCCTCATGAGAACCACCATGGGTCACGTTTTTCTATCCCTTCTCTAGGAATCTCTCTATGCCCAGGGCTCATTCCAGTACCCCCGTATAAATGGTAAGGCATAAGGAGACCACACCTGCTCGAACGTCTCTATGAAGGCCCTACTCAAAGGTTATAACTATAAATAACAGGTCTCAAACCATGTACATAGAGTATCAGTATAGGTCTATATGCCTTTCTGAGTATCCCACCATAGTCATGCTACCCTGCTGAAGCTGTAGTAGCTCCTTGATACACATTGATCTCAGTGTGGCTAGGTATAACTCTTCCTGAAAGAGTTGCTTGAACTCTACCCAAGTGAGCATAACATTGTCATGGGAATTGATTATCCACTAAAATAGGATAATATTAATTGATTATATCTCAATATTCATATGTTCCAAAGTCCATAAACATCATTTTTAGTGCATTATAGAATGTGAACTTCATTTCTCATCTTAAGTGCAATTCATGTTTAAAATGAAAATATGATCCCAATAAATCATCTATTCGTGGAGAAAATTATAATAATTTTTTGAATTTGATATTTTGGGATATTATTTATCACTTTGTTTGGAACATTTTATCTTTTAGAATCTATGGATGAATCCCAAGGGAAGATAGAGATTTTTGGTCATGAATGCAGAAATTTTCTGGACAAAGCATAATGGGCCTAGGCCCATCAAACAAATGTGGGTCCCACAATACAATCCCAATGAATCTAAAATTTTAAATTTATAAATATAAAAATATGGGGATGATTTAATTAAACTGTTCCCAGAGCTAATTCTGAATTTTTCATGGAGAGAATGGGAGCCGAAGTTTACATTTAAATGGTGGGCCAAATCTGAATGCCCATAAAGTAAGCCCACCATTTTGAGCATAACTTCCAAACATCTGAATAAAATGACCTGAAATTTGGAAAGATGATAGAGGATAGATGTAAGATCATATTTATATACTATTAACCTTTATTATTTGGCCATATTAATTTAAAAATTCACACACCAAAAAGGGGTATGAATGTGGATGATTTTCTTGTCAACTTTGAAAATTCCAAATTTCCCTTGATTTTCTCACACTCTTTTGACTCTCTCAATTAATGGGGATGGAATTTATTATTGGGGGTGAAAATAAGGCTCCTAATATTCCTATATAAGTATTTTTGGGTAAAGTTAATAGGAGGATGGTTTTCTTTCTTTCATTTGTGTTGTCATACTTTCATTTTGTAATTGCATTATCAATTTCTCCCATGTATGTTTTTCATTCACATTCATTTAATTAATAAAAGATCATCTTATTATTATTAATTTATTATTTAATTTTCCATATCAAATTGATATAGTTTCATTATAGAGTGAGTATATTCACATAATATTTTGTGAAACTCTTCACACAATGGTGGAGTGATTGTTTTTTATTTTGTTCTTCTTCTCCAAATCTATCCTCATAAGTATACTACCAACTTTTGTTGATAGAATCAAATAAATAAAGGGATAAAACTATAATGGGTTGATCCAAGGGAGTAGAAATGGGATGTATTGGATGTTATTTCTTATTTTAAAAATACACAATCAATTCTATTTTTGAGATTTTCATTTAATAATTTATGTTCTACTTTGAACTCACCAATTTTAAGGATACACATCCTGAGTGCTAAAACAATACACTACCTTGGAGTTATAATAAATATGATCCTCCAAGTGTATAGGTGATTAGACTTAGGATAGTTAAAACTCAAAATTAGTGAGTGATTTGGGATGTTCATATTTCGTTAAAGGAAACGCTCGAATTTAAGACATTGAAATAATTTAAAAAGAAATTCATCTAATACACCCCATGAAATAACCAAGGATAAAATCATGATTTTAAATTGAATTCAATTAATTATTTAAAATATCAAATAATAAAATTAATTCAAACCCAAGTTGGCCACTTCATAGACAAATCACCACCATCAAATCACCTTATTAGAATGTATGTTTCTTAGGTTTCTTCTTAGGTATCTAAGAATAAATAACCCAAACCATACTATAATGACCTCTTACAACATAAAACTTGGGTAAATTTGGGTGAAAATAGGACTGCATCACTAAAATCCACCATCACCCAACTAAACCATGCATAAGTATTGCCACTAGGACCACCATCCAATCAGGAGGTTTCCTCACTAGGTGGAAAACATGCATAACTTCCTCGAGCTAGTCATCAACTACCCAGGGGTCTAGATCACCCTATAACTTAGAGGTTTCTACCTCCAGAATTCATGAAATGCAATCATCCTATGTGTATCCTTGTCCTGAACCACTGGTACAACTAGCTTCTTAATGGGTGGTGGCTCAACTAGAAGACCACTCGGAGTTAATGCCTCAGAACTAGTCCTCTACACTAAAGTCTCATCACAGGGCAAATTGTTATCACAATAACACCATAGAATCCTATCTAACAGTCATCACTAAGGAAACCTGAAATAAAATTCAAGACACACCATGGTCAAAGATTATATCTAGGGATCTGACTCAAGAAAGAAAAGGAAAGAAAATCCAAAACCCGGTCCTATATGATGCATGTACCATTGAACCCATACAACAAGTTTCCTAATGTACTAAGTCAAAAAGTAGGTTGTAAGAGTCCTAATGAATGGATATGTCAGATGTTGCACCAACAATGGGACCTCTATCCTAAGAGCTGAACTCGAAACACCCTAACACTATCACTATGCAACCCAAACCAAAACCTCTTAAGGGAAAGTCTGAAAAACATCCCAATGAACGAAATTTATATGATACCAATATATCATGAACCGACCCAAGATGAGGCTCGAGTTGAAACTAACCTAATCCCACCTCCATAGGCCAAGGGGTGGAGATAAGTGCTGAAGTAATAACTAAAATCGTGGAGACCTTTTCCTTAAGTACCTGTATGAACACACCCAAAAACAACTCAATGAAATGTTGCAGAGATAAAAAAATTGGAAACAAAAATGCATACATACATCTATCCCAAACCAGAGTATAAAAGAAGTATTGAAAGTTAAAAAAAGGCAAAACACACACCCACCAAAAGAAAATTGTAAATCGTCCAACCTTCTATAAAAGAGGGGGTCACTACCAAAATCAACTGCTAAAAAGATCCTCGATCCATCTCTGGTGAACACCTTGGTCAATCTAGCTCACTAAGCTCTACCTGCCTTGGGTACTCCTTGGAATCTATCAAAATTCCTATGGTCTACAAAAGATACAACATGTGTGGGAAAATACCATATAGGGGTGATTATAAGAATACTTAGTAAGTGTCCAAAAAACCCAAAAATATAAAACACATTTGGGAAAATCCCATATAGGGGTGATTATAAGAATACTCAGTAGGTGTCCCAAAAACCCAAAAAGAAAAGGCAACAACTAAAGGGCGACAACCCGCTCGACCTTTCCAGAGGGAACCCCATAGAGAGAGAAACTCCACCTCAAACCATCCTCGGTGGTACATGACAAGTTAGCTAAGTCAAAAGAAGTCCAAAAGGAAAAAATTAAATAAAAACCCCATCCCACAGCTCGACCTAAGAAAGAAGCAACCTCATCCAAGCATAGGGGGATCAACACTATGATTAGATGAACTACACATTGAGAAATTTCCACCCCTAGAAAGAGAGTAACCTCATCCAACCATAACAAGATATACACAGAAAGCATGTGGCATACCCCACATGTATTTTACTCCCATGGAAAGAGAGTAATAAAATCTAAGGTGTGGGCACATAATAAGTAAGTATTCATCCCTCAAGGGGTGTCAACCTAGAACATGAAAACATCGCAAGGGCTCCCAAACATCACCAAAATATACTCATCTCATAATCTAAGTATCATGAGATTACAATCACATGGATAGTGATAGGATTCTAATAAAGGCTCTAAATGTAAAACAAAAACCATAAGAACACACTCCATGAGCTCATCCATCCTAGATGGAACCTTTGTGGAGAGATAAACTCCATCGTGAAAAACTATACCAAGTCTAGCTCTAGTGACCAACACTAGAGATCCTACCATTACTAGCCTATGACTTACGCAAGGATAAAGAAACAAATTGGAGAGTCCCTATCCTTACCACTAACCTAAATTTGATGGAGCACTACTCCAACTATGCACCATGTGCATCTTCTATAATGAGAGTGAACAGATGTACCCGCACCTAGACACTGCCCTACAGTCGAATGAGTACTAGATCCTAACCAACCTGCAAAACCTCTGTCTCTTCTGTATGGAGTGGATCACACCTAAACTCATCAAGGGATAACTAACTTCTAATCAGGTGTCATGTATGTAGTGGATGTGCCTGCTTCTCATAACCGAGGGAGCTCCAAATCCAATGGAGGACCCGCTCCCCACTGTAACTCGAAGATGGGGAGTACTAATCTATAGGTGAGGACCCACACCCTATTACAATAAGGGAGTAGCACTCAAAGGATAGATGACCCACACTTTGAAAGGATAGGGGAGTACTACCCTTTAGCTATAGGACTTGCACCCTAGTATAACAGGGGAGTACTGACCCCAGGACAGAGGACCTACTCCCTGGCATGTTAGGGGAGTACTACTATGAGAAAACAACAAGTATGGATGACCCACACCCTAGAACAATAGGGGAGTACCAAATCCAAGGATAGAGGACCTGCACCCTATCCTGGTAGGGGAGTACCTATTCTTCCTATAAGTCACATCTAGAGGACCCGTGCCCTGACTTGGAAAGGGAGTATCAACTCCACGGATAGAGGACCCACACCCTAATCTGATAGGGGAGTTCCTACTCTATCTAACCAAAAATTATGGAGGGATATCACCCTATCATAGTAGGGGAGAACTGTCCAACTTTACGAATTATATGGGGAACCTATTCCCTAAACCATTAGAGGAGTACCAACCCCAGAATAACTACCCAAATGTAAAAAAACCTATGCCCATGATGTGGGGAGTCTGGTATCTACCAAAGTAGAGAGGTAAGGGAAACCCTTGACTTAATGACACAAGGGAGTACTGGTCCCATCATTTCTCTTAAAGAACCACATGGATCTAAAACATTAGTCAATCACCACTAAGAGGAGTGTCACTCTTATCATACCTCGCGTCGCAACACAACCATAAATATGGGACCTGCACCCTGTTCCAACTAGGGAGCACCACCCTACTGTTCTAAAGAGTTTTAGGACCCATATATTAAAAAAATGGGTGGTTACCAACCCTGATATCAACCCAATGATTCTCCCTGATCATTGACCAAGTTTTAAGCACCGATTCACAATATTATTGATTGAAACACACTACCTTGTAACTTTTAAGCCAAAACGGAGGCCAAAATCATGTTCTACGTGAAAAAATGACCAAGATAGGATACTAAAAATCCAAAATATGAGTTCCATAGAAGGGGATATGGAAGGAATAATATCTCAAGAAGATATTAAAGGAGTACACTATATGAAATGGGGTTCACATGACCTGTGAATCCACCCGAGCACCTGGCCATGTATCCTGCCTACACAGTTTTCCAACCAATATAGGGGTACACGGTGTGTGGAGAACATACATGCTATTTCCCTCTTTGATCAATCCTTCTTCATGTGATTTTAACCATGCATGTGTACCAGACCTCGTGTTCATGTACTTTGGCCGTGTAGTTATACACGACCTTGTGTCTTCACATGGCTTCGCAAGCCATGTCCCATGGAAACATGGATTGGGGTCACTACATTGTATGTAACCCTAGTACATGGAATGTAGTCCCCAAAATTTATCTTCCCAAATCATGAATAGCTACACAACATGTCTCACTGGGTTACACACCGTGTAAATGATAATTCTAGTCACGAATCACCTGCAAAAATGCCCTATTTGGCCCATTTCATCCCAAAACCCATAGATCTACCTAATAGAGATCACTAGAAATTATATTTTGGATCTAAAAACTTATAACAAAGAAAATAAAAATATGATCGAGACCAAAACTCAAACCACCTACCTTGAGGGAGAAACGGCGAAGCTTCAGGTGAAGAATGATGCCCAGATTGTGCTGCTCATTGATCTGATGTTGATCTATGTTATAAACTGAGATCGACAACACCTCGTTGCATTGATTTTTCCTTGATTCCATCATATATAGAGGAAGGATAGGTGAGGTGTGGCTCTTCTTTGGGTTTGTGTGCACAATATGAGGGGAGGGGAGAGAGATAGGTTTATTTTAGGTTAATGAATTAATTAAATTCTCAATTAATTAATCATTCCACTATAAAATGACCCTTCAACTCACCTCCGACGAAACCCCCCAAAATAGGAAACTTTATGCATCACTTAGTGAAAACACGATATTATGAACTCAAACATGATATTAGAATTCCAATATGAGATGCATCTTGAGAGTTATTTCATGTTTCAAGAGAAACTGCATCCGTGTGAAAAAATATGTTTAATATTTTTAAAATCACTGCGCTGAGGCTCTCTAGGCCCCATGATCTGTCACCAACTCAAAACCTAGCTTTTGGAATATTTTCAAGAATATTCTAAAGTCTTATAGGTCAAAATTTAAGTCTCTAAAAAATAGTCAAGTATCTTGTGAAACCTTTTTTTTCTAGAATTTTTATCCTCTGTAACTATATAAATAACCTATTAATACCCCTTTTTATTTCTCTACAAACTTTCCCAGATTTAAATTTTAATTTTTTATAAAATAAGGACTAAAAAATAATTTAACATATTTCATTAATGAATTTCTCTTATAACACATTTCATATGATGTCATGTGTGTTTCAGGTCTCCGAGGACACCTGTTTTGAATGTACACTACAATAAAAATAGCTTATCTATAAAAAATTTTAGAACGTTTATGTTCAACTAGCATAACTATACTCATATCAACCAAGTTTCTGTTATTTATTTCTTCTAAAACATTTTTATGGGGGGGGGGTTTATAGTGAAATAAATTGATGCTTAATTCCATGATTAGTAAGGTATCACTCAAAATCAATATATGTGTACTATTTTCCTGATGGTCTCCTTGTCCACCCCTTCCCCTTTGACATGGGGATGAAAATATACTATTTATCCTATGAAAATCAAAGTGAAAATTTCCCCCTTTTAGTAATCCAAATTCTCCACCTGCCTTTCCATAATCTATCTTATCCCAAAGGACACTATGCTTCGTTTTCAGGCTCTAGAGATTCCACTTTCTCTATAAGAATTCAATGAGTCTTAATATATAAATTATATTTTAATGGTTTTCCAATTTGTATAGAGATGAACAATGGTCGATGGTTTTGATATATTCATCAATAGGTCTTGGGGATTGATGGAGCCCACAATGATAGGGTTTTTGGACCCCCAAAACTTTCTTAGATTTTTTTTCATCAGATGATGACCTTGTATTTGCTTGGTCCAAAGGCCGACAAAATCTTGATAGAGTCAATTTATCCTTATTTTGATAAACCTATAGGTTTAACTTGAAGTGGAATCCTCCATCTATGGTGATCTAGGTAATATTATTTGGATTTCCCCTACCCTTTCAAAACCACACAATTCTTAAAATTCTAGAAAATCTGGTGGGTATATTCTTCATCTTTGATGGTAGGTTAAAGTAATTGTTCCACATATAGATACCTAAATATACATTTAAGTGGATGTTTCCAAGGCACTTTTAGAATCTGTGTGGATTACAACTAGTGAGATTTTTTTTGTTTTCATTTGATGCATTTTGAATCTTGGTGATAAATCCGTTCTTCCTATAACAGATTGGGTAACCTTTTGTAGGTGTGTTAGCAAGGCCCTACTAAGATGGTGGAGTTGATGAGTTATGTATCAGATGGTATCTATGAAGTTAATGGAATTATTAATACTTTCTAAAAGACTCTTATGATTGGGAATTCTTCGAATGGTGGTGTTGGAACAATTTGATCAGTTAGAGTGTCATCTTATGCTCAAGCTGTAAGGAAGGATCCAATCCAAGGAACCCCACTATCATCTGAAATTGAGCTTAGAGTACTTGGGATTTTTTAATCTCCTTTGGTTGATAAATCCTATCATACTCCTCTGGTCCTATGTAAAAGGAACTCTATACTGAATTTGCTATCAGTGGCTGGTGTGAGTATAGTTCCATTTGTTCAAGGGATTTTATACCAAGTCGAGATTGACATTCTCAAATGAAATGTTCTAGTGAAATATAAAACATCCTACTATATGGATGGAGAAGTTAAGTTAGGTATAGATGTTAGGGTGCATAATATATTCAAAATATTAGGTGAATATTTCACAGGAAATGAAGAATTTTAGGGTTAGAAACCTTTGAATTTAAAGTGGAGGAAAACATAAGCTATTGTAAAGGACACACAAGTTGGACAAGTAAAGATGGTTCATGCAGAAGGACCTGCTTAATCTACTAATAATACCCAAGGGGCTTCCGACACACACCAGGGCTTTTATGATTGTGAATCAGATGATCAAGCTTCCAAATTATTTTTCAAAGGTGAAAAAATGGTAAAAGGGTGGATTCAATAAAGGATTATACTCATTTAACAAATATAATAAATTAAAAAATATAAAATATTAATTGAATCCACCAAAACCATTTATCACAAGACTGGTGGGGAAAGAACACAGCTCAAATACACACAAAAAAAATCCTTACACAATGGATTCTTTTTTCAAGGAAGAACTAGGAAACTGACAATATTCACTTAAAATGGAAACAATAAGAGAATAATATGAAATAGAGAAGATAAAGGGGATGGATAAGTCAATTCTTGACCATAATGCATAAGAATATGGGGATATTAAGGTCCATATTATAGGGGAAGTTTAAAGTGAACTTTAAATTGATTTGGATATGATAATGTACTCCAAGGAAGAGATGTTGTTAGAGCCTCAGATCATAAAGGCCTCAATGGAATATATAGAAAAAATATATGAAATGGAACTTCAAGATGACACAAATGAAGAATAAAAAAATGGATAAAAAAAAATATATGTTGAATCATGAATTTAATAAAAAGAATATTAACTTAGAGGATTTTATCAAAATAGGGTACCTGATGCCATTTTTCTTTGAGCATATTATAAAATATTATCTATAGAAGAGTTAATTTTACATTTAATTGAGTCTATATAAGGTGATTGACTCCAATATTTTAAAACTCTTTTAGAATGGTCAAATAATGTATTCTACTTCTTAAGAACATGTGTTGTTTTTGTGATTTTTTGAGGGTCCACACTATACACTTAAAATTGTTTCTTTCTTGAAAATAAAATATTACATTAAGGTTTACTTTTTTACATTATATGATCTAATATTATTGATATAGACTCCCAACTCTTTCTCAACTCGTCTTTTGAATATTTTGAAAATCTCAACAGGTTATGACTTATGTTTCATGAACATGAAATTAAATATCTGAGTGTAATCATCAATTAAAGTAATGAAATATAGATCACCTGTAAAGAACCACCAATTATCATTGTCTTGAGAGTACAAAAAGTCATTACTATGCCTTAAGAGACATCCCCAAGGTTCCAAAGGCTGGAAATAAATGCCGAAGGGTTTCAAGTACAAGTGGGGGACGATTTTAACTTTAAGAAATAAACCCATAAACCAACCATAACCAAACATTAACTATATGATGCATGAACAAATGAAAGACCAATAAACAACTTCATTTATATCAAACCACATCAAAGTACACAACAACAGAAGACAAAACTAAGCATCAAAGTACACAACAGATGAACAACTCAAGACTCTCAAAAGACTCTACAAATCCATGCTCCACAAGCTCCAAGCTCCACAACATCTCCCAAGCATCACCACAAGTCACTAGCAAAAAGATGCTTTCCCTTTACCTGTATCCCGGAATATAACATCTGCAAAAGCACCAATGTTCCAAAGTAGGGGTGAGTATAAAACTCAGTAGGTTTTCCCCAATGACTTTCCTACTCACGCCACTAGGGTAGAAGACTTAGAAACATTTATATAAAAATAGTTTATATAAATTTTTTTTTTCAAAAAAGTAGTTTATAACTAAATATAAACAAGTTTCCAAAACCATTCATAACTAAAGGCATCCCAAGAGCAATTGAAACCAATTTTTCCAGCAAGTTCATTTTTCAGAAAATAACCAAACAAGCTTTAGAACCATTTCACAAACATTCCTTTTTGGCATACCCAAACATTTCCCAACCCATGCTACCAACCATGCATGCTTTATTATGACAGTTCCATACTCATGAGAGGTCTCTCATCGATCTACCAATTCGTCACAAGGTAATTGTTTCCCATGTGCCATTACACCTTTGGAACCAAGCACGAGGTCATATTTCAACCAAGCCCTGTACATATAGTTACCATTGTGCCATTAAACGTTTGGCACCGAGAACAAGGTAATAGTTAAACAAAGCCTCATACATGAAACATGAACACACAACAGATATTCCCAATGGTCATGCCAAAACACCCTTTCAATAAAAACACCTTTTTATTGAAAACCATTTCCATCAAAACCATTTCAATTCCAAACCATTTCAATAAAACTCCATTTTTATTGAAAACCAAATCCATCAAAGTGATTTCAATATCAAACCATTTCAATTCCAAACCATTTCAATAAAACACCCTTTTTATTGAAAAACCATTTTTCATCAAACCATTTACAATTTTAGAAATCATAATTTAAAATCAACAATTTAAATTCAAGAAGCCAAATCACTTTGCACAATAATTCACCAAGATTTCACAATTACATCAAAACCATAAATCATCACTAAAAAAGATTTATTCCATGCTTTTCACAATCAAAACCATTCAAATAAACCAATTTGAAACTATGACAATCAATTCTAACAATAGGAGTCGAGAGTGAAGCCACCTACCTCAAAGGTTTTTGATGAAAACCACAACGGTCGAAGAATGCTCAAGAAACCGAGGTCGATTCTCCAAAAACCCACCTTAGATTTCTTCTCCTAGAAAGATCAAGACAAAATCTCATCATATGTGGCATACATACATTTAGATCTACCCATAACGGGCATAGATCTAAGAAACCAAGAGAAGAGGATAAGTAGATCTAAGTAGATCTAAGAAACTGATCAAGAATGAAGAAGAACAATCACATACCTCAAGAATCCGGCTTTGATTCACAAAGAGAAGCCTTTGGATCACCTCCAGAATGATGGGAGAACCTTCTATGACCTTAGGATAAGAAAAATACCGAGTTAGGGTTGCTTAGGAGGAAAAAACGAGCCACTTAGAGGAAAAAATGCGTGAGATCCACCTTTATAGGATCTCATTTAAGTGGCCGCATAGTTTTCCCGCACGGTTAGACAAACCGTGCACTAATCGTACGTTAGCCACCGCCTCGACAGACACTCCACGCACGGTTTGGACACATGGTTAGACAAATTGTGTGCTGCCCATGCAGAAGCTACTGCCTCCAAGACCAACTACGCACGGTTTTACCGCACGGTTTAGACAGACCGTGCGCCGTCCATGTGACTTCCCCTTTGCCTCAAAACTTCATTCAAGTTATCCCGATTCTCCCATTCATCAACCTTAAATTTAAAACCATTAAAATCATCAATAAAGGGTTACATACTAGAAACCGGGGGTGCTACATTCTCTCACCATTGGTCTTTCTGTCCTTGGAAAGTAGAAAACCTTCACCCAATTGAAAGAGTTTCGGAAACTGCTCTTTCATTTCCTTCTCACATTCCCAAGTCTCTTCCTAAATCCGACCATGCTGCCATAAAACCCACACTAGACCGATGGTTTTTCCACACAAGACTTTATCTTGCCTATCCAAAATCCGTACTGGGATATGTATCAACAAAGCATCTGGCTCTAGGTCAACGTGATCCCATCTGATCACATGGTCAGGATCAGGATGATACTTTTTCAACTGAGATACATGGAACAAATTATGCACCAAACTGAACTATGGTGGTAATTCCAACTGATATTCCACCTCTCCAACTCATTTCAGTATCTCAAAAGGGATAATGTATCTAGGAGATAACTTTCCCTGCTTCCCAAAATGATGATGTCCAAGCCTTGTAGAGATCCTCAAGAAGACATGATCACCCGCAACAAACGACAATGGTCTTTGACGGTGATATGCATAATATTTTTGATGACTCTGAGCTATATCCATCCTCTTTCTAATCAAATGGATCTTATATGTTGTTTCTTGGAAGAGTTTTGGTATGACTAGTGAAGTTTCACTAGTTTCCATCCATCATAGTGGAGAACAACAAGGACGCCCATACAATGCTTCAAACAAAGCCATGTGTATCGAGGCTTGATAGTTGTTATTGTATGAGAAATCCACTAAGGGTATATGCTCCTCCCATGATCCACCAAAATCCATTACACAATCCCAAAACATGTCTTCCAATGTTTGTATCATCCGCTTGGATTGCCCATCCTTCTGGGGATGATACGCCGTGCTCATAGTCAACTGAGTTATGAGGGCTTGCTGTAATGATTTCCAGAAATGAGATGTGAACCTCAGATCTTTATTTGAGACTATAGACATTGGTACACCATACCTCTTTACCACATCTCAGATATAGATTTTCGAAAGATCTTCCACCGTATGGGTTTTACAAATAGGGATAAAATGGGCCGACTTATTTAGACAATCCACTATCACCCAAATGGAATCGTGTTTTCAGACCATTCTTGGAAGACCTGTAACAAAATACATTGCTATCTGATCCCATTTCCACACTAGTATAGGTAAATATTGTAACATACCAGCTGGTCTTTGATGCGCTGCTTTAACCTGTTAACAAGTTAAGCACCACGAGATGAACTCGACCACCTTCCTTTTCATGCTGCTCCACCATAACTCCACCTTCAACACCTTACACATCTTTTGTGTACCTGGATGTACAAACCATCTTGAATGGTGGTAAGCATGAAGGAGTTGTTCCTAAAAAACCATAGGTACAATCATCCAATATCTGAAACACAAAAATAAACCCCCATAAAGTTTCCATCTATCAATGGTCTCCCCACCATTGAGTTTTGAACTTACAACCATACATTCTGCATCAGATGTTTGTGCTTCTTTGATCATCTTTACTAAATCAGGAACAAGTGTAGTTTAAAAGAAAAAAAAAACATCACCTCGGTCTTCACATTCCACATGCATGTCAGCTAGGACCGACATCAACTGCCATTCATTTGAAGCTTCTTTCGCTAACTGAGCATATGAATTTCTACTCAATGCATCCGCCACCGAATTTCCTTTCCCGGGTGTGTACATCAAGTCAAATTCAAACATTTGGAGATACTCCATCCATATCCTTTACCTCATATTCAAATCTTGCTATGAGAAAATGTGTTTCAAGATTTTGTGATCCGTAAACATAGTAAATTTCTCACCAAAGAGATAATGTCTCCATGTTTTTAAAGCATGGACAACTGCAGCTAACTCCAAATCATGTGTTGGGTAATTCTTATCATGAACCCTCAACTGACTTGAGCCATAAGAAACCACATGATCTATTTTCACGAGAACACAACCCAAACCTGATCCCAAATCATCAAAATACACCACACACCCCTTTACTGATTCTGGAAAGATCAAGATAGGTGCCGATGTATTCCAAACTTTCAGTTCCTGAAAGGGTTTATGAAATTCTTTCGTCTATTATAATGGCACATTCTTCTTTGTCAGAGCTATCATTGGTGAATCTAGTCATGAGAAACCATGCACAAAGTGCTGGTAGTAACTAGCTAGACCAAGAAAACTTTGTATCTCGAACACATTTTTCAGTGGTTTCCAAGAGATAACGGCTTCTATCTTTTCAGGATCAACAGAAACGCCCTTCTCAGAAATTACATGGCCAAGGAAATGTACTTCCTATATCCAAAAATAACACTTTGATAATTTTTCATACAAATGATGATCTCTCAAGATTTGTAACACTGTTTCCAGGTGCACGTCACACTCAACTCTTGTCTTTGAATACACCAATATATCGTCGACAAACACCAGAACAAAAGAATCCAGATATCATTGAAATATATGATTCATCAAAGCCATGAATATTGCTGGTGAATTCGTTAGACTAAAAGGCATGAATACATATTCATAGTGTCCATATCTGCTTCTGAAAGCTGTATTTGGAATATTCTCCTTCCGAACTCACAATTGGTGATATCCTGATCGCAAGTCAATATTGGAGAACCATTGAGGTCCGCTTAATTGATCAAACAGATCATCAATGCATGGAAGTGGATATCTATTCTTTATCATAACTTGGTTAAGCTTACGATAATCAACACACAAACGAAGAGTTCCATCTACCATCTTCACAAACAACACTGGTGCTGCCCCTGGAGAAGTACTTGGTTGAATGAAACCCTTGCTTTACAGCTCCTCTAACTGCACTTTCAATTCCCATAACTCTGTTGGTGCCATCCTATAAGATGGAAGGGAAATAGGACTGGTCCCCAGAAGGAGATCAATCGTAAACTCCACTTCCCTTAGAGGTGGTAACCTTGAGAAGTTATTGGGAAAGACATCTTCAAATTGATTCACAACAGCTGGAAAACTATTTTCCTCAATCTCTTCCATTGATGCCAAAGTCAACGCTGCCAAATGGTAATAGATCGTTCCAACCATTGGTGCCAACAAGCTCTTTTCACCTTTCTTTACCATCCTATCTCCTCTGAAGAGATGGTCGATGTTGTCCTCAGTCGTGAAACTAACCATTCTCCTATAACAGTCGATGTGAGACTTAAACATTTTCAACCAATCCATACCCATGATTACATCATAGACATCCATGTCCAACATCAAGAAGTCCCATTTTAACTCAGCTCCATTAATAGTTATAGAACATGCTCTACACACAAAGGATTGAAGTTCTCTTTCACCAATAGGAGTTTTAAGTTTCAAAACAGAAGGCATCATTTCCAGTTTTAAACATAAAAAGTCAACAACATGAGAAGAAATGAAGGAATGTGATGCACCAGTATCAAACAACACTTGCACAAAGGTATAATTCAAAATAATTATACCTATTATTATAGATGGTCCATCCTGATCATCAACAATCATCTGCTCAGATCCATACAATTGCTTTGTCACTACACTATTCTCCTTATTCCCTTGCTGAGATTGTCCTGGTTGAGGAGTCATGGTATTTCGAGAATCAGCATGGCTATCTTTTTTATGCTAATGAGACTGATTCTGCTATCCTCGTCCTGTCTAAGTATACGATGCTTGTGACGCCTGAGAAGTGTCACGTGAACCCAACCTCGGTGCATTCCTACAATAGCACTGTAGATGCCCCATCTGCTTGCAATTGTGACATGCTCTAGGTTGCACCGTACGCTCTCTCTTTATGTGGTGAATCGAACCACATTGAAAGAAACCTACTTTTCTATGGGGTCATGGAGGAAGGTTCACTGATCCCGCTGTCTGGTTCTGATTTTCACTCGCACTTTGGAAATTGGTATCCCTTTTCCTCTTATTCCCAGCAGTTGAGTTCTCAATGTTTCCTATAGATATCATCATTCCTCCTTCTATTGATCCTGAGATATCACATTCCCCAATAGTCACTCTATTCACTATCTCTGTATAATCTGTAATACAGAGCACCACAATCTTCGATTGAATCTCTTGCCTTATCCTCGATTCGAAGAAGCATGCCTTCAACGACACACTTTCTGCGACCTATGGTGAAAAAAGGACTAAATTCATGAATTTATCCATATACTCTATGATAGAGAGAGTCTCTTGTTTCAAGCTGAAGAAGTCCGTCATTTTCTGGATCTTGAATGTGTGAGGATATAATTTTTTGTTGAACAATTCTTCAAAATCCTCCCATGTAAGGCCTTCATCCAATTTAGCCTGCACCGCTAAATCCCACCACTTATGTGAAAGATCCTCAAGAATATACGTCGCCAACTTGACCTTTAGCTCTGATGGCGTGCCGATGAAATCAAAGATATGATTCAACCTACTTAGCCACACCTCCACCTTCTCAGGTTCAGCATCACCCCAAAAGTTCGATGGATTCTGCTTAATGAACTGGATGGTATGATCCACATACCTTGGTTCATTCCTCTGGTTCCCCGTATCCACAACATGAAAATCTTGGACAATACTCTGGACTAGCTCTTGGTTCACCTGTGGTTCAGGTGCAACCACATTCTTTGCAACTTCTTCAGGTTGGTCCCGACGACGCCTACCAGGTGCCATTTTATAAACCAACAACAACCTCTATCAATCTCACTCTCTAGAAACTGATGGCTTAGCATTTCAAATTCTATCACATCATCTATCACAACATTGTTTTTAAAATGACCTTTTTACCATGTTCAAACATTTTTGAAAACATTACTCATGCCTTTTGAAAATCAACCCATTTTCAAAATACACCAAATACCCTGTTTTCTAAATCTTTTACTTGAAGAAAATTTCTGCATTTTTCAAAAATTCGCACCTTTCCCGAAATAATAAATCATTCTTCACAATGAGATATGAAATCCTAGTGGGAAGTCATTCCTATATAATGCATTTCATGCTCATCTCATTGGCTAAACTCATGACAATGAGATTTCTAACATTCTAGAAGTGTATTCAAAACACTTATGTAACCAACACCCTGGTAACTTGAAGTTCAGCATAAACGGGTTAGCTACGTCCTTTTATGCTATACATTTCAAGTTCCAACAATCCTAATCCTATTTAAAATTTCAACCCAAGGAATAGACAAGAATGAATTTCAACTCCAAGACCAAGAACATCGATGACTACTTGTTAGGAAAGGACCGAAAAATTTGATACCATTTGTAATGAACCTCCAATTTTCATTGTCTTGAGAGTACCATGAGTCATTACTAGGCCTTAAGATACATCCCCAAGGTGCCAAAGGCTGGAAATAAATGCTGAAGGGATTCAAGTACAGGTGGGGGACGATTTTCCCTTTAAGAAATAAACCCATAAACCAACCATAACCAAACATTCTCTATATGACGCATGAACAAATGAAAGACCAATAAACAACTTCATTTATATCAAATCACATCAATGTAAACAACAACGGACGACCAAACTAAGCATCAAAGTACACAACGAATGAACAACTCAAGACTCTCAAAAGACTCTACAACTCCATGCTGCACAAGATCCAAGCTCCTAAACATCTCCCAAGAATCACCACAAGTCACTAGCAATAAGATTCTTTACCTTTACCTGTATCCCAGAATACGACATTTTCAAAAGCACCAATGTGCCAAAGCAGGGGTGAGTATAAAACTCAATAGGTTTTCCCCAATTACTTCCCTACTCACGCCACTAGGATAGAAGAGTTAGAAAAATTTATATAAAAATAGTTTATATAAAACATTTTCTCAAAAGTAGTTTATAACTAAATATAAACAAGTTTCCAAAACCATTCATAACCGAAGGAATTACAAGAGCAATTGAAACCAATTTTTACAGCAAGTTATTTTTTCAGAAAATAACCAAACAAGCTTTAGAACCATTTCACAAACATTCCTATTTGGCATACCCAACCATTTCCTAACCCATGCTACCAACCACGCATGCTTTGTTATAATAGTTCCATACTCATGAGAGGTCTCTCATCGATCTACCAAGTAGTCACAAGGTAATTGTTTCCCATGTTCCATTACACCTTTGGCACCAAGCACAAGGTCATATTTCAACCAATCCTCATACATATAGTTACCATTGTTCTATTAAACATTTGGAACCAAGCACAAGGTCATATTTTAATGAAGCCTCGTACATGAAACATGAACACACACCACATATTCCCAATGGTCATGCCAAAACACCCTTTCAATATTTTTTTTTTGAAAACCATTTCCATCAAAACCATTTCAATTCCAAACCATTTCAATAAAACTCCCTTTTTATTGAAAACCAAATCCATCAAATTAATTTCAATCTCAAACCATTTCAATTCTAAACCATTTCAATAAAACACCCTTTTTATTGAAAACCCATTTTTCATCAAACCATTTAAAATTTTAGCAATCATAATTTAAAATCAACATTTTAAATTCAAGAAGCCAAATCACTTTTCACAACAATTCACCAAGATTTCACAATTACATCAAAACCATAAATAATCACTAAAGAAGATTTATTCCATGCTTTTCACAATCAAAACCATTCAAATAAACCAATTTGAAACTAAACCAATCAATTCTAACAATAGTAGTTGAGAGTGAAGCCACCTACTTCAAAGGTTTTTGATGAAAACCACAACGGTCGAAGAATGTTCAAGAAAACGAGGTCAATTCTCCAAAAACACACCTTAGATTTCTTCTCCTAGCATGATAAAGACCAAATATCATCATATTTGGCATCCAAACACTTATATCTATCCATAACGGGTGTAGACCTAAGAAACCAAGAGAAGAGGAGAAGTATATCTAAGAGGATCTAAGAAACTGATCAAGAACGAAGAAGAATGATCACATACCTCAAGAATCTGGCTTCGATTAACCAATAGAATCATTTGGATCGCCTCCAGAATGATGGGAGAACCTTCTCTGACCTTAGGAGAAGAAAAATCCTGAGTTAGGGCCGCTTAGGAGGAAAAAACGAGCCACTTAGAGGTAAAAACACCTGAGATTCAACTTTATAGGATCTCATTTAAGTTGCCGCATGGTTTTCCCACACAGTTAGACAAACCGTGCACTAACTGTGCGTTAGCCACTTCCTCAGTAGACACTCCATTAACGATTTGGCCGCACGGTTAGACAAACCGTGCACCACCCGTGTAGAATCTACTGCCTCCAAGACCAACTACGCATGGTTTTAGAGCATGGTTTAGGCAAACCGTGTGCCATCCGTGCGACTTCCCCTTTGCCTCAAAACTTCATTCAAGTTCTCCCGAATCTCCCTTCATCACCTTTAACTTTAAAACCATTAAAATCATCAAGAAAGGGTTACATACCAGAAACTGGGGGTACTACATCACCTCTATAAGAATAATGTCTCATTAGACCACAAAATATGAATAATTGAGTTTTAATGGACTATTGGATCGAATATAAACTCTTTTATGAGTTCCTTGCTCAGTTTTCCTCTTTTTCAATGTTCATAGACAACATTTGTTTCTCTTTTGATTTGGGGAATGTCTTTCACCATATCATTCTTTGATATTTTACCCATATATCTTTGATGAAGGTGTCCAATAGTTCAATGTAATAGTTTGTTTTCATCTTTGGAAATCAAGTAGTAATAATTGGTTGGATCACCAATTTGGAAAAGGTTTCCACTTGTTCTCTCAATTTTGGTGATGAATTTTCCATCCTTTAAAATCTTGATGATGCATGAGTTTTTATTGAAAATAATTTTCATTTCCATCATCAAATAATTGGATTACACTCAAAATATTGTGTTTAATACCTTTTATATGGATTATATCTTTTCATTTTAATATTTGGGATTCTATCTCAATAGTTTTAAATCCCTTTATTTTCATGGAGTTATGATTTCATAATGTCGCTATCCCTCTATCACGGTTTTCAATATTCTTGAAAATATTTTTTTGACCAGACATATGTGAGGAACAATAAATATCTAGAATCCATGTTTTACCTTTCTTTCATACTTTCAAAGCAACTTCTATAATGAGTGAATTATCTTACTTCTTAACTTTATGAATTTTCTTTCCTTTTTTATACATATGTATACTATCTTGGGATAGTGTTCATATTAGATTCAGTATAGTGACCCAATTTTTTATACCTTCCACACATTTATTCCATATAATAAAGTCTATTTTTTATTTCTATACTTTCTGAATTTCTTCTCACAATTTTCCTATTCTTCATCTTCTCAAAGTTGATTCTTTTTTTAGAAAATTTCTCCCTAAATTCATTCTTAATCCATGGTAATGAAATGTTATACTTTCATGAGTATGCTTTGTGCCCATAAATTACACAATACTAGTAATAACCTTTTAAACTTGATATTCCATATCGATAATAGTAATTATATTAATTTTTGTTGTTGTTTCCCTATCATGTTTTGAGATTTATTTTGTCTTGAAGTGGTGTTTCTCCTTGAGATATTATTATATTCCCTTAACATATAATATTTATCATCATTTTCACAACACAAATTTTCCCAGCTTTAGAATTTGAATATGCACTATTAGTAAAAATAGACTTACTTTTAATTTCTATAATAGGAGATTTAACCTATCTATTTGGGAAATGTTTCTCCAAAAATTGACATGATTAATCTTTCAATTACACAATATTATTGAAATATTCATTCATCTTACATAGATATTTCATTGCTTCAAGACACTTAGATTTTATTTTCTTAGATATTCTTTCTTTAATGTTAGTTTCTTATCCAAATCTTTCATAATTTTCCCTTGATAAAAAAATTTCAGCATAAATATATTGATATCATTTATATAAGATACTTACCCTTTGATATAATACTTACTTCAATATTCTTTTCATTTTATTTCTCTATTAACCTATTTTCTTTCTTTATTTTTATATTCTCCTCAAATCAAACTTATATAGATTTTGGGCATAGTGGAAGCATTGATGGGTCATGAACAACTTTTATTTTTATCATGATCGATGATCAATATGATATTTACACAATGATAAATATCACGACCAATAGAATCAAATCAAGGAATAAATAAAATGGATAAAATTATAGAACCAAAGTGCAAGATCATCACATATTATTTATAATTAATTTAAGTAATAAAGAATTACATGTTGAGAATTTTTTTCTCTGTTGATGGATCTAAAAATGGATCTACGTCATACTATCATTGGATTATAAGAATCAAGAATAGATTCTCTCTAACTATGATAAAAACATGTTCCCTAAATCTCCAAAAATCGCTCTATGAATCTCTGGGTTCTAGCATGGTAGATCCTATCGCTTAAATCATTCACCTTTGATTTCCCTGATAATCACTTTCAATGGATTCCATTTGATCTCTCTTTAATCAAGAGTGGAGGGTGGAGGAATATCTATCTCCATTCTTGGGAGCGTTCTTAGAGAAGGTATCTCTCTAGGGATTCGAGAGGATTCTCTAGATTTCATTTTGTACAACCAAAGAAATTAATTGGCTCTCTTGAAAAATAATATAACTGGGATATATACCACTTGGGTTAGAAATAAATAATTTTAAAAGTGCCATTTATTATTTATTTAATCCCTATAGAACCCATGTCTATAATAATAATAATAATAATATTATTTCTCGACATTTTCAAAACTCGTGAATTAAATTAAATATTATTTAATAAAATAATATTCATTATATATTATTTCTCACCATACCATTAAAATTGGTCCTCCATTCCTATACAATATTTATCATACCTTGAATATTGAATATTTATTTAATAAATAAATCTCACTACATTATTCACCAATAAATAAATAAATAAATATTATATTCACTAAATAGAAAATAAATATTTATTAAATATTCTGTTCTCATAATATTCTCTTGAATAAATGGTGATAGAATATATAAAATCAAGAAAACATGAATAATTATTAATCCAAATGTAGGAATAATATTCATCTAATTTGTTAAATAATAAATAATAATATATTATTTAACTGAGATTCTGGATGCACTTTGTGCATGACCCTCTAGGCCTCTTTATCAGTGGAATTAGGTGAAATAGCCTAAAGTTCAAGGTTAACATCTAGCAACATGCCAAGACACCCATAGAGAAATAAGTTAATGAAAAAATGACATTATAACTCATACATATTCTCACTATGTAATATAATACCTTTATCATGGTATCTCTAATCAAGAAGGTTGCATGCTGGTGCCATCAAACTATGTGCTCGATGTCACTTTCTTTAAATTTCCAGAAATCAAACTTGCCTATAAAAAACCATGATTATGTATTTATTTGGGATATATCATTTCCATCAAAGGGCATGAGATATCAACTTCTGTTAAATAATATAAGGGGCACATCCTTTCTTGCATTATTCATTAAGTAAATATTACTCGTGATGCACCCAAAATATTTTACCTCATTGTGAACATATGTCATCATAGTTTTCATCATACATAAAAGTACTTGACTTATAATAATCATTAATAATAATATTAAAGTATAAGGATAAATAAAAACATATGTAGATATGAAGATCCAATGACATATATAAATGTGGATTTCCTACTGATGAGTCTCATTCTCATAATATCTTGCACTAAATATTACCAAGGGAATACACCATGAGAAGGTTCCTCAAAGTTTTATGAGTCTCTAACCCTAATATCCTCTATCATTTTTGTCCCTCAAATGATATCATCCAGCTATAGAACACACATTTAAGAATATTTTCATAGAACCTCTGGGTTCTCATCATAGTAGGGAACTACTATGACCTTTAAGTGTGACAATTACTATCAAGATTTTATCACATACCATGTCACATAGAAGAACAATAATTATGTGATTATGAGTTTATTAATATTAAAAAAAATTAATACATGTTATTATAAAGTATATAGAAGTTGGTTATAGGGAACCAACTCCAACATAATTCCACTTTCACTAGATCCAACTATAATAACCTTCAGTCCAATACCTCTCACATGATAATCATGCTTATAATGATATAGGACCATAGTCAAGGGTCTTCCAAATTTTCTTTTATGGTAACTATTCTTATTGTAACTTCACCCCTTTGATAAAAATCCCTCAAGTGGTGATTCTTCTGGAGTATGTGATTTATCCATTAGAATGACCTAGGCTCTTTTACAAGAGACACCATTGTAGTATTATCACAATAAAATGTGGTAGGGCCTTTACTGATAGGTACTAAATCTAGATCCAAGAAAACGTTTGAGGATAGACTTAATATTAGAATTTTTTTTCTCTTGGACATGCTTGATATCTACCTACCATGATCAATGCATAGGAAACATCAAGTCCAATACATAATATGAAATACATGATTGATCATATCATTGAATCATATTAGATCTTACTCATTCTATCTTTCTTTTGTTATGTATGATGACACATTTTCTTAGAAATATGTATACCATGTGACATTGGAAAAAATCACCTATTGTATTTTTCCATGCTAAATTTCTTTAGTATCTGGTCAATGTATGTACTTTGAATTAGTCTAATCATCCTCTTGGATTCATCATGAATGATCTCGATCCTTAGAGTATAGACTACTTCACCTAAGTCCTTCATAGAGAAACACTTGTTCAACCGGTCCTTAATAGATTTCAAGACTGGTATGTCATTTCCAATAAGTAATACATCATCAACATATACTACTAGGATAACAACTAGATTCCCACCAAATCACTTTTAAACACATAGATCACATTTGTTCTTAATGAAACCAAATTATTTTATAACTTTATAAAATAAAATATTCCATGACCTAAATGCTTGATTTAATCCAAAAATAGATCTATGAAACTTGAAAATCCTTTTGGCATCACCTAGAGTCAAATTACCTTCTGGCTGTGTCATATAGACATCTTCCTGAAGGGTTCCATTAAGGAAAGTTGTTTTTAAATCCATTTTACAAATTTCATAGTCATGGTAAGCTGCAATAGCAAGTAAAATTATGATGGATTTAAACATAGAAACTGGTGAAAAGGTTTCATCATAGTAAATTAATTGAAACTATTTAAACCCTTCAGACACTAGCCTTCCTTTATAGGTATTTAATTTACCTTTCATGTCTAGTTTTCTCTTGAATACCCATTTTCACCCTACAGGCTTTACATCAACTAGTGCATCGACTAGAACCCATACTTGGTTCTAATACATGGAATCCATTTTAGAATTTATGGATTATTTCCATCTTGCATCTTATAAGCTCTCTACTACCTCTTTATAGGAGAGATCTTCATCATTGTCAACCAATAATGAGTCACCATATTTTGTGACTAGAAAACTATATCCCTTTAGTTCTCTTAACTCTCTTTTAATCTTACATGGTACTTTTGTTTCAGGAACTACTTCATCCACTGGTACCTATGGAATATGTTCCTTTACCAAAGATTATGTATCTTGAGCATCAAATTCATCTAAGTCAATATTTCTCTCACTATCCTTTTTAGGATGTGATTCCTCTCTATAAAGATGAATTTTCTTATCCATAGTCACTTTCTTGTCTGAGGGGCTGTATAGGTAGTATTCATTTGTTTCCTTAGGATACACTATAAAGATACAATTTTTGCCCCAAGGTTCTATTTTGTTACCTAATAAGGCCTTAAATAATTCCTCTCAATCCCATACATGTGTATGCAACAAAATGATTTTCTTTCCACTTCATAACTTTAAGCTATTTCCATTTTCCATTTTAGTTTTTACTCAGTTTAATGAATATTTCTTAGTTTTTTATGTATATCCCCAAAAAGATAATGAAATATCTAAATGAATCATCATTTACCTTACCATGTTTAATAAGATATGGTTTCTCCTTTATCTAACACCATTCCACTGTGGCTTGTAAGGTGGTGTGAGTTGAGGTAGAATCCCAAACTCCCATAAAAATTTGAAAAACTATTGGTTAAGATATTCACCACCTCAATACAATCAAAGATTATTTTTCTTCTTTTCATTTTTATTATATAATTCATTATTTAATTCTTTGAATTTCTAAAAGGACTCATAAATATACCTTATAAAGTAGACATAAAAATATATTTTCAAGTCATAGTGAAAGTTATGAAGTGAAAATACTCACTTCTAGATTCTAGTGGAAATGGTCTACACACATTAGTGTGTACCAATCCTAAAAGCTATGTGGACCTTTTACACTATCCACCAAATGGTGGTTTTATATTTTTCCTTGTAAAAAAGCATGACATATTTCAAGTGGTTTTAGATCAGAATATTCTAAATAACCATATTGATAGATATTTATCAAATGCTTCTCATTTACATGACCAAGAAGGTGATTCCATATCTGGGTTTTATATGAGTCATGCTAACATGATTCATTATCTATTTCCAATACTTATTTTTCATAATTTAATACATAAAGACCATTATTTAAATGCACCATATCATAACATATATTGTCTTTATAAAATAAAAATCTTTTATTTCCAAACTTGAAAATAAAACCATCTCAATCTAGAAATGTTATGTAAATTATATTCTTGGTAATTGTTAGTACATAATAAAAATACATTAAAAACAATATCATTCATGTTATAAATGAAAGGTGGTAATCACTAATGGCTATAGAAACTAGCCTCACACTATTAGAAGCTCACAAATCTACCTCTCCTTTATAAATATTTAAGAATCTACTGGGTTCCTACATTTGGATATATATGTGAGCCCCACAAGCTATATCTAATGCCCAATGTGTAAACATTGAAATATTATACTCAGATTCCCATTTATTTTGGGTGTAGTTCTTCTTCTAGTGGCCTTTCTTTCCACATATAAAACATACTACCTCCTTTTCCTTTTCATACCTCTAGATTTTTATCTTCTGGGAAGGGCAATGCTCAAGAGATTTATACTTTTTATGAGTCTTGGACCCCTTATCCTTATTATTACTTTTTTTATTCACTATAATGACTATGGGTTTTTTATGCCCCATATTTTTATCCACTTGGAGAATCAAAGTAATGAGTTATAAAAGACTCTTTTCATTATTTATCATGTTTTAATTAATAATAAAAATGGAGAAGCTCTTGCGTAGTGAGAAAATTATGAGATCTATGCACAACTCATCTAAGAATTTAATCCCTAATATTTTTAAGCATTCAATATATCCAATCATATTAACTAAATTAGGACTATATAGTGCATATTCTCTAAGATTAGTTGTAAAAAAATCATTCCAGATCTCATATCTCTCTTGTGTTTCCTTATCTTGATAGAGATGTCGAAGGTGATACATCATGATATACGCATCCACGTCCTCATGTTGCTTAAAAATCTCATTGTTCATGAGTGATATCATGAAACAATAAACATTTGTAGCATCATTCAAATGTTTCTAATAGAGAGATAACTCTTCCTCACCAGCATCTTTACCAGGTGCATGAGGAATATGTTATTCCAAAACATAAAATTTATTTTCATGGTGTAGGATAATGCATAAGTGCCTTTATTATTCTTGTAAATTTGTACCGATGAGAAGGTTATCCTTATAATGTATATATCAAAGTTATATGTTTGAATTTATTTTATTTTTATTTCTACAAATAATATGAGTAGAGTTTTAGTACTTTATTTGATAAAATTTAGACAAATAAATAAACATTATATTTATTAATCACCCATTATTTTATTGAAACCTAATATACCTCACCACTGGATTCAGAATTTCATATTTCTTGGAAATTATAGTGGCATGGATCCATATTCCCCTTCTAATTTCCCTAATTTTTGTTGGTCAAGCAATTTTAAGGCTTTTAGGTAGGCATTCAAAATTCCAACTGTATTAACTCACAGTTCCTTGATCTGTTGAGTGGACTCCCTGATCATGAAATCCTTAAATTGGAATTCCTCAACCCTTGCCTCTTAATTACAATAAGTATTGCTTTGGTAGTCAACCCTTGATGTGAACTATGTTAAGTGAACTCAAAACTTCATGTTCTAATTCCCTGATAATTGAAAGCACCCTAACCTTTTTTGGTCAAGAACTTTGAACTATGGCATGATTTTAACTAAACTAGTGGAAGGATATACCAACTTGATATATATAATTATTGGATTATATATTTTATACATAAATTGAAAATTATTATCTTTATTAAATTATTATTAATATTAAGTGGATTTACTTAAGCAACTATCCATGTCTTAGATAATATTTACACATAAGACAATTTATTTTAGTTCTATCTTACATAATTGTTAGTTCATTAATTCATGTGATTGAGAAAAAACATCCATAATGAAATAACCATGAATCTCGACCAAAATAAAATAAAAAAGTGGTATTATCATGAGATTATACTAAAACAGATGATAAAATAACTATCGACCTAGGGGGAAAACACCTTGTACCAATTAAGGTTCATGTTATAGCTTTCCACTTGTCCACTTATATATATCTCTTGGATTTGTTTTGCCTTATCTCCAAACGTGAACTGACTCCACTATCTTGGGAGCTCCATCCATTACATCTTCTTTTATTCACACACATGTGAGAGGAAGGGGTTTACATAAAAGAAAGCATGGGCATAAAAAACCATTATATAATAAGAGGATAGACTTAATATTAGAATTTTTTTTCTCTTGGACATGCTTGATATCTACCTACCATGATCAATGCATAGGAAACATCAAGTCCAATACATAATATGAAATACATGATTGATCCTATCATTGAATCATATTAGATCTTACTCATTATATCTTTCTTTTGTTATGTATGATGACACATTTTCTTAGAAATATGTATACCATGTGACATTGGAAAAAATCACATATTGGATTTTTCCATACTAAATTTCTTTAGTATCTGGTCAATGTATGTACTTTGAATTAGTCTAATCATCCTCTTGGATTCATCATGAATGATCTCGATCCTTAGAGTATAGACTACTTCACCTAAGTCCTTCATAGAGAAACACTTGTTCAACCGGTCCTTAATAGATTTCAAGACTGGTATGTCATTTCCAATAAGTAATACATCATCAACATATACTACTAGGATAACAACTAGATTCCCACCAAATCACTTTTAAACACATAGATCACATTTGTTCTTAATGAAACCAAATTATTTTATAACTTTATAAAATAAAATATTCCATGACCTAAATGCTTGATTTAATCCAAAAATAGATCTATGAAACTTGAAAATCCTTTTGGCATCACCTAGAGTCAAATTACCTTCTGGCTGTGTCATATAGACATCTTCCTGAAGGGTTCCATTAAGGAAAGTTGTTTTTAAATCCATTTTACAAATTTCATAGTCATGGTAAGCTGCAATAGCAAGTAAAATTATGATGGATTTAAACATAGAAACTGGTGAAAAGGTTTCATCATAGTAAATTCATTGAAACTATTTAAACCCTTTAGACACTAGCCTTCCTTTATAGGTATTTAATTTACCTTTCATGTCTAGTTTTCTCTTGAATACCCATTTTCACCCTACAGGATTTACATCAACTAGTGCATCGACTAGAACCCATACTTGGTTCTAATACATGGAATCCATTTTAGAATTTATGGATTATTTCCATCTTGCATCTTATAAGCTCTCTACTACCTCTTTATAGGAGAGATCTTCATCATTGTCAACCAATAATGAGTCACCATATTTTGTGACTAGAAAACTATATCCCTTTAGTTCTCTTAACTCTCTTTTAATCTTACATGGTACTTTTGTTTCAGGAACTACTTCATCCACTGGTACCTATGGAATATGTTCCTTTACCAAAGATTATGTATCTTGAGCATCAAATTCATCTAAGTCAATATTTCTCTCACTATCCTTTTTAGGATGTGATTCCTCTCTATAAAGATGAATTTTCTTATCCATAGTCACTTTCTTGTCTGAGGGGCTGTATAGGTAGTATTCATTTGTTTCCTTAGGATACACTATAAAGATACAATTTTTTCCCCAAGGTTCTATTTTGTTACCTAATAAGGCCTTAAATAATTCCTCTCAATCCCATACATGTGTATGCAACAAAATTATTTTCTTTCCACTTCATAACTTTAAGCTATTTCCATTTTCCATTTTAGTTTTTACTCAGTTTAATGCATATTTCTTAGTTTTTAATGTATATCCCCAAAAAGATAATGAAATATCTAAATGAATCATCATTTACCTTACCATGTTTAATAAGATATGGTTTCTCCTTTATCTAACACCATTCCACTGTGGCTTGTAAGGTGGTGTGAGTTGAGGTAGAATCCCAAACTCTCATAAAAATTTGAAAAACTCTTGGTTAAGATATTCACCACCTCAATACAATCAAAGATTATTTTTCTTCTTTTCATTTTTATTATATAATTCATTATTTAATTCTTTGAATTTCTAAAAGGACTCATAAATATACCTTATAAAGTAGACATAAAAATATATTTTCAAGTCATAGTGAAAGTTATGAAGTGAAAATACTCACTTCTAGATTCTAGTGGAAATGGTCTACACACATTAGTGTGTACCAATCCTAAAAGCTATGTGGACCTTTTACACTATCCACCAAATGGTGGTTTTATATTTTTCCTTGTAAACAAGCATGACATATTTCAAGTGGTTTTAGATCAGAATATTCTAAATAACCATATTGATAGATATTTATCAAATGCTTCTCATTTACATGACCAAGAAGGTGATTCCATATCTGGGTTTTATATGAGTCATGCTAACATGATTCATTATCTATTTCCAATACTTATTTTTCATAATTTAATACATAAAGACCATTATTTAAATGCACCATATCATAACATATATTGTCTTTATAAAAGAAAAATCTTTTATTTCCAAACTTGAAAATAAAACCATCTCAATCTAGAAATGTTATGTAAATTATATTCTTGGTAATTGTTAGTACATAATAAAAATACATTAAAAACAATATCATTCATGTTATAAATGAAAGGTGGTAATCACTAATGGCTATAGAAACTAGCCTCACACTATTGGAAGCTCACAAATCTACCTCTCCTTTATAAATATTTAAGAATCTACTGGGTTCCTACATTTGGATATATATGTGAGCCCCACAAGCTATATCTAATGCCCAATGTGTAAACATTGAAATATTATACTCAGATTCCCATTTATTTTGGGTGTAGTTCTTCTTCTAGTGGCCTTTCTTTCCACATATAAAACATACTACCTCCTTTTCCTTTTCATACCTCTAGATTTTTATCTTCTGGGAAGGGAAATGCTCAAGAGATTTATACTTTTTATGAGTCTTGGACCCCTTATCCTTATTAATACTTTTTTTATTCACTATAATGACTATGGGTTTTTTATGCCCCATATTTTTATCCACTTGGAGAATCAAAGTAATGAGTTATAAAAGACTCTTTTCATTATTTATCATGTTTTAATTAATAATAAAAACGGAGAAGCTCTTGCGTAGTGAGAAAATTATGAGATCTATGCACAACTCATCTAAGAATTTAATCCCTAATATTTTTAAGCATTCAATATATCCAATCATATTAACTAAATTATGACTAGATAGTGCATATTATCTAAGATTAGTTGTAAAAAAATCATTCCAGATCTCATATCTCTCTTGTGTTTCCTTATCTTGATAGAGATGTCGAAGGTGATACATCATGATATACGCATCCACGTCCTCATGTTGCTTCAAAATCTCATTGTTCATGAGTGATAACATGAAACAATAAACATTTGTAGCATCATTCAAATGTTTCTAATAGAGAGATAACTCTTCCTCACTAGCATCTTTACCAGGTGCATGAGGAATATGTTATTCCAAAACATAAAATTTATTTTCATGGTGTAGGATAATGCATAAGTGCCTTTATTATTCTTGTAAATTTGTACCGATGAGAAGGTTATCCTTATAATGTATATATCAAATTTATATGTTTGAATTTATTTTATTTTTATTTCTACAAATAATATGAGTAGAGTTTTAGTACTTTATTTGATAAAATTTAGACAAATAAATAAAAATTATATTTATTAATCACCCATTATTTTATTGAAACCTAATATACCTCACCACTGGATTCAGAATTTCATATTTCTTGGAAATTATAGTGGCATGGATCTATATTCCCCTTCTAATTTCCCTAATTTTTGTTGGTCAAGCAATTTTAAGGCTTTTAGGTAGGCATTCAAAATTCCAACTGTATTAACTCACAGTTCCTTGATCTGTTGAGTGGACTCCCTGATCATGAAATCCTTAAATTGGAATTCCTCAACCCTTGCCTCTTAATTACAATAAGTATTGCTTTGGTAGTCAACCCTTGATGTGAACTATGTTAAGTGAACTCAAAACTTCATGTTCAAATTCCCTGATAATTGAAAGCACCCTAACCTTTTTTGGTCAAGAACTTTGAACTATGGCATGATTTTAACTAAATTAGTGGAAGGATATACCAACTTGATATATATAATTATTGGATTATATATTTTATACATAAATTGAAAATTATTATCTTTATTAAATTATTATTAATATTAAGTGGATTTACTTAAGCAACTATCCATGTCTTAGATAATATTTACACATAAGACAATTTATTTTAGTTCTATCTTACATAATTGTTAGTTCATTAATTCATGTGATTGAGAAAAAACATCCATAATGAAATAACCATGAATCTCGACCAAAATAAAATAAAAAAGTGGTATTATCATGAGATTATACTAAAACAGATGATAAAATAACTATCGACCTAGGGGGAAAACACCTTGTACCAATTAAGGTTCATGTTATAGCTTTCCACTTGTCCACTTATATATCTCTCTTGGATTTGTTTTGCCTTATCTCCAAACATGAACTGACTCCACTATCTTGGGAGCTCCATCCATTACATCTTCTTTTATTCACACACATGTGAGGGGAAGGGGTTTACATAAAAGAAAGCATGGGCATAAAAAACCATTATATAATAAGAGGAGAGATGGAATGCAAGGAAAAAATTTAATTTAATAACAAATTAAATGGAAACCAATCACATAAAAAGGTCTTGTATAAGCTCATGATCATCCATATGCATGCAATTAATTATGAATTTAATAAAATAATCATTTAATTCTTAATCATTATCATTTTAGATATATTGCACTCAAATTAATTAATTATCTTCTTAAATTAATGAATTATTTCATCTTAATTCTTATTTGAATTTCCATGAGATTATCATCCATTATAATTTTAAAAAAATTAAAAAAATTAATTTAAAATTAAATTTTTATAATAAAAAATGTACCTTGGAGTCAACATAGTGAGTACCATTCCAAACCACATAGCATGTATTATACTTGTATACTTTTTACTCTTGCGACATGTGGCATACATGAATTATCATGTAATACTATTATTTTTACTATCAACTTAATGATTACATGGTTTACATGATTCCTTTTTTTTAATGCAACATGTAATGCTTTAATTCATAGAGTAATAACTGTAATATGACTTATACATGATATGTAAATCTGAACATCACACAGAAATTAATTTGGAATTTATATATATAAAAAACCATCATATGGAGTGTACTATTAACTTAATGACCATGCAAAATAATGTGTTGATAAGGTTTACATTGTATAATAAATTAATTTTAATTATGTGTAATTTGGTATAAGCACACGATGTTTACAATCCAGCTACAAGGTGTGTACTTTTCTCACCGTCTATCCAAGGAACACACCTAGGGACTCAGTGCATAATAATTCCATGGAAAATAATAGAGTAAAAAGAATGTACACGAGCAACATAGCATGTGGTCTCTGAGTTACATGGTCACCAGTCATACATGCCATGTAAGAATATACAAGTTCTGTTTTTGACTTAAGGACTACATGCCATGTAAAGATGTTACACGGTGTGTACTCTAACTGACCATATGCCAGGCTGGCCTGGTCAACACATGGTGTAAAATTAAATTCATTGTTTCTAATAAATTTACATTCCTTGAATTAATTCTTGGTTCATTATACACTAGTACATGGAGTATACCTCCCGGTTATATGGTGCATACTACTGTGTTATTCGACCAGATATTTTAATTTATTTCATTCATAAAATTAATTGATTCGATTTTATTTATGATAAATGAAGAGGAAGAATTATATCTCTCAATCTGAATTTAAGAACGATTAAAATAGAGTTGAAAAATTAATTATAAATGCATAAATTAGTCAAAAATATTTAAATAATTATAAATAATTATGTAACTCACTCTGATAACACTTATAGGTTTCAGGTGCAGTAAAATCATGTGATGGTTCATTCCTAACTTTTTTTTTGTCATGATCTATTATCAATCTAAGATTTACATAATGATAAATTTTGTGAATCAATGAATACATACACTAGATATAACATCAAAAACCAAACCTTTGGATTATCACATATTATTTATAATTAATTTTATCAATAAAGGATTACCTTATGAGAAATTATTTCTTTATTGATCGATTTGATAATGGATCTATGAAGTACCATTATTTCACAATAGGAGTCAAGAATATATTCCCTCTAGCGGTGATCCACCCCATGTTCCAAAATTCTCCAAATATCACCATAGGAATATCTAGGTGCTATCGCTTACGCCGTTCTCCTTTGATCACCTAGAGAATCACTTGAAAATGATTATATTTGATCTCTCTTGAATCGAGAATGGAAGGTGGAGGAATATTGATCTCAAATATTGAGCGAGTTCTTGGATAAGGGAGTTATGTAGGTCTTCAAGAGGACTCTCCAGATTTTGTTGTGCACAACCAAAGAAATGAATTAGATCTCTTGAAAAATAATATAATTAGGTTTATATATCACTAGGGTTAGAAATAAATAATTTCATAAGATCCATTAATTATTATATTTATTCCCTGTGGAGCTCCATGTCTATAATAATAATAATATTATTATTTCTTGACATGCACTAAACTCATGAATTAAATTAAATATCATTATTCAAATAATATTCAATATATATTATTTATCATTGGACTAATAGACTTGGTCTATAATTACTACATAACATTTATTAGGCCTTGAATAATGACATTTTATTTTATAAATAAATATAACTACATTTTTCACTAATAAATAAATAAATATTATATTCACTAAATAGAAAATAAATATTTATTAAATATTATACTCACATAATATTCTCTTGAAAAACTGGTGAAAAAATACATGTGATCAATAAAACATGAATAATTATTAGACCACATACATGAATAATATTTATTCATCTTGGTAAATAATAAATAATAATATTTTATTTAACTGAGATTCTAGATACACTTAGTGTGTGTCCCTCTAGGCCTCTTTCTCAATGGAATTAGGTGAAGCAGCCTAAAGTCCAAGGTTATCATCTTGAAACAAACCATGGAACCCATAGAAAAATAAGTAAATTACACAATGGAATAATACCTCATATTAATGCACAATTTTTAATATAATCCCTTTATCACTATATCTCTAATCAAGCAGGTTTCATGCTAGTGACATCAACCTATGTGCTCGATGTATTTTTCTTTGAATTTCTAAAAATAAAACTTGCCAATATAAAACCATTTACATTTATTTATTTGGGAGATATCATTTCCATCAAAGGGCATATGATATCGACTTCTATTAAAGAACATAAGGGAAAAATCCCTTTTCACATTATTCATTAATGCAATATTATTCATGATGCTGCCAACATATCCTAATTCACCGAAAACATATTTCTTCAAGGTTTTCATCAATACATCAAAGTATGAAACTTATAATACTCATTAATAATGATATTAATGTTTAAGGATAAATACACACTTCCATAAATAGGAACATCCAATGACACATATAAATGTGGATTTTCTACTAATGGGTCTCATTCTCATAATATCGTACACAAGACATTTCTAAGGGAATATAACATGAGAAGGTACCTAAAAGTCCTATGAGTCTCCAACCTTGATAGACTTTATCATTTTTGTTCCTCAAATGAAATCATCCGACTATAGAAAATATATTTAAGAATACTATAATGACATATCTAGGTTCTCATCATAGTGGGGAACTACTATGACCTTTAAGTGTGACAACTAATATTAGGACATTATCACATTATATGTCACGTAGAAGAACAATCATGATGCGATCAAGAGTTTATTAATATTAAAAACAATGATTACAGGTTATCGTAAAGTGCACCAAATTTGGTTCTAGGGAACCAAGTTCAACACCATCAAGTGCATATTTCAACAAGTGTTCTATATATGCTATCTCACATTATTCTTATTCACAACCATAGGATTATTCTTGTTTCTCAACATGATTCATAAAGTTTTTGAACTTATCATAAAACTTATTCTTTTACTTCTTTGGAACTTTTTTTTCTCAATATATTTGGAAACCCCCTTTGAGTTTTTATATAATTTATTATTTTGAGGATTATCATTTTGATCATCATATTTAAATTCACCAATTTTCTCCTATAAATAGTTTATAAAAAATTTTCAAATACAAATGCACTTAAAATAAATTATTTGGATTTTTCCTTTATAATTTCCCCTTAATTTTCTAAATTTATTTGTAACTAGATAAATGATTCTCTTATAGTATTTATACTTTTATTCTTATTCTCCAAAATTAATGGAATCTTTAAATTATTTATCTTTGATTTCGTTTTTTCTCATGGATTCACATTCTAGTTCCTCTTTGTTTTTTTTGAATGTTGGATCCTTTTTCATTTCACATGAAATAATAATATCATCCAATTCTTTATGGGAAAGATCCTATATATATTCCAATGTCAAAATGTTAGGATAAGACCTACCATGAAAGTTTCTTATCAACTTATTAAAAATTATAAAATCTTAAAATATTTCTCTATAAGTTATAATGTTGCTGAATATTTAATTAAATATTTTAAAATAGTCATCTATGGGTTTTTATCCATTTTTATATCCCCATATATGATCCCTCAAATCTGTAACTTAACATCTTTAACTTTCATATTTCCTTTAAAACCACTTTCAAGCTTATCCCATATTTACTTTGCTTCTTGAATCCCCCTAACTTTGGTATAATTTTTCTAATAAGAATATGTGAATAAAATTCTTGTATTTTTTTATCAACTTCCAAATTATTATTATCATCAAAACTTATTTTTAAAATTCATTCAAAAGGTGGAAATATGTTATTTCTGAATCAATGAACTTTAGACCAAGTGATATAAGATATGGTAAAATCTTATTCTTCCAACCATGATAGTTCTTTCCATCGAAGGTGGGTACTCCCCTTATTTGACTGAATTCAAATTATCTATTCTAATACATTTAGTATATGAAAGAGGGAACCTAAGAGTGCTCTGATAGCAGTTGATATGCCCCATGAATGGGTTTCCCACTGAGGGGGGGGGGGGGGTGAATCATTGGTGCCTTTTATTTACAATTTATTTCTCATAAAATTAATCTACATGATATTTTAGGATCCAATCTACTCAAATATTAAATTTAGTGATACTCAAATAAAAATTAAAATATAAAAGGGATTATTCACACAAAATTATAATAAGGTTCAGACCTAGTGTGGGTACCCACTTCTTACTATGATTGGGGTGATTTTGAGTTACAAATTTTCTACTAATAATCAACCACCAATTAGAAGTGGTTTGGGAGGTATCATACTTTACCTATGTGTTTCTTAAAACTACACCACATATCACTAAAAATAAACTAACTCCCTAAAGTATGAAATTTCTTTAGATAGGGTGAGAAATATTACAAGAAAATTTAGGTTTCGTTAGAAACTAATGATGATCTTCCTATAAAGCCTTCAAGATAATCAAATCAGAGTGTGTTCACTTCTTTAATAACTTCAAACTCTAATATTCAGTATTAAAAATAAATCATTTGACCTTTATCACTTAATTCAAAATTGGTTGATGATATTCTTCTTAATCTCTAATCACTGAATGCTCAGACTTTGATGATTTTATTTATAGTTTTTGATGCCCAGTTTCAGTTTCTTCTTTCTCTCTCAATATTTCTCAGTCTCTAATCTTAGTCTATCTATAAACTGATACCCTTTAATAAAAATTCCTCAGCATTATAGAATAAATTTTAATTATAAGAATTAATTCTATCTCAGAATCTAGATAATCATCACAACTAAATTTCACAACATGATCCTCCACATGTTTTCTTAATTGATTTTTACCAAGGGAATGATCCCATGACCACCAAATATTACCTTATAATTTAATCATTGTATCTAGTAAAATTGTAATAATAATATTCTATTAATTTAAATTGATAAATAAAATACTTGGGTATTCCTTTAGTAGTGGTCACCATTAAAAATAATTCAAAAATAAATTCATTTTTGAATTCCAAAGAGTTATTGTAGTGATATCCTCTCTTCATTTCATTAAATTATCGTTTATTGGAATTTTCCTTAAATAACTTCATGGTGTGACACATTTCATCATGAGGAAACATTAAAATAACTCATCTTGAATCAAAAAATAGTCATTAACATGTGATTTTTGAACATTAAATCATCACTAGATCATGCCATTTAATTTTTGGAAGTATCTTTTGAAACTAAAACTTCACTAATTTTTCAAAAAGTGTCTAAAATTTACTAAGTAACTTGTGTTATCTATAAAAGTAAATGTATTTTTTTAATTTTAAGGCCAAATTACATTTAATAAGTTTAACTAAACCTTAAAATCTTTATATAAACCTTATGATCCTTAGGGACTATATTTTCATTTACTATTTTTTGATGAGATATCATTTTGTATGGTTCAATGAACCTTCATACTTTGAGGGAACCTTACAAAGTTCCAATAGTAAACCTTAAAATATCTAAATAAACCCTACTAAGTTATAAAACAACCTTAAAACATCTAGGTTCAAACTTATGAAGTTACCTTTATCTCTGAGATGAACCTTATAAATTTCATGGTTTACCTTATGAAGTTCCATTTGTCTCTGAAATAAACCTTTAAAAATTTTAGGGTTAACCTTATAAAGTTATATTTTTTACTAAAACAAACCTTAAAAATTTTAATGTTAAACTTATAAGTTACCTTTGTATCTGAAATGAAAATTACCAAGTTCATGCATTTGTAATTTTCTCAAACTTTTTCTCAGATCCAACCTTATGAAGTCACGTGATCAAAATTACAAATTCTAGTAGCGTTAAAGACTTTATTAAATTCAATAAAACCTATAAATTTCAGAATTGATCGAACTTGACTCAAAATACATTAGAAAATTCTCAAAAACTTAAAATCAATTCAAACTCATTTCAAAACTCCTTAAAATATTTATTTCACATGGTTGACAAAAAATGAAACCTTCTTCAACAATTACATTGGGTTCTTTATAATACACCAAGATATATTGAAAGAACTCCAAGATCAATAGATCTATGAACCTTTGAAACAAAAATTTCATTAATCCCATAAATATATTAGGTGTATTTATATCTCATAATTACACCACTAAAAACTCAAAATGTACACAATGAAAGATAAAAGTAGTATTTGTAATGTTTTCCTCCTTCAACCTAATCTGATGAGATACTAATCACAGATTAACCTTAAAAAAACAACTAACACCCTTTAACTAACTGAAATAGTTATTATTTTTTGGGAGAGGGTGATGGTTCTTCTGTATCACCTAGTTAAATCAATAATAATCGATGCACAACCACAAACTACCATCTTATTTATTTATAAACAACATAGGAGCACCCCAAAGAGATACAATGGGACAAATTAAACCCTACTGTAAAATATTATTGATTCGATTCCTTTACCCCTATATATTAAAAGGCATTATTCTATAAGGAGACATAGAAATCATAGAGACACTAGGATACAACTCTATTACAATATTGATGTCATGTCAATGTGGTAGTGTTACATGATCCTATTTTTTTAAAATATTCCAAAACTCTTAGAAACAACTTATACTATAATTCTACTAAAATTAGTATCAACTATTCTAGTTGAGATGAAAGAGCCTTCAAAATTATGTCATCCAACCAATAATCCCACTTTCCAATGAGTACCGCCCACTCAAATTCCCCATCATAGAAATATTGTCCCCTAAAATAGAAATCTATGATATCCAACACAAATTATACCCAATACATGTCAAGAGTGACATAATATATTTATATATGTAATAGGAAGAACTATCCCACCAATTGATTAAAAACATTCATTGTATCACAACCCTAACATACCTCTACTAAACTCGACTAACTTCCAACTGGTGTAGTCAACTCCAAGGTCACTTGAAATATACCCATCTTAACTACCAATTTTTAGACTAAGGTAATCATGTTAAAGGAGTAGTTATTAAATAAATCAAATAATAAACTAGGTTAGAATAAAAAATGAACTTTGGACCCTATGGTGTAGGAATATCCATATCAATAAACTGATCGTGTCTTTTACCTCCGCCACATTATCCACAAGGATGTCCATGCTCATCCCTAGGTCCTTGATGACATGGAATATCACAGGGTTTTAATCTAACTACTACATCTACCCTATTATAAGGTATCATAGGTAATTATTATAGGGGATACATCTAAAAATGATCACCTTATCTATATTAACTGCTAAGAAATTTCGGGCACTAAAACAACCAATTTTTACACAAACCATAGAAAAAGAAAACCACTACCATGCTCCTGGTAGAAACCTGAGAACTTTTAACTCCAATGAAATGGGAAAATGAGGGTTTTTAGTGGATACTCATTGATCATAACTTTGATTTATCTAATAAACAAGAACTATAATACATAGATTCACTCCTTGATAAGTTACGGTGTCTTTCCTATTTGGATGAACTCATCCACATTTGAATCTTCTAATTTATCTTGGGCTTCATTAGAACCTCAACATAAGAAGGAATCATGGAAGAGATAACATATTTATGGATCATTGTATGTAAATCCTTATAAAAATTCCATGATCTCACCTCATCATTTGGAAGGATATCAAGAGAATAGTAGAGAGGGTAGAAGAACCGTACTCTAAACTCTCTCAAGTTAGAGGTAATTTGTATAAAGGTGAGATACTTTTACCATCATGCTACCTTCATTTTCAAGGGTAAAAAATTAGTATAAAACTAAATCCAAAACTTTTAACACATCAATTCAGACTCATCAAAATTTTTATAAATAAAGAATTCACCATTTCTAAGCCATACCTTTCAATAAAATGATTGTCAAAGGAGCTAATCCCCCTTACTCATATAAACCAAACTAATGAAAATATAAATCTCTAATAACCACCTCTCTGTCTCATAATTTCATGAAATACCTCATACTTTGGTAGGTTTTCCCACTAAAACTCATGAAAATATTTCCTCTATGAATCAACCTCTTTGGGATCGACTAACCTACAATTAGACAAAACATCCTAATACACCTCACCAACCTAAAACACACAGGGCCTTCATTGTCTATCCATATTTAAAAACATAAAATATAAAACCTTAGTACCTAATATGGAATTAATTTACATTTATTTTATTAAATTCATTTTAAAATTTTCCTTAAATTTCCATAATTAAAACATAAGAAGAAAAAAAGTATGGTGCATATACCACACCTAGGTCATTACCCCGTAATATATATAATCTCACTATAGTATATTAAGTAGAATTAAGGTCGTTATAATGGATCACAAGGTCCATGAATATGCCCTAGGTGGTATCCCTTTCAAAAATCACATGATACATTTGAAATATACTATTTCTACACCAAACTAATAAAGTTCATCACTAGTGTTAAACTCCAAAACTCTATCCTAATTATCAACTAAAGCCCTGACAAAATTTTATCAAATATTTCCACCACTAGAACCCCTATAGGGCTAGTAGTGAAGATAAGAGTGACCTCCACATCCCACATTGAATGGATCAAAAATTGGAGGCTAGCATTAAAGGTATAAAATAAACATTATTGGAGACATTTCACTCATAAATCATAGGAAAATAAAACATCCACTAATCAACACCAATTATATAAAATAAAAAACCCATAATTTAAACATAATTGATGTGATGTCATATATAAAAAAGATAATATCTCAAAGGTGACCAAGGGGGAAAAATCTTATTGAACAAACTTCAATTCCAGAAAATCACCACACAATGGGCTATTAATTCCCTGCTGAATCACTAAATCTATAATAAAAAAATATAAAAATAATATATAGAAGTAGGAGTGATACTACAAGTATACTCAGTAGGTTCATGCCTAGAAACTCTCATGTTAATGTGGAAGAAGAATACTAAATCCTTTTTGAATAAATAATGCAACTAACTCATTACCTATATTAGGTAAAACATAACCCCAACCTAACCAAGGTCTATACTTCAAATCCACATACAAGTAGAACAATACAATAATTAAGAAAATATTTTAATAAAGTACCTCATACCCACTTTCCCATTGATCTTATCACCCTCACATCTCAAAAGAAAATGTACAGGAGCTTCCATCACTTCCATATCCATATATTGTTTGCACTAAAAGATTTATTTGTTTTATTTTGATAAACTACCATCCCTAATTTTTAATTGTTAATATTTTTTTATTTTAATTTATTTAAAATTACACCATCTAATATATTTTTATTAATATATTTCATTTGTTCAAAATTGTTTTTCCATAGTTTTTATTGTGTTTAAATATTTTTTAATTATAATTACATATTTTATATCTTTATAATATTATAATTTTTAAAAACATAGTTTTATATTTTTGTTTGAAATATATACATACATACATGCATGTACATACATCTATGTGTGTGTGTGTGTGTGTGTGTTAATGTTTTTTAAAGAATACTTTATATCATATTTAAATACCTTATTTTATTTATTATATAAATTTTTAATACTTATATATTTATGTACATGGAAAATTTCAATACGTATGTATATATATATATATATATATATAATTTATATATGAGCTATATATATACAAAATTTATTGTAGATCTTATTCTTATTCTCCATGGAGCCTCTATGGATGCACATCTCCACTGCTATGCGAACAACACCTCCCTACATCGTGACACTATAGAACTTCTACACTAGTTTAGTAAACCAAATCACCCCCACTCTTTCTTTGGCTCAACTGCATGGCTTCTTCGACCTCTCCTTCAATATCAAAAAGCTCCCTCATACTTGAAACACAGAGAAATCAACCACCAAAATCTCGTTTGTGCATGCATTTTTCATCTCCTAATCCATGAGCTTTGGTGAAACTAATGCAGCGGTGTATCACATTATTCATGGATGCACTAGTATTGTCCAAACTAGTCCACTCCTCTCTCCATCTCAGCGCAACACCAGTCCAGTAGCACAACAAAAAATTCTACATGCACTCTCCATCAATGATATAAAAGCACATATTTGGTTCAACCTCTATTGACACCCTAACTTCTAAATCATACTAGTGAAAAAACCCAATGGTAGCGACACCTCATCCATGCATGATTAAACAATGATTCGTCTTCCAAATGGGAGCTTGTTCGATATGCTACATGTTTTTATCTTACCGTGTGAGTGATCCTATCATGGATAGTGTGAAGTTATCATGAGTAGGAGACTCCAAATTACCATTCCATGGTAAGTGTACTTATTTTTTAGCTTCCATTCTACCTACTTCGTGAGTAAAAATTTACCATGAGTTAAATTTGTGATTACCACGAGACAATAAGTATACTTACTATGAAGCCTCTAACTACCCTATCTATTGAGTTACCTACTAATTATGAATTTATTTTTTAGTGACCACAGGTAAGAACAAAATCACTAAACCAACAACACATAGTAATTATAATGAATTCATGCTATTGAACGGCCGATATGTCACATGATCATATTTTTTCCATTATTTATTTTGTGAAAAATTATTTTTTAGAATACTATTTTTCAGAATTATTTTTTAAAATGATTTACTAAAATTTTAATAAATTTGTTTTAACTATTATTTTGTTTTATAAAATACTTATATATTATAAACTTGATGTTGTATATTAGTGATTATAAAAAATTTCATGGAAATAACTAGTTTCATATCTTTCATTCTCAAAATATGTTTTATGAATATTTTGAAATGTCAAATTATTGGTAGATTTTAAATTTTTTAATGTTTTATTCATTTGAATAATTATCATTTATCTTAATGATCATTTTTAAAATTGGTTTGAATTTATTTTATGAAGAATTAAAAGTGTGTAAAGACTCAACATGTTAATTAAAATTTTAAGTAACAATATTATTTTAAACACTTATTATATATCTAATGTGCTTTTTTATGATTAGACAATGTGGAACTCTAAGATATTTAGAGTTAATGATACACATATACATATGTATATTCCTGTTTATTCATGTAAAAATTCTTCTAACATTGGGAGGAATTTAAATTCACTCATCAAGGAACTAAAAATTTGTAGAGAATCAAGCTAGGAATTCATAGATTTGAGTTTCAAGAATTCAGAATGACTGATCAAGATAGCATCAATAAGATGTACAAAAAATTCACCAAAATTGTAAACATTATGGTTTCACTTTGGGATACCATGAAGAATGAAGCTATTGTAGAAAGATTTATTTGATCTCTACCTAAAATAGGGACCTATAAGAAGCTTTCTATTAAAAAGAGTAAATATTTTACTAAGTATTCAATGGATGAGATGATAGGATCACTTCATCAGTATGAGTTGAAAATAAATAATGATAATTCTGATGATCATGATAAAAGGAAATGTATATAATTTAAATCTAATATAAATGTTATTGCTAAATCCTATGATTCTAAGTTATAATAAAGTGATAATGATGAAATTGAAAATTTTACCAAAGGAGTAAACAAGTACATAAATGGAAAGTGAGGCTTTAAGAAGCATCCTAGAAGAGAGAATCAAAAGGATAACAGAAAGGGAAGTAAGAAAGGTTAAATTAGTAACTATGATGTTTCAGAATTAATATTCTATGAGTGTAGGAAAAGAGGAAATATAAAATTAGATAGTTCAAAATTGAGATAAGAAGGAAAATACAAGAAGTAAAACAAATAACTAAAATGAGCATATCATACTGGATGGAGTTTTACAGAAGAGTTATACACCTATAGTGATGGTTTTGAGAGTGATAAGGAATCATCCAATTTTTTCCTTGATGGAAACAACAAAGAATGTGGTAAACACTGATTTTTATTACAGTTCTGGTTATGAGTATAATATTGAAAATAAGTTAAATAATTAAGTAAACAAAATTAAAAGTTTCAATGTGATATTTTGATAATTATTGAATTGTAAAGATAAAATAAGAAAGTTAAATAAGTGAAAAATGTTACAGATTCTAAACTCATTAATCTTAAATATGATAATGAATAAATGAATGATTTCATGTCAAAAATTGATGAAGATCAAGAAAGGATATTTAAATTAGTTTGTGATGAATTATAAAAATTTAAAAGGAATGTAAGGATCTTAAAAATGAAAATAAGAAATTGAAAAATAAATGATCATGTTAAACTATGAAAAAATGTGATGACCCAGAGGTTTTTCAAAAATAGAATGAAAATCATAAAAGGGAAATAACTAAATTAAAAAAACACTATCTATTTTTATTCAAGGAAAATAAAAATTTGATAAGATGATGGTTTTGAATAAAAACAATAAAAAAATTGTCTTTGGATATAATAGAAAAAGTCATAATTTGTACGGAACTACCATTTTTAAAAGTAGTAAAGGAAAATTTTCAATTGTTTCATGATTTAGATGTAATCTGAAAGGGAATTATGAAAATGAATGTTCTTTGAGATTTAATAATTCATTAGGAAATACAAATACTTTTATTTCTAAGAATATATACTATAGATTACAATATAATAAATGTCTTAAATCTGTATGGCTTCATAAGAGTTTTATTACTAATCCAGTTGGACCCAAAAATTTATTGGGTACGAAAAAAATTATATAATTAATTTGTTTTACTAGAAAACTACCTAAATAGTTATAAAGATACATGGTACATGGACAATGGGTGTTATAGGAACATCACTGGTGACATATATAACTTTTTATCTTTTAATTATTATAATGGAGATACTGTCACTTTTGGTGACAACTCTAAAGGTATAGAATAAGTTTTTAGAGTGGTATGTATATTAAAATCTATTATCATTTCAAAAGTACTATAAGTAGAGGAATTAAAACATAATTTTATTAGCATATAACAACTTTCTGATGATGCTACAAGTGTAATGTTTGAAGATAATAGATATCTTGTTTATAAAGATTATACTATTTTATTTTATACCAACAAAAAATAAAATATTCACTCTATAGATTTTTTAAAACTAACCCCAAAAAATGTAAAGTGCTTAAATGATGTAGAAGTAGACCAAATATTTTGGCATATAAGGTTGGTACATGTTCATCTTCGACAATTGTATAAGTTATAAAAACATAAACATGTTTTGGAACTTCCTAAATTTAATGCTAGTATGTTCTTTGTATGCGATTCTTGTCTGAAGGGTAAGAAACAAAAAGAGTCTTAGATTTTAAACTGATGGATTTTCAAATCAAGTTTTCAAACTGTCTAAAGCAATATATGGTCTAAAGAAATCTCTAATAGATTCATATAATAGAATATCAATATTTTCACTATAAAATGATTTTAATAAAGGAAAGGTTGATCAAACCTAATCTATAAAGAATGTTTCTAATGTTTTTTTTACAAATATATGTTAATGATATTATATTTGGTTCTAAAAATGATATACTTAGTAATGAGTTTTTAAAAGTAATGAAAAATGAATTTGATATGAGCCTAACGTGGGAATTAAAATTTTTCCATAGAATTCAAATTTTACAAATAAAAGATTGTATTATTCCTAATAAAAGAAAATTTTCTAAATATTTAGTTAAAAAATATAATATTTATTCATGTAAACCTATGATAACCCCAATGATTAGTAATTATAAACTGGATGTGGATGAATCTATAAAGTCTATAAGTGATAAACTATAAAGAGGAATGATACAAAGTTGACGTGGCACAATTTTAATGCAATTTTCTACATCCTTTTTAAATTTTTATTGACTTTTTAATATCAAAATGTTGTATTTTAATTAATATTTAACAATTGTTGTGTTTTTGTTCATAATTTGTAAAATAATCATTTTTTGTGTAAATCATGTGATTTAGTGATTAATTTTGTCATTTTGAATAATTTTTAAATTAATTAATTAATTATGTTTAATAGTATTTTTTTATTCTTTATTCTTTCTTTTTTTTATTTCATTTATTAGTTTTTTATAATTAGTTTAATTAATTATTTAATTAACTCATATGTAAGTAAATAATTTGTCACTTTTTTTTATTCTTTAAATAATTAAATAAAGTTCAACAGTTTTTATCCTATTCTTTAAATTTATTAATTTTTACTTTAGTTTTATAATTAAATTATTTGGTTTTATTAATTCATTTAATTAATTAATTAGTTAATTAATTTAAGGAATTCGATTTAAATATTTTTAATTGTTACCAACAAATTATGAAATTAAATAAATTCTTTTTTATGTTGTTTTTAACTTTGTTTAATTTTTTATTAGTTTTTAATTTTTGTTATTAATTTAATTTTTTAAATTTAATTTTTGTTGTTGTGTAGGTGTCACTAACACCACCAATCGGTGACTTAAATGAGTCACCCACCCACCCCTATTTTTTCCATGACTCACCGACACCACCATTTTTGTCTCATCGACACCACCCTCCACTATCTCACCGATGCCCTCAACTCATCGACCCCACCGACATGCTCTGTCGTGCACCCTGCGCCACTCCATTGCCTCCCTCTACCTACAACTTTTGGACCGCAGCAGGCCAAAACCGAAGCTGACCCCCAACCTCCTGCCTTGCCGCACTGCTGCCCTAACCCACACTCGAACCCACACTGCTACGAAAGACCTCATCATAAGCCTGCGCCGCTTCTTCTCACCCTTACACTACCTTCCCTGCACCTCTCCGACCGCCACCACCACCACTGATCCACTGCCACCCCCATCTCCCTGCTGGCACCAGATCCCTCCATTCCCCTTTCCCTTCTGTCGCGTTACGACACCCCTCACCCCCTTCTTTGTTTTTATTTTTTTTATTTTTTTATAATAGTTATAATATATATACACATATATTTCTTCTAATAAATTTACTTAATATATATATATATACATATATATATATATATATATATTTATGTACATGTATATTAATAGTAGTAATTATAGATTTATGTAAATATATATGTGTTTTAATTAGTTTTCTTTTTTATTAATATTTTTTATATTTCTATTATTAATATTTTAATAGTAATTTATTTTAATTGTAGTTACATTTTAAATCACTCTCACGTGCATTTTTCTGTTGCTTTTCACAAGGGGAGGTGATCGTGGGGGTAAAGTAGAAACTGATCATGGGCTGGTGAAGATGCTCATGGAAAAAATGTAGGGAATTCGCGGGTCATTGCAAGAGGCTAGGTACTTTTATAGATATCTCACCAAATATCTGGTGACAGACGTATTGAATGCATTCCACATGGGGGATACAGCTGCCTATTAGTTTATTTTCATTTGTCACTATTTTAGTTTTCTGAATTAGAGGAGATCTTCTTCTCGGTTGTGGGGGTAGGGGGTGGGGGATCCACACTTCACACTCATACATTCACCTCTCCATCCACTTCACCACAGTTTGGGAACTTGTCTTCGACATTGGAGATGGGGACCCTCCTCCTCCATTTCCATCTTCCCCTGCTCTATTTCTGTGTTTTTGTTTTCTTTTCTGTCTGTAAATATTATCATGCATGTTTAGTGAATAAATTGTGTTTTTTACTTAATTGTGGTTTTTTTGCATCGATTAGTTCATTCTTCCTCACCTCGTACTGTGAATTGGGGTGCGTGTGAGTGCATCCTTGCACTGGATCAGTTTTCTACTCTCTCATCTCACTTCTTCTCCCCTTCCTATCTCAATTTCCCGAACTGAGAAATCAAGATTGGTTGTGTGATTTTACGAAATTAATAGGATCATTCTTCCTAGAAAAAATATCTGACTGGGGTGACTTTATTGAGTAAATAAATTTGAATTTCAGAGGAATGCTTGATCATTGAATAAATCCTATGCTTGAGTGTTCAATTTTTAGGTGAGATTGGTGTTCGATCCTAGCCATCAGTCATACATTGAGCGGGTTGAGAGTTGTTGATTAAATTTTCATTGGATCGATGATAGGGAGTCAAAGGTGAATTTCACTGGGTTTGACCTTGTTCTTGATGACTGTTCTATCTCTGTCATGAGGATAATCAAGTTTACATTAAGAAAACCCAAGATATAAAATAATGGCTAACCTCAGGGTCACTTTCAAGGAAGTAGCGTCGAATTCTTAAGTGGTATTTCTGAAAATATTTTTGTGTTTTTTATATTTTAAAAACAATAAAGCAAAACAAACAAAATAGTGCTGAAAAACACCGAAGGGAGGAGTGAAGTAGTGAGTAGAAATTGAACAAACATAGAAGAAACAAAACAAAAACATAGAACATAAGCCTATTGTTTTTAACTGCATCTAGGACTGATATTATTTTTGTTGTCTACATGTGTACTAGATATCAGTATAACCCAAAAGAGAGTCATTTGAAGGCTATTAAAATAGTAATTAGATTTATTAAAGTAACTATCAACACTAGTATATTTTACTCCAATCAGAACTGTTTTAAATTTTTATCATTTTTTGATTATGACTTTATTGGATATAGACTTAACAAGAATATCACTTTAGGTATGTGTCAATTATTAGGCAAATGATTAATTTCATGGAGTTCCAAAAAGGAAATTTTTAAGTGATTTTTCCACAGTTGAGGTTGAGTATATTACTACTGCTAATTTTTGTTCTCAAATCCTCTGTGTTAAACAAACGTTATGTGATTTTAATGTTTAATTAGATAAAATTTCTATATTATATGATAATAATTCAACCATTTCTATTTCTAAAAACTCATTACAACATTATAGGACTAAGAATATAGATGTTAGATTTAATTTCTTAAGTGATCATGTTAATAAAGTGGACATTGTTTTGGAAAACATTCCTACAAAGAACCAACTAGCAGACATATTTACTAAAGTTCTATATTCTGTGGGATTTGAAAAATTAAAATATGAACTGATCATGATGGAAATTTATTTTTTAAGAGAATATATAACTATGATTTATTGTTTTTACTTATCTACTATTATAATTGGATGAACATAGGGAGAGTAATCCCCTATTTGATATTTTTATCTAAAAATGCTTTCAATATTTTCTTTCTTTCTTTTTTTTGAAAAATTTCAAAAAGGGGGAGAAATTTAGGGAGAAAAGCGGGGATATTTAAAAAAATTAAAAGAATTGTTTTGGTTTTGAAATTTACAAAAAATGGGGAGATTTTTTTCACCAAGAGTTTTATTTGTTTTATTTTGATAAATTGTAATACCTCATTTTTAATTGTTAATATTAAATTTTATTATTATTTTAATTTATTTAAAATTACACTATATAATCTATTTTTATTAATACATGAAAATTGCTTAAAATTGTTTTTCCACACATTTTACTACGTTTAATTAAATTTTTTAATTATAATTACATATTTTATATCTTGTTAATGTTATAATTTTAAAATATATAGTTTTATATTTTATTTTAAATATATATATATATATCAATGTGTATATATATATATCTATTAATATTTAAAAAAAATAATTTATATCATAGTTAAATACCTTGTTTTATATTTTATATAATTTTTTAGTACTTATATATTTATGTATATAGAAAATGTCAATATATATATAGTTTATATATGAGATATATATAAATATAAATATATGTATATATATAAACCATTTATTGTAGATCTTCTTATTCTTCTCTATGGAACCTCCATGGCCATGTATCTCCACCTCCATGCGAGCAACACCTCCCAACATCGTGACACTATAAAACTTCCACACCAGCTCGGTGAACCGAATCATCCCTATTTTTTCTTTAGCTTAATTGTTTGACTTCTTCGACCTCTACTTCAACATCGATGAGCTCCATTATGCTTACAGTGCTACGCACCCAACCACCATCAGCTTGACCACATATGCATTTTATATCTCCTCATCAATGAGATTTGGAGAAACCTATTCAATGACATATCATCTTCTTCATGAATGAACCTGTCTCATCCAAACTAGTTCATGCTTATCACCATCTCAGCACAAACACCAGTCCAACAACACACCAAAAACTTCTCCAAGAGAGCTCCCTCGACACCATGACAACACCTCTCTAGTTCAACTTCCAACACCTCCCTCACTGCTCTGTGATGCCGACGACAACACCTAGTGGTAGTGGCACCTCATCCATGAACGATTCAACAGTGCTTCATCTTCCATGTGGGAGCCTATTTGACATGTTGTATGTTTTCATCTTACCATGAGAGTAAAACTACCATTGATAGTGTGAAGTCACCATGAGTAGGAGACTCCAACTTACCATGAAATGGTAAGTGTAGATACTGTGGAGCTTCTATTTCTCCTACCATGCAGGTAATAGGTTATCATTAGTTCAATTTATACTCACCATGAGATGATAAGTATACATAATGTGAATCCTCCAACCACCCTACCTCTTTTGGTACTTACTAACTGTGAATTTATATTTTAGTGACTGCACATAAGCACTATATTAGTATACCAACTTCTTAGGGTAAGTATATTGAACTCATGCTATCACATGGTGAGTATGTCACATGGTCAACTGTTTTCTTTGTTTATTTTGTAATTTTTATAGAATATTATTTTTAGTGTCACTTTGTTAAAAATATTTACTACAAGCTTAATACTTTTTTTAAATATTACTTTATATTTTAAAATACTTATATATTATAACATTCATGTTGTATACTAGATATTACAAAAAAATTCATCAAAATAATAAGTTTCATATATTTCATTCTCATACCCCGTTTTATGAATATTTGGAAATATCAAATTACTACAATCTTGTAAAAGAGTTTTTTAATTTTTTATTCATTTTGAATAATTACCATTTATCTTCATGATCATTTTTCAAAGTGCTTTAAAGTTATTTGATGCAAAAATAAAATTTTATAAAGACTCAACATGTTAATTCAAATTCCAAGTAAGAGTACTATTTTAAGTGCTTATTATTTCTCTAATGTGGCCTTCAGTGATTAGACAATGTGACACTCCAAGATCTTTGGAGTTAATGATGTGTATCTATATTTTTAATTTGAACCAATGAATGTGATAAAATCTTTGTTCAACAAGGATTGAAAACAATGATTGACATAATTACAGAGATAGAAAAAAACATCCTTCATATGAGATTTACATGGTAATGCATCTAGACTATGACTATAGTTCTATTTTCTAGATCATGAAGGACTTCATCTTTTTCAATATCCACTACTGAATTGATCAGAGATCTTGAGTTGCATCAAATTTTAACATCACCTACTCCACTATTTTTCTAATTTCTTTCTAGATTTCATTATTTTATTTCTTCCTCATTATATTTGTACTCTATAATTTGGTTTACAATTTTCCCATAAAAATATGTCTAAATGGGTTAATCCTCCCATCTAAAATTAAGTTCAGTTTGTGATTCCCAGACAAAAGTCCGGTGGGTTGAGACTCCTTTGAAAATCAGGTTGGGGTTATACCACCATGTAAGAAAAAGGTACCTATGTCTGTAATCGGGTTATCTATAAAACCCTGATATTTTTATAAAATATATTTTTAAATAATTTATTTATTTTATATAATTACTTTTATGTTGCACCGTGTTAATCTTGCATTACATGTAATACCAGTTTATCTTGTGATGTACACAACACCGAGTTTCTATGAAAGATCATTTGATTATTATTTAAATAAGATAGAAATCTAGCTGTTAAATTTTCGAGTATGAATTATATTTATTAACTTATGAAATTATGTGATTTATAATAGGAATTCATTGGTTACCAATTAATTATAAATGGAAATATATACCGATTGATTATAAAAAAATATATTATTATTATTATTATCCCAAAGTAATTTTGTCTTAATAAATTAAATAAATTAAAATTAGTGAATGAAAATAATGGAATATATATGTTATATATTCAATCAAATTTTTTTTGATATCTATCAAATATATTTTATATTCATAAGATAATAATAAATCTAATTCTATGAATAAAATGATATATTTTTTCAAAAGGGTAATTTTATCACCTTTTAATGGTGAAACCATTTTAAATATAAATTTTGACACTATTATAATTTTTATATGAAATAGTTAACTTCTTATTTGAAATAGGGGTATCAAAATTTACATTGTTTGAATTTTTGGTAATTTTCTAGCAAGAATCATGTTTTGATGAATAATGAAAATACTGATTTATATTCAAAACTGTATTTTCTTTTAACTTCTTTACAAGGATTAATTATATTTTGGATTAGTTTTAAATTATAATTAGATATATTTTTTAAAATAAACCTATTATAGTTTTATAATCTATTATTTTATATATGATTTTATTATAAAAACATCTTATGTTTTAAAAGGGAATTTTTCTGAAAAACTGTTCTCATGGAATTTTATAGGTTTTATTTTAAATTAAATTCTGAAAATTATGTATTTTGAATTTTGAAAAATGGATTCAAAAATTGGATTTAGATGGTCTAAATTTATTAAATATTTATCTTTTATTTTTGGCCAATATGAATAGTAACTATGATAAATTTTGTTACTACGATAAAGGTTAAATTAGGTAATTTAGGTTAAAAATAAAATTATAAAGACTATAAAATGACTCTAAAAAATAAAAAAAATTATTGGATGAATTAAATTATACACTTAAAACTTAATAATAAAAATTAAGTCATTTAATGGACACTTGTACATGAAAATTACTTATATAATTTTTAAATAAAAAAGACACAAAATGTCATTTTCTTTGTCTTTAATATCTCTTATGCATTCCCATGGGAAAAAATGAGTGTTATGAAAGAATTTAAATGTTAATTTTTAAATTAATAAGAATATTTGAATGATATAAATTTATTTTTGACATTTTGGGCTACTTGGATGAAATTATGTTATTTATAATATTTTATTTAATAAATATTTAAAATGTCACATTAATGTTTTAAGAAATATATAATTTTTAATATATGGTTATATAGTAGATACATTCTACTATAAATATAATTATTAAATGTAGAATATTTATCTTAATCAAGTTATTTAATTTTTAATTTTTAGTATATAAATGAGTATATTAAATAATTAGACAAAGTTGATGTGGTAATTATTTTGTTAAGAGAAACACTAAACAAATGTTAGTAAAAATATTTAAATAAATATAATTTGTGATAATTAATATATCAAAATAATTTTATAGATTACCTTTATCTATTAGGGATATAATATAATATTTGGTTCAAAGTTAAATTATTATATATATATTTTTAAAAATCAAAGAAATGAATAGTGTAAAATTAACACTATTGATATTTTATCAAAATAATGTTTTATTAAATCATAAAAAATAATTTGAAAATAAAAAATAATTATAATATAGTTTAATTTTTTTAAAATTTTCATTGATTTACTAATTTTCATAAAATAAGTAAAATATACACTCTTAATATTTTATAATTTATTACCTTAGTTAAAATTGAAATCAGTTAACTAAGGGTTAATTAAAATGATAAGGTTTAAATTAATATAAAAACTTATATAAAATCTGTTGGTTGATAATATTAAAACATTATATCATCTCATATTCAAATATATTACATTTTTGTGGTATTTTGAATGAGATTTTATTTATTATTAATTAATATTTCCAGTAATTCCAAAGGTTTCCCCAACCTCAATTATAAAAGGGAACCTCCTCCCTCACTTCTTCCCATCCCATTGAGCCTTCAAACTCGAAACTGCCCTGCCCATTTCCCTTTAAACATACTTAGAAACATTCTAGAGGTTCGGGTCTTCTCAAAAGACCAAATCTACTGTCCCTAATAGGAGATCTATAGGGGGATCTCTGAGGAAGAGGTAATCTCTTTTACCGACTTTCTCGAGAGTATTTATTATTATACTTACTCTTAATGTGTTGTTTACACTATAAAGTAATAGATCTAGTATAAAATATATTATAAAATTTTATTATGATTTTTAAATAACCATATTCTTCCTTTTATCCATCCTATGAAAAATGAAATTACTACGCGTGCGTACGTACGACCTACCATCTCCACACCATTGTGTAATCATTTTTTCATCACCACTTGACTTGGATGTGTGTAATGATGGAAATAATATCTATATATGATGATTATAAAATGATATTGATTCTATAATAATATACACACCATCCAATTCAATATGATTTCACAATTAAGGGAATGATATCATCACTCGTTCGTACGTACGTAAGACATACCATCTCCACGACGCAATGTGATTCATTCTCCATGATCACTAAAAAATAATGATTAAATAAATGTATATAATACATAAATATGTTATATGTTACCTTAATATTATTATTTAAGTGACATAAATATGTCATATTTACATGAAATTGGACTTATACGACAAAACATGCATGGGAAAATGAAACAGTTAACACCCGAAAGAAGAAGAATAATGAAATGTTATTAACAAATGAGTGATAAGATGGTCATATATGATATCATAAATATAAATATGGTTCTGGAATAAGTTAATAATATTATTTAAAATAATATATTGGAGTATTATATATGCACAAAGGAAATTATACCTTAAGGTAATAGATTTTTGTCTCACTTTTATTTTTGTGAGACACATGCCTTATATACTACTTGTTTCTTTCATGTGGTGTATATACTGCCAATGAGTGAATTTTATGAGTATTATTATGAATATTATGTTATTTACATATCCATATTACTTTATTTATTTCATGATACATATTATTTTGTTGATTAAAAAGTTGTAAGGGTTAATTTTACAATCTCATTATTATCTGAGATTGTTTATATGTAAGTATTTACTGGGGAATATTTATATTCCATGTCCATATTTCTTAAAAATGTTTTCCAAAATATTTTTACTATTCTTATAAAAATGTTTAAATTCATTTTTACTGAAGTAATAATTTTTAATAAATGGTTTTAAAGGAGTATTTTCTCATTTTCCTAATGAGGTACCTTTTAACTTTTTCAATAAAAGTATGTGAAGAATGTTTTTTAACTTATACAGAATGAACAATATTTTTACTTTTATAACACCTTTATACCTTGAATCTTACATTATAATATTATAAGATTATTTTGAAGAAAATTTTTTCTTTAAAAGTTTCATGACATTTTAATAAAAGAAAATTTTTTCAAAGAAGAAATGATATTTTCCTCAAGAATTATTTTCAAGTAATCTCTCAATTTTTTTTCCATCTAAGACAATATTTTTTGAAGTTTCATATGATTTAATAGGGATATGTTTCAGGTATATTATCCTTATTATTCATATGATTTTATTTTTTTATTATGGAATGATATTTATTAAATACTTTTCGTTTTCATAGATTATGTTATGATGAAATTATGTTTATGAAACCAATTTTATTCCATGTGATATGATATTATGAATGATTTATGTTATTATATCACAAATATGTATTGTTTTAATTAGGTGATGGGTGGGACCTATATCTCCCTCCAATGAATTGGGTAATGATAAATGTTTTTTGAGATCAAAGGGTACATGGGAGGGCATCCCAATCCTAAAACAAGAGGGTACATGGGAGGTCATCCAAAGCCCGAAACAAAAGGACACACAAGAGGGCATACTAAGACTGAAGTATATACATGAGTGGTTATCCCAAGACTAACATGTCATATAGGTAATATAATCCAACCTTGAAATAAGTTTTTTATATGCTTATGTGTATGCTGCAATTCCATGTCTTATTCCTATGTTTTTCTTTCATGTCTTATGCTCTTGGTTTCCTTATGATTATTATCTTATGAACTTCAAATAATTATTCCATGATTTATGTTTATGATCTTTTATATGAAGAGTGTGATCTTATAATGATCATGATCACGTTCTAATACCCTTGTGTTCATGATATACTTATGAATTTTATTTATTTATCCTTACTGAGAATTTGATCTCACCCCTTTCTTATGTTTTCTTTTCCCCAAGATATAAAGAAAGGTTTTAGGTAGAAAAACTAAAGTGGAAGATCTCTATTGGAGATGTTGAAGATATTTTACCAAATTATAAGATTGTGTTCCACGTTTAAAAATCCACTAAACTAATATAGTCTTTGGGCATGTGTTTGTGTAATGTATGAAAGATTCCGAAAAATATAATGTAATGTATATGTACATCAAACCTGGGCTGTTATAGTTGGTATTAGAGAAAAGGTTTAATCAAACTTTGGAAACTAGGATAAAAAAACTTTATTGAGATCCCTAGAGATATTTATAAGGATATGTCCAGGGATTTCCCAAAGGATAATTCTAAGTACAGATTACAATCCTATAATTTTGGTAAAATCACGAAAAACCCAGGATTAAACCTAATATTTTATAGATTGGAAGCACTTTCCCTTTATTTTTTTGGTTTTCCATTATGATAAATCTTTCTCACACTATGATTTCTGTTTTTAGTCAATAGTAGGAACTAGAAGGAACTTGGTTAACATTGAATGTTTTAGATTTGTAAAGTATAAAAATTTGGAAAGTATGGAAATTATGAAAATAAATTTCCTAAGTGGAAATATCATGAATAGAATTAGGAAGGTGGTATAAGTATTGGTTATACTTTTGAAGATAAATAGGTCATAAATGGCATGTGAAAGGTATGAGATGATCTAACCACATTGTTTACATTAAACATAAGAAGAATGATTATATTGAGGTTAAGGAACCTTAATACTTGATTCATATTTCATATTCTAGGAATTAATAAGATGATGAAGCCTGAGTAATGGTTTAAGAATAAAGTTGGATGATTGAAGTATATATGTTTTGGAATTAAAAGATTATGAAATGAAAATCATGGAATATATAATTATTTTTAGTATAAGTTTTTCATTAAGGATCGAAAAGGATATGTTGAATGGTGAAGAAGACCTAGAAAATTTATTTAAGGTAAAGGTGATACTTTGATTAAGGTAAGTTAACCCTTAATGTATTCTTTATGTTGAGAAAATTATGTTTTTCTTGGATAAAGAGATTATTGATATGGATAAAGTAAATTGGATAGTGCAGATTACTATGGAAATGATTGTTTATTTATTGAAAATTTGGTCTATGATATAATTGATGAATTTTAGAACATTTTGGACTTAATAAACATATCCAATAAACTATGGAATAAGGAAACATGCATGTTTTAAATAAGAATCAATGGTAATTCAGGTTATTACCATGTTTTAAGAGAATACATGATGAAGGTACTCACATGTTTGGAATGTGACAACTAAGAGATACCTTATGATATATGAGAGATAAATGTTAACATAATTTAGTGAACTTCATTCTAATGTTTTGGGTTTTTATCCATTGGAAGGATTGTAAGGTAATCCATTTATAGAAAGTTTAAGTTAAACTTCAGATGAATTTTGTGAGATTAAAGTATGATCTCACAATAGGTTGATTTATGCATATTTGATAACTTGTGTTAAACTTTTAGTTGTGATAAATAAAAATGGAATGAAATACTATTATCTTTATTAATATCATGACCTGATAATGCTTTAGGAGTGAAAAATTCAATTTCATTTCTTGGAATAAGAGATAAAGTGAAAATTGATCAAGGCACAAAAAAGGGTGAAGTTGTCTTAAAATCAAGTAAGTATATCCCCTTGTAAAAATTATTAAACTTTAGAAAAATTGGCTTGAAATAAAATTTTGTCCTAATATCATAATTATTGATGATATCAATCAATCTTATTTAGTTTATATTTTTGTGATTGTTAACTTTATCTGGATCACCCACTTTCCTATGATCAGTGATATTTATCAATCTATATGATTATTTATGATTTTCCTCCAAGTAAAAATCTTCACCTATATTCTCCTATGTAGAAAACTAGTTATTATTTACTTTGGGTAACCATTATTTTAAAACTTTTTCTTTTTAAAAGGATGATTTACTATTTGTTTTTATGATGTGGGTTTCTATGAAATAAACTTTCAAGTATTAAACCTTTGATAACATAGATGACTTTTGAGGGAGAAATTCATTTTAAGGGAGGTAGAATGTAACACCCCAAGGTTTTTATGAAATTTATTTTTAAATAATTTATTTTTTTGATAACTTTCATTGCACTATACACCATGTTATTACATGTAACACCGGTTTAGCACGTGCTTCACGCAACACTAAGTTTCTACGAAGCATCATTATATTATTATTTAAATAAGATAATAACCTAACTGTTAAATTAGTGAGTATGAATAATATTTACTAAATTATGAAAATATATGGTTTATATTATGAATTCATTTTTTTTATAAATTAATTAGAAATGAAAATATATAGCAATTAATTATAAAAAATATATTTTTATTATTATCCCAAATTCATTTTGTCTTAATAAATTAAATAAATTAAAATCAGTGAATAATAAAAATGAAACATATAGGTTATATATTCAATAAAATATTTTTTATATTCATCCAATATATTTTATAGGAATAATATAAGAATAAATCTAATTATATGAATAAAAAGATATATTTTTTCAAAAGGGTAATTTTACTACATTTTAATGGAGAACCCATTTTAAATCAATTTTTTCACAGTTTTATAATTTTTATATGAGAAAGTAAAATTATTCTTTGAAAGAGGGGTATAAAAATTTACTTTGTTTAAATTTTTGGTATTTCTCTAGTAAGATTCATGTTTTGATGAATAGTGAAAATACTGATTTTTATTGAAAGCTGTATTTTCTTTTAAAGTCTTTACAAGGTCACATTATGTTTTAGATTAGTTTTAAACTATAATTAGACCATTTTGTTTCAAAACAATCCTATTATATTTTTTTAATTTATGATTTTATACATGCTTTTATTATAAAAATATCTTATGTTTTAAAAGGGATTTTTTTGAAAAATTGTTTTTATGGCATTTTACTGGTTTTATTTTAAATTAAGTTATGAAAATTATGTATTTTGAATTTTGAAAAATAGATTCCAAAATTTTATTAATATGGTATAAATTTAGTAAATATTTAACTTTTATTTTTGTCCAATATGAATAGAAACTATGGTAAATTTTGTTACCACAATAAAGGGTAAATTAGGCAATTTTGGTTAAAAATAAAATTATAAAGATAAAAAAATGACCCTAACAAATTAAAAAATTTTATTGAATGAATTAAATTATACCATTAACAATTAAGGATCTAAGTTAATTCATTTAATGTACACTATTCCATGAAAATGGATTATATAATATTTAAATCAAAGAAAGATAAAAAATGTCATTTTGTTTGTCTTTAATATCTCTTATGTGTTCACATGGGGACAAATGAGTGTTATAAACAAATAAAAATGTTAATTTTTAACTTAATAAACATATTTTCATGATAGAAATTTATGTTTTATGTTTTTGGATACTTGGATGAAATTATATTATTTATAATATTTTATTTAATAAAAATTTAAAGATGTCACATTCATGTTTTAAATAATATATCATTTTTAATATAAAGTTATACAATAAATAAATTCAACTATAAATGTTATTATGAAATATATAATATTTATTTTCATAAAGTTATTTTATTTTTAAATTTTAGTCAATAAATGAGAATATTAAATAATTACACAAAGATTATGTAGTAATTATTTTAATAATGGAAATATCAAATAAATGTTAATAAAAATATTTAAATAAATATAATTTCTGATAATTAATATATAATTTTTTTTATAAATAACCAAGACCTATTATGGACATAATAATTTTTTTGAAGTTAAATTGTTATTTAGATATTTCTAAAAAACAAATAAATTAATAGTGTCAAATTGGAACTATTGATATTTTATAAAAATAATGTTTTATTAAATCATAAAAAAATATTTAAAAATAAAAATAATTATAATATAGTTTAAAATGTTCTAAATTGTATATTAATGGTCTAATTTATTTCAAATAAGTAAAATTTACACTCTTTTAATATTGTATAATTTATTACCATAGTTAAAATTTAAATCGGTCAACTAAGGGTTAATTAAAATGATAAGGTTTAAATTAATATAAAAATTTTATAAAATATATTGGTCAATGATATTACAACATTATGTAATCTCATATTACAATATATTACATTTTTTTGGTATTTGGAATGATATTTGATTTACTATAAATTAATATTTTTAGAAATTCCAAAGGTGCCCCCACCTCAATTATAAAAGGGAACCTTCTCCATCACTTCTTACCATCCTTTTGAGCATTAAAGACCGACAATACCCTAATAATTTCCATTTTAAACACACTTAACCAAATTCTAGAGGTTCTTTTATTCTCAAAATACCAACTCTAGTGTCTTGAAGAGAAGATCTAGAGGGAGCTCGCTGAAGAAGAGGTGTTCTCCTTTACCGAATTTCTCAAGAGTATTTCTTCTTATACTCCATATTAATGTGTTGGTTACATTATAAAGTAATAAAAAAAGTATAAAAATATAATGAGATGTTATTATGATTATGGATAAACCATATTCTACCTTTTATCCATTCTACAAAAAATGAAATCACCACACGTGCGTACGTACGACCTACTGTCTCCTTGCCGTAGTGTAATATGTTTTTCATTACCACTTTACTTGGATGAGTGTAATGATGTAAATAATATCTATATATGATTATTATAACATGGTATTTATTCTATAATAATATATAAACAATACAATTCAATACTAATTCACAATTAAGGGAATGATATCGTTGCTAGTGCGTGCGTACGACCTACCATCTCCACGACGTGATGCGATTCATTATCCATGATAACCAATAAATAATGATTAAATAAATATATATAATGAATAAATATGTTATATATTACCTTAATATTACTATTTAAATGACATAACTAGGTTCTATACACATGAACTGGGACTAATACGACAAAAAATGCATAGGAAAATGAAGCAGTTAACACCCGAAAGAATAATAATAATGAAATGTTATTAACATATGGGTGATAAGATGGTCATATATGATATAATAAATATAAATATGGTTCTATAATAAGTTAATAAAATTATTTAAAATATTATATAGGAGTTTTGGAAATGTACGAATGAAATCAGACCTAAGGTAAGGGATTTATTCTCACTTTTTTTCTATGAGACACATGCCTTATACACTACTTTTTTCTTCTATATGGTATATATACTACCAATAAATTAATTTTATGAGTCTTATTCTGAATAATATGGTATTTAAATATCCATATTACTTTATTTATTTCATTAGGTATACAATTCGACTGATTAAAAAGTGGTAAGGTTTAATTTCATAATCTCATTATTATCTGGGATTATTTATACATAAGTATTTACTGGGGAATATTTATCTTCTTTGTCAATGTTTCTTAAAAATATTTTCCAAAATATTTTTACTATTATTATAAAATTTTTTAAATTCATTTTTACCCATGTATGCCTTTTTACTAAATGGTTTGAAAGTAATATTTTGTCATTTTCCCAATGAGGTACTTTTTGATTTTTCTGAAAAAAGTATGAGAATAATGTTTTTTATCTTATATGACATGAACTGATTTTTATGATTTAATGACACCTTAATAACTTGTATATTCCCTTAAAATATTACAAATCTATTTTCAAAGAAAATTTTTTCTTTAAAAGTTTCATAACATTTTAAGAAAAGAAAATGTTTTCAAAGAGGAAAAGATATTTTCTTCAAGAATTATTTTAAAGTAATCTCTCAAAATTATTTTCCATCTAAGATAATATTCTTTGATGTCACATATTATTTAATAGGGATATGTTTCAATTATATTATCCCTATTATTCCTATGATTTTATTATTTTTACGATGGAATTATATTTATGAAATCCATTTTTTCATGGATTATGTTATGATGGAATGATGTTTATGAAACCCATTTTATTGAATGGGATATGATATGATGAATGATTTATGTTCTTGTGAAACAAATATGTTTGGTTTTAATTATGTAATTTTTGGTACCAATATCTCCCTCTAATTAATTGGGTGATGATAAATATTTATAATCTCAAAGGGTACATGAGAGGGCATCCCAAGACCGAAATAAGAGGGTACACTAAAGGGCATACCAAGCCTAAAACAAGAGGGTAGATTAGAGGGTATCACAAGACTAAAGTAGGTACATGGGTGGTTAGATCAATCCTAACATGTTACTAAGGTATTGTAAGGTAACATTGACATTGGGTTTTTATAAGCTTATGTGTATTCCATAATTCCATGTATTATTCCTATGTTTTTCTATCGTGGCTTATGATCTTGATTTCCTTATGATTCATGTCTTATGAACTAAAAATCATTATTCCATGATTAATGTTTATTATCTTTTATATATAGAGTGTGATATTATAATTATCATGATCATGTTATCATACCCTTGTGTTCATGATATACTTACGAATTTTCTTTATTTACCCTTACTGAGCATTTGAGCTCACCCCTTTCTTATGCTTTCTTTTCACCAGAATATAAAGAAAGATTTTATGTAGAAAAACTAAAGAGGAAGATATTTATGGGATATTTTGATGATATTTCACCAAATTATAAGAATGTGTTAATGTTTCCAAAGTTAATAAACTAATATGGTCTTTAGGCATGTGTTTGTGTAATGTATGAAAGATCCCACAGAAATAATGTAATGTCTATGTATGTCAAACATGGGTCATTATATTATTACTCCCTATAAAAAGAGAGGTATTAGTTAATACTGACATTCTCACCAAGTAGAGAATATTTAAGTGTGAACTAGGATATTGGTGATCTAAACAACTATAAAAACATCATATGTTATTTTTTTATTTTCGCTGCACAATTAACACTGTTAATCACTTTGATAATAATATTCAATTGAATAATTTTTAAAAGGACCATTCATCCCATATTGTCATTATTTCAATATACTGGTACCTAACTTATATTACATTTTCATACCACATTATAACCAAAACTGTAAAACCATAGGCACATACCACATACCACAACCACATACAACATATCATAACTACATATTTCATTCCTCAACCGCATACCACATCATCACCACATCACCACATCACTACCACATTACCACATAACCATACTATATCATGAAGATAGATATAAGAATAGGGTGAATAGTCATCTATCTATAACACCCACATCCTAGATTTTTAGTGTACACTAAGAACCTAAAAACTTATATGATCATTGATAAGGTTACCTAAATCAGGTGGTTGTGAGTATAAAGTAAAAAAAGTAAAATGGATATATATAGTAGTACAAATTCCCAACATAAGGTCAAATACATATCATAGAAACTCAAAAACCACATCCCCTAACCATGAAAAAAGAATTTATGCCACCACTAAAAAAACAACTGACTAACACCACAACCATGAAACAACAACAAAACAACCACACTACTTCTTCCCATTTTTTCCTTATCAATTCAATAATAATCATTTATTAACCAAATTTATTTAAATATCCACATTATTATTTTTTCAAATAATATTTTATACAAAACACTACCATTTTCATGTTACACAATTCAATTACTACACACTACTTACACCATGTTAATTTAACATATTTATTACTCCATTTATTCAATATCATCCCATCACCACTCCATATTATTTAATTAATTTAATTATTTCAAAATTATTCCATATATAAGGGAACTACCACACACCAGATATATTAACTATATTAAACCACTAAAAAAATCACATCAAAACATATTCATCTAACACAAAAAACAACTACACAACACCTTCACAACTACCATAATATTTAAGTAATATAAAAATAAAAAAAACAATCCAATTTTCTCATCTCTTTTATATAAAATTACAATTTACTACATAAGACAATAAAAATAATAAACAATTACTTATTTCAATTACTTAATTTCATTACAATTATTCAATTATTTATCTAACATAAAATATATTTTCAAAGAAACAATAGTTACTACATCATAGTAGTATGCTGAACATAACTATAACAAGAAATAATATAACAATATCAAGAAAACACTTACAAAGAAAAAATCATTTCACTTCCACCTTTAATTCATTTACGTATCCTCATTTTAATAATTATCAATACTTACTTAAATAAAACTATTGCATGATAATTCCACACCAATATAGTAAATAAAATAGAGAATATTAATCACCAACTTCAAATCAAAGATCGAATGATCACAATACCAATAATAGAAGGAATCTAAGATCAATCGCTAAAAAATTCACAATGATCCTACACCAAACATATAATCACTCACTCACACATCAAACCTCTATGAACTCAATATTGTAAACATGAACTAGAAACCTCAAGAAGATATAAGATACAAAGGAGGTGTATGAAGGGTATAAAAACCAAGGATAAATCACCATGATCGAGGTAAATCTAACCACTTGAAAAGAGAATAATCAAACACCAATAAAAGGGAATTAAAGGGTATCAAGAAAACCCGTAGGCTTACTAATTAATAAGGGAAAAGAGAAGGAACCTATTTTTTTAGAAATTTTTATAGTTTATAATTAAAAATGAAATCCAAAAAAATATAGCATAACACCTCACATTATGGTTTAGTTGGGGCCATTAAATAGAAATTTCAAAAACCATGGAAAAACCTCCTTATATCTAACCCATAACTCTTAGTTTGGTGCCTTTAAATTTAAATAATAATAATGTATATTATAGTGCAATACTACACATCATACCATAATGAGTGAATATTTGACTATAAGAGTGTAATCCTTACATCAGTTAAATTTCAGAACCACATCATTGCCATAAAATTAAAATCCACACAAAAAAAATAAAAAAATAATGTTAAAAAATCATAGAACACCACAAAACTACACATATTTAATGTCCTGAAACAATGGTACAACCATTAACCCACAAAACCTAGTTGTAACACCAAATCATTCAACCATAAGGCATTACAAAATAATTTAAATCATCCAACAACAATGATGAAAATCATGGAATACGAACCGGGTTGCAACATTCTGATGAAGGATTATTCTCTACACCACCCAATAATAAATTATGATGCAATATTAACATGTTATTTTTTGATTTTTCTACATGATGAAATTAAAACTTAAACATAATTTTCTCCCAACATTCACCTCCAAACCCACTTCTTTCACCTTTATCACTAAAAAATCATAATTAGAGGACTGAGAAAATATATTCCATTACACTATAGGTAGGAAACTAGCTTTAGGTGTGTAAATATAAAAAATGAGAAGCATTCCACCCTAAAGAACATAGTGGAAGACTATATCAGAAATACAAATAATAGCATGAGCAATGGAATATCCTCAATCCATAATAAAAAAATGTAAAAAATTAATGAATATAATATTACATTATTTAAAATTCAATACAACAACAACTTTGGGAAAAAAACACTAACCCACAACATGAATCAAGACTAAAAAACTTGTATAACTTTTTGGTACATAATGTAATCCCCAAAAACCAAGCTCCTGCTAATGACCTCAGTTATCAAGCTAACAAACCTATATGTAAATATAGGGGCAGATATATTTACATACTCAAAAAACCACCCCCTAAGGATTAAAAACCACATCAATATCATACATGCATAACAAAAAAGTTAATATAATCATAATACATAGTCATGTACTTTCCAAAAAAACCAAGAAGGGATAATTTTGGTCAAATATCAGTTAGTGAACCGTGTCATCCTCAAATATGCATAAGTTACTGCATACATGTTTATTTCATTACAAAATTCCATGCATAATTAGTAATAATTTTTATTAATTGGATTATTTTCATTCCTCAAGATCAATATAAGCATCATATACCAAATAAAAGAGTTTTATAATATAACACACACTGTCAAAATATAATATCCCCCCCATAAACTAACTCCCACCAACTAGTATCCACATCTCTAATTTCAAACATACTATCACCAACCCACTATCATGAGCACACCACATCCACATCTATATATAGAGTCAAAATATAAAATAACTAGTCCCAAGTTATATCTTATCCAAGATAATCAATGGGGTGAGAGATGAAATATTAGTGTAATTATTTGGTTAGTCTACTTTCTAATTTTAATGTTGGATTGTACCTAATAAAACCACCCTAAGTTAGTAGTTTCATAGAAAATACTAGTATTGTTACAAAAAATAATATCAAAAATAATATAATGATGTAACACATAATCTCATACCCATTATTGAGTTACTAAAAGGAAACCCGCATAATCATAATAAAAATACAATTATTACATATATTAATGTCATCATCATACTATTCATATCATCTTCAGTTGTCAACTCCTAGCTATAAAAAAGTCAAGGTACTCATGTCAGTAGGGTCTCTTGAAATATGCAAGGTTATATAGTCCACACAGTTGTCCAAACATCCCATAATGATGCTATATCCACCTAGGAAGACAACTGAAGTGGAATTTATTTACACATTATCATTATAAGAAATCCATATATTCACTATAATGAATACCTTAAAGAGTAACTTTTTAGGTCAAACCTCTATGGTTAAAAAAACTGGTCCATGAAACATTGATATAGTTTAATTTATGAATAAAAAATTTGATAATAGTTATATAATGAAACATTAAATAACCCCCACCCATAAAGTAATAACACACACTGTGTATAATTCCCTCTTGTGATGTATAATGAGAGATAAATATGAAGAACACAACATCTATTATCGCTTCATTGAAACACATCTGAGCTAAGAGTTGGTGTCAAACCACATCATAAATTAATATCACATAATCAACAAGTTGTGGTCAAAATTCTCAATATATCATGTTTAATTCATATCTATGAGAAGTTCACATCATCTACCTATCCATAATAATTTCCAAATATTTATCATCAGATACCATCATGATTAATGTCATTAAATCCTCATATTGTGTCAAATCATAGATTTATATGATTTTTCATATTTATACCCATGATCAATGGTTCCACTGAAGTCTCCCAACCTATTGCAATCATCATGAAAATAAACTTATTGTCCATAAGCACACTCATATATTTGTTTATAAATTTCATCATCTTAGGATACCAAAATAACTAAATAGAGTGCATTATTGTGATCAACTCATAAAAATGAGTAAAATAGGTACTCTTGAAATCTTAGTAGGCTATGTCTTAGATTCTAATATTTTAAAATTCCAAAAATGCCTTTTAAATGAATTATATTTTACTCAAAAAATCATCATCATAATATATATAAAAAACAAGTGAAATAAACAATTTATTTGTCAAGTTTGGACACTCAAGTGAAACAATTCATTTTCCTCAATATATTATTATTATCACAAGTACAGGGGATTATAAACCACAAACAATTTACACTCCTAGGTACCCTTGTGGGTCAAGTCTCATCCCTCCCCACAAGGAATGAAAAGTACCCACATGACTTATTTTATTAAATATTAATTTCATGAGGGACTAAGTTCTTGATGACCCAAATGCCTAGATAAAATTTTCCCAAAGGCCCCTGAAGGAGATAACCCAAAGGCCCTAATTAGAAACCTACATCATGACTTGTCACTAATTTTATGGCATACTTCCTTATATCAGTAGTCATCATACCGTGTTACCAATATAAATGTTACATCACCCCTCAATAAGAATTGTTGAATTATACTACCCTATAACACACCATGGAAGGGAAACCCTTTTCCTCACATCATAAATATAGATGGTAATAACTTAGACTAATAGATTTCAGCACACACATATCTCTTTCAAGCCTCCCACCCAGTGATTCCTGTGTGGTGCCCCACTACATAACTTGTATATTGTGACGCATCATCAGAATATCCCACTTTGTTTATATTTACATGGTAGAGTACCCATACATACCAAATATAAAATCCATGAGGACATATGGGTGGTTCATAGGATCCAGTGCACCCATCCCTCTTTTGAGGCTAACCACCTGATGACACCTATGTGTTGTTATGCAACACCACCTGTATACCTAGTACCTCCATGTCACTTACTACCTAATGATAATTTCCTAGAGGACCTGCAACCCAAAATAATTTTATTTACTAGAGGATCTATGGATCGATGGCAAAAATTTATAGTCGGAAATCCTAAAAATGTGTGAATAGTACTGCTACTATAGTACTAATATAGTAATTATTACAATACTTCTACAATCTTTTGAAAATAATTCACCCACATAGATTTGAACTTGATTCATTAATGTATGATTAATAAAAAGTAAATATGAAAGAATAAAAGCAAATGAAACAACAAACACATTCAATGAACTAAACTAGGTTAGATCATACCTCCCCTCTATGGTTAATCTACACACTGGATAAACCCTTAATTTTAATGATACTAAAAGACCATTTTTGAAATCACACCATCTAGATCCAATGAACCAACCTATAATTATCATGCCATATGTAACTATTTTAAGTAATTTAATGATTTTAAAAATATTAGTAAATTAATAAAACCAATCCCATATTCTATTCACAAGTTAACTACCACTAATAACCCAAAGGATAAAAATCCATTATTCAACCTACCATAAACCGAAAACCCTAACCACTAATCAAACATCAATTTTTTTAATTTTTTTTAATATAATTCATTGATATTAATTTCCTATTTTTATTAGAATTCAGGAAATTACTATTTTTTTGTTACTGTAAATCATTTGTGTGTATTCATAAATACATGAAATTTCCATGGATTTTATAAAAAATATGTCCATGTATTTTTGTGGAAAATGAAATATAATTTAAAATTTTATTCTTTAAATTTTATTTGATATTGATAAATCATTTTTTAAAATATATTTTTTTCCTGAGAGAAAATGGAAAGTGTGGGGGTGAATTTCCTTTTAAAAAATAAAATAATATTTCCAAAGGAGAAATTTAAATAAAAATTATTTTGATAAGATGAAGTAATAAAACAATAAATTTTATCCATAATATAAAATATAATATAAAATATAATTAATTGATTAATCATATCAGAAAACAAACATATCAAATTTATGCACTTTATGTGTATCGAGATTAGATGATGCGATGTGTTAATTGAAAGTGAGAAAAAACTCAGTTTGATAAAGGAGTTTTTCAATAGATTGATATGAGGCCCTATGTATCCTCCCCTCCATTTGATAGGTTTTTCTTATTAGTCCCTTTATATTAATATAGATTAAGAAATAAAGTCCTCCCTTTATTTTTTATAGAAGTATAAAGAAACGAATCTCCCTTACTTCAATGGTAGTGAGCACCCATCTCCCTTTCTTTTCACCCATTGTATAAATAAACCCATTGTAGAAGGTATAATGATAATAGAAATACTTTATTGATGAAAAATTATTAAAAATTTATCCCTTATACCTCTTAAAGGATTTATAAAATTTATAGGAGATATATAGAGAGTAAAGGATAAGAGCCTTTGAGATTGAAAATTGAGAATTGGATTTTTGGGTGGACTCTTTGAGATCACTATAGATTCAAACTTGATTCATTTAGAGAGTTGTTTCACTTGATAGTTTTAAAATACATTAATTTTTAATCCTCTATTTATAGTATTAAAAAGATTTGGTAACCTCCTATAATTCACTGGTACAATTGAAGCTGAAGAAGGCTGCATTTAAGTCATTTTTGAACACATTAAAATCTGCCTCAGACTAGCTTCTTTAACATCACCAACTACCTAATGCACCTCACAAGCTATCCAGTGGGTCACTTGGGGATGTAATAGCTTTTATTTATTCCATTGGATGGTTGGTGGACCCCTGGTTCTTGGAAGGATTCTATCTATACCTCTAGCTATCCAGTGTTTCTTGCTACAATTTACTTCAACAAGTGGCGTAACACCCCAAGATTTTGTGATTTTTTTGAATTAATTTAATTTTTTTTGATATTTTTCATTTCATGAAACATTGAATATAGTTCATTTTATATTAAATAACTATGTTTGTCTTTCATTATACACAACAAAAAGTTAATCATTCACTACATGCAACATAAACTTTGGACTTTTCTACATGGAACACTGAGGCTAGCTTGCGTTATACACAAAAATGAATTTCCTCGATGACTTACGCAACATGAAAGATTGAGGTTTACTGAACAACAATATATTATTAAAATATTATTATTTAATATAATAATATAAAACCTTGATGTAAAATTAGATGTTATTAATAGTATTAACTAATTTATGAAAATATATGGTTTATATAATATAATATGAATTCATAGGTTACCAATTAACTATAAATTAATATGAAAATAAATTGAATATAAATGGAAATATTATTATGGTAATAAAGATATTTTACACTAATAAATTAAATTCTCATTTATTTCTTACAATGAAATAATTCAAACATTCCTTTCACACAGAACATCAACTTGGCATACGTTACATAATACTGAGTTTCTACGAAACATCATTTTATTGTTATAATTATTTAAACGAGTTAGTTATAACCTAGATGTTAAAAATTAGTAATATGAATAGTAATAAATAATTCTCAAATATTTTTATAATGTATTTCTATAATTAAAACATATTTATAATGAAAAATATAATTTTTTGTAAAACCTTTATATGTTTAAAAAAATACTATTTTCTCAAATGAACTACTTTTCATGTCCATATGTGAAAAACAATAAAATTAATTTTAGAAACTTTTAGATGTTTAATTTGATAAAATAAAATTCATTTTTTAATTCAAAACATCAAAATTATCATAGGGTAAATTTTTGGGATTTTTCTGAGAAACTCTATTTTTTGATGAATAGTGAAAACTACTGCGTTTTAGTTAAAAACTTCATTTTTTAAATAAATTTTAATGTTAAATTATATGTTAAATTTGTTTTAAGGTCAAATTAGATCAATGATACATCTATTAATACAATTTATTTCATTATAATAAATTTCACTTTGAAATTGAATATAAAAACATAACAAACTTTTGAAAATTTTTATACTTTAAAAATGCATAATTTCATCCTGTCTGTAGGATTAGCATTAATATTAATTTACTTGATTATGTGAATTGAATTTTGAAAAAATTATATACACTGTTTTAATCAGTATAATATTTATATTCTAATTGGATCATGTTGATTTTTGACCAAAATTATTAGGAAAAGTGATTAAAATTAATCACAACGATTAAGGCCAAATAAAGCTTAATTAGGGACTAAAGATTAAAATTAAGGGCCCAAATGATATATCCACCTGTAAAAAAACCATTTATGTCTATATTTTGTCCATAAAACTTCCATTATTGAGTTCTTTGGTTTGTTATGTCTTTTTTTAGGTAAGAACATGTGTATACTTAACTTGTTTCTAAAAAATTCAAAGTGAGTCCTTTCCCTTCCCAATAAAAGGCCACCACCTCTACCCACTTCATCACACCTATAAATCCCTTTGGCTCACCCAAAATCTAATGAAATAATCTCCCAAATTCCCTACCTTCCTCATATAATCCTTACCTTCGGCATAAGGAAACTCAAGGAATCCTTTTGTCACAATCCAAAAGGAGTTACCGATTAAGAGGTAACGTCTTCTCTAAAAATCCTTTCCTTTATTTTTATTATCCACCCCCTCTACTCTCTTTGTTCCATTATTGTATGAAAACACCATTATCCTCAATATAATATTATTTTTTATGTTAAAGGTTATACCTACACTTACAAAAACCTCCATCTAATAGTTAACGAACATACTATTTCTGTGTATGGAGAACTACTACATTAGGAAATAATGATTGTTCATTTTTTACATTACAACCTACTATAGTTAAAATTATGATGGAAAATATATTTATATAACTAATATATTATATTTATTACTTTTTTAATATTATTTATTCATTTTACAACACATATAAGTTTACTTTTTATTTTGTGTTAATACGATAATTTCGTTTGAAGAAGTGTGGACTACCGGCCCCTCAAAGCGATATGATTCATTTATACACAACATGGATTGTATTAAGGATGATTTTAGTGAATATATAATATATATATGTTATGATAAATCTATTTTAATAATTATATATATAAATATATATACATATATTTCTTTTCCTTTCATTCTATCAATACGATAATTAAACGAAAATAGCGTTCATGTGTACGTACAACCTACCGTCTCCATAAATAGTGTATTCTGTTTTATACTTATATATTATATATATTATTATAATAAACATATACTATATATAAATTATATTTATATCATGGTTTTCATTTTTTAAATCATGATATAAAGTATAAATACCAAAGATGTAACAAATTAAGACACATGCAAATAATAAAGCAAATATTACCCGAAGTGAAACCTTAACATAGTATTGTTAACAAGAGGGTAATATAAGGTAGTAATAAAAAAATATATGGTATTTGATATAATAATATGGTTCTTTAAAATATTTCTAATAAATTTATATTTATTATATAGTTTGTTTTAACACGTACGATGAGAGTCAAGACATAAGGTAAGAGGATTTCATCTCACTTTTCATTCCCATGAGATACATGCTATGTTCGCCAATATTTCATTTTTTTGGTGTAAGTAATGAAAATTATTGTATTATATATATATTATAACTAAATTTATGTGTATTAAAATACCATTTTTATTAACTTTCATTCATGGGTTTTAAGTTTGAAAAGTTATCAAATCGGTAAAAACGTTTTGTCTCAATTTCCTTCTCTAAGACTCATGTTTTGTTATGCATCTAAAATCTTTTTAGAGGTGTATATAATTACATTTTAAATTTTATTTCATGAATATAATTATTTTAATGATATTTTATGATTCATTTAATTTCATTATCTTTTATGGAGAGTATGATCTCAAGTTACAAAGTTATAAGAGTTTATTGAGACAATATGATCGCTTTTCAAGATTGTTTACATTTATACTTCCTTTGATGAATTATTATGTTCCATATATCAAGAAATTCATGAATTTTATTATACTATGGTTATTAATTATATATTAATGTAGTGGTACCATTTTATACTCTTTGGTACATAATATAGTTAAGAAATTGTTTTTAAGAAAGCCCGACCTTACCATCTCTTCGGTCAGAAATATATATTCCTTCAAAACCATGTTTTATAAAAAGGGTTTCCAAGAATATTATAATAATATTATATGATCATTAAAATAAATATTCACCCTTTTTATCTTTTACCAATTTTTTAGAGGAATATTCTTTTATATTTTCAAATGAGGTAATTTTCTTTCCTTTTTACTATTCAAAAGAATGTTATTTTTACCTCGTACAACATGTGCATATTTATCTACTGTCAATCCTTTGAAGATTTATTTTAATGTTTAAAGCTTATTTTTTAAGAGGATGTTTTAAAATATATTTTCAAGGAAAATAGTTTTGAAAACTTTTTCAAACTTCTCTTATAAGTTTTCAAGGAAAATGGTTTTCAAAACATTTTCAAACTTCTTTTATAAGTTCTTAGGGGAAATGGTTTTCAAAACATTTTCAAGCTTATTTTATAAGTTTTAAGGAAAATTTATTTAAAAACATTTTCAATATTTATTTATAAATTTTCAAATTATTTTCATGGAAAATATTTTTCAAATCATTTTCAAGTACTATTTATATGTTTTCAAAGTATTTTTGAAGAAATTATTTTCAAAACATTTTAAAGTTTTGTTTATAAGTTTTCAAAGTGTTTTAGAAGAAAAAGGTTTTTAAAATGTTTTGTATCTAATTTTATAATTTTTCAAGGAAAAAGTTTTTCAAATGATTTCAAGTATTCTTTATAAGTTTTGATGGTATTTTATATGAAAATGATTATCAAGTGGTTTTATGTATTAAAAATACCTTTTCAAAGAAGAAATTATATTTTCCTCAAGAAATGTTTTTGAAAGATATTTTAAAATTATTTTCCATATAAGATGAAATTTATTGATGTTACTCATTCCCTTATAAGAAATTATCTAAAGGTTCCATTCATATCATTTATTTAAATGGGTTATTCTTAATTTCATGATCTTTATGAAACTAATTTCTATTTTATGGGTTTTATGTTTAGGAAATATATTCCCCTTGCATGGGTTATATCTTTATGTAATCTGTTTCTCTTCCACAAGTTATAATTCTGATGAAATGACTATTAAACCTGTATCTTTTTCATAGGTTATGATATGTTTACATGTTTATGATAACCATTTAATTGAATGGGTTAATATATTATTGTTTATGATTTTGTGGCACATATATTTATGATTTCACTATGAGATGGGTGGGGCCTTTATCTCCCTCAAATGTATTGGTTAAAGATTTATATCTCATGAGATAGACTAAGATGGTCTTGGGAGTAATACTTGACTACTAAGATGACCATGGGAGTAAACCATGACAACCAATATAGTATTAGGAGTGAACTCATGCTACAAATATGGACATGAGAGTGAACCATGAATACCAAGATGGGATGGAGAGAAAATCCATACTACCATGATGGTTTTGGAAGAAATTCCTTGGATACTATGGAAACATATTATATGCTTATGTGTCTACCACAATCCCATGTTTTATTCCTATGTTATGCTTTTATGGATTTTGTTCTTTATGTCCTTATGATTCATGTCTTATGAACTTCTATACTTTATTCCATGATTAATGTATATGAACTTTTATATGCAGGGTATGATATTCTATTTTCATGATCATGTTCTCATAGCCTTATGCTCATAATTATGCTTACATATCTCACTTATTTACCCTTACCGAGCAATTAATCTCACCTCTTTCTTATGTTTCCTTTCCCTAGGTTATGAAGAAAGGTTTTATGTAGGAGTACTAAAGGTGGAGATATTTATGAGAGATGTTAATGATCTTTCACCAGGATAGAGGATTTTGTTTCCATGTTTCCAAACACACTAAACTATTACGATCCTCAAGCATATATTTTTGTAATGTACATAATATTTATCTAAAATGATGTAATATTATGTATGTTAAACCTAGGTCGCTATAGTTGGTATCAAAGGAAAGGTTTAGTCATCATTTGGAAACTAGGATGAGAATACTTTAGTGAGATCCCTAAGTATATTTCTAAGGATATTTCTAGGTATTCCTCTAAGGATAAGTATAAAGATGAGTCAACATTTAGGAAAATGTCCTAGAATTTTAGTAAATGGTAGAGTGAGTCGTTTCCTAGAAATACATCCCTATCTGGATACTATAAGTGGATGCGGATTTTGAAAAGATGTACCTAGGGATCAAAAATCTTACAAGATGTTCTAGGCATGACTCAGAGTAATCTAGTATACGATAATGGGCCTTACCGTACACCTGGTTTGACACTCCTAGGGGATATTCTTTGGAAATTCAAAAAGTCTTCATGAACCATCATGAAATATTTAGATATAATTTTTCTATGAATAACCTAGGATGAACCTAGGGTGCCTTATATTAAGTAAGGTTTCATGATTTAGAAATAACATAAGTAAATCTTTTCATGACTATGTGGTTTTCTACTATGATAAGTAATTCTCACACTATGCTTCTGGTTTTAGTCAATGACGGGAATCAGAAGGAACTAGATTAATGTTGAATGTGATTTATGATTTAATGATGACCAGTCAAGTGGCATGATCACTAGAGTGAAAGATGTTGTGATCATGCCTAATTATTTTTCTAGGAACACGATTAACAATGTGTACCTTAAACAATTCTTGGACTCACCAAGGAAGAGAAAGAAGGAGTTCACTAAGTGTTCAGGTAATGGAGACCATGAATGAAATAAGATTTAGTTTCCTTTATGTCAAGAATGTGGAAATAATCACCTAAGTTAATGTCTTTGAGGAATAAGAATATGTTTTGACTATGGAAAATAAAGACACAAATCAAGTGAATGAAAGTGAAAAATGAAAGGTTTGGTTAACGAAATGGATGATAATATTGGCCTCCCTAATACATCATAACAGGTTAAGTGTTTTAAGTGTGGATTAAATAGTCATTATGCAACTCAATGTCCCAAGAGGAAATTTCCTGAAGAGGATCATAAAAGTGGTGTGAGTAATGGTTAAATTATTGATGATGATGAGACTAAAAATGAAATATAAAAGGAAATGGGTATTGTGTAATAGGATGAAGTGGAATAAAAAAAATTTATATGTATCTGGATTCAAAAATTAAGTTATATGAATGATGAAATATACAAGGGTTATTATGCTTATGCTTTTCACTTAGTATTTACAAGTTTATGTTTAATGTTCCTAATAGACTGGTGGAGTGATTTAATGAAAAGGTGATATTTAGACTAAGGTAAGGAAACCGTTAATATGTTCTTTATGTTAAGATAATGATTTTATGATTATTTAAATTGGATGGTACTGATTACCATGGAATAAAGTAATGACTTGTTAATAGGTGGGTTATATTATCATTTATGAAGCTTATAGGATTTTTGGATTTAATTAATATATATAGTATACTTTGGAATAAGAAAGAATGCATGTTTTCCAAAAAGATTTATTGTAATTAAGGTTATTACCATGTTTCAAGGGAATATATGATAAGTATATTCACATGTTTGGAATGTGAAAAAACAAGTGGTACTTTGTGATATATGGGGGATCAATGTTAAGGTGATTTCATGAATTTATTTCTAAATATTTGGATTTCCATCTTTAGGAAGGTTTATAAGTTTAACCATTCATGAAAAATTTATGTTAAACTTTAAAAAAGGTATTTATATATAGAATTTGTATTAAAAACCTTATATAAAAGGTTATTTAGTGATTAAAATTATTTCAAAGGTGTCCATCACATTTATTTGGGAAATTTTATTAGTGTGGTTTTAGAAAAGGACATCATGTATGTCGGGTGACAACCAATCAAGTCCAGAAAGGCCGTGGGTCTTGAACCCATGACCAAAGAACGATAAGGGTTTAATGCCTACCACTGGCCTACACGATGTCCTGGATTATATATACTTATTTTTGATGAATAATTATTTATGATGAAACAATAGTGTTACTTTTTATTTTTAGATATTAATTTATTAACCATATTAATTTTTAAGAATAGTTATAGATAAATAGTTATAATTTTCATTCTTTTATGGGACTTAATATTGGATAAAAGTGTATTTTAGTGCTTTGAGTATCAAAGTTAATTTATAGACATCCATTTATAGAAGTAATAGATGAATTGGAAATAGATAAAATCACAACCAATGAATGATTTTTTTTTGTATTCTTGGTCAATAAAATAATCACTCAATGATAGGATAATTATCAAAAAGGAAAATGTGTTGTCCTAATACCTTAATTTTTATTGAATCAGTGACCTTTTAAATCATCACATATTTATGACATTGAGGCCCTTAAATTTTCTTTGATCATTAAATTGTTTCTGATTGATGACCTCAATCACTCCCTATAAATATTTACACTTTTCCTCCATGTCCAATATTCACTCCCAACCTATGTTCTCCTATGTGGAAACCTAGTTATATGTTACTTTGAGTAACCATTATGGTTCCAAATTTCCATTTTTAAAGGAAGAGTTATTATTCATTTTTATGATGCGGGTTTCTATGAATGAAACTTTCAAGTATTAAACCATTGATAACCCATAAAAATTTTGAGCATGAAATTCATTTTAAGGGGGGTAGAATATAACACCCTGAGATTTGGTGATTTTTTTTTAAATTAATTTAACCTTTTTGATATTTTTCATTTCATGAAACACTAAAGATAGTTCATTTTATATTAAAGTACTATGTTTGGCTTGTGTTATATTCAACACAAAGGTAATCATTCACTACAAGGAACATAAACTTTGGCATGCTCTACACAGAACACCTTTGTTATCTTGTGTTATATGCAACAACAACTTTCCTCAATGACAAGTGTAACACGCAAGACTGAGGTTTACTGAACAATAATATATTATTAAAATATGATTATTTAATATAATAAGATAAAACATTGATATTAAATTAGATTATATAAATATTATTAACTAATTTATTAAAATATATGGTTTATATAATATAATATGAATTCATAGTTTACCAATTAATTATAAATGAATATAAAAACCAATTGAATATAAAAGAAAATATTATTATGGTATTTTTTTACCCTAATAATTTAAATTTTCATTTATTTATTGCAATGAACTAATTCAAACATTCCTTTCACATGGATCATCAACTTGGTGTACATTAAACGCAATATTGAGTTTCTACAAAACATCATTTTGTTGTGATAATTATTTAAATGAGTTAATTATAACTTAGATGTTAAAACCTAGTAATATGAATAGTAATAAATACTTCTCAAATATTTTTATAATGTATTTATATAAATAAAACATATTGATAATTAAAAATATAATTTTTAGTAAATCCTTTATTTGTTTTAAAAATAGTATTTTCTCAAATGAACTACTTTTCATGTCCATATATAAAAAATAATGAAATTAATTTTAAACCCCCTTAGAAATTTAATTTTATAAAATAAAATTAATTTTTTAATTCATAATTTCTAAATTATCCAAGGGTTATTTTTTGGGAATCTTCTGAGAAAATCCATTTTTTGATGAATAGTGAAAACTACTGTGTTTTAGTTAAAAACCACCTTTTTGTTTAAATAATTATTAATGTTAAATTATAATTTAAATTTGTTTTAAGGTAAAATTAGATAAATTATGAATCTATTAATAAAATTTAGTTCATTATAAACAATTTCACTTTGAAATTGAATATAAAAACTTAACAAACTTTTGAACATTTATCTATTTTAAAACCCTTTAATTTTGTCCCATCTATAGGATTAACATTAATCTTAATTTTCCCACTTATTTGAATTGTATTTAAAAAAAATATATGCATAACTTTAATCATTATAATATTTATAATGTAATTTTATCATGTTGATTTTTGACCAAAATGATTAGTAAAAGTGATTAAAATTCATCAGAGTGATTAAGGCCAAATTAAGCTTATTTAGGGACTAAACCTTAAAATTAAGGGCCCAAATGATCTAGAAACTTGTCCAAAACCCATTTCATACCCATATTTCGTCTATAAACCATCAATTCTTGAGTTGTATTGGCTTTTTATGTATTTTTTTAGGTAATAACATGTGTACGCCTAACATTTTTCTAAAAAATTCCAAGTGAGTCATTTCTCTTTCCTATAAAAGGAATCCACCTATACCCACTTACTCACACCTCCCAAGACCATTGGATCACCCAAAATATACTCAAATAATCTCCCAAATTTCCTACCTTCCTCATAGAGTCCTTACCTTGGGTATAAGGCAACTGAAGGAATACTTTTGGCACAAACCAAAAGGAGTCACCCGATTAAGAGGTAACATCTTCTCTCAAACTCCTTTCCTTTATTTTAATTATCCACCCATACACTATATTTATTACATTATTTTATGAAATAAAGTATCCTAAATATACTAGGATGTTTTTATTATAAGGGTTCGACCTAAAATTACACACACCTCCATCTAATGGGTAACGAACATACTGTAGCAGGAACTGTAGCAGGAACTGTGAAGTATTGTAGTAGGTAATGTAGTGGGAACTATATCAGTCGGCAATATGCCCCCGTTTAGGCCTTCGGGCCACCAATTTGGTCCCTGAGTCCTTTAAGGCCTTCGGGCCACCCAGGCCGTTAGGTCAGTAAGGCCTTCGGGCCACCTCAAGGCCTTTGGGCCACCTTAAGTGCAGATGCAAACCAGACGACCTACGAGGAACAAGCTCTACAAGGGGGATGAGCAAGGAGATTTCACCACAATAGAAGCTAAAAAGATTGCAAGAATGAGAGGGTATGGCACCTACCATCAGGAAAATCTTGTGCATGCACTGGAATGCCTAGTAAAACAACCATGTGAAGGTGGAGAGCTAATTTCACGATGAAGATGCTGGGGAGGAGCAGTTCCAAGTAGTTAGTCTAGGTTGTATGTAATGTTTGAAGCCTACGGGAAAATGAATTACTCTAAGGCCTAAGGGTCATGTAATACTTATTCCTACAGGCCTTTTAAAGGGTTACACCTCACCCCTTGAAAGGCGGATTATCAAAAATCAATAAAAAATGATGGCCTTCAGGCTATTAGAGGATGAAGTGTGGACTACCACCCCCTCAAAGCGATATGGTTCATTCAAACACCACATGGATTGTATTAAGGATGGTTTTAGTGAATATATAAGATATATATGATATAATAAATCTAATATAATAATTATATACATAAATACATATATATAAATATACGTATTTTACTTTAATTCTATCAACATGATAATTAAACAAAAATAACATTCATGCGTACGTACGACCTACTGTCTCCATGAATGGTATATTCAATTTCATACTTATATATTAAATAGTTTATTATAATAAAAATATAATTTATATAATTTATATTAATATCATGATTTAAATTTTATAAATAATGATATAAAGTATAAATACCAAATATATAACAAATTAATAAAAATGTGAATAATAAAGCGAATATTACCTGAAGTGAAACCTTAACATAGGATTGTTAACAGGAGGGTAGTATAAGGTCGTAATAAAACTATATATGATATTATATATAATAATATTGTTTTTTAAAATATTTATAATAAATTTTTATTTATTACATATCTTTTTTTGAATGCGTACGATGAGAGTCAAGACACAAGGTAAGAGGATTTCATTTCACCTTTTCTTCCAGTGAGATACATGATATGTTCTCCACTCTTTCCTTTTGTGTGGTGTAATTACTACCCATGATTTTATTCTATGTATATTATACCTAAATTTATGGGTATTAAAATATCCTTTTTATGAACTTTCATTCATGGGATTTAAGTTTCAAAAGTTACCAAATCGGTAAAAATGTTTTGTCTCAATTTGCCTTCTTTGAGACTTCTGTTTTGTTACGAACTTAAACTCTTTTTTTGAGGTTTATATAATTCCGTTTTACATATTCTATCACTAATATCCTTATTTTCATGATATTTTAAACTTCATTTAATTTTATTTTCTTACATGGAGAGTATGATCCCAAGTTACCAAGTTATAAGAGTTTATTAAGACAATCTCATCGCTTTTCGAGATTGTTTCTGTTTATTCTTCCTTTGATGAATTATTTTGTTACATATCTCAATAAATTCATTAATTTTCTTATACTATGCTTATTAATTCAATATTCATGTAATGGTTCCATTTTATACTCTTTGGTACATAATATAGTTAAGAAAGTGTTTTTAAGAAAGCCCGACTTTACCCTCTCTTCAATTAGAAATCTATGTTCCTTCAAATCCATATTTTATAAAAAGGGTTCCCAAGAATATTATACGAATATACTATGATAATTAAAATACACTTTTTACCTCTTTTTTATTTTACAAATGTTTTCAAAGGAATCTTCTTTTCTCTTTCTTAAGGAGGTAAATTTCTATCCTTTTTACCATGTAAAAGGAATGTTCTTTTTACCTCATATGACATGTACATATTTATCTACCATCAATCCTTCGAAGATTTATTTTCATGTTTAAAGATTATTTTTTAAGGATTTTTTTTAAAATATATTTTCAAAAAAAATTGTTTTCAAAACATTTTCAAACTTATTTTATAAATTTTCAAGGAAAATGGTTTTTAAAATGTTTTCAAACTTATTTTATATGTTTTCAAGGAAAATGGTTTTCAAAATTTTTTCAAGTTTCTTTTATAAATTTTTAAGGAAAATAGATTTTAGAACATTTTCATTATTTATTTATAACTTTTAAAAGTATTTTTAAGGAAAATGGTTTTCAAAGAGTCTTAAATCTCTATTTATAAGTCTTCAAAGTATTTATAAAGAAATGATTTTCAAAAAGTTTTCAAGATTTATTTATAAGTTTTCAAAGTTTTTTTTTGAATAAAATGGGTTTTAAAATATTTTTAGGATTATTTTATAAGTTTTCAAGGAATTTTTTTTTAAAATGATTTCAAGTATTCTTTATAAGTATTAAAGGTATTTTCTATGAAAATGATTATCAAATAGTTTTATGTATTAAAAATACATTTTCAAAGAAGAAATGATATTTTCCTTAATAAATGTTTTTGAAAGATATTTCAAAATTATTTTCCTTCTAAGATGAAATATGTTGATTTTATTCATTCCCTTATAAGAAATTATCTAAAGTTTCTATTCATATAATTTTTATGAATGGGTTATTCTTAATGTCACAGTCTTTATGAAACCCGTTTCTTTTTCATGGGTTTTATGTTTATGAAATCCATTTCCCTTTTACAGTTTATATGTTTATGAAATATGTTTCTCTTTCACAAGTTATTATTTTGATGAAATTATTATTAAACATGTATCTTTTTCAAAAGTTATGATATGTTTACGTGATTATTATACCCATTTAATTGCATTGGTTAAGATATGATTGTTTATGATTTTGTGAAAAATGTATGTATGATTTCACTATGACAAGGGTGAGACCTATATCTTCATAAAATGCATTGGGTAAAGATTTATATCTCATGAGATAGACTAAGATAGTATTTGTGGTAAACCTTGACTATTAATATATCCATTGGAGTGAACCTTGATAATAAGATGGTATAAAGATTTAACTCATGCTACTAAGATGGCCATGAGAGTGAACTATGACTACCATGATGGTATAAGGAGTGAACTCGTGCTGCTAAGATGTCCATGGGAGTGAAACATAACTAAAAATATGGTTTGGGGACTGAACATATACTACCAATATAGTCTTGGTAGCAATTCCTTGACTACTATGGAAATCATATTATATACTTATGTGTTTTCCACAATCCCATGTTTTATTCCCATGTTATGCTTTAATGGGTTATGCTATTTATTTCCTTGTGATTCATGGCTTATGAACTACCATTATTTATGACATGATTCATATATACGATCTTTGATATGTAGAGTATGATCTTCTATTTTCATGATCATGTTCTCATACTCTTATGCTCATAATTATGCTTACATATCTCCATTATTTACCCTTACTGAGCATTTGATCTCACCCCTTTCTTATCTTTAATTTAACTAGGTTATGAAGAAATTATTTATGTATGAGTAATAAAGGTGGATATCATTATGGGAGATGTTGAAGATCTTTTACCAGGATAGAATATTTTGTTTCCAAGTTTCCAAAGACACTAAACTATTATGATCCTCAGGCATGTAGTTTTGTAATGTGTAGAATATTCATCTAAAATGATGTAATATTCGTGTATGTTAATACTGGGTCACTATAAGTGAGCCTTCAAGACTATTTTTAATCCTTTAACCACCTTTGAACCTTCCTTTCATGGATTCAATAAGCCTATTAATGCTTTATCAAAATCTTCAAGGATTCTTCAAAATATTTAACATGAAAGTCCAAATTCAACTAGATTCCATCAATGACATTACTTAAGGAATAAAAGGTGAGACTGAAATTCACTCAATGAAAATTTCAGAGACACAAGATAGTGTTTTTGATCATGAAAACATCATGATATATAGATAGGTACAAAAATATCCCACATTTTTATGATCACAAACACTTAATATAAAAAAGGATATATTAAGAGTAAATCAAGAGTGAAACATGTATTCTAGGTAATTTAAGATATTCAAGATCAAGATATTTAACATGATCAAGAGATAAAAATTATGTTCATAACAAAAGATATTAAAAAAAAAATCCTATTTAAATAACCAAAATATATCTCCCCTTTTTAATGAAAAACTTTTATCCCCAATAATAAAAAACCCCTCCCTCTTTGTGATTATGAAAAATAAAACAAGGAAAGAAAATAAAGATATTTAAAATAAGAAGGTAATTATACATAAGGTAAAGTAATAGTGACATGAAATAAATTCTCCTCCTTTAATTATCACCATAAAATTAAAAAAATAATATAAGATAATAATGCATGTAAATCATGGACAATGAATAAGGCATAAATAAGTAAAGCACATGAAGAGGAATTATAAATAAAGCATTGAAGTTTAAAATAAATATCATATAAAAAATAAATATATTCATAGAATATGAGATATGATAATAAATTTGAAGACATATTCAGAAAAGAAAGATAATAAATTCATTTTAATAAAATAAAGTAAAAGAAAATAGAGAATCTCAAGATTTAAAAAAGATTTAAAATATTTTAAAAATGAAATTTAAATAAAGATAAGAAAAATAAATTTGAAAAAGAAAAGAAAAAGAAAATTTTAAAATATAAGAAAAACTAAAAAATAAAAAATAAAAGATATTTAAAAAAAAGACAACCTCTCCTCTTTTATGATTAAGAGAGTTAGTATGAGAGATAGAGAGGGAGAAGATATCTTGAAATGAAGTTCAAAAGGGAAAAATTAATTTTAAAGAGATCAATGAAAATATGTTCCTATATAGATAAAAATATATTTCAAAACTTCACTATAAGGTATAAGATATACTCCCTCACAATTGAAGCATTTAATAATGAGATCAAGTGGAAAAAATAGATCAATCATCTCAATAGTTGACAATTAATTTTATTGACAACATGCCTTATGACATGACATTGAAGATTAGTAGTATAGCCATATAAGATATAAAATGTGAGTGCCTTTTAATACCCATATTTTGGGTTCAGTAGTGTTAAATTTAGGCCCAAAAATATTGGAAAATAAGTATTTAAGGACCCAAAATTGTTTGGTATGATATTTTATATTAATTATATTATATAAATTCTGAATATATTTAGGCCTAAAATATTTATAATTTTTGAAATCACATTGTCAAATTAAATGCCAATTTTTATGACAGTAATTAGAAAAAATATTTTGAGAAATTCATTTTAAAAAAGTAGTATTTTTAGAATAACTATCATTATTTGAAAAACTAAAACCATGATTATTTTTATGGGATGTTGAGAAACTAGAATTTTATTCAAAGTTTATTTTCTTTGGGTGAATGGAGCATGAGTATTTTTAAGCTATTTTATTTGAAATTTTATATTCTCAACATTTTGTTATTGTTTTAATTTCAACACCAAATTATATTTTTCTTTAGAAAGGAGATTATTTTTTATTTGAAAGTTTATTTTTATTTCATAAGAACATGTTTATATTTTGAGGTGAGATCTTTTTATTTTTAAAGGAGTTCATCATAAAAATCCACAACTTTATTTTGTTGCTTAGAATTGAAAGAATAATAGGATGAATGATATGAAGAAGAGGAATGACATGGAGTGTAAGAAATAAGAGAACTAACCTTATCACCTACCTCGATATGATCTATGAAAAATTTAATACTTGAGTCACTTGATGAGGTTGAGTCAATGGATTATTCACTATCACTCCAAGTTAAGACTTTAATATATTTCCTACCTTTATTCATTTCTTTCAAATTATTTTTTTATATGGGGAATTCTAGTATAATATTTCCCTTTTTATTCATAGAATGTTACTTTTGTTAATTTATTTTGATTGTTCTTTTTTAGCACACAAAAATTATTTATTTTCCTTTTTTTTTTTTACTTTTTTCAATTTCTTAGTTAGGAATTCAATATTAGATTTATTATTGGAATAATCTTCATCATAAATAGTGATGAAGGAAATGTTTATTTTGGATTCTTTGGACTCCTTTTATTTTTGTTATTTTTTATCATCTTGTCTCTTTATATTTATTTAATATATAATAATATTACTAATTAGTTACTCAAGTAGCATATTTTTGATTCCTTTAAATTCTTATATAACCACCACCTTTGGTTTCTAATATCTAGTAAAGACCTAGAGAATTTTATTCACTAAATTTTAAATAGATAAATCATCACTAATAGATTTTTGACTATAGAATATATGAGTAAAAAAAGTAAAAATATTTGTAAAAGATTCATTTAAATGAATAAAAAATATTTCAAAGTATTGTCTAAACATATCCAATCAATTATATTTAACTTTATTCATGACTTTATGTATGAATTCCAGAAATTATCAGATTTCATGGGTGGTTTTATAAAAATATATGTGATTAAATTCATTTTGGTCAATACCAAAATGGATATCATTCATGTATTTTCCATCAAGTTCAAATGAAATAATATATTGGGGAGTCCATTTATCTTATGTGTATTTTTTAGGAGTGTATCCATGAAAATACATTTCCCAAATAGGATAACCTATTCTATTAAGAAAGGTATACATGATATATTTTAAATAATAATAATTTGAACCATTAAATAAAGGAACACTTACCAAAGAAAGTCATTCAGGAGAATTTTTAAAATAATATGTTATATTATAAAAATTGATCTTCGAAACTGATTAAGGTTTTTAAAATTAAAGAAATTTGTTTTTGAAGATAATAATTTGAGAAAAATAAAAATACCCCCTTTCTACCATTTTTTGTCCAGTGAAAAAATAGAAGGGGGAGGATGAATTTACTTTTAAAAAATAAAACAATAAATACAAAGGGAAAATTCAAATCAAAATTATTTCTATACAATGAAGTAATAAATAAATAAATACGATTTGTATTATAAAAGATAATATCAAAGTTAATTAAGTGATTAAGAATAATAGAAAGAATACATATCTAATTTATACACATTAATCATATCGATATTAGATGATGAAATGCATAAATTTAAATAAAGAGAAAACTCATTTTGATAAAGGAGTGTGGTAATAGATTGTTGTGATCCCCTATATATCCTCTCCTTAGGTTGAGAGGTTTTTCTTATTAGTACCTAAATTTTAAGGGAGATTAAGAAACCACATCCTCTTTATCTTTTCTACTAAATTAACAAGAAAACAATATCCCTTACTTAAATAGTAGTAAGCACCCATATCCATTTATTTTCAATGGTTATATCAAGAAACCCATAGTAGAATGTAGGATGATAAGAGACAGATTTTTTTATGCAAACCCTTTACAAAAATACTCCCTTATCTTTCTAGAAGGATTGATACAATTTAGAGGAGAGATTTAGAGAGAAAATTATTAGAGACTTTGAGATTGAGGATTAAGAATTGGATCTTTTAGAGGAATATTTGATATCACTAGAGATTCAGATTTGATTAAATTTCATAGTTGTTACATTTGATGATTATAATATCCAAGACTCCTTAATCCTTTATATATTGTATTCAAAAGATTTTTGAACCTTCTAGAATTTTATGGGATCATTGAAGCCAATGAAGAACAAATTTAATTCATTTGACCACATTAAATGCTTCCTTTGATAAGATCCTTCGATGTCATTAGCTACCAGGTGCACCTTACTAGCTAGCTGGTGGGTCACCTAAAGATGCACTGGATCTACCTGATTCCACTGACTAGCTGGTGGACTCTTGGATCTTGAAAGGATTCTTCCCAAACCACTGGTAATCTAGTGACTCTACATTAACTAAACAGTTCTACCTACTGAAATCCACTTTAATAGGTGTTCCTTCATGATTATTTTTAAGACTTCAACCACCTTTGAAACTTACTTCTATGGGTTCATCAATACCATTATGACGTTATCAAGATCTTCAAGGATTATTCAAACTCATCAATATGAAAGTCCAAATTCAACTAGATTACATCAATGAAATCACTTAAGGACCAAAACCCCGTAATCTTGTCCCATCTATAGGATTAACATTAATCTTAATTTTCCCACTTATTTGAATTGTATTTTAAAAAAATATATGCATAACTTTAATCATTATAATATTTATAATGTAATTTTATCATGTTGATTTTTGACCAAAATGATTAGTAAAAGTGATTAAAATTCATCAGAGTTATTAAGGCCAAATTAAGCTTATTTAGGGACTAAACCTTAAAATTAAGGGCCCAAATGATCTAGAAAATTGTCCAAAACCCATTTAATACCCATATTTATTCTATAAACCATCAATTCTTGAGTTGTTTTGGCTTGTTATGTATTTGTTTAGGTAATAACATGTGTACGCCTAACATTTTTCTAAAAAATTCCAAGTGAGTCATTTCTCTTTCCTATAAAAGGAATCCACCTATACCCACTTAATCACACCTCCCAAGACCATTGGATCACCCAAAATATACTAAAATAATCTCCCAAATTTTCTATTTCCTCATAGAGTCCTTACCTTGGGTAGAAGGCAACTGAAGGAATACTTTTGGCACAAACCAAAAGGAGTCACCCGATTAAGAGGTAACATCTTCTCTCAAGCTCCTTTCCTTTATTTTAATTATCCACCCATCCACTATATTTATTCCATTATTTTATGAAATAAAGTATCCTAAATATACTATGATGTTTTTATTCTAAGGGTTCGACCTAAACTTACACACACCTCCATCTAATGGGTAACGAACATACTGTAGCAGGAACTGTAGCGGGAACTGTGCAGTATTGTAGTAGGTACTGTAGTGGGAACTATATCAGTCGGGAATATGCCCCCGTTTAGGCCTTCGGGCCACCAATTTGGTCCCCAAGTCCTTTAAGGCCTTCGGGCCACCCAGGCCGTCAGGTCAGTAAGGCCTTCGGGCCACCTCAAGGCCTTTGGGCCACCTTAAGTGCAGATGCAAACCAGACGACCTACGAGGAACAAGCTCTACAAGGAGGATGAGCAAAGAGATTTCACCACAATAGAAGCTAAAGAGATTGAAAGAATGAGAGGGTATGACACCTACCATCAGGAAAATCTTGTGAATGCACTGGAATTCCTAGTCAAACAACCATGTGAAGGTGGAGAGCTAATTTCACCAAGAAGATGCTGGGGAGGAGCAGTTCCAAGTAGTTAGTCTGGGTTGTATGTAATATTTGAATCCTATGGGCAAATGAATTACTATAAGGCCTAAGGGTCATGTAATACTTATTCCTATGGGCCTTTTAAACAGTTCAACCTCACCCCTTGAAAGGTGGATTATCAAAAATCAATAAAAAATGATGGCCTTCAGGCTATTAGAGGATGAAGTGTGGACTACCGCCCCCTCAAAGCGATATGATTCATTAAAACACCACATGGATTGTATTAAGGATGGTTTTAGTGAATATATAAGATATATATGATATAATAAATCTAATATAATAATTATATACATAAATACATATATATAAATATACGTATTTTACTTTAATTCTATCAACATGATAATTAAACAAAAATAACATTCATGCGTACGTACGTCCTACTGTCTCCATGAATGGTATATTCAATTTCATACTTATATATTAAATAGTTTATTATAATAAAAATATAATTTATATAAATTATATTAATATCATGATTTAAATTTTAGAAATAATGATATAAAGTATAAATACCAAATATATAACAAATTAATAAAAATGTGAATAATAAAGAGAATATTACCTGAAGTGAAACCTTAACATAGGATTGTTAACAGGAGGGTATTATAAGGTCGTAATAAAACCATATATGATATTATATATAATAATATTGTTTTTAAAATATTTATAATAAATTTTTATTTATTATATATCTTTTTTTGAATGCGTACGATGAGAGTCAAGACACAAGGTAAGAGGATTTCATTTCACCTTTTGTTCCAATGAGATACATGCTATGTTATCCACTCTTTCCTTTTGTGTGGTGTAATTACTACCCATGATTTTATTCTATGTATATTATACCTAAATTTATGGGTATTAACATATCCTTTTTATGAACTTTCATTCATGGTATTTAAGTTTCAAAAGTTACCAAATCGGTAAAAACGTTTTGTCTCAATTTGCCTTCTTTGAGACTTCTGTTATGTTAAGAACTTAAACTCTTTTTTTTGAGGTTTATATAATTCCGTTTTACATATTCTATCACTAATATCCTTATTTTCATGATATTTTAAACTTCATTTAATTTTATTTTCTTACATGGAGATTATGATCCCAAGTTACCAAGTTATAAGAGTTTATTAAGACAATCTCATCGCTTTTCGAAATTGTTTATGTTTATGCTTCCTTTGATGAATTATTTTGTTACATATCTCAATAAATTCATTAATTTTCTTATACTATGCTTATTAATTCTATATTCATGTAATGGTTCCATTTTATACTCTTTGGTACATAATATAGTTAAGAAAGTGTTTTTAAGAAAGCCCGACTTTACCCTCTCTTCAATTAGAAATCTATGTTCCTTCAAATCCATATTTTATAAAAAGGGTTCCCAATAATATTATAATAATATACTATGATAATTAAAATAATTTTTTTACCACTTTTTTATTTTACAAATTTTTTCAAAGGAATCTTCTTTTCTCTTTTTGAAGGAGGTAAATTTCTATCCTTTTTACCATGTAAAAGGAATGTTCTTTTTACCTCATATGACATGTACATATTTATCTACCATCAATCCTTCGAAGATTTATTTTCATGTTTAAAGATTATTTTTTAAGGATTTTTTTTAAAATATATTTTCAAAAAAAATTGTTTTCAAAACATTTTCAAACTTCTTTTATAAATTTTCAAGGAAAATGGTTTTTAAAATGTTTTCAAACTTATTTTATAAGTTTTCAAGGAAAATGGTTTTCAAAATGTTTTCAAGTTTCTTTTATAATTTTTTAAGGAAAATATATTTCAGAACATTTTCATTATTTATTTATAACTTTTAAAAGTATTTTTAAGGAAAATGGTTTTCAAAGAGTCTTAAATCTCTATTTACAAGTCTTCAAAGTATTTATAAAGAAATTATTTTCAAAACGTTTTCAAGATTTATTTATAAGTTTTCAAAGTTTTTTTTGAATAAAATGGGTTTTAAAATATTTTTAAGATTATTTTATAAGTTTTCAAGGAAAAAGTTTTTTAAAATTATTTCAAGTATTCTTTATAAGTATTAAAGGTATTTTCTATGAAAATGATTATCAAATGGTTTTATTTATTAAAAATCCATTTTCAAAGAAGAAAGGATATTTTCCTTAATAAATGTTTTTGAAAGATATTTCAAAATTATTTTCCTTCTAAGATGAAATATGTTGATGTTATTAATTCCCTTCTAAGAAATTATCTAAAGTTTCTATTCATATAATTTTTATGAATGGGTTATTCTTAATGTCACGGTCTTTATGAAACCCGTTTCTTTTTCATGGGTTTTATGTTTATGAAATCCATTTCCCTTTTATAGGTTATATGTTTATGAAATATGTTTCTCTTTCACAAGTTATTATTTTGATGAAATTATTATTAAACATGTATCTTTTTCACAAGTTATGATATGTTTACATGATTATTATACCCATTTAATTGCATGGGTTAAAAAATGATTGTTTATGATTTTGTGAAAAATGTATGTATGATTTCACTATGACATGGGTGTGACCTATATCTTCATAAAATGCATTGGGTAAAGATTTATATCTCATGAGATAGACTAAGATAGTATTTGGGGTAAACCTTGACTATTAATATATCCATTGGAGTGAACCTTGATAATAATATGGTATAAAGATTTAACTCATGCTACTAAGATGGCCATGAGAGTGAACCATGACTACCATGATGGTATAAGGAGTGAACTCATGCTGCTAAGATGTCCATGGGAGTGAAACATAACTAAAAATATGGTTTGGGGACTGAACATATACTACCAATATAGTCTTGGTAGAAATTCCTTGACTACTATGGAAATCATATTATATACTTATGTATTTTCCACAATCCCATGTTTTATTACCATGTTATGCTCTAATGGATTATGCTATTTATTTCCTTGTGATTCATGTCTTATGAACTGCGATTATTTAGGACATGATTCATATATACGATCTTTGATATGTAGAGTATGATATTCTATTTTCATGATCATGTTCTCATACTCTTATGCTCATAATTATGCTTACATATCTCCATTATTTACCCTTACCGAGCATTTGATCTCACCCCTTTCTTATCTTTCATTTAACTAGGTTATGAAGAAATTATTTATGTAGGAGTAATAAAGGTGGATATCATTATGGGAGATGTTGAAGATCTTTTACCAGGATAGAATATTTTGTTTCCAAGTTTCCAAAGACACTAAACTATTATGCTCCTCAGGAATGTAGTTTTGTAATGTGTAGAATATTCATCTCAAATGATGTAATATCCGTGTATGTTAATACTGGGTCACTATAAGTGAGCCTTCAAGAATATTTTTAATCCTTTAACCACCTTTGAACCTTCCTTTCATGGATTCAATAAGCCTATTAATCCTTTATCAAAATCTTCAAGGATTATTCAAAATATTTTACATGAAAGTCCAAATTCAACTAGATTCCATCAATGAAATTACTTAAGGAATAAAAGGTGAGACTGAAATTCACTCGATGAAAATTTCAGATACACAAGATAGTGTTTTTGATCATGAAAACATCATGATATATAGATAGGTACAAAAATATCCCACATTTTTATGATCACAAACACTTAATATAAAAAAGGATATATTAAGAGTAAATCAAGAGTGAAACATGTATTCTAGGTAATTTAAGATATTCAAGATCAAGATATTTAACATGATCAAGAGATAAAAATTATGTTCATAACAAATGATATTAAAAAACATATCCTATTTAAATAACCAAAATATATCTCCCCCTTTTTAATGCAATACTTTTATCCCCAATAATAAAAAACCCCTCCCTCTTTGTGATTATGAAAAATAAAACAAGGAAAGAAAATAAAGATATTTAAAATAAGAAGGTAATTATACATAAGGTAAAGTAATAGTGACATGAAATAAATTCTCCTCCTTTAATTATCACCATAAAATTAAAAAAATAATATAAGATAATAATGTATGTAAATAATGGACAATGCATAAGGCAGAAATAAGTAAAGCACATGAAGAGGAATTATAAATAAAGAATTGAAGTTTAAAATAAATATCATATAAAAAATAAATATATTCATAGAATATGAGATATGATAATAAATTTTAAGACATATTCAAAAAAGAAATATAATAAATTCATTTTAATAAAATAAAGTAAAAGAAAATAGAGAATCTCAAGATTTAAAAAAGATTTAAAATATTTTAAAAATGAAATTTGAATAAAGATAAGAAAAATAAATTTGAAAAAGAAAAGAAAACGAAAATTTTAAAATATAAGAAAAAATAAAAAATAAAAAATAAAAGATATTTAAAAAAAAAGACAACCTCTCATCTTTTATGATTAAGAGAGTTGGTATGAGAGAGAGAGAGGGAGAAGATATCTTGAAATGAAGTTCAAAAGGGAAAAATTAATTTTAAAGAGATCAATGAAAATATGTTCCTATATAGATAAAAATATATTTCAAAACTTCACTAGAAGGTATAAGATATGCTCCCTCACAATTAAAGCATTTAATAATGAGATCAAGTGGAAAAAATAGATTAATCATCTCAATAGTTGACAATTAATTTTATTGACAACATGCCTTATGACATGACATTGAAGATTAGTAGTATAGCCCTATGAGATATAAAATGTGAGTGCCTTTTAATACCCATATTTTGGGTTCAGTAGTGTTAAATTTAGGCCCAAAAATATTGGAAAATAAGTATTTAAGGACCCAAAATTGTTTGGTATGATATTTTATATTAATTATATTATATAAATTCTGAATATATTTAGGCCTAAAATATTTATAATTTTTGAAATCACATTCTCAAATTAAATGCCAATTTTTATGATAGTAATTAGAAAAAATATTTTGAGAAATTTATTTTAAAAAAGTAGTATTTTTAGAATAACTATCATTATTTGAAAAACTAAAACCATGATTATTTTTATGGGATGTTGAGAACCTAGAATTTTATTCAAAGTTTATTTTCTTTGGGTGAATGGAGCATGAGTATTTTTGAGCTATTTGATTTGAAATTTTATATTCTAAACATTTGGTTGTTGTTTTAATTTCAACACCAAATTATATTTTTCTTTAGAAAGAAGATTATTTTTTATTTGAAAGTTGATTTTTATTCCATAAGAACATGTTTATATTTTGAGGTGGGATCTTTATATTTTTAAAGGAGTTCATCATAAAAATCCACAAGTTTATTTTGTTTCTTAGAATTGAAATAATAATAGGATGAATGAGCTGAAGAAGAGTAATGACATGGAGTGTAAGAAATAAGAGAACTAACCTTATCACCTACCTCAATATGATCTATGAAAAATTTAATACTTGAGTCACTTGATGAGGTTGAGTCAATGGATTATTCACTATCACTCCAAGTTAAGACTTTAATATCTTTCCTACCTTTATTCATTTCTTTCAAATTAATTTTTTATATGGGTAATTCTAGTATAATATGTCCCTTTTTTATTCATATAATGTTACTTTTGTTAATTTAGTTTGATTGTTCTTTTTTAGCACACAAAAATTATTTATTTTCCTTTTTTTTACTTTTTTCAATTTCTTAGTTAGGACTTCAATATTAGATTTATTATTGGAAGAATCTTCATCATCAATAGTGCTGAAGGAAATGTTTATTTTGGATTCTTTGGACTCCTTTTATTTTTGTTATTTTTTTTATCATCTTGTCTCTTTATATTTATTTAATATATAATAATATTACTAATTAGTTACTCAAGTAGCATATTTTTGATTCCTTTCAATTCTTATATAACCACCACCTTTGGTTTCTAATATCTAGTAAAGACCTAGAGAATTTTATTCACTAAATTTTATATAGATAAATCATCACTAATATATTTTTGACTATAGAATATATGAGTAAAAAGAGTAAAAATATTTGTAAAAGATTCATTTAAATGAATAAAAAATCTTTCAAAGTATTGTCTAAACATATCCAATCAATTATATTTAACTTTATTCATGACTTTATGTATGAATTACAGAAATTATCAGATTTCATGGGTGGTTTTATAAAAATATATGTGATTAAATTCATTTTTGTCAATACCAAAATGGATATCATTCATGTATTTTCCATCAAGTTCAAATGAAATAATATACTGGGGAGTCCATTTATCTTATGGTTATTTTTTAGGAGTGTATCCATGAAAATCCATTTCCCAAATAGGATAACCTATTCTATTAAGAAAGGTATACATGATATATTTCAAATAAGAATAATTTGAACCATTAAATAAAGGAACACTTACCAAAGAAAGTCATTCAGGAGAATTTTTAAAATAATATGTTATATTATAAAAATTGATCTTCGAAACTGATTAAGGTTTTTAAAATTAAAGCAATTTGTTTTTGAAGATAATAATTTGAGAAAACTAAAAATATCCCCTTTCTAACAATTTTTGGCCAGTGAAAAAATAGAAAGGGGGAGGATGAATTTACTTTTAAAAAATAAAACAATAACTACAAAGGGAAAATTCAAATCAAAATTATTTCTATACAATGAAGTAATAAATAAATAAATACGATTTGTATTATAAAAGATAATATCAAAGTTAATTAAGTGATTAAGAACAATAGAAAGAATACATATCTAATTTATACACATTAATCATATCGATATTGGATGATGAAATGCATAAATTTAAATAAAGAGAAAACTCATTTTGATAAAGGAGTGTGGTAATAGATTGTTGTGATACCCTATATATCATCTCCTTAGGTTGAGAGGTTTTTCTTATTAGTACCTAAATTTTAAGGGAGATTAAGAAACCACATCCTCTTTATCTTTTCTACTAAATTAACAAGAAAACAATATCCCTTACTTAAATAGTAGTAAGAACCCATCTCCATTTATTTTCAATGGTTATATCAAGAAACCCATAGTAGAAGGTATGATGATAAAAGACAGGTTTTTTTATGAAAACCCTTTACAAAAATACTCCCTTATCTTTCTAGAAGGATTGATACAATTTAGAGGAGAGATTTAGAGAGAAAATTATAAGAGACTTTGAGATTGAGGATTAAGAATTGGATCTTTTAGAGGAATATTTGATATCACTAGAGATTCAGATTTGATTAAATTTCATAGTTGTTACATTTGATAATTATAATATACAAGACTCCTTAATCCTTTATATATTGTATTCAAAAGATTTTTGAACCTTCTAGAATTTTATGGGATCATTGAAGCCAATGAAGGCCAAACTTAATTCATTTGACCACATTAAATGCTTCCTTAGATAAGATCCTTCGATGTCATCAGCTACCAGGTGCACCTTACTAGCTAGCTGGTGGGTCACCTAAAGATGCATTGGATCTACCTGATTCCACTGACTAGCTGGTGGAATCTTGGATCTTGAAAGGATTCTGCCCAAACCACTGGTAATCTAGTGACTCTACATTAACTAAACAGTTCTACCTACTGAAATCCACTTTAATAGGTGGTCCTTCATGATTATTTTTAAGACTTCAACCACCTTTGGAACTTACTTCTATGGGTTCATCAATACCATTAGGACTTTATCAAGATCTTCAAGGATTATTCAAACTCATCAACATGAAAGTCCAAATTCAACTAGATTACATCAATGAAATCACTTAAGAACCAAAAGGTGAGACTAAAATTCACTCAAAAGAAAAAATTATATAAAAAATAGAGTGCTTTTGATCATGAAAAAATCATGATAGAGATATATAGGTACAAAAAAATTTAACGTTCATAATGAATTTTAAATGGAATCATTTTCTAACATTGTATTTTTAGTGAAAAATATAGGTTTCCTAAAATCATTCTCAAGATGCCACACTCCAAGGGAATGATCCATCAAGATACCACATATTGACCCTTAAATATTTCATGAATCCTCTTCAACTTATCATGCTTGATCAAGTGAAGACACAATATGAAGCTACCATAAGCCCTTTTCCCAAGCTTCTGTGCCACTACACCTACCACACCTTTCTCCCTAAATCTACCACATGACCTCCATGTGAAATTAAATACAATCATCCCTAAATATTTAATATTATCTTCAATATAATACAACCCCATAACTTCCAATAAAATACACCCAATCAACCACAATACCTCATACATGGTCGACTGCCTATTTAAGATTCCCAGATACCATAGAGCTATCGTGTATCTAGAACCTATCACATACATATAAGATAAAGTTTTAATGATTCATTAATTGGACACACACTCTCATTATAAACAAATTAAAGATAAGAAATTGACCATGTAACTCCTATCAAGATACCATGATCAACTTAACATGGAGTAAGGAATGAAGTTTCACATATCGAATCGAGTCTAAAGAAAATCTAATTTGAAGCTGTTAAACTGAGCCAACTAAGATTTAGAAGACGTTGAAACTTATGAGCATGTACAAACTATTGAATAAAATTATAATAATTCTTAAAGTGGGATAAGAATAAAGTTTAAATTATCAATCAACCGATTTAGTGATCTGTGTATACCCTGCATGAAGAATTTAAAATGTGTACTATAATAAAAACTGAAGATGTCGATGCCGCAGGATGAGAAAATCCAATTCCTTTCTATAATTTATATTGAAGGAGATAAGTGAGTATTTGATGAAATTAGTTTGAGAATAAATAGAGGGTTTAAATAGAAATTTTATTCATCCATGGGTGGATTTTTAATTTAAGTACCAATGTAGATCAAATTGAGAAGATAATGAAGATAGAGATGTGTTTGACTTGTGATGAATATGGATAAAGATTGATATCCAAATATGTTCCTAAAGGTAAATTAATGTTGGAAGACCCTATTAAAAGTAGAACCAAGACTTCGAGATCAAAATCAATCATCATTGAAATAATTAAATCCATAAAAAATTGAGTATATCTAGAGGCTATCGATCGAGATTTTTGAGGTTTCTATAGAACAAAATTACTGATACCCAAGGAACCGATCCAAGATCAATAAATTGAATAAAATATACAATTGAGTAAATAATCAATGTTTTGTATAAAGATTATGATAATTAGAAGTTTTGTTTTTATAAGATTCAACCTTAAGAATAAGGAGGGGATCTCATTCCTCTTGAATATTTCATTACAAAGACACACTGGAATGAACACGAGGTACTTAATGATATGATTCATTGAAACCGAAGGTCTAGATAAGTGGAACAAGTGATGATTCATGAATGTTGATATCATTTTATTGTAAGAGAGGTATTGTTGAAGCCATTTTAAGTGAAAAAATTCCTAAATAAAGGATCTATTTTAAGGAAGAATCCTTGAATATGACCATTTGAAGGTGGTTTGAATTATAGTGATTTAAGAAGTAGAGCCACACCCGATTTAAGTTCTAGAATCAGCCATTGAGAAATAAATCCTAGTGGTTTAATTACACATAGTCCTAATACAATTAAGAACAAATACTAATTAGAACCAGGATCACCCTTGAATATCTGTTCTAGGACCAACATTCATAAGCATATTTTAAAATTAATCCCAAGCTCACTCGATGTGTTATACACCCAATCCATATTTCACATAGATCCTTTGAAGCCTAAGTGTAGTGAAAACTAGTCTTGAATATAATTAGTTAAATCCCAATAACCCCAATTTGAATATAAATAATCATGTCACCACCTTATCTCTTCATGAAAGGTTTACAAATCTGATTTACTCTATAGCCATGAAACACAAAAAAATTTCAACTCTGACCTTTCCCGAATGAATGTGAAGATCGATTGTAGAGAAATTATCTCAATCAAGAACAATATTTTTTCAATTATATTAGGGAGGTGGTATAGGATAGGTTATAAAAGGTTATGGTGGTGCGTGAGAGAAGGATACCCCTTCATGAGATAGTTGTTTTAATTCTTCCCTGCTTTTGTAAATTTCAATATGTTTAATTATCATTTTAGTGAAATTCTATTCTCTTACTCAATTATATTTTTATTTTGTGATATATAACTTCATATTGTGATTTTTTTCTCTAACTTCCATGATTATGGAAAGATAAATCAAGGCTTATTCCCTAGGGTAGATCGTATGGACATTCAAAATCACTGTCTTGAATTCTTTAATTTCTAATTTTCCTCCTTGATGAAACATTGAATGGGAGGGAATTATATAGATGATAATAATATGATATTTATATTTATTTTTTATTCTATAATTTATTAGATCATCTCTCCCTCCATTATATTTATCTATACAACATACGAGTTGCATTTTATGGAATGGGGGATGAACAAAATATGATTGGAGCTTGGTGAAGGGTGGTGGATTATCTACAGTTGGGGAATATTCATCATTTGAAACCATAGAGGAGGTGAGTTGGGGATGAATATTATGATCACTGGATATTATTTTTATTTATAGGATTCAATATCAAGAAGACAGAGGGGACTTAGTTCCTCATAAACATTTCAATTTTGAAGATACATTGGAATTTACATGAGGTTCTTGATGATTTGATTTATTGAAATCGAAGGTCTATCTAAGTTACACTAGTGATAATTTGTGATTTCTAAGCTCAGTTGATAGTAAGGGAGGTACCATCGAAGGAATTAAAAGTGAACCATGCCAAAAGAATGGCTAGAGTTTAAGGAATAAGCCTTATATATGAATTGTTGAAGCTAGTTCGAATTATAGTGATTTAGGAAGTGGATCTACACCATATTGAAGTTATAGGTCTCATCATCAAGGACATTCCAATGGTTTTATTAATCATGGGACTAAAGAACCAATTCCAAGAAGAATCAAGATAACCCTTGAATATCTATGCCAGAACCAACATTCAAAATCCCATTTTCAAATTAATCCCAAGATCACTCGATGTTGAAGAAACCCAATACATATTTCACATGGATACCTTGAAGACCAAGTGCAGTGAAAACTATGCCCGATGATAAGTAGTTCAAGAACACCAAGCCCAATTTGATTTAGTAGTAGCACACAAAACACCTCATCTACTCACATAAGGTTTACAAATCTAATTTCTAATATCACTGTGAAGAAATAAAACTTTATATCTCCAAAACTTCTTGAATTCATATGGAGATTTATCATGGAGGAATTATCTCAATTGAGAATAATCTTTTTTCAATTCGGTTAGAAATGAGGGCTAGTAATGACCTGAAACTTCACTATGTATTTTAATTAAGTAAATATTATGTTAATATCATATTATGTATACAAAACCTAACTAAAATGAAACTGTGATATATTTAAATAAATTTTTACCATTATAATATATCTATTAAATTAGTGGGTATAAAAGGAAGTTACTATACTATGAAATCTATGAACAAAAAGGAGAGAAAAAGTATCAGGTAGTTGAATTATTCCTTATGAATATTATTTATCTAATCATGGGAAGGAGGTATATTCACTATGGTTTTATCTATACCACTCCCAATATGAAGTCAAACAAATACGGAATGATTGAAATTTTATGTGAGATAAATTCAAGTTTATGGAAATTTCCATAATATATATGCTAGTGGAATAAACACCCTCAAATGCCACTAGAGTATACCTTATGATTAGATATTTTGTAAAGATATTGAGGGGATATGTGAATATAAATTAGGATGATATAATAAGGTAATTATTAATGTAATAATTTATTTATCACATGTATTCTAAATATGTTTCATTTTGACTTTTAAAAGAAAACTAAAGTTTATTTTTTTTATAAAAATAGTTTTCATTATATTTTTTATTTAAAATCTAAGTTTATAAATTTTTGAATTTAAATTTAATAAATTAATATAATTTTTGGACTTAGAATAACAAAATTATTTTAATATTATTTTTAAATATTTTTCTAAAACAATTTAATTTTATGAGAATATTAAAATTATATCAATTTTGCTAATACTATCACTTTTATGACACTATCACGATTTAAATGTTTTTGAAACCTTTTTCTATAATATATAATTATTAGTAAAATATATCATTTAAAATTACTATAATATGTTTATAAAACCCATACATATTGTTTTGGGAACATAAGTAATATTTTACTCAAAAAACCGATTTATTCGCTTATATTAATAAATTAGTTTTCATAACTTATAGATATTTAGTATAAAAAATAGATTCAATATTTTATATAAACATGATAATATTATTTAATAAGTTTAATTTAATTTTTGGGTATTAAAGTATGATTACTAAGAATAAATTTAATGACCACGATAATGATACAATTATTATTTTCAAAGAATTATTATATTAATATTATGTATTTTTTATCTAGTAAAATAAATTAATATCTCATAAAAAGTGAATTTAATATAATTTTTAAACATATATTTTAATAAATTACCACTAAATAAATTTTAAATCGATGCTAAATAAGATTAAGAACACTTAATGGTGAAAACCACAATTTTATACAAAACATTTTTTCTTTATATTAAAATTTTTAACTTAAAATTTAATTTTATCATAATTAGAAATCGAATTAGATTAAATTGAGATTAAATTTAGATTTAAGTCACCCAAATTTGGTAATTAGTGTTATTATATTTTTTTAATATAATAAAAACTACTAGGGTAAAAACTAGTTACCAAGATAAAACCAAAATGGTAAAATGTAAAAATAGAGTGTAAAAAGTATTGAAACATGCTTAAAACATGTGGTAAAGGATAATTTTATCCTCTTAAAATCATATATAATTTTTATAATCCTATAGTCTCAATTATTTATCATAGTACCTTCATTTATAAGGACACATTTAAGAGAATGTTCAAAATCCCAAAGTTAGTATTACCTAATCCTTAACATTTTCTTCACAATAATTTTCTTCGAAAACTACCATTACCATACTAATATGATAATATTAGTATCATTATTATACTAAAGTGTTATTATGTTAATGGAACAAACTTTATTTATTCATTTCAATCCACTTAGAAAAAAATAATGTTAACCGTGTGTTGTGCGTACTACCACCTACACGATGAAACATTTTTCATTTTTCATCTTGATTATATTTATTTATCCAAACCAATTAAAACATGATTCAAAAAATAAAAAAATATAAATAATATCATTAATTTAATATGATAAATATTTTATACACTTCATTAACCATACTCATGCATCACGATATAGTGTATTCATGTTTGGGGCTCGTTTAACCACCCACTTGAACAATGCTACAAAACCCTATCATGGATGACAGTGAGAAATTAAATAATAATGTTATTATAAGTTAATAATTTCTTTATTATTATTTAAATTTTATATTAAGTATTTATATTATTATTAAAATATCATAGTCAATCGGTAAAATTACTGAAACAAGCCAACACTGATTCAATTTTCACACAAAAATAAGAAAAAAATATAAAAAATAAATAAAATATGATAATAAATATTCTATATTAAATGAAATATAGATTAATAAGGTTAATAATAAATCATATAATAAAATAAATTTTATTATTTAGGAAGTTTGGGGAATGAACAAGATGAATGGGGAACAATTTAAGGGTTTTTTTGTCTCAATTTTCACCCCTTGAGAAAAACTTATTATTACACAACTTGTTTATTTGGAATAGTCTATCAAAAACACATTTAATATTTTTTATCATCATTATATAATTATTTATGATATATAATTTTTAATTTGAAATAATATCCTTTAAGAGGATTTGATTTAAAATTTTCTAATGTCGTAAGGGTTTTCTTTTTCTCAATTCTGATTCTTTGAGACATAATACATTTTGTGCACCATGTTTTCTTTGTATGGTGTATTTTATACCCATGGATTTATTTTTATAATATTTTTTTTATTTAATAGGATTTTATATCTGAATAATTTTCCTTTATTTAAGAAGATATTGATTCAGTTTTTTACCCATTAGTAAGGATTATTGGTAACTCAAATTTCATTCATTGAGTTATGATCGTTCTCTTGAACTTATTTCAAATAAGTTGGGTACATGATAAAATTTTATTATTTTATGTGGAATTATGTCATTTTTTGAGGATATAAATTACTACCACATAAACCCTTTGACATATATTTATCACTTCTTAGGATATGTTTCCTGTAAGTGTTTTTGGTAACTCAAATATTCTTCTTTGAGTTATAAAGTTTTATTAAGAAATTTGTTCTTCTATGATTTTTTTATCTAATATTTTTTATATACTATTTTATAATCCTCTTTGGTAAAATTATATTTTAATAAGAAGAAAGTTTTACTACTATTTTTATAGTTTGGGTTTTAAACAAAGGTATAGTAAGATGTTTTAAAGGGTTTTCCCTTTTAAAACCTTGGGTTTTATCTTCCGCACCAAATTTATTTTTGGAAAACATTATTTAATTTTCAAGGATCAATTATTAGAGATTATTTTTAAAAGTAAATGTTTTAAAAAAAATCACTTCACATTTTTTAAAATTATTTTCTAAATTAACCCCTAACATTGTCTCTTACGAAAATGTTAAATATGTTTTATAAAAACTATGTAATGTTTTCAATTCCATTTTATTTATCATATTCAGAAGGATTTATCCTCATGGGGTTCATGTTTCATGATTTTTACTATAAAATATATTTATATTTTGGGGTTTTGAACTCATGGTATCAAAAAATTCGATTCTTGATCCATTCTTTTGTGATACCATTTGAAGCATTCTTCTACATGGATGTTTTTCATCTATGTCAAAATATTTCTAATTTACCTTTTCTACAATGAGGATATGTTATTTTACAACAATAAAAATTATATCTATTGATGTTTTATGATCATGTTATTCTGGTATTGACTTATCTATATACCTATTTCGATATATATTGTGAACATCACATTTTACATAATTCTAATTGGATGATGTTCACCTAGAAAGAATATTATTTTATTAACTGGGGAATTTTTTGACATTCTGTATGTTTTTTATCCCAATATATATGATTTTTGGAAAAGTTTATTATGTATTTTTTACTCACTATCTAATATTATGAATGCATTGGAGTTAAACAGGTGATAGTTGGGGATTGAAATTATAGAGCCCCTAAATGCATTGGGAAGTCTCATAGGACAAACTTGTTTGGATATTTAGTATATCCCTACCCAATTCAGAAAGATTTATTGAATGTAGTATTGATAAAAATAATTATGTATTAGATTTGGTCTTGATGGTAAGAATGATGTCTTATCTAGGGCCTTGATAGTAATATCAATATGTTTGACATTATGCATCCCATCACCAAAAATTCAGTTATTGTTATCCGTTCAGTCAATTTATTTTCATTAATATCCAAAGATATATTATGCTCTCAATTTCAATTAACTATGGCTATATGATGATTAATTATTTGTGTCATAATATTTATTCCATGTTTATTCCATGATTGCCTCAGTTGTATGTTTTCCTTTATCGAGCGTTTGAGTTCACCCCTTCTTATATTTCCATTTCCCATGGTTATAAAGAAAATTATTAAACCTATTATAAATAGAAGAATAACATGTTTGGGGGATTCTTGGGAGATATTTAAGACTTATTATGGATTAATAATTGCTTATATAGTATAAAAAAAATAAAATTTCCATTGTCTTAGAAATTCATGGGATTTATTAGTTTATGATTTTTCCTAATTTTATAAAGATCTAAACTTAAAAGGTATTGGGAATGTATTTTAATAAAATATTTACTTAAAGTCATATAATTATGGGATAAATATGTTAGGTAATCTATAGTTGGTATCAAAGCCAATATGTAAAGTTTATGTTTTAGTAAATAGATCTAGGAGTGCAGGTTTGGGGTACTATAATTGGTATCATAGCAGGGTTTTGATAACTTTGGAGATTAGGATATCTATTGAGGATAATTTAAGGATTGATAAGTTAAGTTTGATCATAATTTCAAAGGAATAGATAAACCTTTATTTTAGTTGAAGTAATATCAAATATTTTAGGTATTAAGATAATACAAATTTAGTGAAAACTCTATGGATATGTCTAAGGCATAATTCAAGGTATAAGATAACATCTTAGAATGTTGGTAAAATAGATATTATATGGTTCTTCTTGAAATTAAATCCCTTTTTGGATACTAAAAGTGGATACAAGCTATGGAATGGATGTACCTATGGGAAATAACCCTGAAAATAGAGGATTGGGTATTAACTCGAACGTTACCTAGTGCATGAAAAAGAGGAAAAACTGTAGAGTTGGTTTAACACTCTCAAGGGATATGAGTTGGTTAATCACATTCTATTTACAAATATTATGCAGTATTTGAGTATAATGATAAATAATTAGGTTTGTAAACATAATAAGAAAATGATCATGTAAAACCAAGGATTGAAAAATGAGAGTTATAGTTTGAACCAAAAGTATCGTATATTAAAAATGAATGAATCATAGGGGAATTCATCTTTATATTGAAGTTTTCATATTTTTATTTTGAATATTATCAATTTTTTTTCTATTTTTAGTATTTTTTTGAAGATGGATCATTAAAATAAATAAAAAAATTATATATCTAAAATAAAATATTTAGTATAAATGAATAAATAATCATACCTAAATGGTTTATAATATTAGTATATTACTGTCAAGAATAAAAAGGTGGATTTTATAGTCTCACCTTATATAGTGGGGTTAATATCATAATATAAATTAAGTCTTGATAATCTTAGATATTTTTATTATTGAAAGATATTTATTGATGATATTATGGTATATTTTAGAAGTTATGAGGAATATGTGAAACATATATGGATTTTTCTTCAGTCATTCTACTTTAAAGGTTTAGAAACATATATTAAATGGTGTTAATAACCTATAAAAGTGATTTTATAAAAAAGTTATATATTTTTTGGGATAACTGTTGATGAACCCATGATTGAGTTATGGATAAATATTAAGTTTAATTTATGTTTTATGTTAAGGTAATAAAGGGTTTCTTAATTTTGAGAAAAGTGAGTTAGATAGTATTTATAACCTTGTAACTAAATATTTATTTACTGAAAAAATGATCCATGATATTTTGGTGTAGTTTACCTCATTTTTGGGATTATATTGACTAGTGTATGAATTTATGAACTTTTGGTTATTAAATTTGAGGGTTAAAGAAATAGTTAATATTAGGATGAATATATGATTTCATTGTGGTTTAATGTCTCGAAGATTCAAATGATTTTTGGAAAGGTATATTTTTTAGAATGTATGATAAAGGTATATACATACCAAATTTTATGATTACATGAAAGATTAATATTGTTTGATAAAAGATAAGTAACTTAATATAGCATAAGATAGTATGGTAGATGTCATATTAAAAGTTATATCCCAAATGATGAATATTTCAAGAATACCCTCACCTACTTTTATTAGTGAGTAATAATTAAAATTGTGAGGATATAATTTATTTAGAAGGGGGGGGGGGGAGAAGGTAATGACCCAAAACTTCACTATATATTTTAATTAAGTAAATATTATGTTAATAGAATATTATAAATGAAAAACTAAACTAAAAAAAATATTATATATTAAAATAAAAATTTACATATATTTTGTATTTTATAAATTAGTGGGTATAAAAGGAAGTAACCATATTATGAAATATATGAATAAAAAGTTAATAAATGACATTGGGTAGGGAAAATATTCCTTACGAAGCTCATTTATCTAATATTGGGATGTATATATATTTTATAGGGTTTTATCAAGACCAATACCAATGGGAACATGAGCCTTAGCCCTGTTGGTAAGGACTCTATAAGTGCATCTGGGAGACCTGAGATCAAATCCAGGCGGAGACATTATTTTCAGGGTACTGTAGTAGTACTGTAGCAGGTACTATAGAAGTACTGTAGTGGGAACTATGCAGTACTGTAGTGGGAACTGTATCAGGTACTGTTTGGCACTGTAGCAGCCACGAATATGCCCCCGTTTGGGCCTTCAGGCCACCAATTTGGCCCCCTGAGCCTTTAAGGCCTTCGGGTTACCCAGGACTTCAGGTCTGTAAGGCCTTCGGGCCACCTCAAGGCCTTTAGGCCACCTTAAATTGCAGATGAAAACCAGACGACCTACGAGGAACAGGCTCTACAAGGAGGATGAGCATGGAGCTTTCACCATAGCAGAAGCTAAACAGATTACAAGAATGAGAGGGTATGGAACCTACCATCAGGACAAGACTGTGCATGCATGAGAATGCCTAGCCGAACATCCATGGAAAGGTGGAGAGCTTATTTCATGATGAAGATGCTGGGGAGGAGCACTTTCAAGTAGTTTGTCTGGGTTGTATTTAATGTTTGAAGCCTACAGAAAAAATGAATTATTCTAAGGCCTACGGCCCATGTATTTCTTACGCCTACGGGCCTTATAAGGGTTCCACCTCACCCCTTGAAAGGTGAATTATCAAAATCAATAAAAAATTAAGGCCTTCAGTCCATTGGATGGTAAAGTATGAAAGAAATCATATTCGACATAAATTCAATTTCATGGAGATTTCCACAAGATCTATGCTAGCAGAATCACCACCCTCGACTACGACTAGAGCATAAATTATGATTATATCTTACATATATATATTTAGGGGATATGTAACTATAAATTAGGATGATATAATAAGGTAATTATTCATTCAATAAGCAATTTATCACATGTATTTTATAAATTTTTCATTTTGAGTTTTAAAAGAAAAAGTAAGTTTATTTTTCTATAAAATAGTTTTCTTTATATTTTTTATTTAAAATACAAGTTTATAAATTTTATAATTTTTGTTAAAAAACAATATAAATTTTATTTTTATAATAAAAAAATTAGTTTAAGATTAATTTTTGAGATTTTTCTAAAATAATTAATTTTTAGATGAATATTAAAAATATAACGATTTTTAAAATACTGTCACTTTTATAACACTATCATAAATTAATTTTTTTAGAAAATTTTTTATATAAAAAAATATATTTATTAGTAAAATAAATCATTTAAAATTTATATTTGTATTTATAAATCCCATGTATATCATTTTGGAAGCAAAAGTAATATTTTATTCAAAAAACTGATTTATTCGCTTATATAAAAAATTGGTTTACATTACTTGTAGAAATTAAATCAAAAAATCGATTTAGTATTTTAGATAAAAATTACCATCTTATTTAATGAGGTTAATTTCATATTTTTTCATTAAATTATGATTACTTTGATTAAGGTTAATGACTATAAAAATAATAAAACTATATTTTCAAAGATTTTTTTTATTAATGTTGTGTAAATTTTATCTAATCAAATAAATAAAAATATAATAAAAATTGAATTTATTATAAAACTTAAACATATATTTAAATAAATTATCAATAAATAAATTGGTAATCACTACTAAATAATTTTATGAAAACTTAATGGTGAAAATGGTATTTTTCTACAAATCAATTTTTATATATATAAAATATATTAATTTAAAAGTTATTTTTCACTTAATTAAAAATTTAATTATAATAAATGTATATTAAATTTAGGTTTATAACACACAAATTTGGTTATGTGTGTTACCTTATATTTTTTAGTAAAATATAAACCACTAGGGTAAAAACTAGTTACTAATATAAAACCAAAATAAAAAATGTAAAAATAAAATTTTAAAAGGATTGAAAAAAATATAAAACATATGGTAAAATGGGTGGTAGAGTATTTATCAAACTTATATCACACAAAAATCTATAATTTCTCACTTTTTTATCCTTTTAACCTTTTTATAATGTCATTCCATTATTGAAAAATAACGGGTGTCCACAAAAGATCCATTTCCTTCACTTATAAAAGGTGACACTCTCACCCCTTCATGACACAAAAATTTCTTCAAATTACTTCCTAAAAATATTAAAAATTTCTACTCCTAGGATTATATATTTATTTAATAAGCCACTGGTCTAAATTATTTATCACAATCCCTTCATTTCCAATGATACTTTTAGGAGAAAGTTCAAAGTCCAAATTGAGTATTACTTAATCCTTAAAATTTTCTTCTTAACATTTCTATTCAAAAACCCATCCTTAAAATTTTAATATGATAACATAAATATTATTATTATAATTAATTTTCATTATATTAATGTAAAAACCTTTATTTATTCACTAATATCCACATAGAACAATAAAAGAATGCTAATAGTGAGTTGTACGAACTACCACCTCCATGAAGAAACATTTTCCCCTTTTCATATTGATTTTATTTTTCTATAAAAACCACAAAAAATATTATTAAAAAAATTAAAAACTTAATAATAATAATAATATTATTATATTATAATGATATTATGGACTTCCTTAACCATATTCATCCATCAAGATAGAGTGTGTTCATGTTTGGGGTTGGTTTAACCACCTACTTGAATAGTTCTATAAAAATATTTCATGGATGACTATGAGATATTAAATAAAAATATTATTATAATTTAATAATAAAATATTTATTGGTTTGTGGTTTTTTTAATGATATATTAAGTATCATATTAATATTAAAATATCATCATTGATTACTAAAATTACCCAAAATAAGCTGACACTGATTCAATTTTCATGAAAACATAAGAAAAAACTATATTATAGTTAAATAACATATGATAATAAATAGTATATATTAAATTAAATATATATGAATACGGTTCCTAATAAGGTATCTAAAAAATTTAATTTTATTATTCAATAATTTAGGTGCATGTGTAGAATGGATCAGGAATAAGATAAGGGTTTCTTGTCTCTATTTCACAAATTGAGACATACTCCTTATTATACACCATGATTTCATTGAAATGGTTTATCCACCAACAATTTAATATTTTTAATCATTATTATATAATTATTAATGATATATAATGTTTCATTTGTAATCATATCCTTCAAGGGGTTTTGATTCAAATGTTTTTAATTCTGTAAGGGTTTTCTTGGTTTTAATTTTGATTTTTAGATAGAATAAATTTTGTGCACCATGTTTATTTGTATAGTGTATTTAATACCCATGGATGAATTTTTATCATAATTTTTTTTATTTCATGGGATTTTTTAGAAAATTCATGTTACTTTATTCAAGTGGATATTAATTCAGTTGAATCCCCAGTAGTAATGATTTTTGGTAAGTCAACTTTTATTCATTGAGTTATTATGATTATGTTAAACTTATTTCATATATGTTGGGTAAATTATACCCATTTATTATTTTATATGGTATTATATAATTTTTATAAGGATATTCATTCATACATAAATAATTTGACAAATATTTCTCATTTCTTGGTATTTATTTCCTGTAATGGTTATTGGTGACTCAAATCTCCTTCTTTGAGTTACAATGTTTTTTCTGGGAATTTGTTATTCCATGCTTGGGATATTATGACATAATATTTTATTATATGATATTTTATAATCCTTTTTTGGAAAATTATGTTTGATATAAATAATGTTTTATTACTCTTTTTATATTGTGGGATTTAAAAAAAGGGATGTTAAGATGTTTTAAAAGGTTTTCAATTTAAAAAACATGTGTTCTATCTTCCACACCACAATTATTTTGGGAAAAAATTATGTAATTTTAAAGGATCCATTATTGTATATTGTTTTTAAAATTAATTGTTTTCAAAATATTTCACTTCAACTTTTTAGAAATTACGTTCTAAAGTGACTCTTTAATTTATCTCTTAATTTAATATTAAAATTATTTTCTAAAAACTATTTTATGTTTTTGATCCCATTTTCCTTATCATATTCAAAAGGATTTAACCTCATGGGGTTCATGTTTCATGATTTATCCTCTAAAATATATTTATATTTTGGGATTTTGAACTCAAGGTATAAAAAAATTTGATTCTTAATCCCTTCTTGTGAGATAATGTTTGAAGCATTATTCTCCAAGGATGTTTTTCATCTATGTAAACATCCTTATAAGCTTTCTTTGTCACACTAGAGATATTTTATTTTTTTATAAATCCACAATATTTATCTAGGTGGTTTATGATTATTATATTCTAGTATTGACTTAGTCATATACTCATTGCTCTATAAGGTGTGAACATGACATTTTAAATAATTAAGATTTAATGATGCTCACCTAGAAAGAATGTTATTTTGTTTAATAGGGAACATTTTGACATTATTTATGTTTTTTATCCCAATATGGATGATTATTGAAAAATTTTATTATGTTTTTTTACTCATTATGTAAAATGATGAATTCATTGAACTTAAATAAGTGACCAGTGGGGCTCAATATTTTATTTCCCCTCATTAAATCGACAGATCCCATGAGAAAAAAATGTTTGGGTATTTGGTTTGTGCCTACCCAATTATATAAGATTTATTGACTATGGTATTAATAAAATTAATGAATTCTTTTCTACGGAATTGATGGAAAAATGATGTATTGGTTAGGTCTTGATGATAAGATCAAGATTTACTACATTATGCATTCCATCACCATGAATTCAATTCTTTTATCCATGTGATCTATTTATTTTAATTTATATCCATGGATATATTATGCTCTCATATTCGATTTATTATTACATTATAATGATTAATTATTCCCTACATAATATTTATGCCATGTTTATTCCATGTGTGTCTCATTTGCATGTTTTCCATTTCTGGGCATTTAATATCATCCCATATTATGTTTGTATTTTCCTAGGTTATAAAGAAAAGTATTACACATGATATGAATAAGAGAATGAAATTTTTGAGGGATTTTTGGGAGATTTTGAATGATTATTATGGATTAATTAGTTTCTTATTTAGTTGAAAATAAAATAAAATATCCATTAGTTGAGAAACACATGAGAATTATTAGTTTATTATTTTTCCTAATCCTATAATGCTCTAAACATAAAAGGTATTGGGAATATTTTGTAATGAAATATTTGATTAAATTCATGTAATTATGGGGTAGAGTTTTCTGGGAATATACAGTTGGTATTGAAAACCATATGTAAAGTATGTGTTTTGGGCACCAGATTTGATAGTATTGGTCTGAGGTGCTACAAGTCTATAATATTTTATAAAAATGGGATCATGAGAGTGAAAAAAGGACCCCTCATGGGGAGATTTTTCTAATTTTATAATTATTTTGTAAATTTTAAATTTTTAATGATAAGTTTAGAGAAATTATATTCACTTCCGTAATTTTATTTGTATTTTGTGATCTTTAATTTTATTATGTGATTGTGATCTCTCACATCCATGATTATAGAGGACTTAATCGAGGATTGGTCCCCCTGGGATATCTCATGGGCATTTGGAATCACTATCTTGAATTTTGTAATTTCTTATTTTCATGATTAATTCAGTGGTGAATGAGAGGGAAGGGGATAAAAGATTATCATAAACTCTTCCCATTTTCTGATGTATTCTCAAATTTATCAGATCATATCTCCCTCCTTTTTCTTGATCTATACAACACACTAGTGGAGTTATGTGGATTGGGAGATGAACAACATATGATGGAAGTTGGGTGAAGGGTGTTGGATTATTTCCTATTGGGGTATATTCATTATCTGACAGTATGGAGGAGGTGACATAGACATGCCTAGGGAGGACCCTGTTATGTGATTCATATAAAAATTTTGATATAGAGGAGAAATTACTGATTGTTTATGACTTGGTTATTGGGTGAGAACAATTTTTACAATGAAGAACCCCTGTGATCAAACCTAGGACAATTACCTTCCACTTTGATCCTTGTGTGTTTTCTATCTTAATTATATTTTCATAAAATGAAAAAACCAATAAATAAACTCACATTTATATATCCTTAATTTAAAATATATGTAAAAAACAAAAAATCGTGATTGACTGTGATTATTGAAGAATGAAATCTTGAGTCCTCGAGAATGACCTTGGTCAGTCCCACTATACTACATTCTTGGTTTTAAAAATTTTGTATATGAGACCCATGAAAACATTTCACATAAAACACGAACTTCTTTGTCCTAAAATCATCAAAAGAAACCATTGAACCAACTAGGGCTTCCCTCTCCCTCTCCACTGGCCTGCAGGTTTGGCCACATGGATCAAACCAATAGCTACACCCACTGTATCTCACCTAAAGAATGGCCAACAAAATCGCAAAGTTTCTACAAACCATGAAGCTCAATCATTAACCAAGTATCCATTAATTATTTTTTTCTCCCTCTTACACACCCTTTTTTAGGGTGCCCAATATTTTTTTTGGGATTTTAAAAATAGAAATTATAATTAGGGGTTAAGATTTTAAATATTTTCAAATATGGGTCTGAGGAAGAGTGAACCATAATCATGCTTTCATTTTACCTAGAAATATTGAATGAGGTTCATGCTTCCTTCATCTCACAATAAGAATCATTTACTATGTTCATTATTCCTGTACAATCCATAAATAGGAGGCGTGAACATGGTTGACGCCTCATATAGGGGAAAATTTATAAAATGGGCACCCCCTAATTTCTTTATTTTCCTTTTATGATTTTGCAGTGATGCTATACCAGATTGAAATATATTTATCAAATTATTATTTGTGGTCTTGATGAAGGTAAAATTTATTTTTTTAAAATTTATTTTTAATTAGTCTATTTATTTTGTTTATCAAGTTGTTTAGATTACTTAAAATATTTATAGATTATTTGATTTAAATAATATTTTGTTTGGATGATTTATATAGCGTTGAATTATTTAAAAAATTTAAATATTATGTTTGGATGATTTAAATATTGTTGAATGATTTACTAAATTTATATTGATTATTATATAAAAATTTAAATTATTTTAAAGAAGTAATGAATTATGAAATATAGTTGATCAGTGGTTCTAATAACTGTAAAATGATCTTGAGTTAAAACAAAAAATGTATATTTATTTTTTTACATGATTCTTGGAGAAAAATAAATCCTTGATAAAACTATATAAATATTTCCCCCTAAGATATAGTTGGTTTATTATTTTTATGATAAACCAAACCCACACTATATAACTCATGATCATTTTACTATTTTTAATTATAATGTTTTATTAATTTTTAATGTGAAAGTATGTAGAAAATTTCATAAAAAATAAAAAAGGATAAAATTTAAATTTAATTTTAAAATATTTAATTAATTATAAATTATTACAAGTCATGAAAAAAAATTCTTTAATAGATATATATTTTCAAAATAATTTAATGATTAATTTAAAAGTTTTTTAAAAATATTTTGAAAATGAAATTTATCTTTTATATACATCTATAAAATAAATGATAGGTTTATTTTTTAAAATTCTAATAGATATAATGTTTTAATTTTTTTATTAATGTAAATAATGAAATATATATTTCATGACTGCAAAATAATTTCATTCCCATCAAAATATTTCATTAATTCCAAAGACTTTCATGAATGCAGATGTCTTTTTCTTTTCTTCTCACTCATCATCACATGCTGATCATCACTTGTACCCACATGGATCACATTCCATCACCCATGTCATGACAGTTTCAATTTTTTTATTCTTGTTTATTTTTAAAGTTTTAAAATAATATAAGGAGTATATGGATTGGGAGGCAAGATGATACTTTTTTTAAAGTCAAATAAATACAATATTTTAATTTTTTTATTAAATTAAATTAAGTGATATATCATTCATGAATGCTAAAATATTTCAACACTACGAAAGGCTATCATGACTGCCAACTTATTTCGTGATTGGATAAGGATTTCATGACTCCAATAGGATTTATTGTCTACCAAAGGTTTTTATGATTTCCAAATACTTTTAGGGCTGCCAAATGCTTTTATAGATACTAAAGACAATCATAGCTACCAAATCCTTTTGAAAATGAAAAAGGATTTTGCCAATGCCAAAGGATTTTGCTACTGCAAAATGTTTCCACCATATCCAAAGGATTTTATCATTATGAAAGGATTTACTAATCTACAAGGGATTTATTTATTTAAAAAGTATTTTGTGACTACCAAAGTCTTTGACTATTTATAAATACCTTTACATCTTATAAACTTTTTTTCCACTACCAAAGGATTTTTCCACTACCAAAATCATTCTCCATGACCAAAGGATTTCACAAATATGAAAGGATTTCACAAATTCTATGATTTACAAAGGCTTTTCTACCACTAAATTATTTCATGACTACCAAGTAATAAATATTTAAGCAATGAAAAACCAATCCATGAAATGATATACTAATCCATATAAAAAATCACAAGATCTTATCACATTTATTTAACTATAACTAATTAAAAAATGTTAGGAATTTGAAGATGCAATATAATTTTTTATAAAATTTTACTAAATTACTTTATTGGTCATCATTTATTCATCCATATACAGTAATAGAGTAGGAATTTATAATGATCAAGACCTTAGATATAGTTTACCACTGATAAGAGTTTCTAATATTCATGATTGTATAACATTGGGATAATTTTGTATGAGGATTAAAAATATCTTAAAACTGAGGGACAATAAAGTAATTACTTCAATCACATATCATCATCTTCAATATGATGATCATCTAAGGTACATTTAATATCCTCATCTCAATGATGAGTATTTCTTAGAAGCATCATCCATGTTCAAAAAATAATGTAATAATGATTTAATGGAATTGTATGTTTTAAAAAACAAAACCTTTTCAAGGTTCAAATCCATTTATTTTTTGTAAAGATTTGTGTTTTTACTTTAGTGAGATATGAATGAAGTGTTGTAAGGTGATTCAAGGGTTGTTCTGAAGGTGTTAAGGGGGGTGTGAGAGGCCTAAAATTATAGAAATGTGGGGTTGTAGGTTGGGTTCATAGTTACTATATAGTTATGCTAATCATGTACCCAAACCATGTTATGGGTGTAGGGTCTTATAGTTCCATTTTCATGGTTGGAACATAGTTCTTCAAACTGTGCGAGTCTTAGTTTAAACCAAGAAAAACTTATAATTTCTTTTAGACATGATCAAATGTTTTATACAAGTTTTACCAAATAGTGTATCTCCCCTAGACCAATCCAGTTAGGTTTTCATGGTTGGTGTATAGTTTGGTAAACTATGTGTCCAAACTATACGGTCTTCTGAGTAACATAAAAATTAGGAAATTTTATGTTTTCCCTATTGGAGTTGGTTCCCTAAAACCAACTACTTTATACTTTAGATTTTTTTTATATTCACAGACTTAAATATTAATAAATACTTTATCATATATTGATTTTTCTTTTGCATAATAATTATGTGATAATGTCTTAGAGTTTCCATCACTTTGAAAATATCATAATATTTCCTCTATATGATGAAAACCATGAAGTGTCATGATAATATTCTTAAACTATATGTTTAATAGTCATATGAAGTCATTTTATGGGACACATGTGATATAGAATATCATGAGTTGGATACTCATAAGAGGAAGATACTTCATCTCATGAAGTTTATAGTTGGTAATATCTAATATGGGAGATTATGAGGATAGACCCACCAGTAAGAAATCCACATGTTTATGTGTTATTGGATATTACTATTTGTGAACATGTGTAATGATCCTAAGAATTTAATATTATTATTAATACATATCACAAGTAATATAATTAGATGTATTTCATTAAACCATGATGACATATATTTACAGTGATTTTGGGTATGTTGGGTTCATAAAAAATGACAGAACATCCCTCCTCGACCCACTCTATGAAAAGTATCCAGACAGTTCACCATGTGACCTTAGGTGCACTTTATCATATTCCATAGGTTTCAAAATAGCAGTGGGGGTCTAATTTGGTACTTTGAGGCGACTATACCCCCTATATTAGAGTGAAAACTAAATATAAAATAACCAAAATACCATACACAATAGTAAATAATCAGAGTATTTAGAATAAATAAACATCGATCAATAATACATAAAATTCCATAAAGGCCTAAACAACTATGCTATACATACAATAGTCTTCCCACATGACTGGTCATATATACATACAAAAAATAAAATAAATAAAACAAACGGGATCTATTTGACCTCTAAGATGAACCACATACAGTCTCAAAATAACATGCAGGCAATCCTACATGAACATGCTATCATAGGTCTCAGCCCAATCAGTTCCTAAAACCAAGGGAATGTATTCTCAAGTACATAAGTGGAGTGGCGGCCTGAGTAGGGTGTGAGTAAAAAACTCAATAGGGAACTACCAACATAGTCTCATACTCTTCAACATATACAATGATATGTGCATGTGATGTTCTCATCTAAATTAAAAGATAACCCCAAATAAATAATTTACCACTGATCATTAGATCTATGAACTCGATCAACCATACCTACTTTGTCTAGTGCTAGGGTGTCTCTAAGCATGTCATGATAACCATTCTTCCCATGTAACACACAGGTTCCATGTCCATGTAAAACCCAACCAACCATCACGAATCTAGGGATCCATCCTAAGATAGTCCTATAACCAAGATACATATCCATGGAAACCACAATCATATCCTAATGACTCTGGGGATGAGGCGCATGACAACCCTATCTCTAATATCCATATCCATGGTAGCCCCAAATATATCCTTAAAAATTTGGTGACATGGACCATGGAGGCTCTATCTCTAAGCTACATACCCATGGAAACCCCAATATTATCCTCAAGGCTCTGGGGATGAGGGACACATCAACCTTATCTCTGAGCTCCAAATATATAATAACCCTTAATTTTTACATCAGTCTTGAGGGTGAACTTGGTATGTGAAGGAAACACAAGGTTAGTTAAAATTTATTCACCCATCATTGCTGACCACATCCCCTAGGGTTCACCAATCTAGTATGGGTTTCAAGGTAACACTTGCAACCATATAACATACACTACTCAGGATTAGTCTTCCAATGAGGGACCCTGGGTCCCCTCAGTTTCAGTAGAGCAGAGGCACCTTCATGTGGGTCCTCCATCTCAATAATAGTCTTAGGTCAATACTTGATGCATTAGGACATTACATCCCATAAAATCTTTAGTAGGGTATGGCAAACTGGATGACTACACTAGTTCTATCCACATTGGTGGTAGTTAAGGAATGACCCATGACCTTTCTCAATCCCAAGGGCTATTCTAGGTTGGTCTACACACCCAACTCAATCCTAGTTTTCTTAAGGTGTATCCAACTTATCCTAGTCACATCATATGGAAGGGGGTCTCTCTTCCTGTCTTCATTCTAAAGATCCTAAATAGCTCAAATAACAAGAAAGGTTCTCTAAATACTACTCATCTGAGGATCATTAGGTCCACCATTGGCTCTAGTTTTGAGGTGTCTCAAGGTCCTCATCTTGGAAATCAATGGATGAGGTGTCAAGCAGGCACACAAGGCTTGTTTGTGGCCCCCATCATTCATATATTCTAATTAACCATTTTAAATTAATTTAAACATCCCATTTAATTAAAGTAATCATAGGTATCATTTTTAATGGATTTCCCAAGCATCCACATGAAATATAGATAATATAAATTCCATAGGGAAAGTACTTAAGATAATCTACCTCATATGAAGCTTTTCCACTTAATGCCAATGGCCGAAATATCCGTCAAGGACTCTTAAGATTTTACAAACTTTCCCCTAATAAAATAGACCCATATCAATGCACCAAGATCATAACTCATTCCAAGAAACAATAATTAATTAATTATAGAAATTATAATTAATTAATTAATTAAATTCAAACTTTTCATATTACCAGTTAACTCATTGGGTCATCCTTCCATGATAAAACTATTGGAAACAAAGTTAAATCCACTCCCAACACATCCTCGAATATAGATTTCTCTCAAAAGGAACAATTAAAACTTCTGATTCAATATATTGATAAAAATAATTTAGGGAAAAACACTTTCAAAAATTCTTTAAGGTGATATACCGTAATATGATGATGTGTGAAATTAGGTGGGAATCATCTCAAGTTGACATCTTTCTGGGATGGGAGAATTCCCTGTCATAAATGATAAATTCCACCATATTTTAATGGAATCTATAAATAAGACAAAAAATAAGAAACTATGGGGGGAAACAATGTGAAAGGATAGAGGTTGAAGATATTATCCACTAAAATCATCTAATCTCACCTAGAATCACTATGAATGGTAGAGAGTGAAGGAAGAGTGGTGCCAAATAATCCCTCCTATGCACATTCTGCTTGCTCGATGAAATAAGGAATGGGGGATTTGAATTAAAAAAAATAGTTTGGACTAGTTTCATGGTGTGAATCAAGGGTCCACACCATGATTTTTTGAGAATAACCCCCAAGATCCCCCTTTTCATTCCATGAAACCTTTGGGTTCACCCGATGAACCCCTTCACATTTGGAATCATTTATTTTTTATGTGAAAGACCTACTGTATCCTTTTTCAACAGCCTGAGCCACTCGTTCCTCCTCTGGTGCTCATATGAACCCCCAAGACTTCCATATAAACTTAAAAAATGTATGGAAACATCATTTTGGATGCTAAAACCCTTAGAATCACATTTCGATTCTCATATCAAAAAATGACCCATCCACTAATGGAGACATTCAAATTCCCACTAAATTTCTCAACATTTAGAGACATGGGTTCTTATAATCTCCCCACTATAAAACTTCTCATCCCCTAGAAGTCTCATAAACCATTAATAAAATTAACTTGACCAATATAATTCACTTAACCATGATCAGTTCTCCTTGTTTTACTCTAAAGAATCAAATGATTTTCTACTGGAAAATTACAAAAATGAAGTGCATTATTCATCAAAACCTGATCCACCACTAATAATCACTACTGAACCAATATAATACACTTCATGATGGGAATATATTATAAAACACCACTATTTCATGATCTAATTCATTACTTTACTTATGGTGTTCCCGCACCATAAGACTATGTTTCCAAGGCTGATCCTGAGTCATGGTGCTCCCCACCATCGAAATTGGATACCAAAACATATTCCTAGTGGTCTAATGAACGTCTTGACATAGTTTACATATTACTATATCTTAATATGAAAAAAAACACCATAGTTGGTATCACCTATCATCTCCAATTCTGATCCAAAACAGATGAGTATCCACTGCCCACACATATGGCCCAAAACTTCTGACCTTTCCTCAGAAGGTCCCAACCAAACCACAAAATACCCTTTTCATAACCAAACCAAATTACATGAATCATTGTTCTAAATTACCTATATTTCTAAATAATTTGTCCAAAAAAAAACCTTCAGAACTTTTTATCACATGTTTCACCCCTAAAACATGTAATTAATCTTGGATCACCCCATTAAATATTTCATAAAATGGGAATCACCCCACAAACCACCTTCTGATCACATAATAACATATAGAGCTTGATGTCCACACACCTACTCTGTCCAAATTCTCATTTGTATATCAAATCTAGTGTTTACACAAGACCATATTAATTGAACTTTATAGATCACCGATGTCTAAATGCCACCTCAGTCATCCAATGGCCTATCCAAACAAGGCAATGTCCCTTGTCACATGAGGGTCACCCTCTAATATCCTATGGTGGTATCCACACCATATGACTTTATTTATACTTATCTATGAGAACAACCCCATAGGAGGCCCTTCATCAAACCAAAAAAGACATTTAGATAGATGGTATATAGAAAATTCTCTCTCATTATACTCAGGATGATGCCAAGATGCTGGGCATGATCGTCTCTAGACTAGGAGCACTCTAAGATATTTTTGATGATTACCCCCACAAACCCATATATTTTAGATGTCATTTATTACTATAGGGACATTTAAAACCCATTCAAAGGTCTCAAGAATCCCTAACCACAAGCATTTCATCAAATCCCAACCACCATGATTGAAGAGGTACTCATTTGAAAAAACTCACCACTACCTCACAAATCTCTTTTAGGAAGCTTTGAATGATAGTTTGTGTGGCACGAATTCCACCACACTACTCGAGTTCTTCTACTACATGATGAATGATTCATAATAGAAAAACATATGATCCATCTTAAAGATCCAAAAACCAATAGAGCTGGTGAAAATCACATTGATTTTGATGAAAAATTGGTGATTACTCTTGATCCACCCATTCACATATCCCAAATGGAATCACACATCTCCAACACATACCTACCATTTTGACCTCACTAGAAACCTTATGTTTTCATGCTTTCCCGAGACATTTCACTGAACCTGACCCAAAATCCCATGAGTTGTATGTCACCAGAACTAGGCTCAAATTCCCATTCAAGAAGCTGACCATCCCCCCTAGCCCATCAGACTCATTGGTTTTGATTCATCCTTGATGTTCCCATACAACAACCCAAACTTTCACATAAGTCAAGTACAAATGAATACCCACCCATAACCCTATACACAATTCCTTGATTAGAAGAATATATCTATGATCTAACTACTATCGACTCCCCCATTAAATTTCAACATCGATTCCTACATCAAATATTGATAGAATATAAGGTTCTTGCATTATAATGATCATAATCCTAAAAACCATCCTTAAAGACATTTAGAAGAACTCAAGGTGCTTCCTTAAGAAAGAAACCAAGTAAAAACTATTCCATTTATAGAAAATTGACAATACATACCATGCATTGATCCTAAAATCTAAAACACCCACACATCAGGGTAACCCATAAATCACCAAACACCTTGAATCCACACCAAATTCATAGTCACAAACTAAAGGTAATTGGGTTTTCACACTTATCTCAAAGGCAGGGTATCAAGTTAAGGTCACTAGGTCTGAATACCTAGGCATAGACCAACCCAAAGAAGTCTATAGATCACAGTACATCCATAATTTTGTCATCCCAATGTGCCATGTCATCAACATATCTTAACACTTATCTATTGGGTCTCACATATGAAAGGTTTCATATGCCAAAACAATCATTCAAAAATTTGGTCACACGTTCTATCCAAAAATCAAAACATCAGACTACTTGATGGAGGATTAGGCCACATAACCAAACCTGAATAGAAACAATCCACAAGGGTAAAAAGGTTATGCACCTATTCCATACTAACCCACTAGGGTCATTGAACCTATTGTGCATGAGGACCATGCCATTGTCGTCCTAATCATGGGATGTCTCTCTGTAGATTCCCATGAACTTACATCTGAAAAAAACTCCATATATAAGTCAGCCTAGCTAAGAAGAATACCACCATGTACTTATACATGAAAAAAATAAAATGATATGTTTTTTACACTTTAGACAATTGATCCTTTTTCATTAGTAAACTCACACACTAGCATGCCTATATGTCATTTGAATCCAATGTGCCTAATATGATTCATGAGATGCCTCTTGCCTCTACTATCCAAGAGTAAAAGTAAACTCTATATCCTCTTTACAATGAGATAAGAGCCAGATATTCATCATAAATCAAAAAATTCAAACTACATGTGCATCTAACAAGGGAAAAAATCAAATAAAACTATAATAAGGAAAATCAGAACAAAATCCCCATGACCTGGTAACCTAGACTTCCTATTAGAATATGTTTTCTTGACACACCAGCCCGATATCCATCAAAGACCCCAAAACATTCCAAAATCTCCAGTCTACTAGATCCCAAATAGTAAACCAATAGAAAAAAACTACCTATGACACCACTTTGTGACGTCCCGACCTGAATCTCTCTATGAAAATTAGCTAGACCAGTTCATCTCATGACCTCAGGAATTCCTCCCTATACGCTAGAGGCTTATAACTAGTGGAGGGGGTCTAAAGTGGTATTATGGTGAGACTATACCTCATATATCAAAGTGAAAAATAAATTTAAAATAACAAAAAATACCATCTATAATAATAAATAATCATAGTATGTAGAATAACTAAACATCCATCAATAATACATGAAATGTAATAAAGGCCCGAACAACCATGTTGTACATAAACCTGGCCACCCACTAGGTCGGTCATAGATAAATACAAAAAAACAAAATAAATAAAACAAAAGGGATCTACTGCATCTTTGACCCGAACCACATCTAGTCTCCAAATACTTTCTAATATATCCTGCCTGACCATGCTGTCTTGAGCCTCAACACAACCTTTTATAACAACCAAGTAAATGTATACTCAGGTACCCGAGTGTAATGGCATCCCAATTAGGGTTTCCAGTACAAAATTTAGTAGAGAACCACCAATGAAGTCCCATATTCACTAGAATATGCTATGATATGTTCATGTTATGTGATCAACTGAAATAAAAGACAACTTTAAATAAATAAATTACTATTGATCATCGAGTATCTGAACTTGATCAATTATACCTACTTTATATAATGTCAGGGTGTCTCTAAGCATGTTTCAATGACCATGCATCCCAAGTAACATGTGATTTCTAAGTCTATAGAAACCCCAACCAGTCCTCATGACTTTGGGGAAACGTCCCATAACATTCATATCACTGACATACAAATCCATGGAATACCCAATAATATCCTCATGAATATGGGGATGATATCCATGAGATCCCAATCTCTAATATCTATATCTATTTAATCCCCAAATATATCCTCATGAATCTAGGGATGGGGCTTGTGGTATCCCTATATCTGAGCTCTATATCGATGGTAGTCCCAATTGTATCATCACGACTTTAGGGATGAGGCCTGTGATAACTCTATATCTAAGATCAAAATACACATAATCCCCTCCCAATTACATCATCCCCAAGGGTGAACTCTATAATTGAAAGAAACAAAAGAGATGTATGAACACCCACAACCATCGTCCCTAAACACAACCCCTAGGGTTCACCAATCTGGTATGGGTTCTAGTGTGACACCCACAAACATCTCAAATACACCAATCAGGGGAGGTCTGTCAATGAGACACCCACTAGGACCCCTTGGTCTCTATAAAATAGAGTAACCATCAGATGGGTCCTCCATCTCAATCACAGTCTTGGGTCAACACCTGATGCACTAGGAAATCACATCCCATGATATCGTCAGTAGGATAGAAGATCCTAGATGGATACACTAGTTTTCACCACATTGGTGATTCTCAAGGAATTCAATATAGATTATATCAATCCTTAGGGTCACTCTAGGTTATCCCACTCACCCAATATAATCTCAGGCTACCTAAGGTCTATCCACCTAGGCTTGGTCACATGAAACGTGAGTGGTTGACTCTTCCCACATTTTTTTGATAAGCCTAAAGAACTCGAAGTATAAGAAGGGTCCACTAAATCCCACTCGACCTAGGATCTATGGGTCCACCATTGCCTATATAATTGAGGTGTCTCAAGGTCTTAGTCTTATTCATAAAAAATGAGGCCTCAAGAAATTTTAGAGGGGTTTTTCATGACTCCTAACATTCATCTACTCCAATTAAGAATTTTAAATCAATTAAAACATGAAATTTAAATAAAGTAACTTGAGGAATCTCTATCAATGGAATAACCAAACATCCACATGAAACATTTAAAAAATAAATACCATAGGGTAAGTATACGAGACCACCTACCTCATATAGATATTTTACACATGATGCTAAGGGATAAAAGTAGCTACTAAGGCCTACCAATCTTGTACAACCTCTCCCCCGATCAACTAGACCCATCTCAATGCCCCTATATTCTAATTCACATTAATAAATAAGAATTAATTAATTATAGAAATTATAATTAATCAATTAATTAAATTCAAATTCAGTATATTACTAGTTAACTCATCGAGTCACCCTGTAGTGCTGAAACCATCAAAAGAAAAGGTTTGGTCCACTTCTGATGGTCCTTGGATCTAGGATTCTAAAAAAACAAAATTAAAATTTATGATTTAATAGATTTATAAAACTATTATATGGAAAAACCCTTTAAAAAATTCAAGACAATGACTTACCTCAACGAGAAGATGTGTGAAAGTAGGTGAACATAATATTAGGTTCCCCTCTTCTTAGGCTGAGAATAATCACCATCATAAATAGTCAATTTCACCATACTTTGGTGGAGTTTATGAATAACCTAAAACAAAAACTCTAAAAATTAGAAACTATGGGGGAAAAAGTAAAAAAAAATATGGAGGGGGAAGATCATACCTTTTGAAATTATCTGATCACATATAGAATCAAAAATAATGGTGAAGAATGGAGGGAGAGAGGTTCTATATGATTCCTCTTATGTATGTTCTTCTTGTACAGTAAAAGAAGGGGGGATTCCCCTTTGAATTTTAAAAATAATCTTTCCTAGTTTCCTGACATGACTCAAGAGGTCATGTCATTAATTTTTGGGTCATCCCCTAGGCACCCCCTTATCATGTCATGAAATCCCTAGTCACACCCAGTGAACCCCTTTCATATCATTAATAATTATTCATGATGTGAAAGGCCTACTATAACCTTTTTCAGCAGCTTTAGCCACCCTTTCTTTCCATGGTACACACCCAAACCCCCATTACTTCCATAAAAACTTAAACCAAATAAAAAAAATCTCATTTTTGTATGATAAAACCCTCATAACCTCATTCCAATTCTTGGATATCAAAATGTCCCATCCACCAATAGATAAATCAGAATTCCTATTGAAATTATCAACCCATATGGATGAAGGTTCTTAAAAATGATATGTTATTAATAAACAACTTTATGAAGGATTTGTCTCTTCCATCATTGAGGAAGTTAATATCTTATCCCTTTGATCATAATGAAACCATCGAATTAAATTCTTTTGCCATGGTGCATTGACGAGTTCATTTTAGGAAGTTAAATAAATACGTATCAATCATATAGGTTGATAAAATGAGTATGAAAACTACTTGATGAGATATTGAGACAAATGAATTATATTAAAAAATGAGAATTCATATGTAGTTTCCATTGTTACAAAATTAAATTCTTCTTTTATGGTGCCTTTACATGTTGCAAGACATAGATATTGGACTTTATATGAGCTCACCCAATGTCACTAAAGGAGAGGCCTAGAGGGTCACACACTTAGTGTATCCATTGATCTTAGTTAAATATATTTTTTATTTAATAATTGGGATTATTGATAATATTTATTCAGTCACTAATTATATGTGAGTTGAATATTTAAATAAAAATTTATTTGAAATATCATTAAATATAATGTTTATTTTTCTCTTATTTTATTTGCAAGGTAATAAATATTAATATTTAATTAATTACATGAACATTAAAATATATATTTACTCACATGAACATGAATATAATATTTATTTATTTACTGAATAATATTTATTATTTGAGGATAGGTAAATGCTAAGGAAGGTGGATAGGCCAAGTTAAGAACTTGGTAATGACAATTGTATACTGAATATCATTTAAATTAATATTAATTTATTTTTTAATAATTATATTATCTGTGTGTCATGCACATGTCAAATAAAATAATAATAATAATAATAATCATATTATTATTAAATGCGAGGTTATCTAAGGATTAAGATACTAGCTTAGGTCATATGTGTAATTACTAATTCTCTAACCAAGCTCTATTTATGCTTGATTATATCATTTCTATGGTGTGGTGGTCATGCATAAAATATCCTCAATCTAGTGAATTATTTTAATGAAGATTGTATTTAGGGTTTCCTCTCAAGATCAAGAGAATATCTTCTACCCTTCCTATTCTCAATAACTATATACAAGAGAGATAATATTTAATCTTGAGGGATTGTGTTGCGACCAAGATGAGAAATTTAAGATAAATAGATTATTTGTTCCAACACTCAACATTTCTCTAAGGTTGTTCAGAGATCATAGGGTATGTGTGAATCAACACTAGAGGGATCCTAATTTGGATCCTCTTAGTGCAATGATGGTACATCACATACAAGGTTTGATCAATCAACACCTACATCAAATAAGGTACTCAAGACCGAGGTAATTTCTTACTATTATTTTAGTTATAAATTAAATGTGAAAGGTTCTATCTTATGGTTCCAAGATTATTTTGTTATGGTTTGTCAGATATAATCATGAGACATGTTTCTCTTTATTAGGATCCTATGATTTATTCATCAGATTCATCAAAAAATATCATTAGTCATGGACCCAACTAGCTTCTATAGTATCCAGTATATTCAAGTTATACTAGAATTTTCATGTATGAATTTATAATTATTTAATTTATTAATCATTATATGCATTTTTTATTAGTTCTTCATTTATAATTTATTTATTATTTTATTAAAAATTTCAAGATATATTCTTCGTTCACCTTCATATAACCAAGAACTGGTTCAGAATAGATTAATAACATTCAATGAACCCATTTAGAGGTGGCAAATATTTTGGATAGATAACGTAGAACAACACAACGTGTAGTCCATAGGTACATGCCATGTATCTAGGTTCTTTGAACTAGGAAAAGCCTCAAACTAATTCATATATTTCATGATAATAAAATGAAATATAGCATCATTACATTCCACTTGTTTATTGGGAAATATTATAACATGACTTATCAGACTAAAAGATGTTTAGCTGGCATATATGCCAGGTAGCCCATGCATTTCTACAACGAAATTTATAGAAACAACATAGTCAAATGCACATTGTGTATTTATTAAACAATAAATAGAGACTTACAACCATGAAACAGAAATGATACATAATTTGTATCTATTTTACTCATTGTGTAACTCATAAATGTATATGGTGAAATACACACTAATTCCCTAAGCATGTACTATAGATGGATGACAAGAAAAATGCATGATGTGTAATTGGATTTTAAAATCCATGTATCTCATACCAATATACATGAAAAAAAATAAATTTCACCATAAATCTAGTAAACATGGTTCCTCATGTCATAAATTGACAGTACACTCTATGTGATATTTTTTAAATAATATTAAATTCTTAACTAATTTCTATGTTAAATCCAAAACTACATGTCATGTAATCCACATGCATTAGAATCACTATACACCATGTAATTCAATATGTTCCCATGTGTTATTAATTAAAAGTACACATTATATAATTATGTGACATATAATGTAAACTACATAATTTTTGAGTGTACAATACACAACCATAAAAAATGTTGGGTAGTTAATGGGTACACCCCGCGTTGTCTCAAATTACACAACATGTTCTTAATTAATTTTAAATAAAATTAATTAATTAATTATTTTTAAAAATTATATCATATGAGAATATCTAGGACAATTTATATGAATATTAAGATAAATGAATGAATGAATTAATAAGATAATTAATTTATTAATTTAGGCATTTTATCTTAATTAAGAATGATTAAAATGGTTCTAGTTAATTAAATTCATATTCATTTCATTTATGTGACAATTCATGATCTTGATTGACCAATGTATTTGTTGTATTTATATTTAGTTTAATATTATTTCATGAGTTTTATATGTAATAATTTTTTATTAAATTAAATATGATGTCATACGATTCATACCTTCCCTTTATTATATAGGACCTATGTTCCCATGGTTTATTTTATATGTCCCATATCCCTGGTTTCCCTCACTAGCATGTGAGTATAAAATATATAACAGATGGATCTGGTAGTGGTTTGGGTTCTAAGTTAAGGTGAAACCAACCATATGATATAGGGGTATATGATGGGATATTTTAACTCTCGATCCAAGATTAATTCATGGAGTTTCCCATTGGGTTATAGTTTGATCTATTTTACACTCAATAAAACACCCATTCAAAATATTAGGATTAATTCACTTTAGTTATTTTATTTTTGTACATTTCATGGTTACTTTTATGAATGATTTATCCTGATCACTAAATAAATGAATTAAAAAGCATGAAATATAGAATTAAAATAAATGGATTATGAATATATTGTTTTATTATAACATGGTTAATTAATTATAAAAAATACATATAATATTAACAAGCAATGGAAATATAAAATAAGGAAATTTATGCATAATAAATAAAATCTACCCAGTTTATATTAAGTTAAAAACCTTCCATTATCTATGTTAAGATGCACCCATAGTTAAAGCTTCAGTCAGACCATAATTAAGGGGAATTTAATTATTAGGGAGTCTAAATAAATATGATGGGTTGACTTAACCAAACATAAATTGGGTATAATGGCCATAGTTTATTCAATTAAAATTTAGAGTCAAGTGTTGATGAAATAAAAGTCAAGATATTAGGATTAGGGAGTCCACTCAATAGATTAAGGTACTGCAAACTATAAGTTAGAAATACCACCCACCCAAATACCTTATTATGATTTTCATGGACATAGTATAGGTTATGAGAAGGTAAATAAAAATATTTTCTTTTATAATTTCCATGTGATAGTATATTCCAATTCCAATGACGAGGGTTATTATAACCAAATAAAATAGCAGGATACTAATAGGATAATTAAATTATTTCATCTCACATATTTTAGAAAATTGGGATAAATTACTTATATTTGTTTTTATTTTATCGTAAAAAATTAAAATTGGAAAGTCCATCGACCACTTTATCCCTATGATCCATACTGAATAAATGTAACATATTTAATGGTAATAACTTCCAAGAATAATAAAAGAACTTGTTCATTGCATTACACTATGAAGAAAAGATTTATGTGCTAGAGTCCCTAATTTTTGATCCACTTGCTAAGGAGGTGAGTGATGAAGAGCTCGTTGTCTTTGAAAATTTATTGGATGATGGACTAGATGTCTATTTATTGATGCTTCCATCTATGTATGATGAACTCATGAATTCTCATGAAAATATAGATTCTTATGGAATGTTCAAGAATCTCTATGATCTTTAACAGTAAAGAGTTATACATGAGAATTTTAATATCTCCAAGGCACTCTTGATGAGAAAACATGGAGAGGATGTTCTTACTAGGCCTTACATTGTCAAAATGACTGGATCTATTGAGAGTCAATACATTATAGGGTTTAAAATACCCAATTAATTGTGAACGAATCTCATTATTATTTTACTCCTTTAGAGATTATATAGTTTTATTGTAAATTTTAATATAAAAAATGTTGATAAGTCTCTCTGAGATCTCCTTACTTAGATTCACCAATTTGATAAGTAAATGAATTGTAAAAAAACTTCAGTGCTTAGGGTGAACAATATTAAGGAAAAAATGAAGAGCCTCAAAATAAATTCTAAGTCTAAGGCTTCTTCAAAACACCCCTTCAAGATACAAAAGATAAAGGGGTAAGTAAGGTATCATGATAATATATTTTTCTTGTGGTAATAAGGGACATTGAAAGAATAATTTTCTATGAAATTGAAGCAAGGGGAATCTATAGGTTCATTCTTCATATAGTGAAATCTATATATTTCTACAAATTGGGTATTAGATATAAATTTTTGTGCTCAAATTTTTATCCAATTATAAGAACCAAGTATATTTATAAGTGTATCAAGAGGCGAGGTAGATCTATGAGATACTAATGGATCCAAACTCACTACAGTAGCTATTGGATACTACCACCACACATTTCTGATAGTATTGATCATGGTTTTAAAGAGCCGTTATTATATTATATGAATTACCAAAATCATTATTTCTATATCCTCTATTGATGTGGATGAATTTATTTCCAAATTTGGGAATAAATATTTCTATTTTTATAATGATAGAATATATTGTAGTATGAAAACCTAAATAATGGTATTTATTTATTGGAATACACAAACCAAGTAATGATAATTGATAATGAATCTAGTTTTCATGACTCATATCATGCTCAAATATAGAATCACCAGCTAGGTAATGTAAATGAAAAGGACTTTATAAAATTTTACCAAGATGGATATTTATATTATTTTGAACTAAAATCACTTGAAATATGTCATGATTGTTTGAAAAGAAAAATGACCAAAACTTCATTTAGTGGAAAGGGTGAAAGGGACATAGAGATTCTCAATTTAGTTTATATAGATGTGTGTATACCATTTACTTCAGAATCAAGGGGTGGATTCTAATACTTCATAACTTTTACTGATTAATTTAGTATATATGGATATTTATACTTAGTGAGGTATAAGTCAGAATCCTTTGAAAAATTCAAAGAGTATAAGAATGAAGGTTATAATAGACTTGATAAAAAGATAAATAAATTTCACTCAGACCATACTGGAGAATATATAAACCAAGAGTTCATTTATTATGTATAGGATTTTGGGATTCTATCTCAACTCACTTCTCATTATACACAAAAATGAAATGGTTTAATTTAAAGGAAGAATAACACCTTACTAAACATGGTGAGATCAATGATGAGTCATGTAAGAAGTAAACTATTCTTTTGGGGGTACACATTAAATAAAATGATACACATCCTAAACTGAGTTCTAGTTAAAGTGGAAAATGGTTTTCTGTACCAGATTTGGTATGGAAGCAAACCCATTTTTTAATATATATGAGTGTTGGTTTGTAAAGTGCTTGTTAAGATGTCTTCAGGTAATATAATTTCACCCTGAGGCTCTATGTGTATCTTTATAGGGCATGCTAAGGAAACTAAAGGATATTACCTATAAAACCCCTTAAATAAGAAGATTTTGGTTAACAAAATTTCCATAATTCTTAAGAGAGAGAACATCTCTAAAAGAGATAGTGGGAGTAAGATATACTTTAATTAATTCACTACTCAAGATACCCAAGATTTGACACATGAATAGATTTTATAAATCCCTATGGAAGAGTACATTCTAGAGTCACGATTACCATATAATAATATGATAGAGGTTAGAGAACCAAAAAAATATGTTTTTATAGTCACCAATGATGGTGACTCATTATTAGTTGATAATAATGAACTTAAAACCTATAAGTAATAAGTAAAGGGAATAAAGGATGTTAGATGGAAATATCCCATGAATTATGAAATTGATTTTATGTACCAAAACCTAATCTATATTTTTTTTAATTCCTCCATTGGATGTCATGTTTTTTAGTTACAAATGGGTTATTCAAGAATAATCTGGATATGGATGGACAAGTCAATACCTATAATGAATGATTAGTTGTTAAATGGTATAAAATATGTCAAGGAATAAAATATGATGAAACATTTTATATAGAATATATTCTAAAATCCATTAGAATTCTAATTGGCATAACAAGTTACCATGACTATGAGATTTAGCATATGAATGTTAGAAAAAATTTCATTAATAGGAACCTTTAAGAAGATTCCTATATGACACAACCATAATTGTTTTTGATTCTGAAGGATTTATAAAAGGTATGAAAACCATATAGATCCATTTATAGATTAAATCAAGCATCCAGGTCCCATAAAATTTATTTTTATGATTCCATAATAAAATTTGGTTTCATGAATAAAAAATTTTAGCACTGTTTCTACAAAAGATTTAGTGGGAGTGAAATAATTTTTTAATAGTTTATGTTGATTGCATACTATAAATAAGAAACAAGATACCAGTATTACAATTTGTCAAGATGTGTTTGAATAAAGGTTTCTACATAATATAATTATGTGAAGAAATATATATTCTTGGTATCAAAATAAATTATGATAGATCCAAGAGGCTTCTTTTACTAATTCAAAGTATATACATTGAAAATAAACTGAAGAGATTTAGTATGGATAAATCCAAGAGGTGATTATTTCCAATCTCACATGACATACAAATCTCCAAGAAAATGTGTCCTAAAAAATTAAAGAGTGATAGAGGATGGAAAGTATCCCATAAATATCTATGATAGTGTCAATCAAGTATGCTATGCTATGTACTAGGATATATGTCACCTACACCTTAAGTGTGAAAGTTAGATATTAATATATTCTAAGATATTTACATTAGATGGAATTAAAGTCTATCCTAAATTATTTGAGGCATACTAAGGATATAATAATGGTTTATAGAGTAGATGAGGAGCGGGTCATCATGGGATATGAAGATGCTAGTTTCTAAAAATATCAAGAAAATTTGATATCACAATTGGGATATATCATCAATCTCAATGGAGGTGTTATGTGCTGGAAGAGATCAAAGTTGGGGTCACCGATTATATAGTAGAGTCCAAGTATTTTGCAAAAACTAATGTATCTAAATAAGTAGTGTAGATATGTAACTTCATCCAAGAGTTTTATGTGGTTCCTTACAGTAAATATCCTATCACACTGTATTGTAATGATACTATAGTGGTGGCTCTTACTAAGGACCCAAGGTCACACCAGTGGATAAATATCATACTCTAGAAGTATCATCTCTTGAGGGAATTTTATCAGAAAGGTGACATCATTGTAAGAATATTTTCTATAGAAGATAATGTGGTAGACCTATTGACTAAAGACCTATCTCAGTATAAGAATGAACATTATGTGAGAGCAAGCTAATTAAAAGTTATTAGCTGTTGGTTCCATTCCAAATGGGAGTCTATTGGAGTTGGTTCCTTAGAACTAACTAATTTGTACTTAATATTTTTTAAATATTCATAGATTTAAATATTAATAAATACCTTATCACATATTTATTTTTCATATTCATAAATTTAATGTAATAACTTCCTAGAGTATTTTTCACATTGGAAATGTCAAAATAGTTCACCACTATGATGAGAACCTTGGAGTACTATAAAAATATTATTAAACTATATGTTCTATGGTCAGATGATGTCATCTGATGGGACAAAGATAATGAATATTATTAGGAACTAAATTCTTGTAAGAGGATGAGACTTCATCTTAAGAAGTTCATATTTGTTAATCCCCAAGATGAGAGATTATGAGGACTGACCCGCCAGTAAGAAATCCACATGTGTATGTGTCATTGGATATTCTATCTATGAATATGTGTAATGATCCTTAGGATTTAATATTATTATTAAATAATATTGAGAGTCATGTAATTTGATTTATTACAGTAAACCATGATGACAAATATTCATGACGATTTTGGGTGAGACATGAATGATATTGTTGGACTCCTCATGTGTTAATCATGTTTTAATGATCACAAATCCTATTCATTATATAAAAACTTGTTAATCCTCTGTAATTTATCTTAAATAATGTGTATAGATGATTAGTATATTTATGATTTAAATAAACCTTGTGCACAATATTTAATTTACTTTATAATGGTTTCTTTGATGAATGATTAATTCTAATCCATTCTATGAATATCACTACTTATGTCTGAATATAGATATTTGGATAAGTCTGATACACCATGAGTCTGCCACTGGTTGTGTTTTTCTGGAAAAGGAACCAGACATCGTGACCATCCAGACACCGTGACTATCCAGACACTATGACCATCCAGACACCATAACTATCCAGATACCGTGACTATCCAGACACCGTGACCATCTAGACACCATGACCATATAGACACCATGACCATCTAGAAACCATGACCATCCAGATACCGTGACCATTCAGACACCATGACCATCCAGAAACCATTTCAAGGAGACACTGTTTACAGAAAAAATGTGACACCGTTTCTTAATCTGTTTTTTGTTTTTCAATTTAATTTCTAATGGTCATATTTGAAGCTTTTAAATGAACTGAAATAATTAATGTTTCTTTGTATACATATCATCCGGAAGGGGGTCCCTTGGAGCCTTACCCCAACGAGGGGATGGAGGACCCTGTCGAGGAGGTGGAACTTGATTATCTTGCCTGGGCAGTGGAGGTGCATTGTTCGGGGGCACCTGCCGATTATGAGGAGGGTGATGCTGGGCCGGTGGCTGTGACTGAGTTAGAGGGCCTCTATGAATATGTGGATGTGGCTCCACTATAAAAAACTATAATCACCTGGGGACCTCTATTTGGGACACTGCGGTGGGCTCGGCCCTGGTGGCCCTTCTCGCGGGGATTTCAGGAGGCAACAAACGTACCTGCTTAGCCTGCTGTAAGGCTTCCTCAAGGCACTGGGACTTATCAGAGATGTCTCGGATTTCATCGGGATAGTTCTGGGTAATCAGGGAGGGGACCAACTCTATCTTGACATTACCTACGCACATCATCAGCAATTGTTCCCGATTCAGCGGCATGTCGAGGGAATACGTGAGTCCTTTCCACCGGGTGAAAAAGTCGGCGATGCGCTCATCAGGCCTCTTCTTGAACTTGAAGAGGTCTGCGATACTCTTTTTCCTTATGGTGGAGCTAAACTGGTATAGGAATTACCTATGGTGGTCCTCCCAGCCAGTCACTGATCCGATGGGGAGGTGGCTGTACTAGAAAAATGCAAGGCCTTCCAATGTCTGCACAAAACACCAGAGTTTGGCGGCTTCCTACTGTGCTGGAGTTCCCAACATGGGGCCACACCTTGAGGTAAAGTAGGCTCGGTGATAAAGGGGTTCACCCGTCCCATTGAAGGCCTAGAGGCTCATGGAGTGGCTGGGGGCACGACCCTCAGGGTAGTTGGGGGAACCCGAGTTGGGTCCCTTGGATTGTCACTCTATTCCAGAGGGTTTGGCATGAGATACTGCACCCTCTTTCCATAAGTTCCGGCTTCAAGCTTATCTGTGGGGGAAGGATGGTCAAGGTCACCTAGAGGAAGCTTGTCAAGGGGAAGTTTCCCCTTCCCCTACTGCCCTGGAATATGATTACTATAGTCTATACATCACTCTACAACGCGTTCAGATAGGAGGTCATCAACTACCTTCTTTTTCTACATGATCTATTGGTGCAATGCAACCTTTTCAGGGTCTTCCTCTATCTTCTGGACTAAGCCAGACAAGTCAGAGGGTTTGGCGTCTCTGAGATTCTCTTTACCCTTACTGTGTTTTTGGCTAAGGACTAATGCCTTGGTGGGTGCATGGAGACCTAGGAGGCTCCTCTATTGATGAGTAAACCTTCCCAAGGGATCCAGTAGCTGTGGCATGCTTTCAGGGGTTAGGTCCCCATCAAGGAGCTCTAGATCATTTTCCTCTTCCGATAGGGTTTCCATGTTGACCAAGACTCTACCTGGGGGTATGTCCTCAATGTCACTTAGCGAGTCAGGTTGCCATTGAATAGGACTGAAGAGGAGGACATCATACTGCTCCCATCCACGGATCTATAGGTGGGGGGAATCCTCCTTGATAATCTTGTGGAGTACCTTGAAACTCTGAATGCATTGCTATTAGAGGGCCCTATGGAGACCTAGTGACTCAGGCGCTAGGGCACAGGGAGTACGGCCAAATCAACTAGACGACATTGTTTGCCGATGTACTCAAAATGAGCTTGGATCCTTGGATAAACCACTCACTAATGATGAAGGTGAAAGTGCATCGCCCAGAGGGTTTGATGAAAACACTCAAACTTCTCTTGGGTGAGGGATTTCAGTGCACAAAAATTTTGTGCTACAACCGGCCAAAACATCTCAGGGAAGTGGTCTTCCGTAAGGATACCCTATATGCTCTTGGGCTCGGATTCAAGGTCTGGACCTTCATTGCCCAACTCGTCAACTAGAGGCGTCTAAGGAATGGGTAGTGGTACCGAAGCAGACCACTGGGATGGTAGGATGTCCAGTGAAGAGTACGAAAAGCGAGCTGACAGACCGCCGCATCTTAGGATATCCTCTAAAGAGTGAAGTGACTTAGCCATGACATCGCGGTAAGATGGGATGACTACCGGAATTTATAGCGTAGGGATTACAGCTACTGGCGGTGGACCATTCTACTGTTCATCCACAATTTGTCCCCAGAATAGCCCTCCGTGATCTCTAGTCGAGGTAGAGAGTGATTCTGGCGATGATGGTGGTGATCGCACGACCGTAACCTATGGAGCTGCTTAATTTTTTTCCTCTAAGATATACTTGTTGAGGGATGTGGGAATCCGATGGACCTCACATTTAGAGAGTACTAGGATAATGCGCCTTGTTCCTGCACCGACCCTCTACACAGAGGTTCTCGGAGAGGGTTCTATTGCTGAGTCGTATTCTGATTCAGAATCTGAGAAGCAAACTGGTTTAATCTCAATCAGAATCTTCTCAGAGTTCCTTTTATGATGGAAATGACCCACCCTCCTACCCCTGGATGGTTCTTCAGGACAATGTAGATTTCTGTAATGATGAGGTCCTTCGTCCATACTGGTGCTGGGGAGAAGGGGGATTCCTCCTGAGTAAGCTGGGGTGTGAGGAGCACTGGGATAGATATAAAAGGGGATATGGGGAGGACCTCTGTGGGAGGTGCTGGAGTGAGTAGGACCTCCACCCAAGCCCATGGGAGCATGAGTAGGACCTCTACACTTGTTTCACATGGCTTCTTCAGTGCGGGGAAGGTCCTTATATTGGTCGATATGCACACGGGTAGGACCTCTATGATAGGTGGTGAAGCGAAGATGGCCTTCACCCCTTTGATTGCTGAGGCAAGGAGGACCTATGTCGGCTGCTGTGAGAACATGGGGAGGGCCCCCATGCTGGAGATTGAACAGATGTGCAACTTCCCCACACCGACAGTATGTGGCAGGAGGGATGACTCCATACCCGATGTAATGAGCATGAGAGAGGCTTCTGTGCTGAGTGTCACTATCGTGGGGAGGTCTCTCATCCGGACTGGGGGTAGCACGAGGCAGATCTCCCTACTGATCATGGAAGCGGGGAAGACTCGCATTCTCCATGGTGGTGGTACGGGGAGGGACTTCGTACTGGAGGTGGCCATTACCTACCCCGACAGCTGAGAGAGTCGACCCATCCAACCAGTGGGGCGGTTGTGGCCTCGATCCAGGCCAGGTATACAATCCCCCCTACTCAACATACACTAGGGGTTAATTGTATATGTTGGTGTTGGACCGAGCCACAATAGTTGCTGATGTTGACACCCCTTGGCGGGTGTCCTCCTCGACCTGTGCCTAACACTGGTGTTGGGTCAACCAGACTAGGGACAATGGTGTATATGCATGGCTTACCTGCTCCTCGACTCGTGGGACCGGGTGATGGCACTGGCACAACCTAGTGGGAGCTCTCCTTGGAGGATCCTAAAATGGGATCCTGACTGGGCTGGCCCAAATGTCCCCTACCTCATCAGTGTAGGGGAGAGAGTCATCGAGGTGCTCCAGGGAGAGGCTCCCAAAACAATTGTAAGTTGGAGTGGGGAGTAGTGGATCCCTGCGTGTCCCTTGGGGATGGAGGTGGTAACGAAGCACAAAATCCTCCAGATCCTGGCGGGCCGTATCCCTAGTCGGGATAATCCCCTCTTCCTCATACTGGTGTATGAGGTCTTTTATTACTCTTCGATGAATGAATTTAGATGGGGATATGGGGCGTGGGTGCTCAGTTTTTATAGGCATGGAGATTATCTCCGAAGCGGTGGAGCTGCACAGGACTTCCGCGTTGGCATTTACCCTATCCCTCCGTCAGTGGGCGGGCGGTGATCGAATTCCTGTAACATCTTGGTTCCTGAAAAGTAGGGAGGTTAACCCATTAATGCTGAAAGTAAAGGAATCGACGACCCGTGCCCCAACGCCATTCCATCTTCCATGGCTAGTAAGATGGATCCACGTTGACAACATCGCAGACTGAGATGTCCAACGTTTCGACTGCCCCAACTTCTAGTGAGTTTCATGCCAGGACTGCTATTTGCTTTGTAGAACCCGATGCCGGATTGTTGGATCTGGTGACACGCTAGTCCACTGAGGTCTCAAACGCTACTAATATCCATATTGTGGAGAATAAATTCACGTCAGGTTCACCATTTTTATTTCTGACACTTTTTCGGGGTGCACGTGTCTGTCTTATTCGAGGACAGTGACACTGTTTGTTGCCCCACATTCCCACTTTCCAAATAGGGGTGACATCTGTTCCTTGTTTAGGGATGTTTTATCCTTGATCGAAATGGGATGATGAGGTATCAGTTCTTCCTTTTGTGGATTACTCCTCAGAACTCGTCACCTAGTCCAGGTCTCCCTTATAGTCTTAAGACGTTGTTTGTGAAATTCTTCCCAGTGCCATATCTTCATGGACACCAGTTAATTACACTACTTCTGTCGGGACATTGCAAGGGGTCCAGTCAAGGTAGAAACCTTCGGTCAGGGGAGTAGTCACGTTAGACATCACTGGAATGTCTGGACGTTGGGACAGTGGTGCATCTGGGTTTCTTCCCCTTTTTATAGGGCTTCTCGAGGGCGCAGAAGCCTGAGGCATCCCATGTCGAATGCAGGGAATCATATGCCATAGGAATGTATCTTAGGTTTTCCTCAGATTCCTATGTTTAACATAGGGTATTACACAGGTTTAACATCTAGCGGAGATGGATCAGACTGATCAGAACACTGATTAGGGTGGATTAAGTGGGTAAAACTCCTAGAAGGAACACTGATGTTGGGGCTAACACATGGTTAGATACCCGATTGTTGTTAAGGGGATGGGGAATGAGGTGGCATGATCCCACCAGAATGTGGCCGCCCGGGTAGGAATCATGATGGGTAGTGGGTGGTTGAGTAAAGTGGATGGAGAATGGGATGGAGTTGACTCAAGGATGATGGTTATATTAGGCTTGAGTCTCGAAGAGACCTTATACATGTCCTCATGGCAGAGAATCAAAGTCCTCATTGTTCATCTGATGACGACTTACCATTGATTAGGGACTTCAATGACTTACTTCCAAATGGGGTCGACAACAATTTATCACTGAATGGGGTCAAAATGGCTTACCGCTGGATGGGGTCATAATGACTTACTGCTAGATGGGGTCATAACGACTTACTGCTAGATGGGGTCACAACAGCTTACCACTTGATAGGGTCACAACGACTTACCGCTGGATGGGGTCACAACGGCTTACTTCTAGATGGGTCACAACAACTTACCGCTAGATGGGGTCACAATGGATTACCGTTGGATGGGGTCACAATGGATTACCACTGGATGGGGTTGAACTTCATGGAGGCTTCCTATGTACCTTATCTAGGAGACAAGGATCAAATCCCATGTATTTTGGAATGGTGGATGTATTTTAGCATCATGTAGGATGAAAATGGGGAAAACAGTTTAATGTCATGTGGGACAAGGGTGGTCCGACGTGAAGGAAGTCGAGACCAATGGTTGTTGGGCTTGAACCTCAGGGAGGCTTCCTACATACCTTTCCTTGACAAGGATCAAAGTCCATGTAGTTTGGAAGGAGTGGGAACTGACATGAATATGGCTGAGACCAATGGGTGTTGGGATTAAACCTTAGGGAGGCTTCCTACATACCTTTCCTTGGCAAGGATCAAGGACCACATAGTTCGGAAGGGTGTGTGGGGATTAAAATCTAGGATGACCAGTGAGGATGTCTTGGTCGATGCTTACTCTAAGCTCATGTGAGTCGTGCTCAGTGTGAGAAACAAGAGGTAGCAAAGACCTGACGATCACATCATGAAAGGTGCATCTGTAGAAAGTGGAGTGGGGATTATACATGGTTAGAGACCCAAAGAGGAAACATGGGATTATGCATGGTTAACATCCCAAAGAGATGGATCTTGGGACTTACTCAAGGGTGGAGGCCCATGTGGTGACAAATCCCAGTGGGGGAGGGATTTGGCACCGAATAAAGGAGGGGTCTGGTGTCCATCCCCCCCTTTGGTCCTTGGGACCAAAGAAGAAAGGAGGAGCAGCGATGATGCCTCCTGCAAGAAAGACTAGGGGATTACACCAAGGTGGTTTCCTTGTCCCAGTAGACAAACACCACTCTGATAAAGAGGATCTCATTCCATGTGAGGAATGATTTCACTCCCATGGAGACCAGTGGGTGTAGAGAATGTCCGATATGGGGCACCCCACATGCAAGGCATGGGGTGAGGTCACAGTTTAACGTCATGTGCTGAGGACGATGGTGCTTGATAGTTTAACATCCTACAGCTCGGACGAAGTGGGTGCGCTTCGCACCAATAGGACTTACATAACTGATACCTTCCCACCCTTGAGGGAAGGAAGGCATCGACAATGCCGTGGTGAGGGGGGTGTTATGGAGCAATCCATTGGGGGGGGGGGTCCACGTTAGCATGGCTATGTGAAGAAGCAATAGCCGTTAGCATGCCTATGTGAAGAAGCATGAGGCGAAGCAACACAACAGAAAGCATCGCCCAAGGGACTTTGAAATTTCTTTGTGAAAACCTGAGGGGCCACACGGGAAGAGAGAGTGTGACACAGGTGTGTCGCTCATAAGAGAGGCTCGTACAGGGTGCCTCAAGGCGAGGGAAGAACATGGAGCGCACTTAAGAGAATGATCCGGGGCAAGATAGATGGTCTGTGCACAAAATGAAAGGGTTTCGCACAAGATAGTGGGGTTTCATGCAAGACAATGGGGTTTCATGCAAGAAAAAAGGTTGGTGCACAAGAAGGACTAGTGGCATGCAAGACGGAGGGTTTTCGCACAAGACAGATAGTTTGCACGCAATAGGAATGGGTTGCGCGCAAGAGCGCCAGACGTAGAGGGAATTTGCACGCAAAAGGGGACCCCTTGCATGAAAATAACTTTGGGAAGAAACGAAATTCACAAGGATCAAGCCCTAGAGGACCTGCCCGAAGGTGCCCCCTCGGGGAATCTATCATGAAAAATCCAATACCTAAAGGCCATGGTGTTTTTCACGCGGTCGTGGAAGATGGGGTTTTCGCGTAGCAGAGCATCGATTCGTCTTCGGTTACCATCCCTGAAGGGCGGGGATACAGTTTTTTTATAGCCTAAGTCCTCGGAGCGGCGCACAAGGACCGGGCATGCAAACACACATCTAATGACGGATTGGGCGTGCAAAGGAGGCCGAGCACGGAAACACCCATTTGACACTGCCTGGGGAGCAGAAAGGGGAATGGGTGCACAAAGCCATGGTTGATGGGGCCTCAAGTGTGGAAGGGGGTCCGGGTATGCAAACACCTATTTGATGACTCCTCGGGCGTGGAATAGGGGACGAGTGTGCAAAGCTACGGTTAACGGGGCCTCGAGTGCTGAAGTGGGGTTGGGTGCACAAATTCCAGTTTGACACCACCTCAGGCGTGGAACATGGGTTGGGCATGAAAAGCCTCGATTGATGGGGACTCAGGTGCAGAAGGGGGTCTGGGCATGCAAACGCCTGTTCGACGCCGTCTTAGGTGCAAAACGGGGGCCGGGCGTGCAATGCCGTGGTTGACAAGGCCTCGGGCGCAAAAGGTGGGCTGATCATGAAAACGCCCATTTGACGTCGCCTAGGGCATGAAATGGGGGGCAGGGCTCACAATATGTTGCATGCCAGATGGACACTTGCGCGCGGCCCCCAAATCTTGCGCATACCTACCGAATCTTGTGCACCCACCTCCCAGGCCTTGAAATCTCCTCTGGCTATCTCAGATTCATTCTCTTCTCTGTTCTACACCTGATTCAACCCTTCACAAAATTTTTGCATCAACAATGTCCCTATGATGTTCCACAACTAGATCCTAAATGAGAACTAGTGTTGGTACTTGTCCTAGAGCTTGGACAATACACATGATCAACTCAACCAGATTTAGGTCCACAAGAGGATTTGATCCCTGAGGTTTATCAACAGCTTCCTTCTAGATCCGATTCACACATCTTATCATAGGAATGATGTTACACAACATTAACAGACAAAATTGAATACATCATATTAAAACTAAAATAGAGAAACAATGTAAATCAATCCCAAAAGATAGAAAAATAAGATTTTAATTTCACCTATCAAAATCAAAATAATGGAAGAGTAGAACTAATCCTCAAGACATCTTTCCCAGACCACTGCTATTGACTTATAGTTTATTACAATGAGAGATGTCCTAACACTCAATCATAACGACCTCCTAAGTCCAAAAAATATTACTCCAAGAATATTTAATTCATGAAAAAAGCTCAACCTCGAGCTCTAATACAACTTTTTCAAAAACTAGCCTAGGTACCCTAGTAACCCAATAACTATGCTGACTTTGAAATGGACTGAAGGGAATTCCCAATCCCCACAGTTTGTTGACTAGCACCTGGAATCATACAAAATGAAAGTGAGAATGTTTTTTCCATAAGAATTATGGATGTAAAGAAAAATAAGTCAATATTAATACCAAAGAAACTCTATAGGGAGACGTGTACCAAAATTTAAATAGGTGTAACAACCCAAAGTACTACAACAAAGTACTAGAAAATAATAAAAACTACCCAACTCCTAATGGATGAAACTCATGAAGTCCATAGATCAATAGCTAGAACCACCTCCAGTGGTGTTTTTCTCCTGCTTGAACCTAGAAGGAGATAATCTATAAACACCCGAAGGCACAGGTTGGTTGTCAGCTAAAATCCCTATAGGGTATCACCAAGGTTTTTATAATAAAATTCCAACATCTAATTAACCATACAAGGAAATTTTAATTTTCAAATAAATAGGTTTGTAATTTCAAAATAATATTTTAAAAAATCATAATTTACATTTAAAATGATGGAAATACTTTCAAACAAAAGCTTTACATTTCAATTGAATGAATATTTCTAAAATAATGAATTAAATAAAAATTTCATATAAAGAAGTTTATATAAATTCATAAGGCATGTAAAAAAGTTTACAAACATTGGAATACATTTATATCTCAAATATAAACAAGTTATCAACATGTCCAACCTTCAAGAGGTATGATAATCCCTGGTTATGGTATCCTCACAAACTCATGTGATAATAACTGCAATGTGTACATACATCCCTCGACACTGGAAAGAGAGGACTCATTAGTATCCCACTTGGGAATTCGATGTGCTAAATAATGTTCATGTTAGTGTTATAAAGCATCAATAAAGTCCTAGGGAATTCCCATCCTAGCATGTTTATCCCAATAAATCACTAAATACCTAAGCTTTAATGTGCTCTAGTAGAAAACAATGATGGAAAATTTATTTTAAAAATATTTTAAGATAAAGTTAATCCCATTCTCACATTTCAAACATGCTAATTTCCATTTAAAAACTAAAATGGGGTTTTAATCAAAACATGATTTTTCAAAATAAAATAATTGGTTTTAATCAAAACCATTTAAGCCATTTTTGTCATTTAATAAATTGAAATCAATTCAAAAATCAATTTAATAATTCACTTTCATAATTAAATTCTTCAATTTAATTTCAACTAATTTCCATCAGTTTCACTAAAAACCCATATTTAAATGTAATTGGGGTGTTTTCCTAATTTTTCACAAACCCATTTCCATAATTTAAATTAAACAATTTAAATTTCACTAATTTCCAAAAATACACCCCAATTCAATGGAATTGGGGTTTTTTTTTCTAATTTCATGCCATAATACCATTTCAAAACCCCAATTAAATGGAATTGGGTTTAAAAAAAAACCAATTGAAAGAAATTTAATTAAAATTATGAAATTGAATTTAAATCAATAATTGATTTTAAATAAAGAAGTTTATGGTTAATAAAATTTGGGCATCGTAATAGAACCAATTGCCTCAGGATCAACGGATCTAAAAACTCTAAACCCTAATCGGGATTTTTTAATGGAGAACGATGATAATTGAAACCAAGAATCAAACCTAAGTTTAAGATCCCAAAATAGATGGGATTAGATCTACCCATAAATATGGATATCCAAAAAATCATAGGGAGGAAAAGACAGATAGAGAGAGAACGATAACGGGAAGAGGAAACTAACTGAGAGAAGATCGATAACTATTCACCAAGATTCGATCCACTTTATAGAGGGTTTATAGGGGAAAAAACTACTCTTTTTTCCCCTTAGGGAATAATAAAAAGATATTGGGTCATACAGGTCTTTTGGAAACCTAAAATGTGGGTTTCAGAAATTTAAAAATTAGATTCTTAGATTAAAAATACTGTACGCATAGTTAGTTACGCAGAGAGACACAATTATAAAAAAATGTGTGGCCTAGCCATGAGCCTATTTTTAATGGGATTCATGGTTTCCCCTTAGAAGGTGCATTGTTTTTCAAACTGTGTGCAAGCCATGAAAAAACTCCACTATCCGTGTTTTCACAGTTTTCCCTATGAGGGTGTATGATTTGGGAAAACCATGTTCCAACCATGATATAGACTTGAAATTTGTAAAACATTTAAAACTTCCATTGATTCACCCTTAAATGAAACCCAACCAAAGAATGATCAAAATATGGGTTTAGGAATACCTTAAAATAGTAATAGGATGTTACAACTTCCACTACATAACTATAATCGCATCGTCACCACATCACCGAGTACACCACATGCCACTCCCACACCTTGTATGACCGCACTGTCCTTAGGAAATCATAACCAATGTACTACTAAAGGGAGAGTAGATAATAGAATATAATCATCCATCCACCCTCACCAATAAGATTTTGAGGAAAAAACCTAGAACCAAAAAATTGGCACTGGTATAAAATATCTAATTTAGGTTGGGTATGTTTAGAAATCATAAGAAAATACATGGTATAATAGGCACACAAAAATCATAGCATAGGGGTTAATATAAATATCCTTATAAAAATCCATATATTCCACCACTTCATCACATCTACCCATCCACAACCATGTCTACTTATATAATACCAACTAGCCAATATCCACACAAAATAGCCATAATAGCCATATGCCATTCCATTTTTATCCATTCATTCAACTAATTCCATATTTTCATTCATCAACTAAAATTAGGTCCATTATCCATTTTTTAACATATTCATATTCATACCGTTCTCATCCATTAATCACACTTATTCTCATCTCTTACACATTTATTCATGTATTTATATCTCAATTACAACCCACATCTATTTATTTGCATTCAAGCCACTTCCCCAAATTTAATTAATATCCCAAAGTATATTATTCCATACATAACATAGTTTACACATTTATTAATTCGTCCCACACCATACTATTAGACAAAACCAAAAAACCAATCATCATATACCAACCACATCACATTTTACAGACCTCACAACAGTAAACAACTATCATATTTCCAAGAATAAATAATATGTATCCCAATTCCATTCAAATCTTAATTATACATAAAAACCATTAAATTACTTGATATAATTATTAATCATTTTGAAAAGTGATTCTAGAAAATAAAGATATCAAAAAATTAGGCTCTCAATAATAGGTAATACACAACATTCAAGGGGCTTATACTAATTAGTGAAATATACCAAAAAATTTATTCTAATCAAGGAGGTAAAAATATCATAGAAATACCAGAAATTCATAAAAAACTTTACTACCATTATTTTACCACTTATTTTACTATACTATTTCTCTTTAGTTATTCATGATATTTTATTTATGACAGTAGAAGCCAAAATACATGAAATAAAGATGAAATAAAAATAAAATACATGCACAATACTTCTATTTTTAATTCCTACCATTCCAATTATTATATTTATTAATTTAATTTGTACAAATAAACAATGGAATAAAATTCATGATAATATCATAATGTACACAAAATAAATAAGAAAAGGTCTTAAATACACTTCCTAGAGAGATTATTCAAGAGATACACCAATACCAGGAGGGAGAAAATGACAGCAATTTTGGAAATGAGTAGGAAGGGATCAAGCAAATAAAAGAAGGTTTACAAGACTCAAATGGAGGAGTTTGGATCGACCAAACTCAGAGAAGGACTCTAGAAAATCAAATTAGAAAGAATATATGATTTAAAAGGTAAAAAATATTACTTTTATATATTTCATAGAATACTCATAAAAATCCCATAATTTATTTTATATTATTTATTTTCCTTTTAATTCATCTCGCTCAACCCATTTTAATCTTTTATAATCTAATAGCTAAAGATTTATCTCAATATTTTCATAATAGATTTAAAACCATGAATTTTCCATTACAAAAACATTAAATATAATAAAAATAGAGTTTTAGAATAAAATATGGAATTAAAAATAGATTCTTGGATAATTTTGTTTTTCCCTCATGTGACTTGTATATTCTATGTAAGGGTAAATGGGAACTATCCTTATGAATCTTCAAAGACATGGCCCCTACATAAGAATTAATATTCCTATTATTCCCTTACATGATCTTGATATTACCCAGAAAAAATAATTTATATTCATGAGAGACCTATACAAAACACTTAAATTTGACTCTCACATAGTGTATGCCTTGAAAACGCTCCTAGAAGACCCTTTAAAAGATAATGGAAATATTAATTAACCCTTAAATGATTCCACTTTACACTTGCGTGACTCCATTCTACCCTCATGAAACATAAAAAATTAACCTAACCACAACCACGACCTCCCCAAAATCATAGTGAAAGGATTCTAGTTGTTTCAACTGGATACACCGAATACCATGACATAAAGTCCCCCTTCTTTCTATTATCCTCCCTCATTCACATGCTTGGACTCAAAACTTCTTTGCACTCTAGTGTGGATAATTACTTGTGTGTTTCCTTTTTCCATTTTCTCACAGTTTGGAAAATTTCCTTTGAAATTCCCTCCCTATCCATTTTACTCCCCATAGTGCAACCAACACCTCACAAGTACTCCAAAATGATCACCCCTTTCAAAACGTCTCTAAACACCTGAAAAAATACAAAGGGAGAAGTCCAAAAATTCAGGCCCTTTCATAAAATACCTCTCAAACTATTATCATCCATGAGAATTAAAATGGAGATAAAAAATTAATGTTAAAGGGGATCCATACAACCAACCCATGAGATACCTCTTAGAAACCTCATTATAAACAAAACACGGCCAATGCCTAAGAAGGATGGGGCACCTAAAATTCTAAAAAAAAAACATCCAATATCACACTAGTGAGGAAGATACCTATAAAATAGGGATCATGCTACCAACAATACACAAGGGATAACAAAAGGTTATCAGTTCATGTATTTTACATAGCCATACTAATTTACATTAAAGTCAAACAAATTACAATAAAGTACAGTCAAGTTGTTGTAGAATCCTAACCCAAAAAGCATATAAATAACCATTTTATCATTATTTTCACATGAATTAAGTTTGGACAACAAGAATATCATCAACCAAATTAAGATTCATATGAAACTAATTTCATTACTATATTTAGATGTTTATCCTTTTATGTAAGGTGATCCCAAAGGTCTATCCATAACAATAACACAAAATAAAAACAATATGAAACTTCCTAGAAAGTAATCAATTCACACTAATTCTAAAAAAGGGAATAAAACTTCATAGAAATGATATTATTAAAGAAAATCATGTATTCCATCTTTTAGCATGACCGTTTATGGGTTATAAAATATATTTTCTATAAAACAATTCAAAACATCAAGGTAAACTTTAACCAAACAGTAAATCATTACCCATTCTTTATTTATTTAAATTCATTTAAAAGAACTATCATGATTGAAACATCAACAATTTCATTTATTCATGATCTTAAATGAAAATATGTGCATAATTTACCCTTATATATCATTCTTGGAATAATTGAATAAGTTATTCTCTAATTTCTACAACACACATGAAAAATTCTTATATATTTCAAAATATTTCTATACAAGAATTACTTCCATGCTATATAATGGTAATTATCAACTAAGATTATTTAATCATTTTACTATCAATGAAAATAATATTTCATGGTATATAAGGGATGAAATTATTTTACTTTACCATTTAATTTCTATATTTTTCCTAATTCATGCTATTTACTTAGCCAAAAAATGGCATAATTAATCATACAATAATTTAATTAATAACATTTAGAACTCATCATGTTTAATATGTCATGAACAATATCTCATATGTTAACATGATTCAATAATATTTTCTCTATAAAATTCAATAATAATGTTTGGTATATAGTTTCTCAAATTAAATATTACATCATTAATTTTCTTCTTATTATAATATACAGTAGGTATGCACTGTGACTCTTCTTTATTTCACTTAAGATAAAAAATTATAATTCACAACTTCTTGAATGCTCTTTAATTAAATGAATCATAATTATAGATTTTTGTTAATTCTAATCAATTTAGCTTTGCAAACAAGATAAAATTTCATATTATGTAATGTGAAAATATAAAAATATTCTATTTTAAACATTAATTTCAAAATTGAAAATTTACCTGTAAAGGGACACTTAATTTAGAAAATATTTGAGAAAAGTTTTTATGGGAATTATGATCTAATTATTATTTAATGAAACACATTAACATGCTACATACCTTAGTTTTTTAAAATATTTCCAATTTCCAATATACCCTTACATGTTTATTAATTAATATTATTAAACTTTACTATTTTAAAACTAACATGGAATATTATTAAAGTAAACTAAGTATATTATTACTTCATGATTTAAAGGAAAAAATATTTTTACTAGTATGAATCAATTTTAAAAATGAATTCATTATAATTATAAATACCGTATCATATCAATTCGCCTTAGCACAATTAAACATGATAAACATATTTAAAAATAAAATCCTAAATTAAACTATGATAAGTTTTCAAACGACCTATATAATTTTAATCACTTAAATCATTCTTGAAAAGACCTTGAAAATATTAGTTTTGAAACATGAAAAATTATTCCTTGAAACCCAACAATTAAAATCTTAATAAGAAACCCAAAAATTCAAATGATTTGATTTTAAATTACATTCTCACAAAATTTTAACTAAGGATCTTAAATTTCTTTAAATTAAGAGTATAATAAAAAGTTTTCATAAAAAAACTTAAACCAGTTAAAAAATCATTTTAAAAAATCATCACAACCATTATTAATTGGAAACTTATCTCTTGTTGAGGAATAAGTTACATCATGGGTTTTTATGAAAATCAAGTAGTCATGGTTAAATATTTTAAAAACTTTATCATATTATGTAATTAATTGTATTAATAGTTTTACCATAAATACATTAAGACTTTTAATCATTCTTTAAAATATACAGTTTAAATAATTTAATTTTTTAATATTAAAGATCATCAAGGTTTGTTAACAAATCTACAATTACCAAGAAAACATTCAAATAGACATTATATAAATTTTAATGGTTCTATTAATCATTTACCAAAATTTAATACCATTATTTTTCATAGTTTTGACCCATCACAATGTTATACTCCTCAAAAAATAAAAGTACATAAATCAACACAAACAAAGCTAGTGTAATCATAAAAATAAAGGGAATACATCCAATACACAATGATATTGTACCCTTTAGGAATCCCTAAGATGCCTATATAGATTTAAAAATATCAATAAAATAATTCATCATGATGGGGGAAGTTTTGCCTCTCTTTATATACTTGAATCCATGACATACATTACCAACACAAGATAAATACTTAAGCTTGGTAACATGGAATTCATTCAAATTAATTTTATTTGGTTAATTTAATTCCCAAGATCACCCCATAAAAAACACAACCAAAAAATGTGATGTATGTACCTTTCCTTGGTCTCTACCCTCCCTCATAGTCTATAAATGATTAAAAGGGATGAGCATCGAAGCCTTCCTTTAGTAGGCCTTAGGATGGAGACTAGCACTGAGGGTATACAACATACAATTGGGGGGGGGGGGGGGGGTTACCCTCATAAAATAAGTTAAGTACAAGAGTGGAGAGGATAAACATAGATCAACACCACATAATATATAATATACCAATATCTATATAAGTAAATATAACAATTTGTGTTATATCATTCTGAATGAAATCTCCAAAAAAATCCAAAATAATTACTAAATAGAATCTCTAAAAAACAACTCTAGATCCATGATAGTCTGTAACAAATCGGTTAAAAAACCCCTCATGAAAACTTAAAAATAGTTTATATATACATAGAGTGATAATAACAAGTATACTTAGTAGGATACACCTTACTAAGTCTCATGAAAAAAGTGAGAAAAGAATACTAATGTTTAAGTGAGTAAAGAGCACAACCAACATGCACTTAACATGTTAACTACAAATTCCCATACTAACCAAGTATCTCTCAACAAGTATTATATTATATAATAATAGAATAACATTAGATGAATATAATCATAGGTTCCTTGAAATAACTTCTCTACTAGTTTTCCTCTCTCACACTCCAATGTTAAATATCTTGGGCTCTCATCCCTTCCCACCTGATATGGGTCGAAACACTACCTTACCCACCCCAACTTTTGCAAGGTATAACATTTTGTGTTAGAATTAGGTAAGACCACATATCACATCATTACATCACAACCACATCACATTCACATCCAGCACCTTGGAACCAGATTAGTAGGGTACTATGAACATGAAGGACATCAACCTTTTGACCTCCTCCTACCATGCACAATCCCAACTACATAACCATCATCCTATCATAACCACATCATCAGGTACACCATATTACACTCTCATACCTTGTATTATCATGCCAATATTTAACCATCATAACTGGTCTACTGTTGATGGTAGAGTTGTAAATAGGAGGCATTCATCCATCCATCCTCACCAAACTAGATATTTTGGAAAACACCAGGAACTAAAACATTTGACGTTAGTATAAAATACTTTAATTTGGTGGGAGTGTGTTTAGAAATCATAAGAAAATACATGGTATAATAAATACACACAAAAACCACCCTAGGGGTCCATAAAAACTACCCTATAAAAGTTAATCCATTCTTTACTTCATAACCACCACCCTTCCACAACCATCGATGGTTCTATAATACCAACCAAAAAATAACCACACAAGATATCCATAACAACCATCTGCCATTCCATTATTATTAATTCATTATCCCAATTATATATTTCCATTCATAAAAAAATTAGATTAATTATCAATTTATTTCAAATATTCAACAATAGATCATTCTCAGCCATCACCCATATTTATTCTCATCCATTACTCATTTATTCATTTATTTACATATCAATTAAAACCAACATCTATTTATTTCCATCCATTATAATTCCCCAGATTTAATTATCAACCCACAATATCCTATTCTTACCAAAACCCAGTTTCCTCATTTATTAATTCATCCCATACCATACTACCAAGAAAAAGTAACAAACTAACCATCATATACCAACCACCTCACATTTTATATCCATTAAATAAATAATAAACCATCATATTTTCAATAAAAAACAATAAATGGTCCAACTTCATTCAATACCTGAGTATACAAACATACCTTTAAATTACCAGCTATAATTATTAGTCATTTATGTGAGGTGTTTTCAGTAAACAAACACAACTATAATTCAGGATCTCAACAAAAATAAATACACAATATTCAATTGGCCCATAATAATAAGTGAAAAATATCAAAAAAGTTATTTAATTCAAGAAGGTCAAAATATCATAGAAATTCTAAAATTTCATATAGTACTTTAATTCCATTAATTTCCCACCTATTTCACAATAACATTTCTTTTTCGTTATTAAAGCAGTTTTCTTTATAATAGTAGCATCAAAATAATTAGAAATAAAAATAAAAAATAAATAAAATACATATGTAGTAATTCTATTTTTGATTCCTATCTTTCTAGTTATTTTATTTATTATGTTAATTTGTACCAATTACCAATGGAATTCATGATATTATAGTCTCCCATTTTACAAAAAATAATCATGAGAAGGCTTTAAATCCCCTACCTAGAGACATTCTTCATGTGATATACTATAATCAAGAGATAAAAAATGATAAAAATTCTAGAAACACATAGGAATGGATCGACCCAATCACTCAAGGATCTTAAGACTCAAATAGAGGATTTTAGATCACCCACACCTGAAGAAGAATCTAGGTAACTCAAATGAGAAAGACTCTCCAATTTAGAATATAACATATACAGTTTGAAAATATTTCCTTGAATACTCATAAAACTCTCATATTTTATTTCAAATTAATTTGTTTCCATTTAATTTTCCACACATAACCCATTTTAATCTTCTAAAATTTAGGAATCCAAAAATTTAATTCAATATTTTCACAATTGATTTAAAACAATAAATTTTCAATTATAAAAACTTCAAATATCATAAAAAGGGTGTTATAGAACAAAAATATGAATAAAATAGGATTCTTGTAGAAAAATTTCTACCCTCACGTGACGTATATATGTTGTGTATGGGTAAGTGGGAACTAACCTTATGTAACTTCAAAGTGATTAACCTTACATGAGAATTAGGATTCCTATTGTACCCTTACATGATCCTGATAATACCCATATGTGAGCTATCTATCCTCACACATGACCTAAATGAAATTATTGGATTAGACCCTCATACAAAAAATACCCTAAAATAGCTCCCAGAAACCCTCATGTAGATAATGGAAACAACCACTAACCCTTATGTGACTCCTAATTAAACTTACATGACTCCAATCTACCCTCATATGAATTAAAAACTTCAACTAGCCACCACCACAACCTCCAACATGGGAACTATAAGGATTTTAAAATTTTCATCCTAGAACACCATAGAACACAATGTAGAGACCCCTAATCACTGTTTTACTCCCACAATAATGTGCTCGAGCTCAGTACGCCCTCACACACCAACATTCCCAATGCCTTGGGTGTTTCCCCTTTCCCATTTTACACAGGTAGGATTTATAGTCAAAACATTTTCTAATATGGAATCTCTATCTATTTCAATTCCTATTGTGAAAACAACACCTTAAAAGTAATCCAAAACACTCATCCCTTTTAAAACAACTCCAAAATATGAAAAAAAGGGAGGAGTTTGAAAATCCAGGCCCTTAATGACTTTACATTTATCAATAACTATATCATTACAACACTTGTAGAGAGATGGAGTTTAGAGACACATACTTCCTATCTACTAGAGGGATAGATTATTATTTCTCTTGAGTATGTGTTAATTATATTCGGCCTCGCTACCAAGGGTGTAGTTTTAACATGAAAAGTGTTGGAAATTGGTTTTATTTGGTTTAGATGATACTAGGAATTATGATTTTTGATAATGAAAAGTCCATCATTAACAACCTTATATGTAGGATATGGATATATTATCACTTCACCCATATAGATAATGATTTTTTTGATATCACTATCCTGATATTTTCACATGCATACATTCTATGACATATTGTTGGTATGATATTTTTTTATCATTATATGACATTCATTCATATGATTTAATTACCTTCACTTAAGGAATTGGACCAGAGAGGGAGATAAAAATTGGGTTCAACATGTCTTTCATATATATATAGAGTGCTATGTAGAACAAGTCACATCGATAAGATACAAATTATATGATATGTTATTATTATTTAGATGTGGCTATGGTAGAGTATCCCTTTCTTCACTCTACATTTCCATGCATCATTACTAATGAATATTATACCGGACTCCCCATGTGGACAATGGACTGTTTATCTATCCTTCTTACATGAATGTAAAATATGTAAATTTATATTTTGAAATTATAATAATAATAATGTTACCTATAGGTGGATCCAGGGCCATAAACATTTAGATAATCCCTGACATGATGTCCACACTTAACTGAATGATATATATGAATATTAATTATATACTTAAATTATATTTTTCTATCATAAACAATTTCATTTATTAATTGTATATTTATTATTATTATTTTAGGTTTCATGGATGGCGTATGTTGAGTCTATTATAAAGAGTCTCTTTTCTTACTATATGATGATGTTTTCTGTTAGCCCATGCAAGTTGCCTCTTATTATTTTTCACATGGTATAGTGGAACTATGTAAAGTGATTTATGAGACAGTTTGACTTTTTTCAGACATTTATCACACCACCCAGTCAATTGTCTTCTCTTTATTCCTTGAATATGTTAGGGAAGTGAGAATTTGACTAGATGAAATATCATGAATGATATATTGAGATATAGGAAAACATAACGAGTCCTGATTATAGGGGGAAGGAACGACATGTATGTATCTATCACCGTAGCTAGATTATGATCCCTAGTAAAACATGAGCTCATTGTTATATCTTATGAGACATAATTGATGCTATAATGACTTGGTAATAACTACTTACCCCCTTTAACAACTATTTTATTAACTATAATTAATTGTATATTTTTTATAGGATTATTTTATAACACACCTCATACACATATATAATACCATAGAGGTATTTTAATTTTAAAAGAACTATTTTCACAGAGTAGTGTAAGAGATATGTTATCATATTGATGAGATTCATCATGAGATTTTCTTTGATGTGTCACATAATGATCTTCCCTGGATCGATGTGTTAAAAGGTGATGAACCTCATCTGGATGTGCCACATGATGATATCGCACAAAAGGAAGATTTCTATTATGATAATATAAATTCTCCCCCACTTCATGTTATAGATGAGAGAAAAACACATTCTATGCTTACAGAGGTCCATGATGTTTCTTCTAGTGATTTTACAATATACTCTATAACATTATAAAATTATTCTGAAGTGGAAGCTATCAATTGGATCCTACATGAGTCTATATTTCCCCCTATGAGGAGATACCCATTACATAACCTCAATTTTCTTTACACATGGGAGAAGTTTTTAGCCACAAAACTACTTTTTCCCATGAGGGAGACTATTCTATCTAGTAGTTATTTTCCTTCCAACTAGGACAAGGTATAGGTGACGGGACTTCAGATCCACCACCTGTCACACAAAATGATGTATAGACATTTTTAGTATCTCTTATATTGAGGGAGAATATTCTTGTGTATAGACATTGATAAAAACAATGTAGATGCATTATCTATACACCATGTTATGGCACAAAGGAGCATTAGAGACAACAATGCAAAGGGGAGTGATATATTTTCTATTGTTCATAAAATTTGAACTAAAATATATAATATATAGTTGCCACATTTTTATTTTTTATATTATTTTAAAAAATTACATTTTATAATTGACTAATATAATTAATGATTAACAATATTATTAATATTAATTAATTTAAATAATAATAAAACTAAAAACTAACAATATAATTTATTTATGGATTTGGAGGTTATAAGAAATGAATAACACACACACATACACCCCTGAGCTAACATGGATCAATCCTCATCCCCCCCTCAAGGATAGACCCATTTCCAAGATAACTCTTATAATTTAATGGTCCAAAGGCCTTGTGACTTGAAATCCATTACATAGTGTGAATGAACTTTTTGTCATGGCCCAAAGGACCCATGTTATGCGCTACATTCTACCAACATTAGCATGTACCTGGGTATATACCCCTACCTACATTACTGCTAGTGTCGTCAACCATAAATAGCCCTAGAAATACTCCCCAAGGGAGGCTGGAAAGATTTGAACTTTGGTCATATGCAGAATTATGAGGCCAATTTACCTCTTGGGTAATTAATTAAGATAATTAGTTAATTAATTAAGATAATTAATAAATAATAATATATTACATTTATTAAAAATTAACAAAGAAATTTCTATAATTAGTAATTAATTAATATAATTAGGAATAATCAGTAATAATTAATAAGTAGTAATAATAATTACCAAAACATTTAATAATTAATAATTATAATTTATCATGTTATTTATAATGTAATTATTAATACTATTAAATATTATAGTAAATAATATAATAAATAATGCAAATAATTATATAATTATCAATTAATTAATTTGATAATTTTTACTATTAACATAATTATTACAAATATTTAGATAATTAAAAATATTATTAATTATTATTTTTTTAGTTAATTTATTGATATTATTAACTTAATTATTATTATTTATATTATCATTTATTAGTTACTAATTATTTAAATCATGTTATTAATTAATTAATTTTTTGATGTTATTTATTTCAATTATTTAAATATGTATTATTGTTATTTATATTATCAATTATCAATTATATTAATTATTTTATAAAGAAATAAATACTTATATATCTCAAAACAAAATAAATGTAATTTTTTTAAAAAATAGACTATGAATCATGAATGTGATTCATGCTTTTTCTTGGGAATTAAAGGAAATGTGAACCTCAATCACCCTTCCTGGATAAAATGGAAATGTGAAAGGGGTTCATACTTCATCCAAACCATATTTCAAAACTCTAAATCATTTTCCATCTTTTAAAAGCTTAACTAAAAATGTGGTTCCTATAGAAAGCACCATCACACACAAAAAGAGGATTAAATAGAGCCACCAAAAAAGTCTAAAACCCATTCACCCTTCCAAAATAAAATGGAAATGTGAACGAGGTTCACACTTATTGAACCTATATTTAAAAAATACTTTAAACCCAAACCCAATTTTATAATTTTTGAAACAAATCCGTAAAAATATGGTTCCCATGGAAAGCACCATGGAAAACTAAAGGAAGGTTAACCACCACCATCAAGCTTGTGTGCTTTATCACCTTTGGGAACCATGAAAACCCAAACATCTTTATCAACGTCTAATTCCCTAAGAACCGTGAAAAACCACCAACTATTCTTACCAATACCTCATACATGTAGGCTTTAGACTAAAAAAAACTACAACCTATAACCCATAGTTCTCCCTGTAGATCTATCCACCTACATCATGAAAATAATATCACAGGTTACCTTCACAACCATTCATGCCAAGTCACACCTTCAATCCTATCTAATGAATTCTATTAGAACTATTACATATTACAAAGGCTATCTAAAGACCCCCGATATACCATCTTTCACTACATTTTTCTTCATTATCATGCCAATTTTGTAACTACTACTGTAGATCTAACCCCAACCACCTCAACCACAACTATCCTTCATCACCACTGGAACCTAACCACTATAACCACTAATAATTTCTTTGTAATAATTCCCCCACCTACCACCTATAATCACATCAAAATAATAAATCTTTGACCATATCCAAATTTGGCCAAATCTAAACATGGAATTAATCATCTATCACTCAATATTATTGTTATTTTCATGTTTTCTACCATGTGTGCTTGTAGAATCCCTAGATTCCTTTAAATTATCTATTTTTATAACTTTAATACTTAGGATAAATAACGATTAATGGAGAAAAATTGGTTATTTAAAGAAAAATGATCTCAGTTGAGGCCAAAATCCCAATAATAAACTATATTAGTGTTAAATGAAACACTATGTAACAACTCAAAAAAATTCATTTATGGAATTAAGATAACTTGTTTTAAAATTACTATTTTATTATTAACATATATAAATAATATTAAATTTCATAATAACAATACATATCATGATTTAATATTGACTATAACAACTAGAAACAATATATTTATATAAACAAAAAATAACAATACACACACTAATGTAAATTCCATAGGTTTGAATTCTCCAATGAATACCTCTTTAGTTTTAAAAATTGTAAAAAGAAATAGTATAGTTAGGCATATGATATACATTATCAATGGAAGTGTATAACCTTTATAAATGAAGTAATTAATGTTGATGTATGATAATAGGGGAGTAAATATAGGGAATAAGGAGAAATGTTACTGTTAGGATCTGAACGTTACCAAACTGTTGGGAATTATGACCATTGGTAATAATTTTACCATTAAAATTAGTATATATAAAGTGTAATGTAAAAATATAATTGATGTAAAAAGGATAAATTATTTCCTTAACCAGTAGAATAATTCATTTTGAAACCCATTTATCAAAACTTGGGAGGGAGGCAACATAATTTGGGTTTTCCCTTGAATAATCCCTAACAGAGCTTCAACAAGTAAGGCTTGAGTAGAATTGACCATGGCATAATTTCAATTTATTAGAGACCACCACTCAACCAATGTTATCTTAGCCACCACATGAAAGTACCACAATCACTCACCTTTCCCTTAGGGCGTATGCTGGTGTAATGAGGGGTTATGTATCTAGACCTTATTATTATAAAAGTGTAATTTTCATTTTAGAAATGAAATATTGGTTTCTTAAATTCCATTAATATTATTATTTTATTTAACTAATTTAATATGAATATAAGATGAATATGATAAATATATTTTCAGGTATAAAGAAAAAATAATTGTATGTTAAAAAAATATAGAATTAAACTACATTTTTATGAAAAATTAAGGTATTTTAAATAAAATTTATTTTCATGAAATAGAGTAATAAAACAATTTTTTAAATGTAAATAATGAAATAATTTTAGAATGTCCCAGGTAATCTTCATAGGGGCCAAAAATTTGACCTTGTTGTAAAAACTATTAAGTTTAAATAAATAAAGATTTTTATTTAAAAGTTAAAATTATCATATTTAGAAAATTATTTTTATGAAATAAAAATTATATTTAAAATTAGAACATTGAAATTATATTTTGGTGAAATTTTTAGAATTTTCAAAAATAAATTATTTTTTAGTGAGTAATGAAAATACGATTTAGTGTTTTTAGTATGTTTTATAACATCCTAAATATGAAATAATGATTTAATAATTATTAAAAGTGAATACATGACCAAAAATAAGTTATTTATTAATATATTATGTTTTAATTAGTTAAAATGAAAATTTTAACCTATAAATAACTTTCCAAAGTCTAAAATTAAAATTCAGTTTTTAAAAACAATATTTTTCAAAAAATTATTTTCATATGAAAAACTAACATAAAATATTGATGTTCGGTTCTAAAACCCAAATCTAACAAAAACCAACTTCTTAATTTCATAAAACATGATAAAAACAATGGGTAATTAAATGGTTTCCCATTTTCCACAACTGTAATTTTAAGGCCTATATTTAGAAATTAATAAAAAATCATCCCACATTTTCTATAAATACCCACCTCTCAATCCCATTTTATTCACTACCAACCCATTAAGAAAAAATTTCCCCTATTTTATCTCACTAGATCCATTCCAAGGAGTTTCTATGGTTACCAGGAACTCTCCTCAAGATTCTAGAAGATATATTGTGGGGTAAGGGATTCTCACCCTCTCCCTTTTTATCCAAGTACTTCCTTTATTGTTAGTATTAACATTTAAATTTCATTATGTTCTCATAAAATTATAATCCTTACATTATTTTACATTTTTTTTCTATAAATTAGTGGATTCCATTCCCTCTCACTAATCCCAATCCATAAACCCCTTTGTAAACTCATTATGCCGCCAAAATCATTTTTGGATTTCTAATGCCTTGTTTTCTATATAGTGAATAGACAAACCTATTTATATTCAAGTTTATTAATATACATCTAAGTATACTTCTTTTATTGGATATCTCCATCTATAAAACCCACATACCCTTATCATGGGATAAAAATGATGAAAATTTTAATTAATTAGATGCCTATGCACTCAATGATTTTATAAAAGACCTGTTATTTTTCTCCACAGGTAAATGATGAAATGATTTATTATAATCAATGTGAAAAAAATGAATTAATACATATGAAGGGTGTACCCTGATATCTATCCAATTAATTGGGTAAATAATTAATCTCTTAATATGACGTGTTTATGATACCTTGGTGAATAAACTTAGTAATATGTTTTACAACACCTTGGTGATGAACCTTGGTGATATTCTTATACATGTATGATTTTTAAGTTGTATCCCCATTTCTATGTTATGTATAATATACTTATAATTATGATATCATTTTATGCCTCATTTTTTATTCATTATTATCTCTCATGTTCCATTTCCTTTGTTTATCCCTTACCATGATTTATGCTCACCTTTTTCTATGATGTATGTTCCTAGGAAATCACATATAGTTAGGTGAACTAGGATGAAATAAAAAAAAAGAATTTCAAGAGGATTAAACAAAGTTTATGCTTATGTTTTCTTTGAATAATTCATGTTTAATGTACCTAGATACCAAGACACTAAACTTCAAAAGTTCCTTAGATATTATTAATATAATATTTTTTTGAGGAATTATGTTTAAAATAATGTATTAAATAGGCCGGTCACCATAGTTGGTATTAAAGTAAAGGTTTAGTTATTTTTGGAAATCAGGACTAGATAACATTAGTAAAAACCCCCGGTATATGTTTAAATATATGAAAACATCATAAAATTTTGGTGAAGTATAAAGCGAGTGTTTTCTATGAAATGAAATATTGATCTAGATATTATAAGTGGATGTGGATTTGGGATAGTTGTAATTAGGGGTAACAAAACTAAAAGGGAAGATTGAGTGTTAACTCAGTTATCACCTAGTAAATGATAATGAGGCCTTTCTTCACACCTGGTTTGACACTCCTGCATTGATATATTCTTTGGTTAATCACATATCTTTTATAAACCATTATAAAGGATATATAGACAATATAATGTTTTTTTGATGTATATTAACCTATAAGTATTAGAAAATTTTAGGATTAAGATTTCATTTAGAATTATTATTATAATATTTCAAATAGTAAAAAATATTTCACTTAGGTTTTATTCTTCATGAAAAATGGAATGAAACAGAAGGAATTGTTTAAATGACATATGTGATGGAAGATAAAACTAATATCATCTTAATATAATTTACATTAGATTTGAAAAATTTATTATGATGTTGAATAAGTTAACTTAGGTCATTAATAATAACAGAAACCATTTGAAGCATTTGGATTAACCAAGGAAGAAAAAACTATTAGTTGAATCCTTCACATGTCAAAAACAATATATTTTTAGTGAAACTTATGATCTACTAATGGAAAAATAATAGATCAATACTATAGAAAATATATTTTTTATTCTCCATTGTACTGAGAAATAGAAAGTTACATTGGTAATATATCACTTAATGGGTGAAGTTGATTATTGGTGGACACTGATAGAGAACATGAATCTAAGGGATGATGTGGAAGCTATGAAATGAGTATACTTCAAAAAATAATTTTTCAATACGTATTTTCCTCATACCCTTCGAACCAATATGGAGAGGGAATTCATTGAGTTGAAATAATAGGAAAATGAATCAATGGGGAATTCTAAAATGGAATTTACATGGCTTTCATGATACACTTCAAGATTTGTCAATGATTCAGATGGGATTATTGTCATGTTCTTTGTTAATATAAGAACTTATATATGTAAAGTTATTACAATCCGAGACATTGAGAGTTATGAGGAAATGGTATTATATGATATCAAAGTGGAAATAGAGTTTTTATATGCATAGTTGTCTCATGGATTTAATGAAAAGAATATAAGGATGAATCCAAATTTTGGAAATAATTTTGACCATGCAAGAGAAGGAAAAAAACAACAACTACCCATGTGTCACAATTATGGGAATAAACATTCAAAGAATTTTTTATAAGGAATTGAAAAATTATACAAGTGTGGAAGAGATGACCATATAGCTTGAAACTATCATGGATATATAAAGATTTAACATCTAAATTAGAATAAAAATGGTAAAATAGTGCGATCACAACCTACCATGTATTTCTTCAATTATGAGGAGAATATAAATTTCTATTATAAATATCCAAAAAAATATAATATAGGTAAACCACCATCAACTCCAATAGATTCCAATGGAGTAAGTTCATACATTTAAAATTACGATAATTTAAGTTGAGTCTCTAAATGATGTTGTGGTAGGTACACTAATCATACAATCAAATCTAGAAAGTACATTGTTTGATACTAATTATATGCATTATTTTATTTCATTCAAGTTTTCAAATAACATAAATATAAATCTTGAACTTATTGCGGTAGAGTTTTTGGTTAAAACTCTTGGAGGAACTATTCAAGGATCAAATATATATAGAGATTCCCCTATTAACTTTGGTGATTACAATTATTCCAAAAATCTGGTGGTCATTACAATGGTGTAATTTTACATAATATATGTGATGGATTTATTTTAAAAGTATAATGAAAATATAAACTGCATAAGCAAGGAGATTTTAGTTGTCTTTAAGGGAAACCCTATAATTATCTTCAGAGGAGAGATATCCCAACCTAATCATTTATAATAACTAACTTCCATTTAATTCTTTATTTAAGTGATTAGTGAATAATGAGAAGAAATATAAAGTAAAATAATAGGATATGTACCCATTGTTTAAGAATATATTGATGTATTTCCTAAAGAGTTACCTAGACCTCCCCCAGAAAGAGAGGTATGGTTCTCAATTGAACTCATACCTGGATCCAGGATAATATCAAGGAGCCCATATAGAATGACATATTTATAGTTAAACTAATTAAAGAATAAAATTAAAGATCTTTTGGTGAGTTTTTTTATTCGAATAAGTGTGTGTAACCTTGGGGTGAAACTATTATCTTTATGAAGATGAAGGATTGATCAATGTGGTTATGGATTAATTATAGGGAACTTAATGGGATTACAATAAAGAAAAAAAATACCCTCTTATAAGGATTGCTAATTTTTTTAAAATAGATTCATGGGGCGAAAATTATTCTCCAATATTTAACTTAAAATAGGGTATCATTATTTGAGGGTGAAGAAATAAGATATATTGAAAACTGCCTTTCAAACAAGATATAAACATTATGAGTTTTTTTTGTTATTCCCTTTGTCTTGAACAATTATATTTCCATATTTAATGATTTTATGAATATATTCTTTAGGTACTACCATGATTAATCTATAGTGGTATTTATTGATGATATTCTGATAGATTAATTAATTCATAACGATCTTGAGGATCATATAAGGGTCATGTTACAAACTCTAATGACATAGAAGTTCATTGGTTAATTAAAAAAAATAAGAGTTTTGGTTACAATAAGGGGAATTATTAGGACACATTGTGACCATTTATAGAATCTCAATGGATCCAACAAAGAAAATGGTTGTATATGAGTATGAAAATACCATAACAATAACTAAGATTTGTAGTTTTATTGGTGTATCGAGATAATATATAATGTTTGTGATTGTTTTCATTAATTTCTAATCCACTAACCAAGTTAACTAAAAAAGGAGTTAAGTTTATTCGGACAGGGGAGTGTGAATAAAATTTCCAAGAACCTAAGAATATATTGATTAGTGTACCTATGTTAACTTTACCCTCAAATGAGGAGAGAGTTTTTATTTATAGTGGTATATCCTTGGAAGGAATTGGATGTGTACTCATGAAAAATAAAAAAGTGATTGCCAATGTATCATGACTGTTGATGACTCAGGAACATAATTATCCTACACATGATTAATAGTTAGATGTTATTATATTTGTATTACAGATATGGAGACACTATATTTATGGGGAGAAGTGAAATATATACACAAACCCCTAGAGTATTAAGTATATTTTCACATCCAATGAATTGAAAATGATAAAAAGGATATTTTTGGAAATTCTTAAGTACTATAATTGTTCTATCCATTATCACCTTAGAAAAGAAAAAAAATTCACTAATGTATTGAGTAGAAAAGACCCTATAGTTCTTATAATGATAAGGATTAGTGGAGGTCCATTTATCAAGGACCTAGTAAAGATGGACATGGAAGTTATAAGGGAAGAGGAATCATTAATCCTATCCCAAATGATTTCCCAATCATCATTATTGGAGAAGATAAAGAAAGCATAAAAATATAATCCTATGATATAAAATAAGATAGAAGCTATGAAAAATGGGAATATTTCCAAGTTCAATGTTGATCAAGAGGGAATACTGAGGTTTTGTTCAAAGATATGTATCCTATCAAATACAAATTTAAAGAGAGAGATGATGGATGAAGATCATAGCTCTATATTTTATATATATCTTAGAGGAACCAAAATGTATAGAGATATGAGAGATAATTATTGGTTGGATAACATAAAAAAGGATATTTTTGAATGTATGAAAATATTTTTTAAAATTAAAAAATGTAAATACATAGTGAAAAGTACCCAAAGAAGTGTTGCAATCACTACCCATACCTATATAGAAGTGGGAAACATCAATATGGACTTTGTTACTATACCAACTAAGATATCTAAATAAAACAATACCATATGGGTAATCATTGATATATTAACAAATTTTACAAATTTTATTGATATAAAATAAGATTTCTCCCTTGATATCCTAGCTCATCTATATATTCAAGAAGTGGTGAGATTTTATGGGGTGTCACAATCAATTATTTCATACCATGATCCAATATTTACTTCTTTATTCTGGAGGAGACTTTAAAATGCTATGAATAATGAAGTAAACTATAAAAAAACCTATCATCCTCAAAATTATGGGTAGTTTAAAAGTACTATTTAAAAATTGGAAGACACGTTATGGGCTAGCTCACTTGATTTTCAAGGGAGTTGGAAGAAATATATTCCACTTGTTGAATATTCTTATAAAAACTATTTTCACTTGAGCATTCAAATGGATCCATTTTAATAACTCTATGGGAATATTTTTATAAATCTAACATGCTGTTATAAAGTTGGATAAAGAAAACTATTGGGACTAGACATTCTGAAATATACTAAGGAGAAGATACAAGTGATCCCAAAAACAAATCAAGGCTACCCAAAGATAAAAAAAGAGTTATACTCACAATTTAAGGAAGGAATTAGAGTTTCATTTCATAGATTATGTATTCCTCAAAATATCGTCATGGGATAGGGTTATGAGGTTTATAATAAAGGGGAAACCATTTCCAAGGAACATTGGACCATTTAAGATTCTAGAGCATGCTGGTGTAGTTTCTTATTGAGTAATACTATATATAAATGTTTCCAATGTCCATAAAATATTCCATTATTCCTTATTAAGAAATTAGTGTTTTACCCAACACATATAATAGAAAAAAATGTCAAGGAATTGGAACTAGACCTATCATATGAATAAGAACCAATCAATATTATTGATGAAAGGGAATACGTTTTGAGGAACAAGACAATACTAATCATGAATGTTTTTTAGAGAAATCAGATGTTTGAAAAATTAAATTGAGAGCCCAAAGAAGTGGTAAAGAATAAATAACCCCATTTTTATATGGTAGGGCCCAAATTTAAAGGATGAAATTTCTTAGGAGGGATATAACAACCAAAAAAATTCCGTTATGTTATTAAGATCTATCATTGTAGAATTATTTTTTATTATGAACACATAGAAAGACTATTAAATTTCATAAGAACATTAAATATAATGAATTTATATTGACTATAATAGCTAAAAATATATATAGACACAAAAAATAAGAATATAAACACTAATATAAAATTTATAGACTTGAATTATCTAATGAATATAACTCCTTCAATAAAAATAGAAAAATGAAATAAAAGTGTTAGGAATATGATATCTATTATCAAGGGAATGTATATCATTTATAAGTGATGAAATTAATATTGAGGTATGATAATAGTGGATTATATATAGGGTATAAAGGGAAAAGTTACCATTGAGATCTGATCGTTACCTAACCATTGGCCAATATGACTATTGAGAATTATGACCATTGATAATTATGATATCTTTATAATTAGTGTATATAAAGGGTAATGAAAAAAATAATTGTTTAAGAAGGGAGAAATGGAGACCTCAACCATTAGGATCATGCCTTTTGAAACCCATTTTTAAGATCCTGGAAGAGAGGTAGTGTCACTGGGGTTCACCCTTGACTAATCTTTAATAGAGCTTTAACAAGTAAGGCTCGAATGAAATAAAATTTTGGATAAGTTCAAGTTAGTGGAGATCACCACTATATCAATGTTTTCAGAGACACCACATGAAAATACCACCATCGTGCACCTCACCCTTATAATGTTTTAAGTTTAATAATGAGTTATGTATCTAGAACTTAGCATTATCAAAGTTTAATTTTAATTTAAGAAATTAAATAGTGGTTTATTTAATTCCATTATTATTATTATTTTATTTTAAAACAATACATATAAATATAATATGAATATGATAAATAGTTTTTTAGATATAAAGAAAACATAGTTATATTTTATTTGGAAAATATATAATTAACCTAAAGTTTAATGATAAATTAATAAATTTTTAATAAAAGTTAATTTCATAAATTAGTCTTATAAAACACTAATTTTTAAATATAAATGATATTATATTTTCTTAATGTCCCAACTAAGTTTTATATGGGTCAGAAAGTTGACTATGTCATAAAAAATATTATTTTTTTAAAGTTGAAATTCTCATATTTTGAAATTTATTTTCATTAAAAAAACATTATATTTTAAATTATCCTATCAAAATTAGGTTTTTTTTCGAAATATTGAGAATTTTCTAAAATACTTTATTTTTTAGTGAATAGTAAAAATACAATTTCGGGTTTTCAATATGTTTTATAACTTCATAAATATGTAATAATGATGTAATAATCAATAAAAATGAATCCAAGAAGAAAATAATTTATTTTATTAATATATTATATTTTAATGAATTATAATGAATTTTCAAACCTTTAAATAAATTTCTAAAGTCAAAAATATAAATTAAGGTTTTAAAAAAATTGTTTTGTGGAAAAGTATTTTCCCATGCCAAAAGTAATATAAAATATTGAAGCTTATTTAGGAAACCAAAATATGTCAAAAAACACCTTCTTAATGCCATAAACCTTGAGCCAAAACTATAGGTAAGATAATGGTTTTCTATTTTCCTTAACCAAGTTTACAAGGCCTATATTTTGAAATTAATATATAATTCTCCCACATTTTTTATAAATACCTACCTCTAAATCCCATTTCATTCCCTCCCAAGCCATTAATCACGAATTAACCCTAATTTTATCCCTTCACAAAATTTCTAATGAGTTTTTATGGTTTTAGAAAACTCTCCTCAAGATTTAAGAAGATATCTCGTAAGGTAATGGATTCACATCCTCTCCCCTTTTATCCAAGTACTTCCTTTGTAGTTATTCTTGATATTTAAAATTTATTATATTCTCATGTACTTGTGATTATTCCATTACTATCTAAAAGTTTTTCTATCAATGATAGTCTTCCATTACCTCTCATTAAGCCCATTCCATAAAACACTATTTATACCCATTATGATAGTGAAATCATTATTTGATTTTACATGCCCCCTTTTTTATGTTGTGAATACCCACCCCATTTTTTATTCAAGGGTATTCATATAGATGTAATTATACATCTTTGATCAGGTATTTACATGTATTAAACCCACACCAACTTATCATGGATTAAAAAATTAATAGAAGTTAAAGTCATTAAACACTTATATAAGCAACAATTTTATATGAAAACCATTATTTTTATCCATAGGTTATTTATGAAATTATTTATTATGATTGATGTGGCACACATGAATTAATACATATGAATGGTGTGCCTTGATATCACTCCAATGAATTGGGTATATAATTAATCTATAGATATTACATTATTATGATACTATGGTGAATAACCTTAGTAATATGTTTTATGACACGTTGGTGATGAACCTTGGTGATATTTTTATAAATGTCTCATTTACATACTTTATCTACATGTATACATTATGTATCGTATACTTATGATTATTCTATCATTTTATGTCTTATTTGTTTATCCACAACGATCACTCATGTTGCATTTCCATTGTTTATCCCTTACTAGGATTTATGATCACCCCTTTCTATTAATGTACGTCCCTAGGAAATTACTTACAGTGAGGTGAACTAGGATAGAATAAAAAAATAATTAATTCAAGATGATTAAATAAAAATTATGTTTTTTTCAATTCTACTCCATGTATTATGCACCTAGTTTCCAAGAAACTAAACCTCAAATGGTCATTTGAAGTTATTAATTAAATATTTTGTGAAGTAATTATGTTAAAAATCAAGTATTTAAAAATAAGGTCACCATACACTATTCCTCGAGAAATAAAAAATTGAATTATTCTCAACCCAAGGTACAATTTTAAATATATAATCATTTTTCTCTAAAAACTAAAAAATTGTATGTGCATCATTTAATTAATTATAGAAATAAATTATAATTGTTCCAACTTTTAAATCCTTAATAATTGATATAAAATATCCACCCAAATGTAAAAATTTCATTTTAAGATTAATGAATCCATCATAAAATATTTCTAGAGTCATTTACTATATTTACGTTCCATTTTTCTTTTAGTTATGAAATTACTCAAATTCCATTAGAAATTCAAAAACAAAAAAACCTGAATTTTTGTATCATTAAAAAATATATGTTGGGTTTTTTTCTATGTTAAATAATATTTGGAGGATACATTTTTTTATTATTTTCCCAATAAATTATTTGTAACACCCTGGAAATTTAAAATATGAACATCATATTCAATTATGTATGTGAAACCCAACACCATGTGTAGAAAGGAATATAACATCTCAAAGCATTGAAATATATATTATATATTAAATAAATTCAATATATTCTATGGATTTAAATGCACATAATTATGGTTTATCTTTTATTACACGTAATAATGACTTTCTTCGATGGCTTGTGTTGCATGCAAGACTGAGTTTTACTGAATACTATTAATATTATTATTTAAAATGATAATTATATCCTAGCCATTAAATTTTATATAATAAATAATATTAAATAAATTATGAAAATATATGTTTGAATTTATTGGTCACTAATTAATTGAAAATTAATATAAAATCCAATTGAATATAAAGGAAATGTTTTTATAAAAAACTATTTTTATATACCCAAAGGCATTTTAACCTAATAAATTAAATTAATTAATATTATGGAATGATATTAATAAAAATTTTATATTATATATTCAAATAATTTTTTTAAATTAATAAAATGGATTTAATGGAAAAAATTTAAGAATGAATTTAATTTTATGCATAAAAAGTTGTATTTTCCTAAAGGTACTTTTTCCACCATTTAATGGTGCACTTCTTTTAAAAATAAATTTTAAAACATTTAGAAATTTTATTTAACAAAATAAATTTTGAAAAATAAACTTAGTTTTTGAAAAATAATTTTTAGAATTATCTTAGTGTTATTTTTGGTATTTTTCTAAGAAGTTTCATTTTTTAATGAAAAGTGAAAACACTGAATTTTAATTAAAAATTGAATTCTCATATAAATAATTTTAAATTTTAAATTATAATTTGAATTTATTTTAAAATAAAAATAGATCAATTATAAATCTATTAATCCAATTCATGTCATTGTAATCATTTTTATATTTAATTTAGATATACAAACTTAGTAAAATTTTGAACATTTTCCCTTTAAAGAAACGTTTTCTCATCCCATATTTGAGATTAATTTTAAATTAATTTCTACCACTTATGTTATTTGAATCTATAAAAATGGATTCAAAATTTGGAATAAAAATAATTTATAATTTTTAATATGGTCAAATTTAGTTTTTACAAAAATGATGAGTGAAAGTAGTTAAAATTAATTACAATGATTTAGAGAAAAATGAATTTACCAAGGAACTAAACCTTAAACTTAAGGGAAAAAATGACCTAGAAACTTTTCCAACACCAATTTGATGGCCATTTTTTGACCTTATAACTTATTTGATCAACTTATTTCATTATTTGAGCCACTTTAGATGAAAAAAACATTGTTGGAAGTCACTCTTTCAAAAATTTACAAGTTTTCCACTCACCCCACTTATAAAAGGCCTCCCCCTATCCCCCATATTTACACATCTCAAACCAATTTAGTTAATCCAATACCTACCTAAATAACTCCCCAATATACCTAAACTCATCATATAATCTTGATATTGGTTATAAGGACAACTTTTTAAAAACTTAGTGCAAACTTAATGAGGATATCTAAAGAAGAGGTAATGTTTTTCTAAAAGTGTTTTTATATTATTTACTTATACACCTCCAAAAATTATTTTTATAACATAATTATATTAAAAACCAAGTATATTAAATATAACTAGATGTTTTTATAAAATTTTTATGCCCTAAAACTTCACAGAATTCCAATAAATGGGTTGCTTAATTATAATTTGTGTGTACGGAAAACTACCGCCTCACGAATCGATGTCATTAATTTTTCCATAAATACCTTCCAAGGATGGTAATAATGATGGAAATACTATTTATATATGATATTTATGACATTTATTATGTAATAATTCTTATTTAATTATTATATAACACATACCTTTATAATTTCCATTTTTTGTAATATGATAAAATCATTCATGTGTACAGTGGACTACCACCTCACGGAGCGATGTGATTCATTCAAACTTTACATGAATTGTATTAAGGATGGTTTTAATAAAAATATATAATATATGACCTTAATATGATAATGTAATGATAATATACATATATATGGATTACTATAAATAAATATATAATGAATATATATGATATTTAAATTATTATTTAAATTATTTATATGATAAAATCATGATCGACGTAAGAGGAACGATGAAATAACAAGTCAAAAAATACTTTAAATACCAGGAAATTAACACTCGAAATGGTGAAAATAATGAAAGATTATTAATAAATAGGTGATAAAATTTTATAAAATAATAATATAAAATTTTATAAATATTAATATGGTTATTTTTTAAGTTAATAACATGATTAAAATATTTATATAGGTGTTTAAATATAATTCAACCAAAATGAAGTGTAAGGTATGATATTTGTTAACTAAATTTCCACTCATTAGGTTAATGTAATGGCCCGGGCCTCCCTGGTCCATTAATATTTGAAAATACGGGGGTTGAGTTGTTTTTGGAGGAAGTGGTGACTCATATCAAGAGTCTTATAGAAATATAGTTTTTCTAATGGTGAGTTAGGAATGGAAGGTCACTGACGGTAGGTCACGACGATGAGTCCCAACAGTGAGTCACAACGGTGAGTCAAAATGGTGACTCGCACCGGTAGCTCTCCAATAGTGACTCGCACCAATAGGTCACCAATGGTGACTCAAACTGGTAGCTCGCCAATGGTGAATTGCACCGGTAGCTTGCCAATGGTGTCTCACACCGGTAGCTCGACAACAGTGACTCGCACCGGTAACTCACCAATAGTATCTCTCGACAAAAATTAATCTAGTGGTAAATCATCCAATAGTGAGTCACCCAATGGTGAATCCACCACTGGTAGATCATCCACTAGTGACTCACAATAGTGAAACCCCCAATAGTGAGTCATTTCCAATAGTTAGTCAAAATTTTATTTTTCTCCTTTTTTCCAGTTTGCTGTAGTTTCACCCCTTTGACATTTTATTTGACGTAAAATGCATTAAAAGACTTTTTAAGGGATTTAAGGTTTATTCAAAGACCATAAATCCTATATAAATTTTCTTAAGGGTACATGTGACTTTACTCGGTCAAAACGTGTAATCATGACCAAATCCTATTTTAATGGAAAATCTAAACCATATCTAAACCAGTACTCCATTTAGATTTTCCAAAGGTTGACCCTTGTTCTTCCTTATTTTTCTTCCCCTAGTACGTGATCCCCAAAGATCTTCCTTCCATAGGAGTCATGTGATTGAACTAAAATACTTGAATTCGGGATTACTTATTGATGTAAAAGTTGGATTCTTATTTAATATTTTGTTTTTTATTTTCTTAACTTTACCCACTACTTGAGGAAATTGTTTTTTCATACCATATTTCCAAAAGAGATGAATATGCACTAGGTATTCCATGTTCTTTCTGTGTTTAGATTCTTGAGGATGGATGGGTTTACACTTTTATTATATGTGAAAAAGACTTGATGGGTAGCTCATCTACTCACCATATTGATCCCCTTGTGTTTGGTAGATTAGAATTTTTTCCTAGAATACCTAGAAATATGGAAATATGTAAATTGGTAATGTTGTTAATAAATGAATAATTGTTTAACCCATGGGGTTGGAACTTTCTGGTCTGACAATGGGAGAAGAGAGATAATGACACCTAAGACCTACCTCTAGTAGGCCCCGTATTGAAAATTAGCACCGAGGGTGTAATAAACACACAGATGGGACTAATTAACCTATAAGAGAACACATGTGAAAGAGAGAGATAAGGTAGACACCAACTAACTCCGCTCAGAACACAAAGTAAAAGAAACCCAAGTGCACATATGTAATGTCATAAAAGAACTAATACAACTAAAATAAAAAACTGCAACTAACAAAATAAATCCCACATTATATAAACTATTTTTTAGGTCACTTGGAGTAGGTTGGATATCAGGATGGTTACTAATAGCTTGGGGTTTTTCAGAAACTATTCAGGCTTTGTGGTCACTATCATTTTACTTTCTTTTGGTACTTTCAATTTTTCCTTTCAGTTGTAGTAGTTCTTGAATGACATTACATATGTACACTTGGGTTTCTTTTACTGCTTGGTCTGAGTAGGAGTTGGTTGGTGTATATCTTATCTCTCTCTTTCTCATGTGTTATCTTAGGGGGTAATTCCTTCTATCTATGTGTTTACTATACCCACGGTGCCAGTCACCAACCTAGGGCCTACTAGAGGCAAGACTCGGGTTTCATTATCTCCCTTATCCCATTTCCAACATAGGTGGGGTATACTTTGTGTGGAGGGGTCATGATAGGGTGGTATCAGATCACTGTTTGAGGGATAAGATGGATTTTGGAGTTAGGTACAGGTGAGGTTGCATGGGTTGGTAGGGAAACAATGTTAAATAAGTTTAGTAAGAACTCTAAACATGAGATACTTATAGTGAAATAGGTATTTAGCCCCCCCTACAATCAGATGCGTGGACCTTCAAGCTTACAGTGGCTACTAAACATGGTGATACTTGTTGCAGGGTAGATAATTAGAAAAGAATCATTCATCATTATTATTTTCACCTATGTTTGAATGGGTAGACCTTGGTATAGTCTGACCTAAAATGAATAAAAAATAATAATTAATAAATGTTAAAGTATTACATATTCTAGGTTTAAGAGATCTAATTGTTTATTCTTTTATAGGTATGGATCCACATTTATATCCTTGTCAGGTTCACATTGAAGATGTTCCATAGTATGCGCTAGTAGATCGCTGCAATGTAGAGGTTGATGATGAAGACACTTAGAGGAGGAAACTCTGAGAGTTTTAGTGCCAGAGTCTTCAGAAGTACGATGGATCCATTTTAAATGCAGTCACATAAGACTGGTTAGAGGAGATTGAGATAGCTTTCAGTTTAATCCATGCTCAGATGGAGTAGTGTGTTTCATTGGTTATGATAATGCTGTGTGGGGAAGTGAGTTAGTCGTGGTTCTTATTCCTTGGGTATTGCAAAGAGTCAATAGTCTCATGGGAGAAGTTCCAAGAGCATTTCAGATCCAAGATTATTTATTCAAATGTGAAGGCATCTAGTCTCCAGGAGCTATATAACCTTCTATAGGGAATCTCCAGTGTGTGAGAGTTTGGGGTCTATTTTAAGAGGCTTCTTTCATATTCTTTATACATGCTTCTAGATGAGGAGGCTAGGGCGAGGCATTTTGAGGAGGCTTTGCATTCATTGATCCAGTTCTAGGTCACCCCCTTTATGTTGATGATATATCTCAAGGTGTTGGCGAGGGTAGAGGTTATTGAGAGGAAATTATCTAGAACTAGATCATCATGAGAGGGGATTCATTAGGATTCCTCTCAAAGTAGAGCTATGGTCTGGGGTTCCTAGTTCTTAGGGAACAATAGTTTCTATTCGGTCAGGGGTAGGTCCCAACCTTCAATGTCTCATTTATCTAGGGGTAACAGCTCTTATTCCTATGGTAAGGGATCATGAAATTTTTTTCTTATGGAGGCTATGGTCATCAGTCGCCTGAGTTCCTTACCATTCTGAGTAGTCAGCACGTGCTAGGTTTTCCACTTGTGGTTCCTCCATTGAGGTAGTTTCAGCTGAGGAAGAAGTAGCAGGTTTCACCAGCTTTGAATCAGTATAGAACAATTATGGTAGGCATAGGAAAACCCCAAGATACTCCCCATCCTTATAGTGTAGATCATGACCATGGGGGTGGTCCTCCATAGGGTGAGAGAGGCCATGGAGTAGGTCATGGTAAGCTTCATGCATTAGTGTTGAAAGCACTAGGCGAGCCAGAAATCGTTCGAGGTACCCTTTTCTCTTTTTTATAATTGGGGTGAATTATTTGTTTGATTCAGGAGTGACACACTCCTTCATATCACCTAACCTTGTACCTGATTTGGGACTTTAGGTAGAGAGGCTTCTGGTTCCCTTGGTATTGAGTACGCTATTTGGAGGTTAAGATGACCTGTTTGAAGTATGTAGAGACTATGAGCTAGTGCTGGGGAAGAAATGCGCATGGGGAGATTTCCTATGTTTATGAATAAAACCATATGTGGTCACCCTCAATATGTATTTGTTGTATTTGGTGTAGGCTATCGCGGATTTAATCCAGAGGTAGGTTGTATTCTTTAATTTTGATGTAAAGAAAATAGTGTTTGTTGGTGAGTGAGACCCTCAAATGGGTTAGAGGAATGTTCTGTCCTCATCATCCTCAATGGACAAGATGATTTTGAGTTCATTGGAGGTTCATTAGTTATAGTTTCCCAAGGTTGTGTAAGAGAACACTTATGTCTATCTAGATGAGGTTGTAGAGTTACTCCCTTGAAGGTAGGTCAAGTTCGGGATCAAACTACAGCCAGTCATGTATCCTATCTCAATGTTTTAATATAGGATGAAACCTTCTAAGTTATGAGGGTTGTGAATACAACTCGATGGTATATTAAAATACAGTTTTTTTGGCCAAGTATGTCATCGTGGGGTTCACAAGTTTTGTTTGTAAATAAGGCTGATGACAGTTTTCAGTTGTGTGTTGATTATTGTTGCTTGAACCAAGTGGTGTTGAAGAACTACTATAATATTTCACAGATTTATTATTTATTTGATCAACTTAAGGGTGAAAGTTGGTTATCTAAGATCGATTTATGGTCATTATATCATCAGATGCATGTGAATGATGCAGATATCTGGAAGACTACTTTCCGTTATCATCATAGAAATTATGAGTTCATTATGATGTCATTCGGTTTGACTAATGATCTAGCTGTGTTCATGGGGTTGATGAAAAATGTTTTATGTGAGCTCTCAGATAAGTTCATGGTGGCCTTCATCGACAAAATCCTTGTGAACTCCATATCCTAAGAGGAGCATGCAGATCCATTGTGTGCCATGTTGGGAGTTTTTTTGTTAATTGTATCTATTTGGGAAGTTTTATAAGTTTGAGTTTTGGGCTTGATAAGTCCATTTCTTAGAGAATTTTGTATCCTAGTAGATAGTATCTATGGATCCGTAGAATTTAGAAGCAATTATGTCTCGGAAATCCCCCAATACAGTGGTAGATGTGTGAAGTTTCTTTGGTCTTACAAGCTATTATAGAAGGTTTGTAACCAATTTCTCTCTGGTTGTGACTCCTCTAACATCATTGACAAGGAAAGATCAGGTTTTCTTTTGGATTTATCAGTGTTAGGTAGCTTTTGAGTATCTTAAGGAGAAGATGGTTAGTGCTATTGTTCTTTTTCTTTTAATAGAAGGAGTTCAATCTAAGGTTTTCTATTATGCTTCATGTATAGGGTTAGGCTATGTTATGATACAATATATATCATTTTTTTTCTTATGGGTATCAAAATTTGCATCCCCACAAATGTAACTATGCCTCCCACGATCTCGAGTTGGCGGTAGTGGTGTTTTCCCTGAAGTTGTGGAGACATTACCTCATCAGCGAGTATTTTGTTGTCTTTACCAATCATAAGATCCTAAAGTATATTTTCTCCCTGCATGACTTGAACTTGTGGTACCATCGATGGATGGAGTTCTTATAGGATTAAAACTTTTAAATCTCACAAACACTGGGAAAGGGGAATGTTGTGGTTGATGCATTGAGTAAAAAGTCACGTAGGGATGAAGTGGTTGAATTTAGTGATTTATAGAGGGTGATGGAAGAAATTTCAACATTGCATCTATATATGATAGAATTTTGAGTTAGAGGTTGTCTTTTTCAGATGACGGTATAGTCATATTTGGTGTACCAGGTGGAATAGTCCCAATTGGGGGACCTTGAGGTGGAGGTCTGGAGAGACCGATTTGTTTGTGGCGAGGCCCCTGATGGTTGGTATGAGTATGGACAACATCAAGTGTTGTTTTAGGGAAGTCTTTTCATTACTTTGGTGATGTGTGAGATTATTCCTAGAGAGTTCCATAGTTCTCCCTTAGTAGTACATCATGACATGAAAAAGACATACTGAGCTTTGAGGAGTTAGTTTTGGTGGTTTGGGTTGAAGTGTGTGGTTGCAGAGTTTGTGTCTCAATGTTTGGTATGACAAATGGTAAAGGCCAAGCATCACATTCCCGGTGGGTTTCTCCAACAATTAGATATTTCTCATTGGAAGTGGGAGTACATCTCAATGGAATTTATTATCAATTTACCTTGAGCTCAGAGAGTCTATCATACTATATGGTTATTAGTGTATCATTTGACGAAGTATTACAACTTTATAGTGGTTAAGGAGTCGATCTCAGTAGAGGTTTTATCGAGGTAGTATATGTAGTAGGTGGTGAGACTCCATGGTGTCCCGAGGATGATCATTTTTGATCGAGATCCTCATTTTAACTCCAGGGTGTGGAGAGGTCTCCAACATGATTTTCATTCTCAGCTATGCCTTGGAACTTCTTTTCATCTATAGACAGATGGTCAGACAGAATAGACCCTCCAGACTCTTTAAGACATGTTTCACTCTTGTGTCCCAGATTTTGGAGGTTCATGGATGAGGAACCTTCCCTTGGTAGAGTTATCTTACAACAATAGTATCCACTCCACCATCGGTATGGTTCCATTTGAAGCCTTGTATGGTAGACCATTCTATTCTCTGTTGTTCTAGACTAGGGTCAAAGAGTCATCAATTTTTAGGCTGGAACTAGTATAGAGTATGATAAAGATGGTTCAGGTGATTCACGAGCGGATGAAGGTAGTGGAAGACCATCATAAATCCTATGATGATCATAGGAGGAGACATATGGAGTTTGACATTGGGGATCATGTGTTTTTGAAGGTGACTCCCCATCATTTGCAGCGAAGGTTTGGTTGTGGGAGTAATATTTCTCCATGATTTGTTGGGCCTTTCGAGGTGTTGGATCATGTTGGATCCATGGAGTATTGGGTAGAAGTTCCCTCACAAATTATATGGATACATGATGTTTTTCATGTGTCTTAGCTCCTTGATTACCTTCATGATGACTCTCACATCATTGATTGGGGTGAGATCAACATTGATGATGATTTGACCTTTAAGAAGAAGCCTATAGAGATCTAGAATGACAAGGAGAAGGTGTTTCATGGGCATTATATCCCCTTGGTTTGTGTCTTGTTGTGGCACGATGACATGAAATAGAGTACTTTAGAACATGATTCGTAGATACATGCTCAGTATCCCAAGCTGTTTGATGTATAACTATATCTTGTAATGTAGTTTATTTGGTTTTTATAGACCCTTTCTACTATGAGATGGCCTTCTCTTGTTGATTTTTGTGGTTTGATATCTTTTGAGAGGTATCGCCCTAGGATATTGTTTAGGAGCTAGCTGTAGTCATCACGTGGTTTCACATTGTTCCTTTGATGAAGCGGTTGAGTTCTTGTGGTAGAGAGAGCCTTGAGAGGTATCTTGCAGGGTGACTATTTGGAAGACCCCTTTTATGCTTCCTCTCTGGGTTGGTTTTGGATTATCAAGGGTGGGAATATATTGAGAGCTATCTAATGTAATGGTATAGACCTCCTCATTCCATTACTTTGTGAAAATCTGGGGGTTGAGGTGTTCTGGGAGGCAGCAGTGAATCATTTTAAGAGTTTTTCAAAAATCCATTTTTTCCAACGGTGAGTTAGGAATGGTACATCACTAACAATAGGTCGCAATGGTGATTCCTAAAGGTGAGTTTCAATGGTGAGTCTTAGAAGTGAGTCAGAATAGTGAATCTCACTGATGGCTCCCCAAAGGTGACTCACACCGATAGCTCACCAATAGTGACTCACACTGGTAGCTCGCCAATGGTGACTTACACTGGTAGCTCGCAAATGGCGACTCATGATTGGGAGTCATCCAGTTATATCTCCTATATCCGTGAGTCATCCAACTGTGAATCCTCCACTAGTAGCTCATCCACTGGTGACTTGCAATGGTGACTCACCAAACAACGATTCATTTCCAATAGTTTGTTAAAATTTTATTTTTCTACAGTTTTCTAGTTTTATGCAGTTTTCCCCATTGACATTTTATTTTATGTAAAATTAATTTAAATCCTTGTTTTAAGGTATTTATGGCTGATTTGAATCCCATAAATCCTATCTAAATTTTTCTAAGGGTCCAGGTTCTTTTACTTAGTCAAAACCTATAATCTTGACTAGATCTACCTTTAATGAAAAATCTAAACCCTATCTAAACCACTACTCCATTTATATTTTTCAAGGGTGACCCATGTTCTTCTTTATTTTACTTCCCCTTGTATGGGACACCCAAATTTATTACTCCCATAGGATTCATACTATTGAACTAAAATCCTTGGATCATGTTTCCATTAGAGTTTTTCCTGTAGGTGCACCCCTTATTTTGGTGGAACCAGGAAGTGTCAATCCATCTTCGATATAATGTATGTTTTACCTCAATTCTTATAGGTTTATTGATTTATTTACACCTTTTTCTCCTTTCCATATGATTTTATGCTATCTCTATGTTTCTAATGGAGCTTTCTCAATTTTTTGTTGGTGCAGTGGTGTCACGACATCCTCAGGTGGATGCAGTCATTGCGGGAGGGGTGATCATAATCCATTTTGTTGGCCCATTCTCATGAAAATATTGTCAAAAAACTTTTGAGGTAGGGGATTCATTTCTTCTCTATATATTTACATTAAGTCATATAGTTATCATGATTTAGACCTTTTTATCGAGATGAAATTTTTATAATAATTACTTTAAATAGAATAAAGAATTGGTATCGATCATATGTTGTTCCTTTATACCGTAATAAATATTTTCCTCTTGATTTTCTAGATAGTGTGATATCTATTATTTTCTTGTTTATCATTTCATTCTTGATGGTAAACTAATAAATAACGCAAAGACAAAATTAGTTGATAAATAATTAGCTTACTATTTAAAGAGGCATGTTAATGAATCCTATTACTGTTGTAATTTGAGGATAATCAAATTGATGTAGATATGAATGTATAATGGAATTGGTTGATGAACTTGAAGAATGCTTATTATTATTGATAAAATTATTAAATTCATGTTAAATTAATTTTTTAATTAATTATTATAGCTTGTGATATCTTATTTCTTAGGTTTCCCATAGTTGGAACCTGTGAATAATGAATTGGTTAATTCAAGATGGAATAAAAAACCGGTTGTTTGATAAATGTAATGACTTATGGGGTACGATTTAACCACTTGATTTTTAAGGAAAATATTATTATGATTTGGATATATTAGATATTGTTGTGTTTAAAGGCTGAATGCCTTGCTTTGGTGTCAAGATCCTGTTGCTATGTTTGTTGTCACTTCTTGTGATGTGATCTGGATATGAGACTTGTTGTTGTGGGGGTAGAGAAACCCAGATGTGATGTGAGCCTAGGATGGCTGAGCCTGAATGACTATTGTAGTACTTGGGGGTAGGGAGGCCTGATTTTTTTGGAAAAAATTAATTCCTAGAGTGGAAAGATGCTACCGTTTTTGCATGTGGGTGTCGGGGAGGACACCCGTGATGATGGAACACATTGAAGCTGGGATTACTCATTGATGTGGAAGTTGGATTCTTGTTGAATATATTTTTTATTTATCTTATTTACTTTCCCCACTTCTTGAGGCATCTAGTTTTGTTTAATCTCATTCCAAAATAGGTGAAGATGCATAGGGTATTCCACGTACTTTATGTGTTTATCTTCTTGAGGATGGATGGGTCAATGCTTCTACTACAAGTGGAAAAGACTCGATGATTAGCTCATCTACTCAATATGTTGATCCCCTTGTGTTTGGTATCTTATAATGTTTTCCTAGAATACATGGAAATATGGAAATATGGAAATATGTAAAGTGGTAATGTTTTTAATAAATGAATAATTGTTTAACCCAAGGGGTTGGATATTTCTAAGATGCAATACTGAGGTTGTGATTCTTAGAAGAAATGGACTCAGTTTGGTTATGCCAAGAGGGCATGAATGTTTTTTTGAAATTATAATGTAATAGAATATGGAAATTGATAATGGTTATTTAATGGTTAAATAATTAATCAATGTAAAGTGAAACTAATAAAAATGGATAAGTAACTTAATGTAGCTATTTAAATGGTTATGTTCTTATATGATATATATTCTTAGTAGTGGAAGCTAGGAGTTTGGAAGACATTAGTTGCAGTTGATTCTGAGACTAGGTTTTTCCAATAGTGTGGTTGTGAGCTACGTTATATCCTATACTTTTTGTGTTTCTATACTATAATCCCCCCTTCTGCTTAGGAAAACTGAAACCCCAGTGATTATGAGTCCTATGGGGTGTTTTCCCCAACATCCCAATGAGAGGATGGATGGTCGACTACCCCCTTTGACCGTACACTCTTCTGTTGTTAGTTACTGTGCTGGTAAGCATGACATTTAGTTTTCCCTGTTTATATGTATAGAGGGATGTAATGGCTCATGGTTTTTTCACACACATAAATTTTGGATATAGTTTCATATGGATTACTATAGGTGTAACGTGTATCAGCTGTGATGGCTTGAGAATCCTTACTTGGAGAATGGGCTATGATGGCTTGATGTATAATACCCGATGTTCGATGCACGTTATGTGGTATATGGTAGATCCCAGAAACTACATGGTTACTTTTGGTTATGTGGATGTTTTGCACATGATGCATGTTGTGGTGCTTCACCCAGGTGTCTTCCAGCTAGCCTTTTTGGAGAGAGATTCTCTATATGTGCAACATTGGGGAAAAGCGGAAAACTAGCGGGGAAGTAGTAGTGGGGTACCCTTGATATTATTTATTATATTATATACTCTTGTATGAGATACTTGGTGAGAGTAGCCATGGTGAGGTTGGGAACATAGTATACATGTTTAGGTGACGAGTTAGTTTCACTTATCATTCAATTGCTTTAGCATTATTTATTTACTTTTTCACAAGAGTCTATGGAGAGGATCCTACTGAGTATACTATTATACTCACCCTATGTTATATAAACTGTTTTTAGGTCACTTGGAGAAATTTGGAGATCATGATGGTTACTACTAGCTTAGGGTTTTTTCGGAGCTGTTTGGGCTTCTTGGTCGCTACCATTTTACTTTTTTTTGGTACTTGGAGTTTTTACTTTTAGTTGTAGTAGTTCTTTCCTAACATTACATATGTGAACTTGGGTTTCTTTTAATTTTTGGTATGAGAAGTAGTTTTTTGGTTTCTATCTTATCTCTCTCTTTCTCATGTGTTCTCTTAGAGGGAAATGCATTCCATCTGTTTGTTTACTATACCCTCAGTGCTAGTCTTCAACCCATGGCCTACTAGAGGTGGGAATCATATGTCATTATCTCTCTTCACCCATTCCCGGCCAAGGAGGGTTACACTTTTTGGGGAGGGGGTCATGATAGTTAAACTCCCACTTCATTTATTATGTCATGCTAAGATTATATGTGTAATTAATTTTGATTGTCTTAGGTTGTGTCTCCACTTTTTTATGTGAATTTATATTTGAAACACATAATCTATTCATTTATTAATTTTCACTTGAATATTATGACCATTCTAAAGGTCTATTTCACAATATTATTTTAATCGAGAATGTTTATTCTTGAATATCAGTTAAAGGAAATTACATGAACAATTCATAATAAACCCTTCTATTTTATTCTCTATTGGTTATTAATGACCCCTTTGAAGTAATAGTACCATTTTACCACTCATTTGTACTTAATATTTAGATAATTTTTTCATAAAAATCTGACTTCATTTCTCTCTTTGGTTGGAAATATGTTTTATTACAAAATCCATGTTTACTAAAAATGTTTTCCAAAATATTTTTAACCATTTAAAAATGATTTATTAAAGTTTATTAATCCATTTTTAATCTTTTAAAAATATTTTAAAATGAATCTTATTCCGTTTTCAAAATAATGTCCATTTGGATTTTACCAAAAATGTGAAATAAAAATTTGCTTTTAACATGTATGGAAAGAACATAATTTTCAACGGTTATGTCTAGTAAGATATTTTCAATATTATTTTATATGTTTCAAAGGTTATTTTGAAAGAAATGTTTTTTAATTTTTTTTCATGAAATTCTAGTTTTAAAATTTATTTTCAAAGAAAAGTCTTTTCAAAATTATTTTCAAAATGAAAAAGATATTTTATCAAGAATTATTTTAAATATATTTTATGGTATTTCTATTCATCAATGAAAAAAACTTTATTATTACCCCAATGGGTATATATTTTATTGAAACTATCCTTAATATTACTCTGTATGGTTTATGTTCACTTTGACCAAGGAAACTATAGACATTCACTTCCTTGATTTATTTTTTCTTTCATTGATTTTACCTTGAATTATTCACTATCTTGGGGAAATTAAATTTCCCCTAAATATAAATATTCTTTATCATGGATAAATTTATTATCTAAAGTTTATACCACTTTTACACATGATATTTACTTTGATAGTTATTTATTAACTGGGTAAATATTGATAAATCCATATCCTTTACTCAATACAAATTTTTAATAATGAACATTGTTATTGAGTTAAATCTATTATTCAATATATGAGGAATTCTATTAAATAACATGACACGAGTTCGGTACTATTTAAAGTAATCCCCCAGATGAATCAATAGTCTGATTAAATGAATCAATTGGCCAAATTAGATGAGTTTCTACCCAATATGTTTTAAACCATTTTGTGAAAGGTCTTGACGGAAAAGGTTCTATGTTCCTGGGAAACATGGAATCTAATATTTAAGCATCTAATTCATTGAGAATTTAGTTTTTATTATTATCCATGAGATTTTCTCTATGAAATTATCTATGTATTCATTTAATTTTATGTTTATTGATTATATGATATGTGTTTTTTTATTTACCTTGACATAATGATTATTCCTTATCCAATTCTTTATATGGGATGTATGTTCAGTTTTCTATATTAACTTATTGATAATTATTATTTATTAATAATAGCTTCTTCTGTACTTAAACCTTACTGAGAGTCTGAGATCACCCATATTTTATTTCCATTCCCTAGGATTTGAAGATGAATTCTTGGAATGAGTTTCAATGATGCTAAAATTTTTCTTTCATAATGCTTTATTTTCTTTTCCCAATGTAATATGGGTATCATGTATGTAATTTAGTTTTCCAAAACTGTTAAACTGTTTGGACCTCTGGGATATTAGGATCAAGGTGGTTACAGTTGGTATTAGAGTAATTTTAGTAGAAACCTTGGAAACTAGATTTAAAAAAATGTAAATTAGAGAACATAACCCTAAGATATAATTTGATGAGAAGCATATAAGTATATACTAATGTTTTGGTAAGATATAGATTATGTGGGTCTTCCTAGTAATACATCCCTTTCTATATACTACATGTAGACGTAGTTTGTGCAGATATGTACCTAGGGGTAATAACTCTGAAAAGGTATTGTCGAGTTTGACTCGAGTATAACCTGGTACACAATAATAGGCCATACTACACACCTAGTTTGACACTCCTGGGAGATATTATTAGGATAATTCACATTTTCATTATAATACATTATGTCAGATTTTAAAGTAAAGATATCCCCAAAGAAATAATATTTATTATTATGAGATAATCTATGCATATATTTTTCAATTTATGTTAGGTATTCTACTTGTTCTTGGATTATACATTATGTTTCATAATTATATGATCTAATACAATGCATTTAATCGTATAGAAATGTCTCATAATAGAATAAATGTGAACCACACCATTACACATGATCCAAAGAGTAAGAATGATCATGTATTTTATGTTCTTAAGGAAATATTTTTAAGGGAACTAGTATCCCAAACATTTTCATCATACGAGGATATAATATCATGTGTTAAAAAGACAAATAAAGATTTATCTAAGTATTATGGTTTTACAAGAAAGGTCAAGAAGAAGAGGACAATTGGAAAAAATACGAATAAAGAGAAGAAGGGAAATGAGTATTTTCCACATGTGATATTTGCAGAAAGAAACACCCTGATACTTGCTTAAAAGGATTGGTAATTTTCAAAAAGTGTGGAGATAAATAACACCATAATTTTTTTTAATGGGAAATAAATAAGTTTTTAATTTACAACTCTTCAACTATAGAGATATTGGGTACTATGCAAATTAATTCCCCAAGCATCAAGGGAATATAACTTAGAAGAAGCTATGGGATCAGGGTCAATCTTATTATATTGATACAACTAAGGAGGAATGATTAATGTTCTCATTTTTGAATTTAAGAATTATGTCATATGAGTATTTTATCAATGTTGTACTGAATATTATAATTAGGAAATATTTAAGGATTTTACATCAGTAATTTTTCATTATGGATTTAAGAGAATATGTTGAATGGAATCAAGAAAAGTGATTAAGTAGAAATTTGAAATTCTTGAAAAAACATGATTAAAGACCATAATATGTTCCTAATGTGGAGATAATTATGGTTGGATAAAGAGATTATCAGTATGTGTAAATTGGATGGTACTGACTACCTTGGATTTGATTAATGCTTTGTTGACAAAGTGGTTTAAGCTATCATTGATGGAATCTAATTTTTTTTAGATTTAAGTAATATATCTAATAACCTGTGTTTTATATAAGGAATAATGAATAAAATATTTTTCAATAAAGTTTTATGGTAATTAAATTTATGATCATATTTCAAGGGAATACATAATGAAGGTATTCACATGTTTTGCATACAATGATTTAGAGCTACTTCATGTTGTTTGGATTAGTGATAAGTTCATTCAATGACCTTTTAAAGTTATGGATATTTATTTTTTGGAAGGGAAATATTGGTATCCATTTATGAAATAATTTAATTTGATCATTGGATGATATTTTAAAGATTAATATATTACTTCACCATATGATGAAACATATTCTAAGAGATGAAGTAGAAATAGTTCATGTCACAACCAAAGGATAATATTGTGATTTTTAAATAAAAATGTATCAAGTAAGTATATATATTTATATTTTTATATGTTAAAATAATTCCTAAACTCTAGGAAAAGGGTCTTGAAACAAAAATATTGTTATATTATTATCAATTTTATGATATCAATGAACTTTTTCATACCTATAATTTCTGGATTTGTGGTCATAAAATTTCTATTAAACATGATCTCTATCACCCCCATAGTATTTGAGTTTTGTTTTTCTCTTCCATGTCCATGTTTTCATTTCCCACCCATGATCTCATATTTGGAATCCAATTTATTTGATTATTCTAGATGACCTTTTTACATCCATTTCTCTCTTACTAAGAGGGTTTTTTATCCGCTCTTTTATGATGTGGGATTTTAAAAAAATTGTATTTATAAATTTCAATCCATTTATTACAAAGATAATTTTTAAATTATGATGATGCAATTTATTTAATGTGGGAAGAATGGCGGACCCCAACATTTTAAAATATGAACATCATATTCAATTACTTATGTGACACACAACACCTAGTGTAGAAAGGAATATAACATCCTGATAAATTATGATATATTTTCTACTTTAAATAAATTAAATCTATTATATGTCTTTAAATTCACACAATACTGAGTTATATTTCATTTCATGAAATAATGAATTTCTTCAGTGGTTTGAGTTACACATAAGAACGAGTTTTACCGAATAATATTAATGTTATTATTTAAAATGGTAATTGTATCCTATACATTAAATTGGATGTTATATATTGGATTAAACATATTTTTTAAATAAATTGTTGAATTCATTGTTTTCTAATTAATTATAAATTAATATAAAAACCTTTTTAAAATAAAGGAAATGTTTTTATAAAAAACTATTTTTATGCACCCAAAGGAATTTTATCCTAAAAAATTAAATTAATTACTATTAGTGAATAATATTAATTAATTTTATATATTATATATTCAATAAAATGTTTTGAAATTCATACAATGTATTTAATGAGAATAATATAAGCTGAAATCCAATTTTACATATTAAAATCTATATTTTTCTAAATGTAGTTTTTACAAATTTTAATGACACACTTATTTTAAAACATAATTTTGACACTTTTATAAATTTTATTTGATAAAATAAACTTCATTTTTGGTATATTAATTTCAAAATTATCTTATTGTGAGTTTTGGTATTTTTCTGACAAGCTTCTTTTTTGATGAATTGTGAAAAATACTAAATTTTAATTGAAAACTGACTTTTTATATGAATAATTTATAATGTTAAATTATAGTTTTAATTTATTTTAAAAAAAATAAATTATAAATATATTAATCCAATTATATAATTTGAATCATTTTTATATTGAATTTATATGTAAAATCTTAGTAAAAATTTAAATATTTTCACTTTAAATACCCACTTTCTCATCTTATCTGCTGGATTAATTTTAAATTAATTTCTACCATTTATATGATTTGAATTTTGAAAAATCGATTGAAAATTTAGAATTAAAATAATTTATAGTTTCTAATAAGTTTAAATTTATTTTTGACTAAAATTATTTGTGAAATCAGTTAAAATTATTTACAATGATTAAGAGAAAACTAGTATACCAAGGGACTAAACTTTAATCTTAAGGGAACAAATGACATATAAAATTGTACAAAACCCATTTTATTTATATATTTAGACCTTATAACTTATATTATATTGTTTTTTTCATTATTTGATCATCTTTAAATGGAAAAAACATGGGTGGAATTCACTCTTTCAAAAATTTAAATGTTTACCACTCACCCCATTTATAAAAGGCCTCCCCCATTCCCCTTCTTCACACTTCTCAAAAAAATTTGGTTTGGAAAATACCTAAACAAATAACTCATAAAATTACCTAACCTTATACTATAAGCCTTATGTTTGGAATAAATCCAACTTAGAAATGAATTAGTGAAAACATAAGGAGGATACCCAAAGAAGAGGTAATTTTTTATAAAAGAGTTTTTATTTTATTTCCTTCTCCACATATCTTAATTATATTTATACAATGATTATATAATAACATTATTATATTAAATATAATGATATGTTGTTATGAAAATGGAATTACATAAAATCTCACACTCTTCTATAAAATGAGTTATGAAATCATCGTACATGTGTACGACAGACTACCGCCTCGCGAACCAATGTTGTTTTTTTCCATTACCACATTTCAAGGTTGAGAATAATGATATAAATACAATATATATATATATATTATTTATGATATATTAATTCTTCTGGAATTATTATATAATAAATAAATTTATACTTTCAATTTTTGGGGGAATATAATAACATCATTCGTGTGTGAGGTATACTACTTTCTCAAGAGGCGATGCGATTCGTTGACACTTTACTTGGAATGTATTAAGTATGGTTTAAAAAAAAAGTAATATATATTAAAGAAATATGATAAAATAAATATAACATACATATATATCATTTAATTTAATTTCTTTAATATTACAAGAAAATGGAAGCAACATTCATGCGTACGTACGACCTATCATCTCCATGAAAGGTGAATTTCATTGCCCATCAATTAATTTTATGGATTACTATAAATAAATATAAAATGAATATATATGATATTTAAATCATGATTTAAATTTTTTTGATGATAAAACCAGGATCTATATAAGAGGAATAAACAAATAACAAGTTAAAACATACAAACAAAATAAGGCAATTAACACCAGAAATAATGAAAATAATGAAAGATTGTCAAAAAAAGGTGAGAATATTTAAAAATAATAATCATATATGATATTATAAATATTAATATGGTTTTATTTTAATTTAATAACATTCTTAAAACCATTATATATAAGGTTAAATAGAATTGAACTAAAATGAAGGATAAAGTAAGCGATTCTTAACTCAATTTCCACTCATTGGGTTAAACTCCTACTTCATTGATTATGTCATTATATGATTATTAATGTCATGAATTTTGATTATATTATGTTTTATATCCACTTTTGAATGTTTATTAATAGTATAAAACCATAATCAATTCATTTATTAATTCCCACCTCAATGTTATGATCATTTTAAGGGTTTATTTCACAATCTCATTCTAATAGAGATCGTTTATTATTGATTATCAATTAAAGGAATTTATATAAAAATTTTATAATAAATCCTTAAATTTTATTCTTCTCTATTAATTAAAAACCCATTTCAAGTAATAGTATTATTTTCCCACTCTTTGGGACTTAAAATGTTTTTATAAAAATCCGAATTCATTTATCTCTTCATTCAAAAATATGTTTTATTCCAAAATTCATGTTTTATAAAAATGTTTAAAAAAATATTTCTATCCTTTTTAAAGGGATTTATTAAAGTATTTTTAATAAATTTTTACTATTTAAATAATATTTTCAAATGAATCTTAGGCCATATTCAAAACAATGGCCTTTTATCTTTAACCAAAAAAGAAAAAGAAAACTTTCTTTTAGCATGTACGACATAGATGAGATTTCCAACCATCATGAAAATTAAAATATTTTAAGGATTATTTTATAAGTTGAAAAGGATATTTTAAAATAATAGTATTTTCACAATTTTTTCTGAAATTCTAGTTTTAAATTTTTTTTCAAAGAAAACTATTTTTAAATTGTTTTTCAAAATGAAAACGATATTTTCCTTAAGAATGTTTTTAATGATATTTTATGATATTTATATTCATTAATTAAAAAAAATATGTATTATTACCCTAATGGGTATATATATATATATATTTTAAACTATCCTCAATATTCCTTTATATGGTTTATTCTCTCTATAACCAAGTATTATATTAGCATTCACTTCCTTGATTTATTTTTGTTATCGTTAAATTTACCTTGAATTATTCACTTTCATGTGGAAATTAAATTTCCCCTAAATTTCAATATTATTTTTCATGGATACATTTATTTCATGAACCTTATACCACTTTTACATACAATATTTAATTTGATAGTTATTAATAACTAGTGAAATATTTATATATCCATATTATTTACTCAGTATATATTTCTGATAAGGTTCATTGTTTATGAGTTAAATTGATTATTCGATATATGGGGAATTCTATGGAATATTATTAAATGGGTTGGGGTCCATTTAAAGTAACCCCCTTTATGTATCAATAGAATTATGAGATGAATTAGTTGGTCAAATTAGATGGGTTTATACCTATTATGTTTTAAACCATCTTGTGAAATGTCTTGAGGTAAAGGTTCCATGTGCCTAGGAAACATGGAATACAATATTTAAAAATTTAATTTATTGAGAATTCAATTATTATTATTATTATCCATGAGGTTTTTTCTATGCAATTACCTATAAATGAATTTAATTCTCGTTTTTTGATTAAATAACATCTATTTTTGTTATTTACCTTTTTATATTTATTATGCTTTATCCTGATATTTATGTGTCATGTGTGTTCAATTATCAACCTTGACTTATTTATAATGATTATTTAATAATGATAGTTTCCACCATACTTAACCCTTACTGAGAATTTTAGGTCACCCTTATTTTGTTTCTTTTCCCCAGGATATGAATATGAATTCTTGGAATGAGTTTAAAAGATTCTGAGATTTTAATTTCATTATGCTTTATTTTATTTTCCCAATGTAATATGGGTATCATGTATGTAATACAGTTTTCCAAAACTACTAAAATTTTTGGTCCATTGGGATTTGAATCTTGTAACTATAACAATGTAAAAAAGTTAAGGCACTGATAACAGGATACTAGGGTTAGGGTCATTATATTTGGTATTAGAGGAAGTTTACTAGAAAATTTGGAAACTATATTTAGGAAACCATATATTATAGAATATAAACCTAAGATAGAATTTGAGGATAAGTATAGAAGAACATTATAATATTTTGGTAGGGTATAGATTATGTGGGTATTTATAGAAACAAAACCTTATTTTTATACTACAAATGGACATGGTTCTAGCACAGATGTACCAAGTGGTAATAACTCTGAAAAGGGTGTGTTGGGATTGACTCGAGCATATCCTGGTACATGAAAATGGGCCTTAATGCACACATGATTTGACATTATCAGGGGAAATGATTCGGATATTTCATATTTTATTTTCAAGCCATTATGAAGGATTTTAAATTAAATATTTCCCCAAAGAAACCATGTTTATGATTATGTGATTAGATATGCATAAATTTTTCTATTTATGTTAAGTATTTCATTAGTTTTGGGATTATACATTATTTTTCATAATAATATGATCTAATTGAGTTTATTTCCTTATTTAGAAACATATCATAGTATAAGTACTGTGAAACTCACTAATGAACATGATCCAAATATTAAAAATGATCATGTATTTTATGGTCTTAAGCCAATACTTAAAAGGGAAATAGTATCCCTAATGTTTTCATCATATTGGGGAATAATATTATTTGATAAAAATATAGAGAAAGAGTTATCAAGGTATTATGAATTCATAGGGAATCACAATAAGAAGAGGACAACTGGGAAAAATATAGATAAAGAGGAGAAGGGAAAAAAGTATTTTACCACATGTGATAATTGTTGAAAGAAACATCCAAGTACTTTCTTAAAAGTATTGGAAGTTTGCTATAAGTTTAAAGAGAAAGGTCACCATTGATTTTGATTATAGTTTCAAGAAAAATATTTTCCAATTTACAATTATTCAATTTTAGAGATATGGGCAACTATGTAAATGAATTCCCCAAGTATCAAGGGAATGTAGCTCAAAATAAGATAACAAATCAAGGTCAAGCTTATGCTATTGATACATAAAAGAGGAAATATTAATGTTATCTTGTTTGGATTTAATAATTATGTCATATGAGTATTTTATTAGTGATTTAATGGATATAATAATTATAAAATATATAAGTATTATACTGTAGTACGTTTTCATTAAGGATTTGAGACCATATGCTATATGGTACCGAGAAAAGTGATTTAGTGGCAAGTTGAAATTCTTGGAAAACACATGATTAAGGACCTTAATATGTTCCTGATGATGAGAAAATGATGGTTGTATAAATATATGATCTATATGGATAAAATATATAGTAATTACTACCTTGGAACTGATTAATGATTTATTGAAAAATTATTTTATGCTATGATTTATAGAGTCTACAACATTTTTATATTTAAGTAATATATCCAAAAAAATGTATTTTACGTAAGGAATAATGAATCATTCATGTAATCAATAATGTTTTATGGTAATTAAATTTATTACCATGTTTCAGGAGAATAAATTATGAAGTTATACACATGTTTGATATGCTATGATTTAGAGATACTTCATATTTTTTGGATTAATGATACGTTTATTCAATGACCTTATAAAGTTATGGATCTTGAAATTTCAGTAGGGAAATAAGTTTAACCATTTAAGAAATAGTTTAAGTTGATCATTGGATGTGGTTTTAGAGATTAATATATTACATCACTATAAAATGTAACTTGTGATAAGAGATGAAGTAAAAATAGGTCAAGGCACAAAAAAAGGACAAGATTGTACTTATGAAATAGGAATGTATCAATTAAGTATATTTCCTTATATTATTATATAGTAAAATAATTAGTTAACTCTAGGAAAAAGGTCTTGAAACAAAAATATTTTCCTATTATCATCAATTTTGATGATATCAATAACCTTTAAAACCTTTTATTTATGTATTTGTGTCATTAAATTTATCTTAAACAAGTTATCCATCACTCTCCATCATTATTTGAGTGTTGGTTTTCTATTCAATGTCCATGTTTTCATTTCCCACCTATGTTCTCCTAGTTTTTTTACGTATGTTCTCCTATTCAGAATCCTAGTTATGTGATTATTCCAGATGAATTTTGTATTTCCATTTATCTCTTACTAAGAGTATGTTTTATTAAATATTTTATGATGTGGGTTTTTCAACAATGGTATTTCCAAACATCAAACCCTTAATTTTCAATATCATATTTAAATTGTGAGGATGAAATTTATTTATGGTGGGTTGAATGTGACAGCCCATAATTTTAAAATATGAACATCATATTCAAATTCATATATGAAACAAAATACCAAGTGTAGAAAGGAATACGAAATCCCAAGGCATTAAGATATATTTTATATTTTAAATAAATTTAATCTATTATATGGCTTTCAATGCACCCAATACCGAGTTACCTTTAATTTCATGCAAAAATGACTTTATTTGATGTGTTGTGTTACACACAAGACCGATTTTTAATGAATACTATAAATATTATAATTTAAAATTAAAATTATATCCTAGCCATTAAATTGTAGGTTAAAATAGGATTAAATAAATTATGAAAATATATGGTTGAATTCATTGGTTACTAATTAATAATAAATGAATATAAAAACCAATTTAATATAAAAGAAATATTTTTATAAAAAACAATTTTTATGTTCCAAAATAAATTTTATCCTAAATAATTAAACTAATTACTATTAGTGAATGATATTAATTAAATTTCTACATTATATATTCAATTTTTTTAAATTCATCAAATGTTTTTTTATATAAGATAATAACAAATTCAATTTTACACATAAAGAGATAAATTTTTCTAAAGGCTATTTTTCCACCTTTTAATGGAACACTTTTTTTAAAACCAAATTTTGACACATAATTGTTTTTTAAAAAATAAAATACATTTTTGAAATAATAATTTAAAAATGATATTGGGGTTGAATTTTTGATATTTTTTTGAGAAGTTTCATTTTTTGATGAATAATGGAAAATAATAATTTCTAATTAAACAATGAATTTTATTCTAAATAATTTATAATGTAAAATTATATTTTAATTTTTTTAAAGTCAAAATTGATCAATTATACATATTTTAATCCAATTTAGTTCATTTGAATAATTTTATACTAAATTTATATATAAAAACTGATTTTTTTTGAAAATTTTCACCCGAATGGCCCAAAGGCCTTCTTTTTTTATTGATTTTTGATAACCCCCCTTTCAAGGGCTGAGGGGGAACCCGTACAAGACCCGTAGGCTAAGATATTACATGAACCGTAGGTATTAGGAAATATACAAACTATACTTGGAACTCCTACTCCCAACTTCTTCATTGTGATATCAGCTTTCCACCTTCGCATGACTGTTCGGCTAGGCTTCCCATGCAAGAATAGGCTAATCCTAATGGAAATGACACACCCTCTCATTCTGAAAAATCCTTTTAGCTTCTGATTTGGTGAATGTGCCTACTCTGAATCCCCATATGGAGTTTTCTCCTTAAAGAGTCTATCTGATCATTTAAGGACACTTTCAGGTGGCCCAAAGGCCTTGAGGTGGCCCGAAAGTATTATTGGCACAAAGGACTTGGTTGGAACAAAGGACTTAAAGGCCCCGAGGCCTAAATCGGTGGCCTGAAATCCCAAACAGATGAATAGTTCTAGCTGCTACAGTACTGAATAGTGTCTACTATAGTGCCTGCTACAGTACTTCTACAAAACCTAGAAATATGTCTCCGCCCGATTTTAAACTCAAATTAAAAATTTGTAATAAGAATAATTTATATTTTTTAATCATTTAAACTTCATTTTTGACCAAAATTATTAGTGAAAGTAGTTAAAATTAATTTCAATGATTGAGAGAAAAAGAAGTTTACCAAGGGACTAATCTTTAAACTTTTGAGGAAAATGACCTAATTTTTTTTCCAAAACCCATTGGAAGGTAATATTTCTACTTTAAACATTCAAGTATAAAGTTTGGTGAATTATTGAATCCAATTCACAAGAAAAAAATGTGGGTGGAATTCACTCTTGCAAAAATTTACAAGTTTTCCACTCACCCCACTTATAAAAGGCCTCCCCATATCCCCCTAAATCACATATCCCAAACCACTTTCATTTAGAAAATACATGAAAACAAAACACCAAAAATTCTCTCTCCTAATAAAATAATCATTATCTTGGGTATAAATCTTACTTAGGATGGTATTAGTGCAAACCTAAAGAGGATACCCAAAGAAGAGGTAATGTTTTTCTAAAAGAGTTTTTATTTTAGTTCTTTCTCCAAAAACCTAAATTATTTTTATAAAAAGAATATATAATAATTTCAGTATATTAAATATAATTATATGTTTTTATGATAATGATATGGCCTAAAACATCACAAACTTCTATAAAATGGGTTACAAAATCATCTTCGTGTGTATCAAGGACTACCACCTCACCTCACGAACCAATGTCTTTCAGTTTTCCATTAAAACTTTTAAAGGTTGGGAATAATGATGTAAATAATATTTATAAATAATATTTATCATTTATTCATTATTAAATAATTATTATATAATATATCACTTCATACTTTCTATTTAGTGGGAATATAATAACGTTGTTCATGTGTACGACAGACTATTGCCTCACGAAGTGATGTGATTCGTTCACACTTTACATGGAATGTATTAAGAATGGGGTTAATAAAAATATATAATATATATCTAAATAATATGATATTTTAATTATAATATATATAATTTAAATTCCATTCATTGATAGGACAAGAAAATCAAAGCATCGTTCATGCATATGTACGACATACTGTCTCCATGAACGGTGCATTTCATTTCCTATTACTAAATTTTGTGGATGAATCAAAATACAAATATAATGAATATATATGATATTTAAATCATTATTTTAATTATTTAAATTATAAAATAATGATATAAATAATATAAAAAAATAAGTAACAAATCAAAACATTCTCGAAAAATAAGGCAACTAGCACCCGAAACAGTGAAAATAATGAAATATTATTAACAAATGGGTGATAATATTTTGTAAAAGAATCATATATTATATTATGAATATTAATATGTTTTTTTGTAAGTAAATAACATGCTTAAAATTATTATACATGATTTTAAAGAGCATTCAACCAAAAGGAAGTGTAAGTTATGAGATTTCTTAAATCAATTTCCGCACATTTGGTTAAACTCCCACTTTGTTGATTGTGTCATGCTAAGACTTATGTGTTTAATTACTTTTTATTATATTATATTGTATATCTAATTTTTTATTCATATTTATAGTGAAAAAACATAATATATTCGTTTATTAATTACTAATTCAATGTTATGATCATTTTAAGGGTTTATTTCACAATCTTAGTCAAATCAAGATTGTTAATCTTGAATGTAAATTAGAGGAAACAAATTGAAAATTTCCTAATAAACCATTAAATATTCTTATAATATACTTATTATTAATACCATTTAAGAAATATTACCATTTTATGACTCTTTTGTACTTAAATTTTTTAATAAAATGTTTTTATAAAAATCCGACTTCATTTTTCTCATTGGTCAGAAGTATGTTTTATTGAAAAATCCATCTTTTCTAAAAATGGTTTCAAAATTATTTCTAAAATTTTCAAAATGATTTATTAAATTATTTTTTCATCCATTTTTACTCTATAAGAAATATTTTCAAAGGAATATTATGTCATTTTGAAAACAATTCCCATTTGTATTTTACCGAAAACGTGAAAGAAAAATATGTTTTAACATTTACAACATGAATGGAATTTATAGACATAATGAACACTCAAATGTTATCAATATTATTTTGTTAGTTGAAAATGATATTCTGAAAGAAAATTATTTCTAATTTTTTTTCTATAATTCTAGTTTTAAAATTTATTTTTAAAATAAAGGATTAAAAAAAATCTAAATGAAAAGGATATTCTCCTCAAGAATGTGTTTAAAGATATTTTATTCTATTTCTATTAATCAATGAAAAAAACAATTTATTCTATCTAAAATGGGTATATAATGTATTTAAAAAATCCTTAATATTCCTTTAGATGAATTATACTCACTTAGATAAAGGAAAGTATTAACATTCTCTTCCCTGATTCATTTTTGTTGTTATTAACATTACCTTGAATTATTAAATTTCTGATGGATATTAAATTTTATTTAATTGTAAATATTATTTATCATGGATAAATTTATTTCCTGAACTATATAACACTTTTACATATGGTATTTACTTTTAAAGTTATTGATTAACTAGGTAAATGTTGATAAATCTGCATCCTTTACTCAATAAATATTTTTGATAATGCACATTTTTTAATGAGATAAATTAGTTATTTGTTATATTAGGAATTATATGGATGGGTATGAAATGGTTTGTGGACTATTTAAATTAATCACCTCGATTCATCAGTAGTTTCATGAGATGAATCATTTGGCCAAATTAGATGGGTTTCTACCCAATATGTTTTAAACTTTCTTGTGATTGGTCTTAATAGTAAATGTTCCATGTGCCCAAGAAACATTAAATCCAATATTTAAGAATCTCTATAATTTATAATTTAGTTATTATTATTATACCTGATATTTTTTGTATTAAATAATCTATAGATTCATTTCATTATCAATTTATTTATTAAATGAGACGTGTTTCAGTTATTTACCTTTTAATATTGATTATTCCTTATCTAGATATTTAATGTATAATGTGTGTTCATTTATCTACATTTCCATATTGATAATGATTACTGATTCCTTATATCTTCTAACACACTTAACCCTTACCGATCATTTGAGATCACCCTTATTTTTCTTTATTTTCCCAGGACATGAAGATGAATTCTTGGAATGAGTTTCAAGGATTCTTGGCTTTTTGTTTCATTGTGCTTTATTTTCTTTTACCAATGTAATATGGGTATCATTTATGTAATCTGTTTTTCAAAAACTACTAATGTAACATCCCATGTAAATAAAGAATATGAAATTTTCGTATTTTTTAATATTTGTGAATAAAATGTTAATATTACTTTAAAGGGAATGATATGTTCGATGACATACCGAATATGCAACAACAAGTTTCTTTGAAATCTTACGTTGCACACTAATAATATAATAATATTATTTTAAATAGTAGTTAACACCTTTACATTATAATGTAGAGAATGAACAGAACTAACTAAATAATGATTATATATGTTTGTTAAATATTTTTACATTTATCCAATAAATGTTAGAGGCTTAAAATGGGAATGAATCCAATTTTAAGCATAAATATTCTAATATTCTTTAAAAGGTCAATTAACCGCCTTTTGATGGGAAAACCTTTTTAAAACTACTTTTTGTCAATTTTATATGTTATATTTGACAAAATAAAATCCTTCTTTATAATCAGGACATCAAAATTTACTTTGTGTAAAGTTTTTGTTATTTTTCTGTTAAAGTTCATTTTTTTAATGAATAGTGAAAATGCTATATTTTAATTCAAAACCTACTTTTAATCTAATTTATTTATATGGATTGATTATATTTTTAATTAGTTTTAAAGTGTATTTAAAATATATTTTTACCATTTAATCCAATGGTGGTCATTGAAATTAATTTCACTTTGAAATTGGATATAAACAAGTGTCAATCTTTTGATAGATATTGCTTCTTAAAAACACGCTATTTATTTTGACACCAGGAATTAATTATAAAATTAATTAATGCAACTTATATGTTTTGAATTTGGTAAAATGGACATAATTTTTTAATTTTTAATATCAAATTTTCTTTGGATAAATTTTTGGTATTTTTTCTGACAAATGTTCATTTTTAATGAATAGTGAAAAATACTGCATTTTACTTCAAAACTACTTTTTCATCTAATTTAATTATATATCTATATTGTCCTTTTAATTATTTTTAATGTGTAATTGAATTATATTTTTATCACTTAATACAATAATGTTCATTGAAAGTAATTTCACTTTTCAATTGGTGTAAAAACAAGTCAATCTTTTGAAAAATTTTACTTCTTAAAAACCCGTCTTTGGTTGTGACAACGAGAATTATTTTTAAATTAATAAATGAAATTTCTATGTTTGGAATTTGGTAAAATGGATTCCATAATTAGAATTATAGGGTCAAAATTATGTAATTAATACTCTTTTGTTTTTGGACATTATGAATAGTAATGACGGTAATTATCTTTAATTATCATGATTAATTAGTAATCAGGTAGTTAAGGGTAATAAAATAATATCATAATAATAAAAAATTACCCCAAAATATGTCTGAATCCTCTTTTTTGATTCATGGTCGACCATGGGAAGATTTTTACCAAACTTGAGGGCCCATGGAGTCACATGGGTGTGATAGTGACATTTATGACTTTATTTTTAAAAAAGAGAAATATAACAAAGGTTTTTATATCCTAAGTAAAACAATTTTAATTTTGTTTAAATAATGATCTCTTAGACTATAAATAATAATTGGAAATAAAATATGATTTCCTACATCATGGTATTTTTTTTATAATTTTTAGACATTAAATAAATAAATTTATTTATGACACCATGATGATGCAGTGATTACCTCATTAATGAATGATATAAATAAAATGAAAATATAAGGTAAAATATAAGACATACACTTTTCAAAAACCTATTAGATGGGTTTATTTTGAGCCCTTATCACCTTATCCTCTAAATATATCATTGTGGGACCTTTAAAATCTGAAAACCATTTTATAATAAAGTAACATTTCAAGACTTTCCAAAAGTTACCCTCCTCCCTCTTATAAAAGGCCCCCACCTCTACCCCCTTACCCACACCTCTCAAACCCTTGGCTTGTCTAAAATCTGCTCATATTATCTCTCCACATCCCTCTCTCACTCCTAGGAGCCTCACTTTGGGCAGAAGTCTTTCAAAGGAAGCCTTTGGCTCAAATCAAAAAGAGTTACCCAATTTGGAGATAATGTCTTCTCTCGAGTTTATTCCTTTTATTTTGATTTTTCACTCACCACTATCTTCTTATTATTTGATACCATAATAAAAAAAGTATCCTCAATATAATAGGATGTTGTTATTATAATTATTATACCTACACTTATACACACCTCTGTCTAATGGTTAAAGAACATACTGTTTTTGTGGGTGGTGAATTACTACCTCACGAAACGATGATTGTTCAATATTATTTTAACACCTTTCATGGTTGACATTATGATGGAACTATATTTATAAATTATAAATATTATATTTATGTCCCCTCTATGCTTCTGTATTTTATATTTAACACATACCTTTATGCTTTACATGTTGTGAAAATGCGATAATTTCATATGAGGAAGTGTGGACTACCGCCCCCTCAAGTGATGTGACTCGTTCAATCCAAACATGTAATTTATAAATAATGTAATTAATGAACTTATTTTACCTATATAACATATATATTATAATGTAACTATAATATACCTATGTATAATTTAGTTTTAATGTCCATTAATATGACAAAAAAATGAAAGTAGCATTCATGCGTACATACGACTTACTGTCTCCATGAACGGTACATTTCATTTCTTATCTACAGACATTATGAAATATTATTAAATACATATATAAGGGATATATATGATATCTAAATCATGAAAACCATTTCAGAGATGATGTACTTATAACTACATGGACAATTCTCTTCAAACAAGTTCATTGTTGACTCATGTACCAAACATCAACAAAACGTATGATATGAACTCACATAATTAAATAATTATTATAAAATAATAATATTTGATATGAATTGAATAATAATTTTCCAAGGAATTCATTAAGAAATTATAAATTGACCAAATTTTATTATTCAGGAATATAAAGAAATGAACCAGACAAGTCAGACTTGAGGTAAGGGGATTTCTTATCTCACTTTTAATTCTGTGATATTTCCATTGTTTGCCACTTAATTCTTGCATGTAGTGTATTGTGTACTACCATTTCATATATATTTTCATGATTCTATTTATATTCATGGTATTATGTGATTCATTTGGTTTTTATTATCTATTGGTCATACAACTTGATTGATTAAAACGAGGTAAGGGGTTTTTATCTCACTATTTATTCCCGTGAGATTCATGCTATATTGTCATTATCTCCTTTTTTTGGTGTATGTAAAGCCCATTATTCTACTCTTTTTTTAATATAATTTCTTTTATGGGTATTTACATCAACCTTTTATAGTTCTTCTTTCATGGGGTGTACGTTTTGAAAGTTACGCAAATCGGTAAGGGAAACTTTCACCCTCCTCTTTTTAAAAGACTTATTTTTGTTAGGTATTTTAATTTAAATCTTCTTAAGGTTGGGATATGTTATTATATATCCTTATTGATGTAAATTTTTTGTCCAAGTTATGAGATACCCTTTTTATCTCTCATCAACTCATTTTCTGAATTGTAATGTGACGTCGTTAGACAGTTGAATTTCTGTAAGGGAACTTCTTAAAACCAATTTTAATTCTTTGGGTTAAACCTATAAATCTTTATTATGTCATACTATGAATATATGTGGATGACCTATTATTGTTTTACACTTAATATCTACTTATATTGGGTGTATTTATATTTTTCACACACAATTATGTAATTGATTAATCCTAAATCTAAGGATACCATCTTTGTACGGGACCTCGTCTCAATCTCTTTTCATTGAGGAATATTTTGATTTCTACGTGACTTTATTTTATACAGCGTATAAAACACTTTTTAATTTTAATTTCATTCAAAAGGAATATTTTTACATGAAGCGTTTTACTAAACGAAAAATGGAATGTTTTTGTCTTACGTATGCGGCGACAATGACTTCTGTGCCGCCGTGATCATTATTTGAGTTTCAACTTCCTCTATAAGCCATATCATTTTTAAATGAATTTTTTTTTACTTATTTTACTTTATTTTGTTATTGAAAATGGTTTTGATAATGTTTTTATTATATAAATTTGTTGTATTGATATCTTGTGATTGAAATGTGGAAATGTTATGTTTCCTTTATGCATGTTTTATGTGATACGATTATGTTATGGTTCTTGGTCATTGTTTATGAAGACGGGTGGTTCCGTGATAATATAAGGGTGGGTGAGCCAGATATAGATCTCCAATGAATTGGGTAATGTGAATGAGTTAAACGTTAAGGTTTATCCAAAGAGATTTAGGGAATATACTGCGATAGGTATTACAAACGTAACTATGAGGGTTACTCACTACATAAGAATGTTATGAATGCCTCAAGTTACCTTTATGTCTTATGATTTCTAGGAGTTAATCAAAAATCTTATCATTTCATGATTTATATTAAAGTGCTTATGATTTATGAGTAAAGTATGATTTCATTGATTCTTATGTACACATGAACTAATGTTTTCTTTCTGTATTTTTATATCCCTAACTGAGCTTTTTATTCTCATCCCAGGTTTTTGAAATGTTTTTCACAGGACATAAAGTGGAAAAGGTCAAGGATGGTATCAAGGAAATGTCATGCTATCTAAAACATAGAACTAGACATGACTCTTTTGTTCAAGAGTTTTTATTTTTTGAAAAAAATGGAAACTGAGTAGATGTGTCTACATTGTAATCATTGAGATGTAATAGTTATGTCCTATTTCTCTAAAACTCTAAACTTGAAAAGATCCTCAATGTGAATTATTCATTTAATTCATGATTATTTAATGTTTTAAGGCCAGGTCCTTATAGTTGGTATCAAAGGTCAGTTTAGATAACTTTAGAGGTTAGGGTATTCTTTAAGCTTAAGCGACATTACCCTAATGGTTAGGATTTTAGAAAGAGTCATAGTTATTTTTATAAAGTGAATGAGTTTAAGATAGCATGAATAATTATATCTTAGTATTTACCATCCTCATAAGATATTATATGATGATTTTACTGATATACTCACGCTGACCTTTTTGGTTTTAGTAAATGGCTGGATCTAGGAGGCACCAAAGTAACAGTGGATGTGAAGAAAACTGTGACAGTTTTCCGAAGGAGCAAGTGAATGATATGGGAGCTACAATGATAACACTTGTGGTTATTCTCAACCAACTATCTGGAGTCACGATTGACCACCTGAACATTAGTGATTTTTATAAGGCATCATATATGCGAGAAAAAAATCCCTACAGAATTTCAGGTAATAATCATAAAGGTAAGAATGTTCAAAAACCTATGTGTCAAATATGTGGAAAGAAACATCTAGAAAAATGTTTCAAAAGGACAGAAAGATGCTATAGATGTGAAAATGAAGGTCATAAAGAAAGAACCTTCCCTGGAAAAAGGAAGCATCTAGTTGACTCTAAAAAAGGGAAGGAATTTATTTCTAAAGGATCAATTGAATATTTTAAATGTGGTGTGCATGGTCCTTATGAAAACACATGTCCTATAAAGAAGTTTTGGGAATGAGATCACTAGGATCGTACAAATATTAGTTTACCAATACCTAATTCCATTCCGATTGTGGATGAAGAAACTGACAATGACCAATGAAAGGTATGGATTATTTCTTAACATATGTTTTCCTATTATTGAAATCTTAGGATATGATTCATGGTTTTATTTGTAGGAGAGAAGTATTTCAGAATAATTTGGAAAGGAATGGTTAATGGATCGTGAAGAATTTTGAATGAGTAAGAAGTAAACATATAAGGTATTCAAGAGTTATGGTAGATTTTAGGATGCTGAAGAGCTTAAAAGTATAAAGGTTATTTTGATGATGGGATTACATTAAAAGACTTTTTATAGTACGTGTAATCCTGATGTTTGATATATGAATATTTTATTCAACGAATAGTTATATTTTCTTTTGTGGATATAGTTATAATGAACCATTTGGGTTTATATGATCCTTGAATTTGAGGCAATTACCTGTTAATACATTTTGGGATGAAAAATGAAAGTTATTAGATAACCTTTGTGGTTAAAATATGTTATGATGATTTTTGATGAATTTATCTCTTTTTGGGGAATGTTAAAAAATTATGTAGTTTTTGAAAGGGGGCAACACGCAAACCGTGTGACAACCCGTCACGTCAGATGAAGCTGTGGGAATCGAACCCACAACCAATGTCTGACTGGTAATTATCGCCTACCACTGGACTACATGAAGTCCCTAGTTATTAAGACTAATTCTTTTTAGTAAAATGATCTTATAAATCAGGAATAAGTTGATTTTTGGTTATCTATGGAAATGATTAACCTATCATTGATGTTATGTGATTAGGTTAATTACTTTTCAGTCTGAGACTTTAAGAGTAACTGATGTTATTTGGAGATAAATGTTAAGATTTACCTTGGAAGACTATGTGATTAAATCCTTCAGAGATTTGGGTTTCAATCATATTTTGGATTACTTTGAAGAATTTTATGGATAACTGTTTATTTAATGGTCTTTCTTGAACCTTGGGTTATTTTTGTTGAATTTTGGAGATTAAGAGTATTATTTCTTTTTATAAAGGATTATCCTTTTGGGTATTATCTGATGTTGTACTAAAAATTTTGGTTTTGGTTAAGGTCTATGGACATGGGAAGTATATAGTTCATCTTTTATGGATTAGGGGATTCTCAGGAAGTTGATTATAGCGCTCTTAATGTGAACAAGTCATCCTAAATACTCATCTTTTGTAGAAAATATGAATTTGTGTAAGAAATATAGTAATAGATGAAAGTCAACAAGACAAGTAAGTATGTTTCCTTATGATTTAGTTAAGCTCATAAATAAATTCCTCAATGAAAATTAACTTAAAACAAAAACGTTGTCAGTTAACTTTTCCTAATAAAGAATCAAATAACATATAACCCATCACAAGTTTGTGATTTTCTGGTGGTTAACTATCTCCCAAACATGTTTTCTATCACCCTCCATCAGAACTTGATGGTTTGTTTTTCTCCTCCGTATCCATGTTTTCATGGAATACTAGTGTGGGTTATTTTAGGTGACCATTTAACTTCTTTTTCTTTCTTCTAAAGTGATAATTTTATTTACTCCTTTTCTGATGTGGGGATTTCAATGAAGTTTCCGAGCCCAATTTTAAAATTGTGAGGACGCAATTACCAAAAGGGTGGAAGGATGTAACATCCCAGGTAAATAAAAAATATTACATTTTCATATTTATTAATATTTGTGAATAAAATGTTAATATTACTTTAAAGGGAATTCTATGTTCGATGGCGTACCCAATAGGCAACAACGAGTTTCTTTGAAATCTTACGTTGCACACTAATAATATAATAATATTATTTTAAATGGTAGTTAATGCCTGACCATTGTAATGATGGGAATGAACAGAACTAACTACAAAATGATTATATATTTTTGTTAAATATTTTTACATTTATCCAATAAATGTTAGAGGCTTAAAATGCGAATGAATCCAATTTTAAGCATAAATGTTCCAATATTCTTTAAAAGGTCGATTAACCGCCTTTTATGGAGAACCATTTTAAAACTACTTTTTTTCAATTTTATATGTTATATTTGACAAAATAAAATCCATATTTATAATCAAGATATCAAAATTTACTTTGTGTAATGTTTTGTTATTTTTCCGATAAAGTTCATTTTTTTAATGAATAGTGAAAATGCTGTATTTTACTGCAAAAACTCCTTTTAATATAATTTATTTATATGGTTATATTATCTTTTTAATCGGATTTAAAGTGTAGTTAAAATATATTTTTACTATTTAATCCAATGGTGGTCATTAGAATTAATTTCACTTTGAAATTGGACAAAAACAAGTGTCAATCTTTTGATAGATATTATTTCTTAAAAATACGCTATTTGTTTTGATACCGGGAATTAATTATAAAATTAATTAATGAAACTTCAATGTTTATAATTTGTTAAAATGGACATCATTTTTGAATTTGGAATATCAAATTTACTTTAGAAATTTTTTTGGCATTTTTCTGACAAATATTCATTTTTAATGAATAGTGAAAAATACAGCATTTTACTTAAAAAATACTTTTTCATCTAATTAAATAATATATTTAGATTTTACTTTTAATTGGTTTTAAAGTTTAATTTAATTATATTTTTATCACTTAATACAATGTTGTTCATTGGAAGTAATTTCACTTTTCAATTGGATGTAAAAACAAGTCAATCTTTTGATAAATTTTACTTCTTAAAAACCCGTCTTTGGTTGTGATAATGAGAATTATTTTTAAATTAATTACTGCAATTTTTTTGTTTGTAATTTGGAAAAATTTATTCCATATTTTGAATTAGAAGTTCCAAATTATGTAATTAAGACTCTTTTTTGGACATTATGAATAGTAATGACGGTAATTATCTTTAATTATCGTGATTAATTAGTAACTGGGTAGTTAAGGGTAATAAAATAATATCATAATAATAAAAATGACCCCAACATGTGTCAAAATCCTCTTTTTTGAGTCATGTACGACCATGGGAAGATTTTTACCAAACTTGAGGGCCCATGGAGTCACATGGGTGTGATAGTGACATTTATGACTTTATTTTTAAAAAAGAAGAGAAATATAACAAAGGTTTGAATATCCTAAGTAAAACAATTTTAATTTTGTTTAAATAATGATATCTTAGACTATAAATATTAATTATAAAGATAAAAATATTTCCTACATCATGGTATTTTTTTTATAATTTTTAGACATTAAATAAATAAATTTATTTATGACACCATGATGATGCAGTGATTACCTCATTAATGAACGATTTAAATAAAATGAAAAGATAAGGAAAAATATAAGACTTAAACTTTTAAAAAACTTATTGTATGGGTGGATTTATAATCCTTGTCACCTTATACTCAAAATATATCATTGTGGGACCTTTAAAATCTGAAAAACAGTTTATAATAAAGTAACATTTCAAGACTTTCCAAAATTTACCCTCCTTCCTCTTATAAAAGGACCCCACCTCTACCCCCTTACCCACACCTCTCAAGACCTTGGATCATCTAACCTCTGCTCATAGTATCTCTCCAAATCCCTCTATCACTCCTATAAGCCTCACTTTGGGCAGAAGTCTTTCCAAAGAAGCCTTTGGCTCAAATCAAAAAGAGTTACCCGATTTAGAGGTAATGTATTCTTTCGAGTTTCTTCCCTTTATTTTCCTTTTTCACTCACCACTATCTAATTATTATTTGATACCATAATAACACTATTATCCTCAATATACATTGATGTTGTTATGATAAGGATTCTACCTAAACTTACACACCTTCTTCTAATGGTTAAGGAACATACTGTTTCTGTGAGTGGTGAATTAATGCCTCACGAAACGATGATTGTTCAATATTCTTTTAACACCTTTCATAGTGCCCATTATGATGGAACTATATTTATATATAATAAATATTATATTTATGTCCCCTATATTCTTCTGTATTTTATATTTAAAATAAACCTTTATGCTTTTCATGTTGTGCAAATGCGATAATTTCATATGAGGAAGTGTGGACTACCACCCCCACAAGTGATGTGACACGTTCATGCCAAACATGGAATTTATAAAGAATGTAATTAATGAAATTATGTTACCTATATAACATATATATTATAATGGAATTATAATATATCTATTTATAATTTAGTTTTAATGTCCCTTAATATGACAAAAAAATGAAAGTAGCGTTCATGCGTACGTACGACTTACCGTCTCTATGAACGATACATTTCATTTATTATCTCCAAACATTATGGAATATTATTAAATACATATATAATGGATATATATGATATTTAAATACTGAAAACCATTCCAGAGATGATTTACTTATAACTACATGGACAATTCTCTTCAAACAAGTTCATTGTTGACTCATGTACCAAACATTGACAAAACGCATGATATGAACTCACATAATTAACTAATTATTATAACATGATAATATACGATATGAATTTAAAAATATAATTTAAAGGAATTCCTTAACCAATTATAAATTGAACAAAGTTTATTATTCATGAATATAAAGAAACGAACAACACAAGTCGGACTTGAGGTAATGAGATTTCTTATCTCACTTTTAATTCCATGAGATTTCCATTGTTCTCCACTTAATTGTTGAATGTGTTGTATTGTGTAATGAAATTTCATATATATTTTCACGATTCTATTTATATTCACGGTATTATGTGATTAATTTTTTATTTATTATCTTTTGGTCATATGACTTGATTGATTATAATGAGGTAAGGGGTTTTTATCTCACTATTTATTCCCGTGAGATTCATGATATATTTGTCACTATCCCCTTTGAGTGGTGTATGTACTTCCCATTATTCTGATCTTTGTGTAATATAATTTCATTTATGGGTATTTACAAGAACATTGTATAGTCCTTCTTTCATGGGGTGTACGTTTTGAAAGTTACCCAAATCGGCAAGGGAACCTTTCACCCTCCTCTTTTTAAAAGACTTATTTTTGTTAGGTATTTTAATTTAAATCTTCTTAATGTTGGGATATGTTTTTATATATCCTTATTGCTGTAAATTTTATGTCCAAGTTATGAGATACCATTTTTATCTCTCATCAACTCATTTTATGAATTTTAAAGTGACGTCGTTAGGCTGTCGAATTTCTGTAAGGGGACTTCTTTACGAAATTTTAATTCTTTGGGTTAAACCTCTACTTCTTGATTATGTCGTACTATGAATATGTGTGGATGTAATATTATTGTTTTACACTTAATATCCACTTATATTGGGTGTATTTATGTTTTTCACACATAATTATGTAATTGAATTATCCTTAATCGAAGGATACCATCTTTTTACCGGACTTTGTATCAATCTCCTTTCAATGAGGCATCTTTTGATTTCTACACGACTTTATTTTATACAGTGTATAAAACCCTTTTGAATTTTAATTTCATTCAAAAGTAATCTTTTTTACATGAAGCATTTTACTAAATGACAAAAGGAATGTTTTTGTCTTACGTATGTGACAACAATGACTTCTCCGCCATCGTGACCATTATTTGAGTTTCGGCTTCCTCTATAATCCATAACATTTTTTTAAATGAAAAATAAATAACTTGTTTTACTTTATTTTAGTGTTGAAAATGGTTTTGATAATGTTTTGATTATATCAATGTGTTGTATTGATATCTTGTGATTGAAATGTGGAAATGTTATGTTTCCTTTATGCATATTTTATGTGATACGATTATGTTATGGTTTTTGGGAATTGTTTATGAAGACGGGTGATTCTGTGATGATCTAAGGGCGGGTGAGCCCAAGATAGCTCTCCAATAAATTGGGTAATGCAAAGGAGTTAAACGTTAAGGTTACTCATAATATATTTAGGGAATATACTGTGATGGGGATTCCAAACGTAACCATGAGGGTTAATCCCTATGTAAGAATGTTATGAATGCCTCAAGTTACCTTTATGTCTTATGATTTTTTGAGTTAATCATAAATCTTATGATTTCATGAGGTATGTTAAAGTGATTATGTTTTATGAGTAAAGTATGATTTCATTGATTCTTATGTATACATGAACTAATGTTTTCTTTCCGTATTTTTATATCCCTTAATGAGTTTTTTAGGCTCATCCCATGTTTTTGAAATGTTTTTCACAGGATATAAAGTGGAATAGGGTCAAGGATGGGATCAAAGAAATGTCATGCTGTCTAAAACATGGAACTAGACATGACACTTTTGTTCAAGAGTTTTTATTTTGTGAAAAAATGGAAACATAGTAGATGTGTCAACTTTGTAATCATTGAGATGTAATAGTTATGTTCTAATTATTTAAAACTCTAAACCTGAAAATATCCTCAATCTGAATTATTCATTTAATTCATGATTATATAATGTTTTAAGACCGGGTCCTTATAGTTGGTATCAAAGGTCAGTTTAGATAACTTCAGAGGTTAGGGTATTCTTTATGCTTAAGCGACATTACCATAATGGTTAGGATTTTAGAAAGAGTCATAGTTATTTTTATAAAGTGAATTAGTTTAAGATAACATGAATAAGTATATCTTAGTATTTAACCTCCTCATAGGATATTATATGATGATTTTACTAATATAATCACACTGACCTTTTTGGTTTTAGTAAATGTCTGGATCTAGCAGGCACCAAAGTAACAGCGGATGTGAAGAAAACTGTGACGGTTTTCCGAATGAGAAACTGAATGATATGGGAGCTGGAATGAGAACACTTGTGGTTATTCTCAACCAACTATCTAGAGTCATTATTGAACACCTGAACCTTAGTGATTTTTATTAGTCATCATATATGCGAGAAACAAATCCCTACGGAAGTTCAGGTAATAATCATAAAGGTAAGAATGTTCAAAAACCTATGTGTCAAAGATGTGGAAAGAAACACCTAGGAAAATGTTTCAAAGGGACATAAAGATGCTATAGATGTGGAAATTAAGGTCATAAAGCAAGAACCTACCATGGAAAATGGAAGCATCTAGTTGACTCTAGGAAAGGGAAAGAAGTTCTTTCTGAAGGATCAATTGAATGTTTTAAATGTGGTGTGCATGGTCATTATGCAAACACATGTCCTACGAAGATGTTCTGGGAATGGGATCACCAGGATAGTAAAAATATTTGTTTACCAATACCTAATTCCATTTCGATTAAGGATGAAGAAACTGACAATGACCAATGAAAGGTATGGATTATTTCTTAATATATGTTATCCTATTATTGAAATCTTAGGATATGATTCATGATTTTGTTTATAGGAAAGAATTATTTCATAATAAGTTGGAAAGGAATGGTTAATGGATCATGAATAATTTTGGATGAGTAATAAGTCAATATATAAGAGATTTAAGAGTTATGGTAGATTTTAGGATGGTGAAATGCTTAAAAGTATTAAGGCTCTTTTGATGATGGGATTACATTAGGTGACTTTTTATAGTATGTGTAACCCTGATGTTTGATATATGAAAATTTTATTCATGGAATAATTATCTTTTCTTTTGTGGGTATAGTTATAAAGATCCATTTGGGTTTATATGATCCTTGAATTTGAGGCAATTACCCATTAATACATTTTGAGATGCAAAATGAAAGTTATTAGATAACCTTTGTGGTTAAAATATGTTATGGTTATTTTTGATGAGTTTATCTCTTTTTGGGGAATGTTATAAAATTATGTAGTTTTTGAAAAGGGAAAACACGCAAACCGTGTGACAACCCATCACGTCGGACGAAGCTGCGGGAATCGAACCCACAACCAAAGTGCGACTGGTATTTATCGCCTACCATTGGACTACGTGAAGTCCCTGATTATTATGACTAATTATTTTTAGTTAGATGATATTATGAATAAATAATAAGTTGATTTTGGGTTATCTATGTAAATGATTAACCTATCATCGAGGATATGTGATTAGCTTAAATACTTTTCAGTATGAGACTTTAAGAGTAACTGATGTTATTTGGAGATAAATGATAAGATTCACCTAGGAAGACTATGTGATTAAATCCTACAGAGATTTGGGTTTCAATCTTATTTTGGATTACATTGAAGAATTTTTTGGATAACTGTTTATTTAATGGTCTTTCTTGAAGCTTGGATTCTTTTTGTTGAATTTTGGAGATTAAGAGTAGTATTTCTTTTTATAAAGGATTATCATTTTGGGGATTATCTGATCTTGTACCAACAATTTTGGTTTTGGTTAAGGTCTAAAGACATGGGAAATATATAGTTCATCTTTTCTGGATTAAGTGATTCTAAAGAAGTTGATTATAGCGCTCTTAATGCAAACAAGTCATCCTAAATACTCATCTTTTGGAAAAAAATATGAGTTTGTGTAAGAAATCTAGTAAGAGATAAAATTCAACATGACAAGTAAGTATGTTTCCATATGATTTAGTTAAGCTCATAAATAAATTCCCCAATGAAAAGTAACTTAAAACAAAAACATTATCTGTTAACTTTTCCTACCGGGGAATAAAATACCGTTTAACCCATCACAAGTTTGTGATTTTGTAGTGGCTAACTTTCTCCTAAAAATGTTTTCTGTCACTCTATATCAGAACTTGATGGTTTTTTTTCTCTTCCATATCCATGTTTTCAAGGAATACTAGTATGGGTTATTTTAGGTGACCATTGTACTTCTTTTTCTTTCTTATAAAGTGATAATTTTATTTTCTCCTTTTCTGATGTGGGGCTTTCAATGAAGTTTCCAAGCCCAATTTTAAAATTGCGAGGACGCAATTCCCTAAAGGGGAGAAGGATGTAACATCCCAGGTAAATAAAGAATATGACATTTTCATATTTATTAATATTTGTGAATAAAATTTTTATATTATTTTAATGGGAATTCTATGTTCTATGGCATACCCAATACGTAACAACGAGTTTTTCTTGAAATCTTATGTTGCACACTAAGAATATAATAATATTATTTTAAATTGTAGTTAATGCCTAGCCATTTTAATGGTGGGAATGAACATAACTAACTACAAAATGGTTATATATTTTTGTTAATTTTTTTTACATTCATCAAATAAATGTTAGAGGCTTAAAATGAAAATGAATCCAATCTTAAGTATAAATGTTCTAATATTCTTTAAAAGGTCGATTAACCGCCTTTTGATGGCGAACCCTTTTTAAAACTAATTTTTGTCAATTTTATATGTTATATTTGACAAAATAAAATCATTCTTTATAATCATGACATCAAAATTTACTTTGTGTAATTTTTTGTGATTTTTCCGATAAAGTTCATTTTTTTAATGAATAGTGAAAATGCTATATTTTAATTCAAAACCACTATTTAATATAATTTATTTATATGGTTATATTATCTTTTTAATTGGGTTTAAAGTGTAGTTAAAATATATTTTTACCATTTAATCCAATAGTGGTCATTGGAATTAATTTCACTTAGAAATTGGACTTAAACAAGTGTAAATCTTTTGATAGATATTGTTTCTTAAAAACACGCTATTTGTTTTGACAACGGGAATTAATTATAAAATTAATTAATTAAACTTCTATGTTTTTAATTTGGTAAAATGGAAATAATTTTTGAATTTGGAATATCAAACTTACTTTTGATAAAGTTTTTGTATTTTTCTAACAAATGTTCATTTTTAATGAATAACGAAAAATACTGCATTTTACTTCAAAACTGCGTTTTCATCTAATTTAATTATATAGTTAGATTGTCATTTTAATTAGTTTTAAAGTTTAATTTAATCATAGTTTTATCACTTAATACAATTTAGTTCATTGGAAGTAATTTCACCTTTCAATTGGCTGTAAAAACAAGTCAATATTTTGATAAATTTTACTTCTTAAAAACCTGTCTTTCGTTGTGACAACGAGAATTATTTTTAAATTAATTACTGCAATTTCTGTGTTTACAATTTGGTAAAATGGATTCCATATTTTGAATCATAAGGTCCAAATTATGCAATTAAGACTCTTTTTTGGACATTATGAATAGTAACTATGGTAATTATCTTTAATTATAGTGATTAATTAGAAATCAGGTAGTTAAGGGTAATAAAATAATATTATAATAATACAAAATGACTCCAATATGTGCCCAAATTCTCTTTTTTGAGCCATGTACGACCATGTAAAGATTTTTACCAAACTTTAGGGCCCATGGAGTCACATGGGTGTGATAGTGACATTTATGACATTATTTTTAAAAAAGAAGAGAAATATAACAAAGGTTTGTATATCCTAAGTAAAACAATTTTAATTTTGTTTAAATAAGTGATCTATTAGACTATAAATAGTCATTAGAAAGATAAAAATATTTCTTACATCTTGGTATTTGTTTTATAATTTTTAGACATTAAATAAATAAATTTATTTATGACACCCTGATGATGCAATGATTACCTCATTAATGAATGATTTAAATAAAATGAAAAGGTAAGGTAAAATATAAGACTTACACTTGTCAAAAACCTATTGTATGGTTGGATTTATAACCCTAATACCCTTATCCTAGAAATATATCATTGTGGGGCCTTTAAAACCTGAAAACCATTTTATAATAAAGTAACATTTCAAGACTTTCCAAAAGAGACCCTCCTCCCTCTTATAAAAGGACCCCACCTCTACGCCCTTACCCAAACCTCTAAAGACTTTGTATCGTCTAACCTCTACTAATATTATCTCTCCCCATACCTCTATCACTCCTAGAAGTCTCACTTTGGGCAGAAGTCTTTCCAAGGAAGCCTTTGGCTCAAATAAAAAAGAGTTACCCGATTTAGAGGTAATGTCTTCTCTCAAGTTTGTTCCTTTTATTTTCCTTTTTCACTCATCAATATATTATTATTATTTGATCCCATAATAAAAACAGTATACTAAATATACTAGGTTGTTGTTATTATAATTATTCTACCTACACACACACACACCTCCGTCTAATGGTTAAAGAACATAGTGTTTCTGTGGGTGGCGAATTACTACCTCATGAAACGATGATTGTTCAATCTTCTTTTAACACGTTTCATGGTGGAAATTATGATGGAAATATATTTATATATGATAAATATTATATTTATTCCCCCTATATTCTTCTGTATTTTATATTTAGAACATACCTTTATGCTTTGCATGTTGTGCAAATGCGATAATTTCATATGAGGAAGTGTGGACTACCGCCCCCACCAGTGATGTGACTTGTTAATGCCAATCATGGAATTTATAAAGAATGTAATTAATGAACTTATTCTACCTATATAAAATATATATTATACTGGAATTATAATATATCTATGTCTAATTTAGTTTAAAAGTCCATTAATATGACAAAAAATTAAAAGTAGCGTTCATGCGTACGTACGGCTTACCGTTTCCATTAACGGTACATTTCATTTCTTATCTACAAACATTATGGAATATTATTAAATACATACATATGGGATATATATGATATTTAAATTATGAACACCATTTCGGAGATGATGTACTTATAACTACATGGACAATTCTCTTCAAAGAAGTTCATTGTTGACTCATGTACCGAACATCGACAAAATGTATGATATGAACTCACACAATTAACTAATTATTATAACATGATAATATGTGATATGAATTGAATAATAAACTTTAAAGGATGTCCTTAAGCAATTATAAATTGAACAATGTTTATTATTCATAAATATAAAGAAACGAACAAGACAAGTCGGACTTGAGGTAAGGAGATTTATTATCTCACTTTTAATTCTGTGAGATTTCCATTGTTCGCCACTTAATTGTTGCATGTGGTGTATTGTGTACTTCCATTTAATATATATTGTAATTATTATATTTATATTCATGGTATTATGTTATTAATTTTGTTTTTATTATCTTTTGGTCATACGACTTGATTGATTACAACGAGGTAAGGGGTTTTTATCTCACTATTTATTCCTGTGAGATTCATGCTATATTTGTCACTATCTCCTTTGAGTGGTGTATGTACTACCCATTATTCTAATATTTGTGTAATATAATTTCGTTTATGGGTATTTAAATCAAAATTTTATAGTAATTTTTTCATGGGGTGTACATTTTGAAAGTTACCCAAATCGATAAGGAAACCTTTCACCCTCTTTTTAAAAGACTTATTTTTAGGTCTTTTAATTTATATCTTATTAATGTTGGGATATGTTCTTATATATCCTTATTGCTGTAAATTTTAAGTCCAAGTGATGAGATACCCTTTTTATCTCTCATTAACTCATTTTCTTAATTTTAAATTGACGCTGTTAGGCTATCGAATTTCTGTAAGGGAACTTCTTAACCCAATTTCAATTATTTGGGTTAAACCTCTACTTCTTGATTATGTCGTACTATGAATATGTGTGGATTAAATATGATTTTTTTACAATTAATATCCACTTATATTGGGTGTATTTATATTTTTCACACATAATTATGTAATTTATTTATCGTTGATCTAAGGATACCGTCTTTGTACAGGACATCGCCTCAATCTCCTTTCATTGAGGCATCTTTTGATTTATACAAAAAATTATTTTATACAGTTTATAAAACCATTTTTAATTTTAATTTCATTCAAAAGTAATACTTTTACATGAAGAGTTTTTCTAAATGACAAAAGGAATGTTTTTGTCTTACGTATGCGGCGACAACGACTTCTCCGCCGCTATGACCATTATTTGAGTTTCAGTTTCCTCTACAAGACATAATTTTTTTTTAAATGAAAAATAAATAAGTTGTTTTACATTGTTTTGGTATTGAAAATGTTTTTGATAATATTTTGATTATATCAATGTTTTGTATTTATATCTTGTGATTGAAATGTGGAAATGTTATGTTTCCTTTATGCATGTTTTATGTGATATGATTTTGTTATGGTTCTTGGGAATTTTTTATGAAGATGGGTGGTTCCATGATAAACTAAGGGTGGGTGAGACCAAGATAGCTCTCCAATGAATTGTGTAACACAAAGGAGTTAAACGTTAAGGTTTCTCCAATGAGATTTAGGGAATATACTGCGATGGGTATTCCAAATGTAACCATGAGGGTTACTCCCTACGTAAGAATGTTATGAATTCCTCAAGTTACCTTTATGTATTATTATTTCTATGAGTTAATCATAAATATTATGATTTTATGAGGTATGTTAAAGTGCTTATGTTTTATGTGTAAAGAATGATTTAATTGATTCTTATGTATACATGGAATAATGTTTTCTTTCCATATTTTTATATCCCTTACTGAGCTTTTTATGCTCATTCCAGGTTTTTGAAATGTTTTTCATAGGACATAAAGTGGAATAGGGTTAAGGATGGGATCAAGGAAATGTCATGATGTATAAAACAAGGAACTGGACACGACTCTTTTGTTCAAGAGTTTTTATTTTGTGAAAAAAATGGAAACTGAGTAGATGTGTCTTCTTTGTAATCATTGAGATGTAATAGTTATGTCCTAATTATCTAAAACTCTAAACCTGAAAGGATCCTCAATGTGAATTATTCATTTATTTCATAATTATTTAATGTTTTATGGCTGAGTCCTTATAGTTGGTATCAAATGTCGGTTTAGATAACTTTAGAGGTTAGGTTATTCTTTAATCTTAAGCAACATTTACATAATGGTTAGGATTTTAGAAAGAGTCATAGTTATTTTTATAAAGTGAATGAGTTTAAGATAACATGAATAAGTATATCTTAGTATTTACCCTCCTAATAAGATATTATAGGATGATTTTACTGATATACTCACACTGACCTTTTGGGTTTTAGTAAATGGCTGGACCTAACAGGAACCAAAGTAACAACGGATGTGAAGAAAACTGTGACGGTTTTCCGAACGAGAAACATAATGATATAGGAACTAAAATGAGAACACTTGTGGTTATTATCAACCAAGTATCTGGAGTCATGATTGACCACCTGAACCTTAGTGATTTTTATAAGGCATCATATATGTGAGAAACAAATCCCAATGAAAGTTTAGGTAATAATCATAAAGGTAAGAATGTTCAAAAACCTATGTGTCAAAGATGTGGAAAGAAACACCTAGGAAAATGTTTCAAAGGGACAGAAAGATGCAATATATATGGAAATGAAGGTCAAAAAGTAAGAACCTACCATGAAAAAAGGAAGCATCTAGTTAACTCTAGGAAAGGGAAAGAATTTATTTCTGAAGGATCAATTGAATGTTTTAAATGTGGTGTGCATGGTCATTATGAAAACACATTTACTACGAAGATGTTTTGGGAATGGGATCACCAGGATCATACAAATATTCATTTACCAATACCCAATTCCATTCTGATTGAGGATGAAGAAACTGACAATGACCGATGAAAGGTATGGATTATTTCTTAACATATGTTTTCATATTATTGAAATCTTAGGATATGATTCATGATTTTGTTTGTAGTAAAGAAGTATTTCTGAATAAGTTGGAAAGGAATGGTTAGTGGATCATGAAGAATGTTTAATGAGTAATAAGTCAAAATATAAGGGATTCAAGAGTTATGGTAGATTTTAGGATGGTGAAATGCTTAAAAGTATTAAGACTCTTTTGATGATGGTATTACATTAGAAGAATTTTTATAGTATGTGTAACCCTGATGTTTGATATATGAAAATTTTATTTAAGGAATAATTATCTTTTCTTTTGTGGATATAGTTATAAAGAACCATTTGGGTTTATATGATCCCTGAATTTGAGACAATTACCGGTTAATACATTTTGGGATGAAAAAAAAGTTATTAGATAACCTTTGTGGTTAAAATATGTTATGGTTATTTTTGAGTAATTTATCACATTTTGGGGAATGTTATAAAATTTTGTAGTTTTTAAAAAGGGATAACACACAAACCGTGTGACAACCCATCGCGTCAGACAAAGCTGCGGGATTCGAACCCACAACCAAAGTGCGACTGGTATTTATCACCTACCACTGGACTACGTGAAGTCCCTGGTTAGTATGACTAATTATTTTTAGTTAAATGATCTTATGAATCAGGAATAAGTTTATTTTGGGTTATCTATGCAAATTATTAACCTATCATGGAGGATATGTAATTAGGTTAATTAATTTTCAATATGAGACTTTAAGACTAACTGATGTTATTTAGAGATAAATGTTAAGATTTACATTGGAAGACTATGTGATTAAATCCTTCAGAGATTTGGGTTTCAATCTTATTTTGGATTACTTTGAAGAATTTTATGGATACCTTTTTATTTAATGGTCTTTCTTGAACCTTGGGTTTTTTTATTGAATTTTGGAGATTAAGAGTAGTATTTCTTTTTATAAAGGATTATCCTTTTAGGGATTATCTGATCTTGTACTAAAAATTTTGGTTTTGGTTAAGGTCTAAAGACATGAGAAATATATAGTTCATATTTTGTGGATTAGGTGATTCTCAAGAAGTTGACTATAGTGATCTTAATGTGAGAAAGTCATCCTAAATTCTCATATTCTGGAGAAAATAGGAGTTTGTGTAAGAAATCTAGTAAGAGATGAAAGTAAACATAAAAAGTAGGTATGTTTCCTTATGATTTAGTTAAACTCATAAATAAATTCCTCAATGAAAAGTAACTTAAAACAAAAATGTTGTCTGTTATCTTTTCCTACTCGGGAATCAAATACCGTTTAACCCATCATAAGTTTGTGATTTTCTGGTGGTTAACTTTCTCCTAAACACGTTTTCTATCACCCTCCATCAGAACTTGATGGTTTTTTTCTCCTCTATATCCATGTTTTCATGGAATCCTATTATTGGTTATTTCAGGTGACAATTTTATTTTTCTTTCTTCTAGCGTGATAATTTTATTTACTTCTTTTTTTGATGTGGGTCTTTCAATGAAGTTTCTAAGCCCAATTTTAAAATTGCGAGGTCGCAATTCTTAAAATGGGGGAAGGATGTAACATCCCAGGTAAATAAAGAATATGAAATTTTCATATTTATTAATATTTGTGAATAAAATGTTAATATTACTTTGAAGGGAATTCTATGTTCGATGACATACCCAGTACACAACAACAAGTTTCTTTGAAATCTTACGTTGCACACTAATAATATAATAATATTATTTTAAATCGTAGTTAAAGCCTAACCATTGTTATGGTGTGAATGAACATAAATAACTAAAAAATAATTATATATTTTTGTTAAATATTTTTACATTTATCCAATAAATGTTGGAGACTTAAAATGCGAATAAATCCAATTTTAAGCATAAATGTTCTAATATTCTTTAAAAGGTCGATTAACCGCCTTTTGATGGTGAAAATTTTTTAAAACTACTTTTGGTTAATTTTATATGTTATATTTGACATAATAAAGTCATTCTGTAGAATTGGGACATCAAAATTTACTTTGTGTAAATTTTTGATATTTTTCTGATAAAGTCCATTTCTTAATGAATAGTTAAAATGCTGTATTTTAATTCAAAACCACCTTTTAATCTAATTTATTTATATGGTTAGATTATCTTTTTAATTGGGTTTAAAGTGTAGTTAAAATATATTTTTACCATTTGATCCAATGGTGTTTATTGGAATTAATTTCACTTTGAAATTGGACATAAACAGTGTTAATCTTTTGATAGATATTGTTTCTTAAAAACACGCTATTTGTTTTGACAGTGGGAATTAATTATAAAATTAATTAATGAAAATTCTATGTTTTGAATTTGGTAAAATGGACATCATTTTTTAATTTCGAATATAAAATTTACTTTGGATAAATTTTTGGTAATTTTCTGACAAATGTTTATTTTTAATGAATAGTGAAAAATACTGCATTTTACTTTAAAACTGCTTTTTCATCTAATTTAATTATATAGTTAGATTGTAATTTTAATTGGATTTAAATCTTAATTGAATTATATTTTTATCACTTAATACAATGTTGTTCATTGTATGTAATTTCACTTTTCAATTGGATGTAAAAACAGTCAATCTTTTGATAAATTTTACTTCTTAAAAACTCATCTTTGGTTGTGACAACGAGAATTATTTTTTAAATTAATTACTGCAATTTCTGTGTTTGGAATTTGTAAAATGGATTCCATATTTTGAATTATAAGGTCCAAATTATTTAATTAAGACTCTTTTTTTGGACATTATGAATAGTAATGATGATAATTATCTTTAATTATCGTGATTAATTAGTAATCGAGTAGTTAAGGGTAATAAAATAATATCATAATAATAAAAAATGACCCCAACATGTGTCCAAATCCTCTTTTTGGAGTCATGACCGACCATGGTAAGTTTTGTTTACCAAAATTGAGTGACAATGGATTCACATGGGTGTGATAGTGAAATTTATGACTATTTAAAAAAAAGAGAAATATAACAAAGGTTTGTATATCCTAAGTAAAACAATTTTAATTTTGTTTACATAAATGATATCTTAGACTAAAAATAGTAATTGTAAATATAAAAATATTTCCTACATCATGGTATTTGTTTTATAATTTTTATACATTAAATAAATAAATTTATTTATGACACCATGATGATGCAGTGATTACCTCATTAATGAATGATTTAAATAAAATGAAAAGATAAGGTAAAATCTACGACATAAACTTGTCAAAAACCTATTGTATGGGTGTATTTAGAACCCTTATTACCTTATCCTTGAAATATATCATCGTGGGACCTTTAAAATCTGAAAACCATTTTATAATAAAGTAACATTTCAAGACTTTCCAAAAGTGACTCTCCTCCCTCTTATAAAAGGCCCCACCTCTAACCCCTTACCAACACCTCTAAAGCCCTTGGATCATATAACATCTGCTCATTTTATCTATCCACATTCCTATCTCACTCATATAAGACTCAACTTGGGAAGAAGTCTTTCCAAGTAAGCCTTTGGCTCAAATCAAAAAGAGTTATCCGATTTGGAGGTAATGTCTTCTCTCAAGTTTCTTCCTTTTATTCTCATTTTTCACTCACCACTATCTTCTTATTATTTTATCCCATAAAAACAATAGTATCATCAATATACTAGTATGTTGTTATTATAAAGATTCTACCTACACTTACACACACCTCCATCTAATGGTTAAAGAACATATTGTTTCTGTGGGTGGTGAATTGCTGCCTCACGAAACGATGATTGTTAAATATTCTTTTAACACCTTTCATGGTGGCCATTATGATGGAAAAATATTTATATATGATATATATTATATTTATATCTCCTCTATGCTTCTGTATTTTATATTTAAAACATAATTTTATGCTTTTCATGTTGTGAAAATGCGATAATTTCATATGAGGAAGTGTGGACTACCGCCCACACAAGTGATGTGACTCATTCATGCCAAACATGGAATTTATAAATAATTTAATTAATAAACTTATGTTACCTATGTAACATATATATTATACTTGAATTATAATATATCTATGTCTAATTTATTTTTAAAGTCCATTAATATGAAAAAAATTAAAGTAGCGTTCATGCGTACGTACGCCTTACCGTCTCCATGAATGGTACATTTGATTTCTTATCTCCATAAATTATGGAATATTATTAAATAAATATATATGGGATATATATGATATTTAAATCATGAACACCATTCCAGAGATGATGTACTTATAACTACATGGACAATTATCTTCAAACAAGTTCATTGTTGACTCATGTACCGAACATCGACAAAACGTATGATATGAACTCACATAATGAACTAATTATTATAATATGATAATATACGATATAAATTGAATAATAAAATTTAAAGGAAGTCCTTAAGCAACTATAAATTGAACAAATTTTATTATTCAGAAATATAAAGAAATGAACAAGACAAGTCAGACTTGAGGTAAGGAGATTTCTTATCACACTTTTAATTTTATGAGATTTCCATTGTTCACCACTTAATTGTTGCATGTGATGTATTGTGTACTGACATTTCATATATATTATCATGATTCTATTTATATTCATGGTATTATGTGATTATTTTGGTGTTCATTATCATTTTGTCATACGACTTGATTGATTACAACGAGGTAAGGGGTTTTTATCTCACTATTTATTCCCGTGAGATTCATGCTATATTTTTCACTATATCATTTGAGTGGTGTATGTACTGCCCATTATTCTACTCTTTGTGTAATATAATTTCCTTTATGGGTATTTACATCAACATCGTATAGTCTTTCTTTCATGGGGTGTACGTTTTGAAAGTTACCCAAATCGGTAAGGGAACCTTTCACCCTCCTCTTTTTAAAAGACTTATTTTTGTTAGGTCTTTTAATTTACATCTTATTAATGTTGGTATATTTTATTATATATTCTTATTGCACTAAATTTTATGTCCATGTTATGAGATACCCTTTCTATCACTCATTAACTCATTTTCTGAATTTTAAAGTGGCACCGTTAGACTATCGAATTTCTGTAAGAGAACTTCTTAACCCAATTTCAATTCATTGGGTTAAACCTATACTTCTTGATTATGTCGTACTATGAATATGTGTGGATGAACTCTGATTATTTTACACTTAATATCCACTTATATTGGGTTCATTTATATTTTTCACACATAATTATGTAATTGATTTATCCTTAATCTAAGGATACCGTCTTTGTATGGGACTTTATCTCAATCTCCATTCATTGGGACATATTTTTATTTTTACACGACTTTATTTTAAACAGCATATAAAACCCTTTAGACTTTTAATTTCATTCAAAAGTAATCTTTTTACATGAAGAGTTTTACTAAATGACAAAAGGAATGTTTTTGTCTTACGTATGCGGCGACAACGACTTCTCCGCCGCCGTGACAATTATTTGAGTTTCGGCTTCCTCTACAAGGCATAACTTTTTTTAGAATGAAAAATAAATAACTTGTTTTACTTTATTTTGGTATTGAAAATGGTTTTGATAATGTTTTGATTATATCAATGTGTTGTATTGATATCTTGTGATTGAAATGTGGAAATTTTATGTTTCCTTTATGCTTGTTTTATGTGATACGATTATGTTATGGTTCTTGGGAATTGTTTATGAAGATGGGTGGTTCCGTGATAAACTAAGGGTGGGTGAGCCCAAGATAGATCTCCAATGCATTGAGTAACATGATGGAGTTAAACATTAAGGTTTCTCCAAAAAGATTTAGGGAATATACTATGATGGGTATTCCAAATGTAACCATGAGGGTTACTCACTACGTAAGAATGTTATGAATGCCTCAAGTTACCTTTATGTCTTATGATTTCTATGATTTAATCATAAATCTTATTATTTCATGAGGTATGTTAAAGTGATTATGTTTTATGAGTAAAGTATGATTTCATTGATTTTTATGTATACATGGAGTAATGTTTTCTTTCTGTATTTTTATATCCCTTACTGAGCTTTTTTTGCTCATTCTAGGTTTTTGAAATGTTTTTCACAGGACATAAAGTGGAATATGTCAAGGATGGGATAAAGGAAATGTCATGATATCTAAAACATGGAACTAGACATTACACTTTGGTTCAATAATTTTTATTTTGTGAAAAAATGGAAACTGAGTAGATGTGTGTACTTTGTAATCATTGAGATGTAATAGTTATGTCCTATTTCTCTAAAACTCTAAACCTGAAAAGATCCTCTATGTTAATTATTCATTTAATTCATGATTATGTAATTTTTTAAGGCCTAGTCCTTATAGTTGGTATCAAAGGTCGGTTTAGATAACTTTATAGGTTATGGTATTCTTTAATCTTAAGCAACATTACCATAATGGTTAGGATTTTTGAAAGAGTCATACTTATTTTTATAAAGTGAATGAGTTTAAGATAACATGAATAAGTATATTTTAGTATTTATCCTCATCATAAGATATTATATGATGATTTTACTGATATACTCACAATGAACTTTTTGGTTTTAGTTAATGGCTGGGTCTAGCAGGCACCAAAGTAACAATGGATGTGAAGAAAACTGTGATGGTTTTCCAAACGAGCAACTGAATGATATAGGAGCTGCAATGAAAACACTTTGGTAATATTATATATCTTTTTTAATTTTATAATGAAAATATATTATAGTGTCTCTCATGGTTATCTTACCATTGCTGAAGTTTTTTCAGTTTTAAGAATGATTTTAAATATATATTTTAGGTGTATATATAATTATTTATTATTTTTTTATTTATTAAAAAATTGGGAAACAATGAGAAAGAGGGAGAGTGTTGTGTATGTTTCAATAGATTCCGTAATATTTATCCCACCTCATAAGGATTTCACTATAAGAACACTGAGTATCAGTATTAGTTTTTTAGAGGAAGTACAATAATTGACGTTAAACAAAAAATAAAAAAAATATTTTCCAATTAGTGGTTATTTTATTAAACTTCCACAAAAAATACATATTTTACATTATCAATTGATATTGTTTTTTAAAAACTTAAACTATTTTAAAAAAAACCATAGAAATGCTTCTTTCTTGTTCCCTATTAATTTGTATCTAATTTCTTACCAAATACCTTCACACCCAATGACTACCCCTTTCCTAATCCATCAATAAACATTGAATTTCACTTTTATCACACTCATATCACTTTCCTCCACTCACTGCTTGAGTTTTTCACCCTTGTTTGCAATTTTCTGCCTTCATAGTACACTATGTTCCCATCCCTAACTCCCTATCACCCAAAATCATCTTTTAATGTCATAATAATTGTTATTGGTGGTATGTTAAGTATATAAGAGTGATTTTTATTTATAATTTATAATTTTTTTACTTTTTTTATAAAAATTCTAGTGTTTATGCCATTTAAAACCATAAAATTTTGTTTTATTAAATAAATTATGGTGGTACATGGTGAAACAAAAATAAATAATCTTAATTTCAAGTTAAATAGAATAATATAAGGGGATTCAGATGTCAAATTATTATTCTAAATTTATTATTTTAATTCATTTGGATCATTTTTTTAATAATATGTTTTGTTAAGTGAAGTGTTACGTTAAAAACAATTATGATATTAACCATATTTTCATAAAAACGACGCATCTTGAGTAAATCACTTCCATTGGTTGAATATTTTTATTGATTATAGGATTTATTTTCACTATTTTTATTAAGTTAATGATTATGTAATGGTTCTTCCTATAAAAAAATTAAGGTTCAAGTTTTCTCTAAAAATTATCATGATAAGGTATATAAAGGAAATAAAATATGATGTGAGATTGAAATTCAAATTATAAAGTATAATCCTTAGTGAAACATTTTCATTTTATTCTTTTTTATATAGAAATTTATTTATAGTTTATCTAATTTTTTTATATTTCTATAGATCTCTAGAAATATATTTTACATATATTACATTATAATTATACTTTATTTCTATTTACATTAATTTCAAAATATTCTTTTAGTATATGTTCAAATCCTGAAAACATAGTGTAAGTTTGAAAATTGTTATTAATTATATTATATTTTATTTTTAACAATTTATTATATTATATTATTTATATTTATTTCATTTTATATATTTTATTGTATAATAATATTGAAATATTTTGTTTATGAATAACCTTGGTTGATGGTAATCCTGGATTTAATTATGGAATTGTGTTAATACTAGTATGTTCAAATATGTATATAAATATTTCAATTCCAGGCATAAGTAAAATTCAATAAAAATTTATGGTGAGTTTACCTAGTATTATATTAATCGTCATATGTGTCATTAACATTTTTTATTATTGAAACTTCCATTGTTAAAAATGAAGTAAATTTATTTCAATAAACATGTTGCAAAGTGAATTAGTAGTCACAATTGGTGCTGATGAATACGAATAATAGTTAAAAAATTGAAATTATTATATCATAGGCCCATTCCAAGATATTTTTTAATTCAAATTAGCATGTATATATTGTTTGTGTATACTAAATTTAGTTCTCACATATATAAATTTTAAAGTGTTAATTTAATCTTGATGTCGTGATGTTTTTTTTAAATTTATTTCAAAGATCAAAGTATTTTTACATTAACCATTTAAAATGGATTTATATTTTATAACAAAAATGTTATTACAAAAAATATTTTATAAATATTAATATAATTTAAAAAATTTGGGTTAGCATAAAATTTTACCTATAATGTATTTTTATATTCCTATGTGTGTGTGTGTGTATATATATAACTTAATTTTTTTATCTTAAATATTATTAAATTGGTTATGTATGGATAAATGTTTTGTTACATTAGTCCATAAAACACCTCAATATGTTATGTTTTTGGATATGTTTTTTTATTTTTTAATTTCAAGTCAATTTGCAGATGTAAGAATAAAATGTACATTTTTGAATTATAATTATAGATGATGGTTGATGATACATCAATTATTTGAGTACTTTATATTGAAACATTTTCCTACTCAATATGTGTAGTAGATTAGGAATAGGAAATTAAACATTATAAAAATATTGGGTAGTTATGTCCATCTTTTTGATGATCGGGCTACTACCCCAACAATGGGTTATGAAATTAATAATTTTATAAATGTTGCTTTCAAAATTATTTGGAAACATTAACAACATTATAATACATGAATAGATCAAATTATTGATGTTGTTAATATTAAAATGATAAATTATGTTTTTATAACAGTTGGATAAATTAATGAATATGGTAACACATTAGTTGATGATATTGTGGAGATAAATATGAGGGAAAAATTATATGAGAAAACAAATGATTTTTTTCAATTAGTTGAAGGTGGAAATAAATAATTATATTAGGTATGTTAAATGTATTAATTTTTTTATTTTTTTGATAATGTTATACTATATCAAGTACCTATATGTAATTATAGATAAATAAATGTTTATGTTATTGAAATTTTTATATGATTCTTTTTCTAAAGATAAGATCCCTAAATCATTTTATGAGATGAAAAAAATTATTAACAAGACTTAACTCAATTATTTAGAGATACTAGAATTTCCCAATGATTATATTCCATAAATGGGGATAACATTCAAATAGAGAATAATGAAAAAGAAATTGTGCTTCTAGATAAAATTTAGAAAATAATAATACAAGTCTAAATGATTTTACTATAAATTAGATTAAAATATTTTGCACTAATTTTAATTATAACTTTGTTTTAATGGATTATTTATGTCCTATAAAACCATATAAAATATGATTTAGAATGATCTGGATAAAAAATATTTTGGGGTGGGATGGGTCTAATGAGAGGCATCCCAAACTCAACAGAGGTAAAGAATAAATATCAGACTTATTTGAATGATTTATAAAAAAGAAGAAAATAGAAAACTGAAGGAGAAGTGGAAGGAATAGAACAAAAAATGGTAAATAAAATATAAAAAAAATTAACAAGAGTATTTATTTGCTTCATTCTAATTTTTTTTCCACTAAAATATCCCCACAAATACCATTCATTATTATCCAAAAAATTAGTTGGCATACAATAGAGAAAGGTGAGAGAAAAAAATAAATAGGACCATTGAAACTAGTTTAGAATGAAGACCTCATCACTCCAAGAACCATCGACAAACCCTAGATCATGGATGGTAAAATAATCTCCCAAACTAGATGGACATACTCAAACAACCATAGGGGGATATAATAAAACAAAACAACACACACTGATAAACAAAAGTGAAAATTCCTATAACTCTAAGCCTACACTAAGAACCTAGATATCTTCATTACCAAAGAAAAAGAAACACTTATAGGGATGGAAGTATTAAGAGGAATTAACATTAAATCACAAATCTATCAAGGATAAATCTCTACACTAGAGAAGACAAAAAGGTAATTGTGAGGAATCTCAATGAAAAGTAGGCCCCTCTTTTTTTCTCTCTCTCTTGAAATTATCTTTTCTATAAAAATAGAAGTAGTAGAATGCTATATATCTATGAAATCATCAAAAATAAAGTCAAGTATATAGTAAATTAAGTGATGAGGCTTCATACATGTATATAATAAGCTACGTCAACCCTGAAAAAAAAGGACACATGTGCGGTAGAGGGTGCATGGGAATCCAAGATGGAATACTAAAAAAAAGAAATTGAACAACCATGAGGATAAATGGAATTATAAGAGTGAAAGTATGGTGAGAAGAGTATATCACCCATGATTCCAAGAAGAAAAAAACATTTCAAAAAAACTTTTAGATCATCCTAATCAATGAATGAGGATGAAATACCAAATAAGAGGGAAATTGAAAGGTAAACATGACCAGTGCATAAGGGTCCAACGCACCCTCACATAAGGATTGGTGACTCCTCACACATAAGGTGAAGGAAACCCTCATGTAATGATAGTAAGAACACCCTATGTAAAGTTCACACAAAAAGGTAATAGATATTATATGTAAGGAAAAAACAAGGCCATCATAAGAATACAATCTTGGAAAAAAAAATAATTGAATAATGGAACAATTTTTCAAGGTAATAAAAAACCAATCATTTTATTTGAAAACAAATGAAAATTACATTTTAAAAAATTTCAACCTTTTCAAAAGAAATTAAAGAAATTTGGTGATGTTATTGTAACCTATAATATTAGTTTCTTTGGTAGTATTTCTATTAACAAAAAACCTAAGACTAAAACATAATGTTTTAACATGATTAAAACTTACAATGTGCCACATTGGAACTTGTTATACATATACCAAACCATTTATTACTATCTTACTAATAAACATAATAATAAAATTAAAATATAACTAAGAAAAATATTTTAAAATAAAGTTTACCCATGTTTATCTGAGCCATAACTGAAAATAGCGAGACTTCCAACATACACCACCACACCTGCAACTAAAAAAACCTTCCTCTAGGGTCAAAAATAGTGAATATAAAAAAATAAGAAACCAATATTGAAGATAATTGATGCTGTAATGGTATTAGAAATACACAATAACAAAAAATAGGAATATGAAAAGAGAATAAATCCCCACCTAAGATCAAACAGCTTAGACTAGCCCTGCCTCATCCTCTCTTCCAACTTGAATCCCCTAGGAAACTCATACACGACCAGTCCTAGGATCTTAGAAGAAATAATACATAGAATCTATTCATAACACTAAATGAGGTATGCTAGAAAATAGAGAACATATTTAGTAAAGTAACTAGGAATACCATATCACTATAGGCTATACTATCCTTAGTTTTTAATTTAGGGAAATATCTCTTAATATGGTCAGTTTTACCACACATAAAACATTTAATGTATTTAAATTGGTTCTTATCCTTCCATTATTTCTTGTTATTTTTAGATGGACATCTAATATTCATTAATTTAGGTCCATCCTTCACTCAATTACCCTCATCCATCAAACCATGTGTTTAAAGATCGTGAGACAACATAACTGCCTTAATATCTTATAGAGTAATAAACTCTCTAATATACATCATGAATTACTTTAAAGATGAAAAGGAATCTTCAAGATAATTAAATATAATGATGACCCAATACTCATCATTTATATCCATAACTACATTAGATAAGTTATCTGGAACATTATTAAAATCATTAAGATGAACACAAACAAAAGAACCAGGGGTCATATTAAAGGTATAAATTCGCATCTTCTTATATAAATAGGAAAGAAGGGAATTAAATATTTAAAACATGTTTGTATTTATGCCCCATGGCATCATTAGTGGTTTTATGAATAAATTCCCATAAGATCAAATCACCTAAGGTTAATGAAAACATATAATTAGATTTATCAAGAACATTAGGGTCAACAACAATACAGGAGGTGGATGACTATACATCAACATTAATAGTCAAAAAAGGATATTTAGGACCTAAGATATTATATGTGAGTGCACTATAGGAAAAAAAATTCATATTAACTCTAAATTGGTTAAAATCATTCTCATCACTAAATATATCAACTTCTAAATTAACATAATACACCATTAAGCCCAATTATAAAATTTTATAACAATTTTTGGGGTGGTATAGGTTAAATGAGAGATAGCCTACACCCAATAAATATAAGGAAAAAGTATCATACTTATTAGAATGATTTAGATAATGGAATAAAATTGAAAATAAAAGTGAAAGAATAATGAATAGAACAAAAAATGGAAAAAAATATAAAAAATAAAATGAAAAAGATTATTTACATTATTCAAATCGCATTGGTCCTATGTTTATGGAAATAAAACCACCACTATTGTTTATTATTATTAAAAATAAATAAAACATCCATACAATAGAGAAATAAAAGCGATAAAAACTATAAAAGGACCATGAACATTATCCAATCATGAAGAACTCATAACTCCTAGAACTTGCAACCTACCCTAGCTTGAGGATGGAAAAATACTCTTCAAAACTAGATAGAATCACTCCTGAAACCCTAGGAGGACTGAATAAAAGAAAAAGAAACAATATAAAACTAATGAATGAAAAACAAAAAGGCTTACATCTATGAGCATACACTAGGAACCCGAATATCCTCTCCACTGAATATAAAGAAGAATTTCACCTTTAATGGAAGTCGTGATCCACCACAAATATTCTAGAGATAGATCTATCTATTGGATAAGAACTTGTGATAAGGAATAAGGAGGCCTAGATATTATTATGTACCTCATCTCTCTCTCTCTCTCTCTTTATCTCAAAATTCTTTTCTATCTTAAAATGGAAGTAGAAGAACACCAAAGATCCATTATATCCACACAAATCAAGTTGAGTCTCTAGGAAATAAATTGAAAAAGCTTCATAAATGTTGATAGAAGAGGTTTAAACCTAAACAAACATGGAAATTTGTGTGACATAGGGTTCATGGGAATCTTATATAGAGGACTAAAAAAATCAAAATTGAACAACCATAGGGACACATAACAACAATAGAGTGAAAGGGAGTCGAGGAACATGGATCGACCATGATTCCAAGTAGAAAAAAACCATTCAAGAAATTCTATTGGATCAACCTAATTGATGGATAAGGTTGAAACCCTAAAGGATAAGGTCAAATAAATGTAACCATGACCAATGAATAAGGGTTGAGCACACATTCACATAAGGGTTTCTAATTCCTTGTTTTCAAGGGTAATGAAACCATCATGTAAAGGTAGAGAGAACCCCCATGTAATGGTTACATATAGAGGTAAAAAATCCTATAATTAATGGTAGGTTGATGTGACATCCAAGAGATTAAAAATACTAGAACACCATAAATTCATCATAGGTAAATTTCTCTTTTAATCATGGAAATGACCTCTTTGGATTGTAAATTGAAAGATTAAACCATTTTAGGACTTTAGAAAGAAATTATAGTTAATGGATGGTTATTTTGATTCTTAATAATTTTTATCCTTGAATATTTCTATAGAAAACTTGATTCATCCTACCAATGATCATTCCAAGAATGAAAATGCATGAAAATGAATTTAATGCCTAACTTCATACTCTTATTATATAGTTGTAAGAGTTATTAAATGATTGAATAGAAATGTATGATCCTTATACCATTCAAATTTTGTAAATTCATGATGCTATAATGTGGATAATTAGTGAATTTCCTAGAATATAAAATATTATATATTGAAACACATACTGGTTAGGATTATCTAATTTTCATTTTTAATTCTGAGTATCATGAACTACCATATAGTATAAAAAAAATACAATTTCATGTTTGGTTATCAATTTATTTAAACATATAAAAGATATTTTTTAACATGTCATGATTTAATGGAAAAATAACTTGTGTATTCTACCAAAATTATTATCTAGATCACAAATTGATTTCATTGTCAAGAACGTCAAATTGAATGTTTATTTTTAACTATAATTGTTGTAGTATAGCAACAACCCTAGGACATATCTTGATGGAGACTTGGATCATTAATTTAAAAATATGGTTTTGATTTTAAAATTAAAATAGGAATGAGGTTTTATAAAACTTGGGTTTTTTTGATTTAGAAATAGGAATTGAATCTATATTACTAAGTGAGAGAAATTGGATGGAGAAATCATGATCAACCCAGGTAAGTGTCCCTTGATGCTCAATCTATCATCACTCTCAAGGGAATGGGAAGTATCACTGATTACTTGATTTATAAACATTGTAACTAGTATGATATGTGAGTTCATACAAGATTAACACCTATGATTTTATCAATCGAGGATATTAATTACCTGCGACCACTTAGAATCAATAAAATATTGTCAACGTAAGAACCAATATCTATCAAGGCACCACATAAACAACATGATGAGATGTTTATATTTGGGTCTATATAAAAAACTTTTCTAAAAAATACATTCATAATAATGAGTAATACCTTCTGGATTTAATCAAACGATACCATCCATAAGCAAACCCATTAGAGAGAAGAGGTGAGAGAAGAGGAAACCACACTCAAATCACCACAAGATCTAGTCTATACATAGAAGCATAAGGATTCTTATTCCTTTGATTTGTTTTATACCATACCAAAAATAAAAATAAAATAAAATATTCTAAATAAAGAACAATGGACTAAAAACCTAGAAATTCAATTACCTTCCAATGGCTATGAGCATGGAGTTTGAGATTACAACAAGGAACACTCCCAAAATTGATCACTAAGAGGCCTAGAAGTACATGAGGGAGAAGTGGATTAAAATGGAATAAGATAGATCTATAATTATACTCACACATACCTTTAGTCATTACACCTCAAAGAATGAGGGGGAGGAGTGATTTTTTGGACAATTAAATCAAAGTTTCGACCAAAAGTGGTCAATTATTTAAGGGGTTAGGTGACTATTCATGGAAGAATTTTTACTCCATCTTTATCCAGATGGTTTACTGAAAAAATGAGTTAAAGTGACTTAAAATTTGGTGGAGAGGTGTGTAAAGACCTGGAAATTCTATGGAATTTTTTTTCTTAAATTCTTGTGATTTTTATGAGTTTGCGAAAATTTACAATGCTTGATTCTGAGGTCCGGTGTTGCAGGAATAAATTTCTGAAGTTTTTTTTCAAATAAGTTTAGTAAACGTACGAGCGAGATTTTATATCTTTTAAACCGGTGCTTGAAACTGAAATCTGAGGGAACCGTTGAACTCACAGCATCAGTGATTGCTTAGTGAGACCTTCACCACAATTGCATTCCAACAAGAATGGAAGTTAGATTTTGGGGGGTTTTAATTAAGTTAAATAAAAATAAGAGTTAGATTTTTTTTATTTCTTGGTGGTTAAAACCTCCAAGAGGAGGATAGTGGTGGGGACCACCCGCACATAACCTCCCTTAGGAGGATATTTTTGGAGGGGCCCACATGGGCTTTAAACCCCCTCTAACCCCCATTTATGTGGGACGAAACTCTTCACCTCCCCCCTTTAATTTAATGTGACAACCCTCACCATTAATTAATTAAACTCTTTATTTTAATTAATTGGCACCCATTTTAATCCATTTGAATTCATGCTAACCATTATAATAAAGGATATTCTATTATTTTATTTTGGTTGGCATAATCTTTTGGGTGGAGCTTGGGGAAGGAGGAGAAATCTACAACGAAGAACATGAAGAACGCCATCTTCGACTTCGTTACCTCCAAACATTGTCTAATGCACGAGCGTGAGAATTGGGTGTGCGTGACGAACACAGCGAACGACGAATCGAAATTTGACCTTTTTCTGAAAGCATCAACAAATGAAAAATTCAAGGTAGGGGGATTTGAATTAATTCTTATTTCCATTCTATCTTGTTCAAAAATGGTTGTGTCTTGCCAATTGATAACATCATAACGCGGAGGGTGTGGGCTACACGAACACAGTCCAACACCCTCGTAATTCCTCTTTTGTTGACAATGGAGGCGGAGCGACGACGACCGACATCGGGCCGACTGTGAAGGAAACCGGCAGCGGAAAGGCCACCGGGTCGCCGAAGGGGCGCGACACCATCGTGCTGCCTAGAGAACTGGGCTGCGGACAGTGCAGGCAGCTGGAGGAGTGCGGCGCAGTCGCACTGCGTGGAAGAGAAGGGGGCTGAGGCTAGGCCAAGTCGCGACGGAAGTAGCATGGCTCCCTCGCGCCACACGGAGGAAGTTACCTGCAGCCAAGGCGGGCCGCGACGGAAGAAGCAGGGGTGCGGCGCCGTTGCACCGTGCCGGTGGTGCGGAACCAGCTGGCCGCTCGACCAGCTGGACAAGGCGGGACCCCTAGGATCCCGCGGGTCACCTGAACTGACGCTTAGTGCCAATTCCATTCGACAACAGGGGGCACGACACCCCCTCCCACGCCTGGCCTGCCAGGCCACGCAGGCCGGCCCACCAGTCCACACGGGCCGGCCAGCCAGGCCACACGGGCTGCTAGGCTAGGCCACCCTCTCCGACCGGGTTGGGCCCATGGACCGGGTCGGACCCACGGACCGGGTCGGACCCCAGTCCATACCCATTTAACCCGAAATTAAATTTTCACCCATATTTTGGGCTACAGGTGTCCGATCGATGAACCGTCTACGACGACGGAAAGTTTAGAATGAGATGGTACTTTTGGAATACCATACTAGAGGTTTGGACATAGTTGGGGTATGGTCGGTTTGGTTTGAACCTAAAAAACCAACTTGGCCCCTAGAACAGAAATTCCAATAACTCACAGACCAGGTGTCCGATTGACATTCCATCTATCACGTTGGTTTCCTTATGATGAGATATAAATACGGGATACATCAACTCAAGACTTCTTGGTTGTAACAGCCCAAGATTTTATGAAAAATATTATTTTTAATTTCACTAATGTCTTGTGTTTTACGCTACACCAAAAGGAGCTTGCACAACACGCATCCTTGACTTGCCTTGCATTACACGCAATCGTGACCTTCCTCGATAGCATGTGTAGTACGCAATAACGAGTTTCACTTAACAGCAATATGCTATTAAAATATTATTAAAAATAGCCGTTATTAATAGTAATAACCACTTTTTGAAATTTTTTAAATTTTATTTTTCAAAATGGAATTCATTTTTGGATTCGGAGTATCGAATTTAGCCTAAGGTAAAATTTTGGTACTTTTCGGATAACTTTTATTTTCTGATGAATAGTGAAAATTACTAAATTTCAATTAAAAACAACTTTTTTTAATCGAAATAATTAATAGTGATAAATTATTAATTTGAGTGGTTTTAAAGTATATTTATAATATATTTTTACAATTCAATACAATGTTGGTCATTGGATGTAATTTCACATTTACACCAGACATAAACAAGTGTTAATCTTTTGATAGTTATTATCTCTTAAAAACACGCTATTTGTTGTGACAGCGGAAATTAATTATAAAATTAATTAATGCAACTTATATGTTGGGAATTTTGTAAAATATAAATAATTTTTGAATTCAAAATATCAATTATAGCTTAAGGTGAAATTTTGGCATTTTTCTGAAAAACTTCAATTTTTGATGAATATTGAAACTACTAAGTGGTAGTTAAAAAAATTAATTTTTTCATAAATCTTAATTTTACCGCTTCTGTGAATGTATTTTAAAAAATCCGAGAGACACGGTTGATGTCAGTATGTAAAATGTGGTTCAATGAGATGAAAATAATTTTTGGTGAATAGTAACTTTTTACTTTTATTTACCATGGTTAAAAGTAAATAGGGTAATTAAGGGTAAAAAATGATATTATTATTACCCTAACACATGTCATAATCCTACTGGACAAGTTTATCTAGACCAAAAACAACCTTAAGTGTAAAATATTATCATTTAGGCCCACTTGGATTAGATTAGGACATTTATTATTATTTAATTCAAAGAAGAGTTAAAAGAGTTAAAATCAAAGTTTATTTACTAAAACATTTTTAATATAGGGTTATACATAATATAATTTCGACTATAAATATTCATTAGAAATATAAAGAGATTTACTACATAATGGTATTTTATTTTTAATTTTTATACTTTAAATAATTTAATTTATTTATGACACAACGATGAGGCAGTAATTACCTTTTTAAGAAAATATTATCATAATTGATGTTATAAATGCCCAAATAAATGTAATTTGAGACTTTTTATGACTTAAAATAATTTTATAGGTTAATATGACTTGTTATTGTTTATTTAGGTAACTTGGTTCGAACTTATCAGTCTGTTAGAAATTTCATAAAAATCATGTACCAAATAGTGTCAAAATTGACATAAATTAGTTTTTAAAACAAATATTATATTATTAATTGTTATTTTATTCCTAAAAATCTAAGGTTCGGCCAAATGACTTATATAAGGTTATATATATTAATAATAAAAAATTTGGGGTTAGTTTGGATTCTTATAGTAAGTTTATTAACCTTATAGTGTAAGAACACAATAAGACACGCTAAAAGTAAAATTATTTAACTTAATGTTAAATCTAAATGATAAGGTTAAAATAGGAACCTAAACTTGTCTAAATTCTATTGGATGAGAGTATTTCGACCCATACCCACTTTATCTTCGAAATAAGACCATTTGGAACCATTATAAACCGAATTTGACCTTAATATAAAATAATATTTTGAGATTTTTCTAAGATGCCTCTCTCCTCCCTTATAAAAGGGCACCTCCTCCCTCTCCTCCTCACACCAATTTGAGCATTCAAGCTCCTCAAAACCCTACCAAAATATCTTCTACACTTCCCTAGTATCATCATAGAGGTCTTGGTCTTCTTCAAAGACCATCCTTAGTTCTTTAAGTGGAGGTTAAGTGAAGGCACGTCAAAAAGAGGTAATATCCATTACCGATCTTTTTCAATTTCTTTCTTCTTCAACTTCTTCTTCTTTAGTTGTTTCATGATAAAGTAATAACATAATTATTTCTTATATACTGATATGTTATTATAAATATGAAAAAACTCTAATTAACCTTCTATCCATCCTATGGAAAAAGGAAATCACCGCGCGTGCGTACGTACGGAATACCGTCTCCACGCCGTGGTGTAATCTATTTTCCGCCACCACCTTAATTGGATGGGTATAATGGTGTAATGAGTAACTATATATGATTATTATAAAGTGATATTGATACTTAAATAGTATACATACACTTCAACACAATTCCACAACCATGGGACCGATATCATCGCTCGTGCGTACGTACGGACTACCGTCTCCACGACGCGATGAGATTCATTCTCAATGATTAACCATTCATGAATGATTATAAAGTATATATAATAATTACTAATGAAATATATGAAATAATAATTATACTGGATTTATTTATATTTATATTTATGTCATCTACTTAATTCCATTCAATTCAATAAGGAAACGAAAACAGCGTTCATGCGTACGTACGGACTACCGTCTCCAAGAACGGTGTATTTCTTTCCCTTTACTGATTTATTATACATATGTAGATTCTGAATATATATATATATAAATCAAGTTTTATATTCTGTAATTAAGTAATCATGATCTAAGTAATCATACGAATAATTACAAGTCAAAACACAGATGACAAATGAAACAATTTTACCCAAAACGATCTTTAATATGGAATTTACAAAAGAACTGGTAATATAAAGTTATAAGTGAACCATATATGATATAATAACAATGAATATGATTCTGTAATAAGTAAATGACATTATTTAAATCATTATACAGGAGGTTCGGACACTTACGAAGCAAATCAGAACTAAGGTAAGGGGAAATATCACAATCTCATTTTTATCCGAGATTGTTTATACTTTGGTATTTACTGGGGTGTATTTTATCATCCACATCCATGTTCCCTTAATATGTAATATTGTTTCCATCCACTTACAATATTTTAAATCCAATTTTACCCTTCGGTGAGTTTTTAGTAAAGAATATGAAGGGAATCTTTTGTTGTTTTTTCGTACGAGGTACTTTTTGACTTTTCCGACAAAAGTATGAAGAATGTTTTTTTTAACTTATACAGCATGAATGGATTTTTAAAAAATTATTTCCAAGAAGCTTCCTTTACAAGTTTTCAAGTTTATTTTTAATCAACTTCTTTTATTTTATAATTGTATGAAATTTTAAGAAAAGAAAAGTGTTTTTTGAAGAAGAAAGGATATTTTCCTCAAGAATGGAGTTCAAGTGTTTTATCAAAATTATTTTCCATCTAAGATTATAAAGGGTTCTGTTTTTATCCCTATTATTACATTGATTTGATTATGTTGTGAGGGAATTATTTTTATGAAGTCATTTACCTTATATGATTTGTTTTATGATGTCATGATGTTTCAAGAATCCCATTTTTGTTACATGTGTTCTGCGATGATGTATGATTTATGATTATGTGGAACACATAAGAAAGGATTCATTATAATATGGGTGGGACCTATATCTCCCTCCAATGCATTGGGTAAAGATTTTATATCTCATGAGATAGACATGGCTGAAACGGTAGGTTATACCGGTTCAGTGAAACAGGACTGAAATGAGGGTGACTCGGTTCAGAAAGGGACTTTGTCCACTAAGATAGTCTTGGAAATGAGTCTTGACTAACAAGAAATGATTCTCTATGATTATGTGTGTATGCCACAAAGTTTCATGTTTTAAGTTATGATTATTGTGATTACATTTCACTGCCATGATTTATCCCATGTTATGAAATTATGATCTCTTTTGCAGGTTAAGATTTCCAAAAGTTATGTGCTTGAGTATACGATGTGATTGATATTTCTTTTGTTTACCCTTACTGAGAATTTTAGCTCACCCTTTTATGTTTTCTTTTCCCTAGGCTATAAAGAAAGGTTTTTGGTATAAAAAAAGGAAGATCTTTATGGGAGATGTTGAAGATCTTTCACCAGGATTAGAAGAATATATTCTGAGTTTCCAAAGACACTAAACTATTATGATCCTTGTGTGTTTGTTTTTGTTATGTACAAAGTATTCCGAAAATGTAATGTAATGACCATGTACGTCAAGCTTCGGGTCTCTACAGTTGGTATCAGAGGAAAGTTTTAGTCAACCTTTGGAAACTGGGATGCGAGAACTTTAGTGAGATCCCTAGAGATATTTATAAGGTATGTCTAGGGATGTCCCTAAGGATAAGTATACGTATAGGATACAGTCCTAGAACTATGGTAACGATCATAGAATTTAACCTAAGATGTTAGATATTGAGGATACTCCACCTTTATTATGTTGTTTTCCCTAGCATGATTTTTTCCTCTCACACTATTCTTTTTTTGGGTTTTAGAAAATGGCTGGAAACAAGATGATTCACGATAATGGAGGATATGATGGACAATGGAATGATATTCTTCATAATGAAATGGGATTTGGAAGTCCAAACATCATTATTATGACGAATCAGCAATCTCATAATATGATCAATAAAGTAAAATTTGGTAAGTTTCCTGACTCGGCTAATAAGAGAAAGATGGAGTTTCATGATGATCATAGAGGAAAGAAAGTTCAATTTCCCCTATGTAAATCATGTGGGAAGAGGCATCAAGGAGAATGTTTCAAAGGAACTGGAAGATGATTTGTGTGTGGAAAAGAAGGACACAAAGCAAGTAAGTGAAAAGGAAAAGGTTCAGTTAACACCATGGATGAGGATAATGGTATTTCTATGACATCAACAATGGTTAAATGTTTTAAATGTGGAATGTACGGGCATTATGCAAACCAATTCCCTAAGGGAAAGTCTCATGAAGAGAATCAGTATGGTCGTATGGAAAGTATTTATGTTGATGATGATGAAGAGACTACAAATGATATGTGAGATGAAAGAATTGTTGAAGCTCGGTCAATGGTTTAAGAAGGTAGTGGAATGATTACATGTTTATCAAGTGTAATGTTGTATAAGTAATCTCATGGTACTATGGAATAAAGAGACATCTAAGGATTATTACACTATTGTATTTCCTAAGTTTTTAAAGTGTATGATTAATGGTACTAGTAACCATGAAATGTTATTCATATTTTTTTTTGGAAAGTAGATGATATGCGCATAATGAAGGAATAATAAGATAATGAGGTATTTGATTGTATTCATGAGCTCATGACGGATATAAGGAGAAGGTTATATCATGGTTTGAGTATATAGAATTTTTGGATTTTGGTATGTGGAAAGGTTAACTTTTAACGGCATTCATGTTTTCACTAAGGTTCAATGGGTATTCAAGAGAATACATGATTAAGGACTTTGAATATTTGGAATGTGACCAACAAAACATATCTTATGATATATGGGGATCAACGATGGTATTAAATCTCTAGTAATCGTTTTCACTATTATATGAGAGTGGACTGCAGTATTATGGATAAGCCTAAAGATTGGAATGGATTATGTTGGAAAAAAGTTAATATTGTTTAAGGATAGAAGTTTTTTTCGATATTATTGATGGGATGTTATAGTTTTAGAAAAAGGACAACCTGCAGGACGAGCGATAGCCCATCGCGTCGGACAAGGCTGTGGGAATCGAACCCACAACCGAAGTGCGACTGGCCTTTATCGCCTACCACTGGCCTACAGTAAGTCCCTGTTTAATAGAAACAAGTTTTATTTTATTAAGCAGTATGATATATGAATTATAAGTCCATTTTAGGAACCATATATGATTAATCTCACTATAGAATGACTTATGTATATTTAATAACTTTTTCTAACCTTTTGTTTGAGACAGATGGAATGACCCGTCATTCTATCACATGATCTACTAACACTTCACGAATAACAAATTCAACTTCATTTATTTAAGAGATGAAGTGGAAATTGTTCAAGGCACGAACAACAGTGAGATTGTACCAAAATAAAGTAAGTATTTATTCTAATTCAAATTCTTCAACTTTAGGGAAATGATCTTGAAAACGAAAAATGTTGTCCTAGTGCTCTTATATCTGATTAATCAGATGGTACCTTAGATCGTCACAAATTTATGGATTTGTGATTGTTGGCTTTTCCATAGCCATGTTCTCTACCACTCTCCATCAGAACATGATGGTTATATTTTTCTTCCATATCCATATTTTCACCTATGTGGAAACCCAGTGATTAGTTTATTTCGGTAACCGTTACGTTTCATACTTTCATTTTTAAAGATTGGTTTTGGTATTCCTTTTTACGATGTGGGTTTCTATTAAAGAAACTTTCGAATAGTAAACCATTTAAAACCCCGACGAATTTCGAGGGCGAAATTCATTTTAAGGGGGGTAGAATGTAACAGCCCAAGATTTTATGAAAAATATTCTTTTTAATTTCACTAATGTCTTGTGTTGTACGCTACACCAAAAGGAGCTTGCATAACACGCATCCTTGACTTGCCTTGCATTACACGCAATCACGAACTTCCTCGATAGCGTGTGTAGTACGCAATAACGAGTTTCACTAAACAGCAATATGCTATTAAAATATTATTAAAACTAGCCGTTATGAATAGTAATAACAACTTTTTGAAATTTTGTAAATTTTATTTTTCAAAATGGAATTCATTTTTGGATTCGGAGTATCGAATTTAGCCTAAGGTGAAATTTTGGTACTTTTCGGATAACTTTTATTTTCTGATGAATAGTGAAAATTACTAAATTACAATTAAAAACAACTTTTTTAATTGAAATAATTAATAGTGATAAATTATTAATTTGAGTGGTTTTAAAGTATATTTAGAATATATTTTTACAATTCAATACAATGTTGGTCATTGGATGCAATTTCACATTTACACCAGACATAAACAAGTGTTAATCTTTTGATAGTTATTCTCTCTTAAAAACACGCTATTTGTTGTGACAGCGGAAATTAATTATAAAATTAATTAATTCAACTTATATGTTGGGAATTTTGTAAAATATAAATCATTTTTGAATTCAAAATATCAATTATAGCTTAGGGTGAAATTTTGGCATTTTTATGAAAAACTTCAATTTTTGATGAATAGTGAAACTACTAAGTGGTAGTTAAAAAAATTAATTTTTTCATAAATCTTAATTTTACCACTTCTGTGAATGGAATTTCAAAAATCCGAGAGACACGGTTGATGTCAGTGAGTAAAATGTGGTTCAATGAGATGAAAATAATTTTTGGTGAATAGTAACTTTTTACTTTTATTTACCACGGTTAAAAGTAAATAGGGTAATTAAGGGTAAAAAATGATATTATTATTACCCTAAAACATGTCCTAATCCTATTGGAAAAGTTTATATCAACCAAAAACAACCTTAAGTGTAAAATATTTTCATTTAGGCCCACTTGGATTAGATTAGGACATTTATTATTATTCAATTCAAAGAAGAGTTAAAAGAGTTAAAATCAAAGTTTATTTACTAAAACATTTTTAATATAGGGTTATACAAAATATAATTTCGACTATAAATATTAATTATAAAGATAAAAAGATTTCCTACATAATGGTATTTTATTTGTAATTTTTATACTTTAAATAATTTAATTTATTTATGACACAACGATGATGCAGTAATTACCTTTTTAAGAAAATATTAACATAATTGATGTTATAAATGCCCAAATAAATGTAATTTGAGACTTTTTATGACTTAAACTAATTTTATAGGTTAATATAACATGTTATTGTTGAATTAGGTAACTTGGTACGAACTTATCAGTCTGTTAGAAATTTCATAAAAATCATGTACCAAATAGTGTCAAAATTGACATAAATTAGTTTTTAAAACAAATATTATATTATTAATTGTTATTTTATTCCTAAAAATCTAAGGTTCGGCCAAATGACTTAGATAAGGTTATATATATTAATAATAAACAATTTAGGGTTCGTTTTGCTTCTTATAGTAAGTTTATTAACCTTATAGTGTAAGAACACAAGAAGACACGGTAAAAGTAAAATTATTTAACTTAATGTTAAATCTAAATGATAAGGTTAAAATTGGAACCTAAACTTGTCTAAATTATATTGGAAGAGATTATTTCGACCCATACCCACTTTAGCTTCGAAATAATACCATTTGGAACCATTATAAACCGAATTTGTCCTTAATATAAAATAATATTTTGAGATTTTCCTAAGATGCCCCTCTCCTCCCTTATAAAAGGGCACCTCCTCCCTCTCCTCCTCACACCAATTTGAGCATTCAAGCTCCGACAAACCCTGCCAAAATCTATTCTCCACTTCCCTAGTATCATCCTAGAGGTCCTGGTCTTCTTCAAAGACCATCCTTAGTTCTTTAAGTGGAGGTTAAGTGAAGGTGTGTCAAAAAGAGGTAATATCCATTACCGATCTTTTTCAATTTCATTATTCTTCAACTTCTTCTTCTTTAGTTGTTTCATGATAAAGTAATAACATAAGTATTTCTTATATACTGATATGTTATTATAAATATGAAACAACTCTAATTAACCTTCTATCCATCCTACGGAAAAAGGAAATCGCCGCGCATGCGTACGTACAGAATACCGTCTCCACGCCGTGGTGTAATCTATTTTCCGCCACCACCTTAATTGGATGGGTATAATGGTGTAATGAGTAACTATATATGATTATTATAAAGTGATATTGATACTGAAATAGTATACATACACTTAAACACAATTCCACGACCATGGGAATGATATCATCGCTCGTGCGTACGTACGGACTACCCTCTCCACGACGCGATGAGATTCATTCTCAATTATTAACCATTCATGAATGATTATAAAGTATATATAATAATTACTAATGAAATATATGACATAATAATGATACTAGATTTATTTATATTTATATGTATGTCATCTACTTAATTCCATTCAATTCAATAAGGAAACGAAAACAGCGTTCATGCGTACGTACGGACTACCGTCTCCATGAACGGTGTATTTCTTTTCCTTTACTGATTTATTATATATATGTAGATTCTGAATATATATATATATATAAATCAAGTTTTATATTCTGGAATTAAGTAATCATGATCTAAGTAATCATACGAATAATTACAAGTCAAAACACAGATGACAAATGAAACAATTTTACCCAAAACGATCTTTAATATGGAATTTACAAAATAACGGGTAATATAAAGTCATAAGTGATCCATATATGATATAATAACAATGAATATGATTCTGTAATAAGTCAATGACATTATTTAAATCATTATACAGGAGGTTCGGACACTTACGAAGCAAATCGGACCTAAGGTAAGGGGAAATATCCCAATCTCATTTTTATCTGAGATTGTTTATACTTTGGTATTTACTGGGGTGTATTTTATCATCCACACCCATGTTACCTCAATATGTAATATTGTTTCCATCCACTTACAATAGTTTAAATCCAATTTTACCCTTCGGTGAGTTTTTAGTAAAGAATATGAAGGGAATCTTTTGTCGTTTTTTCGTACGAGGTACTTTTTGACTTTTCCGACAAAAGTACGAAGAATGTTTTTTTTAACTTATACAACATGAATGGATTTTTAAAACATTATTTCCAAGAAGCTTCCTTTACAAGTTTTCAAGTTTATTTTTAATCAACTTATTTTAGTTTATAATTGTATGACATGTTAAGAAAAGAAAAGTGTTTTTTGAAGAAGAAAAGATATTTTCCTCAAGAATGGAGTTCAAGTGTTTTATCAAAATTATTTTCCATCTAAGATAATAAAGGGTTCTGTTTTTATCCCTATTATTACATTGATTTTATTATGTTGTGATGGAATTATTTTTATGAAGTCATTTACCTTGTATGATTTGTTTTATGATGTCATGATGTTTCAAGAATATCATTTTTGTTACATGTGTTATGCGATGATGTATGATTTATGATTATGTGGCACACATAAGAAAGGATTCATTATAAGATGGGTGGGACCTATATATCCCTCCAATGCATTGGGTAAAGATTTTATATCTCATGAGATAAACATGGCTGGAACGGTAGGTTATACCGGTTCAGTGAAACAGGACTGAAACGAGGGTGACTCGGTTCAGAAAGGGACTTTGTCCACTAAGATAGTCTTGGCAATGAGTCTTGACTAACAAGAAATGATTCTCTATGATTATGTGTGTATGCCACAAAGTTTCATGTTTTATGTTATGATTATTGTGATTACATTTCACTGCCATGATTTATCCCATGTTATGAAATTATGATCTCTTTTGCAGGTTAAGATTTCCAAAAGTTATGTGCTTGAGTATACGATGTGATTGATATTTCTTTTGTTTACCCTTACTGATCATTTGAGCTCACCCTTTTATGTTTTCTTTTCCCCAGGATATAATGAAAGGTTTTAGGTATAAAAAAAGGAAGATCTTTATGGGAGATGTTGAAGATCTTTCACCAGGATTAGAAGAATATATTCCGAGTTTCCAAAGACACTAAACTATTACGATCCTTGTGTGTGTGTTTTTGTTATGTACTAAGTATTCCGCAAATGTAATGTAATAACCATGTACGTCAAGCTTCGGGTCTCTACATTGGTATTTTATGTATCGACACTTGGCTCGAGGAGCGGACCCTCCAGGAATCTAGCGTTCTGTGTGAGGGAACCCTATGGCTGGCTGCGACTGAGATTATAGGATCCTACATGGACCTACTACTGTACCAGGATCCTCTGTGGGTTTGACAGCAATGATACTTTACCAGGATCCTTTGGGGGTTCGATAGTGACGATATTGTACTAGGATCCTCTATGCGTTCGAGAATGATGATACTAGACCAGGATCCTCCGTGGGTTCGACAGTGATGACTTCTGTACCGGGATACTTCATGGGTTCAACAACGCTGATACTGTTCCAGGATCCTACATGGGTTCGACATAGGAGATGATTCAGTGGCTACATCTAATCATCTATACCCCTCTACATGAGTTGTATACCTGTGTGAGTTGAGTCTTGACTTTCATTTGTTATCACCAAGATGATTGACTTTACTTCCTTTGTGGAATGGGTAGTGCTTGAGCTCGAGTGTTGGAGCCGAACTGTGATTGGTAATTTAGGTATATGTATGGGAATATACCTAAGTAGGGATGGTTTATACTTTGTGATTTTGTATTACTACTTTGGTTTATCCTTAGTGGATTCTGGGAGACCTTTAGGGGTCTCGGGGTCCCCTACTGAGTATTGTTATACTCACCCCTGCACGGGCTTCCCCGCACCTTGTTGTGTATGTGTGGATAACGGTAAGCAGTGATCAAGGCTGAGGGTGATGAACGAGAGGCTGATCGGAGCTGTACTAGATGAGAAATACCTTAGGGATGAGTTGTTAGAGATCTATACCTACCCTTCAGGTAGGATTTCCCAGTGGATGATCCAGGAGCTATTGTCCCTTTTTACTTGTACTTGTACTTGTTATTCAGTTGGGTTTGTGTACTGGACCGCTTACTTTCAGCACACCTTTATTTTCTATATTAGTACTTGTTACTTCTACTACTTGTGTTCAGACTGTGTGTATTATAGGTTTAAAGGAAATTCCTTCCCTTTTTATATGGGATTCTCCTTTGGTGCTAGTTTCCAGCCCCTGGCCTATGGAAGGCGGGCTTGGGGTAGTCACGACATGGGCCCTAAGGACGGGTTGTGAGAAATTGGAATCAGAGGAGTCAGTTCTACCATATAACTTGGACAATGATTCTTTTAATGGAAATAGTGTTAAGTGTTTTTGGTGTGGTTATCAGTTTAGGGAAACCGGTGTTGGGGCGGCGGCCGACGTATCCATACACTAGGACTCTGAATTTTGACTTCCGACTCAGGGCACGAAAAAACTGATTGCGTGTGTCTTTCCTTTGAAAATTTTTCTTCGGGATTGCTTTGTGTCAGCTCACCAGGTATATTTTTCTTACCATGGAACACCTGTTTCTTTTCAGAATGGCCCCATGTAGGCATCCATCCAGGGTTTTGAGTTTTGTACAAGATGGTATCCCACCGAGCGACGAGGCCTCGGTGGAGGGCCCCATCACAGCGGAGGTACCAGCGGTACCACTACCCGTTGGGCCACCAATACCACCAGCTCCAGTAGTAGAGAGTGCATGCCGTATGAGTGCATTGCACATGTTCCAGTGCCATAGTCTGCCCAGGTTCAGGGGAGAGATGGACCCACAGGTAGTTGCAGATTGGATGGAGGCTGTTGTGAGATTTTTCAGATTGGTAGGGACACCAGCCGACCTCTTGGTGATCATTTCCGCGAGTCTCCTACAGGAATCAAGCAGATGGTGGAGCCTGATTCTCCAGGTTCATGATGAGGCATAACTACTCTGGGAAGACATTGAGAGTCTCCTCTGGTCAGAGTTTGTTCCAGCCACCCTTTATGCAGTGCGAATTCAAGAGCTGCTTCATCTGCAACAGGGAAGTATGATGGTGGAATAGTACTCAGTGAGGTTCACCGACCTCTCATGATACTCTAAAGATATGTTGTGAGACCCTTTATTCAGGGCCTAGACCATCGAGCAGGGACTCATGCATGAGATCAGGGCTTCGATGATCTCCCTCAGCATTCCGACGCAAATAGGGGTGCTGAAGCGAGCCCTTCTTGTGGAGAGTTTTCTTGCTAAGCTGTCACAAGCAGCGAGACCCACCACAGGTTGACATGTTGAAAAGTCTTCTGCAGCCAACAGTAGATAGATGTCACAAAGGTCCAAGCAGACCAGGCCATCAGGTGGGTGACCCTAGGATATAAGTTCGGTTATGCAGAGCAGACGAGACAGAGTTAACCATACGAGGAGTAGGAAATGCTATGTATGTGGTGGGAAGGGTCACATGGATCATGACTGCTCGACCTTCCATGCAGATGAGCAGTAGAATGTAGAGGGACCTCCCAGGCATAGGCAGAGGTTCAACCGGGGAGGTCCATCGGGAGTAGGCGAACGTGGAAGAGAAGCTACCTGAGTAGCAGGTGGTGAATGATGTTTCGAGGTGCGAGTCATTCTTTTATTTCTGCTACCCTCTTTCGGAGCTCGGAGATTCCAACGGAGCCATTGCTCGATCCTTACGGCTAGAGACTCTTACGGGAGCATACTCGACGATTACGCACTGGTGCCGGTAGTTTGAGCTTACTCTAGGAGGCGAGAACTTCGACTGGGATCTCCTCGTAGTGGCATCGAGGCCTTACATCATCATCTTGGGTATGGAATGGTTATCCACAGTTCATGCTCAGATTGACTACATTAAGTAGAAATTGCTGTGGGTCCACGAGGATAGGATGAGGTTTACCTTCACCGGTGAGAAGGGAGCCTTTGCAGCGCAGGATAGAATTACCTAGAGGAGGGGTTATCCGATCACTCATTAGTTGGCTAGCCTCATTCTCAAAGCAGTTGATGTGCGGAGTCTGAGTTTTCTTGTTGTGGTGGATCAGTTCATGGATATCTTCCCTGATGACGTTCCAGGACTACCTCCTTGTAGAGAGGTAGACATTTTACATTGACTTGTACCCCGGGACAACACCGATATCCACTCCAGTATATCGGATGGCTCCCGTGGAGCTTCATGAGCTGCAGGTATAGCTGGAGGACTTGCAGAGGATGGGATTTATTCGAACCAGTGTTTCACCCTGGGCATCCCCAATTTTGTTCACCAAGAAGGCGGATGGGATCTTGCGTCTGTGTGTTGATTATCGGCGCCAAAACCAGGTGACTGTGAAGAACACGTACCCACTCCTGAGGATTGAAGTCCTCTTTGATCAGCTGAAGGGAGCGCGTTGGTTCTTGAAGATATATCTTCGGTCGGGCTATCACCAGCTCAGAGTACTTGATGAGGATGTGAAGAAGACAGCCTTCAGATGCAGGTATGGACACTATGAGTTCTTGGTTATGCCATTCAGTGTAACCAATTCACCAACAGTGTTTATGGGGCTCATGAACAAGATCTTTCAGCCATACCTTGATCGCTTTGTGGTAGTCTTCATCGATGACATTTTGATCTACTCAGCTACCGAGGAGGAGCACACCTACCATTTGCGGGTAGTACTGGACACACTCCGAGAGCACCATCTTTATGGTAAGCTCTCAAAGTTCTAGTTATGGATCTGAGAGGTACACTTTCTGGGATATGTCATCTCAGAGGCTGGAGTTGCAGTGGATCCAGTGAAGATTGAGGCAGTACTTGCTTGGGATCCACCCAGGAGTGTGACGGAGGTACGAAGTTTTTTGGGACTGGCTGGGTACTATTAGATATTTTTTCCAGACTTCTCCAGAGTTGCAACACCACTTTCAGCATTGACGAAGAAGGGGAAACCCTTCGTGTGGCCAGAGAGATGACAGAAAGTTTTTTAGGAGAAGAGGCAGAGGCTGACTAGTGCACCCATCTTGAGGCTACTGGAGGATGGCATTGGGTACGTAGTCTATTGCGATGTATCAGGGACCAGGCTTTGATGCGTCTTGATGTAGTAGCGAGAAATGATATCTTATATTTCTCATTAGTTGAGACAACAGGAGAAGAACTACACTACCCATGAACTGGAGTTAGAAGCAGTGGTCTTTGCCTTGAAGATGTGGTGACACTATCTGATGGGAGATCATTTTATTGTCTACTCTGACCACCAGATTCTCTGTTACATCTTCTCACAGAAGTACCTGAACCTGAGACAATGGCGTTGTCTTGAGTTTCTCCAGGACTATGACTTCTAGATAGTCTATACTCATGGGAAGGAGAACGTTGTAGAATATTATCTCAGTAGGAGATCAGACATTCAGCTGCTAGGTGAGGCGACAAAGCAGCTGACTGCATTGTAGTTATCCTTTGTGGATCAGGATGAAGCACCCTTTCTGCAGTATTTTATAGTCAAACCACCACTTCTTCAGAGAGTCAAGGAGGTGCAACATGGGGATGTTGACTGCAAGACTCGACATGCACATATATCCACAGGGAAGGCACCTAATTGATTTTCTGTATGTTGGGAGAACGTCATTCTATTCAAAGGACATACTATGGTACCAGTAGCACTTCAGGAGGAAGTGTTGAGGGAGTTCCACACATATCCTCTAGAGGTACATCCTGGTGTGGCAAAGATGTATCAGAACTTTCGACAATAGCACTAGTGGACAGGTATGAAGAAGGCAGTAGTAGAGTTTGTCTCACGATGCCTCACTTGTCAGCAAGTGAAGGCAGAGAACTAGGTTCCAGCAGGTTTAGTTCAGCCCTTAGAGGTCCCAAAGTGTAAGTGGGATGAGATATCCATGGATTTCGTGACGGGACATCCACATTCATCCAGAGAAAATGACTCTATATGGGTGATCGTTGACCGACTCACCAAGTCGGCCCACTTCTTACCGATCAGAGAGTAGGGTTCAGTAGAGAGTTTGAGATGCCTCTACGTATGGGAGACCGTACGACTTCATGGTTTGCCATCAATGATCATCTTCAATCGTGACGTACGGTTTACTTCCCAGCTATGGAAGGGGTTGCAGGAGGCTTTCGGGACACAACTACATCTGAGAACCACCTTCCATCCTCAGAAAGATGGCCAGACTAAGAGGACCATCCAGACCCTCGAGGACATACTCCGCACATGTTTCCTCGACTATGGTCGCAGCTGGGAGGATCACTTGCCTTTGGTGGAGTTCGCCTACAAAAACATCTGTCACTCCACCATCGGTATGGTACCTTTTGAGGCCTTGTATGGTCGACCTTGCAGATCTCCACTGTGCTGGACATACCCAGGGGAGTCAGCACTAGTGGGAACAGAGATGGTATGGGCTACCACTGAGAAGGTGCAGATCATCCAGGAGCAGATGAAGAATGCACAGAGCAGACAGAAGTCCTATGCCGATAGGAGATGGAGGACTATAGAGTTTGAGGATGGAGACCACGTCTTCCTACAGGTCTCACCTCTATGAGGTCTATGGAGATTTGGCCGAGGTGAGAAGTTATCTCTACGATTCATCAGACCTTTCTAGGTCCTCAGCAGAGTAGGTGAGGTGGCTTACTACTTAGCTATTCCACCTCAGTTGCACTGGGTGCATGATGTCTTCCATGTATCTCAGCTGAGGATATATGTGCACGACCCTTCCCACATCATCAACCATGGAGATCTGGACATCGATGACGGGGCGACTTTCATGGAGGTTCTAGTGGAGATTGAGGATTGACAGGAGAAGGTCCTTCATGGACGGTCGATACCTCTGGTACACATTCGTTGGTAGCACGAGACCCTCTAAGAGAGCACATAGGAGAGTGAGGCTCAGATGCATACTCAGTACCCCCATTTGTTCCATTAGTTTGAGTTGTAGCTTATGGGGACGTAAATACTTGAGGTTTGGAGAATAAAAAGACCCGAAAATTCTGTGCAAATTTTTTTCTTAAATTCATGGGATTTTTAGGAGTCCGCGAAAATTTACGGCACTTGATTCCAAGGCCCGGTGTGCCTGGAATAAATTTCTAAAGTTTTGTTCAGGTACGTTTTTTAAACTTACGAGCGGGATTTTATATCATTTAAACTGGTGCTCAGAATTGAAATCTGAGGGAACCGTTGAACTAGAAACATTAGTGATGGATTAGTGAGACCTTCACTGCAGTTGCATTCTAACGAGAATGGAAGTTAGATTTTGGGGGTTTTTAGTTAAGTTAAATTAAAATAAGAGTTAGCTTATTTTTATTTCTTGGTGTTTAAAACCTCCAAGAGGAGGATAGTTGTGGGGCCCACCTGCACATAACCTCCCTTGGGAGGATATTCTTGGTGGGGGCCCACACGGGCTTTAAACCCCCTCTAACCCCCATTTATGTGGGATGGAACTATTCACCTTCTCCCTTTAATTTAATGTGCCAACCCTCACCATTAATTAATTAAACTCTTTCTTTTAATTAATTGGAACCCATTTGAATCCATTTGAATTCATGCCAACCATTATAACAAAGGATATGATATTATTTTATTCTGGTTGGCATAATCCTTTGGGTGGAGCTTGGGGAAGGGGGAGAACTCTCCAACGAAGAACGTGAAGAACGCCATCTTTGAGTTTGTCACCTTAGAACACTTTCCGACACCCGAGCGTGAGAATTGGGAGTGTGTGACGAACGCAAAAAATGACGAATCGACGTTCGCCATTTTTCTGACATCGCCAATGAATGAAAAATTCAATGTATGGGTATTTGAATTAATTCTTGTTTCCGTTCTATATTATTCAAATATGGTTATGTCTTGCCAATTGATAACATCTTAACGCGAATGGTGCGGGACACACGAACACAACCCAAAAACCCAAGTAATTCCTCGTTTGTTGATGATGGAGGCGGAGTGACGAAAACCGGCGTCGAGCCGACCGCCAAGGAAACCGGTGGCGCAAAGGCCGCCGGGTCGCCGAAGGGGTACGGTACCATCATGTTGTGCAGAGAATCGGGCCGCGATGGAGTAGGGTGGTGGGATGACCGCCGGAGGAGCGGGGCGCCGTCGCGCCGCACTGAAGAACATGGGGTCGCGGCCAGGCTGGGCCAAGATAGAAGTATCATGTAACTATCGTGCCGTGCAGAGGAAGTGATCCGCAACTAGGGTGGGCTACGATAGAGGAAGTAGGGGCTTGGCGCCTTCACGCCACTAAGGTGGTGCGGAACTGGGTGGCCGCTTGGCCAGCCGGACAAGGTGGGACCCCTAGGGTCCTAGGGATCACCTGAACTGGCACTTAGCGCCGGTTCCGTTCGACCACAGGGGGGCGCGACACCCCCCTCCCACATGTGGCTAGCTAGGCCACTCGGACCGGCCAGCCAGGCCACACAGGCCTGCCAGCCAGGCCATGCAGGCCCTCTAGCCAGGCCACACGGGCTGGCCAGCCAGGCCACGCGGGCCGGCCAGCCTGGCCACGCGGGATACCAGGCTGGGCCACCCACTTGGGCCAAGCCGCACTCTTGGGATGGTCTGGACTCTCAGATTGGGTTGGACCCATGGACCTGGTCGAACCCCAGTCCGGACCCGTTTAACCTGAAATGACATTTCACCCATATCTTGGGCTACAAGTGTCTGATTGACGAACCGTCTGTGGAGACATAAATATTAGAATGATATGGTACTTTTAGAATACCCTTTTTGAGGTTTGGACATAGTTGTGGTATGGTTGTATTGGTTTGAACCTAAAAAACCAACTGGGCCCCTGAAACGGAAATGCCAATAACTCACAGACCGGACGTCCGATTGACTTGCCATCTGTCGCGTTGAGTTCCTTATGATGAGACGGAACTACGGAATACATAAAATAGAGACTTCATGGTAGTTTATGTATCGAAACTTGGCTCGAGGAGCGGACCCTCTGTAATCGAGCGTGCTGTGTGTGGGAACCCTATGGCTGGCTGCGACTGAGATGATAGGATCCTACGTGGACCTACTACTGTACCTGGATCGTCCATGGGTTTGAAAACGATGATACTATACTGGGATCCTCCATGGGTTTGATATCAACAATACTATACCAGGATCCTCCGTGGGTTCAACAACCATGATACTGGACCAGGATCCTCCGTGGGTTCGATAGTGATGACTTCTGTACCGGGATCCTCCATGGGTTCGACAGTGCTGATACTGTTCCAAAATCCTATGCGGGTTCAACAAAGGAGATGATTTAGTGGCTAAAAATAATCATCTATACCCCTCTACATGATTCGTATACCTGTGTGAGCTGATTCTTGAATTTCAGTTGTAATCATCGAGATGATTGACTTTACTTCCTTTGTGGAATGGGTTGTGCTTGGGCTCGAGTGTTGGAGTCGGACTGTAATTGGTAACTTAGGTATATGTATGGGCATATACCTAAGTAGGGATGGTTGATACTTCATGATTGTATCTTAATATTGTGGTTTATCTTTATTGGATTCTGGGAGACGTTCGGGGGTCTCGGCGTCCCCTACTGAGTATTGTTATACTCACCCCTGCACAGGTTTTTCCCACACCTTGTTGTGTTCTGTGCAGACGACGATCAGTAGTGATCGAGGCTGAAGGTGATAGATAGGAGACTTCTCAGAGATGTATTAGGCATGGCCTACCTTAGGTACGAGTTGTTCGAGATCTGTACCTACCCTTCAGGTAGGATTCCCCGGTGGATGATCCAGGAGCTATTTTTCCCTTTTTACTTGTACTTGTACTTGTTGTTTAGTTGGGTTTGTATACTGGCCCACTTACTTTTAGCACACATTTATTTTCTATATTAGTACTTATTGCTTCTACTGATTTTGTTTAGACTGTGTGTGTTACAGGTTTAAAGGCAATTCCTTCCCTTTTTATCGGGGATTCGCCTTTGGTGCTCGTCACCTGCCCGAGGCATATGGAAGGAGAGCTTAGGGTAGTCATGTCACAGGCCCTGAGGATGGGTCGTGAAAAGGTGGGTATTCAAGTTTTCTACCTAATGAAGGTATAATTATCCCAATTATAGTTCCAAGTCCTGAGTTGTAGCACAAATACAGAAGGGTTGTCCAATCCAACCTGCCTAGAATATCTTTACATTTTGGGCCTATTTTTGGCCTCCAAATGGACTAATTGGGTTCCATGGTATTCTAGAGAAATGTAAACCACAAGTTTTTCATTTATACACCCATTTTTCCTAATTATATTCAGATATTATCCTAATTAAATATTTATGTCCACATGCATGCTTGGGATCTCGCACAATTTGGCCCATTTTTCTTGAATTCCATCACAAGATCTGCAAATCACCTCCTCTTACAATGTAAACACTTCAACAAGTAAAATTTCCCTATTAAAAAGTGATAAAAAATAATTCATTGGATCAAACATGAAGTTAAATTTATTATTTTATTTTGAATATTCATTACAAAAACAGTTTAAAATAGCGGTGTAAGGTGGAAATGAATAGTGAATCGCTATGCAATCACACCCCCACACCTAAAAATTTTCACTCCTGGGAAAAGTCACATATCCAAAAAAATTATTAATATAGATATTCTCAACTTATTTAAGATTTACCATTCAAGGAAATTTTAATTCACTAATGTAATTTGATCAAATCACAAACCACACCAAGGAGTTATTCCTAGTGAAAATTAAAAAAGATGTCTCATAAATTATATCATAATGAAATTCAAATAGATTCATGATCCCAAATTGAGAAAGGAATTAAAAAGTTAACCACGTCTCTAAATTTCCATGTGTGTGTGTGGAAACCATTCCATGCAATTATTTCCACTTTCTATCTAGTAAATATAGGTTATTTTAAATGTTTTCATCTTAAATTATTTTTTCCACCGAAACATCCCTATATCCTTTGCAATAATATTTCAAGACCCACTCACTTAAGAATTCCTAAAAGTTAAATCTTAATCTCCCAACCTAGATATCCCCATATGTTGCACATTTCATCACTCCCCTCATTTATTATTATTTTTGTTTTTTTTCAAAAGTTTCATTTGGAACAAATCTTACTCTCATCTATAAACTGTTGTTTGATCTCCTCACGATACTGATTGTAATAGTTCTAACAAGATAAAAGGTTTAGGAGGAGTGGTTTTTGACTTTCCCAAGACACAACCCGTTTTTTTTTTATTTTTTTTATTCTTTTTTGAGGGCATACAATAGTTGGATATCAGGTGCACACACATAGGTCAATCTGGTATAGTAATGAAACAGATTTGATTAGGAACAAACATATGGAAAAATCATTTTTGAAAGATGATAAATATTAACCTAACATAAATTTACCTTCTATTAAGTAAGAAGTATTCACACTTTGTGTTTTGGTGCAAAAATGTGTGGATATGTTAGTGACATTGTTTTCCCAAAAAAATACTCACACAAGGGGAATCAATCATCTCAAAGGATTCATAGAGATACAACCATTTATATCATTTATAGATAACTATTTTACTAAACATCACTCCCTAATTTATAATTCATACAAAGATTCATTCCATAATGGATAAATTTTTTCATCAAATGTTAAAACAACATGGAATCAAAAATTTCAACATTTATTCTCAGTATGTTTCATGATTTGGTGACCATAAGAGATGAAAAAAGTAAAAATACCACAAATAAAGAAAACAATTGAAGAAATAGTAAATATGATTAAAATACTAATGAACTCAAAAGGATGGGGAAAAGTGAAAATACCATAAATAATGCTAAAAAAAGAAGAAATACAAGGAAAATCCTAATGAACTCAACAAGATGGGGAAAGTAAAAATACTATAAAGAAATTTAAAAAGAGAATAATGAATAAAGAAAATGAAAATCCTAATGAACCCAAGAATGTATCCACCATTACACCTAGAATTTATAGTGTCTTCATTGTAATAAATGAGAATGTGGTAAAGAAGGATAAAACCTAGTGTGTTTCACTGGTATGTTTCTTCTAGAAAGTGGATTTCCTCCATCAAATTCATTGGAAAATCCTCATAAAAGTGTTTAAGTTGCTACCCATTTATGATAATACTATGTCAAATCTTCTCATGAAAATCCTATATTGAACTAAAATGGTAAACATTAGTAATAGACCGGGCCATCAGGAATGAATCTTACTTGGTTGGAGATTTAGCCTGGAATTTTACAAGAGGACATTCTCATCAATATAGAACATCTGTTGATGAATCATACTGTCATGTATAGCATTTGTATTCTCTTTATAGATCCCTGAGTTCTCATATGCATCACATAAAATTTATTCTAGCTATTGAGTTTGTAGCTTTCTATGCTCACCTGTATCTAGAAGATTCATATTAAATTATTTAATAACCCAATTTGCCTAGTGTTCTTCCTCCACCGAGATATAACAAGACTTTCTAAAGATAATATTGTATGGTGACATTCCTATTGGGGTTTTAAAAGTTGTAGGGTATGCCCAAAGTGCATCATCCAATCACAAAATCCAATCTTTCCTGTTGGTATGTACCATTTTTCCAAGATTCACTTAACTTATTGATTTTAGATTTATGTTTGTCTGTTAGTTTGGGGGTGATATGCAGTGGAGAATTTATAAAAAAACCATAACTAAAAATAAAAAGTTTCATGTTGCAATTGGGAAAATATGAACCCTGATCACTAATGATGAATCTGTCAAACCAAACCTACTAAAAAACACGAACCTCACAAAATCAACAACCACTCGAGAGTCATTGGTCCTGGTATCCTTTTCTTATACCCATTTAGAGATGTATTAAAAAAATATCAAGATGTACATGAAGCCAAATGAATTTAGAAAAGGCCCCATGAAGTCAATGGCCCATGCATCAAAGATCTCATAGAATAATATGAGATGTCGGGAAATTTTATTCCTCTTGGATGTATTCCCTGTGAATTGACAATGACTACATGACTTGAAAAATTGATGGGAATCCCTATACAATTTTGTACAATAAATTCACGAATCTAGGACCATCCAAGTAGTAAATTGGGAGCCAAAGTGGCCACCAAAAGCCAAAGTGTGGAAGAAAGTGAAAATAGAGGTGAACTCATGGTCAGGGACACACCAATGAACCCCTTGGTAACTACAAATTCCCATCAAATATGGGTCATCCCAAATGTACCACTGAGAATCATCATTAAGTCTCTCGGATTTTGAAGTGCTAAAATCAGTGGTGACCCTAGATGTTTCTAGAAAATTCCCAATGTCCGCATACCAAGGGGTAAGGTCCACAACATCACAAAGGTTATCATGAGGAAAGAATTAACCAATGGAGAGGGATGAGTTAACATGGTGGTATAGTGGTGGGAAAATCCTACTAATGTGGATATATAAAAATTATTCCACTCCCATCTTATCTCTAATATCAAGGTCAAAATCCTAGGGGAGGAGTATCCACAACATGAGGTAGTCCTTAGCTTTAGTTTTCTTTAGGAGAAAATAAAGGGAATCATTTTCAGAAAACAAAGTGACTTGTGACACAAGAAGATATGAACGAAATTTTTTCAAGGAAAATAAAATTGGATGGAGTTCTTTTTCAATTTTTGTGTAGTTTACCTGGGTGGGGTCAAGGGTACATGATGAATACATAATGAAATGAGGATCCTTCTCAACCCTTTGTGATAAAACTACCCCAACTGCAAAGTTAGAGGCATCACACATAAGTTCAAAGGGGATATACCACCTTGGTGGTTGGATGATGAGAGGTGATATTAAACTCCTTTTTTGTGAATTGAATTCATACTCACAATTTTTATCAAACAAAAACTTGTAATATTTTTTTAATAACTTGGACAATTGAAGTGCGATCTCACTAAAGTCTTTAATGAATCGATGATAAAAACCAACATGATCCAAGAAATATCTCACTTCATGAACAAATTTTGGATATGGAAGGGTTGAAATTAATTAATTTTTTTATTTATCCACTTGAATTCCCTCATTTGAAATAGCATTCCCAAGAACTATCCCCTGATTAACCATGAAATGAAATTTCTCATAATTTAATAAAAGATATTTTTCAATTCAGTAGCGGAGGACATAACCTAGGTGTGCCAAAAAATAATCAAAAGAAGATACATATATTTTGAAATCATCTATAAATAATTAAATACAATTATCAAGGTACTCAGAAAAAATACTCAACATACATTGCTTAAAATTACTAGGAGAAGTTCATAGACCAAAAGGCATCCTTCTGTATGAAAATGTGCCAAATGGATAGGTACATGTTCTCTTTTCTTAATCCTCAAGGGATATATAGATTTGGAAATAACCTGAATAGACATCAAGGAAACAATAATGGGACTTACTATCCAATATTTCTAATATTATCTCAATGAAAGGTAGGGGAATGGTGTCCTTTCACGTGGCTTGATTTAGTCGGTAGTAGTCAATAAAAACTCACCCACTATTTTGCACATGTGTTGGGACTAATTCATCATGTGCATTTGACACAACTTTTATTCCAGTTTTAAGGCACAATTTTCATTAGGATAACCCATTTACTATTAAATATAGGATAAATGATCCTAGAATCAAGTAATTTACTGAATTCTAATTTTACCACTTCAAGGAGAGTGGGATTCAAGCGGCGTTGAGATTTTTTCGAGCTTATCCTCATCATCCAAAAGTATATGGTGCATAAAAATAGATGGGATAATCTCAAGAATATATTTCAATGTACATCTTATCACATTTTTATACTTTATCAAAATATAAAGTAGTTTGGATTTCTAATGCGGAGAGAGGTTATTGGAAATAATTATGGGAAATTGGTCAATACCCTCAAGATATTTATATTTTAAATTAGAAGGAAGTGGTTTAAATTCCAACACTAGTGTTTTTTAGATTGAGGGAGGGGATTTAGGGGGAGTGAGGTCCATGAAACAGTCTATCTAGTCATGTTTATTCTCTATTGAAAGAGAATCTATGGAAATGAGATTTGTAGAATTGTCGATGGTCCTGGGTACCTCAGAGTGAACACAATCATCAATTAAAACACAAAATTTACATTTTTCAGAACCCACACAACAATAAAAAAAATAATCAAAAGTCAAATCTTCCAAATGTAAAGAAGATGAAAATGAGTTAGAGTTTGGGTTGAGGAGATATTTTTTTGTGTGTGTTTCATTAGAGAACACTTTCATTTAATATAAAGGAAGAGTGGAATGCTCTTCAATGGGGTGTTTCATTACATTAGGGATATTAAAACATAAATTTTTTCCATGGAACACCATGGAAAACATACCATTGTGAACTTTGATGATCAAATTTTATGTTTTAATGAATGACCTCTCATTTATTAGAGGAGCATGTCCTTGGGTTCAGGAATTGTCCATCTCAAGAATGTAGAAATCAATGGGGAAGATGATATTATTCACTCTAACAAGGATTCCCTCAATCACTCTTGTTGGGTGCGTAGTGCTCCAATTGGAAAGTTTTATGATAATTTCTATTAGTTGATGATCTTGAACCCGTAGAGAAGTATACACAGAATAATGAATTACATTAATGGAAGCACCTAAATCTAACATAATGTCAGAAAATAATGTCTCCCCTATGGTAAAAGGTATCGTGAAAGTGCCTAGATCCTTGAATTTGGTTGGAATTGTTGGTAAAATTAAGGCCAAGACATTATTACCAAGTTTTATTCTCTTATTCCCCTTCAAACTCCGTCTATGGGTGAAAATGTATTTAAGAAACTTGGAATATTAAGGTATTTGTATTACCGCATCCAATAAAGGATTGTTAAATTAAACCTTTTTAAATGTATTAATTATTTCTTTATCAATTTAATTATCAAAATTATTCTTATATTTAGAGATTATTTCAGGGAAAGGAATAGGAACAGATAGTTCATGGGAATACCCAATGATAATTTGTTTACCCTTTTTGTTTTGTTTTTATTCATTGGAATATTTTATGGGTGGAGAAAGAGTGTTTTCAATAGGGGACATACATATTAGGTAGAATAATTGGATGAAGAAATTTACTTACCACTAGGAGGTGTGATTGAAAAAAATTAACTTTGTTTTTTGGATTGTAAATACGTTGGGAAGGTAATTTTCTAAAACCTTGCATCTTTATCTCACTGATGGTGTTCGTCAATTTTCCCACAAGAGTTCGTAGGTATTGAATTGAAGATTGTGTGGTCTCTTGAAACTGAAGGTTCTGGGTTTCTATTTTCTAAACCATATCATCAAGGCGTGGTTCATATTTGATAGGAGGAGGAGGATTGTTTTGAGAAGGTGAAGTATAAGAAGGTTGCATACATTGGCCTTGTTGATACCAATTATATTTGGGGTAGCTTGAGTTTCCTCCTTGTCAGTACTGTGGTTGTGCTTACCACCCAAGGTTTGGATTTTTATTGAATGGTTATTTATTAAAGGGAGGTGCTTATTGGAATGGACACCCTATGAATACTGCTACACAAGACTTAGGGAAATCTTGACGTTGTGGGAACTGGTCATAAAAATGAGTATTGTCAGAACAAATACCACAATGTAATGGAACTAAAGAAGAGTGTGGGTTACCTAGTGCTTGAGATAATTTCCTTAAAAGGGTATGAATATCATCATGTTCATTATCTAACTTTATTCCCAAGGATGAATGTATTACCTCATGAACTCATTGAGTGGGTGAAATTGCTGGTGTACTAAATTGTTGTGCCTTTTGATCCATATAGGATATTAAGTCAGGAGAAATAGATGAAGTTTTATTAACTAGGGAACCACTATCTACAACATCAATCATTCCATTATCCATGGGGATAAGTCCCTCATAGAAGTATTGGATTAATAGTTGTTCAATAATCTTGTGGTCGGGGAATCTTGATCAAAATATTTTGAATCTCTCCCAGAATTCATGAAGGGTCTCTCCTTGTGATTTCCTAATGCCACACATTTATTTCCTAATTGATGTAGTTTGGGGGTAGAAAAATACTTTTCTGGTCATTCCATCCCCTAATTGTGGTAGGAATATAGTATATCCAGTCTTTAGCTACACCATAAAGGGAGAAAGGGAAAGCCCTAAACTTAATTAGGTCCTCAGACACATTTTGGGGTTTCATGGTGGAGCACACTATGTGAAACTACTTGAAATTCTTTTGAGGGCCCTCACTCATAAGACCATGTAATTTTGGAAGGATTTGGATGATGCACGATCTCAGCTCGAAGTTGGCTACAACCTAAGTATATTGTAAGTATGCAGGTTGGCACTCCACATCCAGGGTTGTCAGTTCTTTTAATGTATAATTATTTGCAGCCATGTTTTCTTGGGTTTGATTTGGTTCAATTGCTGATTGGTTTGGGACCAATTTAGGTTCAACAATTTTTCCCTATATTTTACTTGATTTTCCTACTTTGGATGACCTAATCTGCGAGTGAAGTGTATTTTAAATTTTAGGATCTATTTCAAACCATTTTTCTTTTCCTGATCAGGTCATGCAAATAAGATGTGAAGTTTGTTTGTTTTGTTTTTTTATGATGGATGATGGATAAAATAAAAATAATTAAGAATAATTAATGGATAAAATAAAATAGAATTCTATATTACAAAATTAGATTGAGAGAGGAAGAATAGATGGAGAAAAAGAAAGAAATGAAAAAAACACAAAAAAAATACAAAAAAAAAACAAAAGGGAAGGGGGGATACTTAAAAGAGTAAAAAAGAGTAAAATGGGGAAAATTGATCTTGGATCCCTAGAAATGGAACCAAAATTTTATCATGTCCCCGAGTGCGTCAAATTATTTGTTTATTTTAACTAGAATTTCGGCAGTATATCAGCAACCCTTGGCCGTATCTCGACGAAGCCTTAAATCATTAATTTTAAAAAGTCGATTTTGATTTTTAAATTAAATGTGTAATGTGGTTGTATAAATCTTGGATTTTTTTTATTTAGAAATAGTAGTTGAAACTATATTTCTAAGTGAGAGAAACTGGATGGAGAAATCATGATCCACCTAGGTAAGTGTCCCTTGATGCTCAATCCTTCATCGCTCTCAAGGGAATGGGAAGGATCACTGAGTCCTTGATTTATACACATTATAACCAGTATTATATGTGAGTTATTACTAGTTTAACACCTAGTATTTTATCGATCAATGATATCGATTACTGGAAACTTACCAGAATCAATAAAATATTGCTAATGTAAGAACCAAACTCAATCAAGGCATCACATCAACAACGTGATTAGATGTCCAGATTTGGGCCTATATCAAAAAGAATTCTTAAAATAATAATAATAATAATTTTTTGTTATTCCTTCTATATTTAATCTAATCATACCATCCATAAGCACACCCATTAAAGAGAAGAGGTGGGAGAAGAGGAAACTGCATACAAATCTTGAAAGATCTGATATATGCATGAAAGCATAAGGATTCTTGCCCCTTTGATTTGTTTTATATAATAAAAAAAATAAAAAAAAAATAAATGAAGAAAAATTGAATAAAAAATAAAAAATTAAATTACCTTCCAATGGTTACAAGCATGGAGCCCGAGATTACAACAAGGAACACCCACCAAATTGTACAATAAGAGGCCTATAAGTACTTGAGGGGGAATAAGATTAAAATGAATGAAGAGAGATCTATAATTACACTCACCCTTACCCATTTTTATGAAACATATTATAATTTTTAGTAGGAGTGATTTTATGTTCAATTACATCAAAGTTTCTAAAAAAATTGTTCAAGTATCTCTGGGGCTAGGTGACTATTCATGGCATGATTTTTACTGTATCTCTCTCCAGCTATTTTACTAACCAAAACACGTTAAAATTACTTCAAATTAAGTGGAGATATATTAATTCAATTATATTTCAAATGGAGGTGTAATTGTCCCAATTGGAGTTATGAGGCCCGATTTATGGCCCAAATACAAAATGGTGGTCCAATCTAGACCACCTATAATTTCTCTACATTGTGGGCCTATTTTGGGCGTCAAAATGGATGGATTGGGATCTATGGTATTATAGATAAATTTAGATCACATGATTTTTCATTCATATACCCATTTCATCCCAATTGGATGTACATATTATCCACTGTACATATTTATGTCCATGTGCATGCTTGGTCTCTCGAACAATTTGGTCCATTTTGTTTGAATTCCATCATGGGCTCTCCAAATCACCTCCACCTACAATTTAAACACTAAAAAAAGTAAAATTTACCTATTAAATAGTGATAAAAATTAATTAATTCAATCAAACATGAATTTAAATTTACTATTATATTTGGAATATTCATTACAAAACCATTTTAAAATAGTGGTGTAAGGGTGGAAATGAATAGTGAATCGACATGTGATCACAAATGTTTCCATGATTATCAAATGTTGATTATTGATTGAAAATTTTTTAGTTGAATTTTGGTTGAAAAAGAGTTTCCCCCAATAATATTTAATTAGAAAACAACGAAGAATGAAAAATAGAATATTTTTTATACATCCATATATGGAATTTAATTTGTTACATCACAGTCTTGATTTCATGCATATTGAGATGAATATATATGAAAATGTTTTTTTCACGTTTCTTAAGGAAATATATTTATTGAAATACCATCTAAATTCATGAAAAAACTTAGTAAAAATAATATTAAGAACTATCTATTAGTAAATTATAATAGGAATTATACTGTAGTAAATTTTTCATTGAAAAATCAATAAAAAAGTCTTCTTTGGAATATTTTATAATGATAAAGTACCTAATAGATAATTAAAACTAGTATAAATAATATAATTCACATCATGGTTTTAACATCAATTATGTAATAATTGATATACAAAAAGTTCTCTAATATCATTTACTAACAAACAAATTCTAAAACCCCTATGGTGGAGGGTTTTGACATCATTTATTGCAATAACCGACACTAAAACTCATACCATAGAGGGTTTTTATGTCATTTATTATAATAAAAAAGTTGAAAATATCTATTTTAGTGGGTTTTAACAACCCAAATTTCAATAACCGACATTAAAACCAAAATTTTTAATGTCAGTTATTACAATAACTAATGTTAAAACCCACAACATGGTAGTTTTTTATGTAATTTAAAAAAATGATTTTAAAAATATAACCCTAATAGGAAACCTACATTTTTCTCACATATTTACCGCACAATTTTGCTTTCCCACCTATAAATTTATCACTTAATATATGGGATTTTATTTTTTTGTTACCACACCCAAAAATTTTCTAGTCCCCCTATAAATCAATCTCTCAATAAACTCATTTTTTCATTTCTATCCCAAGCATTCATTCCATCCTCAAACCACTAATATATCACACCCATGTGATTTCTTTCCCAAAATTTCATTTATTACACCATTATTCATTCATATATTCTAAATATTGACTAAATATTTATCATATATGTTTACATATTTTGAAAATTTTGAGGGAGAGAGTGGAATCCATGATTATAGAAATTATGGCCATTAATTATCCTTTAGTAGAGGTAAAATAACTATAATGGTTTATTTTATTCTAAATTTATTATTTTCATTAATTATTTATAATATATTTTTATTGAATGATTATTTTCTTTTGAAAATTATAATTGATATCTTTTAATTATAATTTATATTTTTGTTGATTCTATGAAACAACTGGGTAAGCTTTTGAATTATCTATTTTTTTAAAATGCATAAACTTATCATGTAGGTTATTTTATAAATTAGAGTGAAAATTGACCTTTCACATTGGTCATTTAAATAAATAATGATAAAATAATTTATAATATAAATAATATTTTTTTTCCCATAGTAACTATTATTGTAATTTTTATTAATTCCATTTATAAAAACTAATGTTGGAAATTTATTTATAATATTTCTTTCAAATACATCACCTTAAAAACAAACATTAAAATCCAAAAAAAATGATTTGAGATGCATATTTTTCACTAGTTCATGTAACGTAACCATATTTATGGACTTAAAAAGTCATAAGTCATATAAATTAAAACTTCATGACTCAGATATATAGATTGATAAATTGGTACCTTTGGTAATGCATAATTTTCCACCTTTCAAAATAATTGTAGTTATAATTGAATTTTTTAAATTATTTAGACTACTTTTGGAGATAACCTTAAATATAATTTATCTTGAAAAACACGAGGATATGATTACAAGGATGCTTTTTCATTTGGATATCATCCTTCCACTATCATTTTTGTTAGATCCCCACCCTGAAATGTTAATTAATTTTAATAATTTAATTATTTTAGCCTTTCTTTTGAGTTTTGGGCAATCCGGGTTTTAAATTTTATTTTTTGGTTTTTCGGTATAGGTGCATGGGAAACACATAGTTAGTATAAACCATGGACTGACCGTGTGATGATGTTTGTAGTTTTTTTATAGATATGATCACATGAACAATGAAAAGTTTCCCTAATCGTGCAACCTTGTTGTGTGGGGTGTCCATGGCCTCTAGTATAGGTTCATGGTTTTTCCAACCGTGTGGCCAAACTGTGCATTGTTTCCATGTTTAAAAAATAAATAAAAATGAAAATAATAAATTAAATTAAATTTATTTTGATAATAATAATAATTATAATAATAATAAACCTAATATCTCCCCCTCTCCCTCTCATGTGATGCTGCCTAACAGGGGCTTCCCTGTGCACACCACTTCCTCCTCCCCTCTCCTTTCGACATCTAATTTCCAAGATGTTTCCTTGTCTGGTCTCTCTAGGTATAATATTATTCTTCTCCTCCTCCCTCTTCTATTTCTATTTCTTAGTTTCTCTTTTCCCGCTTGTGGTGAGCACACACTAACCAAACCATAACCCAATTTTGGGTATTTTATTTTTAGATTATTTGTTCTTAGTGTTCATGGGGCTCAGTTAAGGTCAGTTCTAGCCACAACCATATAAGTAAGTGGATTATCCATGGGTTTCGAGTTGGTTTTGTTACATACATCAATTTTTCACAATTTTGAATTTTAGGGTTTTGGTGATTAATGAGTTTCTAGTATTTATATCTAGAGTGTTTTGGACCTCTATTCATGAGGGTGACCTACACACATATGCATGGGTGATTCATATATATATACCCTCTTTTTAGATATTCCCTCATGGAGAGGGTAATATCTACATTGTTTCTAGGGGTAAACACACACACATGTATAAATTTATGTGTTTATAAGCATAAAATAGTGGATTCATATTTCCATTGTTAAAATTTTCATGTTTTGAGGTAGGTTCCTTATGCCCAATCTATTGATTTGAATTCTATAACTACTTGACTATTTATAAATAATTTTTTCATTATTGTAAATGTGTATAAGCTATGAAAATTGGTTGAATCTTGGAATTATATTTTCACTTATTTTTTATATTTTACCTAAGATTCCAATTAGGTTCCTTTATATTAAATCATGCTTCCATCCTTACTTTGAAATGCATGGTATTTTATATTTCAATTGGTACCTAAATTATTTATACCAAGAAAATTATTAATTTACAAAGGTGTTCTCCTAAAATTAAAGTGTTTATTTTAAAATTTTGAGGTCCGATTGGCACCTGGAATTGTTTTATTAAAAAGGAAACTCCCTCTTAAGTCATTCCCTGTGAATAAAAAATGTGATTTATGTAAAAGATGTGTGATTAATGTTTTGTGATTATTAAAAAGGTTTGTTATTTTTTTAAATGTCTTGGAAAGGGGATGCACTTAATGAAATAGATTAGGGGTGATAATTTGGATGAGTTTTGAGTAAATAATATGATATATATATATATATATTCCAACTTAATAAAAACTCACCTCCATTTAAGATTGGTATATAGGAATCCTAGGTACCTAGGTGGACATACTAGGTTTAGTATGCTAGGAAATCCAATAAGGCTAATGGATGGTCTCCCAAGAAGGATTATGTTATAACAGTAACTAATATATGATTATTGGGATTAAATGGATTGAGTAATATTTGGGCCTTCTTGTCCTTGGTTGATCACTAAGAGTACAAGGATCATAGTATGCCACTAACCCAAGATAATTAGGAATTTTTTATAGTGCTTACTCTTATTTTACTCTTACTTTCTATGATACTATTTTTAAAATGATCTTGTCGGTTGTTTCCTTTTTTATGTCTAAATGATAAAAATTTAATTATACCTTCCTTTTTGTGTAACACCTTGTGATATGATTTTATCACTATTTTTTCTCATAAATACTTTTTTATCATCTCCTCTTTATAAATAGTTTATTGGAAAATCCCTGATTCTTTGAAAAATGGTTTTTTGAAATCAAAGAGAAAAAATGTTTTCTAGAGAATTAGCCTATTACTTATTTTTAAAGTAAATGGAAAAAACTTATTTTTATATTTACTATTTTCAAACTAGCATGACTTGATTTTGTTTTAAAGGTAAGGTATAAGGAATGGTTTATTTAGGCATGCCTACTAAATTTTAATACTCACACCTATAACTCTATATTTGTTTTTAATTTCTTGTTCTTATTCTAGATCAGACTTGGTATTTATGGAGTAGTGTTGGTTTAATGGTTGATGGTGGCCTATGGGGTTACATAGAGGTTTGTCTGATTTTATTTATTTTACACTACCAGTTCATGCTTATTTTTCTATTTTTATTAATTTATTTATCTATTATTCATGGGATAAATTATTCCCAACTGAGTATTTTTGATGTCTATTATTAGTTTCTGGTTTGGGATGATTGGGAACACCTCTTGAGCCTTATTCTGGACTGGATCGGGCAACCTATTTGGGGTCGACCCTAGTTGGTTTGTGAAAAAATTGTATCAAAGGTTCCCTTTTTTTAGGATGTTAGTTAGTTCAAAGATAATATTTTTGGGGCTCAGGAGGTATTTTAGGGTTTTTTTATCCCTACCACTCCTGAAGATACTTGAGTCACCATGGGTAATTGTTTTTAAAGTATTTTATTTTGTTTTTGGGTTTATGTTGTTAGTTTTTGTTCAGTTCGATGATCCGGTGTATATTGGGGGATGATAGTGGAAGTGATATGGTGTTAAATAGTGAGTTTACATAGAGTAGTGAACTATGTGGATCTTGAGTACATGGTTCAATATGATTCTAGTAGTTATTACATTCTACATGTATGTTTCGATAAACCATGTGGACAGGTTATGCATGACCAATAGTTTCCTATTTTAGTTATTTTGGTGTAAGATATTCTTTGGTTTTATTTTTGTTGATGTGATTTGTTGGGAAAAAATCTCTCAAGGTATCATTAAAGCATTTTTGAGGTGATTGTGTTTGTTGGCAAAGTGGACATCTGTGTTGTGATTGTTGAAAATACAAACCATGACATACAAATTTGTTGAAAAAGGGGATTTCATGGTGGAATGTCGAGTTCAAGAGCTATGGTCAATGATCCATGTTTTAATCAAGAACGTCGACAAAGGGATAAGTGTCGCGCAAGTATTGGTGGTGTCGCGCAAGTGACTTGCGCACCATGAAAGAGACTTGCGTGCCGATGACTTGGAAGATTGAGAACTTGCGTGCCTATGGTTTTTCAAGATTGGAAGATCAAAATATGGCAAAGGAAAGAGGTTTGCGCAAATTTGGAATTGGGTCGCGCAAGTGACTTGCAGGGGAAGAGACTTGCGCGCCGAGACTTGCGTGCCGAAGGGAGAATTGCGCCCCGTCATGTAGGGTGGTCAAATTGCCTATAAATACTGGACCACCCCTCCTCATTCTTCACCAGAGTTCAACACTTTGAAGATTCAGATCTCCTGTCGCACATGTGTAGTGGTCGCGCAAGTGGTGGTGTGTCACGCAAGTGGGACTTGCGCGCCAATGTAGGAAGTTGCAGGCCAAGTGTTAGTTGCGTGCCCGAGGTGGTTTAGGTGAGAAAGGAAGTGAGTCGCGCAGGTTTTGAGTTTAAGAATCTTGTGTTGCGCAAGTGGTTGAGGAAGACTTGTGTGCCAGTTGTGACTTGCATGCCGATACTTGCACGCTGGATTAGACTTGCACGCCAAGTAAGGTTGTTTTTCCAGGAGTGTTTTCAGGCTGTGTGGAAGCTCGAAGTTTTCCCGATACCTTCGGTGCAAAGAGAGATTCATCTATGGGTGAAAGTTGGGCTTCAATATAACATCTAGATACAGAAGAAGATGCATTGCTTAATGAAAATGAAGAGACCTACTGGTCTATAAACTGTGAGTGGATCCTTTCTGAAGCAGTGAGCAAAGGAAGAGAAAGAAGGTGATCCTCTCCACCGGCAGTGAGCCAGAGTGAGAGAAACAGGGAGTGACCCTTGGGAAAGTAGTGAGCTGACCCTAAACCTTGTAAAGGCAGTGTTCCTGGGATAGAGTGACTCTGCCCAAACCTTGTAATCCACAGCTAGTGAAGTTTAGTGGAATTTGTTACGACCGAAAACCTGTCAACGTATGCTCCTTGGACGTAGCCCTTACCGGTGAACCAAGTAAAATTATTGTGTCATGTGTCTGCTTTACTTTCTCTTTATATTGTGCAATAGGAAATAGAGAGAAGAGTGTTTTTATTAATAGTGAAACAAGATTAGAACATGCTTTAATTTTAAATTAGTCATACCCTGATTCACCCCCCTCTTAGGGTATTCAACCTTGTGGACTTAACAATTGGTATCAGAGCGAAAGGTTGATATTTGTTCTTCTCTCAATGGAGGTCACTAATCATAAAGGTATTCCGATATTCAATGGATGTAATTTTCAGATATGAAAGAATCGAATGCAATACTATTTCCAATCATTGGGAATGGATGTGTTTTCAGCAGCTCTTCATGGTATCACATCTGATATTAATAGTGGTGCATTATCAGAAGTTGAGCAGAGAGAGTTGGATGCTGATGCAGAATAAATAAATTCCTTAGGGGATCCCTTTACAATCCCATCTATACGAAGGTGATGTCATGCAAAACGTCACATACCGTGTGAGAAAAACTATTGAATATATATAAAGGAGATACAAAGGTCAGAGAGGCAAAGCTGCAAGTGCTGTGGAATAATTATGAAGATCTGAAGATGAACCCGAATGAGTCTGTTGATGCATTCTTTGACAGGGTAAATATTGTTGTGGAAGATATGCGAGGACTTGGTGAAGTCATTGAAGACATAAAGATTGTAAAGCGCATCTTGAGGAAGCTTCCACCTTGGTTCAATCCGAAAGTTTCAGTAGTTGAAGATAAAGATCCCAAGGAGTTGACATTGGACAATTTTCATAGTAACTTGGTTGCATATGAGATGAGGAATGATGATAATGAGGCTGTGGAAAAGGGGAAATCCAAAGAGATGTCATTTAAGGCCATGAAGAAGCTCACCATAGAAGATTCTCAGGAAGAAGAAGAGACAGATGAGGTGATGTCATTCCTTTATTCAAATCTGCAAAGAGGAAAAGGAAAGTTTAAAGGGAAACTTCCACTAGCATGCTTTTGATGTGGAAATGTTGGTTATCTTGTGGAAAGGTGAACCAAAAAGTTTCAAGATAACAACAATTTTGATGATGAAGTATAAATTCCCAAGAAGAAGTATTCAACATTTGTGAAAGGGAAGAAACAATTCAAGAGAAATTTCTTCAAGAAGAAGAATCTTCTTTCACAAGAAATAGACAGTTCAGATGAGTCTGAGGATGAAGAGGTTGAGGATTTTGAAAATTGTAAAGATCATGGACAAAATGAAATGGTGGCTATTGTCAGTAGTGCTCAAGAAAAGGAAGAAACTGACGCTAATGATGAAGAAGAAGAAATTGAAGGTAGAGTTGACATGGAAGCTGAATTAGAAGCAGCTCCGGAAGAGATAGATATTTGGAGAGCCAAAACAAAGAAATCCAAAAAGGTGGTACATGATGCCAAACTCAACATGCAACAGCAGGAAGAAGAGAAGTTATAGCTTGTAAAAGAAATATAAAACCTTAAGTCTTCAAGTCCAGAGAGCGCAGAAAAGGTTGATGATCATAAGCTCAAGATTGAAGAACAGAAAAGGGAGATCGATGGCTTGAATGGAAAATTGAAAGATCACTTCAAGCGTATCGAAGAACTTGAAGAGTAAGTTATCGGTCTGCAGAGAAAAGTCAATGACCAGAAAAAACCTTTGATTCCTAACAAATTCCTGGGAAGGCATGTTGTTACGAATACTGAAAAGATGAAAGAGGAGCCTAGTAGTTTAGTAGGGAAGAAGCAGTAATTGAGCTCATAAGTTAAGGCGGTTTCAGTGCTTAATTAGAAACAAAAATATGTGACAATTGAAGTCAGACCGCAAGCACCAGTCCCAAGATTTAAGGTTGATTTAGGCTTAAAGAAGAATAATAATATTCAAAGATCCCATGGGGAAACTCGAAGTGCTGAAGTACCACAAAGGAATGCACCATATATCAGGTGTTATTGTTGCGGGAAGATGGGAAATTCACAATATGTGTGTTCTATAGCCAAGAGATATCTAAGGGAACAAGAATAGAGGTGGCAGCTAAATAGAGAACGGTTGTCCAGAACATATTTCGAAGGACATTGTTTTTGGTGTGGATGATTTGGACACATGGTTAGGTACTGTACTTCAACCATACAGAGAAATGAGCCAAAGAAGAATCAAAAAATTCACAAGAATCCGATCAATAAACCCACAGGTGAGTTAAAAATTCAGAATAGATTTGCAGCTTTGCAAGATGAAGCTGGTCCATCATACTCTGAGAAAGAAAAGAAGCCTCAATCTATGCCGAGTGTGAAGGCAAAAGTATGGACCAAGAAGAAGAAAAAAGAAAATGTAGTTGTTACAGAAATTACCCTTAAAGCTTTAGATCGTTCAGGAATTTGGATCCTTCACAGTGGTTGCACATCCCATATGATAGGGAAAACAGATCTCATTATAGACATAAAATATGACAAATAAGGAGTTTTCATGTTTGGGAATGATGAAGGGCTGAAGATTATTGGTTCCGGAAAGGCGAAATTTGGGGGAAAATAAATAAGACATGATGATGTCTTAGTAGTAGAGGGGCTTAGTCATAAATTACTCAGTGTTAGTCAATTATGTGACTCTAGGAACTCTATTATATTTACTAAGAAGATGTGTGTTCTGAAAGTAAAATATGGAGAAGTTTTTATACAAAGAAAAAGGATAAAGGGAAATCTTTAACTTGTAAGTGGGGAAGAAGATATGTGCCTTTTATCCAGAGAGGAAGAAAACCAGCTATGGCATAAGCGACTTGGTCACCTATGTCAACCATCCATGGAAGATCTGGTAAAATGTGATACTGCTAGAGAGCTTCCCAAACTATCACGTGATCGTACTCATACATGTGATGCTTGTCAACAAGAGAAGATCATCAGAAATACATATAGGCCAAAGGAACAGAAATCAACCAGAGTGCTTGAATTGGTGCATGCTGATGTATGTGGACCTATCTCACCACGAGCCATAAATGGGAAAAGGTACTATGTCCTTTTCATTGATGATTATAGCAGAATGGATTGGGTACTTTTCATTACCCATAAGACAGAAGTGTTCAGTTGTATAAAGCAGTATAGGAGGGAATCAGAAAGGATGCTTGGGCAGAAAATTTTAAAGTTTTGTTCAGATAACGGTACAGAGTTCACAAATTGTCAAGTGGAAGAATATCTTTAGAAACATAGGATAAGGAATCAAGTTTCATCAGTGATAACTCCCCAACAGAATGGAGTTGTTGACAGGAGAAATCGGATCATCAACAACATGGCTAGAACAATGCTTATTGAAAAGGACCTACCAGAGAAATTTTGGAAGGAAGAAGTTTTGACATCAGTCTACATTTCGAATAGGTCTCTGTTGTGTCTGAAGCAAGGAAATACTCCGTATGAAATGTGTTACGGAAAGAAGCCAATGTTGAAATACTTTTGAATCTTTGAAAGTAAGTGTTTCATTCTCAACGAAGAAAATCATAGGAAGTTTGAGTCACAAGGAGATGAGGGAATATTCCTTGGCTACTCCGGGAAAAGCAGAGCATATAAATGTTTCAACAAAAGGCTAGGAAAAATTATTGAGAGAAATGATGTCACTATAGTTGAAAATGAATAGAATACTCAACGACCCAGTGAACAGTTCCTGGATGAAAGTGATGATGAGGTAAGCAACACAAGGGGAGTAGAAGTGGCAGAGGCTGACTCAGAAGAAGATACTAATGATGAACAAGAAATTGTCAAGTCTGTGTCTACTAGGAAGCCAAAGAGTCGAGCTGAAATTGATAGGCAGAATATGATTGGTGATTAAACAGCTCCAGTTCAGACTCGAAGAATGAAATCATTACAACAAACATCGTTTTTGTCTCAGGTGGAGCCGAAATGTTTTTCCGATACAGCAGAAGATGAAAACTGGGTTCAGGATATGAATGAAGAGCTTGATCAGATTGAGAAGAACCATACATGAGAGATTGGTTCAAGGCCAGCAGACAAGAATGTCATCATGACTAAATGGGTCTATCGAAAAAAGATGAATGAATATGGTATAGTGATTCGGAACAAAGTGCGACTAGTGTTCAAGGGATACACCCAGATAGAGGGAATAGATGTTGATGAAACATTTTCACTGGTTGCAAGGATGGAGACAATCAGATTATTTTTGGCCATAGCAGTGCAAAGAAAGTTTAAAGTTTTCCAAATGGATGTCAAATCTGCATTCATGAATGGTGTTCTGGAAGAGGAGGTTTATATTGAGCAGCTAGATGGATTTCTCATTCATGAGGATGAGAACAAATTTTTTAGGTTGAAGAAGGCGTTGTATGGGATGAAATAAGCACAAAGGGAATGGTACTCACAGCTTGATCAGTACTTGAAGAAGCTTGGTTTCCATCGTGGAGAAGTTGATTTCAATATCTATTTCATCAATGATAGTAATAAAAGAATGATGGTGTTGGTTTATGTCGATGGAATAATATTTGGTGGGTTAGATGAATATCAGTGCAGACAGTTCTCTGAATTCATGAAAAATGAGTTTGAAATGTCAATGATTGGAGAGATAACATTTTTCTTTGGCTTACAGATGACACAAGGAAGTAATGGAACTTTCATTTCTCAATCCAAATATGCCAAGGAGGTTATGAGAAGGTTTGGAATAGAGAATTATAAGGAGATGAAGACTCCAGTTGCTACCCGGATGAAATTATCAAAAGATGAGGATAAAAGATAGTTAATATTACTGAATATAGGCAAATTATTGGGAGCCTGCAGTACTTGATCACAAAAGGCCTGATATTGTTTTCGCCACATGACAAGCAGCGAGATATTAGAGTAATCCCAAGTAAAGCCACATGCTTGCAGTGAAAATAATACTTCAGTATATCCAGGGCACAGTGGATTTCATCTTGACATATACTGACAAATCTCAGACAGAGTTATTGGGATATACTGATACAGACTGGGCCGATTCAGCGGATGATAGAAAATCAACATCAGGTGGTTCATTTTATCTTTGTGGATTGTCTATTTCTTGGCTTAGCAAGAACCAAGATTTCATTTCATTTAGCACCGCAGAGGCAGAGTATATTGCGGCCACTCAAGCATGCACACAATTATTGTGGATGAAGCAACATCTTGAAGATATGGGAGTTGAAGTGAAGTCTCCAATTAGAATCTCGTGTGATAACTCAAGTGCTATAAATCTCAGCAAAAATCTCATCCATCACTCAAGGACAAAGCACATTGAGATAAAGTATCATTTTTTCAAGAAGAAGGTTGAGCAGGGAATCGTGAAGTTGGAGTATGTGCCTACAGAGCTACAGGTTGCAGACATTCTGAAAAAAACCTTACCCAAGGAAGAATTTGAAAGGCATCGACTGGCTCTGGGAGTTCAGTCGATTCCCCGCACTTGACATAGTGTGGATGTGGAACCACTCCCTCTCCCCGAGGTATGATGTGTTTTTCCATAATATTTTTATGTGTTCTCTACTCTGTTACAGACTATAAAGGAGTGACCTTTGGGCTAGTTGACAAAGGGGGAGAAAATAGTGATTGTTCAAGGAGGATACAGTGTGGAGATTTGATAAATCATGAATGATATGGGGATAAGCTGAAAGGTGGAGCATCCAGATTGGGGGAGTTGAAGCTAGTTGAACGTGATTATCCAGAGCTTAGCTTGGACAACATAGGAAATAAAGCTAAATAGGTTTTGAAGATGACAAGGGATGAAGCTGTGAACAGAAAGGGGGAGAGTATCAAATCTGACGATGCTAGAAGTGATCAATCAAAGAATAGATATCACGATAGATGATGATCGTGATAAAAGAATAAGAGTGGTGTAGGAAGAATATTTCCAAAAATTGGTATCAGTTTGGTAAAAATTGGTATCAGTTTGGTGTGAACAATGGCTGTAAGAGGTGAAGTGATTCATTGTTGAACTTTTCATTTACTCTTGTTTCTCACGCCGAGTATTGCTCATATGGGCTTAGAGTATGTGTTGAGTAAATCCTTGATCGCTATCAGAATCGCATGAGGAAAATGGTCGCTGAAGAATCAATGATGTATCTTGTTATGAAAGAGTTGTCAACAAACCCAAAGGGGGAGATTTTTGGGAAAAAATCCCTCAAGGTATCATTGAATCATTTTTGAGGTGATTGTGTTTGTTGACAAAGTGGACATCTGTGTTGTGATTGTTGACAACACAAACCACGACATTCAAATTTGTTGACAAAGGGGATTTCATGGTGGAATGTGAAGTTCAAGAGCTATGGTCAATGATCCATGTTTGATTCAAGAACATTGAAAAAGGAATGAACGATCTGGAGGTAGCATAAAAAGAACAAATACAAGGTGGCACCATTTTCCAGTGTTTTCCAAATTTTTGGGCCTGAAAATCGACATATGAAGAAAAGTGGTTTTTGGAAAAGGGACTTGGGAACCATGTATATGAAGGCTTGGAAACTTGTGAGACATATGTTTTTCAAGATCAGATCATCAAAATATGGTAAAGGGATAAGTGTCGTGCATGTATTGGTGGTGTTGCACAAGTGACTTGTGCGCCGTGAAAGAGACTTGCGCTTCAATGCCTTGGAAGCTTAAGAACTTGCATGCCTATGGTTTTTCAAGATTATAAGATCAAAATATGGCAAAGGAAAGAGGTTTGTGCAATTTTGGAATTGGGTCGTGCAAGTGACTTTCAGGGGAAGAGACCTGCGCACCGAGACTTGCGCGCTGAAGGGAGACTTGCACACCATCATGCAGCCTGGTCAAATTGCCTATAAATACTGTACCACCCCTCCTCATTCTTCACTAGAGTTCAACAATTTGAATATTCAGATCTCCCGTCATGCAGGTGTGGTGGTTGCGCAAGTGGTGGTGTGTTGTGCAAGTGGGACTTGTGTGCCAGTGTAGGAAGTTGCGTCCCAAGTGTTAGTTGTGTGCCTAAGGTGGTTTAGGTGAGGAGGGAAGTGAGTCGCGTAGGTTTTGATTTTAATAAGTTTGTCTCGCACAAGTGGTTGAGGAAGAATTGCATGCCAGTTGTGACTTGCGTGCCGATACTTGCGCACCGGATTAGACTTGCACGCCAAGTAAGGTTGTTTTTCCAGTAGTGTTTTTGGGCTGTGTGGATGTTGGAAGTTTGCCCGATACCTTCGGTGCAAAAAGAGATTCATCTATGGGTGAAAGTTGGACTTCAACAGAGCATCTACATACAGAAGAAGATGCATTACTTCATGAAAATGAAGATACCTATAGGTTTATAAACTGTGAGTGGATCCTTTCCGAGGCAGTGAAGAAAAAAAGAGGAAGAAGGTGATCCTGTCCACTGGCAGTGATTCAGAGAGAGAGAAACATGGAGTGACCCTTGGGAAAGCAGTGAGATAACCCTAAACCCTGTAAAGGAAGTGTGCCTAGGACAAAGTGACTGTGCCCGAACCTTGTAATCCATAGCTAGTGAATTTTAGTAGAATTTGGTACGACCGGAAACCTGTCGGCATATGCTCCTTGGACGTAGCCCTTAGCGGTGAACCAAGTAAAATTTCTGTGTCCTGTTCCTGCTTTACTTTCTGTTTATATTGTGCAACAGGAAATAGAGAGAAGAGTTTTTTTCTTAACAACAAAACAAGATCATAACGGGCTTTAATTTTAAATTAGTCATACCCTGATTCACACCCCATCTCAGGGTATTCATCCTTGTGGACCTAACATGATTGTATTTTTAATGGTAATTTTTTTTAAAAATAGTTTTCAATGTGAGAAAATGCGTTTTAAAATGGGAAAGAGCTTATTTTCTAATGGTATTTTTTTTTCAAAGTGGATGTTGTACTTTGGTTCTAGAAGTGGATATATTGGAAGAGAATTAATCCTAGAGGACTTGAAATAGGAAAATAAATTTTAAAATTGGAATTGATGTTTAGGGTGGTTTTGGAATTGGAAAATGGTTTTGATTTAAAAAGGGGGAATTTAATTTAAAAAATAAGTAAATTTGGAAATTGTGGTTTCTTAAATGAGGGTTCTTAGATCGTTTTTTGTTGTTGTTGTGGGTTTGTTTTGGTTTTAATTTGGTTTTGTGATGTGTTTGTTTATGATGTTAGTGTTTAGTTTAAAATGTTAATTTTTCATGTTTTGGTTTTATGTTGATTTAGTTTTGTACTTTACATCCTTTAGAGTATTCCACACACAAGGACCAAGAAGGTTCATATGGATCCTCTTCCAGTCATTAGCCCTACCCTGTCTCCAAGTGGAGTGGTGGAGACAAGATCTTCTTAATCATTAACATATTCTATAATAATAGAGTTCCATTATAGTATGTGGTGTTTCTTAAAGAAGTTGATAGTGTCTTCATGTTTTTGGGGACTCTAGATACTATGAGAGTGTGAGTTGTATTTGGTATGTTTGAAGGAACGAGACTGGAATAGTTGAAGGTAATCATTACATACACATTGTGAGTTGGGATTTCTTAGGTGATCTTAATTACCACCTCCATCCAATGGTTTATTTTTGAATAATTGAAGAAAATAATGTTTCAAATATCTTTTATTCTTGACATGGTCAACTAACAGTGAAGGGGAATATTGACCATTTTAAATAAACTAGTTTCCTTTTCTCTAAAGATAATGTCGAGCTATTAGTTGGAGGCACCTATTTTCATGTGGGGTCTCCTTCCAAGTATTAAGGATCAAATTATCTCATATGGGGAAGTGTTATAGGGTAGACTATGGCTATTGATATTAAGGTTTCTTTTGGAACTGATGGAGGTTCCCTATCCGATGAGGAGTGTGAACTAGAGAAACCTATTCAGGACATACCCCTTTTATCAGTTTCTGCCTCTCATTCATCAAAACACTCACTTTTTGGATTCCCATGTGATTATTTTGGGAACTATAAGACATATTTCTGTAATCCTCTGAAGTTTTGTCTTTAGTGTGGTCTCTTTTAATACTTGAATATGTTATACAAGTTTCTTTTATAAAATAAAAAGTTTCAGTCAAAGATTATCATCTCCTGACTATGGTTAAGTAGATGCTTCAAGATATTAGGATCTCTCCATAGGTCTCAAAGTGAAGTTTTTCATGAAGTGAAGGTGTCTCTGGGTGTGGTGGGTGTTGACCCAACCCATTGTCTCCAACATCAGAGTGGAAAATGTTTAAGTTTCCCTTTTCTGTGGCATTATATTTTTGAAACTTCTTGTTGGGAGATATTGGTGGATCAATTTTCTTGTAATTTATGTGGTTGTTAATTATGGATGTGATTACTTAAATGATTATTCTTCATTTTTATCAATTTTAGTTATTCTTTGGTGCCCATTTGGAGATTCTTGTGTGTTATAGATATTATGACTTGTGGTTTGGTTTTGTGTTCAAATTGAATTTATTGTTTCGGGTCCCCCACAATTTGGGGCCAGTTCTATCATGATTTATGGTTTCTTAAATAGTGGGGATACCCACCATGGGTCTATTATTATTGTGATTTTCTATATATTTGGTCGGTTGTGACTTTTGGAGTGGAAATTTCACACTAGGTTTATTAGTATTCATTGATTTTAGATTCATTTTTGAGGTTTTCTTTTATTTTGGTTTTGGTTTTTACGTTTTATTCTAGAGGTTGATTTTAAGATTGAGTTCATTCTTGTTTCTCATTTATATTGGGTGACATTACGGGGGTAGAAAATTTCATAGTGGGGAGAATTGTCACACCGTGACCCTAACATGTCAATATTTTTTTTATTTAATTATTTTTATCTTTGATTTTGAGTTTTGGGTTGGTCTAGGATTTAAATTTTAATTTTGGGATTTTTCGACACAGGTGAACAGTTAGTGAATGTTTATTAGAAACCGTGTGTATTCCATACGATGGTGTCAATATTTTTTATCATAGTTGACCTCATGGGCGACACATGATTTCTCTAACCATGTAGCCTACCCATACAGGGTTTCCAGTGAATATAGTAGAGGTGCACGATTTGTAAAACCATGTGGCCAAACCATGTACGGTTTCTAGGATAAAAAAAATATAAATAATAATAATAAATTAAATTAATAATAATAATAATAAACCTATTATCTTCACCTTTCCCTCTTACGCGAAGCCTCCTATTAGGGGATTCTCTGCATGTACCACCGCCACCTCCACTATCCTCTCGACTTCTAATTTAAAAACTGGTTCCTTGTGAAATATCTCCAGTTAAGGTTATCTTTTTATCCTCTTCTATCTTCTTTTCTTATTTATTTGTTTCTCTTTTATCTCTTATGGTGCACACAACCTAACCAAAACCTATCCCAATTTTGGGTATTTTATTTTTTTATTATCGATTCTTAGGGTTCATGGGGCTTAGTTAAGGTTAGTTCTAGTCACATCCATAGAAGGATGTGGATTCTCCATGGGTTTCAGGTAGTTTTTGTTCCACTATTAAATTATGTAAAATTTTTAATTTAGGTTTTTTTGTGTTTTTTGGATTTTTTTTATTTTTATCTAGTGCATTTTGGACCACCATTAATGATGGTGACCTACAAACATATGCATGGGTAATGCGTATATATATATATATACACCATATTTATGGATATTCCACTCATGGTTAGGGGAATATCTACATTGCCAGTAGGGGTATATGTATATATGTATAAATTCCAGAATCTATATGTGTAAAAGAGTGGATTCTGATTTCCATTGTAAAAAGTATCATCTTTTGAGGTAGGTTCCATATGCCCTAGGCCTTTGATTAGAATTATTTTATTGCTTTAGTGTTTTAAAAGTTTGTTTTCATTATTGTATAATGTGTAAATTATTTAAAAATTGGTTTTGACTCTTGGAATTGGATTTTCACTTGTTTTATAAAGTTTACCTATGCTTATGATGTGGATTCTTCTTATTAAATCATGCTTCCAACCTTGTTTTGAAATACATAGAATTTTAAATGTCCAATTTGTTCCTAAATTATTTATATCAATAAAAATATTAATTCCCAAATGAGTTTTTCATAAAAGTAAAGTGTTTCTTTTAAAATGGTGTTCCATGGTTGGCACATTAAATTGTTTTATATAAATAATAACACCTCTTAAGGAATTAAAATTGAATTAAAAATGTGATGTATGTGCTGGATATGTGATTTATGATAAGTTTTTGATAAAAAGGTTTTTTTTCGTTTACGTTTCTTGGAAAGGGGGTTTACTTAATGATGAAGATCATGGGTGAAAATTTGGATGGGATTGAGGTTAATAATATGATATGTATATATATAATAGCTTGATAAAGACTCACCTCCATTTGGGTATGACACATGGGAATTATGGGTACTCAATTAAGAAAAATTGGTCTAGTATGCTAGGAGAGATGGAATGGATGAGGCCTAATCACCCTAGCTGGATAATATTACAAAACTAACTTATCTATGACGATTTTTATTGGTTAGATTTAAGAGGAAATGTAAATTTGAGTCCTTGGTCGATCACTAAGAGTATTAGGATCCTACGACCCCACTAACCCTAGATACTTAGGAATTTCCCATAGTTCTTACTCCCATTTTACCCCTACTTTCTATAGTACTATTTTTAAAATTCACTTATGCTTAGTTTCCTTTTTTATGTCCAAATGATAAAAATCTCATTATACCTTCATTTTTGTGTAGCACCTTTTGATATGATTTTACCAATATTTTTTTTCTCATCGAGACTCTTGTTTTATCATATCCACTTTAGAAATGGTTTATTGTAAAATATATCATTCTTTGAAAAACTATTTTTGAAAATCAATGAGAAAAATGGTTTTATGGAGAATTACACTATTAATTTCATTGAAAGTAAATGAAAAATTCTTATTATTATATGTCCTATTTTAAAATGAGCATGATTAGGTTTTATTTTTATTGGTAAGGCATAAGGAATAGTTTATTCAGGCATGCCTACTGACTTTTAATACTCATGCCTACACCTCAATATTTATTTTTAGTTTTTGGTATTACTTCCATCTCGGACTCAATAACTATGGAGCGATGTGGGTTTAGTGGTTGATGGTGACCCATGGGGTTACATGGAGGTATGTCCAGTTTTATTTCATTTCCACTACCAGTTAAGTATTATTTATTCTATTATTTTTTTATTTATCTATTTTAATGGGATAAATCATTCCCAACAATGTATTTTTGATTCCCGAAACTAGTTTCTAGATCAAAGTAATGTGGAACACCTCTCAAGCCCTGTTTTAGATGAGCTTGGGCGAATGGTTTTGGGTCGAACCAGGTTAGATCATGATAATTTTTTATTTTGATGATTTATTTGACTATGTATTTTTTAGTGGAAGCTAAATTTAGATGACTAGTACATTATTGATTGATTTATACCATAGTGAGGTATATTTATATTTCTTTATATTTAATCATTTATAAATTTTAGTTATCTAATTTAAAATTTTCTCATATTAATATATTACTTTTATTCTATAGGAACCTATGTCATTTCAAGTTTCATGTGAATAGTAAATCCCAACCAAAAGGATCTATTATGGATAGTTGTACTACTGAAAAGTGTCTGCCTTCTGGTAAAGGTATTTAGATTTGGTAGAGTATAAATTAAATAGAGCTAGAAATGTTGATGACAACATAAGTTATTCTCAAGGTAAGAGTAGATCATTAATACAATAAATTATAGTCCTAGAAGTTGAAAAAATATCCTCATTTTCACTGATAGATTAGTGTTTAAGGAAAAAATAGATATTTTATAAGCAATAGAGATACTTTTGATCTATATATAAAATATTTGAGGAAAAAACAAAGTTAAGTCTTAATATTTAAACACAAAATGATACATAGATGATAAAAGTTATCAATAAAGATATTGTTGAATTCTTTGTACATTATGTAAGTTCATAATCAAATATATATTCATAATTTATTGATAATTACCATATGAAACTAATAGTATTACATATCTATTTTTATATATAATGAAAACTTACATTTGATCTAAATTATTAGAAAATTTGAAGTTTTTAATCTTAGTTATTTAAATCATGATGTGATATTTGAATGCTCATAATATCAGCAGAATCATTTTTCTTACAGTCAATCACTATATAGGTTTAAAAAAATAATAATATATTTAAAATTATAGATAATGGATACTTTGGAAAGTTAAATAACATTATGGAGTTAAATTATCATAGAAAATATTTTTTTTTCTTATTCAAATTCTAGGGGATCAATATTCATAGGGCCATAAAGAAAGATTCATTATAATTTAAATATATCAACATCACTCAGTAGATTAATACTAGTGATCATGAAGTACAAAATCTATATATTTTTCCTTCCCTAAAAAATGGAATATTATATGGATGATATAGTAGATGAATGATGGTATTCTATTTCCCATATAAAACTGAGATAAATGTATGATATGGGTGAAAATTTTACAATATTTTATAACAATAAACCCTATCAATAATAAAAAAACATTGAATCACTGTAGCAGGTATTGTTTGGTACTGTAGCAGCTAGAACTATTCAACTTGGGACACCAGTTTGGGCTTGGAATCCTTAAGGCTTTCGAGCCACCCAGGATTTTAGGTCAGTAGGGCTTTCAGGCCACCATTAAGGCCTTCAGGCCACATGCAATTTCCCCAGACACACTACAAAAAAGGAGCAGTCCCAGAAGAGGATTCAGAGAAGGTTCACTCACCAGAGTAGAGCCAAATGGATTTTTCAGAATGAGAGGGTATGACTATGCCATTGGGACCAGCCTATACTTGCACGGGAAGCCTAGCCAGACGACCATGTGAAGGTGGAGAGATACTATCATGATGCAAATGCTGGGGAGGGGCAGTTCCTTGTAGATAGTCTAGTTGAATTCCCTAAGACCTTTGGGTCATGTTATCTCCTAAGCCTACATGCCATATATTCTCTGAGCCTAAGGGCCTTGTAAGGGTCCCCCCTCATCCCTTGAAAGGGGGGTTATCAAAAATCAATAAAAATGAAGGCCTTAAGGCCATTCAGGCTGGTATATTAACTTTTTTGTTTTTTATTTTAGGGATGTTAATGAATAAGAATCATATATATTCTAGTCACTTATTATCATAGAGTACACTGACAACATCAATGACATCACAACATACACCGATGACATCACTTAGTACACCAGCTAAAAATCACATCACTTTGACCCCTAAGGAATCAAGGAGGAAAAAATATGTGCTTATGAATTATTTACATACCTTATATACTTCTTCTGGTACTATTTTTATTGCTTCTAATATGGGACCTTCATACACAAGAACTCTTTCTGGAAAGGATTATATGACATCTTCTATACTAGTAGTGAAACACCCTACAACTATGCGACGATGAATATACCATGTAGAAGTTTTTTATGTGTCACCACTATTAGAATATATTTAATTATGATAATATTAATTCCATAAATAGTTGTGAAATTACTGAATTTATTAGTTAAATAAAAAACAATAATAATAGAATACAGAAGAAATAAACACTCGTAGTGTTTCACATTTAATTAACTTAAAGATAGTTGTTTCATATAATGTGTTTAGGGTTCCCACTAAGGTTGTTATGGGGATTTACAAGAAATTGGTAATATTTATAATGTTTGGGGTGAAATTCCTTTCCTTATATTATTTATATTGGATTAATATTCAGTTATTATAGAAACTTATGTAGTTTGATACCCATATAAAGGTTCTTTACTAATTTTGTATTTAAATATGATTAAATTTAACACCATTAATCACTATATTGAAATTATATTGAATTTAATATATGTTATATTTGGATGTTATTCCATTTTAACATTCATGATGTGATTTCATGTCTTTTTACATTGAAAAATATGGAGGATAAATGGAAAAATTTTAATAAGAGGTTATAATAAGAATTTAATGAAGCTTCTCTAAAAAAGACATAGATGTATGAGAATTTCATTGAAGTATTCTAAAGGAACCTATGGAATATGTTTTTTGATCATTATAATATTTAATCACATAAAGTATTTTATGATATTATAGTTTATTAAAAGTATTTTTTAATAACTTTTTAAGTTCTAATGATTTTTTTGAGGTGATTTATTTAAAAAATACTACCAATTGAGGCAAGTATGTAATTCCACATACATTTGGGTCAAGTATTTTCTCTAGGAAGAAAACTGACATGGTAAAATATAACTTATTTTGATATTAATTTATAAGACTTTAGGGAGTTTAATTTTTATAATTACTATTTCTATAATTTTTCAATAAGCTATATAGGTAGGCTATTATGTTGGATGGAAAATAATTTGGTTTTTTGTCTATAAAACAAAGTATGGAAACCATGTGATTTTTCTTACTGAAGTTCTAATGGTAAGAAATAGTAATTATAACTTTATCTTCTCAAATTAATATATGATTTTCTATTATTTTTTTCATAAATTTAATAAATCATGGGTTTTAAACCCTTCTTAGTGAGAACTAATGTCTAAAATGTATTCCATTGCCTAGGTTTTAGGGAAGAAACATTTTGGTCAGTTGAGGGGGATCAATTGTGGATTATCACTATTATGGGTCTTTGGTAGGTCCCATAAATCATTATCTTCATCATCATCTACAATGGTGAGTTCTCCTAATAGAGATCTTAAATTACAAAAGGAAAATAACACTTTGATGAATATTTTATTTAAAGAAAGGGTATTTGTGTTGTATGTTTAGAAAATCGAGGTCTTATTATGGAGAATACTAGAAAGAAGAGGTTGAGTTTTTATGGATTGTAATGAGTTTAAGTATATTGTTCCTATTGTAAATACACCTCCAGGTTACTTATCTTGGTTGAACATGGATTACTAAGATAAAGGAGGATGGTTTACAATTGTACTCATAATGATCAAACTTTATAAGTGGCTAATAGAGCTTGAATCTTATGTACAGATATGCTATGTTGATTAATATTTTAAAGTAATATATATGATTGATATATTTGTGTCTTCAAATCATAGGGAAATTCTTATAAAATTTTTGGAGTCTTTGATGAAGTGTAAAAAATATTTTTCACAAATGAATTGTTTTTACATAGGAGTTTCATGATAGGCATCTTGTTTGAGAAATTATGTATATGAAACACTAAGGAATTATTTTGTGATAAATGAGTGGAAATAGTTTTTAAACCATAATAGGTGGGTCTTATGAAAAGTCTATGAAGGAAATAATATGTGATAGAAAATAATTTTCTATTTTGTAAACCATGGAGGGGGATACTATGTGAAATTCGTGAAGGAAGGGTAATTTATGAATGTGAAACATTGATTCTCATTTTTCATGAAGGAAATATTATGTGAAGTGGTGATATGAAAATATATTAATTATAATTTTATAATTTTTTTCCATGTAATTTTCTTATAAATATTCTTTTAATCTTTTTATTCAAGATGAGTGAAAAATTAAATTGAAGATCAGAGAGTTAATTGCATACGTTGACACATTTGAATCCAAAATAAGAAGAAAAATGTGGGAAAACAACACAAAATTTTAAAAAGATGAAAACCTAATAGGTTACTAAGAGGATCCCTAAGGAAAACTTGGTAATGTCCTACCTGGTGAATCACCTAGTTAACATGTGGGCATGCCTAGTTGAAGACACAAGCATGGTCTAAACAGAAGCACAAGTGAACATAGATAATTAACACAAAATGTTATTATCTAATTATGTGATTATATCATAGTATGTGTATCAATGACATAGAAATTCATGCTAAAACCTGTCTTACATGATCACCAATGATTCCTAGCTTTCTTACTTACCATCTAAAGCATGCGATGTCACATGAAATAAAAAATGATTGGCTATAAGGTATGCATGTCAATAATGGGGACTTTACATGATCTCCATCTAGATACCACATAGTTTTTCATCTTTAACCACTGAATTTTTCTGCCTTGTGATTCATCGGTCTTTCTTAGTGATAAAAATGTGAAAATATATATGTTGGAACCCCTTTTATAGGATCCCTTTCAATAAAGGGTCATTAACAATCAATACTTGGTGTATCCACATACTTATAAGGCCATATATCCATCATAGGACTATAAATACCATTCTCCCTTCTTGGATAAGAGAAACAGGGAGAGGGGAATTGAAGAATAAAATATTGCAATACCCCCAAAATTTCACCCTTTTGGAGATACCCATAGGTAATTTCAGATATTAAGTGGATAATACTATGAAAATGGTAGTAGATAACCTCCAGTAGACAATTGACACCAAACAGATATCACCAATCACATGATTCCCATTCACCACATGGTCTCTATTTTTACCTCAACCATAGTTACCTCCCTTAAGTTTCCTTCAATCTATACCATTTTCCTTTTGAAAATATATTAGGCGGATTTTGATTATGCTAGGATAATTTTGATTATACTAGGAAAATTACCAAGTTACCAAGAGAATTCAAATTCTACCAGGATAATTGTACTTTTACTAGGATAATTTCTATTCTACCTTGAAAATTACCCTCTGAACCAATTGAATTACGTGTGATCATTAAATTCATATTATTAAGTATAAAGGGAAGACCTCTCATATTGGAATTCCTAGACATATCTTACATAGAATTACTGACCTATATTATATCATAAAGATTTTCCAAGATATATGTTTTGGTTTTAAAAGAAAAAAATCTAAAAGGGTCCCAATCCAAACCTCCTCTAAAGTATCCAAGAAAATGTGGTAGGGTCATGTGATTTAACATTCACCTCCTTGATTATGGATTCCCTTGAAAAAGGAAGATATGGGTCATTGTCCTAGATAGGTGGATCCCTCAGGGAAACTAAAATCATAGATTCCCTTGATAATGGGGATCCCAATCAGGAAGAAACTGAAGTCAAATAATTTGGATCGATGGTGGATTATTTTTCTCTATCCCAGGATCTAGGAAAGATTGTGTATCCCTCCTGGAGTAAGTGCAGAGAATTTCTTATTGGACATCACACTATATATGGTTCTATATTATACACATTTAATCACCTAGAAACATATATGAATAAAAGAGGACAAGGTATCTGTTTATACATGATACCCAAGAGGTTCCCATTGCGGATTTCATCAATCATGAATCATTTACAGTCTAAGAAGAGAGAAAGATCCTTGGACAGCCTCAGTGCGTAAGTCCTGTTCAAACCCGACATCATAATCTGGTATAATGAACCTGATCTTACATTATCTATTATTTCTAACACTAATCATTAATCACATGATCATATAGATATAGGTTGATCATTCCAATAGCATTAGTAAAATTCTCCTTGGGCCTCTAGCTTAGGTTTATTCCCTATCAAAACTTTTATCTTGGTCCTCCTCCTTATGTTTAATCCCCCACTAAATATTCACCTTTGGACTTCTCCTTAGGTGTAATACCATGTAAAAACTTCATCTTTATCCTCCTCCTTAGGATTAATCCCAAACACAAATTTCATCTTAGGTCTCCTATTTAGGTGTAAACCCCTTTACAGCTTTCATCTTGGGCTTCCTCCTTAGATGTAATCACCAATAAAGATTTCATCTTGTCCACAATCCTTAGGTTTTAGCCCAAAAAAACTTCCATGTTGAGTATCCTTCCTTAGGTATAATCTCTAATGACCATATATAATCCTTCTTAAAGGATTATATTCCCCATGATACATTCCTTCAGGGGGTCTTATTCATAATGAATCTTTCTAGGGCAACCTCATATTCATAAGCCCTGCTCAATTATCAACTGCTACACCTTTCACAAAACATGAGTCATTTCTAATAGTATTTTAAATTGAATGTATGAGTATAGATAACCTATAATTTTATACATATTTTTACATTATTTAAAGCATAATTAACCATGGAATACAATTAAAGAAGTGAAAAGAGTAGTGTATTTGGAAGACTAGGTACATAATTAGAAAACATGAACATAAAATAAGACATCATTTTATCAATCCCCATAATTGGATCATAACTCCATTTGAGCTCCTATAAATTTATAGGATAACTTGGGAAATACATAGAAAAAAGGGATGTGCTAAAAATCCCTATAAGGGAATAAACATTGGAATAAAACAATGAAAATGAGTTAGAAGGAATAACATGATAACATAAAAGTAATTTCTCATGAATAAAAATACAGGATCATAACATATAGAACATAAATCATATAATCATGGAAATATTGGAACGTGGAAAAACCATATAACATAACATAATCACGAGTAAAATCTAACTTCTAAGACTATATCACATGGTGAACAAAGTCCCATAATGGATTAGGTTTACTCCCTAATCCCATACATGGAATCTAATGAGACTAAAAATTACCCAATTCACTGTTGTGCTATCTAGGATCACAAATCATAACATGTATATCCATGTGTGTCACATAAAGAAATCAAATATAAGGAATAATCAGAAGGGTTACCCATGGACAAAAATAGGTTTTATAATCATGTCATAAGGCATAACCAAAGGGTGTATTAAAATGATATCCATGAAGGAAGGGATTTAAATCATTAATGGAAATTAAAAATGAAATATCAGATTAAATATTGAATAATTATGTCCCACTAATGTGAAAACATTAAAAAGAGTGGTAAGACAACTTTATAAATATTCCACTTAAGAATAGTTTTTGGGAAAATGATGAAGAGTATTTAAAGGAGGCAGAGGAATAATAAATCCACATATGAACTAAAATTATTTTTCATGAAAAAATGAGTTATTTTATAAAAATATTGTGGGATTAAAATTGTTTATGTAGTGTACTTTAAAATGGATAAGAAATGGAGAAGTTCACTTTAATCGGGCTTTCTTAACGAGAGGAATTGAGAATGAAGCCTTTAAAAAAATGTATTTCCCCATAAAAGAAAGATTAATTGATATATTTAAACATTTTTGGAACATATAAAAATAATTTAGGATATTTATATAATAATAATTAATAAATAAATTTGGGTAAAGAGAGAGAAAGTGAAACCCAAATGAAAAATGGAGGTTCAGAGAGATCCCTTACCTTTTGTCTGAATGCATTCTGCACTTGCACTTAATGTCCAATATAATAAAATTATACCCATTAATTACTTAATTAATTAAATCCAACATATGTATTTTATTTATTATAATTTTATTACATTATTTTATATCTATTTTGATGAGTTAAAAAGATAAATTTCGTCGTTTTGGGAGTGTTCGTTTATATAGTTTTATGGTCAATTCAGTTTTGTAAAATTATGGAAGTTATTTTCAAATGGGAATAATTCTCTTGAAGTGAAATTATATATTATTAAAGAACATAAATAATATTAAATAGTTCCATATATCATTTTTTGGTATGGTAATGATGTATTTGATAAAATTTTAATGATAATTATTCTGTTTATTTTTGACAGTTTTTCCAACTATCACAAAATAGTTTCATTTTATTTAATATTATGTCCATATATTAGTTCCAAAAAATTAAATAAGTTATAATATACATATTAAAGTATTATTAAACTATAATAATAGTTTTATGACCAGACTTGAAAGTGGAATTGAAAAATGAAAAATCATTATTCATGGAGACAGTTAACCACCATTATTTGGACAACAATTTCTTTTTTTAATTTGTGGAGATGAGAAAATAGGTGGAAATAAGGTATTACATTATCAATATAAAATTATAGTACATAAATTATTTTGGAGTTATTATGATTCAATGTATGAAGGAGTTTAGGAAAAGAAAATAAATTAAAAGAGATGGTTTGAGAAAGTAACGTCTTAAATATCTCCTCTATGAAGGAGCACTTAAAGAACTTGGAATTGGTATTTTGTTGATACCATTAGATATTAGACATGGGGAAGAGTTTTGGAAAGGTAATTGGTTAGATTAGTGATAAGATACGATGATTATAAGGCATGAGGATAAGGGGCGGTGAGGGATGATACTTATAGGGTGAGGAGTGTGGTTTTTTTGATTGGATGGGTACTATCAAAATTTTGTGGGGAATTTCTCACAATTTTTTTATCCCACTAACTAAGTTAACACATAAAGGGGTAATGTATGTCTGGACAGAATAATGTAATTAAATCTTTAATGTTCCCCAAGAAGATGTTAATCACTGTGCATGTACTCACCCTACCAACCAGTGGAGAAGGTTTTATGATATACAATGACAATTCAATGAAAAGATTGGATTTTTTTACTTATGAAGAATGATAATGTGATAACCTACACCTCACAACAGATGAATATCCATGATAATAACTAATTAATTCATGATATGGAGTTAGCGATTTTAATATTCACTCTACAGATTTGGTGGCACTATCTCTACGGTGAGAAGTGTGACATATATACCAATCATAAGAGTCTAAATTATATATTCACATAGAAGGAGCTCAACATTCATAAAAAAATATGGTTATATCTAATCAATGGCTATTATTTCCCTATTTAATACAATTTAGTAAGGGTGAAAAAGGTAAATAATGATCTTAATAGAAAATATCCTACTACTATATCCATGATGTGGATTGAGAGAGACCATATCTTCTTGGATATGTAAAGGATGGATCATAAAATTATAATGGAAGGAAATATATATTACCTTTACCAAATGATTTCCCAACCATCTATCAAATATAATATCATGGAGGTAAAAAGGGATGACCTAGAGTTACAAAAGAAGATGAATGTATTAAAGGAAGGGAAGCTACATTATTTCCACATCAATGATTATGGTGTGATTCAGTTTTAAATGAGGATTTGTGTTCCTTTATCACCTGAGATAAATAAGGATCTATTGGATAATGCACATTGATCATATTTCTATATCCATACTAGAAATACCAATATGTACCATGATCTTTTAGAACACTTCTGGTTGGACAACATGAAGAAGGAGATTGCAGAGTATATCTCAAGGTGTTTTGAATGTCAGAAAGTTAAAGGAGAGAGAAATAAGTCCAAAGGGATGATTCAACCATTTCCTATACCTATGTAGAAATAGGACAATGTCACCATAAAATTTTTCAATGTTATCTGGAATATATCCAAAGGAAATAATGTAATATGGTTTATAGTGGATTGGATCACCAAGAATACCCATTTTATTTCTATTCAGGAATATGTATCACTTCAAAAACATTCCATGATATATGTGAAGTAAGTGGTGAGACTGCATGGGGTTCCAAATTCAATTTTCTTTGATTATGATCTAAGGTTCACATATAAATTATAGATAATTATTCAACTTAATTTGAGTAATGAATAGAATTTCAGCATGGCCTATCACCCCCAAACTAATGGCTAATTTGAAATGACTATTTAGAATCTTGAGGATATACTAAGATCCTTCTCAATGAAATTTAAAGGAGGATGGGATCAAAATATCTCATTGGTTGAGTTATTATATAACAATATCTTAAAATTGAGTATTCAAATAGCTCCATATGAATCTCTGTATGGGAAGTGATGTAGAACACCAACTTGTTAGGATGAAGTTGGTGAATGAAAGCTACTTGGGCATGATATTGTAAAATAGATGATGTAGAAGGTTCAAGACATCCAAAAACAAATTAAATATGCTCAATGTTAGTAAAATATCTATTCTAATAACCAGAAAAGGGGCTTCGAGTTTGATATTGGAGACAAATTTCTTCCTAAATATCACCGTGGAAGAGAGTCATGTGGTCTAGAAAGAAAGGGAAGCTTATCCCAAGGTACATTATTTTCTTTGAGATCCTTGATCGCATAGGAGCAGTGGCCTATCAACTTTCACTTTCACCATGTATGGTTCAAGTTCATGACATGTTCCATGTATCAATCCTGAGGAAGTACATACCCAATCACTCACATGTAATGAATCTAGAGGTCGTATAACTAGAGAATTAACCCTCATACTAATAACAACCAGTGAAGATGTTGGACTGCATAGACAAAGTTCTACACAACAAGATAACTCACCTTCTCGAAGTGTTATAGATGAACTATATGTATGAAGAGGTTACATGAGAGCCAGAGGAAACAATAAAACAAAAATAACCTCATCTATTCTCAATTGAGAATATTAGTTGAAATTTTGGAGAATAATTTCTAATGGGGGAAACAATATAACAACACAGTGTTTATTAGTTATATTTATTTCCAAATAAATGTGTTTTGTATTATATTATAAAATATTATACACATTAAAATATAGATAAAACAAATTATTTCATTAAAAAATAATGTTATATTAATTATAAATGAAAATAATTTCAATTTAAAACATTACAACATGATATATAATATAAAATACAATATCTAAAATGGGAAAATATAGATCACCCCAATCTACTAGAATCATTACCCCCACTACCAACACTATAAAAACAAAAAAAATTTAGTAAACCAATAAATATCTTATAAAATAAAAATATATAAACTTGATAGGAATTGAGTTAAATTTTTATTGAAATAATGAAGTGGTATATATAGGAGGTAATGTGACTGTTGTAATAGTAATATGACTGTTGGAATAGTAACCCGACTATTAGGAATAATAGCCTGACAGTTGGAATATTAATCTTACCTAAAAATAATAAATTTTGATATAAATAATATTTATAATGATTAATTTATATAAATATAAATTTTATAATGTAAAAAAATAAATATCATGATTCAAAAACTCAAAAAATATAAGCGCATTTTTAATAAAATGTACTTTAAAGTATATTGTAAAAATCATTCTTATATTAAAAATTAAAATTAACTATTTTAGAAATTTATTTTGATAAAATAAATATAATTTTATAAATTATAATATTTAAATTATCTAGGTTTTAATTTTTGGTAATTTTTTTGAAATACTTCAATTTTTAGGTGAATAGTGAAAATATAGTTTTTCCCCATAACCTGTGTATCTTAAATTACATAATTTATGCTATAATAATGACATAATACTTTTTATAACTTGATGTTCAACAATTAAATATTTAATTACATAAATAATTCATTAAAATATGATAAAATTAATATTTTCCAAAGCCTAAAAATCTAAAGTATTAAATTAAAATATTATTTTCCCATTTTTCCACCTTTCCTTTGGATTAGACTAATGAATTCGAATTATAAATTTAAATTATAAAACCCATTATATTATATTTATATATTATTTTTTATTGTACAAAATTAACTGATACATGTTTTACCTTTGATATAATATTGTATTCATTTTTATTCTAAAAATACCCCTCTACTTAAGTATAAATCACCCCTCTCACATACCTTAGAAAAACACTCCTCCCACCCCTTAAAAATCCCAATATCTACCCAAATATTACATATAAATTACATTATAATACATAAGGAAATTATGGCTCAATACAACTCAAATCACCAAGGGAGTTATAGTGTGGTACAAGAGAAGCTACACTGAGGAGATACCAAGTCTCTATTAACTCTTTCCTATTTTCTTCTTCTCTTTATTCATTTTCCCTATTAATTTAAAAAAATATACTAAAAAATTAATTTCTAATTAAGTTAAAATTAAATTAATTATGTTAACCTAATGTAATTATCATATTTATGACAAATATAAATGTCATACTTCCCTTTCTCGCTCTTTTGTCAACGTCCCGTTAAAGGTCAGTTAACCACCTATGAAGATATTTCCAAGAAAATTCTTGTAACCACCTTGATTTATGGATATTATTAATTATATATAATATATAAATAATTAATTGCATATAATATAATCATTTATAGTTAATCATACATTTCTATAAATGACTTTGAACAAAAATAGATAAATCAAAGTGAAATATGAAATTTTTAAGAAAAACATGATATCAAAACACATCAATTTCATCGAAAGAAATTATGAAATATAATTAAATAATTATAATTTATATATAGTTTTATAAATGACTATAATTTACTTCTAGATCAATTTTTTAATGAATCTTTGTTTTTTATTTAGGAAGCTCAAAATCGACAAAATAAAGCGGGAATTAAGGTAAGGGGATTCTCTAACCCAACTCCTTTTCTTTGAGTTTTCCCTATCACATGACATATTTGGTATGAATATTACTATAATTTTCCTTAAATATAATTTAATTTTTCTTTTTTTTAGGGATATACATGTTTCCAAATTGATTCTATGATAAATACCAATATTTTACAAAATAACTCTTCTTTCCAAAACAAATATTTGACTCATCTTGAGTGGTTTCTTCCTTACATGAGAATGATCATTCTTATACCAAATATTTTCTTTTTCATTTAGGAACCCCAATTTTATTAATGAAATCATGATTCATGAAATCATTATGAATCCTATTCGTTTCCATGGGTTCATTCATGATTATGATTGCAACATGTTCTATGTGGAATACATTATTATTTAATTATTATGATGTGATGGGTGGGACCAAAATTATATATCACTCCAATGAATTGGATAATGTGATTTATATCATGGTATGATGTGTATTGTGTATGAACATGATATTAGATTTGTTCAAAATAATGATGTTATGATTATGAACATATGTTATTCAGGAACATGATGCTAGATTTGTTCACAACTATGTGTTGTATTTGATCGCTAAACATGATGTTTAATTTTTATGAATTTCCACCTTCCATGGCTTTATCAAAATTTTCCCTCATTATCTTGATGATGATCATATGAATATGATATTATGATTATGCTAATTCTCACTCATGTTATATTGATTCATTTCCCTTATTCATCCTTTTATTTAGGTTTTATCTAACCCATTTAATTGATGTATATCCTCAGGTGATTATTTGTAATAAGAAGAACATGGGGGGCCACTAAGAAGATAAATAAGAAGGAATCAAATAGTTTTTATGTTTTATTATGTAAAAGTTATGATGTGCCTAATTTTTACAAGACACTAAAACTTTTTATCCTGTATTTGTAACTCTATTATGTTTTTTTCCTAAAAATTATGTAACAGTCATGTAAGAAAAAGTAAGGTCACTATATCTGTGTTCCCTATGTGAATAAAGAAGTTTGAGCTATGTGGATCATTCAAAATCTCTTTCATTATCTTAAAATTGGGTGATAAATATAGTCATGACCCATATCTTACAACACCTTCCTCATAAATTTTGAACACTGAGGACTTTCGCTTACTCATAGATTCGAACTTTTTTTTAATTTATAAATCATTTATTTAGGAATCCTTTATCATATCTAAATGGGATGGTTTGGAAATAATTTATAAAATTAATCATGATATACCTTCCTTTATGATTCCCAAGTCCATACTTTAAAATTCTAAGATTATTGTATACTTCTCAATTCTCATCATTGATAAAGTTATATTATACTTTCTACTTATAAAATTTACTACTTTTTTTTTACCCGGATGATAATAAATTGAGAAGTCATAATCCTTGATGAGATCTAACCATCTTCTGTAGTGCATATAGATATCATTCTGTGTGAAGGTATATTTGAGTGATTTATTATTAGAATATATCTCACACTTATCCCCATAGAGATAATTTCACTATATTTTGAACATGAAGATCACAACCACTAACTCCACATCATTCATGAGACATTTTTTCTCATGAACTTTAATCTTCCTTGAGGTGCATGATATCACATTATCATTTTGAATCAGTACATATCCTAATACATTTTTTAATAATAACTGTATATCACAAAGAGTTTACCACTTTTCGATAATATAAGTACTAGTGTAGTGATAAGCATTCTTTTCAACTCTTTGAAGTAGTCTTTGTATTCACCAGTCTAGAAAAAAATTACTCCCTTAAAAGTCATCTTGTTTGGTAGGTCTGATTATCATGATAAGTGATTTATAAATTATTGGTAATACCCATATAGACCAAGAAAACAATGGATCTCCGTTATAGAAGTTAGTATGGCCCGATCCTCAATTATGTATATTATAAAAGGTTCCATAGATTTTCTTTATAGGTGATAAAATTCCCTAATAATGACACTTTTATTGGGAAAAATGACATTCAAAAATAGAAACAGAGTCTAGTTGGTATTTTTTATCAATCCACATTAGGTTTATCATGGATTTTTCAAGGAAAGTGATCTTATAGTACAAGATGGATATAGTGTTGAAGATGGTGTCATTTACCTGTGTTTTCCAAATTCATGGTCTAAAAAATTAGGAGGATGGAGGAAGATTCATGAAAGGTAGTTTTCCAGGGTTGAATCTTCCCAAATATGGTAAAGTCATGAGTTTTGTGATGAATGGGTTTCGTGAAGACTGGGTTTCACAAAAAGTTGATCTTTACAAAGGTATGGATCTTCATGAATGCACGATGGAAATATGGTATTATTTGTGACTAAAAAAATAATCATGAGTGTACATTGGGTTAACATTGAATCTTTGTGACTATAAGAAGCCTCAAGAATGGGTTTTATTTAACTGGGGATTTGTAAATGGAGGAGTTTTATGAAATTGATTTTGGAGGTTTGAGAAAAGTCTACTAGAGGTGTGGGATCTTCATCACAAAATGTTCTTATAAATAGGCGGCCAACCCTACTTTATTTTACATAATGAGAATTGGAGAAAATCATAAATCACTCAAATTTCATGAAGTCTAGGAGATTCATAAATCTTGAATTTTATATGATCTTGAGCATCATAAAAATACTGGTTAAGTCTTAACTAATTCCAATTCTTTTTAGTTATAGAAGTTTTTGAGAGATTGAGAGTTTCATGAAGACTTAGTATTCTATTAAGAATGTGAGATTCGAGATGGTAGTGTTCTCTGTGAAGGATATAAGATTCATGAAGTTTTGGAGCTTCATGAAAGTGTGTGGGTTATTGAAGGATTGTATTTATTTAAAATATAAAGGGGGTTTCATGAAGGCTAGGAGCTTCATGAACATTTGTGTGGAATATCTGGTTCTAGTGAACATTGATTTTAAGTGCACTAAATCAGGACTATGGTTCAAGTAGAGTCTCATGATAGTCATGAAAATAGACATAAAATAAAATATACTAAAGTGACATTCATGTCATTAAAATGAGTAAGACTTCTCCCAAATAAGTTAGCTAAGGGGATTCGATAAAAGTGTTATGAGGGGGGAAGTATGTTGTCCCTAAAATCTGGTAAAGGTAGTATTCATAACACATAGTGACTGCATATGAACTTATTTAATCCACAATAACTAGTGAAGCATAGTGGATTTTGGTACAATCGACACACTTTCAACGTATGTTCCTTGGACGAGCCCTTAGTGGTGAACCAAGTAAAACTGATTTATTATCTCTTTGAATCTGAATGTTTAATTTCAATACAACTTCATGAGATAGATTTGAATAATTACTAGAAATATAGGAATCTTATTTTCTACTTTAAAAGAAAATTTTGACTCCATGATTCACCCCTTCCCTCTCTGGGTGTTATAGGTTCATAAAAGTAGTATTAGAGGTAGGTTTTTGGAGTTAAATATATAATTATGTGTTCATGGATAATATAATGGATTTTAGGGGTGTTACCCTCTTTTATGGAAGAAAACTACAAATTTGGAAGAATATGATGAGATATCATCTTAGATCCATTGGTATTTAAGTTTTTTTCCACTACTTCATGGATTCAGGTCACTGATGTGACAAGACTGTTCATGACTAAAATAGGTAAGAATTTTTTTGATGAAGATGGAAAAGCTCAAAATATTCATACTACATCAATTTATGATAAAATATATTTGAATGTGATGAGTTTCACTATATCCAAGTCCATGTGGGATAAACCAAAAATATATATTAAGGTGATCATAATGTAAAGGGGTCCACACTTCAAGTCTTTCACAATCAGTTCAATGATCTGAAAATGCATCTAAATGAAAAAATAGCTTCTTTAATCCCCTAACTGAAGTTTTTGAAAAATTCAAGGAATTTATAAATAAATTAAGGATATTGATGTTATCAAGAAAATATTTAGAAGGATTATTCCTATGTATAATCTAAAAGTATTATCCCTTGAGGAAAGAGATCTGTCTAAGATTTCTCTTAAGGATCTTCTAAGCAGTCTAGTGTCATATGAAACGAGTGTTAAAAAAGAAGATGAAATAACTTGTGTTATCAAGGAAATTTAATTCAATTCCATGGAAAAAATATTATTTTCAGAGTTATTTATAATAAGGAAGTATAAATTCTTTCTCTATTTTGAATGAAATTCAAGAGAGGAAAAGGGATATTTAAAGGAAATCTTTTGATGGAATATTTTTGGCGTGGTGAACTAGGGTTCATTGGTTCTTAATGCCCATGAAAATTTTATAATATATATTGTGAAGATAAAATCCTAAAGAATCATTAGAATAAGTTCTCTACCATAGGAGACTTCAAATAATGACTGATATTTTAGATAAATAGAAAAATTAATAAAGAAGAATGAGATGGTAATGAATTTTTGGAAGCTGTTGAATCAGAGTTTAAATATGAACCCCAAGTATACTTTATGGCTACAGTTGAAAATTTAGAACCCACAAAAGAAAAAGATAATAATTTTCTTGGAATTTTTTATCTCATGGTATAGATTTAGGGTGCTCTTTATTATCTTGATAATGAAATAAAGAGAAAAGAAGATAAGATCTATGATGAAAGATCCATCTGAGTATGTTAATCATCTTGAAGTAAAACATGATCGATTATAAGTAGAGTCCTAAGAACATTTGAAAACTCTTTTATTCTTGAATGAGGTTTTGGAATTTAAAGTCAGGATTAAAGTGTAAGAAAAAGTCATAAATGAAAATATATTGAGACTGTTGGAAAATTATATGATAATTGAGGGAATTGAATAAAGATTTGTTACTATAAGGAGTAAAGTGGAAACTAAATCAAAATTGAATGAAACAAAGAAGAAATTATAGTTTATAAAATTAATATATGTAGACCTACTACAAAGATCTAAATATGGTTATAAAGGATTAGAGAATTCCATGAATATTAAAATATCCACAATTATGGGAAAAGGTTTAATTGGATGTGATTATAAAACACCAAAGGCTAGAAACAGGATGAGCCAAAATAATGGGAAGAAGAAAGTTGGACATATCAAAAAAGGAACCTTATGTATTAACAAAGAAAGATTCAAATAAAATAGAAAAGAGATCTAAAATTATCCTTATGTTTTCAGAGAGGATCGACAGTCAAATTCCTTTACAAAATAAGGGGACATGAGTAGGAATGGAAGTTATAAGACTTTTCATTTTATGAAATATCAATTCTATCAATTTATAGGCCATACTATGTATTACTGTGAAAATTAAAGGAGTTATCTGAATGGGGGAAGTGACTGGAATTCAAAAAAGGAGAATGTGACCATATAATTCATTATATAGAGGAAATAGTTTCTATGTGTATTATTTTTACTATTCTAATTATGGCTATAAATATATTCATTACAGGAAGAGGAAAGGTGGGAACAATACCTAAAAAAATTAGAGACAAGTCAATACCCGCCAACCAAGCAGAGTTATTATAAAAAATAGGCATTCTCATCTAGAAGAGGAATATTAGTATGATGGACACATGCATATTGAAAATATATTGGAAAGGATATATTTATTCTCTACCCAATAAAGTATCTCTTAGTAGGAAAAGAAGAAAATTTAAAAAAACAACCTTTTAGAAATAACTCTTAAAGCTATAAAGAATAGTAGTAACTAGATTCTTGATAGTGGATTCTCATCCCGCATGATATAAAATGAATATTTGTTGAAAATTCTTAATAAAATGGTTAATGGAATAGAGATATTTGGCAAATAATGTGCTTTAAATATCAAAGGAAGTGAAAAAATTTGAAAATGATGAGTTGAGGAAGACTGATGTTCTCTATTTAGACGGTATGCGTCACAATCTCCTAAGTGTGATCCAACTACATGACTAATAAAAATAGTGAAATTTAATCAGAAGGTGTGCACTATCAAAGTAAATATATACAATTATCTCATGAAAGGATGTAGAACATATGGAAATTTATACTAGGTTGACAGTAAAGAGACCACTTTTTACTTAACAGTTGAAGAAGAGAACAAATTTTGGCACTGGAGGTTGGATCAAATTAATCAAAAAGGAATGGATCATATATCTAATATGAAAATTTTCATTTAAATTACCAATATAAATCATGAATGATAAAGGACATGTGATTATTTCATGTTCAGAAATATGATTGGGAGTTTATATTGGATGAAGAATAAAAGGGAATCAAATATGATTGATCTCATCCACAAAGATGTATGTGGCCCAATAAATGTGGATAGAACATATGGAGAGAGGTAATTAATTATTTTTATTAAGTATTATAGTATAATATCTTGTTTAATTAATCTTTATAGGAAACAACAAGTTCTTGATTTCATGAAGAGTTATCATCTAATAGCTAAGAATGAAACTTTCCACGCAATCAAGATACTATGATATACAAATGGAGGAGAATACACATCGATTGAATTTTAAAATTATCAAAAAACCATGGGATAATTCATGAGGTGTATTTAGTAAGAACCCCTAAATAAAATGGGGTTTTTGAATATATAAATAAATAGGTGAACAATTTTTCTATAACTATAATGATCGAGAGTCGTGTTCCTCGTCATTATTAGGAATAGGTTGTTCAAGTAGTAATGTACACTAAAAATCATAAATGGATTTTTATGGGAGAAACAAATATTCCATATGATATATGGTATGGAAATAATCCCTCTCTAAAGTATTTTCATATTTTTGAAAGTAAAATTTTTATCCTAAATAAAGAATGAAATCAAGGCATGTATTGTGATGCTGCAGATGAAGGAATATTCCTTGGATATTTAATGAAAATAAAATCTCAAAAAATGTTTCAATAATCATATTATATTTTTTTGGGAATCAATGATGTCAATATCATTGAGTATAAAACCATAAATACCTATAGCAACTCATTTTTTGATATGGTTAAAGATGAAGAATAAATTGAACAATGGAAAGATTCAAATAAAGAAACCATATAAGTCCTGAAAACATTAGGGCTCACAAAATGATGTTGATTCAAAATAATAATCAGAAGAGGAAACCATTGCTGAATAAATCTCATCAGAACCTTACAGGAGAAATAGAAGATCATAAATTGATAAATCCAACATTATTAGGAATTTGACTACACCCACAAAGATAAGGAGAATGAAAAATGAAGCACATCCAGCCTTCCAATTAGCTGTGTAACCAACCTCATTTGAAGAAGTTATCAATTATGAATCATAGGTTAAGGCCATGAATGAAGATTTGGATTAGATTGACAAGAATTAGACATGGGAACTTATTAAGAAACCCAAAAATCAAAATTTTATTGGAACAAAGTGGATCTTTAAAACAAATTCGATGAGAATGGAAATGTGATTAGAAACAAGAAACATATAGTGTGTAAAGGATATGCATATATTAAAGTCATTGATGTTGAAGAAATGTTTTCTCCAGTAGCTAGAATAGAATTGATCGGGATTTTCCTTGCAATGGAAATTTAAAGAGGGTATAATGTATATTAGATGGATGTCAAAATTTCATTCTTAAATGGATTTCTTGAAGAAGAATTTTATATTGAACAACCAGTGGGATTTCTAAATGGAAATGATGAGACTAAGGTATATAGATTAAAGATAGATTTCTATGGTTTAAATTAGGAACCACAAGCATGGTATTATATAATATATTCTTATCTTAAGAAGCTTTAATTTAAAATAGGTGGTTTATACCATAATCTCTATGTGAATATTTTTCAGAAATATCAATTTATGGTGCTTGTGTATGTGGAAGATATTATTTTTGGTGGAATCAAGTAGGGATTGGTGGAAGAATTCACTAACCACATGAAATATGAATTTTAAATGTCTATTATTGGAAAACTCACTTACATTTTGGGCCTATAGGTGTTTCAAAATAATTCATATACCTTCATATTTAGAAAAAATAGGTAAAATAGATGCTAAATAAATTATGTATGCATTAATACAAAATAATGTTGACTCTAATTATAGTCGGGATAATAGTTGGGAATCATGAAAATGGGACATTTGTGGATCCCACCCCATATAATAAAATAATTGGAAGCTTATTATAATTTACTACAGCATGACCATATATTGTATTTGCAACATGCTTAGTGGGCCTCTTTTAAATTAATATAAATAAAGATAATTTGGTAGTAGTTAAATGAATGCACTACCATCTGATCTCATTTCAACATTCTACATGTTTTTGTTTCTCCACATTACCATATTTACATGAGGTATATTAAAGATAAAATCAATTTTTTATTATACTTTTTATCCTTAGTTGGGACCAAGTTGGATGGAGAAGAAAGTAAGAAGAGTTTGTTGTTACAGAGTGCTGTCTTTTGTTGTCAAAGAAGATAAATCAAATAACTTTGTAAAGAACATTGAAAATTAGACGATTCTTTACTAATTTGTATTTCAAAAATATCATAAGTTTGGATAACTTGTGATGCAAGCCTTATGAAGAAAGGGGGTGTAATGGTGATTCTAGTCCAATGATGTTTTGATTGTAATGTATGATGATGCTGGAGGATAGAGAGGTTTCAGTACTTCCCATTGAAAATATAAGGATGATAAAGTTGTTCGATAAAAGGATAAATATCGCGATAGTGGATTTCATGATGAAAGATGAAGAATGGTTATGAGATACACTGAAGAGAGAACATGACAAAGTAATGAATGATATGTGGGCGACACAAAAGAACGTTCTAAAATGGAACAAATTTCCAGTGTTTGGAAATTTTTAGGGCCAAAAAATCAGGAGATGAAGAAATGTGTTTTGGAAAAGGATGTTGCGTGCAAGTTTGAAGATGGTTTGGTATGTTTCAAACAATTGGTGTTCCATGATCCAAAAATCAAAATCTGATAAAGGAGTGGCTTGCGCGAATGATTGGGGTTTTGCGCACAAGATTGTTTTTTGCACACAAGATTGAAGGTAGTTTGGAATCTTGTATGCAAGCCAAGATACAAGGTCCAAACATTGAAAAATGGAAAAATAAGGAAGTCAAGAAAAGATTCAATAAGTGCGTGAAAGAAGAGGTTAGCGTGAAAGTGGATTACACACCAAAGGTGACGAAAAATGGGGTTTTGCGCTCGAGGCTTGATTTGAAGTCCAAAATTCAAAAAATGGTAAAATCATGAAGTGTGCGAAAGATTATTAGAAGTGCGCAGAAGATAAGGTTAGCACAAAAGAGACTTACACACCCCAGGTGATGTCAAATGGGGTTTTGCGCGACGCATCAGGATCTTGCTCGACAGATCAAGGTTCTTGTGCATAGGGGTCAATGAGGTCTATAAATAAGAGGTGAACCCATCCAAATATAAATGCTCAAAACATAGAGAAATACTGAGCTCTGAGGTTCGGAAAAATATTAAGAAAAAGAGAGTGCATGGAATAAATAGAGTTTCATGCAAGAAGAAGATGTTGCACGCAAGAAGAGAGCTGCACACAAGAAGAGAGTTGCGCGTAAGAAGAGAGTTGCATGCAAGATTGAAGTTTCGCGCAAGAGGTGTTTCACGAAAAAAGTTGAATCTTGCGTGTGTGGAATAAAGGTTTCGCACAGGACAACTAAAAGGGTGCAGGAAAGATTTGGGGTCTTCGCATGTATTCAGTTGTGCGTATGATAGTTATTACCAACTTTTGGGTAAGAATGTGAAGATTTGTACTTCAAAGAATACACCTGTTCAATTGTAAAGAAGCACTGAAATAATGTAATTCCCTATTTGTGTTAAGAGGGTGTACACATGCTTGAATATTGTTTTCCAAGTGCTATACAAGTGTATGGGTATATCCTACTCATTATATTCCACATCAAATTATTATTTTCTAGTGGATTGTGTGGTACTGGATTATTTCCGTACCATACCAATGACATAGCTACTCTTGTTGAGTAGTGAAACTTTTAAATCTTGTGTTCCTATGGTTGTGTGTGTTTAGTAGGGAAGAAACTCTTTAATAGAAGGTGAATGTTGTTTCAAAAATAAGGAAACATAAAAAGAAAAAGATATCACTGATTCTACTTTTCCCCCTCTCAATGATACTTGGATCCTGATTGGGAACATCAATTGGTATTAGACGGAGGTTTCCTTCATTTGTTCTTTGCTGAATTTTTGAAGAGAGGTTTTGATGGAGAATATGAATTTCATGAATAGTAAAAGGATTTTGATATTTTATTGTAGGAATTATCATATTTGGAAAGATAGAATGACGCTTTATCTTATGTCTCTTGAATATAAAGTCCTCAAAACTACAACAGATGGATTTCCTGCTATAGACGACAAAGTTTCTATTACTCCTTTCAATAAGAAGAATTTTGAGAATGATGGAAGAGCTAAAAATGGGTTACTATCATCTCTTTCTGAGAGTTAATTTTTAAGAGTTAATGGTGTTTCTACAGCCAAAGGAATATGGGACAAAATGAAGAATATCTATGAAGGAAATACAGAAGTAAAGAAGGGAAAACTAAAAATCTAGAGGCTGAAGTATGAAGACATGAAAATGGGAGAATCTGAATCTGTTGGGTACTTCTTTACCAGGATAAATGATATTGTCTATACAATCAGATGTCTTGGTGAAATGTTGTAAGATTATACAGTTGTTGAAAAGTTATTGAGAATTATTCCCAAAAAATTTGATGCTAAAGTTTCATCACTGGAAGACTGAGACCCTGAAATATTATCTCTAGATGATTTTCATAGCACTCTTTTAACTTATGAAACAAGAAGGGAGATGACTATGAAGAGAAAAATAAAAGCCGATAGAGAAATTTCTTTCAAGGCAGAAAAGAAAGAAAAGTCGAAGAAAATTCATTTTGAAGAAGAAGCTGGTAAATCCGACTCTGAAAATGTGGTATGTAAAAATTTTGATGAAATTTTATCCTTGTTTTCTAAAAATGTTAAAATAGGCACTAGGAAATACAAATGGAAACTCCCTTTGAAATGTTTTGAATGTGGAGCAGTTTTACACTTTGTGGCTAATTTCCCTAAAAAGGGTAAAGATGATGATAGTTATGAAGAAGAAAGAAGAACAAGAATGTTATGGAAGAAATAGGGTGGAAAAGATAAATATTCTGGAAGGTGTAAGGATAAAAATTTATTCAAATAAAAAAGAATAATATTTTTGTCAAAAGATGAAGAAGATGATGATAGAGAAACTGAATATGAAAAATCTATTATTGAGATAGCTAGAGAGAGTACTAGTGAATAATGATGATTATTAGAGTAGTAGTACTGAAGAAGAAGAAACTCAACTTGAACAATATCTGAAACAAGAGCTAAAGCAATGTTTGAGAAAGATCAGAAGGCTTGAGAAGGAAAACAGAAAATTGACAAATAAAAACTCTTCATCAAATGGACAAACATGTTTTATTGACAAGAAAGATAAATATGAAAATGAGATTTATGATATAAAAAATTATCTTGAGAGATACAAGAATCATAATTATCATCTGGAAGTAAAGATTAAGGCAAAATAAGATGAGTAGGAACTTTTCCGACATTAACTTTCTAAAGATGTGGAAACAAACACAAGGTTCAAAAATTTTGTTTCAGAATTTGGTGAATGTTCTACTATAAATGATACTAATAAGAATCCACAAAAGTTTCTATCAAAGATTGAAATTAATTATGGAATAGGTACCGATAAGAAAATTATTGTAAAGGGTACATATGTTGTCAAAGTTAGCAATACTGAAAAATCAGAATAATCTAAAAATATTGAGTCTAGAAAGATGTCTACCACTTCTGGTTCCAGTAAGAATGAACATAAATATGAGCTAAAGAAGAAAGTTACAATTAAAAATATGAAGGTCGATGGTCAGCATAATTTTGTTAAAAATATTGTTGAGAAGCATGTTCACAACTCCAGTCAGTATGGAAGTTTCTGAGGAAAATATTCATTCTATGGCTACTGCTGGTATTTTGGTGGATTTGGGAACATGAAAAATATGTGTTGGTTCAACCAAAAATATTACAACTATTCCACATGTTTTGAATGAAAAGGATTGAGGGGGAGTCAATCCTTTAAAAAGATAAAATATCCAATGAAATTTCAAAAGATATCTGAGAAGGTTGGTGTGAAAGTTGAGAATAGGTTCCGACCACTAGAAACTATTTGTGAAAGATGTGATTGACCTTGAAATCTTGTTAAGGGTTGCCTTTGTGTGTTACTAGAGAAACAGAAGTTTCTTAATCATCCTCATAAGCCAGAGTTTTTAAAATTTAAAAGGGACATGTATGATAAGTCTAAAAAGAAAGATTTCATGGTTGTTTGTCCAGAACACATTGATTTGGCTAGGAAATTAGAAGAAGCACAACAAAAAGTGGAAGAAAAGGAAGGAAAAAATCTCTCCATGTCAAAAATGATTTTAAAGCTAACAAAAGATAACATCCATGGATTCTTGATAGTGGGTGTTCCTCTCATATGATATTAGACTTAAAGATGTTGAAGAATGTGAAAGAATTCAGAGAAGGATAATTGACATTTGGAAATGATGAATATTTAAGGATCAAAGGTGTTCGATAAACCATCATTAAAAAAAGAAGAGATGAAATCTAGGAAAACACTATATGTTGATGGGTTGAAACATAAATTTCTTAGTGTGTCACAACTCTATGATGAGGGAAATAAAGTTAACTTTAGAAAATATGGATTTTTTGTGAAAAGTGAAAATTATGGGAATATAGTTACAAGAGGCCAACATACAAGAGGGAATTTTTTCTAAGTTGGTGAAGTGCAGAACTCTTGTTACATGGGTTTGGTGGATAAAAATTAGTTATGGCATAAAAGGTAGGGATATATGGGTTAGAGAAATATGTTCAAGTTATCAAAGAAATATAGTGTCCGAGATATGCTTGATTTATCAGGAAGAAGAGATTGGTGTTTCACTATTTGTGATTAAGAGAAGATTACAAACTCTATTCATAAGAGAGTTGAAATTCACTCAAAAAGACCACTGGAACCAATACACTTTGATATCTATGGAACAATGAGAATGCAATCTACAAAGGGAGATAACTACTTAATTACATTCATTGATGACTTTAATCGCATTACTTGTGTTATGTACATGAGACATAAGTCAGATTCCCTAAAAATGTTTAAGAGTTTCAGGAGGAAAGCAGAGAAGGAATGTGAGTATTTATTGAATATGTTGAGAACTGATAATGGTGGAGAATATAATAATGAATATTTTTAAAGTTTCCTCAACAAACATGGAATTCAGCATGAGTTCAGTTCACCATATACACCTCAACAAAATGGGGTTTCTGAAAGAAAGAATTGAAGTCTGGTGGAAATGGGGAGAACTATGTTACTTGAACACAGTCTTTCTCATTATTATTGGAGGAAAGCCATGAGCACTGCTATATATATTCAGAACCATTATTTCTATAGGCCAAACTCAGATATGACTCCATACAAAATGTTCTATGTAAAAACTCCATGTTTGAAACATGTAAGAGTTTTTGGAAGTCCATTCATTATAAAGAAGAAAGGTGGAAACCTTGGAAAGTTTGAGCAAAGAGGAGATGATGAAATTTTTATTGGCTATGCTCCAGAAGGAAGAGGATATAGATGTATCAACCAAAAAACAGGAATAATTATTTATTATTCAGATGTAAAAGTTGATGAAAATGTTGAGAAAGAAAAACAATCATATATTGATGTGGAAGTTGAGCAGGATATAGAAGATTTTGCTAATGATTCTGATAATGTTTTTGACTATGTTAATCCTACTCAAGAAGAGGAATCCGACTCAAAAATCTTGTGTGATGAGGATTAAGTTCGAATAACTCATCATAGTATGGGGAAACAAGTGGTGTCTCAGAACATTATTGGAGATCAACATCAGAGGGTTCAAACAAGAATAACAACGAATGCTATAACACATACTTCAATTTATTTGAAAGTTGAACAGAATGATGTAAATGAATCATTTGAGCATCCAAATTGGGTTCATTCTATGAATTAAGAGCTTGATCAAATAGATAAGAATGATACATGGGAACTTATACCCAAGCCAGACAACAAGAACATTATTGGTACAAAGTGGGTTTTCCAGAACAATCTAAATAAAGAAGGTAAGGTAATAATAAACAAAGCAAGATTGGTTTGCAAAGGGTATTTACAAATTGAAGGCATTGATTTTGATGAAACCTTTTCTCTAGTAGAAGGATTATAAAAAATAAGAATCTTTCTTACTATTGCTGCACAACGAGGATACAAAATCTTTCAAATGGATGTAAAATCCGAATTCTTGAATGGTAACCTTGACGAGGAAGTTTACATTGATCAACCTAGTGTATTTGTTATTGGAAAGGATGAAAGTTATGTGTGTAGGTTGAATAAGGCTTTGTATGGGCTAAAACATGATCTGAGGGCATGGTATTCTAAATTAGATACTTGCTTGAGGAAGATGAATTTTAAGAAATGTAGAGTTGACATCGATATTTACATCAAGAACTGTTAGAAGTTTTCACTAATCTTTATTTTTTACATTGATGACATTATATTTGCTGGGAATGATGAAAGACCATGTGAAAGATTTTCTACGGATATGAAGAAGTTATTTGAGATGTCCATACTGGGGAAAATGAAATACTTTATTGTGCTACAAATTTCACAGAAGAAGAATCACACCTTTCTATCTCAAGAAAAGTATGCTAAGGAACTTCTAAAGAAGTTTAGCATTAAAAATTTGAAACCAGTGTCCACACCAATTTCAGTGGAAACCAAGTTGTCTAAAGATGGAGAAGGCAAGGAAGTTGATTAGAAAGAGTTTCAAAATTTTATTGGAAGTCTTTAATATTTGACTACCTCAAGAATCTAAATCGTCTATGCTGTCCCTTTATGTGAAATATTTCAGAGTGCTCCTAAATAATCCTAATTTATTTCTAGAAAAATAATTATCTAATATATCAAAGGAACAAAAATATTTGGAATCAGGTATGATGGCTCAAAAAATATTGATCTATTAGATTATTCTGATACTGATTGGGCAGGAAATGTTGATGATAAAAGATCCACATATTTTGGAGTTCTCTTTTTGGGGAAAATTTGTGTTAGTTGGAATACCAAGAAATAGAATTCAATAAATATTAGCACCACTAAAGCTGAGTATGTTGTTTCTACTCAAGATACTACTCAACTAATGTGGATGAATACTCTATTGGAGGATCTACTTATGAAGTAAAGCTACCCTTGCTCTTGTGCTGTGATAATCAAAGAGCAATCAATATTACAACGAATCTAGTATAACATTCTCATTCAAAACACATTGACATAAATGACCACTTCATCAAAGAGCTGGTGGAGAATAATGAATTGAGGCTGGAGTACATTCTTTCATCGGAACAAGTTGCAGACACATTCAAAAAACCTTTACCAAAGAACCATTTTGTAAATTGAGGTTGAACATGGGTGTTCAACCTCCTTATCATCAAGGTTGAGGTATGTGTTTCTATCCCCACTCTCATATTACCTTTGAATTGTGTTGTAAAGGGGGATAATTACTTCATAAATCTATCCTTATAGAAGCATGCATCAAGGGGGATTTGTGGGTAAGCTGTGAGTCTAACATGTATGTGTGTGAATTATTCTTACTGTTTGTTGGAGTGGTTGTAGGAAATAATGTTTTTTTATTCCATGAAAGTTGAATAAGTGAAGAATGCTGAAGTAGAAGCTTGAATGATGTTCTAAATAAGGTAGAAGAGATATGAGAATGAAATTTCACAGCCACTACTTTTAGACAATATGGATTTGGATATCAATAAATCTTGTTTCCTACAATGAGTTATCTCAGATAGTATTAGAATTTTTTATAAGTAATCCATTTAATGAGGTTAAAAAGTTCAGTGCTTTATTAATCTTGTTTGACAACAAAATCCAAAGGGGGAGATTTTTGGGACTACGTTGGATGGAGAATAATGTAAGAAGAGTTTGTTGTTACAGAGTGTTGTCTTTTGTTGTCAAAGAAGATAAATCAAATCACTTTTTAAAGAACATTTAAAATCAGAAGATTCTTTGCAGATTTGTATTTCAAAAATATCATAAGTTTGGAGAACTTGTGATGCAAGCCTTATTAACAAAGGGGGAGTAAAGGTGATGCTATTCATATGAAGTTTTGATTGGAAAGAATGATGCTACTCGAAGATAATGAGGTTTAAGTACATCCCATTGAAAATATAATGATGCTATAGTTGTTCGATGAAAGGATTCATATCAAGATAGGGGATTTCGTGATGAAAGCTAAAGAATCGTTATGAGATATAGTGAAGAGAGAACAAGAAAATGGAACAAATGATCTGGGGGAGGCACAAAAGAACATTATAAGGTGGAACTATTTTCTAGTGTTTGCTAAGGGTGCATGAAAGAATTCGGGTCTTTGCACATATTTGGTTGTACATAATACAATTTTTACTGGATTCTGGGTAAGAAAGTAAATATTTTGACTTCAAATAATACACCTTTTGAATTGTAAAGAAGCACTGAAATACTGTAATTCCCTATTTGTGCTAAGAAGGTGCACACACGCTTGCTGATTGTTTTCCATGTGCTACACGAGTGTAAGGGTATATCATACTCATTGTATTCCACATCAAAGGATTGTTTTCTAGTGTATTGTGTGGTACTGGATTATTTCCATACCATACCAAGGAAGTAGCTACTCTTGTTGAGTAGTGAACCTTGTAAATCTTGTGTTCCTGTGGTTGTGTGCGTTCAGTCGGGAAGAAAATCTTTAACAGGAGGTGAAGGTTGTTTCAAAAAGAATTAAACATAAAAAAGAAATAGATATCATGGATTCACCCCCTCCTCCTATAAGTGATACATGGATCATGACTGGGAACATCGGCATGAAGAGATAATGAATTTCCAGTATTTTTTAAGACTGATTGGGATGTAGATGTGGTGGATCAAAAGTTCACAAGTGGTTGTTCTTTCTTTATAGGAAAAAATGGGCAGGATGGTTGATTAAGAAATAAGAAAGAACTTATCTTAGTTCAGATGAAATAGAATATATCTATACCCTAAAGTATTTCACTCAGCTATTATGGATGAAGAGAAAACTTATTGATATTGGTGTTGAGGTGAAATAAACAATATTGATTCACTGTGATAAAAATAGAATGATCAATCTTATAAATAATCTAGTTCAATACTCTCATACCAAACATATTGACAACAAATATCAAATCATGAAAGAAAAACATGAATAAGTTGTTGTTAAAATGGAGTATATTAGAACTGATGAACATATGGACCACATTATGACAAATCCTTTGGATGATTTTTTTTGAGAAACATAGGTTTAACCTCAGTGTTTAGACACCTCACAGTGCATGAAGAGGTTAAAACTCATCCCCTTTCCCCATTTGTGTTAATAGTTTTAATCTATTTGTGGAAGTGATGCGGGTTAATGGGGTAGATATGATCTAAGGAGAGTTCTTTTAGCACTAAAAGTTAAAATATAAGATCCATGGGTTTATTTCAAAAGTATAAGATAAGTTAAATTCAATTATTATTGGTTTTCAAGATTATTTGGTGGTCTATGGTGGAATGAAATTATATTTTTCCATTCTTGTTTCATACATGAAGATTTCCCCCTGAAGAATTAGAGTGATGGATGTGTTATTTCATGTCTATCAGGTTATTGTTTGAGGCTAGTGCTTTATTGAATTTATCTATATATTTCCAAAAAACCCAAAGAGATATATTTTTGAAACTAAGGGCTTTCACAACTAGAAACATAGTCTAGTTTTTTTTTGTTGTCGATCTGCACAATGTTTATCAGGGATTTTGCATGGAACATGATCTTATAGTACAATATGGATGTAGTTTTGAAGGTGGATTCATTTCTACGTGTTTTCCAATTTTTTGGATAAAAAATAACGAGTAAGGATTAAGCTTCACGAAATGTGGTTTTCTTGGATTGAATCTTCTCAACTATGGTAAGGGCATGTTTTTCATGATGATTTTGTTTCATGAAGAATAGGTTTCACAAAAGGTTGAGATTCATTAAGGTATGGATCTTTGTAAATGCATGATGGAAAGATGATGTTATTAGAAACTATGAAAATAATCGTAAGAGTGTGTTGGGTTGACAGTGAATCTTTGATATTTTGTTAAGCTTTGTGGATAGGTTTTATTTAACTAGATCTTCACAAATAGAGGATCTTCTCGAACATGTTTTTAGAGGTTTGTGAAAAGGCTACTAGAGGTGTGGGATCTTGACAAAGTGTTGTGCCTATAAATTAGTGGCTACCCCCACTTCATTTGACATAAGGAGGATTGGATAAAATGCTAAATCCGTATAATTTTGTGAATTATGGGAGCTTCATGAATATGGAATTATATGCATACTTGAGAATCATGAAATGGATAGTTAAGTCTTAACCGTTGCCAAAGCTTTTGAGTTATGGGAGTTTCACGAATACATATTGTTCCTCAAAGTCTATGATCTTTTCAAAGGTATTGTGCTTCTTGAAAGTGTGTGGGTTCATAAAGGATAGTATTTCATTGAAACATAAAGGGTGTTTCGTGAAGTCTAGGATATTCATGAACAATTGTGTTGAATATCTGGTTCTAATGAAAAACGATTTAAAGTGCATAAACTCAAGACTACAATGCAAGAAAATTATTTTGATAGTCAGGGAAAAATAATTAAAGTACAATCTACTGAAGCGACCTTCATGTTGTTAAAATGTGTAAGTCTCACCCAAAGTAGTGAGATGGGGGAATTAGATGAAAGTGTTCCGGGGGAGGTAGGGTTACATCCCTAAAATCTTGTAAAAGGAGTGTGACTGACACATAGTAACTGTGTCTGAACTTATATACTCCACAATAACTAGTGAATCTTAGTGGATTTTGGTATAATGGAAACATTGTCAGTATATGCTTCTTAGACTATCCCTTAGTGGAAAACTATGTAAAATTTGTGTGTTGTCTCTTTGCATAAAAATCTTTAATAACTGCACAATTCCATTAGATAGGTTTAGAAAGTTTATACCAATGTGGGAAAAAGATCTATTTCTTTAAAATAAAAAGTTGAAACCCTAATTCACCCCTCCCATGTTATGGTGTTATGGGGTCTATCAAATTCCTCCATCCAGAACTCAAATTTACTTTACATTGTATATAGTTTCTACCATCATAATATTTTTAGCACAATTCTAAAATTATCATCACGTTTCTCCTTGATATTGAAGTATATTATAATATCATATATAAATACAACCAAAAATTTGTTGAGGTAGTTTCTAAAGACTACTCATTTTGTCCATGAAAATTACTAGATCATTAGTGAGTTCAAAGGGAATCACTACGAACTCATAAAGTCCAGACTTTTTTGAAAGGAATTCATGGGAATATCTTCTTTTATCATATTTAATTGGTGATATCCTGACCAAAGGTCCAAAAAAAGAAAATAATTGACTCCACATAGTTTATAGAAAATGTAAACTATCTAGGGTATGTATACTTATTCCTTATCATGATTTTATTGAGCTTAAGATAATCTATGTAGAGGCACAATGATCCATCCTTATTCTTGATGAAGAGGAATGACACACCCCATGGTGAAGAACTCGGGTGTATAAAAACCTTTTATAAATTATATTGTAAGTGATTCTATAGTTCCTCCAACTCAATGGTGTTTATTTTGTAAGGAGTATTTGATATGGGCATAGATGCAGGTATAATATTTATTGAGAACTCTACCTCACAGTTAGGAGGAAGACTATGAAATTCTTTAGGGAACACATCATTATAGTCCCTCACAATGGGCATGTATTTGATCATTATACTTTCCTCTATATCAATAATTTGAGCTAGATATGATTTCTAATAATGCAATAATATCCTAAATTTATATAACTATTACGAAGGATATTCATCCTCTTCTTTACACTTGTACATAATTTGGGGATTCCTCTGGATGTGAAGAGTGATCTACCATTCCCAACATTTGATGTGGTCATTATGTAAAGATAGCTAATAAATTACCAATATAGAATAAAACTCTACAAAATTAATTAAGACAATATTTATTGGGAGGCTGAATCCATAAATAATAATCGGGGAGGAGTTATATTCATTAGATACAATAATTTATCCATTAGTTCTCACAGATAACTAAACCTTCATATTTTTAGGCAATGTATGAATAGTCATACTAAACTTGTAACATATGAAGGAATGTGTAAAACCATAATAAAATAGTATATTCTCAATTATTTAATGAATAAATATAATACCTATCACCACATCATTTTCAGGTTCCACCTTAGTAGTAGTGATAGTATATTCCCTTCCTTGATGACTTAAAGGTTGTTTTTGTTTATTGTCTACAACAACCCTTGGCTTAGGGAATTAGATCACATAATTCCCATGTTCCTTGCAGTAGAAACATTGTACTATAGTCTGAGTGTTGATCTGAACCTTCATTTCTTCTTCTATATTAGTGGGATTCTTCAAATTCCTATGATATTAATTAGCATGATTCCCCTATCTTCCACAATTGAAGCATCTTCTAGTTCCCTTTAGACAGTTCCCTTGATGCTTCTTCCCACACTTTTTACATGAGGGATGTTGTGTTTTCTTTCCTTTATGGTATTTATATATTGATCCTTCCATATTAAGCTCTATTTTCTTCGTTTTATATCTAATCCCTCGAGACCAATGATATTCACCAATATCCATCTCAACCTTTAGGGTACATTAGATAATCTCCACATATCTTCCAAAATTTTAAATCACCAAGGATTTTTGGAGACCTTGAATTAATTATCTAAAGAAGCAATCCACCTTGTTTTCTATGCTCAGAAAAAAGCTAGAGGAATAATTTGTAAGTCTTTTAAAGATTTATTCATATTCACCGATAGATTCATATTCCTTTTTCTTTAATCTAAAGAACTCCATCTCCATCTTAATATATATATTTGAGGGGAAATATTTATTGAAAAATGTTTTTTTAATCCTTACCTATCCATGGAATCAATTTCCTCATTATAATTTGTGTTTTTGATCAGTTTCCACCACTAATCAACTTCCCCAACAAAAAGATAGACCATCGGTATGACTTTATCTTCTTATAATAATTCAAGGACATATAATAACTTCTCAATGGAGTTAATACATAGTTCCAAGATGAGGGGATTAGAATATATGCAAAATATATGAGGTATTTTTCACCTAAAGTATTCAACCACAACATGCTATTTCTTAGAAGAAGTAGGGTGTTGCATAATATTCAAGTTATTATTCATAACTTAATCCGGTTGAGCTAGTATAGTCATGGAATTCTAAGATTTCATTCCCATTGTATTTATAATTTCATTTGGGAAATCATCACATTTTCTATAACATTGGTTGTTATAATTAGTTCTCCTATTTCCCACCATTAACTAAATAAAGAGAAAAAAAATACAATCCGGGTGATTTAATACTTATCTAATGAGAATATAAAAAGAAAAACATAAAATTTGAGGGAATGAATTATAAATGAAATGTATATCCTAAATTATGATTACCTAAGTTTCAAAATAGTTTTTTCATTGTGATATAATTATCCCTAGGGTTTTTACTAAAGTTTTCAATTCTTAATCCCCAAAAATTACTAGACCATGCTTCTAATACCAACTATAGTGACCCAAGACTTTTACACATATTTTTACATGGTTTTAAGAATAATTACCCATAAAAAAACCAAGGATTGAAAGTATTGTGTCTTTATAAGACTAGTAACATAGTTAGAAAATATGAAACTAAAATAAAATATATTTTTATTAATAATGAGATCCTAACTCCCTTTGAGCTCCCATAACTATATAGGATTACCTGGGGAATGCATAGAGAAAAGGGATGAACTATAAATCCCAGTAAGGGAATAAACATGAGAATGAATCATATCACATGATTGAGAAGGTATAATGTGATATCATAAAAGGAATGGATCATGAATACAAATATAGAATATAATATATAGAACATGGAATCATATGATCATGGAAATATTGGAATGTGGTAGAAATATATAACATAACATAAACATGAGTCAAAGAAAACCTCCAAGTCTATATTACATGGTGGAAAAAGTCCTATAATAGATTATTTTTACCATCTTATCCTATACATGATGTCTCAAGAGACTAAAAATTACCCAATTCATTAGAGCACTATATGGGTGCTCCCATAATAACATGTACATGAATATGTGTTCCACATAATGAAATCAAACATAAAGAGTAATAAAAAATGTTATTCATGAAAATAAATGGGTTTTGTAATAATTTCATAAGACACAACCAACGATTATATCAAAATGGTATCCATGTAGTGTACTTGAAAATGGGTAATAAACAGAGAAGTTCACATTTATTGGGCTTTCTTATCTGAAGGAATTGAGATGGGATCCTTTTAAAACATTTATTTCCCCATCAATGAAAGATGAATTTATTTATTTACACTTGCATGTAAAATATATAGAGAGTTTAGGAGATGTATATAATAATAATGAAGAGATACATTGGGAGTAAAGATAGATAAAGCATAACCTAAATGAAAAATAGAGGTTCATAGAGATCTCTTACCTTATGTATGAATGTGTTATACACTTGCACTTAATGTCCTGTATAATCAAATTAGATTCATTAATTACATAAATAAAATTATATTATATATTTATTTGATTTATTAAAAAATTTTATGTTCATTTATGGCTATTTAGATGAATTATAATGTTCAATTTCACCGTTTCAGGAGCGTTATTTTTCATTATTTCATGGTCAGTTCACTTGTGTAAAATTATAAAAGTTGTTGTCAAATGAGAATAATTCACCATAAATGATATTATATATTATTAATTAATTTGAATAATTTTAAATGTCCCCATATATCATTTTTTTGGTATAAGGATGACTCATTTTATAAAATGTTAATGATAATTGTTCGGTTAATTTTTTACAGTTTTTACGACCATCACAAACTAGTTTTGTTTTATTTAATATTATGTATATATATTAGTTCAATAACACAAAATATATTATAATATACATATTAAATTCTTATTTGGGAATAATAAGGGTTTTATGACCAACCTTGAAGGTGGTAATGAAAAACAAAAAATCTTTATCCACGAAGACGGTTAACCACCCTAATTTGGACAACAATTTCATTTTTTAAGTAAGAGGAGATGAGAAATGAAGTGGATATAATATATTCCATTATAAATATAAAAAATTTTATATACATGATACTTGATTTATTATTATTTTATTGATGATGTACCTTAGGATAATAAAAAAATTAAAAGATATTTTTTGAGAATGTAAGCTCCTAAATATCCCCATATTGAAGGACCCCTTTAATAATGTGAAATTTGTCTTTTGTTGTGACCATAGATCTCGGACATGAAAAATAGGGTTGGGAATATAATTTATTATATTATAGACATGATAAAAGTCATATAAGGTGTGAGTAGAAGGGGTGGTTATGGGTATTTTTTATAGGGGAGGAGAGGGGTGATTTTGATTATTATATTCATTAGTTTATTATTTTGGCTCAAGACTATCAATAGTGATGATTAATATGACTACATATAGTAAACAAATAAGTCTAGTTCAATATAATGGGTTATTATATCATCCATGACTCAAAAAATAAAACATTTATCTTATAATTTAAATACCATAAATAATCATATTTCACTATTCACAAAAATTCAACTATTTTAGAAAAATCCCAAAAATACATCGTAACCATATTTAAAAATGTAGATTTTAAAAATGGAATACATTTTATAAAAATAATTTTTTAAATATGATAAATGTAATTTTTAATTAAAACCATCATTTATTTAAAAATTACTGATTTTAATATTATAATTGATTTTTTGACCCTTTGAAAAATTAATTAAGGCCACATAAAAATATCTTATAATTATAATAAAACATAATATTAATTTATTAATACATTTTATGAAGATAATTTTTCTTTTATATAAATATATTAGTTATAAAATTATAAATAAACATTTACATTTTACAAAAAATATCAACACCTAAATTATCATTTTTAAAACATTTATTTACTTATACCATGATATAAATATATCATATTTTCATTTATAAGATACCTAAATTTTATTTTATACTTTCATTGGCGAGTTTAATATTCTAATGGCTAGATTATTATTCCTCATGGTGAGATTAGTATTCCAATAGTTAGATTTATAATGGTCTTATAGGTTCATTAATTTCTATAAATACCACTTATTTCATTCATTTTTCATTCACTTATACTTTATGTCAAGGTTATATATTTTCATCTTCAAAAGTAATATTATATTTTAAACATTATGTTTTATTTCGACAGCTTTGTTCAAGAGTGAAGTCATTCTAGTGGATCGAGAAGATCCAAATCTTCCCATTATTATTATATTATTTTCTATTTATTGTCTCAAAATAATATTTGGAATTCTCATCGATTTATTTTATGACTAATATATAATTATTCATTTATTAGAATAATGTCTAGACTGGGTTCTCTATGTGATTTATTTTTTTATGACATAATTTTATGGAAATTCCATTGATAAAATTTTGGGTCGTTATACTGACGTCCAAGTCACATGATGTTAAACTACATGACAATATCCTTACTCAATATTGTCAAATTTCATAGTATTTTCTTATAATAAATCATTAAAATGTGTCACTCGAACTATGTGAACTTTGATTTCTTTATTATTGGGATTCATAGGAAACCTCTTTGCGGTTTAAATCCAACATAATAATTCTTCAATATCTATTCTAATTGGGCTATATTACTCAAGAGATCATTTGTGACCTCCCCTAACCTAGCTATATTCCCATGATTCTGGGTATCTGACTCATTAGTTCCAAATTACCTATGAACCATCCTTTCATCAGACCATATTACCAGTAGTATCATACCCCCACTGAAAGGTCCATATTCCATGTATTATCATACCAAACTATCGAGATATATTTATAGTAGGACCCATCATCGTAGGGAAACATCCCTTGTGATATCAAACCATCCTCATTAGTCCATATTCCCTTCAAGGTCAACCATAAAGGTCCACTCATGAATAAGTAAAAAACCAACATTTTCTACACATATTTCCCCAATTTTTCCTTATCACATGATGTTAAACTACATGGATCGATCATTATCACAAAAACTTAAAAGGTATGACATGAACTGTTATGTGGAACAGAACTATGTGGTTTATGATTACTTTTACAAGTATACATAAAAATCCAATTTATGTGTCCGATCAAGACACAAAAAATGCCAAATTCCTTCTTATATGGCTATAAACTATAGATAATCCAGTTGTTGGGATTAGAAACATAGTGGCCTATAGACCATAATCACTAAGTAATAATAAAATAAATATGGATAACTTCATATACATAAATATTATTTCATTGATGTAGAACCTGTGATACATATAGATGTTCAAATCGATGGGATACCCCTAACATGTACATATATTCACATCATCATATGATCATAACCAAATTTCAATGTTAGGGTAACCAATACCATATTAGGATTTGGGAATGATTCAAGAACATGACTTAAATCCATAAGAGAATTTAAAAATTGGATAGAATTACCCCCAATATGGTTTAATGAGCCAACATACCATCCTCTAGTCCAATGTGAGTTCCTAAGGATCATTGGTAAGAAACTTGAATGATTACATGAATTTAGAAAGCTAGATCGAAGCTTGTCATAGATTTGGGAGTTGTTGTGTGTTTCCAGTACCATTAATAAAACCCATTTGAAACAATTCGAGATTGGAGTTATAACCCAATGTGAATATTGTGCATCCATACACAACACATCACAAATAATCACTATGAAAACCTATCTTGGTTCAAAACAAAAGTGGTGAAACTGAGGTGAATCTTTTATTAACTAAAAAGAAAATGGGTTACCCTAGATATCAGGTCATTTTGTTTTAGATATTCTATGAAAAAAATAGTCAAACTAATTTGGAACTTTCATTAAACAAAAAGAAAATGGGTTACCACACACTTCAGTGTATTATGTTTTGAATATTCTGTGAAAAAAATATGATAAAACAAACATTAAACATTTATTAACCAAAAATAAAATAGATTTCCCCATACAGAATAAGTTAAGAATGTTTTATTGATTGAGATATTGTATTGATATTTTATTTTGTTTGTGTTTTTTGTACCATAATAGGACCTACATTAACATAAATCCCTTAAATCCAAATTAAATACTTAAATGAAAAACTTATTCCTTATTAACCACAAAAACTGGGGCCTTTTTGAATCATTGGACTCTATTACCCACCCAGTTGCATTAGTTCCCAGTGGTGAATTAAATGATCCCAGAGTACCACCTAAACGGTACCATTCCAATATTAGTGGTTTTGTGAGAATCTCTTTGTGACATGAATCCTAAATGACCATATTCATAATGATGGGTTTTGAAGTAGTAGGTTGAACCTTCGACCACATCAAACCACATTGGGAGTATTTATTTGAGTGAAACAACAAATACCTCCCTCAAAACCGGTAGGATGATTAAGAGGTTTACTATGACTTCATCCCATTTATGGAGCCACCAATGCGGGATATTTTCAACTTGTATCTTCATCACTTTATGAAACATACCCCCCAAAACCCCGCTATGAATTAAATTCAAAAAATATTACTCTAGTCATCCAAAAAAATAATCTAGGAAAGATCACTAGGCATAAAATAATTCCAAAAATAGGGAGTGAGCTGATATACCTTCTTCCAATTAACAATACTACCAAATATCTTGGTATAAAATAGTGGATAGAAATACAACCATTATCACACACAGAAATCCTACCATAATTCTTTTGATGTATCATGAGAAGTTTTTTGATACATCTTGACAGTAATTAGTGAGAAGTCACACATTTTAGACAATGTATATCAAGGCTGTTGGAACACTCTATCAATAATTGTAGGATAAGAGTAGAATCATATCCATGATCCTTCTATGAAATGGGGAAATATGCCCTATTTATCTACAGAATCCCATCAACACATTTTGGTGGTAATAGATGTGAAATCCTATATCCCCACCAAAATTCTATATATCTGAAAATATATATTGGAAGTAAAAGTAAAAGAATGTTTTCATCATACCCTAACAGCTATCAATGGACATGCCCATACACCTATCCATGCTACCATATAATATCTTCAATATATGTTGAGAGATACTCAAACGAAGGCATACATTACTATTCCCATTCAACAGGACCATCAATATATGTAAATGAATTATGAATAATAAGATCAGGCACACATTCTCATTATAACTCAAGACAAATGACCCATCTCAACGCCCACTTCAAGGCTGTCACTTGTTCCTGAAAACCTTTAAAGGCTTTATGATATATTTTGATAGTAAAATAAGATAAAGCATATATTCATACTCTCCTTTAGTGTGTGGAATTTAACCAACATATCCTAATCAAAACCAAGATGCATACATATACTCTTACTCCTTATGAAGAATCCCATCTGACTACTCAATGGTGAAAATGGGGTTACCCAAGGATCCTCCCATATTTGAAAGTCATTGTGTGTAACACATGACTTAATATTCCTAACAAAGAGTATCCAAAAATAAATATCTATTGGGGGATCCTAAAGATACGAATCTGTCCCATATCCCTGCTCTACTTAATGATGGAATTCTTGATGTCCTTAAACATTTTTCAATGGTGGCCCAAGATCCCGCTCACTCATTATCAAATATAGGAAGAAGCAGTAGTTTCAAAGGTACTCCACAAAATATCACTACCAATAACTAACAAGATCAGTCCTAGTTAACTTTCCACAAAGGTCCTCCCCATGTAAATATTCAGATTGATCATATGAAATTTTCTCATGATGATCACTAGAAAAATTTTCCTCATAGAGAGAAGATTGAATGAAAAAATGTACTCCCATTACAACTATCCACAATTAAGGCCCTCCCTAGGGTATATGCTATAGGAATCCTTACTACATAAAAACATTTTTATACATGGTAGTCTTCCTCATAATGGCTTTCACTACAAAGTTCCTCCCCACAATAATATAATACTTCAGTTGGAATGTCCTACCTTTGTTGAGGAAACATTGAAAAATCTTTCATATTGTAAGTGTAGTGACACAACCTGAGAGACACTAAACTAGTACCTTGATCTTGTTGGAAACCTATCCTCAAGTGTGACTCTCCATATTCCAGAGGCTTCTAACTAGCAGAGAGGTTATAAAGGTGGTACAGTGAGGAGATTATTCCCTCTAGAACAATAATAAATATAGAGTAAGAAAAATAAAAAAAGAAGTTAAATATAATTTCAACTGAAAATAATAAAAAATGAATTATAATCATGCATTAAAATGATATAACATAAATAAAAAAATATATATAATGTAAATGTCATGGATGGAAATAAAAGTAAATGAATAAAATAAATAGTTTCTATCTCAAATAGCATCATGATAATAGGCTCAATCCACTTCTCCCACACTCAATCCTATCCAGAAACATAGTAAAAAGAAATCATTATCCAAGAACCTGATCTTACAACCATGAGATCTATTTAGGTACCCTAGTAAAATAGAATCCCAACACTATAAGAAAATCACCGCATAGAAGAAGTTTAAACTACTGCCATATGAATTTGCGACGGTTTCATAAAACTGCCACTAAATTTGGTGTTAGCATCAAACATACGACAATTTCATCAATTTAGCAGTGGTTTATAGAGAGTTTCATAGTAATCATACTTAGTGGAATTTATAGTGGTTTTAGAAGTGATTTCATGTGAAAAAAATTATCACATTTAGCGGCGGTTAAAACCGTCACTACAAATTTACCATTTTTAGCATTAGAAACACCATTTAAACAACCATAACCACTGATAAACAATAACGCGAATTTAATTAGTGGTGGTTACAAATTCCATTGATAAGAAAATATCAAACTATAGAAGTAGGTTAAACCACTGCTAAATATGGTCCATTTCATTAGCGGTAGTTTAAATTGCCGCTAAATAAAGATTTAAAAATAAAAAAAATGCAGCAGATTCTACAACCCCTGTACCAGTACCCTGAAAAAAACCATGTGTAGAGAACATATAACAAAATAATCTAAACCATCTAATAATGTTTTTTATTAAACTATCTAACAATATTTCATATAGAAACCCATGTATAGAGAACATATAATAGAATAATAGAATCTCAACCATCTAACAATGTTTCATAGATCTAAATCTAAGACAATAAACTGTATAGAACCAAATTATGAGCAGTTAGCCTTCAAACTACATAGCACGAAATTATGATGTATATGAATTTAAACTACCAAGATTAACATTGACTATCTTGGACCAATATGTAATGAACATGATATTCTAGCTTTTTTCAGACATGACTTTATATTAAAATGATGGTCATGTACCAGATTGATTTTTAAAAGTACATATGGATGGATTATAAGTTTCATGGGATACAAATAAATGCCAAAATCTCATATCTTAGTCCCATCCCAAATAATGACTAACCTCATGGCCTCCCCCTTTATAATGGGGTTGAATATATTTTATATATAGGCTCACTTAATGTACTCAATAACATAGTTGTGTAGCTCCCTAAGCTTTGAAATCTACCCAAAAATAACATAATGTTCACCTCCACACTTTAGGTATCCCTCAATTTCTATCCCCATCATCCTGAAAGTATTATTCGACCATATAGTGATGGAAGGTGGCCAAAATAGGATCACCTACCATCTTGGGAACACACCTCAACTGATCTCTTGTGAGAAGTGATCATTCCCATGTTTTGAATGTGGTCAACGATCGACCCAAATTTGTGGGTCCCATCCTTGAATGACATGGCTGTGGGGCTTGTGTCTCCAACATGAATAAAATGAATCAAATAAACAACATAATATTTTGTAAAAATTACTAATATACAAATCCTAACATAACTCAAATGAAACTATTAAATATCTCCATCTTCCATATGGAACATAGATTACTTAAAACTTCACCAACTTCATACTCCCCCAATTCTAGACTCACTACCTTACTAAATCGTCAAGCCATATCAAATTCCAATGCCTTTATCAAACATGGGAAATCCTGAAAATGTCAAGTCATGAAAATGTTAGGTGACTACTCTGTGCCACACATGATACATGATGCATGATACATGATACATGATACATGATACATGATACATGATACATGATACATGATACATGAACAAACTCTCTATTTCCATATTTTTCCAACAAATTAACAAGACAACTAATCACTATATGATGATGAAAACTACTTGTCACCTTCACTACATCCATCTCTACTTCCTGCTACCAACACTTGTAATAAAATTATATTGAAAAAAATAATGTTGTATATTTATATTTAAACATAAAACAAATAAATGTTTGAAAACTAAATTATTTTGAAGTAATGTGACTTACCTGATCACTATCCATCATCAATGAAATATCACAGATGTAGTCCTCTTCTGATATAAATCAACCAACGCTTTCTACAAAGCAGATATCTGAGCCCCCCTGTTCCTGAATTGTGTTTTTCATAGAAACATAATCTCTCTGATCATATCAACTAAAACTATAAGTAGATGCTGCTTAAATCCCTAATGGCCTACTAAAGACCTTATATGGTAAGGGTCCCAAACCTATCCTGTGCACTCGACCATGATGCTCCTTCCTAATCACTTTTACAACTTGGTCATCCTAAGAGACTGAGTAGGACTGAGCGGGATTGGGATCCCATATTTCATTAATTTTTACCTAGAAATATAGTATCATTCATATTAGAAGCAATATATATTAACATAGTGACAATTGATAATAAGTTATTACAATGAAAAATGAATTCATACCCCAACCTCTTTGGTAGGCTCATTAACAAAACTCCCATCAGATTTTTTATGAATATCCAACCTCACTTCTATTCGGAATTCATGGTGACCTAAACTATATAAATGCATTAAAAAAAGATAAATCAATAATTTAATATATTAAATAGATAATATTGTCTTATAATATTTAAACTAATGAAAATATTACTTGAGTTAACCAGCTTATAGAAAAACTCTTTGACCCCACAGTGTTAAGGATGATTTTCTTAGCCCGAATCGATGAATTATTCATTGAATGATAATGAAATAAATATAATTCAATTTAATATTAATTTATACAATGTTATATTCTTTTCATATACATGTATAAATTTAAAATTAGATTAATATAATAATATATATTTAAATACCATGTTCTTCTCATCACAATGTTTATCAATAAAAACATTCCATTTATCTGTAGGTACTCCATTGGGTACCTTGTCATACATCTATTGGGAACTCAACAAAGTGTCTTTGTCATCACCCCATAATCCCAATTTAAAGTATTTATATTTCTTACCCAAATTCTTCAATGTGCACTTTCGTGCTAGCACATCAGCAACCATAAAGTGGATAAACATCTGTACACAGAAATTCATTTTTAAAATATTAGAATTTAATAACATACTAACAATAAATTACAACATAATTTATTAAAATTACCTTTATTTTTGAATCAAAAACTTCATTTTTTTCAAGATGAATGAATATTCCTCCAATCATCATATGTAATCGGAAGGGAAACCAGCTCCGCAACCAACTAAACTAGAATCTTGCCAAGTAATCCTGCAATGTCATCCATAGGGACCCCATACGAATCAAATGGGACAAATATATTTAGTCTGATCAAATTCCATATATCTGAACGTTCCATATTTTTATCCATAGTTTCATTATTTACATCTTTTATGAACAAAAAGTTAGTATAAAAAAGTGTTATAAATTTATTCATATTAAAATTTGTACCTATAATAGTAACCCTCCAATATCCCCAAAAATAACTAGGAGTGGCACCCAACTCCCTCACTACAAAGGCCGCTGAATGGGAAGGCGTCAACTTAGATGCTGATGGGGAACTCATAGAGGGTCTGAGAGATGTTGTAGGAGGAAAACAGATGGTGTCTCATATGCTGTAGGGATATTGGCCTATACCTCCAATATGATCATCTTCAAGGAATTTCCATGCCTGTACCACATCTGGTAGCACCTCATGTGCCCCTATACAGTCTTGAATCACCCACCCATGCTTCTTATATCTAAATTATCATAAACCCAAGATAAATCATCTTTTGGGTTTCCCACACACATAACGAGGATCCAACTCACTATGAATCTTGAGTCACACATCAAGGGTCACTAGGTACTCTCACCTAGCTCAAAGGTTAAGTATTGTGTAGGGTCATAGTTCATATGACATCATCCATTATCCCGTCTCCAAATACCCCATGGAATCTAGTATTCCAAAACACACACTTGAGGGTATCTCATAAAAATTGACATCACATGAAAAACACTATCCTAAAAGGCATCGATTCTCACTAAGAATCCACCTACATGACTTCTCCCTTGAGAATCCCCACTCGCAAGTCAAAACTATCAAAACCAATGACATCATCCTGGATGATTCATACCAAGGAAGACCAAAACTACTAGCTTGATTAAGTTGAATTTCATTCCAAAATATAAGGGAAAACACTATAAAGGTTCTTATTGACAATTTTAATAACCAATCCTAGGGAAATAATCCTATTTGAGCACCATAAAATCAAAATGCTCATTGAAGGATATGGTCACATCACATAGGAACAAACAAACAACTGATATTGCCCTTGGATGACAATTTCCCCAAATCTACCATTACATATTTTGATAAAGTATAGTGTAATTAAAATATATATTGGGAAACACCATATATGATGTTACTGACACTTTAAATAATAGAACCTAGACAAAAAACACCCACTAAGTGTTTCTAATTAAGTAACTATGTGCCTTACTAACCTACTTGGATCACTATATCACATGTGCGTAAGGGACTTCATCATTTAATTTGTCAAAAATTATCTCACCATAGATGTATATGATATGGAATTTGAAGAAAGTATGCACATAGGGTGGTCCAGTTGAGTATAATTACACTAAGAGCTTATACAAGAAAACACCATATGAGATGTTGTTGACACTTTAAATAATTGGTACTCTCCTTCATGATAATAATCTCACTAGTAGGAAAACATGTCAATTGAATCCTATATTCTTATCCTGATGAATGTGACACCACATTGCACCACATGCTAAGAGTTAAATGCATAAATAGTTTCTTGAAAATGGTCTAAGAGAAAAAATCCACAATAAATCAAAAATATAAACATCATTTGAATCAAATGAGGTGAAATCAATAAACCATATCATCAAAAATATAGAACATCAATCCCATCCGTATAAACATGGAATTCATACCAATTCATATGTTCATTATTTACCAGCCTAGTATCCATCACAGACATTTCCATATTCATATATCTTTAGTCAACCATATCCTAAATAATAAGATAATAAAAAGATTTGATATCACTTTGTAACACCCTGACCTAACTCACTCTAAACTATAACTAGATCAGGCCATCGTGAGACCTCAATAGTTCCTACCAATATGCTAGAGGCGACCAACTAGTAGCGGGGGGTCTAAAAGTATACTATGGTGAGACATACACATATATCCAATTGCACATTCATAAATAAATATCATGGAATCATACATATCAGAGTACATAGACATGAAAAATAATTTAACATTCTAGATCAAAATGAAAAGTAGTAATACAAGAAATAAAGACCGATCAACCACTAGGATGATCACATATACAGATTATAGAAAATAAATAAAATTTAAAAAGGAACCACTACATCAGTAATCTAAAACTCTTCCTAAGATCCAGTCGCATTAGAGCTGCTCCAGCTCAATAACATAATAACAGGGCCTCCAACCAACCTCTATCTACAAAAACAATAATTTCCTTCGCAAGAACCCTAATTAAATGGAAGCCCTAATATTTATTGAAAACATAACATAGTATAGAACCAACAACATAATCTTATATATTACCAGAAATGTAGTGACATGTGAATGTGACATGACCAAATGAAAATGGTAAATAAAACTATAGGAGAGAAATAAATAAATAAACACCAACAATACCTACTTTTTCTTGATTTTATAATTTCTCTAATAATTTCATTATAACCATGGAAACATGTTTTCAACTACACCAAGAGTGCATACACATAAACTAGTCTAGTCCCACAAACCATAATTAATTCTCAAGTTCACGACCTAGATAAACAATATCTTCCTCATCCAGTTCGAGAGTGTCTCTGAGCATGATCATCAATTACGGGATACCTCTATCCATACTCTAGGGATCCCATACACATTCATCTACCATGATGAGTAGTATACCCTATGGTTTCATTAGTTATTTTTTATCCTTAATCCCTCAGGACGAACCCCATGGTAGTACTTGAGCATTCATCACTATCAAGAAGATGTATGATTCCTAAGTAGAGAAAGGCCATAGGAAATCCTATATTTTTAGGAATAAATGATTCCTATGTGACCAAAAAAATTTAAGGTAATACCCTCTAGGATCACATGGTTATTAAACTGGGCATCCACATCTCACACCTTCAGAACCAAACCATCATTGGTGTATGAAACCCATCCTAGTGGGAATTCTAAGTATTAATTGAGGGGTTCCAACAATATCCAACGGGATGTACAACATCCATGATCAGGGATATATTCAGACATGAACCCTTATACCACAATTTGAATTCTCATATATATAGACATTTTAAATTGTATAATTATATCAGCATTCGAATCCATAGCCCCTTAAGAAAACATAATGGTATCAATATGCTAATGTAATTCCTTGAATACCAGGAATCATGACATTCATACCATCATATCCTCTGATTAAATATATTAGAAACCACCATAAGGAATCCACCTCTACATCAACCATAATGGATTCTAGTCAAACTAGGCATCCACCCCCAAAATATTGTAAGAATAGATCCTAGACATCTTAAGAATCCCAAGGTGTCATCCATCTTAACAGGTGATTCCCTATCACCTTAGACAATTGGAGTAGTACTGGGACCAACGTCCTATTCCTAGGAATCATGGGAAATCACATAACATATTCCTAGGAATCATGGGAAATCACATAACATACAAAAAAAAAGGTGTTAGTATATACTGATCGCGTTGTCGAGCGCGTCAAATTAGTTGTTTAATTTTGACAAGAATTTCGGCAGTATAACATTAACCCTAGGTCGTCTCTCAACGGTGCCTTAGATCATTAATTTAAAAAGAGGGTTTTGATTATGAAAGTAGAAGATGAATGAGGCTTTTTAAAGCATGAGGGTTTAATTATTAAATATGAAAATAGAAAATGAAAGCGATAAAACAATGTAGAGATTAACATAATTAATTAAGCATGATCAACCCGGGGTACTCTCATGACATTTATCCTTCATTGCTTCATGATATAGGGTTATGATCTTTTAATAACTGGATTGTAACAACTAGAACCAAAATTTTACTAAGTTTATACAAGGATTGATCCTAGGGTTTAGTCAAAAACACACAATGATTCACCGGACACCGCTGCTGATTGGGTGATTTGTGTTTGACTTCATAACCGAAACTCGCCAAGGCAACACACGAAGAACTCAATGCGCTGTCCAGGTTTGTATGTTATTTCTTTGTGATACCATGAAATAAATGTACATGGCCTTGACAGTGCTTATGTGATTTCAATTGACCAATATTAACCACACAATCACCACAATTGAAAGGGGGAAAAGGACGTGGTGAACGATGTGTGAAACATCACATGAATGGGTATCCCCAAACATGATCATATGATTTGAGCCTGACATACCAGTACATAACTCAATAAAATTAAAATAGATGATGAAGAAAAACCACATACAACCTAGAATTAAAAATATCATTCAATATAATACAAAAATGAAGCTGAGGATTACGTCATGTTCCTCCCCAGGTGATCACAAGGGGTTTAGAAACCCATGGGTGAGGAGGAAGAGAAAGATGTTGGGGGTAGAACTTAACATAGCCTAAAAAACTTATAGGGATATTTAGAAGACTCCTTGGGGACTCCAAAATGGAATCAACTTGCCTCCTGGCCTAACTCCCAAATTGGGAGCCCAAGGTGCCATTTTATAGGAAAATTGGAAGGTGGTTTAGGCACACAGATTTCTTCAATCCACTTGTACCACGTGTTTAGACCAGTATAAACCCGAATCTACATTTTTAAAAAACTGGAAATCTATAGACCCATTTCCTAACTATCTCCACCGAATTTTTGGCATTAATTGGACAAGTGGATATGGAGATATGGGAAGATTAAAGAACACCACATTTGACTTTGTGCAGATTTGATTCCTTGAAAAGAGCAGTTCGGTTGGGCCCATTAAAGGCCGAATTGGGCTTGACTGCCTTAATAATAGTTGTAACCAATTATATTATGTACTAGTAAACAAAATATGAGACCATTTTAATTGACAAAATTTTCTATACAAGCACAACAGTGGACAGGTCTTCATGGATCCATACAATTTTGGCCCATTTTTCTTCCACTTCATCAAGATCTCTCCAAATCATTTCCTCCAACATTAAAATAATAAAAACAAGTAAAATTTACCATTCTAATATTTATTAACACTAATTAATTGATTAAAACAAAATTACAATTTAATATTATATTTGGAATGTTCATTACAAAACTAGTTTAAAACAACGGTGTAATGGTCAAATAAAATAGTGAATCGTCGTACGATCAGACCCCCACACCTAAAAATTTGCACTCCTGGGAAAATTCACATATCCAAATATAATGATGCATATATATTTTCCAAAAATCATGAAGATTTAACATTTTTGGAAATTTTAATTAAAGTAATGTGATCAATGCACAGACCACACCAAAGAGGTCTTCCTAGTGAAAATAGAAAAAGATGTCTCAAAAATCATATCATAGTGAAATTCAAAAAGATTCATGATACCAAATTGAGAAAGGAATTTAGAAGCCAAACATTACACTAACTCTCCATGTGTGTGTGTGAAAATGATTCCATGCTATTCTTTCCACTTTCTATCCAATAAATATAGGCTATTTTAACATTTTTCAACTTAAATGATTTTTTCCACCGAACCTACCCTACATCCTTCGCAATCATATTTCAAGACCCACTCACTTAAGAATTCCCAGAAGTCAAAATATAATCTCCCGACCTAGATATCCCCATGTGTTTCAAATTTCATCACTCCCCTCATTTATATATTTTTTTAGAAGTTGCATTTGGAACAAACCTCACACTCATCTCTCAAACCTTGTTTGATCTCCTCACGACACTAATTGCAATAGTTATAACAAGATAAAAGGTTGAGGAGGAGTGGTTTTTGACCTACCCAAGACACAACCAATTTTTTTGAGGGTGTACAACAGTCGGACATTAGGTACACACAAATAGGTCAATCTGGTACAATAATGAAATAGATCAGATAAGGAATGATGGTATGGGAATATCATTTAAAGCTGAAGAATATTAACCTAACATATATTTACCTTATATTAAGTATGAAATATTCACAATTTTTGGTTTGGTGAAAAAATTTGTGGAGATATTAAGGACACAGTTTTTCCAAAAAACACCCATAGAAAAGACATCAGTCATCTCAAAGGTTTCACATAGATACAACCATTTATATCATTGACAGAAAACCAATTCACTAAAAAAAATCACTCCCTAATTTTAAATTCATACAAATATTCTTTTTAGCCTTCGTTATGGTATTTTTAGTTTCCCCCTTTATGGTCACCAAATCGTGGAACTTCGATATTATTGATAGGGAAAAATGAAAATACCATAAAGAAGGCGAAAAAGAGAAGAAAGGAGAAAGTGATGAAAATTCATAACTAACCCAAGAATGTATCCACCCGCACACCTAGAATGAATTGTGTCCTCAATGAAATAATTGAGAATGTGATAAGGATAAAACCTGGTGTATTTTATTGGTATTATGCATCGAGAAGATGAATTTACTCCACTAGATTCTTCATAAAACCCTCATAGAAGTGTTTAAGTTGCTGACCATTGATGGTAAGACTTCGTCTACTCTTCTCATGAAAAATATGTATTACACCAAAAGGGTAAACATTAGTAACAGTATAAGGACCGAGCCATTGAGAACAAAGATTACCTGGGTGGAGCTTAAGCCTAGAATTGTATATGAGGACCTTGTCACCAATATGGAACTTCCATAGATGAATCATTCTATCATGAATATCCTTTGTCTTCTCTTTATAGATTCGGGAGTTCTCATAAGCATCACGTCAAATTTCTTCAAACTCTTGAATCTTCACCTTTCTTTGCTCACCGGCATATGAAAGGTTCATATTACATTGTTTAACAACCCAATATGATTTGTGTTCTACCTCCACTGGGTGGTGAAAAGCCTTTCCAATAAAAATTCTATATGGTGACATTCTGATTGGGGTTTTAAAAGTGGTACGGTACACCCAAAGTGCATCATCCAAGCGCAAACTCCAATCATTCCTATTGGATTGTACTATTTTTTCCAAGATTTGTTTAACTTCCTGATTTGAAATTTTTACTTGTCCATTAGTTTGGGGATGATATGAAGTGGAGAATTTATGATCAACCCCATACTTATGAAGAAAAGTTTTCATGTTGCGATTTCAAAAATGTGAACCCTGATCACTAATAATGAATCTTGGTAAACCAAACCTACTGAAAATTTGGGACCTCAAAAAATCAACAACCACTTGAGAGTCATCGGTCATGGAGGCCTTTTCTTATAACCATTTAGATACATAGTCAACAACCAATAAAATGTACAAAAAGACAAATGAATTTGGAAAAGGCCCCATGAAGTTAATGCCCCATACATCAAAATGGGTTGTTGGGGATTTTCATTCCTCTTAGAGATATTCCCTGTGAATTGAAAATGGCTACATGACTTGAAAAATCTATGGGCATCCCCATAAAATGTTGGAAAATAAAGTCCTGATTCAAGGACCTTTCGATCTATTCATTGAGAGCCAAAGTGGCATCCACAAGCCAAAGTGTGACAGAAGGTCAAAATAGAGGTGAACTCATGGTCAGGAACACATTGACGAACTACTTCATCACAAAAAATTCTCCACAAATATGGGTCATCCCAAATGTACCACCAAGAATCATGTTTATGTCTTTGGGATTGTGAAGTGATGAAATCGTGGGGACCCTAGATGTTGCTAGAAAATTCACAATGTCTGCATACCAGGGGGTAAGGTCCATAACATCACAAAGGTTCTCATGAGGAAAGAATTCTCCAATGGGGGAAAATAAGTCCGTATGGTCATCCATTGGTAAAGAAATCATACTATTGTGGTCAGCTACAATATTTTCCACCCCCTCTTATCTCTAATCTTAAGGTCAAACTCTTGGAGGAGGAGCATCCACCGTATGAGATGGGGTTTGGCTTCAAGTTTCTTTAAGAGAAAATGAAGGGCAACATGATCAGAGAAGAAGATGATTTTTGACCCGATAAGGCATGAACAAAATTTTTCCAAGTAAAACACAATAGAAAAAGTTCCTTTTTAGTGGTTGTGTAGTTTTCCTCGGTAGGGTCAAGGGCACGTCAGGCATACACAATGACATGTGGAGCCTTCTCAACCCTTTGTGATAAAACTGTCCCAACTGCAATGTTAGAGGCATCATACATAAGCTCAAAGGGGAGATCCCACCTTGGTGTTTGGATGATGAGAGGTGATGTGAGACTCTATTTTAGTGAATTGAATGCATCCTCATGATTTTTATCCAACAAAAACTCAGAATCTTTTTGCAATAACTGGGACAATGGAAGTGCAATCTTACTAAAGTCTTTAATGAATCAGCTGTAAAAACCAGCATGACCCAAGCAAGATCGTACCTCGCAGACACATTTTGGATATGGAAGGGTTGAAATTAATTAAATTTTAGATTTATCAACTTGAATTTCCTTATTTGAAATGACATGCCCAAGAAATATCCCCCGCTCAACCATAAAATGGCCTTTCTCATAATTTAACACAAGATTTTTTTCAATGCAGCGGCGGAGGACAGAACCTAGGTGTTCCAAAAATTCATCAAAAGATGATACATATACCGTGAAATCATCCATAAAGGCTTCCATAAAACTCTCAAGGTACTCAGAAAAAATACTCAACATACATCACTGAAAAGTACCCGGAGCATTACATAGACCAAATAGAATCCTTCTGTATGAAAATGTGCTGAATGGATAGGTAAATATTTTCTTTTATTGGTCCTCAGAGGCTGTATGGATTTGGAATTAACCCGAATAGCCATCAAGGAAACAATAATGGGACTTTCCAGCCAATCGTTCTAACATTTGGTCAATGAAAGGTAATGGAAAGTGGTCCTTTTGCGTGGCTTGATTCAGTCGATGGTAGTCAATACAGACTCACCAACTGTTTTGCACAAGTGTTGGAACAAATTAATTCCTTTAATTTGACAGAACTGTTATTCCTATTTTTAGGAACAATTTTCACCGGGCTAACCCATTTACTATCATATATAGGATAAATTATCCCTGAAACAAGTAATTTACTGACTTCTAATTTTACCACTTCAAGGAGAGTGGGATTCAACCGGCATTGAGATTGTCTTATGGGTTTAACATCATCATCCAAAAGTATATGCTTCATACAAATAGATGGGCTAATCTTGGGAATATCATCCAATGTCCATCCTATTACCTTTTTACACTCTCTCAAAATTTTGAGCAGTTTCGATTCCTGTTGTAAAGAGAGGTTGTGGGAAATAATGATGGGAAATTGGTCAATAACCTGAAGATATGAATATTTTAAATTAGAAAGAAGTTGTTTAAGTTCCAACACTTGTGGTTTCTGTATTGAGGGAGGGGATTTAGGGTGAGTGAGGTCCATTAAACTGTCTATCTGATCATGTTTATTCTCTAATGATAGAGAATATATAGAAATGAGATTTGCAGAATCATTGACAGTCATGGGTACCTCATAATGAACACACTCATTAATTAAAGTACAAAATTTACACTTTTCAGAACCCACAAAACAATCAAAACATGAACCAAAACTCAAATCATCCAAGGGAAAAGAAAACAAAAATGAATTAGAGTTTGGGTTGAGGAGAGAATTGTGTGTGTGTGCATCTTTTGAGATCACTTGCATCGAATAGACAGGAAGAGTGGAGTTCTCTTCAATGAGGTGTTTCCTAGCCTCAAGGATGTTAAAACTTACCTTTTCTACTCCAAATTCCATGGATAGTGTACCATTGTGAACGTTGATGATCATCTTTTCTGTTCTTAGGAATGGCCTCCCAATTATGAGAGGATCATGTCCTTGGGTTTAGGTATCTTCCATCTCAAGAATGTAGAAATCAACAAGGAAGATGAGATTCTTCACTCATACAAGAACATCCTCAATCCCTCCTATTGCATGTGTTGTACTCTAGTTGGAAAGTTGCACAACAATTACTATTGGTTGAAGCTCTCCAACCTGTATAAAAGTATACACGGAGTGAGGAATTACATTAATGGAAGCACCTAATTCTAGTATAGCATCAGAAAAAAAGGTCCCCCTTATGGTACATGGTATCGTGAATGTGCCCGAATCCTTGCATTTGGTTGGAATTGTTGGTTGAATAAAGACCTAGAAATTCCTCCCCATGTTGACTCTCTCATTCCCCTTCAACCTTCATCTATGGGTTCAATGTTCTTTAAGAAATTTGTCCTAATGGGGAATTTTCTTAACTACATCTAACAATGGAATATTTACTTGAACTTTTTTAAATGTTTCCATTATCTCATTATCAGTATTATTATAAGAATTTTTCTTAGATTTAGAGAGTATTTGTGGTAAAGGAAGAGGAATGTACTGTTCATTTGAATCATCAAAGATAACTTTATTTACCTGTTTATTTATTTTTTCATTACATGAAATTTTTGAGGGTCGAGAAAGAGTGTTTTTAAGAGGGGGACATACCTATTGCAAATAATCTGTAGAAGAGGAAACTTATCTACCACTACGAAGTTTAATTGCACATACATTGCCTTTTTTCCTTCGGATTGGAAATGGGTTGGGATGGTAGTTGTCTAGACCTATGCATTTTAATATCACTGATGGTGTTCTATAATTTTCCCACTTGAATTCGTAGGTCTTGAATTGCAGATTGTGTGGTCTATTGGAACTGGAGGTTCGGGGTTGACGTTTTCTTCACCATATCCTCAAGGCTTGGTTCATATTTGGGAGGAGAAGGATGATTGTTTTGAGAAGTTTAAGGATAATAAGGTTGCATACCTTAGCCTTGTTGATACCAATTTTGCTTGGGGTAGCTTGAGTTTCCTCCTTGTCGGTACTGGGGTTGTGTTTGCCACCCTGGATTTGGATTTGGCCTGAATTGTTCTTGCTTGAAGGGAGGTTCTTGTTGGAATGGACTCCCTGGGAACATAGCTCCACAAGACTTAGATAAATCTTGAAGTTGTGGACATTGGTTAGAAAAATGAGTGTTATCAGAACAAATAACACAATGTAATTGAATATAAGTAGAGTGAGAGTTACCTTGTTCTTGAGATAATTTCCTTAGAATGGTATTAATATCATTAATTTTAGTATCTAACATTCATTCTAGGGATAAATGACTGACCTCATAAACTCCTCGGGTTGGTGAAATTGCTTGTGTACCAAATTGTTGTGCATTTTGATCCATGTTAGCTATTAAGTCACGAGAGGCAGAAGGAGTTTTATTAACTAGGGCAGCACCAGATGTAGCATCAATCATTCCACGATCAATGGGAATAAGTCCCTCATAGAAGTATTGGATTAATATTTGTTCACTAATCTGGTGGTGGGGGCAGCTTGAGCAAAGTCTTTTGAATCTCTCCCAATATTCATGAAGGGTCTCTCCTTGTGATTGCCTAATTCCACATATTTCTTTCCTAATTGATGCAGTTCGAGAGGTAGGGAAGAAATTCTCTAGAACTAGTTTTTTAACTTCATTCCATCCCCTAATTGTGGTAGGCAGATAGTATAGCCAGTCTTTGGCTACACCATCAAGGGAGAAAGGGAAGGCCCTAAACTTAATTAGGTCCTCAGAGACATTTTGGGGTTTCATGGTAGAGAACACTATGTGAAACTCTTTGAGATGTTTGTGAGGGTCCTCACTGGAAAGACCATGGAATTTAGGAAGTAGGTGAATGAGACCTGATCTCATCTCAATGTTGGCTGCTTTCTCGGGATATTGGATGTACGCAGGTTGGTACTCCACATCAGGGGTGGTTAGTTCTTCTAAAGATCCATTATTTGCAGTGATGTTTTCTAGGGTTTTTTTGGGGTTAACTTTTGTATTGGTTTAGGACCACTTGAGGTTCCCAAAGGGGTTACTCAATGTTACTTTATTGACCTTCTCTAGATGCCTTGATTTGTGTGTGAAGTGACTTTTCAATTTTAGGGTCAAATTCAAGTAGTGTTTCTTTACCAGATCGAGTCATGCAAATAATATGTGAAGTATTTTTTTGAATATGGATAAAATTTATTAATAAGGGTGAAAAGAGAACATACTTTTATAATACAGAATTATATAGAGGGATATGGAGAAGATGAAGAGAGAGAGAGAGATAGAGAGAGTAAGAACACACCAAAAACAACCAAAAAAATGACAAAACCCAAAACAAAAACAACAAAATGGGGGTGGGGGATTTTAATGGAGTACTAATTAAGAAGTAAAATAAATAAATAAAATTAAATAAATAAAAAAATTTATCTTGGATCCCTGAAAATGACTCCAAAATTTGATCGCGTTATCGAGCACGTCCAATTAGTTCTTTAATTTTGACTAGAATTTCTACAGTATAGCAGCAACCCTAGGTCATCTATCGATGGAGCCTTAGATAATTAATTTAAAAATAGGGTTTTGATTATGAAATTAGAATATGAACCAGGTTTTTTAAAACATGGGGGTTTGATGATTAAAGATGAAAATAGAAAATTAATGCGATAAAACAATGTAGAGATTAACAAAATTAATTAAGCGTGATCAACCCGTGGTACTCTCATGTTGTTTATCCTTCATCTCTTCATGATATAGGGTTATTATCTTTTAATCCCTGGTTTGTAACACCTAGAACCAGAATGTTACTGAGTTTATACTAGGATACCTCCTTGGGTTCAGTCAAAAACACACAATGATTCATTGGACACCGCCGATGATTGGGTGATTTGTGTTTGACTTCATAACCGAAACTCACCAAGGAAAAACACGAAGAACTCGATGAGCTATCTAGGTTTGTATGTTATTTATTTGTGATAAAATGACATAAATGTACATGGCCTTGAAAGTGATTATGTGAGTTAAATTGACCAATATGAACCACAAAAACACCACAATTGAAAGGGGGAAAAGGAAGTGGTGAACGGTGTGTGAAACATCACATGAATGGGTACCCCCAAACATGATCATATGAGTTGAGAATGACATACCACTACATAAATAAATAAAATTAAAACACATGATGAAGAAAAAAAACATTCAACCCGGAATTAGAAAGATCATTCAATATAATACAAAAAAATCTTGGGATTACATCACACTCCTCCCCGGGTGATCACAATGGGTTTAAAAACCCATAGGATAGGAGGAAGAGAAAGATGTTGTGGTAGAACTTCCCATAGACTCAAAAAAATATATGGATGTTGAGAATACTCCTTGGGGACTCCAAATAGCAGCACCTTGCCTGCTGGCCGAACTCCCAAATGGGGAGCCCAATGTGACATTTTATAGGAAAATTGGAAGGTGGTTTAGGCACATAGATTTCTTCAATCCACTTGTACCATGCATTTTGACTAGTAGACACCCAAATATCCCTTTTTAAAAAACTGAAAATTTGTATCCCCACTTCCTAAATATCTCCACTGGAAGTTTGGCATCAATTAGACAAGTGGATCCGGCGATATGGACAAATTACAGAACACCACATTTGACTTTGTGCATATTTGATTCCTTAGAATTATCAGTTCGGTTGGACCCCTTGACGGCCGAATTGGGCTTGTATTCCCTCATAAGAGTTGTATCCCATTATATTTTTTACTTTTTTAAAAAATATTATCCCATTTTGATTCACGAAATTTTCTATACAAGAACAACATTGGATAGGTCTTCATGGATCCATACAATTTTGGCCCATTTTTCTGCCACTTCATCAAGGGCGCTACAAATCATATCCTCCTACATTGAAATAATAAGAACATGTAACATTTCCAATTATAATATTGATTAACACTAATTAATTGATTCAAACATAATGTGAAATTTATTATTATATTTGGAATGTTCATTACAAAACTAGTTTAAAACAGCGCTATAAGGGTGGAATAAAACAGTGAATCGTGGTACGATCATATACCTAATCCCATCCTCATCTTCATAGACCCTTTGGTTGTAAAAGTTGGTTTGGGTTATTGGTGACACCCTTAAATATCACCACCCAATATCACACCCTCTCCAAGGCCAGTTTGTCAACATAGAACCCATGAGGGTCCCCTTGGTTAGAACAAGGCAGAGGAATCCCACTCAGGATCCTTGGTCACAAAAAGTCTCTTAGGCCATTTAGTATCCCTCGAAGGGCATTAAGTAACCATGAGGTGTCACCGACACAATACAACCTAATAGGTTCCATGAGTGTCCTCATGGGTTATAATCTCATGAGGTGTACCTTGTACCATATCAATACCAATGTCATCTAAGTCAGATTATTCAACCAATCCTAATACCAACCTGTTCTTACTATAATATAACTTCATAGGATAAACACATCATGAGGGTCCTCAGCTACCCTACAGGGGCCATGAATCTAAATTCATGTCACTCCCCCCTCTATGAAATTTTCAAGTCTAGGTATCCTCTTTGTCTAGTACTCTATCATCGGTGGCGGAAGCATCAAACCAATTTACTTCGACAATGGTGGCCCATACACCATTGCCTCTTTAGTCTCACGTAATTATATGAATTTAACAATTTAATTTAAAATAAACAATTTAAATTAAATTATAAAATATATAAATAATATGGGACATTTACCTATAGTCTAGGATGTACAAAAACATGAATATAAATTACTTGTTTAAAGATATAGGGATAGTAACAGAACAACCTACCTCTTTTATACCATTTACCTTTACTCTAAAAAGAATGGTGGCTGCTGAAAAAGCTCGTCCAACATCATCCATGATCCACCCATGATCATATCATCCCCAAACTCTTTCCTCATATAAAATACCATAACTAATTAATTATAAATAATTCAAATTAATTATTCAGTTAATAACAACATAGGATAATCATTGAACCACTCATTGAGAACCACAACATCCTGAAACCTTGACCAACCACACCTAGAGGGTCTGCAACACACCCTTAAAACTAAAGTGATAAGAAACCTAAGAATTATGAATATTTTCTTCATTAATATAATTTAATTTAAACTAAAAATGTTAAATAAATCCATGGTTTTATGTACCTTTAATAATTCTTCATATAGAGGTAGATGTATTCCATCACAAGACATCTTTTACCTAGGATACATTACCGTTTCAAAGGAGTAGGGTGATTTCACCATTATATGGTAACATCACTATTCCAAACCTAAACCAAGCATCACCCAAATTATAAATAAAAAGGAGGAACAAGAGAATGTAAATATGAAGAAGATTGTAACTTATATACACTATGAATATTCCTTATGATTATCCTTGAAATAAAAGGAAGGAAGGGAGGAAAGGGCAGCTGATCCCCTTGACTGAGTGTATTTTCTTTAAAAGGAGTAATGGGGACCTATATCCTTATTATAAATTAAAAAAATATGGTCCCTTTTACAGTACGACTATATGTGTCACACCATTAATATTTTTTCCATGTTCCTAGAGGCCCCATCCATCCCTCTCACTTCCTGAATGCACCCCACAGACCATTTCATAGTGTTAATACCCCTTTCACACCATGAAAGGGATTTTACTATATTTTTTAGTAGCCTTGTACCCTGGCCATTTCTAATTGTCACACAAACCCTTGATACATCCATTGAATCTTACAATATTTCAAATAACACCATTTATAAACATTTAAAACCTTATAACATTATTCGGATATTTTGTTCTCAAAATTAAAACCCCACAAAAATGAAAATGAAAATTCAATATGGAATTTTCACATCCGTATGGAATGAGACTTTACAAAATCACCCCCTTAATAAGATGACTACTCAAGGATGTAGTGGTCAAATTCTTAATAGATGATTCAATAGAGAAAAATTTACCTTATCATTTTGATGAAAATATAATACTAGTATTATATTATGTATCAGTAAATTTCATTATTACTTGACCTACAAATGATTTGGTGATGAGTCCAGTGAAGAAGAGCAGGAGGGGAATGTTTATTTTTGCAATACGGTCCACCCCAATACTATTGAAGAAGGTGTATGTACTAGAAACCAAATTCCAACTAGGAATTTGGGATCTCCCTTCTTAGCTACCACCTCTCTAACGATTGTCAAATAAAGAAAAAGGAAAGGGCATGGCTACATCTCATTCATTACCTCAGTAAGTTGAACCCCATAAAATTTAAGAAATAATTCCTCAGTATGAGGAAGAGATGAAGGAGTTAAGAAGACACAATGTTGATTTACTCTTGGAAAATATCTCTGATGGGTATACTCTCTAAGATGAGACTCACATACCTCTTTCAAAAAATCTCCATTGAAATGAAGAGACTACTATACCAACAAGATAAGAGAAAATCTCTCAACCTAATATGGGATCTAGAATTTTTTTATCTAAATCCAATGGAGGAATATTATTAAGAATTACCACCATTAGGAATGTAACCAGAACCATGTTAAGTGAGCTACCCTAGGATAGACCACCCTATTTATCTGTAGTGAATGTTGGCAGACCCATCATGAAAGGATCTACCTATCACTACCACTAATCAAATGTCTATCCAATAAACTATTTCATTAAATATTATTGAAACTATTGATTCATTGGAATTAATAATAGAATCCATAGAGGGGAAACATGCACAAGTTCAATTATATTGAAAACCATACCTTGAATGGTTGGATGAGACTCATCCTTCTCCCAACTTTGTAAATCCATCTTTCCTAACTTTCAATAGCATCAGCAACCCCAAGAAAAATTTAATGAATTTTTTATCTCAGTGTTGTCCAATGATGGTAACCTTGAATCAAAAGGTGGAATATAAGCTCAAATGCTTCCAGAAGACCCTTGAAGGACCCACATCCATCCAGAATAACAATTTTACATCTTAATAAATCACAATATGGGAATACATCCATCAACAATTCAAATACCAATTCATCTCCATATTGAGGAAGAAAATAGTACTAAAAATCTTATACTATAAAACCTGAAAAAAATGAGAGAGAATCATACTTTATTTAAAGGTGGAAGGGTCTAAGATATTACTTGAATATGAAACTCCCTTAAGAAGAGTTTCTAGAAGTATATATTAAAAATATCAGTAATGAGTGGAAAATAAAATCATCCTAGTAAAGTAATCATGAGGGTTCTGTAAGCTTTCTATTGTCACATAGAGGTTTGAATAATCCATTTAGTGGATCAAGAACAATCCTAATCCATTTCTAAAAAACACTAGAAATAGGAATGATAAAATAGAAACAATAACTATTACAATTAAACCAGCTCTAACACCAACCTTGACACAAAAACCTATAAAATATCACTTGGTTCCCCCTCCAGAATGGAAAAAAAACAACCATAGTGACTTTATTAAGAAAAGAGGAAAGAGTAGAGGCCTGTACCATATGAATAATGGAAGAATAATTTTTTTGAATGAATATGTCCCTTGATATTTCATCACAGCTAAAGATTTTTTTTTCTAAAGCTACTAGAATATAGGTATCTTGATCAGGTTAGCCTTAGTGACTTCCCAAATTACTATCTTTAACAATAAATGTTGGTATAAATCCTATAGAAGTGTTTTTTATTTAATGAAATCATTCAGAAAATGTTAGACTTTGGATAAGTTAAATCATTAAATCCACCAGCACAATTGGATTATGTTTCTACCACTTTTTTATAAGAATAAGGGGAATTAAAATAGGTATAAAATAAAAATACATAGAAGTTTTATGATTGGATGGATGAGAATATAGTCATCTAATCACACACCATCCTCAGAGAATAACTAAACTAGTTGGTCAAGTCACCAATTTCTTTTATAATAGTGAAAATTGATTCTTCAATTTCTTAATCTCATAAGAACAGACATTCTAAAAGCCTATATAACTTGAAAAATAAGGTTAAAGTATAGGAAAATTAAAAAATAATAATTATTAAAATAGTTTGAAACCACTATGATTTCATGACTTCAGTACTTCTAAGACCTACACCACCCCAAAAAAATGGTTCAAATGGTAATGTACCACCAAAAGAAACCCCCATTAGACAATGATAATGTTTATATCTCTTTCAATGTGATTCAATTAAGAAATAATTTATCTAAAAAAGATGAAAATTCAAAAAAAATGCGATTTCCTCCTAATATTCAAGGAATAGGGGGGATAGGTCATCATGAATAATAAGGTTAAAGGAATACATAGTCAAAAAATATCTTAACATTCAAGCCACATCCCTACTAAAACCATATATGATGATGGATGTTGGTGGCATAAACATAATTGGGATCACCAGGAGAATCAATATGCCTATGATTCATCCATATATCAATCCAATTTGATCATATTTGAAGATATATTAGAAAATAAATAGTCACTTTGTTAGCATCAGAATGTGGGAGGGAAGGATCAAACCAACTAATAGGTGATGAAAAGATCCCCAAATTTTGATCAGATAAAGCAGTTTCTAGCATATACAACATTGTATCCCAATACTCAATCCAAAGAGAAGATTCATTATGCGAATCATAAACCTAAGACTCAAAAATATTATATCTTGAAATAGGTATATGTAATTCTATAAAGTCTCTAAATCTTAGATTCCAATAATTTATCAAAATACCTATGAGATAAACTTTAAGAGGCCCTTTTAATCCAACAAATGTTTGAAGGTGAAGTCACTGTTTCTGAAGTTTACAATAAAGAGATCAATTCTAATGAGTGTCAAACATACATCACCTTCATAGAATAAGATAAGGAGACCATTATTCAAGGGGACGTCAAGCCCTTATACACATCTAGATAATTAGTCGACGTAACACCTCAGATTCAATTATAGTAAACTTTTATTCCAAGAGTAAAAATACCAAAAATACATATAGTATTATTTAATAATGTGATTAAAAACTAAATTATTAAATTGAATAAACTAATTAGAAAAGGTAGAATCATATAACCATTTAATTCTATTAGATACATTTTTTTTTGAAATTATCATATCAATATTATCTTAGTTTGAGTTTTTGTGATTTTTTAAAAAGGTTTATTTTTTTAGTAAAAATTAGAAAATACCATTTTTTGAAAAAATTTCATTTATTTCTATTGAAAAAATCCCATAATTTTTACAATTAAATCATTAATTAATGAATAGTAACAAAAGTAAAAATTTGTCACAACTGAAAAAGGGTATATCAAGTTAATCTTGGCTAAATATAAGTAAAAAGGTCACCATTTTCCATATTAATTATTATTGTGTGAAGGTATTTAATACCTTATCAACATAGTCTCTAAATTAATTGTTTATGAGACACATGTCCATGAAAATGACGCATTTAATATTTTATGTAATAAAAAATAAAAAATATCACTCTTTTGTTTTAAAATAATTTATTTATTTTCACATAGAAAAAAATAAGTTTTGAATGAAAATTAAATATTATTCTTAGAATAATAATTATTTTTAATTATAGAAATTTATTTATAATTTTTTGTGATTATGTAATTACTTTAAATGCTTATGCAGTATTGACACAATATTTATTCAATTAATAGAAAAATAAAATAAATGGTTTTAAAAATATCAAATGTAATCCAAATTGGGTAAATTTTTATGTTTAATGATTTCTTGAGATAACTATAAAATAATTGGATTTTTAATAGGTTTAAATTCAAATTTCACTTATATCTTGATGTCTTTAAAGTGAATTTAAATGAATATTTTCCAAAATGACATTAATGATATTTTATGAAAATTATTAAATTATTTATAATTAATAAAAGTATTCCAAGAGGAAAATTAGGATTATATAAGGTTTTTAATTCCATCCCATAGATATTTTTGAACTGATATTTACCTTATAATTAAAATTATAACCCTTTAATATTTAAAACGTTGTTACCAAAGTTATGGTCAAAACATATTTACTAAAGGGTTAATCTAAAAAGGTACGGGTTAGAATAACCTAAATACACTATTAAACATCATTGGTTGTTTTTATTTTTAACTTACCCTTATAACCTTATAATATTATTCATTTGGATCTAGTTTTACAAGAAGTGACATAATAATATTTTTATACTTTGAGAAATTAAAAGTTTGTTTCTCACTTCAATTATTAAAGGGTACCCCTACCCTCACGTATTCACACGTATTGATCCAAATAGATTGAAGAAATATGGAAAAAATATCTCCCCAAAATACTTATCCAAATTTTAGAGGTGTTTTTATTCCTAAAATACCAACCCTAGGGTCCTTAATAAGATATCCAAAGGAGATTTCTCGAAGATATGTTAATCATTTTTTACAAATCATTAAAATTTATTTCGTTTTTACCTTTTTATATATTTATTTTACACATAATAAAATAATAAATCTAGTAAATTAAGTATAATTACATGTTATTATGATTATGTGAAAACCATTTTCAATACCTTTTCTATCTTATAAAAGGCAAAAATCATCACTCTTTGAGTAAGTATGGCTTACCGTCTCCATGTAGCGCTGTAATTCATTTTTATCTTCATTTTATTAGATGGTTGTAAATATGGAATTAATGAATATATATATATATTTATGATATTTATTAAATAATTATGTTTTTAGAATTATAATATCATATCTACCTTCTGACATTCCAATCCATTGGAAAATTATAACATCACTAGTGTATACGTGTGGACCACCACCTCTACGAAGTGATGCAAGTTATTTTTAATTTCTGATTTACATGGATGGTAATAAGGATAAATTTAATAAATATATTTTATATATTAAGGATTCTATATTCGTTAATTATTATTTACCTTTCATTCATTTTGTCCATCGAAAATTGAAAATAATGTTCATGCACACGTACGACCTACCGTTTCCATAAATAATATAATTCACCTTTCGAGGATGATTATATATATACCTTTCGAGGATGATTATATATATACCTTTCGAGGATGATTATATATGTACCTTTCGAGGATGATTATATATATACCTTTTGAGGATGATTATATATATACCTTTCGAGGATGATTAAATATATATATATAATATTATATTTATATAATGAATAAAATTCAGGACAGTATGGATCCATGATCAAAGTATATGGACTAATACTACCGAACCAAAAAATAATGAAAAACGAACCAGTTATCACCCAGAACAGTGATTTTAATTAATAAATGTTAAAAAATGGGTAATACAAGGTTATAAGTAAATCATATATGGTGTTATATATTATTATTATTCTATAATATTTTTATAATAAAATTATATTTACAGTAAATGTGGTTCAAACATATACAAATTAATTCAGACTTGAGGTGAGAGTTTATTTCACAGTCACATTATTATTCATAATTGTTTATGTTTAAGTGTCTATTAGGGAAATTATATAAAATTTATATCTTAAAAAATATATTTTTTATAATAATTTGGATATTTGTTAAAATTATATGTTTTCTTCTAATTTTTCTCTTTTAATTACTTAAGATACTGAACTCATGTTTTTAAGGAAAACTGAACTTGTTTTTTTTTCAGTCACAAATTGTTTTCTTCCATGTCTATATTATATTTAAAATATTTTCTAGAATGGGTTACTATTATAAAATTATTTATAAAAGTCATTTTTCCCATGTTTATTTTTTATATTTTTTTAAAGGAATCTCCTTTCCATTTTCAAATGAAGCACCTTTTACCGAAGGCGTGAATGAAATATTTATTTTAACGTAAACCACACAGAAATATTTTCATACCAACTTGATTAATATTCTATTTAAATATTCAATTTAAAAATTTTAAATATTATTTTAAAAATAAATGTTTTTCATACTATTTTTTAAATTTTTAGATTTTGAATAAGTAACTTCAAAATGAAAATGGTATTTTTCCTCAAGAAATCTTCCAGTGATTTTTTAAAAAAATTTCATTTATGTATAAAATATTTGGTGAATATTATTCTTTTATGGGGATGTACTCTTTTTATTCAATTATCCATATTACTATTTATGGATTATTATTTAGATAGATTTATTAATATTGGGACATATTAAAATTTCATATTATAGTTTTTCAATATGAATGTTTTGGTTGATTATGTTTCACCCCATTCATATAATGAGTGAATTTGACTTAGTAAGTGAATGTTGGGGCCTGATATATCCCCTCTATGCATTAGTTAGTATCATGAAACAAACTATCTTGTGTATTTGATATAAAAATTACCTTTTCACATATAATGTCTTGTCATAAGGCCTTTATAGTAAGATAATGATGTCCAATGTTATGCATTCTGTCATTATGAAACTAGTTATTGTTATCCTTGTGATCATTTATGTTGTTATATTATCCATTGATTTATTCCCATTTTATTGTATTAGTAATATGGAATATTGATTAATTTTTATCTTGGGCATATTATAAATGTTTTATTTATTTTATGATAGCTTATGTGGTATACTTTCCCTTACCAAGCATCTAAACTCACACTTTATTATGTTTTACCTTCCGAAGATACCAAGATGGGATATATGAATGAAATCATAGATTTAATAGAATAAATAATAAAGTTCTCATAATAATTATTTTATTATATTTTAAGTTTTCACATGTAATGTGACAATCAAATATGTATATAATGTCTCAATACTACTAAACTATTCAATCCATCAAGATGTGATCCCTTGTATTTTATGTTAATGCTGTAAAATAACTATTAAATCTTGGATAATAGAGTTGGGGTGTTATAGTTGATATCATAGGAATTTTAGTATAAACATTGGGAATTATATTCAGAAAAACATAGATTAGAGAACCTAATACTATGAAAAACATTGAGGATATGTCTAATTATAGGATAATATTGTTACATTTTTAGTAAGGTAAATAAAATTTTATTTTACAAGAAATAAAAATATGTATGGATACCACATGTGGATGTGGTTTTGGAACATATGTTCCTATGGGAAATTAACCTAAAAAGAGTTGGTCGAGTATGTCTTGTTCATAATTCGGATACACAGTAAGTCTATCATTATTGGACACTTTTTTTGACACTATATGGGGATATACATGGGTTAATTTACATTTTCTTTACAACCCATAATGAAATATTTTATTTTTTTATGATTTGATAATATTCCCAATGATACTAAGCATATGATTATATGATTAGCTATGAATAAATTTCCAAGTTATGTCAAGTAATTTACTATTTTAAAAAGTATACATTATGGTTTATAATGTTATAATCTAATATTGTGTATGATATTATTTATAAATGGTTCATAGTGGAAGGAATTGAAATCATATCAATGCTTGTAATATATATAGGGATTTACCTTCTGGTCAAGATAATTAAACTGAAGTTGGAGATAAATAAATTATAACTATAATGGGGAAACTGACTTAGGTTATAACCAATAACCTTGCCCTTATGGATCATCATTTATATCTTTAACATGGTGTAATAATGTTGGACTACTTCATTCATTATAAATCTATATAATTCAATGGTACTACTAATCCATTTGTAGCTAAGTAATGGATATGTTACTTATTGAAGATATTTATTGATTTGGTAAGTAATGAAAGGGAAAATATTTCCATGGATTTTTATCATCTCACAGTGTATTAAAATCAATTATGGTTATTGATTAGAAAGACTATGGATGAGGATGAAATATAAAGCATGGAGTGTAAGGATTTTGACGTAATTTTATTAGAAAAATATTTTCCTAATGATAAATGAGTGGATATGGAGAGACAATTCCAGATTCAAAAAATAAATAAATATTGAAATGTTTCAATATATGAAGAAAAATTTAAATGGTTTGAAAGATATGTTGTGAACTACCTATGTAATCTATAGAGAAAAATTGATTATTTATTTAATGGGATAAATACAATACATTAAAGTTCACTAGTATCCCAAACCTTCTCATCATTGGATCACATTGTATCATATGCTATAAATATAGATAAATAATTCTCCAAGTATTACTACTTCAATGGTAAGAAAGATATGAAGATGGAGGATGACCACATTGGAAAAGGAAGTATAACAAACAGGAAGAAATAAAGGCAATAATTTACAACTTGTAATAAATATGAAAAGTAACAACATGGAACATGTTTACTAGGAATGATATTTTTCTTCAAGAATAAAGATAGATTACATTATCCTTATTATTTAATGGTAATGAAATAATCTACCAGTGTTTGGTGCTTCAACTGTAAGGAGATGTGGCACTATGAAAATGATTGTCTCGGGTGTTTAGGTAATTTTCCTCAGAAAAGGTGAATGGAAAAAGGCCAAGCATAAGTGATCACTACATCCGAGGTTAAAGTTCATAAACATGCAATAGTATGGATGTTGATCATAGTCATAAATTTATTTAATGCTCTATTTTATTATGTATTTTTTCACTATTTTATATCATCCATGTTATCCAAGAAAATTAGATATTTCCCTAGCACCTTAGAATGAGAATTTACAATCATGAATCCTAGTGTAAATATCACTACAAAAATGATATGTTAGTGAGTTCCCATTATGACACATAGAATTATGATATTTTCAAACATGATCATTATTCCTTCTATTGAGTTTGACCTAATCCTTTATAGGGACTTTCTTTCTTATTATAATGAAAAAAAATCCTAGAGAAGAACATTAAATTTTTTGATGAAGGTATGGAATCCATCATCTTCATAGAGGAGGTTATATCATCTGAATCATATATATATCCACCTCTAGTAGAACTCTTTAGTAAAATTATAGTAGAAGAATAAAATGAACAACATATGGAAAGGAAATGTGACTCTAGGATAAAATATGTTATTATTATGAAAGAATATATTGGCGTGTTTATAAAAGAAATATGTTGACATTCACTTGATAGAGAAGTTGAGTTTTATATTTAACCCATCCAATATAGAAAAAACTATATCAAATAATACCTATAGGATGGATACTATAGATATTGTTGAGTTAAAAAACAACTACACCAGTTGTGTGATAAAGGATTTATTCCCAAGCGTTTCACACTGGGGGGATCTTATTCTGTTTTTGAAAAGGAAGGATGGTACTATAAAGATGTGAGTTGATTATATGAAACTAAATACCATAAATATAAAGAAAAAATATCCTCTACCTCATATCGATGACCAGTTTGATCAACTTCATAGCGCACAATATTTTTTAAATATTGATCTTCATTTTGGGTATCATCAATTTTGAGTAATAAAGAAAGATATTCCAAAGTAGACATTTTGTAAGAGGTATGAAGATTATGTTTTTTAGTAATACCTTTTGGATTAACTAATGAACCCTTTTTTTTATGTATTTTATGAAGAGAGTGTTCAATTAATATATTGAGAATTTTATTGTGGTATTTATTGATGATATTTTGATTTTCTCTAAATGTTTTTAAGAACAGTAGAGTTATTTAAAAATCATTCTTTAGACTCTTATAGAAAAATATTTCTATAGAAAATTTATAAAATGTGAATTCTATATTCAATAAGTTCCTTTTATTAGACATATTATATCTATAGATGGAATATAAATTGATCAATTGAAGGCAAAAACAATCAAATAATTTCCTATAATAATAAACATAACCAAATTATGTAGTTTTCATAGATTAGAATGTTACTATCAGAATTTAGCTTAAAATATTTTTCAGATTGAAAAACTTTTAATCAATTTGAAACATAAAGGGTTTAAGTTACTATGGATATATGAATGTAAAGTAAGTTTTTAAGAATTAAATAGAATGTTGATCAATGCACCAATGTTGAAACTAACATTGGGAGTTGATGTATTTTTCATATATAGTGACAAATCAAAGTAGGGTCTTAGTTGTGTTTTTATGAACAATGATAAAGTTATTTCCTATGTATTAAGGTGGTTAAAGATACGTTAAAAAAATATCCAACCCATGATCTTGAGTTTGTATCCATAATATTTGTTTTTAAGATATTGATACATTATCTCTATGGATAATGATATGAGATATACACTGATCATACGATTATAAAATACATATTTTCATAGAATTCACTCAACATAGGGAAAATAATATGGATAGAACTACTCAAGGATTATTATTTCTTAATAAATTATCACCCTAGAAAGGATAATAAGGTAGCTGATGTGTTGAATAGGAAAGATCATGGTGTTCTGATTTAGATGAGTATTGATAAGGATTCTCAAATTAGGTACCTAGTATAGATGGATATGGGGATTATTAGGGAATGGTAAACATCACTCCTTTTTCAAATGATTACCAAACCATATTTATTATAAAATATAAAATTTTATTAGACTAATGATGAGATTTTTTTAAAGAAAATGAAAGCTATAAATGATGGGAAATTACAAGACTTCATTTATGAAGATGGGTTTCTTAAATTTGGAAAGAGGATATGTGTTCCATCTATACCTTAGCTAAAAAATGAATTATTAGATTATACTCATAGACCAAATTTATTTAGACACCTTGGTATCACAAAGATGTATAGGTATTTGAAGGATTTTTTTGAGATAATATAACCATAAAATTGATGATTATGTATCAAGATAATTGGGTTTTCAACAAGTTAAGGCTAAGAGAAAACATCTTAGAGGTGTCATGAAACCTCTACCAATTTATATATGTAAATGGGATGACATTACTATAGACTTTTTCACTGTATTACCAAATAATACTAGAATAAATGACACCATATGGATTATTTTTTATAGTCTTACCTAATTTTCATATTTGCTCACTAAAAGAGAAGATTTACCTATTAATAATATTGAACAAATCAATATTATCGAAGTTTTAATACTTCATGGTGATTTTTTTTTATTTTTTTAGATCATGATCCACAATTTACATAAAAAATTATAGAAAATTAATTATAAGTGTTTTTTACATAGAGCTTCATTTGAGCACTTTTTATCATCCCTAGATTGATAGGAAGTATAAGAGGACTATTCAAAAAATATAAGGCATGTCATGGTCATTCTCACATGACTTTCATGGTATGTGGGATCATTATTTATCTTCGTTAGAGTTGTAATATAACAAAAGATTCCATTCATGTTTTAAAATGGTGTTGTATAAAGAATTATATAGAAAAAGATTCCATACTCCAACTGGTTGGGATGATGTTTGAAAATAGATCTTGTGGGCCCAGAACTAGTAGAGGAGACAACAAAGAACTTATCGATTATTTGGACCTATATTAAAGAATATCAAAGAAATAAAAATAGGTATGATAATAATTAAAGGAAATATTTGGAATTTCAAGGGAGAGATCAAATTTTACTAAAATTATCCTCGTGGAAGGGTGTTATAATAGTTAGTTAGAATGGAAAAATAAGTCCTAGGTACATCAGACATTTTGAAATTCTTAAAAGAAATGAAGTGGTGGATTAATGGTTAGTAATTCATTAGAGCCTTTATAAAGTACATGATGTGTTCCACACCTATTTGTTTAGAAAGTACATTCCATATCCATCATATGTTATTACCTCATTCTTAATATAATTGGAACTTTATTTATCTTATTCTGAATATCCTATCTAGATGCTAGACACTAAAGAACTAGTGTTGAGGAATCAGGAAACTCAGTTGGTAAAGGCACTTTAGAGAAATAAGAATATAGAAGATGAAACAAGGGAACCTAAATATTTTATGATGAATAAAAACTCAATTCTTCTAATGATGTGATATTCTTGAAATTTCAATGATGAAATTTTTGATGGATGGAAGAATGTAACACAGGAGCTTCAATTATAGTAATCTTTTTTTAGAGGAACAATAGCACAAATACACATAGTTTTATTTGAAAATGTGATTAAAACCTAAAATATAATATTTAATAAATTTTATTTTCTTAAATAAATTTCATTTTTTAAATCATCATATCAAAATTATCTTAGGTTAATGTTTTGGGAATTTTTTAAAAGATTTATTTTCCTGTGAATAGTAAAAAATACCAATTTTTGTAAAACTGTAATTTATTTTTGTCAAAAAAGTCCCATAATGTTTTTCATTAAATCATAAATTAAAATAAATATCCTTTATAAATAATAAAATTACATGTTAATCAAGTTATACTTTATATTGGTATAAAAATACTTTAGACATAAAAGTCTTTTTCTACTTCTTCAGAAAACTGTTTTTCATCACCCTTTATGAAATTATTTTAAATTTAATTTTTACCACTTATAGATATTGAATTTGATAAAATAGATTTCATATTTTTAATCACAACAATCAATATTATTTATCATGTTAAACTTAATTTTGTTTCATTATGAATAATAAAAAACAAAAAAAATCTCACCAGAGAAAAGAGTAAATCTGGTTAACCTATGTTAAAACTAAGTTATAAGGCCACTATTTTTCATAATAATTCTTATTGGATGAATTTATTTATAAAATTATCACTATATTTTATAATTTTAAATAATTTTTGGACACCTTCCCATGAAAATGACCAATATAATATTTTATGTAAATAAAAATAAAAAATTCCACTCTATAGTTTTTAAATTATTCCTATTTATTCACATAGTTATAAAAAATATGTGAATGAATAAAAAAATTTATTTTAAGGATAATGAAATAAATTTCATGTGATTAATTTATTTAAAATTATTTATGATTACATAATTAATTTAAATTATTATGCAATTTCGACAAAATATTTATTCTGTAACACCCCAAGATTTCATAGTGTGTTACTTCTTCAAAATAATTCAATAACTTGCACTACACGCAACACCGAGTTCAAGTGCACCATGACTTACCAAACAAGCCGTTAAAAAGAGGTTATGAATATTATTAACTAAATTTTAAACTTTATATAATCCTTATAATTTTAGAATCCATATTATCAGTTTCTTAGACATAATGTAAGAACAAATTCATTTTTTTCAGATAGTATTTTTCAAAAAATGCACTTTTAACAACTTTTAATAGTGAACCCTTTTTAAATCCAATATTTTAAACTTTTATATATTCAATTTGACTAAATAAATTTATTATTTAATGGGGACATCAAAAATTTACAATGTAAAACCCCAAGCTTCCACGGTACGCTTCTCTTTGAATAATACAGTAGCGTGTGTTGTACGCAACTTCGAGTTCTAACACACACCACAACCAATCAAAGTAGCTGTTGTGAATAGTAATACCTACTTTTTTGAAATTTTATAAATTTTATCTCTCAAAATTTACTTCATTTTTGGATTAGGAATATCGAATTTATCCTAGGGTGAAATTTCGGTACCTTTCGGATAACTTTTATATTTTGATGAATAGTGAAAATTACTAAATTTTAATTAAAAACAAATTTTTTAATAAAAATAATTAATATTGATAAATTATAAATTTTAGTGGTTTTAAAGTATACATAGAATATATTTTTACCATTTAATACAAGGTTGTTCATTGGATATAGTTTCACAATTAAACCAGACATAAACAAGTGTCAATCTTTTGATAGTTATTATATCTTAAAAACACACTTTTTGTTTTGACATCGTGAATTAATTTTAAATTAATTTATACCACTTCTGTGTTTTGAATTTGAAAAAATGGATTCCATATTTGGAATCATGATTTCCAAATTGTATAAATATGTAACTTTTATTTTTAGAAATTTTCAATAATTACTTCGGTAAATATTTTTTTGTCATTGTTAAAGCGTAAATCCGGTAAATAAGGGTAAAAAATAATATTATAATAATAATAAATTACCCTAAAACGTTTTCTAACCTTATTGGAGGATACATTTCAGAGCATGGTCATATTTGGGTCGATTTTGGGACCCCATGGATCCACTTGTAAGTGATAATGACACTTTATATTAATTAAGTAAAAATAAATACGAAAATGACATAAGCATATATCTTTTAGAAAAACATTTTTTAAATTGGGTTATATAAGTTGGATTTTAGATTATAAATATTAATTATAAGTATAAAAATATTTCCTACATAATTATATTTTATTTATAATTTTTAGACAATAAAGAAGTTAATTTATTTATGACACAATGATGATGCAGTAATTATCATAATAGTGAATAATTAAAATAATTGATATTATAACTACCCAAATAAATATAATTTTAGACTTTTTATGAATTAAACTAATTTTATAGGTTACTATGACATATTATAATTGATTATATAAATTGTTTTCGAAGTAATAATGCTGTTATGAATTTATCAAAAACAAAATACCCCATAGTGTCAAAATTGACATAAAAGAGTTTTTAAAACAAATATTATATTATTAATTTATATTAAATTCCTAAAAATCTAAGGTTCGGCCAAGAGACTTATATCATGATATTTTTATTATTTATGGACCACTTGGGGTTCTTTTGAGGTATATAGTAAGTTTATTAACTATATAATATAAAAATACAAAGTGACATGATAAGTGTCAAACTAATTAACTAAGAGTTATAACTAAAAGACAAGGTTAATATAATGACCCAAACCTGTCTAAATTATATTGGTTGAGTGGTTTTAGACCCATAACCTACTTAAACTTTAAATAATCCAATTTGGAGCCATTAGAAACCAAATATGAATTTTTTATAAAATAATATTTCTAGCTTTTCCAAAGGATCCCCTCACCCCTCTTATAAAAGGGAACCCCCCCTTCTCATTAATTCACACCTTAAAAGCCTTTTGGTTCGGCCAAAACCTGCCCAAATACTCTATAAACGTTCCTCAATACAACCTAGAGGCCTTAGATTTATCATAAATCCAACCTATGTAGCCCTTTTGATCAAATCAAAAGGGAGAACCTGAAAAAGAGGTAATGTTTTCACCACCCTTTTTCAAATTCATTTCTTCTTCAACTTATTATTTATTTGTTATTCCCATTCAAAAATAATTAATCCAGTATCTTCTATATACTATAATATTATTATAAATATGGTACAACCATATTATGTATTCTATCCATCCTTTTAATGACATGTCACCATACGTGCGTACGTACGGCTTACCGTCTCCACGTCGCGGTGTAATTGTTATTAAATATATTATTATTTGGATGGGTATAATAATGATTTGTAATTCATGTAAATAATAAATATAACATGATAATGATTATGTATATATGATATAACATTCAATTATATATTATTTTAATATCAAAAGAATGATATTTTCGCTCGTGCGTACGTACGGACTACCGTCTCCACGAATGCGATGAGATTTATTCTCCATCGTATCCATTCAAGTATAATTATCATTTTATGATTTAAAAATAGTGTTTAAGGACTTGATATCATTCTGTATACAAATAAGATATAACCTATCCATGACAAACACGTCTTATGTAACAAAACATATAAAAGAAAACGAGTAAGTTAACACCTGAAACAATGATAATACTAAGATATTATTAACAAATAAATGTTAAAAGATCATATATGATATCATATTAATGTATATGATTCTTGTATAATTTAATAACAATTATTTTACCATTATACAGGAGGTTAACCTACCCCCAACCAAGGAAAAGTACAAGGTAAGAGTTTATTTCAAAATCTCTTCATTATCTGAGTTTGTTTATACGTAATAATCTACTAGGACTTCTTTATCATCCACATCCATGTTTCTTAAAAATTTATTTCAAAACATTTTTAATATTTACTAGAATATTGGTTAAAGTCATTTATACCCTTGTTGACTTTTATAAGTGGTTTATAAAGAAATATTTCTGTCATTTTCTAAACAAGGTCCTTTTTAACCCTTTCAACACAATTAAGGTAAGAATGTTTTTTTAACTTATACGGCGGGTGTGGCTATTTTCTGCCATTATAAAATCTTCGAAGCTTCCCTTACAATACTATAAGAAAATTTTCAAAGTAAATTTATTATTTTATAATTATGTGACTTTTAAATGATTTCAAAAAAGGTATATTTCTCTCAAAATAGTTTTGATTTCATCTATGTCAACATCCTTTGATAGATTTTAAGCTTATTTGAAGTTGATTTATCATGATACAAAACTCCCATATTGTATTTATGGTTTTGTGATTTGTTTTACTATGGATTTATTATTTTTATACCATTCATGGTTTATGGAGAAAGTATTGAAATTTCATATGCTAGTTTTAATACGAATTTTTATGTTATGTTTAAACCTGTTCATATAAGGAATGAATTGGACTTAATATGTGATGGGTGGAGCCCGCTATAGATTCTCAATGCATCGGTAGGTCTCATGAGACAAACTAGTGTCTTGGAACAAGGCCTTGGCAAAATCGTATTTGTAGTCTTGGCACGAGGCCTTGGCTATGTGGTTATGATAGTCTGGCATTATGCATTCCATCATTATGAAAGTGGTTATTGATATTGAATGTGATTATTCGATTAGTAGAATATCCATGTGAATAAGTAAATGGAATTATTTCATTTTATTTTTTCCATAATATGTTGAAGTTCAAGTTTAATAGGATTTTGTTTAAGTTATACATTGCCTTAAATGTTTATTCTTATTTATGAAATTTTCCGCTATATTTTTATCCTTACTGGGCATTTGAACTCACCCCTTTTCTATGTTTTATTTTTCCCAGTATGTGAAGAAGTAAATTATGAATGACCTGTAGATATAGTATGAGGGGATAAGAGTGTGGACTATGGAGAATATTTTGTTGTAGTTTTCATTTTTATGATGTAATGTAAAACTTTATGAATATATCTAGTGTTTTCAAGGCTACTAAACTAATCGGTCTTTTGAGATTTGATCTTTCTTGTGATCATGCCAATGTTATGTAATAATGCACCGACTCTGGGTAACTGGGGTCGGGGCGATACAGTTGGTATCAGAGGAAGTTTAGTAATAACCTTGGAAACTAGATTTAGATAAACTCTGATTAGAGAACATAGCCCTAAGATAGAATTTGAGGATTAGTATAGAAGAACTTCCTAGAATTTTGGTATTGTAGAGATTTTTTTGAGTTTTATGAGCAATAAATCCCTATATGGATATGAGCAGGTAGAGGCGGCTCTGGCACAGATGTAACTAGGGGTAAAACCCAAAAACACCGCTTTGAGCTAGACTTGAATGGGAACTAGTGCACGACAACAGGCCTTACTGCACTCTTGGTTACGACACTCCCAGGAGATATGCTTAGGATAATTCTCATTTTCTTTACAAACCATTATGAAGGGATAATGAGTATATACTTACTCAAAGAAAACATTTTTATGATTATGGATTATATCCATAAACTATTCAACTTGCGTTTGGTATTTTACAAGTTTGTAATTATTCATTACAATTCATAAATTGACCTAGTTTATGGTATTGTATAAAAATGGTGCCCAGTAGAAGGAATGTGAACTCCAGTAATATATATGATCCAAAGAATAAGAAGGATCATATCTTTCATGGTATTAAGCCATCATTTAGAAGGGAAATAGTCTCCCATGTATTATCATCATATGAAGGAATATTATCATGTGTTGATAAGATAAGTAAATATTTTACTGAGTCCTATGGCTTTGAAGGGAAGCAAGATAAGAAAAGGATGGAAGAGAGAAATATGGATAAAGGGAAGAGGGAAAAGAAAAAGTTTCCCATATGTGATAACTATGGGAAGAAACACCCTAGAACTTGCCTGAAAGGAATGGGAGTTTTTTATAAGTATGGAGAAAAAGGACACCATGTACGTGACTGCAAGGGTAAGAAAATAGTTTCAAATGTACAATGATTCATTTTCAAGGAGTTTGGACACTACACAAACCTATGTCCCAGTCATCAGACTATGCCGCAAATGATGCTATTGGATAATAATCAAGTTATGATACTACCACAGATGAAGAGGAATGATTAGAGTTCTTATGTTGATTATGTCATTTGAGTGTTCTATCAACAATGTACTTGTTATAATAATTATGGAGTATATAATGATTGTACTACAGTACTATTTCATTAAGGACTTGAGATTGTGTGGAAGAAAGAAAAGTGACTCAATAGAAGGTTAATTTTTTTGAAAATATATGGTTGAGAGAAAGATAAACCATAATATGGTTCTGATACCGAGGTAGTGATTTGAGAATAATACATGATTGATTTGGATAAATTATATTGGATATTCTTTACTATATTGAAACTGATTAATGATTTTTATATTCTATCATTGTTGGGGTTTACAATATTTTTGGATTGAAGGAGTATATCCATTATTTTTCAAGGAATAAGGGATCATGAATGTAATCAATAAGGTTTTATGGTAATTCAAGATGTTTCAGTGTTTTAAAAGAATAAATGATGAAGGTTTTCACATGTTATTACGCGAAAAAAGGATCTTCATTGTGTTTGCCTTCCTTATAAATTTTGGACTGAAGTATTTTGGATTATTTTTGGATTGCCATAAAATGACAACCCAGAGGTCGAGCAGCAACCCGTCGCGTTCGACAATGTTGCGAGACTTGAACCCACAACCGAAGGGTGACAAGGGTGTATCACCTACCACTGGACCACGTGATGTCCTAGATTAAATAATGTAGTTCTTTTAAAGGTCTCGTAGAATAATTATAAGTTCATTTTTTGGAACCCTATACAAATTGGATAAATAGAATATTTTTTTTACATTCTATTAACTTTTAGAGTGAAAGATGAGTTTGTGGTAGAAATTAGCTAAAGGATGGAACTCTACTTGCCAAGAATATATTTTTATTCTTCACTTATTCTATGAAGAAATTAATTCTTATACTTTATTTAAGGGATCCTAAAACAAAAAATGTGTCATCCTAATACCCTATGTTTTGTTGAACCGATGGTATTTCAAATCATCATAGATTCATGAATTTAAGGACCTCAATTTTACAGATGTTTGTGATTTATGACCTCAATCACTACCTATAAATATTTAAATTTTTCCTCCAATTAAATGTCTCTAATTTCCACCAATGTTCTCCTAATAGAGATCATAATTTGGTGGCGACCCTTTCATTTCTTTTTCCCTCTTATTAAGAATAAATTTTATTAACCCGATTTCCGATGTGGGTTTTCCCACAAATGTATTTTCTATTTTCAACCTTTTATTTTCGAAGAACAATTTCAAATTGAGAGGAAGAAATTTATTGAAGGAGGGGAGAATTTAACACCCCAAGATTTCATAGTGTGTTACTTCTTCAAAATAATTCAATAACTTTCACTACATGCAACACTGAGTTCAAGCGTACCATGACTTACCAAACAAGCCGTTCAAAAGTGGTTATGAATATTATTAACTAAATTTTTAAATTTATATAATCCTTATAATTTTAAAATCCATATTATGAGTTTATTAGACATAATGTAAGAACAAATTCATTTTTATTCAGATAAAAGAAGTATTTTTCTAAAAATGCACTTTTACCAACTTTTAATAGTGAACCCTTTTTAAATACAATATTTTGAACTTTTATATATTCAATTTGACTAAATAAATTTATTCTTTAATGGGGACATCAAAAATTTACAATGTAAAACCCCATGCTTCCACGGTACGCTTCTCTTTGAATAATACAGTAGCGTGTGTTGTACGCAACTTCGAATTCTAACACACACCACAACCAATCAAAGTAGCTGTTATGAATAGTAATACCTACTTTTTGAAATTTTATAAATTTTATCTCTCATAATGGACTTTATTTTTGTATTCAGAATATCGAATTTATATTAGGGTGAAATTTTGGTACCTTTTGGATAACTTTTATATTTTGATGAATAGTGAAAAGTACTAAATTTTAATTAAGACAAATTTTTATCAAAATAATTAATAGTGATAAATTATGAATTTGAGTGGTTTTAAAGTATACATAGAATATATTTTTACCATTTAATACATGTTTGGTCGTTGGAAATAGTTTCATAATTAAACCGGATATAAACAAGTGTCAATCTTTTGATAGTTATTATATCTTAAAAACAAGATTTTTGTTTTGACAACAGGAATTAATTTTAAATTAATTTCTGCCACTTATGTGTTTTGAATTTGGAAAAATGGATTCCATATCTGGAATGAGGATTTCCAAATTTTTTAAATAGGTAACTTTTATTTTTAGAAATTTTGAATAATTACTTCGGTAATTATTTTATTTACCATGGTTAAAGGGTAAATCCAGTAAATAAGGGTAAAAAATAATATTATAATAATAATAAATTACCCTAAAACGTGTTCTATCCTTATTTTTGGATACATGTCCTACCATGGGCATCTTTGGGTCGATTTTGGGACCCCATGGATCCACTTGTAAGTGATAATGACACTTTATATTAATTAAGTTAAAATAAATACAAGAATGACATAAGCATATATCTTTTAGAAACGTTTTTTTACATAGGGTTATATATGTTGGATTTTCGATTATAAATATTCATTCGAAAGCTAAAACTATTTCCTACATAATTATATTTTATTTATAATTTTTCGACAATAAATAAGTTAACTTATTTATGACACAATTATGATGCAGTAATTTCCATAATAGTGAAAAATTAAAATAATTGATATTATAAATACCCAAATAAATATAATTTGAGACTTTTTATGAATTAAACTACTTTTATAGGTTACTATGAAATATCAGGATTGATTATATAATTTTTTTTTGAAGTAATAATGTTGTTATGAATTTATCAAAAACAAAATACCCAATAGTTTCAAAATTGACATAAAAGAGATGTTAAAACAAATATTATATTATTAATTTATATTAAATTCCTAAAAATCTAACTTTCGGCCAAGAGACATATATAATTATAGGTGTATCATTAATGGACCAGTTGGGGGTCTCTTTGAGGTATATAGTAAGTTTATTAACTATATAATATAAAAATACAAAGTGACATGGTAAGTGTCAAACTAATTAATTAAGAGTTAAAACTAAAAGATAAGGTTAATATAATGACCAGATTCTATTTAAATTCTACTGGTTGAGTGTTTTTAGACCCACACACACCTTAAACTTTAAATAATCCACTTTTTATCCATTACAAATCGAATATTAATTTATTATAAAATAATATTTCTAGCTTTTCCAAAGGTGCCCCTCACCCCTCTTATAAAAGGGTACTCCCCCTTCTCATTAATTCACACCTTCAAAGCCTTTTGGTTCGGCAAAACCCTGCCCAAATACCCTCTAAACTTCCCTACCTAAAACCTAGAGGCCTTATTTTGATCATAAAGACAACCTAAGGAGCCCTTTTGATCAAATCAAAAGGAAGAACCCGAAGTAGAGGTAATGTTTTCACCACCCTTTTTCAAATTCATTTTTTCTTCAACTTCTTCTTTCTTTGTTATTCCCATTCTAAAATAATGAATCCAATATCTCCTATATACTTTAATATTATTATAAATATGTTACAACCATATTCATTATCCTATCCACCCTTTGAATGACATGTCACCATACGTGCGTACGTACGGCTTACCGTCTCCACGTCGTGGTGTAATTGTTATTCAATATATTATTATTTGGATGGGTATAATAATGATTTTTAATTCATTTAAATAATAAATATAACATGATAATGATTCTGTATATATGATATACTATCCAATTATATATTATTTTAATATCAAAATAATGATTTTGTCGCTCGTGCGTACGTACGGACTACCGTCTCCACGAACGCGATGAGATTCATTCTCCATCGTATCCATTCAAGTATAATTATCATTTGATGATTTAAAAATAATGTTTAAATACTTTATATCATTCTGGATATGAATAAGATACAACCTATCCATGATAAACACGTCTTACGTAACAAAACATATAAAAGAAAACGAGTAAGTTAACACCCGAAAAAATGATAATACAAAGATATTATTAACAAATCAATGTTAAAAGATCATATATTATATCATATTAATGTATATGATTCTTGTATAATTTAATAAAAATTATTCCACCATTATAAAAGAGGTTAACCTACCTCAAACCAAGGAAAAGTACAAGGTAAGTGTTTATTTCACAATCTCTTCATTATCTGAGGTTGTTTATAAGTAATAATCTTCTGGGACTTCTTTATCATTGACATCCATGTTTCTTAAAAATGTATTTAAAAATATTTTTACTATTTACTAGAATATGGGTTAATTTCATTTATACCCTTTTTGACTTTTATAAGTGGTTTATAAAGGAATCTTTCCATCATTTTCCAAACAAGGTCCTTTTTAAGCTTTTCGACAAAATTAAGGTAAGAATGTTTTTTAAACTTATACAGAGAGTGCGGATATTTTCCGCCGTTATAAAATCATCAAAGATTCCCTTACAATATTATAAGAAAATTTTCAAAGTAAATGTTTTATTTTATAATTATGTGACTTTTAAATGATTTCAAAAAAGGTATATTTCTCTCAAATAGTTTTTATTTCATCTATATCAACATCCTTTGATGTATTTTAAGATTATTTGAAGTTGATTTATTATGATACAAAACTTCCATATTGTATTGAAGGTTTTATGATTTGTTTGACTATGGATGTGTTATTTTTATACCATTCATGGTTTATGGGGAAAATATTGACATTTAATATGCTAGTTTTAATACGAATGTTTATGTTATGTTTAAACCTGTTCATATGAGGAATGCATTGGACTTAATATGTGATGGGTGGAGCCCGCTATAACTCCTCGATGCATAGGTAGGTCTCATGAGACAAACTAGTGTCTTGGCACAAGGTCTTGGAAAAATCTTATTTGTAGTCTTTGCACGAGGCCTTAGCTATGTGGTTATGATAGTCTAGAATTATGCATTTCATCATTATGAAAGTGGTTATTTATTTTGCATGTGATTATTAGATTAGTAGAATATCCATGTGAATATGTAAATGGAATTATTTCATTTTATTTTTTCCATACTATGTTGAAGTTCAAGTTTAAACGGCTTTTGCTTTAGTTATACATTGCCTTAAATGTTTATTCTTATTTATGAAAGTTTCCGCTATATTGTCATCCTTACTGGGCATTTGAGCTCACCCCTTTTCTATGTTTTATTTTTCCCATGATGTGAAGAAGTAAATTATGAATGAACTGTAGGGATAGTATGATGGGATAAGAGTGTGGAATATGGAGACTATGTTGTTTTAGTTTTCATTTTTATGATGTAATGTAAAACTTTAAGAATATATCTAGTGTTTCCAAGGCTACTAAACTAATCGGTCTTTCAAGATTCGATCTTTCTTGTTATCATGCCAATGTTATGTAATAATGCACCGACTCTTGGTAACTGGGGTCGGGGCATTGCATATTAAATTAATAGAAAAAAATAATTTATTTTGAACAATAATAAAAGTAATACAATTGGGGTGAATTATAATGTTACATAAATTTTTTAGATAAAAATATAACAAAAGGAATGTTTTAATGTTTTATATTCTAATTTAACTTCTCTATTAATGGCTTTAAAGTCAAATTAAATAAAAAGTTTCAAAATTACATTAATGATATTTTATGAATAGTAATTTTTATTAAATTATTTAAAAATAATAAAAATATTTAAATAGGACAATATGGATTATATATGGCCTAAAATATAATCCCATAGCTCTTTTTGGAGCCAATTTTTACCTTATAAGTAAAATTATAACCCTTTAATATTGAAAATGTTATTTCCGCGATTAAGGTCAAAAAAAATTTACCGAAGGACTAATATAAAAAGATAAGGGTTAAAATAAAATAAACACTTTATTAAACCTAATTATTGGTTTGTATTTATAAATTACTGTTAGAAAAATAGCAACCCTATGGTCCTTAATAATATATCCGAAGGAAGTTTCTCTAAGAGAAGACAATGATTTTTTTTACAACTCATTAAAATTTATTTCTTCTTATAATTCCTATAAATTTCTTGAAACCATACTAAAATAATAAATATAATATGTTAAATATACCTAGATTATATTATTTTTATGTTACAACCATTTTACATCCCTTTTACATCCTATAAAATGTGAAAAACACCTATCATGCATACGTTCTACTTACTGGCTCCACAGAGCGGTGTAATTAATTTTTATAACCATTTTACATAAATTATTATAAATATATAAATAATGAATATATATTATTTTTATGAAATAATCATTTTTATGTAATTATAATATCATATCTACCTTCTTACCTTACAATCTGTTGCAAAATGATAATGTCACTTGTGCCTATGTGTGGACTACCACCTCCACAAAACAATTTGATCCATTTTTAATTTCATCATTACATGAATGTTCATAATGATATATTTAAAAAATTTATATAATATATATTATATAATAATTATTATATAGAGTCGAATTATTATTTACCTTTCTTTTGTTCCATCCATCAAAAAGTAGAATCAAGGTTCATGTGCACGTAATGCCACCGTCTCCGTGAATGGTGTAATTCATCTTTTTATATCTGAATTTTAAATATGATTATAAATATATCTATATATATATTGAAAATATAATATATTAATATCATGAATAATTTTTTTTGATTATGTAAATATGATCAAATTAAAAGGACCAAAACTACCGAAAAAAAACATAGATGAAAAACTAAGCAGCTATCACCCAAAATAGTTATCTTATTAAATAATTGTTAATAAACTAATGATAAAAGGTTATAATTAAATCATAAATTGTTTGATATGTATGATAAGTTTTTTATAATATATTTATAAAAAATTGATATTTATTATATATGAGGTTTGAACACATTTGAAGGAAGTTGGAACTAAGGTAAGGGTTTATTTTACAATATCATCATTATTCAAGACAATTTATATTTTAGTCACCATTGGGAAAATTATATGATATTTCTATAATAAAATAAATATATTTTCTTCTAATTTAGTTATTTCTGAAAATTAAAAATTATCCATTCAATTTTCTATATTAAGTACGTAAGATATTGAAATAATGTTTTTAAAGAAAACTGACCTTCTTTTTCTTTCGGTCAGAAATCTTTTTATTAAATCTCTATATTTTCTTTAAAATTATTTCATGAAATTTTTTAATATTCTAAAATGATTTATTAAATATATTTTTACCCTTATAAAAAGTTTTAAAAGGTATCTTCTTGTCCTTTTTCCAAATGAAGCACCTTTTACTGAAGGTGTCAATGAAATATTTATTTCAACGTACACCGCATAAATGAATTTTACCACTACCATGATTAATCATTTATTTGAATATTCCTTTACATTTTTTATATGTTATTTTAAAATAAAATATTTTCCTTAATATGTTTTTAAATTTTTACATTTTCAATAAGTAATTTTATAATGAAAACTGTACTTTTCCTTAAGTTATCTTCTAGTCAATTAAAAAATAATATTTTTATCTATGTCATCATCATTTGGTGAATAATATGATATATTGGGGATATACTATTTTTATATCATTATATATATTAATTTGGATGTATTATGATTATGTTATACTTTTTAATTGTAGGAAATATTAATATTTAGTATGTTAGTTTTTCAATATGAATGTATGCATTGATTTTGTTTCACCCTTATAATATGATGATTGCATTAGACCAAGTATGTGATGGGAGGGGCCCTCTATATCCCATCGATGCATCAGTAGGTCTCATGAGACAAACTATTTTGGGTGTTTGGCATACACCTTACCTATTTATGTATGTTTTCTTGGCACAAGGCCTTGAAAATAAGATTATGATTTCAGGAATTATGCATTATATCATTATGAATCTAGTTATTATTATCCATGTTATTGTTTATGTTGTTATGTTATCAATGGATTTAGTCCCCTTTTTATTTTATTATTCATATAGAATATTTGACTATTGTTTATATTAACCATATTATCTATGTTTTATAAATTTTAGGATAGATTCTATTGTAAACTTTCCCTTAGTAAGCATATGACATCTCCATTAACTATGTTTTCATTTCCATAGGGTTCCAAGATGGGATTTGTAAATGAAATTAGGGATTTACTAGAAGAAATAATAAAGTTATCACAAGAACTATTTTATTATATTTCATGTTTGTAGAAGTAATTTAAGAATCATGTATGAATTTATCCACCAAATACTACTAAACTATCTGGTCCTTCAGAATAAAATACCATGTATTTTGTGCCAATGAAGTAAAATAACCACCAAATCTGGGATACTAGAGTCAGGGTGTTATAGATGACATTTATGTTCATCAAGTTTTTGTTGGAAATAAATCCATAATAAATGTCATTATAGTCCAAGAAACTATAATGGTTGGGTCATAATGAATCCAATTTATCTCCCTCTAATTTGATGATCTTTGTGTACAAAAAGAGTAAAAAAATGCCTCTTTGCTGAATCGATCTCATAGATTGATTCTGGGATCTTATGTTCACCTCTGAATTTATGATTTTCTGACATGACACAAAATTAAATGTCATATTAAGAGGATCTTGGTTTCATCAAAATGTCATAGTTCCTTCATCACATCATCAGTGTCACAAATAATCTATAAACAGACATAAAAAGATATTGTATAGTAATAAATCTCTTTTTGAATATCTTGAGTTTAAAAATATATTGTTGTAGGATTCTACTAGAGAGAAGGAAAAACACCCTTATTGATAATGTCACTTGATTCACTGCTCCAAATGGTTTTGAGAAGTCCCCTGTTAACCTAGTCTATGAACTCTGTGAAGATTATGTACTTCCCATTAATCATATTGACATGATCACTCTAGATTTTGGTAGTCATTGAGTTATGTGAATCCTATTTGAATGAATAGAGAACTTTATCAACTTCATTTAATATTCTTTCCACGTAACTATCCTCATGTAAGAGGTTCTAAGATAGAGGTAGATGTCAATGTACTTCGTATTAAAATTAATCTCTCCCTTGAATGTCTCTACACGTAGTCTGATTTGACCAACATTCAAACAACACAACCTAGGATCATTAATTATATCAGCATAAACCCTCAAGGTAAGAGAAACACATGTTTCCTAGTAACATTAACTCATATATTCATGATATAAATCATGACCAATCAATCCAACAATATATAAAAAGGATCTGATCCAGACAATAATGATGACGCCTAGGAAGAAATTAATCCAACTTTATCTCGAAAATCGAATGATACCCCTCCATCACTATCCATGTTAGAAAATTTTACCACTTCACTGGAGAGGAAGGAGGGAATTTCTGAAGTAACTCAGATTATAATTCACATACATCATTACTATTAAGACACAAAGACTTCTCTTCATTATTTATAGAGGAAACAAATTCCAATTCATTGTCCATTAGTCCTAAAATCATTCCTTCTTCACTTAAACCCACTAATATTGAAGTAGAAGAACAAGATGAAAAAGATCTTTGATATTCCCCACCATATTTTGAGTAAGGAATATATATTACCATTTTTGAGCTCAGATAGGTTAATATGGATATAGAGTATGACCCAAAAATAAATTTAATTAGTGATTCCATGTCCCCTGAAGAACAAGGGACATATATATCCTTTCTGAAGTAGAATCACACTATCTTCTCTTGGAATTATACATAATTTCATAAAATTTATCTCTATGTTCCCCCTAACTATCTATTCTTACTCAAGGATCATCATGGTTAGAAGAATAAATTCATGATAATTCACATGACTCATGATACCAAGTTTTAGGAGAAAGTAGATAAGATAATCAAAGATGAATTCATTTTGGAGGCCCAATACCCAAAATAACATAAAAATATTGTCTCAATCGAGTAGAAGAGTTAAAATATCAGGTAATTATTTATTTTAGAGATCACAATAAAAATTTCCCAAAGGATTATTTCTTAGTACCAGTTATGGAAATCATGATCAATGAAACTGCAGGTGATCAAGACCTCTCCTTTAGAGACATATTTTAATGAGATAATCAAATCTGTATGGATATTGAAGATAAAAAGGATAGTGATTTTAGGGAAACCTAAGGAGTGCATTTATATTTATTGATCCCCTTATACTAAAATAATGATGAAACCACATATCAACATGTTGTGTAGCATATTTTTTATCACTTCTTTGGTAGTATCAAATAATCTTATATAGTGAAATTGGTGGTTAAATCCCAATGACGTTGTGATTATATTTCCAATCTAAAGATACTTTTTTACAAGTTAGGATAGTGTAAACTGAAAATGAACACCAATAAATGTATTTTAAGGGTTACCTTAGGAAATTTCCCTAGAATCGTGGTATTCCATCTTAACATTGAAGTGAACCCCAAGAAGACCGAATACATCCTTAACAAGTCATGTCCTTAGAGTCTCAAAGTGTTGAGAAGGATTCAATGATTCATTTATTACATCAAGTTATTTATTGAAAACCCTATCGTAATATGATTACCCTTCACTATTTCTATGAATAATGGGTTCACCTACTAATGGGATGCTGATTTTTATGAGGAATTTAAAAATATAAATCAATTCCTCTCAAGAACACTCATGTTGATACCCCGAGTAGAGAGTAATAAACTCAACTTATATATAGAATATGTCGATTGTTCTATTAGTGTCCTTATCATATAAAATAATTATTTGGTTAATTAATATCATCTCTATAATCTCTATATTACTATGCCTGATACAGAGACTAGATTTTATGATATCGAGAAGAATTACCTCACATTTATCTCTAATGTTTAAAAATTAAGGCACCACCTACAGTATCACAAAGTTCATTTTGTCTCTCATATTGACCCACCCATGTATATGCTCAATCAAAAAATGCTCACTAGATGACTAGAATAGTTGGAAGTCATTATAAATTAGTTTTATATCCAATAAATATAAAAAATCCTCTCAAAGGAATATCATTGGTAGAATTTAGTATAGAGCATCCCATCATAGGAAGCACACAAATGGATATTGAATTTCTTGCTGAAGAGGTATTATCTATTTAATACACTTCTCATACATTGGAAATGTATTTTTATGGTGTCTTAAGAATCCTAACAAAAAAAAAAAGAATAGAGAGCCCAAAACTCAATAGGGTTGGTCTGGGAATCATCATCATTTCCACAGCTAAGGTAGTATTTCCATATTATATTCGGTTACCAGAGGGTTTAATAAACAGTGAGGTAGAGTTCTAAGAACTTATTATAGGTTTAGAATTATCAATATATATAAAAGTAGTCTTCTTAAATATCAAGGGAAATTTAGTTTTGGTGATCAATAATATTAATATTAAATAAACCATAAAGAATTATGAATCGATTCCCCTATTTAATTTTGTGTAAGTGTTAAAGAAAAAATTATCTTCTGAGATGATATTGTCTAATGTTGTACATTTACAAAATTCATAGGTGGATGTATTGGATAATACAACCATTTCAATAGTGATCCAGACTGATGTGAGACAATTATTAGCATTGTACAACATAGGGTAGTATCAAAATTCACTAGAAATAATGGGAAAGAGATTAATAGAATGAACATCACCAGTTAAAAGCGGAGTTAGTATCATCGCCAACTGATACTATTATTAAATGGGATTCCTCCATATTTGAATATACCCAACGTGAAATTCTTCCATTGAACCGAGTGTAGAAAAATAAAATCTTGTATAGGGTAGTAAATTTTACTCTTTATGGTTTCCCAAATGCTCAAAAAACCCTTTATAAATGAGTCTTTATTAGAGTCCTACTCAGATGCGTTAAAGGAGAAAGATGTCCATATTGGTTCCTGTAGTTCTCATAAATTAGTAACCAAAATATCTCATCAGATTAGGAGGATCATATATTATTTTCTATTGATGACACATGGTTGCATTGTATTCACTAAGAACTGTCATGCATGAAAGATGCATGATGAATTCATATATCAACCCTTGGAATTGGTACATACCACCAAGTATTCTTTGTCATTTTCCATTTGGGGAATAAAGGTAATGAGGCTATATCCCCTTCTATATCCATGTAGTTTAAGTATATCCTCACTTCCACTAATTTCTTTTCCAAGTGGGGCGATTCTATAACCCTCAAATACATTTAGACAAAATCTATCATAGAATTTTTTAGGACAAGAATATTTACCAAATTTGGTGTCCCAGATACAATATTGATTGAATATGGAACTAATTTCTACACTTATGATTTGAAAAGGTTGTTTCAGTAATATAAAATCCCATATAACCACTCATCGTAATTTCATATAGTGAAAAAATGGACATATTGAGGCTTTCAACAAAACTCTATCTAATATACTCCAAAAAGTGGGTTAAAAACTGGATGTTTTAGGCCAAAAAAAATTTTCATTATTTTCAAGCCTATATCTCAATGACCTATATTTCCATGAAAGAGACCCCATATTCTATTATATATTGGATTAAGTAAGTTCTAACCATCAAGGTCTAGATTAATTCATTTTTTCACCACCATATTCCACAAAATGTATGAAGATGAACAATATCATAAGTTTATAAATGATTTGTTAGGTCTCAATGATATGATATTACACAAATTATATAAATTTTAAATTAATCATAACCAAGTTTCAAGATATTTTAATAAGAAGTGTGTCCTTTATTCATTCCTCCATGGAGAGCTAGTATTAGTTACTTGGACTCTGATAATACAAGGGAAGAGTCCTCCAAAGTTTGAACCAATGTGGGAATGACCTCACGTCGTACATGAGGTTTAATATATTAGAGATTACTCATTGGACTCTATGGATAGAGAATACATTTCACTGGACACCAATGAAAGGTTTCTTAAGAAACACTTTACATAATTTTTATGATAGTTTAATAAGGTCCTTATCAGATTAAATTAAACTTCATGGAATAGGGCCACATTAAACTGGGTGGAACAAGTCCTAGTAATATGAATTTAAACTACATGACATATCATCTTCACCATACGATGTTAAACTACATGGTTACCATCCATACTATATAATGATAAACTATATAGTATAAGTCTTCATCACATGAAGTTAAACTACACAACATATAAATCCTAAAAGAAAGGAATCAAATTATATATAAACCATTCCCTTACCATATACCATTAAAAACAGTTATTTTCCTAGTTTCATTACATAAAAATATAGAAAATATTTCCCAACCACATGTCATTAAACTACGAGGTGTTATCGCATCTAACATGAACTTAAACTAAATGAAATCATGGTCCATGTCGCATGTAATTAAAATGAAGCACATATTGGTCCAAACATTGCAACCTTAAAATAACGCTCTTATAAGTCCATCCTACATGACACCAAACTAATTATAATTTCCCATTTCATTCAACTTCTTTATTCCCTACATGATGGCTTAATCCATGAAATATTTTCTGGAACACTATACATTCATGACTTAGTATAATGATGCCCCATTTTCCATTCATACAAGTCAAATATATACAAGGAATATTTCATAAAATAACTACATGTGGCTTGATTCCTATTATCACCAGATATGTAGTGATTCTGGGATCCTTTATCATATTCCCAACTATAAATTTCATCAATGGTAAATTCCCTCACCCCTATGTTGGAACATGATCTGCATAAGGAATTACAAAATAAGATCTACGTATGGATTGATTCTTATAATAATAGAATACATAAAGACACATAGAATTATTGAATTGGGTCTAGCCATAGAGATCAAAAATTCACCCATCTTATTTGGTTATTGATAATATCACTCTTCATCCAGGACAAGTCTTAGCCCTTATCAGCAAAAAGACATGTTTTTTTTTCATTTCATTCACAAATAAGATCCATGAAAAAAATAAACTTGAGAATGTAAATTCTTATCTATAAGACAAATCTATGTTATAACACCCTGAAAATTTAGTTTAAAATAATAATAATCTTTATATATTTTTTAACACAAAACACCGAGGTTTAAGTGATTTGTGATATATTACAAAAAATTATTATTTAAATGTGATAGTTATAACCTATATGTTGAATTGGTGGAAATAATAAGATTAAAATAATATATATATATATATATAAAGGTACTACCCAATACAAATTTATTGATTAATTATTATCAAATAAGAACTCATTTTTTAGTGAAGTTATTTTTGTTCTGCAAAAAAATGTTTTATTCAAAAAGGGGTTTTATTTCTATTTATGAGTGAGTATTACAATTAATTTATACAAATATTAGAAATTTAATTTTATAAATAGGATATAATTTTTAAAATTATTTTATTAAAATTATCATTGGAAGAAAATTTTATTTTTTTTTGAAAAAGATTGATCTCTCAATGAATAGTGAAAAATACTGATTTTGTGGAAATATTCCTTTTCTTTTGATGTATTCACAATTTTATTTTTATTTTGAATTTTTTTAAAGTTACATTAGTTAATTTTTATTAAAAATAATCCTATTAATTTCATTTTAATCTACATTATACATAATTTTGGTATAAAATATTTTTATACATAAAAATAAATTTTTATAGAAAATAGTTTTTCATCACGTTTTTCATGTTTATTTTAAATTTAATTTATGAGACTTATAAGAATTTAATTTGAAAAAATTTATTCCAAATTTGGAATAATAATTTTCATATTTTGTAAATAAGACCCTTTTAATTTTGGTCATTATGAATAGTAACTGCAGTAAATATTTGTCACCTAGATAATATTAAATTGGGTAATTAAGGTAAAAAATAATGTGTTAAGGCTTTAAAAATATATATAAAACCTGAATTATTTTTATTATATGATTTTAGTTCCAAAATTATCATCCAATATTCAATTATATGTAAACTTGGTTCCATATTCTTTGATAATGTTATTAATCTTATATTAAGTAATGAATATATACAAAATGTCATTCTCTTTGTTTTAACAACTGAAATATTTTTTATAGGGGAAAAAGTTTATTTTTAGTTCTAAATGGTTAATGGGAATATGAATGATTTTTTATCATTTTAATTTCTTTTAATTTTTTTATGAAATAATTACCTTAAATGCTTCCAAAATGCTGGCACATGGCTTGTACAAGAACTTGAAAAATCAGACAATTGGTTTTAAAAAAAATAAAGTAGTATTTTTTTGGGTGATTTATGGTGTCATGAATTTTTTTTTGGTTAACTATAATATATTAGTTATGTTTTTTAAAATTTTATATTATAACTAAATTACTATCTTGATATTTATTTAAATTCAATAATGTGAAGTATCTAGAAAATGACTTTAATGGTATTTTTTGTTAAATGTTATTTTATTAAATGATTCAAAATTCATAAAAATATTATATCCATCTAATATAATTGTATATGGTCTATAATTTGAACTATTTTCTACTTATGGATCACTTTTCCTTTTATTTTAACCGTCTTTACCCCAAAAACATTGATATTGTGTTAATAGTCAAAAGGGTCAACAATGGGTTAAAACTAAGAGATAAGGGTTAAAATATCACCTAAAATTGTCTAAATTTTATTTTATTAGAGTATTTAGACTTATATAAATCCTATTATCTAAATATATATTATTTTTGGGACACTTAAAAATGAAAATTAATTTATATTAATTTTGTACTATAAGTAATTCCAAGGGTGACCCTCTCCTCTCTTATATAAGTAAACCACCTATACTCTCTTACCCACACTTCTTGAGCCACTTTTCTCATAAAAAACCTAATAAAAACTTCTTAAAATTCCTAGATACATTTTATGGGTTCTTCTATTATTAAAATACCATCCCTAGGGTCCTTGAGAAGATATCTAGAGGACGTTCTTCAAAGAGAAGGTAATCATCTTAACCAAGCATTTCCATTTTACTTATTATTATACCTTATTAAATTGTATCCTAACCCTTAAAATATAATAAAATTGGTATCTAAAATATAATAACATGTTATTATGTTAATTTAATAACCTTAGTCATCTCTTTTTATATCACATAGGGAACTAAAGCATCGTTTGTGCGTACGTGTGGATTACCAAGTCCATGAAGCAATGCATTTCATTTTCCAATACCACCTATCATGTATGTTTATAATGATGTTTTTAGTGTATATAAATTATATTAATGACATAATTATCCTTATGTAAAGATAATATATCACATATTTTCTTACCTGTCCATCCATTGGAAAATGGTAATGTCGTTTGTGCGTACATATGGATTACCACCACCACAAATCCATGTGATTAATTTTTCATGCATGCATTTCATTGATGGTTATAAAATTGAATTTAATGTATAAAATTTATTTTTATGTTGGTATTATTATTTAGATATTATGAAACCATGATCACTTTGACCATGTTCAACATATAGAAGTCATTTTGAAATTATGAACTGAATGTCCTCAAAACATTCAATGGGGAATTAAACAATTAATTAATTAAATGATTCATTAAAATAAATGGCTTAATTAAAGGGTATTAACTTTTAAAATATACATAGCAAGTTGGGACTTGAGGTAAGGGGGTTTTTAACTCAATTTCTATTCATTGGGCTATACTTATACTTCATTGAATACAATATTATAATATTATATATTAAATAACATATGATTGTATTATGTTATATTTTGAAATTGTTTTTTTTGGTTTTAAAATTGATAAAAATAATCAATTCATTTATTAAATTCTAACTTCAATGATATGATAATTTTAATGATTATTCTTCTTAATATTGTTTCTTGAAGGTATGTATTGTATTACACACCCACTTACTTTAATTAGGTGTATATGATACATATTGAGATATTATATAATTTATGGAACTTTTACCATGATATTTTAAGTTCCATAAAAGTTCTCTATTTCATGATATATTGATTGAAATTTTATAAATGTCTCATGGGTTTTCATGGTCTGAATTTCAATTCATTATGAAATAATTCATATTATGAACCATGAATTATTTTATATGATATAATTACTACCACATGGATGTGTTTTAACATATTATTTAATAGAATTCATGGTTTATATATAATCATGTTATTTTTCTTCACTCAATTTATATTTGATTTAATAATTAACAAATTTATAAGGGCTTTCCATCTAAAACTTCTTTATTTGAGACTTGTTTTATTGATGAAACTATATTCATTTATATGATGTATACACTTAATTTTAAAATTTAATATCATGAATCTTTATATACACATGGTATTTTATATTCCTTATTATGTTATTATTTTGATTGGTTTTTTGGTTTTAAAATGTCTTAAAGGGTTTTTCCTTAAAATAATTATTCAATTTTTTTTAAAGAATTTCAATCAAAATACTCCTCCAAGTTTTCTATCTAATTTAATGAATGTTATTTTATAAACATACATGATTTCATAAAGTTATTTTCATGATATTTCCCTTGTTTTAAAAGGTTTTAAAAGTAAATTTCATAACATTTTCATCGTGGGTCAATTTTGAATCTCAATATAAAAAATTTATAAGAATGTAAATTTTTAACATTTCTGACTTGAATATATTTTTCCATAATAATGATCATTATTTGATCCTAACATTAATTTATAAGTATCCATTCTATTTTAAAAGAAAATATTATTCCCATTATTCTTTAGTTTTTTATAAAAAATTATCAAAAGAAAATGATATTTTACCTATTTTCAATGAAATGTCATAAATTTTCTTTTAGATGTTTTTTAACTAATTCCATGACCCTATATTGTTTTAGTTTTTTTTAATTGGGGATATATTCCAATGAATTAATCATTATTATTTCTATGTTTAATATAGGATTTTTTAAAAGGTATTATCATGGAACCCATTTCTTTTCTATGGGATAATAAAGCTAAAAAATAATGATTATTTTTTTATAATGACCCTTCCTTTTCAAACATTAACATTATATAAATTTTTTGGAATGATTAAAACATTATAAAAATAGACACCCAAATACCGTACTAGTCTAGTGACTTTGGACACACAGAAACATAAACATTGGTATATAAATGAGCTATATAATCTCCTACTAGTTTCTTATTAACTAGAACCCCTCATAGATTCATCAAACATAATACATATCTTCGTAACCTAGGGGAAATGAAACATAAAATGGGTGAGCTATGATTATCAGTATGGGTAAACAAGGGAGATATGTAAGAATAATCATGATCATAACAGTATGATAACATGATCATGAAAATAGAAGATCATACCATTCATATCAAAGATCATATACACGAGTCATTACATAAAGCTTGGTAGTTCATAAGACATGAATCATAAGTAAATAAATAACACAAGCCATGAAATCATAACATAGCACATGGAATTATAGAATGAACATAAGAATATATAATGATGTCCAAAGTTTGTAAGGAATTACGCTAAGACCATTTTAGTGAAAAAATTCCTTTAATGAACCAGGTTTACACTCCATTCCATCCCTATATTATTGAACCATGTTCACCCCTTATTCTATCCTTGTATTACAAAACCAACTTAATTTTATATTCCATCTCGATAATATTGAACTATGTTCATTTTTTATTATAACCATGTCTATCTCATGAGATATAAATCTTTACCCAATGCATTAGAGGGAGATATAGGCCCCACCACCCCATAATGAAATAATACATACATGTGACACACGATCATAAATAATCATATCATAACCCATGAAATGAAATGGGTATTATAAACATGTAATCATATCATAAATTTTTTTAAAAATATTGGTTTCATAATCATTTCATCATAAACATAACTCATGAAAAGAAGGGGGTTTCAAAAGTATATAACTTATGAAAGATAAATGGGTTTCATAAACATTATTGCATCAACACATAATCCATTAAGAGAAATAATATTAATGGAAACATTGAATAATTTACCCAATAAGAAATGAGTAACATAAACAGATGTTATCTTATATGGGAAATAATTTTGAAATATCTAAAAATCTTTCTTGATAAAAATATACTTTATTCATTGAAAACACGTTTTAAAACATAATTTGTTTTTGAATTTTATTTTTGAAAATAGATTTGAAAACTTATAAAGTAATAATTGGAAACTATGAAACGTTTTTAAAATAATTTATCCTTGAAAATGGTTTTAAAAGATCATTTTAATTTTTTTTTGAAATCATGGTGTTTTCAGTACAATAGATTTCCAACTGGAGAGAGCGGCAGTTAAATTTTACCTAAAAACATCATCTTAAGTAAAAATGAGTGGAATAATGGTACTAATAAATATATATATCTATAATAAATCTAGGATAAAGAAAATCATGAGTTTTATTGAGATATGAATCATAATATTTCAATAATGTAAGTATAAACATAAATAATATCGAAAAGTGATGATATTGTCTCAATAAACTCTTATAAATTGGTATTTTGGGATCATAATACCAATGTAAGAAAATAAAATTAAATAAATCTTAAAATATAATTAAAGAAATAAAATTCATGATATAACATTCAAAATTTAATTATATACTCCTCGAAATAGAATTTAGGTTCAAAACAAAACATGATTCTCAATGAAGGAAAATTGAGACAAAACTATCTTACCGATTTGGTATCGTTTGAAACATAAAACCAATAAAAGAAAGATCAAAAAATGGATATGTGAATACCAATAAATTTAATTATAATATAATAAAAATAAAATAATGGGTAGTACATACACCACACAAAATGAAAGAGTGGTGAACATAACATGTATCTCACGGAAATAAAAAGTGGGATAAAATCCCCTTACCTTCTGTCTTGACTCTCATCACACTCGTTCAAAACACATGTATAGTAAATATTAATTTATTATAAATATTTTAAATAACTATAATAGTATATCTAATTCAATATATGGTTTGATTATGAATATATATTACTATCTTATTAACCATCATATGCTAAGGTTTCACTTCAGATAATATTCACTTTGTTCTTCGCATGTGTATTATTTTGTTTTATCATTGGACCTTATACTTATATCATAATTATAAAATGTAAAAAATGATATAAATATCATTTATATTCATTATATTTTATTATAATAATCTATTGAATATAGATGTGTTAAATAAAATACATTGTTCATGTAGATGGTAAGCCGTACGTATGCATGAACATTGTTTCTGTTTTTATTATCATATTAAAAGAAAGAAGGAAAAGAAAATATTTGTATATATAAATATAAAATATAATTAAATTATAATTTTAATGTTATATATGACATATAATTTCACTGAACCAATCCTTAATTCATTTTATATAGCATGTGAACGAAACACATTGCTTTGAGGGGCGGTAGTTTACAATTTCTCAAATGAAATTATCATCATTACACCAAATGGAAAGTAAAAAAGATATATTTGGTAAAAGGAGAAAATAATATTAAATAAATAAAAAATGTAATATATTACATATATAAAAAGAGTTTCCATGATAATTTAAACCGTGATATGTGGTAAGGAAAAATGAACAATCATCATTTAGTGAGGCAGTAGTTCCCCATACACGTAAACAGTATGTTCGTTACCCATTAGATGGTAGTGTGTGAAGTGTAGGTTCAAAAAATAGAATAATAAAATCCTATTATATTTATTACACTGACATTTTTATACAATAATGGAATAAATATAGTGGTTGTGTAGGATAAGGAAAAAAAATAAAGGAGTTTGAGAGAAGGCGTTACCTCTTAATCGGGTAACTTATTTTGGTTTGTGCCAAAAGGATTCATTGGAGGAATTTCTTACCAAAGGGAGGATTAAATGATAAATTTAGGGATGTTTTTATGTGTATTGAGAATATCTTGGAAAAAAATAAATGGTTTGATATGTGTTAATAAGAAGATGAGTTGGTGATCTTTTATAGGGAAGGAGGGGTGGAACTCTTGTAAATATTTGAAATGAGAATTCCACCCATGTTTTTCATGTTGCAAGTGGATACAATAAAGATAAAAAGTAGAGTAAAGGTAATTTAGGGTATAAATATTTTCAAACAATGGATTTTATATAAGAATATAGGTCATTGTGGTCCATAAGTTTATGCTTTAGTCCTTTATTAATCTTAATTTATCCTTAATCGATGTAACTAATTTTAATCACTTTCACTAATATTTTTTTTCTCAAAAACTAAGTTGAACTTATTAGAAATCCTAAATTATGATGATTCAAAACATGGAATCAATTTTTCTAATTTAAAATAATAAAAGTGGAGGAAATTAATATAAAATTAATCCCATAGTCGGTTCGACAAAGCAGTTTTTTAAAGTAAAAACATTTAAAAGTTTACTTAGTTTTTATACCCATGTTTAAAGAAAAATTGATTTGAATCACCTAAATTATATTAATTGATAAATATATTATCTTATTAAACATTTAAAATAATTTGAAATATAATTTAACCTTATAAAAAATTAGATGAAAAAGAAGGTTTGAATTAAAATACGATATATTTACTATTCATCAAAAATGATGTTTCTCAGAAAAATCCAATATTTCACCCTAATCTAATTTATAAATTATAAATTCAAAAATTAATTTTTTATAAAAATTCATCTTCTAAATTATTCGAAAATTAATTTGATTATTTTTCATAGGACATGAAAAGTAGTTCGTTTGAGAAAATAGTATTTTTAAACATATAAAGACTTTACCCAAAATTATATATTCTATCATAAATATGTTTTATTTATTTAAAAATATTATAAAAAATATTTTAAAATTAGTTATTACTATTCATATTACCCAAAATTATATATTCTATCCCAAATATGTTTTATTTATATATAACTTTTATAAAAAATATTTTAAAATTAGTTATTACTAGTCATATTACTAAGTTTAATGGCTATGTTATAATTATATCATTTAAATAATTATAAAAATAAAATCATGTCTCGTAGAAACATCAGTGTTGCATGTAATGTATGCCAATTCGATGTGTAATGTAAAATATTCCAAGTCAGTGTTGTGTTTGATGTACATCAATTTTGTTCCATTTAACATACACTAATTTTGTTCCCTTTGAAAGGAATTTTTGACTTAGTGCATTTCAAGAGATAAATGAAAATTTTATTGATTTGAAAAAGGTCCATAAAAACAAGGGGTGTTACATTTTACCCCCCTTAAAATAAATTTCTCCCACAAAATTCATCACTTAGGTAAAAAAATAAGGGTAATTATACTTCATCATATCCTCATGTACCCATGTAGCTTCCTCTAACTGGTGATTTCTCCACAAAACTTTTACCAGGTGGGTCGTCTTATTTTGTTGAACTTTCTCTGATCATTCCTTAATTTCAAATGGTTATTATTCATAAGACATATCCTACTCCAGCAGTTTGACCTCTAAGTTTAGTACATGTGATGGATTAGGTATATACTTCCCCAGGATAGATACATGGAACACATCATGTACTCAAGAGTAATTTGAGAGAAGTTCCAAGTGATAGGCTAACGAACCAATTTGATCACAAATATCAAAGGGACATATATACTAAGGGATTAATTTCCCTTTATTATAAAATATCATAAATTTCTTCTAGGGTGAGATTTGTATAAACACCATTCACTAACATTAAATTCTAGATCACACCAATGGTTATCAACATATATTTTCTACCAACCTTGAGCTGCCTTGATATGTTGTTGTATCGTTCTAACATTATCAAACATTTATTTAGCGATATCAGGTCCCAATTGATTTCTTTTTCCAACCTCATCCCAAAACAATGGAGGTCTACATTTCTTCCCATTAAGGGATTCATAAGGTTTCATTTGAATGATTGAGTGAATTATATTATTGTAAGAAAACTTAACTAGAGGAAGGTGTTGATCTAAACCCCCTTTTAAATACAAAGAAATAATATATCAACATATCCTCTAGGGTTTGAATTTTTATTTTAGACTAAACATCTATCTAAGGATGATATGCAGTGCTGAAACTTAATTCTGTATCATGTTCTTGATTAATAGTTCTCTATAACATTGAATTAAATCTCATATCTGGATATGATATAATATAATGTGGTACGCCATGTAACCATACAACTTCCTTAATGTATATCCAATCAAGTTGATCTAGAGAGAAGGCTGGACTGATAGTGATAAAGTGTGCTGACTTAGTAAGGAGTTCAACTACCACTCATATAACATTAAAACCTTTAAGTGTTTTGGTTAGTCCAAAAAACATCTATAGTGATGTTCTCCCATTTCCATTATGGTATGGGTAATGGATGAAACATCACTTTAGACTTTTTTATTTTAGATTTAACATGTTGTCATACCAAGCACTGATTTACAAACATTGTGAAATCCCTCTCATTCAATCCCACCATAATTATTCATTGAAGTCTCTATACATATTCGTACTTCCAGGATGTTTTGAGAATAAAAAACTATGATAATCCTCTATTAACTCCTTCTTCAAATCTGGTATGGAAGTAACACATACATGGTTTTTGTACCTCATCATTATATCCTAATCAATGTTAAACTCAAGAAAATTTATTACTTCCTTTTATATCTCTTCATCTTGCTTCTCCACCTCCTTAATCTTCACTTGGATAGAGGGTTTACCATTCATTTGAGAAAGATAATATTTTTCTCTTCCTTTAGGATTTCTAGATCCATACTTTAAAAATCCATAAATATAAGATCTTTTGTGATCCTCATAATGGATAAACTAGCATGATCTTTCCGACTCAAGGCATCAACCACCTTGGTCACTTTACCAGAATGGTAATGTATTGACCAGTCATAATACTTTATCAAATCTAACCATATTCTCTGGCACATGTTCCACTAATTCTGTGTGAATATATATTTTAGACATTTATGATCAGTATATATATCAAAATTTTACCCATAAAGATAATTCCTCAATATATTTAATGAACAAAATATTACTGCTAACTCCAAATCATTAGTTTGGTAATGTTTCCCATGAATCTTCAAATTTCATGAGGCATATGTTATAACAATGTTATTCTGTATAAGAACCCGTCCCAATCCCTTCATGGATACATATCTATATATTATGAACCCTTATTCCCTATTGGGTAATGTATGCACAGGTTAACCGACTAACCTTCTCTTCAGTTCATTGAAATTTTCATCACATTCATCATTATAGAGGAACTTAGCACCCTTCTAAGTTAACTTGGTTAGTGGATTAGATAGTATTGTGAAATTCTTTAAAAAACATCAATAATATCCAAATAAACCAAGAATGATATGGATCTCAGTCACCATGGTTGATCTAGGATAGAATTCATCATCCTCTCCCTTTAATGGATATACTCCTATACCATATATTTAGATTATGTGACCTAAAAATGAAACCTTTTGTATCCAAAATTTAACCTTTGTTAATTTTTCAAATAGATTCTCCTTCCTTGGGGTCTTTAGTACAATTCTCATGTTATCTTCATGTTATTCTTTTCTCTTTGAATTGATAAAAATCACATCTATAATGATTACCAAATACTGATCGAGGTACCCTCTAAAGACTCTATTCATTAAATCCATGAGGATAGGAGGGAAATTAGCATGACCAAAAGGCATCACTATATATTTAGAGTGTCCATACATTAAAATAAATTAAATATTTGGTATATAATCCTTCTTTAACCTCAATTAATGATATACAAAATACATTTCAATCTTGGAAAAGTATTGATCTCTACACAGTTGATCAAACAAGTCATCAATATAGGGAGGAGGATACTTTTTCTTGATTGTGATCTTGTATAACTCCCAATAATCATTGTATAGTCAAATTGATCCACAATTATTTTTCACAAAAAATAACGAGTTCTCCCCAAGGTGACACACTTAGATGAATAAACCCCTTATCAAGGTTTTCATGAAGTTTATTCTTCAATTGTAGCAACTCAATAAGGGCCATTCTATAAAGAGTCTTCAAAATTTGTGTGGAACCATGTATGAGTTATATTGAGAATTCATCTTCAAATTTTGGTGGAAGACTAGGAAACTATTTTCAAAATACATCCACAAAATCATGAACAATAGGATTATAATCAATGTCTATTTTACCTCTAACCATTTGAGAAAACAACTCTTTTGAATGGGAATTAAAACCCATACACTGGATTGAATCTCCATAGTAAGTTCATGCTTATCGTCACATTGATGGATGATCATAGGAGGGTTTGAAATATCAAATAAAACTTCCCATCCTTGATAATTGACACATGATTTATATAGAGAAATCCAATCCATGCCTAAGATAACATCAAATTCATCAAATGGAAGAATGAAAAGATTTTTAGGAATTACATTCCCACAAACTTCAACCATAGAGGAATCCTAGACTTGAGATGAAATCATTATACCATTATCAGGTTTCAATGCTAATTACACATCTAATTATTTTGGTAGAATCTTAGAAACCTTTGAAAATTATTTAGATATGAAAGAGTGGGTAGATCTAGAATAAAATATGACCTTATCGGTTATAGAGTGGATGATATGTATACCTTTCATCAAATCGTTATCACACCCCTCCTTAGAAATAGAGATTTCATGAGATTTCCCCTTGTCCCTCAGCTTAAGAGGTTATTGACGTAGATTATCATCACCTGCCCTTATATTTGGGTAGTGGTTAGCATAATTCCCATTCTCCTTACACTTGTAGAATTGACTCATGGGAGGTACATTCTATACTTCTTTCTCTTCATTAGCATTTTAAGCAAACTTATTCCCAATATTTTGACAATCAATCGCCTAGTGGCCTTCCCTTTCACACTTAAAATGATTATTAATCCCATTAAGTAAGTTTCCTCTATTTTTCTTCCCACACATAGAGCGTAAAAGAAAAATTATCTTATTTTCTCCATGGTTTTTAGATTTTACTTTAAACTCCATCTTCTTATTCTTTTCAAAGCCATTAGATCGATACATGAATCAAAACTCCATTTCAAAATTGATTTAAAAACGCATAATCCCTTTATAGATACTAAATTATCTTATATACAACACCCTTTAAAGACTTTTATTTAAGCCACTAAAGAACCTAACAACATTACATTCAGTTTGGATGGTAATTCCTTTAGCATACCTCACAAGTCTCATGAAATTATCCTTATAGGTACTAAAATATTCATCATACCTTTTCTTTAACTCAATAAACTCTCTCTCGATCTTGGTACAAAGAATCCAAGGAAATTACATATTACAAAAATAAGTTCTTGAACTTATCCCAATCCATGTATTCAATCTCATCATCCTACCTCGTATTCATGATTAATGTCCACCACTGATCTGCTTCACCTTATAACTGATAAACAACAAGAATGATTCTTTCATTCCTTGAAAACAGATGAATGGAGAATATATTTTCGGTGGTACTAATACATTGTTCATAAATAGGTGGATTAGAATAGCCTCTGAATGAAGGTGGACATTTCCTCCTGAAAGACTCAATATAATGTTATTCCCTCCTTTTCTCATTTATAAGTCCACCATGATTCATAGTTGAGAAAGCAATGTGAGAAGGGGTTTTTATTCCAACTCTCATAGTAATTGATTACTCAAGGGTACAATCATATAATTATACATCATAATCACTATTAACCAGTTTCCTTCAGGTTATAGTAATTAACTAAAACCAAACACATATATTAAGAAACGGTTATCTTAATGAGGAACCACATGATCATGAAAATTCAATTATAGGATGTCGAAATTATGACACATTACTTAATTTAAGATACCTTATATTTTTCCTAGGTTATTAAAATCCAAATTCTATTTACATTATTCATAATGGTTCATGGAGAGTTTTTTAATTACTAAAGTATATCTCCCAGGAGTGTCAAACTAGGTGTATAGAAAGACCTATTGTTGGGTAATAGATTACCCTAAGTTAGGCCTGAAACATCTATTTATATTTTTTACTCTTAGGTAAATTTTTCCTAGAGACACATTCACTTGTAGTATCCAGACATGGATGTATTTATTGGAATCCACTCACTTTATCCTTCACCAAAATTATAGGTTATTTTCCTGTAAATTTATTTATCTTTTAAATTATTCTTAGACATGTCCTTAGGGTTATCACTATGGTTTTCTAATCCTAGATTTCAACATTTAACTAAAACTTTTATTTGATACCAACTATATCGACCATAACTTTTCAAATGTTAACATTACATAAAATTTTAAAAATATATTAAACATTATACAAATAGATGACCAAATACTGTACTAGTCTTGTGCCTTTTGATACATGGAAACATAATAACTGGTACATAAATGAGCTACATCATCTCCCACTAGGTTCTTCATGACTAGCACCCTTCTTAGACACGTCAAGCATAATACATATCTTCTTAACCTATGGGAAAGTAAACATAAAATGGGTGATCTTATATTCTTAGTAAGGGTAAACATGGGAGATATTTAAGAATTATCACGAGCATGAGGGTATGAGAACATGATCATGAAAATAGAATATCATGCCCTTCATATCATAGATCATATACCTAAATCATAGAATAAGGCTTGGCAGGTCATAAGACCAAAATCACAAATAAATAAAGAACATAAGCCATAAAATCATAAAATAGGAATAAAACATGGAATTTTGGTAGACACATAATCATATACAATTATTTCCATAGTGGTCAAGATATTGTTGTTATTAACATCTTAGTGGACAAAGTCCTTTACTGAACCGATTTCACACCCCATTCCAGCCCTGTATTACTGAATCATGTTCATTTCCCATTATATCCATACAATACTATACTAAGTTCATTTCTCATTCCATTCATGTCTATATCATGGGATATAAATATTTACCCAATATATTTTAAGGAGACATAGGTCCCACCCATCAAATAATGAATTTATACATACAAGGGCCACAAGATCATAAATAATCATATCATAACCTATGAAATGAAATGGGTATTATAAACATGTATTCATATCATAACATGTGGAAAAATATTGGGTTTTATAATTATTTATTCATAAACATAACCCATGAAAAGAAGTGGGTTTAAAAAGCATATAACCCATAAAAAATAAATGAGTTTCATAAACACCATGTTGTAAAAACATAATCCATTTAGATAAAGAATATGAATGGATATATTAAATAATTTCTACAGGAAGGTATGAGTAAAAGAAAAATATGTTATCTTATCTTGGAAATAATTTTTAAAGATATTTTGAAAATATTTCTCAAGGAAAATATCATTTATTCATTGAAACCATTTTTTTTAAAATATAAAAAATTTATGAAAACCTTTTTTTTGGAAATAACTTTGAAAAATTATAATGGAAGAATTAAAAAAACTAAAAGTTTTTTAAAATAATTTTTACTTTCAAATGGGATTCAAATATATTTTGATTTTGTTTTTGAAAATATCATTGAAAACATGGTTTTTTGAATATAATAGATTTTCTGACTAGGGAGAGAAATGATCATATTTTAATTAAAAACATTATATTAAGTACCAAAGAGTGATAAAACGGTACTAATAAATAGATATATCTTGAATAAACATAGGATAAGGAAAATAATCAGTGTTATTGAGATATTTATCATAATATTTCATCGATAGAAGCATAAACATGAACAATATTGGAAAGAGATGAGATTGTTTCAATAAACTATTATAACATGGCAACTTGGGATCATACACTACATGTAAAAAAAGTTAATTAAATTAATATTAAAATATATTTAATGAAATAATATTAATTATATAAAATTTAAAATTGAATTATATACACCTCAAAAGAGAATTTAGATGTATAACAAAACATGAGTTTCAAAGAAGTCAAATTGAGACAAAACTATTTTACTATTTAATAACTTTTGAAACATAAAACCCATGAAATAAAGATCATAAAATAGATATGTTAATACCCATAAATTTAATTATAACACATAAAACAATCATGTCAAGTACATACAACACACAAAATGAAAGAGTGGGGAACATAGCATGTATCTCACAGAAATTAAATGTGAGATGAAATACCCTTACCTTGTGTCTTGACTCTCATTGTACTCATTTGAACCACCTGTATAATAAATATAAACATATTACACATTTTTTACAAAACTATATTCTTATATATAATACCATAAATTGTTTTTTATGATCTTATATTACTCTCTTGTTAAATATCTTATGTTAGGGTTTAACTTTGGATAATATTTGCTTTGTTCTTTGCACGTGTCTTAATTTATTATATCGTTGGTACTTATACTTATATAATGATTACATAATGTAATCCATGATATATATTTCATGTATATACAGTATATTTTTATTAAATAATCTATATAATATATATTTATAAAGTAGAATACCCCATTCAAGGAGGTGGTAAGCCGTACATACTCATGAACATTCTTTTCGTTTTTATTAACGTATTGAGAAGAAAGAAAGAAAATTAAATATATTTATATATGTATATAATATAATTAAATTAGTATTATAATGTTATATATATTATATAATTTCAATAAAACCATCCTGAGTTCATTACATGTAGTGTGCGAATGAATCACATTTCTTTGAGGGGGTGGGTTTCCACACTTCCTCAAACGAAATTATCATATTTACACCCAATGGAAAGTAAGAAGATATGCTTTATAAATGGAATAAATAGGATTAAAGATGTAATAAATATAATATATGAAATAAATAAATATATTATCCATCACAATGTCCATCATGATAGGAAATACCGAAAAAATAAATAATCATCATTGAGTGAGGCAGTAGTTCACCGTACACGTAAACAGTTTGTTCGTTACCCATTAGATAAAGGGGTTTGTAAGTTTATGTTTCACCCTTAGAAAAAATAATCATAGTATATTTATTATACTTTATTTTTTATACAATCATTTAATAATGAGATTTTTGGGGGTGCAGAAGGAAAATAAAAGGAAAGAGTTTGAGAGAAGGCATTTCCTCTTAATGAGGTAGCTTCTTTTGGTTTGTGCCAAAAGGATTCCTTGGAAGATTTTAGGCCAAAAGGGAGGCTTCAAGGAAGAATTTAGGTATTTTTGTATTTTTATTCTTAAGATATTTCCGAAATATATTTGGTTTTATAGGTTTGAATAATAGGGAGAGGTAGTGGCCTTTTATAGGGAAGAAGGAGTGGCACTTTTGGAAATATTAGAAGAGAGAATTCCACCCACAAGTTTCATGTTGAAAGTGGATCCCATATAGATAAAATTTATAGAAAATGGAGGATAGGGTATAAATATGGACATAAAATGGGTTTTTACATGTTTATAGGTCATTTGGTTCCTTAACGTTATGATTTAGTTCCTTATTAAGTTTAATTTAACCTTAATAGATGTAATTAATTTTAATCACTTTCACTAATATTTTTGATAAAAAACTAGGTTTAACTTATTATAAATTTTAAATTATGATGATTAAAAATATGAAATCAATTTTTCAAAATTCCTGTTACATAAGTGCAAGAAATTAATTTAAAATTAGTTCCATTGTTGGGTCGATAATGTGAGTTTTTAAAGTAAAAACATTCAAAGATTTGCTAAGTTTTTATATCCAAGGTTAAAGAGAAATTGATCTCAATGAAATAAATTGTATTAATTTATAAAAATATTATATATTTAAATATTGAAACAAATTTAAAATATAATTTAACCTTATAAACAAATTAGATGAAAAACCAACATTTAACTAAAATTCGGTATTTTTGACTATTCATCCAAAAATGATGTTTCTTAGAAAAATATGAATATTTAACCACAAGTTAATTTAGAAATTATAAATTAAAAAATAAAGGTTTTTTATGAAATTAAATTTCTAAATGTTTCTAAAATTAATTTTATTATTTTTCACAGAACGACATGGAAAGATGTTTTTTTAAGAAAATGGTATTTTTAAACATATAAGGACTTTACAAAAATTATATCTTTCATTATCAATATTTTTTATTTATATAAAATAATTATAATAAATGTTTTAAAATTATTTATTAATATTCATATTACTAATTTTAACATCAAGGTTATAGTTATCTCATTTAAATAATTATAATAATAAAATGATGTTTCGTAGAAACATCAGTGTTGCATGTAATGTATTTCAAGTCGATATTGAAAATAACATAAGAAAAGTTAGTGTTGTGTGCAATTTACTCCAATTTGGTGTTTTGTATCATATTAAAAGTTGGTTCCATGTTAGAGGAATTTTTTAATTAGTTCATTGTAATAAATAAATGAAAATTTTAATTTATTCAAAAAAAGGTTCATAAAAACTCAGGGTGTTACAGTTTTCAAGAGTGTAATATTGTAATGTAATAGGTTCTAAATGTTTTGTTCATTATATAGTACTTGGAAATATTTATGGATGAATAAATAGTGGTTATTTTATAAAACAAGGATGGGTGGGTCCATTATAGCATTCCAATGGGTTAACTAAAGTGATAAAGTTAACTGTTGTATGTTACCCATAAGAGATGATGATGTTAACTATTGTAAGCTACCTTTAAGAGATGAGTGAATTTATTGAATATGAGTATATCCTAAGAAAAATAGAGTTAAATGTTATATTTTACTCCAAATATATATAGGAATTATCTGGTTAGGTGATTCCATGATGAATTTTTTATGTTCTAAGATACCTACATTGTTTTTAAATGCTTGTTATGAGTTCTAATGTATCCTTTTCTTAACGATTATTTTCACTTGGATTATGACTATAGAATTAAATGAATCTTGTATTATGTTAATGATTTATTCCATGGATCATGATTTATGATCCTTGTTTTTATAGGTATGAATTCTATTATGTTATTCTCATTCATTTTGATTATACCATCATACCCTTATGCTCATCCATTTCTTACTGATGACATTCAATTGTTAATGTTTATGTTTACCCATAATGGGTGGTTGAGATTGCCATTTTTGTGTTTTCTATTTTTCAAGATTATGAATAAGGATGTCAAATAATTTATGACTAGAATGTTTTCATGTGTAAATAATTTTTTTGGAGGTGTTGAATACTTATTTTGAAGTTGGAAATGTTGGGTATAGAAGAAAAAATGATCAATTAAATACATGTGTATTGTTATGTAAGAGTTTCTAAAAATTATCCAAATATCTGAGCCTAAAATTTCCTTGGGTATATAAGCGATCACATATTTTTGTTTTATATTTTATGTTTTTGATGGATAAAATTAGGTCATGTTTATCAGTATCAATGATAGAAATGTAAAGATTATTTTTTTAGCATCAGATCCCGGACTACTAGTTTTAGGTTGTTATTATTGGTATTATAGTAGGGTTTAGATAACTCTTAATATTATAATTTATTTATATGAGGTTATCTTGAGAGTTATGAATAACATCATTGGATTATTATTTTAAGGTTGATCACAAGTTAAAATGAATAGACACCCCTTTTTAGGTTTTAAGTGATGGTATTTTGAAAAGATTAATGATATTTTGGAAGATGTTTTATTTTGTTTTTGTACAAATTATCCTTATGAATATCATGTGATTTAATATAAATAACTTTTTATAAAGAATACCATTACATTTTTAGGGATTTAAACTAAATGGTATGAGACAAAATTTAAGGTTAATTTTTTTAATACTAAGATTATTGATGTTAAATGAGATGTATGGTTACATATTTATGGAATGATCAAAGTTGAACTTTATGTGTTATTATCTAAACATTATAGTTAAAAGCATTATTTATTCATATGAATAATTATAAATTTTTTATATAATATTATCTTGAGATAACTATTTTGGATTTTGTAAATATCTTGAGGAAAAATGAATGAGTAATAATTCTTTTATGAATCTTTTAATCATTTGGAATTTGTTTATAGTTATTTAAGAATAAAAAATTCATCTCGAATATTTATTTATTGAAGCAATAGATGAGAACGAAGAAGAAAAACATCTTGAAGAACAACTGAAGGATGAAATTATGATTTTGGAATATAAAGAAATGAAGTATGTATATTTTTTTATGTTCATTATATTTATAGTAAAATATTCAAAAAAAATTAGGAAAATGATCTTGATATAAAAATGCTATCATATTACCTTCATTTATGATGAATTGATCATCTTCTTTATCCCAGACTGATTTATGGTTTTGTGGACCATTACCATGTTTTATATCACTCTCAATTATCCCTTTGATATTATTTCTCTCCTCCAAGAAAATATTTTAAATTCCCATCATTTTTATCCTTATTTTGGAACTAGATTGTGTGTTATTTCAGTTAACATTTATCTTTTCCCACTTTCACTTTTCAAAGGATTTTTTTTCATCCCATTACATGATGCGAGTTTTCAACATAAGTATTTTAAAATATAAAACCATTGATTACATAGATAAAATCAAAAGGATTAAACTTATTTAAGAAGGATAATTAAACACAAGAAAAATTTAGTTTAAAATTATTATAATCTTGATGGCTTTATTAACAAGAAATATCAAGCCTTAAGCGATTTTTGATATACTATAAAAATATTAATATTTAAATGTGATCGTTATAACCTAGAAGATAAAATGGATATATGAATAGGAGTAACCACATTAGGATATATATATATATATATAAATTTTCTAATCAATAAAAATGTATTTATTAATTCTTTGGAAATAAGCACTCAATTTTTCATGAAGTCATTTTATTATTGGAAAAATAATTTTATTCAAAAGGGGTTTTATTTCATTTTTTAATTTAGTATTATAATTAATTTCTTCCAAAATTATGAAAATATATTGATAAAAATAATATCATTTTTAAATAATAATATCAAAATTTTCTTATGATGAAATTTTGATATTATTTGGAAAATATTGATTTCTTGTGAGTAGTAAAAATAACAATTTTATAGAAAACTATCTTTCATTTTCATTTATTTAAAATGAACCATTTTCTTGAATTGGTTTTAAAATTTAATTAAATCCTTTTTAATAAAAATAATAAAATTAAATTCATTTTAATTAAAACTATGCTTAATTTTGGTATAAAAATATTTTTATACTTAAAAATGCATGTTTCTAAAAAACAATTTTTCATTGACTTTGCAGGTTTATTTTAAATGAAATTTCAAACACTTATAGGAATTAAATTTTATAAAAGTGATTAAAAATTTGGAATTATAATGTGAAAATTGATAAATATTTTCCTTTTAATTTAGTTCATTATGAATAATAATTGTGGTGAATATTTTTCCCTTCGGTAATAGTAAATCAGGTAATAAAGGTTAAAAATAATGTGATACAGCTTTAAATTTATATGTAATAACTGAATTATTTTTTTATATGATTTTATTTGTAAAATAATCTTACAATATTCAAATATATGGAGATTTGGTTCCATTTTTCTTTTACAATGACCATAAAATTATTTTAAGTAAGGAATAAATACAAAGCGTCACTCTGTTTTAATATATATAATATTTATTCATAGACATAAAAAATGTTAGATTCAGTTATAAATGATCATTTAAAATATTAATAGGTTTCTTTTATCATTTTTTTTAAATTTTTTATTTATGGAATAATGATCTAAAATGATTACAAAATTCCAATATAGTGCCTGTGCAAGTTGTAGAAAAATAAATCAATGATGCTTAAAAATTAAAAAGTAATATTTTTTGGATTATTTATGGTGTTCCATGATTTTTTTGGATAAAAATATTGTAATTTTTATGTGTTAAAATTTTATATTTAAACTATATTACTATCATGATATTTTTTAAAATTCAATTTTTTTGAATATTACTAAAATTACTATAATGGTATTTTTTGTTAAATAATATTTTATTAAATGATTACAAATTCATAAAAATATTATTTCTGTAAAAGATAATTATATATGGTCTCAAATTTAAACATTTATCCACTCATGGGTCACTTTTACTTTTATAGTAAAATTCTTGACCCCTAAGGAGTAAAAAACATTGATATTGCGTTAATCCCCACAGGGGTTAACATGGGGTTAAACTAAGAGGTAAGGGTCAAAAAATATCATAAACATGTATAAATTTTATTGTATGTGACGATTTAAACTTTTATAAATAATATAATCACATTATATCATTTTTTATCCACTTTAATAAAGAAATTAAATTCTATTAATTTAATACATTAAGTAATTTGAAGGGTGACCCTCTTCTCTCTTATATAAAGACACCACCTCTCCTCTCTTCCTCAAAATTATTGAGCCACTTATCTGAAAAAAAAATCCAAAAAATCTTATTAACTTACTTAGATATAATATAGTTGTTCTGTTTTTCATAAAAGGCTATCCCTAGGGACCCTTAAGTGATATCGAAAGGAGGTTCTTCGAAGATAAGGTAATCATCTTAACTGAGAATTTTCTTTTTTACTTATTCATCTACCACCTTCAATAATATCCCAACCCTGACAATATAATAAAATAAATATCTCACATATAATGATATTTTATTATTTTAATGTAATAAAATTATTCATATATGTTTCCATCCTATGGGGAAGAAAAACATTATTCATACGTACGTGTGGACTGCGACCTCCATGAAGCAATGTGTTTCATTTTCCATAACTGTATATAATGGATGTCTATAATGATTTATTTAATATATATATATATATATATATATGATATTATGGATATAATAATATTTTTAAATATAATATATCATCTATTTTGTTACACTTCCATCCATTGGAATATTGTAACATCATTCATTCATATGTGTGGATTACCATATCCACAAAGAGATGTGATTATTTTTTCATATACAAATTTCATGAATGGTTAAAAAATTGTATTTAATGTATAAAAATTATAATTATGTCATGGTTATTATTATTTATAAGATTTAAACATGTCTTCTTTGATGAAAATAGTCACACCAAATTTGTTTTGAAATTATGAACTGAAAATACTCAAAACATATGATGTAGAATTGACACATTAAGTAGTTAAACATGTCATTGAAATTAATGGTTTAATTATAAGGTATTAAACCTATAAAAAGTTATTAATAATGTAAATAATAATATAATTTTAATATATTGAATTAATAGGACATACATAGAAAGTTAGGACTCGAGGTAAGGAGTTTCTTACCTCAATTTCCATTTATTAGCCTATATTTCTACTTCATTGACAATGTTTTCCAATATTATGTGTGAAATGACCTATAATTGTGTTGTTTTTTATTTAAAAAAATTATGTGGTTTTAAAATTGTTATAAATAATCATATAATTTATTAAACTCTAACTTCAATGATACAATATTCATAAGGATTATTCATCTAAATATTTTTTCTTTGACATATGTATTGTATTATGAACCTACTTCTTTTTATAAGATGTATATGCGGAATATTGAGTTATTATATCATGAATTAATATTTTATCATTATATTTAAATTTACAGTTAAGTTATATATTTCATGATATATTTATTCTAATGTTATAAAAGTCTCAAGGGTTTTCATTGTCTCAATTTCAATTCTTTGAGACATAATTAATGTTATGTAACACAAATTATTTTATATGGTGTACTAACCACCCAATGAAGGTTTTTTACATATTTATTCATTTTAGTTATGGGTTTTATAAAATCATGTTATGTTCCTTTATTCAATGTATTGTTTAATTTATGTATTACCAAAGTTTAAAGGGTTTCTCGTCTCAAACTTTCTTATTTAAGACATGTTTTGATTGATGCATCTATATTCATTTATATAGTGTATAAAAATACTCTTTAAATTTAATATCATGTATATTTTTATAGTAATTTTATTTTATTTTCCTTATTATGTTCTTTCTTTCACATAGTTTTTAGTTTTAAAATGTCATAAATAGGGTTTTCTTTAAAAACATTGTTTTAATGTTTTTAAGGACTCTTAACAAAACTACTCCTCTATGTTATTTATCTTATTTAAAGAATTTTATTTTATAAAAATAAATGATTTACTAAATTTATTTTCCATGATATTTTACCATATTTTAATTTTTTTAAAAGTAAATTTATTAATATTTCCCTAATGGGTTACCTTTGACTCTCTATACCAAAGTTTGAAAATAATGTTTATTTTCAATTATTACAACATGAATGGATTTTCCCACCACCATAAACATTATTTTATTTGATGATTCCTTTATATGTTTCCATGTTTATTTTTTAAAAAAAATTCCCGTTATTTGGGAATTTTTTATAAAATATTATCAAAAGAATTGAATATTTTTCTTTATTTTCAATGAAATTTATTAAATGTTATTTTAAATTTATTTTTATTCAGTAAAAATATAATTTAATTTTTTATAATTCTTGAATGTGGAAATATTAAACAATACCATCCTTTTTAATTATTTTGATAAATTATGATTGTTTTAAAGAGATTTCCATGGAACCCGTTTCTTTTAAATGACTTAATCAATCTTGAAAATGAATTATAGCTTTTGTCAAGGTTGTTATGTTGAAAAGTTAAAGAATATAAATGTTTTTTTAATTATATAGTTCTTATACATATTAATGTATGATATATATATATGGATATATTATAATACAAGGATGAGTGGGTCCATTATTTCTCACCCATTCATTTAGAAAAGTGACAAAGTTAAATATTGTAAGTTACTCCTAAGAGATGACAATGTTGACTATCGTAAGTTACACCTAAGAGATGATTGAGTTTACTGAATATGAGTACCTCCTTAGAGATGATACAAATAAATATTGTAAGTTACTCTTAAGAGATATGAAAATTCTCCGGTCAGGTGATTCCATGATGAATGTTTGATCTTATAAGATACCAAAGGAATTTTCATTGATTCTTATGAGTTATAATGAATCCTTTTATCGAGGATTATAATCACATGGCCTATGATTATTAACTTATATGGATATTGTATTATATTTAAAATTATTCAATATATCATGATTTATGGTCCATTTTTTGATGGCTATGAATTATTTTATGAAATTATCATGATCTTTGATTATGTCATCATACCCTTATGCTTATATTATGATCATTGATGAAATTAAATATTTAATACTTATGTTTACCCTTATTGAGTGATTTAACTCACCTAGATTATATTTTCCATTTCCCTATGTTATGAAAGTCTTTTTAAAAAAAGTTATTTCAAGAAAGTTTTAATGTCTGATGAGTTTTATGGGAGCTATTTAGCACTTATTTTGGAATAAGAAAAGCTTGATATAGTAAAAAAAATGATCACTTTAAGACAAGGGGGGACATTTTGTAAGATTTTATCCTAATTATAAAAAACTATAAACCTTAAATTTCATTGGGTTTGTAAGTGATACACCATTTCCATTTAATGTTGAATGTTTTTGATGGATAAAAAAGGGGCATGTTTATCAATATCAATGATAGAAATGTGAATATTATGTTTTTAGCATCAAATTTTAGAGTGTGGGTTCAGGGATATTTTATATGTTGGATTATATGAAATGGTTTCCTTGTGTATAAACCTATTCTTTAGAAATTTCATTCCCCTTCATATGATATAGATTTATCTAGGGGATTTTTTTTTCAAGGACTATTTATGTATTGGTTTTTATTCCGATGGGATATGTAGTAATGACAAAATATCTAATCTTAGGTCTAGCCACAAAACCCAAAAACAAAAATACCCTATCACTTTCTCTCATATTTTATAATGATAAACTCATAGAGGGCTCATATAAACTACATGTGGCTTGATTCCTACTTTAAAAAGATACATAGTGACACCTAGATCCTATATCTAGGGACCATATGAAAATTCTATCAATCCAAATTAACTCTTTTCATATTCATAAGAGTTTGAAGTGAATATTAATTTAAAAATATATTATGAGAAATGATTGAACATAAACATTCTCTCATACTAGAATTTGTAATATATCCATAGACATATGTTATGATAAGATACCCCTATTTTTAGATAATTACATTTGAGTCCTTGTCACATGAAATTGGAATGTACAACACATAGTCCACCATAAATGAAATTAAAATTCTTAGAGAGGATTCCTACATGTGGAATAGTCTCCTTACAAGAGATACACATCCATTTAAAGGTCCCTGACATAAAATATTTTAGCAAACAAACATTAGGATAACATTAATCATGTTTAAAATTATATCCTAACATTGGGAGATACCCCTATAATTTAAGGTCTCTAAATGGATAAACTCATAATATCTCAGAATATGTATCCTGGCTATATGCTTAAGACCCAACTACACGTCCTCACTTTTTCCACCAATTCTAAGGGAATCATGAAAATAATTTATTTATAATTCAAACTCCAAATGACTATGCAATTTTTTAAATTCTTTATTTTCATGAACCTCATTTCATGATTTAAAAATCATGGATTACTAAAAACCTTATTTGGATATCGATAATGAGCACATTAAACTCGAAAGGAAACTTCCACTTGACCAGAAGTATTATGCACCCGAAATGGTTCTATATATGAAGCCCTGATATAGAATATCAATTGGAGGCATCTTCATCTTGAATAAGATAATACTATAATTTTTATATTCCTTAATATCAATGTAGTGAGACTCGCCTTTCGAACATATTCCATGGTCATCCCTTGCAACTATACTCCATATCACTACGCCTGATCTAAGAAACAAAAGTTGTAATTAATGGGGTCATCAATACATGTGAAAAAGGTTTTGGATACATTATTATCCTTTGGGATCCATTTAGGTTTTTATTCTTATTCGTCATGACCACACATCCTAGCCATCAAATGTGTGTTCCCACCCTTTGAGACAGTCTCTAGTGGCATTGGGACCTCCATTCACAACGAGTTAGAGTTTATTAAAAAAGTATTTACATTGAATATTACATAATACTAAAGTACATACTGATTAAACAATGCTATTAGAAAAAAAATACAAATCAATTTATGGTTTAAACATCAATTATATAATAAATGACATAAGTATAGTTTTTCAACATCAATTATTAAAAAATTTATGCTAAAAACCCCATCAATTGGGTTTCAACAATAGTTATTACAAAAATAGACACTAAAACCCCTACCATGGAAGGTTTTTATGGTGTTGATTGCAATAAACAAGGAAAAACCCCTATTATGGTTGGTTTTAACATCATGTATCACAATAACCAATGTTAAAAACCTTATTTTTAATGTAATTTATTTCAATGACCATAGTAAAAAACCCAAAACATGTGATTTTATTATGTTGGTTTCTGAAGTAGATAATGTTAAAATTATAACCAAAACAAAATTCATACATTTTTTTCAAATCACAACCACTCGATTTTACTTTCGCACCTATAAATGTATCAGTTCATACATTTAATTTTAATTTCTTTTCATCGAACACACCAATTTTTTAGTTCCAACTTAAAATAAATCTCTCTATAAACTCATTTTTTAATTTTTATCCCAAATAATAATTTAATACACCATATACCAATATATCATGTAATGAAATATCTCTCCCAAATTCTCATTTATCACAAAAATATTCATTCATAGATTTCAAATCGTGACCAAATATCTATCAAATATATATAGTTATTTTAAATGTTTCTAGGGAGAGAGTGGCATTAGTGATGATAGAAATTATGGTAATCAATTATCCTTTCATAGAGTTAAAATCCATATGATTATCTATTATATTCTAAATTGACTATTTTATGGCATTGATTGCAATAAAAAGGAAAACCCCTATTATGGTTAGTTTTAACATCGATTATTACAATAACCATTGTTAAAACCCTTATTTTTAATGTCATTTATTTCAATAACCATAGTAAAAAACCCAAAACATGGGATTTTATTATGTTGGTTTTTTAAATAGATAATGTTAAAATTATAACCCAAACACAAATCATACATTTTTTTCAAATAACAATCAATCTATTTTACTTTTTCACCTATAAATTTATCAGTTCATACATGTAATTTTAATTTCATTTTATCGAACCCCCACTTTTTTAGTTTGAAACTAAAAATAAATCTCTCTATAAACTCATTTTTTAATTTTTATCCCAAATAAACATTTCATACACCATATACTAATCTATCATGTAATGAAATCTCTCTCCCAAATTTTCATTTATCACAAAAAAATTCATTCATAGATTTTAAATCGTGACCAAATATCTATCAAATATATATAGCTATATTGAATGTTTCTAGGGAGAGTGTGATGTCAGTTATGAGAGATATTATGGTAATCAGTTATCTTTTCATAGAGGTAAAATCCATATAATTATCTATTATATTATAAATTTACTATTTTATATAATATTTTGTAATATATTTTATTGAAATGATTATTTGTTTTAACACTTTTCAATATATATTTTATTTGAATCATAATTTATTTTTTTGTTTTTTCTATAAAATGACTGAGTATGGTTTTGAATTCTCTTACATTTTTTTTAAAATGCATATAATTCTCAAGCTAATTATTCAATAAACTGATGTGAGAAATGACATTTCACATCAGTCATTTAAATAATGGGTGTTTAATTTTTTTAAAATATGTAGTATATTTTTTCCCAAAATAACTATTTCTGTATTTATTTTTAAAATCATTTATAAAAACCAACGTTAAAAATTTATTTACAACATCTTTTTATAAATATATCACCTTAAATACCAATATTAAACCCCAAAAAACTAATGTGAATGACGTTTTTGTCAATATGGAAAGTGACATAACATTACACATTGAATTAAAACATCATAAGTTACATAAATTAAAAATTATTTACTAATATATATCTATAGAGAAACCAATACCTTTGAAAATGATTAATTTTTAGAATATAAAAATAATTGTAGTTCTAATTGATTTTTTTGAATTCGTTAGATAAATTTAGGTGATAAAATTTAACCCAATTTATCTTTAAAGAAAATATGATATGATTTCAAGGAAACATTTTCATTTAGAGATTATATGTAATGACTTGAATTTTCCAAGTATTGTTTTTGGATGTTATATGGAATATTTTTGAGACTAGGTGTGGAGATGATGTGTGATTCAGAGGCCTAGTGTTTCTCAAATAAATGTTTGATATATATTAAATATATTAAATAACACAAAAACACATATTTTTCCTAAATAAGTGGAATAACTCATGAATAGAGTCATGTATCATAAATCAGAGGGAACTTTTGTGTTTAGAATGGTTGTTTTACCCTAGAGAATATAGAACCTTTATTAGTGTGAGGTGTTTGTAAAAAGATCGTATTTGGAACAAAATTAATAAAATAAATTATGTAAATTGGTTTAATTTATTTTATTTGATGCAACGAACTACAATTATTTAAATATATAGTTATGGGATTTGTCTCAGGGTCTAATACTAAAAACCTGGAGACCTAGATGAATTTTTTAGAGAATTCTTGACGAATAATGATGGATCATGACCAGATCGAGGACCGTTGTGCCAATGATGTTCAAGGATATCATCAATGAAGATAGTATAAAACCATTATTCATCAATTATTGATCAAATATCTAGGTAGTATGTTTAATATAGAGTTTTCCATCCCATTTTTTATCCCAGTCGAACGTAGATCAATTCCACAAGAAGAATTTATTCGTGCATCGACGATAAATTAGATTAATGGAATTATTTTTCTTCACTATTTTGATTACATTCCATTTTTTTTATTTCTAAAAAACAATGTATCAAGGATGAAAAAAAGGTTGAGGTTTTTTCCTCATGTTCTATGGCTTGTGGTTTTCTCCCTCATATATGTTCATGTTCACCATGAGAGTTTCTTTTGGACTGTGGTTTGATGAATACTAGGAATTATATTGTTGTACGATAGTTTTTTGGTGAAACAGATCGATATAGGGGGTGTGGTGTATGATCAAGGCTATAATAAATGCAAGACACTGAAAATGGGATATTAGAGGTAGATCAAAAATGATTTATATTTTCCATTCTTTTCAATTTTGATGCGTAATGATGGATTGTCTTGAAAAAAAATTTCACAAGTAGATATGAACCCAGATTAAAACTACTGATAATGGAATGGATTGATAGACCTATGATCTATAGGTTCCAACGATGGTGGTGACTCTGAAGGTGCACAAGACGTTGCAGAAGAGACCATGATGGATTTTGGAAAATCCAGCAATACACAACATGTATTTTGTGATTACACACCGTATGGGGCTCCTAGATGTGTTGCTAGAGTTTTGTGTGGAGTTAAATATCACATGCTGTGTGACATGGTCACACACTATGTGACCCTTCCCTGGTAGCTCAACATGTACCTTAGAGGGTACAAAAGCAATACCAGAAGTACACCGGCCCATAATGTTTGTGTACTTGTACACAGTCATGGATAAAGATACATGGGAATGACCAAAAAACATGGGAATGGTGTTGAGTGACCTCTACACATGATGTGTGATACTAAAAAATAGTGTATATTGAGGTTGATATTCTGTGAGATGTGTTACCACACAGGAAAACTTGGGGAGATGGATATGCCATGTACCCTCAGCACACACCGTGTAGCCCCTTTGAGGGGTGTTTGTATCTCTTAATATCATTAGTCTAGACTAGTCTTGGTTGAGTGTGTTCTATTGGTTTTTTACCATGAGGGTAAAGTGTTGTATTATGTCCACATCTTAGGATTGTGATCCCCTATAGAGGATGTGTCTCACATAGGGTTTGTGGTGTACCTCCATGAGATTGGAATGTGATCCTCTATCATATTTATACACTAGGTGGTGTTTTTGGAATTGACACAACTTCCTTGAACATTTCATTGACCCTCCTTCTAGTTGGTCGTATCATTAGTGTTCACTGTATCTTTAGTATATGATCTGCTATGCAGTGGGTTGATCCAGATTGGGTTCGTGGTGTCCCCTAATGGTTTCAGGAAACACCCCTACCTGAATATCAGGTTCATCTAAGACTAGTGAGATTTCTTGGGTGGGGACCAATGATCTTGACCACTTTATTGAGTGTATATGGTATTATCATATACCTTGGAATATATTCTACTATAATTAGCATTGATTCGATAAGAATCTTGTTGTTGGAAGTTGGTTGTGAAAACCTAGTGGTGTAGTGTACTTCCTCAGTATATTTTTGTTTTTATATTATAAATTGATTGTTATATAATTTTATCAAGCTGACTATAAAATATTATCTATGTTTAGTGTTTTTAGGGTGACCTACAATGTATTGTTATACTCACCCCTACACGAGCTCTGATTTCACATGTTGTGTCTTATGTAGACGACAACCCTTTTAAAGGTGTTCTGGGATGAAAATAAGCAAGTGGAGAATAAATTGTTCCTGAAGGACCATGGTGTTTCTTGTAGATTTAATTTTATTATAGTACTCACACATAGAGAGGTTGGAATCTTTAAAGTTTTTTTGGTTAGTCTTGTATTTGGACCTCTTTTCACTTTTAGTACTTTATTTCTGTACTCTGTTTGTGAGATTATATATGTATGTTTGCATTGAATTTAGTTATTTTACATTTCATCAATGTACGGGCTTGAATATGTGTGTGTGTTTATAGGTACATTATGCCAACACCTACCATTTGCGGGATATTATAAATTAGTGTTGGTCATTAGCCCCTACTCTATTGAATGAGGGATTAAGGTAGGCATGGGTCAGACCCAAGTGGGATAGGTTGTGACAATGTGTTATGAAAGGATTCAGTTTTACATTAGGACCGGAGTCTGTGAGATTGATCTAGGGAAATAATGTTAAATGTTTCGAGTTTATATTTTAGTCTAGGGACTCTAGTGTTGGTGTGGTGATCGATGTATCTATACACCAGGACTCTAATAAACTACCTTTCAACTCAGTACATATATAAATTGTTTTTAGGAAAAAATTTGGTACATGAATAAAATAGGAATGGACTTTTGTTTCCATGTATTTCTTGAGTAAGCTCCCCATATATACTCTATGACCACGATACATCTTGTTTTATTTAAGGATTCATCTTTGAGGAAAGCAAAACAATATTCCACTATGTGATCATGAGGATGATCCACTGTGTGATGATTCATTAGCACGTGACCATATATCATAGATATCACCTATGGGTGCTTTACCACCTATACCACCACCTGTTAAGAAGCAGATAGCGATGGTAGTACCAATTGATAATACACACAGTCTTAGTGTGATATAAGAGTTTTAAAGGTATAAACCTTCTAGTTTTTGGGGTTAGATATACCTTATATGGATGATAACTAGCTATAGGTTGTCACAAATGTTTTCCACCTTATGAGAATACTTACTGATCAGCTGGTAGTCCACATGATGGGTCTTCTTTAGGGATCTGTTGGAAAATTCTAGAGCTTAGTGACTCCATCACATGATGAGACAACTATCTCCTGGTTAGATATCTATCATCTCTTTAGGGAGGAGTTTGATCTATCAATGTTACAATCACTAGGCATTTTAGATTTTCTGCATTTGTAGTAGGGAAGTTTGACCATGGAAGATTACTCAATTATGTTTACTAATTTCTTATGATACTAAATAGATATGGTTAGAGATCCATTTATCAGAGAAAATATATTTTATTAGGGATTATGTATGGACTCAAGACTTTAGTGGTTCTTATTTTCATTCCCACATAATATGGGGTTCTTGAGAGTTCCTTGGTTGTGAAGTGTTTCCTGGAAGAGCAGTCACCAACAGTGGGTGCTAGTAGCAATAAACCAAGAGTTGAGACCTCATTAAAAGGTAGTCAATGATAGTCACAATAATCTAAATGTTTCATATGAATATGGAGGTGATCTTAGAACACAATGTTAGTGGTTAAAGGCTTTCAAAATGGATCGAATCAGCAGATGTAGAGGTGGGTTTTCTCCTATAATAGTCAACGACATCTGGATTGATATTTTCTAACTCATAGTACAACTAATCAAGAGACAGTAGTGGGACCTCCGAGGCAGAGATAGGGTTAGGATAAGGGTGTTCCATAGGATGGATGATATGGAAGAGGGTTTGGAAAAGAAACATGAGGTGGTTGAAGGTTAGAACTATTACCACCACCACCCTAGCTAGTAAACGCGAGGATTTGGGTGGAGGTGGTTAGGGATCAGTCCAGATTCAATCTATGGAGGCCTATGAACTTGAGGATATAGGGATGATACATGGTATGATCTATTTATTTCTATTATAGCTATAGTATTGATTGAAACACGTGCATTTCATTCCTTCCTTTCCACTTTTCTGGTTTAAGACATAGAGATTCTGGTTGAGCCTTTAGCTCGACCTTTGAAGTTATGGACTCCAAAAGGTGGTTACATGGTAATTGAAGACTTCTAACAATAGTGCGATAACATGCTTGGAGGTGGGATTTTTGTATGAGATCTATTTATAGTAGTGATGAGGCCTTATGACGTCATCTTAGGTATGAATTGGTTACCCATAATTCATGTCTTGGATAACTATTTTAGGAAGAGGATGTGGTGTTTTCATAGTAATGGTATGAGGATATCCTTTATGGGTGAAAAGGAAACATTATCAGAGTAGGATGAGATCATGCTTAGAAGAGTGAACTGATTACTCACTTGTTGGCTATCATGATTCCTAGAGAAGTCAATTTTATGAGATCCCAGTTTCCTGAAGTGGAGGTAGAGTATGAGGATGTATTTCTTGGGGATATACCTAGTTTACCTCCTTGAAAAGATTTTGATTTATGCATTGAATTAAAAGATAGGACGAACATGCTATTTTCACCATCATATTGGATGGATACCGTTAAGATTTAGGAGATAAGGGTGTAGGTGGAGGACTTGCAGAAAAATTAATTTGTGTGACCTAGTGTTTCCCCGCAGACGGCCCCAGTATTGTTCTCTAAGAAGGAACACCAGAGTCTAAGGTTTTGTGTTTATTACCAATTCTTAAACCGAATGATTTTGAAGAATAACTATCCACTACCCAGGATCAATAACCTATTATATCAGTTTAGAGGACTGTTATGGTTCTCTAAGATTGACCTTAGATCAGGAAATAACTAGTTGTGATTACAAAATGGGGATATAATGAATAATATAGTAAGTTGTTTCTTTGGTCACTATGAGTACAACATGATGTCATTTAACATGAAAAACTTCCCAGTAGTATTCATGGGACCAATTAACCAAATATTTGAGTTGTTATTTGACTGATTCATGGTGGTCCTCATCGATGATGTATTAGTTTACTTGGAGTTAGAGGAGGAGCATTTGAGACACTTGAAGATGATCTTAGACACACTCCAAGAGCACCGAATATATGGTAAGATCTCAAAGTTTCAGTTTTGGATTCATGAGTTCCACTTCCTAGGATGCATTATCTTAGAGGTAGGAGTAGTAGTGGACCTGATGAAGGTTGAGGAAGTGCTTTCTTGGGAGCCACCCAAGAGTGTAACCAAGGTACAAATATTACTTGGATTGGAAGGTTACTATTGGAGGTTTGTACCTGATTTCTATAGAGTGGAATAATGCTTGTAAGCTATTACATGGAATTGGAATCCTTTAGTGTTGACAGAAAAGGGATAATAGAGCTTTCAAGAGTTGAGATAGAGGTTTAAAAGCACTCCCATATTGAGATTTCTATAGGAGGGTTTCGAGTATGCAATATTACGTGATGCATCAAGGACTAGAATTAGTTGAGTTTTGATGTAGAGGCACACACTGATTACCTATTTCTAACATCAGTTAAGACCACATGAGTAGAAATATAGAACCTACAATCCTGATCTTGCAATTGTATTCTTTGCGCGGAAGATGTGGAAACACTACCTAATGGGTGAGTAGTTTATCATTTACACAGAACACAAGAGTCTCAAGAATATCTCTCTCAGAAGGATATTAAATTGAGACAGATATGATGGGTATAGTTATTCTAGTACAATGACATCAAGATTTTATATACTATTGGGAAGGGGAACATGGAGGCATACACTCTTAGAATGAACTCCTTTTATTAGTTTTTAGATAGGGAGTCAGAGTAGTTAGCCTCATTATAGTTGTCATTTGTGAACAAGGATAGTGCTTTATATATTCAATTGATGGTTGTTACCCAATGCTTTTACAAATTGCAAGGGATGATCAACATGAAGATATCAACTATGATACCATAAAAAATCTCATATCCATTGGATGTGCTCCTAATGGATATTCCGTAGTTGGGGAGAACACTATCTTTTTCAGAGGAAAGTTGATGATACCTTTGACATTGCGGGAGGAGGTGATGCAGGAGTTTCATACATCCTATTTGGTGGTACATCTAGGTGTGAATAAGTTGTACCTATACCTCTAATGTTAGTATTGGTGGATATTAGTGAAGAGATTTGTTACAAAAATTTCCTCTCAATGACTCTGATTTTAGTAGGTAAAGGATGAGCATTAGGTTCCAGAGGGTTTAGCTCAACCCCTTGAGGTGAGAAAGTGGATTTGGGATGGTCTATACATGGACTTCATGATGATGTTTCCATTTATGTCAAGGGGACATGATTCCATCTGGGTGATCATACACAGACTCACCAATTCATACCACTTCCTAGACATTCGATAGCAGATTTAAGTAGAGAGCTTGGGGTTCCTCCATATGCATGAGATATTCCTAGTCCATGGAGTTCCCTCGACGATTATTTCAAATTCTGACAGTCAATTAATGTCATGATTATTTAGAGGACTTCAATAGGCCTTCAGGACTTATTTAATCTTGAGAATGATGTTTCACCCTTGGATATTGACTAGATTGAGAGGACCATTCAAGTCTTGGAGGACATGATGAATGCTTACATGTTGATATTTTGTCATAGTTCAGAATATAATTGATCCTTGGTGTAGTTTGCATATAACAACAGCTACTATTCCACCATTAGTATGGAACCATTAGATATCTTGTATGAAAGATCTAACATGTCACTTATTTTTTGGACTAATCTAGGTGAGTCATCACTCATAGTCCTGGAGCTTGTATAAAATACTATAGAGAACATGAAAATAATACAGAATCATATGATAACTGAACAGATCTGTTAAAAGTCTTATGCAGACTCACAATTAATACCTATGGAGTTTGAGGTTAGATACCATATGTGCTTAATGGTCTCACCTAGACATACATTTTTTTGGGATAATATCCCTAGTACATTGAAAATTTCCCCCAACTTTACTATATATTCACTACATTACATTACATGAAGGCCATAACAAGGACAGAGAGATGGAGGGAGAGGGGGGGGGGGAGATAAGGGAGGAGGGGATCGTAGGGGTCGGAAAATGTGAAGGCCAAGAGAATCACCTAGAGCCACCTCCATACCACTTGAGGGAAGGGAACTGATAGAACTAAAAATCAAAGGGGTGGGGGGGGGGGTACTGGGGGGATATGGAGTCCATGAAGTCCAAAATCTGATTTCCCTCACACCATGTATGAAGAATTTTGATGCTTTCTATGAGAAGAGGACTACACCTAAGGATAATGTATGTAATTTTCTAGGGTTAGGGGAGACTCCCTTAAGAGATCTCCATGATGATAAGTTATCTCCAAGATTCATTGGTCCTTTCCAGATACTATGTAGGGTTTTAGAGGTGGAATACGGCTTAGCTCTACCATTACATTTGGATTGGGTAAATGACTTCTTGTACATGATACAACTAAGGATATATGAGCATGACCTGTCACATGTTATCAACTAGGGTGAGATGGAAATCAAGGATGAAGATACATTTTCTATTTACCCAGTTGAGATCATGGATCAATAGAATGTAATTATTCATGGGTGATTGATTCAACTAGTGCATGTTTTATGGAAGCTTGATAAGCTTTTGGAGAGAACCTAGGAGTAGGGGAACCTGATGCAAGCATAGTACCCTATTATTTCTGAGTAGGTTTTTCTCTTTTCGAGGTGAAAATACATAAGGTTTGAAGAATATAATGAATCATATTTTCCATGTATTTTTTTTGATATTACATGAAATATTTTTGAGATCAGGTGCAAAGATTTAATGTGATTCCAAGGATAGATGTTCCTGGAATAAATGTTTGAAAAATATTAAATATATTAAATAACATGTAACCAAAAATTTCTTGAATAAGTGGAATAACTTCATAATGGGTCTTGAATCCTAAATTTTTGGGCATCATTGAGTTCAAAATGTGGGTTTTACCATAGGCCCGATATACCTTTTTCGATGTGAGGAGTTTGTAAAAAATTCATCTTAGGTGAATAATTAGTAAAATAAACAAATTAAATTGGTTTAATTTATTTCATTTGATTCAAGAAACTACTCTTCATTAAATATAAGATTACTGTATTTGTCTCAAGGTTGGATACTAAAACCCTTGAGACCGAGACAACCATTAGAGATCATTCTTGGTGAATAATTATGGATCGAAACTAGATCGAGGAACATTGCACCCACAATATTAATGGATCTCATCAACAACGGTAGTGTAGAAAAAATTTTCATCAAGGATTGATCCAAAATCAATGTAGGATATTTTATTTAGAGTTTTTATCCTATTATTTTCTCCTAATTGAAGGCATATCAATTCCACGAACATAATTGATTCACAAAATGATGTTAGATTAAATTCATAGAATTTTTTTTGTTCATTGTGTTGATTTATTCCTCTTTTTTTCTTTTTACATGATAATAGATTGAAGTCAACAAAAAATTACAAGGTTCGTTCCTAAAATTTTATGGCTTGTGGTTTATTTAAATAATTTATTTTGGCATGTGGTTCAATGAATACGAGGTATTAAATTATTTCACGTCTATTATTCGATGAAACAGATCAATATTGCATGTGAGGTTTTTGAAAATGGATATGATCAAGGTATGCCAATGGTAATGGGAAATTGGAGGTGGATTGGAATGAATATTCAGTTTCTGTTCTTCCCTATTTTGATTCTTAGTGATGAATTTCCACGATTGATCATTTTGAGAGAAGATATGAATTTAGATTTGATCCAACAATGATGGAATGGATCAATCGAGATTCGATCTATAGTTATAGTGAGGATGTGTCTCTGACTATACATAGGATGACGTGGAAGATGTCCTAATATATTTGGTAAATCCCATGATATAAGACATGTATTTCAGGATTACACATCGTGTGGGGCCTGTAGATGCAATGGTAGGGTTTTTTAGTGTGTTAAATATCTCCTGTTCTGTGTCCCTTCCTTAATAGATTGATGTGTACTTCTGAGGGTACACGAGTAAAACTAGGAGTACATAGTCTTGGGTCCGTTGTGTACTTGGACACATTGTGTACTCATACACAGGCACAACTAGAGATACATGAGCATGACCAAACAGAACAGGTATGGTTTCAGGCGAACACTACAAACCATGTTTTTCATTCAAACACCATATAAGTTTATTTCTATATAATTTATGATGCATTCCCACACGGGAATACCCAGGGACAACTAGACATACCATTTACCCTTAGTACCTTCCATGTACCCCTTTTGAGGGTGTTTGTAGACCTTAATATATTTAGTTTTTAATAGTCATGGTTGAGTGTGTTCCCTTGGTCCTTTCCCTTGAGGGTACTTTGTGGCATTGCATCCATATCTTAGCATTATGATCCCCTCTACAGGATGAGTCTTAGATATAGTTTGTGGTGTCCCTCTATGAGGATGGAGTGTGATTCTCTATCATATTTATACCCTTTATGGGGTTTCTAGAATTGGAATGACCTATTTGAGTAGGGAATTGATCATCCATATAAAAATCCATATCGTTAAGATTCATAGTACCATTGGTGTACGATCCCCTTCGTAGAGGGTTGATCCATTTTGGGGTCATGGTTCACCAACAATTTTGGGCATGATACCCTATTTGAGTATCAGATACTTCTGAGACCAGTGATAATTCTTTTGTGGGGCCCAATTAACTTGAACTATTTAATGAAGGTACCTATTATTGGCATGGATTGTAGAGTAGATTCTCCTAGAATGATCATTTATTCGATTAGAATATCATGGATGATAGTTGGTTGGGACCTCATGGGGGTGTGGTGTCTTTCCTGAGTATATTTGGGTGTTTTTTATTATAACTTGATTGTTTTATCCTATTATTGAGATGAATGTACATTATTATTGTTGTTTAGTGTTTTTGGGGCTTCCTATTGGGTATTTTTATACTCACACCTTCATGGGATCTCCCCACATGTGTCATGTCTTATATAGACAATTACCCATTTAATGGTGTCCTAGGAGGATAGGGTGTGGGTGGAGCGTAGCTTGATCTTAACAGACTAAGGTTTTTTGGGAGCTTATATTTGATCACGGTCCTCTACCTTGGAGCATGTTGGTATCTTTACATATTCTTGAATGGGATTTTATTTGACCCCTTTATTACTTTAAATACTTTACTATCATACTTTGGTTATGGTATTATAGATTTATGCAAGCATTGGTTTCAGTTGTTTTAAACATCATCATTTTATGGTCTTAGAGGTGTGTGTGTGTGTGTGTGTGGGTCTAGGTATATTAGTATACAACCTACCATTTTTAGGATATTCCTACATGGTGGTGTATCCATCCCATGGCCTATTGGATGCAAGATTGGGATTTTCATGGGTCAGACCATGGTGGATCGGGTCGTGACATAGCCTTTCCTTTATCAATTTTGATTTTGATGATTTATTTTACTATGAATTTTATGCATGAAGCTAAAATTAGAGGTCTGATACATTATCGATTGATTTATACCATAGAGAGATATATTTTTATTTCTTTATGTTTCACAATTTATAAATTTTAATGAACTAATTAAAACATTTATCATGTAAATATCATATATTTCTTCAATAGGTACTGATTCCATTTAAAGTCTTATGTTTAAAGACCTTGTCCCTAGTAGCCCGAGGAAGGTGCCTCACTTTATTAAATTGGCATAGATATAAGATTTGAATCGCCAAGGACCAATCAGTTTAGGTGTTTTGGAAGCTATATTATATATATAAACCTGAAATTACAATTTAGAACATAAAACACAACATATAAAATCCCATGGGAACACCTATATTATCCTAGATTAACCCTACATATCAGTCATAATACATATATTGGCATCCTAGGAAAATAAAAAAAATAAAAAATGGGTGAGCTCATATGATTAGTAAGGGAAAGCGTACAATTTAATCTTTTATGAATAATAAGCATAAACTTTAAGGCAAGTTTTATAACTAAAACAAAATCTATTTAAACATAATTATGAGCATAATTTGTAAAGAATAAATGAAAATAATATAATTCCCTATAAATAATCATATGGTTATTAAAATTATAGAATTATCACATGGAATATCAATATCTAATCTAATAATGGGGTAATGAATAATGTCGGACATCATAACATATTGTCAAGGATTAAGCCAAGATACCATACTAAACTAGTAAGAGATCAACAAATACCCATACTAGTTTGTCTCATTAGACCTTATAATTCATCGAGGGTCTATAGTAGGCCCATACCATCTATTACTAAGTAAAATTAATTCCTAATATTAAAGGTTAGAACATAAACAATATAAACATTCATATTAAAAAACAAGCATATTAAATGTGAATACTTCAATAGTAAACCGTGAATGTTATAAAAGTAGAAAATTGATAGTCAAACTGATTACAAACCCTTCAATAAAATATCGTATATGGAATCAAAATAGATAAAACTCAATCAAGCATATTATCCAACAAAGGATGTTTAAATATATTAAAATACATTAAAAAATTTATTAAAAAGTTCTTGAGAGAAATTCCACTTTTTACTTTGAAATCATTTATTTAAAAGTCCATACAATTTTGAAATAAAAAATTTTCATTTAAAATAACATTGTATACTTGTAAAAGAATCTTCAAAACATTAATATTTCATGACGATGAAAAATCCACTCATGTCACATAATTTTAAAAAATATTCTTTCGGTATTTTTTTCGACTAGTCATAAAGTACTTTATTTAGAAAATGAACAATTTTTTTTAATAAAATGTATAAAATGGTAAAAAGTAATTAATTTTTTTAAGGATAATAAGAAAAATATTTTGGAAAAAATTTATAAGAGTCATGGACATGGATCCAAAATATTACTCAGCAGATACTTATATATAAACAATCCTAAATTATAATAATATTGTGAAATTAACCCTTACCTAGTACTTTAGTTTTGTTTAATGTAGTTTAACCTCATTTATAATGGTTTAAAAAAATTTATTAATTTATAATAGAACCATATCCATATTTTAGATATCATACATGATCTACTTATATCGTTTTTTAGTAATAACATTGTTTTGGGTGTTAACTGCTTCATTTTCGTATGTATGTTTTGTCATGTGAGTCATGTTTCGTATGAATAGGATATATTTTTTTGATATTAGGAATTATATTAAGTTCAAAGATATTACATTTACTCATTATAAACATTTTTATAATCATTCTTGAATATTTAACAAGGAAAATGAATCACATCGCGTCGTGGAAATGGTAGGCTGTATGTACACACGAGTGATAGTATCATTCTATTAATGGTAAAAGGGTAAGAAATTTGATGGTATATTAATTATAAATAATCAATATCATTTAAAAATTATTATATATATCTATTATATCCATCATTATACCCATCCAAATAAGGTTGTGATGGAAAAAAATTACACAACAGCGTGGAGATGATAAGCTGTATATATGCACACGTAGTGATTTTGTTATACATAGGACAGATAAAAGGTGGAATATGGTTGTAATATAATCATAAAAAAAACTTATAATATAGATGAAACTTTATTTATTACATTATATTGGAAACAACACTTTAAGGGGAGGTATAATAAGAAATGATCTTGAATGAGTCGGTAAAAACGATCACCCTTTCTTTGGAAGACTTCCTTAGATATCTTCTCAATGGATCTAGGGTTGGTATTTTTATGTACTAAGAACTCCAAAAATTTTATAAGGATATTGGGGGAAGAAACGTCCAAGTTTTTGTCAATATAGAAGGATCAAATTTATGTGAATAAGTGAGTGAGTAAGGGACATTTTATAATAAAGGTGAGAGTCAGTTTTGGAAACTCTCAAAATATTAAATTAATATAAATTAATTTTTAATTTAAAATGTATAAAAAGTGAGTTATTTAAAAGATAATATGAGGATGGGTATAAATCCTCTAAGACAATAATTTTTATACATGTTTAGGTCACATTATTACCCTTATCTTTTTTGTTTTAACCCTTATTTGATCAATTTAACTCCTTCCTTGGCAACATGAATTTTTACTACTTAAGGGTTAATATAGTTACTATAAAATGCCAAAAATAACTCATATGTGTAATTGATTGAATTTTTAAAATTATAATAATCATATGGATATATATTTTTTCTCCATCACCAAGCATCATGGTTGGAACAACATCTATATTGAAAGTGACTCAACTTCCATCGTTCAAGCTATTTGGAATGGTGTGATGCCCCTCACATGGAATCTTACAACATGCTAGATGGACTATATTCATTAACTCGTGGACTTCAACTACATTATTATGCATGCCTTTCATGAAGCGAACTCAATGGCTGATGGTCTTGTAAATATGGGAGTCAACCATGTCACCACATGGTTGGATGACCTCACCATTGGTTTAATACCGCTTTATGATTGAGATTGTAAAAGAATCTTGTATTTTAGACTCATGTAATTCCATGATTTAATAATAAATCTAGTGCTTTGGTCTCTGACCAAGGCACCACATTCTTAAACAAATCTGGATACATTTTTTATTTTTATTAATTTTATATCAGTTTATAAAATATTATTTACCCCACAATACTTTCCCACTGATTATCCACTCTCACACCATAATGGAAAACATCTTGGTACTACCACCTCTTCCAAACATATAAAACGACATCCCAACCATACCCACTAGGGACTCAAAACCACAACAACTCCCGCCTATAGACACTTGGGCTACAACCACAACACATCCTGCCCACATACACTTGGGAAACTACCACAACACATCCTACCCACATAAACCAAGTCCAAAACCACACCTCATACCAAAGACACCTAGGAAGAAAAAATATCTCATCCAAAAGACACATGGGAAAATAACTCTACCACACACACCTAGTCTTCAAGAAACACAACCTTCCAGGATAATCTTGGGCTATCACCGCACAACCCGATTAGATCTCTATTGTACAACACTTCTCATCCATTCCACAACTAAATGATATACCAACCTGGGATTCTCTTTCACCACCAAAACCACCCAACATCACACTACCATGACCACAAGCCTACTACCACAGAATTCATAATAATCCTACACACAATACACCACCACACGAACCAAATAAAGGAATATTCAGATTTAAAAAGGCATTCCTCACTCAAGTTACACTTGTTAATTTAAGGGTTATCACATGAACCGTTTGATCATGGGGAATACATTTATTAGCTAACTGTACATGGTTAAAAAATTCCATGAATTATTTAAATGAGAATCATTAAATCATGCATTCATAAAATTTCTCTGTGAAAGCAAGGACCCCCACCAACCACAATTTCCAATAGGCATATAGCCCATACAATTTTAATAAAAACCAAAATAAAATAAAAAAATAGACCATACACCACATTTACCTAGACCCTATATATTTTTCATAAGATTATTCAGTTATATTTATCTAAATTTAGATTCAACTATACTTTCACGAGAAAACATACATACACCCACCCCACATGATACAGAATTAAGAGGGATGAAGGGAAACTACCTGAAAAAAGAAGCTATCGAGACTTTCTGATTTCACCAAGACAGGGGGCGCCCATGAAGTAGAACAAATAAAATGGGAAAATAATTTCCAAAGGCTATATCACAACTCATGACTACTCGGGGAAGAAAAGATCTGGGCACCTCGTAATAAGAGAAAGGAGAAATAATGAAGGGATAATGACTAACTTATAAGGATTAGATCTGAGAATCATGGGATATGAATAGGTATTGAATTATCCATTAATGGTACTTCTTGAACAAGACCACATATTTTGACTTATTAAAGGCCTAAAGATTAATAGGAATTTAAAGATATGACTCCAATCCCTTGAAATGGCTCGAAAACCACATAAATAAGGTAAAAAACTAACTTTATGTAAAAGAAGGAAGTCAAAAGGGAAACACAAGAAAAATGGAAGAAAAGGAAAAGGAAAATGAATAACCATTAGGTGAGCCACCAGTGTAAGGTACCAGTGTGAGTTACTAGTGATATTCACTGGTGTGAATCACTAAAATGACTCACCATGACGACCCACTATCATGACTCATCGTTGCGACCTACCATCACGACTCATCATCGAAAATCACCATTGTGACTCACCTTCACGACTCACCATAATGACCTACCATCATCGACATATCTTTGGGAAACTGGAAAACATTAAAAAGTGTAGAAAAAGTCACCTTGACACCCCAGAACACTCCAAAACCCATATTTTCACAAACTAATGGAACAAAGATGTCTGGGCCATTACAAAAACAAATTCTAAAAATTCTAAAAATTGAAAGAAAGTAAATTTTAATATTACTACAAAGAATAAGAAGTTAATTTTGTAAAATATAATTTATTAAATAGTAAAAAAATAGATTTAAAATACTTTCATCACCAAAAGGTGGTAAAACTGACTTTATAAAAATATAACCTTTTTGTAAGAACCCAGTTTTTACTCAGGTATGGATGCATTAAATTTCAATGTAAATATTTACTTTGGAACTAATATGGATTCTTAATGAGTTATAAAAGGTCTCAGGGGTATCTGAGAAATTTTTGGATCCTGGAACCCTTCTTTTTGGGAAATTAGGACATGTCTCATGGTTAGCGCATGGTTGGTTCATGGTTTGGCTAACCATGTAGATGAGAATTTCCTAACAGAACCAAATCTCATGGTTAGTGCATGGAGTTTGGCATAACTATGAATTTTCCCCCACTACCCTAGTAATCGTGCATGGTTTGAGCATGGTTTTTCAAACTGTGCAAGAAAAATAGTTTACATGCTATTTCTTAGGGTAATTTTCATGATTTTCACTTATTAATCTATTAAGTCATCTCCTTATTCCTATTATGAGTTTCATTAGGATTTACCACTATGTCTCACATTTAAGATATTTTTGAAGTCCAATGATAGGGAAAAGGGGATATCCTTTATCTGGGAACTGATCGAGCTTTCGTTCATCACGTTGGATGCACAATGGTAAGTACTTGAGTCAGTTTAAGCCTTTATCATTATCTTTTTCTCTCAACCTAGTTATCGTGGTGTGAGCATTTTTCCTCTTTTCTTAGATCCACTCCGATATCAGCCAATTCAAGGACTGATGTAATAGGAGGATATTCGTACAAGCCTACGGTGGGTGGTTTATAAATCATCCCTCAAGTTTATTTATTTTGGAAATTTCGTGTGGGGCCCACCGATTTTATCAGATTCCAATTACTAAATTTATATGCCATGATTATAATAATTAGAACTATACAGTTATGATCCTTCCATATATGTGATTAATATTTTGTGGTTATTCCCATAAATACATCTATCCCTTGTATAATGTTATTCCATAATTGAGTTTTTAGTACTTGACACATTTGAGTCACCGTTTGTGTGTGACTATGATTGACCATTTTAAGGGTAATATTTTATATATTACATTTCTTGATTTATATTTTGAAATTTATAATAGAAATTACCATGTATTCTCACCACTTGACCCACCTATGGTATGTGCTTCAATTGATAATTAAATGTGAAATGGAAGTCAGAAAGTATACTAAGTATATTACTTGAATAGATTAATTGTGAATGATTAATAGTTTTCATGTCCATAGGACCCATTTACAAATTAATGTAAGGTAAAATAATGGACCTTAATTATTGAATATTCATTAAATGGAATTAATAAAGGTTTCCTGCTACTAGTCATTGTCACACTAATAAAAGGCAATGCTTGGACCAATTGGACTTATTGATTAACTATGACTTGATTAAAATTTTTAATTCCACTTGAACTTATCACACTTATTAAAGGAAAGGATTGAACCAAATGAAATATTACATGACCTCATAATGAAATAAGAGTGGTGTAACTTGTTCTTACATTGGATTATTATTAGGGAATTCCTTGAGCACTCAAGAACCCCATTCTAATTCAAGGATTCTGGTTACTTTGGTTGAGACCCACTAAGATCCATATCGTTGCCTATTATTTGGATACCCAATATGACACTATAGTATCCCTTAAATATTATTATAGTTTTCCTTGGATACACTCCTTGGATCCAGCTTTGTCATGTATGTGAAATGGTGAAAGCCCATCGAGCCCAATCATTTTATAGCCTCATTTTACATTGGATGAACTCTTTGGACCTGGTATGAATCTCATTGGGGAATGACTTGTACTTTGATCTTTGGATTACACTCTTACCCCATGCCAGGATACAGTTATTACTGATTTAGCGACCCTTGAGGTCTATGTCGCCGTGCTTATTAACTCAGGACTTTATTATTAAATATCATTATAGTTTTCCAAGTTATAAATTGGAACATTAACTTTTAGAAGCATGTGACTTATTTTTAAACTGGTTATAATCAATTAATGGACTAATTATGTTCATACGTGAGCCGATGGATGAATTAGGTACTTGGGTATTTAGTTACATTGTACTTTTTTACTTTATATGTGAATGCTTGCACACTGTTACATTTAAATTACACTGGACGAATGTTATAGAAACCATTAGTGGTGGCCCATTGAGATTTATCTCACACCCTCTCCAGGCATCATTTGGTACCCAGAGTAGAATACATGGTTGCATGTGTTGGTAAAGGGAAGCATAAAACTTCAAACACTTGATTTCTTGCTGTTTAGTATAGAGATTTATAGAATATTAATGAGTTAGAGCTTGGGATGATTGTGATAGTATTTTATTTCATGTATAATTATGTGTAACATGTTATTACTATAATCATGTATCCATGTTTTCTAGGTTTCTAGTGACATGACATATCATCAGTTGATGAATTCTATTCCAATTGTTCGAGTTATTGGTATTGTTGTCTCTATTTTCTATTGTGCCTTCTATTTACTTATATTTATTCTACAATTTACCTCTATTTATATTCATCTGCTACACTAAAATTTGGTAAAGAGGGAATAGTCTCCCCATAAACACAACCTAGGCCCTCATTGTTAGTCGGCAGCCTCTGGCATTCTGGGATATGTGCTTGAGTCCATGTGGCCTGCCGGACTCGGGGCACCTTATAAGTGGTATTCGAGGAAGTTTTTTTCTTTATTTACTATTTAGAGATAATATATTTGAGAATATGAATGCTTGGGACATTTTTATAAGCTGTTTTTGGGTGTCACAAACCCATTTTTGGTGTAAAAAACAAGTTATCTAAATTAAAATTGTTTTTTAATTTTTTCCTATTATAGTTGATACTATTTCACCATTGGGTGATGCACATGTTTTGTGGAGTTGTTTATTATTACCATGTTTGAATATTTATTTTCATCCTTGGCCCGATGATATGAGGGAATGGAGCATTGTTACTTTCATCATTATAGTCACCTATAACTTTCATTTCATGCATATTTCCATGCCATATAGGTGCATTTAAATTCTTTACATTGCTTGATATGCCTATGATTATTGAGTGATTCTATGATAATTATCTTATGCTTGTTTTAATCTTGCTTGCGATTAAGTGATTGAATGTCTTAATTCATGAGGTGTATGGGCCCTCATGGGTTGAGATGAGTAATTTACCGAGTCGAGAAATTATGCAATAAATAAGTGGGGTTTTTTCATTGATTATGTGTATGGGAACTAATTCAATGAGAATGACTATAACTTATAAAGTAAAAAAAATATTCTAAAATGAATTTTTTGCACATCTTTATCCAACATTGTCATTTTTATGAAAGGTAAATGAGTGAACGTGGTAATTAAATTTAAAATTAAAGGAAACTTTTAATTGAGCACTTACTAATACATAGTCATCTAAGTGGGTAGTTTGGGTAATATACCTTTTGCAGTGAGTTTTTTACATTCATCATCCACTTTTGATTATATCTTTATGCTTAATCTCATTATGAGGCATGTGACTATAATTTTTAATCCATTTCTAACACAACATTGTCATATCATACACCAGGAGGGTGGAGAAAACCATGATCCAATCATGGGGGGCCATGATCCCCCTGTCTAACCTCCAAGAGTGCCACTTGAGGCACCACCTACTATATCTTTGTATCTATCATGGAAAGTCTCAGACTAGAGATACAATATTACTATAGTGTAATAACCCTAGATATGTAGTTCGGGGTATAATTGAGGGTATATGTTAGTGTAGGGATGTCCCCTTGGGGTATAAAACTGCACTTTCTTATGAAATCTCTTCATTCTTTAGATGACAAGCTTCGATGTCATTCTTAGGATGGGCTACTTGGTCCACTATCATTATTTTTAGACTAATATTGTCTTAGGGTATTGTTTACATCACCAGAGGGTAAAATTTATCTACATAAGGGTGAGTGGGTTGTTTAGGATGGTAGAGCAAGACCAGAGCATCATGGTCTAGGTAGAGTGACCACCCAGATTGAAAATATCTTGATAGAGGATCAGGATTTATGACATTTTTATTTCCCTCTAGTAGTTGATCAATTTAGGGATGTACTTTCAGATGATTTTTTCAGCCTACCTCCTGAGAGAGAGAGGTATAGTTTACCATTGATCTTGTTTTGGGAGTAGTTCTAGTGTCCATTATTGCATACAGGATGACACCTAAAGAGATTTAGAAGATAAATTAGATGTTATATGATTTAGAGGCCTATGATTTTATATGGACCATTACATCCTCATGGGGTTCACCCATGATTTTTTCTAAGAAGACAGATTGACCCTTACTTCTATGCATGGATTAAAAAAAGATGAACCCGTATATAGTCAATAACTAATATCAACTGACTCAAATAGATGACCTCTTTGACCAGTTCCAAGGAGAAAAGGTCTTCTGTAAGATCAACTTGAGATCAGGTTTTCATCAAGTGTGAGTTAGGCCATCAGACATACCATGTATAACTTTCCATAGAAAGTATGGTTTGTATGAGTACCTTATTATGTCAATCAGTTTTACAAACATGCCCTCCATTTTCATGGATCAGATGAGTAGGGTGTTCCATCCCTATTTGGATTCTTCTTTCGTGGTCTTTGTGGACTGAATATTAGTGTATTCCCACACACGTAGTGACTAATCCAAAAATCACGAGATTGTTCTGAGTACACTGAGAGATAATCATCTTTACTCGAAGATTTATAAGTTTCACTTCTGGATAAAAAAAGTCCACTTCTTGGGTCAGATAATATCAGAATCAATAGTATCTATTGTCCCTGAAAAGGTTAGTGTTGTGGTTTACTAGGAGAATCCTAATAATGTGTTTTATATAAAAAGTTTCTTAGGGATGGAGGGATATTATAAGAATTTAATATAATACTTTTCTTACCTTTCTTCGCCTCTTACTGTTCTTACAAAGAAAGGTGTCAAGTTCATATGGTCATAAGTTTGTGAGCAAGCTTTTCAGAAGCTGAAAGGTGGATTGTATTGACACCTATTCTGATTCTTCCTAAGACAGGTGTAGGTTATATGTTCTTCTGTTATGCGACATGAATTAGCATATGAGCAGTGCTAATATAACAAGATAGAGTTATTGCATATAGATCTTAACATTTTAGGCCTCATGAAAGAAATTTCCCAACACACAACCTTGATCTATCAGCAGTTATCTATGACTTACGTTGTTGGAGACATTATCTATTGGGTGAGTTATTTATGGTGTCAAAAGATCAAAAGATCCTCAAATATATGTTTTCTTAGTGTGAATTTATCCTCAGACAATGGATATGGATCGAATATCTACAATCCTTTGATTTTTAGCATGCATATATTCCTTTAAAGGTAAATTTAGTTGATAATGCATTGAGTTAGAAAACATGGGAACAAGAAGAATGAGATTATATTGGTGAATGGAAGTTAATGAACCTCTTCTCAAATCTTCACCTAGATTTTCATGATTGTCATGAGAAATATTATCTCTTATCTTTGGAAGTTAACTCTTCCCTCCTTGAGATGGTGAAGAGTAAATAGTTTTCAGATCCTGTTGGATTGGTCCTCATTGAGAGTATATAAAGATATAACCTGCCTCCAAATTGTTCTATAGATAGAGATGACATCTTGCGTATCAATGGAAATATTTGGTCCCAAAAGATATGAGAGAAGAGTTGATGAGAGAGTACCATGAATCTCAATAGCCTGTTCATCCAGGAATCTCAAAGAAGTATCGAGGCATGTGATGCCAGTATTGGTGGCCTATGATGAAATTTCATATAGCAGGCTTTATCACAAGGTGTTCAACTTGTTAGTAGGTAAAGGTAGAGCACTAGAGACCTACATTATTGTTACAGCTACACCCATTCCTAGAATATAAATGGGAAGATGTTGCTATGGAATTTGTATTAAGTTTACCATCTTTCCTAGAGGTAGTGACATTGTATGGGTTATCATTTCTAGAATGACGAAATTATCTCACTTTATACCTATTTGGGAGACTTTATTAGTGGATGTGCGAGGAAAACTATATCTATGTGAAATCATATGGCTACATGGTGTTCCACATACAATCATTTTAGATAGGGATGATAGTGTCACATCATGGTTTTTGGTAGGGATTGTAGAAGGTTATGGGAACAAAGGTGCATATAAGTACAAATTTTTACCCATAGACAGATGGAGAATCAGAAAAGATGATACAAGTTCTAGAGGATATTATTTGATCATGTGTCCTTTATTTTAGTAGTTATTGGGAGAATTATATAACTCTCATCATGTTCTACTTTAATAACAACTTTTAGGAAAAATTAAGATGTTTCCGTTTTAGGCCGTATATGGTAGGCTATGTTGTTCACCCCTGTGTTGGCTAGAGGTGGGTGAGGTATCCCTACTACATCCTTGTCTCATTCACGATACTTTAGAGAAGGTTTAGCTAATCCAGAATCATATGAATACTGCCCAGTCTAGGTAAAAATATTATGTCGATCGCTAGTGATGACCTCTTGAGTTCAAGGTCAAGGATTGTGTTTTCATTTAGGTATCACCTAGGCTAGGGTATAGATGGTTACAAAAGCTATGAAAGTTGTTTCCATGTTACGTATGGATGTTTGAGATTCTAGAGAGAGTCTGGATGGTAGCCTGTTAGTTTTTATTACCTCAGAGGTAGGATTCCATGTATGACATCTTCCACACCTCACAACTTCACCAGTATCATGTAGATCCATCTCATACCTTTATTCCATAGGAAGTTGAGTTAGATGTTTATTCTACCTTTGAGGAGTATCCAGTATACATCATTGATCGGAGCCTGAATGTTCTATGAGGCTGGTCTATACATATATTACAAGTTCTATGGTAGCATAGCCACATGTAGGATGAGACATGGGAGAAGGAGGCCAACATACGTGATCAGTGGCCAGAATTTTTCTCAGACATTATTTCTACACCCTTGGAAGGTGAACTTGGGGACAAGTTCTTTTAAGGGGAAGACTGTAAGAAAATTCTTTTTCACTCAGGTATGGATCCTTTAAATTTCAATCTATATATTTACTTTGAACCTAATATGGATGACAAATGAGTTAGAAAAGGTCTTAGGGGAATCTGAAGAATGTTCGGATCCCAGAACCCCTCTTTTGGGGAAAATAGGACATGTCGCATAGTAAGAGCATGGTTGGCGCATGGTTTGACTAACCATGAACATAGAAATTTCTAGATTTAACTAAATAGAATTGTTGGTGCACTACCCTATGGACTAACCTTGAAAGTGACCCTTCTTCTCATGTAAACATGTATGGTTTGTGGATGGTTTTTCAAACTGTGCGGACAAACCACACACATGCTATTTTTTCTTGGAAATTTTACATAATTTACCTTAAAGATTTATTAAGTAATCTCCTTGTTCCTATCATGAATACTAGAAAGATTTACCTCCATGAATCACATTTTGTAGATTTTTGAAGGCTAATGACAAGGATCAAGAGATCTCCCTTTTTCTTGGATCTGATCGATCTTTTGTTCATCACGTTGGATGTGCAATGGTAAGTACTTGTGTCCACTAAATCCTTTCACCTTCTTTTTTTCACTCAACATAGTTATTATGGTGTGGAAATTTTCCACTTTTCATAGATATACTCTAATATAAGTTAAATAAAAGGTCAATACTAAAGGAGGATAGTCCTACAAGACTAAGGTGGGTGGTCTATAACTCATCCCTTAAGTTCCTTGATTTTGGAATTGTTGTGTGGGGACCACAGATTTCACTGGGTTCCATTTATTGAATTTATATGCCATGATTATTATCATTAGAACCATATGGTAATGGTATTTACATATATTTGTTTAATTTCTGGTGGTTATACCCCCAAATCCATCTATCCCGTGTAGGATGTTATGCCATAATTGGGGTTTTGGAATTTAAAACATTCGATCTACCATTCGTGTTTGACTTGGATTGACCCTTATAAGGGTACCATTTTTATATAAAATGGATTTATTTATACTGTGAATTGAATAATGGAAAGTACCATTTATGCTCACCAATTGACCCGCCCAAGGTAAGTGCTTCAGTTGATAATTAAATTTGAAATGGAAGTTGGAATGTATACTAGGTATATGACTTGACTGGATTAATTGTTAATGATTAATTGGTTTCATGTCCATAGAACACCTTACCACATTAATGGAAGGTAGTGGAAGGAACGTTAATTAATTAATATTCTTAAAATGTAATTAATAAATGTTTCTTTCAACTTGTCCTTATCATACTTATGAAAGACAAGGCTTGGACCAAATGGACATATTGATTAATTATGACTTTATTAAAAGGTTTCATGCTACTTGACCTTATGATGCTAATGAAAGGAAAGTCTTAAACCAAATGAAATGTTATGTGACCTCATAATAATATAATAGTGTCCTAACTTGATCTCTCCTTGGAGTTTTATTAAGGAATTCCTTTAACACTTGGGAACCCCATTCCGATTCAAGGATTCATCTTGCTTAGGATGAGACCCACCACGATCATGATTTTTTCATATTCTTTGGATTACCGAAATAACACTATAGGATCCCTTAAAAATTATTGTAGGATGTCTTGGATACAATCCTTGGATCCAACATTGAAAATTAGGTGCAATGGTGAAACCCATCGGGACCAGTCATTGCTTAGCCCTGTTTTACCAGGGATGAACTCCTTGGGCTCTATAGGCATCTCATTGTGGAATGCCTTGGACTATGCTCATTAGATTACACTCTTACTCCATTCCAAGCTATAATTATTACTGATTTGGAAACCCTTTAGGTCTACGTATCCTAGGTTATTACCTTAGGACTTCATTTTTAAATATTATTATAGGTTACCTTGTGATAACTTGGAACCTTAAATATTGTTAACATGTGACTTATTTATAAACTAGTAATAATCAATTAGTGGACTTGTTTTATTTAGACGCCAGCCAAGGGTTGAAGTAGATACTTGGGTATTTAGTTACAGTTTACTTATTTACATTATATATGCATGATTTCACACTGTTACATTTCCATTACATGGGATAGATGTGATAGACACAATTGTTGGTGGCCCACTGAGATTTATCTCACACCCCCTCCTGGAACCGTTTGGTACCCAGATTAGATTACATAGTTGTAGGTGTTGAAAAAGGGAAGCATATGGATTTAATCACTTGACTACATTCTGTTTATTATGGAGATTGATAGCAAATGACCGAGTCAGAGCTCAGGATGCTTGGGATCGCCTTTTATTTCCTTTATACTTATGTGGAACATGTTATTCTTACTATATTATATACATGTTTTCCAATATTCTAGTGACATGACATATCTTTAGTTATTGAATGATATTCCATTTGTTTTACGTTACTATTACTATTGTATCTATTTCTTGTTTTGCCTTATGTTTACTTATATTTATTCCACTATTCAGCTTTGTTTATATTCATCCATTGTGACTCACTTTGGTAATGAGGGCATAGTCTCCCCACGAACACACCCTAGGCCCTCCCTCCTTGTCGGAAAACTCTGGAATTCAAGGATATGTGCTTGAAACCATGTGGCCCACCAGGATCAGGGCACCTACTTAGTGGCATCTAGGTCTGGGAAGTTACACATTTAATGAGTAAAATTTTATTCATTATTATATTATGACTATAAAATATTATAGGTAAATGTAAAAACATTAAATATAAAAATTTAATAATGTAGTTATTACTATTAATTCCATCTATTTTAACGGTTAGGTTATAACAAAATTTTTTTAATAGATTGTGGTGCATTTGAACTCGGTGTTGCATGAAATGAAAGATATTAAATATATTTAAAAATAAAACATACCATAAAATTTTGGGGTGTTAAATTATTCCCTCCAAAAAATATCACCCACAAAATTTCCATAATATCACATCATAAAAAGATTTGTATTGTTCTTCATCAAAATTTCCTTAGGTTCCCACATCACCTATTGTATTTTATGATTTTTCCATAGTACCTTTACTGGTCAATTCGTCCCATTCCTCAAAACATGTTCTATAGTATCCAAAATCGGGATAGGCTTTTATTTATTTTGACCTTAACATATTCTGTAGACCGAGAGGCACTAAGACCTAGTACATGGTCATTACAGGCCCAAGGATCAAACACTCAATAATAATACCCACCTGGCTGATACAAATCTTCTGAACCATAGAAACTAACTGAAAAATATGCATATAAATAAATCCCAATGCATGACTGTATGGGACTGCTATTAATGGTAAAGCTATACCCACTCATTCATCCAAATATGAGATCATTTCTAGTGGTTTCTTCTTGATCTAACCACATCTGGGACTAAAACATGGTATATAAGACCCAAATATCACTAAAAGTATTTATCCATCCATTATAATCCATAAAATCATCCACCCAGCTGAACCCCTTCTGACAGAAGATCACCACAGCATCCCGCTGTTGCCTGAGTCCCCACCAATCCTGAAGCCTTCTCACTATCATCCACATGACCTCCGTCAATATCCCATGCCCTAACCATTGATGATTCCCTACATCCATCCACCTTCCCATCCACCTGAGTTGATGAATCCTACCACCATCCACCTACCATCACACTTTCACCTGAACACTATGCAACCCCGATGACTCGTCAGTGGGGATACCCCACACCCCATGCCTTAAATCTCCACCAATAAGACCCCCACACCCTAAAAACTTTACCATTGTCCCACCATATCCCAATTAACCCGAAAATATGGGGAAGCTAGGAATTTAATCCCAGTTGATGCAGGCTTACAAGGTATCCTTTACCACTAGTCTAAGACCTCAACTTCTCTTGATAGGGTTTTTATAGTCAGATTAATTAGGTTCCAATTATTTTACTTTAGAAGAGAGAACATGCATTGGGTCTAGAATGTAATTTCTTAGAAAAGAGTTATGGAACACATCGCACACTTTAGAAAGTCTAGGTATCATTTCCAAATGATAATCCACAATTACATTTTGTTCAATAATTTCAAAAGGTCTGATATACCTAGGGATTAATTTTCAATTCTTATTGAATCTTATAACACCCTTATATGGAGATAAATTCAAGAAAACATAATTTTCCAAATGAAATTAAAAATACCTACTTCAGTTATTGACACATCTAATTTTTCTACTTTTACATTCTTTAATATGAGTTTTAATAGTCTTCACCTTTTCTGTTGTCTCCTTAACAAGTTATAGGCCAAAAAGTTTCCTTTCACCAACTTCATCCCAAAATGTTTGTGTATCACATCTCATTTTATATAACACTTCATACAGTACCATTTGAATAATTGAATAGAATCTATTGTTATAGGAAAATTCTATAAAAGGTAAATACTAATTATACATATATTAAAAGTCAAGTGAGCATGACTTCATTATGTCTTATAATGTTTGGATAATTTTTTTTGACTTCCTATCATTTTGAGGGTGGTTGGTGGTGCTCAAATGATGCTCAATATCTAGATCCTTCTAAATAATTTTGTAGAATTTTGATGTAAAATGGTGATGTTGATCAGATATAATTGATATAGGTACACCATGAGGTCTTAAAAAATCATTAATATAAAGTATTTCTAAACATTCATGAGTTAAATAATATCTTATAGAAAGAAAATTTGTTAATTTTGTAAGGCAATAAACAATAACCCATATCACATTATTTCTTCTTGGAGACCTCAGTTGTCCCATAAAAAGACCATTATAATATTATCCAACTTACAAATAGGTATAGAAAGTGGTTATATGAATCCTCTAGGATGTTTTCTCTCAGTCTTTACTTGTTAAAAAACCAGACATCTTGATACATAGTCTATAATTTCCCATTTCATATTATCCCACCAAAAACATTCCTTCAAATCTCTATAATTCTTGGTGCCATTAGGGTTTATTAAGAAATTTGATCTATGAACATCATCCAAAAATTCCCTTTTGAGATCGAGTATAGAGGGAACACAAATCCTTTTTCCGAATATCAAAATACCTACTTCATATATGAAGTCTATCAATTTTCCACCATTCAAACATTTAACTTTATTTTGGAAATTATCATCATTAAAATAAAAACATTTTATCCTTTTTAAAAAATATGGTTTGGAAACCATTTGAGAAAGTATTCATGACTCTAATTCCTTAAAAATTCTCATATCCATATTTGTTAGATCCAACACAGGATCCCCATCAATTCCCATTTTTTGAAAACTCCATGATCCTTCCAGATCAAAGCCAACTAATTTAACTTCATAGGATAGTAGTGTATTGAGAAATTATAATACTTGAGTAGCTTAAGACATATAATTTTCCTCATATTGAGTTATTTATATGAGAAAATATATTTAATCATCTTGTGATATATATATATCTCACATATTTCACCATAGAGTTATTATCTCCAAATCTTTAGAGAAAATATTACAAATGCTAACTCAAGACCCTAAGTTAAATAGTTATGTTCATGAGTTTCTAACTGTGTTGATGCATATTAAATAACTCTATAATTTTAAATGAAGAATAAACCAAGTCCTATCCATGATGTATCACTATAAATCACAAATACACTATTTCAAAATGGTAAGTTCATGATCGGATCATTTACCAATATTCACTTTAATTCATCAAAAACCATCTTCACATTATTTTGTCCATATGAACTTAACCCCTTTACATGCAAGATTGGTTAATGTGTTATCCAAGTAGGTAACATTTTGAGTGAAACATCTATTGTAACATGATAAAAAAATAAAACTACATACCTCTTTTATGACCATTGGATAAGGCTATTCTTGGATTGAATTTTTTCTTTACATGATCTACCAAGATTCCATCCTTGAATAAAATATGTGTAAAAAAATAAATTTCTTTCAGCCATAATTAGCACTTGATAAATTTACCATATAACGCTTTCCTCATGAGAGTATCAAGAATTATTTGAAAGTGATTCTCATGGTCTTCATAAATTTTAGAATACACCAGAATACCATCAATAAATACCAAAAAAATAATTAAGATATTCCTTGAATAATTTTTTCATTACATCCATAAAAATTGAAGGTGAATTAGTCAATCCAAATAAAATTAATGTAACCTTTTATTATTCATATGTTGTTTGAAAAGTTTTCTTCAGAATGCCTTCCTTATTTACTCATAGTTGATGATATCAAGAATTATGTTTTATCCTAAAAAATAGACATACATGAATTTCATATAATAAATCATCAATGTAAGGTAGAGGATACTTAAAATTTTATTTTAACAACATTGATTCCCCTATAATCAATACACAACCTCGTGGATCCATATTTCTTCTTAACAAAGAGAACATGGGATCCCCATAGAGAAAAGATATGGTGAATAAATCCATTTTTACCCAAATCATCAAGTTGTTTCTTCAGATCTACTAATTACACTATGTCCACTCTATAGGGTGTCTTTGATAATGTAATTTTATCTGGGATTAAATCAATAGAGAACTCAACTTCACAATCTGGGGGATTTCTAGGTAATTCCTCAGAAAATACATCAATTGTTTCCTCTAGAATAGTTACATACTCAATTTTAAGATCACCTTATTCATCCCAAGATGTTGTTTGTTCTTCCTCACCAAAAATTTGCATTCAATAGATATACTAGGGGTGGATCTTGATTAGAATCATATGGTGATGATTCTTCTCTAGAGATAACGGATTCTTCTTTTTTACTTAAAAAATCATAATTTCCTATATCTTACAATAAATTTTGGAATCATAATTTGAAAGACAGTCCATACAAAGGATTATGTCAATGTCAAATATAGGTATGATGAAAAGGTTATCATGTAAACATGTTAATGTGCTATAAATGGGATAGAACGAAAGATATTTATTGCAATGAGACTCTCATAAAGAGTTTTAACAGAAAATTAATTTATTAAATCAAATGTTAAATGTCTATTTATCTTGGAAAACTGGGAAGATATAAAAGAATGTATTTATCTAGAATCAAATAAATCTTTGTCTATGTTTTAGTAAACGATTAAAGTACCTACCAAAACAAAATTGGGAACTTCAACCTCAGTATTTGGGACTTCATAAGATCTATCTTTCTCCCTTAGACATTTATAGGGAAATTATACTTGATTCTTAGGGAAATTATTTTCATAGTGTCTTATACCCTTAAAGTTAAAGCACTAAATATTACTTAATTCTTTCTTTCCCTTGAAATCACGAGCATAGTTTTCTTTTTATCCAAACTTATAGAAAACTCCCATCCCCAATAAGAATGATACATGTTGTTTCTTTTTAGATTTATTACCGGATGGAAATTCAACTCTTACCTTCTTCCTCTTTTACTTATTCCTATTTCCAGAGGGTTCATAAACCCTATTTTTCTGTTTCCTTCCCTTAAATTAATATGACTAAGAAGATCCATTTTTTATTTTTATAGCACATAAGAATATATCTTCAAATGTTGAGAAATTTTGGGATACCGGTTCCCTTTAGAGGAATGATTTTAAACCATAAATGAATTGATAAATCTCACTCCTTGGATTATGTATGTAATCTATAACATGTCTTTCTAGCCCGGTAATGTTGGATTCATATTTAGAAACTTTTTCATCCTCATTTTTCCTCAGATAAAAAAATTATCCCTCCATATTTTCTCACTGTTCACGGGGGAAATATTTTTCAAAGAAAAGATCCTTAAAATCATTCCATTCCATGTTTTATATTTCTTCCTCCTCCTTTATGTTTTTAATAATGACCACCATTTATCCACATCTCTCAAGATATAATACACATCTATGAGAAGATTCTACCTTTCGTCACTTCCCAATGAAAGAAATATCCTCTCTAAAGAACTAATCCATTATTTATCTATAAATGTATTTGTTTTTCTATTGAATGATGGAGGTTTTTGTGTAATTAGCCATTCTAAAATTGTGTTTCCACATTGTTGACTGGGATTTTCTATAAGAGTTAGGTTATTTTTCATAACCTAAGTCAGATATCCCACTATGGTTATATGTTGTTTAGAAATAGTTTCAGATCTAACCCCAACATCATTATCTTACATTTTATATAAATCCCTACATAGTTTATGTGAATTGATAAAATTTAAATTCCTTTAACTAGGATCAGTTTCTAAACAATGGCATACATTATATTAGGTTACGAATCATAATGCATATTTTCAAACTAGAAAAAAAGGTTAACATAAATTGATAATTCATGTATAACTAATCTCATAATCATAAACATGGTTTCTTTTACAACATATTTAATTTTTAATATTTTATACCTGTTTGTAAATAAAATGTGAATTATCCAAATAATATCACCCAGGAGTGTCAAACTAGGTGCATAGTAAGGCCTATTATTGTATACCAATTTACGTCGATTCCAGCCAAATGAAACTTATCATAGTTGTTACCCATAGGTATATATGTTCCATAACAACGTACACATTTAGTGTCCAAATAGGTATGTATTTCTAGGAATACCCACATAATCTCTACCTTACCAAAATTCTAGGATGTTCTTCTATATTTATCCTCAATTTTTATCTTATGGTTATGTTCCTGAATCTATGTTTTCTAAATCTAGTTTCCATGGTTTCTACTAAACATGATTTGATAACAACTATAAAGTCTCTGACCCCAGTAGCTAAGAGCCAGTGTCTCACTTTATTACATTGGAATAGATACAAGATTTGAATGCCAACGGACCGATTAGTAAATTAGTTTCAGAAGCTATATTATATACATGAACCTTACATTATAATTTAAAACAAAAAATACATCATAGAAAATTCGTTGAGTACCATTATTCTCCTAGATTAACATTGCATATCTTTCATAATACACATCTTGGAATCTTTGGTAAATAAAACATAAGAAAGCAATGATATCTAATTCTTAGTAAGGGTAAGCTTACAATGAATGATATTATGAAAAATAAGCATAAACATTATGGAAATATGTATTACTAAAATACAATCCATTTAAACATAATCTTAGGCTTAATATGGAAATAATAAATGAAAATCATATAATTCTATATAAATAATCACATAGGAATTTTAATAATTGAATAATAACATGGAATATCAATAACTAATATCATAATGAGGTAATTCATAATTTCTTACATAATAACATACCATCAAGGCTTCATCCAATACACCATATATAAACAATAAAGACATCAGTCAATAGAAAAACTAGTTTTTTCTTATGAGACCCATAGATGAATCAAGGGGATATAGAGGGACACACCTATAACTTAATAATTCCAATTAATTACACATATGAAATGGTTAAAACATAAACAACATAAACACTCATATTGAAAAACTAGCATACAAAATGTGAACACTTTAACCATAATCCATGAATGGTATCAAAATAAAACATCCATAGTAAAACTAGTCCTAAAGCCTTCAATAAAATATGGATGATGGTATCATAATAGATAAACCTCAATCAATAATAATATTTCACAAAAATGCTGACATAGATGAAAATAGACTAATAAAATCATTAAAACTTTCGTGAGAGAAATACCCATTTTTTACATTGAAAGCATTAATTTAAAAAGCTGCACAAATTTAAAAGAAAATTTTTTCATTGAAAATAATCTTTAAAACATTTAATGTAATCTTAAAAACATTGAGGTGTCATGATGGAGTAATAATAATCTCATTATTCATAAGTAGAAAAACATTTCTTCTTTATTTTTGTCAAAAAGTCATAAAGTACAACATTTAGAGAAAGAAAAAAATATACCTTACAGACAATTTTATAAAAAGTAAATCATGATAAAAATAATTTAAAAATTTGAAGGATAATTGTAATAATAACTTGGAAAAAGTTTATAAAGAACTTGTACATGGATGATTAATATTCCCTAGAAGATACTTACATATAAAAAATCCCAAATTATAATGAGATTGTGAAATTAACCCTAACATTATACCTTAATTTAGCTGAATGTGATTTAACCTCCAATATAATGGTTTGAAACAAGTTATAAATTTTTTCCAGAACTGTATCCATATTTATGATATGATATATGATATTTTTATATTGTTTTGTTAATAATATTTTTCTATTACCCATATTTTTTGTGTTAACTACTTCATTTTACAACACATCTTTTGTCATGTGAGTCATGTTTCTTATGAATAAGATATATTTATTTCGTGTCCTAAACTATATTAAGTTCATATATATTATATTTAATCATTATAATTTTTTTTATAACCATTATTGAATGGTTTAGAATGAAAATTAATCACATCACGTCGTGGACACGGTAGGCCGTACGTGCGTATGAGCAACAATATCATTCTTTTAATGGTAAAATGGTATGAAATTGGATGGTATATTAATTATAAATAATAAATATAATATCATATTTATTATTTATATCCATTAAATAAATTTTTATATCCATCTAGATAAAGTGGCGATGAAAAAAAAATAACACCATGACATGGATACAATAAGATGAACGTACGCACATACAACGATTTTGTTTTTCATAGGATGGAAAAAATGTTGAATATGGGTTTAACAAAATCATAATAAATATAATAATTTCTATGATAGTGTATTTATTACTTTGGAATGAAAAAAATTAAATAATATTAATTATAATAAGAAATGAACTTGAATGAGTTGGTAAAAATGATTACCTCTTCTTTGGCAGACTTCCTTTAGATAAATTCTCAAGGGATCTAGGGTTGTACTTTTTAGAAGACTAATTACTCAAGAACTTAGATAAGGATTTTTGGGAGAAATTTGTGGGATTTTTTCTAGCTAGAAGGATCAATTTTGTGTGAAGAATTTAGGGAGGGGGTTCCCTTTAATAATTAAGGCGATGATCACTTTTGAAAACTCAAAAAATATTAAATTGATATAAATTAATTTTGAATTCCAAATGGATCAAACATGATTTATTTTAAATATAATATTATTATTGGTAGAAATACACTCAAAAAATAAATTTTTAGATATTTTTAGTTTACATTATTACCCTTATATTTTTTTATTATCTGTTATTTAGTCTCTTTAACTCTTACCACAACAACATGTATTTTTACTAAATAATGGTTAATATAGTTAATAGAAAATTAAAATCGAACAAAAAATGAGTATTAGATGGAATTTTAAACTTTACCCCAATAATTTATCAGAATTTATAAGTTTATTAATTTTATATCTTTTAGTAAAATATTATTTATTTTAATATAAAATTAATGTTTATTCTGATACTATTCATTACTTGGATTTTTTAAAATATGAAAAAAACATGATATCTTTCAACCAAAAACTTTAATACATCCCTAATATTTCTGGTTAATATATAAAATTCTTAGATGAAATATATCAAATTATATTTATTTTAATATTTTTAATATCATTTATTTTATATTTTCATTAATTAAATAATAACTGCATCATCATTGTATAAGATTTTAATGAAATCATTTATTTCTTGAAAATTTAAAATAAATTATCAAGATGAAGAGAAACTTTTTAGGTTTTTATTGAATATTTATTGTCTAATATAACTTATGTATAACCCTATATTAAAAATGATACAGTTATTAAAAATATGACTATGACCTCTTTAAATTCTCTTTAAATAAAATATAATCAATTTCATACTCTCATCCAGGTGGCTTAAAAAAGTTATAATCATAGTAAAATGATGATTTTAGTTTAATTAAACATATGAAATTATATTTTAAAAATTAAGGTTAATTTTATAATATTTATAATATTATTTTTACCCTTAATTACTCGATTTACCATTAATTGTGTTTATAAAAAAATTACTAAAGTTACTATTCATAATGTAAAAAATAAAATAAACCTATTAAAAAAATTTAGAACCTATGACTACAATTATGTAATAATATTTTGATATTACAAACCCATAAGTGTCATTAATTAATTTAAAATTAATCTTGTTGAAAGAACTAGAAAATGGGGTGTTAAAGTGAAACATTCAAAAGATTGAAATGTTTTTATATCAAAATTAATTTTGAGATTTATTCCAATGAAATAAATTTTATTAAATGATAAAAATTTAATCTAATTACACTTTAAAACAAATTTAAAATATAATTTAACACTATAAATTATTTATATGGAAATAAGTTTTTAAGAAAAATGTAATATTTTATCACAATTCATCAAAAAATAAAACATATTAGAAAAAAACAAAAAATTGAACCAAAGTATGTTTTGATATTCAAATTTCAAATAAGAAGTTTATTTTTTCAAATATAATTTAAGAAATTTTCAAAAATAGATTTGAAAAAGTGCACCCTCAATAGGCAGTAAAATAACATTTTGAAAAATATTGGAGTTTAATCTGTAAAAATGGATTCATTCTTATCTTATGCCCATAAAATATTTTTTTCTTGAATGTTAAAAAATTAAATATAAAAATTTAATAATTTGGTTAATAATATTAATTATTTCTATTTTAACAACTATGTTATAACCATCATTTATTAATAGATCCTGGTGTGTTCGAATGCGGTGTTGCATGCAACACAAGCTATTAAATTTATTTAAAAAGAAAACATAGAGTAAAATCTTAAGGTGTTACATTATGTGAATAGTAAATACCAACTAGATGAATCTATTAGGGCTGGGTATACTATAAAAAAGTATTTTCCTTTTTATCAAGGTACATAGATTTGATAGATTTTATTTTAAATTGAGTTATACATATTGATGAAAACACCAGTCATTCTCAAGGTAATAGTATATCGTCAAAATTTTGAATTATAATCCAATAAGTTGGAAAATAATCCTTAGTTTCCCTGATAGATTGGTTGTTAATGAAATAAAATAGATTTTGTATATTCAGTAGAATTTTTATAGATCTATATATCAAATAATTGAGTACACAAACAAAGATATATATTAGGATTCAAACTCAAAATGCGACATAGATTATAGTAGTTATCAAAAAAGATATTACGGAATTCTTTTTATATTTCATATGTTCATAATAAAATATATATTTAATATTTTATTGATAATTTCCATATGTAAATAATAATATTACAAATATATTTTTATATATTACATAAACTAATATTTTAGATGAAATATTAGAATATTTTAAGTATTTTGAACTTTGTCCTTTGAAGCATACTGGGATATTAAATGATTATAATATTGGTGGCATCATTTTTCCTACAATCAATCACTGTATAGGTTTTAAAACACAAAACAACATAATATTTAAAGTTTTAGAGCATGGATACTATGTAAAGTTGGATGAAACTATTGAGTTCAATTATCATCAGAAATTTTCTGACGTCTTATTAAAATTCAAGTGGATAAATATTCATAGGGATATAAAAAAGGATTCATTATAATTTATCTATTTCGAATTATCTAAATTGATCAATAATTTTTATCATAAAGAATAATATCTATATATTTTTTATTCTAAAAAAATGGCATATTATATGGATTATATATTATATGAAGGATATAATAGTATTTCCCACATGAAACTGTGATAAAAGTATGATATGGGTTTTATGTTACCATTTTTTTGACACGAAACCCTATCAAACATAACACATATTGAATTTACTATCCTATATGATACTAAAAACATAAATCTAAATTGGGAGGGTAAATAATTATTAGATGATGTAATGTTACTAATGATGGTTTATAATAATATGGCCAATTAAGAGGAATTAATATTGTTTGAATATAATTTTAAATTTTTTTATTTATAGATTATTAAATAAATATGAATGTGATAACTTGATATTTTACATGAAATACTCCTTAAATATATTGTTTTTAATATAAATACAATATGAATTGTATATTTTTTTTTATTTTTGTAATATTTTTAGTTTTATTTTCTATTTAGAGTTTAATTTTTTAATGAATAATTTTATGACTTGTAATTATTAAAATATATATATAATTTTTCAGTTTTTATTACTTTTTATCCTGTTTTTTATTTTTTTATTTCATATACATAGTATATAATATTATTTGTTTTTAATTTTGGATATTTCATTGTATATAATCTTATTTGTTTTTAATTTTAGATTTTTCATTTGATATATGATAGTAGTGATGCACTCATTAGCAATGAGACGATGACTATACCCTCTAGAAGATATTTTCATGTCACAATTATTGGTATTTATTTAATTATGATAATATTATTTCCTTAAATAGTTACAAAATGATAAATTTTATTATTTAAATAGATAAAAAATATTAAAATAAGTCAAACAACATCAATACTCATGGTATTTAAAATTTAAAGGGCTTGAAAATAGTTGTATCATTTGATGAATTTTGGGTACCCAAGGAGGATTTTGTGGGGATTTATGGGAAAAGTATTAGATTCTTAGAATGTGAGGTGATATATCTAAAAAAAATTATTTATATTGGAGGAATATTCCTTTTTCAAAGGAAAAAATATAGTTTAATAAAAAAAATAAAGGATATATACTAATTATGTATTCAAATATGTTTAAATTTGATACCATTAATCACTCTTTTTAAATTATAATGAATTTAATATATGTTATTTGTACATTTTATTCTATTTTATCATGAATGATGTAATTTTGTATCTTTGGAACATGATAAAAATTACGGAGAAATGGAAATTTTTCAATCATAGATTATAGCAAGATTTTAACAAGACTTCTCTAACAATGATATTGATATATGAGAATGTGCTTGAAGTTAGTCAAAGGAACCAATGCAATTTTTTTATTAATCATCATAATATTTAATCACAAGAAGTACTATATGATATTCTTGTAGATTAATATTTTTTTTTACAAAAAGTACATGTTCTCATGTTTTAAGGGATTTGTTTTATAAATAATACCAGTTGAGGGAATAAAGTAATTTCACAATCATTAGTGTTGAAAATTTTCACTAGGAAAATATTTTACATTATAAAACATTAGTTATTTTGATAGTAATTTATAAGACTTTATGGAATGTAGTTTTCATAATTATCGTTAATAAATTTTTTCAATAGAGGCTACGGAGGAAAGCCATGATATTTGATAGATAATAATTTAGTCTTATGTCTATATAAATATATGGAATCTATGTTAATTTTCTTACTAAAAACCTGGTGCTAAAAAAATATAATTACAACCTAATCTTCTTAAAATAAATTATTTTTATTAGTCCAAAAAATATCCAGAATAATCCAAAGAAACTATTTAGATAATATCGAATGATACCAATGAACAAATGAAAAGGATAAAGGGAGTAAAATTAGTGATAGATGAGAAAATGCATAAGGAGGATCAATTTCCACATAACACATATTCTATATAGAAAACGTTCTTTCACCTCTATCTATAATTTTTTTTTGTTTTGGGTGAGGAATGTGATCCCACCCCTAAAAATATTTTTTATTTTTTGTGTGAGTTGTGAAATCCCCCCTCACAAGTATTTTTCATATGTGGCGTGAGGTAGGTTATCCCTTCCCTATATTTTTTATTTAGGATGCGTGGCATAATTTATCATCCAACTTATAACATTTGGTTCACTATATGATCATACATTTCAAGAAATCAATTTATATCATTACTTATAAATACCTAGTACATTTCCCCTAAAAGGGAGAATAATAATGAGCCAAGAGAAAGTCTAAGAGTGAGAGATTCCTAGGCATAAGCAATTATTCTATCTCAAAGGAAAAAAGAAGTTCCCCTTGAAGTATTTCCCACTATGGTATGTCCATCATGCAATGTGATACCTTTTGGGTCATTTAAAAATGTAAAAATCCCCCTTTCATAAAGAAAAATCTTCCTGAATAAAATCACCAATACGAAAGGGAACCCTGTAAAACCTAGATATTTTGTGATTTTTTTAATAAAATTAATATTTTATATATTTTACATTACATAAAATGTTGGTCAGAGTGGATACTCAAGAGGGGGGTGATTTCAGTTCCAACTAAAATTTCTGTTAAAATATTTTATATTTAAATTCACCCAATTTATAAAACAAGTTAAACTGTAGTGAATTTATACAGATTGTAGATGTTCACTTAGCTTCTCAAAGATTTATTAGGTCTCAGTTAATTTAACCACAAGATTAGACTAACTTTTTAAACTAACCTACTTATTTACAATAAGTATAAACACTTTCTAATTTAACTATCAAAGTATCTTTAAAATAGTTTTGTATTTCAAATTAACAACAACAGAATATAAAAGATATATGTAATATACATTAAACTTAAACTAAATATGCACAGATGATTCAACAAGAGGTTCAGTCTCAATCCGAGACTTAGTCCTCTAAAATTTATATAAATTTGATCTACACCCTGGATCGGGGTTAAAAACAGTTTACAAAACTGTCCAGGCCACACAGGGACCTCTACCATAGTTCTTCGTGGGAAACAAAACAAAGACCAGGCCACACAAGGACCTCTTCCATAGTTGACGTGGGTAAACAAGAGTTAAGAGTTTAGGATTGAGGATTTTGATATCCTATAGTTTAGTGCAGGAGACAGTGTGTATGTGTAAGATATACATAGTACACCACACTGCTTGAAAGTAAATAAACATATCACTTAGAGAGAATATATAAGGGTTTAGAAAGCTCTAGTGATTATCAATAGAGCTCTGGACTCGTTGGATTCATCATAATTGCTTCTTATTCCTTCTCAGGTTTTTCTATTAAAAAACAGAGTGTCGTAGTTCAGCTTGTATTCCACCAGTAAGAATAATCTCTTGATTCTTCGTGTGTTCTTCAGTGGTGGTGGATTGCACTCATGAGAGTTATTTGAAAGTATTGCAATCTTCTTCTTGCTCCGGATTGTTCTCCTAGTTCAACACAGTGCTCTCGGACATATGTATGTTCTTCTTGTTGTTTCGTCACACTTATACACGTGTACTGCATCTCAGTATTCCTTATATTCCACTCGTTCTGGTAGTAGAAATAATTCCCTTTTCATAGGTACGAGATACAGTTTCCTGACGTGCCAACAACTATCATTAAATAATATTAATTGCATTAAAACCATCCAATATGACCGTTAGTATTATTTAAATAATATTGGAAAAAGGTTAAGAAAATGTGTCACAATTATTATGTAAATGGTGTCTTCTTCACGGTGTGGTATTCATGGTATGTGGTTCATGGTGTCTCCATGTCACGGTGTGTAGCTCACAGTGTCTGGGTCAGGGTTTGTCCTTCACGGTGTCTGGGTCACGGTTTTTCCTTCATGGTGTCTGGGTCACGGTTTTTCCTTCACGGTGTCTGGGTCACGGTTTGTCCTTCACGGTGTCTGGGTCACTGTTTGTCCTTCCCGGTGTGTCCTTCACGGTTTGTCCTTCACGGTGTGTCCTTCACGGTTTGTCCTTCACGGTGTGTCCTTCACACTGTGTCCTTCACGGTGTGTCCATACTTTGAAAAATATATGTATTTAAAATTAGACAGTAATATGCATAATTAAGTTTAACAAGTAGAGAGTAAGAGAAGTTGAATCATAAATATAAAGGCATGATAATATAAGTGAGATTTGTGATCATTCATAATACTTGTAAATAACAAAGAGAGTAATTAACATCAATAAGATTTGATAGCATTAAAACATGATGTGTAGCTAAGATTGAGATTAATTAATAATAATAGGATTTGTGATCATTAAAAAATGATTAATACATGAGAAGTCCAACAATCTCCCCCTTTTTGATGATCACAAATCATATATAGTCAAAATATAAATGAAATGAAACATTAAAGAAAATATCATATTATAATAGAAAAAATAATAATAATAGATTTAATAATAAAATATCTCATTATATTATTGATACATAGTGCTGATACTATTTTTCTCCCCCTTTTGGGATTATCAAAATGTAGAGAAAATGAAATAAAACAATGCATTTTTCATTCAAAATGGTTCACAATAGATCATACAAGAGAAATAAAAACAGGAAACAAAAAATGAAATCCCATCAAAAAGAAAACAGTCCCTAGAGTCTTCAGGGATCCACCTTTTCTTTGCCTTTATCAGCAGCATGAGCTGGTGCTGAAGTAGAAGAAGTCATAGATGTGGTAGATAAAGAGGTTAAGGGTATAACTTCAAAAATGGATGTAACCAAAGTAGGAGAAGTAGAAGATCTAGGTTGTGGTTGGTCAATATTGAGTGGTCGGATCTGAGAATGAGCTTGGCTGACTGACATGGATGTTGAGGCCAAGGCAGGTAGACCAGGTCTAAGGGGTGCAACAGCTGGAGAAACTATGGCAGTACTCTACACATAAAGATATGGCTTCAAAATATTGATGAAATCAGTAATTATTTCACCACCATATTTCATATCCTTTTCAAAATCGTCCTTATTCTCCATGAATTTGTCCAAAAATCTGGTGAATTCTGTAAGCTTCTGAACTTGAACTTTAAAATCTTGAGTTACAGGAGGTATTTTAAGGTTTTCCACAAGATATCTAAATTGATCTGTCATATCACTTTTGGATAAAATCCGAGTGAGATAAAAATATATTTTCTTAGTGATCTCCTGTTGAGCATCACTGGCTATCTTAGAATGAATTCTAACCAAGTCCAATGCTCGATCACTGTTCTTAACCACTTCTGAAAAAAATATAGATCCAAGACACTTAAGACATTTTGAAGTTCTTCCTTCATTATAGAACTCAGTAGAGAATCAATGAAAAGAAGAGCAGAAGGTTGAACTGAAGCAAGAGAAGCTTTTACAGCTTCAGATAGAACATTTAGCTGTTTCAAAACTTTTTGCAGGCACCCAATGTACTCATCTGTGAGTTTATTCAAATTTTTCAAAAGCTCACTCATGCGTTCCAGCATCTTGGTGTGTCTTTTTCCAATATTTTCATCAAAAGATAGTAGATATGGATGCACTTGAGACACAATTTCCCTAGCAAGGGTGGAATCAGTTGGCTAAGGAGAAGCAACAATAGGTTAAGGGGCAGAAACAGGAGCAGGATCTGATCTCAAAGAAAACTCATTCTGCAAGTTGGATACCATATTTTTCAGATTTGCAACATCAGAACTTAGCAGCTTATTTTCAACTCTGACTTCTTGAATTTCTCAGATCATCCTTGGTTGAATATGCAATATAATATTTTCCAAGAGAATTGATGCATCTTCTTGACTTAACTGAGTCACAGGACGAGGTTGAGTGGATAAGATCTTCTCAACTCCAGCTAAAAGAGTCTCTCCAAAGACTTTCAGATCATCTTTAGTCAAAAAGGAGTGATGCTCAGGTAAGGGTGCCGGTAAAGGTAGTAGAGAAGGTTTTGGTTGCAGTTCATAGTCATCTTCAGACTCAGATTCTGATTCAGATTGAGGCTCTGGTTCTGGTACTGGTTCTGGATGAGCTACAGACATTAGTTGAAACACAGAAGAAAGATCGATTCCAGTTGTAGTCACTTGCTCTGACTCATTCACATCATAAAATCTTGGAAAAAAATAATGAGTGTACACAGCGTATGAGATAGTAGGTTGAGAAGCTTTAGCAGATCTAGCTTCTATAAACTCAAGGTTTTGAAGTTCGTCCCCCTCAAATTGTGCTTCCATTTCAGAGACTATAGGCTCAGTAACATGGTCAAGATCTACAGGATCATCTCTAATCTCTTCAGCAAACTTTTTCCTTGCCAGCTGAAAAGAAAATTTCCATCCTTTCCTCAGTAGAGAGAATTATCTCAGGAATCGATTGTTTCTTAGGCAGTGCTTCCAGATTGGCTTGCTTTTCAACTGGGAGATCCTCTTCAACATGATCTGTATCTATGGTTTATTACTGTTTTGAATCAGGAAAAACCAATTTTCTTGCAGCATTATGATGAGATTCTAGATTGAAATCCTCACTAGAAGCATGAGCTTCCTCTTCTCTCAAACCAACAGAAACTTCCTCTCCTTTAGGTATTTCAGCAGGGACAACAATCCTTTATTTTTCAACAGGAGCTGTTTCCATTGGAGGTATTTCAGCTTCTTCTCTAGGTGATACTTCAGCTACCACTTACTCTTCTTCTTCTTCTTCTTCTTCTTCTTCTGAATACTCATCTACTTCATCTGGTTCCAAACCAAGATCATCTAGATTCTTAGGACTTCTTGGATAGTCAACATGATTAAACTTTTTATAGAGTTGATCATTATCTTCAACCCACTACTTCTTCCAGGGGTTCCATCTTATATTCATCCTTCTGATGATAGGCATGGATAAGAAGAAATCAAAGACCTCTAACTTTTCTTCATTTGGTCCAACCACCCCTTTAGAAACTAACATGGCTGAAATCATCCTTGAGTAAAACAAGGAGGTGGATTTGGAAGTGACTTTGATCAGCTCACAAATATGGTTAATAACATACATGCATAGATTGATCTTATGGCCATTCTTTAACAAATGAATCAAGAATAAATTCTGATACTTCATTACAGAAAAATCCCCTTTTCTCGGAATAATCAAATTCTGAACAAATTTGAAAAGAAGTCTAGTCTCCCCATCAAATTCAGCAGTTATGGCCCTTCACTTGGTTCCATTACCAGTGATAATTTCAAAGGAATTTTCCAGATTAAACATGTCTATTGTTGGAGGAGGGTTTCTTTGGTAGTCTTCACAAACTCCTTCATGTGGAATTCTTAGGCATGTAACCCACAGACTTGAAGAGAAAGAAAACTTTTATCCATTTATCCAGCTGGTCACCAAAAATCTTTCTCCAAAATCAAAGGAAAACTTCACATATTGATAGAATTGAGATACAATCCTCGGGTAAATCGGTCTATTTTTTTTTCCAGAGAACCATTCAATCCATCCTTTTTCTCTTAAAACTTTCAAAACTAACGACTTTCTAGACAACATCCACTTAGGGAAAAATTCTTTTTCAGGTACAACAGTACGCCTTACCAAGTTTGGGTTTAGAGGTCCTTCGAGAGATATCCTCAGTATTCTCTTCTGTTTCTTAGAGTGGTGCTTCTCAGACGAGGGTGAAGATGGAAACTTCATCCTTGGAATCCAATGAAGGTTCCGACAAGAGGGAAGAGAAGGTTTTCAAGAATGATAAGTTTTAGGAGAGAGTTCAGGTAAGGAATCAAAAGAAACCCTTAAGTTTTATCATTTGGGAATGTCAATCGTCATAAAACCAAAAACGCGGGAAATCAAATAGTGGTGAAATAAAAATTACCATGATACAGGTTAAAAAAAGAATATAAATAATTTTCATGGTGAGACCGTGAGTAGGCATTACAGTGTGAAAGAAAACAGTCATCACAGTGAGACAGTTGGGGGTCGTCACAGTGAGACAGTGACCATCCTGTGCAGTCACGGTGAGACAATGACCATCCTCTGCAGTCATGGTGAGACAATGACCATCTTGTGCAGTCACAGTGAGATAGTGAGCTGATAGACCGTGAGAACAAGGTCTTAATGGTGAGACCGTAAGCATAAAATAGTAACTGTAAAATAGTGAGCATGAAACTGTAAAGTAAAACAGAGTAAAGTATTAAACATTAAGATCAGTAAGATATCTATTTATGATTAATCATTCCAAGATCATGTATGATGTATTCTAATCTCTCAGAAAATAATGGTTTAGTGAATATATCAGCAAGTTGACATTCAGTACCAATGAATTCCAAAGTGATATCAACTTTTTGATAATGATCCCTCAAAAAGTGATGTCTTACATCAATATGTTTTGTCCTAGAATGAGAAACAGGATTCTTAGAAATATTAATAGCACTTGTGTTATCAAAATTAATTGGGACATGTATAAATTGATATCCATAGTCTAGTAATGTGTGTTTCATCCACAAAATTTGCACACAACAACTTCCAGCAACTATATATTCAGCTTCTACAGTAGATAATGCAATAGAATTTTGTTTCCTACTACACCATGATACTAGTGACTTGCCTAAAAGGTGACATGTTCCAGAGGTGATTTTTCTATCTAAATTACATCCAGAAAAATTAGCATCAGAATAACTAACTAAATCAAAATATTTTCCTTTGGGATAGAACAGTGCTAAATTGGGAGTATGCTTGAGGTATTTGAAAATTATATTTACAACAATTAATTATGACTCTTTAGGGTTTGCTTGAAAATGAGCACACATACACACACTATACATAATATCAGGACGACTAGCAGTTAGGTAGAGTAGACTTCCAATCATTCCTCTATAAGTGGTTTGATCAACAGATTTACCATCTTCATTAAGATCCAACTAATAGGAGGTACTCATAGAAGTGTCACTACTTTTTTTACTATCCAATCCAAAACGTTTGAAAAGATCTATAGTATATTTACATTGAGTTAAAATAATTCCATCATCATTTTGAAAGATTTGAAATCTAAGAAAGAATTTGAGTTTACCCATTAAACTCATTTCAAATTCATTTTGCATCATTTTAGAAAAATCAGTACATAGGAAATTTATTGAGGATCTAAAAATAATATCATCTACATAAATTTTTACAACTAAAACATCTTTAGAAATTCGTTTTATAAAAAGAGTAGGGTCAACTATAAATTTTGTAAAACCTTTAGAAACTAGAAAAGTACTTAATCTGTCATACCAAGCTCTTGGAGCTTGCTTTAAACCATATAAAGCTTTTGATAATTTGAAAATATGATTTTGAAAATGAGGATTTGAGAAACCAGGTGGTTGTTCAACAAAAATATCCTCAGCAATATATCCATTTAATAATGCACTATTGACATCTATTTGATATAGTTTGAAATTTAGATGTGCAACATAAGAAAGAAAAATCCCAATGGCTTCTAATCTGGCTACTGGAGAAAAAGTCTCTTCATAGTCAATTCCTTCCTCTTGACTATAGCCTTGTGCAACTATCCTAGCTTTATTTCTAACTATGTTTCCAGATTCGTCTACTTTATTTCTAAATAGCCATTTAGTGACTATGGTGAAAGTGTCCTTAGGACTTTCAAAAAGATTCCAAACATTATTTCTTTCAAATTTATTGAGTTAATCTTACATAGAAATCACCCAAAATTCATTATTAATAGCATCATCAATGTTTTTAGGTTCAAACTGTGACAAGAAGTCTTGATGTTCAACCTGATTTCTAAGAGAGGCTCTAGTATGTGTCCCTCTATCTAGATTTACTACAACAACATCTAAAGGATGATTATTTTGAATTCTAGTTGATCTAGTAAAGGTAGGACTAGAAATTTTTGGTTCATCTATAGGTTCGGGTTCAATAGATGTAGATTCTGAAATATGTCCAGAACTAGTTGTCTTTATAGCAGGTTCTTTAGATTTTTCACTAAGGTCCAGAACACTCAAATCTTCCTCAAGATATTCCAGAGAGTTTTTAGGCTCTTGTGGATCAGTTTTATTGAATCTGATGTGAACAGATTCTTCCAAATACTTGGTTCTCTTATTGAAAACTCTATAGGATTTGCTGGTTAAAGAATATCCTAAAAATATTCCTTCATCACTCTTAGAAGAAAACTTATCAATATTATCTTTTGTATTGAGAATAAAGACTTTTCAACCAAAGACTCTAAAGTAATTGACTTTAGGTTTTCTATTATTCCACAACTCATATGGGGTCTTCTTAAGAAGAGGTCTAATTAAGACTCTATTAATAGTATAACAAGCTGTATTCACAGTTTCATCCCAAAAGTAAATAGGCTAGTCATATTCATTAATCATAGTTCTAGCAATTTCTTGCAGGGTTCTATTTATTCTTTCTACTACACCATTCTTCTGAGGTTTCCTTGGATCATAAAAGTTATGAATATAGCCATTGTGTGAGCAATAGGATTCCAATTCATGATTCTCAAACTCACAGACATGATCACTTCTTAGAGTTTTAATCTTAAGTCCACTAAGGTTTTCTACAGACTTGGAGAATTTAAAAAAAAAGAACAAGCTTCACTATTGTGAGCTAAGAAGTATACCCTAGTATATCTAGAAAAGTCATCTACTAGAACATAGACATAGTTCTTCCCATTTAAGCTAGAAATTCTAGATGGTCCAAATAGATCTATGCGAACCAACTCAAGAGGTTGAGAAGTTGAGAATTCTTTCTTTCATTTAAAAGAAACTTTATGTTGCTTTCCCTTTTGACATGGATTACACACATTTTCATTTGGAAACTCAAGTTTGGGTAGGTCTCTAACTATCTTCTACCCAGTTAGTTTCCTAAGTGAGTGTATATTTCAGTGTCCTAATATTCTATTCCAAATCCAAGACTCTTTATTAAAGGCATTTAAACAAGTAACATTTTTTTAGCTAAGGAATTTAAATCAACAACATAAACATTTTCATTTATTAAAGAAGAAAATACTAAAACATTTTTAGAGTTAAAAACATTAGAGGAATAATTTTCAAATTTGACATTAAAACCATCATCAAATAATTGATAAATACTTAACATATAATATTTCAGTCCATTAATAAATAAAACATTATAAATTAAAACTGAATCAATGGTACCAATTTGGCCTAGGCTGATGATCTTTCCTTAAGAATTATCACCAATGGTGACATAGCCTCCATCAACATTTATTAAACTCTTGAAGCATGAGTAATCCCCAAACATATGTCTTGAACATCCACTGTCCAAGTACCATGTATTCTTGTGGGAACTCTTCAAGCAGGTTTCCTACAAAACAGATTTAGATAGAGTATGATTTTGGTACCCAAATCTTCTTGGGTCCAGACAGGTTAGAAATCAATGATTTTGGTACCCAAATTTGTGTTATGGCTCTCATATAATTTACAGAATCAATAGATTTTGAGAGATAAACATTAGTTGATATATAACCATATGAATAACTGGTTGAAGCATAGGGATTTCCAGAACATGAACTAGTATTATTCTGTTCAGATTTAGGAATAAATCTATTCTTAGTAATCTGTCTCTGTTCGGGTTTGTAGCCTATTCTAGTAGTGTATTTTGGTGCCACTTGCTTTCCTAGAATTTGAGTTAGTTTATCCTTTCCATTTGTGAACTTCTCTATGTCCTTTCTAAGTTGCTCATTTGACATTTTTAGTTCAGTGTTCTCTTTTAACAGTTGAGCATTCTTCTCTTTTTCAATAGTAAGTTCGGTTTTAATAGTTGTAGTGAGAGCATGATGTTTCTTCAATGATTTGTATTTATCCTTAAGTTCATTGCATGTCTCTTCTAGCATATTACAATATTCAAATAATTCCTCACTAGTCATGTTCTCATAATCTGAATCAGATTCAGCATCATCTCCAGAATAATAAGAATTTAAAACAGGAGTATCTAAGGTTACCTTAGATGTGTTTGTCATGAAACACATGTTGGCACGATTCTTTTCAGAATCAGACATTTCATATTCACTTGTGTTGTCTTTAGAAGCACTCCAGGTAGCCTTCACAGCTTTCTTGTACTTACTATCCTTGTAATCATATTTCTTCTTGAATTTTAGCTTTGGGTAGTCTACTTTAATGTGTCATTTTCTTTTGCACTCATAGAAAACAACTTCATCACTTTTATCTGTATTTTTCCAGTCCTTCTTCCAATGTCCCTTATTGTCATAATTTCCTTTGTAATTTTATTTTCTGAAGAATTTCTTCTTCCTATAAAATTTCTTAAACCTTCGGGATATCTGAGCCATTTCGGCATCACTAGTAGAGTATGAACTTTCACTTTTTGAACTGCCAGTTTTTATTTGAGCCTTTTCATTGTCCTTGTTCTTTGAAGAAGCAGTCTTGAAAGCCACTGATTTCCTTTTTGGTTTATCCTATTCCTCTTTATTCACCTTGAGTTCTTCCTCATACATCATAAGCTTACCAATTATCTCTTTGACAGGTAGAGCAACAATTCCACATGACTCTCTGATTGAAACAGATGTGCCTCTCCATCGGTCTGGTAAACATATTAGTATCCTCATAATTTGTTCCTTTGCTGGAATAGCATTACCAAGTGAATTCATTTTATTGACTATCTCATTAAACCTGAGATACATATCAGAAACAGGTTCATCAGTTTTCATTTTAAAATTATCATATTTAATATTATATGTATTCAATCTCATTTCTTTAACATTGGTTGTTCCTTCATGAGAAACACCTAAAGTATCCCAAATTTCAAAAGTAGTTTTACAAGCAAAAATTCTATTAAACTCTTCATCTCCTAAAGAACAGTACATGGCATTCATAGCTTTATAATTATTATTATAGGCAGTCTTTGTAGGTTTATCCCAAGTTTTTCTTTCGGTTTCTGAAATATCATATTGAGATTCTATAGCAGTCCAAATATCAAAACCCATGCTTTCTAAATGAATTTTCATTTTTAGTTTCCACTGAGCATATTTGGTGACATTAAAGAAAGGTGGCCTGTTAGTAGCAACACCCTCTAGTCTATTATCCATATTTAGATTTTAGAAAGTAAATTTAAATAGATAAAGTTTAGAACTAACAGAAATTTAAGATCTTTAAAGATGCAACTAAAATCACAGTTGAAAAACAGAGTATTTCACAAAATCCTTAAACAAAAACAGAACCTCTGATACCAAATGTTGGTCAGAGTGGATACTAAAGAGGGGGGTGAATTGAGTTCCAATTAAAATTTCTGTTAAAATATTGTTTATTTAAAATCCCGAAATTTATAAAATAAGTTAAACTATAGTGAATTTATAGAGATTGTAGATGTTCACTTAGCTTCTCAAAGATTGATTAGGTCTCAGTTAATTTAACCACAAGATTAAACTATCTTTTGAAACTAACCTATTGATTTACAATAAGTATAAACACTTGCTAATTTAACTATCAAAGTAGCTTTAAAATAGTTTTGTATTTCAAAGTAACAGCAACGAAATATAAAAGAAATATGTAATATACTTTAAACATAAACTAAATATGCATAGCTGATTCAACAAGAGGTTCAGTCTCAAGCCGAGACTTTGTCCTCTCAAATTTATATAAATTTGATCCACACCCTAGATCGGGGTTAACAACAGTTTAAAAAACTGTCCAGGCCACACAGGGACCTCTACCACAGTTCTTCGTGGGAAAAAAAATAAATACCAGGCCATACAAAGACCTCTTACACAATAGACATGGGTAAACATGAGTTAAGAGTTTAGGAGTGAGGATTTTGATATCATCCAGTTCAGTGAAAAAGAGAGTGTGTATGTGTAAGATATACAGAGTACACCACACTTCTTGAAAGTAAATAAACAAATCACTTAGAGAGAATAGATAAGAGTTTAGAGAGCTCAAGTGATTATCAATGCATCTCTGGACTCGTTGGATTTAGCATAATTGCTTCTTAGGCCTTCTTAAGTTTTTCTATTGAAAAACAGAGTGTTGTAGTTTAGCTTGTATTCAACCAGTAAGAATGATCTCTTGATTCGTCGTGTGTTCTTCAGTGTTATTGGATTGCACTCATGAGAGTTATTTGAATGCCTTACAATCTCCTTCTTGCTCAGGATTGTTCTCCTAGTTCAGAAAAGTGCTCTCGGGCGTATGTAAGTTCTTCTTGTTGTTTCGTCACACTTCTACACGTGTACTACATCTCAATATTCCTTATATTCCACTCGTTCTGGAAGAAGGAATGATTACCTTTTTATAGGTACGAGATACGGTTTACTGACGTGCCAACAACTATCATTAAATAACATTAGTTGCATTAAAACCATCAAATATGACCATCAGCATTATTTAAATAATATTGACAAAAGGTTAAGAAATAGTGTCACAGTGATTATATAAACGATGTCTTCTTCATGGTATGGTCTTCACGGTATGTGGTTCACGATGTCTCCATGTCACACTGTGTAGCTCACGGTGTCTGGGTCACGGTTTGTCCTTCACGGTGTCTGGGTCACGGTTTTTCCTTCACGGTGTTTGGGTCACAGTTATTCCTTCACTGTGTCTGGGTCACGGTTTTTCCTTCACGGTGTCTAGGTCACGATTTGTCCTTCATGGTTTGTCCTTCACGGTGTGTCCTTCACGGTGTGTCCTTCACGGTGTGTCCTTCACGGTGTGTCCTTCACGGTGTGTTCTTCACGGTGTGTCCATACTTAGACAAATATCTGTATTTAAACTTAGATAGTAATATGTAGAATTAAGTTTAAATAGTAGAGAGTAAGAGAAATTGCATCATAAATATAAAGGATTGATAATATAAGTGAGATTTGTGATCATGCATAATACTTGTAAATAACAAAGAGAGTAATTAACATCAATAAGATTTGATAGCATTAAAACCTGATGTGTAGCTAAGATTGAGATTAATAATAGTAATAGGATTTTTGATCATTAAAACATGATTATTACATGAGGAGTCCAACATAAAATATAGATTTTATCTTTAGTTACATTCAACACTAAGTTTAACTAGGGTTACATGCAACAATATGTTTTAACAAGACCAAAATATATTATTAATTAAATTATTTAAATATGATGGTTTTTACAGAGAGATTAAACATAGTGATATAATTTCTAATAACTAATTTTTAAATATAAATTATAATGGTTATATATATAAAACATATTGATAATAAATACATATTTTTTGGAAAATTCTTTTTATGTTTTGAAAATGATACCTTCTAAAAAATGTTTTTTGATATTTTTTTGAACAATAATAAAATTAATTTTTGACACAATTAGAAAATTAATTTGATAAAATATGTTTCATTTTTGATATCATTATTTTAAAATTTTCCAAGGGTGAATTTTTGGGATTTTTCTGAAAAGTTTCATTTTTGGATGAATAATGAAAATACAAAATTTTAATTAAAAACATTATTTTTGTTTAATTTATTTATAAATTTAAATAGTATATTAAATTCGTTTTAAAATAATAGTAGTTAAATTATATATATATATATATATATATTAAAACAATTTAGGTCATTGGAATCAATTTCATATTGAAATTTGATATACAAACATCATAAACTTATGAATATTCTCTCTTTGAAAACCCGCTTTCCCGTCACATCTATGAGATTAATTTTAAATTAAAATTTTACAGTTCTATGAATTGAATTTAGAGAAATGGATTCCATATTTCTAATCATAATAATTTATTTTATCTATTGAGGCAAACTTAATTTTTGACCAAAATGAACAGTGAAAATAGTAAAAAAGTAATTACTGCAGTTAAGGTAAAATGTCTATATTGGGCGGGGGGGGGGGGGGGGGGGTAAACTAGTAATATAAGTGTTTAAATGACTATAAAACATATAAAAGTACTATTTTATGTAAATACTTCAATATTTTCCTTAAAAAGTTAGAGTATATTGTTATTTGGAATATTTTTCCTTTGAAATGGATTTATGATTTTGAATTATTTTGGGAAATTTCCACATAGTTTCCAATTGGGTTCATTTCCCCAACTTTTAAAAGGCTAACACCACCCTTCACTTCTACACAACTCTCAATATATCTAGTTTGGACAACCCCTACCAAAATCCCTCCCCAATATCCTCATCCATTTTTTAGGGCTATTAGTCCTCTAAAAATAATACACTAGGGTCCTTAACAAGATATCCAAAGGAGGTACTTCTAAGAGAAGGAGATTTGAATGTGTATGATGAAAGTTAATACTTAAGGTAATGGATTTAGAGTATCTCTTTTATTTTTGGTAGACATATAAAAAATTTACCCCTTGTTTCTTTTTTTTAGTGTATACATTTACCCCAGTACATGTTATTTTATAAATATTTTTTTTTTCAGGATATTTAATGTTTCATTTAAAATTTTATCGATTGGTACTTATGATTAAAAATATTACGAAATTAGAAAGATATTTTTATCTCAATTTGACTTTTTTGAGACATATGTTATAAAGATATATTTGTTTATAATGTGTATATACATCCCATTTGACATGTACTATCATGAATTTAATTATCCTCATGATATTTTATGTTTCATTTAATGTCATTACTTCATGGGGATAACAATTCAAAGTTACAATTATGGTAATTATTTTATATTACAAACTCATTTTTTATTAGGATTATATATTATTATACTTCTAATGAAGAAATTACTATAATATATATCTTAAAAAACTACTGAATTTTATTCTCCTCTAGTTATTTAATTAGAATACATGATTTCCCTTCATTTTCCTCTCTTTATATACTCATGATTTCAAAATAATTTATTTAAGAAAAATCATATTTATTTCTTTCTTCGGTTTAAAAAATGTTTTTCTCAAAAAAACCATGTTTTCTAAAAAAAATTAAAAATGTTTTTAACATTTTAAAAATTAATAATTTTTTAATTTTTTAATTATGTTTGAATTTTTTAAAAAATTGTTATGAAAATAATATTCATGTAGTTTTCAAATACAAATCATGTTTGAATTTTACTAAAAATGGGAAAATAATATTTGTTTAAATGTGTATGACATGAAATGAATTTCTCAAAAGACCCATAAAATACCATGTAATTTTTTTTAAAAATAATTTGGGATTATTATGTGTCTAATAAAGTTTACGGTGTGTAATTCTGAGGCCCGGTGTGCCTAAAATAATTTTTTGAACTTTTTTAAAGGTACATTCAGTAAATGCATAGTCTGTGTTTTCTATATTTTTAACCGGTTCTCGGATTAAAAGTCTGAGGGAACTATTGAATCCACAGTGTCGAGATTTTCTTAAGAGAGGCTTAGCTTCGATCACAGTTAGCCAGGTGAAAAAGTTACTTTTTAGGAGTTTTTAATGAAATAATAAAATAACATAAAAATTATTATTTTATTTATTTTTATTCCTACCAGCTTTTGACTGGTGGTGGTGGGGACCATGGAGGTGTTAAGACTTTTAAATATGTGATATTAATTTTCTGGGTACACTTTGGTTGTGTAACCACCCCTCATGTAATTAATGTAGCACATTAATTACGTCAATTAAAGAATCTCATTAATTCCTCGATGCGTTACTCATCTTTTACGCCTCTATTTAAATTGGGATTAGGGTATAGTTTTTGACATGGCATAATAAATCAAGGAACCTATGGTGAAGGGACGTGATACCTTCCACCAACAGAGATAGAATCTCAGGCGGCAACGAACTAGGAGCGATGAACACTGATGGCTTCATCAGAGCATTGATTCTCCTTTCGCCACCACGACAACTCCAATAATTCTAGAGGTAGGGGTTGTCATTTAATTAATCAAATTCCCAGGATTATTCTCCTTGTTCTTGAATTTGTGGGTGGTTGTTGCAGGGGGATTTGAATTGGGTTTATCATTTTTTAATGTGATATATAAATTACACCCACTTGCAATAAAGCTAAGACGGAGGGCGCTGGACACACGAACAAGGCCCAAACCCTCTGCTTCTTGTTTTCATTGCGTTCTTTGGAGGAAAGTTTTTCTCAACATGATGGAAACTTGAATCCGGGAGGTGCACAATGACAGTAACATCCCAGGAGGACCAAAGGAGAATCTAAAAGGAATAACGGACAATGGGGTTCTTTCATTAGATAGAAAAATAAAATATCAAATTGGACAATGGGAAGTCAACATTACTAGGAATATACCATTAATTCCAACCATTCAACCAATTATAATGTTTCAGTGAATAGACAGATAGAGGATTTCAATAAAACTATACCAAACATACTCAAAAAATGGTGGAAAACGATAAAAAAAATTGGCCAAATGAGATTCTATATCCCTAGTGGGATTAGCATACTATAAACTATACTACCTCAAAAAGTGACCTCATATTCCATAATATATGAGAAAAAGTAGTTTTTTCCATTGAGGTCTGTTTTACTTCTCTCTACATTTCCATATGTGATTATCTCTCTAAAGACGAGGAGTCTTAGAAGTGATTAGAAAATTGGAATGGATCAATGAGAAAATAATATGTAATTTTCATCATTTAGTGGTTTATAAGAACTAAATAGAATGGTATTTAAATAGTAATTCCCCCCAATAATTCCACCATGGAGAAATGGTTTTGGCTCTCAAGACCCCAATCATACCAGGGAGGAAACCTCCAAAGCCTGATCTAAAATAGTAGAGAACTTTTTTCATCCATAAGCTCTAATCTAATGGTGCGTATTCACTTATTACCATAGATGGTGATTCCATCACTCCCCTACAAATGCATGGTTTCTTAATAAATATTTCATTTAAACTCACTAATGGTCCTTATTGAAAACCCATAAAAAGAACAACTCATGGTTCTTATTACTGGACCTTAAAATTCATGGCTAAAAGTCTATATCACATGATATAGAAGGATTGAATAATGGTCCTTGTCACATGAACATAAAAGGTAAGACTAAGGGTCCATATTAAAAAACCATTAATGGCCCAAATAATTGTCCTAATTACATGAACTTAAAACGCATGACTAACAGTCCTTGTCACAAGACATTAAAAGGAATAACCAGTGGACCTAGATGTAGGACTGTAAATTTCACAACAAACATCCCTACCACATGATGTCAATCAATAAGGAAACTTAATTTCTTTAAGATGTTAAAATATATGGTTCATGTCCCTATCTCATGACATAAAACATTGTGATACTTTATCCCTCACTTGAAAGAACACAAATTTTTGGTGTCAGTCTCCTAACATACCGACATATTTATTTTATTTTAAATACATATGGCTTGGTACTGATTCATTTGTGAGCCAATATTAAAAAATCCCCACACCCTACCTCTGTGTATGATTTATATTGGGACTCTCTCTGTTCATGGAACTATATTTGGATTTATTCTCATTCCAATGAGATACGTAGTGATGTATGGATTCAGTACCCTTGTCCAGCCATGAGAAAATAAGGTATACCACTTTTCCATACATATGATCAAGATATATTAAGGTAATTTAACACTTAGTCATGAACAATTTTGGTCTAAACGATTCTTTCATACTCAGACATCTTCGTTTTATAAAGCACACTCCATGTCTCAAGAAACATGGTTCTCAAAACACATTTCTTGGTTATCTATTATAAGATTACCCAAATCCAAATGACACCTCTATCGTGAATGTAAAACCCTGAGATTTTATATGAAATATTATTTTTAATTTCATTTATATCTTCTATTGAACGCTACACCAAGATTTTTTTGCGTTATACGCTACACCGTATTAGCTTGTAGTATACGTAACACTATTCTTGGCTCGTGTTACACACAATTTCAAGATCTTTTGGTTGAAATTATTCCACTCAACATTGAGTATATATCTTGTTCAATGTATAAATGAAATTTTATTTAGTTATGTTATATGAAACACCAAAGGAATCTTTCACCACACGCAACACTGACTTGGCTTGCGTTACATGCAAGAGCGACCTTCCTCAATAGCTTGTGTTGTACGCAAACCGAGTTTCACTAAACAATGATATATTGTTATAATAGTATCATGACCTTGAATTTATGAATAGTATTAACCACATTTTGAATTTTATTACATTACCATTCATCTTACACATATTCTATAACATGGTATGATAGCAAAATAATTTTTTCGGGCAAAATTAGTATTTTAAAAAAAAATGTAGTTTTGCCGCCTTTTGATGGCACACCCACTTTAAATCTAGTTTTTGACATGTTTATAAGTTAAATTGGACAAATTAAACTTCTTCCCTAGAATAAGGATATAAAAATTTACTTTGGATAAATTTTTGATATTTTTCTGATAAGTTTCTTATTTTGATGAATAGTAAAAATATGATAAATTTTAATTGAAAACAACTTTTTTCATCAAAATAATTTATATGGTAAAAATATATTATTTAATGGTTTTAAAGTATAAATAGAATATATTTTTACCATTTAATATAATTCATATCATTAGAATTAATTTTACATTGAATTCATAGGTAAAAACATTTTAATCTTTTGCAATGTTTTAATTTTTAAAACATGTTTTCTCAACAACGGGATTAATTTTAAATTAAATATTACAACTTTTATGTATTGAATTAGGAAAAATTTATTCCATATTTGGAATCAGTATGTCCAAATTATGTTAATAGACTATTTTTTTGGGAATTATGAATAGTGAATGAAGTTAATTTTATTTACAACATTTAAAGGTAAATCAGATAATTAAGGGTAAAAATAATATTATAAAATTACCCTAACACTTATATTAACATAATTAGATGATTATATTTACCCTTAAAACAAACATTGGTCTAAATGAAATCTATTGGAACCCAATTTGATGTGACTAAGACCTTTAATTTATTTTATTTAATGGAAAGTGAAATATGTCACATTCAATCTTTAATAATTAAAGGATTTTTAATATAAGGTTATACAGAATATAAATTCAATTATAAATACTCATTTGAAATATAAAATATTTTTCTTTATTATTTTAATTTAGTTTTAATTTTTAAGAAATATTTAACTACATAAATAGATTATACATTAATGATGCAGAAATTATTTATTTAGTGACAAATCAATTATATAGTTTTTATTCATATAATAATACCCATAAAATGCTCAAAAACCTGAAAAAAACTTTTTTTCGTGTATATATAGACCATAATCATCCAATTGTATAATTAAGGACCATTTGGAGCCTTATAAAAGTTATTATGACAATTATATTATTTTATTTTAAAAGATGTCAAAGTTGTGACCTTCATAATTTAATAAATATAACAATTTAAATGTTGTGATATTAAGATGATAAATTATAGTAAAAGTGTTATTATGAAATATATTAGATTTATATTCATCATAGTATTTTATTTGTAATTTTTATGCAACAAATAAATATATTAGTTAATTATACAAAAATGTTGTAGTAATTATTTTATTAAGAGAAATATCAAATAAATGGTTTTAAAAATATTAAAATAAATTTTATATGACTTAATTAATGTACTATATGAATTTATTAGATTAATATAAAATTTTATGAATCTATTAAATATTTTTTTGAATATATCTTCTGTGTTGATTTTATTTAAATTCAAATAATTGAATAGTGTCAAAATTGACACTATTGATATTTTTTAAAAAATAAAATATTATTAAATTGTTTAAAAAACACAAAAAATGAAAAATTTAAAAATTGAAAATTATATGGTATAAAATGTAATAATGTATCTAATTATTGAAAATTCACAACACATAAGTAATTATTTATAACAATTTTAAAATTAGAATATTATTACCGCAAATAAAATTAAATAAATTAAATAAGGATAAATAAAAACGATAAGGTTTAAAATAAACATAAAACATCTCTAAATTTTATTGGTTGATGATATTACAACCTTATCTTATCTGATTTCTAATTTAGTCATTTTTGGAGATTTTTAATTAGGGTTTGATTTTATTATTAATGAAAATTTTTGAGGTTTCCAAAAGTGCCCCTCTCTTCTCTTATAAAAGGGAACCTCATCCCACTCCTACTCACACCATTTTGAGCCTTCAAGATCAGAAAAACCCTAAACATTACTCTTTTAAACTTTCTTATTAACATTTTTGAGATTTTGGTCTTCTCAAATGACCAACTCTAGTCCCTTAAGAGGATGTTCAAAGGAGGTGCATCGATGATGAGGTAATCTCTTCTACTGATTCTTTCAAGTTTATTTATTCTTCCAATTACTATTATTTAGTTGTTTCATCATAACGTAATTACATAAGTATCAATAATATATATATATGTTATTATAAATATGAAACAGCCCTATTTCACCTTATATCCATCCTATGAAAAATGAAATCACCGTGCGTGCGTACGTACGACTTACTGTTTCCATGCCAGGGTGTAATTTGTTTTTTCACCACCACCATACTTGGATGTGTATAATGGAAGAAATAATAACTATATTTGATTATTATAACATCATACTGATTCTGAGATATTATATCATCCACTCCAATTCCATTCAATAATTATGGGAACAATATCTTCGCTCGTGTGTACGTACGGATTACCGTCTCCACAAAGCGATGAGAATCATTCTCCATGTTATCCATTACAGAATGATTATAAATTATATATAATAAATAATAATGAAATACATGACATAATAATGATACATGATTTATTTATATATATATATGTTTCATTTAATTCTATTCAATTTAATAAGGAAACGAAAACACATTCATGTGTACGTACGACCTACCGTCTCCATGAACGTTGTATTTCATTCCATTAATTGATCTATTAAATATATTTATATGATGAATATATATTATATATAAATCTTGTTTTAAATTTTTTAAATATTTAACCATGATCTAAGTAATCATATGAATAATAACAAGTCAAAAAATGTACGATAAATGAAACCATTTTACCCAAAACACTACTTTAACATGGAACTGACAAATGAACAGGTAATATAAAGTCATAAGTGAATCATATATGATATCATAAATATTATTATGGTTCTTTTACAATTTAATAATATGTTTAAACCTACTATACAGAAGTCTTAGACACATATGGAACAAATTGGACATAAATTAAGGGTTAATTATTTCAATCTCGTTCTTATCCGAGATTGTTTATTCATAAGTATTTACTGGGGTTATATTTAACATCCAAGTACATGTTTTCTAAAAATGTATTCATATAATGTTTAATATTAATTAATTTATTTTTAAAGTCATTTTTACCCATTTTTGACTTCTACCACATGGTATGGAAGGAATCTTTCTTTTGTTTACCATACGAGCTAATTTTTGGCTTTTCCAGCAAAAGTATGAGGAGAATGTTTTTTAACTTATACGACATGAAAAGATTTTTATGGTTTTATAACTCCTTATTTCCATGAATATTATTCTATAATATTTCAATATTATTTTCAACAAAATTATTTTCTTTTCAAATTTCATGTCATTTTGAGAAAAGAAAATGATTTTAAAGAACAAAGGTCATTTTCCTCAAGAACTGATTTCAAGTGTTTTATCAAAATTATTTTACATCTAAGATTATATAGGGTTATGTTTCTATTACTATTATTTAATTTATTTTATTATGATGTAATTATTTTTATGAAGCCCTTTTATCTTATATGGATTATGTTATGATGGCATGATGTGTAAGAATCCCATTTTTATTACGTGGGTTATGCTATGATATATGATTTATGAATTTTTGGGACACATAAGAAAGGTTTAATTATGAGATTTTTGAGACCTATATCTCTCTCCAATTCATTGGGTAAAGATTTATGTCTCATGAGATAAACATGGATGGAACGAAAAGTAAATCCAGTTCAGTAATACAGGGTTGGAATGAAAAGTAAACCCGATTCAGTAATGGACTTTGTCCACTATAATGGTCTTGGAAGAAATGCCTTGGATACTATGGAAATCATATTATTTGCTTAAGGGTTTTCCACAATTACATGTTTTCTTCCCATGCTATTTTATCATGATTTTTATTCCTTTGTGATCTGTGCCTTATGTACTTTCAAGATTTATTTCATGACTCATGATTTTGATGTTTAAACTTTATGTTCATGTTTTTAAGATCAAATGTATATGGTTTGTTTTAGTTCCTCCATTCTTACCCTTACTAAAAATTTGAGCGCAACTTTTTATGTTTTCATTTCCCCATGATATAAAGGAAGGTTATAGGTAGAAAAAAGGGGAGATATTTATGGGAGATGTTGAAGATATTTCACCATGACTAGAAGATTTTGTTCTGAGTTTCCAAGGAAAATAAACTAATACGGTCATTGGGAGTCTATTTGTGTCATGTATTAAGTTTTTAGCAAAAGTAATTTAATGTCCAAGTATGTCAAGATTTGGGTCTCTACAGTTTGTATCAGAGTGAAGGATTAGTTACCCTTTGGAAACTAGGATGTGAAAACTTTAGTGAGATACCTTGAGATATTTCTAAGGTATGTATAGGGATGTTCCTAAGGTTAAGTATAAGTATAGGTTAAAATCCTATAATTATGATAACGATAATGAATAACTTAGGATTAAACCTATGATGTTAGAGATTGAACATACTCCCCCTTGATTATGTTGTTTTCCTAGTATGATTTTTCCTCTCACACTATTATTTTTGGGTTTTAGAAAATGTTTGTAAACATGAAGATTCATGTTAATGGAGAATATGATGGTCAATGGAATGATATTCTTCATGAGAAACCAAATGAAATGGGATTTGGAAGGCGAAACAACATTATTATGTCTAATCAGAAATCTCATATATGATCAATAATCTCGACTTCGGTAAGATTCCTAAATCATCTAACAATAGAAGGATGGAGTTTCATGATGATCATAGAGGAAAGAAAGCTAAATTTACCTCATGTAAATAATGTGGGAAGAGGCATCGGGGAGAATATTTCAAAGGAACTGGAAGATGCTTTGGGTGTGGAAAAGAAGGACACAATGCCAGTAATTGTAAAGGAAAAGGTTCAGTTAACCCCATGGACAAAGATAATGATATTTATAAGACATCAACAATGGTTAAATGTTTTAAATGTGGAATATATAGGAATTATAGAAACCAATTCCCTAAGGGAAAATCTCATGACAGGAATCAGTATAGTCATATGGGTAGTATTTCTGTTGATGATGATGAAGAGACTACAAATGATATATGAGATGAAAGAAGTGTTATGGAATAAAATTATTAATCTCGGTCAATGGTTGAAGAAAGTAGTGGAATAATTGTATGTTTATCAAGAGTAATGTTGTATAGGTAATTTAATGGTACTATGGAATAAAGAAACATATAAGGATTGTTAAACTATTGTTTTTCCTAAAGTATTTGAAAGTATATGTTGAAATGTACTGGTAACCATGAAAGGTTATTCAGATATTTTTGAATGTAGATGATATTCACATAATGAAGGGATAAGGAGAAAATAATATGTTTGATATTGTTAATGAGATCATGACTAATATAAGGACAAAGTGAAATCATGGTTTGAGTATATAGAAATTTTTGGATTTTGGTATGAGGAAAGCATTTACTTTTGACAGCATTCATGTTTTCACTAAGGTTCTATGGTAATTCATGTTTCAAGAGAATACATGATTAAGGTATTCACATGTTTGGAATGTGACCAAAAAGATATATATTATGATATCTGGGTGACAAATGATAGTATTCACATGCTTGGTAGATGGCTTCTCTATTAATCTTTTTCATTATACTATGAGATTGGACAAAAGTATTCTGGATAAGCCTAAAGATTGGAATGGATTAAGTTAGACATCAGATAGTATTTTTTAAGGATAGAAATGTTTTATATTATTTCTGAAATGTTATAATAGTATAGTTTTAGAAAAAGGACAACCCATATGACGGACAACAACCCGTCGCGTTAGACAAGGTTATGGGAATCGAACCCACCACTGAAGTGCGGTAGGCCTTTATCGCCTACCACAGTCCTACAGGAAGTTCCTGGTAAGTAGATATTAGTTTTATTTTATTAAGTGGAATGATATATGAAGTATAAGTCCATTTTTGGAACCATATACGATTAATATCACCATATATGTACTTTGTATATTTAATAACTTTTTATTGAGACAGATGGAATGACCCATCATTCTATCACATGATCTGCTAACACTTCATGAATGACAAATTCAACTTCATTTCATTAAGATATGAAGTGGAAATTTTTCATGGAACAACCAACAGTGTGATTGTACCAAAACAAAGTAATTATTTCTTCTAATTCACAATTTTCAAATTTATGGAAAGTGTAAGAACCCGGTTTTTGCTGCGAAAGAATTTGGAATATTCTTGATGATATTCCAGAGCAACACCTTCTGACGGCGTGCGATTCCAAGCCCTAGAGTGGCCGAAATTAAATTTTTAGTGCATTCACATTGGAAATGCCAAATAAATGGGATAACTCCTAAACAGTACTTCAAATCCAAAATCTGAGTGTACAGATGGGTCCGGAATGAGGTTTTTTCCATAGGAACGACATAAAGTATGCCGGTGTGGGACGTTTGGACCCCTCGCTCTGTTTCGGAACGTTAAACGGATTAATTAATTAATTAATTAATTAATTCGTTTAATGGTGAAACTCAAGCATCTCTTAAACCGTGGCACGAATTGGAAAACTGAGGGCACCATTGAGTCTGGAGCATGTTGTTTACCCTAGAAGGGGTGTAAGTTTTGCGGGTGCGTGCCGTCTGTGAAAAATGGACCCAGGGGCGTTTTCATAATTTGGTAGCTTGGGGCGTTCAACTTTATAACTTCCAAACTTAAGCTTGGAATCAAATTCTGAAACGACCATTGTGCTCGGGAGGTGGTGTTTACCCTAGGGTGAGCTTAATCCTGACTGCGCCAGAGGTTTTGGACGTGGGTGTTTTAGGGGTCATGACTTTTAATTAAAGAGTTTATTTATTTAAACTCTCTCCTCCCCCTTCCTCCCCATTTAAATCCCTGGCAAAACCCTCTTCCCTCTCCTCCTCCACTCCAGCGAGGCACCTCTGATGAGGAAACTTCGGAAAGGAAGCGGTGCAGCGGTGGACTCCCCGTGAAGCTCTAGGCATCGCCCAAGAGGTAGGAGTCATTTTTGTTTCGTTTTATTTATCGCACCATGTTCGTCCTAATTTTGCATTGTAAAATTCCTGCCCGATATTAGATCAAAGCCCGTAGTTTCATAGATCTTGTCCTGATCTTTCCGGAATTCTATCCGGATCGATTTTTTGACCCCCAGATCATTTCCAGTGGTCCTCTGATGTTTTCCGGCCACGAGGCCAGTTTCGGGCGAGGGTGTGATGGCGGCGGTGGTGAGCTCCTTCGGTGGTGGAGGTGGGCGCTTCAGGTGGTGACGTCAGTGGAGGTCGGTGTGGCGGTGATCCCCTCCAGCAGGTGGTGGTGCAGGCGGGGTCTTAGGCGGCGACGCCGACGTAGGGCACAAGGGGGAGGAGGGCCGCGAGGAGCGCGACTCCGTGCGACGCGACCGCGACCCATGTAACGTGGGTCTCTGCTAGGAAAAAAGACCGGCCATGAGGGCCGGTCGAGGAGGGGGGCACCGACGTGGCCCGCGGAGAGCCACGGGAGCCATGGGCCGCGGTTCAGTGGGTTGGCCCGAGCAGAAGGGACCGGCTGGACCGGGCCGGTCCGGCCCAGGGGTAACCCCCCCCTAGACTTTTGGACGCCCGTATTTTGATCTAAGGGCATCCATCTTGCACACCCTCTGTGGAGGCGTGGACCTGACGTCAAGGAGGAATCTTTGAGGTGGTTTCGAGAGTTTTAAATTCTGAGATGAGGGGCTCGGGGGGCACGGAACGTGCGTAAAGCAGCTAAGCGGGCTTCTCAAGAATTCTTGTTTCGGGCGGTGTGAATGCATCTGACATTCGTTTTAAGCACCGTTAATGGCGTTGGGACCCTGGCACCGAGGTGGAGATTTCCAGTTTGGTTTTGGGCGTTGAAGACGGAGTTGAGGTGTGGGCCCCACAACCCATCTTTTTAGATGCATGCAGCGTTTAACGACTTTCTCACCGGGCGTCCGTTCAGGGCGTGCGAGCAGTCAATTATGGATGTTTTTCCGAGGGGAGTGCAATAGTGTAATCCACCCGCTCTAATTCCGCATGCTGGTGCAGGCCCCGCGAGGGCTGTTTTGGCATTGACGGTGATTTTCCATCTCTATCATCGGACGACCGATTTGAACAAGTGAATAGTCCATTTCGTGTACTTTTTCGAGAGGATCGCAACATTGAGATCTGTTTGTTGTGTTTCAAGACTGGGATGCAGGTCCCACAAAGTGTCGCTCGTGTGCAGAGCGCCAGAATGCATCTTTTTCTCCAGATATCTATTGTGATCAAGTGAGATGTTTTTTTGACGTGTCTTTCCGAGGAGATCGCTATGGTGCAATACGCTCGACTATTTTCGGGGCCGAGGCTCAGGATCACGGGATGTCCTTTGGGCGTAAGGCGGTGTTGATGACTTTTCCATTGGATAACCATTTGAGGCGAGTTAGTAGTCTATCTCGCATGTTTTTCTACGAGGATTACAATGGTGTAATCTGTTCAGGTGAGCGAATCCTCTTACGCGATCTTATTAAATATAGAATCATGAATGGTGCTCCGGTGGTGGTTTATCCTACCATGTTTGTAGAGGACCCTTGGTGTGTGATCACGCACTCTTGGGAGAGTGATTTAAATGTCTCATAAGATGTGGTCAGTCGTGCCTAGTCCTTTGAGGTTGAGTTGTTACATTCACACCTTCATGTTGACGTTGGGTGACGTGTGCACGATGGCCTTTAGGCTAGAACGTGGTATTCTTTGGGAGTATACGGGAACACTTGGAGGTACGTGTGGTTGTTTGTACCTGAGAACATTTGTGTGTTCGGTTGGGGTTGACTTGGGGCCACATGTTTTGTGGGCCCCATGTGCGTTCCATGCTCTACTTTGCGTACTTTTGACCTCTCGCGATGTAGAGGGTCCTTTGTTCTCATGGGTTGAACAGCAGGGTTGAGTTTTCCCCTGGTTATGTTCTCGATGGTTTGGCCGGTAGCGGTGCTAGTGGAACCTAATGATGGAACATGCACTGAACCTTTATTAGGTGAGTTGTTCTGGAGTTGGGTGGTTACGAGATACCCACTCCATGTTTGGTCGACTAGTGTTATACCATCCATTAGAGAGGTCTAGAGAAGTTCTACATTTTACCCTCCAGTAGGGATGGTCATTGGGTTACTCATCGACTTCTTCCGGTTTACCCTCCAGCAGGGCTGGGCAGTGGGTTGATTATTGACTTTTCAGGGATTACCCTCTCGCAGAGACTTGGCAGTGGGTCACCCGACAACTCTTGAGGGTCTACCCTCCAGAAGGGCTGGGAAATGGGTTGCCCGTCATCTTGTTTCAGGTCTACCCTCCATCAGGGCTGGGCAGTGGGTCGCTTGTCGTCTTGTTCCGGGTTTACCATCCAGCAGGGCTGGGCAGTGGGTCACCCATCGACTTATTCCAGGTCTACCCTCCAGCAGGGCTGGGCAGTGGGTCGCCTGCCGGCTTATTCCAAGTCTACACTCTAGCAGGTTTGGCCAGTGGGTCGCTTGATGAGGTATTAGGTTTTACCCTCCATTAGGGTTGGGTAGTGGGTCACCTGACATCTTATTAGGGTTTACCCTCCAGCAGGGCTGGGTAGTGGGTCACCCGATATCTTATTACGAATTACCCTCCAGTAGGGCTGGGAAGTGGGTCACCTGTTGGTATTCTTGACTCAGTCTTTTCTACTAGGCTAGTCCTAGGATTTCCTCTCTGATCAACGGAGTGGGACCCTTGGTTGTACGGGTTGATGATGGAAGGGCCTTGACTTTGAGGAGACCTCTCGACTGCGGGGTAGTGACGAGGTGGGGTTTGGCTTAACCCGAGACTCTTAAGTACGAGGGGAGACTTTCCTCAACGATACGTATCCTTGTGACACGTCCTAAAACTGTGCGGGCGAGTCAGTGCCTCCCAAAGAAGATATTGTTAAGATGCGGTGATTTGAGCCCCATAACTTGCGGTTCGGGGCAGATGTGCGGGATGCTGGGAATCAGTGGTGTATACTTCTGGGACTGTTGGATACTCGCTTTCTTGGGCTGAGCTACGGGATGGAGATCCCCTTACGATCTTTTTTGGGATTTTTTATTGAGCATATGGACTTGTATATACCTTGTTCTAGTACCCACTTCTTGGGTTTGGTTACTCACCTTCCAGGAGAGGCGAAGACGCATGGGGTATGCCACGTGCTTTCCGTGTCTATCTTCTCATGGTTGGACGAGTCTACTCTCCTACTATAGGTAGTGAAGACTCAACGGGAAGTTCGTCTTCTCACTGTTTCTAGCTCCTTGTGTCTGGATGAGTCCACCTTTTTTCCTCTTGTTGGGTTGATCTGGAATCTTTACCGTACTCTTTACTGCACTCCTTGTTGTACTCCTTTACTCTCCCCTATTTGATCTACTGCTCACCCTTAGACACCTCCCTTTTTTCTCCCTAGATCCTTCAGGGTATCCTACTGAGTATTTTTATTCTCACCCCTGCTTGGGCTTTTCGTGCACTTGGTGTGACCTTGCAGATGACATACAGGTTGGTCGTGACTTTAGTGGAGCATAGGAGTTCGGGAGCTTGGACCACGTGCGGTGTTCATAGTTGAATTCTAGGTGGGGGACCCTACCAGCTATTTTCTTTATTTACCTGTTGTCGGTTTGTGGCACTTTTTGGTTGGGAACGTGTTTTTCCCTTTTCTTTTCAGTTTACCTTCAGCTTGTACTTTGTACTATTTAGGGGTCGATGCACATCTGTGGTTTATATGTATATAACCGTTTCCCTTTTACTTTACTTGTCTTTTCTCTTTTACTCTGAACTTTTTCATTGAGTGTTGTGTGTGTGTGTATACATGTACTTAGGAAAAGGCCTCCCCAAGTTATTATTCCTTCGGCACTGGTCTCCAGCCCCTGGCCTATGGAGGCGGGATTGGGGTAGTTGCAGCTCGAGCCCGGGTAGGGTCGGGCCATGAAAAAGTGGTATCAGAGGTTGTTCGTTCCTTGGGACGTTGTTCGGATGTCCCTAAAACAAAAGTAATTGGTTGGGAATTAGGGAAACATTGTTAACGTGTCTCGAGAGCGGCTCTCAGGCCAGGGAGTCCAGTGATGGTGCGACGACCAACGTATCCATTCACCAGGACCTTGATAACCCACTTGTCGACTTGGCATGCTGAGACACTTGTTGCAGGGAAAATTGGTTTGTGCATCACATAGTATTGAGTCTTTGACTATCCTTCTTGAGTCAGCTCCCCATTTTTGTTATTGGTATATACATATATGCTCATCTGACCGCGGCACACCTTGATAAAATTCTGGATGTCTTCGCGAAGACAGTCAGCCAAGATACCATCTTTGGTTTGTGACGACGAACTTGTGAGCTACGAGGCCTCAGTACATGACCCATCATGCGAGCCCCTTTTCTCCGGGTGGGATGGAAGCAACACCCCAACCTGTTGAGAAAGAGACAGTTTCAGCAGAGCAGGATAAGCTTGAGCGCAGGTTGAGCGCACTCCATGAGTTCCAGCGGAGGAGACCGCTGAGGTTCAGTGGTGAGCCAGACCCATAGTCAACATAGGTTTGACTAGAGAAAGTGGTTATCCTTTTCAGGCTTGTGCAGACGCTAACAAATCAGAGAGTGGCTTTGGCAGCCAACCTTTCTCATGGAGCAGCTTGGCGTTGGTGGAGTCTGGTGACTCAGTCTCTTGATGAGTCGTTTCTTTCGTGGGTAGAATTTAATTTGTTGTTCCATGAGGATTTTTCCCCTCCTGATTGTGCTCCATTCAGATTCAGGATCTCCTACAGTTTTATAAGGGAGGGATGACGGTGGCCGAGTACGTGGCTAGTTTCGCAGACCGTGCACGCTTTTACCTGGACATGGTTCATGACAATAACATCCGAGCGTGGAAGTTTGAGAAGGGTCTCCACCGAGAGATTTGTGATGTAATAGTACCCTTAGGAATTTCCACATATCTGGGGTTTTAGATCAGGTTCTAGTGACAGAGAGCTTCGTGTCATGTTCTGGAGTTGGTGGTGGAAACAGTCACGTTGGAGCCGAGACGTCTGCCGCAGCTAGCGGTCTCCGGCAAGAAGAACCTCGACGTAGGTGGCTTCCTAACAACCGGACTAGGGTCGTGGTCGTACACCATAGTGGCGCTGAAGGGAACCAGTGCATCCCGAAGAGATTCAGTGCTATGCTTGCGATGAGCGAGTTCACCTGGCACGGGACTTCCTGACTAGGCGTGCGGGGAGCTTCAGACAGGCAATGGGTGCACCACCATGATGGAGGCAGCTCCGTGATCGGAGTAGTACCCAAAGAGGTGGGCTAGCAGAGGAGCGGGCAGAGATGGTAGTGGGGGATAGCTTTACGAGGTCTTCTCATCACCACAAGGCAGTCTACGACAGGCTCCGGGAGCTGACAATTGGGACCGAGGACAATCGTGAGCTTTGGATGTCTACGATCTTGCAGAGAATGAGGTGGTAAGAGGTACGCTCTACAGCTCTTCCACTTCTTGCAGTAGAATTATTAGACTATGTGTGTGAAATTCTTTCCTCCCTTCTCCTTTCTTGAGGTGTTGCTAGGGTGGCACGGGGCGTCGGTGTAACCCTGTGTTGGTATGATAAAAGGCATGATACCTTTTCATTTAGTCGATGGTGTCAACTCCACCGCTTTCCGAGCATGTAAGAGAGTCTTGGTTACGATACATTGACTGTGAAATATTGTGTGACCAGATATACTTGGGTGTTTCACCATATGGATATTCTAAATGAGGGAATCACCGAGCCTTGTTTGAGGTGCGGGCGATGATTCCTGTCGTGGCATGCAATGTAGGGGTTTGTTCGGGGAGGTGAGCTACCCCCGAGGTCCTTTGGACCGTTTGAGACCGTGAAAAGGGATGGCGAGGTTCCCTACCACCTTTCCCTAACCGCAAAATATGGTTTGGGTGCATAGATTCTCCCACATGACTCACCTAGGGAGATGTGTGCGTGATCCCATGAACATCATCGGCAAGGGTCGACCTCGCGTGAACAGATCAATCCTTTGGTCTGTGTGCGGTGGCACAGAGTTGTGCAAGAGTTCATCTGGGCTTAGTACCCTGAGTTGTTCCCTGGTTTTTCCTTTCGGGGACGAAAATATTGAAGGATGGAATGATGTAAGAACTCGGTTTTTGCTGCGAAAGACTTTGGAATATTCTTGATGATATTCCAGAGCAGCGTCTTCAGACGGCGTGCGATTCCGAGCCCCGGAGTGGCCGAAATTAAATTTTTAGTGAGTTCACATTGGAAACAACAAATAAATGGGATAACTCTTAAACGATGTTCGGATCCTATATCTGAGTGTACAGATGGGTCCGTAATGGGGTTTTTACCCTAGGAACGACATAAAGTATGCCCGACGCGGGATGTTTGGACCCCTCGCTCGCTTTCAGAACGTTAAACAGATAAATTAATTAATCAATTTATTCGTTTAATTGTGAAAATCAAGCATCTCTTAAACGGTGGCTCAAATTAGAAAACCTAGGGCACTGTTGAGTCCGGAGCGTGCCGTTTACCCTAGGAGGGGTGTAAGTTTTGCGGGCACGGGCCGTCTGTGAAAAATGGCCCCAAGGGCGTTTTCGTAATTTGGCGTCTTGGTGCGTTTAGATTTATAACATTCAAACGGAAGCTCAGAATCAAATTCCGAAACCACCGTTGTGCTTGGGAGGAGGTGTTTACCCTATAGGGAGCTTAATCCTGACCGCGACGGAGGTTTTGGACGTGTGTGTTTTAGGGGTCGGGACTTTTAATTAAAGAGTTTATTTATTTAAACTCACCCCTCCTCCCCTTCCTCCCCATTGAACCCCCTGGTGAAATCCTCTTCCCTCACCTCTTCCACTCTGTTGAGGCACCTCCGTCAAGGCAACTCCGGCAAGGCAGCGGTGCGGCGGCGGACTCCCTGTGAAGTTCCGGGCATCGCCCAAGATGTAGGAGTCATTTTTGTTTCGTTTTATTTCCCGCACCATGTTAGTCCTAATGTTTCACTATCAAATTGCTTCCCAATCTTTGACCCAAGCCCATAGTTGCATAGATATTGTCATGAGATTTCTGTAATGCTATCCGTATCGAATTTTCGACCATCAGATCGTTTCCGGTGGTCCTCTAATGTTTTCCGGCCACGAGGCCGGTTTCTGGCGAGGGTGTGATGGCGGCTGCGGTGAGATACTTTGGCGGCGAGCACTTCAGGTGGCGATGTCAGTGGAGGTTGGCACGGAAGTGAGCCCCCTCCGGCAGGCGGCAGCATAGGCGGGGTCCCAGGCGGCCGACGCCGACGTAGGGCACAAGGGGGAGGGGGGCCACGAGGTGCGCGACCCCGTGCGGCGCGACCGTGACCCGCATAATACGGGTCCCTGCTGGGAAACAAGACTGGAAACAAAGGCCGGTCAGGGTGGGGGGAGGCGACGTGGACCATGGAGAGCCATGGGAGCCACGAGCCGCGGGTCAGTAGCCCGGCCAGAGGGGGGCGGACCGGCCGGACCGGGCCGGTCCGGCCCAGGGGTGACCCCCACCCCCTCGACTTTTGGACACCTGTATTTTGAGCTACGGGCGTCTGTTTTGCGCACCGTCTACGGAGGCGCAGAACTGATGTCAAGGCAGACTCTTTGAGGTGGTTCTGGGAGTTTTAACTTCCGAGACGAGGGGTTAGGGGGGCAAGACATGTGCGTAAGGCAGCTAAGCGGGCTTCCCGGGAATTCTTGTTTCGGATGGCGCGGACGCGTCCGATATCCGTTTTAAGCACCATTAGTGGTTTTCGGACCCTGGAACCGAGGCGGATCATTCCAGGGTGGTCTCGGGCATTGAATCCAGATTTGAGGCGTGGGGCCCACGTCCGATCTTTTGAGTCGCGTGTAGCGTTTAGCGACTTTCTCACCGGGCGTCCGTTCGGGGTGTGCGAGCAGTCGATTCTGGATATTTTTCCAGGGGGATTGAAATGGTGAAATACAGCCGCTCTAATTCCGCACACTGGTGCGGGCCCCATGAGGGACGTTTGGGCACTGACGATGATTTTCCATCTCTATCACCGGGCGACCGTTTGGGACAAGTGAATAGTCCATTTCGTGTACTTTTTTCGAGAGGATCACAACTGTGCGATCCGTTCGTTGTGTTTAGAGACCAGGATGCAGGTCCCATGAAGCGCCACTCATGTGCGGTGCACCGGAATGCATCTTTTTCTCTGGATATCCATTGTGCTCAAGTGATTAGTCTTTTCGACGTGTCTTTCCAAGGAGATCTCTATGGTGCGATGCGACCAACTATTTTTGGGGCCGAGGCTCAGGATCACGGGACGCCGTTCGGGCCTAAGGTGATGTCGGTGACTTTTCCATCAGATATCCATTTGAGGCAAGTAGGTAGTGTATATCGTATGTTTATCTGTGAGGATTACAATGGTGTAATCTGTTCAGGCGAGCAGAGCCTCTTGAACGATATTATTAAATATGGAAGCATGAATGGTGCTCTGGTGGTGGTTTGTCCTACCATGTTTGAAGCGGACCCTTGGAGTGTGATAGCGCAATCTTGGGAGAGTGATGTAAATTTCTCATAAGATGTGGTCGGCCGTGCCTGGGCCTTTGAGGTGGAGTTTTTACATTCACGCCTTTGCATTGACATTGGGTGTCGTGTGCACGATTGCCTTTGGGTTGGAACATGGTATAATCTGGGAGTATACGGGAACGCTTGGAGGTACATGTGGTTGTTTGTACCTGAGAACATTTGTGCGTTCGGTTGGGGTTGACTTAGGGCCACACGTCATGTGGGCCCCATGTGCATTCCATGCTCTGTTTTTCATACTTTTGACCTCTTGCAACGTAGAGGGTTCCTCTGTTCTCGTGGGTTGAACATAAGGGTTGGGTTTTCCCCTGGTTCTGTTCTCGATGGTTTGGCCGATAGCGGTGCTAGTGGCACCTAATGATGGAACATGCGCTGAACCACTATTAGGTGAGTTGTTCTAGAGTTTGGTGGCTGTGTGATACCCACTCCGTGTTCGGTCGGCCTGTGTTTTACCCTCTAGTAGATAGGGCCAGAACAGTTCTAAGTTTTACCCTCCAACGGGGCTGGGTAGTGGGTTACTCATCGACTTCTTCGGGTTTACCCTTCAGCAGGGCTGGTAAGTGGGCTGCTTATCGACTTTTCAAGGTTTACCCTCTAGAAAAGACTAGGCAGTGGGTCACCCAACAACTCTTGAGGGTCTACCCTCCAGCAGGGCTGGGCAGTGGGTCGCCTGTCGTCTTGTTCCGGGTTTACCCTCCAACAGGGCTGGGTAGTGGGTCACCCGTCGACTTATTCCAGGTCTACCCTCCAGCAGGGCTGGGCAATGGGTCTTCTGTTGGCTAATTCCAGGTCTACCATCTAGCAGGGCTGGGCAGTGGGTCGCCTGATGAGGTGTTAGGGTTTACCCTCTAGTAGGGATGGGCAGTGGGTCACCCGACATCTTATTAGGGTTTACCCTCCAGCAGGGCTGTCCAGTGGGTCACCTGATATCTTATCACAAATTACCCTTTAGTAGGGCTGTGCAGTGGGTCACCTATTGGTATTCCAGACTCAGTCTTTTCTACTAGGCTAGTCTAAGGCATTCCTCCGTGATCAGAGGAGCGGGACCCTTGGTTGTACGGGTCAGTGATTGAACGACCTTGGCTTTGAGGAGACCTGTCGACTGCAGGGTAGTGACGAGGTGTGGTTTGGCTTAACCCGAGATTATCAAGTACGAGGGGCACATTTCCCCACCGAGACGCGTCCTTGTCACTCGACCTAAAACTGTGCGGGCGATTCAGTGCGACCCAAAGCGGATAGTGTCATGGTGTGGTGATTTGAGCCCCTGGACTTGCGGTTCGAGGAAGATGTGCGGGATACTGGGCATCAGTGGTGTTTACTTCTGGGACTGTTGGCTACTCGCTTTCTTGGGCTGAGCTACGGGATGGATATCCCCTTAAGATCTTCTCGGGCATCTTGATTGAGCATATGGACTTGTATATACCTTGTTCTAGTACCCACTTCTTGGGTTTGGTTACTCTCCTTCTAGCAGAGGCGAAGATGCGCGGGGTATGCCATGTGCTTTCCGCGTCTAGCTTCTCATGGTTGGATGAGTCTACCTCCTGCTATAGGTAGTGAAGACTCGACGGGAAGTTTATCTTCTCACCATTTCTATCTCGTTGTGTCTGGAAAAGTCCACCTTCTTTCCCCTTGTTGGGTTGAGCTGGACTCTTTACTGTACTCTTTAATGCACTCCTTGTTGTACTCCTTTACTCTCCCCTGTTCGATCTACTACTCACCCATCGATACCCCCTTTGTTTCTACCTCGATTCATTGGGGTATCCTACTGAGTATTTTTATACTCACCCCTGCTTGGGCTTTGCTCGCACTTAGTGTTCCCTTGCAGACGACGGATAGGTTGGTCGTGACTTCAATGGAGCATAGGAGTTTGGGAGCTTGGACCAGGTGCGGTGGTCATAGTTGGGTTCCAGGTAGGGGACCCTACTAGCTGTTTTCTTTGATTACCTGTTGCCGGGTTGTGGCACTTTTTGGTTGGGCGCGTGTTTTGCCCCTTTTCTTTTCAGCTTACCTTCAGCTTGTACTTTGTACTTTTTAGGGGTCGATGCACATCTGTGGTTTATATATATGTAGCAGTGTCCCTTTTACTTTACTTTACTTTTCTCTTTTACTCTGCACTTTTTCATTGAGTGTGCTGCGTGTGTGTGTATAGGTACATAGGCAAAGGCCTCCCTGAGTTATTGTGCCTTCGGCGCTGGTCGCGAGCCCCTGACCTATGGAGATAGGCTTGGGGTAGTTGCGGCTCGATCCTGGGTAGGGTTGGGCCGTGACATAAAGGATCTTGAAAACCAAAAATGTTGTCCTAGTACCCTCAAATCCGATGAATCAGATGGTACCTTATATCATCAAAAATTTATGGCTTTGTGATTATTGTCTTTTTCATAACCATGTTCTCTACCACTCTGCATCAAAACAGGATGTTTAGATTTATCTTCCATATCTATATTTTCCCCTATATTCTCTTATATGGAAACCCGGTGTTGAGTTAATTTTGGTGACCATTATGTTGCTAACTTTCCTTTTTAAAATTAAGTTTTATTATTACTTTTTACGATGTGGGTTTCTATAAAAGAAACTTTCAAGTAGTAAGTGTTTTATAACCCCAACAAATTTTGAGTGCGAAATTCATTTTATGGTGTGTAGAATGTAACACCCCGAGATTTTATGAGATATATTATTTTTAATTTATTTGATATCTTCTGTTGTATGCTACACCAATATTATCTTGTGCTATACACAACACCATATCAGCTTGCAGTATACGCAACACTATTCATGGCTCGTGTTACACACAATTTCAAAATCATTTGGTAGAAATTATTCAACACAACATTGAGTATAGATTTTTGTTCAAAGTATAAATTAAATTGGATTTGGTTATTTTATACACAACACCAAAGGAATATTTCACTATATGCAACACTGACTTGGCTTGCGTTACGTGTAAGAGCGACCTTCCTAAATAGCTTGTGATGTACACAATACCGAGTTCCACTAAACAATGATATATTGTTATAATATTATTTATGGACTAGCTATTATGAATAGTATTGACCACATTTTTAATTTTATAACATTATCATTCATCTTAAACATATACTATAACATGGTATGATAACAAAATAATTTTTTTGGGAAAAATAAGTATTTTTCAAAAAATGTAGTTTTACCAACTTTTGATGATGCACCCACTATAAATCAAGTTTTTGATATGTTTATATGTTAAATTTGACAAATTAAACGTCTTCATTGAAATCAAGATATAAAAATTTACTTTGGATAAATATTTTATGTTTTTCAGATAAGTTTCTTATTTTGATAAATAGTAAAAATACGCTAAATTTTAATTGAAAACAACTATTTTCATCAAAATAATTTATATGGTTAAAATATTTTATTGAATTTTTTTAAATTTTAAATAGAATATATTTTTACCATTTAATATAATTTATGCCATTAGCATTAATTTTACATTGAATTCATAGGTAAAAACATTTCAATCTTTTGCAATGTTTTAACATTTAAAACCCGTTTTCTCAACAACAAGATTAATTTTAAATTAAATACTTCAAATTTTGTTTATTGAATTAAGAAAGATGGATTATATATTGGAATCATTAGTTATAAATTATTTAAATAGGATAATTTTTATTTTTGGGCATTATAAATAGTGAATACAGTAAATTTTGTTTTCTAGAGTTATATGTAAATCAGGTAATTAAGGGTAAAAATAATATTATAAAATTATCCTAACACTTGTATTAATATAATTGGATGATTATATTTAACCTTAAAACATACTTTTGTTTCAATTGAATCTATTGTAACCCAATTGGATGTGATTAAGCCCATTAGTTTATTTTATTTAAAGGCAAGTGAAATATGTCTCACACAAACATTAATAATTGAAGTATTTTTAATATAAGGTTATACAGAATATAAATTAGATTATAAATACTCATTTGAAATATAATTTTTATTTATTTATTATGGTAATTTATTTTTAACTTTTAAGAAATATTTAATTACCAAAATAGCATATACATTAATGATGCAGAAATTATTTATTTAGTGACAAATCAATAATATAGTTGTTATTCAAATAATAATACCAATAAAAGGCCCAAAAACCTGACGAAAACTTATTTTTCGTGTATCTATAAACCATAATCATCTAATGGTTGAATTTGGGACCCTTTGGAGCCTTATAAAAGTGATTATGACACTTATATTATTTTATTTTAAAAGATGTCAAAGTTGTCACCGTCATAATTTAATAAATATTGCAATTTAAATGTTGTGATATTAAGATGATAAATTAGAGTAAAATTATTATTATGAAATATATTAGATTTTTATTCATCATATTATTTTATTTGTAATTTTTATGCAAAAGATATGTATATTAGTAAATTATACAAAAATGTTGTAGTAATTATGTTATTAATAGAAATATCAAATAAATGGTTTTAAAAATATTAAAATAAATATTATATGACTTAATTAATGTGATCCAATAATTTATAATATTAATAAGACATTTTAAGAATATATTAAATATTTTGGTTTGGATATATCTTTTGTGTGGATTTTATTTAAATTCAAAAAATTGAATAGTGTCAAAATTGACACTATTGATATTTTATAAAAATAACAAATTATTAAATTGTTTAAAAATCACAGAAATATTTAAAAATTACAAATTGAAAATTATATAGTCTAAAATATAATACTTTATCTAATTATGGAAAATTTACAACATATAAATAAGTATTTTTAACAATTTAAAAATTAGAATATTATTACCGCAAATAAAATTAAATAGATTAAATAAGGATAAATCAAAATGATAAGGTTTAAAATAAGCATAAAACAGGTATAAATTTTATTGGTTGATGTTATTAAAAACCTATATTATCTAATATTATAATTGATTCATTTTTGGAGATTTTTATGTGGGGTTCGATTTTATTATGAACTAATATTTTTGAGGTTTCCAAAAGTGCCCCTCTCTTTTCTTATAAAAGGGCATCTCATCCCTCTCATCATCACACCTTTTTGAGCATTCAAGCTCTTCCAAACCCTGAACTTTACTCTTCTAAACATCCCTAGTAACATTTTTGAGATTCTGGTCTTCTCAAAAGACATACTCTAGTCCTTTAAGAGGAAGTTCAAAGGAGGTGCGTCGAAGAAGAGGTAATATCTTCTACCGATTCTTTCAGGTTTCTTTCTTCTTATACTTATTATTATTTAGTTATTTCATCATAAATTAATAAAATAAGTATCAAAAATATATTTATATGTCATTTTAAATAATAAATAACCCTATTTCAACTTATATCCGTCCTACGAAAAATAAAATCACCCAACGTGCGTACATACGACTTACCGTCTCCACGCCGTGGTGTAATCTGTTTTTCCACCACCACCATAATTGGATGGTTATAATGGTGGAAATAATAACTATATTTGATTATTATAACATCATAATAATTCTAAGATATTATATCATCCACTCCAATTCCATTGAATAATTATGGGAACAATATCATCGCTCGTGTGTACGTACAGATTGCCGTCTCCATGACGCGATGAGAATCATTCTCCATGTTAACCATTCCTGAATGATTATAAAGTATATATAATAAATAATCATGAAATTTATGACATAATAATGCTAATGGATTTATGTATATATATATATATATTTCATTTAATTCCATTCAATTTAATAAGGAAATGAAAACAACGTTCATGCGTACGTATAACCTACCGTCTCCATGAACAGTGTATTTCATTCCATTTATCAATCTATTATATATATTTATATGATTAATAAATTTTATATATACATAATGTTTTAAATTATTTAAATATGTAATCATGATCTAAGAAATTATATGAATAATTACTAGTCAAAACATATACGATAAATGAAATGATTTTACCCAAAATGATGCTTTAACATAGAATTGACAAATGAACAGGTAATATAAAGACATATGTGAATCATATATGATATCATAAATATTATTATTATTTTGTTACAAGATAAAAATATGTTTAAACCTACTATACATGAGTCTTTGACACAAATGGAAGAAATTGGACACAATGTAAGAGATAATTATTCCAATCTCATTCCTATGAGAGATTGTTTATTCATAATTATTTACTGGGGTTATATTTATCATCCATGTCCATGTTTTATATAAATGTATTCATAAAATGTTTAATATTCTTCCATGTATGTTTAAATTCATTTTTACCCTTTTTTACTTTTACCACATGGTATGGAAGGAATCTTTCTTTTGTTTGACATACGAGGTACTTTTTGGCTTTTCCGAAAAAAGTACGAGGAGAATGTTTTTTTAAATTATACGACATGAACAGATTTTTATGGTTTCATAACTCCTTATTTACATGAATATTCCTCTAAAATATTTCAGTATTGTTTTCAACAAATTTTTTTCTTTTAAAATTTCATTTCATTTTTTGAAAATAAAATTATTTTGAAGAAGAAAGGATATTTTCCTCAAGAACTGATTTCAAGTGTTTTATAAAAATTATTTTCTATCTAAGATTATATAGGGTTATGTTTCTATCCCTATAATTACATTCATTAGATTATGATGTACTTATTTTTATGAATAAATTTGATCTTATATGGATTAGGTTATGATGGCATGATGTTTAAGAATCACATTTTTATTACGTGGGTTATTCTATGATATATGACTTATGATTTTGTGGGACACATAAGAATTGTTTAATTATGAGATGGGTGGGACCTATATATGCCTCCAATTCATTGGGTAAATATTTATATCTCATGATATAAACATGGCTGCAATGACAAGTAAATCCGGTTCAGTAATACAAGACTGGAACGACAAGCAAACCTGGTTCAGTAATGGACTTTGTCCACTATGATGGTCTTGGAAGAAATACCTTAGCTGTTACCGAAATCATATCATGTGCTTAAGGGTTTGCCAAAATTACATGTTTTATTACTATGATATTTTATCATGATTTATATTCCTTTGCGATCTATGCCTTTCGTACTAGCATGATTTATTTCACGATTCAATATTTTGATGTTTAAAAATAATGTTCATGTTTTTAAGATCAAATGTATATGATTTGTTTTATTTTCTCCATGATTACCCTTATAATAATTTGAGATCAACCTTTTTATGTTTTATTTTCCCCAGGATATAAAGGAAGGTTTTTGGTAGAAAAAATGGAAGATATTTATGGTAGATGTTGAAGATCTTTCACCATGATTAGAAGATTTTATTTTGAGTTTCCAAAGACACTAAACTAATACGGTCATTGGGTGTCTGTTTGTGTCATGTATTAAGTTTTCTGTAAAAGTAATGTAATGTCTATGTATGTCAAGATTTAGGTCTCTACATTGAATATATATAATTTTACCCAAATATGGATCTACATACTATTCCCCCAATGTGTCCACAAAATAAGAGGCATCATTATCCTTAAGAGAAAACCATTTTATCTTTGTAGGCTCTGAAAACATCATAAGGAAAAATTCCATTCAAGCGTGGTCCACAATCATCCCTTACATACCAATCCCATGCCATTAAATTTGATTTGATGTAAATGACCTTATTCTATTAGACTAGAATCAGTGGTTACTTTATTATCTTGTAATAATATACATGAAATCACATCATAAAGAACCAAATAGTTTTGTAGTATTGGAAAAATAAATACATAGTGAAATCATAAATTTAATTTGAGAAATTAAAATTAAAATAATATTTTCTTAGAGAACACGATTATTCACTTCATGATATCCCTATATATCAATCATAAAAAACATCATTACACACTTCATTGCATCCAAGGGAAAGGAAACACGAGAAAGGGGTCAGCTCACATGCTCAACAAGGGTATGAGTATAAGAGGAACTAACAAGGCATGAATAATATGGAAAAAATAAATGATTATCATGTAACTATATATAAATAATCACATTAGAAAGAAAATCGTCCCTGGATAGAAAATAGAAAAATCACATGGATATCAACAATTAAATTCATAATCGCAGAATAAGTATTGTTGGACATCTGAAACTCCCCATCAAGGCTTTGGTCAAGAAATCTGAAAATTCCCTTAAGGCCTTGTCCCATGAAATCTGAATAAATGGGTAAGGCCTTAGAGAAAATAATTCACTTTATCTCATGAGACCTATTGATGCATCTGGGGTTTATAGTTGCCCCCACCCTTCACATAAAAAGTCTAATTCAGTCATCATATGAATAAATAATATATCTGAATCAATATTACTTAAAAATCAATAAATTTCCATATCAGGAGAACTATCACACGGAATGTAAATACTTCCCCTCAATGAAAATTATTTTAAACCATCTAAATATATATGGTGTATTGTATAATTATAAAATACTCTCAAAATAATATTCAATAAATAATATTTATATATATGAAAATTATTTACAAATTTCATAGAAAAATTATTTAAGAGAATACCTTTTCCACTTGAAAAAATACTTTAAAAAACATAAAAACTATTCTTATAATAAAGAAATGATTTTTATTGAAAATAATATTTTAATATTGAAAATAAAATTTAAATAATTTAGGATTTATGATGGAGGTAAATTTATTTTATTTCATGTAAGTTAAAAAAACATTTTTCTCCCACTTTTGTAAGAAAGGTTAAAAAGTACCTCAATCGGAAAATGAGAAGAACATTCCTTTAATTTTTTTTAAAAAAAATTGATAATGGTATAAATAAATTTAAAAATAATTACATAATAAGAAAATTTTTTATGAATTTTTTTTAAATAACATTTAAATTCAAGATAAATATTCTTCAATTGAGACTTAAAAATAAACAATCCTGAATAATGATGAGATTTTGAAACAAACCCTTACTTCATGTTTTATTTCCTATGAATGTGTTAGAAACTGCTATGTAATAAATTTAAATTTATTATATATCTGTTATGGAACCATAATCATATATATTATATCATATATTATTTACTTATAATATTTTATCACAAATTAATTTTTAAAAATAATTTTATGGGTAGTAACTACTATGTTTTTCATGTTAGATTGGGTTCGATAGTTTCAGTACTTGTATTTAAAACATGGTTGAATTAGCTCCATAATTTTTATACTAATATTAATGTAAAATATAATTATTATATAATTATTTATAATAATCCATAAAATATAAATATAGAAAATTTATTACACCATTCACGGAGACAATAGGTTGTACGTACACGTGAATATTGGTTTCAATTTTCAATGGATGAAAAGAAAGAAATGTAAATAATATTTCAACTTTATAGAATAATTATTATAACATATATATAATATAAATTCATTATATATAACCTAATTACCATCCATGTAAAATAGGAATGAAAAATGAATCACATAATTTTGTGGAAGTGGTAGTCCACACGTACACACGAGAAACATTATCATTTACAAAAAGATTAGAAGGTAAGAAAATAGATATGATATTATAATTATAGAGTTATAATTACTTCATAATTATCATATATAATCATTATTTATATATTTATAACCATCTACTAAAAGTGGTGATGAAAATGAATTACATCGCTATGTGAAGACAATAAGTCATAAGTACGCATGAGTGATATTTTAGCTTTTCAAAGGATAACAAAGAGATGGAAAACGGTTTTACAATAATCATTATAAAATATCTGTATATTTATGATTGTATAGTTATTATTTTATGATTATTAAAAACACATTAATAGGAAGTATAATAAGAAATAACTCAAAATATTTGGTAAAAATGATTACCTCTTCTTTGGTGGAACCCCTTTAGATATATTCTTAAGGGAACTAGGGTTAATATTTTAGAAGTTATAGAACCTAAAATAACTTTTATACTGATTATTATAATATTAATGAGTTGGGTATGGTTGATCTAGATAGATAAAATTGGTTTTAATAAGTAAGGGAGGAGGTTCCCTTTTATAGGTGAGGTGAGGGGAACTTTTGAAATTTCTTTAAATATTAAACTAATATAAATTTTTATTAATTAGAAAATGGAAATAAATTGATAAATTTATAATATCAGGTGAATAAAAGTTTAAATATTTTCATAAAATAAAATTTTGATAATTCTTGGATATGTTTTCACCATTATCTTTAAGTTTTAACCCCCATGAATCCTTTTGACAATTAACTTACTACTCAACTTTTTTACCCCTAGCAGTCAATAATATTACTATATAATTAATTAATACCAATAAATGGACCATTGTAGATGTATTTAACCATATACCATTAGTTGGGAAAAATATAATTTGTATTTGAATTTTAAATCTTTTAATAAAATATTTGTTTTTAACATATAAGTAATGTCGATTTTAGAACTACTAATTTAGTTTGACATTAATAAAATAAATATATCAAATAAAATTGAATAAAATTAATAAATACCTACATAATCTATCATTTATATCTATAAAATTCGTGGGTAACATTAATTATTTCAAATGATATCACTTTTAATGATTTTAGTATCATTTAATTTATTTTTTCATTAATTAAATAATTACAATGTCAATATTGTGTAAGAAATTAAGGTAATTATTTCGTAAAAAAAATAAAAAACAAATTAAAATGATGAAGATAAATCATTTATATTTTTAAATATTATTTATAACTAAACATATAATCTATTTTTCATGTATTAAAACTTATATATTTATTAAAAACAAGAGAGTGAAATTTTTGAATTTTCTTTACGTAAAATACAATAAAATTAATAAACTCATAAAAATAGAAAAAAATTTCACCAAACATAATATTGGATGATTATATATGAAATGGAATCATCAATTAAAATCAATTCCAGTTTTAGTGTCATTTTATAGTCCTTACCATATTATTTCTAATCACTAATTACCTAATTTACCCTTTACTGTGATGACAGAAATTACTAAAGTTACTATTGATATTCACAAAAAATAAGAGTCATATTTAAGAAAAATTTAACTCTTAATTAAATATATGGGATCCATTCCTTAATTTTAAATTTCAATAATTTGTTTAAATTAATTTAATATTAAAATAAAAAATTCAATGAAAATTTGTTTTTCCGGAAAAAGGTATTATTGAGTACAAATATTTTTTATACCAAATTCATCCATAAAAGTTATTCTATAGAACATAATTATACTATAAATAATATTATCGAACCAATTTTACTTTTAAAATATTTTAAAAAACTGGTAATTTTATAATTTTGGAAATGAAAATATAGTTTTCAATAAAAGTAGTATTTTTCATTATTCTCTAGAATATCATTCTTTTCAAATAAAATCCCAAAAAATTACAACTAAGAAAATTTTGATTTTATGATTTGAAAAATTAATTTTCTAAAAGTGAAGAAATTCGGTTATATGATTTTATCATAATTTTTTTTGGAAGAAGACATATAAAATGAATTTACCAAAATTTGTGTATTCATTTCCTAATAATTAATCAATAAATTTTTATTGATTAAGATATATATATATATATATATATTTCATAATATGGTTAATCATACTCAAACTGCCCAAATTTAATTTCTAGTTTATAACATTAATCTTAAAATAATAATAGTTTAATAGTGTATCATGATTAGTTTAAGCTCGATGTAGCGTGTTGTATACAATAACAAAAATAGAAGCATTTTAAAATATTAGTGTTGTGTACATCACAAGATATAAAATAAATTAAATTTATTTCAAAAAACATATTTTAAAATTTTGGTTACTTACATTCAAGAGTCTTGAGATGATGGTTTATAACTCCCCTCAAAATGTCCAGACTATGATGGAAAATTCATCACATATAAGTCCTTTTTTGGTCGTTTTTCTGACATAATTTGTCAAATACATGTGAAACTAAACTATAAAAAAACATATATACTAACTGTATGATGTTAAAATTCACGTTCAATGTATCCAATTCTAGATATAAAAACTATATGGATGAATTCCATTTCAGAAAATGTAAAACTATGCATTGTTCTGGCCCTTATGTTAGAGGATCCCTAATTCCAGTTTTGGTTTATCACTTCTATGTGATGAGAGAATCCCACCATCATTCCATGATTCTCACACTGAGTGGGGATCATGTGGTCTTAAGAATCTTATTAAGGGTCTCCACACATGGTCAAGAGGAACTAAGGAAGCCTTCTGGTCAAAGAATCATGGGCTTAAACTAGGCGTAAATCATTCTCAATAAAATTTTGTGATCTAGGGCCTCCCCAAAACTCTTTTCTTGTCATATTTTTTTAAAAAATTCTTGCAACACATCCCCTCCCAGAATCCCTCCATTCACCATCAGTCCAAATATCATGGTCTTAAAATGTGCGTACCTAGGCCCTTTTGGTCCCCAATAAACACTTGACATGCATCACCCGTGATTATTTGAAAAATAGTTCCCCTTCATGTTTATTTCTAACTTAATATTAATGCCTCTTTTTGGTTCTAGTTTCCCAAAACACCAAATTTTTAGAACTACACGTGGCTTGATTCACTCCCTGATGAGATACATAGTGAAACTTGAATCCTACGTCCTAGCCGAGTCACAATATGATAAAAATACCCTCTCCCCCCAAATGAACTTAACTAGAATATGGAACATTATTCTCTCAGAACTATGTGTCGATTTATTATAACTTTGATGAGATACGTAGTTATGTTCAGACCCCTTATTCTAGGTCTAGCCAAGACACAAAAAATCATGCCCCTCTCTCCTATATATTACCCTGATCCATGAAAGATATTTCAACATGGGTTCTTTAATTAATGAACTCATGATTGATGAAAAATTCCTCCTTATTATATATTATCTATGTCTGTTCTAGATATTTTCCACTTAGTAATATCCAATTCTGGTCTAAATACTCCCATCATACTTCTTGGATACTCCTGTTTGTAAATAACACTTCATGTATTGGGTAACTAAAAACCTCACAAACAATTCTTATGTATTGGTGATAAATTTATCCAACTACAATGTGAACCTTTTTTATAATATGCACAAAACACCCAAAATATGGATTTTTATATTATTTCTCCAATGTGTCCTGTCAACTAATGGAATATTCATCCTTGAGAGAAAGTCCTTTTATCTCCATATGCAATGAAAATGTCATAACTATGCTTCCTTTCAAACATGGTCTATGTTTATGACTAATTTATAAGTTCAATGTCATCAATTTCGATATAAGAGCCCCAATATCATGATTTATAGTTTCCCTCTTCACATTCAATCGATGATGGATCATTTTCACATGATAGGTCCCATTTAGATTGTGTTCCCTATCTCAATGGTCCAAGCATCATGACCTTAAATATAATGATTCCCCTTTATTTAGGATGGTCTATACTAGAATCAAGACTCCATATTCACATTGGGGTTTCTCCTTTCCCTTACGGGATAGTTTGTATCATGCCTGGTCAAAGATATTTGAATTAAAACATCACTTACATTAGACTACAATAAAATACCTTAAACTACCAATGGAAAGAGAAATAATACACAAAAGTTTGAAAACCCTCAAAGGGTAACCCTAAGAAAATCAAGTATCTACTTACTAGACATGAATTTGAAATGATCTAGGAAAAATAAAGCGTTTGAAATTCAAAAGGCACAAAACTCATTAGTTTGAAAATCATTAAAGTGTAGAATAGGAATATTCGAATTATTTTCCAATAAGTACTCTTTATATTAGTCTTAGGAAAAAGTTGTGGAAATGGAAAAAAAGATGTAATGTTTATGGGGACTATTTTGCAATCCCAACAATAGTTAAGACATTCTCTCTATGTCCCCTTGCCTATGAAAAAGGTAAATAATTACTTCATTCATTAAATTGATGTAAAAAAACCTACAAGAGAATGATACAAGATTAATCATTCAAGCTACCCAAAATTGGTGTTATGGTGATGGTAATTATACCTATACCAACCCATAAGTCACACCAAATATGAAATAAATTGTAGTAGAACATTTTAAATTAAGTATTGAAAATTAAAACTAATATTTTAATATGGCGTTTGAATGGTCAAAAATATCTTGATGTTTCTTTTTTAGGTATTGTAAGGTTTTATTAAAAAACAATCAAATTGAAACAAAAGATAGAAAACTGAGGGGAAATAATTTTTATTTTATTAACCAGAAATAGAGAATGAGGATCGTTCACAAATCCAGTGTATCAACATGACATTTTATGTAAATAAATTTGAATAAAATAGTTACAACACACATTTGGATATTCTTTTAAAATAATTTATCCAATTATTGATTAAATTTATAGAGGGATTGTTTTAGTATTGTTCTTTTATCCTCTTTTATTTCAGAAAATGGGAGTGTTCATTCGATATAAACACTCACCTATCAACTTATTTTATAGGAATATACTAGTATAGTTCTTACTAATGATATATGTACTTTCACTCTCATAACATGAGCCTTATAATATTACAGTTCAATAGTTTTTATATCTATTGAATAATGATGTTTTTCCTTCTCAACAACCAAAATTATGCATACCTATAATATCATTTTCTAGATATTCCTCATGATAGTTTGCAATCTCAAATTGGAATATATTGAATTATCAGGCTACCATATCCTCTCAAGAGATGATAACTTAAAGGATATAGGTGTGATAGTGTTGGTAATGAAATCCACTTACACCCAATCCATATAAGAGCTAATAGAGACTTTCAACCTTATTAATAAAATTTTCCAAAGTATAATCCATTATAATAGTGAAAACATGGTTCCAAGATCATTTTTATACAACCTAAATTTTGAGGGAAGAATTGGGATATAAAGTCTATTTACACACTCTCATAGATACATAATCTAGAATCATGTTTTTCATGGAAAACATTTTCTTGAATGATAATATAGAAATATAACCACTTTCTATTATTGCCTCCTAGTTCACCTTAGGGATGAGGCTAGTGGGAATGACACCTCCTAATGAAGTTCGTACTTCCATTACAGTACGATCAATTTCAACCTTGTTTCAAAATTCCATAACCATGCCACTTTTGATGCGAGAGGGACTTAAATATGAAAATTTACCACAATTCTTTAAATGATTAGAAATTTGATTTTTCATTTGGGAAATCGGTGCCAAAAACATGTCCAACGAGGGACTCAAGAATATCAATGGGGTATTTAACCATCGAATTGACTTTAATGACATACCATTTGGATAATAATCCACCCATGATTTGGAATAATCCTATGAAAAGTTAGTGAGAGTACCAATGTGAAGTAGTAGGATCTTCATGCCAGTGTCCTCATGCATCGGCATCAACTAAAGTTGACAGAGGATATATGAATGTGACTCTCCCAGAATACTTTTAAGAGGTAATGGAGTGACTTTTACAGAAATCCAAACTTCTATGAAAACTTATAAGGGGTGTAATGTTTGAATATTATCTTTCTATCTATTAAAGAGGTTATAATCCCACCTCTATGTGAGATGATATAAGAAAATTATTTTGAGGTTCCCCCAACATTATCAATCTCTATTCTAGAATGTAAAATGTAAGGAATAAAGATAAAGTCAAGGGGATTTTGTAGTATCTCAATAAAACCATCGACATCTAAGGATGTCAGAAAAATAGAATAAATATAGACCAATTTTGGGGAAAATGTAGAATAAATAATTTTTTCGGTATATTGATATTAATAACACTAAAAGTGTTCCATTGTATAAATATATAAAAATTGGAATGGTCCACTAAAGTTATGTAGAGACCTTCCTTCTTATACATGAACAAACAATTTATAAATATAATCAATAGTGAGTTTATATAAGTTGAAGAGATTTCCTCCTAATATATACACCATCTTCAATGTGAAAATCATAATGCCTAAGTATTCAAAATAGGATAGGAAATTCCATCCTCTTTGGAGCTTGCTGAATATACTACAAACCTAAAATCAAAAGATATGTCCATCCGAATCTTGTAACCCCACATTCTTTATTGAATCAATTAAAGGGTAGCCTAGTATAAACCGGGAACACAAAGATACTATTGAGTATGGTGAGCCTGAGTGTGCCTAACCGTTGTCTTTGTCCCTATATAGTCTTTGTTTTTTCCATGTATTACTTTATAATTTTATATTGAATATATTTGAAGCTAGGAACTAAGACAAAATGATATTTCATGGTTTGGTAATCCTATAATTAATGTTTGAAATATATTAAATATAGAAAATATCACATGTGTGTAGGTTTCATGAAAAGTGGAATAAATATTTAAAGGATACTTGGATCAGAAATACGAGGCCTTTTTTAGTTCATAGCATGGGTTTTACGCTAAGTGAGGCATAATCTATGTTGGAATCATGTGTTGGGATTAAGATCCTTCATGGGTGAATAATTAAAATTAATTTAAATATATTTATTTAATCAATTTAATTAAAATAATAACATTATAATGTAAAATATATACATTTATATGGATAATTTTCATGGTTATCTGCATAAACCTACATATTAAAGAGATGGAGAGAGGGAGAGTTGGAGGATGTAATGACATACGATTCTAGACGGGATCAAGGATCATCGATGAGTGTGAAAAAAGATTCTCAGAGCCCTCCAATGAAAAAAATACCAATTATTTATTCATTAGTGATTTATCCATATCATGGAAGGAAATTAATTTTATGTTTATTTATCCCTATAAAATTATTCTTGTGAATAATGTGAACCAATCAACTAGTGAATTGATTCAAAGATAGTGCATATTTTGGGTATGGGTTAGATTATTCTAGATTGGGAAATTTTTATTATTGATTATATTTTATCTATTCATTCATCATTCCAATGATAATGAATCATGGTGAATATGATCACTGGATGAGGTCCACTCCTCATTTTATTGTTTTGTTCATTTCTTCCCCTATGATTAGAACATTCATTGCATGAAATTTCATTGGACCATAGTTGATGAAATAGCTAATATTTTATCATTTCATGATCATTAATTGGAAAAAAATATTGATACTATGGGTAAATATTATGATTGAGGATGAAATTGAGATGTGGTGAAGATTTAGGATGTTCAAAGTTGAATTAAAACAAATCAACAACTTTTGTTATTCCTGGATTGATGGTGTAGCAATGGATGGTACATGCGGGCGTTTCTAGAGTAGTTTCAAGGTCCAGATCCCAATGATTAGTGATCGGTGATGGAAAGTGTCGAACGACCCTAAAACATTGTATTTCAGTGAGTTTTTTAGTAGTAGTGACATGATGGATGACACAAAGAATAACCCATGAGTTTTGTGGAATTCAAGGGTATATGGTGTGTAATCCAAAATTACACAACATGTGGGTCCACATGAGTGGAAGCTAGGGTTAACAAGTAGATATAAATATCACACACTATGTGGTGTCTAGATGACTAGATAGAGGTGAATAGGGTGTACAGTCCCCTGAAGTAGGGTGGTGTTACATGATTTGTGTTCTATTCTACTTTCTGTGTAATACCTGGAAGACAGATCAGTGTGCACAATGTGTACACACTCGGAGATCATGTGGCCTTACACAATATTTGTAGCAAGCCACACACAATATACTTAGACATGGATATGGGTATGATATGTCATACATGGGTAGAACCCAGTGCCAAGGAGACACACCATGTACCTTATCAAAGAAGTCTTAGAGCCCTTTTCCTCTTCAGATTGGACATATTTCATTATGGTAAGTTACCTTCATCCATTACCTGAGGGTTTAGTATGTAGATAAGTCCTATGCATAGGATGTGGACCCCCATTGAGGAACTTCATTCTTAGATAGTGGTTAGAATCCTTTCGTGAGTCCCGTAGTGATAAACTCTATCAACATCATTTTCCCTAGGTGGGGTTCTTGGTATTTTCATGACCAAAACTATTTGGTAATTGATCCCATACTTATCAGGTTAATCCATATTGGGGTTTTGGTATATCCCATGGACATGGGTATGACCCCCCATATGTGTATATATCTCTTAAAAATTCTAGCATGTACTTATTATTGAGATAACCGAGGAGAATGACATATATAATGGATGAGATTAATGCTATATGACTCATAGAATGTGTTATCCCAGATGAGTGTCACATGGAACCATTGATCCTGAATCCCAATTTGAATTTATGATTATGTCCTTGCCTTGAGACTATGTGTCTACTATGAGGATGAATAGATATTATTATAATGTATTCTATTGAAATATCTAAGTGATATCCTGATTATAAATCTTTATTTTATATGCTCAGTGATTTTAGGGTGTCCTAATGGGTATTAATATACTCACATATGCCTGGGATTTTCCCACACATGGAATTTCTTATGCAAACAACAGAATTTTTGGTGGATCCCTAGAGGGACCAATACCAGTTGGAGCTTAGTGATCCAGAAATACCAAGGTGTGTTCTGAAGGATTCATTTATTTAATTCATCACGTAAATTATTGGTTGGAATGGTTTAAGTTTCATTTTTTTGTATTGTATATGGCCCTTTCTTTCCATTTTTTGTTGTCATACTCCAATGGGGATATTTTATATATATTCATGTGTGGTTATCAATTGTTTTAGATTTTATCATTTTATGGGTTTGGAGATGCGTGTGTTTGTATAGGTACATTAGGTTATCTACTCCCATGTTTGTAATTTTCCTACTTTGTGCTAGTCGACAACCCATGATTTATTTGGGGAAGGATTAGGGTTGTTGTGATTCTGGCCCCATTGGACCGGGTTGTGACAGTCCTTCTAGGCTACAAGAAGAGTTGTTACCAGTAAAAAAAACATGATTATATAGCATATATGAAGGGGATATACCAATTAATTATTTTACATAGTTAATAAGTAACTAAATAGGGGATAAATCTATTCATTGTCTTCCTAGATGTTAAATTATATAAGGAAATCACCATAAACCATCCTAATAAGAATGATTTATCCTAGATTATATATATATATATATCCCATAAACTGATCCCGACTTCACCATGTGGTAAATGAAATGTGTTGGTGTTCAAACACTAATGACTGATCAATTTTCTTAAAATATTGATTTTTAGATACATTATAAATTAGGGAACCCATAATTCATGGTAAAAACCAATGAACTCCAATATTTCAAGAGATTGTATAAAGTTCAAATGCATCCATAAAACCAAGGTCCATTCATTTAAGAAACTCTAACCGGACCGTAAGTCCCACTCTGAACTCCACCCACATTGGAACTATCCCACAAAAGGTAAATAAAGGTTGGATAGTTTAGAGTGTTAGGTTGTAATGTTATATCATTGATATCCTAGATACCTTGATTCTATGAAGTGGTATTCAAAATGAATTCATTACCTTGGATTAACTATGGGATTAAATAACATGTGGTAGGGGATTTAACTTGAGCATAGTTTGAGGAATCCTTGAACCAAGTTGATGTAAAACTTTTACTAGAAATTAAAATTAGGGTGTCATCTTACAACCCAAAACTGTATAGAGGAAATCTACTAGAAAGTGGGTTACTCTAAAAATCAGGTGAAAGAATATCCTTTAAGATCAAATCCCATTGAATAATATGGAATCAAGGGGTGACCTTAATGTTTCTAGAAATAACAATTCTATTATCAATGGATAACATTAAACCAGATAGATTCCTCAAATCACAATCCATTTTGTCTCTAAAAAAAATTAATAGAAACTCTAGAATCTAGAGAAGACGATAGAGAGAAATTTGATAAAGACAGTGCATACAATATAGCATAGTATGTAGACCACATATAATTCATATGGATACATAGATTATCCCATGACTATATGAGATTAGTTTCAAAAAAATTAAAGAATTTAGTTTATTGGAATACCAGTTAACGAGCTACAAATATATATTATGCGAAAGAGTTTGATCTTAAATAGATCTGATCATGTAGAAAGAACCTTGGTTCAAATAATTTGAGGAAAACAAAAACCAAATTTTATTGTTATGTGAAAAACAAGTTCACATAAAACGTTTATATAGTCATGGTCCTTCATCTAAGTCTACCTATATAAAATGAGGTACTCAACTGAGCTAAGTTTCATCCTCAGAATGGAATCCTCCTCATGATTAATGGACACAGTTCTAAAAGGGGAATTTTTTTGGGATTGAAATTTTCATGAAGAATCCAATGAAACTATTGGGATAATATTGAATGATACCAATGAACCAATACAATGGATACAGGAGGAAAATCAGTGAAGTTTGGGAAACCATATAAGTATAAACATTTTCCACATAGCACATACACTATAAAAAACTCATTCTTTCATCCCATCACCTACAAATTATTTTTTTTGCAGTGTGAGGTGGTTGATCTTACACCTCATAAAAAAATTTCATTTTGGTGTGATGCAGGCTATCTCACCAACACAAATGATTTTATTTTATGTTGTGAGGTAGGTTATTCCTGGTAATACAAATGATTTTCATTTGTCGCATAAGTTATCATTTATCATACATCACATAGATTTTAGTATTTTATGTGAACAAATGATTTGTTAAAGAAGTTTTTCTAATTTCCTATAAATAACCAATAAGTCCCCCTAAAATGGAGAATGATAATGAACTAGGATAAATACTGAGTGAGAGAGATTCCCTAACACAGATAATTCACTTACCGTAATAGAAAAAGAAATTCCCTTTGATGAAATTTATAGGGATGGTTATCATTTGTGAATGGGGAGACGAGTCTGGTCATCTACAATAGGAATACTCCCCTTTTACTACAATACCCCTTCATAAAGAAAATCATCTTTATGAAAGGGCACACCACATTGATATCCACAATCTTCATAACGATAATATTAGGTGTAATGAATTATATTTAGGGTATCTATGTTTCCACTATCATCACCCAATCATCCCATTTCATTTTACTTGTCTTATCCCCTCCAAGACAAATAAAAAATGTTCTATCTAAAAAAAATACAATTCCATTAATGAGACCTCCCCCATAACCACCATGCTCATATGGCCTAGTTGTGGGACACATCAGTGGGTCCCTTTTTTATCATGCACTTCCTTGGTAAAATATATCCTCAAATTTACCCCCCAAGTAGGTGGGGTCCTCAGGATATTCATAATAAATCATCCCTATGGTAATTAGGATCCTTATCACAGATTCAGTAGTGGGAGGCTTCTCGATTCAGGTAGCAGTATTCATTCACTTCTTATTTCCTGAAATGTGAAGAGAATCAGGTTTTATCTCTGTATTTTTTTACAATAAAAATATATTTACGTCACACCATGGGGTTTAGAAATATTTAGAATTTGGGAATGATAATTCCACATATTTCTTCCTAACTACACCATTGTATCCTCTCCATCATCCAAAAATGAACAAGGTGTAAATATCCAGAATTTTAATCCCTACAATATTAATCACCTATACTTTTATGCAATATATCACACTTATCATTCCTTATATATCCCCACCCATATCCATTAGTGGATGTGGATGAAATTTTAACAATGTGTTTTAAATTTAGGTATAACCCCTTCCCACACATGATTGTGTGACATGAAGATCATATACTATATATTTTTTATCACATCAAGTGTGAATCACAGGGGCTTTAATCCACCATAACCATTATTGGGCCATATTTTCAATAAAACCCATCCCTGACTCGGAGGTCCACATTCCTCCCAAGATCTATCCTATCTCATCCTCAGTGTCTCTATATTCGCGGTGAGAGAATATTAAAAGGTCTATAATATTTGTATGATCACCCCAATATCATATAGATGCATTACCTCTGGGATATACTAAAAATTTAATCCCATGTGCAATCCAGACACCATCCTTTTCTAGAAACCTTTATCCAAGACATCCTCACCAAAAAACATTAAAATTCAAGGTCTAGTTCTTTTTATATGACTTTAAAAGGTATAATGTGTCCCTTTAAGTGGCACCAAACTATGAGGGTTCTGATTTCTATCATAAGGATAAATAATAATCCCTTCTCATGTAACTGATCCCAATATCAAAATAATACATGTATCATTTGATGTTAATAAATCATAGAGTATCCCACCATGTGTCTTAAAACAATCTTTACTAAATGATAAAAAAACATAGAACCTCTAATATATATTGATGGTACCATTGATGGACAAGATATGATAAAAATAAATGTTTTTACACCTATAGAATCTAATAAATTATTATTAGAATAAGGGAGACTAGTACCACAATTGGTATTTGGTAAGGATTTAAAAACATGTTATAAATATATAAGAGAGTCTTGGAGTTGGAAATTAATCCCCTCAAAAGGGTGTGATGATCCCGAACTCCCATCCTCTTGACCTATTTGAGTTTTTAAGAATTTTTGTTAGAATACTCAATGATCAACCACCTTTGGAAAGTAGGGATATGACCCATCATAGTTGTGAGAAATGTTGGGTGATTTTGATTCCCAGAATAAAATCAATTGGAAATTTCCTAAAATAGGAGTGAAAAATAATAATTTTCTATTATTAAATTTGTATCATAAACATAAGTAAGCATGGTATTTTAACCCTTCATAGTGATCATTTATCTCTATAAGGGATTCCATTAACTAGGTTTTTGGGATGAAAAATTTTGGTCCTTTAAGAAGGATTAATTGTGGATCATCCCTATCATGGGTTTTCGGTAGGTCCCATACATCATTATTTTCATTGTCATTTACAGTGATTAGTACTACTGTTGGTGATCTTAAAGGACAGAAGTAAGTACACACTTTAAAGAATGTAGGTTTTTAGAACCAAGGGTATTTGGGTTGTAGGTTGAAAAAATATAAATCATATTTGGGATAATACTATAAAGTTAAGGTTGAGTTTACATAGCTGGTAAAGAGAGATGGTAACTTCTTTTTCCCAATATACCTCCTATTTTATCAAATTGGTTGAACATGGAGTCTGAAGACAAAGGGATATGGTTTGTAGTGGGCATCATTGTGGTCATAATTTTTGAGTGACTAAATGAGATTAAATATTATTTAAATATATGGTGTGCAGAATATTATTTTAAAAGAGTATATATTCTTTATATATTTATGTATTCAATGAATATAGAGATGTTTAGTGAACTTTTTAAGTCATAGAAATTTTTTAATAATGATTTAGAGAAAAGGAATGTATTTTCTGTAGGATTTTAATGATACATAGATTATTCATTAAATTATGTATGTTAATCACAAAGGAATTATTTCATGATAATTGAGTGGAAGGATTTTTGAAACCACAAGAGGAAAGTCTTATGTAAATAACAAAAAGGGATTTATTTGGGAAGGAATGGTGGTTTTTTTTGAAAACCATAGAAGAGGATCATATAAGTAATCCATGAAGGAAATGTCATTTATTAATACTTAGCTATGATTCCAATTTTCCATAAGGAAATATTATATTAATTAGGGATTTGAGAAGATATTTATTGTAGTTTTTTACTTAGTGAGTTTTCGGGACTTTTCCTATAAATATCTCACTAATAATTTCATTCAAGATGAATGAATGACATCAAAGAATATTAGATAATTAATTACATTTTTTATGCCCATGAATCCAACACAATAATAAAAATGAGGGAAACCAAATGGCCACAAACCACTAATACTTGGATTATACACCTACTTTGAAGTCCATATATCTATACCATTCGAATAAATAAAAATTTAACTTTTGGATAAGAGACAATGGGAGATGAACAATGTATAATAAAAGAGAGTAGTGCACCATGTTTGAGTTGGTTTTCTAGAACCAATTGTTTATAATTTGGATCACATGTATATTCAAATGGGTGAATATCAATTAAAGAAGTTATTATATACAATTCAGTTTTTTCATGACTATAATGTAATAATGTCATATATTATCTATCACATTGAAAAGGGCATAACAATTCCCCACATTAATGAGTAACTTGAATTTCCATGATGATATTCCTAAACCTAGTTATATAGTTGGATAACATTTTATGATGGGGGAATATAGTGTGTTTAATGTTAGGTGTTAGTACTCATAAGAATATGAGGCTTCATTTCATGAATTTATCATTATTAATCTCCATGGTGGGAGATTTTATGAATATATCTACCCATAAGAATTATATATGTTTATGTCTGAAAAAATATTCCTATCTGTGAGTATTATTAATGGTACTTAGATTTTAAGATTATTATTAATCCATGTCATGACACACACACTTAGATTTGTTGTCCAAAACCATCAACCATATGTTCATGTTATATAAGTTATGTTTTTTACATCATGAATGACATGTTATTAATGACTAATTCATGGAATGAATTTCAAATCTCACATTTATTGAATTTTATATCCTGAACCTTGGATTGAAATATATCTATCGTGTAAAATTATATTTCCACGGTGTATGGTGAGTTTATTTTATATCTTAAAAGAAATAAATATCAAGAATATAAGTTGATGACATGGTTGTTAAACCTAATTTATGAGATATTTCAATAGAGGGATAATATTATACTATGAGAATTTGTATTTAGTTGTCACCATTGTGATATTAAAATATTTCTTATGAGTTCTTGGAACCATTTTTTGACCACAATCACGGACTTTAGGAAATACTGCTTAATACCAAGGAGAAATAATACTAAAGGGTAAAACACTAAGTGTTTCCATTGATCTCAATTATATTATATTTGAATTTATCTATTGTAATAAATATTTCTCTCAAGATCAGGGAATAATTTTATTTAAGAATATGTGATTGCATAAATTAAATAAATATTTATTCATAAGGTAATCGTTATATTGGAAGGACATATAATATTTTTTTTATTGAAAGAATAAAATTTTAATTCATTTAGGGATTAAATAAATTCCAAGGAGTATGAGAAAACCATGTTTGTTTATGGTGATAAATATTAATTTTCAACCTGTTAAAAATAATATTTATCATTGTACCAGTTAGCACAGACCATATAATAATAATATTATTACTATAATTACATGACATGAGGTCATATAAGGTTTAATGTATTATTTAATAGTTGATGTGAAATTAAATAATATTTTAACCCTAACACTGCCTCTATAACTAGATGAATATGTCTATTATGTTGAGATTGATCAAAATTGACAATAAATAAGAATAATTAGATTTTGATATCTCACTCAAGACCAACAAAGGATCTAGAGATAATCCTACATACTTATTCTTCTCAATAACAAGAGTCCAAGGAATATTCTTCAAGATATAAGGAATTGTCCTTATGATCTTGAAAAACACCACAATATGATCTATCCTCTATGTTAGAACCCATTAATCCATTGAAATTGTTCATAGATCAAAGGAGAAAGTTTGGATAACCTCTATAGGGATTCTACACTTGGATCCTACAAGCACAATTATTCTAAACTAAGAAGGATTTTTTGATTATCACCAACATCATTGAAGAAATATCTAAAGACTGAGGTATTATTTCTTCTAATATATTTAAACTAGTTATAAATTTGACATGAAAATATATCCTCTTAGTTCGAGAATATATCATTGGAAATATTCATTAAAAAACATTACTGGTCATGTAATTCATGTCCTGTACAATATGAAAATGATCCATCAATTATGATATCTTTCAAGTTAGGATCTATTCAATTAGCACTACACTATGATTTGAATTATATCACTAGCCATTTCAGCCTTTTGGAGAAAGTCATAGGTAATTATAGAGGATAAGAAAATGATACTAAGAAAATGATAGTAGGATAAACCCACATGGCTATTGGAAAAACTCGTATTTCACTAACTATATGATGATCATGCACTGCATGGTTTTTATCCCTACCTCAGCTACTCTTACCTCACACAATCTTCCTTTATTCCATGCTATTTTATAAAGCTACGAGGTTAATTATACTTTTAATTGGGGAATTTGTCTTGTACTTAGAGAATTAATAAGTTACCAAGAAAATTATTCTTCTCATAGGAAAATTCTTCTTGTACTAGGTGAATTGCAATTATACCAGGGGAATTTACCAACAGAAAAAGTGAATTACATGTGGTCAATAGATTCTTTTTACTTAGTGTGAAATGAATACCTCTGAAATTGGAATTCTGAGACCTCAATTGAATGAAATAACTAAACTATATTATGTCATGAAACTTTAATGTTTTATATTTATAGGTTGAAAATCCTAAAATACCAAAGAATCATAATTTAAAACTACTTCAATGCATCTAAAAAAACATGATTAGGTCATGTGCATCAATATTCAACCCATGAATCACGGCTTCCATTTATAAAAAGATGATCTTAGTTATTATCCAAGATAGGAGGAACCATCAAGGGAATAAATATCATGTATTTCCATGATATTAGGGATATATATTTGGAAGACATCAGAGAGATCTCATCTAACTCAATAGTAGATTTTTTCTCTATCTCACAAGACATGCCAAATAGGGAATCCCTCCTAGAGTAAGTCTCTATGCATATTTCATGGATCTCACACTCCCACTAATTCCATATTTCAAACCCCATCCTGGCCTATAAAAAGGTAATAAGATGGAAGTATAACATCTTGATTCATAAATGAGACCAAAGAGGTTCCCATTTAAGATTTATACAATGATGAATCATCAATGGGATAAGGAATGAGAAAGATCCTTGAGCATACTCAGTGTGTAAGCCTCATTCAAATCCAGTTCCATCCTCTAATACACACACCAATTCATCCATTATCTCTTATGCATCGCACTAATCTTGAATCAAGTGATATTAGATATACATGTTGATAATGCTAATAATATCAATAAACATCCTTCTTAGGCCTCTTCCTTTCATGTAATCCCCAAAACAACTTTCATCCCGGGCCTTCTCTATAATACCCCACAGTTTTCCAAAAATAAATTTTAATGCATTAATTTTTTTAATTTAGATATTTATAACTAGAATTTAAAAATAATTTTTTTACTTTTAGGTTCTGAAATTAATAAAATGGTCACCTAAAATTGTGTACAATAAGTTATTTAGAGCTTAATGGAACCAATTTATTTGATAAATAGTAACATACCCTTATAAATAGTAATATTAATATTAATATGACCCCAATGAATAGTAAATTGTACTATTATTTTATTTTCTTAAGGATTGAATATAATGAAATTTTTGTAAAATTTTCAATGTGATATAAAAGTCATTATAGTTTTAAAAATGTTAATGTTTGAATTAAGTATGATTTTATTTAAAAATTAAATTAATAATATTTAGAAAACTATTTTATAAAAATGGAGTTCATTTTTTAATTCTAAATTCCATGAAATTGTAAGGTTGAATTTTTGGTATTTTTCTGAAATTCTTGAATATTCGATGAATAGTGAAATATTTTAAAATACCGTATAATCAAATTATCAGTAAAATACACTATTTATGACATAATAAGCGATTTAAGACCACATGGTTCGAACTAAAATGCCATTATTACTATTTTGGGTCACATTAATTAAGACTATTCGTAGTATTGATCAAAAATATTATAATAATGATTAAAATAATGTTAAATACCTCCTCTCCACCACTATAAATACCACCCTCATTTCCATCTTCCTCCAACAACTCTCAAGCCTTGATAATTACATAAATTCTGTACAATAATCTTCCCAAGCCTATTTTCCATGTCCTAGAGCTTCTAGTATCACTAAAAGAGCAAAACCAAAGGCCTTAAGAAAGATTTCAAGGAGAAGAGATCAAGAGGAAACATCCTCTTTTATTTTCTTTCTTTTCTTTCATTTTATGTTATTATTTTTCATTCACTTTGGATTATATTGGTATTTTTCAATACATATCCTACTTAATACCCATATTATGTAATAATTATTAGATACCCCATTTCTCTCATCAAACTATTTTATTAAATTTTGTGTGACGTCGTTAGGTTGCCGAATTTTCGTGAGAGATTTCTCAATTTTTTTTTTTGAGTTCATTTCTTTTCTTTCCTCACCTCCTCTTATCTAGGAGGAATTAAATCTTTAGAATAATGTATATTATGGATTTTATCATGTTCATGGTAAATTCCTTATCAATATTCTTTTCCTCCCCCACATATTCAAGGAATTAGAAGCATTGTCTGTGACGTGTCAAATTACCTACATCATCAAAGAGGTTATTTCAATTTTTTTTAATTTATTAAAGGCTGGACATGACACCATTTTTATGGTTTAAACAGGTTATAATATATTTACTATGTCTCATTCATGGTTTTTAATACTTTTTTTACACATGGTTTTAATTTATAAAACAAAATGAGGTTGTTATTATCAAAGAACCACTAAGAAGATCTAAACGAACATCATTAATGTTTTAACTGATGAATCATACTCATGTAAGAATTAAAAATGATAAATGGAATAAATTATGGTATGTAAAATATATAAATACTACTCCATTTCAATTATGTATTTTCACTTCCAATCGATAGGAAAAAATCCATCATAAACCGATCATGAAAACATTGAAAGAACTCACCCAAAACAGTGCAAGGAACAAAATACTAACAATTAAAGGGTGAAATGATATAATTAAATGATCATATAAGGTATTATAAATATGGGTATGATTCTTTATTATATTAATAACACTCTTTTAACCATTATACATGAGGTTTAAATAAGTTTTAAGTAAGATAAACTTGAGGTAAGCGAATTCTTAACCCTGTTTCCATTCTTTGGGTTAACCTTCTACTTAGTTATTTATGTGGTATGAATTTTTTTTGTAATGTATTTTGTTTATATTATGTTTAATTATGAGTATTTACAGTGTTTATATTTATTACATCCACTATATTAATTCTCACTAGAATTATATGATATTTATAAGGAGTTTTTCCTTTAAAATCCTCTTTTAATACTCTATTTTAAAACATTCAAAAGAAATGTTTTTATACAATTATTAATTTTGTATGATTTTGTTATCATTCTTGGGCATTTTTTTATGATAAATGGTGGGACCTATATTCCCCTCCAATTCATTGGGTCTGTTTAAGTTGTAGGTCGGTAGTATAGTTACACCAAGTGTAACTGCGATGGTTACACAAATTGTAAGGTAGCCGTGAGGGTTACAAATGATAAGGTAGCCGAGAGGGTTACAAGATTATGTAAGTAATTCCACTATATACCTTTATGATTATATTTATGTTCTTATGTTTTATGGGTATCTTGTGTAAATATCATGTTTCACAATGTAAGTATATATGGGTGACAAGCATGTCTTTTGAAAATGATTTCATACGTTACAAGTGCTCTTGGAATAATGTGTTCTTTACTTATTTTTATATCCCTTACTGAGATTATTGTGCTCATACCATGTTTTTAAATAATTTTAACAGGTTATAAGGATGTGTAGGAACATTACAAAATCCATGTTAAATTTTTTAAGAATTTTCCAAGAAATCATGTTATATTTGAAAAGTTTTTATTTTGGAAGAATTCAGTATTGTTTTTTTGGTATCCACTTTGTAATAATGTGTAATTTTATGAATGTGTTATGTCCCAATTATCTAAATCACTAAACATGAATAGATCCTCAATGTGAAAGGAATATAATTATTGACTAAATTCAATATTATTTAATGTAATAAGGTCGAGTCCTTATATTATCCTTATGTGTAAGTGACATAACAACTTTCAACTTCAGAATCCTCTTGAGGTGTAACCCACAAAACATATTTCATCTTGGACCTCCACCTTAGGTGTAATCCCAATAAAATATTTCATCTTGGCTATCCTCTTTAGGTGTAATCCCTAACATAACATTTATCTTGGGCCTCCTCCTTAGGTGTAATCCACAAAACATATTTCATATTGGTTATCATTACATAGGCGTAATCCCCAATGACCATAACTTCTCTTTCTCAGTGGGCTATATTCCACATGATACATTCCTTCAATGTGATATGTTATCAATGAAGGTTTCCAAGGATGTTTTATATGGATAATCCCCAATCAATTCTCTAGTTTTTTTTATCATTCATGAAATATCCATCCCTACAGAATGAGGTTAAACAATTTGGACGACATCTAAGTTTCATAATGTTAAACTGAACAATAATTTCCTTACTGCATGACATTAAAATGATTGATATAGTATTCTTATATTACATTAAACTATTCAATTCAAACTATGTGAGATTTTATTCTTTTTTTTTGTGGGATACATAGAATTAATCTTTATGGTCCAAACATAACATCATAAATATTATATACCAGTTCTCATGGGTCTATAGTCCTCATGAGATTATTTATTTCCTTTGATCTCAGAGATATATGCTAATGATTTTTTACCACCCCTTCATTGGGGTGATATTCCTTATAGATCACTATTTCATTATGTTATATTATCAGAAGTATCATACCCGAACTCATAGGGACATATTACTTCCCAGTCTTATGATATCACCCTTTTCAAGATATATTCCCAGTATCACCCATCCCCATAGGGATACATCTATTATGAGATCAAATTATCCTTCTTGTTCCATATTCCCTTCAAGGTTTACCAGAAAGGACTAATATTTTTTAAGTAATACAAGAACCATTGTTAGGTATCTTTAGATTAGTCATCCATACCACATGATGTTAAACCGCATGGTTCAATCCTTATCAAATGGTCTTAAATGGTCAAACGTGCCCCGTTAAGTGGCACCAAAACACACAGGTTCCAATTCTGTTCATAAGGATATGTATGAATCCCCTTTAGGGGCCCGATCCTAACACCAAAAACATCCCCTACCTTACTGGATTGCAATGAATTATTGATCACCTAACTGTGTGGATTTAAAAAATTATGACCTAAATACTAACATAACTATAGAATAATAAGATAAATATAAATAACCTATGATTTATTCATATAGTTTCATTGATGAAGAAACTCTTATATATACAAATCTTCACATCAATGGGATACCTATAACTTGAATAGACATTCACATAGGTATATGATAATAAAATATTTCTAGTGTTAGGGTAAATAGTCATGTACCATGTTTTTGAATATATTAAAGAAAATGAATTAAATCTATAAGAGAGTCATGGAGTGAGAAATAATTAACCTCAATAGGGTGTGATGAGCCTGATATACCATCATCTCAACTAATGTGAGTTCCTAAGCATCATTAGAAATAATCCCCAATTACCACCTACCTTTTGAAGCTCGTCCATATCTAATCATGTATGTGTGATCCATTGAATATTTTTGGTTCCACGAATAAACCACATTAGAAACTATAACACCCAAAGATTTGTAATTTTTTTCAATTCAATTTAAACTTTTTGATATTTTTCATTTCACACAACACGAAAAATAGTTTATTTTATAGCATTATGTTTGGATTGAATTTTATGAAACACCAAGTTAATCATGAATTACATGCAACATAAACTTTATCTTACTCTACACAGAGCATAGAGGTTATCTTGTGTTACACGCAATAATGAATTTCCTCAATTTCTTGCACAATACACAAGACCGAAGTTTACAGAACAATAATATATTATTAAAATAAGATACAACCTAGAATTTAAATTTGAGGTTATGAATATTATTAAATATTTTATTAAAATATATAGTTTAAATAATATAATATGAATTCATAGGTTACCAATTTATTATAAATAAATATTAAAACCAATTGAATATAAAAGAAAATATTCTTATTTTTATGGAAAAAAAGTTGTTTTACCCAAATAAAATAAATTAAATTAAATCAGTAAGTGATATTAATGAAATAAATATTTTATATATTCAATTAAATATTTTTTATATGCATTCAATAGATTATATATCCATAATATAAGAACAAACCCAATTTTATGCTTAAAAACATATATTTTTATAAATGTAGTTTTACCTTCTTTTTATGATGAACCCATTTCAAATCATAATTTTGGAACTTTCAAAAACATAATATTTCAAAATAAACTTCATATTTGAAATATAATAATATAAATTAGGTAAGGATATTTTTTGGTATTTTTTCTGTAAGGATTCTTTTTTTAACGAAGTGTTAAAAAATACGGAATTTTAGTTCGAAAATTATTTTTCTTTTAATTTATTTATAATATTAAATTATATTTTAATTTTTTTGAAAGTTTAATTATATAATAATTTTATCAATTAATAAATTTTTTTTTCATTGTGATCAATTCGAAATTGAAATTATACATGAAAACTTAGCAAACGTTGGAATGTTTTTACTTTAAAAACCTGCATTGTTGACCCGAGTCTAGGATTAATTTTAAATTAATTTCTTCCACTTATGTGATCATAATTTGGAAAATTTGATTCCATATTTTTAATCATAATAATTTATAATTTCTAATAATTTTAATTTAGTTTCGAAAAAAATATTAGTGAAAGTGATTAAAATTAATTACATCGATTATGGTTAAATTAAGCTTAATAAGAGACTTAACCATAACCATAATGCCCAAAATTACTTATAAACTATTACTAAATCCAAATGATGGCCGTATTCAGAACCCATTATCCACTTTATGGAATTTGGATCATTATTGGATCAAATTTCAACATGAAAAACATGTGTGGAATTCTATATTCAAATATCTACAAGAGTGCCACTCCTCCTTCCCTGTAAAAGGCCACCACCAATTCATCTTATTTGCACCTATAAAACCTATTAGGTTTATAAAAGGTCTAATAATATTCTTCCAAACATATTACCTTCCTCCTTGAATCCTCTATTTGGGTATAAAGTCTTCCATGGATGCCTTTTGGCACAAACCAAAAGGAGTTACCCGATTAAGAGGTAATGCATTCTCTCAAGCTCCTTTCTTTTATATTCCTTCTACACCCACTAAAATATATTTATTAAATAATTTCATAAAAAAATAGTATCCCAAATATAATAAAATGTTTTTATTCTAGTGTTTTGACCTACACTTACACACACCTTTATTTATTTTATAACGAACTTACTGTTTATGTGTAAGGCGAAATTCCTCCTCCCAAAACGATGATTGTCCAATTTTTTGTATATCCTTTCATGGAGAAATTTATGACGGAAAATATATATATCTACATCTATAATATATTTTATATTTATTATTACTTTAGTATTATTTATTCCTTTTACAAAACATATATTTTTACTTTTCATTTGGTGTAAATATGATAATTTCATTGGAGGAAGCATGCACTTTCACCCCTCAAAGCGATGCGATTTTTCACACACTGCATGGAATGTATTAAAGATGGGTTTAGTGAATTTATAAGATATATATAAAATTATAATATTAATTAAATTATTTTATATACACATATACATATATTTAATTTCCTCTCTTTCTTTCAATACGACAATAAAAATGGAAACAACATACATGCGTGTCTACGACTTATCCTCTCCATGAACGACATATTTCATTTCATAATTATATATTATATAGATTTTTGTAATAAAAATATATTATATATGAATGATTTTTTATCATTTTTTCCATTATTTAATCGTGATATAAGTGTAAGGACCAATGATATAACAAATTAAGACACATGCGAAGAACCAAGTAAATATTTTCAGAAATGAAACCTTGACATAGTATGGATAAAAAGGGGTAATATAAGGTAGTAATCATACCATATATGGTATTTTATATAATAATATGATTTTTTAAAATATTTATAATAAATTTATATTTATTATACTGTTGGTTTTAACGAGTATGACGAGATTCAAGACAAAAGGTATGGGGATTTCGTCTCACTTTTTATTTTCGCCAGATACATGATTTATTCACCACCCATTCATTTTATGTGTTGTGTATACTTATCATGTATGTGTTAAATTATTATAATAATAAAATTTATGGTTATTTAAATATTAATTTTATGATCTGTACTTCATTGGGTTAATGTTTCAAAAGCTACCAAATTGGTAAGATAGTTTTGTCTCAATTTTCATTCTTTGAGACACATGTTTCATTATGCAACTATATTTTTCTATGACGTGTATATAATTCATTTGAAATGTTATATCAGTAATATTATTATATTCTTTATATTTTAGGATTCTTGTGTTATTATTTTCATAAATAGGGAGTATGGTCCAATGTTATCAAGTGGTAAGAGTATTGAAACAATCTCATCACTTTTTAAGATTTTTTATTTATATGCTTCCTATGATTAAATATTATGATGCATATATTAAGAAAATTCATGAATTTCATTATACACTGGTTATTCATGATATATTAATGTATTGGTACCATTTTTTCACTCTTTGGTATATAATATAGTTAAGAAACTATTTTTAAGAAATTTTGACTTTACCCTCTATTCGAATAGAAATCTGTGTTCCTTAAAAAAAATTTTTCTATAAAAAGTTTCCAAGAATTTTATACTATTATCCTAAAATCATTTATATTATTTTTTACCAATTTTGTTCTTTTACCAATCTCTTCAATTTCATCTTCTTATCACTTTTCAAACTAGTAATTTTTTTAAACTTTTTACCATGTTAAAGGAATATTCTTGTCACCTTATACGAGATGTATGCATTTACCCACCTTAATTTCTTTGAAGATTCCTTTTCATTTTTCAATGGATAATTTTTATGAAAATATTTTTAAAATTAATTTTCAAGTAAAATTGTTTTGAAAATGTTTTGAATCTTCTTTTATATATTTTTGATGATTTGTTTTACAAATTTTTTTAATCTTCTTTTATATGTTTTCAAGGAAAATTGTTTTCAAAATTTTTTCAATACTCATTTATATGTTTTCAAAGTATTTTATAATAAATTGTTTTCAAATAAATATCAAGATTTTTTTATAAGTTTTAAAAGTTTTTTCAAAGAAAAAGGTTTTTAAAATATTTTTAATATTATTTTATAAGTTTTCAAGGAAAACGTTTTTCAGAATGATTTCACATATTCTTTATAAGTTTTCAAGGAATTTCATATGAAAATGATTTAAAAATGGGATTAGTTATTAATAATAGTTTTTAAAATAAGGAAGGATATTTTAATCAATAAATTTTTTTTAAATATATTTCAAAATTATTTTCTATCTAAGATGACATCTTTTAATGTTACTCACACCCTTCTAGAAAATTATTAAAAGGTTAAATAATATTATTTCTTGAATGGTTTATGTTTTGATGGAATGATTGTTACGAAACCCATTTAACTTCCATGGGATTTATGTTTTGAAACCCAATTCTTTTCACTAGTTATGCTATTATGAATTTATTATGAAACCTATCTTCTTTCAAAGGTTATGATATGATGAAAAGTTAATGATACCCATTTAATTTCATGGGTTATGATTTGGTGTTTACAAATAAAATAAATTTTATGATTCATTATATGATGAATGTTTTATAATCTTGTGTAAAATTTATGATTGATTTTATTATGATATGAGTGAGACCTATATATCCCTCCAATGCATTGGGTAACTATGGATGATACTTGAGTATAAATGTTATGAATAAACCTGATTACCTTCTCAAAATGTAATAGATGGACCCAATTTCATGTCTATAATTTTATGCATGAATCTGATTACATGTTCACAATGTTATGAGTGGACTTTATTATGTGTTCTCAATTTTAGGAACAGAAATGCTTTCATATCCATAAGATTATCTGTGAACCTGATTACATTCTCCCAATGTTATCTGTGATCCTAATTACATGTTCACAATGTTATGCATGGACCTAGTTTCATGTCCATAAGGTTATGTGTGAACTTGATTACATGTTCTAAATTTTATTCATAGACCTGGTTTCATGTCCATAAGTTTATTTGGGGGCTTGATTCCATGTCCTTAACTTAATGAGCGAAACAGTTTCTACTTATACAAGTTAATAAAATTTTAAACTAATGTGCATTACACAAATTACATTTCTTATTCCAATGTTAGGATTTCACAACTTATGATATTATACCTATTATGATCCGTGTCTTATGAACTTTTAAATCTTTATTATGATCCCTAATATATAGGGTATGATATTCAAATGTTATTCTCATATTCTAGACCCTTTTGTTCATGTTATGCTTATGCATTTCCTTAATTTACCCTTACTGGGCATCTAAGATCACCCCTTCCTTATGGTTCCATTCGCTAGGCTATGAAGAAAGGTTTTAGGTACAAGTACAAAATGTGGATATTTTCATGGAAGATGTTGAAGATCTTTCATGAGGTTATAATATTTTTTTCCATGTTTCCAACGACACTAAAGTATTATGGTCCTCCGACATATATATTTGTAATGTACTGAATATTCATCTAAAATGTTGTAATATTCATGTATTTTAAGAATAGGGAACTATAGTTGTTATTAAAGAAAGGATTAGTCAATAGTTTGAAAGTAGTATTAGAAAACCTTAGTGATATCCCTAGGGGTATTTATTAGAATATCTCTAGGGATGTTTCTAGGGATAAGTCGAAGGAGAAGGAAAATTATAGGAAAATGTCTTAGAATTTTTGTAAATTATAGAGAGAGTGGGTTCATAGAAATACATCCCTTTAAATATACTACAAGTGGATGTGGCTCTGGAATAGATATACCCAGGTGTAAAAACATTGAAAATATGTTCTAGTGATGACTTAGGGTAATCTGGTACATGAAAATGTGCCTTTCTACACATTTAGTTTAACACTCCCTAGGGATATGCTTTAGGGATTCACAAACTCTTCATGAACCATTATGAAGGATTTAAATAGGAGTTTTCAATGAATAATAGAGGATAAAAAAAGTTTTATATATTAATGAAGTAGGATACATGATTTAGGAACCCTATAAGAAATATTCATGATTATATGTTATCCTAACATGATATATGCCTCTCACACTATGATTTCTAGTTTAATTCAATATAGAGAAATAGAAGGAACATGGTTAACATTTAATTTTACATATTTGTAAAGTATGGGAATTGTATGTATCTATTTCCGATTATAAAATCTCATAAATATAATGAGGAAGTTGGTACGATTATTGGTTATACATCTTAAGTTAAAGAGACTAAAAATGGTATATGAATGGTATGTCATGTTCTTCCAGCATTGTTTTCATTAAACATAATAAGCATGATTATATTGAGGATGAGGAACCTTAAGACATGATTTATATTAAATATTATATGAAATTGTTATTAAGGAATAAGTTAATGAAACCTAAGTAATGGTTTAAGAATACTTTTGGATGAATAAAATATTTTTGTTTTTGAATTCATATTTTATGTTAAATGAATCATGAAATATATAAGTATTTTTAGTATAAGTTTTCATTAAGGATTGAAAAGGTAATGTTTAATTGTGATGAATACATATAAAAATGATTTCATGGAAAGCCAATATTATGTTTATGAAAATTTAATCCCTAATTACAACCGGATGTTGAGATAATGGTGTTTGGATAAAGATATATTGGATATGAATAAGTAAATTAGATGGTATAGATTACCCTAGAAATGATTATTGAAAAAGTGTTCTATGTCATCAAGGATGAATTTAACAACTTTATTGTATTTAAAACACATATATATTAATCATTGGAATAAGTAAGCTTGAATGTTTTACAAAAGGATTTATGGAAATTAAAGTTATTACCATGCATCAAGGGAATGTACGATAAGGGAATTTACATGTTTGGAATGTGACAAATAAGTGGTAATTTTTGTTTATGGTGGATCAATGTTAATCTTATTTCACTAATTTATTTCTATAGAATTATATTTTCATCATTTTGAAGGGTTATATGGTTAACCATTTATGGAACATTTATGTTAAAATATTGATGAAGTCAGTAATATTAAAGTGTTATCTCCCCGTTTGAGGATTTATGCCTATTGGATAACCAGTTCTAACTACATTATGTTGATTATAAATGATTACAAATGGGATGACATATCATGGATCTCATGATCTATTAGTACTTCATATTTTAAAAATAGAGCTTCCTTTTTAGAGAAGGAGGTTAAGTGGATCAATGAACAGGAAATGGTGACTTTTTCCTAAAATCATGCATGTATATATTTTCATGAAAATTCTTTAACATTAGGAAAATGGAGCCTCAAGATAAATTTTTTTCCAATTATTATCATTTATAATTAATAAAATTATCCCCTAGATAGTCATATATTTAGAGAATTGTAATTGTTAAATTTATCTAGACCAATTTGTTTATCACTCTCCATCAGAACATGATATTTAGATTTCTATTCCATATCAATGTTTTCACTTTCCACCTATGTTCTCCTATGTGGAAACCTATTTATATATTACTTTGGGTAACTATTATGGTTCCAACTTTTCCTTTTCAAGAAATTTTATAGCATTCATTTTTACAATGTGGGTTTTTATAAATGAAACATTGGAGTATTAAACCTTCCATAACCAAGAGGAATTTCAAGGGAGAAATTCATATTAAGGGGGGTTTAATGTAACAACTCAAGATTTGTGAATTTATTTTTTTAAATTTAATTTAATCTTTTTGATATTTTTTATTTCATGCAACAATAAAAACATTTAATTTTATAGTGGTATATTTCGCTTCATTTTACACAACACTAAGTTAATTGTGAACTATGTAAGAACCTTGTACTTGTTTTTAGGTAAGAACCTTTATCTTTTTTAGTTTATAGATAAAAAAAAGAAATAAATTAGGTTAAATAATATCTCTACACCTTACACAACTAGATATCGTGGTTACACACTATGTATTATCAATTACACCCTGTGTAATCAAGTCAGCAAGTCGATGCATGATGTGAAAGGGAAGTCGGTCGAGAAATGAACACTAAAAGAACCTACACAGTGTATAGTTCCTCTTAAATGCTGTTTATTTTATAATATTTTCTAAAATAGACTATTGCCTTTTTTTGTTTCATTCTGGATAGAGGGGGAACCATGTTCATGAGACAGCAGCGTCGGAAGGGGATTTGGCTTCTGTTTGTCTGTCCGAACCCTGATTCTTTCACCATCGGATGTGTTCGAACCTAATCGATAAGATATAGATTCCTCCTGAGTCATTCATTGTGATTTTTTATCTCTACAAGGTTATAGGACCTTGATATTTTTAACACATTTTTTAGATCTATATCTTTCTAGATTTAATAAGAATTTGACATTGGACGAGGAGAGCTATACGACTACGATGTAGGTGGCCTTGTGCCTTTTGATCAATGTGGAGTTGTTTATATGTTCCATAGTTCCATTAGCCAATGTTTAGGGTGTTTCCTTGAATATAAATTGACCCCTTTTATTGGATAATGATTATTAGGTGATGGATTAAATTAATTTAAGAATGTGTGAGCTTGTTTGGTTCGATTAAGGGCCTCCCCATGGGTGCATTTCCCTCAGATGACCATTGTCTACATTTTTTTCCTAGGATGACTTTGGGCATGCATTTGATTAACTTTTTATGGTTGTTTAAAATTAAAAATTTTAATTGAATAATGCCCATGTGAGATGATGATGGGTTATGCCTTATGATTGTTTAATTCACATGTTGCGTTTGTTACATAAATTTACATGTGTGCATATGTTTGTTTAAGCCTTATTATTGAGTATATTACATATACTCTTGTGATATCATTGAAACCCATGTGAATTGATCAATGAATTACATGTAATAGTTTAATTTAAATGAGATCATGTTATGTTATATGTCCATAAGTGAGATTTTACTATGCTTGTGGGCCATATTGTGATATGCATTCGGGCGAGATTGTGATATGCATATGGGCGATTTTATGTCATCCCTTCGGGTGAGTATTTTTTATGCCAGTAGGAGAGGATTTGTTATACCTGTGGGAAGGGTTGTTCTATGCATGTGGGTAGGTTATTTCTACACATATGGGGGATGTTTTGAAGGAAATAACTTGTGGAAAGCCTTATGATGTGTGTTCTAATCTAAAGCACACGCTTGGATTCAGTCTTCCCTTATAATTATGTAGATGGTATTTTGAGAAATATATTTTTCTTATATGATATGGGGGATTTTTAGGCTAAGGAAAGATCTAGATATATTTACAATTAAATGTAATTGAATTTTTTAATTAACATTAATTAAATATAAAAGGAAAACAATCTGTAGGATTGTTTACTTTTGAGTACTTCATATTTTACTGTTTTCCGTTTTCTACACTACCTATTAAATATACTCACTGACAGATAGGAAAAAATATTGGGTGTTGCATACTTGGATTTATTTCTCACACCCTATTTTGGGTTATGATTTTGGGCCCAAATAGATTATATTGTTGTAGGTGTCGATAAGAAGATGTTCCATTCTATAGGTACTTGATTTGCTGTTAGGAGAAAGAGAGCATGAGACCAAGCTGAGGCCTGCGATGCTTCTGAGTTTTCTTTTGTATTTATGTACCTTGGTATTTTATTTTGTATTTGACTGTAGTGTATCCTATTTTGGATATTTTGTTAAAAAATGTAAATGGAAGCATCATTTTTGTATTATATGACTTTTGGTTATATTTATTATTAGTCTTTCATTATTTGTTTTAGTTTCATTAAATTTAATTCTTCTTTTATTGTATATTATTGTTCTTCTCTATTACACTCTATCAATGAGGGAATAGTTTCCCCACTATCACACCCTAGTCCCTCACTACTAGTCAGAAGCCTCTGCCTATTTGGGGAAATGTTCTTGAGGTCATGTGACAACTCGGGTACGGACTTCCAGTTCAGTGGAATTCATATCTAGGACGTTACAATGTTGTATCAGAGGAGTTTATTTTATGATTTTTCTTAATATTTGGAAACATTAGAAAGGTATATAAAAGATATTATATTTGGAATTATGCTGTGCTCAGGAGTAACTACCCCACATTCATGGAAAATCCAAATTCCCTTGAATTGAATTGTTATTCTTATATTTTGAGTTGTTATAGATGATTTGATCTCACCATTGGGTGACCCGATTGACCAATGATGTTATTTTTGGTATCATTGTGGTTCTTTTTTTGTAACCTGATGAGATGAGGGTATTCCATCTCATGCAACATATTGGAACTTGTTAGAAATCACATGCCATGTATTCCTGCAATATCGTTTAGAGAGAATTACTGATTGCATGTTGTTGGGATAGATGTTGTTCTTGAGATGCATACTGTTGTTGTAGGTACCATGATATATGTTGTTGTGATAGGTGTATTAATATGTGTTATGGTTTGAATTGGATGGATGCCATGCTTTGATTCCTGAGGTGTTTGGGTCCTCTTGAATGAAAATTCAGTGGATCATGTTTTAACCTTTTGTATAGAATTGTATTATGATATGTTATTATGGGGTGACAATATTTGATTCTCGGGGAGTATGGTCCCTCACAGATCAGAATCTGGCACACCATTAGTTCTTTTTTATGCAGATTACTGGGTTTCTAGGCAATCTGGAGTTTCTGTCCAGAAAAACCCAGTTTACACGGTGTGTAGTTTAGAATAACATGTCATGTGTTCTTTCTATTCAGGTAAGGAATATTTATTTTCATGGTTACACACCATGTAATCATAGAAAAAATCGTGTATTAAGTGACCGTTTGTTTTTCAATGTGATAAGGAACATGTGATGGTGGTTCTCACAAGTATACGACTGTGTACATTCAGTACACGACATGTAGGCTTACTCAGAAATACCCCATGTATATCCAACCATGTACAAGTACATGGATAATATGGGGGACTTGTGTACATGACATGTACATAAAAAACACATCATTTACTTGGTGAGTTTACATGCCCAGGATGACAGATGAACACGACCATGTAAGAGTTTAAGTGTACATGCAGTGTATGGTCTCTACTCGCTGTGTACTATTATTTAGTTAATTTTTGAGGGTTTTCTGCTCTTTTTTAGTTATTTTCCCTTGAAATACAAACATTTATCATAACATAAACTTAGGTGTGTTCTTGACATTGTATATCCATGTATCCATGATAGCCTCCAGTTGTACGTCATGAGAGTTGCAGGGATCATAACCCAAAGGTGGTAGTCCATGCACTACCAGTGGATCCTTTAGATGTTCCTACTGTGTCACCAGCTATTATATCAGACACAGGTACAGATGCATAGTTCTGTGAAGGATTCACAAGGTTTATACATAAATTTTAGGGGGTACCTCATCCTAACACATCTATGGCAGAACTGACACAAGTATTCTAGTAGTAGGATCTGCCAACATTTTTAGGCGATGTGGGACCACAAGATGTAGAGTCATGGTTGGAATCCATAATTTCTATCTTCAATCATATGGAGATTCATCTTGAATGTAGGGTCTAACTCGCAACTTATATTCTTCATGATTCATCCACGTGGTGGTGGGATGTTACCACTCAGACAGTTCATCATCAAGACGTGGCCTGTGGTGATTTTTAGATGATATTATATGAATACTATTTTCTCAAGATGATAAGGGTTAATAAAACCTAAGATTTCACGAATCTAGTGAAGGGTGTTAAGTTAGTGATGGACTACTCTGTCCATTTCAGTGATCCTCATAGATTCACAACTATTCTTATGGGTGATGATACATAGATGGATAAGAGATTCATGGATGATATCAGGTACAATATCTAATCCCAAGTGAATGTTCTCGGGTTGCCTTCTATATATGACATTGTTAATTAGGAACTAATTACTGAGAATAATCTATGAAAATTGGAGGTTCAAACTAGGGAAGTTCATCACTGAGATCTGGTACTATCTCGACCAGGTGAAAGAAGCATTGTATAGATCTTTCTCATAGTTATACGAGTAGTCATAATGTTTCTTTTGGTATCCATGAAAGGTGCTACTAGTGTGGTAGAGCTAGACCTATGAGACTTTACTTACTGATGGACCCAGTTGAGTGATAAGATTTTGATAGGATGTGCTATCTACAACGCTTCTGTAAGGAATTTACACCAGCAACTAGTGAGTTTGGATCTCCACCGACTCCACATTTAGGAGTAGGGAAGTGGCTTCTCATCAAACTTGTAGCTGGGGTGCATTAGGGAATTCAAGACATGGTGGAACCCATGGTCTTGGTAACAAGATCCCAGGGTTTCTGTGACAGGAGGGTGGATCAACTCAGGGTATCCAGGTAGTTTCATGGGGTCGTGGTATCAGTTAGACCTATACAGTGGAACAAACCCAATAGGAGTTGGATCTTGGACCCTATACTATTACAGGTACTATTCTAGTCACCACTATTTTACCTTCCTAACTCTTTTATATAGAGGTTTCACATAGTATTATATCTATTATTATTATATCGATCCTTGGGCTCTATGTTTTCTCTTATGATGATGTTATAATGATATACACTATATTAGGGATATGAGTGAAAAGTGTGCACCAGTGTAAGGAGTTCTCCCTCTAGGTTGGCGGGTATCTCTTATTATGGGATCTATATTTCATAGAGATGATAGTCTTTGATTTCATTCTTATAATGGAATGGTTCGTTCCTTTTCTAACATTTGTAGATTTTTATAACTGTAGGGAGAGTTTCCCGTCACCCGAGGGTGGATTGTTTTTACATAAAGGAAAATTGGAAGTCCAGGAAAGTAGAGTTGGACCCAAGTGTCATGAGTTGGGTGGAGTTATAGCCCATATTGAGAGTATATATATGGATGACCAAGGGACAAGTCAGATATATTTCCCTCCAGTGGTTGATAATTTTAGGGATGTTTTCCTGGATGAATTTTCAGGGTTACCTCTAGTGAGAGGCAAAGTTTACAATCAAGCCAGTTCCAAGAGTTACACCAGTATCCATTCCTCCTTATAGGATGTCTACGGTGGAGTTATAGGAGATCCATAGATATCTAGAGGATTTAGAGGAAAAGGGGTTTATTCGACCATGTACTTCTTTGTGGGGTTCTCTGATCTTTTTTGCAAAAAATTTATATGGTACCATCGGGCTATGCGTGGAAAATCAGAAACTGAATCAGCTGACGGTTAAAAACCAATATCCCCTTCCACTGATAGATTACCTATTTGATCATCTTTGAGGAGCCTGAGTGTTCTAACAAACCGACTTGGGTTCAAGATATAACCATGTTTGTGTTAGACCTACAGACATAACTCGTACTGCATTTCATAGTAGGTATAGTCTCTATGAGCATCTGGTTATGTCGTTTGGTCTCAAGAATGCACTAATAGTTTTCTTAGAACTGATGAACTGAGTCTTCCATCATTGTATTTTTTTATGGTGGTCTTTGTGGATGATATCTTGTTTTATTCTCACAATCGACGTGACCATACCAACCATCTTGATATAATTTTGGGTACACAGATAGAGCATCAATTATATTCTATGCTAACAAAGTGACACTTTTGGATGAACAAGATTCACTTACTAGGACAAATTATCTTAGAGATATGAATTTTAGTGGACCCAGATTAGCTGAGGGTAGTAGTTTTCTAGGAATATCCAATGAACGTGTTTGAAATATTGATTTTCTTAGGGTTATCTAGGTATTACATGCATTTTATACAAGATTTATCATGCTTAGAAGCACCATTGATTGGATTGACTAAGAAGGGTGTGATGTTTATGTGGTCATATACATGTGAGAGAGCCTTTCAAGAGTTGAAGGGGAGACTGAAATCCACACTAGTCCTGATACTACCAAAGCCTGGAAAGAGTTATCAATACCACTATAACACTTCATGTATTTAGATGGGGGAAGTGCTGATATGGGGAGATCAAGTTGTTATGTATGGGTCTTAGGAGTTGATGCCTCATGATAAGAATTACCCTATGCATGATTTGGAGTTTGCTAATGTTTTACATGTGTTACATTGTTGGAAACATTATTTACTTGGAGAGAATTTTGTAGTTTACACCGACCCCAAAAGCCTCAAATACATCTTTACTCAGTGTGACCTGAATTTGAGACAACGAAGGTGGGTTTAATACATTTAATATTTAGATTTTGATATTTCCTACACACCTGAGAAAGACAGTGCAGTGGGTTATGGATTGAGAAGGAGGAATTAGGAACAAGCGGTGCTGGAGGTCAGTAGTGAGTGGAAGGTTATGTCCTTGTTCTCTAATATGCATTTGGAGGTGCAAAACAGTCAAGGAAAGACTTTAATTTATTATTTAGAAATGAATTATACCATCCTAGATTGACTGAGGATGAGGTAAATATCATATTCTGGGGGCCTAGTCCTATGGGAGAGTGTAGAAGGAGAGGATCCACATCATGGTTAGATGGTAGGTGATTATGAGATCTTGTGTATCCATGGATGTGTCTAGGTTATATTTGACATATGTGAGGAGTTTATTTGGGAGATTCATGATTCATCTTAGGTTGTGCATCCTAAAGTTACCAAGATGTACTGTGACTTGTTCCCTCAGCACTGGTGGCTGAGTATGAAGAGATATGTGGATGGTTTTATTATGTGGTCTTCCACCTATTAGCAGGTGAAGGCATAACATCAGCATCCAACCAGGATTTTACAAATAGTTACATATTGCGAAGTGGAAATGGGATGATGTCGTAATTGATTTCATGACTAGGTTATTGAGGTCTTCCATAGGTAACAATGCTGTGTTAGTGGTGGTAGACAGACTTACTAAGGTTGCTCACTTCTTGTCGATCAAGGAGACCTTTGGTGTTGATGATCTTGGAATGATGTATGTTTGTGAGGTTGTATGACTTCATGGGGTCCCTTGTTCTATCATTTTAGATAGAGATTATCTCTTTACGTCTCATTTCTAGAATATTTTTGAGAGGGTACTGGGTATATAGGTGTTTATGAGTACAATATACCACCCTCATAATTATGGCTAATCAGAGCGTATGATACAAGTGCTGAAGAAAATGCTACAAGCATGCGTTATAGACTTTGGGATCCCTTGGTAGAAGCATACCCACATGGTCAAATTTTCCTACAATAACAGTTTCCAGGAGACTATAGAGATTGAACCTTATGAGAATTTGTATGGTAGGCCATGCTGATCACCCCTGTGTTAGCTTGAGGTGAGTGAGGCAGCTTTACTGGGACCATGTCTCATGCAAGAGACTTTTGAGCAGGCCCAGTTGATTCAAAAGCGGATGGATACTACACAACCTCACAAGAAATTTTATGCTAATCACCGTAGAAGCCCTATAGAGTTTGAGGTTAGGGATCAGATTTTCTTACGTGTTGTACCGATGTTGGGACACAAGAGGATCAAGAGATAGGGTACTCTTTCACTGAGATACGTCGTACCATTTGAGATTTTGGAAAGGGTTGGGCCAATTGCCTATTAGTTGTAGTTACCTTAGAGATACCAGATTATGTATGAAATCTTCCACGTTTCTCACTTGTGTAGATACTTTTTAGAACCATCTCATGATTTTCAACATGAGGAGGTTGGGTTATAGTTAGATGCATATTTTTAGGACCATCCTATTCTAATTATAGATTGTAGCATGAAGGTTCTCCATGGTCAGTTTGTTCCTTTAGTACGGGTGTTATTGTAGCACAGACGAGTGAAAGACAAGACCTAGGAGAGGGAGACTGATGTATGATCATAGTTTCTAGAGTTGTTCTTTATATATTTTTTCATCACACTGGAAGAGGAATTTGGGGATGAATTACTTTAAGGGGGGATGTTTGTAAGAACCTGGTTCTTCTTTTTAGGAACAACCCTTTATTTTTTTGGTTTATACATAAGGAAAATGAATAAAAGAGGACAAATATGGGATCTACTTCTTACATGACTTGACATAGTGGTTACTTTCCGTGTAATAAATTCAGCAAGTCGGTGCTTGATGTGCAAGGGGAGTCGACCGCAAAATGAATAGCAAAAGAACATACATGGCATGTTGTTCCTCTTACATGCCATGCATTTTCTAATTTTTTCTAAAAGGGGAAGTAGACTTGTTTTCTATCATTTTGGATAGAGGAGCCAATGTGTTTGTGAGACAGCAATGCCAGAAGGGGATTTAGCTCCCATTTTTCCATTCGAACCCTGATTTATTTGTCGTCAGATGCATTGGAACCCAATCAGTAAGATCTTGATTCCTCTTGAGCCATTACTCATGAATTTTTCTCCCAAAAAAGTTATTATTCCTTGATTATTTTACCTCATTTTTTAGATCTACATTGTTCTAGATTGAATAAGAAGCTGACGCTAGATGAGGATAGACATACAACTACGAGGTAGGTGGTCTTGTGCCTTTTTCTCAGTGTAGTGTTTTTTATTTGTGCTGTAGTCCCATTATACCATGTTTAGGGTGTAGAAATGAATGAAAATTAGCCCTTTTTATTTCCTAATGATGATTAGGTGATGGAATAACTTAATTTAAGCATGTTTGGACTTGTTTGGTTTTATTAAGGTCCACCATGTTGGTTCGTTTCCCACTGATGCCCACTGTTTATCCATTTATACTAGGATGCCTATGGAAATTACTTTGTTTCCATTTGCAGGGTTTTTCACAATGGAATTGGTTATTTGAATGTTTCCCATGTGAGATGAAAATTGTTTTTTCCTTGGGATAGTTTAATTCACATGTTATGTTCGTTATATAAATTTCCCATGTGAGAAAATGTTTGTTTAAGCCTTGCAAATGTTTTTATTATGGATAATATTGTGACATGATGTATGCCCATGTGAATTGATCAATTATTTCAATTTAAAAGTTTAATTTACATCTTCTCTTGTTATGTGATATGCCTACAGGTGGGGTTTTACTATTCCTATGGGTGAGTTTGTGATATGCCTGTGAGAAAGATTATGATATGCCTACAGGCAATGTTGTTTCATGCTTGGAGGCAGGGATTTGTTATGCCTACAGGTGAGGATTTGTTACGTATATGGGAGGGTATATGTTATGGATATAGGTATGTTTTTTCTATGCCAGTAGGTGAGGTTTTGAACTGAATATATTATATAAATCCTTACACTGCATCTTCCAAGCTAAAGAAGAAGCTTAGATTTGGTCTTCCCTTATAAATGTGTAGATGGTCTTTCGAGACATCTATTCTGCTTAATTGATATGAGGGATTGTCAGGCTATGGCCAGATCTTGAGATGTTTAAAATTCAATGTAATCAAATTTTTTAATGAACATGAATTTAATATAAATGGGAATATGAATTATAGGATTGTTTAATTTTTAGTACTTCCTAGTTTTCTAATTTTCCTTTTTGTACACTACCTGTTGCATATAATCACTGATAGATAGGTTCAGATATTGGGTGGTTATGTAGTAGGGTTTATTTTTCATACCCTATTTGGGTCATGATTTTGGACACAAAAATATTATATTATTACAGGTGTCAATTAGGGAAAGAAACCTTATTTAGGTAAATGATTTTCTCTTAGGAGTAATAGAGCATGGGACCAAGCCAAGTATTGTGATGCTTCTCAGTTTTCTTTTGTATTTATATACCTTGGTATTGTATTTTGAATTTGATTACAGTGTATCCTGTTTTGGATTCTTTCTCAGAACATGTGATTGGAAGAATCATCTCTAGTATGCTATGACTTATGGTTATCTATATTATCAGTCTTCCATTTTTTGTTTCAGTTATATGGTTTTTTATGGTATCTTCTATTGTATATTATTTTTCTGCTATGTTAAACTCTTCCAATGGGGGCATAATTTCCCCATTATCACACCCTAGGCCCTCGTAGCTAGTCGAAAGCCTCTAGGTATTTGGGGAAATTCTCTTGAGGTCCTATGACCAACCAGGTACAGAGAACCAGTTTAGTGGCATCCAGATTATGTACATTAAAAATACATTAAACATAAAATTTCTCTTTCTCTATACCGAAGATCAAGGTTAGCTTTAGTTTTATGCAATAATGGTTTTCCTCGATGGCTTGCGTAACATGCAAGACTAAGGTTTACTGAACAATTTTTTTTTTAAAATATGATATAACCAAGATTTTAAATAAGTTTTTATGAATATTAGTAACTAATTTATTAAAATATATCATTTACACAATATAATATGAATTCATAGGTTAACAATTAATTATAAATGAATATGAAAACTGATTCTATATAAAAGGAAATATTATTATTTGTATGGTCACAAAGCTATTTTACCTAGTAATTGATATTAATGTAATATATATTTTATATATTAAAAAAATATTTTTGATATTCATTCAACAGATTTGATAGACATAATATTAGAAAAAACCTAATTTCATGTTTAAAGACATATATTTTTATAACTGTAGTTTTATTTCCTTTTAATGGAGAACCCATTTTAAATCCTAATTTTGGAACTTTTATAAACTTAACATGTCAAAATAAACTTCATCATTGAAATAAAACATAAAAATCACGTATTTATAATATTTTTAGTTTTTTTGTAAGGTTTCATTTCTTATGAATTGTTAGAAAAATACGAAATAGTAGTAAAAATGACATTTCATTTAATTTATTCATAAAGTTAAATTATATTTTAAATTTGTATAAAAATTAAATTAGACAATATTTTTATCAATTAATACAATTTATTTCATTGAGATAAATTTCACATTGAAATTGGATATGAAAACCTATCAAACATTTGATTGTTTTTACTTTAAAAACCAACATTTTCGACCTGACTATGAGATTAATTTTAAATTATAATTTTCCACTTATGTGATTAGAATTTGGAAAAATGTATTCTATACTGGGAATCATCATAATTTATAAGGTAAAATAAGGTTATATTTGTTTTTTTACCTAAAATATAAATGAAATTTATTTATATTAATTACATCGATTAAGGTTTAATTAAACTTAATAAGGGACTAAACCATAACCTTAAGGCCCAAAATGACCTATAAAATTGTCAAAAATCCATTTAATGGATATATTTGGACTCTATACTCTATTTTATTTACTTTTTATAATTATTGGATCTATGTGCAACATGAAAATGTGGATGGAATTCTCTCTTTAAATATTTAAAAGAGTGCCACTCCTCATTACATATAAAAGCCACCACCTATCCCTCTTCTTTAGACATATCAAAAAACTTAGGTTTAACAAATATCTTCCCATTACACTCCTAAAAATTCCTCCCTTCCTCCTTGAATCATTCCTTTGGGCATAATGTCTTCCAATGAATCCTTTTGGGACAAACCAAAAGGAGTTACATAATTAAGAGGTAATGCCTTCTCTCAAACTCTTTTATTCTATTTTCCATCTCCAAAAATCAAATATTATTATTAAATTATTATATAAATATACCAGTATACGCAAAATAATAGAACATTGTTATGAAAAGTGTTCAAACTACACTTATACAGACCTCCATATAATGGGTAACGAACATACTGTTTTTGCGTACAATGAACTTCCACCTCCCAAAAAAATGATTGTTCAATTTTCCTTAATGCCTATCACGGTTGAAGTTATTATGAAAAGTATGTTTACATATATATATATATATATTATATTTATTATTCCTTTATTCTTATGTATCTCTTTTATAACACGTACATTTTTACTTTCTATTTGGTGTAAATACGATAATTTTGTTTGGGGAAGTATGGACTACTGCCCCCTCAAAGCGACGTGATTCATTCACACACTACACGAAATGTATTAAGGATGGGTTTGGTGAACTTATATGATATATATAAAATTATAATGATAATTTAATGATATTATATACATATATACATATATTTCATTTTCTTTATTTCTTTTAATATGATAATAAAAACAGAAACAATGTTCATGCATACGTATGGATTACCGTCTCCCTGATTGGTGTATTCAATTTAATACTTATATATTATATAGATTTTTATAATAAAAATATAATTTATATTCATGATATTCTTATCATGTTTTAAATTCTTTAATCATGAAATAATTATAAGGACCAACAATATAACAAATTAAGACACGTGCGGAGAACAAAGAAAATATTATCCGAAGTGAAACCTTAACATAGGATGGTTAAAAAGAGGGTAATATAAGGTTATAATAAAACCATATATGTTATTATATATAATAATATGGTTCTATATTATATTTATAATAAATTCATTTTTATTATACAATTGATTTTAATGAGTACGATGTGATTCAATACACATAGTAAGGGTATTTCGTCTCACTTTTTATTTCTGTGAGATAAATGCTTTATTCAAAACCCATTCCTTTTAGGTGGTGTTTATATTAATCATGGATTCATTAAATTATTATTATAATTAATGTTCTGGGTATTTTATTATCTATTCAATAATATTTATTTTGTGGGGGTTAATGTTACAAAAGATACCAAATCGGTAAGACAGTTTTGTCTCAATTTTCATTTTTTGACACACATGTTTTAATTATTCACCTATATTTTTTCATAAGGTGTACATGCTTAATTAGAAATTTTATTTCAAGAATATTCTTATTTTTATGATATTTTAGTCTTCATGTAATTTTGTTTTCTTAAATAGGGAGTATGGACCAAAGTCACCAAGTGGGGAGAGTTTATTGAAACAATCTCATTAGTTTTCATGATTTTTTATGTTTATGCTTTCTTTGATGAAATATCATGATCTATGTCATATGAATATTCATTAATTTTCTTATAATATAGTTATTCCGAATATATTCTTGTATTGGTACCATTTTCCCACTCTTTGGTATTTAATAAAGTTAATAAATTGTTTTTAAGAAATCCTGAATTTACCCTCTCTTCGGTCAAAAATCTATGTTCCTTAAAAAGAAAGTTATCTAAATAAGGATTTCCAAGAATTTTCTTACATTATCCTAAAATAACTAAAAGTAATTTTTAGCCTCTTTTTTATTTTAACAATACATTCTAAGGAATATTCTTATCACTTTTTGAATAATGTATCTTTAAAACCTTTTCTCTGTGCAAAAAGAAAGGTTCCGTTTACCTCATATGTCATGTACATATTTATAAATTATCATTTATTTTAATATTAAATTTATTTTTTAAATGGGTAATTTTTAAGAAAATGTTTTCAAAATTAATTTTTAAGGAAAATTGTTTTAATTATTTTCAGGCTTCTTTTATATGTTTTCAAGGAAAATGTTTTTCAAATGTGTTTCAATCTTTTTTTATATGTTTCAAGGAATTTTTTTTTCACAATGTTTTCATGACTTATTTATAATTTTTCAATGTATTTGAAAATAAGTGGTTTTCAAAAATATTTCAAGATTTATTTATAATTTTTCATATTATTTTCAAAGAAAAATGTTTTTAAAATGTTTTAAATCTTATTTAATTATTTTTCAAGGAAAAAGGTTTTCAAAATGATTTAATGTCTTATTTATATGTTTTTAAGGTATTTTATAAGAGAATGATTTTAAAATGGTTTGATGTATTAAAAATAAATTTTCACAGAAGTGAGGATATTTTCCTCAGGAAATGTTTTTGAAAGATATTTCAAAATTATTTTCCATCTTAGATGTCATATATTGATGTAACTCATGAACTTTTTGGAAATTATCCAATGGTTCCATAAATATTATTTCTTGAATGGTTTGTGTTTTTATCAAATGATTCTTATGACACCCATTTCACTTCCATGGATTTTATTTTTATGAAACATGCTTCTTTCAGGGGTTATGCTTTCATGAAGTGATTATTAAACCTATATCTTTTCATAAGTTATGATGTGATGAAATTTTAATGATAACTATTTCATTTAATGAGTTATGATTTGAAGTTAATAAAACAAATCCCTTTTATAAGACATGATATGATGAAATGTTAATTATCTTATGGCACCTATATGAATGATTTTATTATGAGATGGGTGAGACCAATATCTCCCTCCAATTCATTACGTAATTATGAGTGACTAATGAGTATAAATTTTATGTGTTAACTTGATTACATGTTCACAATTTTATACATGGACTTGATTATGTGTCCATAAGCTTATGTGTAAACTTAAATACATGTTTATAATGTTACGAGTGAACCTTATTACATGTTGAAAATGTTATGCATGGACCTGGTTTTAGTTTCCTATGTTTATGTGTGCACCTGATTACATGTTCACAATGTTATGCATGGAACTAGTTTCATATCCATTAGTTTATGTGTAAACCTGATTACATGTCCATAATGTTATGAATGGACCTAGTTGCATGTCCATAAGTTTATGTAGGGGCCTGATTCCATGTTTTTTACATAATGACTGAACCTGTTTGTACTTATACTTGTTTACAATGCTATAAACCAATGTTCATGCCACAAATTACTTGTATTTTTCCAAAGTTATGATTTTATGAATTATTATATTAATTATATTATGATCCATGTCTTATTTACTAAAAATATTTATTATGATATTTTTTATGGAGGTTGTGATGTTTAAATTCTATGCTCAAGATCTAGACAATTTTGTTCGTGTTATTCTTACACATTTACATTATTCACACTTACTGAGAATCTGTGATCACCTCATTATTATGTTTCCTTTACCCATATTATGAAGAAAGGTTTTAGGTATAATTAATAAAGGTAGATATCTTCATGGGTGATTTTGATGATATTTCACTAGTATATAAGATTCTGTTTCCATGTTCCTAAAACAATGAACTATTATAGTCCTTGGGCATGTATTTTTTAGTGTAATGAATATTCATCTAAAATGGTATAATATCCACGTATTTTAAGACCGTGTTGATATAGAAACCATATGAGATAAAAATATATGCCTTCCAAAAAGATTAGGCAACCACATATATTCACTCACTAATAAGCATTTGGAATCCAACTCACAGTTTGAAACAATATTTTTTACAGGTAATAATTTTTCATGTATATAAATTTCTATTATAGTTGGATGTAGTGAATGAAAGGAAGAACCAATCATGAAGAAGAGTATCTCATGAAGAAGTTTTGATCATTGAGTAGAACCATTCATTGAATGAAAAACCATTTATGAAGAACATATATTCACAGAGTAGTTTTGTTCATGAAGCACAAAACATTTCATGAAGAAATGATCATAAATGATTTTTGTAGAATGATTTTTTTGATTAAAGGATTCAAATGGTGAATATTATTCCACACATACCTTACATGGATATTTTTTGTGCTTATTCATGATATTTTGGACTTAATTGGAGGAATGAATTTGGGAACTCATGATGAAAATAACTAAACACATTCTTGTATATATGAAAGTAACCTACATTCCAATAAAATGAGAAGACATAAGTATGAAGAAATGATAAAAGGAAGAGTCAATAGATTCCACAGGCGACAATATATTATTCCCTAAACATAATTATAAGTGTAGTGATCCTGCTATAGAGTTACTGTGAAAGAAACTGTACCCATTATACTTGAAAGTAATTGTTAATTTCGACACATAGATACAACATTGATGTGTGTTGTTGTCCCTGATATGATAAATAGTAACACTAGAAGCATGAAAATGAAATGTAAGTTAAAAAAAACTTATAATTTTTTTAGTACCCTCAGGTTTTAGTTGATCGGAATCATGATCTTTTGATCAGGTTATAAAACATTAAGAAGTGTTTAGGAATGAATTATCCCACAGAGAGTGGGGTATAGATTAGTGTATACTAATTTTTAAAGATTATTCATTATTAAATAAACCCCTAAAGTTTGTTAAATTTAAATTTACACTCGTAACTGGTCTCAAACTCAATCATGTGTATAGAAAATTAAGATACAGTGAACATAAGGATTTTCTACAAGGTTGAGCTCTTTCTGGGGTAACATACCTCTTATCATGGTTGGTTAGTCTCCCAAACATAGATTATTTACTATAAGAAAAACAATTACAATATAATAGTGTTGATAAAATGTCACACTGTTCTAGTTCATAGATACACTGAAAAATGCAGTTTCTTACTACCATTATACTATATATTTATCCAGTATGAGACATATCTTCTTAAATTTTAAATTCTTCAATAATAGTTGAAGAAGATATCCCTCAATGATTGTTTAGATATATTCAAGAAAAAATAATCACTACATAAAGATATGATGTATAACTTCTTATCAAAACCATCATTAAATTTTCTCACCAAATTCTTGATCTGAAACATATATAAATGATAAAAACTAAACTTCCAAAATTAATCACTCTTATTATCTATTAAACTCTACCCTCCTTATCAGTTATGTTATTCTATCTTAATATCTATTTTTTCACATAAAAATAGTTCAATCCTATCTACATCAATGTTCATGAAGGATATTCTATTTAAGATAATTAACTAGATCTCATAGAACTCAATGGCCATAAAATAAAAACTAGCAAAAATTTAAGGCTTCTAATAAAAAGAAGCATTATATAATTCCCTTTTCGGTTTCCTACTACATTATTTTCACTAGTTGATAATGTAAATCATGTGGAGTCTCCTTTCACATTGATTTAAATAAAATGAATAAAATACACTTTCATATTGGTATCCAGTGAAAAAAATTATTCTTATTTATGGTGATACAACAACACTTACTGAAAAATGGATCTTCTTTATTTGAAACTTCTTGACCCAATTAAATTGTTCTCACAATCCCATTTTATTTTAAAAAATTCAAGAAACTAATAATATTTCACAATATTTTTTTTCTAAAAAACCTAACTCAATAGCTCATATTTCATCACTTCTTGAGTCTTAGGTGATTTAGGATCTTAAGATTAACATAAAATCATCACAAAATCATTCTAGGTTAAATATTTGGATCTTATTCCTAAATAATCTATTCTTTGATCAAAATAGTAACTTTTCATAAATTCCTACTTGAATATTAAAAAATATATCAACCATAATTTTTCTTATATGACTATTACATTATTTTAACAATAATCAACACAATAGATTTACAAATCCAGGATCTAATCCATTAGTGTCTTGGGAAAATTAGGATCATACATAAATTTTACATAATAAAACATAAAATTTATTTAATTACTTCTTCCCTATCTTCTTAGTGGACCTCGTGTTCTAATAGTACAAGTAATCATTAGAGGATATACATCAATGAAATGGGTGATCTAAAATACTAGTAATAGGATAAATAAAGGACATGAATCAATATTACAAGAGTGATCATAATAATAATCACCGTAACATAAATATATGATTATCATAAATTTCATGAGGGAAATAATAGATAATGTAATGGAATATTATAATGCATAAAAGTAAAATATAATTTCAAAGTAGTAAACAACCAAACATTGTTGTAACACCCCGCCCTAGAAGCCCGAAGATGGTGCATTATTTTAATACATTAGCATGATTATAAGGAATCAAATCCCAAAGGACTGAATAGTTTATGAGACTTGTAAAATAGATTATATTAATGAACCCTGCATTAAAATTAAAAACATAAAATACAAAAAATACAATCCTTTGATAAATTCATTTTTCTCTAAGATTAACCCTACATACTAGGGATAATACACTTCATGGAATTCTGGGAAAATAAAACATAAGAAAGGGGTGAGTAGAGATGATCAATAAGGGTAAGCGTACAATGAAAGATAATATGAATAAATAATCATAAACCTAAATTCAATATGTATAACTATAACACAATCCCTTTAAATATAAAACCGAAAATAAAATGGAAATAAAAAATAAAAATAATTCCATTTAAACATTCACATTTATATTCTACTAGTAAAATAATCACATGTAATATCAATTACTAATATCAAAATGGGGGAATTAATAATTACAAAAAGATAAAATATACCATTAAGGATTCATCCCAAGAATATAATATTATCAAGGCTTCATGCATAGAATCCTATACTATCAAGGATTTATGCTAAGAGTCTCATACATTCAAGGATTCATTCCAGTAATCTAATATTTCACTGGATTTATGCTATGAAACTAATAAATGGGTAAGGCCACGAATAAAAATCTATCTATTTATTTCATGAAACCAACTGATGCATCGATGGGATATAGCGGGCTCTAACCATCATTCATGAAGTCCCATACATTCATCATATGAAAATTGTAAACCATAAACCACATAATCATTTATATTAAAAACTAGAATAAAAACTATGAATAATTTAACCATAAAATAAGAATGGTATAGAAATAGAACATCCACATCCAAAATAAACATAAAATATTAAATAAAATATGGAAAATGATATCATAGGAGATCAACCTCAATTAATCATAAGATCCAACAACGTATGATGACATCGACGAAAATATTATTATAAAACAATTAAAAATATTTCTGAGAAATATCCATTTTTTACGTTGAAAAAGTCACACAACTGTAAAATAAAAAATATATTTTAAAAAAATTCATTTTATCTTGTAAGGTAAACTTGAAAACATCAAGGTGTCATGATGGCATTAATAGCTTCTCGTGCCATTTAAGTTAAATAAACATTCCTTCCTTAAATTTTTGAAAAGGTAATAAAGAACTAGTTTTGAAAACAATGGAAAGATTCTTTTCAAAACATTTTACAAAAATTTAAACGTAGATAACAATTAATTTAAACAATTGTAGTTAATATTTTGAAATATAATTTTAAGAAACATGCACATGGATGATAAATGTGTCCCAGTAGATACTTATGTATAAATAGTATCGAATAATAATGAGGTTGAAAAATTAAACCTTAGATAAAACCTTAAAAGAATCCTTTTGGAAACATTAAAATTAACTTTAAAATAGAAATAAATTTCCTTTATAATCCTTTTATATCCATATAAATAGTTATGTAAAATAATATCAAGAATATTGAAATTGAGAAATGATTAATTCTTTAAACATTAAAAGCACCCCATACCACTTTGAACATTTAAATCATAAGCCTACAATCTTCAAATGAGTCTTTAAATAAAATGAAGGTAAATTTATTCATGATATTAAATATAATAGGGGAAGTACATATACCACATACAAGAAATAGGTGGTTAATATGGCTTATATCTCCCAAAAATTAAAAGTGAGACAAAATTCCCTTACTTTGGGTCTGATATTCTTCGTACATGTCCGAAACTCATGTATAATGGTTTTAAAAATATTATTATCTTCTAAAAGAATAATAATAATATTTATGATTTCATGTATGATTTATTTATAACTTTATATTACCTATTTATTAATAATTCCATGTTAAAGGAACGTTTGGGTAATATCCGCTTTGTTTATCGTGTGTGTTTTTACTTGTTATTATCAATTTTATCACATAGTTCATGATTTAATTACTTACATAATATAAAAAATTATTTATATATCATATATATTCACTATATATATATATAATATGGAATGGAATACACCATTCATGGAGACAGTAGGTTGTATGTACACATGAATGTCGTTTCCATTTTATTATCGTATTGAATGGAAGAAAGTTAATAACACACACACACACACACATATATATATAAAGTATTATTATTATGTTATATATTTCACACTTATTCAATATATATATTTTTATAATCATTCTTGAATGGTTAACATGGAGATTAATCTCATCGTGTCCTGGATAGGGAAAGCCATACGTATGCACGAGCGACAATATCATTTCTTTAATGGTAAAAGGGAAAGGAAATGAATGTTATATTAATTATAAAAAAACATTATTATGTAATATTTATTATTTATATTCATTATATTCATTATTATACCCATTTAAATAAATTATATATGAAAAATAGTATACACCACGGGCTAAAGATGGTAAGTTGTACGTATACACACAAGGTGATATTGTTTTTCATATGATGGGTAAAAGAAGGAACAAGGTTGTACCATAATAATAAAAACAAATAATCATGTAGTATATTCTAGAGTTATTACATTAGTATAAAAAAAATAGGAAAATGAAGTAGAAGAAGAAAATAACATTGAAAGAGTTCGTAAAATAATTACCTCTTCTTCGAGTGTATCCTTTTGATTTTCAGAAAAGGACTCCTTTAGTTGGATTTCTGCCCAAATTATTTCATCTTGGACAAATTGAGATAATTTTCTAGGATAAATGGCTGTGGTTTTTTAAATATAATTTTATTTATATGTGTGAATAAAATATAAGGATATGTTTTCTTTTATAAGAGAGGGGAGGAGCACTTTAGGATACCCCAAAACTATTAATTTATTATAAACTAATTTTTGATTGAAAATTGCTCCAAAGTATGTTATTTATAATATAGGATGATTATGGGTCTAAATAATATCAAATAATAAATTTTAGGCATGTTTAGTTTACAAAATTAACTTTATAATTTTTCATTAACCCTTAATTGAATAATTTAACTTTTACCGTGACATCATGTATTTTAACAATATAGGGTTAATATAGTTACTATAAAATTAAAAAAGAACCATAATTATATAATTTATTATTTATATAACATTATAATATTTATTTGGTCTAATAATAATTTTTTATAAAATTTAGATCATTTAATCAAAATATTACTTATTTTAAGATCTATTTTTTTTATCAATTTTGACTCAATTGTTTATTTGACTTTTTAAAAACTTATATCAACTTTATTCCTTATAAAATAACTATATTAACTCATAACTAATATGTAATGATCATATAAAAATTTCTTTTATGGAATAAAATATTTCAAATTATTTTTATTTTAATATTATTAATATCATTTATTTGATTCTTCCTTTATTAAATCAATTACTCCATCATAATTATGACACATTTTAATTTGATTATATATTTTTTAAAATTATAAATAAATTACCATGATGTAGATAAACATTTTATCTTTCAATTTAATATTTATAGTTGACTAAAGCAATTATACAACCTCATATTAAAAAGTATATAGTTATTAAAATTTAAATATGACATTTTTAAATCATCTTTAAATAAAATATAATTAATGTCCTAATCTAAAAAAATTCTATTAAAAGGATCATTTTTTAGATTTAAGTTTTATTGGGTTTTAAAGAAACATATCCACTAAAATTTGGAAAAGTGTTTGGTTAATTTTATATTATTATAATACTGTATTTACCTTTAATTACCCTATTTAGCTTTAACTGTGGTAAATAAAATTTAAAAGTTACTATTCACTAAAAATTATTATGATCTTATTAAAACAAATTTTTCATTCTGATTAAATCCATGTATGTTTTTTTTGAAATTAAATTCCTAGAAGTGGTATAATAACGTTTATTTCTTATCCCACAGATATGACTAAAGGCGGGTAAAAGAGACGTTCAATGGTTCTATAAATTTTTATATCTAATTATATGATAAAAATGATTCCAATGGAATAAATTGGGTTAATATATGTATTATTTATGTATTGTGACATTAAAATAAAATAAAAATAAAATAATTATTTAAAGTGAAAAGTAGTTTTTTAACAATAATGCTGTATTTTTCACAATTAATAAAAATTGGAGATTTTCAGAAAAATTACAAAATTTCACCATAATATAATTTTTACTTTTTAAATAAAAAAATATATTCTATTTTGAGAAATAAAATTTATTATTTTCATAATGTGGTTAATACTTTTCATAACTACTTTTTAAACAACTAGTTTGATAGATTATGGTGCGCTCGAGCTCGGTGTTGTGTCTCGTGAAAGCTTTTGATTTTTTTAAAAAAATAAACTTTACCATGATGTATTGGAGTGTTACATTCTCTCATCCTTTAATAAATTACATCCTCACAATATTAAATTTAACATTAAAAATAAAAGTTTGATACTAGAAAATACCTTTGTGGATATCCCACTTTAGAAATAAGGTTAATAAAATATACTCTTAACAAGATGAGAGGTAAATGTGAAGGTCGCCACAAAATTAGGATTTTAAATTGGATAAAATTAATGTAAAGTAGAGATATGTATATGATGGGAAAATATAAATATTTACTGGGAGTGATTGAGCTCATAAATCACAAACAAGTGAATGATAAATGGAAAATTGATGATCATAAAGCCAAAAATCAATGATGATTTAAAATACCATCGGTTCAAAAAAAATTAGATTATTTTCCTAGGGTGGAGGAATGCATTCAATATATAAGAATGTAAGGAAATTTAATAACATGATATGTTTTTATAAAAATAATCATATCATTTATTGAAATCCCAAATTGGAAAAAAGGATTAATGAGACCTCCATTTTATAATATAGAATGGTAAGTAATAAGGTCACATGAGATAACACATAGTGGGGTTTCATATAAGAAAACATGTACATAGAAGATAAATCTAACCATAAAGTTCTGATAGAGAGTGATAGAGAAAAAGGTCACGAGAAAGTCAACAATCACAAATCTAGAAGTCAGTGATGATTTAAGGGACCATTTGATTCATCGCAGAAGAATGTTTCAGGAAAACAATTTTGATTTTATGATATATTACCTAGAGATTAAGAATTAATTAACATAATAGACTAATTACATAAAGAAAAATACATACATAATTAAAATGTAGAGTCTCATTCTTTAATCAACTTCCACCATAGACTCATATTTTTCCCCTAACAATGAGTGTTCAAGATGATTTTTTCATGCATTAAGCATTAGATTGAAATTTTATAGAATCACTTAATCCCCAATATATTAACTAAATTTTTATAATATCTTTATTCGTTAAAAAAACTAAAATATTAGTACAAGATAATATAATTCCCAAAAATAATATGCAATATTCTACAGTAAACCCCAAATTTCAATATATATCATTCTGTTAATAACTATCCTTACTCAAAATATTCTAGACTAAGGTTAAAATACAAAATTAAGATATATTTGATCATATAGTCTTCCAATAAATCACTCTTAATATATCTTACAAAACTTAATTTTCTAAATCTCATAATCTCTATGGTTTTCTAAACATTTCCAGAAATAACTTGAATCACCATATGTTAAAAATAAAATCATATTTGAGTCAAAAATATAATTCAACCATTATTGGTTAAAATAATATGTTTTCCTAAATCAAAGAGGATTTCCATAATAGTGAATGTCTTCCATGATAACATTAACTAACTTATTCCCCAAATCATTTTCAAATCTAAAAATTATCTATTTAGAAAAAAAATATCCCTCAAATAAAAATAACCTTTATCCATATGAAAACGTCATGCTAACTAGGACTTCACATAGGCTAGTGGCAGGAACTTCACCCTTTTAGTCCTTTAGTTTTTGGGTTCTAGACCCACAACCTTTCTAGACATGACAGGTTTTCACCATGCCTGCAGTTTGTCCTTTTTCTGAAACTATATTAATATAAAATCGAAAATTTAAAAAATTATGAACATTCATGAAATGAGGCTAATAACTAAATAACATTTTCACTAAGGTTTTCAATAAAACATCAATACATAATTCATTTCTTTATGTCCTTATTTCCCACATAGAAATAATTTCTTTATTCCATTGAGACACTTTCATGGGTATCTCCTTCCACATTTCTTGCATGATGGAAATTGAGCTTTCTTTTCTCCATGGTCTCCAAAACGGGAGCACTTAAAATGCTAAACCATTCTCTTCTTTGGTTAATTTTGGAGTTAGTTAATGTATATGTTTTTAATCACATTTTTTGGAAAATTTATTAGTCATGTACATGATATCCTTCACTCTTATCAAAATTTTATTTGGTTTCTCATCACCACCACCTTGTCCATCATGTTCTATGTTAATGTGACTCCTTTGGGTTCCAACCATTGACAAAAACCAGAAATCTTTGTGTGAGTTGTAATAGTTTAAAATAATTTAAATAATATAACAACACCTTATTTTCAATCTACAACACCTTAGGTTTAGCAAAGGTTTTTCAATCTCATATTATATTAAAATACTTCATATCAGATTGTAAACAAAATGTGAATTATCTTAATCATATCCCTTGAGAGTGTCAAACCGGGTGTGCAGTAAGGCCCGTTATCATGTACCAGGTTACCCTGAGTCAAGCCCAGAACACCTTGTCATAGTTTTCACGCCTAGGTACAACTGTACAAGAATCACGTACACTTTTAGTTTCCACGAATATATGTATTTTATAGGAATACCCATATAATATCTATATTAAAAAAATTATAGATGTTCTTCTATACTTATCCAAAAAATATATCTTATAGTTATGTTCTTTGTATTATGTTTTCTAAATGTAGTATCTAAGGTTTGTACTAAACATCCATTAGTACCAACTGTAACTCCCTGACCATAGAAGCCCAGAGATAGGGCATTATAATAATATATTGACATGATTACAAGGAATCATATCCTAAAGAAAAAAATTTGTTTAGATGTTTTGGAAAAAATATTATATACATGAACCTTACATTACCATTAAAAACATAAAATATAACACAGATAATCCTTTGACAATTCCATTATTCTCCAATATTAACCCTGCATATTAGTCATAACACATTTATTGTAATTCTTTGAAAAATCATAACAAAGGGTGAGTTCAGATGCTTAATAATGGTAAGAATACAATGAAAGTTAACATGAATAAAAAACCATAAACCTCAAGGAAATATGTATAACTGAAACAATATCCCTTTAAACATAAACCTGAACATAATATGGAAATAATAAATCAAAATAATTCCATTTGAACATTCACCGGGATATTCTAATAGTCTAATAATCACATTTAATATTAATAAATAATCTCATAATGAGTAAATTCATAATTCGAGATATCTAAAACATACAACCGAGGCTTCGTTCCATTAATCTTACACTGTCAAGGCTTTATGCCAATAATCTAATACTTTCAAGGCTTGTTTCTAATAATCTCATACTTTCAAGGCTTCATGCAAAGAATCTAATATTATCAGGTCTTCATGCCAAGAATTATATAAATTGGTAAGGCCTCGAACAAAACTATATCTATTTAGTTTCACGAAATCTATTGATGAATTGAGGGGAAATAGGGGGCTTCACCCATCAATTACTAAGTCCAATACATTCCTCATATGAAAATAGAAAAACATAAACAACATAATCATTTGTATTAAAAAATAGTATACAAAATATGACCTTTTTAACCATAAACCATCAATGGTATCTAAATAACACATACACAATCAAAATAATGATAAATCATTCAATAAAATAGTTTAAATGATATCATAAGATATGAACCTTAATTAATCATAAGATTCAACAAAGGGTGTTTACATACATGAAAATAATATAATAAAAACATTACAAGTCTATGAGAAAAATATACATTTTTTTACAATGAAAAAGTCACAAAATTATAAAATAAAACATTTCTTCTAAATATAACCTTGTAATATTATAGGGGAAACTTCAAAATGTTAAATCATAACAGTGGGGGAAATTGCTGCTCATGCTGTTTAAGTTAAAAAACATTCTTTCATTAATATTTTGAAAAGGTCATAAAGCACATTGTTTGGAAAATGATGGAAAGATTCTATTAAAAAAATTTTATATAAACTCAAACATGGGGAAAAATTACTCTAAACAATTGTTGATAATATTTTTAAATAAATATTTATGAAACATGTACATGGATGATAAATGTGTCCCAGTAGATACTTACATATATACAATCTGGGATAATAATGAGACTGCGAAATTAACTCTTACATAAAACCTTAATGGAATTCATTTTAAAACATTTTATTGAACAATAAAATAGAAATTAATGTCCTTTTTAATTATTTTATATCTATATAAATAGTTATGTAAAATAATATCAAGAATATTGAAATGGGGAATGGATTAATTATTTAAAAATTTAAAGCATCCTATCAAACTTTGAACATTTAAATAACAAGGCTGATATCTTTAAATGAATATTTAAATACAATTAAGATAAATGTATTCATGATAAGAAACATAATATTTGATGTAAGTACACCACACACAAGAAATAGGTTGTGAACAAGGCTTATATCTTATGGAAATTAAAAGTGAGACAGAATTCCATTATCTCTGGTGAGATACACTCCTCATAAAATCATGTATAATGGTTTTAAACATATTATTAACTTCTAAAAGACTCATAATAATATATATGATATCATATATGATTCATTTATGACTTTATATTACCCTTTAATTAATAATTCCACGCTAAACATCATTTTGGGTAATATCTTCTTTGTTTATCATAAATTTTTGACTTGATATTATTGATTGTATCACTTAGACAATTATTTAATTAATTACATAATATAAAACATGATTTATACATCATATATTTCAAATATATATATATGTAATGGAATAAATTGTTTAGGTAGATGGTTGGCCGTACATATGCATGAATGATGTTTTTGTTTTCATATCGCTTTGAATGGAAGAATGTAAATAAAATATATGTATATATATATATATATATATTATTTTATTAGAATTATTATATCATATATTTCATACTTATTCATTAAATATATTTTTATAATCATTCGCGAATGTTTAATATGGAAAAATGAATTCTATCGCATTGTGGAGATGGTAAGTTGTACATACACACGAGCGACAATATCATTTCTTTAATGGAAATGAGGTAAGGAAATGGATGGTATATTAATTATAAATAATTAATATCATGTCATATTATTATATATATCCATTATATTCATCATTAAACCCATTTAAATAATGTATATATGAAAAACATTTTACAGTACGGTGTGGTGACGGTAAGCCGTACGTACGCATGCATGGTGATATAAATTTTCATAGGATGGGTAAAAAAAGGAATATGGTTTTCCAATAATCATAAAAATATCACAGAATATACTATTTTATGTAGTGATTACTTTAGTATGGGAACAAAATAGGAAAATGAAGCAAAAAAAAGAAAAGAACTTTGAAAGAGTTGGTAAAACAATTACCACTTCTTCGAGTATCTCTTTTTGATTTTCACAAAAGGAGTCCATAGTTTGAATTTATAAAAAAATTATGGAATCTAGGATGAATTAGGGGAAATTGGGAGTAGAAATGTGAATAGTTTTTCTGAACTAAATGGATTTATAGGTGGGAATAAAATAAAAGGAGAGGTCCCATTTTATAAGAGATGGGAGAGACACTTTAGAAAACTCTAAAACTATTAATTTATTACAAATTTATTTTAGATTTAAAATATCTCCATAGTAAGTTATTTTAAGGATAAAATGAGGATTTGTCGAAATAATATCAAAAATTTAATTTTAGAAATGTTTAGATTACATAATTTGCCTTATCTTTTGGCTTTAACCCTTAGTTAAATACTTTTACTTTTACAGTGACAACTTGTCTTTTTACACTATAGAGTTAATATAGTTACTATAAAATGAAAAACACTAATGGGATATTTTATGCAATAATTAACATTATAGTAGAAATTTTTCATAATTATATATTTTTTTGAATTTTATATCATTTAATTAAATAATATTTATTGTAATATTTCATTTAAGTCAATTTTGAAACTATTTATTATTTGGAATTTTAAAAACTCATAAAAACTTTATTACTTATAAAAAAATAAATTAACACATACCTAAATTGTCATATTAACCCAAAAAAAATTTTTATGACATAAAATATTTTAAATTAATTTTATTTTAATATTATTAATTTCATTTTTGTGATTCTTAATTTAATAAATCAATTACTTCATCATCATTTTGTGACTATTTCAATTAATAATATATTTTATAAAATTATAAAAAAACTACCATGATGTAGATAAATATTTTACCTTTATAATTAATATTTATAGTTGACCATATTACTTATATAACCTCATATTAAAAATTATATATTTATTAAAATTTTAATATGATATTTTTAACTCTTCTTTAAATAAAATATAATAATTGTCATAATCTTAAACAAGTGGCTTAAAAAGATCATATTTTGACCTAAGGTTTATGTTGGAAGAAAATAAATTATCCAATGAAATTAGGACAAATTTTATGGTAATTTTATATTATTATAATATTATTTTTACTTTTAATTACCCTATTTACCTTCAACCGTGGTAATTAAAAATCAAAAAATGTTACTATTCACCAAATATTATTTTGATCCTATTAGGCCAAATTTTTCAAACTAATTACAACCATATATGTATTTTTTTAGAAATTTGACTCACATAAGTAGTGAGTTTACATTTAATACTAATCCCGCATATATAGCTAGAATGCGGGTAAAAATATGTTCAAAAGTTCAATAAATTTATATATATAATTCGGTTATAAAATTGATTTTAGTGAGCTAACTTTTGTTAATATATGTATTATTTATCTATTTTGACATTAAAATCAATTTATTGTAAGAAAATTATTTAAATGAAAATTTTCGTTTTTAACAATAATGTAGTATTTTTCACTATTTATATAAAATTATATCATTTCAGAAAAATACCAAAATTTTACCCTAAGCTAATTTTTATAGTCTGAATTCAAAAATGAAGTCTATTTTTAGAAATAAAATATATAAATATTATAAAACTATTAATACTATTCCCAACCACTTTTTAAATGGCTACTACGATAGATTATGGTGCGCTCGAACTTGGTGTTGTGTGTAGTGCAAGCTATTGAATTTCCTTAAAAAGATAATATACCATGATATCTTGGGGTGTTATAATAGTTGTGAACAAATATAGAAACATTTTTACATATAACATATATTCATAATCATAACATCATATTTATGAACAAATATAGCATCATGTTTATGCATAATACACATCATTTAATGAGAAACCTCAGATTACCCAATTCATTAGAGTGCTATAAAATTTTAGGCCCACTTATAATATCATAAAATTTACATAATCATTCATGGCACATATAATTTATATCAATCAATGTCATGAAATAAACCCAAGGAATATAATGAGTTTCATTAGGATTTTTTAAATAATAAATTCATGATTAACTTTTTGGTTCCCAAATGAATAAGGGAAATAATTATTGGAAAACATACAACATTATTATTGAGTGGAAAAGTGGTATTTCAAGAGGTGTAAAATATGATGTTTTAGAAATTAAAATCACTTAAAAAGGGTATTTAATGGATTTTTTTGACATGGTGGGAACATGTATATCCCAAAAAGAAAATAGAAATGAAATTTGAAGAACATAATATGAAAATTAATACTATGGAAGAGAGAATAACCCAAAGAAATATTTTGGGTTTGAGAATCCCATTTCCAGAATTCTTACTTTATTTATTCACCGTTTCACCTCCTGAAAAATAAGATTATATTTATTAATACATTTATCCAAAAGTAAATTAATGTCATTTGTAGAAATATTTATCAATTATAATCATTGGATTATATTTATTAATTTACATTGATTAAATTGAAGCATTTTGATATCATTTTGTACTTACAAATTTCCCAATTTGAACCGATTTTTCTATTTTATTAAATATAATTTATACATTAGTATAATTAATTCCAGAAACATACCATGAATGAAATTACATTTTTAAAAATTATATATTGTTTAAATATAATAATAATTATTTTATGTTAGATAATTGAAATAAATACATTAAATATTGTTTTATTATATTTTTATAAAATCATAAAATTACTTTTTGTGTAAATATATATTTGAGCATATATTATAAATTTTTCACCTATGAAATATATTTTAGACATGTAGTATATGATGATCTATTTTTATCTCCTTTCATATTTTATTAAAATGATTTTTTATTAATATTATATTTAGTTGTTTTATAAATTTTTAATTTCTATTACTATTATACTAATTATATTGGATGTTTTAAATTTTTATTTTATATAGAAATAAATAGTGTGAAAGTTATTTAATATTATATGAAGTATTTCCAAACAAAGGTAATAGTAACCTTATATTTTGTTATGCACTAACTCATGGAATGTAGTGATTGGATCACTTGATGCTATAAGAAGATATTTCAGTTAATGAAGGATAGATTATCCTGTTAGAGACACAATCAAGGAGTAAAACTACGATATACATCATATTAGACAATAATTTTCACACCATAGAAGAGATATACTTTCTTATTTCTCATTCGATCAATAATATCTAAAAATTATGTTTTCTTACAAGATCATTAAGAAACTTATACTGTACTATCCTATACTACTATACTAATCATGATTATTGAACTTTATTTCTGTCACTACTATATATTTCTTATAGGTTTCATTTTATTTATTCTTCTTCATATTATACTTTCTATAATCGGTTTGTAAATTTTTTCAGGTCTAGTTTATACTTTTACCAATCAAAAGAACACATTTTTTGTTTGTTTATTCTACCACCCCAACAGATGTTTTAGGTTGTGACTCCTAAAAAAAGTCATGTTATAGACCAGGTTAAGACTATTTTACAAATTATGGGCCATTCTTCTAGGTATTTATAAATGGATGAGTACGTAACAAGTTATCGCACCTCTAAAATGTAGTTTAATACTGGGTACCACTCATCTCATGGAGTAGAGAAGGTTGATGAGTGGACTTGGATCTTGGAATTCTGAACCATTATATGTTACATTTTTTATTTCTTTTTATTTCCACTACACCTCATAACTTGATCACATCATTCAATAAATAATATTCAATTAACAAAACTCTGATGGAGTTTCCTTTAACTTATAAATTACTAATCACCCCAATATTATATATTTTCATTAATTAAAATCTAATAACATCTTCATATCAATAAAGGTTCACCTTAATTTATATAATTCATTGTAACAAAATCCAATATATTAATTCCACTTTCATTGGTATCAGTTGTAACAACATAAAAAAAATATATTCTCCATATCCTAACGAATATACTAAAATGTCAAAATACTAATAGAGTTATTACTTCACCACTTCATTTCTTGTGCATATTATTAATATAATATCTCACGGAACTTAATATCACCACATTTTTGTTTTATGTTTCCAGAATTTCATTTATCATAAATTTAATTATGATCATAAAAGAAAAATAGAAAAATATTTCAATTCGAATCATATTATCATATAGTTTATTATGATTTTCAAAACAATAGAATAATGTGAGTCACTAAATCAGTAATATCCACCTTAATTAGAAAACACAAGACATTCAACAAAAATTGACAAGTTACACTAAAATTTTAAGCAAAAATCCATATAATGTTTCATATATTAAATTAATATTTAATTTAAATATTACATTAAAATATATATAATTAGATACAAAAAATATAAGTAGATTAAAAATATCTCATCTTTGTATCTCCTCTTTTGTTAAATTTGTTTTCTCATTGATCCCCCTTCTTAAAACAATAAAGACATACAAAATTATATATATTTATAAAAAATAAAATGTCCTCAATTTCTCATCATCATAAAGGTTTTTTTAAATCAATTTAACATTATCTTATATACATTAGAAAAAGAAAATGTACAATTTTTTATATTTCGTAAATTTAAAAATTGTTTTTGAATTTTCTCCCCTTTATAGTTTTTGTAAAAAATGTAGGAAAACAGTTTGTGATAAGTAATATTTGTAAATATTTATAAAATTCCTAATATAATGAAGCTATATCCACATTAATTTTATAATAAATTCATTGGTATTTTTTTCTTTAAAATAAATAACATAAGATATAGTTTAAAAACATGAAGTAACTAGATGTTATCTTACAACACATAGAATCTCTTAATTTTCTAATGATGGTCCAATGTAAAAATTATATTTGATATTTTATATCTTTTGTTGTGTTGAAGTTTTTTCTCTATAAACATTTTGAATAAAATTCTCCCTTTATTTTAGGAATTAGTTAGTAGGATATTTGAAAAATAGGTATAATATTCAATGTTACATTTAATATATTAAGTGGAATTATCAACATATCTTCCATTAAATATAAGATCAATAAAAATAATATTAGAATTCATTTAAAAATAATTCCTCCACCATTCTTGAGGATTGTTTAATATTATTAGAGAGGTTAAATATGTGGCATATTGAAGACAAATTTATGTTTATCATTCCCAAATTATATTTTATTTATTCAAATCAATTAGAATAGAATTGTTTAAAAAATACTAGCATGACAATTTTCAATTGTGATGTAGTCTGGATTAATATATCATTTTGTGTCTAATATCTAAGGAAATAACATCATATTTCTATGTTATTGGAATGTTAATTATGTATGGGGATCTGAAATATTTAAATAACACTAGTATTATCATAAGTAATTAGAGTTCGAGTGAAACTCAAACCAGAGTCCATGAGTGTATTTTATATCCACAAAAACCTGTGCATAAAAACTTTAATTTATTATACATTATGATTCAAAATTTGAGAGTGAAATTGACTATTGATTCTTGCTGGACCATGTATATAAAGATTCTCATAGAAAATTAAATGGTTTATAAGTACTTTTCTATCCAACCTACAACCACCGAAGTCAGTAATTGAGTAACATTTAAGTAAAAAATAATTTTTAATTGAATAAAACCAACCAAAATCTAAACTCTATTAAGGTAATTAAAAATGAGTTTTAAATATTTTTGATGTGATTTCGTCATTTTTACTTGAAAAATAACTCATTAAAATACTAAAAACATTACTTCTAGCGAACTTTCAATTAAATATAACTAAATTTTGATCATACATTTATATATTATTTGGAAAACCAGTTTCCCAGATTCATCAATATAATGTTTGATTAAAGAATATATTGGAGTACATATACATGAAGCATTTTTAAAACCAAAATTTATGAGTATATATTTATTTTTTTCTAGGTTAAAATAATTACATCAATTTTTTGAGTGACTTGAAAACCAAGGATAAAAAATTAACTTCTCCCATAAACCTCATTTCAAACTCACTTTTCATAGGTTCCGAAAATACATCCATAATATATTTCTGAGTTGAACTAAAAATAATATCAGCGACATAAATTTGAATAATCAAGGTATCATTGAAAACACTTTTTTTATAAAAAAAGTCAGATCAATATTTCCCCCAAAAAAATTATTTTTAATTAAAAATTTGGTAAGTCTATCATAACATGATCTTGGGGAGTGTTTTAGTTTATAGAGTTACTTGGTAAGTTTAAATAATTTTTTTTATATTTAATATCATAAAAAACATGGGGTTGTTCAATACAAATTTCTACATTAAAAATCCTTTGGAAAAAGTTCATTTAATATTCTTTTCAAATAATATAAAATTATGATGTACTGAAAATACTAGTATGATCTTGAAAAATTCAAGTTTAGATACTACTGTAAAACTTCAAATATAGTATATTCATTATTCATAAAAATAAATTTTCATGATGATTTTATCCTTATTTATTACTAAATTACATTTTCATCACATTTTTTTTCTAATGACTTATTTTACTCTAATCACCACAAGTTCTTTGGGACACTCAATTTTAGTACACACTTGATTATTTTCAAATTGATTTAACTCTTAATATATATCCTTTATCCATTTTTCATCACCCATGAATTAATTTTCCATTTTGTATTCAAATTAAAGTTGGAATTCATGATGATCACATTGATTTATCAAAGTAAATATATTTTTTATTGGTTATATTACATCTCCCATGATATTATTAGTGAGAAGAATCCTTAAGATCAATTACTTAATTGATAAAATCATAATATGATCCCAAACTATCAGTTGTATAACTTCAATTGAAGTATTTTTAGATGTCGAAATTTTTTGAATTTTTTTTAGAGGGTTTATTATCGATTAATTTGAATCAAATTATGCTAAAAATATAGAAAGATTATCAAACATATTCTATAGAGGAATAAATTTTGGAAATTTTATAAAAATTAATGGAATTGATTTGCCAAACATTATGCTAATAGTTTTTCAAAAATATTTATACATTTTCTGAACACTCGATATACCCTACAAGTTATAGATTAGTCTATAAAAAATCAATATTCATTATTGAGACCAAATTTAAAAAGATAATATTTAGTATTCAAGATGAATACTTTGCACCCAAAGGCGATATATTATGAATTTTTTTATTTATTCTCCTAAAAAATGCATAAGGATTTTTATTAATAAATATATGAAGTAAAACATAATTTACTAAATAAAAATAAATAATGAGTACTTTATCACAAAAATTTATATCAACAGATTAATCACTTATCAATGTTCATGTAATTTTCTTTATAATTATTTTCATTTGTTTAACTGATTTTTTTTTGTGGTTTCTTTAAAACTAAGAAATTATGAGTAATATCAATCTTACAATAAAAATTTCCCAAATAAAAGGTTAAAATTCTAGAACATGATCAATTTGGATAGTAATCGAATGTAGGTTTTCATGTTTTTAACTGAAGAATTTAATGTTTTGAACTAGAAATTTTCTTTATATTTTTATGTGAGAAAATATACCCATGTAATTCTAGTGTAATCATAAACCATGAAATATAAATAGTGTTTCACCCAAATGATGCTATTTTGTGTAGGACCATATAAAACCATGTGAACTAACTATAATTATTCCAAAGATGTGACTTAACTTTTAGGATTAAAAATAGGCTTATATTTATTACCAAATTGAAAAGGATTAGAAACTCTAGTAGAGATAAATTCATGTTCTTGTAAATACCTAACAAGCCCTTTCCAATAAGGTTTATCTATGTTCTAAAGGTTATAATTTCCTATTATTCTATTCCAAAACTAAGATAAATTTTTAGATTCACTTACACAAGGTAAATTATAATGCCTCGTGTATTCCAAGAAAATTTTATATACAATCTCATTCTGAAAATTCACTGAAGGGCCCTTTGGAAAAAAAGAGTGCTTTTGGGCCTTATATTCAAACCACTTGGTCTTGGGCCTTTGGGCTATGTAATGGGTCTCACTCTACGTAGTTTTAATGACGTCTATGCTTTAAATAATAAATAAGGTTTCGACCTCAACCTTAAAAAAAATCAAATCAACCTTTTTAGGTTACATCAGTTGAACCTTTTTCCAGCCATATGTAGAGGACAACCACTATCCATGTTTCATTTTTTTGGCTACTGTAATTTATCATCTTTTACTATAAACAATAAAATGACTCTCTTGGAACTATAACTTTCTTGGGTCTAGATACATTGGAGAACATAATTTTAGGAGGCCACATTTTTCAAAAATTTTATATAGAACAAATACTAGTTCCTTGAATATAAAATATCAATTAAAAAATTATTGAACACTACTTAAAGAAAAATATTTTTCCCAATGACCTCACCATTGAAATTTAGTGAAAAGTGTAAAATTTTAGGCGAAAATTAATTTGATTAAGAATGTTATTTTTTGGAATAAAATCCATTTATAATAGAATTTATTGAGGGTTTCAGATGTTTGTACTTATTGTAAAAACTTTATTTACAAAATGTAATGTTAGAAAATAGTTTCTGTAGTTTATTGAGTTCAAATTTAAGTTTATTCACTGAATTTCTATTATCTAAATTTGAATTTTAACTAGACTTAGATTATAATTATGTTGAATGTTTATAAAATCTAAAAGTTAACTTTGATGATATTTTATTAAATTTAATATGTTTTTACACTAAACAATCATAAGTAATTTTCATTTTTTACCTTCTCAACAAGGTTTAAATATATTGCCATTTTTAAAAAAGCGGGTATGTCATATTCATCATTTAATGAATTTACTTTTTCATAATTCAATGTAGTTGAATAATAAACATAAAATTTATAAGAAAATTTATACTAAAGAGTTATGTTTTTCAAATATTACATTGTTACATAATCTATAAACAATTTTTCATCCTTTGAAATGTTTGAATAAAAACTAACATTATTTTGATGATCACTTACACTATATTCTGATGAGCGGTTAAAACTCATATCCCATTAACTAGAACTCTAGGTGTCTAATAATTTTAAAATAATTCTACTTCTAATATTAGAGAACATATTTAATCTTTTATATTTATAATAAAATTTCATAAAATATGGTCAAATAAAAGATATATTTTTTATATTAATAGTGAATGATTTCTGATGATTTACTTATTTGATGTCCATTCTTTCTGTCATTCGGATGAGTATACCAAAAATTCTTAATTTTGATAATCTTATTAATTCTTCTTGTATGTTATGAAAGTCCATTCTCACTGTCATTTGAACTACTTAAATATGAACACATGAATTAGGAAATATCTCCTTTTTATTACATATATTAACATTATATGGTACATATAAAGGATCTATTAATTTTTAGTTTCTTAGAAATAAGTTAAATAATACATGAAAAATTAAAACATCTTCTAAATCCAATTTAAAAACATATTCATGGGTTATTTCTAAGTAACTTTTACTGCATCACAAATCTTGGGGACAAACATCAAATGCAAGGGGTGATCATGGATCCCATTAATGGTGTAATCATGGGATACAAAAAAATGTGATCCTGATATATATCAAGAAGAACATTAGGAATATCAATAAGGCATGAACCAGAGTCATATCATAATTATAATAACATTGATAATAACATATAAATGGGGCTACAATATTTAAATTAGACATTCATAAGCATATTAACAAGTTTAATCACTGTGGCTTAGAAAATGAAAATTACCATGGTTATTCACGATGTTAACAAAAGACATGTCATCTCTGGAGATTAAATTCTATACCCAATTAATTGGAGTCTTATCAGGGTACACCATTCATATGTATCAATTTCATATGATACACATAGATCAAAATAAATCATTTCATTAATAACCCATATAGAATAAAGAATAGATTTCTTATCAAAATATTGATATACAAAAGATATTAATAACAAGATCATTACATAATTTTTAACCCATGAAAGTAAATTTGGGTTTCATATAAGTAAATCCCAATATCAAAAAGTCATTTTTAACTCTATTTGAGTACTGATTTAAAAGAAAATAGTTTCTCATATTTTAATAAAAAGTAAAATAGAATTTATCATGTAAAATAGATAAATTTGAGAAGTAGATTTGGTATCATGACTATGGAATCCCTACTTTTTATGAAATAACTTTTAATTATGTTGTACAAATATAGGATCATTAAAAATTTAGTTTCTTGGAAATGATGAAAAAATTACATGAAAACATAAAACATTCTTATAAATCCACTTAAAATACATATTCATGGGTTCACCCTAAGTTCGTTTTCTATATCTCATATCCTAGGAAAAAAATTAATGGAAAGGGGTGAGATTGAATCCCAGTAATGGAATAAAAAAAGACACAAAAAACATGTGATCATGAGACATATCAATTAAAAAATGAGGCATAACATTAAGGAATGATCCAGAGAAATATAAAAATAATAATAATAACATCAATCATAACATGTAAATTTGGTTAAAACATTTAAATGAGACATTCATAATCATATCATCTAGGTTTATCTCTAAGGTGTCATAAATGAAAATTACAACGATTATTCACTATGGTATCATAAAACATGTCATCTATAGAGATTAATTTTTTTACCCAATGCATTGGATATATATTAATGAACAACCATCACATGTATTAATTTCATATGATCAACATAGATCATAATAATTAATTTCATTAATAACCCATGTAGAATAAGGAACAGTTTTCTTACCAAAATCTTGGAACACAAAAGATCTTAAAGACACAATCATTAGGTCATTTTTAACTCATGAAGGGAAATATTGGTTTAATATATATAAATAAATGAATAAAAATTCATTTTAAAACCAATTTTAATATAAATTGAAATGAAAAGAGGTCTAAGTATACAATTAAAATGGAAAATAGAATTTCTTATGAAGAGGATAGAAATTTTAGAAATAAATTCAGCAATATATTAGGTATAAAACATGGTTTTGGTAAAAGGGTAAAATGGGATGGGAAAATGTCTCTAATTAGTAATAGAATATCCTTATGATAATTGAATAATATAAGGTCAAAAAAAGGAATTAGTTTGGAAAATAGAAGACATACCATATAAAAAGGAACTTGAAAGGAAACGAGAAGTGGATATTTCTTTTACCTTGAATATTTGGTCATAAAAAATGAGGATGGAACCATGGTGGCTTGAGGAATACTTGGGGGTCTCATTGGGAGAAAAATCTCCATAAATTCATTGATTATAGATTGAGAGTGAATGGGAATGGTGAAATTTGTGGGAATTTATAAGAAAAGTGGATGAACTTTTTAATAAATTACTAATATAGTTCATGGAAATTTAGGTTTTGGAAAATGAAAAACCGTTAGATTACACATAATTTTTTATCATGGTTATTAAAATTTGGGTAAAAATTTATGATATTTTAGTCCACCATAACCTAAATAAATTTTTAAATATTTATTTTTGCATGGAAAATTTAATATTACACAAAGTAATGTTTATTTAAAATCAAATTTTCTTTTTTCGACTTTGGAATGTCACTTATAGTTTTAAAAAATGATTAAAATATATTAAAATATGTAATATTAATAAAAAAAATTTAGGTCGGGGATTATGTCCAATTAATTATTACATTATTATGAAAGAATATATAGCCAAAAAATATACCAAAAACCCAGAACTATTGTTTTTACTATTAATGAAAAATAAGGTATTTTAGAAAAGTCTCATAAGTTCTCCCAAACCTAATTTTTATGTTCTAAATTTGAAAATAATGTTTATTGTTTCAGAATAATTCTCTAAAAATAATATTTTTTGACTTTAAATATAATAATCCTTATTAATTTTAAAATAGTATGTTTTAAGGCATAACCAAATTTATAACACTTATAAAAACGTTTATAGGGCATTGTAATTATTTATCATTTATATTTCAATAATATTGTTTTAAAATAATATTTAATTAAATGAAGAATTATTCATAATGTCTGGGTTTATTATAAAAATTATTGCTTTTATAAAAAAAATTATGTTTTATTTGTGTCCAAAAATCAATTTATCAAATTCATCTCAAAAAAACATATATTTTATTAGGAAAACTATTATTTAAAGGAATAATTATTTTATTTATACAATGAAAAATTACAATTTATAAAACTGAGTTTCAGGTATTTAACCCCTTATCAACCTCAAAAAATACCTAATCGTATGGTGTGTGATGGTGGTAGTTTCTTTGGGTGGATCAACTAACATCAAATAAGTGGTAGTCTCGAATAACTTTAAAGTATCACATAGGATATTTCATTAAATCTTCAATTATTGAAGACTATCTAGGGAATTGACAAGGTAAAACCCTAGTTATTCTACCTCCCTCCAATGTTTGAACAAATGAGATTCAAATGAAATAACTATACTGGTTGGGGCTATCAATTATCCTTTACATGTAAATTATCCTTATTCATTACTAAAATTAATAACTAGTTATAATTGTAAAATTATCAAACATATTTATAGTTTATAGTGGTCAGACTAACCAAAATTCATATAATAATCGAATCCCAATGGTCATATTTCCATTTATACCCAATAAATACCACTGTATTCATTAATTCAAAATTCACTAAAATTTATCCCTAAGGTTATATTTTCATCTCTTAAGATGTTGACTAGTTTACTGATATTTTGTTTCATTTTTATATATTTTTTTATGGGGGTGATCATTTTCACAGATTGAGATGATCCTTATTTTCCCATTTTAGGTTTTCTATTTTATATTTTTGTAGTTGAAATGTTTGGCTTTTTAATTGTTTTCATAGATAACTAATGTAATTATCACTATTAATGAGAATTTTTTTTATTTTTTTATCCTTTTATTTTACATGTATAATATTATATAATAGATACAACACTTATTATTTATAAAAAAAGAATTTTAAAAAGTTTGGTCCGTTACATTCTTCCTCCCATAAGAAAATTTTTCAACGAAATTTATACTCATTCTCTCAGTTGAGAAATGGTGAGGATACTTCTATTTCATTATATCCTATATTTCCTACATCACATCATCATATTTATGGTAAATATAAAACACTTAAACAAGGGGTATAGTATTGTTACATAAAACCTTGTCTTGAAGGTCCAAGATCCCCATTGGCTACTCCTTATAAGAGAGGTCAGGTACTAGTTGTATCTTCATATTCAGTATGTATGAGGGATCATGTATGTACTTCTCTAATAGAGATATGTGGAATACATTATAAATGTGGGTATGATTTGGTTTATGTGATAGCTAATATTCCAATGACCTTATGTGATCAAGGATTTCAAAGGGGCCAACATATGTAGGTCTAAGCTTCCCTTTAATTCGAAATTGCATGAACCTCTATCATGGTGATATCTGAAGAATTTTTTTTCTCCAACATAAAACTCTAAGTCCCTTAAATGGTTTTCAACATATATCTTATGATGACTTTGAATAGCCTTTATATGTAGTTTGATGGAATGATCCTTTTCTGCCATCTCTTTCATAAGATCAGGCCCATGTAGCTTTCTCTCGCCAAATTTATCAAAACATGTAAAAAATATATATCACTTCTCATATAGAGGTTTGTATAGGGACATTTGAATACTCCAGTGTAAGTTGTTGTTGTATGAGAAATCAACTAATTGTAGGTGTTGATCCCATCCACATTTAAATTCCATTAAGGATGTTCTCCACATGTCCTCATGTTTCTAAATAGTTCATTCAAATTTGAACAATATTTTGGGGTGGTAAGCCATACTGAAACTCAATTTAGCCTTCATATCATGTTTAATACTTCTCTATAATTTAGATGTGAACCTTGGATCACAATCAGAAATGATAGAATGTTGAACCCCATGAAACCTCACCACTTCTTTTATGTATATCATGGAATGTTTTTAAAGAGAGATATTATCCCAAATATCAATGAAATGGGAAGTATTGGTGATTCAATCCACTATAACCATTATCACATTGTATCCTTTGGATGTTCTCAGGAAACAAGAGACAATGTCCATAGTGATATATTTCGGCTTCCTTGTTGGTATGGGTAGTTCTTTCAATACCCCTTTAAAAATTTTCCAATCCTCCTTCACTTTCTAACACACCATGCACCTTGAACTATAGTTAGAGATATCCCTTCTCATATTATCCCACCAATAATGATCAAGAATGTACCTATACATTTTAGTGTTTTTGGGATGTATAAATAATGTAGAGATATGATCATTATCCAACTGATCCTTATTTATCTCCAACATATATGGAACACATAGTCTTGTATGAAATGTAAATACACCTTATAGATCAATATTTAACTCAAGAAACATCCCACTCTTCATAAAACCTATTATCTTTTATAACAAAGAATCTTCCCTTTTAGATTTATTGATCTTATCTAGTAATGATGGTTGAGAATTCATTTGGGATAGGGTTTATGATGTCCCTTCCCTTATGATTACCATTTCAATTTTACCACGTCCATAATCAACAGATATTCTTCATTCCTTGTTATTTACAACATAGCATGGTATTTTCTACTTTATGAATTAACATGTTTTTTTTCTTATGGGGTGATATTTAATTAAACAGTAATAGTATTTACGAATTTCCAACCATCTCCTTTGTCTCTTATTTTATACATTTTTTGTGAAAATACACTTCAATCATTGGTGTTATTTATATATAACACATTTAATCCCCCATAAATAATGTTCCTTGATATATTCAGAGTAAAAAATAACTATAACTAACTCAAGTTTATGCATAAGATAATTCTCCTCAGGAGGCTTTAACTATTGAGATGCATAAGAAATTACCTTATCATTGTTCACGAGGATGAACCCAATACCTTTTAAAGATTAATCACTATAAATAAAAAAAATCTTTGATAGAGGGTAGAGTTAAAAAAGGTGCAATAACTAATATATTCTTCTGTTCTTTGAAAATTTCTTCGCACTCATTTGTCTAGATGGACGTATCTTCTTTTAGAGTTAACTTGGTTAGTGGGTTAGAAATTTATGACAAGTTTCTTAGAAACCTTCTACATTATCCCGCTAAACCATGTATACTATGAATCTTATTTATCATTAAAGGATGAGGCCACTCATCCACTGCATTTTTCTTTATAGGGTCAATTTAGATACCCTCATTAGTAACAATATACCCCAATAATGCTACTTATTGCAACCAGAATTCACATTTTTGGAATATCCCAAATAGCTTCTCCTTCATTAGAGTTCCAAATATATCCTTTATATAATCCTCATTCTCCTCATGACTTTTGGTATATATCAAAATATCTTCAATAAAACTACCATAAATTTATTAAGGTAGAACTTAAATACTCGATTTATAAAATCCATAAATATAGTAGAAAAATTTTTCAATCCAAGGGTCATAACAAAAATGTCTTAATGATCATATATTTTTCGGAAGGAAATATTTTGAATATATTATTTATTCACTATTAATTGATGATACCCATATCAGAGGTCAATCATGGAGAATAATTGAGCCCCATGAAGCTGGTCAAATAAATCATCAATCCTTGGGAGAGGGTACTTTTTATTCACCATGACCCTATTAAGTTCTCTATAATCCATGAATAGGAACATTGATCTATCCTTCCTATTCAAAAAGAGAATAGGCTATCCCAAAGAAGACACACTTGGTACTATAAATCCTTTATCCACAAGACATTGATGTTGTTTATTTAATTCTTATAACTCCATATCTTCTATTAAATATAGGGTCTTCGATATCATATTAGATCCATGTATGAGTTCAATGGAGAACTCCACCTATACTTCTAACGGAGGTACATGTAAATCATTAATAAATACTTCAATATATTCCATAATTACTATGGAATTATATATTATTTAACTTTTTTTCCTTCTCCATCTTCACCTATTGTCTCTATAAATAAGGCTATGGGAGGTGATTTTTAGAAAGCTCATGCCAGGATATCTCTCTTGTAAAAATTAATGTAGGTTATTGATTCGAGAATACTTAAATTTACTTTATTATATAGTTTATCTTAGTATTATAATTTGAGATCATGTCCTACCCTAGTATAGTGTCTAATTCCACTATGGGAATGACTACTAGATTTTCAATGGGATTTTAATCTACAAAGTTAATATTAGAGTTTTATACACTACTGATGCTAGGGTAATCCCTTGAAGATTCATGACTGATAAATCTACTTATAGAAGTTATGGGATTTCTTCTATATTAATTTAAAACATGGATTAATTAAAGGGATGTGTATAAATGGAATAAAATAATGTACTTTCTATATTTGAGGGAATGATGAGCGTACCTACCACCACATCATTTTGATCCTACACTTTAACCTTCATGATAGAAAAATCAATAACATTCTCCCTTGGCCTATTCTGAGGTTGATAATGGTTCCATTCTATTATATTTTAATTTGGAAATATATTTGAAAGTGGACAAGCTACACACACTTCAAGCATTGACCTTATGGTTGGGATTGTACAATCTCCCCATTGTTGTTAGTGTTGAGAAGTTGATGCTTCACCTCACCATGACATTTCCAAGATATATGACCATATCTTTCACACATGTATCACTATCCACTCCCACAAAATCCTTGAATTATTCTTCCCACATCTATTTTACGCAAGAAGTTGAACTTTCTTTCCTCCTATTTCATGATAAAAATTATTCCCTGAGTTTGAATCCATTTTTCCCATATTTTAATTAAATATATATGACTAATGTGTCTCTAAAAACTCCAATAAATCATATATAACACTATTATATTTCTCCTCATATATTTTATAGCCTCAATTCTCATGATTCCTCCATATATGTGGTCTAAAACTGTCAAATAATCCATCAACCTTTCCCTTGGGATCCAAAACAATAGTAGAGGTGTATCAATAATGTATTGAAAACTTTATCTTATAACTTCCCACCAATTTATTTTCATTCTTCTTAAGTTATAGGAATTTCTTCTTCATTTTAGTTTACATTGATTGGGGGAAATATTTTTTAAAAAATACTACTCAGATCTACTACCACTAAAAAGAATTAATCTCCCTTATTGGAATTGTGTTTCTAATCAGTTTCCACCACTGAACAACTACTACTTCTAAGCTGTATACTACTAGGGTGACATTATCATTATCTAAAAAATTAAGTACATAAAATATGTTCTTATAGATATTATCCATTTCTCAACAATGAATAGGTCGGTAGATCCACTAAAATAAGGTTGTTAATGAGGCATAAAGGTCTCAAGAGAATGTTTTTCCATTCTAGGTGAATCCAGTATCTTGATATGATTAACGTTATTATTCATTAATTTAGTTAATTTTTCATAATAATCATGATGTTTTTCATTCCACTTTCCATCGGAATGTCGTTAGTCCATCTTCCATTAGACTGATCATTTATGTTATTTCCCTTTTTACTCAATTTTTCTAAAACAATAAAACCTTTGGGAGAAACACATTACTTTTAGTAATTTTATAACTCTAAATGGAGTTTAAGTATTAAAACATCATGTTTAAATGTTATTAATCTCATATAGTATCAATTATATTGTATTCATATACTTCATAATGGTTCAAAAATAGATTTTTATTAATCATACATATCCCCTAGTAGTGTCAAACTAGGTGTTTATAAAGGATCATTGTTATGCACCAGTTCCTAATTGATTCTTGCTCAATGTGGTTTTTCTTTTGTTACCCATATGTAAATCTATGCCAGATCTACATCCACGTATAGTATCCATACAATGATTAATTTTTTTAGAAACCTTTTACATAATACTTACAAAAATACCAGGATATTTTCTTACATTTAGACTAGTCCCTAGTGTCAATTCGAATGTTTTCAAATCCTAGTTTCCATAAATAATTAAACCTTCATATGATACCATTTATGGAATCATATATTTTTATTATGTAACTTTTCATTACATGGAACAAATAGAGGATATATTAAAGTTTAGTTTTATTGAAATAAGGTACACAATACATGAAAATTTAAAACATTATTCTAAATCCACACGAAATTCATATTAAATGGTTTAGCCTAAGTAATTTTACTACATCTAATATAATGGGAACATAGATCAATAGAAATCAGTGATGTTGATGCCCAATAAGGGAATAATCAAGGGAGATAAAAATCATGCGATCATGATTCATATTAATAAGATTATGAGGTATAATAATAAGTCTTGAACATGAGGCGTATCATAATAATAATAAAATGAATCATAAAATTTAAATGTGGACATAAAATTTAAATGATACATTCATAATCATATCAGTAAGGTTTATCACCAAGGTTTCATAAATTAAAATCACAATGATTATTCACTAAGATATCATACAGCATGTCATCTCTAGAGATTAAATTATTAACCTAATTCATTATATTGCTATCTGGTTATACCATTAATATGTATTAATTTCATATGATACTCATAGATAATAATAAATAATTTCTTTAATAACCCAAGGATACTAAATAATGAGTTTTATATCAAAATCTTGGCATATGAAATAGTTTAAATACATAACACTTACATCACTTTTAACCCCTAAAAGTAAATGCAGGATTCATATTTGTAAATCCAAAAATAAAATAGTAATTTTTAAATATATTGGAATACCCATTAAAAAGAAAATAGGTTTGCGTATTCAAATAAAAATGAAAAGATAATTTCTCTTGTAAAAGAGGAAAATTTGAGAAATAAATTCGGCATCATGTCTTGTACAAAACATGGTTTTAGAGAAGGGTAAAACAAGAGGGGAAACGAGTCCAAAACTAGTAAAATTATATTATTATATTAATGGGGAAAATATAAGGTGGTGAAAATGAAATTAGTTTAGAAAATAAATGATATTCCCCAAAAAGGAACATGAATGTAAATGTGAAGTGGAGATTTCCTTTATCATGAAGAGTTGTTCATAACACTTGAGGATGGAACCTTGTGAGTGTGAGGAAACCTTGGAGGGGACTCCATGAGAGGAAAAATCATCCAAACATTATGGAGGATGGATTAGGAGTGAACTGGAATTGTGAAATGGGTGCGTACTTATAGGAAATTTGGGGGACTTGTTTAATAATTTCCAAATATAGGACTTTGAAATCTAGGTTGTGGAAAATGAAAAAACATTGGTATACCGTTTTTTTTCTAATGGTTTTGAAAGTTCTTATCCCTCTTCATGATATTTTAACCAATAGAACTGATCTCCATTTTTAAATACATATTTTTTTCATGGAAATATAAAGATTCTACAAAGTGATGTTTTAAATAAAATCAAAATATCCTTTTTAGACTTTAGAAACTCACTAATATTTTTAAAATATATTAAAATACATAGTATTAATATAATAATATATTTTAGGTCTTGTATTGTGTTAAATTATTTATAACATCATTATGAAATTAATATGAGGTCATAAAATATACCGAAAACACAGAACTATATTTTTTACTATTCATAAAAAAATTTAGAAAATTATCATAAATTACCCCTAACCTAATTTGATTGCGATTATTTAAAAAATATGTCCATTTTTTCGATAATCATTCTCCAAACATGATAATTTTAACATTTAATTATATGAAACCTTATTTATTTAAAAATAACAGTTTTTGAGGCACAAACAAATTTATTAAAATTATAAAAAAAATTAAAATGCCAATTATAAATATATTTTATCATTTATATTTAAATAATTTTTTAAAAATATTATTTCATTAAAAAATAATATTCAGAATACATTAGATTATTATAGAAAATGTATATTTTTTATCAAATAAAATTATTGACTATTTATGTCTAGATATAAATTTATTAAATTTGTCTCAACAAAATATATATTTTATTATGAAAAAATATTATTAAAAGGAATAAAAATTTTATTTATACAAAGGAAAATTAAACTTTAATAAACTAATTCCTAGACACGTAACCCCTTATTACTCTCACGTATGACCTAAGGGTAAAGAAAGTGGTGGTGTTAGTTTCATGGGGTGGCATGAGTAACATCGATCAAGTGTTTATATACACTAACCTGAACTTATAATGTAGGATATTTAATTTAAGTATCACTTGTTGAAGATTTCTTGGTCTTAGTCATAGACAGACCCCAAGGATGCTACCTGCCTCCCAATATCGTAAACATAGGCTTTAAATGAAACTACTCTACTGGTTGAGGCCATAAAATATCATTTTCATATCTTTTATAACATTTCATTACTAATTTTAAATACTAATTATAATGGTAAAATATACACCAAGGGTATAGTTTGAAATTGTCTTATTTGACAATTGTTATATAATAATCGAATCCCAACGGTCATATTTCCCTTTATATCCAATAAAAACTACATCATTATTTCATTAAAAATTCACTACATTTATCTCTATGTTTATATTTTCTTTTTCTAAGAAGTTGATTGGATTAAAAATATTTTTTTTTCATTTTAATATCATTTTAGTTTGGGGTGATGATTCTAGCATATTTGGGTGATCCTTATTTTTCAATTTTAAATTTTAAATTTTAAATTTTTCAGTTGCAATGTTTGGGATTTTAATTTGTTTCATAGTTGAGTAATGTAATTATAATTTTTATTGAGATAAATTTTTTGATTTATTGTGTATGTGTATAACACTATATAATATATAACAAATATTTATTCAAAAACAAATATCATATAATAAAGTATGGTTTGTTAAAATAACAGGTATAAAACAAGGTTTTAGAATAGGGTAAAACAAGAGGAGGAAATAATATCCTATTATTAAACGAAAATTACTACAGTATTGGGATAATAGAATTTTAAAATAATGGAATTATTTTGGAAAATAGAATAGATTCAAAAAAGGAACTTCAGTCGAAAGAGAAGTGGAGATTTCCCTAACCTTGAAGATTTGTTCCTAAAACTTTAGGATAGAAACATAAGGGCTTGAAGACACCTTGGAGGGACTCTTTAAGAAACATAATCACAAAAATATTATGGTGGATGGATTTGGAGGGAATGGGAATGGTGAAATGGGTGGGCATTTATAGTAAAAGTGGATGAATTGTTTAATAATTTCTAAATATAGGTCTTCAAAATCTAGGTTGAGAAAAATAAAAAATCATTATTTTAACAACAGTTTTTCTCATGGTTCTTGATATGGGGTCACATTTTATGATTTATTAATCGAACATAATTTAACACCATTTTTAAAAACTTATTTTGGCATGGAAAAGTAAATATTTTACAAATTAATGTTTTCAAAAACCAATATTTCCATTTTAGACTTCAGAAAGCCACGTATAGTTTTAGAAATTGATGTAAATATATTAAAATACATAATATTAATAAAATAAAATATTGTAGGACTTGGATTTTTATTTATTAGTTATTAAATCTCTATGAAAAAAATTATATAATAAAATATAATGAAAGCCAAAAATTATATTTTTTATTCTCCATGAAAAATGTATTATAGAAAATTCAAATACATTCAACCTAACCTAAATTCAACATTTTGATTTAAAATTTAATTTATATTTTTCTATAATAATTCTATAAAAATTATAATTGTAAAAATAATATTTTAAAAACCTTATTTATTTAAAATTGAAGGTTTTAAGGTACAATCAAATTTCTAAAACTTATAAAAAATTTCCCATCGCATTATAAAATTATTTTTTAATTTATATTTGGTTGAGATTGTTTTAAAATACTATTTTATTAAAAAATATTATTTAGAATACATTAGTTTATTATTATATTGTATATATTTTGTATAAAAATTCAATTATGTTTTATTTTCATCAAAAAATAAATTTATCAAATTCATCCCAATTAAACATATATTTTATTAAGAAAAATATTCATAAAAGGAATTTATATGAAAATGATTTTATTTATACAATTTAAATTATAGTTTAAGTGACTAATCACTAGACACATAACCTATTATTACAACTGCATATGCCATAATGGGTATGTGTGTGATGGTCGTAGTTTCATGGGGTGGACTGGTTAACATCAACTATTTGGTAATCTCCACTAACATGAACTTCTCCAACATGTTATTTTTTCATGATTAAATTATTTATGATAATATAGGTCTTGGTCAAGGATGAACCCTAGTGATGGTACATCCCTCCCATGTTCAGACCAATGAGCTTCAAACAACACGACTCTGTTAGTTGATTCCATCGTTTACCATTTTCTATATCAATTATCATTTGCCATTAATTCTTATAAAAACTAACTAGAGTTCAAAAATTATCAATGGCTGATATAGTTTCCAATGGTAATATTGACCAAAGATCATATTGACCAATGGTCATACTTAACCAATGATAATATAATGGTCAAATCCCAACAGTCACATTTCCCTTTATACCATATAAATAAAAATTTAATATTCCAATAAAAATTAACTATAATTTCTCCCTATGGTTATATTCTCATTTAATAATATTTTTAATACTTTTATAATATATTTTTTTCATTTATATATAATTTTATATGGGGGTGATATTTGTAGCTGACTGGGGTAATCTATACTTTCCTATTTTAGCTATTCAAGTTTATATTTTTAATCGAGTTATATTGTTTATAATTTTAATTGGTTTCATAACAGAATAATTTAATTATATTTATCAATGATATAAAATTTGTCAGTTTCTATATATTTTTTAAATGTATAATAATATATTATACTTAACAAAAATTTATTTAGGCAATAAATATCATTTAAAATGTCTAAGTTGTTACATTTTTCGAACAAAAGAAATTTCTTCCAAAAAATTTCAACTCATTAAATTTGTTTAGAAAAGGTGGGGGTACTTTTTCCTCATTATATACTATGGTTCCTACATCCCTTCATTATATTTATAGTTCTTCTAAAACACTTTGACGATGTGGGTAGTCTGGTTGTGTAGATACTTGTCTTTACGGTCCAAGATCCCCAATGTATTTTCTTCATAAGACAGTTCATGTTAGAGTTATACCAACTCCAAATTTAGTATAGGAGAGGCATTAAGTGTGTACTTACTAAAAATATATATGTGGAATACGTCATATACTTGAGAAATATTTGGTGGAATTTCTAGCTGATAGGCCACTTCTCTTATGTAATCAAGGATTTCAAAGGGGCTAATGTACCTAGGTCTATGATTTACTTTATTTCCAAATCACATGACTTTATTCCATTTTCATATATGGAGGAAGACCGTTTCCCCAACATGAAACATTAATTCCCTTCGATGGTTGTAATCATTACTCTTCTACCAAATCCGAGCAGCCATTATATGTTGATGGAGAGCGTGAATATTTTCTATCATATCTTGTACAATATTGTTCCCAAGTACTTTTCTCTCACCAACTTCATCCCAACATTTTGGATTTAAAGATTTCTTCCTATATAAAGATTCATATGGTACCATTTGAATAATTTAGTGGAAGTTGTTGTTGTCTGAGAACTCATGTAATGCGATGTGATTATACCATCCCCCATTAAAATCCATTGAACATGTTATAATAATTTACTCATGTTTATGAATAGTCATTCCAGATTAGCCATCAATTTGGGAGTGATAGGCCATAATGAATTTCAATTTGGTACTCCAAGCATGTTGTATACTTCTCTAAAATTCCTAGGTGAACTTTTGATCATGATCATAAATGATAGAACGTGGAACCTCATGCATCCTTACAGCTTCTTTTATGTATATATTAGAAAATTAGAAAAGAGATAAATGTTTCCAAATAGTAGTGTAATGAAAAGTCTTGGTGAGTCGATCCACTATAAACCATATCATATTTCTTAATTGGTATGTTATTAGGATTCCAGTGATGAATTCCATAGTGATATTGTCCCACTTCCATATTGGTATGGGTAGTGGTTACAATGCCCTATTAAGAAGTTGTTTCTCCAGATTTACTTTTTGACATACTATGCACCTTGCAGTGTAGTTTAAAATATTTCTTTTCATATTATCCAACCAATAATGATTACAAAGGTCCCTATACAATTTAGTTCTTCCAAAATGTATAAAGAATATACAGATATGAGCTTCATTCATCAGATTTTTTTTACCTCTAGGATTGATAGAACATAAAACCTTATATGAAGATTCAATACACCTTATTCATCAATATTGAACTCAGGAAACATCACATTCTTCATATCCTATATCTTCTTCTATAATAAAGTATATTATCTAAGAGATTTATTTATTTTCACAAGCAATTATAGTTGACAAATAATTTGGGATATGATTGATGAAGTCACTACCCTCATGATTCCCATGTTCAATCTTACAAGGTCCTTGATCAATGGATCTCCTTGAATCCTCATCATTGCCAATATTAATGGGTATTTCATACATAATACATGATAAGCACTCTTTTCTCCTCTAGGGTGATAATGAATTTAACAATCATAATCATTAAGATGTTCCAACCATCTCCTTTGTCACATGTTCATTTCCTTTTGTGAGAAAATATACTTTAAATTTTTGTGGTCTATGTATATATCACATTTCCTTCCAGAATGATTGTTCCTCCATATTTTTAGATAAAAAATAAATGTATCTAACTGAAGGTCTTGTGTGTGATAATTCTTATCATGAGGCTTTAACATTTAGTGGTATAATCAACCACTATTTCATTTTTCATGACTATTCACCAAATCCTTTTAATAGATGCATAAATATATTTAAAAAATCCTTCTATGATAGATGGTAGAGTTTAAAAAGTTCAATTGACCAATATCTTATTCTGTTCTTGAAAACATTCTTCACACACCTTCATCTAGTTTAACTTAGCACATTTATGAGTTAACTTGGTTAGTGGATAAGAAAGTCATGAAATTTATTTCACAAAACTCCTATAATATCTTAATAACCTAAGAAAATACAAATATAAGTTACTATTATAGGATGAGGCCAATCCTCTATAGCCTTTTACATAATTAGGTAAACTAAGATTCATTCATTGGTTATAATGTTCCCCATGAATGAAACATTTGGTAACTAGAACTCACTTGTTATGAATGTTCAAAATTGATTATCCTCTCTTAGTGTTTTAAATATATCCCTTAGATAATCCCCATAATTCTTGATAATTTTGGAATATATCAATATATCATCTATAAAAACTACCATGAATTTATAAAGGATGTTATTAAAGACTATGTTCATCAAATACATAAATATTGCTGGAAAATTAGTCAAGATGAAGGGAATAACAACAAACTAATATTTCCCATATATTGTTCAAAAGGTATTCATTGGAATATCTTCTTTCTTCATGCTAAATTGGTGATAAAAAAATTAGATATAATTCTTGGTTAATAATTAAGACCCTTTAATTTAGTAAAATAAACCACCAATCCTTGGGAGAGGGTACATGTTATTCATTGTGACCGAATTATATTCTCTATAATCAATATATAGCCATATTGATCCTTCCTTCTTCTCCACAAAGAGAATAAGTGATCCCCAAGGAGACACACGTGGTTCAATAGTTACCTTCTCTAGATGATCTTGAAGTAGTTTCTTTAATTCCTATAACTCTATATTTTCTATTATATACAGGGTCTTTGATAACTGCTGGGATCTTGGTATGAGTTCAATGGAGAACACTACCTCACTGTATACGAGAGGTCCATGTAACTCTTTAGGAAATACACCAATGTATTCCTAAAATATGGGGTCATTATATCTCTTTATACATTAATTTTATTCCCTCTATTTACCAATCATCTCCATATTTAATGAAATGGGAGGTTATTCTAGACTACTATCAGGACATAATATCTCATCTTTAGAAATAACTATAGGTTTTCCATTCAAGAAAAAAAATATTTTATCATATTTGTAGTTGGTGTTTGCATTATGCTTTTAGAGATATTCCACTTAGAGTATGGTGTTTAATTCCACCATGGTAATTGATACTAGATATTTGATGAGATTGTACTCACCAAAGTTATTATAACAGTTTATATACCCTATTAATGCTAGGATAATCCCTCCAGGAGTCTTGATTGATAACTCCACATCTAGATGTTCAGGGATTGATTCTATATTCATTACAAGCTTGGATAAAATAAATGAACGCTTATAACTAGAATCAAACAAATTACTTTCTAGATTTTATATCACAATGGGTATACCTACCTCCACATTATTTGGAGCCTATAATTCATCCATCATGATAGAAAATGCCCGATCATTATCCCCAATCATATTTTGAGGTTAATGGAGGTTATCCTCTGTAACACCCGGAGATGTTATGAGAAATATTTTTTATATTTCTTATGTTATACGCAAAGGAATATTTCACGACACACAACACTAGCTTGGCTTGCGTTACACAAAATCACGACTTTTCTCGATAGCGTGTGTAGTACGCAATACCGAGTTTCAATAAACAACGATATAATATTATAATATTATAAACTAGACGTTATGAATAGTATTGACTGAATTTTGAATTTTATAACATTATAATTCAGCTCACACATTTTCTAGAATGAGGTATGAAAATAAAAGCAGTTTTTCAGATAAAAGAAGTATTTTTCAAAAAATGCAGTTTTACTCCCTTTTGATGGAACACCCATTTTAAATCCAGTTTTGAAATTTTTATAAGTTAAATTTGACAAAATAAAATTCCTCTTTGGAATAAATAAATGAAAATTTACTTTGGATAAAATTTTCATATTATTCTGGAAACTTTCATATTTTAATGAATAGTAAAAACACGCTATATTTTTATTAAAAACAACTTTTTTCATCTCAATAATTTATATGGTTAAATTAAAATATTGAATGGTTTTAATGTATAAATAGAATATATTTTTACCATTTAATATAATGCATGTCATTAACACTAATTTTACATTAAATTAATAGGTAAAAACATTTCAATCTTTGGTAATGTTTTAACTTTTAAAACCCGTTTGCTTAACAACGAGATTAATTTTAAATTAATTACTGAAACTTCAGTGTTTTTAATTTAGAAAAATGGATTCCATATTTTTAATCAGTGGGTCCAAATTTTGTTAATAGGTTACTTTTATTTTTTTTGATATTATGAATAGTAACTATGGTAATTTTTATTTACTACGATTAAAGTTAAATATGGTAATTAAAGGTTAAAAGAATATTATAATAATTTAAAATTACCTTGAAACTTGTCCTAACCTTATTGGGTGAGTATTTTCCAACCATGGGCATCCTTGGGTCGATTTGGGGACCCCATTGAGCCACTTGGTAGTGATAATGACAATTTGGATTAATTAATTTAATGTAAAGACAAAATTGACATTAATAAAAATCTTATAGTAATTTATTTTTATAAGGGATTATATAAATTATATTTTAGACTATAAATATTAATTGGAAATCTAAAAATATTTCCTAGATGATTATATTTTTTTTATATTTTTTAGATATTAAATAAATTACATTATTTACGACACAATAATGATGCAATATTTACCTCATTAATAAATGATTTAAATAAATAAGATTATAATGATTAAAATATTTTTCAAAACACGTCCAATTATGATTGGATGATTTTATTTCGACCATGAGTCATCTTATATTTATATTTAATAATTCTTGTACCTTTTGAAACTAAAGATAAGTTTATAATAAAATAATATTTTCACACTTTCCAAAGGTGCCCCTCTCCTCCCTTATAAAAGGGAACCTCCTCCCTCTCCTCCTAACACCACATTGAGACTTCAATCTCAGCCAATACCTTCCATGTTATCTTCTCCACTTCCCTAGAAACATTTTATAGGTCCTGGTCTACTTCAAATACCAATCTTAGTGCCCTAAGGGGAGGTTTCAAAGAGGCGTATCGAAGAAGAGGTAATTTCAGTTACCAATTCTTTCAAATTTATTTCTTCTTCTACTTATTATTCTTTATTTGTTTCATTATTAAGTAATAACATCAGTATCACTAATATACTGAAATGTTTTTATAAATATTAAACAACCCTATTTCACCTTCTATCCTTCCTACAGAAAACAAAATCCCCGAGCATGTGTACGTATGGAATATCAACTCCACACCGTGGTGTAATATGTTTTCCACAACCACTTTACATGGATGGGTATAATGGTGTAAATAATAACTATATATGATTATTTTAAAGTTATATTGATTCTGAAATAGTATACATACACTTCAATACAATTCCACGATCATGGGAACGATATCATCACTTGTGCGTACATACGACCTACTGTCTCCACGATGTGATGTGACTCATTCTACATGATATTCATTGCATAATGATTATATAAATGAATTGAATGAATAAATATGATATATATTACATTAATAAAATTCTGTAAATGAGGTATCTATAACCTAAAAAGAAGAATAAGAATTTATTCGACAAAACACACACAAGAACATAAAGCAATAAACACCCTAATAACAAGTAACAATGAAATATTACTAATAAGAAGATATGAATATGACCATATAAGATATCATAACAATGAGTATGATTTTGGAATAAGTAAATGACATTATTTAAATCATTATACAGGAGTTTTGGACACGTACAATGCATATCAGACCTAAGGTAAGGGAAAATATCGCAGTCTCATTTTTATCCGAGATTGTTTATACTTTAGAAATTACTGGGGAATATTTATCATCCACATCCATGATTCCTCAATATGTAATATAATTTCTATCATCCTACAATTTTTTAAATCCAATTTTACCCTTTGGTTAGTTTTTAGTAAAATATATGAAAGGAATCTTTTGTCGTTTTTTTGTACGAGGTACTTATATGACTTTTCCGGCCAAAGTACGAGAAGAATGTTTTTCTTTAACTTATACGGCATGAATGGATTTCTAGAACATTATTTCCATGAATCTTCCTTTAAAAATTTTCAAGTTTATTTTTATCAACTTCTTTTTGTTTAAAATTTCATGACATGTTATGAAATGAAAAATGTTTTTGAAGTAGAAAGGATATTTTCCTCAAGACTTATGTTAAGTATTTTGTAAAATTAATTTTCCATCTAAGATAATATGGGGTTCTATTTCTATCCTTATTTTTAAATTGATTTGATTATGTTATGATGGAATTTTTTATGATGTCCATTTATCTTATATGGATTATGTTATGATGGCATGATGTTTAAAAATACCATTTTTATTACACGGGTTATGCTATGATGTATGATTTATGATCTTGTGGCACACATAAGAATGGTATCATTGTGAGATGGGTGGGAATTATATCTCCCTCCAATGCATTGGGTAAAGATTTATATCTCATGAGATAGACATGGCTGGAACAACAAGTTAAACCGGTTCAGTGATACAGGACTGGAACGGGGAGTGAACTAGGTTCAGTAATGGACTTTGTATTCTATGATGGTCTTGGAAATGAGCCTTGACTAATATGAAATGATTTTATAAGATTATGTGTGTATTCCACAATGTTTCATGTTTTATGTTATGATTATTTGTGATTACATTTCACCACTATGATTTATCTCATGTTATGATATTATGATCTCTTTTGCAGGTTAAGATATTCAAAATGTTATATTATTATGATATGATTGATATTTATTTTGTTTACCCTTACTGAGAATTTTAGCTCACCCTTTTTGTATGTTTTCTTTTCCCCAGGTCTGAATGAAAGGTATTAAATAGAATATGCCCAAAGGGACTCTAGATATGATGAAATAAATGGGAGACAATGTTGATGATTTATGAACCAGTTGTTTATGTTTCCTAGTTTCTAAAGACAATATACCTATACGGTCATTTCATGTTTTTGTTATATTTTGTATTGAGTATTCTTTAATTTTGATGTAATAACAATTTATGTTGAGTTTGGGTCATTATAGTTGATATCAGAGGAAAGGTATAGTCATCCTTTGGAAACTAGGATGTGAAAACCCTAATAAGAACCCTAAGGATATGACTAGGCATAAAACACAATATTAGTGTTTTAGAAAAGTCCATGAACAACCTATGATAAGACCTTAAGTGTGAAATTTTATTCTTTATTATGTGGTTTTCCTATTATAATTAGTGTTTCTCACACTATTCTCCTTGGTTTTAGTCAATGGCTAGAACCCGAATGAACCATGTTAATGCGGAATGCGACGGGCAATGCAATGATTGTCCCCCTGAGCAACCAAACATTATGGGAGATGGAATGCAAAATCTTGTAGCCATGCTCACACAACTTTATCAAGCTATGAACCATGTAGGACTTCCAAACGAGAAAAGGAAGGAGCAACACTCTGTTGAATCCTTCATGAGGCAGCGTCCACCTTCATTCAGCGGGTCTTTTGATCCATTAGTGGCTGAACAATGGATTAGTACCACTGAAAAGACATTTTCAGTTCTACAATGTTTTGAACATGATAAAGTCATCTTAGCAGTATATCGTTATGAAGGTGAAGTTGATTAATTGTGGAATCTTATTAAGAATACGAGGCAAATGGATGAAATTGAGTATATGGAATGGGATGAGTTCAAAAAATTATTTTTCAATAAGTACTTCCCTCGTATTCTTCGAACAAAGTTGGAGAAGGAGTTTCTTGAACTAAAGCAAAACAATGATGAATTTTTTGGTATCTATGAAGAAAATTTTACAAGGCTTGCAAGGTATGCTTCTTGAATTATTATCCAACCTGAGAGTAAGATCGATTGATTCTTTAGTGTCTTAAAACCAAGTCTTCAAAGGGAATTATCCATAAGGAAATAAAATAGCTAGGAGGAAATAGTTCAATGTGCTCTCAAGGTTGAGATAGAGATTGGATTAACCCATCAGTCATATGGGTTTGATAGGAAGAGGAAAATGGAATTCAAAGGGAAATCTAAAGACCACACTGAAAAGAAGATTAGTTTTCATTTATTCTCAAATTGTGGAAACAAACATGGAGGTAATTGTCTTAAAGGGATAATAAAATGTTTTAGGTGTGGAAAAGAAGGTCATCAAGCAATTTAATGTAGAAATAATGGGAAGAAGATGTCTAATGATTTGAACAAATAAAGGGATACACAGAATTGACCTCCAACACTTCAATGTTTCAAGTGCAAGGAAATGGGGAATTATGCTAATAAATGACCTAATCCAAGGGTTGTTGATGATGATCGATGCCAACAAACTCTTAAGGACAAAGGCAAAGGAAAGTCACATGCAATTACTATCGGTGATGTGGAGTACGATAACGAAGTGGTGAAAGGTACACATACCATCCACTCTAAAGTAGAAAATGTTTTATTTGATTCTGGATCCACCCACTCTTTTATTTCTGAAGAATTTTCTAAGGGTATCACCATATTACCTCAAAAATTAGATGTTGAGTTAGTTGGGACAACTTCTAATGGCACAATGGTCACATCAAAAGTTTACAATTCTTCTCTGATTGACATTTGTGGGAAAGTGGTTCCTGAAAATCTTGTGATCCTTCCTATAGTGGAATTTGATGTGATTCTTGGCATGGATTGGATTTCTTTATATGGAGCTCATATCTATTTCCAAAGAAGGAAAGTCACATTTCATATTCCTGATCAATCTATGATCACCTATCGATGCAAGGATGAATATAACCTTCCAGTGGAAATTTCTTCCATCTTATGGGTCTTGATTCTAATAAATGAAGGTTATTTATCTCAAATGGTTGGAGAGAAACTCATGATTAAGAATATTCCCATTGTACGGGAGTTTTATGATGTCTTTCCAGAGGAATTTCTAGGTCTTCCACCAAATTGAAAAGTTGAGTTTTCAATAGAACTCATACCAGGTGCTATGCCAATTTCAAAGACACCTTATAGAATGGACCCAATTGAGTTGCAAGAATTGAATAAGAAACTCTAAGAGAATCTTGATAAGGGATTCATACACCCTAGTGCGTCACCTAGGGGAGAACCTATTCTATTTGTTAAGAAGAAAGATAGATCAATGCGACTCTTCATTGATTATAGAGAACTTAACAAGATCACCATCAAGAAAAAATATCCTCTCCCACGCCTTGATGAATTATTTGTTCAATTATGCGGAGCTCAATAATTTTTCAAGACTGATCTTCATTCAGGTTATCATCAATTAAGGGTCAAAAGGGAGTATATACCAAAAACAAAATTCTATACAAGGTATGGACACTATTAATTTATAGTGATGCCATTCGGTCTTACTAATGCCCCTGATATCTTCATGGATCTAATGAATAGAGTCTTTAGAGACTATCTTGATCAGTTTGTGGTAGTCTTTATAGATGATATTCTTGTCTATTCAAAGAGAAAGGAAGAACATGAAGATCACTTGAGAATTGTATTGAAGACCCTAATAAAGGAGAAGCTTTATGCCAAATTTACCAAGTGTGAATTTTGGCTTAAAAAAGTTGCATTTTTGGGTCACATAATCTCAAAAGAGAGATATCTGTGGATCCAACAAAAATAAAGGTTATCAAAAGATGGTCGAGACCAACAACAATAACTGAGATCTAAAGTTTTCTTGGTTTGGTTGGATATTATTGACGTTTTGTGAAAGTTTTTTCATGATTATCTAATGCACTCATAGGTTGACTCGAAAAGGAGTTAAGTTCGTGTTGATGGAGGAGTGTGAGGAGAATTTCAAGGAGTTGAAATGAAGGTTATACAGTGCACCTATGCTCACACTGCCTTGTAGTGGAGAAAGGGTTTTGATCTATAGTGATACATCCAAGAAGGGATTGGGGTGTGTTCTCGTGAAAAATGATATGGTGATAGCCTATGCCTCACGAAAGTTGAAAATCCATGAGAAAAATTACCCAACTCATGATTTGGAGTTAGCTGCGATAATATTTGCATTAATGATTTAGAGTCATTATCTTAATGGTGGAGGGTGTGATATTTATTCTGATCATAAAATTTTAAAGTATATTTTCACACAAAAGGAGCTGAATATGAGCCAAAGAAGATGGTTGGAGCTGATTATGGATTAAGACTGGTCAATTCATTATCACCGTGGGAAAGCAAACAAGGTGGCAGATGCATTATATAGACAAGACCATGCTAGCTTATCCATGACGAGGATCACAAAAGATCCAAAATTTATGGACTTACAGAAGATGGATCTTGGAATTATAATGGAAGGGGAAAAATCTTATCTTTCTCGAATGAATGTTCAACCATCTATACATGTGATGAATAAAGAGGCACAAAAAGAAGATGTTGAGATACAAAAGAAGGTGAGAAATGTTCCTGAATTTAACCTTGATTGTGATGGGATAATAAGGTTCCGAAATTGGGTTTGTGTTCCTCCCATCCCAGAATTAAAGAAGGATCTACTGGATGCGGCTCATAGTTCTTCATTCTCTATTCATCCTAGAAGCACGAAGATGTATAGGGACCTGAAAGAGTACCTACGGTGGGATGGAATGAAAAGATATGTTGCTGAATATGTCTCTCGATGCTTGGTTTGTCAGTAAGTTAAAGCTAAGAGACATAAGTCTAAAGAGATTTTACAACCATTACACATACCAGAATGGAAATGGGAAAACATCACTATAGACATTGTCACAGGACTTCCTAAAACATCCAAAGGCAATAATGCTATATGGGTTATAGTTGATCATCTTACGAAGTCTGCACACTTTATTGCAATTAGAGAAGATTTCTCTCTAGATCATATTGCCAGGATATATGTTAAGGAAGTGGTAAGATTGCATGGATTACCACTTTCCATTATATCTAATCGGGATCTGAGGTTTACCTCGATGTTCTGGCGAAGTCTTCAGCATACTCTAGATACAGAGTTGAGTTTCAGCACTGCTTATCATCCTCAAACAAATGGTCAGTCTGAGAGAAAAATTAAAACTCTAGAAGACATGTTAAGAGCTTGCTCTATGGATTTCAATGGTGGTTGGGATCAACACCTAGCTTTGGTGGGATTTTCTTATAATAATAGCTTTCACTCTAGTATTTAGATGGCTCCTTATGAATCTCTCTATGGAATGAAATGTAGAACTCCAACTTGCTGGGATGAAGTTGGGGAAAGAAAGCTATTAGGACCTGATCATGTTGAAGAGATGATAGAAAATGTCTGATCTATTAAAAAAAACATAAGAGCATTTTATAGTTGACAAAAAAGTTATGTCGACAACCGAAGAAAAGACCTAGAGTTTGAATTGGGTGACAAAGTGTTCTTACGAATATCTCCCTGGAAGAGAGTAATGAGATTTGGGAAGAAGGGAAAGTTGAGCCCTAGGTATGTCGGTCCTTTCGAAATACTGGATCATGTTGGGAAGGTAGCTTACCGATTGGCGCTTCCACCGAATCTCTCTCAAGTTCATGATGTGTTCCATGTATCTCCCCCGAGAAAGTACATACCTGATCCTTCACATGTACTAAGCTCAGAAGTTCTACCAGTAGAGCATGATATTTCTTATAAAGAGCAGCCAATAGAGATTTTGGATTGTAGTGAAAATGTTCTATGAAACAAGACCACTCGCTTTGTTTAAGTTTTATGGAGGAACCACCAATTAGAAGAAGCTACATGGGAACTTGAGGATATGATGACAGAGATGTATCCTTATTTTTTGTCACAAAGTGATAAATTTCGAGGGCAGAATTCTTTTTAAGGGGGGTAGAATGTGACACCCGGAGATTTTATGAGAAATATTTTTTTTATTTATTATGTTATACTCAAAGGAATCTTTCACTGTAGATAACACTATCTTGGATTGTGTTACATGCAATCCCGACCTTCCTTGATAGCGTGTGTAGTACGCAATACCGAGTTTCACTAAACAATGATATATTATTATAATATTATAAACTAGCTGTTATGAATAGTATTAACTAAATTTTGAATTTTATTACATTATAATTCATCTTACACATTTTCTAGAATGAGGTATGAAAACAAAATCAGTTTTTAGGATAAAAGAAGTATTTTTAAAAAAATGCAGTTTTACCACCTTTTGATGGCGCACCGATTTCAAATCTAGTTTTACCATGTTTATAACTTCAATTTGACAAAATAAAATTTTTCTCTGTAATAAGGAAATAAAAATTTACTTTGGATAAAATTTTCATATTCTTCTGGTAACTTTCATATTTTGATGAATAGTAAAAACACGCTTTATTTTAATTAAAAAAACTTTCTCATCATAATATTTTATGTGGTTAAATTATAATATTGAATGGGTTTAAAGTATAAATAGAATATATTTTTACCATTTAGTATAATTTATTTCATTAACATTAATTTTACATTGAATTCATAAGTAAAACCATTTTAATATTTGGCAATGTTTTAACTTTTAAAACCTGTTTGTTTGACATCTGGATTAATTTTAAATTAATTGCTGCAACTTATGTGTTTTGAATTTTGAAAAATTTATTCCATATTTGAAATCATTTGGTCCAAATTATGTTAATAGTTTACTTTATTTTTTTTAATATTATGAATAGTAACTATGATAATTTTTATTTACTACGGTTAAAGGTAAATATGGTAATTCAAGGTTAAAAGAATATTATAATAATTAAAAATTACCTTGACACTTGTCCTAACATTATTGGGTGAGTAGTGGCCGACCATGGGAATCCTTGGGTCGATTTTGGGACCCCATTGAGCCACTTGGTAGTGATAATGACAATTTGGATTAATTAATTCAATGGAAACAAAAAATTGACATTAACAAAAATATTATAGTAATTAATTTTTATAAGGGGTTATATAAATTTTATTTTAGACTATAAATATTAATTGGAAAGATAAAATTATTTGAAACATGATCCTATTTTTTTTATAATTTTTAGACATCAAATAAAGTACATTATTTATGACACAATAATGATGCTATTTTTACCTCAATAATAAATGATTTTAATAACTAAGATTAAAATGATTAAAATATTTTTCAAAACATGTCCAATTCTGATTTTATGATTTTATTTAGACCATGAGTCATCTTATATTAACCTTTAATAATTTTTGGACCTTTTGAAACCCAAGAAAAGTATATAATAAAATAATATTTTCACACATTCCAAAGGTGCCCCTCTCCTCCCTTATAAAAGGGCACCTCCTCCCTCTCCTACTAAAACCACATTGAGCCTTAAATCTCATCCAACCCCTGCCAATGTATCTTATAAACTTCCCAAGAAACATCCAAGAGGTCCTGGTATACTTTAATGACCAATCTTAGTGCCCTAAGAGAAGGTTTCAAAGATGCGTATTGAAGAAGAGGTAATATCCGTTACCAATTCTTTCAAATTTATTTCTTCTTCTACTTATTCTTCTTCTTTAGTTGTTTCATTATGAATTAATAACATCAGTATCAACCATATACTGATATGTTATTATAAATATGAAACAACCCTATTTCACCTTCTATCCATCATACGGAAAACAAAATCAGCGCGTGTGCGTACATACGGAATACCGTCTCCACACGGTGGTGTAATCTGTTTTCCACCACCACCTTACTTGTATGGGTATAATGGTGTAAAGAATAATGATATATGATAATTTTAATTTTATATTTATTATGAAATTTTATACATACACTTCAATACAATTCCACAATCATGGGAATGATATCATCGCTCGTGCGTACGTACGGCCTACCGTCTCCACGATGTGATGTGACTCATTCTATGTGATCTTAATTGCATAATGATTATATAAATGAATTGAATGAATAAATATGAAATATATTAAATTAATACCATTCTATAAATGAGGTATTTATAACCTAAAAATAAGAATAATAATTTATTCGACAAAACACACATAAGAACATAAAGCAATAAACACCCGAATAACAAGTAGCAATGAAATATTACTAATAAGAAGCTAATAATATGACCATATATGATATCATAATAATGATTATGATTCTGAAATAATTAAATGACATTATTTAAATCATTATATAGGAGGTTTGGACACATACAAAGCATATCAGACCTAAGGTAAGGGAAAATCTCGCAATCTCATTTTTATCCGAGATTATTATACTTCAAAAATTACTGGGGAATATTTATCATCCACATCCATGTTTCTTCAATATGTAATTTTATTTTTATTCTCATACAATTTTTTTAAGCCAATTTTACCCTTCGGTGAGTTTTTAGTAAAAGATGTGAAAGGAATATTTTGTCATTTTTTTGTACGATGTACTTTTTTGACTTTTCTGGCCAAAGTACGAGAAGTTTGTTTTTCTTTAACTTATACGGAATGAATGGATTTCTAGAACATTATTTCCATGAAGATTCATTTACAATTTTTCAAGTTTATTTTAAATTAACTTCTTTTAGTTTAAAATTGTATGATATGTTAAGAAATGAAAAATGTTTTTGAAGTAGAAAGGATATTTTCCTCAAGAATAAAGTTCAAGTATTTTTTCAAAATAATTTTCCATCTAAGATAATATGGGGTTCTATTTCTATCCTTATTTTTAAATTTATTTTATTATGTTATGATGGAATTATTTTTATGATTTCATTTTATCTTATATGGATTATGTTATGATGGCATGATGTTTAAGAATCCCATTTTTATTATATGGGTTATGCTATGATGTATGATTTATGATCTTTTGGCACTCATAAGAATGGTATCATTGTAAGATGGGTGGGACCTATATCTCCCTCCAATGAAGTGGTTAAATATTTATATCTCATGATATAGACATGGATGGAATGAAAAGTTAAACCAGTTTAGTGATACAGGACTGGAATAAGGAGTGAAATCGGTTCAGTAATGGACTTTGTCCCCTATGATGGTATTAGCAATGAGCCTTGACTAATATGAAATAATTTTCTATGATTATGTGTCTATGAAACAAATTTTCATGTTTTAAGTTATGATTATTTTGTATTATATTTCACCACTATGATTTATTCTATGTTATGATATTATGATCTCTTTTTCAGGGTAAGATATTCAAAATGTTATATTATTATGATATGATTGATATTTCTTTTGATTACCCTTACTAAGAATTTGAGCTCACCCTTTTTGTATGTTTTCTTTTCCCCAGGTCTGAATGATGGGTATTAAGTAGAATATGCCAAAAGGGACTCTAGATATGATGAAATAAATGGGAGACAATGTAGATGATTTATGAACTAGTTGTTTCTGTTTCCCAGTTTCTAAAGACACTATACCTATATGGTCCTTTCATGTTTTTGTTATATGTTGTATTAAGTATGCTTAAATTTTTAAGTAATAACAATTTATGTTCAGTTTGGGTCGTTATATCCTCCATTATCATCTGATTTGAAAATTAATTATTAATGTGACATAGTGATTCAATCTTGAAGAATTGAACTTTCATATGGACTTGCACCATCTTTACATTGATTTTAGTGTTGATAAGTTGAGGTTTACCCTCACCACAAAATTTCTGAGGAATATGACCATCTATTTTGCACATGTATCACTTTCCACTCCCAAGAAAGCTGATCCTTGAATTCTTCTTCCCTCATTTTTTTCACATGGTATATTTAACTTTCATTCCTCCACTTCTATGATCAAAATTATTCTAGGTGTTTTTCTTTATATATCTCTCCAATTTATTATATCTAAGTGACCACTACATCTCTCCAAAACTACAATTCAACCTTCATAGAACTCTACACTATCTCATTATAACGTTCATAGTCCAAATTTTCAAGATTCCACAACCGATGGGGTCTCAGTCCACTAAATAATCTATCAACCTTTCCCTTAGGATCGATAACAAATAAAGAGGTGTATTGAAAAATGTATTGTAATGTTAATCACATATATTTCAACCAATTCATTTTCCATATACTTTAGCTCTTATAATTATTTATACATTTTTGTTCTCATTTAAAATATGGAGTATTTACTGAAAAATATTCCCCTGAACTCTTCCCACTCTATATCATCAGTATTTTTTCTCTTCTTTAGGTTTGCAATTAGTTTCCACCACTAATTAACTTCTCCTTCAAAGAGTTGTACTTCTAGGGCGACTTTCTCTTGTTCTAAACAATGTATTATAGAAAATATATTTTATATAGAGTTAATACATTGTTTATAAATCAATGGGTCCATGGATCCACTAAAATACGATGGTTGTTGATGTATAAAGGACTCAATAGAATGTTTCTTCTTTTTTGGTGAATCCTATATATCGACTTAATTCAAATTATTATTCATAACATGAGTTATTTGATTCTTCATCCTCATGATATTTTTCATTATATATTCCATTGAAACACTTTCATTTCATCATCTATTTCACTCATCATTTATTAATTTCCTAATATTTCCCTCCAAATTTTTCAAAAAGATGAAAACTATACTGAGAAACATGTTACTTTTAGGAAAATTATAATTATAAAGGGATTTTATTTGTTAAAACATAACACTTAAATATGTTATTAATACCCTCTAATAATAATATAATTTTCTATATATCCTTTATGATGGTTCATAAAATTCTTTTGATAACCCAAAAATATTTTTGAGAATGTCATAAGAGGTGTATAGCAATGGCCGTTATGGTGAACCAGTTCCACATTGAGTCTTGAACAATGTAGTGTTTTTTGGTGTTACCCCTAGGTACATCTATGACAGAGCCACATCCATGTGTAGTTTCTAGATAGATATTTAATTTCTTTTAAACCACATAAGTAATACTCATCAAAATTACATAATGTTTTACGATATTTAAACTTTTACCTGGGGTTCTTCCTAAAGTTTCCATGTCCTAATTATAACTAATCCTTTATTTGATACAATCTATGGAATCCTACCTTTTTATTACATATGTTTTCATTACATAATAAAAAAGAAGGATGAATATGTAAAATGTTATTCTAAATCTACTTGAAAGATAATATTCATTGGTTCACCCTATGTTTCTTTTATTACATCTCATTTTATATGGACATGAATCAAAGGAAAGTGGTGATAATCAAGCTTGGTAATGGAATAAGAAAGTGAAAATAAGCATGTGATCATGACATGTATGAATCAGAACATGAGGCATAAAAATAAGTTATAAAAAATGTAATTAAGAAGATTAATATCATAATAATACGAAATTAAATCATTACATATAAATGTGGCTACCACATTCAAATTAATCATTAATAATCATATCACCATGGTGTCACAAAAACTTTCATATATATAGATTAAATTATTTAACCAATACATCAGAGTTCTATCATGATTTACCCTTAATATGTATTAGTTTCCTGTGAACTACATAGATCATGATTAATCATTTCATTAATAACCTATCGAGAATAATGAATTAGCTTTTTATCAAAATCATTGAAAACAAAAGATCTAAAAGTAATGATCATAGAATCAACTTTAACCCATGAAAGGAAATGTGGGTTTGATATATATATTAATACCCAAATAAAAAATCATTTTTAACTCTATTTTAATACCCATTCTAAACAAAAGATGTTTGGGTATTCAAATAGAAAGGAAAAGTTAAGTTCTCATTTAAAAGATGAAAATTTGAGAAGTAAATTCGACAGCATGATAGGTATAAAAAATGGTTTTAGTAAAGGATAAAAATGAATGGGGACAAGTTTATACCATTAATAAAGGAGTATTCATACAATATTGGGATAATAGAAGGTGGAAAAATGGAATTTTTATGTCATAAAAAATACGTATAAAAAAAAGAAACCCGAATGGAAAGTAATATAGATATTTACCTTACCATGAAGAGTTATTCCAAAAACATGATTATGAGATATTAAGTGATTGAAGAAAAATTGGAAGGAAAATCACAAGATCTTTGTAGAGGATGGACTGGTATTAAAGTGGAATGTTGAAATGAATGGTTATTTATAAAAAAAGAGGAGTAATTGTTTAATAATTTCTAAATATAGGTCATGGAAATCTTGGTTGTGAATAATGAAAACCTATTATCTTACCAATAGTTTTTAATCATGGTTATGGATATTTGGGTCCCATTTTATGATATTTTAATCCACCATAACCGATGACCATTTTTTAATACTTTGTATGGTATTTAAAAGTATAAATTCCACAAAAATATTTTTTTTTAAAAAATAATTTTAAATTTTAGACTTTGGAAAGTAACTTATAGTTTTAGAAATAGATTAAAAAATATTAAAAAACAATATTTATAAAATTAAATATTTTAGTTTGTTTATTTTTTTTAATTAATTATCACATCATTTTGTTGTAAATATGATGTCAAAATATAGAAAAACTCAAAAAATGTATTTTGTATAATTCACCAAAAAATAATGTTTATTAGAAAATCGTCATATATTCATTCTAACCTAATTTCAAAATGATGATTTAAAATATAATATTTATTTTTATAGAATAATTCTCTAGTCATTAAACTTTTAACTTATAAATAAAAATAAACTATTTTATTTAAAAATAGCATTTTAAAGGCATAGTCAAATTTATGAAACATATAAAAAATTTCCTAGGCCATTATAAAATTATTTTATCATTTATATTAAGGTGAATGTGTGTTAAAAGTCTACTTGAGTAAAAAAAGGTCTTTAGAATAGTTTAGTTCATTATAAAATAATATATATTTTCTAGAAAAATACAATAATGTTATTTTTGTGTCAAAAAATCGATTTATAAAATTCATCTCAATTATAAACATATTTAATTTAAGAATAATCATTCTTAAAATGACATTATAGAATTAGAATTTTATTTATAAAAAGTAAATTACACTTTAGGTAACTAATTCATAGGCACGTAACACCTTATTACACCCACATACACCATAAGGGTAAGGTGTGTGATGGGTGCAGTTTCATGGGGTGGATCAGCTAACATTGATTGAGTGGTACTCTCAACTGACTTGAAATTATATTGAATTAGATTTTTTAAGCTTCACTTGTTGAATAATAGATTTGGATTGGTTATGGTAGAACCCTAGTGATGCTACCTCCTTCCCAATTTCAGACAAATGGGATTCAAATGGTAGGATTCTATTGGTTGAGGCCATTTATTTTCATTTCTATATCAATTATCCTTTTCCATTAATGCTTATAAACACAAATTATAATGGTAAAATTTTCAACCAATGGTATTTTAAAAGGGTCAAATTGTGAAACTGTTAAATTTACTATTGATTATATTGACCAACTATCTTATTTGATCAATGATCATATAACTATCAAATCCCAATGATAAAATTTCCCTTTATACCATTTAAATACCAATTAATTATTTCACTGAGAATTCAAATTAATTTATACCAAATGTTATATATTCATTTATTAAGATATTTAATATTTTAATAGTATGTTTTTTATTTCTATAGAAATTTAAAAAGGGATGATGATTCTAGTAGACTAGGGTGGTCCATACTTTCCCATTTTTTCTATTCTATTTTTTATTTTTTGAATTCTTGTAATGTTTGAAATTTTAATTGGTTCAACCAACTAATTTAATGATATTTATTAATAATGTAAAATGTTTCAGTTGTAATATATTTTTCTAGTGTATAATATTATATAATATGTGAAAAACAACTATTATGGAAAAAAATTTCACTTAAAAACTCAAGGTTGTTACATGAATTTATTATTTGAAACCTGTGATAAAAAATTATTAGAACAATAATTAAATGAATTCAAAGTATAACTACCATAAATTGAAATAAAGGACACTATGATATTTATTTTCTCCTTTTCAAAATCTCTATTTAGGTAGTAATGAATTCATCTAAATTTAGATTAATAAAATGTTTAGTATCATCGATAATTATTTTCTTCAAATCCCAATCCTTTTGTAAAATATTAAAAAAAATTATAAGATGAAATTATTTTAATTCTTTCATGTCCAAATATTTTAAACTATCTACAATAGTAATAATTCATTGATGAATTTGGGTCACTAATTCACCATGTATGAAATCTAAAGCATGATAGTATTCTCTCAACATAAAATTAGAAGTTTCTATCCCCTTAGAAGCTCTAAAATGGGCTACCCCTAACTTCCAAAGATTTAGTTCATCATATCATAAGATGTTATTGACTATTTATATTTTTGGTAATAGAACACAACAGAGTATTTCATACTTTTTGATTCACCTAATATTTGAGATTTTTTCATCAGAAAAATAAACATCCTCATTCATTGAAACTTTGTATCCACTAGTCATCAAAAAAAATTATCAGAACCAATGTTAACAATGAACATATTCATTATAACCCAAAATTAATAAGAATATTCACTATAAAAAATCCTTATTCTATTAGGATTCAATTTCTCTAGAATTAAAAATATAAATCCTACCATATAAAACAAGAATATTTCTTCTATAACAAAATTATTGTCAGAAATAAAACTGTGATAATTTTTAGTATACGAAAACAAAATATGAATAAGAAAAATTTCAAGTAGATACATGATTTGAAACCAAATTTCATCCACATATGATAAGATGTTGCTCTACAAGAAGTGGGAGGGGGTAATTGTTGTTTAAAAAAACATTCAATTTTCTAGAACCATTAGGTTTTAAGTTGATTATAAATATGATATTCCAATAAAATTACAAAACATCCAAGTATGTTTGTAAAATATGTAGAAAATAAAACAATCATAAACTTTACAAATTTTGATGATGTTATTGAAAATATTAGAATAAAAGTATAATAATATTGTGTAGAGTGTTGAATGATTGTCTGAACATTATTAAAAAGTTTATTATAGAAGCATATCTCATTAACCTTAAGTTTTAAGGAAGTATGTAAACCAGACTGTAGGTATTCTTAATTTGATACCTATTAGATGGTATATATTCCTATCCCCTGAATCCATTGACGTCAAACAATAATAAATTGCTCTATTTTTGATTCCCTATAGTCCATAAACTCACAGGTCACTTCCACTCTTCACATATTGGATGTTCTATTTTACTTTCAAAAATCACTCAATATAGATGATAAATAAAAAAATGATTACAAGAGGAACTAAGAGATTTTACGAGGAAGACTTCACACAATGGTAGATCATAAATTAATTTATTATAAATAAAAATTTACAATGATTAAAATTTAACTTTCAATATTAAGAAACTTTAGAACTTCAAAAAGACCAGAAACATTCAAAGAATCAAGTAACTTCTTCTACCCTAGGATGTCGAAACATCATTTTTAGACTTCATTATAAAAAATACCAACATTTTAATTTTTATTTATTCATGATCTATTTTAAAAACCTTAAAATATTTAATAACTTTTAATGAACATATCAAACTTAACTATTTCTTATAGAGTTATTCTTGATCCACTAAAGTGATTTTATATTTGGTAGATATAACATGTCATGAAATTTAAACTCACCATATTTTTATATTACATGATCTAAAGTTTCATTTATTGAAAATTCAGTTATGTAATCAAATGAAAATGAGAGAAATACCTAAAGTTAAATGATATTATTATAAAGGGTGCTATGATTTTCAAAACAAAATAATCTTGTGATTCATTAAATGAACATGTTCTCCTTGGGCATAGATCTTAGTGGTGAACCAATTAAAAATTATTTTTCATTGTTTCATTTAATCATTTTTAATTTTTGTGGATGTTTGATTAACTAAGGTAGGATTAAATTGTTCCTACAAAGATTGGAACAAGATTCCATATAATGTAAGAAAATGTTAACACCGTAATTCACCCCCACTCTCAGGTTTTCATGGGTCGAAACAGCTTGTATTGGTTCTAAAGTTAAATTTATTGTTTTTTTCTTCTAAATATCTTTATTATGGAGAACATACTAAATAAAAAATAGGTGATTTTATAAAATTATGATAATTACAATATCTGAATGAGTAAAATGAGATCCTAATTTTTGTTTCTTAGGATTGACATTTTTTTAAATTCCACACTTGGGATATATGTAAGTGATGTTTCAGAATTGTCTATGAAAAATATGACAAGAATGTGCTTGATAGTGCTTGAATTTTCATTACATTTCCTCAAATGTTGTAGAATAAATCCACACCACATTGATATTTTTAATGTAATTTCATCATTTTTTTTATTTTCAATGTTATTATGAGTTTAAATGTGAAACTATATCATTTGTATATTAATAAGTGTATTTAACCAATTCTGTAATTCCATGAAAAACCCATGTTTTAATTCGTGTTTTTGGTAAAATTTCATTCTTGAGCTTGAAATAGGAAATTTTGGGAAAGAATGCAATATTGTAGGATATTTCATCCTGACAAATAGAATGTTTTCTTTAATCATATATTGTTTGAATTTACCAAATTTTGATCTCATATAATATTTGTATGTCCTGTAGAAAACTTTACATCTCATATGATGATTTTATTTTCCAAAAAACATGCCCCTATAAGACATTTTCACTATCTTTATAACTTTTAGAGTCCACATAAGAAAAGTTTCGTCCCCATAGGACATTTTTAGAACAGTATGACCATTTAATTTGAAAAAAATAAAGATTTCACATGATGTATCACATCCCATAGGATAATTTAATCCCCAATAAAAATTTTATACATTCTTGTATGACATTGAACATCTGTGTATGAACATCACATTATAAAATCATTAACTCCCTTATAAAATTTTGAATCATTAAATGTAATTTTGAGTGTAATATGACATTTTAGATCTTGTAGGATTTTTTTGAGTTTTTTAGGATATTTTTATCATCATAGGATAATTATCCTCAAATTAATTTTTATTCTTTTAGGATATATTTTATAATAGTATGTTTTACTTTATGAAAATATCATAATTCCACTAGTAAAATAACCTATACGATTCATGATATTGAATAGACCCGATTTTTGAATGAAATATAATGTATATGTTCTTTAGAGGATTTAAGAGATAATAAAATTATAGCGCACATGATAATTAAAATATTCCAAAACATGCATGGAGTGAAGAAGAAAAATACCCACCCCTACACTACTAAGGGGTTTCTTATGGCTCCTCGGTGCAATGGAATAGTTAATCCTATAGATACATGTTGATGAACTGGATTTCAATTCGATAAATTAATTAACTATGGGTTCTTATGAATTAAATATTGCGGGATCATGAGAACATGGGATGATTAGATATTTTTAAATGAGAAAAAATAGAACCAAGAAGCTTGTTCACTATTGTCATGCATGTGAAGAACTTGATACACTAACTGCCATATAGAGAATGATCATGGAAAAGTATTATAGAAAATTATATGTTATGGATGAAAAATATGAAGAATTTCAGTGATTTGGAACTATTTTACCTTTATCATGGAATTATAATAAAGATGTAATCATGATTGGAGAGTGGATATCGATATTGTATCAATATAAGGTAGATCATGATCAGTAATTAGGTACTACTGGTTGGATTATCATAGTGTTTTTGCAACCAAGGATAGAGTAAAAAATTGGTTTTTGATATATCGATGCTTGGGTAAACTCCCCTACAGATATAAAAATGGAATTCCAAATACACCGTACTTCTGAATTATTATTTTTTCATTATATCTTTTCGTACTTTTCTAGAAACAATATTTTTTTAATGAATATATATCATTTACATCATTTATTTTTCTCTAAGGTATTATAGATTATTGACAAATTTAGGAAATTTATGTCACTAGTTATAATTGTCATAACTTATTTGATGAGGTCCCGCCCTTGATCATAGTCAGTTCAGTAAGGTTCAAATTCTTTTAGGGTATATGATATTTATAATCACTTTCATAATAGTTAAGAAACCCATACTGATGTCTTGGAATGGTGTTTAAGTAGATTTATGTGTTCACGTGGAGGTCATTGAGTGAAAATTGATGGATTCACTGGGATAATTATTTTAAATAAGAATGAATGGTGTTTTTGAAGGTTAATAATTTTCCTCTACTAAGGTCTTTATAGTATGGTTCCACACTCATGTTCATTTAGAATAAACTATTGATTCCTTTAAAAAGCATCCAATATCAAATATTTTAGTTTAATAATTTGTTATTATGTTTTAATGAAACTCAAACTATTTAAAACCACTAATTTAGTTCTCCTTTGTAAAAGTATAAAACAAAGTGATAATTTTCTGACATAGATTAAAATCCCCTTGAGATATAACCGTTAGGATCCTATATTTAATTATTTCTAGGATAAAAATTTGTATGAGGTTTCATTAAAAAAATCATTATAAACTGGAACCATTTTTTTGAAGATTTCAAGGATAAATAATTATATTTTTACATGTCATAAAACTATAACACTAATTTGCACCTTTAGATCATGAAATTGACCAAACACATTACTCTATAAATAGAGTTATTAGACATTGCACTATTTAAATTTGTGATTACACCATCAACACAACAAGAAGAAATATTTTTAAAATACAAATAACCAAGGATAAAAATATAAATTTGAAATAATTTTGTTTTTATTATAATTATAATTAATAAAATATTATATAATACCCCTATGCACTTAAAATATTTGAAATTAAATATAGTTTTATTCACAAATTTCCAAAATTCAATTCCCTACATAGTGAGGGTCCAAATAAAAAATTTCAAGACTTTATTTATCTTTCCGTTAACCTGAAATCACAGGAATTTGATGAATATCAAATGAAATTTAGAGCTTCTAATTTCTCTTAGATGGAATTTCAAAAGAATGGTATTTATATTTACATTATATTTTGATAAAAAATTGTAATTAATTGAAGAATATTTTTTATTAATTTATTTCCATACTTATAGGACTTATTATTTTTGAAAATAAATTTATGGTATTAGTAAAACTTTAAGAGATACTTTTGATGAATATTGGGAAATATAAAAGAGACTTTGTTTTAGTTTCCCCATCATCAAATCGGTTAACAACTTTTGATTCAATATTTTTATGACGGACGTTTTGTTACAAATAAGAGTATGATAGATGCTAAAATAAAAGTTTTAGTTGATAAAAACCCAACTAATTCTTGTGGTTTAATTAAAAACATGGGAAAAAAATCGACAATTTGGAATAAGAGGCTTACTTCATGTCAAATCTACTCAGGAAGTTCCCACTGCCACCTCTGAACTAATAAGACCATGAGTAAAATTTTTTATCATACCACTATGGTTGGGTCAATGATGTTTTCTAATACTCATAAAACCCAACCAAGACCTAAAAACTTATGATTTATGTCCATTGTGTAATTTTTTATTTAAATAATAATTTTATGTATTAATGTCAAAAAATTCAAGAACTATATGAAAATTTTAATTTTTTTTCTCTAGGAACACCTTTATAATCATAATAATAATATCTTTTCAACCCATCGAAATTTTCAATCATGTCTACAATAACTATCCCAATGATAAATGTTTATATCCTAAAGAACCAAACCAATTTTTACAATGAGTGTCCAGAAATTCTCAATCTTGGTATATCAAGGAGAAATCTAATGGTCATTTTGGAAGGAATTTCCATCATACTCAACCCACTCAAAATCCAAATAACAATCTTCAATAAATCATAAGGCACTAAAAAATAAATTTTAGACAGTAATATAAAAAATTATGACAACAATAGATCATGATGGACACTTTATTGAAAAAAAATGCTCACTTGGATACTGATGTTTGTAGAAAAATAAATCATATCATTAGCGATTTCCTTTACAAACTGAATTAAATCCTAAGGAAAAAGGAAATTAAAATTAATTTTAAATGGAAATTAGGTGTGTAAATAAGTTATAAATACACCTAATTGAAAAATTCCAACATAATTATAAACCCAAACTTGTATGAGATAATTAAACACCCATTTAACCTATTTTAGAACCTATTAAAGAATTTTTTTATTGAAAATAATTAAAATTAAAAATATTATTTGAAACTGAAATAATTTCTATAAGAATAATATTTTTTTATAGAACCAATAAATATCATAAAAGGATGATATGAAATTTTGTTTCTAAAAAACAATGGTTAAAATGATCAAGAGACACCCAAACTGCCACTACCTTACCCTAGGAGTGACCCACAAGTAAAAACACAATGGAAAAGAGTAGGATAGTGATATTTTAGAAACTTTGGTGAAATGGAAATTCAATAATCCTTTTCTTCATATTATGAAACAAATTAATTTTTTTGTAATTTTACTTGAAATAAATGTTTTTTCATAAAAGATAACTCCAAGGAGGATATAAATTAAATATTTAGAGCAATATTTTCTATATGATCCAACATGATTTACCTATTAAATGTAAAGATTTAGGAACTCTTACTATTAATTTCACCATAGGAGAGTATGAATTCAAGGATTTCTTGATATAATTAGTATCATTAATAAATTTCATTTAATTTTTTTTAATCTACTTTAACATTTAGAGAGTTGAACCACGATATAATTTTCGTTCAACTTTCTAATCGAAGTACCACGAAACCTACTGGAGTTATAGAGGATGTTTTTGGTTAAACTGAGAGATATAATTTTACCTATTGATTTTTATGTTTTGGATATATAAGATGAGAGCATTATTACTCATGAATCCCACATTATTTGGAAAATATTTCTGAAAACGTACTATAGAAATCATTAATGTTCACAAATCCCCATTTTTGTTATGAATTTGAGTAGAAGTAGTTTAATTTAATATTTTATAGTTTATAAAACACCCAATAGAGTATAATTCATCATCTTAGGTTAATATTATTCATTTCCATTATAATTATTTTTTTCTATTTCACATGTAATGAAATAAAAATTTATTTTTATGAAAATTAATCTTCCCCTTCTACTGAATTTTTTTAATGATACTAAGACTGATGTTTTGAAGAGATTGTAAATGTTGAAAATAAAGTTTGTAAACCATATGTTTTTGGAAATGTTTGATATAAATTTTATAATTTCATTGAAAACATGATGAATGGGTAATATATTTACTACATTGAAGAAACTATTTTTTTTCATTTCAAATCAATCTTGAAAATATTGTACCAATAATTTTTTTTGCATGGGGGTCTTCTATTTCTAAATATATTACCCTAATTTCCAATGAAATTTATAAAAAAATTAACCTATTAAAACTTAATATTATTCCTAAATAAAATATAATTTAAAATGTGAAACTAGTACTGAGTGGTTTAAAATTGATAAAAATACCATTGAAAATTATGATATTAAAGTTTCCTTCAAATATGATATTTTTTTTGAAAAATAACACATATATACTGGTTGTAGAAAAAAATCATGTATCATTTTTTTTATATAAAATAGAATCATTTTATTATTTAATAATAAAATGAAATTTATGTTTTAGATTCACAAAAAAATTATTTTATCAATAAATATTGTATGTGTGAGTTAGAGTTGAAACCACTACATGAAAATCTGTTGTATGTATCCTTAGGTGAGAATGAAAAATTACCTATAATCATTTCTTAAACATTTCAAAGGATCAATAAAATAAATAATTATGATTCATTAGAAAAAAGAGATATTTGGGATGAGACTTATATAATTTAACCAGATTTTCCCATTTAGTGTAGTTACATAGAATTTTTTATCGGGTAATTTCATACCTATTTGGTAATTTCAACAGGGAATAATCACAATATGTTTAGAGGTTTTAAAAAATGAATTCACCACCATGTTGTATGATTGAATTATTATTACTATATTTTATAGCCAATGGGTGATCCTTATATATTTTTTTCCTAAAAAGTGTGGTTTCCTAATATCAAAGAATGAATTTGGTGAGATTTCTCCTATTAGGCTTCCATAAAATTGAGGGTGTTCAATGATTATAGGATAATCAATTTAGAAACAAGAATTTATCACTTCCACTACCATTTTCAACTAATTTATTGTTATATTAGATAGAAAAAACCACTAATAGTTTTTTATGGATTTTCTGATTACATTAAAATTCACATAACGCCAAATGATTAATAGGAAACCACTTCCACATGTCATGTTGGAATTTTTTTCAGTAAAATATTTCCCTTTGGTTTATTTAATGCACTAATAACATATCAAAGGATTATGATTTGAAATTTATTTTAATTTTTTGAAAGTTTTATTGAAGTTTTCATTGGTGAAATTACATATTTGTGGATCATATTTTGATACCATTTTAAAGATTTTAACTATGTTCACTGACAGACATATTGAAAAAAATATTTCTCTCAATTATGGAAAATTTTATTTCATAGTGGATAAAGGAATTTTTCATGACCATGTTATGTTTCAAGGAATAATTCATGTTGCAAAATCTAACATTTGGTTCATTTCATCGTTTAATTACCTAAAAGTAGTGAAATATGTTAATATTTCAATGGGAATGTTGTTTTCTAAAATAGATTCATAATATAATTTCAAAAAATATCTACTACTTTATCCATATTTTTTTATTATTTTCATATGATTTATTTAATGAGAGCTACAAAAAATACTTTAGAGAGTTGAAAAAAAAAGTTCCAAACCACACCCATTATTCAACCACTAATTTGAATCTTATTTTTTACTTAATGAATAGTGGATTTGAGTTTTCTAATGGAGATGTTTTACAGAAAAAAATATTAACAAAATATCATCTAATAGCTATTAATATAGGAATATAGCACACGACCAATATTTTTACATCATAACCTATAAAAAGTTGATGTATTTTTTTCATTATATATAAATTTAGATTCTATTATTTGGTCTCTAATGTAACTAGTTTCAGTGATGATTCTTGAATATGGTATTTGGTGAATAAAAATATTTAAAAAAAAGGTATTTTAGGCGGATCTTATAGTTACATTAATTTTTTTTTCAAATAATGGGTAAAATGGGATGTAAAATCCTTGTAGCTAAATATTTGAGTCGAATACCCATTGTTTTTAGAGAAAATATTCATATCCTTTTACCAATTACCAAAAAAAATATAATAAAGGATTATATTATATAATAATTTTGAGACTATGGTTCGATTATCTTTTAAATTATCTGGTTGTTAATGATCTAACACACAAATTTTAGAATCAAAATGTTTATTTGAGATTGATTCCATGAATTACATTTCAGATGAACCTTACTTGTAGCACATTGGTAGTGGTCAAATGATAAGGTGATATATTCTAAATTTTAAAATTCAATCAATGAAGAATTTTTTTCCATAATTTGATATATAGAGGTAACTTTGGATCTAAAATAACCATTAAGAAGGTTATTTATTCTAGTTTTTATTGGCTTATAATTTTTAGAGATGAATTAAAATTTGGCAGAACCTATAAAACTTTTCAATTTTAGTGTAATATTTCAAAAAACAATTAATTGTCACAACAACCATTTTGTTTTTTGTTGTATCTGATGTCTACTGTTTAGATTTTAGGGGACTATTTACAAATTCTTTTGGATATCATTATATACTTATTACTATGAATTACATGTCAAATTGAATATATACAATTCCCATTATATCAATTGATTCATATGTTTTTTTAATGTTAGGAAAAGGGAATTAATTTTCATGTTTTGGATTACCCATGTATTTTATCACTGACCTATATACCCACTTCTATAATAAGAATTTAAAATTTGTATTAAATAAATATCGACACCATCAATGGGTTTTCACACCCTATCACTCACACACAAAATGAAATTAATTAATGTTGAAATAGGTAAATTAAACATATTTTTGAAAAAACTTGTATACCCAAATAGAAATGATTGGTTTTTTGATTATATGATGAAATTTGGGCTTATAAGACAACCTTGAAAACTCTAATTGGAATTAAACTTTTAGTATGGTGTATGGAAAATATTATCACCAACTTATTAAGTTATGACACATGGAATTTGGGTTATAAAAACATGTAACAAGAATTTTTTTCCCATGGAAAAGAAATAAAATTCTTTTTAGAGGAGTCTAAATAAAAAACAACACATATGAAAATTTTAGGCTCAAAAAAGAGAAAATAAAAACAATTCAGGGTGGAAAGAACCTTAAAAATGCTCAAATAAGGAGATAAAGTACTGCTATTCGATTCTATAATGATGTTATTTATAGGAAAAATTTTCACCAAATAGTCAGGAACTTTTGTTTACTCATGTATTTCATTTTGGTGTTGTAAAGATCAAGGATCCAAATAAATAAACACCATTCATAGTAAATGGGTATTTATTAAGGATGTTTAGAGACAATTTTCTAGAATCTACACAATTAGGGATCATATTTTAACTTGATCAGTACAATTAATTACCATTTTGTGTCCTTCCACACCACTTGTTTATTTTCTTCAATAATATCTAATTTTAATTTATCATCTATAAATTACGGCATAATGAAGAAATTTTAGAAAATATATTGGGGGGAATTTGTTAGGAATCTTTGTTCCTTTTTTATATTTTTTTATATTTTTGTTTTTTTCATTCATTTCTGGGTGTTTTTATTTTATTTTAATCATTTTTTTAAAAAACCTTATAAGAAAAAAATTCATATATGTGTTATTTTTTAAACTAATGTTCATGAATGAACTAATTTAACCATTTAAATTGAAATTAAATGAATACTAAAATTGAATTTGTTCGATATTAAATGTTATATAAAATTAAGTAAATGACTAATTTAATTTATAATCCTATGTCATAATTCACTATCAGAATTTTACAAACACATTCTTGGAAAAATTCTAAGACCATTTTCAAAAATTATTCACTATAATACCATTTATCAAGTAAAACAAACCATTATTGATATAACCATAATTTCTATGAATTTTTTAAAAAATTTAGATTTAATGACACGTGTTAAGAAGATTGAAAAAAATTCGTTGATTTTAAAAACCCCCTTTTAAAATTAATATTTTATTTAGAACTTCCATTAAGTTTTACCAGCTTGGCCTTTATAAATCCATGAAAAACCTTATAGTAATCCACATTACAAGACCTAAATAATTATCCAAATTTTTTTGGAAGTGAAATTGAATGATCTAGATGATATTAATGTGTGGGATCGATTACTATCCTATTTTCTAATGCACAAATTGAGGATATTTGTGGAAGAAAATTAAAATCTGAAGGGTTGTTTTGAAGCTATTTTATTGTTTTACTATTGAAGTCTATTCTATCATAATTCTAGAAAAACAATGATGAATATATATATATATATATATATTTGGTGTTGATATAAAAGCACAAAAAAATATTTTTTTAGAGACGAAAAGGTTGGGAAGTCCAGACCACGTTTTTGAAGTTTAAAAAGGACCTCCTAGCCCACATATAATTCAAATATATAATAAATTTTAGATCAGAAAAAAACTAGAAAAAACTATGATAAAATGAGAAGTGATGGAAACAATTCATGTTTCTTCTGAACCCTTGAATGGTGTGGGTTGTACCTTATAATTTTGATAATATTAGAGATAATTCACTACCAAGGAGAGTAAAGAGGTCCATAATTAAGTAAAAATTGGAATTGTGTATTTTTTATTTACAAAGATCCAAAAAAACTTTTTATACCTCTATATTTTTCACATAAAAATCCTAATACCCTTAATCCAAATAATATTTTTGTGATTTACTTATGATATAAAAAAGTCTTTAGCTCAATTAGGTAGATATTTAGAAGCTTATCAAGCCTATGGTGACCCATAGATGTGTTTTGATCAGAAAATAGTTGGTTAAAATTCAAATATGATGGATGAGAGAAACTTAATGTGAGGAAACTGTTTTTTGTGTATGGAGGGATAAATGAATTTATAAATGATTAGATGAATCAATTAAATAATTTGAAATAATATTTATTAATGAGGTATGATAATTTTGAGTTTCTTATTGTTAAATGTGTAGATATCAAGATCATGTTTCTTGAAATGTATTTTCGTATTGGATGTATACCTACTTTTATAGGAGTCTATGTATTAAGAGTGGGGAATTGATAGAGATTAAATTTTCATTACATTTTTCATGAATTTAAAAGAATAAATCCCAACTATTTTAATATTTTCAATGAATTCCGTTGTTTTTAATTTTCATTAACATTTTTTATTTAATTGTGAAATCTATCAATTGAATATTTTTAGGTGTTTTCAATTTTTTTTGAATTCATTGGACAAGCCATGTTTCAATTTTTATTTTTGGGAAAAAATAATTTTTGTTCCTGAAATTGGATATTTTATTAAAATTTGGCATGTAATGCTATATTATATTATGTATCATCAGATATTATCTCTACTAATATGGTGTATTAAATTACCAAATTTTGAACTTTATTCCATTTTTTGAGTTCTATAAGAAAATATTCACGTCTTATAATGATTCACTTTTAAAAAAATAATGTCATTTAAGAAATTTTATCAGTTTTCTCGATCATGAAATTTTCATATTTTATCAGGATCATCCACCCCTGACTCTTTTTCTCACTTACAAGATATATGATTTACTATTTCCTTCATACTAAACCCAATTAATTCCTGATTAAAATTCTTATATGGAACTCGCTCATTTTATTACCTAGGTTTTACACTTTCTTTCATCCTTATTCCTCTTTATCCATGATAGTCCCAATCCACCACTTTGATTCTATCTCTCATGAAAATATAGGATTTTCTTCTTTTTTACCTTATAATTCCATATATAAAACACTCCATATCTATTCATCTTGGTTCTCTTGTTCTACTGGTTTCATTTGAATGGAATGTTTTATGTCTCTTTGTTACTACCATATGCTCCCACCCAACCTCTTGTAACCCAAATATTCATGCTAAAATCTATCTTGGGTTTTCAAAAATGCACTCGATTTTTTCTTGATTTTTTTAGTGTGAGGATGAGTGGGTTCCTCATCCATCTATTTGACCACTAAACCACCCCAAGATTCTATGGTACGATTTTCTTTGAACAACACAATAGCTTGTGTTGTACGAAACTTTGAGTTCTAGTACACCACGACCAATCAAACTAGCTGTTATGAATAGTAATACCCACTTTTTGAAATTTTATAATTTTATTTGTAAAGTGGACTTCATTATTGGATTCAAAATATCAAAATTATCTTTTGGTGAATTTTTGGTATTTTTCAAAAAAACGTTAAATTTTTTATGAGTAGTGGAAAACACTGCGTTACTGTTTAAAACCGACTTTTTATTTAAATAATTATTTATTTTACTTAAATTTACTTTAAGTTAAAATTGATACAGAATACCTATATTATTTCAATTTAATTCATTGAGGTTATTTTATAATAAAATTAGATGTATAAAATTTTATTTCATTTTTTAAGTTCTTTTACCCACCTTCTGGGCACATTAGCAAATCTGCATAAAATGTAATTTTAGCGCTTCAGTTAATTTAATTTAAAACATTTAAGAGACACAGTTTACATTAGTAAGTAAACTGTGGTTTAATAGGATTAAAAATAATTTTTGGTAAATAATAACTTTGGAATTTTATTTGCCAGGATTAAAAGTAAATAGCGCAATTAAAGGTAAAAATGATATTATAATTACCCTAAAACATGTCCTAATTCAATTTGATAAGTTTTTTTGACCAAAATAAACCATAGGAATAAAATATGATCCTTTTGGTCCACTTTTATTGGATTAGGAAATTTATTATTATTTTATTTAAAGAAGAGTTAAAAATGTTAAATTCAAAGTTTAATAATAAAAAAATTTTAATATAGGGTTATACATAAGATAAATTCGACTATAAATATTCCTTAGAAATCTAAATCGATTTCCTACATAATGGTTTTTTATTTATAATTTTTATACATTAAATAATTAAATTTATTTACGACACAATGATGATGCAGTAATTACCTTATTATTGACATATTGAAATAATTGATATTATAAATATTAATATAATTTAAAATTGAGACTTTTTATGTATTCCAATAATTTTATTGGTTAATATGACATGTTATGGTTGATTAAATTAATTCATTTCTAAGTGATAAAGTTGTTATGACTTTCCAAAAAATGAAATACTAAATAGTGTCAAAATTGACATAAATGAGATTTTTTAAAACATATACTATATTATTAATTGATATAATATTCTTAAAAATCTATGTTTGGGAAAAAGGACTTATATAATAATATATATTTAATTAATTAACCAATTGGGGTTCTCTAATAATTTTATTGTATGTTTATTAACCATGTAATATAAAAATACTCAAAAACATTGAAAAAGGTAAACTATTTAACTTAGAGTTAAATCTAAATGAAAAGGTTAATATGGTGACCTAAACCAGTATAAAACCTTTTGGTTGATATGTTTTCGACCCACCCCCACCTTATCCTATAAAAAAATTTGGAGCCATTATAAACCGAATATGATTTTATAATAAAATAATATTTCAAGCCTTTCCAAAAGTGACCCTCACCTCTCTTATAAAAGGGTACTTCCCATTCTCTCAAAATCACACCTCCAAAGAAATTTTTCATGTGATAACCCTAATCATGTATCCTCCCAAATACCCTCAATTCATCCTAGAGTCCTTACTTTGATCATAATTTAACCTAAGGATCACTTTTGATCAAATCAAAAGGAAGCACCCGAAGAAGATGTAATAATTTTAACACCTCTTCCAAAGTTCTTTTCATCTTCCGCTTCATCTTTCTTTTTTGTTTACATAAAAAATAATAACTCCAGTACCTTATACATACTGTAATGTTATTATAAATATGGTACAAACATATTAATTACTCTCTCTATCCTATGAATACCAAGTCATAATACGTGCGTACGTACGACTTACCGTCTCCACATCGTGGTGTTGTTTGTTATACGACACTTCGTTATTTGGATGGGTATAGTAATGAGTATATATTATGTAAATAATAAATAAAAAATGTTAATTATTCTTTATATTTGTTATAAAATCCAATTAAATATGATTTCACCATCAATAGAATGATATTGTCGCTCGTAAATACGTACGGATTACCATCTCCACGAACACGATGAGATTCATTACCCATCATAACCATTCAAGAATAATTTTCATTTTATGATTAAAAATAATTTTTAAGAACTTAATATAATTATTTATATGAATCAAATACATCCTATAAAAAAACATGTTTTACATAAAAAATCATATAAAGGAAAACGAATTAGTTAACACCCAAAATAATGATACTACTAAAAAATTATTAACAAAGCAATATTAGAATATCATATATGATATCATATTAATGTATTTGTTTCTTGTATAATTTATTAACAGTTATTTAAATATAATACCTGATTTTAATGTGCCCTTGATCTAGGAAAAGTACAATTTAAGGGTTCATTCTACAATCTCCTCATTATCCGAGGTTATTTATACGTGAGTATCTACTGGGACCTCTTTATCATCCACATCCGTGTTTCATAAAAATGTATTTCAAAACATTTTTACTATTTACTAAGTTATGAGTGAAATTCAGTTATACCATCATTTAGATTTTTATAAAATGGTTTGAAAGGAATCTTTCTGTCATTTTCCAAACAAGGTACTTTGTGACCTTTACGAAAAATTAAGGTAATAATTTTTTTAAAAATGTACTGTGGGTCCAGATATTTTCTGCCATTATAACACCTTAAAAGCATCCCTTACAATATTATAAGAATATTTTCAAAATAAATGTTCCCTTTTATAATTACCGAACTTTTAAATGATTTCAAAATAGAATGAGATATTTCTCTCAAACAGTTTTGATTTCATCTATGTCAACATCCTTTGATGGATTTTATAGTTGTTAGAAGTTGATTTATTAAGATACAGTATTCCATATTGTATTGAAGGTTTTGTGATATGTTTGACTGTGGATGTGTTATTTTTATACCATTCGTAGTTTATGGTTAATGTATTAACATTTCGTATGCATGTTTTGAGATGAATGTTTATGTTATATTTCAACCTTTTAATATGAGGAATGAATTGGACTTAGTATGTGATGCATGGAGCCTGTTATAGCTCCTCGATGCATCGGTAGGTCTCATAAGACAAACTAGTTTCTTGGCATAAGGACATGAAGAAATATTATTTTTACTCTTGGCACGAGGCCTTGACTATGTGGTTATGATATTTTACATTATGCATTCCATCATTATGAAATTGGATATTGATATTACATGTAATTATTCGACTAGTAGAATATCCATGGGAATAAATAAATGAAATTATTTTATTTATATTTTCCATATTATACTTATTTTTATGTTTAAAAGGATTGAGTTTTAGTCTTATACTTTTCCTTAGATGTTTATTCTTATTTATGGAAGTTTATGCTATATTGTTATCCTTACTGATCACTTGAGCTCACCCATTTCTATGTAATATTTTTCTAGGGATGAAAAGTAGTATATTATTATTGATATGTAGGGATAGTCCAAGCGAGATGAATGTGTTCAATGGAGACACAATGTTTTTTGTTTTTTTCCATTTCATAATGTAAAGTAAATCATATGTATGTATCTAGTACTTCTAAGGATACTAAACTGACCAGTATTTTAGGATTTGATCCCTTATGATCATGACAATGTTATGTAATAATGCACCTAATCATGGTAACTGGGGTTGGGGCCTTACAGTTGGTATCAGAGGATATTTAGTAAAACCCTTGGAAACTAGATTTAGAAAAACATTGATTAGAGAAAATTCCCATAAGATATACCTTGAGGATTAATATACAAGAACTTCATATAATTTTGGTAATGTATATATTTTTTGAGTTTTCCAAGAAATACATCCCTGTTTGGATATGAGAAGGTAGAGGCGACTATAGCACAGAATCACCTAGGAGTGAAAACTCTAACAATGAGTTTTAGGCTTGACCCGAGTATCCTGGTACACGAGAACAGGAATTTTTGTACTTTTGGTTACGACACTCCAAGGGGATATGCTTAAGATAATTCAATTTTTTCATTACATACCATTATGAAGGACTTATAAGTTTATACTTCCTCAAAGATTTGTTTTTATTATTATGGATTACATCTATAAACTGTTCAATTTTTTTAAGTGTTTTACATGTTTGGAATTATGTATTGTGATTAATAAACTAATCGAGTGTATTCCATTGTGTAGAAATGGAACCTAGTGGAAGGAATGGAAAAAATATAAACGCACATAATCAATGAATGTATTTCCCTTCTACTCCAGATAATTATAGTGGAGATGGGGATGCAACTAGTGCTAAACAACTTTTAACCATACGGGGATAACTCACTCAGGTTATTAAGAATAAACTTTCCCATATGAAGCACCCTGATCCACAATGTGAAGGATCAATGTTAGAACGCTTCATGAGGAAAAAACCTCAAACATTCAATTGGAATACAAATCCATATGTAGCTGAGCAATGGATATGTTCCTTAGAAAAAATATTTCAGCCTTTGGGGAGTATTTAAAGGAAAAAAGTTATAACGACAGTTTTTCGCCTCATAGGAGATGTAGATCAATAGTTTTCATTAATTAAAAACAAAAATAAGGATGAAGAAGAATCAAATAAGGAATGGAGGGAGTTTAAAGATATTTTCATAAAAAAATAGTTTCCTCATGACCATCGAGTGGATGTGGAAAGAAAATTTCTGAGTCTGAGGAAAAAGGAGGATGAAAATGTCGCAAAGTGTGAGGCTAAATTTACAAGGTTAGAAAGGAGTGCAGTAGATTATATATGTAACCCAAGGAATAATATTTTTGAATTATTTTCTGGGTTAAAACCATTTCTCCGTCAAAAATTAGTCTCATAATCCTTCTCATCGTATGAAGACATTTCCCATTCGCTATCAAGATAGAAAATGAATTCTCTATGTCTTTTGACTTTAATGAAAATCAAGAGAAGAATAAATCTATTGGAAATTTTGGAAATGGAAATAAGGGGAAGAAGGGAAAAGTATAATTTCAATCCTATGGTAAATGTGGGAGGAAACACCTTGGTACTTGAATGAAGGAAAATTTTTGGTGGGAGAACATGAAAAGGAAGATGAACGATTATGTGTCAAAATGTATGATTTGTCAATACGTAAAGGCTAGAAGACAACATCCTAGAGGAGTCATGCATCCTCTTCCCATTACTGAGTGGAAATGGGATGATATTATGATGTACTTTTTCATGGGGATACTAAATACTTGCTGAAGGAATGATTAAATATTGGTAATTATTGATCATCTTACTATGTCAGTACATTTTATTGTTATAAAAGAAGATTTAACACTTGAATTTTTAGAAAGACTATATATTAATGAAGTTTTAAGACATCATGGAGTACCCAAATTGATTTTTTATGATCATGAACCCCATTTTACATCAAGATTCTAGAAAATTATTTAGAAATACCTTGATACTGAACTTAATTTGAGCACTACCTACCACCCTCAAACTGATGGACAATCATAAAACACTATTAAAACCTTAGAAGACATGTTACGATCTTTCTCACTTGAATTTGAAGGTATGTGGGATCAGTATTTAACTCTGGTATAATTTTCCTATAATAATAGCTTCCATTCAAGTATTTAGATGGCACCATATGAAGTGATATATGGAAAGAGATGTTTCACACTATCTTGTTGGGATGATGTTGGTGAATGAAAACTCATAGGGCCGAAACTTTTTGAGGAAACAGTGGAAAAGGTGAAGGTTATCCAGAACCACATCAAAGCATCTCAAATTAGGAAAAATACCTATACGAATAACCTTAGGAATTATTTGGAATTTCAAGTAGGAGATCATGTTTTCTTGAAGGTATCTCCATAGAAGGGTGTTGTACGATTCGATAATAAGGGGAAATTGAGTCCTAGGTACATCAAACCTTTCAAAATTCATAAATAAATTGGATTCATAGCTTACCATTGGGAAATGCCGCCAAGTCTCCCCAAAGATCATGATGTGTTCCATGTATCACTGTTGAGAAAATAAATGTCTGACCCAACACATGTACTTACTTATGAAGAAATAGAACTAGAACCCAATCTGTCTTATTGTGAAGAACCTGACTTGATTCTTGATACTAGAGAAAATGTGTTAAAAAACAAGACGACTCATCTGGTAAAATCTCTATGGAGAAACCATAAGATGGAAGAGGCAATGTGGGTACCTGAGGAACTTATGATAAAGAACAACCTGAATATTTTTATGCAGTAATATTATAGAAATTTCAAGGAAGAAATTATTTGAGGGAGGGAAGAATGTAATACCCCAATCTTTCACGATATGCTTCTTTTTTAATAATACAATATATTTCATTGTACGCAACTTTGAGTTCTAACGCACTACGACCAATCAAACTAGATGTTATGAATAGTAACACCCACTTTTTAAAATTTTATAAATTTTATTTTTCAAATTGGACTGCATTTTTGGATTTAGAATATCAATATTAGTTTAGAGTGAATTTTATGTATTTTTCTGAAAACATTCAAGTTTTGATGAATAGTGTAAAACACTAAGTTATTGTTTACAACCTACTTTTTATTTAAATAATTATTTATTTTATTTAAATTTATTTTAAGTCAAAATAGATATATAATACCTATATCAGTTCAATGTAATTCAGTGAAGTCATTTTTAATAAAATTAAATGTATATAATTTTATTGCATTTTTTAATGTGTTTTACCCACCTTCTAGGAATGTTAGAAAATTTTCATAAAAAATAATATTACCACTTCTATTAATTGAATTCAAAAAATCTGAGACACACCATTGACATCAATAAGTAAAATAGGGTTCAATAGGATGAAAATAATTTTTGGTGAATAGTAACTTTTGAATTTTATTTATCCCAGTTAAAAGTAAATAGGGTAATTAAAAGTAAAAATGATATTATAATTACCCTAACACATGTACTAATTTTATTGGATAATTGTTTTTCGACCAAAATCAACCTTAGTAATAAAATATGATACTTTTGGTCAACTTGAATTAGATTAAAACAGTTATTATTATTTTATTTAAAGAAGAGTTAAAATTGTTAAATTCAAAGATTAATAACTAAAACATTTTTAATATAGGGTTATACATAAGTAAAATTCGAATATTTATATTAATTATAAATCTAAATATATTTATAAAATAATTTTATTTTATTTATAATATTTAGATGTTAAATAATTAAATTTATTTATGACCCATTGATGATCCAATAATTACCTTATTATTGAAAGATTGAAATAATTGATATTATATATATTAATATATTTATAAATTGATACTTTTGATGTATTATAAGAATTTTTAAGGTTAATATGACATGTTAGTATTGATTGAATAATTTTTTTCGATGTGATAATGTTATTTTGACTTTCACAAATACCAAATACGAAATAGTTTCAAAATTGACATAAATGAGTTTTCTAAAACAAATACTATAATATTAATTGATATAATCTTCCTAAAAATATAAGGTTCATACAATGGAGTTATATAATAATATATATGTCATTAATGAACCACTTTGGGTTATCTTGTCATTTTATAGTAAGTTTGTTAACCATGTAATATAAAAATACAAAAAGACAATGTAAATGTTAAACTATTTAACTAATAATTAAATATAAAAGATAAGTTTAATATGGTGACCTAAACCTATATAAAACCTATTGTTTGAGAGGTTTTGGATCCATCCCCACATAATCCTATAAATAAAACCTTTTTGAGTGATTATAAACCGAATATGATTGTATAATAAAATAATATTTCATGATTTTCTTAAATTGACCCCCACCTCTCTTATAAAAGGGTACTTCCCTTTCTCCTAAAATCACACCTCCAAAGCCCTTTTTATTGGTCAAAACCTACTCAAGTATCCCCCAAAATACCATAATTTTGATATATATTCCATACTTTGATCATAATCCATCCTAAGGAGCCCTTTTTATCAGATCAAAAGGAAGCACCCGAAGAAGAGTTAATAACTTCACCACCTCTTTAAAAGTTCATTTCTTCTTCCACTTCTTATTCCTTTTTTGTTTCCATACCAAAATAATAATTAACATTACTTATACATACTATGATGTTATTATAAATATGGTAAAACCATATTCATTATTCTATCCATCCTATGAATGGCAATTCACCAAACATGCATACGTATGGCTTACCGTCTCCACGTCATGGTGTATTTTGTTATTCAACACTAAATTATTTGAATGGGTACAATAATGAGTGTAAATGATCTAAATAAATAATATAACATGTTAATGATTATTTATATATGATATAATATCCAATTACATATGATTTCACCATCAATATAATGATATTATCGCTCATGCGTATGTACGGATTACCGTCTCCACGAACGTGATGAGATTCATTACCCATCATAACCATTCATGAATAATTTTCATTTTATGATTACAAATAGTGTTTAAGAACTTAATATATTTCTTTATATGAATATAATATATCCCATCCATAACAAACATGTCTTTTGTAACACCGCATATAATGTAAAACAAATTAGTTAACACCCAAAACAACGATACGACTGAAATATTATTAACAAAGCAATATTAAAAGATCATATATGATATCTTATTTATGTATGTGGTTATTTTATAATTTAATATAATTATTTAACTATTATACATGAGGTTAACGTTATCTCTATTAAGGAAAAGTACAAGGTAAGGGTTAATTCTACAATCTCTTCATTATTAGAGGTTGTTTATACGTGACTATCTATTGGGACCTCTTTATCATCCACATCTACATTTCATAAAAATGAATTTCAAAATTTTTACTAATTAATAGACTATGGTTCATTTATAACATAGTTTTAATTTTAATAAAATGGTTTGAAATGGATATTTGCATCATTTTCTAAACAATGTACTTTGTGAACTTTTTGACAATTTAAGGTAAGAATGTTTTTTTAACGTATATGGTGGGTGAAGCTATTTTCTGCCGTTATAACACATTTGAAGATTCCATTACAAATTTATAAGAATATTTTGAAAATAAATGTTTTCTTTTATAATTACAATACTCTTATATTATTTCAAAATGGAAATAGATATTTCATTCAAACAATTTTGATTTTATCTATGTCAACATACTTTGATTGATTTTACACATGTTTGAAGTTGATTTATTATGATACAATCTTCCATATTTTATTGAAGGATTTGTGATATGTTTGAATTTGGATGTGTTATTTTTATACCATTCATGGTTTATGGTTAAATTATTAACATTTTGAATTCTAGTTTTAATATGAATGTTTATGTTATGTTCCAACCTTTTCATATGAGGAATGCATTGGACTTTGTAAGTGATGGGTGGAACCTGCTATAGCTCCTCGATGCATCGATAGGTCTAATGAGATAAACTGGTGGCTTAGAATAGGTCCTTGACCAAATCTTATTTTTAGTCTTGGCACGAGGCCTTGACTATGTGTTTATGATGTCCGGCATTATGAATTCCATCATTATGTAATTGGATATTGATATTAAATGTGATTATTCAAATTATCGAATATCTATGTGAATAAGTAAATGGTATTATTTGATTTATCTTTTCTATATTATGCTGAAGATTATGTTTAAAAGGATTGTCTTTTAGTCTTATAAATTTCCTTAAATGTTTATTCTTTCCTATGAAATTTTCCTCTATATTGTTATCCTTACTGAGAACCTAAGATCACTCCTTTCTATATTTTATTTTTCCCAGGATTCGAAGAAGTATATCTTTACTGACCTGCAGGGATAGTCTAAGGGAGATGAATGTTTTCAAAGGAGACACAATGTTGTTGTTTTTTTATTTCATAATGTAATGTAATACTTATGTATGTATCTAGTACTTCCAAGGCTATTAAAATGATCCGTATTTCAGGATTTGATCCCTTGAGATCATGCCAATGTTATGTAATAATGCACTGACTCTGGGTAACTAGGGTCAGGGCATTAAAACCTCCACTTCTATGGATACCCAAACCCTTATGCTTGGGAATATCTCATTTAAGTAAGTGGGTTTTTTAGTTGGATTTGGGATAATTTTGGTGGTTGTTAGTCAGTTAATGGGGATTATATCAGCTGTTGTCATCCAGCACATTATGGTAATATCAGATGATCTGATAGTGGTGTTTTTATATTATTTTATCTTATTTAAGATGATGTATCCTATGATCTTAAGATGTAATTTTTATATAGATTTTTTCAATTTATTTCACTAGTGAAGGTTTGACGATTGAAGTAATCTAGAGGGGTTGATAGTGGTAGCTCATTCATAGCTCACTATGGTGGTCTTGTCTTTTCATACTATAATATGGATTCCAAGTCTATTTATCTTTCCCAGATCATTATGGAGTGATGGATTCCAAGTTTAATTTTATATTTGGTTGTGTTAGAAGTGAGGTGTTATAGGAGGCATGATATGCAGTGGATTTTTCACTTATTCTAGGTTCATTCGGTGATGGTTCTTTGTTATTTTTCTACTGATGAAGGGTTTTTTATTATTTTATGTATTTTTTTATTAGTGATATATTTATTTGATCAAAATTAGGTAATGATGATGATTTGTTTGGTGGATGATGTTGAAAAGACAATGATGTTTTAAAAACCCTTACTGGAATGATGGATCTTCTTCCACCATTGACGTATTTTGTTGGTGAGTTAGTGGTTATTATTTTTTTCAGAGGTTTCAAAGCCTCCTGACTATAATACTAGTAGTTTTATACTAGTAATGGAATGATGGATGATCTTCTAGGATCAGGTAATGAGCATGAAACTACATGATCTTCTGGAATCCTAAATTTCATTCCTTAGGAGAAAAATATTTAACTGATTTTTCTTAAAAAAACTAATTATCACCACTCGATGCTGATTCAAAGTGAAAAATGATTTATATTGAGCTGTGTAAAAACATATAGACATGATGTTCATGAGTAGTGCTAGTACAAATTCAATGAGGGTAAAATTGAAAAATATATACTAGGGATACAATATGCTGAAAGCGGAAAAGAAATATGTTCTTCACAATAATTTTGATGACTTGAAAATTTTACATGATGAAAATATTGATGTATTTTTTAACATAATAATTAATTTTGTTGGGGAGAATTATTGAATTATTAGAGAGATAAAAGATGATGATATTGTGATAAAAATATTCTAAAGACTACCACACCATTATAATTCCAAGGTATCAGCTCTTTAAGAGACGAATTTGGAAGAAAATTTATCATATTATTTGAAAAGTAGTTTGGTTATGTATGAAATAAATGTTAATCCAAAAGGAAAATCAATTAACTCAAATAAGAAAATTTATTTTAAATCTATGAAAAAACCTGATATATCTTAATGTGGCTATGAAGAATAATATTAAAGTGATGAATTCATATCTCTTATCGAAATGAAATTTAGGAGAGGATAGGGTTTATTTTGTGGTAAGATTTCATCTGAATGTATTAGGTATGGTATATTTGGTCACATTATAGAAAGGAATCCAAGGGTATTTAGTAATTATGGGGGTGAAAAATCAATTATATAGAAGCCATGATTTTGGTTATTATTAAAAGAGACATTAAATTAGGAAATTTATTTGGGAATAACTTTTAGATAAAGATATTAGTGAGTAAAGAATAATAAGATGAAATATATTATTTATTGGAAAAAGAAACAATGTTTAACAAGATACAAAAGATTCTATGATGGGTATAACTAAAAAGGACGAATATGAAAGGGAGGAAGACATTCAACTATATGGTGTTATTGAGGTAATGATGGAATATGATGGAGGGTATTAAGTGATTGATTCTTAAAAAAATCAAAATACAGTTGATTTTTTGAATTAATATTATAAATATATTGATTAACATGAAGCTCAAATTGATTGACTAAAAATGATTAGAAGGCTAATCAACCAGTCAGGTTTACTTTGTTGAAGTATCTAACTTTAAACTAAAGATTAAATAATCAGATAAGTTAATTTATGATCTTAATTATTATGTAAATGAATAGATAAAGAAGGTATAATAAATTCAATAAGATGTTGTTTCATTTATAAATAAATTTGACTCATAAAAGAAATTAGGATATTCAAAGAAGAGGTTGTACTTTGGGAATTTCTTAGATGAAGAACTATTATAAAGGTCTAAATGATGCACATTAACAAAATAAAAAATGAAAAAAGTCCCAGGTACATGGGTAATGGTGGTATTGATTGTGGAGAAAAGACATTAAAATTAAGATTAATGATTGTCTACAATAGAAAGAAGTAGAAATTTGGTGATTTTGGCAGCAACACTAAGACACCAAAAGCACATAAAATTCCATCCAAAAATAGTAAATTGTTTGGTTGAAAATATTTCTTAATCATCAAGGGATAATAAAAAATCAAATAACTATTCAAATGTTAGATATGTGTAGAGGAATGAATGTAATATTATTTTTCCTCTAATGAATTTTAATTTTGTTTTGATATTTCCCACACCATGTTCTACTATGAAGAGGTGAGGAGATACTTGAATTAAAAATAACTAGGAAGTCAAGAAAGAATAATGAGACAATGTCCTTAAACTATTCATAAAAATTCATTTCATGGATATTTATTTCATTATTCTAATTTTTGGAAAAAAGATATTGATTATAGTAAAATAATTAAATTAAATAGCAAAAAATAATTAAAATGTGGGAACATAAATGTAAATATAACATCATTATATTTGGAAATAAATTATCTCTGATAAAATAGATGATGAGTATGGTTACACTAACATTTTAGAAGAGAAAAATAAGACTCCATCTCATGCCTCAACTCCATTGTCCATTTTATTAAAAGAAAAGAAGAAGAGAGATAATTCTAATATGAATGAAATCATTCATAATGATACAAATAATTGTATCACTTGGATCCTTGATAGTGAGAGTTCATCCAACATGAATATAAATAAGAACGAACTGAAAAATGTAAATGGATTATTTGATGAAATAGGGTTATTTAAAAATGGATGAGATTTGATGATCAAAGGAAGAGTAAATACTTGATTAATATGAATTGAGCTGATGAAGTTACAAATTATAAATATAGATAGTTTATAGTAAAACCTATATAGTGTGATTCAAATATTTTACTTTGAAATTGTGGTTAATTTTATTCAAAAGGGGTGATTAATAAAAATAAAGGAAGAGATTTATCTCATGAAATGTTGGAGGAAAATGTTAATCTATACTATGTGGAAGGAAAGTAATACAATTTTCCAATGACTGTTTAATATTACTATAACTTATGGAACTATAGGATAAGCTACATTCAAAAAAAATTCATTTAGAGCTTATCCAACATAAAATATATAGTGGATGTACCAAATCTGAAGTAATATTTTCTGAAGAAATGTGATGCATATATGCGGGGAATGATGATCTAAAATACTTATTGGAAAAAGAAGAAAAGGGAATCTAATCTAATTTATCATGTTCACAATGGTGTATGTAGTCTAATTCATCAACCTGGAACATGTGGATAAATGTTTTTAATAATTTTAATTGATTACTATAGAATAATTGATTTCATTAAGTTTATGTAGAGAATGGAATAATTCATAGAGTATATAAGGAGGTATCTAAGGAATGTTAAAAATGAGACTGGTCACTTAATAAAAATTTTGTGATCCAATAATGGAATAGAGTATACATATATTGAAGTGGAATACTGCACAAAGAAATTTTAAATTAAGCATCATGTATCATCAATAAGAAATACTGTATAGAATATGTTATTTGAGTAACACAATTGGTGGATGAAAAATGTTAAAAATACATTTCTCATCGATAGTGGAATCTCTCTTTAATATTGGATGGAGGAAGTACATGATATGGTGTATAATAAGAAATAGATTTTTCTAAGACCTTGGGAGGAGAGGAAATCCTATAAAATGGGTCATGGAAGGACACCCCCGCTAAAATATTTATAATTATTATAAATTATATTATACATCTAGAATAAATAGTTTAATTAGGTTAACTATTTTGATTAATTAAATGAATGATTTTTCTAATGGTACTCGATAAAGAGTAAGGATTAAAACTGGTACAAAAAAAGGACGAAATTTTTTTTGAGAGTACGGATGTCAAAGTCATGATGAAATATATGGACTGAATTATAGAAATTTAAAATTTAATTGATTACAAAACAAAAATAACGATGTTGGTACAAATTATGATGTTGAAAACATTTCTCCAAATGTGGAAAATTCCAAGAGTGAATCAGATGAGGATATCATTGTAGAGGTGATTAAGTCTATACCTCATAGGAGAAACAAATTTAATGGAAGCTGATCCTTATAAGATAATTAGAAATAGAGTTTCACTAACATCGACATGTATAATCAAAAAACAGGTTCATTTTTCTATTTTAATGGTGTCGTAAGTAGGTGGCGAAATTATTAATTTAATAAATTGCTTCTTCATTTATTTTCTAAATCACAATACCCTTCATAAAAAATGATCTAACATTTTTTTTTTGTTTTTTGAGTATGAACTTGAAGAAACTAATTTCTAATATACATTAACTCTATATAATTTACATAAATCTAGTTATTTTATGTTTCAATGTTAGATTAATTCTTTTGTAATTATAAAGAACTATAGTAGTGAATAACTAACTCATTAGTAAATGAAGGAATATGTTTATCTTATCTATACTTGAATAAGTTTCTTTTGATTTTTTTTCCACTAATCTAGTGTTTTTTAGAATTTTACCATTGGTGTATGTCATGTAGTTCCCTATAAGAAAAATTATACCTTTAGTATTTGATGTACTAATTAAATAAATTAAATGTATTTATCATTATTAATGTTTCTATAAATTTTGATTCTTTTCAATTTCTTATTGATGAGTTCACTTTTGATAAAAAAAATTTCTTTCTACATGTTTCCTGTAAGATCTATCATTTGTAATGTTTTTCTTAAAATGCTCATAGTTTTTTCATTATAATTATTCTATTTATGATTCTGGATGATTGAGGGATTTAAGGGATATGAAGATAGAAAATCTGATTTTATGATTAATGGATTTCGGGGCTAGGAATATTTAGATCCTAAATTTCCATCTGTGGAAGTTTAATTTCTACATACACATATAGGAGAGTGATTTTGTGGATAGAAATACAAACCATGTAATAAGTAAAAAATTAGGGATACCATTGATATTATATATAGATCTAACATTCACTTCGGTTTAGAAGATATGTTTTAATAAATATCTTTAAAAGAAGAATTTGGTTTTCAAACCAATACTCTATGTTTTATTTTTTTATTTCAATTGAACTACTCTTGGATTTAATTTTCTATAAATCAGTTAGTTTATAGTTATTTTTCTTTAAATACTTCATCATTAGTTTAAAATGTTGATAATTAATTTCTTTTGTACATAATGAATTTTATACATTATCATTTATCATTACTCTATCCTTGGATTCGATGATTATTTCTAAAACTACATCAACTTTTAATCGTAATGGTATTTTGAAAATTTAACCACTATAATACTTGTAGTGGGATAAAATTATATGTTTATTTTTGACCTAAAATTTACCCATTATATTTTATTAATCATCTTACCTTGAAAAAATGCTATTAAAGTGGGTCTTAATCATGATTACAAGATTATCTAACGTTAGATTATATTTTCATTAGTTTATCAAAATTTCAACTCAATTTTCCTACAATTGTTGTGTTAGTAGATGAAAGATATTTTTGTGACAGAAGGAGTACCAGTAGTAACATTCAAAAACATTTATCTGACCAGACCACCTATTTTTTATGGTGCTGATTTTGATTACTAGCATGATCATATGAAATCATATATCAGAAATACTGGAGTTAGAGAATATATCATAGATATATAATGTTATAATGTTCCGATGAAAGACATTATCCAATTCTATCACAATGAAAAAATTGAATATTAGTTAAACTGTAAAGTTTTTAATACAATACAATATTCTATGACTGGGAACATCTACAACTAGATATCTACTTGTGAAATGCTAAAATGAATTTTGAATAAGCTAGCAATAACAAATTTTTTAACTACCAATGTTTTAAAGACTCATATAGCTTTTCTTAGATTTAATTATTATGAATTATATTTTCTTTTTAGAGAAATTGTAACACAATTTCATTAACCCTTTATGAAAGTAGTAAAAAGTTTAAAATAGTTGGGTGAAAAAATATATCATAATACTAGTTCAATATATATATTATTTATAATATTCCAACATAATGGGAGTCCAAGAGGACAAATATTCATGACACTAAACATTTAATAAAGTTCAATTTGTATTACTTAATTGGAAAATGGATATATTTTGGGAATAGAATAAAATGAGTTATTAAAGAATAAAGAAAATTTTAAAATGAGTATTATTTACTTCTACATCATGTAATATTAATTTCAATAATCATAATATTTGTGATAATAGTTCTTAATCTCTTATTTAAAAGATAAAATGAAATCATTTAAAGGTATTTGATTCAAAATATAGAAACAATGAACACACTCAAATGGAAATGAGGATGAATAAACAAGATGATAATTAAATCCTATGAAATGTTCATAAAAATAAAAGAAGGATAAGAAATATAATAATTATTCTTCAAAATCTATCTGATAAAAATGTAAGAAGGAAGGTTATAACAGATTAGTATGTCCTTATCTAAAGAAGAAAAATGGGAATTCAAGAAGGTATTATAAAATAAATGGAAATAAATGATTGTAAGATTTTGATTCAATGAGTGATAGTAATAATGGAAGATATTTCAAAATTACATTGGATGATAATGGAATAGAATTTCAAAATATAATTGGATTCTACTCAGATATTCCATGGAATGAAAAACACTTCATTGGAAAGGTAGCTACAAAATCTCAGATAAATTTAATCCTTGATTCAAAATTTATGTATAATATTGTAGTTGTTTATTCAATATGTTAAAAATATAAAAAGATGATTCACCAGATGTTGAAAATACTATTTCTTCAAAAGATAAATAAACATTACCTTGTATAGATAAAATGGATAGATATATTACTTTTATTATTCAAGATAATTATATGCTTAAAAGTACCTATGTGTTTGAAGTAGATACAATTATTGAAGCTAATAAACAAATTTCAAAATTAAATCCAAAAAATTTGAAAAATAAAATAAATTTGATTAAAAAAATTAATTATTCTCATAAAAAATAAATTTACAAAAAAATATGTTGATAAGAATTCATATGATCAAATTTTAGTTGATCAGAATTTGTTGGTTTGAATTTTTTTTGTTATAAATATGATAAAGATAATCAGAATTTGGTTGTTCAAATTCAATATAATGTTTTTTTAATGGAAACCTTTATATAGTTTTCCATTAGGTAAGGGGAATTTTTATAAAATGTGTAAACAAATGTGTCCCTCTGGAATGTTAATTGAAATATGTTTTTAATTAGGATAAACCTTATTTTCATTCACATTATTATGTACATAAAAGTGAACCTTTTTTTACTAAATATCAAAGAGAAGATTACAAGAATAAATATTTTTATTTTAATGAAGTTTAATATTTAGTTTTAATAAAGCTTCTATTTTAAAATATCTAGTAGTTTTACAATATAAAATGGTTAGAGATATTTGGTTTTACAAAATTTTATTTGTTGTTATAACTAGATCCAAACATGTATAGGTACCAACAACATAGTTTTTTCTATTTTAGGAAAATATTCAAACTAAAAGTAGTATAAACATATGGTATATATAAAATGGTTTTCCTAGTCATATGACCAGAGAGAATTCAAACTTCGTAAATATCAATAAGTTGAAAAGTGGAAAAGTTAATTTTGTGAAAAATGAATTGGGTGAAATATTAGGACTTCGTGACATTTATTTTCTTGGAAAATATATTAGTTCTGATGTTTTATTTATTTTGGACTTAAGAACAACCTTTTCGGGACAAATCATTTATGTGATGAGGGAAATCAACTTATGGAAATAAAAAATTTATTATTAATATATTAGAAGATAATTTACTTTTAACTGCCAATAGACATGAAAATATTTATACCCTCACAAAGTAATCTGAATTTTACCTATTTAAGTAAAACCAATGACTTATCTTGGTTATGAAATAGGGTATTAAAACAATATAAATTTATGAAAGTAACTAAACTTTATAGGAAAGGACATTTTAGGGATATACCATAACTTATGTTTAATTTAATCAAAGAATGTGATCCTTGTCTACATGGAAACAAGAATAAGACATGTTTTAAATCTAAAAGTGAAGTATCAACTACCAAGGCCTCACTGTTAGTGCATGTGGATATTTTTTGTCCTACAAAAAACTGGATGTAATAAAGGAAAATACTAGTCATATTCCTCAGTTGATGATTACACTGGATTTATTTGGATTTATTTTATTACGTAAAAATATAAATCGTTTGAAATATTTAAGGCTATTATTGCTTCTATTAAAAATGAGAAAAACCTACCATTTTATATCTAAAGTGATCATGGTGGTGAGTCAGTTAATTCTGATTTTGAAATGTTATTTGGAAAAAATAATATTAGTCATAATTTTATGTACAATGATAACCATATAAAAATAACGTAGTTAAAAGATGAAATAGAATTCATCAAGAAATTACTCAAAAGTTTATAAGATAGTATTATATTGTAACACACATTTAGTCTAAGGATATGAGAACTTATTATTAAATTGTGAATTTATTTTGAATAAGAAATGTTCTTAACATAACCTCTTATGAATTGGAAGTCAACAGAAAGTAAATATGTTCTTGATTTAGAGTTTTTGGATATAATTTATTGATCATGAATACCAAAATTCCATTACATTAACTTTATTCCTAACCCAATGAAGGAATTATTATAGGTTTCTCTATAACTAATAAAGATTGCAGAGTTTCTAATAAAGGAACTAATTTTGTTGAGGGAATTATTCGTATAATGTTTTATAATACCCATCAACTTTTTTAAACCATAAAAATTTCAAAATATCGATGATATGTTTAAATTTTCATCTATTTTCTTACTTGAAGATAATCTATAACTACTAAATTTATATCCTCTAGAAGTAAGTAAAATTAATTTTCAACATCTAAAAGCTACTTTAATAGAATATTTACATCTAATATATAATGGTCATCATACCATTTTACCAAAAAATTAGATGATCGTAATGAATCATCCTTAGAATTATATTATTGGATATGTATTTCAACAAGTTAAAACAATGAAATTCCCTATGAAATCATTATTATAATCATTCAATACTGTCATTATTTGAACTGTAAATAAAAAATGATGCATTAGGTGATAGAATTTGGATATATTCTATACAAGAAGAGCTCAATCAGTTTGAATAGAACCATGTTTGGTTATTAGTTGAACATCCTACAAATTTTCTAGTAATTGAGTTAAAAAGTTGTTTTAGAAACAAGTGTGATAAAAATTGAATCATTATTATAATTAAATCTAATCTTGTTACTAAGTGTTTTTTCAAGAAGAATTAAATGATTATGTTGTAACCATTTATCTAATAGCTAGATTAGAATATATCAGAATCATATTATCCTTTTAAGCACATAAAAATTTTAAATAATTTAAAATGGATATAAAAATTTATTTCCTTAATTGATATGTTCAAGAGGAATTTTATGTGGAATAACCTCCCATTTTTTCTGATAATAAATTTAAAATAAATATATTTAATCTTAACAAAGAACACTATAGATTTAATAAATCCCTAAGAGATTGGTATACATACATTATAGTCATTTAATTTAAAATAACATTACTAAAGTATGTTTTAATGTAACTCCCCGACTCTAGAAGCCTTGTGTCGGTGCATTAATACATATCATTGGCATGATTATAAAATATCAAGTCTTGAAATACTGATTAGTTTAGTAGCCTTGGAAGTACTAGATACATTCATAAGGATTACCTTACATCATAAAATGGAAAACTACAACAATGTTGTTTCTATAGATAACACTAATATCCCATAGACTATCCCTACAGGTCAGTCATAATATACTTCTTTTCCTCTTGGGAAAAATAAAACATAGAAATGTGTGAGCTCAAATTCCTAGTAAGGATAACATTATAGTAGAAGGTTTCATAAATAAGAATAAACATTTAAGGAAGTGTATAAGACTAAAAAAAGCCTTTAAAACATGAACTTCACCATAATATGGTGTAGATAAAATCAAATAATACCATTTAATTATTCACATGGATATTATAATAGTCTAATAATCACATGAAATATCAATATCCACTTTCATAATGATGCAATGCATAATGCCCGACTTTCATAACCACATAGTCAAGGCCTTATGCCAAGACTACAAATAAGATTTTATCAAGGCCTTGTAATAAGACACTAGTTTTTCTCATGATACCTAATGATGCATTGAGGAGCTATAGAGGCCTCCACCCATAAATTACTAAGTCTAATGCATTCCTCAAATGAAAATGTTGAAGCATAATCTGAACATTCGTATTAAAACTCGCATACGAAATGTCAATAATTTAACCACAAACCATGAATCGTATAAAAATAGCACATCCATAGTCAAAAATAACACATTCAATAAAATATAGAAGATTTTATAATAGATAACCATAAATAGAGAATAATGAATGTTATTAACATAGATGAAAATAATCACCAAAACTATTTAAGAGAAATATCCCCCTTTTTCTTGAAAACATTTAAGAGAGTCACTATTAATCAAGAAGCCTTTAAAAATAGATTTTTGAATCAAAGTGTCCCATACCACTTTGAAACTTTTAAAAGGAATTTTAATTTTAATACTTTAATTTCCTTATAAATAAATCCTTAAAACCATTTTCAAAACATGGACATTAATGTGAAAGATTTAGAATAATAAATATTTAAAACATTTTAAAATGATATTTTAGAAAGAGTTCTTAACCAAAAGAGAGACACTTAAATACAAATAATTGAGGTAATAAAAACATTTTAATATCATGAGAATAAAGTGATTCATGATATACTATATCAAAGTATATTATATACACCATATAAAAGTGATTTGGTGTATAACAAAGAAGTTTCAATGGAATGAAAAATGAGATGAAATCTCTTATAAAGACCATATCCTTAGGTTAAGGATAAATCTATGACATAATTATGTGTGAAAAATATAAATACACTAAATATGGTTAGATATTCAGTGTAAATCAATCATAAGACATTCACACATATTCTTGTAAAAACAACACCATTGAATTGGATATTTAACTCAACAAATGGAGATTGAGTTAAAATTACACTTATCAAGTTCATATAGATGAATTGAGAATTTATCTATGGAGTGATTATGTTTATCAAAAGTATATCCATAGAAAGTGGAGTGGAAGTTATGACATAAGAAAAAAATAGTGATTCCACACATAATCTTGGAGTAAAATAATCAATGAAGTATGCGTAATGCCGAATTAGTGGAATTTAAAATTTCAAATTCCCTTATCAATTTGGTAACTTACAAAACACACACACATTAAAGAAGGATCATACAATTATGATTTAAATATCCATAAATTAATGTATATTACAAAATGAATACATTAATGGGATATAAACACACCACATGCAATAAATTAGTGGTGAACAATGAAAATCTCACAGAATTAAAAGTTTGATAAGAAACCCCTTACTTTGTACTCCTTCCTTAGCGGAGGGTAGGTTGTACTCTTATATAATGGTGAAATAATTGTTATTAAATTATATAAGAATCAAATACACTAATATGATATCATAAATGATCTTTTAACATTGTTTTGTTAATAATATCTTAGTATTATCGTTGTTTAGGTTGTTAACGGATTTGTTTTCCATTATATTTTATGTTATGTGAGTCATATTTTTTATGGATGAGATGTATCTTATTCATATATAGAATAAAATATTGTCTCTATACATTAGTTTTAATCATAAAATGAAATTTTGTCTTGAATGGATACGATGGGGAATGAATCTCATCACATTCGTCGAGACAGTAATCCGTACGTACGCACGAGCGATGATATCATTCTTTTGATATTAAAATAATATATAATTGGATGGTATATCATATATTCATAATAATTATCATGTTATATTTATTATTTACATCAATTACACATCATTATTATACCCATCCAAATAATAATGTATTGAATTCCAATTACACCACGACGTGAAGACGGTACGTCGTGCGTACGCACGTACGGTGACATGTCACTCAAAGGATGGACAGAATAATGAATATGGTTATACCATATTCATTATGACATAAAAATTTATATAATATACAGGAGTTATTATTTTATAATGGAAACAACAAATAAAGAGGACGTGGAAGAAGAAAGGAACTTGAAAGAGGTGATGAGATATTTACCTCTTCTTCAGGTTCTTCCTTTTGATTTGATCAAAAGGGTTCTTTAGGTTGGCTTTATGACTAAATTAGGGACTCTAGGATTAAGTTAAGACAATTTATAGGGTATTTGGGGAGATTTTTTCTGAGAAAAAAAGGCTTTGAAGGTGTCAATTTGAGGGAAGGGGGAGTGCCCTTTTATAAGAGGGGTGATGGGTACCTTAGGAAAAACAAGAAAGATTATTTTATAATAAAAATCAATTTCAGTTTCTAAGGCCTCCAAAATTTATTATTTAAAGTATAATGTGGGCATGGGTATAACTAAACTCAACCAATATGTTATAGAAAATTTTAGGTTACTATATTAACATTATCTTTTAGATTTAACTCTTTGTTAAATAGTTTGACATTTACCATGTCTTTTTATATTATTATATTATATGGATAATAAACTTATTATATAAATCCAAGAGAACCCCAAGTTTTTAATTAATGATACAAATATCATTATATAACTATTTTGGACAATCCTTATATTTTTTGGAATATAATATCAATTAATAATATAATATTTGTTTTAATAACTTTTTTAGGTCAATTTTGACACTATTGGATATTTTGTTTTTTCTAAATTCATAACAACATTATTACTTAAAACACAATTCATATAACCAACCCTAACATTTCATATTAACCTATAAAATTAGTTTAATTCATAAATAGGCATAAATTACCTTTATTTGGATATTTATAATATCAATTTGTTGAATATTTCATTAATTAGGTAATTACTGCATCATCATTGTGTCATTAATAAATTAAATTATTTATTTTATAAAAAATATAAAAAAATACCATTATTTAGGAAATATATTTATCTATCTAATGAATATTTATAGTCTAATTATATTATGTGTGACCCTATATTAAAAATGTTTTAGTTATTAAACTTTGATTTTAACTCTTTTAACTCTTTTTTGAATTAAATAATTATAAATGTCCTAATCTAATCCAAGTGGAAAAAAGATGTTCATATTTTATTCCTAAGGTTTATTTTGGTCGAATTATATTTATCCAATAGTATTAGGACATGTGTTAGGGTAATAATAATATCATTTTTACCCTTAATTACCCTATTTACTATTAACCGTGGTAAATAAAAGAAAAAATTACTGTTCAACAAAAATTATTTTCATCTTATTGAACCACATTTTACATACTCATATCAATCGTGTCTCTCAGATTTTTTAATTTCCATTCATAGAATCAGTAAAATTTAGTTTTATGTGAATTTATAAATTCTCTTAGGAGGTGGATAAAAGACTGTGAAAAGTTCAATAAAATTTTTATATATCTAAAATTATTATAAAGTGACTCCAATTAATTAAATTGAACTTATATGGGTATTATTTATCTATTTTTACCTAAAATAAATTTAAATAAAATAAATAATTATTTAAATAAAAAATTGGTTTTAAACTATAACTCAGTGTTTTTCACTATTCGTCAAAAATTAAAAGTTTTCAGAGACATACCAAAAATTCACCCAAATATAATTTTGATAATATGAATTCAAAAATGAATTCTATTTTACGAAATTTAAAACATAGAAATTTCATTTATTATTTTAAAATTAATTCTCGTTGTCAAAACCAAAAAGCGTATTTTTATGAAATAATAACTACCAAAACATTGAAATTTGTTTATGTCCAATTTCCAAGTGAAATTACTTCCAATGACCAACATTGGATTAAAATATAAAAATATAATCTAATTATACATCAAAACCATTCATATATTTATTTTAACACTATAAATTATTTTGATTAAAAAAGTTGTTTTTAGTTAAAATATATTATTTTTCACTATTCACCCAAATATGAAAGTTATCAGAAATACACCAAAAATTTATTGAAAGTAAATTATTATATCCCTATCCCCTAAGTGAAGTTTATTTTGTCAAAATAAATACATAAAAGTTTCATATATTGGATTTAAAATCAGTTATCCATTAAAGGGCGGTAAAATTGCATTTTATTTAAAAATACTTCTTTTATCTGGAAAAATGAATTTGTCCGTACATTATGTCTAAGAAACTCATAATATGGATTCTAAAATTATAAGGGTTATAAATAGTTCAAAATTCTATTAATACTATTCATAACTAATTTGGAACGGCTAGTTTGGTAAGTCGTGGTGTGCTTGATCTCGATGTTGTGTGTAGTGTAAGTCATTTAATTAATTTGAAGAACAAACGTAATATGAAATATTGGGGTGTTACATTCTTCCATCCTTCAATAAAATACATCCTCAGAATTTTTAAAATTGGTCTTGTAAAGATAATGGAATGTCCCACATTGAAAAACGATTTAATAAAACTATCCGTTTAAAAGAAAGAAAGAGAAGTTCAAAGATCACCCAAGATAACCTATTCTACGATTCTATGTAGGAAAAAATGGATATGGAAGATATAATAAGTGTTATGTTCTGGTGGAGAGGGATAGAAAACATGATCCAGAGAAAGTTAACAACAAGAAAACCACAAACTTGTGATGGGACAAACGGTCATTAGTTTCCCAGTAGGAAAAGTAAACGGACAACATTTTTTTTAAAGTTATATTTTATAAAGATAAAGAATTTATTTATGAGATTGACTAAGAACATAAAGAGATATAGTTAATTTTTTTGTAGAGTTTCATTCATTAATAATTTTCTACCACTAACTCATTTTTTTAAATGATGAGTATTCAAGAAGACTTGGTCACACTGGAAGAGCTAGAATAAACTTCTAGATAATCACATGATCAACAAAATATAAGCTATATATTTAACTTGTATTTAAAGATTAATCAAAACCAAAACGGTTAGTACAAGATCTGATAATCCCCAAAAAGGAAATTCCTATAGAGAAAGAAACACTAATCTTAATTTCTAAAATTAAACCAACAATACCCCAAAGTTTAATAAATACCATTCAATAAACAATTGTCCTTAAAATCATTCAATATAATCCAAACTAATATTGAAACCCAAAACATTGAAGAATTTGGATATGTAGTCTTCCATGTTAAATTGTATCTCCAAATGACATCTATTGCTCTTAAATTCACATACTTCAAAGTAGTTAACCTAATCACATATTATTTATTATAGGTTAATCATTACCATAAATAACCCAAATGACTATAAATCCACAATAAAAACATAGATAAAAATCCACCATTACTCCTGAAATGAAATCCCACAGTATTCTATTTTCCATGGGCATATAATGTTCCCAACAAAGTGAACGTATTCCAAAATAAAATTTATCACATAATCATAAAATAATTTTCTTATACTAATGGTATTTATTTGATAAGACATAAGATCCCAAATCAACATATTATTAATCAATAAAATCATTTTACAAAAAATAATTAGTCACACTAACTAGGGACTTCACGTAGTCTAGTGGTAGGCGATAAATCCCAACCAAACTCTGGTTGTGGGTTCGATTCCCACAGCTTTGTCCGACACGGAGGGTTGTCACACAGTCTGCGTGCTGTCCTTTTTCAAAAACTATATTTTATAACATTACCAAAATGAGATCAATTCCTCAAAATAACCATAACATAATTTAACCACAAATGTTATCTCATACCTTGCATTTTCATCCCAAAATATAATAACTTGTAATTTCCTCAAACCCAATTATTATATAAAAACAAATGGGTATTTATAACTATATCAACAAGAGAAAAGATAAGTCTTCCTGAAATATCATTTTCACATGACAAACTGAAGGGTTAGAAATACGAGGGAAAATTATTCCAAAGTAATCCCATAAAAAAAAAGAACTAATACTTTTAAACATTTCTCCAACCCTTTATTTCCACATAGCTTCTCCTTTGACCAAGAAAAATATCCTATAGAATAGGGCATTCACTTGGGTAATCGCCTGGTCCCCTATATTAATGGCAAATGTCTGTAAATGGATTCTTGGGACCATTTTTTGTCTTCCATAGTACTCTTCATTTTTCCTCAGCAATTATTCACTTTATGTCCTTTCCTACACATAAAGTATTTCTTTGTTCCATTGAGAAACTTTTCTAGGTGTCTGCTTCCACATTTCATGCATGATAGAAAATGAGGATTCTTTTCTCCATGGTCTCTACTGTTGGAGCTCTTATCATTCATCACCTTTCTCTTCTTTGTTGAGTCCAAGAGTTTGTTAATATATATGTTGCTGATCATATTTTTGGATAACTGATTTGGCATGAACAAGATATATTTTACCCCTATCAACATTCCATTTTGTTGCTCATTTCCACCATCGATCCCACCTTGTACATCATTCTCAAAGTTACTATGACTTCCTTGGAATCGAGCCATTGACTAAAACCAGAAAGCATTGTGTGAGTAATTATAGTCATAAAATCATTTAGAGAATATCATGACACCATATTTTCAATTTAAAACACCTTAGGATTAACCAAGGTAATTTATTCTCATTTTATATTAAAATACTTCAAATCAGTTTGTAATGAAAATGTAAATTATCCTAAGCATATCCCCCCGGGAGTTTCGTAACCAAGAGTGCAGCAAGGCCCGTTGTCGTGCACCAGTTCCTGTTCAAGTCTAGCCCAAGGCGGTGTTTTCGGGTTTTACCCCAAGGTACATCTGTGCCATATCCGCCTCTACCTACTCATATCTAGAGAGGGACGTATTTCTTGGAAAACTCAAAAAATCACTATAATACCAAAATTTTTGGAAGTTCCTCTATACTAATCCTCATAGTTTATCTCAGGGATATGTGCTCTAATTAGAGATTTTATAAATCTTGTTTCCAAGGTTTGTACTAAACTTACTTTGATACCAACTGTAACTCCCCAACCCCAGAATCCTAGAGTCAGTGCATTATTACGTATCATTGGCATGATCATAAAGGATAATGTCTCAAAAGACAGATTATTTTAGTATCCTTGTAAGTACTAGATACATTAATAAGGTTTACATTTCATCATAAAATGGAAAAATACAACAACATTGTTTCCATAGACAACTCTTAGATCCCATAGACTATCCCTAGAGGTCAGTCATAATGTAATTCTTTGCATCCTAGTAAAAATAAAACATAGAAAGGGGTGAGCTCAGATGCTCAGTAAGGATAATATTACAGTGGAAACTTTCATAAATAAGAATAAACATTTAAGGCAGTGTATAAGACTAAAAAAATCATTTTAAACTTTAACTTCAACATAATATAGAAAAGATAAAATGAAATAATTCAATTTAATTATTCACATGGATATTCTACTAGTTTAATAATAACATCAAATATCAATAGCCACTTTCATAATGATGGAATGCATAATTCCAGACTTTCATAACCGTGTAGTCAACTCTTTGGGCCAAGATTACAAATAAGATTTTGTCAAGGACATGTGCCAAGAAACTAGTTTGTTTTATGAGACCTACTGATGCATCGAGGAGCTATAGTGGGATCCACCCCTCACATACTAAGTCCAATGCATTCCACTTATGAAAACTTTGAAGCATAATATGAACATTCGTATTAAAACTAGCATACGAAATGTCAATATTTAAACCACAAACCATGAATGGTATAAAAATATCACATCCATATTCAAACATAACCCATTCAATAAAATATGGAAAATTTTATAATATATCATCCTCAATAGATAATAATAAGTGATATTGATATAGATGGAAATAATCATCAAAACTATTTAAGAGAAATATCCCCCTTTTTCTTGAAAACATTTAAGAGTCTCACTATTAATCAAGAAGCCATTTAAAATAGTTTTTTGTATCAATGTATCCCATACCACATTTAATCATTTAAAAGTAATTTTAATTTTAAAACTTTAATGTCTATAAAAATAAATCCTTAAAACCATTTTTAAAACATGGAAATTAATGAGAAAGATTTAGAATAATAAATCTTTAAAACATTTTAAAATGATATTTTAGTTAGAGTTCCTAACCAAAAGAGAGACACTTGAATACAAATAATCAAGGTAATAAAAACATTTTAATATAATTAGAATAAAGGGATTCATGATATATCATGTCAATGTACATTATATAAACCATATAAAAGTTATTTGGTGTATAATAAAGAAGTATCAATGAAAAGTAAATTGAGATGAAATATCTTATAAAGACTATATCTTTAGGTTAAGGATAAATCAACGACATAATTATGTGTGACAAATATAAATACACTCAACATGATTTGTTATTCAATGTAAATCAAACATAATACATTCACACGTATTCCTGTAAAAACAACACCAATGAATTTGATATTTAAGTCAACAAATGGAGATTGAGTTAAAATTAATCTTATCAAGTTCATATCGATGTCTTGAGAATTTATCAATGGATTGATAATGTGTATCAAAATTATATCCATGGAAAGGGTAGTAGAAATTATGACATTAGAAAATGAATAGTTATTCCACACATAATCTTGGAGTAAAATAATCAATGAAGTATGCACAAAGTCGAATGAGCGGAAATTGAAATTTCCAATTCCCTTATCGATTTGGAAACTTTAGAAACATACACCCATGAAATAATGATCATAAAATGATGATGTAAATATCCATAAATTAAATTATATTACATAATGAATACAATCATGGGTAGTACACACACCACATGCAATAAATAAGTGGTGAACAATGGAAATCTCATGAAGTTAAAAGTGTGATAAGAAACCCCATACTTTGTACATTTTCCTTGGTCGAGGGTAGGTTAAACTTATGTATAATGGTGAAATAATTGTTATTAAATTATACAAGAATCATATACAATAATATGGTATCATATATGATCTTTTAACATTTCATTGTTAATAATATCTTAGTATTATCGTCGTTCCGAGTGTTAACGAATTCATTTTCCGTTTTATTCTTTATTATGTGACTCATATTTATTTTGGATGGGATTTATGTTATTCATATCCAGAATGAAATCATGTATCTAAACATTATTTTTAATCATCAAATGAAATTTTTTATTGAATGAATACGATGGGGAATGAATCTCATCGCGTTCGTGGAGACGGTAATCCGTACGTACGCACGAGCGACGATATCATTATTTTGATATTAAAATAATATATAATTTGATGGTATATAATATAAGAAGAATAATTATCATGTTATATTTATTATTTAAATCAATTACACATCATTATTATACCCATCCAAATAATAATGTATTGAATAACAATTACACCACGACGTGGAGACGGTAAGCCATACAAACGCAAGTATGGTGACATGTTATTCAATGGATGGATAGAATAATGAATATGGTTGTACCATATTCATAATAACATCAAAGTATATATAATATTCTGGAGTTATTATTTTATAATGTAAACAACAAATACAGAAGAAGTGGAAGAAGAAAGGAACTCGAAAGAGGTGATGAGATGTTTACCTCTTCTTCAGGTTCTAACTTTTGATTTGATCAAAAGGGCTATTTAGGATTGCTTTATGACTAATGGAGGGCCTCTAGGATGAAGGTAGGATAGTTTAGAGGGTATTTTGGGTATAGTTTGGCCGAGACAAAAGGCTTTGAAGGCGTGAATTTGAGGGAAGAGGGAGTTCCCTTTTATAAGAGGGGTGAGGGGCACCTTAGAAAAAACTGGAAATATTATTTTGTAATAAAATAAATTTTGATTTCTAATGGCTCGAAAATGGATTATTTAATTTATAAGGTAGTAATGGGTATAAAATAACTCAACCAATAGGTTTTATATAGGTTTGGGGTACTATATTAACCTTATCTTTTAGATTTAACTGTTAGTTAAATAGTTTGACATTTACCATGTCTCTTTAAATTTTTATATTATATGGCTAATAGGAATACTATATACTTCCAAGAATAACGCAAGTGGTTCATTAATGATACATATATCCATATATATGTTTTTTTGGAAAAACATTAGATTTTTAGGAATAAAAGATCAATTAATAATATACTATTTGTTTTAAAAAAATCTTTTATGTTAATTTTGACAATATTTGGTATTTTATTTTTTTCTAAATTCATAACAACATTATTAGTTTGAAAACAATTAATATAACCAACCCTAATATGTCTTATTATCCTATAAACTTATTGGAAGTTATAAAAAGTCTCAAATTACATTTAGTTGGTTATTTATTGTATCAATTAGTTTAATATTTCATTAATTAGGTAATTACTCCATCATCATTGTGTCATTAATAAATTAAATTATTTAATTTATAAAAAATATAAATAAAATACCATTATGTATGAAATCTTTTTATATTCCTAATGAATATTTATAGTGAAATTTATCTTATTTGTAACCCTATATTTAAAATGTTTTAGTTATTAAACATTGATTTTAACTCTTTTAACTCTTCTTTGAATTAAATAATAAGAAATGTTCTAATCTAATCCATGTGGACCAAAGAGGTTCATATTTTATTCCTATGGTTTTTTTGGGTCGAATTATACTTATCCAATAAAACAAGGACATGTGTTTGGGTAATAATAATATCGTTTTTACCCTTAATTAACCTATTTACTTTTAACCGTGGTAAATAAAATTAAAAAGTTACTATTCACCCAAAATTATTTTCATCTTATTGAACCAAATTTTACAAACTGATATCAACTGTGTCTCTAGTAGTTTTGAAATTCCATTCACAGAAGCTGTAAAACTAAGTTTTATATGAATTTGCAAATTCTCCTAAGAGGTGGGTAATAGACGGTGAAAAGTTCAATATAATTTTTATATATCTAAAATTATTATAAACATACTCTAATAAATTAAATTGAAATTATATTGGTATTATGTATCTATTTTAACCTAAAATAAATTTAAATATAATAAATAATTATTTAAAAAAAATCGGTTTTAAACTATAACTCAATGTTTTTCACTATTCCTCAAAAATTTAAAGTTTTCTGAAACATACCAAAAATTCACCCTAAGCTAATTTTGATATTATGAATTCAAAAATGATGTCTATTTTACCAAATTAAAAACATAGATATTTTATTTATCAGTTTAAAATTAATTCTCGTTTTCAAATCCAAAAGGTGTATTTTTAAGAAATTATAACTACCAATAGATTGACATTTTTTTATGTCCAATTTTCAAGTGAAATTATTTCCAATGACCAAAATTGGATTAAATGGTAAAAATATAACTTAATTATACATCCAGACTATTCAAATGTACAGTTTAACACTATAAATTATTTTGATTAAAAAAGTGTTTTCAGTTAAAATATATTGTTTATCACTATTCACCCAAATATGAAAGTTATCAGAAAAACACAAAAAATTTATTGAAACTAAATTCTTATGGACCAATCCAAAATAAAAAGTTTATTTTTTCAAATTGAATATATTAAAGTTTCAGATATTGGATTTAAAAGGGGATTTCCATTAAAGGACAGTAAAATTGCATTTTTTTTGAAAAACATTTCATTTATCTCGAAAAAATGAATTTTCCTTACATTTTGTCTAAGAAACTCAGAAAATGTATTCTAAAATTACAAGGGTTAGATAAAATTCAAAATTATTTTAATACTATTCATAACCGCTTTTGAACGGCTAGTTTGGAAAGTCATGGTGTGCTTGAACTCGATGTTGCATATAGTGTAAGTTATTGAATTACTTTGAAAAACTAACGTACTATGAAATCTTGGGCTGTTACTGATAATCCAACTTTTATCATGAATAAAATTTTAAAAAACACCATTTTTATTCAAATATATGTTGATTGAATAATTTTTATTTTGACTCATTAATCTATTATAGATAAGTTTTATGATCATATGAAAAATGAGTTTGAAATGAGAATGATGGGAGAACTCAAAATTTTCATTGGTTTTCCATATTTTAAAATAATTAGAAGGAAATATTTTGACTCAACATAAATATATTAAATAGTTACTCAAATTTTTTGGTTTTTGCAACGAATAAAATATTATTACTCCTATTGTGACATTTACTCATCATAATCTTGGTGAGAATGGAAAATTAATAGATTTAAAACTTTATAGAAGAATGATAAGAAATATATTATATCATACTAAAAGTCAACACCTATAATAAATTTGCCATCATTTTTTATACGTGATTTCAATATAACCCAAAAGAATCACATTTTAAAGCTATGAGATGAATTTTTAGATACCTTTAAAGGTACTTTAGAACATGAATTATTATTTTACTCTAGAAATAATTATTTTGAAAAGATATGTCATTATTAAATTTATAGGCTTTAGATAATATAGAAAATGCACTTTAGGAATATGTAATTTCATAGGAGAAGATTTAGTCTCTTGGAATAAGAGGAATAAAATTCTTTATCACTTTACACTACATAATTATAATATACATCACCTAGAAGTTATTGTGCTCATGTGTTCTGGATTCAACACATAGTCACAAATTTTGGATTGATTTTTTCTCAAACACTAATTATTTGTGATAATAATAGTTATATTTCCTTATATAGGAACCTAGATATCACATATGAGGTAAGTATAAAGTTACAATACACAATTTCTTTAGGAATCACACACTAAAAGAAGATATATTTCTTTAAAATATCATTAAAAAATCATCTTGATTATATTTTTACAAAAACTCTTACAATTGATAGATTGGAATTCATTAAATAGAATTTTGGAATGATCAATTTTATGTAATATTCAATTCATTTCACGTTTCATCAATCTACTTATATTAAAAATATCTCTAGTAAAAAGGGGATATATTTTTAAATCATTTATAATTTTGTTGAAAACATTTATAAACTTAATTTTTTTAGAATTTCAAAACTTTTATAAATTCCAAAATTTTCCTTGCTTTCAAAAGATTAATTAATTTTTAAAAAATTTATATTTCCAATATATTTTTGATATTCAATTTTTCTATATTTCAATAATTTAATTTATGTTTTTACATTACTTTTCTGTAAAATATTTACATTTCTTTTATAATTTTTACTTGAATAATCCATATAAAAAAGAGTATCCATCATATCTATAAGATAACTTCAAGAATGTTTAACCTATTTAACTATATCTTTTACCAATACATTTCCATTATTTTTTCATTTATGGAGATATACTTATTTTATAAAAATTTTGAAATTACTTATTATAAGGTTTTTTATTTTACTTTTTAAAAATGAAAATTTTTTATTTTCTATTCAAATAAATAATAAGTTTAATTATTAAGTGAATTTGTATGAAATATGTTTTTAGACATTCATTTTTTGATCCAGACTTATGAAATTTTCATATATTAAATAATTTTTTTGGATAATAGAAATATAAATTCCCTATATAAGGACATCAATTAGAAGAGTTATTATTAAAACTATATTTCTAACTTTTATTTTCTGATGAAATGTTTCCCATCAGAAGTATATTTCAAAAGAAGATATTGAAATTATTTTCCTTTCCACATTAAAATTATTAGATGTAGATAAAGTATCTTCTATGATTTTTTAGAAATGCAGGTGATATTTAAATACTGGTAGTGAAGATTAATATAATTATTATGTGTACATTCTGGATAAGATCCATAATAATGGCCAAGAAATTGAAGTTAAAATTGATCTCAATTTATAAAAATATCTTATTATAGAGGAAATAATGTTTGAAATAGAATTTAGGTAGGATAACAAAATTTATTCAACCATGCTAAAAGGAAATTTATTGAATATATAGAGAGCTACATAATTTCCAAAGGAATCCAAAAAATATTATCAAACACACTCAAAAATTGAATTAAATTTTGAATGTTTTATTGCATTTTCTTATTCTTATTTATTTCTTTTCGAAAATCACAATGTGGGAAAAATTTAAAGAAAATTTGTTTTCTTATTGTTTTTCAAAATTATAATATATATTTTAGATAATTTAAAGAAAATTTTGTTTTTTTGTACTATAATAATAATTTATTAAACGTATATATTTTTTATTATGTTTAGAAAATGAGAAATATTTTTACATTAAATTACCTATTTATCTTAAATATATATTTATATATATATATATATATATATTACTATAAGGAATATTATTAGGGAGTTCATTTTTTCTATTAAATTTTTTTAGTTGTTGTTTCCAAACAAAGGAGAGAAAAAAAGCATGAAAAATTCTATATCTAAATAACCATAAGGAAATTTTTTTAAATTTGGTTACATAATTCGACTTTAATTTCATGTTTTTTACTTTATAAAAATGGATAGGTTGTTTGGGATATTTTTATTTTAATAAGTTACTTATTTTATTGTTATATAAATCATAATACAGTTCATAAAAATTGATCTAACATAATTTTCAATGTTTTTTTAAGAAAGAACTTATCATAAGTGATTTGGGAAATACTAGAACTCTAACTAGTTTATGAAAATACAATGATCAATATTTCCAAAATCAGATTACATATATAGGAATTATAAAGAACTATTGTGGTGTTGACCTTATCTATATATAATGAAGTTTATATCGATTCCATTACAATTAATCCTAAGTATTGAGAAATTCCACCATTAGTGTTTGTTAAAATTTTTACAATAAATAAGGTTATCTCTTTAGAATTAAAACATAAAATTAAATACATTAAATGTATTTAAATTTTTTAAATATTTTATTAATTTTTAATATTTTCAATTTCTTAATTATGCGTGCACATCCAATATATGTAATTTTTTGATCTATGTGTTTCAGTAAAGAGGTACCATTGTGTGAGGTGAGCCTTGTAACACTCATAGTTTTCCATTATAATTTTTCAAATTATGATCCTATGTGATTAGGGGATACCATGGATAAGAAGAATAAAAATTTAATTGTCTGATTGAGGAATTATATGGATAAGAAGATAAATCTCTTATATATACATTCTATGGAAGTTGAGATGCTTCAAATAGGTATAGTTGAAAGATTACGAGGATAAAAAGTGAGACGTTTAAGTATATATAAAATCATGGATACCATAGATTAGGTCAATAGATCCACCATTCACTTATTTTAATAGTGAGTTTCAAAAAAAATCCCTCATACGGGTATTTGGTTTTTTAACTAATTCTCTATGTCTTAATTTTAGAAAAATGTTTCATTATTAATTAAGTTTTTTAATTTATTTAATTTACAGTTTCACTACTTTAACTCTTTAATTAGTATTTTAATGTACTAATCATTAATTTTTATTGTTCTTATTTTATTTCATACTATGTTTATTACCATTACTCTAACCTTTTAATTCATGAGTATTTTTAAAATATGACCATTATAATACTTAATGTGGATAAAAATTGTATGTTTATTTTTAAAAAATAAAATTCAACCCCTATTTTATTCTCTTTTTCATCATATACTTGAATAATATAACCAATATCATCTTAAGAAGTAGTGAGATATGATTAATATGTTAGATCCATGAATGAGGAACTGGATTAAATTTACAAGAATCAAACTTGGAAACTTGTGAAGAATATTAAAAATCACAATGAGGTCAAAATAAAGATAATATTTAATAAAATCCTCTATAAACATTGAAATTTTATCCATAATAAGGCATGTTTTGTGTGTAAAGGATACCCCGTAATTGAAAGTGTTGAAATTGAAGAATATTTTACAACAATATCTCTACATGAGTCAATAAATATCTTCCTAGAAATCATGACATAAAGAATTTTTAAGATCTATCATATGGATTTGAAAAAAATATTATTTAATATAGCATATGAAGTGGAGATTTATATTAAACACCCCATGGGATTATTAAATTTAAATAATGAAAAAAAAACTTGTGATGGTTAAATAAGACCCTTTATGGTCTAAAATATGCACATCAGTCATGGTATGATTTTATATAAACATACTTAAAAAAGTTAAAATTCAAGGGGTTGATCATAATATCTATATGAAATCATTAAAGGAATAAAAATTCAGCACACTGGTTTATGTGGATGATATAATATTTTATATATGAAAATATAAGTTTATTAATTATCTTGTTAATATAATGATTTTAAAATTTTAAATTTATATGATTAGTGATATGGCATATTTTCTAGGGATACAGGTGGTTTAAGAAGAAAAGTATACATTTTTATATCAATTTAAGTATGTGGGAGAGTTTATAAATAAATTTTATATCGATGACACTTAACCAATCTCATATCTGAATGTAGTTTGAACCAATCTTGGAAAAAACATGGATTCGAAATATGTGGATCCTACCTTTTTTAGGATGGTTACTGTAATTTATTTATATTAAAAATAACTCAATCAGATATTGTTTTTGAAACATGTTTGGTGGACTGATTTCTAATTCATCCAATGGAGGACTATCTCATAGTGTTAAATAGAATATGAGGTATATCCATGGAACTCTAAGTTTTGTCTTATTAATTGATTCTAGAAAGGATCACTAGTTACCTTCATTTTATTATGTGGGCTTGGATATTGATATAGTTGACTAACATTATAAAAGTTGTGTTGAATTCTTAAAAGGAAGTAAATTTTTAGGCTGGTTATTTTAAAATTAGGATAACACTTCACTTATAATAGATGAAGTAAAATATATCTTTGTAATCATGAAATACACTCAATTTATATGTATGATTTTACATTTGGAGGATATTGGTGTAGAAGTGTAATATCCAATAGTGATATTTTGTAATTAAAATAGTTTGGATAAAATTTAAAATAACCCAATTCAAAACTATCCAAAAAAATATATTGATATCGTATTTCCCTTTTTTAAAGAATTTCTCTATAGTGACTGATCAAAGTGGGGTATTTTGGGTCTAATGAACAAGTGTAAGACATCATGAATATTACACTATCTATTACAACATTTGAGAAATGTCAGTGTCAAACCACAACTATCAACTTGAGGAGGTTTCGATAATCCTTTATTTCCATTTGAATATAATGATCTATTGAGATTTTTTTTCTGATTATAAGGTTATTTATATTTTTTATTTTCAAGGGGTGAATGATTATGATGATAATGAGATTAAATGTAAAATAATAGTTAAATTTAGTGACCAAACGGGACACAAATATAGTATTCTATAGAATTTACTAACAAGTGAATTTTATAATATAAAATATCATTAAGGTTGAGTACATGGTCAGGAATTAAATGAGAGATATGATCCATGGGGAAGGTAATTTAATCAATCTTGAAGAGAGGGTTTCTTGAATAATGAATTTCATACGACATGTGATAGTCTCTCAAAATCTTTTTTTACCACAATAATTGATCATGTAAACATAGATTTATAGATGGAACATTATATTAATATATAGAAGGAGAAAAATATTTCTATTAAACTTAATTTCCAACTGTATTTCCAATAAACCCAAAAGGAAATATTGTTGGAACCAAGGTTATTCATGATATAGGTTGATGGAATCTGGAACATATTTGATAGAATAATAGAAAACAATGGATGAGTTTATAAAGATTTTAAAGAGAATAGATTAGTTTTCTTTTTTGTAAACCCACCTCCTAGATACCCATCCTAGTAGATCATGGAGTCGAAAGAAAAAGGGAGATAGTTTTCAATATTCATCATTATGATCAGATTTCCTAAGTGCTAACAGATATATAATCTAATATATAGATCTGTTGTGTAGAATAATTTTTTACGGGACTCTATATTCATTATATATTTGTGTATTTGAAGCATCATGAAACTTTTCTCAAATTTTTGGAGTCTTCTATAATGTCTAGAGAAAGTTTAGATAAGTTGAAGGATTTTCACATATGAGTTTTGTGAGAGGTAAGTTATTTATAAAATTATGTTTACACAACATTATGAAATTTATTCATGAGAATAGAGTTGAAACTATTTTCAGACCATGATATTTTGGTCTTATGAGAAGGTTTTAAAGTGACTCACTAACAAAGAAAATGGTTTTTTAGTTTTCGAATCATAAAGAAGGATCCAATGAAAAATACATGAAGGTGGAGTTATTTGAAAATGAAATGTGGTGATTTTTTTCCATGAAGTAAATATTATATAAAGTGGGGATGTGTGAAAGGATTAATTATAATATTACGTTTGATGAGTTTTTGTGGGACCTTTATAATAAATATCACAAAAATGATTTCATTTGAGATGTGTGAAAAATTAATGGAATGATTAGGGATTTATTCACCCTGTTTTTTGGTAGCAAGAGTTTAAATAAAAAAGATTAGTTTGTGTTTTCTAAAAGTGAATGGAAGGAAGAACTACTCATGAATTAGATATTTTTACAAAGAAGATTCAATTATAAAGCTATACCATTCATAAAAGTCAGAACCATTCACAAACCAAATTTATCTATTAAGTAGTTTCATTCATGTGGAAAAACCACATTTTAAAGTACATTCCATAAAGAAGTCGCACAAAAGTTTGTTTCTAAGAAAGGGATTTATGTGGTGAATAGTACACTGCATATACCTTATGTTCTTATTTTCTATAGTGATTCTTGAGATTAAATATTTCTTTGGAGAATCATATTCTATCCATCGGGATTATAAGAACCTAAACGATATTGATTATAAAAATTTTACATATATATCAACAAACTAATAATACATATATTAGAAGTAGTTATAAATATTTGATTTAGTCGAAGTGTTACAAGGGACGTAGTGTGTTATTATTTAAAATTAATTATTAATTTTGTAATCCAGGAATAAAGTGACCACGAATAAAATATATCCATCAAACATGGAAATCATAGTGGATTTTATAACATCGACGCATAATTAGTGTGTACTCTATAGACATATCTCTTAGTGGTGAGCCATGTAAATTAGTTTCACAGTATTTTAATTTATACATTATTAATTATCGTGGATGTGAGATTATGTATGAAAAGTGCAATGAATTTCTACCAACTTTCGAACAAGATCCAACATAATTAAAGAAAAACTCATAAGATGATTCACCCCCCTATAATAGTGTCTCAGGAGGATCAATAATTAAATTTTAATGATCATGTATGGAAACAAAAATTATTATGTCCATTTTAGAGAAAATGTTAGAATTTATGTTTCATAGGGTGGATGGAAAAATCCAAAAAATAACTGTAACTCCAATGGGATCATCTTGACCAGTAAATTTCATTAACATATAATTATTTGTTGAATAAACATCATTTTTTTAATACTTGGTTCTTATGTGATAATGGTGATTTTTTATACACGATGAATATCATGGGATTTTCCATTTTCTTCCAAACTACTCCTTGAAAAGATTTAATAATTCTTTTTATTTGAAATCATTCTTCATCTATATTATTAGTTAATTTATCAATGAAAATAAATTATATAATTAATGGGGAATTTGATATGTAATTAATTTTTTTTTGTATTTCCATATTATTTGTTATTTTCTTGTAATGAAATTGAAAAGTTACATCCAATTTCATGTGTTTTGTGTTTTTGGTATGAAAATAAGATTTTTTTTGTGAAATTACAAAAATATGACATTTTATTATTAAATTATCAATAGTTCAGAGTTTTTAATTTTAGAATATTATGAAAAAAATATTAGTTTATCTATGATTTAAATATCTAAATGTCCAACAGTAATAAATTATTATCCAATATGTGTCCATTTATTAAATGTTTTAGTATAGAATATTAAAATTTATAGTGATTTGAAATTGAAATTAATTGTTAGATGAATTTGATAATAATATGTATTCATTATTATATTAAATAATATTTTAATTAAATATATATAAATATTAATGGATTTTTTAATATGATTTATGAGTGTTGGATTTTTTTTATTAAAATATCATTTGAAATTAAAAATCAATTAATATATAATTTCATATTATGATGATGATGGTATTCAATTAATATCTATTATGTACTTCATCACATTTTAAGTAGCTATAAAATTATAGGAGTAGGATATGAGATAAAGGTAACCACTCATATTAATACAGTGAAGGTGATTCAGAGTATCATAGTAGTTGATAGGTGATCATACTCCTTGTGGTTACATTATGTTGACAAAAAATTTTGGGATGACTAAAAAATATGACTCTTTTTAATAATTTATATATATATATATATGTGTGGGGGGGGTCTATTAAAAAAAGTTATCTAATGGATTGAAAATATTTGGTATGTTTTAGGTTTTCTATTATTTGTTTAAATTTTCCATGTTTCAGGGTGTGAACTTTTCTACTTGGCATGTATTCCATAAATAATTTTCTATAAAACATTATAATGGTTTTAACTTTTATTTAAACCTTCCACCCATGTATTTTCTTTTGAATTTATTTGGGGTTTAGGATTTGTTCATTGGTATCTTTTGGATTAAATGTGTTTTTTCTAATTTCCATGTGCAACATAGGAAAGACCATGCTATGGTCCAAGCTGTGTCATCCCTATGGATCACATGTGTTCCATGAGGTGTAATAACACTCCTAGTTTAAAATTTTTTCATAGGTGTAGAGCATGAGTAGTCATCCTGTGCACACCATCTAGTTCATCTTTCAACACACTACAAAGTAGGGCATGCTGGGTCCAAAATGGACAAACCTGCTACCCTTTTCCATGGACCATTGGTGTGTTAGGTCCCTAGGTGTGGAAAAATCGAGACCATTACATGCATTGTTACTAGCTTCATGATGCCATGCTAGTTTTTTTAGAATTTTTAAATTTTTTAATTATACATTCATTCTTCTAGGGGTGTTACGCCTAGTTATGAGGGGTTTTTTGGTCCATATGTGATTATTATTTACTACTTCCTTGACTCTATTTGACCATCTAAATCCATTTAATTTGGTTAGTCTCGATTTTTTGGAGTGTCTCCAATATTAAAGTGTCTTAATTCTATATTTTGGTGTGATTTTGGGTGATCATTCAAGTCTCTTAAGGTATTGAAGTTGATTCTTTAAGGTATGTTCTCCTCTTAGCATCTCTGTGTGTTTTTCCTCCATTGTTTCCTTCTTTTCTGACCCTAGAATGCATGGATCATGGATTTAAGATCTATGGTTGTTCATAATTGGTTAATATTTGATGTCTTAGGATTCATTTTGATCCACCATGGTTTTAATATGCATATTGGGATGTGGCATGGTGAATTAACACCAAAGTTGTCGAAAGAGATGAGGTTCAAAGTAGGGGTCCCACTCATCTCTCTTTAAAATCTAATCTATAATTTCCTGTGTTTTCTTAATGGGATTTCAATTAATTTTAATGAATTCCACTTATAACTAGTAGATATATCAAAAACAAATTCATGAGTTTTTGATAAAATTTGTAAAAACATGTTTCTATATTATTTGATATAAATTGTTTTTAAAATAAATAGTCCTTTATTTTTAAATATTGTATTTCCCAATTGGAAATTATTAATTTTTCTATAATTTTTTATGTTTTTAATTTACAAAATTATGGGAAATGTTTTCATTTATAAATATTGGTTGGTTTGTACACTTTTGTGAAATTATCTGAATGTTATATGTATTGAAGGAATAAAATACTAGTTTATTAATTTAGTTATCCAAATGGATTTTAAAGAACTTGTTCCTTACGAATTATTCTAATGGCTAGTTGGAACTTTTAAGGTATTATAAGAAATTTAAAACCTATAAAACTTTCCCCTTTATATATAATGGAAAATATGTATTATTGAATTCTTTTAATAAATCTCCCAATTGATGGAAGTTTTTTTTTCATTATTTTGTTTTGATAAGGGGAAGTTCTTATGTGGGTGTTTGGAGGTATGAGAGAGATAAATTAATTATTGGGTTTTATCTAATATGATTATATGGAATGACTATTTCTTAAAAAATTCACCTCTATTTTGAAATGTAATTGGAAGACCAGGTTGGCTAGGTGGAAAATATAGGTACATATGGGAAGTAGTTTAGAAATATTCTCCAGCAAGTAGCCCTAGGAGGGACTTAGGCCTACTAATGGAATATTTACCCCTAGTTAGGCTAGTAATGGTATGATTAAGTGTTTCAGTTAGTTTAATTAATGTGTAATTGTTTTCTATTTTTTGGACTTTATAGATAGATCCCCACCATAGTAACCTCAAGATAGTGTTTAATTTATTACATTAGAACAAGATACATGGAATGACATCCCAAGTCACAATATATTTTATTAGGAATTGAAAAATATTTACATACTTAAATTTCACATTATAATTGAGAACATAAAATATACAAAGTGTTTTATTTGATAACTCTATTATTCCCTATGGTGTATCCCTGCATATCAATCACAAAACACTTCCTGCAATCTTGGGGAATATAAAACATATGAAAGGAGTGAGATCAGATTATTCGTAAGGGTAAGAATACAATGAAATATATCCCGAATAAATTATCATAATCAATATATCAAGGTAAATAACTGAAACACTTTCCATTTAATCAATAAGCTGAGCACAATGTGGAAAAAATAAATGATTATCAAATAAATCCACATAAATAATAATATAATCTTGAAGCATATTAATGGATATTTTAAATACTCAAATAATCACATGTAAAACAATAATTGATTTCATAATAAGCTAACGCATAATTAAAAACATATAAAACATACTATCAAGACCTTTCATAAGGATGTTTAAATTTGTGGTTGTAAATTCATTTAACTTGTTCACATGATAATTTCTCATGAGACATGTCATTGCATAGAGAGGATAACTATAACTGAGATCCTCCTACCACTTACTAATTCTAATTCATTCCTTATATGGAAGGGATGAAAAATAATTAACATAAAATTTAATTTTAATAAGATAACAAATGAAATGTTATTATGTACCCCAATAATATGATCATAATCATAAACCATTCAATGTAATATGATGAATGGTAAAAAAAATACATACTCATTCAAAATGGCCATAAACCATCCAAGGAGAGAATAAGGATGAAATTAATACAACATATCCCCGATGGATCCTAATTACAATAATGGGTTGATGTTATTAATGAATAAAAATCCCATAAAAAAGTCATTAAAACCTTTTTGATAAAAATAACCACTTTATTTTGATTTTTTTTAAAAAAGATCACCAAATATATAATGGCTCGGACCTCTCCAGTCCATTCAATTGCTAAAATATGGTGTCAGAGGTGTTCTAGGAGGTTAAGGTGACTTATACCCAACACTTTTCCAATCGTTCAGCTTTGTGAACAATGTCGTCGGTGATATGGCTGTGAACAATGTCATCGGTGAGATGGATGTGAATAATGTCATCTGTGAGACCGATGTGAATAGTGCATTTAGTGAAGCTGATATGAACAATGCCATTGTTGAGACCAATCTAAATAGTTGCATCAGTGAGACCAGTGTGAATAGTGGCATTAGTGAGATTGATGTGAACAATGTAATCGGTGAGATGGATGTGAATAGTGGCATGGGTGAGATCGATGTGAACAGTTTCATCAGTGAGACAGTTGTGAACGGTGCCATCTGTAAGATCGATGTGAATAGTTCCATCAGTGAGACCGATCTGAACAGATCCATTTGAATCAATGATTCATTTTGGGAGCAATGTTTCCATCATTTGTAGGAGTATAGTGTTTCCAACATCGGTAGGTGTATAGTGTCTACAACATCAGTAGGTGTACAATGTTTCCTACTTCACATAGTTTCACCTCTTTAAAGTTTTCATTGACATTAAATGCATTAAATGCCTTGTTTTAAGGTATTTATGGCCCATTCAAATTCTATAACCCCTATATTAATTTTCATAAGGCTCTGGAATCCTTTACATGGTCAAAACTCATGGTTTAATGTGATCCACTTTTAATGGAAAATCCAGTGTATCTTAAACCGCTACTCTATTAAATCTTATAAAGGGATGAGATATTTTCCTCCCTTATTATACATTTTTATTACCTAGTACATGATACTATAACCTTTACTTCTTCCCATATGAGTGGTGTGATTGAACCATAATCCTTAGATTGTTTCCCCTTGATGTTTCTTCCTGCTATAAGTGAACCCCCTATATTGGTGTAAGGAGCAAGTGTCGATCTGTTATCGATAGAGGGTATCATTTACCTCTATTATTTTGTTTTCTTCAGTCCTTATTATACCATTTCTCAATTCCTTGTTATGGCATGTGGTCTTCATGCTTCTAATAGAGTTTTCCTGGGTGTCGGTTGGTGTTATCATTCCACATCATCCTCGGGTGGATACAGTTGTCCAGGGGGAGGCGATCGTAATCCGTTGTGTGTATCATTCTCATATAAATAACTTCACAAACCATCGAGGTTGGGGATTTGTTTCTTCTCTTTTATTTTACATGCATTTGTAAATTTATCATGATTTAGCCACTATACCATAATGGAATTGACATAATAAATATTTGAACTGGATAAATCAATTGGTATCGATCGTATGTTATTGCCTATTATTTTTCTAGATAGTTTAATTTCTATGATTTCCTTGTTTAGCATCTTGTTCCTGATGGAAATTGGTAATGAATGTAACCTAAGATTAATTGTAATTTTTTCTTGAAGATAAAGAGGTATGTAAATGAATCCACTTTTTGTTGTTGTAATTTGATGTAAATTAAATTAATACAGTAAGCATGTTTAATTATATATGATAGCTTTCTATTTAGGTTTCCATAGTTTGAACCTAAAAATAATAAATCAGTTATTTCAACATGGATTAAAGAACATTTTTTTATAAAATATAATTCCTCATAGGTTTATGAGTTACCCTCTTACTTGTAAAGGCCAAGAGCCCTATGCTTTGAGCTCTGAGAGCTCATTATGTTTGAAATTTGGAGGCCTTATTTAAGGCCAAGATCCCAATGATCTGATGTTTTTTTTCTGGTAGTTGTGTTGTGATGTGAATGTGGATGGCTATTTTGATATGTGGGGGAAGTCAGGCCTAATGGTTGGGGAATCAGTTAATGCCTAGAGTGGTGATACGCATCGGCTAATGCATGTGGGTGTTTAGGAGGACACCAGAGATGATGAAACAATTTGGATGTGAATGTTTGGATGTTTGTTGAATCTTGTATGTTTTCTATCTACATTACTTATTCACTACTCAAGGTAGCTATTTTTTCTTACCCTCCTTCCAAAGGGGGTGAATACTTGTGGGGTATTCCACGTTCATTCCATGTTTCGATCCTCATGGGAGGATGGCTCTATGCTCTTTCTATAGGTGGAAAAGACATGACAGGTAGTTCAACTACCCACCATGTTGATCCCCATTATTTTTAGTAGCTTATAATTATTATCTAGAATTCCTAGGAAAATAGGAATGTAATAATTCTATTAATAAATGATTGAATAAATTATATTAACCCATGGGGTTGGAGATTACTGGGACGCAATGATGAGGTTGAAATTTAAAAGAATAGTGGACCTTGGGTGTGATGCTAATGAAATTTAGTATGGAAATGTTATTTTTTAATCAATTTTTACATTATTAATTAACATGAAGTGTAAATGATAAAAATGGAATAAATTAACATAATAAATCTCTTAAATGGTTGTGTGCTTATAAGAAACCTAGTCTTAGCAGCAGCATTCGGGAGTCCGAGAGACATTAGATGCAGTTGAGTCTATCACTAGGTTATTCCCATAGTGTGGTTGTGTGCTATAGTATATTATGTACATTGTTTTTGTTTCTATATGATACCCCACCCCATCAATTAGGGAAACTGATACCTCAGGGATTCTGAGACCTAGGGGGTGTTTTCCCCAACATTTTGGTGGGAGTATGGATGGATGACTATCCCCTTTGGTCCCAATCTATTCTATTTGTAGTTACTTTTTCTAATAGGCACATCATTTCATTTTCCCCATATATGTGTGTAGAGGGCTGTAATGGCATGTGTTTTTTCACACACATATATTCTGGATGTAGTTTTCTATGGACAACTATAGGTGTAATGTGTGTAAGATGTAATGGCTTGAGGATCCTTACTCGGTGTATGGGCTATAATGTCTTGAGGTTTAACACCCGATGTATGCTACATGTTATGCGTGTTGTGGTGGCTCCCAGAAAATATCTGGTAACTTTGATTATGTGGACATTGTGGTTTTTTTGCCTGAGGTCCAAGATTTACTACTATGCCTAGGTGTTTACAGGAAAGCCTTTTTGGAGAGATATGATTAGGACGTGCAACGTTGGTGCCAAGCGGATTACCAGTGAGTTAGTGGGAGTGGGGTACCCTTGATATTATTGTTTATATTATATACTCTTGTTTGTGATACATGGTTAGAGTATCCATGGTGAGGCTGGGAACTTAGTATACCTGTTTATGTAATGAGTAAGTTTCACTTGTTGTTCACTGTGATTTATCATGATTTCATTAATTTTTTATGAGAGGATCCGGGGAGAATCCTATTGAGTATAATTTTATACTCACCCTACGTATATATAAACTATTTATCAGGTTACATGGAGAAGGTTCGAGATTAAGTTGGTTACTAATAGATTTGGGTTGCAGGAGCTGTTTGGTCTTCAGGGTTGCTTTTATTTTTTTACTTTATTTTGGTACTTGCAGTTTTTCTTTTCTGTTGTAGTGGTTTTTTCATGACATTAAATATGTGTACTTGGGATTTCTTTTATATTTCAGTCCTAGTTGGAGTTTTTTGGTGTACATCTTATCTCTCTCTTTCTCAGGTGTTATTTTGGAGGTTAATGCCTCCCATTTGTGTGTTTACTATATCCTCATTGCTAGTCACCAACTTGGGGCCAACTTGAGGTGGTACATGAATGTCTCTATCTCCCTTCTCACATTTTTGGCCTAGGTACGGTACACATTATGGAGAGGGAGTCGTGACAGAGTGGTATAAGAGGTCTAGTTGAGGGATATGATGGTTTATGGTGTTAGAAAAATGCGAGGTTTCATGGGTTGGTAGGGAAACAATGTTAGTTATGTTTATCAAGTGATGTAACCATTGGAGACCATATGAGACATAGTCGTTAAGGGACCCTTGTGATCTGATGCACGAACTTTTAATTTTTTAGTGGCTATTGAAAGAGGTGACACTAGTTGTCGGGTAGAGACCTAAGAAAGATCATTCATCATTCTTATTTTTTTCTGTGTTTGGAAGTGTATACCTTGGAATAAGTTAACCAAAAATGAATAAAATAAAACAATTATTTAATTAATGTTGAGTCATCTGTATTCCAGGTTTTGGATCTCTAACTACTTATTATATTTTAGGTATGTATCTGGGTTAATTTCCTCATTAGGTTTGTGCAAAAAATGTCTAGCAGGCTATGCCAGAATATCACCATATGGTAGAGGATGATGACGACATCACATTAAGGAGGAAACTCAGTGACTTTCAACACCAGAGTCTAAAGAAGTATGAAGGATCCATTTCAGATGTATTCATAGAAGACTAGTTAGAGGAGGTTGAGATAGCCTTTAGATTGATCTGTTCTTGGAAGGAGAACTGGGTGTGTTTGGTTGTGACAATGCTATGGGGAGCAGTGAGGTAGTGGTAGTTCTTGTTCCTAAGGGATCACAAGGAGTTGAAGATATCATGGGAGGGGTTCCAAGACAAGTTCAGAGTCGACATTCATTCTTCAAGTGAGAAAGAATCTAGTCTCTAAGAGATTCTTACCCAACGATAGGGGAGCTTCAGTGTGCGAGTGTTTGGATTCCATTTTAGGAACCTTTTACGATATGCATCAAACCTATTGCTTTATGAGGTGGCCAGGGCACGACATTTTGATGAGGATTTTCATTCAAAGATCCAGCACTAGGTCACCCCATTTATACTAAAAACATATCTTGAGGTGTTGGAAAGGGCAGAGGTTATTGAGTGGACATTAGCTAGAACTGGATCGTCATGAGAGGGGAGTCCTCATGATTTATCATAAAGTAGATATATGGTCCAGGGTTCCCGGTTTTCAAGGGATAAGAGTTTACATTTGGCCAGGGGTAGGACCCTACCCTCAACATCTCACTTTTATAGGGATGGCAGATCTTAGGCCTATGCAAAGGGATCAGATGATTTTTTTCTTATGGAGGATGAGGTCATCGAAAGTGAGAGTGCCCGACCATTCAGAGCAGTCATCATGCTCCTGGTGTTCCACTCTAGGTCCTCTATTAAGGCAGTTCTAGCTGAGGTAGTAGAAGTAGGTTGCATCATCTTTTGATCTACAGAGAGTAGATGGGGGAAGGTAGAGGACACCCCCCTGATGCTCCCCATACTTAGATAGTAGAGCACGACCATGGTGGTGGTCTTCATCTAGGTCAGAGATGTTGTGGAGGAGGTCGTGGTCAGCTTCATGCTTTAGCATTTCCAGTGCCATGCGATCCGCACATCATCCGAGGCACCCATTTCTTTTTTTCATCTTAGGTGTATGCCTTGATTGATTCTGGAGTGACACACTCCTTCATATCACCTGCCCTTTTCCATTCATTAGGACTTGAGGTAAAGTGGCTTCCAGTGCCTTTGGGTACATCCATCGATAATGAACGGGGCATCCAAATTTAACTTATTCAACCAAATGCACAGTTAAATGCATCATGATAGTAAAAAACAATGGAGGAAAGATCATCTCCATTTCACAAAGAGTCAATAAAAACCTCTCCTGGAGGTTTTCAAGCTGAAATGGATGTACAACTTTCTCACATAATTTCTTGAAAAATTTACAGAATTGGAGTACAACAGCAGTAACTTTTTCAGGTAATAATGTACGCAATGCCAATGGTAGTAACTGCTGTAACAAAATATGTGAATCGTGACTTTTCAATCCATGTAACTTACGATTCTTCAAGTCAACACACCTCGAGATGTTACTCAAATACCCATCAGATACCTTCACATTCTTTAAAATTCGACAAAATGTATCTTTATCCCTATTTTTCATTGCGAAAATGGACGGGGCATACTTTTCATTCTCATCTGGCCAGCGATCGCGTTTTATGTTCATTACTCGTAAGTCTTTGCGAGCATTAAGATGATCCTTCGACTTTCCATGCTCATTAAGTAATTTAAAAATCAAATTATCACAGACATTATTCTCAATATGCATCACATCAAGATTGTGGCGCAAAAAATTAAATTACCAATACGAAAGATTAAAGAATATACTATTTTTCTTCCATTGTTGCGTTCTGATTTCACTTGACGATGCACTTCGGACCCGTTTTCCGCTATCATTCAAATGATGAAACTTCCCAAATTTTGTTTCAACATTTTCAAGCTATGTCAATATTTTAGAACCGGTTAACAACTTTGGAGTTGGTCTACAATAAATGAAACCATTAAATTTTTATTTGTTCAGCCGAAATCTATAATATGCATCGATAAATCTTCAATGGAATAAGAAGCACCATTTTCTACTGTGAGTTAGCCGTTTGGGATCAAAATAAAAGTTACAAACGAGACAAGCCAAACCCGTATAAGTGTTCTAACCAGATAAATTCCCAAGCCCAGGGAAGTCACTAATGGTCCACAGTAAAGCAACATGCATTTTGAACATTGTTTTAGAACAAATATCAAATGTCTCAACACCGTTACTCCATAACTCCTGAAATTCTTCAATCAAAGGCTGCAAGTATACATCAATATCATTTCCAGGAATTTTTTTCCCAGGAATAATCATTGAAATGATAAAAGATGATTGTTTCATACACATCCATGGAGGCAGATTATAAGGGATCAAAACAACTGGCCAAATGCTATAACTTGTACTCAAAGTCCCAAATGGGTTGAATCCATCGGCATCCAATACCAATAGAACATTCCTAGGATCAGATGAGAAATCTGGATGTAATGAATCAAATGTCTTCCATGATTGGGAATCTCGTGGATGTCTCATTAACCCATCATTGTTATTATCTACAGAATGCCACTTCATGTGTTCAGCTGTTTTTGATGACATGAATAATCTTTGCAATCGCGGCTTCAAAGGAAAGCAACGAAAAACCTTTGCAGGTGTGTTCATTTTCTTCTTCTTCATGAAATTATGTTCAGTCAGACTTCCAACATCACCCTTTGACTGCCATCTAGAAGAAGAACATTTCTTGCAATTCTGTCTACTTGAATCCTCTACCCAATAAAGCATACAATCATTGGGACACACATGTATTTTTATATAATTCAGACTAAGCTTGTTAACAACTTTTTTCATATCATAAAAAGATTCTGGGATTTTTTCTTCCATAAATGCATTACGAATCAATTCCAATATCATGGAAATTTCCTTTTTTGTAATTCCACATAGAAATTTGATATGGTAAAACTTTGGCAGAAATGAAAGCTTTTAATATTTCAAACACCCACTATACAACTCTTGATTTCCATCGTCAACTAAATCATGAAACACATCTTTATCAGTGAAGTTTTCCGTTACATTTGGCTCTACAGGATCAAGAGGAGGATCCAATGATATGTTCCAATCTTGATCTACTTGTTTTACAGTCTCAAAAACATCACTTGTCATGTTGCATTTTGTAGCACCCTCTTCTGGTTGTTATGATATGTTTTGATGCTGATAGTGGTGTCTTGCAGTGCCGAATGCATCATTTATGAGGTTTTTCATTTCATTTTCCATTGTCGACGAACTTGGGACCTCATTCTGTGGATTAACATCAGTGCTCAATCTTTCTGTATTGTTCGATTATCCATGCCAATTCCAACACAAATATTGACCAGGGAATTGATTAAGTATTAAATGTTCATAAACTTCATCTCTCTTCAACCATGTTCTAAATTTACATTTAGGACATGGACATCTTATTCTCCCTTCAACGGATCAATTAGAAATTGAAAAATCTAAAAACTAATTCAAACCCTTAACATACTGAGGTGTGTTCCTTGGTAATGTGATCCAGCTTTTATCTATGTATATCACAATGTGCCTACTCAAAATATACGATAGTGTAAGATTGCAGAATCATAATATAATAAAGATGACCAATTGATCATAAAGTATGCATAATATAATAAAGATGATTCATTGATCACATTTACCACTTACTTAGCATGCCCAGACAAACCAAACAAGTCTGGTCCTTAGGAGACAGCGTGAACACCTCATTGAGGAGCAGTAAGAATATCGGGATACCCAATTATCATAACACTGTCAATCACACATTTATGTTGCCTCAAAAAATTTATATCCCCACTAAATTAATGAGATAAATTGGTCAACTAAGATTACATCCACACCCTCACAAAAAATACTACAACTTTCCTGAACATCTCATGTACTCACATGCTTGGTCATCTCAATTAAATGTTTTATTTTATTTTCCATATATAGAAATGGGATACCGGTTGGTATTTATAACACTATCGATCACACATTTACGTTTCCTCAAACAACACCCCATTGATGTGTGATCGAAACTGATCATAATGCATTTTAAACCTGAGACATTATGTGATTGTTTAGGCTTGACCTTAGATGTCCTCCAAGAGTAATGATGTTTCTCAATGGTTTCATACACAACAAACCATATCAAAGTCGTATTTCCTATGACAAAGAAGACTATCTAGGTACCAATCCATGTACTGAATATGGTGTGAGGTAAATTAAGCAGGCCACCACTAATGGTTTCTAATTCATAATCTAGTACACGAATATAAAACAAACAATAGTGTGCAGGTATATCAAAATTAAGTGTCACTATAAATATAAATCCATGTCACACTCAGGTTTCTTAGGATACACTGTGCACAATCTCAAACCTTAGAGATTTCATGTAAACATTGGTAATAATATCTACTTTGAAATGCACCAACCTAGAAAAGTTAGTGGAATACACTATAACAATACATTCCAATTTTTATAATGTTAGAAAGTATCAGTTCTTTTCCACATGTAACATTTTAGGATAAAACTATAGTTTATATATTTTCTTGAAGGATTCCCACGTAAGATCCTCATGAAATATATCATGCACAACTGAGTCTCACCATTTCCTTCCCAATCCATCAAGATTATATGTTGACCCCCACCCCTTAGATTTTTTGGGAATCTTTAGAATTTTAAATCTCCTACCAATCTACTCAATCCTCTCCTCATATTTCTAGATTCCATTATCACCATGAAAGATAGGTGGATTCTTGTTAGTAAATTATGAGTCATGATCCACTACTCCTCTTGGGTTTTTAATACCTTCATAACCAAAGTATGAATAGTGCATATTATAACTTCCACTAAAGAAGATACCACTAAGGGATTCTCCTATTAAACCATTCTCACAAATCCATCACTTAGATTCATAAGACCTATTCTAGTACGAATCGTCTAACAAATACAAGATGAAAACGCCTTTAGTCATGAGAATATTCCTAAATCATAGAACAACTTCCATAATCCGTATTAATGATTTAAAATAATAATAATTTTATGAATTTATGAATTCAATTAATGAAATATAAAACATAAGAAAGGAATAGTTTTTTTTAAATAGACACCAAATCTAGTTTATTCAATCAACCACAAAGACCAAGTGACAATATTTTCAAAAATAACTAACCACCCATAGTAACTTGAATTCATACATGGAGGTGAGATATCTAGGAACCATCCCACACATATTAACAAAATTTTAGTGCTACTAAATCTAGTCTACCAATGAAACTAAACCAAAACTATGAAGTGTCGTAACATTCTAGGCTCAATATTCTTTTTGATATCAATTTATAATGAACCGACTAGGGAAAAATAGGCAAGTCTCCCAAGAGGGTCTTATACATGGAGATGTGTAATAAAGAGACATGAAAGTAGTATCTTGTTTTAGAAAATAATGTTATGAAACCAAATTAAAATAAAAAATAAAGATAAACATCCATTAGTATAAAAAAATAAATCTAAATAGGCCAAACCATAAAGATAAAATAGACAATACTATCATCTCCCTATGTGACCATCTATCACCACCAAACCATCTTTATACAGAGATAGTAAACAAAAATAGAAAATTACAAGTTCTAATATCAAAAATTCAATATCTCTATCTTTAAAATAAATCCAGTTTACATATATTTTTCATAAAATAAAACAATTTTTTAAAATAATCCTTCGATATTCATAAAAAAACGACATACAAAAAATCTAGGAATATGTTAAGAATAAAAGAAATCGGGTAGTCATAGAAAAACCCAACCATAGATACACTATATTATAACTATGTGAGCAAGTAACCATGAAAATAACATCATGTGATAAACAAATCATCAATGAAAAAACCCACCATTTGGGATCCAAACTATGGGTTTAAATTCTAGACATGAAAGAGAATACCCAATCCAAGATTAAGGTGGATTCAACTAATATAACCTATAGTGGAATTACAGACAAAAAGGTGTCATAAAACATCTTGTGGAATTACATAAAAAAAGAGTGAGAAGTATATTTCCAATGCATCCAAGGACACCTAATGTTCCAGGTTTTTCAAAATCTTTTTAGAAACCATGATCACATATAATAAAACAATTTTAATAATAAATCCTTTTGAATTCAATCTTGAAAACCCATTTTAAAAACAAATCCACCCTTTAAAGAATTTAGTCAACAACTTTTCGTGAGAAAAACCATTTTTGAAGAAAGTCCTCTTTAAAAACATGTATATTTTCTATAAAATCCATTTAAATCCATCGATTTCATGAAACAAGCCAAAGAAATTAATAATAATATAAGGAAATTTTAAATTAGAACCACTTGTATAGATACACCTACCTTATAAACATAAGGAACCTAAGATCCCTCGACAACATAAATTGGAAACAAGCAGATATTCCTCAAATAGAAAAGGAATGAGGGAAAACCACAATGGATTGATTGATAACACATATTATTTATGAAACAATCAAAACCATATCACACAACATTACCAAACCAAGAAAATAAATGATAAAGAGAGTGAATGATATTACACGTACCCAAAGGAAGACAACCCACCACACTAGTGATCAAATGCCCTAAGCAAAGAAATATGGTAGAGGAAGATACCCAATATTATCTAAAATATTTCTAGGATTTATGAGGGAGGTCTTCACATTGAATGGAAGAAGAGTAATATGTAAATCATGATAAAAACCATTGGTTCTAAATAATTCATGTCATGAACCCCTTTCATGGTGTGAATTCCACGATTTACAAAAATACCCAAAAAAGTATACATAGTTTGAATTAATCCTAATCAACCCATTAAAAACTTGAAAATGTTTTATGACTTATAATTCTTCAAGCTCTAAACCAAACCCATAGTATCTACCCTGCAGTAGATTCACATTGTGTAACAAAGTCATGATTCGAATCAAAGAACCAAGAAATAACTAAAATTTACCAAAATCGAAGGGGGTCGCGGGGGGTGCTGGGGGGTGCGGGGGTCGCCGGAGGCCGTGGGGAGTGCGGGGGTCACCAGAGGACATGGGGAACGCGGGGGGCGCGTGGGTTGCCGGGGGTCGAGGGTGGTGCGGGGTTTGTCGGAGGGCGTGGGGGGCGCGGGGTGCGCGGGGGGTGCGGGGGGTGCGGGGGTCGCCGAAGGGCGCGAGTTTCACTAGGGCCGGGTGGGGGGGGATCGGGGAAGAGGGGCGAGGGTTTGTGGGGTAAACGTGATAGGGGTGGGGGAAAGGGTCGCAGTTGTTTTAAAAAAAATGGGTTTCACGGCGGTTTTTAATAAACCACCACGAAACCTTTCACGGAAAATGTTTAGCGGCAGTTTTGTGAACCGCCGCCACAAAACCGCCGCTAAACCTGGGTTTTTTTGTAGTGAAGTAACATTGTATATACATTTTAAGAAAGTGAGTGATGATACTAATTTATAAATATATTCATATTATTCAGATTCTAAAATGGAAATGGCTTAGTTATCCCTAAAATTTAGAAAATTATATAATAAAAAGAGTGTCTTCAAAAGTTCCTTCAAGAAAGTTGAAAAATTATCCAAAGATGTAATATTCTATGAGTGTAAGAATATGGGTCATAGGAGAACCAGATTCTTAAATCTAATGAAATAAAATTAGTGATGGAAAAGAAATATTATATGAAAACTAACTATGATCATAAAGGGAAAAGATCCATGAAGGATACTTGGACTGTTTCTAATAAATACAGCTAAATCTCCAAATTTGAATCTGAAAAATATCCAAAAAATCTCAAAGAAAACACATGATTTATAGATAAGGAAGAAAATTTGGTACAAACCTATTACACTTATTTTTCTTCTTCTGATTCTGATATTTTTTCAAATGGAAAACACACGGCCCACTGCTCGATGCTTAAAAAATATATAATTCTCTTGAAAAAAAAATAACTCATTAAAAAATCTAGATAATTCTTTTTTTTCTAAAATTAATTCAATTAAAATATAACATCAATAGTAGATATAAAAATTTAATAGATCTACATAAAACTATATTGTTCCTCAAATTATAATAAAATAATTACAAGACAAAGAGGAATAATTTAAGAGTAATGCTAGTGTTTTGAATAAAGGAGAAAATAATCAAAATTATATTCTTGGAAAAAATATTATTAAAAGAGAAAAATATAGATTAGGAATAAAGGGTTAAAAATCAAAATTATATAAAAATAATTTTTTTCCTAACTAAAAATATGCTATAAGATTCTATTGTGGAATAAAAGGACACTATTCTAACAAATTTTACTTAATATATCATCATATAAGTGGAATAAAACATGATTTCATATCTAAAACATTTATGAACCATGTAATATAATTTTTAGATAAATAACTCAAAGTTGGATAGCCAGATTCTTGTTTTCTGCACAATTAGACCTAAGGAAATATGAGCACTAAAACAAACTTGTGTTTAAATTCCATTACAGGAAAAATATCTCAGGAAAAAAATGTTTTATGGTATATAGATAGTGGATACTCAAGACATATGAGTGGAGAATATTCTAACTTTTGAACTAAAAAAATAGGAGTATTGGACAAATTTTGAGACAATGAAAAAGGAAAGACAGTTGTATTTGGATCAGTTAGAGTTCGAAAGTCAATATCAATCGAAAAATTACTCTATGTACAAGGGTTGAAGAATAACCTTATAAGTAATTCTAAAATTTGTGATGATGGATTTTATGTATATTTTTCTATAAAATGTTGTTCATTTTTTAAAGATAAACTACTTACATTTAAAGCACCCCTAACTAAAAATGTTTATACTTTGGATCCAAATTTCTAATGTGAATAAAAAGTGATTTTTTTAACTATTGAAACAAATGATTTATGGATATGGCATAAAAGACATAGAAATTGTGCTATATTTTAATTATATAAAATATCTAGGAAACACCTAGATTCTGAGTATCTAAGTCTTAAATTTTATAACAATAGATTTTTTGGTGAATTCCAAATTGGAAAATAACACAAATAATCTTTCAAATTAATTATCAAAGTTGATACATTTAAACCAATAGAACTTATCCAAATTGTTTTGTTTGAACTAAATGATTATAAATTTTGGATGGAAAATTATATATTTATGTTTATGTTTTAGTTGGTGGTTTTTCAATATTTACAAGGATTTATTCTCTAAAAAAAGAATTGTAGTACTCATAGTTTTTGAATGATTTTTAAAAATTGTTCAAAATGAAAATGTATTTAAAATAATTTAATTAAGAAGTGATCATGTTAGAGGATTTGATAACCAAGAATTTAATTATTTTTTGTCAAACTTAGGTATAATAAATATCTTTTCTATACCAAGAGCACCTCAATAAAAATGAATTATTGAAAGAAGAAACCTAACTATTCAAGAAAAATCAAGTACTATATTGAATGAATACTATCCTCCTACCTATTTCTAGGAAAAATATATGAAAAAATCTTGCTATATCATGATTAGAGTTTGAATACGACAACTTATTGAAAAGACACCCTATGAACATCAGAATAACATAAAACTTAATGTAAAGTACTTTATAGTGTTTGTATGAAAGGTATATATCTTAAATATTAAAAAAACCTCAATAATTTTGATTCAAAGAATGATAAAAAAAATATTTATAGGATATTATGCTATTTCTAAAGACTATATAGTGTATAATAAATATTAAAGGATTGTTGAATAATAATTTAATGTGAATTTTGATGAAATTGAACCTTTTGAAATAAGGAATGATCGAATAGATGAAATTGTTAACTCTTTTGAAAACCTGAGGCTTGATTCATATAAAATTGATTTAAAAAATTAAATAAATAAAATTTTGACCAGTCCAAAAGAACATGAGATATAATAACATGAAAGTGTCTTACCTATAATGTCTATAACATTAAATGATCATCCTTTAGAATCAGTTATTGGAAACCTAGTCATGGGATTAAGAACTAGAAAAAATATAATAAACATAGCTTATTTTTTCCCTTTATATCACACCTAGATCCTAAGATAATAAAAGAGGATTTAAATAATGAGAGTTGGTTATTATCCATGAAAGAATAACATCACCAATTTAGTAGAAATAAATTTAGGGAGTTTGTTAACTAACCATTCAATTATCCAGTGATCAAAACTAAATGGGTTTGTAGCAATAAACTGGATGATAAAGGGATTATTTCTATAAATAATGCTAGATTATTAGAAAAAAGATTCAACTAGGAAAATAGGATGGAATATGATGAAACCTTTTCACCTATTGTAAGATTAGAAGCAATTAGAATCATTATATATTATGCATCTCTTATGAATTTGAAATTATATTATATGAGGGTAAATGATTCCTTTTTTAAATGGATATTTAATTGAGGATGTTTATATTGGACAACACCAAGGTTTTAAAATTCCTCATCTACAAAATTCATTTTTTTAAACTTACTAAATCACTCTATGTCCTTAAAAAAGAACCTAGATCTTATTATGAATGATTATGCACATTTTTGTTGGAAAATATAATTTTTTTGTATTGGAAGATCCTACTCGTTTTATGAAAAATGTTTTCTCTAATATATTATTAGTATAAATTTATGTTGAGTATGTTATTTTTGGATTAACAAATAAAAATCATGGTAAATTTTTTTCAAATATTATGAAAAAAGAATTTGAAATGATTATGGTGGGGGAAATAATTGTTTTTAGGATTTCAAATTTATTATAGTAATTATAGAAATGTTTTAAATAAATGTAAATAAATTATTGAGTTTTTATAATTTTTGGACTTGAAAACAATAAGACATATATAAATCCCATGTGTAATCATGTAATACTTGATTCAGATGAAGTTGGAACACCATTTGACAATCAGTTATATAGGGGTATGATTGGTATTTTACAGTATATTACTTCTAGAAGACTAGAATTTTTTCTATGTCTATATGGTAGATTTCAGTCAACCAAAAAATAATATCATCTTATTACTATTAAAATAATTTTTAGATTTTTAAAAGAAAATATTTTTCAATACCTACTTTACCTAAAAACATCTGATTTTAATTTAATTTCATATTCAATTACTGATTTTAGAGGATCTAGAATATATAACAAAAGAATCTGTAGAACCAGCCACCATTTAGGATAATGTTTAGTGTCATGATTGAGTAATAAACAACATTTAATTTTTCTATCAATAGTTGAAGATGAATATATATCTGATGGAAGTTGTTGTGCACAAGTGTTGTGGATGGAATGCACCTTAGTGACTTTTTGACATAATTTTATTAATAAACCTATTTATGTAATAATAATAGTCCAATTAATATTTAAAAAAATCTGATAATTAATTCTATAACCAATAATATTGATATAAGGTATAATTTTCTAAGAGTTGATGTCATTAAAAATAATATATCTTTATATTTTGTAAATATTGAATATCAACATGCTAATATTTTTACTATGCCACTTCCCACTATAAATATTGATTTTTTTTAATTTGGGAGTTATGGATATTTAATTTCAAATAAATGTATATGCATTTATTTTTTTAATTTCTCTATTATTCAAATTATTTTATTCCATTTTTTATAATTATTTTTAAAAAAAATTAAAACATGATTTATTTTAATTTTTTTAAAACACATCTTTTAAAAATAAATAATTAATGAGGACACTATCTAATCATCTTGAGAAACCATGCCGTATCACCCAAACCATAAAAAACCATTCCTCTCTATGTTCTCTTACTTAACCTATTATTTCAAACCCTTTCAACATCCAGAGTTATCTTTTTCCCTTTTGAAACCCTAAATTATGAAACCATCAACTCTCAGATTCTTAAGAATTTTGGATGACTGAAGCAGGTGATTAGAGTGGAATGAAGAAACATGTTATGTATTAAATGATTATATTGGGATAATTAAATAGATTTCAAGTTTCTCAATCAAACAAATATTATTCTGAATAAAACTATAGCTTTCCAAGGATTAGAAACTCTCCGTTCTAAAGGAAAAAATGAGTTTATTTTTGATGTAGAAGTAAAATAGTTCTTCCGAAATTCTTATATCATCTTCGTTTAAATATAGAATATTGTCATATCTAATATTTTTCATGGTGATTTTTCATTCTATTAGAAGGAAATTGCCAATTTTTTTATGTATCCCCATGAAGGGATTTTTCATTTTTATCCTCTTTCAATTATAAAACTTGAATAGAAATTATAGGATATTATGTCATTTCTTTATGGATCTAGGAAATAAGAAAAATGATTGTTAAGGACCTTGACGTTAACAAAAATTTACTAGTCAAGTTTATTCAATCCTCTATAATTCCAAGATCTATTGAACTTGAGAACATCCTTTATCAAGACTTGCATATAATGTTTTTTATGATAAGTTATGTAAAGTTTATTTATCAATGATACATGTTATGGTAAATTAATCATTATTTCCATAAGGAGGAAAATGTTTCTTTTTATCCTTATAAAGTGAAAATTTAAAGTAATTACATAAAAAAGGTCTGATTACTGGTGTTATAATACATTCCAAATGTCATCACAAAAACACACTAAATGGTTGAACTTTCAGGATGATAGGTTACATCTAGAGTATAATACAAAGATAAATATTACCCGTTGGTGCAAAAAACCGAAATAGAACTAGTTATGCTTCTAAGGGGGGTAAAAGAATTGTGGGATAAACTTTTGTGATCATCTTCAAGGAGAATAAGTCACAAAATCATGATTTTATGATACAACTCTTTAAAATAGATGTTTAATCAGAAAAAATATCTATCCAATAAGATAAAATATATTCTTCTCCATCTATTGAAGAAATTTAGGACTAAATAAACGATGAGGCCCTTGTCATCAAGCCATGAAAAGGGGATGAAAATGATGTTTAGGAAACTACAAATTTGGATATAAGATTAGAATTTGTTACAGATGGTGATTTTTTCCCAGTATAAATTCAAACAGTCGATAGATAAGGGAATGATTCTCTAAAATAAAATGAAAATCACAAAAACCAAACAATTTCATAAGTGAAAGTCCAGGAAAATTTTCAAGGATTTGAGTAGGCTCAAAAAGAAGTACATGATCATTAGGCCTTTTAGGTTAAATACTTTAAGGGTAGGTGGGGTAAATTTTAATATGATAGATTAAAACTAATTCCTATTTGGATCTTGTTTCATTATTAAAAAAACAAACTTCTGTCTTTCTCCTGTAGAAATATATGAATATAAATTAAATCATGCACATGACATAATAATTTTACGCGGTTCACCCTCATTGGGATATGTCTAAAGGGAATACAATAATGATCTATAAATGTACCTAATCCACTAAATCTCACTTCTAATTACATGGTTTAGTCTAGATAAACACTATTACTAGGAACACTTCCTTTACAATGTTTAAGATGATCTCATTACTTTCCCAAGGGTTCGTCCCTGCATCTCTTTCTCTGGATCACTACTGGTGGAAATGATCACTGTATTCATCTTTGTTAGCTCACTTATCTTGTAAGGGAACCAATCAAAGTTTATGGGCATGTTTTTCCCATCATTTTCATGAAATATAGCATCTTCAATTGTAGATAGATGCCATGTTAATGTTCCACTTTAATCCAATTTATGAATAATACTATACCACATGTTTACTGGGAAACTTCAAACTTCCTCACTACTCTTGTGTGTCTTACATGATGCTTTAATTCCTTAAGCAAAATTTTTTCCCTTTTAATTGAAAATAAACTTGTGTCAAACTTTATACTTGCACAAAACTGCCTTATGATGTGAAACCACTTCTTATGTAAAACTCCCCTTTGATGTCAAACTCACTACTTGCGCACAACTCACTTCATGCACACAACTCACTTCATTCCCAAAACTCACTACTTGAACATGTTAGAGATCTGATTTTGTTTAAGTGTTGATAATGCTCAAATGAAATGGGTATCCACCTATTTACAGGAATTTATCTGACCCTTCATGAAAATCACACAACTTTCCCCGAGATTGCAAGTCTTATTCGCATAAATTCACCTTTTATAAAAAACAAAAACTTGTACGAAATTATTCCCTTTACAATATTTTAATGGAATTACCTCAAATCATAGATTTAGTGCAACATTTCAAACCTCATAAACGCTTTTTCACAACTTCCTTTCCCAAAAACACTTTTCTCCATTCTCCATTTTTTTGAGCAAAAAAATTGGAAAACAGTGGAAAACAATGCTACCTTGTATACTATAATTTTTTACCATCTCCATAGCATATATTCATTTTTTGGGGTTATTTATCAAAATATTTTGTCAAAAATATCTCTAAAACTCCAGATATGACCATAAAAACCCACTTTTTCAACAAACACAATCATCCTATAAATGAATTAATGATTCCTTGAGTGATTTTTCCCAACAATGACAATACAATGTTTGTAATGAATCAATCAACTTAATTTATAGATTATTCCTTGGACAAGGAAACTTTTGAACATACTAGGATCATAAAGGCTATTTAAGTTGAATCATATGTAAATAGTGATCCCAGTAAATAAAATCGTTATCCTAGGCTGACATAAGACAAACATATCAAATTCATGAACCAAAATATACCGATTCTTTCAATAAATCAAATTGAATGATTTGTTACTCAATTAAAGAATATGAGAGAGAATCAAATTCATGTTTTCATAATGAATTAGAGGTTTCAAATAAATATTTAGAAGAGTTAAGGAATAAAACTATTCCTATAAGGGGATTTGAATTTGTTCAGACTCATCTAAATTATATTAGAGAAATATATTCTTCAAGAAGTGATTTAAATGATTTACAAAGAGAGATGGAAAATAAATTTAGTAAGCTTCAAGAAGAATCTATTTCAAAAACAGATTTTAGTGTTTTGGAAATTTATTTTGGAGAACTATTTTGAACCTGTCATAAGTAGTTAGAGTCAATCCATAGCTTCTATATCTGCACCCAAAACTTCTCTAGACATATATAAAAGGTTTGAAGCTATTAGTATCGTAATGTATAGTTTTTATGATAGAATTCATACTCTTCAGTGTGATATTACCTTCTTAATGTTTTTTAGAAAATCAAAGATATCTTATTGAGAAGATAACTTCGGGGGATCCTTCAATAAGAACCTTCTTAATCAGTTGGGATCAATGATTTCTCAATTTTTTTTCATATAGAGGAGATAGTTCATAAATATTTTAATTTAAATTTGGTTAAAAGTGTGAATATTGGTAAAGATAAAAGATCTTGATGAGGAAATTGGATGAAAATATCACTGAATGTTTAAGAGAATATATGGAATAATTGAAATAAGTTGTTCAGGCAATTCAAGATTCACCAAATTCCAAAACATATTCTAAACCAACACTTTCACCTTCATCCCATCCTTCTATTTAAACATTTCTCAGAAAAAATATTATTTTAATACATATCATTTTTTGAATTACTTTTGTTTCTTATATTTGAGTTTATTTATTTTCTTTTCATTTCCAATGCTATAACATATATCTATTTATCTTAATAAGTATGTAACATTCATTTAAAATTATGGTCTACGATGACTTTATTTTAATCTAGTTTCAAACAATTTACTTTTGATATCACAAATGGGTGAGAAATTGGGTAAACACAACATTATTACCTCAATTATACATTTTGTTTACTCTCCAACTGAAATAATTTTTTGAAAAACTATTTTTTAAAAACCATACTAGCATTATCTTTTTAACATATATTAGTTGTGTTTACAATTCCTATATTTTCTATAAATTATGTTTTGCGTTTTGTGATAATCAAAAAAGTGAGATTTTTGGGCATGTAATGTGTCAACAATACTCTACAAATATTTTTTATTTTCATGCACACAAATACTCTATTTTTTACTAATGAAATTACTTTAAGTTAATATCAGAAAATTAATATTTTTTTATATTTATTTCGAGACTATATTCAAGAAAATAATATACAAGAAATATTTTCTAACATATCCAAAACGTGTATTAATGTATTATGTAAACAATGATCAAACCCTATGTGTACAATCATAACAAAATAAATAAACCCTACATTAGAAAAAGCACGTATGGATCATATACACTATGTTGTCAAGAAAAATATGGTTAATCAACCCTTTATTTAGATGGAACCTTACATTTTATAAAGAAAAAGTAAGGATAATGAAAAATTTATTTGGAAGCAACCCTAAATTTGAGGAAATTTTTTTTCTACATAAAGTCTACTTTGTTAATCAATCGTATGTTATCAACTCTACATTTTTTTTACTATCACATGAAGGAACCCTATGTTTGATTATTCAACAATGAAGATTTATATCCATGATATAATTTGAGATTATTGCAATGATATTGAAATAGGTAAAGTTATATTTAAATATATAATGTGACCGATTCAAAGGATCATTGTGATTGATTAAAAGGAAATTATTCAACAGAGTAAATCATTAATAGTTCTATTGGATGTTACCACTCTCATTAATGATTTAAAATTAAATAATTATCATATATTATGATAAATTGATGAATATTATCAAGTAGAAGAAAGATAATTGTTCTATATATGGAAAGAGAATTCTCTCTTTATTGATATGTGATATAGAAATGTATAATTTTGTGAATATATTCTATATAATTGAGGTAAATATCAAACAACTCTATTATTTTCTTAAGAGAATACACATTGAAGATATATATATATATATATATATATATTAACCTCATATTTCTATATATACTACTGTATGTTTATTTCTATTCTTTTAAAAGATCATTCACAACCAAGATATCTTCAATGAAACTATTACTTGAAGAAATTAATCTTTGAAGAATAAGGTATGCATTCTGTTAGTTTCTTACTAGAACTATAATCTATAACATTTTCATTAAATCAAATCAAAATATTTTGATTTATTAAAGTCTCAACTGCTCAAACTCATTCATGGATGAGTATCAACTTCTTAGACTAAGCTATAGAGAAATTAGTTTTTGTTAAAAGAATCATTAGGAACTATTTATAATTTTTTTAAATGATTCAACTACCTACATTGAGTTTTTATAGTCTTATGATAAGAGGATTTTATTTAGTGGAAATAAAAAAGCTCATAGAGAGAGTATTGGTGTATTGGAATACGTGGTCTTTTTTCCATGAACCACTATAAAAATTATTGTTCTCAGCTTTACTATTTATCTGTTATTCAAATTAGTTACAAAAGATAATGCTAAATATAATCATAAATTGAAATGAATGTGAAAAGCTAGATTATGTTGATGATTATAGAAAAGAAACAATTCACCCACTTTTGTGTATCTTGGTAATATTTTAACCTAATAGTTAATACTAACCATACACCAACCATGAAACATGCACAGAATAGCCCAATTCCCACTTTGTTTTGTGTCCCAAATCCTCAAGGCACCCATGAGCCTCCTCATATACCCGTTAAACATTTATTTGTCCAAAATTAAGAGATTTTACCCAAGATTTTAATAAGAATGTACCTCCATGATGTTTGAGATCATATTACCCAGATAAGTATGTATTGATAGTAAAACAACATAATATATATTTGTATAAAACATCTGGATTCTATCCTATATTTATACTTATCCTTATAGTAATTTCTATTGTTATATAATCTAAATTTTTTTTCCTGTGTATCATTACCTATTTTTATATTAAATCTCCATATCATACCTGTTCTAAAGACCGTGACACAAGTAGCTCGGAGCCGATGGTTAGTTTAATAAATTGGAACTTTATACAAGGAATCACATCCCAAAGGACCGATTATTTTTTTAGTCTTGGTAAGCAAGATACATATGTTAATTTCACATTTCAATTGAAATCATAAAAAACAAAAAGTTTTTTCTTCGAAAACACCATTATATAGCATAAAGAATCCCTACATATCAATCAAAATACCCTTCCTAGTATCCTAGGGTAAATAAATCATAAAAAATTAGGGAGATTATATTCTTAGTAAGGGTAAGAATATAATGAGAGCTATCATGAATAAATTAGAACAATCAATATGGAATGTTAAATAACTGAAATAAAAAACATTAAATCAATAAAATTAGTATAATATGCAAGAAATAAATGATGATAAAATAAATCCATATTAATAATCACATAATATTGAAAGTTATACATGAAAATTATAACTAATTGAATAATCACATGGAAATCAATAACTGATATCATAATTATGGAATACATAATGTCAGACATATGAAACCTACTATCAATATCATTTACAATATTGTTTAAAAATGTGGGTAGAGGCCTATCTAATTTGGCCAATTGATTTTTCTCATGATTCATGTCGATACATCGTGGGCCTATGTATAACAGGGACCCACCAACTACTTACAAATTCTAATGAATTTCATATATGAAGGGGTGAAACATAATCAATGTAAACATGAATACTAAAAAACAAACCTATGAAATAACACAAATATAATAACATGAATATTAAAAAAACATATGAAATAACACAATTATAATATCCTTTCTCTTCACTAAGATCATTATTTTTCTTTCTTCTTTTACTAATTTTAATTTTTTTATTAACACTTATAATATAATAACACAAATATATCCTATATACATGGATTTTATTATGTTTATGGAATAATATATAATCATCTACACTTCCATTTGTTGTGAAATTAATTTCCAATCACGTGTAAAGAGAACTTCAACCTCACAAACTGATATAACTCGTTTTCAATAAATAACTTAAATAAAAAACATTTAATCAATAAAATGAGTATAATATGGAAGAAATAAATGACGATCAAATAATGTTGATATAAATACAACATATCCATAATCTATTATAAATATAATAAAGGGTTGATGTCATTTATGAATAGACATATCACAAAAAATTCCTTAATGTTTTCCTGAGTAAAATAACCTTTTAAATTTTAAAATATTATAAAAAAGTTCAATATATATTTTAAAAATAATTTTCATTTAAAATATCCTTTTAATAATTAAAAATAAATATTTAAAACAATTACTTTTCATGAGGGAAGAAAATTCCATTAATGTCATACATGTTAAAACAAAGACACCTTTCACATTTTCAGTAAAATACAAACAATCCATATTTTGAACAAGAAAAGAATATTTGATTAAATTAATTTTGAAAAAAAATTAAAAAAGGTTACAAATTTATTTATTAAATATTTTTTAAAATGATAAATACATTTTTCAAATATTTTTAGAAATAATGGATTTTGAAGAAAAATCATTTTTAATCAAAAGGAGAAATAATGCTTCCATTACGTTAAAATATTTTCTAAATAATTTAGATGACCAAAGAGAGGTAAAATGGTAATAATTCATGAAAATATTATTAATATATATATTATATGAAAATATATTTGTTTTATTATAGCACTATAAAATAATTCCCCCATGGGAGACGTAAACATAAACAATATTGAAAAATGTTGAGATTATGAAATAAACCCTTACCACTTTGGTAACTTCAGAATCATAAGACTTATAAAATAAATAAAATCAAATGAAATATTAAATAACCTGAAAATAAATGTATTCATGATACAACCTATCAAATGGGTAGTATATACACCCCACAAATGAATAAGTGGTGAATGTGGAATATATCTCACAGAAGTAAATGTTATACGAGAAACCCTCACCTTTTGTTTGACTCCATTTGTATATGTCTGGACCTATATTATAAAAAATATATGTTTATTATAAATATATTAAAAAACCACAATCATATATATCATACCCTATATGATCCTATTATAACATTTTACCACCCTTTTGTTACAAATATTTCATTACTTTAATTATTTCAGTCATTAATTACCTTGTTTTCTCATTCATGTTTTGTCTTAAAAGTCCCAGTTATTTTACATATGATATAGTTATATAATTACCATAATGGTTTTTATTTTATAAATATTTTTCAATTATTAGTTATATCCTTATAACCATTCATGAAATTTGGACATAAAAAACGAATTGGATCGATTCGTGAAGAGAGTAGGCTATAAGTATGCATGAGTGACGACATCATTACCTTAAAGGGTGAAAGTGTAAGTTAGTGTATGATATTATAATTTTAATGAATTGATATCATATCATATATATCACATATATTTGTTAAATTTATCTTTATTACTTTCCCTATAAATTGATACTGAAAAATGAATTGCACCACTTTATGAGGTGGTAGTCCTCCATACACACATGGCACATTATCGATTTTTAAATAGTTTAGAAAGTAAAAATGTATGGGTGATACTATAAATTCAAGAGTATAATTATTTAATAATTCATAAATATATAAATTAAATCTATCATTATAGAAACCATGAGAAGTATTTATTGAAAATGAGTTATATCATTTTGTGAGGTTGCAGTTCACTTTACACATGATTGGCGATTAATTTCACAACAAATAGAAGTGTAGATGAATAAATATAATTCCATAAACATAATAAAATCCATGTATATAGTATATATTTTTGTTATTATATTATACGTTTTAATAAAAAAATTAAATTAGTAAAACAAGAAAGAAAAATAATGATTTTAGTAAAGAGAAAGGTCATCTCTTATAGAAACCTCCTTTTGATATCTTATTAAGGAATGTTGGGATTGCCTTTTTGAAACAATAGAAGATATATAAAATGTATAAGGATTTTGGGGATGTATTTTGTTAGGGTTTGGAATCCCAATTTATTTTTAATTGATAGGAAGTGAGGAGAGTGAGTGCCTTTTTATAATTGAGGATGAGTGAAATTTTTCTAAATACACAAAACTATTAAACAATGGGATGTTATTACCTCCCCAAGTGGCTCCAAAATTTATAATTAATGTATTTTATAGATTTTATTATTTATAAAATCCTCAAGAACACAAAAATATACTTTTGAAATAGATTGTTCTTTAACTATTAGGTTTTCTTACTTTTACCATTTTAGTTTTTCACTATAGTAACTAATTTTTGAAACCTTGATAAATTATTCATTAAGACTAAAATAAAATGATCCTTATTATATAATTTCTTTCACATATTATAAATATGAAATAAAATTTAGAAAATTAATTTCCTATGTGTTTTAGAAGTAAATTTTACACAAGCGCATGTAACGTGAAAAAATACTCCTTTAACCATAATCGTGTTAACACCACATTGTCACTTTAGAATCAATATAGTAACTATAAAATAACAATTGGTCCATGAATTTTACAAAGTTATGTTTTTTAAAATTTAAAAATAACTTGGAAGATTATTTTATTTTTAGGAATTTTAAATCATTTAAACAAATATCATTTCATATAAAATAACATTAATGTAAATTTTCAAATTATTCATTTAATTTAAATCAAAAAATATATAACTTTAATAATGAAATTATAATATATTTTGATAAAACATTCATAAAATGATATATTTATATAAAAAATTAATTTCAAACAATATCTTATTCAACTTATTTTTCATTTAATATTTTTAGTGCCATTTAATTTATTTTTCAACTAACTAAAAGGTTACTGCATTTATGTTTTTTATGAATTTATAGTAATTATATGATATATATATATAATCCCATGGTAAAGAAATATAATTATTAACAAATATTCCATCCATATTCATCCATATATATCTTTTTCCATATGTGAACACATGATTTAAATTTAAAATCAAAAGAGTGGCATTTTATTATTTTCTTTATTTCAATTAGTATATAGATCAATTAAATGGGAATGTGTCCCAAAAACATAAAAAACATTATATATGGTTATAATAGCTAAAATATATTCAGTAAAAAGGAATTTAATAAGTTATTAGGTCCATTTAACCCTTTTTCCTTTTAGCTTAACAACATAGTAAATTCATTTTTACCTTAACAATGGTAATGAATATTTACTGTTTTCACTCTTTATTGTGGTCAAAAAATAAGTCAAACTTATTAAATAATATAAATTAATATGATTAAAAATATGGAATAAAATTTTTCTAAATTGAATTCACATATGTTATATAATTCATATTAATATTATGTTGTAGAAGGGATGAAAGAGATGTATTCCAAAGAAAAAATATCATAAGTATAGAATGGTTTAATTCAAAAATTCAATATAAAATTGATTCAAACGAAATAAATTCGTTAAATTTTAATATAATTGAACTAAATATATATTAAAATTGATTTAAAATATAATTTAACTTTTTTAATAATTTAAACGAAATGGTAGTTTTCAATACAATCCCATTATTTTCACCATTCCTTAAAAGAATTAATATTTTTAGAAAAGTTCTCAAAAAACCACCCAATTAAAATTTTTAAATGAAAATTTGAAAAATTAAGTTTATTTCTTAAAATCAATTTAATAAATGAGGTAGGAATTATTTTTAAAATATGAGTTCAAGGAGCGACTAATCCCCCTTTTAGGGAAATGCAGTTTTCTAGAAAACATTTCTTTCTCTTTCAAATGGTTATTATTTTATTTATAATAAATATTTAACCCTTGAATTTATTTTATACATATTTAAACCATATTATTTTAACGATTTAGTTTCAAATATTCATGAAAATCATCTGAACATCTATGTTATAACTTTTATAGTGTATCATGTTTTGTTCAAACCATGTATTGTGTGCATTGCAAGATATCAGAGAGATTGAATTTATTAAAAAAATATATCATAATATATTGGGCTGTTACATTATCTTCATGGATTGGTGATTTGTTTCATCTACACTATTTAATATGATGTTACTCATTTAGGATATCATGGTGTTACATGTCACTTCATTTAAGACCACGTTATCTCTATACTAGATTATTCCCCCTTAGCATAAGATTCCTTGATGATGATATATTTGTTTTTATCAAAGAATGTTAATATGGTTTTTATTGAAAGGGTTTTTAATTTCAATCATGTTTTCCCTTAAAATGGTTTTTTATAACCTATGAATAACTTTTTTAAAATAAAGTGATTTTTTTAATTTAGAAATAACATCAAATTTTTGATAATGGGTGTTTTTAAGGAAAAATATTTGATAAATGTTTTTAAAAGGAAAACTATTATATGTAATCATTTGAAAACATTATTGAAATGGGTTTTCTTTTAAATCATTATTCTTTGGGTTGGAATATTGATACCTAGTAGGAGTTTTATCCCACACATATATATTACATGTCATGAAGCAACCTGGGTACCCAGGTAACCTGATAACCGAGCTAATAATAACATAGACCAAATGTTGTTCTTGATCCCCATGGGTTGATTATTAGCACCTAGAATCATGAAAACTCAGTGTGGGAATGTTTTCCCACAATCATTGCTGGAGTAAAAAATAAACAAGACAGTATGTATAATTAAAGAATTCCCACTGGGAATAATACACTAGAAGTAAAAAATGAATAACAGCCAAAGGTACAATAACCAAAAAGTACCAAAAATTGTAAAAACAACCCATGACCCTATGGGAAAGCACTCATCATGTCCAATATTCAAAAAACGGATCCACCTCAAAGAGATCTTTTTCCCTTACATAAACCTAGAAGGAAATAATCTACAAACACCTAAAGGAACAAGTAGGGTGTGATCCAAATCCCTTTAAGATTCCACAAAAGATTCCCTAATAAGATATGAATATCAAATTAACTAATAAATTGATTTAAATTTTTAAACAAAATAGGTTTTGCATTTTCAAAAGCGTATTTAAACAAATCAAGATTTATATTTTAAAAGATAGAAATTCATTAGAAATTATTTCTTCACATTTCAGTTGATTGAAATATATTTCAATATATGGAATTTCTCTTTAATAAATTGGTGCTTTACACAAATATAACTTTTCAGAAATTGTCTTAAATAAACACATTTATATAAGATATTAACGCAATTAAAACAATTTATAAAAATGAAATATAAATTTGAAATACAAAGAAGCAAGAAACATGTTCATGTGCTAAATATGTACGATAGTTCCAGCCTACAGGGACCCAAAACTATGTATATGGTAATGTATATACATTCATCCGTTGAAAAAAGACTAAGAGGATTTATCATGATCAGCCAAGGAATGTGATATGATGATATGATATTTTAGAATGTTGCAAGTCATGAAGTGTTATCCAATATAACATAATGACTACCTAACCCATTCATGTTCTCTAGCACAAAACAATTGTGGAAATAAAATTTAAGACTGCTTAATATACAATTAAATCCCATAATCCATTTCAATATGCTAATTTTCCCATCAAAACCCAAAAAAGATTTTTAATAAAAAAACACGGATTTTTTTAAAAGATGAATCCAATTCATTTTCATCAAAATCATTTTTAATCCATTTTATTAAATAAAGATTTTAATCCAATCAATGAAATTTCAAAATCCATTACATAATTAAATAAACAAATTTAATTTACAAACAATTCCCTCAATTTCATCACAAAACACCAATTCACTAGAAATGGGGGTTTTCAAAATATTTTTATCCAATAATTTTCTTCAATTATATTCATAAATTTAAATAATTAAATTGACATCAAAAACAAAAATTTAAATTAAAAAATTTAATTCTCACGAATTTATAATTCCATGACCAAATCTTGTTTTTCATAAATACCACAATTCACCTGAATTGGGGTTTTCCCACAACCAATAGAAATCCATATAATCAAAATCCAATGAATTTAATTTAAATTCAAAAAATTTTAATTAAAAAAAGAAATCAAGGTTAATAAAATTTGGGCATTGTAAGAAACCACCTACCTCGAGACCAATGGATCTTGAGTCACAAAACCCTAGCTGAGATTCATCAATGAACAACAACAATAACGTAATACAAGAGAAACAAGAATCAAACATTGGTTTTGATCCATAACAGTGGGTATTAGATCCCCCAAAAACATATCATGATCTATAAAAACATATGGGGAAAGGGATAGATCTTGGGAGAAATATACTGGGAAGAGGAAACTAACCAGAAGAGGATTCATCAACATTGTTCCTAGCTTTAGATCACATCCAGGAGTTGTTTGAGGGGACAAGAATCCTTTATGGGAAGTCCAAGGTTTGGAGAAATGTTTTTTGTTGAAGTAGGTCTACTTGGGACCTAAAATAAGGGTTTTATAATTTTTAATAAATATTCAAATCTCTTAAAATCCCATCCACATGATTTCCAAAGAAATGGAACACAATTTGGAAAAACTGTGCATAGGTCTTGCAACCATTATAAATGAGTCACATGGTTTCTGCTAAGCATAAACCGGGCTTGACTAACCGTGTTCCAGCCCTATGGATCTCTCTATCCAAAATATGTGATATTATTTTAGTAGGGCTCACGTTTTGGAAAACCATGCGCTAGCCATGCAGAAACCATGAAATAGCCCTGAATTATTAATATTCATAAATTTTCATCCTAAAAAACCCCAAATGATACCCAACCATAGATTGATAAAAGGATGGTTTAGGAATACTTGAAAACAGTAACGAAATGTGATAACCTCCCTACTATAGAAACTTTCTCTCCCCAGAAAGCCTATGAAGAAGAATCCATGTAAAACATATGAGGTCACTACTCTCTCACCAAATGCCTCCATATAACACATTTCATAAGAATCAGGACCATGCTTCCATAGTACATGAACCAAAGTTATCGTCCTCCCACAAAGTACCTTGGTCTCAGAATCAAAAACTCGACTGGTCATTCAATCTGATAAATCGTGTTCAACTTCAAGATCACATCAACTAAAAACATGTAATGGGTCAAATAAATACTTTAAAGATAAGATACATGAAACAGAATAAGTATAAATCTCATCTAAGAGGGTTGTTACAAATGATATAAAACTTTCCCCACATTCTAAATAACCTTGAAAGGACCCAAAAAATGTTGAAGATGTTTCCCTTTCCTCCAAAGCCATCGAGGAACCAACCAAGGTGAATCTTTCTAGATAACTTGGTCACCAATTGATAGCTTCAAAGGTATATGATGATGATCAACATAATATTTATATCATTTTTTTCATCAAAGAACTATGATTAATCATATGATTTTTTATCATCATCTATTTCATGAAACATCATTCAACCAAGGAACTCTAACTAATATCTGACTAACACAAATGAGATTTACAAGGTCAACCATACAAGGACTCGAAAGGATCCATTATAATTTTGGATTGCTGAAAATTTTTATCAAGAAACTCAACCAGCCTTAAATGATCATAAAATAATCCACAAAATCTTAGAAGACAAGCATGAATCATATCTACAAGTATCTCTATAGCTATTCGGGTCTAGCCATTTGGCCATAGATAGTTTGTCATACTCAAAAGGATGTGAGATCCCAATGACTCATGAATTCCCCTCCAAAAGTGATAAGTGAACCTAGGATCCCTATTAGAGACTAGAGCAAATATAAATCCTATAAAGTGGAAAATCACTTTTATATAAATATTTCAGAACTCCTCACCTTTTGTTGTATCACGAATGGGTAAGAAGTGATCCAATTTTGTTAGCCTATCGATCAAAAATCATATCACATTCTTCATTAATTGGGTACATGGTATCCCAACCACAAATTCTATAGATATCTCATCCAACTTCTATGTAAGAACTGGATGTTTCTGAAGAGAACCCAAAGGTTTTTAGTGTTTGACCTTAACCTGCTTGCATATATAACAATGATAAACAAACTCAAAAATTCCCCCTCATACCTAGACACCAAAATTTCCCTAGCATGTTATAGGACATCTTTTTGGTTCTTAGGTTCACTTTTAACTCGTAACTATGAAAATCCCCCATCACAACTTCCCTTACCACAGACAGTACCAAAAAATTATTCTGATAGTATTGAATTCCATATTTGGATAATGACCATTGGGAACTATCTCTCCACCATATAGAGAGTATATAATGCAATATAACTCATAAAAAAGATGGTATTCCTACAAAATCAAATCAATAAAACTATATGTCAACTGAACACTAGTCAATGAAACCACAAACCCCTACTCTAGAATTTGAATATGAAACTGTGCAAAGAGAGCCATCAAGATCCACTCTTTTGATGATTCTTTTACTACCTGGGTCAGAATATTCATTCTCAATGCATTAAATCAAAAATTAGCTTTATCTAGGGTATAATTATTTTCAAAGATGAATGATTTCAGGAGGTCTACACAATTCGTTTGGCAGGTATTCAAATATTTTTTAGAGAAGATATAACTCTTTCCCTTGTTGTCAGAATACATGATAAACCTCTATTTGTAATGGTTTTTCTACCAAATACTAATCAGGTGCATAAAAGATACATGTTCAAGGTCATGAGTTGGAAAATTTTCTCATTCAGACTAATCTAACGAGATCCATAAGCAATGACATGGTAACCTTTCATGAGAACCCAACCCAAGCTAGAACTCGATGTATCACAAAAGACCACATAGACCTTCCCAACCTCTGGAAGAGTCAACACCAACATAGTTGTCAAAATAAATTTCATCTCGACAAAATAATCCTAAAATTTATCATCCTAAGAAAACATTACTCCCTTTTGAGTTATTGAAGTCATTGGAGAATCTAACTTATAGAAGACCTTCCTAAACTAGTGATAATATCTAGCTGAGCCTAAGAAGCTTCAAATTATGGAGATATTTTTTGGTTTCTCCAAATTCATAACAACCTTCTCATTATCATGATCAAGTGTTATTCCTTGTTTTTAAACCACATTTCCAAATAACAAAACTTCCCAGATCTAGAAATCACATATCGAACGCTTGGAAAAATTTTGATGATTTTTCAAAAAAATCAGAAATGGTCTCAGATGATGCATGTGGTCCTCCTCAGACTTAGACTATATGAGGATTTCATTGGTAAAGAATAACATAATATTATCAAGATACTCATGGAAAATATTTTTCATCAAATCCCTAAAAACTATAGGAGAATTTTTTAGACGAAGTAGAATGATATGATACTCATAATGGTCATACATTATCTAAAAGGTTTTTTTGGAAGAGCATACTCTTTTACCATTAACTGACGATAACTATTTCAATGGGTGATCTTTTTAAACTACTTATCCTATTCAATTGATAAAATAGAGTCATCAATTTGTGGCAAAAATATTTTTTCTTTATCGTAACTCGATTGATATTTCTATAATCAACGTATAGGTAAGTTGAACCATAAACCTTATTCTCAAAGGGTACATGTTCCACCCATGGAGACACACTTGGGAGAATAAATACTTTCCCAAGAAGAACATTTAAATGGTATTTCAACTCTTTTAGTTAAATTGGTTCCATGTAGTGAGAGGGAATAGAAACTAGTTGAGTACCATGCATCAATTAAATGGAAAATTCAACCTCCCTTACCAATGTAAAACCAAATAATTAAAAAGGAAACACATTAGGAAACTTTAGGAAAGATAGTGGAAGATCACTACTCTAATATTATAAATCTACTTCAAAGGAAAACATATATATCAATTTCCACAACTCTAGATAAAAAGGTTCGGCTCTGCTTGATCTTGGGTACCATTCTACCTAGAAGATAGGGAACTCACCATTGGGTGTAGTAAAGGAGACCCCATGAAGATAATAATCAATCTGATCTTTTTTGGAAATGACCCAATTAATCATGAAAATGATATCAAGAAATTTTATGTCAAGAATAAAAAAAATTCAAGGATGCTCAACATCTAATAGAGAGAAGACACATGCACGACTACGAAGATCCTTCTCTCTCTTCTTACCAAGGGGTGTAGTAATATCCATTTCACAAGATAAAATATCCATAGGAAGATTTATCATATTAACAATACATGTTCAAATATATGAAGGATATTAACCTGTATCAAATAGATCAGTCACTAATGATGAATCTATTATAATATAACCACTCATAGATGTTGGAACCTTATACACATCCTCTAGATAATATTCCACTATGTGAAAGAAGTTTCGTTCTGAATTCCTATGGTTGGAACCCTTTTTCATGTTAAGCATATGATTTCCCCCACTTTTTTAGGAGGATATGATGATCTCGTTCCACTACATAGAGGGGAATAAATATGGAAGAATCAATGAAATTTTTCTAGACATCCACAAGTGCCATATTTCTAGGAAACCTTCATGAAATCCCTCTTCCAATGTCTTGTCTTGCCACATAGGTACCAAACCAAAGTACCTATTCATGGTACTACAGAAGGTCTTGAATCACCATGTTGTTAAGAATTTCCACAAGAATGATAATGATTCTGATTTCCATTGAAGTAACTCATGCTACCATTGGGAGAGAAAGAATCTCCTTATAACCTAGACTTTCTAGCCAATCCCATTTCGACCATAAGGGCTCTATCTGACATGTCTATATAAGAATACATCTATAGCAAGAAAACATGAGAAAGTATATCTTGATGAAGTCACCAATCAAATAATATATCCTTCATCGTATCTTTAAATTCTATATCAAGTGAAAATTCTTGATTCTAAAAAAATGGGTTTCATACTCAAACATAGTCATATCATCCTATTGGAGTTTTAAAATCTCAGTGGACTTGGCTAGTAGCATCGACTCTAAATAAAAATCGTTGGTGAAAAGAAAATTGAAGTCCTTCCACTCTAAGAACTCATTATTTTTTACTGTTACCATCATGATCCTCCAACTACTACTCAGTCCTTCCAGAAATAAGGTGGCACAATTTACCTTGATTTCATTGGGTGTCTCCAAGAACCCAAACAAACACTCCATTATGCTCAACCACACCTCATCATCAATAGGTACTTTTGAGCCTTTGAACGGTTATAGATTCTAGGGAAGGAACTCTTAAGAATAGACTTTGAGAAAATCCATATGAGCTACCATAGCTAGAGTCTAAATAGGGACTATATGTGGTTCTAATCCTAGAGTTACATCCCCTGATTTTAAAAGGAAACACCATGCTAAATAGCAAACATGATACACCACATTGAGCTTAAGGAAACAACTAAACAATATTAAAATGTAAACACTAAAACCTATCCATTAGCATAATAGGAATGAAATGTATTAACTAAATTAAGAAAATATGGTTTAAACTTGTATATATAATTAATTTTTTGGAAAAAATTTAATTATAAATGAATAAAAAATCTTTTTTAAAATTGAATGAATTGTTTTTCTAAAAAACATATCAAATGTGAAAAAAGTGTGTTTTATAGATAATAAAATCATTATTGATAGATTATATTAATAAAATAAATATTCTATATATTCAATATATAATTTAAAATTTAGTTTATTTATTTTATATATATGATATATAAACAAATAAAATTTTACCAATAAAATTATTATTTTTAAAAAGGGTAGTTTCTCCACCTTTTATTAGCACACATATTTTAGATCTATTTTTTTGAAACTTTTATAAGTTCTATTTTAAAAAATAAACTTTTTATTTGGAAATGGGACATCAATAATTACTTTTTCTTGATTTTTTGTTAATTTTTTGATAAATTTTATATTTTAATGAATAGTGTAAAATAGTGCATTTTAATTCAAAACAAATTTTCATCTAATTTTATTTTATTTATATATTAAAATTTTATTTATATTTGAAGTATAATTAGATCTAGTTTTAATAATTTTATATAATTTAGGACATTGGAATCAATTTCACATTGAAACTGGATAAAAACCTACATTCACTTTTGAAGAATTTCTAAAAAAATCCATTTTCTTATTCTATCAACGAGATTAATTTTTAATATATTTCATCCAATTATGTGTTTTGAATTTGGAAAAATAGATTCCATATTTTTAAACTAATGTTAAAAATTATGTAAATAGGTCCCTTTTATTATTGGAAATTATGAATATTAACTTTAGTAATAATTTTTATTACTATAGTTAATGGAAAATTGGGTAATTTAAGGTAAAAAATATATTATACAAATATTATATTACCCTAAAACTTATTCAAATTTAATTATACGAGTGTTTTTTTAACCGAGATATTCCTTGAGTCAATGTTAGGACCACTTAGAACCACTTGGATGAATTTTATCCATTTATAATATTATTTTCAATGAAAAGTCATTTTTGTTACACTTGTTTTAACAAGTAAAGTATTTTTAACATGGGGTTATACACGGAATATATTTGAATATATAAAGTATTTAGAAATATAAAATTATTACCAACATCATGGTAATTTATTACTACTTTTTTTTTGAAATAAATAATTGAATTAAATGGTGACATAATGATGATTCAATAGTTGCTTCATTAACGGATGAATCAAATAAATAATACTAAAAATGTTATAATAAATATAGTATCATATATTTTATTTCATCCACAAATATTTTGGATTATTTTAACATTTTAATGATGCATTTAATGATATTTTTCCACTATATATTAAAATTATGATATTTTTAAAAAGTCAATAAATGAATAGTGTCAAAATAGACAAAAATGGTATTTTAAAATTTAATTTTTTTTATTAATTGTTATATAATTAATAAAAATTAATGATTCAACTAAATACTTTTATTAAGTCATAAAATATATTAAATGACTTTTTTATTGGTCACTTTACATGTTATGGTTATTATATTGATTCTCAATATTTAAATTACTTAATAAAATGGTAAGAGTGAAAATGGTTAAAACAAAAAAAATATATGTATTAAAAAATTATCAAATAAATGAATGAATTTTATTTTATGGTTATATTTTGATCCATACAAATTTTATATTCAAAATAAATTACTTTGGACTGATTTTTAATATAAAAGTTATTTTTTGTTAATTTAATATTTTGAAGAATTCCATGAGTGCCCTCCCATATTTTATAAAAGGGAAGTACTTCATATCATTTCCTCACACCTAAAAACCATTTTGTATTGGTCAATATCTTCTAAAATTCCTTCCAAGAATCCATCCCCACATTCTTGAGACCTTATTTTAGTCATAACACCCTTCTTATAGGTTATAAGGAAATAATCATAGGCGATCATCTAAAGAAGACGTATCATTTTTATTTAAGTGATTCTATTTTATTTCTTCTTCCACGTCCTTAAAATAATCTTCAAAAATTATGATATAATAAATTAATTATAATAAATATAATAATATGTTATTATGTTAATATTATATCCTAAATCTGTCTCCACATCAATCATATGGGGAAAAAATTAATCATTTGTGTCTATGTGTGAATTGTCACTTCCACGAACAGATATAATTTGTTTTCCCTTACCATATCTCAATATTGGTTATAATTATGGAATTAATGTTTATATATGATATTACTTACATATTTATAATTATATGATAATAATATATCAATTATTTTCTTTACTTTTCATGCACATGAAAATGATAACATCATTTGTGCATATATGTGAACTATTAGCTCCACAAAGCGATGTGATTTGTTTTTAATCACCACATAACATAGATAAAATATATAAGTATTATTAAATGATTTATACTATTTATATGATTTTTATGATATTATAATATTTTTGTAAGGATAATATATTACTTACCTTCTTGTCGTAATGATGGTTGTAAAATGAAATCGTTACTCATGCGTATGTACAACTTACCATCTCCATGATAGTAATGTTGTTCATTTTTTATATCCATATTTAATGAATGTGTTTAAAGTATAATTGATATATAAAATTTATTATTATTTCATGAATATTATTTTTGGTATGATTGACTAAGAACCAATTTGTTCATATTCGACTTAATAAATTCATTTTGGAATCATGCGCCGAATATCGATTGAACGTCTAACTTGAACTTAAAAAATCAAGTAATTTTTGTAACATATAAATAATTAATATAAAATGACTAATAAAAAAGGCAAATGGTTTTCATGAAAGAAAATAATCAACTTAATTTCGTAATACATGATGAAAAAGAACATACTTAATGAATTAGACTAGATGTAAGGGATATCATCTAAATCTACTTTCATTAAGGTATTTTATAATGATATGCACATTTATTATTTTATAAGATGTATATTAGGCTACAGTGACATTTCATATCCATATTTTATCTACATAAAATTTATTTATAGTTTTTTAATTTTATTATTTCATTGATATTATGATTTAAATGATCAGAATGGCATGAGACATCTTGAATTTGTAAATATTTAATTATCAATTAAAATTTTCAATTTCTATATATTTTTTATTATTTTAAATATTTATTTATATGGATATAAAAGTATTTTAAATTAAAATTTGTGTATATTTTTAATTTTATTCAACAGTTTTAAAAAAGAAATATTTTTTATTCTTTCTATATAGAGCGTTTGTCTTTATTTACAAACAACAAATGATTTTTTATAACAAATATAGAGACAATGACATTCCACCCCCATGAACACAATTTGGAAATTAAATGATTATTTCAATACTGTGAAATGATTTCTTGTGATTCCAAATGAAATTTTTTAATTGAAGTATTTGAAATTGAAACCTTTTATCTAATATGATTATATAATGGTACATGTATATTTTATGAGTGGTTACATGATAAAAATGATGAGTAATTTCATGATAAACCATGGATGGGAGGTTATGTTATAAACACTAATGAATTTAGGGTAAAAGTCAGCCATATGGCTAATCCATTTGTAAGAGTGACATGTATGGAAGCCAGGCGTAGGACTATTCCATTTGTAAGATTGAAATGTATGGAAGTCAACCGTATGGTTATTCCATTTTAGTATAATTATTCCCAAAGTTACCTACGTATATATTATATGTTTTTATATGAGTTTTCATGAAAATCATTGTTTTTGGGAAGGTAAGATAATGATCTTTTTGAAATGATGATATCTTTTTATGGTAAAAAAATATGTTTTATTTTGAGGAAATTTTTTATGGGTTTTCACAGGATTAATTATTTTATTTATGTTTCATACTAAAATTATCATATACATACCATGTTTTAAAAATTTATTCTTAGATTTTATTATTTTTAAGTGAATAAAAGATTTCACGATGAAAGAATTGAATATGTGTCTTGAAAATAAGTCACTTTTTAAGGGGTTTCCTTTGGTGAAAAAATTTGATACATATTATAGGGGTCAAATTTTAATATATGAGTTTAATTTGTAAGTGTTTTTACTAATTCAATAAAAATATAAAAGGGAAATATCTTCAAATTTAAATTATAGTTCTAAAACACTATAAGAAGTTGTGTTTAAGGCCAGGTCCTTATAGTTGGTATCAGAGGATAGTTTAGACAACTTTGGAGATTAATATATTTTCTTAAGAGTTAAGGATATCCTCATGGGTTTATAAATTTAAGGTATATAATGAGTTAAATGTCTTATAAACACATTTATAGTCTTTATGTTATGAAACACTAAGGTGATTAATGGTATTTTTGAAGAAATATACCATTGAGATAATTATGGGTTACTACTTTTTGGGATGAGAAATTAATTTTATAAGATAAAATTTTTGGATAAAATAAGTTATTGTCTTTTTTGAGGTATTTATCATATTTTTTGAATTATATTATTTTAGAAAAAATATTACCCACTGGATGGGTGAAAACCCATCACGTCCAGCATGTCCACGATAATCAAACTCACAATCGAAGGGCGACAAGAGTGCATCACCTACCACTTTCCAACGTGATGCCTTGGGTTAGTATGATTTTTTCTTTTTATTTAAATTCATTTATGGATAAAAAATATGTTGATTTTGGGAACCCATATTTTATTGAATAGATACATTTGGGATTGTGAATTGATTGATGATTAACTGATTAATGTTATTTATGAAGATGTTTGTTATTTTGGTAACCATAAATAATCAAGGTAAATAAAATACCAAGTTATTTTATTTGAGGAATAAAGGCTGAGTTATATTTTTGAAAAATATATGTTCATATTTGGGATTTATGGAGATCTAGGTTATTTATGGAAATGATTAACCTAACTTGGAGAATATCTTATTAAGACAATTTCTTTTTTGTTTTGAGACTTCATGATAAAATGATGTTATTTAGAGATAAATGTTAGAACATATCTGGGAAGATTATGCAATTAAATCCTTCTGATTTACTGGTTTTAATCATAGCTATATTTTTTTTTTTGGAATTTTTTAGATAGTTATTTTTTGAATGGTTTTGGTTGAAATCTGAGTAACAATATTTAACTTTAGATATTGAATTATTTTTTCATCATATAAAGGTTTATTCATTTGGGGGAATTATATTATCTTTTCCAAACCATTTTTTGTAGTTACTTAGGAATCAATAAACTTTTAACCAATCATAGATTTATGGTTTTGTGATTGCTAAATTTCTCCTAACCCTTTTTATATCACTCTCTAGCAGAAAAATATTTTTTCTCTTATCTTCCATGTCTAGGTTTTCCTATATTTAAACGCAGTATGTGTTATCTCTGGTTTCCATCAGTATTCCCTTTCATTCATTTTAAGTGGATGTTTTATTGAACCTTCTTCTGATGTGGGATTTCAAAAAAGTTATTTTCACAAGTCGAACCATATTTTTCAATCCCATGTTAATATTGAAAGAAATAGTTTCTAAATGGGTGAGAATGTAACATCGTGACTTTTTAAAAGGAAAAACTATGCTCAATAGCATACATGATATGCAACATCAAGCTTAAGAGAACAACTGAAAAATATTTAAATTTTATCATAAAAACTAGCTTTTAGAATAAATGGAATGAACATTATTAATTGAATTATGAAGATTTGTTTTAAATATGTATATATAATTAATTATTTGGGGAATAGTTAATTATAAATAAATGTAACCTTTTTTAAAATAAAAGGTAATGTTTCTCCGAAAAACTATTTCGATTTGAACAAGTGTGTTTAATAGATAATAATATCACTATTTATGGATTATATTAATAATATATATATGTGATATATTAAATCTAATATTTAATATTCATATTATGTGTTTTCTAGACCTTATATGAGAACAAATCCAGTTTTATAAATAAGCGAATTATTTTTTAAAAAGGGAAATTTGGCCACCTTTTGATGGTCCACCTACTTTAAATATTATTTTGAAACATTTATATGTTGTATTTTAAAAAATAAAATTTATTATTTGGAATCAGGACCTCAAAATTTACATTTGTTTAATGTTTAATATATTTTTTATTAGTTTCATATATTAATTAATAGTGAAAAAATATAGCATTTTAATTCAAAAATGTTTTTTCATATTATTCATATATATATATATATTATACTTTAAATTTGTTTTAAAGTATAATTAGATTATGAGTTTATCATTAAACGAAATTTTGGTCATTGGATTTAGTTTCACATTGAAATTGGATAAAACATTATTTGAACATTTGAAATTTTATGTAAAAAACGTGTTTTCATATTTAGTCAACAAGATTAATTTCTAATTAATTTCCCAAAATTCTGTATTTTTAATTTAGAAATATATATTTAAATTTTTTAAAAATAATTCCCAAATTATTGAAATATGACCCCATTAATTTTGTAAATTATGAATAGTAACTTTAGTAATAAGTTTTATTACCATGGTTAAGGGTAAATCAGGTAATTAAAGGTAAAAATTATATTTAAAAAATATACAAATTCACTAAAACTTTTTCTAATTTAATTTTATGATTTTTTTCCTACCAATATAATCATTGGGTATATTTTAGGACCACATGGATCCCATTGGATGACTTTAACGTATTTAAAATATTGTATTAAATAAAAGTCATTTTTGTAACACTTTTTTTAGCAAGAAAATTATTATTAACAAGAGGATATAAAAGTGATAAATGATAATATAAATAGTATTTAAAGATATAAAATTAGTTTCTATATAATGAAAATTTATTAATAATTTTTTGGAAACAAATAATTAAATTAAATGGGGAGACAATGATGTTTGAATAATTGGTTCATTAATAGAAGAATCAAATTAATGAAATTAAAAATATTATAATAAATACAATTTGATAAAATTTATGTCATTAAAGAATTTTATAGAGGCATTTTCCATGTTATTGGTGATTTTAATGAGTTTCTAGACTATATCATGAATTTATGATATTTATAAAAAGTCAATAAATGAATAGTGTCAAAATTGACACTAATGGTATTTTAAAATATAAAATAAATTTTTTGATATGTATTTAATGTTATAGAAATCCATGAATCATTAAAATAGTTTTATTAAGTCCTAATATATCATAAATGACTCTTTTGTGGGTCTTTTTACATGTTATGGTTATTATATTGACCCTCAACTTGTTAATTACTTAATAAAATGGTAAGGGGTAAAAGCATTAAAACAAAAAGAAATGGATTATAAAATATATTTAAAACTTCCCTAATTTTCATTTGAATATTATATTTATACCCCTAATCATAATAAATTCTATTTAAATCTATTTGGACCAAATTTTAATAGAAAATTAATTTATAATAATTTAATATTATGAAAATTATAAGAGTGCCCCTCTTCTCTCTTATAAAAGGGAACTACTTAAAATCATTTTGTCAAACTTAATACCCTTTTTTGTTTGTAAAATATCTGAAAAAAGAAATTCTTATAATCCATCCCCATATTCTTGCAGCCTTTGTTTATTCATAACAACCACCTAATTGGTTTTAAGGTGTTAATCAAAGGTGATCATCCGAAGAAGAGGTGTCGTTTTTATTTATGTTTTTCTATATTATTTCTTCTTCTACTTACATCAAATATTCTTCAACCATGATGATATAATAAATCATGTATCCTCAATATACTGATATGTTATTATGTAAATATCATCACCTAAATCCATCTTTACTTTTATTAAATGGGAAAAGAATTAATAGTTTGTGTGTTTGTACGAACTAGCATCTCCATGAACTCATATAATTCATTTCCATTATTGTCTCTCAAGACTGGTTATAATGATGGAACTAGTGTTTATATATGTTATTCGTGACATATTAATCATTATAAAATAATAATATATCAATTAGTTTCTTATTTTTTAGGAATATAAAAAATATGATATTTTTTGTGCATATGTGTGAACTATCATGTGCACGAAGTGATGTGATTCATTTTTAATCATCACATCACATATATAAAATATATATTTATATTTAAATGATTAATATGATATAAATTATATTATGATCATTATGGAGTGGTAAAATATCATTTTCCTTCATTCCATAAAGATCATTGAAAAATGTAAATGTTACTAATGTGTTTGTAAGACTTATCGTCTCCATGAATATAAAATTGTTCATTTTTAATATCCAAATTTAATGAATAAATTTAAAATTAAAATTGATATAAAAAAACTCATTATTATTTCATGAATATTATTCTTAATATTATAGACTAATTATCTCTTTTACTTCATTTGAATTAAAGAAGTCATTTTGGATACAAGCACCGAATATCATCAAAACGTCCAACGTGAACTTAAATAATTCAGTAACTATTATAACATTATAAGAAGTTATATAAAAGGAATAATATAATTTTAAATGGTTATACAAAAATCAAATAATTAACTTAACTTTATTATCAATGAGGATAATTAAATTACCTAATGAATCATACTCAAGTTAAGGGATTTCGTCCCAATCTCCTTTCATTGAGGCATTTCTTGATGATATGAACCTTTATTATTTTAAATGGTGTATATACCGCTACTAAGAAATTTTATATCCATATTTTAAATATAAAAATTTTATTTAATGTTTTTTAAATTCATTCTTTCATGGGTATTAATATTTAAATGTCAAAAGTGGGATGGGACACCTTGAATGTTTAAATATTTTATTTTCAATTTCATTTGTCCATTTAATTATTGTTGATAGTATTTTAAATATTTATTTATATGTATATAAAGGGATTATAAATTACATATTATTTCTGTTTTTATTTTTATTAAATGGTTTTTAAAAAGGTATTTGGTCATAATAATGAAAAGATACTATAATGTGGGGGGGGGGGTGAATTCTGCCTTTTCAAAAACCATTACAGATTCGGGTTTATATATCTGTTTGGGATTTATAAAGATATTAAATATTCTATTTTTTTGAAATATATGGAGTTGATATATATAAATATTTAACACATCAATTTTATAGTGATTTGGGGAAAAATGATCCCCTAGTATACTCCACCAATGCTCTCTCTATGAGATTAGTGAATTTTAATAGAAAAGTTATCCTATAACTAGAAATTCAAATCCACAACTGATTAGAATCAATTAACACCATTAAAACAAGAATAAATATATCCTTGTGGTTATTTTATTGGGAAGTAGTTATCCAAAACATAGGATAATAAGATGATACGTGAACAATGACTGAGTACAAGAAGTTGATACTGCAAAAATCAAAAGATGTAGATTTTTTGATGGTTCTTGTTGATCTTTACAACCTCCAAAACTTCTAATAGTAGGTGGATCTTATTCTTGAAAAATAAAATTCATTCAGAATGAGTAACTCTAATGCGATCCTGGTTGAAAATTTCATTTATTTTGAATATAAACAATTGATATTTTTATTCTTATAACAGTATAAAGAAGAAAATATATGTCTCTAAAGTGTAGCCTCTTTCATAAAATAACAGATTCAATCATTCATGGTTGTTATACTATAAAGGAAATTTTATGAATATAGTCATATATATAAATTAGTGTATGTATTTTTCTAAATAATTTTGACAGAATAAATAGAGAGAAGAAAGTTTTCTCTGATATTCCAGATCTAAGAAAATCGAATGAAAATGTGAAAATTCAAATTGTCCAATGGATTTGTAACATCCCTTAATAATAGGTGTGATTTTCGCTGATGAATACGGTTTATTGAATCAACCATAATAAGATTTGAATCATTCATAGAGATTCCATTAATCATGCTGAAAATTAGTCAAGAAATTTCATAAATCTTAGATTATATCATGGCTTTAAAACTCTATTGTTGTATAGAAAAATATAGGGTTCAACTACGTAGCGTTGGGTTTCTTTGTGTAGGGTAGGGTTACATTGCATAGCGTAGGGGTCCTTTCATAACATAGAATTTCTACCAAATTATGGTTCCTTAAATATACTTTCAACTACATGGAATATAGGGATGAAAAGGTAACATAGGGATGAGAATCCAAACATTCATCCTTTCAGCATAAGATTCATTCCAAATGTTACTTTGATTATATATTTGTTCCAAATCTCGAACATAAGTTATGAACACAAATTCTATACCTAAAATTTTTTCATTTTCCGAATGTAGGGATGTTGATCCATACATTTTAATATCCAGAGTATGGTTTCTATCTATACAGAAAAAGTTCATCTCAACGTAGGGATGATAATTCATACATTAATTCACCGAACATAGGTTTTGAATATTATTTCTAGATCACAACACGTAGCATTAAATTCCATCAAACAATATAAAATTATGATTTATAAATTCCAAAGTCATACATAAGAAAGCTTCATTTGAAAAAAAAACAAGGGTACTTGTGATCATCAAAATCAACATAAAACAACAGTATTGTTAAGCTAATAATGCCCACCAGTCTCCCTCTTTTGATGATCAAAAAACTAATAATGTAATTTATTGAAAATGTTGTGTTTCTAAATACTAATATGATATAATAAAATATTTGGCTTTCAAATTATTATTTCAATGAAAGAAAATATAGACTTGTAAATTTGAAAAGTTTGTTTATCCAATTTTCTCTAATTTTCTCACCCCCAAAAAATTTAGTTTTTTGGTTCACAAATATACTCCCCCTTTTTTTTATATCAATAAAATGGTTTAAAAGAATAAATGATATAAAAATTATTTAAAATAAAACTTAACTATAAATTATTTTTATAGTCTATTTGATAGAAAAAAAAAGAAATGTGATATGATAGTGTAAATTTGAACATAAATAATATAATAATAAAAGAATTAAATAGTATAATACTTAAAAATATAAAATTAATGTAAGGTAATGTAAACTAAAATAAAGATAAAATGTTTTTGAGAAATTATTATTACATTCCATAATCAATGAAATATTTATTTAAAAGGATTGTCTTGGGGTAGAATAGTTTTCTTGATCATAATATTCATGGGTAGTAGGTGTATCTAGATGAGGAAAGAAGTGAAAACACTATTAATATCAAGAGGATTTACTAACAGACTCTAAAATGATTATTAAACACATATTTACACTACTAAATCTTTTTATTTGAATATTTCTTGATCTTTAATATTTCCATCAAATCCACCTTAACAAACTCATTCACTGTTTCTTCAGATTTGATGAAATCAGTCAATATATCTCTAACAAGTTGAATGACTAGTCCCAGCTAGGATTCATTATACTTCAGTTCACTTATAATTTTTTTTGATTATCTATTAGAATATTCAATGGAGTATTGTTGCACTCAATTGTGTGCAATATATTATTGAAATTATATAACACAAAAATTCAAGCTTCAAATGTCATTATAATGTTTGGAGAAGTATTTTGAGAAGATTTTGAATATTAATTAATTTTTTTTGATATATTTAAACTCTCTACCCAAAATTTTATTCAGTTTAACAAAATATAACTTATTCAAAAATTCTTAATTCAACATTCTGATCTCACTAGATAAATATCTGGTAAACTCTTCAAGATCTCCCACAAAAATCAAATTTTATTCAATGTATTTATATTTTTTTTGAAGTTCATAAAAATCAAAAGTAGGAAAAATTATACTTATGATCACTTTAACTTTCTTTCTCTTAGACTATAACTCTTATCATAGAGTAAAATTCTATGCATTCACTTGATTGAAATTTCGAACCAATTCTTCAGTATCTCTTTCCAATGAGTCAGAAGAATCATTTGATTGTTCTTGGGATTGAAAAACTTCCACGAAATCAAAAACTTTCTCTTCATAGGATTCAAATATATCTCTCAATTTAGATCATTTAGAGCTATAGAATTTGGAACACCGAGTGAGAGGTTTTTAGGGGTTGGGACATCTCACTTGTGTTTTTCTTATCTGTGGTCCACTTGCTCAATATTCTCAGCCACTTCAGTCTCCCTATCAACTTCATATGTAGCTTAATCTATAGTCGTAGGAATGTTGATTGTTATTCTTATTCTTTGAACAATATTAATCTCGTCAAGTCTTTATTCACCCTCTTCATTAGGCCTTGGTCTTACAGAACTAGCTGAAGGTATCATCTGCTGTCCTATGAACATCTCCCACTAACATTTGTTGTTGTTCCACTGCAACAAGAAAAAGTCTATTGTAGGAATTGATCCATAAATTTCCCAATTTATAAATAATTAAATCATTTGAAATGTTGTTCTGATGAAATATATATCCAAAATACATATATCTGATTTTTCACATTAAAAAAAAAATTGATTTGTTCTTTCCTAGAGAAAGAAGAACATATTTTCTTCATTGTGAATTCAATGACTTAAATATATTAACATTAAGTGACCTAAATTGAACCTTATTTGGTTCAAAATTAGAAATATAACATTAATATCTTGATACAATAATTTCTCTAACCCATCTCTTCTTAGTAAAATTATAGATTATATAAACTTCATCAATACTTTTTTATCATGAGTAAGGCATTTTTTCATTATTTTCATGATAAATATCATTCAAAAATAATAAAACATAATATCCTCTTACATAGATTTTTTATCACTGATATTACTTATGTAAAAATGATAATCCCCCTCCCGAGGACAGCAAAATAACTTAACAATTTACAAAAAAAATGCGAAAATTCATCATAGTGAATCTTAGTGATTATAGAGTCTTCATTGTCTCAAAAACTAAAAGGGAAAATTATATATAAATATTTTAATTCTATGTTAAACAATAGAGGAGATTTACTATCTTAAAAAAAAAATTCTAAACATTGAAATCTAATGGCAGTATTTATGAAAATATTTGTCTCATTTAAATACTCGAAATATATCAATTTACCTTGAAGAAGTTTACAATATTTCACAGGCGGGTTAGTAGGTGCACCCAAATCTGAATCTTCAATTCTTGCTGATGTTTTATTTTCTGAAGGTTTCGATATTGGAGGTTTGAAGGTTTAGGTTTTGGAAATATTGGAAGGCGAACCTCTTTGTAATCTAAAATCACGTGAATGAGTAGGAAGGAGAGCGTGAGAAGGTAGAAAATTTTATCACACCAGTTGAGAGTGTACTCATTGCATTTTAATTTTAAAATAAATTAAATGAAAATGAACCTAAATTATTTTTAAAACTAATTAATATGAAAGCGAATAAAAATAAAGGAAATTGGAATAATAAAAAATAAAAAATAAAGTTTACATATATTAAAATAGAGATTATATGAATAAATTAATAAACATTCATTTAAAATTAAATATTCCTAAATCCCCCTTAATAAAATCATAAAATTCAGTATGATGTGGTTTAATAATAATATTTTCTAACTGATATTTGGTATTTAAATATTTAAAGACATATCCTTTTAAGGACATTATTTCATAGAAAATGATGCCTGATATCAATATTATTAGTCCTAGATTGACTGATATAATTTTATAAAATATTAACAACCCTAGTATTATCACATAAAATAGTTATTATTAAAATTTAGTTTAAAATACATTATAGTGTCATTCATCAATAATACTTGTGAAAAAAACTACATATAGAAGCATATAATTCCTCGGTTGTTGATAGGGAAACTGACCGTTGTTTCTAAAAAGAAAAGTTAGAAAAATATACATAAATAAGAAGAAGGTATAGATTTTGATGAAACCTTTTACTATATAGCTAGATTAGATAAATATACATAAAATAAACCATCAAAAATTGGAAAAATACTAATAAGTTTGTTCTTTAATACTTTCACATACAATACTTTATTGATTGATATAGTATTTGGATCTCTGACAGTTCCAACTCCAAAAATCATTCCTTTTGCATTATTGCCAAATTTTACTAGTCCTCTAAACATTTGAGTAAATGTATAAAAATTTTATGAGGGTCCACTCATGTGTTAGGAAAAAACCACTATCCAAATACTATATGCTTTTCCCTGGGCCATTTTTTCAAATGAAAAGAAATTAAACATTTTTTTTGTTTGGGTACCCCCATTTTCTTCAGTCTAACAGTGTTAACAAGAAATGATTTGGGAATCTAGATATGCCTTATATTTCTATAATTCATATTACATTATTCAAATATATTTTTTGAAATAATATCCTTTTTAATAACAAAAATTGGAGGATTTACCAATAACAATTGCTAGGTTAATGACCCTTTATTCCAAAAAAAAAATAATAGGTAGCATTTTTTGAATTGGGCACAAAAAAATTTATTTATAATTTTGGGTTTTCACCCTTTCTTAGTAATCCAAGGTTTTCTTTTTTAATAAAATTATTTTAAATAATATAATTGAGTGTCTTTTATGATTTAGTAAAAACACTTTTAGCACTATTACAAGATTCCAATTTAACCTGTAATTATTTTATCATATTTTCATGAACAATATATTTTTATGTAGATGAAATAAAATTTTCAAATAATTTTTTATGTTGTTTATCATTGTGTCTCCTTAATCTAGAACAACATTTTTAATATATTTTGGTGATTTATGATTATTAAATAAATAATCATATTTCTTTTCTAGTAATATACAATAGGCAGAAAATTTACCATTTGGGAAAACACTAGATTTAGAATCAGAATAAAAATAGGATTGTACCTCTTCTTCTTCATTATCCATAAAGCACATGCTGGATTCATGTTGTTGGTTCCCCATTTCTAAATCATATTTTTAAGACCTTTTGGTGTCTTCAAATACACTCCACATATATTTCATGTATATTTTTTCCTTTATAATCATAATAAACATTCTTCTCATACTTATTTTTAGTCCTTTTTCTTCCATCATTCAGTTGGGGGAAATCTGTTCTGATGTGACCCAATTTTTTCATTCATAGCATCATACTTCTAAGGGTTCAGTATCATCATTATTAAAGGATTTTTTGAATCCTCTTTTTTTATTTAAAATATATTGAATTTCAAGATAGATGAACTTGTTTCATTTCAAAGTTTAAGGAATCGTAATTTTTATTTTTTTGACTACATGTTTTGTTTTTAGTTATGCTTTTAAGATGTCAGGTTGAGAGAAGAATTTTTCATTTTCACTTACTTTTTATCTTCAACTTCATCTTGAATTTATACTTAGTACATCTTCAATGATCCAACCATTTCATTAATTCTCAAAGTCATGATAGTTGATGATTTTCAAATAGACGTAGATATGCCATTCCATTTTGAGAGAAGTACTATGTGTAGTTTTATTTCTTTATTAGATTAAAAAATAGGATCTCCCAAGGCTATAAAATTATTTAAAATCTATATTAACAATCCATTAATTTTTGTGATTCTTTCACCATCATTCTAAATGTGACAATTTTTAGCATTGTAGTATCATATTGCATCTTTATGAAGTTATCTATTCATTCACAGGAAACTTAAATAGTTTTCCACATTTAATAGGTAGTAGGGAATTGTGAAACTATATTTAATTCATTAGGTCCAAGTCCACAGTTAGAAGAAATATTCTCTATTGAATTGAAATCTTACTCATCTTTTATTTCAACCATCCAAGTATATGGTTTTTCATGAATCACATAAGGAGTGATGATATTTGAATATACTTTAAATCCCATATTCTTCAGGCAGGTAATCATTAACTATTTCCATCATTCATAGTTGTCACTATTAAAATATTGATCATGAACTATAGACATAACTGTTTTCGAATTATCCATTACCATCTTCTTTGTGTAGACCTTGTTCTTTTTAGATTTCTATAGATTTATCACAAAATATAACCTTTGACAAAAATTTTAGTTCATAATAATACAAATTTAAGACAGTAGGGGAATTAATTGTGTCTTTTGAAAAATCAGGAGAAATTATTTTTTGTAAATTTAATTGTGATATTTTAAGTTTGAAACAAACTCTTCTATATGAAATATATTTAGTAGATAAATAGAAATAATGAAAACGAAAATTTTATAGTGGTTTGGGTAACAAGGATTCCCTATTCCACTCCACTAACACTCTCTCTATGAGTTTGGTGAATTTTACTTGAAAGGTCCTCTTGTCAATAGACATTCCAATCCACAACTCAGTACATGATGTTGACACCTTTAAAAAAATGAAAAATATAGCCTTCTTATTCTCTTATAGGGAACCAATTATCTATATCTTAGTATAAGAAGATGATACTTAAACCACAACTGAGTATGAGTAGTTGATACTAAATAAATCAAAATAGTTTGATTTGTTGATGGTTCCTGTAGATCTTCACAATTTCATGAGAAAATGACAATGGATGGATATTATTCTTTAAAAATGGAAGTCTTAAATAAAGAATAACTATGATGAAATATTGGTTTCAAATGATCTTCAATTTGAATAGCATCAATAAAAAACAGCAATCTTATAATAGTATGTGGTAGACAATATATACCTCCAAACTGTGGCCACTTTTAGAAAATAATAGATTCGAATATTTTTTGCAGAGACACTATAAAATATATTCACTTGAATTAAATAATTTGTGTATATGTGTGTATATATTTTCCAAGTAATTGTGATGAAATATATAGAGAGAAGATATCATTCTTCGGTGTTCTAGATCCATGAAAATTTCCTAAATTAATGTGGAAATTCAAATTAAAATTGTCCAGGGGAGTCCTAACATCCCTTATGAATATGAGTTATTTTCTATATTGAATACGATTATCTAAATTGATCTTAATGACATTTTAATTAGTTATAGAGCATATTTTAATTATCCTATAATTCAATAAATACATTTCATGAATATTATATTATATCATGGTTTTAAAATTCCATTGTTGAATAGACAAACATAGGGTTCAAATACATAGTGTAGGGATCCATTGTGTAGCGTAGGGTTCCTTTGCATAGCATAGGGTTACTTTGAATATTTTAGGGTTTTTTTGTAGAAAAGGGTTCTTACCAACATATGGTTCCTTAACCATAATTTCATATGTGTGAAATGTTGGGATCAAAAAGTAACATGGGGATGAGAATCCATACATTCATCATTTTAGCATATGATTGATTACAAACATATAATTGTTTAACCATATGATAAAACTCCAAAAAATAGGTTTTGAAAAAAAATTATATACATTAATGTTTTGTTGATATATCATAAATTTATCATTCTGCAAACATATGGCTATTGACCTATACGATTTAATATCCTTTGTAGGGTTTCCAGTCCATACCAAAACTTTTCAGCATAGTGTAGGGATTCTAATTCTTATGTTCATTCACTGAACATAGGGTTTGAATAGTGTTTCAATATCACATCCCATAGCATAAAATTCCATCAAACAAGATAAAATTATGATATATGAATTCCAGAATCATACTTAATGAAACATAATTAGAAAACAAAAATGTTTTTTGTGAGCATGAAAATAAATATATAATGAGAATATTTATGAGTTAGTACACGCGCAACAAAATAAATATTTTTATTCTTTCTGTACGGATCATTTTACTATCTTAAAAAATGAAAAAATGACTATTTTTTTAATGTATACGGTGCCAATGAATTCTTCCCCACCATGAACATTATTTTATATTTGTATTACTTAATAAGACTTAATTTTTTAAAATAAAAATACATATATTATTCCCCTTTTCTAAGTATTTTGATATTGAAAATATTTTTTTGAAATGGAATGATTATTTTAATACTTTAAAAATATTTCTTGTGATTTCAAATGAAATTTTATAATTGAATTTGATGAAAATTGAAATCCTTTATGTGTTATTATTATGTAATTGTACTTTGTAAATTTTTGGTGGTTACCTGATAAAACAAGGATGGGTGGTTTTATGATAATATAAGTATTTGTGGTTATGTTATAACCTCTAATGCATTGGGTCTGAAAGTCAACTGTATAGCCATTCCATTTGTAAGAGTTACATTTATGGAATTCAGTTGTACTACTACTCCATTTGTAAGAATGACATGTATGGAATTTGACTATATGGTTATTCCATTATAGTATAATTATTTCCCATGTTACCAAATTTTTTATTATATGTTTTATTATGATTTTTCATGAAAAACATTGATTTTGAAAAGGTAAGATCGTGATGTTTTTGAAATGATGGTCTCTTTTTCATTGTTAAAAGGTACATTTTATTTTAAGTAATTTTTTATGGTTTTTCACTAGATTTGGGATTTTATTTATTTATATTCTTTACGGAACATTTTATGCTCATCCCATGTTTGAATTTCTTTTTCATAGGTCTTATTATAGGTAAGGTTAATGAAGATATCATGATGAATGAATTGAATATGTGTGTTGAAAATAAGAAACATTTTTAATGGGTTGCCTTTAGTGTAAAAATTAAATACGTAGTATAAGTGTCCACTTGTAATGTATTGGATTAATTTGTAAGTTTTTTTCATAAAAATATTAAACTCTAAACTAAAAAGATCCTTGAATAAAAATTATATTTGAAAAAACACTAGAATAAGTTATGTTTAAGTAGGAGTCATTACAACCAATTCTTGGATATTGTGCACGCTCACCTCTAAGATATTTGGGTCCATAATAGGATTCACTCGCTGAGGTTTAGTAGCATCTTCCTCCAAGATCTGACTCCCATTACCCCTTAGAGGCATGAGCTTCAAAATATTAGTAGATAGTAAGTAATACATTATATTAACACTCAAACAGAGAAACAATGAAATCAATCCCAACAAATAGAATGAGAAGTATTTGGATTTCACATTACCCAAATCAAAACAGGTAAAATAATAGAACTAACCCACTCAAAATCATTTCATAACCACCTCTAGTGAGTTATTATTCATTATGTTGAGAGATATCCAAACACTCAATCACAACTACCTCCTCAGTCCCAAAAAGATTTCAAAGATTCATAAAAACATCAATACAAAAACTCGACCTATACACTTTGATATCACTTAGTCAGGAACCAACCCAGGTACCCTAGTAACCCAATAACTAAGCTGGTATTGACATAGCCCAAATGGTGGTCACGATTCCCATGGGTCGGTGACTGACACCTGTCATCATGAAAACTGAATGTAGGAATTGTTTTGCAACAAACATTGTGGAAGTGAAAGGAAACAAGAAAATATATATAAAACATGAAATTCCCCTGGGAGTAATGCACCAGAAGTCAAAACGGCATAACCTCCCATGGTATTATAACCAAAAGTACAAAAATATGGAAAACAACTTAATTCCCCATGGGAGACCACTCATAAATTCCATGTTTTAATAGTTGTATCTACCTCTATAGGATCCTTTTTACTTGCTAAATCTAGGATAGAAATAATCTCCAAACACCCAAAGGCACAAATAGGGTGTGATCCAAATCCCAATAGGATTTTACTAAATATTCCATAATAAGATTCCAATATCAAGTTAAACAATAGCATGCTTTCAATTTTTAAAACAAATTGGTTTGGAATTTATAAGATCATATTTAAAAAAAATCATGCATTAAAATTTAGAAGGTTAAAATACATTTTAAATTAATGATTCACTTTTCAATTGATGGAAATACATTTCAAAATATGGAATTTATATTTATTCATTCATTAAAAAAATGGAACCTTTCAAAAAAATGGCTAAGATAAACTCATTTATATAGAAATATTTAAATAAATTCTTAATGCACGTCAAAATGTTTATAACAATGGAATATACATTTGGACGATAAAAAAGTAAGCAACATGGTCATGTTTTAAATAGGTTTGATAGTACTAGTCTATAGGGACTCAACAATCTGAATAAGGAAATTTATTTAAATACATCCCTTGAACTAAGGCCAAGAGGATTCATCACCATCACCAAAGGAGTGGGATGGGATGATATGATGTTTTAGAATATTGAAAGTCATAATGTTTTATGTAATATTAAACACTAACTAACATAGTCTTTCAAATTCTCTAATTTATAAAAACAATGGGAAATTTATTAAAAAGTCTTATGAAAATTAAATTAAATCACATACTCTATTTCAATATGCCAATATTCCCTTTAAAACCCATTACAAGGTTTTAATAAAAAACATTCCTTTTTCAAAAAGATGAAACCATTGAGATTCCATCAGAATAATTTATAAGGAATTCTCATAAATAAGGATACGAAACCAATTCATGCAATTTAACAATATATTAAATAATTAAATACAAAAATTAAATTTATAAACAATTCAAGAGATTTCATCACAAACCCCCAATTCAAAATAATTCGGGGATTTCAAAATTTTTTCTTCAAATCAATTTCTAAAATTAAATTATTCAACTTATTTGATTCAATTTAAATCAAGAACCAAAATTAAAATTAAAGAATTTAAATCTCATAAATTTCCAATTTAATGCTAAAAACCCATTTTTCATAAAAAAATCCCAATTCAATGGAATTGGGTTTTTACCACAACCAATTCAAATCCATATAATCCAAATTGAAATAATTCATTTAAATTAAAAAAAATTATATTAAAAAAAATAAATTAGGGTTAACATGATAAGGGCATCTTAATAGAGCCCTATACATTGGGACCACCATATATTGAGTCACCAAACCCTATCGGTGATTCTCTAATGAAGAACGAATATAATTGCATCCAGGAGAAAAAAGAATAAAACATAGGTTTAAATCCATAATACAGGGTATTAGATCATCCAACGACATTATGATATCTATAAATAAAGGGATAAGGGTAAATATTATTGGAGGAAGAGATCTGGAAGAGGAAACTAACTAGAAGAGGATAGACCTATGTTATCCTAGGTTTGGATCACTTACGGGAGGGGTCTGAGAGGCAAAAAATTCTCATTAGGAGATCCATGGTTGGAAAAATATGATTTCTGTCGATGTATGTCCTTCTAGGATCTAAAATAAATCATCAATAATTTTAAATAAAAATTCAAATCTCTTTAAATCTCATTAGAATGGTTTCATAGGAAACAACACATAGTTTGGACAACCAATGTGCAGGTCGTCTGCCCATCATAAATGAGTCATTCAATTTCTCTTAAGGGGATGCATGACTTGAATAAATTTTCATGTGCCATGTGGAGAACTTTTTTGAAAACTTGTCATTTTTCTATAGTAGGGTGAACAGTTTCGTTATCCGGGCGGCAGCCATGCATAGACCATGCTCTAGCTCAAAATGTTTAGGATTATTAAAATTTAAACCTGAAACAACACTAATAATACCCAACAAAAGATAAATATAAATGAGTGTTTTAGAACACCAGAAAACTATAATGGAATGATACATTATAGTTTATACTTCTTCATGTATATGGTGTACATTCATGTACATATCAGTTCAAGTGTATGGAGGTTCATGTAGAGTTATTTATTTTCACATGGAGGTTGGAAAGAGGTTTTGTTATATTTATTTTTCCATCCTATCTATTATGTCGATCATTGTCCATGCATTCTAGGATTTTGTATTCATGTATGTTTATTTATTGAACTTGAGTTCCTAGTTAGTAACTTTTCATTTTATTATTTTTCTGATTATTAATTATTTTTGATAGGAATAAGTATTCATAATGCTTTCTTATTTTTTCAGGAACTTTTATCTAGACCATGGTAATAATGAATGATCATTAGATATTTCCTCAATGGTCTCATGTGTTCAGTTCAAGGAATACCATGATTGATTCCCGATAAATTAGTTTTAGTGTTGGGATGTCTTATTACATGATTATTTTTGGTTGATAAGAATTCGAGTTATTAGAATTCTGGAGGTAGATCCTAAGTATGATCTTGATCAACACAATTCATGAAAAAACATGAGTGGCTAGAGTATTTAGTAAGTTCTTATCATTTAATCAAGATTAGTTCTTACTTGGTTTTGGAATTTATGTCTTTAATGTTTTTTGATTTGTGAGTTTTATTCGAAACATTGAGGATAATAGTATCATAGAGTACCCATATAGGGTTTTTTAAACCATGCATATGATTTTTAACCAAATTAACATACATTGGACTTCATATGGTTAGCATATAGCTGGCCAGATCATGTTGTTAACCCTTACATGGTTGTGTGTTTCCATGATTTTGTAAATTTTCTATCATTGTGGATTTAAGATATTTTTTTATGAAACCGATTTATGGATAATTGTTATATTTAATGACTATTTATATTTTTAAAAAATTTAAATCATAAATTCAAAATAGAATGTTCTCAATTTTTTTAAAGACACGAATTTTCATTAGAAAATTAGGGACACTTTCAAAATGATTTTTATATTTTTTTATAATTTTTTGGATTAAAAATGACACTCAATTTTGAATGTGTTACTTAAATTTTTTGAGTTAAAAATTATATATGGTTTTGTAAATAAATATAAAATGTTTGGGATTAAAAAATGGGACTAATGTTTTGAATGTATGTTTGTATCTTAGGTAAAAATAATAATGCTAATTAATTTAAATATTTTCATGTGATATTAATTAATTTTAATTATAATATTTTAGAGAGTTTAATTATTAAATATTTTAAAATGGTAGGTTTTAAAGAATTTATAGGTTATGTACATTTCTTTAAAATGACTATAAAAATGATTAAATATCAGTTTTTTGAATTGACTATCTTTCAAAAATGTGTTTTGGTAAAACCCTTTTGGGTTAAAGAGGTGAATTTCTTTTGATTATTTTAAAATAAAAATATATACAGGTTGAAATTTTTTTATGTGTTGAATTTTAAATTTTATTAAATAGTATTTTTAGAATGCTTATTTATTTATTATTTTCTTAATAATGTTTGAATTTTAGATTTTATCATGATTATTTTTAAACATTTTGTTTTTAGTGTACATCCACATTAAAATTTAATGGACTCTTTAGTTGAACAAGATTATCTTTGTATGATTTTTTTATCTAATACAATATTTAGGCTTGGTATTCCAACTCTCCTTCCACCTTATCAATATTTCATTTGAGAGTTATAATAATTGAATATTACTCATTTATTAAGGAAACAATATTATCAATAATCTATTGTTTGTATAATGATGATTTATAAGTTCTTTTTATATCTTGAACTTATTAAATCACTTAAATGTTTGTTTGAAAACATAATTATAGAGGGTGTGAGTTGGAAGTGGAATAAGTGAGTAATATATACCAATCAATATAAGGAAGACTCTTGGAATGATTTCATGGGGATATTAAAATAATAGTTATTTTCTAATGTGGTGAAGGATTATAAGGATATGGAATTTCATGGTCTCTAGTAAGGAGATTAAATAGTGCTGGAGTATGCATGTCATTTTATTGAGCTTGTTCCATATCTATATCATGAATAATTGGACAATAATTTAATGGATTGGTGTTTTAGGGGAAGGTCATTGACCCAACCTGTCACTCGAAGTGTCTTCTCTTAGCCTTAACTCCCATAAAGTGATGATAAGTCAAGATATCAATTTTAAAACAAAATGGGAAGTTTAACCAGTAGTGTTTGAGGTTTGATCTATTCCTAGGTGTGGTGGATGAAGATATATTAAGGGGAAAATAAATTTTCCAAGTCAGACCTTACATATTGTGGAATTAAAATAAAATATTTTTTCTTTACATCATCTTTCCTAAAAACACGCACTTGGTTGAAATCAGTGAAGAGTGGTGGGACATAAGAAGAATTATTTTCCAAATAATACTAAGGAAAATCATTACTGCATACATTAAAGTTATTTAAAAAGGTTTATTAGATGTTTTACTCATAATAAAGGTTTATTTAAATCTACCCTTTTTGGAATATCCTCTAATTTAAATCATTATTTCCAGTGTTGGAGTAAAGATCCTTTGAGATTTATTTTTTTATGCAATTTGGTTGTCATTTCTGAACTTATGATGCTGGGAGTTGTGTCTTGGTTATTTTGGAATTTACATAGATATTTTTTGAAGTTTCATGTATAATGACTGAATTCTATCTATGATATGTAAGAATTCCATTAATATGTATTTTCATGCTATCTTTATCTCATATTGAATTTATATCTTCTTATTAGTTGAGTTGGATGATTTTGAATCTAAGGGACATTCTTACATGGTGGGAAAACCCATCATTAGTGAGTTTTTTTATCAAAAGGTTTTTCCACATGAATCGATGTGGGTATTATTATTTAGTTTAGAATCCAGAAAAATGTTTTTTTTTCTTTTGGGATGCTAAACATTGAAGTGATTCATGTTTGGTTCATTTATGGAGTTTCCCTTGGATTATCCTATAAGGGATGGTTGTTATATTATCAATGATTAAAAATTCATATTTATTTTACATATTATTTCTTGGATCATTATGGGCCTTCTAATGGTCCATTTATTTTTAGTTATTGTACATAAGAAATCTTGGGTAGGTGTTGGGTAAAACGAGATCAATTATTTTTTAAGCTATGATGTTCGGTTAGAATCATAGTGATCTATTTCTTTAGAAGAATAGACATGGGTTACCCTTACATAACCTCATTCTGGAATAATTAGTTCTTATTATAGCATGATCCATTGTGTGGAGTTTTCAATTTTTATCCATTGTGCATTCATGGTTGTAATATTATTAGTGTGACTTTACAATGTGAGGTCAAAGGGTATATCATGTGTGGTCATTTTTAGGTTTTGTGGATTTTTAATTGTTGTACTATTTTTTAATTAATTTTTGGAGGATCTATCATCATATTTTTAATATAAGATCTATTAGCGACTTTTTCTTTGGATAATTTTTCTATTTTTTAGTTTTTTTCTTTATCAGTTATTTTAGTGATCCTAGATGTTTTTGAATTACTTGAAATTAAATATAATTATAATATGGTGTGGATACCACCATTCATTATCTTCATAAATTTAGAGTGTTTTATATTTAAATTTACATCTATGAGAGTTTATTTTTTATAGTTTCCTAGGTATTGGAATGTTTTTTGGTTTTGGAAGTGTATCCTTGGTTGAATTTTTCTTCTTGTGTAATAAGATTATTATTCTACTTGATCAACCATTTTTCATGAGACTTTATAGGGAAAAAATTGATATGGTGGGGATATTATAACATCCCAACCATGATTTTTATTTTTAATTTATTTTATTTTCAGTTAAGGATGTGTTGGTTGGTCTTCAATGGATAAAATGTGTTTTTTACATTTATCAATGCAAAACGGGCTACACCATTATATGGTCTTAAAAGGGTTGAGCCTAGAGATTTCCAGTGTATCATGGGGAAGAAAAATATTCCCAACATTGGGTGAGGTATTAGGAATGTAGTTCATGGAGTCATTAGGTAGAACATGTCAATTTCAGCATGCACCAAGTTGTGTGGGTATAAAAAAAATCAATCCTTTTGCACTAGTGTAACACCCCGAGTTATTATTACTATTTTTTAAATAATTTAATTCCTTTGATATATTTCGTTATACACAACATCAAGTTTTAACAAACCACGAAGTAATATTTATAATATTAGTTTAACATTACTATTATAACCTATCCTTTAAAAGTTACTGTATATATGGGAATTGTTTTTTTAAAAAATAATTATAAAAAATATAGATAATTAAAAACTACTGATAAATAACAACTTATGTTTCATTAAAGTCATTATGTTCCTAAAAAATACCTCTTTCTCAAATAATATATTTTAGTTGATTTATATTAACAAATAATAAAATAAATTATTTAGACTTTTATACATTTTATTTGAAAAAATTAGATTAATTTTTTTTAAAAAAAAATTCAAAATTATCTTAGGTTGAATTTTGATAATTTTCTAAAAAAATTGATTTTTTAGTGTATTGGGAAAATACTAATTTTTATTCAATAACCTCCATTTCATTTAAAAGATTTACAATGTTACATCTAAGATTAACAAATTTAAATGTAAAATTTGTTCAATCATATATTTTTTAATCAATTTTTTTTCATTGTAATTAATTTCATATTGAATTTTGACATTAAAACATTTTTTTAATATTGAAAATTTTCCCTTTCGAAAATTGCTTTTATTTGCATCTATGGGATTAATCTTAAATTAAATTCTACAATATGTATGATTTTTATTTGATAAAATTAATTCCATATTTAATCCTAGAAATTTTTACTATAAAAAATCTCAAATTAATTTATGGTAAAAATGATTAATAATGATAATAAAAGTTTATTACTGTAATTAAAGTTATAATGGGGTTTTATATGTTATATACACTTGTTTTATAATTAATTTTCCACACACATATGTTTTTTATTTAAAAATTTTAATTTAATATTTCTAAAAGTGGGTTAAAATTATATAATATGGATCATTTTAGTTTTAATCTTGGAAAATAAATTACCTAGATAAATAAAATGATACAAGTTACCGCGGTGAAAACTAAAATGGTAAGATTAAGTAAACATAAAGTGTAAGAAAAAACATGTTCGAAACATGTTTTTTTGTGATATAGGTTGGGATAAAAAATATAATACTTATGATACATTTTTTATCAATTTTTTAGGCACTTGGGGTGAGCGTTACTTCCCATTATTGAATAGTATTGAGTATTTACAAAAATATCACTCCTCTTCGACTTGAAAATAGAAATAAATACACTCACTTTTTCACACCACTTAATATTTTATAAAAATATAATCCTTTTAAAATATCTAAAATACATCCTTATACACATTATAGACATTATTTACTTCCCAAAATTCCAATCCTATGGTCATTAATAAGAGGGAAAAAGGAATCTGTTCAATGAGAAGGTAATTGTCTTCAATAACCTCTTTATTTTTTTATTATTATCTTACAGCCTTCATTAGTGTCTTAATAATTCCAATTTAATATCACCTATATCTAAAATATACTTATAATTTATTATTTTGATGTAATAACCTATATCCATCTCCTATTACTTCAAATGGGTAATGAAAGTGTTGATTGTGTGTATGGAAGAATACCACCTCATGAACCATTGTAATTCATTCTGCATCTCCACCTCTCATGGATAGATAAAATGATAGTTTTAAGGATTATATAAGATATTTTTTATATTATTATACTTATAAAATATTAATATTACATATATCTTCTTGATTTTCATTTCATGGGAATATGACAACATCACTCATGTGTACGGTGGACTACTGCCTCATGAAGCGATGTGATTTTTTTTTCATATATATGATTTACAAAAAAAGGTAATAATGATAAATTTAATCATTATATTTAATATATATGAAATTATAATTTCTCCATAAATATGATATATTTATTACCTTTCATTTGGTCCATCCGTCAAGAAAATGGAAACAATGTTCATGTGTACATATGACCTACCATATCCATTAATGGTGTATTCCATTTTTTATGTCTAATAGTTATTGAATAATATAAATAAATATATGTTATTTTTATCTCATGTTTAAAATTAAGTATATTATGGAACCATCATAAAAGTAAAAGGACAAAAAAACTAAATAAAAACATACATGAAAAACAAAGCAATTATTACCCAAATCGTGATTTTAACAAGGAATTTTTATTAAACAAGTAATAAAATGTCATAAGTAAATAATATATGGTATAATATATATAAGTATAGTTTTTAATTTATTTTTAATCAATATATTTTAATTATAATTTAGGTTAATGTATTTATGATGGAATCTGAGTCTTAAAGTAAGGTTTATTTCTAAAATTGATTTATTTGAAACATATATTATGTTAATCACCTATATTTTTTTATGAGGTGTATATACTAACTATTTGATATTTTATATCATGAATTTAATTCTTTTTGTGATACATAATGTTTCAATTGATGTTATTATTCCATGTGGCTCATGATTCAAAGGTTACCAAAGTGGAAAAGGATTTTTGTCTCCATTTAATTTTTGTCAGACACAATGATTATTCACAGCTTGTTTCTTTTTTTCATATAATAACCATGAATTTATTTTACTATTATTATTATTAATTTTATATTAGATACATATCCATATATGTTTCTATATTTTATGGGGATTATGATATAAAATTTACCAAAGTGGTAAAGGTTTGATGTTACAATATGATTGTTTATCGGGATTGTTTATGATTATGAATTATATGATGAAATATTATGATATATTCCTAAATAGGATCTTAAATTTTCATATCCTATGATTATTTATTTATAAAAAAATCATTCATTTCCACTCTTTATATACTCAATAATCAAATTTTTTTTAAGGATGATTTTCTTTATTTATCTCTTTGGTTGAAAACCCTATTACTTCTGTATCCATACTTTCTCATAATATTTTAAATAATATTTTAATGTTTCTATATGATTTTTTGAAATCATTTTTACACTTTTTTAATTTTTATAAAAAATTATTAAAGGAATATTCAGGTAACTTTCCAAACAAACTGTTTTTGGTTTTTACATAAAATGTTAAAGAAATATTTGATATCAAGTGTACAATGAGAATATAATTTCCCATCACCATGACCACATAATATTTTAAAAACTAATTTATAAGTTTCAAATTATATTTTTTAAAAAAAGGATTTTAAATTTTTGTGAATTTTTATATTATTAAAGGTATTTTTGCTAAGTGAAAATGTTTTTTTCCATAAGAATGGTTCCAAGAGATCATTCCAAAATTATTTTGCATTTAAGATGAAATACATTGAAGTTACTAAAGTTTTACTAGGGATATTATCCAAGGATACCATATTTATTATTTCTCTTTATGATTTATTTTTACAATGATAATATTTTTATGTAACCCATTACATTTCCATGGGTTATGATATGATGAAATTTTTATAAATCCCATTTCTTTTCATAGGATCTGATATAATAAATATGTTATGAAGACCATTTCATTTCATGGGATTTGATATGATGAATAATTTAATATCTTGAGGAACATATATTTATGATTTACATTATGTGATGAGTGGGATCTATATCTCCATCAAAAAAATTGTGTAAATAATAAGATCTAATGAGATTAATACAAATGGAATAGGAAGTGAACCGAATTCATTAAGGTAATTTTTCATCCATTATTGTCATGATATAGAATCATGACTACTAAGATCTTTTGAAGAGTGAAAAAAATCCACTATGACAGTATTTGGTGTGAATCTTGACTAATATAATGGTTTGGGGATTTAACCCAATTAACTGTGATAGTCTTGAAAATTATTTTGGAAAACTACGGAAATGATTTTTTCTGATTATATGTATGCCAAAAATCAATGTGATTTAAAAATATTATGATATCATGGGTCATTTTTTAATTCATTTATGAATCAGGTCTTATTAATTCCCATGATTAATGTAATGAATCGTATTTATGATCTATGATATGTAAGGTGTAGTTTTAAAATATTATTATAATCTTATCAAAACATTATGCTCATGTAATTTTGAAATCTCCCTTGATAACCATTTCTAAGAATCTAGGATCACCTTTTTTTGTGTTTATTCTCCCTATGTTATGAAGAAAGGTATTATTTATGGAATTTTTATAAAGATTTTTATTTATAATGAACATAGTAAGAGAGGATATAGTTCAGTTTTCGACCATGTGTTTATGTATTTGAGACTCCAAAGGTACTATACCAAAATGATTCTTGCATGGATCGTTACATTGTGTAATTAATATTCAACAGTCAAGATGAAATATTTATGTATGATAAGTTTGGGTCATCAAATTTAATACAAAAAAATCCATTTGACCTTTGGAAACTAGGATGATAAAAAATTAGTGAAGAATCCACAAAATGAGTCTAAGTGTTGGATAACATCATGAAGTTTTGGTAAGGAAGCGATTATGTGGTTTTCCTTGCAATATATCCCTTTCTTGATATTACAAGTGTATTAGGTTTCAGAACACATGAATCTATGTGCTATAACCTCAAAATAGTTGGTCAAGTATATCTCGATCATCATTCCGGTGCATGGTGAGTGTGGCCTAACTATGCACCACGATTGAAACTCATGGGAGATTTTCTTCATTTAATATACACTTTATTTACAAATAATTATAAATAATCTGAATAGATATTGACTATTAATGACATATGTTATTCCTTAGGATCAGTATATTGAGAATAAGGTGTCATGATTTAGATATCCTATGACTAATTTTTCTAGATTAGTCACTCTAATAAAATATTCCCAATTGTCAGGATAACAATTTTGGTTTTGGAAAGGGATTAGAGATAAAATAATGAAGGTGATATGGTAATGGGTATGATAAAATATTGAATTATTCTATTTGATCATACTAATATGAATTCCATTATATCATGAAAATTTTATGAGAATATTAATTCCTATCCTCAATGTTTAAATGTTGACTTAGAAAAGAAATCACCCAATGGACCTATGATCATATCACAAGTTTATTATTCCTCTATAGTTGATGTTTTTCAGAATTTGATTCATGTAAATTATTATACTCACCCTATAGTGGAATTTTATGTAATATTAAGAATGTATTGGCCTTTTAAACATAAATCCCACATCAATTTCCAAGTAAGGAAAGACATGTTTGATATTTCAAACCAACCTATGATTGTCTACCAATTTGATGATAAATATAAACTTACAAGGGAAATATCACCCATGTTATGTGTCTCGATTCACATTCAAAATGATTTTTTATCTCTTATGGTTAGTTAGAAACTCAAAATCAATTATATGTCTATTTTATGAGAGTTGTTGATGTATTTCAAGAATAGTTTCCTAGTTTTCCACGAAACATGAAGTTTATTTCTTAATAAAAATCATACCTAGTGATAAAAATATTTGAAATACTCCCTATAGAATGGTTCTAATTGATTTTTATGAATTTAATAATAAAATCATGAAGAATCTAAAAAAGAGATTTATTCATCCAAGTGTGTCACATTGAGGTGCACTTGTTCATTTTGTTAAAAATTAAGACAGATTGATATGACTATGAAATGATTATTGAGAGTTAAACAATATCAAAATTAAGAAAAATTATCATCTACCCTATATTGGTGACTTTTTTTTACCAACTTTTTGGGGTTGACCACTTTTTCTGAGATTTACCTTTGTTTTGGATATCATCAATTGATGTTCACGAAGGAGGATATTCCCAAGATAAAGTTATGCGTATGGTATGGATACACTGAGTATATAGTGATTCCATTTGGTCTTAATAATTCTCCATATATCATCATAGATTATATGTATATAAATTATTTCAAGATTACCTTGATTAGTTTGAAGTGGTATTTGCAGAAGATATTCAATTTTTTCAAAAGAATGAAAGAGAATGATGATTACTTGAGAATTTTACTAAAGACCCCTATAAAGGATAAACTCTAAGAAAAATATAAAAAGTGATAATTCTGGGTACAAAATGTTTCCTTTTTGGGACCTATAATTTCAATAGTTGGTATATTGGTGGATTCATCAAAGAAAGAGTCTTTTTGACATTGTTTCAGAATAAAAACTATGGCTAAGATATATTGTTTTCTTGGTTTAACTAGACATTATTAATGTGTTATATATAATTTCTCACAAATATCTAATAAACTCACTAAGATAACTTGGAAGGGGTCCATGTTCATCTACATGGATGAATGTGGGAAATTTTTCATGGAACTGATGATAAAATTAGTTAGATAACCTATGATGGCATTATCCTATAGTTAATAAAGGTTTATAATCTATAGTGACAAATCCATGAAGGTATTGATATGTATTATCATATATAATGACATGGTTACATATTATGCCTCACTAAAATTGAGCCCGTGCTAAGCGTGCCTTTTTGGCATCTGAAGGCAGGAAATCCGGGGTATCCTTATTTGTGATTTTAGAACCGAAGCAGAGCCCATGTAAGTTGGAAGGGTTGGCCAAGAGCATGGGGTTTTCGAATTCCTTTCTTGATGGAGCTGTCAACTCGCACATCTGGATCGGTTGGAGAAGCAACATCTCAGTAGAAATCAGGAGCATTATGCCTCAGTGTATTGATGTAAGGATTGTTGTGGGTAATTCTACCCTCCTTTTCACGTTTTTCTATGAGAGTATGGTGGTGACCAGAAGAAGGGAGTTATGGAGACATCTGGAGGCTCTACATGTCGGGTCTATGCCGTGGTTTGTAGGAGGGGATTTTAATACCATTGCTGAATTCTATGAAAAAAGGGGTGGATCGGGGTGGAACCGGGAGAGCATTCTTGAGTTCCATGAGTGTTTGACATGCACGGGGTTGTTAGATTTGGGCTTTAGGGGTTCCAAATATACATGGTGCAATAATTACCAAGGGTCTAACCGCATCTGGAGTAGGCTGGACAGGTGTCTCACTAATGTTCATGGACTGGACCTGTTCTCAAGCACTTCAGTAACGCACCTTCCACGTTTACTCTCTGATCATGCCCCTCTCCTGATCGAGGTATGGCGTGAAACCGTGCTGGGCAGGTCCTTTCATTACTCTTGTGAATGGCATCGCGATCCGGAGTTCATGCAAATGCTGAAATATTCCTGGATGAAGGAGGAGAAGGAACGGTCATGGGGAGGGCTTGTGAACCGTCTCAAACGCTTTAAACAGGACGTTAAAGACTGGATAACCAGGCAACCAGACCCTGCCAATTGGGTGGCGGTTTTACAGGTTTAGGTGGGGAGACTGGAGGAGTCTCTACAGGAGGTCTGGGATGAGAATGTTTTTGTTATTTTATGTGATAAAAAGATAATGCTTGCTGAAAAACTTGTAGAAATGGAAAAAGTTTACAAGCAGAGGTCTCGGGTACGTTGGTTAAGGGAGGGCGATCGAAACACAGCCTTCTTTCAGGCCTGCATCAAGGAGAAGAGAAGCATGAGGATTAATCTAAAGCTTGAGGATGGGTCCTACACGTCTGATGTGAACATTGTTGGGAATTTGGCGTTGGAGCATTTCGAGGGCTTACTGGCTGGGAGGGATACGTCGAGTTTTGAGAGGGACGCGGTGGACCACTATGACTTCCTGCACTGCATACCCACGTTGGTTAATGAAATGGATAATGTTACTCTATCCTCTATCCCTAATGAAGAAGAGATCAGGGAAGCTTTGAGAGGCATGCCGCAGGAGAGTGCTCCTGGACCAGACGGCTTTCCGGCCTCCTTCTTCAGTGCAGCATGGGAAATAGTGGGGCCGCAGGTTGTGCATGCGCTTATGGATTTTTTCGGTGGTGGGTCACTGATAAAGGGTGTCTCTGCATCTCGGGTGGTGTTGGTTCCACAGATCAAGGAACCTAGCCTCTTGAACCATTTCCGTCCTATTTGTCTCTGCAACGTGTCTTATAAAATGCTGGCCACGGTCATTAATAGGAGGCTGGCTGGATTGATACCCAAGATGGTTTCGATGGAGCAGCACGGTTTTATACAGGGCCGAAGCATTCAGGGGGCGGTTGGCATAACAAGTGAATTGGTCCATGATATTTATAAACATACTATGGGTTCGAACATTATTTACCAAGTTGACATGAACAAAGCATATGATAGAGTAGAATGGAGTTTTATCATTCGGGTCATGAGGGCGTTTGGCTTTCAGGAATGGTTTTGTGACCTTTGCTTCAGGTGCTACTCATCTCCTTGGATTTCGGTATCTTTGATGGGAAAGTGTTTCGGTTTCTTTAAATCTGTCCGAGGTGTTCGGCAGGGGGACCCGTTGTCCCCAACAATTTTTGTTCTGGCACAGGATGCATTGTCCAGAAATTTGGTTAGTGGCTTCTCGGAGGGCAGGTTGAAACCATTCTATGGGAGAAGGAATGCTAGCTACATCTCACATCTGATGTTTGCAGATGATATTCTGATTTTTTTGAATGGTGGTAGTAGATCCTTGAATCACCTTGGTGACATGTTGGTTAGGTATGGGAGGTTTAGTGGACAGTCTGTTAACCCTTTGAAGAGTCATGTTTTTATCTCGGACAGGTGTTCCGGGAGGAGGTGTAAGGTGATCCAGGAGATTTTGGGGTGCAAACAGAAAATTCTCCCTATATTGTACCTTGGGGTGCCGCTATCTTGTGGGTGAATCAAGAAGGATCATTTAAACGAGATCCTCGACTGGATTTGGGGTAGGATCTTCAGTTGGAAGAACAAGATGCTGTTGTTTGGAGGTCGGGTGGTGCTCATTAACAGCGTTCTCTTGTCCGTTCCCATGGATGTTTTTTCTGTTGTTAAACCACCGAAAGGCATGGTGGAGAGGATGAAAACTATCTTTTCCGCGTATCTTTGGGATGAAAAAGCATAAGGAAGATGCCACTGGGCATCTTGGAAGCGGCTGGCTCATCCGGTGGAGGAAGGTGGCATCGGTCTTCGTGATGTTGAGGCTACCATTATGGGAATGCAAGCACGGTTAGCCTGGGAAGCCATTGTGGGGGAGACTCTCTGGGAAAAGTTTTTCAGAGCGCGATATGGCTGGCCGGGGGAGGTTCTCATGCAGGGCGCGACTGTATTAGTGAAGAGCATGTTTTCCCATATTGAGAGACTAGCTGGCTATGTCAGGTGGATTGTTGGCCGGGGGGATATTAGTTTTTGGGAGGACAACTAGGCCGGGGAGAAGCTGGGGTATTCGGGCTGCCCTTCACCGGGGATATCTTTCAGCGAGGAAAGTGGCAGGTATGATTTTATACATGCAACCCTTAATCCCAGCCAACTTCAACTGTTTGGAAGCATAGTGATGAGCGAGGAGCCGGACCGGTGTTGTTTCATGGAAACTAGCAATGGTAGGTACACAGTCGGGGGCTACAGGGAAATCCTCCAAGGAGAAAGCACTATGGGGGAGAGGTGGCCAGCTGCTTGGTGCAAGGTGATACTGGTGAGAATGAATTTCCTGGTGTGGAGGGTCTTAAATATAGAGATACCAACAGAGGATAACATACAGAGAAGAGGGGTATGCATGGTTTCCTGGTGCTACTGTTGTGAGCAGCCGAACTCAGAAACGACGGCCCATATTTTCTTTCAAGGACAATGGACCTCCTACCTCTGGTCTTTCTTCAACCATTCCCCTTTTCCGATTGGTGGGTCGTGCTATATTTAGGACTACTTGTCTGTCTGGCTTCCAGGTAGTGAGAAAGGAACAATGGAGCGGGTTGTCAGAATTATCATCTTAGTTGCGATCTGCTGGGTGCTTTGGGAGGCGAGGAACCAGGTTCGACTGGGGAGAAAAAGGTCCTTGGTTTCTATGCAGGTCCAGCTGAAGTCACTTATTGTTGAGCTAGCTTCTCTCATCATGGGAGGTCTGTCTTCAGTGGCAGTGTGCAACCTGCCCAATAGGCCATGCATCCAACGTAGAGGAAAGGAGGGATGGGTGAGGTGGATACAACCGAATCAGGGTCTGAAGCTAAACATTGATGGATCCTATTCGGGGGGGGGGGGTTATGAGGGGTGGTGGGATGCTCAGAGATTGTTGGGGCTCAGTGCTACTAGCGTTTAGTGCCTTTTATGGTCCGGGGAATTCATTTGGTGCGGAGGTTCGGGCACTTCTTTCTGGATTGTTGGTATGCAGGCGGAGAGGGATGCAAGTGTCAGAGGTGGAGTCTGATTCTGAGTCTCTAGTGAGGATGCTTCAGGGAGGTCACTGCATTCTGTGGGACTTGATTTATCTCATTCGTAGGTGCAAGACAGAAACTAATCAAGGCCAGATTATGCAACACAGTTGGAGGGAGTCTAACTTTGCGGCTGATGCCCTCTCCCGCTTGGGCAGACAGGAGGAGCCACTTGTGATATTTGATAGTTTGAACTCCCTTCCCCTTGAGTGTGTTACTGTGGTGCAAGGTGACTCCCTTGGACTCCACCACTTTCGACCTCCTTGAAGGGAGGTTCTTTATTTTTCTGTTCTTCGACAATAATAATAAAAAAAAGCACTTTTCGGTATAAAAAGGTGAGAAATATTGCAATGTTTAACATTGATCAGGATTGAATGATGATTATTAGGAAATGTGTATGGGTTTTATCCATACTCGATTTGTAGAAAGAGATATCAGAGGAAGCTCATAGTTTTTAATTATCTATTCATCATGCATATAAAATGATACATAGATATTAGAAAAGTATTTATGGTGGGATGAAATAAAGAATGATATTGTGGAGTTTGTATCTTGGTACTTGGTATATTAGAAAGTTAGGAATAAGATAAATATATCTAATGGGATGTTACCACCATTACCCACACTAGAATGAAAATGGGAAAACATTACCATGGATTTTTTCATTGCACTCCCCACAATATATAAAGGTCATAATTATACATGGGATGTAGTTGATCGAATTACAGAGTTACCACACTTTATCACTATTATAAAATATTTCTCTCTTGATCGGATTTCTGAAATTTACATTAATGAATTTTAATGGTTGCATGGAGTATAACATTCAATTAAATAGGATTCGGATTTGAGATTTAACTAGATGTTCTAGGAGAGACTTTAAAAATCTCTTGATATAGAGTTTAGTTTCAAGACTATAATATCATCATCAAATAGATGGTACCTCTAAGAGAACAATTAAAATCCTAGAGGTTATGACGAGATATTATTCTTTTAATTTCAATGGTGGTTAGGATCAACATCTTCCTTAAGTAGAGTTTTCTTTTAATAATAGATTTTACTCAAGAATTTAGATTAGTAGAAGACCTATTTGGAAATAATTTTATGAGACAACCATGATGGGATAAATATGGTGAATGAAATATATTGGGACAAAATCTTGCTAATTAAATGGTAGCTAATGTTAGACCCATTCAGTAGCACAAAAGGGCGGAGCAAAGTTGATAGAAAATTTCAACTGATAATTATTGATGTGATATGGAATTATATGTTTATGAGAAGTTATTTATATGAGTTTATCTATGGAATAATTTTATGATATATTAAAATAATGAAAAAAATCCATATGTGTATGGATACCTTTGAAATTATTGATCTTGTAAGGAAGATAGATTATTGATTTTCCCTTCCACTGAACACCTCTCAGGTTCATGATGTGTTCCATGTATCTCTACAAATGAAGTATATATGTGATAATTCACATGAATTAAACTCAATGTTTATACCACTAGAGAAAGATATTTCTTAATATGAACAACTAGTGGATATTTTGGATCATAGAGAGTGTGTTTTATGAAACAAGACTGCTCACCTAGTCAAAGTTCTATGGTGAATCCACTAATATGAGGAATCTATCTAGGAACCTAAGGATATGATGAGGATAATTATCATAATTTACATATATAAAAATGACAAATTTTAAGGGAAAATTCATTTTAATGGGGTATAATTTAACACCCTATGTTTTTATGTTTTTTTAATATTTGTTTTTTGAAATTATGCATTACACACAACACCATGTTTTGATGAAATCTGATATACAATTTATATTATTATAAAAATGTGAAATTTGTAACAATGAAATTAAAAATGGAGGTATTAATAAGGATAAATACATTTTTTAAATAAGGTATAAATATTTCAGAAAAAGGAAATATATTAATAAATAAATAATTAATATTTTTGTAAAGTCACTATATGAATTGAAAATACATTTTCTCTAAAAATCATTTTATTTGTTTTCATGAAAAAATAATAATATTAGATTTTGAAACTTTTATGATATTTACTTAATAAAATTATAATCATTTTTGGAATAAATATTTCAAAATTATCTTAAGGTGGTTTTTTGATACTTTTATGAAAAAATTAATATTTTGATGAATAGTTAAAATATTGATTTTTATTAAATAATACCTTTTCATTTAAAGAATTAAAAATGATACATCAAGTTAAATAATGTTTTAAAAGTAAAATATGTAAAATTATATTTTGATTAATATAATTTATTGCATTTTAATAAAATTTAAATTGAATTTTGGTATTAAAACTTTATGTACTTTTGGATATTTTCTCTTTGGAAAACCACTTTTTCATCGTGTCTGTGGGGTTGTTCATAAATTTAAATTTTCATGTTATATGAATAAATTTTATAAAATAGATTAAATATTTAATTATACTGATATATATGATAGAAAATTTTTAAATTAATTTCTTTTAATAAATATTGATAATGAAAACAAAAGTGTATTACCATAATTAAGGTTAAAACGGGGTTTTCTGCATTACCTGCACTTGTGTTAAAATTAATTTTCTACACACATATGATTTTAATTTAATAATTATTATTTAAAATTTATAATAAGTGGGTTAAAATTATACAATAATTTAAATTTTAATTTTCTTCTTAAAGGATAAATTACGTAGGTAAATAAGAAGACATATTTGTTCTGGTGAAAAAAATAGTAAAAATCAAATATACTTAAAGGCTAAGGAATAAATTATTTAGAAATTTTTTTTTGTTTTAGTTTTGTATAAAAAATATAATACCAATAATAAATTATTTATCATTTTTTACTCACATGTGTTTGGAGTGACTTCCAATTATTGAATAGTTTTTAGTATTTATGTAAATGCCACTCCACCTCAATTATAAACGGGCACTTCATCCCCTCACATATTCACACCTCTCATGATTTTTGGATCAACCAATACCTATATAAATATCTCCCCAAAATACTTATACACGTTATTGTGATTCTTTTCTTCCCAAAAGAAAAATCCTAGGGTCATTTATTAGATATCCAAAGGAGTCTCTCCTAAGTGAAAGTAATTGTCTTTAATATGATCTTCCTTTTTTACTTCTTCCCTTACCAACTTCATTCATATAATAATAATTATAATATAATAACACCATTATATAACATATAATGAGATATTATTATGTTTCTGGTGTATCCTATACTCATCTCCACTTCCACAAAAAAGGAAACGAAACAATCGGGCTTGTGTACGGTGGATAATCAGATCGTGAACCGATGTAATTCATTTTCCCTAACCATCACTCATGTTTGGATATAATGATGGATTTCAAATTTATAAATCATATTTATAAAATTATTATACTTTTTAATTATAATATAACATATAACTTCTTACTTTCCATTTCATGGGTATATGATAACATCCCTTCTGTTTAAGGACGACTACCGCCACGCGAAGTGATGTGATTCGTTTTTCAATTACGATTTAAATGGAAGGTAATAAGGATAAATTTAATGAATTAATGTGATATATGTGACATAATATTTTATATGGAAATGTGATTTATTATTTACATTTCTTTTATTTCATCAGTCAAAAAAATGGAAATATCATTCCTTCATACATATGACCAATCATCTCCACGAATGGTGTATTTAATTTTATTGATCAAAAATTTATGGACTAATTAAAATACAAATTTAATGAATATATATGATATTTATATCAATTTTTACATTATATATATTATGTAAACATGATTAATGTAAAAGAACAAAAATACCAAATGAAAACAGATATGAAAAAACATTGCAATTATTAACCAAAACGTGATTTTAACAAGGAATTGTTAATAAAAGGGTAATGAAAGGCCATAATTAAATAATATATATGGTATTATATATATAATTATTCTTTAATAATAATTTATTATCAATCTATATTTTTTATATAGGAGGCTCAAACATGTATGAAGGATGTCAAGACTTAAGATAAGATATTTTTGTCTCCAATTTCCATGATTGAGGCATATGTTATGTTATGAACCTATATTATTTTATGTGATTAATATACTTACCCTTTTAAATATAAAATCATGAATATAATTATCTTCATGATATCTATTTTTTTGGTTAATTATAGTGGTTTTTTTCATTAATGAATTTTGAACAAATTAAGGAATATTTTCAGAGCAAGTCACTGATTTGGTGTGGGATTCTGAGGCCTAGTGATCCTGGTATTGATATTATAAAAATATTAATTATATTATCATCATTATCAGGTTTCTTTTATAAAATACTGAAATAAATAACTAATATAATATTTGATCAAAAATCATAGACCACTGTTAAATCTGGAATGTGGGGTTTACACAAGGCGTGACGTAAGGTTGGTTATTGCCGGATATCCGGTTTGGGCAATCATTAGTGGGTGTGTTTAATAAGATAATTTTTTATTTATTTATTTTATTAGATAACATGACCTAGAAAAACCAATAGAAGTATACAATTATAAAAAACACTACATATAGCTAAATGAACCTATGAGAATTTATGAGGATCTCGACGAGTTTTTCAGTGTCTGATCACATCAAAGGATTGTTGGTGATCAGATCAAGGTGTATTTAGAGACAGTGAATGTAGTGGGACTTCCCCTTCACTATAGATATAATTATTCATCAATTATTGATCCAAATTGGGGTAGGGATTTAAAATTTCTGATTCATCCCTTTTGATTAAAATATTGACCACAGATATTTTACCTATTTATTGTTATGCATTTATCCATTCTTTGAAAAATCCCATTATCAATATTTAATTTTTTATTTCAATTTATTCTTTTTATTATATATTGTCACCATTTATACCTCGTTTTGTGATCTTTAGATAAGATAAATTTTCAAAACAATGTTTTCACATTTTTTTGTATTGTTCTCCCTACAATTTATCACATTATTCATCATTGGGAAAAAAGACCATGATTCAACATTCTCAGGGAGGGTTTAGCACAATCGAAGCCCAAGATTCATGGTTGTCATTTACATGATTAAAATAATGGTGTTTTGTTAGTTGTTTCAGTTAGATTATGTCTTATAATTTATAGATGTGGGGTCCAAAAGGGGAGATAGGTTACCAGAGGTACATGGGATATAAGTTATATTCATGGATATTGTTGGATTCTATAGTTATTTGTTAATTTATTGGAATAAAAAAACAAATGAACAGTTAAATATTTTTTTTGAAAAAAATTACTTTTATTTTTAAATGGTTTTTTATTTTCATTTATAATGAATTTCTCACTAAAAAATAAATGTGTAAACTATATTTCTATTATTTAGTTATTCATGTTCATAACCACCATTCTAATGTATAGGTTATAATTGCCTTTTTTAAATAATTACATTTTTAAAATAACATTTCGTTGAAACCCAGTGTTGCATGTAACACAATATAAGCCAATGTTATGTGTAATTCATGACATAATTGAAATAAAATTATTTATAAAAATATTTTTCATACAAAATATCAATGTTTTATAAATATTTCCATCCCCTATCCTATTATATTTGATCTTGGGGTTCCCATGGATTGTCCTTCTATCAGTCAGGTGGGCCTCGATGGTTTTGGTTGTCGTAGAGTGGTTTCAGATATATTCATTACATGGGATGGTTTTTGGAGTTTTACCCTTATGGGGATTGTATGGGACATAGGAAAATAGTTTTGTGGTTTCTTCAGTGTAGCTTTGATGCTAAGGAACCCAGTGTTGTTTCAGAGGTCATCGTATCCATTCACCAAGACTTTGACTACCTTCTTATCGAATCTGCATACTGATGTATCTCTTACATAGAATAAGGGTACATGAATCATTTATAATGGCACCCTTTGAATATAATTCTTGAGTCATATCCCCATGTATATATTCTTATATGACCATGGAACATCTTTAATACTTTCTGGTTGCCTTCTAGAAGATAACCAACTTGTTTATCAATTCAAGATCGTGATAATGATCTGATGAGTGATGAGTACTTATTCTAAGGTCCATATCATGATGTATTTCATCAAGATGTATCGGGAGAAGCACCCCATATTTCTGAGAAGTAGATAGTACTAGCAGTGTGGGATAGTGATTCATTAGGGAATAGCACACTCCGTAGGTTCCAACATAAGAGACCGATGATGTAATGAGGTTATATTGATCCCTAGGTGGTGGATTATTTTCTTGATTTGGTGGTAAGAGTCTTCAAATGGGTTTAAACTATAACTGATTGTATGGTTACATTCATAACTAGTATTTTCCATAGATTAGTAGGAAAAAAGTGGAGTTTTTTAACATAGACTCATGATGATATGATTCTCTCCTTTCCAAATTTCCATTTTTATTTCCTGAAGAGTATCACCCCTCGTGCTTGCACTCAGTTCAGATGTAATATATTCATGGGTTTCAGTTAGCTAGTTTGGTTATTGATGAGTATTCAATGAGGTTCACTAACCTTACATGATACTCACTTTATATAGTTCGAGATGACATATTACTAGAGAGGATGTTCTTGTATGGTCTCTGTAGAAAAATTCGAGCATGTGTGGTCTTTGTTTTCTGTCAAACTTATCCTAGAATTCTAGAGCTGGATCTGGTGATTGAGGGCTTCCAAGAAGAGGTATTTTGGGAGGTCGGGGCATGTGGTTGGAATCAAGTGGATGAGTCTTTTTCATAAAGTATCGTACATATGATGTCGGTATCTTATAATAAGAGACATTCTCACTACCAAGATTATACATGTTGATCTATTATCTATTATTAGTGTATAAGATTCAGTTAGCCTATATAGAGGTGATGTTATACTTGTAATGGTTGATTTCACTTGGATCATGATTTTCTGACTAGACATACTTAACATGAATGATAAAAAGTGGATGATCCCCCACGGTAGAGGCAATTCCATGATAAGGGATCTATCATACATGGCCAGACTTTCCATTTGGGAGGTTGTTATATTAGAGGTGTGGGATATGATTCAGAGGGACGATATGTTAGTGGAGGGTGATACTAAGAGCTACCATTACTTCCACTAGGTGGACCACATGAGGCTCATGTAGCTAGCTTTCACATATATGGGCAGTTTGTGGCTATCAAGATCTATAACTAGGATACACATGAGATGATATGAGGTATAATTTGTGTTTATTATACTATTTCCTCAATACTAGTTGATATATGTGCGAGTTATTCCCTTATCTATTTATTCCTATTATAATATTTGAAGCTTCTAATTGAGACATTATATGAAAAAATGGCTAGATATACCTATGAGTAACTCTTATTATTTATCATATAACTTCTAGTAGTGAGAACTATATTATTATAGAAAGAGTTTCATGTTTGACCTCTTATTTTTTATGATGAAACCTTATGACATCATCTTGAGTATGGACTGGTTTTCTATAGTCCAATCATAGATTTATTCTCATCAAATATGAGTCAGATTCCTAGGATAGTTGGGATGAGATTATTCTTTGTGTATGAGATAAATATCATAGACGAGTTAGTGGGTTTTGTGATTAGGAAGCTATTACCCATCACCCATTAGTTAGAGAGTTTATCCATTGGTGGAAGAGGATGTTTTGTACCCTATATTCCTCCATTAGTGGAGGAATTTATGGATTTCTTCCATGAGGATATTCTAAGACTACCTCCATGGAGATATATAGTCTTCTGCACTAACATCCACCTTATGAAAACACTAATATCTACAATTGCATATCATATTTCCCTAACTGAGCTACGAGAACTAAGGGTGCAGTTGGAGGACCTTTGAGAGAAGGGTTTAATCAGACCTAGAGTTTCCCATGGAAAGCTATTGTTTTTTATGAAAAAGTAATTTGGGAGCTTGGGTATTTTTTTTAAATATCATTTCTTAAACCAGGTAATGATAAATTACAAGTATCCCATTATGATGGTTGATGTCCTCTTTGTCGCATTGTAATGTGTGAGTTGGTTCATGAGGATCAATCTAATGTTGGTCTACCACCAGTTGAGAGTTCTCAAGGTTGATATTATGAAGACGACTCTTTGATATTACAATATACACTATCAGTTACTAGGGATTCCTTTTTTTATGATGAATTCCTCCACGAACAATATGAATTTGATGAAGCAGGTCTTCTTGACACACTTAAAACAATTTTTTTTCTTAATTTATAAACTACTCATTTTATCTACATCAAAGGATGATAATTAAGATCACATGATTATGGTCCTCAACTTACTCTAAATTCACCATATTTATTCTTTGAATTCAATGTTCCTTCTTTATTTGTGAGTTTCAATTTTAGGGGCATGTCATATTTGAGCATGGTTTAGTTATGGATTCGGTGAAGATTGATTAAACTCTTTCTATGGCACCACCCAAGATTGGGTTAGAGGTGTAGAGTTTTCTTGGATTAGAGGTGTACTATAAGAGGTAAATTTATGAATTTTATAAATTTGAAGACCCTTTGACTTCCTTGAAAAGGAAATGGAATCCATTTATCTAGACAAACTAGTGTAAGGGATCCTTCAAGTAATTGTGGCTGAGGTTGAACAGTGATCCAATGTTGAGACAACTAGAGGTGGGCATGGAGTACATACTATTTTTCAATACCTATTGAGCTAGGGTTCATTTAGTTTTGATTTAGACACTTGATTTAATTGAATATGGGTCATTTAATTTGATAACATATAAGAAAAAATATGTGACTCATGACCAAGAGTTGTAGTGATAATCTTCACTGTGAAGATATGGAGACACAATATTCTTGGAGAGATATTTTTTTTCCACTAAAACCACCAAAATATAAGATATATCTTCACATAAAGAGATCCGAAACATAGTTATATGCTCTAGTTAGAGTTATTATAGGACTATTACTATTATATAGTTTATATTATTAGGAAATTCAACACGGTGGTAGATTCTTTTAGCAGTATGTTTCGTTCTCACTTGGAAGATGAGGCATCTAAGATTTTGGCTTCTTTATTGCTGACCCTAGTAGAGGATTTGGATAAAAAAAAATTATATTCGATGTTGTTTTCTCATACACTTCTTCAAAACATGATAGAGTCTCAGTTAGAATATATTAACTATGAGGTTCTTTATGACCAAATATCCTTTTTGGATCAACCATATAGATTCTATGAAGGAGGGGAGCATGTCATTATTTTCCATGGATGGATTATGGTTTCAGTTGCGATACAAGAGAAGTGAATTAGGGGTTTCATATTTTTCTTTTCTCAATATATCACAGAGTGGTAAAGATGCACAAGGATCTTATATATAAATTTTTATAGACAAGCATGAGGTAGATGGTCACTATGTTTGGCTCTTGGTGTATCACATGTTAGTAGGTAATGGCTAAGGACCAGGTTTTGGCTCGTTTGATGTAGCCTTTTGAGATCCTAGATTGGAAATGGGATGAAATATCCATGGACTTTGTGATAGGGATTCTATGGATAATAAGAGTCCATGATTCCATTTTGGTGATAATGGGCCAACTTACGAAGTCATAATATTTCCTTGCTATTAGGTAGAATATTTCAGTGGAGATTTTGAGGAAGTATTATATATAGGTGATAAGTTGAATCCACATGGAACCATTAATGATTTTATAAAATCCTGATGCATGGTTTATGTTACTGTTGTGGAGAGGCTTGTAAGAGGCCTTCTAGGCCTAGATGAGTATGAGTATAATATTTCACTCCTATAAGGATGGGTAGACTAACTGAACAACCCATGAATTGTAAGATATTATGAGGGTTGGTCTATCATACTTCTGCCTAAGCTTATAGGATCACATTCCTATGGTAGAGTATTTTTTATATTGACAAATATTACTCTATGATCCACATGGCCCCTTTTGAGGACTTGTATGGTAAACCCTATAGGACACACTTATAATGTACTATGATTTATGGGACTTCATTTTCTATGACAGAGATGGTGAAGGAGATGATAGAGATGATTTAGGTGATCCACATGCATATAGGGACACCCCAAATCCAATAGAAATCATATACAGATCAACAACATAGGCACATTGAGTTTGAATTGGGGGACCATGTCTTATAAGTGTCTTCCCATGCAGAGGGTTGCTAATTTTTTCCAGGAGAAATCTATCCCAAAGGTTCATCAAGACATTTGAGATCCTATTGAGAGTTGGAAAGGTTACCTACCATTTGGCCTTTTCCCCATAGTTTCACTAGGTGCATGATGTCTTCAATGTGTCATAATTGAGGAGATACATTCATGATAATACACATGTCATTTACTATGGAAAGATGTGCATTGAATATGGTTACACCATTGAACAGTAATTGGAGGCAATCAAGAATCAGCAGGAGAGGATCCTATGAAAAAAGGATCATTTCCTTGGTTTGTATGTTGTGGAAGCATGGGAGCATTCAGGATAGATCCTTTAATTGAGGGAGCCAAATGTGGTTTTAGTATACCTAAGATTTTTTTTAGGTTGTTATATTTAGTGTGAAAATATTTAAACAAGGGGAGAATGCAGTGTCTAAATTTCTTCTTATGAGAATTTAGAATATATTAGAGAATATTTTCAAATCCAAGATTTTGGTCAACATGACATTCCAAAGTCCGGTGTTCCTAGTATGGATATTATATGAATATTCACAATATTAATATCATGCACATATATTTTGCATGAAATTGTGGAATTACTCTTGATTGGAGTCTCAATCAGATGATCGGTATCTGTCTTGCTATCCCCACAAGCCCTCAATTTGTATGGAAATTGGCACATCTAACTTCAAAACCCAAAGTCTCTGATTTCAAGGAAATTGAATCTCTACACTAAGCAAATCTGCACGAAGCAAAGTTTGAACAGGCAGTTCAAAACTTTCTGCATGAAGCCTGAGAGTTTATAAGAGCCTCTCTCTCTATAAATCACTACAACAACACTCTGTCAAAAGTTGAAGATAAATTTTTTGAGCACGTTCAAATGAGATTCTATTTATAGGCACAACTCCAATAGTTACCTCCCTCCTCCAACGGTAATATTCTTCCCTAAATTTCGGAGGTACTTGTACATGTGTCACTCAATCAACAGTTAGTTAATAACTGAAATAATGACATCATTTTCTAACAAAATGAGTGTAAGCGTAACTAGAATCTAATATTTAGAATATAAGGAAATGAGAGTTTGGAGTTTAACAAAAGTTGAATTCGGAATGTAAGTAGATGAGAGTTCAGAGTCTACAATACAAAGATATTCAGATTCTATTTTGTAGGAATTTGGAACCTGAATTATATAGAATTCTGGAGTCTAAATTTCAAGAAAATTCATAATCTAGATTCACCAGAATTCAGAACCAGAACTTACAAAGTTTGGAGTCAGAGTTCATGAGAATTTGGAATCTGAACTCATAAGAGTTCGGAGTCTATATTCAGAGAACTCAGAGACAGAACATAGAGAAGTTCCTGTCTAGAATTTGTAATCAGAATTAGTAGTCAAAATTTATATAAGTTCATAATCAGAATTCTGAGTCCATCTTCATGAATGTTCAGATCCAGAATTCGGTGTCTAACTTCATAACGTTCGTATCCAGAATTCAGAGTTGAACTTCATGAGAGTTCGTAACATGAATTTGGAGTTGAACTTCATGAGTGTTCATAAAGATAATTTTGAGTTGAACTTAATGAGAGTTCGTAACCAGAATTCAAAGTTGAACTTCATGAGTGTTCATAACCAGAATTCAGAGTTGAACTTCATGAGAGTTCATAGCCATAATTCGGAGTCTTAAAAAGGAGGCTTCATGTCTAAGTATTATATGATTCCGATGTTTTTAGTTTCAATCCAATTTTTACACTTAGAAAAATTTTGATTTGAGAAATGAAAACATGGTAAAGATAAATTTCTTTGGGGAAGGAAATTTTTCATTATAGGGGTAAAATATAGGGTAAAAATAAATTTTCCTTAAGATAAGGTGTTTTTGATTTTCAAAAAAAGTGGAATGGTAAAATCATAAGGAAACCTTAATGACTCAACAATCTCCCCTTACATGAAGGAATGGAAACTTCATAAGGAAAACCATATTGAATCAATAATATCCCCATTTTTGGAAAGCACAAAAATCCTAATGAAAAAGAATAGAAGGACATGGAATAAATTTATAGACTTTGAAATTAAAGCTTTTCTCCCTTTGTTGATGGACAATGGTGAATAAGACTAATTTCCCCTTAGGATTTGTAACTCTAAGGATCGTATTCTAGATTTATGGAATGATAATTTTCATTTGAATGTGGAAATCTTCATAATGAGAATTCCCCCATAAATAAACCCCTCCCCCCTTAATTAGGGATATTTCTTCTTTAATTATATATATTTTTCCTTCTCCTCTTTGGAATTTTTTTCCTTCTCCCCCTTTGTGATTTTCAAAAAGAGTTTGAGGGAATGGAAAAAAATATAGTACCTGAAATTTTAGTATAGACATGAGAACAAGATCAAGTAACCATAATTTCATTATGATTGAAAGAATTAGTATGAGGGAAAAAAATATAACAAAAGATCATATTTGGGTCTATTTTCTTTCTTTCACCTTGGGCATTAACATCTTCAAAATGGCCTTTAGCTCTTTTAGCCCTTTATGATCCTCCTCTTCTTGCTTTTCCAATGCCTTGATCCTATCTTCCTGAGCCTTTATGGCCTCTTCCTAAGTCTTCAGAAATTTATCTTGCATCACTATCTTATCTTGGATCTCAATCCGATTATCCTTTTCTGTTTTCAAGATTTGAACAATATAACTCACCTTCCCATTTATATCTTTCACCTATTGAATCCGAGAATTTTGTTCAAGATTTAGCTTTTCCTGAAATCTTTTTGAAAGATTTTTAATTTTGTAATCTTTAGTACTAAACGCTTCCATGACATCTTCTTGAAACTAATAAATCTCTTCCATATCATCAATGATTTTCTTAGACCATGTGGTCATATTCTTGTAGGATTTTCTGTGAGATCCCTATTTGATTAGGAAATTTTTGTGATCAGCCTCAATCTTAACACACCTATCCATCACCATGGATATGGAATCTGAATTTTTATTCATACTATGCTAAAGCATCTGGCATCTAGAATCAATTTCTGGAAATATCATAATGGTATCCACCAGATTCTTCAGATATTGAACAAAAAAATCATATCCCAAGGAAGATGACTCTGAATCAGACATTTTACTGGGATATGCTTCTTCCTCTAACTCTACTAGCTTCCTCTGGGAGGTTCCTATAGCTTCTTTCTTTCCCAAAATATCTTTGGTTGAGGTATCAGCAACCACTTGTTTTCCTATTCTGAATCTCAGAACTACTTCTTCATCAAGAGATTCATACTCACTCCCAGATAACTGTACAATCTTATCTTCATCAATTGTTTCCTTCTCAACTCTAGCTTCAATATCCTCAGGAAGAATAAAGTCATGATTATGACTCTCTTCCTTTGACAACTTATTCACTTCCTCTTCTTCATGCTTTTCATCAACTCCAGGAGTAACAATTTTTGAGGATCCGACTTGAGAAGTACGGATTGAAAACTTCTTAGAAGAACTTTTCATTTCATGATATTCTTCAAATTTCATAATCACATCATCAGAGACACCACTATTCTCAACTTGTTTTAATTCTTCAGCAGCTTTCTTTTCTTTCTCAATCTTCTTTTATGGATTTTCTAGAGTCATAAACCTCTTACCCAGAGTAACGGGTAATTGTTCCACCAGGAAAGACATCGGAACATGGATATTCTAGGATGCAATATTAGTATATCTCAGAAGGGATTGACAAATTTCAGCCTCTGACATCTTCTTATTCATCTGATTTTCCGTGTCTTGCTTTTCTAGTTCATCAGTGGCCTTTTCTTTTAATGCCTTAGCCTCATCAAGATCAAACCAAATTGTAGCTCCCTTATTTTTCTATTCTTGTTATCCTCACTCCATTTTGCTACAACTTTATCTGGGTAGGATTTTTGCTTCTTGGGATTAGGAGGTGCAGATTGGACTTCCTTAGACTTAGTATTTTTGTCTTCTACTCCTAATTCCTTCAATTTTCTTTTCTTGATAGACTTCTTTGAAGGTTCATCCTCTTCAGCAATCTTAATAATTTCTTCCACATCATCCTCTGGCAAATCATAAAATTCTCCTGACTCCTTGGAGAAAACAACCTTCATCCACTTGAGGGTTTCATCACTAATCAACATAACTATTCTATTCCTTTATATGGAACTACAGGGAATCTTGAAGGATTCTAGGCACCAAACTATCAGCTTGGAAAGTAAGGTAGGATACATAATAATATGAGTTCTCAAATTCCCATATTTAATATTCTCAATTGTAATGAGAATGTGTCTCATGAGATTGAACTTCCTTAGGATTACTAAAAATTCTAGGATTTACATGTCACTTTTCTTAAGTGTGTCATTATCACCCTTCCTCAGTATAATAAATTCTTGAACCCATAGTTGAAGAATCCAATTGTTGGTAGACATATGGTAAATTTGTGTGGCCTTGACATTCATATGTTTATAATTGGTTGTAAAAGAAACTCCTCCATTCCCATTCTTCTTCTTAAATATTTTAGCACCTCTCTTCATTCTGGTTTCATGATAAAGAATAATTCCAAACAACTCTCTAAGGAAATCTGAGTGACTTTCCTATTCTCATCAATAGCTATCCTCTTGGACTCCCATTCATTTGGAATGATATCTACGATCTTTTCAACAAGAGACTAATGATACATACCTTTTTCTCCCATAGATTTTAAGATATTCATGATATTCATAAACCTTTGTTGTACTTTGCTTATAGATTCTCCATAATTAATGTTAAAGTAATGGTATTCATCTTTCAACATAGCTCTTCTTGACTCTATGAATTTATAAGTACCAAAATGTTTAACTTCTAGTTTCTTCCAAACACAGTTTTCAGATTCAGATGATGATATTTGACTATAGATGTTCCTAGTCATGGATCATAACAAAGTATTTCAGACTCTTAAGTTTCTTTGATATTCTGATTTCTCCTTATTCGTAAAGGTTCTCAATTACTTATCTAGAATTTTACAATCTCCAGTTACCATTAGATAGTTTTCGACTCCAATATTAATAACTAAAGCCTACATCCTATCTCCCCAGTACTCATAATCATTTCCATAAAAACAGGAGGTCTGGTAGGATTTAGGTTATCAATGTAACCAACATTTAAACCTTACATTCTTTAAAAATAATTGTCACACAAACTTGTTAGTTGTAAGAGTTTTTAAACAAGAGAAAATAACCTAAGAAAGGAACTAGATATTGTATCTCTAAGAAAAAAACTTAATCCAAACTATATGAGTCTGATAAACAGATTCCCAAAAATTGTGAATTTGGAAAATTCAATTCCAAGAATTCTCTTCTAAATTTAATCATGAGATTAATTTATAGATAACCAATCCTCTGATACCAATTGTTAGAATGGTATGTCTAAGTATTATATACTCCATAATACTAAATGTATGAACAAATATATAAACATGAGATACAAATACAAGAGGGAGGGGTTGAATTTTATACTTTAAAAATAGTTAAGGAAATTTTGCGTAACCAAAATTCACAACACCTATAAGTTCTAATAACTTGATTGATTTCAGAATAGTTATTATGAAAATGAAACTTAAAAAAAGTTTACACCAACTAAGATTCTACCTTAGGGTGTATAGAATCCTATAAAATTAGAGTACATGTTTAAGGATGTATAAAAAAGTTATACTTTCCTCAAAAACTAAAATACACAGTGGAAACAAATATTACAAGTAAAAAGTAATAACTCTTTTAACCCAAAGAGGTGGGAATCCAAAAATCCTGGATAAGATGCCCCATGATTTATAAATTCAAGAAATTTTGTCTTACCCAAACCCAGTTAAGCCCTCAATATGAAGATCGGTATCTGTCTTGCTATACCCGCAAGACCTCGATTTGTAAGGAAATCGGCACCTCTGACTTAACAACCCGAAGTCTCAGATTACAAGGAAATAGAACCTTTGCACTAAGAAAATATGCATGAATAAATGTTTTAACAAGCAGTTCAAAACTTTCTGCACAAATCCTGAGAGTTTATAAGAGCCTTCTCTCTCTATAAATCACTTTAACAACACTTTTTCAAAATTCAAATCTAAATTTTTTGAGCATGTTCAAATGAGCTCATATTTATAGGCACAGTTCCAATGGTCGGTTCCCTCATCCAATGGTCATGTTATTCCTTGAAATTTAGAGGGACTTGTACACGTGTCACTTAAACAACAGTTAGTTAATAACTAAAAGAACGACATCGTTTTATAACAAAATGTGTGTAAACATAACTAGAATCTAATATTTAGAATGTAAGTAAATGAGAGTTCAGAGTTTAACGAATGTTGAATTTGGAATGTAAGTAGGTGAGAGTTTGGAGTCTACAATACAAGGATATTCAAATTATGTTTTGTAGGAATTTGGAACTTGAATTCTGTATAATTCCGGAGTTTTAACTTCAAGGAAATTCGGAATCTGGATTAACCAGAATTTGGAACCAGAACTTACAAAGTTCGATGTCAGAGTTCTTGAGAATTCGGAGTCAGAGCTCCTAAGAGTTTAGAGTCTGTATTCAGATAACTCATAGTCAGAACATAGAAAAGTTCATAACTAGAATTTGAAATAAGAATTCGTAGTTGAACTTTACATAAGTTCATAATTAGAATTCAGATTCAAGCTTCATGAATGTTCGTATCTAGAATTTGGAGTCAAACATCATAATGTTCGTATCTAGAATTAGATATTGAACTTCATGAGAGTACGTAACCAGAATTTAGAGTTGAACTGAATGAGAGTTCATAACCAGAATTTGGAGTTGAACTTCATGAGTGTTCGTAACCAGAATTCGGAGTTGAACATCATGAGAGTTTGTAACCAGAATTCAGATTTTAACTTCATGATAGTTCTTAACCAGAATTCGGATTCTTAAATAGAATGCATCATGTCTATGAATTAAATGATTCCAAGGTTTTTTTCTTTCAATCCTATTTTTACAGTTAGAAAAATTTTGATTTGAGAAATGAAAACATGGTAAGGATAAATTTCCATGGGGAAGGAAATTTTTCATTATAGGGGTAAAATATAGGGTAAAATGAAATTTTCCTTAGGATAAGGTGTTTGTCATTTTCAAAATAAGAGGAATGGTAAAGTAATAAGGAAACCTTAATGACTCAAAAATCTCCCCCTTACATGAAGGAATGGAAAAGTCATATGGAAAACCTTATTGACTCAACAAATACTCATTTGAAATCTAAAATGTTTTTCTTTATTATGGTAATTTATTTTTAATATTTAATAAATATATAACTACTTTAATTTCTTATACATTAATGATGCTGAAATTATTTATTTAGTGAAAAATCAATAATATAGTTTTTATTAGAATAACAATACCCATAAAAAGGCCCAAAAACTTGACAAAAAAATATTGGTCGAGTATATCTACACCATAATCATACAAGTGTCGACTTGTAGACCATTTGGATCCTTATAAAACAGATTATGAAATTGATATTATATTATTTTAAATGATGTCAAAGTTTTCACCTTCATAATTTAATAAACATATAATTATAAAAGTTGGGTTTTTTAAAAGATAAATTCGACTAAAGGTATTATTAAGAAATATATTAGATTTATCGTTATCATAGTACTTTATTTTTAATTTTTATGCAAAAAATAAGTATATTAAATAATTATACAAAACCTTGGTAGTAATTATTTTATTAAGAACAATATCAAATAAATGGTTATAAAAATATTATAATAAATATTATATAAACTAATTAATGTTCTAAAAGAATTTTATAGATACCTATTACATGTTAGGAATCTATTTAATATTTTAGTTCTAACATATCATCTGTTTGAATTTTATTTAAATTCAAATAAATCAATAGTGATATAATTGACACTATTGATATTTTATAAAAATAACATATTATTAATTTTTTTATAAATCACAAAAATATTTAAAAATTATAAATTAAAATATATATGATCTTAAATTTTATAAATTATCCAATTATGTATAATTAAAAACACATAAGTAAATATTTATAACAATTTAATATTTAGAATATTATTACCACAAATAAGATAAAATAGATTAAATAAGGATAAATAAAATTGACAAGGTTTAAAATATTTTCCCAACATATCTAAATTTTATTGGCTGGTGAAATAAAAACCCTATATCATCTCATCTTTTATGTTGAGTCATTTGGGAGGATTTTAATTGGGGTTTGAGTTTATTATAAATTAATATTCTGGAGATTTCCAAAAGTTCCCATCAACTCTCTTATAAAAGGGCACCTCCTCCATCTTCTCTTCACTCCATTTTGAGTCTCCAGCCTTAGACAACCCCTACCAATTCCTCTTATCAACCTCCCCAGTTACATTATACAGGTCATGGTCTTCTTCAACGACCAACTCTAGTGCCCTATTAGGAAGTTTAAAATAAGCACGTCGAGGAAGAAGTAATCTCTTCTACCAATTCTTTCATGTTTCGCTATTCTTCTACTTCCTATTCTTTAGTTGTTTCATTATAATGTAATAAAATCAGAATAACTAATATACTGATATGTAATTAAAAATATTAAACAACCCTATTTCACTTTTTATCTATCCTATGAAAAATGAAATCACAGCGCGCACGTACATATGACTTACCGTCTCCACACCATGGTGTAAGCTGTTTTTCCACCACCACCTTACATGGATTGGTATAATGTTGGAAATAATAACTATATATGATTATAACAACATAATACTAATTTTATGATATTATATTATCCACTCCAATTCCATTCAATAATTATTGGAATGATATCATCGCTCGTGCGTACGTACAAATTACCGTCTCCACGATGCAATGAGATTCATTATCCATGTAAAATGTTCAAGAATTATTATAATGTATATATAATAAGTAATAAAGAAATATATGACATAATAATGCTACTGGATTTATGTATATATACACGTCATTTACTTCCATACAATTTAATAAGGAAACAAAAATAGCGTTCATTGGTACATACAGCCTACCATCTCCATGAACGATGTATTTCATTCCATTTATTGATCTATTATATATATTTATATACTGAACATATATTATATATAAATAATTTTTTACATTCTGTAAATATGTAATCATGATCTAAGTAAACATATGAATAAATACAAGTCAAAACATGTATGATAAATGAAACGAATTTACCCAAAACACTACTTTAACATGAAATTGAAAAAAGAACGGGTAATATAAAGTTGTAAGTGAATCATATATATTATTATGGTTCTTATATAGGTTAAAAAAATGTTTAAACCCGCTATACAGGAGTTTCAGATAGATACGGAAGAAATTGGACCTACGGTAAGGGATACTTATTTTAATCTCCTTATAATCCGAGATTGTTTATTCGTAAGTATTTACTAGGGTTATATTTATCATCAATGCCCATGTTTTATAGAAAATGTTTTCATAAAGTTTTTACTATTCTTCCATGTAATTTTAAAGTAGAGTTTATATATTTTTGACTTTTACCACATGGTATGGAATGAATCTTTCTTTTGTTTACCATACGAGGTACTTTTTGACTTTTTCAGCAAAAGTACAAGAAAAATATTTTTTTAACTTATACAACATGAACATATATTTACAGTTTCATAATGGCTTATTTTCATGAAGCTCCCTCTTGATGATTTCATGATTATTTTCATCAAAACTCATTTTCTTTTAAAATTTTATGACATTTTGTCAAAAGAAAATGATTTTGAAGAAGAAAATATATTTTCCTTAAGAACTAAGTTCAAGTGTTTTATAAAAATTATTTTCCATCTAAGATGATATCGTGTTATGTTTCTATCCCTATTATTATATTAATTTGAATATGATATGATGGAATTATTTTTATGAAGTCATTTTATCTTATATGGATTATGTTATGATGGCATGATGTTTATGATTCCCATTCTATTACATGGGTTATGATATGATGTATGATTTATGATTTTGTGGCACAAAAAAGAATTATTTCATTATGATATGGGTGGGACCTATATCTCCCTCCAATTCATTAGGTAAATATTTATATCTCATGAGATAGACATGGATGGAATGGAATGTAAATTTAGTTCAGTATTTTAGGGCTAGAACGACAAGTAAACATGGTTCAGTAATAGACTTTGTCCACTATGATGGTCTTGGAAGCAATGCCTTGGCTACTTTTGAAATCATATAATGTGCTTAATGGTTTTCCATAGTTACATGTTTTAATCCCATGCAATTTTATCCTGATTAATGTTACTTTGTGATATATGCCTTATGTACTACCAAGATTTATGCCATTAATCATGATATTTATGTTTTATGTCAATGTTATTACGTTCAAATATTTATGGATTGTTTTATGTTCTCCATGTTTACCCTTACTAAGAATTTGAACTCACCCTTTTTATATTTTGTTTTCCCCAGGATATAAAGAAACTTTTTAGGAAATAAAACAAAAGGGGAAGATCTTTATAGTAGATGTTGATGCTCTTTCACCCTGATTTGAAGATTATGTTCTGAGTTTCCAAAGTCACTAAACTAATACGGTATTTGGGTGTCTGTTTTTGTCGTGTATTAAATATTCTGCAAAAGTAATTTCATGTCTATGTACGTCAATATTGGGTCCCTACATTTGGTATCAGAGAGAAGGTTTAGTTAATCATCGGAAATTAGGATGTGAAAACTTTAGTGAGATCCATAGAGATATTTCTAAGGTATGTCTAGGGATGTCCGTAAGGTTAAGTATAAAGTATCGGTAACAATCCTAGAATTATGGAAACGATCATGAACAACATATGATTAATCCTAAGATGTTAGATATTGAAGGTAATCCATCTTTATTATGTGGTTTTCTTATTATTATTTTTTCCTCTCACACAATTCTTTTTGGGATTTAGAAAATATCTAGAAATAGGAAGGATCATGTTAATAGAAAATATGATGGACAATGAAATGATATTCATCCTAATCAACCAAATGAAAGGATATTTGGAAGGAAAAACATTGTTATTATGCCTAATCAGTAATCTCATAGTATGAACAATAATATCAACTTTGTTAAGTTTCCTAACTCATCTAATAAGAGAAAGATGGAGTTTCATGATGATCATAGAGAAAGGAAAGTTTAATTTCCCCCATGTAAATAATGTAGTAAGAGGCATCAAAGAGAATGTTTCAAAGGAACTGGAAGATGCTTTGGGTGTTGTGAAGAAGGACACAAAGTGAGTAATTGCAAAGGAAAAGGTTCAGTAAACACAATGGACATGGATAATGGTATTGATAAGACATCAACAAAGGTTAAATGTTTTAAATGTGGAATGTACGGGCATTATGAAAACCAATTCCCTAAGGGAAAATCTCATGAAGTGAATCAGAATGGTCATATGATAAGTATTTATTTTGATGATGATGAAGAGACTAAAAATGATATATGAGATGAAAGAAGTGTTGAGGAATAAAATGATGAAGCTCAGTCAATGGTTTAAGAAGGTAGTGGAATAATTGAATGTCTATCAAGAATAATATATGGTTCTATGGAATAAAGAAAAATCTAAGGATTGATATACTATTTTTTTCCCTTGAGTATTTGAAAGTATATATTGAATGGTACCAGTAACCATGAAAAGTGATTGAAATATTTTTTTAATGCAGATGATATGCGCATAATAAAGTGATAAGGAGAAAATAATATGCTTGATAGTATTAATGATCTCATGATTGATATAAGGACAATGTTATATCATGGTTTGAGTATATATAATTTTTGTGATTTTGGTATATTGAAAGAGATTACTTTTGACAGAATTCATGTTTTCACTAAGGTTCAAAGGTAATGCATGTTTCAATAATAAATGATTAAGGTATTCAAATGTTTCAAATGTGACCAACATGATATATCTTATTATATATGGGGGATAAATGATGGTATTAACATGCATGGTAGATGGCCTTTCTAGTAATCGCTTTCTTTATGCTGTGAGTTTGGACAGAAGTTTTTTGGATAAGTCTAATGATTGGAATGGATTAAGTTAGACATCAGACAGTATTATTTAAGGCAAGAACTTATTTATATTATTTCTAAAATGTTATAATATTACAGTTTTAGAAAAAGGACAACATGTAGGATGGGCGACAACCCATCACGTCGGATAAAGCTACGAGAATAGAACCCACAACAAAAGTGAGACATGCCTTTATCACCTTCCAAAGGCCTACATGAAGTCCCTTGTTAGTAAAAATTAGATACATTTTATTAAGTGGTATGATAGATGAAGTATAAGTCCATTTTTGGAACCATATATGATTAACCTCACCATATATGACCTTATGTATATTTAATATCTTGTGATAACCTTTTTTGTGAAAAAGATAGATGGAATGACTAACCATTCTATCACATGATCTGCTAATACTTTAAAAAATGAAAAATTCAACATAATTTATTTAAATACATGATGAAGTGGAAAATGTTCATGGAATGACAAACGATGATATTGCCATGAAATTAATTAAGTATTTATCCTTATGCAAAAATTCATCAACTTTAGGGAAATGATCTTGAAAACCACAATTTTTGTCCTAGTACCCTCATATTCGATGAATCAGATGGTACCATAGATCATCACAAATTTATGGCTTTTTTACTATAGTCTTTTTCATCACCATGTTCTCTATGACTCTTTATCAGAACATGATGGTTAAATTTCTCTTCTATATCCATATTTTCACCTATATTCTCCTATATGAAAACCCAGTGATGAGTTACTTTTTGTATCTGTTATCCTTATAAAGTTCCTTTTTAAAATAAAGTTCTAGTATTACTTTTTACGATGTCAGTTTCTATGAAAGAAACTTTCAATTAGTAAACCATTTATATCCCTGACGAATTTTGAGGGTGAAATTCATTATAAGGGGGTAGAATGTAACACACCGAGATATTATGAGAAATATTCTTTTTAATTTCATTGATGCCTTGGGTTATATGATACACCAAGAATATATTGCACTATATGAAACACTGTATTACCTTATAGTATATGAAAACACTATTCTTGTCTTGTGTTGAACGCAAGAGAAACCTTTCTCAATAGCATGTGTTGTACGCAATACCGAGTTTCACTAAAAAACGATAGATTGTTATAATATTTTTATGAACTAGCCGTTTTGAAAATTATTAATCACATTTTGAATTTTATAACATTATCATTCATCTTACACATATTCTAGAACATGGTATGAGAACAAAATTAATTATTTTGGGTAAAATATTTATTTTTCAAAAAAAATCAGTTTTTCCGCCTTTTAATGGAATGCCCACTATAAATCTAGTTTTCGACACGTGTATGAGTTCAATTTGAAAAAATAAAAATATTAATTGCAATAAGTATATAAAAATTTACTTTGGGTAATTTTTTAATATTTTTCTGATAACTTTCATATTTTGATGAATAGTATAAATATGGTTAATTTTAATTAAAAAAACATTTTTCATCAAGATGATTTATATGGTTAAATTATAATATTTAATGGTTTTAAATTATAAGTAGAATGTATTTTTACCATTTAATATAATTTATGTCATTATCATTAATTTTTCATTGAATTCATAGGAAAAATCATTTTAATCTTCTACAATGTTTTAACTTTTAAAACCTGTTTTCTCACCAGCAGGATTAATTTTAAATTAAATACTAATACTTATGTCTATTGAATTTGGAAAAAAGGATTCCATATTTGGAATCAGTGGGTCCAAATTATGTTAATAAGAAACTTTTTATTTTTGGGCATTATGAATAGTAACTATGGTAAATTTTATTTACCACAATTAAAGGTAAATCAGGTAATTATGGGTAAAAATAATATTATAAAATTACTCTAAAACCTGTATTAATATAATTGGATGATTATATTTCGTCCTAAAACATTTTTGGGTCTAAATGAAATATATTATAGCCCACTTATATGATATTAAGACCTTTAATTTATTTTATTTAAATGAAAGTGAAATATGTCTCACTCAAACATTAATAATTAAATTATTTTTAATATAAGGTTATAAAAAATATTAATTCAATTATAAATACTAATTTGAATTCTAAAATGTTTTTATTTATTATGTTAATTTATTTGTAATTTTTAAGAAATATATAATTACCTTAATAGCTTATACATTAATGATGCAGAAATTATTTATTTAGTGAAAAGTCAATAATATAGTTTTTATTAAAATAATAATACCCCGCAAAAGGCCCAAACACTTTACCAAAACTTATTGTTCGAGTTTATATACACCATAATCATACAAGTGTTGACTTGTAGACCATTTGGAGCCTTATAAAACATATTATAATATTTATATTATTTTATTTTAAATAATGTAAAAGTTGTCACCTTCATAATTTAATAAACACATCATTTTAAAAGTTGGGTGGTTTAGAAGCTAAATTTGACTAAAATTATTATTAAGAAATCTATTAGATTTATATTCATCATAGTGTTTTATTTTAATTTTTTATGCAACAAATAAGTATATTAAATAATTATACAAAAATGTTGTAGTAATTATTTTATTAAGAACAATATCAAATAAATGATTATAAAAATATTAAAATATATATTATATGAACTAATTAGTGTACTAAAATAATTTTATAGATAAATATGAAATGTCAGGAATCTATTTAATATTTTTTGAACATATCTTCTATGTGTATTTTCTTTAAATTCAAATAAATAAAAAGTGTCAAAATTGACACTATTGATATTTTATAAAAAAGCATATTATTAAATTGTTAACAAATCAAAAACAAATATTGAAAAATTATAAATTAAAAGTTATATGGTCTAAAATTTCATAATTTATCCAATTATGGAATATTAACAACACATAAGTTATTATTTATAACAATTTAAAATTTAGAATATTATTACCACAAATAAAATTAAATAGATTAAATATGGATAAATCAAATTGATAAGGTTTAAAATAATTTCCCAAGATGTCTAAATTTTATTGTATGATGAGATTAAAACCATATCTCATCTCATTTTCTAATTTGATTCATTTTGGAGGTTTTCAATTGGGTTTTGAGATTATTATAAATTAATATTTGAGAGGTTTCCAAAAGTTCTCCTCTACTATCCTATAAAAGGGAACGTCCTCCCTCTTCTCTTCACTCTATTTTGAGCCTTCAAGTTCGACCAAACCCTTCCAATTCCTTTTCCGAAACTCCCTAGTTACATTATTGAGGTCCTAGTATTATTCAAAGACCAAATCTAGTGCCCTAAGAGGAAGTTTAAAATAGGCACATCGAGGAAGAGGTAATCTCTTCTACCAATTCTTTCAAGTTTCTTTATTCTTCTACATCATATTTTTCAGTTGTTTCATTATAAATTAATAACATCATTATTACTAATATACTTATATGTCATTATAAATATTAAAAAAACCCTATTTCACCTTCTATCCATCCTACAAAAAACCAAATCAACGCGCGTGTGTACGTACAACTTACCATCTCCATGTCATGGTGTAATCTGTTTTTCCACCACTACCTTAGTTGGATGGGTATAATTGTGGAAATAATAACTATATATGATTATTATAACATAATAATAATTCTATGATGTTATATCATCCAATAAAATTCCATTCAATAATCATGGGAATGATATCATTGATTGTGCGTACGCACGGATTACCGTCTCCATGATGCGACGAGATTCATTCTCCACGTTAACCGTTCAAGAATGATTATAAAGTTTATATAATAAGTAATCATGAAATATATTACATAATAATGCTACTGGATTTATATATATATATATATGTCATTTACTCTCATTCAATTTAATAAGGAAACAAATACAACGTTCATGTGTACGTACGGCCTACCGTCTCCATGAACGGTGTATTTCATTCCATTAATAGATCTATTATAAATATTTATATGATGAATATATATTATATATAAATCATTTTTTACATTCTTGAAATATATAATCATGATCTAATTAATTATATGAATAAATAAAAGTCAAAACATGTACGATAAATGAAACAATTTTACCCAAAACGTTGCTTTAACATGGATTCAAAAAAAAGAACGAGTAATATAAAGCCGTTAGTGAATCATATATATTATTATGGATCTGTTACAAGTTAATAATATTTTTAAACCCACTATAAAGAAGTTTTAGAAACATATGGATGAAATTGGACCTACAGTAAGGGATAATTATTCCAATCTCATTCTTATCTGAGATTGTTTATTCGTAAGTATTTACTGGGGTTATATTTATCATCCATGTCCATGTTTTATAAAAAATGTTTTCATAAAGTTTTTTATATTCTTCCATGTATTTTTAAAGTCATTTTTACCTCTTTTTTACTTTTACCACATGGTATGGATGGAATCTTTCTTTTGTTTACCATAGGAGGTACTTTTTGACTTTTCAGAAAAAATTACGAGAAGAATATTTTTTAACTTATATGTCATGAACATATTTTTATGGTTTCATAATGAATTATTTTAATGAAGCTTCCTCTACAATATTTCATGATTATTTTAAAAAAAATCATTTTCTTCTAAAATGCCATGCCATTTTGTGAAAAGAAAACTATTTTCAAGAAGAAAGGATATTTTCCTCAAGAACTATATTCAAGTGTTTTATCAAAAAAATTTCCCATATAAGAGGATATAGGGTTATTTTCATATCCCTATTATTAAATTTATTTTATTATGTTATGATGGAATTTTTTTTATTAATTCATTTTATCTCATATGGATTATGTTATGATGGCATGATGTTTAATAATCCCATTCTATTACATGGGTTATGGTATGATGTATGATTTATGATTTTATGGCACACAAAAGAATGATTTCATTTTGATATGGGTGGGACATATATATCCCTTCAATGAATTGGGTAAAAATTTATATCTCATGAGATAGACATGGCTGGAATGGAAAGTAAATCTGGTTCAGTATTATAATGCTGGAATGGAATGTAAACCTGGTTTAATAATGGACTTTGTCCTCTATGATGGTCTTGACAGTAATTCCTTGGCTACTTCAGAAATCATTTCATGTTCTTAATGGTTTTTCTTAATTACATGTTTCATTCCCATGATATTTTATCGTGATTAATGTTCATTTGTGATTTATGCCTTACGTACTGCCATGATTTATGTCATTACTCATGATTTTGATGTTTCATGTTCATGTTATTACATTCAAATTTTTATGGTTTATTTTATGTTCTCCATGCTTACCATTACTAATCATTTGAGCTCACCCTTTTTATGTTTTCATTTCCCTAGGATATAAAGAAATTTTTTAGGAAAGAAAAAAAGGGAATATCTCTATGGGATATGTTGAATATCTTTCACCATGATTAGAAGATTATGTCCTGAGTTTCCAAAGACACTAAAATAATACGGTCTTTTGGCTTCTGTTTTGGTCATGTATTAAGTATTCCGCTAAAGTAATTTAATGTCTATGTATATCACGTTTGGGTCTCTACAAGTGTTATTTATTAGGATATTTGAAAATAGTTATTGTAAAAACTACAATATGTTTTAGTTTTCTCGATAGTTTGGATACATTCAGCTACTGATAAGGTGAGTCTTCCTGGGGATCCATGAGGAAAGGTATTGATGTATCCTTAATCAACTTTTGTGGATGTTAATGGATGAAGGAATAGGTGAGGTCATTCTGCTTCCAACCACAAATACTAATGTTAGTATCTCTGAAAATTGTATAGTAATTTGGAAACAACATATACAAGTGAAATCCTACACTGGTTCAGGAGGAGGGTTGTTCCAAAAAACAAGTTGAAATAGCAGCAGGGTATTAGACTGTTTTCTCATAGAAGTGATTTCCAAGAATTGGGGAATCTTGTTGGAGAAGTTGTGGGGGAATTATAGGGTTTTGTTTCACCCCTCCTTATAGTAGAGTAGGGATTTATCAGAATCATCTATGAGAGAATGAGGAATGCTCTAGATCCATGATGATAAGTATTGGCGATGCTTTGAGGAAGGAACTATAGTATCTGGTGCAGTAGGGAACTGATGCCACCTTTCCCATGCTCTTGGCAGAATAGGGAATTTTATGGTTGTCCCTGGTAGTGTATAAAATATAGATGAGGTTTAGCCAAGATGGAATAGGTATTCTGTATGTTGGAAAATTATGATCATGGCTTATGAAGACTTCCAAGAGATATTTTCCTTCCTGGAGGAGATATATGCCTTCACACCCCAACACATGGAGAACGGTTCCACCACTACTAGATACAAATGATGTTCAATGTGAAAAATAAAGAGAGATCAACTGTTGAGGCACCAACGCATGATACATCAATCACTAGTACTGATATATAGTGTTCCGGTAATAAGGAGTCTCAGGGATCTATAAATGCCTGGGAAAATTCTCTATAGAGTGGATAGGTCATTCCCTTGGACAATGACCTGATTGAGTACTTATCTAGAAAAGGTATGTTTTTAAATTGTTCCCTTCTACTATCATTTCCATATATTAATGTTTCTAAAGTGAGATTTTATTTTATGTTAGAAGTAGTAAGGGAGATCCAAGGTGACTCCATTTAGGGAGATATTAATGCCTCCAAAAAATCTAGGGATCCCACCTTGGAGTCTTCATGTACTATATCATAGGTAACGTTAACTAAAAATTGTGTCAAAGGAGAGGTTTATGATTCTATGGACCTCCCAGTAATCTATGGGGGATTATTACCTAATATTTTCAGGGTAAATTCTACACCTAGTGAGGTACATTGCCCTTGGTTTCCCATTATTAATGTCCACTCCCTTCAACGTGAGACAGGATATAAATTATTGACTGGAAATTAACTTTTTTATTATCAAAACACTTTTGAGGAAAAAGTGAGAAACCGGAAGATCCAACATTACAACTAAATAAAACCAATAAAGATAATATACGAGATTAAGACTATAGGATCTGTCTCTCCCCTGCAACTACAACGTGATAACAAGTCTTCACCATCACGTGACTGCTCAACTAAATGTCCCGTGCAGAGTTTCACAGGCCCGATACCGATGGCAGAGTCATACCCTCTCAAACTTCCAAATCCAAATGTCATTCTCAGGTGAAAGATTTGTGCTCTATACCTCATCAAAAACTGATCCAAGTAGTGTTCTGGTTTAAAACACACCAAAACTTCGCAGAGAGATCTTACAGAAGATTAATCAAAAAATATATCACGAACAATAGAGGAACAACCAAAGAAATAAGGTAGAATCAACCAAAACCACGAGCATATTCCTACAAAACCAACAGAAGTTCCTCCAAAACAAGACACAAAATCACCAACAAAAAAATGCCTCACTTGATCCTCCAGGGACCATCAAACCAGAAACGCACTCCAAAAAACCAGAACACACTGATCACCATTCATCCCCCATCCATCGAACCCTGAAAGAAAAATATTTTGCACACACTCAAAGAGAACAACCTGCAAGACAACATCGGACCCCATGCCACTGGATGAAGCCAGAAGAGATGGACCCAAAGAAGAATCCAAGCTGCAAGTCCAAATCAAACTCAAATGAGGTCTTCTGATTCCAATGAATTAATGTGTTTTTTCATTTATGTAGCCTCAATCTGGGTTGTACTTGGTATCCCAGTGTAAATTTCTATTGTTACAACTGGTGCTGAGGGGTCCCCAGGATTGAAATTTTTCATTCTATACCTGATGAATTTATTTCATCAAAAATCTCATATATTTTAAGTTATTTTTTATAAAAAATTAATGGTTTATTTTTTTCATAGGTAAAACTGACTGACATGTTATTGTTTAAAATAATGATCTATAGAGTGTGTTCCCAACATACATATATGTATGGGGGAGTTTGGGTGCTTCCCCATATATCCCAACAGACCCTTAGAGTGTTGTATGTTTAGGGTGAGCCAAAACTTTCCCTAGGAGGGTGATATATTGTATGTTGGGATATGACTATAAGGGTTTCCAAACCCATTGATGGAAAATGTGTTTCTACTAGTTGAGATTCTGACAAGAACATATCATCTCCCAATATAAAGTTTAGTCCATCCAATGGGATCCCATAATATGATCCTTCAGCTACTATTCACATGGATTTTCTATAGTATGCACCATTTCCACCAAATGAATTTAATTTTTTTAGATTATATGTTGCTATAGAGAACCAAATTGTCCGATGAAAGGAATAGTGGATCATTCATAACATTATCACTTGTACTCAAGAACCATTTTTAGTGTGTCTGATGGGGTGTTTTCATGACTTGATATGGAACATGGGAACTGAAGTGGTCAATGATTATGACCTCTATGTGATGGACCATGATTATCTCACTAAGAAGGTGCATGGAAAAAAATCAAGAGTTTGGTGTCTCTTCTAATAATGAAAAATATGATGGTACCAAGAATCACCAAGAATCCACCTAATAAAATACGCAGCTGGAAGATAAATCATGTGAGTACAAAATTTTAATAAAGTTTTAAGTAGGGATTATGATCCAACCGAGGGCCCTGTTGGCGGTGGATGAGGCTACAACAATAGGGGTGGAATCATTGGTGTCCATGCTCCATACTAAGATGAATAGAGTGTGAATTAAGGATGATTTGTTTTTCCTGGTTCTTGAGGATGAAGTGATATATATTCATAGGATACAAGAAGTTCTTGAGGGAACTATCCTAAGTTTTGTTGGGTTGGATTTCATGGTTAATGAGGAAAAGGGAAGAGGCACACTAGAAATAAAGGATAGGCTCCAACATTTGGATCACCCTTCCGAAAATTTGATTTTTGTTTGATTTAAATTACTTTTATTCTTAAGTTTTCTTATATTTTTTGTACCTATATAAAATTTATGAAAGAACCAAAAATTAACCCCTATTCCCCTGTGAATCATTCTCATTGTGGGAAACAAGGGACAACCATAGATTTATAATTCACATGAGAGTGTCAGACAAGGTATGAACACTCGTGGTCTAAACAATTTATTTTCCACCGAATATATCTTATCTATGAATGATTTGGTTATAGAGTGGTCATCTCTGAATATTCAGATTATATTCTCATTATTCACTAGTTTAAAAAAGGTTGATTCTAGGGGTGTGGAATTCTCCCCAAGAAATAGGGTGTGATAAAGAGTGTGATTCAATATTACCAGAATCTAGAGTAGAAAGGGTGTTACAGGATGATAGAATTTAAATATTTAACAAGTTCGAAACTTATATTCCACTATCACACCATCATGTATGAAAAAAAACTAATGAGGTTTATCCATTTACCATATTTGAAACATGGGACCTTAAAAGATTTTGTAAAAAGTTTTTTTTGGAGTTTGTGCCTCGGATGATAGGTGAGCTAATGTGGATCAACACCATTTATGTTATGGTTCACGTTCAGATGTGAAAGATGATATAGATCAAAATATTGGAATACAAAATGACTGGGGATAAACCAAGGGAATTTTCTAATAGAGTTAAACACTCTCAAGATTACTCTGTTGTGTTTCTGAGCAGATTGGGTGGGTGTATTATTCTGAATGAAGGCCATTCTCATCTTCCATGGGGAGAATCAAATTTTATACCAAGTGACATTCAAGGACCTAAAATGGTCTATTATGTGACTAGAACCAGTCGGGTAAAAGGGATTCATAGGAGATGGCATAATAATATTTTTAGTTTTATGTAATTTGATGAGGATGAAGGGAATGTAGTATAATGTCATGAAACATAGACATTGATCATGAAGTTCAATGTTGTGCATTTATGATAATGTAAAATTTAGTTTAACATCATGTGAAAAAGATATGAGAACCAACATGAATAAATCCCTCCATTTCAAGGAACTTGGATGTGAGAAAAAAAGGTATAATCTCTTAGAAGAGATCATGAAGAAATGGGGGTTAAGATTTTGCTATAACATTTTCCTGAAATGGTGGTGTCCACTAAGCATATCTTGGATTTTTAGGGTTCTTGTTGGGTCCTAAAATCTGTTTACCTATTTATTTACACCTTCATCATTTTTCCAAGTCACATGAGTTGCATGGGAGGTGATAGCCTAACTTTTAGTCACATTTCCCTTATGTCTTTTCAAATTTATTAACGTTTGTTCCTATTGAATTTGGAAGTTTAAAGATATTATAGTTGGTCCAAGGTTAGAAGTTAAAGGTAAAATATCTTGTACTAGGATTTTCAAATATTTTATGGTCGTAATTCTTGGACCAATAGTAGGGGAAGTGTGTCGTTATAATTATCATGCGCTATAAAAGAGAAAAAACATGACGACAATGGAGGTCCGATGAGGGCCCCATGTAGTAAAAGGAATCTTCGAGACATTTCACACAAAGTATAAGGTCATGATTACTAGACCATGGATCCTATTTTATGTTGTAATAGTGCACAAAAAAAGGTCTCCCAAATTTTATGGTCATAATTCTTAGACCAATTGGGGTGGGCATCTCAAAATAATTTTTCTGGCATGAATGGGAGGTATCCAAACATGGAATCAGGGCCAAGGAGGCCTGAAGCCACATGACACATTCCCAGGGAGACTCTCAAATAATTTTAAAGTTTTTATTCCTTGAAATGGTTAACTAGAATAATTTTCAATGAGTTTGGGATGAAAATTTCAACATTCCAATTCAAGGGGAACCTACACGTCTCAACATTGTAAAGGGAAATTCTCTCTTAACTCTTCATATCACATGAATCATTATTTATGTGAGAAATAAGGAGAAGTTAGTAAGTTCCCATCATTACAATGGAGAGTGTGATAATGGGAAAAGAAGTCAATTAAGGGAATTCGAAATGGTGTCGACATACTTAATCACCATATGTGGGAATACAGTAGAATGAAACATAGTGTGTTGAGATTCCCCACTTGGGTATTGGATGTGGTAAGGAAGGTAAATTATGAATTCCAAAATTTGGACTAAATAAGGGGTAGACTAATTTGTGGGTAGTAAATAATGGATATGTTTTAAACACAAGTTTAATAACCACACCATTATAGGATGAGGAGAAAGAATTTTATATTAATTGTTGACCATGATTGAAACATAGGAACCATCATCTTTTTCTAGAGATATTTTAAGCTATTTTTATAGGATAGTATGTGATATAATGTGTCCAAGAGTAATTTTTTAGGGGGTATATTTTTATTGGTATGATGATGAGGATCCAAACCAAATGAATAATGATATATGAATTTAGAAGCGGGGGATGTCTCCGGGTAAGTTGAGCGATCGGTGAGTTATCCCACCACATGCTCGAATGTTCTAGATAAACATACCACCTAGTAAGGATCATGTTTGAATCAGAGGTGAAGGAGCCCAAAATTCATTAGTGTGGGGGACCCAAGATATGATATCTAGGTTTTTCTACATTTCTCATGGAAATGTGAGTTAAGATACATGGAGTTTTGAAGTACGTCATGGTGGAATACTGACAACATAATGGTGGTGTGCTCTCTAGTGAAGATGGTAATTCATCCCAATATTATTATGGGGAATCCCATGTTTATCACATAGGGTATGACTACATTTTAACATTCTGTGATGAAGAAATTTGTTTTGGTAATATTACCAAACTGCAATTTTGGGTGAACACGCTACAACCACTCATAAATGAGCAATGGTGAATGGGTTATCACTACAATATGACAATAAATGTCAATTAGATATCATTATAACATCAACATAGAGGTGAATAGAATATCACCAATATTTCAGTCAATATGAATGAATAATAAATCCAAAAAATTAGTAGTAAAGGTAAATGGATCCTCTTATGTCCAATATTAACCATTGGTAACATGGTTATCACCAGAACATCATGAATATATAATGTGAATGGTTAATCACTAAATGTAATCCATAGACATATGGAATAAGTTATCACTGTATATATAATCAATAAACCTATTAAAGGGTTTACAACTATGTTCATAATGAAAAACATCATAAATTGTATATAAATATACACTAAATTAGTAAACATTGTAAAGGGGTTATACCCATACACATTATTAATAAACATAGTGGACATATTATCAATATACATATAATCATTAACCATACTGAACGTATTATCACTATAAAAACAATAAATATATATATTTAATAGGTTATCACTAAACATATAATCAAAAAACATATTGAAAAAGTTATATACATACACATAATCAATAATCATGGTGAATGGGTTATCAATATACACATAATAAATAAATATAGTAAATGGGTTATCACCATATGAATAAAAAAATTTCACCAAATTTTATAACTATAGTGAATGGATTTTCACCATATGAATTGGTCTCACTGGTGGATTTTACTCACTAAATTACCCATAACTTATATTTTTGTGAACATAGAACACAAAATTAAGGATTAAAAAACTCTTTTCATGGCTTCGGATCACAAAAAATATGTATATTGCTATTTGGTTTCACCAAAGTGGGAACATTCTATATCATTTATAAAAAAGGATTTATAAAAAAATATCCTTAATCATATACTTTCATTTAATCATCCTAGAATTCTTATAAAATCTATAAAAGGATTCCACAAAAAAATATATAAGAATGGAAACCACATATGGGTTTAAATTATAAGGTCTCCTGTAATTTTTTGGAGGAAAAATAGATATTGATGACCATGGATATATAGAAATAGAATTAGATGATATATAATTGTCTAGATATCTCATACTCAACCCATATTAACCATGGAAACCTCATTTGGTATTTTCCTAGGCCATTCACATACTCTATAATGCACCCATATATTATAGGACACTATATAATTAGATAAAATGGAAGAATAATTTATGGACCACCTACTATATAGTCATAGATTCATATTCATTAAATATCATCAAATGTCTTGACCTCAAAGGAAATCAATCCCTAATTATAAAAATAACCCAGATTTGGAAATTCAGGTATAGTACAATGATATTAGTGAGATATAAAAAATAATGCAAGGAAGAAACTCATAATTAACTTTAGAAATCAAATATGATTGAAAAATTTTTATTTAGTTCTTGAATTTGGGAGAAACCTATCATAAATGAATCATCCATAGAGGAGGTGGGTAGCTCGAACCTTTGGAATGAAAAAGAAGATGAGTAAAATAGTTTTAAAAAATATTATCCCAAACATATCAAAAGGTATATTTATTAAAACATGGTGCATGTGTTCCCACTAGAACACTGATGGGATATTTTAGGATTCATTGCATCTCCACTTGACCCTCCCCCCATTTTTGGGGGGAAATAGCCCATGCACTTGACACTTGAAGTATAATAGAATCTCACAATGAATCTGGTGGAAATTTCTTCCTATTAATATTTCCACTACCTCACCAACTTCCTCCAAACTCGATCATTGGATTCCACCAGCACTGAAAATTATAAAAAAAACTATTAGTTCATATTTTTTCATTGAGGTAAAAATACTTTTCAATTATACAAATACCAATTTTTTTTAATTTAATTGATGTTATCTTGAGAGTATCAGAGGTTTTAGGATCATTCGTGAAGGTTTGGGGCCCAGAGTTATTATATTTGGAGATGTAGGATGAGTTTCATGGTTAGTGTATGTGTTGGTTGACCATGAACCACAATAGTGAATCTTAGAAAGGGTGGATAATGGGTTGATAAAACCATGTAAAATGAGCATGTAAAATGTGTATGATATAAAATTTATTTCAACTTCACCATTCATGGTTTTCATAGGGTTTGTCTAACCATGAACTTAGACCATGAGAGGCGTAGTTCTCTTAGAAAGTGTGGACCCATTTTAGGTGCGTAGTTTGGAAACCCCTTTAGAAACACCACAAGGAATTTTAAATTTTTTGGAAATGATTATTTTCCCCTCATTTCACATAAAACTATAACTTCATTTTACCCTCCTCCATTTACACACAAGTATGTTCAATGGCTCTCTGCCTTCTTCTCTTCATATCTTTTGTAAAATTTAACCCATTTTAAACATGATTTATTCTTCATCAATCATGTTGGAACACCCTCAAATTATCTAACACTCTTTTTTCCTTTTATACTTAGTTTTCGTCACCATAATTTATGTTATCTCTATGGGAGCTAACATATCCTATTTTAATGATTTTATGGTTTTCCAATTTCTATAATTCCATCCAAAATATAAGTTTTATACTAGATGAGGAGTCTTTTATATGTATTTGGTATGTGGTCTATTACTTTTCCCTAACTATCCTAGAGTTTTTAACTTCAATCATTATACCACTCATAGAACATTCTGTGCACTACCCCTAAATTCCATATTCCTTTAGGTTGTCATATAATCCTTGACCATGATGTTCCATGAGACTCATTGACACCATTGGGGGATGATGAATTCAACTCAAACCACCCCACATGGTGTGCTTTATTTAATACCCTAGAAATCCATTATTTGATTTTAACAAAAACAATCTTTTGGTGGGTTTTGCTTTTCAAATATAAAACGTAATAAAAAATTGAATTAATTGAATTGTTCAATGGAATTGATACTTCACTTGACCATGTGATAAATTATCTATGATGATAGAATACAACTATGGACCTCAATAACTTTGTTATAGGTTTTTCCTTCTTTGTGTAAGAATTGGATTCTCCGTATGGAATTCCTTGTGTGAACTCATATGATGCCAAAAAATCATTAATGTTAATGATAATAAATACAACCATATTTGATTCTGTAAAGACCCAGAATTTCCATGTAATTTTTTTTAAAATAAATTGAAATTTTACGAATCCACAAAAATTGATGGCGTGTGATTCCAAGTTCCAGTGTTCCCATAATCAATTTCTGATGTTTTCTTCGGGTACGTTTAGTAAACTTACGAGGGAGTTTTTCTAACATTTTAACCGGTGCTCGGAATTGAAATATGAGGGCACAGTTGAAATCATAGTGCTGGTATTCGCTTAATAAGACTTTCACCTCGATGGAAGTTGGTCAAGGGTGAAAGTTAGTTTTTGGGTTTTTCATGGAATCAATAAAATAAAAAAAACACACGTTTTATTTTATTTTGTTGTAACCAAACTCCTTGTGGAAGTTTAGGTTTTGGGACCAGAAAACCATAACCTCTCATGAGAGGTTTTGGTGGGGGGGACCAACCGAACCATAACCTTCAACGAGAGGTTATGGTGGTGGGGACCACTTGGGACTAAACCCCCCTTTTAATTGAGAGAAACTCTCAACTCCCTTCATTAATTTGGAAGAGCTTATTGACTTCCTCCACATTAATTGTGCCAATGCACCACTTTAATTGTGCCAATTATCCTTTAATCAATTAATCCTTTTTTAATATAATTCCAACGACTTAATAGATATCTTATTCTATTATTTTGAGGATATTTTTTCATTTTTGTTGAATTGGGGAGAGGAGGAGCCTTGGGAGGAAGCTCCCAATGAAGAATGCTCCACCAATGAAGAACACCAATAAGGAATGCCTTCGACTATGAAGAATGACCTCAGATTCGACTTTATTCCTTGGAACATTCTCACACATAGGACATGTTCATCTACAACGAATCGATGTCTGACTTTTTTCACCAACATCAACCAACAACGAACAAGTAGGGGGATTATTTGCGTGATAATAATTTTCCATATTCTTACCTTGGTTTCATTTGCTGTTTGGGAATGAAACACTGTGGGATGTTGTAACCTTGATGTTCTTCTTTCCTGTTGATCCATATGCAACCATTCTAAACACAGAGGATGTGGGCCATACTAACATGGCCCGAACCCCTCCGATTTTCTTCATTGTGGTGTTCATCGGAATGAAGGAATTCGATGAAGGCGACGACACTACCACCCGCAACCATCGCAACCCGCACAACACCTCGTGGTGCCCGAGACAAACCGGCCTATGCCCCTCACGACGCTCTTGCAGAACCGGCCCGTGCCCCTCACAGCGCCCCAGATAAACCAGCCTGCCCCCTCCCGGCAACCCGGCTAAACCAGACCCCAGCCGCACCACGCCCCGAAAGCCCCGCCCCCCGACCGCACCGCACCCCCCCGACCTCCCTACTGAGCTGCCTTGGTTGTGCCCTCTGTCGGCCGAGCCCCCTTGGCCGCTTAGGCCTCCTGGCCGAAGTGGCCCCGGTCGTGCCACCCGCTGGCTGAACCAGCTATTGTCATTCCACCCGCTGGCCGCACAGGCCTCGGCTATGCCACCCCAGCCCCGCGCCCCGAGCCGAGCTTCCCTTGTGGCACCCTCTGGGCTGAGCCTCACACACGACACCCCTCCATGCCGAGCTTCCCACAAGGCGCCCTCCAGGAGGAACCACCCTCACGCCTACCCGGGTCCGATCCATGCCCTCGTGGTCTGTCCGCGACATCACTGCACTCTATGGCCCCTCGTGGCCGACTGGGCTGGGCCCAGTGGGCCGGGCCGAACCCAACATGCTGGCCTGCCCAACGGGACAGGTCAGACCCAATGTGTCAGGATGGGTCGACCATAACCAGGTCAGCCCAGGTGAGTTCGGGCCGGTTTAGTCCGACCGGGTTAGACCGGACTCGTGCCCACTATGACCCATTTCTGCTTCTTTGACAATATCATTGGCACTGGACATCCATTTAATAAACCATCAGCGGTACTGGAAATCTTGGAGTGGGACGGTCCCTTTGAGTAGACTCCACTGAAGTTTGGGGTATAGTTGAGATACAGTCAGGTTGGATCCTACACGAATCCAATCACGCCCCAAGACTTAAAGGAAAATAACATAGAGGTAGGGCATCCGATTGACGCGTCGTCTATTGCATTGAGACCCCTACGACATGGCAGACCTTTGAGAATCTTCTTTGTGGTACTTTGTTATAGTTGGAGTATCAACTATTAGCTTGTGGAGTGGATCCTCTCAGAGACTTGCGAGCATAGTGTAGAGACCTAGTTGCTGGCTAAGACCTGACAACTGCTGACTGTTTGACTCAGAGTGACTCGACTGAACTAGTGGGGAGAGCCTTGGTGACATGGAAGACCCATGGTGGGGACCACACTTAGTAATGCGACAAACCCATAGTACTCAATCGGAGGTGTACTTCCGCAGACTATAAGGGGGAGAACGCTTGGTGACGTGGCATACCCACGGTGGGGAGCGCACTTGGTGACGTAACAGATCCACAATACTCAATAAAAGGAGTACCTCAGTAGTCCAAGGTTAGTGGGAAGCACGCTTTGTGTCACGATAGGCCCACTATACTCGATAGAGGAAGAGTTCTCCAGCTACTGAGGTTTCGACAATGTGAGTTGGGATGTTTCTTGATATTACCCCTATAATAAAATCATGGTTGAGTTGAGTCAATTTTCCTGTGTTTTCCTCATGATTGAGATGGATCACTTTATAACTTAGGTATATGTATGGGAATATTCCTAAGTAGGGTTATTTGTTGATTTTATTCACTGTGGTTTATCCTTGGTGGATTTTGTGAGACCTTGAGGGTCTTAGGGTCCCTAATGAGTATCGTTATACTCACCCCTCCATGGGTTATGCCCGAACCTTTTTGTGTTGGATGTAGATGAAAGATAGCACTGACTGAGGCTAAGAGTACCGGGACTGGACGGTACCTGGAGGTGGACCATACTGTGAGTCAGTACACGGAGTAGACGATCAAACATGGAGTGCTAAGGAGGTGATATGTACCAACCCTTCAGGTAGGAACCTCGGAGGATGATCCAGTAGATGTCTTCCCTTATATTTTAGTTTAATTGAATCACTTTTTTACGTCTACTTTCCAGTTGGTCTAGTATTATCACCAATTTTACTTTCACCACTCTTTTTTATACAGTTTACTTGGTGTTTTGTCTCACTTTGTGATTTATTGTGTGTGTGTGTTTATAGGTTTTAAAGGAAATGACTTCCCAATTTTAGGGAATTACGCCTTTTATTCTAGTCGCCAACCCCTGGCCTATGGAAGGTGGGCTTGGGGTAATCACGGAACGGGCCCTGGGGTAAGGGTCATGACAAATTGGTATCAGAGGAGTCGGTTCTACCACAGAACTTATGACTCCGATATTTTCTGTGAAGTGATACTGTTAAGTGTAGTGAGTGTGGTTTTCTGTTTAGGGAGTCCAGTGTTGGTGTGGCGGATGATGTATCCATACAGCAAGACCCTGACTTCTGATTTCCGACTAAGTGCACGAAAACATTGATTGCATGTGTGTTTTCAAAAGGTTTCTTTATGTCATTTCAATATTTCATCTCACCGGGTATAACTTTTTGACCATGGTGCACCTATTTATTTTCAGGATTCCTCCACATAGATAGCCAGATATAGTTCCTAGATTTGTACGCACCAATAGCCCACCGAGCGATGAGGCCTTGCTATAGGGCACTCTTCCAATAGAGTCACCAATGATACCACTCCATGTTGGGCCACCAATGCCACCATCCCCACCACCATATGGTGAATTCCACTTGAGCATGTTTCACGAGTTCTAGTCTTAAAGGCCATCTAGGTTCGGGGGAGTGATGGACCCACATGCGGTTGAGGACTGGCTGGAGGCTGTGGTGAGAGTTTTCTGATTGGTAAGGACACCAGCTGATTTCATGGTGATCCTTTCCACCATCCTTCTATAAGAAAAAAAGGAAGATAGTGGCGCATGATGCTCTAGGTCCATGATGAGGTAACACTTCTCAGGGAAGACTTTGAGAGCCTTTTTCAGGAAGAGTTTTTCCAAATAGCTCTTCACACAGTGCGCATACAGGAGAAACATCATCTACAATAGTGCAGCATGACTGTAGCTCAGTACTCAATGAGGTTCATTAATCTCTCATGATACTCAATAGATATGGTCGGCACCCATTCATCAGGGCCCGGACCTTCGAGTAGGGACTCATGCGGGAGATCAGGGCTTCAGTAATCTCACTCAGCATCCTGACGCAGGTGGGGTGTTAGAGAGAGCCCTTAGAGTGGAGAGTTTCATTGTTGAGCAGTCTCCAATAGCGAGACCCACTACTAGTCATCACGTAGTGGAGACTTTTGCAGTTTGCAGCAGATAGTCATCATAGAGGTCCAAGAGGACCAGACCTATAGGTTGACAACAGCATGACTCAGGATCAATAGTGCGGGGAACCTGAAGTGGAGACAGACATTCCAGGAGCGGGAAATGTTTCACATGCGGTGGGCAAGGTCACATAGCTCGTGACTGCCTGACCCGCCGTTCGGATGATCACAGATGGTTGAAGGACTGCCCATGCAGAGATGGAGATTCGATCGAGGTGGTCTGCAGGGAGCAGGAAGACGTGGTAGAGGATTTGGTCGTGCATCAAGTAGTGGGTGATAATTCTAGATGTTACTGCCACCACCACAAGGAGGTCCACCCCGACCGCAGGGAGATGGTGGGTAGGGGAGAGATCAGATCCAGGCAACTGAAGCTATTCGATCATGGTGCTCCAGAGATGATACGAGTTACGGTCTGTGTCTATTCCACCATAGCTGCAGTACTAATAGACCCATGTGCCAGTCATTCAATTTTATCCACATCCCTCGTTCAGTGCTCGGAGATTCCAACAGAGTTGTTGGCTCGATCCTTATGGCTAGAGACTCCTATGAGAGCATATTCAATGATTACACACTGACGAAGATAGTGTGTACTTACTCTATGAGGTGAGAGATCTAGCTAGGATATCCTATTAGTAGTGTCGAGGCCTTACGACATCAACTTGGGTAAGGACTGGTTATCCAGATTCAATGCTAAGATTGGTTATATTAGGTACAAAGTGTGGTGTGTCTGCATGGATGGGACCATGTTTACCTTCACCGGAGAGAAGGGAGCCTTTGCATCATAGGATGGAAATTCTCGTAGGAGAGTGCAGCCAATCACTCATTATTTGGATAGCCTTACCCTTATAGATATTGATGTGGAGAATCCGAGTAATCATTTAGTGGTGAACCGGTACACAAAATTTTTCCCTGATGATGTCCCAGGTCTACCTCCTCGTAGAGAGGTGGAATTTTACATTGACTTGTACCCCAGTATGGCACTGATATCTACACCAGCATATCAGTTGGCTCTCACAGAGCCTTGTGAGATACAGGTATAGCTGGAGGAATTGTAGGGGAAGGCATTCATTCAGACCAGTATTTCTCCCTCGGCAAACCTGATTAAATTTGACAAGAAGACGGATGGGAGCTTGATTATTTATGTTGACTATAAGCACCTGAACCAGGTGACCATGAATAACAAGTACCCACTCCCGAGTATTGACGACCTCTTTGATCAGCTGAATGGAGCACGATGGTTCTCGAAGATAGACCTCAGATCAGGATTTCACCAGCTCATAGATTGAGATGAGGATGTGCAGAAGATGGATTTCAAATGTCGGTGTGGCCAATACGAGTTCTTGGTTATGCCTTTCAGCGTAACCAACACTCCAGTAGTGTTTATGGGACTCATGAACAGGATTTCTCAGCCATAACTTTATCACTTTGTCGTATTCTTTATTGATGACATTCTGATCTACTCGACTACTAAGGAGAAGTATTCCTACCATTTGTGGGTAGTACTAGACACACACTGACAGCACCAGCTTTATGGTAAGCTCTCAAAGTGCCATTTTAGGATCTGATAGGTTCACTTTCTAAGATATGTCATCTCAGAGGCTAGAGTTTTAGTGTATACAGTGAATATTGTGGCGGTACTTTCTTGGGATCCACCTAGGAGTGTGAAGAGGTGTGAAGTTTCATGGGTTTGGCGGGATACTACCGGAGATTTGTGCGCAATTTCTCCAGAGTTGCAGCACCACTATCATCCTTGATTATGAATGGGAAACCCTTTGTGTTGTTAGAGAGATGTCAGTAGATCTTTCAAGAGTTGAGGTAGAGGCTGACTAGTTCCCCCATCATGAGGCTTCTAGAGGAAGGCTTAGGGTACGTAGTCTACTGCGACATATTAGGGACTGGACTCGAATGTTTCCAGATGCAGGAGAAAGTAGTGATCGCATATGGATCTCAACAGCTGAGACAAAACGAGCAGAACTACACTACCCATGACCTGGAATTAGCAGCAGTGGTCTATCCCTTGAATATGTGGCGAAACTATCTGATGGGTGAGCATTTTACCATGTCATCTGATCAAAAAAGTCTCAGATATAACTTCTCCCAAAGAAACTGAACCTAAGATAGTGATGTTGGCTTGATTTAATCTAGGACTATGACTTCGAGATATTCTATACTCATGGGAAGGGGAATTTTGTTGCAGATTCACTCAATAGGAGATCTGATATACAGCTGCTAGGTGAGGAGACGAAGCAGCTGGCCACTTTGTAGATATCCTTTGTGGATAGAGATGAAGAATCTTTTCTATAATATCTTACTATCCTTACCCCACATCTTCAGCATGTCTAGGAGGTTCAACATGGGGATGCTGACTATGAGATACGATGTGCTCAGATATCCACATGACATGCACCTGATGGATTTTCTGAAGGTGGGGGCATGTCTTCCACATTAGAGGATGTACCATGGTACTAGTGTCACTTCAAGAGGAAGTGTTTCGGGAGTTCCAAAAATCCCCTCTAGCGATACATCTAGGAGTGGTGAAGATGTATCAGGACCTCTGACGATAACACCGGTGACCAGGAATTAAGAATGCAGTTGATGAGTTTGTCTCTAGATGCCTCACTTGCCATCAAGTGAAGGCAGAGCATCAGGTACCAGCAGGCTTAGTTTAGACTTTAGAGGTCCGAGAGTGGAAGTGGTATGGGATATCCATGGACATCATGATAGGAATTCCACGTACATCCAGGGTTCATTACTCTATTTGGGTGATTACCGACCGACTCACCACGTCTTCCCACATTCTACCGATCAAAGAGCAGGGTTCAGTAGAGAGCTTGGGATGCCTCTATGAGCAAGAGATTGTGCGTCTACATGGAGTACCCATGAAAATTTTCTTGGATCGTGATACAGGTTTTACTTCCCTACGATGGTAGGGGTTGTAGGAGGCTTTCTGAACACAACATTGTTTGACCACCGCCTTCCATCCTTAGACAGATCGCCAGACTGAGTGGACCATTCAGACCATGAAGGACATGTTATGTGCTTGTGTCCTCGACTTCGGTTGTAGCTGGGTGGATCACTTGCCTTTGGTGTAGTTTTCATACAACAATATCTATCTCTCCACCATTGTGATGGCACCTTTCTAGGCATTATACAAGCGTCCTTACAGACCACCCTTATGCTAGACTGACCTATGGGAGTCAGAACTAGTGGGACTAGAGATGGTACAGGCTACTACATAGAAGGTGTAGATCTTCCTAGAGCAGATGAAGACTGCACGAAGCAGGCATAAGTCGTATGCCAATAGGATACGAAGACCTCTAGAGTTTGAGGATGGCGACAACGTCTTTCTACGGGTCTCACCTTGATGAGGTTTGCAGAGATTTGGCCGAGGTGGCAAGTTATCTCTGAGGTTCATCGGACCTTTTCAGGAGCTCAACAGAGTTGACGAGGTGGAATACTGCTTAGCTCTTCCACCTCAGTTACAACAGGTGCATGATGTCTTCATGTATCCCAGCTAAGGAGATATGTGTCCAACCCTTCTCATATCATCGACCATGGCGAGCTGAACATCGACGATGGGGAAATAATTATGGAGGTTCTAGTAGAGATTGAGGATCAATAGGAGCATGTCTTTTATGGATAGTTGATACCTCTAGTGTGCATTCTATGTCAACATGGGAGCCTCTGGGATAGAACTTGGGAGTGAGAGGCTCAGATGCGTGCTATGTACCCCCACTTGTTTACCTAGTTTGAGTTGTGGCTTACAAGGACGTAGAGCCCTTAGATGGGAGAATGTAAAGACCTAGAATTTCTATTAAATTATTTTAAAACAAATGGGAATTTTATGAGTCTACAAAAATTTAAGGTAAGTGATTCTGAGGCCCGTTGTGCCCGGAATCAATTTCTGATGTTTTTTTCGGGTACATTCATTAATCATACGAGCGTGTTTTTCTAACTTTTGAACCGGTGAATGAAATTGAAATCTGAGGGCACCTTTGAACTCAAAATGCTGGTATTCACTTAAGAATTCATTCACCTCGATGACAGTTGGTCAAGGGTGAAAGTTAGTTTTTGGGTTTTTTGTGGAAACAATAAAATAAAATAAGCACACATTTTTTTTATTCTGTTGTAACCAACCTCCCTGAGGAAGTTGAGGTGTGGGGACCACCCAACCTTAACCTCTCATGACAGGTTATTATGGTGGGGACCACCCGAACCATAACCTCCCATGATAGGTTATGGTGGTGGTTACCACCCAAGACTAAACCCCCCTTTTAATTGAGAAAAACTCTCAACCCCCCTCATTAATGTAGAGTAGCCTCTTGACATCCTCTACATTAATTGTGCCAATGCACCACTTTAATTGTGCCAACTCTCCCTTAATCAATTAAACCTTTTTGAATGTTATTCTAATGACTTAATAGATATCTTAATCTATTATTTTCAGGATATTTTTTCATTTTGGAGGAATTGGGAAGAGGAGGAGCCTTTGGAGAAAACTCCCAATTAAGAACTCTCCACCGATGAAGAAAGCCGATGAGGAACGCCTTCGACTGTGAAGAATGACCTCGACTTCGACTTTCTTCCTCAGAACATCCTCTAATGTAGGACCTGTTAGTCTATAACAAATCGACATCTTCCTTTTCACACTAACATCAACCAAAAATGAACAAGTAGTGGGATTTTTTGTGTTATAATACTTTTCCCTATTCTTACCTTTGTTTCATTTTCAGTTTGGGAATGAAATGTTGCGGGAAGTTGAAATCTTTACATTATTCTTTCTTGTTGAGCCATATTCTACGATTTTAAACATAGAGGGTTTTGGCCAAACTTACATTGTCATACCCCCTCTGTTGTTCTTCTTTTTGGTGTTCATCGTATTGAAGGAAGACGATGAAGATGACGAAGTCAGCGACGCCGCAACCTGTGGCCACTACGACCCACGCTGCCCCTCATGACACCCTGGACGAACTGGCCGGTGACCTAGTGGCGCCTTGGCTGAACCGGCCCCGAGCCGCGTCATTCCCCGACGCACCACGCCCCAGCCGCGCCACTACTCGGCCACCCGACACCCTGCCCGCGCCACTCCCTGACCACCCCAGCCTCCTAGCCGAGATGCCCTGGCTGCACTGTCTTCCAGCAGAGCCCCTCCGGTCGCTTCGGCCTCGCGGCTGAAACGACCCCAGTCGTGCCACCCGCTGGCCGAATCGGCCCCGACCATGACACCCGGAAACACGCCACAAGCCTAGCCGCCCACGCGGTGCCCTTTGGGCCGAGCCGCCCACACGGCGCCCTCCGGGCCGAAACACCATCGCACTGACCCACGGCCAGTCTGTGCCCTCGCGGCCGGTCCACACCCTCATGGTTGGTTCGCGCCCTCAGGGTTCTCCGCGGCCCCTTGAAACCTGCTGGACTTTTCCAAGCAGGTCGGACCGGGACAGACCCTATGGTTCAGGGTGGTTTGACCCGAACCAGGTCGGTCCAACCAGGTCGGGCCGGACCCAGGCCCACTATGACACATTTACGCTCATTCAGCTATATCTTTAGCACCAAACGTCCGTTTGACGAACCGTCAGTGGTGTTGTAAATCATATAGCATGATGGTCCCTTTGAGTATACCCAACTAGAGTTTCATATATAGTCGAGATATGGTCAGGTTGGATCATGCACGAATCCAACCAGGCCCCCGGGACTAAAAGGCTAATAACTCACAGACCGGGTGTCCGATTGATGTGTCGTCTGTTGTGTTTAGACCCCTATAACGTCGAAAACCTTTGAGATACATATTTTTGGGACTTAGAGATATTTGGAGTATCGACCAGTAGTTTGTGGAGCGGATCCTCTCAGAGACGAGCGAGCATAGTGTAGAGACCTGACGACTGCTGGTCGTTTGACTCTGAGTGACTCAACAGGCCCAGTGGGGAGCACCTTGTTGACACGGCAGACCCACAGTGGGGAGTGTGCTTGCTGACATGGCAGACCCACAGTGGGGAGTGTGGTTGGTGACATGGAAGATCCACATTACTTGATAGAAGAAGTACCTCAATAGTCCAAGGTTAGTGGGAAGTAGGCTTGGGGTCACGGCAGGCCCACGGTACTCGATAGAGGAGGAGATCTCTAGCAACATAGGATTCGACAATGTGACTGAGGATGTTACTTGATACTAACCCTAGAATAAAATCCTGGTTGAGATGAGTCATTTTTTCCGTGTTTTCGTCATGAATGAGATGGATCACATGATAACATAGGTATACATTTCGGCATATACCTAAGTTGGGTCATCTGTTGATATAATTATTTTTTGTTTATCCTTGGTGGATTTTGTGAGACCTTGAGGGTCTCTGGGTCCCTAATAAATATAGTTATACTCACCCCTATATAGGATATTCCCACACCTTGTTGTGTTGGATGCAGACGACATACAATTCTAACGAAGGCAGAGAGTACTAGGAATGGACGATACCTGGAGGTGGACCATATGGCGAGTTGGTACACGGAGGAGATAGTTGTATATGGAGTGTTGAGGAGGAAATATGTACCTACCCTTCAGGTAAGAACCCAGAAGGATGGTCCAACATTTGTTTTCTCTTATCTTTCAGTTGTATTGTATCACAATTGTACTTGTAATTTCTAGTTGGGCTTGTATTCTATCCCCTTTTACTTTCAGCACTATCTGTTATACAGTTTACCTGGTGTTTGGACAAGGTATTTTGTTTCTTGTGTGTGTGTATTTATATGTTAAAAATGTAATTACTTCTTAGTTTTAGGGAATTACTTCTTCGGTTCTAGTCGCCATCCCCTGGCCTATGGAAGGCGGGCATGGGGTAGTCCCAACATTGGCCCCAGGGGATGGGTCATGACAGATTCAATAAATTTCATATATTTATGAATTCTCCGATATATCATTGATGATACACAAGTAATCTCGTGAAAATTAGAATGCCTTAGATGATCTCCCATGATTCAACTTGATGTCTATATAAATTGGATGCCTTGGATTACCAACTTGGATTCATGTAATGTCTCGCCAGTGATTTACTTGGAATTACTCCTTGGTATCTATAAGAAACACTTAGGAGTGGAATTATAAGGATTTAACCCTTGTATTACACTAAAAAATAAATATCCTAACCCATATGTTGATCACTATGATTGGGATCTACATGCTAAATACATTGATTCCATGGGTCTTCTATAAACCCCTTGTGGTACTTAAACTTGGATTTCATGGCTATATTAATCGAGTCCCTATCCCAATTATAATTTCACATGCTTAGAGACATCATACATAGGAGGAAGAAGGTAGGTTTGGTTGGGTATCCCATAAGGTGCGTATACCTATCATGGTTTCTATTTATTTTTACAGCTTTTATTTTTTATACCTGTACACTATTACATTTTATACTCACATGAAAAATTTTCATTAGAAACTGTCAATGGTGGACTACTAAGTTATACTCACACCCTACTCTTTCCTATGATTGATACCCTATTGAATTAATAAATATATGTTAGGATAATGGAAATCACCTAGTTATGGATGCTTGATCTTTTATTAACTTGGGAGTAGATGATTGACCAAGTACTCGAGATGTGTATAGAGATAGAGTTTTTTAGTCTTTTGTTACATTGAATTAATATTTTTAATTTTTTAATGATTACTACCATGTATTCATGAATTTCATTTATTATTTAAATGACATCATCTATATATGTCATTTTTTAGAAATTTATGTATTATATTTAATTATTTTTCTACCGTACTATTTCTGCTTATTTATTCACCATTGTGATTCAGTATGATTAAGAAGGTATATTCTCCCCACTATAAGATAATACAACCTCGCTATTAGTCAGTAGGCTGTAGAATACAGGGTGTAATTCTTAAGGATATATGGCTAACTAGACTGGTCACTTATCTATAAACTAATCTAGTGATTCACAATTTGGTATGTGATTCCGTGCAGTTAACATATATGATTTAATTGAAGCTCATTTTGTCTTTGAGTTTGATCTAGATGTTTCTAGGTGACATGGGTAAAAAGTGATGATTTTTGAAGTAGAATAGAGAATAAAACTATAAGAATGTATTTAGTGATAACTATGAGGTAACTATGTGGTATAGCTTTATGATATTTCAGAGGTTTTTTTCATGGTCAGATCATAGTTAAACTTGCTATGCGGATCACCAAGGAAACTATGTGGGGTTTCAGTGATGTTCTAGGGGAGTCACCCAGTTTGAGCATTGTTTTCCCAAACTATTTAGCGTGTCCTTGGAGACTATGTAGCATTTCTTTTTGTGATATATTATCCACAAATTATTGGTGAATAGTTAGACTTACCGTGCGGTCCAATCGTGCACATCCCTATAAGACATTAAAAAGATGAAAATTACCCATTTTATCATGGTTTTTTATATACCTAATCTCATCATAATCCCCATTTGGATCTACCTAATTATTCCCCATTTCTACATTAAATTTTCCATTAGGATTATTGACGGGTATCTTTTATTCTTGATAGATCAATTTGAGGAATTTTGTTTTTTAATCTCTTTTTTATACTTCATATAGATCCTCACCTGATCTGGTATACACTTCTCTAGTTGGAACCCAATTTCGATATGGATTATGGATCTAATAGATTTCATATCGGTTTAATGATTTTTTATTATATATCTATAATTGTGATGACCATATCCACTCTTTCCCATTATCCTTTTTGAAGGTGATTAGTTTCCCCTTTATTCATGAGGTTGTTGTCTGTATACAAAGGATCAATTATTGAATTTATTTAAGTTATTCTAAAAATACTTTAGGGTATTCAAGGAAACTAATTTAATTTTTACTATTATAAATTTGTTGGAAGGGATTCATGTTTTGAAGGTTTTTTATAACAACTTTTTTCACGTGATGTATTCTAGGAAATGATTAATTGGTGGTTTTGATTCTAAAATAGAGTTTTCAAGAATGGATGCAATTATGATTTCTTTTAAATATTTTTATAAAACTATACTCATGGTTTTTAAATTATTTTGACAGACATAGAACACTGGGTGTCCCTAAGTGCATCATAAAATGGACTTTTAACTTTAGTGTGGGTAAAGACACTAGAGATTATGTGTCACTTTGTTATGTAGTATTCTGGTAATGGAAAAGAAATTTTATTGCATGATATTTTCACTTTTTTGGTATATTATTCATGAAGTTATTTTTCTGTGGTGAGAAATGGTTACAAAGAGACATTATTGGAATTTTCAGGTTTTAACTTTTTTGTATATCCTATTTGTCTTAGCTTTGTATATATCATGGATGTTTATTTATCTTCTTCAAATTGGTGAACAAATTTTATTAACTATAAATGAGATATGTCGTTCTTTGTTACACCTCCCATTCTGGTGGGCCATATTAGGTGACTTGTCTAGTTAACCTGAGGTGGGTTGTAACATTGTATCAATATTATTTATTAATTTCATTTGTCTTACTATTTTTGGTTGTTAGAACAGAGACGTGGAAGTGTCGAAACATGGTAATAAGTCATTCCTTGGAGTATCTCACACACACAAATTTGAAAATAAATGTTGAATGGGAAAGGACATGTTGTTTTAGGTTTCACTTGTTACAGTTGTAGTATTTTCACCATTGGGTGATTTACATTCTTTATAACCTTATGCTTTATGGAATTTTACCATTAGGCTGGAATAAAAAGGGAGAATTATCCCATGAATCATTATTGGTATGTAGGTATTTATATTTTATACATATTTCATTAATTGTGTATTTCATTGCCTATTTTTCCTGTTTATTTTTGTATTTTTATTGATTTATATGTTAGTAATTCATAATATTTATTGCAGGTAATGAAGAAAAAATTGTTTAATTAAATTTTCAACATTAACCTAAACGGTGTTTTCTTATACAAAAAGATTATAGAACCTTACCTACCTGATTTTTACACATTTTATGTTATGGAAACAAGATTACCTAAGCTAAAACATTTAGTTTCTTTCAATTCAATAGAGTGAAAATTTAAATTTGTTGTTTTATTTCTATATAAATTGGTAATGTAAATCCTTATAACTCAACTATAATATATATACTTATTACGTTATAGTACCGAATATAAAATTATGGTTTTAGTTAAATGGAATAAAAATTATAACTTATAATGTCTATGTATTTATAACTTGTGAATGGAAACATGTCTAAAAACCCATTATATATGCACTTACTAATCTTTAAATTTTTAATTTTTTCAAATAGGTTTCCTTTAAATGGGTATACAAATTGAAACATAAATAGTTTTCTTTCTATATAACATGTATTTGGAATCCCATATAACATAACCCTCATTATTAAGATTTGAAATAGTACCCACTAACTAGAATTTAGAGGTGGGTAGTTGGGTTGGTGTAAGTTTTATGGTAAATCCTTGTACATGCCTTGCTTTTCTATATCTAAAATCTAATTTCGTTTATCGTTTTTTGAGTCGTGTGATTGGCATTATAGAATTATGCCTCCACGATAGCCTTGGGTCAAGGGATAAAAATGTTGTAGCACTCTAAGATCGTGTGAATTTTTTTTTCTAATAAAATTAATATTTTCAATATTTTCCATTACTCACAACACTATGTTTCTATTATATTACAAGAAAAATTGAGTTTATCTTGTGTTACACGTGACATTATGTTTTAACAAAACAAGGTATATTATTAAAATTACTTTTTAACATGAACATTTTAACCTCTCCATTGAACATAGAAATATGGAAATTAATAACTATATTTAAATATTAATAAAAATGTTTTTATATAAAGATAACATAGTGATAAAAAAGTACATAACTTTTAGAAAAGTCGTTATATGTTAGAAAAATATAATACTTTCTACAAAAATGTTTTAATTAGATTTAGTGAAAAAATACTTATAATAATTTAAAAAAATTATAGAAATTTTATTTGAAAATGTAAATTTATTTTTTGAAATATTTTTGTCAAAATTATCTTGAAGTGAATTTTTTATAAAGTCCTAAAAAGATATTTTTTTTTGTGAACATTAAAAAATACTAGTTTTTGTTATGAATTTTCATTTCATTTAATTAAATTTAAAAACAAAAACATTTTTTATTATGGTTTTCAATGTAAAATTAGATCAATTATATATCTATTTATGCAATTAATTCCTTTATAATAAATTGAATATTTATTTTTGATATAAAAAAATTGTAAGCTTTTGAACATTTTCTCTTTGAAAACCTGCTTTCTCCCAACATTTGTGGGATTAATTATAAATTAATATTTTCCAATTATGTGAATTTAATATGTATAAATTGATTCCATATTTAAAATATTAATAATTTATATTATCTAATAATTTAAACTTACTTTTTACCATCATGAATATTAAAAATAATAATCCTCATTTACCATGGTTAAGGTAAAAATGGGTTTATCAGGGCTTAAACTATTACGATAAGTATTTAAATGACCCAAAATATTTCTAAAACCCATTGTATGTCCATATTTTGATATAATATTTTATAGGTTTTAGAATATACAATTTTGGATACTTTATATATGTGATTAATGTGGGGAAACCATTTTATTTTCAAAAATTACAATTGTGCCACTCACCTCACTTATAAAAAGTCACACACTCTCCTCTCCACTTCACACTACCATAACAAATTAGTTTAGAAAAAACCATAAAATTTTAATTACATAATTCTCACCTATAAACCTATAAGACTTAATTTGGTCATAAATTAAACCTAGGAAGGATTTTGGTGCGAACTAAAAGATGTTCTCCAAATAAGAGGTAACAACCCTAAGCGAGCATTTTATTTTATTTATTCCCCCGCCACCTTAAATTATTTTTAAACCATACTGATAAAATAAAATCTTTATATTCCAAATAATTATATATTTTTTTGTTAAGTTCAGGAGTTATATCCATACCTTCTTTCATCAAATGGTTAACAAAATAATTATTTATGTGTACGAAAGACTACCACCTTAAGAACAGATGTTATTTATTTTCCATAACCATCTCCCATGGCTAGATATAATGAGAGTTTTATTTTTTTATATATTATCTTTAAGATATTAATATACTTATAGAATAATTATATCACATATTCCTTCTTAATTTCCATTTACAGGTAATATTATAACGTCATTCAAGTATATGGTGAACTACCACCTCGTGAAGTAATGTAATTTGTTCTTCACATACACATTTCCTAGAATATAATAATGACAATCATAAATAAAAATATGTGATATATATATGAAATATAAATAATTATTTACTCATAATATATTATTTTACATTATATCCTTCAATCAATAAAGAAAATTGAAGCAACGTTCATGCGTACGCACGACCTACCATCTCCACAAACGATATATTTTACCTTCTATCTCTGAAGTTTAACGATTCGTATAAATAAATATATATATAATTTTTATCATGTTTAAAATTTTTATATTATGTATCCATGATCAAATTAAGAGAAATGAAAATACTAAATAAAAACATATATGAAAAACCAATCATTTATTACCTGAAACACTACATTAACATAGATTGTTAATAATTAGGGAATAAAAGGACATAATTAAATAATAAATGAAATAATATATATAATTATTGTTCTAATATATATTTATAATAAAATAATATTTATTATATAGGAGGATTAAACATGTACAATGGAATTTGAGACTTAATGTAAGGGATTTTCGTCTCACTTTTTACTTCTATGAGATACCTTTATTATTCACCACATATTTATTTTATATGGTGTATATAATATAAATTAATTTATTTTATGATTATTATACTAAAAATTATGGTGATTTACATATAAATTTTCATATCTCTCTTTCATGAGATTTACGGTTCAGAAGTTACCAAATCAGTAAGGGATATTTGTCTTAATTTGCCTTCTATGAGACATATGTTATGTTATGCACCTTTATTATTTTATGAGGTGTATATACCTATCCTATGAAATTAAATATCATGAATTTAATTATTCTAATGATATTATTTGTTGCAATTAATGTAATTATTTCAGGGGTATTATGATTCAATGTTACCAAAATGGCAAGGGTTTTGTGTTACAATCTCATAATTTATGGGGATTGTTCACAATTATGCATCCTATGATGAAATTTTATAATATATTTCTATATAAACTCATGTATTTTTTATCCTTAAGTTATTCACTAAGAATAAACGTTTTATCTTTATTTTTCTCTCTTTATTTACTCAATATTTCAAAATAATATTTGTATGAATATCTAATTTTATTTCTATCTTCACTCTAAATGATTTTTCTTCCAAAACTATGGGTTCTAAAAATGTCATAAAATATCTTTATAACATTATCCAAATAATATATTAAAGATATTTTAATCAATTTTTGACTTTATATTTTTTAATGGAATCTTTATATCATTTTCCAAATAAGGTCTATCTTTTTTTATAAATAAAATGTGAGAGGAATATTTTCAAATGTGTTTGAAATGTAAAAAAATTTCCACCATTATAAAAACCAAATGTTTAAAGAATATTTTATATTTTAAAAGGATAATTTTAAAATAGATGTATATTGAAAAAGTTTTATGTTAAAATTTTTTAATTTTTAATGGATATTTTACTCATGAAATATTTTAAATGATATTTTAAGCTTCCTTTATAAATTTGGAACTTTATTTTAAATGAAAAGTATTTAAAAAATATTTTTTAAATTTGTAATTGAGAAATGTGATTTTTAAATGAAGGATATTTTCCTCATGAAATATTCCACGAGATTTGCTGTTCAATATAATTTTCTAACTAAGATAACATTCTTTAATTTAACATATGTTTTAAAAGAGATATGATTCAAGGATATGATTCATATTAACTCTATGGATGGTTTATATTTATGATAAAGATATTTATATGAAACAAATTTATATTCCTTGGGTTATTCCGTGATAAAATTCTTATTAAACCTTAATATTTTTCCATGGTTTATGCTATGATGAAATAATGAAATGATAATGAAACTTGTTTATTTTTCACATGTCATGCTATGATGAAATGATTATAAAACCCATTTACATTCATGGGTTATGATATTATAAATGTTTAATTATATTTTGGCACACATATGTGTGGTAAACATTATGTAATAAGTGGGACCTATATTTCCCTCCAATACATTGGGTAATGATTAATGTTTTACGATCTAAAAGGGTACAAATGATGTTATCCCAATCTCGAAAGAGGGTACACATGTGGTTATCCCAATCAAAAAAGTATGTATAAGTGATTTTATCCCAATCATGAAATAGGGTACATGGGAGGTTATCGCATGACCTAAAGACTGTACACCGGAGGTTATCCCATGCCCAAAGTAGGTACATGGGTGGTTATCTATAGCCGAACGTGTTATGAATTTCTTAGTTGGTATCCTTGACATAAGATTTTAAATGATTATGTGTAGGACACAAATATATATCATATAACAATTTTTTGTTCACATATCTCTTTTTATTTTATTCCTTTATGTTTTATTTCTTATAAATAGCTATGATTTATTCTATGAATCATGTTCATGATCTTTGATATGTAGGGTATGGTTTTTGAATTTTATTCTCATGTTCTTATTCCATTATGCTCATGATATACTGAAATCCCTCATTTCTACCCTATCTAAGTGTCTAATATCACCCTCTATTATGTTCCGTTTCACCATCCTATGATGAATGTTTTTATGTAAGATATGTCTAAGAATGGTGAGAGTTATGAAGAATATAGTGGGAGAGAGCTAACTCCCTTATATGAAATTTTTTTATGAGTCCAAGTTTCTAAATGTTGTATACTTACTGGATTATATCATAGATAATTATATTATTTAATTAATATGATAAGAAATGTTTTTCTATACTTTTTAAACTTTGATGATAAAAATTTAGTGATAACTATAAGGATTATTATAATGTTGTGTCATTGGATAGGTAAATTTACTGAATGTTTGGTAAAGGGTAGAGAGAGTGGTTTCTAATAAATTACATCACTACCAGGATACTATAATTTTAAGTTCCTATATAATAGAGGTACTTAATGGTGATAAATTTGAAAATGGTGCATTGAGCCTGACTCAGTCATCACCTATTGAATGATAATACGCCTCTCAACACCCCCAGATTGACACTCTTGGGAGATATGCTTTAGAAATTCCAAAAATATTTAAAAACCATCATGAATTATTTGAAAATTGATAATTAATGACCTCTATTAATCCTATGGTTTCATAGATTTAAAATATAGTGTCATAATTTAGACATCATTTTTGTGATTTTTCATGATTATGTGGTTTTACACACTGATTATTTTTTCTTGCACAATTTTTTTGTTTCAGTACATGGTTGGAACCTGAAGATACCACGTTAATGTTGAATGCAATGTAAAATGAAATGATTTTTCTCCTGAGAAATAGATTTTTATTGGATCTAAAATAAAAAAACCTAGTTTTTTTTCTCATAATAAATTACCTAGATATAAATCATGGTAATAAACCAAATGAGGAAAGGAAGAAACCACATTATATTGAGTCTATCATTAGGAAATATCTACCCTATTTTAGAGGTTCTATGGATCCATCAGTTGATGAGAAATGGATAAGAATCACTAATAATATATTTTCTATTTCCCAATGTTTCTAGAATGAAAAAATCATTTTGGTTGTCCATCATTTGGAAGCTGAAGCAAATTAATGGTTTAATATTATTAAGAATACGATTCAATAGGAGGTAATTCACTCCATGGAATGGAATGAGTCTAAGAGGATATTTTTTACTTAGTACATGCATAATATTATTTGAACAAGCATGGAGAAGGAATTTTTCGATCTCAAATAAAAGGATTGTGAATATATTGGTTCCTAACAAGATAATTTTACAAGAATTTTATGGTATGCTTCTAGTGTAATAATCATTATAGAAAGAAAAATTGAAAAATTATTCGGTGGCTTAAGATCAAATCAAAAGGTATTATATATAATTTACTTTAGTAGCTACGTAGAAGTAATTAAATGTGCACAAAATATAGAAATAGATGTTGTAGATTCCAACCATTCCCATGGTATGGATAAGAAAATTATTTTCTAATATCAAGAGAACTAAAATAAGTCACATAGTTGAAGGAAATTTCAATCACCTATAAGATAAAAATGTTAGAAGACACACATGGGTGAATCAGTGAGAGAAAATATATAGTGTTACATGTATGAGAATCCTAGCCATTGAGAAAAATTATATAGATGTTATGGGAAGAGAAAACTAAATGAAATAAATTGAGAGAGATATCAACAGAATGAACCACCTACACTCTAGTGTTTCACATTCATGGAGCTTCTCCATTATGCAAATAACTACCCCAATCCAAGGGATGAAGTGGATGGTAACCCTGGCCAACCTCTAAATACAATGTACTGAGGGAATTATTATGAAATCATGATAGAAGAAGTGAATCATGTTAACTAGGGAGTATTATCCTCTCCTCCTTAGTTGAAAACATCATGATTTATTTGGTTTGAATCGACCTTAAGAAAATATTATTATTCATCATTTAGTGAAATTTCATGTGATTTTGAGGATTGATTATCTTATTCTATATGGATTTTGGAGTAGTGAAATCGCATTTTATGTTATATACATACAAGGATGAACCGAATCATCTAATGAGTTTTTTAGGATATGATAAGATCTTATATAAGGAATAGAGGGAGACTTATTCTTTGAGGTGTATATGTATTCATGTAATATTAATGTAAGAATTATGGATATTATTATCACTTTATGAGTTTGAGGTTGATCATAAGTTTAGACTAATTGACACCCCTTTTGAGGTTTTTTGTGATGAGATTTTATCAAGATAGAGGATATTTGAAGATACTTTTATGGGAATAAAACCCTTTGGTTTTGTATATGTTTTAGTGAAAAATTTATTTGAAGAGATTTTCCCTCACACTTTGTGGACATATGATTAAAGGTACTATTAACCTTTAGGATTTACCTTATCTTTGATTTCTAGGTAATTATATTCTATAGTGGATCTCCTTACAAAGATAGAACACTTTATTCCTATAAGAGAAGACTTCTCTCTAGATCATCTTTCAAGAATATACATTTAGGAAGTGGTAAGGTGTTAGGTCCACAAGGCTGAATACCCTGAGAGGGAGGGAGAATCAAGGTATGAATAATTTAAAATTATAGCCCGTTTTAATATTTTTTTCGTTATTAATCAAAACACTCTTCTCTCTCTTTCCTGTTGCACAATATAAACAGATAGTAAAGCGAGCACATGACACATCAATTTTACTTGGTTCATCGCTAAGGGCTACGTCCCAGGAGCATACACCGACAGGTTACTGGTCGTACCAAATTCCACTAAACTTCACTAGTTGTGGATTACAAGGTTTGGGCACAGTCACTCTGTCCCAGGCTCACTGCCTTTATAATGTTTAGGGTCAGCTCACTGATTTCCTAAGGGTCACTCCCTATTTCTCTCTCTATGGATCACTGTCGATGGAGAGGATCACCTTCTTCCACTTCCTTCACTCACTGCTCTGGAAAGGATCAACTCACAGTTTATAGACCTGCAGCTCTCTTCATTTTCATGAAGGAATGCATCCTATGTTGTTTGTGGATGCTTTGTTGAAGTCCAACTTTCACCTGTAGATGAATACCTCTTTGCACCGAAGGTATCTGGAAAACTTCCATCTTCCAAACAACCTGAAAATAACTATCGGAAATAAACCTTACATGGCACGCAAGTCTATCTTAGCACGCATGTACCGACGCACAATTCACAACTGGCATGGAAGTCCACCTCACACAGTTGTGCAACACAAGCTTCTTCAACTCCAAACTTGCGCGATACACTTCCTTTTATGCCCAATCCAATATTGGCGCGCAACTACCAACAATCGTTCTTCTTCAAATCTGGCGCACAATTCCCACTTGCGTGACACACTACCACTTGCACGACTTCCACACCTTCGTGACGGGAGCTCTGAATCGTCAATGTTTTGAACTCCGGTGAGAAATGAGGAGTGGTGGTCCAGTATTTATAGGCAATTTGAACACCTTGTGTGACGGTGCACAAGGCACCCCTCGGCGTGCAAGTTTCGGAGTGTAAGTCTTCTGTCCTCCTAGACACTTGCGCGACCAAACCAAATACCTGCACGAACCCCATTCCATTTCTATATTTTGATCTTCTGATCTTGAAAAACAACAGGCGTGCATGTTTCCAAATCTCCTAGGCACCGGTGCACAAGTCCTTTCTAGGCGCGCAAGTCACCTGTGCGACCAACCCAATACTTGCGCGATCCTTATCCCTTTTCCATATTTTGATGATCTGATCTTCAAAAATATATGGCGCGCATGTTTCCTATCCTCCAAGGCCTCGGCACACAAGTCCCTTTGCCAAAAAAGTTTTCTTCATTTGTCGATTTTCAGGCCCAAAAATTTGGTAAACACTAGAAAACAGCGCCACCTTATATCTATTCTTTTTATGCCTCCTCCAGATCACCATTCATTTTTCGATGTTCTTGAATCAAACATGGATTGTTGACCACAACTCTTGAACTTGACACTCCACCATGAAATACCCTTTTTCAACAAATTTGTATGTCATGGTTTGTATTTTCAACAATCACAACACATATTTTCACGTTGTCAACAAACACAATCACCTCAAATATACTTAAATGATGCCTTGAGGGATTTTTTCCCTACAATCTCCCCCTTTGGGTTTTTTGATAACTCTTCCATAAAAAGATAAAGGATTAATTCTTCAACCACTATTCTTCTTTGCAATTCCTGATTACGATCAAGGATTTACTCAACACACACTCTAAGCCCACATTAGAAATACTCGACGTGAGAAATAAGAGTAAATGAAAAGTTCATCAATGAATCACTTCATCTTTGACATCCACTATTGACACCAAATTGATACCAATTTTGACGAAACTGATACCAATTTTTGGAAATCTTCTTACCACATTCCAACATCTCTCTTTTGCTTTTATCACGATCATTAGCTGTCGTGATATCTATTCTTTGATTGATCACTTCTAGCATTGTCTGATTTAATACTCTCCCCATTTCTGTTCACAGCTTCATCCCTTGTCAGCATCAAAACCTCTTTAGCCCTTTTTCCTATGTTTTCAAAGCTGAGCTCTGGCTAAGCACGTTCAACTAGCTTCAACTCCCCCTATATGGCTGCTCCACTTTTCAACTTCTCCCTATATCATTCATGATTTATCAAAGCTCCAGACAGTCTCCCCCTTGAACAATCACTATTTTCTCCCCCTTTGTCAACGAACCCAAAGGATACTCATTTGCAGTCTGTAACAGGGTAGTGAACATATTAGTACATTATGGAAAAACACAGCATACCCCGGGGAGAGGGGGGTGAACCACATCCACACTCTGCCAAGTGCGGAGATTCGACTGAACTCCCAAAGCCAATCAATGCCTTTCAAATTCTTCCTTGGGTAAGGCCTTTTTCAGAATGTCTACAACCTATATCTCTGTAGGCACATACTCCAACTTCACGATTCCCTGCTCAAATTTCTCCTTGATAAAATGATGCTTTATCTCAATGTGCTCTATCCTTGAGTGATGGATGGGATTTTTTCTAAGATTTATAGAACTTGAGTTACCGAACTCGATTCTGATCAGAGACTTTACTTCAACTCCCATATGATCAAGCTGCTGCTTCATCCACAATAACTGTGTGCATTCTTGAGTGGCCGCAATATACTCAGCTTCCGCAGTGCTCAATGAAATGCAATCTTGCTTCTTGCTATGCCAAGAAATAAAAAATCCACCAAGATATAATGCACCTCCTGACATTGATTTTTTTTCATCCACTGAACTGGCCCAGTCTGCATCAGTATATCCCAATAACTACGCCTGAGATTTATCAGTATATGTCAAGCCAAAATCCACTGGGCCCTGGATATACTGAAGAATTATTTTCACTGCAAGCATGTGGATTTCCTTGGGATTACTCTGATATCTCACTACTTGGCATGTTGTGAAAACAATATCAGGCCTTATCGTGGTCAAGTACAACAAACTTCCAATAATTTTCCTGTATTCTGTGATATTAACTGCCTTTTCATCCTCATCTTTTGATAATTTCATCTGGGTAGCAACTGGAGTTTTCGTCTCCTTGGAATTCTCCATTCCAAACCTTCTTAAAACATCCTTGGCATATTTGGATCGAGAAATGAATGTTCCATCCCTTCCTTGTGTCACTTGTAGACCAAGGAAAAATGTTAGCTCTCCAATCATTGACATTTCAAACTCATTTTTCATGAATTTGGAAAATTGTCTGCATTGAGCTTCATCTGATCTACCAAATATTATTTCATCGACATAAACCAAAACCATCATCCTTTTATTACTATTATTTCTGAAATAGAGATTGTAATCAAATCCTCCACACTGGAAAAAAGGATTCATCAAATACTAATGAAGTCGTGAGTACCATGCCCTTGGTTCTTATTTCAGCCCATACAACACCTTCTTTAGCCTGAAAAATTTGTTCTCATCCTCATGAATGATAAAACCATCTGGCTTCTCAATATACACATCCTCTTCCAGAACACCATTCAAGAATGTGGATTTGACATCCATCTAGAATACTTAGATCTTTCTTTGCACTGCTATAGCCAAAAATAATCTGATTTTCTCCAGCCTTGCAACCCATGAAAATGTCTCATAAACATCTATTCCATCTATCTGGGAGTATCCCATGCACACTAGCTTTTCTTTTTTCGAAATTACAGTACCATATTCGTTCATCTTGTTGCGATAGACCCATTTAGTCCCGATGACATTATTGTCTGCTGGCCTCAAAACAATTTCCCATTTATGGTTCTTCTTAATCTGATCAAGCTCTTCATTTATAGACTGAACCCAGTTTTCAACCTTAGCTGCATCAGAAAAACATTTCGGCTCCACCTGTGATAAGAACGATGTTTTCTGTAAATATTTCATTCTTCATGTCTGAACTGGAGCTGTATGATAACCATTGATATTCTGCATATCAATTTCATCTTGAATCGTTGGCTTCCTTGAAGACACAAACTTTGTTTCCTCTTGCTCATCATCAATATCTTCTTCTGATTCATCTTCTGCCACTTCTACTCCCCATGTGTTTCTTACCTCTTCATCACTTTCATCCAGAAACTATTCACTGGGTTGTTGAGTATTCTGTTCATTTTCAATGATAGTGACATCATTGCTCTCAATAATTTTTCCCATCCTTTTGGTGAAACATTTATATGCTTTGCTTTTTTATGAGTAGCCAAGGAATATTCCCTCATCTCCTCTTCACACAAACATCCTGTGATTTTCTTTCTCGAGAATGAAACACTTACTTACAAATATTCGAAAGTATTTCAACGTTGACTTATTTTTGTACCACATTTCATATGGATTCTTTCCTTGCTTCGGACACAATAGAGACCTGTTGGAAATGTAGATCGATGTCAAAACTACTTCCTTCTAAAATTTCTCTGGTAGGTCCCTTTCAATATGCATTTTTCTGGCCATGTTGTTGATGATACAATTTCTCCTTTCAATAACTCCATTCATGTTTGGGAGTTATCATTGATGAAACTTGAAGCCTTATACCATGTTTCTCGAGATAGTCTTCCACTTGACTGTTTGGGAATTCTGTACCATTATCTGAACGAAACTTCAAAATTTTCTGCCCAAGCATCCTTTCTGATTCCCTCCAATACTGCTTGATACAACTGAACACTTCTGTCTTACGGGTAATGAAAAATACCCAAGACATTCTGCTATAATCATCATTGAAAAGGACATAATACCTTTGACCATTTATGGATCGTGGTGAGAAAGGTCCACATACATCAGCATGCACCAATTCAAGCACTATGGTTGATTTCTATTCCTTTGGCCTATATGTATTTCTGATGATTTTCCCTTGTTGAAAAGCATCGCATGTATGAGTATGATCATGCGATAGTTTGTGAAGGTCTTTAACAGCATCACATTTTACCAGATATTCCATGGATGGTTGACATAGGTGACTAAGTTGCTTATGCCACAGCTGGTTTTCTTCCTCTCTAGATAAAAGGCACATATCTTTTTCTCCACTTACAAGGTAAATATTTCCCTTTGTCATTTTTCCATGTAGAACAATTTCTCCATCTTTTTATTTCACAACACACATCTTCTTGGTAAATCGGATAGAGTGCCCAGAGACACATAATTGACTGACACTTATTAAGTTATAACTAAGCCCATATACTACCAATACATCAGTACGTCTCATTTCTTTTCCCCCAAATTTGGCATTTCCAGAACCAAAAATATTCATCCCTTCATCATTCACAAACTTGAAGACTCCTTCTTTGTCATATTTTATGTCTGCAATGAGATCCTTATTCCCTATCATATGGGATGTGCAACCACTGTCAAGGATCTATATTCCTGAACAATCTGAAGCATTTAAGGAAATTTCCGTAACTACTGCCTTTTCTTCTTTCTTCTTCTTGGTCCATACTTTTGCCTTCACACTCATCATAGATTGAGACTTCTGTTATTTCTCAGATTATGATGGACCTACATCATCTTGAAAAGCCGCAAATCTATTTTGCATTTTTAACTCACCTGTGGGTTTATTGATCTGCTGCTTGTGAATGTTTTGATTCTTATTTGGCTCATTTCTCTATATGGTCGATGTACAATACCAAGCCATGTGTCTAAATCCTCCACAACAAAATAGTGTCCTTAGAAATCAGTTCTGGACAACTGTTCTCTATTTGGATTCCACCCCTGTTCTTGTTCCCTTCAATATCTCTTGGATATGGAACACACATAATGTGAATTTCCCATATTCCTGCAATAATAACACATGATATATGGTGAATTACTTTGTTTCACTTCAGAACTTTGATTTTCCCCTTGGAATCTTTGAATATTCAGATTCTTCTTTATGCCTAAATCAACTTTCAATTTTGGGACGGGTGCTTGCAGTCTGACCTCAATTATCACATATTTTTGTTTCTGATTAAGCCCTGAAACAACCTTAACTTCTGAGCTCAATTGTTGCTTCTTCCGTTCTGAACTACTAGGCTCCTCTTTCATATTTTTAGACTTCATAACAAACTTACTTCCTAGGAATGTGTTAGGAATCAAAGGTTTTTCCTGGTCTTTGACTTTTATCCGCAGACTGACAACTTCCTCTTCAAGATCTTCGATACTCTTGACACGATCTTTCAATTTTCCATTCAATCCATCGATCCCCATTTTTTGTTCTTCAAATCTTGAGCTTATGCTCATCAAACTTTTCTATTCTCTCTCGTCTTGAAGACTTAAGGTTTTCTATTTCTTTTAAAATCTTGGACTTCTCATCTTCCTGTTGTTGCATGTAGAGTTTGGAATCATGTATAACCTTGTTGGCATTCTTTGCTTTTCCTCTCCAAATATCTATCTCTTCAAGATCTACTTCTAATTCAGACTCCATGTCAACTCTACCTTCAATTTCTTCTTCTTCTTCATCAGAATCGGTTTATTCCTTTTCTTGATCACTACCGACAATAGCCACCATTGCATTTTGTCCATGATCTTTACAATTTTCAAAATCCTCAACCTCTTCATCCTCAGACTCGTCTGAACTTTCTATTTCTTGTGAAATAAGATTCTTCTTCTAGATGAAATTTCTCTTGAATTGTTTCTTCCCTTTCACAAATGCTGAAGAATTCTTCTTGGGAATTATTACTTCGTGATCATCATTATCATTATCTTGAAACTTTTTGGGGAACCGTGCCGCAAGATGAACAACCTTTCCACAACTACATTATGAATGTTGAAGTTTCCCATTAAATGTTCCTTTTTCATCTTTGAAGATTTGAAGAAAGGAATAACACCACCTTATCTATCTCATCTTCTTCCTGAGAATATTTAATGGTGAGCTTCTTCAAGGCCTTAAATTCCATCTCTTTGGATTTCCCATTTTCCAAAGCCTCATTATCATCATTCCTAATATCATATGAAACCATGTTTCTGTGAAAATTGCCCAATGTTAGCTCTTTGGGATCATTATCTTCTAGTACTAAAACTTTCGGATTGAACCGAGGTGGAAGCTTCCTCAAGATGCGCTTTATAATTTTTATGTCTTCAATGAAATCACCAAGTCCTCGCATATCTTCCACAATAATATTTACCCTATCAAAGAATGCATCAACAGACTCATTCGGGTTCATCTTCAGATCATCATACTTATACCACAGCACTTGCATCTTTGCCTCTCTGACCTTTGTATCTCCATCATATATATTCGATAGTTTTTACCACATGGAATGTGACATTTTGCATGAAATCAACCTTTTGTAGATGGTATTGGAAAGGGATCCCCCTAAGGCATTAATTTCTTTTTTATCAGCATCCAACTCTCTATGCTCAGCTTCTGATAATGCACCACTATTAATATCTGCTATGATTGTATGCATAGCTGGTGAAAACACATCAATTCTCAAAGATCAGAAATAGTGTTGCATTCGATTATTACATATCTAAAAATTAAATCCGTTGAAGATAGGAATCACTTTATGATTAGTGACCTCCATTGAGAGAAGAAAAAATATCAACCTTTCCCTTTGATACCAATTGTTAGGTCCACAAGGCTGAATAACTTGAGAGGGGGTTGAATCAGGGTATGACTAATTTAAAATTATAGCCCATTCTGATCTTGTTTTGCTGTTAAGCAAAACACTCTTCTCTCTCTTTCCTGTTTCACAATATAAACAGAAAGTAAAGCAAGCACAGGACAAAACAATTTAACTTGGTTTACCGCTAAGGGCAATGTCCAAAGAGAATACGCCGATAGGTTTCCGGTTGTACAAAATTCCACTAAAATTCTCTAGCTGTGGATTACAAGGTTTTTTCATAGTCACTATGTCCTAGGCTTACTGCCTTTAAAATGTTTAGGGTCATCTCACTGATTTCCCAAGGGTCACTCCCTATTTCTCTCTCTCTGGCTCACTACCAATGGAGAGGATCACATTCTTCATCTTCCTTCGCTCACTGCTCTGGAAAGGATCCACTCACAGTTTATAGACCTGTAGGTATCTTCATTTTCATGAAGGAATGCATCCTCTGTTGTATTTGGATGCTTTTTTGAAGTCCAACTTTCACCCGTAGATGAATATCTCTTTGCACTGAAGGTATCAGGCAAACTTCCATCTTCCACGCAGCTAAAAAATAACTACCGGAAATAAACCTTACTTGGTGTACTAGTATATCTCGGCGTGCAAGTACCTGCACGCATGTCACAACTGGCATGCAAGTCCACCACACACACTTTCACAACACAAGATTCTTCATCTTCAAACTGGCATGACACACTTCCTTTTACGCCCAATTCTACATTGGCGCGCAACTACCAACAATTTCCCTTCTTCAAATCTGGTACCCAAGTCCCACTTGCGCGACACACTACCACTTGTGAGACTTCCACACCTACATAAAGGGAGTTCTGAATCTTCAAAGAGTTGATCTCCGGTGAGAAATGAGGAGTGGTGGTCCAGTATTTATAGGCAATTTGAACACCCTACGCAACGGCACACAAGTCACCCCTCGACGCACATGTTTCGGTGCGCAAGTCTTCTGTCCTCCTAGACACTTGCGCGACCAAACCAAATACCTATGATACCCTCTTTCCTTTGCCATATTTTGATCTTATGATCTTGAAAAACAACAGGAGTTCACGTTTCCAAATCTCATAGGCACCAGCACGCATGTCCTTTCTAGGCATGCAAGTCACCTACGCGACCAACCCAAAACATGCGTGATCCTTTTCCCTTTGCCATATTTTTATGATATGATCTTAAAAAACATATGGCGCACAAGTTTACTATCCTCCAAGGCCTTGGCACACAAGTACCTTTTCCAAAAACACTTTTCTTCATTTGTCGATTTTTAGGCCCAAAAATTTGGTAAACACTGGAAAACATCACCACCTTATATCTGTTCTTTTTATGCCGCCTCCAAATCATTCATTCCTTTGTCGATGTTCTTGAATCAAACATAGATCATTCACCACAACTCTTGAAATCGACACTCCACCATGAAATCCCCTTTTTCAAAAAATTTGTATGTCATTGTTTGTATTGTCAATAATCACAACACAGATGTTCACTTTTTCAACAAACACAATCACCTCAAAAATACTTAATGATGCCTTGAGGGATTTTTTCCAACACAAGGTTACAAGGAGTACAAAATTAAATTTCATCTAATCAGGATTTTAAGTTTACCTCAATGTTTTGGAAAAGTATTTTTTAATATCTTGATGAAAAGTTGAGTTTTATAACTATGTATCATCTTCAGAATGACGTTCAATATGAAATAAAAATTCAAACCCATAAGGATATGATAAGACCTTGTTTTATGAATTTCAAAGGAGGTTGGGATCAACAACTTCCTCATTTTGGTCTTTTATACAATAATAGAATACAATCAAGTTTTTATATGGATCATTATGAATCCATTTATGGAATGTAGTGTAGAACTGCAACATACTAGAATGAAGTTATAAAAAGAAAGAAATTGGGTCCTAAGATAGATTATGAAAATGAAGATAATTTTAGGGCCATTCAGAAATAATTAAGGGAAACCCCAATTTGATTGAAATGTTATGATTATATTCATCGACCTAATATAGAATTTTATGTTTATGAGAATATGTTTTTATGAATTTATGAATGGAATTAAGAATGGAAAAATATTCCCAAGTTAAATTGGTCTATTTTAAATTCTTGATCATTTTGGGATTATATCATATCTCTTGTTACTTCCACTGAATCTCAATTAGGTTTATGTTGTGTTCCATGTGTCCCCCATGAGGAATTACATAACTGATCCACCACATGTAATGAACTCAAATGGCATACTTCTATTGCATGATATTTTTTATTACGAACAACTCATGGTTATTATGGATTGTATATGTAAGTTTCAACAAAAAATTACCACTAACCTAGTATTTTTTGAAACATACCAGTGTGAGGAAGATATGTGGGAACCCAATGATGTAATGAGGTAGAAGTATCCTCAGTTGTTGTAAAAAAGTGAAAAATTTTGAGGGAGAAATTTATTTTAAGGGGGTAGAGTATGACACCTTAATGTTTTGTTAAATATTTTTTTTGAAGAAATTTGATATTTTCTTCTTTTTGTGTTACATGAAACATCAATTTGATCTTGTGTTATGTAAAACACTAAGTTTATCTTACGTTACTTATGACACTATGTTTTAAAAAACCATTATGTATTTTTATTTTTATTATTTAAACATTATCGTTATAAAATATCAATTACACATAATAATATTAATATTAATGACTAATTTCTAAATATTAAATATAATTTTTTTATATAAATAAATTATATTAATATAAACACAATTTTTAAAAAACACATAATAGATGTTTTAAATACTATTTTTTTTAAAAATATGGTGTTTTGTGAAAAGATTATATATTTAATTTTAACTCTTTTAGAAAATTTATTTGAAAAAAATAAACTTAATTTTATAAATTTATATTTCAAAATTTTCTTGGATATAATTTTTGATGATTTTCTAAAAAGATAATTTTTATAATGAATATTGAAAAGTACGGGTTTTTATTTTGAATTCTCATTAATTTTAATTATTTTAGAAACACTAAAATTATTTTAATAAGGATTTAAAAGTAAAATTAGTTCAATTATATGTATATAAATCCATTTTAGGTCATTATAATAAATTTCATAATGAATATTGAACTAAAAATTTGTAAACGTTTGTACATTTTCTCTTTGAAAACTCAATTTCTAGTCGCATGTGCATGATTAATTTTAAATTAAAACATTCTTTGTGAATTTAAATTAGAAAAATGGATTGAAAATTTATAATATTAATAACTTTAATTATCTAATAATTTCAACTTTAATTTTTTCCATAATTAATGGTAAAATATAAAATATTATTTGTAGTAGTTTAGGTAAAAAATGAGTTTACTGGGGTGTTAAACTAAAAAGATAAAGGATAAAAATGACCAAAATACTTCTCAAACACCCATTTTATGGACATATTTTGATATTATAGCTTACAATATCTATAATTGACCATTTATGAACCTTATTTAAAGTTAGAAACATGGGTAGACCTATTTCTTTTCAAAAATTACAAGTGTCCCACTCACCTCACTTATAATAGGCCACCCCTACTTATCCTATTAACAATTCCAAAACCTATTAGTTCAGATAAAAAAATAAATTCCTCAATTCATTGATCTCATTATATAATCCTTAATTTAATAATAAATCTAACCTATGAAAGATTTGGGTGTAAACCAAATGAAGTTGTCTAAAGAAGAGGTAACATCTCTAACGGGGCATTTTATTTTATTTCCCCTTATAACTCCTTAAATTATTATTAATAATTTATGATACAATAATATTATTATAATAAACATACTAAATTGTTTTTATGTTAATTTCTTGACCTATATCCATCCCCTCTTCCATAAAATGGGTTACTAAATCCTTATTCATGTGTACGATGGACTACCACCTCGCAAACTGATGTTACTCCTTTAATATAAACACCTACCGTGGATAGATATAATTATAGTTTTATTTTTTATGTATGACATTTAAGATATTAATATACTTATGAAATAATGATATCACATGTTCCTTCACACCTTCCATTCATTAGAAATATTATAACGTCGTTTGTGTGTATGGAAGAATTTTGTCTCATGAAGTAATGTGATCCATTCATTAATACAATTAATATGGAAGGTAATAAGGACAGTTTTAAATAAAAATATATGATATATATGACATAATAAGGATTCTTTAATTTTAATATAGAATTTACCTTAATTTATTTCAATCTTTCTAGAAAATAGAAATAGTGTTCATGTGTATTTATGCCATACCGTCTCTATGAGCGATGCATTTTACTTTATATCACTAAAATTCATAGATTACTATATATACATATATAATTAATATATATAGAATTTATATGATGGGTAAAATTAAATAGATGATGGTACCAATATCTATGTAAGATGAACAAAAATAAAAAATCAAAACATACATGAAAAACAAAGTAGTTATTTCCAAAAACATTATTTTAAGATGTGATTGATAATAAATGGGTAATAAAAAGTCAAAAGTAAATAAAAAATGGTTTGATATATTTCATTTTGTTTCTATATATATTTATAATAAATATATTATTATATAAGAAGTTTAAACATGTGATAATGAAACTGAGACTTATGGTAATGGATTTCAATCTCACTTTTTACTTATATGAAACACCATTAATAATCACCACATATTATTTTTAAGTGGTGTATATAATTACTGTGAATTTATTTTATAATGGTTCTAAATAAAAAAATTAGTATTTACATATCCATTTAAATTACTATCTTACATGGGGTTTACGGTTCAAAAGTTACAAAATCTATAGGGGATTTTTGTCTAAATTTTCTTATTTGAGACATATGTTCTGTTATGAATATATGTTATCTTATGATATTATATAAATATGCTTTGAAATGTAATTTCATTAATTACATACATAAAATATATTATATGTTTTATTTAAATTTATTATTTCATGGGGATTACGATTCATACTTAACAATGTGGTATGTGTTTAATGTTAAAATTGCATCATTTATCAAGATTGTTTATGACTATGATTCCAATGATTAAATAATGTTATATATATCTCAATAAATTCAATTATATTCTTCTTTTATGGTTATTTCATGAGAATAAACGTTTCCCATTAATTTTTCTCTCTTCATATACTCATGAATTAAGTATATTTTTTTAAACAAATCTAATGTTATTTCTCTTTTTAACTAAAAATGATTTTTCATCTAAATCTATGTTTTCTAAAAATGTATTTGAAAACTGGTTTTCAAATTCTAAAAAAAATTTATTAAAGGTATTTGTTCATTTTTTTAAAATTTTTAAAGTATTTTTTGAATTTAATCTTCATGTATCTTTCCAAACAAGACCCATTGGTCTTTTACCAAAAATATGAAAGGAATATTTGTTTTAACATGTACAACAAGAATGGAATTTTCCACCTTCATGACTTCTCAATGTTTTAAATATTTTATATATGTTTCAAGTATTATTTTCAAATAAAATTATTTTGAAATTATTTAATGTTTAAACAAATTCAAAGTGGAAAGGATATTTATTTCAATAAATTTTGTAAATTATTTTTTAATAATTCTTTTTATGTTTTCATGTATATTTTCAAAGAAAATAATTTCAACAATATTTTATCAATTTTTAATTTTAAAAAGTTATTTTTAAAGAAAGTATACTTTCTTCATGAAATTTTCCAAGTGATTTTTCATTCAAAATAATTTTTTATATAATATGAAATCATTTTATGTTGATTATATTTTAATGATGATATGATCCATTAATACCATTCCTATTACTTCCATGGATGGTTTATTTTTATGATAAAAATATTTTTGTGAAACCTGTTTCTCTTCCATGGGTTATACCATAAAAAATATCCTAGGAATCCCATAACACCCCCAAATGATAAAGGGTTAAATGACAAAATGATATAACTCATGTAAACAAGTTGCAACTTTATTTTCGGTAGCCTACGTGATTAGAACTCCACAGTTAGGAATGCTTGGCCTGGAGTAGTTATCAGGATCAGTGACCTTCTGGGATGTTTTTCAGGGTGTGTGTGAGTGAGGACAAAGCACACTAGAAAGGACACATATCGGACTGTGGGGATAGTCATTAGTCAGATCTCTCGTTCAGGCACGTGGGTGGGCCCCATGGCGGGGACCACGTGTCTGTGGGGAAACTGGTGGTACCGGGTGGGCTAAGACCGGACGACCATGTTAAGGCTGGGTGTCTGTGCTATCACTGGGACCCAGTTGTCACAATTGGTATCAGAGGAGGAACTAAGCCTTATGTATGGTGCACTACTTGGGTTGAGTTGTAGGGACCAAAATGAGGATGTTGTGCTCTAGGGGGGGTGATTGTAACACCCCCAAACGATGAAGGTTTAAATTAAAGAATGATATGACTTATGTCAACAAGGTGAACCCTTATTTTCTAGATCCTATATGATTCTAACTCCACAGTTAGGCGTGTTGGAACTTGAGTAGTGATTAGGATGGGTGACCTTCTGGGAAGTTTCCCAAGGTGTGTGTGAGTGAGTACAAAGTAAACAAAAAGGGAACGTGGTGTCCTATGGGGCCAATCACTAGTTAAATGACACATTCGGGCATGTGGGTGGGCCCTAGGGTGGGGACTACATGTATGTAGGGAAACTGGTGGTACCTGGTTCACCAGGACTCGACGACCATGTCAAGGTAGGGTGTCTATGCGGTCACTAGGACCCATTTTTCACAAAACACACTTCGTTTTTCACAGATTATGATATGATTAAATAATGACATTATTAAAATACATATTTCGTTTTCATAGGTTATGCTATGATAAAGTGTTTATGAAACCAATTTCATTTCATGAGTGGCGATGTGATGAATATTTTATGATATTGTGTCATACATATGAATTGTTTTCATTATTTGATGGTTGGGACCTATATCTCTCTCTGATGAATTAGGTAATAATTAATGTTATATGAGATCAAAGGGTGCATAAGAGGATATCCCAAGCCTGAAAGTGAATAGATATATGGTTATCCAAAGCTCAAAATAGGGTACTCAAAATGTTATCCCCATCCCAAAAGAGGGTAAAAAAGAAGGTTATCCCAAGCCCCAAATAGTGTACAAGGAAAGTTAAACCATGCCTGAGGCTGGTACATGTGTGGTTATCACAAGCCTAAAAAGTCATAAATTTATTGGTTGGTAGCCTTGACATTATATTTTCTATTATTATTTGTTTGGAATAGATATATGTATTACTAAAATGATAAGTTATCATGGATCATGTTCATTGATTCCTTTATGATTAATGTTTTATAGAATACCATTATTTATTCCATTACTCGTGTTTATGATCTATGATATGCAAGGTATGGTTTTAAAATGTTATTCTCATGTTCTTGTACCCTTATTAATTATTTGTTCATATCTCCCTTATGTACCCTTATTGAGAATCCTATCTCACCCATTCATATGTTTTCTTTCCCCAGGTTATGATGAATGGTATTATTTATGATATGTATAATAAGGGTGTGGGTTTTTAAGAACATAGTAGGAAATGACATAACTCACTATTGGATTACTTGATTATGTTTCCATGTTTATAATTAACTAGAAATAAATTATTCTGGTGTGGATTGTTATGTAATATATGGAATATTTTCCCATTTAGACATAATATTTATGTATTAATATTTGGGGTCATTATAAAGCCAGAGATTACCATGCTCCTGAGGTAGTGGTCCATGAACCACCAATACGGACACATGGGTCACCTCTCCTAGTACCATAAGTTGTTCATTGATTTGTCATTGATTCTTAATTAAGATTGTTTTTTCTATATCAAGTGTTGTATATGGATGGAGCTTCATGTCTTGGACCAACTATGTCAATGTTGACTTGGGAATTATATAATTATTACCCACCTATAGTTTTTGGGGGAAGGTGGTCCCCATGCTGCATATTCTGGATTAGAGGTTATGACTATGATATTTGAGCATCTGTAGATCCATCTGGAAAGGTTGGGGATGCTGAAAAGAAACATGTTTTTAGGGTATTTCAATTGATGTTGTGAGTTCTTAAATACGAATATCATCATCATTTAATGGTATATAGGGACTTCTATAATACTATATAAAATACTTCTTTTATGAAATTTTGAGATATGATCATGGTAGATAATTCATGAATATTGAGTAGGTTAAATATCTTTCATGAATTACTTATCATGTTTCACAGAGCTCTAGTGCTTCAAACCCACTATGTCTAGGGATGGGCTATCAAGGGAAAGATATTTTGAGGATAGGATTAGGTGTTCCATACAATAAATGGTGAATGTATTCCAACTACCTACCATCTCTAAAATGTAGAATCCATCTCTTATATATGATCAAAATTCAAAGGAAAATGATGGTATAGGGGATAATTGTTCATATTCTATGTGAGGTAGAGCATCATCTAGTGGAAATAAGTATCATATTGACACTTCCCATTAGAGAAATAGACATCAGAGTGTGCGAATTGGTAGTCATGTGGTTTTCTATTAGTTTGTAAGGTAAGTTCATATGATTACCCTATTTATTATAGTCCCTTTAGAGTATCGAGACTAATCCATATTGGAAAATATCTTGTGATTTTACTGTACATTTCAACTGATGTATAGTGATAAAGAACACACACAAGATCCAGGTTCTAGAGTGGGATCTATGGTAGCACGCCAAGAAGGAAGATGGAGTACCATTGATCCTTTAGGATGAGGATTTGGTCAAGGTCATGGGATCCAAATTATCATTTTGTCACACCAGTAGAGTGGAACTACTCAGGGATATCCGGATGCAGCATACATCTATAGATATGGAAAGTTTTATTCACTACAACCTACACATGTTGAATAGAGTTATGGTCCATCAATAGTATGAGATATGATATTATTAACCATGAATTTTCTGACTATTTTTCTTTGAGTTAAGAACTTCACACTCATTCATATCTATTAGATTAATGGGAATTATTGGTATTAATATTGAATACATTTTTGGGGTTATATCATGTGACACTCTGTTGCGAATATAGCTAGAGTGTTCACTGATGTAAAGAGTGTTCTCTTGAGATATATAGCTTCCATTTTTTATAGAACCTTTTAATTCTTAATATTATAAGGTTATACATTGTTCTTGAGATGGACTAGTTATTAATTTTGAAGACTATATTTATTTTTTTTATCAAAGGATGTATTCCACATCACTTGAGGGAGATATCTATATTCCTAATCGATAATATTATGGTTGAGAAAACCAAGATAGAACTGGGTATCATGGTATGGGTAGAGTGTTAGCTTTAATTTACAAACATTATCTTAATGATAATATAGTATGATATAATGTCTTTCCTCAAAAGGTGGAACAATTTAGACATGTCCTCCCATATGAATTTTAATCTCTATCTCCTGAGAGAGTGGCAGGCTTCACTATTGATCCAATTCCTAGAGAAAAATCATTATATATTCTCCCATACATCATGAATCTTATTAATATTCTTTTAAATCAAGATTCAATTATAGGACCTTGAAGGAAAAGGGTTTACATGTCCCAATTCCTCTCTTTGGGGATCACATGGACTTTTCACCAAGAAGAAAAATGTTTACGGAAGGTTATGTGTTGACAACTATAGGATGAATCTTCTTACATGTCAGAAATTATACCCACTTCCTAATATAAATAATCTATTAAACTAGTTAAAATGAGACAATTTCTTATCAATTATTTTCTTTAGATTAGGCTATCATGATATGAGAGTTATACCCTCAGATATACCATGATAAACATTATGATACTAGAATGGTTTGTATAAGTATCTGGTAATGTCGTTAGTTCTAACCAACATGCATGTAAAATTCATAGACATGATGAATCGTGTTTCCCACACATAAAAGGATTCCATTGTTGTCATTATTATGGATTAAATATAAGTGTACTCTTATTAGATAAATCATCATTCCAAACTCATTGAAATCATACTGAGTACACTATGAGAGAATCAACTGTATTCTAATATCACTAAGGAAAACATTTTGATTAACAAGTTTCACTTACTAAGTCAAATTATATTATAAGGTGGGGTCTCCTTGGATACAGAGATGGTGAGATGGATTATTTTCTTAGGAGAATCCCAATAACATTTTTGATATATGAAACTTTTCAAGACTAGTCAGTTATTATCAATGAATCATCGAGAAATTTTCATGTGTTGAAACAACACTTATAGGACTGAATAAGAAGTGTGTAAGGTTTACATTTTTTGAAGCTTGTGAGATGGACCTTTAAGAGTTAAAATCAAAGTTGACCTCATTTTTGATACTGAAGTATCTTGTGTCTGTAAGAGGATATATAGTGCATTGTGGAATATTAGGTGTTGATTTGAGAGTTGTTTTGATGTCAAGAGAAAGATTCATGGTATACGGGTCTCATCATGTGAGGCCTCATGAGTGTAATTACATTATGCACAACCTTGACCTAGAATATTTTGTTCATTCCTTGAATTTTTGGGGATATTATCTAATTGGGGAGCAGTTCATGGTATACAAAAACTACTAAAAATTCAATTAAATATTCTATAAGTGGGAATTAGTCATCGAATAAAAGATATAGATTATATATATTTTGTCACTTGACTTTTTGGATGCTTATATGTCAGTTAAGGGAAACAAAGATGGAGATGGTTGGAGATTAAAGACTTTCACTCAAGCTGTTTAGGAAGATATTAGTGAAAAGAAATTGATATGGATTCTTAATGAAATTAACCTATAATTTTAGTAATGTCATAGTAATCCTAAATTTGTAACATTATTAGAGGCTTCATCAATTTTGGCTAAACATAATAGGATACAGCTTTCTTATCATGATGGAATAGTCATAAGAAAAAGGGTTTCTGGTATGGAACCACCACCTGGTTGGTCTGTTGATGAGGATTAGGTCATGTATACCAGTTAGAGTATATGGGTTCTTATATACATGTGATAGGAGTTTATGTGAGAATATATTACATACAAAATGATAGTATATCGTGGGATCAAATATACGTATAGTGATATAGGTCATCGGTATTTTTGACCTCGGATGAAAAGGATATTATACGATTTGATTCTAATTATTCCACCTGTTAAAAGGGGAATGTGGAACACCAATTTCATAATGGAATTTTATATCCACAAACAATTCTAAAATGGAAATGGGATTCATTCCCCATGTATTTCATTTTTGTTTTTCTGAAGTCACCACGGGGAATTTATATTGTGTCGGTAATCATAGATATGATGATGCAGGTCACCCACTTCTTTCCTATTATGGAGACCATCTCAGTGGATGAACTTGGTTGACTGTACATCTTAGAGATTATAGGCCTTTTTGGGATTTCACAAAACATTGTATCAGACATGGCTATATAGTTTACTTATTATTTAAAATAGGGGTTACATGAGGCTATTGTTTTCATATTTACTTTTGAGAATAACATACCACCCTAAGACTAACGATTATTCTAAGTAAACTATACAGTACTAGAGGACATTCTCCATGAATGTGTTCTAGATTTTAGAGGCTCTTGAAAAAAAAATTTCCTCTTCTTGATGTATTCTATAATATAAATTTCTAAGTATCTATTTTGATGGATCCCTATTAGGTACTCTATGGTTTTCCATGTGGTTCACCTCTATACTGGTTAGAGGTAGGGGAGGAAATTCTAATGGTACCATGTCTCATTTAAAAAATATCATAATATTAACAATTGATCATGAAATGTATGGCTTTGGAAAAGTGTTGTTAGAAGTCATATCTTGATCCCCATATCTAACCTCTAGAGTTTGAGGTGGGGGATCTGGTATTCTTGTGAGTCTCAACCATAATGGGAAATTGAAATAGTTAGAAATAAGGTAATCTAGTACTTTGATTCATTAGTCCATTCAAGATCTTAGAGAGTATCATGATTGTAACATATATGATATCTATTAATCACTGGTATAAGGATATGCACAATGCATTCCATGTTTCTCAACTATGATGTTATTACTCCAACCCATATCATGTCATTGACTTAGTAGTAGTTGAGCTAGAGACCAGTGATTCTTTTGTGGAGTATCAAATTCATATCATTGATTATAGAATAAAGATTCTCTATGGTTTTATAGTTCCTCTAGTTTAGGAGCTATAGAATAATGATTGTACATAGAATGATATGTGGGAATTGGAGTCTGATATACATGATCAATGGCTGTAGTTTTTCTCAGATACAATTCAAACACCCACAAAATCCCAACTCGGGGATGATATACCTTAAGGGTGGGAGGTTGTATGATCTAGATTTTTCATCAAGGTATAAATACAATTCAATTTTTCCATACCCTCTTATTTTACCATAATGGATGTTTTTTGTGAGTATAGGAGGTTTGTGATATCTTAAGAAGGTTAAGAGCCCTGTGTTATGGATTGTAGTAAAGTGGGGTGAGGTGAATGGTTTTCGCATGATTTTTATAATCATTCACCTCAATCTGATTGACCAAAAAGAGAGGATCATATTTTGATTAAACTATACCAAAGGAGCCTATAAAACGTGAAGTCTCAACAATTAATTTTAGGATCACCATGCATGATTTGTGCATGGATTGTGGAAACTTTTTCCTTGACCATTCACTGTGTAACTATCTTATATAATTGGGATGAATGGTTAGAACATGGTTTAAAAAATTGTGCAGTCAGACCATTCACCCTATTAAAAGCATTGAAAATGACCTTTTTACTCTTAGTGTATTTAAAATTAAAAACCTATTTTATCCTTCATAATTTACATATCTGTAGTCACTATGGAACTCCAACTTTATATATTTTTATATTTTTAAGTATCTATCTATTTTGGGCTTTGATTCCTTCACAATTGGTCATTTTGGAACACCCTCGATATGGTTAACACTCATTTTCCATCCTTGCATGGTTTTATTCTCCATATTTATTATTATATTTGAGTTAGATAATATAAAATAGTTATATGTATTTTTAATAGTCTTTATATTTATCTCATTCCATTCCGAATATAAGGGCGATAACTATTCGTGAGTCTTTTATAGGGATTAATAGCTATTCTATTAATTTTCCATAAGAATCATAATGTTCATAAGTTGATCCACTTTCTGAAATTTCTATGTCTTTTTTCTAAAGTATATATTACTTTAAATTTACACATAATCCCCTTACTAATTGTTCAATTATACTCATTTACACCATTGGAGGTTGACAACTTCCACTAGAAACACCCCTCTAGGTGTGTTCGATTTAATACCCTTAAAACCCATTATTTTCTTTTAACCAAAACACCTGTTAGGTGTGTTGTATTTTTCAAATACAAAAGGAATAAACCAATTATATTAATTGAATTTTTAAATGGAATATATAATTAACCTGGCCTTATGAATAATTACATATGATGCTTATCTACTACTATAGACCTTGATAATAATGTTATATGTGTGTCATGGCTTGAGTATGCCTTAAATTTATGACCTTGAATGCATGTACTGAGCTCATATGAAACCAATCGATTAATTTATTTGATTTAAAATTAGTAAAACAAACTTGGATTTGGTTAATGTCATATATTTTTTAATGTATCATCCCAACACTGATGATACACTAGAAAACGTTGAAAAATTATAATACTTGGGATGGGCTCCCAAGATTTAGCTTGATGTCCTAAGACATGGAATTAATTGTATTATATTATTATATTATATTAGTTTCCATCATAATAATACATTACAATTTATCCTCAATATTGATTATAACCCCTTAGTAGTGGGATTCTAAGGGTTTACCCCTAGCTTACACTCAAAATGAAAAAGGCTAACATCTCAGTTCAACACTGTGAGTGGGATCAACATTCTAAAGTCATGGATTCAATTGGTATCCCATGGATACATTTCGGTTATTATACTTAGATACCTTGTAAATTTTCCTCAGGACCCATGAAAAATTAAAAGGTTATATGCTTATATACATCCATTTCTGGCCGATGTATGTAGGTTCAGTCAAGTATCCCATGAAGAGCCTATTCTCGACATGGTTTCTCTATATTTTTAACTATTTGACTTGTTTTACCCACAAAATATTAAATTTTATACACACATACGGACACATGGGTCACCTCTCCTAGTACCATAAGTTGTTCATTGATTTGTCATTGATTCTTAATTAAGATTGTTTTTTCTATATCAAGTGTTGTATATGGATGGAGCTTCATGTCTTGGACCAACTATGTCAATGTTGACTTGGGAATTATATAATTATTACCCACCTATAGTTTTTGGGGGAAGGTGGTCCCCATGCTGCATATTCTGGATTAGAGGTTATGACTATGATATTTGAGCATCTGTAGATCCATCTGGAAAGGTTGGGGATGCTGAAAAGAAACATGTTTTTAGGGTATTTCAATTGATGTTGTGAGTTCTTAAATCCTAATATCATCATCAATTAATGGTATATAGGGACTTCTATAATACTATATAAAATACTTCTTTTATGAAATTTTGAGATATGATCATGGTAGATAATTCATGAATATTGAGTAGGTTAAATATCTTTCATGAATTACTTATCATGTTTCACAGAGCTCTAGTGCTTCAAACCCACTATGTCTAGGGATGGGCTATCAAGGGAAAGATATTTTGAGGATAGGATTAGGTGTTCCATACAATAAAAGGTGAATGTATTCCAACTACCTACCATCTCTAAAATGTAGAATCCATCTCTTATATATGATCAAAATTCAAAGGAAAATGATGGTATAGGGGATAATTGTTCATATTCTATGTGAGGTAGAGCATCATCTAGTGGAAATAAGTATCATATTGACACTTCCCATTAGAGAAATAGACATCAGAGTGTGCGAATTGGTAGTCATGTGGTTTTCTATTAGTTTGTAAGGTAAGTTCATATGATTACCCTATTTATTATAGGCCCTTTAGAGTATCGAGACTAATCCATATTGGAAAATATCTTGTGATTTTACTGTACATTTCAACTGATGTATAGTGATAAAGAACACACACAAGATCCAAGTTCTAGAGTGGGATCTATGGTATCACGCCAAGAAGGAAGATGGAGTACCATTGATCCTTTAGGATGAGGATTTGGTCAAGGTCATGGGATCCAAATTCTCATTTTGTCACACCAGTAGAGTGGAACTACTCAGGGATATCCGGATGCAGCATACATCTATAGATATGGAAAGTTTTATTCACTACAACCTACACATGTTGAATAGAGTTATGGTCCATCAATAGTATGAGATATGATATTATTAACCATGAATTTTCTGACTATTTTTCTTTGAGTTAAGAACTTCACACTCATTCATATCTATTAGATTAATGGGAATTATTGGTATTAATATTGAATACATTTTTGGGGTTATATCATGTGACACTCTGTTGCGAATATAGCTAGAGTGTTCACTGATGTAAAGAGTGTTCTCTTGAGATATATAGCTTCCATTTTTATAGAACCTTTTAATTCTTAATATTATAAGGTTATAAATTGTTCTTGAGATGGACTAGTTATTAATTTTGAAGACTATATTTATTTTTTTTATCAAAGGATGTATTCCACATCACTTGAGGGAGATATCTATATTCCTAATCGATAATATTATGGTTGAGAAAACCAAGATAGAACTGGGTATCATGGTATGGGTAGAGTGTTAGCTTTAATTTACAAACATTATCTTAATGATAATATAGTATGATATAATGTCTTTCCTCAAAAGGTGGAACAATTTAGACATGTCCTCCCATATGAATTTTAATCTCTATCTCCTGAGAGAGAGGCAGGCTTCACTATTGATCCAATTCCTAGAGAAAAATCATTATATATTCTCTCATACATCATGAATCTTATTAATATTCTTTTAAATCAAGATTCAATTATAGGAACTTGAAGGAAAAGGGTTTACATGTCCCAATTCCTCTCTTTGGGGATCACATGGACTTTTCACCAAGAAGAAAAATGTTTACGGAAGGTTATGTGTTGACAACTATAGGATGAATCTTCTTACATGTCAGAAATTATACCCACTTCCTAATATAAATAATCTATTAAACTAGTTAAAATGAGACAATTTCTTATCAATTATTTTCTTTAGATTAGGCTATCATGATATGAGAGTTATACCCTCAGATATACCATGATAAACATTATGATACTAGAATGGTTTGTATAAGTATCTGGTAATGTCGTTAGTTCTAACCAACATGCATGTAAAATTCATAGACATGATGAATCGTGTTTCCCACACATAAAAGGATTCCATTGTTGTCATTATTATGGATTAAATATAAGTGTACTCTTATTAGATAAATCATCATTCCAAACTCATTGAAATCATACTGAGTACACTATGAGAGAATCAACTGTATTCTAATATCACTAAGGAAAACATTTTGATTAACAAGTTTCACTTACTAAGTCAAATTATATTATAAGGTGGGGTCTCCTTGGATACAGAGATGGTGAGATGGATTATTTTCTTAGGATAATCCCAATAACATTTTTGATATATGAAACTTTTCAAGACTAGTCAGTTATTATCAATGAATCATCGAGAAATTTTCATGTGTTGAAACAACACTTATAGGACTGAATAAGAAGTGTGTAAGGTTTACATTTTTTGAAGCTTGTGAGATGGACCTTTAAGAGTTAAAATCAAAGTTGACCTCATTTTTGATACTGAAGTATCTTGTGTCTGTAAGAGGATATATAGTGCATTGTGGCATATTAGGTGTTGATTTGAGAGTTGTTTTGATGTCAAGAGAAAGATTCATGGTATACGGGTCTCATCATGTGAGGCCTCATGAGTGTAACTACATTATGCACAACCTTGACCTAGAATATTTTGTTCATTCCTTGAATTTTTGGGGATATTATCTAATTGGGGAGCAGTTCATGGTATACAAAAACTACTAAAAATTCAATTAAATATTCTATAAGTGGGAATTAGTCATCGAATAAAAGATATAGATTATATATATTTTGTCACTTGACTTTTTGGATGCTTATATGTCAGTTAAGGGAAACAAAGATGGAGATGGTTGGAGATTAAAGAATTTCACTCAAGCTGTTTAGGAAGATATTAGTGAAAAGAAATTGATATGGATTCTTAATGAAATTAACCTATAATTTTAGTAATGTCATAGTAATCCTAAATTTGTAACATTATTAGAGGCTTCATCAATTTTGGCTAAACATAATAGGATACAGCTTTCTTATCATGATGGAATAGTCATAAGAAAAAGGGTTTCTGGTATGGAACCACCACCTGGTTGGTCTGTTGATGAGGATTAGGTCATGTATACCAGTTAGAGTATATGGGTTCTTATATACATGTGATAGGAGTTTATGTGAGAATATATTACATACAAAATGATAGTATATCGTGGGATCAAATATACGTATAGTGATATAGGTCATCGGTATTTTTGACCTCGGATGAAAAGGATATTATACGATTTGATTCTAATTATTCCACCTGTTAAAAGGGGAATGTGGAACACCAATTTCATAATGGAATTTTATATCCACAAACAATTCTAAAATGGAAATGGGATTCATTCCCCATGTATTTCATTTTTGTTTTTCTGAAGTCACCATGGGGAATTTATATTGTGTCGGTAATCATAGATATGATGATGCAGGTCACCCACTTCTTTCCTATTATGGAGACCATCTCAGTGGATGAACTTGGTTGACTGTACATCTTAGAGATTATAGGCCTTTTTGGGATTTCACAAAACATTGTATCAGACATGGCTATATAGTTTACTTATTATTTAAAATAGGGGTTACATGAGGCTATTGTTTTCATATTTACTTTTGAGAATAACATACCACCCTAAGACTAACGATTATTCTAAGTAAACTATACAGTACTAGAGGACATTCTCCATGAATGTGTTCTAGATTTTAGAGGCTCTTGAAAAAAAAATTGCCTCTTCTTGATGTATTCTATAATATAAATTTCTAAGTATCTATTTTGATGGATCCCTATTAGGTACTCTATGGTTTTCCATGTGGTTCACCTCTATACTGGTTAGAGGTAGGGGAGGAAATTCTAATGGTACCATGTCTCATTTAAAAAATATCATAATATTAACAATTGATCATGAAATGTATGGATTTGGAAAAGTGTTGTTAGAAGTCATATCTCGATCCCCATATCTAACCTCTAGAGTTTGAGGTGGGGGATCTGGTATTCTTGTGAGTCTCAACCATAATGGGAAATTGAAATAGTTAGAAATAAGGTAATCTAGTACTTTGATTCATTAGTCCATTCAAGATCTTAGAGAGTATCATGATTGTAACATATATGATATCTATTAATCACTGGTATAAGGATATGCACAATGCATTCCATGTTTCTCAACTATGATGTTATTACTCCAACCCATATCATGTCATTGACTTAGTAGTAGTTGAGCTAGAGACCAGTGATTCTTTTGTGGAGTATCAAATTCATATCATTGATTATAGAATAAAGATTCTCTATGGTTTTATAGTTCCTCTAGTTTAGGAGCTATAGAATAATGATTGTACATAGAATGATATGTGGGAATTGGAGTCTGATATACATGATCAATGGCTGTAGTTTTTCTCAGATACAATTCAAACACCCACAAAATCCCAACTCGGGGATGATATACCTTAAGGGTGGGAGGTTGTATGATCTAGATTTTTCATCAAGGTACAAATACAATTCAATTTTTCCATACCCTCTTATTTTACCATAATGGATGTTTTTTGTGAGTATAGGAGGTTTGTGATATCTTAAGAAGGTTAAGAGCCTTGTGTTATGGATTGTAGTAAAGTGGGGTGAGGTGAATGGTTTTCGCATGATTTTTATAATCATTCACCTCAATCTGATTGACCAAAAAGAGAGGATCATATTTTGATTAAACTATACCAAAGGAGCCTATAAAACGTGAAGTCTCAACAATTAATTTTAGGATCACCATGCATGATTTGTGCATGGATTGTGGAAACTTTTTCCTTGACCATTCACTGTGTAACTATCTTATATAATTGGGATGAATGGTTAGAACATGGTTTAAAAAATTGCGCAGTCAGACCATTCACCCTATTAAAAGCATTGAAAATGACCTTTTTACTCTTAGTGTATTTAAAATTAAAAACCTATTTTATCCTTCATAATTTACATATCTGTAGTCACTATGGAACTCCAACTTTATATATTTTTATATTTTTAAGTATCTATCTATTTTGGGCTTTGATTCCTTCACAATTGGTCATTTTGGAACACCCTCGATATGGTTAACACTCATTTTCCATCCTTGCATGGTTTTATTCTCCATATTTATTATTATATTTGAGTTAGATAATATAAAATAGTTATATGTATTTTTAATAGTCTTTATATTTATCTCATTCCATTCCAAATATAAGGGCGATAACTATTCGTGAGTCTTTTATAGGGATTAATAGCTATTCTATTAATTTTCCATAAGAATCATAATGTTCATAAGTTGATCCACTTTCTGAAATTTCTATGTCTTTTTTCTAAAGTATATATTACTTTAAATTTACACATAATCCCCTTACTAATTGTTCAATTATACTCATTTACACCATTGGAGGTTGACAACTTCCACTAGAAACACCCCTCTAGGTGTGTTCGATTTAATACCCTTAAAACCCATTATTTTCTTTTAACCAAAACACCTGTTAGGTGTGTTGTATTTTTCAAATACAAAAGGAATAAACCAATTATATTAATTGAATTTTTAAATGGAATATATAATTAACCTGGCCTTATGAATAATTACATATGATGCTTATCTACTACTATAGACCTTGATAATAATGTTATATGTGTGTCCTGGCTTGAGTATGCCTTAAATTTATGACCTTGAATGCATGTACTGAGCTCATATGAAACCAATCGATTAATTTCTTTGATTTAAAATTAGTAAAACAAACTTGGATTTGGTTAATGTCATATATTTTTTAATGTATCATCCCAACACTGATGATACACTAGAAAACGTTGAAAAATTATAATACTTGGGATGGGCTCCCAAGATTTAGCTTGATGTCCTAAGACATGGAATTAATTGTATTATATTATTATATTATATTAGTTTCCATCATAATAATACATTACAATTTATCCTCAATATTGATTATAACCCCTTAGTAGTGGGATTCTAAGGGTTTACCCCTAGCTTACACTCAAAATGAAAAAGGCTAACATCTCAGTTCAACACTGTGAGTGGGATCAACATTCTAAAGTCATGGATTCAATTGGTATCCCATGGATACATTTCGGTTATTATACTTAGATACCTTGTAAATTTTCCTCAGGACCCATGAAAAATTAAAAGGTTATATGCTTATATACATCCATTTCTGGCCGATGTATGTAGGTTCAGTCAAGTATCCCATGAAGAGCCTATTCTCGACATGGTTTCTCTATATTTTTAACTATTTGACTTGTTTTACCCACAAAATATTAAATTTTATACACACATACTTTATTTTAATTAGACACCATTAGTAGTGTACTATTGAATTGTACTAAACCAAATTTGGGATGCTGTTTGGTGCTCAGGAATATTTCATGGATGTCAGTAAGGATAAAAGGAATCACCTATCTATGGATAAATGATCTCTTATTGGAATGGGAGAATACATTTGGGATAGTGTTTTGGATACACATTGTTACATGTTCTTTTGGTATTTTCATATCATTTTATTGATACTAGTATTGTTTGTATTCCTTCCACCTTGACTACTTGCTCCACATTTTTATCATTATTACATCATCAATTTATGAATCTATTTACTAATTTACATTTATTATTTTTTATTTTCATCACTGTATTCACCACTAAGATTCACTATAATAAAGAGGGCCTAGTATCCCCACTATACCACCATACACCCTAATTGTCGTTCAACAGTCATTGGAGTAGAGGGAGGCATGCTTGAGGCCCTATGGATAATGAGACGAGACACATATCCATAAAACAAGTCTAGGAACTCATAAATGAATTAATATATAAATATTTTGATATAAACTAAATGAATTTTATACCTTAGTACATGGAGGTTTCTACAACAACTTTACCATATAGAAAACCATCCTTGAGATGTGTCACTAAGCCCAATTGGTGAAATATTCAAGACACCATGATTATATATATTCTTAATTCTACCATGTATTATACTTAAAATATCCATACATACACTACACGTGCAATAGAGTTACCATCCTCTTATGATGGATCTCCTCACTATAGTCAAAAATATATATAGTTCATACCTCGAATGACACACTCACTACTAAATCATCATTGTTGATTTTCATAAAATGATATTGATCTAGATGATATATGTTAAGATGATATATACATTCAACACACCATGAATTACATTTATTCTATAACGTATAACTAATATGTACAAAACTATATTGACACTCTTGAAAAAATTGAAGGAAAAATCAATCTTGGCATGAATTTCACATTCCTTTGAATCTATTATCTCCAAATTTAGGACACACTCTCAATAATAAATTGTTTACTACATAAATCATTTGATGAATACATTAAATATTTACATATGATCTGAAACAATTTATGTTTTCATTAAATGCTTCTTGAATAAATGGATACGCTCCAAATTCTCCTAAATGAGTCTAAACCCAACAATAAAATGATATACTAACATTAATTTGTTTAGATGTGATTGATTAGGCCTTCCATATAGTTCCTTAAAATGTTATTTTTAAATAAATTCCAATTAACTATTTTTATATGAAATCTCCATTAATAAAAGATGGATATCTCATGATTTTACAGAATCTATCACTAAAGTTTTAAACATGTCTTCCAAATTCAAAAGAGAATATTTAATGATCACATTACACTAAGGATGATATTATATGGTCAAATTCATATAGATATATAAAAACTTATACAATCCATAACTTAAGAGATATATGAATTACCATACCTGCCATTTATGAAGCTCCTTGGTATACTATATAATCATAAAATATATCATTCATATATAATATCATTATAATAAATACACTACATCATAATAATTAGTAAAAAATGTAAAAACTTCATAAAAAATACTAGAAATACCCACATTATGTAACCACATTGGGGTGGCCATCATAAATAAATCACAAAATCAATCATTACATACTCCCATTTACACATACAAGTGGGTAATTCCAGATGAAAACATGTACGTATTTGGTTCTCTGATTTTACCACCTATGAGTTGAAGCATTCAGAAATGAACGTTATAGTTTACATTATAATTATTGGCCACTGATACTTCTGATTGATATCATGACATTTCTTTTAAATCCCCCCTGTGAAAAACTATTCTCAGAGCAATTAAGTCCAACATCAACTCCTCACACATGCTCTTAGTGACTATAAATTTCCAATGTACATCGAGGGTCTAATCACTATCCCGGGTTCATTCTAGTTAGAAATTCATATAAAATATATGATTCCTTATAATGAAATAATCAGTGAATTACAAAAGAATATCCTTTAATCTATTAATTATTGATAAGAAAATTACAATAGATGAAAGTATAACCCATACATAGAAGTATAGAACAACAAGGTAAATCGATGGAAGGAGGATCATCAACTAGTAATCGATACTAGACTTTAGGGTCAACAAATCTGGAGTTTTCATACTATGAATATAATCCATATAATTCATAATCACAGGGGAGTATAGCATCTTGATAAAAAATACTATAGGTACACAACCCACCAAAACATTTGAAGTTTTAGGTTATTCCATGAAATAATATACCTATGGATCTTTTGGTTGATCTAAAACATAAACCTCCCACCCAAATGACATTAATTAAAACATCCCAGTACATGCATCACATCCACAATCTCCAAATCATGATTTGGAATATTCTACTTATATGACCCAAATTACCATAATTAATAATTAACTAATGGCTCATCCTATATCAAAAGGTCCCAAATCCCAACTCCAGATGCATCAAAAATTAATTTATATTTCTTAACAAAAACAAGTATGTTTAGGAATGGAATATTGTTAAAACATTTCTCTATTTTCTAAAATTCATTATCATATGGACTAGAGCACTTCAACTTGACTCATTGTTGTTCAGGGTCATTGTCAACACTTCTAATATAGAGGACTCCCAAATGAAACTACTATAATATCTTCCTAAATAGAGAAAGATATAGATATTCAAAAAAAGCTATTGAGTCACTCCTAATAAACCAAGGTTTTCAGATTAAATGGTTATACTAATATATATACCTTATATATAATATTACCTCTAAAGTAAACCACCCTAAAAAATGAAATGAAAATTTGATATATTGGAAGACAATAGGTGTTCCCTCATTATACCAAATATAACCTATAGATTTTGAGAATGTTCTTCCCATGTCCACAAGTATAATTGAATTTAGTTAATGAGTAAAACAATGAAATAATCAAAATATGTATGGGGGATTTACTTATCATGTATATGAATACTGGAGAAATATTTATCAAACCAAAAAAAACATTATCATAAACTCAAGCAGTTCAAATTTACTTCAGAAAGCTATTCAATTAACATCATCTAGCCTCACTTAAAACTAATAGTATCCTAAATTTTGTATGATTTTAAAAACCATATGGCCTATTAAACCAATTAAAGAATTCATCTATATATATAAGTGGATACAAGTTCTTGAGATTTGTTTTTCAAGCTTTAGTAATCTACAGATAAAAATAACCTACCATTTCCCTTTCAAGAGAATAAAAAAAGGACAGTCTAAGGGGGTGTTAGTGGGTGAAAATACCTTACTATCAAGGTAATATATTAATAACTTAAATTTTTTCAACTATAAAGGTATAATCCAACATAGAAGAATGGATATATAATTTTAATTTTGAATATGATAAATATTAATCCTGATATCTCTATCTCATATAACAACTACATGAATTCCTTGAGGAAAATATACTAAAACTTTAAAATAATAGGTGGAAAGACCAAATTTGTAATCTCCTATTATCCATTCATTGAAATTTGAAGAAAAAAAATTGGTTACAATAATCCCCAATATCCTATGGATAGGTCCAAAATAGTCTTCCAATAAATTACACTCCAAAATGATAGTATCGAAATAATACTCAAAAAACATAAAAAACCCATCATAAAAAAATTATGTTTACATGATTAGAAGTAAAAAAATCCATCCCAAGGATCACATAAAATCTCATCACATCAAATATAGTAAATTCCATGAGATATATGTAATTACTAATCATGATGAAAAATATTTAACACCACTGATTATCTTTATTGTGAAACCTTAAGGATTTATCAATTATCATTAATTTTTTTTATATTCTATTAATAATTATAGATCACTGGCCATATGATTATAAATAAATGAGTGTGAAGGATCCATATATAAAATATATAAGACAAAATAGATGTTAAAATGATTATACAACTAACTATTAATAGACCCTCTCATTGTTCATTTGGATTGTTTTATATATCATGTAACTGACCAGATCCTTAACCTTATTCTTTAGTTTCTTGAATCCCCTAAGGGGTACCACCACATCAATTATACTAACATTTACTATGGGACACATGTATTACTCAGCATCCTGGTTGATATGATGAATTCCAACTAAAAAATCATTATAATGACCATGTATCATCCCCTGATCACTAAGTCTGGCTACAATAATTCCCATTATCTAACTATGACGAAATCATTTAGAATATTTACAACTATCACATCTTACCATGAGACCAATACTCAATTATTGGTCTATAGGAAACTATTCAATGATGATCCATCCTAAAAAATGATAAAACACTATAGAATCCATCACCAATGAATGAAGAGAAGGACCTCTTCCATTAATGATCAAATTATGAATGCGCATAGATGTACTATAATAAAAAGAATTATTATATTCTATGGTATATCTCATTTTCATAGAAGAGGAAGTAATATTTGTTGAAGATTCAAACTCAACTGAGTTCCTTTCCAAAGTAAGGTCCTAGTTAAAAACCACAATAAAAAATAATATGGGAAAGATATTCACCTAATATTATATTTTATGCAACAACAAACCCATAAAATACTACATCCAAACAGTTTCATCATTCTTAAAAATGATCTCCAAATAAATAATGTCTGTGAAGTGGGTATAATAATATATCATAGAAAAGTCCACTAGGATAAGATTCCTAGATTTTATGTCAATATCCTCCCTAAAAATATTATGAAATAACTGATTAAATAAATAATAATAAAAATAATTAAAGAAAAAAACCCAAGGATTTTCTAGATGGAATAATATTTCATAATATAGTTTTTTTCCTCATAAAATATACTTATCCAATATTAACCTTCTCACAATAATTACATCAATATGATTGATAATAATAAAAAATGAATTTAACTACGCATTACTACCAATAAGAAACCCTTACATAGAAAAAAAGGTGGTTTAAGTATTTATGATTCTTTATTATTGTATGGAATCAATGGCCCATAACATGGAAACCTATGACCCAACATCTATATGACCTTCTAGAATCTCATCCTGTAACACCACGAAAATTTATAATTTTTTTTTTCAAATTAATTCATTGTTTTCAATATTTTACATTACAAGAAACACTAGATTTATCTTTTATTGTATGAAATCAATGATTTTATCATTTATTACATGAAACACTATGTTTTTATTGTGTTACACACAATATTGAGTTTATCTTGAATTACACGCCAGACAAATTTTAAACAAAACAAGTCATACAGTTAAAATATTAGTTTGGTTATCACCAATCCATTGGAATGTTGGAAATTAATAATATAAAATAAATTAGAGAAATATATTTTTCACATGTATATATAATGAATCATTTTGTGATAAATTAACTATAAATGAAAAAATCTATTTGAATATATAGGAAATCATTTTCTTGAAAAAAAACTAGCTTTATGCACATAAATGTGTTTAACCTCAAAAAATAAACAAACACATTTTTTGTGAATTATTTTAAGTAATTTTATATATATTCTATATTCAATAAACTATTTAAGATTCATATTATGTCTTTTTTATTCATGAGATAATAATAAAAACGACTTTATTATTAAAAACAATATTTTTCTAAATAGTATTTTTGTCACCTTTTTATGGAAGAATTATTTTAAAACTAATTTTTGACAATTATAAAACTAATTTGACCAAAATAAACATCAGTTTTGAAATCATAATTTCAAAATTATCTTTGGTTTATTTTTTTTTATTTTTTGGAGAAGTTTCATTTGTTGATTAATAGTGAATAATACTGAATTATAATTGAAAACCTCATTTTCATGTAATTTATTTAAAAATATAAATTATATTACAAATTTTTTCTGAAGTAAAATTGGTTCAATTATACATAAATCAATCCATTTTTTTTATTTTTTTATAATTTTTATACTTAATTTAGATATAATTTGTTTTTATAATTTTGAACATTTTTTCCTTACAAAACTACTTTCTCATCGCGTCTTTGCTATTAATTTTAAATTAAATTAATCCACTTCTGTGAGTTGAATTTATAAAAATTGAATGTATATTTTTAATAATAATAATTTATATTATATAACAAGGAAAAAATTGTTTTTACCATATTTACTAGTTTAATAGTTAAAATTAATAACCACGACTAATGTCAAAATGAGGTTTTGTTAATTACATGAATTTGTATTAATATTAATTTTACACACAAATAGTATTTTTCTTTAATATATTGGATTTCATATTTAGAATAATTATGTAACAATTATATAATAAAAATTATTTTATGTATATTCTGAAACATTTAATTACCTAGGTAAATAAAAAGATATAAGTTATATTGGTAAAAACTAAAAAGGAAAATTTGAATAAACTTGATGACTAAGGAATAACATGATAAAAAAATATCTATTTTTGAATGGTGTTGGTTTATATCAACAAAATAAACCATAACCACTATTATTGATCGATTTTATAGAAACATGAGGTAAGGGGGACCTCCTTCTTATGAATACTTTTGTTTATTTACATGAATGCGACTTCACCATTAAAAAATGGCCTTCCCTCTCCTCACTTCATCACAACTATAAAGCCATTTGGATTAAAAAAACATATAAAACAACATGCCAAATTCCCTAAAATATTAGTAGAATTTTTTTTTTGTAATAAATCCCACCTATTAATGATTTTAGTGCAAACCTAAAGAGGATACCCAAAGAAGAGGTAACATACATCAACAAGTGTTTCTATTTATTTCTTCCTCCACGCCTTAATTTATTTTTATATAAGGGTTATATTATACCCTAAGTATCATATATATAATTATATGCTGTTATGTTAATTTATTTACCTAAAACCATCTCTAATACCATAAAATGGGTTTCAAAATCATTGTCTGTCTTTACGGAGGACAACCGCCTTAGGAACTAATGTCATTCATTTTTCCATTACAACAAATCAAGTATCGTAATGATGATAGATTAAGTATTTATATGTGATAAATAAGTAATTTTGTATTTTATTATTATTATTTTATTTTTATATCACACATACCTTCGTGCTATCCATTTTGAGGGAATATGATAACAACGTTGGCTTATATGATGGACTACCACCTCACGAAGGGAGGGGATTCATTCATGACATAAATATTAAATAAACATTGTTATAGTATTTAAATATATTTATCATTCACTTTTTTCTTTCAACGCAACAAGAAAATCAAAATAACATCATTGATGTGTACGTACATCTCATTGTCTCCCTGAACAATGTATTTAATTTCCTATAAATAAATTTTATGGATTAATATAAATACACATATAATTAATATATATAATATTTATATCATGGTTAAAATTATTATAATGATAAAATCATGATCTATGTAAGAGGGAAAAAAAGTCATAAAATATATGAAAGACAATGTTGTTATTAAGGGAAACGTAACATTAACACGTAATTGTAAACAAAAAAGTAATAAAAGGTCATAATAAAATCATATATGGTATTGTGTATATATATTTGTGTAATAAATATACATATAATAAAAATATATTTATTATAATATATGTTTTAATGGTTATGATGAGATTCAAGACATAAGCCAATAGATTTTTGGTCTCTCTCTTTTTTCCGGGAGACATATATAAATTAACCACTCACATATTTTGTATGGTGTATATACATAACATTTGAATTTTTATATACTGAATATATTTATTTTACTTATACTAAATGTTTCATTTAATTTTATTAATTATTGGGGATTATGATTCAAAAGGTCACAAAAGAGGTAATGGATTGTTGACTCAATTATCCTTCTTTGAGACTTATATCATGTTAGCATTCATCTTATTTTATGTGGGGTATATATAGACTACTCAACTTGAAATATCATAAAATTATTTATTCTCATGATATTTTATTATTCAAATAATCTTATCAATTCATGGTGATTAGGATTAAATGTTACCAAAGTGGTAAGGGTATTATTTTATTATCTCATCATTTATCAAGATTATTTATGAGTATGATTACGATGGAAAAATATTATGATACATATCTCAATAAAATCATTATTTTTATTCATATTTGATTATTACATGGGAATAAATGTTTTACCTTCATTTCAATAACTTCACGTACTACATAGTTTTAAAACACTATTATTAACAAAATACATATTTTCAGTCGAAAACCCCTTTTCACACAAAACCATGTTGACTGAAAATATTTTATATTTTAAAAAGTGTTTTTCAAAGAGAAAAGTATAGTTTTTATTCATAATTGTTTAAAATTATTTTCTAAATTTCCTCCATAATGTTTTGAGTTTATTGGTTAAAATAATTATTTCTAATTTGTTTATGTTTTCAAAAGTGTTTTCAAATAAATAGTTATTTTTCCTAAAAATAAATGTTTAATGTGATCTTTCAAAATATATTTCCTTATAATTTGATGTCATTTTATGTAATATTTTATTTATTGGATTTATGAATCAAGGATACCATTCTTATTCTTTCTCAGAATGGTTTATGTTTATGATGGAATGATATTTATGAAACATATTTCACATCCACAGGTTATACCATGATAAAATTATTATGAAACTAGATTATATTACATAGGTTATACAAAGATAAAATTATTATGAAACTAAAATATTTTTACATGGTTATTTCTTTGATTAAATAATGATATTATTATGAAACCTTTTAATTTTATAAAGTTTATGTTATGATGAAATTTTTATGAAACCCATTTCATTTCATGGGTTTTGATATGTTGGCTATTTTATGATCCTATGACAACATATGTATTATTTTCAGTGTGTGAAAGTTATTATATTATAAGAAAGGATAATGATTTTTTTATAACTAAATATGGTTGGGACCTATATCTTCTTACAATGCATTGGGTAAAGATTTATATCTCATGAGATAGAAAGGAGTGGAAAAGAGAGTGAACCTGAATCAATAAGGGACTTCATCTCCTATGATGGTCTTAGGATTAAACCTTGACTACTATGATGCTATTTTTGGACCAATATTTAATTTCCCTAAGGTTATGGGTAAACCTGATTACATGTTCACAATGTTATGTATAAACCTGATTATTTGTTCAAATGTTATGTGTGGATCCGTCTTTCATGTTTTTAATGTTGTTCATAGACCTGGTTTCATGTCTATTTGTTTTTGAAAGGGGATTATTTCTTATCCTTACCTTAACAAGTGAACATGTTTTGATATATACACATTCACAATGTTATAATCTGATTCTTATTCCAAATTTCTATGTCTTATGAAAATTTTATTCTCTCATAGCTCATATTATTTGATTTATTTATGATTCATGTATTATGCACTACCATGTTTTATTCGATACCATAAGATTATGATCTTTTTTTTATAGGATATGATTTCCAAATGTGAAGCTCATGTTATCATACCATTATTCTTAGGAAATACTTATGTGATCATTTATATATCACTTTTTACCCTTACTGGTCATCTAATCTCACCCTTTCTTTTGTTTCAAATCTCTATATTATGAATAAATGTTTAAAGTAGGGTATTTTATTGGAGAATACCAAAGGGTAATATATTTATTGGAGAAATTGAATATCTTTCACCATGTTTGAATAATTTGTACCTATTCTCCAAATACACTAAACTATCATGGTCCATAGGTATTTTTTGTGTAATGTATTGAATATTCATTTAAAAAAGTTGTTATATTCATGTATGAAAATTTAAAGTCTCAATAGTTGGTGTCTAAGAAATGTTTTGGTTAACAATTTGAAAATAGTATAAGATAAATTTAGCGACATCCCTATGATATTTCTAGAGATATGTCTAGGGATGTCTATAAGGAGAATTCTAAGTATGGATCAAAGTATAGTAAAATGTCTTAGAATTTTGGTAAATGATAGAGAAAGTGGATTACATGAAAATACATACCTATCTGGATAATATAAAGGGATGTGTCTCTTGAATAAATGAACCCATGGGTAACAACCATGAAAAAATATTCATCAGACTTAATCAGGAACAAGTGCACAAAAATGGTCCTTTCTTCACACCTAGTCTGATACCCCCATGGGATATGCATTGGAAATCAACAAACTCTATATGAACCATCATGATGGATTTAAATATAATTTTACTATGAATAGAATAAGATAAACCTAATGATTCATTTATTAAATAAGGTTTAATTATTTAGACATCATATAAGTAATTTTTCATGATTAAATGGTTTTACATTAGGATTAGTATTGCTCACCCTATGATTTTTGTTTTAGTAAATGGATTGAACCTGAACAAATCATGTTAACATTGAATATAATGGAAAATTTAGTGACTTTTGGAATCAAAATTGGATGGTAACAAGAGATAATGATATTGTGATTGTGAATAATCATATTTTGTGATAAATCATTAAAAATGTGAACATTGGTGAGATTATTGACACATCGAATAATAGGAATATGGAATTTTTTTAAAATTTAATATGTTAATGAACATAGAGGAAAGATTATTTGGATTCCTACATGATACAAATGTGGGAAAAAATTATAAAGGTATATATAAAATGGGGGATAAGATGTTATCTTTTTGTAACAGATCTTAATAGAGTGTAATTTTTTCAAGGAGTTCAATGTCTTATCTATGGAGAACATGGGGATTAACCAACTAAATGACCAGACCCTAAAATTACCCTCTAGACCAAGGAAAGACCTATTCCATTATAATAATTAAAAGGGAAGGATTGAAGTATTTATGAATTTGGATTCATGAATTATGAATTTTGAAATACAAAAGGATTGTTTAGTATAAGTTATTCAATATGGATTTTAAAAAATATGACTAACAGGGCTGGTGGGATATAAAATTGATTTAATGTAAAGGTAAAATTTTTATTAGGTGAATATAACCCTTATATATTATTGAAATTCATAAAATTGGGTTTATATTGGATAATGTGGTGATAGATATGGATAAAGTAAATTAGATAGTATTGATGACCTCAAAACGGATAAAGGATTTTTTAACAAAGTGGTTTATGTTATCATTGAATTATTTAAACACATTATTAGATATATGGAATATGTCCAATATTATATAGTTTATTCATGAAATGAGGAAGAATGTATGTTTTAATTGAGTTTTTATGGTAATTTTTATTATTAGTGAGATTTGGTAGAATATATGACCAAGGTATTCACATATTTGGAATGTGACCAATAAGATCTTCCCAATGATGTTTAGATGATTAATGTTTAGCTGATTTTGAGAAATTTAAGGACATTATTTATAAATTTTTAATTTCTCAAGTTTGATAAATTTAATAATTTATGGATTTATTTTAGTTTAAAATTGGATGAGATTTCATAGAATAATGTATTACTTCACTACATTAATATTTATCAATATTGTATAACCAGTGATTAATTTATTTTAACTATAGATGGGCGGAATAGTTTATCAATCTATTTATGGATATTATGATTCGTTAGTAGTAAAAAACTAAAAGATTCACTTTTATTTAACAGGGAAATTGATGATGTGTAAGTTGATCAAGTCATAACCAATGGATGAAATTATTCCTAAAAAATAAAAATATATCAAGTATGTCTTCTTATGTTCTCATACTGGATGGAAAAGAAATTTCACAAAACTAAAAAAAGGATCCTGGAAAAATATGTTATCCTAGTACCTTCATTTCTAATTAATAAAATGGTACTTTGAATCATAAAATATCTATACTTTTGCGGTCTTTAAACTTGTATGGATCTCCAATTTTCGTGTGATGATTGATCTATATCACTCTATATTTATTTATGCTTTTCTTACATTTATAATCTTTACTTCCCACCTACGATCTCCAATTTCGAAACCACGTGATGAGTTACTTTAGGAAAATGTTATCTTTCCAAATTTCACTTTTTAAGGGGAGTTTTATTATTCATTCGTATGATGTGGGTTTTTATGAAGTAATTTTTAAATGTTAAATATTTGATGACCAAAAATAATTTTCTAGGGATAAATACATTTTAAATGTGTAAAATGTAACACCCCATGATTTTGTGAAAGACATTTTTTTTAAAATTAATGTAATATTTCGATATATTTAATTACAAGAAACACTAAATTTTTATTATGTTAAATGAATGATATGAGTTTATCTTTTATTATAAACAACACTATTTTTTTTCATGGGTTACACATAATACTGAATTTAGCTTTCATTATACGCAACACATTGTTTAAAAGAAACCTAACATTCTATTAAAATATTATTATAGTCACCACTGAGCCATTGTAATGGTGGAAATAATAATTATTAAATAAATTATCAAAATATGGTCTAAATATGAATATATAATTAATTATTTTGGGACTAGTTAATTTATAAATGAAAATAAAATCCTTTTGAATATAAAAGAAATCATTTCCCAAAAATCAAATTTTTATAGATAAATGATTTTTAACTATAAAAAAAATAAAGAATACCATTTTTGGTGAATTGTTTTAAAAAAAATTAAATATTATATATTAAAAAAAATATTTAACATTACTCTATGTGTTTTCAAGAAAAAAGATAATAATAGATCCAATTTTAAGCGTAAAAACAATATTTTTTTATAATGTAGTTGTAGCACCTTTTAATGGCATAAATATTATACAATAAAATTTCGAAACATTCATAAAATTTATTTTAGAAAATAATATTCATTTTTTAAATAATAATATCAGAATTATATTATTGTGAATTTTTGGAATTTTTCAAAAATTTGACATTTTTTATGAATAGTGAATTATACTAAATTTTAATTAAAAAATTGTTTTTATTTAATTTATTTATAAAGTTAAATTATATTTTAAATTTGTTTTAAAGAATAATTAGTTAAATTATACATCCATTTATAAAATTAATATCTTTTTAATAAATTTTAAATTTTATTAATATATAAAAACATTGCGAACTTTTGATCATTTTCATGTTAAAAAACCTGCTTTAGCGTCGCATATCTGGGATTAATTTAAAATTAAATTCTGATACTTATATAAGAATAATTTGACCAAATATATTTAATATTTATAATAATAATAATTTATTTTATCTAATAATTTCAAATTAATTTTTTTTATAATTATTAGTGAAAAATTTTAAGTTATTTACAATGATTATGGTTAAAATTAGGTTTTGTGCATTAAATTATTTTATATTAAAATTCATTCTACATACACATAGGATTTTTATTTAATAATTTTTTATATTCATAATAATTTTTCCCAACTTATCTAATAAAAAAAATTTTAATTCTACCCGTAATGGATTATTTATGTCACTAAATAAAAAGATACAATTGATCGTGGTAAAAACTAAAAGGGTAAAATTGAGTAAAAATAATGAATAAAGAATGCAATGATAAAAATATTTTTATTTTTTGTTTTAGGGGTTTCACTAGGCCATATAAATCCTCCCCTACATTAGTGATCTAGTTTTTTCACAACATGAGGTAAGGGAGACATCCTAATAGTAAATACTTTTGAGTATTGACAAGATTGCCACTCCTCTATTATAAGAGTTCATTCACTCCCCTCACTTATCCACACATATCAAGACATTTAAAAAATCTAATACATAAAAATATCACTTAATAAGTTCACTACATTCATCATAGAATAATTTTTTTGGATTAAATCAAACCTATAGAGGCATTAGTGAAAACATAATGAGGATACCTGAAGAAGAGGTAACGTTAATCAACGATTATTTTTTTATTTCATGCTCCACCCGAATTAATTTTTATTTCATGATTATATAATAAAATAAGTATATTACATATAATTATATTTTTTAAATTAATTTAATTACATTCTACTATCTGTACTTCCATCAAAAGGGTTACAGAATCATCATTTGTGTGTACGGTGAACTACCACCTTGTGAATAGATTTCATTCGTTTTTCTATTACCACCTATCAAGGATGATAATAATGTTGGATTTATTATTTATATATGATATGTATTATGTCATTATGATTATTTATTATTTATATCATGCATAACATTATGATTTTATTTTTTAGAAATATGATAACATCGTTCGTGTGTACGATAGAGTACCACTTCACAAAGAGGTGTGATTAGTTCACGATTTACATGGAATATATTAAATATGGGTTTAATAAAATAATTATATATATATGAAATATAAATTTTTATAAAATGAATATATATATATATATATATATATTACTTTTCTTTCATTAAACTCAATAAGAAAATGAAAAAAAATCACATTCATGTATACGTATGGCCTACCGTCTCCATGAACGATTTATATCATTTCCTAAGGATAAATTTTATGGATTAATATTAATAAGTTTATAATGAATAGATAATATATTTATATAATGTTTTACCACATATAGATTATTAAATCATGATCAAAGTATGAGGACAAAAAATAACAAGTCATAACATTTAAGAAAAACAAAACGGTTAATACCTGAAACGTAACATTCACATGGAATTGTTAATAAAAGGGTAATTAAAGGTCATAATAAAATAATAGATGGTAGGTTATATGTATATAAATTTATTTAATAGATTTATAATAAACATATATTTATTATATTTAATTTTTCAAGGAGTATAGTGAGAGTCAAGACTTAAGGTAAGATATTTCAAGTCTCACATTTATTTCTGGGAGACATATATAAATTAACCACTTTTTTCTTTTGTGTAGTGTATATACTGACCATTTGACATGTTATATCATGAATGTATTTATTTTTATGAAATATAAATTTTAATTTTTTTTATTTTATGTTGTGTACTATGATTCAAAATATTAATAATGTGGTAATGGATTTCTTTCTCAATTTTTTTTGTTTGATTCTGATGTCATGTTATGAACCTATCATCATTTATGAGGTGTATATATAGAACCATTAACATGTAATATCATTATTATAATTATTATAGAGATATTTTATATAACATTTAGGGTTATCTTTCTTATTTCCATGACGATTCCATGTTTCTAAAATGGTATGGGTTTTATGTAACAATCTCGTAGTTTATAGGGATTGTTTATGATTATGCTTTTGATGGTAAAATATTATGATCCATATCTTAGGAAAAAATGAATTTTATTATTCTATATTTATTCCATGGGAAAAATGATTTAACTTCATTTTCCTTCCCTTCATGTAATAAATATTTTGGAAATTATGTTTTCAATAAAAAGTGTCTTATCGGATGGAAAAACATTTTCTCCCAAAACAATGATTTCTAAAAAAATCAAAATTATTTATATTTTAATTTTTTTTTCAAATATTATGGTTTTTTTCCATAATAAATGTTTTGATTGAAATTTAAAACAACCTTTATCTATTTTTGGATTTTATTTTGAATGAAAATTATTACCAAAATGTATTATGTTTTATGTTTTAAAAAGTGAATTTTAAATAAAAATTATATTTCCTCAAAGAAATGTTTCAAGTGATATTTCAAAATCATTTATCATATAAGTTGAAATAATTTCATGTAACTTATACTATATTGGGTTTATTATCAAAGGATTCTATTCATTTTATTTCTTTAAAAGGTTTATGTTAATGACAACATGATGTTTATGCAACCTGTTTCTCTTCCATGAATTATACAATGATTAAATTGTTATGAAACCTATTTCTCTTCTATTGGTTATACCAAGTTAAAATTACAATGATACCTATATCTTTATCATTGGGATATTTTTTTTATGAAATGGTGAAATTATTATGAAAACTAATTATTTTTTATAGGTAATGTTAGGATGAAATGTTTGAGAAAATCATTTCATTTCATGAGTTCTGATATGATAAAAGTCATATGATATTATAGACCACATATGTATGATTTTAATTATGTGATAGAGGTTGTATTATAAACAAGGATACTGGTTTTACTATAAACCAAGATAGTGGGACCTATATCTCTCTCTAATGTATTGGGTAAATTCTTATATCTCATAACATAAAAAGGCTAGAAAATATAGTGAATTCAATTTTTTTAGGGAATTTATATGATATTATGGTCATGGGGTGAACCTTGAAAACTATGATGTTATACGTAGACCAATATTTCGTGTACATAATGTTATGAATGAACCTGATTACATGTTCATAATATTATACATGAACATGATTACATGTTCACAAAGTTTTGTGTGGACTTATCTTTGATGTCTATAATGTTATGTATGGACTTGGATGAATGTCCGTAAGTTTATGTGGGGGCCCGATTTCATGTCCTTAACTTAATGAGTGAACCTATTTCTATTTATATAAGTTCACAATGTTATAAGATTATGTGTATTCTACAAATCTATTTCTTTTTCTAATTTTATACTCTCTCAAATCATGTTCTTTAATTTACTTGTGATTCATATCTTATGAAATTCTATGTTTAGGACATGGATCAAGATTATGATCATTGATTTATAGGGTATTTGTTTCAAATTTTAATCTCATGATTTCATAACCTTTTTCTCATGTTATATTTATGTAAACATTGAGATCTAACTTTCATAACCATACTAGGAATATGAGATCAACCTTTATTATATTTTCTTTCCCTGTGTTATAAAGAAAGGTTTTATGTAGGGTATATTTGTGAAAGGGTACTAAAAGGGAAGATCTTTAAGGGTAATTTTGAAGAAACTTCCTTATATTAGATGATTTTGTACATAGTCTCCAAAGACACTAAACTATTACAGTACTCAGGCATCTGTTTGCATAATGTAATGCATATTCATCTAAAAATATGTAATATTTATGTATGAAAATCCCAGGTCACTATACAGAATGTGTTTCTCATCCATGTTAGGTAAAGGCACAATATTTTGTTCTCGTTTTCATCCCCACCCTCCCAATTCTCTATTATATCCCATCAAGGTGGAATAATTATAAACTAAAAAAACATAAATCTGAATGTGACTATCACATTTGTTGATATCACTATTTTATAAAATTAATAAAAGGGAATGAATCCCATTACACATTATATATAACCTATATCATAAGGGAATCATATAATTCAAGAATTACTCTCGACCAACTAACCCACTCTAGGGGAATTTATCAACTTCATATATATCCACAAAATATTCACCATATAACAAAAACAAAATGACATGTAAATATGTTTTAACATTTAATATTGACACTAAAAACAATTTAAAGCACTATATAACTTATTTTTTACAATTTACATAAGTTAATGACTTTCATGGGACAATAAAATATAAGAATATATTTTTTCTGTGAATCAAATGTACTAAATTTAAATCTTGAATTGAATGCCTTTTGAAACCATAGGTCAATGTTAGATTAATATTCCATAAATTAGAAGTCCTATTCCTTGAAAATATAAAAAATCCCAACATGAATAAACTTACAACAACATTTCCAAACCCAATAAATTTGTACAATCCTCACTGTGGGGATAAAAAGTATCTTGTATAAGGTCTATCTGCACTTCCAGTCACTCCTATATCTTCCTAACATATCTCAAATAGTAAGACAATAAAAAAACAATGTTTTGATACCACATTATAGTGTCCTTGATCTATTCATCCTACGAATCTTTAAATAGAAGACACATATACAAATTGCATGCCTCCCCATATGCTAGAAGATATTGACTAGAAATGAGGGAATATTTATATCTTGGGGAGACTATACCCTATATTTGATAACCATAAATAATAGTTAATTAAATAATTGTGTTTCATCCACAATGGAAAAAATAATATAGAAAGCATAATGATAAGCTACAAATAATAACTAAATATCAGAAAATATAATAAAATATAATCCATTGAATTTTTAGACAATCGATACATAGAGGGTAATATTTTATAATTCTCTGATTTATAAAAAATAGGTCTAGAATATTCAAATAAATCAAGATAAATTTGAATAGTGGGTCTGTGTATCCACCCACTCTATTAACTAAATCCAACTACACATCCCAACCATACTATTTTCTATAGGATTGTTTACTTTATCTGAATCTATTGTCATAAATTTTTCATTCCCACCAAAGTATAAGTAGAGGGTGTTAGAAATATACTCAGTATGACACAACCAAAATTCCTTCCAAATAACTCTAGAAATATATGAGTAAATGGAAAATGTGATATAATAATAAAACAATTATAATCTTTAAACCATCATGGTCTAGTGTAATAAAAAATGCTTATGAATAATCAACCCTACCACATATCATTCCATAATAGGATGGAACACACATCATTTTATCAAAAAATAGAGAATGAATGGGTTACTATATCTATTAAAAAAATAGGTGAACTTTGTATCACTGTCATGATTGAGGATGAGTAAAAGTGGTTATAACCACTCACATGTAATGATTAAATGAATAGGACCTCACCACTCATATCACAACACCTGGTGAAAGGGTTATTAGCATAGTTATAATAATAACGATTAATAATTTATCAACACATACATTATTCTTGGTGAATGGATCTTTATAATTTAATGCATGATTAGGTGATTTGACTATCACCAGAATCCATCATTTAAAAAACATGTTATCACTATTGAAAAAATATAGTATAATGAAATATCACTATTTAAATAGTGTATGGGTGAATGAGATATCACTACACCATAACTAAGGGTGTAAGGGATTTCATGAATCATAATGTAGTCTGGGTGGAAATGTTATCACTAATACATCATAATAAAGGTGAACAAGCTATCATCATAAAATTAACATTGTGGTGAATATAATATCACTAATATAACAGTCAAAAAGGGTGAATGAGATATCACCATACAAAATGGATTATGTATGAAAGGATCATCACTATAAAAATAAAAACCATTGATAAAAAGGTTACCACCATAACATAATCAACAAATAGAGTGAATCGTTCATCATTAAACATAATACATTGGAATGGTAAACATGTTATCACAATATTCATAATTAAAAAACCTAGAAAAATACTTATCAATTTTCATATAGTAATTAAAAACAATTAATATGTTATCAAAATATAAGAAATCAGTAAATAGAGTAAATGAGTTATTATTATATTCATAATTAATAATCATTGTTAATTAATTATCACCACACAGATAATCTATAAACATATTGAAAGGGTTATCACTATATACATAATATATAAACAAATGTAATGGGTTTTCACTATATATATAATCAATAAACATAGTGAACTGTTTATCATTATATAAATAAAAAATAAATATAGTGAAGCAGTTATAACTATACACATGATCAGTAAATATAGGGATTATTTAAAAACATATGAATAAACAATATAAACACAATATCATAACCATGGAAATTGACTTATTTCCTTTTGAATCAACCTCATATATCAACTATACTCCATAGGATATATATGTACCATATGATTTTGTTAATGTGGGACATAAAATTTAATCCCTTTATCCTTTTGGAACATCTTAGCATAAATAATACCCATTATTCATGGGTCACATCCAAGTGGAAAAATTATAGTGGAAGTCATAGATATGGATAATTCAATAAAATCCTAAACCATACATACACATCCCACCATCTTGGAATGATCAATGTATGATATATAAATCTCTATAAATTAATACATAATAATGGATTCCTTATGGGGTCAAATTACAATGTTGTCCAATAATTTTCCAAGGAATCATGGCCATTGATTACCATGCATATAAATCATAGTTTTTTCGGTCTATTACAATATATATTGCTCATTAACCATCCATATAAACCATATAATTTATATTTTTATATGTCTCACATCCTTCAAACATAACCATCGGCACCCACACAACAAACATCCCATCTAACTCAAATAAAATTATTAAAGAGTTTTGAGACAAACTACCATATTGTGGTATGTTATAGATCATTAAATATCCCAATGTGATTTGACCTATAAAACAATGAATAGATAATTTAAGAAACCCCCCTAAAGTTAAGGATTTTAGATATATTATAGTGATAATATTGTGATTCAGTTTAATTACTCACTATCTAGAAGATATGATTTCCTTACCATAAATATAACATGAACCACCTAGAATACCATCCCCCGATGGTCTCCGACTCCCAGTGACAACGGTGGCTACAGTGGCGGTCCCCCCTCCCCTGGCAGGGGAGGGGCCCCTGACATTTGGAAGAAATATGGAGCATGGTTTTTTCCCTTTATCTAATCCCAAAATTCTACCACCATTTACGAAGGTTTCCCTCTGCCCCAAAGTAGAGGATCTCATCGACGACCATCTGAATCTACAGATTTCTTCACCAGAGTTCGTGGAATCCACCATACTTTGGAATCTCACCCTAGTGGCTCGGTTTAGGTATAGGATTCCCTCGGTAGATTCCTTTGACAGGTTTTTTCGCTAATGGGATCTTTAAGAGAGGGAGACTGTGGGGTTATTTGATAATCAACACATTATGATTCGTTTTTCATGTGAGGAAGATCCCATCCAAGCCTGTTCAAGTGCCCCCAGAGCTGTGATGGTTTTCGATTCTTTCTATTCAGGTGGTCATTTGAATTACACATGAACCATGATCCTCCTTCAATGGAGGTTTGGGTGTGTTTTCCAAAGCTCCCTCTGCTGTTTCAAAATCCTACAGTTTTAAAGATATTTGGAAACTTAGTCTGTATATTTTTATGCTCCGATAGTCATACGGTGGCTGTTTTTCATCCAGTTAATTCGTGGGTCTGTGTGGAAGTTGATCCATCTAGATATCCATTTTATTTTTTATGTATTTCAATTTTTAAAAAATATGGATGTAAACAACATGTGGTGTATGAAAACTGGAATGAATTCTGCTCTTCCTACAAGAGCCTGGGTTATTCTATGAAGACATGTAGTCTGAGGTCAGCAATGGTGATGGGTAGGGGAAAGGGAAGAGACTTCTATTCTGTGTTAAACAGACCGGGCTGTTCAATGGAAGTATGTCGATAGGGTTTCCAGTCCAGGGGAACCCCGGAGGATTACAGAAATGGTAAGACCACAGAGGGCTATGAGAAAGATGGTTCAACCATTCATTCAAGGGTGTTGTGGGGAGATATTGGGGGCCAGAGTGGTCAAGAATAGATGAGGAGGAACAATCTAGAGGTGGTCTAGAGGTTTGTAGTGTAGTGTCTAACGGGATGTCTGGTGATGATTGAATATGGAATGGTTCGTCCCAAGTCAATCCACTGGTGTCAGAGGTGTTCTGTAGGATGAAGAAAGGATCAGTCTGGATAATCTATGGGTGTCTATTTGGTTATTCAGGAGGTTGTTTGAATGGATAGATGTAATATGGTTCCGAAGCTAGATGGAGAGAATGAGGCTATGAAAAACTTTGAGGATGAGGATCCTAGGTTAGTTAGTGATGATAAGAGTAAGGGGATTTAAATGGTTGAACCAGTTATAATCAGTGGGAATTAATGTGGTCTTACATTGGTTTGGAACTCATTTTTTTTAAACAGGTTTGACAGCCTCTCGGAGAACGATATGGGTTCAGATTCTAATGTTCCAGGAGAGGGGGCAGGGTCCGGCATGGATGTGTCCAAGGGGCTCGATCACTGGCACTCGACTGATGAGAATCCAAAGTCAAAGAGTAACTGGGGCTCCGAGAGGAGTAAAGGGAGGAAGGACTATTCCTCACTACTTCCACTTATGGAGACTCGCTCGAAAAAGAAGAAAACTGATAAGAATATGGTTAGAGGGACCCGAAGCCATAAGAAGTTAAGGGAGAAGGGGGACCCTTGTAATGCTTCTAACTTCTAAAGATGAGGGGACAGAATAGGTCTTGTTTCTCAATGCATCTGAGGAAGTGGCAGCTAAGATGATGGGAAGATCTCTGGAAGTGTCTATCAATGAGGATCAATATGCATGGATTGACAAACAGAACCTAATCCTTGTAGGAGGTTTCCACAAAGGGATGATCAGCACTAAGGAGTACATTCGGTTATGGGACCTTCTAGCATCTGGGTTTGAGAGTCTGTTGTTGGAGGTACCTGACATACAGGTTTCATCCTTATCATGAAAATTATTTAGGGATACAAAATCAAGTGATTTCAAGTTTACTTTTAATGAAAATGTTTATGTTGGTGGTAGGGTGTTTCGTTTGAAAGAAATGTTTGGGAAATATTCACAAGGTTTGGATCTTCATGTTTGTTTTTATTGTGATGTTTGGTTTCTAGAATACTACTTATATCTGCTCTGCAAGGTGATTAGAGCATGTATCCTTCACCGTTACTGTCCTTTTGGATATGGATGCTTGAGAGGGTATGGCTTCACCATCGGTTTTGTGCTCGTGCACTTCTGTATGGGACTGCCTACCGACAGTTCCTGTTTTTCTGAAGGATTGGGTTCAGGACATATTTTCTAGGGTGGGGAAAACCTAGTGGTTTGATCTGTTTTTGATTTTATTTTGGTGATTTTTGGTTGTATTGTTGTTTTTTTGGTTTCTCACTTTTCCTTTAAAAATTGTTTTTCAAAATAAAAAATCAATTTTCAGTCAGTAGTTATAATATTTTCAGATCCATGAATAGGGGGTGAAATATTGGACATATCTATAGAGAACTATCAAGATATGTGACTTCCAATTTTGGGATCAAAGGTGGGAGAAACCAATATTAGATAAAGATAACATAAGAGAGGTGAGAAATTATAACATGTGGTAGGTAATGCATGATGGGTAAAATTGTTCTAATAAAACAAATATGACCTTATATTGACCAAAATAAGTAACATTAAATGAGTGGGGCATGGGATATGTGTTCGAAATGAATATATAGTGGAACCCCATCGAACAATCACTAGCCTATTGGTGTCTAGTACCCCCCAGCAGACCCCTAGTAGTATGGGAATTAGACCTTTATGTGGATACTAGAAGCCCAGTGGCCTCCAAATGGGATTCTAATGGTATTTTGTGTCTCCTATATAAACTGTCACCACCAAATCCAAATCCTTGAATCTTAATCCCCGGTATGTTGGAGATTTTACACTGTATCTTTGGATATTTTTAGTCTCAATGAGTAAAATTTTGAAACTTATGTAGAAAATGATGGAGAAATTTTTTATCATTGCACTATGATTAGTTCATGACTTCATGGAAACTGATATATATTGAAATTATAACTTTAAAAGCATGAAACTATTATAATGTAATGTAAGAACCTGGTTTTTTTGAGGTATGAGTTTCTTCTTTTCACTCTTCCTTATGTGTTTTTGAGAAAATAAGGAAAATGGGTGAAATCCTAAATTTTGGAAGTACATACCATGTACTTTTCCACAGGCCGTGTACTTTGGTCGTGTGGGATGGGTACACAGGGTGTGTAGCCATGTCAGTGATGAAGGGTGTAGAAACTGACTACATGTCGTGTAGTGGTCCTTTACACATCGTGTAGTCAGTCGGTAGGCAAAATAGTAAGGTGGTGGAAGTAGCTGCCTGCTGGGCAACAGTACATGCCATGTAGTCGGGAATACACACCGTGTACTCATGTCGATGGATTAATAGTTTGGTGGTGCTGCTAGAGGAATAGTTAAATGAAGGAAGTACATGCCATGTACTTTTTTTTCACTTAAAATGGGACGTATCCAACCCTAATTACAGGGAAGGCTTAGAATCGGACGGGAGCTCAGGAGGGGACGGTCGGATCTTCAAGGATCTCCAGATCGGGTGTCGGGAATCCGTTTCCTCCTCGGATGATCTCTTTGGAACCGCACTGGTAAGCCCTCCACTCTTCTTAAACCGTTATTGCCAATACTTCCTCTATTGGAAGTTATTTGAATTTAAGCGGGTTTTCTTTCACCTAAGATCTACCTTGTTCTAGGATAATTCCTGGAACGTCGTTCGAGTATACTGATCAGGGGCGTTTAAGGTAGGTGGATTGGTGTTTATATTCTAACTGTTCTGACTTTTTGTGTCCGTTGTTCCACGAACCCATATTGGGGTGTCATGTGGCTGAGGCTATTGAGATTTTAAATACCTAGAGTTTAAGAGGTAATTAATTGTGATAATAAAACTGTTGTTTGGTATAGTTTCTTGGATCTAGGACCACCCCAGGGGTGCGTTCCACTGTTTAGCCATTTGGCCAGGATACCCAAGGGTATGCCTTTATAATGAAGATTATAGAATTTTCATGAGAGGAATTTCTTGTTTATTGCTTTTATACAGGTTGGGAATTTCCCAGTTACTTGTTTATCCTAAGGGAAGTGTTTTACTTAGCCTGAGGGCAGTGCATATTTAGCCTGAGGGAAACTTCATCTGTGCCTGTGGGTAGTTTATTCTGTGCATGTGGGCGACACTTCTTACTCCCAAAGGCAATATCTGTATTCCTGGGGGAAAATACCTGAGGGTTATGTTTCTGATTACCTGAGGGTAAGGGTTTACATGTCTGAGGAAATTGGTTGTTTACTTAGAATATTCACTATGGTGATATTTTTTAAATTAAATGATTAATTAGATATTAAAATGTAAATATAGCTGGTAAGTTAGTTACTTTTGAGTATTTCTTAGTTTATTGGATTTAATTTTTCACACTGTTATTGCATGTTTACACACAGTTGAGCACGGGCCGTTGGTGGGTGCCTACTAAGATTATTTCCCACACCTTGTTTGGGTCATGCTTTTCAGCCCAAACAGATTACATTTCTGCAGGTGTGGATAAGGGCAAGGGTCCTTATACAGGTACTTGATTGCTGCTGAGGAGTTGGGGAGCATGGGATCGGGCTTAGTCTAGCGATGCTACCAGCTATTTTTTTTGGTTTTGTTGTACCATGTATTGTACTGTAATGTACTATTTGGTAACATGTTCTGGTTGTTTTCTTAGAACTTAAGACACGTTGGATCATCATCTAAATAACTGTTGGTTATGTTGTACTGCAGTTGTTTATTTTAAATGTGTATGGTTTATTTATTCCGCTGTTATTGTATGTTTTTATTATATTCCGCTGCGCTACACTTTGACAAATGAGTCCATAGTTTCCCCACTATCATACATGGGCCCTCCCTACTAGTCGGAAACCTCTAGCATTTGGGGAAATGCGCTTGAGGTCATGTGACGAACTGGGTTCGGGGCACCCGTTGAGTGGAACTCGGAATTGGGACGTTACAAAGTGGTATCAGAGGATTTTCTTTTCATTAAAATACTGTTTAGAGCTTTAGTCAGGGATAGGATGAAAATGGTAGTTGGTAATAAGTTGTGCCTAGGAGTAGCTAACCCATGTACAGGGAAAAGCCAGTCTACCACGTATTTTGGAAATTTTTATAATTTTTCAATTTTACAGTTGAATTGATTTTCACCGAAGGGTGATGCACTTGTGATTGTGCTATTTCTATTTTGTTCATGGGTTCTATTTAGTAGCAACTCGACGAAATAAGGGTATGCCATATCATTCATCATTTAGGCACATGCTAGATATCACATGCCATGCATAGTTTTTATGCCATGTCGGTGCATTAGAAAATGCATGTTGTTGTGATAACTGCTTGGATAGATACCTACCGTTTGTTTGGGTATTATTGTGCGATACTGTTTATAGAATGGATTCCCAACTTTGGTTTTTGGGGAGTATGGGCCCTCATGGACTGTAATTTGGTGGGTCATCGACTGATTATCCGGTTATCACACATATAAGATTCCAAACATTGATTTGCGGGGAGTATGGCCCCTCAAGGATCAGAATTTGGCACTTAGGTGTTGTTTTTTCAGTATTTTATGGGTTATGGAGAAGTTTCTAAGGAATACTTTCCAGAAACCCAGTATATATGCTTTGTAGTATCTTAAAAAAGCAGTGTATGTTCTTCTGTTCGAGAAGAAAAGAAAACTTTTTGAGTACACACTATGTACCCTTAGTACACACTGTGTAATCTTTTCCCATGTCCGAGACCGTGTGGGTAGGGACATGGGGAATGGAAATTCTTGGGGCGAACACACCGTGTACTAGATGTACATGCCGTGTAGTGTTGACCTGGAGACCCGGCTATGTAACTAACAAACACAGGCAGGTGTAATCATTTCTTGAACACGCCGTGTCAATGAAGAACACACCATGTATTGTGACCTAGGGACCCAGCCGTGTAACTAACAACATGGGTCGGGGAAATCATTTAGTGTACACGCCGTGTGTATATAGAACACACCGTGTAGGTTGATCCATTTATCCGGCTATGTAACTAACAACAAGGGTCAGTGGAGCTCATCTAGTACATGTCGTGTAGCTATGGGACGTGCCGTGTAGTCTTGTCCGAGGACAAACATTGTGGAGTTAGTCGTGTGGTAGGGAAACGAGGTGGTGTACACGCTATGTGCGGGTGTAACACGCCATGTAGTGTCAAGCCGAGTAGTCGGTCATGTCACAAATGACATGGGCAGTTAGAAAATAAACCATACACACCGTGTATATGATATAAATGCCGTCTAGTTTTGTTCAAATGGGAGCCGTGAAGCATATCCATGTAGAAGGACCCGGGAAGGGGAAGGAAAGTAAGGTACATGTCGTGTAGTTAGTATACACGTCGTGTAGTCTTGTTTTGAAAATTTTTAAATTCCTTCTTCCTCCTCTTTCTTTTTGGTCCCTTGTTTTTCGGTCTTGATAATCTTGTTCTAAGGTGTGAATTTGACCTCGTAGAGGCATGTCACCGAGACAACCACACATTGTTCACCAGGAGAGTAGTGACGATTATACTCCAGAGATGGTGGACCATGGGCTACCAGTTGATCCTCCAGCAGATCTAGATGTGGCACCATCTGTTATTCTGGACATAGGTGTGGAGGTGCAGTTCCGTGAAGGCTTTATGCGGTTCATGCGGACCTTTCAGGGAGCATAGCCGGATGCCACATCTATGGCCAAGTTGACTCGTATATTTCAGCAGTAGCATCCGCCTATGTTTTCATGGGATGGTGGACCACTGGCTGTGGAGTATTAGCTAGGATCAATGCAGACTATTTTCGATCATCTTGAGATGCCTCGAGGGTGGAGGGTCAAGATCACGACTTACATGCTGCAGCATTCTTCCAAGAGGTGGTGGGATGTTACCACATTCTCAGAGCATCACAGAGACATGGCGTATGAAGATTTTCAGGCAGTATTCTATGAATTCTTCTTTCTCGAGATGCTGAGGGTAGATAGAGCTGGAGAGTTCATGAATCTGAAGCTGGGCGCTATGTCAGTGATGGACTATTCTGCTCGTTTCACTAAGCTTCAGCGTTTTTCACCCGTTCTGGTGGGCGATGAGACGCTGAGAGCCAGACGCTTTGAGGATGGTCTTCATTATAACATCATAGAACTGGTAAATGTTTTCAGGATGCCTTTAGTACATGCTATTGTAAATCAGGTGCTGATTACAGAGAGGAACCTACGGGAAGCTAGTGGTGTGGGCCAGGGTGGTTCAGCACAAGTTTCTGGTACTATCACTACCGGAAAAAGGATGAGACAGATGGACTTCTCTCACGGTGGTAGTACCAGCTAGAAGAATGCTTCAGGTGGCCAGGTCATGTGCTACCAGGGTGGTAGAGAGGGGTACAAGAGGCCACAGTGTCCCCGAGACCCAATGGAGTGCCAAGAATGTGGCAAGATGGGTCATCTACAACGCTTTTGAAGGGTGTTTCCTCCAGTGGCTAGTGAGAGGTGTTCTGTTTAGACTTCGCGTGCGGGAGAAGGACCAACAACCTATTACCAGTTAGGGAACTAGAATACATCAGGGCGTCCAGGCAGAGATGGTGGTCATGCCCATGGTAGTCAGACACCAGGATCTTAGAGGTAGCAGGGTGGGACAGCTCAGGGTAATCAGGCAGTGTCGCACGGCTGCGACACTGGGCAGACATATATGGTGCAACAAACCCAGTAGGAGCAGGATCCTAGACCTTTTACAATCAGAGATACTATTCTAGTAGCTTCTATCATGTATTCAGTAATTTTTGATATGGGTGATACACATAGTTTCATATCTGTACCTATTGTAGAGAGCCTTGGGCTCTGTGTTTCTAATTCTTTGGATATCATGACACTAGATACTCTGTTGGGGACTAGAACGGCTGGTGTACGTCAGTGCAAGAAGTTCCCCCTTGAGGTTAGTGGGTGTCACTTTCTTTGGGACCTCTTTGCCTTAGAGATGGAATCTTATGACATCATTTACAAGATTGACTGGTTGGTTCCCTTTCGAGACTTTGTAGATTTCTATCGTCTCAGGGTGAGTTTCACATCACCAGAGGGTGGAGAGTTTCTATACAAGGGTGAGTGGGATGTTCAGGCAAGTTGAGCTGGACCAGAGCATCATGGGAGAGGTGGAGTCACATCCCAGATTGCGAGCTTATATCTGGATGACCAGGGGACTTGTCAGAAGGATTTCCCTCCAGTGGTTGATCGTTTCAAGGATGTCTTCCCATAAGACTTTTCATGTCTTCCTTTGGAGCGTGAGGTGGATTTCTCTATCGATCTTGTGCCAAGAGTAGCACCGGTGTCTGTTCCTCCTTATAGGATGGTTAGAACTGAGTTGTAGGATCTCAAGAGGTAGTTAGAGGAGTTGAATTTAAAGGGTTTTATCAGACCCAATACTTATCCATGGGGTTCTCCTATCCTTTTTGCGAAGAAGGTGGATGGTACTCTCAGACTCTGTGTGGATTATCAGAAGCTGAACCAGTTGACGGTTAAGAACCGATATCCCTTGCCGAGGATTGATGATCTTTTTGTTCAACTTCAGGGATCATGAGGGTTATCGAAGATTGAATTGAGATCAGGATATCATTAGTTGCACGTTATACCATCTGATATACCTATCACGGCTTTCAAGAATAGTTATGGTTTATACGAGTATACAGTTAGGCCGTTCGGACTCATGAACGCACCATCATTTTTCATGGATCTGACGAATCATGTGTTCCATCCTTATCTGGACTATTTTGTGGTAGTATTCATGGATGATATCTTTGTGTACTCTCACACTCGACACGACCATGCCACCCATCTTGATAGCATATTGAGTACACTGAGAGATCATCGACTATATTCAAAGCTCTAAAATTTCAACTTTTGGATGGAACCGATACACTTCCTGGGTCATAGTCTCTTAGAGGCAGGAGTTTTAGTAGACCGAGAGAAGGTGAGAGCAGTAGTTTCCTAGGAGCATACTAAGAATTTATTTATGATGCGAAGTTTCTTAGGGATGGCTGGTTACTACAGATGTTTCATCCAGGACTTCTCCCACTTAGCAGCGCTGTTGATGGGTTTTAATAAGATGGGTGTGATGTTCGTTTGGACGGAAGCTTATGAGACATACTTTCATGATATGAACGGAAGGTTGATATCAGCACCAGTCCTGATACTCCCAAAGCAGCGGAAGAGATATACAGTTTACTGTGATGCATCAGGTATTGGGCTAGAAGCTATGTTGATGCAGGGTGATCGAGTAGTTTCGTACGGGCCTCAGTAGTTGAGGCCACATGAGAGGAATTACTCAACGCATGATCTCGAGTTTTCTAAAGTTGTTCATGAGTTGCGCTGTTGGAGAAATTATCTTTTAGGAGAGAATTTTGTGGTTTTCACCGACCACAAAAGTCTCAAGTATATTTTTACTCTGCGTGACTTGAATCTAATACAGCGAAGGTGGGTCGAATACCTTCAGTCCTTCTATTTTTAGCTTGCCTATACACCTGGTAAAGGTAATTCCGTAGAAAATGCATTGGGCAGGAAGACTCAGATACAGGCAGTGCGAGAGGCCAATGGCGAATGGCAACTTATGGATTTTTTCTCTGAGATTCATTTCAAGGTGCTCGACAGTCAGGGGCAGACCTATCTTTCATCTTTAACCGTGACTTCCACCCTACTGGATAGAGTGAGGATGAGATAGTTATATGATCCAGAAGGCCTAGTTCTATGGGATTTAGTGGCAAGTGAGGCCCCTCCTCCTGGTTGGATGATAGGAGATGATGCTTTTCTGCGTTTCCATGGATGGGTGTGGGCTCTAGGAGATATACATGAGGTGATGATACAATATTTTAATGCTTTAGCTTTAGAAGATCATCCTAGGGTTACCAAGATGTACTGAGACTTGAGACGTCCATACTGGTGGCCAGGTATGAAGAGAGATGTAGATGGTTTTTTTTCGAGGTGTTCCACCTGTCAGCAGGTGAAGGCAGAGCATCATAGGCCAGCCGGACTGTTACAGCAGTTACCCATTCCAGAGTGGAAATGGGATGATGTCACGATGGTCTTCGTGATTGGTTTATCAAGGTCAACTCGAGGGAATGATGTCATGTGGGTTGTTGTGGACAGACTCACAAAGGTACCAAACTTTTTTCCGATCAAGGAGACTTTCGGTGTTGACAAGATCAGAAAGTTTTATATCTGAGAGGTCGTATGTCATCATGGGGTCCCTCATTCTATTATTTTAGATAGGTACGCATGTTTTACATATCGTTTCTAGAAGAGTTTTCAGAGGGAACTGGTTACACAGGTGCTTCTGATCACAACTTACCACCCTCAGACTGATGGTCAGTCAGAGCGTACGATACAGGTTCTTGAGGGCATGCTGCGCACATGCATCCTAGACTTTGGGGGCTCTTGGGAGAAGAACAAACCCATAGTCGAGTTTTCCTATAATAACAGTTTTCAGGTGACTATTGAGATGGCACCATACAAGGCTTTATATGGTAGGCCATGCCGATCACCTTTGTGCTGGTTAGAGGTAGGTGAGGCAGCTTTACTGGGACCACGTCTCATGTAGGAAACTTCTGAGCAGGTCCAGTTGATTCAGAAGCAGATGTCTACCGCACAGTCTCGTCAAATATTTTATGCTGATCTCTGTAGATGACCTTTGAAGTTCGTGGTTGGGGATATGGTTTTCCTACGTTCTTCACCAAGGTTGGGACACAGACGGATCAGGATACATGGTAAGCTTTCACCGAGGTATGTGGGGCCATTTGAGATTCTAGAGAGAGTCGGTCCAATTTCTTATCGGTTGTAGTTACCACAGAGGTATCGGGCCATGAACGTCGTCTTCCTTGTATCTCAGTTGCGTTGCTATCATTCAGGCCCATCTCACATCTTTCAGCCTGAGGAGGTTGAGCTCAAGGTAGATGTGTCCTTCGAGGAGCATCCGATCTATATTGTTGATAGAAGAATGAAGGTTCTCTAAGGCCAGTCAGTTCCTCTCGTACGGGTGTTATGGTAGAATGGACGAGTGTAGGACGAAACCTGGGAGCAGGAGACAGACCTACATGCTCAGTGGCCAGAGTTATTATCAGCTTTATCTTCACCACCCTTAGAAGGGCAATTCGGGGACAAATTTCTTTAAGGGGTGAAGTTTTTAAGAACCCAGTTCTTATTTTTGAGGTACAAGTTTCTTCTTTTATATCTTCCTTAAGTGCTTTTAAGAAAATAAGGAAAATGGGGAAAAATCCAAAATTTTGAATGTACACGCCATGTACTTTTCCACACGTCGTGTACTTTGGCCGTGTGGGATGGGTACACAGGGTGTGTAGCCATGTTGGCGACGAAGGGTGTAGAAACCGACTAAACGTCGTGTAGTGGTCCTTTACCCACCGTGTAGTCAGTCGGTAGGCAAATAAGTAAGGCGGTGGAAGTAGCAGCTAGCTGGGCAACAGTACATGCCGTGTAGTCGAGAATACACATTGTGTACTCATGTCGACGGTTGAACAGTTTGGCAGTGCCGCCTGAGGAATAGTTAAATGATGGAAGTAGACACCGTGTACTCAAAAGTACACACCGTGTACTTTGTTTTTTCGCTTAAAATGGGCAGTAGCCAACGCTGTTCATAGGGAAGTCTTAGAATCGGAGGGAGCTTGGGAGGGGATGGCCAGACCTTCAAGGATCTCCAGATCGGGCATTGGGAATCTGTTTTTGCCTCATACGATCTCGTTGGAACCGCATGGGTAAGCCCTCCACACTTCTTAAACCGTTCTAGACAATTATTCCACTAATGGATGTTATTTGTGTTTAATTAGGTTTTATTTGACCTCATATCTACCTCGTTCTGGGACAATTCATGGAACATCATTCGAGTATACTGATCAGGGGCGTTTAAGGTAGGTGTCTTGGTGTTTATATTCCAACTACTGTGCATTTTTGTGTACCATTGTGCCACGAACACATGTTGGGGTGTCGTGTGGCTGAGGCCATGGTGATTTTAAATAACTATATTTGAATAGGTAATTAATTGTGATAATAAAACTGTTGTTTAGGATTGTTTCTTGGATCCAGGACCACCCCGGGGGTGCATTCCACTGTTTAGCCATTTGGCCAGGATACCTGAGGGTATGCCTTTATAATAGTGATTATATAATTTACTTGAGAGGAATTTCTTATGTATTTCTTGTTTACATGTTTAGAATGGATCGGTAACTTGTTTAGCCCAAGGGTAGTGTTTTACTTAGATTGAGGGAAGTGCCTTTTTAGCCTGAGGGAAACTTCTTCCATGCCTGTAGGCAGTTGATTCTATGCCTGTGGGTGACACTTATTACGCCAAAGTGAAAAATCTGTATTCCTGTGGGAAAATACCTACGGGTTACATTTCTAATTACCTGAGGGTAAGGGTTTACATGTCTGAGGACATTGGCTGTTTACTTAGAATATTCACCGTGGTGATATTTTTTTAAATTAAATTATTAATTGGATATTAAAATGGCAATATAACTGGTAGGTTATTTACTTTTGATTACTGCTTAGTTTATTTCATTTACTTTTTCACATTGTTGTTTCATGTTTACACACAGTTGATCATGGGCCTTTGGTGGGAGCCAACTAAGATTATTTCTCACACCCTATTTGGGTCATGCTTTTCATCCCAAACAGATTACATTTCTGCAGGTGTGGATAAGGGATAGGGTCCTGATATAGGTACATGATTGCTGTAGAGGAGTAGGGGAGAATGAGACCGGGCATAGGCTCACAATGCTACCGGCTATTTTGTTTTGGTTTTGTTGTACTATGTATTGTATTGTATTGTACTTTTTTGTAACATGTTCTGGCTATTTTCTTAGAAGTTAATACATGTTGCATCATCATCTATATAACTGTTGGTTATCTTTTACTACAGTTGTTTATTTTAAATTTGTATGGTTTATTGCTTCCGTTGTTGTTCTATGTTTTTATTATATTCCACTACGCTACACTTTGAAAAATGAAGGCATTGTTTCCCCACTATCAGACCTGGGCCCTCTCTTCTAGTCGGTAGCCTCTGGAATTTGGGGAAATGTGCTTGAGGTCATGTGAAGAACCGGGTTTGGGGAACCCGGAACCGGGATGTTACGTGTAATATATTTTCCTCATTTGAAAATACCAAATGAGTTAAGATGAGTATATTATAGGGGGATTTCAAAATATATATTAATGTATTATGATGTACTCTATAAATATACATATAATTTTATAAGATTATATATTCTTTGATGTTACTAGTTTAAGAGGGATTGAAATCACTATTTAGTTATTTATTATGATGTTATAAGGAAATATTAGTGATTGAATATGTTTATAAATTAGATAATTAATTTTTACAAGATGAAATTCATAATATATGAATATTTCTAAAATTTATATAGATTTTTATCATCTAGTTTTTATTTAAAATTAGTTTAACATAAGATTAAATTTATGATTTCTTATTTGATATTTACTGTAGATTGTAACATTATATAGCTTTTAATGTGATGGTTTGTATGATTCCGAAAAAAATATAGATTTGAATATCTTATGTTTTAGAGAGTATTGGTTGATATTAATTGGGATATTTTTCAATTATTCTACATGTACATGATAAGGTATGGTTTTGACTCACCACATAAACCAAGATGAGTACATAAAGGATACATGGATGAATCATAATTATTGATCAATTATCTAATAAAGTAAATATATCTATAAATGGAAAATCCATTAGATGTGATATATATAGTCTCTTGAAATTATATTAAAGGATGAGAAAATTAATAAGAGTTTTAATGGCCTCTAAAACTAGTTTGATTTTGAGAGGACAATAGTACACACACCATTAGTAGATCTGAGGCATTAGTGGAAGGTGGAGGAAGATCAATCATACTTGTGAGATTTTATTATAGACTTCAATAAATTTTATTTCATATTCTATATTATTAGAAGTAAATGAATATCATCATAGTAAAACCAATTATTCTTAACTAATAATAAAATAATAACATGTTACATGGGTTAATAAACATTTAGAACTGTAGACATAATTACTTAATTAAATGATTTAGTGAAACTTGTAATCTATTATGTCCCTATGAATTCCATTATTATTAATATATATCATTATCAATAATTGTTTTGATATTATTTTTATTCTATTAATTTAATATAAATTTATTTCCATTATTTTGGAAATATAGATATATTATATTTGAAAAATGATCACTGATTCGCTCCAAAATACATGTCTATTACATATTCAAATTGGGGATTTCACAAAGTTTGACACATTATATTTGATTATATTCATTAATACACTGTTATCAGTATATATATGAAACTTCTATCCATGTATATAATTCTCATAGATATGTTATACTGATATTTCCTATAAAAACTCCAAATCAAGTGTTATGTAATTTTTTATCAATAATCAATTGATGTGAGGTATAAGTTATGAGATTATGATTTTGTAGTATAAAACAACAAAAGAAATGTATTAAATAATAACTATATATCAAAACACATTATCTTCATGAGGGTTTTGTGATCACAGTTGAAATAAAATATATCTTATTTTACTCATTGAATTTATCTTTACATTATTATATCTAGAGAAAATTTCCCTCATTCTATGTTAACATGGTTAATGTATTTGATAATTATGAAAAAATTACAATCCTTGATTTGTATCTAGTTAATAAAATAAAAATAGGAATTATAGTCATTTTAGTTTGTCTATGAAATTATTTAATCAGCTCTCTATCGTATGGATTCATTAATATACGCACTCCTGTTATTATATGGCCCATTAACTATACTTCTGAAACCAGATTTCCAAATTCTTTTATATGAGAAAAAATTTCAAATTTCAAAAGGTCTACAAAAAAATACTACAATACTATTCATGTTCTTCCATTTATTTATAATTTTGAACAATTTAATCAATAGGGATTGTAATGAAATTACTGATGTAATTTCTAAATACACTATTTATTAAATTGAAGATGATTAGTGTGAAAATTTTAATTCTAAAAGTAATCACTATTAAAATCTAGTATCTATATATTTTATGAAATCCTTCCTTAAGTATATAATCAATATTCACCCTTAATTATTGATATATTGATCAATGATCCAGTTATGAGTAATATTTACCCCTATAAAGTTTATCAAAGAAGTTATTAATCCAACATAGATATATGTTTACACTAGTTTCATTCTCGATTCGGACTTAGCTCATTTATGAGATTCGAATTCCAAACCAATTAAAAGTGTAGAATGATAAATTCACTTTAGTAAATCATGTCATAAATATTTTTGGTTATTTGGTTAGTTTTAGAATATGGGGTTTTCTCTTGGGTTTAATTTTCGTTGAATTCAAAGTAGTTGAATTATGAGTGATATTTAATATTTATTTAATAAATTTATTTTTATTATATATATATATATATATGTCCATATATTATATATGGATCCCCATATGAGAATTAGGATATTTCAGTTGTTTATGAAATGGGGTGTTTTACCAAAGTGTGGTATAATCAATGTGCCTATATCTCAGGACCCATATTTGGATGATTATGGTTTTAAATTATTCACCTGAATATAGAAATTTGGCCTATATATTCAATTTTTAATCCAATTTATATAGAGTTATACTATTCTTATTCAGGAACTATAGGGATTTAGAGAGCAGATATGGTGAATCGCATTCCTTATCCAATAGTGAATGACTTTTTTATTTTGAAACAGTATTTATTTTGAAGTGGAGGTGCATTTCGAAAGCAATGTTTAAATTATATGAGGTAAGGAATTAATATTTTTTTAATCCATAAATCATGATTTCCTTTGTGATTCTTAAATATGGAATTATTATTTTCTATATGATTATCATTTTATAAGAATTTTTTCCCAAATTCAATTTATATAATTTCCTTGGAAGTGTTTTCATGTTATTTACCATTCATTATTATATTAATTTCATAATTTTATGATTAAATGTTTATGATAGGGTTCATTCTTCCATAAAATTATATATGGATAGAAATTTGTGGCTAAATATTGAATAATAGGATGGTATGCCACTCACCATCATTTCTATATCTTTTCATTTCTTCTTATTCCTCTTGAATCCTTGAGTAAAATGATGATCATCGATATTTTTAATAGAAAATAGTTCAAAAAATGGGTGACTAGAGTGGAAAGACGGAAATGTAATGCTATGGATGGGGTCTCTCTATTGAGGAAAAAATAAGGAGGAATAATTTTTTGTGTGGCTAATATAAAACACCACATGTCCCTATTATTTCCTATATTAAATTATTCTAGGATATTTTATGTTTTTAAGACTTTTCCCTGGTTATTGGGAGTTTTGGATGTTTTATTTTTTGTTACTGGATGGCCATGTAGTGGCCTAGGAGTAATGTGACGTGGTGGGTAGTCTAAAGTAGTTTTTAAGGTATGGCCAATATAACCACACTATGAACATAGAGAATGGGGGAATGGGGTTTTTCTAAATGGTAAAATGGGTATATATCCTCTATAATGGATGATTTAAAAGATATTGTTTCTATGAGGATTCACTATTGAAAACTAGGATGGCATGACCAGGTTGGGGGATATAGTGAATGACCGATGTCCCAACCTAAAACTATGAGCAAGGATGGTAACATGCCCTGGTGGTTAACCATGGTGTCCATTTGAGGACTAAAATTGAGAGGCTTAAACATATTATGGTTATTTTTTAGTGTCCATTATGGTTAATCCATAGGGATTAAAATACCACGGTGTATTCCATGGTGGGTGGTAGAAATATATTTTCAAAATTGAGAGTAGGACCGAACCATTCCATAGTGGCCAAGCGTGAGGACCAGACTATGGTTGTACATCCCCATTCCACAAATGTATATGTTTTTGTGGAGATATGTCAAAATTTATTTTAAAATATAATAAATTACATTAATAAACCTATTAAATTTTATGTTTTTTTGACTATCCTCATCCCTCATTGTAATGACCCAAACTTTTATAAATAAAATTACCTTTTTTGATTCATTTAAATATATCATCATGTAATACGGTTATAGAAAACACATGAAATTATTTTATTTTATTGTATCCAATTGGATTTATTAGACCATAATGTATCATTAACATTGATAATATACTCATTGAACAACATTCACATGATTAGTATAAATATAGTGTTTTAAATAAACCAATTGACACATAAAAAGAAGATAATAACCTCAACGAATAAAATCAAACCCTATGAAGCCCATTTATCATAGATTTCAAGGGAGATGGCATTTTTGGTCCTTCTCTTGACTAATACCAAGATGATATCCAACAACTTAAGCATCAGAGAAACTGTTTATGAGGTAATTTCTAGCTCATTGAGATCACAACCCAAAAAATGTTCATCGCACCACACTTGAAAGTCCCACCATCATGCACCTGACTCTTTGTGTGTTTCTAGTGTATTAAAGGTATATGCATCAATAAACTATCAATATGAATCTATACATTATTTTGTATAGAATAAGGAATTTATTTTCATCCTATTATTGTTACTTTGTAAATGGCTTTTATTTGGATACAATAAAGAACAAATTTTATTTTTCGTTAATATTGAAATTCAATTAATGAATTTATGAATTAATGGATTTTTAAAAAAAATTAAAAAAATTTATTATTAAATATTTTTTATCAAATATAAATTATCATATAATTTTTATGAAGTCAAATATAATTTTTTTAAGGTTTATAAAATGTGATTGGTAAATATAGATATTATTTTGAATATAAAAATTCACATATTTAAAAACAATTTTGATAAAATGAATATTATTTTTGGAATAAAAATACTAAAATTATCCAATTGTGAATTTTTAGTAATTTTCTGAGTCAGTTTAATTTTCTATTAAAAATTAAATATTTTATAAATATAATGTGTGTATTATGACATCATAATGATGCAAAACTGACGTAATAAATACTATAAAGGGTATTCATGAACAAAATTTTGTTTTCCCTTAAATTTATTTTATTTTAAGTAAATTTTATTTTTTTAAATCCATTATGATTCCTCTAAGACTTATAAAATATTTTAAGGTTTTAAATGCTTTATTTAAGAGTTTGACTCACCACCACATAATCAAGGAAATTAATATATTAATTTTGTACTTTTTCTATATAATATAATGATAAACAGTCCCATTTGGCATATACTGTCGTAAAAAACCATGGGGTGGTTTTTTTGGATATTTTATAATGTTGAATCCAAAACATAAATAATAATGAAATCCCCCAATATTCTTATATAAACCAACACAAGATCCAATTTATATTCACTAAAACACATTTGATCACATTCATACTCTACCCTAAGATCTCTATTTTCCTTCTAAGGCACCCCCAGTCTCACAAGAATCTCGTCTCAAACTATTAGAGTCACACACTCAAGTAATGGATCTTATTCCCCTCCTTTCAAATTCAAGAACCTTCATTGAAATTAGTTATTTTAATTTAAAATTTTTATATTTTAATTAATTTAAAATCCTTCAATTACTATAAAATTAAATTTTTTTGAATGAGGGATCATTTTTCCTCCCGAATTTGGACCCTTTCCTAATCCTTTAATATGCCAAAATTTTTTAAGGGGTCCACAACTTCTCTTATTTATTCAAGTTTCATTATGAAATTATGAAATATATTTTCATTTAATAATGTTGGGGCATTTCTTTCCATATAAATATTATTTTCCATTGATTTAAAAATTATTAAATACCCTTTCTCTCTCATAAATCATTTTTATGAATTTTATCCAACTTTATTATGCTACCAAAATATCACCGAGCTTTTCCAAGAAAAAATAATTGTGTAGTTAATACCGTATCCACTTTTCTATCAAGGGAATTCATATTTATAAACATATAATTATTGATTTGGTACATACATGTATGTATTCCAAATTCCGTAACCATGGAATAAATTATGATAATGAATGAATCCATGTTGTATGATATATGTGGCACACTTAAACATGAGAATGAAATGATTATGACAGGTGCATCGATAATTTTATAGTGCTCCAAAGAATTGGGTAATGTTTAGTGTCATGATCTTTCATGATGGGATAATGTGTAAACATGAATAATTTATGAGACTTTATCCACCATTAATTCTTTTCTGTTTATCCTTGACCAATGTTTTTGGTTCTCTGTTTTATATTATTTCCAAATTTCCCATATTATGACTATCATGATTTATATTATATAATTTTTCTTGTTTATGATTTATAATATTTCCATTCACCATTTGTATTTATATTTTTATATCATTTATCACCTAATTCCATGTTTATTCCCTTACTAGGCTTTATATCTCACCCTATTCTTATGTTTTTTTAGGTTATCACGTGCAGTTTTAATAAGGCATGGAATTCTAGAAGCATGTTAAGGAACTATTCAATAATGTTATTATATACCATGTATAATATGTTATGATATGTACCTAATTCAAAAATAAACCATACTTATCGATCTTTTGGGTTTTATTATGTGTAATGTTATGTCCTAAACCATGTATTAGTGTGAAATAAAAAGTAGGGTTGTTATAGTAGGTATCAGAGAATAAGTTTAGTTATTTTTGGGATTATGATTAGAAAACTATAGTGAAACACTTAGGGATAAGATGAAGTATAATAAAACAACCCTAAATTTTCATTAGTATAGAGTAAGTGTTTTATCAAGAAAATTAATCTATGTTTGGATACTACGAGTGGATGTGGTTTTCGCATAGATGTTCCTAGGGGTAACAACTTTGACAAGGTATACCATACTTTACTCGAGGTAACCTGGTATATGAAAAAATTCCTTACAGTACACCTATTTTGATACCCATGAGGCATATGATTTGTTAAATTCATAAGATCATTAATAACCATTATTAATGGAACAGAAAAATCCCATAATAATATATGTTTGAAATATATTATGGATAACATAGACTAAATCCTAGAAATTCAAAAGTTAAAAAAATAAATGTAATTTATATGTTTTCCCTTTAAGGTCATTAGATTCCCCTTTATGTTTTTAATAGATTAAAAATAATCATCTTTAATTTTCCCTTTATTCATTCTAGTGGTCAGAAGTAGGAGGAATAAGGTAAACAATAAATGGGATGGGCAATGTGATGACGTACCCAATGAGACACCCAACCTAATAGGAGAAGGAATCGTGAACTATATGATAATAATCTCTCAACTAATTTGTGTTTTTAATAGAAACCTGGAACAAGAGGAGTTCCCAAACCTTGCTAAAAGATAACATGCCACAATCTAGAGCTTCATGCGAGAAGGCCTCCCTCCTTAAATGGATCTTCTAATCCCTTAATCAAGTAACATTGGATTAACTCCATTTGGATGATATTCCATATCCTTCAATGTTTTGATAAATAGAAGTTTCTATTTGACATTTATTATATGGAGGGAGATGTTGATAAGTGGTGGAAATTGTTCAATAATAAGAATCCTGAGGAAGATATCGAATAAATGGAGTGGATGGAATTATAGAAAATATTTATCGATAAATATTTTCCTCTAACTCTACATATTCAAATGGGAAGGAATTTATTTTCCCTAAAAAATAAATGAAGTCTATCAGGGCATATGAGGAAAAATTCACAATTTATTCATGATATGCCTCCAGCTTTGACATTACCACCAAATTCAAGGTTGATCACTTTTTTGGTGGGATAAAACCGATTCAATGAAAATCCCTAGTGATCCCTAACTTTAATAGCTTTGAGGATGTGTTATTATGTTCTTTAAAAGATGAAATATAGGTCATTGAATAGAAAGGGTGTCACGGGGATAATAAATGTAAAGTAGAGATTAATTCTGGTGGTTATATGGAGAAATATAATAGTTCCATGAAATATCAACATCCCACTTATTAATGGTGTAGTAAGAAGAACCCTAGAAATTGTCTAAGGGGAATGAAGAAATGATATATGTGTGGGAATGAAGGACACCAAGCTAGAATTTTCCAATAATAGAAACCCACTAATGAAATGGAGGAAAGGAATTCTCCAGTAAACTATTTTAATATTTTATATTACTTAATTTATTAAAAACATGGGAACTTTTAAAATCAATACACTGAGACCAAGGTTTTCAGAGACAACAAAAACCCACTTAGTAAGAAAGCGTATGTCTTTTGCATCACTACCACTAAAGTGGATCCTGATAATTAAGTGGTGACTGGTATGCTAGTTATTTATTCGTGAATACTAAATATACTTGCTTATTCTAGTTCTATACATTTCTTCTTATCATGAAAGTTTATTAGAACTATCTAAACACCACCAAAAATCAAGGAAGTAGAGCTGGCGGTGAAACTAAAAAATGGATAAATTATTTCATCCCAAGTATATAATTCCTCCCCTATCAAATTTTGTGGGATGAAATTATCTGTGAACATTCTCATACTATCTTTTGTGGAATTTTATGCAATTCATTTAATGGATTTATCTCCCAATAGAAAGACAAAAAAAATTTTCAAGAGAAGGAAATTACTCTCTATATTTCAAATCGACCTTCAATTCTGTAAAAGTGCAAGGAGAAGGATGAATCTTCTTTAGAACCATAATCTGATGCGTAGATATTATTTCAATATGAGAAAGGGTATATAGCTAAAATTATTGAGTCTAAATAAAGAACCATACTCAAAGAAATTCTTATTATGAGGGAATACATTGATGTATTTCCCAAGGAATTTTACGGTCCTCCTCCTAGCTGAGAGATACAATATTCAACTGAGATTATACCTAGGGAATTTCCATTATCCAATACTCCACATAGAATGGTGGTTTTGGATCTTGTGGAGCTAAAGAAAATTACTATAATAAAATATGTATAAAGTTTGTATACTCCCAAGTGCTTATCATGGGTTACACCAGTCCTATTTGTCAAGAAGAAGGTTGGATCAATTCACCTTTGCATCAATTATCATGAGCTCAACATGATCACGATACAGAACAAGTATCATATTCTTGGTATTGATTACTTGTTCGGTCACCTACATGGATCATAGTCTTTATCCATGGTGTATCATCATTTGTCATATTATCAAGTAAGGGTGAAGAAGGAAGATATCCCAAATGATTCTTTTCGTAGAAGGTACAGGAACAATGAGTTCGTAATGATGCCACCCTAACTCACTAATGCTCTATAAATCATCATGGAATCGATGAACAGAGTCTTTAGGGATTATTTTGACAAATTTTTTGTATTATTTGTAGATGATATTATAATATACTCCAAAAAATGTGGGTCATGTGGAGAATTTAATAATTATGCCAAAGACTATACGAAAGGAAAAGCTTTATGAAAAGTACAAAAAATATTAGTTATGGTTAAAGGAAGTCTCTTTATTTGGGAATATCATCACAATAAATGATATATATACAAAACCTTCAAAGAAAAAATCAGTTAAATAATGGATAAGGGAAACATCTGTGATAGATATCCCCAGTTTCCTTGGGTTATCTAAATATTATCACCAATTTGTGAGAAATTTCTAATGACTGTCAAAACCTCTTTCAAAGATAACTCAAAAGGGAGTCAAGTTTTCTTGGAATAATGAATATTAATAGAATTTCAAGGAGTTGAAAATGTGTATTATCATTGTACCTATTCTCATTCTACCCACAAGTGGGGAACTATTCATGGTGTTCAGTTATAATTAGAAAAAGGGATTGTAATGTGTGTTAATGGAAAATGAAAAATTCATAGCCTATTATTCATGATAGTTGAAATTTCATGATCAAAACTACCTAATGAATGATATCAAGTTGGCTGAAATGATCTTAATTTTGAAAAAATGGTGGAATTATCTTTTTGGGGATAAGTGTGAAATATATATGGATCAAAAAATCCTCAAATACAATTCACATAGAGAGGGATGAATATGCGCCAACAAAGGTGGTTAGAGTTGATCTAGAACTGTGACTACTCAATCCATTACTATCTTGGTAAAGAAAATAATGTGGATGATGCTCTATGTAGAAAGGATCTAATAGTTCTATCATCAATGAAAATTGAGAGGGATTCAATTTTCATAGACTTGAAAAGTATTTACATTGGAATCATAAAGGAATGAACATCATCAATCCTTTCATAAATGTTTTATCAAATATCTATTCTAGATTGGTTGAAGAATTCCCAATGAAATGATGTGGGAATTTAATGTGGAAACTATAAGGAATGATTAATACTTGCAGTTCAATGTCAATGAAGAAGGAATTGTGATATTTGGGTAAAACATTTGTCTTCCATCAAATCCTCGGCTAATGAAATAACTGTTGGTTTATGCACATAGATTGAATTTCTCCATTCACCTAGGAATCACAAAGATATATCAATATATCATTAAGTACTATTGGTGGGAAAATATAAAGAAGGATAAAATTAAATATCCATCAAAATGCCATGTATGTCTGTATGTGAAGGATAAAAGGAAGAAGAATAAAGGGATGATGTGACCATTACACACACCAACATGTATATAGGAAAAAAATTCCATTTACATTGTCACTATAATTTTGAAGAAATATAGAGGAAAAAAGGTTATCTGGGTTGTTGTAGATAGAATTACAAAAATAGATCACTTTATCACATTTTGTGAGGACTTCTCACTAGATCAACTTGCACAGATGTACATCATAGAATTTCTTAGGCTGTATGGAGTACCACTATCGATTGTATCTAACCCAGATCTCAGATTCACCTCCATGTTCGACAAAGTTATCCAACATGATATAAACACTGAGCTAGAATTCAGTATATCCTATCATCCTCAAACTGATGTCCAAACTGAGTATACTATTAAAAAATTTAAAGACATGTTGAGAGTATGTTTTTTGGACTTCAAAGGGTGTGGGATAAAAATCATCCTTTGGTTGAGTTCTCTTATAAAAATAGTTTCCACTCATGAATCCAAATGGCTCTCTTTGATGCCATTTAAGGGAAGAGGTGGAGAACACCTACATGTTGGGATGATGTTGGGGAACAAAAACTTATAAGTCTTGGAATGGTTGAAGAAATAGTAGAGAAGTTAAAGTCCATTCACTAGAACATCATGTATTCTTAAAGTCAACTGAAGAGCTATGGTGATAATCATCGACAAGACCAAGTGATTCATGTTATAGACATGGTATTCCTCTAAATATCTCCATGGAAAATAGTTATGATATTTTCTAATAAGTGAAATCTGATTTCAATATACATTGGACCCTTTTATATCCTTTCTCTCATTGGAGTAGTGGACTATCGACTAGCATTGTCACCAAACCTATATCAAGTACTTGATGTATTCTATTTATCCATATTGATTATGTACTTACTAGAACCCTCACATGTACTCAATCCATAGGTGGTACCATTGGATAAATATATTTCCTAATAATTGATGTTAATAAATATCTTAGATCATAGAGAAAAAGATCTTCAAAATAAGACAATACACCTTTTCAAAGTGCTCTGGAGAAACAACAAGTTTGAAGAATCTAGACAGGAATTTGTGGAGGTGATGGAATATATTTACCGTCATCTATTTTATTCTAGGAAAAAAAAATTTTGAGGGTCAAATTTCTTAATCGGGGATGATTTAATGACCCAAAATGTTATTAAAAAAATATTTTTTTGATTTATTTAAGTGTCTCATAATGTAATATAGTTATAGAAAACAGATACACTTCTTTTATTTTATTATATCCAACTGTATTTAAAAACAATCCGGAACCATTACCATTTATAATATAGTTGTTGAATAGTGATCACATTATTATAATAAATATATGGTTTTAAAAAATCCAATTGATAGAGGAAAAGGATGTGATGGCCTGAATCAGCAAGATCATACCATATGAAACCAATTTATCATAGTTTCCTAGGACGATAGAATTTTTGGGATTTTCACTTGACAAAGACCAAGATGAGATCCAAAAACTTAAGCATGAGTCAAACCATTTCTGAGAGCAATTCAATCTCACCAAGATCTTAGCCAAAAACATGTTCTCTAAACCACCCCATGAAAGTATCACAATCAAAAATATTAATCTTAGGATGTTTTTTGGTGTATTAAATAGATATGTATCAAGAGAATGTTGATGTGAATATGAACATTATTATTTATAAAATAAGTAATATATTTTCATCCTATTATTTTTACTTTGTAAATGATATTTATTTTTATACAATAAAGAAAAAAAATATATATTTTTGGTAAATATTCCAATTCAATTAATGAGTTTCTGAGTTAATGGATTTTTTAAATGAATAATATTTTGATAAAATATTATTATGAATTTTTTATCAAATAAAAATGATCATATAATTTTTAGGAAGTCAAATGTAATTTATTAAGGGTTCAAAAACTCTTATTACCAAAAGAATGAGAATTTCTTAATAAATGTAAATATGGTTTTAAAATCGAAAATTAAAATATCTAACAAACTATTTATATAAATAAAAATTATTTTTTTGAATAATATTTTAAAAATTATCCAATGGTGATTTTTTCATAATTTTCCAAGATACTCTAATTTTTAAGTAAAAATTATATATCGTATAAATATACTATGTGTATTATGGAATAATAATGACCCAAAAGTGATGTAATAAATACTATAAAGGGTATCCATGACAAAATATGTGTTTTAAATTTAAAATAATGTCATTTTAGGTTTATTTTATTTATCCTGTAAATCCATTATGAATCCTCCAGAATGTAAAATATATTTTAAGGTTTTTAAATCTTTTCTTTAAGAGTGTGACTCACCTCCACCTAATAAAGTGACTTATTTAATTATTTTAGGATCTTTTTCTTATAAAATAATTATAAACACTTCCATTTATGAGAAAACCCGGTTAAAAACCAAGGTATGGTTTGTGGTTTTGGATATTTTATTATGTACAGTCCAAACCCTAAATAATAAAGAAATTCCCATAATTTCCTATCTAATCCCACCCTAGATCCAAGTTATCTTCTCTGAAACTCCATAGATAACATAAATACTCTTTTTCACACTATTTATAGTCCTACAAAAGTTACTAAATTCTCTAAAGAATCCCCCACCAATATTTTGGATTCACACACTCAATTCGGGGACCTTCCTCTCCTCCTTTCAAATTCAAGCACCTTCTTTGAAATTAGTTATTTTAATTTCAATGGGTTATATTTTAATCCATTTATAATCATTAAATTAATGTAAAACTTATGTTATTTAATTATGTATCATTTATCTTCCCTCATTAGGACCCCTTCCTAAGTCGTTACTATGCTGAAATTCTTTAAGGGGTCCTCACACACTCTTTTTTATTCATGTTTATATATGCACTTATGAAATATATTTACATTCCCTAATACAACTACATTTCTTTACATGTCCATATTACCACCCAATAATGTAAAAATTATGATATTAACCTATATCTCTAATCAAATATTTTTATGAATTTTTATATAATACCGTTATGCTGTTGAAATTTCACCGTGATTTTCCATGCTAAAACAATAGTGTTGTGAATACCATATCCATTTTTCTGTCAAGGTTATTAAACTTTATACACATATACATATGGATTGGGGATTTAAATTTAGGTATTCTACATTCCTTAATCATGGAATAAATTATTATTTTAAATAAATCCAGTTTTATGATCTATGTGGAACACCTAAGAATGAAAATGAAATGATTGTGATGGGCGCACCCAGAACTATATAGCGCTCCAATGCATTGAGTAATGTTAATTATAATAAGGTTTCATATATGGACATGGAGTGAACTTTATTATTTTATGGGTCTATTTAAACCATGAAGAATCAATGGTTTATCGATGAACTATGTTTATGATGCAGTGTTTTAAGTTGTTGCCACATTTCCCATGTTATAATTATCATGTTATATCATGTATCATTGTTCATGTTTATGATTACTACTAATTCTATGAACCATTTATATGTCTATTGTCTAACATGTATCACCTTATTTCATGTTTATTCCTTTACTAGTATTTATATACCACCCCTTTCTTATGATTTTCCCCATGTTATCCAGTGCAATTTAAAAAAGTCATGTTATTTTAGAAGAATGTTAAGGAAGTTTTCAATATTGTTATTGTATAACATGTTCAAGATGTTATTATATTTATTTAATTCCCAAACACACTAGATATATAAATATTTTGGGTTGTATTAAGTTTAATTTTATATTATATTCCATGTATTAATGTGAAATAAAGTGTAGGGTTTTTATACTCATTTTGTCCAACTGACATGCATATGAGCTCCTCTCCACTTATTTATTTATTCAATTGAGGATTTTTAACTTCTCCCCTTCTATTTCTAAGATATTCTTGAAGTTAAAACTTTCAGTTCCACAATTATAGCATCCTCCTTTTTTAAATTCTTTCATTAATATAGGTTTTTTCTTTTCCCACGAAACCCTTAATGCCCATGGGGGTGAATTTAAGCTATGGGTTGGATGTTTTGGGATTATTGAGGTTGTCATATTAATCACTAATTATCCATACAAGGTGAATTTTTTCAATTTATTTATATATGTTTTTTTAAGAAACTTTATTTAAAATTAATTGGGTGATCAAATTTTTTAAAATTATTTATTAGTGAAATATACTTATATATGATGTCATCATTAGACTTTTAAAGGAGTTTCCAATTATTATCACAGTTGTAAAAAATTTACCTCTATTTTTTTAGTTTTTTATTTTGAAATTTATTATTTATAAATCCTAAGTACTTGGGTAAATACTAATAAGACATTTAGAAATTATTTAAACGATGAAAATGTTTTTGACCCTTTTTTGATACATGGAAGGAGAAATTGTATTTTTAATAGGTTTTTTATATTTAAAGACATGTTATAAAAATTTAATGGGTTTAAGGATAAGGGATTCATGATTTTAAAAGTGACAAACTGGTCATGGTTTTTGTTATGAGGTTTTTTAGAATTGAAATTTCTAATGGTGGAAATGACTTGGAATCTCAAGTTGATTTTTTAAAAGTATCATTTTTCACATTATAAATTAGTTTTTTGTGATTATTGTAGTACCCTAGGTTGATACCTTTTTTTGGGTGCTACGTATGAATGGTAACCCCAAGGAGGGATATTTAAATATTATTATACAATATTAATGATGTGAATGGGCTATTTATTATGAGGGAATAAAAGGTGAGATGATATTATTTTTATGATGTAATTATTTATTGATGTAATTCCCATATATTGTGTTCTTTTCTCCTCTCTAGTTGACTTTTCAAGGGAAACATAGGCTATAATAGGTTAATATATTTATTATACACTAGGTTATATTAATTATTGGCTAGTTTACCTTAGTTTTATGCTACACCCTTGCTAGGGGTGTTCCCCTAATAAGGCTAGTGAGAGTAATTCAGTTGTTTATGTTGATATAAATATAACACAATCCTGTAATTGGTTCACTATTTTGTGTGTCTATGTAAGGCTCTCCTTAGGACTTGTTAATTTTCCTATGATAACATATTCTCATTGATAATTATATATATAGTATTCCCCCATTACCTTCTGTTTAATCCCCTAGTGTTTGAGTCGAGTGGCGCCAATATGTCACTGGTGGTATATTTTTCCCATTTTTACTTTATTGATATTAGTGTGCCTGTTGTGCAATATTTTTATTTTTGGTGAATTGGATTATTTTTATAAAATACTTTCAAATATATATTTAATAAACGGTATTTATCAATTTAAATTGATAATTTTCTTTTAAGTGTGGTATTGTGGGAAATTTTGTGAAATTAAGAGAAGGGTGTGGTTTTTGGTTTTAAAAATTTAAATGTTTGTTGTTTAAGGCCTATAAAAATATTTTATTTTACATTTTTGGATTTAACTTTTTTATAATACAAATAGGGTGTATGTTTTACTATATAATAAATGACATGATATATTTTTATTATTCTTACACAAAAATAAAATAAAATTTATTTAAAAATAAAATTCGAAAATAATATTTAGGGAATGTTTCTCGATAGAAATTGAAAAAAACATTAGTGAAATCATACTGGGAACATTTTTATCACACCCTACATACACACTAATGTCTACACATGTAATTCTCATATTTTATATTAGGTTACCAGGTTGTGAACTATTTTGGTTTTTGTTAATTTTGGTTAGTTGATGGATAAGTATAATTGTTTTGAGTGACCAATTGTTGCATGGAATTGATCTATCTATAAGGATTGGGGTTTGGTTAATTTTTTGGATGCTTTTATATCTTACATTTAGTGTAGTAGTTTATTTGTATTTTGGTTTAGTTTATGTTAAACCATATTGTAATATACATTATGTATTTAATTTTTATGTTTTTTTGGCCTGTTACAACTTATTACCCATTTATTCATCCTCAAAATTTGAAAATTATTTTCTTCTTATGCATGGATTTTAAATGAATAGATACATAATTCCAAATTGTAGATTATATTATCATTTAATTTTTTGTTAACTGAGTTTTAAATATTTCCCACAAAGTTAATTCTTTGATTCTATAGTGCCTGTCACCATCCTTTGGTGATCATGAATGCACTTCGTAGCTTATTGTGAGGTGGGTCGGGTTTCGTGTTAGGTCAACCTAGGATGGATTGTGAAAAAATGAGATCAAAGTTATCAAATTATATTTTAGTTCAATTATGGTTGAATTAATTATGGATTTTCATAAATCAAGAGGTAGGTCAATAGTAGTCTCCTCATCATCACGTTTTGTGATGAAACTTTAGTTACCATGGGCGTTCAGGGTTCGATTCTTGAAGTTAACTTCTATGGGGATTATTTGATTTTTTTAGGAATCATGTGGATATTTTATGAGTTTTTTATATCTTTTATGTTTTCATTTTGAAATCGAATGATAGATAGAGTTTCATGGCTATCTCTAATGGACTAAAAAAACATGTCAATAATTTCACATGGTTTGTAGGATCTTCATACATATTTTCCTAAGGTTAATTTTTGGTCATCCTAACCATGCATAAAAAAAATGCATGGTTATTTATACACATGGGTTTATAATTTGTTATCCTTTGAGTCTCACCTTAATTGTAATTATTTTGGATGTATTTACGATGTTGGGATTTATTATTTTTGGTGTATTGTAATATGTTCTTGTGTATAAGTATGTTGTGATGGTTTTTTTGTGGAAATGTGGAATTTTAAAATAATTTTAACATCAAAAGATGGATTTATAAAGAATAAGAAATTAAAAATAGACATTTTTAGATTTTTTAAAAAATTATTTTGATAATTAGGATTTATTTTTGAAATTTTATTTAATATTTAATGGAATTTGTGACGTTTTTTCAAAATAAAATCGGGAAATTTCATGAAATTTTTCACTCAAAGGGGAATTTCAAGGGATATTTTTTATATAAAACTATTTTTTAGAGTTAATTAAAAATTAAAATTGAATTTTAAATATTATTTTAAAGTTGAATAATTTTATATTAAAATATGTAACATTTTTTTGTAAATGAGGATTCATTGACGAAGGATAAATAATTTCAAATATGATGAATTTTTTTTAAAAAATTATGTCCTTTAAAATTAATTATTCCTTTGGAAAAGGAGTTTTAGAATTATTTATGAATTAAATAGATCTAGAGGTTATTTTTGTATGTGTCTTATAAGGGTGAGTTTTTTTGAAAATATTTATTTTTTATATTGGTGTTATGTGGATTTGTTTTTGGAAAGTGATCTTATTGATTTTGTGTTCTAAACTATATGGAGTATTCATACTAAAATGTAATTTAATAAGAGTGTGTATTTAATTCATATAAATTATTTCCAAGGTGATTCATCTCATTTTTAAGAGTGGTACCTTCATTTTTCAACTCTACCTAGACTCAAAATCAAGTCCATGAATTAGATTACAGATAGGTTGAACTGAGATGGTAGGTTATGTTAATGAGTTAGTTTTACCTGGATTTTGTACCATATCATGATAGAGAGAGATTGTTATGTTATATTTGAAGCATATAGAATATATATTAAAGGGTTTTAACTGATCAAGTTTTATGGTGATTCATATGTGGGTGTATTTATTTGGGGTTCTCCATGGTTTTCTCTTTTGGATTATGATATATTTGGTTGTATCAATGCCTTATTGATATAGATTGTTTTTTTGTGATATATTTGATTATGGTTGTGATGAGGTTTGGATTGATGGATTGGACATGGTAAAATCCATGGGTTTCTATTTCAGGTAACAAAAATGGGTGCATACCTGTTGATATTATACTCGGGTTGGTATTTGGTTCGATTTTTTTGGGATCAATATGGTTCCATTTTCTAGATATGAGGTCCTAGGTTACCCTCTATTTCAATTTTTCACCCATAATTGGATCCCACATCATTACTTATTTTGGTTTTAGTGGTTTTACTTCCTTGATTATTGTTGTAATGGTGTTGGTGTATTGGTTTATGGCCTTTAACTTTGGATTGTTTGGGTATAATATTTGTTGTGTTCTCCCATTAGAATTTAGAATGAGATTCTAGGATAATTATTGTGATTAGCGGACAGTTCTAATTAAATTTTTTAAATTATAAATATATTATTATTTTTAATAGGTGTGTTTCATTTTTTCTATCTATTTTAGAGAAATTATAAATGGTAGCGAGAGCTATGACATGTCTTTGTTCTTTTAGGTTGTGTCTCTTGGAAAAGGTTTGTGGTATTTCTGGATTATTTCCATCAATATTATGGAATTATTTTATATCTATTGAATCCATTTTTATCTATTTCATGAATTTTGAGGATGTTTTTATATGTTTAAGGGTGAATCATTTTGATTTCAAGGTGTTAAATTATGTGTGGTGTTTCCTTTTCCAACGAGCCTTCTCCAATTTCACCCTACCCTACCACTTCATATACCTAAATTTTTAGGTTTGAAATTTTGTTTTGTCTTATAATTTTAGCAATGGATTTTTGGGGGTAGAAAGTGGAATGGTGAGAAGAATTATAACACCCGAAATTTACTATTTTTTCAATATTTAATGAGCCTGTCATATTTTTTGTTCTTCTGAGTTTTTTAAATGTTTTTTTGGTCTTTTTATAGTTTTTATTAGTTTCATAGATGGTATCACCATGGTTTAGGAGATAGACAATGTTATGGGTAGTCTAATGTGGTGTTTGTGGGGTAGGTGACCTCACTACACCGTGTCGATATGAAAATTGAGAGTGGTATTGGTATGGATAATAACATAGGGACATAACTAATAAAACAGGTGTTTAGAGGGAGTTTCTATCATGAGGTTTCACAAACAGAAATGAGGATGGCCACCATGCCAAGGTTGGGATCTATGGTGAGTGGCTGAATACCTTACCTGAAACAAGGAGCAGTTATGGGACTCCCCATTATGGCCCATCATGGTGGTTATTCAGAGACTAAAACAGTGAGGCTTAAACATGTCATGGTCCGTTTTCAGTGCATTTTTGGGGAAGGCAATATGGATTCATATTACATAGTGGTTTCATGAAATGCTTATCCAAAACACCGATTAGTATAAGACCATGTGGTGGTTTCTGGGTATGTGGGGCTATAGTGAGGTACACCACACAATGGATTACATGGACACACCATAGAGAGCCTCTATTAGTATTTTTTAAATAAAAATATGAAATTACTTTTATAAACCACTTTAATTTTATGTTTTTAGACCATCTTATCCCTAATTTCTTTTTTCCAACACACAATTAAGCTCTTATCATCTTATTACTTTTTTCCTTTTAGGATTTCATGCTTCTCTAATTTTATTTTAAATAGATTATTCTTGGTAAATCATCTACTTACTCCTTTATACCATTAAACTATCCCCCCTTATCCCTTTAAATGGTATTTTTATTTCACTCAAGAACCCTAAAAACCTTAGAGTAATAATTTAGAGTTTTAGGTCACCCTACCCATGGTGATTTGGTTGTTTTATGGTTTTATAGGCTATCTCCATTATTGGTTGTTCTATATTCATCAAAGGTGAGATTTTACTACTTGATTGAGGTATGTTTAATGACCCCGTCCCCAAAAATATTACCTCTCCTTGTCAAAAAATGAGATAAATGAGATGGTGACTACACGAGTCCCACCTCCACTAGGCCCAACTTGGAATCTAGCATCAAGGGTATAATAAATGTAAAAATGGGAGTAATTATCCTCTAAAATAACTTTAATAAGTGAGAGATAATAAAAATAAACCAATCAAATCCTTCTCATGGATATATATAAATGAAAACACATGTACATTCATACAATTTTATAAATAACTAATCAAATGAAGATTTAAAATATAAGTACCAAAAGATAAGGGTGATAGCGACGAAAAAGTTCAGAAAACTCTTGTAAAAATTCAAACTAGTAGAATCAAACCCAATCTCCAAACAGATCCTACATACCTAAAAAGTTATATATATGTGGGGTTATCATAAGAGTGCTCTTATTAGGATCTTTCTTCGATCTTATCATATAAAATTTAAATTAATCATAGTGAATCATAGTGAATAATTTTTGAAACTAACTCATTGCCTAAACTTCTATACTACATTCTTAGCCTCACTGTGGTTATCTCTCGGTGAGTATAGAATACAAGAGATCATGTATTATAGTAATAAGACATCAATGGTATCCGTCTACCACTACCCTACAAGTTTCTTTCTCTGCCCCAATGTCACATGTCCTAAGCCATATCATTCCAAAAGTAAGCCAGCCCAAAAAACGCCTTGGACAAGTATCCCTACATACACCTCATGAATCACATCATCCCATCATCCAATAAAAACTTCCATATATAGTAACAAAGTTTTTTTGGGATCCACCACATCCCATATTATGTATATCATACATCATATATTATACATCAAGCCATAATAGACAATACAACAAGTAATGTACCTCTAGGAATCACAACCTATACATTTCATACCTATTATAATAATTTGGATATTATAACCATAGATACATGTGTGTGAAATAACCACAATTCATTAGATAACTTTACAAACATATATATATTGGGAAACTGACCTGTATTTATACAAGCATATAAACCTACCAAGAGAAGAGAGTGGGTCTATAAGGGGTATTCAACAATCCATCCTCCCTAAATGATGTTTGGAAAAACACCCACCTAGAGTTTGTTGGGTGTCAGTCAGCTTAACCAACATGGGTGGAGTATCATGTTAAATTAAACAATATTTCAGATATAATATTGCCTATAACCATGGTATGGGTATAACAAAGTATTTGACTAAAGTAAATCTAATGTCTCTTAGACTCTTGACTTCCAATGATATGAATTATATACCTTCTAAGCACACAATAATTAAAGTTTTAATTTAATGTCTTATTTCATTTTTATCATTTCATTTATTTAATTAATTCATTATGCAATAATTATATTTCAAAATTATTACACATTGAACAATTAATTATCCATCAATGACAAGTCCATGCCTTCCAGGAATAATCCAATCCAACCCCACAATTTCTCAAAATCAACTCAAATACATTCCCAAAACACCATCCACATGGGTTAAAGTATGATTAACCATTATAAAAAATTCCCTAATTCTTGGTACTCTAGGAAACAATCCTACACTACCATAAGAGAGATAAATGAACAAGAACATCCATATGCCCCTTGAAGTTGGGAAAGTAATGTTGATAAAACAAGAAAGCTGACCATTGGCCATTAAATAGATTAACATGAAGAAATAATCCCATATTTCATCACATTAATAGGTAATCACAGATACCACATGTTACATCAGCCTGATTTCATCTCGTACACCACGAGCATATCACCATGAATCTTACCATCACAAGCTTCAACTACCACCACAACCTCAAGCCTCCCTTCCCACATCTCATCATCCATCTAATGATCATCCATCCCAATCTCATATCAACTTTCAAGGATCATATCCATAGAATATAGAAGTAAACAAACAATGAATCAAATTAAACAAGGAAAACTATGCCCTAAAACAAGACATTTAGACTTTACATGCTAATAATATCAATCAGCCCCAAACACAAGGTATCTAGCCTTTATAAAAAATGAAAACTATCAACACCAAAGATTTTTCTTTATCCAAAAACCAGTTTTATTACATATTTAATTCAATAATTCATTATTAAATGGATCCAATTTTGGGTAACCTAGGGCATAGAAAATAACAAGAAGACAAATTGTTACACTTCCTCTATAGAATAAAACAAGTTTCATGAAACTATAAGAAAAAAATTCAATTATATCAGTTTTTATTATTTTCTTCATGTATAAAATTTCAAATTGAAGATATTTTTTCAATTACATTAACACATGGAATAAAAAAAATTTAGCAATCATTCATTCAAGAATTAATTATATTATTATCATATTACAATAAACATCATATTATTAAACATTCACCACTAATTCTTATTAAATTTAATTAATTAATTATATCTTTATGTTCTTTACTATTTCCATAACAATAATCCTACTAAAATAAGAACATAAACATGTTTTGAAATTATAATACAGGTATCACACTATCCACCAAATCAAGAGTAAAATTTTTATCATGTTATAAAGCATGTGATCACTAACCATAAAAAATTCCATAATTTACTCTGACTCAATATTTATTAGGTCAGTTACACTACCAACTATAGGGATAAACCATGGTCAAATAATGACTTCAAAAAAATAAAAGAGAAGAAAAAAATCCCTTAACTCAAAAGAGTCAATGTTCTTTTCAAAGGAAAAATCAACATAACATATCATTGATCTCCTCTCCTATAAGAAACTCAGATATATGTGGACCGAGAATGAGAATCTAGGATCAATCCCTATCAAAAAGGGTATCAAAGATCCTCAAAAACATCCTTTGAGAGTCTAGGGTTCATTCAGATGATGTATAATAAAACTATATTCAAATGGGGTTCAGGGTATTTATTGGAGGGAAAATTTTAGAATACCATGAAACAACTCCTAGGACATTTCACAACCCTCCATAACACATGAAATTATACTAAGAATTCTCGGGGTCCATGTCTCAACCCCATTATTCGAACCAAATATCATAGGAACAAAGGAAGATCCTAGAAAATTGTATATCAGGGATATGACATAGACCTAAACACCATGTTGTAGTCCCCCCTTTTCAACAGTGGGGATACATTGCAACTCAACCATCATGGTGTAGTTACCTTGAAAAATATGTAACCCCAAAATCCTTCATGAGACCCCCTACATAATAACATGGAGAAAATTCTACAACCATTCTAGATTTGGTAGTGGATTCTCAAGGCACTACAATGCATCCAAAAGATAGACACCACAACCACCTATACTATGGTTCATCCTAGGAAACCACATCATATCAATTAAATTTTTTGGAAATTGCACCACCCCTTTCCCTCAAACACTCTTCAAACACCATCGAATCTCTTCTAGGTGCCTCCAAAACTCAAAAATAAAATATGGAAAGTATTCTAGAATCCGGTACCATACATTATATACCTCTAAAACAATTTTAATTCTAGATAATGGAATACCAACCTAGTGATAAATAAAGGAATGTGCCATATGAATGAACACCCCTTGAGATACCTCTCAAGGATCTCATGATCATATGAGCTTAACCACCAAACATGGAAGTATATAATAAAAAATTCACAAAAAAACCATCTTGTGAACACTTCTGGGAGAGATTCCTATAAAATGATTGTAAGACAACCACAATACACATTAGAAAACCATCTCCAAAACTAGAAAAGTACAACATCCAAAATTAGTGATACAATAAGATGATATGTAAAAAATATTAGGGTACTGAGTGTGCATCTATGACTCACATTCCCATGTACTCCCCACCATGCCACTGTGACATCTTAAGACATGAACCATGGGAATAACATGATAATGGAACACCATCTCCTAGTGGTATTAGATCTCCACTGGCCACTCCATGAAGTTTTCATGGTCATAAAAATTAATCTTACCCCAATCAATGGTGTGGGAGCCATCATAAATGAAATAGTGATGCTAAGACACATGAATTGCATCATATATCAAGATCATATGTGGGGTAAGTACTACCTAATATTACACTCCTCCAATATTAGATTACACCTCTAAAAGACTAATAAACAGGGGAGAAATCTTAATCCAACATCCAAACCTTAAATGACCATGATGAGGAGTCACCTAAACAAACACATGATCTCCAATGATTAATTCCACAGGTCTCCTCCTATGAATGAAATAGAATTTATGCACATCTTACTTCTTCTTTGTCCTATGATGAATAACCTAAACCATCTATGTTGAATGTTTTACTAGTTTTGGCCCAATAATTGATTTATACATGATCCTATTATAGAAAAAATAAGAAAGTAAATGTCATTTATATGAAGATTAAAATGGTTCAAAACTAATGTTTTAGTCAAAACTATTGTTCATAAGAATACTAAACCAAGGGTAAGTTCTTTGTTCACAAACCCCCAAAATCCAGGACATAAGAAAGAAACATGTCTTCAAGATTGTAGATGGTATGAACTGTTTGACCACCCATATATAGATGAAAATCTATTTGAAGATATAATGGGGAGAAAAAATATTTTTAGAGACCTCTCCACATACTATAGGTAAAATTAGGATCTTGATCAGAGATTTTCATCCCAAAGACTTCATGGATTCCCATCACCTCCTCCAGATACTACCTTGACCAAAACTCCAATGATCATGACTCCGTGATTGATATAACATGGAATGATTTAATCAAAATATCCACCATGACACATATAACATCAGATCCTCCCTAATATTAAGGAAAATGGTAACAAATCCTATTGAGATATCATCCCACATCCACTAAGGAAAATCTAACAGGTAGAGAAAATCACCCAGAACATAACGATTGACCAACACCATCTGGAATACCAAACATCTAAACACCAAAACAATAACAGCACACTTCAACCTAGGACACAAAAAATGACCTCTCTCAGATTGGTACATATTTTTCATTATATGATGTACCACTGATTTTGATCTATGAAACTCATGAAGAACTACCACACACATTACAAAATGGAGGAAAACCCTTCCTGGAAATAGCACCCAATGTTGTTTATCCATAGACTAACCATTAAGGGAATCATTGAAAACAACTCAGTGTCTTTGATCCTATACCTTAGAATCCAAAAACTAGGACACCTCCAATGGATGAACTAAATTTGACTGTAATATCATCTAGAAAAGAAAACCTCTACCCTCAACCACTCCCATATACAGATTAATCATTATGAGTTATTCCATTACTACTAGGAATATACATATTCACACATAGAATCGAGGGTACAATAAACATAAAAATGGGATATCTTTCCCTTTAATGAAACATGAAGAAGATAGAGAGAATACATATACATAAATACAATCATTATCATAGATATATAAAAAGTAAAACCCATGTAAATACATGAAATGTCATAACTAACTAAAAAATAGGAAAGGTAAACAACAAGTAATAAAAGAGAAGGATGGTAGCAACCACAATTCCTAAATAGTTCATGAAAACTAAATGATATAAATATCAAACCAAATCTATATCCTACTCATACATACTTAAAAACATTTTATATATATGTGGGGTGAGTATAATAGTATACTCAGTGGGATCCCCCCTAGATCCTCTCATGAAAAAGATAAATAAAGCGTACTAGATCCCAATAAATAAAAGTGAAACTAATTCAAAACCTAAAAAGGTATACTATGTTATTAGCCTCACAAACCCTATTTATAACCATGTATCATGTACAAGAGATTATGTATTATAGTAATAAATCATTAAGGGTTCCCATCTACTACTTCCCCACTAGTCTTCTGCTCTACCACAATGTCACACATCGTAACCCATCTCTCTCTTAATGTATGAACTCCTGAAAATATCTAGGATAAGTGTCACAACGTGAACCTATTACATTACACATTATATTATCCCACCCACATCTCCACATATAGTAATCTTATAGTGTAGACAATTCATTGAATACATTATGACATGTATTATACATCAGTTATTATACCTTAATCCATTATATCACATACACTATGTAAGGTAATTCAAGCCACCATATCTTATACATGTCATACCTATAATAATATTTTAGATACTATAATCAAAGATACATGTTTTTGAAGTATCCAACATCCATTACAACCATCTACAAAAATATATAGAAAAAAACTAACCTATATGCATTATAATATATAAATATACCAAGAGAAGAGAGTTGGTCCAAAGGGGGTACTCTTCCATCGACCCTTCCAGTGGGATATTGGGGAATAAAAACTCCTAGAGTCTATTGGGTGTTAGTTACTCTAACCAAAATGGGTGGTTTAGTTTATAGAATAGAAATATTTATAGGATATAATATATATCACAACCACACTATGGGAATAACCAAGTCTTTGACTCAATTGTATAATATATCTTGGACTCTAGGATGACACTACTAAGAACTACATATACTATAAGAAAAAAATCATTAAAGATCTAAAATAATTTCATATTTCCATGATATCATTTCCTTTATATAATTATTTCATTAACAATTAATTAACTATCAACATTATTTCAAACTTCAAATTTCATTTCACATCAAATCCATGTCCATGACATCTAGGAATAATCCATACCGACTCTATGATTTCAAAATATCTTCTCATTTACATTTTATGAACATCAACCCAATGGATGAAAGAATTATAAAAAATTATTAACATTACATAATTCCAGGTACTCAAGGAAGGAATCATAAGATAGCACAAAAAATATGCATTATGGAGAAAATATAGTAACCTCAAGCTATGTGGAATGGAATATAAATAAAACAAGAAACCTGACCATTTTCCATTAAATAGATTAACATCAGGTAAGAATCCCATATTTCATCAGATCAACAGGTTATCCTATCTACAAATTTTTCTATCATCTCAGTGTCATCCCTCACACCACATGCATATCACTATGTGTCTCACCATCACAGATGTTAAATATGACTGAAATTTGAGGCCACCCCACCCATATCTCATTTTCTATCGTAGTATCAGCTATCCATGGATCATGTAACATTACAAGGCTCGTATATAGATTACATAAAATATAGAAAACCAATATTCATACTCAATAGGGAAAATAGTCCCTAAATCTAGGCATTTAACCGTTACATATAAATGGGATCACTAAACCCCGAATAGAAGAAATCTAGCCTTTATAATGAAATGAGCACTCCTGACCCCTATGATTTATTTTTTTCAGAACACATGTTGTATTCAATCTTGAATTAACCGATTCATTATTCATCACTTATAATTATGAGTAACCAAGAAAATATTATATAACAAGATATCAAATTGTTAATTATTCTATATAGCATAAAACTGGCTTCACAAAATTGTGAGAAGAACAATTCTCGACTAGAGGACTTTTTCATTTTCTTAATTTTTTAAAATCATTTCAACTTCAAGTTCTTTATAATTTCCATTAACACATGGAATTAAATATTTTAACAATCATACTCACATGAATTATATTGTCATCAAAATTCAAGAAACATTATATTATTAATCACTTTGATTCTTAAACCAAATAATTAAATAATTATGGATATATGTTATTTACCATTTTCAATAAAAAGAATATTTTTATCCCAATCATAAAAAAATTATAAACAAAAATAGAGTATATATATCACTCTATCTTACTAGTCAATAGGAAAACTGTTGTCACTGTATAAAGAATGTGATGGATAACCATAAAAAGTCCCTTATTTATTCTATTTTCTTATTTATTATATCAATTACAGTATCATATAGAGGGATAAACCAAAGTAAAATTAATATTTCATGTCAAAAATAATAATAAAAAAGTTCACCAACTCAAAAGAGTCTAAACTATTCACACAAGAAATGATCAATGTCACAAATCTTCAATCGACTCTCCCATAAGAAATTATTCTTACCACAAATAGAACATGGTAAAATGAGATCAATAACTTTAAAAAAGGAAATAAAGGATCCTAAAAACTCATTTTGAGGTCCCTTGGGTTAAGGTGGAATAATTGGTGAAAATAGGGATCAAATGGTTGTTGTGGTAATTATAGGATGAAAAATTTTAGAAGGCCACGGTGCAACCCCTTGGATTATGCCACAACCCTCTCTGACACATGAAATTCTATGGAACATGCTGGGGGACCATGTCATTGTTCCCTTAGTCAAAAAATGTATCCAAGGATTATGTGTAGATATTATAAATGTGGACCTAGTGGCTAAAATTCATCCCTGTACACCACATTGGTGTCCCCATTTTCTAACAAGGAGGCTAAGTTGCAGCCCAACCACCTCAGTGCATCAACCCCTAAAAAGGATGTAGCCCTAAAATCCACCCTGAGGTCCCCATATTTCATATAATGAAGAAAATGATTTAGTCATGGTGTATTTCGTACGGGATCCTTACAGAACTATGAAACTACAACCAACTCTGCATAATATACTCCTACATTATAGCACAACCTAGTGTGACAGGCCACAACCATGCCATTTTTTATTGGGACCCTAAATTTATCACTTAAAACTCTCTAGACAACCTAGAACCTTCTCTGAGTGCCTCTAATAACCAAATATCACAAATGAAAGGGATTCCTAAATTTAGGCTCTTACTGTAAGTGTTTTTGTAAACATCCTTAATTTTAAATTTCATTGAGTTAATGAATGATTTAAAATTATTTATTAACAATATATATATATATATATATATATTATTTTATCATTAAAAATCTAATGTAAATTATAATTATTTTTTCAGTTGGAAAGAAAGAATCTACATTGTTTTCTAGTTTTTGATTTTGGAAATAATTATTTATAGATGCCAAGTCCTCATGTAAATTTTAAAAAAAATCTTTATAAATGATCTTTGTAATTAAAAGGTGTTTGAACCCATTTATTCTGAAAGGATGAGAGTATTTTTTTCAAGAGTTGTTTTCTATTTAAATAAGTGTTTTTGAAATTTAAAATTGATAATAGTAAAGGATTAATTATTTCAAAAGTGTGAACACAATCTGGTTTCAAATATTGTTTTAAAGTGATATTTTTAATGGTGAAAAATGACATGGAATCCCAAGATGGTTTTTCAAAAGGATAATTTGAAAATTTATTTAAGTTTTTTCTTTATTATTATGATACCCTATGTTGATCCCATGTTTTTAACACCCTTAATTTTTTTAAATATTTTTTTAAATTAATTTAATATTTTGGATATTTTTCGTTGAACTCGACACCAAAAATAGTTATTTTATATATATTAAAGCATTAATCTTGGCTTGAATTATATGAAATTACTATTTATTCAATCACTACATGAAATATAATGTTTAAATTTCTCTATACATAACACTGAGGTAAGATTACGTTACACACAAGACTGACTTTCCTCAATGGCTTATGTAACACACAAGACCAAGTGTTAACAAACAGAAAGATATTATATAATAATATATAAACAAGCCATTAAATTCTATTTTATGAATATTATTAACTAAATTATGTAAATATATGATTTTTAGAAATTTTAAAATGAATTAATTAGTAACAAAATGAATATAAGAACTAATTGAATATAAAGGGAGTATTTTTATAGAAAAATATTATAATGATCACAAAGTTTTTTTAACCTTAATAAATTAAATTAATTAAAATTTGTAATTATTTTTAATGTAATATATTTTTTATAAATCAAATTTAATATTTTCAATATTCATTCAAAATATTTTATAAACATTACATAAGAATAAAACCAATTTAACTCATAGAAACCAATATTTTTATTACAAAAATTTTAATGCCTTTAAATGGAGAACCTATTTTAAATAAAAATGTGTGAAATTTTTTAAATTTTATATGTCAAAAATAAAATTTATATTTTAAATGTAATAATAAAAATTATTTTGGGGTGAATTTGTTTTATTTTTTTGTGAAATTTTATTTTCATTATGAATTGTTAAAAATACTACATTTTAATTCCAAACATATTTTTCATATAATTTATATATATGGTTAAATTATATTTTAAATCGGTTTTAAAGTTTAATTAGACAATATTTTTATCATTAAATCTAATTTAGGTCCTCAGAATAGTTACTTTTTGAGATTAACTATATAAACATAGGAAACTTTTGAATGTTTTTACGTTAAAAAACCCATGTTCTCGACCTTATAACGTGATTAAATTTAAATTAATTTCTTCTTCTTATTTTTTTAAAAAAATTTAAAAATGGATTAAATATTTTTATTCATCATAATTTAAAATTTATATTAATTAAAACTTATTTTTTTTACAAAAAATACTTTTGAACATTTTTAAAATTAATTTCAATGATTAAAGTCAACTTAGGATTAACATGGGACTAAACCATAACCTTAAGGCCCAAAACGACATATAAAACTTTAAAAAAGAAATTGGGTGGAACTATTTAGACCATATACACCCTTTTATTTTATTTTCACCATTATTGTATACACATTCAGTAAGAATAACGTGGGTGGGGTTTCTATTTTCCAAAATATTTAAAGAGTGTAACTCCCCTTCCATTATAAAAGGCCTCCACTCCTCCCACTTCCTTACTTCTCTAAAGATAGTTTGACTCAAAAAAATATTCCCAAATAGATCCCCAACTTACTTTTATTATAACTTGAAGCTTTACCTAGGTAATAAAACAATCCAAGTAATCCTTTTGGCACAAACCAAAGGGAGTTACTTGATTAAGAGGTAACACCCTCCCTGAAACTCATTTCATTTATTTTCTTTATCTAGTCTCCAAAATATTTTCATTACATGATTTTATAACAAAACCAGTATAATAAATATACTATTATGTTGTTATGATAGGTATTTGACATAAAATTACACAAAATTCTATCATACGGGTAACGAACATATTGTTTAGGTGTTAGGTGGACTACCTCCTCACTAAATGATGATTGTTTGTTTTTCCTTTAACACCTCTCATGGTGGACATAATTATATACACACTATTTATACATGTTATATATAATATTTATTATTTATTTAATCTTATATAATTATTATACAAAATATATCTTTATACATTACATTTGGTGTTAAGATGATAATTTCGTTTGAGTAAGTGTGGACTATCGCCCCTCAAAACGATGTGATTTTTTCATACACTACATGGAATGTATTAAAGATTGTTTTAGTGAATTAATATGATAAATTTGATATAATAAATCTAATTTTATAATGATATATATATACATATATGATTCTTTTAATTTATTCCTTTCAATAAGACAATTAAATGAAAATAACGTTCATGCATACGTACGATATACCGTCTCCATGAATGGTGTATTCCATTTGATACTTTTATATTCTAAGGATTATTATAATAAAAATATACTGAATAAAAATTATTTATAAAAAATGGTTTATATTCAGTAAACCATGATATAAATATAAGGACCAATGACAAGACAAATTAAGACAAATTCGAAAAACCAAGCGGATATTGCCCGAATTGAAACCATAAAATCGAAATCTTAAAAGGTGGGTAATATAAAGCCTTAATAAAGACATATATGGTATTATATGTAATAATATGGCTCGATTATAGATTTATAAAAAATTTATATTTGTTATACAAGAGGTTTTAACAAGTACAAGGAGTGTCAAGACACAAAGTAATGGAATTCAATCTCACTTCTTATTTTCGTGATATACATGCCTTATTCACCGCTCAATTATTTAGTGTGGTGTATATACATCCCATTAATATATTCTAATAATATTATAATTAAATATATTTCAATTTACATTACCATTTTATGATCATTTTTTGTGGGATTTATGTTTAAAAAGTTACCAAATTGGTAATGTAATCTTGTCTCAATTTTCTTTCATTGGGACACATAGCATGTTATACACCTATATTTTTATATGAGGTTTATAAAATATATTTAAATATTATATAATGAATATAATTATTTTAATGATATTTTAATCATCATGTAATTTCATTTTTCTATATGGGGAGTTTGATTTAATGTTACCATGTGGTAAGACTTTATTGAAATAGTCTCTCCATTTATCAAGATTGTTTATGATCATATTTTTATTTATGAAATTATATAATCCATATTTCAAGAATACTCATGAAGTTTATTATCATCCTATTATCTATATTTATTTATTTATTAGTTCCATGTTTCGACTCTTTAGTACTTAAGATAATTAATAATTTTTTAAAAAATATGACCTTACCACTCTATTCAATCCGAAATCTGTGTTCTTTCAAAACAATGATTTCCAAAAAGGTATTACTAGAATATTATAATAGTATCCAATAATTATTAAAGGAAATTTTAACACTTTTTTTTATTTTACCAGTTTCTTAAAAGGAGTCATCTTCTCTCTTTCCAAACTAGTCATTTTTCAAATCTTTTACTATGCCAAAGGAATATTTTTGTACCTTATATGGTATGTATGGTTTTACCCACTATAATTTATTGAATTTTTACATTTCATTTTTAACAGTATAATTATTTAAGAAAATATTTTTAAAGTAAATATTCAATGAATTGGTTTTCAAATAATTTTCAATATTTCATTATTATTTTTCATGGAAAGTGGTTTCCTAAACGTTTTCATACTTCTTTTATAAGTTTCCATGGAAAAAACATTTCAATAGGTTTTTAAGTTCCTCTATATGTTTTCAAAGGGAAAACTATTTCTAAATATTTTCAATTCTTCATTCATATGTTTTTATGTTTGATTTAATGATAACTGTTTTCAAACATTTATATATTTTAGGATGAATTTTTCAAATAAGAAAGGATATTTTCGTCAACAAATGTTTTTGAAATATATTTTAAAAAAACTTTCCATATAATTTCACATTTGTTGACGTTACTCATACTGTTCTTGGAAATAATCTAAATGTTATATTCGTATTATTTCTCTGATTGGTTTATTCTTGATGTAATGGTATTTATGAAATCCTTATTCATTTCATGGACTATATTCCTTTGAAACTCGTATCTTTTCACTAGACATGATTTGATGAAATTATTATGAAACCAATCTATTTCCAAAAAGTTAAGATATTATTACATGTTCATGATACCCATTTCATTTCATGGGTTAGGATATGATTTTTTATGACTTCGGGGCACATTTACGTATGATTTCATTATAATATAATTGGGACCAATATCACATTCCAATACATTGGTAAATATTTATATTTAATGAGATAGAAATGGCTGGAATGTGGTGTGAACTCAGTTCAGTATTACGGGCCCAGAACGATGAGTGAACTCAGTTCGGTAATTCAATGATGGAATGTGGAGTAAACACTATTTATTAAAGTAATTTTTCCACTATGATGGCATTATTTGAGATATTGTGACTAGTATAGAAATATTATTATTTTCTCACGTGTCTTCCTAACTTCAATGTTTTATTCTTGTGTTATTCTATCATGGATTATTTCTTTATTTTCTTATGATTCATGTCTTATGAACTAAAAATAATTATTCCATGATTCATGTTTATGATCTTTGATATATAGGGTATGATATTCCATTTTCAAGACCACTTTCTCATACCCTTCTGCTCAAGATTATACTTATGTATCTCCCTTTTTTACCATTACCCATCATCTGAGCTAACCCCTTTTTATGTTTCCTTCCCCTAGGTTATGAAGATATGTATTATGTTTTATGTGTATAATAAGGGTGATAATCAAGAAGAATTTCGTGGAAGATTATGTAGCTCCTTTATATACCAATGTTTATATGTCCATGTTTCCAAAGGGACTAGTCTAATATAGTCTTTCAACAACTATTGTAATATGATTTAAGTATTCTGAAAATTTATGTAATATCTATATAGGTAAATATAGGTTCATTATAGTTGGTATGAGAGAGAAGGTTTAGTTATCCATTGGAAACTAAGATGATTAATAATTATTGAGATCCCAAAGTATATTTCTAAGGATTTGTCTAGGGATGTATCTAAAGATATGTATAAGAATGAGTTAACATTTAGGAAAATGTCTAGGAATTTGGGTAAAGTATAGTGTTCATGGTTTCTTATAAATACATACATTTCTGGATAATAAAAGTTGATGTGGCTCTAGAACATATGTACATAGGAGTAACAACTCCAGCAAGATATTCCTAGTCTTACATGGGGTAATATGGTACATGACAACATGACTTTCTTCACAACTACTTTGACACTCCTGGGGAAATGGTTTGGAAATTCACAAACTCTTCACAAACAATTATAATGAATTTAAAAATAATATTTCTATGAAAAAAATAGGATAAACCTAAGGTGTTATAGATTGAATAAGGTTTCATTATTTATACATCCTATAAGTAATTATTTTCATGAATATGTGGTTTTATTATATGATAAATAATTCCCACACTATGATTCTAATTTTAGAAAATTGAGGGAACCAGGAGGAACTGGATTAATGATGAGTGTGATTGATGATTTTTGGATAAGTATTCTTGCATGGAGATCTATAGAGTTAAATATATTTTGATCATGACTAATCAATGTTCCAAAATCATGATTAACTATATGTACCTTAACCAAATATAAGAATCACCAAGGAAAAGAATGAAATATTTAACTGAGAGTTTGGGTAATGGAGACCATGAGGTAAAGAAGATTTGGTTTCTATTGTGCCAAGAATGTGGAAAAAATCAACTAATTGAATGTATTAAAGGATTAATAAGATATTTATATTGTGTAAATGAATGAAAAAATCAAGTAACTATAAGGGAACAATAAAGAGTCCAATTACTAAAACAGATCGGAATATTATCATTTCTAAGTCATCATCAAAGGATAAGTGTTTAAATTGAGTAATAAACATTCATTATGGAACTCAATGTCAAAAGAGGAAATCTCCTAAAGAGAATTGGTAAGGTGTTGTGAGTAATGGTTATATTGATGATGGTGATTAGACTATAAATGAAATATGAAAATAAAGGGGTATTATGTAATGGGATGAGGTAGCATACTATTTTCTTATGGATTAAGTGGAATAATAAAAGTTTATATATATTTGGTTTAAATAATTATGTATTATGAATAAATAAATATGAAATGATTTTTCAATTTTTGTTTTTCTATAAGGATTTACAAGATTATATTGAATGATTATGATAGATTGGAAAATATTTTTACTAAGGGAATATAACCCTTAATATGTTCTTTATGTTAAGATAATTTTGTTTACATAAAGATATTTTTTATTTTAATAAGTAAATTGGATAATACTAATTACCCTGGAATTAGTTAAAGACTTGTTAACAAGTAGTTTATGATATCAAGTTTATAACTTATATGATATTTAGGGAATATATCCAGTAACCTATGGAATAAGAAATAAATAATGTTTTTAAAATGTTTTTTTCTTAATTCATGTTATTACTATGTTTCAAGAGAATATATGATGAGGGTATTCACATGTTGGAATGTAACGATGAAGAAATACTTTTTGAAATATGTGGGATAAATGGTAAGCAAATTTTGTGATTTTATTTCTAATTTTATTGATTTTCAACATTGATAAGTGTTATAAGGTTAACCATTTATGAGAATTTAAAGATAAATTTATTCAAATTTTTGTGAGATTAAATTATTATCTCACCACATGAGGATTCATAAATAATGGTTAACCTTATAAAACTATTTTTATAGTAACTGAAGTGATATAGGTGAATTATCATGTATCTCATGATATGTTAGTTTTTTATGAATGTAAAATTAAACATTGTTTTTGGAGAAAGAGGTGAAGTAGATCATATAAAAACAAAGGGTGATATTGTCCTAAAATCATTAAAGTATATAGTTTCATGAAAATTATTAATCTTTAGGAAAAAAGTCTATAAATAAACATTTATCCTATTATCTTTTTTCAATGGATCATATGGTCCTTCTGGTCATCACAGATTTATATATTTGTGATTTTTATCTTTCTCTAGAACTTATTATCCATCTATATACATCAATAAATTTTTGTTTAGATTTAACTTCCATGTCACATATGTTCTCCTATGTGGGAATCTACTTATGAGTTACTTTGGGTAATTGTTATAGTTCCAACTTTATTCTTTTAAAGTAATTTTGAGTATTCAGTTTTCCGATGTGGTTTTATATGAAATGAAGTCTAAAGTTTTAAAACATTGATAACAAAGATTAATTTTTATGGTGTAATTAACTTTAAGGTGGGTTTAATTTAATACTGTAAGATTTTTTGAAATATATTTTTTGAATTGATTTAATATTTTTGGATATTTTTAATTACACACAACATCGAAAATAGTTGTTATAAATATATCAAATCAATAATTTTTTATTTCATTATAATTAATTCCAATTAAATAATTCACTACACACAATATAATGGTTATCTTCCTCTATAGAGACCAATGAGGTAAGCTTATGTTTCATGCAAGACCGACTTTCCACGATGGCTTGTGTAACACGCCAGACCGTGTCTTACCAAACAATAAGATATTATATAATAATATATATCCTAGCCATTAAATTATATTTTATGAATATTATTAAATAAATTATGTAAATATATGGTTTTTTAAATATATAAATTTAATTAATTAGTTATAAAATGAATATAAGAACAAATTGAATAAAAAGGGAGTATTTTTATAGAAAAATATCATTATTCTCACAAAGTTGTTTTAATCCTATTAAATTAAATTAATTAAAATTTAGTAATTAAATTTATCAATATATAATTAATATATATCATATTAAATATTTTTAATGTTAATGTAATATATTTTATAAGCATAAGAGAAGAATAAAACCAATTTAACTCATAAAACCCAATATTTTTATTAGGGAAATTTTATCAGCTTTTAATGGATAACCAATTTTATATATAAAATTTGGAACTTTTATAAATATTATATGTAAAAATAAAATTCATTAATTTAAGAGAATAATAAAAATTTAGTTAGGTGAAGTTTGTATTTTTTTTCTATGATGTTTTATTTTTTAATGAGTAGTAAAATATACAGGATTCAAATTCAAAACTACTTTTTTATATAATTTATTTATAAAGTTAAATTATTTTTTAAATATTTTTCAAAGTTTAATTAGATAAAATTTTTATCAATCAATCCATGTTAGGACATTGTAATAAATTTTATTATGAAATTGATTATAAAAACATAAGATCCTTTTGAATGTTTTTACTTTAAAAACCAGCATTGTTGACCCGACTATGGGATTAAATTTAAATTAATTTCTTCCCATAATATGTTTGGAATTTGGAAAAATAGATTCCATTTTTTGGAATCAACATAAGTTATTCTATCTAATAAGTGAAAGTTAGTTTTTTTTTCAAAAATATTAGTGAATGTAATTAAAATTAATTATAATGATAAATATTAAATTAAGATTAATAAGGGACAAAACCATAACCTTAAGGTCCAAAAAACCTATAAACTTATCCAAAATAAATTTTATATTCATATTTCTACCATTTATTTCCATTTATTTACGTTTTATCATTATTTGTTCCACTTTCAATAATAAAACGTTTTTGGGGTATCCTATTTCCAAAATATTACAAGAGTGCCACTCCCCCTCCATTATAAAAGGCCTACTCCCCTCCCACTTCCTCACACCTTTCAAGAAAAATTGGATCAACAAAAATCTACCCAAATAGCTCCCCAAATTCCTTCCCATATACCTTGATACCTAAACTGGGGAAGAAATAAATAGAAGGAAGCCTTTCAGAATAAACAAAAAGGAATTACCTGATTAAGAGCTAACACCCTCCCTCAAACTATTTCTTTTTATTTTCTTTCTTCACTACCACAAATATTATCATTACAATATTGAATAACAACACCAGTATATTAAATCTTCTATTATGTTTTTATGAAATGTATTCAACTTACACTTACACACAAATCCATTTCATTCTTAACAAACATAATATTTATGTGTATGGCAGACTACCACAACCCTAAATATGGATTGTCTATTATTCCTTTACAACCTCACATGATGGAAATTATGATGGAAAATATGTTTATATATGTTACATATAATATTTATTATTCCTTTAATGTTATTTAATTATTTTAAATCACATATCTTCAAAATTTCTATTTGGTGTTAATATGATAATTTTGGTTGAGGAAGTGTGGACTACATCCCCCTCAAAGCGATGTGATTCATTCATACACTACATTTAATGTATTAAGGATGGGTTAAGTGAATATATATTTTTTATATTATAAAATAAATATACTATAACAATTATATATATGTATGTGTGTTTTCCTTTTACTTTCTTTCTTTCAACAAGACAATTAAATTGAAATAGTGTTCATGTGTACGTATATCATACCGTCTCCGATAATGGTGTACTCTATTTGATACATATATATTATAAGGATAATTATATTACAAATATACTTAATATAAATTATATCTAATTATTTTTTTAAATTTTGGATGTCATTATATATATATAAGTCTCAAATAGTAAACAAATTAAGACACATGTGAAAAACAAATAGGATATTTCCTGAAGTGAAAATATAAAATAGAATTTTTAACAAGTTGGTAATATAAATCAATAATAAAAACATATAATTTATTACAAGTAATAATGTTTTTCTTTTATATATGTATGTTATACTTATATTTATTATATAGGAGGATCTAACAACTATGTCGAGAGTCAATACACAAGATAAGGAAATTTCATCTGACTCTTTATTTCCATGAGATACATGCCTTATTCACCGCTCACTTATTTTGTGTGGTGTATACACTGACCATTAATGTATTTTATGAATATTATAATTAAATATATGGGTATTTAAATAACAAAATAAGCGTATTTCTATCATTCAATTTATGTTTCAAATGTTACCAAATCGGTAATGTAATCTTGTCTTAATTTTCATTCTTTGAGACACATGCCATGTTATACACCTATATTTTTCTATGAGGACTGTAAAATATATTTGAAATCCTATATAATGAATATAATTATTTTAATTATATTTTAATCTCCTTGTGACTTCATTATACTACATTGGGAGTATGATTCAATGTTACCATGTGGTAAGAGTTTATTGAGACAATCTATTTGATTATAAAGATTGTTTATAATCATGTTTTTATTGATGAAATTATATGATCCATCATTCAAGAACACTGATTAATTTTCCTCTCATCTAGTTATTCTAGATGTATTCATTCATTAGTACCATTTTCCACTCTTTGGTACATAATATAATTAAGAGAATGTTTTTAAGAAAAGATGACCTTACCTCTCTCTTCACTCATAAATTTCTGTTCTTTCAAAACCATGATTTCATAAAAGTGAATCCAAGACTATTATACTAATATACAATGATAATTATTGGAATTATTACTTATTTTTTTCTCTTACCAATTTCTTCAAAGTAATCTTCTTGTGTCTTTGCATGCATGTCATTTTTAACATTTTACCATGCAAAATGAATATTCTTTTTACCTCATACGACATGTACAAATTTACCATCATCATATCATTGAAGTTTATGTTTCATGTTTAAAAGGATACTTCTTAATAAAAAATTTTAAAAGATATTTTCAAAGTAATGGTTTTCAAATATTTTTTAGGATTTCATTACAAAATTTCAATGTAGTTTTCAAGGCAAGTTATTTCTAAATGGTTTTCTTGCTTCTTTTAAATGTTTTCAATGAAAAAAGTTTTTCAAAAGGTATTTAACTTCCTCTACAAGTTTTAAAAGTAAAAAAATATTTCAATTATTTTAATGAATCCTTTATATGTTTTCAAATTTTTTCATGAAAATGATTTTAAAAAAGATTTACATTTTAAGAATTATTTTTCAAAGAAGAAAGGATATTTTCATAAAGAAATGTTTTTTAAAGAGGATTAAAAATTATTTTTCCTCCAATATGACATCTTTTCATGTTAATCATGTCATTCATGGAAATTTTCAAAATGTTCCATTCATATTATTTCTCTGAATGTTTTATTCTTTATATAATGGTCTTTATGATATTTGTTTCGCTTTTATGGGTTATATGGTTATAAAACAAGATTCTTTTCACAGGTTATGCATTTATGAAATGATTATGAAACCTGTATCGTTTCCATAGGTTAATATATGATTAAATTTTCATTATAACCATTTAGTTTCATTTAATAGGTTAAGATAAGACTGTCTATGATTTTGGGGAATACATATGAATGATTTCATTATGAGATGGTTGGGACCTATATCTTCCTACAAAGCATTGGATAAATATTTTTATCTCATGAGATATACATGGCTAGAACAAAGAGTGAACTCATCTTAGTATTGTAGGAATAGAATGAGGTATGAAATTGGTTTAGTAATACAAGGCTAGAACTGGGGTAAACCTAGTTTAATAAAGGTCTTTTTCCACTAATATGGCATTGGTAGTGATGCCTTGACTACTATAGAAATCATATTATATTCCCTTGTGTTATCCAAAACATCATGTTCCATTCCTATGTTATGATCGTATGGATTATGTTCTTTATTTCCATATGAATCATGTCTTATGAACTACCAAGCATTATTCCTTGTTTCAGGTTTATGATCTTTGATATGACAGGTATGATCTTCTATTTTCATTACCATATTCATATAACCTTATGCCCATGATTATGCTTAAATATATAGCTTTTTTACCCTTACTGAACATATTAGCTCCCCATTTTTATGTTTTCATCCCCAATGTTATGAAGATATGTAATATATTTGATGTTTATAAGAAGGGGGTTAGTCCATAAGAACCTTGTGTGAGATGATGTCACCCCTTTATGTACCAATTTTTACGTTTCTATGTTTCCAAAGGAACTATACTAATAAAGTGTTTTATGTCTTGTTGTATTATGTTTTAATTATTCTATAAAAGTGATTTAATATCTATGTATTCCAAGATGGGGTCGTTATATTATTTGTTTTACTCAGGATATAAATGAAAAAGTCATGGAGGAATGTTTTAATATTATTATATTATATTGATGATTTGAAAGGGGTTATTTATTTCATCTGAATTTTTGGTGAGATGTGATTTATTTTTGAGATATTATTGTTGACAGATTTGTTTACTATAGGATGTATTGTTTTCTCACCTCTAGTTTATTTTTTTTCATGGTAACCATTAGATAAGAGACTGATATATATTTTTTCTACACAAGATTAAATTACATATCATCTTATGTCCCCTAGTTTTATTTTGCGCCCTATAAATTGGAGTTCCCCGAGTGATCTATTGAGAGTAATTCATGTTATTATATAGATATAAATGCAACATTTTCCAATGGTTGGTAAACTATGTTGTGTCATTAAGACCATATCACCTTATAACCTTGTGAGTTTCCCATAATACCCAATTCTAATAGATGAATCTATATAGGGGGTTATTCATTTGACTTTTACTGTTTACGATTATTATTTCATTAGTGTGGAACCATTATGTGGTTTTGGAGTTTGTTATTACCTCTGTCAATAGATTGTCTCTATGGTGCCTAGTGTGTTATATTTTCATTTTTGATGAATTGTATTATTTTATAAAATGATTATAAATATTCATTTAAATTTGGGTGATTAAAAAGGAAATAGAAACCATGTATGTTTAAGTATATGGTTTTCTGAAATAAATGGTAGGACATTGTTTTTGGTTTTATAAATTTAAAAGTTTAAACTTTAAGTATTTCAAATATATTTTTGTTTAAATGTTTGGTTCCACCACTATTTTTATATAAAAATGGTGAATATTTTAAAAAATATTAAATTATTTTATTATTTTAGATACACATAGTAACTACTTTTATTTAAATATAGTTCAATCTAAAAATTATGAAATACCTCTAGTATGTAATTGAAAAAAGTCTTTTGGTGAAATCTTACTAGTTTTGTTTTTCTTACACTATTTATAAACAGTAATGTGTGTGTATTTGTTCTCGTATATTCTTCTTGGTTCTTAGTTTTTAATATTTTTGGTGTTTTTTTGTTATTTTGAGGGATGAGTTTTGGTTATGGTGATCACCCATGCGTCACATGGAAAATGATATAGTAGTAAAATTTGGGTTTTGGTTTATTTTTTTGATGTTTCTGTATCATCCATTTTGGTCAGTAGTTTACTATTATTTTATTTTCACACATATCGATCTTTTTTACTATAGTAATTATATTTATTTACACATGAGATGGTTGTTTATTACTATTATTAAATATTTAGTTGTTTCATTTATTTTAAAATTATTTATCTCATACATATGGATGTCGAATACATGGATTCACCTTGTTGGGTTCTTGATAGATTCTATTTCTTACTTTTTATTATTTGAGGTAGAATTTGTTCTCATTTTGTTATTGTTTTGATGTAATAGTTATTTTATCTCAATTTAAATTATTAGGAACAAGCCTGGAGCCTTTTGTGATCTATTTTAGGTTCCATGTTATGTCAAATTGGGACAGTTTATGATAACAGTTCCCCCCTGAGGCAATGTCTTGGGTAAAGAAATGATGGAAGGAAGCTCTTTGTGTGGTAACATTACCCAATGGTTGAAGTGGTGATTGAATTAACTATGGATGACGTTGGAGTAAAATTGGAGGCTCTAGAGCATGGTTAAAATGATGATGTGTGCATTAAGTGTAAAAATGGGTGGTGATAGTAGAGTTATGGGATAAAAAAAGTTTCTATAGAGAATAAAATATTATAAAAAATATATCCTCTAAAACATATTTCATTTTCAATTTATATCCTTGTAAACCATTTTCTAAGAGTAGTTAAATATCACACGACATTTGAATTTGTTCTATATATTATCTTTCTAAAATTATCGTTGTTACAGTTTCATAGTATAATATAATATCATAGGGTTTCGAATTATGCTCAACACACTGTGCATATCGAGCCATGTAACTCGATATTAATCACCCCAAGAACCACACTTCTAGAACTCATTCTAAACATTCATACATTTAGACATAACCTGATATTACTATCAACTCCTATAAGAAATATTTTGTATCTTTGGGAATTTAGAAAATATTATATCACCGACTTATAATATTTAATCAAACCCTTCATCAATGATCACATATAAATTAGAAAAAAATATCATTAACACCTATGATCACCCAAGAAAATAAGGAAACATATGAAATGACTGGTTTTAAATTCTTTACAAGGGGTAAAACATGATCAATGAAACATAGAGGATTTATCAAAATATCACTAATATATAAGAGACCTAATCATGAGATAAATTGATTGATTAATAAAATAAGATCATGAAAACATAACAAGGGATTATAAGGATTGATATAAAAAACTTAGATAATCATATAAAATATAAATAAGGATTATCCTGAAAGAATCATATAAACCATAGTATAAGGATTGATAATCATAAGAAATTAATCATAAACCATGGAAATATAAAATATGATTGTGTGAGTAAATAGAAATATAACACATAAAAATCGTATTTTATCATAAGTATATGTCAAGTTTATCTACAAAACCATTCAGATCATAATTTACTTGGTTAACAACCTATGTCACAGAACATAATGGATTGGGCTAGCCACTATTGTCTCATAACATATTATACTTGGATAACCTCCCATTTCCTATAACATAGTGGAGTAGGATAACTTATAATTTCAAATAACATAACATATAATGAGATATAAAACAATACCCAATGTATGGTAGGGTTATATAAATGAGAAAAAATCCAACATAATAATGATATATCTATACATATATGTGATAAATAAAAATTAAACAATCATAAATCCATCAAAATACTATAATTATAATCCCATTGAAATTAAACATGTGAAAAAATAAATAATGTGGTTATATAGTTAAATTATCTTAAATAAAGATAATGAATTACAAGATATTCACAATAAATGAAATAAATGGAATACAATCAATTCAATAATTTCCATAGTACATTGAATATATTTTTATATTTATGTACAATATTTTATAAGAATAAAAATTTAATAGGTATTCAAAAAGTAAAGTAATTAGAATAAAAGAAACCTTTATAAATAATTGATGATAAGGAAAAAATGTTGCGATATATCAATCCACTATTCCATATTTTATTTCTATATCAACAAAAGAACATATGCATCAAGATGATGAATAAATGAGTTAATTCGTGGTGGTAATAATTATGAAAAGGTATAATGAGAGAGAAAATAACTTATGTAAAATTTAAATTGGGGTCTATGAAATAGTATTGGTGTAGATTAAAAATAATTAAAGGAAGATAAAAATCATAAGTGATTTTATAAAATAATTTTTTTACACCACCTTAATATATGAAAATTATCTTTTTATGAATGTTTTAACAAATATGTAATTTCATGATTATATTAGGACTATAAAATATAATATAAATTAATCCCTTTAAATTGAATTTAGATATGAATAACGAGGACAATTAAATGGAAATCATGAAGTGGTTTTTTATTGATTTTGGTAGTATTTTTAGAAAAATAGTAAAATAAGCCACATTTAGAAAGTCATTTTTTAGGGTCTAAATTTAGTTTTAAAAATTTATTATTTTAGAAATAATATTTCAAAATAATGGATCCTTGATATTAAATAGATTTTAAATACATATAACAAGTATAGGAATTCAATAAAATTTTAAAAGATCATTTATAAATATCATATGGATTGGTTTAATGGATTAATGGGAAGAGAAGAGAAAGGACATGCATATCCAAGAATAAATAACGAAAATTATCACAAATAATATAAATTATTTAAATATAAATTTAAAAATATAGGGATATATTGATAGAATTTGATAGATAACATATCATCAAGAATAATAAACAGTTGCAATGAATCCTTAAAAACAAGTTTAGATGCAATGTTTGAAAATATAAGAGATTTAAAGAACAAAATAATACCTCAAAAATAAAATTAAAACTAATAATTTATAATTTAAATACTTTAGATATAATATATATTGGATAAGATAAAACATATAGGATTAATGCCAGGATATAATTAATATTTTGAATAAAAACACTCACCTCGAGTTCCGACTCGTATACTATATCCTATAACATCTTAAATAATTAAATAATATTAAATATTACTTTCTTAAAAACAATTTTCATATTTATTTCACTATTATTACTCCTTTTAATTCATTTATTATCATGTATTATCCATTTAGTAGATTAATTTTTCTCACATTTATAATTTTGCAGTTGTTCAATTCATAATTCAAAAACTGATTCAGTATCATGGAAATGGTGAAAGATATTTTCATAATTTTTCATAATCATTATAGGTTTAATAAAATATGGTTTATGTCATTCTAAAGGTAAATTATTTTAATTTATCAGTAGAAAATAATAAGTCTAATAATCTACTTAGGAAATGTTGTTTTAAATAGTAAAAATGACTTCGATTGTTTACCATTAATGCCACTATTAGAATGAATATTTTATAATTATAAAATCCTAACCCTATAATTATTTTATATTCAATTTAAAATTTAATCATGAAATAAATTTTGTTGAATATCCAAAAAAGGTAGAACTAATAAATAATTTATCAAAATTTAATTAGGAAATAAAAAATCATCATAGGTGAACAGTGTTATGTTAAAATGATTAAAGAAGGGAAAACAAAAAAATATAAAAATTTTCAAAAATAATAGAGTATAAATAAACAAAAAAATTATTGATTTTTATTATTACTTATATAATATATTGGTTAACATATGAACTAAAATCAGAATATATGGGTTTTGAAAAAATTATTAGAATATAGTAATGACATATGAAAAAGGATTATCGAGTGGGGATAGATAAATATAGGAATTAAATGGATTAAATTAATTAAATAACGTGGATATATAATAATTTTAGAAAGATAAATTGATGTTTAAAGAAATTTAAAAACATATGAATATAACAAATATAACAAATAGGGAATTTAATCTTTGTGTTTTATCACAGTGATAGAGTAAAAATCCTTTAGAGGATGGAATTTTTAATAAAATTAGACTTATAGAAATGGATATGTATTATTTTTGAGGAATTCAGTTGTGTAAATAAAAAATCATTGTTTTTTGGATCTGAGGATAAAATGGTGGAGGAGGGGAGTTTATGTATCTAAGGGAGAGGGTATCATAGAAGAAAATATTTATTACTTTTTTATTTAGGAATCTGAAAATCAAAATTATTAATTTGAATGATTTTAATTAGTTATTAATTCAAAACATTATTATTTTGAAATTTAAATACACCCAAAACTATATAGAATCTTGGAAATATTTTATTCAATGTAATGAAACAAATATTGCATATTTATTGTAACAAAATATATCGTAGGTTTTATAAAAAATTATGCTTGAAAATGAGTGAGATTATTTGGAAATGAATTATTTTACTAATTAAATACATTTTGAGTCTTTGAAAAAATGTTAATTTTTTACATATGTATATTTTTATTTTTGTTATAAAACATATGATATTCGTAAAAACTGTATATTCCATGATTCAAAAAACATATAATTTCTTAGAAAAATATAAAAAATTTCTCCAAATATAATTGAATCATAGTTATTCAAAAATAGATATATATATTATAAAATAGAGATTTTCATTAATAAGAGTTTTTATTTTAAATAAATACACATGAAAATAATTTTGGTTTAATGTTCATTATACCTTATTCCAACAATGTTATATCAAAGACCATTTTACATATCTATTAACTGCCTTATCCAAATATATTATCCATATTTTGACAATAATAAATTATATATATGTGGAAAAAAATTCAAATGGAAATAATAAATATTTTATTGTATTATTTTAGTTTAAAACATGAAACAAAATGTTTGAATCAAAATATTTTGATCAATAATAAATGTAAAATTATTATGAAAAAATAATTTAATTAGTAATTTTTTTGAAATTATAAATGAATTATAAAATATAATTTTTTTTGTAAAAATATAATTTAACCATTTAATTTATCATATAAAGTGAAATAGTTTTCATATAACAAATATTATTACATTACATTCTATGGTAATGTATTATAATTATATTAATATTACAGCATAATATATTCAATTTCAATATTTAGAATCCTATAAAATAATTACTATTAGAATCTCAATAATAAAATAAAACTATAAATAAGAGTAATGTTGTTATTAAAATATATTTGTGTAAAAAGAACCATAAAATAATTATAAATTATTTTATAAAATTATTTTTGTTAAAAAAATATTAATTATTAAATTACACTAATTTGGATGAATTGAAAATATTTCTTAATTATTTATAAAATAAAATAAGAATAATAAAATATTTAATGAAAATAATATATTAGTATGTGAAATATATTTCATAATATCATATTTTTGTGACAAAAAAAAATGGGTAATTTATTATTTCATAAAATCTTTTTACTAATTCTAGTTTATGTATAAATATTATAGGTTCATGAGTTGTTTTAAAAATAAAAAAATATCATTTAATATTTTAATATTTAAAGTAGATACAAAAATACTCTTTAAATTTATGTGATGTTACATTATAACTCATTAATGAAATTTCATTCTAATAATTGTTAATCATTTAGAAACACATGTAACTGTATTTCCTCTTACACTAATAATAAAATTTAACCAAAATGTTTTCCTAATAATTAATTATTGTAAGGATATAATATAACCCTATATATATTTTTTTATAAATGTTAGTACTATGTGATCGTACTCAATTTACTTAAACGAGTACTCAATGGCTAATTGTTATTTATTTAAGGATATCTACCAAAATTTTTACCTATCCTAAATCAAAAAATAGAAAGAATCAACTCTAATAAAAACTAAAGCACCCCTAGACCCACACTTATAGGTCTAGTGACAAACAGACTTGCTTTTACCCATACCATGATTATACAACCAACTCCTATGGTCAAAATTTCAGAGTATTTTTTAAGTAAGTATATATTAAATCATATGAAAATGAAAAATAATCAAACATTTAAATAAATATAACATATAAATTAATAAAAATTTCTTTAATAGCTACGATCAACTTGGAAAACAAGAAAATTATAATAATAATGTGAGTTAAAACTCTATTAATGGGGTAAAATTTTATAAATGAAACTAATAGTAGTGGTTAATTCATCATCAAAAAACAAAAGACAATATCTTTATTGATGTGATATTATTAATGGAATAATAACATAAAATAATTTTAAGGTATCATGATGCAAGATATCCTTACCATATATCAAGGCATAAAACCTATAAAATGGTGATCTTGAGTCATAATATACAACATGGAATAGGGATATGAAATTATAAGAAAATAATCATAAACCATGGTGATATAAAATAAGTATAACGACCCATAATTTACATACATTCTTATTACTTCAGAATTGAAGAACACTTATTACAACATATAACCAAACCATGAAAGGACCGTATAGGTATATTGTCTTTAGAAACTGGGAAACATAAACAACTGGTTCATAATGCATCTACTTTGCCTCCCATTTTTTCATCATATCTAGAGTCCCTTTTTGGAATATTCTACTTAATAACCTTCTTCTTGACCTGGGGAAACAAAACATAAAAAAGAGTGAGCTCAAATGCTCAGTAAGGGTAAACAACAGAAATATCAATCACATTATATACAGAAGCACATAACGTTTGGAAATCTTAACCTACAAAAGAAATCATAATTTCATAACATGGGATAAGTCTTAGCAGTGAAAAGTAATCCCAATAATCATAACTTCAATCATGAAACTTTGTGGAATACACACATAATCATAGAGAATCATTTCTTATTAGTCAAGACTCATTTCCAAGACTATCTTAGTGGAAAAAGTCCATTTCTGAACCGAGTTCACTCCTCGTTTCAGTCCTGTTTCACTGAACCGGTATAACCTACCGTTCCAGATTTTACGTACTGACATCAGCCGTGTCTCTCATATTCTCGAAATTCCACTCACAGAAGTGGTAAAATTAAGTTTTATGAAAAATTCAGTTTTTTAACTACCACTTAGTGGTTTCACTATTCATCAAAAATTTAAAGTTTTCAGAAAAATACCAAAATTTCACCCTAGGCTAATTTCGATATTCCGAATCCAAAAATGAAGTCCATTTTGAAAAATAAAATTTATAAAATTTCAAAAAGTGGTTATTACTATTCATAACGGCTAGTTTTAATAATATTTTAATAGTATATCATTGTTTAGTGAAACTCGGTATTGCGTATGACGCAAGCTATTGAGGAAGGTCGCGATTTCGTGTAAAGCAAGCCAAGAAAGTGTTGTGTAGAAAAAGATTCCTTTGATGATTTATATAACATAAAAGTCTCGAGTGTTACATTCTACCCCCCTTAAAATGAATTTCTCCCTCGAAATTTATCACTTTGTAACAAAACGATGAGGATACCTCTCCCTCATCACATCCTCAAGCTCCCATGTAGCTTCTTCTAATTGGTGGTTCCTCCATAAAACTTTCACCAATCGAGTGGTCTTGTTTCGTAGGACTTTTTCACTACGATCCAGAATCTCTATTGGTTGTTCTTCATAAGAAAGATCTTGCTCCAGCAGTACAACTTCTGAGCTGAGTACATGTGAAGGATCAGGTATGTACTTTCTCAGGAGAGATATATAGAACACATCATGAACTTGAGAGAGATTCGGTGGAAGCACCAATCGGTAAGCTACCTTCCCAACACGATCCAGTATTTCGAAAGGACCGATATATCTAGGGCTCAACTTCCCCTTCTTTCCAAATCTCATGACCCTCTTCCAGGGAGATAGTCGTAAGAACACTTTATCACCCACTTAAAACTCTAGGACTTTTCTTCGGTTGTCGGCATAGCTTTTCTGTCGACTCTGAGCTGCTCCTATGTGTTTTTGAGTAGATCTGACCTTTTCTGCCATTTCATCAATGAGATTGGGTCCTAATAGCTTTCTTTCCCCAACTTCATCCCAGCAAGTTGGAGTCCTGCATTTCTTTCCATGGAGAGCTTCATAAGGATCCATCTGAATACTGGAGTGAACGATATTATTATAAGAAAATTCCACCAAAGGTATGTGTTGATCCCAACCACCTTTGAAATCCATAGAGCAAGCTCTCAACATATCTTCTAGAGTTTTAATTGTTCTCTCAGACTGACCGTCTGTCTGAGGATGATAAGCAGTTCTGAAACATAACTCTGTATCCATAGTATGCTGAAGACTTCGCCAGAACTTTGAGGTAAACCTCGGATCCTGATCAGATATAATAGAAAGTGGTACTCCATGCAATATTACCACTTCATTTACATATATCCTGGAAACCTGATCCAGAGAGAAATCCTCTCTAATATCAATGATGTGTGAAGACACTGTAAGACGATCAACTATGACCTAGATAGAATTATTGCCTTTGGATGTTTTAGGAAGTCCTGTGACAAAGTCCATAGTGATGTTTTCCCATTTCCATTCGGGTATGGGTAATGGTTGTAACATCCCCTTAGACTTCTGTCTCTCAGCTTTAACTTGTTGACAAACCAAGCATCGAGAGACATATTCAGCAACATCTATTTTCATGCCATCTCACCAAAAGTATTCTTTCAGGTCCCTATACATCTTCGTGCTTCCAGGTTGAATAGAGAATGAAGAACTATGAGCCTCATCCAGCAGCTCCTTCTTTAATTCGGGGATGGGAGGAACACAAACCCGATTCCTGAACTTTATTATCCCATCACAATCATGGTTGAATTCAGGAACATTTCTCACCTTCTTTTGTAACTCGACATCTTCTTTCTATGCCTATTTAATCTTCACATGTATAGATGGTTGAACATTCATTTGAGAAAGATAAGATTTTTCCCCTTTCATTATAATTCCAAGATCCATCCTTTGTAAATCCATAAATATTGGATCTTTTGTGATCCTCATCATGGATAAACTAGCATGGTCTTGTCGACTTAATGCATCTGCCACCTTGTGTTCTTTCCCACGGTGGTAATGGATTTAGCAGTCATAATACTTAATCAGCTCCAACCATCTTCTTTGGCGCATATTCATCTCCTTTTGTGTGAAAATATACTTTAAACTTTTATGATCAGTATAAATGTCATACATTTCTCAATAAAGGTAATTCCTCCAAATATTTAATGCAATGATTACCACAGCTAACTCCAAATCATGAGTTGGGTAATTTTTCCCATGTATTTTCAAATGTCGTGAGGCATAAGCTATCACCATATCATTTTGCATAAGAACACACCCCAATCCCTTCTTGGATGCATCACTGTAGATCACAAACCTTTCTCCACTACAAGGCAGTGTGAGCACAGGTGCACTGGATAACCTTCTTTTCAACTCCTTGAAATTCTCTTCACATTCCTCCATCCAAACAAACTTAACTCCTTTCCAAGTAAACTTTGTGAGTGGATTATATAATCTTGAAAAATATTTCACAAAACGTCGATAATATCCAGCAAAACCAAGAAAACTTCGGATCTCGGTTACTGTTGTTGGTCTCGACCATCTTTCGATAACCTCTGTTTTTGATGGATCCACAGATATCCCCTCTTTTGAGATTATGTGACCCAAAATGCAACTTTTTTAAGCCAAAATTCACACTTGGTAAATTTGGCATAATACATGTCCTTTCTCAGGGTCTTCAATATAATTCTCAAGTGATCTTCATGTTCTTCCTTTCTCTTTGAATAGACAAGAATATCATCTATAAAGACTACCACAAACTGATCAAGATAGTCTCTAAAGACTCCATTCATTAGATCCATGAAGATAGTAGGGGAATTAGTAAGACCAAATGGCATCACTATAAATTCATAGTTTCCATACCTTGTACGGAAAGCTGTCTTTGGAATATCCTCCCTTTTGACCTTTAATTGATGATACCCTGAACGAAGATCAATCTTGGAAATGTATTGAGCTCCGCGTAGTTGGTCAAATAGGCCATCAATGCACGGGAGATGATATTTGTTCTTGATAGTGATCTTGTTAAGTTCTCGATAATCAATGCAGAGTCTCTTTGATCCATCTTTCTTCTTAACAAACAGAACAGGTGCTCCCCAAGGTGACGCACTAGGGCATATGAACCCCTTATCAAGATTCTCTTGGATTTGCTTCTTCAATTCCTGCAACTCAATTGGGGCCATTCTATAAGTTGTCTTTGAAATAGGCAAAGCACCCGGTACGAGTTCTATTAAAAAATCAACTTCACGATTTGGTGGAAGACCCAGTAATTCATCCGGAAATACATCATCAAACTCTCGTAAAATGGGCATATTCTTAATTGTGAGTTTCCCACCAACCATTTGAGATAAATAACCTTCATTTAGTGGAATCAAGACCTATAAGATGGAAGGAATTTCCACTGGTAGGTTATGTTCATCCTTGCATCGATAGACGATCATAGATTGATCTGGAATATGAAATTTGACTTCCCTTCATTGGAAATTGATATGAGCTCCATGTAGAGAAATCCAATCCATGCCAAGAAGCACATCAAATTCCACTATAGGAAGGATCACAAGATTTGCAGGAAGCACTTTCCCACAAACTTCAATCGGAGAAGAATTATAAACTTTTGATGCGACTGTTGTGCCATTAGGTGTTGTCACAGCTAAATCAACATCTAATTGTTGAGGTAATATGGTGATACCCTTAGAAAATTCTTCAAAAATAAAGGAGTGGGTGGATCCAGAATCAAATAAAACATTTTCTACTTTAGAGTGGATGGTAAGTGTACCTTTCACCACATCGTTATCATACTCCACATTCCTGATAGAAATTGCATGTGACTTTCCTTTGTCTTTAGCCTAAAGAGTTTGTTGACGTCGACCATCATCATCAACCCTTGGATTAGGCATTTATTGGAATAATGTCCCATCTCCTTGCACTTGAAACATTGAAGTGTAGTAGGTTCATTCTGTGTATCCCTTCCTTTGTTTGCATCATTAGACATCTTCTTCCCATCATCGTGCTATTCAAATTCCCGATGACCTTCCTTTCCACATTTGAAACATTTACTTGTCCCTTTAAGACAACTCCCTCCATGTTTCTTTCCACACTTTGAGCATAAGGGAAAGCTCATCTTCTTTTCAGTGTGCTCTTTAGATTTTCCATTGAATTCCATTTTCCTCTTCTTATCAAACCCCTATGACGAATGAGTTACTCCAATCTCCATCTCAACTTTGAGAGCACATCGAACGATTTCCTCATAGCTATTGAAGTCCCTTATGGTTAAGGCCCTTCGAAGACTTGGTTTTAAGCCACTAAAGAATCGATCCATCTTACTCTTAGGTTGGATAATAATACCAGAAGCGTACCTTGCAAGTCTTGTAAAATTTGCTTCATAGGTACCAACAGATTTATCATCCTTTTTCTTTAGTTCAAGAAACTCTTTATCCATCTTTGTTTAGAGAATACGAGGGAAGTACTTATTGAAAAATAAGTTCTTGAACTCGTCCCATTCCATGGACTCAATTTCATCCCTTTGCCTTGTATTATTAATAAGATTCTACCATTGATCAGCATCACCTTCCAAACGATACACTACTAAGATGACTTTATCATGCTCAGAACACTGAAGAACTAAAAATATCTTTTCAGTAGTACTAATCCATTGTTCAGCAACTAATGGATCAGTAGACCTGCTGAATGAAGGTGGACGCTGTCTCATGAAGGATTCAACAGAATGTTGCTCCTTACTTTGCTCGTTTGGAAGTATTGCATGATTCATAGCTTGAGAAAGTTGTGTGATCATGGCTACAATATTTTTCATTCCAGCTCCCATAACGTTTGGTTGCTCAGGGGGACAATCATTGAATTGCCCGTCGCATTCCGCATTAACACGGTTCCTTCGGGTTCCAGCCATTGACTAAAACCAAGAATAATAGTGTGAGAAACAATAATTATAATAGGAAAACCACATAATCAAGAATAAAATTTCACACTTAAGATCTTATCCTAGGTTATTCATGTCCATTTCTAAAACACTAAGATTGTGTTCTACACTTAGACTTATCCTTAGGGTTCTTACTAAGGCTTTCACATCCTAGTTTCCAAAGGTTGACTATACCTTTCCTCTGATACCAACTATAACGACCCATACTTTACATACATTGTTATTACTTCAGAATTAAAGAACAGTTATTACAACATATAACCAAACCAAGAAAGGACCGTATAGGTATAGTGTCTTTAGAAACTGGGAAACATAAACAACTGGTTCATAAAGCATCTACTTTGCTTCCCATTTATTTCATCATATCTAGAGTCCCTTTTTGGCATATTCTAATTAATAACCTTCTTCCTGACCTGGGGAAACAAAACATACAAAAGGGTGAGCTCAAATGTTCAATATGGGTAAACAAATTAAATATCAATCACATCATATACATAAGCACATAACTTTGGGAAATCTTAACCTGCAAAAGAGATCATAATTTCATAACATGGGATAAGTCTTAGTAGTGAAATGTAATCCCAATAATCATAAATTAAAACATGAAACTTTGTGGCATACACACATAATCATAGAGAATAATTTCTTATTTTTCAAGACTCATTTCCAAGACTATCTTTGTGGACAAAGTCCATTTCTGAACCGAGTTCACTCTTCGTTTCTGTCCTGTTTCACTGAACCGGTATAACCTACCGTTTCAGCAATGTCTATCTCATGAGATTTAAAATCTTTACCCAATGCATTGGAGGGAGATATAGGTCCCACCCATCTCATAATGATACAATTATTATGTGTGCCACAAAATCATAAATCATACATCATTGCATAACCCATGTAATAAAAATGGGAATCTTAAACATCGTGACATCATAAAACAATTCATATAAGATAAAGTAATTCATAAATATAATTTCGTCACAACATAATCAAATCAATGTAATAATAGGGATAGGATGGAAACCTTTATTATCTTAGATGGAAAATAATTTTGGTAAAACACTTCAACTCCATTCTTGAGGAAAATATCATTTCTACTTCAAAAATATTTTTCCTTTCTTAACATCTCATACAATTTTAAACTAAAAGAAGTTGATTAAAAATAAACATGGAAACTTGTAAAGGAAGATTCTTGGAAATATTGATTTAAAAATCCATTCATGTCGTATAAGTTAAAAAAACATTCTTCTCATATGGTTTTCGGAAATGTCAAAAAAAAAATACCTCGTATAAAAAACGACAAATGATTCCTTTCATATCTTTTACTAAAAACTCACCGAACGGTAAAATAGTATTCAAACAATTGTAGGTGACTGGAAATAATATAACATATTGAGTAAACATGGATGTGGATGATAAAATACACCCCAGTAAATGCCAAAGTATAAACAATCTTGGATAAAAATGAGATTGTGATATTTCCCTTACCTTAGATCTGATATGCTTTGTACGTGTCTGAACCTCCTATATAATGATTTAAATAATGTTATTGACTTATTCCAGAATCATACTTATTTTTATGATATCATATTTGGTCATATTATTAGATTCTTAGTATTAATACTGCATTGCTACTTGTTATTTGGGTGTTTATAACTTTTTGTTCTTATGTGTGTTTTGTCGAATTAATTCTTATTCTTCTCTTTAGGTTATAGATACCTCATTTATAGAATGGTATTAGTGTAATATATATCATATTCATTCATTTAATTCATTTATATAATCATTATAAAATGAAGATCATGTAGAACGAGTCGCATCACATCGTGGAGACGGTATTCCGTACGTACGCACGACTGACAATATTGTTACTATGATCATGGAATTGTATTGGAGTGTATGTATACTATTTTAGAATCAGTATCACTTTATAATAATCATATATAGTCATTATTTACACCATTATACCCATCCAAGTAAGGTGGTGGTGGAAAATAGATTACACCACGGCGTGGAGACGGTATTCTGTACGTACGCACGCGCGGCGATTTCTTTTTCCATAGGATGGATAGATGGTGAAATAGGGTTGTTTCATACTTATAATAACATATCAGTATATGAGTGATACTGATTTTATTACTTAATAGTGAAACAACTAAAGAAGAATAAGTTGAAGAAGAAATAAACATGAAAGAATCGGTAATAGAAATTACCTCTTCTTTGAAGAGCTTCTTTGAGACCTTATTTTAGGGCACTAAAATTGGTCTTTGAAGAATACTAGGAACTCTAGGATATCTCTAGGGAAGTGGAGAGGAGAATGTGGCAGGGGTTGGAGGAGAGGGGCACCTTTGTAATAACTAAAAATATTATTTTATTATAAAGTAAATATCGGTTTTAAATTGCTCCAAACTGATTTATTTTGAAGCTATGGTGGGGATGGGTCAAAATCCTCTCATCCAATAGAATTTAGAAAAGTTTAGGTTCCTATTTTAACCTTATCATTTAGATTTAACATTAAGTTAAATAATTTTACTTTTACCCTATCTTCCTGTGTTCTTATAATATAAGGTTAATAAACTTACTATAAGCAAAAAAAACGAACCCAAAGTTGTTTATTATTAATATACATAACCGTATCTATGTTATTTGTCCAAACGTTAGATTTTTAGGAATAAAATAAAAATTACTAATATAATATTTGTTTTAAAAACTATTTTATGTCAATTTTGACACTATTTCGTAATTAATTTTTGTGAAAATCATAACGGAATGATTAGTTCAAAAAAAGTTAATTAAATCAATACTAACATGTCATATTAATCTATAAAATTAGTGGAATTCATAAAAAGTCTCAAATTATATTTATTTGGGTATTTATAACAGCAATTATGTCAATATTTCATTAATAAGATAATTACTGCATCATCGTTGTGTCATAAATAAATTAAATTATTTAAGTTCTAAAAATTAAAAATAAAATACCATTATGTAGGAAATCTTTTTATCTTTCTAATGAATATTTATAGTAGAATTTATCTTATGTATAACAACATATTAAAAATGATTTAGTTATTACACTTTGATTTTAACTATTTTAACCCTTCTTTAAATAAATTAATAATAAATGTCTTAATCTAATCCAAGTGGGCCTAAATGGTCATATTTTATTCCTAAGATTGTTTTTGGTTTAATTACACTTGTCCAATATAATTAGGACATGTGTTAGGGTAATAATAATATCATTTTTACCCTTAATTACCCTATTTACTTTTAACCGTGGTAAAAAAAGTAAAAATTTACTATTCTCCAAAAAATTATTTTCATCTCATTAAACCACATTTTACTTACTGACATCAACTGTGTCTCTCGAATTTTCAAAATTCCACTGATAGAAGCGGTAAAATTATGTTTTATGAAGAATTCAGTTTTTTAACTACCACATAGTGGTTTCACTATTCATCAAAAATTAAAAGTTTTCAGAAAAATACCAAAATTTCACCCTAGGCTAATTTCGATATTCCGAATCCAAAAATGTAGTCCATTTTGGAAAATAAAATTTATAATATTTCAAAAAGTGGTTATTACTATTCATAACGGCTAGTTTTAATAATATTTTAATAGCATATCATTGTTTAGTGAAACTCGGTATTGCGTACGACGCAAGCTATCGAGGAAGGTCGTGATTTCATGTAAGGAAATCCAAGAAAGTGTTGTGTATAAAAAGATTTCTTTTATGATTTATATAACATAAAAGTCTCGGGTGTTACAATAATATTGTGGGATTAAAAAAGAATATGAGCATTCATAAACATAGGATATCATTAGAATATTCCATGGTTAACCAAAAAACATACATATCACAGTGGACAAGGTTAACCACTTATATCCCATTACATAATAGAACATTTTTGTCATAACCCGACCCTACTCGGGCTCGAGCCGCAACTACCCCAAGCCCGCCTCCATAGGCCAGGGGTTGGAGACAAGCGCCGAAGGATAAACAACTCAGGGAGGCCTTTTCCTGAGTACCTGTACGCACACAGGAAGCACACTCAATGAAAAAGTGCAGAGTAAAAGAAAAATAAAAGTAAAAAAAGTACCAACTACTATAAATAAACACAAGAGTGCATCGACCTCTAAACTATACAATGTAATAGGTAAAAAGAAAAGGGGAAAACACACACCTAACCAAAAAAGTGCCACAACCCGGCAACAGGTAAAGAAAAGAAAACAGGTTGAAGGGTCCCCCACCTGGAGCCCGACTCCGACCACCGAACACGGTCCAAGCTCCCAAGCTCCTAAGCTCCTCTAACGTCACAACCAACATGTCCATCATCTGCAAGGGAACACCAAGTGCGGGAAAAGACTAAGCAGGGGTGAGTATAAAAATACTCAGTAGGATACCTCGAAGGCTCGAGGGAGAAACAATGGAGGTACTGAAGGGTGAGCAGTAGATCGAACAGGGAGTAGAACAGACGTAAAACAGAGAGCGAAGAAAAGAGTACAGTAAATATTCTGGCTCAACACAACAAGAGGAAAGAAGGTAGAATCATCCATACACAAAGAGATAGAAATGGAGGGAATATGAACTTCCCATCAAATCTTCGCTTCCTATAGCAGGAGAGTAGGCTCGTCCAACCATGAGAAGCTAGACACGGAAAGCACGTGGCATAACTATGCGCCTTTTCCTCTCCTGGAAGGAGAGAAACCAAAACCCCAGAAAATGGGTACCGGAAACAAGGTATATACAAATACATATGCTCAATATGAAGCCCGAACAAGGTAATAAGGGGATCTCCATCCCATAGCTCAGCCCAAGAAAGTGAGTCACCAAGAGTCCCAGAAGTAAACACCATTGATGCCCAACATCCCGCACGTCTGCCCCGAAATACAAGTCAAGGGATCTAATCACCGCACCTTGACACTATCCGCTTTGGGCGGCACTGAATCACCCGCACGGTTTTAGGTCGTGTCACAAAGAAACATCTCGATGGGGAAAGTGCCCCTTGTACTTGAGAGTTCTGGGGGAACGTCAAACCACAACTCGTCATTGCCCCACAGTTGAGAGGTCTCCTCAAAGTCGACAGGCGACCCCCTGCCTAGCCCCACTATAGGGTCCCAGGAAGTCAACTTGTTCCCACTACAGGGAGACCCGGTAAGAGTCGACGGGTGCCACACTACCCAGTCCCGTAACAGGGTAATCCACTGGAGGGAGACCTGGATAAATTCAGTGATGGGACCATTACCCAGCCTAGCTGGAGGTAAACTAGCATCGGGGACAACTACCTAGCCAAGCTGGAGGAATGCTCGGAAACATGGAACACTACCCAGCCCAACTAGAGGTAAGACCGGCATCGGGGACCATTACCCAGCCCAGCTGAAGGTGAGCCCAGCATCAGGGACCACTGCCGAGCCCTGCTAGAGGTAAACCCAGAACCACTTTGGCCATCCCTACTGGATGGTACTGCTTGGTGAACACCGCTGTAATGGGCATCTATGCCGGATGGTACACTGGTGAGCACTGCACGAAACAACCTCAGCCCTGATGGTAACAACCTCAGCCCTACTGGAAACAACTATAGCCCTGCTGGAAACAACCTCAGCCCTGCTGGAGACCACCTCATCCCTGCTGGTAACAACCTCATCCCTGCTAGAAACAACCTCAACCCTACTGGAAATGACCGCCTGGTTAGAGGATCGTTGGCCGCGTAAATTTTTGGTCACACCGAATCCACAAGAATTCTATCAGGGAACACGAAAGAACTAGAGAAACTCCTCTGGCCTCTCAGGGAAATCATGCTTCAACCCGCTGAGTCACTATCAATGCAGACTGAGACAAATCATCCCAGAAAGTGGGAAATCACCCACGCAGTACGATCACATGTAGTCGCAAACGGTGTCGCAGTCCAGTGATAGGGCACAGTACTGAATCCCCTCACAGCTGAAGAAACAGAGGAACAAACAATCTCTGTCGACCAAATGAGAATGGAACCAGGGGAAAACTCAACCCTGCTGGTCAAAAAACAAGAATAGAGGATCCCTCTACGTAGCAAGAGGTCAAAAGTACGTAAAGCATAGCACGACATGCACATGGGTCCCACACGACGTGTGTCCCCATGTCAACCCCAACCAAGCGCATAAGCATTCTCAGGTACCAACATCCACATGTACCTCCCAGCATTTCTATATACTCCCAGAGTATACCACGTTCCATCCCAAAGGATATCTTTCACACGGAACCCAACGTCAATGTGAAGGCATAACGTAACAAATCCAACTTTCCACATCAATGGATCCGGCACTGCCAACCATATTTCATTAAGCATAACTTCACTCACACGAGAGTTCATGCGATCACACACCAAGGGTTCTCAGCAAACACCACAGGAAGAATCACCACCGGGGCACCTTCACATTCCACATTTAATAAGATCGCGTTAGAGGCTCCACACAACCAAACAGATCATACCGTTGTAATCCTCATGGAAAAAAAATTCGAGATTGACTACTTACTGGCCTCAAATGGATATCTGATGGAAAAGTAACCCACACCACCTCACACCCCAATGACGTCTCTTGATCCTGAGCCTCGGCCCCCAAAATAGTCGGGCGCATCGCACCATTGTGATCCCCTCAGAAAAACAGGTCAAAAGGACTACTCACTTGAGGGGAATGGATATTTGGAGGAAAAGATTCATTCTGGCGCACCTCACTTGAGCAGTGCTTCATGGGACCCGCACCCCGGTCCCGAAACACAACGAATGGATCACACTGTTACGATCATCTCAAAAAAGTACATGAGATGGACTATTCACCTGTCCAAAACAGTCACCCAGTGACAGAGATAGAAAAATCACCATCAATGCCCAAATGGTCCTCGTGGGGCCTGCACCATCATTATGAATTAGAGTGGCCGGATTTCACCATTGCAATCCCCTTGGAAAAACATCTAGAATTGACTGCTCGCACGCCCCAAACGAACTCCCAGTGAGAAAGTCTTACAATGCTGCACGCAGCTCGAAATACGGGTCATGGGGACCATGACTCAACTTCATCCTCAATGCCTGAAACCACCCTAGAACGTTCCGCCTCAGTTCCAGGGTCCCAACGCCACTGACGGCGCTTAAATCGGACTTCGGACGCGTCTGTACCGTCCAAAACAAGATCCCCCGAAGAAAATGCCAAACCACTTAAGGACGCATCGCGCCTCTGAGGAAACTCGTTTCAGAAATTAAAAATTCCTGAAACCATCTCAAAACTTTCCCCTCGATCCAAGGAATGTGTCGCCGCAGACGGCATGCAAAATGGACGCCCCTAGCGGAAAATACTGGCGTCTGAAGACTGAGGGGGCAAGGCCCCTTGGTCCGGACCGGCCTGGGCCGGCCGGTCCGCCCGTTCCGGGCCGGCCCGCGCTGTCCTGCCCAGTTTTCCATGCCTAGATTGCGGCATGGCCTCGCGGGCCGGCGGTGGACCTGGTCCACCTCTTGGCCGTCCGGTGGAGGCCGGTTGCCACGTGACGACCCGCACGACGTGGGTCTTGTTCCCCCGCGGGGTCGCATGCCGCGACCCCGGTCCACCGCTGTGCCGCGGGCGTCCGCCACCTGCCACCTAAAGCGTGGCCTCCAAGACACCTTAACGATAGACCACCGCGCTACCTGCACCAGGTACCGCCACGCCTCTTGCACCCTGGACCACCGCGCCTCCGCGCCAGAGCTCACCGGACCGCCGGAAACCGCTGGGAAACCCCTCCAGAACCCGCAACATTCGGCGAGTGATTGCGAGCGCGTCGGGTCTCGGATTTTAGGAAAAAAAATGCGTTGATAGATTATAAATTATAATATGCATATATGGGATTTGATCGAAGATTTAACAAAAGATTCATGCAGAAAATTGAGTTCAAAGTGTGGTGCGGGAATTTAAAAACGAAGCAAGATCCGACCTCGCGAGGGTTCGCCCGAAGCTCCGTGACGATCCGCCGGCCGCCACGCCTTAGAGAGGATGGAGATTGGAGGATGACCATGAAGGAGAGATCCTTGGGTTGAGCTCCATCTTATGCCAGGGTATGAAAAAGATAAGGGGATGGGGAGGGTTTGTTTAAATAAAGAAAACAAAATAATTAAAATTTTAATTATTTCAACCCTCAAATTTACCCACGTCCGAAACTTCCGATGGGGTCGGGATTACGCCTCCTCTATGGTAAGCACCATGCTCTAAGTGCAACGGAAGTCTCATAATTTTAATCTGAGCCCCTGATTAAAAGTTATGAAACTGAACGCTCAAAGCTGTCAAATTATGAAAACGCCCCCGTGACCATTTGTTTCACAGACTGCCCGCGCCTGCGAAACTTAACCCCTCCTAGGGTAAACGGCATGCTCTGAACTCAACTATGCCCTCAGTTTTCCAATATGAGCCACTGTTTTAGAGATACATGAGTTAATCCATTAAACGAATAAATTAATTAATGAATTATCTGTTTAACGTTCCAAAAGCGTGCGAGGGGTCGAAACGTCCCACAACGACCAGTTTTATGTCGTTCCTAGGGTAAAAACCCCATCCCGGACCCATCTGTACACTCAGATCTCTGATCTGGATCACCGTTTAGGAGTTATCGCATTTATTTGGCATTTCCAATATGAACGCACTTAAAATTTAATTCCGGCCACACCAGGGATCGGAATCGCACGCCGTCTGAAGGCGCTGCTCTGGAATAATATCAAAAAATATTCCAAAGTCTTTCGCAGCAAAAACTGGGTTCTTACATCATCCCTCCTTCATGATTTTCATCCCCGAAAAGCAAAAACAGGGAACAACTCAGGGTACTAAGCCCACATTTGGCACTTCCGTACCCAGAAGAACTCTTGCTCAGCCCCGCGTCACCGCACACAAACCAAATGACTTGATCTATTCACGCGAGGTCAGCCCTTTCTGATGTCATGCATAGGAGTACACACACTTCTTCTCAGGTGAGTCACATGGGATACATCGTGCACCCAGTCTAGACTTTGGGGATAGGGCAAGGTGGTAGGGAACCTTGCCATCCCTTCGCACTGTCTCAAACGGCCTGAAGGATCTCGGGGTTAGCTCACCTCCCCGATCGAACCTCTACATCACATTATGCGACTGGAATCACTTCCCGCACCTGGAACAAGGACCGTTGATTCCCTCCTTCAGAATATCCATATGGTGGAACACACAAGGATATCTAGTCACGTAAGATTCCACAGTCGATGTCTCTAAACCAAGACTCTCTTACACGCTCGGGGAGCGATGGAGTCGATACCATCGACTAAAGAGGTAGGTTAAACACCTTCTACTCTACCAACACAGGGTTACACCTGACGCCCTGCGTCACCCAAGTAACAACCCAAGCATGGAGCTGGGAGAAAATCATTTCACATGAAGAGTCTAAAAATTCTACTGCAAAAAGTATAAGAGTCGTAGAGCATACCTCTTATCAACTCATGCTCTACAAGATCATAGACATCCAAAGCTCACGGCGGTCCGCGGTCCCAACTATCAGGTCCCGGAGCCTGGAGTGGACAGCCTAGTGGTGATTGGAAGACCTCGTAAGGTCTTCCTCCACTTCTAGCTCCTCCAGGTCCTCTTCTAGGACCACCTCCCAAGGTACTAATCCGATCACGACGCTGCCCCTTAAATGGTGGTTCACCTGCTTCCTGCCTGAAGTTTCCAGCATGTCTGGTCAGTCATTCTCGTGCTAGGTGACCTCGCCCATCACAAGCATAACACCGAATCTCTTCAGGCTACACTGGTGCCCTCCGAATCCACTGTGGTGTACAACCACTCCCATGAGTCCGGTTGTCAGAAAGCCACCTGCGTTGAGGTTCTGCTTGTTGACGTCCACTAGCTGTAGCAGACGTCTCGGCTCCGACGTGCCTGCTACCACCACCAACTCTAGAACGTGACATGAAGCTCTCTGTCACCAGCGCCTACTATAGCACCCCAGCATATATGGAAATGTCCAAAGGTACTATGACATCACGAATCTCTTGGAGGAGACCCTGCTAAAAAATCCATGCTTGGATGTTGTCGTCATGGACCAAGTTCGGGTAAAAGCGTGCACGGTCTGCGAAACTAGCCGCATACTCAGCCACCGTCATCCATCCCTGCTGAAACTGTAGGAGCTCCTGAATCGGAATGGAGTGCAAGCAGGAGGGGAAAAACTCCTCATGGAACAAAAACTGAATGTTTCCCCATGAAAGCGATGACTCGTCAAGAAACTGAGTCACCAAACTCCACCAACGCAAAGCTGCTCCACAAAAAAGGTTGGCTGCCAAATCCACTCTCTGATCTGTCAGAGTCTGCACAAGCCTGAGAGGCGAACCACTGTCTCGAGCCAAACCTCTACTGCCTGAGGGTTTGGCTCATCACTAAACCTTAGCGGTCCCTGCCGTTGGAACTCGTCGAGCGCGCTCAACCTGTGCTCAAGCTCATCCTGCTCTACTGAAGATGTCTGCTACTCCCCCGGTGGGGGTGCTGCTACCGGCCCCCCTGGAGAAAGGGGCTCGCATGATGGGTCCTGGACTGTGGCCTCGTAGCTCACAGGGTCATCGTTACGAACCAAAGATGGTATCCTAGATGGCTGTCTTCACAGAGACATCCTAAATATTATCAAGGAGTTCCGCGATCAGATGAGCATATATGTATATACCAATAACAACAATGGGGAGCTGACTCAAGAAGGACAGTCAAATATTCAATCCTATGTGATTCACATACCAATTTTCCCTGCAACAAGTGTCTCAGCATGCCGAGTCTACAAGTGGGTTATCAAGGTCCTGGTGAATGGATACGTCGGCCGTTGCACCATCATTGGACTCCCTAGCCTGAGATCCGCTATCGAGACACGTTGATACTGTTTCCCTAGGTCCCAACCAATTCCTATTTTAGGGACATCCGCACAATGTCCCAAGTAATGAACCACCTATGATACCACTTTTTCACGACACGACCCTACCTGGGCTTGAGCCGCAACTACCACAAGCCCGCCTCCATAAGCCAGGTGCTGGAGACAAGCAGCGAAGGCTAAAAAACTCGGGGAGGCCTTTGCCTGAGTACCTGTACACACACACACGTAGCACACTCAATGAAAAAGTGCAGAGTAAAAGAAAAAGAAAAGTAAAACAAAGTACCAAATTCTATAAATAACCACAAGAGTGAATCGACCTCTAAACAGTAGAAAGTACAAGCTGAAAAGAAAAGGGAAAAAACACACACCCAACCAGAAAAGTGCCACAACCTAGCAATAGGTACAAAAAAAACAGGTGGAGGGGTCCCCCACCTGGAGCCCAACTCCAACCACCGCACGCGGTCCAAGATCCCAAGTTCCTAAGATCCTCTGATGTCATAACCAACCTGTCCGTCGTCTTCAAGTGCACACCAAGTGCAGGGAAAGCCCAAGCCGGGGTGAGTATAAAAATACTCAGTAGGATACCCCGAAGGCTCAAGGGAGAAAAAAAAGAGGTACCGAAGGGTGAGAAGTAGATCGAACAGGGAATAGAACATAATTGCAATGGAGATTTCAAAAAAGAGTATAGCAAAGAGTCCGTCTCAACCCAATAAGAGTAAAGAAGGTAGACTCATCCAAACACAAGGAGCTGGAAACGGTGGGAAGATGAACTTCCCGTCGAGTCTTCACTACCTATAGTAGGAAAGTAGGCTCGTCCAACCAAGAGAAGGTAGACACGGAAATCACGTGGCATACCCCATGAGTCATCGCCTTTCCTAGAAGGAGAGTAACCAAAACCCCAGAAAATGGGTAACAGAAACAAGGTATATACAAATACATATGCTCAATAAGAAGCCTAAACAAGGTCGTAAGGGGATCTCTATCCCGTAGCTCAGCCCAAGAAAGTGAGTCACCAACAGTCCTAGAAGTAAACACCATCGATTCCCAGCATCCCGCACGTCTTCCCCGAACTACAAGTCAAGGGATCTAATCACTGCACCTCGACACTATCCACTTTGGGCGGCACTGACTCGCCCGCATAGTTTTACGTCGCGTCACAAGGACGCGTCTCGATGGGGAAAGTTCCCCACGTACTTGATATTTATGGGGGAATGTCAAACCACAACTCGTCACTGCCCCGCAGTCGAGAGGTCTCCTCAAAGATGACATGTGACCTCCTGACCAGCCCCGCTAGAAGGTCCCTGGAAGTCAACGGGTTCCCACTATAGGGAGACCCGGTAAGAGTCGATGGGTGCCACAATGATCAGTCCTGTAACAGGATAATACACTGGAGGGAAACCCGGCTAAAATCGGTGATGGGACCACTGTCCAGCCAAGCTGGAGGTAACCTGGCATCGGGGACCACTGCCCAGCCCAGCTGGAGGTAAGCCCGATATCGGGGACCACTGCCCAACCCAGCTGGAGGTAAGCCCAGCATCGGGGACCACTGCCCAGCGCAGCTGGAGGTTAGCCCGACATCGGGGACCACTGGCCATCCCTGCTTGAGGTAAATCCAGAACCACTCAGACCATCTCTTTTGGATGGTACTGTTGAGTGAACACCGCTGTACTGGCCATCCCTGCTGGATGGTACACTTGCGAGCCCTGCTCGAAACAACCTCAGCCCTGCTGGTAACAACCTCAGCCCTGCTAGAAACCACATCATCCCTACTGGTAACAACCTCCGCCATCTTGGAAACATCTTCAACCCTACTAGAAACAACCTCCTTGGTAGAGTATCGGTGCCCGGGTAAAGTGTTGGTCACAACGAATCCACAAGAACTCTACCAGGGAACACGAAGGAACAGGAGAAACTCCCCTAGTCTGTCAGGGCGATCATGATCCAATCCGCTGACTCACTATCGAATCAGACTGAGTCAACTCATCCGAGAAAGTAGGAAATCACCCACATAGTACGAGAACACGTAGTTGCAAACGGTGCCGCAGTCCGGTGAAAGGGCACGGTACTGAAACCCCTCACAGCTGAAGAAACATAGTAACAAACCATCTCTGTCATCCAAACGAGAACGGAACTAGGGGAAAACTCAACCCAGCTTTTCAGCAAACAAGAACAGAGGAAGCCTCTATGTCACGAGAGGTCAAAAGTACGTAAAGTAGAGAAATAAATGCACATGGGGTCCACACGACGTGTGGCCCAAAGTCAACCCCAACCAAGAACATAAACATTCTCAGGTACCAACATCCACATGTACCTCCCAGTGTTTTCGTATATTCCCAGAGTATACCACATTCCAGCCCAAAGGCTATCGTGCACACGGCACCCAACGTCAACGTGAAGGCGTAATGTAACAAATCCAACTTTCCACCTCAATGGCTCAGGCACATCAAACCACATCTCATTAATCATAACTTCACCCACATGAGAGTGCATAAGATCACACACCAAGGGTTCTCTGAAAACTCCGTAGGAAGAACCACCACTAGGGCTCCTTCACATTCCAATTTTAATAAGATCTCGTAAGAGGCTCCGCACAACCAAACAGATCGTACCATTGTAATCCTCGTGAGAAAACATGCGAGATCGACTACTTAATCCCCTCAATCAGATATCTGACGGAAAAACCACCAACAACACCTCATGCCCGAACGACGTCCCGTGATCCCGAGCCTTGGCCCCGAAAACTGTCGGGTGCATCGTACCATTGCGATCCCCTCGGGAAAACACGTCAAAAGGACTACTCAGTTGAGTGGAATGGATATCTGGAGGAAAAGATGCATTCTGGCACACAGCAAATGAGCGACGCTTCGTGGGACCCACACCCCGGTCCCGAAACACAACGAATGAATCACACCGTTACGATCCTCTCGAAAAAGTACACGATGTGGACTATTCACTTGTCCAAAATGGTTGCCTGGTGATAGAGATGGAAAAATCACTGTCAACGCCCAAATGTACCTCATGGTGCCCGCACCATCGTTCTGAATTAGAGCATGTAGATTGCACCATTACAATCCCCTTGGAAAAACATCCAGAATCGAATGCTCGCATGCCCCGAAGAGACTCCCGATAAGAAAGTCGTGCAACGCTGCATGCAAATCGAAAGACCGGTTGTGGGGAACATGCCTCAGATTCAGCCTCAATACCTGAAACCACCCTATAAAGCTCTGCCTCGGTGGCAGGGTCCCATCGCCACCGACGGCGCTTAAATCGGACGTTGGACGTGTCCGTGCCTTCCAAAACAATATCTCCTGAAGAAAACGTCAAACCACTTAAGGACGCGTCACGCCTCCGATGACCCACATTTCAGAAATTAAAAATTCCCGAAGCCATCTCAAAACGTTCCCCAGGATCCAAGGAATGTTTCTCTTTAGACGACACACAAAATGGACGCCCGTAGCGGAAAATACAGGTGTCCAAAAACTTAGGGGGCAAGGCCCCTTGGGCTGGACAGGCCTGGTCCGGCCGGTCCGCCGGGTCCGGGCCGGCCCGCGCTGGCCGGCCCGGCTCACCACGCCCGGCCCGCGGCTTGGCTGTGCGGGGAAGCAGTGAACCCGGTCCCCCACTTGGCCGATTGGTGGAGGTCGGTCGCCGTGTGACGACCCGCGTGACGCGGGTCTTGTTCCCCCGCAGGGTCCCATGCCGCGACCCCGGTCCACCGTTATGTCGTGGGCTTCCGCCACCTGCCGCCTTAAGCGTAGCCGCCGCGCCACCTGAAGGACAGACCACCGCGTCTCCTGCACCCAGGACCGCCATGCCACCTGCACCCTGGACTGCCACACCACCGCGCCAGAGCTCGCCGGACCGCCGGAAACCGCCGGAAACCGCCGGGAAACACATCCAAAACCTGCAACTTTCGGCGAGTGATTGCGAGCGCGTCAGGTCTCTGATTTTAGAACCGAAAAATGTGTTAGAAAGATTATAAATTATACTATGCATATATGGGATTTTATTGAATATTTAACAAAATATTCATGTAGAAAATTTAGTTCAAAGGGTGGTGTGGGAATTTAAAAACGATGCAAGATCCTACATCGTGGGGCTTCGCCAGAAGCTTCATGACGATCTTTCGGTTGCCACGCCTTGGAGAGGATGGAGATGTAAGGAGGATCTTGAAGTAGAGCTCCTTGGGTTGAGATCCTTCTTCCACCCGGGGATGCAAAAGAGAAGGGAAGGGGGAGGGTTTGTTTAAATAATGAAAACAAAATAATTAAAATCTTAATTATTTCGACCCTCAAATTAACCCAAGTCCGAAACTCCTGAAGGGGTCGGGGTTACGCTTCCCCTAGGGTAAGCACCATGCTCTGAGTGCAACGGCGGTCTCAGAATTTTAATCTGATGCCCTGATAAAAGGTTATGAAACTGAACGCCCAAAGCCGCCAAATTACGAAAACACCTCTAGAGCCATTTTTTCACAGACGGCCCGCCACCGCGAAACTTACACCCCTCCTAGGGTAAACGGCATGCTCCGAACTCAACGCTGCCCTCAGTTTTCCAATCCGAGCCACCGTTTAAGAGATACTTGACTTAATACATTAAACGAATTATTTAATTAATTAATTAATCCGTTTAACGTTCCAAAAGTGATCGAGGGGTCCAAACGTCTCGCGCCGACAAGTTTTATGTCGTTCCTAGGGTAAACACCCCATTCCAGACCCATCTGTACACTCAGATCTATGATCTGGTTCACCGTTTAGGATTTATCGCATTTATTTGGCATGTCCATAGTGGACGCACTGAAAATTTAATTCTGGCCACACCGGGGCTTGGAATCGCACATTGTCTGAAGGAGATGCTCTAGAATAATATCAAGAAATATTCCAAAGTCTTTCGCAGCAAAAATTGGGTTCTTACAATGTTGACCACCCTTATTCCATAACATTATGGACTAGGATAACCTCCATTTACTTATAACATTGTGGATGAGTACAAACTTCTATGTCCCATAATATAATATCTCATGAGAAATAAATATTTACATAATTCATTGGAGGGTTATATAAATCAAAGACTACACATCATCATAAAGGTATATGCACATATATGTATTCCACATGAATATGAAAAAAATTATAAATATATAAAAATAATTACATTTTTAACCCATATAAATAAAATTGTAAATTAGTTAAATAAAGTAATTATCTAGTAAAATATCATTCAATCAAGAAAATGAAGCATAATGGATTTACTCTATTTAGAATAATGGGTACAATATCATGTTAACAATTTCCCAAGTCAATAGAGTAATATAAAAATTTAGGTGAACATTGTTCAATCATTATAATGTCTTATAGGGTAACCAAAAACAAATAGAAATACAAGTAAAGTTATAGTTTTGCATAATTAATGATAATGAAATACAAAGGTAGTGAAAGATCCATCCACATATAAGGATTGTATATATCATATAATATGGGAACATAAGAATTGGGATAATTTATAAAGATGTTATATCATTATATAAAAACATTTAGAAAGGTATAATAAAATACAAAATAACAAATCTGACTTTAAAATGTTGTAATTTGAATGGGTATTGAAAGAGATAAATTTTTTATCGAAAATATGATATCATATATCATATAAGAAAATAATTTCTTATTTTTTCGGAAATTTTAAAATATTAAAATTATCATTTTTATGGAGGGGTATAAATGTAATTTTTTTATGGAAATGAAAATTTAAAGAATGATTTATGAGATTAAAAAAATATTATTAAATCTATTAATAAATAATTTTAATGGTAATATAGATTAATATTTAAGAGAAATCATGAATAGAGTTTCCCAATCATTTTTTATGTCTTCAAATTTTTTTTGAAATTATGATATTAAAGAAAAATCCAAAGGGTATAAAATGTATTTTAAAAAGTTATTATTCTAATAATAAAAATTCAAAATAATGTCATCATGAAATAAAATATATTTGAAATAAATGAAATGTAGAGAGGGAGGAAAAATATATTTAAAATATTTTTTATAAATATCATAGGGTTTTACTTAATGGAAGAATTGGAATAAAATAATACACACATGCATATCATTAGAATAAATATAGAAAAGTTATCATAATGGAAAAATTGATGTATATAAAAATCAAATAAAGTGTGTGATGGAGAGATATAGGGTGATAGTGAACATAACATAAAGAATAATGAATGGGAATGAACCCTTAAAAACAAGGTAATACAAAATGTTTGAATATATAAGAGATATAAGAAAAAAAATAATTCCGTAAAAAAAATTAATATTGTATAGTATACTTTAATAAATTTAGAGATAAGATATATAAGGCTTAATAGTCCATAATAAAGTAAATAGAAGTAATTGTGATTTAGAAGGAAAACCCTTACATTGATTCTTAGCTTACTTCTCATACCATATAACATCCTAAATAGTTGAATTATAATTAGTATATGATTGATTTAGAACATTTATAAATTTTAATTCATCATTCTTAATCTTTTTTAATTTTTTTATTATAATTTATTATTCATATGTTATATTAATTTTTCATGTATTAGTTTTTTTGAGGTTGTTCGACTCATAATTAAAAATCAAATTCAGTATCAAAGTAATGATATATGGTCCTTTTCTAGTGTTTATATAAGTTATATAAGTCTCAATGAATATATTTTATATCATTAAGTATAATAGGTCAACATTTTAGTAAACATTGGAAATATAGAGAATCATACTCAGTATGTTTGGTTTAAACAATTCAAATGACTTTGATTTTTTACATTTCTCAACATTTTTATCAAGACAATATTATCATTCCTTAATTTTGGACAGGAAATCATTATATTATTAATTTTATATTCATTAATGAAATCAATTTTTATTAATATTTATAAATAGTTGAAAATAAAATATCAACATTCAATTGGGTAGTCTAAAACCCCCATGGGTGAAGGTTGTTTTTAAGACATTAAAAGTAGGAAAAAACCAAGAAATATTATAGTTTCATAAATATAATATGCTGTAATTAAAATAAAATTTTTAATTATTTTTTTATGATTACTTATATTATATATGGGGTAAGAGGTAATTTGAGAAGAGAATATATGGGGTTTAAATCCCATAGTCTGACATAATAACAACATTTAAAAAAGGATTGATGGGAGTAAATAGGAAATATATCACCAATAATTGATTAGGGGATATCAATAACATTAAAATATAAATATGAAAGAAAAAAAATTGGTTGTTTAATTGTTTTTGAGGCCTAATAATCTTAACTAATGATGGAAAGACAAACTTTGAAACCCTATTAATTTTCAATCATTTTCTTTAGATTCCGTTTAATGAATTCAAAGGGGGGAATTTGGATATATAATAGTATTAAGAACGATTATAAGGAATATTAAAGAGATATTTTGGCATATATTTTTCCAAGGAAACAATTTTGTAGGTGAGGATAAAGGGGTGGAAGAGGTGTGCTTATATTCCCATAGAAGAGGGGTATATTTTAATAAAATATTGATTAATTTACTATGGAGGCAAAACAATATGAGTAGTGATGGTTAATATTAATTTTATTAGAATTTTAGTAAAAATATAGTTCTATCATAAATTTATTCACACCCAAAATTTAATGGATCCTTAGAAATATTTAATTCAAAGGATGTAATTTAATATTGTTTTTAATTCAAGAAAAATATAGACTATGATTTGAAAATCAATGAAAAGGTTTTGAATTTAATAATATTATTTTTAAATTAATTAATTCAATAATTAAATAAATTTTAATACATAAAAAATGATTCATTATATTTTTAATCATTTTTATAAAATTATGATTACATAAAACTTATAGTAGTCAAGAAAATTTCTTTTTTTACTATTTAACAAAAACACATATTTTTTAGAAAAATAGAAAAATTGACCCTTAGATAATTTTGTTATGATTATTAAAAAATAATATTTATATTATAAATTTTATAATCAATATGGGATGAATTTTTCTTTTAAAAAAATATTGATGACAATAGTTTTGGTGCAACACACATTATAAATTTTTTTGTACAGTGTAATTTCAACTACCATTTGACTTGTCTAAGGACTAAACTATCTTAATATATTTTAAATTTTATTTAATAATTAGTTAATATATAATTATATATATGAAATTAAATTTTCTTATGAAAATGATAAATATTTTATTTTATTATTTCTATGACAAACAATATACTTATTATTTGAAAAGAATATTTTTAGAGTAAAAACATGTATATATTTTAAGTTCAAAATAAACTGAACATCTAGTTTTTAGAAAATTATAAATTAATTATAAATTAATATTTTCATGTAAAAATTTAATTTAACCATTTAATTTATTATATTATGAACATAAAATATCTTATGACATTAAAAATTATTACGTTTCATTCTATGTTTATGTATATAAATTGTATTACACTTAAACCATACTAGGATATATTGAATACATTCATTTTAAAAAATCATATCCAGAAAACTATAAATAATAGTAATGTAGTTATCAAAATCTATGTGTAAAAATAACTCTTAAAATAGTAATCCGAGATATTATAAAAAATTGTTAAATAATTATCAATCTGAAAATTACACTATGATACACGAATTAAAAATAGTTTTTTATTTATTGAATATGATATTAAATAGTATTATTTTTTCAAAAAAATATATAAATATGAGAAATAAGAGTTATAATATCCTATTTTAGGAAAATAAATAATTAAATATTTGTTATTTCCAAAAATTTCATTATTACTTATTGTTTAATAGTTATGTATGTAAATAATACACTTTTATATTTTTAAAAAATGATATAATTTCATTATATATCTATAAAATTAAAGTATAAATTCTATGAAAATATTGATTAAAATATGGGGTGCTAGATAGTTTGTGCAACTATAAACATTGATTGTCTACCTAGACACACACATTCCATGTGTGACTAAAAGAATACTTTATTCGTTGTGGGTATGTGGTATAACCATGTGACTACACACATTGAAGTTGATACTGGTGCATGTGGTGAGTAGATAATTAATTTACGGTGCTTACAATGGGTGACGTAACATAAGACTTGGTTGTACATACTGACTAAACCTCAAGCTTCAGCACCCTAGGTCCAAAGGGAGGGAATACCATGTATATTAGAAATAAATTACTCAAAACTCAGTAAGATACATTCTGAATGACATTTTGGTCATACCCACTATGATTAATTGGGATACATTTCATTTATAGTGAGGTTACATGACTCAGACGATTGAGTTCATGCCTGAGAGACTCTTTTTATAAACATATCTTATAATAAAAAATTATATTTTTTGTATATTATGACTATATGAATAGAAATTGGTAGATTAGGGATGAATTATTATCCCACCTCACATGTCACATTAATCATATGTACATTCCTAATCCATTTAATTATATAGTTTTATCCATATGTTATTACCTAGGTGTAATAATTTTATAAAAAATATTACATTTTATGAGTATATCTACATAAAATGTGGGGTTGTTGGTATATTCATATCATAGGGCTATTTTTTAGGAATTTTCATTAGTTTTAGTTCCATACATTTATGGAGATGATAACATTGTGTTATTGGGACATTTAGGGAATGTTTTTGGATGGTTACCATCCTAGTGGTATACCCGTGTCGAAGTACGGGTTTCCTACATGTATTGCAGACCATCTAATCTCTATAAGATTACTAGTGACATGGATGGGGTCTTACACAGAAATCAGAAATGGACTTGGCACACCCCATGTTCTTGAAAAGGTGTGGTTCCTACAGAAGAGTTCATAACACCATTTTCCACTTTTGATGTCAAGTAGAGGGTGCCCTAAAAGATTTATAGGGTAGGTAACATACCATTTTAGAAATTGAAAGGGTCCACCATCCATGGGGTCATTAACCCTCTCAATTAGGTTTCAGAGCTCTGTGAGTTTTGGACCACCACAACATCTTCATGGTATAATAAAGGTAATTAGGAAAACTATCTAGTTAAAATGTTTTAGGGGTCTTGAAATATCAAGAATACTTTGTTTCCTTGTAGATTAACAGTATAGGTAGGTTGATAAATTCAAAAATTATGAAAAATTCCCTACATACCACATATTTGTTTATATATGTGGGGTGGTACATGGTGAGAATATATTTTGAATTTGGAGACATTCTATGATAATGGGGGGTTTACAATTTCCATATTTTTCATATTTTTTAAGCAGACATAGGTTTCCTTTATCATTTCTCCCTTGTTTTAGATTTTAAAGCTATCTTTTTGTTGTGTTTTTCATTTTTTATGAGTGTATAACTAGATATTTTTATTCTCACACATACATTGTATTTTTACTTACAGTTCAGTTTTTATTGAGGATTACACATAGATTATAGATGGTCTTGGTGAATTTGGAGATGAGGAAGCATTTTCAAAAATGTGTTGGTTTACAATGGTATCTGTTGGGGTGCCCTTTGTAACGATATAAATTTTTTAGCACATTACAACATGAATTTATCCCTTATATAATTGATTTGATAAATTATTTTATTGGGTGAATTCTATGTTGACTTCTAAACAAATTATGTTTTTTAATCATTTATAGGGGTAAACTAATTGAGAATGTTTTCAGAAAACTATGAAATTCTCCCAAGGAAACTATGGTTCATTCCAGAGAGGGGTAGTATATAGTGTACAAATAGTGTATGGTTATAGAAAACAATTTGAAATTCCGTATGAAACTATATTACTTAGAATAATGGAAAAATCATGGTCGGTTCACGGTTTACCAAACCATGTGGCCAAACGATGTGTCTTCCTTGAAAAAATAGTGACTGTCATAGTGTTGGCTCATGGTTTGGTAAACCTTGTGACCATACTATGTGTGTTGTTTTAATTATTTTAAAAAATATATTTATAAACTATAACCACTCAAAAACCTACCATTCATTATCCTATAACTAGGGATATTGACCCTAGGGATTCTAGTAGTGGTTCTTAGTGGTTCACCTCCGTCTAAATTTTAATTATGGTGGATCTAGAGGACTTGGGCTAAGAGAGTTCATTATAAGTGGTAATTATTCATCAATTATTAAAATTTCTCCATGATATCCACTCCAATTCTTGGATAAAATCGTAGATCCATGTTTTCATAAAAAAATCTATGATTTTTAATGTGATCTAATAAGTAATTCTTAAATTGTTGATCGGTAAGCAGCCATATATAGATAATTTTAATCCTTCCCTTTAATGGATATAAATTTACTATTAGCGATGGATTATATTAGATAAGTTGATCTACCTTTAAGTCCATATTAAATTATACTTATTGAATCTTGATTCTATAAAATTGATTGTAATGAATTTTTTTTCAATTATCGGGATTTTTGGTGAGGGAACTTGGTTTGGTAAAGTCTTTTTGCATTTAAAATATGTGCACATGATATAGGAATTTCTAACCAGTAATAGACATTGATTAATATTGTTTGTAATGTTTAGATTGTGTGTGTCTATGTGTGTTTATCCATGAGTACCATTGTGTAATATGGTACACTTTTGATTTTTCATAGGGTGTGTGTGTGTGGTTAATGATACCAATGAATTATGTGATATGATTTAGTCTTTTGGACTATGCATTATTTCATGTGAATTCCTAACTTGTAGTAGATTGTATCTAGTATTAAGGTGAAATGTGGATTTTTATGGAATGGTTATCAGTAGTAGAGGAGTATGTATTAGTGTGGTGTGGTGAAGATGATGGCGATAATACCTATAAACAGGGTATGAGTAAAATTCCCTTGTAGATAGACCTGAGATATAGTCTGGGGTATAAAAATAATTTTTTCCTAGCCTGATATTAGACAAAGGCATTATGACCCTGTGGTATGATCTAGTAGAGGCAGGTGAATAATGACCTTGTGACCTGGCATGTGATTGACCTAGTTGTGTGATGGGCTTATGGCCTAACTCGAGGCTTGATTGGATATGTAACATGATCTTAAACATGTTTTTTCCTTATACCATGATTTGATATGTGATGATGTATGATACATGTCACGACCTGTCCTCGAGGCCCATGTCGTGGCTACCACAAGCCCGCTTTCTATAGGCCTGGGGCTGGCGACTAGTACCAAAGGCATTAATCTCGATATAAAGGGAAGGAATATCCTTTATTAAAGTAGAAAAACACAACAGATGTAAGCACAAAGTAATACTGAATACAAAAGTAAGTGATGAAAGGAAAGGGGCCAGAAATAGAAGCCTAAAAGTAAAGTAAATACAACAGAAAAGCTAGTACAATAACAGTAAAGTAAAACATCAACTACTGAGTCATCCTATGGGAATCCCACCTGAAGGGTGGGCACAGATGGCCTCCTCAGCACCTTGGGTCCATCATTCTTCTCTGTGTACGTATCTCCAAGTGGTCCACCTTCGGGTATCATCTAGATCAATAAGACACTACCACGATCAGTGATGGTCGTCTTCTGCATCCAACACAACGTAGTGCGGGCATAGCCCATGCTGGGGTGAGTATACGATAATCAATAGGGACCCCGAGACCCCCGAAGGTCTCCTTGAATCCACGAAAGATAAACCACATAATAAAGATACAATCACAAAGTAACAACCAACTCTAATTAGGTATATGAACATACATATACCTAAGTCATCAACCCCAGTTCGTCTCCAACTCTCGAGCCAAAGAACAACCCAGTCCACACAGGAAAAAAGTCAACCACATCGATGATAAATATTGAAAGTCAATACTCAGGTCACACAGGTATACATCTTTCGTATAGCGATAGAGATTATCAGATGTAGACATTAATTCATCTAAGTTGTCTGACCTACACAGGATACAAGACCAGCAAAGTTGTCAGACCCACACAGGATACAAGACCAGCTACTCTGCCGGACCCAAACAGGATACAAGTACAGAGTTCAAACTGCCAGACCCACACAGTATACAAGAATAGTAGTCATCATCGTCGAACCAACGGAAGATTCCAGTATGGTAGTCGTCACTGTCGAACCCACAGAGGATCCCAGTACGGCAGTTGATGCTGTTGTAGCCAGCTCTAGGGTTCTTGCACACAACATGCTCAATTCTGGGAGGGTTCACTCCTCGTGCAAAGGGGTTAGATCCATTATCTATCACGAATTCCATAGTTTATGTATCCAGAAGTTCCATATCATCAAAATAAACCCAACGTGATAGACGGCGCGTCAGTCAGACGCCCAATCTGAGAGTTATTGGTTTTTCTGTTCTAGGGGCCCGATTGGAATTACGCTCCTTCCAAACCTGAACATTTTCTAAATTTTTCCAAAACTCACTTATAGTATCGCAAAAGGACTTCTTTTCCACGAGGGTCCCCTTGCCGCAGACGGTGCGTCGATCGGACGTGTTGTCTTAATGTTATTCACGTTTAAGTAAAATGGGCCCGGCCCATCAAGCCCAGTGGGATGGCGGGTCGGCCCAGCCTGGTTCGGCGGGTCTGACCTGGTGGGGCACGGTCTGGCCCGGTGGGGTGCGGCCTGACCCAATGGGGCATGGCCCGACCCGGTGGCAGGCAGCTCGGCCCAGCGGCTGGCCGCGGCTCGGCCAGCTGGTCGAGCCGGTGCGGTGCCCCCCCCGCTGATTTCCCGAATTGGCAGCATCGAGCGGCACCGCCCCTCCTGTCCGGCTGGCTTTTCTGGTGCAAGATGCTCACTCAGGCGGGCTTCTGTCCTCCACATGCGGTGCCAGGTGGCACTGCGGCCTTCAACGTAGCCGACAGGTGGCCGGCCGGTTCAGTGCCTAAGCGGCTCGCGGAGCACGGGCCGCGGTCTTCCGCAGTGCGGCACCACAAGGCGTCGTGGTCCTCCTGTCTAGCCGATTGTGGCCAGTCGGTTCTTCTTCATCCGAGTGTCCCAGTTGCGGGTCATGGTCTCCTCTTCCCGCTCGGCACCCATTTCCATGGACTCTAACGAGCCAGCGCATGGCCACCGTTGCCGCCACCTCTTTCGATCATCACTGCCTCTTCCATCCCTGCCTCCATCGCAAATAAAAACAAGGATCAACTGAGGGTCATCGGGCCATGTTCATTTGGCTCGCGCCCTCCATGTTAGGCGGAAAAAAAATTCCAAATATGATCACTTGCATTCAATAGGAATGCAGGTATAATTTATTCAATTTAAATTATACAAACCCCGTACCTTTCAATTGACGTCGCACATCGATGAGCCACAGAAGACGAGTGTCACGGTAATCGGGCGTTGCAGAAGACAGTGTCGCGGAGAACAGTGTCATCCCGTCAACGTTGGAGGAAGAGTCGTTGTCATGATGTAGGAATAGAATCTGAAGATGAAATATATTCCTTGACGTCGGGGTGCGTCCGAGGAGGAAGCGTCAATGGAAGAAGATCTTTGTGTTCTTCATTGGAGATGTTCTTCGTTGAAGAATGGTGTTCTTTGTCGAGAGAGGAACACATTTCTTCTAATTCTCCAGATGTTCTCCCATGAAATATTTTCCACATCAAATACTATAATTAGGCATCCCCCGTTTTAATATAATTTTCATGTAATTCAAATTGATTCAAAAAAGTTTCCAATTAATTAATGAAGATATTAATTAAATGGGTTGGCATAATCAATGGTGGGAGGTGGAAATTTTACATTAAAAGAGTGGAGCTGTCAAATTAATTAATGGGTGTTAATGGGGAGGCAAATGGGTTTTGGTTTGTGTGGGCCCCAACACACTAAATCTTCTCATGGGAGGATATGTGAGGTGTGGGCCCCATCCCAACTTCCCCTTTGGTGGAAATAACCATCTCTTAAATAAAATTGTACAATACAACAATTTTATTTAATTCGCTGCAAATCCAAAAATAAAACTTCCACTCCCAACCAAACCCTACTATAGTGGAGGTCTTCTTAAGAGAATACCAGCACTACGAGTTCATTGGTGCCCTTGGGTTTCAATTCTGAGCACCGATTTAAAAGATAGAAAAACTTGCATGTACGTTTACTAAACGTACCCAAAAAAAACATCAGTAAATGATTCTGGGCACACCGGGCCTCGGAATCGGGTTCCGTCAGAAACTATGGGCTCATAAAATTACAAAGAATTTAAAAAAAAATCCTTTATATTTACGGGTCATTACATTACCCCCACATTAGGGCTTTACGTCCCTGTAATGCTACAAAACACACTAGGGAAACAAATGGTGGTACTGAGCACACATCTGAGCCTCCCGCTCCCATGTGCTCTCCTAGAGGTTCCCATACTACCAGAAAATGTGCACCAGAGGAATTGAAAGTCCATGTAGGACCCTCTCTGATCGATACTCGATCTCCACCGGGACCTCTGTGAATGTCTCCCCGTCATCTATGTATATCTCCCCGTGATCGATGATGTGGGTCTGGTCGTGTATGTATCTCCTCAGCTGAGATATGTGGAAGACACCGTGCACCTGATGCAACTGAGGTGGATGTGCCAGGTGGTAAGCCACCTCACCTACTCTGCTGAGAACCTGAAAAGGTCTGATGAAACACGTAGATAACTTTTTTCCCCATCCAAATCTCCATAGACCCCCTCGAGGTGAGACCTGTTGGAAAACATGGCCTCCATCCTCAAACTTCAGTGGTCTCTATCTTCTATCAACATAGGACTTCTGTCTGCTCTGTGTCATATTCATCCACTCCTGGATGATTTGAACCTTCTCCGTTATATCTTGAACCATCTCTAGTCCTACAAGTGCTGACTCCCCTGGGTCAGTCCAGCATAGAGGTGATCTGCAATGTCGGATGTACAGTGCCTCATAAGGTTCCATCCCGATGGTAGAGTGATAGCTGTTGTTGTAAAAAAACTCCACCAAGGGTAAGTGATCCTCCCAACTGTGACCAAAGTCGAGAACACATGCACGAAGAATGTCCTCTAGAGTCTGAATGGTCGCCTCATTCTATCCATCCGTATGAGGATAGAAGGCGATGGTCAAGCGAAGATGCGTCCCAAAAGCCTCCTATAATCTCTTCCATATCTGGGATGTAAAATGAGCATTTTGACCAGAGATGATAGTCGATGGCACACCATGAATCTGTATGATCTCTTAAATGTAGAGGCGCCCCAAGATCCTTACTAAGCCCTGCTCTCTAATCGGTAGGAAGTGGGCCGACTTGGTGAGTCGGTCTACGATAACCTAGATAGAGTCGTGTCCTCTAGATGTACATGGAAGCCCCATCACGAAATCAATGGATATCCCATCACACTTCCACTCTAGGACCTCTAAGGGTTGTACCAAGCCTGATGGTACCTGGTGGTCTGCCTTCACTTTCATACATGTGAGGCATCATGAAATGAACTCTGAGCTGGTGATATCCTGACCTGAGGTATATCTTTGAGAACCATTGTGCTCCCTTGAGTTGATCAAAGAGGTCCGCAATATTCAAGAGAGGGTACTTTTTCTTCACAGTCACCAAATTCAGGCGACGGTAGTCAACACACAGTCGTAAGCTCCCATCTTCCTTCTTGGAGAAGAAAATCGAAGAAGCCCAGGGTGAAACACTGGGTCGGATAAATCCTTTCCCCTTCAAGTCCTCCAACTGTACCTGCAGCTCACGAAGCTCGATGGGGGCCATCTGATATTTTGGAGTAGATATCAGTGTTGTCCCATGTTACAAGTCTATGTAGAAGTCTACCTCTCTGTGAGGAGTTAGTCCTGGGACATCGTTAGTAAAAATGTCCACGTACTGATCCACCACTATAGGAAAAAACGGACTCCACACATCAACCGCTCTGAGGATGATACTAGCCAACTAATGTGTGATCGGTTTCTCCCTCCTCTTTGTAAGTCCATCCCACATTGCAAAGGATCCCTTCTCACCGGTGAAGATGAACTTGGTCCCATCCGTTCAGACACACCACTCTTTGTGCCTAATACAGTCGATCTGAGCATGGACTGTGGATAACTAGTCCATACCCAAGATGATGTCGTAAGGCCTCGACACCGCTATAAGAAGATCCAAGACGAATCTCTCGCCTCCTAGAGTAGGATCACACTGCCGAAACCAATGCGTAATCATCGAGTATGCTCCCATAGGAGTCTCTAGCCGCGAGTATCGAGCCAATGGCTCCGTCGGAATATCTGATCTTTGAACAAGGGAAACGAACAAAAAATAATGAATCTCACCTGTGTCTATATGTACTACAACAATGTTGGAGTGGACACAGATAGTACCTCAAATAATCTCGAGTGCGCCGTGGTCGTAGGCCTTGACTGTATGGAGGTGAGCCTGCCTCTACCCGCTAGCTCCCTATGTTCGGGGTGGAACTCTCGGTGGTGGTGGTGGTAGAGCCTCGAAACATCGTCCACCACCCGCTGCTCGGCCAGCTCCTATGCCTCGTCTGACTGCTCCCGACGGACCACCACGGTCAAACCGCTGCCTCTACCTGGGAGGTCCTACTACTGTCTGCTGCTCGTCTGCATGGCGGGTCGGGCAGTTACGAGCCATGTGGCCCTGCCATCCACATGCATATCACTACCTGCTACTCATAAGACTGGCTTTGTTTCGTGTGCCCTGCACCACCGAACCTATATCCTGAGGTCACCCACCTGATGGCCTAGTCTACTTGGACTTCTGTGAAATCTGTCTACTGCTGGATAGAGAAGACTCCTCTACCTGTCGCCTTGTGGTGGGTCTCGCTACTGGTGTTTGCTCAGCAAGGAAAATCCCCACTAGAAGGGCTCACTCTAGCGCCCCTCCTATGTCAGAATACTGAGGGAAATCGTCGAAGCAATGATCTCGTGCCTGAGTCCCTGCTCGAAGGTGTGGGCCCTGAAAATTGGGTCCCATACCATATTTGTGGAGTAGTGTGAGAGGTCAGTAAACCTCATTGAGTACTGAGCTAATGTCATGCTTCCCTACTGCAGATGTAGTAACTCCGAAATCTGCACCGCACGAAGGGTGGATGGAACAAACTCTGAGTGGAAGAGACTCTCGAAGTACGTCCATAGTAAAGATGCCTCATCATGCACCTGGAGCATCAAGCTCCACCATCTACCTACTGCAGCATGAAGGAGACTCACGATAAGGATTACCATAAGGTCTGGTGGTGTCCCCACCAATCTGAAAACTCTGACGACAGCCTCCAGATAATCCTTAGATACCTTTGGGTCTGTCTATCTGCAGAACCTGGGCAGCCTCTATCACTGGAACTCATTTAACACACTCAGGCGGCATGCACTCTCTATTGTTGGGGCTGCTGGTATTGGTGTCCCAGTGGGTAGTGGTACCGCTGGTGCCTCCACTGTGATGGGGCCCTGCAACGAGTCTTGGTCGCTCGGTGGGATACCATCTCATACGTAACTCGGAACCCTAGATAGCTGCCTTTCTAGGTCAATCCTGAAAATAAAAAACTATTCCATGGTCAAATGGTATACTTGGTGAGCTTACACAAAGTAATCACAAAGAAAACATTGGAAACACACATGCAATCAGTGTTTTCATGCAATGCGTCAAAAATCAGAGGTTAGGGTCCTGGTGTATGGATACGTCGGTCGCCGCACCAACACTGGACTCCCTAGAATGAAAACCACAATCAATACTCTTAATACTATTCCTTCATAGAAAAGAAATATTAGAGTCCTGTGTTCTGCGGTAGAACTGACTCCTATGATACCAATTTCTCACGACCCATCCTCGGGGCCCGTGTTGTGACTACCCCTAGCCCGCCATCCATAGGCCAGGGGATGGTGACTAGCACCAAAGGTGTAAATCCCCATAGAAAGGGAAGAAATTGCCTTTATAAAAGTATACAAACAAGATAGATTACGCAATAGAAGTAATCACAATGTAATACTGAATACAAAAGTAAGTGCTGAAAGGAAAGGGGACGAAAATACAAGCCCAACAGTAATGTAAAGTACAACTGAAAAGCTAATACAACTGCAATAAAGTAAAATAGAAACTACTGAGTCATCCTACGGGAATCCGACCTAAAGGGTGGGTACAGATGGCCTCCTCAGCACCTCGGGTTCGTCCGTCTGCTCCGTGTACATCTCGCGAAGTTGTCCACCTCTGGGTACCGTCCAGCTCTAAAAGACTCTACCTCGATCAGTGTTGTCTTTCATCTACATCCAACACAATGTAGTGCGGGCATAGCCCGTGCAGGGGTGAGTATATGATACTCAGTAGGGACCCCGAGACCCAAGAAGGTCTCCCAGAATTCATGAAGGATAAACCACAAAAGAAAGATACAATCATGAAGTAACAAACAACTATACTTAGGTATATTCCCATACATATACCTAAGTCATCAACCCCAGTTCAGCTCCAACTCTCAAGCCCAAACACAACCTAGTCCACACTAGAAAGAATTCAACCACATCAATGATAAAGATTGAAAGTCAAGACTCTGCTCACACAAGTATACATCTTTCATATAGAGATAGAGATGATCAGATGTATCCACTGATTCATCTAAGCTATCAGACCCACAGGGGATACAAGACCAGCTAAGCTATCAGACCCACACTAGATACAAGACCAACTACTCTACCAGACCCACACAGGATACAAGTACAGAGGTCAAACTTCCGGACCCACACAAGATACAATAACTATAGCCATCGCTGTCAAACCCATAGAGGATTCCAGTACGGTAGTCATCGTAGTCGAACCCACGGAGGATCCTAGTACAGTAGTCGATTCAGTCACAACCATCTCTAGGGTTCTCACACATAGCATGCTCGATTCTGGGAGGGTCTACTCCTCGTGCAAAGGGGGTTGATACATCAACTATCATGAAGTCTAGAGTTGATGTATCTTGATGTTCTGTCTCATCAAAAGAAACCCAACGCGACAGACAACGTGTTAATCGGACGCCCAGTCAGAGAGTTATTGGCTTTTCTGTTCCATGGGCTCGGTTGAAATTACGATCATTCCAAACCCGCCCATTTTCCAAACTTGTCCAAAAATCACTTAGATTATCGCAAAAGGACCTATTCATCGTGAGGGACCCAGTGCCGTAGACAATACATCGATCAGACAAGCGGTCTTAATGTTATTCACGTTTGAGTGAAATGGGCCCGGCCCATCATGCCCAGTGGGGTGGTGGGTCGGCCCGAACTGGTTTGGTGGGTTTGACCTGGCTGGGGGGGGGGTCGGCTCGGCCTGGTGGGTTGCGGCCCAACCAGGTGTGGTGAGGCCCGACCCGGCCCGGCCCGGTGGCTGGTGGCCCGGCCCGGTGATGTGCGCCCGGGCCACCGGCAGGCAACCTGGTCTGCACAAGGCGGCCGGGCCCCCAGATGGTCGCTGCTTAGCCAGCTGGTCAAGCGGGTGCGGGGGAGCCCCCCCCCCCCCCGATTTCCAGAACCGGCGGCATCGAGCAGCACTGCCCCTCCTGCGCGGCCGGCCGAAGCCGATCAACTGTCTGGTGCAAGCGGCCCGTTCGGGCGGGCTGCTTTCCTCCACACAAGGCGCCAGGCGGCGCCGTTGCCTTCATCCCGGCCGGCAGGCGGCCGGCCGGTTTGCCGCCAAAGCGGCCTGCAGAGCGTGGGCTACTGTCCTCCTGTCCGCCCAGCTACGTCTGGCCGGTTTTTCTTCAGCCGAGTGGCCCGGTTGCGGTTCGTGGTCTCCTCTGCCCGTACGACACCTAGTGTCGCGGTTCTCTAATGGGTCGGCCCGCGGCCGCCGTTGTCACCGCCGCTTTCGGTCATCGCCACCTCTTCCATCCCTCCCTCCATCACGAATAAAAACAAGAATCAACGGAGGGTCATTGGGAAATGTTCGTTCGTCCCGCACCCTCCGCGTTAGGCAGTAACAAAAGTCCAAATAAGTTCACTTGAATTCAACAAGAACAAAGGTATAATTTATTCAATTTAAATTATAAAAATCCCCTACCTCATAATTGACGTCTCACGTTGACGAGCTACGGAAGACAAGTGTCGCGGTAATTGGGTGTTGTGGAAGATGGCTTCACAGAGAACGGTGTCGTCCCGTCAACATTGGATGAAGAGTCATTGTCATGACACGGGAAGAGAATCTAAAGACGAGGTAGATTCCTTGAAGTTGGGGTGCGTCCGAGGAGGAAGCGTCAGTGGAAGAAGTTCTTCGCGTTCTTAATTGGAGATGTTCTTCACTGAAGAACGATTTTTTTCATCGAGAGAGGAACACCTTTCTTCTAATTCTCTAGAGGTTCTCCCATGAAATATTTTCCAATGAAAATATTATAATAAGGCTTCTCCCATTTTCATATAAATGTAGTGCAATTATAATTGATTCAAAAAAAGGTTCCAATTAATTAATGAAGATATTAATTAGATGGGTTGGCATAATCAATGGAGGGAGGTGGAGTTGTTAAATTTATTAAGGGGTGTTAATGGGGAGGTGAAAGGGTTTAGTTTGTGTGGTTCCCACCACACTAAATCCCCTCATGGGAGGTTATGTGAGGTGTGGGACCCACCCCAACTTCCCCTTTGGTGGAAATAACCATCTCTTAAATAAAATTGTACAATACAATAATTTTATTTAATTCGCTATGAATCCCAAAACAAAACATCCTCTCCCCACCAAACACCCCTATGGTGAAGGTCTCTTTAAGAGAATACTGGCATTGTGAGTTCATCGGTGCCCTCATATTTCAATTCTGAGCACCGATCCAAAATATAGAAAAACTCGCATGTACATTTACTGAACGTACTTGAACAAAACATCAGAAAATGATTCAGGGCACACCGGGCCGTGGAATCAGGAGCCATTACAAACTATGGACTTGTAAAATTTCATAGAATTTAAAAAACAATATTTGAAATTTCCAGGTCTTTACAATACATTCCAACCATCATGGAGTTGAAATAGATATGATAAGAACTCATGGTATTCTGGTTAATGTACAACCAACCGACGTATGATTGGTTTCCAACCTGACCATTTACCTTATATATTGATAAAAACCCTTATATACATGTACCTATATTGTCAAGGATTCATTTGTGGTGTCCTTCTGGGTTTTTACTCACACATTACATGGGTATCTCGATACGCAAGTAGATTTCATGGTCAATTATGAAACTAAGGGCAATGGACCTACATTGGGGAGCTGAGAAAGTAGAGCCTTTAGGATGGAGGAAATGTTTGGAAAAGATATAAATTGTTTTCACAGTATTTTAGTTTCTTTTCATTGGTTATATAACACTGGTTTAATTAGCACACTAGGATACTTATTTATTATTATTATGACCTATTTGAAATTTGTTACAACATGATAATGATGTTCATTTAGTTCTTTTGTGGTATACTGTGATTTTTGTTTACACTATATTGTGATTTTGGATTATTAATATTGTTACCGAGGGTATAGACTACCTATGGTACCATTTGGACCATCATTCTAAGTGGAAACCCTCTTACATATGGGGAGGTTCACCTTAGGCCATATAACTCTCTAGTATAGTTTGTGTGATTTTTTGGGGGGTGTTACACACTTCACAAGGGTTTATAAATTAGGGAGATGTATTCATTTATCATTTCTCTGACATTCTTGGTGGCATTTATTTTTATATGTGTTTTAATTTTTTAGTTTTCCCATTAAATGCTATATTAAATTGTTGTTGTCTCGTACAAGAATTTTTTATTTTGTCTGGTTATTTTTATATATTATTGGTAATTGGTGGAAATATTGTGTGTTAATGCTTCATATATACTTCAGGTTGTTATAATCTAAATGCTTCCATGTATCTTATTCTTTAATAACACTAGTCTCCAATCCCTATCCTATTTGAGATAGGATTAGGGTGTCATAATTGACTTATAACTAACCCATGTATGGTGTTTATGGGTCAGGTCATTTCAGTGAATAATTTCTTCATGATATTTTTCCTATTAAGACCATTTTTATAAATTTCAATATTCATTTCCAATACATTTGTTATTAATAGGACTGGTTAACTCTATATTGAATTAGTGAGGAACATATAATAATTTTCCAAATTTTCTATTAGTGTCTTTTATAATTCTTCAAATCTAATTTGGGTCCCTATAAATGGGATAATTGATATAGGCATAAATCCATATATGAGTTTAGTTGAAAACTCAACCACATTATCTTGGGAAAGACTGGTATAATCATTTGAAAATTCATCATTATACTCCCATTAAATTGGAATATATTTAATGCATAGATTTTCTATTTCCATTTCATCCAAATATCCATAATTATTCAGTATGAATATCCTTATTAGGGAATTTATTTCCATAATGGGTTCATAATCATCCTTTCATTAATATAGAATCATGCTATGATTTTGTATATTAAATGAGATTTCACTATCTTATAAATTGTTATTTGATCTATAGAGATTGGAAAAATTAGGCCAATTAACACAATAAACTATAGAAAAGGTAGAATATCTATATTTTTAGGATGTATCTTCCCACAAATATCAATCGATGAAGAGTTATAAATTATTTACGTAATAATCACACCACTATGTATTTTTCAATATAATTCAATAATTAATCTTTGTGGTGAAATTTCTATTCATTATTTTCATTCAAGTAAAAAAATCAATATTTTTCTAAAAAACATAGTTGTACAATGATTTAAACATAATAATAAATGTTGAATAATGAATGTTTTTAAAAAATCAATTTTCAATGGAATGATTCTATGTTATAATGTCAATAAAGACACTCGGGTTGAATCATCAACGATGGTAGTATGTTTTTCGAATAATCTATTTTCTTTTTTTATATATTTTTAGAGGGGGTTTGTCAATTTCCAATGATTATAAAAAATTATTAATGTTTGAAATTTAATTTAAAAATTTGACATGTATTGGGGTGAGTTTATTATCAGGGGAATAATATTATTATATCAAAAATATTTTCAAAACACTTCATTAAATAAACATCCACTACACAATTTGATTTTGTTCCGACTTCCAATAATTTAAGACACTAATCCTATAATCCACTAGGTTTATGATATTAATCAATTATTGTTTGCAGAAGTTAAAATATTTCATGATACCTATTTTATTTTGGGTTCCAATAATCCATAGAATCCATATTTCAAACAAGATGTGTCATTAATCCATGACATATCAATTTCAACATACATAATGTGAATTTAAATAATAATGAACAAGAAAAGGAATTCGATAACATAAACTTTGCATGTTATGGATAAAATAATTTGAAGAATTAATCATCCATTAAGGAGGATAATAGTATGGTTGGGTATTTTATAATGGTGAGATACAAATAAAAATAAATGTAATTACATAATTTAGTAGTGTTGTTGAGAACACACAACCAAAGGAAACACAAAGAACACACACTTGATAGAAATTTAGATGGGGTTGAGTATTGGGTTTCTAGTAGAAATGAATATATTATATGAAGATAAATTAAAACTATATAATTAATATAAATATGAAATAATCAGAATAAAATTTTATTAATAATAAAAAAATTATAAAAATTAAATTCTATGATAAGAAAGATGAAGAAGGACCGAGAAAATAAAAAAGAGTGGATCTTATGGTAAGAATATGAGTATCGAAGGTCCATAAAAACCAATGGAAATGATTTTTTATGCCAATATTTCATAATTAATTGTTGAATCTCTAACCTCTTGCAATGAGAAGTGTGGGATGAATCTATATCTCATGGCGGTGGACTATTTTCATTCCAAAATTTCTCTCCAAGTTGACTCTATCATATAGCTATCATGATAGCATTTTCTGAGTAAACAATATTCTAAAAATTTATATATTAAAAAATTTGAAATTCCACCCCCAAAATTTTATGACTATTTTACTTTTGGGTCGAATTATATTTCTATTTTCTTAATCCATGCGTTGTAGTCCTTATTTTTTAATATTTTTTATGGCCAACATTTGAAAATGTTTTAGGCTAAGAAAATTACACTAAATTGAATCACATTATTATAAAATGTTTTTTCCCTAAAAAGGAAAATTCTATCAACTAATTCTTAGATTAATTAGAATGATGAATTTAGATAATAGTCAATATTAGTATGTCATACTTCAATCCCACTCAGAATTATGGGCTTGAAAATATTTCTTATGTTAAGAAAAATTATTGGTTGACTTGGGAATTGAAATTTTTATTTGAGTTATAAAATGTTTTACTGGGACATATATATTTTTATGATAATTTTTGGCATAATTTATTGATCCAAAAAATATAATGTCACAAATGGTCTAGTTTCCTTCATAGATATGATGGGCCTTTTGAGTGGTCCATTTGGCCCTTAAAATAGATAAACTAGTTGATTATCTTGTTGAATGATTATTTAGAATTGGAATCAGGAACCCTAAAAACCCTAAATCATAAAATTTTGATTAGAAGGGTGAATGTTGTGATCAATATGATAAATGATATTGTATTCAAAAAAATTTGGATAATGTTTTTTGTATATTTATAAGATAAAAACCCATACATTGATTGGCAATATTTCAATTTTCAGTGATAAAAAATAATGAGAGTAACATAAAATAATTAGTAAATATATGATTTTAAATCCTCTAAACATAATTTAACACCTTAATATTTTATTGAATATTTATTTCAAATAAATTTAATTTCATTGAAAGATTGTGCTACACCCAACACCAAGTTCAAATGAACCATAATATACCCTGGATATTACTATTTAACATGATCTTTATAACAAATCCAATAAACACGGTGGTTTGAAAATTAATGAAAACATTTTAAACATAAGGTATAACGGTTATATATAAAGAAAACATATTGATAAAAAATTACTAATTTTTTTGAAAAGTATTTATTTTTTTCTAAATTCTATTTTCAAAAAATAGGTTCTATTACTTTTTGTGAACATATAATAAAAGTAAATTTTGAAACTTTTAGAAAATTTAATTTTCAAAATGAACTATATTTTTTGAATTAACATGTAAAAATTATATATGGGTGAATTTTTCATATTTTTCAGAAAATATTATTATTATTGATGATTAGTGAAAATAAACAATTTTATTGGAAAGTACTTTTTAATTTAAAAAAATTTTATGGATAGATTTAAAAAATGTTTTTAAAAGTAAAATTAGTAAAAATATATTATAATTAATTTAAAATAGTTAATAAAATTAATTTCATGTTGAATTTTGATATAAAATCTCCTTTAAATTTTTGATACTTTCTCTTTGGAAAACTTTTTTATCTTCTAGTCTATGGATATAATTTTAATCTAAATTATTACACTTCTGTGAATTAAATTTTAAAAAAGTTGTTCATTATTTTTAATAATTATAATTAATATTACATAATAATTCCCACTTAATTATTTACTATTATTAATAGTGAAAATTGTAAAAATTATTTACCCTAACCAAGGTTAAAACGAGTTTATCATGGGTTAATATAAAACTATAAGATGTAAAATAACATATAAACATGTCAAAAACAAAATTTATAGCTATATTTGGACCATATAACATATAATATTATATAATTACTCATTTTTTATCGTTTTTAAAAACAAAAAATATGGGTATACTTTATTCTATTCAAAAATTCCATGTCTGTCCTCTCCCTCAATTATAAAAGGACACCTCATCTTCTCTCCTCATGATATTTTCTAAGACCATTAGTTTTGTGAATACATTCCCAAATAAATTATTTAATCCCATAAACTAATATTATAGGACTTTTTTATATAAAATCTATCCTAGAAAGGATTTTTGTGAAAACATAAAGAAGTAGTCTGAAGAAGGGTAAACATCCTTAAGTGAGAATTTTATTTTATTTCTCCTTCAACATCCTTAAAATATTATTAAAAAATTATTATATAATAAAATTAATTATCTTACATATATGTATAAATTTTTTTGTTATGTTAATGAACTTGAACTATCTAATCCTTTATCAAATGGGAAACAAAACCATTGATTGGGTGTATAGTGGACTACCACCTTGGGAACAAAAAAAATTATTTTTAATCACCACTTATTATTTATGGATATAATTAAGTATATAATGATAATATAATATATTTATTATAAAATTATACTTACATAATTTTAATATCACAAATATCATATTACATTAAATTCCATAAGGAATACAATAACGTCACTCGTGTGTATGACAGTCAACCACCTCACAAAGTGATGTGATTCATTTTTGAATTACACTTCATATAAAATGTAATAAGTATTAATTTTATGTTCATATATTATATTAATTTAATATTAATAATTCTTTAAAATAAATATATCATATAATTTTTTACCTTATCATCCATTGAATAATTGATAACATCATTCGGGTTTACGGTAGACTACCACATCACAAAGTTGTGTGATTCATTTTTCACTAATAATTTACATAGATGGTAATAGAGGGTAAAGTTAATGAATTTTTGAGGTATATATGACATCATAATTACTCTATAAAGGTGATATATTTTTTAATTCCTTTATTTTAATCCATCAATAAAATGGAAACAATGTTCATGTGTACATATTCCTTAACATATCAATGAAAAGTGCACCTCATTTTCAATATTTGACAATAATAGAATACTATAAATAAATATATAATTAATATATATTATATTTATATCATTCTTACAATTCATTATATTATTAAATAATGATAAAATTTAAAGTATTCAAAATAGAAAACAAAAAAAATGCACAAAATATAGTGTAGTCCTTTCCTGAAATATGATTTTAACAAGGAATTGTTGATAAATGGCTAATAAAAAGTTAACAGTATATCATATATAGTATTATAAATATTAATACTGTTATTTAATATATATATTATAAACTTATATTTATTATACAGGAGGTTTGAATTTGTAGGGAGGAAATCAATACTTAAGGTAAGAGATTTTTATCCAAAATTACCATCATTTTGACATAAAATTTGTTATTCAACAATTTATTTTATAAGGTGTACATACATACCATTGGAAAGATATATCAGAAATAATATTATTTTCATGATATTTAAATTTAAATTTTATTTTAATATTTAATGGTACTTACAATTCTAAATTTAGCAAAGAGTTAATGATTTTAAATTATAATCACATCATTTATAGGGATTGTTTAAGATTATGTTTATAATAATGAAACCATATGATCTGTATATAAAGAAACTCATGTATTTTCTTCTCTATTTATTTTTATTCAGAATAAAATTTCCCATTAATTTTCCACTCTTTAAGTACTTAAGGGATCAAAAATATGTTTTTAATAAAAAATGAATTTATTTAAATCTTTGGTCGAATGTGATTTTTCTTCCATATCTATGTTTTAAAAAAAATGTTTTAAAAATGTTTTTAAAAATATAGTTTGTTTTTTAAATTTATTTCTACCATTTTTTTACTTTTAAAATTAATTTTAAAAGTAATCATCATGTAATTTTCGAAATAAGGCCCTTTTAGATTTTATCATAAATGGGAAAACAAATTTTTTTTAACATGTACAACATGAACGAGATTTCCCCCACCATGAAAATTATATTCTTTAATGTTCCATAATAATTTTAAAAGTTTAGATCCAAATAAAAGTAGTTTGAAATTTTTTTATCATTAAAAAGTGTTTTTTCAAAATGTAAACTTTACTTTCCTCAAGAAATATCCCATGTTATCTTTAAAAAAACTTTACATATGTGATGAAATCCATTGATGTAAATTAATCTTTACTAGATATATTATCCAATAATACTATTTTTATTCTTTCTTTGGATGGTTTATGATTATGATAATGAATGTTTTATGAAACTTGTTTCTTTTCTATGGGTTATGCTATGATGAAATGTTTTATTAATCCCATTTCATTTATAGGGTTCTGATATATGGAATATTTTGTAAAGAACATATATTTTTCAATGGTTTTTATATGATGGATGGTTTATGATATGTCGATGCACATATGTATGATTTTATTTATGTGATGGGTGGACCCTATATCTACCTACATTAAATTTGTTAAATATTTAAATATCCTGAGATAAAAAGAAATGGAATGGAGGGTGATCTGAGTTTATTATGTGATTTTTCCACTATGATAGTCTTAGGAGTGAACCTTGAATACTATAATGGTTTGGGGAGTGAACCTGTTCCCCTATGATAGCTTTGTAAATTAGACTTTACTTATATACAAATGATTTTCTATGATTCTGTTTATACTGCAATTCTATGTCTTATGTCAATGTTATACTCTCATGTATAATGTTATTTTATTTTCTAATTAGTGATGTCTTATGAACTAAAAATATTATTGAATTACTCAATATTTTTATCTTTTAAATTCAAAGTTTGGTTTTCTTAGGTTATGGTCTTATTATCATACCATTGTGATAATGTTATGATTATGTATTTTCCTTATTTATCATTACTAATCATCTAATGTCACCCATTCTTATGTTTCATTTGCTTGAGTTATTATGATAGGTATTTCATTTAATATGTCTAATAAGGGTTCTAGTTATGAGTATCTAAGTAAGAAATGATGTATAACAATTATTTATCATTTATTTATATTTCAATGTCTCCAAAGGCATTATACCTTTACAAACCTCAAGCATTTGTTTTTGTAATGTAATGAATATTCATAAAAACATGCAATAACTATTTTTAAAAATCTTAGTTTATTATAATTGGTATAAGAGGATAGATTTTGAAAACTGTTGGAAACTATGATACAGAAACATTCGTGATAACCCTTTGAATAAGCCTATGTGTAGGGTAACATCCTAATGTTTTGGTGAGGAATATATTATGTGGTTTAAATAGAAACACATCCCTATTTGGATACTACAAGTGGATGTGGTTTTGGATTAGATGTACCTTGGGGTAATAATTCTAAAAAAGGAACATTTTTCTTGACTTTTGTGAAACATAGTATATGGAAATGGGCCTTACTGTGCACTTAGTTTGACAACTCTAGAAGATATGATTTGGTTAATTAAAATTTTCTTTATTAACCATTTTGAATGATTTATATAGATGATAACAATGAATACCCTAGGTTAAACTTTAGGTTTTATGGATTCTAATGAAGGTTTCTTGTTTTAGACATCCCTAAAATTATTTTCATGACTATGTATTTTTCTACAAATATTATTATTGATTATAATATTATTTTTTGAATTTAGTCTATGGATAGAACCCGAAGAAACTTTGTTGAAGATGAATGAAATATATAATTCATTGATTTTACTCCTATAAAGCTAAATATTATGGAATTTGGAATAAAAAATATAATTTATAGGCTCATAAAAATTTATCAAGATATGGATCATGCTGAACTTCCAAACAAAGAAAAGAGGGAATAACATTCTATTATATAAGGTCCTAGTTCTTTCTAAATTATAAAATCTTTTTCATTCTACCAATTTTATGTTTAAATGCCTAAATAATACCTAACTTGAATTGAACATAAATTCATGGATCTATTATTGGTGTTCAGGACTTGTTCTAAACTCGGAACCTAGATTTTGGGAGAATTATACTTGATTCACGATTATTATAAACCATACAGATACTAAAAACTATGCTGGGATATACAGTGTGATCCTAACAGATACACAGTTTGACACACCTTGTGATTTGAAGACCACAATTGTGCCAGTATAACTACTGTTTTTGACAGTAGGGTGAGATGTGGTTTCCACATGGTTAGTCAAACCATGCATACAAACCATGTGAGGTGACCCTTCCAACAGTAGTGGGTGCACGGTTGGTGCAAAATTTGGCCAACTGTACATCCAAACTGTGTGACCCAACAATTTTGGTAATATTATAAATTTTCCATTAATTTTATTAACTTAAACCAGATTTATTTTTCTTCCCATATTGGCGGCTACAAGAAGATGGGATCCCTCATTTGAGAAAAATTATAGACTTTGATCCCCCTCCTATGTCTGATCATGGAACTAAGAACCATTCATCTCATTAGATCTACATCAATGAGAAATTGATTACTTTTTGCCATTCTTAGTTTGGTTTGGTATTGGTTGTGCAATTTATATTCAAGCTAATATGTCATATTTACCCTTTCCTTATATGTTCCTTGATTTTCTATCGATATAAGTCAATTAAAATCCTGATACTGGACATGAACTCAACTATGATCCTATGGTAGGTGGTCTCATTATTTTCCCTCAATGAGGTCTTTATATATATTTAATCATGTCATGCACCAAATTATCTAAGCACGACCTTTATGTTGTAGTTTAAGCTTTTATTAATATGGATAAGTATGACCCATGTAATTAATGAGATAGTTGATAAATGATAAAAAGAGAAGATACTTCAATTGGAACCACCCTTTGGGTGTGTTGTATAATTAATTGAACCACCATTGGTGGAATATGAATTCGATTAATTTTTTGGTGTTTTCCCCCCTTGAAAATGTATTTTAAATGAGTAATTATAAATTTCAAATTGAATTTATTAAAGAACGGGAAAGGATTACCATATTCCTAGTCTTTGTCCAAGTAATTTCTTGTTTAATCAAGAATTGACCTTAATAATGAAATAACCACATTAATAAATTAAGTAGATAAGCCTCTTAATCTTAGCCCATTACTTGATCCACCTTTTGAGGTTAGTTTTAAATGTAATGATCATGACGATGACCTCGACCTTTTTAAATAATCTTGATTTCATGTTTATTATATGCCTTGGGTGACACATGGGTTCATATACGAACTCCATGGATAGAATCATTTAGATACATCATTTCTTACCCATATGAGACACTTTGAATCCCTTGTAGACTACCAAGGAAAAACTCAAGGGGACTGAATGTTTTATGCTTGAGTGATACTTGGGCTCCATATTTATTTCGAAGGATGGACATAGATGAAAAATTCTCTATATTCCCCAGTAATACCTGACACCCTTTTAGATTTCAAAGGATGGAATCAGAGGGAAGTTTATTTTATATATTCTAGGAGTGATACATTGGTTCGCTTCGAGTTCTTCAAAGGGTGGAATAAATGATGATGGTGATGATGATACCACACCTAGAGGGATACCTGGGTTCTCATGAGGATCTCAATTGATAGGAATGTTGGGTGTTTTGTTCATGACATTCCTATACTGATACTTGGATTCAAAATAAGTAAATAGGAGGATGGTATCAGGTTCTTAATTTAATATTTAATGAAATTATCTATATGACATGTTTTTCAAGTAAAATCACATTCTTGGATTCAGTTAGTGTCTAATACCTTATAGATGTCCAGGTTAGGCATCTCTTCATCAGATATCTTGACGAGGGATGTTGGGACAGGTTCTAGGTCTTGAGAATAATTTATTAAATGAAATAGGTTAATTAATCGACTTTATTATAAATATATGTAGGACTAACTTCTTATTCATAGATTTTCTAGATTAGACTGAAGCATGTAGCACATGTGGGTGTCCATGGGAACCAAGATATTTATGGGTTGTTTTCTTCGATTACTTCTTTGGAATATTATATTACATCCTTCGCACTATTTTTATTATTTATTCACTGCCTGGATATAATTATACCTATAGGTGGTTACCTACTGGGATTATATCTGACACCCTATTTGGAATGATGATGGGTACCTAAAAGAACTATATGATTTTAGGTATGAAAAATGGAAATAACCCTACTGCATTTTATTTATTACTTCTTAAAATCATGGGAGCAGAACACCAAGCTCAGACGTGTCATGATATCTATGATAGATTTTGGGATTTTTGTCCTTTTTACATGTATTTTTCACCTTCCATGTATTCCTGTTCTAGATATTTAGTAGATACATGACATGTATCATCATCATATTATGTATATGAGATAACTTTTGGAAATTTTTATTTATATCAATTCAGATAGTTAATTTGTTTTCTGAATGATTTACTACTTACTATACTTATCAATTATTTTATATCTGATATCCTACCCTCTGTTGATGATTTCATAGTCTCCCCACCAATAAAACCTAGGCCCTAGTTGTTATTCTCCAGCCTCAGGTGTTTGGGGATATGCGCTTGAGGTAATGTGGCCAATCGGGCTCAGGGTTGCTTCAGTGAAATCTAATTCAGGGATGTTACAAAGCGGTAACCAAGATTTTCTTATTTTTTTCATTACATTTTTGAGATAATAGATTGGGATGTGAAGGAATATGAAATTTTGTAATGATATATGCTTGGGAATAGTTGACCCACGTATTTGAAAACTTAAATTTCCTTGAATGAAGTTGTTTTTATCTAGATTTTTAAAATTACAATTGATTAGATTCTACCATTGGGTAATGAACATTAATTGGGATGTTATAATTGATATGATTGTGGGTTTTATGGTGTTTAAAACCAATGATATTATGGTATTCAATCTCATGAATCATCTTAGGAACTTTATAGGATTCCCATGCCATTCATTATTCCATGACATATAGGATACATTTTCTTCTTACATGATCTTGAGATAGGTGTTTTCATAGACATACATATTGTTGTGATATAATTCTAGGTAGCGATTTAGATACATGGTTAGTACTTAGAGTTTATGTACAACCTAATTAATTTTATCAGGATAAGGCTACAGTAGACACCATAATCAGCCAATTTTGGGACACATGTTCATGGACCACGAGTCGCATGGACTGGAATGTGTTATGGTGTGTATTAGGTGGATTCCATATTTTGGTTAATGAAGAGTATTGGACATTCTAGAAAAGAATTTGGTGAACCATTTGGTTCAACCATTTAAAATGAATTGTTATATAATGGTTATGAATATGAGAATAAAATGTAAACTGAAATTGTTTATAGTAGGGAATATGACCCAGAATTGACCTTAGTTGAGGGAAGTAGTCTATATCTATTAATTTTATATGATTTATACATTTACATAACATGAATCAAGGTATATGTGTATGGTTGTGTTCTTATATGAAAATCTTGTAACTATCATATTTAAATATCTTCACTTTTATAGGTTGTTGAATCTTGATCTGATGTGTGCACTTGGCCTTTATAGTGGTATTCCACCACAATATACTCAATTCACAAGCCAGGAGGGTTCTAGTGACCACTATTTGGGGTTGGTGGTCCACGAGGTACCATTAGATCCTCCATTAGTGCTAGCCGAGGCACTAGTGATTGTACTAATCAATGGTGTTGAGGCACAGTTCTGTGAAGTCTTTATGCGCTTGATGTAGACCATTCAGGGAGCACCTTAACCTTCCTTGACTATGGATGAGTTGAATTATGAGTTCTATCAGTTGCATCCCCCCATGTTATTATGTGACGGTGGACCACGTGATATATATTCATTCATATCATCTTTGCTATATGTCCTTGAGAATCTCAAGACACCTCCAAAAGGATGTTAAATCTCACTAGTTATATTCTATTTGATTATTCCAAGATATGGTGGAATGTCATTAATTAGACACATCTTTATTGGAAGATATCATGGAGGGATTTTCATATGGCCTTATATGATTAATTCTCCCCTGCTACATTTTGGTTCGATAGTTTCTTAGAGTTCATGCACTTGGAGAAGGTCGCATTATCATTTATGGATTATTCAGCCAATTTTATAGAGTTATAGTGGTTCACACCTATTATGATGGGTGAATTTTCATTTAAAGCTAAGCGATTCGAGGATAGTATTAGGTATGATATCTAATTTCTTGGGAATGTATTTACGATGAACATTATTTATAAAATAGTGAATCATGAACATATCATAGATCATAACTTGAGATAGGTTGGGATTTCGAGCTAGGGTGGTTTTCACCTTGATCTAGTGCTACATCGACCAGTAGTGGGAAGTGTCATATGAAGATTCTACATGATAATATTAGTTTCTAGAGAATATACTGTGGTAGTCTGGTGAGGTGAAACCAGTGTAGTAGATTGGGGCATATGAGATCACAATGTAGGAGAGGCCTAGTCGAGCATCGATGTTGTGGAAATATGGGCCATCTGCAAGGTTTTAATATAACTTATCCTCCAATAGCTAGGGAGAGATGGTCTTCACTAAATCCATGTCTAGGATCATGGTCATAAGCTTCTCTTCAGGTACGGAGCTTGAGTTATGTCATCTGATCTGGCCAAGGTGGTGGTCATAGTTGTTGTAGTTGGACCCCAGATTTGTGGTGACAACAGGGAGGATCTTCATTGGGTATATATGTTGTATCACAGAGCCATAGATCTGGAATGATAAATAAAGTGCAACTAAAACTGTATGGGAAGAACCCCAGACCATCTAAATTTAGAAGTGTTATTCTAGTAGCCATTACTTTATCATATAATAATTTTGATACAGGTGCTTCATATAGCTTTAAATATGCTCCCATTGTAGAAATACTTGGGCTCAATGTTTACTGTTATAATGGATTTATCATTCTTGATACTTTTTTGGGTATTAAAATGGATGATTTATGTTAGTATATGAAGTGATCCATTGAGATTGGTGTGTGTCACTTCCTATGGGAAATATTTTTCCTCGAGATGATAGGGTTTTACATCATTCGCGAGATGAACTAGTTTGTTCCCTTTCATGATTTTATTTATTGTTATCTCTGATGGGTGACTTTCAAATCAAAATTGGGAAGAGATTTTATTCACAAGGGTGAATGATATTTCCAACTGATTCATGTTGGAATTGATCATTATGGTTTGAGTAGGATAACAATCCATATTGTGAGTTTATATCTAGATAATCAGGGAACACATTAGATATATTTTCCTCTAGTGGTTAACTCTAGCATGTTCATTCTCCCAGAAGACTCTTTAGGATTACATCCATTGAGGGAGGTACAGTTCCCTATCAAGATAGTTCCAAGATCTAAATTGGTATCCATTACTGTTTATAGGATGGATACTATTGAGATGATGGAGATCAAGAGGTTTCTACAGGATTTAGGGGGTTTATCCAACCTAATAATTCCCCATGGGGTTCACCCATCATTTTTTAAAAAAATGTGGATGGTACCCATAGGGTATGTGTAGATTACCATAAATTGAACTAGATGATGTTTAGGAACCATTTTCCTCTACCATGAATAGATTATCTCTTCGACTAGATTTGAGGAGATGGGGTGCTCTATAAGATTAATTTGAGAACTGGTTTTCATTAAAAGTGTTTCTTAGACCCTTAGGCATAGCTCACATAACTTCTCATAGAAGTTATGGTCTATATGTGTTTTTGGTTTGGTCTTTCATTCTCACAAATGAAACAATAGTTTTCATGGGAATAATGAAATGATTTTTCCATCCTTATATGGGTTCGTTTGTGGTGGTTTTCATGGAAGATATATTGGTGTATCCTCACAATCAACATGACCATGGAAAGCATCTTGATATTTTATTTAATACACTGTGAGAGAATCGGTTATAGGCTAATATCATAATGTTACACATATGGATGGATAAATTTCACTTATTGAGTCACATTATCTATAAGATAGGAGTATCGATTGACCCAAAGAAGGTGAGAGTTGTATTTAATTTGGAGAATCCTTATAATGTCATTAGGACATAGACTTTGTTGGGGATGGAAGGATATTACATGCATTCAATACAATAATTATCACACATAGCATCAATGTTGATGAGCTTGACTAAGAAGGGTGTGAAGTTTTTATGGTTGGATGCATGTGGTTCATCCTTTCATGATCTGAATGGGATATTGACTTCAGTGTTGATACCAATTTTTCAGAACCAGTAAGGAGTTACACTATTTACTATGATGCATTAGTTATTGGTCTAGGATATGTTCTTATTGAGGGGGTATATTTATAACATATGAGTCTCGGAAGTTAAGGACACATTAGAGGAATTACCTGATTCAAGATCTCGAGTTTGATGTAGTTGTTCATGCTTTTGAGAAGTTAGAAAAATTACTTATTTGGAGAGAGTATTTCATTGTACACATACCATAAATGACTCATGTACATATTTTCACAGCATGATCTAAATCTATGTTAGCGAAGGTGGGTGGAGTACCTACATTAATTTGAATTTGATCTTTTCCATAAGACAATAAAGGCAAATGTAGTGGCTAATGCACTGAGTTGTAGGACTCAAGTACAAGTAGTTCAAGAGTCCAATAGCAAGTTAAAAATTATGGATTTGTTCTCTAAGACACACTTGGATGTGTATGATAGAAAGGGATTGAATTTATTTTCATCCATAGCTATGAACTCTACCCTACTGGAGAGAGTGATGATAAGAAAGCTATCAGATTCTTAGAGCCTAGTCCTACAAAAGAGCGTGGCATGTGGGGAACCTCCTTCTAGTTTTACTATAGGTGAAGATGATATACTATGTATACATGGTCATGTATGGGTTTTAGTAGACATGCATCAGAATTTGATAAAATACTTTCATGCTTCAGCTTGGGTAGTGCATCCCAACGTCACCAAGATGTATCAGGACTTACATCACCAATACCAGGGGATGAATATTAAAAGATATTTAGATAGTTTTTCATGTGGTGATCCACATGTCAGTAGGTAAAGGTGGAGAACTAATGAGTAGTCAGAATTTTACACCAGCAACCCATTCCCCGAGTAGAAAAGGATTGATGCTGTGTTGGATTTTGTGACAGGGTTACCATGGTCACTGTGAGAAAATTATGTCATATGGGTTGTTTTTTATAGGCTCACAAAAGTCTCTCATTTCCAACCTATCAGGGATACCTTTTTTGTAGATGATATAAGAAGTTCATATATCTCTAAAATAGTAATACTTAACAGGGACCCTTATAATATAATTTTTGATAGGGACTCCTATTTTACTTCATGTTTCTAGAAAGGCCTATAGAGGAATGTAGGTACACATGTGCTTATGAGAATAGAATACCACCCTCATACTGATGGCTAGTCAGAGCACAAGATACAGGTGCTTGAGGATATACTATGATCATAATTCCTATATTTTGGGGCTCTTGGGAAAGGAATATACCCTTGGTTGAATTTTTATACAACAATAGCCTTAAATATACTATTTATATAGTGAATTATAAGGATTTGTATGGTTTTCCATAACAATCACCCATGTACTAGTTACAGGAATGAGAGGAAGCTATGCTTTGACCACATCTCATTCAAGAGACTAGATTATAGGTTCAAATTATTTGGAAGTGAATGGGTATTGGATAGTCTCGATAGAAATATTATGCTTATCATCATAAAGGACTCTCATTTTCGGGATTGGGGATCAGGTATTTTCAGGTTCATCTCTGAGTTTGAGGCATATGTGGATTACAAGATAGGGTAAACTTTCACCATGATATGTCAGGATTTTTTAGACTTTGGAGAGATTCAAGCCAATATCCTATTAGTTTTAGTTACCTCAGAAGTACCCGGACATGCATGATAGCTTCCAAGTATCTCAGCTCCTCTATTATCATTAAAAATGTTCCCATTATTTTTATCCCATTGAGGTTGAGTTACAGGTTGATGCGTCCTTTTGAGGATAATCCTATATGTATTGTGGATCATAGCATGAAGGTTAATTGAGTCTAGTTCGTTGCTCTAGTACGAGTAGTATAGAACATGGATGTTTATTGGACGATACCTTGGAGTGGGAGGCAGACATATTTTCTTAGTGTCTGAAGTTATTCTCTTACGATTCCCAACCACCCATGAGATGGAAATTTAGGGATGAATTTTTTTAAGGGTGGAATTTGTAAGAACCTAATTCTCTATGTGGTATGAAATAATTTTATTTATTCCAATTTCTAGTTTAAATTCCTAAATGTGGTCTAATTTGAAAGAACCTTAAGTTCACGGATCCATCAGGGTTTTCTGAGGCTTGTTTGGAGCCCAGGACCCATCTGTTGGTTAGAAATAGGATTGTAGTACTATTAATAGAAATGGTGTGGGGTAGACTGAATGGTTACTGCAAATCATAAAAGTCAACAAAATGTGTTTTTATAGGCTACATAGTTTAAAAACAATGCAATTTTAGATTCACAACCATGCAAGTATGTCTGTAATTTTTCACAGTTGGCAAAGACACAGTTTTTTATGTTTAGTCAAACAATGTGTACAAACTGTGTTAGGTTCCCCTTCTTATAGTAGTCGTCGCCCGATTAGTCTATGGGTTGGATAACCATGTGGCCCCATAATCTGGGTAATATTATAATTTTTCCCTTATAATTTTTTTAACTTAAACTTATTTCTATTTTCTTCCTCTTTTGGTAGTTGTGGGAAGTTGAGATATCTCTTTTAAAAAAAATTGTATTATATGATCCATCTCCTCTGCCCAATCATAGAATCGAGTGCTGATCATCTCATTGGATCTATATCAGTGAGTAATAGATTCTTTTCATGTTTTTTCTCATTTTATTTTGTATTGGTTGTGATATTTATCTACATAATAATATACCATATTTCTAGGTCCTTCGTCCATTCTTCAATTTTCTCTCAATATAATTCGAATCAGGAGATGATACTGGATAATCACTCCACTATGAACCTATGGTAGGTGGCCTCATTCTTTTCCCTCAATGTTGAGTTATATATATGTGTGTGTGTGTGTGTGTGTGTGTTTGTTGTTATGATGCATGCCTGATTTTATGAGTGTCATCTTTGTATTTTAACATACTCCTTGACTAAAGTGGATAAGTATGACCTATTTAATTAGCAAGAGTATTGATAAATGATTAATGGTCTGGAACCTTGAATCATAACCAACCCTTGGGTGTGTTTTATAATAAATTGGACCACTATGGGTGGCATATGAATTAGATTAGCTTTTAGGTGTGTCTTTATCCCCTTCTCAAGGGATGTAAATTATTAACTATAAATTGTAAATATAATTGATTAAAGAAAGGGAATGGATGACCATGTCCCTAGGATTTCACCATGTAATTTCTTGTTTAATCATGATGTTCCATTTATAATTAAATTCCCACCTGAGGAAATTAGGAGGCTAAGACACCTAAGCTTATCCAATTTTCAGAGACACCTTCTGAGGTGAGGATTAAATTAAATTATCACATTTATGGACTTGACATAGTTAAATGATAATAATTTCATGTTTATTATATGCACTGGGTGACTCATGGGTTCATATAAAGATGACATAAAGGGACTCATTTGGATACTGTATTTCTTATGATTGAGTGACACTCAGACTCCCTAGTGGACTTCCAAGTATAGAGTCATGGGGGTTAACTATTATATGCCCGAGTGACACTTGGACTTATTATGGATTTATAAGGATGGACTAAGAGGTAAAATTATCTATAAAACTGAGTCATACATGGAATCCTTTTAAATTTCTAAGGACGAACACATAGGGTTGTTGATTTTATGTATGTCAGTGGTGAGACTTGGGCTCCCTTAGAGGACCTCCAAGTAAGGAATCCACAATAACAAAGATACCACACCTAGAGTGATACATGGTTTCTCATGAGGATCTCCATGGATTGGAATATAGGGTGGTTGGTTCGTGTAATGCATGTAGTGATAACTGGATTCCTAATAAGGAATTATAAGGATGGGCTCAAGTACATAATTCAATATTTAATGAAATGCTTTATATGACACATCTTCCAAGACAAAGAATAATATTGGATTCAGTTAGTGTATTATACCTTATAGAAGGCCTCGTTATGCATATCTTGGTCATATATCTTCATAAGGGTTGTTTGGATATGTGATAGGTCTTGAAAATTATTTATTAAATGGAATGGATTAATTAATTGAATATGATTATAAAGGGATACATGAATGTATTTTTATTCAGTGATATTTTGGTTATTTCCAAAGCAGGTAGCAGATTATGGGTTCCCATGAGAACTCAGACCATTAGGGGTTGTTTACTTTCAATAATTCTTTTAAAGATTTTATTACATCATGTACATTGTTATTATTATATATTCACTAACTAGATAGAGTTATAAATTTGGGTGGTTTCCTACTAGGATTTTACCTCACTCCCACATCAGACCATCAAAGGGTAACAAAACAAACAATATAATTGCATGTATGGATAAGGGAAAGAGTCATTCTAGTGGTCTTTGATTTCTTCATAGGATTGGGGGAGCCTAGGACCAATATCAGGCCTTCAATTCTTATTGTGACAGCTCTTGTCCTTTTTTACATTAGATACATGTATTGGGCACCTTCCATTTATACCTATTCTAGTTGTGTTATTGAGACATGACCTGTATCATAATCATCTTTTTTAAATGAGATTATTTATATAATTTTTTATTTATATCTATTCATATTGTTTATCTATTGTATGATTGATTTATTGCTTCTTCTACTTATCAATTATTGTATATCTGTTGTACTACAATATGTTGATGAGGGCATAGTCTCCCCATAAACACACCCTAGGCCCTCACTTCTAGTCAGTGGCCTCTGGAGTTTGGGGATATGTGTTTGAGGCCATGTGGATAGCCAAGAATGGGGAACCTTCAGTGGCATCTGGATCCAGTATGTTAAATGTTGAGTCTTCATGAGGCAATACCAATCATATTTTTCAAGTTCCACTACGCTTCTAGTTTTTTATAAATTGACAAGAACCCTTGAAAAGATATTTTCCATTCCATAATGTAAAAAACATGAACTATTTGTTTTAGTTTTTTATCATTTGGAATGAAAATAAGATCAATGGTGGAATATATTCAAGAAAATGAGTCAATAATTTGAAATTAACTCAACATAGTAGGATAAGTTTATGAGATCATTTTTCAATATCAACTTCCATCACATTTTTCATCTAAAAATATAGAAGTAATTCCTTGAGAAAAATCAGGAGGGAGAACTTGATCATAATTATGTGGAATGTTTTATATGAATTTTGAAGTGAACTTTAGTGATTATCATCCAAACTAAATATATGGATGGCTGATTATTCATTAGATTAAGAACAATTACATAAAGGGAGTTATCCATAAGGGATATAAATAGATATGAAAAAATCAATCTATTTTCTATCAAGGTGAAAAATAATAATAGAGTTACCCACAAATCATATGATTTTGATAAAAAAATAAAGATGGTATTCATGGGAAACACTAATAACCATGGGGGGAATAAGATTATCTTTACATTATGCTCAATATGTATCCAGAAACATGGAGGAATATATATTTAAGGGACTAAAAAATGTTTTATGTGTTGAAGGGGAGTTCGTTGGGAAATTTAATGTTGTATTGGTGTGAAGAAGATAAATAATTATTCGAATAGAGAGAAATATTGTTAGAAAGAACCACCAAAACACTAGTACCTAAAATGCAAGGAGTATGGAAACTATGCTAACTAGTTTGAAAATATTATGCTTTATGATTATGATTGATTTCAGAAACCTATTAAGTTGAGTGATAAGTGGAAAAACCATGTGATCACTATTTTTCATGAGGGTGGGATAATGACATGGAGAAAGGTATACATACCATCCAATATAAACCTAATAATGCCAAATTTGACTTTGGGTCTACCCACTACTTTATATCTGAATAATTTTATAAGGGTATCAAGATGCCACCCACATGGTTATATATAGAATTAGAAGTAAAAATCCTTAATGGTATGATGATCACATCTTAAGTATATGATTCCTCTCTAATTTATGTTTGTGGGAATGTGCTTTCTTAAAATATTTTCATTATTCCTATGTTTAAATTTGAATTATTCTTTGGAATAAATTGTATTTTCTACATAAATCCCACATTAATTGTCATGTATGGAAAGTGACATTTGATATTCCAAAACAACTTATGATTTTTAATTAGTTCAGTGATAGATATGAACTTACAATGGAAATCACATAAATTTTATGGGTTTTGATTTCTATTTGAAATGGTATTTGTTCTTAGATGGTTGGTAATGAACTCAAAATCAATGATATGCCTAATGTGTTAGAATTTTTTTCATGTCTTTTTAGAAGAGTTTCATGGTCTTCCATGAAGTCATGATGTTTAGTTTTCAATATAACTCATGCCTGGTTCTACACCTATTTCAAATACACCATATAGAATAGACTTGATTGAGTTGTGAGAATTTAAGAAGAGAATCTAGGATAATATTGAAAATATATTCATTTTGACATGTGTGGCACCTTGGGGTGCACCCATTCAATTTTTTTAAAATAATGATGGATAAATGTGACTTTTAATTGATTATTTGGAGTTGTACATGATCACAATTATGAAAAAGAATCCTCTACCCGAATAGGATGTCTTGTTTGATCAATTTCATGAAACTCATTACCTTTCTATGATCGAACATCATTATGGAAATCATTAATTATTTTTCAAGATGGAGGATGTACCCAATAAAACATTCAATATGAGGTATAAACATTATTATTATACAATGATATAAATTTTTATTTCTAATTCCCCACTATCTTCATGGATTTAATGAATAGATTCTTTATAGATTACCTTGGTCATTTTGTTTATGTGTTTATAGATGATATTATTATCTATTAAATGTGAAAGGAAGAGAATAATGATAACTTGGTTATTTTATTGAAGACACTACAGAACGAGAATGTGTATGAAAAATTTACAAAGTGTAAATTTTGGATACAAATGGATATATTTTTCAGTCATATAATTTCAAGAAAGGTTATATAAGTGGTTCCATCAAAGATAGATGGTACTGATTGTTTGCCCATACCAACCATAGTGAAAAAAGATCAAATGTTTTGTAGGTCTAGATAGACATCATCGATGGTTTGTGGATAATTATTCATGATTATCCAATACACTCAACAAGTTTAATTGGAATGGAGCCACGTTACAGTGGATAGATGAATGGATATAAAATTTTAAAGCATTAAAGTTAATATTAGTCAAAGCTCATATGATTACATTACCCTATTGTGGATAAGTGTTTCTAATATTTTTTGATGCATCAAAGAAGGTGTTGGTATGAATTACTATAAATAATGATATGGTTATAACTTATGAATCATGAAAATTGAAGAAGGTTCATGTGAAAAATTTCTTAGCTCAGGATTTGGAGTTAGCTATGGTAATTTTTTAATTAAATATATAGAGCTATTATCTTTATAGAGAAAATTATGATATATATATATTAATATAAAAATATTAATCTATATATTAAAATATAAATATTTTAACATGTTCTATAGGTGGTTGTTTAAGATGATTAAATATCATTACTTATTAATAAATTATCTCCTTAGGAAAGTGAATAAGATTCCCAATGCTTTGAGTTTAGAGGATCATGCTAGATTATAAATGATGAGGTCCACAAAAGATAAAATATTTCTAGATTTGGAAACGATGGAAATAGAAATCCTAATGGAAGGGGAGAAATATTATGTTTCTCAAATTAAATTTCAACCATCTATCCACGTGATGATCAATGATGAACAGAAGGATGTTATAGAGCTTCAAAAGATGGTGATAATTGTTCCTGAGATTAACCATGATTGTTATAGAATGATAATGTTCATAAACCATGTATATGTTCCACCCATACTAGATTTAAATTTTTTTCTAGAGGATTATCATATTGATTTAATGCATATTCATCTTGGACGTACAATGATGTATAGATATTTGAAAAAGTATTTCTGGTGGGATGGAATGAAGAGAGATATCATATACTTTGTATATATTTTCTTAGAATGTATGAAAGTTTAGTTAGATAGAAAAATTTTCAAGGGGGTGTAATTCATTACAAATACTAGAATAGCAATTGGAAATCATCACCATTTATATTTTAATGGGACTCCACAAATTTTCAAAAGGGAACAATGATATATGGGTTGCAATTGATCACCTTGCAAAATAAGCATACTTAATTGTTATGAGAGAAGATTTCATTTTTGGATATTATTTCACATATATACATTAAATAAGGTGTAATGTTGCATAGATAAATATATTCTACTATGTATGATCGAAATATATGGTTTATCTTTAAGTTATGGTGAATTATTCAGAAAACACTTTCTATAGAGTAGAGTTTCAGCACTTCATATCATGCTAAGAAAGACGGTCAGTCTGAGAGAAAGATTCAAACCCTATAGGATATGTTGAGATCTTTTAGTTTAGATTTCAATGGAGGTTTGGTAAATACCTTCTTCCAGATGATTTTTCATACAACAATATAATTCAAATGAGTTTTTAATAAATCATTACAAATTCCCCTATAAAAAGAAGTGTCAATATTCATCATTCTAAAATGAAGTCAGAGAAAGAAGATATCCAGACCTGATGTCACTGAAGAATTTCTAGGTAAGGTTATAGTCATTCAAAAACACATAAGGAAGGGATAAAGTCAATATAAAACTTATGTTTATAAGAATTTACATGACCTAGAATTTGAAGTTGGGGATAAGGTGTTTCTAATAATTTCTCTCTAGAATATGTTAATGAGATTTGGAAAGAATGGAAAACCAAGACCTAGGTATATCTATCACTTTGAAATTATAGATTGTATCAGTATTTTAGCCTATTGGTTGGTGCTTCCACCAATCCTCTCTAAATTATATGATGTGTTCCATGTATCTATTAGGAGGAAGTAAATATCTTACCCTTTATATATAATTAACATAGAGATTGTACCACTAGAAAAATAACTTTATTATTAGTAAAACCCATTTTCGATTATGGATCATTGATAGAAATATCTATGAAACAATACCACTCACCTGGTCAATGTTTTGTGATGAAACCACTTATTTGGGGAAGCTATGTGAGAACCTACTACGGTAATGAGGAAGAAGTATCATCAGTTTTTTTTAAAAAAGTTATTGAATTTATAGGTTGCAATTCATTTTAAAGGGGTAAAATGTAAAACCTTTAGATTTCAGGAAATATGTTTTAGTAATAAATTTAATTTCCTCGATAGCTTATGCTACACCTAGCACTCAGTTCTAACGAACCGTAATATACTATGAATATTAATTTTTTAAATATTCATTAGGATACAGGCATTAAAATTATTAGTATAAATAGGAATAATAAAATTACAAATTTCAATTATAATAATATTTTATAATTAAAATTTATTGATTAAAAATTCCTTAATTTTTGGTAAAGAAATTAAATGTATCAAAAAATGATGTTATTTAATTTTATGAAAAAATAATAAAATTAATTTTTTATTATTTCAGAATTTTTAATTTTAAAAATTAATTCATTTTTGGAATCAAAATATCAAAATTATATTCGGGTGAATTTTTGGGATTATTTTTAAAATAATAATTTTTTGATGAATAGTGTAAAATGCTGGTTTTTATTGAAAATATCATTTTCATTAAAAGAATATATAAATAAAAATTTTGTTTTTAATGTATAATTAGTTTAGTAATATTATAACGAAACCAATATATTTTATTGTAATCAATTACATATTTAATTTTGTTATATAATCTTTTTAAACAATTGAAACTTTTCTCTTTGGAAAACTATTTTTTCATCGAGTATGCTAGATTAATTTTAAATTAAATTCAGCCACTTCTGTGAATTGACATGGAAAAGTGTATTCCATTTTTGGAATAATTATAATTAATATTATCTAATTATTTAAACTTAATTTTTTCACAATTAATAGTTAAAATGGTAATAATAAATTACCGTGGTTAAGGTAAAAACTAGTTTTACAGGGGGTTAAACAAAAACGATATTGGGTAAAGTGAAATAGAAACTTGAAAATAAAAAATTTTATGTACAAATTTGGAACTTATAATCTATAATTTTATATAATTACTATTTTTTGATCGTTTTTAGTGTGAAAAATGTCATTACACTATATTATTTTTAGAAATTCCATGTGTGTACTCTCCCCCACTGATAACATACATCCCAATTTCTCTCTTATTTTAACATAAATCCACCTTAATTATTGAAATTCCTAACCAAATAACTTTTATAAATTCCATAACTCAACATATGATCCATTTTCTATTATAAATCATTCTGAGAAATTATTTTAGTTTAAACCAATATGAGTTTCTTGAAGAAGAAGTAACATTGTTAATCGAGCATTTTTTATTTATCATTCCAAATCCTTAAAATGTTAATAAAACATAATTATATGAAATCCTCATACTCATATATGTAATTATATTTAGGTTAATACCTATAAAAATATTGTCTCCCCACAAATGGGAAATAAAACTATGGATCGTTAGCAAACTATACCTCACGAACCGATATAATTCTTTTTTCCATCACCACATCTTTTGGATGTATATAATGATGTATATAATGATTATATATTATATTTATGATATAATTTTACTTATTTAATTATAACATCACATATAACTTCTTACTTTTTTTTCTATATGGTATTTGATAACATCGCTCATCTATACTAAGGACTACCCTATCCTGAAGCGATGTGAATCATTTTTCACTTATGATTTACGTGGAAGGTAATAAGGATTAATTTTATGTTGATATATGATAATAATGAGATATTAATAATTCTGTATCTTAGATATATCATATAATTTCACACCATTACATCCATTGAATAAATGATAGTGTTCTTCATGTGTACGGTTGATTGTAGCCCCGTGAAGCTAAGTGATTCATTTTTCACTAACTCTTTACATAAAAGTAAATAAACGATAAATTTATTGAATATATGTGATATATATGATATAATAATGAATCTATGAAGGTGATATATTATTTACTACCCTTTCATTTTATCCATCGATAAAATGTAAACAACATTCATGTTTACATAAGACTTACCATCTCTATGAATAGTGTAACTCATATTCTATATCTAAATTTAATGGATTTATAAAAATAAATATATAATGAATAAATATGATATTTATTTCATTTTTCAAAATCTTGTCATAATTTATCCATAATAAAATTAAAATGATAAAAAATTACTGACCAAATCATACATTTAAAAAAAGTAGTTAATACCTGAAAAATTATTTTAACATGCAATTGTTAATAAATGGATATAACAAATCATAATAAAAACATATTCGGAATGATAAATATGTGTATGGTTCTATAATATAATTATAATAAACATATATTTATTATAATGTAGGATCAAACATGTTTCAAGGATAACGATATTTAATGTAAGGGATTTTTGTCTCAAATTGCATTACTTGGGAATAAGATATGTTACGAACATATCTTGTTTTATGAGGTGTATATACATTCCATTGTAATTTTATACCATGAGTATAATTATTTTAAAGTTATTTAAATATTCCATCCATTTTTTTCTATAATGGTTCTTATGAATCAAAAGATACCATAGTGGTAACGATTTTATGTTACGATCTCATTGTTTATCGTGATTGTCTGTGATTGTATTCATAGTGATGAAAAATTATGATCTATATATAAATAAACACATCTATATCCATATACTATGGTTATTTATTTACAATAAAATTTTCCTTTAATATTCTCCTTTTTAAGTACTCAAGGGATAAAAAATATTCTTTTATGAAAAAACTCTTTGATTCCTATCTTCAGTAGAAAATGATCATTCATCAATATCCATTTTATTCAAATATGTATTAATGATGTTTCTAAAAATATACTCAATTTTTATAATTTAATTTATACCCTTGTTTATCTTTTCAAAAAAAAAGTATCTTCACGTGGTTTCCCAAAGAAGGCTCGTTCGGCTTTTAAAAAAATTTGAAAGGGTTTTATTAACATTTACAACATGAACAAGATTTACACCATCAGGTAAATTATTTTATCTAAACATTAAATTATATGTTTCAATTTTTATTTCAAATTAAAATAATGTTCAAAATATTATATTTTAAAAACAATATTCAAAGTGGAAATTCTCATCAAGAAAGGTCCCAATTTATCTTTCAAAATAATTTTCCATCTAAGATGACATAATTTGATGTAACATAATCATTACTCGTTATATATTCTAATGATACTGTTGAACCCTCTGGGAGAATTAGTTGAACTCATATTTTGATAATCCCAATTATTCTCAATTATAGTTTGATAATTCCTATATTGATTAATGGTTAATTACTTATTTCAGTATTTCTGTACACCATGCACATATTCATATATTATAATATTTACATTCTCTTCAGATAATTTAGTTACTTAATGGATATATATTCTAACTTAACCCTTTATGCCAATAGAATGCTTAAACAGACAAGTGGTCACCGTTACAGGACAAGTCTACTGATACGTGAAGGTCACCGATACATACAAGTCACCGTTATGCAAGCCTACCGATACAGACAGGTCACCATTATGCAAGCCTACCAATACAGAAAAGTCACCGTTATGAAAGCCTACCAATACTGAAAAGTCACCGTTATGCAAGTCTACCGGTACATGAAGGCTATAGTTACACGATAGGTCACCAGTACATTAAGTCTACCGCTACCGATCAAGTCTACCGACAGACATGAAGTCTACTGAATAGAAAGGCTACAGTTACACAAGAGGTTACCGATACACAAGGCTACCGACACACAAGTCTACCGATATCCAAAGCTACCATTCCAGAGAATCCGAAGCTGTCTTAATTTCTTTATCTTTGTTTAATCTAACCAACGGTCATATTAGGTATATTTTTAATGCTCTGTCAATTATTTAATGAAGGTTGTTGGATGTCAGGGAACTGTACCTCGTACCTGCATAAATAAATCATTACCTTTTCCGGAGCTCGTGCCATAAATATAAGAAGTCCCTATTGCTGCAATATACACGAGATAATATAAAGGGGAAATACAGAAGTGATCTAGAAGTGACATACACAAGAAGATATCATACAGATATATATACACGACCAAGAAGACACATAAGCTCATACACACTCATGCTTACTCAAGAAGAGCTCTGTGCTTTCACGACGATTTTGAAGAACTTCATCGACTACTTTTCACTATCTCTAAACCTGGATGTCAAACAGACGATACTCTATTTTCCAGAAAAAAAAACAGAAGAGGACTCAGAACCATTTCTGATCAATTCAAAGGAGGACAGAGCTACACTACAATCACTAGAGCCATTCTAAACTCTATATCTTGCTCAGTGATTTATTATTTACATTACGAGCAGAGTGTGTCACCAGTTTGAATTTACACACACACTGTCTCCGGAACCTTAACTGGAGGATCTGCAAATCCTCATTCAAACTCCATACATATTTTGTTTCCCATGTAGAACTGTGGTAGAGGTCTTTGACCTAGATAGCTGTAAACTGTTGTGAACCCCAATCCAGGGTGTGGTTCAAATTTATATAAATTTAAGAGGACTAACTCTCAGCTTGAAACTGAACCTCTTGGTTATATCTGATGGGCTTTATTTAGTTTTATCTAAAACCTTTTTATTCCACTGCAATGTGCTTTAAAATTTAAACCTCTTTTTAAAGTTACTCTGATAATTGAATTAGAATGTTTTTGCATTACATGCAAATCATTAGGTTAGTTTCAAAATCCAATCTGATCTTCTGATTAGATTTACTGGGAATTAATCAATCCCTTGAGAACCTAACTGAAAGTTTACTTTAGTTCAAATTCACTAAAATTAAATTAGTATTTTAAATTTGGGGATTTTAGTAAACCATTTTAAACAAAAAATTTAATTGGAACTAAATTCACCCCCCCCCCCTCCTGAGTGTCCACTCCGACCAACATTTGGTATCACAGGTTTAAAATATTTTCTGAGGTACTCTGTTTTTCAACTGTGATTTTAGTTGTATTTTAAAGTTATTAAAATTTATGTTATTTATAAATTTTTATCTCTTTAATTTTTTTTGTTTTAACCTAGTTATCATGGATAATATACTTGAAGGTGTTGTTACTAATAAACCACAATTTTTCAATGTAAACAATTATGCTCGGTGGAAAATTAAAATGAAAATTCATTTATAAAGTATGGGTTTTGATATTTGGACTGCCATAGAATCTGAATATAAAAGTGCCACTACTGTTAGATCTACTTGGAATGAAGATACTATGATAGCTTACAATAATAACTAAAAATCTATGAATGCTCAGTATTGTGCTTTAGGAGATGAGTAATTTAATAGAATATCTACTTGTAAGACTGCATATGAAATTTGGGATACTTTAAGTGTTTCTCATGAAGTAACAACTAATGTTAAGGAAATGAGATTGAACACCTATACTATTAAATATGATAATTTTAAGATGAAGCCTGATAAACCCTTATCTGATATGTATCTCAGGTTTAAAGAAATTGTCAATACAATGATCTCACTGGGAAAGGATGTTCCATCAAAGGAGCAGATCATGATAATTTTGAGATGCCTACCTAAAAGATGGAGGGGAACTTCTGTTTCAATCAGAGAATCTTGTGATATTGGTGAACTAACAGTCAAGGAACTTATTGGTATGTTAATGATATACGAAGAAGAGCTTAAGGTAAACAAATAAGAAGAAGATGAACCAAAAGGGAAGTCAGTTTCCTATAAGACATTTACTTCAAAGAATAAGGATAAAGATAAAATTCAGACCATGAGTGATAGCTCAAGCTGTGATGAAAGTGCATATGACAGTGATTCGGAGATGGCTCACATATCCATAAGATTTAAAATGTTTTATAGGAAGAATAATTTTTTCAAAAAATAAAATTACAAAGGTAAGTATAACAACAAGGGACACTAGAAAAAGGATTGGAAGAAATCTGAAAAATCCGATGAAGTTTTCTGCTATGAATGCAAAAGAGAAGGACATATAAAAGAAGACAGTCCAAAGATGAAATACAATAAGAAGTATGAGTATAAGGAAAATAAGTACAAGAGATCCATGAAGGATACTTGGAGCGCTTCTGAGGATAGCTTCAGTGAATCTGAATATTCAGAGACTGAATATAGAAATAAGGCAAACATGTGTTTTATGAAAAACACTTCTGAGGTAACATCTGAAACTCCTGCTTTAAATTATTAATATTCTGGAGATGATTCTGATTTTAAAAATATGTCAAAATCGGAACTGTTTGAATACTGTGATATGTTGGAAGAAACCTGTAATGTGCTGAAAGAAAAATACAAAGTTTTAAAGAAACAATATGCTTTAACTATTAAACATAAATCTGATCTTAACATATAAATGGAAAAGAATCCTTAGTTAATTAAAGAAAAAACTGAACTGAAATTTTCAAATGATCTACTTAGGAAAGATTTAGAAAATTTCACAAATGGTAAAGATACTCTTACTCAAATTATAGGTAAGCCGATTACACCTAGATATACTACTAGTATAGGATACCAACCTGGACAAAGAAAAATTACCAAAACTAGATTTATTCCTAAATCTGGACAGAATGTAGATAGTTCTAGTTCTGGAAGTTCATATGCTTCAACTAGTTATATTCATAGTTACAGATCCAACAAGGTTTATCTTTCAAAATCTGTTGATTCTACAAATTTTATGAGACCCATACAACAAATTTGGGTACCTAAAGTTTTATTGGCTAACCGGTCTGGACCAAAGAAAATCTGTGTACCAAAATCATTTCCTATCTAAATCTCTTTTGTAGGGAACCTGCTTAAAGATCTCCTATAGAAAGACTTGGTACTTGGAAAGTGGATGTTCAAGACATATGTCAGGAGACTTCTCATGCTTTAAAATCTTAGTCAGAGTTGATGGAGGTTTTTTCACCTTTGGTGATAATTTTAAAGGGAAAATCATCGGCTTAGGCCAGATTGGTAACACTGACTCAGTATTAATTTCTAAAGTTCTATTTGTTGATTGGATTAAGTATAGTTTACATATTATTTCTCATTTGTGTGATAACGTTTTTAATGTTAAATTTGAAAATGATTCTTGCAATGTTTTTAATTCTAAAAATGCTTTAGTATTTTCTGCCTTGCGAAATGAAAATGTCTATGAGGTTTATTTAAATTCTTTAGCTATGAAAAATATTACTTGTTTAAATTATTTTCATAAAGAGTCATGTCTTTGGAACAGAATATTAGGACACTACAATATACAATCACTTATAAAACTTACTTGGAATAACTTAGTTAGAGACTGACCAAAACTTGAATTCCCAGCAGATAAAGTTTATAATCCCTGTCAAAAGGGAAAGCAACATAAAGTTTCTTTCAAATCAAAGAAAGAAGTGTCAACTTCTCAACCTCTCAAGTAGGTTCAGATGGACTTGTTTGTACCTTATAGAGTTTCTGTTTTAAATGGGAATCACTATGTCTATATTCTAGTAGATGACTATTCTAGGTATACTTGGGTATATTTTCTAGCTCACAAAAGTGAAGCTTGCTCTTACTTTGTTAAATATTCCAAGTCTGTAGAGAACCTTAGTGGACAATAGATTAAAACCTTGAGAATTGATCATGGCCGTGAGTTTGAAAATCATGAGTTTGAATCCTACTGCTCACACAATGGCTATAGTCACAATTTTTCTACCCCTAGGGCACCTCAGAAAAATGGTGTAGTAGAAAGGAGGAATAGAACCCTTCAGGAAATTTCCAGAACCATGCTCAATGAGTATGACCTACCTATTTATTTTTGGTCTGAAGCTATCAATACAGCTTATTATATTATCAATAGAGTCTTGATCAGACCTGTTCTTAAGAAGACCCTTTATGAGTTGTGGAACCATAGGAAACCTAAGGTTAACTACTTCATAGTTTTAGGTTGAAAAGTCTTTATTCTTAATACCAAATATAATCATGACAAGTTTTCATCCAAGATTGATGAAGGAATTTTCCTAGGTTACTCTATTTCTAGTAAAGCATATAGAGTTTTCAATAAGAGAACCAAATATGTGGAGGGATCTGTTCACATCAAATTCGATGAAACTGGTCCACATGAACCGAAGACATATCTTGAAAATCTTGAAGATGATCTATCTATTTTGAACCTTAATGATAAAGATAGTAGACCTATAGTTAAAACATCCAGTTCTGGAAATTTTCTAGAACCTTCTTATGTTGATTCCCAACCTGTTGATGAACCTGAAATCACTAGCCCTACCTTTTCGAGACCAACAAGGATTCTAAAGAACAATTCTTTAGATGTTGTTGTAGGTAATCTAGATAGGGGAACACAGACTAGAGCTTATCTAAGAAATCAGGTTGAACATCAAGCCTTTCTTTCACAGTTAGAACCTAAAAATATCAATGATTCTATCAATGATGAATTTTGGGTAATGGCTATGCAAGAAGAACTAAATCAATTTGAAAAGAAATAATGTCTGGAAATTAGTAGAAAGACCTAAGGACACATTAACCATAGGCACAAAGTGGGTGTTTAGAAACAAAGTTGATGAAACTCGAAACACTATTAGAAACAAAGCTAGACTAGTTGCACAAGGTCACAATCAAGAAGAAGTAATTTACTATAACAAAACCTTTATACCTGTAGCTAGATTAGAGGCAATTAGGATCTTACTTTCCTTTACATCACATCTGAATTTCAAGTTATATCAAATGGATGTGAAAAGTTCTTTTCTAAATCGTTTTATTTTTGAAGATGTTTCTGTAGAACAACCACCTGGTTTCTTAAATCCTCACTTTCAAAATCATGTTTTTAAACTTTCTAAAGCTTTATATGGTTTTAGAGAAGCTCCAAGAGCATGGTATGAAAGACTTACAAATTTTCTTATTTCAAAAGGATTTACAAAAGGAATTGATGATCCCACTCTTCTTATAAAAATAATTTCAAAAGATGTTTTAATAGTACAAATCTATGTTGATGATATTATTTTTAGATCTTCCAAAAATTCTTTATGTACTGATTTTTCAAAGGTTATGCAAAATGAGTTTGAAATGAGCTTAATGGGAGAGCTTATGTACTTTCTTGGATTTAAAATATTTCAAACTAAAGATGGTATTATTTTGAATCAGAGTATATATACTAAGGATTTATTAAAACGTTTTGGTTTTGATAGTATTAAGGGAAGTGATACACCTATGAGTACCACCTGTAAATTGGATATTGATGAACCTGGGAAACCAATGGATCAAACTAATTACAGAGGTATGATTGGGAGTTTACTTTATCTTACTACTAGTTGACATGATATTATGATTAGTGTATGTATTTGTGCTAGATTTCAAGCTAACCCTAAAGAGTCACACTTACTTGTTGTTAAAAGTATTTTTAAATATCTTAAATTTACTGCCAATTTGGGACTGTTTTACCCAACAGAACAATCATTTGATTTAATAATTTATTCAGATGCTGACTTTGCTGGATGCAAGTTAGATAGAAAGAGCACATCTGGAACATGTCATTTACTTGGAAAGTCACTAGTATCATGGTGTAGTAAGAAACAGAACTCAGTTGCATTATCTACTACTGAAGTAGAGTATATAGCTGCTGGTAGTTGTTGTGCATAGATTCTATGGATGAAACACACTTTATTGAAAAATGGATTTGATTTTAAACATGTTTTAATTAATTGTGATAACACTAGTGCAATCAACATCTCTAAGAACCTTGTGTCTCACTCTAGAACCAAACACATTGATGTTAGACACCACTTTCTAAGAGATCATTATCAATGAGGTGATATAACTCTTGAATTTATAGGCACTGAACTCCAATTAGATTATATTTTCACTAAGCCTGTATGTTCAGAAAGATTAAGTTTCATTAGACACAAATTTGGAATGATAACTTACTCTTAAACCATTTGGATAAACCTCACCGTTAGGATAAACCTCAAAGTTAGGATAAACCTCACCGTAAGGATAAACCTCACCATTAGGATAAACCTCACCATTAGGATACACCTCACCGTTAGGATAAACGTCACTGTTAGGATAAACCTCACCGTTAAGATAGACCTCAATGTTAGGATAAACCTCACCATTAGGATAGACCTCACCGTTTAAGGACACCTCACCGGTACATCTCTCGCACTGTTTTAAAATATTCGTATTAAGGCCGAGACTTCAAACCATTTTTAATATGAGATTTATTTTATATGTGAATCCTAAATGATATTAAACCTGACTCTAGACTTCACTCAATCACCGCGAACCATTTTGTTCGAGTCCCTCTCACCTAAATCTCTCAAGCTCGCAAAACCCTAAGCCTCAGAATCTGAAATGGCCCATGTGAAGCGACCCTCAGTGGATGAAGGGAGTGATGCGCCGCAAGCTAAGATGAAGAAAGTAACCAATGCTGGTGCTAGTGGAAGCAGTAGAGGTTTTGTTCGAAGGAACCCTGTGAATCCGCAGTTATTGAAGCGAGAAATTGTAGTGGAAAAGGAGTTATGTGCAAAATGGCTGTTGGAAAGTAAGTCCTTGATTCTGAAGATTTTACAAGGGAAGGGATGGATCAAATGCTTCATGAAAAATAATGGACCATATTATCCAGTACTGATAAAAGAGTTCTATGAGTTTGTCTTTTTTGAAACTTTAGAAGAGGAGAATATGACGATTTCCTTTGTGAATGGTCAAAAGTTTTTGTTTTCATCTGTTGAATGGGCTAAGAACCTTAAAGTTCCTCATAGAGGTGATTATGGATTTTATTCAAAATCCATACCTATTTCTAGTTACTTTTTCAAATATGAGGATTCCTTGTTTGAATTGATAGGAAATGGAACTTATAGAAAGGTCATTGCTGCAGAGATGGCAGGGGAGGATAAACTACTTTTTAAGTTCATTCAACATGTGATTAGTCCAATGAGAGGAGATTTTTCTACCCTCAGATTTCAGGATATTTATTTGTTGTATCTATTAAATCATGGAGTAAAGGTTAATTTGTGCAGATTTCTAATGATTCAGATTGAGGATATGACTATACCAAAGTCTAAGCCCAATGCACTATTCTATTCTAAGTTGATTTCTATTATGTTGAAGAAAAGGAGGTAGCTCGACCTCAAGATGGAACTGTTGTGGTTAAGGACAATTTTTTCATCACCAGGACTGTTTGTAAGTTTATGAAAGTTAGATGGAATCCTTAGAAGAAATCATGGGTTAATGATGAAGGTAAAATCTATGACAAGTACACTCTTATGGGCCATCCTTCTAGACCAAAGGATGTGAGGGATCCTGGTCTTGGACCAGATGAGCCAGAACCAACCTATAGTGATGATGAGGCTGAAACTGAGGAGGAAGAGACATCAGTTGTGGAAGGAGGAGACCCAGATTTACCTCCTAGTCCTGTGCACCAAAATATTTCCTATAAAGTAGCTAGCCCTCCAAAAGAAATACCATGGAGAGAAACTGTTCTGAAGGACAGTCATATTAAGTCCACTAAAGAAGAAGAAGAAGAATCATATCAGAATGTTGTAAAGGACACCTCTGAGGAGGATGAGGAAACTGAGTCAGATCTTTTTGCTCATGAAGGAAAGGAGGATGTTCTTGAAGCAAATGATGAGGAAAATGAGGAAGAAGAGTTCAGTTTGAGCCCTCTGATAGATAGTACAGTCAAGATAGTGCCTGATCAGGAAGCAGCAGTGGAACCTACTGCGATTACTGAGGGAGTCATTGATGACTTAGAAAAGGATAGGACTCACCCCACTGTTGAACTATCAGAGATAATGGTTATTGAATCTTATGAATTTGTAGAGAAGATTGTGGAGTTACCACGAGCAGAACAGTTAGGGGAGATTCCTCAGGAGAATGCTCTAAGTGAGGGGGAGCATCTTGGTTCAGTTTCTGTACTATATGACATCAAAGGTTGGTCATCAGATCTAGGATATATGGTTGTTGGACTTAATTATGGATATTCTGATGAGGAAAACAAGCCCCAAAGGGATTCCGTTATCCTACCTGTTGTGGCTGACAATTTAGCAACCAAGGAGGACCTGGAGTCCTTAAAGGCTGAAATGAAAGAAGCACTGAGAGAATCAGTGGAATATTTTAAGAAAATCTTTGTTGAAGAGATGAGGAATGTGGAGAAATCCCTAGATCTATATCTGGGATGTGTTGTGTCCAGTCCAGTGAAGGAAATGATGGATGAAGTTAAAGTATGCCATACTCAAATTGAGAGCTGGACAAGAGCAGTGGTTTCTCTAAGACAATCAATTGCTTCATTGACTGCTTTGAACAGTTCTTGAAACCAAGTAAATACTAATATCAGATATATCAAAGAAGTAGTCAAGCAGTTTGTGGAAGAATTTGAGGCTTTTAAGACATTACTAAAACAACATTTGAACAGTAAAGATGGACTTGTTCAAAAAGTGGTCAGTAATTGGACACAGTCTTTCAAAGAGACAATATCTTTCTCGGTAAAACCCCTTCTCTCATCCAGCTCCACTATGAACATTGACCAGATCAGAACTGTGATCCAGGAAGAGTTGGCTAAGGCTAGTACCAGTGGCACATCAGATACTCAGATCCTTGCTACCACTAGGGTAGATAGCATTTTTGTTCGTGATCACCTACGGGTAGCTACTGCTTCTCAAGAGGCCATTAATAATAAGGTGGATGCTTACTTTGAGAAGGTCTATACCAAGCATCAAATGAGCAACCATTTCAAGCTCTTGATGGAGAATATAAAGTTGCCTCCAGTAACTCAAGCTTTCAGGGAACAGGTTAGTAAGCTCAGGGAGCTTACTCCTACCTTGGATAAATTCATTGAAAATCGAGATGATATTGTGTCAGCAATGGAGAGAGGAGTTAGTATTATTATGGATTTCAGGAACCTTTTTCTACCATTTCTGCATGTGGATGCCAGACCTGTGATTGTACCTCCTGATCTTCCTACCTATGCCTCTAGAAGTACACCTCAGTTGACTCCAGATCAGCATATTCGAAGCTTAACACCCATGATCCCACAGAGAAGCACAAATTTATGATCTAATACAGTTTCAGTGGCTGACCCTCCAGTTGTTCTTTCAGCTATTCCCAAGCCATCTACTGAATCTGAACCTGCACCCTCTTCTGATACTAAGAGAAAGACTTCTGTTCAAGAGGATGATTGAGTGGTTATGGATGTTTTTGATAGGTTTCACTTGTATTTTTTTGTAATACTACCTTATTCAGTTTTTACCTTTTATTACATAATGGAAATTTACTCTTACATTCTCCACTTTGCTGTGTTTATGTTTCTTTGCAAACTGTTCTCTTTTTGTCTCTACATTTATCTGATTCTACCCTTTTTTTGTTAATCACAAAGGGGGAGGAAATGCAAAAAATGAGAACTGGGAGTGAAATTTAAAGGGTGAGAAAAATGAGAACTTTTTTTTAAGATTTCTTTTTTGGAAATTTTACCTCTGACACCATTTTAATTTTCTTAATACTTTGGAATAATTTGTGATTATAAAAAAGGCAGAGATTGTTGAACCCTATGGGAGAATTAGTTGAACTCAAATTTTGATAATCCCAATTATGCCCAATTATAGATCGATAATTACAATATTGATTAATGGTTAATTACCTATTTCAGTATTTCTGTACACCATTCACATATTCATATATTAAAATATTTACATTATATTCAGAGAATTCGGTTACTAGATGGATATATATATATTCTAACACAACCCTTTTTGCCAATAGAATGCTTAAATAGACAAGTGGTCACCGTTACAGGACAAGTCTACCGATACGTTAAGGTCACCGATACAGACAAGTCACCGTTATGCAAGCCTACCGATACAGACAAGTCGCCATTATGGAAGCCTACCGATACAGACAAGTCACCATTATGTAATCCTACCGATACAGACAAGTCATCGTTATGCAAGCCTACTGATACAGACAAGTCACCATTATGCAAGCCTACCAGTACATGAAGGCTACCGTTACACAAAATGTCACTGGTACATTAAGTCTACCGCTACTGATCAAGTCTACCGATAGACATGAAGTCTACCGAATAGAAAGGATATCATTACACAAGAGGTTACCGATACACAAGGCTACCGATATCCAAATCTACTGTTCCAGAGAATCTGACGCTCTCTTAATTTCTTTATCATTGTTTATTCTAACCAACAGTCATATTAGGTATATTTTAATGCTCTATCATTTATTTAATGAAGGTTGTTGGATGTCAGGGAACCGTACCTCGTACCTGCAAAAAGAAATCATTACCATTGCCGGAGCTCATGCCATAAATATAAGAAGTCCCTGTTGCTGCAACATACACGAGATAATACAAAGGGGAAATACATAAGTGATCTAGATGTGACATACACAAAAAGAGATCATACAGATATACTTGCATGACCAAGAAGACACAGAAGCTCATACACACTCACGCTTACTCAAGAAGAGCTCTATGCTTTCAGGAGGATTTTGATGAACTTCATCAACTACTTTTCACTGTCTCTGAACCTGGATGTCAAGCAGACGACACTCTGTTTTCCATACAAAAACCAGAAGAGGACTCAGAACCATTTTTAATCAATTCAAAGGAGTCCAGAGCTACACTGCAATCACTAGAGCTATTCTAAACTCTATATCTTTCTCAGTGATTTATTATTTACTTTACGAGCAAAGTGTGTCATCAGTATTAATTTACACACACACTATCTCCTGAACCATAACTGGAGGATCTGTAAATCCTCATTAAAACTCCTTACATATTTTGTTTCCCAAGTAGAACTGTGGTAGAGGTCGTGTGTGACCTGGACAGCTATATTTGCTGTTTTTTTTGTTTCCCACGTAGAACTGTGGTAGAGGTCTTTGACCTGGATAGTTGTAAAATGTTGTGAACCCCGATCCAGGGTGTGGATCAAATTTATATAAATTTGAGAGGACTAAGTCTCTTCTTGAGACTGAACCTCTTGGTTATATCTGTTGTGCTTTATTTAGTTTTAACTTAAACCTTTTTATTTCGTTTCTAATTGCTTTAAAATTTAAACCACTTTTTAAAGTTACTCTGATAATTGAATTATCATGTGTTTACATTACTTGAAAATCATTAGGTTAGTTTCAAAATATAATATAATCTTTTGATTAGATTAACAGTGAATTAATAAATCCCTTTGGAACCTAACTGAAAGTTTTATTTAGTTCAAATTCACTGAAATTCAATTAGTATTTTAAATCGGGGGATTTTAGTGAAGGATTTTAAACAGAAATTTTAATTGGAACTCAATTCACCCCCCCCCCCTCTTGAGTGTCCACTCTAACCAACAGATACCATCATTATTATTTCTATGGATCGTTTATATATGTGATAAAATAATAATGAAACCTCTTTATTTTCCATGGGTTATTCTATGATGAAGTGGTTCAGGAAACCTATTTCTCTTCATTGGTTCTGATATGTTGAATGATTTATGAAGCCTATATATTTTTCATGATTTCTATTTGGATAAATGTTACATAATATTTTGTCACACACATGTATTATTATCATTACGTGATAGGTGGGACCTATATCTCTCACTATTGAAATAGGAAAATATTTAAATCTCATGAGATAAACATGATAGTAAATGAGAGTGACCAATGTTTAGTTTGGAAATTTTTCCACTATGATATTCTTGGGAGTGAACGTTGACTACTACAATGGTTTGGGTATGGAATCAATTCTATAATTACGGTATTTTAAATTATCTTTTACTACAATGGAAATTATTTTCTATTCTTTTTCGTTGGCCAAAATTCTATATCTATTTCAATGTTATGGTCTTATGGATCGTGTTCCTTGATTTAATTACGACTTATGTGTTATAAAATACCATTTTTTATTCCATGACTCAATATTATAATATTTGATATGAAGGATATTATTATAATATGTTATTCTCATGTTCTTATACCCCTTTACTCATGTTATGATTATGTATTTCCTTGAGTTATGATTATTGATCACCAAACATCACCCTTTATTATGGTTATTTTCCCAAGGTTAAAAAGATTGGAATTACCAGTAATATTTCTAAGAAGGGTTCTAGTTAAGATAAACTAAGTGGGAAATGATGTAGAACTTTAATTAATTAGTTTTTTTATGTTTCCAAGTTTTCAAAGTCACTATTACTTTAAAATAATTATGTGTGTGTTAGTGTAATGTAGTGAATTTTCATCAAAGAATATATAATATCTATGTAAAAAAATCTGAGGTTGTCATACTCTAACTGTTGAATTTCATCAGGTATAAAAAACACTATTCATAATCATTTTTAATCACTGAAAAATATTAAAATTAATTTCTTTTTTATCAAGGGGTATAGACTCATTCACACATCCATAAATAATTCAACCAATTTTTTTCCCATAATCATGTGTCAAAAAATTCATTTCTGAATCCTAAAATTAGATTTGGAAAATATAGGCACATTAAACTAACAGATATTAAAATTATTTGAATTTATCTATGAGGTTCAGTCATTCATCAATATAAATTAAAAACTATGATTTTTTAAGAGCTCTCAGATTCAATTCTTGTCATGTAGAAAAAAATAATGATGTATATTTTAGAGTTTTTCAGTATCTATGGGATGGTGAGGATATAATTGTGAAAATAGAGGTAAATAGGGTGTTGAGATATAGTCTTACCCTACCCCAATCATGGATATTACATATATACTATATTTCGGGTAGGAGATAATATATCATAGTATGGATGGATATAATTTCTAACAAATTAACATCGAGGATGAGGGTGCCTGTAGAGCATGGGTGAGTTGGTTTTGGTTGTAGAGACTGTCACCAAGGTTCCGGGTTCGAGTCCTTGCTATGGACACACCTGAGATGCGAGAATAAATAACTCATGGGCCCCTCTACTATGTGTGGAACTATCCCAAAGTCTCAGGTTCCGTTACACTTGGGGTATGGTGGGGGAAGTACATAAATGCGTTGGTGGTGGATGAAGGCCCTACCAATACCTTGAAACCTTATGGGACTCAAAACTTGACGTACTTTCCCAAGGTATTATAAAATCACTATAGCTATAATGTAGTTGCAGAAAAAAGTAGCAGTGGTGACACTATAGCTGCAGAGGTTCTATAGTGGGAACTGTAGTGGCAGTAGTACTGTAGGAGGAACTATAAAAGTTCAGGTACTATAGCAATACTATTCACTAAAGGGACCTTACAGAAAAAATGGGCTTTAGAGCCTTGTATTTGGGCTTTCATACCCTTGACCCTTATAGCTATGTAATGGGTCTCCCTCTAATAAGAAAAAAGAGGTATTTTATTTTATTTAATAATAATATGATGCTTCAACCCCAAAGTTTTAAAAATAAGATAGAGGATGAGGGATTGCATTCAACTAAAAAAATGTTTCATTAATCTGTATTGTTCTAGATAAATATGATTGATAAACATGTAATTGAAAATAGGTATTTATGGGGTGAGAATATGTGTTATAGATACCACAATTTTTTTAGGTCCATGGAATTCATATTTTGGAGAAGAAGAGTTCAATACTTTGGTAGCCACCACAAGTTGTCTTACAAGATCTTAAAACTCACCCATCCACTTGGTCATCTTATTTTATTCAATGGAATAAATCCCTTGGGATTATTCTGCTAGAGTATGTGCTTGAGTAAGGGATTTATGTGTGATTACATGCATGTTTGTTATCTGATTCTAATCATCTATGGATGTTTTGTTTAAAATCATACCACCACTTATAGTATCAAGAAGGGTTCTCTCCATTGTAAATAACCCCTCATAAATTTATTATATATGGGGTTATATTGGAATTTGGTGGTGTGGGAATGTTTCAACAATATTTTTGAAAATCACCCAATATTTATGGAGTGAATCATTTATGAATTGATAAATATCAGTAATTTCATTCTAGATTGAGGTAGTTTGATAAATAAGTAATAATTTATCAAATTAGAGTATTTTTATGTCATTTTAATGATTTATCAAACCATGATTCAGTTAGTAGATCCAAATTATCATATATCTAACTAAGAAGAGTGATGATTCAATAAAATCAATCTTTTTATTCCTAAAACCATGATTTATCATGGTATAGAACACTACCTTTGATATCTTTGAGGTGAAGATGATGATCCTAAGTAGCTAGCCTATGAAAATGATAAAGAAGATGAATCAAACATGATTTTAGTTTGAAATCAACATCTCTTTCTATAAATTAAATACCAAGTTGTTGGTAATTCATATTTGTGGTGATGATTTATTTTAGGATATTTCCCTAGGATTGGCCATATCATGATTTAATGGATGAGAAACTAATGGGTATTCTAGTTTTTGGTTATCCCTAATGGGCCTCTTAATTTAGTAAATGGTTCAATCAATTTCAGGGTCAAAAATATGTGGGGTTATTTGGGATACTTTGGGGAATTATTGAACAAACTAACTTTTTTATGTGAAATATGGTGAATCTATGTTGAATAATGGTTTCATATGTAATATTTTTTTTGAATAAGGGTATTTCTTTAGATATTTTTGGTTGTTGGTTTTTTTTAGATTTTTTTTTGTTTTTCATAGGAAGAAAATCAATAAAAAAATTCCATAATAGAACATCTTGGGTAATGATTTCATTTTATTTTGGATTATTGTAACCTATAAACCATCAAAGGTATAATGATATGATATAATGTGTACAATTTCACTTGGGTTTAATCCTCAACAACATAACTAAATTTTTACAATCAGTTGTTTCTTTTGTCTTTTGAAAGGGGGTTGTTTGTTTGTAGATATTTTTTAAAATGAATGATGGATGATGTTTAATTTAACAATTTTTTTATGGATTGGGGTGAGTTCACTATTAGGAACATAAGCATAATAAATAATAAATCATTGAAGAAATATTACATTAAATCAAAATCAACTTCACATTAAGATTTTGATGGGAGTTCCTAAATGTTAATACATTAATCCAAGTCTAGAATACAATTCTAATTTAAAAAAAATATTGTTTATGGAATGTTAAATAACTCATGAACCATGTTTTATTTTATTTTTCCAATAATACATGGAATCCACATGCTAAACAGAATGTTTCATTAATCCTTGACATATCTTGTTCAACGTACACAATATCAATTTAATGAATAATAAACAAGTAAAATACCTCAATTGTTTAACTTTATCAGGTTATGAATCACCCCATTAGATAATTACTTATCTGTTTGGGTGGTTATTAGTTTGGTTTGGTAGTTTATAATTATGAGATAAAAATAATGACGAAATTTATTGGGGACAGATAAGAAGGTTATTGTGCACACATAGAAATAAACATAATCAACTCACACTTGTAAGAAATTTATATCGGCTTTAAGAAAGAATTACCAAAAAACTTAAAACTGTAATATTAATATAAATTAAAATGAAAAATATTATATGAAAAAAATATCATAAGATTAAATATTATTTAATATTATAGATAAAATAAAATAAAAAGATTACTCGAAAATAATTAAGAATAATGGGATGGAATGGAAAGAAGGAAGAGAGGTTTCTCTGGTAAAAACTATAGTGTGGTAGGTTCCACTAGAAACCATTCAAAGCTTATTCATGAAAATACCTCCTCCTTAAGTATTTAAGGAACAAATTCTTACATGGAAAAGAGGGAGATGAATTTATAACCTAACGAGGTGGACTGTTTTCCATCTAAATTTTAAACCATGTTGGATCGACCATGTGACATTAATAATAGAATTATATTGATAAATTACCTTTTATAAAGGATTAGATATAGATTTTGAAATTAAAACTGCTAAATTTTAAATCCATTGGACTTTTAGAGCCAATAATGTGGCTATATTCTCAAACCATGTGTTGTTATCTAAATTGTCCCAAACATTTTCCATGACCTAAATGTAAATTATTTTTAGGGTATAAAAATGATACCATCTCAAATAAAATTATTCAAAAAATATTTTTTAATATATCTTGAAATTTTCTCCATAAATTTTTAAATCAACGGGAAAAGTTTATTTAGAGAAAATTCAATATTAGTTGGTCATCCATCAACCCCAGAAATAATTATTTACTTATAAATATTACTTATAAAGGACCACGTATTGGTTGGTTTTAAATTTGAAATTTTTATCCATGTTAAAATGTAATTTACTTGGAATTATAGTGGTATATAAATTTATTTTTACATTAGTATTATCCCATGAAATATATCATAACATCTAATCAATTTTTATTAACAGATTCATTGGTCCTTGTTTTTTTGTTGACACCCTCTAGTCATGGAATTTGAAAAAAACTGTATTTTTTATAATATGTAGAACAATATTTGATCATGGTCATCTCTCTTGTAGAGAATCACAGTCAAGAACAAACTATTACTAGTCACATGTTATAGTTTTTGGTGAATTTATATTTATTAATACTTTTTAAATGATGTGGGGTTTAGTATTAGAATTCATGATAAAAAATTAATCTTGTAGATGAAAATTAAATATAGAATATTGTTAGAAATAATAAACATGGTCCTAGGGTTGGATACTCAAGATCATTTATTACTCATTATTATTTTCTATATTCTATTTAATATTCTATCCCATCATACATGACCTGATACGCCTACACTGAATGATGAATTTATAACTCATACGACAAAGCTTGAACACACCAAACCTCGCATCCTCTAATAGTCAAGAATGATAAACAAACCTCAATCTAGAGTGTGTCACATTCCAAGAAATAACTACACAATATATCATTTCCTCCCTTAAACACACTCAAATATTCCATATAAATGTATTTCTAATATAAGAGACTGAATTGACTATTTTTATGTAATATAATAAAGTAGTGGATAGTATATTTGAATGATGGAAAATCAATACATCACCACTCAATACACACAAAATCCAATTTAAAAAAAATAAACATTAAAAATTGAAGAAAAATAAAATTAGAATATTAATAAAACCTCCCCTGAGGATAAGAATAGGGTTAATTACTCGCCATTTTGAGTATATGAGATCACAATGGGATGAATGGTGGAGAAAACACAAAATAGATAAAAAACTATAAGAGTGAAAGGAAGATAATATATATTAAAAGTGTGTAAACATAAAATAGTTTCAAAACCCTATAAATTTTTATAAATATGATAAATAAAATGGAAAACCCATTGATAATTAGGGTATTTAGAAATATTTTGGAAGGTGTGAGGTAAATTTTCACTAAAAAAATCTATTAAATTTAGTGCATTTTTGTATAGTAAGTGGCAGTGTCTCCGCACATATCCTTCATGAAATATTTTCCTATTTTCCTTTCAAATAAAGTATCTAAAGAAGACTATACCTCTCCCGGCCGCCGTTGAGAGCTTCACCTTCGTGATGCCCTAGCTTCATGTCGCCGAGATCTGCTCCCCCTCCCTATTGGGGGGGGGAGTTTCGCGCCGGTTGCTGCCTGATAGGGAGTATGTTAGCCCTTCAACGCCTTTCCCTAATATTTCACTTGCCCCTAAAGTGCCAAGTCTATTCCGAGAGGTGCCCCAGCTATCTCTTATTACATCGGAGGTTAATAGTGTGAAGGATCTGTGTAAGTTCACTTTGGTGGCCCGCTTTCGTCCCCAAAGTCCCTCGGTGGAGGAGTTTGCGCAGTTCGTCTCCAAATCATGGGTGTTTCGTGAGAATGTGGTCATCGGGTTGCTTGATAAGCGGCACCTCATGGTTCGTTTTAGCTTGGAGGATGACATGATAGTTGCCTGGTCAAGCTCTTTAAGAAGGTGTGGTGCTTCTTTCTTTTATTTCTTCCGTTGGAGCTTCGAGTTTCATATGCAGCGCGACGCTTCCTTGATCGTGACATGGGTAAGCCTCCCCAGCCGTCCTCTTTCATTTCAAAATCCCTCAATTATCTGTGCAATTGGTAACATGGTTGGCCGATTTCTTTGTTCTGATCAACGAACGAAATCTGTGTCTCACCCAATTTGCCCGAGGATTTCCGTCGAAGTTGATGTCGCGAGGCCTCCAGTGCGCTGTGTGTGGATTACTGATGAGCAGGAGTTTCTCTGGAGGCATGAGGTTGTTTTTGAGTCGTGGAAGAAGTTCTGTGTGCACTGCCAGAGGTTTGGGCATACGGAATCTGTTTTTCGTAATGGAGGGAGGAGTGGTGGACCGCGGGTGATGAAAGGGCTGTGTGAAAAGGGATGTGTTGTTCGTAGTGTGTTGCAGCCATCTCAAGAGGCAGTGAGGCATGGATGTGCATATGTTGTCATGAGTGTCGAGGTTGCACCTGAGGTGTGCTTCAGGGCCGAAGGTGGTTCTGGAGAGGTGGCCGGAAGGATGCCCCTTGCAGTGAGGATCTCCTGGTTGACGCTGCACCAAAACTGGCATGTGGTGTGAAGGAAATTCAGACAACCTTGAAACCATCGGTGTTGCAAGTGTTTGACAGGTTGAAACATGATCTTGCGGGGGAGTCTCGGCCTACTACAGAGGGGAGTTCTTGTCATCTAGAGGAGAGGGTTTTGCATTGTTTTGCAGGTGTTGAGGAGGAGGTTTTGGAGAAGGGTGCTACTGAAGTTAAGTAATACACTTCTGTGGAATTGCTGAACATTCAGGAGGGGAATACTGGTCTTGTTGTGGTGGAGGAGCAGCAAGAACCAGGCGCTTTGCAGGGGACCAATTTGCAGGAGGTGACTTGCAACTCAGTGTAGACAGAGTTAGTGTTTGGTTCTGTTTTGGGTCCAGATGCCCATGTTTCGGGGGCTTTGGAGGTTTGTATTCCAGAAAGGCTGGTTGGGGATAATGGGGGTGTGTAGATCATGATCTCCACTAGTAACAGTTTTACAGAATTGGAAAATGAGGAGCTACTTCATGATAAGGAATCTGATGTTGGGCAGGAAACTGGTCTTTTGAAGACTACGGTTGATTCCCTGGAGGTTGAAAATGGGGGATGTGTGATGGACGTGGTGGATCAACCACAATGTCTTTCTATTTCTGCCAACAGTCCGGGAAAGAAGGATTGTGGTTTGGAAGCTGGCTTTCAATATGTGAAAATACTCAGAGCATGGGGTTATATCTCAGAGAGTGACAGGGAAGAGGCCAGTGGGGTGGTCCGGCCTTCTTACAGTAATGTTGTTCAGGGAGAAAAGATGAAAGAGCAAGAGGATTCCAGTGCTAAGACCGCCCCACCACAGAGAAGAGTGAAGAAGGACTATTCTTATCTTCCAAGTCCAGTGTCCACTAGATATTCTTCCAGGAGGGAAAATTGGGCTATGGAGTCTTCAAATTAATTTCTCGCCTTGGAGAAGTTGAATCTTAGAAGGAAATATTCCAAGGTTCTTAAGCACTATGAAAGCTCAGAGTGTGAGACAGATAAAGCAGAGGACTTAATATTCAAAGGGGGTGGTGACGAGTATGACTTCGCTGATATGTAGTTGTTCTAGACCTCTTGTAACTGCTTTTCTTTTATTTTATTAATAAATAGTCAGAGGCTTGCCCCTGGCTGAGAATTTCTGGTTAAGTATCTAAATATCATTGTCTACATAAATTTGTATCCATTTTTATGAATTTATTAATTTGGAAAATATTTCTGACCAAAGCGACTGTTATGTTTCCTCCAATCTTATGCATTCATTGTCTATCTTAATGATTTAATTATTAATTGGAATTTAATGTACATTAAAGTATCTAATTTAAATTTCATTGAATATAAGAATAACCTAAATTGAAGTCAACTAACATTATTTATGCCACATTTATTGAGGTTTGATTTTATTTTTCCCCCCAAAAAAGTTTTCATTATTTATTATTGTTTAGACCTCATACTGTTCAATTAATCTCTTAGTATAGTTTAACATTTTAAATATAAATACACATACCATTTTATGAAAATATAGTTTTTCAATGTGGATCTATAAGGAAAATTTTAGCTCCAAAATATTAACATGATAAAAAAATTAATATATATAATTAAATAATTTTCACAATTATGCAAAAAATTAACCAAAAATAAAAAATTGATGCAATTTAGCTTAAATTAAAAAATTGGTTTTGATTTAATACTTTAAATAATCAGAATTTTTTTAAAAAATATCAAATCTTTTAATTCACAAACACATAATATTTGGATTCTAGGAAAGTAAAAATAAAAATAAAATTAAAGAATAATCAACAAACTTATCCATGAGATCCACCAATTTTACATCAACAAAAAACTATTCATCCAAAAAAGCAAAATTTTATATTCTTAATTTATTTCATTCACTTTATCTCACTTCATTTCATGTAGAACCCTGAACAAATATTCACATAACCTATGCTCCAATTTGGAGGTCCACTAGGACTTAGGCACCTCTCCCTATACAAAAAAGGCTGGTGAATATCAACAATGGTGTATTAGGTCACATTGGGGTGACTATAACCATTGTTAATAATGATAAGAAGTATGGTCAATAAATAAACATTTTTTGTAATTACTTAAAACAAATAAGAAAAATCTTGATAATATAAACTCAGTTGAGGAATAATAATATAAATAGTGGCAATAATAAGACAAAAACAACAATCATACATAACTGATAATATCCATAGGTAATGATAGTCATAGAGAAAAGACACGAAAGATACCCCATGTCTGATCATATAACTACGTACACTAAACCTAAAAAGAAACTTCATATCATTACAAAATACTGCACTACATTATCTTCCATCTATCTCATGATGTCACAGAGTATCCCTAATCACTAAGGTCCAAACCATGACTTTAAACCCTTTCCTAATCCTAAAACCATAAAGCCATATGTGCCCCAACTACCTCATGTAGGGTATTAGTTTGAACTTAGTAGGAGAAACCAATATGGGCCTATCTTAAATCCATATTTATATAAGTCTATGAAAAATGAAATTAAATATGATTAAATAAACATTTATATACATAACCCGCTTCACCTATGCTCAATATCCACAAGGGATCATTTACCTTCTTTAGCTGACACCGGAATGGAATGATATATCTATGGTCATTCATAACCTGAGAACCCTCAATGTCTCTTCCATATATGTTTCACCTGAAACCTCTTGCCACTTGATACCACTTTTTCCATTTGTCATGTAAAACAAGTGTGTCATCTGTATGACCAATAATCATATCACAAGTCCCTAAGACATTTGCTTTAACACATGTCATCATCTCAACATCCCAATGACCCAAGGCATAGGGATATCCATCATTCCATAATTCTGGCCTTCGGCCTCAACACCATCGTGACCCTCATCCCCCATCTGATGGTCTCACATCATCAAATTTTGATTTCTATGGTGAGCACATACTATATAACTGATTGTCATCACCATAACTTAATATGATAATACTATGGTGGAATTCACCCACATGGAGTAGTTAACAACACCTCACTAAGTCCTTATTTTATGTGCTGAAGACATCAACAGTGTTTTTGGAAAATAAAGGTGACAATAAATTACCAACCATCCTAAGACACAACATCTAAAAAATGCAACATCACATGAAAACCACATCACCCAACCGTGCCATGGTTCACCACCATCTGCCTCAACATGATTAACCTCATCACTTCATTCTCGATAATCAACATCAACATTAATTATCAGGTACCATTCCCAACCCATTTCCTTAGAATCCTTGTAATATCATCACAATTTAATAAAATTAATTAAAAGAAACATCCATCTAAACCAACTAGGAATCACAATTCACCCATTACATGCCATACCTGACTCAATGTAATTAAAAAGGAATGATATTTCTCATCGACATATCCCAAAAAAGATAATAAAATTAAGTCATTAATTAAATAGGTCACACCCATAACTCACCAATCATTCATATTTAAATATGAATCCCATACAAATCATATAAATAAGGAGAAATATAGGAATCACATACCTCATACTCATATAAATTCACTCTTCAAAGTCTAACATCTAATTCAAGACGAAATGGGAGAAAAAAATAATGTACAAAAAACCATGGAAATAGGGCAGAAGAGATCATATGGAAATAGTATTCCAAATAATTATTTAAAATATTATAGGAATAATGATGACTAAAAGTCTTAATGATAACTATCAAATGAAATAGATGATGCTTTAATCAGAGTAAAAACGGAGAGGAATCCTCAAAGCATATCTGAAAGGAATAATGGAGGAGCTCCATCTGCTGTGTGTGATAATGAAGAGGAAAATATATGCTCATTGCGTAAAAATAAAGGTGGTACATAATCAAAATTTCCCCTTTTTTAAGGTATGAATGGTTAGGCAGAACAGTTTGGATAACCATTCACCATCCATGCACACCAACAACTTAGATAGAGCTATATTTTTGGGCTAGGTTCATTGATTGAAGAACCATGAAAAGCCCATGCAGATTACCTAAAAAATTTAATGTAGGTTCTTTGTAAGGATTTTTTTCACCTAGGTTCATAGTTCTTCAAACTATGGAACACACCATACATGGCTGCATAGTTGAGGGGAATAGATAGAAAATTATAGTGCACCTCCCCTTTTTGTTACAAAAAAATTGGTTCTTAAGGCTTGATGCACCCATAATGAAACCAAACTATTGAGACACATACCAAAATTTTACCCCTATCGGAAAAACACATAAACACATTGTAACTCTTGTAAATAGATTCTCATTCATAACATGAAAGTTATACATTACACCAAATAAAATCTCAATTCCCCCAAAAGTTTCTAACATATTCAAAAACCCAAGATGTTACAACATATCCAACTTATGTGATCTCATCCTCAAGCTATGTGGTCTCACTCTGAGATGATACCAAATATTATGATATCATAAACATCACCCCAAACATCACCATATACTTACTCACGGCTAAATATTTTCATTTCACTCCTGATCTTAGGAATTAAATACTCAGTTTTTTTCCAACACAAATTTTATATTATGAAGGTTCCTTCTACCATACCCCATATATACATGTCCCCACATGACATACTATCATTCCATAATGTCATTATATGCTTCAATTCATACCTTCCTCGCACATGATGCCCCCATGGTCATTCTGAAAAACTGATTCCCTGAAGAGATCCCGCATATTATATATACATACATGAAATTCCACAAAATATCTTGATTCCTACACATATAATACAAATCACGAATCATTATAGATGCCCTCATTATATCATGAACTAGGTCATTTGAGCTATCACCTCTGCATCTCATGAATCAGTGTCAGTCATATCAAAAAAAGAACACTTCCATGATCATGATGTACATATCACCATCGTCGGCTCCTCAACCTGCTTTGACCCAACCAGATCTCCAATAAACACTAGGCCTAAAGCTATAATTCCTTATGCTTATTTATCCTTCTAATTAAAACCCACTACAATCCACAAACCCCACTACTGGGTCTCTCTCTCCCAATCAAGAACTGCGTGTGTAGTATTATCTCACCTACTATATTATGGTAATAATCCATGTCCTAACATAAATCCATGATTCTAGCAGAGTCTAAAAAACCCAACTATATGAGACGTATTCTGAAAGTACATATCCATATGTCCTATCTATCTGCAAGACTTTCACTCCATTAGAGGCCATTCAAACTGGGTATGAACCAAACCCATTTTTTCCACTCTAGAAGAACTCTAGGGTTGTCCCACTCTTTAATGGTATTCTGAATCTCTAACATAGCTTCCCTATTGTGACTGATCATGGAATCAATTTGTGATACTTGAAAAACCACTACATAGCTCACTTGACTCAATCACACAAATAAATTAATTATTTTCTTTTATATTCCCCTTAGATATTAGTTCCTAGATCACTACTTCCATGAATGAATTAAATCTCATGATATTTACCTTCACCCTGGTGGCATGTTTCCATCCATACTCAAATTTCCTCAACCTAGAAATATCATTGATTTTCATATAATGTGTTAAACAAAACAGGTCCATGATCCTCTTACAGTAATCCTTGATGGATATATACCCTTAGTGTAGGATTGTGAACTCATAAATCTTAATCGTCCCTAAATAAATTTAAGAAGAAGTGATAAAAAAATATCGTCTCAGAATCCTTCCACGTGATCCCCTCATCGATACATGTATATACCTATATAGTCTACCAGCGCTTTGTCAGTCCCCTACGATGATAGGTAGGCCACTTCACACACCATCCTAGGGGTGTCTCAATCTGATTGTATATGGTTTGCACATAATCTATCTATTTTTATTCTTCATGTGGCCCACTGACACCCTAAAATAAATGTGGCTTCTATAACTGAACCTCGTGCATCAAAAAACAATATAGAAAACCCATATCCCCAATATCTCATGCCAATACTCTTCATCACATAGACCAAGCCCAGCCTGATTTTCTCATCTATCCATGGGACAAAATCTACCATATAATGGGGATGAACCACCTATCTCAGAGCCTCTACCCATACATCATACACATTCTAGCCCTCTTGGACCTCATATTGTGCATGCTCTGGTAACACCAAATCTTTTCCCTCTTAACTCTCCACTAAATTTTATCTAGGTAGTATCATTATGAAGACCAAAATCCATTTTCACTAACAAAAATATTATATATAAATATATATGTAAAAAATAGGGAAATATTTAATGGTAATCTCATCTTAATACCCTTAAACTACCTTACCACACCCATATTTCATATCATCCATCCTCCTTTCCCCTTACATGCTCGTATTAGAGACATGAATCATATACTAAGACTACCCTATATCATAATCTTGGGGTGGTTGAGTATAATTCTACTAAGAATCTATATATTTAATAAAAAATTTATCTTGTTGTTGAAACATTAAATAGCTCACCCCATTCCTTTATTCCTTTCTACCCTTATTAGATTCAAGCCTACATGTACCATTTACATATAGGATCACATTTCTGTGTTATTTGGAATCAAATACAACAGATTTATGTGAAAAATTCCACCAATATGCTAATAAGGAAAACCACATTTAGATTGTTACAGACACTTTAAACATCCCAACCATTTTTTCTAATATTCTAGATTCCAAGATGAAATCAGAAGAAAATTTATGTGTCATGTGAACCTAAGTAACTCTCTTGATGCAATAATGCTCATCCCTTTCCCAACTAGGCCCATATTTGTAACCTCATAAACCAATATCATCACATCCAAGTGTGCCCCTTGGGTAAGAAAATAAATGAATGGTAAAAGTGAAAATCAGGATCATCAATTACCCACCCTTGAAATATCGGTTTATCCCATTTTCATGGGGCTTCAGGCACCCAAACTTGTGGTATATACCCAGTTCCAACTATATTCTAGTATATGGTCTTCCATTTCTTAAATATTAGATCATTTTTAAAACCAGACTTTAATACCCCTTAACAACTAGCCGAATGTTTTTTCTAATTTTATTTTAACTGTAATCTCAGATACAACTTTTAGCACCCCGGTCTGGGTGCCACATAGCCTATAATTTTTTATATAGGGTTATTAGGCATTAATCATGTCTCAGAATATGATAAAGGCTTCTGAATTTTATCAAGGGTCTATTAGGTGATATTGGGGAGAATATACCCTCTATAAATAATTATATGAGGTATAGTCAATTATGAAACATGTTGTTGAAGTGCTGAAAAAACCAATGGAAGAAAGATAATATAAACATTGTAGAATAATCATAATTTAAAATAGATAATAAAAATATCAAAAGAAACAGCTATACATAACCGATAATATCCCCATTTCATGATATTAATAAAAATTATACATTCAATATTGGCTATGGATGATTATATAAATACACACATGAAATCCTAAAAGAAACTCTAGGTTTATTTAAAAGGCCCCATGGACCATCTTCCATCAATCCTATACACTAATAGCGTATCCCTATTCAGTAATGTCTAGGACACATGTTTGAACCATTCCCTGATCTCAAATCCATAAATTTTGCATGTGTCCTGAGGTGACCATGCATGGTGTCATTATGAACTCAGTAGGAAACTAACTACATGTTCCTATATTACCTACATATTTATATTAGTGTATAAAAAATGTAATTAAATAGAATTAACTAACACATAAAATACTTAACCTGCTTCTCCTATTATCAACAGCCATAAGGAAGCATTTACATACTTCCTCCAATACTAGAATGGGGCTATATATAAATGGTAAATCAAAAACTATGAACCATCAAACTTTCATATACATATGTGTCTCTTAGTACCTCATTCCACTCAATGCCAATTATACCATTTTACAAGTAAAACCAATATCCCATCAGCATTCCCTATAATCATATCATGATTCACTAAGACTTATGCTTCAACACCCTCATTCGACTCAATAGACCAACCTCCCAAGGCCCAATAATGTCTGATATTCCATAATTAGATCCCTTTATCCTCAAAATTATGATGAGCCTCTACCACCATTAGATTATCTTACACCATAAACTAAGAATTTCAACATTTATCACTTACTTTAGAACTAATGGACATGACCTTACCATAATCTTTTAATAATATGGAGGCATCCACCCACATAGAAAGGTACACACCACCACACTGATTCCTTATCATGTGTTAAAATGAATCCAACAACACTGTTGGATAGAAATGTTGAGTGAAAATCACTAACCATAATAATCCAAAAAAATTTGGAGGAACACCATTGGCACATGTGAACCTTGTTTCCCAACTACAGTATGGTATGACATCATCTGCCTCATCATGATGAACCAGAAAACATCATTCATAGTGATCAACACACCCTTTAATATATCAGGACATGACCAACCCATTCCGATGGAACCAATGTAATTACATAAGAATTTAATTAATCTAATTAACTTGTGCATATGGACAAACCCACTCTCAAACCCCATTCACTCATTCCACATAATATCTAGATCACTATAATTAAAAAGGTATTATTTTCCCATTTACATCACCCAAAATTGATAATAAAATGAATGAATTAATTAATTAGGTTACACCCGGACCTCCCCACTCAGGAATATTTACATTATCATCCCATATAAGATGAATAAATAAGGATAATTATTGAAAATACGTACCATATAATCATATAAATTCACTTGTTTAACATCTACCTATGATTTGATCTAAAACTGGAGAAAATGAGATTCTAGAAAAAAATATTGGAAATATGAAATATGAGATCATATAGAAATAGGATTCCAAACATCAAGAGAAAAGATAAATATATGTAAGTGAACCAAAATACTAACCAAAATTATCCAATATAACAGATGAGGCTTGAATATGATCCTAAATGGATAAGAATCTCTAAATCCTTTCTTTAGGGAGGAATATAAACCAACAATAGAGATGTGTGATAAAGAGGAAGGAAAAAGTGTATCAAAGTCTTAAAATAAGGGATTTGAAGATTTATAATTTAACCATTTTTAAAGAGGAAACCAGTTAGGTTGAAAGTTTGGCTAACCCCATGATAATATGTGCCCACATTTCGTAAATGGAATAAAGTATGAGTGCTAGGTATATAGTTTGAAGAACTGTGTATATCACATGAAGATAACCTCTAAAATTTACTATATGTTCCTCACAAATGTTCACACAAAGGTGAATAGTTCCTCAAACCATGAAACACACCATACAGGGCCACATTGTTGATGTGTGTAGTAAGCAATAACCACACACCTAACCTTTTCTTTCAAAAAATTAGGTTCTTGGGGCCTGAAACTCCGGAAACTGAACCAAACAACCAATACACCTGCTGATCTTTAAAACCTATCCAAAAAACAACACATTAACACATTGAAACTCTTGGAATTACATTTCAATGATGAAAATGAATGTTAGACCATCCATAAATTTAAAATAAATTTTCCTCTATAATTTCAGACCTATTGACAAATTTGGGAATTTGCAATCTCTACTCCTATGAACACAACAAACTTACCTTAGAATAATTTTCCCTAGTTACACAAGTGTATATTTTCAACAAATATTTTCTCCTCTAAACACATGAATGGTTCACCATAGGCATGACAAATTCATAAATCTCCATCTAATGTGAGTCAATGAAATTTTCTTATTTTAAAGGATTTTCTAGGTTTTCTATAGGTTAAGGGTTTCATGGTTTTAGATGTCAAAATATATGAGGCATAATAGGGAGGCTAAACTCATTTTTTATTAAAAATGAATGAATTCAATTTACAATCAATAATGGGACTCCGCCTCACTCCCATAGTATAAAATCTACTCTAATACTTAGAAAATATTAATTCATGGTCCACAACATTAGAAAATTACCTGAAATATGATTTTTATTCCCTCTTCCCACAATTTAAATAGTGATGTATAGTTTTGTTCATATCTAAAATTGAAAAAAAATTGAAAATTATTTATAGGGAAAGGAATATTTGATCTTTAAATTGATGTTTTAAATTCCAAATCCCTATCTTGAACGAAATTAATTCTTATAATCTTCAAAAACATGATTTCTTTCTTTTATTTTTTAAAAAAACTTCTTTTTCTTATAGTTTTATCAGCATTTTTTAGAATAAAATCATCTCAAAAATAGAAGCTCCAAAGTCACATCACAACCATTGAATTCAACTTTCATCCAATAATTTCTCCTATAATGTAGCCCAAAAAGTAACATCACATCACAAGACACTCCCCCACACATAAGTTCAACCATTTCATATAATCTTTACTTCCTAAAGTAGGCCAAATAAGGAATAGTGGTATATAATTTGGCAAACTATAAAGGCTATATAAGTATTTTTAAAGGATTATAAGGATTAAACATAAATGTAATAGTATAAAAAAATGATTCTTATCAGAAACAGTCTTTTAAATAAAATAAATTCCACAATCATTTAAAATATAAGTACCTAAAAACCTACTGATTTGATACGAATAAATAAAATTAAGGCAAATCATGAATGGTTTTGTTCTCTTAATAAGTGAGTGAATTTTATGAAAAGTCAAATATGATCAAAAGCCTCATAGGAGAGTGTTTAAAAAAATTAGATAGTGATATGTGGCATGGAATTAAAAATTTATAATCCTTTTTTTCAATTCTAAAAATTTTTATCTTGAAACAAATTCATTTTCAAAATTCACTAGTATTTAGTTTCATTGGATAAATTGGTTCACTCATTTAAATGGATTTTGAAAATGGATATGATAATCATTTGAATTCAGAAGATTTAAAAAAAATCTAAAATTTAAAAAATAAACAAACAAAAATTTAAAAAACACATATAAATTTTAAATTCCAAAACTAAGATAGTTACCCAATAATTATTCCATTTAGTACACTATTTTTAGTTTAAATAATATAAAAACACATATTCATGTGATATTTAAATTGGGAAAAAATTGAAATAAAGAAAAGGATTAACACAGCCACATTTATTTTTTGGAGGAATATTTGAGTTAAGATTATTACTAATATTAATTTAAGAAAAAAATAAATAAGGAATTAAAGAAAATAAATATATTTAATTATAATTAAAATAATAATGTGAGTGGGAAAATAAGATAGATCTTTTTTGAAAACACCCAAATCAGTGAAATGATTTTATTTACCCTGTTTAAAATTTTCCTAAATATTTTCTACAATCTAATGGTGGAAGCAGTTCATGTGATATGAGCCATCACATGTTACTTCTCTCAGTGTCCATGAGCAGGCATCATGAATAGTGACACCAAAAAAATACCAAAAATAACCCATCCCCTACAATGATTAACAAAAATAGATGTTAGGAGAGTGGGTAAATTTAATGGGGGTACTCCCTATTGACTTTTGTGGCTTTATCCTCCCTTATGTATATGGTTATTTGTTGAGGTGATAATCATATCCCCATGGGATCTTCATGCTAGTCTTCCTCAACCATAATTTTTTTAGATTATTCAATAACATTAAAGTACAAGGACATCTGCATGTGTGTCGCATCAAAAATTTCAGATGAGGATAATTCAAAAAAAAACAATTTGAATAATATTAAAACATGAAGAATGAATATAAAAATATATCACAATAAGAATTTAATATTTGAAATTGATCTTTTTTAGAAGATCCATTAGAGAATCTATCTCAATAGGTATATCTTCATCATGTTCTTCCAAAGAAATATATAATTAGAGAGGGGTTGATTTTTCATTATCATAGATAGAAGAATCTATTTCCTATTCAACTACTATAAAATATAAACTATATTAATCTAAATAAACTTAATCTACTCTACATACATCAATTTACATTTCTTCTGTAACTATATACTCTAGAAATGGTTTTGTATGGTTGAATGGATCTTCAAGTAACCCCTTCTCTTCCTCCTTAGGTTCTTCAACCGCAAATATGAGTGAGGAAATATCTTCCAGCAGTTTTGGTTATGGTTCATGATCCAGTTACATCTATGGTGATGCATGGATGAATTCATTCATCCATTTTATTGGGTTCCTAATAACTTTTATATCTGATTCGATCTCACACAAATGGTCTTCTTTTGATTTATTCAACTGAGAGTAGTCAATCTATGTATAATAATTTGAATTATAATACAACATAGAAATATTTTGGTTCTTTTTTCATTTAGTTTTAATAAATTAAAAATGTTGTTATTTTGAAAATTTTAAATAAAAATAGTGATTTTAGACCACTTGGATCCCTAGAAACAATGACATGTTTTGAAGTACTCCAGTTATGGGGTGTGGAAAATCATTTTTTTTAATTTCCTAGTATGGTGTAGTTGATAACTTGGGTTATCCCTATCAAGGATATTCAGAGTCAAGAAATCAATATTCCTAATAAATTATTATATTTTTTTGTTGAATTTATATATAAGTATATTATTTGGGGGTCTAGATTTTTAACGATGATAAAAAAAGAATGCAGATGAAAAATACCGCCAAAATAGAGTTTTAAAGAAAGAATTTGGTCCTATGGTTAACTAATTGGGTTAAATTGTTATTAATTATTATTTTAGAAGTTCTATTTTATAGTCTATCCCATCATATATGAACTTATATCCATAAATACAGTGTGAAATTTACCATGGATAATATATGACTTTGACACACAAAATATCACATCCTCTGATAGTAAAAAATGATGAAAACAACTTAATCAAGAGTGTGACATTATGGAAATATATTTTTCATATAACATTTAATCCCTCAAACAAAATAAACTCTATCATATGAAGGGATTCCCTAGAAAAGATGTAATTTTACTTTGGTAGGGAATACAATAAAATAGTGTATTATATCTTGGAATAATGAAAAATCACTATATTAGCCCTACATACACCCATAAAATAATTAAAAATACATTTTAAACATTGATGATTAAATAATAATAATTCAATAACACCATGAAAAACTCATTGAATTTCAATCCTAGGTATATTTACTCTCCATTGTGAGTGTTGGATATCATATTTAGAAGAAAGATGAAGAAAGTAAAAAAGAGAAACAAATGTCCAAGAATCAAAGGAAAAATATATATTAAATATTTAGATACATAATAAAACATAATAACCCAATAAATCTATAGAAAATATAAATCTAGAATTGATAACCCTTTAAGAGGGAGTGGAGGTACAAATTTATTGGAAGGGGTGATTAAATTTTTTACTAAAAATATATTCATGGAAATTTGCTTCATTTTTGGAATAGTCAATTGACAAATATCGAAATGTGTCATTCAAATGTGTCCCTATATTTATTTCACATGAACCTTCCAAATATATGTTTCCTTGGACATGCGTATCTAAAGAATTCAATTTATTACTTGTAAAAATAATTATGATAAAATACACTATTTCGTTACATCTAATTTTACACAAGCATTGACTAACTTAATGATTAAATTCTTCTAGAAAATTTATTTTTGATGAATTCCTCCAAGCCCACTTTTATTGAAAACAATAAGCATATCAATTTTAGCTGTGTATCCCAAGTTATAATTCATTTATTGAGGTTTTGTCAATTTTTTTCTCTAAATTTTTTTTAATTTTAAATAATTATTTGGGCCTCAAAGAGGTCAAGTCAGTCCTAATACAAATAAAATTATTTAAAAAATAATATTCCAATATGGATATATATGTAAAATATTATTAAAAAAATAACAACATGATAAAAAACTAATAAAAATAAAGAATTAATAAATTTTCACAAAAAAATATCAAAATTCTCAAAAAATAAAAAATAATAAAATTTTGATAATGTTGAAAAATTGGATGGTATTTCATATTTTAAATATTGATAAAATTTATGGAAAATATCTACTCTATAAGTGTTCCATACGACCATTCAAATAGCTTAACTAACAACATCACAAGTTAAATGATTTTTAGGAATAAGAATCACGAATCCTATGAAAGAAGAATAAAAAAACATGATCATTAGTGTACCAACACATGTAATGATAAAATAAATAATTTCAATTCCATGTTAATATTCATTAATTATATTCTAAATAGTTATATTAGTTATATGAATATTAAATAATTTTTTTGTAAAACGGAAAAAATATTTATATCTAACCAAATTTGGTTTTCTTCAATTATATGGTTTTAATTAAATGATTAATTACCAAATTATATAATTTTAATTCGAAAAAATAAATATCATTTTTTAGTTCATCATGTAATGATTATCTTAGGATTAATATTTGTTAATTTTATGAAATGTTTTCTTTTTTGATGGATAGTGAAAAATAAAGATTTTTATTGAAAACATTCCTTTCATTTCAAGTATACAAAGTTAAATTTTGTTTTAAAATTATTTCAATGAAAAATTAGTTATTTAATTTTATTAAAAAAATACATTTATGTATTTTTAAATAATTTTATACAAGAATTTTTGATAAAAACATTTATTCAATTAAAAAGGCATTTGTCTGAAAACCATTTTTATCAAAAAAATTATGTTTATTTTTATATTAATTTATTCCACATAAAATAAATGAATTTGATAAAATGGTTTCCATGTTATTAATCATAAAAATTAATATTAGGAAATTTTTTCAAATTAATTTTCAGTCATATTGAATAATAAATACAGTAAAATTCATTTTCCACAGTTATGGTTAAAATGGGTTTACCAAGTGTTAAACTTCGGTGATAAGGGTTATAATGACCTAAAAACATGTTTAAATTATATTATATAGCCACATTTATACCCTATATCATATCATATTTTGATATGATCCATTATGAAGAAATTTTTCTTGGGTAATACATTAATTTATTTTAGTCTTTTTAAAAATTCCAAGTGTCTCCTCTTCCCCATTTACAAAAAAAACACCATATCTCCTATTTTATCCACACATAAAAATCCATTTATTATTCATATACATTACCAAATACCTTACTTACATATATTACCACATATTATAGGTCCTTTCTGTATCTTAAAATCCACCTATAAAGGATTTAGTTATAAACAAAAGAAGAGGTAGTCTGAAGAAGAGGTATAATATTTAACAGAGGGTTTTTCTAGTATTTATTTTTAAAACATGATAAAACATTATTCAACCATGATGAAAAAATATAACACCTTTGTATTATATATAATTATATTTCATTATGTTAATTTAATATCCTATATACATCTCTTTATTACATCAAATGGAAAATAAAACCAGCATCTATGTGTATGGTGGACTACTGCCTCACAAATCGATATAATAGTTTTTTCATCACCACCTCTCACAAATGGTTATAATGTTGAATTTAATGTATGTATATTATATTAATGACACAATTATAATTAATTTAAGATAATATGTCATCTAATTTCTTATATTTCCATTCAATGAAAAATTATAACATCATTCGTAAATCCGTGTGGATTACCACCTCTACAAAGCAATGAGATTTCTTTTCCACCACCGCATAAAATGATTAAAATAAATAAGTTTATTTAGTAATATTATATTATATTAATGATATATTAATAATTAATTAAATGTAAAATTAAACATAAATTAATTTTCTCATGCTATTTGAAAAATTAAAACATTACTTATGTGTATTTATGACCTACCATCTCCATAATTGTAACCTATTTCATTTTCCATAATCATATTAAATGTTTTTTTAAATATAATTGAGTAATAAAATATATAATTATCTTAGTATTATTATTCCAGATATGATTTAATAATTATAAAAAATCATATCCAACTTTCCAAAGTCATTTTGGAATATGAGCTGGATATCGTGAAAACATCCGGCGTGAACTTAATTGATTTTGTAATTGGATACAACAAGGTAATAAAATAAATAAAAGGAATAATAAACCATAATGGGTTATAAAGTATGTAAATATTTATATAAATTTAATATTATGGAAGATAAGTAATGAAACTAATGAGTTAAACTCGAGGTAAGCTACACATTACCTTAAAAACATCATTTATTTTTTTTAATATTTATTTATAAATATTTTTATTCCATATCCATATTTTAAATATTTTTATGGATATATTTATATGGAGATTAATAAATTATAAATCACATGATATATATATTCTTGAAATTATTTTAATGGTTTTGAAAATAAATCTTTTTACATGTGTTATAAAAAGTGCTTTGAGAAATAATAAAAATGAATATTTTATTTTAACATATACAAAAAATATTACTTTTAATATCACTATAACAAATATATGATATTCATATTCTATTAAAATATTCCCTATTTTTATCAAAAAAAATCATTCCACTTTTTATTGGTATAATTAATATTTTTTTTAAATTTTATGGATATTTTGATATCCAAAAATATTTTTCTTATGAGTAAAAAGAATATTTATTTGATTCAATAATAAAAATGAATGATTTAATTTATAATGATTTTTTTTATATTTATTGGTACTTTTATGATTATGGATGAGCCTGATATATCAAATTATAATAGGTGATACCAATATATATATATAAATTATTTCGTAAAGGGATGGATTAAACTTCCAAGGTTTATTCAAAGAGATTATTGGAATTTACTATGTAGGTTATTCCATCTGTAAGGGTAATTATAAGAATTGTATGAAAATTATTTACCAAGTTACCTATATTATTTATCAATTATTTATTTGGGTTATCAATGAAATATTATCATTTCACAAGGTAAGATAATAAGTCTAATTTTAAATGGAAGTTTATGTTATTTCATAAGGGAGAAGTGTATAACTTATAAAAAAATCATGATTTTTTCATGATTATAAATAATACTTTAGGAGTTTTATTTTTCCGTTTATGACTTATTATGAAATTATTTTGAAAATAATTAGGTAGTAAAGTCGATTTATTCAGTAAAAAAATGATTATTTTGAGCCTAATGATTATTTTGAAAAAGGAAATTTCTTATAATTATTCATGGAATATTGTATTTTTTATTTTTTACATATATTTCCCGTACTGATATTTTTGTTCTCATGCCACATTATAAAATATTTTTCATAGGTTTTTGATGTTTAATAGGGACAAAGATGAAGTGAAGATGAAAATTGTAAAGAAATGTTCTGAAAAAAACTATTTATATCACAACTGTTTTTTATTATAGAAAAATGGATACTGGTTGGAAGGTTTGACATTGTGCTGTAATATTTATTTATTTAGTGGTGATAACCTAATTCTTTAAAAATTTAAACCAGTAATATATATGGGAACATAGGGAAATAAATATTTTCTAAAGATAGAAATTATAGATTTTTACGGACATCTCCTTATAGTTGGTATCAGATGAAAAGTGTTCAGATAACTCTAGAGGTTGGGATAATTTATTAAACTACCCCTAAGATATTTTAATTTATTGTTATCATGATATAAAATTACCATGTTTCTTCAACTAAAATATGTCTATTCAGAATGGGTTTCTGCATAGGAAACACAGAAGCTAATGTAAGAAAGGAACCAAGAGACAAATATCCTTCAAAATCAAAAAAAATGATTGGTTGGGATTATAAATATGAAATTTTTTATTTCTAGGTCTTAGTTGAAACATTTTATAAATGGTGGTGGAATCCATGCTAGAGATAAACCAAAACTGCCATAGAGGAACATGTCGATAATGGAACATTTTATGAGAGAACACGATATATCATTATGTTTATCATTTAACTCAGTAATAAGGGAGAGATGAAATAATTCACTATAAAATATATTCAAAGTCATGAGTATTTTATATCATCAAAATTATTTTCGTTCCATTTCCCATTTATAATGTGAAGTAGATCAATGGTGTTCAATGCTTAAGAATAATAGAAACATTGAAGAGGTTGATGCCATTGAATAAGATATTTTTAAGAATATTTTAATTTAGAATTATTTTATTAATTTTAATAAACATAGGATTGAAATTAAATTCCTATAATTAATGTATAGGGAGGAATATTCAGTGGTCACATGTGAAGAAAACATCACCATATTGTCAAGTTACGCACCAAATTGACTAAATATCTTCCTATTAAAATTAATTAATTATACCTAGTACTAAATAGAAGATATTGAAGATATTGTTGGGACCGATATATTTGGAGGGGTTTTATTGAATATAAAATATTTTAAGAGGTAATTTTTTTTAGATTGAAGGAGGTGTACTCCATGTATTGTCTTTTCTTTATAACATAAGTCCCCTTAATTTGGTAATATTTACATCAATGTTGATCATACAAAGATGATTAACTTGTTTTTTCTAGTAAAATTATATTAAAAAAGGGTTATTACATGTATTTTATTAGTTATAGATTTGTAATCAAAGGTTTTTATGTACAATTACATGTTTCATCAGATAGGGTATTCACTAATGTAAATCAGGAGATTCTTTTTGTTCATAACATTCCAAACATCATTACTATATAATGTTTCCATGATTCAATCCTATAAAAAATAATTTTTTTGTGTTTTATTATTATGAATAAATTTTTGTGTGGATGTATTAATTTTGGGTTTGAAGTTTCTGAAGATTTGGAGTTAAAATGATTACCAAACAAATGATATTGAATCAATCCTTATTTAAAAATTGTTATCAGAAAATATTTTATGAAGGTTTCTAATCAGAATAATGTTTTCAATGTTTAATTGTAAGTCACTGAGAAATGACATTGGATTAATTCCATTAAACTACCTCCAAAAATGTTATCATTTTGATATTATTAGTCAAACTATTTTTAATGTTGTCAGAAAGAAGGAGGTATAATTTTTTACAAACCCTATTAGAAGTACTTGTATGAAATTATGAGAATAATATTGATATAATATGATCAAATGTAAGTATATGAGTAATTAGATATATGTATTTTTTTAAATTAATTAGAATTTTGTTTTTATATAATGTTCATCATTCATAGGTTGTTGAGAGAAGAAAACTGCTGAATAATTCTATATAAAGTCATCAGATGGAAGAAGTGTCTAGCAGAAGACTTCTATCATGTTCTTAAGAAGTGGTGTAGGAACACAGAGTAGAGTTACATAATATGGAAGGGATTATATGTATTTTTAGAAAATAGATTATTTTTATAAATATATACTAGTTTTAGGTTCTTTATGAAGCCTTCATGAATACATTATTTATGATGATGTCAAGATATTCAATCCATATTTATTAAATAACATAGGTTGATAATGATTCTCATTAAAAATTTAGTAATATTAAAGAAGTATGATATAAAAAATTCTAAAGAATATCTCCTATATTTTATAATAATTTAATAAGTCCAAAGGTAGGATGGTTCCAAGAGGGATTCTAGAAGCATTGAGTAAATATTTTGAAATTATTTTCATGAGTTTTCCTAAAATGTGGGAGAAATCATGTCTAAATAAAGGGGGTTGAGGTGTAAATAATATTGTGTCAATTTTATTAAATTAAGATGAATTACCATATAATTATAAAATTGATTGAAAAGAAATTTTGAAGAAACATTGGTTAAAATGATATCAAGTAGAGTCTTCCCGTCAATTGGTACTAGATAGATGATGTGAATAAGTGTTCATATAAATAGTAAGAAGAGGCATCAGGTGAAAGATAATTTATGTATTTTTGTATCAAGTGGTATTATAAAAAATATATAATGAGGTCAGAGGATGAATAATTTTTTATATTTGGAATTAGTCTATAATAAGGCACCCGACATAGTAGACTGAAAAAACATCAAATAAAGTATATTGAATGAAATCATCTGATGAACCGCCTATATACTAAAGAAAGTTATGACCTGTTTTTGTGAAAAAAGTGAAGAAGAATAAGTACATAAAATAAGATAATGTGTGAATAAATGTTTAGGAAGTATAGTGATTGAATAATAAATCTGGTTGCTTAAGGTTTATATAGTTTTTATGAAATACAATTTTATATCTTTTATCTATGGGAGGAGGGTATGTATTGTTAATTGATTACAGTTCCTTTCAAGTGAAAGGATACTCTGTTCTTAGTGTAACCATATACAAATTATCTTTTTCAAGTGTTTTTTATATTATTGGACTATTTACAAACCATGATAAGTAATAAATATTGTTTCTAAGGTGTGAACCTTGTAAATATATGTATTCTTATAGGTGTGAATTTTGTATTGTTTTCTAGAGAAATCACATCTCTCCAAAAAGAGGTGGATGTTTTTTTAAATAAGAAAAAATAAAAAGGGATATAATAACTAATTAAACCCATCACTTCTCAATGATCATACAATTCTAGTTAGGTCTTTTAAAGTGGTATCATAGGGAAGGTCTCCTTCATTTACAATTTTCTAATGTTTACTGAAAGAAAGATTCCATGAATGTTCTAAATTCTAGGAATAGTAAAGTTATTCTTGTATTTTATGGTATGAAATATCATATTTGGATGGGAATAATTTCACCATATCTTATTTCCATTGGTTATGAGTCTCTTGATGCTACTACATATGGTTACTCTCCTATTTCTATGGTTGTTCCACAAGAAGTTGTTGGTATGGAAAATCTTCATAATTATGTGTGATCCAAAAAATATGTTCTTTTATATCACTATCTAAAAGTGATTTGTTAGTATTAAATCAATTGGAATGACTAAAGGAATATGGGATAAGGTGAAAAAATATATGAATGAAATAAAAAAAGTGAATAAATATAATTTACAAATATTGATATTGATGAATAAAGATATTTTAATTAGTGATAACAAATCTTTTGGTGTATCATCCCAACCTGGATCACTTGAAAAATTAGCAGAAAAAGTTAATTAAAAGACCTTAAGAATGTCTCCCTATATATTATAGGCTTCCAACTAGCAGTTAGGGTCTAATAAGAAAAATTTGGAGACAATACCCTCTTTACCAAAGTAAATAATCAACAGAAATAATAATAACTAATTATAAACAATATCTTTAAATAACCATACATAACATAACCAATTCCCAAGACTGTAAAAATTCCCAAAAACCAAAATAGTAAAAACACCATGTCCGTAGTTTCATATGTTAATAGAATCCCAAAATAATGAAAAACAAAAAATTACTACAATAGGTCCTAACAATAGTTATGTTCCCTTCATCCAGGATCCATAAAAAGTACCAACACATCCATAAATCTTAAATCCTTTCCACTTATTATATCATCCAACCATGAAACCTACTAGGGTACCCATGGAGGCTTGATCATGGTGTGAGTAAAACTCAATAGGTTACCACCAACATTGTGGAATGTAAAATATAAACCAATAAAAATTCTTTCAGAATTAATAGGGAACTAAAAAATACGGTAGTAAATGATTTAGGTTTAAAATTAAACAATTATAAATTATCCACCCAGGCTCTTGGGTTCCACCATGAAACTGGACTAACCAAACCTGCTTCAACCATGCCATATGTATGAACCATTAATAATATATGTTAAACACTCTTAATGGAATGTGGGAATTCTTTATTAATTTCAATTATAGTAACCAAAAACATTATTCTGATTACATCTACTAAGTAAAATGTTATTAGTTCCCGTCATGTCATCTTGACACCCAAGAAAATTATAAGGAGTTTCATTTCTAATATTAAAAGTCAATTATGACAAGAATCATTTCTAGACATCTTAAATCAATGACAAGGAGCATAATTTCCATTGTCCTTACCCACAAGTTTGTACCATCATTTCTAACAATTCATACCATTTATCTACTACCAAATTCCAAGGTCCAATATAAAAGACCTTTTTCCTAACAATGATAACAAGGATGAACCTATTCCAATATTCATTATTCCCCATTTATATTATAAGCAACACATTTGAACCAAATCTATAATTAAACTAATTAAACATTTATTCGTATATAAACCATTAAATATTCACTAAAACTATTCCAAAATGTATTCAATACCCTTTAATAATTTTCCCATAGTTCCCATTCCCATTTAATAACACCTTTAATTCTTGAGTTAATTCTAAAAACTCTATATGTCATGTCAATGATCCAAAAAACAAACACACATAGTTTAATCTTATAAACCTCATATTTCACAATTTAAAATTCTATTTTACCACGTTCAAGGACTTATCACATACCTTGACTGGATATAGTCATATTATCATTATTATCAATAGAAACAATAGGATTCTTAAAGGGTTTAACACCTAATTTAAATTACTAATATATCTTTTCTCAACAAGGATGAAAATGTGCACCATGTTGGAAAACTATCACATAATAAATACATGCGATCACTTTTCATGACTATATGAAATATCTTGTAGGCCACCTGCCTTATGCTTTTAAAAAACAACTTGTTTTTCCATGTCCTTTGATTAAAGATCAAATATAAGAAACCAAAATTTAAATAACTCCCTATTAATAAGGATCATGAGACATATAATAAGATGAACAAAAAATTATTTAATCTTCCAAAAAAATAAAGAAACTAAAAAATAAAAATTCCTAGGGATTCAACTAGAAACATATGACACTTCTAATTACCTATAATCAAAGGATATGCACTATATAGAGAAAATGTATAATATCATTCACACTCTAGGTTGATAGGTGTGAAAATAGGGGAAGACAAGAGAAGTTAGAAATAAACTCAGGAAGGAAAATTGGTAAATTCTGCACTTTTAATGAGGAAAGATTTTCCAGAATATTTTTACAAAAAAGTCACTAATTTAGAGACCCTCTCTTCCAAAGGATAACTCATGTTACTTGATTTTTGGGGCCACCTATACATTTTGATAAACCATGAAGAGGTGTTTTTAGTGGCTCTGAACCTATGTCATGTTGTTTTTTATCCACCTCACATGGCTTCTCAAAACCATTCTTTTATCTCAAACATGTCTCACGGTCATGGTGCACAATCATCACTAACTATGTGTTAACCATGAAGGATGCACTATAAAACCACAATTTATCCTTTTCAAGTCTCGAACCTGTGGGACACTCTCAATATGTTCATAACTCTTGAGAAACATTCCACAATCCATTTAAATGCATTTTAACCAACATTAATGATATACATACCTATACAAAGGTTTGGGAGCCTAAACATTCCTTACCATATAATAAATCATCCTGAATATGAACTCTATCGAATCACTAAGCCTCCTATGTGTAAATGTTAGGCCACTAGTCCTATATATCAGCTTACATATCTGATCTTTTCTCCTTAACATAACCATGCTTCCTGTAAAGACCTGTAAATTTCAAGGAAATTTTTTTCTTAATTTTCGTTGGAATTTTACAAGAACGCAGTTTCTAAAGGCGCCTAATTCCGAGGCCCGGTGTGCCCAGAATCATTTTCCGAAATTTAGCTCGGATACGTTCAGTGAACCAACAAGCGGGTTTTTCTAACTTTTGAACCAGTGCTCGGAATTGAAATATGAGGGCACCGATGATCTCGCAACGCCGGTAATTGCTTAAGGGGACCATTACCGCAATTTCATTTGCTTTGGAGAAGAAGTTAAAATTTTTGGGTTATATATGAAGTGAATAAAATTGTGGAACAATTTTTATTTTTGTAACTAAGTGGCTATATCCTACATGGGGGAGTTGGGGTGGGGCACATAACTACACATGTGGGGATAATAGTGAAGTGGGGCCCACAAGAGCCCCAACCTTACAACTTCCCATAACTCTCATAACCTTTTCCCCCCTCTTTAATTTGTAACTCTCAAAGAAACCCCTATTTAACTCTCCCAACATTTAAGAGGACCTTCTCTCTCCCTCTCTTAACTCTTGACAACATACACAAATTAATTAATTGAACCTACTCAATTAATTAATTAAGTGTTTTGAGTTTTGAAATTTGAAATGGCTTGTGTTAATAAAATAACGAGGGTAGCTTATTATTTAATTTTTGGAGGGCTTTCGTTGGGCTAAGGAATATTGGGAGAGAATTTTTGTGAAGAAGAAGAGGACTTCCTTCTCAACGAAAAACAACATCTTCTTCGACTAAGAACACCGGTTCCGCGAAGAACGATTGACATGCCATCTTTTCTCTTCTCTACGACAAGTGAGGAGACGCCGCATCAGACACACTCCGACGTCACCTACGAATTCTTTCCTCGCGACGTCATTTTACGCGATGCCCGATGTGCGACATCAATTATCAAGGTAGGGGAATTTATTTTGGTGTTCTCTTATCTTTTGAGAAAAGAACGATGAGCGCGGACCAACCTATTCCAGGTTGATCCGCGGATCGTTTGTTCATGTGGATTGATGTTGAGGATTATTATTTTAATTTGTTCGTGATTATTACCTTGACGTTCTTCGTGAAATATGACCTTTTGTTATCATTTAACAAGAGGGATCTGGACCGCACAAACACGGCCGACCCTCCTCCTTATCCATGCGGGTTTCTTTTGTAGATTGAAACGAGAATGGCGCGGTGTCGTCGCACGTCGCGGAAATGTGCGGTAAGGAATGCGTAGCACCGTCGCGCCGCGCCGTGAAAACGAACAAGGATGCGACGCCGTCGCGCCGCGTCGGAGAAACCCGAAGACATCCGCAGACGGAGTCATGCCACGACGAAGGGGCGCGGCGCGATCGCGTCGCGCCAGAGAACCACGGAGACGGTGCATTTTGTTAATTGACGTGCGGATTGATGGGCGATGTCAAACGAAGCTGCACAAGAGTTGTGGGATCTTTGCAGCAAAGGTCAAATCCCGGGTTGACCACTGGCGAAGACCGCAAGCAAATCAGACCACCGGAGCGCGTCCGGTGGTCCGCGGAAGCCCCTGCCGGCGCGCCACACAGGTGCGGCAATGCCGGCAGTCGGGGGCGGCGGCGCCAGGAGCGCCGCCAGAAGAATCCGCAGCGGCTGAAGCCGCAGTGGTGGAGCGCGGTCCCATGACCGTGCGGGACCGGAGGGGAGCGGCGGGATGCGATCGGCTGCCGCGTCCGCTGGCACGGGCGGCCCCAACTGCGGGGTCGTGGCTCTTCACGTGAGGGCAGTGCCCCCCGAACGGTTCGGCCGTTCGGCTGAACCCCCGGCCGAGCCGGGCCAGCTTGGGCAGACCGGGCCGGGCCGCGCCCAGCCGAACCGGACCGCGTCGGCCGGGCCGATCCAGGGGGTCTCGGGCCAGGTCGTTCTGGGCCCGAAACCCCCGTTTTCGGTCCCCTCACGGTATTTCGCCCATATCGGAAGCTATAGACCTCTGATCGACACACCGTCAGTGGAGATGCGATCCTTGTATCGGGACAGTCATTTCGGTATATTGCACTCAAAGTTTAGGAACACCTTGGGTTCGGTCGGGTTGGTTCGGATACGAAACCAACCGGGCCCTCGGAGTAGAAACGCTTATATCTTGAGCTCCAGACGTCCGATTGACGTGACATCGACTTTGATGGATTCCTATAAGTGAGACGGATCTTTTTGCTTACTCCGCTCGAGGTTTGGATGCCTTCGGAGTGCGGTTAGGTTGGTTCGCTCACGAAACCAACCGGGCCCCTAGAACGAAAAAAGCCAATAACTCATAGTCTGGGCATCCGATTGAAGCGCCATCTATCTCATTGAATTCCTGTTGATGAGACGAAACTTTTGGCATACTTCGCCCGAGTTTTGGTTGATGTTGGATAGTGGCCAGGTTGGATTGTACCCGAAATCCAACCGGGCCCTTGGAATGGAAAAGCTGTTATCTTTTAGACCAGACGTCCGTTTGACGAACCGTTAGTGGAATTGGTGATCTCGTTGAGAAACGGTCCCTATGAGTATACCCTATGAGAGTTCAGGGTACATTTGAGATACGGCCAGGTTGGTTCGCTCACGAAACCAACCGGGCCCCTAGGACGAAAAGGCTAATAACTCACAGATCGGGCGTCCGATTGATGCACCGTCTGTTGCGTTGAGACCCCTATGATGAGGCAGTACTTTAAGATACTTCTTCATGGGACTTTGAGAGACTTGAAGTTTCAACCTGTAGCTCGTGGAGCGGACCCTCCCAGAGACAAGCGTGCGGAGTACGGAGACCGTGTAGCAGACTGAGACCTGACGACTGCTTGACCGACTCGACTTGGAGTGAGTCGACAAGCCCAGTGGATGGAGCACTAATTTGATTGGGTGAAGACCCATGGCGGACAGAGTACTACCTGTGTGACAGTGCAGACCCGCGGTACTCGTCCGGAGAGTACCTCATCAGGCTACTAGGGGGTGTGCACTACTGTGTTTGGGTGACATACCCCGGCGGGAAGCACTACTGTGTTTGGGTGGATGACCCGCGATACTCGACAGGAGGAGTACCTCAGCAGTCTTAGGATAGTGAGCAGTACCTCAGAGTCGTGACAGGACCACTGTACACTCCAGAGAGGGGGCTCTTCAGCAATTACGGTTTTGTTAATTAAAATCCTGGTTTGAGCTGAGTCTATGACCTTTGTGTTTACCTCTTTATTGAGATGGGTCACTTGATAACTTAGGTATATGTATGGGCACATACCTGGGTGGTGGTTTACCGTTGATTTCATGATATTGGTGTTTCCCTCATGATTGAGATGGTTTACTTGATAACTTAGGTATATGCATGGTCCTATACCTAAGTAGAGGTTATCTGTTGAGATCTTCTTTGTGGTTATCCATGTTGGTTTTAGTGAGACCATGAGGGTCTTGGGGTCCCTACTGAGTATCGTTATACTCACCCCTACTTGGGTTATGCCCGCACCTTGTTGTTTTGGTTGAAGACGACAGACAGTGCTGACGGAGGCCAAGTGATCAAGGACTGGATGGTACCCGGAGGTGGACCACACGACGAGTCAGTATCCAGAGGTGGACTTTGCGACGAGACGACACACGGAGGAGGTTGACGGGCGAGAGAGTTGTGGAGGTTATCTGTACCTACCCTTCAGGTAGGATCCGTGGTGGACGATCCAAGAGCTACGCCATTTGTACCTACCCTTCAGGTAGGATCCGAGGAGGATGACCCAGGAGCCGCTTCCGTTCTTCCAGCGGTTGTTTTTTTATGTTGTACTTTGTTCAGTTGTAGTTGTAATTTCATTTGGGTTTGTATTCTGGACCATTTACCTTTCATCACTTCTCTTTGTACTTAGTGTTTTACTTCCGCTTGTACTCTGTGGTCTTCTGTTTACTTTTACAAAGGAAATGACTTCCCAGTTATCGGGATTTACGCCTTTGGTGCTAGTCGCTAGCCACTAGCCTATGGAAGGCGGGTTTGGGGTAGTCACGGCACGGGCCCTGAGGACGGGTCGTGACAAATTGGTATCAGAGGAGTCGGTTCTACCGTAGAACTTATAACTCTGATATTTTCTTTCTTTGAAGAAATAGTGTTAAGAGTACCAAGTGTGGTTTTCTGTTTAGGGATTCCAGTGTTGGTGCGGGCGGCCGACGTACCCATACACCAGGACCCTGACAACTGAATTCCGACTTTGTGCATGAAAAAACTGATTGCATGTGTGTTTCCAGAAGTTTTATTTAAATATCAGCTCAAAACAGGTCATCTCACCAGGTATAATCGTTTGACCGTGTCACATTGTTTCTTTTCGGATGCATTTTCTCGGACGACCAGCTAGAGCCCAGAGGGATGTGTGTACTGACAGCCTGTCGAGCGACGAGGCTTCGGTACAGGGACCTCTTGCAGTTGAGGCACCAGCGGTACTACCATACATTGGGCCACCGATTCCACCAGCCCTAGTAGTAGGAGATACATTCCACTTGAGTGCACTGCACGAGTTCTAGCGCCTGAGGCCACCTAGGTTCCGGTGAGAGATGGACCCGAAGGCGATTGAGGTTTGGCTGGAGGCTGTGGTGAGAGTCTTCAGGCTAGTGGGGACGCCTGCAGACTTCATGGTGATCTTTACTGTCAGCCTTCTTCAGGCAGCAGCAGGCAGGTGGTGGAGCCACTTGTTCCAATTTTGCGATGGGATGGCCTTCACATGGGAAGACTTCGAGACCTTCTTCAGGGTTGAGTTTGTGCCAGTAGCTCTACACCCCGAGCGTGTACATGAGCTTCTACCTTTTCCGTAGGGTTTTCGATCAGTAGCCGAGTCATCGGTGGGTAGTAGACAGATAATGCAGAGGTCCCGGAGGACCAGACCAGCAGTTGGGCGATCTTGGGTTTTAGGACCGGTGGTGCGGGGCACCCAGGGTGGGGTCAGAGCCAGTCGTACGAGGAGCAGAAAGTGTTATCAATGCGGCAGGAAGGGTCACCTGGCATGTGACTGTCCGACCCCCCGCACTGTCGATCCGCATGCATTGGAGGAGCCACCGAGGCAGAAGCAGTGACGAGTGCTTTACCAACAGCCGAGCAGTGGACAAGGCAGTAGAGGTCCGGGAGCAGGTAGACAGTAGCGGAACGAGTGGATATGTCTCTTGTACTACTAGTTACATGTTGCTGTTGTATTCCTATCTTTGTACTATGAGCTGCAATAATAAAAAAAAGACACTTATCTTTTTTTGCTTTCCTGTCCTTTTGTTTGGTTAATACTGAGTGGTCCCGGTTAAAACTGTTGACTTGACCCTCACTTTCTAGATTTCTACTGAAGGAGACCCAGTGACCTCACACTAATGTCGACAGTGTGACTCGACCCATAGAGGCGAGAGTGACAGTTGGATCCTTTAGTAGTTACGTCAAGGCCTTACGGCGACATCCATGGCGTGAATGCGTCATTCATGTCAGGATTGACTGTATTAGGAAATGGGAGTGGTTCATCCAGGGGATGAGACCGAGTTTCTCTTTTCAGCAATGGAGAAATTTTAGTAGCTCTTCAGATCATAGGAAAAGAAGGTGCAGATCATCCAGGAGCGGATGAAGACTGCACGGTGCAGTAATAAATAGGAAACCAACTCCAGTCTTAGATACTCGAGCGTGTTAAATGTTTAAAGAAGAGGAATATTTAAGGAGATATGAGTCTGTGGAGCAACATACGTGGAGGCAGAGCTAGGAGAGTATCATGAGGTGGTGTACATCTTAACATGCAACAACCACCCGCCATAGTAATCCCCGCCAGGCTCAGGAAGCTGGAGGGCGGAGGTAGAGAGTAGCAGTATGCAGTCAAGGAGTGTGAACCAATGGCTCTAAAAATGATTCAAGGGAAAGTCTGTGTCCACTACTAGCTGTTGTAGTAACAGACGTCGATATGAACCATTCCTTGATTTCGCAAATCTTGTTCTAGACCTAGAGTTTCCCGAAGCCGTGGAATTGACCCTCACGTCTGGAGATACCTTGGAAGGAGACTTGATAATCACACTTACGCCGACGGTGTGGTCAGACCCTCAAGGCAAGAGTTTCGGTTGGAACTTCTTGGTGGAAGCGTCGAGGCCTTACGACGTTATTTTGGGTATGGAATGGGCAATAACTGTTCATACTCAAATTGACGGTTTTAGGAAAACGTCGGGATGGGTTTTCCTTAGTCGGCGAAAAGTAAGCCCCAGGCAGCAAAGGATAAACTCTTTCACAGGAGGGAGTGACCGATCACTCTTGAGTCGGTCAACCATACCCTCGTGGTAGCAGTCGTTTGAGTTTCAGTTCTAACAGGAATTGGAGACCTCTAGAGTTCGAGGATAACTATCTCGTCCTTATACGGGTGTCAACTCTATGAGGTTTACAGGGATGTGTCCAAAGAGGAAAGTTGTCTCCGTGGTTCAACGGACCTTTCTAGGTCCTCGGCTGGGTAGGCGAGCTGGTTTACCGCTTGACCCATCCAACTCAGTTGCACTAGGTGCACGGCGTTTTCTAGGTATCTCAACTGAGGAGATACGTGCTCGACCCTTCGCATATCATCAACCATGAGGAGCAGGACGATGGCGATGGGGTTACTTCCACAGAGGTTCCAGTAGGGATCGAGGATTGACATGAGCGGATCCTACGAGGACGGTCGATTCCTCAGGTGCGCTTTCTTTGGCAGTACAGAATCTCCAGGTAAGAACATGGGAGCGGAAGGCTCAGATGCGTGGTCAATACTGATTTTGTGACCCTAGTTTGTGTTGAAGATTTACGGGGACGTAAAGCCCTGAGGTGGTATTAATGTAAAGACCCAAAAATTTCAAGGAAATTTTTTTCTTAATTCTCTTTATAATTTTACAAGAATGCAGTTTCTGACGGCGCCTGATTCCGAGGCCCGGTGTGCCCGGAATCATTTTCCGAAATACTGCTCGGGTACGTTCTGTGAACCAACGAGCGGGTTTTTCAAACATTTGAACCAGTGCTCGGAATTGAAATCTGAGGGCACTGATTAACTCGCAACGCCGGTAATTGCTCAAGGGGTCCTTTACCGCAGTTGCGTTTTCTCGGGAGGAGAAGTTAAAATTTGTGGGTTATATATGAAGTGAATAAAATTGTGGAACAATTTTATTTTTGTATCTAAGTGGCTATATCCTATATGGGGGAGTTGGGGTGGGGAACCTAACTACCCATGTGAGGATAATAGTGAGGTGGGGCCTACACGATCCCCAACCATACAACTTCCCAAAACTCTCATAACCTTTTCCCCCTCTTTAATTTGTAACTCTCAAATAAACCCCTCTTTAACTCTCCCAACATTTAAGAGGACCTTCTCTCTCCCTCTCATAACACTTTCCAACATACACAAATTAATTAATTGAACCTACTCAATTAATTAATTAAGTGTTTTGATTTTTGAAATTTCAAATGGCTTGTGTTAATAAAATAACGAGGGTAGCTTATTATTTTATTTTGGGAGGGCATTCGTTGTGCTAAGGAATATTGGGAGAGAATTATTGTGAAGAAGAAGAGGACTTACTTCTCGACGAAGAACGAAATCTTCTTCGACGAAGAACGCCGGTTCCGTGAAGAACGATCAACGTGACATCTTTTCTCTTCTCCGCGACAAGTGAGGAGATGCCGCATCAGACGCACTCCGACGTCGCCTACGAATTCTTTCCTCGCGACGCTGTTTTCCACGATGCCCGATGTGCGACATCAATTATCAAGGTAGGGGAATTTATTTTAGTGTTCTCTTATCTTTTGAGAAAAGAACGACGAGCGCGGACCAACCAATTCCAGGTTGATCCGCGGATCATTCGTTCATGTGGATTGATGTTGCGAATTATTATTTTAATTTGTTCGTGATTATTACATTGACGTTCTTTGTGAAATATGACCTTTTTATATCATTTAACGAGAGGGGGCCGGACCGCACAAACACGGCCGACCCTCCTCCTTATCCATGTGGGTTTCTTTTGTGGATTGAAACGGGAATGGCGCGGTGCCGTCGCACCGCGCGGAAACGTGCGGCAAGGAATGCGCGGCACCATCGCGCCACGCCGTGAAAACGAACAAGGATGTGACGCTGTCGCGCCACATCGGAGCAACCTGAAGACATCCGCGGACGGAGTCGGGCCACGGCGAAGGGGCGCGGCGCCATCACGTCGCGCAGGAGAACCACGAAGACGACACATTTTGTTAATTGACGTGCGGATTAACGGGCGACGGAAAACGAAGCCGCACGGGAGTTGTGTGATCTTTGCAGTAAAGGTCGGATCCCGGGGTGACCACTGGTGAAAATCACAGGCGAATCGGACCACCGGAGCGCGTCCGGAGGTCCGCAGAAGCCCCTGCAGGCGCGCCATGTCGGTGCGGCGGCGCCGGCGGTCGGGGGCGGCGGCGCCCGGAGCACCGCTGGAAGAATCCGTAGCGACTGAAGCCATGGCGGCGGAGCGTGGTCCCACGACCACGCGGGATTGGAGGGGAGCGGCAGGACGCTGCCGGCTGCCGCGTCCACTGGCACGGGCGGCCCCAACCGCGGGGTCGCGCCTCTTCACGCGGGGGCAGCGCCCCCCGCACGGTTCGGCCATTCGGCCGAACCCCCGGCTAAGCCGGGCCGGCTTGGGCAGACCGGGCCGGGCCGCACCCAGCCAGGCCGGACCGCGCCGGCCCGGCCGAACCCGCACCTGGGTCGGGTCAACCCGTTTCGGGCTGACCCAGGGGGTCTCGGGCCGGGTCGGTCCGGGCCCGAAACCCCCATTTTCGGACCCCTCATGGTCTTTCGCCCATATATTGAGTTTTAGACCTCCGATTGACGCACCATCCAAGGCGATGCCATCCTTGGATCGAGACGGTCATTTTGGTATATGTCACTAAATGTTTTGGACCACTTTTGGTTCGGCCGGGTTGGTTCGGATACGAAACCAACCGGGCCCTCAGAGCGGAAACACTTATATCATGATCTCCGGATGTCCGATTGACGTTCCATCGACTTTGATGGATTCCTCTAAGTGAGACGGATCTTTTGGCTTACTCCGCTCGAGATTTGGATGCCGTCGGAGTGCAGTCGGGTTGGTTCGCTCACGAAACCAACCGGGCCCCTCGAACGAAGAAAGCCAATAACTCATAGATCGGGCGTCCGATTGACGTGCCGTCTATCTCGTTGAATTCCTCTTGATGAGACGGAACTTTTGGCATACTTCGCCCGAGTTTTGGTTTTTGTTGGATAGTGTCCGGGTTGGATTGTACCCGAAATCCAACTGGGCCCTTGGAACGGAAAAGCTGTTATCTTTTAGACCAGACGTCCGTTTGACGAACCGTCAGCGGCGTTGGTGATATCGTTGAGAAACGGTCCCTATTTGTATACCCTATGAGATTTCGGGGTACATTTGAGATACGTCCAGGTTGGTTCTCTCACGAAACCAACCGGGCCCCTGGGAAAAAATCCTAATAACTAACAGATCGGGCGTCTGATTCACGCACCGTCTGTTGCGTTGAGACCCCTATGATGAGGCGGTCCTTTGAGATACTTATTCGTGGGACATTGAGATACTTGGAGTATCGACCTGTTTCTTGTGGAGCGGACCCTCCCAGAGACGAGTGTGCGGAGTACGGAGACCGTGTAGCTGACTGAGACCTGACGCCTGCTTGACCGACTCGACTTGGAGTGAGTCGACTAGCCCAGTGGACGGAGCACTAATTTGTTTGGGTGCAGACCCATGGCGGACGGAGTACTACCTATGTGAAAGTGCAGACCCGCGGTACTCGTCCGGAGAGTACCTCTGCAGGCTACTAGGGTGTGTGCACTACTGTGTTTGGGTGACATACCCCGGCGGGAAGCACTACTGTGTTTGGGTGGCTGACCCGTGGTACTCGACCGGAGGAGTACCTCAGCAGTCTTAGGTTAGTGACCAGTACCTCAGAGTCGTGATAGGACCATTGTACACTCCAGAGACGGGGCTCTTCAGTAGTTACAATTTTGTTAATGAAAATCCTGGTTTGAGATGAGTCTATGACCTTTGTGTTTACCTCTTGATTGAGATGGGTCACTTTATAACTTAGGTATATGTATGGGTATATACCTGGGCGGTGGTTTACCATTGATTTCATGATCTTCGTGTTTCCCTCACGATTGAGGTGGGTTACATGATAACTTAGATATATGCATGGGCCTATACCTAAGTAGAGGTTATCTGTTGACATCTTCTTTGTAGTCATCCATGTTGGTTTTAGTGAGAACTTGAGGGTCTCGGGGTCCCTACTGAGTATCGTTATACTCACCCCTGCACGGGCTATGCCCGCACCTTGTTGTGTTGGTTTCAGACGACGGACAATGCTGACGGAGGCCGAGTGTTCAAGGACTGGACGGTACTCGGAGGTGGACCACACGACGAGTCAGTATCCAGAGGTGGACTTCGCAACGAGATGACACACGGAGGAGGTTGACGGGTGAGATCATTGTGGAGGTTATCTGTACCTACCCTTCAGGTAGGATCCATGGTGGACGATCCAGGAGCTACGCCATCTATACCTACCCTTCAGGTAGGATCCGAGGAGGACGACCCAGGAACCACTTCCGTTCTTCCAGCTGTTGTTTTTTTCTGTTGTACTTTGTTCAGTTCTAGTTGTACTTTCATTTGGGTTTGTATTCTGGCCCATTTACCTTTCATCACTTCTCTTTGTACTTAGTGTTTTACTTCTTCTTATACTTTGTGGTGTTTTATTTACATTTATAAAGGAAATGCCTTCCCAGTTATCGGGATTTACGCCTTTGGTGCTAGTCGCCAGCCCCTTGCCTATAGAAGGCGGGCTTGGGGTAGTCACAGCACGGGCCCTGAGGACGACTCATGACAATTCCATAGTACTATGACCAGTGGCATGTTTTTAATGGAAATGATTTTCTTAATGTGATCCAAAATATGAATAAGATTCTCCTCAAGGGACACATTGGTCTCAATATCAACATCATTGACATCAATCAGATGATAAGTTTTAGGGATATACTACTGATGTTGTGGAACATAGAAAACATCATATATTTAACTGTTCCACTGTACAAGAGAAAATCTAAACACTACTAGGCCAATACACTCCATAATATTGAATTATCTAACATAATTTGTACCAAATTACCCAACCTCTAAATCTAGTGGCGACCCTATATCGGGGAAAATTTAAGGAATACATGGTTGCCCATTACAAACTCAATTAGTTGACAACATCAACTAGAGTATGAAATATGTATACTCTATGCCATAGTCATATGCTTTTAGTTAAACTAGACCTTCTCTAACGTCTCTTACATGAAACTCAACCCCAACAACTTTGAATCCCATACTTCAATCTAGAAAAATGGTGATCTACATGGCCTACTATAGAGCACCTAAAATAGTTCTATATAAAAATATTGTTGATAAATATTGTTAAGGATAACATAAAAAGTAGTCACATCTTATATGTTCCACAAAAATTCTGGATTATTGTACTCAACATTTCCTCTAACACTTAAAATCCCACACTAATTTCCCTTCTGTGTGTGGGTGGTAAATTATAATAAAAAACACCATATTACCAGGTGACTTCTGCAACCCTTACAAGAAGAACAATGTAAAAAATGGATCATGATATAAAACTATACTCAGAGTCACCCTATTAAATATACTATCTTTTGATAATATAAATCAACCAAATGATAGATGGTGAAAATCTATCAAATTAGAAATAAATAGGCTATCTTTGTAAAATGGTCCACAATATCCCTTATATTTCCATTCTACTGAGGATTCCATATTAAACCCACTAAGAAATACATGGTAACATTATCTTAATTCCACTAGAAAATGGGAAATGACTATTGTATAATCTTATGAACTAATTCTTAGGATTCACCTATTAACAGGTGTATCATAGTTTCACAATTCATATGATATACTTTTCCAATCTTGGACACCAATATTTTCTATGAATATCATGGTGACTTTTTGTCAAAAATAGGGTGCTACACCCAATATGAAGAATTAAACTCATGAATAATATCCTTCTACATACAAGTAGGTACGCTGACAAAACCATGACCATAGATGATCTCATTATCCTCAATTTTCCAATTAGGGAGAAAATCCCTACCATCAAAGTTGTCTCTCAACACCATCAACTTTGGATCCTCATACCACCTCCTCATAATTTTTATAGAAGATTAGATACAATAGATAAATACATGAGTTTAATTAGTTATTAATCCACCTAAAAACCTATATTCATTTTAGGGAACAAGTCTATCACCTACCATTCAAAACATTACACCTGAACTGCTTGAGGTTGTGGTTTCTGACTCAATCCATTGAAAACAGTGTTTCCTTTTTCCCTACAAATATTCTAGAACAAAATAGAAAGATTAATTATAATCAAACTACCGCCACTGCAGGATATTTATATCATATTGAAAAAATATATACTTAATGATATTATGGTTAGTATAAAAAACCTTTCATCAAGGAGATAACAGAGAAAAAATATTAATGGATAAACTACAGTGGCTATCTCGATATCGTTGGTGGGATAGTTCTTTTCTAGTGGCCTGAACAATCAAGATCCAAACATGAAAACATAATCTCCATACATCCAAAATACCCCATTTATTATCAAAGATGTATCTGAATACAAATTATACTATTCACTTAGTTTATACAAGACCAGAATTGGTTTTTTGGTCAAATGCCTCATTAGTTCCATGAAATCCTTCTCTAATTCCTTGTAATAATAAAACATTATGCCTTTCCTAATGACAAATGATAGAGGCACTACAAAGTGCTAAAATCCCCTACTGATACATTGTTAGTTACACAATAACCAAAAAATCATCGGATATCAAATACATTCTTGGGATTCTCCCAAGAAACAACCGTTCATAAATTATTAGGGTTTAGAAGTACATGATATTTTGAGATCATATGACCTAATAAATAAAATTTTTCATTCCCAAAATGATACTTAAATATTTTGGAATGTAGATGGTTCTTTCCCAATTTACTAAAAAAGATGTTAAGTTGTTTGGAATAATCATCTCGAGTTTGTGAATACACTATTATATCATTAAAGACGATAACTACAAAAATATCTAAATATTGGTTAATAATTCAGTTCATCAAGGCCATAAACATAGAAGGGGTTTCTGTTAGCCCAAATGAAATCACAAAAAACTAAAATAATTCATACCTACTTCGAAAAAACTCTATGTTATATCAGAATGTGTCACCCACAGTTGATAATAACATGATATCTTATAAATTTTGGATAATATAAAATAACACATTACTTAGACAAAAAACCATCAATACATGGATGATTATACCTATTCTTACTCATCATTCTATTTTTCTTCCTCTAATAAAAACAATGTTTAAACATTCCTTCAGCCTTATTAGTAAATAAAATCAATGAACCCCAAGGAAATGTACTCATATAATGAACCCTTTATCTTAAAACTCATCCAACTGATCCATAAACTCTAGAAGCTCTATAGGTTCTATCCTATAAATTATAATGAAATCAAAACAAAATTTAGGCACTAACTCAATAGTAATATCAATTTACTTATCATGTGGAAACCTAGATAACTCCAACAAAAACACATACTGAGAATGATCCACCATGGGATGCAAGACGTCATGCTCTAATACCCCTTCATCTAGAAAAATACTAACAACATAGGATATAATCTCAAAAACTATTAAGGTAACGAACCTTCATGTCCTTCATGAATATCAAATTATCTATGGTGAACATCAATGGAATCCTCATGATCCATGATCATTACCCTTCAAAGGTAGATACAATACGATATTGATACAAAACTATACATTATATCCCCAATAACGGATCAAAACCTGAATTATAAAGCATAAAAAGTCCCAAAGGAGATGGTATTGACCTATAATAACTCATATTTTTTATGCATTGTATAGATTATTTTTGAAACTATAAATTGAGATGGAATGCAATTATGAGGTTAAATTTTCCTGGAATAAATTTTTGAAATATATTTAATATATTAAATTTCACAAACATGAATTTTTCCTAAAAGTGGAATAAATAATAAACAAGGGAATATATCAAAAATCTAGGGGAAGTGCTATGTTTGGAATGTGGGTTTCACCCATGTCACAACATAACCTTTTTTGGTGCGTGTCATTGTTTTTAAAAGACATCATAGACATAAATTAAATTAAAAAATTATGTTTAGTTATTTTATTTCACCATTTTACACTATGAACTAATTCATTTATTTTTAAACATGATTATTAAAGAATAACAAGGTTAAACACATAACCCAAAAATTGTTGGAGATCTATTGGCTAATGTCAAAGGAGATCCTATTTTTGAACGATGACTGGATCAAAGAATGAAAACTGTTGAGAGACATAATTAGAAGATCTCACCAATAATAATAAAAAAGTTCCTTTTTTCATCTTTGACCAATCCATATCATGGTAGGGTGTAGTTTTTTTATTCATTACTAGTTATTATTATTTTCAACAAATGTAGATCAATCAACCAACAGATTGACCAATGGATCATGCATGTTGTTGGATGGGTTGGTTTTATTCAGAAATTTTGGAATTTGTTAGTGATTGTTTTATTATATCTTCATTTATCATTATAACATCAATGAATCTCGATTGACACGAACATCATCCAAGGTAATTTCCTCATGATTTTTCTTCTTGCATTGTTCCTCTTTCTCTTTCAGCGTGGGTGACCCTTTGGTTTAGGGTTTGATATATATTGGAAAAATCAAATGTTGCCCATAATTTTCATTGTGCAGTGATTTGAAATCATAGATCTAGGATCAACATGGTGTGACGGTTATAAATCAATGGACTTGAAAGTGGAACAGATGATATAGTTACTTTATTCTTGTTTTGTTGGATAGTTATTTTGGAAGTTTTCTGTGAGGCTCAGATTGAGATCCTCTATCATCTTCTCTACCTATGTGGAGTTATTGGTATCTATATTACCAACAATAAACTAATTTAGATCCTATACTTGGTGGGTTAATTTAGATTTATTTGTGGGTATACCCCATGTCCTTGGCTGTGATCCTTATTTGTGTATCATATCTCTTTATTCTTCCAACATATACTCTCTATGAACAGAACTAATGAGCACGACCTCTCGGATGAACTTCACTACTTCTATCTGACTCATGGAGTGTGTTCTCTCAAATGACTACTATGTGGGAATTTCAAGATGGAATCACATATTGGTTTTATGGTTGTCAGTTTACCTTGAGATTGTGTGTATTCTTTGATTATATCTAGATATTCATATTATTTGTGTTATAGACATATACCTGTGTAGAGCTAAATTTTATAATCTTGTTGTATACTTTATGGTTCTGAGGTATCTTACTAGGTATTTTTTTACTCACCCCTACACAGGCATTGCCTATATGCATCATATCTTAAGTAGAAAATCGACCTTTTTAAAGAAACCTAGATGGACCATAACCAAATAAAGCTTAGTGATACAGGACATACCGAGGTGTGTTCCTATGGTATCTTGATAGTAGTCCCTATATTTACTTTCAAGATATTCTTATTTCCAAACTCATTGTGGTGGGATTTTATTTATCCCTATTTATTTTTATTTATATCCTATAATACTCTTTTTGTGGGATTTAGATGTATGAATGCATGGTTGTTCACATGTTTTAACATTTCAGTATTTTTTGGGCTTGGAGATATGAATGTGTGTACATGTACTTAGGATAATTCCAACTATGTTAGTGATATGGCTAATTCACACTAGTCATCATCCCATGTAATATTAGATGTAGTTTTAGGGAGTCACAACATAGGACCCTTTGGGATGAATCATGATAGAGTTGTATATGAGTAGTTAGTTCTACCCTTGGATCGGAGTCTGTGAGATTGGTTTGGGAAAATAATTTTATGTATTTCATGTTTGGATTTCATGATAGGGACATCAATGTTGGTGCGTGGGTAAATGTATCAATACACTAAGACTTTTATGATCATCCTTGTGACTTGATACATGATAAAATTAGGTTTAGGGAGAAAAAAGGTATACGAATAATATAATAATGGGTTTTGGTTTCCATGTCCTTCTCAAGTCATCTCTCCAGATATACTCATTGACTATGGTACACCCTATTTAATTTTAGGATTCCTTCATGATTTATGATAGTTAGGGTTTAACATTAGGGTTATGAGAATGATCCCATAAGTAACGATGAATTGATATAGGTTCTATTTCCAATAATGTTACCTATAGGCAGTGTACTACCAATACAACCACCTATAGAGCAACAGATGGTAACCACTATACTAGTAGATGAGGTTCATGGGATGAGCACACTTGATGAGTATCATCAATAGGGAAGCCTTAGGTTCTTAGGTGATCCTGACCCATACACGAGTAAGGAATGGATTGATGTGGTGAATATGTTTTCCATCTTTTTGGGACACAATAAATTTAGATTATGGTCTTAGTAGTTTGCCTTTTCATTGTCCTGGTTGAATGATGGTGGGGGTAAGTGAACTAGCGTTACAATTGTGTGACTCTAGAATGGTAAGTTTTTTAGTGCCTTTATAGATAGGAGTCTTACCTATAAATGTGTAGGGATGTAATTAACAAGGAGATTCTGCTACTGTAGCAGGGAATCATTACAGTAGTCAAGTATTCATAGAGGTTCACCAAAATCTCCACGAACTTGATGGATATGGTTTGAGATCAGTTCTTATGGGATCAAACCTTTGAGTGGCGAATATGTAGATGGATCTTATATAGTTCTATACCACTATTAATTCAAACCTATGTTGTTATTTTACAAGGAGGTCCTATGATAGAGGTAATGTTGTTTAGGGATTACATGATGGGTCCTGTCAACCAAGAGAGAGGTAGTTATACTCATGTTATGGAAAGGGATATATTGTATGAGATTTTCTGAACCACCGTATAGATGACATAAGGACAACGAATGTTTTTCATAGAAAGAGTTAGTGAAAGGAGAAAATAATTATGTAGGGTGATCTACATGGAACATGAGTTTAGAAACTTGATGGAGGTAGTATAAACTTAAAATTGGTACCACAACCACCCCTAGGTGGTCCACGATAGGCTCAGGGATCTGGAAGACAGGGGTGAGGGAATCTACTGGTGGTCAAGACTTATGACCCAGAGGCTCCATGAATGTTATGAAGTATGATATGTTTCTTTTTTAACTTATTTGAAGTATTAATAGACACATTTTATATTCATTCCTTTATTGGAACATATCTGGTTGAAGACATATATATTTTTTTGAGTCATTGGTTCAACCCTAGTGCTCGGAGACTCTTACTAGAGTTGACCCATCGATCACAAACTTGTGTCGATAGTATCACTCGAATATTTGGAGATTATAGTTTCTATAGGTATTTATTTGTATCAATGATGAGGCCTTATGACATCATCATAGGTATGGAGTAGTTATCTGTAGTTCATTCCCATATTGACTATTTCATGTGTAAAATGTGTTCTTTCTGCAGAGATAAAACCTGATTTTCTTTTTTCGATGAAAATAAAACATAGGTAGTGCATAATGGACTCCTAAATAGGATGATAAATACAATTATGAAGGTTTCATGGTCAAAAAATACGTTTATGGGATGGGTATTTTAAAATTTTCAATGTTGAGAGGATGAGACCTAACATCTCTGATGATTCCAGTCTCGGTAGAGTCCAAGGATCCCATGTAAATTCAATTTTACACAAAAACTAAATCAAAATCATACATTGTTCGAAAACAGAGAGTGCATGACTATAGATTATTGTCGAAGATCATTTCTCAAAGTATTCTAAGATGAACCAATATATATCATTCACACATTCTCTGACAATCGACACGCTTATTATTCATCATAATATGGGTGCTTTCACACAGTTATAATGAATCTTTCAGCATTGGGATTATTGCCACCCAAGATTAACATACAAGGACATTAAATATTTTTAGATAAATATTCGGTACATTAACAAAATAAAATCTAGAGGGTCCTTATAGTTAAGTGTCCTTGGAAACATGGAGAAAAATCCTCTATCGTGGTGAAAGATCTTCAACATATCCCATAAAGATATTTACCTTTTCTACTTCTACCTAAAACCTTTATTCATAACCTAGAGAAGGGAAAACATAAGAAAGGGACGAGTTCAGATTCTCAGTAAGGGTAAATAAGGGATAAATTTAAACATAAACATTTACATAGTAGTATGATAATATGATTGTAACATTAGGAGATCAGACCATGTATATCGGAGGTCATAAACATGAGTTATGGGATAAATCTTGGCAGTTAATAAGACATGAATCATAATGAAATAAATTCATATGTCATAAAGTATAACATAGGAATAAAAAATGGAATTTGTTGCATGAATATTAGTTTATAACATTGTGAACATGTATAAGTAGAAATAGGTTCACTCATTAAGAAAAGGATATGAAATCAGGCCCCATCATCAACTTATTAACATACCACCAGGTCTATGCATAACACTATGAACATGAAATTAGGTTCAGGCATACCCTTAGGCGTGTGAAACCAATTCCATGCATAAAATTTTGAATATGTAATCAAGTTCACATATAACATTGTGAACATGTAATCAGGTTCACGCATAAACTTATGGACGTGAAACCAAGTCCATACATAAAATTGTGAACATGTAATCAGGTTTACACATAACATTGTGAACATGTAATCAGCTTCACACATAAACTTATGGATGTGATACCAAGTCCATGCATGATATTGTGAACATGTAATCAGGTTCACACATAACATCTTGAACATGTAATCAAGTTCATGAAAAAACATATGGATGTGAAACCAAGTCCATGCCTAACATTGTTAACATGTAATTAGGTTCACACAGAACATTGTGAACATGTAATTCGGTTCATGGATAAACTTATGGATGTGAAACCAATTCCATGCAAAACATTCTGAACATTTTATCAGGTTTACGCATAACATTGTGAACATGTAATCAAGTCCACGCATAAACTTATGGACATGAAATCAGGTGCATGCATAACATTGTGGACATGTAATTAGGTTCACACATAAAATTTGTACTCAAGATTCATACAGAATTGCCCAATGCATTGGAGGTTGATATACATCTCACCCATATCATAAAAAAATCAGTCAATCATGGGTCACAAGATAATTAAAAATCCATCATATCTTGACCCCTTAAAATACATATGATTTGTAAAAATAAAATCATAACCCATTAAATTAAATGGGTATCATTAACATGTCATCAAATAATAAATATTTAAAAAGATATTGTTTGGATAACCATTTCATCAGAGAAAAACCCATGAAAAAAAGTTGGTTTTATGAACATGTAACCCATGAATGGGAATTGGGCATCATAAAGTAAATGACATTAAGCAAAACCCATTCCTAGAAATAATATGAATAGTACGTTTAGATAATTTTTCTATAACATCATGAGTAACATCAATGGATGTCATCTTAGATGGAAAATTATTTTTAAATATCTATGAAATACTTTTCATAAGGAAAATATCCTTTCTTCTTTGAAAAATGATTTTTAATACATAAGACCATTTAAAAATCAATTTCTTTGAAAATACATTGAAAACTTATAATGGATTCCAAAAATCATTTTGAAATCATTTTTCATTGAATATTACTTTTGAAAACAATTTATTAAATATTAAACTTTTTAAAATGAAAATTAATCTTCAAATTTATGATTATTGGTTAATTTGTACATGTTGTATGAGGTATAAAGAAAGTTCCTTTCACACAGTCGAATGTCATAAGGAATTCCTTGTTCGAAAAGTGGGAAGAAGATTCTTTTTAAGAGATTTGTAAAAGAAAAAATGGGAAAAATTTCTTTTAATGATCATAGTAGATTAAGAAATTATTTTTGAAAACCCTTGTTTGGAAAACATGGTTTTGAAGGAACATAGATTTCTGACCGAAGAGAGTGTAAATTTAGGCTTACATAGGACACTTTATTAACAATCTTATGTACCAATGAGTTGAAATATGGTTCCAATACATGAGTATATCCAAAATAAGTAGTGGATAATTAAATTCATGGATTTTATTGAGATATAGAACATAATAATTCATCAGTGGAAGCATAAACATAAACCATCTTGAAACTCAATAAGATTGTCCCAACAAACACTTATAATTTGGTAACATGGGATAATATTCTCTATATTAGGAAAGGAAATTACATTAATAATATATTATCATGATAATATTGATATTCAAGATATGAAATGTAAAATTTAAGTATTTACACCACGGAAAAGAGTTTAGGTGAATAATAAAACATAATTCTCAAAGATGGAAAAGTGAGACAAAACATATTTTCTGATTTGGTAACTTTCGAAACATATGATTCATGAAGGAAGGATCATGAAAATTCAATGTCAATATTAATAAATTTAAGTACATGATACATATAATATAATCATTGTATGTATATACACCACACAAAAGGAAAGAGTGGCGAACATAACATTTATATCACAAAAATTATAAGTGTGAAGAAAACTCCTTACCTTCTGTCTTGACTCTCTCTATACTCATAAAAGAATTCCTATATAATAAATATATTTTTATTAATAATCTTTTAAATAATGTTTTTATTATTTATATTTCCATATATGGTTTTATTCTATCCATATATTACCCTCTAGTTAACAATCCTATGCTAAGGTTTCACTTCCTGTTATTTTCACTTTGTTCTTCGCATGTTTCTTAATTTGTTATATCGTTGATCCTTATGATTTTTCGTGATTACAGAATGTAGAAAATGAAATAAATATCAGGTATATACATTATAAGTATATTATAATAATCTATATCATAATAAAGTATGTAATGGAATTCACAGTTCATGGAGACTGTATGTCGTACATATGCATGAACATTGTTTTCTGTTTTTATTGTCATATTGAAAGAAGGTATTTAAATGACATATGTATATATATGTGTTTGTATGTATATATATATCATTATTAAATTAGTATAAATATATCAAATATATCATATAATTTCATTAAACCTATCCTTAATACATTCTATGTGGTGAGTAAATGAATCACGTCACTTTGAGGGGGCGATAGTCCACACTTCCACAAACGAGATTATCTTATTAACACCAAATAGATGAAAAAGAAGATGTGTATTATAAAAGTAATACTTAATATTGAAGAAATAATAAATATAATATATTACATATATAAATATATTGTCTATCATAATGTCCACCATGATTGGTGGTATAGGAGAAATGAACAATCATCTCTTCGTGAGGTAGTAGTTCATCGTACAGAGAAATAGTTTGTTAAACATTTATTAGATGGAGGTTACTGTAAGTGAAGGTCATAAAAATTACATAAAAACATCCTATAATATATATGATACTGTATTTTTCCCAAAATAATGGAATAAATAGATTGGAGGGGTGGAGAAGGAAAATAACGGAAAGGAGCTTGAGAGAAGAAGTTACCTCTTGATCTTGTAACTCCTAGTTTGTGCCAAAAGGATTATTTGAGAGGGTTTCTTCCCAAAATGAGGATTAAAAGTATAAGGAATGTTTTTAGAGCTTAATGTTTCCAATATTTGACGAAAATAAAAGGTTTTAGAGGTGTTAGGAATTCTTATAGGAGGTGGCCATTATAGGGAAGGAAAAGGACTCACATGGAATTTTTAGAAACAAATTTGGTGTCAACATGTTCTTACATAAAAGAAGTCTAAAAAAACACAAAAAGACTAAATAATTTAAGGTTTATGGACAACCTATGGATATCAAATGGTTGTTTTAAAAGTTTCTAGGTTATTTGGGCCCTTAATTTTAAGGTTTGTTCCATAATTATGCTTAATTTGGCCTTAACTGTTGTCAATAATTTTAATCAATATTACTAATCATTTTGGTAAATAAATTGAAATATTATAATTAGACTCTAAAAATTAGAATGAATAAAAAAATTTATTTTGGATTTTTTAAATTCCAAACACATAAGAGAAAAAATTAATATTATAGCTAATCCCACAGATAAGATGAAATAACGGGGTTTTAATGTAGGAAAAAGTTCAAAAGTTTGTTAAGATTTTATATTTAGTTTCAAAGTGAAATTTAATATAATGAATTAAATTTTATTAATATATGTAATATTAATCTTATGTGACAATAATAAATAATTATAATATCATTTATGTTTAATAATTAATTAGACGAAAAGGATGTTTTTACTAAAAAGTAGCATTTTTCACTTTTCATGAAAAAATGATGTTTCTCAGAAAAATCCCAAAAATTCACCCTATTCTAATTTTGACATTCAGAATTCAGAAATGAATTTTATTTTATGTAATTCAATTTCTAAATGTTTCTAAAATTAATTTTATTTTTAAAAATGATTTATTTAAGAAAATAATATTTTTTACACAAAAGGAATTTACTGAAATTATTATCTTTCACAAAAATATTGGAAAATTAATTATTACTAAGTTTAGTATCTAGGTTATGATTATATTATTTAAATTATTATAACAATAAAAAAGAGATTTTTCAATGAAACTTAGTGTTGTGTTCATCGTATGCCATGTCAGTATTTCTTGTAGCGCAAGCCAAGTTTGTATTGTGTGTGAAAAGAATATTTGACATATAGTTTTAATATATATATATATATATATATAAAGAACTATATATAGTGTCATGTGAAATGAAAAATATTTAAAAGTTAAATTAATTTAAAAAAGAATATTTCTCAAAATCTGGGGGTGTTTCATTCTACCCCCTTATAATGAATTTCTCCCTCAAAATTCATCTAGGGTGTCATAGTTTAAATAATTGAAAGTTTCATTCATAGAAAACCAAATCATAAAAATGGATACTAAAACTTCATTTAATAATGGAAATTTAGAACCATAACGGTTACCCAAAGAAATATATAAATTTGTATTTATATGGGAGAACATAGGTGGAAAGTGATAACATGGATATGGAAGAAAAATATTACCATAATGTTCTGATGGAGAGTTATAAAGAACAAGGTTAGGATAATGTTAAAAACCAGAAATCTATAAATTTGTAAAGACCAAAGGAGACTTTTGTTTCCTCAAAAATATTGGTACATGACCACAGTTTCTGTTTCAGGATCCTTTTTCCTAAAGTTAAATAATTTTATTCAAAAGATATACATTCATGATTACTAGAAAATCTAATCATTTATTGTTTTTTGATCTACTTCACCTATTTATATATAGAAAATAGGTTTACTTTTTCATCTCTAAAGTAATAACAGATAACAAGTTACATGATATTCCATCCCAAATTTCATCAGTTATCATCATCAACATATTTTTATAACATAATATCCAATATGCATAAATCCTCAAATGGTAAGATAATACATCATATTTCTATAAATGGTTAACCATATAACCCTTCCAAAAGATGAAAATACAAAACATTATAAATAAGTCAGAAAATTATCTTAACATTGATTCCCCTGTGTAACACAAAGTACCTATCTATTGTCACATTCCAAACATGTGAATACCCTCATTATATATTCTCCTAAAACAAGGTAACAACTTGAATTACCATAATTTTTTTTTCCCGAATCATGCATTATTCCTCATTCTAAAGTATATAATATTTATTCCTTAAATCCAAAAATTTTGTTAACTTCATTAGTGGCAGTATAAACCACCTAAAAATAGGTCATTACATAGTTCCAAGGTAATCAGTACTGTTTGATTTACTTATTCATATCACATATATCTTTATCTATATAACATTGTTTTAATAGAAAGAAAATGTTAAGGGTTGCCTTCCATTAGTGAAAATGCCAACTTCCATGAGATACCATTTCTAGTCCATTGTTACCATTCAAAATAATCTTGTAAATCCTTATCAAAATATAAATTGAACAATCCCTCCATAATTCAACATTCTTAATTTTGGAACCCAAATACATAAATACACTGATTAATTCAACCTTAATCTATTAAAAATAATACCTATTTCCTTTAGCATTTCATCTATAGTCCCGTCATCATCCACAACGTAACCATTACTCGCACCACCTTGTTGATTCTCTTCAGCAACATTCCTCTTGGGACATTGAGTTGCATAATTCCCATTTATTCCATGCTTAAAACACTTATCCTTCGATGATGTCTTAGGGAAGAAAAAATTCCTATCCATTTAATTAACTAAACTCTTCATTTTTCCCTTTAATTCACTTGCATTGTATCCTTCTTTTCCACAATCAAAACACCTTCTTGTTCCTCAAATACATTCACCTAGGTGATTATTTCCACATTCCAGACATAAATGAATTTGAAACTTCTTTACTCCATTGTCTCTATTAACCAAACTCTCAGTGAACTCATTTCTCCCTTCATTTGTGAATCCTAGAGTTGGTTAAGGTAAAAATTGTTAATTATGTTCCATGAAAATTTTTTAGGAATGATCACGACATCTTTTACTCAAGTGAACGTTTCACTTGATAGCTTATTAGTAAATATTCCATCACATTCAACATTAATCTAGTTCCCTCTAGTTCCCTCTATTTACTAAAACCATAAGCATGGTTTGACAATTACTTATCATATAAAAAACCACATAGTCCTGAAAATAATTACATATAGGATAACTATACCTTGAAAACATCCATAATATATGAAAACATGGGTTTATCCTAGGCTATTCATAGCCTACTTATATCTAAATCCTTCATGATGGTTCATGATGAGTTTGTGAATACCTAAATCATATCCCCTGGGAGTGTCCAACCAGTTGTGTAGCAAGAACTGTTGTCATGTACCAGATCACCCCGAGTCAAGATCGGAACATCTTTTCATAGTTTCTACCCCTATGTACATATGTTCTAGAGACACAACCACTTTTCTTATCTAGATAGGGATGTATTTCTAGGAAAACACACACTATATCCTTTAACAAATTTCTAGGATATTTTCCTAAATGATAACTCATCCTTATACGTATCGTTAGATACATCCCTAGATATATGCTTTTAAAGAAACCTAGGTATATCACTAAGGTTTTCTTATCCTAATTTCCAAAGGTGGACTAGGCCTTTCCTTTGATAGAAACTATAGTGACCCAGGCTTAACATACATGGATATGACATATTTTTAGATGAATATTCAGTACATTACAAAAATAAATGCCAAAAGACAATAATAATTTAGTGTCTTTGATAACATAAAAAAAATTGTATTTCCTAGTGAAAGCTATTAAACATCTCCCATAAAGATCTCCATCTTCAATACTTCTACCTAAAACCTTTCTTCATAACTTGGAGAAAGGAAAAAATAATAATGGGATGAGATCAAATGCCTAGTAAGGGTAAAAAAGGGAGACATGTAATCATAGAGATGAACATAGCAGTATGATAAAATGATTGTAACATTAAGAGATCATACTTTGCATATAAAAGGTCATAAACAAGAGTCATGGGATAAACCATGATAGTTCATAAGACACGAATGATAATAAAATAAATTCATAAGTCATGAATGTATAACATAGGAATAAAACGTGGAATTTGTGGCATGTGTATTGGTTTATAATGTTTTGAACATGTATAAGTAGAAACAAGTTCACTCATTAAGTTAAGGACATGAAATTAGGCCCCATCAACATCTTTTGGGCATGCAACCAGGTCTATTCATAACATTACGAACTTTTAATTTGGTTCATGCTTATCCTTATGGATGTGGAACCAATTACATGTATAACAATGTGAATATATAATTAGGTTCCCACATAACATTGTGAACATGTAATCAGGTTCACGCATATAATTATGGATGTGAAACCAAGTAAATGCATAACATTTTGAACATGTAATTAGGTTCACACATAACATTGTGAACATGTAATCAGGTACACACATAAACTTATGGATATGAAACCAAGTCCACTCATAACATTGTGAACATGTAATCAAGTTCATTCATAAACTTATGGTCATGAAACAAAGTCCATGCATAACATTTTGAACATTTAATCATATTCACACATAACATTGTGAACATGAAATCAGGTTCATGCATAAGCTTATGGATGTGAAACCAAGTCCATGAATAACACTATGAACATGAAATTAGGTTCACAGATAACATTTTGAACATGTAATCAATTTCACATATAAAATTATGGACTTACAATTAGGTCTATGTACAAACATTTTAACATGTAATCATGTTCACACATAACATTTATAATTACGAGTCATCCATAATTACCGAAATAATTGGAGGGATATTTAGGACTCATCCCTCTCATAACAATATCCTTTATATATGTGGCACAAGATAATAAATCATTCATCATATCTTGACCCATAAAAATACATAGGTTTTATAAACATCAAATCATATCACAAGATATAAAATGGGTATCATTAACACAACATCACATAATAACATATCTAAAAGAGATAGGTTTCATAACCATTTTATCAAATCATAACCCCTGAATAGATTTGGGTTTTATTAACATGTTTCTTATGAAAGTGAAATAGGATTTATAAAAGACAACTACATTAAGAGTATCCCATTTATAGAAATAATATGAATAGAGCCTTTAGATAATTTTACAATATAGTCATGAGTAACATCAAAAGATGTCATATTAGATTGAAAATAAATTTTAAATATCTTTCAATGACATTTCTTGAGGAAAATATAATTTTTTCTTCAAAAAATGCTATTTAATAAATAAAACCATTTAGAAATCGTTTTCTTAGAAAAAGCCTAGAAATATTATAAAGAAGACTTTAAATAATTTAGAAAATAATTATCCTTAACCAATAATTTAAAAATAATTCATAAATAATAATCTTTTATAAATGAAAATAAATCTTCAAAGAAATGATCGTGGGTTAATCTGAACATGTCGGCTAAGGAAAAAAGAACATTCCTTTTGTACGGTAAAAACGTTAGACGGAATTACCTGTTCGGAAAATGACAACAAGAATCATTTTAAGTGATTTTTTAAATACAAAAAGGGTAAAAAGTTCTTTCAATGATCATAAAATTTTAATAAATTATTCTAAAAAAACCCTTATTTATAAAATGTGGTTTTGAAGGAACACATATTTCCAACCGAAGAGTGGTAAAGTTGGGTTTACTTAAGATACTTTGTTAACTATATTTTCTATCAATGAGTAGAAATATGGTAAAAATACCTGATTATATCATGAATAACCAGTGGATTTTTAATGTAACAGATTTTCTTGAGATATGGAACATAAGAATTCATTAAAGGAAATATAAAACTAAACAAACTCGAAAAGAGAAGAGATTGTCTCAATAATCACTTAGTAACCCAGGATCATACACTCCATGTTAGGAAAGTAAATTAAATGAAGAATATAATTTCATAAAAATATTGATATTAATTATATGATATCTAAAATATAAGTATTTACACATTTTAAAAGAGTTTAGGTTCATAATAAAACATAAGTCTCGATGAAGGAAAATTGATACAAAACATTTTTACAGATTTGGTAACTTTTGAAATTAAAGCCACTTGAAAGAAGGATCATAAAATTTTGATTTTAATAACCATAAATTTAATTAAATGATACATATAATAAAATCAGGGGTATTAAAAAAACCACAAAAAAGTAAAGAGTGGCGAACATAACATTTATCTGGTGAAAATTAAATGTGAGTTGAAAACCCATTACAGTGTGTCTTGACTCTCTCTGTACCCGTACATGCCTCCATTATAATAAATATAAGTTTATTATAAATATTTTACCAAATAAAAATCTTATATCAATTAGCACATATATATTTTTTATAATAATATATTACCTATTGGTTAATGATCCATTGTTAAGGTTTTACTTTGAGTATTATTCTTTTTTTTCTTCACATGTGTCCTAAATTGTTAAATCATTTATCCGTATAATTAGATCATGATTATAGAATGTATAAAATGATATAAATATCTGATATATTCATTATAATTATAATATAATAATTTTTATCATAATAAAGTACGTAATGTAATACACCGTTCATGGAGACGGTAAGTCGTACATACACATTAACATTGTTTTCCATTTTTATTTTAATATTGAAAGAATTTATGTAAATGCCATATGTATATATATGGTTGTATATATATAATTATTAAAGTATAATTTATACATCATATATAATATATACGTTCATTAAACCCATCCTTAATACATTCTATGGGGTGTGTGAACAAATCACATCACTTTGAGGGGCGGTAGTCCACAGTTCCTCAAATGATATTACCGTATTAACAACAAATGGATGGTAAAAGGATGAGTTATGTAAAATTGATAAATAAGATTAAACAAATAATAAATAAAATATATTACATATATAAATAAAGTGTCCCTCATAATGTCCACCATAATTGGTGGAAAAGGTGAAATGAACAATCATCATTTTTTGAGGCAGTAGTTCGCCGTACATAGAAATAATATGTTCAACATCCATTAGATGGAGGTGTGTGTATGTTTTGGTCATATGTTTTTCACAAAAAAAAAATCCTAGAATCTGGAGGATATAGTTTTTGTCACAAAATAAGGGAATAATTAGAGTGGAGGGGGTAGAGATAGAAAATAAAGGAAACAATCTAGAGAGAAGATGTTACCTCTTCATCATGTAACTTATTTTAATTTGTGCCAAAAAGATTCCTTGAGGGGGTTTTTCTGCAAAGAGAGGCTTCAAATTAGAAGGGAGGATTTTTGGGAGGAAACATTGGTATAGATTGGATGAATATAAAATGTTTGAGAGGTTTGAGGAATCAGTAGAGGCGGTGGCCATTTATAGGGAAGGGAAAGTACTCACATGGATGTTTAAAAAAAATTAGTTGTTCACATGTTATGTCATGAACCAAGTCGGGTCATCACCCAAAATGACACCAAAACTAGTCATTAGAAAGGCCCAAAGGGTATTCCCAATCCCCACTATCTGGCATAAGGGCTTGAGTACAAAAATGTACAGTTGGGAACGATTTACCTAAATATGCATAAATATAAAAAAACAATCAAAATAAACCAAATCAAAACTAGAAGTCGCGACCAAACAATACTTAAACCAATACCATATTTTGAGTTAAACGATTAAACCAAAACCCAAATAAAACTATAAATTTTGGTGTCCAAAAACCAAATCATAATCGGTCACCTGGTAAGAGGAAACCACCCTCAAGGAATCTCCACAACTCTACACCAAGAAACTAGCTAGAAACATGAACCTCCACTCCCAAAAAATGGAACCTTACCTATATCAAACATAAAAAAATATAGTTACACCCAAAGATGTAAGTAGGGTGTGATAAATCAACTAGTAGGATGCCACCAAGAAAAGATTCCATGAACATGCATTAAAAGAAAAATACATTTATAATTATAAATAAAGGAGAGAAATAAATTCTTGAACAACTTTTATGAAAAATATTTTTTAAGAAAAAAACATTAAAGAAAATAAGTTTTAACCAAAAACACATTTTCTTGTGTATTATCTCAATTTACAAGTCACTTTTCATTGTTTTCTGAAAGGTAACTGAGAGAACCCAAAGATGAGAGAGGCCCAATAGGTACTATCAACATGTGGTACCCTAGAATGTCGTGTCTCGGTGAAACGTGGCTTAGAAACCACGACCCTAATAATATATGGCTAAAAAACCACAAACCTCGTTAAATGTGCCTTAGAAACTACAACCCTCATTATTTAATATGTTTGGTTAGTGTTTCAATCATCAATACTTCCAGTGAAACCGGGCCAAATCCACCTTCAGAACACTATCCCACTATTCCTAGTCCCCCCACCTAATACCCCAGGCTTCCCTCTTTGTGCTCATCTAAATTATAAGTACACATTACATGTCACATTAATAATTAAGATCTAAACTAGGTTCTTACACACAAAAGCACCCAATTTGCACACTGAAACCCTCTTTTAAAATAATATACACACCAAAATCTTTTTAGAACATAATCAAAGCCACTTGATCATTAAATTAAACCATCTACATAGTTTTAAAAGGCTCTTTTATAATTAAGAAAACCACTAATATATTTACTATGTAGTTTCCAAACATGTTGCAAAATTTTTTAAAGGACAATTTTCACTCAAGACATTTTTCAAGACAAAACATATTTTGACACCACACCAAAACAAAAACTGCATCATCCGCACATCCTAACACAGTCGCTGCACAGTTTACAAAACACTGCTAAATTGTTCAATATGGGTTTTTACAATAAAAATGGACTAACATCACTTAAAAATAAATCTAAAAAATTATTTTTACAATAATACTCAATTGAAAATATTTTCTCAGCATCTAAAATAATTGAAAAAAGTTCTAAATTAGTTAAATATACAAGAAAATGATAATAAGTTAATATTTGTATGTGGAATCGCCTACTATTGTGTTGTAAAAATCATTAATGTGGTGAAAAAATCTCTTCGCATGAAGAATATACTTATAGGGGTCTATAAAAGACCTTGAAACAATTTATGGAATAAAGGATTTAATATCCTATCAATCGCAAACCAAACCCTAACCAAAAAATCACCCAAAATGGAAGAATAACTGATGGGAGGAAATCAAAAATACGATGAAGGTGCGGGAGGTCATCTGAAGCTCAGAGGAGGATTTACAACATAAGTGGGGATGAAAAAAAGGGAATGTTCATAGGATGATCATCCAAACTAGGGGTGATGTGCGGATGGTGGTCGAACCAGTGGAGATGCACAGACAGCCGGACGAGGGTGGGGGAGGACCGTCGATTCAGGACCTGGTTGGGGTGGAGCCAGGAGCTGGTCTAGTGGCAAAAGAAGGGATCTAGCAACTAGGGTTCATTGTAGGCCACACAAAAAATATGTATAGGGGAATGAAAAGTGTTCCACAAGGGGAAGACATAGTGAGGGAGAGAAGAAATGTAAAAAAAAAGAAAAGTGAAAAGAAAAAAAAGAAAAGGGAAAAATGATAAAAAGATAAAACCCTAAACCAATAAATAAAGAGAAACAAAATTTCATGATATATAAATTAATGGTAGCATCATTAAAAAAGAAAATATTATTGAATTAAAAAAATAAAAAATACCTTCATAAAAAATTAATAATTAAAAGGTTAATAACATTATAAAATAAAGTTTGCAATTAAAATGATGTATTAATAATAATAATAATTACAATGATATTAATAATTATAATAATTTTATTTTCATTAGGTTAGTTAACCACCCACACACTGGATAGGCTGCACGTTAAACTATCCAATCCACACGGCATTGCCCGTGCCCTACCTGTGTGTCGGGCATTGTCAACTCAATATTCATTTATTAGTGAAAAAAGTGAAAAACTAATGTTAGGCATATCACTTATTTCAAAAAAAATTATTAAAATGATCAGATAAAACCATGAGATAAAATTTAAAATTAAAATTATACAAAAATGTGAAGTTTGAGTGTGACAATTCTCCCCACCATGAAAACATTCCACCCTCAGAAAGTCAATTTGAAGCCTGATCAGAGAATTGAAATGGGTAATCCTACTCAACCCATGTCTTCTTATCCCAAGTCTCATGTTTTTCATTTTATTACTACCAAATAATGTGAACCAACTAAATGGGATTCCAACAAATCTAATTCTCTTGAGAATCCACTATCTTCACTGGAAACTCAAACACTGATAAATTAGGCTCTCTGTCCAACTCTTCCCAATTCAACACATGTGACAGATCAGGATTTTACTTTTTCAGTTTGGAGAGATGTAATAATTCATGAATTGACATAAACTGAGAAGACAAATCTAACATGTTTTCCACCATTTCAATCCACTCAGTAATCTCAAAAGGCCCAACATACCACATTGTTATCTTCCCATCCTTTCCCATGAAGCGGTGACCCAAGAAAGGGGCCACCTTCATGAACACCCAGTCACCCACTGAAAATTCAATTTCCTGAAACCTATGATTAACATAAGATTTGTGGGGACTTTGAGCTGTCAATAACTACTATCTGATCAACTTGACTTTCTTAGATGTCTCTTGTACAAGGATTGGTCCTAAAAGTGAGGTCTCAACAACCTCAACACAACACAAAGGAGACTGACAAGGCCATACATAGAGTTCCTCAAAGGGTTCATTATAATAGAAGATTGGTAACTATTATTATAAGAAAAATCAACCATTCCCAGATGGTTATCCCACAATACTCCAAAATCTAACACACATGCACGGATCATGTCCTCTAGAATCTAATTTTACAACTCTTTCTGACCATTCATTTGAGGATGGTATTTCATGCTCATTTTGATCTGCAATACCAATGCCCATTGAAGGAATTCCCAAAACTAAGAGGTAAAGCAGGTATCCCTATCAGAAATGATAATTTAAGGCACCCCATGATGTCTGAACAGTGCATGAACATACAATCATCCCAACTCATCCACCTTAGTTGTATCTCTGGTCTGAATAAAATGACTTGACTTGGTCAATTGGTCAATCACTACCCAAATAGTGTTCCTTACCTAGGTAGTATGAGGAAATCCAATAATGATGTCCATGGAGACCTCTTCCCACTCCCAAGTAGGAATGGGTAATGTATGAATCAAACCAAATGGTCTCTAATGCTCTGATTTCACCTAGTGCTAAGTGTAACATCTCTATACAAAGAAGACTATGTCTCGACTCATACCTAGCCACCAGAACTGGTGATGAAAATAGTAATACATATTGGTAGTACTATGATGGACGACCCACTGAGATTGGTGGCTATATTATATCACCACCTTCCACAGAGATGATAGAACCACTACACTGCCTTGGAAGAACAACATTCACCAGGGAGATAAAGACCAATCATGAGAAATATCCCCACCCTGAAGAGACTGAATAGACCCTAGAAAAATATCATCATCAGGATTCTCCCACTGAATCCATTCCAGAAGTGAAATATTCAACTCAATACTGGCCAAGAATATACCTCTTTTGTGCTCCTTGGACTCCAAGTGCATCTAAAAAGTATCCCCATCAAATTCCACTCATCTATGGACTTCCTCATGATTGCATTGGTACCTTCCTTCTCAAATCATGAGCCACCACATTACCCTTTCCTGGGGTATAAACAATATCAAAGTCAAATCCCTACAAATACTTGATCCAACGGTGAAACCTCATATTGAGATCCTTCTAATATAACATGTAGTCTTAGATCTTATAGTCATAATAGACCACAAATTTCTCCACAAATAGATAGTGATGACAAGTATTCAGGATGAGAATCACCACTACCAACTCCAAGTCATGAGTTGAGTAATTCTTCTCATTCGGTCGGAGTTGGCGAGAACCATAAGCCACCACATGGTAATCCTAGATGAATACACAACCAAGGATTATACCTAAAGCACCACAATAAACTATGTAGCCCTTCACAGACTTTGGTAAGATCAACACATGTGTGGTGGTCAACCTCCTCTTCAACACCTAGAAGGATGCCTGGAACTGTGGGATCCATTCAAACATTACCCCTTTCAGGGTGAGTGTGGTCATGGAGGAGGCACTCCATGAGAAATACCATACAAAACACCTATAATAACCATCTAGGCCAAGAAAAATACTGATCCCGAACACATTCCTCAGTTATTACCCTGAAATAACTACCCTGACCTTGCCAGGGTCCACTGAAACCCCATGTTCTGAGATGAAATTCCCTAGAAAATTCACTTCCATGATCCAGAATGTGCACTTTGAAGGTTTTTCATACAATTGGGTGTCCCAAAATGTTCCAAAAATGATCATTAGGTGATACTCATGTTCTTCCTGAGAACCATAACAAACTCGGATGTCATCCAGAAATACCACAATAAATCTGTCGAGATATAGTTGGAACACCCTATTCATGAGTGACTTGAAAACTTCTAGAGAATTCTCCAATTTAAAAGGCATGAAAACGTACCAGAAGTGGTCATACCTACTCCAGAAACCCATCACTGGGATGTCCTCCTCTACCACCCTGACCTAGTGGTATCTCGATCACAAATCTATCTTGGAGAACCACCTCTACCCCTTCAGCTGGTTGAACAAGTCATCAATTCAGGAAAAATTGTATTTATTTTTTATGGCTACCTTATTCAATTTAGGGTAATCAATACACAATCTAAGGGTTTTGTTGGCCCTCTTCATGAATAAAATTGGGGCGGCTCAAGGAGAGACGCTTGGGTGAATAAACCCTTTGGATTCCAAATCATCCATCTTTATCTTTAATCCCTTCAATTTAGTAGGGGCCATGCGATATGAGAAAGCGACATAGGTTTTGTTATAGGTGGAAACTTAGTCATGAACTCCACATCCCACACTAGTGGTAAGTCTAAAAATCATCTAGAAATACCTCTAGGAACTCTTACTGTACAAGAGGTAATCCACTCAGAGAAGTGCCTCTATCATCCTCCAGTGTGAGTGATGATAACTGATAAAACACTTCCACATCTAAGGAAGTGGAGCTCCTATGCGACTCGAATGCGGATAACATTACACAAGAAATACCTGGGGGCTCCCATCAGGTGCCATAAAATTAAGTCGTCACTGATAGTAGTCAATATTCTCTTGAAAGTGAACCAGCTAGTCTATTCCATTTATCACATAAAAAATTACCATGCCTAAAACCAATAAATGCCACTCCATCTCGACTCCTAACACATAGAGCGCCCACAACAGACACCAAAGGACTTGATCCCTCTTTTTTCCCAAAGGTGACATCAACATAATGACAATAGATAATAGTTCAGTTGGTAAGTTTAGTAGGTTTACAATATGGGAAGATATAAATAAAATTAAAGCATCAATATAAAATATAATTGTAGCTATAGAAGATGCAATCAGGATGGTACCTCGAACAGACGAAGGAACTACAAAAAATCCCACTGGTCCTTGATCGACAGTATGAAGATTCCTGGTCCCTGCCTGAGGAAGACTGATCGCTTGTGGATCTACATTGATCTGGATCATCTTAGATGATGCTCTAGTCCTACCCCCACGACTACCAAACCGAGATCCCATCATCCTGGTTGGCTCTAACTGAACTGGTACTCCTCTAGAATCCACAGATCATGTCCGAATATATTAAGGGTGTATGGTCTTTCAAAAGCACAGTAGATGTATAATGAATCCACAACCATGGAAAGGCCTAAGAGGGTGTGGACATGCGGGTCAGATGTTCCCTACCTTTCTGCATTGATGGAACACCACATACATTATATTAGAATCTATAGATGAAATCTTCCAGAAGGGATGGCCAACCTGGCAATCCCCTTCTTCCCTTGCTCATCACGCTTCCTCTTCTTCTCGGATGAACTACCACTAAAAAAACTAACACTACTCCAGTAAACCCTGACTTTCCTTATCGGCTCATTCTTCTCTACTTAAAGAACTACTTCCCACCACTTGCGACTGGGACCCTCTAGCTAAAAAGAGGCACACTTCACTCTGACCTCCTCAGGATTTTTAAGGAACTTGAACATATGATCTATCTTTTCAAGTCATTCCTCTACCTATTGAGGTTATGAACTTCCTCAGAATGAAAGGGGATTAATCATAAAAAACTCTTGAGATTTATCTTTCTTGGATCTGGACTAATCTTCTCTAGCCAAAATAGGAGTGGGAGAAGGAGTCGCCCCTTGTCCTAAATACTGAAAATCTCAAATCATAGCTTCTACGAACCTCTGATCAACTAGTGTCGGAGAACTCTCCACATCATCCTCCCATGCATGCAAGGGGGCTCTTTGGGAAGGCATTCTGATTCAAAAATTAGTAGTAACATAAGAACATCATTAATACATTAAACTTGAAAAATAAAATTTAAGAAAGAATAATAGACATCAGTAAACCAAACATACTGGAGAAACATAATAACCAAACCACTTCTTTCCCACCCGATGTCCATGTACAGTCTACAACATGGACGTTCCACCTGGAGGAGAAGTTAAACAAGAATCTTGGAATCTCATAGAGACTCAAGGTTTGTTATGATGTGTTCTTCCTAGGCACCCTAATCACAACAAGAACACCATTCCCCTACAGTCCTAACTCCTATCAAACCTGACTCATCCCAAATAAAAAACCCCAAAGAGATAAACCCTCCTCATATACCATTTTTTCATGAACCAATTCAGGTCTTCACCAAAACTGATGACCAACCCAGTATGCAGTAAGGCCCAAAGGGTGTTCCTGATCTCTATAAGTAGGAACAAGTGCTCGAGTATTTAATGATACAGTTGGGAACAATTTACCCAAATGTGCACTAATATAAAACAAAAAAACCAAATCAAAACTAGAAGTCAGAACAAAAAATCCTTAATCCAAAGCCATATTTTTAGTTACAAGATAAAAATAAAACCCAAACAACCAATATAATATGTGGTGACAAAAAACCAACTCAAAACATATCACCTGGAAAGAGGACCCCACCCTCAAGCCATCTCCACAATGTAGCACTAAGAAACCAGCTAGAAGTATAAACCACCACACCCAAAAGCTAGACCCTTACCTATATCAGACATAAAAAAATCTACTTACAACCCATGGTGTAAGTAGGGTTTGAGAAATCACTCATAGTATGCCACTGAGAAAAGATTCCACACATAGGAATTAAAAGAAAAATACATTTTCAATGATAAATAAATGAGATAAATAAATTCTTGAAAATCTTTTATGAAAAATACTTTTAATGAAAACAACTTTAAAGAAAAGTAGTTTTAAACAAAAACAAATTTTCTTGTGTAGTATCTCAAGTGACACATCATGTTTCGTCGGTGTGTGAAGGTTAATCGAGAGCACCCAAAAATGGGAGAGGCCCTATAGGTACTAGAAATAAGTGGAACCCTAGAACATCATGTCTCGATGAAATGTGTCTTAGAACCCACAACCCTCAGAAACCATGGTTTAGAAACCATGACCCTCAAAAAATGCGACTTAGAAACTACAACACACACTTATTCATATATTTAGTTAGTGTTTCAATCATTAATCATTCCAGGGAAACTGGGCCAAAGCCACCTCTAGAACACTATCCACTAGTCCTAGTCCCCCACCAAATAACCCAGGATTTCTTCTTTGTGCTCATTTAAATTCCATGTTCACATCACTTGTCACATTAATAAATATGATCCACAAAAGTTTCTTATATAGAAAAAACACACCATTAACACACTAAAACCCTTTTTAAAACAATACGCACACCAAAATATTTTTAGAACATAATATGTGTCACTGGTACATTAAATTAAACCATCTTCACAGCCTAAAAAGGCACTAAGAAAATTTATTAATCAGTTTCCGAACATGTCACAAAATTTTTAATGAAAATAGATCACTCAAAAACTTTTTCAAGACAAAACACATTTTAAAACCACAAAAAAAACATAAACTGCATCATCTGAACTTCCTAAAACACTAACAACATAGTTTACAAAACAATGATAAACACTTCAATGTGTGTTTTTCAAATAAAAATGGACTAACATCACTTAAATATACTTCTAAAAAATTAATTTCACAATAAAACTCAGTCAAAAATAGTTTCACTACATGTAAACAAATTGAAAAATGTTCTAAATTAATAAAATAAACATGAAAATTATCATCAGCTAAATTTTTTGTGTAGAGTCACAAATCACTATGTTGCTAACGTCATCCACATGGCGCAAAACTCTCTCTGCATGGAAAATGCACTATAAGAGGTCTATAAAGGACCCTAAAACAAGGTATGGAATAAAATAATCATGATCCTATCAATCACAAACTAATCCCTAACTGCAAAATCACCCAAAATGGATGAAAAAATGTTCATAGGAAAGCGCACCTATGGAGAGGTTGTGGGAGGTCGTCTAGAGCTCGAAAGGGTTTGTCCGGCTTGCGCAATACTATAAAAAAAGAAAAAGTTCATCGAATGATCGGTTGAACTAGGGGTGATGCATGGATGTTGGATGAATAAGGGGAGACATTCGGAAGGTTATATGATGGTGGGGGAGAACTGGTAGTGCAAGACCTGGCCAATGTAGAGTTGGGAGCTGTTTTGGAGAGAGGAGGAGGGAACTAGTGCCTAGGGTTCACTGGAGGTCATGCACGAAATAGGTATCAGAGAATGGATAGTGTGTCAGAGTGGGAAGAGATAGTTAGGGAGAGAAGAAAAATAAAAGTAAACTAAAGGGAAAAGAAAAATAAAGAAAGGAAAAAAAAGATAAAAAGATAAAACCCTAAAACTATTAGAAATTTAAAAAATTTAATGATACATATATTAATGGTAGCCCCCATAAAAAAACTATTGAGGTTAAAAAAAGAAAAAAGACCTACTTAAAACATTAATAACAAAAATATTAATAACGTTATAAAATATTGTTATAAATTCAATTGAGGTAATAATAATAATAATAATAATAATAACAATAATAATAATGGAAATGATATAAATAATTGTAATAATTTTATTTTCATTAGGTTAGTTAACCACCCGCACACCGTCCATGTCACACTTTAAACTAGCAATGCCACCCGACTTCGCTCATCCCCCAACCACATGTCAGGAAGTGTCAAGCCAGCAGTCATCTGTCAACATAAAAGCACAAAACTGATGTTGGGATTAGCCCACATTTCAACAAAAAACTATTAAAAAGAGCAGATAAAATCATGTGATTAAAAACTAAATTTAAAAATATACCTCAATGCGATGTCCAGGTGTGAGTTGTTATTACCTAAAAAAGTATTAAAAACCAAAAAACACTAAATAATGAATGTTTCATGGACTATCTATGGAAATAAAATTTGTGTTTGGCATGTTTCTAGGTCATTTGAGTCCTTAATTTTAAGGCTTACTTCTAAATTAAGCTTAATTTGGCCTTAACCACTACGATTAATTTTATTCACTTTTACTAATAATTTTGGTAAAAATTTTAACAAGGTTCTATTCAACTCTACGCATTAGACTGAATACAATGGTGTATGTCAGAATTTTGAAATTTTAAACACAGAAGATGAAAAATTACAATTAGTTCTCATCCCACAAATGGGTCGAAATAACATGATTTCAAATTAGGAAAAAATCCAAATGTTTTTTAAGATTTTATATCCAATTTTAAAGGAAAATTTATTCCAATGAATTAAATTGTATTAATATTTGTAATATTAATATAATTTGACCTTATAAAATATTTATAAAATCATTTATGTTTAAAAATTATTTAGGAAAATGGAAGTTTTAAACTAAAGAGCAGCATTTTTATCTATTCATCAATAGATGATGTTTCTCAGAAAATCCCCAAAATTTACCCTAGGATAATTTTGATGTTTTGAATTCAAAAATGAGATTTATTTTGTTAAATTAAATGTCTAATTATGTCTAAAATTAATTTTATTATTAAAATGGATTCATTCAAGAAAACATTATTTTTAACATAAAAGGACTTGACCAAAAATATTATATTTTACATCAATATTTAAAATTTATATATTACTAAGTTTAATGGATATGTTATAATTATATCATTTAAATAATTAAAATAGTAAAAAGTGATGTTTCACAAAATTTAATTGGTGCATGCGTAGTATTCCAGGTCGGTGTTTCTTATAGTGCAAGTCAATTAGGTATTGCATGTGAAAGGAATAATTCACATAGTGTTTTAATATATATATATATATGTGTGTGTGTGTGTGTGTGTGTGTCTTTGTGTGTCTAAAGCAGTATTTCAAGTGTCATGTGAAATGAATAATATTGAAAAGTAAAATTAATTCAAAAAATAATAATTCTCAAAATCATGGCGTGTTATAGAGATGATCCCCATGATTTCTTGCCTACGATACATTGAAGGAGTTCTTGGATAGGAACTCAGAGAAAAAGATTTATCTCTCTTTAAAGTAGGAGGAGAGATAATCTCACATTCTTGGAGGATGAATAGAACAAAAATATCATCTCCACTCTTTTTTATATAGTGGGTTGATTAAATACCCGAAAAGTGTTTCCAATCCCTAGAATAAAACACCCACTAAATAAGAAATAAATAGAAAATATTGATGAACTAAACTATGTCAAAAATATTATTTATTATTATATCACATGCTTGTAGTATATGTATAAAATATATTACATGATAAATCAACATCATTAACTTGACTCATAATTCATGCTTAATATTAAACAAATCTATAATTATAAAATAATATTTATTTGAATAGTATTTTCTCCTATTTACCTAACATGTAAATAATTTTAACAAATAAATTCAACCAAATTATTCATTACTTGAAGAATTATTAATTAATTTATTTTTCTGTGATCAATAACTTGGACAAAAATTGGACCCTATGGTGGGGCCCACTTTTTCCACTATACCTATTCAACTGAATAGGGAGTATTCTTGAATATGAAATTGTTTATGACCCTATAAACCCTTATCTCAATAACAGTGAATAAAATCCATAGACCAAGAGTGGAGTCAAAAAACCCATCAATGACCCTAAAGGGATAAGGAAAGTCATAACAATGACAACCATCCTACGCTCATACATTGTATACTATAGTCTCTAGGTCTTCATATATCTCATAAAGAAGGATACACACTTTTGTAATATCCCTTTTCATTCTTTATTATTTTTTCGTCTAATTGGATGTATTTACCCTATACTACCTTGGCTATGATCTTGTGAATGTACTACCATCCTGGTCAACAAGGCCCTAGTTATATTACTTCCTCAACCTGGAAGCGATAAATCCTTTTCTGACAATTAAACCTATGCCATTTTACCAATAACACACCTAACAAATGATACCTAACAACTGTTTCATTACCATTGTTTTTTCCTTCTATCAAAGTGAATGATAAAAGGACACACATTGATAATGATCTCAATTCAGGAGACCAATACACATATTTGTACATAGGAACATCCAATAACACACCTGAAACATGTTGTGTTTTTTTGGCTGGTCATTCCTCGTGATCTCATTACTAAAGATCCCTATGTGAGAACTTCATGAGAAGAAATCTTATTGATTTTGATCCCCCAACACTTGATTTTCATGAATCAACTGTGTCTAGCCAGTATGATGTATCTAGGCCATATGATATTTATTTAGGATTAATTTCATAGTATCTTTAGGTTATAATTATAGCCTTGGATATTCTAGATTGCTTAGATTTAATAATTAATCTATGGACTTTACTTCTAAATAGTGGATGGAGAAATAACTACTCTATAATGGTTAAAGTACATCAAGTATATCTAATTATATAAATGATACATTAATCAAAAGTATTTTACAATTGGGGTCTAGGGAAACCACTATTAACACTCTCCCACTTTCACTAGATCACACCTGATAAAGAATGTTGATACCTCTCACATGATAAAGACCATGATTCTACAAATTCACAAATTTTGATAATGGGATGGCTATGTTTCCGCCGCATGGCTATTCTGTTTTTTGTGACCAGACCTCATTGATTAGAACTTATGAAGCTATGGAAACCCTGATTATTATCTTTTGTACACTACAAAAACGTAACATCTTTGATAATAACAATAATATAATTATCATAATGATAAAACATTACCTAGTATGTGTGATTATAATAACTAGAACAAATCATTTCATTTAATAACAACTTCTTAGCTTCCTCATAAGAAACAGCGTACATGGTATTCATAGGTATGGCTACCACTGAATTCTATAAGCTTATCCCAATCAAACCATTATATTAAATATGAAATTATATCAAATTGATCTAATGTAAGACTAGCCCATGTCCCAACACAACTAGTTTCATTTCCTCTCCACTTTCCACGTACATTTCTTTTAAACATTCCGAAGTACAATAAGATAGTTCTGACTTCATCACTTACATTACTCTTGAATAGAACTAATATTTTCCTACTGTAAAGTATATAATGTAAATATAAATTCATGTACATATTATAGAATATATGATTGATCCATCGAAAAGGCGTATATTATTCAACCAACCACTTAATATTCTCCTATGCCCTACATGTATGCTTGGATATGTTTATGCCATGTGACACTAGACATAATTATTGTCTTGAATTATTCTAACTTTTATTTTTCAATACCATGTAACAATATATATGATTGAAAAGATTCATGAAATAGTTAGATCCTCTTGAGTAGATCATGTACCCTATAAATTAGGTTTCTACTTTAAGTCAACCACTAGATTATTACTTTCAACCATGTCTTACCTAGCTATAAGACCAATATCTATTTTCTATATGTTTCTCAGTATATTTCTCTCAGAAAATTATGGTGAATCCACTAACCACCAGTAGAAAAATGGAAAAAATTCCTTGAAAATGAATTTTATATGATATAGTTTCTTACATTAATTATGAACTATATTTCAGTAACATTCCACTTTTAATAGAATTCTGTGATGTGACCATCCCATTCTAGTTGTGTCATATAGACACCTAATATGATTAGTGGGAATGACATCCAATCCATTATAAATTAATCATAGATATTAGCTATGGAAAGTAAAATTTATTTAGGCATACTGACTTGGAATTACCTATCTATTCTTATTGGAACTTAACTTGCCCCATCCATGTATCATCTCACCTAAATACTCACCACGATATTCAAAATCACAATCCCATTTTCACTTTGAGACATGGAATATGTTATTTAATTTTAATTAACTTTGTCAATCTTAGATCATTTTCAAATACATTATACTAGTAGGAATTATTATTCACAATGAAAAATGTATCACCGACCATGGTCAATATAAAACCATCACCATGGTTCTATCCTTCCTATGCAGTATGTGTCACTGGAACATTGATGTTCCACATGCACTTGTGGAACTTGTTCCTATGACAACTACTTGTACATATTTGATGTTGAATAAACCCAAGTTAGTCATTCCACCACTATCTCTAATAGAGATGTTCAACCTTATATATAAATTTAATCTATCACTTGACTACCACAATACATCATAGGGATTTATGTAATATCCTTAGCAATAGGTAGTATAATTACATAGATGGCCAATGTGTTTATCTTGATGATTTTTTTTATATCATAACAAAAAAATTTCATCAAAACACTTGTATAATGAAATAATTGGTTTCTATCATATTATCACTCATATGATATTAATTTTTTATTATAGTGTGAATATGGTTATGGTATATCACCATTATTTTCAAATCATGTCTTGAAATATAATGGATTTTTTTTTTGCAATTTGCAACATTTATAGTACTTACATCATGACTATTATATGGAGAATGTGCATCTAGGAATTCTACCACACTAAAATTCTATGATCAATGTTAACATTTAAGACTCTTCATCGGTCCTCCTTATTAGTATCAATGTCATGATACAAAAAAGGTAATGTGTTTTTAGGAATTACTCTACACTATATTATCATGATCACTGAATATTTGGTCAATATATTCTTTGGAATTATGATTTAAATAAGTTTATATATTCTAACCATTTATATAGAATAATTCACGTTCTCATTCCCTAATGAAATAAAGGAATCATAAGAAGTACAATTACCACTAGCTTATGCTTGGAATAATTCACACTCTCTTTTTGAACTAATTCCAAAATCATTGTGTCATACCTTTTCTTCTAATGGTTTCTTTGTCCAAACTAAATACATCGATAATGCCAATGTTGTTTAGATCTCCTAACTCTAAATTCCAAAATGGGTATATACATGAAGTCCAATTTTAGTTTTACTTGAAAAATAATTAACCTTATATAACTGGGTAAATAAGTTTTACATGTTAAATTCATAATATATTTCCAATGATTATGGAATCCCTGAACTATTGGATGAGTATGAGACACCACAAACATTAATTAAAAAAATATGAAATGATGTCTTCTTATGTTAAATGGAAATATGAGATAATTTTTTTTGTAATAATCAATCATAGTTTAACATAATTCATCTATATCACATATAGAAGTTAGGTATTTCTCACCACTGGCCTATGAATCACCATTTCTCAGCCAAATTGAGAATACAAATTACTTATCAAAATGTTTCAATTACATAATTGGTTAATTTATTTCAATACACATATTTCATAAAAATATTTTATTTAATACCCAATAAATATGTTAGAAACAATACTTATAATTCATGAATATTTGCTGAAGAAGAGAGTGTTCTTACTTATTCAATTCAGTTCATTTTATTTAAACCTATATTATTTTATTTCATGATATAATAAGAAAATAACCTCCTATTAATACCTCTTATCATTGAAGGATATTAGAAAGTCTCATTTGGCATTACACTTTGCATTCTCATTTCAATTTATTCGCCATATGAACTAAATATTAACATGTATTTAGTATTCTTATTTCTTTGTGAACCTTACCTAGATCCTTAATAAATACTTTACTATATCATGTATGTTTTGCATCCTTAAATGAAACTGGATTAATTGGATGTAATGGATGTTAGAATGTTATGACTTAAATAACAATGATCCGTCTTTAAGTGTACACAAAACCATTATAATTACCACCATTCAAATCCTGCTTTATTTTCTTCTGATATGATTCTTATAGGAGAGACTACATGTTATATTATCCATGTATTAGTTTAGTGATCGTAACTAACATCGGGAATTGATAATAGGAAATTAAAATAACTAAAAAATTATACCTACATGAGTCTATGATAATCATTTTTACATGATCAATTCCTTTGGTAGATTGACAGGTATAGAGATACTAGCATCAAGAATTTATGATATTGTAGTACTATGCCCAACTTCTTTTATTACACTTGGAAATTTATGCTAGTTTGTTATTAACTTGATCAAATATCATCACAGTGTATCTTGTTTTATTACTTTTCATTCTCTATAAAATTAAAAATTCTATCATATTATACTTTTATCTTGATTACCGAATTAGACATTATTAATTAATTATATCATTAAATATCTTTCACTATATTATCCAATTCTATAAACCCCCCATACAAGAATCAGAATACTCTATCATTTTATTATTCTAACTGTAAGGATCATTGAGACTCCCCTCATATTCTATAAATTTTGACTATGACACAACTCAGAGGGTTTAAGTTAGTTGTTTGACATGAAAACCATATTAACTAATGGTTCTTTTAATTTTTGAGTGAATCCCTAGCATCTAAAATGATAACTTTATTTTCTCAATGCTTTCCTTTAAAATGATACAATGTTATATTTGGATAATATTTACTAACAAATTAGTTAAGACAAACCATCAATGTCATAATAACTTCCTACTAATAAGTGTCACCCTCAAATTTGGATGATGAGCACCATGAACATCTAGTTTTGTCTGAATTTAAATGAAGGAAGGTGGTTAAAAAATGAATATTTCTTTGAGGATTTTATTTTTTTATCTTGATGAATATAATACATTTCTATAAATATTTTTCATCTATGTTGGTGTGCTAAAAAATAATAATTAATAGAAAAAAAACATTCACATATCATTTTTTTATTTTATTATTTATTATTTTATATATTTCCCCACTGTTATAAAATGCATATATTAATAAATAAATTCATAAAGGAAATATACTACCTGACTGGTCTTGAGAATATAAAACTAACTAGGGAGATCATACCTGAGTCATATTGTTACTCTTGATGCAGCTCACCTTCGTTTAGTATATCCACTGGTTGTCTAGAGTAATGCCTCATCTTGGAAGGGTCCACATCTTGTCTGGTGTACCGCCTCATCTTGGTGGTGTCCACATCACATTTGTTGTACTGGATTGCCTTAGAAGGTTCCACATCATCTTTAGAGTACCACCTCATCTTGGTGGGTTCCACATCAAATCTTTCATCATCTTCATCAAAAGTACAATGATACTCTCTTACAGGTGAGGGGGACTTGGACTGCAATGTAAATCAGATAAATTGGACACACAGAACCTTATATATTTTGAAAGAAATTAAACGAATATCTAAAGACCATATTAATTAATTAAAATAATCTACACAGTTAAAATAAATAATTAAGTAAATGCATACATACAACAGTTTAGTCCATTCTGAGTAAAGTCAACCTACCTTGACCTATTTCGGGTCAAGAAGATCTTCTTTGTCCCATGGTTGGATAGGTTCGGTCAAATTGGACCTATGGAGTGTGAGTTAGGGGATACCTCATTCTATGAGGTATCATACACCGCTATTTATGTCTTACCCAAAATGTTGTAGGGGTGAAAATGGATTTGAAGTGGTCATTGGTGCAAGTAGGATACATAGAAATAGGAGTAGTGTAGGAGACTGCTACTAGATGGGGACCCTTGACTATGTGGTCAACTGAGAAGTGGTCAGTGGGACCTCAGATGAGCAGTAATTATTCTCATGTGGAAGAGGTGACCCAGAAAATGGTTTTAGTGGAGGGAGGTTATCACATGTTTCCTTGCGAACTCGATCATGGTGGATCTAGTTGTAGTGAAGAGTGGGTCGGTCGAGGGCAGCGGTGCTATCTGTGGAGGAGTCATAGAGCATTGAGTTGGGATGGAAATATATTGGAAGGTGATACTTGAATAGGTTGTTTAGTGGTCTAGGATGTGGCCTTTCTAGCTTGTCTACATTAGTAAGGAGGGTGGCAACTAGTGGGGTTCTAGTGGTGGCCATATGAATATAGGCGGAGGAACTTCTCCATGTTTGGGGTTACAGGCTCACTAGAGGGTGGTCAGAGAAAAGTCTCGATGAAGTAGAGCTACATAAGCAGACCAGCACTAGAGGCCACCAGTATTGGGAGTTGTCCAAAGTTGGATGGTCTAAAGGAGGAGGGATACCAAGAGGTCATGTGGGGATAGCACCCCACCCCCCATTTTTTGGAGTCAATTCACCTTTACTTCTTCTTTGTTCTGATTTTCATTAGTGAGCCACCCTAATGAAAAAAATGAATGCCACTTTTTTCTAAATTTAAACACCATATATAATAATAATATTAAAATAATATAATAAAATAATATTAATTATTATTATAATTATATTATTATAATTTTTCCCATAATCTGGTTAAATGAACTATTACTAGAAAGTACTGTTCTGGATGCCTGAGTTCTTGCTGAATGAAATTTCAAATTTTAATACCAATGATCCTTCTACAATTGATCTGTAAAATTATTTTTCAGATGACCATAACTTGGTCACCCGACCTTGGAATGACTACCGGTCAAAACCACTAGGATGAAAATATAATCATCCACTTAATTTAAATGAAACATGATTTTTCTAGGCATAGAATAATTGTGCACTTGTTATGATACAAATTGAAGTTATCAGGGTTGCAGCTGAAGCTAGTGGGCCATGTATTTAAAAATTTTCATCATCAGGACGATGACCCATAAAGATTATTATGATACGAGCCATAATGTGGTCCGAGAATATTGTGTAAATTAAATTGGGCACAAAAATTAAAATGAACACATACCATGGTTGTAACTAAAGCATGCACAACTGTAGTTGGTCACCTACAATCATAGGTTAAATGATCCAAATATTAACTCATCTAGATCATCCGCACATGCTCCATGAATTTCTATGCTTGCTTTTTATTGTAATCTAGGTCCTAGTGTGGAGTTCTGACAAGTCCTTCAGCTTCGCGATGATCACAATGATCATTTACCTTTGATCCATTGAAGGCATTCTTGGATCAGTGCTCGAATAGAAGATTTCTCTCTTTAGAATGTGGGAGGAGTGACAAGATCTCATTCCTTGAAAATGAGTAGAACAAAAATATCTTCACATCTCCTGCTTATATAGTTAGTTGATTAAATACCTAGAAAGTGTTACCTGGCCCACAGAATGAAACTCCCACAAAATAAGCAATAATAAATCATATTGATGAACTCAACTGCATCATAAATATTTTTTATTATTTTATCACATAATTTTAATATATATATATATATATAATAAATATTAAGTGATAAAACTGAGTCATTAACTCGACTAATAATTCTCACATAATATTAAACGAACCTAGAATATTAAAATAATATTCATTGGAATATTATTTTATCATATTTACATTACGTCAAGATACTTTTAATAAATAAATTTAACCAATATATTACTCAATTTTATAATAATGTATATATTTATTTAGTGGTGATGGATAACTTGGAAGACACTCAGACCCCATGGTAGGGACCACCATTTCCACTATACATGGTCAACTTAATAGTGAGGATTCTTGAATATGCTATTGTGAAAGACCCTATAGGCCCTTATCTGGATAGCTATGAATAAAATCCACAGACTAGGAGTGGTATCTAGAAACCCATCAATTCCCCTAAAGAGATATATAAAGTCATAACAATGACCAAAAACCTATGAACACACTTTGCATACTATAGTCTCGTTGCCTTTAGATATCTCATAAAGTTGGATTCAAAATTGTGTCATTTCCCTTTTCTTACATTATTTTTTGTTGATCTGACTAGATAGATTTTCCCTATATTGATTTGGCTAAGGTATTATGAATATACTACTATATTGATCAACAAGACCGGAGATATATTACTTATCAAACAGGATGTGAAATATCATTTATTGATCATTCAACCATTGTCATACCACCAATGACGCACGCAACCCAAGGTACCTTTCCATGATTTCATTATCATGGTTTTTCTTTACATCAATGTACACGATAAATGGAACACATTGATAATGATCTCAAGTCCAGATACCAATACAATTGTTTGTATACAGGAACAATCAATGACACCTAAAACATGTGGTGTTCCTATTGGAAAGTCTGTTTTCATGATCTCACTACAAGATATCATCAAGTACGATGTTCATGAAAAGAAGTCTCAATGCTTATGACCCCTTGCACCTGATAGTCATACATAAATTTTGGCTAGTTTGAATGATGTTTCTAAATGATTATACCTTTATTTAAGACTAATTTCATAGTATTTAGAAGTTCTCATTATTACGTGGGATCTTCTATAACCATTTGATATGACAACTAATCTATGTGAATTACAATTAATTAGTGGATAAAAAAATATCTACTCTATAATGGTAAGAATATATCATATATATATAACTTTATGAACAATATGTTAATAAAAAGTATTATTCCAGTTGGGTTTAGGTAACCCCCATACAAAAGATTACTCACCATTTTGTTAGCATGACCCTTATTGTAGTGGATGTTACGATTTTCTAGTTTCCTACAGTGGTGGAAGAGTATGAGAACACCTTTTACAAGGATGTTATAGGCTTAACTCCCCATCAAGAGATAGAATTATAAAATAAACAACAACCTGGAAGGCCACCGATATTTATTCCATAGTATCAAATGGCTCCCACAAAGCATCATGATATGAGGGTTTAGTTGGAGGACATGAATATGAATGGAATTCTATAACCCGGTGTATCACCATAGGCTACCCATTTTTTCTCTCTAAGAAGGTGGAATGGATATTGAGGTTATGTATTAGATACATGTGCTTGAATTAGGTGATTGTGATGAAAAATTATCCATTATATAGGATTCATGACCTCTTTGATCAATTCATAGGGGCATAATGGCTCTCGAATGTAGACCACCAATCAGGATATAACCAATTGCAAGTATGGGATGTTGATATACTGAAGATAGAATTTATATGTCAATACGATAGCTTTGAGTTCTTGGTGATTCCATTTAGAACGATAAATTCTTCCACATATTTCATGGAACTCATGAATTGTATCTTCTATCCCTTGATAAACCAATTAATTATAGTCTTCACTAACAATATCCTTGAGTAATCATCATTGGTGGACGGGCATGCGAGTCCCTTGAGGATAGTTATAGATATACTCATAGAGAACCATCATTTTGGGAATCCCTTGAAGTTCTTGTTTTGGATACACGAGAAACACTTTCCTAGAAATTTTATCTCATCTAATGGAGTGGCATTGGACCCATCCAAGGTCAATGTAGTGTTATCATGGGGACCACCTAAGTGTGTGATGAAAGTACGAGGCTTTCTTAGATTAGTAGTCTATTAATGTAGATTCATAAATTATTTCTCCAGGGTTTTAGAAACCCTGATAGCTTTAACACAATAGGGTAAGCCTTTTGTGTGGATGCAAAGGTTCCAACCAGCTTTTGGGGAGTTTAGGTAGAGACATACAATCACTCCCATCTTGAGATTTCCAAATGAGGGTTTCAAGTATGTAGTGTTCTGTTATGTATTAGGAACTGATATTTTAATTGTTTTTGGATGTATACGTTGGTATTTATTTCTTATGGTTTACATAAGTTGATACCACATAATTATAACTACATAACCCATGATCTTGATTTAGCAACAGTAGTCTTCGCACTAAAGATGTTGTGAAACTGGTTGATCGGTGAGCAATTTATTATCACTTCACACCACAAAAGTCTCAAATATTTCTTCTCTCATATGGATATTAACATGAGATAATGTAAATTTATAGAGGTCCTCTAGGATTATGATTTTTACATTGATTATACTCTTAAGAAGGAGAACATTGTAGATGATGCTCTTAGTATGGGAACGTGTTCATGGTAGCTGATTGAGGCGTCAGAGAAGTTGTCTTCATTACAGTTATCATTTATGAATAGAGAAGTAATAGATTACCTCTATTAAATTATTTTTACCCCTCTATATATGTAGTCATTTAGGGAGGTACAACATGGTAATACAGACTACAAGACCCTACATACTTAAATATTAACTATATATAGTCCAAAAGGATTTTTTAAAGGTGGTGAGCATGTAGTTCTTTTTAAAGTAAAAATGATGGTACCATAGATTTTGTACAAGGAATTTCTGAGAGGGTTTCATATATATCTTTTGGCAGTAAATCTAAGAGTGTAAAATAGGTACAAGGACCTCTAACTTTAGTTTTGGTGGCCAGTGTAAAATATGGGAGGTGTAGAGTTTGTCTCTCGATGCCTTACTTGTCTGAAATTAAAGGATGATAAAAAAGTTCAAGTGGGTTTGGATCAAACCCTTGAGGAGATACAGTAGAATTGGGATGAGATATACATGTACTTCATGATTTCGTTACCACATATGTCCTAGGGACATGATTCCATTTGGGTGATCATAGACCAACTCACCAAATCAACCAACTTCCTATCTATTCATGTGAAGAGTTCAGTAGAGAGCTTGGGGATCCTCTATGTGTAAGAGATAGTCAGACTCAAAGGAGATCCATTTATGGTCATTTTTTACCCTTATTCTCACTTCAAATCATGATTATGTAAAGGAATACATGAGTCTTTTTTGACATAGTTATGCATGAGCACAAAATTTCATCCCTAGAATAATGGCCAGACTGAGCGGACCATTTAGGTCTGCAAGGACAAGTTTCTGGCATCCAATATGGACTATGTATATAGCCAGAAGGATCATCTACCCTTAGTATTCTTTTAATAAAAAACAGCTACTATTTAACAATTAATTTTCCACTATTTGAGGCTTTGTACGGGTGACCCTACAGGACACCAATGTGCTTGACTGACTATGCAGAGTCAGCGATCGAAGGCCTAAAGTTGGTGATATCTACTACCGAGAAGTTGAAAATCATCTAGGTGTGGTTGTCGATAGCACAATGACAACATAATTCTTATATGGATAGACAAGAGAGTCATTTGGAGTTCGAGGAGGGAGACCATGTGTCCTGATGTGTTTCACCTCGTCCTGGATTACATAGATTTTATCAGGGTGGTAAGTTATCTCCGAGATTCATTTTCACATTACAGAAACTATGTATAGTTGGTGAGGTGGAGTACCTCATAGTTCTACCTTATTAGTTAGATCGGGTTCACGACATATATCGCGTGTCACCGCTAAGGATCTAGGTGCATGACCCACCACATGTTATTGATTGGAGAAAGCTGGACATTGAGGATGGAGCTGCCATCATTGAGTAACCAGTAGAGATTGAGGATTTGTAGGAGGAGATCCTTCATGGTAGATTTAATAACTTATTTTGGGTCTAGTGGTAGAACATAAAACATCAGTAGAGCACATGGGATTAGGGGGCTCTGATACGTTCTTAGTACCCACTTCTCTTTGGGTAGCCCCTGTTTTGGATTTTTGGGAAGTAAATCCCCGTGGTGGGTAGAATGTAATGAAATTATATATTTCAAGTATTATTTTTGGATATTGTATGGATTATTTTTGATATTAGGCATTGATATGAAATTCAATTCTGAGGCCCATTGTTCACAGAATAAATGATTGAAATATATTAAACATGTTAAATAGCACACATGCAATGTTTTCATGAAAAGGTATAATAACTTCCAAAATGGGAGTTTGATCAGAAATATAAGGCACTGTTGAATTCATAATGTGTCTTCTTCCCTATGAATGAAATTACCTTTTTCGGTATAGGTGATTTATGGAAAAGGCAATGAAAACATACAAAAAATAAGTTAAATTATTTTATTTCATCTATTGACGTATCAAACTAATTCATTTCTAGTTAAACACATTTATAGAATAATTTAAGGGTTGTCCATATAAAACTAAAAGTCATTGGAGATCAATTGGAGAGAAAAACCAAATCAAATATCAATGAACAGTGCGAGATGGAATCTTAGGTTCTCACCAACGATCATGGCGAATCTCTGTTCTTCATCGGTTATTGATCCATCTCGAGGTAGGACAATTTTTTTTATTCATTCACCATTATATTTTATACAATGACTATGTTCAATCAAAAAAAATATTGACCTATCGATCATGGGTTTTTTGGGATGGGTTAGTTTTTTTGTTATTGGGAAATTTCATGATGATTGTTTGATTATATCTTCATTTACATTCTAATTTTAATTAATCAAGGATGATATAGAAATTATATGAGGTTTGTTAATTATGGAAGTAATTTTTGAATTTCTTCCACTTTTATATTCATCGCGGGTGATACTTTTGTTTTTAGTTTGAAATATACTAGAAAATAAAATTTTGCGCACCCATTTCTCAGAGGAATGAATAGAAATCAAATATTGGGGATCATCATGATGTGATGGGGGTGTAAAGATTGAAGTGCCAGTGGATAATATGATGTAGATACCAAGTTATTATGTTCTTATGTGTTCAACAAAGAATGAAATTCAAGGGTGTTTTCTGAATTGATTGATGACTGTAATTAAGTGATTCTAAAATGAAAAGTCTCAAAATATTACACCCCTTGATTTTATCATGAGGCATGTCTAGATTGGTGGTTAGAGCAGTAGATAAGACATATGGAATCTAGTGCTGGATTTATAGAAAATCCTAACCAACAAGATGAATACATCAGAGAAAGATGCCATGTGGTTCCCTTACAGCCACATTTAGGGTTTTTGGAGAATTTTAAGGATCACACAACATCTGACCCTATCACCTGAAGTTTGACGCTTCCCCAATGTCTAGGCATGTACCTCGAACGGTACATGGACACGAGATAGAGTACACATGCTTGGGAACACTGTGTACTCCCACACAAAAATGACTAGTATGGATGTACAATGGCTAATATGTGTACTAGGACATGGGATGAAGTACACATGAAGAAACACTCCATGTTCTATTACATAGACATAAACACGAGTCGTTTACATGGGTAGGAACTAGGGCCAAAAATACATAGCATGTGACCCTTCTACATACTGTGTACTCCATAAATGTTGGATTAGATACATTTACCTATGTATATTAGACATGTTTCATTAGGTTATGTTCCCCATATCCATTCCCTAAGGAATAATATGGAATCACCTCTTACATATAGGGCAATGATCCCTTTAGTATGAATTATTGTAAAAAGTTGTTGGAATCTTTCTATAAAACCCAAAGTGAGATCATATATCATCTTCTTTCCCTAGGCTGAGTTCATGGTATAATTTCATCCATTAATACACAACTGTCCATCTTATATGTAGAGTATTAATCCATATTGAGTTGTTGGTATACTCCATGGACTTGTGTAGAATCCCCATATGTGTATCATATCTCTTCAGACATCCAATGTATACTTTCTATGATGAGACCCAGTGAAAATGGCCTATTGGATATACCTCATCAGTTCTATCTGACTCATAGAGTGTTTTCTCTTGGATGAGTGATATGTGAAACATTTTGAGATGGAATCATAGGCTCGAATTGCAGTTGTGACTTTACCTTGAGATTGTGTGTCTTTGTAGATTATATATAGGTATTAGTGTTAAATATTTTTTAGACATATACCTATGTAGAGATAACTTGTATTATCTTCTTGTATGATTTTTGGTTTATGGGTGTACTACTGGGTATTTCTATACCAACCCATTCATGGGATTTTCTCAAACATTTCATGCCCAGTGTAGAAGATTGACCTTTTTAAAATTTTGTTAATGGAATGGGACCATATGGTGCTTAGTGATACGAGATAGACTGAGGTGTGTTCCTATAGTATCTTGACAGTAGTATCTATCTTTACATTTTGGTTGGACTTGTTTTAAGAATATTTGTGGTTTTCTAGTATTTGAACCTATTTACGTTCATTTACTTCCTATTATACTTTAGGTTTTTAGATTAAGATGTATGAATACATGGTTGTTTAGTTATTTTTTATTTTCATCATTTTTTGGGCCTAGAGATGTGCCTTTGTATACAAATATATAGGCTTAAGCCTCCCATGTTAGTGATATTCCTACGTAGTTCTAGTTACTAGCCCCTATCATATTGGTGGTAGGCTTTTGGAGTTGTGACACGGACCATTTTGGGATAGTTCATGACATGAACAATCTCGATGGAATATTTCTTACAACATCAAATACTCTCCCATATTACCCCTAAAAACATTTCCATCAACATAAATCTACAAAATAACTTCACCTATAGTCAAAACCCATTTATAATCCAAGTATATATAAAAAATGTGCAGCTCTTTTATCAAAAAATGAAATAGAAATCATTGAAGCTACAAGAATTGTACCTCATATAGTTAAAGTCGTAGCCTCTATAAAACCAGGTGTAGAATAAATTGTATGAAGAAAACCTATCCCACTAACTCAAAATCTTATCTGAGTCCCATACACCACACTATTCTATTGATATATCCACATTTTTATTGGATCACCTCATCTTCCACCCTGACCTATACATCCCATAGAACTCCAATTTCCATACTGATACAGGGTGAAACTATCTCGCATGTTCTCAACATCAGCCAAGATCTTCCACCATCAACCTTTATAAGTGGTTTCTTCAAATCCTTTATATGTGTTCAATACTTCAACAAGCTCGACAATCCATTTATGGTCAAATACACTGACCAGACAGGAGACCTGGCTTTCCACACTTATAGTGAGACACCTGAACACTTCTCAAAGAGGCTAATCATGTCCCTTGGTTGATCTTCCATCCATCATATTGTTGAAGGTTCTCGTAATGATGATTCCTACTATAATAAAACAAACCAATTGATTTTCCATCTAAAATAATCTCTCCACCACTTGTGTCCTCCTCCATGTTCCCCTCATAAATGAGATCCTAATTCACAACCTCAATGAATATATTCAAAGTGAAAGTATTTACTCAGTAAATGATCTCAAATATAAGGCATTCCTAAAAATTTTTCACCTCATCTTCCTCATACCGAACCAAATATAGAACAAAAGACTGAAATTTTATAAAGATACAATCATTATCCATAACTGACATAGTCCCCTAGGTCATCCACATAAACTATTCTATAATTTCTTTCCTCAATGTCTTTGTATAAAACTATTCTAAGAACTTATCTTGAATTTCCTTTCAAGACATACCCTATAACTACTCATCTCAAACCTATATATACCAATATAACTTCACTAGCACTCTAGATATATAATCATTCATTGTATCCCTCTTCTTTGGAGGAGTCTCCAGGTCATCCATATTCTTCTTTATTGATTCAATCTAGAACATAGCTGCCTCAAGACCACCCTCTCCGATAAACATTAGATAATGGTATAATTGTCACACCATTTTCATGTCAAAAATACTCTTCATAGCCCACACAGAATGTATTTTTATAAAATATAGAAATCAGGTGAATTTCTCTCATAACATCTATTATGCACTATCACCTGAACCAGTAAGGGATTTAGAACCACTATTGGTGGTATATTCAATGCAATTCCCTCATATCTCCATATAGGTAAACATTTTCATGGATGCGGCCCTCTATAATTAAAAACACATGTTCCGAGTATATAACATATCATTTTCATATTTACAAAAGTAGCGGTCACAACTATTCATATAAATATACTCTTCATACATCATTCAAATGGTCACAACCACAACACTATTGTTACACTCAAAAACCCCTCTCTAGGGTCTCAAGTTAACTCGGGGTAAAGAAAACTTCCAAATTAAATATTTTAAATTTGAAACCATTTAATAATTCTTATTTAAATCCATAAATTCCAAATAATACTTCTTAATTTTTGTGTACAATCTCTGAAAAATAATAAAAGAAATAGAAAAACATTTTACATCCCCCAAACTAACCTTAAAATGATTAATTTCACATATATCTATGAGTTTCTAAATTGATTCATTCTCATGTGACCTCATTACATATCATGATACAAGAAAAATATAATTAAAAATCATTTCAAATATCCAATGTCTAATCAAAGTTAAAATAACATTTCAACTATAAAAATAAAACAACAAGAACCACAATCCCTTCCATGGAATCTTGGGTTCTTCCCAACACATAGGTTAGATACTCCCTTGCATGAGCTCACTTCCAAGCAGTAATGTATCTTATTATTCTATTTTCCTTCCACAAATATTAATGTAAGGAACATACATGAAACCTCATATACCACATTTTATCATCTTTTCCAGGCTCACTCAAACTCGTAGCTAAAAGTTTTCATTATTCGACCTCAAGTGCATATCCTCAAAATCATTATACTAATGAAAATCTATGATGGTATAATAATAAACATTGGGGGACTATATACTCTTTATTATAGTAAAGGTATAGTATAAAAAATAATAAATAAAAATAAAAATATAAAAAAATAATCATATATCATGTAACCAAATCTCAAGGTCTGGTAAATTCCTACAAACCAAAATAGTAAACATTCCATGTCATAAGTTTCCAATGTCAATGAAAATACAAAATAAAGGAATAATGAAAATCCCCAAAATGGGTCTCAATATCAGGTATGGTCCCCTAATCCATGCTCTATCCAAATTCCCAACTCAATCATCTATCATAAGGCCTTTTCCCTTACACAGTCCAAAAACTATGAATGCCTCTTAGGTACCCACTGCCTCCAGAGAAGGGTGTGAGTAAAAATCAATAGGACACCACCAATAATTTCTAAATTAATTTCTATTCAAATAAAAATGTATGAAGATGTAATATCAAACTAATAAATTGGGTAATAAATGAATACTGTTTTATAAGAAAATGTCAATTAGCAACCCGAGATCTCATATTTTATCCAGACCCCTGACCAACCAAACTTACTTTGTCCATTCCAAAATTCAAAACCATTGATCACAGGGGTTAAATACACTAAATATAATTTTATAATTCATTAATAATTTTAATTATAGGTACATAAGAACATTGGTCCATTGATTTCTACCAAGTCAAATGCTATTAGTGCCTGCAATGTCATGTCGACACCCCAGCCAAGGATTAGGAGCATCATTTCCAAAATTAAATGTCTAGGATACTGAGTGTTATATCTAGACATCCTAAATAAAGGATAATTATTTCCATGTAAATTATACTCACCAATGATTTTGAAACATAATTTCCAACATTTCAAACCATTTATCAACAACCAAATTCTAAGTTCAAACATACATGAACTTTTACATCACTATGATAATATGGTTTCACCTATTCCAACATTTATTATTCCCCATAGTGTGTTACATTATACACAATTAACCCAATTCCATAATAAAACTATTTAACCATTTATTCATATAGCATAAACATTAATGTTTCTTTAAAACCATTCTAAAACTTATTCAACCCCCTTTAACTATTTACCCATTATTCCCTTTCCCATGACATAACACCCTTAATTTCCAAGATAATACCAACAACCCATTATGTAATTATAATATGAAAATAGGAATAAAAAGTAGTTTAATTGCATAGAACCCCTATCTCACCATTTATAATTACATTTTACAATTTTTAATAAGTTTTCATACACCTTGGGAAGCAACAGACTTGGTCTCCAAATCAGAAATAGACTCAAGATGATCCATGAAAGGTATAACACATAATTTAAAATCTTAATCTATTATTTTTAATAAATAAAATAAATTTTCAACACATTTGTGTAATATAAAATAGAAAATATATATGAAAAAATATCAAAACCATAGGAAATAGCTTATAGAACACCTATATTGTTCTTGTTGAAAAACACTCGTCGAACCATGAGATTTGATTCAAGCTCAAATTTCCATAAGTAAAATTTTTTAGATATCATTGGAAATAGGGCACAATATAGTTTGAATAATATGAAAAAACTTGTTTTTAATTTTCTATTAAAAGAAGGAAACAAAAAAATAGACTTAATTGGGATTCTGATTGTAATAAATGACACTTAAAACACCCTAGAATCAAAGGATAACCATTATTGTGAGAGAAGGGTGAATTTTGTTGACAACCTAGGCTACTGGGAGTGAAAATGTGGTGAAAATATAGGAAGATTTATATAATATTGGGAAGTAAAAATGGTAAATTATCCACTTTTAAGAAGGTGAATGGTTTAGCCACACCATTTTTAAACCATGTGCTAATTATGTGAGCTCTTATCTCAAAGGAAACATAATATCTAACAATTTTTTGGGAGACCTAAAGGGTTTTAAAAACCATGAGGAAGTTTTGTAAATAGATCTAGACCATTTTTTGATATTTTCCATCCACAACACATAGTTATCAAAAAATATAACCTCTCTCAACCATTCTTCATGCTCATTGTGCATGATTATCAATAACCATTTTCTATTCGTGTGCTATACACTGTAAATCTGTTTTTCATCCTTTTCATGTTTTGAACAACTTTGACGCTCTATAGACCATCCTAACTCCAAATATACACTCAACAAGCCACTTATAAGGAGTTTAACTAAAATTAAAATAAAAATATTTCTGATCAAAAGTGAAGATATTTTGGTGAATTCTTCATAAAGATAAATTATATTGTAAGAATCATAATATGAATTGGTGAGATGATTGAATATTCATCCATTATTGGAAATAACTTATGAATTATTCCTAAAAAATATGATGCCATAGTTTCATACCTAGATAAAAGATGTCCTGGGACTCTTTCCCTGTATAATCTGTATATCACTCTCATCTCTTATGAATTGATTAGAGAAAATCCCATCATAAAGAAGTAACAAGATGATAGTGAAATCTCTTTCAAAGACTTGAGGTAATGATTGTATAATAAAGTTACAATTTTTGGGTAATATAGTGACTTTAACATAGAAGATGATGTTAGTAAAATATAAGAGGAATTAAGGTATTTGATTCATAAAATGGTGAAAAGAGCCATAAGAATGTATAAAGGGATGTTACCTCTAAAGTTATTTGGATATTGAGCTATTAGACATTTTGATTTAAATTGTCCAAGTTTTAAGGAAGATGAATTTAACAAAAAAGATGATAGAAATTCATTAAAACACATAAAGAAGAAGGAATATTAATACATGTCCTATTATAATGGTTCGATAAGATTTTATCTAAATTAAAAAATATAATCATTATGTCTAAATATAAGGAAGATGATGAAAATGAAAAAGAAGATGAAAAATCTAGTGATAATCCTATAAAAAAATATCTTATTAAAACACTAAATAATAAAAATTTAACCATTGATGAAATAAGTTTTTCTAAATAATAATAAGAATGCACTCATATATATTTTATTCTCAATAGAGAGTCGAATGTATGTATTTCAAGGATTATAAGACCTGATAAGGGGGAAAAGATATTGAAGAAAGAAAATAATTTTGTAAAAAACTAATAATATTTTCTAGAATTAAAATCCATGTATCTAAAATATATTTACAAATAAATAATGATTATTGGTGAAAAGAGGAAACTCGATATCAAATGTGAATAAAATATGATTGTGAATGAGGATTAATTACTGATTTATAAATAAAAACTTTTTAAATTTCATAAAGTAATTAAACATTTCTAAATAATAGTTACTTAATTTGATGAAATTTATATTAAGTTTAAACCATATAAGGATATAGAAACATTACCCTAAAAAGTTAGTAAGATGGATGAATATGTTCAGAAGTAAAAGAAATTAACGAAGACCATGTATGTATCCAAAACAAGTGGAGTTGAAAAGCCAAAATATTCAAATATTTCAAACTATGAACTAAAATCCTATAATACAATAGATTATTTTGAGACTAAGAGAAAATAAAATCTAAAAAATAAAATTTTAGTAAGTAACCGAATCATTGGTGTGATAAAATGTTCAAAAGTGGAATATAATAAAAATGATGGATATTAGGTACAAAACTCCTTGATATATATAAGTTTAAAATGGTAATATTATTTCTATGGTTACTATTAATATTTTGGAGGCTATTATAATATGAAAAAAGATTGTTGGTTCAATTAAAAAAACTACAACGAACTATGGAGGAAACATAGGAAATGATTGAGTGGGACTCAACCTACTAAAATAAATTAAACTAAAAAATCTAGTATGATGATTGAAAATAGATTCCAACCCTTCGAAATTATTTTAAAAATATGTGATCAGCCTGTAAATATTTTACAATCATGTCCTGTAATGTTACCAATAATAAAATTATATTAAAATTAAAAAAAATCCTCTTATGAAGGAACATAAAGGAATATAAATGGCCTTTATTGTTGAAACTGCTCTCAAATCTAATAAATTATAAAAATAGTGGATATTTTATAGTGGGTTTTCATCATATATTATAGGGTATTTGAAGTTATTAAAGAATGTGAATGATTCTAAATAAGATACGATGAATTTTGGTAATGATGATTCACATAGATTCAAAGGTTTTTTTATCATTAATCATTATAAATGAAAAGTTAATATCGAAAAGTTCCTTGTCTGTTGATGGGATAAAACATAACATATTGAGAGTTTCAAAAATTCGAGATGAAGTTAATGTATTTTCTAGAGGATATGGGTTCATTTTTAAATTAATTGAAGATGGTAAAGTTATTACAAATGTGAGAGAAACTAAGGTAAACTTGTTTCAATTTGGTGATGTATGGATTTCATGTTATTTAAGCTTGATGGATTAAAATAATTTATGGAATAAAATAAAAGGGAACATGTGTTAGAGGAATTTGATAACTATAATAAATAGAGAATCTATTCATGATATTCCTAACATTATAAGAAGAAGATATCAGTGTTGTTATATATGCTAGAAAGGGAAGATTACACACTCATCAAATAAGAATATTGAAAAACATTCAACTCATCCCTCATATTTGATACATTATGAAATTTATAGTCCTAATATAAATAAATCAAAAAATTTATATAAGTAATTAATTTATTTTGTTTATTATTTTAATTAGATTACATGTATTATGATTTTAAAACCTAATTAAGAGGCTCTCAAGAAGTTTAAGAGTTTCAAGAGAATTTCTAAAAAGGAATGTGGAAATTCCATGAAGAATATTTGAATAGATAATTATTTATAGTATAGAAATAGTAATTTTAGATACCATCTTAAAAATAAAGTAATTTTTCATGAGTTTAATGCACTATAAACACCACACCAAAATTATATTTCTTATATAATAAATGATATTTTGGTTAAGATGGCAAGAATTCTATTGATCTAACATCATAATAATCAAAAAAAATTAAGAAATTTATTTGAGTAGTAGTTGATATTTATAAACGATGTTTCTATAAGATAAACACAAATATGGACCCTTATAAGATTTATTACAAAGAAACCCTATGTTTAAAGTAAATAAGGGTATTTGTTAGACCATTTTTATCTAGATTATATATGAAAATCTAAGGGAGACTGACCAGTTAGGTTTCGATAGAATATTTCTTAGATAACATCCAAATGGTATAGGATATATGTGTTTTAATAAATAAACATGAATGATTTTTGACTCAATAGATGTTAAATTTATAGAACAATATGATAATAAAATTTCAAAGACAAGGGTAGGTGTGATATAAATGGAAGACGAAGTGGTTGTAGTTAAACAATTTGAAAAAGATCTTAATGATTTTAATAAAATTAAAGATGCTCAGGATGGAGATTTTGACTCAACTATATCAATTAATGAGGAGTAAGTATGTTCATCTCATCCTAGGTTGAGGAATCCTGTGGAAGTTTAAAACATAATTAGTGATCAACGGTTACTAGTTCAAACTAGAAAAACATCAATGATAGTTTCACATAATTCCTTATATTTATAGTTTAGTCCTTAATATTTTGACAATTCATTGAATAATAAATATGGGATTAATTAAATGAATACATAACTAGACCATATTGAGAAGAATGATACATGGGAACATGTCCCCAAACGAGTTAATAAGAATGTGATTAGTAAAACTTTTGTGTTTTGAAACAAGTTGATTGAGAAAGGTGATATAATTAGAATCTATGAATGAATGGTTCTTAAATATTCGTAACATTTCAAAATAATTGATATTTAATATTACATTCCTCCTATGAAAAGTTTATAAACTATTAAAATGATTCTTATAATCATTTCACAACAAAGCTATAAAATATTTCAGATGGATGTCAAGTTAAATTTTCATAATGTAGAGCTCAATGAAGAAGTTTATATTTTAACCGTGTGTCTTTCTGTTTGGGGTAGATTAAAATTATGTGTGTATGTTGAAAGATACTCTATATTAGTTGAAATTGTGGATGAGAGAATGGTATTCTGAGATATATAATTACTTATAGAATATGAACATCAAGAAAGGATGAGTTGAACACAACCTTTATATAAAAAATAAAGAGTTTTCTCTAATTGTGATTGTTAATGGTGAAAATAACATATTTTTAATGAATGATGAAGAAATATGAGAATTTTTTATAAGAATTTGAAGAATTTATTTGATATTTATGTGATAGGTGATATGAAATACTTTCATGGCATAAGAATATCTCAAAAGAAGAAATATATCTTCATATCTCGAGAGAATTATGATAAGGAATTATAAAATAAGTTTGTAATGTAAGATTAGAAGATATATTACACAATAATTTCAATGGGAATTAATCTATAAAAATATAGAGAAGGTAAGGAAGTTAGTGATAAAGAATTTTGAAAGTTAGTTGGATGTTTTCTGTATTTTACAACTTCAATGAATGATATAGTGTGTACTATGTGACATTGTATGCCAGAAATCAAAGTGATCCAAAATAATCTCATCTTATCGAAGGAAAAAGAGTCTCAAATATTTAAAATTTATAATTTATTTCATAATTAAATATGATAGATCAGAAAACCATCATTTTTTTGTAAAAAAGATTCTAATTGTGTAGGTTGTGTTGATGACATAATATCAACCTCTTGTGGAGTTTTCTTTTTGGAAGAAATATGTGTGAGTTATTATACAAAGAAGTAAAATTATGGTGCTCTAAAAAATAAAAAATCAATGTATTTATTTTCCACTCAAGATAAAATAGAACTTATATGAATTAAGACAGAATTGGAATATTTTTTTTTTGATTTTATGTTTCTCATTCTCTTAGATTTTGATAATCAACATTCGATAAATATCACTAAGAATATTTTACAATACTCTTGATTAAAGCACATTCATATTAAATATCACATCATCAAAGAGCATGTGGAAAAATTTGAACTAAATTTATAGTATTTTCTTATAATGGAGGAAGTTTCTAATATTATCACAAAACCATTTCCAATGGAATAATTTCATATCTTTTATTTGATAATGGGTGTTTAACCTACCTCTCTTCAAGTATAAGGTATGTGAACCTACACCTATCCATTTTTTACTTTGTATAGTGTTATTAAAGGGGAGAAATGACGTCACATAAATCTATCCATTAGTATGTGACTTGACATTCTTGGGAAAACCTGTATTTAGGGGAGTTATTAAAAGGGGTCAGTTTTGATTTCAACATGTGTTAACTATTTTAATAGTTTTTTACAGTTGATGTAGGAAAAATAAATATTATAGGATGAAGTTTTCTTGGTAATTAAAGTTCAATGGAAAAGTTGAGGATCAATATGATCCTAAGAAATGTAACCTAATATGTTTAAGAAAAGTTTCATAATAGGTGTAATAAAAGATATATTTCTCACTACTTATGGACAACATGGTATTATTATTCATTTATTCCAGTTTCCTTCATCAGGTTTTTTTGTAAAATTAGTATTTTTGGATTAGTAATATAGTGAATGTATTACAATGTTATAGTTATTTATGCTCCTTGGTTGAAAAAAAATCCAAAGGGGGATATTATTGAGACCAAGAATATTGAAAGTGTTTTGAAGACGATGGAAGATGTTAAGAGGATGTTTTTTTGGATTGAATAAGGTGTGCTCCATGTATTTCCTTTTTTATAAAATAAATTACCTTAATTTTGTAATAATTTTATTAAAATTGACTAGATAAAGATTATGGACTTGGGTTTTCAATATTTAGTTTATTAGATGAATTTTATCAATTAGATTTCATTGGTCATAGAATTGGTACTTAATTGTTTTCTCTATACAATTACATGTTTCATTAGATATAGTATTTAGTGAAGTAAGTCTAGTGATTATTTTCTATTCTTAATGTTCCTAAAACCATGTATAAAGAAATATTTCATGATATAATCCTATGTAAAAAAGTATTTTTTTTGTTTATATTTTATATATAAATGATGGTGAAACTGTATGATGTTTTTGGTTGAAGATTGTGAATTTTTGGAATTGGAAGTTTTTTCATAAAAAGGTTATCGAATCAATTATTTAGTAAAAATTGTCATCGTATAATCCTATATGAAGGTTGTCGATCATAAGTAATTTTTCTATGTTAAATTAGAAGTCATTAGGGAATTTCATCAGATGAATAACATTGGTAGATCTCTCATAATTTTATCTATTTGAGTTTATCTGATGTAATATTTGTAATGTTTTTAGACATAATAAAATATGTATTGTATAAATTATATCATATTGGCATGTAAAAAATTATAAGTTGAATATTGTTGTATGATAATTAGATGGAAGCAACTAATTCATTGGACATATATTTATGGTTTAATTCATTAGTTATTTCTTTATAAAGACCATAAGCCAAAGGTGGGAGAGATAAGAAAATTGTTTAATAAGTCTATTGTAAGTCACCAGAAGAAAGAAGTGTCTAGGGGAAGAATTCATAAATGTTCCAATGAATTTGTAAAAAAACACTAGATGGAGTTACCTCAGATGAAAGTTCTTCTTAAAAGTTTTTCTAGGAAGAAGAGTGGTATAAATATATACCAATTTGATTGACTTTATGATGATTTCATAATGATATCTAGTGTCATGATGTTTATATTTTCAATAATAATTTCTTAAGTCATAGAGATAGATTTTGATTATCATCAAGCCTTTAGGAATATTAAAGAATTATTTTATCACTTAGTCCTAAGTAAAGATCCAATATTTTAGGATAATTAAATGTGGTCAAAGGTATTAAGGTTCTGAGTAGGAAACTGGAAACATAGAGTAGGATGTTTGAAATTAAATTCATGCATTTTCATAAAATTTTTAGTGAACCATTCTTATAAAAAGGTGGTCCATGTGTAGAAAATTTTCCATAGAATTTATTGAAGTGAGGTGAAGTAATGCAGAATTGGATAATTGATCAGACAAAAATTGTGAAGAAACATTAGTCATAAGGATACTAGGAAGAATCTACCATCAATTGGTATTTGATAGATAGTGTGAAGAAGCAATCAGATGAACAGTAGGAAGAGGAATTGAGTGAATGATACCATATGGATTTTTGTATTAGGTGGTATTAAGTGAATAGTAAGCCAATATGAGAGGGTAAAAATCACATTATAAGTGATATCTATATTAAATAAGGTACTAGAATGGGTTTACAAAATGGATATTATACGTAGTATACTAGAAAAACATTGGATGAAATATATAGTACAAACCCATTTGATGAACTAATATAATGCTAAAACTTTATTTTCGATTATTTTAAAAGATTTTTAAGAAAAATAAATACATAGAAGAAATGAAAGTGTGAAAAAAGATCAATCAAAATAGTGAGAACATAATGAATCATATTAGTAAGTTTCTTATTCTTGTTATGGAAAATAATGTTACATATTTTATATTTATGAGGAGAATATTCACTTTTAGTTGAAAATCGTTATTTTTAAGTGAAAGGATACTCCCTTCTTGTTGTAATAACAATGAAAGGTTTTTTTTTCAAGTGGTTTGTGTGGTATTTTATAGTTTACAAACCATGAAAATGAATAGTTACTCTTACTGATTAGTGAACAGGGTAAATACATATTCCCTTGTTGTTGTTCTTTTTTTCTTGTTTTACATTAAAGTGACATATCTCTAATAAAGTGATAATGTTTTTTGTTATATAATGAAACATAAAAATGATAAAATCATCAATTCACCCCTAGCCCTCTTAATGAGAACATGAAAAAGAGATCCACTCTTCATGAAATAGGAAATACATTAATGGAATAAGTATGTAAGAAAATATTGTTTTTTTAGTTTTTGATATGTGTGGTAAAAAGAACCCCAAGGAATGTCTTATAGAACCTAGGAATGATTTTGATATGTATTTTTTGGAATATGGATCATTATTGTAAAGAAAAGTATCATATTAGTGGAATGATAAATTTTGACAAGCTATACCTAAAGTGTTTTTAATGAAATGATATGGGTTATTATATTGATCCATGTCTAAAGAAGAGAACAAATTATGATAAAAAGAATTAATATAATTAGAAGTGTGTGGTGAGATCAATTACATTAACGTCGGTACATTTGGATCCATCTAATGAAGTAGTAATAGTTAAAGTAATAGTTTATTTAGATTATTCTAATGTATTTTTTGATTTTAGATTGAAGAATTATTTAATGTTTCATAGATTTACGGGTAAAATGAAAATTTCACCAAGGGAAATGATTTCATGACTTTTGGGAAAAACAAATGTTGTATTATTATTGAAAAAATAATTTACAACAATTGTCCAATTATAATATTTGGTATAGTTTTCTCTATAACACCTGTTTTCTTACCAATTTTAGAATTTTTTTTATACTGGGTGTGGATTTTATTTCAATCTATTGTCCTAAGATAGATTTTAGAGCCAATGAAGATATTTCTTACAATGAGTTTTCATTTATCTATAGGAATCAATTGAAACATTTGATAATATATCATGAATCTGAGATACTTTTATGATATGGAAATGATAGTTATAATTCTCATATTGTTGAAAATAAAGGAAATATTTAGATTAATGACATGATAGTAGTAAAAAAATATTATGATGTTTTTTCTGAGGAGTTACCTTATATTACACTTGACTAGTAATTTGAGTTTACTACTGAATTAATGTTTGATCCTTAGAAAAGTTCCAAAAACCCTCATCATATATATTATGTTGAACTTCTAAAATTGAAAATTATCTTGCGGGAGTTTCTTGATAATGGTTTCATTCATCTTGTCACTTCACAATGGGGTTACCCTATTATATTCATTAAAAAATGGTTCCATGAGGCTTTTCATTGATGATAGAGAATTAAATAACATTGATGTTATATGTATATATATGTTTCTTCACATTGATAAATTTTTGGATTAGCTCCAAGTAGATTAGTATTTTAAAAAGGTTGATCTCATGTTCGGTAATTGTCAGTCAAAGGTAAAGAAGGATGACACCCACAACACAATATTTCATAATAGGTGTGTTCATTATTAGTTTTTCGTTTTTCTCTTTGGATTGAAAAATGATCCTACTATATTCATGTATCTTATGAATAGTGTTTCCATGAATATTTAGATAAGTTCATGGTAGTGTATATTTTTTATATTTTGATATATTATAAAAGTTACGAGGATCATGAAAAACATAGAAGAATTATTAAGAAATCACTAAATGAAAATTAGTTATATAAAATTTAAAAAAATCAGTTATGGTTAAAATATATTTTATTACTTAGATATATCATAAATAAATATGGAATGACTGTTAATCCTATAAAAACAGAAATTGTAGATGAATGGCTATGACAAAAAAATACTAATAGTAATAGTTTTCTTAGAATAACAAAAAATTATCATACATTGTTTTTAAAAAAATTGAATTTTTATCTATCCCACTAACTTTGTTAAAATTAAAAAGAATTAGGTTTATCAAGGAAAAAATTAGGTTAATGTTTCTTGTAATTGAAAACAATATTAGTAAATTCTCTAGTTTTGGCCCTTTCATCTAAAAATGATCATTTTTAGTCCACAATGTTACTTCATTGATGGGAATGGGTTTTATTTCAACATAAATTGATTAGGTAGTTTCTTACACTTCACATCAATTAATACCACATGAAAAAATATATCTTTCACATGACCTTGATTTGGAAGTTATAGTTTTTTCTTTAAAAATTCATAGACATAATTTTAATAGAGTAACATTTGAAATATATATTTATCATTAAATCTAGATGTATATATTCTCTTAGATATAATTTATCATGATAAAAAAGATATGGGTGGAATTTAAAAGGTATTATAACTACACAAATCTACTACCATCCTGGTAAATCAAATAGAGTATATAATTCTTTGAGTCAAAAAGATAATTCTACATTAAGTATTCTATCTGGAATAGGATCCTTTGGTTAATTATTTGTTGAATTTTTTATTAGAAATTGTGCATGAAATAAATCCTTATGTTTTTAGGTGAAAATACAATAACCATAATCATTCAGGATTAGGAAATCACTCAAGGAAAACACTATTTTATAGTTAATGGAAGAATCATCTAGGAAGGGTATGTTTCCAAAGATTAATTTTGATAACAAAGGTATTTTGGGATTCAAAAAAAGGTCATGTGTTTCATGTGACCACCATTGGAATAAATAAATTTTGTGTGATGCATATATTTTATTATTTCTTGTTCATCATGGAGGTACAATAATGTATAGAACCCATTAGGATCATTTCTATGGCGATGGAATGAAGAAATATATTGATTATTTTACTATGAAATGTTTGAATTTTCAACATGTTCGAGCTAAATGATAATTACTAAAGGGGGTGATTTATCATTTTTAGTGCAATAATGGAATTTGGAAAATATATCCTCAAGTTTTGTGTTGGTATTACCAAACACATCTTGATGTATTAATGTGATTTGGAAAATTCTTTTTCAAATTAACTAAATCTTCACATTTTCATCCCATTTGAGATAATATGTATTTGGATCATGTTTCTATAAATTATTTTAAAAGGTTTGTTAGATTATAATAAGTCCCAATCTCTATTTTATTAAACTATATGATCCATAGTTTACCACAAATTTGAGAAAAAATCATAAAAATTTATTGGTTAATTAATTATTATTTTTGTATAATTTTTCATCTTCAATGGGATGGATAGATGGAGAGAATGATTATAACTAAAGAAGATATGATTCAATCTTGTTCGATGGATTATAATTGATGTTGGGATAAATATATAAATTTATTTAAGTTTTATAATAATAATATTTTTCATTCTAGTATATAGATGACACCTTTTGAGACATTGTATAAAATGTTTTGTCCAACCCCAAATTGTTTGGAAAAAGTTAGGGAAAGAATGTTATTGGAACCATAATTGGTAGAGGAAATGGTTGATATGGTAAATAAAATATATAAGTGCATGATAATGTCTTGTAGAAGGGAAAACTATTATGGAGATAACTAGAGGAAATGTATTTCATTTAAGGTAGGTGATCATGTTTTTTTAAAGTATCACCTCAGAAATGTGTTATGTATTTTTATAAAATATGAAATTTAATATCATGGTTTATTAGACTATAAAAATTCATGTATAAAGTGGGATCTATTTCATATCGATTTTCCTTGCCTCCAATTTATCATAGGTACATGATGTATTTCATGTTTCATTGTTATGAAAATATGTGTCACATGCATCTTATGTTTTGAGACCTAAAGTGGTTCAATTAGAAGAAAACCTTCCATATAAGGTATAAAAAGTACATATTCTTGACCATAGAGAGAAATAATTTCATAATAATTTATTTACCAGGCTAAGGTGTTTTTAAACATCATATGGTTGAAGAATAAATATGGGAATCAGATGATTCTATGGATGAAAAATATTCCCACTTTTATAAGTAGTGACTAAAATTATGAGGAAGAAATTTAAAAATGGTGGAAGAATGTAAAAACCATGTAATGTTAAGATAAATGATTTTAAAATTTTATTTATATTCTTTAATTAGGTTTTATAGTTTTATATTCATTATAATAATATTTGATAATTTTCAATCAAAGGGAAAAATCATTATTTATAACCAAATTGGGTTTTCATGCATTATATGGTTTTATTTAAAATCTTTATTTCCGATCTATATAATTTTAATTTGACAAAAATGAAATTAATTTTTTAATTAATCATATATAAATTATATCATTATTAATATTTGATAATTTTTAGAAAATCTTGATTTTTTGATTAATAGTGAAAATACTGATTTTTATTAAAAAATTATATTTCTTTTCCAGAATTACGAAATTTAAATTTCATTATAAGAATTTTTCAAAGTAAAATATATTATATTATATTATTAATAATCTAACTATGGTATTTTGAATGAATTTTATACTAGAATTTGTTTTAAAAACATTCATATGATTAAAATGGAATTTTTCTGAAGCCCCTTTCTTCAGAGCGTTTTACAGGTTTAATATTAAATTTTATACTAAACATTAATTGAATTGAATTTGTAAGAATATATGAAAAATTTTGAATAATCGTAATTAATATTTTTTAATATGGTCAACTTAAATTTTGATTAAAATGAATTGCTAAAAAAACTAAATATATGTTTCCATGGTTAAGGATAAAAAAATTTACTGGGTGTTAAACTTATGTCGTAAGATTTAAAATAATCTTAAAACATTAATAAATTATAATTTATGTACATATTAAACCATATAAAATATCATATTTATAAATGGTTCATTTATGATTATTTTGGATTGACTAAGATATTAATATACATTAATATTTTTTAAAATTCTAAGTGTGCCCTCTCCCCCACATATAAGACACCAACTATCATATTTTACTCAAGCATAAAAAGAATTTTGGATCAGAAAATACCTAACCAAATCCATTCATTACATCCCTAACCACATACCAGAGGCCTTGGTTTGAAGATAAAACCATCATCGGATGAATTTATGTTTATACCTAAAGATGTTATCGGAATAAGTGGTGTAGATCTGGACCGAATATTTTTGTATTATTTCTTATTATACTACCTTAAAATTTTCTTTAACCATGATAAAATATTAAAAATAGTATCTTAAATACAGTAATATTTTTTATGATATTTTTATAACCTATATATATATATATCACTCTTTCATCAAATGGGTAATGAAATCATCATTAATGTGCACAATGTACCACCACCCCATAAACCAATGTAATTCATTTTCCATCACCATCTCTCAAAAATGGTTCTAATGATAGATTATTTTATATATATTATAATAAATCTATTCTTTTTATTACATTCTTAAATGATTTAGTTACAAAAAATTATATTTAATAGAACCCGAAAGACCAAGATGTCTGGTTTATTTGGAAATTATGTACATTGCATTTAAATTTTAAACATGAAAAATTACATATTTATTGAAAACTTCTTTTAACATGACCAATCATAAAACTACATGGGATATCTTGAGTAAAATACATTAGAAATAAGTGAGTTATAAATCTCATTAAGGGAGTAAACATGTTATAACATGATGATAATAATACCTTTTATGCAAGAAATATCGATGAGACACAAAGGACCATGAATAAAAAAACATGATATAACATGATATTCTTAACATGGAAATGTGGAAACAACATAAAACAATACATAATAAGTAAAGGGTAAACATCCAATACATCATAGTGGACAAATTCCCATAATGGAATCAGGTAAAACCATGTCCCAACAGGACCTATCATTATACTAAAAATTACCCAATGCATTAGAGTGCTATATAATTATTGGTGTATCTGTAACTTTGATTTAATTCTCATAATTAAGTGTTACACATAGATAATAAAACATGGATTCATTTATCCTCATAATTTAATCCACAATCATGGAGTGTGGAATACATACTTGTATGTCCTCAATAAAAAGGTATATGTGCATAAAACTGAACAACCATTCTAGGTAATGGGTATGGTGATCAGTACACAATTGTATTGGTACGGGAATTCATTGTGTGATTTTGGAATCCTAAGGACATGACATAAAAATTCATAAAAAATGGTTTTTGAGAGAGAGTAGGAAATATAAGGAATAACATAATAAATAAACTTGAATAAAGGGGATAAATGGAATAACTCTTACAAGACTTCAACATGGTAACTTGTGTAAATGTGAGGGATTAATTAGATAGAAAGGGGTCTATCATCATTCAAACAGAATAAGGGAAGTATTTGGGAGATTTTAAAACACACCCTATCATTTTTAATTAAAAATAAAATAGTGTAAAAATATAAGGAAACTTGGATAAAAATGAAAACAGAAGGAACCCTTACTTGAGTGTGTGAAACCAAAAGCATGAAGAGAGGATTATTGAGATATTAGGGTTCCTTGGAAGGATTATAGAGAGGGGGGATATATTAATGACATGTTCAATAGATTTTGAGGTAAGTGAGGTGAGAGATTGGGTGGGTTTATATAGGAATTGAGAGTGGAATTCTTTAATATTTTACAAACTTATGTTTTGGAATCTATATTATTATATATTCAAATCCCCAAACCTTATCAGGGGGTTTTCCCATTTTTTTTAAAAATAGGTGAGGTATTCATTATTTTATTATGTATAGGACTGAAAATATTTAAATATGAACCTTTATTATATAGAGGTGAGTCACATTATTAAGGAAATGAATTTGAAATCATAAAATAGATTATACATTTTGGATGATTCATAAAGGGAATTATTAAAATAATAAAATTATATTAAAAGAACAATATTTTAATGAGAAAAATATATTGGTCCCAGAATACACATTTTTGTATTTACTAGATCATTTTTGGGTCATTATGATGTCATAAAACACACATTCTATTTATTTGGAGTTTAACTTTTACACTATAATTTGACTGTGGTAGAAAAATATGAAAAATTCACTATTGGATAATTTCAACATTTTTATTCCAAAAAAATATTCATTTTATCTAACTAATTTTCTAAATATGTTCCTTTTCACTTTTAAAATATTATTTTTCATTTATTGATGAATGCAGGGTTTTTTCGACAATAATAGTTCTTGAACCCTTAAAAAAGTACATTTCACTTCATTAAAAATAAACAACTATTTATGATTCATAATTAATATATAATAATTATAATAATAATAATATTTTATTAAAATACTCTTTATTTTAAAAATAAATTAATTTATAAAAATAAATCCCTTAATTGAATGTGAATATTACCCAAATATACAATTTTAGTTTAATTGAATCAAAACTAAAATCATTTAAAATAAACAAATAAAATGAAAATACATACATTATTATATAATATAAATATTCATATTGTTAAGTTATTGATACCAAACCCTTTATTACACTGGTATATTCCCTAAGAGTAACATGTGTGACGATGATATTATCATCGGGTCGTTCAGCGAACATGGTTTGGGACATGATCTCAATGAGCATGAACTTCTATCATAAATGGTTTCACTCATGATTATGTATCTTGATATAATTGTGGGACTGTCGAGGGAAATTACAAGAGATGTTATTTACCTTAGAATCTTTGATAAATGAAATTCATGGGGCCTGATTCTACTTGTTGAGGCCATCACGTCATTTTTCTGAGTCAATTGTATTTTTCAAGTAATATATTTATACTAATAATGTGATCTCTTATCAATCGATATATTAACAAAGGTTAACATTATTAAAGTTACTTTAAATACAACATCACAAAATCAATTAAGTGAAAGTTTTTTATATAACCATTTTACAAAATAAGTCATTAAATTAAATCTAAAGATAAATTTCACTTACAATAGTTAGGGTTATTACAATATTCCCACCTTAAGAAATTTCACCCTAGAAATTTTGATTTCCCATTTTAATACTGATAAAGGTTACTTTGTTTCACCGCCTCCACAAATTCCCACATTTATTCATCAAACTTGTGATTTCTCTGCAATACAATGACCAGACGCATTATCATATTATGTTGAAATTTATCTCTACAATCTATGATCATCATTGGGTTCTCCTCATAAGAGAGTTCATTCACCAATGGTACCACCTCTGGATTGAGTACATGTGAATGGTCTAGTATTTACATTCTCAAGATTGAATACTTGAGATAGGTTAGGTGGGAGTGCTAGTCGGTAGGCCACCGCACTAATACGACCAATGATTTCAAAGTGGTTGATGTATATTAGACTATGATTTATTTTCTCCCCAAATATTATCACTTTATTACATGGAGATATGTAGAGGAATACCATGTCTCTCACATCAAAATCTAGGCCTCGTCGGTGATTATCGACATATATCTTCTATCTAATATGAGTTACCTTAATGTGCTTCTGATTTTTTTTAACTTTCTCCACCATTTCCTCAACAATTTTAGGACCTAGTTGTTTTCTTTCCACAACTTCATCCCAGAATGAAGGTGATATTCACCTCTTCCAATAAAGGTCTTGATATTGAGGCATTTGTATGCTTGAGTGGAAACTATTGTTGTAAGAGAACTGAACCAAATGAAGATATTGATCCCATCCTCCTTTGATGTACATTGAGCATGCTCTCAACATTTTCTCCAGGGACTAGATAGTCCACTTATATTGGACATTAGTTTGAGGGTGATAGGTCGTGATGAAATTTAACATAGTATTAAGAGCATGTTGGAGACTCTTCTAGAACATAGGGGTGAATCTAGGATCTCGAGCGGATATAATTGATAGTGGTACACCAAGAAGCCTCACCACTTCTCTGATGTATACCCATGAAAGTTGATACAATGATAAAACCTCTTGAATTTAAATAAATTGTGCTGTATTTATAAGATGATCTACCATAACCCAAATAGAATTGTTTCCTCTAGATATCTTAGGAATCCCAGTGGAAAATTCAATGATGATTATTTACCATTTCCATATTGGTCTGTGTAATGGTTGCATCATCCCCTTAGATTTTTTCTTTATTCCTTCACATGATGACACAGAATACATCTTGATGTATATTCTATGATCTCCTTCTTCATATTGTCCCACCAATAGCGTTCTCGAAGATCTCGATATATCTTTGTGCTTCTAGGATTGATAGAGAAGGTTGATCTATGTGCATCATCCAATGGCTCCACCTTTAACGCAAGAATTTATGGCACATAATATCTAGACCCAAATCATACAACGCATTCTTTATTAACATTGAACTCTAAGGATTTCACTTTTCTAATAGTATCCATCTTCTTTGGAAATCCTACATCATCTCTTTATTCAAATTTTATCCTCTCAATAAGAGATGGTTAAGAAATAATTTGTGGAAGGATTAATGATGTTCCTTCATTTATGATTCCCATATCTATCCTCTTGAAGTCTAAGAAGATAAGATCCTTCTAAACTCTCATCAATGAAAGAGTTGTAAGATCTTTTCTACTTAGAGAACCTCCCACATTATTTTCTTTCCCTAGATTTTAGAGAATTTAGGATTAATAGTCTTTTATCTTCTCTCACCATCTGAATTGGTGCATATTAAACACTTTCTATGTGAATATATACCTGATGTTGTTTTGATCCTTATATATTTCAGACTTCTCTCCAAAAGGGTCATGTCACCAAATTTTCAAAGAGAAGATCACTACATCCAAATTCAGATCATGTGTTGGTTTTTTCGTCGCACAAACTTCCAACTTCCATGAAGCATAGTCAATTACTTGGTCACTTTTCATCAATGCACAACCCATTCCCTTCTTTGAATCATCACTAAATACCACAAAAAAAATGTGTGATTTTGGGTAGTGTAAGAATGAGTTAATTGATAAGCGTCCTATTAAACTCTTAAATATCTCCTGGAATTCCTAATTCCAAGAAAACTTAACTTTCTTATGATTTATCTTGGTTAGAGGGTTTGATGACCCTGAGAAATTTCTCACAAATTGATGATAATACCCTTCTAATCCAAGGACAATATGGATATCTTTCATAGATGTTGGCCTCAACCATACTTCAATTTCTTCAGTATTTGAAGGATCCACATATATCCCATTTAATGTGATGAAATACCCAAATAAAGAGGCTTTCTTCAACCCAAAATAACATTTGTTGCACTTGGAATAATGATTTTCCTTTCACAAGGACTTTAGCACGGTACTTAAATTATCTTCATGCACCTACTTACTTTTGGAGTATGTTAGAATATCATCAATGAAGACTACCAATTTTTTTTGAGTTAATCTATAAAGAACATATTCATCACATCCATGAATATTTCTGGAGCATTAGTGAGTTTTAAAGGAATTACTATGAATTCATATTTCTCATACCTTGTAGAAAAACCTTTCATTGGGATATCCTCTTTTACCCTAACATGGTATTACCCTGACCAAAGATCCTCCATGAAAAAGTATTGTTCTCCATGTAGTTGGTCTAATAAGTAATAAATATGTGGTAGAGGATACTTTTTTATAATTATATTATTATGTTCATGATAATCAATGCAAAGGTGCATTGACCCATCCTTCTTCTTAATAAAACAGACTGGTCCACTCTAAGGTGAAGAACATGGAAAAATGAATCCTTTATTAAAATTCTCCTGTATTTGTTTCTTCATCTCCTATGGTTCAAAAAACCCTATTTTATATGTATTCTTGGATAATAGTAACACCCTACGAATGTTCTCGATTTAAAATTTGACCTCTCGACTAGGAGGAAGATCAAAAAATTCATTGGGAAACACATCATTTTATTCTCTAATAATGGTAATGACTTCACCGATGATTATTTCATTGTACTAAATAATTAAATATAGATAAACATGCTCATAAGGAAATAATACCTATTATTTATATGATGTTTCTAAAGAAGATTCATTAGTCTCCTTGCATTTGGATATAATCAGTGGATGATTCACAATACAAAGAGTGAGTTCCTTCTCAATGCAATTTATATTGGATCTATATAGAGAAATACAATCCATGCCCATAAATGCATCAAATTCCACAAAATTTTCTATTCCAATGTTCGCAAGGATGTTCATCCCACAAATTGTGATATAGGATGACTTATACTTACGACACAATAATTTTCCCATTTTGCATTTCATCAATAACTCCACTTCTAAGTATTGTGATGGTGATTTAATGGTTCTACTAAACATTCATGATATGAAGGAATTCATAGAACCATAATCGAAAAGTATGTTCTCTATATTTTAGTGAATAATTATCATACCTATCACCAAATAATTTTTGGGATTCACATCAGAATTTTTTATAGAGAAATCCCTCCCTTTCTACCTTAGAGGTTTTTTTCTTTGAAAACTCAGGGCTTAGTGCATTGGTTTGAAAAATTCCATTGTTCGTATAAGTTTTATCAATGAACAATGTGATGTGGGTTTACCAGATCATTCTTATCCTCCATCACAATTTTGGGTTTTTCTCAGAGGAAATCACTATATAGGTTCCCTTCCTTCCCATACCAAAATAATTTCTTCATCCCCTTTAAGAAATTTATAGGGGGATTTTTTCCGAAAATTTGGAAAGTGGGATGCTAAAATTTCATGGTACTATTAGTTCTCTCTATCGGGCTGCCTTAAATTAACACCAAGTTCTACTTCATATCCCTTTGATACCCCTAATATTCATTGATCTCTATTTGGACTTTGAGGACACAACAGAAAATTTCCTCATAGCTATCAAAGTCATGGATCGTTAGGGATTTTCATAGGCTAGGTTTGAGCCCACTAAAGAAGATATAAACCTTGAATTCGCGGGTAATGACAATTCCAAAGGAATATCATGAAAGCCTTTTGAAATTATCATCTTACGCTATGATAGAATTGTCGTCTATTTTCTTTAGGGAAATGATATCCACTTCCATCTTATGTCGGAGAGTGTATCTAAAATATTTATCACATTTTTTTCAAAAAATAACATATCCCATCACCTTGATCTCTTCTTATGGATTTGTATTTTGGATCAATTTACACCATTGATTAGCTTCACCCAACATATGATAAGCATCCAGAAGAAACTTCTCTTGTTAATAGCATTGAAGGAAGGAGAATATATTCTCAATAGAGTTGATCAATTGTTTTGGTGATTGAGGGATCAGATGATCTATTGAATGTATGAGTTATTTGTCTCATGAATCTTTCAATTACAACTTGTTATTTGGGGGGTGGGTTGTATGTTCCCCTTGATCATGGATTCTATTCAAAACTTGAGTTAACTGAGAGAGTATCATGACAAAGTTTACAATTCCTGCTCCCATCGAATTGGGAATCTCAATAGGGAAGTCATTACATTGATCTTTACATTAGTTGTTCGCCTAATTACTCCTATTACCAGCCATTGGATAGAATAAAAGGATAAAATAAGAGGTAAATATTTTAAACTATTAAAGACATAAAGGGTAATACAATAACATTAATGGGAAAATATATAAATTACATAAATTTACATAACTTATCAATTTCTAGTCTTTAATATAAATTATACATGATATGCTTCCTAACGTATATTATTATTGATATTTTTTTGTTCTATTAAAAAAATTAATACTAAAATTATGAATTAACCAAAGTATATCCCCCTATAGTTTCAAACAAAGTGTATAAAAAGTCCCTTTTTCATGCACAGGTTCTCGTTTGAGTCTAGCTCAAAGTGTTGTTTTTAGGTTTTACCCATATAAACAACTATGCCAGAGACACATCCAATTTTTTGTATCCATACATGGATTTATTTTATTGATAACCCACTTAAAATATACTACAAAAAATTTATGGATGTTTTTCTTATACTTAGTTTCATCCTTAAGGCTTTCACTTGAGTTTTCTAATTCTATTATCAAAAATAACTAAACGTTCCTTTGATAGGAACTATATTAACCCTGTTCTTTTTATTACATTCCTAAATGATTAAATTAAATAAACTTTCTGTTAATAAAACCTTATATACAGATAAGTATAGTTTCTTTGGGAATTTTTTACATTTTATTTCATCTTTAAACATGAAAAAAAACATCTTTATTCAGAATATCTTTAACAAGTTTGAGCTTAAAACTTCCAGGGATATCCTGGGGAAAATACATAAGAAATGGGTGAGATATAAATCCCAGTAAGGGATTAAACATGGAATAACATGATGATAACAATGAATTTTAGGAAATTAATATCAATGAGTAATAAAGGAGAATGAATCATAAATCATGATATAGCATGATATTCTTAACATGGAAATGTGGAAACAACTTAAAAAACTGCATCATAGGTCTAGGCTAAACTCCCATGAAATCATAGTGGACAAACTACCATAACGGAATCAAGTAAAACCCCATCCCAACATGACATATCACGATACTAAACATTACCTAATACCTTGGAGTTATACATAATTCTTGGGCACACCTGTCACTTTTATTCCATTCTCATGATTAAGTGTTCCACATAGATCATAAAACACGGATTCATCCGTAATAAAAATTTATTCCACAATAAAGGATTATGGAATACATATATTTATGTACTTAATAAAAAGTTATATGTTTATAAAATTTAACACCCTTCATTGGAAATGGGAATGGTATTCACTATAAAATAGTTTTGGAATTGAAATTCACAGTGCAATTTCACAGCCTTACAGTGTGGCATAAACATTCATAAAAAAGGGGTGATCAGAGATAAATATTTATCTCATAATATATAAATGAAATTTATGGTAAGAGGGTAACATAAATACATTTTATAACATGAGTAATTTGGAAATAAAAGGTGTAACATAATAAAGAATCATGAAGAAAAGGGGAGAATGAAATAACTCTTACGAAATCACAACATGGTAACAATTGTACATGGGAGGAATTAATGAGAGATAAAGGGGTATATCAGCATTCAAACATAATATGTGTAGTATGGGGGAGGATCTAAAACATACCCATCATTTGAAATTGAAAATAAATTGGTTTAAGAATATAATGAAACTTGGGTAAAGAAATGAGAGGAAGGAACCCTTACTTGAGTCTGTGACTTAAAAAGCTTGAAGAGGGTCTTCTTGAGATCATTGGGCACCTTGGGAGAACTCTAGATAGGGGAGGGAAGAGTATGGACGTGCTCCAAGGATTTTGAGTGATGATAAAGGACACAACCTTATTACATTGAATAATATTGAATTTTAGTCAAGAACTCACTTCCTTTCATATTGAGAATCTTTTTACGTTTAGAGTTTTAGATAATTAGCATAGTGCACAAACATAAAATTCTATATTTATATAGATAGGATACCGTAAAAACAGTACCCATTTCTTCCAAAATATTAATATTTTCAAATAAAACAATGTTTCTTTGACAAATCTTCATAACATTTAACTTGGCTTCCTTCATTGTCTTAGACATCCTTATAACCCCTGAAAATTATTTAAAAACATGTAATGAGAACAAAAAATATAGCAAGGGATATAAAAAGAATGAAATAAAACATTATTCCATTAATACTTGTAATGTATGAAATCATTTTCAAAAATACATACTTGTCTCCCATATAAACATACTTTGTGAAACTTGAGATTTCCATTATATTTCTACAAAATATATAGAACATAAATAGAACTATAAAGGTGTATTGGGGATTTAATTACCTATATTTTAACCCTTGTGGATACCTTTTGATTTTTAACCCTCATAGATACCTTACAATGTAACCATCATGACTACCTTATGGTGTAACCATCGCAACTACACATGGATTAACCATACGTCTGACCTCCAACACACACATACCCTATGCATTGAAGGGATATATAGGTAAAACCCTTATTCATAAATAAGTCCCAATAACCATAAAATAATCATAGAGCAGTAATACATGTTTAAAATCATTCCTTGTGAATTTTGAAAAACTAGAAGATTAAAATAGGATTTTATAAGAAAAGTCACTTACAAATAACATATAGTTAATATAATAATAAATAGAATGAATGAATATATTTATGTAATATAAATTCACAAAATAAAACATAATATAATAAAACATCATCATAAAAATGATCTTAAAACCAAATATTTAATTATGTTGAAGGTATGCCCAATGAATTGAAATTAGGTTAAGAATTCTATTACCTTGGGTTTCTCTTACATAAAAATTGGTTAAAACTCTTATATAACGGTTAAAAGAGTGTTATTAATATTTTAAAAAACATTTTCATGTCTATTTCACCACATATAATCATTTAATAACATCATTTCACCCTTTAATTTTTAGTATTTTGTTTCTTTATTGTTTTGTGAGCGTTTTTACATGATTTTCATGGCCAGTTTGTATTTGATTTTATTGTCGCATGGAAATGAAATTCTTGAAGTGGAATTAAATGGTATTAATATTTTTACATAATATATAATGATACCATAAATTAGTTTTTTTTATCATATATGATGATGAATCATTAGATAAAAAATTGATTATATTTTTTAAGATTATTTTCGATTGTTCCTTGAAAATCATGAACTTATTTCATTATATAATATAATTTCATTCATAGAAGTTAATTATAGAACATAAAATAGGTTAAATAATAAAATTTAAATTATTTTTCAACCATAAAAAGTGTTTTATGGTCATCATTTAAATATGTAATTGAAATTGAAAGCACATCATCCAAAATTTTGGTAAACGACGCATCATGAACGGTGTTTTTTTTCTTTTTAGAATAAAAGGAAGAGAAGAGGAAGAGAGATGATGAATTTTTTTACATGAACATGATAAAATAAAGAATATTTATGATTCTGGATATGTCATACCTCCAGGATAAGGGTGGGTGAAGAGAGTATAATAAAAGAAACGAATTGAAAAGAAAACACATGAAAATGAAAGAGGGCTCTTACCTCTTGATCTCTTCTCCTTGAGATCCTATTTAAGGAATTTGGTTTGGGCCTTTTGGTGAGGCCAAAAGATCATGAATGTGGGGAAGATACTTGGGGAGGGTATTTAGAAGAACGTAGATAATTATCAAAGAATGAGATGTGTGAGAGGAAGAGGGGAATGAGGGTGATATTTATAGTGGAGGAGAGGAGGGTTTTTACATTATTTTAATCATTAGTTAAATATTATTTCACTAGAATATGAATAGTCTTGATTAATGTAACCCAAAATAGTAATAAGATCCTATGAGTTTGAACCAATTGTGTTGACACCATCCTTGAATCACTAATGATGCAATAAAACAAGTATTTAGCATTTATCGTAATTTATCATATTTTACTATTCATCAAAAATTAAAGAATTTAATAAAAATATTAAAACATTACCCTAACTATTTTTAGATGTATAGAATTAAAGAATAAACTCCATTTTTGGAAAATAATTTTCTAAACACTATTAATTTAATTTTTAAATAAAATCAGACTTTATTCAAAAAATTAACAATTTTAAAACTATAACTCGTTTTTTATCACCTTGAAAAATTAATCTAGATGCCAATATCATAAATCCTTATGACAAAAATAATACAATTTACTATTCATTAGGGTCATATTACTATTTGTATTACTATTCATAAGGGTATGTTACTATTCAAAAAAAACAAGTTGGGTATACCGGACTCCAAATAACATATTGATGAGAAATTTAGATGACCATTTTTGGAATTCAAATCATAGAAGTGGAAAAATAATGATTAATGAATAGTTATAACTATCTACTTAAAAAATGTTTATTTCATTTATATTTATTTTTGAAACCATGGGGTGTTACAATCTACCGACCTTTTGGAAATTGTGTCCTCACAATTTTATTTACTTGATAAATAAGTGATGGTACCTTTTCCTCATAGAATTCTCATATTCCCATGTTTCTTCTTCAACCATGTGGTTTCTCCATGAAACCTTTACCTGGTGGATTACCTTATTTATCAATTCTTATTCTCTTCGATCAAGAATATGAACATGTTTCTCTTCATAAGAAAGGCTATCTTCCAGTTGAACTGCTTCTCGGCTCAAGACATGCGATGAATATGACACATAATTTCAAGCATCAAAACATGAATATCATTATTTACCTGAGATGAATTCTGAGGAAAATCTACTCAGTATGCGACTGGTCAAACTTTCACTAGGATTTTATAAGGTCTAATGAACCATGGACATAGATTTCATTTCTTACAAAAATGTATTACAATTTTCCATGGTTAGATTCTAAGGAGAATATAATCACCAACCTCAAAATAAAAATCTTTCCCCCTATAGTCTTCATAAATTTTATGCCTTCAATAAGCTATCCTCATTTGTTTCTAGATCATCTTCACTTTCTCAGCCACTCCTATACTAATTATGGTACCATCAACTACCTTTCCCCGACTTCATCCCAAAAAGTTGGAGTTCAATATTACTTCTCATATAATTCCTCAAAAGGTTCCATCTAAATACTATAATTAAAACTGCTATTATAATAAAACTCAAATAAATAAATATGTTGATCCAAACTTCCTTGGTTTTCCATTGAACAAGCTCGATGAATATCCTCCAAAGTATGAATCGTTATTTCTGGCTTCCAATCTGATTGAGGATGAAAAGTTGAACTGATATTTAATTGTATAACCAACAAATTCTAAAGGCCCTTCCAAAAATTAGATGTGAACCAAGAATCCTTTTTAGATACAATTGAAAGAGTCACTCCATGTAAGCTAATAAAATATTTGAGGTATAGTCAATAATATTGATCTAAAGACATTGTATCTCAAATATAAAGGAAATGTTCATATTTAGTCAACTGATCATCAATAACCCAAATTTCGTTGTTACCTCGGGAAGTCTTAGGTTTTCCCACCAAAAATACCATGGATATATTATCCCATTTGTACTCTGGCATTGGCAGTGGCTAATGCAACCCTTTCGGTAACTACCTCTCTACTTTAACTTGCTGACATGTCAAACATTTCAGAGTAAAATCTGAAATATCTCTTTTCATTCCATTACATCAGTAATACTCCTAAAGGTCTCTAAAAATCATAGTACTGCTACGATGAACTGAAAAGAGAGAACTATGAGGTTCATTCAACCAATATTTTTTCAATTGAGAATCACAAGGAAAGCACAATATTTTTCTAAATCTCAAAACACAATCATTATCAATGCTAAATTATGGAAACTTACGCATTTTAACCAATTCTACCGTTTAATGTAGCTCATAGTCTTCCTTATGCACATGTTTACAACTGTCTGATAATGATGATTACACTGAAACATAAAAAATAGTTTTATATCCTACACCAACAACTTTTAATCCAAAATTCATTATATCATTAATCAACGATCATGTTCCAAATATAACATAGTTAATGATGCATGCTATTTTCTACTCAAGGAATCATCCACATTGTTTTCTTTTTCTAGATGGTAATTGATCGTGGAATCATAATCTTTTATCAATTCAAGCCATCTTCTTTGCCTAATTTTTTATTCCTTCTGAGTGAATATACATTTCAAACTTTTACAATTAGTATATATTTTACATTTGGATTTGTATAGATGGTACCTGCAAATTTTCAAAGCAAAAACCACATATGCTAATTTCAAATCCTGTGTGAGATAATTTAACTAATGTGGTTTTATTTGACATAAAGCATAAGCAATTACCTTATCATTCCACATCAAAACACAAACATGTTCCTTCAATAAATCATTACTATACATGAAAAACTCACCATTTTGGGAAGGAAAGGCCAAAATAGAAGCATTTTACCATCTCTTCTTCAGTTCCTGAAAAAAAACATCACGTTATTCTATACAAAAAGGTTTTAATATTTTTCTTGTTAACTATGTTAGTTGGATAGATAGACATACAATGTTTTTAACAAATTATTGGTAATAACCTGATAATATAAGAACACAATGAATATTTGTAACATTTTAGGTATTGACCATTCATCAACCACTTTTTTTGGGAGGATTAGATGTTATTCAATCCTTATTTATAATGTTCCCATGAAAAAAAATTTGTTGCAACCATAAATCATGCTTTCCGAAATTTCCATATAGTTTATTTTCCTTTATGGTTTTGAAAACAACCCTTTAATGTTTTTTATGAACCTCTTTACACTTAAGAAATACGAAAATTTAATCAATAAAAAAATCACAAACTTATCCAAGAACTCAAGAAATATTCTATTCATAAGATCGACGAATACATCATGTGTATTAGTTAACTAAAACATCACAACAACAGATTCATATTGCCCATATCTAGTATGAAAGCTATTTTTGGTATTTCATCCTCCTCCACCTTCAACTGATGGAATTCGGATCTCCATTCAGTCTTGTAAAAGTACTAAGCTCCATGGAGATGATCAAACAAATCATTGATATAAGGAAAAGAATACTTATTTTTAATAGCGATGTTATTAAATTCTATATAATCAATGTGAAGTCTAATTTAACCATATTTATTTTTAACAAAAAATATAGAAGCACATCATGGTGAAGTTATAGGATGAATGGATCCTTTATCAAGAAAATCCAGGAACTGATTTTTCAACTCTAAAAGTTCCATTTGAGCCATTAAGTAAGGGGGTTTTGAAAATGGATTAGCATCGGGAACTATGTCAATAGGGAATTTGACTTTCTAATTAGGTATGACATTGGGTAACTCATCAGAAAAAATGTCAAAGTATTTATTTACCACTGGCACATCATTAATTTTATCAGTTCCCTAGTTTTCATCAATATGATAAAGATAACTTTCATTTCCATCTTTAGACATTTTTCATCTTCCTAATATGTGATCAATTATATGGCTTCGTTCTTTTATAAAAAATAAAAATCTTTCTAAAAAAAACTTTTTTAGCTCTATATTCAATCATAGAATGATAAACAGAAATCCAATCCATTCCCAGAAGAACATTAAACTCTACTAAGGGAAAACAACAATGTTTGTAGGTAATGTATTTCCAAAGATAATAATAGAAATATTCGTAAAATGAATTTTTTGCAATAAAATATCTCCCTGATGTTTTAATAATAAGTTCTATTCTGATTTGTTGAGGTGATATATCCAATTTATCAGAAACATTCTCAGAAATAATGGATTGTGTAGACCTCATATCAAATAGGATTTTAGTAAAATATGAGTAAACAAATAAGGTATCTGATACCACTTCATTTGACAGACCTAAATCTACATACATAGTCACAAATGATCTCACTACACCTTTCTTCTTATAGTTTGGCTTCTTTGTATCATTCAGATCCCTCTTTGGGCCGACATTTTCATAATGAACCATCTCACCAGATTTAAAACACTTAGCAGTTTGCTTATCCATATTAGTCTTAGGATAATTTTCATTACAATCTCAAGACATATGTCCAAACATAGCACCTCAAAAACACGTCCCAGTTTTGGTAACACATTATCCAATATTTTTCTTACACACTTTTCCCAATCATGAAACTGGAATTCCTTACCAGTGGATTTATTTGATTGATTCTTAACCATAACATGCCATATGGACCTATTATTCTCTTTTCTTTCAAAGTGCATGTGATCATCTTAGAACTCTATTTATGCCCTCTCATCACATATGACATGTTTTTCATGACTTTTGAATACATTGGAGTCCAATTCCCTTCGATACCTTGGCTTCAATCCTGAGTAAAAATGGTTGATTTTTCTATCAAAATCTAGAATATGATTTGAGCATAGCTTTCTAGTTGGGTGGGGTTCTCTTTATAAACAACCACTGAATATTCCTCCTTTTACTTCAAATAAAAGAATTTATTCTCCATCATAAGTTATACCACTTTATGAAAATATTTTTCAAGGAAAATAATTTTAAATTCATCCCACTCTAAGGCATTAATCTCTTCATTATCCATGATATTCATGAACATTGACCACTACTGATCAACTTAACCTTCAAAAAAATAGATGTAAGGACATACCTTTTGATTATCTAAACATACAATAAAATTTAATGTCTTTTCAAGCTATTTAATATATCATTCATCTGCTACTGGGTTAGAAGATCCACTGAAAGCAGGAGGGTGTTTCCGTATAAAATTTTTCACTATTGTCAAGTTCCTTTGTGGTGCCCCTGATTGTCTTCTTGCATGGATGACACCATAATTTATTTCCTGCATCATCTAATCTAGTACATTAAAAAATTTCTTGGTTCCAATCCATACTATTCTAGGCTCTAGATTCGAAAGGATATTGCGCTCTCACTGCCTCTCCACTTCAGCTTCCGTGTTTATTTTGAGGAAAACCATTCTGAACAAACATATCTTAATCAAAGAAACATTTTAATATTTAAATGATATATCATTTCAAAATAAACAAAGAGTAAAAATCATTTATAGTCTTCTATTTACATCCTCATAACCCGTAACATTATCAAAAGAATCATCTGATATCAACTATAAAGACATTGCCTTATTACATTACATAATAATGAATTTTATTCAAGAACTCACTTCATTTCATATTGAGGATCTTTTCTATTTGAGAGTTTTAGAGAATTTTGATATAACACATATATAACATTCAATATTTATATATAGTGGACAGCCCAAAAAAGTATACATTTCTTCCAAAATATTTAACTTTTTAAACAAAACATGTTTTATTTGAAAAATCTTCATAAAATTTAACTTGGATTCCTTATTTTTATTACACATACTTATATCTTATGAAAATCATTTAAAAACATGGGATGAGAACAAAAATAATAGAAAGGGATATAAAAATAAGTAAATAAAACATTATCCCATGAATACCTGTAACATATGAAATCATTTTCAAAAAGACATTCTTTCCACCCATAATAACATACTTTGTGAAACATGATATTTCCATGATATTTTTAAAAACCATATAGTAAATAAATAAAATCATGAATGTGTATTTGTGAATTACATAAATTTTAACCCTCATATCTACCATAGGATTTGTAACCTACACGACTACCCTAGAATGTTACAATCACAACTATCTTATGCTGTAACCATCATAGATACACATGGAGTAACCATATGAAAACCTCTAAATTACACATACCCAATGCATTAGAGCAAGATATAGGTCCCACCCTTAATTATAAAAAAATCCGAATAACCATAAAAAATAATCAACCATGAATACTTGTATAATGACATTCACATTGAATTTCGTAAAACTAAAATTTTGAAAGAGGATTATATAAGAAAACTCACTTACAAATAACATATAATTGATATTGGAATCAATAGAATGAATGGAATGTGTGTATAAAAAATAAATAAACACAATAAAACATAATATAAACAAAAAAATCATCACACATGTGATCTTAAAGCCACACAATTGATGAAGTAGATGGTTAACCCAAAGAATGGAAATTGGGTTAAGAATTCCCTTACCTCAGTTATGTATTACTTAAAACTTATTTAAACCTCCTGTGTAATTGTTAAAAAGTGTTGTTATTATTTTACAAGAACATGTTCATGTTTATAACACCTTATATTATCATTTCATAACATCAGTTCACCCTTTAATTATTAGTATTTTGTTCCATTCATTGTGTTGGGTGTGTTTTTTACATGTCTTCTATGGTCGATTTGTATTTGATTTTCTTTTACAATGGAAATGAAATTATAGAAGTGGAATGAAATGGTATTAAAATGTTTATATAATACATAATGATACCATAAATCATTTATTATCATATATGATGATAAATGATTATATAAAACATTAATGATATTTTTTTAGATTTTTTTTTTGTAGTTCCTCAATAATCATGAACTTGATTCATTATATAATTTAATGTCATGCATATAAGTTCATTATAGAACATAAAATAGGTTAAATAAAACGATTTAAAATATGTATCAAAAATTAAAATGGTTTTATGATCATATTTGAAGTGTGTAGTGGAAATTTAAATCACATGGTCCACAATTTTTGTTAATGACACATCACGAATGGTGTTTTTGGTTATTTTAAGAAAAACATGAAGGGGAGAGGAAGAAAGTTGATGAATTTTTTTACCAGAAAATGTTAAAATAGATAATATATATGATTCTAGAGATTTAATACATCTTGGATAAGGGGAAGAACCTTAGGATGGGGATTTGGAAGAACATATACAATAATCAAGGCTTGAGAGGCGTGAGAGGATGAGGGTAATGAGGGTTGTATTTATAGTGGAGGAGAGGAGGGGTTTTACAATATTTTAATCATTAGTTTAATATTTTTTTTCTCCAGACTATGAATAGTCTTGATTCATGTTACCCCAAATAGTAATAAGTTCATGTGAGTTCAAATCAAGTGTGATTATATTATCCTTGAATCACTAATGATTCAGTAAAACAAGTATTTAGAATTTATCATTATTTTTCATATTTGTCAATTCATAAAAAAATCATGAATTTTAAAAAAATACCCAAAATTCCCCCTAACCATTTTCCACCATGTATAATTCAAAAATGACATCCATTTCTTGAAAATAATTTTCTAAATATGATAAATTTAATTTTTAAATAAAATCATACATTATTCGAAAATTTACAATTTTAAAACTATAACTCATGTTTTATCAACATGAAAAATTAATCAAGATGTCAATATCTGAAATCCTTAAGAAAATAAAATAATAATAAAATTTACTATTCATTTGGGTCATATTATTATTCATATTACTATTTAAATGGGTATGTTACTATTCAAAAAAAAACAATTTGGTTATATCAGACTCCAAATAACTTACTAATCATAAACATAGATGACTATTTTTTGAAATTCAAATAATAGAAGTTATAAAATTATGATTAAAGGATGGTTATAACTATCCACTTAAAACATAGTTTCATTCATTTCAATTTATTTTTAAAACCTTGGAGTGTTACAATAAGTGAGAGATTGGGTGGGTTTATATAAGAAATGAGTGGGGAATTATTTAATATTTCACAAATATCCGTTTTGGAATCTATATAATTAAATATTAAAATCCACAACCCTTACAATGGGTTTTCACATGGATTTTTCCAAGGAGGGGAGTTTCTCACTATTTTATTTGATGAAGGTCCAAATATATTAAAATATTGTCCCTTCTTATGTGGAGGTGAGACACATTAATAAAGAAATTAATTTAAAATTATAAAATATATTATACATTTTGGAGGATTCATAAGGGAATTATAAAAATAATAAAATTATTTTAATGGGAAAATATTTATTTGGTAAAAAATACCCATTATATCAGTTATTAAAAAAATTTGGGTCATTATGATTTCCTAAAACACACATTATATTTATACCGTATTTAATTTTTACCCAAAAAATAGATTCTCTAGAAATATATGAAAATTTCACCTTTGGGAAATTTTTATGTTCTAATTTCAATAATAATAATAATTTATCTAAATAATTTTCTTAATATGTTAATTTTAACTTTTAAAATAAGAATCGACATTTATTGAAGAATGTTGTGTTTTTTAACAATAAGAGTTTGTGAACCCTTATAAAAATTACATTTCACTTCATAAAAATTACATGACAATTTGAAATTAATAATACTTATGTAATAATAATATTTTATCAAAATACTATTTATTCCAAAAATCCATTAATTCATCAAAATAAACCCCTTAATTGAATTTGAATATTACTCGAAAATAAAATTTTTGTTTAACTAAATCAAAACAAAAATAATTTAAAAGAAACATTAAAATGAAAATTTATACATTTTTATATTATATAATAATTAAAATTATTATTTTCCTGACACATATCCTTTTATTACACTGGTGTATTCCCTAAGAGTAATGTGTGCGATTGTCAGATTATCATGGGGTCGTTCGGCGAACATTGTTTGGGTCATGATCTCGATGAGTTTGAACTTCTATCTTCGAATATCTTCCTCATTCATAAGTCACTGGATCTCATCATGGGATGGTCTAATGGAAAATGCCAGAGACTCTACCTCCCTCAGAAGCTTTGATAAATGGATTTCATAGGGCAGAATTCTACTTGTTGAGGCCGTCAATTTATTTATCAGAGTAAATTGTATTGTTTAAATATCTATATTTATACTAATCATGTGATCTATGATCAACAGATATATTAACAATGTTTAACATTATTAATATTCTTTTAAATACAAAAACATAAAACGGAGGAAGTGCATGTGTTTTATATAACCATTTTAGAAAATAAGACATTTAATTATATCAAAAGGGAAATTTCACTTATAACAGTTTGGGTTGTCACACACACACACACATATATATATTATTCATGAATTAATTATAATTTATAAATATAATAGATAATTTAACTTCTTTTTTCCATCAAATGGAAAATCATAACTTCGTTCATGTGTACGTGTCGATTACCACCTGTATGAAGTGATGCTGACTCATTTTTTGTCACCACATCATATGAATTGTATATATAAGCTTATTTAAGGAGATAAAATTATATGTATGAGATAATAATAATTATGGAAAGGAAAAAATGATAATTACCTTATTTCTCTCATGATCTATGAATAATGAAAATGCAACTCATGCATACCTAAAACCTACGGTCTCTATGCATGTAGCATAGTTCATTTTTCGTAAACGTATTTCATAGATTGTTTTAAATGTATAATGTATGAATAACAATGATAATTATGTCATTATTTTAAATATAGATATGACATAATGATGAACTATTTTTTTCATATTCAACATTGGAAACACATTTTGGATAATTGAACCAAATATCTTCAAAATATCTGATGTGAACTTAATTGATTATGTAATTTTTTATAAGAAGATAATTAATAAAATAAAAGTAATAATAAACATGAAAATTTTCTTAAGAAAATAAATAATTAACAAAATCTTATTATTTAGGATGATATAGAATCTACGTGACGAGTTAGACTCGAAGTAAGGAACACATTACCTTAAAAACGTCATTTTAATGGGTTTCATGGTTTATTTTGTAATATATTTTTCTTCCACATAAATATGCATAAAATTATTATATGGATGTATTTTTATGGGAATAAATGACAAATAAAGGAAATTTTATATCTCTTTTTTTAATTTCTTTCTATAATATCTTGAAATTTTAAAATAACACATTATTTCATAGTATATTCAACACACGACCCCGAGCATAAATGTTCTATAAAATATTAACATTTTAATATAATAGATATAATATACCAATTAAATTAGAGGTTATTAATATTATTAACCAAATTATGAAATTTATGTAATTTTAATAGTCAAAAAAATTATTTATTAATGCTTAGGCACTCAATTTTTTAGTAAAATTATTTTATTCTTCATTAATCCATTTTTAGAAAATGGTTTTTTTTGGGAGAAATTAATATAAATAATTTCCAAACATTTTATAAAATTAATTTTATAAAAATTATACCATTTTTTAAATCATATTATCAAAATTATCTTAGAGATATATTTTTTGTTTTTTTATGAAAATATTGATTTTTAGTGAATAGTGAAAAATTCCAATTTTGTAAAATTTTCATCTCTATTAAAAATTATCATTTTTAATTTAATTTAATTCAAATTTAAAATAATAATTATTCACTATATATAATAAAATTAATTAAATTTAAATCATTATTCTACATGATTCTGGAATAAGTTCATTTTTTGGATTAAATACACATTTTTCTAATAAACTATTTTCCTTGCATTTATCATTTAAATATTAAATTATTTTCTTCTACTAATAGAAATTGAATAAATAAAAATTGATTATATATTTTTAATCACATGGTATGAATTTGGTAAATATGGTCTTTTTATTTATAGTCATCATGACTAGTAACCATAGTAATGTTTTGACCACAATAAAATTAAAATGAGTTAATTGGGGTTAAAATTAATGTGATAAGGCTTCACATTTCTTAAAACCATTATTTTATTTCATATTTGGAGAATATTTTTTCAATAATAAAAAAAATATTAAAAATAATAACTTTTTATATTTATATTTTATTTTTACATTTATAATATTTATGTAAAATATGAAATCAAAAATTCCACTATCTTTTTTATAATATTTATAATATTTCATTGTTGGGATAAAAAACATCATATTTTTATTTATAAATGTTTATATTAAATATTAATCATTTTTATTATGGTAAATTTTTTTAATTTTTTGTAATAAAATAATTACCCTAAATTCTTAACCAATACCAACACAGTGCTTCTACATTCAATCAGAACACTAAGTAAATTATTTTAAAAATTCCTCATGTAATATTTATTGAGTTAGATAAATCTTACCTTAAATTTTCTAGATAAATAAAACCTATTATAGTTGTTTCATGATTTTATATTAAAATTCAATAGTTAATGTGATGACTTTGAAGTCAAACTAATTGAATAGTATTAAAAATGATATTAATGATATTTTATGTTAAATAATATTTTAATAAATTGTTTGATAATAAGTAAATAATTAAAGAAGGAAATTTGGATTTTAAATGGTATAAAATTTAATATTATTTCTATTTATGATCTAATTTTAACTTTATACGTAAAATTATATTCCTTTAATATTGAAAAATTCATTACCTTAATTAATTTTACAATTCCTTAACCAAAGTGTAAACCAAAGGATGTGATTTTAAATGATCCCTAAACTTGTATAAATTTCATTGAGGGGTTATATATAGATAATATACTACTTATCTTTGGATCTATGTCATTTTTCTACCAGTTAAGATGATTTAGGCACATATTGAATTAGAATATATCATGTATTTCAAAAAAATGACAATAAGGATAATTTATAATAGACAATGTTTTATAAATGATTTAGAATTTATGAAAAATGTATATTTGGAAAAAATAAATCTAATATAGTTGAATATATCATCCATGGTCAGTTTATGTGTAACTTTTCATTTTTTTGTATCTTTATTAAACCTTAATGAGTAAAAAACATTCACATCATGATATTTGTAAAAAGGTTTAACTAGGGTTAAAACAATGGGAAAATAGTTAAAAAATCATATATACTTGTAAAATTTTAATTTTATCAGTTTATTTATAACTATAATAATCCTATATTTTAATCATATTAATTTGGGAAAACATGATCATGAAAATTTATTTATAATAACTGAATACATTAATTAATTCCAAGAGTGCCACTCCACTTACTTATAAAAGGTCGCCTCCCTCATCTCCTCTCCATGCTTCAAGAATCATTTTGTTCATTAAATTCCAAAACAAATACCTTTTTAAAATACATAAACATGTTTTCTATTTCTTATTTTCCTCATAATACCAACCTTAGAAGGCATAAAGAGTAAAGTAAGGGTTCTTTTTTGATGAAGAGGTCAATATTTTAACCGAATGTTTTAGATTTGTTTCATCCTATACATTATTAAAATATTATTAAAACAAATTGATATAATAAAATAAATATATTAAATATAATTATATTTTATTATGTCAATGTCATTACCTATATATATTTCCTCTTCCATCAAATGGGAAATGAAACTATCGTTTATGTGTACAGCGAACTACCGCCTCACGAACCAAGGTAAATAATTTTTCATAACCACATCTCTAGAATGATTATAATGATGGATTTAATATAAAAATATGATATTCAAGACATAACTAACCTTATGGAACGAAAATATATAATCTATATTATTACCCTTCCATCTATTAAAAAACGATAACAACGTTTATGCGTATGTGTGGATTACCACCTCCATGAAGCGATGTGATTATTTTTTAATCACCACATCACAATAATGGTATATATAATGTATTTAAAGAGTTAATTTTATATATATGAAAATATAATATTTATATAAATATAAAATAATAATTTATTTCTTTCAATCATATTTATTGAAAAATTAAAACAATACACATGTGTGGCATGGCCTACCGTCCCCATGACTGCAAAAATGTACATTTTTCATAAAAAACATTAATTTTTCATTAAAAATAATAATTAGTTTATGAAAAATTTAATTACCAAATAATTATAAATATTTATATGATGGAACAATGATCATTAGTCCACGATCAACCCACTAAATCCATTTTGAAATTATGAACTGGACATCCTCAAAACACCAAAAGTAGACATAGTTGATTAAGTAATTAAATATTATTATTAAAATAATTGAAATAAATTCTATTATTATAGAGTATTATACATAGAAATGGTTCTTAAGAAATAAAATAATTGATATATTTTTATTATATTGTATATAACAAACTTTCATAGAAAGCTTATGATCTTGGTAAGGTGTTTCTATTCAATTTCCATTCGTTAAAGAATGTTTTAAATGTTTTTATGAATAAAAATATTTATGGTTTGTATGATATAACTTTTAAACATTATGTCATTAATCCTTCATACATAATGGTATTTCAATTTACAATTCAAAATATTATATCTAGTGAGTTTTTATTGGACGTTAAAAATTCTTTAAGAAGGTTCCTAACTCAATTTAATTTCATAGGGTTATATTACTTCATAATTAATTATATTATTCCATTAATATATTTGAAATTTCCTTTTATTGATTTTTTTTTAATTTTGTTTTGTGGATTTAAATTTACAACACATAATCTATCCATTTATTAATTCTTAATTCAATGAAATGATCCTTTTAATGGTTATTCATCTCAAATTATCTTTCATTGAGATATATATTTATATTTTGAACATATATTATTTTATGAGATGTATATAATACTCCTTTTACATTTTATATAAGGAATATGATTATTTTTCATGATATTTAATGATCAATTTGAAGATATTATTTCATGGTGATTTTGACTCAAATGTTGCCAAAGTGTTAGGGGATTTATATTCTAATATCATTTTAGTTGGGATTGTTTATGCATGAATTTATATTAAAGAAATTTTATGATACATATTTGATAAACCAGTTTCATTTTATTCTCCTTTGATTATTTATAAAGATTAAATTTTTTCCTATTACATTCCTCTCTATAAGAACTAATGAGACCGAAAGAGTGTTTTTAAGGAAAATTGACTTTATTTCTACCTTTAGTTGAAATTTTTTTTCTTCCAAATCCATGCTCTCTAAAGATATTATAATTTTTTTCCCATATACACATAAATTATTTCTTATGTTAAATTTTATGTATCTTTTATTTTATTTAAAATGTTTAAAAAATGAACATTTCTAAAAATTTATGAAAAATTCATTTTTTTACTTTCTACAAAAGTGAGAGAGGAATGATTTCTTTTAACATATATGAAATGAAAAAATTTCCCACAATTATAGTAGTTATTTAATAATATTATTACATTGTCATTTTATATTGTTATTTTCAAATAAATTGTTTTTTCAATTATTTTTTTTGTTTTTTATAAAATATTACTCAATGAAAAGTGTATTTTTCACTATGTACAAGTATATGTTTTAAATTTTATATTAAAGGTATTTCCCTCTATTTCTTCATCCATTAATTATTCCCCTTATTCAATGGTATTATGATCATATGATAACATCCAAATTATTTCACAACATGTCATATGACGATTTTTTTAAATAAATTGTCATGAAAGTAATTTCATTTCCATGGGTTTACATAGCTATAATAAAATGAATATTGATTTAAAATATCTTATGTTTTAAATTGAAATATTCAAAATGTTTTATTCATGAATGATATATAGACATTAAATATAATAATTTAGTGTTTTTAATATAACTTATATGAAGAGGTGATCTCCATACAACTTATATGAGTGGGTGAGCCCAATACACTATTTATGATGGGTTGAACCTGATATATCACTCAAATTCATTAGGTAATGATGATAGAGGATACTGAATATAAGTAAATTATAAGAGATGAATGATTTAGCTGATTGATAGGTAACTCATTATATATTTGGGTTATTAACACGGTAAGGCTATTGTTGGGAAACAATCCCTCAAGGTAACTTCGCAGAATTTTTGGAGTGTTTGTGTTAGTTGATAATGTTGATCGACAACATTGTAGTATGTGTGTCATTTTCTATCAAATGTGGTGTTACATATTTCATCTGAAAGGGTGTAAAGAACTATTAAAACCTTATAGAAATATCAATTTGTTGGTGATATTTTTTTGTCGATGAAGATAGTGATTAAAAGGGCACCACATAACATGATTGCAACATAAAATATTGTGATATGAGGGCTACAAGTGGTTTTTTGTCTGTGGAGGAAGGTGGCTTCCAAAAAGGAATAATGTACTATGTGTACCGTATAGCAAGTTCAGCATGTAGTGATGTAGAATCTGAATAGTTTTTTTTGGTAATTGTGATTTTTGGGTTTTTGGATTCATTTTCCTCTATAAATGACCCCTAAACACACCTTTAAAAGATAGGTAATTTAATTAGAGATGGTTTTCATTATAAGCGTTTAGCTATGTAAAAATTGGTTTGCAAAGAAGGTAATATTTAATGGAGGGAGTTCATGGATGAGGCAGACCATGGTGGTTCAGCTCCTGAAGGAAGAAATCTGCATAGAAAGCTTACATCATGAAAGTATTTTATGGGGTATTATAGTCTATTAAATAAAAAGGGGGCTCACGAAGAATACATGATATGCATTGCAATTGTTTTTTAAGTGTTTTATGCAGTTTTAGGAGGGAAAATTAGTTTTTGAAAGTTCTCTCTGTATGTTAATTGAAAAACTGTGAAATTATTAAAGAATAATCTTTCAGTCAATAGTGTGTATTAAATGAAACACAAAATAGAGAAGAGAATATAACAAACCATTAATTTAAAATATATTTACTATTTAAAATAAATTAAATCTATGATATAACTTATAATCCATGAAACCCTTATTTTGGTTGTGTTACAAGTAATAAATTCTTTCTTCAATAGCTTGAGTAACAAGCAAAAATCAATTTATTCTATAACTGCCGTCATAAGAAATAATTAGTTTTATGGAATACTGTGAATATTATTATTTAAAATAATAATTCACCAGTATTTCGTTGAATACGATGTCTATGTTTAAATTTGTTTAATTTTCCTACATACTAATGTATAGTGGATAGTATGGTTGATCCCAAGTGAAGGATAAAGTAGAGTTTATCTGGCCAATTTTTTTCAAATAAATTCACTCTAGTCAACTATGGGTGATAATATTTTTAATTTTTTTCTTTTTTTACATTTTAAAAAGAAAATATGAGAAACTCTAAAATTGTGTTTTTTATTAAACTGGTAAATGGTGATATGTTGAAAATATGAAAACAAAAGGGATTACAGACATGAGGAAAATGAGGGACTAACAATCAAGAATATACAATTTTGGAAATTGAACTCTAGTGATTGCATGAAAATGAATTCATCACTTTAAAGTAATTTAATTTAACAACCTCTAAAATTGAGATTTTTATCTCCCTCTCTAGAAGATTAAACTCACTGGTTAATCAATCTTAATGTTTGGTCACATCAGTAAATATCAACAGGAAAAAATTAATGAAGAAATTATCATTACTAACCATCTTTCAAATAGCTACTGATGTTTTTTTTGAATTAAAAATTTGATGAAATTCATTAAAAATCAATCTCACTGATTGATATTAATGGAATGAACTTTAAAACTAAAAGTGAAAAAAAATTAATTTAAAATTATAATCAACCACACTGGTCAATTATAATTCTTGATAAAAAATAAAATGATGAAGTGGACAATTAAATTAACAAAACTCTATCCCCCAAGCACTTAAAATTCCACCAAAAACAATTTCCATGAATTTAAAAAGAATCAATTCAATTAAAATATATAAATTGAAAAGAGAAGGAGATGAAATACCCCTCTCAATTATGTGTTCATTCCCCCCTTTCAAGGTCCTCCATCTCCGAGTCTCCAGGTCTTTACTGCTCCTATTTCCCTCCAGATATCGGTCTCTGAGAGGTATCTAATGAATGATGATTCAATCCCCCCTCATCAGCTACTGATGCTTTCAATTTTTTGTCCTATGTTGTTTTTAGTTTTTCACCAACATCCTCCATTAACTTTAGTTAGTTCCCTCCAATTTACCGCACACATGTGTTTTTCTCCTAAAACCCATGTAACATTAATTTATCCCTTATAGTGAATTTCTCCAAATAGTTTATTTGATTCTAGACTTTATTTCCTCTTTGGGATGAATCTATAAATTTTAAATAGAGAACAGTTAAAACAATTTGTAACGTAATAAAAAGATTTAATAACTATTTACATATATAATTAAATATCATTATTATTTTTAAATTAATATTATATTACTATTTAATAGTTATTTATAGTTATTTGTTATTAATTTATTAATAAATATATTAATTGATTATTTTATTTATTTTATTTTATTTAAAACTATTATTAATTATTAATTATTATGTTATTTAATTAACATTATTAAAGTTAATGTTTTAATATATTTATAAATGATAATCAGTTTTATTAAGTTAAAACATTAATAAATTGTTTATATATTTTATGTAATTATTTAGAACTAATGAATTTGTTAATAAATTTAATTTTATTATTAAATTATGTGAAAAATAAATTATTATGGAAATTAATTTATATTAATTTATTTGATAAATTTTTTTATTTATTTTATTATCATTATTTTAGATTTATTATTTATTTATTAAAATATATTTATTTTATTTATCTTAGTTTATTTATTTAACAATATTTTTTTAATTTTAATTTTTTTATTCACACCTCATTTTTTTCATGAGCAAAGGGGGGTTGCTTCTTCCTCATCAAGACACAAGGATTGGCTCGTCGACAGCCCTCACGGTGGAGAAGGGTGGTGGCTTCTCCAAACAGTGGCAGAATGAGGATTCTCCAGCTCTCTAGTGTTACAACTCAGTAGTCTCCTAGGACTCATAGCAGTGTAACTCCAGTAGATTTAGAGGAGGCAGTGGCTTCAGATCAGCAGCTTGGATTGGAGAAAGATTGCTCGGCCTTCCAGAACCAAGGTTGGCGGAGACATATAATTAAACTGAAAAACTAAAAAAATAAATTAAAGTTTCAAAATAATTAAAACAATGATGAAATATAAAATATAAATTTAAAAACATGATTAAATTAATACATCTTAAAATAAGAATAAAAAATTATATAATTTATAAATTCATAAAGTAAAACTAAAATTAAAAGATTAAATTGATTTATAAAATGATTAATGCTATTGAAAAAAATAATTAAAATAAGAATTATAAATTAATTATAATATTAAATTTTAAAAAGATATATATTATATTTTAAAATTTAATTTTTTATTAAATTTGATCTAATTAATAAAATAATATTAAATGGTTAAAAGTTAAATAAAATAAATTTTAACTAAAATTTTTATTTAAAAAATATTATCAATGAAACAAAAAAAATTGATATTTTATGAGATTAAATGGAACCCATAATTTTATAATTAATAATTTGAATGTGAAAAAAATAAAACAATTTATTCTCAAAATTGATTAATTAACAAATTATACTATATTATTATTAAAGAGAAACTAATTATAAAAAATGAAAAATAATTTAATAAATGATTGAAAATATTAATAAAATAAGTTAAAAAAAAGGTAAAATTAATGTTGTAAAGTCCAAAAAATTCCATATATATATATTTTAAATTATTTGGGATTATTATGAATCCGTGCAAATTGACGGCGCTTGATTCTGAGACCCGGTTTGCCCGTAAATTGTTTTTGAACTTTTGTTATGTTCGTTCAGTAATCGTACAGGTTGTGTTTTCTAAATTTTAAACCGGTGCATGAAATTGAAATCCAAGGGTACCATTGAACTTGTATCACCGGGATTCGCTTAAGGTAAGCTGAACATCGACCATAGTAAGTTGGGAGAAAAACCAAGATTTTCATACTTTTTCAAGATTAAAAAAATAAAATAAAATATTTATTTTATTTTTCCTACCTCTTATTGAGCAGCGGTGATAATACCAATGGGTTGTCAATACCTTTAATGGATTGACTCTTCTATTTTGTAACCTCGCCTTTGAGAGTTAAGAGATTCATTAATTAAAACTCATTAATGAACCTCATTAATTCATACAATGTGTTAACCTCCCTTCCCCTCTATTTAATTGATGTTCGGGTATGGGTTTTAGATATGGAAGGGAGGAAACTCTGACGAAGTTCCATGATGTCTTCCACCAACAAAAAATAGAGGATTGGATGGAATCCTTGGAGGAATCGATACAGGATCAACGAACGTCAGCAGCTTCTTCAAATGTGGATTCTACTTTCACAACCGCGACGTCTCGTCCATTTTCGAGGAAGGAATTACCATTAAATTTAAGTAATTTCTTGATTATTTTCCTTGTTATTAAATTGCATGATGAATGCAGATCAACCAAAACGAGTTGATCCATGACTCATACGAAATTACAGGTGATTATTTTGGGAGATTTTAATGAGGTTTAATCGTTATCTATGTGATGTTTTTATTTAATACCCTCTTCAAATAATGAAAATGCGAAGGGTGTGAGACAAATGAATAAATACTGAACACTCCTCCACTTCTATTTTGTCACATTTTTTATGGGTGAAGGTGGAACTCGAAGACAACTTGAAACTGGGAGCTATAGAGTGACGACAGCAACCTGAAAGGCCCATGGCCACGTTCGGAAGTGAAAATGGACCACTAGAGCTCACCAAGTGGCCCACGGAAGTCCCATCAGTGTGGGACCAGTGGAAGGAATCGGCGAGCAATGTAAATTACTAGATCTCGGTGGTTACAGATGGAGGTGGCGCCCATAGGCGTCACGGTGGTCAGCCCTTGGCCAGCCGTGTTGGCAGAAGGCGGTGCATAATCATGCATCGCTGTGAGGAGACCACAATAGAGGAAAATAGGACCCACAACCTGTGGGATCCACTGAAAGAGAGGCGGTGCCACATGGTTCCACAATTGCAGAAAAATGAATGGACCCTTGGTCCTTTCGGGAGGGGGAATGACTCGCACGGGCCACCCAACTGGGTGCCACACCAGCCAGCTGGACGGACCACCCGATGGGCTATTCCTATCCAAGGCGGTCCCAAACGGTCCCCGGCCCAGTGTACTGAGCCATCCGCGGCCCATCCCACTTTGGTCATCCCAACCGGTTCGGGACGGACCCACACTAGGTCGGTTCGGACCAGACCCATACCCCTTTCAGCCCAAATACGCTAAAAAGTTCGTATCTCCCATACCATATGTCTGTTTGACGAACCATCTATGATGCTAGAATACTTGGAATCAGACTGTTCTTTTGAGATAATCCACCTATGTTTTGGAGAATGTTGGAGTATGGCCGGGTTGGATCAAACCCGAATCTAACCGGGCCCTCGGCACTAAAAAGCATATAACTCACAGATCGGATGTCTGATTGATGCGTCGTCTATCGCGTTGGGACACTTATGGCCTAGAGGTCCTTTGAGTAACTCCTTCGTGCAATGTCATGGAATTTGAGTCACAACCAGTATCTTGAGGAGCAGATACTATGGAAATCAAGCACACCTTATGTGGGGAATCTTATGGATGGATGTCAATTGAAGAGTATGGATCATCATTATAGGGACCCTGTGTGGATCTGCATTCTAGAAACCCTATGTGAATAAGCAGTGTGCGACTTGATGATGACCATCCTTAGAGTGTCCTGTTGTGAATCAGTGACATAAGACCCTGTGTGGATCGACAATGGAACAAATAATTCGTGGATTATTTGTGTAAACTTACTAACGGAATAAAATGATATAGCTTAAGACTATTCATCTTTATTTTTAAACTCTGAGTTGTATACCTGGTTTGAGCTTAGTATTTTGCATTGTGTTATGTGATTGAGATTTTGTTTTGTGGTTTTACTTTATGTAATTATCAAAGACCTTCAAGGGTCATGGGGTCCCTACTGGGTATTGTTATACTCATCCCCCGCAGGGGCATCTCGTGCACATTGTTGTGTCTTGTGCAGACAACGATCAGCTTGGAAGATACATTAGAATGCCAGGACTAGGAAGTACATGGAGGTGACTAGTTTATGTGGGGAGATGTGGATCCTACCATTCAGGTAGGATCCTTGGTGGATAGTCATAAGACCTATTTCCTATTGTAGTTGTATCTTTTATGTTGGGATTTTATTACGGCCCCTATACTATCAGTAAACACTTTTACTACTATAGTTTTACTATGTGGTTTGGAACTTGTCATCTTCTTGGTTTTTTTGTTTATAGGATTAAAGGTAATTCTTTCCCACTTTCAGGGATATGCCTTTCCAGAGATTTTCCCCAACCCCTACCCTAGGGAAGGCGGGATTGGGGTAGTAACGGCACGGGCCCCGGGGGATGGGTCGTGACAAAGTGGTATCAGAGGAGTCAGTTCTATAGAAGAACTGGGACTCTGATCTTTCCAATGGAGCAATATTTTTAAGTGTTTTTGAGTGTGGTTTTCAGTTCGGGGAGTCTAGTGTTGGTGTGGTGGTCGACATATCCATGCACCAGGACCCTAAATTCTGATTTCCGACTCAGTATATGAAAACACAGATTGTGTGTGTTTTGGAAATGTTTTACTTTTGATCTCTTTTGAGTCAGCCCACCAGGTATAACTTATTGAACGCGGAGCACCTATTTCTTTTCAAGATGCCACCATGTATACAAACAACTATGATTCCAGAGAGAGTTCACAATGACATCCCATTTAGCGATGAGGTTTCGGTGCAAGGCCCTCTTACAATGATAGCACCTTCTGGTGGTGAACCTGCAGCCCCACCACCCATTGGGAAACATTTTAAACCAGCCCCACTAGAGAACAATGCACGTCGTCTAAGAACGTTGCATGAGTTTCATTGGTAGAGGCCTCTATGTTTTTTAGGTGAGATAGATCCTTAGATAGTAGAGGACTAGCTGGAAGTTGTGGCATGAGTTTTTTCACTTAGTTGAGACACTAGCAGATCAGATGGTGATCCTAGCAGCTAGCCTCTTTCATGAAACCACAGGGATATGGTAGATCCTAACACTCTAGTAACATTAAGAGATGACCCTCACCTAGATGGACATCAAGAGGCTCTCTAGGGCTTAGTTTGTTCTATAGACACTACACTCTATGTGTATATAGGAGCTCTTACACTTACATTAGGTTAGCATGAGAGTAGCCCAATACTTGACAAGATTCACTGACCTCTCACACTACACCACCAGCATGGTATGAGACCCTTTCATCTAGGCCCGGACCATTGAGCAGGGTCTTTGATGGGAGATTAGAGCATCGATGATATCGTTCAATATCCTAACACATGTTAGAGTTCTTGAGAGAGCATCATTGGTGGAGGGATTTTTAGTTGAGTAGGCACCGATGGTGAGAGCCACCACCAGATGAAAGGTAGCTGAGTCATCTGTAGCAGGCAGTAGGCAGATAATGCAGTGGTCCAATGGGGCTAGACCTTCTAGAGGATGACCCCATGATGTATGGTCGGAGGTGTAGATCTCACAAGGTAGAGTAGGCCAACATAGGAGCAGACTGCACTTCACATGCGGTGGGCAGGGCCACATGGCTGGCGATTTCCCGAACCACCATACTGATGATCCACAGATGGTCGAGGAACTGCCAAGGTAGAGGTAGAGATTCAATCAAGGAGGTATGTAGGGCGGAAAATGTGGCAGAAGAGTAGGTCGTGTAGCAGGAGGTGGGTGGTGATATGAGGTTCTACCACCACCACCTACAAGTGGTCCACCCCGACCTCAGGGTGTAGATAGACATGGAGGAGCACATCTTCAGGTAGTTGAGTCCTATGACCATAGTTCTCTAGATACTATTTGAGGTATGATCTATGTATACTCCACCCTATCTCCAGTACAAATAAACATAGATTTAGTCACTCTTTCATTTTCACAACTCTCATTTGGATCTCGATGATTCCGATAGATCCATTACCTCGATCATTGAAATTAGAGACTCTTACAGGAGAGGATTCAATGATTAGACACTATTTCTGGAAGTGTGAACTTACTCTAGGAGGTGAGATATTTGGACATGATCTCTTAGTAGCAGAGTCAAGGCCATACAATGACATCTTGGCTATGGAATGGTTATCCACGTTCCATGATCAGATTAACTGTTTTAGGCATGAATTGCAGTGTGTCCACGAGGATGGGAACAAGTTTACCTTCACCATAAATAAGGGGACCTTTTAATCACATGATGGACTTTCTAAAAGGAGGGTGTAGCTGATCACTAATCAGTTGGCTATCATTGCCCTCATATCAGTTGATGCGAGGAGTCCGAGTTATCCTATAGTGGTGGACCAGTATGCTGATGTCTTTCCTGATGATGTTTTGGAACTACCTCCTTGCATAGAGGTATACATCTATATCAACATGTACTTTGGGAAAACAATCATATCTACACAAGCATATATGATGGTTCCTGTGGAGATTTGTGAGTTGTGGGTACAATTGGAGGACTTTCTGAGGAAGAGGTTCATAATGCCCAGTGCTTCTCCATGGGAATCCCTGATTTTTTTATCACCATAAAGGCATATGAGAGTCTGAGGATTTATGTGGAATATTGACACTTGAACTATGTGACCGTGAAAAACATGTATCCTCTACTGAGGATTGATGATATCTTCGACCAACTGAAGGGAGCTCGATTGTTTTCAATGATAGGGCTCCGATTAGGATATCATCAGCTAAGGGTACGAGATAAGGAAATACCAATGACGACCATCAGATGTCCATATGGCCATTATGAGTTCATGGTAATGCCCTTTGGAATGAACAACACTCCATAAGAGTTCATGGGGATCATTAAAAGGATCTTACAGCCTTACCTCGATCACTTCGTGGTGGTCTTGATTGACGATGTCTTGATATACTCGGCGTCAGAGGAGGAACATGCCATGCACATGGAAATAATTCTGGATACACTTTGAGTGTACCATATTTATGGAAATCTCTTGAAGTTATAATTCTAGATATGGGAATTCCACTACATGGGGAACGTTATCTCATAGGTTGGAGTTGCAGTGGATCCAGTGAAGATAGAGGCAGTGCTTGCTTGGGAGCAACCTATGAGTGTAACCGAGGTGCAGAGTGTCGTAGGATTGGATGGGTAGTAATAGATATTCGTACCAGAATTTTCCAAATTTACAACCCCCTTGTCAGCAATGATGAAGAAGGGGAAACCCTTCGTGTGAAAAGATATATTCTAATAGTGTTTTCAAGAGTCGAGAAAGTGACTAAAGAGTGACCCCATCTTGAGGCTACCTGAAGAGGGCGTTGGGTATGTAGTCTACTTCGATGCATCAAGGACCATACTAGGTTGTATCCTGATGTAAGAGAGAGCAATGATCACCTATGTATCACAGAATTTGAGATAGTATGAGATGAACTACACTACCCATGACCTAGAGTTAGTAACAATTGTCTTTGCGTTGAAGATGTGGTGGCACTATTTGATGCACAAATGATTTACTGTTTACTCTGATCACCAGAGTCTCAGGTATATATTCTCATAGAAGAAACTGAACTTGAGAAACTTAAGATGTATATAGTTGCTTCAGGACTATGACTTTGATATAGTCTATACTCTTCGAATGGGGAACGTGGTGGCATACACACTCAGTATGAGGTTCGGTCTACAGTTGCTGAGTGAGGCGACAAAGCAGCTAGTCGTGTAGCAATTAATATTCATGGATTATGAAGGAGTAGCATACCTCTAGTCTATGAAAGTCACTCCCCAAATCCTTCAGTGAGTCGGAGAGTCATATATTGGGGATGAAGAATGTGAGGCCTGACGTGCTCAGATATACTCAAGACATGCTCTTGATGGATTTTTTGAAGGTGGGGAGCACGTCATCTTCTTAAGAGGACGCACTATGGTACCAGTGATGCTATGGGAAAAGGTGTCGAGGGAGTTCCATAAATCCCCTTTGGAAGTATATCCTGAAGTAGAGAATACATACCAAGACATCTGGTGTCAGTACTGGTGGATAGGATGAAGAAAGCAATGGTAGAGTTTGTTTCAAGATACCTCACTTGATAGCAAGTGAAGGCCGAGCACCAGGTACCATCAGTCTTAGCTCATCCACTTGAGGTGCCAGAGTGGAAGTGGGTTGATATCTCCATGGAATCCATGACAGGGCTACCACATTCTTTCAGGGGCCATGATTCCATCTAGTTGATCATTGAACAACTCACAAAGTCAGTCCACTGTTAACCTATCTGAGAGTAGGGACCAGTAGAGAGCTTGGGATGTCTCTATGTACATGATATTGTATGCCTTCACGGGGTTCCATTGATGATCGTCACAGATCACCAAACTCATTTTGCATCCCTCTTGTGGAAGGGATTACAGGAGGTGTTCGGGACTCATCTAGATTTGAGCACCACCTTCCATCATCAAACAAATGGTCAGACGGAGCGGACCATACAAACACTTGAGGACATGCTTCATGCATGTGTCCATGATTCTGGCTCTAGTTGGGAGGACCACCTACCACTAGTGGAGTTCTCTTACAGTAACAGTTATCACTCCACCATCAGCATGACTTCGTTTGATCCCCTATACGGAAAACCTTGCAGGTCACCTCTATGTTGGACAGACCTAGGGGATTCAGCAATTATGGGTCCAGAATCAGTATAGAGGACCACAGAGAAGGTACAGATCATCTAGGAGAGGATGAAGAATGCACAGAACTGGAAGATGTCTTATGCTGATAGGAGACAGAGACCCTTGGAGTTCAAGGAGGTAGATCATGTCTTTATGTGGGTCTCACCCCAACGAGGATTAAAGAAGTTTGGTCAGGGAAAAAATTTATCTCTCAGATTCATCAAACCTTTCTAGATCATCAACATAGTAGGTGAGGTGACATATCATCTAGCTCTTCCCCCACAGATGCACCAAGTGCAAAATGTTTTCCATGTGTCACTTTTGGGGAGGTACGTGCATGATCCATCACACGTTATCGACTGGGGCAAGCTGGACATCGACGATGGGGAGACATTTGTGGAGTCCCCAATGGAGATAGAATATCGACATGAGTGGGTCCTTCATGGGATATTGGTTCCTCTAGTGTGAGTTTGTTATCTGCATGAGAATCTCCTGGAGAGCACATGGGAGTGGGAGGCTCATATACGTTCTCAGTACCCCCATATGTTCCTCTAGTTTTTTTCTATATTTTATGGATGAAAATCCCTAATGTAGGGAGAATGTAATGACCTAGAAATTCCATATATATATATTTAAATCAATATAGATTATTAAAAGTCTAGGAAAATTGGAAGCACTTGAATCCGAGGCCCGATGTTCCCAAAACAGAATTTTGAACTTTTTTAGGTACGTTAAATAAACGTGTGGGTGGGTTTTTCTAACACTTGAACCAGTGCTTAGAATTTAAATTAGATGGCATCGTTGAACTCATAGTGCTGATATTCAGTTAATGGAAGCATAACTTTGACCACTGTAGGTCAGGAGAAAAAGTAGTTTTTCGAAATTTTTAAAGATTAATAAAATAACATTAAAATGTTATTTTATTTTTCCTACCTCTTGTCAAGAAGTGGTGGCAGGACCAATTGGTTTTCAATCCATTTAAGGGCTTGACTCTTTTATTTTGTAACCTCACCGTTGAGAGTTAAGAGGATCATTAATTAAATCTCTTTAATAACCCTCATTAATTTTTACGATGTGTTAGCCACCCTTCCCCTCTATTTAATTGAAGCTCGGGTATGGGTTTTTGAGATGGACATGAGGAACCTCTAACGAAGTGTCGTAGAGTCTTCAACTAATGAAGAATGGTTTCATGGAAGACAATTTTGGAGGAATCGATCTGGGATCCATGATCGCCTGCTGATTCTTAAAATTAGGCATGGACCCTCCATAACTTCAGTTTTGTCGTGTTATTCATGAGACAAGATTGAACTTGACGAAAACTTTAAACCGAGAGCCACACAGTGATGGAAGCAACCCAGGAGGCCTGTAGGTGCCTTCAGAAGGGAAAATAGACCTTTAAAGCTTACACAGTAGCCCGCAGAAGTCCCGCCGACACAAGTGGGTGATGGCGGTGACTGGATCTCGCCGGCTACAGATAAGGGTGGCACCCATAAGCGCCGTGGTGGTTGAAAGGGGTGGACAGCCGTCTTCCGGCCACATTGGCCGAAGGAATCGTGTCGTCATGCACCGCGGTGATGATGTTGTGGCTTTGAAACCATGATGGTGATGAAGGGGACATGTTCCCCATGAGTCCCGCTGATAGGGAGGCGGCTCCACCATTGTCGAAAACTGAACGGACCCTTGGTTTTTTCAGGAGAGGGATAGCCCAACGTGGGCCACCCAGCTTAGTGTCACGCCCGCTAGTGGGCCTGACCACCCAGCAGGCCGCTCTTAGAGGAGGCAGGTCGGGCCGGTCTGTGGCCTAGTGGGCCGAGCCCACCGCGGCCCAACCCACTCAAGTTGGCCCGACCGGTTTGGGATGGGTCGGGACGGACATGGTTCAAACCCAGACTGGGTCAGGTTGGCCTGAACCAGGTTGGGTTGACCTAGTTCGGGGCAGGTCGGGTCAGTCCCACTAGGTCGGACTGGACCCAGACCCTTTTCGGCCCAGATATTCTTAAAAGGCCGTATCTGACAAACCAGGTGTCCATTTGAAGAACCATCTACGGCGCTGGAATCCTTATAATGAAAAGGTCCTTTTGAGATAGTACACCTATGTTTTAGAGAATGTTGGAGTATGACTGGATTGGATCGAACCTGAATCCAACTGGGCCCTCAATTCTAAAAAACCTATAACTCACAAATCGGGCATCTGATTGATGTGTCTTCTGTTGCTTTGGGACTGTTACAATATGTATGTACATTGAGATACTACATTGTGGAATGTGGTGGAAATTGAGGCATGACCGATATCTTGAGGAGGAAATACTATGAAACGCAAGCGCACCGGGTGTATGGAATCATATGACTGGCTATCATTTGAATAACGACCCTATGTGGATCAGCATCATAGTGACCCTATGTGGATCAGCATCATAGCAACCCTGTTTGGATCAACATCATAGAGGCCCTATGTGGATTACCATCATAGAGACCCTATGTGGATCACCATCATAGAGACCCTATGTGGATCAGCATCATAGCATCCCGGTGTGGATCAGCAGTGTGTGACCAGACGAGGACCATGCATAGAGTGGATGATCGTGGATCAATGACATCAAAACCCATGTGGATTGAAAATGGAACAACTAATTCATGGATCACATGTGGAAACTTCCTAATAGAATAAAATGTTATAGCATAAGACTAACCATCTTTATTCCTAAACTCTAAGTTGTAAAGCTAGTTTGTGCTGAGTCTTTTGATTTGTTCTTTGTGATTGAGATCATGTTTTTTGGTTTTTCTTTGCGGTTTTCTAAGAGACTATCGGGGGTCTTGGGGTTTCGACAGGGTAATGATATACTCACCACTACATGATCTTTTCCCCCACCTTTTGTTTATTGTGCAGACAATGAGCAGTTTTGCTGAGACTTTTGGGAGTCAGGACCAGAAGGTATGAAGAGGTGACTAGTTGACATAGAAAGTTTTGGAGAGGAGCTTTACCTACCCTTCAGGTAGGATCCTTGGTGGACGATCTCATGAGTTTTTTTCTGTTGTAGTTGTATCTTTTCAATTGTAATAGTATTCTAACCCTTTTACTATTAGTACACACTTTTACAACTGTAGTTTTACTAAGTGGTTTTCATCTTGTTTCATTCATGGTCTATGTGTTTAGAGGATTAAATGAGATTCCTTCATACTTTTAGAGATATACATTTATGGTGCTAGTCACCAACCCCTAGCCTATAGAAGGCGAGCATGGGGTAGTCAAGACATGTGTCCCGAAGGATGGGTTGTGACAAAGGCCACAAAATATTCCACCATGCTTAAGAATTGATTTTCCTAAATCAATTTCATGCTTTATTGTTACTGAAAAAAATGTATTTTTATTAAAAATAAACTCATAATGAAGCATATATAATATTTTAAAAGGTACAGGACAAAAATATGTTAGATACGTTTTAAAATAAAATATTAAAAGTAGTCCTAACCATTTTCAAACACATAATAATCATGGAAGTGAAGAATCATCTACCAATAAGGATTTCATACCTCATAAATGAATCTTCTTTAATAATTACTTCAAATAAAATATTTTTTCTAAATCCAAGGGTGATAACAGGTTAAATATATGTGGAATTAAGAACTTGAAAAAAATGAACATTATATTTTCACTTTCTCCGGGGTTCCAAAAGGAAAAATTAAGTTAATTTTTTGAATCACCTTATTATTTAAATTTAAATGATTTCATATAAATTCAGTGTCCCCTTCTTCATCTATAATTCATTGTTCCCCTCGCCTTAATAAACTCGTTTTTGGCACTAGGAACATTATTTTTTTTTCCTCAGCCATGTAACATGTGCTCATCACTCTGTATAATCACATATTTAATATTGTAAATAGGACTCTCTCACACACACACCGTGCCTAATGTCATAGAGATTTATACTGGGTTTCCAATGCCTATTTTACTCTAGTTTCAGAACATCTAAATGAATAACATTTACATTGGGTTAGTAAGGTGATTGCTTCTTATAATTATAAACTGATTCCCCTTAGATAAAGTTCAAACATCACGTTTCCAAAGGTTATGATCATCACTCTTCAAGAAATCATCCTATATCACTATAAAACTTAGTTCCTCAATAGAATATTCATAAAATCACTGTGTATATTCACTCAGTAATCATTAATTATCATAAATTTCAGATTCAAGGAAACTATTAACTACCAGTAAGGTATTATTATTAGGAAAGATAAATTTCTAATACAAAATGAATCCTAAAGAAACCAAATTGTGAAATAATATTGATCATTTTTAAGAAAAAAGTTTTAATATGCAGAGGGATTTGATGGGCTTACAATAAAAAAATATTAGATCAAATTAAGTTAACCCCATCCGCTACAATTAAAACCCAAATTTGTCCCCAAAATTGAATTCAACAGTGGAGAATACAATTTAACAAATAAATCTCAAATAATATTTGAAATTAAGTAGATTAATGACATATTAAAGGGTATCAATGATGTTAAAATATATGTGTTTTCCACACACAAAATTAGTTTACAGCAGTATTTCATGAATTTTTATTTAATTATGTGAATGTATTTTTCAATTAAACTAAAAAAGTAGAATGTAAAAATATTTAAAAAACAATTAATAGGGTTTAAAAAGTTTGAAATTTTGATTGAAACATGTTTTCAATAGTGCAAAGAAATTGATGTCAAACACGCAACAAATTAAAGAACATTTAATTCAAAACAAATAGAAAACCTGAATTTATCCCTCCCACACCTAATTTCACAAAGTGAATAAATTTATAAGTGAATTAAGCCATGAAGAAAAAATTTCTTGAAAATAAGCACATGATGCATTATTTTTCCAGAAACTGCAAAATAAAGAGTAAAATTTCCATCAGACAGAATATCAATGACTCGCTGCCATCATCATACCAGCGAATCACTATTCTTGTGACTCACCACTAATAGTGGAACGATGACTCAAATGAAATGGTGAGTCATAGAAACACCATTTAAGAGATAATTTTTTGAAAATTTAATTGTGGAGCATAAAAATGAAATAGAAAAATTAAAAGAAGGAACTTCCCTGATTTAATTAATCCTTAAAAACCAACTTTTTGTGATTTGTAAAATGATGGAGTCCACCTCCTTTAGTGACATAGTATCATCCTTCTTACAGAATGAGAAGACTAAGATAAAAAACTAGTAAGAAATTCCAAAAAAAATATAGCAAGAAACAATTTATTTGAAAGCTAAATAGTAACAAAAATAAAGAAAAATCATGAACCCTAGGTTGAATCTCATGAAACACTATGTTTTAATTGGCCAGATAAACATTATTTAAGTTAATTTTTCCATCACAGTAAAGGCATCCAAGAACTTTGTATTTCCTTCAAAATATAGTTAAACCCTTTGACCATTAACAAGCATAGGATTCTTTTCCTCTCCAACAATTTGTACAAAGCCATTCTTAAGCACACTAACAACTTTAAATGGTCCAAATCACATGGATTTCAACCTACTAGGAAATATCTTAAGTCATGGATTAAAGAGAAGAAACTTATATATAGATATCAATTGTCTATTTTAGACTATATAATCATGAAAAATTATGGACATCAATTTATAAATCCTAGAGATTTCATAAGGCTCTCTTCTTATCTCATCTTGCTCACTCAACTTATGAAATCTCCTCTCTCTTGAACTCTTAAAATCCAAATTCAAGGCCATAACTTCCCAATATGATTTGTTCAAAAACTGCACAGGAAAATAAATGAATTTAACAAATAATACCCCATATTTATACATATGAATTGGAGTTGTAAAATTTGTTCTATATGCCTATAAATCATCATCTAAATTAAAGAGACCAATCCTTCCTATAGTTTGACACAATTTTTTCTAGAATTTATTTCATCTTCCTGTTATAAATTTATACCTTTCTACTAGAATGTAGATAGTAAGAAGTTCCTGTATTATAAACACAACCATATTTATCTATTAAAGCCTTAAATTTTTATTTTTAAAAGTGTGTTCCAACATTAGTTAAAAAGGATTTTGGCACTCCAAATATTGAAAATATGTTATTTTTAACAAATGTTATTACAGTGGTTTCCTAATTGTTGGAAAGGTTTAATAACTCAAACCACTAGGAAACATAATCAATAAGACAAAAAATGTATTCAATCCTATGAGATGAATGGAATGGACCCTTGAAATCTAAACCCCAAACATAAAAAATCTCAACTTCCATAATACATTTTTGATATAACTCCTTCTTACATCCAAAATTGACCAACCATTTAAATCCATCACATACTACAACAAAACTCATAGAATCCTTGAATTTGATAGGCCAATAAAAACCATCTTAAAGAAATTCTTGTTTTGTCCTTTCACCGCAATGATTTCCTCCCCAGGGTGAGGAGTGAAAGCTTCCTAGAATAGGAATCATTTATACCTATAGCACACTCCTTCTTAGTATTACATCATCACATCATCTAAACAAAAAAATATCATCCCATAAATAAAAACTATGTTATGAAATGAATTTCTTATTTTAATTATTAGACAGATCTTTAGGAAAGACACCATGTTCCAGAAAAGTGGAAACATTTACATACCATGCAGACTGCCTAATTGACATAGTGATAAGTTTCTCATCAGGAAGATTAGATTTTATCTCCATTAGATCTTCATGATGGGTGTGGGTGCCTATAAATATGGTCTACAACTATTTTCTCAGATCCCTTCACATCTCTAATTTAAAAATCAATTTCTTTTAACAAAAAAATCCACCTAATAAGTATTTGTTTGGCTTTCTATTTAGATTGTATTTTTTTAGTTGGAATGATCAGTGAAGATGATGACTTTAGAAACTATAAGATAGGGCCTAAATTTAACTAAGAAAATAAAAAATATAACAACTCCTTTTCAGTAGTGGTATAGTTTCCTTGAGCCTCATATAGCAATCTACTATCATAATATACCACATAAAGCTTCTTATCTCTCTTTTGTCCAATGGTAGCACCAATACCCATATCACTTCCATCAGGCATTAATTAAAAATGATGTTTCAAGTTAGGTGTAGTTATGATAGGTGATGAAGTGAGTTTTTCCTTTAGAAAATTGAATGATTTCATACAGTTTTCATTAATGCGGAATTGGGAATCCTTGATAAGAATGGAACACAAGGTCTTTATAATTTTGGAAAACTCTTTGATAAATCTCTGGTAAAAATCGTCATTCCCATAGAAACTTCCAACACCCATTACATTCTCATGAGGTGGTTGTTTTTGAATAACTTATAATTTGGTAGTTTCTTCCTCTAAACCTCTCTTTGTAACTTTATGTCCAAACACTATCCATTTAGTGACCATGAATTGACATTTTTTCCCAGCTAAGATGATGGTTGGTCCCTAAGAATCTCTTCAGCACTAACTCTAAATTTCTTAAACATGTATCGAATTTGTTAGAAATAATGGACAATCCATCCATGAAAACCTCTATGATCCCCTAATAATCATATTATAAATAATATCCATCATGGATCTTCGAAAGGTAGTAGGGGGATCCACACAACCCAAAAGGCGACCACCGATAGGAAAATGTCCCAAAGGGTCATGTGAAAGATGTTGTCTCTTGATCCTCTGGAGAAATTTGAATCTAGTTGTAACTATAATAGCCTTCTAGAAAATAGAAAAATTCATTCTTGACAAGCCTCTCAAGCATTTGATCAAGGAAGGATAGTGGAAAATGGTTTGTCCTTGTGGCTGAATTGAGCTTCCAATAATCAATAAATACTCTCCCATTAGTTTCTTTTCTCAACTGAATTTATTTATTATTCTCAATGATGACAATATTGAAACCTCCTTTTATAGAGACTACTTAGACCGGACTGGCCGAAGTTCTGTAATATATGGGATAGATTATATCGATGTCGAGTAGTTTAATTACTACTTCTCAAGCATCATCTTTCATGTTGGGATTTAATTTTCTTTTGACACTCCACTCAAGGTTTTTCAATTGGCTACATAGAATGTTTGTGCGTGATGAAAAAATGGACAATCCCTTTGATATCAGATATGGTCCAACCTATGGATTATTTTAATTTTTTCAGAACACCCAACCGTTTATCATTTTTATCAGCTTTAGTTTAGTAAAGATGATAATAAGAAAAGTGTAATTCTCACATAAAAAATATTATTTCAAATGTGCAGTAAGTGTTTTCAGCTCCAAGGTGGTTTCTATTTTACATGAATGAAGACTCTTGGGCCTATGAGGTCCAATTTATTAGACATATCTCTTATAGGGAGTTTGAAAGTATAAATGATTTTGAATTTCGAACACTATTATCCAAAGGAGACAACTTTCTATCCAAAGTTTCCATATTTTATATTAAAATATGTATCAAAGAAAAATCAAGTTGTTTAATAAGATCTCTTTATTCTTCATAATATTTTTGGGAAGTGTTGGTGAAAATATTATCACCCACACGTTCACATAAAAATTTCTTATGTTTAAAATCTAATGACACATCTCCAACAGAAGTAGAAATTAGAAAATTAACCAATTATAGAAAATTTTCCAGATTCAATGTTTGGAAAAATTATAAATCTTGTGAAATAGTCAAATCTTTATTTATATATTCCAAAACACCCATGACATTATCCATATGTTTGATTTTAGTTATGCTTGGTAGACTACCTTTATCCCTATAAATAAAATATATAGAATGTTGGCCCATTGGAGTTTCCTTGTTTTTCTTTCTAGCATCATTTTTAATTTTACGAGATTGATATTTGGATTTTTGTTTATTCAGTGAGTCTTTAATCACTCCAATTGAGATTCCATTCTATTTTGAATTTGATATAGTTTTTAAAACATTTGACCCTTATAATTTCCTTTTTAATTAGATAATTCACCCCTTGGTTGATATTGATATTTTTTTCAAGGTTGTTTTTGGTAACCATGTGTAGTGGATTGTTTTATTGTGCCTTTCTCTTTGCATTGGAGGTTTTGATGGTTCTTATAACCTTCGTTGTAATTATTTTTATATGGGTCATACTTAGCAAGAATCCTGGGACAATAATTAACAATTTTTGAGTTTTATTTCTATTCGGTTGGAATGTAAATATTCGGGAAAAAGTTCCCATTGTGTCCAAACATTCCACATTAAGTGCACTATTCTATATGCGATGCGTATTTATTTTGACTTCCAACTTTGTTAACAGGTTGTTTAGAATTATGGTTCATTAATTTTTGATGTTGATTAGGGATTTCAGATAGTTGAGTCTGATTTTATTTTCTTGAACCAGTATTTGGATTTCTTTTCACTCCCATTATTCATGGATTTTTATATTGGGAATTAAGGGAATGTTTTTTGAAAATTTGTCTCAATTATTCATTTATATCCTCATTGTAATTCCCCCTATAGATTGGTCAAAAATGTTTTGACTAAGGTAAGACAAACCTTCATAGAATGTGTCCATGAGAACATGGGAAATGAGTTGATGATGGAGACAACCCCTAATAAGGTCCTTAAATCTATCCTAAGCCTCATGAAAGGAATATCTATCCTTTAATTAAAGACGCATTATTTGTTTTCTCAATTATCCTTTAAGAATTTTGAGATACAATTTCATAATGAGTGAGTTATGTCCTTGATCCCAATTTTCAAAAATGTTTTCATCTAGAATCAAGAACCAATTCATAGCATTCTCTTAAAAAAAGGAAAAATATCATTCTATTCTTGTTATCAGTGAGTCATAAGAGTGGTATTTTTTTTCAAAAAGTTGTAGAAATATCTACTGTTGGTTTGAGAGTCCTTATTAGGGAGTCCATTGAAATATGGAAGAAGGTATAGGTGGGATTGTTTTAGTTCATAATTCCTAGATCTAGGAGATAATATAATGGATGAAGGGTTTCTTGACACATGATGGAGTTGGAAATACCTTATCCTAGGCCTATCAACTTAATTTATGAGTTCAGATTGAATGTTTTTTAATTATTTACTAGAACTCTTTCTCCTATATTCACTATTTCAATTTTATTTTTCCTTCTTAGAACATTTATGTTTTTTTTTAATTTTAGGGTATAAGGGCTCTATTCTATCAGTGGAATTCCTTGTGATCATTAAATTGATAGTAGTAAAGTGATAACAGTTTAGACAGTTCAAAGTACCAGACAATCAGAAAAACTATTAATTCAATACAAGGAGTGAAAACATTTGGGAAAAATAGTAAAAAATCACTGAATTTTTTTAAAACAACATTTTTCATTTTCCAACTTCATTTTTGTATATGTTATTTTTTTGAATTTTTTTAATGGTTTTGAAAAATAGTTGGTCATTCGAAGCCTTCCCCAGCAACGATGGAAAAAACTCGACTCATATTTCATTGAATACAATTTCAATGCTTAAATTATGTTATTTTCGTACTAACTACTATATTGTTTTAGTAGGGTCTAACCCAAGAGAAGGATAAAATAGAGTTTGAGTGGCCAATTTTTTTAAAAAAAATCTAGTATTTTCAAAAGTGGGTGATAATATTTTTTACTTTAAACTTTTTTTAATTTTTAAAAATATTTGATGGGAAAAAATGAAATAGTTTTTTATTAAACTATAAAATTGTGATATGTTCAATAGATGAAAACAAAAGGGATAAAAAATGATAAAAATGAGGTATTAACAATCAAGAATATACACATGGGGTAATTGAACTCTACTGATTAAATGAAAATGGATTCATCACATTAAATAAAATTTATTCTACATCCTCTGAAATTGATATGTTTACCTCCCTCTATAAGAGATTAAACTCACTAGTTAATAAATATTGAACTTGGCCACTTCAATAAATTTCAACAGGAAAAAATTAATGAAGAAATTATCATCAGTAAACTTCATGCGAATAGTTAATAAAGTTTTTTTGAGTTAAAAATTTGATTTCATTCATTCAAAATGGACCTCACCAACTGATCTTATAAAAATTAAATTGAAAACTAAAGGTGTGGGAAAAAATTTTGATTTTAAGAATAAGAATTAACATCATTAGTCAATTCTAATTGTTGATAAAAAATAAATCAATGAAGTAGAAAATTAAATCAGTATAATTGTATCCCCTGAGCACATGAAATTCAACCAAAAATCATATTCATGAATTGAAAATGAAGCAATGTAGTTACAAAATATATAAATTGAAAAGGGGAGGAGAATAAATCCCTCTATCAATTATGTGATGCTTCTCTCCTCTTAGGCTCCTCCATCTTCGAGTCTGTAGGTCTCTGGCACTCTTATTGATCTCTAGATCTATATCCCTATGAGGTGTCGAATGAATGGCGATTCAATCCCCCCTCCTCAACTACATTTTCTTTTAATTTTAATTCTTATGTTGTTTTTAATTGGTCGCTAACATCCTCCAATGTCTTCAATTAGTTCCATCCAATTTACAGCACATGTGTATTTTTCTCCAACATCCTATGTCACATTAATTTATCCCTTGTAACAAGCTAATTAAAATGGTTGATTTGAATATGGACATGATTCTGGATTTCAGATGAATCTACAAATATAAAACAGGGAAAAATTAAAATAGTTTGTAATGATCGGTTCAGTAGTGGCCTTCATGATAGCGATGGACGGTGGCTTCTCCTCACAACAGCAGCATAAGGGTTCTTGTTCTCTCCAATGGTAAGGATTTCTGGTCTCCTCTAACTTTTAGAGGATATGGTCTAGAAAAACTTGGAGGAGGTGGTGGATTCAGATCAGCGGCTCATATTAGAGAAGGTTTACTCACCCTTCTGACTCCTAACAGAGGATTCTTCCCCTCCCATAGTGGATCATCAACAGAAAATCAGATAAGATAGGATCAGATCTTCATATCTGTGGAAATGAGGGCACTTTTGATCAAAAGTATTGGGTTTTAGGAAAAATTGATTTTATCCTCTTCTGGAATCCTCATCTGCAACGATCCGCTATGAGGGTTCTTCTTTTTTAGATTTAGTGAAGTCAAGTGTGTTGAGAGTGGTTTCGGTCTAGTAGGTGGAATTTATTATAGTGGTGAGTGGGATTGCTGTTAGGAGTGTATTCTATGAGTATGGAAGTTTTAAAGATAGGATGTGGCTAGATGGTTCAATAGTGGATGAACAAAGTGGTTGTGATGGGTGAATAGTGTAGTGCATCGAAAAAATGTTGTCTCATGAAATGATGAGTCATGGAGTCACCATTGTGAGAAAACAATGGAAGTGACTATAGATTCAATAGCTATAGTATGTGGTGGAACAATTATAGGCTAATGATATAAAAAATAAAGGCTTCTAGTGACTCATAGAGGATCCGGCGGTGACATACTGGAAGGATAGCTTTGTCTCATGAGACACAATTAGAAAATTTTCTGTGATGAAACGATGAGTTTGAAAAAATATAATGTCAAGACCACCTGGTGGATCCACAAAGAGGGGAAGGGCGGTCGATGTCTCACAGAGACACCGTTGGGTTGGAATAAGATGAATAAAATGTCAAAGGAGAAGACACCATTGTAAATTTTCTAACGGTGACTCTCATGATGGTATTTGGAATCAAGGATGGCGATGACTTATTATTAAATTGGAAAACTATAAATAAATCTACTAATAAATAAAAATAATTAATACAATTATAAAATAAGAAAAAATAAATTTGAAAACATAATTAAATTAACGAAACTTAAAATAAGAATAACATAATTATCTAATTAATAAATTCAACAGGAAAACTTAAATTAAAAGATTAAATTGAATTATAGACTGATTAATGTTATTGAACAAGATAATTAAAATAAGAATTATAAATTGAATCATAATATTAAATTTTAAAAAGATATAAATTAAATATTTAAATTTAATTAAATATTTAAAATAAACTAATTACCAAAATATTATTAAAATATTAAATGTTAAATAAAATAAATATTAACTAAAATTTTTAATTAAAAACTATTATTTTGAGAAAAAAATGAAATCGATATTTTACGAGATTAAATGGAACCCATAAAGTTATAAATAATAATTTGAATGTGAAAAAATACAAAATTATTATAAAAAAATAAATAATTAATTAATTAGAATATAAAATTTTTAAAGGGAAATTTATTAGAAAAAACCAAAAAATTAATTAAATAAATGATTGAAAATATTAATAAAAGATGTTTCAAATTAGGGTAATTTAAGGCGAAATAAAATTTATCTCCTTGATGATAAATTGGAAGTTATGAATAGTGTTGGACAACTTTTAAAAATATACGTCTGAATTAATTGGTAACCAATTATTTATAAATTAAAATAAAAACCAATTGAATATAAATGAAATGTTTTTATAGAAACTATATTTTATCCGCCCAATGGAATTATATCCTAATGAATTAAATTAATTATTATTAGTGAATGGTGTAAATTAAATTTATATATTATATATTCAATAAAATGTTTTATAATTCATTTAATGGACTTTATAGACATAAGCTATGAATAAATTCAATTGTACGCATAAAATTTTGTATTTTTATAATGGAATTTTTTCCATATTTTAATGGTGAACATGTTTTAAACCCAAATTTTGAATATAGTATAAATTATATATGAACAAAATTTAATTTTTTATATCATATTTTCAAAATTATCTTAAGGATAATATTTGGTATTTTTTTAGAAATGACATTTTTTAATGAATAAGTAAAAATTATGAATTTTAATTGGAAACTGAAATTTCGTATAAATAATTATTAATGTTAAATTATATATATATATATATATATTTTTAAAGTTAAAATAGATAAATTATATGTCTATTAATCCAATTTATTTCATTTTAATTATTATTATACCAAATTTAGATATAATAACATAGTAAACTTTTGGACATTTTCACATTAAAAACCTATTTTCTTATACCGTCTAAATGATTATGTTTAATTTAATTTCTACCAATTCTGTGATTTGAATTTGAAAAAATGGATTCAGAATTTAGAATTTTCATAATTTATAATTTCTAATAAGTTCATATTTATTTTTTTACCAAAAATGATTAGTGAAAGAAGTTTATATTATTTAAAGTGATCAAGAGAAAAACGATTTGACCAAGGGAATAAACATTAAATTTAAGGGGTTAAATTACCAATAAATGTGTACAAAACCAAATTTATGGCCATATTTAGACCATATACCTTCTATTAACAAGTTTTTTTTTCATTATTTGAGCCACATGAAATGGAAAAGACATGGATGGAATTCCCTCTTGAAAAACTATATATGATTTCCACTCACCCCACTTATAAAAGGCCTCTCTATCCCCCCTATATCACACCTCTAAAGCCAATTTTTTTCCAATATCATTCCAAATAACTCCCCAAATTCCCTACCTACATACTATAATCTATATATTAGGAATAAATACAACTTTGGATGAAATTAGTGAAAACATAATGGGGATACACAACCTGGAGGTATGGTTTTTTTGTAAAAGCAGTTTTTTTATTTCCTTCATAGCCTACTTCAATTATTTTTATACCACGATTATATAAAAACCATAGTATATTAAAAATACTTATATTTTTTTATTTCAATTGTATGACCTAAAAAATAACACACTTCCATAAAATGGGTTACAAAATCATCATTTGTGTGTACGATGGACTACTGCCTCATGGACCGATGTCGTTCATTTTTTTCAATTAACATCATTAAATTTTGATAATAATGATATAAATATTTTTTATATATGATATTTATGATATTTATGATTTATTAATACTTATTTAATTATTATATAACACATACCTCCGTAATTTCCATTTTATGAGAATACGATAAAGTCATTCGTGTGTATAACATACTACCACTACATAAAGTGATGTGATTCATTCATACTTCACATTGATTGTATTAAGTATTTTTTAATAAACATATTTAATATATATTACATAAATATGATACTGAATTGATAATAAAAACATATATATAATTTTCTTTTCTTTATTTCAATATGATAAAAAAATGGAAACAATATTAATGTGTATGTTGTCTTTATGAATGGTGTATCTTATTTCCTTTCATCATATTTTATGGATTACTATAAAAATATATATACTTAATATATATGATATTTATATCATGTTTTACTTTTTAGATACGGTTAAATCATGATTTAATAAATTGGAACAATTAAATAAAAAGTAAAAACATACTTTAAAAACAAGGCAATGAACACAAAATCGATGAAAATAATTATATCTTATTTAACAAATTTGTGATAAGATGTCATAAAATGATAATATATGATATTATAAATATTAATACAGTTATTTAATATGATAATAACAACATTAAAACCATTATACTTGAGGTTAAATAATGTTCAACCAAAAATAATCATATGGTAAGGTATTTCTTAACTCAATTTCCACTTATTGGGTTCAAATTCTACTTCATTGATTATGTCATGATAGTATTATATGTGTACTGAATTTTGATTATATTATTTTTTTTATTTAAAATTTTAATGTGTATTTATATTGGATACACATAATCTATTCATTTATTCTCACCTCAATGTAATGGTCATTTTATGGGTTTATTTCAAAATCTCATTCTAATTGATATTGTTTATTCTTGAATACCAGTTGATGGAAATTACTAAATAATTTCATAATAAAACCTTCCATTTTATTCTTATATTGTTATTAATGCACTCTTTAAATTAATAGTTCTATTTTCCACTATTTTATACATAAAATTTTCTAGAAAATGTTTTCAATAAAATCACACTTCATTTATCTCTTCACTCGGAAATATGTTTTCTTCCAAAACCATGTTTTCTAAAAATGTTTTAAAATTTCAAAAAATAATTATTAATTTATTTTCCAAAAAACATTATTCATTAAAAATATTCAACAGAGTATTTATGTCATTTTCAAAACAATTCCCATTTTTCCTTTTTCAAAAAAGTAAAACGAAACATTGTTTTAACAAGTAAATCATGAGATGAATTTCTAACCATTATTCCCACTCAAATATTTTCAAGATTATTTATATAAATTTAAAATTTAATTCTCAATGAAAATAATTTTCTAATAATTTTCTAAAATTTTAGTTTTTAGAATTGATCTTCAAAATGATTTTCAAAATAAAATGTATATTTCCCTCAAGAAATTTTTTGAAGATATTTTCATGGTATTTCAATTAATCAATCATAAAAAACAATTATTATTACTGAAATTTGTATATATTATAATAGTACCATCCTTAATATTATTATGGATGGTTTGTGATCATTTTGACTGTGGAAAATATTGAAATTCTATTCCTTGATTCATTTTTGTGGTTAATAACCTTCCATTTAAATATTCACTATCCTATGATCATTGGAAATTAAATTTCTCTTAAATATCCATATTCTTGTGTGATAGATATTATTATTACATAAATAATGTACATTTTTACATACGATGTCTATTTTGACTCTTATTTCATTAAATGGGGATATATTGATTAATATATATCCTTCAGTCAATATGGATATTTTATAAGGAACATTTTATATAAATTAAAACTATTATTCAATATGTGAGGAATTATTTGGATAAGTATGACATAGTTTGGGAACAATTTAATATAATCCCTTCAATGCATCACTAGTCTAATGAGACGAATCTGTCTTCCAAATCAGATGGTGTTTCACATAGTATGTTTTAAGTCGTCTTGTGAAATGTATTGATGGTAACGGTTTAATGTTACTGGGAAACATGGAATCCAATATTTAATCATTAAATTTATTGAAAATTCAATTATTATTATCCAAGATTACTTTTCTATGAAATTATTTGTGGATACATATCATTATCTGTTATTTGATTAAATTGTAGCAGTTACAGTTATTTACCTTGACATATTGATTATTACTTATACATATATTTATGTGGCATGTTTTTTAGTTATCTACCATGTCATGTTGATTGTGATTATTAATTAATGATACCCTATATGGTACATAACCCTTACAGTTCATTTGAGCTCACTTTTTTTTTCATTTCCCTAAGTTCTGAAGAAGATATCTTTGAATGAGTTTTCAATTATGAAATTTATTATAGTTTATTACGTATTATGTTTTATTTTATATTCATAATGTTAAATGGGTATCATGTATGAATTTAATTCTCAAAAACTGCTAAACTGATTAGTCCTTTAGGGTTTGATTCCATGTAATCATTCCAATGTAATAGAGGCCCTAGCTCTGGGCATCTAGGTTCATGATCATTATAGATTTTATCAGAGGAATTTTAGTAAAAATATTAGAAACTATATTTAGAAAAACATATATTTGGGAACATAACCCTATGATAGAATTTGAGGATGATTATAGAACATCCAATTATTTTGGTATGTTATATATATTTTTTCGTCCTATAAATACATCTTTTTCTCGATACTAAAAGTGGACATGGTTATAGCATATATGTACATAGGGTTAATAACTCCAAAATGGGAACTTTGGGCTTGACCCGACCATAAATTATTGCCAAAAAACCGGCCTTCTTGTGCATCTGGTTTGATACTCCTAGGGGATATTCTAAAGAATAATTAAAAATTTATTTGCAAACAATTATGATGTATTTTGAATTAAATATATACCCAAAGAAACAATTTCTATTATTATGAGATTAGTTATGGAAAAAATTTCAACTTATGATAAGTATTTTACAATTTTTTAGATTAAACATTATGTTACATAATTTTATGATCTAATCTAGTGTATTAATTTTTTTTATAAATGGAACATGGAAGGATAAAAGTCTATCAATACTGATGGAAAATGTAGAGGTTTCCCTAGTGGTAATGCCAATGCGGCTAGTATTGGAACTCAAAATATTATAGATATATTAGGGAATATTAATCATGTTATGTCAAATTACCTTACATGGATAAAGACACCTTTTCTATGGTGAGATTCTCTGATTCTCAATCTCTTTATTTGATATAACCCCTCACATTTTACAAGACTACTAATCCAATGGTATTTAATTAATGGATTAAGTATTTAGATCTGAGATTTATGAAATTTTGATGTGGTGAAAAGGAAAATATTACACTTGTAGTGTATTATCTCAATGTACATACTGATCAATGGAGTTTTTTGATTCAGAGTACTACGGAAGAAGAATAAATATAACTCATGGAATGGAAATATTTTAAGTATACATTATTTGAAAAATATTTCCCTCACAAGTAAACAATAGAGACATAGATAAATTTAGTTAGATTGGTGAAAAAGGAAGAAGAAATTGTTGTAGAGTATGCATCTATATTTACATGGTTATCAAGGTATGATCTGAATTATATATGCAATAAGTAGAGTAATATTAGCCACTTCATTGGGGGATTATTCTATCTCTCCGAAGGGTGATAGTGTCCCTAAAATATTTTTCATACAATGAAAAGGTTTTATATGATATTAAGATTGAAAAATAATTTTCCATGTAGTATTCCTTAAAATATATGAAAGAGAATAAGAGTACGAAAGAAAAAAAATAGCATATAAAGGGGTGAAGGTAATGAGGTATTTTAACGCATGTGATAACTATGAAAATATTCACCTGGGGAAATGAATCAATGGCCTGGGAGTTGTTTATATGTTTAAAGAAAATGGTTATTAGGAAAAATAATGAAAATGAAAGAAAGAAAACACTGATATTAAGTGTTTCAACTATAAGGATATCGGTATCTATAAAAATGAATTCCACAAGCCTCAAGGGAATATACCATAGAAAATTATAAAGGGTCAAAGTCACACATATGTTATTGATACAAACAAAGAGGAATGATTAATTTTATTCTTTATTTGGATAGAAAAAAACTTGGTAAATTTATTTTGTAGATGATATTATTATAAAATAATTATGAAATGTAAAAGGATTTTACTTGAGTTAATTTTACTAAATATTTTAAAGTGTGGGTTGAATGGCACTAAGGACTAAGAAAAATTGATTTTGTGAGAAGATTAAAATTGTGTAAAACACATGGTTGACAGAAAGATAACCCTCAATATTTTCCTGATGTTATGATAATAATGTTTTTATATAGATATGACTGATATGGATAAGTAAAATTGAATAATATTGAATACCATGGAACTGATTAATGGATTATTGAAAAAAATGTTCATGTTATCATTGATGGAGTTAACATCATTTTTAGATTTCAAGAATATATCCAACAATTTCTGTTATAGTTAATGAATAAGGAGGAATTCATAATTTCAATGTTGTTTTATAGTTATTAATTTTATTTCCATGTTTCATAAAGATACATGATGAAGGTATTCACATGTTTTGTATGTGAAAATTAAGAGCTACGTCATGTTGATTGAATATTAATAAGTTCATTTAGTAATCTCAGTGAACTTATTTCTAAAGTGATAGATCATAATATTTTGGAAAATTTAACCATTTATGTAATGGTTTAAGTTGTTCTTTTGAAAAGGTTTTCGATATTAAAGTATTATTTCACCACATAATGAAGCCTATGATAATTAATAAAGTATAAATAGTTAAAGGAACAACCCAATAAAATATTGTGCTTATAAAATGGAATGAAATTAAGTTATTAGATCATATTAAGAAGTTCAATCAACTTTATTAATAAGTATCCTGAAAAAAATGTTATTCTATTACATTCATATTAGATGATAATTAAATTCACTTAAATAATCATAGATTTATGGTTTTTGAGTCCCTTAACATTCCATTAATCATTCACTTAATTGAGATTAATGATCACTATCACTATACATTAGTATTTGGGTGTTAGTTTTCTCTTCTATTTCTATGTTTTCATTTCCCACCAATTTTAACATATCTATAAACCTAGTTATGTGATTATTCAAGATTACTGGTGTACTTCCCATCCCCTATTATTATGAGAATATCTTATTAACCATTTTATGATTTGGGTTTCTAAAAAATTGAATTTCTGAATATTAAACTCATAATTTCCAAGGATAGGTTTAAATTTAAATCATGAAATTTATTTATGGTGGAGAGAATGTAACAACCCAAAATTCTAAAAATAAAAATTTTTATTCAATAGTGTTAATGAAAGGAAACACCAAGCCTAGAAGAGAATATAACATCATGAGAATTTAGAATATTTTTCTTATTTTAAGTAAATATAATATATAATATAACTTGGAATGAATGAGACATTGAGTTAACTTATGTTACTGGTAATAACGAATTTGTTCTATAACTTGTGTTATATGTAACAACTTTATTTGAGAACTTGTGTTATGTGCAAGACCAACTTTAAAAAAATATTATTAATATTGTTTTTTAAAATATAAATTATTTTATATAAATAAAAATCATTGATATTAATAGGATTAAATTACTTGTGAAAATATATGGTTTAATTCATTTCTTACTAATTAATTATAAATGAAAACTGAAAACCAATTAAATATAAATGAAAGGGTTTTATAAAAAATATTTTTATGTGCCCAACGGAATATTATATTAATAAATTAAATTATTTTATATTAATGAATTATCTTAATGAAATTTATATATTATATATTCAATCAATTTTTTTGAATTTCATTTAATGGGAATAAAAAAGGAAGAAATCCAATTTTACAGATAGAAACTGTATTATTCTAAAGGCAGTTTTGCTGCCTTTAAATGGAAAACTTATTTTAAATCTACATTTTGACAAATTAATAAATTTTATTTGAAAAAAAAATCAGATTTGAATTCTTAATCTCCAAATTGTTTTAGATTTTTTTTATTTTTATGAGAACTTTCATATTTTTGATAAATAGTAAAGATACTAGATTTTTGTTGAACAATGAATTTTAATATAAATAATTTACAATAAAAAGTATATATTGATTTTATTTTAAAGTAAAAATTGATCAATTATACATATATTAATTTAATTTAGTTCATTTCATTCATTTTTATTATGAATTTAGATAAAAAACATAGTAAACTTTTAAACCTTCTCACATGAAAAACCATCGTTCGTGTCCCCATTACATGATTAATTTTCACTTAATTTATACCAATTACTCGATTTTAATTTATAAAAATGGATTCCAAATTTGGAATAATCATAATTTATGATTTATAATATGTTAAAATTTACTTTTTGACCAAAATGATCAGTGAATGTAGTTAAAATTAATTACAAGAATTGAGAGAGAAACAAGTTTACAAAGGATCTAATCTTTAATCCTAAGGAACCAAATGACATATAAACTTGTCCAAAACCCATTTTATGTAAATTTTTAGATCTTATAACTTATATTATCTTTTTTGGTGAATTATTGGAAACACTTTACATGTAAAAAACATGGTTGTAATTCCCTATTTCTGAAATTTTCAAGTTTTCAACACCCAACCTATAAAAGCCCCCTCCCCCTAATTAACACCTATAAAACCACATTGGTTTGTAAAATACCAAAAAATTAAATTCCCTAATTATCTATCCTAATCCTATAATTCTTATCATTTTACATAATCCATCTTATGAAGGAATTAGTGCAAACCTGTGGAGGATATCCAAATAAGAGGTAATGTTTTTCTAAAATCTTTTTTATTCTATTTCTTTCTCCACATCCTTCAATTATTTTTATAAAATTATAATATAATAACATGAAAATATTAAATATATAGAAATTTTTTATGTAATGTTTATTACCTATAACTTCATGCACTTCCATCAAATGGGTTATGAAATCATCATTCATGTGTACGATAGACAATCACCTCACAAACCAATGCCATTTTTTTCTTTACCACCTTTAAAGGTTGATAATAATGATGAAAATAAAATTTACATATTATATTTATTATATTTATGATGAATTAATGATTATTTAATTATTATATCACACATACCTTCATACTTTCCATTTTATGAGAATATGATAATGTCGTTCGTGTATATGAAAGACTACCGCCTTGCAAAGCGATGTGTTTCATTCACACAATACATCGAATTTACTAAGGATGTTTTTAATAAAAATATGAAATATATATGATATAGAGATGGTACTATAATTATAATACATACATATATATATATATATCTTTTAGTTTTTTATTTCAATAAGACAAGAATATGGAAACATCAGTCATGTGTACATATGGCATACTGTCTCTGTTAATGGTGTATTTCATTTATTATCCCAAAAATTTATGAATCAATCTATATAAATATATACTATAAATATATATGTGTGTGTTATTTAAATCAGGTTTTAAATTTTTTATATGATGAAATGATGATATAATTAAGAGGAAAAAAATATAAGAAGTCAAAAACACACTTGAAAACAAGGGAATTAACACCCAAAACAATGAAAATAATGATTTATTAATATTAAAGGGGTGATAAGATGTTATAAATGATAATATATGATAAAATAAATATTAATATGTTTCTTATATAAATTAATATCAAGTTTAAAACCATTATACTTGAGTATAAATATCATTCAACCAAAAGAAGCTTAAGGTACAAGATTTTATTAACTCAATGTCAACTCTTTGGGTTAAATTTCTACTTTGTTGATTATGTCATTCTATGATGATGTGTGTAATGAATTTTTATTATATTATGTTTTATTTAAACTTTTTTTATGTGGATTTATAGTGGATACACATAATATATTCATTTATTCATAGATCAATTTTAATATCATTTTAAGGGCTTATTTCCCAATCTCATTCTAATCAATATTGTTTGTTATTAATTATTAGTTGAAGGAAATTACTTGATAATTTACAAATAAAAACTTCCATTTTATTATAATTAGGTTATTAATGAACTCTTTCATGTAATAGTACCATTATTACACTCTTTTAATCATAAAATGTTTTCAAGAAAACCAGACTTCGATTTTCTATTTGGTCGAAAATATATTTTCCTCCAAAACCATATTTTCAAAAAATATTTAAAAAATGTTTTAAAATTTTTAAATCTATTTATTAAATTAATTTTCACCAAATTTTTCCCTTTAAATAAATATTTTCATAGGAATATTGATGTAGTTTTCAAAACAATTCCAATTTTCTATTTACCAAAAAAGTGAAAGGAAACATTATTGTAACAGGTACGGCCTGAACAAAATTTCAAACCTTCATAACCAATAAAAAATTTTCAAGATTATTTTATCATTTTAAAAATTTATTTTCACATAAAATAATTTTCAAAATGTTTTCTGAAATTTTATATTTTAAAAGTTATTTTCAAAATGTTTTTCAAAATGAAAAATATATTTTTATCAATAATGTTTCTAAAGATATTTTTATGGTATTTCTATTAATCAATGACAAAAACCATTTATTATTAGTTTAATGAGTATATACTATATTAATACCATTATTAATCTTACTATGTATGGTTAACGACCATTTTGACCAAGGAATGATTTGATGTTCACATACTTGATTCATTTGTGTGGTCAATAACCTTCTCTTATAATATTCAATTTCCTAAAGTCACTGTACATTAAATTTCCATGAAATATCCATATTCATGTGTGAAATATATTATTATAGCCTACACTATAAAAAATTTATATATATATTTTTTACTTTTAAATTTATTTGATTGATTGGGAAAGTATTGATAAATATTTGTTCTTCACTCTATATGGATATTTGATCAGGAAAATTGTTTATGAATAAATAAATTATTCGATATATCATGAATTATTTGTATAGGTATGACACAGGTTGAAGACTATTTCAATTAGTTCCTTTGATTCGATAGTATTCTTAAGATATGAATTAGTTGGCAAAATTAGATGGGTTTTTACCCAGTATGTTTAAATTTTCTTTTGAATGGTCTTGACAGTAATGACTTTATGTGCTTGGGAAACATGAAATATAATATTTAAGAATTTATTTATTTAATAACTACATTATTATTATTATACATGATATTTATTTTATGAAATTATCTATGGATACATTTCATCTTCATTTTATTGATTATATGGAACCTGTTTAAGTTATTTATATTTCTATTCTGAATACGTCTTATCTAGATACTTATATGGAATGTTTTTTATGTTATCTATATTACCATGTTGTTTTTTATTTTTTATTATTGATATATTCCATTGTACATAAGCCTTACTAATCATTATATATCACCCTTATTTTTTCCTTTCCCTAATTTATGAAGAAGATAACATTGAATGAGTTTTTAAGGATGCTGTTTGTTAGTTTTTTTTATATATTATGTTTTTTTCTATTCCAAATGTAAAATGGGTATCATATATATATATATATAGTTCTTCAAAAATATTAAACATATCATTCCATTAGGATTGTATGACTTTAAATCATGCCAATGTTAAAAAGTAAGGCATCGATTATAGGATTCTAGGGTCAAGGTTGTTATAACAACCACCACATAGTGAGATGTATTTCATCTACAGGGTGATAAGGGAACATCATAAAACACTCAAGTGTGAAACTATTATGAAGTGTTTTAGATCAATGGAATATTATTTTGAAGGAGAAGTGAGAACACTTTATTTGGGAGAGAAGTGATCATTCAAATTTTTATTGGATATAAACCTCATGGGATAGTGAGTCAGCTCCTACTCTTGTAACACTAGTAAACGTTAGTGGATTTGGTACATAGAAAACCTTCCTTTGTATGATCCTTATGTGTAGACCAGTGAGGTGAACCTAGTAATGTTGGTGTTTTATGGGCATTTTTTAATTATCATTTATTCTGTGTTATAGGAAATATAAAGAAGAGTGTTTTTTACAACAAAACATGATCCAAAGAGATTTTTTTTAATCTTTTATACCTTAATTAATCCACCTCTTAGGTTACATAACCTATATGAGATAACAATTGGTATCAATGAAAAAGGTTTAAAGTCTGCGGTTCTCTCTTAGTAAAAGAGATAGAAGCTATTAATCCCAAAGGGATTCTGTTCATCAATGTAAAAAAAATTTACCTATGGAAGAATTAGAAGAAACAATTATTTTTATTATTGCGAATGGAAGTATTTGTAGCTACAATTAATGTTATTTTACAAATATTAAGAGTGATTTCTTATCAAAAGAATAACGTATATAATAGGATACTGATTCCAAAGGAATCACTGCATTTGTGGGATCCTTTTCCAATACAATATATATTAAGGTGATGTCATTTATGTCATCACATGGTATGTGGGAAAAGAATCTTATAATCTATGAAAGTGATTCAAAAGTAAGAGAAGAAAGGTTTCATGTTTTATGGAACAAATATGAGGACTTGATAATGCACCCCAATAAGTTTATAGTTGCATTCTTCGATAGGGTGAATGTTATTATGGAAGAAAAGCATGGTCGTCAAGAAATTATCAAAGATTTGAAGATCATTAATAACATCCTTAGAAGACACCTGTATAGGTTCAATCCAAAAGTCATTGTACTGGAGGATAAAGATCATAAGGAATTAACATTAGATAGCATATATAGTACTCTTGTCACATACAAGATGTGAAATGATGACAATGATGTTGTGGAAAAGGGGGAGTCCAAATATTTCGTATTAAAGGACATGAAGAAGATTACTATTGAAGATAGTCATGAGTAATAAAATGGGGACGAGTTAATGTCATTGCTCTCCCTAGATCTATAAATAATAAGAGGAAATATCCACGGGAAAATTACACTTTCATGATTGTTATGTGAAAATATTGGATATCTTTTAGTAATGTGTCTTAATAATATTCAATATGAGGATAAGGGTAATGATGAAATTTCCAGGAAGAAGTCCTCAGCCACTTTGAAAGGTTGGAGAAATACAATGAGAAATCTATTCAAAAAAAGGAATCTACTTTCAAAATAAGTTGAAAGTTTAGAATAATCATAGGTAGAAGATATTAAGTACTATAAGGATCATGAAGCAAATGATATAGTGGATGTTGTAAGAAATTCCCAAACAAGAGGAGAAAGTGAAAATGGTGAAGGAGAAGTCAGACAAGTAGTTGAACTTTATATTGAATTAGAAGACACACTTTAAGAGATAGATGTATAGAGACTTAAAAAATAATAAATATAGAATGGTGGTTAATGATTAAAAACTCTATATGAAATATTATAAAGAATAGAAGAGTGATACAAAGATTCAAATTCAAAATCATAAATCTAAAAAACTATAGAACTTATAGAAATTAATTGAGTAAATGTTTAATGTTTATATACATACCAAGATTATATATAGTTTGATCATTATAGTAAAGATCTAGTTAAACAAATAATGGATCATTAGGAGGAAGTTTTTAGACTATGTGGAAATGTACAAGATCAAGGGAAACTCATGAATCTAAAAAATCATGACACTAAGGAGATAAAAAATGAAAAAAGTAGAGTTTATAGTTCTAATAAAAAAAGAAAAAGGAATGTCATGAGAATAAAATGATGGATAAGAATAATACATATACTATGGGTCTTGACCACATATTGAAAGTAGTGACGATTCAAGTAAGACCACAAACACTTACTCTATGTCTGAATATTTACATGGGTATGAAGAGGAACTAGAAGATTCAGAGAACCCAAGGGATAACCTGTGGTGTTGAAGTGACAAGCAGGAATCCACCCCACATTAGGTGTTATTTTTATAGAAATATGAGACTCTCACAAAATGTATGTTTCACATCTAAGAGGTGCCAAAGGGAATAAGATCAAGAGAGGATGAAAAATAGAACTCAATATTCCATGATATCATTTAATGGTCATTGTTTCTGGTGTAGAATATTTAGTCACATGGATTGATATTCTACATCAACTATACATAGGAATGAGCCAAAATAGACTCAAAGTGGTTGTAAAAAATAACTCAAGGAATCTTCTAATGAGTTGAAAATATGAGATCTTCTTATTGAATTACGTGAAGAAAGTTGTCTATCATACTATGATAAAGATCAAGAATATTAGTCAAAGACATGGATAAGAAATAAAAGATATGAATAGAGATAGGTTGAAGAGATTTATTTTAAATAATTATATCAATTTGAAATATAAATTTTTGATGGTGGATGCCCCTCCAATATGATAGAGAATATGGATTTAGTAATAGTAATCTGATACGGTAAGGAAGGTATTTTTATCTTTGGTAATGATGAATTCCTAAGGATTATTATCTCGAAAAAATCAATGTTTGGGGGAAAAGAAAAGGCATGTGTAGATGTATTAGTTATTGATTTTCCCACTCACAACTTACTAAGTTTTTGTAAATTGTGTGTCTGAGGACATGCAATAATCTTTTAAAAGAAATTATGTAATATCAAGGAAAATGACGATGCATTTGTTTTGTAGAGAAATCGTATAAATGTGAATATCTACCTAGTGACTGGAGAAGAATATATGTGTTTTCTATTCAAGGAATAAGAAAATATGTTATGTTATAAAAATCTTGGTCATTTGAGCCAAATGAACTTGGTAGATTTGGTGAAATGTAATGCTTCTCAAGAAATCCCTAGGTTATCATGTGATAATATCCATACATGTGATGATTTTCAATATGTTAAGGTAATTCAAAAGACATATAATGGAAAATAGAAAAGGTTAAAAAAGTGCTTAAGTCGGTGGATATTGATATGTGTCATACCATTTCACCAAGATAAATTTATGGGATGAGTTATTATGTTATCATAATTGATGATTTTAAAAGAATTACATGATTTTCAATCATCACCCAGAAGTATGAGGTGTTCAATTACATAGTATGTTATCAAACAAAATTTAAAAAGATATTTGGTCAAAAAATATGAATATTCCAAAAAAATAATGGAACAGAGTTAACAACCAACCATTTGAAGGATTATATCGAGAGACATGGGATAATGAACCTCATTTCTAAAATAATAACTCCATGAAAAAATACATTAATTGTGAGAAGAATTTTGATTATCAACAACATTGATAGAAAAATTCTCATTGAGAAATACCTTCCATAGAATTTTTAGAAATAATATATTATGAAATCAGTAAACAAATCAAATATATCCTTATTATGCCTAAATAAATAGAATAATCTAGAGGATCTATGATATGCGAAGAATCCAATATTAAAAGTACATTTGAGTCTTTATAAGTATGTGTTTTGTTATCAATAAGGAGAGACACGAGAAGATTGAATCCTATATAGATAAATGTATATTTTGGAGATATTAAAGAAAATAAAATGCATATATATGTTTCAATAAGAGGTTAAGAAAAGTTGTAGAAAGTAATGATAGGCTTGTAATAGAAAATGATCAGAATATTCATAATGTACATGAAAAATTTTAGGACAATAGTGATGAAGAGATAAGATGGTCAGAGAGAATTCCAGAACTTGTGGTAGATTTAGAAGAATATTTATATAATGAAAATGATGATCATAAACCTATATGTTCATAGAGACTATTGTTCTGAGCCAAAATTTATAAATAGAACATAATCTATGATTAGCCAGTGCCAATGTCGACAAGGAAGATGATGAATCTATAACAACAATAATTATTACCATTGGTAAAGAAAATATGTTTTGAAGAAGCATCCATATATTAGACTTAGATTCAAGAAATTAATAACGAACATGACCAAATAGAAAATAATCATACATGGGATATTTTTTCATGACTATAAGACTAGAATGTCATCAGTACCAAACAGGTATTCCTGAATAAAATATATGAATAGGACAAAATGATTTAAAATAAAGAAATAACAGTCAGCAAAGGGTACTCCCATATAGTGGGTATCAATGTTGATGAAACATTTTCCCCTTTTTCAATGTAAGATACAATCAAATTATTCTTAGCCATAATAATGCAAAAATATTTCAATGTTTTTCAAATGGATATCAAGGAAATATTTCTTAATAGAGTTCTGGATGAAGTGAATATTTAAAAACCAGATGGATTACCATTCATGAAGATGAGAACAATGTTTTTTGGCTGAGGAAGGAACTCTATAGGATGCAAAAGCACCGAGAACATGGTATTGAAGACTCGATCAGTTTTCTATGATGATTGGTTTGGATAACGGGGGTGTCAATTATAATTTGTATGTAAACAATGATAGTAATCAAAGGTGGATAGTGTCAGTTTTTGTTGATGACATAATATTTAGTGGATCAGATGAAGCACAGTGAAAACATTTTATATAATTCATGAAAATTTAGTTCGAAACATCAATGATGTGTGAACTAGAACTTTTCTATGGTTTATAGGTGACCCAAGGAAGGAATAACACATCTATTTTTCAATCCAAATATTCCATAAAGTTCCAGAGATGATTTTGAATGGATAATTCCTAGGAGATGTATAATCTGGTGGCTACATGGATGAAACTATCAATATATGAGGAATTACAAGAGGTAAATGTCATAGAATATTGTCATATCATTGGTAGTATATTATACAAAATATATACATAACGTGAAATTATTTTTTTCCATATGATAATCTACATTGCACCAAGGTAATCCCAAAGAAATACACTTACTTAGAGTAAAACAAAATACATTGGTATATCAAGGGAATGGTGAATTTTGAATTTATGTGAAATGAAAAATCACATCATGAGTTATTGAACTATATAGATGCTGATTGATCGAACATAAAAGATAATAGAAAATTAACATTTTGTGGTGTATTCTAACATGGAGGATATTTTATTTATTGGATAAGAAATAAAAAATATTTCATTTCATTTATAACCATATAATCTAAATATATTGATGCTACTCAAACAGGCACATAGTTATTGTGGATAGAGAATCAACTTAATGATATAGGAATTGAAGTTATGTATATGATTGGAATTTGTTTCCATAACTGAATTGCTATAAAACTTATAAAAAATTAAATCCATCACTCTAATATAATGAATATTGAAATAAAGTACCATTTTATCAAGGATAATGTGCATCATGGGATTGTGATGTTTAAGTATGTTCCTACACAACTATAGGTTATGGTCATTTTAAATAAGTACTTACCCAAAAAGAAATTTTAGAAACATTGATTGGCTCTTGCATTTCACTTGACTCCCCAAACATGAAAACATGCAGATGTGGGGCCCCTCTCCCGGAGGTGTGGTTTTTTCTCTTATTTGAAGATATGTATTCTTTACAATGTTGTATCCATAAATGAATTTCCTTTAGATTCATTTAAAAAGGGGGAGAAATAAATTGATCAAGATAGGGGGAGAATCTGGTAGGGGGATTAATAGTGTAAGGGTATTAAATTTGATGATTATTAAGATGAATGATCAATTGTTATAAATCATAACAAATAGATCTCGTGATGAAATAAGTTTACTAGTGTGGGAATGATGTGTTTCATTGATGAACATTTCATAATACTCTTGTTTCTTACACTGATCACAACTCATGTGGGATTAGAGTGTTTTTTGAGTAAATCATTGATTAATATATGTAATTGCAAGAAGAAAATTATGGAATGTGATGGAAGAATATTTAATGTGGTGTCAAAAGATGAAGAAATATCAAAAAGATCAAATGGATATATTATTGGTAAAAATAAATTAAGGTAACTTTTTAGTGTTTTTTGGTTGTTTTTTGATAAATTTGGTCAAAACAATTATAGTATTGGTGTAATTAAAGTAGTTATTTTTAAGGTGGACCATTTTCCTTGTGTTTTCAATATTTTAGGTTCACAAAATCAGGACTGGTTTTATGGAAAATAAAGGATTCCCACGTGGAAAATGGGAAGACTACATACCTTATAAATGATTTTATGGTAAAATGAACCGTATAGGAATTTATTTATGAGAACCACATAGGCTATTTATGGAACGACAAATCCAAATTAATGAATTCATGCCATTTGGGGTCAAAGGTAGTATTTAAGAGTTCATCACAAAGGGATTAAAGAACTATATGAACTACATATAATGATCAGTATATAGGAGATCATCATTTTTAAATGAAGATAATTATTTAAATGGTTCATTATAGTAATATTTTTTCATAACATATTGTTTTATTTGAGATGCAAAGGGTTTTTCAATAGTGGATGAAGGCGGACACCACAAAAGAATAATGTGCTATGTGAACTACATAGTATGTGCAGTATGCGGTGATGTCCAATCCACAAAAATTATCTGGTAATTTTGATTAGTTTCTTTTTTGAGATTTGTTTTCCTATATAAAGGACCCCCAAACACACCTAAAAAAGGGAGAAAATTTTATTATAGAATATTTTCATTGTAAGAATTTATCTATGCCAAAATGTTTTTTATGAAGGAGGTATTTCACATAGGCGGTAGTTCCTAAAGGATGTAGTCTAAGGAGGCTCATCTGGTGGAAGAGGATTTACATAATATAATACCATTTCACATAAGTTGTTTTCATGAAAAAAAAGAACATAAATAAAAAAGGGGTCTTGAGAAGAAAATGTATTATACAATGAAAGGGTTTTCATGAAGGGTTTTGAGCTATTCATAGAGGAACACAAAAAGTTCACAAAAGGTCTCTCTATATGGAAATCACCACACAGTGATGTGTATTACATCTACTATGTGAAAAGTGAGATTCATGGATCACTCATGTGTGGATCTACTAATAGGATTTTTAGATCAATAGAAGATTCTTTTGAAGGATAAGTGAGCACAATTCAGTTGAGATAGAAATTAGTTTTCATATTGTTATTGGTTGTAAACTAAGAGGGATAGTGAGTCTTCTCAAAATATTATAATAGTGGTGTGCTTTAGTGGATTTGTTACATAGGAACATTTCCTTTGTATGATCCTAGGATATAGCCCAGTGAGGGTGATCCATGTAAAATTGAAGTGTCATTTTCATGTTTTAATTTTAATTTATTTTATACTAGGGGAAGAAGAGAGAAGAGTGTTTTGTGGAAGAATTAAAAAATATCAAAAGATACGATTGTTTTAATCTATTATACCTTGATTAACCTCCCACTCAAGGTATTTTACCTAGTTGGGATAAAAGTTATCACATATGTAAGGTCTCTTGTGAGGGTTCTATGTAGAAAATTTTCTATGATACCAATACATTTTCATTATGCATGATATGGGGTTTAGATGTTTTCTTTGATCACTATTGACATGACATTGATCATTATTATTGATACATATGAATATTTCATTTGTTAGAGATTTATTACTTGTAACATGTTTAATTATTCATGTTTTTATGGGTAGTATTTATTTTATGATATTATTATAAAATTTTATAATGTCATAATAACCTTATTATCATATTATTCTCACTGATGGAATTCAATTTTTAAATATTATATTTACCCTTATTGAGTTTTTGGCCTCAGTCTTATTATTTTTTCCTTTTCCCCAGGTTATTAATAATTACGTCAAATGATTTGTTCCCTGAATTGTTTCATGTGTGAAGAATTTTATGGGAGATGTTGAAGTCTAAATATAGAATAAGAAAATCTGGGTATAGTGGAAAAATTACTCACATGAAATCACGAGTGTTGTTTATTTTACTGTTTTTTAATAATTATCCAAAACTATAAACCTAAAAGGTCCTTGGTCATATATGTGATCCAATATTTTAGTTTTATGTTGTATGTTTAGGATGGTCAAAATTGGGTCATGTTTATCCGCATCAGATCTAGAAATTTTATGATTCTATTGTTAGCATAGGATCTGAAAGTGTGGGTTCAAGGGTATTATAGTCGATATCAGAGAAAATATTTAGATAAATTTATAGATTTGAATGTTTTAATTGGAGAATAAATTAGGGAAACAATAATGATATTTTAAGACTAAATTTTTTCTCAATTTAATATTCATAGACACCAGCTTCTTGTGTTTAAAAGGATGAAATTTTAAGGCGATCCTTAGATGGTAGGGGATTCATTGAAAAAGTTTGACACACTCATTAAGTTTGTGGAGGTGAAATATTATATCTTAAAACATGAAGGGCCTACTTTTCCAGTAGTGATCCTTAGATGGTAGGGGATTCATTGAAAAAGTTTGACAAACTCATTAAGTTTGTGGAAGTGAAATATTATATCTTAAAACATGAAGGGCCTAGAAAGAGGTGGTGGGATTATATATTTCATGAAATGAAAATTGTGGGATTGGAGTGGAAAGACTACCTGGATATTTTAGTAGAATAATTATATCCAGAATTGATGCTAGTGGATATGTATATAGAGTTCTTCAACATTCATTAAAGTGAATATACACTTACTCGGTTTGTCAACCATTTTATAGAACATGATCATTTCTTGCTTGAGGATGTATTGAATGAGATGCTGAAAGACTAGAGCACTACTAAAAAATCGGGCAATAGAGACCACCATTGGCGGTTGTTATAGGCCTCTAGAGACCGCCCAGGGACCGCCATTGGCGGTCGCTTTAGCTTCGTCGCAGTAGGCCAATAGTGACCCCAAATGGCGGTCTCTATAGGTGGCCGAAATTCCGGCCTAAAACAACCATCTGGCGGTCACTAAAGGCGGCCAACCTTCTCACCATTAGTGACCGCCAATGGCGGTCGCTGTATGTGACAAAAATTCTGGCCTACAGCAACCCCCTTTGGTGGTCGCTAATGTTGCCCGGCAGGCAGCCAATAGCGACCGCCAAAGGCGGTCGCTAGTCTGGGAAAAAAAAGTTTAAAAAAGTTCCTAGTGAAAGAAATGTATATATATATATTTATTAAATAAAAAAAATATATATATATATATATATATTAATGAAAATATTTATAAATATTATATTAAATAAAATATTTTAAATAAATATATATATATTATGTTTTAAATATTTTAATATATATAATATTAAATATATATATATATTAATGAAATATATATATATATATATATATATATTAAATAAAATATTTTTCTTATTCATCCAATATGTTTTTTAAGCATATGGTAATAATAAATCAAATTTTATGCTTAAAATTTGTATTTCTCTAAATAGGTAATTTTACTACCTCTTAATGGAGAGCCTATTTTAAATATAAATTCTAGCACATTTTTAAATTTTTTATTTCAATATAAACTTATCTTTTGGAAAACTTAACATAAAAATGTGTTAGGATTAATTTGTGGTATTTTATTGGGGATTTTCATTTTTTTAATGAAATGTATGAATTCTGTTTTTTCTTCACGGTGCAAAATCAGAGATAAAACAAGGTAAAAATCATAAAAATTGGAAAACAATTTCAAACAGCATAAACATCAAGATTTTCATAAACAATAAATGATAAACGTGCTTCAACGATCCGAGCAGGTCCATCAATTTCAATCTTCTACTTCAATAAACCTACAATAAGACAACAAAAAACAAAACAAAACAAACGTAAATTAGACATAATTATTAAGTTATTGTATACATATAATAAAATTAAATCAGAAATAAAATCATGGTGCTATAATAATTTAAAACCTCCAATTGATGAAATGCTATCATTTCAGGTCATTCGGAGCATGTTTGCTCCGAATTTGACCGTCTCACGCCGCTCTTGTGTTTTATGACACCAGAAATGTGTTTCCAATCACCGTGGTCAAACGACACCTCCGATTGACGTGAAGTCTACCCAAACATTTGAAAATTCACACAACAGCTGTTGTCGTATGGTTTCATGGCATTCTGAGGTCGTTCGGGTGGTTTTGACCCCCCAACGCGCCATTTTAGCGCACGCCGAGCTGCTGAAAACTACACAATCGGTCGTACCGCGTGCACCGCACATCCTATGGGTGTTTCGTCTCCTCCTACACATCACAAATAATATTCCTAATGTTTTACTGTGGTTTCAGGTCATTCGGAGCACGTTTGCTCTGAATTCGACCGTCTAACGCCGTTTATGGTGTTTTATGACTCCGAAAATGCGTTTCCGGTCACCACTGTCAAACGAAACCTCTGATTGATGTTCTGTCTACCTGACCATTTCACCATTCACACAACGGCTATTGTCATACGGTTTCAGGGAATACCGAGGTCGTTAGGGTGGTTTTGACCCCCCAACGCTTCATTTTAGCGCGCGCCAAACTGCTTAAAAGGACATAATCGGTCGTACCGCGTTCACCGCACATCCGATGGTCATGTAATCTACTCCTACACGTCACAAATAATATTTCTAATGTTTACGTGTGGTTTCAGGTCATTCAGAGCATGTTTGCTCTGAATTCAGTCGTCTCACACCGTTCTGGTGTTTTATGACACCAGAAACGTGTTTCTGGTCACCGCGGTCAAACGACACCTCTGATTGGTGTGTTGTCGGCAGGACCAGTTCAGAATTCACACAATGGCTATTTTTTACGGTTTAATGGCATTTTGAGGTCGTTCGGGTGGTTTTGACCCCCCAACATGACATTTTAGTGCGCACTGAGCTGCTGAAAACGACAAAATCGGTCGTATCGCACGCACCGCACGTCCGATGGGTGTTCCGTCTCCTCCAACATGTCACGGATAATATTCCTAATGTTTTTGTGTGGTTTCAAGTCATTTGGAGCACGTTTTCTCTAAATTTGACGATCTCATGCCATTCTGGTGTTTTATGACTCCAGAAACGCATTTCTGGTCACCGCGGTCAAACGACACCTCCGATTGACGTGCCTTCTACCAGAAAATTTCACAATTAACAAAACGGCCGTTTTCGTACGGTTTCATGGTATTCTGAGGACATTCGGGTGGTTTTGACCCCCCAGCGTGCCATTTTAGCGCGCACCGAGCTACTGAAAACGACACAATTGGTCGTACCGCGTGCACCGCACATCCTATGGGTGTGTCTTCTCCTCCTACACCTAAAGAATAATATTACCAATGTTTTCGTGTGGTTTCAGGTCATTCAGAGAACATTTTCTCTGAATTCGACCGTCCCATGCCGTTTTGGGTGTTTTATGACACCAGAAACGCGTTTCCGGTCACCGCGGTCGAAAGACACCTCCAATTGATGTGTCGTATGCCTGAAGATTTCACAATTTACACAACATATATTTTCGTACGGTTTCATGGCATTCCGTGGTCGTTCAAGTGGTTTTGACCCCCCAACGATCCATTTTACGCACGCCGAGCTGCTGAAAACGACACAATCGGTTGTACCATGTGCACCGCATGTCCGATGGGCGTGCCTTCTCCTCCTACACATCAAGAATAATATTCATAATGTTTTAGTGTGGTTTCAGGTCATTCAAAGCACATTTTCTTCGAATTCGACCGTCTCACGCCGTTTTTGGTGTTTTTTGACTCCGGAAATGCCTTTCTAGCCACCGTGGTCAAACGAAATCTCCGATTGACGTGTCTTCTGCTCGACCATTTCACCATTCACACAGCAGCTATTTTAGTATGGTTTCATGGCATACCAAGGTCATTCAGCTAGTTTTGACCCCCCAGCGCTTCATTTTAGCGCGCGCCAAACTGCTGAAAATGACATAATCGGTCGTACCGCGCTCACCACTTTTTCGATGGTCGTGTCGTCTCCTCCTACACGTCACGAATAACATTCCTAATGTTTTCGTGTGGTTTCTGGTCATTCGGAGCACGTTTTCTCCGAATTCGACCGTCTCACGCCGTTCTGGTGTTTTTTGACACCAGAAACGCGTTTCCGGTCACCGCGGTCAAATGACACCTCCGATTGGTCTGCCGTCTGCACAACCATTTCACAATTCACACAACGGTTGTTGTCGTATGGTTTCATGGCATTCTAAGGTCGTTCGGGTTGTTTTGACCCCCCAACGCTCCATTTTAGCGCGTGCCGAGCTGCTGAAAACGACACAATCGGTCTTACTGCGCACACCGCGCGTCCGATGGGCGTTCTGTCTCCTTCAACACGTCACGTATAATATTCTAAATGTTTTCGTGTGGTTTCAAGTCATTTGGAGCACATTTTCTCTGAATTCGACTGTCTCACGCCATTCTGGTGTTTTATGACTCCAGAAACGCATTTCCGGTCTCCACGGTCAAACGAAAGCTCCGATTAACGTGTCTTCTGCCCGAACATTTCACAATTCACACAATGGCCGTTGTCATACGGTTTCATGGTATTATGAGGTCGTTCGGGTGGTTTTGAGCACCCAACGCGCCATTTTAGCTTGCACCGAGCTGCTGAAAATGACACAATCGGTCTTACCACATGCACCACCCATCCAATGGGTGTGTCGTCTCCTCCTACACATCACGATTAATATTATTAATGTTTTATTGTGGTTTCAGGTCATTTGGAGTACGTTTGCTCCGAATTCGACCATCTCACGCCATTTTTGGTGTTTTATGACACTGAAAACACGTTTCCGGTCAGCGTGGTTAAACTCACCTCCAATTGAAGTGTTTTCTGCCTGACCATTTCAAAATTTACACAACAGTTGTTGTCATACGGTTTCATGGTATTCTGAGGTCATTTGGGTGGTTTTGAACCCCCCAACGAGCCATTTTCGCACCTGTCGAGCTGCTGAAAACGACACAATCGGTCATACCACGTGCGCCGCACATTCGATGGGCATGTCGTCTCCTCCTACACATCACGAATAATATTGCTAATGTTTTAGTGCGGTTTCAGGTCATTCGGAGCACGTTTTCTCTGAATTTTACCGTCTCACACCATTTTTGGTGTTTTATGACTCCGGAAACATGTTTCTGGTCACCGTAGTCAAATGACACCTTCGATTGACGTTCTGTCTCCCGACCATTTCACAATTCCCACAACGGCTATTACCGTACGGTTTCATGGCATTCTGAGGTCATTCAGGTGGTTTTGACCCACCAACGCGCCATTTTAGCGCGCACCGAGCTGCTGAAAACGACACAATCGGTCGTACTGCGTGCACCGCATGTCTGATGGGCATGTTGTCTCCTCCTACACATCACGAATAAAATACTAATGTTTTTATGTGGTTTTATGTCATTCGGAGCACGTTTGCTCCGAATTCGACCGTCTCACGCCGTTCTGGTGTTTTATGACTCTGGAAATGTGTTTCTGGTCGCCATGTTCAAAAGACACCTCTGATTGACATTATTTCTACCAGACCATTTCACAATTCACACTATGGCTATTGTCGTATGGTATCATGGCATTCCGAGGTCATTCGGGTGGTTTTGACCCCCCCCCCCCCAATGCGCCATTTTAGCGTGCGCCAAGCTGCTGAAAACGACACAATTGGTTGTACCGCGTGCACCGCATGTCCGATGGGTGTGTCGTCTCCTCTTACACATCAAAAATAATTTTTCTAATGTTTTAGTATGATTTTAGGTCATTTGGAGCACGTTTGCTCTGAATTTGACCGTCTCACACCGTTTTTGGTGTTTTATGACTCTAGAAACGTGTTTCCAGTCACCACGGTCAAACAACACCTCTTATTGACATTCCATCTGCCCAACCATTTCACAATTCACACAACGGCTGTTGTCGTGCGGTTTCATGCAATTCTGAGGTCGTTCGGGTGGTTTTGACCCCCGAACGTGCCATTTTAGCGCGCGCCAAGCTGCTAAAAATGCCACAATCGGTCGTACCGCGTGCATCACACATCTGATAAGCATTTATTCTCCTCCTACACGTCACGAATAATATTCCTAATGTTGTCGTGTGGTTTCAGGTCATTCGGAGCACGTTTGCTCCGAATTCGCCCGTCTCATGCCGTTCTGGTGTTTTATGACACCCGAAACACCTTTCCGGTCACCGAGGTCAAAAGACACCTCCAATTGATATTCCGTCTACTCGACCATTTCACAATTCACACAACGGTTGTTGTTGAACAGTTTCATGGAATTCCGAGGTCGTTCGAATGGTTTTGACCCCCCAATGTGACATTTTAGCACAAACCAAGCTATTGAAAATGACACAATCAGTCGTACTGCATGCACCGCACGTCCGATGGGCGTGTCGTCTCATCATACATGCCACGAATAATATTCATAATGTTTTCAAGTGGTTTCAAGTGATTCAGAGCACATTTTCTCGGAATTCGACCGTCTCACGCCGTTCTGGTGTTTTATGACTCCGGAAACGTGTTTCCAATCACCGCGGTCAAACCACACCTCTGATTGACATGTCTTTTACCCAACCATTTCAAAATTCACACAACGGATGTTGTCGTATGGTTTCATGGAATTCTGAAGTCATTCGGGTGGTTTTGACACCGCAACGCGCCATTTTGGCGCGCGCTGAGCTGCTGAAAACGATACAGTTGGTCGTACCGCGCGCACCGGACGTCCGATGCATGTGTTTTCTCCTCCTACACATCAAGAATAATATTTCTAATGTTTTAGTGTGGTTTCAGGTCATTCGGAGCACGTTTGCTCTGAATTCGACCGTCTCATGCCATTTTTGGTGTTTTATGACTCCAAAAATGCGTTTCTAGTCACCGCAATCAAACGACACCCATGATTGATGTGTCATCTGCCCGACCATTTTACAATTCACACAACGGCTATTTTCGTACGGTTTCATGGCATTATGAGGTCGTTCGGGTGGTTTTGACCCCCCAATGTGCCATTTTAGCGCATGTCGAGGAGCTAAAAACAACACAATCAGTCGTACCGTGCGCACCACACGTCCGATGGGCATTCCGTCTCTTCCTACATGTCACAAATAATATTCCTAATGTTTTCATGTGGTTTCAGGTCATTCGGAGCACATTTTCTCCGAAATCGACCATCCCATGCCGTTCTGGTGTTTTATGACACCGAAAATGTGTTTCCGGTCACCACGGTCAAACGACACCTCCGATGGACATGCTGTCTACCCGACCATTTCAAAATTTACACAAAGGCTATTATCATACGGTTTCATGGAATTCTGAGGTCGTTCGGGTGGTTTTGACCCCCCAACGCACCATTGTAGCGCGCGCCGAGCTGCTGAAAACGACACAATCAGTCGTACCATGCGCTCCGCAGGTCAAATGGGTGTTTCGTATCCTCCTACACATTACGAATAATATTCCTAATGTTTTCGTGTGGTTTTAGGTCATTTGGAGCACGTTTTCTCTGAATTTGACTGTCTCACGCGGTTTTGGTGTTTTATGACTCCGAAAACGCGTTTCTAGTCACCGCGGTCATACAACACCTCCAATTGATGTGTCATCTCCCTGACCATTTCAAAATTCAAAAAACTGCTTTTGTCGTATGGTTTCATGGCATTTCGAGGTCGTTCGGGTTGTTTTCACCCCCCAACGTGCCATTTTAGCGCGCCACGAGTTGCTGAAAATGACACAATCGATCGTACCGTGCGCACTGCACGTTTGATGGGTGTGTCGTCTCCTCCTACATGTCATGAATAATATTACTAATGTTTTCATCTGGTTTCAGGTCATTTGGAGCAAATTTTCTCTGAATTCGACCATCTCACGCGCGTTTTTGGTGTTTTTTGACACCGGAAACACGTTTCCGGTCACCGCTGTCAAACGACACCTCTGATTGATGTTTCTTCTACCCGACCATTTCAAAATTCACACAACAGCTATTGTCATACAGTTTAATGGCATTCCGAGGTCTTTCAGGTGGTTTTGACCCACCAACGTGCCATTTTAGCACGCGTCGAGCTGCTGAAAACGACACAATCGGTCGTACCGTGCGCACCGCACATTCGATGGGCATACCTTCTACTTCTACACATCACTAATAATATTCCTAATGTTTTATTGTGGTTTTATGTCATTTGGAGCACGTTTTCTCCGAATTCAACCATCTCACGCCGTTTTTTGGTGTTATATGACTCCGAAAATGCGTTTCCTGTCACTGTGGTCAAATGACACATTCGATTGACATTCCGTCTACCCAACCATTTCACAATTCACACGAAAGCTATTGCATTATGGTTTCATGGAATTCTGAGGTCGTTCGGGTGGTTTTGACCCACCAACGAGCCATTTTAGCATGTGCCAAGCTGCTGAAAACGACACAATCCGTTGTATCGCATGAACTACATGTCTGATGGGCATGTCCTCTCCTCCTACACATCACGAATAATATTCCTAATGTTTTAGTATGGTTTCAGGTCATTCGGAGTACGTTTACTCCGAATTCGACCGTCTCACACCGTTTTTGGTGTTTTATGACTCTGGAAACGCGTTTTCGGTCACTACGGTCAAACGACACCTCTGATTGATGCGTCTTCTACCCGACCATTTCCAAATTCACAAAACGGCCATTTTCATACAGTTTCATGGAATTCTAAGGTCATTCGGGTGGTTTTGACCCGTCCAACACACCATTTTAGCGCGCGTCGAGCTACTATAAACGACATAATCGGTCGTACCGCACGCACCGCACATCCAATGGGCATGCCGTCTCCTCCTACATGTCACGAATAATATTACTAATGTTTTTGTGTGTTTTCAGGTCATTCGGATCACGTTTGCTCTGAATTCGACAATCTCACACCGTTCTGGTGTTTTATGACAGCGGAAACGTGTTTCCAGTCACCGTGGTCAAACGACACCTCTGGTTATTGTGCTGTCAGCCCGACCATTTCAAAATTCACACAACAACTGTTGTCGTACAGTTTCATGGTATTCTGAGGTCATTCGGGTGGTTTTGACCCCCCAACGCGCCATTTTAGCGCGCAGGGTGGCTGTCCGGGGTGCGGGGGGGTTGTCTGGGGTGCGGGGGGCCTGTCAGGGGTGCCGGTAGGGCTGTTCGGGGTGTGGGGGAGATGATCGGTGTGCAGAGAGGGCTTTCCAGAGTGCGGGGAGGGCTGTCCGGGGTGCGGGGGGGGGGGGGGGGGGGGGGCTGTCCTGTGTGCGGAGAGGACTGTCCGGAGTGCAGGGAGGGCTATCCGGGGTGTGGGGAGGGGATGTCCAAGGTGCGGGGTGTGGGGGGACTGTCTGGGGGTGCGGGGAGGCATGTCTGGCATTTGGGGAGGGCTGCTCGGGGGGCGGGGGGCTATCCAGGGTGTGGGAAGGGCTGTCTGGAGTGCGGGGAGGGATGTTCGGGGTGCGGGGAGGGGCTGTCCGGGGTACGGGGAGCCTGTTCGGGGTGTGGGGAGGGCTGTCCGGAGTGCGGGGAGGGCTGTCCAGGGTGCGGGGGGGGGGGGGGGGGGGGGGGGGCTATCCAGGGTGCGGGGAGGGCTGTCTAGAGTGAGGGGTGGGCTGTCCGGGGTGGGCCATGGACTACAAATAGTGAACTCAAGTCATTCATTAAAAACAAGTTTAATGGTTTATATCAGGAATCACATGTTTTTTTCAAAAATATTATAGAACATGCAATTGAAAACATTGAAGAATTTAATGAACAAAAAATATTCAAATCATTAATCAGTTTCATGGTTCCTTCTCAATTCGTGCACACAAACATTGCATCAGGCCAAAACACACATGATACCCCAAAATCTCAACAAATCTCACTAGAAACCCAACAAAAATATCAATAACAACCCCACCATTAAAAGCAGAAACACACCTCGTGAATATGATGTGTCATGCGTGGTCATGACTACTACCTCCATTAGGTTGGTCAGGGGCCTACAACAAAAAAACATTATGAATATTTTCATAACAAATATAATATAAATTAAATAAATAAATATAGTATAAACCTGCATCGTCTGATCCTCTGCACCATCACCTGGACGCACATATTGCCGTCGTGCTCTAACCTCAGCGATAAATTGTGCATTTACCTCCTCGGAAGCGCGCAGCCGTGCCTCGAAATCTGATAATCGCTATGTCATTTGAGCAACAGAAGTACCGACAACCGCAAATCATGACACTACAAAATGAAGAATCCATGTTCCATAGGTCAAACTATATCCATGCCTGTCCCGACCAATAATGCGATTAAAGATCTCATCCCTTCGCATGGGAAGTTGTCGTTGGTCCTCTAGAAGATGTTCTAAGTCAGCTTCAAATTGAGCCTGTGAAATATTTAAATATATATACATATATTAATATACAGATTTTATGTAAGTATTGGTAATGATTACAAGCACTTACTATCAATGCTGCAGCCTCTGGATCATTGCTATCACGAGTTCTCATCCACACCGACATTTTATCAGTCGATGGACCTTGCTCCCGCAAGTGTATATGAATAGAATATAAACACAAAACCGTATTAATTAAAAAAATTAAAAAATGAATAATAAATACCTCAGGTCGGATCTCAGACACGTGACGAGTCCCGAGCCTATGAGGTGGTCCCTGCAATGCTTGATTCTCAGAATGGCGTGTTGACACCTCCAACATTCAATTCATTCAAATTTCAAACAAATCACACATTATTGAAAATATATATACCAAAATAAATATACAAACTGCAACACTCTCAGTAAAGCAATATGCAACAAAATCATGCCTGAGCCGGGAGGACACCTCTCGGGACGTTTTCTAGAATGTCTGGGGAACCCACATTTGGTACCAAATGGTCCCTCTTGACTTTGCCTTTATAGTCTTTCCACATCTTATGATATTTTCTCATACAGACCAGCCGAAACTCATCATCACATACTTTCAGATTTTTCGATTAATGAAAAAAATCACATATGTTATTATTATTTATACATAGGGAATAAAGTAAAATGGTCTTCTTACCTGAACCTCCCTCTAAAGAAGATCTAATGTGTCCTGAGGGATATAAGCCTAGTCACACGTGGTCAATGGAAATCGATGTGGGTCACGTATGATATGACCCAGCTGACGAATAAATGCAGGGTAATTCTGTCCCACAGTATGAAATTCCTCATCAAATGAAACATCAAAAGTCATGTCAGAATTCCATGATAATATGCCACGACCAGGGCCTCTCTTGCGAGAGGAAGAAGAATTTGAGTATGATTCTATTGAAAACAATTTTATATATAAATTCATAGATGTTAATATATATATATATATATATATATATATCTGTGTGTGTGTTTATAAATTACATAAAAAATAGAGACAATGACATTCCAACATACCTCAACCCTGAGACGTAGATGCCTCATATGGATGATGTGGATCTTCTGCCTCTTCCCCTGACATGCCTGCAGTCATGGAAAACATTAGTAACGAGACTATCCAAAGTGTCCAAATGATAAATTGGATTGTTTATAAAAAAATCAAACCTGTAAAGTTGTTAATCAAACAAGATGGGATTGAATATTTAGTTGTGAATTAATTTTAAAAAATCAGAAAGTTAACAAAATAGATATACAAATTATGTAAAAAACCAATCATTACATAGCCAAATTTCAAATTGATTTAATAAAAATTAAAGCATCGCATGAACCAAATGAAGAATACCTCAATGGGAAGATAAACTGACAATAACATCAATATAACATGAGTTAAATCACCCTAAATATTTATAAATGAATAAACTTTCAAAAGTGAGGATTAAAACATACAAGGATTTATAAAATGGTTAGATAATTTATGATATCCTAGGCTGAATAGCGGGAAAAAAATTATTCATTTTCATTAAGTGAAAGCCCATGTCATACCTGATTACGCTACAATCCTGGAAGGGAGGGGAGCCGAAGGTGGTGCTGCGAGGGAGAGGAGAGGTAGCAGAGGGGAGCTAGAGCCAGAGCCGGTGCGGCGAGGGAGGGGACTGGAAGCGGAGGCAACGGGGAGCCAGAGGAGAGGAGGCAGTGAGGGGGAGACGGTGCAACGAGGGTGGGATGACGAGGGAGGGGACTATGGACAGGGGGAGCCGGAGTGGATGGGTGGCAGCGACGAGGGGACGAGTAGTGGTTGTGTGTGGAGGGAGGGGACCGGGCAGTGGAGGTGCGGCAAGGGAGAGGACGGTGAAGTAGGGGATGGGTGGAGGTGGTGCGGCGAGGGAGGGGACAAAGATGGAGGGAATGGGGGTTGGCGGGGTGCGGGGGGGGGGGGCAAGGGCGAAGGTCGGAGGCCGGAGGCCGGAGGGGCTGGAGGCCAAAGGCCAGAGGGCGGCCAGAGGGTTGCTGAAGGCGGGTGGCAGGAGGCCCGAGGGCAGAAGGAGGCCGGTGGGCAGAGGGCGGCCGGAGCTGGAGGGCAGAGGCAGAGGAAGCCCAGAGGAGATGAAGGGTAGGGCGGAGGGCGGTCGGCGGAGGGCGGCTGGTGGAGGGCAGAGGCCGAAAGGGAAACAGGGGATGACAGTGAGGGAGGGTTAGCGGCGGTGGGGTAGGGCACGTGGTGACCGGGGAGGGTGGCGAGGGAGAGAGTGCAGCGACAGGGAGGGCACGTGCCGTGGTTGGGTGGAGGACGGTTCAGGGGGGGGTGACATAGCCCTGTTTTTTTTGGGGGAAACCTAGAGACCGATATAGCTAAAGGGGGTCAAAAGCCCAGATTTCTAGTAGTGGAGGTTTAATATCAGTTCTTAATAAGATATATGATTTTTTATTTTCGTATTTAATTTGAACTCATATACTGATGTTCTAGATAGATCTCTAATAGCGGAACATGAATTGACTTATATGTTGTGGTTGAAAAGAGTTTTTACAACTTGTAGTGGTAGCTTGAAAATTACCATTAAAGGGAAGAGGAAGTGGGATGATTCTTATGTTTTAAGCCTTAGTGGTGGATCTATATAATAGAATTATTCTAAATCAGATGTTTTATCTAGTAAAAGATCACTAACCTATATCTGAAGTGGAAAATTTTGGCACTGAATGTATGCTTTGATGGAGGCACCAAAGATCAATAGATCATACATATGTTAATTATTAATGAGTATTTTATTTGATACTGGTACGTCTAATTCCTTTGTATCTACCCATGTTTTGGAACTATTGAATCTCCCTCTAGTTCTCATTCCTTATGTAATATATGTGGAAAAACCTCTTGAGATGAAGAGAGAGAAGGTTCTCTAATTCAATTATTGTATATTTTCTAAATAATAAATGGACCACATATAGGTCTTTTGGCACTTTATATTAAATATCTAGATATCATTCATAGGATGGATTGGTTGATTTCTCATAAATCATGTATCAATTGTCTTATTTGGAGGGTCTCCTTTATTTCCCATGATGGGGAGTGTTCTGTATTTTGAAGAGAATGAGACCAATGGTCGATTCGACCTCACCTCCTCTTACAATGTTTGGTCAGATTATATACATGATTTTCTTTGAACTAGAGCATGAATCTTCATGCGATGATCATCTTCCAATAGTTATTGTGTTTTTATATTTTTTTTCATCTAAATTTTCTAGTTTTCCAATAGTGAGAGAGGATGATTTTTTATAGAATTGGTTCTAGGTACCTAGAATATATCTATTCCTTCTTATCAAATAGAAGTATCTAAATTGAAGGATTTAAAGAATCAGTTATATGACTTGATGTCCAATGTCTTTATTTGAGAAATTCTATCACCTTGGTCTGTACTCATGATTTTCATTAAGAAAGATAATGGAACCCTTTTTATGAATTTTTTAGTGAAATATAAATAAATTCATGGTCACGAATAAGAATCTATGACCCAATATTAATGAATTTTTTGATCAAATAAATGGGGTTAAGTGGTCCACTAAAATTTACCTTTGTTTTGGTTCTCACCATATTTGAAACAAGTCGTCTGATATCCCTCTGACCACATTCAAGAGAATGTATAACCATAATAAGTACCTTGTAATGCCTTTTGGTCTAACCAATGGTCCTCCACAGTTTTTGTTTTTGATGTACATGATTTTCTACTAATACATAAAATATTTCATTGTAGTCTTTTTTTATTACATATTGTTTACACTAAAATTGAGGAGGACCATTTCCTTTATTTGGGAGTAGTTATGGACATCTTTAGAAATCACCAATGTTATTCCAAGATATAAAAATTTAATTTTTGGATTTGGGAGTCAATTTCCCAAGGTAATTTGTTTCTGAATAGGGTATCTCAGTTTCTTATGAGAATGTGAAAGTTTTCATGTCATGGGAGGAACCAAAAAACATCATTAGGATTCAAATATTCTTGGGTATTATAGGGTATTACTGCTGGATTTTGAAGGATTTCTCAATTTTTTCTTCTATTTTAACAACTCTTAATCCATATTGATAAATATTAAAATTGGAATCTAAATTTCAGGATTCCTTTGATGTATTAATTTCATTTAAGAATTTAGAACCAATGTTTATTATTATATAGTTCAGAAAGGAAAATGTAGTATTTTATGATGCATCATGATTGTGTATGGGTTGCATTACCATATAGTTTGATCATGTGGTATACTTTGGTTCTCATAATTGTTGACCTCTTGAGAAGAAATATCCCATACATGATATCAAACCTCATCATTGGGATAAAAATTCTTAATATTTTGTTTAATTAACTTTTTGTAGAAAGGATTTCCATATAATTTGATCATAAAATCAAGATTTATTACTTCTCAAAAAAAAATATTAAATCCTTCAATGGAGTAGATGTGAGAAGTAACTTTATTATTTTGAATTTAAAATTTCCTACAACCCTAGTAAATGAAATGTCATTATTGAATCTCTAAGTAGGATAATTACATGTTGAGCCATGAAATTATATTATATGGAGTGGAACATCAAGGATCTCTTTACTTAAATGCATTTAGGACTCTAAGAGGATGATACCATGATTTATTATGTGTGTTTACTTAACATCCTCTCTTATCATGATAATTGTCATGAAGAAATATATTAATGATGATTTCCTAGGAAATATGGATTGTTTATATTTTGGGAAGACCATCAATGAATTGTCTCCATCTTATAAGGGAATAATTTACATTAGGAATCTCTATATCATTCTATTTCCATAGAGGAAAGATTTTATGGGGGTTATAATCATTCACTATGGGTGTTACACCCTTCCACAAAAAATATTTTTTACTATATGAAGCATCAATTATAGTGGAAAGGCATGAAAAAAGAAATTTCTAGTTTTTTCTCATTATTTTACTTGTCCATAGATTAAGGTCGAATATAAAAATCCTTTAGGTATACTTCATCCCCTTCAAGTTCTAACATGGAAGTGGTATGATGAATTAATGGATATAGAGGGAAGGTTTCTACATAAACCTCAAAGAAAGAGTGTGATTTGGGTGGTGATTGATTTATTGACCAAATCAACTCACTATAATTCCATTCATTATACCACCATATTAAATGACTTGGAATATATATATATATGTGTGTGTGTGTGTACGATCTCATTAGATTACATGGAGTTCCATCTTACTTGCTCTTTAACTGGATCCTTGATTCAATTCACTTATTTATAATGTACTCTAGGATGTTATTGGATCCCATTTAATGTTTAAGACAATCTACCATCCTTAGATAGATTGTTAGACATAATATTCAATAATTATTATGGAGAAAATTCATTTTTCTTGTATCCTTGAATTTAAAGGATGATGGGATTCCCATTTGGGATAGATTGAATATACCTACACTAACAGTTACCATCTATCTATTAAGATAGAACCCTTTGAGTCCACGAATGGATGTCCTTGTAAATCACTACTTTACTTGTCAGTGATTTTGGTTATTTCCTTGGTGAGACCTAGTATTCTACATGAGATGATAGAAAAATTCAGTTGATTTATCATAGAATAATAATATAATAAATTATATATTAGAAATATATTGATCATTGTCAATTCCATTTGAAGATCTCGGATAGTTACTAGGTTTTTTTAGAGTCACACCTCGATTTGGTCATCAATGACTTAGAATACCTAGGATGCTGGAACAATGATATATGTTTGTATTTTCTATTTTTGATTATATTTGAATGGTGTCATACCATTTGGATTATCTATAATAGATTACATTATCCCTTGATTTTTTTCATGCATCCCATCTCAAGAAGTATATTTCAAGACCATATCATGTATTGAGTTGTGAGGACATTGATGAGGAACCCGATATGATTATGAATAAGATGCCATTTCGGATTATCTATTCTTAGATAAATGTTATTTAATAAATTTCCATATCCATGGTATGGTTTCCATTGAAACATGGTTTAGATTATCATGAGATACGAGAGTGTGGGGCTATGATTAAAGAGAAGTGGATCCACCTCCTGAATATGGAGTATTTTGGATAGTATTTCTAGAGGGGATAAAGAATTTATAGTGGGGTGAATTATAACATCTCTACATGAAATTTTATGTATGATCCATGGTTTATTTTATTTTAATTAATCTTTAATTTAATCTCTCATTATGTTAATGATTATTCGACCTTTTACCTTGGTTGAACCTTTTTATGGGGTGGGGAAAATGGTTTTGATTAATGTTTAAGAGGATGGGAGTTTTTCAAGTAGTTTATCATTCAATTAGAAAAGGACATATAGCCAATGCTGATATAAGAGGTCTATTGGATAGCTATCAAGGTCCACTAAGCAATTGGTGGAGAGACAACAGTAGATTTTTTCTATATGAATCCCACTAGGTAGATAGAGTGGTCCACTAGCCAACCGATGGGTGGATGACAAAAATGGGTTCCTATGAGATTCTCATCAACCTGCTAATATGATCACATTGTCCTATTAGTTTTAGTTCTAGAAATCTAGGAATTCTCTTAAGCACCATTATCTTGCTAGTGAGAGATTGTGGTTACATGGTGATGCCAATTTTGGATATTTTGGCTTGGGTAGTACCATAATATTTTTATATTAATATCTAGTTAACCACTAAATACCTCTCCATTGAACCAAATTTTACCAAAATCACCTTTGAGGATCTCTAGAGGTGAATATTTCCTTTCTGACCATGATTCATTAGGATATAAGTTTAAATTGATTTTTTTATATATTATAATATGTGTAATATCAATTTGATTTTTATTACTCCTTTCCTTCACTCTATCACTATTTATGAGTAGTGGATCCTCATGTCAATGATTGATCTAGATCTAAACATGAATAAATGTGGTTATTTTATCTTAATAATTCATTCCATTAACTAACTATTGGTGGATCAAAGGTTGGTTGATTGTTGATCCAATATTTGTGGTATGTGGTTTAGTAAGGGAATTTATATAATTTGAAACCATTATTTCTTTATTAATTTGAAATGGATTTCCAATTTATTTACAAAGCCTGATTTGAGTCTATTCGTAAACATTTTTTAAATGGCATGGTGTGTGATGAAATCAATTTGAAAATGGATTTTGATATAATGTTTTTATTTTTATAAAAATGATCCTAAATTGAAATGAATTATTTGAAGAGTTAATTTGATACTGAATTTTGAAAAGTGATTTCTTGAATAAATTATGATTTAGAATGATATGAAATGATTTGAAAGACATGAGTTGTTTATGGAATTCATTTTATGGTTGTTTTTTAAATGAAATGGATTTTTTGGTAAAATGATCTTGGGCCAAAATTAAAAAATTGATTGAAATGAATTGTTATTTATTGAAATTAATGATATAACAATGTATCATTGATTATCTTGAAGCACATAAGAGTCCGTGTAGTTATGAGGGAGGATATGAACATAGGAAAAAAATGTTATCTAATAATGAATTTATGATAAAATCAATACTAAACTATGATGAGGGAAGGGAGTTTATTCATTGGGGTATTCTCTTATTCCCCTAGGACTTGATATATAGAGAGTGTGTGTACACCTGGTGCCATATTTCACATGGATTGTCTGGATCCCTATTAATGGAACAAAGTAACCCAAGGTTTTATTAGAATTGTGATATATTTGAAAAAATTATACATTCCAATTTTTTATTGATATACTTATTAATTTATATTTAGATAGAAATTATTATTAATTATTCTTTTGACAAAGATGCATATATATCACTATTTTGACATAATGCACATTTTTAACTATTTTATTATATCCATTGAAATGTTTTTATAAATCCTACTATGATATTAACTATGATATTATTTCCATTATTGATTTATTAAAAATTGAGTATACATGTTTTACTTGATATATATTTCTTATCAAATACATTATATGGTCCTACTGAGATTTTTTTCACACCCCCAACCTTCACCTTCAGAAATTTTTATAATTTTTTTTCTAGGTCAAGGGAAATAAATGAGATATCTTATTGGGGTGGATTTTATTGATTATCATGACCATTGGAGTTAGTGGTTTCCAGTGGATCATGTGATACACTTTTCACATGGAGATATGGTGATGTTATTTTTGATGGTTTGATGTGAGGAATTGGATGACATAACATTTTTTAGACATGTATTTATCTATTGGTTGTACTTTTCTCATGATGAGTGTTTGGAAAACTTAATGTATATTGATTATTATAAGTTATTTTGACATGATGTGTTTTTATTATGGTGAAATAATTCCCTCTTGTTTTATTATGTCTAGACTCTAGTTGGCAACCCATAGGGATCGATATCACACTTTAGGACATGAGTGTATTGGTTTGTCTACCATTTAGGTGGTCTGTATTTGTTAGTTAATGAAAAATTGGTCTCCTATGGTGGTTTTGTACTTCCTTGGATGTCAGTATACTATTATAGATTTCTTGGTAGTTTTATTACAGTTTTTTATGACATAAGGTGAAGGTTATGTGTCGGTTTCTAGAAATCTAACATCATAACAAGCCTTAAACTACAAAAGGCTACATGGAAATTTTTCCTTTGAGGTATTGTTTTATCTAAATATAATTTTTTACAATGATTTTATCTATTTTTTTATCAGTTGAATTATTAATGAGAGGGTTGAAGATATCATGTCTCTTGAATTAATTTTCCCTTATTAACTACTGATGTTGTGTAGTACCATTCCCACAAGAAGATGTTTAAAAAGAACTCAGGAGGGATATTATGATGAGCCATGATATGTGAACCCTTTGGTTGGTCAGAAACATATGGAGTTTATTATATATATGGTATATACTCTGGGTTATGTAGCTACACCTCTTCCAATTTAGTGTGCATAGGTTTTACCTTGAAGGAATGTTAACATAGATCATTAATTTTATTTATTACTTTTGAAGCCATTATTTTTCCAACAGACCAACAATCCTTAGGAGACAGAGGTGTGGTTGAGAAATTTTGGGAAACACATTGAGTTCTTAGAGTGTCCAGATTTTGTTAAAATGAAATTTTCCTACTTCAAACTTGAAGGTCCAAGAAAAAATTGGTGGGATTCTCTAATTTTAGAAGTGAAAATGTAGGTTTGAAGTGGAAATAATTAATGTATATTTTTATTGAGAAATACAATATAGAATTGATATTTTTTTCTATGTAAATTTAGTTCCTAAAACATTATCAATGTGAGTATATAATGACATAGTAAGGAAATCATGTTCTAAACATGATAATTTATCACCTAAGGTGGCATCAAATGAGAAGGTGAATGCCCATTGGTTTGATATGGGTATTCAATTAGATATCCACTTTCATTTTTTAGTATATAATATAACCTAGAATGAATTTTTTTTGGATAGATCTATGGTGTTGAAACTCAACATTACTAGTAATTTAAGGTTAGAGGGAGTTACCCATACTCTTTTTGGTAGATTTAGTGGTCCATTTAATTGAAATGGGAATTGGGATGATTCTGAAGGTTTAAATAATGGTGGTGGATCTTAGAAACAAAAATATTATAAATCCTATATGGTATTTCATAATATACTACTAACTGTTTTCCAATGTGGTCAATTTGGGAACTCAAAGTGTGATTTCATAGAGGCATCAGAGATATATAGATCTTGAAGACACCCAAGTCTCCTACTATGGGTTTTCCATGTTTTTAGTGCCCCATATCGTGTTATAGAATCTATAATACAAAGAGGATAATTTATTTAGTAATATACATCAAGAAAAAAATGGGTTCTAGCCATTTGAATTTGGAAATAACATTCTACATGTAGTTGATGATTCTCTAGTGGAAGATGATTCAAGCCTTGCATTATTGAGAGGTTCCATTAACATTGTTTTATCTTTAGTGATTCAATTATTAAATAATAGTGCCTCTCATTGTATAATATTTACCAATATTTTTGAACTATTGAATCTCCCTACAGATCTCATGCCTTATGTAATAGAGTTTGAAACGCTTATCGGGAAGAAGAGAGGGAAGGGTCTTCAATGATCTTCTTGTATATTATATTTATTATAAATTGTTCTCTTTTAGGAATATTGTTTTACCGATATGAAATCTATGGTTGTTATTTTTAGGATGTATTAGTTGATTACTCATAAAGCTCATATCAACTAGTTTCTATAGTGGGACTTCTTTACAACCCTCGATGGGAAGTGTCATTTCTTTTAGGAAGAATGGAACCCAAGGTCAACTTAGGCTATACATATTTACAGAGTTTTATAGGATGATATCCTTATTCTACTTTAATCTAGATAAGGAATATTCATGTGGTTATCTTCCTCCAATTTTATTTTCTATATTTTTTTATATCATAATTTTCTAGTTTACTATTGGGGATAGATGTGGATTTTTCTCTTGATGTGGAGCCAGGTACCCTGCCTTTGTCTATTCACTCTTATCATCATGAACCGATTGAACTAAAGGATTTAATGACATATTTAGATGAAATGATGTCCAAGAGATTAATTCAAACTATTTTTTATTGGGTATCAACCTTGTTTTTCTCCAACAAGGATGATATAACCCTTCATTTATTAATTTATTATCAAATTATTAATCACGTTACATTTAAGAATACATACATGTTTTACCATATTTATGACTTGTTTTATCATCTAAAAGGGGAGAAGTGGTTTAGTATGAATTATATTCAGTATAGTTATCACCAATATATAATAAAGGATTATGATATCCTCAACACCACTTTTAAGAGTACGAAATCCCACTATGAGAACCTTGTTATGACTTTTGGTCTTACCAGTACTCCTACTATGTTTATGGAATTATTGAATAATGTTTTACACTAGAAGATACATTATTTTTTTGTGGTATTTTTCAATGATATCTTGTCTAATATAAAACTGAGAAGGAGAATGTACATCATATGTGAGAATTTATAGATATCATGATAGATAACCCACTTTATCCCAACCTATAAAAATTACACTTTTAGATTCTGGATGTAATGTTCTCAGTGAACATCATTTATGAATAGGATATATAATTTGATATAGAGAGGTAAAATATTTAATGTCATGTTATAAACCATATAACATCATTAAGATTGAGAGCTTCTTGGTCCTAGAAGGGTATTATAATTTGTTTGTAAAGGATTTCCAAAAATTTAATTCTTTATTGGTTGTTATCAATCATAATGGAGTAATTTTCATTTGGTATTAAAAATTGTAAGATTCCATTACTAAGTTGAAGCATAATTTGACTTTAGTGACATTTTTGACTCAATTAGAGGCCATTTAAGGCTATTTGGTCTTCTATAATGCATTAGGGTCAATTTTGGGTTGTTCTATAATGTAGTGAGGTCATGTAGTGTCTTATAATTCTCTTTATATTCCACAATAGGTGAATAATTATCCTACAAATCATCTAAAACTTATAGCTATAATACATGATCTTAAGAGTTAAAGGAATTATCTTTTTTGGAGAAATGTTTACCATCTACTCTAATAAAAAATGTATGAGTTGTATCTTTTGACAAAAAGATTTTAAATTTCATTGAATGTGAAGGGTATAATAACTTCTATATCATAACATTTAAATTTACTACTCCCCTAGTAAGGGAAATGTTGTTATTGAAGATATGAGTAGGAAAATTCCATCCCATTCCATGAATGAATATTTCAATAGTAGAACCACATGTTTTATTTGCATTCTTGATTTTTGGAGTCCAAGAGGACGTGATAAAGGAATGTTTTATGAGTATTCAGTCAATATCATCTGAAGTGGCATTTATTTCTTATTTTTTTCAAACATATATTTTTATATATTTTACTAATTTTTAATATATAATGAGATCATAATGAAAGAATATCTAATGTTTTTTGTATTGAAGTTTAAAATATTATTCATTAAATATTTTTTGAAAAATAAATATTTTGTTTTACTTAATGATTACTTATTCTTGATTTTAGGTTTATTTTATTGAATTGTTATTATTAATGTAATAATATTAAAGTGAATTTATTATTGAAATAAAATATTAATTGATATTGTTAAAATTTCATTGTATTTTGTTTTACATCTCTATATATTTTTTAATTCACTTTTATTGAATTTTTTATGCAGAAACATATTCTTCAATTGAATATAAAAAATTTCTATGTTGCTAGATTTTCATGTATAGGTATTTCCATGTAATTGATTTCCCATATAGCATATTATTTTTATTCATCTCACATATCTAATTTCCAAGTGCCTCTATATTTCTAAATTTCCCTAGATACTATATATATGATTATTACTTTATAAAAGCTAAGAATGTGTCCCTGTATCCATTTCCTAGAATATTTCATGTATCAAATTGTGAAGCAACAACTACATAGAAAAATATTGAATAGTAGTTCTATATATCCATTTCCACGAATAGTAGTCTCCATGGAAAATTCTCTGGGGTAACCATATAGAATATTGCATTCATGTACCCAAATAATAGGATACGTTAGATATAGCTAATGATAAGAGTCACGATTATTTTATTTTTATTGAGGTAGAATAATTTAAACTAAAGTAGTGTTACTTATCATAAAAAATTTGAATAATTGTTCAAGGATGAAGAACAATCATGTTCAAAGAACTAGTTGAAGGATACAGTAATGACAATGATGAATTTGGGGTTGTGGTTAAAATTTAAATTTGTGTTCAATGTTGAATCATTCTAAGGAAGACAATTGATCCTAGAATAGAACATAGATCAATAAATAATACACACACGTGATCCTTTTTTGTTGAAGGAATTTGAATAGAGATTATTCAAATATGGGGTTCTAATGCTTGATTAAGAACATTAAATGTTGATCATGTCTGATGATAATGTTAAATGGTTTGAGATATCAAAGACTAGATTCATCTATATGTATAATATTAGCTCAATGAATCCCATATTTGTGTCGTAGTTTGAAGTCGTTGCATGACTAGAAGTGGATGAAAAACTCAGTGGAAAAAGTTACAAAAAAATTCAAAATATAAGATGAAAGATGATAAACCAAACTTTTTTGAGGAAGTTAAATCATCTTTGAGTGTATCTGAGAACATGAATAGAAGAATCTCGATCAATGGATTCTTTTAAGATGAATATTGTTTTTTTATAATATATTTTTTGGTGATGATGATAGGGATTTTATATCTATGATAATGTGGGATTGCAATTGTATAGTAGTGCATTTCATCTACCCACCCATTTACTTTAGTGACGTTTTAGTATTCTACAGATGGTATTTAACATTGAGGTCTTGGGTTTAGACTTGTGTTCTTATGGGAGTAAGGATGTTATAAAAAAATAAGGCCAAACTAAAATTGAGCTCTAGTTATTTGAGTCAACCATTGATTAATTCATACTAAAAATAATTAAGTTCCATTATCCAAACTCATTTACTAAATACATTTTTTAATTTGATGATAGCTATAGGGATAACACTGAGTTTTATATATATGTCCCAATGAAACATAATTCAACTATATGTTATGGATATTTAGACTATTTACTAAATTTCAGGAATATATCCATTTCACTAAGGGAGATATTATATTTTTTAAAATCTAATCAGTTATTATGTTAGTTGACTAAAAGGATATAAATGATACTTTTAGTGGAATTAATGATAAGGGAGTCTATTATAAACATGAACACGTTATGGTATTTCAATGAAAGTAGATATAGAGAGGTGGAGAAATTAGTGGATGAGCTTATCAAGGAGAGTAAGTTCAAGGGAAAACTTTCCATATTCTTCTTATTTCTTTTCCTATTGATATTTAATTCTTATATTTTTTGATTTCATAATTATTTTTGGATAAATATTGACTGGGGAAATTATGTTGTTTTAATTCGTATTTTTATCCTTCATTTGTGAAATTTTTTCAAATTGAAATCAACTTATTTATTTTTCACAATTAAATGTGTTTTATACTTGATGAACCACAAAATCATTAGATTTCAGGTCAACCTACTCGATAGAGATTGTTATTACATGTTATTTCATTGATTTCAATTTTAACTTCTCAATCAAATTCATAAATTAACCAACCAATTCAAATTTCATACACATTTCATTCTTTCTCATTCTCAGCTAATCTATTTTCTTTCTTCATTAAGAGAATTATCCCTTCAAATAATCTACTCCAGTAATCATTTTTTCATTAAGAAAATATGTAAATTTATGATGATTTATTATGATTTTTCTGATTTGATTAGTTTATTACACCACACTCACAATTTCCTTTTCTATGGATTCAATACATTGTTTGATGATATCTAGTAGTTTTTAGGTTAAAATTTAAAATATTCAATTACATATCCACCGAAGTTTTTGGAACCATTTGTAGGAAAGGATTCATGTATCCAAAAGAAAATAATAATTATATAAAAAAATTCTTACTAAATTTTTTTTAAAAGATAAAAAAAATGTTAAAATAAATCTATTTTAGGCTAATATAAATTTTTATTCATCACTAAATGCATACAAAAAATATCAATAACTCAATACTTAAAGCATAAAGAGCCATAAATTTAAATATATTAAATATATCAAAGAATAGGAAAAAAATTGAAATGAAAAATTTCAGAGGGATATTTGTGGAAGTTAATTAAAAAGATATTCCACATGAACTAATTATATAGGGATAAGAATGACCTTGGATTAGGGGGTATCAACACCCTCAAGTGTCAATCAATCCAATTTTAATTATACTGACCACTAGATCCTGAAAATATGAGTTGAAATAGTCTTAAATTTTATTTCTTCTTATATTTAATTAAATTCTCAATGAAGAATAATTATATTTAATTTGATACTTCTGTAACTTAGTATATCCATTTACTCTATATGACCTCATTGTGTATGATCACAAGATGAGGGTGCTACCATTTTTTCTTAAAGGTAATGATAAAAATTGGTTCTTAGGATTACATAAAAACATGTTTTAGACCTATAAATAAGTTCATCACTGATTTATGATGAAATTTTAGCCAATTAGTTTAAAAAGAAAAATAATTTACTAGATCATATGTATTTATCAAGATGATGGATATTCCATTCATGAGTATTAATACCAGTTTAGGGACTTTCATAGATATTTCCCTCATTAATAGTTCTCTTATCACGATCTTAAGGATATTTTCTATTACTGATTTTTCTCCTACAGTCAAAACATAGATAACCAGTTAGCTAGGGGAAATTACAATGGAAAAACTGATGAAGAGTAAAGTCATATTTTTAATAACCATACCTGAATTCACAACAAAGATATTCTAGATGAAGAATAGTGAATAGAAGAGGGAACAATTCTGATTCAGGTATAGATGTAAATGCTCAATTGTCTCAAATAAAGTAAAAACTACTATATATAATGAACTAATGTTGTAATTTTTTTAACCTTGTGGAATTTCCAAACTATATCTATCCTTATTAAGAAAAATTCTATCAATGAGGTATGTTTTGGAATACAAAAAACATTTCCCAAACTCGGATAGGTCATCCCAATAATAATAAAATCTTATATTTATAGGATATGGTCCTTGGATTAATTCTAGAGATTATCCCTATTTGACCAATTTCAGTCCTAAATACAAGATCCATTACAATATCTCCTAAAAATATCAAGAAATTCATATGAAACCTACCACCCCTTGTTTCCAAAATCAACCAAGACACAAATTTCAAAATCAATAGAGGGCTGAGTAATCCAATTCCCAATGGAATTTGAAGGGAAATATTCATTCAAGATAAATTATATGTTAATAATATTTTAATTACAAGTGGCTAAATTATACTTAAAAAAGATACAACATGATTTAAAAAATGGAAGAAATTGATGATAAAATTCCTACGTTTGAGTCGAAAATGGGTCAATCGGATAAAAATTTAGCTTTCTGATATAAAGGGAAACTACAAAGAATAACTGAAATGATCTCTTGGTATTGATCATGGATTTAGTTACTAGTATGGTTTAAAAGCTCAAAAGGAAGTTATATTTGACCATAATAATGTTTAAACTAAAATTTGGAAGAATTTTTACACAAAAATCTAAGAAACCATTATATTGGAATGTGGAAATAACTATTGAGAATAATATAAATACAACTATTACACAGAAAAATACAAATAAAAAGATTATAAAATGAAAAATAATAAAGGTAAATAAAATTTTGAAGAAGAAATTGGGGAATTAACTTCTTTTCTTAGTAATTGTTTCTTATCCATCCCTTTCCCTCAATGATTGAAACCTGAAAATAAAAAACCTAAACTTCCAGAATTCCATAGGATTTTTTCAAAAAACATATTGAGAATATTCCATTTATATAATATTTTGTTAAAATTTTTTAATATCTAAAATATCTCATGAAAATTTTTATAAATAATATTTTTTTTAATAATTTTTTAATCACATCCTCACTGAAGTGTGCAGTGTCATTATTCAAAATAAAGTCCTAAAAATATAATGATCTAGATATTTTTCTTATCACCTACACCTTGGAGAAAAATGGTTTGTTAAACTATCTATGTGACCTAAGTCAATGGATAAATGTTTTAATATTTGTGACTAAAATAATTATAACCCGCAAAAATTGATTTAAAACCATATAACCAATGTTTCACACATCCTATAGTATAGTTGATGAACTTCTTGTAAGAGTTGGAAATAGTTTCCTACCTGATCATTTTCTATTCCTAGATATGGAGTTTGATAAAGAATTACCTATAATTATTGGTAGGACCTTCAAATACATATAAGGAGCTGTTAAAAAATTTGGGAAAGGATAGTTTTATCCTAATGTTTGGTTATCAATGGGATGTGTTTTATGTGTTTAAAAATGATAAAGAACAACATTTGGTGTTAAATATTCATGATTTGAAATATTATAAGATGAGGACTCATTAAATAATCATGAATATATTTTTAAATTATATTTAGCTGCATATAGATGATGAGAATAACTTTTACCTTCATTTTGTAATTGTTCAAAATGAAAACCTTGATGGTCTTCTCTAGTTGGACAAAAACACTATTCTATATTTGGAGATCTATCAGGAAGATATATTTTATATTCTTGAGGATAGAAAATTTATGTGGGATATTTATGTGGAATTTATTACTTTATACAAAATTTTAGTCCATTTTGAAAAACTTGAGGTAAATTTTTTATAACACTATGATGAGTTTTATAAGGCACACAACTTTAAACCAAATCTAAACACATAATATAGTGAGTTTTTCACTTTGGAAATTTTTGAGGAAAAAATTAATTTTGACCGTAAAATTCAAAATATTTTGATTTTTCAAACTCAATTTAAAAAACATGTTGAATAACTTGGTCCTCCTATGCCAAAAAGATTACCATATAGTTAATAGAAATGATAAATTATTCTTAAACCATTTATTTAGAAAATGAAATATTAATTTCTATGTGTGAAATCATCACTGTATATTATAATATATGCGGAATTAGATGAAATTTATGAGTAAATATGGTTAATTGGGTTAAAGAAGTAAGAAAATTCTATAGGATAGACCATTTTTAAAATTAAAATAATCAAAACATAATTTTCTATAACTATTATACCTATGGAACCGAATCATATACCATGAAATGATGGTCAAAAGAGATTTAGTCTAGGAAGGAATGGGTTTTAAGGGAATAAATATTCGAGATGCTAGATGCAAGAATCATATATTATATCCTAAATAGTTTTTAGCTCATCTTAGTCCATTTTTTCAAATTAAATGAGGTTTGCTATTATTATTAATTATAAATATTAATAAATACATGTTAGAAAAGCTACAAAATGGAGTTTTTGTATAGATTGAAGAAATATGATTTATAAAACTATAAATGATCATTTTTTGATAATTTTTTTAGATAAAATGCTTAAGAATCTTACTAGGAATGTGTTTTTTGTATTTTTATTCTGGTTAAAGCCATATTTATCCTTCCCTAGAAAACCAAGTTAAAAATACTTTCACGTTCGTATTTGAAACATGTTATTACCATAGAATTCCCTTTGGACTGTGTAGGGCCCTAACCTTTTTTAAAACATGAATGATAGAAATAATTTTAGACAGGATTTAGAGTATCATTGAGGTTTTAAGGGATAGATTTTCCATTTATGGAAGTACTATTAATATATTTTTTCATAATTTGGTGCTTGTTTTGGAGAGATTCTTGGTGATAAATCTAATTCTCAATAATGAGAAAATTTAATTTATGTTTATTAATGGAATTATTATTATCTATAAGGTATCTAAAATAGTAGTAGATGTTTATAATGATAAAATAGAGGGTTTTTAGAAGCTTAATCCTCATATAAATTTCACAGGCATTAAAATATTTTTTTCACCAAGTTAGTATTTACTATAGAGTCATAATTTTTTTTCTAAAATCCTTAGCCATGTTTTCTCAATTTTATAAATATATAACATTATTGTTTTCTAAATAATGTATAAAATATTTTATTCATATTAAAGAGAAACTCAATTCTCTACCCATAATCACTAAACCCAATTGGAAGTTTCTATTTGAACTTTTTTCTGATGTAAGTGAAATTGTAGTAAGAGTTGTTTTATGACAGTGGAACAATATGAAATTTCATGTAGTGGTCTATTATAGCTGGTTAATAGATAATTCCAAATTAAATTACACAATTATTGAGATGGATTCATTGGATTTAATGTTAACTATGTAAATATTTAGTAAGTACCTAATTGATTCCAAATTATTAGTTTCCATAGACTATTATTCTTTAAAACACGTACTATCTTAAAAATTGGAAAATCCATGGTAGATTAGATGGATATTTTTTGTTGTAGAATTTTTTTTAAAAAATTTAAGATAATCATGGAGAATAAAATTTAGTGGTTTACCATTTCTCTAGGTTGTTTAGTATTCAAAATTGTGATCATGGGGAGATAAATTAATTTTTTTTATAGAAACAAAAATTTCTAGCTATTTTAGTCAAAACAACTACTTAGAATGTAGATTTTTCAAATATATTGTATTTTTGAGAAATCCAAAAATATATGACTCATAACCAATGGAATAAATTAATTCATAAGTTAATATAAATATTTTTGATGAACCTTTTCTTTTTAGGAGTTATTTTGATTATATAATATATATATATATATATATATCTGAGGAAGAAATGATTCCCATTTTCGAGAGTTATCACTCATCATCATGGGGTGGAAATCATATAGGATATATGACAGCTCCAAAAGTACTTAATTCTAGATTTTATTTTTCCACTATGTTCAGGGATGTTAGATTTTTAATTATGGTTTTGTGATAACTTTCAAAGATTCATGAATGTTGGTATAATATAAGAGGTTACTCAAAAATGTATTTTAAAGGTTGATATTTTTGATGTTTGGGTCGACATTTATATAATATCATTCCCATACTCCTATGGGAATGAGTAAATCTTAGTAGTTGTTGATTATTTATCCTTATGGGTCGAAGCAATGAAACTTCCAAATAATCAATATAATAGTGTTATCAAATTCATCAAAAATGACATTTTTCATGATTTTGTGTTCAAAAATATTTTATCATACAAAATGGAACTCAATATTAAATTCTATATGTTCAAATATTTGATGGTAAAATATGGATGTCTTCATAGAACTAAAAATTCATACCATGAGAAATCTATTGGAAAAGGTGAAAATTTAAGTAGGGATCTAAAACAGATCCTATTGAAAACTGTGGCTAGTTCTAGGAAATTTATGTCTTCGAAAATTTATAAATTATTTTGGTCCAATATAAATTCTTTCCAAAACTCAGTTATTATTCCCTTATTTAGTTCATTATTATAGATATCTTTTTTTACTTATGGTGTTGAAACACAAATCCTTTTAGTAAGTTAAGACTCATTATTTTTACTTTGAAACTACTGGTGAGAAGATATTTCTTGTGTTGAGTGAAATTGATGGGATTAGGAGAGAGTCTTATGAAAATATTATGATTTAAAAAGAAATGACTAAAGGTTTTCATGATTATTTCATCCAAAATAGAAATTTTAAGGTTGGATATGATTTTTTTGTCTTTGATTCTAGATGTATAATTTTTCTTCGGAATCATAAATCTTGGTGGTTTGGACCCGTCACCATTCATAGAGTTATAGTTAATGGAGCTATTGACTTGGTAGAATATGATTACTCACCATTCCTAATGAATGGATATAGAATTATGAATTACATCAAGTAGAAACCAGAGGGAATCACTTTGATCTTTCTCCATGAGGACTGAGACACCAAAATGTCTCGCAGAAGACTATAAATTTATCATTTTATGGGAGGAAACACAATGTTTTTATATTTGTTTTTTTATTTTAATGATAATAAATTTTTATGAGTTCATACCTTAGAATAAAATGTACTCTGCTATTCTAGGAAAGGATCACATTTTTATTCTTGTACATCATGGTAAAAACATTTTAGCCACGGAATGGTATTATAAGAATTTTCATTACAAAGAATATATACTATTTGGATATTTATGGATTAAACATCCATAAAAATTTTATGTAGTTATTTTAGTTTTTGAAAATTAAATACTATCATAACATTTTCATATTACAATTTTGTAAGAGTTTCATGTTTCTAATTAGAGAACCTTATAAAAATCATAAAGGGGAGTGCGTCAATGAATTCATGTGGTTAAGGCTTCACTATCTTGGTTGTTTAATTTTTTATTCTGTTCTGAATAATGTTATTCTGAATTTTATATCGTATTTCCATGAGAGTGGTTTTTTCATAAAATCTTCTCATAATTTATAATTAAGTATGGGGGAATTCCCCTATTGTTCAAAAATATAAATTGTGTTTTGGTTCTTCATTTTATGGGTGTTAGTTATGTCTTATTTATTTATCATTTAAATTTTTATGTATCTATTTTGAAATCAAGTGTTATCACCCTAAACTGTTTGAATATTCTTGAGGAAATTTTATTTTATTTTCACAAATATGATGCTTACTACTGTAAATGATTAACATGTTGTATCAAGAGTTTAATTAAAACTTTTATTGTCTGTTCAAAAGGAACAATTGATAAATTTTTTAACTTTATTGAAATTATAGTGGTATGTTGTGCGAATTTCATTTCACCCCTTGGAATTTGTTGAAATTATTTAATTACATATGTTTTTGATGAAAAAATTCAAATGTTTCTTCAACATTTGAATTCACTAATGGGAACATTATTTTATTTTAACTATGTGTGGGGGTATTAATTGATATTACATATAATTAATTGAGAACGAGTAAAAAAACACCTAAATTTTATCAAAGTTCAATGCTTTCATATGTCAATTAATTGATTGTAATGGATAATTTTTTTTAAAATTTACATGATAAGAAGATACCTTGAAGAGGTTAATTACTTATTACCCCTAAATTCAAATGAGTAAATCATTTTTATTTCCCTCTTGAAATAATTTTTTTTTGTGTTTTGATGAGTTTTATATAGTCTTTATTTATCTTTAACTTTTTCAACATAGATTTAAAAACAAAAAAATATGCATTTAAATGAATTCTGAAATAAAAATCCTTATGCAGGTTAAACATTTTTTCCTGTATTCATTAATTCTTTTATTCCTTACCTTATTTGATCAGTTATTTATATTCCCTTATAATTATTAAGTAATCTTAACCAAAAAAATGACTCTAATTATTACAGTTTATATTTATGGGATTCTATTATATTGTAGATAAAGATATTTTTTATATTTAATTGGAATAAAAATTTGATTTGGTTTAATTCATTATAAAATTGTCAAGGTTGATTATTTTTTGTGAAACATGATTTATATTTTTTATTAAAAATATTACATTTTTATGGTAAATTCATTTACTACACAAGGGAAATATATGTGGTAAAAATTTATTTGAAACCCAATTCTATGGGAAAATCTTGTAATTCAGTCTTGAGATTCATTTTATTCCATTGAATTTTATTAATGGGTTTCATTATTACAATATATTATTATGTGTGGAAGAATTGTAAGAGGAATTAAAACATTATATTTTTATATATCTTCCTTTTCAGTATTTTACATCTTTTTTAATGTAAAATGAGATCATAATGTAGGAATATTGATTGTTGTTTTTTTGAAGTTGAAAATAATTGTTTTTAATATTTTATGAGAAATTATGATTTTATGTGATTAATAATGATTGTTTCTTAGTTTTATGTTCCATTTACTGAAAGTTTACTATTGAGATGATAATCATTAGTTGAATTCATGATTGAATTAAAGTTTTTATTAGGATTATTGGAACATTATTGAATTTAATTTTAAATCATAAGAGATTTTTTAATTCAATTTTATTGAAATTTCTAGGAAACACCATCTTAATCATTTTTATATTTTAAAATTTCAACATACCAAGATTTTTTGGAATGGATATTTCTATATAATTGATTTCCAATATAGTATATTATAGTATTCTACCCAGGTAAATAAATTCAAATTGCCTCTAAGTTTCCAATTTCTTCCCTATTTCTATATAGATAAATATTGATGTATCTTAATTATTATGGTGAAAACATATCCAATTTCCTAGCAGTATTAAAATATCAAATTAAGAAGTAGCATCCAAATAGATGAATTATGGGCAATAGGCCCATGTATCTGATTTCACCAATTACAATACACATAGACTATTCTCAGGGGTAACTATGTAAAAAATTGGATTCACACACCCAATAAAATGTATATGTGAGTTTTTCTAGAGGATGATAATTTGGTTTCGTTTGTGTGAAGGGGGGATTCATGGCATTGTCCAAAGATGATCTAATTCCCAGAACCAATTTCAAGAAGTGTTTTATGATGAATTTCAATGAGTTCAGTGAATCAATTGATGGAAACAATAGGTCTAACTATGAATCAGGGGTTGTGTTTTAATGATGAATTTAATATTTGATGTTGACAAATTTTAAGGAAGATTATTGATATGATAATATATCCCATCTTGATGAAGAAGACAAAAAAGGATAATTTTATTTCTGATTTTAAGGATAATGAATGGATATTGGTCAGATATTGGTTTATGATTCTTGCTTAAGAACCTTCAGTGTTAGTATTTTTTGATGAATCTTATTGAATGTTTTTAACTTCTAATTAATGTATTCACATGTATAAAGAATATGAAACAGATGAATTCAGATTTTTTTAAATTTTTTATGTATTTTATTGATTAAAATATAATAATGAGATAATTGTTTGACATTAAAAAAACCAAATCCTGTCCGAATATGGAAGATAGTTCAGTGAAAATTTCTGAAATATTACAAGCATATTAGAGTGTATCTGAGAATGTAAATGGAATATTACAGATCAATGGAAACTTATTCATGAGTTTTTTTGTAGAATATTTTTTGGAGATGACGATTGGGAGTTTGAGTTATTAGATGTTATGGCTTCGTAACCCAACTAGAGTACAAGTTAGATACTTGATCATTTCCCTTATTAATGTTGCAGTGTTATAAATATAGTGTTTCATGTTGAGGTATTGTGTTTTTATCTCATGTACCTAAGAGATTAAGGTTTATCTTGATAAATAGAATTAGACTATGAATGATATGTAGTAATCAGAGTCAATGGTTGATGAATTCATATCCATAATGATAAAGTTCCATCATCCAAACTCATTTTCAAACAATATTTTAATTTTGATGATGGGGATAGGGAAGATAATTTGTTTCTTGTATTTTTACTAATGTGATGAATTTGGAACACATGTTAGAGACAGTTGGAATATTTACTATATCATAGGAATATATCTATTACACTGATTGAAATGTTGAGATTTAAAAAAGATTCTAAACTTATGTTAGTGGATTGAAATAATGTAAAAGTGGATTCAAAGATAATTCGGGATGGTGATGACCATTCTATATATGAAAACATCCTTGACATAAAAACATTCTAGTACTTCAAATAGTGTGGATCCAGAGTGGTTGAACTAGCAGTGTAGAAGCTCATACAAGAGCATAAGTTTAGCAGAAGACTCCCCATGTTCTTCTTCTTTATTTCATTTGTGATATGTAATTATTGTATTTATTTAATTTATAATGATTTTTGGTTAAACATTTATTAGGGAGATTATATTAACTTTTTTCATATTTTTATTCATTGTTTGTGTAATCTTTTCAAATCAAAATCAGCTTCTTCATTTTTCTCGGTCAAATGAGTTTTTGACATTAAAAATGAAAAAATCATATGATTGTTGGTTAACAAACTCAAATTTTTTAATGCTTATTTTAACCATTGATTTCAATTATAACATGTCAATCGGAGACATAAATTAACTGGATTTTTGAAAGTTTCCTCTCATTTTATTCTTCTATGTTATTTTTTCATACATTATCATTATTCTATAAGAACATCATCCCTTCAAATAATTTTCTCTGCTCATCATTTGTTTCTTTAAAAAGATATATTCAATAACATTTATTTCATTCACTTGTGTTTTTATTTTTATTTTGGTTTTCTTTCATGGAATAATATCTCCATTTCCTTCATGATGATTCAGTACCTATAATTCTATTATTTAGTAGTTATTTGGTAAACAATTTGGGATATTAAACAACACTACCACCATTCCCTTTTCTCTAGATGATTATCCATTATAAATAACTTAATGATGAGTTATGTGGAATTAGGGAATCATTATATAGTTGGGATACCATCAATGAATGGTCTATATCATATTATAGTATACTTTTCTTCAAGAACAACTATGTCATTCCCTTGCATATGGGGAAGGCTATTATGATGGATTGTCCACATTCCCAGTGGATGTTACACCAATGAATAAAAAATATTTTTTTCTTATATGACTCATAATTTATGGTGGCCATGCATGAATTGTGACATTGTTGATTTTTATTCTCTCTATTATACATTCAGTAGATTAATATTGAGAATCAAAAGACTTCTGGTCTACATCACCCCTTCCTATGATGATGTGGAAGTGGGATTAGATATCGATGAAAATTTTATTTTGATTTCAATGTAAAACTTGAAGAATGAATTTCAATTGGGTGGTGATTGAAAAATTGACAAAATTGTCTCAATTTATCCCCATTCATGATACCTCTAAAGTGTACTTTTGAAATCTATATCTTTAAGTGATTTTAATATTTCATAGAGTTTTTTATAATATATTTTCAAATATGGATCCATAATTTAATTCTCATTTTTTGAAATTCCTCAATGAAGTGATGGGATACTGGGTAATATTGAGAAATACTTACCATCATCAGATAGATTTTCATAAAACATAGGGTATACAAATTTTAGAGTATGTGATTTCTACTTGTCTCTTTAACTATAGAGGATATTAGGATTTCCATTTTGGACTAGTTGAGTTTTTCTATTAACCTAGTTACCTGTTTTCAATTAATATGAAACCATTTAACACATTATATGGATAGCCCTGTAAATATCTACTATTTTGGTTGGAAATTGGTGAATCATACTTGGTGGGATAGACTGGTTCAAGAGGTGATGAGAAGGATTCATTTGATTCATCCATGAATGGTAGTAGAACAGAGTTTGTATAATTCTTATGTTGAACATATTCAATTCCCTTTCAAGATCTTCGTTAGTAACTTGTTGTTTCTTAGTGTCTTGCCTCTTTTGGGTCATAGATGACATAATAGACAAGGTATGTTGGATCCCAGATATGTGGGACCATTTGATATTGTTGAGAAGATTGGAATATTGGTATACAGTTTAGATTTACCACCATAGATGACCTCAATCCATAGATTCTTTCATGTGTCACATCTCAGGAAATATCGATTTGGCCCATCTCAAGTCTTGAATTGGTCAAACCTTTATTTAGAATAAAATATGACTTCGACTAAGAAATCATTTATGATGATTCATTTTTATATAACAGTTCTTCATGGAATGTCTATACCCTGGGGATGGGTTCTATAGAAACATGGTTTTTATTTTTATGAGATGTAGGAGAATGGGGCTTTGATGAGAGGGAAGTTTCCTCACCCCTTTTATATGGAGTTTTCTTGATAGTATTTCATAGTGTAGAAATAATTTATGATGGGTAAAACTATAACATCCTGAAACCAACATTATGGTAATAACCTAGAAATATTATGGATTTAATTATTCATTGGGTTGATTTACATTTGTCATGTTAATTATTATTTTTCACCCTAGTTGAGCTCTTTTATGGGTTAGGTAAAGTGGGTTTTTATCCATAGTTCAGAGGATGATAGTTGTTTAAGGAGTTTAGAAATGGAGTAGACAAGGTCTTATATATAGATTGATTGTAGATGGTCCACTAACTAGATAGTGAGGTCCACCAACAAGTCAATGGAGTTCAGTTAGTATATTTTTCCCACAAGAAGCCCAACATCTAGCCAAAGAGGGCCATCGACCAGCTGGTGGGACTTTTAGAATATTGGGTATTCTACCAACTGTCACCAGCTCTCCTGTTGGAGCCATAGTCTAGATGGTGACACCAATGTGGGTGTGTTTATATTGAGAATTATAATAATTGAGTTTATTTTAAAATCAACATAATCTAGAAACAACCTACTCCATAATCCTAATTTGACCCTAATAACATTTTAGACTCTCTATTGTTGGATTTGGTTCATATAACCTTGTTTCTTCGTGGATCCATGTGTGGTTGATTAATTGCATATCCTCTGGTAAGTGTAGTCTCAATTTGATCATAAATTCTCTTGTAGTCCTATCTCTCTATCCCTATTTGATAGTGGTTTATTATTGTTTCATTGATTGATTTAGATAATTACATATTGAATTATGGCTCTAGGAATCTCACATTATCATTATATCAATTGACTCTCCATTTTTTGAACCCTGGTTGGGTAATTTTGGATCTTGTGATTAAGGTATGTGGGTTAATTATTCAATTACATTATTTTGAAACTATTATTTATTTCTTAATTTTATATATATTTCCAACTGATTAGAAAATATTAATTTTAATTATTTTATAAATTATTTTCAAATAAAATTATGTGTGTGATCAAATACCTTTGACTATGGCATTGGTAATAAAGTAATTTTTCCCAAAAATTGGTTTGAATTGAAATGAATTATTTTAATTAGGAATTTTAATTTTTCATTTGAAAATAGATTCCATGAAATTTTTTGGGATTTGAAATTTAATTAATTTATTTTAAAGGAATTAGTTTTTTATTAAACCAATTTGATGTTGGGTTTTAAAATAAAATGTATTGTTTTGAAACATGATCTTTAGGCCAAGTAAAATGATGTATTGAAAGTATTTGAGGTCAATTGAAATAAATGACACCCCCAAGAATGAATGATTACATTGAATCACAAGGGATCCTGGGTAGTTAGGTTGGTGGATATTCATGATAGTTATTTTTTTTATCTAGAAATTACATGAAAATGAAAATTATAATAAAGCACTAGGAGGGTAGTGAGTTCATTCATTAGCGTGTTCTCCAATTCTACCTACAATTGAGATATAGGAAATGTGTGAAAATCTATAGCCATATTTTACCAAGATTGTGTAGAACCATGTAACCAAAACTAACTAAACCTAGGTGTTATTATTATAGTTGTAAGAACATTGTTTTTGATAAAAAAAAATACTGTGGAATTTCCTTGATGTAATTCCATAGCAGTGCGCCTTTAGACGGCGTACGATTCTGATCCCCGAGGTGGCCGAATTTAAATTTTAAGTGTTTTCACACTGGGCATGAAAAATAAATAGGATAACTCCTAAACGGAGATCTAGATCATAAATTTGAGTGCACGGATGGGTCTGAAATTGAGTATTTACCCTAGGAACGACATAAATAATGTCCGCACGGGATGTTGGGACCCCTTGTCCATTAACGGAATGTTAAACGGATAAATAAGATAATTAATTTATTCATTTACTTGTAAAACTCATGTGTCTTTTGAACGGTTGATATGATGGGAAAACTGAGTGCACCGTTGATTCTGGAGCATGTTGTTTACCCTAGGAGGGGTGTAATTTTCATGGGTGCGGCGCTTCTGTGGAAAATGGCCACAGGTGCATTTTTGTAATTTAGTAGTATCCGGTGTTGAGTTTTATAACATTTGAACGAGGCCTCGGATTAAAATTATGAGACCGTCGTTGTGCTTGGGAGGTGGTGTTTACCCAAGGGGAGGCTTAACCTTGACCCTATCGGGAGGTTTGGACGCAGGTCTTCTAGTGGGTATTAAAAATTAATTAAATGTTAATTATTTTTCATTTCTTAAACAGAAAACCATCCCCTCCTTCACAATTTGTTTACTCTATGGTGGAAGAAGCTCCTCAATCCCTCCCCTTTCTTCAAGTCCTCCTCTCCAAGGCATTCGTGAATCCGACTCTGGCGGATCGTTCGTGAAGCTTCAGGCTATGCCCCAAGAGGTATGAGTTCTTCGTTTAAAGTTTTAATTCCCATCATCTCCTTTGAACTTGAATTAAGGCATCAAATTGTTGTTTTATCTTCAATAGATTCTCATAAATGAGAACATTACATTCTTAACTTTCTGATGCATATTTCGGGTTTAAGTTTGGAGTTCTGAGGCGTCCGTAGCTGCAAGTCGAAGATCAGTGGGTTTTTTGGCTGTTTTCCGGTGAGGTTCTAGCAATCCTGGAAGCGGCGGCCTGGGGTAGCGGCGGCCTGGCGGTCCTGGGCATGCAGTGCAGCGGCACTCTCCAGCTGTGGACGGCCAGGCATAGTGGGCGAACGGGATGCGCGAGGTAACTTCGGTCGGGCGAGCATGAGGCGCCTACGGAGGTGTCGGGTGAGGCCGAGTAGAGGCACAACGGGGATCGTGGGCGCGCGCAGTCGAGCGCGATGACCGGCCGACTATCAGCCGGTCAGCGAGAGGGGTCGGCTCACACGGTGAACCGCAGGCCGGTTCAGGCGTATGGTGGTTCGGCCGAACCGGCCCGGCCCACCCAATTGGTCTGGTAAATATTAAAACACTCATAAATTTATGATCAGGTGTCGGATTTGCATGTTGTTAGTGGCGACACATTCCTTGGTTTGAGATAGACATTTTGAGATAGTCTCTGGAATTTTTAATTCTCGAGATGAGAGGCTCGGTGGCACGACACCTACGTTAAAAGGATTGGACTTTTTTCAGGAGTTCTTGTTTTGGATGGCACAGACACATCCGATGTTCGATATGAGCACTGTCAGTGGTGTTAGGACCCTGGTTTTGAGGCATAACTTTCTAGGGTGGTTTTAGGCGTTGAATCCAGAGTTGAGGCGTGGGCCCCACAACCCTTCTTTTAAGCTACGAGTAGCGTTTAGCAACTTTTTCATCAGATGTCCACTCGGGGCATGCGAGCTGTCGATTTTGGGTGTTTTCTCAAGGTCATTGCAATGGAACAATCTGGACACTTTAATTATGCATGATGTTGCGGCCCCCATGGGGGTCGTTTTGGGAGTTGGTGGTTATTTCTATCTTTATCACAGGGTGTCTGTTTCGTACAAGTGGATAGTCAATCCTGTGTACTTTTTCAAGAGGATCGCAACAGTGTAATCCATTTGTTGCGCTTTAGGACCGTGATGCGGGTCCCACGTAGCACAGATCATGTGCGGTATAACGAAATGAATCTTTTTCTCTGGACATCCATTCCATACAAGTAAGTAGTAAATTTGACATGTCTTTCCAAGGAGATCGCAATAGTGTGATGCACCTGACTATTTTCGGGACCGAGGCTCAGGACCACGGGACGTTGTTCAGGCGTAAAGCGGTGTTGGATGTCTTTTCCATAAGATTTCCATTTAAGGCAAGTAAATAGTCTATCTCACGTGTTTTTTCTATGAGGATTACAATGGTACGATCCATTTGGATGTATAGAGACTCATTCAAGATCTCATTTATTGTAGAAGCATGGAAGGTGTACCGGTGGTAGTTCTTCTTACGGTGTTTGTAGAGAACCCTTGGGGTGTGATCACGTTCACTCTCGTGTGAGTGAAGTTGATTTTTGAAGATATGTGGTTGGCCATACTAGGGTCGTGGAGGAAGCAGGTTGAAAAAATTGCATTTATGCCTTTTTGGATTGATATTGGGTGTCGTTTGCACGATAGCCCTTGGGCTAGGAATGTGGAAAACTTTGGGAGTATATGGGAATTCTTGGAGGTACATGTTTTACTTTTCTACCTGATAATGTTTGTAAGCTTGGTTTGGAGATGTTTTTGGGCCACACATCGTGTGGGCCCCTTGTGCATGTTTTGTTCTACTTTACGTACCTTAATCTCTCGCGACATAGTGGGTCCCTCTGTTCATGATGGTTTAGACCAGCAGGGTTGAGTGGTTTCCCCTGGTTCTGTTATCGACAGTGTGATCGGTAGTGTTTTTTGGGTTCCCTTTTTTACCATCATCCTTGTGAGATTTTAGTATCACGTTCATTCATGATCCCTGGTAGTGTTTTCGTGGATTTGGTGTGACCAATACATTACATGCGCACTGATCCTCTACCCATGAGGTTGTTTCCAGTAGGGCACATTTCCCTAGTGAGCCTCAGTGTAGGTTCCCTAGCCGAGTATCAAGATCATATACTCTTTCCGCGATCTACTGTGATGTGTTTCCCTAGGTAGAGCAGTTTCGGGTTTACCCTCCAGTGGGGCTGGGCAGTGGGTTGCTCATCGACTTCTTCGGGTTTACCCTCCAGCGGGGCTAGGCAGTGGATTTCTCATCAACTTCTTTGGGTTTACCCTCCAGTGGGGCTAGGAAGTGGGTTTCTCATTGACTTCTTAGGGTTTACCCTCCAACGGGGCTGGGCAGTGGGTTACCTGAAGACCTCTTATGGTTTACCCTCTAGCAGAGACTGGGCAGTGGGTTACCCAATGACCACTTAGGGTTTACCCTCCAGCAGAAACTGGGCAGTGGGTGACCCGATGACATCTTAGGGTTTACCCTCCAGCAGAGACTGGGCAGTGGGTTACCCAATGACCTCTTAGGGTTTACCCTCCAGTAGAGACTGGGCAGTGGGTTACCTGACGACCTCTTTCAGACTTAGTACTTTCTACTAGGCTAGTTTGTGGCTTTTCTCCATGACTATTGGAGTAGGACCCTTGGTTGTACGTGTCTGTGATGTGACAACTTTGACTTGAGGACCTATCGACTGTGTGATAGTGACGAGGTGTGGTTTGACTTTCCCCAGAACACTCAAGAATGAGGGGTGATTTCCGCAACGAGACGCGTCCTTATGACGTGACCTAATACTATGATGGCGAGTCAGTGCTGCCCAAAGCGGATAGTATCAAGGTGCGTTGAATTGATCCCCATGGCTTGCAGTTCGGGGCAGACGGGTGGGATGTTGGGCATCGATGGTGTTTACTTTTGGGACTATTGGCTACTCACATTCTTGGTCTGAGATACAGGATGGATATCCCCTTAAAATCTTGTTCGGGTTTTCTTGTTCGAGCATATAGATATGTATATACCATGTTATAGTGACCACTTCTTGGGTTTTGGTTACTCTCCTTCTAGGAGAGGTGAATACACGTGGGGTATGCCACGTGCTTTACGTGTCTAGGTTCTCATGGTTGGACGATTCTACTCTCCTACTATAGGTAGCAAAGACTCGACGAGAAGTTCATCTTCTCACCGTTTCTAGCTCCTTGTGTTTGGACGAGTCTACTTCCTTCCTCTTGTTGGTTTGAGGTGTACCCTTTACTGCACTCTCGGTTATAGTCCTTTACTTTTCCCTGTTCGATCTACTGCTCACCTCTTTAGTACCTCCTTTGTTGCTCCCTCGAGCATTCGTGGCATCCTACTGAGTATTTTTATACTCACCCCTGCTTGGGATTTTCCCGCACATGGTGTGCCCTTGCATACAATGGATAGGTTGGTCGTGAAATTAGCAGAGCTTAGGAGTTTGGGATCATGGACCATGTGTGGTGGTCGTAGTCGGGTTCTAGGTGTCGGACTCTCCCAGCTGTTTACTTTTGTTTACCTGTTTCCATGTTGTGGAAGTTTTCTGGTTGGGCGCGTGTTTTTCCCTTTTCTTTTCAGTTTACCTTCAACACTTGCTTTGTACTATTTAGAGGTCGATCCACTTTTTGTGGTTGTTTATAGCATTTGGTACTTTACTTTCTCTTTTACGCTTCACTATTTCATCGAGTGGGTTGTGTGTGTGTGTTAAGGTACTTAGGCAAAGGCCTCCCCGAGTTGCTTAGCCTTCGGCGCTTGTCGCCAGCCCCTGGCCTATGGAGGCGGGCTTGGGGTAGTTGCGGCTCGAGCCCGAGTAGGGTTGGGTCATGACAATAGTTCTATGATTGAAAATAATTATGAATTATATTAATTCATTAAAATTATTATCCATTCCTATTTTGATAAAAATGAATTTTTATGCCTATTTTTATGAAGATTCATATATCTAACTATTTTGATGGAAAGTCACTTTTTACCTACAACACCCCAATATTTTTTAAAATGGTTTTCTTCAAATAAATTTAATATTTTATATATTTTTCATTATAGAAATTTCAAGTTAATCATTCGTTAAATGAAACACCATGTTTGGATTCTGTTATATACAAAACATAGTTTAGGATGAATTATACGAAACACTGAGTTTAAAGGACATGTGAGATATTATTAAAATATTTTTATATAATATGATATTTTGTGGCATGAACCCCTCCACAAAAAAGATACTGCAATGAGAGGAGAGGCATGGTGACTTCCTGAGTCCTACCTCTAGTAGTCCTCGGGCTGGGTACTTGCACCTAGGGTATAATAAAAATGCATATGGGAGGAAATCCCATCTAAGAGCAACATGAGGAAGATAGATATTAGAAGGATAAAACAACCAATACCTGGATAGATATATAAAAAAAATAAACCCTAGTGAAAGCATAAAATTTCATACCATACTAATACAACTGAATGGAAAACTACAAGTACAAAAAAGGTAAAGAGGGAAGCGACCACAAAGCCCAAACTTGTCATGTTAAACCTTGAGATAGTAATATCCATCGTAATCTCCAAAATTCTATGGATGACCAGAAAAATATTTTATGCATACATAAAGTGAGAATAATCGTATACATAGTAAGATCCTCCCTATAGCCTCTCAATAAAAAGATAAATAATGCATGATAAATCCCATTGAACAAGAGTGAAACTAACACATCTCCTAAACAAGTTTACTAATTTTGTAGCCTCTCCATGGATAACTATCACCAGGTATTCCATAAAATAGAGAATATGCTATAATAATGAAACATCAAGGGTACTCCTCCCCAACTTCCCCACTAGGTTTTTTCTCTCCCCCAACTTCTCATGTCATAATCCATCCATATACAAAAGTAATCTAGTCTAAATAAACTTGGTTAAGGAGTCACAACATGAACCACATGCATCACATCATCACATCATCCCATATCACATATCTATATGGTAACCAAGTTTTTTTTAGGAGCCCCAAGAACCTGTATGATGTATATAAAACATCAGGTATTATACCTCAATCCTTTATATCCCATACACTATGTAAGTACCTAAATCCATCACAACCTATATATTTTATACCTATAATAATCCTATGGATACTATATCTATTAAATAATGTGTGTAAAATGACCACAATCCACCATAGCCCTCTACACACATATATGGGAAACAAAACTTCCATGCATTCCAGCACAAGTAGTATCCAATAGAAGAGAGCGGGCTCAGAGAGGGTAGTTATCCATACATCCTCCCACTGGGATGTTGGGGAAAACACCCTCCCAAAGTCCATTAGGTGTCAGTTTCCCTAACCAACATGGTTGTGGTAGAATATGAAATCATACAATATAAATAATATAATATATATCAAAACCACTCTATGGCAATAACTTACTCATAGAGTCAACTACATCTAATGTCACTTGGACTCTCCGCTACTAATTCTAAGTCCAATTATATTATAAGAACACATACATAAATGAAAGATAGACATTAATTAATTATATTTTTTTTTGAAAATTTCATTCCTTTAATTAATACATTATACCTTAATAAAAAATTATAATTATTCCACATTAAATTATATTGAATTACATTATGTTAAACTTCAAATTAAAGTCGATGCCATCCATGAATAATCTAAACCATGTTCATAGTTTATCAGGATTAAAATATTTTTAGAATTTTCATTCCATCATCAACCAAACCCATGGGTTAAAAAATAACTAATTTAATTATTAGAATCATTCCATATCCATATATTCTAGGAAAAGCATCTTAGGCTATGAAAAAGAGGATACATGTAACCAAGCACCTCCAACTACCTCAAGTATTGGGAAATGAAATGCCAATAAAAAATGAAATTTGACCATCATGCATCAAATAGAATCATTAGCGATCATAAAAGCCCTTAGAATCTCATCAATGGGTAAACACATATTTAACATGTTTCATTGCTTCCGGTTTCATCCCTAAACCCACATTTATATACCGACGAATCTCTCCATCACACGAATAAATTGTTTCCACACCATCTCGGCCTACCCATAGCACATATCATGTTATCCATCCCAGTATCACATATCATCTAGGCCTCCCCACCTGATATCACATATCATCTCCCCAGGATCATCCATACTGGTTTCATATCACAAGGCTCATATCTAGAGAATATCATAAAAGAAATAGGCATAAACAAGAATTTAATAGGGAAATAGGTCCCTCTAAACAAGGCATTAAAAATTCTCATACGAATGATCTATCACAAATCCAAAACAAGGCACTCAACCTTCTCAATAAAATGCGAAGTCCCTATCCTAGAAAATGTCCATATCACAAAACTAGTTCTTATTCCATCTTTAATTAACTGATTCATTATTTATTAGTTCCAACTATGGAAAACCTAAATCATCAAGCTTTAATAAGATATCAATGAAAAAAATGCTCTTATAATTTATTTATGGTTTCAACAACCAAGAGAAGTACCATACTAAATTTACACAACTTTTCAATTATTATCATCAAAAGTAAACATGATTCAAATTATTTATCAATCCATTAATCAAATAGAATATCAATTTCAATTAAACATTCACATTGCATCAAATTTGTTTTCAAAAATTATATTGAAAAACAGATTACAAAAGTTCTTAATATTTAATTTCTTAATCCAATTAATTATATATTAATCTTAAATTTACATTATTTACCAATTTATATAAGAAAAAACATGATAAGAAATAATACAACACAGATATCACACTATATAGAAAATCAAGAGGCAATCCTCTATTATGGTATAAAGCAACAACATAATAAACATGTGATCACTTTACAATCTATTTAATCTAATTATAAATTATTAAGATAATTCCATCACCATTCAAGATGATAAAACTTGATAAATTTATGATTGCATGTAAATAAAATAGATGAAATGAATCCCCGGCCTCAAAATCCTTCAATGTTCATTATGTGATAATAGACCACATTTTGGATCTCGAATCACTTATCCTGCAATACTTTCATCCATATGTGCACACCGTAACACAACCCCCAACCAATCAACAAAGGAAACACTATTAAAAACAAGGGAGATTATCCTCAATCACATGGAAAGAAGACCGAGTGGGGAAAATGATTTAATAGAGAACAAAACACAAGAAAAAAGAGGTATAAATCACCATAGATCACCACTGATCGAATACGGAAGCCCAAGGATCAAACCCCATTAATGGAATGCCCAGAATTATTAATGTGGGAGCCAATGGTTTCTTAGAATGAGAGTGTACCTTGGATTTGGAGAAAACTTGAGTGGTTTAAACATTTATATAATTGTTACAAATAATATTTACACAGTAAGTAAACCATTTACACGACATGTAAATATCGGGATTTTTTTCTCACTGAAAAAAATATCACCTCGAGCCAATTTATCCCAAATAAATACAGGTCATGTAGAACCTCGTGAACCATCCTTAAAAATATGTGAACCAAAATTACATGGTTTGTAATGAATACATGGCATTTAATCTCATTATTTTATCATTTTCAGTATCAAACACCTCTAGACTACTTCCAAGCCTCCACTAAGCAGCACCCTAAGCCTCAAAACCACACAAAAGTGATGTTCTACATGAAGATATGACCTTATATTTATCACCTAGATGTTAGAATAGTGGAAATGAATTTGATTGAATAAATTATTAAAATATATTTTTTACACATGTATGAAATATTTTTTGAAAAATAGATTATAAATAAAAATAGAAACCATTATAAAAGAAAGAATTTTTTTTGAAAAATAATTTTTATTAAAACAAAAACATTTTAACTCAATAAATTAAATTAAATAATTTTTTTGAATTATTTTATTGAAATATATAAATTTCATATTCAATAAACTATCTAAAACTCATCATATCTATTTTAAAAATTAAGACAAAACAATAAATCCAATTTTACACTTAGAAGCTGTATTTTTCTATGAAATAGTTTTGTAAACTTTTTGGGTAGTTATTTTAATACTAATTTTGGAAAATTTTAGAAAATTTATTTTAAAAAATAAAATTCATTATTTAAATAATAATATAAAAAATATATTATGGTAAATTTTCTATATTTTTCTGAAAATATTAATTTACTACTGAATAGTGAAAAATACTGAAATTATTTTAAATAATATTTTAGTTTAAATATTTATAAAGTAAAATTATATTTAAAAATAAATTTAAAGTAAAATTATTTCAAATATATATCTATTAATAAAATTTATGTAATTTTCATCAATTCCATATTCATATTGGATATAAAAACATTGTAAATGTTTTAACATTTTCCCTTTGGAAAACTGCTTTCTAATCTCCTCTATGGAATTAATTTTAAATTAAAATTGTTAAATTATGTGAATTGAATTTTTTAAACTGGATTCCATATTTTGAATCATAATAATTTGTACTATATAATAAGTTAATATTAATTTTTTTACCAAAATTAATAGTGAAAATAGTAAAAATTAATTATTGCAGTTATGGTATAAATTTTTGTAAACCATGGGGTTTATCAAAAAATATAAAGGTTAAAATGACCTAAACACTTGTATAAAATATATTATATGGAAATATTTACACCCTTTAATGTATAAGTCTCATGATTAATCCACTTTTTATCCTTTATGAATGAGAAAAACATGGGAACACATTTTAATTTTCAAAAAAAATTAATTTTTCCACTCAACCCACTTATAAAATGTCATCCCCTATCATCTATTCTTCACCCCTTAAAACCAATTTTTTAGAAACAAACTACCAAAATAACATCCAAAATTCCATAATATCATTTAATAATCCTTATTTTTTTCATATAGTTAACCTAGAAAGGCTTTTGGTCAAAACCATTGGAGGTTACCTGAAGAAGAGGTAAAACTTTTCAACGAGCATTTCTATTTTATTTCTTTATCAACCTACATAAATTTTTATTAAACCATAATGATATAAGAAAATAATAGTATTACTTATTATGTTTTTTATTTTGTTTTAATTTTATTTCCTAAAACTATATCCAATTTAATCAAATGAGTTACTAAATCATCATTATTGTGTACGATAGACTATTATCTCGCGTATCGATGTCATTTGTTTTTCTATTACCACTTCTCATGGTTTGGTATGATAATGGATATTATGTATATATATATATATTAAATTTATAAAATAACTATACCTATATATTAATTATATCATATATACCATTTTACTTTCCACTTCGTTGGGTATACGATAATGTCACTCGTGTGTATGGTGGACTATCGCCTCGTCAAGCGATGTGATTCATCTTCACTAACGCTATACATAGATGATAATAAGAACAATTAAATTAAATAAATATTATAAAAACGAAATAATTATAATATTAATTAAATATTAGTAATTATAAAAATATAATATATGATTTTATTTCATACCTTTTCACTCACTGAAAGTTGATAACATCATTTGTGTATGTGCAGACAACAGCCTTCACGAAAAGATGTGACTCTATATTTTAATCACCAAACCACATGGATGATATGTATAAGTATATTTAAAGAAATAATATGGTATTTATTACATAATTATCATTCTGAAAATATTATATATTACTTACCTTATATCCATAATGATCTTTGAAAAATGGAATCGTTTCTCATTCGTATGTATGACCTATCGTCTCCATGATTGTAATGTACTTCATTTCTATAAATCTTATTTCTTGATTGGTATAAAAATAATAATTTATATGTAAATATGATAATTATATCATTATTATTATTTTTAAAATTATGAAACCATGATAAAATTAAGAGGAATGAAAATAACAAAATAATCCACATACAAAAAACAAAGTTTTTATTACCCGAAAAGTTACTTTAACATGAAAATATTAATAAACGGGTAATAAAATGATATAGGTAAATCATATATCCTATAATATATATAATTATGGTTCTATAATATATTTATAATATGGTTAAATTATTATACTAGTGGTTTGAATGAGTGTGAAGAAAGTCAAGACTTATAGTAATGGATTTCTAGTCTCTATATTTTATTTTTGAGAGATATTTCAAAATTTTCCACTCGTTTATTTTTTGTGATTTATATACATACACTTTTACAATTTATATCATCAATATACTAATTTTATGACATTAAATGTTTTATTTTAGGTAATTATTTATTAGGTCGTACAATTCAAATGATTACCAAAGATGTATGAGATTTTTATCAAAATTTCTTTATTTGAGACATTTGTTATGTTATGAACATATAAAATTTATGAGGATTATATACATGACCTTTTATATTTAATATTAGGTATTTATTTATTCTAATTATGTTCTATGTTTAATTTAATGTTATTTCTTCATGGTCATTATTATTTAATTTTACCAAAGTGGTATGGTTTTCTATGTTTCAATCTCATTTTTTATCAGGATTACTCATGATTATGATTCCAATTGATGAAATATTATGACATATCTCTCAAGAAAATCATTTATTTCTTTATCCTCTGGTTATTTATGGAAAATACATTTCTCCCTTTATTTTCCACTCTTTATGTACTCAATAACTCAAAATATTTTTATAATAAAACTCATCGTTATTTTTCACTTCGATCAAAAACTATTTTTCATCCAAAACAGATGTATTCTAGAAATGTTTTAAAACTATCTTTTAAAATTATTAAAATGATTTATTAAATAAAATTTTACCAATATTATTGTGACATCCCGAATCCAAATACCACAATTTTTACAATTTTTTTGATAGGAATCATCATGGCCACTGAAATATTTCATTCTTTACTTACATGTTTCAATGTCATTTTCAATGATTTTATTGCTTAATATTTACGAAATATTATGATTTTAAACAAATTATTTCAAAGTAGAAGTATATTTTGAAAAAGTTTTAAAAAATATATTCAATGTAAAAAATACTGTTTTCATCAAAAAAGGTTTTAATTTTTTTTAAATATTACTTTATAAGTTTTAAATGTTATTTTGAAATAAAATAATTTTAAAAAAATATATGTTTAAATAAAAAAGGTTATTTTTGTCAAGAAATGTTTTAAATTATTTTTTAATATTCCATTATAACTTTCAAGGCTATTTTCAAAAAATAAACTTATAAAAGTTTTATGGATTTTGAGTTTTGAAATGTTGTTTTTGAAGAAAAGATTTCTTCCAAACTAATCCTTTCATGGGAAATTTGTTTCAAAATAGTTCTCTATCTAAGATGATATAATTTAATGTAAACTTATTCTTTACTTGGTATATGAACCAAGGATACCATTGTTATTATTTATATGTATGGTTTATGTAACAACTGGGTCCCGATGATAGCATAGACACCCCGCCTTAACATGGTCATCGGGCTCTTCCCCGTTGGGAACCACCAGTTCCCCGCAAGAACATGGTCCCCACGCAAAGGTCCACCCACATGTCTGAACAAGTCATCTGACTAATAAAAATATCCACAGGCCGACAAATTTCCTTTACAGTGTGCATTGTCCTCACTCACACACACCCTGGGAAACTTCCCATAAGGTCACTCATCCCGATCACTACTTCAGGACAACCATGCTTAACTGTGGAGTTCTAATCAGAAAGGCTCCCAAAAAGGAAGGTGCACCTTGTTTACATGAGTCATATTATTTATCTATTTAACCCGTTTTCATTTTGAGGTGTTATAATCAACCCTCCTTTAGAGCACAACATCCTCGTTGTGGGCCCTACATCTCAACCCAGGCAGTGCACCACACTTAAAGCTGGGTACCACATCTGATACCAAATGTAACAATAGGGTCCCGGTGACAGCACAGACACCCTGCCTTAACATGGTCATCGGGTCCTAGCCCGCCAAGAACCACCAGTTTCCCTCATAGACATGTGTTCCCCACCCAAAGGTCCACCCACATGCATAAACAGGTCATCTGACTAATGACAGTCCCCACAGGCCAACACATGTCTTTTCCAGTGTGCTTTGTCCTTACACACACACACACCCTGAGAAACATCCCAGAAGGTCACCCATCCTGGTCACTACTCCAGGCCAAGCACACTTAACTGTGGAGTTCTAATCAGTTAAGCTCCCAAAAAAATGTGCACCTTGTTGACATGAGTCATATAATTTACCCATTTAACCCTATATCATTTCAGGGTGTTATAGTTTATGATAAAAAGTTGTTTATGAAACCTATTTCTCTTCAATTGGTTATGTCAGGATAATATTCTTACGAAACATTTTTCTTTTTCCATGACTTATTCTTTGATTAAATGATGAAATGATTATGAAACCTGTCCCTTTTACGCATTATCGGATGTGATGAAATTTTTATAACACACATTTAACTTCATGGGTTTTTTTATGATGAATTTTTTATAATCTTGTATAATACATATATATTATTTTCATTATGTGATTGGTGGTACCTATACTTCACTCCAATAAATTGGATAAATATTTATATCTTTTGTGAGATATAGGATTGGAATGGGGAGTGATCCAAGTTCAGTAAATGACTTTTTCCACTTTGATAGTTTTGGGAACGTACCATGAATACTATAATAGTTTAGGGAGTGAACCCATTCCAATATATTAGAGAAATGATTTTATATGAATTTTCTTAATTTCATAAGTCCATTTTCTATCCCAATTTTATTCTATCATGGAAAATTTTCTTTTATTTTCTTATGATTCATGCCTTATGAACTTCAAATATTTGTTCCATTACTTAATATTTTGATATTTGATATGTAGGTTATTTTTTTAACCTGTCATGATCATGTTATCATACCCTTATTCTATTGTTATTTTGATGTATTTTTATTTTTTACCTTACTTATCATATGTTATCACCTTATCTTATGTTAATTTTCCCCAAGTTATGAATAAATCATATAAGTTGGGTATGTCTATGAAGGGTACTTAATTGGAATATATTTATGGAAAATATTAAATATCTTTCACTACAAAAGAATATTGTGTGATGAGTCTCCAAATACACTAAAATATTATTGTACAAAGGAATTTTTTATATAGTTTAATTATTTATCATCTAAAAGATGTAATATCCATGGAAGAAAATACTTTTTCACAATAGTTAGTATCTGATAAAAAGATTGGGTATCCTTTATAAACTAGGATTAGAAAAATTTTGTGATATCTATATATATATTTATAAGTATATGTCGAGGGATGTCTCTAAGAACAAGTATATGGATGATTCAATGTAACACCTTCATATTTAGTGAAATATTTTTTCAAATGAATTTAATCTTTTAGATATTTTCATTACAGGAAAAAGTATGTTCATCATTCATTACACGAAACACTGAGTTTGGATTACATTACACACAACACTAAGTTTAGATTGAGTTACACAAATCACCATGTTTGTCTCATTTTACACGTAATAACATTGTTTAGCTTTCATTACACACGACACCGCATTTAAGAGAAACATGACATACTATTATAACATTGTTTTTTTTAAATTACAGTTATCACATAGTCATTGGATGGGGAAGTATAAATAGGATTAACAAAATTATTAAATATTTGATTTATACATGTATATATAATTAAATAATTTTTGACCAATTAATTAAAAATAAAAATTAAAACCTTTGAAAAATGAAGGAAATCATTTTATGGAAAACTCTTTTAATGCACATAAACGTGTTTTACCTTAATAAATTAAACAAATCAATTTTTATAAAATATTTTGAAGAAAATTTATATATTATATATTCAATCATATTTTTTAATTATTGTTATGTGTTTTCACGATATGATATAATAAGAAATTCTATTTTATGCTTAAAAATAATATTTTTATAAAAAATATTTTTTCGCCTTTTTATCGTACTCCTATTTTAAAAATATTTTTTTTGAAAATTTTATAAAATTTATATGGAAAAATAAAATTCATTTTTTAAATAATCATTTAAAAATATATTAGGGTGAATGATCGGGTTTTATTCTAAAATAATTTATTTTTTGAGGAATAGTGAAAATTATTGATTTTTAATTGAAAGCTACCATTTCGTATAATTTATATATATAGTTAAATTATATTTTCAATTTATTTCAAAGTAAGTATTTTTAAATTATACTTATATTAATCAAATATATGTAATTTTAATCAATATAATATTTATTTTTGATATAAAATCTTCAAAAAAAATTCGACATTTTTGCTTAAAAAACACATATCCTAGTTATGTCATTGAGATTAATTTTAAATTAACTTTTAAAAATAATGAAAATATAATTGGTAAAAATGGATGCCATATTTATAATTATCATAATATATAATATATAATATTTTTTTCCTAATTTGATTTCAAAAGAAATTGGAAATGAAGAAAAAATTAATTACCACTGTTTAGATTAAAAATGGGTTTACCGAGAGTTAAACTAAAACAACAAGAGTAACAATTCCATTTAAAATGGTCTAAAAACTATTTTATGGATATTTCTTTTAAATTAAGACCTATATTTCTCAATAATAGACTATTTTTTATGCTTTTTGCATATGAAAACATGGGAGCACTCAATTCTTGTTAATAATACCATGTGTGTCCTCTCCCCCGCTTATAAAAGGCCCCTTATCTTCTCTTCTACAAATCTTAAAACCCTTTTTGATCAATGGAATTCATTTCTCCATTACCACCTCTAAAGGATTGATATAATGATGGATCTATCTTTTAAATGTGATGTATATGATGTTAATTATGTTATTAAGATTTTTTCAATTTTTATATCACACTTACCATCATGATTTATTTTTTTTTAGAATACGATAATGTCCCTCATGTGTATAGAGGACTACCTCCTTACGAAGTGATGTGATTTGTTCACGCTTTATTTGGAATGTATTAAGGATGAGTTCAATAAAAATATGTGATATATATTGCATAAAAATAATTATGGAATAATATATATATATAATTTAGTTTTATTTATTTAAATATACAAAGAAAATTGAATCACGGTTCATGTGTACGTTCCACCTATTGTCTCTATAGTCAATATATTTAATTTCCTATTGATAAAATATATGATAACACTAAATAAATATATAATGAATATATATGATATTTATATCATGTGTAACTTTCTTTTGATTATTATATGATGATTAATGTAATAGGATCATAAATTAAAGGTCAACCATACATGAAAAACAAAGTAGTAATTTCCCAAAATGTGACTTCAAAATGGAATTATTAAAAAATGGAATTATTAAATCATATATGGTATGATATATGTGAATATGTTTCTAAAATATATTTTTAATAAAATTATATTTATTATAATGGAGGTTTGAATTAGGTTGATGAAATTCAAGACTTAATGTAAGGGATTTCCATCCCACTTTTTACTTATTTGAGACACATTCCATATTCACATCCTATTTATTTTATGTGTTGTATATAATACCCATGAATGTATATTATGATTATTATCCTGAATTTTTTTCCATTTATATATCCATTTTAGGATATCACTTTCCAGGGGTTTATGTCTAAAACATTTCCAAAACGGTAAGGGGTTTTTCTCTCAGTTTTACTTCCTTGAGAAATATGTCTTGTTATGAACTATCCCCTTTTATGTGGTGTATATACATACTTTTTTATAAGTAATATCATTAATTAATTTATTATCATTATATTATGAGTACCATTTTATGTCATTCCTTCATTAGGCTTTTGATTTAATGTTACCAAAGTGGTAAATATTTTATTTTACAATCTCATCATTTCTCAATATTGTTAATGATTAGGTTTATGATGATAAAATCATGTGATATTTCTCTCTAAAAACACATAAATTTTTTATCCTATAGTTATTTTATGAGAATTAATGTTTTTCCTTTCATTTTCCTCTATTTATGTAATTAATATTTTGAAAATATTATTTTTAATAAAAAAATATTTTGGGTCGAAAACCCTTTTTCTTACAAACAAATTTTTTCTAAAAATGTATTAAAAAATGTTAAATGTCATAAAATGTTTTTTCAAAGTGGAATATATATTTTCATCATGAATGTTTTTAAACGAATTCAAAATATTTCTTTATAAGTTTCCATATATATTTTCACAGAAAATTATTACCAAAATATTTTATGAATTTTTGTTTTTAAATTGTGATTTCTATAAAAAAAGTTATTTTACTAAAGAAATGGTCATTGTGTCCTTTCACGAATGTTGTCATGAATTATCCAAAATTCCCTCTTACACTGATAACTGAGCTAATACAACCATAGATTGAATGAAATTCCCATTCCCCATGTGTTGGAGATGAGCACCAGGAATAATACAAGATAAAAGAGGGAATTAATTTTCCAAAAAAAAAAGTGAAATATAAATATATATATTTCAGTATGATCATAACTGATTAAGGATAAAGTAAAAAAAACCAAATAGGTATATCAAAAAACTAAATAATATATCATAAATGTGCTCAAAATAATATGATATCAACTAAAATATCCCAAAGGTATCAAAAATTGAAGAACAAGTGTTCAAGAAGATCCACCTCCTCTAAGAGGAGCTTTCCATTTTCACAAAATAGGAAGAAGAAAATATAAAAAATGTTGAAGGAATAGTAAGGGTGTGAGATAAAATCTCATTAGGGCCTCACCAAGTATTCTATAATAATATACCATAAATAATAAACCAAATCATTCTATTAATATTAAATAAAATATGTATAGAAGTATAATTTCAAATTCATAACAATACATGATTTTCATTTCAAATGATGGAAATATTTTATAAAATAGATTAATTAAACATTTTTTTATAAAATAGGTTATATAAATCACTAGGTATGAGTAAATGAGTTTTATAAAAAATGTATTATATATTAAAGTATTCAAAATAAGAGCCATGGTCATCTGACATGTGGTACGATTGTTTCTAGTCATATGATCCTCACAATCTCATATTAGGGAATATGGAATATGTGTACACACATCCCATACGCTTAAGATGAATTGGACTCATCAACATTCCAATTTAAATATGATCTTCCTAACTAGTTTTTTATTATATTTTTCATCACCAATACATTTCTAGGTAATTACCGTCCTAGAATGCATGGATCAATTAACCCACTAACTAACCAAAATTCCATGTTCTCAATAATTCAATCAATAATGGAAAAATCATTTCAAATAATTTTTAAATACAATTTCTCTATTTCTAGTTTCAAAATACCAATTTCATTCCAAAACCAAAACAAGTTTTTGTCATCATCATTTTATGTCTCTTCAATAGAATAACAATCATTGGTTGTTATCAAATCAATGTAAGCAATTTTTATGAAAAAATAAATTTACAAATAAATTTCACAAATTTTATTAAGTTTCAACTCAAACCCCAAATTACTATTCCCTTTGAATATTTAGGGTTTTATCAAAAATCAATACATAATAAATTCAAATTACAATTTTAATAAAATTAGGTTTTCATGGTTTCATTGATAAATAAATAAAAATTTAAGTGCTTATATGTTTAATCATTTAGCTAGTCTTAGATGGGACCTCCTACCTTTAGTCATAGATATTACATAACAAAAAACCCATAATGGGATTATCAAATGACGAATAATGGATACAGAGTTATCAAAAATTAATATATAATCAAGATTCAAAGGAAAGGTGTGTACATCCATCAGAAAAATGATGATATAAAAAACCTATGGAGGAAAGAAAAATAAAATGAGAGGGAAGGAAAAAGAGAATAGTCACTTACTATAGAGGAATAAAATGAGGTATTTTATGATTTGATCCACCTATAAAAGGATTTTAGAAGAGAAAAATGATTCTTGATATTCTCTTGGTCTAATGATTTTGAGATATGAGGATTTGGGTTCAATTAGAAGGTAAAAACGTGCTTCAATATTTTTCTAAAAAATTTGATAAATAAAAATTAACTTATCAATGATTACTTGGGTAGGGCCACCCACTTCGAAAAACCATGCACCCTAATCATGTTCCCCTCTATAGGGGTACATAGTTTCTACTTCGTGGGAACATAGATTTTCAAACCATGATCCAATTGTGCCAAACCCCCACTACCATTGGTTACACAGTTTACATCGGGTGAACAGATGGTTTGGGAAAATTCTACTCCAACCATGCATAACCAACAATTTTCCAAAATATTCAAATTTAAACCTAGAATAAACAAAGGAAACCCCAAAAAAAAGAATAATTAAAATGTAGGATTGAAGAGAACCTAGAAATAGGTAACAATATGTTACAACATCCACACAATATAAACTATTTTCCCCATAAAATCATGTCAAGAAGGTTCCATATCAAAAAATGAGGCCACTAATCTCTCATCAATTTCTCCCTCTCCCATGTCCCTTGTAAATTATATCCCTGATTCCATATCACTCAGACTAAAGCTATCATCATCCGATGATGAGATTTTTTCTTAGAATCAACATACATGACTTGATGCTCAGTTATTGATAATTCAAGATCAACATCAAGATCACACAAGCATAGAACATGAGATGGATCAGAAATATTTTTCCAAATATGTGATACATTGAACACATTATGCCTCAATATCAACTTTGGTGGAAGTGATAAATGATAATCCAGTTTCCCCGCCTTCTCAATAGCCTCAAAAGGTCCCCTAAATGGTTATAAATATTCCTTTTTTCCCATGCTTTGAATAACCCAAATGAGATGACACATTCAATAACACCTGGTCACAAACTGAAAACTCTAATGGTCTATGAGGAAGATCAGAAAAAGGCTTTTATCTGATTTGATCCATCATCATTTTCTAATGATTCAACTAAATCATTGATTTCATCTCTTGGACCAAGCTTTTTCTAAACAAGGATCTCTCACCAATATTTGTCAAACATAGTGGTGATTTACAAAGTCAGCTATATAAGGCCTCAAAAGGAACCATTCTATTTATGAAATATTAACTATTGTTATATGAAAACTCATCCATTCATAGATGGTTATCCCAATATCCACCAAATTTGAGGATGTAGGTATGAAGCATATCCTCAAGAATTTGAATACACCTATCTATCTGGACATCTTTCTGTGGATGGAATACCATATTAATAAGAACTTGAGATCCCAGTGCCTCCTAGAAGAACCTTTAAAAGAGAGAACAAAAACATGGATCCCAATTAGATACTATAGTAGATGATACTCTATGAAAACGAATAACCACTCCCAAATAGATATTTCCATTATACTAAATTTTGGTTGTTTCATAAATGGATATAAGTTGAGACAATTTGGTTTTCTTATCGATCACACAACATATAACATTATTTATTATTTGGGTATTTTTAATCCTAACCAAAAATTACATATAGATATCATACCCTTCAAATTCATCACTGGTTGTGGCTAAAGAAAACTCAAGGGCCTCTGGTTCTCAGCCCTAAACTGTTGGAATATATAGAAGTGTAAAACAAAGTCTACGATGTCTCATCTCATACTCTGCCACCAGAGTCATCATGACATCTCATAAAATATATTTTCGGATTCTAGGTGCACATACCACTGAGAATTATGGAAATACACTATCACAGTTTTTATTATAGATAAAGATAAACCAAACTAATTTCAAAAACATTGCACAATCTTTGTAGAGAACAACCATTCAGAAAATATTTCCCCACCATAAAGATATTATATAATGATATGTAATTCATCATCCAACTATAGATCCTAAATAAACATCTCCATAAGAGTGGATGTTAACTGAACACTAGATAAGACAACCCTATCCCTTATTTTTCGAACTCCATTACGAAATTGTGCAAAAATATCCATTAAGTTAAACTCTTTAGATGATTCTTTCACAACATGGGTCAAAATTTTCAATCTCAAAGCATCAGCGATGACATTTAATTTCCCAAAGGTATAAGAAATATCAAAATAAAAAGACTATAGGTACTCCCCCCCCAATGCCTCTAGTGGAGATTCAAAACATTTTTATAGAAGATAAAACTGAACCTCTTGTGTTTTGAATATATGGTAATCCTTTCTTCGAAAAGGTTATACTATCAATTCCTAAGCGCATGCATTATATATGCATGTCCAAGTTCATTGGTAAAATAATAATAGTCATGTGTCTTGAGCAGCCAAGATCCATAGGTAATGACATGATATACCTACATAAGAACACATCCCAAACCTGAACCTAATGCATCACAGGAGACCAAATACACATATCCAGCCTTTGGAAGAGTCAAAACTAGCACATAAGTCAAAAGATGTTTTAACTCAACAAAAGAACTATGACATTTATTATCCCAAGGAAAATTCACTCCCTTCTAAGGGAGAGTAGTCATTGTAGAATCTGACTTCTAGAAATCCTGTACAAATCAATGATAATATCCCGCTAGACCAAAGAAAATCCATACAATACTTCAAAACAAGACTTTAATAACACTGTTATTTATCATTAGTAGAAGTAAACACTGATAAATAGAGTATTTATCAGTGCTATAGAAAACACTGATAATTTTAACCTTTTATTTGCGCTTTATTTATTACACTGATAAAGGGTATCCTTTTTCATCAGTTTATTTTTTTAGCACTGATAAAGGAAATGCTTCATCAACGTTGATAAATATTTCATTCATCAATTCATTTTTAGCACCGATAAAATTAAACAATTGAAAAATAAAAAATAAAAAATAAAAAATGTGTTTATTTTAAAAATATTCCAAATTTCATTAATTTAATAATTATTTTAAAAAATGAATTGATTTATCGTACATTATTAAATAATAAAAAATTTATTAATTATATAATTATGATAATTAATGAAATTAAATTGAATATATTAAATATGTAGAATTATATTAATATAAATAAATATGACATATATATTAAAAATATTTTTGCGCTTTACATTAAATTGTCATATATTTATTGAATAATGGTATATAATTAAAAATTAACATGAATTCAAAATATTGACTAATTTCATAGTAATCAACATATAATTTAATTTCCTTTGATTTCTTTAATTTAATATTAATCAAATATGTGTTATATTGATTTCACATATACGTAATTAATTAATTTTATATACAATATGCACACAAACACAGAACGTATCCATTTCTTCAATATTGTTAAAGTGTACCTATATTCATACTTAATAAAATTTCACTCATTTTATATATATGTGCATGCACTCGTAATTATATATTCATTAATAATGTTAAAAATATATTTATAAAGGAAATTATAAATAAATAAATTTATAAATAAATATATATATATATATATATATACATTCACTATATTTATAAAATTAAATATTTATAATTATAAATAAATAAATATTTTTAAATTTATTTATATAATTATAAATAAATAGTTGTGTATATTTAAATGGAAATTTAAATAATTATATTTAAGTGGATATTAAATTTATATTAAATTTACTTAAATAATGAATATATTTACTATATTTATATATATATATATATATTTATTAAATATATATATGTATAATTATATAAATATACATATAATGATATAAATAATTTTTTATAAAAATATTTATATAGTTATAAATAAATAATTATAAAATTATAATAAATATATTTAAAATAGAATATATTTACTATATATATATATATATATTATGTATTTATAATTATTTGTAATTTTTTATTTATAATTATAATTATAACTCTTTTAACAATGCATCAGTAATAAGTACTGATTAAATAATTTCTATCAGTTCTTTTTTCATGATGATGAAGATGGGGATTTATCAACACTAAAAAAGCACTGATAAAATGAACATTTATCAGTGCTATCTGTTTAGCGCTGATAAAAGTGACTTGATTTATTTTAAAAACCCTAACTATTTGCGAACTCATGACAAGATAGAAGTTTTTCGTAGAAGCCACCCTCTACTAATGCTCCTCCTCTTTGAATCGAATGCTAAATCCAACCACTAGAATACCTTTGAACATCTTGTCTGATATCCAAATAGGGTCTCATATTTTCTTCAACCTAACGAGGTAGGCCTTCAGATTTTCTTTGTGTATTTTTGGTTTTGTTTTTGATTTATTCTTCTATGATTTGTTTATGATTAGTTGTTTATGATCTATTATTTATAATTTGTTTATGATCAGTTATTTAGGGAAAAATTTGTGGTCCATTGTTTGTATTGACTACAAATGTATGATCCATTGTATATATATGACATGATCCATGGATTTATTCATTATTGTTTTACTATAATGTTTTATATCTTCTTACTAATTTTTTTCACATATATATATAAATGGGTATAAATTTTCATGAATATTATTTTTTTGACAACTAATTTCAGGAACATTTGTGGATCCCTAATAATAATATATATGCTGACACCTTTCATGGACACCTCAGTGGTCATGTAGCTTCATATGCTATTTTTTATGAACCGCTTTGGTGGAGTGGTGTATGTTCCTCTATTGGTTATATGTATCATATAATTTATTTCCTCTTATAATTCTGTATGGTCTTTATTTTTCATATAGAGCATATTCAAAGGAGCCATCCCCTGTTAAGCACATGAGGGTTTATCACATCTAGCCACCACTTTTTGAATCATTATCGTGCCTTTAGTTAATATTATATCTGAATGTCAGGTTTTTATCTATTTGATATTTCTTATAGACTATAAGTGAGAGAGTTTTTATACTAGTATGACTTGTATGCGTGTCCATATAACTATTGGATCATTTATTTCTATAGTTTTTTTCTAAAATGTATGTCTATATCGGCTAATAATGATTTTTGGGTCTACATTTCCATTGACCACGAGGGTCATACTCTAATTTTGTTCGACCTCTAGTACTAATTATTTCTCTTAGGGGGGGACCACCTCCCATTTATGGTTATTTACACCCAAAATCTAAACCATCATTTAGTGACTTTGAGGTTTGTTAGAGGTCATAAGATGATTTGACCTGGTGTTTTTTGGGTAATTCAGGATAAGGTCATTAAACTCTCCATCTTCCTGTTTACACTTATAAAGTTTAGTGGTAATATCATTTATTAGCTTCCTTTATCTACCTCTATTTTTTCAAATTCCAATAATCCTTATTATTGGATTTAGAATATATAGGCACTCAGATATTCTAGTAGAAATGAACCATATTTCTCTTACTTCAATTTTATATAATTTTTATCTTTTATAATGAATATCTTATGTGTATTTATTTATATATTGTATAAAATTAATCTTTTATGAACCCAATTGGATGGATATGAATAAAAAATGGATGCATTCTAATATTTTGACAAAAAAATATGCATATGGAGTTAAAGATTTCATCTTTTTTCCAAGAGAGCAAGCATAGAACCCTTCCAAAATCCACTTTTCGTGTATAGTTTGTTGTTATTCAAGAAATATTAGTCAGAAAGAGTTGGAAGAAAATTTTATTTGTCATAATATAGATCAAATCTATGAATGTTGAACTAAACCTGAGGAAAACCTGAATGTGGACATCAACTATGAGGATACTATAGTTCACAAATCATTTGATATGAATAGATTTGAAAAAGATGATGGATATCACATGGAGGAAATGACAATGGAAATTGAAGATAACCTTTGTGATTGTCCAAAAGTTGTTTGAGGAGTTAAATTGATATTCCAAGAAACCATTGAATATATATTATAGTAAATATATAATATTATTAGCTATATTAAAGTTATATAATTTGAAATCTGGAAATGAATAGTGTGTCACCAGCTTTACAGAACTACTTGTCTTATTAAATATATGCTACCAGAAGAAAATGAACTGCCATACTGAACATATGATGATAAAATAATGTTATGTTCAATGAGAATGATCTCTAAAAAATACATTCTTGTACAAGTGATTTCATATTGTTTCACAAGGACCATGAATCACTCAACAAATTCCCTAAGTGTGGCGCAGATCAATACACGAAAAATGAATCAAGTCCTATGAAATCTGTATAGTACTTTCCTATCATTCTACGGGTTACAAGGCTATATGGATGTTAGGAAACCACTAGATAATTAACATGGGATGCAGATACAACAATTAATGATGGGAACCAATGTCATCCAGTAGATTCTCCTTAGTGGAAGAAAATTGGTTATGAGTTTCCTAAATTTGGATATGAGATGAGAAACATTCATCTTGCGTTATCTATTAATGGAATAAATCCTTTTGGTGTATATGGTAGTACTCACAATACATGGCCCGTCATGTTGGTAAATTATAACTTTCCTCCATGGTTATACATGAAGTGCAAAAACATTAGTTTGGCTATTCATATATCTATACCAAAGCAACCCGGTAATGATATTGATGTCTATTTGGATCCACTGATTGAAGATCTAAAATTGATGTGGGATATAGGTTTTATAATATGTTCTGCTCCTAGAAGTTAAGAATTCAGATTGAGGTCCAGGTTGTACATAATTATAAAGGACTTCATCTCTTATGTAAATTTATTAAGCTATAAAATTAAAGGCATGTTGCCATGTACCATTTGTTAAAAACACACATACTCAGTTTGGTTGAAACATTGATCAAAGACAATGGTTTTACGACAACAAATTTTTTTTCCTCAATGAAATAAATACTATTCTTAGAAAAAAGAATTCTATGTGAATATTGAATAAGGTAAAACACCATCTCTAGTAACAGGTGATCAACTATAAAAAAAATTTGAATAGATTGAAACTTTTTAATATAAACCCTTTTTTTAGAACATTTTAAAATCAGGTTGGATGAAGAGATCAATTTTATTTGAATTACTCAATTTAAATTCTTTGTATGTCAGACATTTTAATGATGTAATTCTTATAGAAAAAAATGTACTAGATAGTGTTATTGGTACATTAATAAATGTTTCTAGAAAAAAGATAGATGGAATCAAGGCTAGGTTAGACTTTATTGAAATAGGGATATGGTAAGATTTGGTACTGGTGTAGGTTAAAAGGCGTAATTTTCTTCCTCTGATAGCTTTCACTCTATCTATATGGGAAAATTTTCAATTTTTACTTTTATTTATGAGTCTAAAAATTTGATATGGGTATTAAAAAAATATCAATAATGTCGTTTAAATGAATAACTTTACGTTAGAAGGACTGAAATCACACCATTATCATGTTTTGATGCAAGATTTAATGCATGTAGTTTTCCATTGCATTCTACATCAAAATGTACAACATATGTTAACCAGACTTTGTTTCTTTTTCAAAGACATATGAAGTAAATTTTTTCACCTAGAGAAGTTTCCCATCATTAATAATGAGAATTTAATCATATTATGTGAATTAGAAATGTTCTTACCACCATAATTCAATGATATAATGGTCCACCTGATGGTTCATTTGGTTAGAGAGGTTCCAATATGTAGTCCTACCCATTATATATGGATGTACCCCATTGAGTGTTAAATGAATATTTTGAAAGTTTGTGTCGGGAATTGATATCAGCTAAAAGGTTCTATTGTAGAATGGTATATTGGTGAAGAATCTATTGAATTCTATACCGATTTCCTATCATAGGTTGAAAGCATCGGTCTTCCAAAGTTTCATCATAGTGAACGCCTTATGGGTGAAGGGATTTCTAGAAGATATGTTGTTTCAATTACATTGATAGGGTGAGAGCAATCTCATCTTTACATATTACATAATAGTGAATGTGTTTATCTATACATTGAATCACACAAATAAATTCTTAGAGATTTAAATCCATTAAGGGCTAAAATATTGATATCAAACACACATAATCAATAGTTTATAGGAAGGTTCATATATCAAATTTAGAAGGAGTTATCTGAAAATATTAATTCTATTGGGAAAAAATATCAATGGCTAACTAGAGGACTGAATGAAAATGTTATACATTACACTGGGTTAGTAATCAATTGTTATACATTCTATAAAAAACAACATGATGACTTCTATATGATGCAAAATAGTGGTGTTACACTTGTGGATGAAGCGATGTGCATATTCAGTTATAAATATAGAAATCAAATTTATGAAAATATGTAATATTTTGGAATTATCTAATAGATATACAAATTTTATTATACAACCTTTTAAGTTACAGTATTCCATTTTAAATTGGTTGAGAATATAAATGGAGTGAAAGTTGATGAAATTGGCTTTATGAAGGGGAATTTCTGTAAAGAAGTGGAAAAGGATGAGCTGTTCATAATGGAATCATAAGATTCAAAGTATTTTTTGTCTATGATCCAACAAACATGAATTGATTTATTTTCCTACTGGCAACTAAAAAAATGTTGAGTGAGATGAAAATTCAATTAAAGATGACACTTTCATTGGGTCATCACAATTAGTCCATGCTAGTCCCTCTATAGAAAATGTCTTGTACATTAGAGGGGTCCACAAAGATGGAATTACCAACCAAGAAAGAGAAACCAAATACATGAAAACTTTAAAAAAAATAGAGTTCAATGAGAAGGTAAAAGTTTTTTTAATATATTATGTTTTTCCATATAATAGTATATGTTCTATACTATATTAAAATAATATAATTTAAATTTTTGACTACTCATGCAGACAATATATTCTACACATGCAGATGGTACCAATCCCTCAGAAGAACAAACTATAATGAAGGATAACATTTTGATATAAGCAAAGATAATGATAAGATAAAATTTCTCTAATTAACTAAAAAATTAAATAATGTAACGTTGATTAAATTTTCATTATTTATTTAATATTTTGTTTATTTTAAAATATTTTTGTCCATGTTTTAGGCCTTTGAAATAAGAGAAATGATGTGGTCTATTATCAATCATAGAGGCAATCTCTATTTTTTCACAGTAAAATAATTTTCCACAGAATTAATGTATTATTTCATATTTGTGTTTAATTTATTTATTTTTAGTATTACTCAGATAATAATTTTTTCTTATATAGGTGAATTCTTTTTTTTTGAGTTGGGCTGCTATGTGCAAGTTTTATGATCCTTCTCCCTTAAAACATTTTCACACATGTAGTGGTGCATTTATCACTTTATTTTAGGTTACCTGCACTACCTTTATATGAAGAGAAATGATGTTGTCTATGCTCAATCATAGAAGTAATCATGATGTTTTAATAGTAAAATAATTATCCATAAATTTAATATATTGTTCCATATGTATGTTTAATTTATTTATTTATAGTATTACTACCATAATAATTGATTTGTTATATAGGTGGATTATTTTGTTCAAGTTGGGTTTCTCTATCCAAATTTCATGATCCTTTTCCATTAAACCCTTTTCACCCCTACAATGGTGTATTTATAACTTTATTTCAAGTTACCTCCATTAACATTATAGGAATAGCAATGAAACCGACACTTCTAAATCACAGAGGTAATCTTGATGTTTTCACAGTAAAATCATTGTTTATAGAATTAATGTATTGCTTCATTTTATGTTTAATTTATTTCTTTTTAGTATTACTCACATAATACTATTTTTATTATACAAGTTGATTCTTCTGTTCATGTTTGAGGAGCTCTGTCCAACCATCATGTTCTTGACCCCTTAAATCCTTTTCACCCCAACAATGGTGAATTTATCAAATTCCTTCAAGTTACCTCCACTTACTTTATAGGAAAGGAAATGACGATACCTCTGCTCAATCACAGATGAAATCGTGATGTTTCTATAGTAAATCATTGTCCATCGAATTAATGTATTATTTCATATGTATGTTTAATTTATGTATTTTTAGTATTATTCACATAATAATTGTGATCTTGTAAATGTGGATTCTTTTATTTGAGTTGGGGTTCTATGTACAAATTTCATGCTCCTTCTCCCTTAAAACATTTTCACCCCTACAGTGGTGCATTTTTCACTTTCTTTCAAATTACCTCCCCTGCCTTTGTAGGAAGAGAAACAATGCTCCATCTACTCAATAATAGATGTAATAATGATGTTTTAATTGTAAAATAATTATCCATAGAATTACTGTATTTTTTCATATATATGATTAATTTATTTATTTTTATTATTACTCACATAAAAACTTTTTTCTTATATAGGTGGTTTCATTTTTTCGAGGGGGCATGATCTATCCAACATTCATGATATTTATCCCCTAAAACCTTTTCACCCCTATAATGGTTCATTTATCACATTCTTTCAAGTTACCTCTACATCCTTTGTAGGAATAGCAACGATGCTCCCTTTGCTCAATTATAGAGGTAATCTTGATGTTTTCATTGTAAAATCATTTTCCATATAATTAATTTATTGTTTAATATGTATGTTTTATTTATTTATTTTTAGTATTACTCGCATAATAATTTTTTTCTTATACTTTTGGAATCTTTTGTTCAATTTTGGGCACTCTTTCTATATTTGATCTCTCTCTTCACCAAAACATCCACAAAATTCTTCTCCCACAAAACCTTTCATTCCTAAAGTTTTAACATTTATCCCTTTGTTTCATGTTCCCCCTCTAATCAATCATAGAGGTAATCTTGATATTTCCACATTAAAATAATTATCCATATAATTAATGTATTATTAATTTTATATGTTTAATTTATTTCTTTTTAGTATTACGCATAATAATTGTTTTCTTATACATGTGGATTATTTTTTTAGAGTTGTGGAAGTTTGTTTGAAACTACTCATGAAATATTTATTGTTTGACAAAGAATGTCAATGGAAATCATTGTAAAATTGAAAATTATTATTATTTTTTAATTTATTTAATAATTTGTAGTTATATAATTTTATAAAAAAATGTTTGAGATATCTATAATATTTTTTTCTGGTATTTGTGTTGTAAATTTAATTTTATTTAAATTGTGTATTAGGACTTATTATTGATTTTGTCTACTGTGTTTATGGTGGGTTTCATGCATTTTAGTGTGCTATAACCGCATATCACAGTATAGCCCTTTATCAGCACTTTAAAAAGAACTTATAAAACACATTTTAGAATACTTCTAAAAGGGTTGATAAAGGGTTCCTTTAGCAGTACTAAATTAATGTGCTGATAAATGGGCCTTTTATCAGCACTTTTAAAATAACTGATAAAATTATTCATCTTTTAACATCGCTCGCATTTTCAAAACATTTTTAGCGCAAATAAAGGCCATTTATGGTACTATTAAAGGCAAGTTTTTAGTAGAAAAATATCAAAAAAATATAGGGATTCTCACTTGTCATAATAGATTTAACTTTCTTAGTATCAACTAAGATATCATGTTTTGACACCATGTTTCATAAAAACATCACTTCCTAAATCATGAAATCACATTTTCATATATTGTCATAAATTCATTGATTTCTAAACAATTCTATATCTTCTCTCTAATGGAACACATATTCCACTTCAGATATATAGTAATCCAAGTTTTCATCAACAAATTACACCATTGACATAAGAAGATACTCATAGAAGGTCTTTTTCATGAAATATATAAAAACTAAAAAAGCATTGTTTAGAAAAAATGGCATGAAAATATATTCATAATGATCATACCTACTCTGGAAGGCAATATTTTTTATTTTTAGGTTATTTTATTCTTAACTGGTTATAATTAGATTAATGATAAATATTTGAAAACTACTTCATACCTTTAAAATGGTAAAATAGATCATCAATTCATGGTAATGGATACTTGTTCGTTACCATAACTCGTTTGAGTTTCCATTAATAAACACATAAGTAAAGTGTTCTATCATATATTGTAGAAAAGAATACAAGAACCACCCATGGTGATACACTCATACATATAAAGTATTTATCTAAAAGATAATCCAACTATGTCTTAGACTATTTCACCTCAGCTGGTTTAATATGGTATCAGGGTATAGAAACTGCTTGATTATCAGGGACTAAATAAATAGAAAAAACTACCTCTCTTACTGGTGTAAAACTACATAATTTAAAATGAAAAAAATTGGGAAACTCGATGATAGTTGGAGGCAGATAATCACTCAAATATTCTCTCTATAGTTCAAAAGAAAAAAATGATTTTACATTCCCCAAATCCTGATAAGAAGTTTTGGATCCACTCAACATCAATTCTCATTCTACATGAATGACATGGTAGACCCCATTAGTCATAGTAAAGGAGGCCATTTAAATATAACATTCGATATATTTTTATTAGGAATGAGCGAGTCAATTTCAAAAATGAAATCAACAGGTTTCAAACAGAGAACCAAAAAATTCAATGTAATTTCAATCTCCAATAAAGAGAAGACATAAGTAGTAAAATTAAGACCCTTATCTCACTTCATTATGGGTGTGTAGTAATATACATAACATAATATTAAATATCAGTAGGAAGGGTTAATACGTTCACATTACAAGTTGAAATAAAGAGTGAGATTCACCAGTATCAAATAAAGTAGTTACTAAAGATGAATTTATAGTTATGGTACCTCTCACAGTTTATGTACACATATCAAATTCCTCTAGAGACTATTCTACAAAATATATATTCTTTATTCTAGATTCATGTGGTTGAAACCCCTTGGATCATGAATAATCTTATTGAAATTCATAAATTTTTTATGTTGATGATCTTGTTTACTACATGGAGAAAAGAAGATATAACTGAATTTCTACAAGTTACCCGGGCATCACAAGGAACCACATATCTTAGGTTTCTAAGTGAAAACCTATTTTGAACCCCTAGGATTGCAACACTAGAAGAAAGTAAAAGGGCCTCTTCTTGGCACTATATGGGGCCAATAAAACCCTACTATCAATACCACCATGATACTCATTACACGTTCTCTTACCCATATGGAAACATATAAAACTACCACTCTGAGAAAAAGGAACTCATGTTCACCCTGACATACCATCTAGATCGCGTTCAAATATCAAATCCTTATCTATAACCTCATCATAATAAGATACATTAAGGAATAATAATAATGAATGGATATAAGATAAAATTCAAATTTTAAACCATCAATTCTTTATCTTCTCATTTTATACAATCTCAAGTGAAAATTGGGCAAGATCAATAAAGTGGGATGCATACTTAGTAATGGTCATTCCATCCTACTTGTGTTTGAAAAAATATATAGCCTTATATTGCACCAAAAACTCCTTTAAGAAATGGTCCATGAAAATAAAAACAAATTATTTCCACTCCAATCCCTTATTCTCAATCACTAAAGAGTCACACCATCTCTTACTAGGTCCCTCTAGATTAAATGTGGAATATTTCACTTTAATCACATTGGGAATCTCTAACAACTCAAAAAAAATCAATATTTCTCATAAAATCATCAGCCTCAAAAGGATTATAAGATCCTTGGAAAATTGGTATCTTCTATAGAATGAACTCTTGAGAACGATTCTATAATTTATCCCCCTAAGGTTCCATAGCTAGAGCCCAAACGAGAATAAGTGTTGGTGCCTTTCCTAAAACATGGACAATATGTACAAAAACCTCAAAAAGATTATAGTCCATGGAATAATGTTTTCACAATTGACATCCAAAACATACTCCTAGACCCTATTCACGTGTCTTCTAATAGGGAAAATGCTAAAAATAACAAAAAAATTAATATATCATAATATTACTTAGATAAAAAACTCAAACTAGTGAAAACGGAAATTAATCACATCAGATAATAAAACAGCATTATGATTTCAACTTATCCAAATAAAATGAGTGGAAAAGACTATAAAAACCCTCCACATACCCTTCCCAAACCATCCAGGTTGACTTAATTCCCATTACGATGAGAGCTATCTAGGGACTCACTCGCAACTACCTCCTAAGTCACAAAAGGATCTCAAACTGCAAATCAACATCATGGAAATATGTACAAGATTAAACTTTGAAAACAATTTTTCATGAACCATCCTATATACCTGGGTTCCCTAATAATCAAGTTTACCATGACATAGATCAATAAGAATTCTTGATCCCCATGGGTTAGAGACTATAACCTATTATAAAATAAGATAAAAGGGGGAAAATTTCCAAAAAAATAGTAGAAGATAATTATACATATCAGTATTCTCAAAACTCCTCAAGGAGGTAGTACAAGAAACCAAACAAGTATATCAAAAACCAAAATATTACATCATCAATGTTCTCAAAAGAAGATGTGATAAAACTAGACATCCCAAAGGTATCAACACTCTAAGACCAAATGGTCTCCACCTTCTCTAATAGCTGTTTCCCTTTACTCGAACCTGGAAGAATAAAATTTACAAATTCACAAAGGAAAAGGTAGGGCGTGAGGGAAATTCTTAGTAGGGTCTCACCATATATTTTATAATATGATTCTTTAAATAATAAAACAAATTAAGATTTCAAATTTAAATAAAAAAGTGATGGAATTAAAATTTCACATTCAAAACAAAACATGCTTTTCATTTCAACTTATGGAATCATTTCAAACAAAGGCCTGAGTTAAAAAATTATATAATTTTTTTTATATAAATCACTTGGAATGAGTAAAGTAGTTTCACAAAGAATGGAATATTATTTAATGTAATCACAATAAATTACATGGTAATCTTCCCTATGGTATGATAGTTTCTAGTTATAGGATCCTCACACTCTCATATCAGTGATCATGGAATATGCGTACACACGTCCCTCAAGCTCAATTTGATCACAACTCAATAATGTTTTATCATGAATATGATCTTCATAACTAGATTTTTGTTAGATTTTTTATCATCAATCTATTATTGGGGAATTACCATTATAAAACAATTATCCCAAAAAAACCACTAACTACCCAGGAATACATTTTATCAACCAATCAAACAATAATAGTAAAATTACTTCAAATATGTTTGAAATAAAATTTCCCCATTTCCAGTATCAATATGCCAATTTCATTCCAAAAATAAAACACATGGTTTTTAACATCATTTCATGCATGTTCAAAATAAAACAAATCATAGGATATTATCAAATAATTATAATACATTTTTATCGAAAATTAATTTAAAAATCATTTTTAGAAATAAATTTCAAAAATTTACATCAATTTAAAATCATAACCTAAATTACAAATCCCTTAAAAATTAGAGGTTTTCCAAAAATTCCAGAACTAATGAAATAAAATTCCAATTTGTATAAAATTTGGTTTTTACAATTTAATTGAAAGAAACTTTAAACAATTATTTAATTCAAGGATTAATCAACTGGCCAATATTAAATGGAACCACCTAGCATTAATCATTGAGGTCATGTAACATTACACCTACAATGTGATTTTCCAATAATGAATGATGAAAAATGAGATCTAAAAAACCAATATAGAATCAATATTATAAACAAATGAATTTATATCCATAAAACACATGATGATATAACGAATCCTATGGAGGAGAGAAATAGTGAGTGGAAGAGAAGAAACAATAGAATATTCACATAATGAAGAGGGATCAAATGAGGTCTTCCTCACTTTGATATACCTAAAAAGGGGTTCGGAGCATCCAAAATTATTCTGGAGAGACTCCATGACCATGGATATCATTTTATGAGGATTTGGGGTTATGAAAAAGGAAAAAATTGGGTTTTGGAATTTAAAAAATTAATGTAAAAAATTATCATTGTCGTGGTTGTCTAGGAATGGTCACATGGTTAGACGATGCATGAACACTACCTATGTTCCCCTCTATTAGGGTTCGTGATTTCTACTAGGTGGGAACATAGTTTATCAATATGTACTTTAACTGTGAAAACCCATACAACATGGGGATGCATGATTTACAATGGGATGGTACACAGTTTGGGAAAACAGTTCTATAACCATGCACAAGTTAGAATTTTCCAAATTTTTTAACTTTCCCCCTGAAACAACCTGAGAAATAACCCAACCATATAAAGATTAAAAAGAATGGTAGATGAGTACCTTAAACCAGTAATAGGAAGTGAGAAATGTTACTTATGATTTAATGGGGATAATATTGAATGATATTATCCTTATTATTTCTCTAGATAGTAAATTTTTATATTGATGAAATGTTTATAAACCGATTTATTTTTCAAGGATTATGATATGGGGAATTAATGAAAAATTTATGAAACCCTTTTTCTGTACATGATTTATTCTGTGATGATATGTTTAATGTTTTATTATATTTTGGAAAACATAAGTATGTTTTTCATTATGAAATTGGTGGTACATATATCTTCCTCCAATTAATTTGGTAATTATTTATATCTCTTGAGATAATGATGGTAAAAAAGTAGATTTACTTGATCCAAAATGTTAAATATGTGTTTCTTAATCCACTATAAGAAATAGGTGTGTCCTAATCCACTATGGGAGACAGGTGTGTCTGGATCTATAATGGGAAATAAGTGCACCCTGATTCACAATGGTAATCAGGTAATAAGTCTTAATAAATAATGTTGATGATATTGGTTATTTACCTTTCCATAACTATTTTTTTCTATATTTTTGATTGTTCCAAAATATTATGATAGGATATTATAATTCATTATTTATTTATGATGAGTCACCATGCATATGGGATATGTTCTAAAAATGATAAATTTGTATTCAATAACTCATGTTTATGATATATGATAGGTTTGGTAAGAACTTTATAAGTTATGTTCATGATCACATACCCTTATATTTATATTATTCTTTCATATTATTCATAGATTTATATCTCTTATGTTTAACCTTACTAATATTCTGATATCAAACTTTCTAATGTTTTCTTTCCCCCGGTTATGAAGAAAGGTTTTATGTTTGGTTTTTCTATAAAGTGTACTAAATGAGAAGATATCTATGGGAAATATTGACGATCTTTCAACATAATTAAATATTTTTTTGTCATGTTTCCAGAAAAATTAAACTATTATATTCTTCAGGCATGTGTTTGTGTAATTTAATGAATATTTATTTAAAAATACCCAATTTCCATGTATGAGAATCTTGGATCATTGTAGTTGGTATCAAATTAAATATTTGGTTAATCTTTGGGAACTAGGATGACAAAACATTATTTAGATCCCAAAGTATATGTCTAATTTTAAGTCTAAGGATGAGTGAATTTATAGGAATATGTCTAAAAATTTTGGTGAAGGGTTGAGCAAGTGGTACCATAATAATAAATCTATGCCTGGATACTAAAAGTTGATGTTTCTCAAGCAATTATATACATATGGGTAAAGAGCCCAAAAAACTGTATTTATTTAGAATAAATTGGGAAATAGTTAATGAATATAGGCCTTGTTGCACATCTGGTTTGAAACTCCTAGGGTATATTCTTTGGAAATTCACAAATTATTTATGAACTGCCCAGAAGGATTTATATATATGATTAATATGAATGACCTAAGATAAAATTAATTCTTCATAGTTTAAAAATAAGGCATCATAATTTAGAAATCCTATAAGTTATTTTTCATGATTATGTAGTTTTACACTATGATTTGTGTTTTTCACACTATGATTTTTAGTTTTAGTCAATTACATGAACTAGAAGGAACTGAGATAACATTGAATGTGGTGGATTTTTTTTATGATAAACCGAATAGGATTATCCCTAGAGTAAAAAATATATGTTTCTATTCCGAGTAAGTTTTAATCCAACATGATTAACAACATATACCATAACCATATCTCAGAATCACCAAATAAGAGAAATAAATAGTTCACTGAAATTTCATGTACTGGATACTATAAAGGAAAGAAGATTTAGTTTCCAAAGATTTGAGAATGTGGGATGAAACACCCAAGTGGATGGATTTGAGGAATGGGAGGATTTTTTTCACTATGTAAAATAAGGACACAGATTAAGTAAGTAAAAATGGGAAATGAAATGTTTTGTTAACACAATGAATCAGAATACTGGTCTCCCAAGGATATCATCAACATTTGAATGATTTAAATGTGGAAGTTATGTGAATTATTAGAATCAATGTCCTAAGAGGAAATATCATGATGAAAATAAACAACGTTTTACTCGTAATAGTTATATTGAAGATAATAAAGTGACTAAAAATTACATATAAAAGGAAATATGTGTTATGGAATGATATGATGGAGCATAGTTAGTGGTATGATATGGAAGTGGGGTAAATAAATTATTTATGTATGGGGATTCAACGATTATGGTATATTAATTATCCTACAAATCCATATTTTTTTATTTTATAAAATATTTTACAGGTTAAGTGTGAACCCGCACAAAACAAACCAGATCCCATTATTCTATTACACCATCACCACAATAGTGCATTACATTTACCAATTCATCACATGACTCAAACCTTATGTGAAAATTTAAAATTCAAAAGTGAAAAGGAGCATGCATTGAGGCTTGTGCTAGATCCTCGACCCACAAGTCTAATCTTAAAACAACTCCCCAATATTTTGTTCACCCCATCAACATCACCACCACACTGGAGACGTCAATAATGGAACTAGAGAACACAAAACAAACTTAACAACTTAAAAAAAGATCTAAAAATTTAACCACATACATCAAACAAACAAAAATTAGAGTTACCCACAATAAATAATACCTAATATTCCATCTTCAATAATTAAATTGTAAGAAGAATCATCAATAGGGACCCGAAGGGGGAGAAGCATGTGCTGGATGCACCTCTAAGAAATTGTCAGCTGCTTGAACATCACATCCCAAAACCAACAGAGAGGCCACTTCACAAGACTGACCTAGGAGTAATTTACCATACTGTCATAGAATATTTAAGAAGATCAAGGCCTTAGAAGAGGTTTATGCCTGCACAAGAACATCATCCATGCCTTCAAGGACCCAATGAACCTTAACAATGCTACAAGACCCATCAAACCCAAACTGTTGAAGTAGTAGAGGAATGAAGCCTATTGGAACATTTTCATCTGTGGTAATTCATTCCTCCTGTTAAATTGAAGATGCCTCATCTAGAACATTCCAAACCATCCCAAAATCTAGTGATCTAAACCAGATAGAGGTCCAAACATAGAAACTGATGGTAAGAAAAATGGAAGAGGTACCAAAATCTACAAAGGATAGTGAAACCATGAAGAGAACTAGAGACTAAATCCATGCATCTGACGAACACTATCTGGAAGGAGAAACCCAAACCCAAACACATGGAACCATAGTTGATAAGATAGAACTACGACCAAAGGGAGACGAGTGCCAAGGGACATCAGAAGAAAGAAATAGTAAAATAAACCAAGGGGGGGAGGCACCACCCGAGGACACATGCCTCCCCTAACCAAATCACAGTGAAGGGGAACCCTAGAGATGGAGAAAAGAATGTTGATGTTATTAATAGGCCTTATACATAGTCCATCATTCCCTATAGTAATTATAAAATATATAATTATTGTTCTTTATAGTATTTCATTAAGGATTTGAATGAATATATTGAATGATGATGATGGATTATAATATTGATTCAATGGTATGGTGTTCTTTTTACTATGGGAAGGTAACACTTAATTTATTTTTAATGTTGATTAAATGATTTTTAGTTTGGATAAAGTTATGATCAATATGGACAAAGTAAATCTGATAGTATTGATGAGCTCAGAACTGATAAAATATTTTTTTACAAAGTGGTTTGTGTTATCATTGATGGAGCTTACAACATTATTGGATATATGAAATATATTCAACAATATATGGTATTATTTAAGGACTGAAATTTATGCATGCTTTAATTTAGGTTATATTGTAATTATGGTTTTAAGAGAATATATTATGAAGATATTCAAATTTTTTTATATGACAATTAGGAACTATTCCATTCTTTTTAAAGGATTAATCATATGTTAATTATGGAAATCTAGTGACTTTCTTTCTAATGTTTTGGATTTTAATCTTTTGGATGTTTCATAAGGATAACCATTTATGAAATGGTTTAAGATGAAATTTGGATATGGCTTCACAGATTAATATATTATTTCGAGATATTAATATTTATGCATAACATGTACTAATCATTTTACTCTAATGACAACTAAAGTTATCTAAAATGATGTATGATTCTATTTATGGTGATTATGATATGTTAGTGCTTCAACCATAAAAAATCCACCATAATATCTTTGAGTAAGATAAGAAGTGTAAATTTATCATGGAAAAACCTAAGGGTGTTATTGTTCCAATGAAATGGAATGAAATAAAGTAAGTATATATTCTCACAGAAACACTTAAACTTTATGAAAATGATCTTGGTATAAAATGTTGTCATGTTATAATTGTTTTGATGATATCAATGAAATTTTTCATGCATCTTTGGTTTATGGTTTCGTGATTATTAACATTATCTAAATAACCCAATTTATTATAATTAGTTATTTATATCAATCTCAATAATTATATACATTTTTCTTCCACGTCCAAATCATCACTTCCCACCTATGTTCTCATATTTCTAAACATAGTTACGAGTTACTTTAGCTAACATTATGTTTCTAACTTTCCCTTTGTAAGGAATGTTTTCTTATTCATTTTTATTATGTGGGATTCTATGAAGGATTTTCCAATTTTAATCCATTGATAACTGATACAAATTTCTAGGGATAAATTTAATTTTTGGAGAGTATAATTTAACACAAAGATATTTTGTGAAAAATGTATTTCGAAAGAATTTGATATTCTTCATATTTTTCATTACATGAAAAACGAAGTTCATCTTTCATTACATAAAACAATGAGTTTGTATTATATTATATGTAAAACTAATTTTATCATGCATTATGTACAACACTATGTTAATATTTTATTTACCCAAAAAACCATGTTTAAATTGTGTTACATACAACACTGAGTTTAAATGAAACATGACATACAACTAAAATGTTATTTTTTAATATAATAGTTAGCACATAGCAATTTGAATGGTGGGAATGAATTGGATTAACTAAATTATGAAAAGATATAGTTTACGAAATTATATATAAATAATTTATTGGTGGCCAATTAATAAGAAATAAAAATAAAAACCTTCAGAAAATAAAGGAAATCATTTTCTGAAAAAATATTTTTTTCTCACATAAATTCATTTTACATCAATAAATTAGTTGAATCAATTTTTATGAATGATTTTAATTAAATTTATATATTATATATTCAATAATTGTTTTTATAATTCATCTTTTTTTTCTTGACAATATATAATAATAAATCCAATTTTATACTTAAAAATAGTATTTTTCTAAAATATAGTTTGGTATCATTTTTGTGGAATAATTATTTTTGAAGAAAAATTTGAATGTTTTTGTAAAATTTATTTTACAAAATAAACTTCATTTTTTAAATCATATTTTCAGAACTATCTTAGGGCGATTTTGTTGTTTTTTTTCTAAAAATATTTTTTTGAAGAATAGTGAAATTACTTTACCATTTTTTTGTATTTTCAATTAAATAACATTATGGATAAGGGGTAACCTAAGAAAAATCACTTTTAGAATATTTGATAACCAAAAAAAGAAAACCCACAAGCAAAGCAGTGTGTCCAAGGGGATCCACCATTGTAGATACGTGACAGAACAAACCCAAAACACAAAAACATAGGGAGAAAAAAAAGACAAATCATCATAAGAACCATCAATGTGGGATGAAATATGTATAGGGATTCGTTGAAAAAGATCATAAATGAGGATCCACAAGACCGTCAATCCACTGTGAATACACAACCAAGAAAAAAAAGATCCCCATCATTTGATTTATTTATAAAGATAAACTGTATTTTAAAATGGATAAAAAGTAAAATTAGTTTAATTATTCATCAACTAATCTAATTTTGTTCATTAGAACTAATTTCATATTACATTTTGAAATAAAAACGTTGAAAACATTTGAATATATTTTCTTTAAAAACCATCTTTCTCTTCGCAGCTTTCACATTAATTTCAAATTTAAATCTTCCACTTTTGTAAATGAAATTTATCTAAATGGATTATATATTTGTAATAATATTAATTTATATAATATAATAAGGTCAACTAAATTTTTTATTGAAATAAATAGTGAATGTAGTAAAAATTAATTACTACAGTTAAGGTAAAAATGGGTTTTCTGGGGATTAAACAAAAAAGAAAAGGGTAAGAATAACCTATAATTTTTTCTAAAAATTATTTTACAGAAATATTTCCACCATTATACATATAATGTTTGATAATGTTCCATTTTTGACCCTTTTGAAAAATGTAAAATGTGGGACCACTTATTTCATTTAAAAAATACCACGTGTATCATCTCCCCCACATATAAAAGGATACCCCCTATCCTCTATTATTTACACCATCAGACCCTTTTTATTTATCCAATTATTACAAAATTACCCTCCCAACTTATTAAATATCATCCTATAGGCTGTTTATTGGTCATAAATCCTTCATAGGATGGATTCTAGTGAAAACTTATTAGGGATACCCTGAGAAGAGGTAACATTCGTCAACAAGTGTTTTTGTTTTATTTATTCCTCCAACCCCATCAATTATTATTATAAATTTATTATAAAATAACCTAATTATATTAAATATAATTATGTGTTTTTATGTCAAGTTAATTAACTACAACCATTTACACATCCATAAAATTGGATAGGAAATCATTTTTCATGTGTACGGTGGACTATCACCTCAGGAATTGATGTCGTTCCGTTCTCCATTAACATCTATAGAGGATCGACAGAATGATGGATTTATTTTTTTTATTATATAAACGATATTTATGATTTTATAATGATTTTGATAATTTTAATATCACGCATACCTTCATCCTTTCCACTTTTTGGGAATACAATAATGTCGCTTGTGCATATGCAAACTACCGCTTCGCGAAGTGATGTGGTTAGTTCACCATTTACAATGAATTTATTAAGAAAGTTTTTGATAAAAGTATTGGATATATATTACATCAAAATGATTCTAGAATGATCATATATATATATATATATTTTAATTTCCTTTATTTCAATATGAAAATAAAATGGAAACAATGTTCATGCGTATGTAAGACCTACCATCTCTGTGAATAATGTATTTCATTTCCTGTCACTAAATTTTATGGATTACTATAAATAAAAATATAATGAATATATATGATATTTAAATAATGTTTTACATTACTGATAATATAAAAAAATTATCTAAGTAAGAGGACCAAAAATTAGAAGTCAAAACATATATAAAAAAGTAGTGATTGTGACATCCTGACCCCGGTGCCACACACTACTGCCCCAATCTGGTCAGTAACATGACCTCAAGTACACATCCCCATATGCTAGAGGATACTGACTAGAAGAGAGTGTCTAATATCGATCATGAGGAGACAATAAACTCTTTATCAATGTAGTGAAACAATGGAAATAAATAAACAATAGCCCCCTAATATAACCAATAAGCAAAATAGTAAAGACAATATCCAAAAATAAATAGTAGATATATTATTTCAAAATATTTCAAGTTCCAATATGAAAAAAGCCAAAAATTTACCAGGATAATAAAAACACCTCCAAGAGGTTCTAGAAACAAAGTCCAGTTCCCTCAATAATGCTCTATCCAAATCATCCCTCTAACATAGGACCTTGACCTTATCTTGTCCTACAATAATTAAATCTTTTCAGGTACTGATCTAGAAGCCTGAGTAAGTTGCGATTAAAACATAGTATTCCACCACCAATGGTGTATAAAACAAAATCTAGTATATAATTTTTTATGGAAATGTTTAAATGATCAAATATAAGCAATAAATTAAGCATTTTACATTTATTCAATTACTCATTATTTAACCAAATAACACTTGGGTTCTTGAGGACACCAGAACTCAGTTGATATCTAAATTACATTGTTACAATTCATAATCTCAATTAACATATGAATTCAATTGTTACCAATTTTCACTTAAATCTATATTTGATTTCTATTACAATAATTCATTATTTGAATCCATATATGAATGTTATTGTTACCATTAATCATTTCATTTCACAAATGAAGGTTAATGTTACCAATCATAATCTCTTTTTACATATCAATTACACTATTACAATTCATCATTTATTTTCAAATATTAATGAAATTTTCAAAATTCATCAGTTCTTTTTAGTTATTAATGTCATTTTTACCATTCATCATTTCAATTAACATAAGAATTCCATTATTACCACTCATCATTTCAAAGCACATATGGATTCCATTATTACTATTCATCATTTCAAATCAAATATGAATACCATTGTTTCCATTAATCATTAAAAATTACATATATAAAAATATTATATTAATTAACTAATTAATTATTCAAATTCCATAATTTCATATTCAAATCATTTTGTTAATTAATTCAATAATTAATTAACCACATTAATTTCATTACTAATTTTACAATTGGTTTATCATATCAAACCCCATAGTTAATTCCTCAATTAATTAAGAACATTAATTTTAATAAATAATATACTTGTTAATTAAAAGAAATACACAATGACAATATACCATATTTAATTCATCAAATAATTATTCAAAATCCACAATCCCAAAATACAATAATTTTTTCAACAAATAATTATTCAATATCTAAAATCCTAATATCCCCAATTTCACAATCACTTAATTAATAAATCTACCAAATTAATTAACTTAATTAATAAAAATAAATTTCTAATAAACCTATATAAACACTAAAATTACATAAACAAAATGGAAATATAGAATTTGGGGTTTAGATAATAGACCACCTACCTCAAGATTGATGAAGAACACTCGCCAGCGGAAATACAAAATTTGAGCGGAATAATCAAAAAGAAAAAGATCTTGGTTCAAACACCATAATAAATGATAAAAAACAAGTTCTACTATACTTATACCTAGATATAAATCCAACAGGGGAAATCATCCATTCAACATATTGGAGATGAATGGGTAAGAGATGAAAACCCATTAGGGATAAGCTTCATCTACCAGAATAGGTGAAGCTCTTCAATCCAAGCTTCAAAACCAAAATAAAGAAGGTTGACAGGGCTTGTAATCCATCTGATAGGAACTAAAAATGATAGTAAATGATTTTTTATGAGGTAGGGCATATTTGGGAGTGTTTTTTGGGTTCATGTATTTTTTAATCTAATATTAGGTGGATTTAAATCCCATATGCACAATTTTCTACTCTAGTCGCCTGGTTTACACTAACAGTTCACCTTAACCATGTGGATCTTCTATGGGGGTGTATGATGTCTCTTTATAGGGTGAACAATTTTAATGTCAATTCTCTATACATGTGAATCCCCTCTACCTAGGTTCGCGATGTTTTTTGGGTTGGGTCCCATGGTTTGGGAAAACTTTGTGCCAACCATGCAGTGCCCTCCTTTCCAAATTTCTCAACTTTTACCCAAAAACACTCTAATAAGTAGCCCAAAAAAGTACCCAAAACAAGGTAAAAGAGTACCTATAAACAAGACCATGAAATCTCTTAAATATTTTGGGATCTTACAATCTCTTCACCTTATAACAGCTCTCCCACAAGCTGTACTCCCAAGAATCTTTAAAAATTTGAGTAAAAAAGATCAGGCCTCTAATACCTCATATCGTCTTCTCTTTCCCATTTTTCATCCTGAATAAACCCATGTTTCCATAGTACACAAACTATTAGAATAGTATTTCCCCACAACACTTTCTCACTATGATCCAAGACACGTACCAAATGATTCTTAAAGGATGAATCTATCTCTAGCCCAACATCATCCACATAAATCACATAAGATGGGTCGTCATGATAATGCTAAAGTTGTGACACTTGAAAAACATCATGTATTGAACTATGCCTCTTCAAAAGTGACAATCGATACACCACCGACACAATTCTCTCCACAACCTCAAACAGTCACTCAAACCTTGGCCCCAACTTTCCCTTTCTCTATATCGTACGATGACCCAATCTAGGAGAAACCTAAAGGAATATATGATCACCCTCTATAAACTCTATGGATCAACAATTTGTTTCATCATACAACTTCCTTAAACTCAGATTCATAGACATACTCTTTCGAATATGTTGCACCTACTGTGACATCTCTTGCACGAAACTCGACCCCAACTAATCGAACTCACCACCCTCCATCTAGAATATAGGTGATCAACATAGACTACCATATAGTGCCTCATATTTTTCTATATGAATCATTTCCTAATAACTATTTTTATTGGTGAACTCTATCAAATCTAGGTGTTTCTACCAAGATCCTCCAAAGTTAATGACACAATCTCATAACATTTCCACAAGAACCTGAACAGTATGCTCTATCTACCTAGATGTTTGTAGTTAGAATTCCATACGTAGAGAAACATGTGAACCAGGGTCCCTTTGTAATCCCTATGAGAAGAACTAAGTAAAGCATGAGTCAATTTCTAAAACAACAGTCCATATCACCCTGTGAAAATAAACTATATCCCGAATAAAAAAGTCTCACATATGCTCCACTAAGAAATTATCCCACACCCGAAAGAAATGTTCTACCTTTCTAAAACATTCCACAACATCCCAAATAGCACTGTTCTTCATGGGAATCCTCAAGACACCAAACAAAAAATCCATGTTAAAATTTTACCAATACCATTCTGGAATGGGTCTCATGGTCGTTAATTCTCGTTTTTCACCTGTTGAAAGGTGTTGCACTATTTCATGAACCCTGTTATATCATTTTTCATTACTAGCCACCAAATATGCCAACATAGGTCATGGTATATTTTGGTCACACCTAGATGTACCAACCACTTTGAGATATGTAATTCATGCATCAACTCCTCCCTCATAACCTTATGAATAATAACCTGATTCCTTGAATATATGATCTCATCCTCATATATGGTCCAAATGAAAGGTTTATACAAAAATTAAATGTTTTTCCTTAAGGAAAAACATTTTGATACTAATATTGTCTGTATCTAATACAGATCAAAAGTCTAAACTTCATGGAATATGATATGAGAGTAATCTACTCCTGACCCTCCTAAACCACAACATGCATCTCAATTAGTAAATCCGTAATCATTCACTCAAAAGTAGACTACTGAACTGACTGAGTTTGGTTTTTCTTTATTAAAGCATTAAGAACATTGTGACCCTTCTCAATCTTATATACTAGATCAAAATAAAAATACTGAATATATTCAACCCATATTTTTTGTTAAATATTCAATTCTTAATGAGAAAATATGTACTTTAAACTCTTGAGATCTGTATACACAGTAAACATCTAGACCAGCTGATAATTTTTCAAATACTTCAAAGCATTAACTCCAGTTTCCAAATCGAGGTAATACATAGGGTAGTTCCATTCATGTGGACTCATCTACCAAGACACATACATCACAAATCGATCTCACTACAATAACATTTCTCCAAGCCTAATCCTAGAAGCATTACAATACACTGTATAATATTCACATAGCATGGGTAGGATCAAGATCGATGCCTATGCCAAATTCTTCTTCAAATATTTGAAGACATTATCACCTACTTCCGAGCATTCAAATATTATTCCTCTCTTGGCCAGGACTGAATGTTGTGAAACCAATTAGAAAAATTTCTAGAGGAATTTATGATAATATCTTTCTAACCCAGGAAATCTATAGATATTGAAAACATTTTTTGGATTCTTATAAGAAAAAAACTCTTGCACCTTCTCTAGGTCCATTGAAACAACTTTATCAAAGATTATTTTACCTATGAAGTGTACATGATAAATCCAAAACTGACACTTAGATAACTTGGCATATAGTCGATCCTCAATCAGTGTACTCAGAACAATTTGAAGATGTTGTGAATGATCTTCATGAGTCTTAGAGTACACCAAGATGTTATGCCCAAACTCAAACTCAAACACAAACACAAACACAAACACAAATACAAACACAAACACAAACACAAACTGATCAACATATTGATGAAATATTTTTATCATCATGGCCATAAACATTGTGGGTGTATTCATTAACACAAAATAAATTATGATGAACTCATATAGGCCATAGATTCTATAAAATAGTCTTCAGTATATCTGATGGTTGAATTTTCAGCTGTTGATACCCAAATCTCATGTTAATCTTTGAGAAAACATTATCTCCCCTTAACTAGTCAAATTGATCATTGATACAAAAAATTGGATACCAGCTCTTTAGAGTGATCTGGTTCAACTTTATACACATAATAATAGAGTCCCATAGGCGCTTTTTTCAACCAAAAATAGAGAATCCCAAGGTGACTTACTCAAACAGATAAATCCCTTATCCTCTAAATTTTTCAACTAAGTCATGAGCTATTGGATCTCTATATGTTCAATTCTTTAAGGTGGAATAGAAACTGGATCAACCCCCAGCATGATCTCAATGGTAAATTCCATGTCACTCTTAAGTGGAAACCCTAATAAGTCTTTAGGAAAAACAACATGAAACTAATATAATTGAGGTGGAATGGAATCTTCTATTACCCCTTAATCATCCAAAAATAGACTACCAAAACGGCTATATGTGTAACGTCCCGAATTCAAAGCCCCTCCACAGGTGCCCCATACCCGATTTGCCACATGACCTCAAGTGCATTTACCCAAATGCCAGAGGCTGCCGACTAGAAGTGAGGTCCTTGGTAAGTTATGGGGGAAAATATTCCCTCATTTGGTAAGGTTTACAAGGTAAGGAAAACAACAGTCAATAGCAGAAGCAGTAAAAACATACATAACTGTAACCAAACAGTGGAAGAATAAATATATAGCAATGATTTCAATGATGCATTAGGTACAAGTATCTAAGGAAAATAGCAAACACAACAATGTGCTGAAATACAACTGAACACAAAGTACTAAAGCAACAGAAACTCCAGCAGCATCTCAAGCCTAAGCATGGTCCCTTGCTCTCCAGCTCGAAAAAATCAATTACCGGAATTCGAAGGGTGATTTCTCTTATCTATACCTACAAAAAAAAGTTATCTTGGGCCCAAAAGCATGCCACAAATAGGGTGTGATATAAAATCCCAGTAGGTGATCACCCAAATATCTGTTCCTAACATTCATTGAATACAAGGCAAGTAAGAGTGGAGGAAGTAGTAAACAGAAAAGCACACAATAGCTACAATACAGAGTTCTATCATATAAAGTACACAAGAAAACAACCAACAACAAAAATAAAACATGTAACCCTCTGGGTAGCTCTCACAGCCTAACTCTTATGGTTCAACATACAAGTACTAGTGACCCTCTAAGAGGCACACACAGTCTCACCCATCTGGTTCAGCTAAGAATAGACTTTCTGAGGAAGCACTCACCGTTAATTACCCCTATAGTCTCGTATCGTACTAAAGGCTCTCTAGGGAAGAATTCAACATCTCATTCCCCCTGTGGCCCGCGTCGAGGAACTACAGACTCTCTAAGGAAGCACTCATCGTCAATTCCCCCCGTGGTCTCACATAGTATTAAAAGAAACTCTGGAGAAGCCCTAACATCCATTCTCCCTATGGTCCACTACACTAGGTTCTCGCAGTCCTGTGTGAAAATAAACATGCTCAGTATGCATGTATCATCCAGGTAAACCTCAAAACTACTTGGATATCATTATAAGGCACATATATATAACAAAGCAACAGTTCCACTATCCTACAACTAGGAATGGAAAATGGAAAATTCCAAACAAGAAAAACAAGCATGGAAACATCCAGTGTACAACCAAAACTACTATATTCACAAAGTAAAACCTCTACTATAGCAATAAAGCAAAAAGGAAATCAATCAAGGGTAAAATAGGAAAAATCACAATACATGTTTAAGGGAATTGGTGAAGTTGCACAAAACATTCCAAAACATTCTACAGAAAGGCACAAACCACCTACCTTGATCCTAGGAGATCGATATACGTGAACAACGATGACAGATTCTCCATAGAATGTCATAGATCTGAGAAAACGTCTGAAACAAAAAAACCACGATAACTTGATAAGGAGGTGTAATTGGAAAACAAGGCCCAAGAAGAAGGGAGAACTCACCACTGCGATTCCAACGCAATCTACGATGCTCGAATCGTAGAATGGATGGAGAGGCGGGGGCTCGTCAAAGATTCACAAATCCTCAGCACTCTCAGACGAATGGAACCTAGAAGAAGACATTTTTGTGCGTCAAGTGTGTCCCTGGTCTATTTATTAAAAAAACGTACACGGTGTGTACTTTTAGAGTACACGACATTTACTAGGTCTTTCCATACTCTGCCTAAATCAGCCTCCAAGTCACCCCTACACACCGTGTGTGTGGTCCGGACATGGCATGTAAAAGGATTCGAGCGGAAAAAGAGTACACGGTGTGCACTCAGAAATTAGACGGCATGTACTTCAAAAATATCCAGAAACATTATTTTTCTCAAAAACTCCAGAAAAAGTAAAGGATTACCTAAAATGAAGATCTGGGTTCTTAAAAACTTTCCCCCTCAAAGAAATTCATCCCCAAATTTCCCTAGAAAGGCGTAGAATAAGAAACCCCAACAGCTCTGGCCACTGCCATCGTACATCGGCCTCCCTCTCCCAGGTCTCGTCCTATACTCACCCAAGCTGCCATAGCACCCATACAAGAGGGACAGACCGCCCACGGAGAACCTTCGTACTGCGATAGACAATCTGGATGGGATTCTCCTCAAATGATGCATCTTCTTCGAGCTCAACTACCTCGGGCTTAAAGACATGTGACGGGTGTAAAAAGTAATGTCAGAGTTGAGAGACGTGGAAGACGTAATTCTTGGCCCGGTACCTCTAGGGTAACTGCAACTGATAGGAGACCAGCCCAACTCTTTCCAAATCCTCAAATAGCCAGATGTACCGCGGTGAAATCTTACCCTATCTCTGAATCCTTTTGTGTCCCAACCTCGGTGCGACACTTAGGAAAACGTGATCCCTGACCTCAAACTCTAGAGGTCATCTCTGCTGATCAGCATAAGACTTTTACTGAGACTGTGCTATAGCCATCCTATTCCAAATCATCTCTATCTGCTCTGATGTCTCCAGAACAAGATGAGGTCCCAGAAAGGCTTCCTCTCCGGCCTCCAGCCAGCATAAGGTTGATCGGAATGGCCTACTATACAAAGCCTCGTATGGTGAAATTTGAATGGTCTCCTGGAGACTTTTTTTTAGGCGAACTCCACCAAAGGGATACGCTTCTCTCATGAACCGCCAATGTCTAGTATGAAAGTTCAGATCATATCCTCAAGCACCTAGATCATGCGATTTAACTGGCCATCTATCTGGGGATGGTATGCCGTACTCAAAAGTACCTGGGTACCCAAAGACTTCTGAAATCCCTACCAGAACCGAGAAGTAAAGCGTGCATCCCTGTCTGAAACAATGGAGTGTGGAACTCCATACAGATGCACAATCTCTCAGATGTAAAGTAATCCCAGATCATCAACACTGAAGGTCTCCTTGATTGGAAAGAAGAGACCAAACATTGTAAGCATGTTGATGACAACCCAAACAACATCGTTTCCTCGAGGCGACCTCGTAAATCCAGTCATGATGTCCATCGGGACATCATTCCACTTCCAATCCATAATGGGTTACTGGTGTAAAAAGCATGTTGGTCATTGATGCTCCACATTCACCTACTGACAAGTCAAACACCTCAAGATGAAACCAGCGACATCCCTCTTCATACCATGAAACCAGTACTGGCAATGAAGATCCGGATACATCTTGGTGATACCAAGATGAACTTCCCAAACTGAGGAATGAAACTCCTGCACCATCTCCTCACGTATTGCTGCTAGCACCCATACGCGTCCCTAGAAACGAAAAATCTCATCCTCACCCACTATACATACAAGAATAGGGTCCTCTCTTGACACGCTCTCCCACAAGAATAAGCCATCTGAGTCTGATAGTCGCCTCATCCATACCCGATCCAGTAGTGTAGAGGTAACAGCTACAGAAGATAGAAAATTTTGTCCCTGTTTGTCGTGCACCTCCAGAAGCATCTCAGAGAACATATCCATAAGCTGCCACTCACTGCTGGACTCTTGAACTTCCTAAATCTGAGTTCTCCCGCTCAACGCATCTTCCACTACATTTCCCTTTCCCGGCATATAGGAAAGCTCGAAATCAGATGACTGAAGATACTTGACCCACCCGCGCTGCCTCAGATTCTGATCACGCTGAGTGAAGATACACTTGAGACTCTTGTTGTCGGTGAAGACCACAAGGTGCTCTCCCCGAAGATATTGTCTCCAACAGCATAATGCATGAACAAAAGCTGCCAACTCCAGATTGCGCGTAGGGTAGTTCCTTTCATGTGGCCTCAACTGGCGAGACCCGTAAGTAACGACTCCATCTCCCTACATAAGCACAGTGTCTAGTCTGATACCTGAAGCATCACAATAAACAATGTAGATCTTACCTGGCTCTAGAAAGACTTGTATCGGTGCTGACGTCAATCTTCCCTTCAGCTCTTAAAAGTCTGACTCACAAGAATCTAACTATAAGAAATTTTCCCCCTACATGGTCAGAACTGTCAAAGGTTCTGCTAGGCATGAAAAGTCTTGAATGAAGCGTATGTAGTATCTATCTAGCCATAGAAAACTCTGTACCTCAAAAATGTTCTTCGGATGCTCCAAGGAAACTACAGATCTCACTTTATCGGGGTCCACAGATACTCTTTCCTCTGAGATGATGTGACATAAGAAGTGAATCTGATCCATCCAAAAGTGGAACATCGAGAGTTTAGCATAAAGTCGATGCTCTCTCAGTGTACTCAGAATGATCTCAATATGTGTGGCATGGTCATGTTGAGTGTGATAGTACACCAAGATATCGTCCACGAATACCACGAAGAAGGAGTCCAAGAAAGGATGGAACACTTGGTTCATCTGATCCATGAAAACTACAGGCACGTTAGTGAGACCGAACAGCATGACTGTATACTCGTATAGACCATACCTTCTTCTGAAGGCTGTCAGAGGTATATATAATGGTCTAACATGAAAATGATGATATTGGGACCTCAAGTCGATCTTTGAGAACTCCCGGGCTCCTCAAAGCTGATCAAAGAGGTCATAAATCCTCGGTAAGGGATATTTTTTCTTGACCGCAAACTAGTTCAACTTCCTATAATCCACACAAAGTCGAAGGGTATCGTCTTCCTTCTTCAAAAATAGGACAGGAGAACCCCAATGAGATGTACTGGGTTGGATGAAACCCTTTTCCTGCAACTCCTCCAACTGCTTCTTGAGCTCCTGTAACTCAGGTGTAGCCATCCTGTAAGGAGGAATGGACACCGATGCTGCTCCTGGCACGAGCTCAATAAAAAAGTCTACCTCACGATCTGGAGACAAACCTAAAGAGTGATATGTAAAGACATCCCAGAAATTATCCACCAATGGAGGAAAGTCCAACTGCGAAGTCACCTGATCATCTAGATAAAGACAAGCAATATGGGCCATCACCCTTCCTATCCCATGATGCTCGAGTCCTAGTTGACTCTCCTGAACATCCCATTTGCCTCTATGAAGAAAATATTCACCCTCTGGTGAAATGAAACTCACCCTGTGTCGATAACAGTCGATGAATACCTGGAATGGAACCAACCAGTTCATCCCAAGAATGAAATCATATCCTGTCATCTTTAGGACGTAGAGATACCATAAGAAACGATACACTACAACCTTGAGAGGGCACTCTCTACACTAATGTACACTAGATTTCCTTGTCCCCAAATGTGTGTCTAGTGTCAATGATTCGGAGGAAGAAAAGACACATAGCCCAAAGCTAACCACAATAGAAACAGAGATAAATTTATGTGTAGAACCAGTATCGAAAAGAGTTGAAGATAAAACTGAGGCTACTAAAATTGTACCTCGAACTGTAGAAGGTCTGGGATCCTGATCCTGATAGGTCTGCTCCATGATGAAAGACTGGCATGCACCATGGCCCTACACCCCTGGATGACCACTCTGAGTTGATCCACCTTGCTGGTGATGAGGCACTAGTGGCTGACGACCATGGCCTTCACCTCCACCTCGGTCCAAATGGCTGGAAGAACTCTAGTTACCTGACTGGTGAGAAACTGTTGGTGTTTCTCCTGAATTAGGAGTCATGGAAGAACCCCAGTCACCAGCTGCTGGTGAGAAAACCTGGAAGAAACGCAAACGGTGACCCACCTTGCCGCATGATCGGAACTCCACAGGGTCCCTCTAGCATTGCGGCCTTGTTTGCCCTGACCGTCCACACTGGTAGCATATCACCTGGCTGCCTGACAATGCATCTCACTTCCTCGGATCACTGCACGTAGACTCCCTACGACACATCTTGCTGGAATATAGAGGAAAGCTAGCTCTGGAAGCAGAACCGCCCTAGATTGCAGCTCCAGAGTCTCTTAAATTGCGCTATGCAATCAGTGCCCGGTTGACAATAGAATTGATGGAAGTCAACTAGAAGATATTAACCTACAAGCGGATCTCCCACCTGAGACCATCCTCTAACTTCCTTGTAAAGAACACCCCACTCTCATCTCGGAGGGGTGTGAAATGATGTAGCTTGGTGAAACGAGAGGAATACTCCATGACAAAAATATTACCCTGCTCTAAGCTCATGAAATCTCGGGCTCGATCAGCCCTCAGGGTCTCTGGGTAGAAGTAGTCATAAAAGACCTGCTGAAACTCCTCCCAAGACATAACCTGCTGGTGACCCGCCTGTGAGATCACATCCCACCACCTCTTGGTGGAGTCTCATAGCATATAGGTAGATAGCTTGACCCACCTCTCTGGAGTCATCTCTAGATGCTCAAATATGGTCAACATGGCTTCTATCCATGACTCTACATCCTGAGGTCCTCCTTCCCCCGAGAAAGTGGGAGGATGCTGCTGCTGAAAAACCCGCGTCAAGTCGGCCATAGTCGAGGTAGAAGGCGGTGCTCCATGGAAGGTCTGTATTATCCTCATAAAACCTTCCCTGAACTGTGAATCAGTTCCTGCAAATGGTATGACAACCGGTGCCAAGGCTGACCCAATTGGAGGATCAATAGGAAGTCCCTGATTAGCCGTATCTGGCGTCTAATCACTAACTGACGATAGACATACAACTGGAGGACGTCTTGGAGGCATATCTCTGAAAGATCAAAATCACACCTTAGATTGGGAAAAAAAGATAGAGAAAACAAGAGTACAAATGGGAACAGGGTAAGGAAAACACACAAGTTTACAATACACGACTACTCGGCGTGTATAAAAACTACACGGTGTGTCCTCTTAACCCACTAACATGGGCGTGTACCCCTTCCCTACAGGTCGTGTAACACCTCAAACTACACGGCGTGTTGACCCAATACACGACATGTACTTGAAATCTATTCCCCTGTCCAAGTAACTTTACACAGATAACCCACACGGTCCGACTTAACTTGAGACTACATGGTGTGTTCTGAACAAACACGACGTGTACTAGACAAGGCTTTGGTGGCCTGTGTTGTTAAACACGTGGCTGTCTACATGGTTGACCCTTACACGGCATGTTTCAAACAAACATGGAATGTATAGGTGAAGGTGAGACTATCTCGTGTTGTTCGTGACACGGCTGGGTACCTGAACAAGACTACACGGTGTGTTTCGAAGCAACACGGTGTGTCTAAGAGAATGTAACGCCGACCCGTGTTTTTCGTGACACAGCCGGGTACCTAGGCAGGACTACTTGGTGTGTTCCTTTACAAAACTGTGTATTTTACTCGATCTTCCCTAAACTGTGTTGTTAGTGACACGGTCAGGTACAGGTTTCAGAACTATGTGGTGTGTACCAACCATACATGGCGTGTTCGTAAAGTTACATCCACAACAGCGTGTTCCTGCTCACACGGTCAGTAACATGGTCTAAAAACTGCACGACATGTAGTCAAAAGTACACACCTTGTATTCTGGGTTTTTCTGGGTAGTAGCTCAGAAACTACACAGAAACCCAGAAAACGCAGAAAGCAAGTCAAAGTGGTGCCAAATTCTGAGCCATACTCCCCACGAATAAAAAATTTCATTTAATCAAGGTAGAATACAAACAATCCTCTAACAAGGCAGCAAAGATTCTATCAATCATCTATCACAACATCATGCATAATCTACAGAAGGTCTATCACAACAGCATGCAATTTCTAATGAACCCTAGATGACATGGCAAGAATTCATGACATGTGATTTCTAACAAGTGTCTCTATGATTCATGAGATGGAATACCCTCGTCTCATCGGGTTGCGACAGAAATAGAACTGTGATAGAAAAACAACAACAACACAGGACATCTGAATCACTCTAGGTGAAATCATATCAACCATAAATATCAAAACCATAAAACTTCAATAAACAAGGTAGCATGGCTTTTCCCTGTACATGGGATAGCTACTCCCGGGAACAGCTTAACACTAACTACTGAATCCATCCTAACCCTCGATAAAGTCTCAAAACAGTAAATTAAGAGAAAAGAACCTCCTCTGGTACCACTTTGTAATTTCCTGAATCCAGATCCCCTCCACTGGTGCCCGGTACCCAGTTCGCCACATGACCTCATGCGCATTTCCCCAAATGCCAGAGGCTGTCGACTAGCAGCGAGGGCCTTGTTAAGTTATTGGGGAAACTATTCCCTCATTTGGTAAGGTTTACAATGTAAGGAAAACCACAGTAAATAGTAGAAGCAGTAAAAAGATAAATAATTGTAACCAAATAACAGAAGACTAAATATATTGCAATGATGTCAATGATGCAGCAGGTACAAGTATCTAAGGAAAACATCAAACACAACAATGTGATGAAATACAACTAAACACAAAATACTAAAGCAATAGAAACTCCAGCATCATCACAAGCCTAAGCTTGGTCCTTTGCTCTCCATCTCCAAAAAATCAATTACCGGAAGTCGAAGGGCGCTTTCCCTTATCTATACCAGGAGCAACAAAGTCTGCTTGGGCCCAAAAGCATGGCTCAAACAGAGTGTGAGATACAATCCCAGTACTCAATCACCCAAATATCTATGCCTAACAGTCATTGAATACAAGGTAAGTAAGATTGTAGGAAGCAGATAATAGAAAAGCACACAACAGCTACAATCCACAGTTCTAGAACATAAAGTACACGAGTAGACATCCAACAATAAGAAAAAAACAGGTAACTCTCTAGGTAGCTCTCATAGCCTAACCCCTATGGTTCAACCTACAATTACTAGAAACCCTCTAGGAGGCACACACAGTCTCACCCATCTAGTTAAGCTAAGAGTAGACTTTCTGAGGAAGCACTCACCTTCAATTCCCCCTATAGTCTCCTATCGTACTAAAGGCTCTCTGGGGAAGCAATGAACGTCTCTCCCCCTGTGGCCCGTGTCGAGGAACTACAGACTCTCTGAGGAAGAACTCATCGTCAATCCCCCCTGTGGTCTCGCATCGTATTAAAAGACACTCTGGATAATCCCTTACATCCATTCTTCCTATGGTCTACTACACGAGGTTCTCGCAGTCCTGTGTGAAAATAAACATGCTCAGTGCACGTGTATCATCCAAGTAAACCTCAAAACTACTTGGCTATCATTCTAAGGAACACCAACATAACTAATCAATAGTTACACTATCCTAAAACTAGGCATGGGAACTGGAAAATGCCACAAAAGAAAAACAAGCATGGAAACATCCAAGGTACAACAAAAACTACCCTATTCACAAATGTGAAACTCTACTATAGCAATCGAGAAAGAAAGAAATCAATCTAGGGTAAAACAGGAAAACGCACAATTCCCATTCAAGGGAATTGGTGAAGTTGTACAAAATATTCAAAGACATTCTACAGAAAGGCACAAACCACCTACCTCGATCTAGGAGATCGATATACATGAATAATAATGACAGATTCTCCTTAGAAAGTCATAGATTTGAGAAAATGTCTGAAACACATAAACCACGATAACTTGATAAGGAGGAGGAATTGGAAAACAAGCCTCAAGCAGAAGGGAGAACTCACCGCTATGATTCTGACTCAATCAATGGTGCTCGAATTGGAGAACAGACGGAGAGGCGGGGGCTCATCAAAGATTCGCGGATCCTCGGTGCTCTCGGACGAACGGAACCTAGAAGAAGACGTTTCTGTGCGTCAGGCGCGACCCCGGTTTGTTTAGTAAAAAAATAAAGTACATGGAGTTTAATTTTAGAGTACATTGAGTGTACTAGGTCTTTCCATACTCTGCCAAAATCAGCCTCCACATCACCCCTACACACCGTGTGTGTGGCCCGGACATGGCCAGTATATGGCTTCGAGTGGAAAAAGAGTAAACGTCGTGTACTCAGAAAGTACACGGCGTGTACTTCAAAAATTTCCAGAAACTTTATTTTTCTCAAAAACACTATAAAAAGGAAAGGAGTACCTGAAACGAAGATCCAGGTTCTTAAAATATTCTCCCCTAGTTGTTATTGAACAGGCCCTCCATAACCCACTTTTATATCCCACTCTCCTTGGTGAGTATTATTGTCACCCTCAAGAGATATAAAATTTACACTCTTGTGGTATTAATATATGTAGTATTTTTAATCTTTTAACTAGTACATAAAAGAATTAGGTCAATTCCTAACATCTCAATAATGTAATGGTCCCACAAAAAAAAATACTCCCTAGCCTCTAGAGAACACCCCTTACATAAACATATTTCACTCGACCGTACTCCCAACGACGTATCTATTGTCATCACTCCACTCATGAACTCCTTCACTATGATCAATAGATTCACATGTCATGTTGAAATAATTTAATGAGAGGAACCATTATAAAATAAGGAACTAACTAATGTAGAAGATACAAGAATAATACCTCTCACTGTCGACAGTCCAGCCTCACTATCCACTAGTGTTGGCCAAACTGCATGTAACTATCTTGTTCATCTTCCCTATGATGCAGTATGAGTCCCCTACATTACACTACTCTAATGATATAGGTTCTCTTACCCCAATAACATTGTCCACTACCTCTATCACCTTGTTCAGTAGAACTCTTTATTTTAGAATAATATGGGGAAAAAGATGCCCTTGATGCACCATTATTTTTTCTTGCTCCTCTATCACTTACAGTCATTCATGGGTTCCTATAGAACTTCTACAGATGTCCCATACTGCTACAAGATCTTAAATATTATAGTAGTATGGTATAGTTTCCATGATTGTAACTTGTCCAACCATGCTAGTGAAAAATCACATGATAAATGTCATAAATAACAAACCCTTCTCCCTAACCACTTTTCTGTCCCCTCACTAACATTATCATAGTGAAATTTCCTGATATCAGAAGACATACCTCCTAATCATCTAAAAGTGGTCATTTTCCCTACATTAGAGGCCCCTTTTAGGTTCCCCTTAGCTATTTGAGCCTAATTCAACACCCCAGTAAACTTATTTAACCGAAATAGGTTAACATCGGGCGTAATATCACATTTAATACCATCCTAGAAATAGCTCATCATAGTTTTCTCATCCCCCACCAATGTTGATTAAAAGAACTGCAAATATTTATAGTGTATAGTATATTCCATCAGAGTTATCTCATCCCTTACTAATGTTGACCCACTTCTCAATAAGGGTTTCTAAATGGTCAATTATAGTCTCAATGGTATCAACCCAGAACTCTGCTACCTCAAGTCCACCCTCTCCAATAAATATCATAGGGTGCCTCCACTGAAACTCTCTCTTCAGATTAGACATGTTTTTACAAAATAATATAGATATCATTCCATTAATATTCATGAATTGAGCAATGTTGTCAAGGAATTTCTCTCTAAAATCCTAACGTGGTGCTACCAGTGCCTCCAGTTCCACTACTAGTGGAGCATCTCCAACCATGTCCTCCTATTATACTCTCAACAAGTGTCGTAGTGGATCCATATCTCTAAAATAAAAAATAAAAACTTTAGGACACATTACAAAACATTATACATATACATAAGAGGAAAATCATAATAAGGAAAAATTGGTCTTTTCCCCAAAACTCCTTATAAGGTAAAAATTGAGGCACTTTCATGGCTGGTAGCAATCTTACATCTAGGTCGTAGTTAAAAAATGGTAACCCATTCTCATTAGAAAATTTTCACATTAAACACCCATTAATTCAAATTAATTTTTAAGTTTCAATTTCATATTAGGGTCCTTTTTCCAGTTTAATTCCATTAGAAAGTAAAATATTTAAAGTTCAAAAAATTACCCAAAACCCATTTTCCCTTGCGTGCTTTAAATGATGCATGCCGCAAAATAATCCTTATCGCCTAGAATGATTCTTGTATAATCAATACTCGTGACCTTATGATCCATGAGTCCAAACTCAGTAAAACTCATAAATATAAATCACATCACATAACAAGTGTATAAATCGAGGTGAAATAACAACAACACATATTAATAACAATAATCCAACCTTTTTTATTTAGATTTTATGCTCATACATGGGTTAGATAATCCAATGAAAGAGCACTTAACCAAGACTGAACACATAAAATTATAATGTCTACCTTTATTAAATAATAATACAAAAGAAAAAAGAAAAGAAACCCTTTGAAACCCCTCTGTAACACCCCCAACCCAGGTGCCACAAATCGATGCCCCGAGTCGGTTGGTTACATGACATCAATCGTGCCTCAACATACACTATAGGATTTCGACTATTAGTAAGGGTCTAATGTTTACCATGGGGAGACTATACACTCTTAATAATAGTATCACAACATCATAAATAAATAAACAATATCCAACTGATATAACCAATAACCAGAACAATACTAGAATCACAGGATGACCAAAATAGTAAATACAATTTCCAAAACTGAATAGTAGATATTTCATGTCAATAAGTGTCATGTGTCAATATGAAAAAAAATGAACATGGAAACTAAAAAAACCTCTAAGTGTTTTCCAAAACTATGTCTGGTTCCCACATCCATGATATATCCAAATCATCCCTATAACATATGACTCTTTCCATTAACCAGACCTTTATCCATGAAATATACTCAGGTACCGATCCGTCATCCCGAGTAGGGTCTGAGTATAACTCGGTAGGCCACTACCAAAGATGTCTAAAACTATATCAATATAATAATAGAATATATCATTGTATAAATTATAAAATATAATAAATTAAGTAAAATGATTTACATTTATTCAATTACTCTTTATTTAGCCACATGACACCTAGGTTCCAAAGAACACTCGAACTCAATTGATATTTGAATATCATTTTTACGAGTCATTATCTCAATTAAAATATCAATTCCATTGATTAAATTGTTCATTTAAATCTATATATTAATTTCATTGTTACAATTCATAATTTCAACACATATATATATTTCATTGTTAAAATTAAACATTTCTTTTCACATATGAATTCTAGTGTTACCATTGATCATTTAATTTCTCTTGTGAATGTCATTGTTTCAATTCATCATTATATTCCAAATATTAATTCCATTGTTACCATTCATAATTTATTTTCACATATGAATTCAAGTGTCACCATTCATCATTTCAAATCACATTAGAATACCATTCCTACCATTCATCATTTCAAATCACATATCAATGTCATCATTACCATTCATCATTTAAAATCACATATGATTTCTATTGTTTCAATTCATCATTAAAAATTTCAAATATAACAATATTAAATTAATTTATTCATAAATTAATTAGTAAAATTCTGTACTTTCATATTTATATCGTTCTGTTAATTAATTAAATAATTAATTAACCACATTAATTTCATTACTAATTCAACTATTATTTTATCACATCATACCCCTTAATTAATGAATCAATTAATTAAGTGCATAAATTACATTAATTAATTAATCAATATCAAAAATCCTAATATCTCAGAATTAATTCTTCAATTAATTATTCAAATTCCATAATATCCCAAAATTAATTCAACAATTAATTATTTGATATCCACAATCCCAATATCCATAAATTCACAATCACATAACTAATTAATCTATAAAATTAGTTAATTCAATTTATGAAACTAATTTCCTAATAAACCAATATAAACTATTCAATTACATAATGTATTTGAAATATTGACTTTGGGATTTGGATAATAGGCCACATTCCTCAATATTGACAAAGAACACTCCCTAAAAAAATACCCTATTTGAGTAGAATAACAGAAAAGATGGAGATCTTGATTCAAACCATAGAACAAATATCAAATAAAATTATATCTATTATACCTATATCTATATCTAAATCCAAAAGGGGATAACACACCTTCAATAGATGGGAGATGAAAGTGAAAGTGGTGGAAATCCATTGGGGATATGATTCACTTACCAGGAGAGGTGTATATCTTCAATATGGGCTTAGAATAACAAATAATGGATGTTGGAAGGGTATGGAATCCATCTATAAGCCTATAAAAATGAGATAAAATGACTTGTTCTGAGTTAGAGTCTATTTGGGAAAGTTCTAGTGGTTCGGGTAATTTTTAATCTAATTTTTAGGGGATTTAATTCACATACGCATAGTTTCCTACTTATGTCGCATGATTTCCCCTAACTGAATGCCTTGATCACATGCCTATTATACAGGGGTGTATAGTTTCTCCTTATAGGGTGTTTTTTTTTGAAAAAACATACACTATAAGTGAGAAATCCCTCTTCCTAGGATCACACAGTTTGCAGGGATGGGGAACACTATTTGGGAAAACTATACGCAAACTGGGCAGTGCCCCCTTCCTTTAAAATTTACCAAATTTCACCCAAAAACATTCAAAAAAGTAACCCAAAAAGAAATTAATCAATAAAAGGTAAAATAGTACATGTAAACAAGCCTGATACATCTTTATAAAAGGTCAGGGTCTTATAGTTATTGCTTGAAATGTGACATCAACAAGGAATTGTTAATAGAAGGGTAATAAAAGGGAATAAGTAAATAATATATTTTATGATATATATGAATATGCATATTCTATATATTAATAGTAAATTTATATTTATAATACAGTGTGTTCAATGTGGTACAGTAGAATTCAAGACTTAAGGTAAGGGATTTTTATTTCACTTTTTACTTCCATGAGACACCTGTAATATTCAGTACCTATTTATTTTATGTAGTCTATATAATTACCATTAATTTATATTATGATGATTCTCATGTAAACTATTGGTTTTTATATAACCATTATAGGATCTATCATTCATGGGGTTTATAGTTAAAATGTTTCCAAAATGGTAAGGTATTTTTTTTCAATTTTCCTTCTTTGAGACATATGTCATGTTATACACCGATAAGTTTTTATGAGATGTACATAAAACCGCATAGAAATTTAATATCATGAATTTAATAATCCTCATAATATTTTAACTTCCATTTTATGATATTCCTTTATGATAATTGCAATTAAAAGTCACCAATGTGGAATTTATTTCATGTTATAATCTCATCATTTATTTGAAATGTTTTTTATTATATTTCGATTGATAAAATCATATGGTGTATATATCAAGAAACTCATGGCCATTATTATCCCTTAGTTTTTTCATTAGAATTAATTTATGCACTTTATTTTACTCTCTTTATGAACTCAAGAGTTCAAAAATAATTTTTTTAATAAAAATAGTCTCTTCGGTCGAAAACACTTTTTCATTAAAAACCATTTTTATAAAAATGATTTCAAAATTTGTTATGTTATAAAAAGTTATTCAATGTTTAAAGGTTTTTTCCTCAAGAAAAGTTCTAAATTATTTTAAAATATTCCTTTATATGTTTTCATGGTTATTTTTAAATAAAAATATTTCCAAAAATATTTTATGAATTTTTAGATTTAAAAAGTGATTTTCAATGAAAATTTATTTTCCTAAAGAGTTTTCCAAGTGTTATTTAAAATTATTTTTCATTTAAGATGAAATCCTATACTGTTACTCATGTTCTAGTGGGGATAATATTAAATAATACCTTCATTATTCTTTCTCTGTATGTTTAATATTTATATTGATGAAATGTTTATGAACCCTTTTTTCATGGGTTATGCAATGGTAACTTGATAAAATATTTATAAACACTTTTTTATTTACAAGATTTATGATGTGATGATATGTTGAATGTTTTGTGATATTGTGGAACACAGAAGTATATATTTCATTATGATATGGGTGGGACCTATATCTATGTTCAATTCATTAGGTAGATCTTTATATACGATTAAGGAATGATGAGAAACAATTTAATGGAAAATATGTACAATTGGAAACATGTGTGCCTTGATCCACAAATAGAAACAGGTGTGTCATACTCCACTATGGGAAACAAGTGTGTCCTGATCTGTAATGTGAAACTGGTGTATCCTAATCTACAATGGGAAGAAAATGATCAGTCCTGATCTAATATAATTATTGTCTTATTATTTTAACTTAACCTATGAAATGGTTTTCTAAATTTATAATGGTTCCACAATTTAATTAAATTATCTTATCATTTAGGATTGATTTATGATAATTAACCACCCTTATTGTCTATTTTTTTGGAAATTATAAATTTATATTTTGTGACTCATTGTTCGGATCTATGATATATAGGATATTAAATTTGTAATTTATGTTCATGTTCACATACCCTTATGCTTATCTTATGCTTTTATATGATCGTAGTTTGATATCGATTATGTTTTCAATTACTGAGAATCTGAGATAACTCTTTTTTATGATTCTGTTCCCCAGGTTATAAGGAATGGTTTTGTGTAGGATATGTTTATGAAGATTACTCAATTGGAAGATCATTATGAGAAAAATTGAAGATATTTCACATGATTAGAATATCATGTTTCAATTTTAAAAAAGAATTTATCTATTAATGTCCTCAAGTGTGTTTTTCTATAATGTAATGAATATTTCTCTAAAAATGTAATATCAATGTGTGATAATCTCGGGTCTCTATAGTCAAAGAATAGAAAAATTTCTTAGATTTTTGGTCAAGAATAAAGAATGTGATTTACAAGAAATTATATCTTTATCTGTATACTATATGTTGATTTGGATCTGGAATAGAGGTATGTTGGTGAAATAACTTTGAAAAGGTATACTAATATGTAATAGATCATCACATGGTGCAAAAAAATAGGCCTCATTTCACAAAAGGTTTGAAACTCCTAAGGGTTATTCTATGGAAACTCACAAACTCTTTAATGAACCATCATAAAGGATTTAAATAGATGATGACTTTGAAGGGACTATATATAGCCTTGGGTTTCATAGATTAAAAACAAGGTATAATGATTTAGACAACTTATATGTGTCTTTTCATGATTATGTGGTTCTCCAATATGTTTTGTATCACACAAACTATTCTTTTTTTAGTAAATAGTAAGAACCTGGAGGGGCCATGTTAATGCTGATTGAGATGGACAATTCAATGATTATCCCCCTGAGCAACCAAATATTATGGGAGCTTGAATGGAAAATATTATTACTATGATCACACAACATTCTCAAGGAATGAATCATGCTGGTCTTCCAAATGATCCATGGAGCGAATAATACTATATTTATTCCTTCATGAGGAAACTTCCAACTTCTTTTAGTGGGTATTCTGATCCACTAGTTACTGAGAAATGGATTAGCACCACTTAAATGAAATTTTACATCCTCTAGTGTTCAGAGCATGAGAAAGTAATTTTATATGTATTATTTATAGGAGGTGATATAGATAAATGGTGGAATCATATCAAGAATACAAGACAACATAATGAAATTGGCTCCATGGATTGGGATGAGTTCAAGAACTTACTTTACAATAAATACATTCCTTGTATTCATTGTATGAGGATGTATAAGTGTTGGTTGTACATGCAGAGGAAGCGTGCAGAGGTGAGAGATATATTCAAATTTATTTTAATAATCATTACCCGAATCCAAGACTGAGGATCCTACAAGTCAAATTTATAATTAATTTATTCAATATCTATGGAAATAAATACCTGGGATTAGTAAATTTCTTCATTGATGGTTATCGATCATCCAAAAAGGCCCTTATCGATTTCCATCATTTCACTTGTGAGTATCCAAGGTTATAATCTTTGAATAGATGATCCACACATACTACAATGTTCTCTGAGAAACACCGCCCATTCTTGGGGTGCTTTCATGAAATATTTAATGACTTGTATCATTCGTTCTTAATGGATCATTCTTTGGTCTAGAAGAAATTATCTCTTGGGGTTCTCATTATTGGGAGGGAGAGATTAGGAGGAATCTGGTGACAATTCGGCGTGCACAACAATTAACTATTCCCAAACATGGAATTGGTTTCGAATGCTTTACCCAATAGACATAGCCACCAATTTATAGAGCATGGATTTTGGTTACAAAATTTAATTGCATAAGAGCCACTAAAAATAATTATAACCATTAATGAAATCCATTCCACATAATAATAATAATAATAATATTATTAGTGGGCCAACTTGCACAAAATGGATAAATAATATTTACCAATTTGTAAATAATTATTTTATCACTGGACATGATCTAGTCCATTCAAACTACTCTTACATTTATTGAACACATGCATAAATATTTTATTCTCTTAAATAAATATTTTCTTCAGAAAATAGTAAATAAATATTTATTAAATAATCAGTAAAATAAATAAATAAATTTTATTCACAATTTAGTTAATAAAATATATATTTAATTTATATGATCAATGTAACATGAATTAATTGTTCCTAAATCATGAGAATACTATTTATTCCATTAATTAAACTCAAATATAATTTAATTGTGACAAATAGAAACACTTATTGTGTGGCCCTATAGGATTCTTTCTCATTGACATTAGGCAGGCTTGCCTAAAGTCAATGATTACTATCTAGCAATGTGTCAAGGCCCCCAAGAGAAATAACGTAATGTATCAATGGCATTGAACACATATGAACACTAACTTTTTTAATATAATTCATTTGTAACAATATCTCATAAACCAGGTTGCATGATGGTTTCATCAACCTATAAGCTTGAGACATCATACTCTGACTGTCTAAAATATACTCCTCATTGCACTATGTCCATGGAATTTAGGGTGTCATTACTATTTCAATCAAAGGGCCGAGTTATCAATTTCCCTAAATATGGAAGGGTAAAATCATTCATTGACTTATATATCAATAACATGTCATTCGTGACACACCCAATGTACCCTACATCATACCAACAGATGGGGTGATGGTTTTCATCAAAAAGTTTAAGTCTGCGATCCATGACATGAATTAAAGATAATATTTAATTATAAGGACCATTACACATGCTCGAAAATAGGAATATATGGTGATGCCAAAACATGGAAAATTTATAGTGGAGGGTATGTTATCATAATCTCTCATCTTAGATATTACCAAGTGCGAACTTCATGAGAAGATGTCTCATCTTCTTATGAGTACTCTCATCTGACTGTATATATACTCTCTATCCCAACATATATTTATATCCAACCGTATAACTAGATTAAAAATATTTTCATAGAAATTCAAGGTTTCCATCATAACGGGGAACTACTATAACCATATCAATACGAAAAATACACTATGACCTTATTACATTAATTTAAGGCAGAAAAATGAACAATATGTAATAATATGTTTAATTTAATATTTAACAGTTAAAATATTCATGTAATCAAAATAAAAATAGTTGGTTTAGGGACACCATATCTAACAAAATCCTACAAGGAATAGAGCCAACTACCTTTGAAATTCAATCTGCTAGACCTCAAAAGATAATCATGTTTATGATGAGTCAAAGATTTATTTAAGGGTCTACCACATTGTATTCTATGGAAATAATTCTCACTACAACCTCACCTCTCTATGAAAATTAACTGAAGAGATGATATTTATGATGTTTCTTCTTTGTTCGCTAATGTTACATTGGCTATTTTCAAGAGCCTCCACTGAAGTATTATTAGAATACAGTGTGATGTGATCTTTAATACTAGGTTCCACAAAAATATCATAAAAGAAATTATGCATAAAAAATACTCAATTAACTACAGAAAAAGTCATAATATACTTGAAATAAACTATAGAATCTGTGACCATAGCCTACCTTGAGCTGTTCCATCTCACAACAACTCCATTCAAAATGAAGATATATCCCATTTTAGACTTCATGTCATCTTGATCAGTTTGGAAACTAGAATCTTCATATCATCTGATGACTTGTTCCTCATATACTTTATAAACAAGGAAAACATCCTTAGTATGCATAAGATAATTATGGATAATATTGACTACCATCCAATGAAGGTCACCTGGATCAACTTGATATATGCCTACCACACTTAATGTGTAGGTGACATCTATCCTAGTATACATAATAGAATATATGACTAACCAAATTTTTGATGCATATGGAATACTTTACATTCTACATCATTCCTCGTGGGTCTGCAGAAACATTGTCTTGGAAAGATGAATACCATGTGATGCTTAAAACAGTTCTCTATTGTATTATTCCATACTAATTATCTTCAGTATCTTGTCAATGAATATACTTTGACTTAGTTCGAGAAAATTCTTGGATCTATCAGGATGGATCGTGATCTCAAGAATATGTGTTTCCTTAACCAAGTCTTTCATGGAAAAGAATTTATTCATCCATGTGTTAATAGACTTTAAGGATGGTATTTAATTTCCAATAAGTAATATGTCATCAATATATACTATTAAGAAAATGACTACACTCCAACTAAAATATTTCTAGGAACAAGGAACGCATTCATTTTTCATAAAACCAAATTCAATTATGGCTTCATCAAAATGAACGTTCTATGACCTGGATTATTGATTTAATCTATAAATGGATTTCTCAACTTACATATCTTATTGGAATCCTTATAATTCAAAAACCCTTCAGGTTTTTTTATGTATACATCTTTCTCATGGATCACATTAAGGAATTCAATTTTGACCTCCATTTTCTAAATGACATAGTTATGGTAATATCCAATGGAGAGTAATATTATGATGGATTTCATCATTGAAACTAGTTAAATGGTTTCTTCATAGTCAATTTATTAATGATGTTTAAACCATTTTTCAACTAGTCACACCTTATAGGTATCTACTTTTACTTCCTTGTCTAGTTTCTTCTTGAATAACCATTTTCATCCAAAGAGATTTACATCCACTAGAGGATCTACCAAAATACAAACTTGGTTTTGGTACATGGAATCCATTTCTTCATTTATGGATTCTGGCCACCTAGAAACATTTGTGCCACTTACTACATCCTTGTAAGATAGAGGATTGTTATTATCAACTAATAATGAGTCACCATCCTTGGAAACTAGAAAACCATACTTTTATGATTCTATAACCTCTTTTGAACTTTTATATAGTACTTTTATCTACTAAATGATTTCTTCATCCTTGGGGATTTGTGAAATCATATCTAGTACCCACTCTTGTGTTCCTAGAGCCACATCTTCATCGAAGATTATATCACTCCCAATATCTGTTTGGGAGATGTTCACCCTCTATAAGAATATGGAATTTCTTTCCACAATAATCTTTTTGTCTATGGAGTCATACAGTTAATATCCCCTTGATTCCATAGGGTATCATATAAAGGTACAATTTCTGCCTCGGAGATAATGTTTTTACCTAAAGAGGACTTAACAAAATCTTTGCTTCCCCACACATGTAAATTTGATATCATGGTTTTTCTTACACTCCAAAATTTATATGGAATACCATTTATCGATTTTGTTAGTAATTATTATAGTATATGTGTCGGAATTTGTAACTCATATCCCCAAAATGATAATAGCATAATTCTTGATTCGTCATTGTTCTCACCTTGCCCGATAAGGTGTGGTTCCGCCATTAACTGACACCATTCCACTGAGGTATATTAGGAGTATTGATATGGGATTGGATCCCAAACTCTTGTAATTAATCAATGAAGTCTTGATTAAGATATTCTTCACCATAGACTGAGCAAAGTTTCTTAATCTTCCAAAAAATATGTTTCTCAACTTTCTGTGAATTTATAAAAAGAATCAAACTTATACATCATTATGTAAATATATACATATCTACTAAAATAATCAGTAAAAGTTAGTAAATATGAGTAATCACCCCATACTTCAATAGGAAATGACCTGCACACAAAAATATGAACTAATTCAAGAATCTCATTATACTTTTCATCTTTCCCACTAAATGGGGCTTTGGTCATTTTTCATTGTAAACATGCATGATAGACACCAAGTGGTATTAGTTTGAATGAATCTAAATATCCATATTTATGTATGTTTTTCAAGTGTTTTTCATTTACATGGCCTATATGGTGATCCCAAAGTTTGGCATGGTATGTGTTATGTAATGTAACCTGGTTATCGATTTTAAATACATTGTTCATGTAATCGAACATGTAAAGTCCAATATGGAAATTTTACATAAAATAAACAAAATCAATCTTTATAAAATAAGAGAAATCCATTTCAAATTTTGAAAATGAATATATATGTATCTATTCTAGATATAGCAATAATGTTTTTGGTAACTGAAGGCACATAATAAAAACCCTTTAAAAAAATATCATTCTAGTCGGTAATGTGTGGTGGTAGTCCCCAATAGCTACAAAATAATGTTTATCTCCATTGGATTCTCATATATCTACCTCCCCCTCATCAATTTTTCTGAATCAAAATTTTCCATATATTTGAATACATATGCGAGGACCAAAAGATGTATCTAATACCCAATATGTAGAAATAGATAAAATTCACTCGATAATAAACACATTTGAATATTACCCTTACTTTTTTATATGAATGAAACTTTTCTTCTAGTGGACCTTCTTTCCACATTATAAATATCCAACATCTTATTCCCTTGCTTGAAATTTGATATTCTTCTTCTTGGATGGGCGTAATGAAGCTTTAGGCTTAATTCTCATTGATTTCCCTTTCCTTTTATTCACCATAAGGACATATGAATTTTCATGCATCATATATTTAACTTCATGGTGAAGGAGGATAAGAAGATATGGAAGAGACTTCTCAATGTTTTTCATGTAAAAATTCACAAAAAAACTAGAGAAGGTTTGAGGGAGTGATGCCAGAATGAGATCAGTGACTAGTCCTTAATCGATTTGAAACCCTAGAGCCTATAGAAACTAAATATAGCCAATGATTTTGACTATGTGAGGCCCATCAGGGGAACACTCTATAAAATCACTCTAAAAGAGAACCTTTTAAATCTCAAACCATTCATTTATATCTCTCTCTTAGTAAAGACCATGTAGGGGATCAAGCATTCTATTCAAATCCTTGTTTTCATGAGACTTCATGAGTTCAATAGACATATATGAAAGATGAAAAACATTTAACATGGACCACATCATTCATATGTTTTTTTAGACTACAAAATCTTCATCACCTGCCTCTTGAGAAGGCAGATCTAGCATTAAGGATTCTAGCATGTATGATTTTCATTAATGGCGTAGAACAACCTGAAGGCATATAAATCATTCATAGAAGTTACTGCTAGTAAAGAGATTGTATATATGCAACATTGATCATGAGGATAGTGTGCATGAAAATATTTTCATTTTATTCTACAATTAAAAGAGATTTTTTTTAATAATGTTATATATTTAAAAATTTACTGATAAATGTTAAATTAATTAATTTTATTAAATCTCCCACTATTTTATCAAGTCCCAATAGCCCTCACCATTGAACTTATAATTTCTAGTTGATTGGAAATTAGAGTGGTAAGGATCTATATTCCTCTTTTCATAACCCCAACAAGGGTTGGACAAGATATTTTGATGGTATTTAGGTAGGAATGGTATTCCCAACAATGGGCTTGTAACTCAATTATCCATTGAGAGGACTCCCCAATCTAAACATCCTCACTTAGATTTTCTCAACACTTACATCCAAATTACACCAAATCTAACAAGGGGTACACCTCTTGATGTAAAATGGTTATTTCAACCCAAAAATGCATATTAATCCCCTTATAAAATTAAATGTCCCAAAAAGGGTTGGTCAAACACATAGTTATATTGATTTTTGTTTCTAATGATGTAATATAAGGTTTAGTCTAATTTAATACCATATTGATTTATTTTATTTTATTACGCATAAATTTGTAATATTATTTTATCCTTTTATATGTTTTATTAATATTCACGTGTATGTTTACTTAATTAATTAACAATTTTTTGATAAAAAATTAATGAAAAATCAATTTTATTTAAATTCTATCTTTTTATATTAATTCATTCAGTTATTTGATCGCAGTCTTGAATAAATAAAGATAATTTTAATGCATTAGATAGAAATTAATTAATTAATTAAATGACCTGATCATGTGCTTATATTATGGTAGATTTAATGAGCAAACATTAAATCAAACTTTTACCTAGGGGAAATAATTCCTTATGCCCACCTATGTATCATCGAGTTAGTGTCATTATTGTTCCTTGTTGAACCATCTCCACGCAACTTGGGATTGTCCACTAATTAAAAATATTCATTACACACATGTAGGCTAGGGGAACTAAAGGATTGGTTAAATGGAATTACATAAATATCATTGGATATAAAACACCTACATAATAATGGAAGGAGCGATTACTCACATACCTTATATTAATTTAATATTAAATAATATCAAAACCATGAAATAAATTTAATTAAATAATTTCAAACACATACATAGGTCTTGTTTAAGCTCATTATCATCTATACATAAAAAAATAATCAAAAATTAACTTGCTAACATTCATTTCTTTATTTGTTCTTTATTATTAAGATAAATGTGATTCTATTGAATAATTAATTAATTACCTTTCATCTTAATGATCATCCAAACTTAATTGGAGATACCCTTCAATTTTATATTCATGGAAAATAAATGGAATAACCATTAATAATTTATTTATTAAAGTAATAAATTAATCATTTAAACATCTTTAACACCATTATTAAATTTTCAAAAACTCAACGGTGTGTTTGTTAATAAAATAATGTTTTAATGCTAAAAAAATTCAAATTTAATGTAATATTAATTATTCCATTAATGGGGGATATATGGTGTGTATATCCAGCTATAAGACTTGTTCCTCAGTTGTAATATATCCAAATCCCATGTATGGGGAATCATCTTGTTAAATCAGGAAGAATAAACGGTGTGTACATGCCAACTACACACCTTGTATCTACTTGTTGTGGGACAGGTTCTCCCAGTCAACACGTGGTATGCAATAAAATCACCACAAGTTTTTAATTTCTCAACACATCTATATACAATTACCAAGGGTATATGGTGTGTTCTTTGGCCACACGATGTGTAAACCATCTTTACGAGCCAAAGATTTGGTACTTCACGATGGCATCTCTGATAGTTCTTCAAATTATTTCTTAAATCTCTATGAAAATGAAAGACTAAAAGAAAATGATTAATATGTGGATAAAATTTTAATCAAAATTGGATTAATGAATTAATAACATGAAATGGAAATCTAAACATGATTTCCCATAGATCAAGAATTAAATAAATAATACAAAATTTAGATGTGACCCCTATGATACAATTTTTTGGTTCCAAGAACAGTGGGAGAATTGTGGGGGAGGGTGATATATTAAAATTTATTTTAATGATCATTATTTGAAACCATGAACAAGGACGTTATGCATCAAATTTATAATTAATTTATTTAATATCTAAATAAATAAATACCTGGGATTAGGAACATTTTTCGTTGATGATTATTGATCATCTAAAAAGGGCATTTCAGTTTTCCTTTTTTTCACCATTGAGGATCCAAGGGTAGAATCCCTTTAGTGTTGACCCACATGTGCTCTAATTTTCACTGAGCAACGCCACTCTTTCTCCAGGTGCTAGCATAGATAATCAAATGTCTTGTGTAGTTCATTCATGATCGCTCATTATTCAGTCTTGAAGAAATTCTATCATGGGTTTATCATTCATTAGTGGTTGAGAAGATGAGAAGTCAAGAAAGAATTCATTTTGGGCAACAATTATATATTCCCAAACATGGAATTAGTTTTGAATGATTTACAAAAGATATATAATCATCTATTTATAGATTTAGGATTTCGATTACAAAATTTAATTGCATAACATCCATTAAATATAATTACACCCATTAATAAAATATCATTTTACATAATAGTAATAATAATATTATTATTTTGTGGTGATCCAACTTATTTAAAATGGATAAATAATATTTACCAGCTCGTAAATAATTATTTTATAACTGAACATGTTCCTTGTTCGTTCAAACTCCACATTAATATATTGATTGTTAGAATGAATATTCTATTCTCCTTGATAAATATTTTATTCAAAATATGTTAAATAAATATTTCTTAAATATTCAATAAAATAAATAAATATATTTTATTCACAACAGGGTGAATAAATATTTATTTAATTAATACGAACAATATAACATGAATAAAATTATTTGTTAGTGATGAGAATAATATTTATTCCATTAATTAAATTAAAATAGAATATAATAAAGACCAATAGATACATTTACTGTGTGACCATCTAGGATTCATTCTCATTGTCATTAGGTGGGTTTGCCTAAAGTCAAAGATTACTATCTAGTAATGAGTCATGGAATCCAAGATAAAGAACTAAAAGATTAAATGAAGACAATCACATATGAATGGTCACTATGTAATATAATTACTTTGTCATAATATCTCATCAAGAAGGTTTCATGATGGTGAAATATACCTATATGTTTGATACATCACTCTTTCACTATCTTAAATAAACTCGTTGTTACACTATAGCTATGGAATTAAGGGAAATAGTTCTATTTCAATAAAATGTATAATATATCAAATTTTATAAAGATGGAAGGATAAATCCTTCTTTAACTTTTCCATAAACAACATGTCATTTGTGATTCACCCAATGTACCTTACTTCCCGTTAATATATGGAAGGATTGTTTTAATCAGTAGATATAAGTGTGAGGGTCATGACATGCAATAATGATAATATTAATGTCTAAGGTCCATTATTAATTCTTGAAGATAAGAATATCTGATGACTAAAAAACATGAAAAATTTCAACTGGGAGGCCTATTATTGTAATCTATAATCTCAGAGATTACCATGTGAGAATTTCATGATAGGAAGTCCCATCTGCTTACGAGTACTCACAACTGATGGTCTATATACTATGTTTCCAATCACAGTATGTTATTTAACCATAAAACTATATTAAGAATATTATTATAGCACATCATGATTATCATCATAGTGGGAAAGTACTATGACCTTATCAATGCGAAAAATACTCTAGGATGTTATTACATTAAAGTCATGTTGAAAAAAGAATAATATATAATAAGATGTTTAATTTAATATTGAATACATAAAATATTGTTGTAATCAAAGTAAAAATAGTTGGTTCAAGGACACCAACTCTAAAAATAAGGATTTACTTGAGATAAATAAAATGGATAATGAATCTTTTGGTACCTATGAGGATAATTTTACATGACATGTGATTTATGCTTCCTGTATTATCATCCAACATGAATTTATAGTTGGTAAAATCTTTAGTGGAATGATACTTAGTATTCAAAGCATGTTAACCATAATATACTGCAGTAGCTATGAATATATTGTTCGATGTGCTATCGAGGTTGAAATGGAGGTTGTATTTACATATCGATATCATGGTTTTGATAAGAATAGGAAAATGTAATTCAAATGAATATCTAAAACCCACAGAGAGAAGAAGATGAGTTTTTTTTTCACATAGCATGGGAGGAAACATGAAAGAAATTGTATTAATAGAACTAGTAAATTATTTAAGTGTATAAGGAAAGGTAATTGATAAATTTATTGGTGAAGTAATGGGAATAAGTTAGCTAACTATGGGAATCTAAGTGGATTTTTCTGAAAGAGTGGGAATGACATTTCTATCGGGACCAGCATGTGACTGCATGCGAAGCCTAGCCAAATAACCATGTGAAGGTGGAGAGCTGATATCATGTTGATGAATCTATGAGGAGGATTTCCAAGTATAGTTTGTATATTTCCTAAGACCTATGGGTATTGTAATCTCGGATCCTATGGGCCTTGGAAGGGGTTCCCCTCACCCGTTAAATGGGGGGTGGAGTTATCAAAAATCAATAAAAAAAAGAAGGCCTTCATGCCATTCGGGAATGTGAATAGAGATAAAGCTACACTGAATGAACCACCCACCCTCTAGTGTTTCAAATGAAAGGATTATGAGAACTATGTAAATAACTTCCATAATTTAATGTCTATGGATGATAATCTAGAAAAACATCTGAAGAAAATAAAAAAGGGAAATCTTATGCAATCATTATGGTTAAAGTGAAACATGATAATTGGGCTATACTAATCATCTTCTATTTAGTTAGGAATTTAATTTTTGATTATATATGAATGATCCCTATGAAAATATTATTGTCTATTGTTTAGTGAAATTTCATGTGTTTAGGTCCCTCTACATGAATTATGGATATTACAAAATCACATTTTATATTCTATCAATTAAAGGTTGAACCCAATCATGCAATGGAAATGTTTTTGTGTAATATAAGATATTGTTCAAGGAATGAAGGGTGGATTATCTTTTAGAATATTTTATGTCTTCATGTAAGATTAAATTAAGATTAATGGATACCATAATGGGTATATGATTTTATGGTTGATCATAATTTCAATTGCTTTGACAACCCTTTTGTGGTTTTATATAATGGGAGTTTATCAATATTAATGATATTTTAAGAGACATTTATTGTAATTACACCTATAGTTTTTTATATAGTGAAAAAGTTATTTTAGGATAATGCCTTTAAAATTTGTCAAAACATGATTAAAATTATTGGTAAACATTAGTTTTTAACATATAATTGTTGTTACGATAATTATAGGCTATAGTCGATCACCTTATGAATTGAGAACACTATATTTCCATAATATAAGATTTCTCTTTGTATCATCTTTCCAAAATATTTATTAAGGAAGTGGAAAGGATTCATAGAGTATGAAATTCAATTTTATTTTATTATAATATGAATTTTACCATGTTTTTTTGAATTATTTTATAAATCATGATATGGATTTGAGTTTTATCACCATGTATCATCCTCATGTATATTTTTAGATAGAGATAATAATTAAAACGCTATAATATTTTATAAGATCTTTATTTATGGATTTAAATGGTTGTTTTAATCAACACCTTACTCAATTTTATTATTTTTACAGACAATATGTTTACTCCATCATTCAGATATCTACTTATGAATCATTTTATGGAAATAAGTGTATAACTACACGGTACTAGAAATAATTTCTAGAAATAAAGCTATTGGGACCTGAGGAAGGAGATGGGATGTAAGATAAGGTTAGATCTATTAAGAAACATGTAATAACTAAAAAACATTTGTATAAATGTTATGATGATAATTGTTTATGGGATCTATAACTTTATGTTCTTAAGAAAAATTTTCTAACAATTTATCCAAGGAGGAAAGAAGGGAAAATAAAGCCCCTGGTATATCAGTTACATTATAATATTTCATCATATAATGAGATTTGATTACCATTTAGCTCTAATAGATAACCTCTCATAGTTTCACAATGTGTTCAATTTATCACTCTTGGGTAAGTAAATTCTAGATTCATCACATGTACTGAACTCAATGGTTATACCAAATGAAGCATTATATTTCTTATGAGGAACAACCGGTAGACATTCTAGATTAAATAGAGAATGTTCTATGAAATAATATCACTCAACTAGTCAGTGTTTTGTGGTGAAAACACAATATTGAGGAAGCGATGTGGTAACTTGAGGACATAATGAGGTATAATTATCTTCATTATTTGGAACCAATGTGAGGAATTTCAAGGGAGAAATTCATTTTATGGGGAGTATAATGTAACACCCTGAGATTTTGTGCAATATTTTTTTTAAAAATAAATTTTATATTTTATATATTATTAATTACGTGAAATATCTTTTTTATCTTGAATTACATGAAATGATTATTTTTTTCTTGTGTTACACTTAAAACTGAGTTTATATCATGTTATACACAATACTGATTATAAGAGAAACATGAAATATTATCAAAATATTATTATTTAATATGGTATTTATCACTTAGATATTGGAATAGAAGGTATTAATAAAATAAAATAAATAATTAATATATTTGGTTTATTCTTGTATAAATTATTTGGTGACATTAATACAAAATGAATATAAAAACCATTTGAAAATAAAAGATTTTTTTTTGAAAAAAAATATTTTAATTAAATAAAACATGTTTTAACTCAATAAATTAAACGAAAAACTTTTGTGGAGTCATATTAATGAAATATATTTATTATGAATGAAATTATTTTTTTATAATTATTCTTATTTTTTTCTAGACAATAGATAATCAAATTTAATATTAAAAACTGTATTTTTATAACAAGCAGGTATGTCACCTTTATTGCAAACTTGTATTAAAACTAATTTATTATAATTTTAGAAAAATTAATTCAATAAATAAAAATAATTTTTTTAATCATAATATAAAAATTATCTTAGAGTATATTTTTTATATTTTTGTGAAAATAATAATATTTTGATGAATAGTAACAAATAATGATTTTTAATTGAAAATTGTCTTTCGTTTGAATTATTTTGAAAGTGTAAATATATTTCAAATTGATTATAAAGTAGAATTAGTTCAATTATATATGTATTAAACATTTTTAGTTCATTTTAATAAAATCCATATTGAAATTATATTTAAAAACATTTTAAATTTTGGAACATTTTCTCTTCTAAAACTCGTTTTCTCGTCATGTCTATGGCATTAAATTTAAATCAACTTTTTTCACTTTTATAAAGTTAATTTAAATAAAATTATTAATTAATTTCCATGATAATATTTTATTTTATCTAATATGTTAAAATTATTTTTTTACCAAAATTAATAGTGAAAACATAAAAAAATAATTTCCCTAGTTAAGGTAAAAATGTGTTTACCGGGGGTTGGACTAAAAATATAAGGGTTAAAATGACCTACCCACTAGTATAAAATATATTTTATAGCCATAACTAGACCATATATTGTTTAAGTATCTTTAATTGTACATTTTCTATCCATTTTTCATGGGAAAAATGTGGGTTCGTCTTTTCCTTTTCAAAAAATTACAAGTGTCACACTCACCTCAGTTAAAAAATTCCACACGCTCTCATATCTTATTAACACACTAAAACTCATTTTTTCTAATAAATACCCAAATAAATTCCCAAATTCTCTCATATAATCCTATAATCATTATTTTGGGTATAAACATAATCTCTAAAATATCTTGGTGCAAACCTAATGATGTTATCTGAAAAACTGGTAATGTTCTTCAACAATTGTCTTTTATTTTATTTATTTCTAAACCAATTTAAATTATTATTAAAACATGGTGATATAATAAAATAAGTATCTTATATATAATGATATGTTTTTATGAAAATTTAATGACCTAAAAAAATATCCACTACATCAAATGTGTTATGAAATCATCATTTATTTGTACGATGGACTACCGCCTCGTGAATCGATGCCTTTCATTTTTCTATTACAACATATCATTATTGGATATGATGATGGATATAAACCAAATATATAATATTTATAAAATAATTATACCAATTTAGTAATTATATAATATATACCTTTTTACATTCCATTTCTTAGGGTATACGATAACATCGCTCGTGTGTACAACAGAGTACCATCTTGGGAATCTATATGATTCGTTTTCACAAATGCTTTACATGAAATATTATAAGGGTAATGTTAATAAATATATATGATATAAATAAAATAATAATGATATTAATTACCTATTAATCATTCTTAAAAGATAATATATAATTTTGTTTCTTACATTTTCACTCACTAAATGATGATAACAATGTTCGTGTACGTGTGGACTACCACCTTCACGAAATGATGTGACTCTACTTTTTCATAACCACACACCATGGATTATATTTATAACTATGTTTAAATAAATAATATTATATTTATTTTATTATTTCAATTATTTTAGGATAATATATTTCTTACCTGCTCTACATAATGACCCCTGAAAAATGGAAATGTTATTTATCCGTACATACGACCAACCATCTCCATGATAACACAATACATCTTTTATCAAAAAAATATTTCATGATATGTATTAATATTAAAATATGTGTTTAAATATGATAATTATTTCATGATTATTATTATGCAGATTATAGAATATTTTTCAAAATATGAGGACCAAAATTTACAAATCAAGACATATACGAAAACTGGGCGGTTATTACCCAAAACATGACATCAACATGGAATTGTTAATAAAAAAGTAACAAAATTAAATAGGTAAATCATATATGTTATGATATATATAATTATGGTTATATAATATATGTATAATAAACTTATATTTATTATACATGAGTTTCAAATGAGTGAGAAGGAAGTCAAGACTTATGACAAGGGATTTCTAGTCTATTTCTTTTCTTTCTTGGAGACATGTCAAAATTCACCACTTATTTATTTTGTGTGGTGTATATAGTGCCCCATTGACATGTTATTAATAATATAGTTGTTTTATTATCTTCAAAGTTACATTTTATATTATGATTTATTTGGTCTTACGATTCAAATTATTACAAAATCAATAAGTGGTTTTTGTCACAATTTTCCTCATTTCAGACATATGTCATGTTAGACATATATCTTATTTATGAGGTTTATAGATATACCTTTTAACATTTAATATGTTGAATAAATTAATTCTCATGATATTTAATGTTTTCTTTAATTTTTTTCTTTCATACGGCTTATGGTTATAAGTTAACCTAGTGGTAAGGTTTTTATGTTACAATCAAATTGTTTATAGAGATTGTTCATGATTATGCTTATGATGATACAATATTATGATTTAAATATTATTAAACTAATATATTTTATTACAATATAGTTATTTTTGGATAATACAAGTTTTACTTCATTTTCCACTCTTTATGTACTAAAGTGGTCGAAATAATGTTTTTGTGAAAAATCATATTTATTTTATTCTTTGATAAAAAACTTGTTTTTAATTCAATACCATGTTTTATAAACAGGGTTTCATTTTTTTTAACATTATTAAAATGATTTATTAAATATATTTTTTCCTATTTAGCACTTGTTTGAGAAAATTAGAGAAATATTCATGTCTTTTCCAAACAATTCAGGTTTGGATTTTTCTGAAAATCTAAAAAGAATCATTGTTTATAACATGAAACACATGAAAAATATTTTTTACTTTCATGATTTATCAATGATTTAAAGCTTACATTAATGTTTTTTAATGTTATTTTAAATGAAAATATTTTCCATGATACTTGGGAAATTTTTAGATATCAAATAAATTATTTCAATGTAAAAACGTATTACGAAAATGTTTTAAAAAGATTCTTCCAAAGTAGAAAGGATATTTTATTCAAGATTTTTTAAGTTTATTTTTAATATTTCCATTATTTTTTTCATTTTAATTTCCAATGAAATGTATTTCCAAAAAAATTAGGTTCTAAAATGTCATTTCCAATGTGGACCAGTTATTTTCCTCAAGAAATGTTTTAAATGTTTTGTAAGGATTACTTTATATGTATTCAACATTATATTCAAATAAATTTTTTTAAAAAATGATTTATGATTTTTTAGTTTTAAAAAGGGATCTTCAAAAATAATTTTTCTTCCTCTTGAAACATTCAATGTGATCTATCTTTCAAACTCATTCTCTATCTATGATGATGTAACTTATTATTTCCTAGAGATATGATCCAAGGATACCAATATTATTCATTCTATAAATCATTTATAATTATAATATGTTTATTAAAAGAATTTATATTTCATGAGTTATAACATGATAAGATTCAATTGAAACCCGCTTCATTTACTATGGGTTATGCTATGATAAAATGATGAAATGATTACGAAACCTCTCTTCTTTCCATAAGATATGATATGATTAAATTTTTATGAAACCAATTTCATTGAATAGGGTTTTATATGATTATTGTTTTATGATCTTATGGAACAAATATGTGTGATTTTCATTATGTGATGAGTGGAACCTATATCTCCCACGAATTTATTGGGTAATGATTTATATCTCATGAGATTGATAGGACTAGAATAATGAGTGAAGTTGATTTAGTAAGGGACTTCTTCCATTTTGATGCTCTTGGGACTGATCCTATACTACTATAATAGTTTTGAGAGTAAAAAAATTCCACTATGATAACCTTGGTACTAATCTCTGACTACTATGGAATTTATTTTCTATGTTAATGGGTATTCAAAAATTCCATGTCATATGCCATTGTAATTCTCTTGTGACTAATATTCATTGATTTCATTATGATTTATGTCTTATAAATTACCAATATTTGAACCACAACTCAAGATTATAATATTTGATATGCAGGGTATAGTTTTCATATGTTATTCTCATGTTCTAATACACTTATGACTACATTATGTTTATGTATTTCCTTTTTTACCCTTACTAAGAATCTGAGTTGACCCTTTCTTGTGTTTCCTTTCCCTAGGTTATGAAGAAAGGTTATAATTATGGTGTGTCTATAAATATAACTTAATAAAATGATATTTAAGGAATACATTGAAGTTATTTCATAAAGAAATAATATGTTGTACTTAGTCTCCAAATACAGTTAAATATTATGGTCCTCTAACTTTTTTTGTGTAATGTAATTAATATTTATCTAAAAATATGTAATATCCATGTATGAAAATATTGGGTAGCTATTGTACATGTTTTATTCCAACTATGTTTTTAATGCATGTTTTTATATTAACTATGAAATTATTTCCATGGAATTTTTTATTAAGAATTGATATTGTTTGGTTTACTTACTATAGATTTCTTATTGAATACTTAGTGAGATCCTATTGGGATTTTTTTTCTTACACCCTACTTTTAACTTCATATATTTTTTTTAATTTCTTTGGCCAAGTATAGGTAAAGGAAATTAACCCCTAAGAGGTGGTATATGTTCTTTATTAGTAGGACCATTAGTGTTGATGGTGACTGGTGGAGCATGTAATATAATTGTCACATGGATATATTTAGATGTAAACTTTAATGGTTGGATGTGATGACTTAATTGACATATCATTATTGGTACTTGTATATATGTAGTAGTTTTACTTATATCATGGATCATATTTGGTATATTTATTATTTATTGATTCTTATTTAGTATGTTGACTTGATGATATGTTCTTGTGGAGAAATTGTTCCTTCATGTTTTCTTATACCCAAGCACCTGTCACCAGCCCATGAGAATCAGTAATTCCCTTCAGGTTGTTTCAGAATTGGACTAAGTACTTTTTAGGTGGGTTATTAGGGTGGTTTTGGGACAAAATGGTATCAAACAGAGGTTTTTTTTTCAACAGATATCAAAATAGAGTTTGTGATGTCATGGTATACTAGAGGCTGGATTTTCAATACTAAAGGGGTAGGTATCAATCGATTCCAAGGAAAACTATCATCATAAAGACCCTTAATATTCCAGGGTATGTTAGGAAAATTTTTCCTTGAGTAGTATTTTTATCTCAATATAGACTTTTTTTTATGATTTGATATGATATTTGAGCCTCTACGTTGAATTCAGATTAATAGACATGATGAAATCGTGTATAATGAAATACAATTCCCTTATTATCCATTTATGTTGAGTAGTACCATTCCACTAATAATATATTTGGGAAAACTATAAGAGGTTGTTTCTTATGAATCCTAGAACACATACCATTCAGTTGACCTAAATCTTGTATAGTATTTTATGCATGTGGTTGATGTTTTGGTCCATGTTGTTTCACCTATTCATATTCTGCTTACAGAGGTTATACCTCAATGTGAGAATAATAGATATCATTCCCAGGAGCTTCTATATCATAATCAACTTTATTTATAGGGTATAAATTATCCTCAAGAGGTAAAGGGTTGTTTGAAAAAGTTTGATCAAATACTTTTTTTCTTGGATACTCTATATTCTATAATGGTGACATGACCCATGTTTAACATGAAGGACCTAAAAGAATGTTGCAAGACTCTATTGTTCTTGTAGGTGAAAATATTGGTATGGAAGGTAAAGATATAAATTTTATTTTTATATAGTAATTATATCTAGATTCAATATTATTGGATAATTTTATGGAGTTTCTAAACCTTCCACAAGTTTAACAAACAAGGACTGAGTATGCAAAATTTTTTTCCAAACCTACTCATTTCTCACATGAGGTGAAATCAAATGAGAAGATGGATGCTCTAAGGCTTGAGATAGGTCTTCAAAAATATATATGTTATCATGTTTTCAAGTTTAAGATAACCTTATATGAACTCAAGTGATACCTTGTCCTCTCTGTGAGATATTCGGTACTAACTAAGAGTCACCATGCCATGAGTGATACAGGGGACGTCATTATGGGTCGCCATGGATGGAATCCATGGAATGGGTTATATTAGAGACTCTAAAAGAAACCCTTGATATTTTTTATTGATTTCATTGGATGAGCTTAGGACTCCACCTTTGGATTCGATATATGGATTTCTTGTGTATATGTGATGTTTCATATTTATATTAAGATACTACTTTAATGATGACATATGAATGTGACTTCCATGCCAAAGAACAAGAAGGGGTCTTTTTACCTTTGTTTTTTATCATGATGGCCTGTCTAAATATTTAATCACTTTTTTAGGTACCTTAGATTAGAAATCTATCTTAGGCTAAAGTAGTTAGTATTTTTTGGTTGTCTATTTTGAAACCCAGATAGAAGTGTTTATTTATTTACATAATTATTTATTTGTTTTTATTATTATGGAACACAATACATTTATTTATTACATGGAATGGATTGATATAAAAACCATTGGTGTTTTCCTACTGAGATTATATCTCACACCCTACTTGGGCTGCCTTTGGTACCCAAGAATACATCATGATTATAGGTATTTATAAACGGAAGTGTGTGGCCTCTGATTCTTGATTGTTCATCTAGGTTGGACGATGGGGAAAAGAACCAATCCTAGGCTCAAGATACCTACAGTATCAGTTTTTTCATTTTTGTATATTTTTCTATCATATAGTATATGCATGTATCCAATTCACCATGTGTAGTTTAATTTTTTTATCCTCGTGAACATCTTAATCATTTGGTATCAAATGTTTATTCAGATTCCATTAGTTGTTTTCATTTTTTATTTGTTTCCATTATTTTCACGGAGTTTTATTCCTCACTTCTGCTTCACTATTTATCATTTATTGTTTTTTTATGGTCAATCTGATCTACGAGGACATAGTCTCTACACTAACACAACCTAGGCCCTCTCATCTTGTCGGCATCTTCTGGTGTTTAGGGTGGCATGCTTGAGGTCTTGTAGCCTCCATCCCAGGGCACCATTTAGTAGCACAGAGGGTGGGATTATAAAAAGAGTTATCAGAGCCTTTTAACTTTTGTCATACTTTTTTGGTTTAGATAGGAGATTAGGATATTAGAATTTGGTAATGAGCCTATGACTAGGAGTATCTAACCCACATACAGGGGAAACAAAAATTACCTAGGTTTGGTAAATGTTGTTCACGATTATGTTATTATAGTTTCATGGATTTCACTATTGGGTATACCAAATGCCTTGTTCCATTTTTTATTATTGAAAAAACTATTAAAACTATTGGATTTATTTTACCATAGCCAGTGGATATGATGACATATTAGAAGAATGAATCATTCTAGTCATCGTAGCATTAAACACTCCCCTATAGTATTCCATTCCATATTTAATTTTTAGTGTGCATTTTCCTACTTTTCATGTGATTTATTGATGTTCCTTAATGTGTTTTGATTGCTGTGTATATACATAAATGTGCTGAATTTTCCTACGAGTATGGAATGTGTTATTTTTTGGATTAAGTGGATATCACATTTCAATTTATAAGGTTTATGGGAAATTTTAAATTTGAATGTTGATCCACCCAATTCAATCATTTAAAGGGAATTAAAATAAATAAGTTAATTAAAATGAATACTACCTTGAACTTAAATGATGACTACGAGTGTAATACAAAACCTTAACCCTACACTAACCCTATAAATTGGATTTTGGCTGTGTATTTGTATCTATATTGATCCTTCTATGTTTTCTATCACCTAGACCTACCTCGAGAAGCAGGATGATGGTTATATCATGATATAGGGAGTCATTATACCCACCATATCTTTATTTATTTTCTAATCAATTTCCCTATTTGTTAAAAATCTCATATGAGGCGTGTTCTTGGAAATTGTAGAGTTATGACACTATAATGACCTCATTTTTTATTCCAAGAGAGTGGACATGATTATGCTCCAGAGGTGGTGGTTCCTAAGCCACCCCTATTACCTCATGTAGTGCCACATGAAACACCTCTGGTTGATATTCCATTGGGTTTGACCTAAACTGTCATTGAATCTGGTCAATGTTTTATATTTTTATTCCTACTAACTATAGTATAAGTGGTAAGCAGGGTCGAACCCACAGGGAAGGCTAATTTGGCCACTAAACACTAAAAAAAACTTGGCAAGCTCCACTATTGTTAGTAGCGGAGTGGTTTCCTTAATTTTCTTATATCTTTAATATTTTTTTATATATTTTATAAAATGAAAGTAAATACACACATTTTTTAAAAATTTGTTCTACCTATACTGAAATAGAGTACAACTAAAAATAATGTGCAATAAAGGAAATAAGATGTTGATAAAGGACAATAGTAAAGAATGCTCGGGGATTACTCTAGTCAACCGGTTTAAATTGTTTATCCTATTCAGGTAAAATTACTTCTACATAACACTAAATAAATATGACTTACTTACCTCACCAAGAGTTAAGTCATAGAAATTTTACAACTCAGAGTTCGCCACTCCAAAGAAGTACAATTCCAGAAAGATGACATAAAATAGAAAACAGTACAAACTCGTCGTAAGTACTGAAGTTTTCATTAAGAGTTGTTTGCTTTAAAAATGATCCCATAATCAAACTCTCTGAATGATTATAGAGTTTTAAAAATACAAAGATTTTGGTATGAAACATAAATGTAAAATTAGAACTGATCTCGCTGATCAATTCTAATCACAGAATAAGTGTTTAATGAAAAAGGTCGAAATTGATTACCAGTAGAACTAGAACTCTCCCTGAACTAGAAATTTAGCAAACTAACATATTTTTCATCATCACTATATCAAAAAATAAAGTCATTCAAATTCAAAGGAAGATATTTAAAATAGAACTGAGGAAGAAAACTCCCTCTGCTTGCATCAATTGCTACTCCTAGACCCCTACTCTGCTCCGAGACTCATGTGTTCGTCGAGTGAGTGTCTCTCTAAGTGAATGAATGAATACCCCATCAAATATATAGCTTGATCCTCTTAATATATCAGTTTTCAACAGCTGCATGTCACTGTACAATCTCCAGGGACATCACAAGTACTTCACCCACGCACTGCAAAATGTGCGTTTTTTCGCAACAAACACGTCGTGCTAATTTTTTCCTCCTAACTAACTCCTACTGAGTTAGTTGGATGAACCTGCACGTGTTCCCATCTCATGAATGAACCTGCACATGTAAACAAAATGAATAATTAAAACATAAAAAAAGCAATTAAAAAGTTACAATTATTATTTTATGTTTACTATTATAATACCTATTTAAAGTTAAATATTAAATATATTAAAATGATAATTAATATCTATTTTTATATTATTTATAAAACTATCCATTTAATAATACTATGGTAATACATAAATCATTAAAAAGTTATTAATTTAATTATGTTAATAGAAAAATAACAAAGTTATTAATTTTATTATTTTTAACTAAGTTATTAAAATTGACAACGTATAAAAATAAATGATTAAGTTAATATTTAATATTGCATTAATAATATAATTATTACTATTAAATAAATTTAATTGTTAGATTAATTGGTTATTTAGTCAATTTTAATTAATTAACTAAAATTAATACTTAAGTTTTAAATATTTTAAATTAATAAGTATATTTATAATTTATTAATAATTATTCTTAAATAATTTATACAAACAATAGTAAATTAATTTACTATTTAATTTTATTATTAATTTAATTCTTATATTTTAATTTATATTTAATCTAATTATTAATATTATATTTGTTTTAATTAATTAATTTTAAAATTTTTATTAAATTCATTTGACTTTTAAATGTTAACTTTTACATTAATCTCACTTTTTTGTCTTCTTATTTTTTCTTTACTTTATCTATACTTTTACTATTTTATTTTTAAATATTTTGTGTGTGTGTGTGTGTGTTATCTTCTTCCTTCTCCCCCAATTCGGTGCACAGGGTAGGGGGAGGGTTTTCTGGTTTCTCTCCAAGCTGCAGATGGCGGCTCCAGCAAGAAAGTGGCGCACTCCGTCTTCAGCTCGGCTCCAGCTCCAACGAACAATGGGGATTCTAGTCTTCCTTTTCATGGGTCACCATCTCGATCGGCGTCCAGAAATATCTCACAGTTGATGGAGTGGCGATATGCGGTCTTCGGCCTTCACAGTTCTAGCGTGACTCCAACAGGGTGACCTTGCTGCTCCTCCTCACGGTGACGGCGCACAACAAGCAAGTGCGGCGATCCTATGCGGCATCTCAGCTTTATTTCTACGACTTCATCCTCCTTTGGTGAAATTTCAAATGGGAAATAACCTGAAACTCTGGAAATGGGAAAGCTTCGGTTCGAAACATCTTCGGTTTTTCCTTACAGCAACAGCGCAGGCCCACGAATTTCTCTATTGGTGACAACACTACTCCGAACGGGAGATGCAGTGCAACAGCTCTGGCTGACAGTGGACTCCTCGGTGCGGCATCCTCCTCGAGGAATGGTGGGCTGGTACATCTTCTGCTCACATCGGCACATGGTCCTACAATGAACTCCTGCTCTCAGCCTCTTTGATTATGTAATTCTAGTCTGGTTTGATGATGTCCATATCATAGTTGATTCAGCGGAGATAAATTGAGTTAGTAGTGAGAAGGAGGAAACTAATTGTGGTTTTGGTGTGGGAGACATGGTGGCTAGGAATTATAGATAAAGGGTTTGTGCAGAGTGACTGCGTGAAGATCGGTGAGTATGAACTACTGGTGAGAAAAAAGAAAAATAAAGGTGAGATCCTGCGAGGTGTATCAGTAGCTACCGATAGAAGGAAATTATCGGTTAAGAAAGGCTGCTTTCTATCAGTGAGGATGGGAAGCATCTATATCGGTGAGGAAAATAAAAAAGGCAGTATTGGTGAGGTGCAGCAACTGATAGAGTGAAATAAAAAGGAGCAGCACAGGGCAAGGTCACTGATACACCAAAAGAAAACCCTCATCGATAGTTTTAAACGGGAAAGGTCACCATTAAACTTCATTAAAATAAATCACTGTTCGAACTAAAAAAATAACTAATTCAAGCTCAAAAATTATTTTGAACTACAAATTAAATCTCAAGAAATATCAATATGAAGATTGAACCTAATTAATTAATGATTAGTATCATAAATTTAAAACATGATTTTTATTAAACCTTGAAATATTAATACCACAACTACGATTATTAATTAATCAACATTTAAATTAAAAACATGATGATTAATAAACTAAGATAATAATATACTTAAATTAAAATAACTATATAAATTAATTTAAGAGATAGCAGCAAATAAAAATAAAAAGCCTCGGTGACCAAGTTAATTACCGCAATCACTCAATTACCTCACCGGTAGGCTAAAAAAATTATAAAATGAATTAAAAATTAATCTTCATACATAAAATAATATAATTAATTTTTAAAAACTATTAATTAATTAATTAATTAACTATTTGTACACAAATAATTAATGGCGAACCATTTTATTTACTTTAAAAAACACAAATTATTTACTTAAGTGACGAGAAGGGAATCTAAACAAATTAATCAATATAATTAACCTGTTAAAAGATTAATTATTAAAATAAATCCTAAGTTAATTAAATAGGATTACAATGATTAAATAATTGTTTAAAATAAAAATCAACTTATTAAAAAGTCAAGAAGAATTAATTTAAACAAACTAAATACTCACCGCTACTGATAAAATTAAAGGGCTCACTAGTAGAAACTAAAGGATACCGATAAGACATAAAAATAAGGCTACCGTTAGACTTATAAGAGAGCTACTGGTAGGAAAGAAAAGCGGTGACAAAGGTTACCGATATAACAAAGTCACCATTACAACTCAAAACATTCAACCGGTAATCAAAAAGAAAACAGGTCACTGTTAGACAGTACCGGTAACCTGCCTACCGATAGAGAAAAAGTAACCCTGCTATCGGTAGCTTAGCTACCGGTATTCTGGCAAGCCGTATCTAAGTTATATAAACATAAAAATTAAAAATAAATTAATTATCAAACTCAAAAATTATTAGTAATGAAAAATTAAATAAAATAAGAAAAATAGATTAAGTAAAAAATTAAAAATTAATTATACTAAAAAACAAAGAAGGAATAAATCAACTATTTAATGGTCCATAATTATATAAAATGTTATAAAAATTGAATATTTGACAAATTTAATTATAAATATACAAAAGTACAAATATTTAGTATAAAGTGATTAAATAATTAATTAAATCATTAAAAATTATGTAAAATGATGTGGCAAAACTATGAAACAATAGAGCCACATCAGGGTTCCTATACTCAGTTTTGGGACAGTTTCCTTCGGTTCATGAATTCAGTTTAGGGTGCTCCCTGACCTTCCCCCACTATAGTAGAGCTGACTCAGGACCTTCAACTACAACATCCTCCCACTTTCTTAGATGACGGATGACCTCACATTGTTGAATCACTTCTAGATTACATGATATATATCTTTTACCATCTTGATATGACTCCATAGGAGGGGGTAAAACTCACCACCTACATGTTACATGACTCCACCAAGCACTGGTGGGACATCATCTCTCAAGCTGAGCACCATCGGGGTATGGTCTGGGTAGACTTCCAAACAACAATCTATGATCATTTCTTCCCATAGACTCTGGGAGTAGACCATGCCATGGAGTTCATGAATCATCAACAGGGAACTATTGAAGGACCCCAGAACACTCTGAGATGGGATGGGTGAATCAGGGTGTCAAATTCTTCTCTTAAATTGATTGATCATGTTCTCACATTGGTAGTAACTTGTTAAACCTATTATACAAATGTATAAAAATATAGGACTCAATAGTTTTACTTGGTTCACCATAAAGGGTTGTGTCAAAGGAGCATACAATGACAATTTGGTGGTCGTACCAAAGCCCACTAATCTTCACTAGATGTGGAATACAAAGGTTCGGTCACAGTCACTCTAGGATAGGGGATCCAACTTTAGAATTGTTTGGGGATAGATTACTACTTACATATAATCACATTCATTGAATCCCCCTTGATCACTGCTTTGAGAGAAGTTTCACTCAGTTTATCGACTTGAAGGTCAGTTCAATAGATTTCCATTGAAGTGTTTGTCTCTATTATGCACAATACACTTCTTTCATCAAATACCTGTGTATATTCACACTGAAAGCCCTATCCAAATAGCCTATATATCTAATACTATCTTTTGTGAACCCCCTTTGCGAAGATCAACCCTTCACAGAGCACAACACTTAGAATAGCACACAACTTCACAAAGAACACTTATTTGCAGAGCCCACAGCTTCGAAGAGCTCAACCCTTCGTAGAGCTGATTGCTTCATAGAGCTCAACTTGTCATAGAGCTCTATCCTTCATAAAGAAACCACATTCACAATGCATAATTTCCTTTGTGGAACCCACTGTCTTCAAGAAGCACATTGCCTTCATAGAACACCATCCTTTGCGAAGATCTTTGAGCCAACATGGAACATCCAATATTCATGAAACACTCAATACATAGAAGCATAGGCTTCATTCAAGACTAAAGTAGACTTTTTACAAATAAAAATCTTTCATAGGAAACCAGATTCACTGAGAACCCCTTAGCGAAATTATATAGATTCCATATTTTATTTCTCATGTTCATTGGGAATGAAGAGGGGTGTCCTATTATTTATAGGTGAGATCGAACACGGATATTTTCTTCCTTCATTGTGATATTTGGATTGGTAAAAAATGTCTTCATGGTGCATCTCCCTTCGCAATGAACCACTAAAATTTCTCATTTCCATAAATCTCTCTGTAAAAAACTTCACGCGACCGAAAATCACTAATTCTCGTAACCATAGAACTCTCTATCAAAACTCTTTGTGTTGCTATTGTGAAGCCTTCACACTATTGAAATGCTCAAATTCAGTTAATCTTGATGTAACACCATCTCAAATCATAGCACTTCATTTCTTCAAACTCCTCAATCTAGACTTTGTGAAATCTATTCCATTTCCAAATTTATGAAAAGCTATGTCTATAGTAGTAAGTTTCAAAAATCTCAAAGATCAAATTCTCATAATCGCAGAGCACACTAGCTCAATTCACAACTAGAAATGTGGCATATTACCACACATCTATTGCCACAGTTTTAATAAACCATGGAAGTAGTTTTATATGAGGCCGTGGTTTTAATCAAATAATAAAAATACCCATCATTTTTCCTTCCTTCCTTCACGTGGTGGTCCCCTTCCCCCCTTCACGCTGTTCCTCGTCTCTACACATGGTTCCTTTCAAGGCCCATCCATTATAGTGAACTCCATCCTCTGACATAGCAATACCACCTCCTGCCTCTAGTGGTATCACTCCTCCAATGCGACTCCAATGCAGTTCTAATGTGAGTCCAATGCAGCCATCCCACATCTTACCTCTAAAGGTCTTCCTATTTTGATGCGACATCACCGCAGTCATCCCTCCACCCCACTGATGCGTCTCCGATATGGCCTCCCAACCTACCTACTGATGAAGTTCCAATGATACGATGTGAGTTTATCCAAGCCCTAAAGTACTCATATGGTCCGATTTTTGTGGGTTCTCCTTGTATCTAGGGTTTCGTCTATATTTTGGGATTATTTGGACCTAATTGAGGCTAGATTTGGTCTCACTTTAATAATGGGTCAATTGTTTCTAAACACTAGATTGTGATTTTGAGCACACCTTATGTTTCTTATTATTGAGGGTATTCAGATTTCTAATTTGGTTCTATTGAACCAGTATTTGAGGGTTTCATTCCATTTTCACATGATGGTGGTGGGTGTTTCCATGAAATTTCATTTTCTTCACAAACCATGTGATTATTATTTTTCTATTCCCATTATTTTTTGATTACTATAATAATTTTATGTGTTTTTTGATATATTCTGATGGTTCTCATAAATAATTTCTATTTATGTTGTTCCATATGTTTGTAATGATGTTTTTTTAATGTAAAAATATTCTATTAGGACTTATTGGATTAATTCTATGTTTCTATTGATTTCAATGAGGGTTTTGTGTTAAATAATCTTTCAAAATATTTTTTTATAAAGTATTAAAAGTTTTTTGATATTAACTTGAAGAAAAAGGCCTATTTGAAAATTTTTATATCATATTTTTCATTTAATTAGTTATACCATTGTCTTAATCCCCCATGATATTATTTTCTATAAGAGCATATATATTTTATGAATCGAATGTGATTTTGATTTGATATTATGAGGAATTAAATAGTGTTTTTTATAAAAAATGTTGTATGGGGAAGGGATGAATTATTGATATTGTGATTCATTACTATGCATTCTACTTTATATATGAGGTAGATGTGTTATAAAATGCTTCCCCACCTCCAAAAGACAACTTTATGGGATCTTTGGGTATCTAAGTGGGTTGTGGAGAAATTTTAGCTTTTCTATTCATGATTATATACTTATTAGGATCATTTAATGCATGGAGTGAATCTATATATAGGTAATTCCACTAGATAAGTCTAGTTGAATAAATCCACTAATGTTATATATAATGATGTTCTTTGATAGTCTGAAAGGTTATTCTACCTGAGTACATCTTGGTACATAAATCACTTAGTTTTTACCTATGTATATTAATTTTACATATTTTTTATACATCTATTTGTTTAATAGATTATTTGAAATTATTTTTTATGATATTTAAAACCAGTATATAAATAGAAATTTGGAAGTTAACTTGATTTCAATGGTTGTTTTCCATCAAAGAAGTGATTTTTTAACATTTTTTTTCAAATTAAGAGATTTATGTATGTACACAACATGATTTAAAAAGAAATCTTTATTGCATGACCAAAATTTGGTTTTTAAAATTAAATCATTACTTTATTTTATTTCAAACATACATTAATAAAATGTCTTGAAAAAGTAAATGCAATGAATTTTCTATGTAATAAAACTAGGAAATGTTTCTCACACCCTACATATAACTCTCATTGTTTCAAGACTCCATTGATTTTTTAGGAACATGATAAATATTTTAATAAACTTCTTTTGGAATCCTTGTCTTATATCACTCATGGATTAGACCATGTTGGTTTTTTGGATAATTAATTGGTTTTATGAGTATATTTCTAGTTTATTATTATAGGTTTCATTATTTCATTTTTAATAGTGTATATTTCTGATAATTAATCCTAAATATTATTTTGGGATGGATATTTCTACTTACTGTATATCTATTATGTTATATTGAATGAGACACGGAAATTTATTTAGAATTTCGGTTTTTTTACATTTGATTTAAAACTACATATTTCTTCTTTCATGGTAGTAAAACTTATGGACATGACATATTGTATTCCCAACACTTTTTCACTATATCATTATTTTTATTAATTATTTTGAAACCAATCACAATATTCTCTTCAAATATTTTCAATTTGGTATGGTTTAGTTTTGTCTCAGAAGAGTTGATGTGGGTTACTCCATGGTGTTTGTTTTGAATGAAACTGGATAACATTTGAAAAAAATCATTATTAATGATCATATTGTTTAGTATTTGGATGTAAATATTAATCTGAATATTATTTATTCATTTTTGGTTATGGATTCATGTTTCATTTATCATGTAATGTTGAAACACTAATCACATATATATAAGAAGTCGTTATATCTCACTTCTTTTCCGATTATTTTCTTACAGGTGGTTTCTTATGATGAGTTTGGTTCTATCCACCACCATCGAATGTAGTGAGTTTGAAATCGGATTCAGGTAAGGTTTCTTCCATTTTTATTCGTTAGACAAATTCTAATTAAGTATTTTTTGATTTTTGGGTTCTCTGTATTTTTTAGTGCATTTTGTGATACTTCTATTTTCATATTGAGATTATTCTAGAAACAATATTTTTTAACTATGAATTTTTTATCCATAGAAAGAAAAACTAAATCAAACATGTTATTCTTTTCAATATAATTTTTCTTATATTCCATAAATTTTTTATTATCAATATAAATTGTTTTATACCTAAACATAAGTTCCCAATGTTTTGTGTTGGTTATTTTTGTTCTTAATATGTTTCAATATGTATATCTTGGAGAATATGGATGATAAATTGAGATTTTACACAAAGGAGATTAAGGTGTGACACATACATTTTATTAATGATTAACTAAGAGTCATATAGTTATCTTATAATACATGTATAGATAGACCCCATTTTGGATAAGCATGATGTGGGTTTTAGGGAAGCTTATGATGGTTTTGGAGTGGGACTTATGTCAATATAAGTTTTCGTTCTTCATTGTGGTCGGGTTCTTCATCACCTCTATTTGGTTCTTTTATTTCACTTCAGTTGGTTTTATGAGATGATTTCTTCTTTTATAGTGGCTTCCATATATTGGGTTGGTTTAGTCTTTGAGTAGAAAATATTTAGGATTGACAACATTGTTTACCCTCAGGAGGGCCTGATTCTTTAGTATGGAAGTGGTTGTATTCTCATGTGTGTTTGATCAATCATTGTGTGGAGTTTTTTCTTGTTGGTGGGAGTGATGTGATTTAGGTTTTTTTAGTTTTTTTATTTTATTTATTATGTTTTTTGGTTGTAAAATTCTATGGAATGATGTTTTTGAGTTAGAAGATGATAGTGATATTCAGTTTTTTCTTCTAATAGTGATGTCTCCTAGAAGTGTTTTGATCTCATTCCATCCCACCTAAACCAATTAGAATTTACCAATGCACACGATAAATCTTGTTCAAATAACCACATACATGTTATTAGTAGTTGATTGCACTTTTAATATTCACATAATTTCCATTACTGACCTAGAACTCCACCTTTTCTCTTTAGTCTCTCCTATTTTCCTTTGTGTCTCTCTTTATTTGTATTGTTCTTTGATTATTTTTATATAGGTCTCTAGAAACATTCTTTTCATAGTGTGACACCTTTAGTCATGGCGAGACATGTCTCAAATTATATCCTTTCATTGTGAGTCTTATTCCTTAACATTTAATCCTGATTTAGAAATTATATTCCAGAAGTCTGGTAAATATCTTATATTTATGTCCCTACAAAATTTGGGAGGATCTTTTTATCTTCAGTGAATCAAAATCTTTCTTGAAGAATGCTCTATTCCTCTATGATGTGATGTGAACATGGATAGAAACACTATAATTTCTTTATACTCTACTTCATGGCATGCAATATAGAGAAAAATACAACTGATACCCCTTCAATACCCATCACAGTGCATCACTAACTTTATAGTGCTTGCACATTCTAAATGATATCACTAATAAATCATCCTCATCCTTGATTAATGGAATCACATATTTCTTCATAGGGTGACTTCATTGAATCACTTGTTTCATCATTGTGTGGCTTCATTATCCCTTAAAATCATTATTCTTTATATCACGTCTTCACAGTGTAACACCCTCATCTCATGATATTTCTTACTATAGAGAGTGAAACTAAATTATAGCAATAATCTCTTCATGAAGTGGTCATTATCATCACAGATTGACTACTATCCTTCAAAAAAAACTTTATAAAAATTTTAATAACCCTTATAAAAATTCATATTAACCTTGAAAAGTTGGAAATTGTTTTTTTGAATAATGTATTCCCAATTCATTGAAATATAGTACCTGCCTAAAACTCATTGGATTAATTCACAAAAGAGGATTACCCATGGCCATCAACCATAGATAGGATCATGTACCTTGGTATGGTTGTGGAGTTACCATAGGAATAAAAATGAAACATCACCTTGGTATACAAAGCTGGTAAAACATTTCCAACTCATTCATGCCTTTTTAATGATAGCATTTCTTCTTTTGAGACCTCTTTAGCATACTATTTAATAAACACAACCCAATAATTTGGTGAAGATATAAAACACATGATCTTGAATACGAAAAAATTTATGTTGTATATCATTATTATCCACCTTCTCCTCTAAACAACTACGGTGGATCTTAATGTTTTTCTTTTGAGTGTTGTGATAGATTGTTTTCTATTTAGATAGAACTTTTATTTTCTCATTAAATAATTATTGTATATTTCACCAATTTATTAATGTATTCCAACTAATTCCTTATCTATATAAGACGTGTACATGTTTTTTTTACTATGGGGGATGCTTCATTGGGGTATGGTGGGGAGTTGGGTGGGGGGTCCAGGGGTAGGGGGCTACTGTAGGGGGTGGGGGGTTTCCTGGGGCAGGGGGGCTACTGTAGGGGGTTGTGGGTGGTAGGGGGTTGTGTTTGTGGGGTGGGTGGTAGGGGGTTGTGGGGTGGGGGGGGGGGTGGCCAAGGGAATGAAGGTTGTGGTATGGGGGTGGAAGCGGTGGCCAGGGGTTGGGGCTAGGGGTTGTAGGGGGTTGTGGGGGTTGTTACAGTGGGGTGTGGGCGGTGCTGCATGGGGTGGGGGTGTGATGTCGATTGGAGGGTGGAAGGGGGTTGTGGGGGAACCTATAGGGGGATAGGGGGTGTCTAAGTGTAGGAGGGATACTGTAGGGGGTGTCGATGGGAATAGGGCTGGGGGTGGCAATGGGGTATGGGAGATGTTGTAGTAGTGGTCGGGGGCAAGGTGTCCAGGGGAAGGAGGGTTGTTGTAGGGGGATGGGCGTGGCTAGGGGTTGGGAGGTGGTAGTGATTAGTGGGGGATACATCAGTGGGGGTGGGGGTTGGGGGTGTCTAGGGGAAGGGGGCTGCTATAGGGGGTGGAAGGGGTTGTGTGTGTGTGTGGTGGTGGTGGTGGGGGGCAGTTTATTTTCCACACGTTATGTAATGATTTATTTTATTTATCATTTAATTCGATATTAAAAACTCATTCAAATATATTCCATTCATTTTTTATTTCTGTTTAGTTATTTATGCTTTAGTGATTCTATTTTGAATTTATTCATAAAAATATGAGTTTATATGTTAATTTTTGGGTATCATATACTAGTATGGACAAACTGATAGAGTTGAAGAGAATCAAAAAACCAAAAAAAAATATTATCATGAACTGAATATGCATTTTACTTTCTATATGCATGAAATTATATTACATGAATATATATTTAGTTTTCCAAAATGCATGTTACCTTATTTTCTATATATACTTCTAGTTTCTACACTAAACAATTTAATTACCTCATTGAGAAAACCATTTATTTTATTTTCATAATATATATGCAGTTTTTTCAAATGTATTCAGTGTTAATCAATTTGAATTAATCATTTAGTTTTATTTACCTAATATAATCGTGTTATTTCAATTACATAATATACATATTAATTTTTATCTTTTATCTTTGTATCTAATTCCATTTACTTAATACAAGTATATTATTCCAATCATCAATAAAAACATCAGTTTATATTGAAGAAGAATAAAATTTAAATAAATTAATATGAATTTAATTTAACTATGTCTTGCGTGTGACTTGCACAAGTGGAGAGGGGGCGACGATCCAGACCCTTTCTCATGTTCCCTTTCCCTATTAATCCATTGAGAAGTAGATTAGAGGAGGGTAATGGCTTGCATAGGTGTATATACAGGAGATGAGTGCACCTACATACCTCTAATCAAAAAGAGAAATAAATGATGAGTATAGGGCACTCAAAGAGCCTGATCCCATATTTATGGGATTTCTTAAAGGAATCTTATGACAGACACTGACTCTCACTAAAAAACAATAGACGAGGTTGTGCATGTCGTGGGGGATATCATGTTCAGCAGATGGAGGCATATTAGAATAGAGGGTGGCCATCATTTGGAAATCCCAACATCAGAGCTCTTGAGTTTCATCTAGGGGTGAGCAGCAATCACATTTTAGGGGAGAAAAATGGAAACTGAGGACGATTGGAAAGATAAAGATCTGGGTTCGAGTGAGAAGAATAGTTCAGACCTGAATAGTGAGAATTGAAATTGAAATACACATTCAGTGGCATATATCATTCATGAGTAATTCCATATTTGATTTCATGTAGGTCTCTTCTGAACTTTAGGACTACCATTGGAGAGAAGAGTCACACCAACGTTTGTTCTTGTTGAGCACTACTTTTTTCAGCTTCTAAAAGATATCCATCTTGCTTTACTTTCCATACAAGAGTCAAAGTTTAGATTATATTATCTTCATCCTCCCTAGTGTGTCTAAAATAAATATAGCTTGCATTCCTTTCCCAAAAAGAGTAGAAGTTTAGATTATACTATATTCAGCCTCCCTGGTGTGTCTAAAAGAAATCTAGCTAGTTTCCATTTCCCTACAATAGAATAAGTTTAGATTCTATGGAGAAAGATTCAATGATTCATAAAACATTTCATGAAATTTCTAAAATTTGTTAATTTTCTTTTTACATGTTTACTTGATGAGATCATATCTCCTTTAATGGTGGTTTTTTTGAGTTTTGTTCTTAAGCTTTGAAATCTTATACATTCTCACTGCACTTATTTTGAAAATCCTAGAAAATTAAAAATCTAGTAGTTTGTTTGGAAATAATTTTGATTGGTTAGTTCATTTTCATGTTGTGAAAGACACATTACATGTTTTGTTTGTTGAAATTCGATTTGAATTTTAATTATTTATATTCATGTGCATTATCAGCTGAATTATAATTTCTAAATCCTGAGATTGTTGTTGGTTACAAATATTGTATATATGAGAATAATATTCTAATAGGTTGTTATTTCTGGGTTTACAGGTGATTCAATTTTTATACCAGATTTTTTCAACAAAGATATAGAGTAAAGAGTCTTGGGATTGGAAGTTGTCACTCAGGGGAGTATTTTTCCTCATTTAGTTTTCTATTGTCTCTTCTTTCCTCTTAAATTCATAACGCATGCTGAGTTTATTTGTCACTACTTTCATGTGTTATTTTGATCTTGTTGGGTGAATAGCATGTTGTTTTCATATACTGAAAGTGAAGTTTATATTAATAAAAATGAAATGAAATTTAATTATTATACAATCTATTTCTGTAAATTCATGCTGTTTTTTTACTAAACACGTGAGTAATATTATTGGGTTCATTTTCATGAAACACATAATATGGAAGTACTTTGTAATTATGTAATCATGTGTAAGTCATTGAATTATGTTATTGAGTAGGTGAGTAGTCAAATATCATTTTTTTACTCATGCATCACACGATTGGTATATATTTGTTCAGTTTATCAAATCTTGTACATATTCAACAACTTGCATAGATTAGTACAAGGGGGTGTTTGAGAGGGGAGGGGGCTCCCTAAGGGGGTTTCTAGGAGGGGGTGTATATGTGGGGCGGTCCAGGGGGTGTCTAGCTGGGATGGGGTGTCTAGGTGGGATGGGGTGTCTAGGTGGGGGGGAGGGGTTATCCAGGGGGTCTTTGTAGGGGGTGGTCTACTATAGGTGGGGGGGTGCAAGGGGCAGTCTAGGTGGGGGGTATTGTAGGGGGTGCAAGGGGTTGTTTAAGTGGGATCAAGGTGGTTGTTCATGGGGGGTGGGATACTGCATGGGGGTGCTCTGGGGTGTTCAAGGGGGGGACGGGGGATGTCCAGGGGTGTAAGGGGGTGTTCAAGAGGGGGGGATTGGGGGAATGTGGGTGAGGGGGTGGGGGGTTTCAAGGGGCTATTCAAGGGGGTGTAGGGGGTGCAAGGGGGCTGTACAGGGGGGGATGGGGGTGAGGGGTGTTGTTCAAGGGGTTCAAGGGGCTATCCCGGGGGAATGGGGTGCATGGGGGTTATCGAGGGGGGCATGGTAGGGCAGGGGGTCAAAGGGGATGTCCAAGGGGGCATGGGGTGCAAAGGGGTGTTAGGGGCGGTGGGGTCCAGGGGGCATGAGGGTGTAGGGGGTGTTCAAGGGGGTGTAAGTAGCTATCCAGGGGGTGCAAGGAAAATTTCCAAGGGGTATGGGGGCGCGGGGGTGGGGGTGTTCAAGGGGTTGCATGGTGTGCAAGTGGGATGTCCAGTGGCATGGGGGTGCGGGGGGGGGGGGGGGGTGTTCATGGGGTCTGTCTAGGGGTTGTTCAACGGGTGCAAGGGGTTGTTCAAGGGGGTGCAAGGGGCTTTCTAGGGGGCATGGGGTGGGGGGGGGGGGGTTCTCCAGGTTTCCTGGGGTGTAGGGGGGGGGGGGTGTTCAAGGGGGGGCAAGGGGGCTATCCAAGGGGGGTGCAAGGAGGCCATCCATGGGGCATGAGGGTGTAGGGGGTGTTGAAGGGGTTGAAGGGGCCTGTCCAGAGGGGTATAAGGGGGTTGTCGTAGGGGGCATGGAGGTATAGGGGGTGTTAAAGGGTGTGCAAGGGGGCTGTCCAGGGGGTGAAAGGGGTTTTCCATGGGGGGAATGGGGGTGTAGGGGGTGCAAGGGGGTTGTTTAGGGGGGTATTTGTGTGTTTAATGGGGTGCAAGGGAGTTGTCCATGGGGTGCAAGGGGGCTGCCTCGGGGGCATGGGGGTGCAGCAGGGTGAAAGTGGATGTCCAAGTGGCATGGGGGTGTGGGGGGTGTTCAAGGATGTGAAAGGGGGATATCCATAGGGGCATGAGGGTGTAGGGGGTGTTCAAGGGGGTGCAAGGGGGTTGTCCAGGGGGCATGGGGAGTGCAAGGGGGATGTCCAAGGGGCATGGGGTGTTCAATAGGGGTATGTGGGGATGAATTAATTTTTTATACCATATAAATGATATATCCTTGGTTTTAACCATGAATGTAACGTCCTAGTAACACGGTTTTCACCATGGAAGTAGGGGCCTAGTTCCACGGTTAAAACCATGGCAATAGGCCCCATAAGACCATGGGTAAAACCATGGAACTAGGACCCTACTTCCATAGTTAAAACTATAACACTAGGAAACTACTTCAATGGTTATAACTGTGGATATAGGTGTCCTATTTCCTTGGTTAAAAATGTGGCATCAGGTAAGTTCTACTTCCCCAGCAATAGCAACCACAGTTTTCTGAATCTGTTTCCATAGGCTATTGCCATAGTTTTCGGGCCTAAGACCATAGTTTGGAGCTATGGATGTAGTTTAATTTTCTTGTTGTGAATATTCAAACCTTTTAAAAAGAAAAATCAAGAAACCCCTCTAGGTGAAACTCATGTATTTTCCATATTTTTATTAGGCCTTGAAGAAAAACCACTTTTCAGAACTATTTCCATTCTCTATGTTTTGGAACCAAAAATTTGTTAAACACTATGAAATGATGTCACCTTCAATACTTCTTGCAGATTAAACTTTATTATCCATTTCCTTGAAATATCTTTGATCATAAATTAGAGGATTGAGAAAAAACACAAACCATGCTTTATTTCAAGTAAAGAACATCCCTGGTTCCAACAATCTCCCCGCTTTGGGTTTGTTGGGAATCCATAGAAAATTTTAATTGAGAACCAACTACTTTTAAAAACAAATATGCATGAATAAATTCATCCAAAACTCTATGTATATATGAGAAATTCTTAGTGTATAAACATGAGGGGATACATGAAATATGTTCTCATTTGTTTAAATGAATTCTATGATTGTTTTCTCATGACACCAGATTGTTTTCACCCTTCACTCACATTCTATTGTAACCAAATTGAAACAAGAAGAGCATTTCATACTCTTTATTTACACATTGTATTTTTCCATTTCTCCCCCATTGGAAATGAATCCAATAATCATTATTTTGAACTCGGTAGAGATCAGAACATACTCCACATAGATCACATCTCCCCCATAAATCTGCATCGCGACCACAGTCAGATAAAAAAAGTTAATAAAACTAGGGAAAGGGAAAAAAACACAACCTCATTATGCACTGGGAGGTGGCTGAACACCAAGGGTCAACTGATTTTCTCAAACACAGCTACTGATAATGGCTTGGCCAGAATATCATCCATTTTCTCATCAGTTCCCACAAGATCTATTTTAATCATGCCTTGTTCAACTTTTTCATTTATGAAATGATAATTAATTTCAAAATGTTTCATATGAGAATGTTTAACTGGATTCTTCATGCAATTGATCACACTCTTTTTATCATAGTAAATCACCAATGGTTGTTTCACCTCATCACCTATGTCAGTCAGTTACTACTTCATCCAAAGTAACTGAGTGCACACCTTGGTGGTGGAGATATATTCAGATTTAGCAGTACTAAGTGATGTAATTTCCTGTTTCTTTCTCAACTATCCCTCACATTTCTTCCCAATATAAAATGCTCCACCACTAGAGGACTTTCTGTCCACTACATCTCCAGCATAGTCAGCATCAGAATATACTGATAGTTTACTATCTCTTTCAAAAAGTATAACCCATAATTTTGAGTACCTCGAATGTACCACATGATTCTATTCCCTACCTCAATATGTTCTTCCATTAGATTAATCTGAAAGTGGGCCGCTAATCATGTTTCACAAACAATATTGGTACATGTTGTTGTCATGTAAAGTAAGATTCCAATGATTCTCCTATACATTGTGGGATCCACAGAAGTCTCATCTTCATGCTTTCTAGGTTTTTTTCTAACCTCAACCAGAGTCTACATTGTTTTGGAATCATGTATACTAAATTTATACACCAGATCTCTTGAATACTTTTTTAGAGAAATGAAAGTGTATTGATTATTTTGAATTACCTACAATCTGAAAATGTATATTCTTTTACCAATAATTGAAATTTTAAATTTATAATTCATGTGATTGGAAAATTCATGCACTGATCCCTACCTGTTTCCACTAAAAATAATATCATTCATGCATACCAATACCATGAAATGAACCTTCTGATAATTATTCACATAGAGGTTGTTATCCACTCCTCGTCATTTGAATTTAATATATCTCTAATAAGAACCCAACCGAGAGTAGCACACCCTTGGTGCATGTTTCAATTCATAATGTTCTTTCTTTAATTTTCAATCCATTATTTCATCATTTCCAAGTAATAACCCCATGCATTGTTTAATGTAGACTTATTCTACAAAAACTTCAATTAAGAATGATATCTTAATGTCAAATTGATACACATTATAACCTATTTGTATTAACATAGCAAGAAATAGCCCGATTGACTATAGTATTGCTACTGGAGAAAATGTATCTTCAACATAAATGCCATCGATTTGTGAATATCCTTTACAAACCAAACATACCTTTTTTCGGATCAAATTTCCATTATCATTAATTTTTTTCTTGAGAATCAAATTCATACCAATCACACTGCGACCTTTAGCTCTCATGACCAAGTCCCATGTATGATTATTTTCAATATGATCTAACTCTTCATTCATCGCTTTCTCCCTTGATTCATCATTTATAGAATCTTCAAATGAGGATGGTTCCACAACTGATAGAAATGTAGATTGCACATTATTACTCATTCCCCTCATTTGAGAGAGTGTAGTCCAATCACTAATGATGTTGGATCAATCAATTTATTCTCTTCAATTCCTTCTTTGAGGTTCAACTGAATTCTCTCTAGCCATGGTTTTATCTTCATATTCTTCTTCTGTGTCAACATCATGATGTGACTCTTAAGAGTTTTTTAAACCTTCCTCTATTTCTGTATTTTCATTATCTCTAGGTTCACATTCTTTCTCATCTTCTTTCTCATCAGTATAGGAATTCCATGAATCATTTGTGGTTTTTTCTTCAATGATCTTATCATAAATACTTTCCAAAATCATTCCCCCGTGCTTATTGAAACACATGTAGGCTTTACTGTTTATTGGATATCCAAGGAATATCCCTTTTTCTACATTTTCATCAAACATCCCTTGATTTCCTTTTTTGTTTTGGATGAAAAATTTACTTTTGAAAACACAAATGTATTTAAATAAAGGCTTCCTTCCATGCCAAAATTCATATGGTGTCTTTTTCTCTCATATATAAACCCCCATTCAATATTTGAATGATCAATATATCTTCAAAAGCTTCTTTCCAGTGCTCAACTACTCCATTTTAATGCAGATTTCTCACACCTGCTACCTCTCTATATGCCAAGTTTTTATCAGTGATTTTCTAACTCAATGTATGTTTATTCCCATCCATTGTTAGATCATAGGACTTTTATTTTCTATCTAGAATCTTTCTCAGTGATTCAGCGATAATTTTTCATGAAATCAAGAACTTTTTGTTTCCTATGTATAACCATCACACATGCCATTATACTATAATCATTTATGAAAATGAAAATATTATTTTCTCCCTGCATTATGGAAACATTTATTGGGCCACATATATCTATATGAATGAGGTCAAGAATATTGTATTCTCTATTCTTCTTTGGATGATAAGAACTGTAGACCATATTCCCTCGTATGCAAGCATCATATGCCTTTTCTCATTTGTGCTTCAGGTTAGGGATATCCATGAATATCTTAAGCATAAGTATCTTTTCCATGTCTTGATGATTGACATTCCCAAATAACTTTTTCTAAAGGGTGTTCTCCTATTCAACTATAAGATAGAAAATGTTATCTTTACTATAAACCAGATATAAGTTTCCACATATTCTATAGCCTTTCATGAGATAATTCCATGAATTTCTCTTTATTGTGCAACCCTTTTGATTGAAAGTCACTATAAGTCTTGAGTCATAGAGTTTCCCCACACTTTAGAGATTGTGACACAAACCGTCCACATAGAGGACATTTGTTTTCTTCAGATCTCCATTAGCAAGCTCAATACTTCCACATCCTTTGATATTCAAAGCACCATTATTACCAAACCTCATTTTTCCATAGAACCTTATCTTGACATTTTTAATAGGTCTTTATTACCTTTCATGTGGGATAAACATCCTCTATCAAGGATCTAGGTGTTATTTTTCTTTGTATATTTGAGGGATACTTATTTAAGATTAGATTTTTCCATTTCCCTATTTTCTTTCTATGAAATATTTTATTGAGTGTGGGAACCTGAGGGAAATTCAATTCTCTCTTACACATAAGCAAGTTCCTCGTACAGATACTCTTCTTCTAGAGGATAAAAACTATTTGTAAGGGAAATAACATCTGGTTGATGTGCATGGAATTGTATCTACGTTTTGTATAAAATATTCATGTCTCTCCTTTTCCTACAATGAACAGATTTATTGAAAAATCTAGAAAATAAAAAACAATATCCATTGAAATTTTTTCTTCTGTAAGGTGTAGGATATGGATTTTTCTTCTCTGATGACATCCTAGATCATCCCCATTCAAGTAGCTCCTTGAATCTTCACATTAAGACATGGTATGGCCCAGTTTTCCGTATAATTGAAATTTCATAAGAGGAAATGTATTATCATTTCTATTCCACCTCATGATTCCTTTTATGGGAAGGTATTTTTTTCTCCAATCACTTCTAGATTCTTAAGGGCAGTATTAAGTTCTCCTTTCATTTGGATTGATGGTTTCTTTTTCATCACATCAAGAAACTTTTCAACATGTCCAACTTTCATATTGTCTTTATTTTGGATCAATTTATTTCCAGCAGTTGATGTGTTGGATTCACAAATAATTCCACTATTTCCCATGAAAGCATCTCTTTAATCACTCATGATCTTTTCAACCACATCTGAACTATTATTATCACTTTCCAGAAACTCATCATCAGATAATTTTCCAAATTGTATTTTATTACTTCTTTATTTTATGTTTTATTCACTCTCTAGTTTTCTCCTATGCGTAACAAATTCATCTTCAAGTACCTCTATCATTATGGACATATCCTCTAGTCTAAAGGTAAGGTCATTGTTGACACTTGATTGGTCTTTGATTATGAGCTTTAGTTACACTGCATCATTATCCTTTCAAGGATTGTTTATTATACATTCACCAGTTCTTCCAGTCATTCAATTTTAGCTTCAAGATGAAAAATATCTTCTAATTATTCATCCACCATTGCTTTCAACTTATTATATCACATATAATTATTCTCAAGCTTACCAAAAGAATCATTAAATTGAAACATGGGATCATAATTAGTTGTCAACTGGATATCTATAGATTTATTTTTCAATGCTTCTGACTTTTCAATGGTGGCCATCATGGAAGCATGGTTTTCAGTTTTAAATTCTGGTTCTTTTTATTCACAGAATTCATTATCATCATCTTCCTCTTCAAAAATAATACTCTTATTCTGTAATTTCATTGTAGATTTAAAGTCAGACTTTTTGAAAAACCTTTATTGAGGTTTCTCAATGTTTTCAGATCCGCTTTCTTCATCATTGAACTTTCTTCAACACTGAAAAGCAATGTGCCAAACTCGACCATAATGAAAGAAATCCATAGGTAACTTACCATCAAATTTCCCTTTTGAATTCTTTAACTTCTTGGAAATGAGAGATATAATTTATTTCTCTTCATCATCTTCACCACTACTATCTCCTAAAATTTTCAGGTTTTCTATGGCTTTGAATGCCATTTCATTACTCCCATGAGTCGTAGCATCTTCTGGTTTTACTCTCATTTAATATTCCACAAGGCTGCTCAACAGATCATCTAGAGAACATTTGGAAAGATAACATTACTCAAGGGCTGACACCATTTCATTGTAAAGGGGTGGAAGTCTTCTCTATATTTTCTTTAAAATATTAATTTATTTGAATTATTATTCTAGACCTTGAATTTTTCCAACCACTTCTGTAAATTGATTGAATAAGAAATCTTCATTCTTATCTAGATGCATCTTCAAATCATTAAACATATTGTGTTGGAATTGAAGTTTTTCCTATTTTACATTTCTATATCCATCATAAAAATTTTCATGTTTATCCAACATATACGTTGCTGAGGTGAAACTCATCACCATTAGATATATCTAATCAGAAAGAGATGTAATGAGATAATTCTTTGCTTTAGCATCTGCATCTAGAATATTTTTATTTGTATCAGACATAACTAGTCCTATTGGATCAGTAAATTGTATTCCTTACGCAATAGAAAAGAGGGCTTTTATTCTATGAGAACTCATTATGTTATTACAAATATGAAAATTAATTACATCGAATAGGGGAATTCCCCTAGAATTGGATGAATTATCCCTATTGGAAAATGACAGATCTAACACTGGAAACCTCCCTTTAGTGCCACTTGAGAGACCCCATAACATCCTGAGAGGAATGGGGTGAATTAGGGTGTCATATTTTTATCTTAAAATGATGGATCTTGTTCCCACGTTGGTAAGAACCTATTAATCCTTTCAAAAATATGTATGCAATGATAGGAGACAACAGTTTTACAGGGTTAACCATAAAGATCAATGTCCAAGGAGCATACACTGATAATGTGTAGGTCATACAAAAGTCTACTATTCTTCACTAGATGTGTAATAAAAAGGTTCAGTCACAGTCACTCTATGTCAGGCCCAATACCTTTATAATTGTTTAGGGATAGCTCACTACATCCCTCAGATCACTTCCATAGACTCCCCCTAGATCACTGATTTGAGATAAATATAACCCAGTTTATCAACTTGAAGGTCTCTTTAATTGATTGGAATTAATGTCTTCGTCTCTATTTAGCATGAGACACTACATTCATCAAATAACTGAGTTGATGAACACTGAAATCCCTATCCCCATAACCAAGATATCAATTAAATTCCTTTGTGAACCACCTTCATGAAGCTCAACCCATCGTAGAGAACATCACTTCGCATAGAGCACACATTCGTAGAGAACACTTCTTCGTATAGCTCACTACTTTGTGGTTCTAAACCCTTTGTAGAGAACACTGATTTATAGAGTTCAACCCTTTAAAAGCTCTAACCTTTAGAATGAAAACAACTTCACAAAGCACAACTAACTTTGAAAAACCCACTTTCGTCACGTTGACACTGCCTTTGGGGAAGAACTTTCTTCACTATGCTAACTGAGCCAACACAGAACAACCCATCCTAGTGAAGAAATCAATACATTTAATCACTGACTTAATTCAAGACTAAGGTATTCTTTTCACAAATCACAAGCTTTCATAGAAAACAAGCTTCACAAAGCACCGCTTCCATCATGAATTCAAAGTTATTTCAAATTTTCTCTCTAAATTTTACAGGGAATAGAGATGGGTGGCCACTTATTTATTGGCACAGTCTAAAGAAGAGCTCTGCTTCCCCCAACATGAATTCTGGATTGGTCAAAAACATCTTTACGGTGCATCTCTCTTCAAAAATCACCACTGAAAATTTTCATTACCACGATTCTCTCTATCAAATGCTTCGTGCGACAGCAATGTTCCAATTCTCGAAACTACATATCTCTCCATCAAAACTATTCATGTTGTTGTAGTGAAACCTTCACACTGTCGTAATGCTCAAATTCACATAATCAGAAAGTAACACAGTCTTAAATCACAGTGCTTCATTTCTTTGGACTTCTCAAGATACTTTTCACAAAATCCATGCCTTTGCCAAATTTATGAAATGATGAGTCCAAAAGTGTACCTTTCACGAATATCAATTCTCAAATTCTAGTAATCATCGAACACACCACCTAAATTCTTTAATCCATTGAAAAACATAAATCAATAAGCACCTCTCTATAAAACTCATATATTTTCCTTATTTTTATAATTCCTTCATGAAAATCCATTGTTCTCAATGCTTGACATTCTCCAAATATTAGACCCCAAAAATTTGGAAAACACTAGGAAACGACATCTCCTTTAATACTACTTAATGCTTGAAATTTATGTTCCCTTTCCTTGCAATCTCCCTAATCATAAATTAGATGATTCACAAAAAACACAAACCATGTTCCATTTCCAACATAGAATATCCTTGTTTCCAACAACAATGACTAGGTGCTAGTATTCTACTCACCTCACCGAGCTTCATTTTTTTTCTTCATCTGTGACTGGTGATGATTTGATTATTGTGAGGTGTTTTGAGGATGTTCTTGGGTATTTTGTCCGCTCGTAGGTGAAAACTACAAAAAAATGTAAATTAGCAATTTTTTATCAAATTTTTGACAAATGTCACTAATTTATAAATTTAGAAAAGTTTTCAGGAACCATCGTTAATTTAGTGATGCTTCTAGAATACATCACTTAGCTTGCAATGCTTCCTAAAAACCTTGCTAATTTAGTGATGCTTACTGAAAATCTTTGCTAAATTAGAGACGCATCTAGAAAATATCGCTAATTTAGCAACGCTTCCTACAAAAATTGCTAATTTAGTGATGCTTCTTGAAAACGTTGCTAAATTAGAAACAATTTCTAAAAACGCGGCAAATGTATGGATATTTCTTGAAAAATGTCACCTCATTAGCGACGCTTCTTGGAAATGTTCGCTATATTGGTGAAATTTCTTGAAAAACGTTGCTAATCTTGTGACATTTCCTGAGAAATTTCATTAATATATCAATGTTTTGGGAAAACGTCACTAATTTGGACATTATTCTTGCAAAACATCACTAAATTAGCAACACTCCCTAAAAAATTCGCTTAATTAGATACGCTTCTAGAAAATGTTTCTAATTTAGCCACAGTTTGTGAAAAATTTTGCTAAATTAGTGACGTTTCCTGAGAAATTTCTCTAATTTAACGATGTTTCCTGAAAACATCAATAATTTAGCAATAAATCATGTAAAATGTTTATAATTAGCAAAACTGCATAAACAATGTAACTAAATTAGGGTCTTTTTTACACGAAACTTCTCTAAAAATATATATATTTATATAGCTCATTTTCCGACATCGATGTAAATATATATTAAGAAATATATATATTAATATATATAAACATTGAAAAATATAAGAACACATATATATATAAACATAACACCCATTTATATATAAATATAAATATACATATATTTATATATAAAAACACATATATATTTTAATTTTTTGTCATGGTTTTAAGAAAACATGGATAATTATATATATATATATATATATAATTATAAGTATAAGTATATATGTATACGTACACATATATATTTACAAACACACACACAAATATATACTTATAATATAAAATATAAATTTATATTTATATAATATAAAAATATAGTTATATAAACACACCCTCACACACAGATATATATATATAATATAAACTTGTATATATATTACATAAAATATAAACATATATGTAAAATATAAACATGTATATAATATATTATATTATAAACTTGTATATATATAATCATAAAATATAAAATATAAACATATAAACATATAAACATATGTATATGAATATATAAATAAATATATATAATATTTATTTTTTTAATACTAACACATATATATAAACATATCTAAACATAGACACACACACACACAGATATATATATATATATTAATATATATATAAACATATCCATACATATATAAAAATATATTAAAAAAATACATATATAAACACACACATATATATAAAAAATATATACACATATATACACATATACCTATATTTATATATATAAACACGTATATATTTTATATTTTGTCATGTTTTTAAGAAATCATGCTATTTTAGTTAAATTTTTACCAGTGTTTCAAAACATGATTAATTATATATATGTATTCTTACACATATATATTTATACACACACAAACACATATATAAACACACTCCCACACATGTATATATAATCATATATATTCATATAAATAAAATACATAGATATATATATACATATATATTTATATAACATAAAAACAGATATATTTATTTATATAAAATAAATACACAGATAGATATATATAATATAAATACACACACACATATATATATAAAAAATAAAAAAAATATAAAATATAAACGTACATATATCATATAAAAAATAAACATATATAGACACATATATATAATATGAAGTTATATTTTAAATTTTCTAATATTTTAAAGAAAACATAATGATTTTAGTGTCTTTTTACTAGTGTTTTAAAAAGTAACAAATTATATATATGTAGACACACACACACACACACACACACACACACACACACACACATATATATATACACACACACACACACATAGATATAGATATATATATATTAACAAATATATATTAATACAGACAAATAATATATATATATATAATATATAAAAATATAGATAAACATATTTATAAACATAAAATATAATCATATTTATTAATATATATAATATAGAACATAAAAATATATAATATAAACTATTAAATTATATAGATATATTAATATATTCATGTTAATAGATAAATAAATAATGATATATATGTATATATTAATTTTTAAATACATAAATCTATTTATATATATAAAAATAAAACAGAACATAATTAAATAATAAAAATATCAATTGGTGAGTTGGTCATCTATAATTGTTTAACGCTGGTTCGGTGCAGGGCTTGATTCCCATATATTTCCAATTTCAATCGAATTCCTCCGTGGGGGATGTGTGGGGTTTGATATAGTATAAGGGAGGGTGGGTAATGCAGGTTGGTGCTAGGGATAAAATCAATGTGAGGTCATGGGTGGGAGACATGAACTGGAGGGGTTGGGGGAGGGGACATGAACCGAAGATAGATAGGGATAGAGGAACTGCATGAGACCACTGGTGGGTGGGGGATGAATTTCATGTAAAAATATATTATCTTTTCCTTTTTACAAATTTTTTATAAAAAAAATGAAAATCTTAAAAAAAATACCTTTGTTTTTTATTAACATCGGAAAATGAGGAGTCATTTCCCAATGCTTCTTAAAAACATCATTAATTTGGATGTCACTGAATAGCGACATTTATAAACGTTGTAAAACATCAATATTTTAGCAATGTTTATTTATCGATGTTTCTTAAAAAATTTAGTAAATGAGGTGTCTCTAAATATCTATATTTATATACATCTCTAATTAAGCGACATTTATAAATGTCACTAATTTAGTTATGTTTATTTACATATGTTTTTATAAAACATCATAAAATGAGGTGTCATAAAATAGTGACGTTTATTAACGATGATAATTTGGTGATATTTTTAAACATATATAATTGGATAAGTTTATAAACATCACTAAATTCATGACATCTATAAAACATTACTAAATTAGTGACACCTCATTTAGCAATAGTTTTCAGAAACATCGGTAAATAAATTAATGACCTTTATAAAAATATCTAATGAAAAAAATGTATCTAAAAACTTATTTTTATAGTAGAACATATTTCGGTTGACTACCATTACAGAAATAGTGAACCATACCCTAATTATATAAGGAAATATCAGAGAGGCTAGCGATGTGAACTGGGGAAGTTCTGTTCTGAGGCAGGGTGATGCTTCACCTAATAGTCGGAAGCACCGTTTCAAGGGTGCATGTGGATGTTGTTCCATATAGGTGAAATTCATTAACAACATTTTATAATGTTACTAGTGTGGTATTCCAAGACATAAGACTCCCCAATGCATGAGAAACCTGGTCGAATATCGAGCTTGTAGAAGAATGAGTCACCTTCAGTGCTTCTTCTGGTCTTTTCCCTAGCATCTAGTGAGAGGGGATCCAAACTGACACATATATCAAGTATCAGATATGTGAATCCACATTAGTCTAGGAATTGGTCTTCTACCAACCAATTAGGCTATGGTGTTAGTATTCATGGCTAAGGTAGTTAGGCCTTAGATCATCAACAACAGGAGAGTGGATCTGCTCAGGATAGACAGGTAGCATCTTAGGGCCACAGTTTGGGCTACATGTATGAAGTGTAGCTATTGAACGAGGAGTAGAGTCTAGGTACATCTATGGTTAGAGGAACTATTCTATTATCCTCTACTTTATTTACTTCCATTTTCAATACTGTTTCATCGCACTCTTTTACATCTGTTGCGGTTGTGGAATTTCATGGCATTGCAATCAAGTAATTCTATGGTTATATGTCTCTCGAAACACCTTTAAGGGTCATATTAGAGGGAATATGCCACTTACATTAATTACCTATGAAATAGGTGGGTTTTTTTCTTTTGGAGTTTCATCATCCTCAAGATGACCATCTTCGATGTTATTCTTGGTATGGATTGGCACGTTCCTTATTGAGCCCTAGTGGATTGCTATCGTAACCGGTTTTATTCAAGTCACCCAAGGGAAACATGTACATCCCTAAGGGTGAGTGGGATATCAATGAATGTTGAGAGGGACCAAAATTCACTAGTCTAGGTGTAGTAACAACTCCATTGGTGAGTCTCTTTATGAGTGATCGGGGAATGAAGTCAGCATAATTCCCTCTAGTAATAGATCGTTTTAGGGAAATCCAACTTTACAATATCTTTTACTTACCTCTTGGAATATTGGTTGATTTCACCATAAATCTACTGACAGATGTGACACTAGTGTCCATTCCACCTTATAGAATGGCACCTACATAACTTGAAGAATTCAAGAACCAGCTTGAAGATCTTGAGGCTAATGGTTTTATCATACCCCACACATCGATATGGGGTTCACCCAACATTTTTTCCATGATGGTGGATAGAACCCTTATATTTTTCATGGACATCCTATGATTAAACTAGATTATGGTGGAAAAATTGTATCCACTTCCTCATATAGATGACATGTTCAACTAGTTCTGAGGAGAAATAGTTTTCTCAAAGAACCATTTGTGTTTGAGCCACAAAAAAGTGTGTGTGAGACCATAAAACATACCACATACAATGTTCCATAAAAGGAATGACTTTTAAAAGTATCCATTCATTCCATTCAGTATAACGAACAAGTCTAAATTTTTTAGGGCTCTCATGAATTGGGTTTTCTACTTGTATCTTGATTCATTTACGGTGGTCTTCAAAGATGAAAACATAGTGAATTTCCAAACCTGACACAACCATGATACCCATCATGAGATCATGAAGAGTAGAGTAAGGGAGATCCAACTATATATGAAGCTTAGTAAATTAGACTTTTAGATAATCCATGTTATCTTATTTGGTTATATCATTTCATAGGTTTGTGTATCTATTGACCCAGAGAAGTTGAGCGATGTGGTTTCTTGGGAGAATCATAAGAATGTGTCTGATATATGCCACTTATTAGGGATGTATGGATATTGTTGGAAATTTATCCTAGAATTTTCAAGTTTGGAATCACCTCTTACATTCTTGAAAATGAATGGTGCGAAATTCGAATAGTTCGAAGCCAGCAAGGCATATTTTCAGTAGTTAAATGGAAGACTAACATCAGCACTAATCCTGATTCTGCCTGAGCTGGGAAAAAGCTATAATGTTTATGATGATTCTTCAAGAATTGTATTGGGTGTAGTTCTAATGAATGGTGATCGAGTCATGGCATATGGGCCCTTCCATCTGAGGCTCCATGAGTATAATAAACCTACACATGACCTTGAGCTAGCTTCCATGGTTCATTTCTTATACTATTAGAGGAACTATATATTGGTTGACTGATAAATTGTATACACATATCATAAAAGTATAAATTATATATCTACATAGAGGGACATAAACCTAATGCAGCATAAGTAGTGGAATACCTGCAATCATTTGACTTTGAGATTTCTTACACACCTGGTAAGGGTAACATTTTAGATAATGCCTTCATCCAGAAAACTCAATCCTAATCCATCAGGGAGGTGAGTGGTGAGTGATAGATGATGGATTTATTTTCCGAAATTCACATGAAGGTTCAGGAACACCATGGGTAACTATTATTAGAGGCTTTGACTATGAAATCCCCCCTTGTAAAGTGGGTTCAGATGTGGAAGTTAGCTGATTCTAAAGGACTCATCTTAAGGGTGAGAGTCACTAGAGAGAATTAACCTCCAAGGTGGGTTATTGTTGAAAGTCAGACCATACTATTCCATGTTAATGTATAAGTGTTTGTGGATATACAGAAAGAGTTATAGAGGGAATCACGTTCCTCTATTTTGGATTTTAATCCAATCATTACCAAGATGTACAGATATATAAGACATCAATATTGGTGTTTAGGTACGAAAGGGTAGATAACATGCCTTATTACTCAGTGATCCACCTATCGGACGTTGAAGGCAGTTCATCAGTATCCAATTGGACTTTTATAACATCTCTTCATTCCTAAGTGTAAATGGAATTATGTAACCATTGATTTTGTGAAAGGATTATTAATATCCCCTCAAGGCCACAATCCGTTATGGGTGATTTTTGTTTGGTTGAACAAGGTTTTACACTTCCTATCGATCTAGGAGACCTTCCCTATTGATGATCTAGGAAGGATTTATATTAGGGAGATAATGCGCCTTCATGGTGTACCCTGATCTATCATTTCAAATCGAGATTCACTCTTTACATCATGGCTCTTTAAAGTGTCAAAAATGCACTAGTTTCATAGGTTCTCTTCAGTATAGAATATCACCCTCAGTCCGATGGGTTGTCCGAGCAGATAATATGGGTGTTAAAGGATATTATACATGCTTGAATCCTTGATTTTAGTTGTTCTTAGGAAAAGAATATAAATTTAGTTTATTTTCCCTATAATAACAGTTTTCAAGAAATGATCCAAATCAATCCATATGAGTCCATTTATGGTGGACTGTGTTGTTCACCTCTATATGGGATAGTTCCAGGTGAGGTAGCTCTACATGGACCACATCTCAGTCTGGTGACTTTAGAGAAACTAAAGATGATTTATAGGTGTATGGAAATAGCTCAGTTTAGGCAGAATCCATATACAAATATTCATAATTGAAATCTATATTATGATCATGGATATTAGGTATTTCTGTGTGTATTACATAGATTGGATTATATTTGAATTTAGATAGATGGAAATTCATCATCTTGGTATATCGGGACCTTTAAGATAGTGGATAGATTCTGCTCAATAGCCCATCAGTTTCTGTTACCTCAGAGGTATTATTCCATGTATAATGTCTTCCATGTATATTTTCTTTGATAGTATCATCCATAAAAATCTCAATTGTTTGAACTTGATGATATTGAGCTAGTGGTTGATGCATCTTGTGAGGATAATCTGATACATATCACTGATCAGAGCATGAATGCTCTTATAGGTAGGTTAGTTTCTCTTGTCCTGGTACTGTGACAACACTGATGCATACAGGATGAGACCTAGGAGTGAGAGGCTATTGTATGTGTGCAGTAGTCAGAAATCTTCACGGATGATGATGTTTCACTACCCTCGGAAGGGAATCTCAGGGACTAGTTGTATTAAGAAAGTTATGTGGTAATGTCTTAACATTTCTCAAAGGTATGGGCCATTTATTTTCGGTTTAATTATTTTTAAAACCATTCTAATGTTTCTAAATGGAGTCAATGAGGTTTTTTGGGAATATGGGGCTTGTTTAAGGACCTAAAAATTTAAAGGAAATACTATATGGCATGATTAATAGAAACTATACTACCCAACCGGTACAGTTTCTCTAAACCATAAGGTTGTAGAAATTGGGGTACTGTGGGCCACATGGCTTTTCTGCAAACATGAAAACATAGGCACACAGTCGTGCCGAGATGCAGAAGGTTAGGACAGAGCCTATTCCCATTGTTTCACATGGTTTGGCCAACAATGTAGCCAAACTGTGCTCCCTTTTTTTTTAGGGTGAAGTACCCATTTTCCATTAATTAATGTTTTAACCACTATTTTCATTTTCAACATTCTTCTCCAGTGGGACTATTATCCTCTCTCAAGTGTGATATTCCTCCTCCCATGTCTATTAGTTTTTGGCTATATCCCTCAATTGGACTCCAAATATCTCACTATTGAAGCATTAGAAAGCTATCGATATGATTCTCCTTCCTCTACCTTCTATTTCAATTTTCTTCTTCCCTATGTTGTATTATTTAGGTGTGACATCCTTTTCCCTATTTTTGGGAATTAGATGATTTATTCATTTTCTAACATTTCATCACATTTCAATACTTGACAATGGATGGGTGTAGTGACAATACATCGAGGTAGGTGGTCTAGTTCATTAATGGTTATTCCATCTCTTTTTAAATAATGCATCTTTGTGCAGCTCATCATACCGTTCCAACAATGCATCAAATTTGTTAAATAAATTAATTTCATTAGGTTACCTTGTAATGTGAAAACTTAACTTATACCAAAAACCAAACAAGAGTTATTTGACTAGTCCTTATCCACCCCTTTGGGCATGACCACCTAAATATCCCATTTTTTCTATTCCATAAATTGAGAACCTCCTTGTGTGTTTAAGTTTCATCTGGATTAAATGCCTTAATTTACAATTCAAATTAAGCTGAATGGTGAAATATGAGTTAGGAAACATTGTAAATACACAAATATTACTGTTAATTGTTTGGTCTCATTAGTTATTCCTTATTTTACTTCTTACATTTGATTCCATGAATTTAATACTAGATCCCTATTCTATGTCACTTGTGCCTAGGATTATGTTCATGTGTCCTTTTTATTGGTATCCTTGTGCTCATTATTTTTCTAAATGAGTTTTTTCTTATTCCTCATGAAATATTGTCTTATCATAGATAAAATTATTATTCTTGATTCTTGTTGCATGTTCCATAGTTTTTTGGCTTAAATTGTATAATTTGGATAGATTATTAGCAGGTGATATTTCCTTGATAACATGTAATTGTATATGTAATTCCTTGTGATATGTGCCTTGGTGTATATGAATCTCTAAATATGGGAAAGAAGAAAATATTGGTACCGACTTAAGGACATCATGTATGGACTTTCTTTGTTTAGTTTGGATGTACTTGACGCACTATGACTGATGCTTTGGTATTCCTTGATTTTTCACTCTAGGAAGATATTTATTCTAGTGAGTGAAATTGGTTCCCCTGGGGTGAAATTGAGGATATACCGGTTGTAAATATGGATATGACATGACTTGGGTGATTCATGGTCCCATACGGATTGCTATCTTGTGTTTATGTGATGTTTTTTATTTATATTAAGAGCGTGCTTTAATGATGACATGTGAATGTGACCACCAAAACCAATAATAATCTTGCGTTCTTTCTTTCTAGGTTGTTTCTCATGATGAACTATGTAAATATTTTATCACTTGTTCGGGTACCTTAGTTTAGAAATTCATCTTATGAGAAAGGAAGTGGTATCTATCGGGTGTCTATTTAGGAACCCAGATCGATGTGTTTATTTATTTACATAAAATTTTCCCTTTGTTTATTATTATGTCACAAATTTCATTTTTTTATTGCATAGACTAGATTATTATAAACACCATTGGTGGTAGATTACTATGATTGTATCTCACGCCCTACTTGGTCAACCATTGGTACCTAGGAAGGCTTCATTATTATAGGCATTGAAAAAGGGAAGCATGTATCTTCTGATGCATGGTTTTTTGTATAGATTGGATCATGGGGTAGATGACTAATCCTATGATCGAGATGATTATAATAGTAGTTGTTTCCTTTTTGTATATTTTTTCAGTATATAGTATATTCATGCATTCCATGCACCCCATATACACTCTCTTTTGAATAGGCTCATAAACATCATCATCAGTTGGTATAAATTTTTTATTCAAGTTCCACTAATTGTGTACTTATATTGATTGGTTTATATCAATTTTTCTAATTTTTTATATTCCTTAATTATACTCCTTCTATTTATCATATATGGTTTTTGTTGTTCCCACTATGATCTATGTGTTAATAGTCTCTCCATGGACACACCGTAGGCCCTCTTTGCAGTATATAAGCCAATGGTATTCGAGGTGGCATGAATGAGGTATTGTGTCCACTGTCTCGGGGCACCGTTCAGTGGAACTCAGGGTAGGAATCTACAATATTACTTTTTTTCCAATGAAATGACATTCTCTAAAACATGATCTTGGGTTTGAATAAAATTATTTATTGAAACAAATTCAGATTGATTGAAATGAATGATATTCCCAAGTATGATTGGTTTTGTTAATGCACATGGTATCTTGGGTAGTTAGGAAAGAGGATCTATATTCTAGGTAATATAATACATAGTAATGAATTGATGATAAAAATGATAATAATAATTACCATGAGGGAAAAGAGTTAAGTTGTTGGGGAGTTATATTATTCCCCTAATGCCTTAGATCTAGGGAGAGTGTGCACACATGAATCTTTATTTCACTGATATTATACAGAACCTTTTAAATAGAAATGAATTACCTTGGGAGTTATTATCATAGTGTAATGATTGAATATGATTTTAAATTCTAGTGTTCGATAGAAATGATTATTCATGCTTGTTTTTAAAAAGACCCCAAAATATTGTTGTTTTGATTGAAATTCAATATTGTACGTGTTTTATTCCAATAATTAAGATGTTTTAAAAAAAATTGGTTTGATATGAAATTTGAAATTATTTCCATGTAATGTTTTATAAAGAATTGAGTATATTTGGTTTGCTTGATATAGATTTCTTATGGAATACATGGTGAGATCATATTGGTAATTGTTATGAAAACACTAATTTTACATTTAGGAGTTTGTAGACATTCTTATTCTAGATCCATGGAATGGAAAGGCATAACTTCAAGATTATTTATGTTCTTGATTAGAAGTATGTGGGGGGTTGTAAGTGACTAATGGATCATGTGATCCAATTATTACATGGAGATCTTGTGATATTGTCATTGAAGGTTTGATGTGATGTATAGGTTTGCCTGCCAATTTTCGGACATGTATCTATCTATTGGTCATAATTTTCAATTGAGGAGTGTCTGGAATACCAACTATTTATTCATTATTATATATTTTTTTACTTGATGAGTTGTTCTTGTGGATAAACCATTACATATTATTGGTTTATTTTCCCATGTGCTAGTCTCTATACTATAGAGATCAGAAAATCCCTTCAGGTCCTGTTAATATTTGTTTGGTTATAGTTTAGGTTGGTTATCTAGATCAATTGATAAAAAAATTCATGAGATATCATTTCCAAAAAATGCATTCTTTTCCCATTTCAACAAATTCCATCTCCAACATGTGCACTGACTATACAGACACAATAAATGACCACACAAAGACCTTGTAGGGATGAGTATAAACATGATCAATAAGATTCCCTAAATACCCAAAGAATTAACAAAAAAAATCCATCCCGAAGAACCTTATATGAGAAAGTGTTATCTAATTTTTAAAAAATGTTCGAGATATTCTCTACAAATAAAAAATCACACATATATAATAAGTCTCAACTATCATAGCTCCATTTCTTATATATCATGTAAATTGAGGTACCATAGGATATTAATATAAAGAAGAGTGCATGAAGATTGATATTTATAACCTAACTATATGCCAAACATTAAAGAAAACCCATGTGGATTTTGAGGAGACATAAGTTTCGATGAATCTTACATAGATTGAACTTTCCAACAACCACACATTCACCTGAAACCAAGATGTGGAATCTATAAATCATTGAATAATTATCCCATATTGAGGTAGCACACACCATCCAATCTATCAATACCATATCACTAATTATGAATTTGAACTATAAATTCCATAAAAATTATATAATGTCACATGAATCAAAGCATAGGCCCCATACCTCACTAATATATATATCATTTGAGGGATTACCGACTACATTTGAGGACTCACACAGCACTGAAGTTCTAATATAGGGGATTACTGGAACAAATGATGTAGAATCCTAACCCTAGTCATGCGAGTGAGTATCGAAACTACTTCTATATAGGATAATGGGGGACACATGCCTCTATAGAGTCCCTACCTCTTTAGATTTATTAACCCAACACCAATTTCATGATCAAAATTGAACCCTACCTTCAGGTAAATATCCCTAAAGGAATATAAATTCTTTCATATCCTTGTACCATATATATGTTATCAAAATAAATATCACCATTGTAGTCTGTGTAGAAATATAAATAGGAAGGAATACATACATGACCAATTTTGAGTCCAAAAGAAGAAAATTCAAGATTTAATTTTTTTTGAGTAAAGTGATTGTTGTGTCCCTTAGGGTACAATAGTTGTGACCACATTTCATGCTCTGAAAATTTCCTATTTCTTCCATCATAGTGTAAAAATACATATATATGGTGTATGGTCTTAATCATACAATGTGTGGGACCACTCAGGGTCCTGAGGATTTACTTATCATATTAGCTGAGCTAGTCAGGAAGGCTCACATGACATGTGGGCCTACCCACATGGAATGTGATATTTATCTTGTTTTGAAACCTTTTACTTTATAAAACATGAAGCACATGACATTTTTTTTGAACTACAATTCATGTTGTTGGGCTCATAGTACAAAAAACAGTTTTTCCACAGGAATCCGCTACCACCACTAACATCACCTCTGCTAAATACAATATCATCATCCCAAGGACTAATCATAAAAAAGAAACCATCAAACAACATTTTATAGAAATCAATTGTAAAAAATTGAAACTCTTATATTTTTTTCAGGTAGATTACATACCTCACACTACTCCCATGTGTATAATAACTAATATTCCATCTAAAATTCATTTTCATTTGACATCATCCCCCAAAATAACCTCTTTTTTCATCAATCACACCAACCAACACAGGTCTAGGGTTCAATCAAGATTGAAACAAAAATGATATTCCAATCACCATTCTACCACAGGTCAATGATGAACAAGTGAATAATGATGGTGGAAATCCATAATAAATAATGTGATATCATAGATGGCTATAGAGAACCCAACCATTGATCACAAACATGGAAACCAAAATTATAAAAATGAAAATATTTCACAATGATTTATATAGGGAAAAAGGAATAAATCAATAAATAGATTGGTTAATATAAAGGAGATGAATTAGGGATTTGAATAAGATATCAAATAAATGCTTTAAAATCAGAAATAATGATGAAAGAATCCAAAATCAATCAATAGTAAAGTTATGAATTTTCCAAATGAATCTTCCAATAGATATCCCAAAATGATGAATGACACCAAAATCCAAGGAATGAAACCCAAAATTGATATAGAATTATCATTTCATCATTCCTGTTATCAAAATCACATTACCCAATTATTTAATTTTCTATAGATTTGATCCCAATCCTAAAATCTTTCATTGCCACCATGATCAAGTTCATTGATGTTATGAATTCACCACAGATTCATTGAAAATCCTTTTCCTTCCTCGAGGGATCTCCCCATCTCACCCAATTTAGGGTTATGTCACTTTAAAAATCATATAACCCTTGAGAAAATATATAATGGTTGTTTTATCAGCTAATTATAGGGTTCACATTCTTGAAAATAATAATAAATTATAATTAATTAATTAATTAACACCTACGACAACATTCCCCAAATACATCAAGTTCAAACTAAATTTTACCATATATTGGTTGAACCCTCAATTCCAGATGAAACCAAATAATTCATTTATCCATCGGATGCTTTGTTTAGAAAATATAATAATTTCTTCGAAAACACCCACCTATAGAAAAATAAATTTTATAATATTTTTATTATATTATTATCAATCCTTCAGTTCACTTGTATTTCGATGTCATATCAACAACCTGCCATAGAAATATTATTTATAATATTAAAATGTTTTAAAAATTAGAAACCAAGATCGTGACACCACTATTTGAGATTTGGGATAAATATTTATTTAAATTATAAAAAAATCCCATAAATACCAACCTTCTTGAAAAATCACCTTATCAAAACTAAGGCATAAAAATTACTCCCAAGAAAAAAATAAATTAGGAAAAAATCAAAGTTCATCTAATAGGGTGAATTTACCATTTCACCCTTGGGGATGTCATGAGACTCAATAAACTCCTAGATGATCTAGGTATTCGCTATAGAAAACCCCGAGTAAATATATAGAGATCTGATGGAAATTATATTGTATTATTATGATCATAAAATAAGATAACTTTGGTTTGTTTCCAATTGAATCCTATGATTATCACATATGAACGGGTGAAATTTTAGTCTCGTCACCTAAATGTGGAGTGAAGAGATCCTATGCTCACCACCTATGATTATTATACTCATAAGATAATATTTTTTTTAGTTTTATCACCTAATGTTACCCTTAATAATCAGATAATGTTACATTTTTTATGAATCAGTAGAGTTGGCATATCTTATACTCATTCCATAGGTTTTCTTATGATTATCTCATAAGGAAGGGTTCCACTTATACTTATCATTTAAGGGTGAGAAAATGTTTACATCTACTAGGTATCAATCAATGTATGTTCTTAACATAATTGAAATAATGGGGTTATAGTACATTGGGGACAATCTATTGGGTTTTTTGATATCTAAGAACATATGGGTTATTCTGTTTCTCAAAAGGGGGATGGTATGATATGGATTTTATGTGTCTATCTTGATCATCAAAAAACAATCCTATGTATCATGTTGGAAACACTATTAAAAATCCACATAGTTAAAGATGAATAGTTTATGGTCATGTGATTGTAATATTCTATATCGATTAACATCATGAGGCAAGGATTCTTGTTTCATGAAATGGATGAAATGAAGGGATTAATGGAACTTACATGTTAAACTATTCAAGTGTCACTTGGGAGTATGAAGGATACATATTGGTGGTTACACATATGTTTTTCTTCCTAGCCTATTCTTGGGAATAATGGGTTTGGATGCAACCCATCCTGTACTTAGTGAAAATGGGTTGGGGTGAGGGTTCATATTCTTAACAGTAAAAGTTGAAGAGATTTACTTGCCAAATATTCTTAAAAAGGCGGAGGGATAAAAGTTGATTACATTAGTCATGAATATGAATTTTTTATAAGGGAACATCTATCAGATAGGTGTGGGGCCCATGGGGAATCAACGTTTATAGAAGTGTGATTTGAGAATAGAGGACTGAAAATGTATTTCTATAGTGTATGATTCACTCAAGTTGGGAGTCACATGAAACCATTACTTGAACAAGATTTTTTTCATTTTGAAATGTGTTTGTTCTTCATGGAAAGAAGTTTTAAAAGAAAATATAAACCATAAACTAACAAATTGAAGGATTTATACGACAAAATTTATAAAAAAATTACCCATCTTTATGTCTATAGAGGTTTTAGAGGTTGAATTAAGTGTAGAGGTCCGAGTTGTGTCAGTTGAGAGCATAGAACATGGATACTAAAGATCTGATACTCAGAATATAGAGCTAAGGGGGTATTTATAAACCCTAGAATCATAGTTGGTGTCTCCTTGTGTAGATTCTGGATCATTTATGAAATACTTGCATGTATGTGGGAATCTAGACTTATGTGACATCACATGTTATAGACTCACAAAATGTTGATATTTTTGAATCTCTAGAAGTTTAACTAGATTTTATTACACCCATATTATTGCAACCCATTTATAATTTAGGTAGGATATTTATTTCCATAAAATTACTCCATTCATAATAATATCTAACATTGGATAATAGAATGAAATTATTGGAAAATGATGAATTTTAGATATTTCATACTCTATTTTTCACACAAATTGTTCATTGATCTCTTTCCATGGAAGTAATCCTTGAAAAAAAGTCATTTTTGGAAAATAATTATCTTTTTCCCTACTCAATATTATATGAACCATGTTCCATGGGAGGAAATTTGACATATTTTCATTTCAAAATTAATTTTTAGAACTTACATGAAATAGAGTTTCATGAAAAGGACTCAGTGAACTCATAATTCAGAACAAAAAATTAAGGAAATATTTGGCCAATATGTTGTGTATTTCATAGCTTGAAGGATTGAAATTAATTAGAATTTAGGGATTAGATCAGTTAAATGGGTTGAATATATGCATAAAAACTATAAATCTTTTCAAATAAAGGATTACAGGGTATATCCACTATCCAACAAGAACCCATTGTACTCATTCATGATTCATGATGGTTTCTCCAACCCATGTTCCAACCCTAATAACCCATGGAATGTTTTTGGAAGCTAAATAAATTATTTCTAGTTTCACATTTTCACTACCTATCACACTGTTAGGGATCACATCATGATGATAGTCATCACCCTATGGAACCCATCCTTAATGATCAATAGGGAGTGTCCAAATGTCTAAGTGTCTCCCTTATAGTACTCAAGAATCTTCTTGGATGGAATATTGTAGAGTAATTATTTTTGGATTGATGATTAAGACCTTCAACCAAGTAGAAACATTTCTAATGAATGAGTATGGGAATTATGGGACCATAAGAGGTGGACATTATTGGGAGATCTCCTCTGTTGAGTTAGATAATACGAGGTAGTGTTGTTATGAGAGTTATAAATATACCACATTCCATATCACATGCAAGAGTTTCTAAAAGGTGGTCCCCAAATATAAAGTATAACACATAGAGAATTTATGAAATTTCACTCTTTAAATTCATCTAATTTATTCGATAGCTTCTGATATAGGAAACCATGAGTCTAAATAAACTGTAATATACTATACCACTACATCCTCTCCATTAAATTGGTACTATAAATAGGATTAAACACATTTAAAAAAATATTTATAATAATATTATATAAGGAAAATATATTTTAAAATAAGTACTCAATTTAAATTAAAGTCATTATATGTTTTAAAAATAATTTTTCCCCCAAAATTGTTTTTATTTAATTTTAGGAGAAAAAATATAATGATTTTTTTGGAAAATGTAAGATAATATAATTGAAAAAATAAAATTAATTTTTTAACTCAATATTTAAATAATAGCTTAGAGTAATTTTTTTATAACTTTTTGAAAAGATTAATTTTTTGATGAATTGTGAAAAATAATGTTTTTCATTAAATACTATATGTTCATTTAATGAATTTAAAATTTAATTTTTTTTAATTGATTAATAACATTAAATTAGTTCATTTATTATATTAATAATCCAATTATGATCATTTTATGATATTTTATATGTAATTTGGTATGAAAAATATTTTTACTTAAAAAAACATTTTCCTTCTTGAAAATAATTTTTAACCACATTTTGATAGTTTATTTTAACCAATTTTAGATTGTGAAGTCAATAATATGTATTCTATATTTATAATCATAATTTCTAAATTTTTTAATGACGAAATATCCATTTTTCATAATAAATGTGTAAATAGTAAACATTTGTCACTATAGTGAATGTTAAAATGGTTTTATCAGGCGTTAAACAAATTTATAAGGGCCTTTTTTCTAATTAAACTTTTCTAAATCACATTTTATATAAATATTTATAAATTATACATTCTCACCTTAAAATATCTTTTCATTTTGAATTATTTTTCTTGTGAATGACTTTATTATAATTTTATTGAAATTCCAAGTGTGTCCTCTCTCTCACCTATAAAGAAAAGCCCCCTCTATTATATTATTTACACCACTTTGCGGCTTATAGAAAAAAAAATAGAAAAATATCCTCTCACCAACTCTGTACATGATATTTATTTTCTAGTGTTCTTAAAATACAATTCCAAGGGTCCCTAAGAAATGTTCTTATCGAGGCCAACAGAATGAGATACAATCATCATACCCAACCTATTTCAATTTTTTTATTCTTATACCTCATATAAATTTTTTCTATTTATCATAAAATAACAAAAAATTTATCATAAACATACTTAGATTTATTTACGATCATGAAACCACTATTAGACACCCTATTTTCCATTAAATGGGAAGTGAATTTATCGCTCATGTGTATATGTGGAATACCACCTCCCCATTGTAATACAATTCATTTTCCATCATCAAAACTAATTGAGGTTTATTATGATGGGTTTAATGTTTATATATTACATTTATTACATAAGAATTATTATGCAATTATAATATCGTATCTACCTTCTTACATTACAATCCATTGCAAAATGATAATGTTTCTCATCTGTACATGTAAAATACCACCTCCATGAAGCGATGTGATTTTTTTTCATACATAATTTGCATGGATTTAAGTAATAATGGATTTAATCAATATATATTATATATATGATATAATATCACTTCTTGAAAAATTAATTAATATTTACCATTCATTTGTTCCATCCATTGAAATGTGAAGGCAACGTTAATGTGTATGTACGACCTACCATCTCCATAAATGAAGTAATTATATTTTCTATCTATACACTTTATGGATGAATATATATATAATTAATATATATGATATTTATATCATGAATAAAATTCTACAGATTTTGGATGTATGATCGATGTACAAGGACAAGAACTACTGAACCAAAATTATCATGAAAAATGAAATAGTTAACACCCGTAAAAAATGATTTTATTAAGAAATTATTATTAAATGGCTATTAAAATATTATAATGGGATCATTTATGATATTATAAGTATGTACATGTCCCTAGTATAGAATAATAAAAAATATAATTTTAATAAACGAGTGTTTAAATCCCTTTTAAAGAAAGTCAAACTCATGGTAAGGGAATGATGATACCATTTCATTACTTACTCGAATTCCTTATGATAAGGTTTTATATGATACAATTTTATGATCTATCTCCCAATAATCATACTAAGTTTTTTCTAATATGGTTATTTATAGAGAATGAATGTTTTCCTTTATTTTTTATCTCTTTAATAAATCTAGAATCCGAAGGAATTTTTTCTATGGAAAATTTATTTTATTTCTATCTCCGGTCTTAAATCATTTTTCTTCCATTTCCATGTTTTCAATAAAAATTCAGTAATTTTTTTATCCTCATATGATTATTGAAGTTCATTTTTACCCTTTATTTTTTAAAATAATATTTTTAAAAAGAATAATTTTTTTATTTTCTAAATGAGGTGCTTTTGATATTTTTCTAAAAATGTGAATGAATTATTATTTTTAACATAGAAAATGTGAATAGAATTTGTCACCATCATGACCACTAAATGTTTTGAATAATACTTTAAAATTTTATATGGTTATTTTAAAACAAATTTTTTCCTGTAATATTTGTGATTTTTTTAGTTTTTAATGAAGTTGCTTTAAAATGAAAAGGTTGTTTTCCTTAAAAAATATTATTGCGATCTTTTAAAAAATTAATATAAAATAAAATAATTTGATTATATCTATAATTCATTGGGGATATGATCCAATTATACCACCTTTATTCTTTCTGAAGACAGTTTATGGTTATGATGAGAAAATATCGATGAAACTATTTTTTTCCATTGGTTATCTGATGATGATTGACTTTATGATCTTTTAGAATACATATGAATTGATTATTGATTATGTAATGGGTGGGAATGGAATTATATATCCATATAATTATTTATTTAAATATGGATAACTCTTGTGATAAATAGGGAATGCGTGAATCTGAATTTATGTTCGTATTTTTATGTGTGGGCCTGGTTTTCATGTCCATAAGATTATACATGGACCTGATTTTCATGTCTAAAAGATTTCATGTAGTATAAGATTTGATGTCCATAATGTTATGAATAGAAATAGTTTATATTCCCATAATATTATTCATGGACATAGTTTTATATCCATATGTTTATGCAATGTCCCGATTTCATGTTCTTAACATAATTAGTGAACATGTTTCTATTTATACATGTCTACAATGTTTTAAGATTATGAATTTCCCATATACCTATATCTGTGTTATGGTATCATGGATCAAATTAATTTATTCCATTCTGATTCTTGTGTTATAAAATACCAACATTTATTCAATGAATCACCATTATGATTTATGATATGTAAGGAATGGTTTTAAAATGTTAAACTTAAGTTATCATATCCTTATTCTCATGTTGTGATTAAGTGATCATTGATATCTCTCTATTTTAACCTTACAAATCATCTGAGATCCCCCATTCATATGTTTTCTTTCCAAGGTTATAAATAATGGTTTTATATAGGGTATAAAAATATTGGGTCACTATAGGAAGTATCAAAGGAAAGGTTTAGGTACTATTAGAAAAAAAGATGAGAAAATTTAGTATGAACCATTAGGATAATCCTATATATTTGATAAAGTCATAAGTTAATTAGATAAATGTTTTTTTCCTAGTAAAACATCCATGTATGGATAGTACAAGTGGACTTGATTTTAGAATAGATTCATACATGGGTAATAATCCATAATAGAGTTAGTTGAGATTATATTACCCATCATTCTGATGCTTCTTGAGTGTTTATTTAATATAAACCAGGTTTGACACTCCCAAGGGAAATGTTTGGATTAATTCGTATTTTATTTATAAACAATTATAAATGATTTTAATTCATTATTAAAAATGATAATGTTGGTTAAACCTATGGTATCATATATTTGAAAATAATTTTTCATGATTTAGACATATTATAAATGATTTTTCAGGTTTATATGGTTTCTTTCTATAATTATTGTTGTTAACGGTATTGTTTTTTTCATTTATTTGACAGATGGATCCCAAACGAACCATGTTAATACTAAATGTTATAGAAAATGTAATTATTTTACTCCTATGAAACCAAATTTTATGGGAGATGTATTGAAAAAATATTATTTCTAAGGTTACATAACTTTATCATGATTTGTATAATGTTGAGCATCCAATTTAAAAAAGGAAGGAATAATGTTATGTTGAGTCCTTCATGATGAAACATCCAACTTATTTTAATGGGTATACGGATCTAATATTTGTTGAGAAATGGATCAGTACCAATGAATATATATATATTTTTCTATAGTGTTTGGAACATAAAAAATATATTTTAGTTGTTCATAATTTGGATGGTGAAGAATATAAATGGTGGAATCTTATCAAGAACCTGATCCAACAAGATAAATTGGCTCCCATAAGTGGGATGAGATTAATAGATTATTTTTTAGTAATTAGTTTCTTCATATTCTTCATAATAAAATGGATAAGGAATTCATTAAGCTAAAGAAAAAGTGTGATGACTCTATTGGGACATATGAGGAAACTTTTAAAAGACTACATGATATGTTTATGGTATTATCATCCAACCAGAAGGTAAGGTTAACCGGTTATTTATTGGATTAAACCCAAGCCTCAAAGGGTTTTATCTATAAGGTACAATGATAGGTATTTAGATATCGTTTTATGTTCTATCATGGTGGAAATACATATTGAAGTTACAGATCAATATCAAGGTTTTGAAAAGAATATAATAATGGAATTAAAATGAAATTTTAAATACCACGGGGAGAATAAGAGGATAATTTATTTATGATTAATGTGTTGAAGGAATCATGGAGTAATTTTTCTTAATGTTATTTTTTTTATGTTTAAAAAAAGATCATCAGAAAATAAAATTCTAAAGTGATGAGATCAAGTTAATTATGTATTACAATAGAGACAAAGATCCAATGAATACACCACACACAATCCAATGTTTCAAATTCAAGGAGTATGTGTAGTATTCTAATCAATTATCAAATCCAAATTATAATGATGATGATTGATGTCAGTAGCCAATTAATCCCAAAGTCAAAGGTAAATCGCATGCAATAACAATTGTTGATGAGGGGTACAATGACAACAGTTTGAATGGTACACATACCATTCACTATATAACTTATAATGCCATATTTTATTATGTATCTACAAAGTATTTTGTATAAGAATAATTTTCTAAGGGTATCCAAATTCCACCCCAATTGTTTGATGTTTAATAAATAGTCAAACTCTTAATAGTATGATGATCTCATCACATGTCTATGATTATTCTTAAATTGAAGTTTGTGGGAATGATCTTCTTGAAAATATTTTTATTCTCCACTTAGTTTAATTTGATGTTATTTTAGGAATGGATTTTTTTTCTTCACATAAATCCCACATCCATTTCTAAGTAAGGGATGTCACATTTGATATTTTAAACTATACAATGATTGTATATCAGTTTGATGAAAAATATTAACTTCTAATTGAAATCACATCTGTTATATGGGTCTTGGTTCCTATTTAAAGGGGTTGTTTATCTCAGGTGGTTGGAGAAAACTAAATATGAAATATATGCCCATTGTGTGGGAGTTTGTTGATATATTTATAGAAGAGTTTCCAAGTGTTCCACTAAATCCTGATGTTGAGTTTGCAATATAACTCCTACATAATGATACTCACATTTCAAGGAATCCATATAGAAGAGAGCCAATTGAGTTTTATGAATTGAATATGAAAATCCATGACAATATTGGAAAGGTATTCATTCAGTCATGTTCATCACTATGGGGAGGACTTATTATTTTTGATACTAGGAAATATTGATAGGTTTGACTCATGATTGATTATCAGGAGATGACTATGATTAGTATTAAGAATAAGTATCCCAAACTATTTATTTATGTGTTTTTTTATTAAATGAGCATAGATAAATACTTTCCCAAGAATGAAATTCATTTTGGATATCATCAATTGAGGGTCAAGAAAGAATATATACACAATAAAACATTCCATACAAGTTATAGGCATTATGAATTTATAATTATGTCATATGGTCTTACTAATGCCTCTTTTATCTTCATAGGTTTAATGAATAGAGTATTTAGATATTAGATTGATCAGTTTTTGGTAGTATTTACCTAAACTATTCTTACATATTTAAATTGGAAGGAAGAGAATGAATATTACATGGGAATTATACTAAATGACCTAGGAAAGGATATGATAAATAAAAATTTATCTACGTGTGAATTTGTAATACAAAACGTTTCATTTATGGGTCATATAATCTCATGTGAATGTATATATATAGATCCATCAAAGATGGAAGTTATTTAACATTAGCCTAGACCAACCACTCTGACTGAGATCCATAGTTTTCTAAGATTATCTTGATATTATCAAATCATTGTGGAGAGTTTTTTAGGTGTATCTATTGTAACCTCCATGTTAACTTTGAAGGGATCCATGTTCCTTTGGATAAAATTATATGGATAAAATTTCAAAGAATTTCATAGAAGGTTATTCAGCACACATATTATTATATTACCCTACATTGGATAAGAGTTTGTGATCTATAGTTATGAATTGAAGAAGGTAATGTGATGCATTCTATTTTACAATGATATGGTGATAAATTATTCCTTATTGAAAATTTATGGTTAATGGGAAAAATTATCAAACTCATTATTTGGAGATATTTTTGGTAATTTTTTAATTAAAGATATAAAGAAGCTATCTTTATGGACAAAGGTGTGATGTATATACCAGGAATAATACTTTTTAATCATATATTCACTTGGAAAGTGATTAATATGATCTAGAGAAGATGGTTGGAGTTGATTAATTATTATGAATTCTCAATACATTACCACAATGGGAAACAGATCAAGGTGGAAGATGATTTGACTCAAAAGGATCAGGCTAGATTATCTATGATAAGGATAAAAAGATCCAATATTTCCATATTTTCAACGGATGGATCTAGAAAACTTGAAGGAAGGGGAAAATATTATCTTTCTAAAATGTTTTTTCTACCATATATTCAAGAAAATATTAAAGTGTCCCAAAAGAAATATGTAGAAATACTAAAGAAAGTCCAAAATTTTCATGAGTTTAACCATGATTTTTAAGGTAGGACAAGGTTTAGGTTCTCTGTATGTGTTCCATCTATACCAGTTTTTAAGAATTAGCTATTGGATGATGTTCATAGTTCATCATTATCTATTAATTATGGATTCTTAAATACATATAGGTATTTGAAAGAGTATTTATATTGTTACAACAGGGAGAGAGATATTATAGAGTATGTATCTTTGTTCTTGTTATTTCAACAAGCTAAGTCTTAGATATAGAACTCTAAAGGGTTGTTATAATCATTTCCCATAACAAAATATAAATTGGAATAAGTCACCATGGATTTTATCATCAGTATCCCCAAAATATCAAAATAATATAATTCTATTTGGGTTACAGTCAACTAGAAAATGATTTTAGTACACTTTATTACAATAAGATAATATTTATTTATTGACAAATTTTCATTAATATAGATCAAGTAAGTGGTATGGTTTCATGGAGCACTATATTCTACTGTATCTGATTGGTATTTGAGGTTTACCTTGATGTTATAGAGAATTATTCAGTACGATCTAGATATAGAGTTGATTTTCAGTAATGATTATCATCCTCACATATATGTATTGTTAGATAGACCCTTAAAAACCATAGAGGATATACTATGATCTTTTTTATGGATTTAAATGGTGGTTCGGATCAACCCATTCCTCTAGTTGATTTTCAATACAAAAAATATTTCACTCGAGCATTTAGATGGATACATCTTAAGCCCTCCATGCAAATAATTGTATAACTCCAACATATTGGCATAATGTTAGAGAAAAAAATATATTGGGACATAATATAGCTAAGGAAATGGAAGAGAATGTCATATCCATTTAACAACATGTCATGGAAGATCATAGTTGACATAAAAGTTACGAATAAAATCATTGATTTTGTTTTGTATTTTTAGTTTTTGAGAAGGTATTCCTATGAATTTATCCTTGGAAAAGGTTATGAGATATTAAAAGAATGTAAATATGATCCCTAGGAATACTGGAACATTCGATATTTTTGATCGAGTAGGAGTGGTAAATTACCTCTTGGCACTTATACAAAACTTATATCAGGATCATGATGTGTTACTTATATATCTCAAGAGTAAGTAAATAACAAATCCTTCACATGTATTGAACATAGAGGTTGTACTACATGTAATGATCTTTTCTATGGATACAAATTAGTTTAAATATTGGATTTTGGAGGTACATTTATGTGGAAAAAGACTACTCATATACATAAAGTTCTCTGGATGAATCTTAAATTCGGAGAAGCTAAATGGGAACCCAAGGATATGAAAAAATAGAGACATAATCATATTTTTTTATTATATTGACATAATTATGTAGTAAAATTTCATTTTATTGGGTGTAGAATATAACACCCTGAGATTTTATGATATTTTTATTTTTAAATAAATTTAATTTCTTCAATAGCTAGGTATACACACTAACCCATGTCTAGATAAAAATAATATATTATAATTTTATAACCTAGCCATTAAATTGGTGGTATGAATAAGAATAATAATATTTCAATAATTATATACAAAGGTTTTAGATAAAGAAAATATATTTATAAACAAGTACTCAATTTTTAATAATGTCATTATATGTTTTTTAAAAGACATGTTTCCCAAAAAATTTATTTCTTTATTATGGGAAAATATTTTAATTAATATTTCACACTTATTTAATTTATTTTATAAAATTAAAATCAATTTATAAATAAATTTTTCAAAATTATTTTACAGAAATTTTTGATATTTTCTGAAAATAATAATTTTTTTATTCATGAAATATAATGATTTTAATTGAAAAGTGAATTTTAATTTAAAAACATTCAAAACATAATTTTTTAAATTGATTTAAAAGTAAAATTATTTCATTTATATATAATATAAATTTTGAAACATCAATTAGTTTTTTGTGTATTTGGGTATAAAGTCTTTAAATACTTTTGAAAATATTTATTCCATGAAAACTATTTTTCACCACATTATGAGAGATTATTTTAAAAGAAATTAGTATCATTTTTACAGATTTAATTTTATAAAATTTATTCTATATTTTTAATTATCATGTAAATTCTTTTCAATTACTACACTTCCATTTTTCGTCATAATGAATTGTAAAAAAAATAAAAATTTATCACACTGGTTAAGGTTAAAATTCATTTACCAGGGGTGGGGTGAAACAAAAAGTTAAAGGAATGTTTTCCAATTAAAAATTGATAAATCATTTTTTATTAAAAGAATTTTGACCTCAATATTTATGACATTTTAATATATGGCCATTTAGAATTATTTTTTAGGACAATTATTATTATAGATTATTTCTGTAAGAAATTCCAATTGTGTCCTCCACCCCACTAATAAAATGGCACCCCTAAATTATATTATTTACAGAATATTGAGCCTTATATATTGATCAAAACCTAGAAAAACACTTTTAAACTTCACTAGACATGCAATGGTGGTGTTGGAAATTTTAAAAGATCATTCCAAGCATCCTTAATAAAGGATCAAATGGGGGAAATTGAAGGGGAGATAATCATCTTACTCAACCACATTCAATTATTTTCATCTTTTTACTCCAATAAATATTAAATATTTATATGAAAATAATAAATTATGTATATAAAATATACATAAATGTTTTTATGGTCATGAAACAACCCTTATCCACTATCTTTTCCATCATATGAGGAGTGAAATTTTCTCTTGTGTGTCTGTGTAGACTACCACCTCCACGTATGGATAAAATTAATTTTCAATCACCACCTATCATGGATGATTATTATTATGGGATTAAATTTTATATATGATATGAATGAAAATATTATGATTCTTTAATTACAATATCACATCTATATTCTTACATTTTATTCTGCTAGAAAATGATAACTTTTTTCATGCGTACATGTGGACTACCACCTCCATGTGGGGATGTCACTCTGTATTTATTTTATGATTTAAATTCAAGGTAATAAAGATGTATTAAAAATATATATATTATATAAATGTTAAAATAATTATTTTTTAGGGATTAATCAATATTTAATTTTATTTTTTTCCATTCGTCAAAAAGTGAAAATAATATTTATGAGTACGTATGGATTACCCTCCACATGAACAATATAATTAGTTTTTCTATCTTTATCCTTTATGTATGACTATATATATATACATATTATTAATATATAATATATTTATGTCATTATCCCAATGGGGAGCACTTTAGTGGTTGAATACCTATTATGGTATTTGGGATGTCTTGGTTTCGAGCCTCCCTGTACGTATTGAGTGTAGGTTTTTATTGTTTCTCACCCCCCACCACCGATGTAATAAATATATTTATATCATGATTAAAATTTTGGATATGATGGAACCATGATCAGAGTACAAGAACTGAAATTACCGAACCATATTTATCAATAAAAATAAAATAATTAACACATGGAACCAATGGTTTTAATAAGAAATTATTAATAATTGGGTATTAAAATATTATAATTGGACCATATATGATATTATAAAAATATAAATGAATTTATTATATAATTAAAATAAATATAAATATATTATATATGAGGTTAATGTTCTTTCAAATAAAGTTGAACCAAATCTAAGTGATTTTTGTTACAATCTCATTATTTATCAGGATTGTTTATGATATTGTTTTTAATGATATGATCTATCTATCATGAATATCATAAATTAAATTCTTCTCTATTAATTTCTAGAGAATAATTTTTTTCCTTTCATTTTACTCACTTTAAGAACTCTAGTGATTGAAATAATTTTTTAAAGGAAAATTTATAGAATTTCTCACTTCAGTTGATGATGTGGCCTTATTTTTACATAGTTTTTCCTCATCATTTTATTTATTTTTTAATTATTTAATTAAATATTTTCACACTTTTTATTAAATAATCATAATTTTTATCTTTATTACTAACTTTATTAATTAATCAATATTAATTAATATTTATGAAATTTTAATACTTTAAAATAATTAATTTAATCTTACTTAATTATTCTAGTTTAATTATTTCTTAATTAGTTTTTTTAAATTTAATCTACATAACTTTTTAATAAATTGACACTTTCATCAAATAATCCTTTACTCTTTTTATTTATTTTTTATCTAATTAAGTTTTTAGTTTAACATTTTACCCTTTATTTTTGTTTCATTAAAATAAATGAACTTTATAATGTATTATGTATAATTATCCTTCAAAATTATTATGTTAAGATTTTGAGTTCTAATTTAATGAAATAGTGTGATTTTGACTTTAATAATTCACGTAGTTATTTAATCTATTAATTTAGAGTTTTAAAACATTTACTATTTAATCTTATATATGAATTTAAATTTATAAATCATTAATAAATGTTTTTAGTCTTACAGCGAGGTATAATGGAGCTATCAGTGATTTATTGAGTCATTGATGGTATACATTTTCACTCCCAGAAGACACTTTAATAAATTTATTCAATAAATTTTAATTTTAGTCTTTTATCAATTTAGTATAACATTAATCTAGTATTTAATTAAAGTTATAATGTTTAATAATTTAAATTATAATTTTAAATTTTATAGTGTAATTATAATACAGTTTTAATTTATGATGATTAACCTTGTTTTAAGTTTCAAATTTTTATATTTGTATATTGGATTTTATGTTTTTAACTGGTTAATTATTTTTAGTCATTATATTTAATTATGTTATGTTTTAATTTTATGTTTAACTTATGTAGTTTATTTTTTTGTGTCACCCTTAGTTCATTTTTTATGCTAATACCATTAGTTTAATTTTTGTGTGTTATCGATTCATATTATTATTAGTGTTGGTTTAACTTTTGAATCATTGTCGGTCTTACATTTTATCGGTGTCAGTTACTCCCATGTTTTTTATAAAAACAATTGGTGGATTATTATTTTAATCTATCACTAACTTATTATTTTTAACTATTGGTGAGAAAAATCGACTCACCGATACCGATTCCACTTCTCGTTGGTCTCTCACTTCTCCCATCGGATGTCGATCCTCTTCCTACTACAGATATAATGATTGGTGTCTCAGGTCAAACCGTAGGCCTCCCCTGCTTCTTACCTTCTGATGCACCTATCCCTCTTTCTACTATCATTGAGATAACATGACTCACTGATACATATCCTCATTCTTCATCATTTACACTGCTGGTTTCACATCCCAACCCTTGTGAGACGCTGGAACAATTTCTTCACCTCAACATCAATCTAATACATCCCTCTACTTCAGCCATCGTTGTGCAGCATTACTTCAACATCGCACTAAATATAAATCTAGTCTTACACACAAAATCAAAACCATCTACAACCATAAGAATTTATACATCCGAAAAAATCAGTCCCTAAAACCTACCTATCCCAAATCTGAAACGTTGATATATGAAGTCCCTACGTTTAGAACTGAAGTTGAGTCTAGACTGGACCTGAAGAGAGCCTTTACGACATGGGGATATTCATGCACCACCACAAGCTAAGCCAATGATCTAGTTCTGGTTGTGTGTTGTCCACCATGAGGGATCTCGTCACCTTCATTGCAACACACCATGAGTCGCTGATTGGAGGGTTCACCACCGGAGTCGCCATGTCGAAGCAATTAAAGCCTCCCCAAAGCCAAACCAAGAGTATTTGATGACCCCTAGTCATCCGTCATCCCTCTTGATCCCCTAACTTTCTCGAGCTGGTGTGTACCGTTGTGAGTAAGGATGAGAAGCCGTGCTGGAACCGAATCTGTATGCGCTCCACAGATGTGCAATGCTTTCGGATGAAGCCATCACCACAGATTTGGTGGAGCAACATAGTCGTCCCGGATGAAGTCAGCATCATAGATGAGGAGGCCTATAGTGTTATTCTTTAGAGGGAGAAGAACCCTCTCCTTCTATGCACTCATAATTAGGGGATAAGAATATGTCATTAAAAATATAAAATAAAATTAAAGTAAAAAAATGTCATTTTAAAAAATATATAATAATAATTTAACTAAAATATTAAATAATTATAATTATTATAATTAAATGATAATTATAAAATACTCAATACTTAATAAAATAGAATTATTAACAAAACACTTTAATAATGTATTTAAAATCTTAAATACATAATAATAGTTTATTAATAAATTAAACTAATCTATTTAATTTAAAATAGTAAATAATTTAATAATCAAAATAAAAAAACTTAATATTTATTACTAACATTAATAATTTTAATAAATAAAAATAAATTATTTAATAAAATAATAACATTAAAATTAATAATTAAATAAATTTATAAATAATGAAACTTCTAAAATTAATATGATAAAAATGATTTATAAAATTATTTATTAACTAATTTAATTTACTTAATGATACTTAATTATTTAGTTAAGTTATCATAACTTAACTTTTATAACAATAACCATGTTAATAAAAATATTATTTCATAAAAGTCTAATTTTAAAATTTAGTTAATAGTAAATATTAATTCTAATAAAATAACTTAATAAATAATATCTAATTTTAAAACATACTAATTGTTTTAAATACCTCTTTAGAAACTAAAAACTTTACTTATAAATAATAATTATTTTTATTTCTCCATGTTTTTACTATTTTGTTCTGTTCTTCTTATGAAGCTTCATTCAAGTGTCGAAACCTCATCCAAATACATTAAACCAACTGACGGGGAGTTAGTTACAGGGGTATTGCTAATGCGACATGTGATGCACCAAAAACATACACGTGTGCGGTCAAAAGTAAAAGAACCAAAGTATGTCGGTGGAAACATACAGTGACGATATGTATAAGAAAATGGATATTAAACTAGAGAAATCAATAGAATGAGTAGGTGGGGATTATGTTAGTGACTATCAATAGACTTTCGATAAATTCTCCCTCATGGGAGCAGAGAGATATGGTGGACAACCCTGGAGTTGAAGGAGGATAGAAGTCGAGTATCATTTAGGGAATTCTTATTCCCTCTTGTGTTTACTTCTTGTCTTATGTTCCTGAAATGTTTTCAACTACTGTTATGATAATGAACATGTTTTCTAGATAAATACACATGTTTAGGGAGAAATTTATATCATACTAGTTATCAGTTATTATTCTTGTTCATAGAATCATTCCAATGAATTCAGAATTGACCGCTGAGATCAATACTAAATTAATTCAATAGTTTGGTACCACTAGATCATAATTGCTAAATCCATGATCATTCAGTGAGATAGAACATGGATGCATATTTCAAAATTTCATAAATTTAAGAAACTTCTTAACTTAAGGTGAGTTTGTTCTCTCATCATTTTCAAAATCAAAATTTTCACATTTGATCTATCTTGGAGTGAAAAACTACGAGATTGATAAATCTATGTGTCTTAACTTCTAGAAAGGGAATTAAGTCATTTTCTTTAACAAGTGGTATACTGCAACTACTTTTAAGTGAATTTTAATTCTTTAAAAATAGTAGAATTATGTTTTTCCTCGGGCATTTTATTTTGATTGTGCTTTTATCATCATTCTATATTTATTTTTTTCACTATTTCCTACTAAATCATAGTTTAGATCAAAAAAATTTAAAATACTTTGTAACTTTACTGCTTTAAAAAATATAAAAAAATAATAGTAAAAGAAAAAATAAAAAATTGGAAATATACCCCACTATTGACAACGGTGGGGTATTTTTGAAATGTTTTAGAAAAGTTTTCCACAAAATCACCTTCTCTATGGGTTCGACCTTATTTCATATTATACAGTTGTTAGTAGGAATATAAATGATTAAAATTTGACCAGCTTCAAATACTATTATGTCACGTTTTTTTCATCATTTATAGGGAATGCACGAGCCATTAATTTTCTAAAAAAAATTCAAAAAATTACTATATAAAAAACAACTAAAATGAATGAACAAATGAATAATGTAAAAAAATCATCTTTTATTCACTATTTCATTTTCCCATTATTTATTGTTTATCATTGTTACTGTATTTTTACTACTTTCTTTTTGAACTATTTTGTGTTAGTTACACTCTGATATCACACATTCCATGAGCGTAAGATAATTAAATGTTACATTAGATCCCTCTAAACTCTAAATTTCGAAAACGTTCAGCTACTTTTAAAAAGAATATTGCAATGGAGAATCTATATAATCGAGTTGGTCAAAACATGAATGCGCCACATCCCATAGTTCCAACCCCCAAACAACTGTGACTTACAGAGTTTCAAATTCCAATTGTATCAAGAAACCCATCTTAAATTAGGTTTCCCATAGTTTTAGGAACTATGAAACTAAATAGTCTCACATTTCTTAACATCCTTCACTCAATGGTATTCCCTGACAGGATTCACTTGAGTTCATTAGAGAGTTCTATAGTTCTATATAAAAATTACCTCTAAAATGGCTTTGTGAGGAGGTGTTATTATTGAGGATGTTTCCATTTATTCTGAAGGGGAAGGATAGGAATTGGTTTCATAAGTTAGATGAAGAAAAGTTTGAGACCTGAGAAGAGGTGTTTACTACCTTTATATGAAAATTCTATCCTAGGAATACCACCTATGAGATTAGGAATATAATTACTAGGTTTTTCTAGGATGGGGAGAGTTATTTCACAAGGCATGGGATTGATTTATAAGTCTCCTTATACAAAGTCCAAAACACCAGTTTTCTCCCCATCTACTCATGGAGAACTTTTATAATTCTCTAACACCTTAAAACCAAAATTTAGTTGACCAGTTCTCTGGGGGTGAATTTTATGACCCCTCTGCAGATGAGATGAAACTTTTTTGTGATAATATTTCTCAAAAATCTTATCATAAGTGCTCTAGGAATAGGGCCATCCATAGGGGTGAATTCAATCCTTAGGTTGATGTTGTTAATGATAGGGTCCTAAGGGAGCAATGTAGTCATTGGGGGATGTTCAGTCAAAATCATTCATGTTGTCCAAATTTTGACTTCCCTGTCTAGTTTGATGAGGGTTCCCAATCATTGGATTTTAGAACTAGTAACAAAGGGGAAAATGATCAATTCCCATATCATCAAAACTCTAGAAATAAAAATTACCCACTTCTGTCACGAAACGATCAAGGGGTGAAAAAAATCACTGCCAAAACATCAATCCACATTCCAAAAAAAATTACAAAAATGAATATGGGGATGGATATTCTAATTCATAATGGGATTTAAAAGGGTTGATACAATAAGTTTTTGGATATATTAGATCATTTAAAAAGAAATAAATAGCAATATTCACAATTTCGGACATCAAATAGATAAAATGGCTAGAGATCAATGCAGTAAGAAAAAGGGAAAGCAACCCAACAATTAAATTATTAATCCAAGAGAGAATATCATGGATGTAACCACCAGATCAGGCCTTCACACCCAATAACATGTAAAGGAACACTCTTGTAAAAATAATTCTGATGAAAAAACTAAATCTGCAAAGAAAAATCAACTTCAAATATAATCTGGAAATCTGGATAACACTTTTCAACTTGAAAATAATGTTGATCCTACACCTGAAAAAGTTCAAAAACCAATGAAAATGAAGTGGGAACTAGGAAATTATGAAAAAAAATAGAATTAAGGAGAAATATAATAAACAACTTGTTCTTAAAAATTATTCCCCCCCATTACCTTCCCTGAAAGAGTGACGAAAAATAATGAACCTGACTATTTGAAGATTCTAAAAATGATTCGAAATTTTAGAATCAACATGCCATTTTTATAATCCTTAGATAAAATCCATTCATATGTTTCTTTTACCAAATGGTTTCTAAATAACAAAAAAATATTGGAAGAAGTTTGACAAAGTTAACCTCAATGAGGTGTGTAGTGAAATCCTATTAAAGAAGTTGCCTCCAAAATAGCAGGACCCTGGTAGTTTTATTATTCAATGAAAAATTGGATTAAGTGAGAAACATAACTGTTTGTGTGAATTAGGATCAAGAATCGATATTATGACTTACTCCTTGTTTAAAAGATTATGTATTAGGGATTTGAAACCAACTTCTTTTTGTCTTACACATTCTGACATGTCACTCACACACCCTTCAGGGTGGGTGGATGATCTACTAGTGAGTGTAGGAAAACTAACGCTACCCACAAACTTCATTATCATAGATATAAAGTGAGATGAAAAAGTCCCAATCATCTTTGGGAGACCTTTAATTGATACAGTAGGTTTTGTCGTAGATGTGTCCAAGGAGAAACTCACTCTCCAAGCCATTGATGATGTGGTGGAGTCTTTGGTATTTGAAAAGCCTCAACACGAGGTTGGTTGTGATTTGATAGATGTTTCGTAGAATCAATGATTTTAAATTGTGGTTTGAGTTGAGTATGGTTCTTTCCCTCTTGAGGTCAAAAAGATTATGATTCCCCAACCTATTGAAACTTTTCATCAGGATGCTACTCTTCTCCCACTCCCTCCAATAGATGATCAAAATCATTCCATATAACCCATTCTTGAGAGTGAGTCACATTCTTTTTCTAAAATCTATCAACCCATTTTTGAATGTTTTACTTATAAAGTCAGTTGTATAAGGGTTTCTGAATTTGGAGAAAGTTCTGGGCTGAGTCCTGATGTAAAACTAGATTGTGCCCATTATGAATAGGTGTATTTTATAGGAACCTTCTTTCATGCATAGTTTGATGTTGTTTGTGATGACTTCTAACCTAAACATGAATGATTCACATCATTTGAGTCATCTGTGGACATTGGGTACCACCTGTTGGAACTTCAATATGATTCTTTTTTCTGAGAGCTTTCTAAGTTGTCTTTTTTACTGGATTTGCGGGAAATATTTGATGACAATTCTAAAGATTTTTTTAATGTCTTTTCTTCTGATTTCGTGTTTGAGATGTCCTCTAAGTGTGGGGGAAGCCATGTAAGTATTCATGATTAATTTAGTGATTTTCTTAGGAATCTGTTGAACATTTTTTCAAGTAGAGGAAGTGGTCTCTAGAGGCCAAAATGGGATGGACAATATATTTGCAACTATGGTGTTGAAAGAACTTTTGAGAATATTTTTTGGTACTAAAGATGAGAATGTTTTGGTTGATACTGTTCTTGAATCATTAGATAATAGAGGAGTTTACACTATTAATTATTCATTATCATTAAATGATCATGGATTGAAATACCTAGGGAAGTAAAGTCTATCTTGGGACTATAAATCTAGCACTGAATGGGTGGAAACCCAAGGTTTTGTTTTTTTAATAAATAAAAAATTGTAATTAAATAAAGTCTAACTAATGAATTTAAATTCAGTGCTCCATGGGAGTCAACCCATGCTATTTCATTGTTTTCATTTTTTTATTGTTTTTTATTTGAATAAAGTGATGCTTTGCTTTCTTCTATATGCTCTGTCTCTATTGGATATTTGTTCTTGGTTTACATGATCTATGTTTTTAGGATGCAACTACTAGGGTCATGTAAGGAGTGGAAATACCATACAGGAGGATTGTTGACATACCATCTTAGGGATGTTCTTTCTTTTACTTATGCATTCACTATCTTCTACAATTGACTATAATAAATTCAGCTCTACATAAATACTGCTTAATTTTTATCCTGTACTAAACAATTATGTTGTATGATTGGAGTTATTAAAAAATCTGCTACTTTTCTTTCTTGAAAAGTTCTACATGTATTGTAATGAAAATATGATGTATTTGTTTCTTTAGTATTGGATGTTTTTTCACATGTCACTAAGCTAAAATAATAATTCTACATGTTCTTCACTACTGAAAAATTGAAATTCATTACTATAAAAATCTTCTCACTGCTTGAAACTCAGTGTGAAAGGGTACATGCTACTGGGATTTTTGAATTTTGTTTAGGTTGGGGTGTTTAGCATGAACCTTTTCTAATAAATTGAACAACCAACTTAAGAATAGTTTTTGAATTTTCTTTCACCCTTTTACTGTGCACTTACATGTGATACATGAAACTATTTTAACATAATGAAAATTATTTACTGGACTTAAATGATAATGCATTTCTATTAATAATGAATCTACTGTTAAGTTATTTATTGTGGAAAACATTCTCATTGAACTTCAAAGAGACCCTTTTAACATTTCATTAATCTACTTAAATTAATTTTTTTGAACTATAACTATTGAATTGATCTTATACATATTTAGAAGTCAAATTTGGAGACAAAGATGGTTTATAAGTGTAGAGTATGGGATCAATTTGTGACAGAGCTAAACTATTTTAATATATCAGTGAATTATTATTTTTAACTATGGGTGAGACAACTTGACTCACCCATACCGATTCCTCTTCCCGTCGGTCTCTCACTTCTGTCACCGATACCGATCCTCTACCTGCTATATAACGATCAATGTCTCATGTCAAACCGATGGCATCCCCTGCTTCTCAGTTTTCGATGTACCTATCCCTCCTACTATAGGTGAGATAACTTGACTCACCGATACCTATCCTCATTCTTAATTGTTTCCACCGTCGGTCTTACGTCCCGCCCTTTGTGAGACACCGACGCATTTTCTTCACCTCAGAATCACACCAACACATCACCCTACTTCAGCCATCATCATGCAACATGCATTCACCATCACACTCAATCAAAAAACAGTATTACACACAAAATCAAAACCATCTAGAGCTAGAATAATTTATCCATACGAACAAATCGGTCAGTAAAACCTTCCTTTCCCAAATATGAACTGCTGATCTGTGAACTCCCAACATCCAGTTTCGAAGCCGAGTCTAGACTCAGCCTAATGAAAGCCCATCCTCCATGGATATCTTCGTGCACCACCTCAAGTAATGCCACTGATCTGGATCTAGATCTGGCTGTGCGTTGTTTGACACAAGTGATCATGTCGCCTTCGTTACAGCTCGTCGTGAGCCGCTCCTTAGATGGTTCACCACCGGAGTCTCTGTTCCACTACAAGTAAAGTCGCACCAGAGCCAATCCTAGTGTAGTCACCGACACCCAGTCTGATATTGTCCCACTTGATCCCCTGACTTGCTCGAGAATCTGTGCACCATTGTGAGTAAGGATGAGAAGTCGTGCTGGAACCAAAGTCGTCCACGCTCTATAGATCTACAATGACTTCCGCTGAATCCATCACCGCAGATGAGGTGGGGCAGCGTAGTCACCCCGGATGAAGTCAGCGTCGCGAATAAGGAGAAAACTAGTTCTGCACTTCGGAGGGAGATGAACCCTCTCAATCTATGCGTGGATAATAGGGGGAGAAGTAGTTTTATTTAAAAAAAATTAAAATAAAATTAATGTAAAAAACTTAACATAAAAAATATATAATAATAATTAAACAAAAATATTAAATTATTATTATTATTAAAACTAAATGATAATTATAAAATACCCAATAATTAATATAATAGAATTATTAACTAAACTAATTTAATATAATTTTTAAAAATAAAAATACTTAATAACAGTTTATTAATAAATTAAAAATATATATTTAATTGAAAATAGTAAATAATTTAATATTCAAAATAATAATAAACTTATTATTTGTTACTAATATCAATAATTTTTATAAAAAAAATAATTTAATAAATAATAACATTAAAATTAAAAATTAAAAAAAATTATAATCAATAAAACTTCTAAAATTTATATGACAATAATGATTTACAATATTAATTATTAACTAATTTAATTTAATTAATAATAATTAAATATTTAGTTAAGTTACTATAACTTAACTTTTATAATAATAACCATGTTAATAATATTATTATTTTATAAAAGTCTAATTTTAAAATTTAATTTCTAGTAAATAATAATTCTAATAAAATTACTTAATAAATAATATCTAATTCTAAAAGATACTAATTATTTTAAAGACTGTTTATTAAACTATAAACTTTACTTATAAATAATAAATATTTTTATTTCTTTCATGTATTAACTATTTTGTTATGTGTTTCTTGTGTATGTTCATTCATGAGTCGAAACCTTATCGAGAAACATTTAACTAACTCATGGGGAGTCAGTTACACAGGTTTCGATAATGCGACTTGTGATGCACCAAAAAAGCACATGTATGTGGTCAAAACTTAATGAACCAAAGTATATTGGTGGAAACATGTGGTGACAACCAGAAGAAGATAGTGGATATTAAACTGGAGTAAGCAGTAGAATGAGGAGGTGGGTATTCCTTCAGTGAATATCAGTAGACTTTCGACAAATTATCTCCCCTAGGAGCAGAGAGATCTAGTGGAAAACCCTAGAGTTGAAGGAGCATAAGAGTAGAGAATATTTCAGGGAGTTCTTCCCACTTGCTTTTAATTCTACTCTTTTCTAGAAATGTTTTCAATTACTCTTATGATATTGAACATGTTTTCTTGATAAATCCTCTAGTTCAAGGATAAATTTAAGCCATACTGGATGTCTTTAATTATTCTTGTTCACTTAATCTTTCCAAAAAATTAGAATTGATCGGAGAGATCAATACTTCATTCATTCAATTTATTTTTACCACTAGATCATTATTACTAAATCCACGATCATTCAGTGAGATAGACCGTGGATGCATCTTTTAAAATTTATTAAATTCAGAAAACTTCATAACTTACGACTAGTTTGTTCTGTCATCATTTTCGAATCAAAATTTTCACAGTTGATCTCCCATAGAGTGTCGAACAATGATATTGATAAATCTCTCAGACTTAATTCCTAGTGAGGGAAGTAAGTCATTCTCTTTTAGAAGTGGTATACTGCAACACCATTTAAGTGAATTGGAATTATTTAAAACTAATAGAATTAAGTTTTTTCCTGGGCATTTTATTTAGATTGTTCATTTATTAGCATTTTATATTTTTTTTGTTCACTATTTCCTACTATTGAAAAACAATCTCTTAAGGTATCATTGAAGCCTTTTTGAGGTGATTGTGTTTGTTGACAAAACAGACTTCCATGTTGTTTGTTGAAAGAGCAGAACACGATATCTAATATCTTGACAAAGGGGATTTACATGGTGATTTTTTGAGTTCTGTAGATATTTTTGACAACCTATGTTGACAAAGAACGATGAAAAAGGAATGGACGATCTGGAGGTGGTAAAAAAAGAACATATCTAAGGTGGAACTGTTTTCCGGTGTTTGCTAAATTTTTGGGCCTCAAAATAGGAATATGGGGAAACATGTTTTTGGAAAAGGATGTTGCGCGCAAGATATAGGGTGGTTTGGAAACTTGTGCACATGGCATGTTTCGGGTCCTAATGTTGAAAAATGTCATAGGCATGTTGCGTGTGAAAGATTGGAAGATATGCATGAGAGATGGAATTTCGTGAAGGAAACTTGCGTGAAAGGAATGTTTTGGGAGAAGAACTTCAAAAAATAGAAAAGCCATGATGTGCGTGAAAAATTTGGAAATGTGCATGAAAGATGAGTTTGGACGCAAGAAACATGTGTTCCCAACGCGACGCCAAATGAGGTTTTTCACACTCAAAGAGGATCTTACATGACACGGTGAATCTTCTGCACAGGGTTCGACAAAGCCTATAAATAAGACGTGACCCCCTTATTAAATAAATCTCAACACTTAGAGAAAATACGAGCACTTGATTGCGTGCGTATTTTAAGCAAAAGGAGTTGCACGAAAGATTTTGAGTTGCATGCAATCTAAAAAAGTTGTGTGTATGATTTGAGTTGCTTGAAAGATTGAAGTTGCATGCAAGGGGTGTTTTGTGCCAAAAGTGGAATCTTGTGTGCAAGGCAATAATGTTGTGCACAAGATGCAGTAACTGTTTCACAAAATATTTGTGGTTTCCCAGTGATACTGTGGTAATGTTTCTTTCATCAATGGATGATAGTAGAATGTCAACAGAGCATCTATAAATAGTTAAAGATACAGATTTCATTAGTGATAATGTAGAGACCTACAGGTCTATAAACTGTGAGTAGATCCTTTCTAGGGCAGTGAAAAAAATATGAGGAAGAAGGTAATCCTTTTTACCAGTAGTGAGCCAGAGAGAGAGGAAAAAGGAGTGACCCTTGGGGAAGCAGTGATCTAACCCTAATCATTGTAAAGGCAGCGAGCCTGATCATAGAAGTGTTCTAACATAAACATTATTGAAGTGAGCTTTAGTGGATTTGGTACAACAGCACGTTGTCATTGTATGCTCATTGGACGTAGCCCAGTGAAGGTGAACCAAGTAAAAATATTTGTGTCTACCTTGTTTCTTCCCTATATTGCATCCAAAGCATTATCATCAAATAAATAATCAAAGAATAAAATCAAGAGTAAAATATAAGTGAAAAAAGTGGCCCTTATAATAAAGTGTTCATGATTTATTAGGGCATGGATAATTTTGGAAAGAATATTCATAGCATGATTCACCCCCCCTCTCAGGGTATATAGGCCCCTTTCGGTCCTAACATTTGGTATCAGAGGGATAGATTTATTTTTTCAGATTTGTTTTCTCTGACTTGGGGTAGTCGGTTTGTGCAGTTAAACCAGTTTCCTATTATCTCAGTGTGCCATGGAAAAGGAAAAAACATCAAATAAGAATCAAAAGTTAGATGGTATTCTTTAGTGTGGAAGTGTCTATGGAAAAATTGTGATTCAACTAAAAGAATCAAATAGCTTGATTAAGGAAGGATTGGATGATCTGATAGGAAAAAGATAGATTCACTCAATAATGATGTAGGAATAAGTGAAGTACTTGAAATTAAAAGTGATACTGAAACTACTCATGATCATGATGTTTCAAGGTGGCCACCAGTAAATTATGTTGACATGAAAAATGAATTGGATCGAAAATTGGATGCGTCACATACATGACTTATTTTAAAGTTAAATTCCATTTAATTTCCATTCATGCTTTGTTTTGAGGGTTTCCTAAGCATTTATGGAGGAATGGGTGAGTTTTTATGAATTGGGCCAAACCGTGAGCCAAATTCCGAATTTAAAAATAAATTTCGATTCCTTTATAACTTCTTCATTTTTAAACATTTTTCATCCATTCCAATTCCTAATTGTCATCTCCTGACATATTAACACCACCATATTTATTTGGACCATTTATAAATATATAATCATTGTGGATATCGGGTTTTATTTAAGGAATAGGGCCTGCCCGAAATCCCATTTTCTACATTAAAAATAAATTTTAAATCTTTAATATCTCCTTCACTATTTGTGTTTTTTCTGTGATTCCAACTCTCACCCGATCCCACTTACATAAGGCGTTCCCCCTTTCCCTCCTCCCACAATTTGGAGCTCGATAGAATCTCTAAAAGGGTAGAAACGTATCTGGATTTCAGAAATCGTCCATATTTGGAGAGGTAAATTGATCCTTTCATAGCTCCTTCTATTCTTACTATTTTCCCCCCATTACAATTCCTACATGACCTTCTCATTCTTGTTCGAATATCCATTAAATTTCTATCTGTTTTAAAATTCATATTCTGGTCGATTTTGGGTCGTTTTCTTCAGGATTGTTTTGGGTAAGTGATTCCTTCTTGGTTTCTTTCTTTTTCCCTTAGGGTTTCGTCTCTCATTCATTATGTTATAAAATTTCCAGAAGTTAGGGTTTGATACTAGGGTTTAATTTGGTGTATTTGTGGTCAAATATTGTAATCTAGGTTTGAATTTATCTTCCTTGTGGTGCGGCGGTTGTGCGATTGACGTTTCGAACCAAGTTTTGAGGGATTTGACACTTCCGGTAGGTGATTCCGTGTGTAATCATTTCTAGATGAATTAGTTTGCTTGAATTACTTATTATACATTTTCATAGTATTCTGTGTGTGGTGCAAAAATTGTTTATGTTGGATTTGGTTAAGCATTTATTTTTATAGTTTCATTTTAGATTAAAATTTGGTGTTTTTCATGTGTAACTCTTTGGGTATTGTTTGGGATTGTTTTATAACATATGAATTTGGTTTAATAAATCTTGTTTGGGATGAAAATTCTGATTTGGTTGGGTATTGGTGTTCCACTAGGTCTTAAATAGTTTTTTAAGGGTTTAAGGTGTAAAACGTTATTGTACTTCTTGAAAGTGATTTTGAAAACATGTGCGTTTCATGTGGATCTTTTGTGCTATTGTTTGAGGTGTTTGTATAACACATGGGGGTTGTTTAATAAATGTGTTTGGGTCTTCCAATTCTGTTTTGAATTTGTATTGGTGTGATTTTTTCCATGAAATATGGTTTTGAAATGGTTTTTATTTGAAAATCTTTGGTACACTATTTAGAATTGTTTTATGAAAGTTTTGAGTGGTTTAATGATTTATGTAAGAGGTGAAACCATATTGGAAAACTATTTTGGATTGTTTATACTTTCAAATGAGCCATTTTAAATGTGAATAGTTCTGTTATGTGATTTTTATCATATTTTTAGGGTCTTCATAAAATTTTTAAAGGATGTGTTGGATTGTGAAATTTATGAAAAAAGTGTTGTGGGCTATTTGGTGTGAGTTTGATTTCAAAATGCATTTGAATGAAAAGTGGAATTTGTGACTTATGTGATTTACATGGGGATATTTGGTTAATGTGTGATGTGGAAGTGATATATTCATGTGAAAACTATATTTCATGGATTTTTGAACATGTTTGAGCACAAAGGGAAAACCCGGGTATCTAGGTGGGTGGACGTGTACTAGTATGCTAGTGAATCCGTGGGGTTTGGCCTCAGTTTCAGTTAGCAAGATTTACACTTACAACTCTAACTAAACTATTATGATTATGATTGTGGACCACTAGGTTATGGGTATGTTCCCTACTAGTGGCTCGTGCACGAGAATGAATATTGTGATGGTTACTCTCACCGAGATACGAGGTACCTTGGACCCAGAATGAGCTAGTTCCTAGGGGTTATTTCCTATTTCTTGTGCTCATTATTTACTTTGTACTTAATTCCGGCATATGGTATAGTTGGCTGGAAAATTCAATAGTGTTGACATTATTTTTAAAAGTGTTGATTCTTAATGATAGCCCACTTGAAAACTGTTTTTTTAGTTTCATCTTTTAGAAATTGTAACTAGCATTTTCTGTTTATGAAAACTTGCAAGATTTTTGTCTTTGAATGTTTATCACATGGAATCTCTTAGTGGTGGCATCCTACTGGGCTTTGTCTCACACCCTACTTACACCCTTTGGTTTAAGTAGATTTGTTTATTTTATTGGTTCAGGTTTGGATACAGTTTTTAGTTCCGGTGGTTCGGGTTTGTAGCATGTCCTTGGTGGTGAATTTTTGTAGAGATGGATTGAAGGAAGTGACCCTTGCCACGAGGGTTCTTGGGATGTTTAATTGTGATTTCATACTTTTTTTATAGTCTTTTTGAGTTGTTTTAAAAGATGTAATCCAGTTCTGAATTTTGTAAAAGATGGTTTTAGTTGAAAAATCCAGATTCGTTTTATTGAGTTTGTTTGTTGTTTAATGTTTATAAACATGGGTAAATCATTCCCAAACATCATTTTATGATACCCGGGCACTTGTGCCAGACCGTGGGGATCGGGAACGCCCTTCGAGACTTGGCACGGGCCGGGTTTGGTGCTGGTATGATTGTGACCAGATCCAGTACGTGACAGGATGAAGGAGTGAAATATAAATATATCCCGATCCATGTTCTAGAAATTGAGGATAGAATGCTAAGAGGTATAAATAAAAGGTTTATTGATGTGTTTACTGATCTGAGTGAAAAGAATGATTCCCAAGCGGATGAACTGCACATGTTTTCTATAAACTGAGAAATGCTCAAAGCTGATGTTAAAATAATGAATCTGAACTCCAATGAAATATAGAATCTGAAAGCCCAAAACAATGATCTTGCTACAAAACTATTTGAATTAGTTATGAAGAATAAAATGAAACAATAAAAGAATTCATGTAGATTATCTTCTATTGCTCAGGAAAAATTGAATGTGAATTTTCAAAGTGATATGGTTGAAAAGATCACACAAGAAATGGATGATGAGATGAGTAGTGGGAAGAATCTCAGAAGAGAACATAATGCTCAACATGAATCAACAGATAAGAAGATTCAATAACTAGATGAAGAGATAGAATTATCCAAGAAAGAAATAGAGAAATCAAAAGACAAAGGAAAACCTAATTTGAAGGATGCACTGCACTTACTATTTGATTGTCCTTTGGTAGGTGATGATGAAATGAAAATTATGTTTGCAATTTCTAAGGAGAAACAACATCATATTTTCTCAGCACAAAGACCATATAGTTTATTAAAAACTAGTATTCAATATGATGATCCCACTCTTATTGGTGATATGTAAAGAGCAGTGAAAATCACCAGAGATCAGAAAAACCTTGTAGGTACTTGAGATTTTCCAAAAAAGACTTTTATAGGAAGTAATGATAGCATGTGAAATTTTTGTGGGACTGATGGTCATACATAAAGATTCTTTTCAGAGGCTCAAGAATACATTTTAGGCTGTGAAAATAGAAAATTTACTAAATCTAATAATAATAAGAGGTGTCATGAGAAATTAAAAAGAAGAGTCTCTAAGAGGAAATCATTCATTAGATGCATTTACTATGGAAGAATGGGACACACCCTGAGTATGTGTCAGGAAGCTCAAGAGCTCAATATCAAAGGAAGAACTCAAGATGCATCAACAAATCTACTGATAAAAGATGATATGAGCTATTCCATTAATGGAATATTTTTCATATGTTCAGATCATGGACATTTGGAAAGAAATTTATACAAGAATAAATCAGGAAATGAAGTAGAATTTAGGAGGAGATTCACAAAATAGGCATTGTTCAATGAAGTAGCCTATACTGGAATACAACATGGAAAAATAAAAAATTTATTTACAGTCCTTGGGGAATCACAAGGTTCTCAATGAAAGGTGTATCAATAAGCCCACCATTACAACCACAAAACACTTCTCTAATGGATGTGGTAAATCTTGGATGAAAATGGGAGGAGATTGCCCAAGTGTAATTAAGGAGAATGTAAAGTTAGGGGAAGAATCAATTGAAAAAAGAAAAGGTTGAGTGACTTGAAAATTTGATAAAAGAAATATGACTAAAGAATGTCCTGGAAAATTGAAAAGTCATTCCACACAGTGGGAAGTGAAGGAAACATAAAGATCTCTCCAATAGAGGAATAAGAAAGAGAAGATTGATATTGAATAGATTCCCTCTCAGAAAAAGAATCATGAGAAATGGATTTCAAGTGGAACCTCGAGGAATTAAATTCTTACTAGTGGGTATAAACCCCAAATTGCGAAAAAGGCCAAGCCCGCAAAATCTACACATCAGAAAAAGTCTCAGCATGTGGTTATTAAATGCTTAGTCATATGGCCAGAATACTAGAAGTTGGTCAGCCAGTTGGAGAAGGAAAGGAAGGAGTGTTTTTCTCTACAAGAAATAATCAAAGTTTTGAAACATTAGGATCAACCACAATCATCATCTTGAGGATTCCATATGTGCCCCTCTACCAATGTGTATAATTGATGTTAACTGATGATTCAAGTGTTTCAGGTTTTAGGGAGATACGGTCCAAGGGGAAGTGGTAACTAAAGATGAAAAGTTGAGAAGTGATATGATTTATAGATTCAAATGAATCAAATCAGGTACCAGAGTTGAAGAAGAAAGGGAGAAACTGTGCATAATACGAAGTGATTATGTTATTAACATTATCTCATATTTCCTACACATAGTTCCAAATCAGAAGGCTTAGATATTTTTTTAATGGATCAATGCGGAGTGCTAGACAATAAATGATGTTAGAGAAAAAGAATTTTTATGGGTCTAAACAGTTATAATAACCCCAAAAATTGTTGCATAACTTAGGGGGAGCATTCAATATCATAATCAGATTCATGAGCCTTCAAAGCCATAATTGGACGACTGAGATCAGGTGTTGTCTGTCGAGAGAAGGCATACCGAGGGAGAAGTAACTACATTCATGTATTTCATAATTATCTATTTTGTTCTATCATTATGGTATCAGTTGACTATTTTCAAGATACCAAGAAGCTGTGAGAGAATATCAACATTGTTTCAACAAGAATATGTGAAAATTTGTTCAAAGAAATGATATCACTGTAGTGGAGAATGAGGATCACATTCAACATTGCAGTGAACAATTTTCTCGATGAAAGTGATGAGTTGGAAAGAAACACCAGGGGAGCATAAGTGTCTGATGCTGATTTAGAAGAAGATACCAATGATGAGAATGAAGAAGTCAAATATATAACTGCAAAAAATCCAAGGAGTTGAGCTAAAATTGACAGGCAGAATATCATTGGTGATCAGTCATCTCTAGTTCAAAAAAGAATTATGAAATATCTATAGCAGAAAATTTTCCTATATCATGTAGAGCCTAAGTGTTTTGTTGATTCATCTGAAGATGAAAACAAGCTATTAATGAAGATATGGATTAAATTGAGAAGAATTAGACTTGGGATATTGTTTTGAGGCCAGAAGATAAAATTTTTATCGAGACTAAATTGGTATATCACAACTAGATGAATGGAGATGACATAATGATTATAAAAAAATCACAACTAGTGTGCAAAGGATACTCCAAGATAGAGGGAATATATGTCTATGAGACATTTTCACCAGTTTCAAGGATGGAGACAATCAGATTATTCCTAGCCATTGTAGTGCAACAGAAGTTCAAAGTGTTGTAGATGGATGTTAAATCAGAATTTTTGAATGGGTTTCTAGAGTAAGAAGTGTATATCGAGAAGCCAGATGGTTTTCTCATTAATGAGGATGAGAATAAGGTTTTTCTTCAGAATATGGTGTTGTATGGGCTAAAAAAGTACCATGAGCATGGTACACAAGGCTTTATCAGTGTTTGAAGAAGCTTTGGTTTCCAGTGTGGGGGAGTTGATAACAATATCTATTTCAACAATGATAGAAATAAAAGGATGATGGTGCTAGTTTATGTCAATGACATAATATTTGGTGGATCAGATGAATCTTAGTGCGTAATGTTTTATGAATTCATGAGAAGTGAGTTTGAAATGTCAATGATTGGGGAACTGATGCTTTTTCTTGGCTTACAGGTGACACAAGGAACGAATGACAAATTCATTTCTTAATCCAAATATTACATGGAGGTTATGAGAATATTTTTAATGGAAAATTAAAAGGATGTGAAGACTATGTTTTCTACCCGGATGAAATTTTTGAAAGATAATAATGGAAAGGTAGTAAATATCATAGAATACTGGCAGATTATTGCGAGTTTACTGTACCTGATAGCGATGAGAGCTGATATTGTTTTTTCCACATTCCAAGAAGCAAGATATCAAATAATCCCAAGTAAAGACACATGATTGCAGTGAAAATAATACTTTGGTATATCAATGGAGCTAGGGTTTTGGTTTAATGTATAATGACAAATCTCTACAAGAGCTATTGGGATATACAGATGCATATTGGACCGGTTCATCGGATGAAAGGAAATCAACCTCAAGAGGTTCTTTCTACCTTGGTGGATTGTGTATTGCTAGGATAAGAAGGAAGAAAGATTTTATTTCATTAAGCATCGTGGTAGCTGAGTGTATTGTGGCCACTCAAGAATGCACACAATTATTATGGACGAAGCAGCAGCTTTAGGATATGGATGTTGAAGTGAAGTCTCTGATCAGAATCCTGTGTGATAACTCAAGTGCTATAAATCCGAGTAAAAATTTCATCCATCACTCAAGGAAAAATCACATTGATATAAAGTATCATTTTATCAAGAAGATTGAACAAGGAATAGTGAAGTTTGAGTATGTGCTTACAATGCTAATTGTTGCAGACATTTTGACAAAGGCCTTACCTAAGGAAGATTTTAAGCGGCATCGACTGGATCTAGAAGTTTAGTCAACTCCCCACACTTGAAAAAGTGTTAATGTGGGACTATCCCTCCTCTCCCAATGGTATGTTGTGTTTTTCTCTTATGTGATAATATGTATTATTTCCAATGTCTCGGACCACAGAGGATTGACCTTTGGGTTCGTTGACAAAGGGGGTGAAATAGTGACTCCTCAAGGGGGATATACTGTGGCTAAGGGAGAAAATGTATTAGTCTAAGACATGATTAGAAGCTAACCGGTGGATCTGTGAGGTAGGGGAGAGAAATGATATAGAGGGAGTGTTTTAAATCTGAGGATACTTAAAATGATCGATCAAATAGTAGATATCCTGACATCTAAGAATCATGATAAAAGCAGATGAGTGGTGTTGAAATTGTAATTCCCCCACCCTAGTTACCTAGAGTCGATGCATTATTACATAATATTAGCATGATCACAAGATATCAAGTCTCAAAATACGTATTAGTTTAGTTGCCTTAGATGTGCAAGATACATTTATAAGTTTTACATTACATCATGAAATGAAAAAAAAAACAAAAAAATTGTGTCCCCTTTGAACACCCTCATTTTCCTTAGCTTATTCATGTAAGTTAATCGTAATATACTTGTTGACATCCTTAAAATAATAAACCATACAAATGGGCGATATCAGATGCTAAATAGGGATAACAATATAGTGGAAAATATCATAAATAAGCAAAAACATTTAAGGCATTGTATAAGACTAAAACATAGGCCTTTTAAACTTATACTTCAGCATAATACGGAAATGATAACTCAAATAATTCCATTTACATATTCACATGGATATTCTATTAGTCGAATAATCATATGTAATATCGATATCCAATTTCATAATGATGGAATGCATAATGCCGGACATCATAACCATAGAGTCAGGAACTCGTGCCAAGACTACTAATAAGATTTTTTCAAGGCCCTGTGCCAAGACACTAGTTTGTCTCCTGAGACCTACCGATACATTGAGGAGGTATAGAGGGATCCACTTGTCACTTAATAAGTCTAATGCATTCCTCATATGAAAAGATTGAATCATAATATAAACATTCATATTAAAACTATCATATGAAATGTCATTATTTTAACCACAAACCACGAATGGTATAAAAATAGAACATCCACAGTCAATCATAACTCATTCAATATAATATGGAAGATTTTATATATAAACCTCAATAAATAGTAATGAAGGATATTGACATAGATAAAAATAATCAATAAAACTATTTGAGAGAAATATCCCTTTTTTTAAAACATTTCAACGTCTCACTATTTATCAAGAAGCTGTTAAAAAAAGATTTTTGAATCAAAGTATCCGATAACAATTTGAAACATTTAAAATGAATTTTAATTTTAAAATATTCATGTCCTTATAAATAAATCCTTAAAACCATTTTTAAAACATAGACATTAGTGAGAATGATTTAGAAGAATAAATCATTAAATCATTTAAAACAATATTTTAGTTAGAGTTCTTAATCAAATGAGAGACGCGTGAATAAAAATAATTGAGGTAATAAAAACTTTATAATGTCATGAGAATAAAGGGATTCATGATATAATATGTCAAAGTACAATATATACACCATATAAAAGTTAATTGGAACATAATAACAATAAATTCTCAATGGAATGTAAATTGAGATGAAATCCCTTATAAAGATAGTATCCTTAAGTCAAGGATGAATCAATGAAATAATTATTGGTGAAAAATATAAATACACTCAATAATGTTGGATATTAAGTGTAAATCAATTAGAGTATATTCACACATATTCTTGTAAAAACTAAACCAATGACTTGGATGTTTAACTTAATGAATGGAAATTGAGTTAAGATTACTCTGATAAAGTTCATATTGATGACTTGAGAATTTATCAATAGAGTGATTCTGTGCATCAAATGTATATCCACACAAAGGGGAGTGTAAATTTTAACATAAATAAATTAATAGTGATTTCACACATAATCATGGAGTAAAATAATTAATGATGTTTGTGTAAAACCCAATGAGTGGAAATCGAAATTAAAAATCTCCTTACCGATTTGGTAACTTACAAAAAATACACCCCATGAAAGAAGGATCATATAATAAAAATATAAATACACATAAATTAAAGTATATTACACAAAGAATACAATCATGGAAAATACATACACCACACAAAAGGAAATGGTGGTAATATAGAATGAATCTCAAGGGAATAAGAATGAGATGAAAAACCCTTATCTTGTACATTTCCATAGTAGAGGGTAGTTTAGCCTCTTTATAATGGTGAAATCTTGGTTATTAAATTACACAAGAACCACATACATAAATATTATATCATATATGATCTTCTAATATTGATTTTTTATTGATATTTCAGTAGTATCATTGTTTTGGGTGTTAACTGATTCGTTTTCCTTTATATGTTTTGTAACATAAGTCATGTTTGTTATGGATATGATATATTTTATTCATATCCATAATGATATTAAGTTCTTAAAAAATATTTTTAATCACAAAATGAAAATTATTCTTGAATGGATATGATAGGGAACAAAATCTCATCATGTCATGGAGAAGGTAAGTTGTACGTATGCACGAGCGACAATATCATTCTATTAGTGGTGAAATAGTATGTAATTGGATGGTATATTATATATATAGAATAATTATCATGTTATATTTATTACTTACTCCAGTTATACTCATTATTATACCCATCCAAATAATGAAGTGTTGAATAACAAACTACACCACGACTTGGAGATGTTAAGCTATACGTACGCACATATGGTGACTTTTTCATTCATAGGATGGATAATATAATGAATATGGTTGTACAAAATTTATAATAACATCATAGTATCTATAAGGTACTAGAGTTATTATTTTGGTATGGAAAAAACAATGAAAGAGGAAGTGGAAGAAGAAAATAACTTTGAAAGAGGTGATGAAATTATTACCTCTTCTTCAGGTGCTTCCTTTTGATTTGATCAAAAGGGCTCCTTAGGTTGACTTTCTGATAAAAGTAAGTCCTATAGGTTGAATTAAGGGTAGTTGGTAGGATATTTGAGTAGAGGTTGGATGATGCCAATGGCTCTGGAGGTGTCAAATTAAGAGAAGGTTGAATACTGTTTTATAAGATATGTGAGTGTCACTTTAGGAAAAGCTTGAAATATTATTTTATTATACAATAATATAAGGTTTATGATGGCACTAAATGTTTTTATTTCAAGGATGAGGTGGGGATGGGTCGAAAACCTCTCAACCAATAGGTTTTAGACAGATTTAGGTCACTATATTAAACTTATCTTTTAGATTTAACTCTTAGTTAAATCGTTTTACTTTTACCATGTATTTTTGAATTTTTATATTAAATGGTTAATAAAATTTCTATAAAAGGACAAAAGAACCCCAATTTTTTAATTATTGATATATATAATATTATATAAGTCCTTTGGATTATCCTTAGATTTTTAGGAATAATATATTAATTAATAACAAAGTATTTGTTTTAAAAACTCATTTATGTCAATTTTGACACAATTTAGTATTTTGTTTTTGTGAAAGTCATAAAAACTGTATCACTTCGAAAAAAAATTATTTAATCAAACATAACATTTCATAATAACATATAAAACTCTTTTAATACATCAAAAGTCTCAATTTACATTTATACTAATATTTATAAAATCCATTATTTTCATCTTTAAATAATAAGGTAATTACTGCATTATCATTGTGCCATAAATAAATTTCAATAATTAATGTCTAAATATTATAAATAAAATACCATTAAGTGTGAAATATTTATATATTTATAATAAATATTTATAATCGAATTTATCTTATTTTTAGGACTATATTAAAAATAGTTTAGTTATTACACTTTCAATTTTATACTTTTAACTATTCTTTAAATAAAATAAAAAAATGTCCTCATGTAATCCATGTTGATAAAAAGGATCATATTTTATTCCTAAATTTTATTGTGGACGAAATACACTTATCAAATAGAATGAGTACCTGTTTTAGGGTAATTATAATATAATTTTTACCTTTATTTACCCTATTTACTTTTAACCGTGGTAAATAAAATTGAAAAGTTACTATTCAAAAAAATTATTTTCAATCTATTGAACCACATTTTACATACTGATGTCAACCATGTCTCTTAGATTTTCTAAATTCAATTCACAGAAGAGGTATAATTACTTTTTATGCCAATTTGCAAATGTTCCTAGAAGGTGGGTACAAGACGTTAAAAAGTTCAATAGGATTTTATACATCTAATTTAATTATAAAATAAATCTAATGAATTACATTGAACTTATATTGATATTATATATATTTTTTGAATTAAAATAAATTAAAATAAATTGAAATAAAATAAATAATTATTTAAATAAAAAGTAGGTTTTAAACAATAACGCAATGTTTTTCATTATTCATTAAAATTGAATGTTTTTAAAAAAATACCAAAAAAAAACCAAAAGATAATTTTGATATTCCAAATTCAAAAATGATGTCTATTTTATGAAATTCAAATCATAAAAGTTTTATTAATTAATTTAAAAAAATATTCCCGTTGTCAAAACCAGAAAGTGGGTTTTTGAGGAGTAAAATCTATGAAAAGATTTATATGTGTTTATGTCCAATTTAAATGTAAAATTACTTCCAACGAACAAAATTTGATTAAATGATAAAAATATAATCTAATTATACTATAAAAATATTCAAATATTTAATTTAATTCTCTAAATAATTTTGATTAAAAAAGTAGTTTTCAATTAAAATTTAGTATTTTCACTATTCATCAAAATATGGATGTTATCAGAAAAGCCCTGAAAATTTATCAAAAATAGATTTTTATGTCTCTACTATAATGAATAAGTTTATTTTGTCAAATTTAATATATAAAAGTTTCAAATATTCTATTTAAAAATGGTTTGAAATTAAAAGGTGGTAAAATTGCATTTTTTGAAAAATAATTTTTTAATCTGAAAAATTGAATTTTTTCTTATATTATGTCCAAGAAACACATAATATTGATGTTAAAATTATATGGAGTATATAAAATTCATAATTTAGTTAATACTATTCATAACTGTTTTTTGAACGGATAGTTCGATTAGTCGTGGTGCACTCCAACTTGATGTTGCGTGTAGCACAAGCTATTGAATTACTTTAATGAAAATAACTTACTATGAAATCTTGGGGTGTTAAATTATTCCCCCCTTTTGGAAATTTCATCCCCTCAATTTTAATATTGGTCTTGGGAACTTCATTTAATGTCCCACATCAAAAAAAGGTTCAATAAAACTATCTCTTTAAAAGAAAGAAATCGAAGTACAAAGGTCACCCGAAATAACCTATACCAGGATTTAATATTGGAAAACATGGGTATGGAATATAAAATATGTGTCAAGTTCTGATGGAGAGTGTTATAAAACATGATCAGAAGATATTTGACAACAAGAAAACCACAAATGTTTGCTAGGTTAAACATTCATTAGTTTCCCAGTATAAAAAGTAAAAGAACAACTTTTTTTTATTTAAGTTATATTTCATAAAGTTAAGGAAAATATTTATGAGATTGACTAAGAACATAAAGATATATACTTAGCTTTTAGTAGTGTTTCATCCATTAATAAATTTCTACCACTAACTCATATTTTCTCTAAATGATGAGTATTCAAGATGACTTGGTCGCACCTGAAGTGATAGAATCAACTTCTAGAGAATCATACAATTCACAAAGGATGAACTATATTTTTCCCTTATCTTTAGAGATTAACCAAAACCAAATTGTTATTACAAGATCATATGATACCATAAATGGATTACCCTTTATAGAAAAATACTAATCTTAATTTCCAAAATTAAACAAACAATACCCAAAGTTCAATAAAAACAATTCAATAAAAAATTGTCCTTAAAATCCTTCAATATAATCCAAACAATGATTGAAACCCAAAACTCAGTAGAATTAAATCACATAGTCTTTCATAGTAAATTTTAACATTTATATCTTAATAACATCAACTACTATTAAAGTCTCATACAAAAGTGTAACTAACCAAATCACATATTCTCTATGATAGGTTAACTATTTCTATTAATAACATGAATCTCTATAAAAATCATAGATTATTACAAAATAAAAAAAATCCATCATTACTCCTCAAATGAAATCCCATATCATTATATTTGCTTTAGGTGTATAGTGTTCCCAACAGAGAAAAAATATTCTAAAAAAAATATCACTTCCTTAAAAATCAGTTTCTTATACTAAGGATATACATTTGATAAAACATAATATCCAAAATAAACTTATTATTGATCAATAAAACCATTTAACTGAAAATAATTAGTCACACTAACTAGGGACTTCAGGTATTCCAGTGGTAGGTGAAAAATAACTTTCACACTTTGGTTATTGGTTCAAATCCCACAGCTTTCTCTGACACGACGGGTTGTCACACGATTTTCATATTGTCTTTTTTCAAAAACTATATTTTCTAACATTCACAAAATGAGATAAATTCCTCAAAATAACCATAACATAATTTAACCACAAATGGTATCTCATACATCACATTTTATTCCCAAAAATTAATAACCTATAATTGGCTAAAATTCAAGGATCATATAAACCCAAATGGTTCTGTATATCTATATCCACAATAGAAAAGTCAATTCCTCCTAAAATGGAATTTTGGCATAATGAACTGTAGGGTTACACATACAAGAGAAAATTCTTCCAAAGTAATTCCATCATTAAAGATAATTAATACTTTTAAACATTTCTCTATCCATTTATTTCCACATAAGTTCTTCCTTGACCTATTGGTTATCCAATAGAATAGGGAATTGACTCAGTTAATGCCCAAGTCCCATAAATTTATGGAAAATTACTATAAATGGATTCTTAGGATCATTTTAATTTTCTTCCATAGTACTCTTCATTTTCCTTCAGCAAATATTTACTTTCTGTTCTTTCCAACACATAAAGAATTTCTTTGTTCCATTGAGACACTTTCCTGGGTGTCCCCTTCCACATTTCCGGCATGATAAAGATTGATATTTCTTTTCTCCACAATTTCCACTACTGGAGCTCTTATCATTCTCATTATATCTATTCTTTGTTGAGTTTGGGATTTGGTTAATGTATATATTGTAGATCATATTTTTGGAAACCTGCTTCTGTATGAACATGATATCTTTTACACCTATCATCATTATATTTAGTTGATAATATCCACAATCATGCCCAAATTGTACATCATGTTCATTGTTACTAGGAATTCCTTGGAATCCAGCCATTGACTAAAACCAGGAAGCATAGTATGAGTAAAAATAGTCCTAAAATCATTTAGAGAATATCATGACTCTTTATTTTCAATCTAAAACACCTTCGAATTAACCAAGGTTATTTATTCTCAAATTATATTAAAATCATTCAAATCGGTTCGTAATGAAAATGTGAATTATTCTAAGCATATCCCCATGGAGTGTCATAACCAAAAGTGCAACAAGGCCCATTATCGTGCACCGATTCCAGTTTGAGTGTATCTCAAAATGGTGTTTTCGGGTTTTACCCATATGTATATCTGTGCCTAAGCCACCTCAACTTTCTCGTTTCTAGACAGAGATGTATTGGTTTTAAAACCCACATAATATTTACATTATCAATTTTTTTTGTATTTTCTTCTATACTAATCCTCAATGTTTATCTTAGGGTAGTTTTTTCTAATTAGAGTATTTTTAAATCTAGCTTCCAAGGTTTGTAATAAAATTCCTTTGACACCAACTGTAACGCCCCAACCCTAGTTATCTAGAGTAGATGAATTATTTCATAACATTGGAATGACCACAAGAGATCAACTCTTGAAAGATTGATTAGTTTAGTAGCTTTTTAAGTTCTAGATACAAACATAAGTTTAAAATCACATCATGAAATGAAGAAAAACCAAAACATTGTTTCCCCTTTGAACACACTCATATCCCTTACCTATTCATGATGGTTAATCATAATACACTTCTTCGCATCCAAGGAAAAATAAAATATAGAAATGGGTGATCTAAGATTCTCAATAATAATAATAATATAGCGAAAACTATCATAAATGAGAATAATCATTTAAGGAAATGCATAAGACTAAAACACAAGACGTTTAAACGTAGACTTCAACATAATATGGTAAAGATAAATCGAATAATTCTATTTACTTATTCACAAGGATATTATACTAGTCCAATAATAACATGTAATATCAATATCCAATTTCAAAATGATGGAATGCATAATTCCAGATATCATAACCACATAGTCAAGGCCTCGTGCCAAGAAAAAAATAATATTTTTTCAAGGCCTTATGCCAAGACACTAGTTTTTTTCATGAGACCTTCCGAAACATTGAGGAGTTATTGAGGTATCCACTCATCACTTACTATGTCCAATGGATTCCTCATATGAAAAGGTTGAATCAAAATCTAAACATTCGTATTAAAACTAGCATACGAAATGTCAATATTTTAACATCAAACCATGAATTGTATAAATATAGCACATACACATTCAAACATAACTCATTCAATACAATATGGAAGATTCTATAGATCAACCTCAATAAATAATAATGATGGATATTGACATAGATGAAAATAAACAATAAAAATATTTGAGAGAAATATCCCCTTTTGCTTGAAAACATTAAATAGTCTCACTATTTATCAAGAAGCTATTAAAAATAGATTTTTGAATCAAAGTGTCCCTTACAACATTTAAACTTTTAAAAGGATTTTTATTTTTAAAATATTCATTTACATATAAATAAATCCTTAAAACCATTTTTAAAACATGGATATTAATAAGAATGATTAAGAAGAATAAATCTTTAAAACATTTAAAATGATATTTTAGATAGAGTTCCTAATAAAATGAGAGATGCTTGAATACAAATAATTGCGGAAATAAAAACATTATAATATCATGAGAATAAATGGATTCATGATATACTATGTCAATGTATCGTATATACACCATATAAAAGTTAATTGGAACATAACAACAAAAAAGTCTCAATGGAATGTAAATTGAGAAGAAATACATTATAAAGACTATATCCTTAAGTTAAGGATAAATAAATGACATAATTTTGTGTTAAAAATATTAATACACTAAATATTATTGGATATTAAGTGTAAATAAATTAGAGTATATTCAAATATAATCTTGTAAAAACAACACCAATGACTTGGATGTTTAACTCAATGAATGTAAATTGAGTTAAGATTACTCTTATAAAGTTTATATTGATGACTTGAGAATTTATGAATGGAGTGATTATGTGTATAAATAATATATAAAAACAAATGGTAGTGGAAATTATAACATAAATAAGTAAATAGTTATTTCACACATAATCTTGGAGTAAAATAATCAACAAAGATTGTGTAAGACCCAATGAGTGGAAATCAAAATTAGAAATTCTCTTACCAATTTGTTAACTTAAAAAACATACACCCCTTGAAAGAAGGATCATAAAATGAATATGTAAATACCGATAAATTAAATTATATTACACAAGTAATACAATCATGGGAAGTACATACACCACACAAAAATAAATCGTGGCATTATAGAATGAATCTCATGGGAATAAGAATTGAGATGAAAACCCCATACCTTATACATTTACTTAGTAGAGGGTATTTTAAACTCTTTTATAATGGTAAAATAATAATTATTAAATTATAAAAGAATCACATACATAAATATTATATCATATATGATCTTTTAATATTTATTTGTTAATGATATTTCAGTAGTATCATTGTTTTTGGTGTTAACTGATTCGTTTTTCCTTTATATGTTTTGTTACATAAGTCATGTTTGTTGTGGATAGGAAATATTTGATTCATATAAAGAATTATATTAAGTTCTTAAAGATTTTATCTAATAATCAAATGAAAATTATTCTTGAATGGCTATGGTGTGGAACGAAATCTCATTGTGTCATGGAGACGGTAAGTCGTACATACGCATGAGCGAAAATATCATTCTATTAGTGATGAAATCCTATATAATTGTATGGTATATTATATATAAAGAATCATTAACATGTTATATTTATTATTTACATAAGTTATACTCATTATTATACCCCTCAAAATAATGAAGTGTTTAATAACAAACTACACCATGACATGGAGACGGTAAGCCATACATACGCATGTATGGTGACTTTGTCATTCATAGGATGGATAGAATAATGAATATGGTTGTACCAAATTTATAATAACATAACTGAATGTTGAAGTTAATAGAGTTAATATTTTTTTATGGAAACAATAATAAAAGAGGATGTGGAAGAAGAAAAGAACATTGAAAGATGTGATGAGATTATTACCTCTTCTTCGGGTGATTTCTGTTTCATTTATCAAAAGGTTGCATTACGTTGTCTTGATGATCAATGTAATGACTATATGTTGTAGTTATGGTATTTGGGAGGATATTTTAGTAGATTTTGGACGATCTAAATGGCTTTGGTGGTGTGAAATTAAGAGAAGGGGAAGTACCCTTTTATAAGAGAGGTGAGGGTCAGATTTGGAAAAGTTTGAAAAATTATTATATTAAACAATAATATTAGGTTTATAATGGCTCCAAAAGGATTTATATAGAGTATAAGGTAGGTATGGGTCAAAAAACTATCAACCAATTGGGTTTAGACATGCTTAGGTCACTATATTAACCTTGTCTTTGAGATTTTACTCTTAGTTAAATAGTTTAACTTTTAACATGAATTCTTGTATTATTATAATAATCGTTAATAAACATACTAAAAAAAGCCAAGAGAACCCCAAGTGGTTCATTATTGATATATCTAATCTTATCATAGTCCTTTGGAAAAACCATATATTTTTTGGAATATTATATCAATTAATAATATATTATTTGTTTTAAAAACTCATTTATGTAATTTTGACACTATTTAGTATTTGATTTTTGTGAAAGTCATAACAACTTTATAACTTCGAAAAAAAATTATTTAGTAAACATTAACATTTCATATTAAAATATAAAATTATTTAAATACATCAAAAGTATCAATTTACCATTATATTAATATTTATAATATCAATTATTTTAATCATTCATTAATACGGTAATTTCTACATTATCATTGTGTCATAAAAAAATTAATTATTTAATGTCTAAAAATTATAAATAAAATACCATTATGTAGGAATTATTTTTTATCTTTATAATAAATATTTATAGTTTAATTTATCTTATAGGTAACCTTATATGAAAAACGTTTTAGTTATTACACTTTGAATTTATCACTTTTAACTCTTTTTTAAATAAAATAATAATAAATGTTTTAATCTAATACAAGTGGTTTAAAAGGGTCATAGTTTATTTATAAGGTTTATTTTTTCCGAAATAAACTTATAAAATATAATTAATATATGTTTTAGGGTAATTATAATATCATTTTTACTTTTAATTACCCTATTTACTTATAATCGTGGTAAATAAAATTGAAAAGTTACTTTTCATACAAAATTATTTTCATTCTATTGAACCACATTTTACTTAATGATGTAAACTGTGTGTCTCAGATTTTTTATATTCAATTCATAGAAGTGGTAAAATTATGTTTTATACAAATTTTCAAATGTGCCTAAAAGGTTTGTAAAATACGTTAAAAAGATCAATAAAATTTTATATATCTAATTTTATTTTAAAATGAATCCAAATAATTAAATTGAACGTATATTATTATTAGGTATTTAATTTTACTTAAAATAAATTTAAATAAAATCAATATTTATTTAAATAAATAGTAGGTTTTAAATAATAACGTAGTGTTTTTCACTATTCATCAAAAATTGAGAGTTTTCATAAAATTACCAAAAATTCACCCAATGATAATTTTGATATTCCAAATTCAAAAAGGATGTCTATTTTACCAAAATGAAAACATAGAAGTTGTATTAATTAATTTTAAAAAAAATATATTCTCATTGTAAAAACCGGAAAGTGAGTTTTTGAAGAGTAAAAACTATCAAAAGATTGATATGTGTTTATGTCCAATATATATGTAAAATTACTTCGAATGATAAAAATTGGATTAAATGAATAAATATAATCAAATTATACTTCAAAACCATTCAAATTCATAATTTAACAATCTATATAATTTTGATTAAAAAAGTTGTTTTTAATTAAAAATTAGTATATTCACTATTCATCAAAATATGAAAGTTATCAAAAAAGCACCGATTTTTTTTTTCAAAATTACATTTTAATCTCCCGTTTCTAAAGAAAAAGTTTATTCTGTGAAATTTAATATATAAAATTGTCAAATATTGTATTTAAAAAGGATTCTCCATTAAAAGGAGGAACATTTTGTTATTTAAAAAATACCTCTTTTATCTAAAAAATTGAATTTGTTCTTATATTATGTATAAGAAACACATAATATGGATGTTAAAATTATATGGAGTATATAAAATTTAAATTGTAATTAATACAATTCATAACCGTTTTTTGAACGACTAGTTTGGTATGTCGTGGTGCGCTCAAACTCATTGTTGCGTGTAGTGGAAGCTACTGAATTACATTAAAGAAAATAACATACTATGAAATCTTGGGGTGTTACAGGAATGACGTCATAAGGTTTCCAGTCATCACCAATTAGTATAAGTGTGGTATCAACAATTGGTATCCATTTTTCAATTTGAATCAGTTTGGTGTCTACAGTTGGTGTCCGAAATGACGTGATTCATTGATGATATTTTCAATTACTCATGTTTCTCCTGATGAGCATTGATCATGTGGGATTAAAGTATGTTTTAGGTAAACCCTAGAACTATATTAGAATCATAAGATTCAAATGGTGGTAGTAGTTGGAAGGAGAATTAATGAGGTATCAAAGTGTATTGAATCGTTATGAGAAGAGTTTTCAACACCCCAAAGGGGGAGCTTGTTTGTATAAAATCCCTCATGGTGTCACTGAAGCATTTCGAGGTGATTGTGTTTGTCGAAAAAGCAAACCCCCATGTTGTTTGTTAACAGAGCAGAGAAAGATGTCTAATTTATTGACAAAGGGGATTTACATGGTGATTTTTCGAGTTCCATATATATAGTTGACCACCTATGTTGACAAAGAATGTTGAAAAATCAATGGACGATCTAGAGGTAGTAAAAAAAGAACATATCTAAGGTGACACTATTTTCTAGTGTTTGACAAATTTTTGGGCCTCCAAATCGGAATATGGGGAAACATGTTTTTGGAAAATAATGTTGCATGCAAGATCTATGGTGGTTTGGAAACTTGTGCACAAGGCATGTTTCGGGGTCATAATATTGAAAAATGTCAAAGGCAGGTTGCACATGATATACTTGAAGATATGCATGAATGATGGAATTTTGTGAAGGAAACTTGTGCACAAGGCATGTTTTGGGAGCAGAATGTCGAAAAATGGTAAAGGCATGATGTGTGAAAAAGATTTGGAAATATGAGTGAAACATGAGTTTGTGTGCAAGAAACTTGCACGCCCAATGTGACATCAACTGAGGTTGTGCGTTTATGGAGAGGATCTTGTGTGAAACGTTGAATCTTCTATGCAGTGTTTGACGAAGCCTATAAATAAGAGGTGACCCCCTCATTTGATAGAGCTCAACACATAGAGAAAATCTGAGTTCTTGATCGTGTAAGAATTTTAAGCAAAGGGTGTTACGCAAAAAAGTTTAACTAGGGAACTAGATAAGAAAGTTGCGCGTAATATTTGATTTGTGAAAAAGAATGATGTTGCGCACAAGGAGTGTTTTGCGCCGAAAGTGGAATCTTGTGTGCAAGGATTTAAAGTTGCACACAATACGTAGTAAGGGTATTGTGAAATATTTGAGGTTACATAGTGATAATGCGGTAAAGTTTTCTTCATTAGTGGATGAAAGTGGAACATCAACAGAGCATCTATTAATAGTTAAAGATGCATATTTCATTAATGATAGTGAAGATACCTATAGGTCTATAAACTATAAATGGATCCGTTCTAGAGCAGTGAGCAAAGGAAGAGGAAGAAGGTAATCCTTTCTACCAGAAGTGATCCCGAGAGAGAGAGGAATAGGGACTGACCCCTAGGGAAGCAGTGAGTTAACCCTAAACACTGTAAAGGTAGTGAGCCAGGGAATAGAAGTGATCTATCCAGAATATTATTGTAGTGATATTTAGTGGATTTTGTACAGTGGCACATCATAGTTATAATCTCTTTATACGAATCCCTGTGTGGGTGAACCAAGAAAACATCTCTATGTCTACCGGGATGCTTCCCTGCATTGCTTCCAAAGCATTATTATTAGATAAAGAAGTAAATAATAATATAAACAATAAAATATAAGTTCAAAAAAGTAACCCTTAAAATAAAGAGGTCATGATCTAGTGGGGTAGGGATATTTTTGAAGAGAATATCTATACCCTGATTCACCCCACTCTCCGAGTGTCTAGGCTCCTTTTGGTCCAAATACCTACTTAATCTTAGTTTATATAAAAAAAATTTAAAACATTATTTCACTTTACTTCTTTAAAAAATATTCAAAAAATAATAATAACATAAAAATTAATAAAATAGGAAATCTACCACACTGGTGACAATTGTGGGGTATTTTTGAAATGTTTTAGAAACTTTTTTGGTCAAAATAGCACTCTTTGTTGGTTTAAAACTGGTTTCCACTTATACAGTAGTTAGTAAAAATAAAAATATTACACTTTGGCCCACTTCAATGGTGGTCGTGTCAGTTCAAAATATTTTCCCTTCCATGTCTATGTTTTCTAAAAATATTTTCAATAATATATTAATTCTCCTATTATTTTTTAACGTGATTTTTTCCTATTATATATATATTTTATAATGTTTTAAAATTATTCTTCATTTAATTTTATGAAAGAGTTACTTTTGAATTTTGTCCAAAAATGTGAATGGAGTATTTATTTTAACATACATGGTATAAACATAACATCCCATTGTTATGAACAGTCAATGTTTTGAAGAATAATTTAAATGTTTTCAAGATTGTTTTTAAAGAAAAACTATTCCTTAATATTTTGGAAAAAAATTAGATTTTAAGGGAGTTATTTCAAAATGAAAAGGTGATTTACGTCAGTAAATATTCTAGTGAAATTTTAAATAAAATTTCATCTATGATAACATAATTTGATGTTACTTATTCTTTAATTAGGATATGATCTAATGATACCATCTCTATTCTTTCTCTATATTGTTTATGGTTGTGATGATGAAATATTGGTGAAACCACTTTTCCTTTCCATGGGTTAAATTTTGATGAATGATTTTATGATCTGGTGGAATATATATGAATGTATTTATGATTATTTCATGGGTGGGCCTAAAATTATATATCCCTTCAATGCATTGGGTAAATATGGGTGACTCGTGAGATCAATATATCATGCGTGAATTTTATTCAATGTTCACAATTTTATAAAGGGAATTGGGTTTCTTGTCTATAATATTAATTTGGGACCTAGTTTTCATGTCCATAAGATTATTCAGGGACCATATTTTAATGTCCATAAATTCAACACCCTGAGATATTTTTTAAAAAATAAGACTATATTTGATTGCGTATTGGACATGCAACACCAAGATAAAATGATCAATTAAATATTACATTTTAAATATGAATATTATATCATAATTGTTCAAATGGAAGGAATGAATAATATTAACTAAGTTATGAAAGGTATATGATTTAAATATTTACAATTTTTTTATTCTCAACAAATTATAAAAGAAAATAAAAACAAATTTTAATGGATATGTTTCTCTAAAGAATAGTTTTTATCCTCTTAATGTGTTTTTATCAATAAAAAGTATAATTAATCATTATTTTTTGAATTATTTCAATGAAAATAATATATCATATATTAAATAAAATGTTTTATCACTCATCTAATATAATTTTATATCATATTATAAGAATAAATATTATGTTATTCTTAAAATGTATTTTTTTCTAAAAAACTAGTTTCGTCGTGTTTTGCGCACTTATATAAAAATTAACTGTTGAATATTTTAGAGAAATGTATTTTTAAAAATGAAATAAAGTTTTCAAATGAACATGTAAAATTTTATTTAGATTTATTTCATGGGAGCTTATAGAAAATAATAATTTTCCCGTGAAGAGTTAAAATACTGATTTTTATTATAAATTTAATTTCCAATTAAAGAATTTAAAAAGTTCTATTTTGTAATAAAAAAAATTTAAAAGAAAAATTAGATCAATTATATTATTATTAATCAAATTTATTTTATTGGAATAAATTTTTAATAAACTTATTATATAAAAGAATTTTATATGTATGAAAATCTTTTTCTATGGAAAACCTCTTTTTTTCATGTTCATGAGTTTATCAATAATTAAAATTATTCCAATTCTATTAACTGAATTTGATAAAATGGATTAAATATTAATATTCATTATAAATAATTTTATTCATTAATTTAAAATAATTTTTTAGTCATTATGACTAGTAACTATAGTAAATATTTTTTTCCACGATAAGGTTATATCAGTTAATTAATGTTAAAAATAATTTGACAAGGATAATTTTTTTTGCCTAACACTTTATATTATCCAATTGGATGAGTGAAATTTGGAAATTTCCATCCAAGTCTCAAATATACGTCCACTTGGATCCATATTTTATTAATTTTTTCCATTATAGTAATTAATTAAAAGATACACAAACAATTTTCACATTCTTGGCTTTAATATCTATAATATTATATTACAGGGATAAAAAAACCTATGTTTGGTCATAAAAATTAATTTGAAATATAATTTACCTTTTTTATTATTAATTTAATCCTAATTTTTATTAATGAGATAATTACATTAAATGATTATGTAACACTGACACAATATGTTTTAATTATTATAAAAATAAAATTAATCATTTAAAAATATTAAAAGTAATATAAATTAGAGAAACTATCCTATTCCAAGATTTTTTAGATAAAATATAAAATATTATTGATTTTTATAGGACTATATTCTAATTATATTAATATCATGTTGTTTTCAAAGTCAAATTAAATGGATTGTTCAAAAATGGCATTAATTATATTTTAAATAGAAAATATTTTTGAAATGATTTAAAATTCCAAAAAAATCGTATTCCAATCTATGATATTGGGATATTGTTTAAAATTATTATAAAGGTCAATTTATTATCCAATTTTTCTTTTATAGTAACGTTTTCCTGCAAATTTTAAAAATGTTTATTATCATGGTAATTTTCAAAAAGGGGAAATGTGGGTGAAAACAAATAAAAAAGGGTAAAATCCTAATATAAAAAAGTTAAATTTTTTTGATGATATTATTTAGAACCTAAATCATAATATATTCTAATATTACCAATTTGGATCCATTTTAACTTGAAAATTTATTTATATTCAGTTAATACTTTAAGAAATTCAAAGAGTGCCCCTCCCCTCATTTATAAAAAGACACCCCATATCCTCTCATCTTCACACTTCCAGATCCATTTTGTTATGAAAATACCAACTTAAATACTTTCCTTATATAACTACATATATATTATGGTCCCTTTTTAATCATAAATCTATTATTGGAAGGCTTTGGTTATAATCCTAAAGAGGTTGTCCGAAAAAGAGGTATAATTCTTAACTGAATGTTTTTGTTTTATTTCTTCTTCTACCTCCATAAAATTATATTAAAATATTATGAAATAATAATGAATTTATCTTCTCTAAGCTTATATATTATTATTTTAATGTAATAACATATAAATAAATCCTATTATATCAAATGGGAACCAGAACCGCCGATCATGTTTATAGTGGACTACCGCCTCACAAATCAATGTAATTTGTTTTCCATCAACACCTCTCATGGTTGGATAAAAGTATTAATTTAATTTATATATGTATTTATATATATATATATATATGATATTTTTGAAATAATTATTCTTATATAATTATAATATCATAATCCTTCTTATATTCCAATCTGTTAGAAAATGATAATGTCTCTCATGCGTACATGTAGACTACCACATCCTGAGACCGATCTGATTCATTATTTATTTCTGTTTTACATAAATGGTAATAATGACAGATTTGATAAATATATATTATTTATATGTTATAAAAATTATTCTATGATGTTGATTTTTTATTTATCTTTCTTTATCTATATCTATCAGAAATTGAAAACAGTATTCATGTATACATACAACCTACTGTCTCCATGGACAATATAATGCTATTGATGATGGACTTTAATGATCAACCTCTCAGTAATATCATGAATTTTCTTCTCCTATGTTTATTTCTAGATAATACATGTTTTTATTTCGTTTTACTCTCATTATGAACTAAAGAGACCAAAATAATGTTTTTATATATAATCAACATTATTTCTCTCATTGATCGAACATTTGTTCTCCTACATGTCCATATTTTCCAAAAATAATTTCAAGGATGTTTTTAATATTCTATAATTATTTTTATAGTAATTTTAAACAATGGTTTAATTTTTTATATTTTTTTAAAATAATGCTCCTATCATATTTTGAATGTGGTACATTTGACATTTTACTAAGAATATGAAAAAAAAAATTTGTTTTAACATACATGATATGAAAAAATTTCCCACTATCAAGACCACAAAATTATTTTAATATTACATTACAATTTTCCAAGTTTAGTTTTAAATAAAAAGTATTTTAACAATATTTTATGAATTTTTAGTTTAAAAAATGTGATTTTCTTTATTGGAATGGTTATATTCCAAAAAATGTTTTAATAATATTTTAATTGTAATTAAATTCATAAATTAAAATAACCCTTGAATTTAATTTTTCAATTATAGGAATATTATCCAAGGATACCATCATTATGGTTTCTCTTGATGATTTAAGATTATGATGAAAAGGTGTTCATGAAACTCGTTTCTTTTCCATGGGTTATGTCATGATAAAATGTTTTTAAAGACAATTTCTTTTTCTCAGGTTATAATATGATGAATTTTTTATGATCTTCTAATGTCATACGTATGTTTTCATTATGATATGGGTGGTAAAAAATTATATATACCACCTATCCATTATTAAAATCTTTATATCTCATGGGATAAAAATGGGATGTATGTTGTGTGCCCAATCCACTATAGAAAAAATTTCAATTTTCTTGATCACATATGGTATAGAGGTGGTGATTTCTGATAAGTAACTACATGGGAAAAAAGTAGGTATTCCTAATACACTCTGATTCTGAGGTCTGTATAGTTATCCTTGAAAAATTAAATGTTTTTTATAATTATAATGGTACAATAATTTTTTGACATTATCTTATGGTTTTTTATTGATTTATAATGATTTCTCACTCTTATGATTCATGTATTTTGAAATGATAATGATTTATTACAAGACTCATGTTTATGATCATGAAATTATTGAGTACATAATTTGTAATTATGGTCATTATCTCATACAATTATTACTATCATATTCTTTTATATAATCATCAATTGATATCTCCCTTTTTTTACCATTAATGTGATAATGATCTCACCCTTTCTAATTATTCCCTTACCTAGGTTATGAAGAATGGTTTGATGTAATGATTTTCCCTAAAGAATTTATTTTTTGGAGATATTGAATATCATTCATGAAATAAAAAGATTATATATCTAGTCTCCAAATAAACTAAAACTTTAGGATCCTTATGCATGTATTTCTTAAATCTATTAAATATCCATATAAATAGATGTAATATTTATGTATGAAAATCATGGGCTATTATAGTTGGTATTATAGGATAGGTATGGACAACATTCAGTGATTAGGATTTGAGAAATTTGTTGAATACCCTAGGGATAATTTTATGTATAGGATAACAACCTAAAGTTTATGTAAGATTAATATTTTGTGGCTATCAAAGTAATTCATGCATGTATGGATACTACAAGTGTACATGGTTTTAAAACATATTAATATATAGGAAATGACACTAAAAAGATATGTTTGGGTATATCTCATCTATCATTCTAGTGCATGATTAGTGTGCCCTTACTGTACATATTGGTTGACACTCTCAGGGGATATGTGTCGGTTAATTTAAATATTATTTATGAACCATCATAAAAAAATTGAAACGATTATAATCATGTATGACCTAGGTTAAACCTAAGGTGTCATATATTGAAAATAAGGTGTATAATTTAAATATTCTACATAAGATATTTCATTATTTATCAATATGATTGTTATTTATACCATTCCTCTTTTTTCGTTTTAGTAAATTTATAGAACAAGAAGGAATCATGTTAATGTTGAACATGATGGAAAGTGTGATGACGAGAAAACAAATGGGATGATTAGTGGAGTTGAAGTTATTGAGATTATTCTTAATAAGTTATCAGGATACATGATTAAACAATTTCTCCTTAACCAACTGTAAAAATCATTAAATTGGAGATGGATAGAGTTCATTGAGAGCTCTGGTGGTGGATTATATGAAGGAAATAAAATTTAGCTTCGTAAATTTTGAGAATATGGGGAAAATAATTCAAGTGATTATTTAAGAGTAATGAATATATGTTTTATTTGTGGAAAAAATGGCATAGAGGATGTAATTGTTGGAAAAATGGAAATATTTATGCAGAGATATTTAGTTCATCCTAAGGTACCCTATATATTTAAATATATTATTTGTGGGGGATATGGGTATTATCTGAGGAAATTTCCTAATCTAAGGGATAATTCCTAGACCAAAAAAGGGATTATGTTTTTCATATCATTTAAGTGAAAGGGTAGATGAATTTAAATATTGGTATTTAAGAATTATTTTGTTGAATTATTTTTATCAATGATATTTTTGTTACTTAAATCATGAAATGACTAAGGATTATATTAATTTTAGATGAATATATTTCTTTATGTATAATTAACATAAGATTTATGGATACCATCATGGGATTATGAGTTTATGGTTTATCATAAAGAAATAACCTAACCCTAGTATCCTTTAGTCGGTAAGTGCATTATTATATTATCAGAAGATATATGGAATCACATTCTGAATAATAGAATAGTTTAGTAGTCCTTGAACAATAGATGCATACATGAATCTCAAATAACAATTGAAAAATTAAAATAAAACACAGTATTTTCATTGAGTTCACTATTATTCAATTTATCATATCCTTGTGTATAAATCTTAATACACATCATGGAATTTTGGATAAAGGAAACATAAAAAAGTGGTGAGATCATATGCTCGGTAAGGGTATGTGTATAGTGGAAGTTATCATGAATAAATAAGGTATAACAAATATGGATAGGTAAATAATTAAACCATATTACAGTTAATAAATAACTAGAGAATGAAGAATAATATTAATGAAATAAGTGATGATCAGATAATTCCTCATAAACAATAACATGATCTTGAAACTTATCCATGGATATCATAATTCATTAAATAATAAAATGAAAATCAATAAATAATATTATAATGAGGGAATTCATAATTTTGAACATTATAATCATACCATCAAGGCCTCATGATAATACATCTTACATTAATGGGTAAGAGCTCAACAAAATAACCAATCTAGGTTGTCTTATGATACCTACTGGTGCATTTAGGGGCTATAGCTGGCCCCAAACATCCCTTATTTAGTCTAATTAATTCCTCACTTGAAATTGGAGAAACAAAATCAAATTTGGAATTCGTATTGAAAATCTTTCATACAAAATGTTAACAATTTCACCAATAATTAAACAAAACCATAAATCAACCTATGTAATATGGATAATGGTATCAAAATAGCACATCCCTAGCCAAACTATAAAGAAACCATCCAGATAAATAATAATTATTATATTGTTACAAAATATTCCAAGTATAATATTTTTAAAGTCAACGTTTTTGTCATCGGTGAATAAAAATACCATAGAAATTCAATTTGAAACATTCTTGAGGAAAATATCATTTTAGCATTGAAAATCACTTTAAAAACCAAAAAATTTCTAGAATATTAGGAAACAATTTTATGGAATTAATTTAGGAAACATATAAACTAATATTAAAAGAAATGAGTTTTCATGATGGTGGGTAATTATGTATATTCTATTAAAATAGTCATTCATTTCTGACTATTGTAAAAAGGCCAAAAAATTACCCTTTTAGAAAATGAAAAGAACATTCCTCTAAAACAATTTTTTAAAAATTAAAACATTTGTAAAAATGAATTTAATAAAAAAATTCATGAATTTTGAAAAAATTCGTGAAAATATTTTTAGTTAACATGGATATGTAAGAAAAAGTATTTTCAACCGAAGGGGGAAATAAAGTTAATTATTCTTAAAAAAATTACCAAACATTTTAAGTACTATAGAGATAAAAATGGTACTATTACATGAAACATTAATGAGTAAACATAGGATGGGAAAATTCCTAATTTTATTTAGAGATATATCAACATATTTCCTCATTCTAAACATAATATTAAACAATCCAAACAAATGATGAGATTATAATTGTAAAACACTTACCACTTTAGTAACTTCTCAACCATAACCACTACAAAAATAATAAATAAAATGAATCTATAAATATAATTTTTATTAATATATTCATTATATAAAATATCATTGGGTTAGTATATAAACCACAAAAAACAAATAATTTACAAATATGGCATGTCTCATCGAAGTATAACTGAGACAAGAAACACATACTGTAGGTCTGATTTCATCATAATTTTCCCAATTACCCATATAATAAGTATAGATTTATTATAAATCTATTACATAACCATAATCACATATATTACACATAATATGATTTTTTTATAAAATTTTATCACCCGTTTATTAATAAATCTTCGTTAAAAATCACTATTTGGTGTAATAACTACTCCACGTTTCATGTATGTTTTAGTTTAGAAGTATTGGCCCTTGTACTTTAATGATGGTTCCATCATCTCCATAATGTTAAACATGATATAAAAATGATATAAATTTATAATATAAGTATTTATAATGGTCTATAAAATATGGAGATATAAAAATAAGTTACACCATTTATGGAAAGGGTAAGCTGTCTGTATGCATGAATGATGTTTCCATTTTTTTGTAGAATGGAAGAAAGGAAAAAATAATTCTACATTCATGAATGATTATTTTATAATATATAAAATAAATTTTCATCATGTTCATCCTTATTAAAATACAGGTCAAAATAAAACAAAAAATGAATCACATCGAATCAAAGAGGCGGTAGTCCACACGTACACATGAGAGACATTGTTGTTTTACAAATGATTTGAATGTAACAAGAGATGTGTCATATTATAATTATAGAAGTATAATTATGTCATAAATATCATATATATGTATATATATATATGTTTATTTATATATTAATTCCACTATTATTTCAATTTTTGAGAGGTGGTGGTGGAAAACAAATTACATCACTTTGTGAGGTGGCGGTCCGTCATAGACACAATCGGTGATTTCATTTCATTTGTTATACAAGAGGATATTGATATAGGTTTTAAAATTAACATAAGAATATAAAAATATATGCTATATAATTGTTATATTTTTATCATAGTTTATTATTATTTTAATTAATTATAAGATTAAATAAAATGAAAATACATGGGTAAAAACTATACCTCTTCTTTAGTCAACCTCTTTATGTTTTTATGTAATGGGTTATAAAATGGTTTCAGGATTAAAAAGGGACTCTATGACATGGATAGGGATTTGAGGAATTTATTTTTTCTAGTAATTTTTATTATAATATCATTTTATGTGTGATAGGGGGAGTAGAGGGGGTGTCCTTTTATATGTTTGGTGGAAGCATATATTGAAATTTTTAGAAAACAATAAATTATTACCATATTATTCACATGTCAAAATGATCCAAAAGGACTCATTATCGACCCTTATATGATATAAGGTATATATATATCTATAAAAATTAATTGGACGTGTTTTTTTCATATTAACCCTTAAAATGTTAGTTTAACCCCCGTTAAACCCATTTTAACTATAACTGGGATAATTAATTTATTCTATTTTAAGTATTCATTATGACCATAAATAAATTTTACATTATTAAATAATATTAATTATTATGATTAAAAATATTGAATCCATTTCTTTCAAATTCAAATCATATAGTTGGATGAATTTAATTTATAATTAAATCCATAAACATGATGAAATCTAGTTTTCCAAAGAAATGTTTTCTAAATTATAATTTTTTTAAATACATATTCAATATTTATTATCTTCCAATGAACTAAATCAAAACATAATAAAAATGAACTATTTTTATTGTTAAATAATTTTAAAATGAAATGGAACGTTTTAAATTCTTTAATTGAAAATGTAGTTTTCAATAAAAATTAGTATTTTTCACTATTTGTATTAATCTAAAAATTAATCTTGTGAAAAAACTATTAAAAATTAACTATAATATAAATCTATCATTATGACTTCAAAAATAAAGAAAATTTTTAAATACATTTTCTAATCATTGTAAAAAAAATATTTAGCATAAATGAACAAAATGTGATGAAATAACTTTTTAGAAAAAAATCGAGTTTTTTTATCAAAAATTCATTTCATTCAAATGATGTTTAATTTTTCATCTAATAATTTTATAAAAAGTAAATTTATTTATACATATGTAAAATATAGAATTTTAATAATTTAGTTATTCATATTAGTACCCACAAATTCAATGAAAATGTTATAATAGTATACTATTTTACAGTTAATTTAGACTTGGGTTGCATGTACCACATCCTATCAAAGAGATTGAATTTATTTAAAATTAAATATATCATAAAGTCTCACGGTGTTTCATTATTTCCTCATATTAAAAATTTCATCATAAAAATTTCTATAATGTCACTGCATGAAAATTTTTGGGTGGTTGTTCATCATAACTTCATTAGGTTCTCACACCGCCTCTTTAATCCTCTGATTTTTTAAATAGTACCTTTATCAGGCGAGTCATCTGATTCATTAACACAAGTTCTTTAGTGTCTAGAATTTGTATTGGCTATTTTTAGTAAGATAGACCATGTTCTAATTTTATTTCATTATAGGTGAGAACATGCATTGGGTTTTGGAAGTAATTCTTTATAAAAGATATATGGAACACATAATATAATTTAAAAGGAATTTGTGGAATTTACAAATGGTAAGACATATATCTAATTCTTTCTAGTGTTTCAAAAATTCCAATGTACCTGGAGCTCACTATCCATTTCTTATTAAATCTTATATCAATATTCCTGAGAGATACTTCCAAGTAAACATGACATCCGACATAAAATTCCAAATCATTCCTTTTATTATCAGCATTGATATTTTCTAGGAATTTAGAACTTTTAATATGCATTTGAATTGTATTTGACCTTATCATTATCTCTTATACATGTTCTTATACTAAAAGGTTTTTGTAATCAAATACATTCCATCAAGTTAGAGTATGAAATCTTATTCTATATAATTCTTCCAATGGAAACATTTGAATACATGAATGAATGTTTTTTATAAGAGCTCTATACCAAAGGTAAATAATGATCAAAATAACTACAAAATTGTCACAGAAAATAATCAAGTATAATTTTTTTTATTAAAACTGGAAATACAGCCTAGTGGTTAACTAGGATTGTTACCCAAGGAGTGTGTGTGTGTTAAATTATCACTATTCTAAACCACACGATAATTTGATTTTGTTTTCATAATTTTTAAAACATCCAGATGTTTTTATTTTATTTTTTTTCTTTTTGATTTATTGAATTTTAAACAATTAAATTGGAAATCACAATAATGATAGTGTAAAATATAGGGGTTCCTAGAGTGAATTATAATGGGTTAGATCATCATTTACATCTGTTCTAAATATTTTAAATCAATTCACAGAACCAATATCATTTCTATATTCACCCTACACTATTTTAATTTAAAATGAAACTACTATTATACTAAAGGGATCCCCTAAATAGACCAAAAATTCCATGCATTCTCCTCAGTGATAGGGAAAGTACAATACTCAATCGGGCGAATTGACATACTCACTCTTCTGGAAGCAATCAAATACTATTATGTTATTCAAATCACATGACTCAAATTTCATGAAGCGTGATCAAAATGGAATAATACATTTATGTGTAACCATAAGAGTGGTATGATAGCATTATTAGATTGCAGAGAAATGATCCCTACCTCCACACCCAACTTCCACTATCACACGAGAATAAAAAATATGGCGAAGAATTAAAGCATAAAATTCATGTGAACCACTTTGATTTCCCTCAAACCACATTCTATGGGTTAATTACATATGATTATAGAGATTTAGATCATTGATAAACCACATAGGTGAAAAAAGATTATGAAATTTTGGTAGAAAATAATGACATAATTAAAAAAATGGAATTACAATTGAATTAGAATTATATAAGGGAAAATTTTAGAAACAATGAAACTACAATCAATATGTTCCATATGATCCTAAGAATGGAAGATAAAAAAATTATTTTTAAGTAGTGGCCTTCTTCTACCTCACCTTCACTGTAGTGTGAAATTGATATTCCCTAGATGGTCTCCACTTGTATAGTTTATATGGTTATAATTAATTCAATTAACTACATCTTCCCCATGATCACATTACAACTTATATAATTTTACAATTACTTTTTACACTTCTTTATTGTGGGTATAGTGACAATTGAGATCAGAACATCATGATTGATTGAAGAATCACATAATGATCTTGTCATGATACATGATGATTCAAGCATGGATCGAGAAATTATTATGGTCTCAAGGGTTTGGGTATGCATGTCACTTCTTTTGGGACTACCTTAAATTATACATCACCTTAAAATATGCATACAGAAAAACAAACATAGTAACATTTTTATCATTAAATTATTAAGTATATATATGTAATCATTATATATATATATATATATATTCATTTTATTTAATATATATCAATATATCAATATATATTTCTTTGTTTCTGTATAGGGGTTCCCCAACATTGGGGTTTCTTCCAGCTAGAGAATGGCTAGGGAAATGCTCTTTATCCCTCATAGTGGTCATGTGTTTCAAGGGTAGCATGATTTGGGTTTAGGCTCCATCATCTGAAAGTTCAGTTCCAGTCTTTAATAGGGTGGCACATTCTTCCTTTAAGGTTTCTGGTGAGCTTGAGTACTTGGTTGAGCTTCAATAGTAGGAATGGTGTGACGGTGGTTCAAAACTTCACCAGGATATCTATCTGTACCTGTCATCTCCTTCACCAGATTGGACATGTCTTGGGGATTTCATTAGAACATGTATGGTTCGATCCACTACATGAACTTGGTGAATGGTTCAGGGGCACTACAAATTTGGTATTCCTGGTTGAGCTTCATCCTTAGGAAAAATTCCCTATACAATGGTCAATTTTTTTCCCAAAATACCTAGATCGGGAAAATATTTCCTGATTTAGGGCTGTTTTTGAGTGGCTAGAAGCATGGGTGTTTTCTTGAACAACACATTCCTTAATGTTATTCTGAATAAAGCGATGTTCAAGAGAGAACCTCCTTCAAAAACTCTATAAAGAAGGTGATATCTTAGATTGTATTAACCCTTCTTAAAAAAATATTTTTATATTTTGTTTTGTTTTGTTATATATATATAATAATTTTTTCTTAAATTATCTGATTAACAGTTTAAATAATAAAAAAACTTTTTTTACTAATTTATAATTTTCTTAAATAGTCCGGGTTGGTGAATTACAAATAATCAATAATTTCTAATATCAAATATAAAAAATGTTATTAATAAAATAAATAATTTTATATTTCAAAATAACTACTAATAAATAATAATCTAATTATTACGAATTATTATTATGAAATACCATTTCATGTCATGTAAATTATTTTTTGTTGATTATATTTACGAATAATAATGATAATAATGATGATGATATATAAAAATACAATAATTTAAATATAATAATAATAATTTTATTATTAGATATAAAATATATTTGGTGTATATTTATTAAAATAATTAATATGTACTTTTTTATTGTTAAAACATTGCATTACTATTATTATTAAAATTTTATTTTTATAAAATAACTACGTTCATAAATGAAATTCAACATGATGATTATTTATAATTTATTTCACTATTATTAAGTATTATTAAATAAATAAAATATAATTATATTATGTTTAAAATTTATAAAAACTATGTTTTTATTTATTATTAATATATTAATTAAATTATAATTATGATTTTTATAAATGAATATTATTTATTATATTCCCTGTACTGATATTTGTACTTATATATTTTTTACAGTAAAGAATGTTTTGTTTAAAAAAATTAATTTTTATTATTTTTTGACATTTCTTTATTTTTAAATTAATTCACATTTGTATGGTCAATGTTTTAAATTTTATATAGATTTCATTTGTACTTTATTTTATGAGAATAATTTTTTGAAAGTTTAAATGTTATGTTTTTAATAAATAATTCTTGTGTCATGTAAATTATTTTTGGTTTGTTATATTAATGATTTTTTAAATGATTTTATATATGTTTAATATATGTTTTAGATTTTAATAGTATTGTACCTATAGTTTATATTTTATAGGATTCTAAATTCACATACATGAAATGTAATAATGTTTCAAATAGGTGACTTTGAAAGCCTAAAAATTATAAAATATAATTAAAATATAAATGAAAGTTGAAATATTGGCAAGGAATATAAAAAATAATTAAAAAAATTCATAAAAACATTGTTGGAAAATAATTTCAATCGTATAAAATATTATTGTTTCAAAACATAACATTTGAACATAATGATTATTTTTACAGATTTGTTTTGTATATTAAATTTCCCTGTTTATTATTATTTTTATATATTTTTTAATTGTTAATTAATTTTAAATTTTACAGTCAATTTTTTAAATTTCACATAGATTTCATTTGTACTATATTTAATCCATATTAAACTTTTAAAGTGTAAATGTTATGTTTCGAATTAATAATGTATGTTTCATGTACATTATTTCTAGTCTTTTATATTAATGAAATTCTTATTATTTTCAAATATTTTAATATGTTTAATCCATGTTTTATGTATCATTTAGATTATAGTTATTGTTTATATTTTATAAGAATCTACGGTAACATACTTGAAACGAAATAATTTTTTCAAGTATGTGACTTCGAATGCCTATAAAATATATAGCATAAATGAAATCTAAATGAAATTAAAAACATGGATTTTAAAAATAACTATTAATTGAAAGTAAAAGGAATGAAAAGGAAATAATTTAAAAAATAAATTTTCACAAAATTTGTTTAGGGAAAACACATATCTATGTACAAATGTTATGTTTTAAATCAATAATTTTTTACGTTATTGAAATTACTTTTTGATCAATTCTTTTTAATAATTTTTTTCATTAATTTTTATACGTTTAGTAAATATTCTAAATTTTATTTATATTTTATTTATTCTTTATAATTCATAGAATTTTAAAGTCACCTATTTGCAACATTATTACATTTCAAGTGGGTGAATTTGGGTGTCTATAAAATATAAGAGTTTGATTAATATAACAAATAAAAATTAATTTACATGACACAAAATTTATTGATTAAAAACATAACATTTACAGTTTAACAAATTAATGGGCATAATTATTATTAAGAATTATTTTATTATTTAAATTATTATTAATTATTATTAATTATTTTTTTATTATTTAATATTATGAATTAAATTATTTATAAATATTAATGGAATCATTAAATATTTTAAATAATTCAATCATAATTATGAATACTGATCTAAATAATATAATTATTAACACAACTACTCAAGTAGTTAATAATATATTTTACAATAAATACTAATTTATTTATTAATATAAAATATTTAATTATTAACAACAATTTCATTATTAAAAATTTATGATACAATTATATAATCATTTATAATAATCAAAATATTAATATAATTAATATTTTATTTATAAATTAATAATAAATTATTATAAATGTTATATATAATCTATTATTTTTGTGTTTAATAATACTTAATAATTATAAAACTAATAATGTAATTAATTATAAATAGTTAATAAGTCAAAACGAATTTATTATTATAATTATTATTTTATAATATAATTATTGTAATAAATTTGAAAATAGAAATAAATAAAATAATATTAATTTTTTTTGTTATTTTATTAAATAAAAACAAAAAAAAATTTCTATCTAATAATATTATTATTATTTTAATATTTATATTAAAATTATATTACTTAACTAAAATAATATTTAATATTAGTATATTCATCATTATTATTGTTAACATTATTAATATTAATATTTGTAAATAAAATAAAAATTATAATTTACATGACACAAAAAATATTTATTAACAATAATTCATAAAAAATTAGATTATCATATTATTCTTATAAAAAAATGGAAAACAATTTAAAAATATATATAACGGAAGGTGTTTTCTATGGTAGACTCTTCCTATGAATTAATACGATGAAGAAACTTTTTCAAGAAGCACCTTTTAAATAAATAATTTATAGAAGGAACTTGAATACAAAGTAACTTCCTCAAATAACCTCTACTATAGGCCCTTATCCATTTATCACTCAATCCCACTAAAAAACTTCATGAGCACTTAATACAGGTTGGTATTTTATTTCCTCACAACTCCATATTGGGAATTTGTTTTTTACCACATATTAGAAAAAATTTCAGATCCTGGTGTGGTGGTGCAGTCATCCTTTTAGGATTGTAGTTCATCTCTTCAATATTGGTGACTAGTGTGACATCTCATAGATGATGATGTTTTTTCCTCATGGATTTTTTTTCAGCATGGTTTGGTGTCATAATCCTCTTCTAGATCCAATCGAGCTTTGGTTGGTGGGGAGGAAGATCTGAGTCTTTCATGGGTAGTGGTGGCTAGGTTAATTGACTGTGGTGCACGGTGGTTTATCAAGGCGCAACGATGTTTTAACTTGATTGAAATAAGGTACACAGTGGTTTTTGGTGGTGTTCAGATCTAGAAATTTTGGTGGCATGTGGAAGTGCAACATTAGTTGAATGCGACAATATCTTCAATCAAAGACAATAAGTAGATCTTCTAATCTAGCAGAAATTTCAATCAGTGGTGGTTAGGTTCATTTTTCCAACAGTGGTGGTTCGGTAGCGCACTAGTAGTGTGAGGAGGAATGGTTGTTCTATGAGTTGTGCTACCCTTGCACAATAGTACTAGAGAGGAAAATAATGGTAGCATGGTGTGATACCATTGATGAATGGTATAAGTTAGTGTGGATGTGAAGTGGTAGCAGTGCGCTACCATTAAGAAGTAGCCGAGTAGGGCATCACATAATGCTAGTGGTCGTAACTAAGTGATACCATTATAGGATAAAGGTAGCTTACAATTTTTTTCTATAATTTTTTTTTACAAAATCATTATTTTTTAGTGAAATATTTTGTTTCAATTAATTAATTTCAAAAAATGATACTACCAATAAAGTACAACATTCCATCCCTAAAAAAAATCCAAAATTCAATAAATTTAATATCAATCAATTAAAAATAAAATTTTCCGAAAACATAATTTATGTAATATAAAATCATATTCCCTAAATTCCAAATTACTATCTTATATATAAAAATTTATTTTTCAATAAACTAGTGGAATTCAATTAATTCACAATTTAATGAATGAATCAAATCATAAAAATATAAAATCTTATTAAAATGTTAATCCCAAATTTAATTCCATTTTTTATTGCATATTTACCATTTTAAATTCGACTGAAAATTAATTCCAATTTGAATTTTATTATTTCCCAATTAAAATAAAATTAATAAATATAATAATTAAATCTAAAAATTTAGGCATTTTATAATTAATATCGAGATTCTTAAATTTAATGAAAAATTATAATTTTACAAGGGATATATATTAAATTAAGGTTATTATCAAAGAATAACATTCCATAATTTTAAAATATTAATCTCACAATACTCCCCAGCACATGAACTAATGCACTCACATGAAATTTTATAAATGAAATCAATGCATTCACAAACAAAATGAAAATAAAACTGTCCTATATTTAAATTAAGAACACAAAGAAATAATAAAAAATATTTTCAACCATTTTTTAAAATATCATGCCTCTTCTGTGAATCAAACCACTTCCACACTACAATTTAGTTAATGTTTTGTGTCTAGGGGTGGATCAAATGATATTTAAGTGTAATCAAAAATTTTAAAAGAGGTACTTCTATTTATCCCTCTTTCTAATGTTTTCTCAAACCATAATTTTTTTAACTATATTAATAAAAATAAAATGAATCTATTATATGTAAACTTCCCCATTAATGGGCTCAAAATTTATCTCACCAAAATGAATTCATTTTGGACTTATACACTTATTCATTTTTTGGTATTTTTTCTCATCCATGTATGCATAAATCCCTATGAAAAAGAACATATTAAATGTTATATAGGGTTACTCACCGACACTGGTTTTCTCTCTCAGAGATCCATTTTAGGCTCTCAATTTCCCATTTTAATTGAGCTTTAGAGGAAATAAATAATAGTTATTTTAGTGGGATCTCTATCTTTCCCCCCTATTAGAGGTCAATTTAATACAAATTATGTTCTAAAATCTTAGTAACCTCAATATATAAAATTGGTTCCACATAAATATTTTCACTCACACTCCCTTTCCTAGATCTAAGACAATAGTTCAATTAAAATAGTGGAAAAGTCATTAAGAAATCATCCATGTTTTAGAGTTTTAGAAATAGCGATTTACTTCAATTTTTGTATGAAACTTTCAAACTAGGCATTGAAGTGATTAATTTGAAAAAAAGTTTGAAAAATAATAATTGATATAGTACAAAATCAATGTAAAAACTGTATTTAGATATATTTTTTTGTTTTTTAACCAATAGACACTATGTACAATTTCCTAATTCTTTTATTTTTTGGAATTTTTTTAAATAAAGACACAAACTAAATTAAAAATTGAAAATTTTCATTTAAAATATTCCAAAAAACTTCTACTTTTTTTTATTTACATATGAAATAACTAACACATAATATAAAAAAAATTTATAGTATGTAAATTTTATATGAAATTTATATAAAAAAGATAAAATATAAACATGTTGAGTTCCATCCTGCACACTTGTTCAAAACTATCCATTTATGTTCCAAAAGACATGTAGAATAATTACAGTGATTAAAATAGTATAAAAGGAGTAGAAACAACTTGTGGTTTATGTATGTCAAACATTTAACCAAATCACTCCCCTAGGTGTGATTCCTTGCTTATTGTAGATAATTAAACTAGCCTCTTGAGTTATGTCCACTTAATTAAAAATGGTATAAATACATAATTAAACATTGAAATTATTTATTTATTTATTAAAAAATAATATAATGAAAGAGAAGGGATAATGAATCATAGGTTTTCCTTCCCACGATGGTTTGTAGTTAGACTTTCCAAATATGGATAATATAGTATCCAACCCAAATACATCTATGTATGGGGGTTTTATTGAAATAACCACCACAATATATTCTTTCTAAAGTTGTATAGCATCACTTCTTGGGGGACCCCTTGAATAGTTATGTGTACTGAGTCCAACACATTAGCAGTGAAAAATAACATCAAAGGTGTGTATGGAAGGATGATGAATGGGGACTACTATTATAGAATATCGGAATTCATATCTTCTTCCTCCAGTGGATCTTCTAGTAATTATTCTTCATTGTCAATAAAAAGAGATTTTGTAAAATGTTCCAATTGAATAAAAGGAAAAACAAGTTGAGTTCATATCAAAATTATCTACATCATGTATTGCAACCTTCCCCACTCTTTTTACATGAGATGTAGCCACTAGGAATTATTATTCTATTTTTACACCCTATATTTGATATTATTATTATTCTATAGGTTATCATATTTTTATAAAACAAAGTCCTCTAGTAATGTATAAAAATGACTAATATTAACACTCAAAAACACATAAAAAATTTTCTTTCTATGAATGTAGTAAAAATAACACGAATAAAATCTACTTACCTCCCATTCACACTCCACATGTGATAGGTCTGTGTCATTAAAACTAGGGTGTACAATTAAAATTTTATTTAGAAATAATTAAATATAAAAGTGACTTGATTTAGAATATCAGCATCAATTTTTTAGCTAGGTTTTCTTATTTTCCCTAAAGTGCCTTGGTAATTGAATCAGAAATGTGTGGGAGAGTGGGATCCTACATCAATTCCACCTCTGAAATGTACTGTATAAGTGTTTTAGGTTTGTAATCCACTGGTTCTCTACTTTTAGTATTAGTTTTATAAAAATAAACCATGGTATTTTCTAATTAATTTATCACATCATCAAAGTGTTCAACAATAAAACTCCTAGGTTCTTACAATTTTTTATAAATAGAGTGATAATCCATTTTAATATTTTTATTTTTTTTGTTAATTTTTTTAGAAGTGTAAATTATTTACATTGTGAAAAGTAAAAAGTGATTATCTGACCTTTCCTATTAGAAATGGCTCTATGTTGATCAAGCAATTGTTACTGGTCACGGTCAAAGAGAATTTTTATTTTATTAAAACCAGGAAAAAATCATAGTGAATGAATGAGATCATTTTATAAAGGTTGTGTGGGGGTCATATTATCACTATTCTAAATCACTTATGTATTTTTCTTTTGTTTTCATAATTTTTTTAAAAAAAATTATTTTTATTTTTGTTTGGTTTTTTATTTTACAAATATAAAATAAATTAAAAATGAAAACACAACAATGAAAGGGTGCAATACACGAGGTCCAAGAGTAAATTTCTGTGGCTTGGATCATCATTAAATTTTTTTATAAATCTTATTAATCAATGGACACACTCAATATCAATTTTCTACACACCCTCAATTATTTTAGCAATGTTTGAAACTACTAATATTCTCAAGGGATACCCAAAATAGACCATAAATATCATTTTGGTCCTTAGTTAATAGACATGTTCCCTCCTCAATCGAGTGAATGGACATAATCACTCTTATGGTATAAATCATGTACCATTATCTTATTCAGACCACACAAATCTACTAGAAATATGTTTGATCATAATGGATAGAGAAATCAAAGTGTAACTAGTATAGGGTTATAATGTCATTAATGGAATTGAGAGTGATGATCAAAACTCTACACTCCACTTCCAATGTAGAATAAGATTCAGAAAAATAGAGTGAATAATTGAAGTATATAATTCACATGAACCATTGTGATTCCCCTTAAACCACCATTAATGGGTCAGTTCTCCATGATCATGGAGATTAAAATCAAAGGGACGCCATAGAGGAAAGAACAGTTGAAGAACTTGGGGAAGAAAAGAATAAGAAAGTTGAATAAAATGAAATTCTAATTGAATAAATAATAAATAATGAAAAATTAAAGAAAGATAGAAACTACAATTTGTAGATGTCAAATGACTGAAACATATTTATAAACAGGGGGATTATTATTCATCACTTCAGTGTAGTGAGAAATTAAGATTACTCAAATGGGATCCAAGTGTATAGTTCTAATAGTTGTGATTAATTCACTTAAGTGAATCATTCCCAGGACCATGTGCACACTTCAAGAATTTTCAAGTGAATTTTTACACTACTTTGAAGGTACAACACCAATTTAGTACTATGTTTTATGAATATTTGAATAATAATAGAATGATCATAGCATATAATGTGGGGATTTGAGAATGGATTGAGAAATTGTACTGGTTTTATGGTTTTGGTCATGGACTTAACTACTTTTGGGTAACACATGCATGAGAGTTCCTATCACATAATGCTTGTCTAGTACAACTCCTCTTCTCCCTCCTCATAATCCTGTGTTTTATTTGTGACATGATTCGTGTTCGACCACCTTTTTTTGCAACCTCAGTTCCATCCTTCAATAGCTTGCCATGGTCTTCCTTCAAGGTGTCTGCTAATCTTGTGAATTTGGTTGAGCACTACAAAAAAAAATTATTTTTCATAGTGCCACCGTTTAACAGCGTTAAATAATAGCAATGATATAGGGTGTACCTTTATCATCACTAAAAAAAGTTCTCATAAAGTGTACTTTTAACAGAAATAAAAAACGTACCGTTAAAAGTATCCCTTTATCAGTTCTTTTTTTAACACTGATAATGGTGCCTCGTTTATTAGTTCTTTTTAGTGGTATTAGATGATCCCCTTTATCAGCACTTTTTTTCTAGTGCCGATAAAGGGGGTCTTTGTCAGTGCATTTTTTACTACCACTAATAAAGGGAATATTTCAAAAAAAATTATCTAAAATAAAATATTCATATATTTATATATTTATATTGATATTAATATAATATATATATTTAATTTGTTTTAAATAAGTTTAAAATAGGACTTTACACAATGATATTTTGTGAAAATGGCTTATAATTTTTTTTGAAAATTTATAAATTAATAATTTTCTAATTATTATCGAGTAATATTCGTTTAATAAAAATTTGAAGAATCAAAAAATCAAAAAATCAATAAAAGATCTAAAATAAGTTTAAAACCTAACTCAAAATTCAAATGGCCATAAAATTTGATATGGGTGTCTTTTTGAGCTCCACCACATGTCAAATCAAATCTTGTAATGAGCTATACACCCTCAATAAACAACTATCACATATTTAGAGTCCAAAAATTCCCAAATGGCCTCCAAAACTAAGGATTTAGTTTGGGTACAACAATGTTTAAACATTCAATGGATTTTTAGCTTCATTTGACGAGGGTATTTTGGCCCTTTTTTAACACGGATTGAATTTATTCCCTGGTCTTACATTCTTATTGATGTTATGGATTTGAAATTTTATCATTTTTTACAATGTATTTTTATTTATAATCAAATATACAAGAGTATATACATATTTTTTAATATATTCACATATAAAAATTTAATTTATTAAATAAAAAATTAAACATATTTAAATAGAAAATATATTTATAAATATATAAGACTTATATAATTAAAAAATAATATCCATTTTATTTAAAAAACAAATATATGACTTTCTATATACCTATATAATGTGTGTATATGTGTCTATATTAGTGTTTGTGTGTATTAACAAACTGATATATATTATATATTTATTATAACATATGAATATACATATGAATATATAATATATATAAATATATATATATATATGCATAATTATACTTACAGATACACATATAAATTATGTATATTCATGTGTATGTATGTTTCAAATATGTATTTATTTATTTATAAAAACAAAAAAAATATTTTATAAATTTATTTAAAACTAATATTATAAATATATATTAATATAAAAATTAATATATAGACAAAAAATATAACTATATATATATAATTAAATAGAAATAAATATATATTAATATATGAATAAATATGTATATAAATAAATATAACTACATATATATTAATAAAAATATATAAAAATATATGATTAAATATAACTATATATATCATTAAATATAGAATAAAATAAGTTGGGTGAGTGGTAAAGGTGCAGGTGCCCAAGGTAGGGGTCTCGGGTTTGAATGCAAGTGGAGGTAGGGGTGCACGAGCAAGTGCAGGTGGGTCAAGAACTATTAAATGGTGGTGGTGAACCTAGTATTTTTAAAGGGGTAAAGGTCATGCATGATGGAGGGGATTCCTAGGACTTTTGAAAGGGGGTCAAGTGATTTTAAAAGGGGGACCCTCGGATTTATAGATTTTTTTTTATTTTTTTATATTTTTTTGACTTTAATCATCTATTTTATAAAATCACTAATAAAAGTGGTCCTTTATCAGTGCTAAATAAATGTTGAAAACACCCTTTTATTTGTGCTTTCATTAATGCTGATAAAATATCCCTTTTATCAGTGATTTTTTAGAACTTATAAAAGGGGCCTTTATCCGTGATTTTTTTAGCCCTGATAAAAGGGACCGCCATTTTAAATGAAGCATTATTATTAGTTCTTTTTTAGTGCTGATAGAATATTTTTTATCACTAATAAAACACTCATATTTTAGTAGAGGAGATTACATGGAATGGATAGAGAAATGGTTGTTTAGAACTTCACTTGGATTTCAATCACCACCCATCATATCCTTCAATAGTTCAAACATAGATCAATGATTTTATTAGGAAGTGGTGGGTTTGATTGACTTGAAGGTTTAGGAGAACAGTTCTGTGGACACACAAATTCAGTTTTCTGATTCGAGTTAGGATCCCTGTGAGGCTGTGCAGTCAAATTTTTGAGATGGCGGATCATCTCCTTGATGATGGTGACAGGTTTGGAATCTCATAGATGATGATTGTTCATCCTTAGGGGTATTCTACAGCAAGGTTCATTAGATTATTCTTCATCTATATATAGTAAGGTATCAGGCATGAGGTTCAGGTCAATAATATTAGAATTGGTGGTTTAGTTGAGCATTAATAGTGTTTAATTTTCATGTGGGGGTGGTTCGGTCGATTGTTTGTAGTGTGAGGAGGAACATTGGTTTTATGGGGCATGGAACTATCACATGGTAATGGCGTGGGATGATAAACATGTTTTTTATTTTGGTATGTTCCTACCTCCACTGTTGGAATGGAGGTTTGATAATTCTAGACTTGGGTATCTTACTTGTGTGTATTTGAAGCCATCAACGGTGCCTACTCTGAAGATTTTTCATTATATCTATTATGTTTTTTTGGTGTGTGATTTTACAGCTATAAATATGTATATTTTGTGTTTTATTTTAACAATAAGAGAGAGGAAATAAAACTTATGTTCCCACTACTTATATTTTTGTTCCTGTAAAATTATCAGGATCACCTCTAGTGATCTGCTTCCATGTGCATCTTGTTTTTGCTGCTGTGAGACCACCATAAGGGGTATCAGAAGAAGGTTAAAGGTGAGTTCTAACAAAAAAAGGGTCAGTAAGACCTACAACAAATCTATTTCATTGATACTTTATACCAATATTTTTCAATGACTAGAGGAGGATGAAAATGATTGGATAATACTATTCATTTGGCATGAAGTTTTTTTAATACCCACATTAGATTATCTTTTCTCCATTTGTCAAAAAAAGGGAGTTGAAAATGTGGAAGGTTTCATTTTCTCAGGTCCCTTTTATGAATGATTTTCCCATGGTTTTGTTATGATCCCCTAGGATGTTTCCTTTATTATTTATTAAACAAAAAAGAAACAAATATTCTCCCCACACCACATCCCATTTTCATCCCATTCAAAAAAAAATCCAACCACCATCCTTGATTTCTCACCCAAGATTTTATAAAAAAAATCATTAAGTTGTTTTTTCATTAACAACATTAGCTCTCTAAATCATTAAAATATATTTTTTACCTTCATTTAATTGTATTCAAAAAATAATAATTGTTTGGAATTCTTAAAAAAATATCAGGCTGTAATTCCAAAAAAACAATAATAGGTCATGCTTCTTAAAATAAGAAATCAATTTTGATGTTTGAATCCATGAAACAAAATATACTCTACCATTCTAGATATCTACATATATTTTTCATCAAAAAATAGTTTATCAACATGGAGAATGAATTTTTACAATCTATGATCCTGAAGATGATGAAAAATAATTATGAAAATTGGTGCATCAAAATTAGAGAGAACATGGAACCCAATATGTCATGGACATCGTGGAGGATGGATACCCCAAGACAAAATCCAAATTAGCAGAGGATGCTCTATAGATGTTCAAAAAACCACTCTTCAGGAAGGATGAAAGAGGGAATGTAATGAAGAATATTACATTTATCAAGGCCTTGATGAGTGACTATTGAAATAATATCTTTATCACAATCATCTAAGGAGATCTAGGATGCTCTTCTCAAAGCATTATAAGGTCCCAAAAAAGTGAATAGAATTCATCTTCAACCTCTTCTAGGGGAGATTGAATCCTTGTTTATGAAATCTTATGAAACTATTGGTGAGTATTATACTTGTGTAATGGTTTTGGTGAACCAATTGCAAATAAATGGAGAAAATATTACTGACATGTAGGTATGTGATATAATTTTGCGATCCCTTGATCAAAAATTTGATTATATAGTTGTTTTCCTAGAAGAAACAATGGACCTAAAGATAATATCTATAAAAGAACTCATGGGATCTCTATAATCCCACGAACGAAAGGTGAACCACTGGAGATAAATTAATGTAGTGGAACATTACCTACAACTAATGTTTTATCTCAACAAATCTGAATAGAAGAATGGGGAAATCTTGAAGAACTTGAGGTAGAAGATTCCATGGATAAAAATTTTATCCATGAAGTGGCTGATGGGGATGACATGGTGAAAAAATCCCATTTCGAGGAGTCCATGAATATCGAACCTATACTTCATGAGAATGTGGATGAGGAAGAAGGGGAGGATTCATAAACCACTAACTAGAAAAATGAATTCTTTAATGATATAATTGTCAAAAATATGGATACTATAAAAATCAAAGTTTTTATAAGAAACCCATGGATACTGACATTGAGTATGCACATATGGGTGAAGTAGAAGATCCTTTTGGTGAGTCCCATGTGTTGATGGAACACACATTGGCACAGAATCAGGGTATGTGGTATCATAACTCTAGAGCTAGAAACCACATTGCAAGGAATATACACTTATTTACGAACATCTATGAGAGGGTTCATGGAGATATTTAATTTGGTGATCTTTCAATAACATTTTTTGTGGAAGACGAGATATTATGATCAAGAAAAAATACTGAAATCATTCTTTCATCTCCAATTTCTACTATATACCCGACATAAAGAACAGAATATTAATTGTTTGGTAATAGGTGGAAAATGTATTTCACATAATCCTTTAATATAAACAAATGATTATTTTTGGTGATAAAGGAATGATGATCATTAAAGAACCAATAGAAAAGAATCGAATATTTCCACTCATGATCCAACCCGACTTAACAAGGTGTTTGGTGATGGTATGTGATGATAAAGACTGGATATGGCTTCTCAAGTTCGGGTATATAAAATTTCAATGATTAATATTACATGGAATAAAGAATATGATGAATGGGATTCAAATCATTCAACACCCAAATGAATATTTTGAAAGATATTTCTAAGAAAACATCATAGAAATATCTTAGTAATAATGGCCAACTAGAAAGATGCAACCCCACTAGATTTAGTTCACACCGATGTGCTAGGTCCATTAAATACAAAATCAGATGAAAAAATTGGTACTTTTTTCACATTTATCGATGATTACAATAGGAAAACATGGTTATATTTTCTCAACATGAAGTCATAAGTGTTTAGAATCATCATAGAATTTAAGGTGTTGGTGGGAAATCAATGTTATCATCACATAAAAACATTACGGCCTGCTCGAGTTGGGGAATACACCTTTGATGTTCTTAAAGAGTACCACAATATGTATGGAATTTAGCACCAGCTAACGCTTTCTTACACACCTCATCTCAATGGAGTAGCTGAAAGGAAAAATCTCACAATTATCAACATGGAAAGAGGCATGTAGAAAGAAAAAATAGTTCCCATGATATTTTTGGGATGAATAATATGTATGTGTAGTGTATCTACTCAATATATTCCCAACTAAATATCTTAAAGAAAAGACACATCATCAATAATGGATTACTCACAATACATGTGTTATTAATCATATAGTTTCTGGTTCTATTACCTATTTCCGGATACCAAATGAAAAATGAACAAAGATTAAGGGAAAATTAGTGAAGTGTGTCTTTATGGGATACAAAGATTGTGAAATGGGAGACCGTCTATATAAACCCATCACCAAGAGGAATATATTCAATAGATATTTTATATTTGATGAAAAGGTGTCATGGAAGTGGAATCAATATGATGAATGAAGAGAGGTACGACTGCCTCTAGAAGATGAAGGAATATTTGAAAAAGTTCTATTGAAGGACCTAGGAATTGAAGAACCACTAACACTGCCACAACATACTCCTACATCTGAAGAAATTGAACATGAAATTTCTTATATTCGTCCCCAAAACATTCAATTCCTTAAAAATATATGTGAGAGAAAAGAACCAATGGAGGGGTATTTAAATATTTATTATATCTTTGAAATTTAAAACCATGTTATCTTCATGGAAGCTAAATCCATTGAAATATTGAATAAAATGATTGATGAGGAAATATATCCTAGTGTTGCAATTAAAGGCTATAAGCAAACGGAAGGCTTTGACTATGGTCAAGTCATTGAATCGGTTGTCCAGCCACTGAGATGTGATGAAATATCATGGGTTGAAAGGAAAACATGATTAAGAAGGATGTTGAATGATAAACATGTTTTTTTGTCTATACCTACCTCCACTATTGGAATGGAGCTATGACAATTCCAGACATGGGTATCATACATCTATGGATCAAAAGGCATGGGTGACACATACTATGCAGATGTTTACTTATCTCTATTTTGGTTTTGTTTGGTGTGTGTTTAAACATATAAATATATGAATGTTGTGTGTTGTATTTTAAAGAGAAAGAATAAATAAAACTTGCGTTCCCACCACTACTATTTTTCTTCTCGTAAAATTATCAAGATAACTTCAGGTGATCTTCTTTCATGTGTGTCTTGTGTTTTCCGTTGTGAGACCTCCATCAAATGGTAGAGTGGGATGGGCTTGTAGCAGGGTGTGATACTGATGAGTACTGATAGTATTCATATTGGAGGTGGAGCAGCAGTAGTGTGTTGCGTTCGAGCAGTAGCACAACAGGGCAGTGCACTATGGAAGTGGGGAAGCATGGTTCTACCATTGTGGGCATGTAGTAGAACACAATTTTTTTTCCATTGCACCATAATTTAATAAAATATACATTTTTTTCAATTTTTTATTTTGTTTCAATTAATTAATTTAAAAAATGATAAAACAATTAATTTATGAATTCTAGCCTTCTAATGAAAATTTTAAAAGCATTAAACTTAATATTAATGAATTACAAATATTATTTTTTAAAAAATAATTTCAAAAATTTAAAATCACATCCATTAAATTTAAATTAATCAGTTGATAAATAAAAAATGGGTTTTTCAATAAATTTATGGATTTTAATTAATTTAAAAAAGAGTGATAGAGTTAAATCACAAGAATATAAAATCCATTTAAAATTTTAATTCCAAAGATAATTCCATGTTCTATATTGGATATTTACTATTTAAAACTTATTTAAAAAATTATTTCAATTTCTTTTTTATGGATTCTAAATTTACAAAAATTAATAATATAATCATTACAACAAAAAATGATCCATTTAATAGTTAATGTCAATATTTTCAATTTTCATAAAAATGATTTTTTACCTAGGAATTAGATTAAATTTGAGGTATTTCAATGAAAAATGGACAATTTTTTTGAAATTTTAAGCTCACATCTCCCATATACTTGGAAAGTCAAGGGAATGCAACCTCAATATTTCGTAAAAGGTTTGAACATTCCTTTAATATTTTCTATCAGTTTTAGGATGGAAATCAATGCTAAAATGATGTTTAATATCAAGAGCCTTCTAGAGACTCTTCAAGAATTACATTGTATATTGTGGATCCTGATTAGAAATAATTGAAATAGGTGCACCATGAAGTCTTACAACATCATTAATATACATTCATGAAAGGAACTTAAGTGGTAAATATTCTATAATAGAAACTAAATGTGAAAATTTTGTTACCCGATCAATAATAAAACATATAGAATCATTATTTGTCGGTTTTTTCAGTAATCTAATGAAACATTCCATGGTAACATCATCCCCTTTATAAATATTAATAGGAAGGGGTTGAATGAATCGTATTGGATTATATCTCTTAATTTTCACCTATTAACAAACAAAATTACATGACACATAATCAAAAATTTCCCACTTCATATTATCCCACCATAAGTATACGTTTAATTTATTATACATCTTAGTGCTACCAGAGTTTATTGTGAAATAAATGCTTTGATAAAAATAAAAAAAAATTAAATTATATACATAGGTATAGATGGAACACGTAGTTTCATTCCAAATTTTAGAACACCATCTTTAGAAATAAAAATTTCCAATTTCCCCTCTTTAACAACATTAATTTTCTTTTGAAAATTCACTTCATTAGTTTGAGAAATTTTTATATTTTCCAACAAATATGGTTTGGAGATCATTTGAAAAAGGAGTGTTGTCTCTCCTTCCTTAATAATAATCATAACCATATTTATTAGATCCATGAACATTGGATCCCTATCTATCCTCATTTTAGTAAATAAATACAAGATCATTCATGCTCAATGAATGTGTGATATTATTTTCCATCCTTATGTGGTAGTGTATTGAATAAACACAATCATTGAGTTTCTTATGTAATAAACTTTTCCTAATGTAGATAAATTTCTATTAAAATATGCATTTTTAACTCTTCTTTTCCATGCATATCTCACATATTTCATAGTAGATATAATATATCCATAAATTCAAATAAAAATATTGTAGCTTCTTACTAAAAATCAAGTATTTTATGGTTTTCATCATGAATGATTAACTTCCATAATGTATAGGCAATACATTTATCATTCCATATAAGGGCCCAACCAAGTCCCTTCATCTATGCATTACTATATATCACAAAACAATCATTTATCATGGGTAGAGTCATAATAGAATCATTCAACAATCTATAATAAATTCATCAAAACATTCATGAAATTATTTTCTCCATATGAATTTAACCCCTTTACAAGTAATCCTGGTTAACTGGTAATCCATTCAAGAATTTTATTGAAAAACTCGTAGATATTAACCTATCAAACCAATGAAACTATGTACCATGGTTATGCTCTTTGGTGTAGGACATTATTTGATTTCCTTTTTCTTTATAGGATGAAATTAGATTCCATACATGGAGAAAATATGGGTAAGAAAAGAAACATTTTGATGCCATAATTCACACTTATTAAATTCATAAATAATTATTTTCTTTTAAGAGTATCAAGAATGATCCTCAAGTGATCTTAATAGTCCTTAAATATATTATTGTAAACAAATATATCATCAATAAATACCAAAACAAAATCCTGAGGATATTCTTTGAATACATTATTCATTATATCCAGAAAGAAATAGGGTTCATTATTCACTATATTTTGAATTGCTATAAACTATTAACTTATATACCCTATACAAAATGTTGTCTTCCAAATATCTTCAATTTTTACTAATAATGGATTATTGCAAGAAAAAAGTTCAATCTTTTTGAAAAATAATTATCATCATGAAGTCGATCGAATAAGTAATCAATGAGATGTTCAAGATACTTTTTATTCATTGTATTTGCATTGATTTTCCTATAATAAATTCATAGTCTGATATATCTATCATTATTATTAATGAAAAGGGAAATGTATCCCTATAGTGAACCACTAGTTAATATAAATACCTCACTATACAACTCATATATATGCTCCATCAATTCCACTAATTATACAATGTAAATTTTATAGGTATTATTTGGTATTGGTTTTGCATCAAGGACTAAATTAATGGAAAACTCAACTTCACACTCTAGTGGATGTCTATTAAAGTTATTAGGAAATACATCAATATATTCTGGTAAAATAAGTACATCCTCAATTTTAAGATTAACTTATTAATATTTTGTTTTTAAATTCTCATATTCCCCTAGAATCAAAACCAAAAGAGCTACTGGGGGTGGATGTAGACACGAATCAAATGATGAAGTCTCGCTTCTATAGGTAAAGAATTTCACATTTTCATCATGAATCTTAATTATCACGTTTTTTAATAAATTTTAGTTTATGTTTTGAAATCCATTCCATATAAAGGATTATATAAAATTCAACTGTTGGTACACTATTGAGTTCTACAAATAGTGAATTCTTAATTGTCATCATGGGAACTGACTGACATATCCTTCTTACAGTGAGACTTCCTCTAGGATTCCTGAATGATAAAAATATTCCTAAGGTTCTTGGGCGTTATCTAATTTACATAGAAAAAATGGAAGATATAATGGATTGTGGAGACCCTAAATCAAATAAATATTTACCTAAATTTGAGGATATGTTTAATGTACATTCAATAAAATAATTAGAGACATCAACCTTAGTTTTTAGGAAAACATAATCTTATCCATGATCCCTTGGATTTTAAAAAAATAAAAATAAAATTTAGATTGATATAATAATTTGAATAGTGTCTTATCACCTTAAAGGTAAATCATTTCATATTAAAATATTCTTTATATCACTTTCAATCATGGGAATGGTGGCATTTCTCTCCACACTTGTATCAAACTCAATTTTGGGAAAGCATGTTTCATAGTGTTTCTTTCCATATTTATTACAATATAGAAATTATAAACTTACATTATTCCATTTTTTGTGTTTCCTTTTCAAGAGTTCTTATCCACCCTTTTCTTGTCCTTCAATCTTTCAGAGCCACAAGAGATGGATAATTATTTCACTATCTTGATAAGAAATGATGGCATTTTCTAAGATGATTGGATTTTTTTGGAGAATAGATCCCTTAAAATAATTATCTTAAGAACATTAAGGAAATGATCAATCTTCCTCTTTGGATTAGTATTTAGTCCATAGTATGCTTACAACCCTCTCAAGTTGGATTCTTACATAAAAACGTTTTACTCATCCTTTTGTCTCATACTCAAGAATTGTGTCTCTATATCCTCTTGTTTCTTATGAGGAATGTATTTTTTAAAAAGGGTACCTTAAAATCCTTTCATTCCATGATTTATTTTTATTTCTTTTCCTTGGTGTTTCAAATCAATGAACACACTAGATCCACATATCCCGAGAGATGATAAAATATAATGACAACCTTATACCTTTCATTACCTACCAAAGAGAAAAATATATTCTCTATTGAACTAATCCAATGTTCATCGATAAATAGACATTTAGTTCCATTGAATGACTAAGGTTACTGATCCATTTAGTTGTAAAACATTGTTATAATGAACTTTGGACTCATAGTCTACTCCATACATGTATTTTTTTGGATATAATCTTACTATAAATCCCATTATGGTTATAATTTCATTAGTTACATCTCTAGATTCATTATTGTTCCCTCAAGGGAAATCCCTAGATGGTTTAGGTGTATTAATAAAGTTCACATTCTATCCTCTAGGTTCTATTAATAGATAATTACATACACTAGATTAGATCATAGCATTATGGAACATAATTTATAATCTCAAAACTAATGAAACACTTAATAAAAATTAAAAAAATTATTCTTAGATAATCCTAATATCATATTTTTTTATCTGGTATAATTATCAAATAAAAATATTTTCAAATTCATTATAATGGTTTGTAAGGAAAATTTGAACTAACCCAAGCATACCCCATAGAAGAGTCAAACCATGTGTGTAGAAATGCCCATTATTTTGGACCATGTGATTATTAAGTCAAATCCCAATGCACTGATTTTTGAGTAAATATCCATAGGTACAACTTTTACTTATCCAAATACAGTTATAGTATACCAATATATATTTATTTATTTGAAAACCACATATTCTCTAACTTTCCAAATCATTAGGATGTTATCCTATACTGAGACGTATCCTTAAAATCCGTCATTGGTCTATATTCTTGAATATGTGTTTTGAAAAATCATGTACCCTATGTTTCATAAAAAAATATTTTGATGACAACTATAAAGAACCCTTCCTAGGTAGACTAGAGTTGGTGGTTATATTATTATATTTGAACTAGATTCATGGAATGTCATCCTAAAGGATAAAATAGTTTAATAGTTTTGGATAACAAAATACATACTTGAATATTACAATATAATTGAAAACATAAAATTCGACATAGTGTTTTATTTGTGTATAACATTATTCTGGTTAGAACATCCAAACAAATCAATCGTAACACACCTCTTGGAATCATGTTGAATAGAAAGATAATAAATGGGGGAGCTCATATGTTCTATAAGGGTGTGTTTATAATAAATGTTACCATGAAAACATAAGGTAAAAGAAAGTATTATAAGGTAATTAACTAAAACACATTCCGTATAATAAATAACATGATCATAAGGAATATTATGTTAGGAATATGTGATGACCAAATAATGCTATATAAATTATCATATGTGCTTGAAATTTATCTGTGGATATCTTAACTAATCAAATTATCACAAGGACATCAACAACTAATCTAATAATGAGGGAATGTATAATGTTGTACATGATAGCCATATGGTCAACACCTTAAGCTAATGCATATTACTGAAATTGGTAAGGCCTCATCCAAATACCCATGCTATTTTTGTCTCATGAGACCTTCAATGCATCTAGGGTCTATAATGAGCCCCAACCATCACTTACTAAGTCCTATAAATTACACATATGAAGGGGGGGTCATATTGAATATCTATCATATTAAATGTTCACAATTTCCCCAACAATTAAACATTATCATAAATGATTTAGAGTAATATAAAAACTAGTATAAAAATAGTATGTCCCCAGTAAAAATGATCATAAAACATCCATATAAATAATATGGATATTATCATCACTACATATTCCAAATGGATAATAAGAAAAATGAGGTTTTTTTCAATAATTAATGAAAATACCATAGAAATTTACATAAAAATTATTAAGGAAAATACCCTTTTCAATTTGAAAATCACTTTCAAAAACTAAATATTTCCTGAATATTAGGGAAAATATTCTTTGAAAAGAATCATTGAAAATTTTAAAGGAAGCAATAAAGAAATGAGCTATCATGATGTTGAGTAATTCCATACAAGCTTGTAAAAAATATTCCTTCCTCACTATTGTAAAATGGTTAAAATTTAAGTCATTTAGAAAATGAAAAAGATATTCCATTCAAACCATTTTTTAAAAATTTGAACATGGGTAAAAATGTCTATATTACATTTTTTGGAAATTTTTTAAAACATTATTGAAAATATTTTTAGATAAAATATATGTGTAAGAAAAGGAAATTTGGACCAAAGAGAGAAATAATTCATATTTTATTAATAAAATTTCTAAACCATTTTAAGTACCAAAGAAAGAAATTTTTTAATATTACGTGAAAAGGTTATGAATAATCAAAGGTTAAATAAACTCATGATTTTATTGAAATATAAATCATAATATTTCATCATAAAAAACATTACCATAGACAATCCCAATGAATTGTCAAGACCCCCTCCCACCAACGATGCCACTCCTGAGCTGAAAATAGTGAAAGAGAGATAATGACCCCCGAGTCCCGCCTCCAGTAGGCCATGGGGTGGCGACTAGCACCAAGGGTATGAGTTTTTACAAATATGGGAGGCATTAACCTTTTTATTGTTTAATATCAGGAAATATGACAAGTCAAGCACCAAAAAAGAAAAGAAAAAAAGTATAGAAATAAACCCAAACCAATCCCACATGCATGTTTAAACAATTCTGAAACAAAGTAAAAGTACATGAAAGCTCAAAAGTACAATACCAAAAGAAACAAGAGTATAGAAAACTGCAACAACACCAACTGCCCAACTAGTAGGGTCCCGTACGGCCCTGGTAGTCCTCATGGAAAACTAAAAGTAAACGTAGGGTGAGCATAAAAGTATACTCAGTAGGGAAACCTAAATCTCTCGTGCACAAGTAGGGAGACATCCTAATGCCCAGTGAGAAAATAGAAGAACGAAAACCTAGCAAGGAATCTATCCACCCAGCCTCACCAGTCACACTCACCAAGTAACACAAGTCAATAGAGTATAGTAGTAATATTATCGAAGTATGGGTACCCTGTACCACCTTCCCACTGCATACTGCTCAAGCCCTCGCGCCTAATGCTCCGATGCTTCCCCCTCTTCCTAAGCTAGTGCTGCAACTTTTCCATACGAAGCTCGAGCTAGTGCCAGAACCTGGCTATACGAAGCTCATAGTAACTCTCCGACACAAAATCCTCGGCCATCACCACATCTCATCCTAAAAAAACCTGGGAACCACATCACATCTCATCCCGAAGATTCTTGGGAAACATCTGTCGTAACCTGCCTAATGGATCTTGGGCTATAGAACCTGGAAGAGGGAGCATAGGAAAGAATAATAACCATCCATCCATAATGTCCTTTGGATGTTGGGAATAACCCCCCCCCCCCCCGTCCCACGGGAGTTCGACACGTAGTGATCTACACGGGTGGGGTGCGTAAAGAAACATAGAAAGATACCGATTTATATATTTATATCAACCACTCTGCCTATCCTAAGGATTCTACTCAAAATAGCTGAGCACAAGCCTTGGCACTTCTACATCGAGAGTATGCACACAACAAGAAATCCCCAAACCCCATTTATGTTTTCATGTTCAACACCTTTAGTTTTCAATTCTTTTAACTATTGGGAAACTATCAACAACCAAACCAAAATGAGTGTTCATAAAATATATCCCTGCCAACAACAACAAAAGTAAGGGAAAACACAAGCAATCACATACCAACTCCTTAACAATTTTATTATCATATCCATATTTAATTCATTTCCATCACAAAACCCCATCATTCATTTATTAACAAGTTCCACATATAAATTCATTTTCCACATTCCACATTTCTATTACTTTTCCCCCTTATATAGTCCACTACTAACCACTTTAATAATATTCACTACCCATCTTACAGCCCTGCTGCCAAACATCATATCACACAAAAACCCAAAAATTACCACTTCACACATCCCATAACAAAACCAACCCAACACTAAAATGTTCATTATTCCATTTTGTTGAACCGGGGTGATCACACAAGGGTTTCGAGTTTTCATTTAATCAACCAGATTTACGTTCCTAACCAATTCCATATTATGGAGAAAAAAATCCACCCACAATAAAATCCATAAGGAGAGGGAAACATTTAATTGCGCAAGCAAAGTCCCCCAACGACCGTGATTTTTAGTATATAGAAGCCTATTCAATTTACAACATAATCACATAATAAAAAAAGATAGAATAAAAACAGACACAAACTTCCCCATCCCTATTCTTTAACTAGTTATTATGTTTATTTACTGGTTCAACTGTATCCCTCGAAAACAAGAAGACACCCACCCCGCATGATGTAAAATTTTGAGAGACAAAGGTGAGATCCCTACCTCAACAGGTTCCGATGTCCTTCTACGAACATGGCCACCATGATCACAATGCTTCTCCTAGAACGACTGCACCCACCAAGGACGTCGCGACACCACCAAATCAACAACACAAGAAACTCCCTCAACACGGAGATCACATGCCATAGAATGGAAAGAAATTGGGAGAAGTAGGATCAGAAAGAGAATACAAGAATATAGGTTTAACATACCTTTTTAGAGTCGTTCGTCAAAGACCATCGTTCCCATTAATTATCTGTTGTATCCTCGGTTTGAAACTATGGAGGGGAGTTTGAAGAAGTTGGAATAAAATAGGGTGCATGATGTTCTCCTCTCTAACATGATCCCACAGTCACTGACAGATCGACGATCAGAGTCCGGATGAAGAAGGTAGGAGTAAGGCTTCTAGGTCATCCAGGAGCGTCACCGTGCGGAGAAGAATAGAGGTCCGTAAATAACATCTGCTCCTCTCTTATATAGGAAATGAAAAGGTAAAATGATACAAAACGTGTATTAATGAATACACAACGTGGCCGTATGACTATTACACTGTTTGACTGGTTAACACACGACACGTCACACAGTTTCCATGCGTTTAATGATAATGTTAATAATAAATTAATATTAGGCATTTCTTTGACCCGAGACAAAATTCATAAAAATATTTTCATCATTGGTCTTAAAATGACCATATTAATTTTAGGGTTACACAGTCGCTGGAGGTTCGTCAAACGGATATCGTATGAAGGAGTTATCATCAAATTAAGATTTGTTTAACCAATTAATAATAATAATAATATTATATTATTTAATAAAAAGAGAGGATATAAGTCTCTCTCCAATCACAATTTTCAATTCAGTCACACCCAAGACATTCACTTCCCATGCGCCTCACATGGGATTTTGATTATTTTGTTTATTTATTTATTAATATAAATAATAGCAAATAAGACCTCAAAATAAGTGGTTCTATGCTGAACGTGTAGCGCCCCCATCACCTTAATTACTTTCCAAAAATTATATATAGTATTGATAATAAGAGAAAAGGAGCCATTGGGCTCTCCCCTCCTCAAAAATATACACAACAATGCGCCTCACCATGACCCTCATGCACCTCATGGTAAATTTATTTTATTTTATTATTTTATTAATTATCATTAACTAATAACCATTAATAAAGTCCAACTATCCATCAAATCAATGCTCACACCCCTTTTTGAATACATTTAATTTCATTTACCAATCACACACATATTTGTGTCACCATTATCATTATTATTTAGTAAAATAATAATAACAAATCTCCAATTAAAATTTATTAACTCATCACCAATTAATAATAATAATTATTATTATTATTGACGTTCGCCGCATTGACCATGTTAAACCACCCCGTTGGATATTTGAGTCTGACCATGCCACGTCAATGTCGCGTAACATACGTCTATTTAATTATTCAATTATATTTATTTTTATTTCACACTGATTAAATTGAAACCACTTTTATTAAATTAAAACCATTCAATTTAATAAACCCAACATAATTTTATGCCACCATTGTTATAATTATTTTACATAATAATAATAATGAACTCACCTTTAATTTTAGTAACACACCACCAGGATTCCACTGCCCATATTCATTTATTTGTTTTCAATTAATATCATAACTCATTTTATTAATTTCTCATTAATATTATGAATAATAATAATAACACAAAACCTATTATTATTATTTTAATTTAACTCCAACAATTACTCAATTAATTTTAAATTTCCCACCTTATTAAATTCTTATATAAAATTAAAACCCCTTTTAATTTAATTAATCACAGAGTTAATATTACCGTTTTTATTATTTAATATAATAAATTGACAAATAATCTTTTAATTTTTATAAATTCTTATTCATTTTTATCATTAATAATTATCATTATTACACGCGATGTGTTGACCACATCCGACTTTTACAAAGGAATGGACCGGAGGTCCGAGCCATTACATCAGATACCTCTCAAAACATTCTTGTCCTTGAGAATTAAAAACCAAACCAAAAGAAAGAAGGGGTCTGAACAACCACACCACAAGATATCTCTCAGGGCACTCGTTATAATAGGAAACAAACCAACAACCCTAATAATATGAGTTAGGAATCCATTTTCCCATGTCGAGATATTATTCACTTTAGGTGGCACTGACTCACCTGCACGGGTTTAATCACATACACATTAATGTGTATAGATTAAGGATTAAGTCTTCCCACATCCATATATTAGTATTTCTCACTTACACTACCCCCAACACTGCACAAAACAACCAACCCGCTTCCCAAACAGATGGCTTGGGAAATTCCTTCTCCCATGTCGAGATATTATCCACTTTAGACGGCACTGAATCACCTGCATGAGTTTAGTCGCATCCATATTAATGTGTCTCGATTAGGGATTAGGTCTTCCCCTCCCCACATGATAGGGATCTTCACGTACATTTAAAGAAAAGAGGGAAAAACATAGCATTAAAAACTCACAAAACAAGGTCCAGGCCCAAAGAATGAAAAAATAGAGTTCCAACAATGGATTGTAATTCTCCCAAACAAAACATAAATGAAAGAACTCAAGAAAACACATACACATCTCTATCGATCCCTGGTCCTTCTAGAGATTTCACCTCTCCTGCATGCAACTATCCGCGCCTAGCTCCTCTTGATCGATCCTCCACTAATAGATCATAATTGCATACTAGTCCTCAAATGCCCGAGTCACCGGTGGACAATGTATAGGTTCCATAACCGTACTCATAACAAGGAACACGTAAGCCCAAGTGGCAAGGAAATTTCCTCAAGGATTCATTTTATCACTTTATTTCAATTTCTTTCCCAGAACACCCAAATTAAGTAAAACACAAACATGATGATTCATGTACCTTCCCTAGGGTCTCTTCCCTACAATCAATGTAGTCTCACGTGGTCGTTCGGTAGGCTCAGAGTCCTTGCATCGGATCACGTGGGCCCTAAAATACCGTGTCCTAGCCGGTCTTCCCTGGCCTATGTCACGCACCAAGATTAACCAGCACTGTTTCCCAACCATCCCATGTAATCCTCACTGTTCCTAACTCCAAACTTCATCCTATCACCCAACCATCAGCTCTGATACCATTCTTTCATGACCCCCTCCCACCAAAAATGCCCCTCTTGAGCTGACAATGGTGAAAGGGAGATAATGACCCCCGAGTCCCGCCTCCAATAGGCCCCGGGGTGGCGACTAGCACCAAGGGTATGAGTTTTTGAAAATATGGGAGGCATTACCCTTTTTTTATTTATGATCGGGAAATAGGACAAGTCAACCACCAAAAATGAAAAGAACAAGAGTATAGAAATAAACCCAAACCAATCCCACATGCATGTTTAAACAATTCTGAAACAAAGTACAAGTACATGGAAACTCAAAAGTATAATACCAAAAGAAACAAGTGTATAGAAAAATGCAACAAATACAACTGTCCCGACTAGTAGGGTTCCGAACTGCCCTGGTAGTCCTCCTGGAAACCTGAAAGTAAACGTAGGGTGATCATACAAGTATGCTCAGTAGGGAAACCTAAAGCTCTCATGCACAAGTGGTGAGACATCCTAATGCACTGTGAGAAAATAGAAGAACAAGAACCTAGAAAGGAATCTATCCACCCAGCCTCACCAGTCACACTCACCATGTAACACAAGTCAATAAAGTATAATAGTAATATTATAAAAGTATGGGTACCCCGCACCACCTTACCACTAGATACTGCTCAAGACCTCATGCCTAACCCTCTGAAGCTTCCCCCTCTTCCTGATCTAGTGCCGCAACTTGGTGACACGAAGCTCGAACTAGTGCTGCAACCTGGCCATACGAAGCTCATAGTAACCCGCTGGCACACAATCCTCGGCCATCACCACATCTCATCCCGAAAACACCTGGGAACCACATCACATCTCATCTCGAAGATTCTTTGGATACATCTATCATAATCTGCCTGATGGATATTTGGCTATAGAACTTAGAAGAGGCAGTATAGGGAAGAACAGTAACCCGCCATCCATAATGTCCTTTGGATGTTGGGAATAACACCCCCGTCCCATGGGTGTTCGGCACGTAGTGCTCAATGCAGGTGGGGTGAGTAAAGAAACATAGAAAGATACAGATTTATATAATTATATGAACCACTCAGCCCATCCTAATGCTTCTACACAAAAGATCTGAGCACATGCCTTAGCACTGCTACCTCGAGATTATTCACACAACAAGAAATCCCCAAGCCCCATTTATGTTTTCAAGTTCAACAGCTTTAGTTGTCACTTATTTTAACTATTGGGAAACTATCAACAACCAAACCAAAATGAGTGTTCATAAAACATATCCCTGCTAACCACAAGAAAAGTTAGGGAAAACTCAAGCAATCACATACCAAACTCCTTAATAATTTGATTATCATATCCATATTTAATTCACTTCCATCACAAAACCCCACAGTTAATTTATTCCCAAGTTCCACATATAAATTCATTTTCCATATTCCACATTTCCATTACTTTTCCCCCGTATATAGTCCACTACTAACCACTTTAATAATATTCACCACCCATCATTGCAGCCCCGCTTCCAAACATCATATCACACAACAACCCAGAAATTACCACTTCACACATCCCATAACAAAACCAACCCAACACTAACATGTTCATTATTTTGTTTTGTTGAACCGGGGTGATCACACAAGGGTTCCGATTTTTTATTTAATCAACCAGCTTTACGCTGCTAACCAATTATATATTATGGAGAAAAAATTCCACCCATAATAAAATCCAGTAGGAGAGGGCAACATTTAATTGCGCAAGAAAATGCCCCCAACGACTGTGATTTTCAGTAGATAGAAGCCTATTTAATTTACAACATAATTGAATAATAAAAAAAGATAGAATAACAACACACACAAACTCCCCCATCCCTGTTCTTTAACCAGTTATTATCTTTTTTACTGGTTCAACTGTATCCCTCAAAAACAAGAGGACACCCACCCCACATGATGCATAATTTAGATAGACGAAGGAGAGATCCCTACCTCAATAGGTTTCGATGTCCATCTATGAACACGACCACCACGATCACAAGGCTTCTTCTAAAACAACTGAACCCACCAAGGATGTCGCGGCACCACCGAATCACCAACACAAGAAACTCACTAAACACAGAGATCACATGCAATAGCATGCAAAGAAAACGGGAGAAGTGGGATCAGAAAGAGAATATAAGAAAAGAGGTTTAACAGAACTTTTTAGAGTTATTCGTCAAAGACCGTAATTCCCGTCAATTATCAGTAGTCTCCTCGGTTGGAAACTGTGGAGGGGAGTTCAATGAAGAGGGAACAGAACAGGGTGTACGATGTTCTCCTCGCTGACACGATCCCGCAGTCACTGATGGATCGACGATCAGAGTCCGGATGAAGAAGTTAGGAGGAAGGCTTCTAGGCCATCCGGGAGCATCGCCGTGCGGAGAAGAAGAGAGGTCCGTAAATAATGTGTGCTCCTCTCTTATATAGGCAATGAAAAGGTAAAATAGTATGCATCATGTATTAATGAATACACTACATGAACGTATGACTATTACATTGTTTGACTAGTCAACACACAACACGTCACGCGGTTTCCATGAATTTAATAATAATGTTAATAATAAATTAATATTAGGAGTTTCTTTAACCCGAGACAAAAGTCATAAAAATATATTCATCATTGGTCTTAAAATGACCGTCTTAATTTTAGGGTTACACAGTCACTGACAGTTCATCAAACAAATATCGTATGAGGGAGTTATCATGAAATTAATATTTGTTTAACCAATTAATAATATTATTATTATATTTATTTAAAAAAAGAGAGGATATAAGTCTCTCTCCAATCACAATTTTCAATTCAGTCACACCAACACATTCACTTCCCATGCACCTCACATGGGATTTTGATTATTTTGTTTATTTATTTATTAATATAAATAATATCAAATAAGACCTCAAAACAAGGGGTTCCATGCCGAATGTGTAGTTCCCCCACCACCTTAATTCCTTTCCAATAATTATATATATTATTGATAATAAGAGAAAAGGAGGAATTGGGCTCTCCTCTCCTCAAAAACATACACAACAATGCGCCTCACCATGACCCTCATGCACCTCATGGTTAATTTATTTTAGTTAATTATTTAATTAATTATCATCAATTAATAACCATTAATAAAGTCCAACCCTCCATCAAATCCATGCTCACAGCCCTTTTTGAATACATTTAATTTTATTTACCAATCACACACATATTTGTGTCACCATTATCATTATTATTTAGTCTAATAATAATAACAAATCTCCAATTAATATTTATTAACTCGTCACCAATTATTATTAATAATTATTATTATTGTTGACGTTCGACGTGTTGACCATGTTAAACCACACCGTTGGATATCTGAATCTGACCATGCCACGTCAATGTCACGTAACACATGCCAATTTAATTATTCAATTCTATTTATTTTTATTTCACACTGATTACATTAAAACCAATTTTATTAAATTTAAACCATTCAATTTAATAAACCCAACATATTTTTACGCCACCATTATTGTTATTATTTAACATAATAATAATAACGAACTCACATTTAATTTTATTAACACACCACCATGCTTCCACTGCACATCTTCATTTATTTGTTTGCAATTAATATCATAACTCATTTTATTAATTTCTCATTAATATTATGAATAATATTAATAACACAACACCTATTATTATTATTCTAATTTAATTCCAATATTTATTCAATTAATTTTAAACTGCCCACCTTATTAAATTCTTATTTAAAATTAAAACCCGTTTTAATTTAATTAATCACACACTTTATATTACCGTCTTTATTATTTAATATAATAAATTGAAAAATCATCTTTTAATTTTTATAAATTATTCTTATTTTTATCATTAATAATTATCATTATTACGTGCACCATGTTGATCGCATCAAACTTTTACAAAGGAATGGATCGGAGTGGTCCGTGCCATTACATGAATGATGATATTTTAATAGCAAAACCCTTACCACTAGTAATATTTGAATAATGACCCCCATGAAATAAATACATTAAAATTAAGATTTAAATATCTTAAATATAAATAGATTTATTATATAACATATAAAATGAGATGTATAGACACCACACAAAAGAATTACATGGTGAATATGGTATATGTCTCATTGAAGTAAAAGTGAGGCGATAATACCTTACCTAAGGCCCTATTTCCTTCATATATATTCCAACCTACCGTGTAATAAATATATATTTAATATAAGTATTTTAAAAACCAGAATCATATATATATATATATATATATATATCACAACATATACTATTTTATTATAATCATTATTCACATGTTTGTTAGCAATTCTTCGTTAAAAATCATTTTTTTCTGTAATAACTACTTCATTTTTCATGTTTGTTTTGGTTTGGTAGCTTGAGTACTCATACATTAATCATGGTTCTACTTTATCTAGAATTGTAAAATTTATTTAAATATAATATATATACATTAATATTTATTTATAAGAGTTTATACATGTTATATATATAAAAATGAGTTACACAATTCATGGAGACGGTAGCCTATACATAAGAACGAACAATGTTTATATTTTTTATGGATGGAATGAAAAAAGTTAAATAACAATTAAAAATTTATGAATAATTATTATAACATATAAAATATATATTTTAATCAGAAAATTTCTTATTATATACTATGATAAAATAAAACTAATAAACGAATCACATCGCTTGGCAGAGTCAGTAGTCCATACGTACGCATGAGCAACCATATCATTTTCTAGAAAATTAAATGGTAATAATATAAATGTAACATTATAAACCCAAAAGTATTATTAAGTAATAAATATCATATATAATTTTTAATACCATCATTATATAATTTCATGAGATGTGGTGATGGGAAATGAATTATAACAGTTTGTGAGGTGGTAGTCCGACCATCACACGATTGAGGGTTACATATCCCATGATATGGAATAAGAATTGTATTTAGGTTATTAAATTAAAATATTAACATATCAATAAATTTTAGATTCTATTTTTATTATTTTTTTATAGTTGATGAAAATTTTAATTATTTAGATGAAGAAATAATATGAAAATTCTTGGTTATGAAGTATACCTCTCCTCCAAATAAACTCTTTTGGTTTATAGCTAAATCCTTTATAAAAAAGTTTTCTAATAAAAAATGGAATTTAGGTCATATGGAGGGATGTATTTAAGGGATTTGGGTAGGTCTTATCCAAACTGATGGACCATGGAAGTGTGATGGGGAACGGAGAGTGGGTGTCCTTTTGAAATTATGGGGAGAAGGAAACACAATGACTGTTTGAAAAGAATAAATTGTTCCCACATTTATCACATATAAAAACACTAAACAATGCATTTTTTGGAAATAAATATGATATAAGGTTCAAATATGGCTATAAAATTGGAATTGGACAAGTTTTTAGGTCATTTTAACTCTTATCCTTTTAGTTTAACCCCTGATAAACCTATTTTAACCTTAACCACGGTAATAAATTTTTACAGTATTTACGATTCATTATGAAGAAAAATTAAATTAAAATTATTAATTAATATTAATTACAATTATTAAAAATATAAAAATCATTTTTTAAATTAAAAAATAAAAAATGATAGAATTTAATTTAAAATTAAACCTCTTAGAGCAATGAAAAGTGGTCCCCCAGGAAATGTTTTCTTTTGTATAATGAGTTTTTATATTTAAATCCAATTTTAAATTGTTTTAAATGACCAAAATTAGATTAATAATATTATTATTTAACTAAATTTAACATTAAAACATTTTAAAAAAGAAACATTATAAATTATTTAAGAGAAAATCATTTTTTCGTTAAAAATAATTATTTTTCACTATTCATCAAATAATTAATCCTTTTAGAAAATTTTCAAAAATTAACTACATAATAATATTTTCATACTAATATAAAAAATTATTTTATTTTTTTCAAATAAATTTTTCTTAATTTTTTAATATTAATTTTAACATAAGTACCCAAAGCATGATGAAACCTCCTTTTAGAACAATACATTTTTTCCTAAAAACTTTTATTTTTATTTATAATTTATTTATAACCAATAAATTTATTTATAAAATTGTAATCTATATAATGTTTATAATTTAATTATTCCTATTCAAATATTTTAATTTGACATCTAGGTTAGAACGATATGATATAATATAGCTCTTTTAGACATCGGGTTGCGTGTATCGTAAGAAATCAAAGAGATTTATTTTTTAAGGAAATATATTATAAAGTATTAGGGTGTTACATCATAGTTTTAAAGTTTTGAAATCCATTTTGTGGTTTTATGTGATGAAATTTCAATGTGATTAATTTAAATTTGGGAGATTTGTTTGTTGGATAAGGTATATTTAACCCTTAGGTTCATCATGATGTATTTTCTATAGAGGAATTATCGTTACATAAACATAATGGTTTCAATAAACTTTTGAGACTATTTTAATTTTATGATTAATGTTATTTTTAAATATGTTAAACAAATTTATAGAGATGTTATAATAATATTATTAATATAGTTTTAATAAAAAGGACAACCAATCACATCCCACAAAGCCGCAGGGCATAAACCCATAATTTAATTTTGATAATGGTGAAATATTAACCAATATACTATGTGATGAGATGGTTAGTTGGAAATTTCATTTTTTAAATGACGTGGTCGATAAAGATTATCTTTTGCGAACATATTTTTTTTTAATAAAGATTGATGTGGGAATGATAAGTTATTTTTGGGATTATAATTATTTCAGAATAATTTCAATATTTTGGGAACCTTAAATGATTAAGATAAAAAGAACATTATGGGATTTTATTTTAGGAATAAAGGATCAGTTTTATTTTTTATTAATATATAATTTTAATGTGTCTTTATAGGGATTGATGTACTTTGGAGATCAATTTAAAATTTATCTTTGAAAAATATGCGACCAAATCATTATAATAATAGGTTTTAAATATTCATATGCAATATTTTGATGATTTCAAGGTTAATTATTAATTTAATGATCTAATTTTATATTTTGGTGTTATTTTTGCAGGTTTGGTGATTAATTTATTAATTTTTCATTTAATGGTTCATTAATTTTGAAAATTATCTTATGCTATCAATTTTGGTTTTGGTTAATCTCAAAATATTGGTAAAAAATCATAATATTCATTCTAGGATTATATGATCCATTAAAATTTGATTATATATCATTGGTTATAAAAAAATTCATCTCGAATACCTATCATTCAGATAAAAGGATGAGATTATAGTAGAAATAGATTCATGGATTAAATTATAAATCTCATGTAAATATATTTATTTATTTTATTAGTTTATAAATTAAAGGAATTACACAACTCTAGAAAATGGATCTTGAAAAATATCATATCACCTTCATTCTCAAGGAATCGATTTTCATTTCCCACCTCACTGGCTCATGGTTTTGTGTTTGTTAACATTCTCTTGATCATTCACATTCCCGTGATCAATGAGCAATATCAACCTCCATATTGTTTTTGTAAATTAATCTTTTTTATCCATATTTACACTTCCCAATAATTTTCCTCTATTTGGAAACCAAGTTAAGTGATGAACATAATATTTTATTTTCCCTCTTTTCCAGATGGAGTTTTATAAACCTTTATTATGATAGGGTATTTCATCAAAGGATATTTTAGATGTAAAATAATTTTTCACCAAGACCAAGATCCGATATAATTTTTGATTATTATTAAATATGTAATTAATTAAACACCACAATATTTTAAAAAACACTATGTTTGATAGATTATAGGACACACAACACCGAGCCTGAATGAATAATTAAATATTACTATTTAAATCCAGCCATCATAAATTATACATTAAAATAGAGGGTTTGAATAATAATAAAAAATTATGAATATTTTATTTTTTAAATGATTATAAAATTAATTAATTGGTTATCAATAAACTATATATCAATATAAAAAAGAATTAAAAATAAAGCAAATGTTTTTATAAAAAATAGTTTTTATACACGTAATGTGTTTTTCTATTAATAAATTAATTTAATCATTATTGGTCAATAATATTAATTATATTTATATATTAATTATTCAATAATGTTTTAACAACCATCAAATATTTTTTTATAGACATGAGTTAAGAATAAATCCAGTTTTATGTTTAAAATTATTTTTTTAAAAGTTGTTTAATCGTATTTTTTCACTTCATATAAAATTATATTTTTAAATATATATAAAATTTATTTTAAAATTTGATGTTAATCATTAAAAAAATGTAAAAATTATATTAAATTGAATTGACAAGAAATTTCAAAATATATTAATTTTTTAATGAATTGTGAGAATACTATTTTTTTATTAAAAAGTGTCTTTTAATTTAAATCATTGATAAAGTTATATATTTTTTAAAATGGAATTTAAAGTAACATTAGTTTTATTATATTGTTATTAATATAATTTATATCATTATAATCAATTTTATGTTTAATTTTTAAATAAAATCTTTTTATACTTAAGGAAACATTTTCTTTGGAACCCAGCTTTTCTTCATGTTTGTGTGTTTAACATTAAATTGAATTATTCCAATTAATTCAATTGAATTTTATAAAATAGATTCCATTTTTGGAATAATAATAAAAATTAATATTTGGTAACATGTTCAAGTTAATATTTATTCATTATCAATTTTACTTATATTAAATATGTATTACCATGGTAAAGGTAAATCAGGTAATTGTGGCCATAAATATTATGAAAAGGACTAGAAAATGATCCAAACACCTACCTTTATCCTACCAGATGAGTTTAATGAATACATAAACATCTCATTCTTGAATATATATACCCTTGGTTTTATATTTCGTTTATTGTTTCCTTTGAAATAATTATGAAAATTATAAAGATAAAAATGTCACTTTCTTGCTTTTATTTACTATAATATTTATTTGACAAGGATGAAAATATCCTATGTTTGATTATAAATATTTTATTGAAATATATATTTTTTTATCATGGGAATTTATTTATAAATTTTATTAATAAATTTTTTTCCTTAAATGATTATATAATGATGACAAAATATTTATTAAATTTATAGAGAAATAAAATAACTGATAATAAAAATTTAAATGTAATATAAATTTTATGAATTATTCTGTTCCATGAATTTTTTTAACAAATATTACTTTTTAATGATTTTTTATTTATTAAAATGGAATTCAATTTCATTCATATTTTTTTCATTTAATAATAAAATAAATTATTCTAAAAAATCAGATAAATTATAGTTAGAATAATTTATATTTTACTAAATGATTTAAAATTCCTAAAAATGATATATTTTTAAAATTTATTGAAATATGGTTGAAAAAATAAAATTTGGTATATTTATTTTCCAATGGTCTTTTTTATAGTAACTCTCTTGAACCCTAAATAGGAAATAACATTTGTATCAAAATAATTTTTAAAAAATGGGTAATGCAAGTTAAAACAAACTGATAAGGGACAAAACCTAAACTAAACATGTCCAAAATTTATTTAATGAAATTATTTCTACCCATACTCATCATATAATTTAATATTATCAATTTGGATCTAATTTAGGTTGTAAATTAATTTATATTAATATAATTCTCTAATAACATCCAAGAGTTCCTCTCCCCGCAATTATAAAAGGACACCCCAATCCACTCACCTCCACACATCAATAGACTTTGTTTTAGATAAAATTTAATCAAATAATTTAAATAGATCCATTTTCACATCCTAGATTCCATTTGTGATGAAAAATTTAATATAGTAAGGCTTTGAGGTATAATCATAAATGATTCATTTGAAGACGATGCTTAATTATTAACCAAGCATTTTTGTATTAATTATTATTCTACACCCTTCAAATATTCATTAACTATGATAAAATTATATGAATAATATATTCCATATTATAATATAATAATATTTTAAAGGAATAACCTATATCCGTCTCCTCTTCCACCAAATAGGAAATGAAACCGCCAATCATTTGTACAGTGAGCTACCACCTCGTGAACCAATGTAATTCGTTTTCCATCACCATATCTCATGAAAAGATATAATTATGTATTATATATATATATAATATATTAAATAGTTATACTTTTTGATTTATAATATCACATCAATATTATTACCTTCCAATCAGTTGGAAACTGATAAAGTCGCTTGTTCATAGATGTAGACTACCACCTCCACGAAGCTATTTGATTCATTTTTCATTTCTATTTGAGGTGGACGGTAATAATGATGGATTTCATGAATAAAAATTTTGTATATGGTATCATAACTATTCATTAATGTTTAATTATTATTTACCTTAACATTAATTCTCCCCATCCTTTGAACAATGAAAACAACATTAATGAGCTCATATGACCTACCATCTCCATGAATTGTGTAATTCATTTTTTATATCTAAGAAATATATGGATTAATATAAATATATTTATAATAATTATAAATTTTACTTTTATAATTATCAATATTTTTGAGATGATGGAACCATGAACATAGTACATGGACCAAAACTACCAAACCAAAACATACAAGGGAAATAAAATTGTTTTAACAGGGAATAATTATTTTAATAACAAACTGTTAATAAATTGGTTATAATATGTTATAATAAAATCATTCATATAATTGTATATATTATTTTTTTGTGAAATATTTATAATAAACATATATTTATTATATAGGAGGTCAAAACATGCATGAATAATGTTGAGGTTTGAGGTAAGGGGTTTATGTAATAATGCCATTATTTTTGAGGAGTTATTGAGGTCTCCACTCGTCACTTACTATGTCCAATGGATTCCTCATATGAAAAGGTTGAATCAAAATCTAAACATTCGTATTAAAACTAGCATACGAAATGTCAATATTTTAACATCAAACCATGAATGGTATAAAAATATCACATCCACATTCAAACATAACTCATTCAATACAATATGGAAGATTCTATAGATCAACCTCAATAAATAATAATGATGGATATTGACATAGATGAAAATAAACAATAAAAATATTTGAGAGAAATATCCCCTTTTTCATGAAAACATTAAATAGTCTCACTATTTATCAAGAAGCTATTAAAAATAGATTTTTGAATCAAAGTGTCCCTTACAACATTTAAACTTTTAAAAGGATTTTTATTTTTAAAATATTCATTTCCATATAAATAAATCCTTAAAACCATTTTTAAAACATGGATATTAATAAGAATGATTAAGAAGAATAAATCTTTAAAACATTTAAAATGATATTTTAGATAGAGTTCCTAATAAAATTAGAGATGCTTGAATAAAAATAATTGCGGAAATAAAAACATTATAATATCATAAGAATAAATGGATTCAAGATATACTATGTCAATGTATCGTATATACACCATATAAAATTTAATTGGCACATAACAACAAAAAAGTCTCAATGGAATGTAAATTGAGAAGAAATACCTTATAAAGACTGTATCCTTAAGTTAAGGATAAATAAATGACATAATTTTGTGTTAAAAATATTAATACACTAAATATGATTGGATATTCAGTGTAAATAAATTAGAGTATATTCAAAAATATTCTTGTAAAAACAACACCAATGACTTGGATGTTTAACTCAATGAATGGAAATTGAGTTAAGATTACTCTTATAAAGTTTATATTGATGACTTGAGAATTTATGAATGGAGTGATTATGTGTATCAATAATATATAAAAACAAATGGTAGTGGAAATTATAACATAAATAAGTAAATAGTGATTTCACACATAATCTTGGAGTAAAATAATCAACAAAGATTGTGTAAGACCCAATGAGTGGAAATCAAAATTAGAAATTCTCTTACCAATTTGTTTACTTAAAATACATACACCCCTTGAAAGAAGGATCATAAAATGAATATGTAAATACCGATAAATTAAATTATATTACACAAGTAATACAATCATGGGAATTACATACACCACACAAAAATAAATCGTGGCATTATAACATGAATCTCATGGGAATAAGAATTGAGATGAAAACCCCTTACCTTATAAATTTACTTAGAAGAGGGTATTTTAAACTCTTTTATAATGGTAAAATAATAATTATTAAATTATACAAGAATCACATACATAAATATTATATCATATATGATCTTCTAATATTTATTTGTTAATGATATTTCAGTAGTATCATTGTTTTTGGTGTTAACGGATTCGTTTTTCCTTTATATGTTTTGTTACATAAGTCATGCTTGTTGTGGATAGGAAATATTTGATTCATATAAAGAATTATATTAAGTTCTTAAAGATTTTATCTAATCATCAAATGAAAATTATTCTTGAATGGCTATGGTGTGGAACGAAATCTCATTGAGTCATGGAGACGGTAAGTCGTACATACGCATGAGCGAAAATATCATTCTATTAGTGATGAAATCCTATATAATTGTATGGTATATTATATATAAAGAATCATTAACATGTTATATTTATTATTTAAATCATTTATACTCATTATTATACCCCTCAAAATAATGAAGTGTTGAATAACAAACTACACCACGACATGGTGACGGTAAGCCATACATACGCATGTATGGTGACTTTGTCATTCATAGGATGGATAGAATAATGAATATGGTTGTTCCAAATTTATAGTAACATCACTGAATGTTGAAGTTAATAGAGTTAATATTTTTTATGGAAAGAATAATAAAAGAGTATGTGGAAGAGGAAAAGAACATTGAAAGATGTGATGAGATTATTACCTCTTCTTCGGGTGATTTCTGTTTCATTTATCAAAAGGTTGCATTAAGTTGTCTTGATGATCAATGTAATGACTATATGTTGTATTTAGGGTATTTGGGATGATATTTTAGTAGATTTTGGACGATCTAAATGGCTTTGGTGGTGTGAAATTAAGAGAAGGGGAAGTACCCTTTTATAAGAGAGGTGAGGGTCACATTTGGAAAAGTTTGAAAAATTATTATATTAAACAATAATATTAGGTTTATAATGGATCCAAAAGGATTTATATAGAGTATAAGGTAGGGATGGGTCAAACAACTATCAACCAATTGGGTTTAGACATGCTTAGGTCACTATATTAACCTTGTCTTTGAGATTTTACTCTTAGTTAAATAGTTTAACTTTTAACATGAATTCTTGTATTATTATAATAATAGTTAATAAACATACTATAAAAAGCCAAGAGAACCCCAAGTGGTTCATTATTGATATATCTAATCTTATCATAGTCCTTTGGAAAGACCATATATTTTTTGGAATATTATATCAATTAATAATATATTATTTGTTTTAAAAACTCATTTATGTAATTTTGACACTATTTAGTATTTGATTTTTGTGAAAGTCATAACAACTTTATAACTTCGAAAAAAAATTATTTAGTAAACATTAACATTTCATATTAAAATATAAAATTCATTAAATACATCAAATGTCTCAATTTACCATTATATTAATATTTATAATATCAATTATTTTAATCATTCATTAATACGGTAATTTCTACATTATCATTGTGTCATAAAAAAAATTAATTATTTAATGTCTAAAAATTATAAATAAAATACCATTATGTAGGAATTATTTTTTATCTTTATAATAAATATTTATAGTTTAATTTATCTTATAGGTAACCTTAAATGAAAAATGTTTTAGTTATTACACTTTGAATTTATCACTTTTAACTCTTTTTTAAATAAAATAATAATAAATGTTTTAATCTAATCCAAGTGGTTTAAAAGGGTCATAGTTTATTTATAAGGTTTATTTTTGTCGAAATAAACTTATACAATATAATTAATATATGTGTTAGGGTAATTATAATATCATTTTTACTTTTAATTACCCTATTTACTTATAATCGTGGTAAATAAAATTGAAAAGTTACTTTTCACACAAAATTATTTACATTCTATTGAACCACATTTTACTTAATGATGTAAACTGTGTGTCTCAGATTTTTGATATTCAATTCATAGAAGTGGTAAAATTATGTTTTATACAAATTTTCAAATGTGCCTAAAAGGTTGGTAAAATAAGTTAAAAAGATCAATAAAATTTTATATATCTAATTTTATTTTAAAACGAATCCAAATAATTAAATTGAACGTATATTATTATTAGGTATTTAATTTTACTTAAAATAAATTTAAATAAAATCAATATTTATTTAAATAAATAGTAGGTTTTAAATAGTAACGTAGTGTTTTTCACTATTCATCAAAAATTGAGAGTTTTCATAAAATTACCAAAAATTCACCCAATGATAATTTTGATATTCCAAATTAAAAAAGGATTTCTATTTTACCAAAATGAAAAAATAGAAGTTGTATTAATTAATTTAAAAAAAAAATATATTCTCATTGTCAAAACCGGAAAGTGAGTTTTTGAAGAGTAAAAACTATCAAATGATTGATATGTGTTTATGTCCAATATATATGTAAAATTACTTCGAATGATCAAAATTGGATTAAATGAATAAATATAATCTAATTATACTTCAAAACCATTCAAATTCATAATTTAACAATCTAAATAATTTTGATTAAAAAAGTTGTTTTTAATTAAAATTTAGTATATTCACTATTCATCAAAATATGAAAGTTATCAAAAAAGAACCGATTTTTTTTCAAAATTACATTTTAATCTCCTGTTTCTAAAGAAAAAGTTTATTCTGTGAAATTTAATATATAAAAGTGTCAAATATTGTATTTAAAAAGGATTCTCCATTAAAAGGAGGAACATTTTGTTATTTAAAAAATACCTCTTTTATCTAAAAAATTGAATTTGTTCTTATATTATGTATAAGAAACACATAATATGGATGTTAAAATTATATGGAGTATATAAAATTTAAATTGTAATTAATACAATTCATAACCGTTTTTTGAACGACTAGTTTGGTATGTCGTGGTGCGCTCAAACTCATTGTTGCGTATAGTGGAAGCTATTGAATTACATTAAAGAAAATAACATAATATGAAATCTTGGGGTGTTACAGGAATGGCGTCATAAGGTTTCCAGTCATCACCAATTAGTATAAGTGTGGTATCAACAATTGGTATCCATTTTTCAATTTGTATCAGTTTGGTGTCTACAGTTGGTGTCCGAAATGACGTGATTCATTGATGATATTTTCAATTACTCATGTTTCTCATGATGAGCATTGATAACGTGGGATTAAAGAATGTTTTAGGTGAATCCTAGAACTATATTAGAATCATAAGATTAAAATGGTGGTAGTAGTTGGAAGGAGAATTTATGAGGTATCAAAGTGTATTGAATCGTTATGAGAAGAGTTTTCAACAAACCCAAAGGGGGAGCTTGTTTGTATAAAATCCCTTATGGTGTCACTGAAGCATTTTGAGGTGATTGTGTTTGTTGAAAAAGAAAACCCCCATGTTGTTTGTTAACAGAGCAGAGCAAGATGTCTAATTTATTGACAAAGGGGATTTACATGGTGATTTTTCGAGTTCCATAGATATTGTTGACCACCTATGTTGACAAAGAATGTTGAAAAATAAATGGACGATCGGGAGGCAGTAAAAAAAGAACATATCTAAGGTGACACTATTTTCTAGTGTTTGACAAATTTTTGGGCCTCCAAATCGGAATATGGGGAAACATGTTTTTGGAAAATAATGTTGCATGCAAGATCTATGGTGGTTTGGAAACTTGTGCACAGGGCATGTTTCGGGGTCATAATATTGAAAAATGTCAAAGGCAGGTTGCACATGATATATTTGAAGATATGCATGAATGATGGAATTTTGTGAAGGAAACTTGTGCACAAGGCATGTTTTGGGAGAAGAATGTCGAAAAATGGTAAAGGCATGATGTGTGAAAAAGATTTGGAAATATGAGTGAAACATGAGTTTGTGTGTAAGAAACATGCACGCCCAATGTGACATCAACTGAGGTTGTGCGTTTATGAAGAGGATCTTGTGTGAAACGTTGAATCTTCTACGCAGTGTTTGACGAAGCCTATAAATAAGAGGTGACCCCCTCATTTGATAGAGCTCAACACATAGAGAAAATCTGAGTTCTTGATCGTGTAAGAATTTTAAGCAAAGGTTGTTACGCAAAAAAGTTTAACTAGGGAACTAGATAAGAAAGTTGCGCGTAAGATTTGATTTGTGAAAAAGAATGATGTTGCGCACAAGGAGTGTTTTGCGCCGAAAGTGGAATCTTGTGTGCAAGGATTTAAAGTTGCACGCAATACATAGTAAGGGTATTGTGAAATATTTGAGGTTACTTAGTGATACTGCGGTAAAGTTTTCTTCATTAGTGGATGAAAGAGGAACATCAACAGAGCATCTATTAATAGTTAAAGATGCATATTTCATTAATGATAGTGAAGATACCTATAGGTCTATAAACTATAAATGGATCCGTTCTAGAGCAGTGAGCAAAGGAAGAGGAAGAAGGTAATCCTTTCTACCAGAAGTGATCCCGAGAGAGAGAGGAATAGGGACTGACCCCTAGGGAAGCAGTGAGTTAACCCTAAACACTGTAAAGGTAGTGAGCAAGGGCATAGAAGTGATCTATCCAGAATATTATTATATTGAGCTTTAGTGGATTTGGTACAGTGGCACATCATAGTTATAATCTCTTTATACGAATCCCTGTGTGGGTGAACCAAGAAAACATCTCTATGTCTACCAGGATGCTTCCCTGCATTGCTTCCAAAGCATTATTATTAGATAAAGAAGTAAAGAATAATATAAACAATAAAATATAAGTGCAAAAAGTAACCCTTAAAATAAAGAGGTCATGATCTAGTGGGGTAGGGATATTTTTGAAGAGAATATCTATACCCTGATTCACCCCACTCTCCGAGTGTCTAGGCTCCTTTTGGTCCAAATACCTACTTAATCTTAGTTTATATAAAAAAAATTAAAACATTATTTAACTTTACTTCTTTAAAAAATATTCAAAAAATAATAATAAAATAAAAATTAATAAAATAGGAAATCTACCACACTGGTGACAATTGTGGGGTATTTTTGAAATGTTTTAGAAACTTTTTTGGTCAAAATAGCACTCTTTGTGGGTTTAAACCGGGTTTCCACTTATACAGTAGTTAGTAAAAATAAAAATATTACACTTTGTCCCACTTCAATGGTGGTCGTGTCAGTTCAAAATATTTTCCCTTCCATGTCTATGTTTTCTAAAAATATTTTCAATAATATATTAATTCTCCTATTATTTTTTAACGTGATTTTTTCCTATTATATATATATTTTATAATGTTTTAAAATTATTCTTCATTTAATTTTATGAAAGAGTTACTTTTGAATTTTGTCCAAAAATGTGAATGGAGTATTTATTTTAACATACATGGTATAAACATAACATCCCATTGTTATGAACAGTCAATGTTTTGAAGAATAATTTAAATGATTTCAAGATTGTTTTTAAAGAAAAACTATTCCTTAATATTTTGGAAAAAAATTAGATTTTAAGGGAGTTATTTCAAAATGAAAAGGTGATTTACGTCAGTAAATATTCTAGTGAAATTTTAATGAAAATTTCATCTATGATAACATAATTTTATGTTACTTATTCTTTAATTTGGATATTATCTAATGATACCATCTCCATTCTTTCTCTATATTGTTTATGGTTGTGATGATTAAATATTGGTGAAACCACTTTTCCTTTCCATGGGTTAAATTTTGATGAATGATTTTATGATCTGGTGGAATATATATGAATGTATTTATGATTATTTGATGGGTGGGCCTAAAATTATATATCCCTTCAATGCATTGGGAAATATGGGTGACTCGTGAGATCAATATATCATGCGTGAATTTTATTCAATGTTCACAATTTTATAAATGTAATTGGGTTTCTTGTCTATAATATTACTTTGGGACCTAGTTTTCATGTCCATAAGATAATTCAGGGACCATATTTTAATGTCCATAAATTCAACACCCTGAGATATTTTTTAAAAAATAAGACTATATTTGATTGCGTATTGGACATGCAACACCAAGATAAAATGATCAATTAAATATTACATTTTAAATATGAATATTATATCATAATTGTTCAAATGTAAGGAATGAATAATATTAACTAAGTTATGAAAGGTATATGATTTAAATATTTACAATTTTTTTATTCTCAATAAATTATAAAAGAAAATAAAAACAAATTTTAATGGATATGTTTCTCTAAAGAATAGCTTTTATCCTCTTAATGTGTTTTTATCAATAAAAAGTATAATTAATCATTATTTTTTGAATTATTTTAATCAAAAATATATATCAAATATTAAATAAAATGTTTTATCACTCATCTAATATAATTTCTTATCATATTATAAGAATAAATATTATGTTATTCATAAAATGTATTTTTTTCTAAAAAACTAGTTTCGTCGTGTTTTGCGCACTTATATAAAAATTAACTATTGAATATTTTAGACAAATGTATTTTTAAAAATGAAATAAATTTTTCAAATGAACATGTAAAATTTTATTTAGATTTATTTCATGGGAGCTTATAGAAAATAATAATTTTTCAATGAAGAGTTAAAATACTGATTTTTATTATAAATTTAATTTCCATTTAATGAATTTAAAAAGTTCTATTTTGTAATAAAAAAAATTTAAAAGAAAAATTAGATCAATTATATTATTATTAATCAAATTTATTTCATTGGAATAAATTTTTAATAAACTTATTATATAGAAGAATTTTATATGTATGAAAATCTTTTTCTATGGAAAACCTCTTTTTATCATGTTCATGAGTTTATCAATAATTAAAATTATTCCAATTCTATTAACTGAATTTGATAAAATAGAATAAATATTAATATTCATTATAAATAATTTTATTCATTAATTTAAAATAATTTTTTAGTCATTATGACTAGTAACTATACTAAATATTTTTTTCCACGATAAGGTTATATCAGTTAATTAATGTTAAAAATAATTTGACAAGGATACAATTTTTTGCCTAACACTTTATATTATCCAATTGGATGAGTGAAATTTGGAAATTTCCATCCAAGTCTCAAATATACGTCCACTTGGATCCATATTTTATTAATTTTTTCCATTATAGTAATTAATTAAAAGATACACACACAATTTGCACATTCTTGGCTTTAATATCTATAATATTATATTACAGGGATAAAAAAACCTATGTTTGGTTATAAAAATTAATTTGAAATATAATTTACCTTTTTTATTATTAATTTAATCCTAATTTTTATTAATGAGATAATTACATTAAATGATTATGTAACACTGACACAATATGTTTTAATTATTATAAAAATAAAATTAATCATTTAAAAATATTAAAAGTAATATAAATTAGATAAACTATCCTATTCCAAGATTTTTTAGATAAAATATAAAATATCATTTATTTTTATAGGACTATATTCTAATTATATTAATATCATGTTGTTTTCAAAGTCAAATTTAATGGATTGTTCAAAAATGGCATTAATTATATTTTAAATAAAAAATATTTTTGAAATGATTTAAAATTCCAAAAAAAATCGTATTCCAATCTATGATATTGGGATATTGTTTAAAATTAGTATAAAGGTCAATTTATTATCCAATTTTTCTTTTATAGTAACATTTTCCTGCAAATTTTAAAAATGTTTATTATCATGGTAATTTTCAAAAAGGGGAAATGTGGGTGAAAACAAATAAAAAAGGGTAAAATCCTAATATAAAAAAGTTAAAATTTTTTGATGATATTATTTAGAACCTAAATCATACTATATTCTAATATTACCAATTTGGATCCATTTTAACTTGAAAATTTATTTATATTCAGTTAATACTTTAAGAAATTCAAAGAGTTCCCCTCCCCTCATTTATAAAAGGACACCCCATATCCTCTCATCTTCACACTTCCAGATCCATTTTGTTATGAAAATACCAACTTAAATACTTTCCTTATATAACTAAATATATATTATGGTCCCTTTTTAATCATAAATCTATTATTGGAAGGCTTTGGTTATAATCCTAAAGAGGTTGTCCGAAAAAGAGGTATAATTCTTAACTGAATGTTTTTGTTTTATTTCTTCTTCTACCTCCATAAAATTATATTAAAATATTATGAAATAATAATGAATTTATCTTCTCTAAGCTTATATATTATTATTTTAATGTAATAACATATACATATATCCTATTATATAAAATGGGAACCAGAACCGCCGATCATGTTTACAGTGGACTACCGCCTCAAAAATCAATGTAATTTGTTTTCCATCAACGCCTCTCATGGTTGGATAAAAGTATTAATTTAATTTATATATGTATTTATATATATATATATATGATATTTTTGAAATAATTATTCTTATATAATTATAATATCATAATCCTTCTTATATTCCAATCTGTTAGAAAATGATAATGTCTCTCATGCGTACATGTAGACCACCACATCCTGAGACCGATCTGATTCATTATTTATTTCTGTTTTACATAAATGGTAATAATGATAGATTTGATAAATATATATTATTTATATGTTATAAAAATTATTCTATGATGTTGATTTTTTATTTATCTTTCTTTATCTATATCTATCAGAAATTGAAAATAGTATTCATGTATACATACAACCTACTGTCTCCATGGACAATATAATGCTATTGATGATGGACTTTAATGATCAACCTCTCAGTAATATCATGAATTTTCTTCTCCTATGTTTATTTCTAGATAATACATGTTTTTATTTCGTTTTACTCTCATTATGAACTAAAGAGACCAAAATAATGTTTTTATATATAATCAACATTATTTCTCTCATTGATTGAACATTTGTTCTCCTACATGTCCATATTTTCAAAAAATAATTTCACGGATGTTTTTAATATCCATAATTATTTTATAGTAATTTTAAACAATGGTTTAATTTTTAATATTTTTTTTAAAATAATCCTCCTATCATATTTTGAATGTGGTACATTTGACATTTTACTAAGAATATGAAAAAAAATATTTGTTTTAACATACATGATATGAAAAAATTTCCCACTATCAAGACCAAACAATTATTTTAATATTACATTACAATTTTACAAGTTTAGTTTTAAATAAAAAGTATTTTAACAGTATTTTATGAATTTTTAGTTTAAAAAATGTGATTTTCTATATTGGAATGGTTATATTCCAAAAAATGTTTTAATAATATTTTAATTGTAATTAAATTCATAAATTAAAATAACCCTTGAATTTAATTTTTCAATTATAGGAATATTATCCATGGATACCATCATTATGGTTTCTCTAGATGATTTAAGATTATGATGAAATGGTGATCATGAAACTCGTTTCTTTTCCATGGGTTATGTCATGATAAAATGTTTTTAAAGCCAATTTATTTTTCTCAGGTTATAATATGATGAATGATTTATGATCTTCTAATGCTCATATGTATGGTTTTCATTATGATATGGGTGGTAAAAAATTATATATACCACATATCCATTATTTAAATCTTTATATCTCATGGGATAAAAATGGGATGTATGTTGTGTGCCCAATCCAGTATAGAAAAAATTTCAATTTTCTTGATCACATATGGTATAGAGGTGGTGATTTCTGATAAGTAACTACATGGGAAAAAGTAGGTATTCCTAATATACTATGATTTTGAGGTCTGTATAGTTATCCTTGAAAAATTAAATGTTTTTTATAATTATAATGGTACCATAATTTTTTGACATGATCTTATGGTTTTTTATTGATTTATAATGATTTCTCACTCTTATGATTCATGTATTTTGAAATGATAAGGATTTATTACAATACTCATGTTTATGATCATGAAATTATTGAGTACAAAATTTCTAATTATGGTCATTATCTCATACAATTATTACTATCATATTCTTTTATATAATCATCAATTGATATCTCCCTTTTTTACCATTAATGTGATAATGATCTCACCCTTTCTAATTATTCCCTTTCCTAGGTTATGAAGAATGGTTTGATGTAAGGATTTTCCCTAAAGAATTTATTTTTTGGAGATATTGAAGATCATTCAAGAAATAAAAATATTATATATCTAGTCTCCAAATAAACTATAACTTTAGGATCCTTATGCATGTATTTCTTAAATCTATTAAATATCCATATAAATAGATGTAATATTTATGTATGAAAATCATGGGCTATTATAGTTGGTATTATAGGATAGGTATGGACAACATTCAGAGATTAGGATTTGAGAAATTTGTTGAATACCCTAGGGATAATTTTATGTATAGGATAACAACCTAAAGTTTTTGTAAGATTAATATTTTGTGGCTATCAAAGTAATTCATGCATGTATGGATACTACAAGTGTACATGGTTTTAAAACATATTAATATATAGGAAATGACACTAAAAAGATATGTTTGGGTATATCTCATCTATCATTCTATTGCATGATGAGTGTGCCCTTACTGGACACATTGGTTGACACTCTCAGGGGATATGTGTCGGTTAATTTAAATATTATTTATGAACCATCATAAAAAAATTGAAACGATTATAATCATGTATGACCTAGGTTAAACCTAAGGTGTCATATATTGAAAATAAGGTGTATAATTTAAATATTCTACATAAGATATTTCATTATTTATCAATATGATTGTTATTTCTACCATTCCTCTTTTTTCGTTTTAGTAAATTTATAGAACAAGAAGGAATCATGTTAATGTTGAACATGATGGAAAGTGTGATGATGAGAAAACAAATGGGATGATTAGTGGAGTTGAAGTTATTGAGATTATTATTAATAAGTTATCAGGATACATGATTAAACAATTTCTCCTTAACCAACTGTAAAAATCATTAAATTGGAGATGGATAGAGTTCATTGAGAGCTCTGGTGGTGGATTCTATGAAGGAAATAAAATTTAGCTTCGTAAATTTTGAGAATATGGGGAAAATAATTCAAGTGATTATTTAACAGTAATGAATATATGTTTTATTTGTGGAAAAATGGCATAGAGGATGTAATTGTTGGAAAAATGTAAATATTTATGCAGAGATATTTAGTTCATCCTAAGGTACCCTATATATTTAAATATATTATTTGTGGGGGATATAGGTATTATCTGAGGAAATTTCCTAATCTAAGGGATAATTCCTAGACCAAAAAAGGGATTATGTTTTTCATATCATTTAAGTGAAAGGGTAGATGAATTTAAATATTGGTATTTAAGAATTATTTTGTTGAATTATTTTTATCAATCATATTTTTGTTACTTAAATCATGAAATGACTAAGGATTATATTAATTTTAGAAGAATATATTTCTTTATGTTTAATTAACATAAGATTAATGGATACCATCATGGGATTATGAGTTTATGGTTTATCATAAATAAAGAACCTAACCCTAGTATCCTTTAGTCGGTGAGTGCATTATTATATTATCAGAAGATATATGGAATCACATTCTGAAGAATAGAATATTTTAGTAGTCCTTGAAAAATAGATGCATACATGAATCTCAAATAACAATTGAAAAATTAAAATAAAACACAGTATTTTCATTGAGTTCACTATTATTCAATTTATCATATCCTTGTATATAAATCTTAATACACATCATGGAATTTGGATAAAGGAAACATAAAAAAGTGGTGAGATCATATGCTCGGTAAGGGTATGTGTATAGTGGAAGTTATCATGAATAAATAAGGTATAACAAATATGGATAGGTAAATAATTAAACCATATTATAGTTAATAAATAACTAGAGAATGAAGAATAATATTAATGAAATAAGTGATGATCAGACAATTCCTCATAAATAATAACATGATCTTGAAACTTATCCATGGATATCATAATTCATTAAATAATAAAATGAAAATCAATAAATAATATTATAATAAGGGAATTCATAATTTTGAACATTATAATCATACCGTCAAGGCCTCATGATAATACATCTTACATTAATGGGTAAGATCTCAACAAAATACCCAATCTAGTTTGTCTTATGATACCTACTGGTGCATTTAGGGGATATAGCTGGCCCCAAACATCCCTTATTTAGTCTAATTAATTCCTCACATGAAATTGGAGAAACAAAATCAAATTTGGAATTCGTATTGAAAATATTTCATACAAAATGTTAACAATTTCACCAATAATTAAACAAAACCATAAATCAACCTATGTAATATGGATAATGGTATCAAAATAGCACATCCCTAGCCAAACTATTAAGAAACCATCCAGATAAATAATTATTATTATATTGTTACAAAATATTCCAAGTATAATATTTTTAAAATCAATGTTTTTGTCATCGGTGAATTAAAATACCATAGAAATTCCTTTTGAAACATTCTTGAGGAAAATATCATTTTAGCATTGAAAATCACTTTAAAAAACAAAACCTTTCTAGAATATTAGGAAACAATTCTATGGAAATAATTTAGGAAACATATAATGTAATATTAAAAGAAATGAGTTTTCATGATGGTGGGTAATTATGTATATTCTATTAAAATAGTCATTCATTTCTGACTATTGTAAAAAGGCCAAAAAATTACCCTTTTAGAAAATGAAAAGAACATTCCTCTAAAACAATTTTTTAAAAATTAAAACATTTGTAAAAATGAATTCAAAAAAAAATTCATGAATTTTGAAAAAATTCTTGAAAATATTTTTAGTTAACAGGGATATGTAAGAAAATGTATTTTCAACCGAAGGGGGAAATAAAGTTAATTATTCTTAAAAAAATTACCAAACATTTTAAGTACTATAGAGATAAAAATGGTACTATTACATGAAACATTAATGAGTAAACATAGGATGGGAAAATTCCTAATTTTATTTAGAGATATATCAACATATTTCCTCATTCTAAACATAATATTAAACAATCTAAACAAATTATGAGATTATAATTGTAAAACACTTACCACTTTAGTAACTTCTCAACTATAACCACTACAAAAATAATAAAATAAAATGAATCTATAAATATAATTTTTATTAATATATTCATTATATAAAATATCATTGGGTTAGTATATAAACCACAAATTTTTTTTTACAAATATGGCATGTCTCATCGAAGTATAACTTAGACAAGAAACACATATCGTAGGTCTGATTTCATCATACTTTTCCCAATTACCCATATAATAAGTATAGATTTATTATAAATCTATTACATAACCATAATCATATATATTACACATAATATAATTTTTTTTTTCAAATTTTATCACCCATTTATTAATAAATCTTCGTTAAAAATCACTATTTGGTGTAATAACTACTCCACGTTTCATGTATGTTTTAGTTTAGAAGTATTGGCCCTTGTACTTTAATGATGGTTCCATCATCTCCATAATGTTAAACATGATATAAAAATGATATAAATTTATTATATAAGTATTTATAATGGTCTATAAAATATGGAGATATAAAAATAAGTTACACCATTTATGGAAAGGGTAAGCCGTCTGTATGCATGAATGATGTTTCCATTTTTTTGTAGAATGGAAGAAAGGAAAAAATAATTCTACATTCATGAATGATTATTTTATAATATATAAAATAAATTTTCATCATGTTCATCCTTATTAAAATACATGTCAAAATAAAACAAAAAATGAATTACATCGAATCAAAGAGGCGGTAGTCCACACGTACACATGAGCGACATTGTTGTTTTACAAATGATTTGAATGTAATAAGAGATGTGTCATATTATAATTATAGAAGTATAATTATGTCATAAATATCATATATATGTATATATATATATATGTTTATTTATATATTAATTCCACTATTATTTCAATTTGTGAGAGGTGGTGGTGGAAAACAAATTACATCACTTTGTGAGGTGGTGGTCCGTCATAGACACAATCGGTGATTTCATTTCATTTGTTATACAAGAGGATACTGATATAGGTTGTAAAATTAACATGAGAATATAAAAATATATGCTATATAATTGTTATATTTTTATCATAGTTTATTATTATTTTAATTAATTATAAGATTAAATAAAATGAAAATACATGGGTAAAAACTATACCTCTTCTTCAGTCAACCTCTTTATGTTTTTATGTAATGGGTTATAAAATGGTTTCAGGATTAAAAAGGGACTCTATGTCATGGATAGGGATATGATGAATTTATTTTTTTCTAGTAATTTTCATTATAATATCATTTTATGTGTGATAGGGGGAGTAGAGGGGGTGTCCTTTTATATGTTTGGTGGAAGCATATATTGAAATTTTTAGAAAACAATAAATTATTACCATATTATTCACATGTCAAAATGATCCAAAAGGACTCATTATTGACCCCTATATGATATAAGGTATATATATATCTATAAAAATTAATTGGACGTGTTTTTTTCATATTAACCCTTAAAATGTTAGTTTAACCCCCGTTAAACCCATTTTAACTATAACTGGGATAATTAATTTATTCTATTTTAAGTATTCATTATGACCATAAATAAATTTTACATTATTAAATAATATTAATTATTATGATTAAAAATATTGAATCCATTTCTTTCAAATTCAAATCATATAATTGGATGAATTTAATTTATAATTAAATCCATAAACATGATGAAATCTAGTTTTCCAAAGAAATGTTTTCTAAATTATAATTTTTTTAAATACATATTCAATATTTATTTTCTTCCAATGAACTAAATAAAAAAATAAAAAAAAGAACTATTTTTATTGTTAAATAATTTTAAAATGAAATGGAACGTTTTAAATTCTTTAATTGAAAATGTAGTTTTCAATAAAAATTAGTATTTTTCACTATTTGTATTAATCTAAAAATTAATCTTATGAAAAAACTATTAAAAATTAACTATAATATAATTATATCATTATGACTTCAAAAATAAAGAAAATTTTTAAATACATTTTCTAAACATTGTAAAAACAATATTTAGCATAAATGAACAAAATGTGATGAAATAACTTTTTAGAAAAAAATTGAGTTTTTTTATAAAAAATTCATTTCATTCAAATGATGTTTAATTTTTCTTCTAATAATTTTATAAAAAGTAAATTTATTTATACATTTGTAAAATATATAATTTTAATAATTTAGTTATCCATATTAGTACCCACAAATTCAATGAAAATGTTATAATAATATACTATTTAACAGTTAATTTAGACTTGGGTTGCATGTACCACATCCTATCAAAGAGATTGAATTTATTTAAAAGTAAATATATCATAAAGTCTCATGGTGTTTCATTATTTCCTCATATTAAAAATTTCATCATAAAAATTTCTATAATGTCACCGCATGAAAATATTTGGGTGTTTGTTCATCAAAACTTCATTAGGTTCTCACACCGCCTCTTTAATCCTCTGATTTTTTAAATAGTACCTCTATCAGGCGAGTCATCTGATTCATTAACACAAGTTCTTTAGTGTCTAGAATTTGTATTGGCTATTTGTAGTAAGATAGACCAAGTTCTAATTTTATTTCATTATAGGTGAGAACATGCATTGGGTTTTGGAATTAATTCTTTATAAAAGATATATGGAACACATAATATAATTTAAAAGGAATTGGTGGAATTTACAAATGGTAAGAAATATATATAATTCTTTCTAGTGTTTCAAAAATTCCAATGTACCTGGAGCTCACTATCCATTTCTTATTAAATCTTATATCAATTTTCCTGAGAGATACTTCCAAGTAAACATGATATCCCACATAAAATTCCAAATCATTCCTTTTATTATCAGCGTTGATATTTTCTAGGAATTTACAACTTTTAATATGCATTTGAATTGTATTTGACCTTATCATTATCTCTTATACATGTTCTTATACTACAAGGTTTGGGTAATCAAATACATTCCATCAAGTTAGAGTATGAAATCTTATTCTATATAATTCTTCCAATGGAAACATTTGAATACATGAATGAATGTTTTTTTATAGGAGCTCTATACCAAAGGTAAATAATGATCAAAATAACTTCACAATTGTCATAGAAAATAATCATGTATAATTTTTTTATTAAAACTGGAAATACAGCCTAGTGGTTAACTAGGATTGTTACCCAAGGAGTGTGTGTGTGTTAAATTATCACTATTCTAAACCACACGATAATTTTATTTAGTTTTCATAATTTTTAAAACATCCAGATGTTTTTATTTTATTTTTTTTTCTTTTTGATTTATTGAATTTAAAACAATTAAATTGTAAATCACAATAATGATAGGGTAAAATATAGGGGATCCTAGAGTGAATTATAATGTGTTAGATCATCATTTACATCTGTTCTAAATATTTTAAATCAATTCACAGAACCAATATCATTTCTATATTCACCCTACACTATTTTAATTTAAAATGAAACTACTAATATACTAAAGGGATCCCCTAAATAGACCAAAAATTCCATGCATTCTCCTCAGTGATAGGGAAAGTACAATACTCAATCGGGTGAATTGACATACTCACTCTTCTGGAAGCAATCAAATACTATTATGTTATTCAAATCACATGAATCAACTTTCATGAAGCGTGATCAAAATGGAATAATTCATTTATGTGTAACCATAAGAGTGGTATGTTAGCATTATTAGATTGCAGAGCAATGATCCCTACCTCCACACCCTACTTCCACTATCACACAAGAATAAAAAAATATGGTGAAGAATTAAATCATAAAATTCATGTGAACCACTTTGATTTCCCTCAAACCACATTCTATGGGTTAATTACATATGATTATAGAGATTTAGATCATTGAGACACCACATAGGTGAAAAAACATTATGAAATTTTGGTAGAAAATAATGACATAATTAAAAAAAATGGAATTACAATTGAATTAGAATTATATAAGGGAAAATTTTAGAAACAATGAAACTACAATCAATATTTTCCATATGATCCTAATAATGGAAGATAAAAAATTATTTTTAATTAGTGGCCTTCTTCTACCTAACCTTCACTGTAGTGTGAAATTGATATTCCTTAGATGGGCTCCACTTGTATAGTTTATATGCTTATAATTAATTCAATTAACTACATCTTCCCCATGATCACATTACCACTTATATAATTTTACAATTACTTTTTACACTACTTTATTGTGGGTATAGTGACAATTGAGATCAGACCTTCATGATTGATTGAAGAATCACATAATGATCTTGTCATGATACATGATGATTCAAGCATGGATCGAGAAATTATTATGGTCTGAAGGGTTTGGGTATGCATGTCACTTCTTTTGGGACTACCTTAAATTAGACATCACCTTAAAATGTGCATACAGAAAAACAAACATAGTAACATTTTTATCATTAAATTATTATGTATATATATGTAATCATTATATATATATATATATTCATTTTATTTAATATATATCAATATATCAATATATATTTCGTTGTTTCTGTATAGGGGTTCCCCAACATTGGGGTTTCTTCCAGCTAGAGCATGGCTAGGGAAATGCTCTTTATCCCTCATAGTGGTCATGTGTTTCAAGGGTAGCATGATTTGGGTTTAGGCTCCATCATCTGAAAGTTCAGTTCCAGTATTTAATAGGGTGGCACATTCTTCCTTTAAGGTTTCTGGTGAGCTTGAGTACTTGGTTGAGCTTCAATAGTAGGAATGGTGTGACGGTGGTTCAAAACTTCACCAGGATATCTATCTGTACCTGTCATCTTCTTCACCAGATTGGACATGGCTTGGGGATTTCATTAGAACATGTATGGTTCGATCAACTACATGAACTTGGTGAATGGTTCAGGGGCACTAAAAATTTGGTATTCTTGGTTGAGCTTCATCCTTAGGAAAAATTCCCTATACAATGGTCAATTTTTTTCCCAAAATACCTAGATCAGGAAATTATTTCCTGATTTAGGGCTGTTTTTGAGTGGCTAGAAGCATGAGTGTTTTCTTGAACAACACATTCCTTAATGTTATTCTGAAGAAAGCGATGTTCAAGAGAGAACCTCCTTCAAAAACTCTATAAAAAAGGTGATATCTTAGATTGTATTAACCCTTCTTAAAAAAATATTTTTATATTTTGTTTTGTTTTGTTATATATATATAATAATTTTTTCTTAAATTATATGATTAATAGTTTAAATAATAAATTTTTTTTTACTAATTTATAATTTTCTTAAATAGTCAGGGTTGGTGAATTACAAATAATCAATAATTTCTAATATCAAATATAAAAAATGTTATTAATAAAATAAATAATTTTATATTTCAAAATAACTACTAATAAATAATAATCTAATTATTACGAATTATTATTAGGAAATACCGTTTCATGTCATGTAAATTATTTTTTGTTGATTATATTTACGAATAATAATGATAATAATGACGATGATATATAAAAATACAATAATTTAAATATAATAATAATAATAATTTTATTATTAGATATAAAATATATTTGGTGTATATTTATTAAAATAATTAATATGTACTTTTTTATTGTTAAAAAATTGCATTACTATTATAATTAAAATTTTATTTTTATAAAATAACTACGTGCATAAATGAAATTCAACTTGATGATTATTTATAATTTATTTCACTATTATTAAGTATTATTAAATAAATAAAATATAATTATATTATGTTTAAAATTTATAAAAACTATGTTTTTATTTATTATTAATATATTAATTAAATTATAATTATGATTTTTATAAATTAATATTATTTATTATATTCCCTAAACTGATATTTGTACTTATAAATTTTTTACAGTAAAGAATGTTTTGTGTAAAAAAATTAATTTTTATTATTTTTTGACATTTCTTTATTTTTAAATTAATTCACATTTGTATGGTCAATGTTTTAAATTTTATATAGATTTCATTTGTACTTTATTTTATGAGAATAATTTTTTGAAAGTGTAAATGTTATTTTTTTAATAAATAATTCTTGTGTCATGTAAATTATTTTTGGTTTGTTATATTAATGATTTTTTAAATGATTTTATATATGTTTAATCTATGTTTTAGGTTTTAATAGTATTGTACCTATAGTTTATATTTTATAGGATTCTAAATTCACATACATGAAATGTAATAATGTTTCAAATAGGTGACTTTGAAAGCCTAAAAATTATAAAATATAATTAAAATATTAATGAAAGTTGAAACATTGGCTAGGAATATAAAAAATAAATAAAAAAATTCATAAAAACATTATTGGAAAATAATTTCAATCGTACAAAATATTATTGTTTCAAAACATAACATTTGAACATAATGATTATTTTTACAGATTTTTTTTGTAAATTAAATTTCCCTGTTTATTATTATTTCTATATATTTTTTAATTGTTAATTAATTTTAAATTTTACAGACAATTTTTTAAATTTCACATAGATTTCATTTGCACTATATTTAATCCATATTAAACATTTAAAGTGTAAATGTTATGTTTCGAATCAATAATGTATGTTTCATGTACATTATTTCCAGTTTTTTATATTAATGAAATTCTTATCATTTTCAAATATTTTAATATGTTTAATCCATGTTTTATGTATCATTTAGATTATAGTTATTGTTTATATTTTATAAGAATCTAAAGTCACATACTTGAAACGAAATAATTTTTTCAAGTATGTGACTTTGAATTCCTATAAAATATATAGCATAAATGAAATCTAAATGAAATTAAAAACATGGATTTTAAAAATAACTATTAATTGAAACTAAAAGGAATGAAAAAGAAATAATTTAAAAAATAAATTTTCACAAAATTTGTTGAGGGAAAACACATATCTATGTACAAATGTTATGTTTTAAATCAATAATTTTTTACGTTATTGAAATTACTTTCTGATCAATTATTTTTAATAATTTTTTTCATTAATTTTTATACGTTTAGTAAATCTTCTAAATTTTATTTATATTTTATTTATTCTTTATAATTCATAGAATTTTAAAGTAACCTATTTGCAACATTATTACATTTCAAGTGGGTGAATTTGGGTGCCTATAAAATATAAGAGTTTGATTAATATAACAAATAAAAATTAATTTACATGACACAAACATTATTGATTAAAAACATAACATTTACAGTTTAACAAATTAATGGGCATAATTATTATTAAGAATTATTTTATTATATAAATTATTATTAATTATTATTAATTATTTTGTTATTATTTAATATTATGAATTACATTATTTATAAATATTAATGGAATCATTAAATATTTTAAATAATTCAATCATAATTATGAATACTGATCTAAATAATATAATTATTAACACAACTACTCAAGTAGTTAATAATATATTTTACAATAAATACTAATTTATTTATTAATATAAAATATTTAATTATTAACAACAATTTCATTATTAAAAATTTATGATACAATTATATAATCATTTATAATAATCAAAATATTAATATAATTAATATTTTATTTATAAAGTAATAATAAATCATTATAAATGTTATATATAATCTATTATTTTTGTGTTTAATAATACTTAATAATAATAAAACTAATAATGTAATTAATTATAAATAGTTAATAAGTCAAAACGAATTTATTATTATAATTATTATTTTATAATATAATTATTGTAATAAATTTGAAAATAGAAATAAATAAAATAATATTAATTTTTTTTGTTATTTTATTAAATAAAAACAAAAAAATTTATCTATGTAATAATAATAATAATATTTTAATATTTATATTAAAATTATATTACTTAACTAAAATAATGTTTAATATTAGTATATTCATCATTATTATTGTTAACATTATTAATATTAATATTTGTAAATAAAATAAAAATTATAATTTACATGACACAAAAAATATTTATTAACAATAATTCATAAAAAATTAGATTATCATATTATTCTTATAAAAAAATGGAAAACAATTTAAAAATATATATAATAGAAGGTGTTTTCTATGGTAGACTCTTCCTATGAATTAATACGATGAAGAAACTTTTTCAAGAAGCACCTTTTAAATAAATAATTTATAGAAGGAACTTGAATACAAAGTAACTTCCTCAAATAACCTCTACTATAGGCCCTTATCCATTTATCACTCAATCCCACAAAAAAACTTCATGAGCACTTAATACAGGTTGGTATTTTATTTCCTCACAACTCCATATTGGGAATTTGTTTTTTACCACATATTAGAAAAATTTTCAGATCCCGGTGTGGTGGTGCAGTCATCCTTTTAGGATTGTAGTTCATCTCTTCAATATTGGTGACTAGTGTGACATCTCATAGATGATGAGGTTTTTTCCTCATGGACTTTTTTTCAGCATGGATTGGTGTCATCATCCTCTTCTAGATCCAATCGAGCTTTGGTTGGTGGTGAGGAAGATCTGAGTATTTCATGGGTAGTGGTGGCTAGGTTAATTGACGGTGGAGCTCGGTGGTTTATCAAGGCGCAACGATGTTTTAACTTGATTGAAATAAGGTACATAGTGGTTTTTGGTGGTGGTCAGATCTAGAAATTGTGGTGGCATGTGGAAGTGCAACATTAGTTGAATGCGACAATATCTTCAATCAAAGACAATAAGTAGATCTTCTAATCTAGCAGAAAGTTCAATCAGTGGTGGTTAGGTTCATTTTTTCAACAGTGGTGGTTCGGTCGCACTCTAGTAGTGTGAGGAGGAATGGTTGTTCTATGAGTTGTACTACCCTTGCACAATAGTACCAGAGAGGAAAATAATGGTAGCATGGTGCGATACCATTGATGAATGGTAGAAGTTAGTGGGGATGTGAAGTGGTAGCAATGGGCTACCATTAAGAAGTTGTAGAGTAGGGCATCACATAATGCTAGTGGTCGTAACTAAGTGATACCATTATAGGATAATGGTAGCTTACAATTTTTTTCTATAATTTTTTTTACAAAATCATTATTTTTTAGTGAAATATTTTGTTTCAATTAATTAATTTCAAAAAATGATACTACCAATAAAGTACAACATTCCATCCCTCAAAAGAAATCCAAAAATCAATAAATTTAATATCAATCAATTAAAAATAAAATTTTCCAAAAACATAATTTATGTAATATAAAATCATATTCCCTAAATTCCAAATTACCATCTTATATATAAAAATTTATTTTTCAATAAACTGGTGGATTTCAATTAATTCAAAATTTAATGAATGAATTAAATCATAAAAATATAAAATCTTATTAAAATGTTAATTCCAAATTTAATTCCATTTTTTATTGCATATTTACCATTTTAAATTCGACTGAAAATTAATTCCAATTTGAATTTTATTATTTCCCAATTAAAATAAAATAAATAAATATAATAATTCAATCTAAAAATTTAGGCGGTTTATAATTAATATCGAGATTCTTAAATTTAATGAAAAATTCTAATTTTACAAGGGAAATATATTAAATTAATGTTATTATCAAAGAATAACATTCCATAATTTTAAAATATTAATCTCACAATACTCCTCAGCACATTAACTAATGCTCTCACATGAAATTTTATAAATGAAATCAATGCATTCACAAAAAAAATGAAAATAAAACCTTCTTATATTTAAATTAACAACACAAAGAAAGAATAAAAAATATTTTCAACCATTTTTTAAAATATCATGCCTCTTCTGTGAATCAAACCACTTCCACACTACAATTTAGTTAATGTTTTGTGTCTAGGGGTGGATCAAATGATATTTAAGTGTAATCAAAATTTTTGAAAGAGGTACTTCCATTTATCCCTCTTTCTAATGTTTTCTCAAACCATAATTTTTTAACTATATTAATAAAAATAAAATGAATCTATTATATGTAAACTTCCCCCTTAATGGGCTCAAAATTTATCTCACCAAAATGAATTCATTTTGGACTTAGACACTTATTCATTTTTTGGTATTTTTTCTCATCCATGTATTCATAAATCCGTATGAAAAAAAACATATTAAATGTTATATAGGGTTACTCACCGACACTGGTTTTCTCTCTCAGAGATCCATTTTAGGCTCTCAATTTCCCATTTTAATTGAGCTTTAGAGGAAATAAATAGTAGTTATTTTAGTGGGATCTCTATCTTTTCCCCCCTATTAGAGGTCAATTTAATACAAATTATGTTCTAAAATCTTAGTAACCTCAATATATAAGATTGGTTCCACATAAATATTTTCACTCACACTCCCTTTCCTAGATCTAAGACAATTGTTCAATTAAAATTGTGGAAAAGTCATTAAGAAATCATCCATGTTTTAGAGTTTTAGAAATAGCGATTTACTTCAATTTTTGTATGAAACTTTCAAACTAGGCATTGAAGTGATTAATTTGAATAAAAGTTTGAAAAATAATAATTGATATAGTACAAAATCAATGTAAAAACTGTATTTAGATATATTTTTTTGTTTTTTAACCAATAGACACTATGTACAGTTTCCTAATTCTTTTATTTTTTGGAATTTTTTTAAATAAAGACACAAACTAAATTAAAAATTTAAAATTTTCATTTAAAATATTCCAAAAAACTTCTACTTTTTTTTATTTACATATGAAATAACTAACACATAATATATAAAAAATTATAGTATGTAAATTTTATATGAAATTTATATAAAAAAGATAAAATATAAACATGTTGAGTTCCATCCTGAACACTTGTTCAAAACTATCCATTTATGTTCCAAAAGACATGTAGAATAATTACAGTGATTAAAATAGTATAAAAGGAGTAGAAACAACTTGTGGTTTATGTATGTCAAACATTTAACCAAATCACTCCCCTAGGTGTGATTCCTTGCTTATTGTAGATAATTAAACTAGCCTCTTGAGTTATGTCCACTTAATTAAAAATGGTAGAAATACAAAATTAAACATTGAAATTATTTATTTATTTATTAAAAAATAATATAATGAAAGAGAAAGGATAATGAATCCTAGGTTTTCCTTCCCATGATGGTTTGTAGTTAGACTTTCCAAATATGGATAATATAGTATCCAACAAAAATACATCTAAGTATGGGGGTTTTATTGAAATAACCACCATAATATATTCTTTCTAAAGTTGTATAGCATCACTTCTTGGGGGACCCCTTGAATAGTTATGTGTACTGAGTCCAACACATTAGTAGTGAAAAATAACATCAAAGGTGTGTATGGAAGGATGATGAATGGGGACTACTATTATAGAATATCGGAATTCATATCTTCTTCCTCCAGTGGATCTTCTAATAATTATTCATCATTGTCAATAAAAAGAGATTTTGTAAAATTTTCCAATTGAATAAATGTAAAAACAAGTTGAGTTCATATCAAAATTATCTACATCATGTGTTGCAACCTTCTCCACTCTTTTTACATGAGATGTAGCCACTAGGAATTATTCTTCTATTTTTCCACCTTCTATTTGATATTATTATTATTCTATAGGTTATCATATTTTTATAAAACCAAGTCCTCTAGTAATGTATAAATATGACTAATATTAACACTCAAAAACACATAAAAAAATTTCTTTCTATGAATGTAGTAAAAATAACATGAATAAAATCTACTTACCTCCCATTCACACTCCACATGTGATAGGTCTATGTCATTAAAACTAGGGTGTAGAATTAAAATTTTATTTAGAAATAATTAAATATAAAAGTGACTTGATTTAGATTATCAGCATCAATTTTTTAGCTAGGTTTTCTTATTTTCCCTAGAGTGCCTTGGTAATTGAATCAGAAATGTGTGGGAGAGTGGGATCCTACATCAATTTCACCTCTTAAATGTACTATATAAGTTTTTTAGGTTTGTAATCCACTGGTTCTCTACTTTTATTATTAGTTTTATAAAAATAAACCATGGTATTTTCTAATTAATTTATCACATCATCAAAGTGTTCAACAATAAAACTCCTAGGTTCTTACAATTTTTTATAAATAGAGTGATAATCCATTTTAATCTTTTTATTTTTTTTGTTAATTTTTTTAGAAGTGTAAATTATTTACATTGTGAAAAGGAAAAAGTGATTATCTGACCTTTCCCATTAGAAATGGCTCTATGTTGATCAAGCAATTGTCACTGGTCACGGTCAAAGAGAATTTTTATTTTATTAAAACCAGGAACAAATCATAGTGAATGAATGAGATCATTTTATAAAGGTTGTGTGGGGGTCAGATTATCACTATTCTAAATCACTTATGTATTTTTCTTTTGTTTTCATAATTTTTTAAAAAAAAATTATTTTTATTTTTTTTGGTTTTTTATTTTACAAATATAAAATAAATTAAAAATGAAAACACAACAATGAAAGGGTGCAATACACGAGGTCCAAGAGTAAATTTCTGTGGGTTGGATCATCATTAAATTTTTTTCTAAATCTTCTTAATCAATGGACACACTCAATATCAATTTTCTACACACCCTCAATTATTTTAACAATGTTTGAAACTACTAATATTCTCAAGGGATACCCAAAATAGACCATAAATCTCATTTTTTGTCCGTAGTTAATAGACATGTACACTCCTCAATCGAGTGAATGGACATAATCACTCTTATGGTAGAAATCATGTACCATTATCTTATTCAGACCACACAAATCTACTAGAAATATGTTTGATCATAATGGATAGAGAAATCAATGTGTAACTAGTATAGGGTTATAGTTTCATTAATGAAATTGAGAGTGATGATCAAAACTCTACACTCCACTTCCAATGTAGAATAAGATTCAGAAAAATAGAGTGAATAATTGAAGTATACAATTCACATGAACCATTGTGATTCCCCTTAAACCACCATTAATGGGTCAGTTCTCCATGATCATGGAGATTCAAATCAAAGGGACGCCATAGAGGAAAGAACACTTGAAGAACTTGGGGAAGAAAAGAATAAGAAAGTTGAATAAAATGAAATTCTAATTGAATAAATAATAAATAATGAAAAATTATAGAAGGATAGAAACTACAATTTGTAGATGCCGAATGATCCTAAGTAGGGAATATGAAAAATATTTATAAACTGGGGGCTTATTAATCATAACTTCAGTGTAGTGAGAAATTAAGTTTACTCAAATGGGATCCATGTGTATAGTTCTAATAGTTGTGATTAATTCACTTAAGTGAATCATTCCCAGGACCATGTGCACACTTCAAGAATTTTCAAGTGAATTTTTACACTACTTTGAAGGTAAAACACCAATTTAGTACTATGTTGTATGAATATTTGAATAATAATAAAATGATCATAGCATATAATGTGGGGATTTGAGAATGGATTGAGAAATTGTACTGGTTTTATGGTTTTGGTCATGGACTTAACTACTTTTGGGTAACACATGCATGAGAGTTCCTATCACATAATGCTTGTCTAGTACAACTCCTCTTCTCCCTCCTCATAATCCTGTGTTTTATTTGTGACATGATTCGTGTTCGACCACCTTTTTTTGCAACCTCAGTTCCATCCTTCAATAGCTTGCCATGGTCTTCCTTCAAGGTGTCTGGCAATCTTGGGAATTTGGTTGAGCACTACAAAAAAAATTATTTTTCATAGTGCCACCCTTTAACAGCGTTAAATAATAGCACTGATATAGGGTGTACCTTTATCATCACTAAAAAATGTTCTCATAAAGTGTACTTTTAACAGAACTAAAAAACGTACCATTAAAAGTATCCCTTTATCAGTTCTTTTTTTAACACTGATAATGGTGCCTCGTTTATTAGTTCTTTTTTAGTGGTATTAGATGAACCCCTTTATCAGCACTTTTGTTCTAGTGCCGATAAAGGGGGTCTTTGTCAGTGCATTTTTTTACTACCACTAATAAAGAGAATATTTCAAAAAAAATTATCTAAAATAAAATATTTATATATTTATATATTTATATTGATATTAATATAATATATATATTTAATTTGTTTTAAATAAGTTTAAAATAGAACTTTACACAATGATATTTTGTGAAAATGGCTTATAATTTTTTTTTGAAAATTTATAAATTAATAATTTTCTAATTATTATCGACTAATATTCGTTTAATAAAAATTTGAAGAATCAAAAAATCAAAAAATCAATAAAAGATCTAAAATAAGTTTAAAACCTAAATCAAAATTCAAATGGCCATAACATTTGATATGGGTGTCTTTTTGAGCTCCACCACATGTCAAATCAAATCTTGTGATGAGCTATACACCCTCAATAAACAACTATCACATATTTAGAGTCCAAAAATTCCCAAATGGCCCCCAAAACTAAGGTTTTAGTTTGGTTACAACAATGTTTTAACATTCAATGGATTTTTAGCTTCATTTGACGAGGGTATTTTTAACCTTTTTCAACAGGGATTGAATTTATTCCCTGGTCTTACATTCTTATTGATGTTATGGATTTGAAATTTTATCATTTTTTACAATGTATTTTTATTTATAATCAAATATACAAGAGTATATACATATTTTTTAATATATTCACATATAAAAATTTAATTTATTAAATAAAAAATTAAACATATTTAAATAGAAAATATATTTATAAATATATAAGCCTTATCTAATTAAAAAATAATATCCATTTTATTTAAAAAACAAATATATGACTTTCTATATACCTATATAATGTGTGTATATGTGTCTATATTAGTGTTTGTGTGTATTAACAAACTGATATATATTATATATTTATTATAACATATGAATATACATATGAATATATAATATATATAAATAAATATATATATATATATATATATATATATGCATAATTATACTTATAGATACACATATAAATTATGTATATTCATGTGTATGTATGTTTCAAATATGTATTTATTTATTTATAAAAACACAAAAAATATTTTATAAATGTATTTAAAACTAATATTATAAATATATATTAATATAAAAATTAATATATAGATAAAAAATATAACTATATATATATATAATTAAATAGAAATAAATATATATTAATATATGAATAAATATGTATATAAATAAATATAACTACATATATATTAATAAAAATATATAAAAATATATGATTAAATATAACTATATATATTATTAAATATAGAATAAAATAAGTTGCGTGAGTGGTAAAGGTGCAGGTGCCCAAGGTAGGGGTCTCGGGATTGAATGCAAGTGGAGGTAGGGGTGCAGGAGCAAGTGCAGGTGGGTCAAGAACTATTAAATGGTGGTGGTGAACCTAGTATTTTTAAAGGGTTAAAGGTCATGCATGATGGAGGGGATTCCTAGGACTTTTGAAAGGGGGTCATGTGATTTTAAAAGGGGGACCCTCGGATTTATAGATTTTTTTTTTATTTTTTTATATTTTTTTGACTTTAATCATCTATTTTATAAAATCACTATTAAAAGTGTTCCTTTATCAGTGCTAAATAAATGTTAAAAACACCCTTTTATTTGTGCATTCATTAATGCTGATAAAAGATCCCTTTTATCAGTGCTTTTTTAGAACTTATAAAAGGGGCCTTTATCCGTGATTTTTTTAGCTCTGATAAAAGGGACCGCCATTTTAAATGAAGCTTTATTATTAGTGCTTTTTAGTGCTGATAGAATATTTTTTATCACTAATAAAACACTCATATTTTAGTAGAGGAGATTCCATGGAATGGATAGAGAAATGGTTGTTTAGAACTTCACTTGGATTTCAATCACCACCCATAATATCCTTCAATAGTTAAAACATAGATCAATGATTTTATTAGGAAGTGGTGGGTTTGATTGACTTGAAGGTTTAGGAGAACAGTTCTGTGGACACACAAATTCAGTTTTCTGAGTCGAGTTAGGATCCCTGTGAGGCTGTGCAGTCAAATTTTTGAGATGGCGGATCATCTCCTTGATGATGGTGACAGGTTTGGAATCTCATAGATGATGATTGTTCATCCTTAGGGGTATTCTACAGCAAGGTTCAGTAGATTATTCTTCATCTATATATAGTAAGGTATCAGGCATGAGGTTCAGGTCAACAATATTAGAATTGGTGGTTTAGTTGAGCATTAATAGTGTTTAATTTTCATGTGGTGGTGGTTCGGTCGATTGTTTGTAGTGTGAGGAGGAACATTGGTTTTATGGGGCATGGAACTATCACATGGTAATGGCGTGGGATGATAAACTTGTTTTTTATTTTGGTATGTTCCTACCTCCACTGTTGGAATGGAGGTTTGATAATTCTAGACTTGGGTATCTTACTTGTGTGTATTTGAAGCCATCGACGGTGCCTACTCTGAAGATGTTTCATTATATATATTATGTTTTTTTGGTGTGTGATTTTAGAGCTATAAATATGTATATTTTGTGTTGTATTTTAACAATAAGAGAGAGGAAATAAAACTTATGTTCCTACTACTTATATTTTTGTTCCTGTAAAATTATCAGGATCACCTCTAGTGATCTGCTTCCATGTGCATCTTGTTTTTGCTGCTGTGAGACCACCATAAGGGGTCTCAGAGGAAGGTTAAAGGTGAGTTCTAACAAAAAAAGGGTCAGTAAGACCTACAACAAATCTATTTCATTGATACTTTATACCAATCTTTTGCAATGACTAGAGGAGGATGAAAATGATTGGATAATACAATTCATTTGGCATGAAGTTTTTTTAATACCCACATTAGATTATCTTTTCTCCATTTGTCAAAAAAAGGGAGTTGAAAATGTGGAAGGTTTCATTTTCTCAGGTCCCTTTTATGAATGATTTTCCCATGGTTTTGTTATGATCCCCTAGGATGTTTCCTTTATTATTTATTAAACAAAAAAGAAACAAATATTCTCCCCACACCACATCCCATTTTCATCCCATTCAAAAAAAAATCCAACCACCATCCTTGATTTCTCACCCAAGATTTTATAAAAAAAATCATTAAGCTGTTTTTTCCTTAACAACATTAGCTCTCTAAATCATTAAAATATATTTTTTACCTTCCTTTAATTTTATTCAAAAAATAATAATTGTTTGGAATTCATAAAAAAATATCAGGCTATAATTCCAAAAAAACAATAATAGGTCATGCTTCTTAAAATTAGAAATCAATTTTGATGTTTGAATCCATGAAACAAAATATACTCTGCCATTCTAGATATCTACATATATTTTTCATCAAAAAATAGTTTATCAACATGGAAAATGAATTTTTACAAGCTATGATCCTGAAGATGATGAAAAATAATTATGAAAATTGGTGCATCAAAATTAGAGAGAACATGGAACCCAATATGTCATGGACATCGTGGAGGATGGATACCCCAAGACAAAATCCAAATTAGCAGAGGATGCTCTATAGATGTTCAAAAAACCACTCTTCGGGAAGGATGAAAGATGGAATGTAATGAAGAATATTACATTTATCAAGGCCTTGATGAGTGACTATTGAAATAATATCTTTATCACAATCATCTATGGAGATCTAGGATGCTCTTCTCAAAGCATTATAAGGTCCCAAAAAAGTGAATAGAATTCATCTTCAACCTCTTCGAGGGGAGATTGAATCCGTGTTTATGAAATCTTATGAAACTATTGGTGAGTATTATACTTGTGTAATGGTTTTGGTGAACCAATTGCAAATAAATGGAGAAAATATTACCGACATGTAGGTATGTGATATAATTTTGCGATCCCTTGATCAAAAATTTGATTATATAGTTGTTTTCCTAGAAGAAACAATGGACCTAAAGATAATCTCTATAAAAGAACTCTTGGGATCTCTATAATCCCACGAACGAAAGGTGAACCACTGGAGATAAATTAATGTAGTGGAACATTACCTACAACTAATGTTTTATCTCAACAAATCTGAATAGAAGAATGGGGAAATCTTGAAGAACTTGAGGTAGAAGATTCCATGGATAAAAATTTTATCCATGAAGTGGCTGATGGGGATGACATGGTGAAAAAATCCCATTTCGAGGAGTCCATGAATATCGAACCTATACTTCATGAGAATGTGGATGAGGAAGAAGGGGAGGATTCATAAACCACTAACTAGAAAAATGAATTATTTAATGATATAATTGTCAAAAATATGGATACTATAAAAATCAAAGTTTTTATAAGAAACCCATGGATACTGACATTGAGTATGCACATATGGGTGAAGTAGAAGATCCTTTTGGTGAGTCCCATGTGTTGATGGAACACACATTGGCACAAAATCAAGGTATGTGGTATCATAACTCTAGAGCTAGCAACCACATTTCAAGGAATATACACTTATTTACGAACCTCTATGAGAGGGTTCATGGAGATATTTAATTTGGTGATCTTTCAATAACATTTTTTGTGGAAGACGAGATATTATGATCAAGAAAAAATACTGAAATCATTCTTTCATCTCCAATTTCTACTATATACCCGACATAAAGAACAGAATATTAATTGTTTGGTAATAGGTGGAAAATGTATTTCACATAATCCTTTAATATAAACAAATAATGATTTTTGGTGATAAAGGAATGATGATCATAAAAGAACCAATAGAAAAGAATTGAATATTTCCACTCATGATCCAACCCGACTTAACAAGGTGTTTGGTGATGGTATGTGATGATAAAGACTGGATATGGCTTCTCAAGTTCGGGTATATAAAATTTCAATGATTAATATTACATGGAATAAAGAAGATGGTGAATGGGATTCAAATCATTCAACACCCAAATGAATATTTTGAAAGATATTTCTAAGAAAAAATCATAGAAATATCTTAGTAATAATGGCCAACTAGAAAGATGCAACCCCACTAGATTTAGTTCACACCGATGTGCTAGGTCCATTAAATACAAAATCAGATGAAAAAATATGTACTTTTTTCACATTTATCGATGATTACAATAGGAAAACATGGTTATATTTTCTCAATATGAAGTCATAAGTGTTTAGAATCATCATAGAATTTAAGGTGTTGGTGGGAAATCAATGTTATCATCACATAAAAACATTACGGCCTGCTCGAGTTGCGGAATACACCTTTGATGTTCTTAAAGAGTACCACAATATTTATGGAATTTAGAACCAGTTGACGCTTTCTTACACACCTCAACTCAATGGAGTAGCTGAAAGGAAAAATCTCACAATTATCAACATGGAAAGAGGCATGTAGAAAGAGAAAATAGTTCCCATGATATTTTTGGGATGAATAATATGTATGTGTAGTGTATCTACTCAATATATTCCCAACTAAATATCTTAAAGAAAAGACACATCCTCAAGAACGGATTACTCACAATACATGTGTTATTAATCATATAGTTTCTGGTTCTATTACCTATTTCCGGATACCAAATGAAAAATGAACAAAGATTAAGGGAAAATTAGTGAAGTGTGTCTTTATGGGATACAAAGATTGTGAAATGGGACACCGTCTATATAAACCCATCACCAAGAGGATTATATTCAATAGATATCTTATATTTGATGAAAAGGTGTCATGGAAGTGGAATCAATATGATGAATGAAGAGAGGTACGACTACCTCTAGAAGATGAAGGAATATTTGAAAAAGTTCTGTTGAAGGACCTAGGAATTGAAGAACCACTAACACTACCACAACATACTCCTACATCTGAAGACATTGAACATGAAATTTCTTATATACGTCCCCAAAACATTCAATGCCTTAAAAATATATGGGAGAGAAAAGAACCAATGGAGGGGTATTTAAATATTTATTATATCTTGGAAATTTAAAACCACGTTATCTTCAAGGAAGCTAAATCCATTGAAATATTGAATAAAATGATTGATGAGGAAATATATCCTAGTGTTGCAATTAAAGGATATAAGAAAACGGAAGGCTTTGACTATGGTCAAGTCATTGAATCGGTTGTCCAGCCACTGAGATGTGATGAAATATCATGGGTTGCAAGGAAAAAATGATTAAGAAGGATGTTGAATGATAAACATGTTTTTTTGTCTATACCTACCTGCACTATTGGAATGGAGCTGTGACAATTCCATACATGGGTATCATACATCTATGGATCAAAAGGCATGGGCGACACATACTATGCAGATGTTTACTGATCTCTATTTTGGTTTTGTTTGGTGTGTGTTTAAACATATAAATATTTGAATGTTGTGTGTTTTATTTTAATGAGAAAGAATAAATAAAACTTGCGTTCCCACCACTACTATTTTTCTTCTCGTAAAATTATCAAGATAACTTCAGGTGATCTTCTTTCATGTGTGTCTTGTGTTTTCCGCTGTGAGACCTCCATCAAATGGTAGAGTGGGATGGGCTTGTAGCAGGGTGTGATACTGATGAGTACTGATAGTATTCATATTGGAGGTGGAGCAGCAGTAGTGTGTTGCGTTCGAGCGGTAGCACAACAGGGCAGTGCACTATGGAAGTGGGGCAGCATGGTTCTACCATTGTGGGCATGTAGTAGCACACAATTTTTTTCCACTGCACCATAATTTAATAAAATATACATTTTTTTCAATTTTTTATTTTGTTTCAATTAATTAATTTAAAAAATGATAAAACAATTAATTTATGAATTCTAGCCTTCTAATGAAAATTTTAAAAGCATTAAATTTAATATTAATGATTTAAAAATATTATTTTTTAAAAAATAATTTCAAAAATTTAAAATCACATCCATTAAATTTAAATTAATCAGTTAATAAATAAAAAATGCGTTTTTCAATAAATTTATGGATTTTAATTAATTTAAAAAAGAGTGATAGAGTTAAATCACAAGAATATAAAAACCATTTAAAATTTTAATTCCAAAGATAATTCCATGTTCTATATTGGATATTTACTATTTTAAATTTATTTAAAAGATTATTTCAATTTATTTTTGATGGATTCTATATTTACAAAAATTAATAATATAATCATTACAACAAAAAATGATCCATTTAATAGTTAATGTCAATATTTTTAATTTTCATAAAAATGATTTTTTTACCTAGGAATTAGATTAAATTAGAGGTATTTTCAATGAAAAATGGACAATTTTTTTTTGAAATTTTAAGCTCACATCACCCATATACTTGGAAAGTCAAGGGAATGAGACCTCAATATTTCGTCAAAGGTTTGAACATCCTTTAATATTTTCTATCAGTTTTAGGATGGAAATCAATGCTAAAATGATGTTTAATATCAAGATCCTTCTAGAGACTCTTCAAGAATTACATTGTATATTGTGGATCCTGATTAGAAATAATTGAAATAGGTGAACCATGAAGTCTTACAACATCATTAATATACATTCATGAAAGGAACTTAAGTGGTAAATATTCTATAATAGAAACTAAATGTGAAAATTTTGTTACCCGATCAATAATAAAACATATAGAATCATTATTTGTCTGTTTTTTCAGTAATCTAATGAAACAATCCATGGTAACATCATCCCCTTTATAAATATTAATAGGAAGAGGTTGAATGAATCGTATTGGATTATATCTCTTAATTTTCACCTATTAACAAACAAAATTACTTGACACATAATCAAAAATTTCCCACTTCATATTATCCCACCATAAGTATACGTTTAATTTATTATACATCTTAGTGCTACCAGAGTTTATTGTGAAATAAATGCTTTGATATTAATAAAAAAAATTAAATTATATACATAGGTATAGATGGAACACGTAGTTTCATTCCAAATTTGAGAACACCATCTTTAGAAATAAAAATTTCCAGTTTCCCCTCTTTAACAACATTAATTTTCTTTTGAAAATTCACTTCATTAGTTTGATAAATTTTTATATTTTCCAACAAATATGGTTTGGAGATCATTTGAAAAAGGAGTGTTGTCTCTCCTTCCTAAATAATAATCATATCCATATTTATTAGATCCAGAAAATTAGATCCCTATCTATCCTCATTTTAGTAAATAAATACAAGATCATTCATGCTCAATGAATGTGTGATATTATTTTCCATCCTTATGTGGTAGTGTATTGAATAACCACAATCATTGAGTTGATTATGTAATAAACTTTTCCTAATGTAGATAAATTTCTATAAAAATATGCATTTTTAACTCTTCTTTTCCATGCATATCTCACATATTTCACAGTAGATATAATATATCCATAAATTCAAATAAAAATATTGTAGCTTCTTACTAAAAATCAAGTATTTTATGGTTTTCATCATGAATCCTTAACTTCCATAATGTATAGGCAATAAATTTATCATTCCATATAAGGGCCCAACCAAGTCCCTTCATCTATGCATTACTATATATCACAAAACCATCATTTATCATGGGTAGATTCATAATAGAATCATTCAACAATCTATAATAAATTCATCAAAACATTCATGAAATTATTTTCTCCATATGAATTTAACCCCTTTACAAGTAATCTTGGTTAACTGGTAATCCATTCAAGAATTTTATTGAAAAACTCGTAAATATTAACCTATCAAACCAATGAAACTATGTACCATGGTTATGCTCATTGGTGTAGGATATTATTGGATTTCCTTCTTCTTTATAGGATGAAATTAGATTCCATACTTGGAGAAAATATGGGTAAGAAAAGAAACATTTTGATTCCGTAATTCACACTTATTAAATTCATAAATAATTATTTTCTTTTAAGAGTATCAAGAATGATCCTCAAGTGATCTTAATAGTCCTTAAATATATTATTGTAAACAAATATATCATCAATAAATACCAAAACAAAATCCTGAGGATATTCTTTGAATACATTATTCATTATATCCAGAAAGAAATAGGGTTCATTATTCACTATATTTTGAATTGCTATAAACTATTAACTTCTATACCCTATTCAAAATGTTGTCTTCCAAATATCTTCATTTTTTACTAACAATGGATTATTGCAAGAAAAAAGTTCAATCTTTTTGAAAAATAATTATCATCAAGAAGTCGATCGAATAAGTAATCAATGAGATGTTCAAGATACTTTTTATTCATTATATTTGCATTGATTTTCCTATAATAAATTCATAGTCTGATATATCTATCATTATTATTAATGAAAAGGTAATCATATCCCTATAGTGAACCACTATTTAATATAAATACCTCACTATACAACTCATCTATATGCTCCATCAAGTCCACTAATTATACAATGTAAATTTTATAGGTATTATTTGCTATTGGGTTTCCATCAAGGACTAAATTAATGGAAAAATCAACTTCACACTCTAGTGGATGTCTATTAAAGTTATTAGGAAATACATCAATATATTCTGGTAAAATAAGTACATCCTCAATTTTAAGAATAACTTATTAATATTTGGTTTTTAAATTCTCTTATTCCCCTAGAATCAAAACCAAAAGAGCTACTGGGGGTGGATGTAGACACGAATAAAATGATGAAGTCTCACTTATATAGGTAAATAATTTCACATTTTCATCATGAATCTTAATTATCACGTTTTTTAATAAATTTTAGTTTATGTTTTGAAATCCATTCCATATAAAGGATTATATAAAATTCAACTGTTGGTACACTATTGAGTTCTACAAATAGTGAATTCTTAATTGTCATCATGGGAACTGACTGACATACCCTTCTTACAGTGAGACTTCCTCTAGGATTCCTGAATGATAAAAATATTCCTAAGGTTCTTGGGCGTTATCTAATTTACATAGAAAAAATGGAAGATATAATGGATTGTGGAGACCCTAAATCAAATAAATATTTACCTAAATTTGAGGATTTGTTTAATGTAAATTCAATAAAATAATTAGAGACATAAACCTTAGTTGTTAGGATAACATAATCTTATCCATGATCCCTTGGATTTTTTTTAAAAAAAAATAGATTGATATAATAATTTGAATAGTGTATTATCACCTTAAAGGTAAATCATTTCATATTAAAATATTCTTTATATCACTTTCAATCATGGGAATGGTGGCATTTCTCTCCACACTTGTATCAAACTCAATTTTGGGAAAGCATGTTTCATAGTGTTTCTTTCCATATTTATTACAATATAGAAATTATAAACTTACATTATTCTTTTTTTTGTGTTTCCTTTTCAAGAGTTCTTATCCACCCTTTTCTTGTCCTTCAATCTTTCAGAGCCATAAGACATGGATAATTATTTCTCTATCTTGATAAGAAATGATGGCATTTTCTAAGATGATTGGGTTTTTTTGGAGAATAGATCCCTTAAAATGATTATCTTAAGAACATTAAAGAAATGATCAATCTTCCTATTTGGATTAGTATTTAGTCCATAGTATGCTTTTACAACCCTCTCAAGTTGGATTCTTACATAAAAACGTTTTACTCTTACTTTTCTCTCATACTTAAGAATTGTGTCTCTATATCCTCTTGTTTCTTATGAGGAATGTATTTTTTAAAAAGGGTACCTTAAAATCCTTTCATTCCATGATTTATTTTTTTTTCTTATCCTTGGTGTTTCAAATCAATGAAAACACTGGATCCACATATCCCGAGAGATGATAAAATATAATGACAACCTTATACCTTTCATTACCTAACAAAGAGAAAAATATATTCTCTATTGAACTAATCCATTGTTCATCGATAAATAGACATTTAGTTCCATTGAATGACTGAGGTTACTAATGCATTCAGTTGTAAAACATTGTTATAATGAACTTTGGACTCATAGTCTACTGCATACATGTATTTTTTTGGATATAATATTACTATAAATCCCATTATGGTTATAATTTCATTAGTTACATATCTAGATTCATTATTTTTCCCTCAAGGGAAATCCCTAGATGGTTTAGGTGTATTAATAAAGTTCACATTCCAACCTCTAGGTTCTATTAATAGATAATTACATACACTAGATTAGATCATAACATTATGAAACATAATTTATAATCTCAAAACTAATGAAACACTTAATAAAAATTAAAAAAATTATTCTTAGATAATCCTAATATCATATTTTTTTATCTGGTATAATTATCAAATAAAAATATTTTCAAATTCATTATAATGGTTTGTAAGGAAAATTTGAACTAACCCAAGCATACCCCATAGAAGAGTCAAACCATGTGTGTAGAAATGCCCATTATTTTGGACCATGTGATTATTAAGTCAAATCCCAATGCACTGATTTTTGAGTAAATATCCATAGGTACAACTTTTACTTATCCAAATACAGTTATAGTATACAAATATATATTTATTTATTTGAAAACCACATATTCTCTAACTTTCCAAATCATTAGGATGTTATCCTATACTGAGACGTATCCTTAAAATATGTCATTGGTCTATATTCTTGAATATGTGTTTTGAAAAATCATGTACCCTATGTTTCTTAAAAAAATATTTTGATGACAACTATAAAGAACCCTTCCTAGGTAGACTAGAGTTGGTGGTTATATTATTATATTTGAACTAGATTCATGGAATGTCATCCTAAAGGATAAAATAGTTTAATAGTTTTGGATAACAAAATACATACTTGAATATTACAATATAATTGAAAACATAAAATTCGACGTAGTGTTTTATTTGTGTATAACATTATTCTGGTTAGAACATCCAAACAAGTCAATCGTAACACACCTCTTGGAATCATGTTGAACAGAAAGATAATAAATGGGGGAGCTCATATGTTCTATAAGGGTGTGTTTATAATATATGTTACCATGAAAACATAAGGTAAAAGAAAGTATTATAAGCTAATGAACTAAAACACATTCCGTATAGTAAATAACATGATCATAAGGAATATTATGTTAGGAATATGTGATGACCAAATAATGCTATATAAATTAACATATGTGCTTGAAATTTATCTGTGGATATCTTAACTAATCAAATGATCACAAGGACATCAACAACTAATCTAATAATGAGGGAATGTATAATGTTGGACATGATAACCATATGGTCAACACCTTAAGCTAATACATATTACTGAAATTGGTAAGGCCTCATCCAAATACCGATGCTATTTTTGTCTCATGAGACCTTCAATGCATCAAGGGTCTATAACGAGCCCCAACCATCACTTACTAAGTCCTATAAATTCCACATATGAAGGGGGGGGGGGGTCATATTCAATATCTATCATATTAAATGTTCACAATTTCCCCAGCAATTAAACATTATCATAAATGATTTAGAGTAATATAAAAACTAGTATAAAAATAGTATGTCCCCAGTAAAAATGATCATAAAACATCCATATAAATAATATTGATATTATCATCACTACATATTCCAAATGGTTAATAAGAAAAATGAGGGTTTTTTCAATAATTAATGAAAATACCATAGAAATTTACAAAAAAATTATTAAGGAAAATACCCTTTTCAATTTGAAAATCACTTTCAAAAACTAAATATTTCCTGAATATTAGGGAAAATATTCTTTGAAAAGAATCATTGAAAATTTTAATGGAAGCAATAAAGAAATGATCTATCCTGATGTTGAGTAATTCCATACAAGCTTGTAAAAAATATTCCTTCCTCACTATTGTAAAATGGTTAAAATTTAAGTCATTTAGAAAATGAAAAAGATATTCCATTCAAACCATTTTTTAAAAATTTGAACATGGGTAAAAATGTCTATATTACATTTTTTGGAAAATTTTTAAAACATTATTGAAAATATTTTTAGATAACATATATGTGTAAGAAAAGGAAATTTGGACCAAAGAGAGAAATAATTCATATTTTCTTAATAAAATTTCTAAACCATTTTAAGTACCAAAGAAAGAAATTTTTTAATATTACGTGAAAAGTTTATGAATAATCAAAGGATAAATAAATTCATGATTTTATTGAAATATAAATCATAATATTTCATCATAAAAAACATTACCATAGACAATCCCAATGAATTGTCAAGACCCCCTCCCACCAACGATGCCACTCCTGAGCTGAAAATAGTGAAAGAGAGATAATGACCCCCGAGTCCCGCCTCCAGTAGGCCCTGGGGTGGCGACTAGCACCAAGGGTATGAGTTTTTACAAATATGGGAGGCATTAACCTTTTTATTGTTTAATATTAGGAAATATGACAAGTCAAGCACCAAAAATGAAAAGAAAAAAAGTATAGAAATAAACCCAAACCAATCCCACATGCATGTTTAAACAATTCTGAAACAAAGTAAAAGTACATGAAAGCTCAAAAGTACAATACCAAAGGAAACAAGAGTATAGAAAACTACAACAACTCCAACTGCCCAACTAGTAGGGTCTCGTACGGCCCTGGTAGTCCTCCTGGAAAACTAAAAGTAAACGTAGGGTGAGTATACAAGTATACTCAGTAGGGAAACCTAAATCTCTCGTGCACAAGTAGGGAGATATCCTAATGCCCCGTCAGAAAACAGAAGAACCAAAACCTAGCAAGGAATCTATCCACCCAGCCTCACCAGTCAAACTCACCAAGTAACACAAGTCAATAGATTATAGTAGTAATATTATCGAAGTATGGGTACCCTGCACCACCTTCCCACTGGATACTGCTCAAGCCCTCGCGCCTAATGCTCTGATGCTTCCCCCTCTTCCTGAGCTAGTGTTGCAACATTTCCATACGAAGCTCGAGCTAGTGCCAGAACCTAGCCATACGAAGCTCATAGTAACTCTCCGACACAAAATCCTCGGCCATCACCACATCTCATCCTGAAAAAACCTGGGAACGACATCACATCTCATCCCGAAGATTCTTGGGAAACATCTGTCGTAACCTGCCTAATGGATCTTGGGCTATAGAACCTGGAAGAGGGAGCATAAGAAAGAATAATAACCAGCCATCCATAATGTCCTTTGGATGTTGGGAATAAAACCCCCCGTCCCACGGGAGTTCGACACGTAGTGATCTACACGGGTGGGGTGCGTAAAGAAACATAGAAAGATACCGATTTATATATTTATATCAACCACTCTGCCTATCCTAAGGCTTCTACACAAAATATCTGAGCACAAGCCTTGTCACTTCTACATCGAGAGTATGCACACAACAAGAAATCCCCAAACCCCATTTATGTTTTCATGTTCAACACCTTTAGTTGTCAATTCTTTTAACTATTGGGAAACTATCAACAACCAAACCAAAATGAGTGTTCATAAAATATATCCCTGCCAACCACAACAAAAGTAAGGGAAAAAACAAACAATCACATACCAACTCCTTAACAATTTTATTATCATATCCATCTTTAATTCATTTCCATCACAAAACCCCATCATTCATTTATTCCCAAGTTCCACATATAAATTAATTTTCCATATTCCACATTTCAATTACTTTTCCCCCGTATATTGTCCACTACTAACCACTTTAATAATATTCACTACCCATCATTACAACCCCGCTGCCAAACATCATATCACACAAAAACCGAAAAATTACCACTTCACACATCCCATAACAAAACCAACCCAACACTAACATGTTCATTATTCCATTTTGTTGAACCAGGGTGATCACACAAGGGTTTCGAGTTTTCATTTAATCAACCAGATTTACGTTCCTAACCAATTCCATATTATGGAGAAAAAAATCCAGCCACAATAAAATCTATAAGGAGAGGGAAACATTTAATTTCGCAAGAAAAGTCCCCCAACGACCGTGATTTTCAGTAGATAGAAGCCTATTCAATTTACAACATAATCACATAATAAAAAAAGATAGAATAAAAAAAGACACAAACTTCCCCATCCATATTCTTTAACTAGTTATTATCTTTATTTACTGGTTCAACTGTATCCCTCGAAAACAAGAGGACACCCACCCCGCATGATGTAAAATTTGGAGAGACAAAGGTGAGATCCCTACCTCAACAGGTTCTGATGTCCTTCTATGAACATGGCCACCATGATCACAATGCTTCTCCTAGAACGACTGCACCCACCAAGGATGTCGCGGCACCACCGTATCAACAACACAAGAAACTCCCTCAACACGGAGATCACATGCCATAGAATAGAAAGAAATTGGGAGAAGTAGGATCAGAAAGAGAATACAAGAATATAGGTTTAACATACCTTTTTAGAGTCGTTCATCAAAGACCATCGTTCCCATTAATTATCAGTTGTATCCTCGGTTTGAAACTATGGAGGGGAGTTTGAAGAAGATGGAATAAAATAGGGTGTACGATGTTCTCCTCTCTAACATGATCCCACAGTCACTGACATATCGACGATCGGAGTCCGGATGAAGAAGGTAGGAGTAAGGATTCTAGGTCATCCAGGAGCGTCACCGTGCAGAGAAGAAGAGAGGTTCGTAAATAACATCTGCTCCTCTCTTATATAGGAAATGAAAAGGTAAAATGCTACAAAACGTGTATTAATGAATACACAACGTGACCGTATGACTATTACACTGTTTGACTGGTTAACACATGACACATCACACAGTTTCCATGCGTTTAATGATAATGTTAATAATAAATTAATATTAGGCATTTATTTGACCCGAGACAAAATTCATAAAAATATATTCATCATTGGTCTTAAAATGACCATATTAATTTTAGGGTTACACAGTCGCTGGCGGTTCGTCAAACGGATATCGTATGAAGGTGTTATCATCAAATTAAGATTTGTTCAACCAATTAATAATAATAATAATAATATATTATTTAATAAAAAGAGAGGATATAAGTCTCTCTCCAATCACAATTTTCAATTCACTCACACCCAAGACATTCACTTCCCATGCACCTCACATGGGATTTTGATTATTTTGTTTATTTATTTATTAATATAAATAATAGCAAATAAGACCTCAAAATAAGTGGTTCTATGCTGAACGTGTAGCGCCCCCATCACCTTAATTACCTTCCAAAAATTATATATAGTATTGATAATAAGAGAAAAGGAGGCGTTGGGCTCTCCCCTCCTCAAAAACATACACAACAATGCGCCTCACCATGACCCTCATGCACCTCATGGTTAATTTATTTTATTTAATTATTTTATTAATTATCATTAATTAATAACCATTAATAAAGTCCAACTATCCATCAAATCAATGCTCACACCCCTTTTTGAATACATTTAATTTCATTTACCAATCACACACATATTTGTGTCACCATTATCATTATTATTTAGTATAATAATAATAATAAATCTCCAATTAAAATTTATTAACTCATCACCAATTAATAATAATAATTATTATTATTATTGACGTTCGCCGCATTTACCATGTTAAACCACCCCATTGGATATTTGAGTCTGACCATGCCACGTCAATGTCGCGTAACATACGTCTATTTAATTATTCAATTATATTTATTTTTATTTCACACTGATTAAATTGAAACCACTTTTATTAAATTAAAACCATTCAATTTATTAAACCCAACATAATTTTATGCCACCATTATTATAATTATTTAACATAATAATAATAATGAACTCAACTTTAATTTTAGTAACACACCACCAGGATTCCACTGCCCATATTCATTTATTTGTTTTCAATTAATATCATAACTCATTTTATTAATTTCTCATTAATATTATGAATAATAATAATAACACAAAACCTATTATTATTATTTTAATTTAACTCCAACAATTACTCAATTAATTTTAAATTTCCCACCTTATTAAATTCTTATATAAAATAAAAACCCCTTTTAATTTAATTAATCACAGAGTTTATATTACCGTTTTTTATTATTTAATATAATAAATTGACAAATCATCTTTTAATTTTTATAAATTCTTATTCATTTTTATCATTAATAATTATCATTATTACACGCGATGTGTTGACCACATCCGACTTTTACAAAGGAATGGACCGGAGGTCCGAGCCATTACATCAGATACCTCTCAAAACATTCTTGTCCTTGAGAATTAAAAACCAAAGCAAAAGAAAGAAGGGGTCTGAACAACCACACCACGAGATACCTCTCAGGGTACTCGTTATAACATGAAACAAACCAACAACCCTAATAATATGAGTTAGGAATCCATTTTCCCATGTCGAGATATTATTTTCTTTAGGTGGCACTGACTCACCTGCACGGGTTTAATCGCATACACATTAATGTGTATAGATTAAGGATTAAGTCTTCCCACTTCCATATATTAGGATTTCTCACTTACACTACCCCCAACACTGCACAAAACAACCAACCCGCTTCCCAAACAGATGGCTTGGGAAATTCCTTCTCCCATGTCGAGATATTATCCACTTTAGATGGCACTGAATCACCTGCATGAGTTTAATCGCATCCATATTAATGTGTCTCTATTAGGGATAAGGTCTTCCCCTCCCCACATGATAGGGATATTCACATACATTTAAAGAAAACAGGGAAACATCATAGCATTAAAAACTCACAAAACAAGGTCCATGCCCAAAGAATGAAAAAAATAGAGTTCCAACAATGGATTGTAATGCTCCAAAAAAAAACATAAATGAAAGCACTCAAGAAAACACATACACATCTCTATCGATCCCTGGTCCTTCTAGAGATGTCACCTCTCCTGCATGCAACTATCCGCGCCTAGCTCCTCTTGATCGATCCTCCACTAATAGATCATAATTGCATACTGGTCCTCAAATGCCCGAGTCACCAGTGGACAATGTCTAGGTTCCATAACCGTACTCATAACAAGGAACACTTAAGCCCAAGTGGCAAGGAAATTTCCTCAAGGATTCATTTTATCACTTTATTTCAATTTCTTTCCCAGAACACCCAAATTAAGTAAAACACAAACATGATGATGCATGTACTTTCCCTAGGGTCTCTTCCCTGCAATCAATGTAGTCTCACGTGGTCATTCGGTAGGCTTAGAGTCCTTGCATCGGATCACGGGGGCCCTAAAATACCGTGTCCTAGCTGGTCTTCCCTAGCCTATGTCACACACCAAGATTAACCAGCACTGTTGTCGAACCATCCCATGCAATCCTCACTGTGCCCAACTCCAAACTTCATCCTATCACCCAACCATCAGCTCTGATACCATTCTTTCATGACCCCCTCCCACCAAAAATGCCCCTCTTGAGCTGACAATGGTGAAAGGGAGATAATGACCCCCGAGTCCTGCCTCCAATAGGCCCCGGGGTGGCGACTAGCACCAAGGGTATGAGTTTTTGAAAATATGGGAGGCATTACCCTTTTTTTTATTTAAGATCGGGAAATAGGACAAGTCAACCACCAAAACTGAAAAGAACAAGAGTATAGAAATAAACCCAAACCAATCCCACATGCATGTTTAAACAATTCTGAAACAAAGTACAAGTACAAGGAAGCTCAAATGTACAATACCAAAATAAACAAGAGTATAGAAAACTGCAACAAATACAACTGTCCCGACTAGTAGGGTTCTGAACTGCCCTGGTAGTCCTCCTGGAAACCTGAAAGTAAATGTAGGGTGATCATACAAGTATGCTCAGTAGGGAAACCTAAAGATCTCATGCACAAGTGGTGAGACATCCTAATGCACTGTGAGAAAATAGAAGAACAAAAACCTAGCAAGGAATCTATCCACCCAGCCTCACCAGTCACACTCACCAAGTAACATAAGTCAATAAAGTATAATAGTAATATTATAAAAGTATGGGTACCCCGCACCACCTTACCACTAGATACTTCTCAAGACCTCACGCCTAACGCTCTGAAGCTTCCCCCTCTTCCTGATCTAGTGCCGCAACTTGGTGACACGAAGCTCGAGCTAGTGCTGCAACCTGGCCATACGAAGCTCATAGTAACCCGCTGGCACACAATCCTCAGCCATCACCACATCTCATCCCGAAAACACCTGGGAACCACAACACATCTCATCTTGAAGATTCTTTGGATACATCTATCATAACCTGCCCGATGGATATTTGGATATAGAACATAGAAGAGGCAGTATAGGGAAGAACAGTAACCCGCCATCCATAATGTCCTTTGGATGTTGGGAATAACACCCCCGTCCCATGGGTGTTTGGCACGTAGTGCTCAATGCAGGTGGGGTGCGTAAAGAAACATAGAAAGATACAAATTTATATAATTATATGAACCACTCAGCCCATCGTAAGGCTTCTACACAAAATATCTGAGCACATGCCTTAGCACTGCTACCTCGAGATTATTCACACAACAAGAAATCCCCAAGCCCCATTTATGTTTTCAAGTTCAACAGCTTTAGTTGTCACTTATTTTAACTATTGGGAAACTATCAACAACCAAACCAAAATGAGTGTTCATAAAACATATCCCTGCCAACCACAAGAAAAGTTAGGTAAAACTCAAGAAATCACATACCAAACTCCTTAATAATTTGATTATCATATCCATATTTAATTCACTTCCATCACAAAACCCCACTGTTAATTTATTCCCAAGTTCCACATATAAATTCATTTTCCACATTCCACATTTCCATTACTTTTCCCCCGTATATAGTCCACTACTAACCACTTTAATAATATTCACCACCCATCATTGCAGCCCCGCTTCCAAACATCATATCACACAACAACCCAAGAAATTACCACTTCACACATCCCATAACAAAACCAACCCAACACTAACATGTTCATTATTCTGTTTTTTTTTGAACCGGGGTGATCACACAAGGGTTCCGATTTTTTATTTAATCAACCAGCTTTACGCTGCTAACCAATTATATATTATGGAGAAAAAATTCCACCCACAATAAAATCCAGTAGGAGAGGGCAACATTTAATTGTGCAAGAAAATGCCCCCAACGACCGTGATTATCAGTAGATAGAAGCCTATTTAATTTAAAACATAATCAAATAATAAAAAAAGATAGAATAACAACACACACAAACTCCCCCATCCCTGCTGTTTAACCAGTTATTATCTTTTTTACTGGTTCAACTGTATCCCTCAAAAACAAGATGACACCCACCCCGCATGATGCATAATTTAGAGAGACGAAGGAGAGATCCCAACCTCAATAGGTTTCGATGTCCATCTATGAACACGACCACCACGATCACAAGGCATCTTCTAAAACAACTAAACCCACCAAGGATGTCGCGGCACCACCGAATCAACAACACAAGAAACTCCCTAAACACAGAGATCACATGCCATATCATGCAAAGAAAACGGGAGAAGTAGGATCAGAAAGAGAATATAAGAAAAGAGGTTTAACAGACCTTTTTAGAGTTATTCGTCAAAGACCGTCGTTCCCGCCAATTATCAGTAGTCTCCACGGTTGGAAACTGTGGAGGGGAGTTCAATGAAGAGGGAACGGAACAGGGTGTACGATGTTCTCCTCGCTGACACGATCCCGCAGTCACTGATGGATCGACGATCAGAGTCCGGATGAAGAAGTTAGGAGGAAGGCTATTAGGTCATCCGGGAGCATCGCCGTGCGGAGAAGAAGAGAGGTCCATAAATAACGTGTGCTCCTCTATTATATAGGCAATGAAAAGGTAAAACAGTATGCATCATGTATTAATGAATACACTACATGAACGTATGACTATTACATTGTTTGACTAGTCAACACACAACACGTCACGTTGTTTCCATAAATTTAATAATAATGTTAATAATAAATTAATATTAGGAGTTTCTTTGACCCGAGACAAAAGTCATAAAAATATATTCATCATTGGTCTTAAAATGACTGTCTTAATTTTAGGGTTACACAGTCACTGACAGTTCGTCAAACAGATATCATATGAGGGAGTTATAATGAAATTAATATTTGTTTAACCAATTAATAATATTATTATTATATTTATTTAGAAAAGGAGAGGATATAAGTCTCTCCCCAATCACAATTTTCAATTCAGTCACACCAACACATTCACTTCCCATGCGCCTCACATGGGATTTTGATTATTTTGTTTATTTATTTATTAATATAAATAATATCAAATAAGACCTCAAAACAAGGGGTTCCATGCTGAATGTGTAGTTCCCCCACCACCTTAATTCCTTTCCAATAATTATATATATTATTGATAATAAGAGAAAAGGAGGAATTGGGCTCTCCTCTCCTCAAAAACATACACAACAATGCGCCTCACCATGACCCTCATGCACCTCATGGTTAATTTATTTTAGTTAATTATTTAATTAATTATCATCAATTAATAACCATTAATAAAGTCCAACCCTCCATCAAATCCATGCTCACAGCCCTTTTTGAACACATTTAATTTTATTTACCAATCACACACATATTTGTGTCACCATTATCATTATTATTTAGTCTAATAATAATAACAAATCTCCAATTAATATTTATTAGCTCGTCACCAATTATTATTAATAATTATTATTATTATTGACGTTCGACGTGTTGACCATGTTAAACCACACAGTTGGATATCTGAATCTGACCATGCCACGTCAATGTCACGTAACACACGCCAATTTAATTATTCAATTCTATTTATTTTTATTTCACACTGATTACATTAAAACCACTTTTATTAAATTTAAACCATTCAATTTAATAAACCCAACATATTTTTACGCCACATTATTGTTATTATTTAACATAATAATAATAACGAACTCACATTTAATTTTATTAACACACCACCATTCTTCCACTGCACATCTTCATTTATTTGTTTGCAATTAATATCATAACTCATTTTATTAATTTCTCATTAATATTATGAATAATATTAATAAAACAACACCTGTTATTATTATTCTAATTTAATTCCAATATTTATTCAATTAATTTTAAACTGCCCACCTTATTAAATTCTTATTTAAAATTAAAACCCGTTTTAATTTAATTAATCACACACTTTATATTACCGTCTTTATTATTTAATATAATAAATTGAAAAATAATCTTTTAATTTTTATAAATTATTCTTCTTTTTATCATTAATAATTATCATTATTACGTGAACCATGTTGATCACATCAAACTTTTACAAAGTAATGGATCGGAGAGGTCCGGGCCATTACATGAATGATGATATTTTAATAGCAAAACCCTTACCACTGGTTTGAATAATGAACCCCATGAAATAAATACATTAAAATTAAGATTTAAATATCATAAATATAAATAGATTTATTATATAACATATAAAATGAGATGTATAGGCACCACACAAAAGAATTACATGGTGAATATGGTATATGTCTCATTGAAGTAAAAGTGAGGCAATAATACCTTACCTAAGGCCCTATTTCCTTCATATATATTCTAACCTACCGTGTAATAAATATATATTTAATATAAGTATATTAAAAACCAGAATCATATATATATATATATATATATATCACAACATATACTATTTTATTATAATCATTATTCACATGTTTGTTAGCAATTCTTCATTAAAAATCATTTTTTTCTGTAATAACTACTTCATTTTTCATGTTTGTTTTGGTTTGGTAGCTTGAGTACTCATACATTAATCATGGTTCTACTTTATCTAGAATTGTTAAATTTATTTAAATATAATATATATACATTAATATTTATTTATAAGAGTTTATACATGTTATATATATAAAAATGAGTTACACAATTCATGGAGACGGTAGCCTATACATAAGAACGAACAATGTTTATATTTTTTTATGGATGGAATGAAAAAAGTTAAATAACAATTAAAAATTTATGAATAATTATTATAACATATAAAATATATATTTTAATCAGAAAATTTCTTATTATATACTATGATAAAATAAAACAAAAAAACGAATCACATCGCTTGGCAGAGTCAGTAGTACATACGTACGCATGAAAAACCATATCAATTTATAGAAAATTAAATGGTAATAATATAAATGTAACATTATAAACCCAAAAGTATTATTATGCAATAAATATCATATATAATTTTTAATACCATCATTATATAATTTCATGAGATGTGGTGATGGGAAATGAATTATAACAGTTTGCGAGGTGGTAGTCCGACCATCACACGATTGATGGTTACATATCCCATGAGATGGAATAAGAATTGGATTTAGGTTATTAAATTAAAATATTAACATATCAATAAATTTTAGATTCTAGTTTTATTATTTTTTTTATAGTTGATGAAAATTTTAATTATTTAGATGAAGAAATAAAATGAAAATTCTTGGTTATGAACTATACCTCTCCTCCAAATAAACTCTTTGGGTTTATAGCTAAATCCTTTATAAAATTGTTTTCTAATAAAAAATGGAATTTAGGTCATATGGAGGGTTGTATTTAAGGGATTTGGGTAGGTCTTATCCAAACTGATGTACCATGGAAGTGTGATGGGGAATGGACAGTGGGTGTCCTTTTGAAATTATGGGCAGATGGAAACACAATGAATGTTTGAAAAGAATAAATTGTTCCCACATTTATCACATATAAAAACACTAAACAATGCATTTTTTGGAAATAAATATGATATAAGGTTCAAATATGGCTATAAAATTGGAATTGGACAAGTTTTTAGGTCATTTTAACTCTTATCCTTTTAGTTTAACCCCTGATAAACCTATTTTAACCTTAACCATGGTAATAAATTTTTACAGTATTTACGATTCATTATGAAGAAAAATTAATTTAAAATTATTAATTAATATTAATTACAATTATTAAAAATATAAAAATCATTTTTTAAATTAAAAAATAAAAAATGATAGAATTTAATTTAAAATTAAACCTGTTAGAGCAATGAAAAGTGGTCCCCGAGGAAATGTTTTCTTTTGTATAATGAGTTTTTATATTTAAATCCAATTTTAAATTGTTTTCAATGACCAAAATTAGATTAATAATATTATTATTTAACTAAATTTAACTTTAAAACATTTTAAAAAGGAAACATTATAAATTATTTAAGATAAAATCATTTTTTCGATAAAAATAAATATTTTTCACTATTCATCAAATAATTAATCCTTTTAGAAAATTTTCAAAAATTAACTACATAATAATTTTTTAATACTAATATAAAAAATTAATTTATTTTTTTCAAATAATTTTTTCTTAATTTTTTAATATTAATTTTAACATAAGTACCCAAAACATGATGAAACCTCTATTTAGAACAATACATTTTTTCCTAAAAACATTTATTTTTATTTATAATTTATTTATAACCAATAAATTTATTTATAAAATTGTAAGCTATATAATGTTTATAATTTAATTATTCCAATTGAAATATTTTAATTTAACATCTAGGTTAGAACGATATGATATAATATAGTTCTTTTAGACATCGGGTTGCGTGTATCGTAAGAAATCAAAGAGATTTATTTTTTTAAGGAAATATATTATAAAGTATTATGGTGTTACATCATAGTTTTAAAGTTTTGAAATCCATTTTGTGGTTTTATGTGATGAAATTTCAATGTGATTAATTTAAATTTGGGAGATTTGTTTGTTGGATAAGGTATATTTAACCCTTAGGTTCATCATGATGTATTTTCTATAGAGGAATTATCGTTACATAAACATAATGGTTTCAATAAACTTTTGAGACTATTTTAATTTTATGAATAATGTTATTTTTAAAGATGTTAAACATATTTATAGGGATGTTATAATAATATTATTAATATAGTTTTAATAAAAAGGACAACCAATCACATCCCACAAAGCTGCAGGGCATAAACCCATAATTTAATTTTGATAACGGTGAAATACTAACCAATAGACTATGTGATGAGATGGTTAGTTGGAAATTTCATTTTTTAAATGATGTGGTCGATAAAGATTATCTTTTGCGAACAATTTTTTTTTAATAAAGATTACTGTGGGAATGATAAGTTATTTTTGGGATTACAATTATTTCTGATTAATTTCAATATTTTGGGATCCTTAAATGATTAAGATAAAAAGAACATTATGGGATTTTATTTTAGGAATAGAGGATCAATTTTATTTTTTATTAATATATAATTTTAAAGTGTCTTTATAGGGATTGATGTACTTTGGAGATCAATTTAAAATTTATCTTTGAAAAATATGCGACCAAATCATTATAATAATAGGTTTTAAATATTCATATGTAATATTTTGATGATTTCAAGGTTAATTATTAATTTAATGATCTAATTTTATATTTTTGTGTTATTTTTGCAGGTTTGGTGATTAATTTATTAATTTTTCATTTGATGGTTCATTAATTTTTAAAATTATCTTATGCTATCAATTTTGGTTTTGGTTAATCTCAAAATATTGGTAAAAAATCATAATATTCTTTCTAGGATTATATGATCCCTTAAAATTTGATTCTATATCATTGGTTATAAAAAAAGTCATCTCGAATACCTATCATTCGGATAAAAGGATGAGATTATAGTGGAAATAGATTAATGGATTAAATTATAAATCTCATGTAAATATATTTATTTATTTTATTAGTTTATAAATTAAAGGAATTACACAACTCTAGAAAATGGATCTTGAAAAATATCATATCACCTTCATTCTCAAGGAATCAATTTTCATTTCCCACCTCACTGGCTCATGGTTTTGTGTTTGTTAACATTCTCTTGATCATTCACATTCCCGTGATCAATGAGCAATATCAACCTCCATATTGTTTTTGTAAATTAATATTTTTTCTCCATATTTTCACTTCCCAATAATTTTCCTCTATTTGGAAACCAAGTTAAGTGATGAACATCATATTTTCTTTTCCCTCTTTTCCAGATGGAGTTTTATAAACCTTTATTATGATTGGGTATTTCATCAAAGGATATTTTAGATGTAAAATAATTTTTCACCAAGACCAAGATCCGATATAATTTTTGATTATTATTAAATATGTAATTAATTAAACGCCACAATAGTTTAAAAAACACTATGTTTGATAGATTATAGGACACACAACACCGAGCCTGAATGAATAATTAAATATTACTATTTAAATCCAGCCATCATAAATTATACATTAAAATAATGGGTTTGAATAATAATAAAAAATTATGAATATTTTATTTTTTAAATGATTATAAAATTAATTAATTGGTTATCAATAAACTATATATCAAAATAAAAAAGAATTAAAAATAAAGCAAATGTTTTTATAAAAAATAGTTATTATACACGTAATGTGTTTTTCTATTAATAAATTAATTTAATCATTATTGGTCAATAATATTAATTATATTTATATATTAATTATTCAATAATGTTTTAACAACCATCAAATATTTTTTTATAGACATGAGTTAAGAATAAATCCAGTTTTATGTTTAAAATTATTTTTTTAAAAGTTGTTTAATCGTATTTTTTCACTTAATATAAAATTATATTTTTAAATATATATAAAATTTATTTTAAAATTTGATGTTAATCATTAAAAAAATGTAAAAATTATATTAAATTGAATTGACCAGAAATTTCGAAATATATTAATTTTTTGATGAATTGTGAGAATACTATTTTTTATTAAAAAGTGTCTTTTAATTTAAATCATTGATAAAGTTATAAATTTTTTAAAATGGAATTTAAAGTAACATTAGTTTTATTATATTGTTATTAATATAATTTATATCATTATAATCTATTTTATGTTTAATTTTTAAATAAAATCTTTTTATACTTAAGGAAACATTTTCTTTGGAAACCATCTTTTCTTCATGTTTGTGTGTTTAACATTAAATTGAATTATTCCAATTAATTCAATTGAATTTGATAAAATAGATTCTATTTTTGGAATAATAATAAAAATTAGTATTTGGTAACAGGTTCAACTTAATATTTATTCATTATCAATTTTACTTATATTAAATATGTATTACCATGGTAAAGGTAAATCAGGTAATTGTGGCCATAAATATTATGAAAAGGACTAGAAAATGATCCAAACACCTACCTTTATCCTACCAGATGAGTTTAATGCATACATAAAAATCTCATTCATGAATATATAGACCCTTGGTTTTATATTTCATTTATTGTTTCCTTTGAAATAATTATGAAAATTATAAAGATAAAAATGTCACTTTCTTTCTTTTATTTACTATAATATTTATTTGACAATGATGAAAATATCTTAGGTTTGATTATAAATATTATATTGAAATATATATTTTTTTATCATGGGAATTTAATTATAAATTTTATTAATAAATTTTTTTCCTTAAATGATTATATAATGATGACACAATATTTATTAAATTTATAGAGAAATAAAATAACTGATAATAAAAATTTAAATGTAATATAAATTTTATGAATTATTTAGTTCCATGAATTTTTTTAACAAATATTACTTTTTAATGATTTTTTATTTATTAAAATGGAATTCAATTTCATTCATATTGTTTTCATTTAATAATAAAATAAATTATTCTAAAAAATCAGATAAATTATAGTTATAATAATTTATATTTTACTAAATGATTTAATATTCCTAAAAATAATATATTTTTAAAATTTATTGAAATATGGTTGAAAATATAAAATTTGGTATATTTATTTTCCAATGGTATTTTTTATAGTAACTCTCTTGAACCCTAAATAGGAAATAACATTTTTATCAAAATAATTTTTAAAAAATGGGTAAGGCAAGTTAAAACAAACTGATAAGGGACAAAACCTAAACTAAACATGTCCAAAATTTATTTAATGAAATTATTTCTACCCATACTCATCATATAATTTAACATTATCAATTTGGATCTAATTTAGGTTGTAAATTAATTTATATTAATATAATTCTCTAATAACATCCAAGAGTGCCTCTCCCCGCAATTATAAAAGGACACCCCAATCCACTCACCTCCACACATCAATAGACTTTGTTTTAGATAAAATTTAATCAAATAATTTAAATAGATCCATTTTCACATCCTAGATTCCATTTGTGACGAAAAATTTAATATAGTAAGGCTTTGAGGTATAATCATAAAGGATTCATTTGAAGACGATGCTTAATTCTTAACCAAGCATTTTTGTATTAATTATTATTCTACACCCTTCAAATATTAATTAACAATGATAAAATTAAATGAATAATATATTCCATATTATAATATAATAGTATTTTAAAGGAATAACCTATATACGTCTCCTCTTCCATCAAATAGGAAATGAAACCGCCAATAATTTGTACAGTGAGCTACCGCCTCGTGAACCGATGTAATTCGTTTTCCATCACCATATCTTATGAAAAGATATAATTATGTATTATATATATATAATATATTAAATAGTTATACTTTTTGATTTATAATATCACATCAATATTATTACCTTCCAATCAGTTGGAAACTGATAAAGTCGCTTGTTCATAGTTGTAGACTACCACCTCCACGAAGCTATTTGATTCATTTTTCATTTCTATTTGAGGTGGACGGTAATAATGATGGATTTCATGACTAAAAATTTTATATATGGTATAATAATTATTCATTAATGTTTAATTATTATTTACCTTAACATTAATTCTCCCCATCCTTTGAACAATGAAAACAACATTAATGCGCTCATATGACCCACCATCTCCATGAATTTTGTAATTCATTTTTTATATCTAAGAAATATATGGATTAATATAAATATATTTATAATAATTATAAATTTTACTTTCATAATTATAAATATTTTTGAGATGATGGAACCATGAACATAGTACATGGACCAAAACTACCAAACCAAAACATACAAGAAAAATAAAATTGTTTTAACAGGGAATAATTATTTTAATAACAAACTGTTAATAAATTGGTTATAATATGTTATAAGAAAATCATTCATGTAATTTTATATATTATTTTTTTGTGAAATATTTATAATAAACCTATATTTATTATATAGGAGGTCAAAAAATGCATGAATAATGTTGAGGTTTGAGGTAAGGGGTTTATGTAATAATGCCATTATTTATTGGGTTTGTTTTTTATTATGACTATGATGATGAAATTTATCAATATAACTATTAATAATATCATTAATTTTATTATCCTATAGTTTTTCTATAAAATAATTTTTTTCAATTTTATTTTCCTCTCTTTATTTACTAAAGGGACAAAAATAATATTTTTCAGCTAAATCGGATTAATTTCTTTCATTGATAAAAAATATATTCTCTTCAACATAAGTTTTTTATAAAAAAATAAAGAATGTATTTACTACTCCTCATGTGTATGAATTATTTTTTACCTGTGTTTTACTTTTAAAAAAAGGTATTAAATTGAAACTTCTTTTGATTCACGAATAAGGTACATTTTAATTTTTATCAAAAAATTTAAAGCAAAATTTCATTAAATGTGCTTGATAAGGAAAAAATTTCCAATTACTATGACCACAAAGTTATTTTAAGCATTTTTATATGTCAAAAAGTTTATTTACAAATAAATAGTATATTCACAATATTTTTTAAATTTTTAGTTTTCACAATATAATTATCAATGTGGAAGGGTTATTTTCAATAGTAATGTTTTAATGATATTTTAATGTTACGTATATTCATCAATGAAACCAACCATTTAATTTACTTATTATTTAATTGGGATATGATCCAAGGATACTATATTTATTATTTATCTAGATAGTTTACAATTATGATGAAAATGTGTTTAGTAAGCCCTGTTATTTTCCATGGGTTATTCCCAGATAAAATGTTTATGAAACTCATTTCTTTTTCACGAGTTATTTATGACAAACATTTTATGATATTTTGGAACACATATGTGTGGTTTTAAGTATTATATTGGTGGGATTAGAATTAAATTTACTTAAAATTTATTAGATGAATATTTATATATCATTAGATAATTATGGGATTTTAGTATATGTTCTTGAACCACTATGGGAAACAAGCCAGTGTTCTTTATCCACTATGGGATAAAGGTGGTGATGACTGCTCTGTTATGGCATGAGAAACTGATAGGGATACCTGATCCACTATTATTTAATGCTCTCAGTAGTTTTCATTTATGTATGAATTGTTTTTTAAACATATGATGGTGACGCACTTTTATGACATGAAATTATGGTTCATGATGGTTTTATAATGATTTACCACTCTTATGATTCATGTATTCTGAAATAATAAGGATTTAATCCTTTAATCTTGGTTATTATTATTGATAAATTGGTATGAATATTTATGTTATGGTCATGATCTCATTCCATTATTATTATCTTATTCTTTCATATGATAATAAATTAATATATCCCCTGTTTACCCATAATGAGTATCTAAGATCACCATTTATTACATTTCTTTTCCCTTGATTATGAATTAAGCTTTTAAGTAGGGTATTTCTGTAAATAAGATCTTTGTGAGAGATCTTAAAGAAAATTCATGAAATAAATATATTGTGTATCTCATCTCAGAAAACAGTAAACCTTTAAGACCCTCGATCATTTATTTTTTAACTGCATTGAATATTCATTTAAAAATGTAATATATATGTATGAAAATCTTGGATCATTACAATAATATTATTCATGGACTTGTTTTTATGTCCATAAGTATATTCTAGGGTCTGATTTCATGTGATTAATATAATTAGTGAACCTATTTTTATTTATACATGTTCACAATGTTATATGTTTTTTTAAATTACTATGTCTATGTTATTATATTATGGATCATGTTCTTGGATTCCTATACGATTCAGGTCATATAAAATCAGAAAACATATTACATGACCTAGGATTCTGATATATGATACAAAAGGCATGATTTACAAATTTCAAGATAATGTCCTCATAAATTATGATATTATTATGATTATTTCCTCATTTATATATCCCTTGTTTAACCTTACTAATAATTTTATTTAACCTTTTATTATGTTTCCAATCCACGGGTTATGATTAAAGGTTTTAAATAGGGAATTCCCAATAAGAATACTATGTAAGAAGATCGTTGTGGGATATATTTAATATCTTTCAATAAATAAGAAGATTTTTTTCTAGTATTCAAAGACACTAAACCTTTATATTCCTTGGTCATGTATATTTGAAACATATTGGATATTCATCTATATGAAGTAATATATATGAATTAAAATCCTAGGTTCCTATAAAAACACCTTCAACCATTATCATGAAATGGTGGGTATCGACCCTTGGGACTTCCGTAATATCTGTAGGTTCCCCATCCTTGGGGAAGATATACAATGAATTCCATTTAGTGAAGAAGACATGGGAGAATACAAAGAGACTCCAATTACTATATAAGTAACATCTAGGGTTTTTAGTGGTGATGTATAAAGCGAACCCCTCCTTAAATTACACACCCCATTTAAGACTTGGTTTACTTATTCATCCAAAGTAATGGTGGATGGATTATAGGAAGGATAAAAAAGTTCATAAGGATGTATGAACATAAGAATCTAGGATTGTATCAGGACAAATTTAAATAGGGACAGTATGAAGAGTGGGGATTTGAGGCAATTATTTTGGTATATAAAGATATATGGGTTGGAATATTCATTGAAAATTTTCTCAGTGATTGTACACTACACATCAGGGTTGACCATATGGGTGTGAGGTATGGGAAATTCATCAAAGTGGAAATATATTTCAAGTGTATCAAATCCACACTATTTTGTTAGTTCTCTACATGTTATAAGATATCATAAAACATATTAGTAGAAGATAAATTTTCATGCATGTTTGAATCCTACTCAAATTTATATATGTGCAGTTTGTTATATACATATAAGTATATGATTATTCAAATTCAATGAAGGTCCCAAACGCTTAATTTAGGTCATCTTTATTGTAATAGTGTTATTTTTGGTTACTGTATAATAGATAATAGTGAGTTATGCATGGTATACACTTACCATTATAGTGTATATATTTATTTATCCATTATTTAAATAGAAATTTGGATGGATTAATTGATTTTCAATAAGTTTATACTCTAATTTTACTTCTCTAGGAGAACACATGAACCATGATATTTGAATATCATGGGTTAGTCTTATGGTGAATTTTTTTAGGTTTATCCATTCAAGAAATATTAGGGATTTTAGGGTAAGAGACATGCCAACAATAGAGGATTACACCGGTCAATAAGGGGAGATCCTATGGATGCAGTGGTGGCTACTGAGGGTGCCTATATGCCTTCCACCCAAATACAGGATGTATAATATGATGCAACTATATATATTAGTTGACATACTACTACAAAACATGTTTTGGAGAAGGGTGAAGCTTTCAAAACTAATGAACACAATCAGTATGGATTTGGAGGATTGTCATCAAGACATTAGATAAGTGACAATGTATGGAATCTTCCAAGAATTATGGTAGAATTGGGTTAAACTGGGGTTGTATTTTATATGATATAAACTATGCGATTACCTTCTATCACATGGGATTATTCTATTAGAGTTTTATATTTCTAATGTCCCAACATTAGTTCCTTAGTCAAAAATGATTCTCTGCGTACTTGATCAGGAGGTGGGAAAATAATGGTGTATTTATGTGGATCCATTAACAAATTAGGTGAACTCTATATCCGATGGAACACTCATCATAGGTTAGGTAAGTGCAGTGCTAGCCATGTAAATTATGACTTATGGGGATTATTAGAGGGATTCTAGTGATGAAGACTCATGGGGAAGTTCCTTAGATCTGGATGAATCTTTATCCTAGAGCGAGGAGGCTCCATCATAGGATGAGTCGAGTGAACTATTTCTAGAATATGTAATCATTAGACAAGGTAGATCTATGGTTTCCCACCCAGGATTTAGGAATAAATAAATAATTACCTATAATGCATATAGGAATCAAAAATTGAGGATGTTCAGAAAGAAATATTAGAATTTTCCCTAATAATGGTTGTTAGATAACCTTTGGGTAGTTAAGAAATTGTGATATAATTATTTCATGTATTTTTGTGGTTCACCTATCAACTAAGGAAGAGAGAAATCTATAAAAACTGACCATCCACCTACTAGAAGGATCAAGGTTCAAATTTTGACTCATTTTCTTTGGGAATATTTTATTATAATTTGTAATGACTTAGTATATTTCTCCATTTTAGAATCATTATGTCCTATTGTAGAGTCTCCTTTAGTATCTAAAGAGGTTCCACATGATGTGGAGAGGTCACCAATTGTGGATCTCTCCTCTGAATCGTCAATCCATGATATAAATATGGGTTCATTTATTGATAAAAATGAAAAAACGTGGACTCTTGTCACTCTAATTGAAAGAGACATCATGTGTATTTATGTGAAATGGATGTATTTAAATATGAATACTTCTTAAAAAATAATTTTCATATCCTGATATAATACCCAACTCTCTTATGGTAGTATACATTATAGAAGAACATCACTCGAAAGAGTAGGTGTTTGGTGAACTGGTATAATAGGAAGAATATGTAACCCTGATAATTATTGAGTTAATGGGGTAGTCACTAGTGGCACCAACTTATTAATATGTTGATCATTTAAGTGCTTTAGTGAAAGAGAAAATTTTATATGGGATAACTATCCAGATTGAAATTAATAGAACACAAAAGACTCTATCTCTTATGGATGAGTTAATTATGCATCCATTAGATATGGAGGAAGAAACTGGTTAGTTAAGGCTTCCTTACGACATAAATCCCAACTATTTAGAGATGATTCATGATGTTATGATTCTTTACAAACATGTTTAGAGATTTACATACTGTGAGTCTTCATATGATCATATGGATAACTCAAAGAAAGATATAAACAAAGACAACTAGGTGACCAAGTGTAAGGAAAAAGGAATCCTCCATATCATCACCACCCACACATCGTTGGGTTAGATGATGAATCAGATGAGATCCCTTCATCAGTGGATTATTTTCCTAGAGAGAAATGAATTTCCCTACATCACACTCCATTGAAAAGTTTGTGATCACCAATAGGAGTGTGAGAATCTATTTTTCATTACTAGGTCCAAGTACATCTCCAATGGGGTGGAGTCTCTTCAAGAGGCTAAACTGAAGATCACACAACTAGTGTATGAGGAGTGTTAGAAACAATCGATCATCTCTATAAGGGATGAGACCATCAACCTTCCAATGAAATAAATGGAAGAAGCCAATTATGCATTACACAATGTGATATCCAAAGTGATAGAGTGTATGGTCAAGTTATGTAGTCTTTTGGATCAGGTGGATGACGAATATTCACAAGTAGAGGAAGATATGAAGGAGTTATCAAAACTATGATAATCCATTGGATAATCTCAATTGATGTGGGTGAAGATTGAATAGTCAATGGCCCATGAATTTCCTTAGGCTCACAATGCAATAAAGGAGATGATCTGGTCTATAGATGACCCTCATGATTTTATCAATAAATAAAAGTATTTATTATTTACATTCATTTTTTTTTAATTCTTAATATTCGTCACATTAATGACACATCCAACTAAAAACTTCTAATACCACATGAGTCTTTATCTGTGTTATATACAATATATTAATAAAATATTATAAAATTACATGATATTTATATATAGAATTGGATATGTTGGGTTCAAAACAATACGTCTCCACTATTAGAGATACATATGAGGCTGGGGGAATCTGGTTGGGTAGATTACATGAGTTTATGTCCTAATAAATGGTCAAGATGCATAGGGGAACAACACAAAGGGTCTTATAACTAATATTGATAAAAGATAATGTGGGGGATGGTAAATTACAAATCCAGGAGCCTAAACCATAATATGAAGTAGAGTGATAGGTTGGGAATAACCCTGAAACACTTTTATGAAACATGTTACAATAATGTAACACAATGGATTCTTCATATGGGATATGTACCCTAGTTGAGATGTAGTTCATTTGAGTTTTTCTATTATATTTTAGGAGTTAGTTCATAATTTATGAATTTGGTTCCTCTAGGATGTGTATATTGTATTGGAAGTGGGACTTTGGAGCATTTCTCTATCATCACGGGATATTCCATTGAAAAATGATGGGTGATATAAATCGAAATTAGGGAGCATAATGTGTTTGATTGGATGGGAGGGATGATCAGGAAGAGTTTTCACACTCTTAGGGTCACATAATTGTGAATAGGGAATATTGATAGGACATTCCAAAAAAATGGGAAGCTGGCATTCCAATGGGCCGGACACAACTACTAACCAAATGTGTGATAAGAAAAAAGGCTTTATTGTTCTATGTAAATGATACATGTGTGATTTTTGAGGATTCATAGTTTAAGGTCAAATAACTGTGACCAAATATGTTATAATTATTTACTTTCATATAATGAATACCGTTGAACATTGTTTTTTAATCACAAAACATTTACTAGGTGGTTAGAGAGGTTTAACTCTACACGTCATCAATCTGGGGTTATTCTTATATTAAGGTCATAGAATATATATGAGGTTGAACTCCATTTTAGGTCTTGTAAAAAATACCAAGGGGAGTTCCTTTTTAAATTCATCCAATATGGACTATGCTTGTGTATTTTTACATCACATAATTATGATAAATTAAGGTGAAGTGTGTGGTTTCCATGATGGTAATGAAAGATTAAGACCCAAAATTAATTACCTCTGGACTCATCACTAGAGAGTAATTTACTATCGATATGGAGTTTGTGGTTGGTCCTAGGATAATAGATCACACTTTCATAAATATCTAATCAAAGAAGAATCAAAACAAATACAATGTTTGATGTATATGATAGATAACTGAACTCGAATGTGGGGCATTGTTAGAGACAAGCATTTCATAGGGGGTGTCCTCCTGGGTGAGGAATAAAACATAAAAAAAATTATGTCTAGAAATAATGATAATATGATTTAAATTAATGTCATATTGAAATGATATTTATCATTTAGTTTAAGATCTGATAATGAGAAAAAAAACTATGTATTTTAACATCAAGAAATTAGGAATTTTGTGACACAATTTATCATTATACAGTGAGGAAGATGAAGGGGAATATCAATCATGCTAATGAAGAAATTGACCAAAAATCCTATTCTCTTGTGAGTTATGATCAATGTGAGAGATAAGGGGTGATGAAAGGTTAATCATTCCACATGAGAGTGTCATATTTTAACAAATAGGATGGAGTGTAAATGTTTCATAAACCATTAATTAAATTGATTAAAATGTATATACTAGTTGAGGAGGATTATATAGGGATAATTTTTGGATGGAAACACAAAAAAGGAATGAGAGGAATGACTTATTGAATTTGAATCACAAATAAGGTGATAGATATGAAAAGGACCATTTTTTACCAAATATGAAACATGGATTAAACTGTCATGTTATTAAGAATGGGGGAAATCAATTTAGGGTCATCCATAAACCAAAATTGAAAAAATGGATCCATCATATTTATTAATAAAACAATTCATTTGATATCTGAACACTATATTAGAGAAATGACTTTATATCCTTATTATAACTTCGTTGGTGAGACAATTTGGGGATAAAATATTGATGGGGTAATCCAAACTCTATAGACACAAATTTTGTCGATTAAGGATAGAAAACTTTTGAAGTTAAGGTTTATGAACCTTATGGATACACTATTATATATTTAGTATATTAATGAAAATATCTTGAAATAATGTAGTGTCAATACCATGTGAAAGATATGAAATGTTTAACCATGCCTTAGGAGATACCGAGTTGGTCTATGAAGCCATAATGTTTAATTTAATATATATTAGACAAAAAGAGAGATGTTTTATTAATAAAGAAGATGATTAAAACCTAAAAATTGATATTCGAATCAATTCTAATGTGGATAGATTCAGGGAGAATGGTTTCTAGTTTAATGTCATTGAATTCAGACCAGGGGTTACTATGATTTTAAGGACATGAAACTCAAACCATGGGTTATTAGGTGGTTTACATAGCTTAATGTATGGACAAAACCTAATGTGAATTGGAGATCCTTATTCTAATATGGAAAACCATGGGGTAAATTTAAAAATGTTTAAGGTAATGATTTGTGAAAAAATGGTGGGTTATTTAAAGATATTGTGTCCATGACCATAGTGGTAACATTTAAGTTTATGAATCCCTGACTAAGGCTAATATTACTATTATAATAATAAGGTTGAAGGTGAACCCAAAGTGATATTGAAACATAAGGATAATTAAGAATGATCTGAGGGGTGGATTAACATAGATTAATGTCATGATACATGGAATGAATGATATGAATTATACATATAAATAAATAGTAGGTGACTTTGACATGAATTAAAAATCCATCATTTTAATATAAATAGACTACATTGGAAAATATACATAGTTAATGGTCACAATGCATGGACAAATTAGGGAGTTCTACAAGGTGGAGGAGCTGGGTAAACCCAACATGAATTGGATATCCAAAAAAATTATAGATAATCCCCAAAAAATGTGCATATATTTTATGTTTATGATATTTAGATAAAGGGATGAAATGAGATTAGGGTCCTTGTAGCTTGGACTGTAGTGCTATTTTAACTAATGTAGCACATAAAATGAAAGAAACTAGATGTGAATTAGAAACTAAATTCTAAAATAGAAAACCTACTCAAATTGAATACAAATATAATGGTTGTGATAATTTATCCATTATGGAAATGGTATTTAAGATTGAGAATAATAGACCATTTTTTGAGTTAGTAATTTCCTCAATTAAAAAGGGTTAAAGTAAAAAAATTGATAAAATCAAGAATCAAAACAAGTTCATGGGAATGGGATACCCAAAACCATGAATTGGATAAGATATAATGACATCACAATTTATCATGTGAGATTATAATCAATTCAAAAAAATTACTCTATTGATATAGATCATACAAAAATGATGGTAAATGAATTGGAAGGTGCATTAGTGAGAAAAGAAAGGCTAAAACCTGTAATGGCGTGATAAAATCATCATTATCCATAGAATTGGGGATAATGGAAATAAATTATATGTCTAGGCTCATGAATGAGGTCTATGAATCACAATATATATTTTTATATGATATTCAATCCATATGTAGTTTTGTAGGGTGGTGCAGTAGGAGACTAATGCCAAAACAAAGGGGGCATCCTCTTGGGTGAGGATTTAAAAATATATGTAGTTTTAATTCATTACATGGGGACTATACTATGTAATATAACATAATATTTTAAGCACATTTATAATTTAATTTAATATCCCAAAATGAGGATGGAGTGGTTTTTGTAGTTTAGAGTCATGCAACCCAGAGTAAGCGAGCACTATAGTTTACCATCATGTTGTTTGGATGAAATAGGCGGATGGTTCTATACTGAGAACAAAACATTCCTATATCATATTTGGAAACAATAAAATAATACCATTATGCCCATGTGATTTATTAATAGTGTTGAATAAAAGGTGTAAAATAATATCACCATTGTTAGATGGGTGTGGATAGTTGGGAAGAATGGATCATGGTTGGAATGTTTCATTGGCCCTTAAAATTTAACAATCAATGGGGAATCCAATAGTGGGAAAATAAATATGGGTAATTTTATCCATCAACATGTTTGAATGCATGGTAGGGTTAATGATTAATGAATTTGATTACACCATAACACTGGAGGGTTTATGCAAAGTAAGTCGTTACTCCTAGGATCAGAATAAAATTGGAGTTACATGTGGGTTGAGGATAACGGCTGAACATGTTTTTGAAATATAGGTTCCACCATCATATTTTGATGGGTGAGGGAAAAAATTAATATAGGCTATAGATTGAATTTGAAACATGAAATTTTTATTCACACTACTAAGAATACATTAAGATGTGTTCCCTGGAGGGGAGAAAGACCTTTAAATCACTATTATTACATTGTAGGGCGTCATTTTTAAAATAAAAGGTTAATTGAGATTCAAATTGAGGAATAACCAATGTTTTAAAGTGAACTATGAGTTAATTTCATATAGATTTCAACACCATGGATGTTATGTTGTTGTTCATTGAGCACATAATAGATGAGTATTAGTACAAGTGAAGGTCATACCCATCTCCTTAGAGGATCACAATTATGATGGAAGATGAGAAGTGGGGACCCAATAATGTGACACTAGTCATTAAGATTAGGGGAGGAAAATAAAATGGGGGATGAGACCATGTAAAAAATAGTACACTACGTATCCCATATAATGGGAATCAAGACATACATAGTTCTTAGGAAAATGTGTAGTATGATAGGGACACAAAGGGGGATTATACACTTGAAAGTGGATGTTGACCAAGCTCTATTATTTAAGAATCACACAGAATCATGTGAGCTAAATAATTTAATGTCATACAGTTGTTGTTAAAACCAATATGGTTTAACATAATGTAGAATGGTTGTTTATAAAATAATTTGACATCATATTTTTAGGATTATATGGAATGAAGATTAATTTCATATGGAATAGCCTTATTCTCCAGGTAGATTAGGGTCATTCCATATGGACCTATTCTAAGTAATTTAAAATTATAACCTGTTGGATGATTCAATACAGTTTTATTTCTTGCAGATCGTAATATATGTCATTAAGTTTATGTTCGTGTGATGAAATCCATATACTATGTTGTTTAACATCATAAAACATGGAAATGTGAACCCAAAAGGATGTTACATAAAGCAATTTAGAAAAACCTTGTGTTAGGGGGACGTGTGATGTGCTCTATATCAATGGTGATCATTGAATATGCACCATTTTTGTAAAATTTATGATGAATTAATCATCATTCACTTTTAGGATATAACTTTTTTGTTTTCCTTCTAGGTATTATTAGCATTCTCCATTCAGAGTTCATGTCACCATATAAAAGGAATCAAAGAAGAGAAATCTCATTTAATGCCTAGGACAATCAATTTTAATGGTTCTAAAGGTTATGTAGTAAATAAATCCCATTTTCTTCAGTGGAACCACGTTCATCTAGATAATCATATGTCATTTTTAAGTAATAAACTAACCATTAAATATGGTATAGAGTGATGGTAACTGGAATTTAATGGGTATCATTATTTCTCTTCTATACACCTGAGAGTAAGGATTCACCTTATTTTAAGTCTATTTCATTGTTCAATATACCCATAAGAGAAATAATATATTTTCAGGCTAACCGATCGGGTTATGATCCACCATATTCTATATAATGCTGTAGAACGCATTTTTGAATGCCTCAATCTGTCCATTTTCCAATGCCAGATGACTTGAAGTATGGTTTTGCCTAATTCTATACTTCGAATAGAATTTTATCAACCTAGTGTCTTGGGAGTTACTCCCCCTTTCAGTGATAATGTTGAGAGGGATCCTGAGTGGATGAATAACATGGGACTTCACAAACATGATCATGGAAAGGGTCTTAATATTTTTTAGGGGAATGGATTCATCCCAATTTTGTAAGACATCCATGGATGTAAGGTTAACATTGAACATTAAAATTGTTATTGGTGGGTAGGGAGTCACGTTATTGTGTCCATATATAGTGAAGGTTCATGAGTACTTGTAAGTGTATAAATGATCTAAAGTCTAATACATGATGTTCACGTGAACCTTCCATGAATGAAAATTATTGGTTTAAGGATCCCAATCATCTTTAATGATCCATATTCACTCTTGTTATCATCATCTAAAGGTGAATGATGATATACCAAAGATTACATTTTTAACAAGGTATGGACATAATTAGCTTGTGGTAATACCTTTTGGATTGACTAACTAACTTTATGTCTTTATGGTTATAATGAATTTAATATTCATGGATTATCTTGATAAATTTTTCGTGGTATTTGTTGATTATATCTTCATATAATCTATAATATATAAAGAGCATGAGATTAATGTAAAAATATGTCTGAATACCATTAGAAAAAAATAATTATATGTGAAATATTAAAATAATTAATTTTGACTCAAAAAAATTTCTTTTCTCCACCATATTGCCACCAAGGATGGAATATATATTTACCACACAATGTTAAAGGTAGTCAATGAATGACCCACCCAAAAAAAATATTTGACATATGATGTTTCATAGGTTATAAGCATATTATCAATTATTTTCTGATGTTTTGAAATAGTTAGAAAACCTATTAACCAAGTAAACTCGAAAAGGGGATATATTTATATAGTCAAGGGAATGTTAGGATTTTTTTGAAGTGAATAATGTGAGATTGATTAATTTATTTTTCATTTATTTACTAACTAGTAAATAATGATTTGTAATATATAGCGACACATCAAAAAAAGGAGTTGGATGTATCCTTATAAAGAATGGTGGGGTAGTTTCATATGCATTAGGGAGATTGAAAATCCAGGACCAAGACTATGAAACTCATGACATGGAGTTAGAATATGTAATTTATTATTTGAAAATATGGAGATAGTGCTTATATGGTAAAAGATGTGATATTTATATGAACTAAAAGAGTTTGGAGTTTATATTTTCTCAAAATAAAGTCAACATGATGTAAATAATATTGTTGGAACTACATAAGGACTGTGATTTATTGATATAATACTTACCTATGATGTAAAACATTCAGTGATTCATTTATAAGGAGGAACCATTGAATTAAAACCGTGATGAGGATTAACAAAGATCCTATATACAAAGATCTATAAATATGGATTTGGTAATTTTTAGGAAAGGGGATCCATCATTCCTTTTCATAGAAATTTATAAAACATCCTTACTATAAAATATAGAGAAGTCATATTAGAATTAATAGGACCATGAAATAAATATTAAAGTAGTAAATCATGTGAAATTCAGAGAAATCATCTATAGATATGGTTTATTGATGAATGGAATAAGGCTATGTGTTCCACCCGTACTAAATTTTAAGAGGGAAATTATTGATGAAGAACATGGATCAAATTTCTAAACACAACTTGGTTGAACAAATATGTGTATGGAATTAAGATAATACTTTTAGTGGGATGGTTTGAAGTGGTAATTTTATAACTATGTGTATCGATGATTAACACGCCCATAGGAAATTTCTGAGTTAATATATTGTAACGGCCCGAAATTTTGAATAAATCTTGTTCCCTAATTTCATGTGTTATTTTATTTTATTTTTATACTCAACAAAAATGTTTTATTTGATAAACATGATTATAATTAAAATGAGACCATTGGCTTCTGACTGTTATATGACCATCGGTCAATATGACCGCTGTGAACAAAATGTTTTGATTATTGTCTCTAAATACATGTAATCTTGGTTAATTATTATAGAAAGAAGATTGGATGGACTCACCTAGTAGTCTTGGACCGATCGAAGCCCATCTAACAGAACTTGGGAAGGAGGTAGCACCATTGGACTCTGCTCTGGACCAAACCCAAGCCGAACTTCATCATGTGAAGCTAGAACGGAATCGCCTTCGCGAGAAGTTCAAACTGATTGAAATTACTACTCGGGAAATGCTGGCCGAGCCTCCCTCAGACTCTCTCACCTTAGCACACCTTACACTTAGGTCCTATGCTGGTGTGATAAGAGGCTATGTAAGGAGACCGTAACTACCTTGTGTAATCCTTTGTTTTGAATAAAAATTGGGATTTCTTCTTATGATGAAGTTATGAATTTTCAAATGACCGGATAAATATAGTATGCATATTTTTGATGAATTTTAGAAAAATGTTATTTTAAAAATGTTTATGTAAACCTTAAATAATTAAAAATGTGTAATGATTTTCGAAAAATGGTCTTCTACAATTATGTTCAGTACAAAATTTGGAGTCTAATCAGATCAACTTGATTTTTTGATGAATAGTAAATTATGAATAGTGATTTTATGATTAGGATTAGTAATATGACCAAATGGATTAGCAATCTCACTTAAAGAAAGTTTTAAAATAATCTAGGCACCTTGATTAAGTAATGTGATTCAATAAAATGGTTAAATAACGGTTTCATAAATTATTATTCAAGTATTAGTTTTTTTGGGTGAATAGTGTTTTTTAATTAAAAATTAAATTAAAAATATTTAGAAAATCATTTTTATAAAATGGATTTCATTTTTGAACTCAGAGCACCGATATTATGTTATGGTAATTTTTGTAGTTTTTTCTGAAAAAATGAATTTTCGGTGAATAGTGTATTTATTTAAAAAATAAAATAAAAATATTTAGAAATTTATTTTTATAAAATGGAGTTCATTTTTGAAATCAGAGCATTGATATTTGATTAAGGTGAAATTGTGGGATCTTTCTGAGAAAGTTGAATTTTCAGTGAATAGTGAAAATACAGTTTTAGGGTTTCGGTATGTTTAATGACATCATAACTGTGTCATGATGATGTCAGGAGATTTTTAAAGGGTTGGACGGCCAAGGGTGATGAATTATTGTGTGGGGGTCCCCATGTGGCCTAACGTTATGGGAATTACCATGGGGGGGCCCATGCTTTTGAGAAAACCCCTTTTGAGGTGTCCCTTGGCCATTAATGCCTTGTCCCCTCACTTTCCCTATAAATACCAAGCCCTCCTCTCATCCATTCGAATCCCCACTCTTCACCAATGAAGTTCTGGTCTCATTACCTCCCAAGGAGTCCTCCCAAGGTTCCCCCAATCCCTCAAGGTCCCATCCTTTGAGGTTTAAGAGTTACATTTTAAGGTAAGGGATCCGACCCCTCTCTTTCTTTTCAAGTGATCTCTTTTATGTCATTCCTTTTATGCTCCATGTTTTTATGTTGGAGGATATTCTTTTATACTCCTATTACTGCCATTGTTATGTTCATATAATGTGAAATACCCACTTACTCTCATTATTTCATTTTATGATGTTTTAAGTGGCGCCGTTAGGCTGCCGAAATTTTGGTAACGGATTCTTTCTCCCTTCTCATTTTTCAAGATCTATTTTCATGTAAAGTATTTTAAGTTCCTTTTTATTATGTTGGGGTATGATCTCTAAATTTATCATACTGATATTTTATGATCATATGATGAGAGACCCCATTTGATCTCTTAAATTCAGTATTTTGATGTTTTAAGTGGCGTCGTTAGGCTGCCGAATTTTTAAGTGGTTCTTCACCCTTCTCGTTTTGAAGTTCTACTTTCATGTCAATTATTTCAAGTTCATTTTTGTCATGTTGGGGTATGATATCTATATCTATCATACTAGACTCTTATGTTCATATGATGAGAGACCCCATTTGATATCTTCAATTCAGTATTTTGAAGTTTTAAGTGGCGCCGTTAGGCTGTCGAATTTTTAAGTGGTTCTTCACCCTTCTCGTTTTGAAGTTCTACTTTCATGTCAATTCATTCAAGTTCACTTTTTGTTATGTTGGGGTATGATCTCTATATCTATCATACTGGACTCTTATGTTCATATGATGAGAGACCCCATTTTATCTCTTCAATTCAGTATTTTGAAGTTTTAAGTGGCGTCGTTAGGCTGTCGAATTTTTAAGTGGTTCTTCACCCTTCTCGTTTTGAAGTTCTACTTTCATGTCAATTCTTTCAAGTTCCTTTTTGTTATTCTGGGGTATGATCTCTATATCTATCATACTGGACTCTTATGTACATATGATGAGATACCCTATTTGATCTTTTCAAATCATTTTGTTTGAAGTTTAAGTAACGTCGTTAGGCTGCCGAACTTTCATAAGAGAAATCTAATTTTTGTCTTCCTTCCATGTTTTTCATTTCAAATGGTATGTCCATGAAATTTCATTACCATGATCATGTATCCTTCTTATTCTGTCCATATACTGTTTTATGTGTCATTTATGAATGTTTTACCCATTATCCCTCTCTTTTTAATGTCTTCTAAAACCTCGTAACATAGCCGTTATGCTGCAGAATTTCCGTCTCAAAATGTCTCTCTCTTTTTCTAAAGTTATTTTATATTATTAAGTGAATACTCAAAGCTATTTCTTCTAAAGGGGTATTCACATATATACCAAAATGTTCTATTTTAAAATCTGGGATTTTCATACATGAGACCCACTTTCCTTTTCTGTGGGTTTTAAAGTAACGTAAAGATCATGTCTTTAAGCAGTTTTTAAAACATTATGATTATGAAATGAAACCCAATTATTTTATGCTATATGGGTTATTTATGAAATTTTTGATGATGATATATGTGGCTAACATGATAATAAAGGCAAATTTAAGGGTGCGCCCTGATAGCGCTCCAATGCATTGGGTAAAGACTTAATCTCTAGAGATGACCATTTTTAACGACGCCTTGGTGAATAACCTTGGTAATTTTTAACGTCACCTTGGGGATGGACCATGGTGAAACGAAACGATTGTCAATATTAAATTTTGCAGCCACATCTTCATGTTATGAAAAAGTTTTATTTTTATTATGATATGCCTCATGATTTCATTTTCATGCCTTAAAGTTCTTTTCATGACTTTATTGATGTATCTCAAGTTCATATGTAAAATGTTTCACTTGTTTCCCTTGCTGGGCCTTCTGCTCATCCTTTATTTTGATGTATGTCCCCAGGTTATGAGATGTAGTATTGAGCCTAGGGTGAACATGAGGATAAGCCTTTCAAGTGTTTAAGAAAAATGTTTTTTTTTTGTTTCATGTTTTATGTTCCTTGTTTCCAAGACACTAAACCTTAAAGATCCTCAGTTCCGTGTAATGGAATGAAAGTTATGTTATAAAAAGACGAGATGCTATAGTTGGTATCAAAGGATGGTTTAGTTATTTGTGGAAATTAGTATATGAAAACTTTAGGAAGAAGCCTATAGAAAAGTTAAAATATAGGAAATATTCCTGGTATTTTGGTGAGTGTTGAGTAAGGGGTTGCCAAGAAAATACATCCCTGTCTGGATACGAGCAGGTAGAGGTGGCTCTGGCATATATGTACATAGGGGTAAAACCCGAAAACACTGCTTTGAGATAGAATTGAACGGGAACTGGTACACGACAACGGGCCTTGCTGCACTCTTGGTTACGACACTCCCAGGGGATATGCTTTGGTAAATTCATAAGCATAGTATGAACCGTTGTTAAAGGAACAAAGATAAAATAAAAGGAAGATTCAAATAAGTATATATGATCTTGGATAACCTAGATGGGAACCTAGGGGATCACAAGTTAGGGTATACTTTTCAACTAAAAGTTATCCTTATATGCTTTAAGTTTCTTTTCATGATTATTGGCAAAGTATTTAAGCCCCTAATTATAGTTTCTTTTCTAAGTTTATGGCGGGAAATGGAAGAACATGTCTCAACAACCAATGTGATAGGAAATGCTACGATTGCCGTATTAATATGACAGAGTTGATTAGGGGATTAAAATATGATTTTTATTTTGGAAGACGTTCACTATTTTGGGGACCCAATATTATCGAGGTAAATAGATTACAACGGTATTTTCATTGAGGAGTAAGTTTGACTTATATTTGAAGAATCGATGAATTTAAGGTGGATTTATAGTAATTTAGGTTACTTATGGGAATGATTAACCTATCTTGGGTTAAATATGTTTAGATTAGATACTTTTGTTATAAGATGTTAGGAGTGGTTGATGTTGTTTGGAGATGAACAATGAAGTTTATTTTGGAAGACTATGTTATCAAATCCTTCTTGTATTTGGGTTTCAATCATAGTTTGGTTTATGTTGAGGAATTTTAAGGACCATTATTTATGGAATGGACTATGATGAACTTTGGGAAGTACCATGGAACTTTGAAGATTTAAAAGTAGTTTCCATTCCTATGGGATTCTTTCTTTTTGAAGAGTTGTTTTACCTCACACTTTCGGTTTTTGGGATAATGTTTAAAGATAAAAGAAATATATATAGTTAATCTTTTGTGGATTATGTGATTCTCTAGAAGATGATTCTTGTGTTTTGATGAGACCAAGTAGCTTTGAATGCTCATAGTTTAGAGAAAAGATTAGTTTTGGGTAGAAACTTATTAAAGGATGAAACTCTACATGAAGGTAGATATATTTCCTTATCTTTTGTTATATGTTGTAAATGAATTCCTCAAAGTTATGAAAAGGAACGTAAAACAAAAACTTTGTTGGTTTACGTTTCCTACTAGGTAATCAAATACCGCTTTCACACATCATAATTTTGGGATTTTCTGGTGGTTAACATCCTCCTAATCATGTTTTCTATCACTCTCTTTTATGACGTGACCCTTTTTTTTCTCCTCCATGTCCATGTTTCCTACATGGAATCCCAGTATGAGTAAACTCGGGTGGCCTTTGTACTTCCTTTTCATTCTTTTAAAGTAATGGTGTCACAGACTCTTTTTCCGATGTGGGACTTTCAATGAAATTTCAAAACCCCAATTTTTTTAAAATTGCGAGGACGCAATTTCTTAAGGGGGGAAGATTGTAACGGCCCGAAATTTTGAATAAATATTGTTCCCTAATTTCATGTGTTATTTTATTTTATTTTTATACTCAACAAAAATGTTTTATTTGATAAACATGATTATAATTAAAATGAGACCATTGGCTTCTGACTCTTATATGACCATCGGTCAATATGACCGCTGTGAACAAAATGTTTTGATTATTGTCTCTAAATACATGTAATCTTGGTTAATTATTATAGAAAGAAGATTCGATGGCCTCACCTAGTAGTCTTGGACCGATCGAAGCCCATCTAACAGAACTTGGGAAGGAGCTAGAACCATTGGGCTTTGCTCTGGACCAAACCCAAGCCGAACTTCATCATGTGAGGCTAGAACGGAATCGCCTTCGCGAGAAGTTCAAACTGATTGAAATTACTACTCGGGCAATGCTGGCCGAGCCTCCCTCGGACTCTCTCACCTTAGCACACCTTACACTTAGGTCCTATGCTGGTGTGATAAGAGGCTATGTAAGGAGACCGTAACTATATTGTGTAATCCTTTGTTTTAAATAAAAATTGGGTTTTCTTCTTATGATGAAGTTATGAATTTTCAAATGACCGGATAAATATAGTATGCATATTTTTGATGAATTTTAGAAAAATGTTATTTTAAAAATGTTTATGTAAACCTTAAATAATTAAAAATGTGTAATGATTTTCGAAAAATGGTCTTCTACAATTATGTTCAGTACAAAATTTGGAGTCTAATAAGATCAACTTGATTTTTTGATGAATAGTAAATTATGAATAGTGATTTTATGATTAGGATTAGTAATATGACCAAATGGATTAGTAATCTCACTTAAAGAAAGTTTTAAAATAATCTAGGCACCTTGATTAAGTAATGTGATTCAATAAAATGGTTAAATAACGGTTTCATAAATTATTATTCAAGTATTAGTTTTTTTTGGTGAAAAGTGTTTTTTAATTAAAAATTAAATTAAAATTATTTAGAAAATTATTTTTATAAAATGGATTTCATTTTTGAACTCAGAGCACCGATATTATGTTATGGTAATTTTTTTGGTTTTTTCTGAAAAAATGAATTTTCGGTGAATAGTGTATTTATTTAAAAAATAAATTAAAAATATTTAGAAAATTATTTTCATAAAATGGAGTTCATTTTTGAAATCAGAGCATTGATATTTGATTAAGGTGAAATTTTGGGATCTTTCTGAGAAAGTTGAATTTTCAGTGAATAGTGAAAATACAGTTTTAGGGTTTCAGTATGTTTAATGACATCATAACTGTGTCATGATGATGTCATGAGATTTTTAAAGGGTTGGCCGGCCAAGGGTGATGAATTATTGTGTGGGGGTCCCCATGTGGCCTAACATTATGGTAAGTACCATGGGGGGGCCCATGCTTTTGAGAAAACCCCTTTTGAGGTGTCCCTTGGCCATTAATGCCTTGTCCCCTCACTTTCCCTGTAAATACCAAGCCCTCCTCTCATCCATTCGACTCCCCACTCTTCACCAACGAAGTTATGGTCTCATTAACTCCCAAGGAGTCCTCCCAAGGTGCCCCCAAGCCCTCAAGGTCCCATCCTTTGAGGTTTAAGAGTTACATTTTAAGGTAAGGGATCCGACCCCTCTCTTTCTTTTCAAGTGATCTCTTTTATGTCATTCCTTTTATGATCCATGTTCTTATGTTGGAGGATATTCTTTTATTCTCCTATTACTGCCATTTTTTTGTTCATATAATGAGAAATCCCCACTTACTCTCATTATTTCGTTTTATGAAGTTTTAAGTGGCGCTGTTAGGCTACCGAAATTTTTGTAACGGATTCTTTGTCCCTTCTCATTTTTCAAGATCTATTTTCATGTAAAGTATTTCATGTTCCTTTTTATTATGTTGGGGTATGATCTCTAAATTTATCATACTGATATTTTATGATCATTTGATGAGAGACCCCATTTGATCTCTTAAATTCAGTATTTTGATGTTTTAAGTGGCGCCGTTAGGCTGCCGAATTTTTAAGTTGTTCTTCACCCTTCTCGTTTTGAAGTTTTACTTTCATGTCAATTATTTCAAGTTCCTTTTTGTCATGTTGGGGTATGATCTCTATATCTATCATACTGGACTCTTATTTTCATATGATGAGAGACCCCATTTGATCTCTTAAATTCAGTATTTTGATGTTTTAAGTGGCGCCGTTAGGCTGTCGAATTTTTAAGTGGTTCTTCACACTTCTCGTTTTGAAGTTCTACTTTCATGTCAATTCTTTCAAGTTCCGTTTTGTTATGTTGGGGTATGATCTCTATATCTATCATACTGGACTCTTATGTTCATATGATGAGAGACCCCATTTGATCTCTTTAATTCAGTATTTTGAAGTTTTAAGTGGCGCCGTTAGGCTGTCGAATTTTTAAGTGGTTCTTCACCCTTCTCGTTTTGAAGTTCTACATTCATGTCAATTATTTCAAATTCCTTTTTGTTATGTTGGGGTATGATCTCTATATCTATCATACTGGACTCTTATGTTCATATGATGAGAGACCCTATTTGATCTTTTCAAATAATTTTGTTTGATGTTTAAGTAACGCCGTTAGGCTGCCGAACTTTCATAAGAGAAATCTAATTTTTTTCTTCCTTCCTTGTTTTTCATTTCAAATGGTATGTCCTTGAAATTTCATTACCATGATCATGTATCCTTCTTATTCTGTCCATATACTGTTTTATGGGTCATTTATGAATGTTTGACCCATTATCCCACTCTTTTTAATGTCTTCTAAAACCTCGTAACATAGCCGTTATGCTACAGAATTTTCATCTCAAAATGTCTCTCTCTTTTTCTAAAGTTATTTTATATTATTAAGTGAATACTCAAAGCTCTTTCTTCTAAAGGGGTATTCACATATATACCAAAATGTTCTATTTTAAATTCTGGGATTTACATACATGAGACCCACTTTCCTTTTCTGTGGGGTTTAAAGTAACATAAAGATCATGTCTTTAAGCAGTTTTTAAAACGTTAAGATTATGAAATGAAACCCATTTATTTTATGCTATATGAGTTATTTATGAAATTTTTGATGATGATATATGTGGATCACATGATAATAAAGGCAAATTTAAGGGTTCTCCCTGATAGCGCTCCAATGCATTGGGTAAAGACTTAATCTCTAGAGATGACCATTTTTAACGACGCCTTGGTGAATAACCTTGGTAATTTTTAACGACACCTTGGGGATGGACCTTGGTGAAACGAAACGATTGTAAATATTAAATGTTGCAGCCACATCTTCAAGTTATGAAAAAGTTTTATTTTTATTATGATATGCCTCATGATTTCATTTTCATTCCTTAAAGTTCTTTTCATGACTTTATTGATGTATCTCATGTTCATATGTAAAATGTTTCACTTGTTTCCCTTGCTGGGCCTTCTGCTCATCCTTTATTTTGATGTATGTCCCCAGGGTATGAGATGTAGTATTGAGCCTAGGGTGAACATGAGGAGAAGCCTTTCAAGTGTTTAAGAAAAATGTTTTTTTTTCATGTTTTATGTTCCTTGTTTCCAAGACACTAAACCTTAAAGATCCTCAGTTCTGTGTAATGGAATGAAAGTTATGTTATAAAAAGACGGGATACTATAGTTGGTATCAAAAGATGGTTTAGTTATTTTTGGAAATTAGGATATGAAAACTTTAGGAAGAAGCCTATAGAAAAGTTGAAATATAGGAAATATTCCTGGTATTTTGGTGAGTATTGAGTAAGGGGTTGCCAAGCAAATACATCCCTGTCTGGATACGAGCAGGTAGAGGTGGCTCTAGCACAGATGTACATAGGGGTAAAACCCGAAAACACTGCTTTGAGATAGAATCGAACAGGAACTGGTACACGACAACGGGCCTTGCTGCACTCTTGGTTACGACACTCCTAGGGGATATGCTTTGGTAAATTCATAAGCTTAGTATGAACCATTGTTAAAGGAACAAAGATAAAATAAAATGAAGATTCACATAAGAATATATGATCATGGATAACCTTGATGGGAACCTAGGGGATCACAAGTTAGGGTATACTTTTCAACTACAAGTTATCCTTATATGCTTTAAGTTTCTTTTCATGATTATTGGCTATGTATTTAAGCCCCTAATTATAGTTTCTTTTCTTAGTTAATGGCGGGAAATGGAAGAACATGTCTCAACAACCAATGTGATAGGAAATGCTACGATTGCCATATTAATATGACAGGGATGATTAGGGGATTAAAATATGATTTTTATTTTGGAAGACGTTCACTATTTTGGGGACCCAATATGATCGAGGTAAATAGATTACAACAGTATTTTCATTGAGGATTAAGGTTAACTTATATTTGAAGAATCAATGAATTTAAGGTCGATTTATAGTAATTTAGTTTACTTATGGGAATGATTAACCTATCTTGGGTTAAATATGTTTAGATTAGATACTTTTGTTATAAGATGTTAGGAGTGGTTGATGTTGTTTGGAGATGAACAATGAAGTTTATTTTGGAAGACTATGTTATCAAATCCTTCTTGTATTTGGGTTTCAGTTTTAGTTTGGTTTATTTTGAGGAATTTTAAGTACCGTTATTTATGGAATGGACTATGATGAACTTTGGGAAGTACCATGGAACTTTGAAGATTTAAAAGCAGTTTCCATTCCTATGGGATTCTTTCTTTTTGAAGAGTTGTTTTACCTTACACTTTCGGTTTTTGGGATAATGTTTAAAGATAAAAGAAATAGATAGTTAATCTTTTGTGGATTATGTTATTCTCTAGAAGATGATTCTTGTGTTTTGATGAGACCAAGTAGTTTTGAATGCTCATAGTTTAGAGAAAAGATTAGTTTTGGGTAGAAACTTATTAAAGGATGAAACTCTACATGAAGGTAGATATATTTCCTTATGTTTTGTTATATGTTGTAAATGAATTCCTCAAAGTTATGAAAAGGAACGTAAAACAAAAACGTTGTTGGTTTACGTTTCCTACAAGGTAATCAAATACCGCTTGCACAGATCATAATTTTGGGATTTTCTGGTGGTTAACTTCCTCCTAATCATGTTTTCTATCACTCACTTTTAGGACGTGACCCTTTGTTTTCTCCTCCATGTCCATGTTTCCTACATGGAATCCTAGTATGAGTAAAATCGGGTGGCCTTTGTACTTCCTTTTCTTTCTTTTAAAGTAATGGTGTCACGGACTCTTTTTCCGATGTGGGACTTTCAATGAAATTTCAAAACCCAATTTTTTTAAAATTGCGAGGACGCAATTTCTTAAGGGGGGAAGACTGTAACGGCCCAGAATTTTGAATAAATCTTGTTCCCTAATTTCATGTGTTATTTTATTTTATTTTTATACTAAAAAAAAATGTTTTATTTGATAAACATGATTATAATTAAAATGAGACCATTGGAACTTGACTGTTATATGACCATCAGTCAATATGACCGCTGTGAACAAAATGTTTTGATTATTGTCTCTAAATACATGTAATCTAGGTTAATTATTATAGAAAGAAAATTTGATGGCCTCACCTAGTAGTCTTGGACCGATCGAAGCTCATCTAACAGAACTTGGGAAGGAGGTAGCACCATTGGGCTTTTCTCTGGACCAAACCCAAGCCGAACATCATCATGTGAAGCTAGAACGGAATCGCCTTCGCGAGAAGTTCAAACTGATTGAAATTACTACTCGGGCAATGCTGGCCGAGCCTCCCTCGGACTTTCTCACCTTAGCACACCTTACACTTAGGTCATATGCTGGTGTGATAAGAGGCTATGTAAGGAGACCGTAACTACCTTGTGTAATCCTTTGTTTTAAATAAAAATTGGGATTTCTTCTTATGATGATGTTATGAATTTTCAAATGACCGGATAAATATACTATGCATATTTTTGATGAATTTTAGAAAAATGTTATTTTAAAAATGTTTATGTATACCTTAAATAATTAAAAATGTGTAATGATTTTCGAAAAATGGTCTTCTACAATTATGTTCAGTACAAAATTCGGAGTCTAATAAGATCAACTTGATTTTTGATGAATAGTAAATTATGAATAGTGATTTTATGATTAGGATTATTAATATGACCAAATGGATTAGTAATCTCACTTAAAGAAAGTTTTAAAATAATCTAGGCACCTTGATTAAGTAATGTGATTCAATAAAATGGTTAAATAACGGTTTCATAAATTATTATTCAAGTATTAGTTTTTTTTGGGTGAATAGTGTTTTTTAATTAAAAATTAAATTAAAAATATTTAGAAAATTATTTTTATAAAATGGATTTGATTTTTGAACTCAGAGCACCGATATTATGTTATGGTAATTTTTGTGGTTTTTTCTGAAAAAATGAATTTTTGGTGAATAGTGTATTTATTTAAAAAATAAATTAAAAATATTTAGAAAATTATTTTCATAAAATGGAGTTCATTTTTGAAATCAGAGCATTGATATTTGATTAAGGTGAAATTTTGGGATCTTTCTGAGAAAGTTGAATTTTCAGTGAATAGTTAAAATACAGTTTTAGGGTTTCGGTATGTTTAATGACATCATAACTGTGTCATGATGATGTCATGAGATTTTTAAAGGGTTGGCCAGCCAAGGGTGATGAATTATTGTGTGGGGGTCCCCATGTCGCCTAACTTTATGGGAAGTACCATGGGGGGCCCATGCTATTGAGAAAACCCCTTTTGAGGTGTCCCTTGGCCATTAATGCCTTGTCCCCTCACTTTCCCTATAAATACCAAGCCCTCCTCTCATCCATTCGACTCCCCACTCTTCACCAACGAAGTTCTGGTCTCATTACCTCCCAAGGAGTCCTCCCATGGTGCCCCCAAGCCCTCAAGGTCCCATCCTATGAGGTTTAAGAGTTACATTTTATGGTAAGGGATCTGACCCCTCTCTTTCTTTTCAAGTGATCTCTTTTATGTCATTCCTTTTATGCTCCATGTTCTTATGTTGGAGGATATTATTTTATACTCCTATTACTTCCATTGTTATGTTCATATAATGAGAAATCCCCACTTACTCTCATTATTTCGTTTTATGAAGTTTTAAGTGGCGCCGTTAGGCTGCCGAAATTTTTGTAACGGATTCTTTCTCCCTTCTCATTTTTCAAGATCTATTTTCATGTAAAGTATTTCATGTTCCTTTTTATTATGTTAGGGTATGATCTCAAAATTTATCATACTGATCTTTTATGATCATATGATGAGAGACCCCATTTGATCTCTTAAATTCAGTATTTTGATGTTTTAAGTGGCGCCGTTAGGCTGCCGAATTTTTAAGTGGTTCTTCACCCTTCTCGTTTTGAAGTTCTACTTTCATGTCAATTATTTCAAGTTCCTTTTTGTCATGTTGGGGTATGATCTCTATATCTATCATACTGGACTCTTATGTTCATATGATGAGAGACCCCATTTGATCTCTTCAATTCAGTATTTTGAAGTTTTAAGTGGCGCCGTTAGGCTGCCGAATTTTTAAGTGGTTCTTCACCCTTCTCGTTTTGAAGTTCTACTTTCATGTCAATTCTTTCAATTTCCCTTTTGTTATGTTGGGGTATGATCTCTATATCTATCATACTGGACTCTTATGTTCATATTATGAGAGACCCCATTTTATCTCTTCAATTCAGTATTTTGAAGTTTTAAGTGGCGACGTTAGGCTGTCGAATTTTTAAGTGGTTCTTCACCCTACTCGTTTTGAAGTTCTACTTTCATGTCAATTATTTCAAGTTCCTTTTTTTTATGTTGGGGTATGATCTCTATATCTATCATACTGGACTCTTATTTTCATATGATGAGATACCCTATTTTATCTTTTCAAATCATTTTTTTTGAATTTTAAGTAATGCCGTTAGGCTGCCGAACTTTCATAAGATAAATCTAATTTTTGTCTTCCTTCCATGTTTTTCATTTCAAATGGTATGTCCTTGAAATTTCCTTACCATGATCATGTATCCTTCTTATTATGTCCATATACTGTTTTATGGGTCGTTTATGAATGTTTTACCTATTATCCCTCTCTTTTTAATGTCTTCTAAAACCTCGTAACATAGCCGTTATGCTGCAGAATTTCCGTCTCAAAATGTCTCTCTCTTTTTCTAAAGTAATTTTATATTATTAAGTGAATACTCAAATCTCTTTCTTATAAAGGGGTATTCACATATATACCAAAATGTTCTATTTTAAATTCTGGGATTTACATACAAGAGACCCACTTTCCTTTTCTGTTGGTTTTAAAGTAACGTAAAGATCATGTCTTTAAGCAGTTTTTAAAACGTTATGATTATGAAATGAAACCCATTTATTTTATGCTATATGGGTTATTTATGAAATTTTTGATGATGATATATGTGGCTCACATGATAATAAAGTAAAATTTAAGGGTGCACCCTGATAGCGCTCCAATGCATTGGGTAAAGACTTAATCTCTAGAGATGACCATTTTTAACGACGCCTTGGTGAATAACCTTGGTAATTTTTAACGACACCTTGGGGATGGACCTTGGTGAAACGAAACGATTGTCAATATTAAATGTTGCAGCCACATCTTCAAGTTATGAAAATGTTTTATTTTTATTATGATATGCCTCATGATTTCATTTTAATGCCTTAAAGTTCTTTTCATGACTTTATTGATGTATCTCAAGTTCATATGTAGAATGTTTCACTTGTTTCCCTTGCTGGGCCTTCTGCTCATCCTTTATTTTGATGTATATCCCCAGGTTATGAGATTCAGTATTGAGCCTAGGGTGAACATTAGGAGAAGCCTTTCAAGTGTTTAAGAAAAATGTTTTTTTTTTGTTTCATGTTTTATGTTCCTTGTTTCCAAGACACTAAACCTTAAAGATCCTCAGTTCCGTGTAATGGAATGAAAGTTATGTTATAAAAAGACAGGATGCTATATATATCCTTAGGGAGTCATAATTTTTTTTTCTGTACCTATATTGATGGGGGGAAGTATCAGAAATAACTTTTTCATTTGAATTTAGTAGACTCCAAGGAAGAATGATGTAATTTGGTTCATTTTTATCAAATTACTATGTTTACTAATTTCTTAGTAATAAGAGAATATATACCCCTTGAGAACCTTTCCTGAATCTATAACAATTAAATAAAAAAGGATATATATGTCTCTTCTATAAAATGTATTTGATCATGAACCTAAATTTATATTAATATTCTTGATGAGTCTTCTTAGGGGTCTCGACATTGAGATATGATTAGGAACTACCTTCCATCCCCAAAATGATGGGCACTCAAAAAGGACCATCTAGATAATAGAATATATGTGGAGATAATTTTATCTTGAATTCCAACGTACATAGATTCAATATCTACCATTACTATAATTTTTATATAATAATATCTTCCATTAGAGAATACAAGTTTCAATATATGAATAATTTTAGGGAAGAGGTGTTGTATTCCAACTAGTTTGGGAGCTTTTAGGGAAATAAAGCTAGTTATCCTATTTCTTGTAGAGGATATGATTGTTAAATAATGAACTATTTCATATCATATTTAAGAAGAATATATAGAAAAAATAGATATGATTCTAAAATAAAGAATATATTAAAATTTCAAGTGGGGTATCATGTATTTTTGAAGGTATCTCCATGGAAGGGAATTGTAAAATTTGGAAAAAGGGGGAATTTATGTCCTAGGTAAATTGGTCCAATTGAAATACTAGGCTGAATTGGGTATGTTTCAAATTTATTTTCTATGCCACCAAAGCATTACAAACTACATGAAATCTTATATATTTCATTAAAATGTAAATATACTCTACATCAAATTCATGTAATCATATCTTAGGTAATTGATTTGGATCTAGGAATGTCTTATGATAGCTATTCGTCCCTTATTATTGACACTAAATATAATTTTTTTTTAAATATAAAAAATAAATTGGATAATTTTCTTAGGAGAAATTAAAAACCCCAAGATGAATATTTGGAGCATAAGGAATCTATTTCACGAACTAACCTAGATAACCCAATTAAATAGTACCCATGTTAGTTATAACACTTTAAAAAGGGATTTCATGATCCCCACATTCTTATGAATATCACTTAAGTATCATATAAAATATGGATGAAATGATTTAACTAAAATAATAATTCAAAAATACAAATAAAAAATATAAAATAATAAACTTTCGGTATAATGAAAACTTCCTCAATAGATAAGAACCACAAGTAGGTAGATATAACTCCCAAAAAAAACAACAGCCAAATCTATCTCAACTACCATCATGAAATAAACCTAGAAAATATATGCAACAAGATAATCACATGATTTATTGGTTAATTTTAGTAACCATGTTATTTTCAATCAAGATCATCCACCACCTCTAAGCGGTTCCATTCCATTTTCTATACCTAGCATGAGAAAGTATAGAAACTCATAAAGGAAAAATTATAGTGTGAAAAACAAATCCATGTTGGATCTCACCATGTATTCAACAAGAAATCTATATCAAGTAAACAAAATATTATCATTTTTAAATAAAACATGGCATGGAAGTATTTTCATAATTCATATCAAAAATTTCTTTACAAAAACTTCAATGGATATAGTAAGATAGGTACTATAGTATATTATCATAAAAATAACCATGAAAAAATACCATCAAAATATACATGATTAAAAAAATTCATAATATTGTAATGATTAAATAATTTCAATTATAACTTATCAATCATGAAACCATTGATAAAAGACAATGGGTAGGTTTGTAAAAGGATTATCAGTCATCATGGTGAAGTAAGACTCCAAGTGTGCACAAATTCCCAGGACCCAAGCCTATGAGGAATATGAGAAAATAAAAAATAATAAACTCCATTCCCCAAGTTGTTTTGTATCATTTTCTTTATATAATCACATACAGGTAAAGCTAATACATTCATAGAATGTTTTACTCCTTTCTAAGTACCCATTATCACATGTGATTCAATGGAGAAAATCATATAATGGTATATAATTCATTTTAATGATTATGAAATCATTTTAAACAATTAATCATTTCGTCTCCCCCCAGATCAATTTTAAATAACATGAAATCACATTAAAAAAAACCAACATCAAATGGTTTTCACCAATAATAAAAAATCAAATATTATAAATCAATTATAAATTATGTTTAAAATAAATAGTCATTGATGTTTCAAATGATATTAATTTATTTAAAACAACCTACCGCAAATCAAGATGAAAAATTATCCAATCTAGGATCCAACAATGGATATTTGAAGGATTGAATGATTAATAATGTATTTTATAGTATTAATTCCCAAACCAATTTTAAAATTCAATAAAAAATCATGATATAAAACCCCTTGGAGAAGAATAAAATGTAGGTGATGTAAATTTATTGATATATACATGATACATTTACCAAGAGAGCACAAAAAACATTTTAATCTATGAAATAATGAGGTTGAAGTTGTTAAAATCACCTCAAGAGGGTCTTCACAATTTCAAGGGTTGAGATCGGTTTGTATTTGAGGATATGATAATTAAAATGAGAATTAAAAGAAAACAAATTACTATATTCTCTTCCCATCCTTAGGGCCATCGGTGTCACCAAATATCAAATGGTCCCAACTAGTTAGCCAATGATTCTTGGAAGAATTACTAACATTCTAGAAGTCCCAATGGCTGGTCAGTGGGATTTGTATTGTAATTCACTTATGACAACCACCCACTAGATAACCTGCATCCCTCATCAGCAAGATGATGGATCTTCTTTAACCATTTTGGATTTAATATCAAGTCTACACCTATGCTAAACGCACTGAACACCTATCACAGTCTATAAGAAGAAACAAAACACTCTCCCACACCACTTGGAAATATAAAATAAGGGAAAAAATATAAAGAAACATTATTGAATAAAAAATGGGGGAAAACAAGAGAATAAAAAAAAGATAAACAGATCAAAAAATGTTAGTACATAAAATTTAGTAACATGATTTTACAATCCACCCATCATAAAATTTTTACACCCCCAAAATCAATTCAAGAAGACTGGTCCAAAAATAGTTTACCCCATTGATCTCTTATCAGTGTCTCATGCTCCTAAGCCTGATTCCAATAAGAACCATGTTTCCAAAGAAGCTGAACCAAGTGGATGAAAATTTTATATATAACCTTTATCTATGAATCAAGAATCTGAGAAAACATCACATTCATGACCATATCTAATTCAACATCAGAATTATACCCACTCAAGAAATAATATTGTTCTAAAAGGTACTTCTTGAGTTGAGAAACATGAAACAAATTATGATCAATTTTATCTATGTTGTAAAATCCAAATGATATTCAACATGTAAAATATTCTCAATAATCGCAAATGATATCTCATATCAAGGTTCCAATTTATCATATTTTCCATGGTTTCCCTGATCCAAATGACGTCAAACTCTCAAAAACACTTGGTCACCAAATAATTGTTCCAAAGGGCTCTAGAAATGATCCTCATTATACTTGTTCCCACATTATACCATAATTCTAATCTAATGAATCAACTAAATATTTACTATTGTATCCTAGAAAAAACTAGTGTTAACAATGGAATCTTCACCAATCTCTGACCAATATCATAGAAATTTACATGGTCATCCATAAAAGGTCTCAATGGTTTCCATGTTGATGGATGTTCTATAACAATTGTTGTAAGAAAAATTAGCCACTCAAAATTAGAAATTAGAATATCCACCAATGTCATGGATATAAGAATGAAGCATGTATTTTAGGATATATCTAGCACATTTCATTTCAATATATCTCAATGTATGGTACATTGTGCTTGAATTTACATGTGATTACATTTCCTCCTAGACTAATTTCAAAAAATGAGTAGAGAACAGTTGATCCCTATAAGAAACTATAGTATAAGGATCTCTATGAAATATGATGGTTTCCTACACATATATATTTCTCATTTACTCAACATTTTTCATATAATGAACAAGAATAATGCCATCCAAATTAGTTAATTTTTCAATAACAACACAAAGTATATTATTTACTTGAGAATTATTTAGATACCCAAAAAAAATTCCGTAAATATCTCATCTTACTTTGATGTTTTCAAGGAAAAGGAATAGAGAAAACTTGATGGTTTCAGATGCTCATCCATGATCTATAGGAATGTATAACAGTGAAATTAAAAATCAGAAATTCCTTGTTTAATACCTTACTATAAGAAATAATTCCTCATATTATAAAACATTTTTATCATTTCAATTTGTATTTACCCATAGTAATGATGAAAATTACCCATCACAACCATCCTCATATGTATTGGAACAATGACCAGGTTCATGAATTAAAGAATACCCTTAGAAGATATAGATCATTCGTCAATGGTCTCCCCATCATATAAAGAATCCCTGATAACTAAAAACTCATTATCAACATGTTTCTTCTAGAGAATCATTTCAATAAGTGTTGATGTAAAATTTACATTCAAAAAAATATCCTCAATCTCATCCTCCCAAAATCCCAAATCTATACAATCAAAGAGATCCATTAGATTCTATTCCCTATAATATTCATTCAGATCATGGGATAGAAGTTTCATACACAAATAATTTTTAGCAACATTACCGTTATTAGGGGTTTAAGAAATGTAAACATCAAAATATGTCATTTACTCTAACCATAACCTATGATAAAGGTTCATTTATTTTTGTGATCATATAAAACTCAATATTTTGTGATCAATGCAGATGGTAAAACTTTTTTTAAAAAGGTAACCTAGTGAAATATTTGATGTTTTCATCAAGGATATGAGTTTGAGATCACGTATGGGATAGTTATTCTCATGAGGTCTAAGTTTACAAGAACAATGATCCAATATATGACCATCCTATATAAGAACATAACTAAAACCCAAAATTGATGTATCCTAGAAGACAACATATCCTTGTACAACCTTTAGATGATTCAACACCAAAGTTCAAGTAAAAAAATTAATCGAATCAACAAAATAATACTGAAATTTTGAATCAAACAAAGACATTATCCCTTTCTTTATGAGAGAATTAAATTCCAAATAAAAAATTATTAAATCTTACTTAAAAATGGCAATACCCTATCAAACCCAATAAGCATTAAATCTAAAATATATTTTATGGTTCCTCCTATTTCATAACAACATTCACCCACTTAGGATAAAACTACCTATTTGGTAAAAATTTTCCCCAACAACATTACCTCCTAAATATAAAAAATACATATAGAAATATTTGAAAAACATTATTGATTTCTCAAGACGTCCAAAACAACTCTGAAATAGTTTACAAGATCCTCTAATGTTTCAAGTAAACTAATATCTCAACAAAGAATTCCTAAAAAATAGTTGTACTGATGGAAAATCTTGTTCATCAGTTATATAAACATAATAGGAGAATTGGTTAAACCAAAATTCATGACAATACACTCATAGTGTCCATACATTCTCTAGAAAGTGGTATTGGGGGTACTAGACCCCTTGATCATACCCTACTTTTAACCATAATGAAGATCCATTTTTGAGAACCACCTTTCCACTTTGAATTGGTCAAATAATTCATCAATATGGGGAACTTTTTCTCAAACATGACCCAATAGAGTTTTTGGTGATAAACATATTAGTGAAGGCTTATATCATCCATCTTTGAAAAAACCATTAACACTTCCCATGTAGACACAATGGGTTGAATGAGTCCTTTGAAAAAATAGTTATCTGACTATATCTTTAACTACTTCAATACATATGGCTTAATTGGGTAAGAGGGAATAAAAATAGTATGGGAACTTGGTACCAAGTTGATCCAAAGTCCAGATACTTAACTGATGGAAAACTGTAATATACTAATGAGAAATATTAGGAAACTCATCCTCTACTGGTGGAATATCACCACTTGAATATACCATATCTAGTTCAATAGAAACCATGGATATCAACCTACCCAACTATAGAAGAGGTGATCCAACATGACTCAACCAAGGGTTGTATTATCCATGAAAGAAATGTCACAGCCCATTGGGGGAAGTAAATGAGAACCATTGAAGATAATAGTAAAAAACATATTTAAGATTAATCATCAAATCCATCCTAAGAATGAAATCATAATTTTTTATATCTAGAACCAAAAATCTCCAAGAAAGATCAATTTTAAATAAAGAGAAAATACTAGAGGGGTATGAGTGACCCCACTAATTATTCATCTAAATAGGAGTAGGAATATCCATTACAAAAGGTACAAGAAGCCTATAAAGATTCAACAGTTCCACAATATGGGTAGATTTGAGGGAATTAAAGGATCCAATATCAAATAAAGAAGAATATAAATATAAGGAAATGGTAATTTTACCCCTCACTAGCAAGAGTTCCACATCATCCCCCATTGAATAATCATACACTATATAAAGACAAATATTTCTTGATGCATGTGGTTGCACCCCCTTTTTTCTTAAATAATCAGATTGTGCCATAGATCCTCTCAATATTGACGAGCCCATAACAAAACAAGGAGATGTTAAAACATAAAAGAACCACTAAAAGCAGCCTAAATGTTTGCATGAATTAGATATATTCGGTGATTCCATGGAATTATACTTCGTGTTCCCAACCATTCAATATTGCAGTCAAGTCAATGGACTTTTACTGGATATTTTATATTATTTAGAATATTCCTTCTATTGATATCCATTACATTGAGACTCATCCCACTTCTTGTTCCCCATAAAGTGCCTATCAAAACTACCACTATGATTAGGAGGATCCCCTATCAACCCTATAGTCGCATACAATTCAATTTCTTCTATCAAATATCTATATAGAACATAAACATATGAGGCTATATTTAGTAAGAAAATCTATGATCATATTTTACATCGAAGACCCATCTCAAGACTATGGGCTTTTAGCATCTCATTCAATACTACCATAGGTGAAAAATGAGAAAGATCAAAAAATATATTAGCATGCTATGTCACTAACTGATCACCATGAAAAATATTAATGAAATCTATAAACTTAGTTATCACCATCAATTCTATATATTAATTCTATATGAAATGATCTATGATGTTATCCCACTCAATGAACAAATTTTTCCTTTCCATGACTAAATAATCCCAGTACCTTCTACTAGTCCCTTCAAGTTTGATGATTACACATTTCACCTTAAAAGATTATGTATTCTCCAAAAAAAGATAATCAATTTTTTATCCATTCCTCTACCTATTAAGGATCATTAATACCCTTGGAAACTATAGATTTATTTGAAGAATTCCTTGAGAATGATCTCTACCATCATCCCTCTAAGGTAAAACTTATACAGCCTGAACATGAATAGGTGAAGTTATTTTTCCAAGATCATTGATCACACATATAACAATATCTATAATTTTTGGGTTAAATATAGGGTTCTCTTAAAAGTTTTTCATCATCTCCCTCCGATGGTTTTTTCAATTATCTTCTTAGGGGTATGGTGTTACACAACATTAATGAATATAATTAGAACATTAGTTGAGATAATTAAAACTGTTAAATATATCAAGAAAAATTAAAAAGGGACATAAAAATATCATATCATGGGTTTGAAAAAAAATCTGTTATAAGATTAAAAAACTCATTAATGAGAATTTTTTCTTATATCACATGGTAAATTATGGATTTTTTCTATTAGAGATGGCTATACCGTATCTCGTAACTAGCCCTTAAGTCACAAAAATCCTATATCTGATCTACCGAGACATCCTAAAATATATACCATATCAAGAGAGGACATGGACACCATTGATATAAATTTCTCATGAATCGACCTTGATATCCCACTAAAATGGTACCTGAAGCAGTTTTGAAATGGCCTTAAAGGAATTCTCAATCTCCACAGGATAACGACTAGAACTTGAGAATATTATACAATCTATATGGAAGGATTTCATGACACAAATAAAAAATCAAGAAACATAAGTAGATAGAAATAAAAAAATAGTTGGTATTTTAAACACATAATAAATAGAAAAGTCCCATAAGTGGATGAATTTATGTCTCAAAAAATAGAACATCAACCAATGCTGTAAAATTGACTCTAAAGATGAAAACCCAAAAATTCCTATAAAAAAGTGGACGAAATGATCCAACGATCACCAAAAAATATCAAGGTCCTATAAATTAATAACATCCACTACCTCCATGTGGTGACTTTCCATTACCTGGTAGAGGAATGATAATGTCTACAAATTCCCAATGAAAACAAGGAGGGTTAGATCAATAAATCCTAGTAAGAGCTTGACTAGTATTCCATAAGAAACCCATATCAACACATACTTTTGAAAACATTCTTTTCCTTGAGTAAAATAGATAAAATAGTGATTTATCACAAAACTAATCATAAATAAGAATTTCTATAAAAATAGACATGATTATATCATTTCATAACATTCCAATGATTAAATAATTTCAATTATCCCTTATCAATCATAGTACCATGATTAGTAGACATGGGGATAGGATTGTATTGGGATTATAACACAACATAGTGAAGAATGGCTCCCAATGTCCACTCATTCATAGGTCCCAAACCTAGTGGAAATAGGATAAATTATCAAATAATAAACTTCCATCCCCAAAGTAGTTTTAGTATCATTATATCAAAACGTCATTTTTGAGTAGAGCTAATACATACCTAGAATGTGTTCTTCCCACCTAACTACATATTATCCCATGGGATACAAGGAAATAAATCACATAAATTTTTATCATTCATTTAAATTATAAATAAATTAGTTTAAACAATTTACCATTTCATTATCACCATATTCAATTTTTAAAAACATGCCATCAAAATTCAAAAACCAACATCAAAAGGTTTTTTTAAATACTCATGTCATTCAAAAAAACAAATTACATTCCAATTTCATAAATAAATTCATGCCATCATTTCATTTAGTATATCCGAAAATCATTATTTTACTTCAAATCCATTTTTCAGATATTAGTACATCATTTTAAAATCCACGAACAAAGGTTTTAACACACACACACACACACAATTCCATTTAAAAACCATCATCAATAACCACATGTGAAATATTTTCAATAAATTAGAAATTATTTTGAAAATAAACCATAATTAAAGGTTTTAATTGATATAAATTTCTTTTCAGAACCACCTACATCAAACCAAGATCAAAAATCCCCGAACCATGGATCCTCTAATGTAGATTTGAAGGTTAAAAAGATTAATAAGGGTTCATATAATCAAAATTTTGATATTAGAATTAAAATAAATACATAAATGAACATATCACAAACGATAGTGAATAAGTAAGATTATGGAGATGTTAATTCATCGATATATCTAGGATACACGTACCATGACAGAATCAACACATCAAATAAAACTTCGATATAATATGTACTGAGGTTGTAATGGGAAAAATCACCACAAACAGGTCTCCACGTTGGTTAGGGTCAAATTAAGTTCATAGGAGAGGAGATAATAAAGAATAAAACGATAAAAATAAAACTAATTATATACAATGTATTTCCATTAATCATGGCCATCAGTGTCCTTGGGTAGCCACTAGCCTCCATTGGTTAACCAGTTTTTCTTGGTAGAATGGCTAACATTCTTTAATTCCCACAAGTTTTCTAGTGAGATTCTTATAGGAATCCATTTTCTCTACAATCCAATAGCTAGCCAGTGACTCTCACCTACCAAATGATGGATCCATTGTAGAAATCTTGGCTATAGGCTCAATTATATAACAATTATATGAATCCTAACCACCTCCTAACCTATATAACCAAAACAAAAAAAACTCTTCCACACCCCTCAATAATCTCATCCATGGGAAAAATTCAATAATCAAAGGGTATAACCATGAAATGATGGAAACAACTAGAGATCACCTATAAAAGGAGAACCAATAACAGAAAATGTTCAGACCAGGAAGTTGGTAACAAGATTTACTAGGATGTAAGGAATGAATATCCACATTTTCTAAATGGTTTATATATACCCTTATTTCAAGGGTTAAATTATTTAAAAGAAATAATTTAGTACTTGGGACCCTAATATAGTATGTATGCACCATATCCAGAATAAACACAAAAAGTAAAATATAAAGATCCTTTATTGATGATTATATATAATTTTTAAATTTCTATAAGTTATAATTTAATTTTCACAAAAATAAAAATAAATTTTATATTCATTAAATTATATTTTTTTAATATTAATTTTTGGTATTTTTATCAAAATATTGATTTTACCAAAATAGGGTAACTTTTATTTTTGTTAAAACCATGAAATTTATTGATTTACAAGGATTTAAGAATAAAATAAATCTCAAAAAACACTTATATTGAAAATTTATATTTATTTCAAATAAAATTGACCATTTTAAAATATTATTATTTATTTATGAACTCATATTTTATATATTAAATTTAAAATAACATTTTTTCTTAAAACTATTTTAATTCACTATATATTTAATATTTTTAATTAACTTAGACTACTTTTATAAATTTAATCTTATTAAATGGATTTAATATATGTAATAATTAATTTTAAATTAGTTAAAAAAATAAAACATTAATTTTAGTTATAATGGAAAAATTAGAAGTTAAAAACTATCTACCATGGTAAAACGTAAAATGGTAAAAGTAAAAAATATAATTGAAAAGTGTCCATTTTTTTAAAACATGTGAGAAATTGAAGGATATGGGATTTATTTAACTTATATATTTATCAGTTCATTATTTTTATAATTTGGAGCCATTTTCCTGATGATTCACTTCCCATTATAAAAAAAAGTTATGGGTATTTGAAAAAATGTCATCCTTTTTAAATTATAAATGGGGCATCTCAAAACCCGTTAAATACCACTCCTAAATTATTATTTAATCAATAAATAATTTTAAAAAATATATGCCCCTTGATTAAAATTTTAATTCTGATATCTTATAGTCACATCAATTTTTCCTAAGACCTCTATTTCTAAGGGACCCTCTAAGAAAATCCAAAAGTTCTCAACCTGAGTAATCATTTTTACCTAAATTTATTCATTTCAATTGTAAATTAAAAATTAAAAATTTTTATTGCCTATATGGTAATATTATTATTTATTATACATAAAAGTTTATTATTTTAATTTCATATTAATTAACAACCATTCCCATTTTTTCTAAGTAAAATGAAAACATTATTTGTGTGCATGTGTAGACTGCCATCTCAACAAAGAAATGTGTATTATTTTACTTCACCAAATAACATGCCATATCCAAATTGATAACTTATTAATTTATTATTATTATATATATCATGTTTATGTTTTGATATTATAAACCATGTTACTTCATTCATTCGATATAAGGAAAATGAAATCATTATCCATGCGTACACATAGAGTACCACATCCATGGGATGAAAATTTTTGTTTTTTAATTAATTACATTCATGAAAAAAAATTATGAACAGTTTTAAAGGGTAACCATAATTTTATTTCGCTATTAAGGTTATGTTAATAGATATTTAATAAACTTTTAATTATAAAAATAATAAATTATCCATAGAAAAATAAACGTCTTAAGCATAATAAGAGGAAAATATTTTTAATCACATTTTATAATGATTTTATATCCATTATTTATTTTTTAATTTCATAATATGATTATATATAAGAATAATAAATAAAAAAAATATAATTATTTTTTCTGGTATAATAATATTATAACCAAATCACTACAGAATCGTTCATTAAATCAGCGCATGTTCATTTTTGGGTCGTTTTAACCACCTACCTGAACAAAACTATAAATTTATACCATTCATGACAATTGGAATTCAATTTAGTCTAATATATTATATAAATAAGTAAATAATTAGTATTTTTTAATGGTAATATAACGAGGCAAATCATTTATTAAGAAAAGACCTTTCATTCAATGTGAATCACCAAAACATTCCCACCACTAATTTCAACATTTATAATTATAACCAATTTCCACATTTACTGAAACTATAACATTATAAATAATTATAAATCATTAATTAAATTACCTTTAAATATCTAGGAAAGATGAAATTTTTGAGAATAATGGAAAAAATAATTCTATTATGAAACTAGTTCAAATTATCAAAACCATCACCACTCGTTGTGGGAAATATGTAGAAGTCACACACACACACACATATATATATACATAAATATTATAAATGAATACATATATGATTAAGATTATTAATTAAGGGATTATGACAACTATTTTTGTTATTAAATATGTTAATTTCTATTCATGGAAGTATGGATACGTGGAATGGTTTTTCCATATCAAATTCATCTCTTTGTGACATGTTTTTTTATTATTCACCTAATAATTTTATCCCTCCCTCATATTCATTCGATTCATGAGTTATCAAAACCGCTGTAAAACTCAATATCTTTTAACATGAAAAAAATTAGAGGTTATGTTAAAATAAACTTGTGTATAGTTTTATATAAATTACATCCCTATATAGATAATAACTAGTGTAATTGGATTTAGCACATATATATGAAGCGATAATCACCAAGAAAGTGGTTTTTGATCATTAACTCAATTATCAATTTGATGCAAGATGAGTGGCCCTAATACTTCAAACATAGAGAGACACTCCCAGGGGATATGGTATTCAATATTCCCACCTCATTATAATCCACGAAGAAGTATTTTTTAACCATTTTCTTGTTATACTTCAAATGAAAACTATTAAACACAATTTTTTTCTAGGGATAACCTAACACATTGAATGTACCCTCATGACTATATTTCTTTAATATGTGTCTTTCATGTTAATTTTCTGACACTACACTAATTATACGTTGATCAAGGAATATTATATTAGAAATATATATTATTCTATTAAATAGAGATGTATTTTTTTTTTGATATTTCTCATTATATGTATAGGAATAAATTAATCTTGAAAAAGGGTCCTTTAGGAATATATTGAAATGACATGTTGAATATCATGGTTAATACATTAGAATTATATGAGAGATGTGTGGGGTGTAGAATTATAATTTCCATCGATGTATTGACATGATTCATCTGATAAAATAGTTTTTTTATATACCCCTCCCTATATCAGTATAGTATCATAGAACATGGCCTTGACAACTTGTTTTGATTTTCGACTTTATTTTTTCCAAGAGTATAGGATTATTTTTTATTGTTTCAATATTTTTATTTAATATCAGGGGTATAACATGTAGTCATTTTATGTTTAGTATGGATTCATGTTGTTCATTTAGTATTATCATATTATTTGTCTCATATTTATTTTAAAAATTTTTACATTGTGTACTACTCCCTACTAATAATCTGAGCTCAACCATATTTGATTTCCCTTCTGTAAGAAACTTAGAGGACCACTATGTGTAATTTTTATGGATAGGATGGAACAGATAATAAATTTATTATATTTTTTTTATTCTTTATATTTTTTTTCAAATTTAATTTATGTATTTATATAGTATTCCAAGATTACTTATTTATTTAATCTTATTGGAACTTTTTTATTCTATACCAATAATGTAATATAATTACTGACTTTGGGTTTCTAGGTTATGGTTTGTTACATTTATGTCCATCCTTTTTATAATACCTGATATTAAGGTAGTGCGTATCACATAAGTCAAAGGGGGAATAATCATCATGGATAACCACTAACCAACTATTGAGGGAGTAAATTATGTAATGGTAATTTAATGATGGGAAGATTTCTTGTAGTTTAATCTATGTCTTTCTTTTTAAGTTATTTAATAAAGTGTTTTATGAAAAGACAATAAATTCAGTATTCCATTCTAAATCACTCAACAAAATTTCAACTTGAACTTCTCAATTATTTTTTTATACCTCTTATAATATATGTCAATGGTTATGTTAGATGGAGTTATATTATCTTCAACATAACCTAGCTTTTTGAACATCAGGGTCATCAGAAGATTGATCTCATAGATAATGTTCACTACTCACTAGTGAACATCAATGTCATTGAGATATCTTGAGTGGTATATATGGGGATATATGGGCATGTATTATGGTTCCTTTATCTTCCCATTTTATAGAGATGATGTATTTTAAATACTTATACCTGTCTTCCTCCATATAGTAGACTTTAGCAGTAGATACATCACTCTCAAATTCTATAGAATTATTTGGGGCCAAAATAAGGCCCTCATAAAGCTCTATTGATTAGAAGAGTTGTTTAGTGATCAATAGTTGGGCTAGGATACTAGTTATGTACTTTATCATGTCATACTTCCAATATTTGTGCATTTTTTCCCCATGTGTTCACCCCTTGACTTGACGCCTGTAGGGACTAGCTAGAAGAGGTGATAATTCTTGACTAGTAATTTTTGTGTTATAAATTTCGTTAGTATCCAATGATAGATTTTTATATGATTATGGATGAGAAGAGTAGTCAACCAACCAAATTGGTATATCAACTAAACTATATGATTATACCACAGAGTTATTTTTTGTTGATCTTGGAGAAATTATTTTCTTCTTACCTCGACATCATAGAAATCATCTCCAAGGATATCTACCCTTTTATTGAGGTTTCCAGATGGGTGATTTAACATGCCTCTAATGAATTTATGACAGACTATAGGAGTAGTAAAAAATCATGTTTCACCCCTGGATTCAGTGAAACAATCCACTGAACTAATGAAATTAATAGAGGATTACTCCAAGCCTCTATAATAGATGTCATCCTATGTAAAACGGGTCATGGAACTCATTTCCAATATAGTGTCCATGATGTCCATGATGGTGAACAAAAAATATTTAATTGGAAAAGGATCTTGATCATAATTTGGATATCAACACTTATTATTTTGATACTTATAAGTTTACAAGCCTAACAAAACCACTAGAGAGGTAAATTGTGTTGAGGGCAGTTCTATCTGATTCATCCCTGCACGACTGATCTTGTGGAACTAAATTATCAACTTAAAAGATATACAAGAATTCATTTTTTTGTCCATTTTTAATGATATTATTCTATTCTTTAATATATTAACCATCATTGGTGGATGGTAGCGATACATGAGAAATATTCCATAGGATTTACCAATTTTACTTCCCAATGTTTTACATTGTCATGGAGTGGTTTCTTAATGAAAAATAGCACATGATGGTATATTAAAGGAAACTATGTTAGGGGAAATAATTTGGATGATTGTTTAATTCAATATATTAAAGATTGTTCATATCTGAAATTTTTTTGATGGTTTTTATCTGTATCGTAGGTAATGAATTCATGACTTTCTTGTCCTAGAAATAGTAGTTATTTTTATTCTTTTTCAAAAAGGGTATGGTTTCCTAATATTAATGGATTCTATAAGAAACATTCTTATTGTGAGTCATTAATTAATAGGTTTTTTTTTGGGATTTATGAAGTAGTATTGGATATGATGTTGGGGTCTACATTGAAGTACACAATTATGGTATACTATGATTACATGTATGTGTGTGAGTTAAGGGGAAACAAATTTTCTTTTTTTGGTATATTTTATCCTCTAGGCATTGATATATCTTGAATAATTATGAAATTTCATCTAGATACTATAAAGAGATGAGGGTTGGATGTATCTATCATGAACCATCCCCCAGGGCCAATGCCGTGACAACCCCAAGCCCGCCTTCCATAGGCCAAGGGCTGGCGACTAGCACTGATATCCGTATTCCCTAAAACTAGGAAGGCATTGCCTTTATAACCTATAAATACACACAACCAAGCACACAACAAGATTCGAACACATGTAAGATTTATATTAAATAGGGATTGTATAATAAGAAAAAAGGGGCTAGAATACAAGCCCAACAATAAAGTACAAGAAACTGAAAAGTACAAGTAATCTGAAACAGATCCTCTAAACACCCGCCAAGGATCCCACTTGAAGGGTAAATAAAACTCCCGAATGGTCATATCTATGGTACGCCTCATCTAAGGTCCTCCTCCGAGCTGCCTCTAGTCCTGGTTCCCTCGTCCTTTGTCAGTTCTATCCATTGTCTACACCAAACAGAACAAGGTTTGGTCATAGCCCGTGCAGGGGTGAGTATAACAATAATCAGTAGGGACCTCGAGACCCTCAAAGGTCTCATATAATTTTAAAAATGTTAAACCAAAAAGCATGAAGACAACTGGAAACCCTACTTAAGTATATTCCCATACGTATACCTAAGTTATCAAGTATTACCATCTCATTCATGAGGAAACACAAGGCCCCATTCCATAGACAAATTACAACTGTTCCATGAAAGAAAGAATACGATGAAGGTAACCACCACGAAGGTAAGTACCAAAAAGTTACGCCACATAGAAAAATATCACAAAGATATCACCATGAAGGTAATTACCACAAGGGTACGCCATGCAGAATATTACCACAAAGGTAAATACTTAGCTCGCACCAGGTATAACATTGGTACGGTAGTAAAGTTGATTAGATGTAACTACAGAATCATCTTACCCTGTTAAGATACAAACTCACGTAGGATCCTAAATCATCAGACCCATGCAGTATCCTAGTACAGCAGACCCACATAGGATCCTAAATTAGTCCAATGTGTATTTCATAGAGTGGTCCAAGTGGTAATATCAAACATAGACCCACATAGGATCCAAAAGCATAGACCCAAATAAGATCCCATTCTCTTGTTAAAGACAGCCACAAGGTTTTTACACTTAGCTCGCTTGATTCTGGGAGGGTCTGCTCCTCAAGGCTTAGTTCGATACTACATCAACCATGAATTACCACAAATAAGTATCCCAAAGAACCTCCACATTATATGGGTCTCAACGTAACAGACGGTACGTCAATCGAACGCCCTGTCTATAAGATATTGGCCTTTTATTCCCGAGGGCCTGGTTGGATTCGTGTTTGATCCAACCCTACCATACCCAAACATTATACAAAACTCATGTGGGGAATATCAAAAGGACCATCTCAATCCAATGTTTCTGGCACCATAGTCATTTCGTCAAATGGATGTAGGTAGCTCATGTTATGGCTGGAAGAGAGAAAAGAGTCAAAGCTGGTCCGGGTCCGGTCCGACCCGGCCTGACACAACCTGGGCCAACCTGACCCAGTTCGGGTTGACCCAGACCAACCCGGGTCCATCTTTGGGTCTGACCTAGACCGCTTGGTCAGACCCGGCCCACTGGGTTTGGCCCAACCCGTGCTGAGCGGCCCGCGATGCGCGGCCGATGCAGGGTGGCATGTGACTGGTCTGACGACCAACCCTCTTATGTGGTGTGGTCATGCGTTGTTCCCCCACCGGAGGCTGGTAGGGATCCGAACACCCTCTTTCGTCATCACAAACTCATGTTGCTTCTCCTACATGCTAGGGTACCAGATTTGAACCGCTGCCTCCCCTTCGCGCGGCCATCCATTTGCCGGCCGCCGCCTCTGCTCTGCCGTGGCCGACGGGCCGCGACCCTTCACCTGTGGTGCGGTTGTGCTACATCCATCTTTGTGGTCAGTCGGTGTGTCTACCTCCACTCTGGAGTCCTTTTATCACTAGTCCTTGGTACCAGTCGCTATCCTCCTCCATCGTGAAGAACGCATCAAAAACCACAAAAGTTGCCACAGTGGTCGGGCCATGTTCATTTGGCCCACACCCTCTGTGTTAGAGAATTATCAAGAAACTCATGGGGAGAGATTCAAAGTAAAATAAATTAACAAATATCAACCAAATCACATGCCTACTTTTTCGTCTATTGGAGGAGTCAAGAGGTAGAAGATGAATTCATTGAAGAAAATCAGCGTTTGTTGCTTCCACGAAGCGCTTATGATTCGGGATCGAGGTCTGTTCATTGTTCTTCATTGGAGAGGGCGTTGTTTGTTTGAGGAAGACTTTCTCCAAAGTTATCCCCTTTTCCAATGATTTTCCCAAGGAAATGAGGATCCAATAAATTAAAACAGGTTTATCAAATTAATTTACGCTGGCATAATTAAAGTTGTCACACATAAATGGAATAATTAATTAATTGGAGAGTTGGGATGTTTCCCCCACTAAGAGGGGTTTTGGTGGTCCCTACCACCATGAATTTAAAAATGGCAGTTTTTCTAGCATCATTTGTACCCACCTCCATAAATTCAACAGAGATGTTTCAAAAGAAATATAAAATGTTACTTATTTTATTTTTCTTCTTCCACAAAAAAGTGAAAAACAATCTTCCACCCTCGACCTACTACGGTTGAGGTGAATGTATATTTATACAAATAACGGAACTGCGAGTTCAATGGTGTCCTCAAATTTCAATTTCGAGCACCGGTTCAAATGTTTTAAAAACTCAATCACAAGTTTACGAGATGTACAAAAAAAGATTAGAAATTCATTCCAGGCACTCTGGGCCTCAGAATCATGCGCCATCAATTTTTGTGGACACGTAAAATTTCCATATAATTAAAAAAATACATGGAATTTCCAAGTCTTTACATTCTCCCAACCTCAGGGCTTTTCATTCCGAAAAGCCACGTTACAAAAACTAGGAAAATAAGTGGGGGTACTGAGCACGAATCTGATCCTCCTACTCTCATGTTCTCTCCTAGAGGTTCCCATGCTGCCAATGTAAACACACCAAAGGTATCGATCACCCATAAAGGAATCTCTCATGCCAATCCTCAATCTCCACTAGAACCTCCATAAACTTCACCCCATCGTCTATTTACAGCTCACCCCAATCGAATATGTGTGATGTGTCGTGCATGTATCTCGTTAGCTTTGATACGTGGAAGTCATCGTGCACCCGATTCAGTAAAGGTGAAGAGCTAAGCAGTAAGACACCTCGCCAACTCTACTAAGGACCTGAAAAGGTCCAATGAACCTCTGAGATAACTTGTCGACCCAACCAAATCTCCGCAAACTTCATTGAGGTCACACCCATAGAAATACATGGTCACTATCCTCAAACTTTAGAGGTCTCCATCTCCAATCATTATAAGTCTTCTGCCTACTCTTTGTTGTCTTCATCTACTCCTGGATGATCTGAACCTTCTCTGTGGTAGCCTGTATTATCTATAGTCCCATAAGTGCTGACTCCCCGGGGTCTATCCAGCACAAAGGCAATATGAAAGGTCAACCATACAGAGCCTAAAAAGGTGCCATCCTAATGGTGGAGTGATAGATGTTGTTGTATGTAAACTCCACCAAGGTCAAGTGATCCTCCCAACTATGACCAAAATCAAGGATGCAAGTACACAACATGTCCTCGGGGGTCTGAATGGTCTGCTTAGTCTATCCATCCATTTGAAGAAGGAAGGCGGTGATCAAACGAAGCTACCTCCCTAAAGCCTCTTGCAACCCCTTCCATAGATGGGAAGTGAAACATGCAACATGATTAGAGACAATTGTCGAGGGTAATCAATGTAGCCACACAATCTTCTTTACACAGATGTTTCCCAAGCTCTCTACTGAACCCTGCTCTCTGATTGGTAGGAAGTGGGCCGACTTGGTGAGTCATTCGACGATCACCCAAATTGAGTCATGACCCCAGGATGTACATGGATTTATTATCACAAAGTATATGGATATCCCATATCACTTCCACTCTGGGACCTTTAAAGGCTGAATAGAGATTGCTGGTACCTGATTCTCTGCCTTCACTTGCTAACAAGTGAGGCACTGTGAGACAAACTATGATCTTTCTTTCTTCATTCCTAGCCACCAATGCTATCATTGGAGATCATGGTACATCTTTTTCACTCCTAGATATACCACTAGAGAGGATGTATGGAACTCCCACAACACTTCCTCATGAAGCGACACTGGTACCATTGTACGTTCTCTAAAAAGGATAACATGCTCACCACCTTCAGAAAATCCATCAGGTGTCTACCCTGAGGATATTTGAACACGTCGAGCCTCATAGTAAGTGTATCCATGTTGAACATCCATGAATCACTGAATAAGTTAGATAGTGACTGTAAGAGACTGATGAAAAGCTGCTCCATCTCGTTTCACAAAGGATATTCTTAAAGCGGCCAGCTTCTCTATTTCCTCACCTAGAAGTTGTATATCATATCTCCGGCTAAGTGCATATGATACAGAGTTCCCCTTCCTAGGAGTATAGATTATCTCGAAGTCATAGTCCTAGAGGAACTCAAACTAATATCCCTATCTCAGGTTCATGACCTTCTAAGAGAAGAAATACCGAAGACTATTTTAGTTTGAGTAGACTGTAAAATGTTTGCCTATCTAGTATTGTCAACAAATCTACAAGGTGAAGACCACTGCTACTAACTCTAGGTCATGTGTAGCGTAGGTTTTCTCATGCTATCTCAATTGTTGAGAACCATATGTGATAATTGCTCTCTCCTGCATCCAGACACATCTGATCCTGATCCCGTATGCGTCGTAGTATACTACATACCCAACACCCTTCTCAAGAATCCTCAAGATGGGGTGCACTAGTCAGCCTCTAACTAAGCTCTTTAAAACTCTGATGGAATCTCTCCAATCACATGATGGGTTTACCTTTCTTCGTCAAAGCTGATAAAGGTTCTACAATATAGGATAAATCTAGCACAAATCTCCAGTAGTATCTGGCCAATCCCAGGAAACTCCGTACCTCCATCACACTCATGGGTGTCTCTAAAGAAAGTACCACCTCAATATTTGCTGGATCCACCACAACACTAGTATCTGAGATGACATGTCCCTAGAAGTGAACCTATCGGATTAAAACTGACACTTCGACAGCTTAATATAAAGATAGTTCTCTCAGAGTGTGTCTAGAACTATATGCTAATGATAGGAATGATCCTCCTCAGTAGACAAGTAGATCAGAATGCTGTTGATGAAGAATAATACAAAGAGATCAAGGTATGGATGGAAGATATTGTTCATATGTCTCATAAACAATAATAGAGCATTGGTCACGCTTAACTGAATGACCAAGAACTCATAGTGTCCATACTAAAATCTGAAAGTCGTCTTCTACACATCCTCATCTCATACTCTGAGCTGGTGATAGCCGGATTTGAGGTCTATCATCGAGAACCATCATGCTCCCTTAAGCTGATGAAAGAGGTCGTCAATCCTCGGGAGTGGGTACATGTTCTCCACGGTCTCCTGGTTTAGGTGCCGATAGTCAAAAAACGTCTCAAGCTCCCATTTTCCTTCTGGCGATCTAAATTAGGGCTTCCCAAGGTGAAACACTGGGCCGGAATAATCCCTTCCCCTAAAATTCATGTAGCTATAACTGTTACTCACTATGCTCTACAGGAGCCATCTAATATGCTGGTGTAGATATTAGTGTCGTCCCAGGTTACAAGTCAATGTAATAGTCCACATCTCTACATGGAGGTAGACCCAAAATATCATCAAGGAAGACATCCGCGTATTGGTCCACCACTATAGGATAAATCAAACTCTCCACATCAACCGCTCTAAGGTTAAGGCTCTCCAACTGATGTGTGATCGGCTGCACTCTCTTCAGGGTAAGGCCATCCTATTCTAAAAAGGCTCCCTTCTCACTGGTGAAGGTAAACCTAGTCCCATCCTCATGGATACACCACCATTTTCACCTAATACCGTCAATCTGAGAATCGTCTGTAGATAACTAGTCCACACCCAAGATGACATCTCAAGGCATCGATCCTGTTACTAGAAGATTCCACCCAAAGCTCTTGCCTCCTAGAATAAGCTCACACTTCCGACACTAGTGTGTAATTTTCTAATCCTCTCTTGTAGAAGTCTCTAGCCGTAAGTATTGAGGCAAAGACTCTGTCTGAATCTCCGTGCACCGAACGAGGGCAGTGGAAATAAAATAATGACTAGCACCTGTGTCTATAAGTACCACATATAAAGTAGAGTAGACACAGATCATACCTCGTATCATCTCCGGAGTGCCATGATCATAGTACTCAGCTTCATGAAGATGAGCTCACCCATTTCCACCTTCTCCCTATGGTATAGGGTGGACCACCTAGTGGTGTTGGTGGTAACATCTCGAATCGTCAGAAAATGCCAGTTGTACGACCAGCTTCTCTACCACATCTGTCAGCTCCCTGCGGACCTCTTCGGTCGAAACTCTGTCTCTACATGGGCTGTCCTTCGATCGTATGTTGATCATCTATATAGTGGGTCAGGCAGTCCCAAGCCATGTGTCCTGGCCCGCCACATGCGTAACACTACCTACTCCTCGCATGAATGGCTCTGTCTTTGATGCCCTGCACAACAGACCTTGAATCCTATGGTTTTCCAACTGTAGGTCTGGTCCACTTAGACCTCTGTGACATCTATATAATGCTAGCTTTAGAAGACTCCACCATGTGACACCTGATGGTGGGTCTCGTTGCTGGTGACAGCTCAGAAAGAAAACTCTTTACTAAGAGGGCTCTCTCTAACACCCCCTCTAGCGTCAGGATGTTGAGAGAAATCATCTAAGCCTTGATCTTCTACCTGAGCCCCTGCTCGAAGGTCTGGGCCCTGAAGAATGGGTCTCACACCATATCAGTTGAGCAGTGCGAGAGGTCGGTGATCCTCACTGAGTACGGAGCCACAACCATGCTACAAATGAAGAAGCTCCTATATGAACACTTCATGAAGGGTCACTGGGACAAACACTACAAAAAATAGGCTCTTAATTTCTGCCCAGAGAAATGTCACCTCATCGTGAACCTAGAGAATCAAGCTCCACCATCTGCCTGCTGCTGCCTATAGAAGACAAACGACAAGGATCACCATGAGATAAGCTGGTTTCCCTACCAGTCGGAAGACTCTCACAATGACCTCCGACCAATCCTCATCCACCTGTGGGTCCATATCACCCTTAAACCTAGGTGGAAAATTGCACTGGAACTCGTGAAAAGTACTTAAGAGGAATCCACCCTCTGCTACTGGGGATGGTGGAATCAGTGGACCAACGGGTAATGGTACTGCTGGTACTGCCGCTGGTTCCCCTACTGATAAATGGCCATAAACTGAGGCCTCTTAACTCGGTAGTCTATCATCACATACTATACCCAGAACCCAAGCTGGTTGTCTACGTGGAGGCATCCTGAAAAGAAACTTTTGTTCCATGGTCTATAAGTTATACCTGGTGAGCAGACTCAAAAAGATTAGAATGAAAAATTTTCAAAACACACATGAAATTAGTGTTTTCGTGCACTGAGTCAGAAATCATAAGTCAGGGTCCTGTTGTATGGATACGTCGACCACCACATAATTACTGGATTCCCAAAACTGATAACCACACTCACTAAACTTAACATTATTTCCATTAAAAAGTTTAGAGTCCAATGTTCTATGGTATAACTGACTACTCTGATACCAATTTTTCACAACGAGTCCCCCAGGGTCCATGCCGTGACTACCCCATGACCGCCTTCTATAGGCTTGGGGCTGGAGACTAACACCAAAAGGCATATTCCCTAAAACCGGGAAGGAATTTCCTTTATAACCTGTAAAAACACACAACCAAGCACACAACAAAATACCAACACAAGTAAACTGTATAGTAATCATGGTGTGTATAGTAAGAAAAAAGGGGCCAAAATACAAGCCCAACTGGAACGTACAAAAAAACTGAAAAGTAAAAGAAAACTGAAACAACTCCAGTGAACACCCATCAAGGATCCTACCTGAATGGTAGGTACATCTCTTGAACTGTCGTCTCTATGGCACACTTTGTCTAAGATCCACCTCTGAGCTTCCTATAGTCCTAGTACCTTCTTCCTCAGTCGTCGTTGTTCATCGTCTACCCCAAACACAACAAGGTGCTGGTGTATCTTGTGCAGGGGTGAGTATAATGATACTCAGTAGGGACCCCGAGACCCTCAAAGGTCTCACAAAATCCACAAAGGATAAACCACAAAGCATGAAAACAACTGACATCTCTACTAAGGTATATGCCCGTACATATAATAATGTTATCAAGTATACCCATCTCTTTCATGATGAAACACAAGGCCCCAATCCTTATCCAAAGTACAACTTTTCCACGAAGTAAATAATACCATGAAGGTAACCACCACGAAGGTAACCACCACGAAGGTAAGTACCACAATGGTATGCCACACAAAAGGATATCACAAAGATGTGACCACAGAGGTAAGTACCATAACGTTATTCCACACAGAAGATTAAAACATATATAAAGACTTATCTCACACCAGTTATAACATTTGTATGGTAGTAAATATGATTAGATGTATCTACTGAATCATCTTACTCTGTTAAGAGGTAGACCCCGATAGGATCCTAAATCATCAGACCCATGTAGGATCCTAGTACAGTAGACCCACATAATATCCTAGAGTAGTCCCGTGTGGATTTAATAGAGTGGTCCAATTGGGACTCTTGAACATTGACCCACGTAGGATCCCAAAGCGCAAACCCATATAGGATCCCTTTATCATGTTACATCCAGCCATAGGGTTCCCCCACTAAGATCACTTGATTCTGGGTGGTTCCGCTCCTCAAGCCATAGTTTGATACACCAACTACCACAAAGTCCCATGATATAGTATCCCAAAGGACCGTCATGTGATATGGGTCTCAATTCAATAGACGGTGTGTCAATCAGACGCCCGGTTGGTATGTTATTGGGTTTTTAGTCCTGAGGGCCTGGTTCGATTCATATTCGATCCAACCCTTCCATACCCCAATTTTATCCAAAACTCAAGTAGGGAATACCAAAAAGACCATCTCGATCCATTGTTTCTTATGCTATAGATGGTTCATCAAAAAAATGCTCGTAACCCAAGTTATGGCTGAAAGAGCGAAAAGGGTCGAAGATGGTCCGGGTCTGGTCCGACTCAGCCCGACCCGACCCAGTTTGGGTTGACCCGGCCCGACCCGGGTCCGGAACTAGGTCCGACCCGGACCACTAGGTCAGACTCGACCCACTGGGTTCATCCCAACCCACACTGAGTGGCCCGCAATGCGTGGCCCGCGATGGGTGGCCTACGACAGGTCGTACGACCAGCCCTCCTATGTGGTGTGGTCGCGCATCGTGCCCCCACCGGTGGCCGGCAGTGAGTCGGCCCCCTCCTTTGTCGGTGCAGCCTCGTGCCACAGCTACCACATGTCGGGGGCACAGACGTTCACCACTGCCTCCCCTTCACACGGCCCGTCGTGCGCCGGCCGCCACCTCTGCTCCGCTGCGGCCCTCCACTAGCGGTGCGGTTGCACTACCGTCATCTTCACAGTCGGTCAGTGTGCCGGCTTCCACTCCCATGTCCTTCCAGCACCAGTCCCTGGTACCCGTCTCTGTCCTCCTCCCACATTGGGTGGCCCGTGGTGTGCGGCCCGCTGGGCGACCTGAGGCTGGCCAGATGACCAGCCCTCCTCCGCGGCGTGATCATGCACCGCGCCACCACCTTCGGCCGTTAGCGGGCTGGCCACCCTCCTTCACCACTGCTGCCTCGTGCCATAGCTCTTGCAAGCCGACATCGCAGACGTGTGCCACTGCCTCCGCTTCACTCGGCCAGCTATTTGTCGTCCACCACCTCTTCTCCACCATGGCAGATGGGTCGTGGCCCTCCACCAGCGGCGCGGTTTTTCTGCCTCCGTCTTCACAGTCGGCCGGTGTGCCAACCACCGTTACCGAGTCCTACCGGTGCCAATCACTGGAACAATTCTCCGTCCTCCTTCATCGTGATGAACTCATCAAAATCCACAAAGTCTACGGAATGGTCAGGCCATGTTCATTTGGCATGCACCCTCTGCGTTAGAGCGGTACAAATCAGCTCATAGGGAGAGATTCAATGTAAAAGAAATTAACGAAGATCAATCAAATCACAACCGTACCTTGTCATTTTTTGTAGGTTTTTAGAGGTAGAATATGAAGTCGTTGATGAATGTCGGCGTTTGTTGCTACCGCAAAACACTTCTAATCTGGGCTTGAGGTCGGTTCCTCGTTCTTCGCTGGAGAAGGAGTTCCTCAATGGAGGAAGTGTTCCCCCAAATTTACCCCATTTTCCAATGATTTCCCCAAGGAAATGAGAGCCAAAAATTTAAAATTGGTTTATCAAATTAATTTAAGTTGGAATAATTAAAGTTGGAACAAATAAATGGCATAATTAATTAATTGGAGAGTTGAGAGGTTTTCCTCAATTAAGAGGGGTTTGGCAGGTCCCCACCACTTTGAATTCAAAATGGGTGGTTTTTCTAGCTCATGTGGTACCCACCTCCATAATTTCAAAAGAGAGGTTTCAAAAGAAAATAAAATGTTAATTATTTTACTTTTCTTCTTCCACAATAAAGTGAAAAACTAACTTCCACCCTTAACCTACTGCGATTGAGGTGAAGGTCTCATTAAGTGAATGTCGATGATGTGAGTTCAATAGTGTACTCATATTTCAATTCCATGTACCAGTTCAGAAATTATAAAAACCCACTCGCACGTTTACTGAACGTACTTAAAAAAAGTTCAGAAATTTTTTTTGGGCACTTCGGGCCTCAGAATCATGCGCAGTCAATTTTTGTGGGCTCGTAAAATTCCCATATAATTAAAAAAAATTACATGTAATTTCTAGGTCTTTATAGCATCTCATCCCAAATATTCTCCACACACATCCTGAATAACTATTTCAAAGGATGTTATAAATCTTTGGAATTTTTTAGTCCCTTATACTTTTAAATGAAGTTGGTGAAATATTTTGTCTACATTTGAATGTAGTTTGAGAGGATAGTGAACCTTAAACTATACAGGGTGGATCTAAAAAGATAGATTAACTATTGGTGAAGTTCTCCCCCATATAGTGACAGATCATATTGCTGTATGGATTTACTTAATGAACAAAAGTCCATCTATGTTCGAGAAAAAGTAGCAGATTTTGGGTTACTCATACTCATATAGGGTTCTATGTATTAGGGAACACTAATAATAAAGTGTAAAATTAACTAATATGGGTTACCCATGTCATTTAATGGTTAAAATCATGGATTTTAAAAACATGGTGCTGGGGTAACATGGAGCACCCACATTGGGTACAAATTTCTCTCAGGTTGTACTAAAGATCGATGAATCTCTTTAAATTCTTGAAGAGTAATGAGAGCACTATTTATTTTATCATGGTGGTTTCCCCCTGTATCTCCCCATGATTGATTGGCTATATTATTAAGTGTAATGACCATGATTTGGTAGTAACAAGTAAAACTGATCCACCTAAGACGAATTTGTCATCAAGACCAAACTATTTATTTGGTGGGAAGATCCACTATCTTTGTTCATGGTTAGTGATATAAAAACTATTGGTTGTTGAGGTTCATGAGGATGCATGACATGATTATATTGACTGTTCCCATGGTAATGATGTTATCCTAGAGAAGATTAATTTTCTCCTGATTATAGATTGTAATATCTAGGAGAAAGTAGTGATTTAGGAATCTTCTTTGGTTACCTTAGCAACATATGGAGCACTAGAAGATTTAGACACTCACTTTCCTTTGTTATGATTTCAATGGGGGTTCGTGGGACGTATCTTTTTAGGAATATTGAGGACCATGGTTTTCCTCTACTGATGGGATTGAACACATTTAAGTGGGTTCACCTATCACTATTTATTCTTTTGGGGTGGATCTTTCTCATGCTCTTCATCACTAATATCATTATCTTGATTTTCAAGGGAATTAAATATGACAAAATTCACCATAGTGTTGTTTAGTAATAGAGAATTCCAAACATCATCTGTAAGATAATATTTTGGGACATACCATAATTACAAGGGATGAATAGAAAATATAGTGTAATACATCCCCTGGCCTCTAAATTCCATAAAGGGATATTCCTATTAAGAAATATATCATCATAATATCTAGAATTCATTACACCCCAATATAAAACTCTAGTGATATTACCTAGATTCATGATGTTGAACCACTGAATGATCAATCATATTGACCTTTTAGAGATACTATTTGAGTTATTAAAGGTGAAGGTGTTTCAAACTATAAGGATAGGTCAACCTACATATATAAATGTGGTTTTACATAACCCATAAATAGTTATAAAGGTACATCACTTAAGATTCAGCAAGTAACTCTATAATAGGGGAAATTCGGGCCACATTTTTCTATAACTTGATCAGGTTTTTTCTAGTAGCTAGGGTCTCTCACAAGCTCTCATATTACACTATACCTTAGTTGGAGGGGATATACTACTTCAAAGAGATGAATTTATAGGATTATATAGGAGGGAGAGATGAATTCTACCGTTAATTTGAATCCTTGGGTGGGTGTGCTATCTGTTAAGAAACTCTTCCCCCATATAAGAAATTGTTCTATTGGGGTGACACATGATTCAGTATCATTCCCATGTTGAATATAGAATCTACATCATCTAGTCAAGGGAGGTCTTTGTGTTCTTATAGATCGTCCATATGTTTATACTCATATGAGAGTACTAGGATGAATCCTAACATCAATTATACTTCTAGTTTATATGTGTAGAGAAGAAATATTGATTATTATAAGGGAAGTTATATAGAAACCCCCTATAAGGAAGGAAAAACATCCTAAAAAATATAGTACATATTGAGGGACATTGAGACCTTAAGAAATTTTTCCTTAGAAATAGTCATCTTCAATTAATGGGATTCTTCCCCTATTTTTGGTGGTGGATGTAAGACCTGAACACTTTACAATATATTTCTTTTTAAATTTAATTTCTTCGATTAAATTCGATACACACAACCCCATGTCTAAAAGAATTATAAAATAGTATATTATTAAAACATATACATTAAATTAGTAATTATGAGAATGAATAACTAAATTTTGAAAAGTATATGGTTTACATGTGTATAAATAAATATATTGGTTATAAATTTGTTGGAAATAAAAAAAATTATTGTAAAATATATGTTTTCTTGAAAATATCTATTTATCTACAAAATGTGTTATTATCTTAATAAATTAAATTAATCATTACTGGTTAATTATTTTAATGAAATTTATATATAATATGTTCAAGAAAATATTTTTTCATTCATCTAATATTGTTTCTAGATATGAGATAATAATAAATTTTATTTTATGTTTAAAATGTATTTTTCTAAAAAGAGGTTTCATTAAATTTTGAACACATATATTAAAATTATTTATTTTGAACATTTATAAAATTATTATTAAAAAATGGATCTAATATTTCAAATAATATTTTTATAATTATATTTTCTTTATTTTTTTTAATTTTTTTGGAATGATTAATTTTCTTGATGAATTGTAAAAATACTTATTTGTTATGAAAACTTCCTTTTCTATTAAAGAATTAAAAATGATCAATTTTTTTTATTTTTTAAAAGTAATATTAGTTAAATTATATTATTATTAACCCAATTTGGATAATTGTTATAAATTTTTGTTGAATATTTACATAAAAACTTTTTATACTTAAGGAAATATTTATTTATAAAACTATTTTTTACACACTTGCAGCTTTACATTTAAATTTTATTCTCCCTATTTTGTGAATTTGATTTGTTAAAATGAATTCCATATTAATAATATTAATAATTAATATTATTTAAATGGTTCATATTAATTTTTGGAGATAGTAAATAGTAAAAAAACTAAAAATAAATTTTCACAGATAAGGTTAAAATGGGTTTACTGTGGGTTAAAATAAAATGATATGGTTAAAATGAGCTAAAAGAATCTCTAATTTAAATTATATTCGAATATTTTGAACTTATTTCATATAAGTTTATCCAATTAATCATTTTGTATTAATTTGGTTTGTGTAAAGTTTAGTTATATTTTATTCCTTACAAAAATTCTAAGTGTGTCATCTCCCCCAGTAATAAAGGGACACCCGTGTCTTCTCGAATAAACTCTTAAAGAGCCCATTATATAATTCATTTAACAATGAAATAATTTCCATAAATCCCATACCATTAACTAGAGTTTCTTTTTTACTATAAAATAATCCTAGGATGGATTTTGGTATAAACCTAAAGAGGTTCTCCAAAGAAGTGTTATAGTTCTTAAACATGCATCTTTATATAATTTATTATTATACAACACTTAAAATTCTCAAAATAATATAAAATATTAAAAAATTTATCTTACATATAATGAGAAATTATTATCTTAATGTAATAACATATAACCATCCCCTCTTTCATTAAATGGGAAATGAAACTTCCAATCATGTGTACTATATACTACTGCTTCACAAGATGATATAATTTCCCTTCTATCACCAAATCTCATGGATAAGTATAATGATGTATTTATTGTCTAGATATGAAATATATGACAAAATTATTATTTTTATTTAAAATATTAAATCTATCTTGAAACATCCTAACCTTAGTTCCACACACCATTTCCCCAAGTCAATCAATCATATGACCTCAGGAGCACCTCCATGTATGCCAGAGGCTTCCAGTTAGCAATGAGGTTATAATATTGTTCATAATGAGACTATAACCATTTTATTGAAGTGTAAAAAAATAGAAAATAAAGAAATAAGAAAAATATTATATAACCAATAAAAAAACCAAAATAGTATCACATGATGAGAAAATCATGAAATACAATATCTGCAACTATGTTGTAGATATATGATGACAAATAAGTTTCAAGTGTCAATTTTCAAAACCAAAAATAAATAAAGACACTGAAAAATCTCAAGAGTTTTTTGAATCATTTCTAGTTCCATCATCCATGATCCATGAAAATCATTCATTGGACATAGGACTTTGGGCCATATCCTGTCTTGTGAATATGAAGTCTATTAGGGTACCGATGAGGCAGCCTGAGTAGGGTGCGGGTAAAACGTAGTATTCCACCACCAACGGTGTCTTAAATGATATCTAGTGGATAACAGTGTATGAATTTGTATAAATAATTAATTACATTTCATAAGTAAACATTTATCACATTTCATCACTATTTAATTAACCACATAAACAACTAGGTTCTTGGGGACACCCGAACCATTAAAACTTGCTTCGACCTAGGACAAAATTGAAACCATATCATTATAATATGTTTATCATTTATAATTTTATTTCAAATAATATCACGGTCAGTTGGAACCATATTCTATTTCTAAAATCTTGTTCATATAACGCCATGTCTAACACCTTTTGGGTATTTTGAGCATCAGTCCCTATCCCACGACTTAATGTCACTTGGGAATTTGAAGCCTCGGTCCCTGTCTCATACCTGATATCTCATATAGGTATTTGGAGTCTAAATCTCCATCCAACACCATAATAACACATGGGTATTTGTAGCCTCAGTCCCGATCCAAAACTCATTTATGTCATATGGATATTTACATACTCATTCCCCATCCCACACAGGTATATCACATTTATCACAACATCACATATAACACATTCATTGCATTGGTTAAATTTATTCATCATTAAAATTATTACTAAATATACACATTATGATACACTATTTCAATTCATCGACAATAAAGGTTCTTCACTTTTGTTCACACAGAATAATATAAACAATTTATTATCAAAAAATTAATCAACATTTAATCACATTAATGATTTAACAATTAAAGGTTAATCCAAACATCCCTTAATACTCACTATAAATTAATTCATAACCACATTAATTGACTAATCACACAACCCCAATTTCTCATCAATTCCTAAATCATAAAATTTCTTTAATTAATTCACTAATTAATTAATCCCATTTACCATATTGAATAATAAAAAAAATTCAATTAATTAATTCTCCAATTAACTAATACAGTTAAATCATTACTAATTTTCCAAAATTTAACCCAATTCATCATCAAATGGAAATTGCATTAAATCAATTCCATGATTCCATAAGTTAATTAATTAATTAATCAATTAATTAATTTATTAATTTCAAATCGTTCTAATTGAAATTTAACAACACATACATAAAATTTTAAATAAATAATATACGAATTGAATTTAGACCACCTACCTCAATATAGTCATCAAATGCTCACCAATGAAAATTTGGAATTTAAGAGGATCAATCAAGAACATGAAAAAATGAGATATAGACCCAAAACCTAGAACAAAGACCAAAATAATCAATATACATCAAAACTATATCTTAACCCATCACCAATGGTGGAAAACCATCCATATTTAATCTAAAAAGAGAGACAAGAGCTAGAGGGAGATCTAATCTGAAATAAACCACATATTGATAGAGGTGAAAATCTATAAACAAAACGTTGATTAACTATGAAAGGAGTTATAAAATCCATGATATATTACTAGGAGCCTCTAAAATTCATAAGAATATGTTTAAGTCTGAGTATGGGTGATTAGGGATTCATATCAATGGATTCTGGATTTTAAAACTAATTTTCTAGGGATTAAATTTTCTCGTGCATGATTTCCTGTATTGGGAACACAATTTTCCCTAATCATGCACCCAAACCATTCACCTCACCCAACAGTTTTTATAATTTACTATTAAGAGGGAAAATATTTTGAAAAAAATGTGCTTTCTATGAGAATATCCTATTTCTAGGTTATCAGTTTCTATAGGGTGGGGCATGTGCTTTGTGCAAACCATGCACCAAATGTTTACTACTCCTCTTCCTTCCAAAATTATTTAGGTTTCAAACAAAATCATCAAAGACACAACCAAAAAATAGTACTCAAAACAAGGAAAAAGAGTAACTATAAACAATTCAAATACATATCAAAAAAATTGTCTTGATCTTATAATCTAGACACCTTATAATAGTACATCCTTGAGCTATACCCCCAAGATTCTCTTAGAATTTGAGTCAAATAGATAGATCCAATGAGTCCAAATATCTGCTTCTCTTTTTCATGATTCCCTTATTACATGCCCTTGTTACAAAATACATAAACTAACAACCCATTCTTTACCCACACCAATTTCTCATTGTGATAAAACACATGAATACGATTCTCCTTATAGGATATATCATTCTCAAGCTCAAAATCATCAACATCTATCACATGAGAATGGTTGGGGTGATACCGCTAAAGCTGTGACTCATGAAAAACATCATGCATAATAGTATACATCATTGGAAGGGTGAATTGGTATTCCATTGGACCGATTCTATCCAAAACCTCCAATGTTCCAACAAATATAGGTTCTAACATTACCTGTCTTCGAATTACACGGTAACCCAATCTTGGTGAGAGTCGAATAAATACGTGATCACCCTTTTTAAAATCTAGGGGTCATCCGTGTTGATCAACATATGTATTCTGTCAACACTGAGCTATATCCATATGCTTTCAAATCAATAGAACCTTTTCTAATGTATACTGCATGAGGATTAGTCCCAACATCTCCAAATCACCTTCTTTCATCCAACATATAGGTAATATGCATGGACTAAAATAAAAATCCTCATATGGTTTAATCTTGTATTGTTTCTGAATAAACTGTTATAGGATAAATCAAACTAAGTGATTCTTCCAAGACCCACCAATGTCAAGAACATATTCTCGCAGTATATCCTAAATAAACTTTATTTTATACTCTCACTTCCTATCTATTTGTGGGTGGAATGACATACTAAATAAAACCTATATATCAAGGTTCTTCTGTAATCCCTTCCATAATTGTGAAGAAAAGAGTGAGTCATGGTCTGAAACTATACTCTAGGTCAAATAGTGCATACAAACTATTTCCCAAACATACAAGTTTCTCAACTGATCCATTGATAAGGTCTCCATTATTTGAAAGAAAAGTTCTACCTTTATTAGTCTATCCAAAACCACCCAAATAGCATTATTTTATGATGGTGTCCTCAGAATACCAACCATAAAGTCCATCATAACTTCATCCCACTTATATTTTATAATGGGTCATGGTTGTAGTAAACCATCAGGTCATTGATGCTCGGCCTTAAACTATTGAAAGGTGTAAAATATTTTCATGAACCCTATAATCTCTTTTTTCATTCCCAGACACCAAAATTGTCCTCAGAGGCCATGGTACATTTTTTTGTCCATCCTGGATGCACCACCCACACAAGGGCCTCAATTTCACCCATCAAATCCTCTAATATGATGGTAGAAACGACGATACAATTCTTGGAATATTTGATCTCATTATTATCAATGATCCAATCGAAAGGTGACTCCCCTCCTTCAAGGCTTTCCCAGAAGACCAAATAATATGGGTTATCATAGTGCCTCTCCCTGATCCAACTCAAAAACATTGGCTCTACTGAAACTGATGTGTGATTCATCTACTCACAGATCTCCTAACCCATTACATACATCTCATATAGTAAATTCATAAACACAAAATAATCAATAGACTTCTGTACTAATTGAGTTTTATTTTTCGTTCTTAAATGATAAAAAATTGTTTCCCTTCTCAGATGTAAATTCTAGCTAAAAATAAAATGACTGCATATACTCAACCCATATCAACTACCATAGATTCAAATATCTCTAAAAAATATATACATCAACATATTGTGATCAATATACAGAGTAAAATCCTCTCCAAATAGATAATGACTATAAAATATAAAAGAATAATCCACTATAGCCAAATTGATGTCATGAATAGGGTTATTCCATTCACGTGGCCTCAATTACCACGACCCGTACACCACAACTAAATATCCCTAAATCAACACTATTCCCCATTCCGATCCTATCTTTAGAAAAAAAACAAAGTACAATCCTCAATCGTTATGGGTAGGATCAAGATTGGTGCTATGGTCAAATGCTTCTTACATCATGTAAGACATTATCACCTAATCTAGACCAATAAATATTATTCCCCTCTAATTCAAGCCTAAATTTGGTGCTTAAAATTAAGAAAATTCTTGGATGAACCTTCCTTAATAGCCTGATAAATCTCAAAAACATTGGCTATGAAAAATTGATTAGGCCGCTCCCAAGATAAAACTTCCTGAAAATTATTCAGGTCCCCTAAAACACCATCTTGTGAGATTATGTGACCAAAGAAGTGTACTCGATAATTCTAAAAATGACACATAGATATCTTGGAGTATAAATAATGATCTCTGATTGTATTGAGGATAATTTAAAGATGTTGGGAGCGATGGTCATGAGTCTTGGAGTACAAAAATTTCATCCGTAAGTACTACCACAAATTGATCCAGGTAGGTGTGGATGATTCTGTTCATCAAGGACACGAACACTGATGGAGCATTCATCAACCCAAACAGCATCACAGAAAACTCATAAAGGACATAACTAATTCTAAAAGTAGTCCTCATTATATCGAAAGACAAAACTATAAACTAATGATACCCTGATCTAATGTAAATCTTGAAGAAGACACTAGCTTCACTCAATGGGTCGAATAAATCATTGATATGAGGAAGAGGATTCTGATTCTTCACTGTCATCTAGTTAAACTAAAAATAATAAAAAAATAAGCATAAAGACCTATAAAATTTATTATAAAAAATTACTATAGAACCCCTAGGTTACATAATCAGATGGATAAATCCCTTGTCCATTAATTCTTCTAGTTGAGTTTTGTGTTCTTGAAGCTATATTGGTTCCATTCTGTATGGTGGAATAGTAACTAGCTCATATCCCAACATGAGGTCAGTGATAAATTCCACATCCCTCTTAGGTGGAATCCTTGATACATCTGTATGAAAAAAATCTAGAAACCTATCTGCTATAGGTGGAAATACATCATTCATTTCACCTCCATCATTGAGGTATAGACTATAAACCTGGGTGGTGAGTTCCCCCAACTGTTGATGATTCGACCCTATATAGCTTTCCTAGGAATCCAATTCTCAATGGTGAATATATTTTTCACCCATATGATATGTAAAACAACATACCCATTTGTAAAAATTAATGTGGGATCAATATGTTACTAACTAGTCCATACATATAATTAGGACGAATCCTAACATGTCATGGATATATAGATCCCAACTGAAATGATACTCCCTATCCATGAGAGAACACCCATTGCACAAAAAAAATCCTCTCAGCTATAATACTAAAGGTGTATCCATCATCATAACACTTCTCATGAACTCAACCACCAGGCTCAAACCATTCACAAGTTGTGTGCTGATATAAAATAATTAGAGGCACTACTTTCAAATAAGGAAATATAAATCATAGAATCTATAAGAATAATACCTCTAACAACTGATGTTATAGACTCATTATCCACAAGTACATGTTGAATTTCTTGTAGTTGTCCTTCCCCTCTTACCTATGATGTTGTCCGTGTCCCCTGAGATTCACCACTCTACTGATACGGGCACTGCTTCCCAAATGTACCATGTCTGCTGGCCCTACCACCATGACTAGTAGAACTGAAGCTTCAATACTGATATATTGTAGAATATCACCTTCCCACAATCTGATTTTTCCTATATTCTCCCTCATTAACCATATATCATGGGTTCATATAGAACCTATGTAGATGTCCCATCCCACCACAATTTTGGAACTCTACATGTGGTTGGGGAAAATATCTACAAAAGTGGCACACCCTACCACACTGGTGGAAAATCACTCGTGTATAATCATAAATAACTGATCATTCCACCTAGCTACTATTCTTTCCCATGATCTAGTCAACATTCTAAAAATGATTCTTCCTACTCTAGGAATATGTACCACCATTTAATCCAGTAGAAACCACATGTCCTCCAATGGATGCCTCATTAAGGATCCCCTCATCTATGAAGACCTAATAAACCACCACATCAAACTTATTTAACTCGAATAAATTAACATGGGACTTAACCTCACATTTAAGTTCATATTGGAAATGCCATATTGTGGTTGTCTCGTCCCCTACCAATACTGTAGAAAAAAACTATAGTTATGTAACGAGACCAACATAGTCAATCATAAACATAATCCCCAACGTCAACTTCTTGAACATGGATTCTCTTCCCTATCTTAGTGTCCCTGGATTAATGTTCTCTAGGAACTTCTCCAAAAATTCCTTCCATACCATACCATCACCCCGCTCTATCAAGGACTAAACATCACACTAGTGATTTGCTGATCCTCATAACATATAACCAGCTAACTTGAACCACTTCGGATAAGGACACTTCAAATTGTCAATTATATTTTGAATGAAACCAATCTAAAATTATTCTTCATCAGTTCCACACTCTCTAGTGAAAGTATACGGGTTACGTAATTGAAACACCCATGTCAGGTCTGATATACCCATCACTACCAGCTATAGGTATATATCCATAAATTATATGATGTGATAAATGTTCTCACAGAACTGCTCTTTGACTTCTTCACCGATCATTATTGATGCCTTAGATTCCACTATTGTAGGATCATTTCCATCCATGCCCTCCTTTCATCCAATCTGGAAATTTAAACATGGAGGAATGTCTCTACAATTCCAAACACACATCTCAACACATGTAACACAACATTAACAATTTTAACAAGATGGATTGATATTAAAACTTAAAAATTACTTCCCACCTTTTTCTACCATGCGGTCAAAACCGAGGCACTATCAGCACCCTTAACCATCTTACATCTAGGTCATGGTTATGAAAGGGTAAAATCAATCTCAATATTCTTGTTTCATATTAAAAACCCATTAATTTATATCATTCTTCATTTTTAGATTTCAATTCATATTAGAAACTTGTTTTCATTTCAATTTAACATGAATGGAAAACATTTCAATTTCATCAAACTAACCTAAATAACATTTTCATGTGCATGCCAAAAAATTATGCATGTCATAATAATTCTTGAGTGAATAAAATTATGAATGCATAATCATCTATCAAGTTATACCAATCCAATAATAAAATCTAAAAAAACCATAAATAATAATCACAGTACACAATAAGTACATCACTCTAGGTGAAATAACATCCAACTGTAACAACAAACATAAATAAACACAATCCCACTATGGGTACTTGGATTTTACCCACATATATTGGTTACCAACTCTAGTGAACAAGTTCTTAAACAAGGACCGACTCATCATATTCTACTATCTAGATTTCTCCAAATAGCAAGAGAAAAGGAAAAGAAAAGAAAAACTCCTCTAATACCACATTGTAATGTACCGACCCAGGTGCCACAAACAAATGCCCTGAGCTTGATGGTCACATGACCTGAGGTGTGTCTCACTATACACTAGAGGCTTCCGATTAATATCAAGGATCTAATATTGATCATGGGGATACTATACCTTCATTATCAAAGTATCAAAAAAATGGAAATAACAAATGATATAACCAATAACCAAACTAAAATATTATCACATGATGAGAAAAATAGGAAATACAATATCCAAAACTCCACTATAGATATGTCAATCCAAATATGTCTCCATTGTAAATATAAATAACCCAAAATAATTAATGACACTAAAAACTCCCAAAAAGGTCACGAATATTGTTTTGTTCCCTCATCCAAGATCCAACCAACCTAAATAATCTAAAATAGGACTCTTTCCCTTATCTTTTCCTACCAACGGGACGTATATTCACGTACCGACCAGTCAGACTGAGTAGGGTGTGAGTAAAAATTATTTGACCACCACCAATATTGTATAAAATAATATCTAGTCACTATAAGTGTATGAAATTTTATAAAGAATAAATTATAATAAATAAGTAAACAATTCACATATTTCATCATTATTTAATAAACCACAAATCCCCTAGGTTCCCAAGGACTGTTGAACCCTAAATACCCTCTTTGGCCAATGTCATAGTCTGAACTACAACACAATACTATGTTTATAATTTATCATTTCATTTAAAATCATGTCAACGAAATTTCAAACTATATTCCAATGCCAAACTCATGGGTGTAGAATATAGTTTCAAACACCCTATGGGTATCTAGATCCTTTATCTATGGGCCATACCTCAATGCCACACGGGTATTTGGAATCTCAGTCCTTATCCCAAACCCGCTACCTTATATTAGAATTTGGATCTTCTGTCCCCATCCCACACCTCAATAACACATGGGTATTTATATCCTCTATCCCTATACCAAACTCATTTATCTTATATGGGTATTTTGGCCCTTAGTCCCTTTCAGACACATGTATATCACATATATCACAATATAAAATATAACACATTCATTTCATTAATTATGGTTAATCATCATTAACCCTCTTACTAAATAACCACATCATGATATACTATTTCAATTGATCAACCAAAAATGTTCATCAATTTAGTTCAAATGGAATAATATAACAAATTCACTATTAAACCATTATTCAACATTTCACCATAATAATAATTTAACCCTTAATGGTTACGATATTAATCCATTAATTCCCGGTATTAATTTATCCATAACAATTTTAGTTGACCAATTACAGAACCTTGATTTCTCATCAATTCCAAAATCATCAAATTCTGTTAATTAATTCACCATATTAATTGATCCAATTTAACCAATTTCATAAACAAAAATGTTTCAATTATGTATGAAAAAGTCTGGGGAAATCCCCTTTATTAGAAAGTAAAATAAAACAAGAAACCCCTTTTGAACTGGGATATGGGAAATCCCATAAGAAACCCAACAGCCCAAAGGCATATAACCTTAAAAAATAGTGACTAGAGAGCCCAATGAACCATAGGCTCAAGAAAGAATTTCCCATCACATTACTATACTCAGCTGATTTTCCATAGGCACAGCCTCTACCGGCAACGACACTCCACTGTAGAGCAGGACAAAATGTCGTCCGCTGTGAAGCCTTGGCACCAACTCCTCTTATAATTCCCTGAAATCACATATCCATATTTGGTTCTTTTTATTGTTTTTTTATAAAATATAACTGAAAAATACATTATTATTTATATTTAGAGGAAATTTTCCTATCTAGGTTTTGGAAAAATAGATTACATCTTAAAATTTCATAGATCTGAATAAAAATAAAATAAATTCCTACTACGATTCCACACGCTCTTTCCAATGTCTAAAATATAATGTATATGATTCCTAAGAAGAAAATTAAAAAAATGGGATAAAAATTTAATTTCCCTATAAGGGGTTTTAAAATCATTAAAATACCTTTTATTAAATATTCATATGAAAATAAAATTTTGAGGAATTATTTTTGAAAATATTTTGGTAAGATCATGAAAATAATTTTTGGAAATATCTTTTAAAAATGTAATTAAAATTACTTACACTTTAAAATACTATACCAATTTTGGAATTACTTATATACAAAAGTTGAATTAAATATAAACTAGTAATTTTTGGAAAAAATTATGCAAGGTTTTGGAAATAAAAACATTGAGGCATCGTGAATCATTGAAGGATATCTTTGGCCTACCCACTTGTCAAGGGCAGATTTACTCCCCGATCCAATACCATATTTATAAAGTTCAATTGAAGGGTATTATGAAATAATTTTTTCATTATTTACATAAATATATATATTTTATTGGGTTTTATACATTAAAAATATTTATGACCTATTCACATCTTCTTGAAATTAAATTTAAACTTATTAGTTATTTAAGAATACACCTGATAAATTAGAGAAACTAAATATCTCCACATTTAAAAATCTCATAATCACATAGAATTTCAATAAAATAATTATAAAAATTTAATAAAAACTTTGATTCATTAAACTCATAAAAACCAATTTAAAAATATTTTCATTCAAAAATATGATTTAACCTTAACACATACATATAAAATTAATAAAATAGATTCTTGTATGATATTTTATGTGTGGTAGATTATGGATATATCTTATACAAATTATGAAATTCATGAATGTGTAAGTTATTTGCGTATAAGAAATAGTAAACATAAATAAATTTCATCCACGGGAATTTTGAAATAATAATTTAATCCTAATACAATATAAAGTTAATTACCTTATAAAATATAATCAAAATAAATACCATATAGTACTAAATTTGTGAACACCAATTCTTGGTGAATTTTAATATATTGAAAATAGAAAAAATTTTATTTGAAAAATAACTATAAGTTTTATAAGAAAATGTTTTTGTCTTTACAAATAAAATTTAAAATGAGGTGTTTAAAAGTAAATAATTAATAAATCATTTACATAAATTAAAATTCTTATAAAAATTAAGAATTAAACATCCTTATAGAATTTAATTCATAAAGACAGAATATATAAGTCTTAGAAAAGAGAAAAAATAATCATTTGTTAAAAATTAATTTTAATAAATCCTTAATAAAAAATTACTATTATAATTCTAATGAATTATAATTTTAAAATTAGAATAAATTAAATAAAATTAAATTATATTAAAGAAACAAAAAATACAAATCATAATTTTTAGATAAATAAACAACATTTCAATATAAAAATAAAATAAAATTTTAAATTAAGTATTTGAAAATAAATAATCACCTAATAAAATTTAATTGTTGATTGCAACTCTTATTTTCATATTCTCATCACAGTTAATTATTCTCACGAAGGTTGTTCAATGATTTCTCATATACATGAATATTATTCAGCATAGTTGTTGCATATATAGATCCTAGGGTAATATTATTTATATCAACTTGTCTATACATGTTTAAAGTGAGGATTGGGTTATAGTGCAAGTTGAGATAAAAATATATTTATTTGATTGACGCATAGGACAAGGGGATAAAATAGATGATATACAATGATTCAAGATCTAAATAATCGAACATAGATTCCAAATTTTAATATTAAAAACAAAAATGGAAGGGAAAAAATTAGTGCATTGAAGAACTGTTAGAAAATTGACAAAAGTTATGAAAAAAGATCTAAAAATTTATTTTTTATTTGAATAATTATTCACATGGAATAGTGAATAGATTTGAATAGAACTCATAAAAAAAGATACACTAAATATTAAAATAAAATATATTGAATATATCAAAAAAAACTCATTGGATACATTGAGCGAACCATAATGAAAATGATGAAATTAGACATATGGGAAGAAAAATAAAAATTAATGAAAAAATAGAAATTATAAATACATTGTATTCAAAAGGATTCAATAAGAAAAATTAAATAAAAAACCTACATTCAGATCCTATTCAGATCTAGTTCGATACCCATTGGTTCTTCCAAGATTAGAAACCAACTCACCAGAATCTCCCAAATTAAAACCCTTAGTCGAACACAAATCCATATCTGGCGGCCGAACTATCAATCAGTGATCGAATTGTCTCCTTTAGCTTTGAATTCTAAAAGATAAAACCTTAAATCTAACTTCATATTGGCCTACACCATGATCTCTATCATTAAAGCCTTCAGAAGAAGACCCTCAGTCCACGTTTCTCTCTTGAAGCAGAACCCGATTATAAATCCCAAAACCCCCTTATCCCAATCTTGATTCATCATTTTTACGTCATTTCATTATATATATATTCACTTGAGTTTATTTCATAAAATTATATATATTTATAATTTCGAAAAATTTATAAAAGAAAAGTCATAATTTATTTTCATATATTTATAGTAATAATATTTTTTTAAATTTTTTTATCCTTCTCTATTACTATTTTTATTTTTATCCTTAATTAAAAATTATATATTCAAATTAATTTAATTCAAGTATTTATAAAAAAATAGTTTTAATTATATATTATTTTAAATAAAACCAATTTTATAAAGTAAATATTTATAAATTTAAAATATTAATTTAATATCAAAATTTTTATAACATCAAAATTATAATTAATTTTAAAATACTATTATATTAAATGTAAAATTGAAATAATATCAATATTTATTGTAAAGATAATATTTTTATGAAAAATAATAAAAAGTTATTTTACATATAATAGTTAAATTTTAATATTATTATTTAATTTAACATATCTAATCTTAACATTTAATTAATAATTTATTTTAATTTTTTTAATTTATAAGACAAATGAATTATTATAATTCAAATTTCTTGGATTTTATATTCCCCCCTAAATTAATTGGTCCTTCACAATTCATTCATCACATTTAGAAAAATTATAAATTTCCATCTTTATAATTAAGAAAACTAGAACTTCTATGGGAACTTTAAAATAAAATTCTTTTGTGATTATTTTATTTTCCTCCAAAGAGAACATATAATCTCAGATGTTGTCCAGACCATTCCTTTGATATAAATTATAATTCCATGATCCCATGCTTTTATATTCGGTGCTAAAATCATTATGAGTAATTTTTTTTATAAAAGCTAACTAAAAAATTCATGGTGATTTATAAACTCGAGGACCTTTCTCCATCTAGTTTATGGAAAATTAGACTACAACATACAATTTATCAATGTTAAAGAAAAATAAAACAAATTCCCACTACGTTACCATGTGTTCTGACTCCAATAGCATAGATGTCTGAAATAGAACTCCTTTGATTCTAGTGAAAACATTTAAAACATGGGATGACCAAATTTTTACCGAGTAAGGGGTTTTAAAATCATTGAATTATATTGTATGAAATCATCCAATGAAAATAAAATTTAAAAAATTATTTTGAAATTATTTTGGTAATAGCATGAAAATAATTTTGTAAATACCATTGAAAAACTTAATTGAAATTACTTACATTTTATAATACTATACCAATTTTGGAAATACATATGTACAAAAACTATTTCAAATATAAAGTAGTGACTTTTAGAAAAAATTATGCATTTTTTTGAAAATAAAAACATTGTGGCCACCTGAAAAATAAAAGGCTTTCATGGGCCTAACCACTTGTCCAAGGATGGGTTCACTCCCCAATTCCCTACCATTTTTAAAATTTTCATGTTCCTAGTTTTATTAAAACATTTTTACCTTTATATATATACATATTATTTTTTCACTGGGTTTCCTACATTAAAAATATTTATGACATACTCACATATTATTGTAAATAAGTTTACACTTAAAAATTAATTAAGAATACACTTGATAAATTAGAGAAACTAAAGTTCTCCACTTTTAAACATATCCTAATGACATATAATGTCAATGAAACAATTATTAAGATTCAATAAATTTTTGATTCATTAAGCTATAAAAATAAAATCAAAATTAGTTTCATATGAACACATTTCTCAAACATAATAAAAATTTATACAGTTAATAAAAACTAATGCATGCATGATATTTAATGTATTGTAGATTTTGGCCATATCATATACAAATTCTGACATTCATGAATACGTATGGTATTTTCAAACATGAAATGATAAACATAAATAAATTTGAATCATGGAAATTTCAAAATAATAATTAAATATTAATTCCCTATAATGGTAATTACCTTGTGAAATAAAATCAAAATAACTACCATATAATACTAAATTTTAGAATACCATTTCTTGGTGAATTTTAATATATTGATAATATACAAATATATATTTGAAAAGTAAATATAAGTAATATATGAAAAGATGATTTTCCTTTACAAATAAAATTTCAAATGAGGTGTTTGAAAATATATAAATAAATAATCTTTCACATAAATTATAATTCTAAAAAAACAGTATTAAACTCCCTTACATAACTTAATTTTAACATGCATAATATGGAAGTCTCGAAAAAGAGAAAAAATAATCATTTGTTAAAAATTAATTTTAATAAAAACTTAATTGAAAATAACTATTATAATTATAATGAATTATAATTTTAAAAGTAAAATAATTTAAATAAAAATACATTCTCTTACCAAAAACCACAAATAGAAATAAAAATTCAGATATAAATAAACAAATTTCCTTTTGAAAATAAAATGTAATTTCAAATTAAGTCTTTGAAAATAAATAATCCCTTACTGAAATTTAATTGAATACTAACAAAATAATTTTCAAAAACCCTTCACACTTATTTCTTCTGGCAATGCATGTTCAATGATGTCACATATATATGATTGCCACTTATATAGGATCTTGTGTAGTATAATTTATATCAACTTTCCTAACAAAGTTTAAATCGGGGATTGGGTTGCAGTGCAAGTTGAGATATAGATATATTTATTTGATTGATGGGTATGAGAAGAAAACACATAATATTATCCAAAATGATCTGGGATAAAAATAATCAAGGAAATATATCATTTTTTAATATTGAAAACAATAGTGGAAGGTAAAAATTATGTGCATTGAAGAACTATTTGAAAATTGACAACACGTATGTGAACAAGATCGAGAAATTCATTTTTTTTATTCAAAGTATGATTCACAGAAAAAAATGATCGAATTCGAATACAACTCATAAAAATTGATACAAGGAAGAGTAAAATATACTATATTGAATATATTGATCAATATCATTGGATAAATTTAATGAACTATAAAGAAAAGGATGGTAATTTTCATTTGGGTAAAAAAATAGAAGTGAATGACAAAATATAGACAATAAATACCCTAGATTCCCATGGATTTATACAGAAAACATCAAATATAACACCTACATATAGATCTTGTTTAGATTTGGTTTGATACCCCTCATTTTATTTGTGATTGGAAACCAACTCACCTAAATCTCTTGAATTGAAACCCTCGATCGAGCACGTATCCAAATCATACAGTTGAATCATCCCTTAGTTCTCGACTCGAATCCTTTAGCTTCAACTTATTTTAAGATAAAACCTTCAAATAAACTTGATATCTTCCTGGACCCTGATATCCATTGTTGAACCCTTCTAAAGAAGACCCCCAACCAGCATTTCTCTCCCAAAGTTGAACCCTATTTTAAACCCGAAACCCCCTTATCCCAATCTTGATTCACCATTTTCTAATTCTGTTTTATCATTTTTACATTGTTTCACTATATATATATATATATGAAATTTAGTTTATTTTAAAAAATTATATATATTTATAAATTCTAAAATTTTATATAATAAAATCATAATATAACTTTATATATTTATAAAAATAATTTTTTTTAAATTTTTTTTATCGTTAACTATAACTATTATTATTTTAATATTTAATTCAAAATTATATTATTATATTAATTTAATTAAATAATTTTTTTAAATAATTTTATAAAAATATTTTATTTTAAATAAAACCTAGTTTATAAAATCAATATTTATAAATTTAAAATAAAAATTTAATATCAAATTTTTATAACTTCAAAATAATAATTTATTTAAAAATATTGTATCTTAAAATTATAATTGAATAAATATAAACATTTATAGTAAAGGTAATATTTTTATGTAAAATAATAATATTTCATTTTATTCCTAATAGATAAATTTTAATATTATTCTTTAATTTAAGATATTTAATATTAAATTTCAATTCAAAATTTAATTTAATTTATTTAATTTTAAAAAGATACGACTTATTATATTTAAAATTTCTGGGATGTTACACCTCAGACATTTAATTTACACACCACCAGTAGGGTGAGATTCACCTATTGCGCAATGTCCCTGTTAGCCATCATCAAACATTCAAAACATAGATATAGCATTAGGAATGGGGTCTGTATCACTACTAAAGATGAAAATGAGACAACTTCTATGAAACCATCAGGGTTCATTTCCATCACCTGCAATTGAACCTGACACAATAGATAGAGCCACCATCAACACCTGAGGACCATTGAAGATGTCCCACTGGCCGCACACACATGAAGGGCCCGTCATTAAGGCCCGACCGCTGATCCCGTGAGAATCCCACCTCTAACATAGATGCTCGCCTCCACTGAGGAACCACAAACCCTTCCACCATGAGAGTGATCCACCAATAGGACCACCTTTACTACCCGTTGAACACTATTGAGAATCTCTACCAAAGACCATTGAGAGTGTGACCCACCATCATCGGCAGAGAACCAGTACCAATATCTAGGCTATGAGAAGATGCTACCAAAGAAAATCAAAATGCCAGGGGTTGAAACCATAATGAGAAGAAAAGATCTCTCAACTGAATCTCAGATCCACCTAATAAAGGGATAACACAATTTTACCTTTACACACCAACTAATTCACCAATTATCTAATCCAATTCAACTAATTCCAATTGTCCCAAATTTTAACCAATTCACCATTACATAGAAAATACAGTAAATCATTCCCATGATTCTATAATTTTTTGAAATAATTATTTTTATCAATTCCTGATTCATTTGAAATTCATTAAAATTTAATTCTTAGAAGACATGAAAACAATTTGGATTCAAGACTATAGTTATTTAATTTAGACTACCTACCTCAAGATCATTATTAAGAACCTGCCAATGAAAATCACCAATTGAATCAGAATGGTCAACAATATGAAAAAGAATAAGAATTAGATAAGAAATATAGATCTAAGAACAAAAAAATCAGGACCTCATAAACCTATATCTAATCCCACCACAAATGAATGAAAACTTTCCCCTTTTCATACAGAAAGTGACATGGGAGGGAGGGAGATCTAATTAGAATGAAAGGATATGCCAGGAGAGGTTTATATCCATCAACCGATCTTCGATTCTCCATGAATGTATTTTTGAAAGCCTTGTAATTAATCCAAGAGTCTCTCAAATTTATAATAATGTTTTTAGGTCTTATTATGGGTGATTTGAGATTAATTCTAGGGGTATGGTATTTTAAAACTAATTTTTAGGAGACTAAATTATTGTATACATGATTTCCAATACAGGGCACATAGTTTTCCCTAACCATGTGCCCTTATCATAAGTCTCACACAAGGTTCTCACAAAGTTACTACAAATAGGGTTATTGTTTTTATAAACTATACATCATCCATGTGAATCCCCTCTATATGGGTTCACATGGTTTTCTGGGTTGGGCACACAGTTTGGGAGAACCGTGCACCAACCATGCACTACCCCTCTTCCTTAAAAAATTCTCTAATTTTCACCCAAATGAAACCAAAATACAACCCAAAACATGGAATAATTTTTACAATAAATGAAACTATGAAATCATTATAATATTTTGGGATCTTACATACACTCTTACCTCGCAACGTATTAGAAAATGAAAATGTCACACATGTGTACATGTGGACTATCGCCTCCCTAAAGAGATTGGATACATTTTTCATTTAATTTTGACTTGGATCATAATAAGGACAGATTTAATGAATATATATGATGTATATGATATAAAAACCAATTTTTTCAAGTGAATAATTATTTACCATTATTGTTTTTCATCCATTGAATAACGTAAACAACGTTCACGCATATATATGTCATACTATCTCCATGAATAGTATAATTCAGTTTTCTATCTATAAATTTTATGGATTGATATAAATAAAAAAAATACTATATATGATATTTATATAATTATAAATATTATGTATGTTTTGGTAACATTATCAAACTATAAGGGAAAAAATTACCAAACAAAAACATACATGAAAAAAAGAAATAATTATCACTCATAATAGTGATATTAATAAAGAATTTTTAATAAACGGGTGATAAAAGGTTATAGGTAAATAATATATTGTATGATATATATTAATATGGTTAGTTTATATATTTTTAATAAATTTATATTTATTATATAGGAGTTTTTTTCACATACGTTGGATGTTGAACCACTAGAGGTAATGGTTTCTGGTCTCAAATTTACATCTGTGAAACATATGCCAAATTCCCCACTTATTTGTTTTGTGCAGTTTATATACATATCATATGGATAAGTTATATCATGAATATATTTATATAAGTATAATTTATATATTAATATGATGTTATTTATTTCATTTGGTTCATGATTTAGAAGTTACAAAAGTGGTTTTTTTTATTCCACAATGTCATCAATATTATAGAATATTTATATTAATGTATCCACCTGTGAAATTATTTTATATTTTTATACTAAAAATAAAATTTATTATTCTCCATTATATATTTCTAATTTTTTTCCATTCAATTGTATCCCATTAGGTACTCAAGATAACAAAATAATATTTTCAAGGAAAATCATCATTGTTTTTTACTCGATTGGGAATCAGTCTATTCATTGTATATATTTTCCTTAAAAAGTAAAAAATGATGTTTCTATCTTTATAAAATTATTTATTAGATAATTATTTACCCATTTGTTTTTACAAAATTATTTTAAAATGAATCTTTTTGCCATTTTCTAAACAAGGTGCTTTTTGACCATTTTACAGAAGTGTGAAGTGAATATTTCATTAACTACATGTATGGAAATACCAACCATCATGAACAATCATTTTATTAAATGATAATTTACACGTTTGAATGGTTATTTTAAAATAAGAATGTTTTGGTAATATTTTGGAATTATTTTAGGATATAGTTAAGTGTTTTCAAAATGTAAATGGAATTTTCCTCAATAAATATTCCATTGTTCTTTTTAATTTATATTTATTTAAAACAATATTATTTAGTGAATATTATACATTAATGTGGTGGTTATATTTCATAAAATTCACTATATTAATATGTATGGTTTATTCTTTTTTTATTTATTGGGGAAATTAATTACATTTTTTTGCTAGTTTTTTAAAACGAATGTTTATGATGATTAGGTTTCACCCCATTCATATGAGGAATGAATTGGACATATTAATTGATGGGTGGGGATTTATATATCCCCTAAATGAATATTTAGGACTCCTTAGATAAATTATCTTGGGTATTTATCTATGGAATTATCCATTTATGTAAGATGTCTTGGCACGATTCCTGGATGGTTTGTTAATTTTGTACTAAATTATTAATTCCCTAATTATTAGATTTGTTATTAATGTCAACGTTAATATTTTATTAGATATGAAATCCATTTATAAGTTTCAATATCGTGTGATTATTTTTATTTAAGCATTTTATAAGAATTTTTCCTCCCATATTATTCTTCATTCTTAGGCTATTGATTAAATGGAATGTATTTTCTAATATTTACCTTTCTCTATTGGTTATCACTTATTTATTCATGATAGGTTCCACTATATGAATACCGTTAATGAGAGTCTAATCTTACCCCTATATTATTTTTCCTTTCCCTAATATTAAAATATTAATATTATAACTGATATATAGATATATGATAATAGGAAAAATTGTGTACCCAAAGAAATTATGATGATTTATTTTATATTTTCAATTTTAATGTGAGATTGAAGTATGTATCTATTTTTCCAAAACTACTATACAATTTGGTTTTTTGGGATTTTATTTTTCATTTCTAGTTCCAATGAAATAAAGTAACAACTAACTTTAGGTTACTAGTCTCAAGATCATTATAGTTGTTATCATAGGATGTTTAGTAGAAACCTTAGGAATACGATTTAGGAAAACATAGATTAGAGAATATAACCCTAAGAATATTTTTTTGTATAAGTTTATGTATTGAAAAACATTATAAAATTTTGATAAGGTAGATATTATATGGATTTACTAGAAATAAATCCCTTTTTGGATACTATAAGTGAATGTTGGTCTAGAACAGGTTCACGTAGGGGTAATAACAATAAAAGGTATCTTTGGTCTATTACCCACTTTGTCCAAAATAAAGGGCCACACTATAAATCAGGTTTGACATAACCAAGGTATATTATTTGAATAACTCAATTTTTTTTAAAAAAAATTACAAAGGATTTGAAAAAAAAATTATTCATTGAAATGTTTCATAAAGATACCATGTATATGATTAAAATATTAGTTATGCAAACAATTTTCAATTTATAATAATTGTTTCCTTGTTTTTTTATTAATACATTAGGTTTCAAAATTTTATTATATAATATAGTGTATTTTATTATTTATAAATGGTTCCTAGTGGAGGTAATGGGACCTTATCAATGCATGTGACAAATTATAGGTTTTCTCTCCCGGGTAATATAATCAATCTAGATTAGGTGTTATAGCTGGAGATGAATAAATTATAACTATATTGAGGCATCCTTCATATGTTAGGACTAATTTCCTTAATTGTATGAATCATCCAATGGATTCAAAATTCTTTTTAACAATGTTAGACCACTTCATGAATAAAAAACCTTTATCATTTAACGAGACTACAAATCCATTTATATGAGACTAATGTACAAGTAATATAGACGAGATATTTGCCACTCTGAGAAGTCATTAAAGGGAAAAGGTTGTTGTGACAATTTATAATATATTAGGGGTGAAGATCAATGGTGTTCATTAATTAAAAACACTAATGATGAGGATGAAATAGATATCATGTAATGGATGTATTTTAAAGAAATATTCCTGGAAAAATATTTTCTACACATGGAATGATAATATATTGTGAGAACATTCTTGAGTATAAGACAATTATATACTGAAAATGTCACTACATATGAATCCACCTTTATAATTTTATCAATGAATTTGGTGGACTATCAATATAATCTAGAAGAGAATTATTGATCATGTCAGTGACGGGATCAAGCCAAACCTTCAATGAGAACTATTCTCCCAAAAATTATCATTATATAAAGATATAGTACCACGTTCTATGAATAAAATGAAATAATATTCCAAGTCTTATGATGTTGAAGGAAAAAATATAAGAAATGGGATTTTTATATCTTTATAAAATGAAATAAAAAAAGTGAAGAAGGGGATTGTGGAAATTATAGCTTGTAATAAATGTGGAAAGAAACATCACGGAACATTCTTGATATAAATGTAAGTTTTGTATATGTGTGAAGAGAATTACCACTATGTCTATCATTTAATGGGTAAGAAAGAAGTTACTAATTTGAAATTATTCAATTATAATAATATGGTTAACTATGTAAATTATCGTCCTAGGAATAAATGTAATTTTCCCTAGAAAATTCCAAGGGAGAAAATCCCAGCTTATGGAATAAAAATAGTTTATGTTGATGTTATTAATGAAGTGGTGGTCAGTACATTATTACTATTTTAAAATTTATCTAATTCTTTATTGGATTATTGATATTTTCACTCTTTTATATCTTCCATGGTTTCCATGAAAATTAAATATTTATCTAGAACCTTAATAAGCGAGTCCTTGGTCAAGACTCATAGTGGAAGTATCACTGCAACAAGGATGTCTTAGTTTCATCCCATCATCAAACATAATCATTCCCTATTTGTGGATTTCATTATTATACCTATGGTTTATTTTTATATAATCATTATTGTATAATGTATTTAAAAATATAATGAAACATTTATTGAAAAGTGAAGAAAATTAAGGTTTGGGATGATTATATGGAATTATATATCTTTATAGGGGATAATTCATAATATGAGTCATGCCAATATCCACCCCTAGTAGCTCATATAAAAGATATCTATATGGAAGAAGAGAAGATACAATCTAATTATAGAAATGTTAATCCTCAAATAAAGGACATATTTATTGTATAGGAATTCAATTATGTATTTCACGAGGAATCAATTGGACATCTACAAAATAATAAAGTTTATTTTTAAATTAATTTAATCCCTAATAAAAGACCCATATCAAAGACTCCCAATATAATTGACACTATGAAAGTAGTGGAGTTAAAGAAATAACTATATGAGTTTTGTGATAATAGATTTATACACCCTTTTCTTTCACCATCGAGATCCCATGTTTTTTTCATTAAGGATAAACATGGATATATCTTGTTGTCCATTGATTATAGGGAAATAAATTTTATTATGATAAAGAGGAAGTATCCATTACATTTCATTGATACATTATTTAATGAACTTCTAGGAGGTCAATATTTTCATATGAATGACCTTCATTTTGGGTATCGATGATTTTGAGTAAAGATTGATGATATTCCTAAGACAAAATTTCTAATTGGGTATGGACTTTTGGAGGTAAAAATAATTCCATTTGGATTAACTAATGCACCCTCTGTATTCATAGATCTAATGAATAGAGTATTCAATGAATATCTTGAAGATTTTGTTGTGGTATTAATTTATTATTTCTTTGGGTAATAAAATATCTATTAGGATGATGAAAATAACATTCATATCATTATTAAGACTCTTATAAAGAACATGTTATATTGGAAATTTAGGATGTGTGAATTTTGGCTTCAGAATGTTTCATTTATTAGCCGTATTTTCATAAATCACGAAATCATAGTTGATCCAATGAAACAAAATTAGTCCTATAATGGTATAAACCAAGGATTATAACCAAGGTATGTAGTTTTATTATTTTGAGAGGTTAATATGAGTGATTTATTCAAAAAAAATTCTGATTGGTTAACCCATTATCTAAGATTTCTCAAAAGGGGTTATGTCCATATGGAAAAAATAATTCGAAGAATGTTTTGATGAATTGAAGTGGATATTGGTGAATTCCCTGATTTTGAATCTAACATCATGAAATTGTAATTAACCAAACTTCTCATACATAAATATTACATATTAATAGAATAATATTCATTACATAACATAACAATTTATTCTAGAATTTTTTGGATTTAGGGCCATTAGAAAAATAGATATATAAACAACTGGTTTATAAGGGAACTATCTCATCTACCAATAATTTCATCATAATTAGGACCCTTATTATATAGGTCATATATAATAACATTATTTATAACATTATTAAAGGGATAATAAGAATGGGTGATCCTGGATTCTTAATAAGGTTAAACAAAGGATATATCAACATAAATAAACATAAGGGTATGAGAACATTAGTATAACATTTGAAAATAATACCATGCAAATAATTGATCATAAATGTGAGTAATGGAATAAATATTGGTAGTTCATAATACAAGAATCATAAATGAATCACAAAACATAATCAATTAGAATATACCACTGTAAAAAGCTATAGATTTCTAGCATACACATAAAAATAGAATCTAATTTCCTTCATAATTAAGAATAATTCCAAGAATATAAAAGTGTATGGGGTTCACTCCCCAAACCATAATAGAGGTCATGTTTCACTCAAAATAATGTTATACTATATTGGATTCACTATCCAAACTATCATAATAGTAATTGTTCAATACCATGACTATCTAAGTGGATAAATTACCATACATAATGGGGTTCACTCCACATTATAGTCATGTTTATTTCTTGAGATCTCAATATTTACACAATAAATTTAAGGTATATATATTTCTCACTCTCCACATAAATAAAATCATACATAAATGTTCCATAAGATGATAAAAATTAATAATATGAAAACACATTTAAAGAAATGGGATTCATAAAACATTAATCATATCGGAACCCATAAAAATTAATGTGCTTTATAACAAAATTATCTTATTAAATCCCAATAAAAAAAATGGGATTCAACTTTTTTAACATAACATAACCCATGAGAAAAACAGGTTTCATAAAAATATTTTCAACATAAACATAAATCATCCAAATAAATAACAAATATGGTTTCATTGGATCATATCACTTGTAAAGATTAAGTAACATGAAATGATACCATCTTAGAAGTAAATTTGTTTTTAAATATCACATGTAACTTTTATAAAGGAAAATAACAATTTATATTTTAAAATAAACTTTTTTAAACTAATAGTTCACAAAACAATGTGTCGTACATGTTAAAATAGATTTTCCTTTAACATTTGTTGTAAAGGCCAAACAATAATTGCTTAGAAAAAAATATGTGGAAAAATTTTAAATTTATTTTTAAAAATTAAATAAAGGGTAAAAATTACATCAATCAATAATAAGGGAACATTAAAAAATTCATTAAAATGTTTTTATAAAAAACGATATGGAATAAAATGCATTTATAAATGAAGAGAGAGATATTGTCATTTTTCATGAAAAATAATGGAATAAAATATTCTGTACAATAATATGGAAAAATGAAAATAAAACATGTATTCTCAAGAAATAACCCTATTATAATAAAATCCATTATGTACTTGATAAATAGATCATAATATTTCATATTCAAAAGAACAATCCTCTACAATACTGTTAAACAAAGAGATTGTTACATAAAAGCCTTATGAGTTTGTTAATTTTTGAATCATAATCGCTAGGAAAGAGATAGCCTTATACATATTTGTATATACCATAAATTTGATGTTAATAATTATAAAATTCATTGATGTAATGTATATACACCACACTAATGAAACATGTGTTGAATATGTCATATGTATCCCATAAATAATAGAGAGGCTAGGAAATCTCTTACGTGTTTTTATAGCTTTTAAATAAAAAGCTCCATAAAAGATTAAATTTAATTAAAATTTAAATATAATCTGAATAAATAAATTCATGACATAACATGAAAAATGGGATTTATATACACCTTATAAAAGAATATATGTTTATAAAATAACATATGTCCAAAAGAAGACAATTTGAGATAAAATCTCTTAAAAGTAAGTATCAAATAATTTAATACACAATAGAACCTATTTTATAATAAATATAGGTTTATTATAAATATATTCCAGAACCATGGTTATATATATAATACCATATATGATTTACTTATGATATTTTATTACCTGTTTAATTACAATTCCAGGTTTGAATAACATTTCAGGTAATAAAATATTTCTTTCCAATATATGTTTTGGTATGGTATTTTTCAAAATTTTACAATGATCATGATCAAATAATATACATAATATAAATATCATATATATTCATTATATATGTGTTTATAGTAATTGATTAATGTTTGAGAAAAAAATTCATTACAACGTTCATTGGACGAAAGGTTGTACGTACACATGAACTCTCTTTCCATTTTCATAGGGGGTGAAAAAAATAATGATAAATAATATGTTAACGTTTTTGATTTTTTTCCGATATATATCACATATTTTAATTAAATATATCCTTATTACCATCCATGTAATGTGTATTTGAATAATTAAATGCATTACTTTGTACGGTATTCACCCACCGTACACATGAGAAACGTTATCAGAATACCACAAAATGGAAAGTGAAAAGATATATGTGAAATTATCATCAAATACATATAATAATATCCTATATTTCATATATAAAAATTAAATCCATCACTATATCATACACTGAGAGCTAGGGATGGAAAAAGAATTAAATTGGTTCACGAGGTGGTATTCCATCGCACACACGGTTGATAATTTCATTGCACATTTCATGGAAGAGAAGAAGTATATGTTTTTTTGACATAAAACCAATAAAATAAAACTATATTTGACCCAATGGTTTTAATATATTATAATTATTAATACATGAAAAAAGGTTGTAAGAGGTGGTGTAAAAAGAAAGATCTTAGTGAACATAATTACATTCACATTGAGAAAAACAACTTTGGATATCAAATTAAGGAACCTAGGGTTGGACTTTTGGGAAGATAAAAATATATATAACATGTATAATGATGTTTGGGAGAGATTTTGGTAGGGTTTGGTTGCACCAAAATGCTTGATATGTGTGAATAAGTGAGGGGAGGAGGTGGCCATTTATAATTGAGGATGAGTGACATTTTTTTAAATACAGAAAACTATTCAATAATGGGGATTCACTATAAATAAAAATGACAAAAAAATTGATAAATAATTGACCTCATTGATTATATTTTTGATAAAAACCTCCAAAAAAACAAAAAAAAACACATGTTTTAAAGGATTTGTTCCACACCATCTATTGATCATTACATTTACCATTTTCTTTTTCAGAACAACAAATTGCATTTTATCTAGGTTATTTATCATTTAATAATATAAATAGAAAAGGATTATTAGGAAATTTTTAACCAATATTAATAAATACAAACTTATAAAATTAAAATATTATGTTTGTGAAAAATTATTTTTACCATAAGCCATGAAAGTCACAAAACCTTATTTTACCTTTTACCACGATATATTTTTACTATTTATGGGTAAATATAACCATTATAAAAGGAACATTGGTTTATTATTAAACAATTGGTGAGTTTTTTAGACATATAACAATGACTTGGGATAAGATAACATTTCTAGGAATTTTAAATTTTTTAATAAATATTATTTCTTAAAAAATAAAAATAATGTAAATTCATAAAATATTAATCTATTTTGAATTTAAAAAAAACATGAGAATGTGGATTTCAGATATTTCATTTCAAAAAAAGTATATAATGATATATTTATCTTTTAAATTTCATTAAATATAATAATTCATTCAATTTATTTTACCTTTTATATTTTTCTATTAACAAAATAATTATGGCATTGAAATTTCTTAAGCATTTAAATTAATTATAAAGTTAGTGAAAATAAAAATAACTCAACCTAATTAGATTAATTTATTAATTTCAAAAATTAAAATAAATATTCATCCACATATTTATTTTTTATCTATGTGAAAACATAATTGAAATTTAAAAGCAATAGGGTGACATTTTTCCTATTTCGTTACTTAAATTATTATAGTGGTCAATTATTTTCAGAATAGTGTCCCATAATAAAATATAAATTGAGGATAAGGTAATAATGATCTTAATAGTTTCTTAAAATAGAAATTTTAAAAGTTTTTATGTCATTTTAACCATTATCCATTAAGTTTAACCCCCCATAAACCTGTTTGAACCTTAACCGTGTTAATTAATTTCTAATATTTTTACTATTTTTTCTATTCATTTTATCCCAAAATAAAGGTGAAATAATTATAAAATATAAATTATTCTTATTCCAAATTTGGAATAATTCATTTTCAAATTCCATTCATAGAAGTGTAAAAATTTAATTTAATACTAAACATTTAAACGTGTCGAAAAACAGTTTTCCAAAGAGAAATGTTTCAGAACTATAAAATGTTTTAATATAGAAATATAATATTAAATGGATTAAAATGATCTAAATTGGAATTATAAATATATAATTGAACTATTTTGACATTTTAAACAATTTGAAATAGGATTTTCTTCTTTTAATTCTTTAAACGAACAGGATTTGTTTAATAATAGTTGGTATTTTAACTATTTAAAAATATAATAATCTTCTAAAAAATTTCTAAAAAATTCACTTTAAGATAATTTTTGACTTTTTTATTCCAAAAAACAAGTTATTTTTATCAATTTAATTTTCTAAAGTGTTAAAAATTATTTTTATTGTTTAAAAAAAGCAACAAAAAATATTTTTTCAGAAAAAATGTATTTTGAAAGCATTTGACGAAAGTACTAAATATTTATTAGACATTTTTAAATATATTTTCATTATCAATAAAAATTATAACTATTTTTAGAAATTTTTAACTTCTATTTATACCACCAAATTTAATGGATTACTTATAAAGGTAATCATTAGATAATAATATGAATAATATATCAGAATTCATTAAAATCGGTGTTGCGTGTAATGAAAGCTATTGATGAAATTAAATCTATTTGAAAATAAGTCATCAAATCTTATGGTGTTACATTATACCACCACTAAATTAATTCGTTCCTTTTAAATTTAACATTATATCTATAATCAAGGTCTTTTCCTTTGAAAATATAGTTGTTAAAATCCCACATTGTATAAAGGGTGAATCAAACTTTTTCTAGATAAGGGAGAAAGGGAAGTATAAAAGACATATATAATAACACATAACTTGGTAAAAGTTTTAAAAAATTAGTGGGATGTGAAAATATGGATATGGAGGGGGAAAATATTTCCAAAATACTAATATTGAGTGAAAGAGAACAAGGTTAAGAGAAATTTAACATCCAAAAATCCAAAAATCTATGATGAGTTAAAATATGATTCATTCTATAGAAATGAAAGTCATATGAAATTTTTTTTATCTCAGGGTACTTTTATCTATAGTTTATGTGATTTTTTATATCATGATAAAATACATGAGGAAATATACATACTTGATTTAATTACATTTTATTAGCACAATCTCTTCCTTTATTGGTGCATCGATCAATTTCAACTTCATCTATTACTATAAGAATAGAAGATGAATTTTTCATTCTGAAGCACTAACAGATCATGATATCGATAATAAAATGATTATCCTTTCATTCAATATTTATTTATCCTCAAAACCAATATGGTTATATCAATTTATCCAATACGGATACATATTCATATGGTGAAATAATACATTAATCTATAAAACCTTATCCAAAGTTCAACTAAAACCATTCCATAAATGGTTAACTTTAATACCCTTCCAAATTTTAGTTATTCATATAAAAGGTCAATAAATTTCAAAAACAAACTTATCCTTAATCCAATAAATATCATAAATTACATCTTAATTATAACATACCAAATATTGTGAATACTTTGGTAATGTATTCTCCTAATACATGATAATAACAAAAATTACCATAAAATATCAATGAAAACTTACATTATTTAAAAATTGACTCTTTTATAACTCCTAATATAAAATCACATATTATAGAATGTATTCCGTAATTTAAAAAATGTGGTAAAATCCATCAATAATAACAAAATACACTTTATCATCACATCATAAATCAGTTCCAAGGTAATCAATACTATCCAATTTACATTTTCCATATCAATAATGTATTTATACCAACATTATTATCTTAAAATTAGAAAAATCCTTATAAATTTCATAATTATTGAATTCTAATACATACATATTTCAATCATTTGACTTTATTGTTCAACCATAAACTAGGAATCATCATATTATTCTTTAATACCTCATTATTTTCATACGTCATTTGATGTAACTTCAGCATCAATATTAAAACCTTTACATATACATCATTTTTGATCTTATTCTTGGGATTCCCCCTTACATCATTTATTTTCATAATTACTCTAATTTCGAATTTTAAAAAATTAAAACATTGATGATTACTTATGGAAAAATTATTCTCATCCATTGCATTAACTGGAATTTTCATTTCCCTTTGGTAATTACGTACATTATGACTTTATTCCCCAAAAATAGAACATCTTCTCATTCCATTGAGATATTTACTTGATTTATTCATCCCACATTTTAAATATATGGGAAACTAATTATTTATAATCCATGGTCTCCACTATATGAAATCTTTGTGAACTCTATCCTTCTCAACTTTGGTGTGTCTGAGATTTAGTTAAGGTGAAAGTTGATAATCATTCATCAAGATAACTGGTTAGGTATAATCAAAATATTCTTCAATCTATTCAACATCCCATTTGGTTTCCCATAAAAAATTTTATACCACATTCAATATTAATCCATTTCCTTCAAGTTCTCACCATTGACTAAAACCAAAAATTATAGGGTCATTAATAATATTCATAGTAAAAGACCTCATAATAATGAAAAATAATTTATAGGATGACTAAATAATGACACCATATTTTTGATCTAAGAAAAATTAAGTTTATCCTTGGTCATTATTATTATAATATAATAAAATCATACTTAATGATTTGAAAATTAAATTTGGATTAACTAAATAAATTCTTCAAAAAGTGTAAAACCAATTGCGTAGTAAGGGTAAAATAAAAGTGCATCCGGATTATGGGTGGGATATACTCAATCAACATTTCTCTAGGTTGTAGCCTCTAGATACATTTATTCAAAAACCACATCCAATTATACCCTCCATATAGGGATTTATTTCTTGGAAAATCACATAATCACTTACACACTCAAACATTAGGATGTTATCATATACATAGACTCATCCTATGGGTTATTCCCAAAAAAATTCATCTTGGTTTCCAAAGGTTAGTTAAAACATTTATTTGATACCAATAGTAAACCTAAATACTTATCATACATAAATATTACATATTAATAGAGGAATATTCATTACATAAAATTAAAATCTATTCCATAATTATTTAGGGCTAGTTATTTTGGATACTCGAATACATAAAAAACTGATTCATACGTGAACAATACAATCCCCCATTATTTACTTCAGGACTATCATCCTTCTTAAAAATTTCATATGTAATAAATTTATTCATAACATTGGGAAAGGAAACCTAGGAAAGGGTGATCTAAGATTCTTATTAGGGATAAAAATGGGTTATATCAAAAATAACATGAGGATAATGATCGTACCATAATTTACTTCATTATTTTCACCCTTACACCATTGTATTAAACTGAATTTGTATTTTAAATTATAAATACAATAACAAAATAAAATTCATGTTTTATTAAGTTATTTTATTTTTATCACTATTTAAAAGGGAAATTTTTCTTGTTTGGATTTTATAATTGAAGTTGGAGGTGATTTGGAGGACCCATGATGAAGTACATGAAATATGGGCCACACTGCGCAGGATCCAAGCACACCAGTGGATTAATCCACACTGTTATACTAAACTGTGACACCAAATGGGCTGAAATTTTATTGGCTATTACAATTTTTAATAGGATACATTTCATCTCCAAGAATCCAATCCGGATTCGGCTTCTAAGGGGATTATCTGAACTAATCTTTCCAATACACCAAATATGCACAAAGTCAAAAGTGGCATTTGGTAATATGTCCATATCTCAAGCTATAATATTCTAAATGATTCCCAACATTTGGTTGTGATATTGAAGACATGGGGATGAATGTTTCCTGTTTTTTCAGAAGGGAGATTCAACTATATAGTAGCTGAAAACCATCCTCCAAGTGGTTTATCAAAATCTGGGTGCCCAAAACCACTTCCCATTTTGGCCATAAAAAGGCACCTTGGGAACCCCATTTTGGAGATCGCACCAGAAGTGAAGATCATCCATTTTAGAGTCTAGGAGGATTCTACCCATCACAATTTAAGTTCTAGAGGCCCAAATCCTCATAGTGGGATCAATAATGAAGAAGGAGTTCCACTCGAGCTTCATCCTCCTCCTGATGTCGAGCTAAACGGTGGGTGATCATTAGGAGAGAGCTACACACTTGAAGAGGGAGTTCTGACAACTTATATTCTAATATTGTTGTTTGATTTGTGAGTAAATTATTTCAATTATGTTTAATCATTAAATGAATATTCTATGAATTCATTTATTTAGTTTAATTAAGTAAAACATTTATCATTTCAATATCTAACGGGTTGATATTCAAGTGGGAATATTAGGTTGTTTCGATTGGAAAACACAAGCATCCTATTTTTCTCACACCTACATGATTTTTCAGTATTATTTAGTAGACCTCATTCTCTATTCTTCTGGTCCAAACCTTAACAACATGATTTTTGTTTCAAGGGGTGGTTCTTTGTGCATTATTTTAAGAGTAAAGAGGGGAACCAAGATCATGGTTAACCCTCAACCAAAGGATTACACTAAAACCTAATAATCAATTAAGAAAGGGGAAATCTTAAAGTGTGATAGTAACATAGAAATGATCACTTATTTATCCCATATCTTTCAAATCCCACTTTGGATCTCAACATTACAACTATTTTCATTAAGTTACATTCCTAAAATTGTTTACAAAATCACCCCCTCTTTTGTTCTTCTATTAAAAATATACACGCAAAACCTATAAACTCTCCTTGTGATATGACCTAGGTTCTTACCTATACTACAAAATATTTTTTAAATAACTCTCAATTTGATGTGTAAGGATAATACGGTAAAATTTTGGTGTCATTTTAGGGGAGCACTTTGGTTTTTAGGGCGACCATTTTGATAAGATTTTTTGTAAATTTTTTGAATATTTATTTGTATTATCATACACCTCTACCTATATTTTTGTATTCTTATTTTATTGTAAGTTTTGTGCATGACACTTTCTTATCCGAGAGATTTACCTCCTTTAGAACCTGAACTAGAGAGGATCTTACATCGGCGACACAGAGACGCACAAGAGAATACTTCGAAGGAGGACATACAAAACATATAATCTCTTCCTGATCCTTCCTCTTATTATTCTATAACCCACATTAAAACTGAAATTAATGTGAATAACATGGCTGAAAACAGCCATAAACTAAAATAAATAACTTCACCTAATGGTGATATCCAAAATATATTCAAATTCAAGGTGAGGAACCCAACATTGAACTAAAATCTGGTCTAATTCATTTATTACCAAGATTTCATGGACTTACTTTAGGAGATCCATATAATCACTTAAAAGAATTTCATACTATGTAATCTACATTAAAACCCACAAATTTGGATGAAGAATAAGGAATGTTAAGGATATTTCCTTTTTTATTAGATGACACTACAAAAGATTGGCTTTATTATGTTAATTCCCTAATAAGAGGCTGGGCGGACATGAAATTCCTTTTTCATGAAAAATATTTCTCAGCCTCTCACACTGTAACTATAAGAGAAGAAATATGTGGTATAAGAAAATCACAAGTGGGAACAGTACATTAAAATTGGGAAATCATTGAAAGTCTTTGTCCAAGTTTCCCACACCACCAAATAAGAAAAAAAAATTTAATTAAGTATTTTTATGATGGTTTAATCCATATTGATAGAAATATGATTGAGGCTACTGCAGGTGGTGCACTAGTGGATAAGACCCCAATTGCTGCAAGAACCATGATTGAGAATGTAACACCCTGATATTTTATGAAAAATATTCTTTTAATTTTATTAATTTATTGTGTTGTATGCTACACCAAGATTACCTTGCGCTATACGCAACACCATATTAGCTTGCAGTATACACAACACTATTCTTGGATCGTGTTACACACAATTTTGATAATAGTTATTCTACGCAACATTGAGTATATATATATATATATTAAATGTATAAATGAAATATGGTTGGATTCTGTTATACGAAAAAACTAAGGATTCTTGCACAACACGCAACCCTGACTTGGCTTACATTACACGCAATCGCGACTTTCCTCGATAGCGTGTGTTGTACGCAATACCGGGTTGTACTAAACAATGATATATTATTATAATATTATTATAAACTAGCTTTTATGTATATTATTAACTAAAATTTTAATTTCATAACATTATTATTCATCTTACACATTTTCTAGAACATGGTATAAGAACAAAATAATTTTTTCGGGTAAAATAAGTATTTTAAAAAAAATGCAGTTTTGCTGCCTTTTGATGGCGCAGCAACATTAAATCTAGTTTTTGACATGTTTATAAGTTCAATTTGACAAAAATAAAATTATTCTTTGGAATGAAGAAATAAAAATTTACTTTGGATTAATTTTTCATATTAATTTGGTAACTTTCATATTTTGATGAATAGTAAAAACACGCTATATTTAAATTAAAAAAACTTTTTTCATCCATCGCAATATTTATATGGTTAAATTATAATATTTAATGGTTTTAAAGTATAAATAGAATATATTTTTACCATTTAATATAATGTATGTCATTAGGAATGATTTTACATTAAATTCGTAGGTTAAAATCAATTCAATCTTTTGCAATGTTTTAAAGAAAAACACGTTTTCTTTCGACAACAGGATTAATTTTAATTTAATTTCTGAAAATTTTGTGTATTGAATTTGTAAAAATGGATTCCATATTCAGAATAAGTGGGTCCAAATTATGTTAATAATCTACTTTTTATTTTTGGGAATTATGAATAGTAACTACAGTAAATTTTATTTACCATAGTTAAAGGTAAATCGGGTAATTAAGGGTAAATATAATATTATAAAATTACCTAAAACATACCAAAATTATATTGGATGGATAACAGTATACCCATATAACCTAATGGTCGGATTAAATTCATTTTATGGACTTTTGACCATGAAAATAATTTAATTATTGTTAAAACCAAAGAAAGTGACAACATGTCACTCTCTTAAATCTTATAAGTATAATAATTTTAATTTAGTGATAAACATCATAACACTTCGAACATGAATAGTCTCCAGAAATCTAATAAATGTATCTACATCATGATAATTGTTTTATAATTTTTAGGGATTAAATAATTGTCATTAATGGTGATACATTAATGATAGAGAAATTATTTATTAAGTGGAAAATAATTAATATAGTTCCTATTGAAATAATAATACCCATTAAGAGGCCCAAAAACCTGAAAAAAAACTTATTGGTAGTGTATATATACACCTTAATCATCTAATTACCTAATATATGACCGTTTGGAGCCTTATTAAAGTGATTATTACACTTATATTATTTTAGTTGAAATGATGCCAAAGTTGTAACCTTCATAATGTAATAAATATAACAATTTAAATATTGAGATTTTAAGATGATAAATTAGAGTAAAATTATTATTGTAAAAGGAAATAGATTTATCTTCATCATAGTATTTTATTTTTAATTTTTATGCAACAAATCAGTATATTAAATAATTATACAAAAATTTTGTAGTAATTATTTTATTAAGAGATAAACCAAATAAATGGTAATAAAAATAATAAAATAAATATTATATGAACTATTTAATGTGATAAACTAATTTTATAGATACATATGACCTTTTATGAATCTATTGAAGCTTTTAGTTCGAACATATATTCTGTATATATTTTATTTAAATTCAAATAAATGAATTGTGTCAAAATTGACACTATTGTTATTTTATAAAAATAACATATTATAAAATTGTTTAAAAATCAAAAAAATATTTAAAAACTATAAATTTAAATTTATATGGTCTATAATGTTATAAAGTAAAACATTATGAAAAATTCACAACAAATAAGTAATTATTTGTTATAATTTAAAATTTAGAATTTTATTACCACAAATAAACATAAATAGATTAAATAAGGATAAATCAAAATGATAAGGTTTAAAATAAGATACAAAAATGTCTAAATTTGATTGGTTGATTATATTAAAACCCTATACCATCTAATATTAGAATATGAGTAATTTTTTGAGGTTTTTAAGTGGGGTTAGATTTATTATAAATTAATATTTTTAAGAATTCCAAAGGTGCCCCTCTCATCCCTTATAAAAGGGAACCTCCTCCCCTCTTACACACACCACATTGAGCCTTCAAGCTTGGTCAAACCCTGTCCAATTCTATTATCAACTTTCCTAGAAACATCCTAGAGGTCCTGGTCTTCTTCAAAGACCAATTTTAGTGCCCTAAGAGGAGGTCTCAAAGAGGCGCTTCAAAGAAGAGGTAATTTCCGTTACCGATTCGTTCACCTTTATTTCTTCTTCCACTTATTATTCTTAAGTTGTTTCATTATGAAGTAATAACATCAGTATCACTCATATACTGATATGTTATTATAATTATGAAACAACCCTATTTCACCATCTATCCATCCTACGGAAAACGAAATCACCGTGCGTGCATACGTACGGAATACCGTCTCCACGCTGTGGTGTAATCCATTTTCCACCACCACCTTACTTGGATGGGTATAATGGTGTAAATAATAACTATATATGATTATTTTAAAGTGATATTGATTCTGTAATATTATAAATACACTCCAATAAAATTACACGATCATGGTAACGATATCATCGCTCATGCGTACGTACAGACTACCGGCTCCACGACGCGATGAGATTCGTTCTCCATGTTAACCATTTAAGAATGATTATAAAGTATATATAAGCAAAAATAATGAAATATATGAAATTATAAAGCTACTGGATTTATGTATATGTATTTCATATACTTAATTCCAATCAACTCAATAAGGAAACGAAAACAGCGTTCATGCGTACGTACGGCCTACCGTCTCCATGAACGGTGTATTTTTTTCCATTTTTCGATCTATTATATATATGTATATTCTGAATATATATTATATATAATTCATGTTTTACATTCTGTATGTAATTAATCATGATCTAATTAATCATATTAATAATTACAAGTCAAAACACGGACGACAAATGAAACGATTTTACCAAAAACGCTCTTTAACATGGAATTTACAAAAGAACGGTTAACAAAAAGTCATAAGTGAACCATATATGATATCATAACAATTAATATGATTCTATAATAAGTCAATAACATTATTTAAATCATTATATAGGAGGTTCGGATACATACGATGCATATCGGACCTAAGGTAAGGGATAAATTTTCAATCTCATTTTTATCCGAGATTGCTTATACGTAAGTATCTACTGGGGTTACGTTTATCATCCGTGACCATGATTCTTAAAAATGCTTTAATAAAATTTTTACCATTCTTTCATGGATGTTTAAAGTCATTTTTACCCATTATTGACTTTTTACCACATTGTATGAATGGAATCTTTCCTTTGGTTACCATATAAGGTACTTTTTGACTTTTCTGACAAAAGTACGAGGAGAATGTTATTTTTAACTAATACGAAGTGAATGGATTTTTACGGTTTCATAACGCCTCATTTTCAAGAATAATCCTCTACAAGATTGCATGATTATTTTCAAAAAGAACCTTATCTTTTAAAATTTCATGGAAATTTGTGAAAAGAAAATGATTTTAAAGAATAAAGGATATTTTCATCAAGAAATCATTTCAAGTGTTTTTTCAAAACTATTTTCCATCTAAGATGACATTATTTCATATGTGTTTGTTTCAAGAAAAATGTATCTATGATTTAAATGGTTTCAATTTTCTTATGATGAAATTATATCAATTGTTTATGGATTATGTTATGATTGCATGATGTTTAAAAATCCCATTTTATTTAATGGGTTATGCTATGATGTATGATTTATGATTTTGTGGCATACAAAAGAATGATTTCATTTTGAGATGGGTGGGACATATATCTCCCTCCAATGCATTGGGTAAAGATTTATATATCATGAGATAGAAATGGCTGGAATGGAAAATTAAACCGGTTCAGTAATACAGGACTGGAACGAGGAGTGAACTCGATTTAGAAAGGGATTTTCTCCACTAAGATGGTCTTGCCAACAATGCCTTGGATACTATGGAAATCATATCATGTTCTTAATGGTTTCCAAAATTACATGTTTTATTCCAATGCTATTTTATCATTCTTAATGTTTCTTTATGATCTATTCCTTACGTACTTCCATGTTTTATGTCATTTCTCAAGATTTTGATATTTAAACATTATGTTCATGTTTTTAAGTTAAAATGTATATGGTATGTTTTATTTTATCCATTTTTACCCTTACTGAGCATTTTAGCTCACCCTTTTTATGTTTTTTTTCCCAGGATATAATGAAAGGTTTTAGGTAAGAAAAAAAGGGGAAGATCTTTATGGGAGTTGTTGAAGATCTTTCACCACAATTAGAAGATTACGTTTCATGTTTCCAAAGACACTAAACTATTACGGTCCTTGTGTATCTATTTTTGTTATGTATTAAGTATTCCTATAAATTAATGCAATGCCTTTGTACATCAAGCTTTGGGTCTCTACAGTTAGTATCAGTGGAAAGGTTTAGTCAACCTTTGGAAACTAGGATTTGAAAACGTTAGTGAGATCCCTAGATATATTTCTAAGGTATGTCTAGGGATGTCCCTCAGGATAAGTATATGTATTGGATATAGTCCTAGAACTACGGTAACGATCATAGAATTTAACCTAAGATGTTAGATATTGAGGATACCCCCCTTTACTATGTTGTTTTCCCTAGCATGATTTTTACCTCTCACACTATTCTTTTTGGGTTTTAGAAAATGGCTGGAAACAGGAAGATTCACGATAATGGAGTATATGATAGACAATGGAAAGATTTTCTTCATGAGAAACCCAATGAAACGGGATCTGGAAGTCCAAACATCGTTATTATGCCTAATCAGAAATCTCACAATATGATCAATAATATCAACTTTGGTAAGTTTCCCGACTCAGATAATAAGAGAAAGATGAAGTTTCATGATGATCATAGAGGAAAGAAAGTTAAATTTCCCTCATGTAAATCATGTGGGAAGAGGCACCAGGGAGATTGTTTTAAAGGAACTGGAAGATGATTTGGGTGTGGAAAAGAAGGACACAAATCCAATAAGTGCAAAGGAAAAGGTTCAGTTAACACCATGGACAAGTATAATGGTATTGCTATCATATCAACGATGATGAGATGTTTTAAATGTGGAATGTATGAGCATTATGCAAACCAATGCCCTAATAAAAAATCTAATGAAGAGAATCAGCATGGTCATATGGGTAGTATTTCTGTTGATGATGAGGAGGAGACTACAAATGATATATGAGCTAAAAGAAGTGTTGAAGCTCAGTCGGTTGTTTTAAAAGGTAGTGGAATGATTTTATGTTTATCAAGAGTTATGTTGTATAGTTAAAGGTACTATGGAATAAAGAATCATCTAAGGATTTTTACACAATTGTTTTTACTTAAAAGTATTTGAAAGCATATGTTGAATGGTACCAGTAACCATGGAAGGTTATTCAGATATTTTTGTAAAGTAGATGATATGCGCATAATGAAGGAATAAGAAGATAATGAGATGTTTGATTGTATTCATGAGCTCACAATTGATATAAGGTCTAAGTGATATCATGGTTTGAGTATATAGAATATTGAGGATTTTGGTATGTCGAAAGGGTTAACTTTTAACTGCATTCATGTTTTCACTAAAGTTCAATGGGTATTCATTTTTCAAGAGAATACATGATTAAGGCTTTCGAATGTTTGGAATGTGACCAACAAGACATATATTATGATATATGGGGATCAACGATGGTATTAAATCTCTGGTAATCATTTTCACTATATTATGAGAGTGGACTGCAGTATTATGGATAATCCTAAAGATTTGAATGGATTATGTTGGACATAAGTTAGTATTGTTTAAGGATAGAAGTTTTTTCGATATTATCGATGGGATGTTATAGTAATATAGTTTTAGAAAAAGGAAAACCTGCAGGACGGGTGACAACCCATCACGTTAGACAAGGCTGTGGGAATCAAACCCACAACAAAAGTGTGACTGGCCTTTTATCGCCTACCACTGGCCTACAGGAAGTCCCTGGTTAGTAGAAACTAGTTTTATTTTATTAAGCGGTATGATATATGAAGTATAAGTGAATTTTTGGAACCATATATGATTAATCTAACCATACGATGGACTTATAACTTTTGCTAACCTTTTGTTTGAATGATATGGAATAACCCATCATTCTATCACATGATCTTCTAACACATCACGAATAAAAAATTCAACTTCATTTCTTTAAAGGATGAAGTGGAAATTGTTCAATTCACTAACAACAGTGAGATTGTACCAAAATCATCCAAGTATTTCTTTTAATTCATCAACTTTAGGGAAATGATATTGAAAACCAAAAATGTTGTCCCAGTTCCCTTATATCCGATGAATCAGATGGTACCTTAGATCATCACAAATCAATAGATTTTTGATTGTTGGCTTTTTCATAGCCATGTTCTCTACCACTCCCCATCAGAACTTGATTGTCAGATTTTTCTTCCATATCCATATTTTCACCTTTGTTCTCCTACGTGGAAACCCAGTTATGAGTTAATTTGGGTAACCATTACATTTCATACTTTAGTTTTTAAAGCCATGTTTTGGTATTCCTTTTTACGATGTGGGTTTCTATGAAACAAACTTTCGAGTAGTAAACCATTTATAACCCCGACGAATTTCGAGGGAGAAATTCATTTTAAGGGGGGTAGAATGCAACACCCCAAGATTTTATGAAAAATATTCTTTTAATTTCATTAATTTCTTGTGTTTTATGCTACACCAAGATTACCTTGCGCTATACACAACACATTATTAGCTTGCAGTATACGCAACACTGTTCATGGATCGTGTTACACACAATTTTGATAATAGTTATTCTACGAAACATTGAGTATATATATATATATATATTCAATGTATAAATGAAATATGGTTGGATTCTGTTATATTAAACAATGAAGGATTCTTGCACAACACGCAACCTTGACTTGGCTTGCATTACACGCAATCACGACCTTCCTCGATAGCGTGTGTTGTACACAATACCGGGTTTTACTAAACAATGATATATAATTATAATATTATTATGAACTATCCGGTATGTATAGTATTAACTAAATTTTGAATTTTATAACATTATTATTCATCTTAAACATTTTCTAGAACATGGTATAATAACAAAATAAATTTTTCGGGTAAAATAAGTATTTTTCAAAAAATGCAGTTTTGCCGCCTTTTGATGGAGCACCCACATTAAATATAGTTTTTGACATGTTTATAAGTTCAATTTGAAAAAATAAAATTCTTCTTTGGAATCAAGAAATAAAAATTTATTTTGGTTAAATTTTTCATATTATTCTGGTAACTTTCATATTTTGATGAATAGTAAAAACACGTTATATTTTAATTAAAAACAACTTTTTTCACCAAAATAATTTATATAGTTAAATTATAATATATAATGGTTTTAAATTATAAATAGAATATATTTTTACCATTTAATATAATGTACGCCATTATTAATGATTTTACATTAAATTCGTAGGTTAAAATCAATTCAATCTTTTGCAATGTTTTAAAGAAAAAACCGTTTTCTTTCGACAACGCGATTAATTTTAATTTAATTTCTAAAACTTTTGTGTATTGAATTAGGAAAAATGGATTCCATTTTTGGAATCACTGGGTCCAAATTATGTTAATAAGATACTTTTTATTTTTGAGAATTATGAATAGTAACTACGGTAAATTTTATTTACCATAGTTAATGGTAAATCGGGTAATAAAGGGTAAATATAATATTATAAAATTACCCTAACACATGAAAAATTTCTATTGTATGGCTAAGAGTAGACCAATATAACCTAATGGTCGGATTAAATTCATTTTATGGACTTTTGAACATGAAAATAATTTAATTATTATTAAAACCAAAGAAAGTGACAACATGCCACTCTCTTAAATCTTATAAGTATAATAATTTTAATTTAGTGATAAAAATCATAAAACTTAGAACATGAATAGTATCTAGAAATATAACAAACTTATCTACATCAAGATAATTTATTTAGTATTTTTAGGGATTAAATAATTGTCATTAATGGTGATACATTAATGATACAAAAAATATTTATTAAGTGTAAAATAAGTAATATATTTTCTATTGAAATAATAGTAACCATAAAAGGCCCAAACACCTGACCAAAACTTATTGGTAGTGTCTATATACACCTTAATCATCCAATTACCTAATATATGACCGTTTGGAGCCTTATAAATGTAATTATGACACTTATAATATTTTATTTTAAATGATGCCAAAGTTGTCACCTTCATAATTTAATAAATATAACAATTTAAATATTATGGTTTTAAGATGATAAATTAGAGTAAAAGTATTATTATGAAATTTAATAGATTTATATTCATCATAGGATTTTAGTTTTAATTTTTATGCAACAAATTAGTATATTAAATAATTATACAAAAATGCTGTAGTAATTATTTTATTAAGAGATAAACCAAATAAATGGTTTTAAAAATAATAAAATAAATATTATATGAACTATTTAATGTGATCCACTAATTTTATCGATACATATGACATTTTATGAATCTATTAAAGCTTTTAGTTCGAACATAGCTTCTGTATATATTTTGTTTAAATTCAAATAAATTAATAGTGTCAAAATTGACACTTGTTATTTTATAAATATAACATATTATAAAATTGTTTAAAAATCACAAAAATATTTAAAAATTATAAATTTAACTTTATATGGTCTATAATGTTATAAAGTAAACAATTATGGAAAATTAAAAACAAATAATTAATTATTTCTTATAATTTACAATTTTGATATTTATTACCCCAAGTAAACTTAAATAGATTAAATAATGATAAATCCAAATGATAAGGTTTAAAATAAGATAAAAAAATGTCTAAATTTGATTGGTTGATGAGATTACAACCATATATCATCTAATATTCTAATATGAGTCATTTTTTGAGGGTTTTAAGTGGTTTTAGAATTATTATAAATTAATATTTTTAAGAATTCCAAAGGTGCCCCTCTCCTCCCTTATAAAAGGGAACCTCCTCCCTCTCTTCCACACACCACTTTGAGCCTTAAATATCTTCCAACCTCTGCCCAATTATATTCTACACTTCCCTAGAAACATTCTAGAGGTCATGTTATTCTTCAAAGACCAATTTTGGTGCCCTAAGAGGAGGTCTCAAAGAGGCGCTTCAAAGAAGAGGTAATTTCCGTTACTGATTCTTTCACCTTTATTTCTTCTTCCACTTCTTCTTATTAGGTTGTTTCATTATGAAGTAACAAAATAAGTATCACTCATATAATGATATGTTATTATAAGTATGAAACAACCCTATTTAACCATCTATCCATCCTACGGAAAATGAAATCACCGCGCGTGCGTACGTATGGAATACCGTCTCCACGCTGTGGTGTAATCTATTTTCCACCACCACCTTACTTGGATGGGTATAATGGTGTCAATAATAACTATATATGATTATTGTAAAGTGATATTGATTCTGTAATAGTATACATACACTCCAATAAAATTCCGCGATCATGGTTACGATATCATCGCTCGTGCGTACGTACGGACTACCGGCTCCACGACGCGATGAGATTCATTCTCCATGTTAACCATTTAAGAATTATTATAAAGTATATATAAGAAATAATAATTAAATATATGACATTATAAAGAAACTGTATTTATGTATATGTATGTCATCTACTTAATTCCAATCAACTCAATAAGGAAACAAAAACAGCGTTCATGCGTACGTACGACCTACCGTCTCCATGAACGGTGTATTTCTTTCCATTTATCGATCTATTATATATATGTATATTATGAATATATATTATATATAAATCATGTTTTACATTTTGGATGTAAGTAATCATGATCTATGTAATCATATGAATAATTACAAGTCAAAACACAGACGACAAATGAAACGATTTTACCCAAAACGCTCTTTAACATGGAATTTACAAAAGAACGGGTAATATAAAGTCATAAGTGAACCATATATGATATCATAACAATTAATATGATTCTTTAATAAGTCAATAACATTGTTTAAATCATTATAAAGGAGGTTCGGATACGTACGATGCATATCGGACCTAAGGTAAGGGATAAATTTTCAATCTCATTTTTCTTCGAGATTGCTTATACGTAAGTATTTACTGGGGTTACGTTTATCATCCATGACCATGTTTTCTAAAAATGATTTCATAAAATGTTTACCATTCTTCCATGGATTTTTATAGTCATTTTTACCCTTTATTGAATTTTTACCACATTGTATGAATGAAATCTTTCCTTTGGTAACCATATAAGGTACTTTATGACTTTTCCAACAAAAGTATGAGGAGAATGTTATTTTTAACTTATATGGCGTGAATGGACTTTTAAGGTTTCATAATGTCTCATTTTCAAGAAGAATACTCTACAAGATTTCATGATTATTTTCAACAAAACCCTTATCTTTTAAAATTGCATGTAATTTTGTGAAAAGAAAATTATTTTAAAGAAGAAAGGATATTTTCCTCAAGAATTCATTTCAAGTGTTTTGTCAAAACTATTTTCCATCTAAGATGACATTTTTTCATATGTGTATGTTTCAAGTAAAATGTCTCTATGATTTAAATGGTTTCAATTTTCTTATGATGAAATGATATCAATTATTTATGGATTATGTTATGGTGGCATGATGTTTAAGAATCCCATTTTATTTCATGGGTTACACTATGATGTATGATTTATGATTTTGTGGCAAACGAAAGAATGATTTCATTATGAAATGGGTGGGACCTATATCTCCCTCCAATGAATTGGGTAATGATTTATATCTCATTAGATAGACATGGCTAGAATGGCAAGTTAAACCGGTTTAGTAATATAGGGCTGAAATGAGGAGTGAAATCGATTCAGAAAGGGACTTTGTCCACTAAGATGGTCTTGGCAGCAATTCCTTGGCTACTATAGAAATCATATCATGTGCTTAATGGTTTCCACAATTACATGTTTTATTCCCATTCTATTTTATCATTCATAATGTTTCTTTATGATCTATCCCTTACGTACTTCCATGTTTTATTTAATTTCTCAAGCTTTTGATGTTTAAACATTATGTTCATGTTTTTAAGTTCAAATGTATATGGTATGTTTTATTTTATCCATGCTTACCCTTACTGAGCATTTGAGCTCACCCTTTTTATGTTTTCTTTTCCCCAGGATATAAATTAAGGTTTTAGGTAAGAAAAAAAGGGGAAGATCATTATGGGAGATGTTAAAGATCTTTCACCATGATTAGAATATTACATTCCAAGTTTCAAAAGAAACTAAAATATTACGGACCTTGTGTGTCTATTTTTGTTATGTAATAAGTATTCCGCTAAAGTAATGTAATGTCTTTGTACGTCAAGCTTTGGGTCTCTACAGAGAACATGGAATAGAGTACTCAATAATTTGTTACAACATCCATTGTACCCATTTGAGGTGTCCATGATGTGAAAAGTACTAAATTTGAGAAGAATGTGGACACAATGTTTGAAGAGGTAAGTACCCTCCTAGGACAACTTTTTTCTTTATCAAGGGAAATCCCAATCTCCTAGTCCCATCCATTGTGGAATATGTTCTTCTGAAACTCATTATTCAATCCAATTCCCCCAATTGAGAGAAAATTCTAAGAGTTGTGAGGCAATATTCCGAGGACTCCCCTATTACAAACCCTTTAGGCAAGAATCATAATAACCATCGCTCTCTGGGTGGAAAGAAAACCAAGGTTATAGGCAAGGGGGTGTTGAAACTAGACTCATCAACCATGGAACCAACAAGGTCAGAGTAGTCTTCCACCACCCGCACCAATAAAATCCTCAACCACCCCAAGGTCCTTTCCGACCACCTCCTCCCAAAACAGACCCTATCCTAGAAGATATGATGAAACAAATGTCTTACAACAATCTTCAATTCCAAAAAACCACCCAAGATACCATAGAAGTCCGTGAAACCCAATTAGGCCAACTAGCTAACTCGATGGGGGAAATTCATTGTCAAGGGTTGGGTAAACTAACTTCTCAACCAAGAATTAACACTAGGGATAAGGGAAATGTTAGTTCTATCACCCTTAGGAGTGGAACAAAAATCAAAACCAAATGAATCCTCTGTTATATTAATACCCTCCTAAGGAAAAAATCATCCCAAACACTGCTAAAAATGGTCCAAGAGAATAAAATACTTGTCCTAAGAGAATTCCTTCCATAGGAAATATTATGTATGTTGATGAGTCACCTATAACAAATATCCCACTTCAACTTCTACAAAGGGCCACCCAACCTAAGAAACAAAAATAAACTGAACTAGATAAGGAAATATTGGAAACTTTCAAAAAAGTGCAGGTAAACATCCCCTTGATTGATGATGTGAAAAAAATTCCAAGATATGAAAAGTTTCATAAGGAGATGTGTTTACGCTGAAGGCGACTTCATGGAGATAAAAATGTGAGCTTAGGGAGGAACATATCAGCATTGATAGAGCCATCATTTCCCACCAAGTGCAACGATCTAGGGATATTCACGATATCATGCACTATAGGGGATTATTAATTTTACCAAGCTATGATTGATTTAGGTGCTTCTATAAATGTTATTCCTCACTCCATTTACTCTATATTGCAGGTTGGGGAACTAAAGACCACTGAAATTGTTGTTCAACTAGCCAACTGGAGTACCGAAGACCCTTCTAATGTGTAAGATGATGTTCTTGTGAGGGTGAAAAATTTAATTTTTCCTTCTGATTTTTATGTGATAAAAATATAAGATGATAGGATGAATGGTCATGACCAAATTATATTGGGGAGAACCTTATTGAAAACTACCAAAACCATAATTAATGTCCATAATGGTAAATTACCTATGGAATTTCATGGTGACATAGTCCATTTAAATATCCTTGATTCCATGAAGCACCCCTCAAAAGAACATTCATATCTCTCTATTAATTCTATAGATGTACTCCCTTACCTTGAAAAAATTGATTTCATTCCCCTGATCCACTTTATGATTTTTCATCATTGATAGAAATTCTAGGAAATGATTCATGCATTGATTTTTTGTAGTGGTCTAGAAATTTGTCATGCATTTTTATTGATTGGTGATTTGTTGAACACTGAGGATCCATTGACCATTGATGATACTTCTAAGATTTTAAAATCCCATTCCTTAATTTAGGATGATGCCAGAGAGTAGATAGATGAGATCAGTGACATATCACATTCACACACACTCCTATCAATCCAAAGTCCACCTGAATTGGAATTGAAACAACTACCTCAAGATTTTTATTATTAATATCTTTATAATGGTAAAACGTTTCCCGTTATCATTGATAGTTAAATCCCTCCTAAGAAAGAATTTCGACTGCATAAACTTTTGAGGGAGTATAAAAAAGCTTTTTGATGGAAACTTGCTAAAATTCCTAGTATTATCCCATCAATTTGTACACATCATGTTTTATTAAATAATGAGGCTAAACCAATGAGGTAGGAACAATGTGGTCTGAACCCAAACCTCCTAGAAGTTGTAAAAAATGAGGTTACAAAATTATTGGCTGATATATTCATTTAGCCCGTCTCTGACAACCAATGGGTTAGTCCCATTCAAGTAGTTCCTAAAAAAATTCCCTTAAAATAATAAAAAATGAAAACAATAAATTGGTTCCAACTCATGTGTAGAATAGTTGATGTGTCTATATAGACTATCGCCATCAAAAAAACACACTAGGAGGAACCATTTTCGTTTTCCATTCATTGACCAAATGCTAGAGAGGCTAGAGGGTAAGTCCCACTATTTTTTCCTTGAAGGGTATTATGTATACTTTCAGATCCATATTTCCCTCGAGGACCAGGAAAAGACAACCTTCACCTGCCCCTTTGGAACATTTTCATATAAGAGGATTCCATTTGGTCTGTGAAATTCTCTGGGTACTTTCCTGTGATGTATGATTAGTATTTGTTCGGATTACCTATTTAATTTCATGGATGTTTTCATGGATGATTTCAATGTTTATGCATCCTATTTTGATGAATGTTTGAGTAGTCTTGATTTATTCCTACATCACTGTATTGAAATGAATCTTGTATTAAATTTTGAGAAATTCCATTTCATAGTGTGACAAAGTACATTTTTTTGGCATGTCATTTCTGGGGATGGTATCCATGTAGATAAACCAAAAGTGGATGTCATTTCTTTATTACCATTCCAAAAAAATGTACGAGATGTGTTGTATTTCATAGGTCATGCTAGATTTTATCATTGTTTCATTCTTAACATTATTATGATTTCAGTCCCTCACTCCATATTACTCCAAAACAAAAAATAATTTTCTTTTGATAATGTATGTGAGAAAGCTTTTAATATGTTAAAATAGAGTCTCATGTCACCCCTGATGATCCAAAAACCTCGGTGGGATTTACCGTTTGATCTCATGTGTGATGCCTCTAACTATGAAGTCGGGGCAGTCTTGTCACAAGGGGTCGATCAAGATCCACATGTCATTGCCTATGCCTAACGTATTTTGGACCCTGCCTAAGAAAACTACACCAAAAATTAAAAAAATTCATTGATATAGTGTTTTCCTCAGATAAATTTAGGTCATATATTTTAGGGTCCAAATTCATTGTATTCTTTGACTAAGAATCCCTTCAGTATATCCTTAAAAAACTAGAAGCCAATCCACACCACATTTGCTGGATGATCCTCTTTCACAAATTCAATCTAGAAATTAGAGATAAAAAAGGATAAGATAATGTGGTGGCTAACCATATTAGTAGGAACCAACCATACTCGGACATTGAATCATCTCCCTGTATTCCTATAAATGAAATGTTTCTGGATGAGAAACTGTACTGAGTGCAAGATGCTATGCCATGGTATGAAAAAAATGTAAATTATTTGGTAGCATCTTGCATTCTTAATGTTTCCAACAAAAACCATGTCGACCGTCTAAAACATGAGTCCCATTGGTACATTTGGGATACCCCTACCTCTGGCTCACATGTATTGATCAAGTTCATATGCATTGTGTCCCCGATAGTGAGTTTTAGCCTGTCCTTAGATTATTCCACACTCTTTCTTGTGAGGGCCACTTTGGACCCTAATGGATTACTCGAAAAATCCTTGAATCTGGTCTCTTTTGGACAATACTTTTTCAGGATGCCCATGATTTCTGTAAATATTTTCCTTGTTGTCAAAAAATGGTTAATGTATATAAAAGAAATGAAATTACACAATAACCATTTCCATGTCATGACATTTTTTATGTTTGGGGTATTGAATTTATGGGTCAATTTCTCAATTTCTTTGGAAACATGTACATTCTTCTTGAATTTGATTACGTGTCCAAATAGGTAGAGGCACAAGCTACAATGACTAAAGATTCTAAGGTAGTTGAATAATTTTTGAGATCTCAAATCTTCTTTATGTTTGGATTACCTATAATCATCATCATTGAATAGGGTTCACATTTCTACAACCGAACAATACAGTCACTTTTGCATCTGTATGGGGTCAGTCATCGAGTGTCTACTGCTTATCACCCACAGATCAATAGTCAATCCAAGGTGTCAAATCAAAAGGTAAAATATATTCTTGATAAAACTGTTCAACCCAATAGAAAAAATATTGGAGTCTTTGGCCTCATGATTCATTATGGGTGTATCGTACTACTTTCAAAAATCCCATTGGAATGTCACCGTATTGGGTTGTGTTTGGAAAGAGTTGTCACCTCCCTATTGAGATTGAGAACGAAGCCTACTGATCCATTAAACAATAAAATTATAACCTTTCTGGTGAAGGTTCCCAATGTAAGCTGTAGTTTTAGGAGTTGGAGGAAATGATGAGAGAAACATATGAAAACTCCAGAATTTATAAGGAGTGAACCAAGGCTGCACCCTACCATATTATACTTCATCATCAGTTCCACATTGGGTAGAGGGTCCTCTTTTATAATGCAAGGTTGATGTTTCATCCAGGTAAGCTTTGTTCCCATAGGTTTGGTCCATACAGTGTTATTAATGTATCCCCATTTGGTGGTTTTCATGATTAAAATGAAGAAACAAAGAAAACCTTCACTTTCTATGAGCAACGACTGAAGCACTTATACGAAGCCCTCCTGGAGTTCCCGATAGAGGAACACCATGTTCACGAAGAAATATACCAGTGAAACACACCAGGTTTTATCATTCTCACATTCTCAATTATTACTGTGAGGACACTTCACATTCTCGGTGTGTTTTGGGGGGGATACATTCATGGGTTAATTATGATTTTCATTGTCTTTCTTATTTCTCCTCTTTTTCTCATGTTTTATGGTATTTTCACTTTAACCCATCTTTCTGGGTTCATTAGGATTTTCATTGTCTTTCTTCTTTCTTCTCTTTTCCAGCTTCTTTAAGATATTTTTACTTCCCACCCCCTTATGATCACCAAATTATGGAACATACAAAAAAACCATGTTGAAATTTTTGATTCTATATTGATTTATCATTTGATGAAAAACTTCTCTATGTTATTGAATGAATTATTGTATGAATTTTTCATCAGTGAGTTATTTTTAGAAAATTGGTTTATTTGTCAATGATATAAGTGGTTGTGTCACTGTCAAACTTTTGAGATGATTGATGCCCCTATTGTGAGTATTTTTTAGGAAAATTGTGTCACTAATATCTCCACACAATTTTTCACCAACCAACAATGTGAGAACATTTCTTACTCAATAGAAGGTAAATATATATTAGTTTAATATTTTCATCTTTAAATGATATTTCCACTTGTTCGTTCCTTATCAAATCTATTTCATTACTGTACTGAATTGACCTATGCGTGTATACCTAATGTCTGACTATTGAATGCCCTAAAAAATGGGTTGTGTCTTGGGATGGTCATAAAGCACTTCTCCTCAACCTTTGATCTTGTTATAACTATTACAATTAGTGTCATGTGGAGATCAAACTAGGGTTGGGAGATGAGTGTAAAATTTGTTCCAAATGCAACTTCTAAAAAAACAAAAATAATAAATAAGGGGAGTGATGAAATTTGAATGATATGGGGATATCTAGGTCGGAAGCTTATGGTTTGACTTCTAGGAATGCTTAAGTGAGTGGTTCTTGAAATATTATTGCAAAGGATGTAGGGAAAGTTCGGTGGACAAAATCTTTTAAGATAATTTTTTTTAAAATAACCTATATTTATTGGATAGAAAGTGGATATAATATCATGGATGGTTTTCACACACACACATGGAGATTTAGTGGCATGGTTGACTTCAGCATTCCTTGCTCAATTTGGTATCATGAATCTCTTTGAATTTCACTATGATATGATTTATGAGACATCCTTTTCCATTTTCACTAAGAATAACTCCTTGGTGAGGTTTGGGAATTGATCACATTACTTTATTGAATGAAAATTTTTTTTGATGTTAAATCTTCATGATGTTGGTAATATATGCAAGCTTAATTTCTGAAAATGTAACTTTTCCTAGGAGTGCGAATGTTTAGGTGTGGGGGTGTGATGGTACCAAAATTCATTTTATTATTTTCACCCTTACACCATTGTATTAAACAGAATTTGTATTGTAAATTACAAATATAATAACAAAATGAACTTCATGTTTGATTCAATTAATTTGTGTTTATCACTGTTAAAAAGGGATATGTTACTTGTGTTGATAATATCAATGAAGGTGGAGGTGATTTGGAGGACCCATGATGTTGTCCAAGAAATATGGGCCAAACTGCGCAGGATGCAAACACACCAGTGGATTAATACACACATTTCTTCTAGACCATGAATCTAAATGGGCTTCCATTTTTTTGGCTGGTCGAAATTTTAATAGGATACATTTCATATCAAAGGAACCAATCCCTATTCGGCTTCTATGGGGCCCATATGAACTGATCTGTCCAAGCCACCGAATATGCACAAATTCAAAAGTGACATTCTATAATATGTCCATTTATAGAGGATTGATTTTCCAAATGATTCCAAACATTCAGAGGTTATAGTAAAGATGTGGGGATGAAACTTTCTAGTTTTTTCCAAAGGTAGATTCAATAGTATTATATTTGAAAACCATCCTCTAAGTGGTTTATCATAATCTAGGTGCCCAAAACCACTTCCCATTTTGGGTATAAACATGCACCTTGGGAACCCCATGTGGGAGTTCGAATCAGAAGTGAAGCTCTACCATTTTGGAGTCCTCAAGGAGTCTCCCCCATATCCTTGACGTTTTAGAGGCCCCTATCCTCATTGGGGGATCAATAATGAATAAAGAGTTCCACCTGAGCTTCCTCCTCCTCCCAATGTCAAACTAAACGGTGGTTGATCATTGACAGGGAGCTACACACTTGAAGAGGGAGTTCCGACAACTTATATTCTACTGGTTTCATGTAATTTGTGTTTGAATTATTTCACTTATGTTGAATTTTCATATTATTCTTCTCTGAATGCACTAATTTGGTTATGTGAAACATTTCACATTTCTATACCAATTGGGTTGTGATTCAAGGTGGAATCTTGGGTTGTTTTGATTGGACAACATAAGCATCCTCTTTTTCAAACACATACATAAGAATTCCGTATTCTTTCGTAGACCTCATTCTCTATTCTTTTGGTCCAAAACGTGACAACATGATTATTTAGTCATGGGGTGGTTCTTTGTAAATCATTTTAAGAGGAAAGTGGGGAAACAAGATCTTGGTTAACCCTCAACCAAAGGATTACACTAAAACATAATAATCAATTTAGAATGAGGTACTCTTCAAGTGCTGTATTAACTTAGAAATGATCATTTATTTATCTCAGGTTTTTTAAAATCCACTTTGTCTCTCAAATTTCCAACCCTTTATGTTAATTTACATTCTTAAAATTGTTTACAAAATCACCCCCTCTTTTGTTCTTCTTATTAAAAATAAACACTCAAAACCTATCAACTCTCCTTGAGAGATGAACTGGGGTCTTCCATACACTACAAAATCTTCTTTAAATAACTATCAATTATACGTATCATGAAAAATTAGTCCAATAAATGTAGGATAACATGAGAATAATTATTGAATACATACACTATATATCATAGATCATAGATATGATTCATGGAATAAATATTGGAATTTCATTAAATATGAATCAAAAAGAAATAAAAGAACCAGATCTAAGAGAAGTTAACAATTTAATAATACATAGACTTGTGGAATACACGAAATAATATAAAATCATTTCCTTAATAGTCACATTTCATTTACATATACATCAAAGTGGATTGTTTTCACTCCCAAAACTAGCATAGTGTATTGGGTTCAATTACTAAACAATCATTGATGTAATGTTTCTCTCCCATGACTGTCATAGTTTAAAAAGTACCCTATTAAACTGGGTTCACTCTCTATTGAAATCCTATTTATCTCATGATATCTCAACCCTTACCTAGGGAATTGGATAGAGATATAGCTCCCACCCATCAGATAAAAAACGTCATACATAATTGTTCAAAAATATTTTAAAACATTAATCATATGAGATCCCATGAAGGTAAATGGTTCTTATAACACATTTACCCTATCAAAAACCCTGAAAACAAATCGACTTAATAAAACATTTATCATATTAAAACCCATGAAAATAAATGGGTTCTGAAAACATTTAACCATATAATAACGCATATAAATGAAATGAGTTTCATAAGAAGAATTCGTTATAAACATAAAAAATAAATAGAATAAATAAATAATGTATCATTGGATCATATCCCCATTAAATTCTAATTAACCTAAAATAATATCATATTATATTGAAAAAGATTTTGAAAGGTCACATGGAATATTTCTTATGGGAAATAACATTTTTACTTTGAAAAGAACATTTTTTAAGATGTTCGCAAAAAATTGTGAAAATATTATTCTTTGAAAATAAAATTGAAATTTAATAAAATAATATTTAATATATTTATTTGTTATAATTGATAAAATTTTCATTCATGCTTTTAATATTAAGAAAATATAACTTTCACATTTTTGGTAAAATCGAAACATGAATTTTTTAGTAGACAACATTAATATTCTTATTTAATTTTTCTAAAAAAATTTAAAAAGGGGTAAAAATTAATTTAAAAATCATATATTAACATTAAAAAATTCATAAAAACTTTTTTAGAAGACAATAATATAGAATAACAGTGGTCTTCGACCAAAGAGAGAAATATTGAAGGATTTTTTTAAAAAAATATTTTAGAACATTGATTACAAAAATAGTAGAAAAACATGTGAAAACAAGTATTCCCATGAAGTGACCATAAGATAATAAAATTAATTATTTACATGAGAAAAGGATCATAATATTTTGTTAAAAAATAATAATAATAAACGATTTCACCAAACAATGATATTGTATCTTCAAACCCTTACAACATCAGTAACTTTCAAATAATATTCACCATGAAATTGAGAAATTTATATTGATATGAATATCCCATAATTTTCATGATATTAATCATAAAATAAACTAATGTGTAGTATATACCCATTATAAATAGAAATAAGTGGTGAATATGTTATATGTCTCCCAGAAGTAAAAGTGATACTAGAAATTAATTTCATTCTTTAGTAACTTTTGAATCATAAGTTACATGAAAGAATAAAATTAAATGAATCTTTAAATATCATTGGATTAAAAAAAATCATGATATAATATGTCAAATTAATTTTATATACACCTCATAAAATAATATTGGGGAAAACATAACATATATCCCAATGTAGAAAATTTGAGACAATATCCCTTAATTTAACTATTGAATTTCTACATAAATTTTTAATCCTACTATATTATATATATATATTTATTATATATGTATTTTTTAACAATAAATATAAATATCATACCATATATTATATAATTTTTACCTTTTATTAAGAATCCCTTATTAAAACCATGCTTCGGTTAATAACTACCTCGTTGTTCAAAAAAACTTTGGTTTGGGATTCTTGGTTAATTTTATTTGATAATGGTTACAACATCTATAGAATGTAAAATATTATATAAATATAATATATATTCATTATATATGTATTTATAGTAATCAATTAATGTTAGATATATAAAATTAATTATACCATTCATGGATATTATAAGCTGTACATATGAATCAATACTATTTCCATTTTATTAATGGATGAAGGAAAAGAAAAGTAAATAATATATTTAATTTGTAGAATATTTTTTATTCCATATATATCACATATTTTCATTAAAAATTTCCTTATTACCTTCCATGTATAACTTAAGAGAAGAACGAATCACATCCATTCGTGAGGTAGTAGTTTGATGTACAGACTTACAAGGTTATTGTATTCCTATGTTATGTAAAGTAATAAGGTATATGTTATATTATCATTAAAAAATTATAATAATATAATAAATATCATATATAAAATATAAATATAGTTTTAATAGTTAGTGATGGAAAATAAATTACATTAGTTTGCAAGGTGGTAGTCTGTCGTACACATAATCAACAATTTGGTTCTCCATTTGATGGAAAAGGAGATATATATAAGATATTACATCAGAATAATAACATCTAAGTATATGTTAAATAGTGTTTGTATTATATTGTAATTATTACGAAATGATTGAAGGTGGTACTAGGTGGAGTAAAAATAAATAGCTTAATGAATACAATTACCATCACATAGAACAACATCCTTTAGATCTCTTATTAAAGACCCAAGGGATGGTATTTTTTGGAGACCAGTAGCTCTAGATCCGGGGAAAGGGTGTTTGGGAGAGGATTTAGTTGGTTTTTGGTGAGACAAATGGTTTTATAAAAAAGGGTAGGAGGTGGTCTTTGATAATTGAAGAGTAATGTAAATTTTAAAATTAAAAAAAATAACTCAGTAATGTGGAGTCACTCTCAACCAAAAGGCCTAAAAAATTGATAAATAATTTAGTGGATGGATAATATGGTCTATCCGAACTTGAAACTAAAAAGACAAATTTTTAAACCTGTTTTTTCATAACATTTATGTTTCTTTTCATTTACAATTTTAGTTTTAAAAACAGTAACTGGCCTTTCATCTTAGTAATTTTACATTTAAGACTATAAATAAAATGATAATTATTATATAATTTTACCCACTATTTATAAATATGAAAAATAATTTATAAAATAAAAAAAAAATTGAAAAATAAATTTTAACATAAAGGTGTGAAATGTAAAAAATCTCATTTTACTCTTTACCTTAGTTATAATGTTTTTACAATTTAGGGGTCAATAAAATTATATTAAGAAGAAACTTTTTTCATGAATGGACTGTGATTGTTATTTTTAAACATATAATAATTTATTTGAAGAGGATAAATATGTTGTTAATTTTAAATCATTTAATAATATATTAATTATTATAAAATTACATTAATGTCAAATTTGACACTATTTATTTACTTGGAACATAAAAACATCAAGAAAATTGTGGAATTTGAATATATAATTTTTCCACCTATGCATCATGATATATATAACTAAAAAATTACTGATAAAGAGTAATTAATTCAATTTATATTACATAAAAAATTATTATCGTTAATTTTATTTTTCTATTGATTATATAATTACTGAAATTTTATTATTTAACCTTTCAAAGTAATTATATAATTAATAATGATTTAATATTAATTACCCTATTGAAATTAAATTTATTATTCCCATAATTAAAATCAATATTCATTAAAATAATTATTTTTTTCTATTATGCAAGCACGTTATTGAAATTTAAAAGCAAGAGTGTGACATTTTACCTTTTTCTTTACATAAATTATTATATTGGTCATATTAATATAAATGTGTCCCAAAAGAATATAAAAGTAGACAATAATGTAATATGTGTTGAAATGTTTCTAAAAAATAGTAATTTACCAAGTTATTAGTTTATTTTAAACATTATACTTTTAGTTTAATCCCTCGTAAACCAATTTTAAACTTAACTACTATAATTAGTTCTTATTTTGTACTATTAATTGTGAAAAAAAAATTTATGTTGACATTATTAAAAAATATTAATTATGTAGAGTTCAAATGTGAATTATATTTTTCAAATTTACATTCATAGGATTAATTAAAAAGTTTTCTTTGAATATATCTATACATGATCTCTATGAAGAATGAATTGAGATATACATGGATCATAAGATTCTGAAATACATATTCTCACATAAATAGATCTTCATGAAGAAAAATCATTTACTCGGTCTACTCAATGATTATGCTTAATCAATACACTAACACCTATGGAAAGAAACTAAGGATGTAGATGTATTGAGTGGGAATGGTCATGGAGTTCTGAAAAAAAATTAGGATTAAAAGGGATGTTATGTTTACAGATCTAGAAAAGATGGATATGGATTTTTTTAATGATTGGAAAAAATAATAATTTTTTAATTTATTTTTGAACCATATTTGTTATAAAAGATAAAGATTTGTCAACTTTATGATGAGAATATTCAAAATAATATTATAGTTCTGAAATATGGGAAATTAGAAGATTTCATATATGTATATGAAATTCTAAAATTTGGAATGAGGCTATGTGTTCCACCTATACCTAAGCTAAAAAGGGAATTGTTGGATGATTCTTATAGCACAAATTTCTCTATACTCCCTGCTAACACCTAGAGGTATAGATATTTTAAGAAACACTTTTAGTAGGATAATAAGAAGTAGGAAATAGTTGATTACTTATCAAGATGTTTGGTTTTTTTATGTGTGAAGGTTGAAGGATAGCATCCTAGAAGATTCATGAAACCTATAACCATTACTATATAGAAATTATATAACATTTCCATGGACTTTTTACCTAGATTACCAAATAATCCGAGAAAAAATGATGCAAAATGGGTTATTATAAGTCATCTTACAAAATATACACATTTCATTTCTATAATAATATATTTACCTCTTGAGTTATTTTCAAAACTATATATTAATTAAGATTTAAGGCTTTATGCTGCACATCATTAAATTGTGTCTGATTCTGATTCACGATTTAAAAAAAATATAGAAAAGTATTTAGAAGCCTATTGATATTGAGTTTCATTTGACCACCACATGTCATCCTCAAATAAAAGGATATTATTTAAGGACAATTAAAATATTATAAGACATGTTGGGTTTGTGCTAACATGGATTTCAAGGTATTTTTAAATAGTATTTTCCTTTTTTAGATTTTTCCTATTACAATATCCTTGATTCAAGTATTCAAATGGAACTATTTGAAGCATTATATGGAAAGAGAATGTTGTAATTGTTAGTGTTATATTCCAAACCTAAATAATACATTTGGACTACAATATCACATTAACATATAGTTATATATGATATATGCTTACCAAAATAGTTTTTATATTTATTCATCTACAATTGATAAGGTAATTTCCTTCGATTACTTATTGTGTCGAAAGTGTATAGTAGTTCACATTATATAATGTGAACCTCGATATAATATTACATTAATCTTAAACATATTATTATGTTCTAAATACATCATATATACTTGATAAATATTATGTTTTACTATCAGGTACTGCGTTTTATAAGTATATATAAATTTTCTATTAAAGTTCACATTTGGTGATATCGAGTAGATGAGATAATAATGATTGACCAACCAATAGGAACAACATGTATTTTAGGTGTCATTGGTAGTTTCTAACAGTGAAAATGTGCAATGGTATCTAAAAATGAGATTACTGTTAGTGTATACCATTTGATCATGTACTTTGATGTAAGAAAAAATTTGGTATTGAAATCATAGAAAGGAATCTTTCATTGGGTGGGTCATTGGTGGTATGAAGTTGACTGAATAATCATGATAGAATTGTTCATATCGATATTAAGTTAAATAGCTGGCCTTGTTGATTAGGATAGTAGTAAATTTACTAATTTCATGTCTTTAATACAATAATGTAAGTCTATCCAATAAGGTCAAAAAATAATATATAAAGAAGGGATGGTGAAACAAGTGTGCATCATACTTTAAGAGATATCTCCAGAAATAGAGATTGTATTAGACGACATGCTTTCGTATGAAGGTTGTCATTACCATGACTACTCATTATAACTTTAGGGGCCTTGATGAGTTTCTTGACTTCAATATTGGTTTGTGAATATTATTCAATACTATTGAGATACATGCCTATATGGTAAAACACTAAACGTATTCAAATACCTGGCATATTTTGAGGAATAACAGTAAAAGACTCTGTGGGCCCCACCATGGGGTCTAAGTGATGTCCGATAATATATGATTATAGAAGAATAAATAAATTCATAACATTTAAATTTTTTGAAATTGGATGTTATTTTATTTATTAAAATTCTTACAGGTTTTCAAGTAAATAAATGAAAAAAATTTAACGAAAAATTGGTTTTTTAATATTCTAGGATCATTTAAATATTTTTTGGAAATTTCAGTCAAGTTAATGACCTATATTTATTTACTATTTTTTATTGTATTACATGTAATATTAAATATATAAATGATTTTTATGACTCATTAATAAAGGAATACGGTTTTATTTATTTTGAGTAATAAATATTCGAGGGTTGAGACCCTAATCGGTTATTTTAGAACCTCACTATATAATTGAAAAGAGAATCATAGATGGAAAAGTATTCATCTCACAATAAAAGAGAGCTCCTCTCTCTTCTCTCATTTACTAGAGAGAGAATCAGACGATCAATGGTTCTTATCAGTGTTCTTATTCTTGGATAGATGGATTGTTGTTGTGGTGATCGTCGGGACATCGAAGGAATCATCAAACATTTATGCTAGCACCATAAATACTATAAAATTCTCTCTTGTGTAATTTTGGTTCATGTGTTGACTATCACGATGGATTTGGATTCAAATACATCAATAAAAAATTGACAATGATTAGTGAATTTCGATCATGAGTTTGGATGGGATAAGTATTTTATTCTTTTTTTGTGCTTAATTTTTCACATGCAGATCCTCTAGTTGTAACTGGGAAGTGTTTTTTCAGCCATGATATAGTTATGTCGATCACCGGTGAATTTTATTTTAATTCCATTTCTTAATATACTACTAGATGTCTTGTAAAAGTATTATTATCAGAGAGATTGTGTGATATTTTATGACGAGGAACAAAAAATTAAATTCTCATTAAATTTTTAACAGGTTATCTTTCTGGCCACTATTCCATAGATGTATGTTCAATCTGACATCTAATGGCCATGTTTTTATTGTCATATGTTTTTAATAACAATTGAAGTTAAAATCTATAGGAAATTAATTATGATGAAAATATTTATATATTTTATCCTGATTCTAATGAAGGTTTACAGAAAACCTAAGAGCTCCGATGAACAAGAACTTTGGTGAGTATCTGGTGGCCAGAATAATGATTTCCATCCAATTCATTTCTTGAACATCCTTGTAGAAAGTTTTATTTATTTTAATGTTTCTCAAATAGCCAAAATTTTAGGAATTATTTTTGAAATTGAAAAAAAACATATAATTCAATAGACGAGGGTCCAATGAAGGGAAGAATAATAATGGGAGGAGTAAGTCTTTAAAGTTTCAGTTGGAAAGAAAAAATAAATCTAAAAAATAATTATAAATCTAAAATTGGCATTATAAATATGTTTGAAAAACTTATCTTTTTTATAAAAAACAATTTTTAATTAAAAATGTTATCTTCCCATCCCATGGAAGATACATGCGCCACCTGGTGTCTCCTCACACCAAAAACCTCCATAGGTGGTTTCAATTAAGCACCTCCCATCAATGATTTTATAACTTCCATTCTATATGGTCTCCAGGAATCATCCATCATGACCCTCATTATTTACCCATTCTACCACATTCCCTTAATGTGTTGCCTTATCAACTATCTCTCCTCCCTCCCAATGAACCATGCTACTACACCACCTCAAGGTAGTCAAACTCAACAGTATTACATAGAATCATTCAATATCATTAAAATGAAATCATAAAATCAAATCATATACTAATAATAGTCTATATGTATAATAATAATAATAAATACTCAAAATAAAATTGTCACCCACACGAACACATTTTTAGAAACCTAAGGGTGAACCAGATAAAATTACCCTCACAAAATAAACTAGGCTATTTCTTCCTCCCTCTTACAAATCTTCCCAAAACATACACCAAACATAGCATCCTAGATTGAATGAAACATATTCCACCTAATTGTGAATGATTAAGAGGCCATCACAATCTAATATCTTCAAAACCAATTGAATCAATTGAATAAAGAACCAATGGTCCTCCATTGTCTTCAATTATTAATCAAGAATGACAAAGAAAAACTGCACTAAAAATTGAATACAATCATTACAAAAAATACACTAAAAGAACAATATCGATACCTAAAATACTCACAATCAGAAATTAAATTGGACTTTAATGTTTTAAAATCATGAAAAAACAATAAAACTAGTATTCAGATAAACAATCATCATCAGTTTAACTGTATACCAACAATTAACATTAAAATCATTAATAGAAAATATAAAATTAGGCAACAGTTCATATTTAATAATCTAAAAAAACGAAATAAAACCATAAATAGGGTGATCAAAATATTATATAAGAACTCACATTAAGATGTTTCTATTCCATGCATAGTTGATATATAATAGGTTGGTTGTGGGATGCAGTATCGAAAATGCTGAGCTAAAGAAATAATAAACCCAAAACACATGTGTCTTCTATGTGATTTAAGGTATAGAGGCTTCTAGGGTGCAATGGTTATTCTCATGTGAAGCAGTGAAATATGAGAAAATTCTAGGTGTGTCATGTACGAGTTGAAGGGGGATAGTATCCAATGAATTTCTGAGTCTTATATCTGATTACAATTCCTCTATTGTGAATATCCTTCACATATAGGCTGATATGAGTCATCACTTGAGCCATTTTAAAGAAATGAAGAAGATACAAGAGCATGTTTACCTAGATGGGATGTTGGGAGGTAGTTCAAGTGGAGTATAAGGGGTTGTTCATGTGAGGTAGTGATGAGAGGAGAAGAGGGGAAGAAAAGTAACCCCATGGAGTGAGGGGGCACCGTTGACTTTAATTTTAATCTGAAAAACTAGCATATGTTTTAGATTAAAAACATAAGGGTAATTAATTCACTCACTCGACTCGTTGATTAGGTTCATGTGAGAGAGTTGTTGTGGTTCAGTGACCAAGAAGAGAGATAATATAGGAAATAAATGGAAGAAAAATGGGTTTTATTTAACTTGAACAAATCTTACAAAAACTATCTCTACACTTCTCTCACATACATATCTCAAGGCTCTCTTGGCTGGAAGAGCTCTCTAGACATGGATTTGATGATGATGGACGCTCTGCAAGCCTTCATTTTATATCCAAGGTTGGAGGTGTCAAGTTAGATACAACGCCCACCAATCCCACACCAGCCATTGGACTTCAATAATGGTGGCCTGTATATTCTGCATGTGCAGCAGCCTTTATTGACGTAGCCAAGTGTCAGGTGATGTAGGTGCACCAGTCACCTATTAAGGCAGCTGGAAAATCAAAAGGTCCAAAAATTATCCCCATCCAGGTAAAATCCACAGGAGCATCTTTAAGTGTCCAAATTCTCTCTAGCAACCACCTTTATCTGCATATGAACAAGGTTATTTTTCCTGTGGATATTCAAAAGTTGCAGCAGTTGATGATACATCACTTTGCATATCCCACAATATGGAATGTTGATATGCATCTTGACATCCTTCTGGATACCCCTCATCAGTAAGTAATAAGTAATCTGAATCTGAATATATTTTTTCACGGTATCCTTCCTCATGAAGATATTCAAACCTATGAAATGTTAGGTTCGGGAGGAACAACATCACCTAGATCTTATGATGGTTCAACAACTTCTTTTGGAGCATATTGAGTCTCCCCTTCTCAAAATTCTCATATACTGCCTCCTGGACCTCTACCGATGAGTCTTCTTGCACCTCCTCCTCTTCAATGATAGGTGGTGCTGGTATAGGTGTTGGATAATGAATTAAGTCCTCGACACTTTCCCTTCGAGACATTATAGGATTTTGAATGTCCATGATCATCTAGTTCCCATGGAACATGAAATCCCTACTTTTGATCATATTATTCTCCTTTGGGTCCCAAAGCTTGTATCCAATCTCATAATCTCCATATCTGATGAAGACACATGGAGTACATCTCCCATCTAGTTTCAACCTGAGCTCCTTGGATACATTTGAAAATTATAAACATCCAAATACTCATAAATGAGATTAAGAGGGATTTTTACCAGACCATATATTTTGGGGAATCTCAAAATTCAATAGGATTTATGGTGATCTATTGATGATGTATCATGAAACCTAAACATATTCTCCCCAGAATGGTTTAGGGAGCTTAGCCAAACTCATCATGCTTCCGACCTTCACCACAATGCTTCTATTCATCCTTTCGTCAACTCCGTTGTATTGTGGGGTTCATGGGACCTTCCTCTCATGTCTGATGCCCTCACTCCTACAGTAGGCATCAAATTCAATAAGTGTGTACTCTTCTATTTTTTCTAAACGAAGACACTTAAGCTTCCTTCCAGTTTCATGATCCATAGGGGTGTGGAACATCTTGAAGTAGTCCAATACTAGGTCCTTCATCCAAAAGAAGAACACAAACAACATTAAAGATGCATAATCAATAATGGAAAGAAAATATATGTTTCCTCCAAGTGAATCCACCTCTAGGGGTCTGCATGAAATAGAGTGCACCTGATCCAACAACCCTGATCTCCTTGATATGTTATTATTGAATGAGTCTCTATGATACTTCCCATACAAAGAGTATTTACAAGGATCAAGTGATGCATCCTAATCAATATTGATGTACTTATTCTTTGTCAGGGTAGATAACCCTCTTTCACTTATATGGATGAGTCTCCTATGCCAAATATTTGATGACATCTCTCCTTCCACCATGTTTAGTCTGTATGAAAATATTTTCACATGATTTTTTTACAACATACTAAATATGTGTCCTCAGGCGATGATGATGTGTCATTTTATCATCTTTCATGCTCCATTACTCATGATGTTGTCATATCCCTGTCGATCAAAGGCTATACCTGATAATAGGTTGAGTCGATGACTTGGAACACGCCAAACATCCTTCGGGGTGATTTTGAATCCAACATTCATCTTGACATGGATATCACACACACCAAAAATCTCCACCAAACTAGTATTCCCCATATCGACTACACCAAATTCAGTAATTTGATAAGTCAAAAAATACTCATGATGTGGAGTTATGTGGTATGATTTTGCATTATCGACCACCCATTCTGTGTCTTGTCCTAATGTATGAAGGCATGTCTATTCTTCATATTTGGAGAAAATAATGACTTCTTGAGTAACAATCACATGTGCATCTCCATTTCTTTCTTTCTGGATTCTACTTTGACCCTTTTCCTATAGAAACTTTCCGCAATTATTCATCATGTGTCCCTCCATGCCTGAAATGGTAGCATATGTATATTGGACTACTACCATATATGGGCCTTCCTCATTTCTTTATTCAACCTCTATTTCCTACCCTACAACATCCTCCTTGTTTTCTCTCCCAAATCAACATAATTAGTGCTTGCATCTAGTTGTAACTCGCATCCTACCTTCGATCTTCCTCGTTGAATAGTGCATCTTTTGCCATCACCATGGTAAGAAAGTCTCTAGGATCTGAGTTGCTTAATGAGATGAAAATCGTATCCCAGCTATTGGGAAGTGTACAGAGTTAGTGGCTCAAATGATCTTCATCATATAGTTTCTTACCTACTACCACCAATTGATTTTCCATACTTTGGAACTCACTATTATGTTCTGATATCGATCTTCCACTCTGTAGTTGAAGATTCATCAACTAATTCGACAAGAGTATCTTGTTTTGAGTGGTCTTCGATTGGAATATATTTTCCAAGTTTGTACAAATTTCATATACAACAGTCTCTTGAGAAACGTGGTAGAAAACACTAAGATCAATCCATTGGATGAATTGACATATCATTTACTTGTTTAGCTTCTTCCACTCCACTTCCATGGTGGCATCGGGGTTCAATCCCTTATTTTAAATGGGGATAAAAACATCCTTCAAATTAAGGAGATCTTAAATTTGAGATTTAAAAATGGATTTATTTGAAGAAGTCAATATTATCATCCCTCCCATGGATGGTACTTCCATTTGATTTCGATTCAGATAAAATTGGTGTAGAATATGGAAAAAATGAGTTCACTGTTGTGTCCGAAATAGTCAAAAATGGTAGAATTGACTACTAGATCATTGAAATAGGATACTAATTAATCAAGATATGATCAAAATAGTATCAATGGTCGAGATTATTTGATGAAATGGCGAGGATGTGGCATGCTAGAGAAGTTACCAGAAACTAACCAAAAAAGTCATCGGCACCAGAATAGTACCTTCTTCTCTGGAAAGGGGGTACTATAGCACCCAAAGTTTGACCAATATTTGAATGGACCTATGATGCTCATTTTAGATCCATTTCCATTGGAGTTTTCAATGTTGGAATCATCTCGATATCGGATTTCAGAATCTTCCTTCAAAACATGATTCTAGGAAACTAGAAATTTTGGGTCACCAAAAGATTTCCACTACCCTTCATTGTTTCACCAGAAGAGCCTTTGACAACACGTTGTGGTTCACCGACCATGAAGATAGATAATAGAAAAATAAATTGGAATAAAATGGGCTTCATTTTACTTGAACAATGCTTCAAAAACTCTCTCTACACCTCTCTCACATGGAGCTCTCAAGGCTCTCTTGGCATGAAGAGATATCATGACTTATATTTTATGATGATGAAATCTCCCCAAGGCTTCCTTAAATAGTCATGGGGGGAGGTTTCAAGTTTGACACAACTCCCACCAATCCCCTACTAACCATTGGACTTCAACAATGGTGGCCTATATTGTAGAGAGCCAAAGCTTGACGTACATCGACATTACATTACTTTTTCGGAATACTTAATACATAAAAAAACAGACATACAAGGACAGTAATAGTTTAGTGCCATTGGAAACTCAGAACATAATCTTCTAATCATGGTGAAAGATCTTCAACATCTCCCATAAAGATCATCCCCTTTTGTTTGCTTACCTAAAATCCTTTATTTATATACTATGGAAAAGAAAACATATAAAGGGTGAGATCAAATGATCAGTAAGGGTAAGCGTGGAGAAAATAAAACAAACCACATACATTTGAACATAAAAACATGAACACAATGTTTAAACATCAAGATCTTGAGAAATTACATAATACATAGCAATATGTAAGTCATAGATCATAAAGAAACATTAATCCTGATAAAATAGCATGGGAATAAAACACGTGATTGTGGAAACCATTATGCACGTGATATGATTTCCATAGTAGCCAAGGCATTGCTGCCAAGACCATCTTAGTGGACAAAGTCCTTTACTGAACCGGGTTTACTTTCCGTTCCAGCCCTGTATTACTGAACCAGATTTACTTTCCTTTTCAGAAATTTCTATCTCATGATAAGTAAATCATTACCTAATGCATTGGAGGGAGATATAGGTCTTACCCATCTCCTAATGAAATCATTCATTCGTGTGCCACAAAATCATAAATCAAACATCATAGCATAACCCATGTAATAGAATGGGATTCTTAAACATCATGCCATCAAAACACAATCCATATAAAACAAATAGATATTTCATCATAAGAAAAGTAAAACTGTGTAAATCAAAGAGACATTATACTTGAAACATACACATATGAAATAATGTCATATTATATGGAAAATAGTTTTGATAAAACACTTGAAATGAATTCTTGAGGAAAATATCCTTTCTTATTTAAAATCTTTTTATTTTCACAAAATTCCATGCAATTTTAAAATAAAAGGATTTTTTTGAAAATAGTCATCAAATATTGTAGAGTAAGATTAATGAAAATAAGGCAATATAAAACCATAAAAACCCGTTCATGTTGTCTAAGTTAAAAAAACATTCTCCACGTACTTTTAACAGAAAAGTCAAAAAAGTACCACGTATGGTAAACAAAAGCAAGATTCCTTCCATAACACAAAGTAAAAGTCAAGATGGGTAAAAATTACTTTAAACATACATGGGAGAATATTAAGCACTTTATGAAAACATTTTTATGGACATGGATGAAAAATATAGCCCCAGTAAATACTTACATATGAGCAATCATGGATAAAAATGAGATTGAAAAATTATCCCATACAAATATCTTTTTGAAAATAAAATAGATCACTTATGTGTATTCACTATAAGGTCATGTAAACAACGTATAAATACAAGATAAGCTATAAAAATTCATTTCTCACAAAATCAAAGAATGAAATAAACAAGAAATAGAAGATCAACCCAGAGAACGGAAATTGGGTTAAGAAGTTCCCTTACCTCGTGTCCATCTTGACTCGATCGTTCTTTAATATCCTGAATAATAAACCAAAGTAAATTTATAATTGCTTAAGAACCTTTTTCAAATTTATTATTCCTTTTATATCACTTATTACCATGTTATAAAGATTATGTAACCAATTATGTTAATAATGTTCGTTTAGTCGATATTTGGTACTTGAGTCAAAAATGGACTTCTTATAGTTACATGTTGTTCATGTGGTCAATGGTTAATTATATACAGAATTATATTCATGATTTAAATATCATATATATCATATATATCCATCATATACATGTATTTATAATATTACATAACATATGGAGGTAAGAAATGAAATGCACCGTTCATGGAGACGGTAAGTCGTACGTACACACGAACGGTACTTTCATTTCTATTTTTTATTTTAATGGAATTAAAACATAATGATATATAGGTATATTATAATTCCAGTACAATATCATAAATAATATCATTAACTACATCCTTTATACATCCCAAATAAGGCATTAACGAATCACATCACTTTGAGGGGATGGTAGTCCGCACTTCCTCCAATGAGATTATCGTATTTACCGACTATGGAAACCATAAAGGCTTGATATAATTGGGAATTAAAGAAGAATAATAAAATAATAATTAGAATATGTATTATATATAAATACAGTGCCATCATAATGTCCACCATGAGAGGCGTTAGGGGAAAATCGAACAATCATCGTTTCGTGAGGTGTTAGTTTTCCATCCATAGAAACATTATGTTCTTCATCCATTAGATGGAGGTGTGTGTTAGTGTAGTTCTAATAATTCTCATAACAACATCCGATTATACTGAGGATACTGGGTTTTTTACAAAAGAATGGTTTAAAAAGAGTTTAGGGGTTGGAGAATTAGAATAAAATAAAACAATTTAAGATAATCTGTTACCTTTAATTTGGGTAACTTCCTTTGGTTTGAACAAAAAGGACTTCTTGGAGTGCCTTATGCCTAATGTAAGGATTATAAGGGGAGTAAAAAGGATGTATAGAGATTAATTGGTAAGAGTTTGGATAAAGAAAATGGCCTGAGAGGTGTGAGGAATTGGATAGAAATGGTATTCTTTTATAAGGGAGAGGCGGTGCTCTTTAGGAAAGAGTGAAAATATTATTTTATAATATAATGATATTTGGTTTCTAGTGGTCAAAAATAATTATAGTCTAAGATAAGATGACTCATGGTCAAAATATAATCATCCAATAATAATTGGAAATGTTTTGGATAATATTTCAATCATTATAATCTTATTTATTTAAATCATTTATTAATGAGGTAAACACTGCATCATTATTGTGTCATTAATAATTTAATTCATTTGATGTCTAAAAATTATAAAACAAACACCCTGATTTAGGAAATATTTTTATCTTTCCAATGAATATTTATATTCTAAACGATAATTTATATATCCCCTTATAAAAATTAATCACTAAAATATTTTTGTTAATGTCACTTTTGTCTTTACATTAAATTAATTGATCTAATGTGTCATTGTCTTTCATAAGTGGCTCCATGGGGTCCCAAAACCGACCCAAGGATTCCCATGGTCGGACATTACTCATCCAATAAGATTTGGATATGTTTTAAGGAAATTTTTAATTATTATAATATTCTTTTAACCTTGAATTACCCTATTTACCTTTAACCACGGTAAATAAAAGTCAAAAGTTACTATTCACCAAAAATTATTTTCATCTTATTGAACCACATTTTACTTCTTGATAAAAACCATGTATGTCGGATTTTTGAAACTCAATTCCCAGAAGTGGTAAAATTTCATTTTAATGAAAGATTCAGTTTTTTTAACTACCACTAAGTGGTTTCACTATTCATTAAAAATTGAAGTTTTTCAGAAAAATACCAAAAATTCAGCCTAAGATATATTTGATATTCCAAATTCAAAAATGATGTCCATTTTTCCAAATTAAAAACATTGAATTGGAATTAATTAATTTTAAAATTAATTCTTGTTATCAAATAGCGTGTTTTTATGAAACAATAACTATCAAAAGATCATCACTTGTTTATGTCCAATTTCAAAGTGAAATTAATTCCAATGACAATAATTTGATTAAATGGTAAAAATATATTCTAATTACACTTTAAAACCAATTAAAAATATAATCTATCCATATAAATTATTGCGATGAAAAAATTTGTTTTTAATTAAAATATAGCGTGTTTTTACTATTCATCAATATATGAAAGTTATCAGAATAATATGAAAAATTTATCCAAATTAAATTTTTATATCCTTATTCCAAGGAAGAATTTTATTTTTTCATTTTGAACTTATAAATATGTCAAAAACTAGAGTTAAAGTGGATGCGCCATCAAAAGGCGGCAAAACTGCATTTTTTGAAAAATACTTATTTTACACGAAAAATTTATTTTATTCTCATACCTTGTTCTAGAAAATATGTAAGATGAATAATAATGTTATAAAATTAAAATTTTAGTTAATACTATTCATAATGGATAGTGCATAATAATATTATAACAATATATCGTTTTTAGTGAAACCCGGTATTGCGTACTACACACGCTATCAAAGAAGGTCGTGATTCTGTGTAATGCAAGCCAAGTCAGGGTTTTGTGTTGTGAAAGACTCCTTTGTTGTTTCTTATAATAGAATCCAACCATATTTCATTTGTACATTGAATATATATATATATATACACACTCAATGTTGTGTATAATGACTACTATCAAACAAACTTGAAATTGTGTGTAACACAATCCAAGAATAGTGTTGCGTATAATGCATGCTAATACAGTATTGTGTATAGCACAAGATAATCATGGTGTAGCATAAAACACATGAAATCAAATAAATTAAAATGATTACTTATCATAAAATCCCAGGGTGTTACATTCTACCCCCCTTAAAATGAATTTCACCCTCAAAATTCATCGGGGTTATAAATGGTTTAATACTTGAAAGTTTCTTGAATAGAACCCCACATCGTAAAAAGGGAACACCAAAATATATCTTTGAAAACTAATGTATGAAATGTAACGGCTACCCAAAATAACCAATCACTGGGTTTCTACATAGGAGAACACAGGTGAAAATATGGATATGGAAGAAAAATATAACAATCATGTTCTGATGGAGAGTGGTAGAGAATAGGGCTATAAAAAATCCAACAATCACAAAGCCATAGATTTGTGATGATATAAGGTGCCATCTGATTCATCAGATATAAGAGTACTGGGACAAATTTTTTGGAATTCAAGATAATTTCCCTAATGTTGAAGAATTTTTCAATTTAAATAAATTATTACTTGATTTTGGTACAATCTCATTGTTGTTCATGTCTTGAACAATTTCCACTTCATCTCTTAAAGAAATGAAGTCGAATTTGTTTTCCATGAAGTGTTAGCGGATCATGAGATAGAATGATAGGTCATTCCATCGGTCTCGAACATAAGGTTAGAAAAAGTTATATACATAAGTCCATCTATGGTGATATTATTCGTATATGGTTCTAAAAATGGACTTATACTTCATCTATCATACTGCTTAATAAAATAAAACTAGTTTCTACTAACCATGGACTTCTTGTTGGCCAGTGGTAGGCGATAAAGGCCTGTCTCACATCAGTTGTGGGTTCGATTCCCACAGCCTTGTCCGACATGACGGGTTGTCACTCGTCCTGCAGGTTGTCCTTTTTCTAAAATTACATCATTATGACATTCCATCGATAATATCGAAAATAGTTCTAGCCTTAAACAATAATAAATTATGTTCAATATAATCCATTTCAAATCTTTAGGCTTATCGAAAATACTTCTGTCCATGATTATATTATAAAGAAAATAATTATTAGAAATTTCATCTACCGACCATGTGAATACCATCATTTATCCGTCATTTATCAAAATATATATCTTGTTGATCGAATTACAAAAACATGAATACCTTAATTTTGTATTCTCTTGAAAAATGAATACCCATTGAATCGTAGTGAAAACATGAATGCGGTCAAAAGTTAACTCTTTCCACATACCAAATCCAAAAATTCTATATACTCAAACCAGGATATAACTTTTTCCTTATATTACTCATGAGGTCATGAATACTATCAAACATATTATTTTCTCTTTATCCCTTCATTATGTGCATATCATCTGTTTTCCAAAAACATTTCAATCACTTTTCATGGTCATCGATGCCATATTATTATGGAAAACCACAGTAGACCAATATATAGGTATTCCAATATACCATAAAAGTACCTCAACAACATTATTCATGAATACCAATACATAAACACTTAAAACCATCCTCTTCAATGATTGTCTTGGAATAAGTCCTTCCTTGATTTAGAAGTAACCTCTTAGGTCAGGGCATTGAGTTGGGTAATACCCATATTCTCCACAGATAAGACATTGAACTCCATAACATTCTATCACTCTATGACCCTTCTTTCCACACAGATAACATCTTCCCCTCCATTTGAGGTATTCCTCAAGGTTATTATTCCTTTCTTTAGAAATCTCAATCTTCCTTTCTCTATGTTCCTCACTATGCGAACATGCATAAAATTCCATCTTCCTCTTATTTGATGACTTAGGAATACAACTAAAGTTCACCTTGTTAATCATATATCGAGATGACTAATTCGTCATAATCACAATATCTTCCTTTCCAGGCGTTACATAATTTCTTTGATCGTAGTCACCAATTTGTCTGTTGGAATCAATGTTAACTGAATTCTTTCTTGTTCCCTCCATTGACTAAGACCAGAAACCACAGTGTAAGAAACAGTTAAAATAACGACGAACCACATAATAAAAAGTCACTTATGGGATGTCTAACTTATCAAAAATTCCTTAATCCATGAAACCTTAGGTTCGTCCTTGGTTATTCATGATCGTCAATATAATTCTAGGACTCTAACCTATATGTGTACTTAACCTTAGGGACATAACTAGACTTACCTTAGAAATATCTATAGGGATATCACTAAAGTTTTTGAATCCTAGTTTCCAAAGGATGACTAAACTTTTCCTCTCATACCAACTGTAGAGACCCAAATCTTGACGTACATGGACATTACATTACTTTTGCGGAATACTTAATACATAACAAAAACAGACACATAAGGACCATAATAGTTTAGTGTCTTTGGAAACTCGGAACATAATCTTCTAATCATGGTGAAAGATCTTCAACATCTCCCATAAAGATATTCCCCTTTTTTTCTTACCTAAAAACCATTATTTATATCCTGGGGAAAAGAAAAAATATAAAGGGTTAGCTAAAATTCTCAGTAAGGGTAAGCATGGAGAAAATAAAACAAACCATATACATTTGAACTTAAAAAGATGAAAACATTGTTTAAACATCAAGATCTTGAGGAATGACATAAAACATGGAAATACGTAAGGCATAGATCATAGAGAAACATTAATCCGGATAAAATATCATGGGAATAAAACATGTGATTGTGGAATGATTAAGCACATGATATGATTTCCATAGTAGCAAAGGAATTTCTGCCAAGACCGTCTTAGTGGAAAAAGTCCCTTACTAAACCGGGTTTACTTGTCATTCCAGCCCTGTATTACTGTACCAGATTTACTTTCCGGTTCATCCATGTCTATCTTATGAGATATAAATCTTTACCCAATTCATTGGTGGGATATATAGGTCCCACCCATCTCATAATTAAATCATTATTTCGTGTTCCACAAAATCATAAATCATACATCACAGCATAACCCATGTAATAGAATGGGATTCTTAAACATCATGCCATCATAATATAATCCATATAATAAAAATGTATATTTCATCATAAGGAAAGTGAAACCATATAACTCATAGAGACATTATACTTTAAACATACACATATGAAATAATGTCATCTTAGATGGAAAATTGTTTTGATAAAACACTTGAAATGAATTCATGAGGAAAATATCCTTTCTTCTTCAAAATCATTTTATTTTCACAAAATTCCATGCAATTTTGAAAGAAAAGGATTTTTTTTTAAATTAGTCATGAAATATTTTAGAGTAAGCTTCATGAAAATAAGGCGTTATAAAACCGTAAAAACCCATTCATGTTGTATAAGTTAAAAAAAACACTCTTCTAGTACTTTTAATGGAAAAGTAAAAAAGTACCACGTATGGTAAACAAAAGCAAGATTCCTTAAATAACACAAAGTAAAAGTCAAGATGGGTAAAAATAGATTTAAACATACATGCGAGAATATTGATCACTTTATGAAAACATTTTTATAGACATGGATGAAAAATATAACCCCAGTAAATACTTACGTATAAGAAATCTCAGATAAAAATGGGATTGAAAAATTGTCCCTTACAAAGATCTTTTTGAAAATAAAATAGATCACTTATGTGTATTCACTGTAAGGTCATGTAAAGAAAGTATAAATACATGATAAGATATAAAAATTAATTTCTCACATAATCAAATAATGGCATAAAAAAGAAAGAGATGATCAACCCAGAGAACGGAAATTGGGTTAAAAACTTCCCTTACATCGTGTCCGACTTGACTCGGTCATTATTTAATCTCCTGAATAAAAAACCAAAGATAGTTTCTAATTTCTTAAGAACCTTTTTCAAATTAATTATTCCTTTTATATCACTTATTACCATGTTATAAACATTATGTAACCATTTAAGTTAATAATGTTCGTTTTGTCGACATTTGGTACTTGAGTCAAAAATGGACTTCTTATAGTTACATGTTGTTCATGTGGTCAAAGGTTCATTATATATAGAATTATATTCATGATTTATATATCATATATATCATATATATCCAGCATATACAGGTATTTATAATATTACATAACATATGGAGGTAAGAAATGAAATGCACCGTTCTTGGAGACGGTAAGTCGTATGTACACACAAATGCTACTTTCATTTATATTTCATATTTTAATGGAATTAAAACATAATGATATATAATTATATTATAATTCTAGTATAATATCATATATAATATCATTAACTACATCCTTTATACATCCCACATAAGGCATTAACGAATCACATCACTTTGAGGGGGCGGTAGTCTGCACTTCCTCCAATGAGATTATCGTATTTACCCACTATGGAAACCATAAAGTCTTGATATAATTGGGATGTAAAGAAGAATAAGGAAATAATAAACATTATATGTATTATATATAAATACGGTGTCATCATAATGGCCACCATGAGAGGCGGTAGGAGAAAATCAAACAATCGTCGTTTCGTGAGGCGTTAGTTTTCCATCCACAGAAACATTATGTTCTTCATCCATTAGATGGATGTGTGTGTAAGTGTAGTTCTAATACTCCTCATAACAACATCCTAGTATACTTAGGACACTGGTGTTGTTACAAAAGAAAGTATTAAAAAGAGTTTAGGGGTTAGAGAAGTAGAATAAAAGAAAACAATTTAAGAGAATCTGTTACCTTTAATTTGGGTAACTTCCTTTGGTTTGAACCAAAAGTAATTCTTGGAGTGCCTTCTACCTAATTTAAGGATTATAGGGGGGGGATAGGGATGTATAGAGATTAATTAAGAAGATTTTTTATGAGGCAAATGACTTGAGATGTGTGAGTAATTGGATAGAAATGGTCTCCTTTTATAAGGGAGAGGAGGGGTACTTTAGGAAAGAGTGAAAATATTATTTTATAATATAATTATATTCGATTTCTAATGGTCCAAAAATCATTATAGTCGAATATAAGATGACTCATGGTCGAAATATAATCATCCAATCAGAATTGGACATGTTTCAGATAATATATTAATCATTATAATCTTATTTATTTAAATAATTTATTAATGAGGTAAACACTGCATCATTATTGTGTCATAAATAATATAATTCATTTGATGTCTAAAAATTATGAAAAAAAATACCATTATGTAGGAAATAGTTTTATCTTTCCAATGAATATTTATAGTCGAAATGATAATTTATATAGCCCCTTATAAAAATTAATTACGAAAATATATTTGTTAATGTCAAATTTGCCTTTACATTAAATTAATTAATCTAATGTGTCATTGTCTTTCATAAGTGGCTCCATGGGGTCCCAAAATCGACCCAAGGATTCCCATTGTTTGAAATTACTCATCAAATAATGTTTGGACAAGTGTTAAGGTAATTTGAATTATTATAATATTCTGTTAACCTTGAATTACCCTATTTACCTTTAACAACAGTAAATAAAAGTCAAAAGTTACTATTCACCAAAACTTATTTTCATCTTATTGAACCAAATTTTACTTCTTTATAACAACCATGTATGTAGAATTTTTTAAATTCAATTCACAGAAGTGGTAAAATTTCATTTAAATGAAAGATTCAGTTTTTTTAACTACCACTAAGTGGTTTCACTATTCATCAAAAATTGATGTTTTTCAGAAAAATAAAAAAAAATTCAGCCTAAGCTATATTTGATATTACAAATTAAAAAATTGATGTCCATTTTTTCAAATTCAAAACATAGAAGTGGAATTAGTTAATTTATAATTAATTCCCATTATCAAATAGCGTGTTTTTAAGAAACAGTAACTATCAAAAGATCATCACTAGTTTATGTCCAATTTCAAAGTGAAATTAATTTCAATGACCAAAATTGGATTAAATTGTAAAAATATATTCTAATTAAACATTAAAACCAATTAAAAAGATAATATATCCATATAAATAATTGCAATGAAAAAAATTTGTTATTAATTAAAATATTGCGTGGTTTTACTATTCATCAAAATATGAAAGTTATCAAAATAATAAGAAAAAAATATCCAAATCTAATTTTTATATCCTGATTCCAAGGAAGATTTTTATTTTGTCATTTTTAACTTATAAACATGTCAAAAACTAGATTTAATGTGGGTGCACCATCAAAAGGCGGTGAAATTGCATTTTTTGAAAAATACTTATTTTACCCTAAAAATTTATTTTATTCTTGTACCTTGTTCTAGAAAATAAATATGATGAATAATAATGTTATAAAATTTAAAAATTAGTTAATACTATTCATAACAGATAGTCCATAATAATATTATAACAATATATCGTTGTTTAGTGAAACCTGGTATTGCGTACTACACACGATATCGAGGAAGGTCGCGATTACGTGTAATGTAAGCGAAGTCAGGGTTGCGTGTTGTGCAAGACTCATTTGTTGTTTTGTATAACATAAGCCAACCATATTTCATTTATAAGTTGAATATATATATATATATACACTCAATGTTGCGTAGAATGACTACTATCAAATGAACTTGAAATTGTGCGTAACACAATCCCAGAATAGTGTTTTGTATACTGCAAGATAATACAGTGTTGCATATAGCACAAGATAATCTTGGTGTATTATAAAACACATGACATCAAATAAATTAAAAATAATACTTATCATAAAATTTCGAGGTGTTACATATATATTCTTCATGTGTAAAATCCTTTGTTGAAGTAGCCAAGGGTCCGGTGAGGTAGGTGCCCGAGCCACCTACCAAGGCAGCATGAAAATCACAAGTTTCAACAAGAGTGTATGCCAATTCTATGTATTTTCATCCAATTATACTAAAAAAATTATTCGTGCAATTTGTGTTACTAGTGTGGGTTGAATCCACAAACTCATATGGTTTTACAAGATGAGATTTTATTTTGACTACCTTGAACCCCCTCACTTTTAAATGCTTTCCCTATATTAACCATAACCAATAAATGCACCATAGTTCTCTAATTCAACATTATCATATAGATTCTCCATGAACTCTCATCCGTTGCGGTATCAGCTCGCCAGTCTTATTAGTCGGCATTGTCATCACCCTCCCGTGTTGGTATCCTAATGGAAACACTATGTTGGGCCCCATTTGGCAATATTTTGTATAGGTGAACATTTAAGAGAAACCTTGGGGTTTCTTACATTCAACCTAACCCTGTAATGGGTGGGGAGAATTCTTCATGACCTGTTACAGGTATGGGCGGACCTAGAATGACCTGGGGCTGCCCATTTTGGGTCATATAGAGGCCCCAATAATTTTATAGATATTATAGGGTGGAAAAAACCTTGGAAAAACATATATATACATAAATATATTTCAAAATAAGTTATATATTTCTGGAATATATATTTTAAAAAATTAAATTTTTGACCAACTGAGGATTTTAATTGAACTAAAATTTCAAATATAATTATTTTAATTCAAATTATTCCCTCAATATAATTTTAGTGAATTTTTTTATTAAACATTTACTTTAGAATTTTCTTATCTTGATAAAATACCATCCCATTATTGTCTGGAGTTCAATTTATTTTATTTTTTATTGTAATTGATTGTGATGCATATAATTAATTAATTAAAAGATGATATGTGCATCGTCTATGTTGATTATTATATGTATAAGAGCCTCTACATCTATCAGTATTATTTTCATATATTTTTTACTCTCAATACTCCCTCAAATGTATCTATGTATACATATATTCAGACTATATGTTCATAAGATGAAGTCCAAGTTGAGACACAATGGTATTCCAGATGAGATAGTGATACATTAGACAAGGGTATGATATGCAATGAGTCAATATTTGAATTAGGTATTATACCACTCTGGTCTGGGTTAACTCGTTGAGTATAAATATAACAACCAATATCAAATTATCAAGAATAATTACATATTTTATTAAATTTAATAAATTTTTATTATATTTATAAATATTCTATATTATGAAATCACATAAAATAATAAAAATAAAATGAATAGAATAAATCTAATTATTACGTGGTGACTGTTTTTCTATTGTATAGTCAGTTAATAGTTTGATCATAGAGTATAAGCATATTAGGTATGAAATGATTGCACTTTTTCAAGAAATTTTAAAACCATCAATGAAATATTATGTCGCAATTGTGTTCTGTTATTTTAATTTGAACATAGATAGGTGTATGAGGTGCCTGTCTTCCCTAGTTAAGGGGTCCCTTAATACTAGGGAGTTATTATGAAATCAAAGGGTTTAATTAACTATATATGTATGAAAATAATTTTCTATAGCTACATTTTTTTCATATTTATATGCAAAGGGTGAGTAAATCAAGTTTATGATTTTTAGAAGTTTGGACTTCACTCTACAGATCAAGGATCTACAAGTCAATGTGTTTTGTCTAGCATGTTCCTACAATGTAACTCTCTGATTAGTGGTGTATCCATAGCTTGTATACTATGAAGATAGGTTTCAAGGATCATTCCCACAAGAATAATCCAATGATATAGTATTCTAATTCTAACAGTGAGGGATACATGGGTTCGATAAAATAGTAGTAGATGTTTAGTTATTTAACTAATTGGTAATGCTTAATTGGTAATCAAGAATATATTAACAATATAATATTATTTATTTTTATAAAAAAAAAAAAAAAAAAAAATAAACATCAATTATTATTGGACACCTGAAATATCGTAACCATCACAGTTTTACTATGTTTAGTACATGCACTTGTACAAAGTAGTATGACATTAGAAATTCAAGGCACCAAATTCCTCGATAAATTTTGAGACACCCTAAGAATAGAGTGTAGGGAATAAATATATAGGTGACTCATACATGACATATTTTATGTTTTCAATTTAATTATATAATAAATTTTCTATTTTTTTAGAGATAACAGTGAAATATGGATGATTTTTCATATTGTCTCATCTTTGAGAAGCTTGTGAGGAGAAAATAAAGAATGACATGAGTAGTGTGATAGTTACATTAGATAAATTTAAATTAAGTGATGTATAAATCTCTTTAAATGCATTCATTTCAAATATTTTATCCCAAATACTTAATTTTTTTATGGTTATAAAAGGAAAATTATGAAGAAAACACGTTATTACCTTTTAGGTAAAGTTTGATAGGATGATAATAAACTAATGAATGTTTTATCATTATTTATTATGGTGAAAAAATTGAAAGAAAATAATAAAAGGCCAATAGAGAGTATAACATCAATGGAAACATTATAACATCCTTTAATAAAAATAGGAATTAAATATGATTTTATTTTCTATGAATGTAGTGGGATAATAATATGGAAGTCAAAATCAATTAACTGAATTAAAGAAGCATGAATTCACTTATTATTTAGGATTATTAATCATGATTTGGAAGGATTATAACATAATTCTTTTTTATTAAATATAATATTTCTATCACATATGTGTATTGAAATAAAATATCCTAGTAAGAATAGAAACATTAAAAAAATTAATTTGTTTTCTACAAGCAACTAGAAAAGGGTGATTTATATGTCTGTAGAATAGAAACATTAAAAAAATTAATTTGTTTTCTACAAGCAACTAGAAAAGGGTGATTTATATGTCTGTAGTGATCATTAAAAAACGTCTATATTTCAACATTTAAGGATTATCTTTGAAATTTGAATGAGTATTACTAAAATAATTATCTCACAAGTTCATTGGACACAAATATTAAATATTAAAATTTTTAATGATTTTTTTGGTACGTAATACTCAACGAATAGATTAATAATATTTGAATCATTGGAATTAAATGATGAATATAAAATATTAGGCATATCTTTACATTTTTTTGGAACGATATTTCTTTTTCAAGAAAAAATTATAGTTTTCAAGGATTTAACCATTATAGTATTTAGACTCTTTGGATCTAATGGCCATTTGTATAGTCTACATATTGACTCATACAGTTTTTGATAAATAATCCTTTAGCAATAATGGTATGCCACAAAACATTTGGAAATAGCTTAACTAGATAGAATTTAATATTCCATGAAAAATATAGATTTAAACATATAAACATCATAATATTTCATTATGTGTTTTATGAAATATAATAATGAATTATGAAATATGCATAGTCAGAAGATATGAGTTTCTTTAGGCCCATGTTTCGAAAAATATCTTCCCCAAGCGTTCATGGAGCATTGAAATATAGTGTGGAGTAATTCTTAAATGCACATTTCCTTATACACATCAATTATATGATGTTAGTAAGGAGGTTTGATAATGATTCTTACATGAAATAATTGATCTAGAAAAAAACATTCATGTAGTAATACATAAATACCCATTTCCTTGTACACATCAGCATCATGATGTAAGTGGAAGGTGAATTAATTTTTAGCCTAATATTCCTCGAAAAAAATAAATTATTATTCAGTACATGATTAAAAAATTATGGCGTTATCCTTAAACCATATTCCAACTACAAAAAAATTGGATATTTTACAAGTTATAGTAGGAAAAAATTCCAGAATGTCATAATAATGTGTGTTAATATGTAAAGAGTATGATATGTATTTAAACAATTTTTCATCAATATAAATAGAATATAAATCTTAATTAAATTAGTGAACATGTCTATTTGAGATAGTGGGAGTAATATTAAAATTATTTTAGTCAATGATAAATATTCAAAAATATTTTTCATAACAAAAAGTACAACAAGAGTTCATAGAAAAGGAATGTTCTAGAGGAAAATACTGCATAGGAAGGATAAAATAATTGTAATGGTTTTTTATTCCTCATGAATGGTGATACATTATCGCATCCTAATAATAAATCCTACATGTAATTAGTAGATTATAAAAATATATGGTTGAAAATAAATATTAAAATTCTATAATATATTCCATGTATCATATTATAGGGGTTTATTATTTTTAACACTACAATGGGTATTCATGTGAGACTATACTTGGGTGGTACAATCGTGGTACCAATAAGGCTCAATTTTGTATACCAATATATTATTCCTAAATTTTTTATAATATTATTTATCATAGCTAATTTCGGTGGTCTTTAAAATAGGTAATTTGATATAAAGATCGCTAATAATGGAAGGCGTCAATATTATGAAACCAGAAAGGGTTGGTGACACCAAAGAATTTAAAAAGGGGTCCAAATTCATCAAAATACCATTTTGGATTGAAGTGAACAAAAACATCATAGAATATTCCTTTGGAATGAAATTTTTTCCATGAGTCTACAATGTGTTAGTGGGAGTCTGATTATTTCCCATGTAAAATATGTTTGAAAACATATAGAATATCACAATTGGCCTTGCAATTTGTTAAAACCAGAATGAAAGTAATTATCCCAATATTAACATAATGTACCAACCTATGTTTTCGGTAGGAGTATATACTAAGTTAGATCTAAGGGTTTCTTAGATATAGTAAATAGTATATATACTAAAAATTTACTAAAAAATAAAAGATGGAATAATTCAAGAGATAATTGTTACCAAATTCACATGGAAAAATATCCCCAATAAGACATACATAGGGAATTTAAATAGATTAATGTGGTGAGTAAAATTATATAAAATATAGTGATCTATTTATCACATAGTACACAATTTGAAATAAATATTATATTTTAAACAAATATTATATGTTTGGAAAATATTAGTTGTATCTAGGAAAACTACATTAGAAGATTTTAGAATTATCAAGTTGTACTTGTGAATGATAAAATTATTTTTACCTTGTATATGGAGAGGAAATGATACTAGTTTTTAGGGGAAAAAACTATTATTATTTTATATGAAAATGATCTAATATCAAAACTTGGATAATGTGATGAGAAGTAGAAGCTCATTCATGACAATTGTTTTCATATCTATAAATACCGAGTGTATTAGGAATTTTGATGTAGCTAAGGATGTATTGTAAAATATGAAATGTTTTGTTATACTTCATAGAATATAACCTTTTAAGTAATGTATTATCATAATATTAATTATGATAATACCCCGGTAGGTACTATCCAATATTTCATGTTATGACAGTGGATAAAAGGAAAATACTGGAAGATAACATCTATTTAGGAGTCTTAATTATTGAGGCGAGGTCACGAATAACAGAGTTTCCATGCCATAGAAACATTGAATAACTAATGACTAAATCCATAACTTTATATAAATATGATTTTATGATATGACGAAAAAAAATTACTGTTAAAATGTTTTCTCTTGTGAATGTTGGAATGTTTTAATAGTGGGTGCCTTCGACCCAACTTGAATAGTACTTATAGATTATTATATTTTGTATATAGAGAGTTATGTATTATATATAATTAAAATAATCATGTTGATATTTCTCCATCCACAATTTATATCGTAATATCATTAGATTACCTATCATATCAAAAGTTTATACAAATTTATAGTCTATAATAATAACCTTGAGATGAAATGATAGAAATATATAACATATGTGTAATGTTCTAGATATATCATACTTACTATACACTGATGATGTTTGATGATTATGTTCTATGGGATCATAATAATTGAGTCCTCTTCTCATGAAGTTCTCACTTTGTGATCTCAAGTAGATGAGATCCCGATGAGTGACCTACTAATGGAATATCCACATGTTTCGTGTATCATTTTAGTTCCTATATTTGAATGAATTTAATGATCTACTGACATGAGAATATTATCATTCTATTCCAATTGATCAGGTTCATTGATGAAAATCCAGAAAACAATGTCCTTGAAAGTATAGTGAGGTAACTTGTGTTTGGTGAATCATTGGTGGTATGGAGTTGATTAAATAATAAAGACTATTTTATTCTCTTTTGATAGGAAGATATATCTCGAACCTTTTTTATTAGGATTATAATACATATACTATATCCATGGATATGGTAGTAGAAGGTTATTCAATTTAATAAGGTCAATAAAAAATAAATCATGAAATGATGTTTACATAACTGTGCATTATTCTTAGTGATATATCATGAGACAACGATATTATATTATACGACATGTGTTCATAGGATGGATGTGATTTCTATGACTACTAATAATCTATTTAGGGGCCAAGATGGTTTTCTAGACTCCAATTCGGGTCTATGAAGAATATTTATTACTATCAATATATGGTTTAATAGATTCACACATAATGAATATTCCAAACCATGGAATATTCTAGGGAATCAAAGTATAGGATATCCAATTCCCCACCATGGGGACCGAGTGATGTCTTATAATATATGAACTCCAATGAATAAAAAAATTCATATTATTCGATTTTAGAAAAATTGTAATTTAATTTCTTTATTAAATTTATCTAATAGTATTAAAGTAAATACCGAGAAAATATTTCCTGAAAAAATATTATATAAATATTTATTGTTCATTTAAATAGTTTATATAGTTTTGAGTCTGGTTATTGACTCAAATTCATCACATAATTTGTTTAATATATGATAAGTAAGTTATAAATATATAAATGACATTTCAGTGTTAAAAAATTTGTTATATGATGTCTTTTATTGTGATTAATAAATATTAATTGGCTGAGAACGTATTCAAGTATTTTAGAATCTCACTATATGAAGGAGGAAAGGATCACACATGGTTCAAAATTCATTTCTTAATAAATTAGAGCCTCTCTCACTTCCTAGAGAGGGAAGAAGGTGATATGAGGTCCCAATCAACGTTCTTATTCATTTATAGGTGGATTGTTGCTATGATGATTATTAGGAAATCAAAGGGGTTATCATATTTCCATGCAAGCACCTAGCAATTGATAAACAATTCTCCTACTGACATTCAACACATGTTTGGAAGATCCAAAGGGACTCTGATTTGGATCATTTGAGCAACAATCACTGAAAATGAGTGGATGTCTATAACGACTTTGAATCAGGAATGTAATTTTTAATTGTTTTATTTTGTGCTTAATTCCTTCATTTGAAGTCCTAGGGTTGTAACTAGAAATCTCTTCAATGGAGATGGCATATTTATATCAATCATCAGTGAAATATTTTTAAATTCTTTATTTTTTAAGCTTTCACTATACATCTAGTAGCAACATAGATTTCATACTCTAACATATTGGGATAAATTTTGTGATAGGAAGATTATAGGTTCAAAACATGTAAAGGAGACAAGGAAAAAAGTAAATAAAATTCCAAAAAATATCAAAGAATCTCAAAATTGGAATATGAGATATGATGATAAATATATGAATTATTTGGAATTACAAGTGGTAGAACATGTTTTCATGATTGTATATCTATATATATTTGTTATAAGGTTTGGAAAGAAAGTGAAACATAGCCCCTTGTACATTATAACATTTGATATCTTGGAAAGAATTCGATTTCTGGATTACTATATGGAAATGCCTCCATGTCTCACTAAAGTAAATTATGTGATATTTATATCACTGTAAAGGAAATACATTCCCAACACAACACATGTTCTTTATTTAGAATAAAAATAATTTTAAACTAATATATCATACAGTGATGTTCCTATCCAGATTTTTGACACTAGGGAACATGTGATAAGGAATCAGATCACTTTTCTAGTAAAGGTACGTTGGGGGAATCATAAGATAGAAGAGGCCACATGGGAACCTAATGAAGTTATGATGCAACACTACTAAAATAATTTCACGAGGTGACATTTTGGAATGGAATAGGACAATATTTTTTGATGTTGGGAGTAATATAACACCCATAGAATTTACAACATATTTCTTTCCAAATTTGATCTCTTTGATTGATTGCATTACAAAAAACCTTGTGTCTAAAAGAATTGTAAAATTATAGACCACCATAACATTACTATTAAATTAGTGTTTATGAAAAGGAAAAACTAAATTATTAAAAATAATATTTCTTACAAATTTATAAATAAAAACATGTTTTCTAAATTTATTATAAATAGAAAGATAAATAATTTGAATTGAAAAGATATTTTTTTATGAAAAACCCGTTTATATGTGTGTAGTGTGTTTTTTATCTTTATAAATTTAATAAATCTCTTTTAATGAATTATATTAATGAATTATACATATATATATATTTTATATATATTCAAATAAATATTTTATCATTCATTTAAAACTTTTTTAATGTTATGGGATAAGAATATATCATATTGTATTCTATAAAACTATTCTTTCTAGAAAAAAGTTTCATCTCATTTTTCATACTTATTTTAAAAGTAATTTCTGATTATTTTATAAAATTCATTTTGAAAAAAATCTTATTTTACAAATTCAGTATTTATAAAATCTCTTATATTGAATTTTTTATAATTTTCAGAAAACATAATTTTTTTGATGAAATGTAAAAAATAAATAATTTTATTGAAAAATGACTTTTCATTTGAATAATTTACATCGACATATATTTTAAAAAATATTAAAATTAAAACTATTTTAATTATACTTTTATTATCACAATTTTTAACTTTGAAATCAATTTTATGTTTAATTTTTGTATATAAAATTTTAATACTTAAGGAAAAATTTCTTTGGAAAACCATTTTTTCATCACACAGGCTGGTTAAATTTAATGAAATGTTATAATTTTATGAAATAAAATTGTTAAAATGAATTAGTCATTTTTAATTTTCATATTTATAAATAGTTATAAGATTAAATTTATTTTTGGGCATAATTAATAAAAAAAGTAACTATTGTGGTTAAGGTTAAAAATAGATTTATTGGTGGATAAACTAAAAATATATGGAATAAAATAATATATAAATTGTATAATTTATATTTTATGGATATATTTATACCTTATAGAATATATTGTTTTGTAATGGTTCATTTTGGATCAATTTGGAGGTATGAGAACATTTCTATATTTTATTATCTTCAAAAATTCCAAATGAATCCTCTCCCACACTTATGAAAGGATACCCCATGTCCTCATCTCTATACAGTTAGATCTTCCTTTTACATCCAATAAAAACCCAAATAATTCCCTTACATCTCCCCCATGATCTAGATTTATTTTTCAGATCACAATACTATTATATTAAGGATTTTGGTATAAATATAATGACTTCTATGAATAAGAGGTATAATTCATAACCAAGAATCTTAGTTTAATTTCATCCTATAACCCCTTAAAATATTTAATAACTATGATAAAATAATAATAAAAATTTATTCCATATAATTTGTTTTTATAATGTTAATTGTCACGACTCATCATCGGGGCATGTGTCGTGACTACCCCAAGCCCGCCTTCCATAGGCCAGGGGCTGGCGACTAGCACCAAAGGCATAAATCCCGATAAAAAGGGAAGGAATTGCCTTTATAAAAGTAAACAAACACAATAGAGTACACAAGTGAAATAAGCACTATGAAAATCCAAGTACAAGAGTAAGTGATGAAAAGTAAATGGGCCAGTATACCAACCCAACTGAAAGTACAGTATAACTGAAAAGAATTTACAACAATTCTAATGTAAAGCGGCAGCCAATGAGTCGTCCTCCTGATATCCCACCTGAAGGGTGGGTACAAATGATCTCCTCAGCATCTCGGGTCTGACCGTCTGCCCCATGTACGTCCTGTCAGATGATCCACCTCTGGGTACCATCCTGCTCCACAAGACTCCTCCACGATTAGTGTTTTCCATCGTCTGCATCCAACACAACATAGTGCGGGCATAGCCCGTGCAGGGGTGAGCATACGGTACTTAGTAGGGACCCTGAGACCCCCAAAGGGATCCCAGAATCCACGAAGGATAAACTAAAAATGAATTATAAAATCACAAATTATCAACAGACTCTACTTAGGTATATTCTCATACATATACCTAATTCATCAATTCCAGTTTGGCTCCATCTCTTGAGCCCACGCACAACCCAATCCACATAGGAAAAAAGTCAACCCCACCATTGGTAATGATTGCATGTCGAGGCTCATCTCACACATGTATAATACTCATGATGAGGGGTGGATATGATTATATGTAGCCTTTGAATCATCTCCTCTACCGAACCCATGTAGGATCCAATTACGGAATTCATCGCTGCTGAACCCACATAGGATCCAAGTATAGAAACCATCACTACTGAACCCACGTAGGATCCAAGTACATTAATCATCACTTCCAAACCCACAGAGGATACAAGTACAGTCATCCTCACTGCCGAAGCCACGTAGGATCCATGTACAGTCATCATCGTCATCGAACCCATAGAGGATCCCAGCACGGTAGTCGTCGCAGTCACAGCCAGCTCTGGGGTTCCCACACACAGAACGCTTGATTCCGGGAGGGTCCGATCCTCGAGTCAAGAGGGTCAATACATAAAATAGCTCAAATTCTTGATTTGATGTATTTTAAAGATCCATGTCATCAAAAGGAACCCTACGTGACATACGACACGTCAATCGAACACACGGTCTGAGAGATATTGGCTTTTTTGTTCCAGGGGCCCAGTTGGAAAATATGCTCATTCCAAACCCAGCCATTTTCCAAAGTTGTCCAAAACTCACTTAGAGTATCGCAAAAGGACTGTCTCGTCGAAAGGGTCCCAGTGCCACATGGGCTGCGTTGTTCGGATGTGTGGTCTTCAAGATATTCATCTTTGAGTGAAAACATGCCCGAACCGTTAAGCCCAGTGGGCTGGCAGTTCCGATTAATTGAATTTTGGCAGGTCCGACCCAGAATGGGTGTCAGTCCGGCCCGATGAAATGCACGGCTTGGCCTAAAGGGGCGCGGTCCAGCCCAAGGGGGAATGGTCTGGACCGAGGGGGGCGCGGCCCGGCCCGAGTGGGGATTGACCCGACCTGCAGGGGGCGCAACCCGGCCCGGCTAGGTGCGACCCGGCCAGGAATGGCCCTGCTGGCTCAGCCAGCTGGCCAAGCAGTTTGAGGGGGGGGGTGGTTTGTGACCCCCTGGCTTCCAAAACCGGCGGTGCTCTATGGCACCGACCTCCCTAACCGGCCGGCCAAAGCCAGCCAGCCTCTTGGCGCAAGCGTCCCGCTTCGGCGGGCCGTGGTTCATCCAACGTGGTGCCCTCCTAGCATAGCGGCTTTACTTCGCCCGACAGACCGTCGAGCCAGCCAGTTCTCCTATCGAGGCTGTAGAGACCCGTATCCTGACGTACATGGACATTACATTACATTTGCGGAATACTTAGTACATAACAAAAACACACACACAAGGATCGTAATAGTTTAGTGTCTTTGGAAACTCGGAACATAATCTTCTAATCCTGGTGAAAGATCTTCAATATCTCCCATAAAGATCTTCCATTTTTTTTACCTAAAACCTTTCTTTATATCCTGGGGAAAAGAAAACATAAAAGGGTGAGCTCAAATGCTCAGTAAGGGTATACAAAAGAAATAAAAATCATATCATATCTTTTTGAAAATCATAACCTGCAAAAGAGATCATAATATCTTAACATGGAACAAATCATAGAAGTGAAAATGAGATCACCATAATCATAACATGAAACTTGAAACTTTGTGGAATGCACACATAATCATGGAAAATCATTTCTTGTTAGTCATGACTCATTTCCAAGACTATCTTAGTGGACAAAGTCCCTTTCTGAATCGAGTAACCCTCGTTTCAGTCCTGTTTCACTGAACCGGTATAACCTACCATTCCAGCCATGTCTATCTCATGAGATATAAAATCTTTACCCAATGCATTGGAGGGAGATATAGGTCCCACCCATCTTATAATGAATCCTTTCTTATGTGTTCCACATAATCATAAAACATACATCATTGCATAACACATGTAACAAAAATGGGATTCTTGAAACACCATGACATCATAAATCAATTCATATAAGATAAAGGAATTCATAAAAATAATTCCATCACAACATGATCAAATCCATGTAATAATAGGGATAAAAACATAATCCTTTATTATCTTAGATGGAAAATAATTTTGATAAAACACTTGAACTCCATTCTTGAGGAAAATATCCTTTCTTCTTCAAAAACATTTTTCCTTTCATAATATGTCATACAACTTTAAAATAAAAGAAGTTGATTAAAAATAAACTTGAAAACTTGTAAAGGAAGCTTCTTGGAAATAATGTTTTAAAAATCCATTCATGCAGTATAAGTTAAAATAAACATTCTTTCGTACTTTTTTCGGAAAAGTCAAAAAGTACCTCGTACGAAAAAAGATTCCTTTCATACATATCACTAAAAACTCACCGAAGGGTAAAAATGGATTTAAACAATTTTAGGTGGATGGAAATAATATTACATTTTGATAAAACATGGATGTGGATGATAAAATACACCCTAGTAAATACTTACGAATAAACAATCTCGGATAAAAATGAGATTGTGATATTTCCCTTACCTTAGGTCCAATTTGCTTCGTATGTGTCCGAACCTCCTGTATAATGATTTAAATAATGTCATTGACTTATTACAGAATCATATTCATTGTTATGATATCATATATGGTTCACTTATGACATTATATTACCCGTTCTTTTGGAAATTCCATGTTAAAGAAGCGTTTTGGGTAAAATCGTTTCATTTATCGTAGGTGTTTTGACTTGTTGTTCTTGACATCATTATTACTTATATCATGATTTACTTACTTCCAGAATATAAAATATGATTTATATATCATATATATTCAGTATATATATATATATAATAGATAGATAAATAAAATGAAAAACACCGTTCATGGAGACGGTAGTCCGTACGTACGCATGAACGCTGTTTTTCTTTCCTTATTGTCTTGAAATGGAAGTAAGTAGATGACATACATATGTATATATATACATAAATCCAGTAGCTTTATAATGTCATATATTTCATTATTATTTCTTATATATACATTATAATCATTCTTAAATGGTTAACATGGAGAATGAATCTCATCGCGTCGTGGAGACGGTAGTCCGTACGTACGCACGAGCGATGATATCATTTCTATAAATATTGAATTGAATTGGAGTGGATTATACAATATATCAGAATCAATATGATGTTGTAATAACTATGTATAGTTATTCTTTACACCATTATACCCATCCATGTAAGGTGGTGGTGGAAAATAGATTACACCACGGCGTGGAGACGGTATTCCGTACGTACGCACGCGCGGTGATTTCTTTTTCCGTAGGATGGATAGATAGTTAAATAGGGTTGTTTCATACTTATAATAACATATCAGTATATTATTGATACTGATGTTATTACTTCATAATGAAACAACCTAATAAGAAGAAGTGGAAGAAGAAATAAAGATGAAAGAATTGGTAACGGTAATTACCTCTTCTTTGAAGTGCCTCTTTGAGACCTCCTCTTAGGGCTCTAGAATTGGTCTTTGAGGAAGACCAGAACCTCTAGGATGTTTCTAGGGAAGTGGAGAAGAGATTTTGGCAGGGGTTGGCCGAGCTTGAGTGCTCAAATTGGTGTGAGGAGGAGGGGGAGGAGGTGTCCTTTTATAAGGGAGGAGAGGGGCACCTTAGGAATATCTCAAAATATTATTTTATATTAAAGTCAAAATCGGTTTATAATGGTTCCAAAGGGTCGTATTTCGAAGATAAGGTGGGGAGGGGTCTAAATCCTATCATCCAATAGAATTTAGACAAGTTTAGGATATTATTTTAACCTTATCAATTAAATTTAACTCTAAGTTAAATAATTTAACTTTTACCATGTCTTTTTGTTTTCTTTCACTATATGGTTAATAAACTTACTATAACATGACAAACGAACCCCAAATTTTTTATTATTAATATATATATCCTTATCTAAGTCATTTGGCCGAACCTTAGATTTTTAGGAATACAATAACAATTAATAATATAATATTTGATTTAAAAACTATTTTGTGTCAATTTTGACACTATTTGATATATGATTTTTGTGAAAGTCATAACAGAATTAAATGTTCGAACCAAGTTGATTAAATCAACATTAATATATCATAGTAACCTAGAAAATTAGTGGAATTCATAAAAAAGCTCAAATTACATTTATTTTGGTGTTTATAACATCAATTATGTCAATATTTCATTAACAAGATAATTACTGCATCATCGTTGTGTCATAAATAAATTAAATTATTTTATGTCTAAAAATTACAAATAAAATACCATCATGTAGGAAATCTTTTTATCTTTCTAATGAATATTTACAATCGAATTTATCTTATGCATAACCCCATATTAAAAATTATTTACTTATTAAACTTTGATTTTAACTATTTTAACCTTTCTTTAAATAAATTAATAATAAATGTCCTAATCTAATCCAAGTGGGCCTAAATGGTCATATTTTATTCCTAAGTTTGTTTTTGGTCGAATTACACTTGTCCAATAGAATTAGGACATGTGTTAGGGTAATAGTAATATCATATTTACCCTTAGTTACCCTATTTACTATTAACCGCGGTAAAAAAAGTAAAAAGTTACTATTCACCAAAAAATTATTTTAATCTCATTGAACCACATTTTAGTCCTTGATATTAACTGTGTCTCTCGGATTTTCGAAATTCCATTCACAGAAGTGGCAAAATTAAGTTTTATAAAAAATTCAGTTTTTTTAACTACCACTTAGTAGTTTCACTATTCATCAAAAATTGATGTTTTTCAGAACAATGCCAAAATTTCATCCTAAGCTATATTTCATATTCCGAATTCAAAAATGAAATCTATTTTACCAAATTCATAACATAGAAGTTGCATTAATTAATTTTATAATTAAATCCCGTTGTTAAAATAAATAGCGTGTTTTTAGGAAACAATATATATCAAAAGATTGACATTTGATTATGTCTGGTTTAAATGTGAAATTACAACCAATGACCAACATTGTATTAAATTGTAAAAATATATTCTAAATATACTTTAAAACCACTCAAATTAATAATTTATCACTATTAATTATTTCGATTAAAAAAGTTGTTTTTAATTATAATTTAGTAATTTTTCACTATTCATCAGAATATGAAAGTTATCCGAAAAGTACCAAAATTTCACCTTAGGCTAAATTCGATACTCCGAATCCAAGAATGAAGTTCATTTTGAAAAATAAGATTTACAGAATTTTAAAAAGTGGTTATTACTATTCATAACGGCTAGTTTTAATAATATTTTAATATCACATCGTTGTTTTGTGAAACTCGGTATTGCGTATTACACACGCTATCGAGGAAGGTCGCGATTGCGTGTAATGCAAGGCAAGACAAGGATGCGTGTTGTGCAAGCTCCTTTTGGTGTAGCGTACAACACAAGACATTAATAAAATTAAAAAGAATATTTCTTTATAAAATCTTGGGCTGTTACATTCTACCCCCCTTAAAATGAATTTCACCCTCGAAATTCGTCGGGGTTATAAATGGTTTACTATTTGAAAGTTTCTTTAATAGAAACCCACATCGTAAAAAGGAATATCAAAACCAATCTTTAAAAACAAATGTATGAATCGTAACGGTTACCCAAATAAACTAATCACTGGGTTTCCACATAGGTGAAAATATGGATATGGAAGAGAAATCTAACAATTATGTTCTGATGGAGAGTGGTAGAGAACATGGCTATGGAAAAGCTAGCAATCACAAAGCCATAAATTTGTGACGATCTAAGGTACCATCCGATTCATCAGATATAAGATCACTAGGACAACATTTTTGGTTTTCAATATCATTTCCCTAAAGTTGAAAAATTTGAATTAGAAGAAATACTTACTTGATTTTGGTATAATCTCACTGTTGTTCGTGAATTGAACAATTTACACTTCATCCCTTAAACAAATGAAGTTGAATTTGTTATTCGTGATGTGTTAGCAGATCATGTGATAGAATGACAAGTCATTCCATCTGTCTCAAACAAAAGGTTAGCAAAACTTATATACATAAGTCGATCTATAGTGAGATTAATCATATATGGTTCCTAAAATGGACTTATACTTCATATATCATACCGCTTAATAAAATAAATCTAGTTTCTACTAAACGGGGACTTCCTGTAGGCCAGTGGTAGGCGATAAAGGCCAGTCGCACTTCGGTTGTGGGTTCGATTCCCACAGCCTTGTCCGAAGCGATGGGCTGTCGCCCGTCCTGCAGGTTGTCCTTTTTCTAAAACTATATTACTATAACATCCCATCAATAATATCGAAAAAACATCTATCCTTAAACAATACTAACTTATGTCCAACATAATCCATTCCAATCTTTAGGCTTATCCATAATACTGCAGTCCATTCTCATAACATAGTGAAAACGATTACCAGAGATTTAATACCATCGTTGATCCCCATATATCATAAGATATGTTTTGTTGGTCACATTCCAAACATTCAAAGTCCTTAATCATGTATTCTCTTGAATACCCATTGAACCTTAGTGAAAACTTGAATGCAGTTAAAAGTTAACACTTTCCACATACCAAAATCCTCAAAATTCTATATACTCAAACCATGATATCACTTAGTCCTTATATCAATCATGAGCTCATGAATACTATTAAACATTTCATTTTCTCGTCTTCATTATGCGCATATCATCTTATTTCCAAAAAAATATCTCAATCACTTTGAATACCACAACAATAAATATTGCAATACTCAATGATACAACATTATTTTGGAATCCCATTACATAAACACTTAATCATTCCACCACATCGTTGTCATATTCAACATTGCCAATAGTGATCGCATGTGATTTCCCTTTGTCCTTTGCCTTCAGTGGTTGCTCATGTTGATCATCACTAACCCTTGGATTAGGGCAATTATTAGCATAATGCCCCATTTCCTTGCACTTGAAGCATTGAAGTGTCGGCGGTGCGTTCTCTGCAGTGTTTGCATTATTCACATCATTAGAAACCCTTTTTCCATTACTTCGACACTCAGCTGCTCGATGACCTTCTTTTCCACACTTAAAACATTTTCTAGTCCCTTTAAGACAATCTCCACCATGCTTCTTTCCACACTTTGTGCATAAGGAAACATTCATCTTCTTTTCACCATTATTCTGAGATTTCTCCTTGAACTCCATCTTTCGTTTCTTGTCAAAACCATGAGATGGATATGTAACACCAACTTCCATTTCTACCTTGATAGCACAACTCACAATTTCTTCATAGCTACTGAAGTCTCTTATAGCTAATGCCCTTCGAAGACTTGGTTTTAAGCCACTGAAAAATCGATCAACTTTACTTTCAGGTTGGATGATAATTCCAGAAGCATACCTTGCAAGTCTTGTAAAATTTGCTTCATAGGTACCAACAGCTTCATCGTCCCTTTGCTTCAGTTCAAGAAACTCTTTCTCCATCTTTGTTCGAAGAATACGAGGGAAGTACTTACTGAAAAACAAGTTCTTGAACTCGTCCCATTCCATGGACTCAATTTCATCTCTTGGCCTCGTATTCTTGATAAGATTCTACCATTGATCAGCTTCACCTTCCAAACGATATACTGCTAAGATGACTTTATCATGTTCAGAACATTGAAGAACTGAAAATATCTTTTCAGTAGTACTGATCCATTGTTCAGCAACAAGTGGATCAGAAGACCCACTGAAAGAAGGTGGACGTTGCCTCATGAAGGACTCAATAGAATATTGTTCCCTTCTCTCCTCATTTGGAAGTCCAGAATGATTCATAGCTTGTGTAAGTATAGAAATAAGATTTTTCACTCCATCTCCCATAACATTTGTTTGTTCAGGAGGGCAATCATTGCATTGCCCATTGCATTGATCAACACGGTTCCTTTGGGTTCCAGCCATCGTCTAAAACCCAAAAAGAATAGTGTGAGAGGAAAAAAATCATGCTAGGGAAAACAACATAATAAAGGGGGAGTACCTTCAATATCCAACATCTTAGGTTAAATTCTAAGATCGTTACCGTAGTTATAGGACTATATCCTATACGTATACTTATCCTTAGGGACATCCCTAGACATAACTTATAAATATCTCTAGGGATCTCACAAACGTTTTCGCATCCTAGTTTCCAAAGGTTGACTAAACCTTTCCTCTGATACCAACTGTAGAGACCCGTATCCTGACGTACATGGACATTACATTACATTTGCGGAATACTTAGTACATAACAAAAACACACACACAAGGATCGTAATAGTTTAGTGTCTTTGGAAACTCGGAACATAATCTTCTAATCCTGGTGAAATATCTTCAATATCTCCCATAAAGATCTTCCATTTTTTTTACCTAAATCCTTTCTTTATATCCTGGGGAAAAGAAAACATAAAAGGGTGAGCTCAAATGCTCAGTAAGGGTATACAAAAGAAATAAAAATCATATCATATCTTTTTGAAAATCATAACCTGCAAAAGAGATCATAATATCTTAACATGGAACAAATCATAGAAGTGAAAATGAGATCACCATAATCATAACATGAAACTTGAAACTTTGTGGCATGCACACATAATCATGGAAAATCATTTCTTGTTAGTCATGACTCATTTCCAAGACTATCTTAGTGGACAAAGTCCCTTTCTGAATCGAGTAACCCTCGTTTCAGTCCTGTCTCACTGAACCGGTATAACCTGCCATTCCAGCCATGTCTATCTCATGAGATATAAAATCTTTACCCAATGCATTGGAGGGAGATATAGGTCCCACCCATCTTATAATGAATCCTTTCTTATGTGTGCCACATAATCATAAAACATACATCATCGCATAACACATGTAATAAAAATGGGATTCTTGAAACACCATGACATCATAAATCAATTCATATAAGATAAAGGAATTCATAAAAATAATTCCATCACAACATGAGAAAATCCATGTAATAATAGGGATAAAAACAGAATCCTTTATTATCTTAGATGGAAAATAATTTTGATAAAACACTTGAACTCCATTCTTGAGGAAAATATCCTTTCTTCTTCAAAAACATTTTTTCCTTTCATAATATGTCATACAACATTAAAATAAAAGAAGTTGATTAAAAATAAACTTGAAAACTTGTAAAGGAAGCTTCTTGGAAATAATGTTTTAAAAATCCATTCATGCCGTATAAGTTAAAAAAAATATTCTTTCGTACTTTTGTCGGAAAAGTCAAAAAGTACCTCGTACGAAAAAAGATTCCTTTCATACATATCACTAAAAACTCACCGAAGGGTAAAAATGGATTTAAACAATTTTAGGTGGATGGAAATAATATTACATTTTGATAAAACATGGATGTGGATGATAAAATACACCCCAGTAAATACTTACGAATAAACAATCTCGGATAAAAATGAGATTGTGATATTTCCCTTACCTTAGGTCCAATTTGCTTCGTATGTGTCCGAACCTCCTGTATAATGATTTAAATAATGTCATTGACTTATTACAGAATCATATTCATTGTTATGATATCATATATGGTTCACTTATGACATTATATTACCCGTTCTTTTGGAAATTCCATGTTAAAGAAGCGTTTTGGGTAAAATCGTTTCATTTATCGTAGGTGTTTTGACTTGTTGTTCTTGACATCATTATTACTTATATCATGATTTACTTACTTCCAGAATATAAAATATGATTTATATATCATATATATTCAGTATATATATATATATATAATAGATAGATAAATAAAATGAAAAACACCGTTCATGGAGACGGTAGTCCGTACGTACGCATGAACGCTGTTTTTCTTTCCTTATTGTCTTGAAATGGAAGTAAGTAGATGACATACATATGTATATATATACATAAATCCAGTAGCTTTATAATGTCATATATTTCATTATTATTTCATATATATACATTATAATCATTCTTAAATGGTTAACATGGAGAATGAATCTCATCGCGTCGTGGAGACTGTAGTCCGTACGTACGCACGAGCGATGATATCATTTCTATAAATATTGAATTGAATTGGAGTGGATTATACAATATATCAGAATAAATATGATGTTGTAATAACTATGTATAGTTATTCTTTACACCATTATACCCATCCATGTAAGGTGGTGGTGGAAAATAGATTACACCACGGCGTGGAGACGGTATTCCGTACGTACGCACGCGCGGTGATTTCTTTTTCCGTAGGATGGATAGATAGTTAAATAGGGATGTTTCATACTTATAATAACATATCAGTATATTATTGATACTGATGTTATTACTTCATAATGAAACAACCTAAGAAGAAGAAGTGGAAGAAGAAATAAAGATGAAAGAATTGGTAACGGTAATTACCTCTTCTTTGAAGTGCCTCTTTGAGACCTCCTCTTAGGGCACTAGAATTGGTCTTTGAGGAAGACCAGAACCTCTAGGATGTTTCTAGGGAAGTGGAGAAGAGATTTTGGCAGGGGTTGGCCGAGCTTGGGTGCTCAAATTGGTGTGAGGAGGAGGGGGAGGAGGTGTCCTTTTATAAGGGAGGAGAGGGGCACCTTAGGAATATCTCAAAATATTATTTTATATTAAAGTCAAAATCGGTTTATAATGGTTCCAAAGGGTCGTATTTCGAAGATAAGGTGGGGAGGGGTCGAAATCCTATCAACCAATAGAATTTAGACAAGTTTAGGATATTATTTTAACCTTATCAATTAAATTTAACTCTAAGTTAAATAATTTAACTTTTACCATGTCTTTTTGTTTTCTTTCACTATATGGTTAATAAACTTACTATAACATGCCAAACGAACCCCAAATTGTTTATTATTAATATATATATACTTATCTAAGTCATTTTGCCGAACCTTAGATTTTTAGGAATACAATAACAATTAATAATATAATATTTTATTTAAAAACTATTTTGTGTCAATTTTGACACTATTTGATATATGATTTTTGTGAAAGTCATAACAGAATTAAATGTTCGAACCAAGTTGATTAAATCAACATTAATATATCATAGTAACCTATAAAATTAGTGGAATTCATAAAAAATCTCAAATTACATTTATTTTGGTGTTTATAACATCAATTATGTCAATATTTCATTAACAAGATAATTACTGCATCATCGTTGTGTCATAAATAAATTAAATTATTTTATGTCTAAAAATTACAAATAAAATACCATCATGTAGGAAATCTTTTTATCTTTCTAATGAATATTTACAATCGAATTTATCTTATGTATAACCCCATATTAAAAATGATTTACTTATTAAACTTTGATTTTAACTATTTTAACCTTTCTTTAAATAAATTAATAATAAATGTCCTAATCTAATCCAAGTGGGCCTAAATGGTCATATTTTATTCCTAAGTTTGTTTTTGGTCGAATTAAACTTGTCCAATAGAATTAGGACATGTGTTAGGGTAATAGTAATATCATATTTACCCTTAGTTACCCTATTTACTATTAACCACGGTAAAAAAAGTAAAAAGTTACTATTCACCAAAAAATTATTTTAATCTCATTGAACCACATTTTAGTCCTTGATATTAACTGTGTCTCTCGGATTTTCGAAATTCCATTCACAGAAGCGGCAAAATTAAGTTTTATGAAAAATTCAGTTTTTTTAACTACCACTTAGTAGTTTCACTATTCATCAAAAATTGATGTTTTTCAGAACAATGCCAAAATTTCATCCTAAGCTATATTTCATATTCCTAATTCAAAAATGAAATCTATTTTACCAAATTCATAACATAGAAGTTGCATTAATTAATTTTATAATTAAATCCCGTTGTTAAAATAAATAGCGTGTTTTTAGGAAACAATATATATCAAAAGATTGACACTTGATTATGTCTGGTTTAAATGTGAAATTACAACCAATGACCAACATTGTATTAAATTGTAAAAATATATTCTAAATATACTTTAAAACCACTCAAATTAATAATTTATCACTATTAATTATTTCGATTAAAAAAATTGTTTTTAATTATAATTTAGTAATTTTTCACTATTCATCAGAATATGAAAGTTATCCGAAAAATACCAAAATTTCACCTTAGGCTAAATTCGATACTCTGAATCCAAGAATGAAGTTCATTTTGAAAAATAAGATTTACAGAATTTTAAAAAGTGGTTATTACTATTCATAACGGCTAGTTTTAATAATATTTTAATAGCACATCGTTGTTTTGTGAAACTCGGTATTGCGTATTACACACGCTATCGAGGAAGGTCGCGATTGCGTGTAATGCAAGGCAAGACAAGGATGCGTGTTGTGCAAGCTCCTTTTGGTGTAGCGTACAACACAAGACATTAATAAAATTAAAAAGAATATTTCTTTATAAAATCTTGGGCTGTTATAGAGGCGGCCCACGAAGCAGGCTGCGGTTCCTTCCTAATAGCCGGGGCGATGGCTCCAGCTTCCTCCACCGTGGCCAGCCCTATCTGCGACTTCACGTCCCCAGCACGGCGCAACAATGTCGTGCTTCCTTTGATATGGCCCACTTGGTCATGGATTTTCTTTTCGAGTGCGACGAGGACCCTTGCACCGCCAGCCTCTTCAACATTCCACCTCCAGTCACCGATTCCAAAAATATAAACAAGATCTGACGGATGGTCGTCGGGCTATGTTCGTTCGGCCCGCACCCTCCATGTTAGACGATAGAAAAAAGGCCAAAGACAATAAAAGATATTCAAAGACAAACGACGCAGAATTTTAATACCTTAAAATTGAACAAAAACCCCCTACCCTGAATATGGTTTGTTTTTCGTAGACGTGGAACGCGAAGTCTCTCCATCAACGCCGGGAAAGAACCACCATCGCTGGACAGTTTCCAACATCATTTTCTCCTCCCCTGACGTAGAGTAAGAAGAGGGTTGGAGAATCACGAAGCGTACTTTGCCGAGTCATTATTCGTTAAAGTTGGGTGTTCTTCGTCGAAGAATAAAACCATTCTTCATTTAGTAGAGGAATACTTTTCTTTCATTCTCAAGATTTCTCTCCCAACTCTCCTTAACACAACGAATGCCCCCCAAAAATAAAATAATAGGCTAATGCTATTATTTTATTAATTCATATAATTTAAAATGAAAAATTTAAATAAACTAATTAATTAATTGAAGTGGTTCAATTAATTAATTATGGTATGTTGGAAAACATTAAAGAAGGAGAGAGGGAGAGAAAGAGTCCTCAAGATTAGGGGGGTTTTCATGAATTATGGGAGTTTAAAGGGGGTTTGAAAAGAGTTATGAGAGGTGAAAGGTTGGGGCTCGTGTGGGTCCCACCTTTCAATTATCCACACATGAGAAGTTGGGTGGGTGTGGGCCCCACCAATAACTTCCCATTGGAGAAATTAACTTCCAATGGTATAAATAAAATTTGTCTCACAATTTTATTTAACTTCTTAATTTGACCCCAATTTTATCTTTTAACATGCATAAAACACAACTGCAGTAAAAGTACCCTTATGCAAATACCATTGTTGTGAGTTCATTGGTGCCCTCAGATTTCAATTCTGAGAAATGCTTTAAAAGATAGGAAAACCCGCTCATTTGTTCACTGAACTTACCCGAGCTAAACTTCAGAAAAAAAATTCTGGGCACATCGTGCCTCGGAATCAGGTGCCGTCAGAAACTATGTACACATAAAATTCCAAATAATTTAAGAAAAAAAATTCCTTGAAATTTCCAGGTCTTTAAATTACCCCCACCTCAAGTATTTATGTCCCCGTAAAGCTACAACAAAGACTAGGGAAAAGTGAGGGTCCTGAGCATGCATCTGAGCCTCCCACTCCCATGTGATCTCCTAGAGGTTCCCGTGTTACCAACGAATGTGCACTAGAGATATCAACCATCCACGTAGGACCCGCTCTTTTAAATCCTTGATCTCCACTAGGACCTCCGTGAATTTCACTCCATCATTGATTTCCAACTCCCCATGATCGATGATGTGTGATGGGTCATCCATGTATCTCCTCAGCTGAGATACGTGGAAGACGTCATGCACCCAGTGCAACTGAGGTGGAAGGGCACGGCGGTAAGACAACTTCCCTACCTTGATGAGGACATGGAATGGTCCGATGAACCATGGAGATAACTTGACACCCTGGAAAAATCTCCATAATCCACATCGAGGTGAGACCCGTATGAAAACATGGTCTCCATCCTTGAACTCCATTGGTCTCCGTCTCCTATCAGCATATGAATTTTGTCTACTCTGTGTAGTCCTCATCTTCTCCTGGATGATCTGCACCTTCTTGGTCATAGTCTGAACCATCTCTGGTCCTACAAGTGCTGACTCTCCAGGGTCATTCCAGCACATAGGTGATCTGCATGGTCGACCGTACAGTGCCTCATATGTTTCCATCCCGATGGTGGAGTGGTAGCTGTTGTTGTATGAAAAATCCACCAAGGGTAGGTGATCCTCCCAGCTGTGACCAAAGTCAAGGACAAATGCATAGAGCATGTCCTCGAGTGTCTGAATGGTCCTCCCCATCTGGCCATCTGTCTGAGGATGGAAGGTGGTGTTCAGAAGTAGCTGTATCCCAAAAGCCTCCTATAACCCCTTCCAAATCCAGGAAGTAAAGTGAGCATCCTGATCGAAGATGATAGTCGAGGGCACTCCATGAAGTCGTATGATCTTCTGAACATAGAAGCATCCCAAACTCTCTACTGAGCCCTGCTATCTGATAGGTAGGAAGTGGGCCAAATTTGTGAGTCGGTCAATGATAACCTAGATAGTGTCGTGTCCTCTGGATTTATGTGGAATCCCCATCACAAAATCCATGGATATCCCATCCCACATCCACTCTAGAACCTCTAAGGGTTGTTCTAAGCCTGGTGGTACCTAGTGCTCCGCCTTCACTTGCTGGCAAGTGAGGCATCATGAAACAAACTCTGATACATCCTTCATTATACCCGGAAACCAGTGATTTCTTCTGAGGTCTTGGTACATCTTCTCCACTCCTATATGTACCCTTAGAGGGGAAGTGTGAAACTCCCTCAGCACATCCTCCTGCAGTGCAACTAGTACCATGGTACGTGTCCTGAAGAGGGTGACGTGCTCTCCACCTTCAAAAAATCAATCAGGCACCTGATATCACAAAAATAACTTATTTTAAAGGTAAATTTCATTTAATTTCCATTAATTAGTTGTTTTAGGGGTTTTTACATTCATTTCTAGAGGAAAGGGAGAATTTTCATGATTTGGGCCAAATTGAGAGCCCATTTCCAGATTTAAAAACCGATTTTGATTATTTTATAATTATTTCAATTTTTAAATATTTAACACCCATTCCACTTCAAAAAAATCCTCCACTAACATTTTTAAACCAACAATGAAATTTGGACCCCTTAGAAATCCATAACAATAGGGTATTTGGGTTTTTATTTAATAATTGGGCCAACTCGAAAGCCCATTTTCTAGTTTTAATTTATTTTTTAATTTTTTAATATCTTATTCATTATAATGAAATTTTAGGTGATTATACTTCCCTTTCGACCCTATTAATCCCAGGCGCACTCCCATTTCCTTTCTCCCCTCTTTAGAGCTCTTTGAAATCGCGAATTAGGGAAAAACTGCATAGGGTGTCTCAAATCGGACAAAATTGAAGAGGTAACTTCATCCCTACTTAACTATCTCAATTATTACTCTATTTCACCCATTCCAATTCCAAAATGAACTCCTTACCCTTTTTATAACAACCCCTATATTTTGGATGTTTTCAATTTCAGATACTGTTGTTTTGGACAGATTATTTCAGGATACTTCAAGTAAGTGAGTCCATTTCATTCCTCTTTCAAATTGATTAGGGTTTAATTTGTTTTTATTAGGTTTTATTCCATATTTCCTGAAGTCACAAATGGCCAGGGGGTAGGGTTTCAAACCCATGGTTTAACCTTGGGTTATCTTTTCCAATTATTTTGGTTTTAGGTTTGTTCTATGTCCTTATTGGTGCGGCGGTGGTGCAAATTAATTTTCACATGGTGATTCAAGGGTTTTCCTTACTTTGGTAGGTGATACCATGTTTATGAAATCTATGTTTCATAGAATGATGTATTTATCATACTTTCAGGTTTATCTAATTTTAATATTTCTGCAAAAATTAGTTTTATTGGTGTTTGTTTTGCAATGGAATTTTTAAATGCAAATTTCTTGTGAAATTGGGGGGGGGGGGGGGTTCATGGGAATGTCTTATTGGTTTATTTGGGAATTCTCTATTAATACATAATTGATTTTATTGAACTGTAATAGGGCTCCCAATAATGTTTTTAATTTTATCCCCTTTTTTGTTTCTGTGAAAATGGTTTTTAATAGTGTTTTTGGAATATGTGAACTTTAAGTCCCATGTGTTGTGTAAAAATGGAGGTTTTTCAAAGTTACCATTTCTTGGTTCACAAGGGGCTGCCCAAAAAATGATTTGTTGTTTTAATAGAAATTTATTGGTCTTAATTTTCTGTTTTGGTAACTTTATGGTTCACACATAGTGTGCAAGTTTGGTTGTCAAGGAGTTTGGTGTGTGAAGCATTACGAAATTTGGATCAATTGTCTTATTAAAAATCAATGTGTTTTGTTGTGTTTTTTAAGTGGTATAAAATGAGATAGCTACTGTATTATTTGTGTGTGACCAGTAGTGGTGTTTTATATGACAATATATTTATGTTTCTTGATGAAATTGATTGAGCACAAAAGGGGGAGCCTGGGTACGTAGGTGGGGCGGATTTGTACTAGTACGGCTATTGGACCAGATGGGTTTTGTCCTAATTTCACTTAGCATTTGGATAAAGACAACTCTAACTAAACTATGTGGATGATTATTAGGGACCAATAGGTTATTGGTATGTTCCTTACTAGTAGATTGTGCTTGATAATGGATTTTTCTATGGTTTCTTTACACTGAGGTACGAGGTACATAGGGCCCGAGACAACATAGTAGCTAGGGGTGTTTCCGATTTTGTTGCTCATTGGATTTGTGGTATTTACCCATATACTAGGGTGTGTTTGGATGTTAATTGTAGTAGCTAACTGTCACGAACCAACCTAGGTCAACCCTGAACCGGTCACCCGATTTGGTCCACGACATGGCCCAAGAGGCGTTCCCGATCCTCCCGGGCTGGCGACAAGCGCCAGGGCATCAATAGAGGCGGTGGGAACGACTTCGCCCAATATAAAAAAATAAGACAGTGAAAAAAAATACAGAGCAGCGCAGAAAGGACAAACCAAAGAAAGTGACTAAACTGGAATAAATAGAAATCAAACTGACCAAACACGACGTCCGAACAAACTCTGTGTGACCTCGCAGGTCGCTCTCCGACTCAACGACCAAGCATCGTCCTAGGCGAGCGCACTCAAGCTATAGCCTGCACAAACACTGAAAACAGAAAAGAACTATAGGCGTGAGTATTATAACTCAGTAGGTTAGCCCGATATCTATTCCCAATGCACTACCTTTAAAATAAAAGAAACATCATTTCATGTTTGAACTACAGTCTATAAAAGTATGTTTTTAATAATATTCTACTTAAAAACAAAGTACGAACCATTGGCCTTATCCATTTCGAAATTCGGGTTCATTTCATTAGTGTCAATGACATTTTAGGAAAGGGGAAAGTGATGTTTAAATTTCCAAATTTTTACAAAGGGGATTAAATACTTTTATTTGAAAACAATTTTTAGAAACCTAATCAAAAGCAATTCATCACTTTCCAAGAAAAATAATACACCATAATGCACAAAATAAAACACAGATTAAGGGAAATGTAGGTATACATGTGATCATCATAATCACTACTGCAAGCAACAAAAACTGAATAGACATGGGTGAACCTAGGAGATCGAGAATAAACCAGAAGTCACCAATACATGAGAAATCATCCTTATCGACATGTCACGATGATATCAAAAACGCACAATACGCTCAACCATCCTCTCTCAGGCAGGTCGAGGGGAAATCCCATAGTAATAAACCCAATATATCCACCAACTATGGGCCACTGGTCAGTACCATAACCTACCAGTGCAACAATCATTCTTAGAATATTCTCTCAATATGCCAGATTCCCATGTCTCAAGTGTTTGAAAAAGGGGGGGTGAGCCAACCAATGCCAACCGGGCATCCAATCATATATATATCTATATATAAATCACAACAGGCATCCCCCGAGCCACTCCATGGGACAACCTCCTACCTTTAACTACTCAAGTACCCAGGAGCCTCTAAGCACGGCCTCCCAAACAATCAATTGCAACCAAGGCATGAGAGTCGTCCTAAGAGGTTTTTATCAAAACATTTTCATCGCTTTCCATAAAGTGCCAAGCAGGCATTAAATACATTTCACAATCACTACTAAAAAAAGTACAACATATTTATGAGACCAAACCCAGTTTAAAACAATTTAATGAACCCACAAAACACTACTTCACAGGTTGCCAATATTTTTATAAACCAAACCAAACCATTTTCTTTTTCCAAATAAACTTTAAGAGCCAACCGGGAAATTTCTCAAACGAACCAAAGTATTTGTTCACGCTTCAAAAGAAATCATTTCTCATTAAACCAGAACTCCATTTTATATTCTGTGAATTATGTTTAAAATCCAAACGGGCATTCTATCATTATTGGGTGTCCGCTCGCCAAAAGGATGTTTCATGTGTCCTGTATAAAATAAATGGCTCCTTTTTACACTAAATAACCATTTAAAATTTAACTATCTTATATTAAAAATTAATTATCATATATTATCTAATATTTATTAAAATTAATAAAAAATTTATTTTGAACAATTAGGGTGGAAAAACAGCATGAAATAATATAACTTAAATTTTAAAAGCAGTGAAAAGGGAACCTACCTCAAGATCAAGGGCGACGACCAAACAACTTCGGAACCAAGGCGCGATGACACAACGTGTGTCCGGAACCACGTGATAAAGTCCAACACTCTGTATAAACAATATCGAGGACTCAAACACATATAAAAACTCACCAGAGCATTCGAAACCAAGCAGCGGGAATAAACGCTCACCTTGAAACTAAAGCGTGACAACAACGGAACTTCGGAAACAAGGCGCGGCGATGGCGCTCGCCCCAAAACGCCCTGCGCTGGTCCTAAATATCCTAAATCAACCAAAAACAAACCTCGGTTGATAACCCTATAACAAAGCAAAGGCCAAAGCAGGAATAATGATCATGATAATAATAGTAATAATTATAACAATAATAATAATATTATTATTATTAAGAATAATAATAATAATAAAAATACTAGTAATAATAACAATAATAATAAGAATAAGAATAATAATAATAATAATAATAATAATAATAATAACAAAATAATAATAATAATAATAATAATAACAATAATAAGATTAATAATAATAATAATAATAATATTAACAATAATAATAGTAATAATAATAATAATACTAATAACAATAATAAGAATAATAATAATAATAATAATAATAGCAATATTAATAATAATAATAATAATAAAAACAACAATAATAAGATTAATAACAATAATAATAAGAATAATAAGAATTATAATAAGAATACAAATAATAATAATAAGAAGAACAATAATAATACTAATAATACTAATAATAATACTAATAATAATTATTATTATAATAATAATAATAATAATAATTATTATTATTATAATAACATTAATAGTAATAAAAATAGAATTAAAATAAATGTTTCAAGGGGGGTTGTTGTGCGGGATGCAGCAAGGGGAGGAGGAGAAGTATTCGAGCGGCTGGCTGGGCAGTGGCGTACATCAGAGAGGGAGCAGCGGCGAGCTGCTGCAAAGGGGAGGAGGAGAGTTGGGTGATGCGGCTGAAGCGCGAGGTGAATGAGGGGAAGGACGAGGCACCGGAGCGGGGCGCTGCAATAAGGAAAAGGGAGCTGGAGGCCGGGCAACGGGTGTGTGTGGTGAGGGAGGGAGGACGCACCGCAAGCAGGGGAGCCGATGGCGAGCTTCCGCGCGAGGCAGATCTGGAGCGGATGGCAAGGGGGGTGCGCCGCTTGAGATGGCTCCTCCATAGGGAGCAGGAGCCGAGTGTTGGCTGATGTGGGAGGGGCAGGAGGGAGGGCTTGAAACGGCGGTCAAGGAGGAGGGGAACTGAGGCGAGGCTGCTGTGCGGCTACTGAGGAGGCCGGGTAGCAGGGGTGCTGGGGCGCTGGAGGTGGGAAAAGGAAGCGGCTCCGCTAGAACCGGTGCAAGGAGGCAGGAGAGGGTGCCGGGTTCGGACAGTGCACTGGGGAGCAGGAGGGAGCGAGGGAGAAGCTCTCGTTGTAGAGGAGAGGAAAATGGAGGGATGCAGCGGGGAGAAGAAGAAGGGGGGCAGCGGCTCCTGTGAGGGAGAAGAAAAATAATAAAAAGGGGTGGGCCGCTGGGTTAGGGGGGAAATAGAATAGAAAAAAAAACGAAATATAAATGAAATGAAAAGAAAAATAATAATAATGAATAAACAAATAAATAAATCATTAATCTATTAATATACCTCCATAAAAACCTCAATAAATTCTAATTGTAATAATAAAAATTTAGTACTATTATTAATAAAAATAAACATTATTATAAACCTCATTAATAACAATAATACTAATAATACTTATGTAATAGAAATTTGTGTCAAATTTTAATAATAATAATAAAAGTGACCACTAATAATAAAATAAAAATAATAAATGAATTTATATCATCTTTAATAATATTAAAATTAAATAAAGTCCACGTAATTTCTTGGGAGAGGCCGCGCGGCGTCGTGCTCCGCCCACGCGTCCAACGTTGTCGAACCCAAATTTGCGTTTTTATCAAAGACTCAAAAAAACTGATCTAGGACTGAACGCAAAGCAGAGAAAAATAATTTAAAACCAATGAAATCATAAAATAAAATAAAAGCATGGTTTGGGGTGCGACACTAACATTTTTATTTTTAATGTGTTAAAATTATGAAATCCTCATATTGAAAACTGTTTTCAATTGAAAGTTGCATTTCTTGGAATTTTAACACTATTTCACCTTGTGTATTAAAATTGCTTATTTTGTTCACAATGTATTGCATGCTCTTTGGAATTATCTGGTGATATCATATTGGGATTAGGCTCACACCCTACTTACACCCCTTGGGTGTAATTAGACCTTCTTATGATTGACTCAGTTAAAGGGAAGTCTAAGGGTGATGGCGGTTTAGGGTGCTAGTACCCATCGCTGGGGCAGAGATGTAGAGAAGGATTGCAGTTGATGACCCTATTGTCGTGTGGAGTCCTTGGGGATGTCTTGTTGTTGTAATTATTTGTATTCGGACCACTTGTAGTGTCTTTAAACAAATGTATTCAGATCTGGTTTTGTTAAGAATTGTTTAGCATGAAAATTTCAGATTCTAATTATTGATTGTTTTTTTATGTTTTATGCTTTCGTACTTAGGTAAATCATTCCCAAACCAGTTTTTTTGATACTCGGGCTCTTGTTCCAGCCCGTGGGGATAGGAAAGGCCCTTTGGGCCTTGCCATGGGCCGGGTTTGGTGCTATTAATGGTGGTGACCAGATCTGGTTCGTGACAAAATGGTATTAGGGGAGGTTAATGTTTTTGGGTTATAATGCTATTTTGGGATGAGTTGGGATAGACAGAAGCTAGGAATGTTAGGGCACGGGGTTTTGGTTTCGAGTAGGGTTCCTGGCCCGCACCTCTCATGGAAGACCTTGAGTCACCATGGGATGTTGGAATTTATGGATTGTCTTCACTTCCAGGTCTCAACGTGTGTGCTGTAGATCACATTTGGAAATCAGGAAGATGTGGAGTAGTTGTTTATTTTATTTCTAGATTGTGTTTAGTTGATTTATATTTGATTTATTTTATTACAGTTTTCAGAATTGTGGTATTGACTATTTTTTTGTGACTGTTGCATTTTGTAGCAACATGCCTCCCCGGAAAGCTCCCATGCACCCACAGGAGGAAGCTGGAGATAGTTCTCCCACACCGATTGATCAGAGGCTCATGGAGGTTGTGGTTAGGGATATCCAAGATTTGGGACAGGGACCAGATCCTACTCTTATTCCTATTAGGGACAAAGAGACAGGTCCTAGAAAAGATAATGCACAAGAGTTTCTAAAAAACAAGCCTCCTACCATCTGAGGTAGCTAAGAACCCCAGGATGCAGAAGAATGGCTCGTGAAAATCGAGCGTATATTTTAGTTCCTGGAAACACCCGAGGAGCTCAGGGTAAATTTTTCCTCTTTTATGTTGGAGGGACCCAGCCATAAGTGGTGGGAGTCAATGCTTCAGGCTGGGAAGAATGAGCAGAAGCGCTGGGGAGATTTCAAGGCTGTCCTCGATGAATATTACTGACCTGAGGTGTTGGCTTATGCTAGGTCTAGAGAGTTCATGGAACTTGTTCAGGGGAATCTATCTATGATGGAGTATGATAAACGTTTCTCTGAGTTGGTTTGGTATGCTCCAGAAATTGTATCTAATGAGTAGGAGAATGCCCATAGGTTTGAGAAAGGCTTGCGACCAGAGATATACTCCCAGGTGTTCTTGTTTAAGCTGATGACCTCTGCTGAGGTCGTTGATCGAGCGTGCATGGTGGAGATTGAAAGGAAAGGTAGGGGTGGTTTCTGTGGTTCAATATTAGCAGTGGGTAGTGTAATCTCCTCAGATAAGAAAAAGAAGCGGGAGGATCATGTGAAAAAAGGAGAGGGAAGTTCAGGATACTCTTCCAAAAAGTATTCTTCTGCGGCTTCTAATGAGAGATCGGTCTTATGACATCAACGCGGAAAGTCCGGTCATATCTGACCAGCATGTCCACTTCCTCCGAAACCTTGTTACCAATGTGGAGGTATGGGGCATTTTCAGCGCTTCTATGGTGTGGCACACCCACTCCCAAGTGGGGCAGGGTCAATAGATTCAAGAGGACTGCCATCATAGTCTGAGCCATCGAGGACTGGGGGATCTCGATATGGCGGTCATGGTGGTAGGGCTGGATCATCTTCTGGGGAAATCCAGTTCAGGGCATAGCCACAGACTAGCGGTCATCCTCAGGCAGATACTGGACATCTCCATGCAGTGGATCAGGTACCAATAGGATCAGAGGTGGGGTCATCGACAGTTTGAGGTACCGTTCTGATCGCATCTTCTATAGCTACTGCTCTTTTTGATACTGGTGTCTCTATTTAATTCATTTATGCCCATTTTTTGGACATGCAGAATTTTCCAACTGAGTTGATGACTTTCACGATGGAGTTGGTAACATCGCTGGGAAAGAAGGAGCAGAGCCTCATGTGCCCCTCGCATGCGGTTTCCATGTCAGGGTTTGAGATGGAGTGGGACCTCTTGGTTCTAGATATGGAACTTTTTAACATAATAATTGGCATGGATTGTCTAGTACACTTATAGGAACACATTTATTGCTACAGATAGCGTGTGAGTTTTGCAGCACCTGATGGGAGTCGTCAGGTTTTTCGTGGAGCATGGGATCCTCGGTCAGGTCGTGCAGGGCCTCCACTCCCAGAGTTGGGAAGTGTTATCTTCCAGTTATCTTCGCTCATGCTATAGTATGGTATTTCCCCTGAAGGTCCACTACCTCATGTAGTGAATGAGTTTCCAAAGGCATTCCCAGATGATTTTTAGGTTTCCCCCCAGAGCGGGATGTGGAGTTTTCGATTGATCTGGCGCCGGGAACACAACTGATATCTCTTCCCTCTTATCGCATGGCCCCCACTGAGCTGGAGGAATTAAAGATACAGATGGATGACTTATAATCCAAATGGTTCATTCGCCCGGGTGTCTCTCCTTGGGCCTCTCTTGTGTTGTTCGTAAAAAAGTCTGATGGATCCCTCTGGTTGTCCATTGACTACAGGAAGCTGAATAAGGTAACAATTAAAAAAAATACCCTTTGCCCAGAATAGATGATTTGTTTGATCATTTGAAGGGGGAAAAGTGTTTTTAAAAGATAGACCTATGTTCAGGGTATCATCAACTCAGGGTGAAGGAGTTTGATATCCCAAAGATTGCATTCCGAAGCAGGTACGACCACTTTGAGTATTTGTTCATGCCCTTCAGATTGACCAATGCTCCAGTAGTAATTATGGAACTTATGAATAGGGTGTTCCATCAGTATCTTGATTCCTTTGTTGTGGTGTTCGTGGATTAAATTCTGGTATACTGTAGCTCTGAGGTGGAACACGAACATCACTTGAGGATCATTTTGGGTACATTACGAGATCACCACCTCAATGCAAAGTTGTCAATGAGCAATTTTTGGATCAGGGAAGTGATATTTTTGGTGCATGAGATCTTTGATTAGGGGGCTTTAGTGGACCCCAGGAAGATTAGTGCGGTTATGTCATGGGAGTAGCCAAATAATGTGTTTGAGATTAGGATTTTCCTTGGACTAACTGGTTATTACAGGAGATTCGTTCGAGATTTCTCTCAGGTTGCATCACCGATGACTACGCTCACCCAGAAAGGGGTGAAGTTTGTATGGGGTCCAGAATGTCAGGAATCATTCGAGGAGATGAAGTGGCAGTTGACTACCCCCACTATGCTGATTTTTCTTGAGGCTGTGAAGGGGTATGTGGTTTATTGTGATCTTTCAGGTGTGGGTCTTGGGTGCATGCTTATGTAGGATGATCACGTGGTGGCTTATGGATCTTTCCAACTCTGACCACACGAAAAGAACTAACCTACCAATGACTTGGAGTTACCAGCAGGGATGCATTCTTTGACGACTTGGCGTCACTACCTCTTTGGGGAGAATTTTTTGGTATACTCTGATCACAAAATCATAGCCTATATCTTCTCGCAGAAGGACCTAAACTTGAGGCAGTATCGCTGGATTGAGTAATTGCAGGGGTTCAACTTTGACATTGTCTATACCCCAGGTAAGGGTAATGTGGTGGCCTATACTTTGAGCAGAAGGGTTCCAGTGCAGGATTTGAATAAGTCTAGTGATGAGTGGAAATTGATGGGGCTCTTTTCTCAGATGCATGTGGAGACCAGGGAACACAGTGGAGGGGTATTCTTGGCAAGCGTCTAGTTCAATCCATATCTATTGGAGTTGATTCAGCGGGAACAGCCCCATGATGAGATTTATCAGTAGTCGAAGCAGTTTCATCTGGGTGGGGAGACATCCTCTGATTGGTCATCGTCTCCCGAGGGCATCTTGTGCTTCAAGGGCCATTCAGTAGTGCCATTATCTCTATGGAAGGTGGTGATGTAGGATAACCACTAGTCTCACTGGGCTGTCCATCCAGGTGCCACTAAGATGTATTATGATGTCTGTCGGTAGTTTTGGTGGCCTGGTATAAGACGGGACATAGTAGACTTTGTTTCGAGATGCTACACATGACAACAGGTGAAAGCAGAGCACCAAAGGCCTTCATGTTTGCTCCAACCACTACCCATTCCTACCTAGAAGTGGGACGAGGTCACCAGGGACTTCATCTTTGACTTACCTCGTACACCTCGAGGTAAGAATGCTATTTTTGTGCTGATTGATTGTCTGACCAAATTATCCCACTTCATTCAAATAAAAGATACAACTAAAGTGGATGAGTTGGGCCATTTGTATCTTTAGGAAGTGGTGAGACTCCATGGTGAGCCATCAGTAGTTGTCTCAGATAGAGACCCCCGCTCCACCTATTTATTTTTGGAAGGCCTTCAGAAGGCCTTGGGGTCTCATATTAAGATGACCATGACATACCACCCTCAGACGGATGGTCAGACAGAGCGGGAGATTCAGATTTTGGAGGAAATTCTTCATGCATGTGTCCTAGACTTTGGAGGTTCTTGGGATAGCCATTTGGGATTGGTTGAGTTTCATTATAATAACAGTTACCAATCCTCGATTCAAATGGCCCCTTTTGAGGCGCTCTACGGTAGGACATGTCGGTCCCCCCTATGTTGGGCTAAGGTCGGTGAGACATCACTACTGGGACCGAGTCTGGTGAAGGAGACATCTAAGAAGGTAAAATTAATCAGGAAACAATTATTGACAGCTCGGAGTCATCATAAATCATATGCTGACCGAGAGGTGTCGAGACTTAGAGATTCTGTGGGGGATAGGGTATTCTTGAAAGTAGCCCCTCATTTGGGACATCGTTGATTGGGGAAGCAAGGGAAGATGACGCCGCGGTATGTCGGGCCCTTTGAGATTACCGATTGTATTAGAAAAGTGGAATACAGGTTGGCCTTAACATCTTAGTTGATGTCTATCCATGACATCTTCCATGTCTCCCAGTTGAATAAATACAACCTGGATCTGTCCCATGTGCTGAGTTGGGGACAACTAGAGATAGATCCTAACTTGTCTATTGTAGAGAGGCCGATGAAAATAGTGGACTCCCAAGACAAGGTTCTTCGAGGGAATTCCATTCCACTGGTCTGGGTTCATTGGTATCATGGTAGTGATACTTATGAGATATGGGAGCGGAAGTCATGGGCTGAGGAAGAGTACCCATTCCTATTATCAAATCAAGATTCATGTTGACATTCTGGGGTGGAAAGTCTTTAATTGTGGGGTGAATTGTCACATAAATAACCTATTTTAAAGGTAAATTTCATTTAATTTCCATTAATTCTTTGTTTTAGGGGTTTCCCATTCATTTCTAGAGGAAAGGGTGAGTTTTCATGATTTGGGCCAAATCGAGAGCCCATTTCCGGATTTAAAAACCGATTTTGATTATTTTATAAAAATTTCATTTTTAAATATTTTTCACCCATTAAACTTCAAAAATATCCTCCACTAACATTTTTAAACCAACAATGAAATTTGGACCCCTTAAGAATCCATAACAATGAGGTATTTGGCTTTTTTATTTAAGAATTGTGCCAACCAGAAAGCTCATTTTCCAGTTTTAAATTGTTTTTTTAACTTTTTAATATCTTATTCATTATAATGAATTTATCGGTGATTCTACCTCCCTTTTGACCATGAGAATCCCAGTCGTGCTCCCATTAACTTTCTCCCCTATTTGGAGCTCTTTGAAATCGAGAATTAGGGCAGAAATTCATAGGGTGTCTCAAATCGACCAGAATTGAAGACGTAACTTCATCCCTTCTTAACTCTATCAATTCTTACTCTTTTCCCTCCATTAATATTCCAAAATGGCCTCTGTAACCTTTTTCGAACAACCCCTAAATTTTGGCTATTTTCAATTTCATCTACTATTGTTTTGGACTGATTATTTCAGGACACTTCAAGTAAGTGATTCAATTTCTTTCCCATTTCAAATTGCTTAGGGTTTTATTTGTTTTTATTAGAGTTTATTCCATCTTCCTTGAAGTCAAAAATGACCAGGGGTTAGGGTTTAGAAAATAGTTATTAACCATGGGTTATATTTTCCAATTATTTTGGTTTTAGGTTTGTTGTAGGTACTTATTGGTGCAGGGGTGATGCGAATTAATTTGCTCACGGTGATTCAAGGATTTTCTTTACTTTGGTAGGTGATTCCATGTTTATGTAATATTTGTGTCTTATAATTCTGTATTTATCATACTTTGAGGTTTATCTCATTTTATTGTTGGTGAAAAAATTAGTTTTATTGGTGTTTGTTTTGTAAATGAATTTTTCAATGAAAATTTCATGTGAAATTGGGGGGGGGGGGGTTATGGGAATGTCTTATTGGTTTATTTGGGAATTCCCTATTAATACTTAATTGATTCTATTGAACTATAATACGGCTCCCAATAATGTTTTTAATTTTATACCCTTTGTTTGTTTCTGTGAAAATGAGTTTTAATAGTGTTTGTGGAACATGTTAACTTTAAGTCCCATGTTTGGGTAAAAATGAAGGTTTTTCAATGTTATGATTTCTTGGTTCACAAAGGGCTGCCCTAAAATTGATTTTTTGTTTTAATAGAAATTTATTTCTATGAATTTTCTATTATGGTAACTTTATATTTTTCAGATGGTGTGCATGTTTGGTTCTTAAGGAGTTTGGTGTGTGAAGCATTATGAAATTTGGAGGAATTGTCTTATTAAAAATCTTTGTGTTTTGTTGTGTGTTTTAAGTGGTATAAAATGTGATAGATACTCTATTGTTTGTGTGTGACCAGTAGTGGTATTTTATATTTAAATATATTTGTGTTTCATGATGAAATTGATTGAGCACAAAAGGGGAAGCCCGGGTACCTAGGTGGGGCAGATTTGTACTAGTACGACTAGTGGACTGGATGGGTTTTGTCCCGGTCTCACATAGAAATTGGATAATAAAAACTATATCTAAACTATGTGGATGATTATTGGGGAACACTAGGTTATGGTTATGTTCCCTACTAGTGGGTCGTGCATGAGAACATAATTTTATATGGTTACTTTACACCGAGGTACAAGGTACATTGGGCCAGAGACAACCTAGTGGCTAGGGGTGTTCCCGATTTTGTTGCTCATTGGAATTGTGGTATTTACCCATATACTAGGGTGTGTTTTTATGTAAATTACAGTAGCTAACATTTTTATTTTTAATGTGTTAACATTCTGAGATTCTCGGACTGAAAACTGTTTTCAATTGAATGATGCATTTCTTGAAATTTTAACATTGTTTCAGCTTGTGTATTAAAATTTCTTATGTTGTTCACATTGTATTGCATGCTCTTTGGAATCATTTGGTGGTATCCTATTGGGCTTATAATCACACCCTACTTACACCCATTGGGTGTAATTATACCTTCTTATGCTTGACTTAGGTAATTGGAAGGCTAAGGGTGATGGCAGTTCAGGGTGTTAGTCCCCATCGCTGGGGCGGAGTTGTGGAGAACACTTGTGGGTGATGACCCCCTTGTCATGTGGAGTCCTTGGGGATGTCTTGTTGTTTTAATGATTTTTATTTGGACCAATATTAGTGTCTTTAAACAAATGTATTCAGATCTGTTTTTGTTAATAATTGTTTAGCATGAAAATTTCAGATTTTAATTATTGATTGTTTTTTTATGTTTTATGCTTTCATACTCATGTAAATCATTCCCAAACCAGATTTTTTGATACCCGGGAACTTGTACTAGCCCGTGGGGATAGGTAACAACCTTCGGGCCTTGCCATGGGCTGGGATTGGTGCCGTTAATAGAGGCGACCAGATCCGGTCCGTGACACCAGCCCTTTGGAAATCTGAGAACACCGCGTCTCACAGTCAATGTCCACACGTTTTGCCTCTCTGACCTGCTGAAGTAGTGGAGGAGTGACTGTGGGGGACTGTAGAAAGACTGTGCCATCTCTTCCCATGAAGGATATCTGTAATGCAGCTAGCTGCTCCGTCGCCTCCCCTAGCAGCTATATGCCCAATCTCCTACTAAGAGCATCAGTTACTATGTTCCCCTTCAAGGAGTATATACTATCTCAAAGTCATAGTACTGGTATAACTTGAGCCATCACCACTGTCTCAGGTTCAGGTCCTTATGCGAGAAGACATACCTGAGACTCTGGTGTTCAGAGTATAATGTAAAGCACTTTCCCATCAGATAGTGCCGCCACATCTTTATGGCGAAGACCACTATTTCTAACTCCATGTCATGGGTAGCGTAGTTCTGCTCATGCTACCTCAACTATCATGAACCATAGGAAATCACTGCCCGATTCTGCATCAGGACACACCCTAGTCTGGTCCTTTACGCATCTTAGTAAACCATGTACCCAACTCCCTTCTCCGGTAGCCTCAAGATGGGCACACTATTCAATCTCCGTCTCATCTCCGGAAAGCTCTGCTGACATCTATCTGACCACACGAAGGGTTTCCCCTTCTTCATCAATGCTGAAAGTGGTGCTGCAACTCTAGAGAATTCTAGCACAAATCTCATATAGTACCCAGCCATACCGAGAAAACTCCGCACCTCTGTCACGCTCCTAGGTGGCTCCCATGCACATACCGCCTCAATCTTCACTAGGTCCACTTCAACTCCCGCCTCCGAGATAACTTTCCCTAAGAAGTGTACCTCTTGATCTAACACTGAAACTTTGATAGCTTACCATAAACCTGGTTCTCTCGGAGTGTATCCAGTACAACCTCCATGTGGTAGGCATGCTCCTCCTCAGTAGTCGAGTATATCAGTATGTCGTCGATGAGGACTATGACAAAACGATCGAGGTAAGGCTTGAATATCCTATTCATGAGACTCATGAACACTTCTGGTGCATTGGTTCACTAAAGAGCATAACCAAGAACTCTTAGTGGCCATACCGACACCAAAAGGTTGTCTTTTTCATATCCTCATCCCGAAATCTGAGCTGATGATAGCCTGACATGAGGTCTATCTTCAAGAACCATCGAGTTCCCATAATCGGATCAAAGAGGTCGTCAATTCTCGGGAGTGGGTACTTTTTCTTTTTGGTCACCTGATTCAGGCGATGGTAGAAGACACATAGTCATAAGCTCCCATCCACCTTCTTGGAGAACAGAATCGGAGAAGCCCAGGGTGAAACACTAGGTCAGATGAATCCATTTCCCGGCAAGTCCTCCAGTTGTAATCGCAACCCATGAAGCTCGACGGGAGCCATCCGATATGGTGGATTAGATATCAGTGCTATCCAGGGGAACCAGTCTATATAGAAGATTACCTCTCTATGATGAGGTAGTCCTAGAAAATCTTTCGGAAAAACGTCTGCATACTGATCCACCACAATAGGAAAACTTTGACTCAACACATCAACCGTTCCTAGGATGAGACTAGCCAAATAATGTGTGATCAGCTGTAGTCTCCTCTGATTAAGTCCATCATGCATTGCAAAGGCTCCCCTCTCACCGGTGAAGGTGAACCTGTTCCCATCCGTGCGGACACACCGCAATTGGAACCTAATACAGTCGATCTGGGCATGAACTATAGATAACCAGTACATACCCAAGATGAGGTCGTAAGGCCTCGACGCTGCTACAAGAAGATCCCAGCCGAAGCTCTCGCCTCCTAGAGTAAGCTCACACTGCCCGAACCAGTGCGTAATCATCGAGTCTGCTCCCGTATGAGTCTTTAACCATAAGGATCGATCCAACAGCTTTGTCGGAATCTCCAAGCTCCGAACAAGGGCAGCGACAATAAAATAATGACTCACTCCTATGTCTATAATAACTGCATCAATGGTGGAGTAGACATAGATAGTACCTCGAATCATCTTAGGTTCATCGTGGTCATAGGCCTCGACTTCCTAGAGCTAAGACTGTCCCTATATTCTATCTCCCTGTGGTCGGGGGTGGACCTCCTGGTGATGGTGGTAGAGCCTCAAATCATCGTCCCCCACCCACTACTCGGCTAGCTCCTCTACCTCATCCGCCTCCTCCCTGCAGACCGCCTTGGTCGAACCACTACCTCTACTTGGGAGGTCCCTCCACTGTCTACTGCTCATCCTCATGGTGGGCCGGGAAGTCCCGAGCCATGTGACCCTGCCCGCCGCATGCATAGCACTACCTGCCCCTCGAATGGCTCGCTCTGTTTCGGGTGCCCTGCACCTCTGAACCAGTATCCTGAGGTCGCCCACCTCATGCCCTGGTCTTCTTGGACCTATACAACATCTATCTACTACCGACTGTAGAAGACTTAGCTACATGTTTCCATGCGGTGGGTCTCGCTACTGGAGTCGGCTTAGCAAGGAATCTCTCCACAAGAAGGGCTCACTCCAGTACTTTTATCTGCATCGGAATGCTGATGGAGATCATCGAATCCCTGATCTCATGCCTCAGTCCCTTCTCAAATGTTTGGGCCTAGAAGAATGGGTCTTGTACCATGTCTATGGAGTAGCATGAGAGGTCCGTAAATCTTGCTGAGTACTGAGCTACTGTCATACTGCCCTACTGCAGATGAAGTAACTCCTGGATGCGCACCACACAGTGGGTGGCTGGAACAAACTCCAAGCAGAAGAGACTCTCAATGTCCGTCCAAAGTAGAGATGCCTCGTCGTGCACCTATAGAATCATGCTACACCATATACCTACTACTGCGTGCATTAGACTCGCGACAAGGATCACCATAAGGTCGGATGGTGTCCCTTCCAGTCTCCAGACTCTTACTTTAGCCTCCAGCCAATCCTTGGATGCCTGAGGGTCCGTCTCTCCCTGAAACGTGGGCATACTCTATCACTGAAACTCGTGAAATGCGCTCAGTCAGCGTGCACCCTCCACTCATAGGGCTGGTGGCATCGGTGGCTCAGCGGGTAGTGGTACTTCTAGTGCCTCCACTATGATGGGGACCTACACTGAGGCCCTGTCGCTCGGTGGGCGGCCATCTTTTATGCGACTCAGAACCCTAGCTGGCTTCCTTCATGGGGCCATCCTGAAAAGAAACAGGTGTTGCACGGTCAAACAATATACCTATTGAGTTGACACAATGTAATCCCAATGAAAACTTTTGAAACACACATGTATTCAATGTTTTTGTGAACTGAGTCAGAAATCAGGAGTCAAGGTCTTGGTGTATGGATACGTCAGCCGGCACACCAACACTGGGGTCCCTGGACTGATAACCACACTCAATACTCTTAACACTATTTCTTCATAGAATAGAAATATTAGAGTCATGAGTTCTGCGGTAGAACCGACTCCTCCGATACCAATTGATAACAACCAATCCTCGGGGCCCGTGGAGTGACTACCCCAAGCCCTCCTTTCATAGGCCAAGGGGTGGCGACTAGCACCAAAGGAGTAAATACCAATAAAATGGGAAGGAATAGCTTTTATAAAAGTAAACAAACACAACAATGTACGCATGTGAAGTAAGCACTAATCAAATTCGACTATAAGAGTAAGTGCTGAAAAGTAAATGGGCCAGTATACAAACCCAACTGAAAGTACATTACAACTAAAAATAAAGTAAAACAACAGTAAAGTAAAGTGGAAACCACTAAGTCATCCTCTAGATATCCCACCTGGAGGGTGGGTACAGATTATCTCCTCAGCACCTCGGGTCTGGTCGTCCGCCCCGTGGACGTCCCGTCAAGTGGTCCACCTCCGGGTACTATCCAGCTCCACAAGACTCCTCCATGATCAGTGATGTCTGTCATCTGTATCCAAAACAATGTAGTGCGGGCATAGCCTATGCAGGGGTGAGAATACAGTACTCATTAGGGACCCCGAGACCCCCGAAGGTCTCCCAGACTCCACAAAGGATAAACCACAAAGTAAAGATACAATAAAAAATTATCAACCGATCTTACTTAGGTATATTCTCATACATATACCTAAGTCATCAATTCCAGATCAGCTCCATCTCTCAAGACCAAGCACAACCCAGTCCACACAGGAAAGAAGTCAACCACACCATTGGTAATGATTTCAAGTCAAGACTCATCTCACACATGTATACTACTCATGAAGAGGGGTGGAGATGATTAGATGTAGCCTCTGAATAATCTTCTCTGCCGAACCCACATAGGATCAGAGTACAGAAGTCGTCACTACCGAACCCATGTAGGGTCCAAGTATAGTAACCATCTCTACCAAACCCATGTAGGATACAAGTACAGTCGTCATCGTTGTCGAACCCATGGAATATCCCAGCATGGTAGTCGTCATAGTCACAACCATCTCTAGGGTTCCCACACACAACACGCTCGATTCCGGGAGGGTCCTCTCCTCGAGTCAAGGGGGTCAATACATAAACTATATCTAAGTCTTGAGTTTATGTATTCCGATGTTTCATCTCGTCAAAAGGAACTCTATGCGATAGACGAAGTGTTAATCAGACGCCCGGTCTGAGAGATATTGGTTTTTCTGTTCCAAGGCCCTGGTTGGAAAATATGCTCATTCCAAACACATCCATTTTCAAAAGATGTCCAAAACTCCCGTATAGTATTGAAAAAGGACCGTCTCATTGAATGGGTCCCAGTTCCATAGGTGGCGCATAATTCAGATGTGCGGTCTTGAGGATATTCACCTTTTAGTGAAAACGGTCTCGACTTGTTAAGCCCAGTGGACTGGCGGGTCGGATTAACCAAATTTTGGGGGGCCGACCCAGTAGGAGTGTTGGTCCGGCCCAATGAAATGCGCAGTTCGGCCCAAGGGGAACAGCCCGACAGGGCGCATCCCCCCTGGCTCAGCCAGCTGGCCAAGCGGTTTGAGTGGGGGGCGGGGCCCGGTAGCTCAAACCAGCGGCGCTCTGCGGAGCCGCCCTCCCTAACCAACCGGCCAAAGCCAACCGACCTCTTGGTGCAAGAGGCCAGATTCGGCGGTCCGCGGTTCATCCAGTGCCATGCCCTCCTCGCACCGCGACTTTCCTTTACCCGACCGACCATCGAGCCTTCCGGTTCTCCACTGGAGGCGGCCCGCGAAGCGGGCTGCGGTTCCATCCACACAGCTAGCGCGACGATGCTAGCTTCCTCTGCTACGACCTTCCCTAGCCATGACTCCACATCCCCGGCACGGCGCGACGGCTCCGTGCATCCTCCTCCACGGCCCTCTTGACCGTGGATTTTCTTCGCAAGTGCGACATCGGCCATTGCGCCACCAGCCTCTTCCACGTTCCGCCTTCGGTCGCCGATTCCAAAAAGATAAACAAGATCCAACAGAGGGTCGTTTGGACCTATTCATTCACCCTGTTCCCTCTACGTTAGATGATAGAAAAAATTCCAGAGACAAACAAAGATATTCAACGAAAAAGAGGGACTATTTTAATACATTAAAATTGAAAAAAAACCCCTACCTTGAATATGGTTTGTTCGTCGTAGACGCAAAAATCGATTTCGCTCCATCAACGCTGGGAAAGAACCACCGTCGTTGGAGAGTTTTCTGCATCGGTGTCTCCTCCCCTGATGCAGAGGAAGAAGATGATTGGAGAATTGTGAAGCGTTCTTCTCCAAGTCGTTCTTTATTGAAGGTGGATGTTCTTCATCGAAGAAGAAAACAATTTTTCATTGAGGAGAGGAATACTTTTCTCCCTTTCTCAAGATCTCTCTCCCAACTCTCCTTAACACAATGAATTACCACAAAAAATAATATAATAGTATAATTCTATTATTTTATTAACACATGAAATTTAAAATTCAAAATTTAAATCACTTAATTAATTAATTGAAGAGGTTCTATTAATTAATTAAGGTATGTTGGAAAACATTAAAGAGGGAGAGAGGGAGAGGAAGAGTCCTCATTACTAGGGGGGTTGTCATGAATTAAACATGGCAGTTTAAAGGGGGTTTAAAAAGTGTTATTGTAGGTGAAAGGATGGGGCTCGTGTGGGCCAAAAATCTCAATTATCCACCCATGGGAATATGGGTTGGTGTGGGACCCACTAATAACTTCCATTGGTAGAAATTAACTTCTAATGATATAAATAAAATTTTTCTAACAATTTTATTTAACTTCTTAATTTAACCCCAATTTTAACTTTCAACCCGCATAAAACACAACTGCGGTAAAAGTACCCTTAAGAAAATATCAGCACTGTAATTTCATCAGTGCCCTTAGATTTTAATTCCGAGCACCACTTAAAAAGATAGAAAAACCTACTCATTTGTTCACTAAACGTACCCGAGCTAAACTTCAAAAAAAAATTCCGGGAACACCGGGCCTCAGAATCAGGTGTCGTCAGAAACTATGTACACATAAAATTCAAAATAATTTATGAAAAAAAGTTCCTTGAAATTTCCAGGTCTTTACATTAATTTTATATCCAATATCGATCCCCTATTTCAAAAAATGGGAAACTAAATTATCCACCTTTTCTATGACAAACTATCGCCTCACGAACTGATGTAATTCGTTTTCCATCATTATATCCCATGGATTTATGTAATGATTTATATAAAATATATTTATATATATATATAATATATTTATGAAATAATTATAATTATTTAATTATAATATAAAATCTAACATCCTACCATATAAATCATTGGAAAATTATAATGTCGCTTGTGTGTATGTGAGGACTACGTCCTCTTTGAATAGATCGGATATAGTTTTCATTTTATTTGAAATATATGATAATAAGGAAAGTATAAATGAATATATATGATATATATATGATATAATAAATAATATCTACTAGTTACGTATTTGTAACCTTTTTTCACTCTATTCAAAAATGGAAATAACGTTCATGCATACGTATGACATACCGTTTCCTTGAAAATAAAATTTAGTTTTATATCTCTAATACTTATGGATTACAATAAATACAGATAAAATGAATATATATAATATTTATATCATTATCAACCTTATATATATTATTTAACCATGATCAAACAAAAAGGACCTAAACCACCAAAACTAAACATACAAAAAAAACGTAGTTATCACTGAGAATAGTGATTTTAATAATGAACTGTTAATAAACATGATGAGAAACGGTTATATGTAAATAATTTATGGTGTCATATATTTGATTATAATTCATAAATATATGTATAAAAATATATTTTTATTATATAGTAGGTTTAAACACTTATGAATGAAGTCAAACCTTAGGTAAGGGTTTCTATTATCACTCTTAATTTAATGAGACATTTGCTACATTCAGTACTTCTTTCATTTGTTTGGTAAATATAATGACCATTTTGATATGGTATATCATGAATATCTTTATATTAATGGGATTAAATGTTTCATTTTATGTTATCTCTTTCATGTGGTGTATGAATTAGATGTTTCCATAGTTGTAAGGGTTAATTTTTAAATCTTGTAATTATTTAGTATTGTTTTTGTTTATATATCCACTAGTGAAATTATTGTTTCACTATATATTTAATTGAATATATTTTCTTATATTATTTTTATTTTTATAAATTATTTGTTTCCTTTCATTTTTCTCCCTTTATGTACTAAATATAAAATAATAAGGGTTTTGAGGAAAACTTAAATTGTTTTTGTACTCGGTCATGAATCATTATAGTTCTTGTTAAAATTTCCCATAACAGTCTAAAAGTAAGTATTTACCATTATAGAATTATTTTTTATTTAATTTTTTACTCATTTTTTACTTTTTAATTTTTTTAAATGGAATCTTTTTATTGTTTGTTGAACATGGTTTTTTTAACCTTATTACAATAGTTTGAATGAAATGCTTTTTTATGGAATATAGAATTATCAACAATTTTTACCACTCATTTATCTATAGATTCCATTAATATTTTAAATGTTTATTTTCAAGTAAAATTTTTTCCAAAATATTTGTTATTTATTTTAGAATTTAAATATGTGATTTCAAATTGAAAAGGGTATTTTCCTAAATAAAATTTCTAGTGAACTTTATTAATATATATTCAACTATTTTAAAATTATTTTATGAATATTATAATTATTACGGATTTAATATTTGATACCATTATCCATATTATCATGGATGGTTTTTGATTTTGTATAATTATTGGGTAAATTATTAAAATTTAATATTATATTTTTTTATATGAATGTTTATATTGGTTATGTTTCACCCCTTTCATATGATGAATGAGGTAGACTTTATATGTGATGGGAAAGGGCCGATTTAGTTCCTCAATTAGTTTGTATGATTCACAAAGCAAACTACCCTTGGTATTTTGTCGGCGTATTACCGATTTATGTAAGATGTCATGGTATGATGACTTGATGGAATGTTATTTATCCCTAATATTATGCATTACCTCCTTATGAGGTTATTTATTGATGTTCATATTATTATTTTATTAGTTATGACATCCACAAAAAAATTTAATGGTAATGTGATTATTTATATAGAATTATTTTATAATCATTTAGTCCTACTATTTTATTCATTATGTAAAAGTTATCAACTAATTTTTTTTGTATATTTAAATTTTCTTATTGGTTATGTCGTATTTAATAATGATATAATCTAATATATGCATACATATACAACTAAATTAAACTCACCCGTTTCTTCTATTTCATTTCCCCATGATGCTAGGATGTGTATTATGACTGATATGTAGGGATATAATAAAGGGAATAATGGTCTACAAAAATAAATTCTATGTTGTATTTTAATTTTTAAATTGATTTACGAGATTAAATTATGTGTATAGTTTTAAAAAACTATCAAACAATTCTTTCTTTTATGACACGATTCCTTGTATATAGTGATAATGTAATAAATTAACAACCCACTATATGCTAGTAGGTTTAGGGTCTTCAGAGTATAGGTGGGAACATATCTATTGAATAATCAGAGGTATTTGATTCTAAAAGATTAAGACTGATGTTGAATTAGTTCCCCTACTCTACAATCAATGTATGTATGGAAGTTCCTAATGTGTTAACTTATAAGAGTCATGGGGAGTTATTCGATGACAATTTCTATTATTATTATTTGGAGGACCTTAGTGATGATTGGTATACCCTCTACAATCAAGATTACCTTTACGGTGATGGATGTTATTGTCAAATTGAAAAAATTAATGTAAGTTGGGGGAAGGTTGATGAAGGCCTATGTAATACAGTTCATTATCAAGGATAGGACAATCATAATGGTTAGTGATGGTTCCAATAACCAAGAATTTTGACCCAATATTCATGGTGGGTTACTTGGGTTTTGATCCCTTCCTTGTGAGGATGTACTTCCATGAAACTATTGGGGAGGTAGAGGATTCATAAGTGGGTGCATGAAATAAATGAGTTGTTAGAGTGGTGTTCTGTATAGAATTAGTGGTGGAATACCCTGACATGGGTTCAAAATGGCATAGAATGGGGTAGGATGAAAAAGGGTAAGATCATATTTCTATCTACTAGTTTTTTATCCCCATGATATTAGTGGTGATGGATTGTGGGAGACCTCCTTTGAGATCCACTGGTGTTATGAATTACTATAAACTAGAATTTCACCTATCTTCTTGACATGGGGGAATGTATCATCGATGTTCTACTAGGATAGTCTCCAGATGTAGTTGAATGTGGTAATGGGGGGGGGGGGGGGTAGTTCCCCTCCATTATTTATGTTATTAAATATATCATCATGGAACCATAGCTTCCACGAGCACCTCTCAAGTTGGAATGACTCCTTCATGATCATAATTGTATATAAGGACCTTATTAACCCCACACTAAATGATATCAAATGTAGAAAGGTGGAAATGACACATATGTTTCATGGAAGAGTTCATTGTTACCACATGAGTATAGGTGTTTTTCATTAACACATGGGTGATTCTACCTTCCCAATGTGTACTAGTGGTGGTTGGGGTAGGTCCTTTGAAATGTTTGTGGATTGATATTCTATATAAAAATTTGAATCCAACAATTATAACATGTCGGATAATGATGGTTCCGGATATTCCCAACATCACTGATGCCTAATGTTGTGGAAACCTATTTTTATACATCTTATTGGTAATTAAGGGAAAATGTACTATTTTTGGGTTTACCATTATCTTTTTAAACACTATCTGAAGGGGACGTTTTCATTGGGTCATGCCTCATATGGTCATGATTTGAGTCCAAAATTCTTTTTTCCAACGGCGGGTAGCCTACCACATCTAGTAGTTGATGGGGTTTGAACTTTAATAAGAATAAGATAATGGATTATTCTCTCTTACCTCCATATATTTTATAGTTTGGTTCAATTATCAATTATAAATTTATGAAAATCTTCTGGATCTTCTTCTTATTTCTATCTTTATGTGGGAACCAGTTAATTACATCACATACTATCATAGTAGGGAAACAAGGTGATGGTTAGAATTAATGAGTTTATTAGTTATGTAGGTCACTTGAAAATAAATTCCCCATGAATGATTATATGGGGAAATTATGATTTTCATACAAGGTGTCTTTGGATAATAACCCAAAGAAACATAAGATATTCCCATATGGCATCCATTGATTTTCGATTGAGGTCTCATGTTCTCATCACACAATGTATCTTCTAGTCATCACATAGGGAAGGGTATCATCGTAGAATTTTCAGATAATAAAAGGGTATAGTGATAATATGATTATCTCATAGGTTTATAATTCTTATCATAAAATTCTTATTAAGATCATTACTCAAGGCATATTATTCTCATCATATAAGGAAGGGTATAATTTTTTGTTAACCACCTAAAGGAGGAATAAAAATATCCTATTCAAATCACATATGATTCTTATACACATCATATAAGGAATATTATTCTTCTTACAGTCATCACATAAGTCTAGGTTTTTAATTAATCATAGGAGTTTGACCATCCTATTCTCATCATATAGGGTGTCTTATGCTTGAAAAGGAAGGAGAGTAACCACTAATTCTTGTCAAAATGGTAGGTACAAGATAATACCTTGTGGGGATGAATCCAATTATGCTCATCACATAAGGGTCGGTATGGGATTAATTTTTTGTGGGGACATTTTGGAAGTTTTTTTTATTTCCAAGATGGTAAGGGTTTTTTATATTTGTATTCCATGCATACATTTTAGAGTGTTTTACTATATTAAATTAAGTATTTATATGTTTATTATCACCAATTTGTGAATATTTTATCTTTTTTAGTTTTTTATGCAAGGATACCATGCAACATTGGAAAATGAGTTAAAAGAGATGAATAAAGGAGCTAGCATGACATTGGATTTTTGAGGATGATCACAGAGCACTTCTAAGGCACAAAACTGAGAAATTTAGGAAAAATCATGCTTCTAGAGTTGAAAAAAGGAATTAAACATTGTTTAATAATTACACGATGTGTACCGATGAATTTGGTGAAAATAATTACATGATATAAATAATTAAAAAAAATATTAAAAGTTATACATGTTTTAATGTGTTTACTTGGGGTGTAAATTCCCTGATGGGATATTAACATCTATATCTAGTGTATCCTTGATTTCAGAAAGAATATATGATACGAGATCCACTACAAACAATGTTATACCATCCCTTTGTTTAATTAATTGATTATATATCCCATATTAAGACTATAGAAGAGGTCAACGCTGCTGTGGTCGGGAGATATGGATCTGTAGAGACCAAAGGTTGGAGAAAAAAGCTATATTGTGCAAGGCCCTAACTGAGTCCTTCTTCCTTTTCATTATGCTTTCATATTAATTTCTACTTCACTTTTATTATATCATCACAAGGATGATGGGGGAAAACCCAAATTGTTCTAGGGTAAAGAAATAGAATGGAGAAGGTGTGTTAGATTGATTTATTTTAATTATACATGTATTTGGTTTATGCAATTTATTTTATTTAACTTCTAATCCCTTTATTTTTGTTTATTCAAAACCATTGATAATCAAATCAAAAAGGAATATTAAAATTTCACAACTTACAAGACACTCTATTCGATGAAGCCATAAATTATCAGACCAAGGGAAATACGGTATTGTCATGTTGATTAGGAGATACAATGACCATTGGATCTTCCTCTTCTAAAATCCAACATCAATAATGAGTTAATAAATTTATTTTATTAAATCTAACTTCAACCCAACCATAAAATTACAAAACCATGGTGTGATTTTGAACTCTATTTTGAAACCAATCAAATTAATTTTCTTTAATTGTTTTCTTAAAATCAATACAATTTTCTCACAAAAAATTCTCTATCTTAATAAAGTAAAATCTTCTGAAAACCTAATAAAGATAATTTCACCATATCTATGGATTGATCTCAACATTATTTTAATTTAATTTTAATCAATCAAGTAATATAGTTTGAGTTTTTATAGTTTATTTCATAGATCCATAGATAATTAACAACACCCTCTTGGCCTATCAGTTTTTTTATTGAATGGGATATGAGAGATAATGGTTGTTTATGTGTTGGGGTTGAAACTCAAAAGGAGTTCTATGTATCCTAATATAAATAAGAATCAAAACCCATATAGTTAGATCTTATTAGTTTAATGTTTTGTGAAATACCTGGTCCATGTAGTTTAACGTCATGTGGTAAGTATGCTTGGGTTATGAAAGTGGTAGCATCAATAGAAGAAATGAGGATTATGTGTTAAGCAACATGGGTGTTTATTGGGAGGAGGAAGGCATTTTAGTGGGTATTTATCATTTGTAAATATAGAAATCCTATTATTAGGATCAGTGGGAATGGATACTTCCAATAATATACTATGATCAAAATGTTTATGGGTGAGGGAGATTAATCTTTAGAGAAAAAAGAATATAGATTTCTCTATCCTTATATGGTGAAACGGGACCAAGGATGAATGTAGATTATACTAGTCATGTTTTTGGATTTTTCATGACGGAATATAAATTTTATAGGATTATGACACACAACCATCAAATTTAATGCAATAATGTCTAGATAATGGAGGAATTTAAGTGGATCACCATGGCATATGTTTATTGAAATTTGGGAGTCATGAAAAACCATGACTTTAATGAAACCATTTTCCTTTCACAAAAAGTTTTTTCTTCATTAAAAGAAGTTATGTGAGAATATCTCAAGAATAATAAAACAATTTAAAGGGATTGTGAGAGGTAATTAACATATTTTTTTGTCCCATTAGATTCTATGGAAGTGGTTGATGTTCTGTGTCATGTTAATATTCTAGTTGCGTGTGTTGATAGGGTTGGACATAGACACCAGTGTTCAAATCCTAAATTTTTTTGAGATGAGGGAATATTTATAGGCCTCAGGATCATGGTGTGTGGTTATTTATAAAACATTTGGTCTATTTTTGAAAGGAATATGCACATGTATAGGTATAGATAGCATGGTGAAATAAGTTATAGACTCATTCAAATTTGATATGCATAAACTAGAATACTATTATCTCGAATTACATCCATCTTCATTATTTCTGACAAGGTTTATTTTAAAGACATTTTTCAACACCAATAACATGCCATTAATTATTACTCATCAATTTTTTTATTCCCAATAATATGAAACCCTAAATTTATTATAATAAAATTCTTATTTATCAGCTTTGGTTCCTACTCTAAATATTTTTTTTCTCAATCTAATTCATTTATTCATTCCTAGATACACCAGTTCATGGAAATTTAATTCTTTACCAATATCCTGGGAAAAAATGAGGTATTTTTAATATCCCCATTCTTTATCTTGTTTGAACCACTTGATTATGGTCACCAATGATATTTTTAACCCCATATTTATTTTATAAACATGTAAAAAATGAATTTCGGTATTCTTCTTATCTTTATAAGCTCAAATAATCTTATTATTCATCAATATCACATAAATATTCTATATTTATAGATTTTACATTATCTTGATCAAAATATTAGGCTTATTCTTTAGTAATTTTAAAATATTTTACTCTCTATACAAATTCATTTGATTAGTATTCTAGAACTTTCACATCGTCACTATAACCACAATTCCTCATTTCCTTATCATAACATTGATATCCCTTCCAATTTATCATATAACCACAGAATATCCAATTAATATTTCATTGACCAAACATTCTAATGTTTTCTACATTCAAATTGATGAAGCAAGGGATGCCAAACACCCTTTAATATGTTAACCAAGGACCCTTCTTGTATTAAATTTCAAAAAGTGACATATCAAAATTTTAATATGATAAATAATGGATTTTAATATTCATCAATGTACCAAACTCATACCACATAATGTTTCCAAATGTATTATTCTCCACAAATATGTTTTGAGCTATTTCAACAAAGAGATTTTTTTAGTTCAGTGATTGTAATTTTTTATACGAATTATGGTGTAATAAAATCATGTTATATACCATGATTTTTCAAATAAGATTAAATTTTTTTAATGTTTTTAAAATATTCTCCCATTTTGATTTGATACAAACACACACTTTTTACACACTTATCATGAAACTCTTAAAAATAATCAAGGCCTATAATTTATTCTTCATAAAAAAAATACATTTAATATACAAAAATTAATCAATAAAAATGATAATATAATTATCTATATTTTTTATTTAATTATTATAGTTCCCAAAACATTATAATAAATATGTTCTATTATTTGTGGTGTTTAAGTATCCACTTTTGTAAATGAATAATTTTCATTCTTACAATTTTGGAATGTGGGAAAAATAAAATTTCATTATCTCATTAGTACATGACCATCAGAAAAATTTTCACAATGTGTAATCTTGTTCGTATTCTTTTAGACAAGGTGTACAGACCTTTGATGTGTTAAATCCATCTTTTTATTCAATATAAAACTACACAATTGTTCATTGGAATCTACAATATGAAAAAGTTATTTCATTTTAAGTATCCTCATTTCATAACATGAGAATCCTTTAACGTCATCTCAAATCATCCATCTATAATTAAATCACCCCAATACATACATTGCAATGTTGAGAACCAATAAGCATACTCTATTAAGAAACCTTGATAAAAAGTGTATTATTTAACATCATCATGTTATCTTCCATCTATGTTGATCTAACATCATTTATTTTTAGGTTACAAAAATTCATGAATAAAAATAAACCATATTTACATGTTATATAATATTTGAGAATCATTATATAACTTATCTAATAATATAAAAAAATGTTCTTAAGAATATAAGTGTAATATATTTGTAAATATTCTAATGAAACTTATACTATTAGTCATTTCTATCTTTTTAATATTTTCCAAACCTTTTGTGGATTAAAATTCATAACAAATTGATTTGTAATTATTTTAAGAAACTTTTCATCTTTTTAACCTAGTTTTTCTTACCTTCCATTTAGATTTTTCTACATCTAAATTTGATTTCCAATTTTCAAACTAAAAAATTTAAATTTTCATTAATACTTAATTCTTTGAGTGGGGTTCCACCACATCAACTCATGAATTCAAAAAATATTATCATTTATGTAAATACACATCATCAAACCATTATCTATGTTAATTACTAATTAATCCATCATATCACTAACATTAGTAATAAAATTAATACATTCATCCATAAATATCTTATTTTGTACCCTATGTAACTTTCTTCCTATCATATTTTTGACCTATGATATTAGATACTTTATATTATTTTTTTGATACTCTAAACTAATTCAATTAATAATAGGAATTATTCATGGAATTTTTATCCTTCTATTAGTGGACTATTTTTCATTCATATTGGAATTTAATAAATTTCTATATTTATAAAATTTATTTTTATTCCACTATCTTAACATATATATACTTTTTCATGAAGTACTCATTTTATTTAATACATAAAATAACTTGTATATCAATTTATAGTTTTCATTACTAATTAAAAAATTATTCACACTTATTTTTGGATTCATTAGACTTTAAAAATTATATCGATCAATCTCTTACTTATTTCAGATATTTATGAACATAACACTAACCTTGGTCAATTAAAATCTAACACCCAATAGTTTTTAAAAATAAATTTTATTGTTCCAATTGATTTAATATAAAATTTATTTTATATACATGTTTATACTATTATCTTGAGTGAAATAAGCCTTTAAATCATTGATACCATTCAACAACATTGATTAATTTTAAACATGGTTAGAATCAATGTTATTACAAATTTTAGAGACATTTATAATTTTTTAATTTTCATTCCACATCAATATATATATTAATGAAACTATTTAAACTCACACATTAATATAATCTAAATTATAGTTTTTTATTCTTTTTCATCACCTACACATTTATATTTTTTGAACTAATAATTATTCACTTTAACAATCACAGATTATTCCTATCCATCACATGAAGTATCAACATTGGTTTTTTCTTCATATATTTTTTCCTCATCAAACTTAAACATGAAATTTAAATTATGATTTAAAAAAATCATTTCTCTTAGTGGGAAACATTTATTAAGTGAATTTGTATATTTTATCATTTAAATAACTTACTAATGTCATGAATTTGTCATTAAATTATTTATCCTCCATATTCAGATAATTGGTATTAAATTTTATAATTTCACTATATTTGAAACATCTAATTATAATAATTCCTAGATATATTGATTTAACTTTCAAAATAATTATTAATATGAATGAAATCAATTTTTCCAACTTGATCATGACGTATTCATCATCTTTTGAATTACTTTTTTCATATTTGATTTCATTATCGATCACCCTATTTACAATGTTAATGTACATTTTCATTTTATCCTTAATATTATTCATAAGAGTACAATAATTCCACATTTTATACTAATTTAATATGTTATATAAATCATCCATGAGAAGTGTAATAGAAAACATGTCTTCATGTTCCAATACTATTGTGTCTAATTTTTTATAAAAGATATGAATTATCTATTTCACAGTCATAGAATCATAAAGTGTCTCAAAAAACCCACTAATTGTGATAAATAATTCAGTATCTCTTGAAAATATTTCATTAATAGATTCATTATCATGCATTAAAATATCCCCAAACATCAAATGATAAATCTATAATATAACTTCATTTATATAAATATTTACTTGATTAATGTTTGTACAATTTTAAATATGAATATGTGTTTTTTGATCCCTATGAATTTAATCAATTACTTCAGTTACAACAATGAAATCATTGAATTATGAGAATGAATATAATTATCTATATTCTTCCAATCAACCAAAGTCATCAGATAAGTTTCTATATGAGAAACATACCCATTTGTAACTAATTAAATCACATATATTCATAAATATAATATTTATATAAACATAATCCAATTTAAAATATGAATTTTCATTTTATTATAGGAATACATCCAATTTACATTTACTAAATTTATTTTATCAATTGTTTATAAAAATTTCATAAAAAAAATCTTCCAAAGAAGAAGAATCTAGTCATTTTAACCTTAAAATAACTTGTTTCATTTAATAGAATCATAGAACAAATTTGTGATAAAATTTTGGAAGTCATGATATAAATTCTTATTATGATCATCAAGGATATAATGAGTGGGGTGGGGGTGAATTAGTGTATCAATTTAATATACGTTCCCTCACAAAACAAACTAAATCACATGTTATTCTGATTTTTTTTATATTTTAAAAGTATTCTTTATTCCCACCTAAATACTAATGATATTGATAACATAATTTTTAAAACACACGCCCAAACACAAGAAATAAAAATATGATGAATTTACATGTTTTACTGTTAAAAATGAATGGCTAAATCATTATCATAATCCATAAAACTTGATATCACAATATCCTCTAATCATCCTGAATATAAATGATTAGGGTTTATCCTCAAACTCTTATTATATATAAATTTATATTCATTGACGTAACATGATACTAGATAATAAAAATGATAATATTTAAATGATACAACCATGTGAGTCTTTATATTATAAATAATTACTCCAATTTATTGTAGAAAAGATCCAACTTCACTTATATTATTCAAACATAAATCATATCATCAAATAGTTAGTAGAAAAATATTTAGTAACCCATCAAAATATTTACTCATTATCTAAGATAAATTGAAGGAATAAATATTTTATAAACCTAATAAAATATGAATATTCTCATAAAATTAAAAAATAAACGATCGAATGCGCTATTATTTTCATTATTATCTTCTACAATCGTATACAAGTACATAAACCTCAAGATACAAGTTGATAACTATATTGTACACTTATTATATATAATGGGTTTAATATTTTTCCTCTTCTATGATAACACCAATTTCAAATTTATATAGAACACTTACACTCTAACAATAATGCGTACGATTCTCCTTAAATTTAATTTTAATTTCAAATTGAAATTCCAAAACCCACCACATCATATATTGTCTTCCAATATACTTTTATCAACTCGTATAATCTCAACCTTCTAGTCAAACTTAATATTTTTTTGGGATAATTTGAATTTATTTGGAGTTCTCTCTAAGTAATCCATGAATCCATATAATTAAAAACACTTATAAATATTATATTTTACAACTCACAACATTTTTAGGTTTAACATAGCTCAACACATATGTTTTTGAAATATTTACCTCCAACTATTGAACTACTAGGAAAATTTTATCATAGACTTCTACATTTAAACATGAATATACTATGTAAATCCAACCAAATGACTTACGACTATTAATATTGTGTCTTGGAAATAGACTTCAGGACACAAGCTTCCCCTTCATAACACAATTATACTTTTTAGTCCAAATAGAAAGAAAAAAACAATCATAAAATTATCATTATATCATGATACCAATGTTTTTAAAGACCATATTAATAATCCTTATGTTTTGAAATTATATCACAGAGTGAAATTAACCATTATAGTATGTTTTGTTCCAAAGGTTGATAAAAATATATAAAAATAACTATTATACTCTAATATTCTTCTAGACACATAAAAAACCCACTGAATAATCTAAATCAGATAAATTTTAATGTGATTCATGTGTTATAAAATTATTGGCCATGATATTAACATAAAAATACAACACTCGGATAAAATATCACATCCAATTTATTTCTATTCAACTGACTATCTTTTGTTTTGTGAAATTACCACCACATATGGTACTTTAATTTTAAAAAATCATCCATGTTTTAAAACTAGAATATGTGAAAATTAATTTTCTTCTATTTTATAAATTATTCTATTTATATAAATTTAGAAAATTATTAATCTAATGATCTCATTTACTAGAGTTTAATTATTTACTGATTCCATTAATGAAATTTAGCACAGAAATCAACCCATGTTTTTGGTGTATATATAATTGGATCATCATTATTACCTAAGAACCATCCTTAAAACTATAATGAAACTATTTTTTCACTTTTATAAAAAAAATATATATGTTAGATAGTGTTCTTAATTTCTATATTCACCCTAATATAACATTAAAAAATATTCCAAGAAATCTTGACTTTTATCACTAATGATTTTTATTAACATAGTTTTTAGAAACTAAAGAAACAATAATTTTTTATTTTGTTATCAATGAAAAAACTAAAGGTATGACATACAATTAGTTTTTTACTAATTATATTATAAATAATATATTCATAATTAATTTTATATAATATATTAATTTCCCATCTATTTTTATGATACTTTTATGGGGAAAATATTTTCCCAAAATGATTTTTTATATACTAATACAATTCCATGAAGTGGAATTAATTTTTTCTTTGTGATCTCAATTACTGATCACCATTGATTTTATTCACCCTCCATGATATAAAAAAATAAAACTTTTTTATAATACAATAATTTATGAATGGAAAATAGATTTTTTGTTTTGTTGATCCATGGTTTAAAAATTTATAAATCAAAAGAACATCTAATAGATGGTGGGCATAAAATTATAAAGGAATTAATAGTGTTTTATTCATTTTTTATGTATTTGGGTTTTTTAAATGGTTTAATCTATTATTCAAATCCTGAGATATTTTGTGAAGAATAACATTGATATTTAATATTCTACCTCATATTTTATTATTTTGAATTGAGATAATCGTTTCATTTCCTATTAAATTGGTTATTCGCCCAGTTTTCCCATCCATTTACTAAAACCCAAATGGTTAGTGTGGATAATAAATAAAAATATAATTTTTTTAAACCATCATAAAAATACGAATAATTAATATTATATTCACTACACCAAAATAGTTATTTAGCAGAGGATCCCTAAACTGTTGCTAAGAAAAATTTCTATGATGTCGCGGTGGTTCTTTGAAAACCGCTACTAAATATTCAGGTTTTAATAAAAAACAATGTTTCCCCCCAACCCTACCTCATTCTCCCCCAACCCCCTCCTTCTCCTATGACTCCCCTGACCCTAAACCCTATATAACCTCATCCCCACCACCACAACCCACCCAAACCCACCATCATTTCTCAAGCCCACTCGGTCCAAGCCATCACCGAAAACTCCAGAGCTTGAGCCCTCCAAACCCCCACTAACGTCTCTTGAGCTCGATCCCTCTAATCCCTCTCTAGTTGAGCCAAATCAATCATATACTGAGACCTTTAATCCCTCTCTATCATCACCTAAGAATGAGACCTCCAAGTCCTCACTAGCTGAGCCATCACTAGATCAGACCTCTCCAATCGAGCCCTAGCCTGGGCCCTCAGATCCAAATCCCCACGATCCCTTACATGTGTTTCTCTTTACTCTTGTCACGAATTCCCAATTGAGGTAGATCTAAATATTGTTTGATAGATAATAAAAAATAGTAGTTATAATCCTGAATTATATAGATATTTAAATGTTTTCTATGGAGGCTTATGTTAAACATTGGATGTTATTTTTTATGATAGGTATTTTATTAGAAAACATGAATTAGTGATGGTAATGACATACTCTTGAAGAATTAAAATTAAGGAACATGATTATTTTGTATTGACCATATGTATTGACCATTTTATTTCTATTTTTCACCATTAGAATAGGTCTCTACCAATGTATCATGGGAGTTCTAAGTGACAATACTAGTTCATCATGAGTAAATTAGTAGAGTATAACCTTCTTGTATGTTTATAATTGTACTATATTATATTTAATTTCATATTTATTCGACATGTGTCACCCTTTCTCATTGATATGTTCAAATTCATCAAGTCATATATGAGATAATGCTTTTATTTCCATAACTAGTTATACTTTTGTGATGAGTTATTTCAAAATTCCATGATGGTTTCTTTCCTTTATCCCACCATATAATCCATACATATCTTTCTTTTCCCCTTCTATATAAATCAAAACTATAGAGGGGGATTCTCTATTAAGAACAATGTGTGTATTGATTCCCATAACATTGGGATTCATTTTGATTCTAAGTTATCACCTCTAATCCAAATATTTAGGATCTATCATTATGTTATACCTATTTAAGGAGGTGATATTTACAAAAACTCTTGTTAGGTATTCCCTATTTTTATTTTAAGGATGGAGCTGCAGAAGGTCTTCTTAGCATTGGCACTCCATTGATGGAAAGTTTCCTCTATTTTCAAACTGGGATATTCATTCACTTTATTACCATTCCCCACATTACCATATTTTACAATAATATATTTTAATATTTAGTAATAGTTATGTGTTTTAATTTTTTTAATAATTTGTAGGAACATTGTGATATATACGGATAAAATTTAGATCACATTACCAAGGAACACACCTCAATATTCTAAGGTTTTGGAGGAGTTTTTAGTTGTTTTAATTTATAATCGATCCATTGATGAGAGAATAATATTTCCATGTCCTCAATATAGATTTAGAAAATGGTTGAAGAGAGATGAAGTCTATGAAATCTTGATATTGAAGAAATTCCCTTCTCAATATTTTTGTGGGATTTGGCATGGGGAATCGAACATTATAGAAACATTTGACACTAACGTCAATCGACCAAATGAACTCTCAACATCATATACAATGGCAAATGAAATGAAAAAACCTTATTAATGATGAATTCAGTGTTCCAAGACAAAAACATCAGCATTAAAAAATTAGAACAACTAATTGAGGGTGATACAAATATGAATGTGACAACTGATGTTTTTGAGACTATAGAAAAAAGAGATCAAGATTATCAAATATCATTGTATCTTGATCATGATTATGGGGAGACTAATGAAAGAGAAAAAATCATTGACAAGAAAGATACATTTAATGGTTTGGTTGACAATGGAGATGAAGATATGTACAGTGGATGTTTAAAAAATTCATAGATTTCTTTTATACTAAAGTGATATCATATCAAACGCCTATGTGGAATTATAAATAAGGCGGTGTCCAGGATATTGGAATTGTTGCATGATTAATTTCTAGAATCAATTATTTCTGAGAAATTTTATGATATGGAAAATGTTTTTAACAATATTTTGTTGAATTATAAAAAAATAAACTTTTGTCCCAAAGAATCTATAATTTATTGGGGAGAAGATTCAAGTAGACAAGATTGAAAAAAATGTTCTTCTTCTAGGTGTATGTCAATGAGTGATGATGGAAGTATAAATGAGCATGATACTATGAATAATAAAAATATAAGGAACACACATACAATGTTTTTGAATTACATTCCATTAAATCCTTGATTTCAATGATTATTCATGTAATCCAAAACCACCACACACATGAAGTGGAATACTGTAGATAATAACAATGATGGGTTAACTTGAAATAAATGATATTAAAAATCTAGGAATAAATTTGATTCATTACAGCCATATTTCTAATATATTACTAGGAATGTTTTATTTGGATTGGCTACCAATGGATTCAACCTATTTGGGACTTTATGAACCACTTATACCATTTGGCCAGTTGTTTGAATCTCTTACAATCTGTCTCTGTGGATGTGTATTAAAAAAACATATTTTATCATTTCAATTATTATTCCTGGAAGAAAAATGTTTTTAAATGATATTGATGTACAATTACAGCCTTTAATAGAATAATTACAGGAGTTATGGAGCAACGATGTTGAGACATATGATTCATCTTCTAGAACAATTTTCAAAATTCTAGATTCTCTAATGTGGACCATTAGTGATTTCCCTAGACATGGTAATTTAGCTAGTTGGAACACTTACAAGGATATTTCTTGTCCTGTTTGAAACAATGATTTTGATCCCAAACAACTAACTCATCGTGGAAAATGGTTCTTCTTGTGTCATCTAATATTTCTTGATGCATCTCATATATTTCAGTTGAACAAGTCAAAATTCAGTGGTTCTATTGATCATAGACCACCTACAAAGTTGTTAATAGGTTTTGAGAAATTGGCACAATATAGAAATGTTGAAACTGAATTTGGGATGGTGTATCATTTGGATGATATTTGGAAACAAGTTTTAAGTGCATCTTCAAGTGAAATAATAATGAAACAATGGAAGAAAAAAGTCAATTCTTCAAATCTTTGTATTGGGACTTTAATTTTTTGTGGAATAATCATGATGTGATGCACATTAAGGAGAATGTTTGAAACAATTTGATCTTCAAATATCTTAATGGAATAAGAAGATCGAATCTCCATCTAAATGATTGGAATGACATACAATTAATGAAAATAAATCATGATCTTTTTCCAGATGAGAATGAAATTTATGCTCTAGAAATGTTTGAAATGAAAATTTAGTATAATGATACATTACATTAAATTTTAGAACATGTTAAGGTATATTTTGGGTATTCATGTAACATATCAATGTTTTTTGACTTAAATCACCATAGATTACATGGATTTAAAATTCATGATTCACATATTTTATTACATTATTTGCTTCCATCAGCATTTCATACATTATTACCTGAAAGGGTTACTTCTATTGTACTCTAATTATTCAAATTCTTCAAAATACTATGTGAGAAAAATCTACAACCATTTGATCGTGATATCCTTCAGTTGAGATTTTTATTAACATTTTGTGCAATGCAAATGATCTTTCCTCCATCATTTTTTACTATCATAATGTGTTTAATTGTGAATTTGGTTGAGTAAAATAAATTTGGGGGCACCGTACATTATCTATAGATATATCCAATTGAGAGGTAATTTATTTATATGTTTTTCATTTAAGTACACAATTCTTGGAACTTCATTATATACACATTTATGTTTTTTCTTTTATTTTATAGATATCTTGGGCATTTGAAATCATACGTGAAAAATAATGTTAATCCTAAAGTCTATATTTCTAAAGGCTATTTTGTGGAGACGTTTTTCACCTTCTTTTCTAGATACATTAATGATATTGAGAAAATTTTAAATAAATTTGTATTTGTAGATCTCACATCTAATCAATCTCAACTATATGGGAAATCAAAAATCATTCATGTTATTGGCTGATCAGTTGGGAGGATCTCAAATGTTACACAAAAAAACAAGAATTATCACAGGAACATAGAAATGTGCTGATGAATAAGGCAATTTCAGACACATTTATTAAAGAGTTGAAGATACAAATAAGAATAAAAATTAGAGGCCATACATGAAATGAGAAATATATAACAAAATCTTCTAACAAAGATATTATAGAATTGGTTTTATGATGTTTATGTTAAAAAAATATTACAATCAATACATATATTAGGTTGGCAGATATATTTTGAAAATATAATGATGTATATTACTTTTTTAGATCATGAATACTGATACTCGAGATGAGTTTTCAAAAGAATTAAATTTTTTTGCTCGAGGTCCTGTAAAACAGGATACAAAGTTCTATGATTACAATGTCAATGGATTTCCCTTCAATGGCCTGAGGGACATCATTTTTTATTGATTTTTGATAATCCACATTTCAAGGGGTGAGGGGGAACCCTTAAAAGGAACATAGTCGTAAGTATTACATGGCTCGTAGGCCTTAGATGAATTCATTTCCTGTAGGCTTCAATCATTACATACAACCCATAATAACTACATGGAACTACTTCACCCCAATATCTTCATTGTGAAATCAGTTATCCACCTTCGAATGGCTGCCTGGCTAGGCTTTCATGTCCATGCATAGGCTTGTCCCGATGTAAGGTATTATACACTCTCATTCTTACAATTCATTTTTCTTCTGCTTTGGTGAATGAATTTTTCTCCTCCTCCTCCTAATGATTGTTCCTTGTAGGTTTCCTAGTATACATCCTCACTTAATGTGGCCTAAAATCCTTGAGGTGGTGCGAAGGCCTTACTGATCCGATGGCCTAGGTGGCGTGAAGGCCTTAAGGGACTCGGGGACCAAATCGGTGGCACGATGGCCCAAACGGGGGAATATTCTAGGATGCAATAGTGATAAACATTACCTATTACAATTCTACACTGTACTACTACAGTACCGGAAATTAGCCTCCACCTGGAGTAGATCCTGGGTCTCCTGGATTCAATTAAGGAGTCCTCACCAATTGGCCTGAGGCTCATGTGCCACTATGAGGGGCTTAAAATTTTGTATTATCGATCAGGAAGAGGGTTTGAAAAACAAAATAGTGGTATATTTATATTTTCCATAGTGGGATACTGTGGAATGTTGACTGGTGTTATCGAATTAAACTACCAAGGTAATTTTTCAGTTATTTTATCCAAATACAATTGGGTTGATTTTATTAGGGGTGTTAAAAGAGATTCCTAGCAATTTAATTCTGTTAGCCTCTCTCGCTGGATGGATGTTGGTGACCATGATTTATATGATTCGTATATCTTATCCTCATAAGCGAAAATGGAATGTTTTGTGGAATATGTCTCTGATGAAGGGTAAGTGTAGTTGATCATGTAAAATAAAGAGACTTGTATGATATGTGTGATAAAGTGGAAGATTTGAAGTCTAAGATTAAATACCATCAATAGAAAAAAGGAAACTACTTTTATCCATCATGATATTAAAAATATTAGTCTTGATAATATGGGTGAAGTTGATAATGTAATGACGGAGTAGGAAAATTACATGATTGAAGATGAAAGTGATCGTATGTGCAACCATCCATTCATTTATCAACAACTTATGTTATTTGGGCAGTCATTCATTTTCCTAGTAATGTATATTTTTTTTAAATATTATGCATATGTTACCATTTATAATTTTTTATGGAAGATTTTTTTGAAATATATGTTATGAATTTAATTTAATTTTTTAAAAGTCCAGTAATTCCAAGGATGAAGTGTTACATTGATACTAGCCGACCATCATCATTAAGGCAGTAGGCCAGTCCTAGTTCTTCATGAGGATATTGGAGTGTGACTATTATAAGTAAATTTTTTTCATATGAATCATGTAATTATAATTTTTTATACTACTAAATATTTTTTCATATTAGATGGAAATATTGATACTATGAGAAAAATATGAAAATTTCAGATGTATAGAATCAAAATGAACTAAATATAGTTGTCCCATTTTATTGCTATGGGGTCACTACAGATGATGTTGTGGGATTATTTGGCTATATTCTAGGCTATCTATTATAAATTCCAATTACCCTTCTAATTACATATTATTATTGGAGATATATACCTTCATCATGGAAAAATGAAGTTTTTGATTCATAGATAAAGGTAATTTTAATACATTATAGTGTAATTGGATTTCATTATGTTATTAAATTATTATGTTTTCAAGAAAAATATCTTTATAAATATGTTTTCCCCCTTACCATTTCTGATGATATAGCATGAATGTTGACATTGAAAGCTTTTGTTGATTTATATTAGAAGACAACATGATCTTTCCCAATTGATATTGCATTGATGACTGGTGGTGAGCAGGTAAATTACACAACTTCAAAATCATTTAGTTTACAAAATCTTATTAGTTTTATGTTTAAATATAAGTATATAACATTGTTTAATTTTGTTTTATAGGTACAATTAACTGGAAGTAGAGAACAAGGTGGAGATGGAGATGGAGAGGGTGACGAGAAGAGTTTATATATCAATGATTAGTGGACTTTTTTATGTTTTCAACTAATATGGAATGAGTTGGTTTGTTAATGTATTATTTTTGATATAGATCTGAACAAATTTTTGGTTATATGTGAACCAACATACCTATTTTTTATGACATATTTCATATATATGTGTGATTTATTGTGTGTTTGATTGGAATTTTGTGTGCTATTGATAGGTGATACACTTGGTTTGCATTTTTTTTAGGGATGTTTTGGGGCTGCAGAATCTCTAGTTGGACTATTTTATGTTAATCAACATTTAGCGGTAGTTTAAACCACTGTTATTAGATTTATTTTTATTTTTTGTGATTTTTAAAACCACCGATAAATATAACACACTATTATTTAGCGGTTATTGCAATCATTTTAGTGGTGTTTTTTATGGGGGGTGGGGATTTTTTTTTGGATTTATTAGTGGTTTTAACCACCACTAAATCATTATTTTTCCACATGTTGGGAAACTGCTGAAAATGGAAATTACTGCCACTAAATACGCTTTCTACGAATCTTACATGAAACCATCGGTAAATAGAAAAAACCACCACATATTTCATGTCAAAACATGATTTCCCTATGCGTTTTTAAAACCATCCCAGAATCATGTATATGATGTTTAAAGCACCGAAAAATCAAAAAAATTACCACTAGTTGGCCCTTTTCTTGTAGTTATTTCATAAAAAATTATAACATTCCTTCAAACTTTTTTTATTTATGTTTTATCCTTATATCCTCTTAAATTAATCCATAAAAGTAATTGAAACCCTCTATGGTACCAACTATGATGATACATTATATAAAATTTTAATATTTTCAATCATTATGAATAATTATACATAAGAACACATGATTGGTACACACACCAAGGACCCAAAGGAAATTTAACTTTGTATGGTAGATATATATTTTTTAGGTTACATTATTAAAAAATATTTATTCTATAAAACCATCATATATGAATAACCTCATACATAACAATTCATATAAAATAGTATGTAAATTAAAAATCAATGGATAACATAATCTACCCAACTAGAAAGGGAATAATATTAAACTTATGATATATTTCGAAGTATTTGACTACTTGGGAAGTTTATTATGACATGATGTTTCTTCGATAATATGGAATTTATCAATAGAATATGTTCTGGATAGGTTTTATATCAATATGATGGTTGCGTTTTCATTTTCTTTCAATACATAAATCATGTTCAAACCCATATAATTTAAATTATAATTTTTGAATTGAATGTTTTTGGCAGTCTTGAAGTATTTTTATGTTTCGAAAGTGGATCCGAGACCATTGAAAAAACATATAGTGTCTGGAGTTTCTATTATTATTTTTTATATTTTTATATTATTTACATAGTTAGTATACACCAAATATGGTTGGGATAACCAATACATAAGGTCTATAATCTCACCTCATTAGGTAAGGCTAACTTGATTCCAAAATGTTCCGAAAAAAACTTCATAAGGTTGTAATATTATTCTATAATGATTATAAAATTGTCTCATAAGTTCGGTATAGTCTGGGACAATTTTTTATATGGTTCAAATAGTAACTCAATAGGTTCCTCTATATGGTTGATGCTAGTTTTTCACCTGTTCAATAGTTATCAAGATTTTAATATTTATTTAGACTGATAGTTTATGTCTTTCAAAAAATTTATAATATAAATAAATATTTATGGAGATGAGGAGAAATATGTTCAATAAAGGTTTAAAGATCACAAAATGGTATTTATGTTTCATGAAGATAATGAAAAAGTTTCACACTTAGAAGAATGGGTTATTATAAAGGAAAAGGAACTAGTTACTACTATAACTTATTTGTCTTCTTGGAACCTATTATGTAAAACTTTAGTGATCTAGAGAAGATTAAAATGAAACAAAAAAGAACCATGAATAAGAAGAAGAATAAAGAATATAGTTAAAGGATATTACTCATTTCAATTTTAATTTCAAATTAAAATTCAAACATGTTTTTTTCCAATGATGGAGTGTGATATAATAAAAATAATCATGTAATAAATATGGGGTATAAATGTTTAATATAAAGAAGAGTTATCTCTATATAAATTATCAAGAAATTTTTTTAGATTAAGTAATAGAATAATATTTTTTATAGATCACACAATGAAAAGAAGTATACTATTTCTATACAGGTTGAAGAAGAAAAAAAAAGTAGCACTAGAACAACATGAATAGAAGTCAAATTTATTTAGAGATTCCCTTCATGTTGAAAAATAATAATTTATCATTTTAACTATGCTATAATCACTAAAACATTGTTAATATGTGTGTATCATGACTATATGTATATTTTGTGCTCATTTGAATCTATATTTTGATAATAGGGGTTTATAAGATATTGATTAATCTCCATCATCTAAAATATAATCCTTCTTTTTTAAAGGTGAACATTATAAATATACTATACCTTTTTATGTATGTTCTCGTGTGTGTTGATAGAATCAAAACACAACATCTTATTTGGTGGATAAAGTTGTTTCAATAATAAAACTAAATAGTAAATTTTAATCATATATTCACCCCTTATCTATGGTTTTACTTATTTTATTAGTCTTTTAAAGTAGTATCACAACAACACATACCCATTTTTTGTGATAGGTTATTTAGAGTTTGATGAATTGATTTTCCACTAACACTTTTTTTCAAAAATGAATAATATGAATTTAGTGAAAAATAAAGGGATTACCATGTTTTTTGGGAGGGATTATCATGTATGGAAGGATTTAATGTCTCCCTTTCATTTATCTATCAATTATGAAGTCTTGGATATTGAAACTAATATATTTTCCCCAATTATGGAGGTGGTACCATGATAGTTTGAGTTTAGAAGAATTAAAAAAATAATGGACATGCTATGAGTGATTTTTTAAATTCTATGGTATCAAATTAGAGAACAATATATGGGATAATTTTGGGATAATTAATAATGAAAACAAAAAATTAATGTGGGAAATTTTATACATTTAGAGACTCAAAAACAAAGATTTTAAAACATAGGATGATAATGGTGTAGATATACTCTTCAAATAAATAAATGAAATTTTTATAATATTCATAGTCATTTTTGAGAAATTAGAATATATAATAGTGGTTGAGAAGATACTTTATATCCACAAAAATAAGTTTAATGAAAATATCTTATCAATGAACATTAATGATAAAGTAACACTCATTATAGATGAATAACATAACATTTTAATTTCATAGGAGATTAGAAATGTTATTTTTTTAGGATGAATGTTATGATTGAAAGTGAAATAACTTTTAAATACTCTAAGTTTGAAAATAATAAAAGTAAGGTTGATAAAGATGAATCTAGATATTTAAATTTAGGTTAATATGTGGAAATAATGTTTCATAGAATGGTGTCTCTTATATATATAAATTTTAGAAGAGGCAATAAAAATATCCATAGAAATATTTTAATATATTATTTTAAGTGTCGATAAATAATACATTTTCTTCAAACTCTTAAAAGGTAAAAAGATAAATCTAGTATGGATAAATAAGAAATACTGAGATGAACATTCAAGAATAAAGAATCAAATAAATAAAAGTCAGTGTTTTCAACTAAAGGAATTGGAAAACAAATTCACATAATTTATGTGGTGGAATTTATTTTTCAATTACAATGAAATTGAATGAAGTGATGTAGATGATAATGTTGATACTTTTAGTGACATTTATGGAAATGGTATCATTTATAATGTGAATTATGAGATCTTTAACTAGTGTTAAAAATTATGTATTCTAGATATGAATAATAATAAACTAATAATGAATTTATTTTTAATATATAATTTAATGAGTGTATTTAAAAGATATCAAATATGGAGAAGTATGTTAGAATTATGATTAATTTCAATCAATATTCTTGCTGGAAGGAATCTATCCTTATAGATGGTATATAAAAACAACTGAAATAAATTGAAGATGAATAAAATATTTTTGATGATGGGATAAATCTTAATATTCATATAGGAAAAAAGGTTAAGTATTAGAGAAAAATCTTGAAAATATTCAATAAAAATTGGATAATGAAGAATATGGACTAAACATTTCTTGATATATCTTTTCAAATTATGATTTAGTTTCCATAAAATTTTCAAATAAGAAAATTGATTAATTAAAAAAAATCTATTAGGGTGAAACATATAGTGATAATGATGATGAAATATATATGAAGAAAAATTAAGTAAAGAACGCCAAAATGATATTAAAATAAAGTGAATTTCAGAACTCTTATAATTTTGGGAACACTTTCTTGAAATCAAAAATTTCAACAAATTATAATTATAAATATGTTTAAAATAATCATAATATGAATATGAATGTGTTAGGAGTGCACATTAATTTGTTTCACAAAATGGAAAAAATTTGGATGATATAAAGAATAATGGAAAACTGATTACAATAAGTGGAGAATAGTCTATCTACAATGGAATGCCTGATTTTTATAAGTATTTTTAGAACATTGTAGGATTTGGTAATTTGGTAAATATGTTTTAGTTTATTTAAAAATGTCCCAACATGACTAATAGTCTTTAGAGTCATGATTTAAGGGCGAGTTGTTCATCTCTAGTGATGAGCTTTTAGAAATAGATTTCAAATCATGAAAAGATATCTCATAACATGTTTAATGTTATTAAATAAGTCATTAAAATATATGTCTATCTTGGCCACCATTAAAATGAAATCCTCATCCTTCTAATTTTCAAACAAAATATAAGTTATAGTACTCAAATAACATAGAATAAAAATAAAAAATAAAAGTAGAAATATTTGGTTGTTTATATGACACTAATAATATCTAAATGTTATAAACCATAGATTATAGATGGTGGATAATATTCTCAAATGATAAGGGATTAAATCTTATGAATGATGTTGAAAATTTAATGTAATAGTTAGATTCATTTTAAAATATTTGGTAACTAAAAATAAAAATGTGTTAGATAATACATGACTGGAAAAGATCATTTGAATTTAAAAACACTTTATTTATTAAAGGAATGAAACAAAATATTTTCAATGAGGATTAATTATGTAAAAAAACGAAATGTGGTGATGTTTGAAAAAGATTATTTTTTAGGGAATATCTTCATTGATGGATGTTTTTTTTTTGATAAAATGACAATGGGTATGGGGTAACTTGTTTTGGTTGGTAATGCTTAACATTATTTATATTTTGGAAAGAAAGAATCGAATAATTTTTTCCATCAAAGGATTAGTCCTTTGGAAGAAAATATATTAGGAATCATACTATATTAATTAATGTTTATAATTTAACTAATTTGAAAAGGGTAAGGAATTTTATTTGTTCAACCTTCTAAAATAGATTGATTGTTAATTCTCTATATAATAAGGGAAGGGTTTAATGAATTAATCCATTAGATATTATCCGTTTAGATATTTATTGTAAAATGTGGATAAAATCAATAAATAGGGACAATTATTTTATTTTATTTAATGATTAAATGAATTATATTAGATATATTATGTGTATGACACATAAACTAATTTCTCCAAGGATTTCCAAATGATTCTTAATACGTTCAAAAAATAAATTTAGTTTTCCTTGATGGAGTATAATGATAAATAATGATTTTTGAATATATAATTGAATGATTTTATTATTATATTGAGTATCATGGTATTCAAAAAAACATTGGTCACTCTATACACCATATTCAAATGATATTGTTGAACAAAATAATATATACTAAATGGAGATTTCTTGAACAATAATGATAGAGCAAGATACCTATCAGTATTTTTAGAGATCAGATATTGGTTTAGGGATTTACATTCACAATTGTTTTTTATGTAATAGAAATTTAGATATTTCTCTATAGAAGTATTATTAGAATAATTTTCCTTATTTTATGTATAGAATGGTGTTTTTAATTCCTTGTGTGATCTCCGTAAAAGGAGAAAATCTCAAGAACCATTTGTAATAAGGTATTTACGGGATCATATATAATAAGCCTCAAAATTGTAGAGGGTTCCAGTTTCACAGCAATGTGATCACAATTATTTCTGATATAGATGATGTGTTGGTGGTGGAACACCCAAATAAATATAGAAATCATGATGAATAAGGTTCTATAAGTGATCAATATGTAGCTGTTTTTAGAAAAATCGTAAATAAGATTAAAAAAAACAATGATGAATGTATAGAAACTACATAGAATGGAGAAGCATATTCATCCATTTAAAGTGATTATTAATAAATTCATCCATAACATTTTTTGTTAGTAAAGTATTTAGGTAGAAAAATTCCATTCAGAACATGGAATGAAAGTTCAAATAAGATTTTTATTGAGAAAAGCATGTCATACATCACTGATTTCTTAATTTGAACCACGAAATGTGAAATATGTTTTAAAGAATCAAAATTTTGTTGATTCTAAAAATTAAGAGTTCTATCATATAGAGAATAATGAAATATGTGATTTGGATCCCAATATGGAAAAATAAAAATTTAGTTAAAAATAAATGGGTATTCCAAAACAATGTTATTGATGATGGAAAAGTTTTTGATGAAAAATTCCTCTTTGTAAATGGTATTAACCTTATCTTTTAGATATAACTCTATGTTAAATAATTTTACTTTTACCATGTATTCTTGTTTTCTTAAACTATAAGGTTATTAAACATACTATAACAAGCCAAACGAACCCCAAGTGGTTCAATATTAATATATATAACCTTATATAAGTCATTTGGACGAACCTTATATTTTTAAGAATAAAATAACAATTAATAATATAATATTTGTTTTAAAAACTATTTTATGTCAATTTTGACACTATTTGGTAATTGATTTTTTTGAAAATCATAAAAACATGATTGGTTCAAAAAAAAGTCAATTAAATCAATAATAACATGTTATTTTAACCTATAAAATTAGTTTAATTCATTTAAAGTCTCAAATTACATTTATTTGGGTATTTATAATATCAATATGTCAAGATTTCTTTAATAATTTAATTACTGCATCATCATTTTGTCATAAATAAATTAAATTATTTAAAGTATAAAATTTATAAATAAAATACCATTATGTAGGAAATCCTTTTATCTTTGTAATGAATATTTATAGTCTAATTTATCATTTTTAAAACACTATATTAAAAATGTTTTAGTTATTAAACTTTGATTTTAACTATTTTAACTCCTCTTTAAATAAAATAATATTAAATGTCCTAATCTAATCCAAGTGGACCTAAATGGTCATATTTTATTCCTAAGGTTGTTTTTGGTCTAATTAAACTTATCCAATATAATTAGGACATGCTTCAGGGTAATAATACCATTTTTACCCTTAATTACCCTATTTACTTTTAACTGTGGTAAATAAAAGTAAAAAAGTTACTATTCACAAAAAATTATTTTCAGGTCATTGAACCACATTTTACTTAATGACATCAACCGTGTCTCTAGTATTTTTGAAATTCCACTCACAGAAGTGGTAAAATTATGTTTTATGTAAATTTGAAAATTTTCCTAGGAGATGGGTAAAAGATGGTGAAAAGTTCAATAAAATTTTTATATATATAACATTATTATAAAATGACTTCAATGAATTACTTTGAACTTATATAGGTATTATGTATCAATTTTGACATAAAATAAATTTAAATAAAATAAATAATTATTTAAATAAAAAGTTGGTTTTTAAATAGTAATCCAGTGTTTTCACTATTCAAAAAAAATTTAACATTTTCAGAAAAAATACAAAAAATTCACCCTAGGCTAATTTTGATATTCTCAATCCAAAAATGAAGTCCATTTGGAACGATAAAATTTCTATAATTTCAAAATGTGGGTATTACTATTCATAATAACTAGTTTTAATAATATTTTAACATCATATCGTTCTTTAGTGAAACTCTGTATTGCATACAATGCAAGCTATCGAGGAAGGTCGCGATTGCGTGTAAAAAAGAAAAGATAGTGTTGTGTGTATTGAAAGATTCCTTTGATGATGTATATAACATAAAAACAAAATATTTTTCATAAAAATCTCAGGTGTTACAAAAATGATCATAACTTATAATCCAGAAGCCAGTCTGAAGTCCACAACTTGTCAAATAAATGAAAATAAAACAATCTTCTAAATGATATGTGGTATAGTGCTAATGGGCATCCAGATCAAGATGTTATGCTTGTTTGAATGTTAATAAATCGATGTATCCTGACTAAAAACTTAGTTTTAGAAGCTTTCTGGGCCTTTTTGGCCTCAAAAATTTGACAGAGGCTTTGCATCAGTCAATTGTGCATAGAGCTCATCACTGGCTTAGATTTGATATATTGTAGAGTTCAAACAGACACCCAGATCAAAAGTTATGGCTTTTTGAATTTTGAGTGACATTTTCAACTTATTTAAGATCTTTTATTAATTATTTTGATTTTTTGTGTCTTCAAATTGTTATTAAATGATTTTTAATCAATAATAATTAGAAAATTATTAACTAATAATATTTTTGTAAATATTTTTAATCCATTTTCACTATATTTCTTATATATTAAATTTAATAGTCTATTTATACGTATCTAAAATATATTTAAAAAATATATATTATATTTATATCAATATAAATATAATTATATTACAATATATTTTTATGATTTTTTTGTAACAAAAAATTTATTACCGGTATGAAAAGTGCTGATAAATCCCCCTATTAAATGTGCTTTTTTAGCATTGATAAAAGTGTAATGCTTCTCTTGCCTGTTTTTGTAGTAGTGATTCTTGTAACCACATAAATTTTAAGGATAAATTTGAATTCATTAATATTGTACTTATTTTCATTATCCGTTCACAATTTCATTATGTGAATAAAAAGGTGTCATTCAACTAATCTTCTATAGATTATGATGATGAAAACTTCGTGTGACTTTTTCTTCATGAACAACAATATGTTAATTAAAGTAAAATCATCAATGAATGTTATAAAATATAAGTCACCTCTTATGTATTTGTGTCTCATGGGCCCACAAAAATTAAATTGAACTAATTAAATGGTTCTTGTTATATTGGTCCCTATTATTTTTGGACTCCCATTAACCATTTTCAACTTTTGATAGGTAATGAAAATATGATCTTTATCTTATCTCAATTACAAAATAACCCTTACCATAATTACTTTATAAATCTTAGTAAAATTATTTTTACCAATTTGGTCAAATATTCTATGAAATATATTATTCTCTTCTCTAGTATTAAGATAAAAATATTTAAATTGATTTCAAATATGAAATAAATTTTCATTATTTTAATCATAAATAGTGATAATACATCCATATTAAACTGTTTTTATATAAAAAATTTACTTCTTTGAAATAAACTCATTTTCCATATCACATAACAAAATCTCACATAAAAATTTGTTTGAGTTCATAAATAGATTAAAACCATTATGAATTAATCATTTTATCCTCAATCATAGTTTAGATAATCCTTTTTATTTTAATGATAAATTATATTGAAAGGTTAATGAACAACCATCATGTTCGTAAATGAAATTCAATATCTTAGTGTATCCTATCACATGTGATGAGTAGCCTCTCTCATGAATCTATGGTATGTTCCACTTTTTAGCATTCCATTCTTCCCCCACAATGAAAAAATATTCAACATTATTTATATGTTAACTCTTATCACATTTAGAAATGTATTATTGATGAACTAAGAACATCATTAAGAATTAATTAGCATAAGAGCCTTGTCGGTGTCCCCTTCCACACATATCATCAGGACCTTTAAACATTTTTTGTACTTGCATCATTTAAGAATTACCATTTTCTATTTAACCATTCATATGTTTTTTATGAACCAACTCCAGAACACTGGCCTTATTTTTTTGAAAAGGAGTCATTTTTTATTAAAAAAATGATTTTGTTTGCATAGTCTCCACAATAACAATAGATACATGATATCTCTATTTTGAATTTATATTTTTATTGAATTTTTCTCTATTTTCATTTATTAATGATTTATTTATGTTGATATTACTAACTAATTTTTTTATTCTATATTTTATGGTAGAGAAAACATTTCTATTAAATTCTGAAATTCATTAAGGGAATTTCAAAATTGTGATATGATATAGATACTTTATATTAGAATATGAAGAGACATGGTGTGACACAAAAATAATAGATAAATCAATGTTGTAGAAAAATACACAATAAGTATAAGAACTAATAAAAATGTGTTGGGAAATCATATTCCAGTTCATGAACATGGAATTAGCATTATGAATGAAGGAATTATTTATTTCATGGGGTTAGAAAATATTTGGGAAGTAGAAAAGAGCATTTAGAACTGGGATTTTAGACCTCATAACATGAATCCAAGATTTATGACATAATGTTTCCTGAATATTCTCAAAATCCTTCATTTATGATTGCCGATAAACACAACACATAAATTATAGATTCATTATGTGAATGGGGTCCATCTTACGATAGATAACTCCACCATTATGGATTATTTTTGGGGTTTTATGATAGTTTTACATAGAAAAATATAGTAATGGCTTCCCAAATAATAAATTAAAGGTTCAAACAAAAGGAAATTAATTCATTCAAGGAGTATGATGTTTTAGAACAATGATATTATTTCTATGATTCATACCTAGGGACCATCCATCATTGTTAGGTTTTTTGTTATAATTTATAGTTATTAATTTTTTATATAAAATTTGATTTTAATTAGATTAATTCCATTCTATTTTCTTCACTCTCATTCATTTAATTTATCCATTATGGGTTTGAATTTAATCATCATTGGATATCATCCTATGGTGTTTGGAAAAATTCTTAGGGGAAATCAGAATTGGTCAAAGATGGTACATACCATTTTTTTTCTATCTATCTTTTCTTTTGAAATGATGTTATAAATTATTATTTTGTTTGGATTCAAAATTATCAAATTTCTTATTAAATCATGAGACTAATGTGTTAGGTGGTAAATTAATCCTAGAGTGATAAAGGTAATCAATTAATGAAATTGAATCATATTATACTTATGAAATTGAAATATGATCTTAATATATATCATAGTTATTTTCATTCATCCTTTCCTGTGTATTTGAGATTATAGTTTTGATAAATTGTTGTGATCATTTTCAAATATCGATAAATTTTCTTTTATTACACATATAGTTGATAATAAATACTTTTTAGTAAAGTAGAAATTACTATTTGGTAAAACCACCCAGGGAAACTGATTTATCTCTTTTCTTCCATTTTCACAATGCGAATATTTATTTTATTTTTCTATCAATTTTTTTGTAACATTAATTCATTAAAATAGGATTACCCAACATTTTGATGATAATTATTTTTCATTTCCTTATCTTCAAGGTATAGTCGTCATACTTACACTATAATAAGACCCTATAGCGATTATTATTCAAGAACAATATACGTTTATAATTTTATCTCCCAATTAGACTTAATGACACCATGCATGCACATCATAGCCTCTAATTATTATTATTCTAGTAGATTATTAATTCTTCCCCTAAAAATATACATATTAATTTTTAATAAAATTTGCCTCTTATGCATATATTTTATTAGAAAAATGATTCTTCTACTTTCTATCCATTGGCATAACTATGGTGGAAATTCTTTGTGGATTTCATTTGACCCAAGTTTTCTAGAAATTTCTCATGGGACCTTCACTATTAGTTTGAAAATTTTTATAGCCTTTTCCGATTTAATAGGTGTAACATCCCATGAAAATGAAGAATAAGAAATTTTTATACTTATTAATATTTGGGAATTAAATATTAATTTTACTTTAAAACGGTTTTTATGTTCGACAACGTACCTGATACGCAACAACAGGTTTATTTGGAATCTTACATCGCAAACTAATAATAAAATATTATTATTTTAAATTGATGTTATCTCCTTGCTGTTCAATTGGTTAGAATGAAAAATACTAACTAAAATATGATTATACATGTTTGTTAAATGTATTTACTTTTATCCAATAAAATTTTAGAGGCTTCAAATGTGAATGAATCTAATTTTAAGCATAATTTATATTAAAAGGTTGATTTACCGCCTTTTAATGGAAAATACTAATTAAATCTAGTTTTGGTCACTTGTATACCTTCTATTTGACCAAAAAACTATTTATTGCATTATAGGTTCCAAACTATGATCACATGCACATAATTATATCATGTGAATCCAAGTTCCTATCGTTATGAATAAATAATCCTCCCATTGAATACTAGTCCAAGTGTAAAAATCTAAAAATAAAATAACAAAACACTAATGTGCACCACTCTAGGTGGAAAATCAGTCAACAAAAAGAGATAGAAATTAAGAACATCATTTCCCACCCCAGGAAACATGGTATATAACCCATGAATGGGGTTGTAGGAACCCTAACACAAGCTCTTACTAAGTTATGACTTGGCCCCAGTCTCCAGTCTACCATAACCAAAATAGTAAGAATAACTAAAAAATAAACCCACTTGATACCTTTTGTAGAACTCAAACCTATGATCCACTTAACTAGTTCTCTATGTTAAAGAGCTAATGGTCCTTGTGTGCTCATCTCTATACGCCAAAGGCTTCCAACTTGAAAAAATGTCTTAATTATGTGATATTAGGGATTCTATACCCTCTAGTGATGACATAAAAATAATAGGAATGTTAATAATAGAAAAAGGAAATGTGGAAGAAATGAGAAAAAAAGATAATAAATAATAAATAATGTAAATAATGAGAAAAAATAAATAGAGTCAAACATATCAGACAATGTATACGTTTCAGATAGTCACACTAATTTTAAAAGATCACCCTTGATGTGATTATTTAAGTGCATATACAAAAGCAAAAAATATACCACAAATCGATGCAGTAAAACCCACTTGTTCTATTTTCCATCCAAACCTTGTACTCATGATGTATCCATGGTCTCTAAAGCTAACCTATGTATCTGATTCCATTGGTAATCTCAAATCTAAAAAACCTACATTCATCCTGAGTAGACCATGTAGGCTGTGAGTCTAAACTCAGTAGGACACCACCTATATGTTCTTATATTACATCCATTTATTTACCATTTAAATAATACATAAATAAATAGAAACTACACTCAGGAATAAAATAAATGACCTTATTCATCCATAATCAAAAAACAGAAGGAAGTATTTACCTACTTTTCCTATTGATGAAAAATTAATGATGCATCCCTAGTTAGTCATACCCCAATAATAAATGGTTTATAAACTATAATATGTCACCAAAAGACATTGTTCCAACAAATACCACATGTTAAATCATATTGAGTACAAATGAAGTGCTAATGTAATGACCAATAAATATGTCTGTAGTCCCACTGACATTTTTTATTCAAACCATAATCCAATCAATAGACTCACACCATTAGTCAGGAAGATGTACATCCATCCCCAGATAATGATCAACAATTTTCTAAGTATCTCAACATCAATGGAAGGATGATATACTCAATTATAAGAGCATGGACCTTTATCCAAATTAAAAATGATGATCCTTAGCCCCTATGCATGGTCTAACATATCATGACCTATGAAACTCTATGGTGAACACCTCATCTATAACATATGTTAATCACCATCCCATTATCCTCTAAATTTATGGAGTCCTCTTCCCATAATGAGAGGTCACCACCACCTCACTGAGTCTTTCTAGTTGTGCACATGACTCTAACGGCTCTATTAGCCAAAAAGGTGAGTTATTATCACCAACCATAGCTAATTCAAACCATCTAGTGGAACTCTATTTCAACATGAAAACCTTTATTTCAATACAAGACATTGTAATAACCATCCACCTCAACCTGATGAATTATTTCTTCTCAATAATGGTGATCAGCATCACCCCAATTAATTAAATCCAACTCCAAAACAATCCCATAAACCAACTCTATCATCCAAAATTTTAATTAATTTAAAAAACACACCCCGTGAAAAAAAATCGGAAACCCAATTCACCCATTACATTCAATTTAGGTCTCAACACAATTAATAGAAATGGATTTTTCCATTAGAATTGTCTAATAATAAATATAAAAGACAAGAATTAAATTAAACATCTCAACATGATGAACTAACTCAAACATATTTAAATCTTCATCCCATAACATTCATATATACAAAGGGAAATATGTACACCACCTACATTATTCTTGTTGGTGCTCGCTCATCGAATACTGACCTCTAATCTGATATGAAACTTCTGAAAATAATGAATCTGAGAAAGACCCTTGAAATAGGGAAAATGATATTGCATGGAATTAACATTCCAAATGGTGAGAAAAAGATTAAGAGTGGATAAAAAATATACAGACTTACTATGTTGGATCAAATTCCACCAATAAAAAAACTAGTGCACTAATAGATGAATGAGGCTAAATACTAGAGGATAGGGGAATGGTGAAGATTCCATGGACTGTTATGTGATTGAAGAGTGAAATTGATGAGGGGAAACATAAATGGATGGATGTTTAGAATTATAATTTAAAAATATTTAATAGGAAAAACTATTAGGCCTAATAGTTTTTTCTATCCTTGTGACAATTGTGGAGTGCCACTTTCTAAGGGCACCCACCTAACATTGTTTGGTGAACGGTTTGTCAAAACATAACTAGACCATCCACACTCTCTGTAACATATTATAGGTTACTCACAAAGTGTTTTGGCTACCCTGTATAGTCTATTATAATTGTGCTCTAGTTTAAAATATTCCATATGGTTTAGGCAAGATAATTAGTACTAACTGTGCACCAACCATGTGCCAACTGTGTTGGGTCTTCCGAACATTGATTCTCAAAGCCCAATTCTCTTGAACCCAAAAATACCAACAAGACAATTATAAAACCATAAATACCACCCAAAAAACACGTTAATGTGTTATAATTCATATAATTAAACTTGGAATATGAATTAATAAGTTTTCCCATCCATTAATCTTATAAGTTCAAATTTCCCTATAAATTTGACACATTCAAAATCTCAGGACAATATAACAGTAATAGATTAGTCTTGGTTCAATAATTTTTTTATTAACCTTTAAAAGACATTAATGGATGGTCTCTCATCAAAATATATTTCAATAGCCCGTAACTAGGAATTTATGGGAAAATTCATGGTGAGAAAGTTTGTGTCACACACTCCGATATATGGACAACTCCCAAACACTTTTTTCTTTATGGGGTGAGTTTTTTTATTTAATCCCATTTGTTTTTCCAATTTCATTACAAAATTTATGAAATGAATCTACAATTTTCATCATCAAAATTTCTATTTATTCTATATTCTTTAGTTTAGACCTTCATAATCATCCTATGATCATCCTTCCCCATGGAAAGACATCATTTAGTGGAAATCATGATCAATATTTTTCCATTTATTTTGTGTTCAGTGAAATATTGTTTCCTATTATATATTAATAAATCAATGAATATAAGGCCATATTATTAATTATATTACATCGATCAATGTATTTAAATACAAAAAAAATATGCACGAATTGTAAGTATCAATCTTTTTATGGGAAGATTTGGTTATCTTTTCATTGAAGGACAACAAAAATCACACATTATGCATAAATTTCCAAAAGTTCAACTAAGTGACTACAAGGAATAAATTCTAAAAACCCAAAATTGATGATCATTTTGATCAAATAAAAATAGTGAGATTATTTTATAAAATAGATCTTTGGTTAGGTTATAGCTAGTTGAGTGTAAAAAATGATGATATTTTGTTGACCACATTAAGGAGTCGATATGTCCAATATGAATATATCATGATGAATTTTAGGCTTGATAATTCACATGTAGATTTAGTTATATTTCTGAATCATATCATTCATAGGTATATTGATACTGTTATTCCAAATTTCTAGGAAGATATTATAGTATATGAAAAATATAAAGGAAGATAATTATGTTCATATTGAGGGTTTGAAGAAGTTTTTAATGTCATCACCTATATATTAATCAATATAAATTCTAGTTATATTTTTAAAAATTCATGTTCATGGGAGTTTTTATTCCAAAAAATGTATTTCTATGTATCCTAGAATGATTTATAGAGTTATTTAATTTAATAAATATATAATTCTCTTTGAAATAAAATTTTTTTCAATGTGAATTTGTATATTAGAAAAGGATTATTCATTATTTATTTAATAGGTCCTCTACTATGATGTATTTGACATGGAAGGGGGTAAAATTTTAATTAATTGATAATTGATTTAGATACTTTTGTGAATTGAATATGTGGTGAATTATTATCTTATCTTAATTATCAATGAGATTTGTGAAGGATACATGGTGTACTATGTTAGCTTAGGTATGGTTATAAGGAATCATAATTGTAAATTGACTATGAAATGCTACATGGATCTCATATTTCATTCTTATGAAAGTAATTAACCCACCCATGACAATAAGATTACTTCAATGATACAAGCATATAATAGTCATCCCAACTTATTCTAGAAGAAATTTTAATATATATATATATATCAGATGAGTGAAAAGTTTATTTTCTACTAAAAATATCTAAAAATATTTGGGAGATACTAGTAAATTATCTTCTAAACATTATTCTTGATTAGGAATACACCCTAGGTAATGGCAGTATAGTCACTAGCACTCATAAAATAAAATTACTGACATAAGATCCGAAAGAATCTAAGGATATGTGTTATTTTAGGATCCTTTTTGAAAAATACATTTAGATTTAAAGGTATAATATGTTCTTGTACTCTTTTATAGTGTGAAATTCATACTTCCACTGATTTCACAAATCCAATGGGAACAATTATATGATATTGAGTTCCATTATATTATTAAATTCTAAATGGTATGAAGACCTCATTTGAATATTTATAGTATCCCTATATAGTTCATTATTTCATGAAAATATTCGTATACACTCTATCAATGATGCATGTGGTTATGATTTATAATAATAATTTAATATGAAATACCAACCCTATTGCCTCTAAAAGGATTTATAATCTCATAGGTAAATATTAGTGGCCTAGGATGAGGCCTACACTTGTGAAATTTATATTACATGACCTTACTTTTCAAAAGGTGAATGATGAGAAGTAATGATATATAAATATTATTATAGAAAACTCTCATTCATATTTGTAAGTGGGATTATATTTTAAAGATAATTTTATTTAATTTTCCTCAATGTAATCATGGAATGAATGAAATATGTGTGATTATTTATTTGACGCCAAAATCCATCCATTTTGTCCGAATAAAGATGAGTATAAAAATAAAATTTAGTGGAAAACATTATTTGAATAATATTATGAATATACATAGTGTTTCATCTATAATTTTTTCTAATTTGTACCCTCATTTCCCTTTCCATATTAGAATAGTTTCTTAAAGATAGGGGAACTCAAATATAATTCATCACAGTATGTCATTTATTGATTGGAATTCGGATAAATTAACCCATTAAAATTAAAAAATACATGATTAATTATTTCATGAAGTACATTAGAGGTACATGGGATTTCACCTAATAAACGATTCATTTTTATATTAATAATAGTTATCGATCATCAATAAAAATTGATCCATTTCAATTGAATGATAGATTTCTATTCTATTACCCTTTTTATTTGACTAAAATGGGAGAAAACTCATAATTGTAATAGATTATTTTTTTATAGAATAAATGTAAGATTGGGTTGGTACATGAAATGATGGTAATGTCTCAAAGTCTTATACAATAATTTGTAGATAAACATAGTCAACCTCTATATTTTGAGTTTAATGATAAGGTTCCTCACAAAGTATTTCATTGAATAGGGCAACCATGATTACGAATAAAATTAATCTCATTCCATATTAAGTTGAATGATAAAATATTATGGAATAAGTTAGGAATGTAGGAGAACATAAATCTTTACCACAAAAAATAGACAACTTCATAATTTATTCTATATATCCCAATTAATAATATATCATTCTAATAACACTCATATGGTATAATGTCTAGACATGGATTATGAACATGATGCCACTATGGTGGAGAAATATATTTAAATAATTTATTATTATAATTTTTTTGTAATAAAAAACTACCCCCTTAGACTTTTTTATTATATAATCATCGAAAATATATCCAGGAGATATGGTAACATTATAAAATGATGATAGAATAATGGGAACAATTATTTTCCAATCTAGATCACTGATCTCTTTCAATGGGTAGAATATGGCATGGTGGAAAAATTTATAACACCCATTATGTTTTGTTTACGTACTTTTCAAACTATTTTTTTCATTTATTTTATTTAGTTTACGAAAAAGTTTAAATCGTAAAAATTTACTAGAGTCAATAGTTTGTGCATGGTTAGGGAAACCTGTCATGCCAAACCATGTATATGGAGGATTTTCAATCTATAAGTTAATGAGAGGTTAGATGATAGTTTTCTCTAACTGTGAATATTCTTTGTATAATTAAAATTTATTATTTTTCATTCTTTTCTAGTATGGGAATATTATTTCCTACCATAATATTTTTGAAATGCTTATAGGTAATATATAGGCCATTGAACCCCCTCTCTATCCTTATATAATGGTTCTCCCCACCCGAATTCTTATGAATACCCCCACATAATATAATTAAACAAATTTATTTTCCCATTTTATAATTTACTCTTAAAAATATATTATCATTTTATCCATTTTTATTATCCACACTTAAAATAGATGAAAAAAATTACTATGGAGTGTCTAAATAAAAGGGTTCTAAATGTCTAGTGTTTGTGAAACTTATGTCTTATCAAAATAAATATTTACAAAAAAAAGTCTTGTTGATTGCGTTGGATTGACAAATGTATTTAACGGTCTTGTTTGAAATATATTTTATTAAAATCTCTTTGGTACTAATTGATATTATTTTTTATTTCTGGATTATCTATTTAATATTATTGTTATATTATAAATTGAATTATGATAATTAATGATGATAATAGTGTTTTGGGATTGATATATGGGTTGTATGTTGGGGGATTTTTAGGAGGAGACAAGAGAGTTTATTTGAATTCATTCATTATTTTATTCATTATATTTTACATAATTATGGTTATAGGGAACCATGGGTAGCTATATGGGAAATCAAGGATGAGTTTTATAATAGTTTATTATAATTCTCTAAAAAGTATAATATATTATATTTCCTACAATTTTTTTTTTATTTTTCACTAAACATGGCCAAAAAGGGTATGTCTAGGTCTGTATATGTATAATATCATCAGAGGATAGTTAATGTGCCCCCATAGAAAGGACCCATATTGGATATATAGGCTCCAAGTAGTTATCCCATGTTGTAATTTATTTTTATCCTAGGTTTTAAATTAGGATGTATTATATATGAATTACTTATATTATTCCTTAACTGTTTAATGGTTATATCACCATCAATGTAAAAACGATTTGGGGAAATAGAAATGAAATAATAATCATGTGATTCTTTTTATTCATAATGACTATATAATTAAATTACGTTAAAAATTTATTTTGAAAATAAGGTTATGATTTTATCTTATAAATGGAATTTCATAAAATCATGGTGGTACCCTACTATTATTTATTTTACAACATGAATATTTATTCATGAGTGTTTGTATACATTATTTTATCAAATATGGGAAAAGTTGAAGGCTCTTCATCCTTTTATAGTGTTTTCTTGAATCCTTCAACATTCTTTAATAAAAGTCCTATTAAATTGGTAACTATTGGTTTCATAGAGATATTTTATGTGTTATTTTAGGGACCCATGTATTCTTTTGAGACGTATTATGTATTTAGAACAACAATCATCTTAATTTTGTTTTCCTTTAATATTTTTCACTTATCTTTTATCACATTTGTTCTTTATTATTGTAATTTAAACCACATATATTTAACTGTTTACGTGATTCATTATTCATATTCCTATATTGGTATTTTTTTATATTTAAAATTTTTTTAGAATGGATTCCAGTTCTATAGAAACCTCAGGCTGTGTTTTGAGAAATAATTGATTATGTAGTTTTATATGTATTTAATGTTTGGAATTATTCCCAAATTACATTTTTTATACCAACAACACTTATTCCAAAATATATTCATTGGGGATGGTGATTAGGAATTGTTGTGGGCCATATTTGGTGAATTGTTAAGTTGACTAAGGCAAGTTATTATAATAATAAAACCCAAAAATTGAGGTTCCATCATACATTAAAATAATATGTATACCTGGCATAAATTAGTTCACATGAAGTCAATAATATACATTAGGGATTGATCATTATCATATAATGATATTTTAACACCTATTTTAGAAATACATAATTTCTCAAACACAATTCAACAAAAAATATCTCTAATAGTAGTATCTTTGGTTTCAAAAAAGACAGAAACAAATATAATAAGAATATGCATTGTGATTTATTATGATGAAATATTATAACCAATAAGGAAGGAAGAGAGAATATTTTGGGGGACTGAAATAGACTTAATATATCACAAGATATGTTCAATTAAATAATCTCACATATAATAAAATAGACAACACGTAATGAATTATTTTTATTTTTAAAAATGAAATGAATACATGTTTCAACTATTTCACACATAGTTAATATATTAAAAAAACTATTCATATAATAAGTCATATAATAATGGGGAAATCAATGTTTTTTGTTTTTATATTACAAGAGATACTAATTGAGTTCCTATCCAAGAAATATATACTTCTTAAATAGTTAGAAAAATTATTTTTAATAGGATTCCTAATTTTATTTATACTTGTATAATATAGAAACACTATAAATTTTTATATTTTTTAAAAAAACTCAAAAATATAAAACCTCATTTAAAGAATATAAAAAAAATAAAATTCTTTTTCATTATCTTAACACGAAAACCTCAAATACATAGGAATTCAAAAAGATCATCCTTTAGTTAAACCCCCGATACAGTGGTGAAATATGTTGTATTTTATATCCCTTCTCTCTAAAATCCATTGTCCATGTCACCATTGTAAAACCCAGAGTTTTTGTAAATGATTTTTTTTGAATAATTTATAATTATTTGATGGAATGAGTTGAACTATACACCATGATAATATTTACTTAAAAAAACTCTGTTACAATTTTGAAACATTAAGTATTTAGTAAATATTGTAGTACATGCAACACTATGTTTTTATTAAGTTACACATTAAACTGATTTTTAACGGAATATATTATAATTTTAATATTATTAATTAATATAATATTTGTGTCCTAACCATTGGATTAGAAAGAATTAATATGGTTAAAATAAATAAAAAATATATAGTTTTCACAAGTTTTTTAGTTTTCTATTGATTATAAATAAAATAAGGATCATTTAAAAATTTGTTTTTTAAAAAATAGAGTATTTTCTAAAAATAGGTTAATCGTGCTTGGGGCAGATAATTTTAAATTAAATTTTACAATTTTTAAATATTTATTAGTAAAAATACTTTTTCTTAAAATCAGAATATAAATATTATATTTGGGTTATGTTTTGGTATTTTTCAGTGGAGATTCTTTTTTTGATGAAAAGTGAAAAATATTGAATTTTAATTGAAAACAAAATTTTCATTTTAATAATTTATGATATTAAAATATATTTTTAATTGGGTTTAAATTAAAATTTGTTGAATTTTATATAATTTAGTATAATTTAGTACATTGGAATCAATTTTATAATGAAATTTGATATAAAAACATGATAAACATTTGATCATTTTCACTTTTAAAACCCACCTTCTCAACACGATTGTAAGATTAATTTTAAATTAAATTCATCTACAACTATGAATTGTATTTGAAAAAATGGACTAAATATATGTAATTAAATTATTTTATAATATATATGATGTTTAACTCAAAATTTTACCATAGTTATCAGTGAAAAGAGTTAAAAATAAATTATTGCATTTAAGGAAAAACAAGTCTACTTAGTTGTTAATCATAAAATATAAAGTAGAATAATATCCCAAAACTTTTCAAAAACCCATTGGATGGACATATTTTGACCATTTCGACGTAATTCAATATTTTAATGAGTTATTGAGGTACTATTACATAAATTTTACCTATATAATAAGTTATGCAATGAAAAAGTCAAAAATGAAACTTTTATTAACATTAATATTATAAATCATTAGTATTGGAAAAAACATCCTATGTTCAGTTATAAATATTAATTTTAAAGGAAATATCGTTTTTTATCATGATAAATTTTTAAATTTTCTATCTTAATTTCTTACATTGAATTCTGATGAAACACCAAGGAAGGTATTATTTATTTAATAAATAACTAAAATAAATGAGACTAAAAAATACTAAAAGTGAAGTAAGTTGAACAAACTATTATCATAAATAAATTTTTTATAAGAATATATAATTTTAAATTGGATTGAACTAAATATATTTAAATCCATTTATTTAATTGATATTTTTAAATTCAAATTAAATAAATAATGTCAAAATAAACATTAATGTTATTTTATAACAAAGGATATTTTATTGAATGATCTAAAATTACTAAAAATCCAATATTATGAAAATTTATTTTTAAATGTTTATATATATAATATATGGTAATATAATAGAACAAATTATATTTTATAATGAACATATTTACACCTAAATAGTAAAAACATTATTATCACGATTAGGGCTAAATTACTATTTTTGTGCATTATGTGCACTTTTGTAAACATTAATTTCAAACACACATGGAACTTTTATTAAATATAATATTTATAATTATCGGGTATAAATTTTATAATTATTTTAACATTAATTTTTTTCCTAATTTAAAAATTACCTACGTAAGAAAACCAGTTTTTGTAGTAAAAACCCAAAATGATAAAAAATAGTGAAACATAGAAGTTGTGAAAGAATATAATAAAAATAAATTTATTTTTCATGGTGGAGAAGTGGATTGGTGACAAGAACCCAATGATCCATTATTATTGAATTTTTTAGAAAAATTAGTTAAGAGTGACCTTCATATAGTGAATACTTTTGAGTATTTACAAGAATGTCATTCCTCAACTATAAAAGGGAACTCAACCTCCCACATTCTTAACAGCATCAAAAATATTTTTTATTCCAATACATGTACAAATCACCTCTAAACTCTAATAATTTGATATTTGGTGCATTAATATTTGTATAGATCTAACCAAGGAATGCCTTTTCTAAAAACAAAAATGAGATACCCATAAAATAGGTAATGATCATGAATAAGCATTTTTGTATAATTTATTCCTCAAACCCCTTAAATTATTTTTATATAAGGATTATATAATATAATTAGTATCATAAATGTATTATTATGTTTTTATTATAATGTTACTACAAACAAACATGCACACTATGATCATATGGGTTATGAAATCATCGTTCATATGTACAACAGAGTACCACCTTGAGAACTGATACCGTTTGTTTTTCCATTACCACATTTAATTATTGGAAATAATTATGTACTAAATAATTATATTTATATATATATATATAATATTTATGATTTTATTATTATTTTGGAATTATTTAATAACACAAACCTTTATGCATTACATTTTTTTTAAATACGATAACATCGTTCATGTGTACGATGGACTGCATCCTCGCAAAGTGATGTAATTCATTCACAATTTATAAGGAATATATCAAGGATGGGTTTAATAAAAATATTTGATATACATAAAAAAATTATTTTGTAATGATAATATATCATAATATTTTATTTCATTCAATTCGACAAGAAAATGGAAAGAGTATTCATGTGTATGTACGACATTCCATCTCCAAGAATGATGTATTTCATTTCCTATTTATATATTTTATATATTATTATAAATATATATATAATAATTATAAGTGATTTTTATATCATTTTTATCCTTTTAGATATTGGGAAATTATTATTTAATTAAGATAATACAAATATAACAAGTCCAAACTTTTACAAAAAACAAGGCGACTATTACTTGAAAACATAACAGTAACATAGAAACATTAATAAATGAGTAATAAAAGGTCATAATAAAATGATAAATGGTACTATATATATTAATATTAGTATGTTATAGATTTATAATAAACATATATTTATTATAAAATATTTTTGAATGAGTACAAAGGAATTCAAGACTTATAGAAAGATATTTTCATCTCCCTTTTTTTTATTTTAGAGACAAGCCATGTTCACCACATATTTATTATTTGTGGTGTGGATAATACCCATGTCTGTGTCTTATGATTTATATAATAATAATTATTTGGATTTAAAAATCCATTTTAGTTTCTCTCTGTTATGGTTTTATGGTTTCAAATTTATCAAAATAGTAAGGGAAATTTATCTCAATTTTCTTTCTTTGAGACACATGTTCTGTTATGCACCTATATTATTTTAAGAGGTTTATATACAAAATTTCAGACATGTTAAATCAGGAATATACTAATTTTAATGATATTTTAAGTTTAATGTAATGTTATTATTTATTGGGGATGATTATTCAAAGTTACCAAAGTGGAAAGAGATTATTTTTTCAATATAATCGTTTATCAAGATGGTTTATGATTTTTCTCCCATTAATGAGACATTATGATCTATATCTTAATAATTATCTTGAAATTTATTCTAATAATTTTATTTATTATGTATTAATGTAATATTAATATTTTTACAATTTATGGCACTGAAGATAATTAATATTTTGTTTTTAATAAAATCTAGATTTATTCTTAAATTTAGTTAGAAATATGTTTTTCCAAAAAACAATGTTAACTAGAAAAATGTTAAAATATTTTATACAATTCCTCTAGTATTTTTGAAATCAATTTTTCCAAATGTTAGACTTTTTAAAAAAGGAATATTTTTTTGTTTTCTGATAAAGGATCTATTGACTTCTATAGGCAATGTGAATAGAATATTTATTTTTACATATACATAATTTATTGAATTTTATGTCATCATATCCACTATATTCATTGAATCTTCCATTATAGATTTTTTTTTTTAAAAATTAAATTATTTTTTAATAATATTTTTGAAATATTTTTTATTTTAAATAGATTTTTAAAGAATATAATTTTAAAAATAGTTTATATTTCAAAAGCATTTTAAATTTTTTTAAAATATTAATTTATATGTTTACAAGGTTATTTTCAAAGATTTTTTTTAAAAAAAAGATTTAAATTTTAAAAAATATTTTCCAAAGTGGAAAGTATATTTAAATCAAAAAATGTTTTAAATGAATTAACAAAATTTCTCCATAATATTCTAATGTTATTTTCAAATAAAGGGATTTGGAATTTTTTTATCAATGTTATTTTTGAAGAATATTTTATTTCCTTAAAAAATGTACCGAGTGATATTTTAAAATAATTTTCCATATAAGATTATATAATTTCATATAATTTTTGTTTTAGCGTGGACATGATCCAAATACACAATATTATTCTATCTCTAAATGGTTTATGTTTAATGTGAGATGTTGTTTCTGAAACACATTTCTCTTCAACAAGTTATACCAAGATTAAATTTTTATTAAACCTTCTTAATTTAATTAGTTATTCTAAGGTAAAATAAATATGAAACTTATCTATTTTCATTAGTTATAATGTTATTAAATTTTGATTATACCCATTAAATTTCATTTGTTATGGTATAATGAATTTTTGTGATCATGTGGATCACAATAATATGGTTTTCATTATGTTATGTGTGGGACCAATATATCCCTCCAATGAATTGGGTAATGATTTGTATCACATTATATAAATATGGATGCAATTCTAAGTAATCCCGGTAAAGTAAGGGACTTTTTCTATTATGATGGTTTCAGGAGTGAACATATTCCACTATAAGGAACAAGATTTCTCTAGGGATGTGGGTGTGTCCCTCCTAGTAGATCTATCCTCATAAAGTTCCCTTATATTTTTTGGAAATGAGCCTTAACTTCTAGGGAATGATTTTATATCCTTATGTGTCAAAAAAAATTCCATGTCTTATTATTATGTTATTCTATCAAGTATTATGGTTATAATTCACTTATGATTCATATCATATAAACATCCAATATTTAGACCATGACTCATGTATATGATATTTGATATGTAGGGTATAGTTTTAAAATGTTATTATATTGTTCTCATACCCTTATGTTCATGTTATGCATACATATCTTCTTTATTTAACCTTATTAAGAATCTGAGCACATGATTTATTATGTTTCATTTCCCTAGGTTATGGGGAAATGTTTTAAGTAGGAGTACTAATTGGGGAGATATTTATATAATGAATTTAAGATATTACTTTATATAAGAATATTATTTTCCATTTTTCCAAAAACATTAAATTATTATGGTACTCAAGACTATGTTTATGTAATGTAATGATTTTTTTATAAAAAATGATGTAATATCCATGTATGTAAAGCCTACGTTCATTATTACAATAATAATTGAATGAGTGAAAATTTCTATTATATAAACATTTTTCCTTATATATCTTGAATTGATAAAATATAATGTATCAAAGATTCATTATCATATAGATTAATTTTATCTAATTTAAAATTATGATAATGGACTAAATTATATTTTTATTTTTTAAAAAATTGAATAGATCACGGATAACACTATTCTGAGGAGGTAAGGTTAATTTAAAAGGTACTTACCTATATATATGAATAATGTAACGTGATATAATATATCATGGTATATATTTAACTACAAATTCAATTGATCAATGTCACAATCAAGTATATACACAATGAAATATGTGAAACCTAATGAAAATATAAAGTACACATAAATAATGATCAATATAATATTTCCATTAGATCATAGATGTTATCATCTTGTATTATGATATCTAGATTCATTAGGTAGTTTTAGGAACTAATCATATACCCAAAAGATCAGTCTCTCCTTCTAAAATATAATAAAGAATATACCAAATGTTTTTACTATTTAATATTTATAATAAATACATATGAATCAAGGATTGATAAATATTTTTATAATTAAATATTATCATTGGAATATAAAATGATTTCTAATTGAAAATATTTTAAAATCTAGATAATTATCAAAAAATTTGAATTGATTTTTTTATGATATATATTTAGATATATGAATTTTTTATAGCTTCCTTGATACACTAGGAGAATATGCAAGTAAGTCACTGCTCAATTTTTGTAATAAATTTTATAATCACACAGTCTAATTTGACTACCACCTTAATATGTTGCCTAACCATATCATACACAGTGTAAGTTTATTGAATCGATAAGAAATTTGACTTTTTGGTTTATTTATTAATAAATATACAAATTAAATCCTGTCATTAGGGAGATATTTTTATAAAATTTAAAAAATATAATGACATTCCATCATAAATCATTACCAGCATAGGTAGATGCTGAAACATTTTTACATATCATTGGGTCATGGACATTATTTTCTTGAGATTTAAGAAATTATAAAACAAATATTTTATCTACCACATCAAATCACTTACCAAAAAATGGTATTTAAAAACATGGTATAATTTTTCTATCTAAATATCCACTATATAGTATTAAAGATGAAATGATTTCGTGAAAAAATCATCAATTATCAAAGGAAACAACAAAAAATCAATAATATAAATCACTAATATGGATAATTCATATGTGTTATTGATATTTCATTTCAATTTAAGGATATACAAATTTCCAAATATTAAAAATCCAACTACTATTTATGTTAGTGTTTACATGTGTGATATGAACCCATTGAGAGGGGAACAAAAGTGAATCAAGGTAGAAATTAATTATTTTTAGGAACCTTCTATTCAATGTTTATTTGTATAATAGACATAGTTATGTTATTTTATTTCACATTTCATTATGTGTTAGACAGTATACATGCATCCACAAAGTATATATCATGATATACAAGGTTCGTTACTCAATCTTGGTATTTAATATATTATGTGATTTGGTTTTTACACAATGTCAATGATTATTATCTTATTATCATATATTAATAATTATAGGAAGGGTATATCCTCAAACACTTCACAATAAATCTCATAATAGTGCCCATTGTTTTATAGTAACACATATTCTACACTTATTCTAATTGATAAAAAATATATTAAATATTGGATACAATTTATAATCAACAAAACACTTATTAATAAGAATATGGTTAAAGACAATGTGTAATAGAGACTCTAACTCCATCATTAATAATTTATATGGGATGAAAATCAAATAATACATCATTTTATTTTTAATAGAAGTTTTTCCCTATCTTTTCTATTAGTCAAACAACATAAAAAATAATAGTATAATTTTTTCTCTCTATGTAAAACAAAAATAAAACTTACACCACTTACTAAATAGTATTTATTGTATTGCCTTCTTCTTTAACTATTTCTTTTCCTTTATAGTCAACACAAATAAATCTATGATCAATATTTTTTGTAATATAACTACTTTTTTAATGGGATGAAATTACTTTTACCATGACCAAAAGAGTCACAATAATTAAGATAAATATAGAATGAGTAAGTTTCCAATAGTCATAGATAAAATTCTGTAAAAATTGTGTATTTATTTTAATTTAACATTAACATGAAAATTTCACCTTCTTTACGATGTAATCATCCACTTTTAGGTTGAATATATTTGTTCACTAATTTCCTTAACAGATCTAGGTACAAAATGACCCTTATCATCCTATTTTATATTATAAAACAACATCTAGAATGATTTACCAAAAAATTATACCAATAAATCCATGAAATTTGTGCCTTGGTAAATATTATTATAAACAAATTTTATCAATTAAATATTAGATGATCATTTAGAGACTATATTTTATATTCCAGATCAATCTATTTGTTTGAGAATTGATTTTTAATTGATAAGTCATATTTTGATTTATATAAAATCCAATGACCACCTATAATCCCATCCAATATAATGAAATATTTTTTCACTAATATTTGAAACAAATAATAATAATGATAAAATTAATTCACAACTTATTTATGAGTTATTAATGGAGTCACCATTTTTTCCAACTAGATAACAATGATTCATATTTTTTTGAATCATTTATGGTGTCCCTTATATTTAAGTTTGTTTTAGATATATACATATATAAAATACAAACACTGTTCATGTTAGGGGTATTAGTTTTGATATGAACACAATTAGAGTTGTTTAATTGGTTTTCCATTACCTATATTTTTTATAGATGCATTATACTGAAAAATCATTTATTGATTATATATAATGACCATATTAAATTTAATCATTAATCACATGTTACATTACACACATGCATACATATTATATATCTATGTATTTAAAAGGTTCATTACTAACTTTAATAATATAATAATTTATGTGATTTTGTTTTAATTCCATTTTACAATACTCTAACCCTATTATATTTTTGAAAACATTAAAGGTAGATTATATAATTGAATTGTTTAAAATATTTCTCCCAATATTTCTTATGTTGTCACAGTAATAAGAAATTATATACAAATACTAATTGATAAAAAACTAAACCAATTAATAAATTTCAATTTAGGTCAAATTATCATTTATCATCATGATAGTGGTTGATACCAGTGTGTCAATGAAACTACTACTCCCATATTGATCTTTTTTTAAATTAAAAACAACAAAATTATTTCTATTCATCATTCAAGTTTTTCTCTATTTTTATCTCTTCAAAAGAACAAAAAAGTAAATAACTTCTTCCATTGCCTCTCTCTATACTAAACCACAATCAAACCTAAGACACAATAGCAATAACGAATAATGACATTTTATTCTTCTTATCATTATTTTTTTTAATTTATGGTCTTCATAGATTTAATTTCTTTTAATTTTAGGAATGAATTTATTTCTTTAATTGGATGAAAATATTTCAACCATGAACACAATAATAACTAATATTTAAGGATATGAATGAATGAAAATATTCAAACCATTTACTGAAATATGGAAAAATTGGATTAAATAATTTAATTTGGACTAAGTAGAAATCCAAAATTGAACTTTTATATAGCACATAAAATGAATAAATCCCCATTACACATCATTTAACTAACTCTTACACCGCCATTATAATTAAAAATTCCATATTTTGAAATATCAATGTTAGACCTAATAATCCACAATTTATAGGTTTTATTATTACTAAAATATCGTTAGTAATACTTACATATATCCAATTTAACACATAACATATTCAACATTTATTTTTATGTCATCACCACTACATTATTTACACTATTCACTTACAAAATCTTTGTTAATTAGAGTATACAATTAAAGAACTAAAATTCAAAAGATCAGAACATACACAACCCATTAATTTTTTTTCTCATGGATACTTAGGGATATAATCACTATTACATATAGATTTAATTTGAATTAAATTATATATTGGCTTCTAATTTTTTATTTTCTCACATCTATAGGTTTTTCAACTAGAGTTTAGACTTTTTAAATATTATTTTACACAAACTAATTTTTTCCTCGTTTCTAACTATATAAATAAACATTCTTTTTTCCATTAATATTAATAAATATGGTAAAATTTTCCTCCATCCAATTATAAAATAAATTCTAGATTTAAATGATTTTTTATCTATATATTTACAAATAAAAGACAACATATCATGTGGGTACTTAATTACCTTTATATCTTTTCTTCCCAATATTTTTCCCACTGATAAAAAACCTTTCACATAAGTAATTAACTCCTAATATATTATCCATTTATATATCTATAATCATTATCACATAGTTCATAAATTTCTCCTATTATAATTATCATTTATCGAAAATATAAAAATATGTACTTTTTTGGAACACCATATAAATCCAATCCCTAGGGAATAATGAGTCCTATAATAGATTTTAAAAATATGTCTATCCTTTTAGAAAATATATATCTATAAAAATATATTATTTAATAAGTATAATCATTATGAAAACCTAAAGTGATAAAAAAATACATTTAATGTTATCCATTCTCCATTCCTAAACTAATTATCACCCACTAAATAAACTGAACCAGTTAAAAATAAAAATTATTATTGTTATATATTTTATGTTAAAAAGGATGTAACTGGATTGTGTTTGTTTGATCATATAATAGAATTAGGGAACCATTGTGTTTGTATTAATGGATGTTTTATGGATGATATATATATTAACAAAAGATAAGGAGATTCTTGTAAAAGGCTTTGAACACTTTTGGTTAGATAATCTGAATCATGAAATTGATGATTATGTGTCAAGATGTTTGGGTGGATTGAAACTCAACACGGATGACTGTTGTGCCCAAGGGAACATACATGGATGAGGTGTGATTTGGGACACCAATGGTTTGGTGTACATAACCTATTCAGCTAGGCTGGTCTAGGGATCTTCCCTCTATGTAGAGGCCAAGGCCTTGCTCACAGGCCTCATAGTTTGTAGACAAAAGGGGTTGGAGATCTATGAATTTGAAACTAACTCATTAATTGTTCATGATGCCTTGAAAGGTAGTGGTTCTTCTCCATAGATGATATGCTATACTATAGAGAAATAAAAAAGTATACTCAACAACAACATTTGTGTGCGCTATAACCTAAGGGAGGGGAATAAGGTTACAGACCACCAAGCATTTGTGGAGTTCCCTAGCATGGCAGAGGTATTCCTACACATGTTTTTGTTGCATCAAACCCAATGGTGTGAATTTTATTAAAGGGGATGCGCTGAGTATTCACTATTTTAAACACCCTTAGTTTCTATCTTGGGGATTTTCCACCTCTCTTTTTTCTTTCTTCCCCCCTATATTAAAAAAATTTCTTGATGATGATGAATATGTGATTAATGTAAGATATCAACCTAGAGAAGTCATGCAACCTATAATTATTTCTATATAGAAATGGGATTATGTTTCGGTGGAATTTTTCAGTGGATTACCAATTAATCATAGAAAAAATGTTTCTATATTTGATATTACTAATATCCTCATCAAAAATACACATTTCTTTTCTATAAGTAAAGATTTTGATCTTTAAACAAGACATTATATTAATGATGTTGTAATATTTTCTTGGTTCACCTATTCCAATAATTTATATTCATGATCTATGATTTAATTTGAATTTTTTGAATATTTTTTAGAAGGATATTCATATCAAAATATGTTTGAACACTCATACGCAAACTGATAAGAAATTTTAATGGACAGCTCAATCATTAGAAGATACATTGAGGTAATTCTTTCTTAACATTCATTTTATGTGGGATAAATATTTATCTTTTATGGAGTTATCCTAAAACAATATATTCTATTAATGTATTAAAATGGAACCATATATATATTTCCCTAGTATTGACATACAAAGATATTACAACATTTTTTATAAATATTCAGAACATTGATAAAATACATTCATGAGGACTATAATAGTTTAGTGTTTTTAGATAGATAGAACATATTATTCTAGATTGGTGGAAGATCTTGAACATCTTCATTAATTATATTCCCCTTTAATACTCCTACTTAAAGCCTTTCTCCATAAACTAGAGAAAGGAAACATAAGAAAGGTGTGAGATCAAATTCCTCTTATGTGTAAATAAAGAAAATATTTATGCATAGCATGAACAAAAGGGTGCGATAACATGACCATAATATTGGAAGATCATACCCTTTATAACAAAGACTTGGAACACGAGACATGGAATAAATATTGGTTGTTCATTAGACATAAATCATAAAGGAATCAGGACAATAAATTGACAAAAAACTATCTCTAGAGTAAAATATAGATTTTTTTTAACATACACATTATTATAGAAAATCTTATTTCATGGATAACTACCATGACCTTAATAACATGTTAGGATTGTGATGAAACCCATGCACCCTCTTGTTTTTAAGCTTGGGATAGAACATGTGTACCCTATTATTTTTGGTCATGTGTTACAACTTGTTTACCCTCTTGTTTTTTTACCTACGACTTAAACTCGTGTACAATTTGAGCTCATATACCACTTACCATTTCCCAATGCATTGGAGGGATATTTGGTGCCACCATATAACACCCAAATATTTTTTATGAATTATTTCCATCAAATAATTTTTATTCTTTAGTATCTTTATTTGAATGAAGTCGTGTGTTTAAAAGAACCATGATATACCCTTATTATAAAATTACAATTATATCCTACCAGTTAGGTTAACATGAATAATTATAACTAACTTATGAAAATGCATTATGAACTCATTAGCTATCAATTATTTATGAAAAATATGAATCAAATAGATAATTGTATTTTTGAGTAAATTAGTTTTGGTAAGAAAATTAATGAGATATATATGTGTTAAATACTTAAAAAATATTTTTGAAATTCATCCAAAGGATATTTTATTAATAGGGTATGAATAAACCCTATTTGATATATAAAAACCTATTTTTTCAAAGTTTAATTTTATAACTTTGAATAGAGAACCCTTATTAAATTAATATTTTTTACACATTAATAATTTTTATATAACAAAATTAACATTTTATTTTGATGAAGGATATAAAAATTTACTTGGGATAAATTTTTTATATTTTTTTATAACTTTCATGTTTTGATAAATAGTAAACATTCGCTAAATTTTATGTGAAAACATATTTTTTCATCGAGATAATTTATATTGTTAAATTATAATATTGAATTGTTTAAAAGTATAAATGTAATATATTTTTATCATTAAATTTAATGTATTCTATTAGCATTAAATTTACATTTAATTCATATATAAAAACATCTAATTTTTTGGCAATGTTTTTACTTTTAAAACCTGTTTTCTCATTTCAACAACGAGATTAATTATAAATTAATTACTGTAACTTATGTTCTTTGAAATTTTAAAAAAGGATTAATATTTTTAATTTTTTAGTCCAAATTATTTTAACAGGCTACTTTAATTTTTGGTTATTATGATTAATAAATTTGGTAATTATTTTTTTTACCATGGTTAAAGGTAAATCAGGTAATGAAAGGTATAGATAATATTATAAAATAACCATAAAACATTTAAAAAATATATTGGATGAATAAACTAGACCCTTTTGAAGAATATTTCAAATTGGAATCACTTAATTACCACTTACCTATGAATATGACATGAATATAATAAAAACTAATGAAGATGACAAGATATCACAATCTTATTTTATATAATTATATTAATTTAAATGTATGGATAATGAGGAGATAATATCGACTATAGTTAATATATTGAAATATAAAATAATTACCTACATTATTGAAATTTATTTATTAATTTTAAAGATTAAATAATTACCATTAATGTTGACACAATAATGATGTAGAAATTATTTTATTAATATAAATATCCAATAAATGGTTTCAAAATTTTTAAAATAAGTATCATATGGACTAATTAATGTGATACACAAATTTTCCAGGTTACTATGACCTGTTAGGAGTGTATTGAATACTTTGTTTCGAATTTATCTTCTGTGTAGAATTTTTTAATGTCAAATAAATGAATAATGTCAAAATTGACTCTACTGATTTTTAATAAAAATAAAATTTGATTAAATTATTTAAAAATCATAAAAATATTTAAAAATTGATAATTGATAATTATAAGATCTAAAATTTCATAAAATATCCATTTATGGTCAATTAAATCTATATAAGTAATATTTATAACCATTAAATATTTAGAATGTTTTTACCACAATTAAAATTAAATAGAATAACTAAGTGTCAATTAAAAAAGATAAGGTTTGAATTGACTTGAAAAATTGTATAAAATTTATTGGATGATTATATTACAGACATATATCGTCTAATATTTTAAATTAGGTCATTTTTTAGGTTTTTATTTGGGGTTTTATTTTAATATAAATTAATATTTTCGAGGTTTCCAAAATTTCCCCTAACCTCAATTATAAAAGAGCAGTTCCCCCTTAAACTCATCAATTCATTTAGAGCCTTCAATATCAGCCATACCCTACCCTTTTTCCTTATCAAATTATCTATTTTAATTCTAGATTTTCTGGTCATCTTTAATTACCAACTCTAGAATTCTAATTATATATTTAGAGAAAGCATGTTGAGGAAGAGGTAATATCTTCTACCGATTCTTTCATGATTGTTTTTTCTTCTACTTTATCTTAATTAGTTTTTTAATTATAAAGTAATAAAATTAGTATCACTAAAATAATTATATGTTGTTATAAATATTTAACAACCATATTCCACCTTCTACCAATCCGATTAAAAATGAAATCACCACGCGTGCGTTCATACGACTTACGTTCTCTACGCCGTGTGTAATCTTTTTTTCACCACCACATTACTTGGATGAGTATAATTATGGAAATAATAATTATATATTATTATTATAACATGATTATAATTCTGAAATATTATATTTCATCCAATTCAACATCATTCACCAATTTTTGGAATGATATCATCGCAAGTGCGTACGCACGACCTACCATCTGCTAGATGCAATGTGATACATTCATAATTAAACAATGATTATATACCTGAATTGAATGAATAGATATGATATATATTTTGAAAATATAATTATTTAAATGATATAACTATGACCTAAAAATTTTAATATGAACTTATCCAACAAAACATGCATAAGAACACAAAGTAGTTAATACCCGAATAATGAGTAAAAACTAAATGTTACTAACAAATGGATGAAAATATGATCATAAATATTATAATAAAAATGATTATGATTTTTCAATAAATCATTTACATTATTTAAATCATTATACAGGTGTTTCAGATACATATGAAGCATATCGTACCTAAGGTAATGGATAACTTTGAAAATGCCATTTTTATCTGAGATTGTTTATTCATAAGTATTTAATGATGTATATTAATCATCCACATCTATGTTTCCTACATAAGTATTTCAAAATATTCTTCATATCATGCTATAATTTTTTAATGTCAATTTTACCCATTTGTAAAATTTTACTAAACCGTATGAATGGAATCTTTTGTCATCTTCGTTATGAGGTACTTTTTGACTTTTCAAGAAAAAGTATGAGTGAAATGTTTTTTAAGTTGTATAGAATGAACATATATTTACAGTTTCATAATTAATTACTTCCTTGAAAACTACCCTAAAATATTTAATGGTTATTTTAACATTCAATTATTTCTTCTAAAATTTTGTGGCGTTTTGAGGAAGGAAAACATTTTGGAAGAAGAAAGGATATTTTCCTCAAAAATTAATTTCAAGTGGCATCTATAAATTATTTTCCATCTAAGATGATGGTATTTAAATAGTTTTATACTTACAATCCTATTATTAATATAATTTTATTGTATTTTATTTAGGAAATCCATTTTTTTATGTCATGTTATGACAAAATGATGTTTGAGAATCCCATTTTATTTTATAGTTTATGATATGACGAATGATTAAGGGCTTTATGGAACATGTAAGAATAATTTAATTATCAGATGGATGAGACATATATCTCCCTCCAATGAATTGGGTAAAGATCTATATCTCATGAGATAGACATGTCTGGAATGATAAGTAAATCTGGTTCAGTAATACAGGTCTGGAATGAGGGGTGAACTTGGTTCAGTAATGGACATTAACCGCATTGATGGTTTGGAAATGAGACTTGACTAATATTAAATGATTTTATATTCTTATGTGTGTATGCCACTAAATTTCATGTCTTATGTTATGAATATTTGGATTACATTGCACTTTTATTATTTATCCAATGACATGATGTTATGATCTTTTATATACAAGATACAAATTTCAAATGTTATTTTCTTATGATTTTTTGGTATGAATGATATTTCCCATGATTACCATTACTGAGCATTTGAGCTCACCCATTCATATATTTCCCCCCCATGTCATGAAGAAGGGTATTAGGAAAGATATATCCAAAAGAAGTCTAGTTATAAAAAAATAAGAGGGAGATAATGTGGATGTTTTAAGAACCCATTGTTTATGATTCCCTATTTCTAAATACACTAAACCTATACGTAATAGCATGTTTTTTGTTATGTTATGTAAAAAATACTCTCAAATGTTGAATTAATATCTATGTGTTATGTATGAACCATTATAGTTGGTACTAGATCGATGTTACTATTAACCATTGGAAACTATGATGAGAAAACCTTATGAAGAACCCTCAGAATACATCCAAGTATAGGTTATAATTCTATCCTAGTGTTTTAGAAATGTTCATGAATATCCTAGGATAAAACCTAAAGTTCCCTAAATAGAAATTTATTCTCCATTATGTGGTTTTCCTATTTCTATTAGTGTTTCTCACACTATGATTCATGATTTTAGTCAATGGATGGAACCTAAAGGATCTGTATTGATGCTAAATGCGATGGGAAATGAAATGATTGTCCCCATACAAAACCAATTGTTATGAGAGATGGAACAAAAAATATTTTTTCCATGCTCACACAACTTTCTCACGATATGAATCATGCAGGACTTCCAAACGAGCAAAGGGGGGAGAAACATTCTATTGAGTCATTCATGAGGCAACTTCCACCTTAATTTAGTAGGTTTTCAGATCAATTTGTGTTTGAACAATGGTTCAGTACTTCTGAAAGGATATTTTTAGTTCCAAAATATTCTAAATATGATTAAATCATCTTATCATTTTATCGTTCGGAAGGATAATCTTATCAAATATGGAATCTTATCAAGAATATAAGGAAAGGATATGAAATTGAGTCCATGGAATTGGACGAGTTCAAGAACGTATTTTTCTATAAATATAGTCCTCGTATTCCTCAGACAATGATAGAGAATGAGTTCCTTGAACATATTAAAATGGATTATGAATCTGTTGTTACCTATGAAGAAAATTTAACATGACTTCCAATGTACGATTCTGGAATTATTATCCAACCTAAGAGTAAAATTTATCGATTCTTTACTGTCTTAAAACCAAGTCTCTGATGGGAATTATCCATAAGAGATTTAAATATCATCAAGGAAATATTTCAATCTTCTCTCAAGGTTGAGATGGATATTTTAGTAACCCATCAGTCATATGGGTTTGATAAGAAGAGAAAAATTGAATTCATAAGAAAATCTAAAGACCACACTAAAAAGAATATGATTATTCCCTTACGCTCAAAGAATAGAAAGAAACAAGGAGGGAATTGTCTTAAGGGGGATAATAATTGTTTTATGTGTGGAAAAGAAGGTCATCAGGAAGTTGAATATCGAGGTGATGGAAAAAATATGATTAATGATGCAAAAAAAGGCTACACATAATGCACCTCCGACACTTCAATGTTAAAAGTTCAAGGTAATGGGTCATTATTCCAATCAATTCCCTAATATAAAGGTTATTGATGATGATTGACATCAATAAACTTTTAAGGCCAATGAAATTGGAAGGTCACACGAAATCACTATCGGTGACATGGATTCTGACACTAAAGTGGTGAGAGGACACTTACCAACCACTCTAAAGTAGAAATTTTTTTATTTGATTCTGGATCCACCCAATATTTTATTTCTAAAGAAATTTCAATGGGTATCACCATATTTCGTCAATAATTAGATGTTGAGTAAGTTAGGATAACTTTTAATGGAATAACAGTCACATCTAAAATTTATAATCCTTCTCTAGTTGTAGTTTCTGGGAAAGTGATTCATGAAAATATTGTAATCATTCCAATAGTGGAAATTGATGTGATTGTTGACATGTATTGGAATTCACTATATGGATCTTATCTCAATTTACAAGTAAAAGAAGTCACATTTTAAATTCCACATCAATATATGATCATCTATTGTTGCAAGGATGAATATAACCTTCTAGTTGAAATTTATACCATATTATGGGTATTGATACCAAAAAATTAAGGTTATTTATCTCAAATGGTTGGGGAGAAACTCATGACTAAGAATAGTCCCATTGTATGATATTTTTATGATATCTTTCTAGAAGAATTTCTGGGTCTTCCACCGAATCGTGAAGTTGAGTTTTCAGTACAACTCATACTCGGTGCTATGATATCTTCATAGACACCTTATTTAATGGCCCCGATTGAGTTGTAGGAATTGAAAAAGCATCTCTAAGAGAATATTTATAAGGGGTTAATATGCCAATGTTATTCACCTTGGGAGCACCAATTATATTTTTTATAAATAAAGAATGATCAATTATACTTTTCATTTATTATCGAGATATTAACAATATCACTATTAATAAAAAATAACTTCTTACCTACATTGGGTACTTATTTAACTAACTAGGCGGAGCTCAATACGTTTTCAAGATAGATCTTTATTCTGAATATCATTAATTAAGGTTCAAAAAGAGAGGATATACCAAATATGACATTCTGTACATTGTATGGACACTATGAATTTATAATGATGCCTTTAGGTCTTACTAATTTTCCCAATATCTTCAAAGATCTAATGAATAGAGTCTTTAGAGACTATCTTAATTGGTTTTGTTTGTATTTATAGACGATATTATTGTCTATTCAAAGAGAAAAAAAGAACATGAATATTACTTGTGAAATGTACTGAAGACCCTGAAAAAGGAGAAGATTTAGGCTAAATTTACCAAGTGTAAAATTTGGATTCTAATAGTTTCATTTTTCGGTCACATACTCTCAATAGAGGTGATATATGTGGATCCAGAAAAAACAGAGGTTATTAAAATATTGTCTAGAAAAACAATGGTAACTGAGATCCAATGTTTTCTAGGTTTTACTGGAAATTATAAACATTTTGTGAAATATTTTTAATGATTATCCAATCCACTGAACACATTGAATCAGAATGTAGTTAAGTTCATTAGGATGTAGGAATGTGAATGGAATTTAAAATAGATAAAAACAAGGTTAGCCATTGAACATGTGCTCACACTACCTTGTAGTGGAGAGAGGTTTGTGATTTACAGTGATGCATCCAAGAAAAGGATTGGATGTGTTATCATGAAAAATGATATGGAGATAGATTATGCCTCTTGAGAGTTGAAAATTAATGAGAAAATTTACCAAATGCAGGATTTGGAGTTAGCTGTAGTAATCTTTTCATTATAGATATGATATAATTATCTTTATGGTGAACGGTGTGATATTTATACTGATCAAAAAAGATTAAAATATATTTTCACACTAAAGGATCTGAATATTCACCAAATAAGATAGTCAGAGTTGATTAAATATTGTGACTTCTTAACAAATTACCTCCCTGGGAAAGAGAACAAAGTGGCTGATTCTTTTAGTCAAAAAGAACATGCTAGCTTATCCATTATTGGGATCACGAAAGATCCAATATTTATGGACTTGCAAAGGATGGATCTGTAAATTTCAATAGAAGGGGATAAATCTAATATTTATGAAATAAATTTTCAACCATCTATACAAGTGAAGATTAAGTAGGTGAAGAAGGAAGATGTATAGTTATAAAATAAAGTGATAAATGTTCATAAATTCCACCTTGACTGTGATGAAATAATAAGGTTAAGGAACCAGGTTTTTATTCCTCCTATACCCGAATTAAATAAGGAGATATTGGATGAGGCTCATAGTTCTCCATTATCTATTTAACATGGAATCAAAAATATTTTTAGGGCCCTAAAAGAGTATTTCAAGTTGGATGATATGAAAATAGATGTCACTGAATAAGTCTCTCAGTTCTTGGTTTGTCAGCAAGTTAAATCTAGGAGACCAAATTCTAAGGGGATGTTAAAATCATTACCCATACCATAATGGATATGGGAAAACATCACTGTGGACTTTGTTGTCAGACTTCCAAAAACATCCAAAGGCATTAATGCTATCAGGCTTATAGTTGATCACCTTATGAAGTCGGCACACATTATTTCTATTAGGGAGGATTTGTCTCTTGGTCAACTTTCTAAAAGATATATAATGGAAGTAGTAATATTTCATAGAGTACAACGTTCCATTATATATGATCAGGATCCTGGGTTTACCTAGAAGTTTTGGAGAAGTCTTTAGTATGCTCTAGATAAAGATTTAGGTTTCAGTACTTCTTATCATCCTCACACAGACAGTCAGTCTGAGACGACAATTCAAACATTGGATGACATGTTGAGGGTTTTCTCTTTTGATTTAAATAGTGGTTGGTGTCAACACATACCTTTGGTGGATTTTTCATACAATAATAGAATTCAATCTATTATTCACATGACTCGTTATGAAGCCCTATATGGAAAGAAGTGAATAACTCCAACTTGCTAGGATGAAGTTGGGGAATGAAAGCTATTGGGAACTAATATTGTTTATAAAATGATGGAAAATGTCAGATATATTCAACATCACATAAGTGCAGCTTAGAGTTGAAAAAAATTATTCTAACAACTTAAGAAAAGACCAAGAGTTTGATGTGAGTGATAAAGTGTTTCTATAAATATCTCCCTCAAAGAGAGTAATGAGATTTGGAAAGAAGGGCATGTTGAGCCCTAGGTATATCAGTCCTTTTGAAATTCTGGATCATGTTGGGAAGGTAGTTTAACAATTGGTCTTCCACTGAATCTCCCTTAAATTCATGATGTGTTCCATGTATCTCTCTTAATAATGTATATACCCGATCCTTCACATGTAATAATCATAGAAGTTGTACTGCTGGAGCAAGATCTTTCTTATAAAGAATAATCAATTAAGATTCTATATCATAGAGAAAAAGTTTCATTAAATAATACCACTTTCTTGGTTAGTGTTTTCTAGAGTAACCACAAATTTTAAGAAGCTACATGGGAACTTGAGGATATGATGATGGATATTTATCCTCATCTATTTGTTTCCATGTGATGAATTTTAAGGGAAAAATTCAGTTTAAGGGGGTATAATATAACACCCAAATGTTTATTATGAAATATTTTCTTTAAATAATTTTTATTCTTTAGAACCATGATTTTCATGCAATCATGAGTTTAAATGAATCGTGAGATATACTTATTATAAAATTACCATCATATCCTACCATTTAGGTTAACAAGAATAATTATAACTATCTTATGAAAATACATTATGAATTCATTGTCTATCAATTATTTATGAAAAATATAAATCAATTAGATATTTGGTTTTTGAGTTAATTACTTTTGGAAATGAAATTAATGAGATATATATTTGTTAAATACTTAATAAAATATTTTTTATTTTTATTTAATTTATATTTTAGTCATAGGGTTTTAATAAAACCCTATTTGATGTATAATAACCTATTTTTTAAAAGCACAATTTCCCAAAATTTAATGAAAAACTCTCTTTAAATTATGATTTTGACACATTAATAATTTTGTATATGAAAAAATAAAAAATTTACTTTTATTTGGGGTATAATAATTTACTTTGGACAAATTTATGATATTTTTCCAATAACATTCATGTTTTGATGAATTGTAAAAATACACAAAATTTTATGTTAATTTTTTCATCAAGTTAATTTATATGGTTAAATTATAATATTGAATTATTTTAAATTATAAATAGAATATATTTTTTGATTAAATAAAATGTATTTTATTATCATTAATTTCACATTGAATTCATATGTAAAAAGATTTCAGTCTTTTGCAATGTTTTAACTTTTAAAACCCATTTTATCATTTCAACAATGAGATTAATTTTAAATTAATTACTACAGATTATGTTTTTTGAAATTTAAAAAATGGATTACATATTTAGAATAAGTATTTAAATAATATGTCAATATTATACTTTTATTTCTAGGCATTTTGAATAGTAACTTTGGTAATTGTTTTTATTACCATGGTTAATGGTAATTCAGATAATTAAAGTTTAAAATAATGTTATTAAATTCCATTAACACCTATAAAAATAATATTTTATAACTAAATTATACTATTACAATATATATTCTGAAATGGAATCAGTTAATTTTCAATTAACTATGAATATGACATGAATATTATAAAAACTAATGAATGTGACAAAATGTCAAATCTCATTTTATATAAGTATATTAATTTTAATATATGGATAAACAGGAGATAATATATACTATAGATAGTATATGGAAATATAATATAATTACATATATCATATAAATTTATATATAATTTTTAGAGAATAAATAATTACCATTATTGATGAAACAGTAGTTATGTAGAATTTATTGTATTAATAGAAATATCAAATAAATGGTTTTAAAAATATTAAAAGAAATATCATATGAAGTAATTAATGTTCTAAAAATAATTCTAGGTGTCTATGATATTTTAGTAATGTATTGAATATTTTCGTTCTAATTTATCTTCTTTGTGTATTTTTTAAAGTCAAAGAAATGAAAAGTTTCAAAATTAACACTATTGGTATTTTATAAAACTAAAATTTTATTAAATTATTTAAAAATCATAAAATTACATTAAAATAAAAAATTGAAAATTATAAGATATAAAATGTCATAAATTATCCATTTATGGTTAATTAACACTATATAAGTAAATATTTTTAACCATTAAATATTTAGAATGTTATTACCACAATTCAAATTAAATATAATAACTAAGTGTCAATTAAATGGATATGGTATCAATTGACATAAAAACTTTTCTAAAATTGATTGGTTAATCATTATACCACCCTATAGCATCTTATATTCGAAATTGGGATATTTTTCAGGTTTTTATGTGGGGATTGATTTTATTATAAATTAATATTTTTGAGGTTTCCAAAAGTGCTCCTCACCTCAATTATAAAAGGGAATTTCCTCCCTCAACTTTTTACTTTATTTTAAGCCTTCAATATATACCATACCCTAAAATGTTTCCTTCTAAAATTCCCTATTTTTATACTATATGTTCTTTTCATCTTAAAATACCAACTCTAATGCTCAAAGAAGAGATTTAGAGAATTCACGTTAAGGAAGAGGTGATCTCTTCTACCGATTCTTTCAAACTTGTTTCTTCTTCTACTTACTATTAATTAGTTGTTTATTAATAAAGTAATAACATCATTACAACTAATATAATTATATGTTATTATAAATATGAAACAAAAATAGTTCACCTTTTACCCTTCCAATTAAAAATGAAATAACCACATGTGCGTACGTACGACTTATCGTCTCCACGCAGTGGTGTAATATGTTATTCACCACCACAATAAATGGATGTGTATAATGATGTAAATAAAAACTATATATGATTATTATAACATAATATAGATTTTTAAATATTATACACCATCCAATTAAAAACCATTCAACAATATTGGGAATGATATCATCACTCATGCATATGTACGACATACCGTCTCTACGATGCAATGTGATATATTGTAAATTATATTCAATAAAACATTATTATATACCTGAATTAAATGATTAAATATGATATATATTATAATAATATCATTATTTAAATTATATAACTATTACCTAATAATATAAATAACAACTTATCCAACAAAACATACATAAGAACATAAAGCAGTTAATACTAGAATAACAAGTAACAAGGAAATGTTACCAAAAACGGATGAAAATAAGTTCATAAATGTTATAATAAAAATTATTATAATTATGGAATAAATATTTAACATTATTTGATTCATTATACAATAATTTTTGTTGCATATGAATTATATCAGACCTAAGGTAAAAATATCTTTTCAAATTTTTTTTTTATCCGAGATTGTTTATTTGTAAGTATTTACTGGGGTATATTTATCATCCACAAACATGTTTCCTAATTATTTATTTAATAATATTATTTATATCCTTGATAATTTTAAAATTTTAATTTTACCCATTGGTAAATTTTTACTTGATGGTATGAATGAAATCTTTTTTCATTTTCTGTACAAGGTACATTTGGACTTTTCCAACAAAAGTAAGAGAAAAATGTTTTTTAACTTGTTCGTCATGAAATTTTTTTGATGATTTTATAATTCCTTATTTAATTTAATATTATCCTAAAATATTTAATTTTTATTTTCATTGGAAATTATTTCTCCAAAATTGAATGGCATTTAGAGTACGTAAAACGTTTTTGAAGAAGAAAGGGTATTTTCCTCCGGAATTAATTTCAAGTGTTGAATCAAAATTATTTTCCATATAAGATGAAACTATTTAAAGAGTTTTATATTTATAAAAATATTATTACTATGATTTTATTTTTTATTATTTAAGAAATCCATTTGTTTTATATTATTTTATGATCTGATGTTGTTTAAGAAACACATTTTATTTCATGAGTTATGCTATGATGAATGATTTATGTTTTTGGGGAACATGTAAGAATTATTTAATTATGAGATAGGTGTGACCTATATATCTCTTTAATTAATTGGGTAAATATCTATATCTCAGGAGATAGACATGACTGAAATGAAAAGTAAATCTGGTTCAGTAATACTGGACTACAATGAAGAGTGAACTCAGTTCAATAATGGAATTTGTTCACAATAATGGTATTAGAAATGAGCCATGAATAATATGAAATGATTTTCTATGTATATGTATGTATGTTACAAAATTTAATATCTTAGGTTATGAATATTGGGATTACATTTCACTTTTATGATTTATCCCATGTAATGATATTCTGATCTTTTATATGTAGGATATGATTTTCAAATGTTATGTTCTTATTATTTATGATATGAATGATATTTCACTTATTTACCCTTACTAAGAATATGAGATAAACCACTAATATTTTTCTTTTCCCCAAGTCATAAGTTATTATATTAAGTAAGATATGTCAAAAAGGAGTAGTCATGAAGAAATTCTGTAAGAGACAATGCGGATGTTTTTTAAACCAGTTGTTTATGTTTCCCAATTTCTAATGACAGTAAACCTATAAATTCATGATGTGGTTTTTGTTATGTTGTGTAATAAATATTCTTCAATGTTGATGTAATATCTATATGTAAATTATGGTCTACTAGTAACTTGTCACATAATAAAATTATAACTATGTGTGCCAAAAGATAACAATGAATTCATCAAAACATGACCAAATAAAAATAGATGGGTTCAATAAAAAATTCATCATATAATAACCCATGAATGGAATAATTTTCTATAATTATATTACTTGTGAAAGAGAAATGGTCACCATAAACACATAACCCATGAAAAAGAAATGGGCTTCAGAAAGGTCATTCTATAAAAACCGAAACCATTAAGAGAAAGAATATGAATGGATCCTTAGATTATATTATTAATAGGGCACGAGTAACAATGAAATAAGTAATCTTATATGGGAAATAATTTTCAAATATCTTTTAAAAAAATTATTGGGAAAAATATCATTTCTTCTTTGAAATAAAATTTGATTTAAAACATGGACCCTTTAAAGCCCATTTTAATTAAAAATAATCCTAAAAACATATAAATAAATCTTGAAAAAAAGTAAAAACCTTTTTATTTGAAAATAAATTTAAAACGCATAAATTAATCTTTGAGATAATTTAAATCCTCTTCTTTGAAAACAATCTTTTGAAAAACCTATAAAGGATTATACAATTCCATTTAAAATACTTTTTAAAAATAAAACATTTTTTGAAAAAAAATTTCTATGAAATCCATTAATAAAAATTAACGAATATTTGGAAAAAATATTATTTAGTATAACCTTGTAAACATAACAATGAAGAACCAAGGAAATGATAGTCATAACAATAGGTAAGTATGTACATTCCGTACATTAGATTTATAACTTAGATTTTTAGTAAAGTGCCATTGTCAAAAAAAGAAAGGAGAATTCCATTTATAACCATTTTATAAATTGGTAATACATTGGTAATATTGTTATTCAAGCATAATAGGATAATATTAAAAAAATAGAAATCATTTTCAGAAAACACAATTTTAGAAGAACACAAATTGTTGAATGACAATGAAATAAATTTGGGTTTTCCTAAAAAACAATTTATTTATTATCATAAATATTAAATATTAAAACAATATTACTATTAATTAGATATAACATGAATAAATAGAGGTTATAAAAATTCATTACAGTTCTTGCGAGATGGATCATAATATTTTATAAATGGAAAAATAATCATTATAATCTTGATAAATGATGTGATTGTAACAATAAACAACACTTTCGTAAAGTTCAACAATAATTATATAGAAATAATAACATTATATGAAGCTTAAAATATTTTTTAAAACAAGGATATTAATTATATTACTTCTTAAAGGTTTTATATGAACCTCATAAAAAAAATATAGAGTCATAACCTTGAATGTCTCTCAAAGAAAGAATATTAGGAAAAAATTACTTTACTAATTTGGTAACTTTTGAAAAAAAACCCCAATAAAGAAAGATAATAAAATGGATATGTATATAACCATAAATTTAAGTAAAATATTCATATAATAAAAATATATTTATTATACACAACACATAAAAGAAATAGATAGTAAACATTGCTTGTCTATCAGGGAAAATAATAGTTAGATGAGAAAACCCTTAACATATGGCTTGAATCTCATCGTAATAATTAAAAACTCATTTATAATTAGTATAAGTTTATTATAAATCCAATAAAGAACAATATTAATATATATAATATCATTTATGATTTAATTATGACTTTATATTACCCATTCACCAATAAATCTATGTTAAAGTTACATTTTAGGTGATAATCGCCTAGTTTTTCATATATATTTTGACTTTTTATTCATGTTCGTCTTACTTAGATCATGATTTAATTATTTATAGAATTTAAAAAATGATAAAAATATCATACATTTTCATTATATTTGTATTTATAATAATTTATAGAATATATAAGTATGAAACGGAATACACCGCTCATGGAGACGACAGGTTGTACGTACGCATAAACGTTGTTTCTGTTTTATTATCACACTAAAATTAGGATGGTAAATAATATATATTTATATATATATACATATTATAATGATAGTATAATTATTATGTCATTTATATTATATAATTTTACGAAACCAATCTTTAATACAATCCATGTAATGTGTGAATCAATCACACCGACTTGAGGAGGCGGTAGTCCACACATCCACAAATGAAGTTATTGTATTTACAAAAACTCTAAATAATAAGTTATGTTTTATATAATAGTTAAATAAGAATAAATAAATCATAAATTTCATAAATAAAATATAAAAATAGATTTTACAAAATAATTCCCAACCATTAGTGGTGATAAAGAAGATTTGAATAACATCATTTAGTGAGGATGTAGTACATTGTACAATAGAACGGTAAGTTGGTTACCCATTAGATGGATTTTTTTGTACAGGTATATCAAACAATTTGAAATAAAAATATAAGTTTATTTAGGATACTAATTTTTTATATAATAATGGAATAATAATATTTGCGGGTGGATAATGACAAATAATAAATGAACTTGATGAAGGATGTTGTCTCTCCTTTGGGTAACTCATTTGGGTTTTCACCAAAGGTATTCCTTGGTTGAATTTATGACCAAAGGGAGGATTCTATGATGTATTGAGGTATTTATGGAGCACATGGGATCATATTTTTAGTGATAAAAATGGATTGAGGTGTGAATATGTGGGAGGGTGAGTGCCTCTTTATAGTGGAGGAGTGGAATTCTAGTAAATTTTGGAAAATGGATTTTCACCAACGTTTTTACTATGACAATTGGATCCAATAATGGTCCAAATACAATTAAAGTGAGTATATGATTGAAATATTTCCATCCAATATCCTTCTAAAATATATCTAGGTCATTTTGGATTCATAATTTTAAGGATTATTCCCTTTTTAAGCCAATTTTTCTCTTAATAACTCTAATTAATTTTAATCAGTTTCGATAATATTTATGGTCAAAAAATATATAGAACTTATTAGAAAAAATAAAATATTATTATGAAAAATAATGAATCAATTTTTCAAAATATAATTCATATATGTGGAAAAAATTAATTTAAATTTAATACTATATATGATATGACAAAACATGTTTTTGGAGTAAAAATGTTCAAATGTTTAATAAATATTTATATCCAATTTCATTGTGAAATTGATTCTGATGACATAAATTGGATTAATTTATTTAAAATTAAAATAATTAAACTTCAAAACCAATAAAATAAAATAATTGGTCCATAAAAATAAATTTGATGAAAAAGTAGTTTTGAATTAAAATCTAGTATTTTTCACTATTCATCACAAAATTAAACTTCACAGAAAAATATCGAAAAATCTCCCAAACCTAATTTTGATGATTCTATTTAGAAAATTAATTTTATTTTGACATATAATGTTTATAAATGTCTAAAAATTTATATTTAAAATATGTGCGCCATTAAAAGGTGATAAAACAGCCTTTATAAAAACATCGATTTTTATATGTAAAATTTGGTTTGTTATTATCTTATGAAAATAATGACTATTGGATGAATGTAAAAAAAATTATTTAATATTTAACATAGAAATTCAATTAATATCAGTAACTAAAATTAATTAATATAACATTTTAAAATTAATCACCTTTTCACATAAAAATAGTCTTTTATAAAATCATTAATGTTATATTAATTTGGTTTCTATATTAATTTCTAATTAATAGGTAACCAATGAATTAAACTATATATTTTAATCGTTTAGTTGATTTTATTCATAAATTTCAATTTAATGTCGTAGTTATAACTTATTATATTAAATAATATTATTATTAATAATATATTATTGTTCGGTAATTAAAACACGGCCTTGTGTGTCATGTAAGCCATCGAGGAAAGTCAATATTACCTATAACACAATATAACCTCAGTGTTCTTTATAGATAAATTTAAATATCATATTTCATGTAAAATAATCTTGAATTGGTGTTTCATATAACACAATCTACACATAGTGCTTTCTTATAAAAAAAATTTATATTTAGTGTTGTGTGAAATTAAAAATATCATAAAGATTAAATTAATTCAAAAAAATCACCAAATTCCCTGGGTATTACATTCTACCACTTAAAATGAATTGTTCACTCAAAATTTGTATGGGATATTATATGTTTTAAGTTTTATAGTTCCTTTTATTGAACCGACATCATACAAATGATGTATAAAACTTCAATTAATAAGGTAATCTTGGAAACATGATGGTTACCCAAAGTTAGTTATAACTATGTTTCCACATTGGAGAACATAGGTGGGAAGGGAATATTGGGCCTAAAATAAGAGAATAAATATTGATATATATTGATAAATATTATTGATCACTATTAAGAGAATGGTCAATGGAAGGTTAAGGGCCTCATAACCATAAATCTTTGATAATTTATAAGACCGTCGGTTGAACAAAAATGAAGCTTATAGGTTAAATATTTTTGAATATAATTTTCTTAGACATGAGGAATTATTTTACAATATAATAATATAATTAAATATTATTACTTTAATTTAATCATTTTCATATGCACAGTATCACCCTTTTTTTGTTCCTTTCCAATTTCCCGTTCGTCACATACTCTAAGAAATAAAGGTGAATTTTTCATTCCTAAAGTACTAACTTATCATGAGTTAGAGAGATAAGTCATTCAAAATATATTTTGTCATAATAATATAAAAAAAAGTTAACATAGTTTTTTTAATATGTAAAAGTCCTCATATGGTGAGATATTACTTTAATCTCAAAAACATCATCCAAATATTAACTTAAAATTCCCATAAATGGTAATCCTTTTTACCCTTCTAAAAGCTAAAAATACAAAAAAATAAAAGGAATGTTACTAAATAAACATAATAATTATCCCCATTATATCACAAAATATATCTATTTTTTTCACTTTCCCAAATGTGAATTCTCTCATCACACATTCTATTGAAACATGGTAACAACCTGACTTACCATAAATCATTTTGGAAACATGAATGCCTCTTTATTATAAAGATTAATGGATATATTCCATAAATCCAAGAAGTTTTAAACATCATAAATGATAACATAGATCACATTGTTTTAAAAATATCCTCTATCCATTTTTTGGTCATATATACTATCCAATTTACATTATCCGAATAGATCATCTCTTTTCTGAGCTAAAAACAATTGTTTTATCATCTTGAACACATTAAGGGTTACCTTCCATTAATTCAAAGTATCACCTTTCCATTAAATATCTTTTCTAAGTATTCATCACCATTCAACATTTCATATTCAATCATTAATAAAAAACATATAATAATAATATTTATTATTTCATGAATAATATTACATAATCTTTGATTTCCAAATAATATATACTCCAATCAGCTAATTTATTCTGAAACCAGTTCTCAGGCTTTGTCATCCTATTACTCAATACATGTTTCCCTAGAATATAAAATATGAATCATGTTTTAAGGTTAATCAATTTTAATCTAATCACATCTCTTACATTTAATGTAAACTATTAAAATATTCCATACCTTTCAAATGTCATTTTCAGTCACTTTATATTGAAAAGTATTCTCAATAGTCATACCTCTTTCCTGAATGTCTTCATGTGTATCCACTTAGGAAACCATTTTTTTATAATACCCATAATTTCCACTATTGAAAAAATTCAATTTTAACCCTGTTAATTCTAGTTCCACCAAATTAATAACACAAAAAAGTATTGTTTGAGAAAAAACTATCATAGCATTAAAAAAACATATTCATGGAAAACAATTACTTATATGATGTATAAATCATGAAATCTACTAATTTAATCTATAACTCTATAGTTTTATTCAAGATTTATAATTTCCATATTCTATTAAAACCCTTCATGATGGTTTATAATGATTTTTTAACTCCCAAAGAATATCCCTTGGGATTGTCAAACTATGGGTGTAGCAAGGCCCATTTCTATGTACTATGTTTCACTCAAGTTAGGCCCGACACACCTTTCTAGAGTTGTTACACCTAGGTACATCTCTTCCAGAGCCATATCAACTTGTCATATCAAAACATGAATGTATTTCATGGAAATCACTAACTCTATCCTTTACCAAAATTCAAAGACATTTCCTAATACATTAACTTATCCTTAAACATATACTTATAGACATCTCTATAAATATCCTTAGAAATATTTTTGCAGATATCACTAAATTTTTCTATTCACAGTGTCCAAAGGTTGACTAAACCTTTCCGTTGAAACTAACTATAGCAACCCAGACATAACATATTTGGATATTACATCATTTTTTATGAATATTCATTACATTACAAATATAAATTCCCGGGGAATGTAATAGTTTAGTTTCTTTAGAAACTTGTAACAGATTATTATAGTTTGATAAAATAACATCAATATCTACCTTAATGATCTTCCCCTTTATAACTCCTATATGAAACCATTATTCGTAACCATTGGAATGGAATCATAAGAAAGGAGTGAGAGTATATTCTTAGTAAGGGAAAATAAGGTAAATACATGGGAATACCATGAACATAAATTTATGACAACATGATAATATAATTTTATGATCAAACCCTATGTATAAAATATTGGGAATATGAGACATTGAATATACATTAGAAGTCTATAAGAAATGAATCATATGGGAAAGACGAGAATAATCCATAAAATAATAACTAATGAGTAAGAAATAGAATTTTTTGCATACACATAATCATAAAAAATATTTTTTCATGGATACCTACCAATATCATCACAACCTATTAGTCCTGGGATACAACATGTGTACCTACATTGGGCTTGGTCTAACAACTTGTGTACCGTATTCTGTTTGGTGTTAGGATACAACCTGTGTACCCTTTTGTTTTTGGGATTTAGCTACAACCTATGTACCCTCTTGTTTTTAGTCTTTGTCTACAACCCATGTACACTATTATTTTCAGGCTTATGCTCCAACCTGAGTACCCTTTTATCTTATAGACTACTTAAAATTAAACAATTCATTATAGGGATATATTTCTACCTTAATTAACATAATAATATCATACCTATGTTCCCCACAAGATAAAAAATATTTCATTATATTATGAAACACTAAAATTATTGGTATTTATAATAATTTCATTATAGAATAAAACATAAAATTAATTGTTTTTTATAAGCATATAACTCATTAAAGAGAAATCGGATCTATAATTAGATAACTCGGGAAAGAGTAATGAGTTTCATAAATTTAATTCCATCAAAACATAAACCATTCAGTAAAATAATATTAATTGTACATTAGATCGTATCCACATTAAGGCACGAGTAACCCCAAAAAATGTCATATTATATAGGAAATAATTTGGAAATTTCTTTTTTTTAACATTTCACGAGGAAAATATCCTTTTTTATTAAGAAAAAAATCTTTTTAGAATATAAAACCATTTAAAAAAAATTATCTTCAAAACATACCAAAAAATATTATAAAGTAAGATTTGAAACATCTTTTGGAAACATTTTAATTTAAAAATAATTTGGGAACATATAAAATAATCATTGAGATCATAGAAATACTATTCATTTAAAAAACCTTTTTGAAACATATAAAGGAATCTTTAAAAAAAATTAATAATCTATTTAACCATAATTTTTTTGAAAACCCTTATTCATTGAAAACCATTTTAAATCATCAAATTTCCATAATAATAGGAAATGTTTTTTAAATGATATTGTAGACATAAAAAGTAATTTTCAGCAAAATTATGGTCATGACAGTGGGTAATTCTATACATTTTGAACATTCCTTTTTAAAATTAAAAGATTATAAAACTTCCATAATCCGAAAATGAGAAGATGATAAATTTTATAACCATTTTTTGTAAAAAGATAATACATTGGTAAAAAATTCCATTAAAAATAATAGGATAACAATAAAAAATGGAATCACTTTCAGATAATACCATTTAAAATGAATGAAAATTATCCATCTGAATGGAGATAAAAAGTCATATTTTTATTAAGACATTTTTTTAATTATATTAAGTACCAATAAGTGGAAAATTTATACCATTACATTGATATAACATAAATACCAAGAGGATAAGAAAATTCATGATATTTCTTGAGATATTTCTTTTAATATTTCGTAAACAGAAGAATAATTATAAATAATTTGATAAATGATGATATTACAGTAGAAAACCATCACTACTTTAGTAACTTTGAATAAAAATATGATGGAAATAATAAAATTACATGATGATAAAAATATAATTAAAAGAATAAGATTAATAATATAAATTCTAAATGGAAATTTATACACCACATAGACTAATATAGGTTCATAACATGGAATGTTCCTTGAAGAAGGAAAATTCAGACAAAATTACTTTACCAATTTGGTACTAATTTGGTATATTTTAAAACATAATCCGCATGAAACAATGATCCAAAAATGGATATTTACCTACCCATAAATTTAAGTATAATAATCATATAATACATCTTTGGTGTGTATAAACACCACATATAAGAAATATGAGGTGAGCATGACCTATGTCACACAGAAAATAAATGTGAGGAGAAAACCATTACATTATATCTTGATTCTCTTCATACTCAATAAAATATCAATTATAATAATTTTAAGTTTATTATAAATACATAATAGAACCATATTAATATATATAATATCATTTATTATTTACTTATGACTTTATATTACCCATTCATTAATAATTCCATGTTAATGTTACGTTTTGGGTAGTAACCACTTGGTTTTTTGTACATGTTTTGAATTATTATTCTCGGTCCTATTACTTATATCATGATTTAATTATTTAAAAAATATAAAACATGATATAAATATCTAATATATTAATTATATTTATATTTATAATAATCAATATAATATATAAGTACGAAATGGAATACATATTTCATGGTGACATAAGTTGTACGTATGCATGAATGTTGATTCTATTTTATTGTCGTATTGAAAGAATAAATGTAAATGAAATATATGTATATATATAATATCATTAATGTATAATTATTTTATCATATATATCATATAATTATACTAAAACCATATTTAATACATTCCATGTAAATATGAACGGATCACATCGCTTTGAGGAGGTGGTAGTCCACACGTCTAAAAACGATGTTATCGTATTTACACAAAATGGAAATCAGGAAGTTGTATATTATATAATATTTTAAAAAAATAAATATATAATAAATTATATATATATAAATTAAATATCATGTTTCCATCATAATTCAAAATCATTAGAGATGGTAAAATAAAAATGAACAACATTGGTTTGTTAGTCGGTAAATCACCGTACACAAGAATAGTAAGTTCATTAACCAATAAATAGATGTGTGTGTAAGTGTTTTAATAACCCTTATAATAAAAAAATTATGAGTGTTTTTAGAATAACAAATTTATTATATAATAATTTAATATCAATATTTGGGGGTGGATAATAAAAATGAAACCAAAGAGCTTGAGGAATGATGTTACCACTTCTTTGGGTAAATCAATTTGTTTTCCACCAAATGGATTCCATGGTTAGATATCTACCAAATGGTAGGTGTCAAAAACCAAGATGGGTATCCATCAGACCCGGCACCCGACCCTATCTGTGGAATGACCCTAGGGGTATTCTTGATCCCCATATGCTGGAAACTAGTGCATGGGTATCAATAACATGTTTTGGGAATGATTTTTCCCAATTGCATAAATATAAACAAAAAAAAATTTCAAAAACTAAAATTTCACAAGAAAACTATCCCATAAAAATATTTAGAATATAAATTTAATCATTATACAAAAACCATAAAAAGGACCACAATAAAAAAAACTACAAACTCCAACTGAAATCATCATGCCACATGAGGGACCATATCCTCAAGCCGACGCCACCAAATCCACAATAGAAGACACCTAAAAATCCACATCATGATCACATAATATTATAGTTTTACCTAGAATAAACATACAAAAATATCTACATACACCCAAGGGTGTATGTAGGGTGTGAGACAAATCCCAATAATATTCCACCTAAGAAAGCGGTTCCACGCTATAACATTAAAATATAATCTTATTGGATCATCTAAATTCAAACCTAAAAAAAACATCTAAGAAAAAAAAATTTATTAGGTAAAAAATTTAAAAAGGAATACTTTTAAAGAGAACCTTTTCATAAACATAAGCTCAAATGAGAAATGGATTTTAAAAATATCACACACACTAAAGTAGTCCTTCGTATGCTGACAGATAGAACCACATCATATATAGTATATAACCATGGGTAAATCCCCTATGGTTAATTTAAATCAACTGGGAGCCTAGAACCTCATAACTATGTGAAACATGGTATAGTAACCAAAACCATTGGCGTCCACATGTACAAACCACTAGAGAGGAGAAATATCCAAAATTCTAGTGGCGATCAATCATCATCATTGTTTAGTTAGTGTTGTAAGCTTCAATCTAGCTAAGTGAAACTGGGTTAATCAACTTCCATATCACTAGTATACTAGTTCAACTCCACAAACCAATATACCATGGATTCTCTTGTGCATTATTTAAATTTTGCATGTCACACATAACAATACTCTCACTACAAAGGCCTAACATTTCATGGTGATCAATTTTCATCATAAAGAAACCCATTTACCATTTTACAGACACCAAATAAAAAACTCAATTTTATTACCTTAACCATAACATGCATAATTACAAAATTTCCCAATCATAACATAAAAAAACACATTTAAAACCAACCATGTCAATGGGCATATCCCCTTTATAAACCCACTCATAATCTAAAACCATCTTGAAAACAAGATTTTCATCATTCAAATATTTCACAATTTATACTCAAAATTCATAACAAAGATAACATTCAAAAAATGATCCATTTTCCATTTATAATCCCCATTTAAACATAAACCCACCTTATGTTCTTGTAAAAAATACTTTTCTCACCCTCGGAATAATCCCTAAAACTCTATTTTGAAACATTACATTATAAAACCCATGAAACCTAGCCATTTCCTTTGTTAGAGTTGATTTACAACCTATGCACACACCAAAAACTTCAAGAACAATTTATTCACCAAATAATCAAACCAAATAACACATTTATAAACTCAGTAAAATATATTAAATCAGTCTAATAATGTTAGGGAATGAAACCACCTTCCTCACATGGATACCCTTCTGAAAAATGGTGTGAAATCCCATCCACACCTAAATCACAACACAAGGAGGAAAGAAGAAACCCTAATAAAAGAGATCAAACCAAAACCCCATGATTAAACCATAAATCAAACCAAATACTATTTGGAAACCCAAACCCCCCAAAAGAGCAGAGGGAAACCCAAAAAGAAGAGGGAAACAAGAGAGAAGAGGAATTAAATGAGATATCTTGAAGGATCTACACCAATTACTCCCAAGACTCAAATCCCATGGAGAGGATGAGATGGAGGGTGATGTTCCTAGGGATGGGGATTCTATGGGGGTAATGAAAGGGGATAACGGGGTTCAAATCAGGGATAAATAAAAAGAGGTAAAGTATTTTTAATGAGCTGACATGGTTGCATGGTTAGTCCGCAAATTTTTTTAAACCATGCAGAGACTATGAGACTGACTCGTCCTATGGAGACCTAGACGTACACTTACCTAGGATGAGGCTCATGGCCTTGTGTAGGCCATGTGGTAGGTTCTATCTCTTACTACCCAGTTTTCTAGGGTGGGAACACGATTACTACTAACTTTGTTCCAACTGTGTGCCTAATCTGTCCGCCCTCAAAACTCACATTTATCACCAAAATCACAAAGTAAAATCAAGGGGATAATCTAGACCAAAGATAAATGGGAATAATAATCCAAAAATCCAAACCCATCACACTCTATTCCTAAGAGAATACCCTAGGACCAAACTCGAACTAGAAGAAAAAGGGAATTCAAAAACCTGGGTTTGATAACTCTCCCCACTATAATGCTTTTTGCCCCCAGAAAGGCATCTGAATGTTTATTATAAAGAGATAAACGATACACTTCTGAATCCCAAGGATATTCCCAATTAATTAAAAATGGAAAGATGAAAAAATGATACCATCCATAAAAAGTGGTTTACGAGTGGAACAAGGAAGACCAAAATAGACTTCCCTCTAAGTTTCACCCACCCCCAAAATCTAAACCACCTCTAGTTGATCGATCAAAAGAAAGGAAAATTTCACCACACTTAATCTAAAACCTTGAATCAAAACAACACATACATCACCATGTAAAACGTTCACCTCTTGTCTGAAACAAGAGAATAGTATCAGACCACATCTTGAAACAGAACACCTTAAACACCGACAAACAAGTCTCATTAAATATACCAAAAATAAGGAATGAATTAAAATTGGGATACCAAAACCTTTCTTAAAAAATCATTAGGTGCACCACAATCCCATCGTTTACACAGAATGGAAGCTGGTATGGTTATATAGCTCTAAATTAGACTACTTACTGCTAATACAACACCCATAATAAAACTGAACAATTTACAAAGGGAGGCCTGAATGAAATCCCCTCCAAATGAAACAATACAAAACTATAGATGGAAATGGGAAACAAAAATGGGGAAGCCCATATGGTCTCCCCAACATAAGGAATAGGCTAACACTGAATTAATTCAGAAGTAACCCGGCGAGACCCACTGTGGGTCTCCCCAAAATAAGAACTAAATAGCTTAACTAATGACCACAAAATGAAGTGAGAAACCCCACACAAACCCAACCACCACTACAAGGGGACTGATGAATGAAAATCTAAACCAAATGGAAAACATCACACAGTCTACTACCCTAGTGGAAATTACCATTATCAGATGAACTCGAACCCAAACAGGGATTGAATCCCAGAGATGGCCCAATATGAAAAACCATACAGAGGCCGAAAACCACAAGGACATGAGAACTATGGTTGAGGAAGATAGAACAACCATCCTCTTTACAATGAAGGAGGGACTCACCCACCTACACAGATCATAACATTGAGGAACAGGGTCCCCAATTCCCTTTCACCACATGGGACAACTTGAGATGAAATAGATATAGATAGAGAATTGATATGCCTCTATTTTCAACACGGATGACAAAGATTATACAGAGATCTCTTATACTCTTGGGGATCCTAACTATGTGATATCTTAACTCCCGATCATATGGATGGAGCTATGGTTGTTGAAGTATTTCCCTCTTCAAAGTTAGGCATTACAACCTCGATCAAAACTTTTTCTAGTACCATAAGCCACTACACTGTATTCCAGACATGACTAATGGAACAAAATGAAATGAGAACACACAGTAAGAGTAAGACATTCTCTTATCATAACAGGGACTCCTAGAAGATTCCATGAAATCCACCCAAGAATTTGAAGGGGAACCCACACTGCAAGATGCCACTAAGCACGACCCTTTGAACTGATGGAATCATTACATGTTGAGGGACCTTAAACCGAGTCCGAATAGTAAGATATTTATTCGAGTGTCCATAACACCCTCTTACTACCACATTTACCAAACTAGTGGCACCAAACGAACCCATAATTAAATGAAACAAATTAGTGACCCAATGTCCCTCTAAAACAGTAGCACGTACTGACAAACCAATATTGCTTCCACCTTCCTCACAATAATTCCTTTCACCGCTTCCAGATTGGACCTTATGACTTAACGATGCTAAATACCATCTTTATTCATCACACGAATCACAAAATATAATACTTAATTCAAACCATCTCACCTTTACTCTCTCATTGCGAGAGGATCCTCTTGACCAAATGGGAGGAGAGGTAAGATTAATTTTTGATGCTCAAGAGGAATGTCCTTGTGTTAATCCAATGGAGGATCTGTCAACAAAGAATCACCAATGTCCACACTTCGATGGGATTATAACTCCCTCTGGGTTGAACACACTATCCAAGAAGAAAAACTAAAAACCCTATCAAACTGTTCCATTCGCCAAACATACCATGACAAAATAAAAAACGCATAGGGAGACTACTGAAAAGGATTCCCAAAACACTTCTAAAAAGGAACCACTAACCACCACTCCAAAGCAACTCACCAATTAAAACAAAACATTGAATTTCATTCATATAAAGGTAGTTTAAAAACCCAAAACACCCCCAATAACATTACCAATATATGAAAAGATACACCACACATTTTTCTTCAAAAAACTTATGATGGTTAAACTATACAGGTGAGTTGAATAATCACTAATGGTATCCCATGGATCCATTAATAAGCATTTTTATCATGCCAAACCGAGCACCAATTCCCATACCACACATAACCTAGGCATGTGACCACTCACAGTGATACCAAATGTTAAATCAAAACATATCCATTTTCCGAAAAAAAACATTCGACAAACCTTACCAGTTTGAAAATTAACTAAATCATCATTTCAATATCTTCTCACCTCAAAAAGAAATACTCATTCTGAGTTTCACAATACATTTTCAGAAGAATACCAAAAATTCAAACACAAACTCATTTTCAACCGTCCCACATCAACCTCAAAATTTCTAATTTATATTTAAAACACTATTGGTTTCACAAAAAACACTATTTAATCAATAAAAACTCATTTAAAACTCATTTATTCTCATTTAAAAAACGTCTAGAAATTCATCAATCTTTTTAAAATACAACTAATTACCAAATAAAAGGTTGTTTCCAAAAATCACACATGAATCCAAAAATATTTTATCCCATTTAAAATACTTTCTACGATATTATAAAATACCATTTAAAATAGATTTTCCCAAACATTTTTTTAACATAATTTATGATTTTTAAATAATTGATTTCAATATACCACGCATTTATGTTATGAAAATCCAATCTAGATAAACTAATCCCCATCCACTAAAAACCATTTTCTTTTTAAAATCTATTTTTTCACAATTTTTAATCAAAGGATTTCAAAAAGATTTTATAAAACACAATGAGACACAAGACCTTGTGAGAGGATGTTAGTTTCGATGGGTTGTTTGGATATATTCTGGGAGGAAACACTCTAATCACTCCATCATCTTAGAGAGTGTTCAAGGGGAATGTCCCCCACCTCCACATGGCATTCCATTTCATGTGAACACGGAGAGACCATTGAACCAATACTCTTTTAATTTTCCAAGACATTATGAAACCACAAAAACCAAATTAATTAGATGAATCATGACTTCCCCTGGTGACTTGATTCCCATCACATGCTACACTAGACATGCACCATACTCGTAACCAGAACATCAAGTCCTAAAAATCCTAGCTCGAATCTACTTAGACTCTTACCCAAGTATCATGACCCAAAGGATCCATCCTCCAATTATACAATTGTGTCATGAAACAAGTTGGGTCACCATCTATCCTGGTGACGGATCCAGTCCGTGGCATGACATGAGGGGAATTCCTTATCCCCATGGGAAGGAAACTAGTTACCGGGTATCAATAATATTCTTTGGGGATGATGTTAATGAATTTAATACATCTAAAATACAATTTTTTTTAAAATATTCAAAAATTTAAATTTTATAACCAATCAAGACATTAACAATATTTATAATTTAATCATACACATTAAACAAAATCACAAAAAAGGACAACAATAATGAAAACTTAAAACTCCAACCCAATCCTCTGTGCCACATGAGGGACTATATCCTCAAGCCATCACCACCAAACCCACAAAAGAATAACACTAACAACATGAACCATGATCATCGAATATTATTATTTTATCTAAAATAAACATAAAACAAGATCTATATACACCCAATGGTTTATGTATGGTGTGATACAAAGTCCTTTAGGATCCCATAGAAGAAATATGTTACATGATATAACATTAAAAGATAATATAACATGTTCATATAAACTGAAAATTTATAAAAAATTCTAAGAAAATCATTTATTAGGTAAAAAATTTAAAAATGAACAATTTGAAAGAAAACCATTTGAAAAATAGTAGCTTAGATGATAAATGCATTTTATAAATAACACACACACTGAAATTTTCCCCCATATGATGATTAATGGAATAACATCACATATATTATAACACCATGGGAAAATCCCCTAGGGTTAATATAGCTCAAGTGGGACCCTAGAATCTCGTACCTTAGTGAAAGGTGGTATAGTAACCAAAACTGTCATCATTCTTATGCATGAGCTACTAGAGAGAACAAACTTCCAAAATTATTGTGGTGATAAATCATCAAAAAAAATTATTTAGTCTTGTATATTTTGATATAGCTACATTACACCAGGTCAATCCACTTCTGTATCAATAGATTACCAGTTCAAGTCTAACCACCAAGATACATGTGGTTCCCCTATTCTTGAATTAATGTTCACATGTCAAACATACCACCACTCTCACAATAAATTCCAAAAATTTCAAGGGAATCACCCTTCTTTATAAGTCATCTCATTTACCGTTTTACACACACCAAATAATAACCCACTTTCAATACCTTAACCATTACTTAAATAATTCCAAAATTTCACATTCATAACATAAGGAAAACACATAATTAAAACCAACCTAGTTAATGGGACAAGCCACTACATAAACCAACTCGTACTCTAAAACCATTTTGTTTACAATATTTTCATTATTCAAATATTTCCCAATTTATACTCAAAATGAAAAACAAGGATAACATGCCCAAAATTATCCATTTTCCATTGAAAATTCCCATTTAAACATAAAAACACATAAAGATCCATTAAAGAATACTTTTCACACATTCCATACAACCCCTAAAACTCTTTTTGGGAACATTTCATTATAACACACACAAAACATATACACTTACTTTGTTAGAGTTAATTTACAAACTATAAACACACCAATCACTACAAAAACACAATTCACACTACATAATGAAACCAAAGAACACGTTTATAAACTAAAAAAACTATTAAATGCATCTAATAATATTAGGGAATGGAAAAATATACCTCTTATGGAGACCATTTAAGAAAATGGTTTCAAATACCATACAATCCTCAACTAAACCACAAAAAAGCAATAATAAATCCAAATAAAGAATATCAAACCCAAAACCCTAAGATTGAAACCCTAAATCGAACCATATATCTGCTGGAAAACTGAAACCCAAAAAAGATAGTAGGGAAACCCTAAAAGAAGGGGGAAATAAGAAATAAGAGGAATTATAAGAGTGATATAGAAGGATATGCACAAAAAATTCCCATGAATGAAATCCCATGCTGATGAGGTGATAGAGGGAGGCACACCATGGCATGGGGAGTTCATGGGGGTCAAGTAAGGGGGCCAAGGGGTTAAAATTGGGGAGGGAGAAAACGTGGGAAAGTATTTTTAATGAGATTTCCCAACAACACAGTTAATCCACATGTTTTTAAAAACTATACAGAGACTATATGACATCATATTACTAAAAATACCTATCTGTATACTTACCCAGTCCCTGTAACATGGCTCTGTGGAGGTCGTGTAATAGGTTATGTCCTTTATCGCACAATTTCTTGGGTTGGGTGCATGGTTACTACAAAACATGCACCAACCGCACACTTAGTATTTCCAACCCCAAACCACAAATGTTTCTCAAAAAACTATAAGTAAAATCTAGAGTAAATCTTGAATAAAGATAAAATGGAAGAATACTCTAAAAATCCAAACCTATCATACATAGTTTTTGAGAGACGAACCAAGGACCAAACACGAACTAGAAAAAAAAGGGAATTCAAAAACCCAGCTATGAAAGGAGGATTCTTGGATTTATTGATGTATTTTTGGAAATTATTTGAGAAGAATTTTCCTAAGATAAATTTCATCAGTTCTATGAATAAGTGGGAGGGTTTAGTTTCTTTTTATAGTGGAGGAGGAGTAGCATTCTTGTAAATTGTGGAAAAGAGAATTTCACCCATGTTTTAACTATGAAATGTATATCCAATAATGGTCCCAATAAGTTCCAAGGGTGTATAGGTTCTAAATATGGCCATTAAATTTCTTTTTGACAATTTTATTGGTCATTTTGACCCTTAAATTTATGTAGTAGTGCCTTGTTATTTAAATTTGTCTTTTAATGACTATTATTAATTTTAATCACTTTCACTAATATTATTTTCTCAAAAAATAAGTTTAAGTTAATAGATATTATAATGTATTCATAATAAAAATATTGAATCAATTTTTATAAATTCCAATTATAAAAGTGTAAGATATATGTTTAAATTTAATCTCACAAACAAGATGAAAAATCATGGTTTTTAATGTAGTAATGTTCAAAAGTTTGCTAAGTTTTTATGTCAAATTTAATTGTTAAATTGATTCTAATGAAAAAAATAGATTAATTTATTTTAAATTATATAATTAATATATAAAAAATAAAAAATATAGCTTATATTTACAAATAATTTTAATGAAAAAGTAGTTTTGATTTCAAATACACTATTTTTCACTATCATCAAAAAATAAATCCTCACAAAAAAATACAAAAAAACTCGTAAACTAATTTTGAAGTTTCTATTTCAAAAATTATGTTTATGTTGACATATAAATCTTATTAAAATAGAAAAATTAATATATATGATCGGGTTTTCATTAAAAGGTGGAAGAACAGCCTTTACAAAAATATAGGTTTTTATATGTAAAATTTGGTTTGTTCTTTTCTTATTCCTATAAAGCCTATTGTATGAATGTAAAAGATATTTTACTGAATAAATAATATATATTTATTATTAATATAATTCAATAACATTAATTAATTTTACTAATTAATATAAATTTCCCTTTGTACATAAAATTAGTTTTTTATTAAATTATTCCATTTATATTCATTTGGTTTCTATATTCATTTCTAATTAATGAGTTTCCAATAAATTCAACTATGTATTTCCATATTTTAGTTAATAATATTAAAAAAAATATTTTAATAAATTATTTAAATCTTTTTATATTAAATAATAATATTTTTAATAATATATTATTTTTCTATAAAACTCAACCTTGCCTGTTAGGCATGCCATTAAGGAAAGTCTATCTTGTGTGTAACACAAGAAATAATCGATATTACATGTAGAGAAATATAAAAATTATTTTGAAAATGAAATATTACTTAAATAGCTATGTATAAAACTCATTCCACACTTACTATTTTTGTATTACAAAACTATATTTAGTGTTGTGTGAAATTAATAATATAAAGAAGAATTGATTAATTGGAAAACAAATACAAAAAAAATACCAGGGTTATACAATATAAAAAATTATATGGAAATATATTTAATACAATAAAACATTGGGATGATGTTTTTTAAAGGAATATTATAGTCCCATAGCTTGTGGAGGATACGATGAAAAAGGTAAAAAAATTCAAACACATATCAAAGAAACTCAAAGAAGGAAAAAGAGATTTATTAATAGTTGAAGGAATTGTTTTCAATTTAAGGTGGGGGATATTAATTTCCTGGAATTATCTCCATGGAGATGTCTTATAATTTTTGGCATGAAAAACAAACTATGACCTAGGTACATCGTACCTTTTTAAATTCCAAAAATATTTGGAAATGTGGTTACAATTTAGAAATGCCAATAATTCTCTCAAAATTACCTGATCTATTCCATATATAATGGTTATGGAATTAAATTATAGAACCTGTGAATGTTATAAAATTTAGAATAAATATAATTATAACATTATATATAATACAATGATGATCCTATAATGTTTTTTAACACTATTTAAGTAGTGTAGGGGAATCATATCACTCGCCTGGTAAAGGTACATTGGAGAAATAAAAAATCGAAGAGGCGGTGTGGGAACCTTAGGAAGTAATGATAAAGAAAATCCCATATATTTTACTAAGGTAAAATTATTATAATTTAATTTAGGTTTCTTTGAAATACTTTATAATGTAATACCCAAGGAAAATACAATATATATCTTTTTAATAAAGTACATATCTTTGATAGATTCCAATACACATAATTCATATTCTGAAAGAATTGAAAAATACTATACTATTATAACCAAGACATTAAATTACTATTTATGAATATAAATAAATAAATTATAAAAATTTTATGGTTTACACATTTATAAATACATTTATTTATTATTAAATTATTATTAATAAAAATATAAATCATTTGGATGAAAATGAAATGTTTTTTAGAAAAAAATTAATTTTTTCTTAAAATTTGTTTCCTCATGTTTTTCACACATATATAAAAATTAAAAACATTTAGAAAATAAATTTAAAAGATTATCTTTATTTTTTAAATTCCTAAATTAAAAATTATCTTCGAATTAGTTTTTGAGAATTTTTGGAAAGGATAAATATTTTGATGAATAATGAAAAAAATATTGTTTTTAATTAAAACTTATTTTTTGTTTAAAACATCTAAAATTTAATTTTTATTTAATTATATATTTTTAAAATAATCAAATGTATTTTAATTAATTCCAATTAGGTCCTTTGAAAAAAATAAACTGATTATTTTGGATATAAAAGCTTCCTATAATTAAGAAAATGTTTCTTCGGAAAATAGTGTACCCATCCAGATTATGAGTTTAATTATAAATTAAATTCATCCAATTCATTTATATGAATTTTAAAAAATATATTCCAAATGTTGAATAAAAATTCTTAATATTATTTAATAATTTTAAATTAATTTTTTTTCATAATGAATAGAAAAAAATTACAAATTAATTACTACGGTTAATGCTAAAACTGATTTATCAATAGTTAAAATAAAATGATTATGGTTATAAATGACCTAATAACATGTCTATTTAATTTTTATATTTCTATATATCATCCCTATAACATATATGGTTCTTAAATGGTCCATTTTTATCCTTATTTCATGTAATAATTTTTTTATAATTAATTGATTTTAAAAATTCCAACTATCTCCCTCCAACTTATAAAAGGGAAACCACTCTCATATCCCCTTCACATATAAAAATCCCATTGGTTTAGAAAACACCTAAAAATAAATTTCTTACATCTCTCCACACTACCTAGATTCCCTTTTTTATAATAAAATCATTTTATAAAAGAATTCTGTAAAACATTGACGATGTTGTTCGAAGAAATGATATAGTTCTAAACCATGCATTTCCATTTTATTTATTCTTATAACTACATAAAATATATTTAATATTTTATGAAAAAATAATAGTATTATATTTTATATACCGCGGTTTTATAAATTTAAATTAATATACTATATTCATCATCAATTTCATCAAGTGATAAATATAATCATCCATCGTGAGTATGGTGAACTATCACCTCACGAACTGATATAATTTGTTTTCAATCACCACCTATCATAGGTAGATATATTTATTAAATTAATTTATATATATTATATTTATGACATAAATTTTCTTATTTAATTATAAAATGATATATATATATATATTATTATAATCTTTTGAAAAATGACAACGTCGTTCAAACATATATATGGGCCACTGCCACGACGAAGCGATGGGACTCATTTTTCATTTTATTGTGACATTAATAGTTAAAAGGTTATATTTTAGGAATATATATGATTTATATGATATAATATTATTTCTATAGAGTTGAACTTTTATTTACTTATTTTTTCCATCCATTAACAAAATGAAAACAACATTAATGCGTATGTACAACCTTCCATCTCGATGCGTAGTGTAACTCATTTTTCTATCTATAAATTTTATGAAAAACATAATATTATATTATAATGAATATATATGATATTTATATCATGGATAAAATTATATGGATGATGAAAAAATGATCAACATAAAAGGAGAGAAACTACCAAACCCAAATATACAAGAATAATGAAACTTTATTTTCATGAAAAATGGTTTTTTACAAAGAATTTTTTAATAAAAATTTGTTAAAATACATTAATATTGTGATATAATGTGATATATATGTGATTAGGTTTGTTTAATAAATTTTAAATAAATTCATATTTATTATTATATAGGTTCAAACAAGTACGAATGAAATCAGACATGAAGTATGGGTTTCTCATCTCTCTTTTACTTCAATGAGACAAATACCATATTCACCACTTATTTATTTTGTGTGGTTTATATAATGACCCTTATATAGGATATATCATTAATATATTTAAATTCATGATGTTTAATTTTTAATTTTATTTTATTTCGTTCATTGGGGTTATGATTCCAATGTTACCAAAGTGGTATGGGTTTTACAATAACAATCTCATCATTTATCAGGGTTGGTTATGATTATGTTTTTGATGATGAAATATTATGATATATCTCTCAATAATCCAATTAAATTTCTTATGATATGGTTAATCATTATATTTTCACATAATATTATATTTTTTTCCATTATATACATATTATTTGTTGGGAAATGTTTTTATTAAATGATAAATTTATTTCTCTCTTCACTTAAAAATATTTTTTCTTCCACATCAATGTTTTATAAAGACATTTCAAATAATTTGTAAAACTAATTAATATGCTTTATTAAAGATATATTTAGAAATTATTTTCTTTTTTAAAAAAAATTCATTGGAATATTGTTCTTATTTTCTGAACAAGTTAATATTTTAAGTATTTACAAAATTTGTAAAGGAATATTTTTAACGTCATATACATAATTATACACCATCTTGAACTGTAATTTATTTGAATCTTACTTTGTATATTTCAAGGATTATTTTCAAAAATGATCATAATATTATATAATTTTTATGTTTTAAAATTTCATTTTCAAATTGAAAAAGATATTTTTCTCAAAATAATAATGGAATTTTTATAGTGTTTCTATTCATCAGTAACAAAAATACTCATTTTACTTATTATATTTTATGAATATGTTTTAATGATACCATAATTATTATTTCTACATCTTTTTTATAATCAATTTTATTATGGATGTACAAATTTTAAACCATTACACATATTACATTTGATAGCTTATAATTATGTTTATTGATTGGTGAAATCTTTAACATTTAGTATTCAACCTTTTCAATGTGATTGATTACATTGATTTTTTTTTTACCATTATATATCAGGAATTAATTGGACCTAGTAAGTGATTGGTGGGGCTCACTATAGTCCCTAAATGCATTGATAAGTCTCATGAGGAAAACGATCTTGGATATTTTGTCGTGGCCTTACACATTTAGGTAAGATGTCTTGGAATTACGCCTTGATGTTAGGGTAATGTGTATATAATTATGAACTCCCTCATTATGAGATCAGTTATTGATTACTAAGTGATTATTTGATTAGTTATGAAATCCCTGGATAAATTTCAAGATCAAGTGATAATTTATTTAGAATTATTTTATCATCACTTATTCTTATAATTTCATTCAATTCTGTTATGTTGTCGATTAAATGGAATTTTATTAGTTATTTATGTTAATATATTATTTATACATCATGTATTCATGATAGTTTACACTATAAAAATCCTCGTATTGATCATTTTAACTCAATATATTATCATGTTTCATTTCAATAAGATGCCAAGAAATGTATTATGATTGATATACAGGGATATGATAAAGGGTATAATGTCGTACGTAATGAATATACCATGTTTCAATTTATTTTTTCAATTTTAATATGAGAATCAAGTATGTATATAGTTTTTGTATCATCAATGACATATTTTAATCGTATCTTTAATATAATTTCCATTACTTCTTTGTTTTGTGGGTTTCCCATGCATTTTTTGATGAATAAGTGAGTATTCATGATTTGGGCCAAACCGTGAGCCCAATTCTAGATTTAAGAATAAATTTTGTTTCATTCATAAATACTTAATTTTTTCAAAAAATTTCATCCACTCAAATTCTGAATTGGCCTCCCCTGACCTATTAACACCACCATATTAAGTTAGACCATTTAATAATCCATAATCATGGTGGGTTTGGGTTTTTATTTAAGGGATTGGGCCTGCCCAGAAGCCCATTTCCATTTTTAAAAATGGATTTTTTTATTTAATAAAATATTCATTTTTACTCTATGTTGGTGATTCCACCTCCCACTCAAAGTGAACATCCTTATGCGCATCCCCATTACCTATCCCTCCATTTTGGATATCAGATGCATCACGAATTAGGGCATAACGTCATAGGGGTTCTCTAATCATCCGGATTTGAAGAGGTAACTTCTTTCCTTTATAACTCAATAATTTATCACTATTTCTCCCCCATTACAATTCTTACATGATCTAATCATCATTTTTAGAACCTATATTGAATTTTTGGATGTTTTCAAATTCAGATACTGGTGTATTTGGGGAGACTTCTTCAAGATCCTTCAATCAAGTGGGTCTCCTCATTCTTTTTTCTTTTTTCTTAGGGTTACTTTCAATTTTCATAGGGTTTATTCCCTTATCCTTTATTATCCTAATGTCTAAAAACTAGGTTTTCTAACCTAGGGTTTAACATTGGGTTTTAATGGTCAAATATTTTGATTTTAAGTTCAACCTACCTTCCATGAGGTGCACCAGTGGTGCAATTGAATTTTCACACAAAGGATTCCAGGGGTTTTGTTAATTTGGAAGGTGATTCCATGTGTATGAAATTTATGTTAATTGGAAAGATCTATTTATCATATTTACATGTTCATTTTATTTTATTATTGATGAGAAAACTAGTTTTAGTTTCGTTTGTATTGTAAATGAATTTTTATTGCCAATTTTAGGAGAAATTCTGGGGGTTTTCCTAGAAATATTATAATGGTTAAATTTGGGATTCCCTATAAATACTTAGATTATTTTATTGAAATTTGACATGTATGAAAATCATGTTTTTAATTTTTAACCCCTTTTGTTGGTTCTGTGAAAGTGGGTTTTAATGGTGTTTTTTGAATATGTGAACTTTAAGTGCCATGTTTGTTTAAAAATGGATGTTTTATAAAGATAAAATTTACTGATTCACATAGGGATGCCCTAAAATGTATTTTTTTGTTTTATGATATTTATTTGGGCTTCCATTTCTATTTTGATGACTTTTGAGTTTTCACATGGTATGAAAAGTGGGTACTTCAAAGAGTTTTGCATGCCAAATAATGCAAGAGTTTTGAGGAATCGTTTTAATAAAAATCAAAGTGATTTATTGTGTGTTTTAATTTGTTTAAATTTTTTATATATACAGTACTGAATTAATTTGTCCATTAGTGGTGTTTTATATGAAAATGTATTTGTGAAGCATGATGAAATTGTTTGAGCACAAAGGGGGAAGCCCGTGTACCTAGGTGGGGCAGATTTGTACTAGTACGACTAGTGGACCAGATGGGTATTGTCTATGTTTCACTTAGAGTTCAGATAATGAAAACTCTTAATAAAATTTGTGGATAATTATTGGGGACCACTAGGTTATAGGTATGTTCCCAACTATGGACTCGTGCACAAGAACAAATTTTCATATGGTTACTTTACACCAAGGTACGAGGTACATGGGCCCCGAGACTATCTAGTGCCTAGGGGTGATACCAATTTTGTTTCTCATTGGATTTGTGGTATTTACACATTTATTAGGGTTTATTTGGTAGTATATTATAGTTTCTAACATGACCATTTAAATGTGTTAACATACTGAATTTTTTATCTTGAAAACTAACTTCAATTGAATGTAGCATTTCATGAAATTTTTCACCTCTTTTCATTGCTTATTAAAAATGCTTGATTTTTCACATTGTATTGAATTCAAATTGGAATAATTGAGTGGTATCCTATTGGTCTTAGGCCCACACCCTACATACACCCCCCAGGGTGTAAGTAGACTATATTATTCTTGACTCAGGTAAAGGGAAGGCTTTGGGTGATGGTGGTTCAGGGTGTTAGTTCCCATCCATGTGGTGGAGTTGTAGAGAAGGATTATGGGTAATAACCCCCTGTCATGTACAGTCCTTTTGGATGTCTTGATGATTTTTTATTTGTATTTCGACCTCTTGTACTCTATTCAAAGACATTTTTTCAATTCTAGTTTTTGTTTAAGACTTCGTTGACTGAAAAATGCATATTTATATTGTGGATTGTTTTTAAGATATTATGCTTTCATACTCAAGAATATTGTTCCCAAACCTAATGTTTTGATGCTCAATAAATTTTGCTAGCTTGTGGGGATAGGAAACACCCTTTGTGCCTTCTCACAGGCTGGGTTTTTTCCATTGTTGATGGAGACCAGATTCAGTTCATGAAAAAATAGTATCAAAGGAGATTAATTTTTTTAGTTATATTAATATTTTGGAATGAGTTGGGATATAAAAACGCTAGTACTTTTTAGGATCAGGGTTTCGGTCGTGATTAGGGTTCCTGGATTGCACCACTCATGGCCAAATTTGAGTCACTAGGGGATGTTGGAATTATCAGATTGACATAACTTCCCAGTGAGACGTGTGGGTTGCAGACCACACGTGCACACTAGGCGGGGGAGGAGTAGTTGTTTCTATTATTATTGAAATGTGTCTAGTTTATTTATATTCATTGTATTTCATTAAAATTTTCATAATTTTGTTATTATTTATTGTTTTCTGACTGTTGCAATTTATAGCCACATGCCTCCATGGAAAGATCCCACGTGCCCACAGGAGGAAGCTGGAGAGAGTTCTCCCACACCGATTGATGAGAGGGTAGTCAAGGCTGTGGTTTGGGATTTCCAAGATTTGGGATAGGGACCTTCTCTTGCTCCTATTCCTATTAGGGTAGAAGATACGAGTCCTAGAAAAGATAAATCACAAGAGTTTCTGAAAAACAAGCCTCCTATCTTCTAAGGCAGCTCAAAACCCCAGGAAGAAGAGGAATGGATCGAGAAGATCAAGTGTATGTTTTAGTTCCTGGAAACACCTGAGTAGCTTAGGTTGAATTGGGCCTCCATTCTGTGGGAGGGTCGCAACCGTAATTGGTGGGAGTCTGTCATTCAGACTGGGGAGAATGAGCAAATGCACTAGGGATATTTCAAGGTCGTCTTCAATGAACAGTACTACCCATAGGTCTTGGCATATGCCAGGTCCAGAGAGTTCGTGGACCTTGTTCAAGGGAATATTTCAATGATAGATTATGCCAACTGTTTCATAGAGTTGGTTTGGTATGCCCCTGATGTTATCTTGAATGAACTATTGAAGGCCCAGAGGCTGAGAAAGGCTTGCGACCAGAGATATACTCCCAGGTTTTCTTATTCAAGGTGAGGACCTATGTTGAGGTCATTGACAGGGCATGTATGGTGGAGATTTAAAATAAAGGTAGGTTTGGTTTCTCTATTTCAGTATCATTAGTGGGCAGTGGTAGCTCTTTAGAGAAGAAAAGGAAGCCGGAGTAACATGTGAAGAAAGGAGGTGGCAGTTAAGGCCACTCTTCCAGGAAGTTTTTATCTTTGGATTCTGATGTGAGATCAGTCATGTTCCACCAGGGTGGGAATCCCAGTCACATCCAACCATCATTCCTACTTCCTCTTAATCCTTGTTACTAGTGTAGAGGAATAGGGAATTTATAGCGCTTCTGCAGGGTGGCACATCCACTTCCGAGTGGGGTATGGTCATTGGCTCCAAGAAGAGTACCAGCTCGGTCTGAGCTATCGAGGACTGGGGGATCTCAATTTTGTGTTTGTGGTGGTAGGTCTGGGTTATGTTCTGGATAGATCTAGTTCAAGGAAGATCCATAGACCAGCGATCGTCCTCAGGAAGACACCAGACATCTCCATGCGGTGGATCAGGCACCAGCAGGATCAGAGGTGGGACCGTCAACTGTTTGAGGTATCATTTTGATTGTATCATCTATAGATGATTCTATTTTTGATATTTGTGCCTCTGTTTCATTCATTTATTCTCGTTATGTGGACTTGGAACATTCTATCAACCATTTTGTTGTCTTTTGTGATGGAGTTGGTAATGACGCTAGGAAAAACAACGGAGGAGGGTCTCAGGTGCCCCTCATGTGCACTTTACATGTCTGGGGTTTAGATGGAGTGGGACCTCTTGGTCCTAGATATGGATCTATTTCAAATAATACTTTTAATGTATTGGATAGTACACTTTCATGTGCACATTTACTGCAACAGGCGGCGAGTGAGTTTCAGGGAACCTGGTGGGAGTCGTCAGGTTTTTTATGGAGAATGGGATCCTTGTTTGGGTCACAAAGGACCTCCATTCCCAGAGTTAGGAAGTCTTATCTTCTAGTTATCATCACTCGTGCAAGAGGATGTTTGTATTTTCCTTTAAGTTGCACTACCTCATGTAGTTAATGAGTTTCCGAAGGTATTCCTGAATGACTTTTGAGGTTTTCCCCCGGAGTAGGATGTGGAGTTTTCAATTGATTTGCCATCAGCAACACAACTGATATCTCACCCCTCAAAACACATGGACCCCACCGAGATAATGGAATAAAAAATATTGCTAGATGAATTAGAATCCATATAATTCATTCACCCGAGTGTCTCTCCTTGGGCTTCTCATGTGTTGTTCGTGAAAAATCAGACAGATCCCTTCGGTTGTGCATTGAATGTCGGAATTTGAATATGGAAAAAATTAAGAACAAATACCCTTTGTCCATAATATATGATTTGTTAGATCAGTTGAAGGGGTAAAAGTGGTTCTCAAAAATAGACTTGCATTCAGGATACCATCAACTCATAGTGAAGGAGTCTGATATTCCGAAGACAGCCTTCCAAAGCAGGTGCGACCACTTTGAGTATTTTTTCATGCCCTTCGGATTGACCAATGATCCAGCAGTCTTTATGGAACTCATGAGTGGGGTTTTTCCTATGTATCTTGATTCCTTCATTTTGGTGTTCGTGTATAACATTCTAGTATACTCTGGAGCTGATGTGGAACATGAACATCACTTTTGGATCATTTTGGGAACCATTCGGGATCACCGCCTCTATGAAAAGTAGTCAAAGTACACTTTCTAAATGAGGGATGTGAAATTTTTGGGGCCTATGATCTCAGAGAAGGGGGTTTAAGTGGACCTCAATAAAATCAGTGTGATCACGTCATTTGTGTAAACAAGTAATATTTTTAAGATCCAGAGTTTCCTTGGCCTGGATGGTTATTGCAAGGGATTCATTCGAGATTTCTCTTTGCTTGCTTCAGTGATGACCGTGGTCACCCGGAAAGGCGTGAAGTTTGTATGGGGGCTAGAATGATAGGAATAATTCTATGAGTTGAAGTGTTGGTTGAATACCACCCCTATTTTTATTTTTCATGAGTCCAGGAAGGGGTATGTGGTCTATTGTGACACTTTAGGTATGGGTCTTGGGTGAGTTCTTATGAAGGATGATCACATGGTGGCGTATGGATCTTTCCAACTCCAACCACATGAAAATAATTATCCAAACCACGACATGGAATTAGAAGCAGTTATTCATTACATGATGTCCTGGTGTCACTTCCTCTTTGGCGAGAAGTTTTTGGTCTAATCTGATCACAAAAGCATGGCCTATAACTTCTTGCAGAAGGACCTCAACTTGAGGCAGCATCATTGGATCAAGTACTTGCAGGGGCTCAACTTTGACATTGTCTATACACTAGGAAATGGGAATGTGGTTCTTGATTACATCAGAAGAAGAGTTCTATTGTAGGATTTGGGGATGTCTATTGATGAGTGGTCTTTGATGGGACTATTTTCTCAGATGCATCTGGAGTCCACAGAGCATAGTGTAGGTGCATTCTTAGCAAGCATCCTATTGACACCTTCTCGATTGGATTTGATTTAGATGGAATGGGAGAACTATACTTTGGATTACATAATTCATGCATGTGTTTTTGAATTCATAGGTTCTTGGGATATACATTTGGGGTTGGTTGAGTTTTCTTATAATAACAGTTGACAATCCTCGATTTGAATGGATCCTTTTGAGGAACTCTATGGCCGGACTTGTCGGTCCCCCCTATGTTGGGCTGAAGTAGGTGACACCTCACTACTGGGGCAGATTCCGGTGACGGAGATGTCTAAGAAGGTCAGGTTGATCAGCCAATGTTTATTGACATCTCAGAGTCTCCATAAATCATATGCAGATCAGAGGCGTTGAGCTTAGTGTTTTCTGTGGGTGAGAGGGTATTCTTGAATGTGGCCACTTTTTTGGGCCATCATTGACTAGGGAAGAAAAGGAAGCTGATGTTGCGATATGTTGACCCTTTTGATATCACTCAGTATATTGGAATGGTGGATTACAAGTTTGCCTTACCTTCTCAGTTGACGTCTATCCATGATGTCTTCCATGTCTCCTAGTTGAAGAAATAAAACACAGATCCATCCCAGGTGCTGAGTTGGGAAGAACTAGAGATAGAGCATGACTTGTTAGTTTTTGAGAGGCTAGTGAAAATATTGGACTCTCAAGAGATATTGATTCGATGGATTTATATTACAATGGTTTGGGTTCGTTGGACACATGGTATTGATACACATGAGACCTGGGAGCGAATGTCATGGGTTGTGGAAATGTACTCGTTCTTATTTTCAGATTAATCTTTAGGTTGACTATCCAAGATGAAAAGTCATTAATGGTGAGGAAATTGTAATAAGAAATACATATTTTAAAAGTTTTTTTAATTTAATTTCCATTATTTATTTATTTTTTGGTTTTTCCATGCATTAAGGGCAGAATGAGTGTGTTTTTTTGTGATTCGGGCTAAACTGTGATCACAATTCCAGATTTAAAAATAAATATTGTTTCTTTTATAAATCCTTCATTTTTCTATAGTTTTCATCTATTCAAATTCCTACCGAGCCTCATGACCTATTAACACCACTGTATTAATTTGGGCTATTTAAGAATCGACAATCTTGGTGGATTTGGGTTTTTATTTGATGGATTGGGCCTGCCCGGAATCCCACTTCCAATTATAAAAATGAATTTAGTTTATTTTATAAATTATTCTTTTTTACACATTTTCAGCGATTCCACATCCCACATGAAGGGAAACTCTTTAGGTGCGTCCCCATTACCTTTCCCTATTTTTGGAGCTTGGGTGAATCATCAATTAGGGCATACCATCATATGGGTTCTCAAATCGTCTAGATTTAAATAGGTAACATCTTTCTTTCATAAATCCTCCATTTGTCACTATTTTTCCCCATTTTAATTCCTACATGATCTAATCATCATTTTTCGAACCACAATTCAATGTTTTGATGTTTTAAAATTCAGATACTAGTGTATGTGGGGAGCTTTTTTCAAGATCCCTCAAGTAAGTGTGTCTCCTTCATTCTTCTATCATTTTGATTAGGGTTTCATTCATTTTTCTTAGGGGTTCTTCTGTTATTCTTGATGATCCTAATGTACAGAAACAAGGGTTTCAAACCTAGGGTTAAAATTGGGTTTTCTGGATTAAATATTCTGATTTTAGGTTCGATCTTCATTCCTTGAGTTGCGATAGTGGGGATATTGAATTTTCGCACAAAATATTCAAGGGTTCTCGTTAATTTGGTAGGTGAATCCATGTGTATGAAATTTACGTGAATGTTCATGCTATCTTTATGAAATTTACATGTTCATTTCTTTTTTATTATTGCTGTGAAAACTGCTTTTAGTAGATTTTGTTATGAAAATGAATTTTTAGTACCAATTTTATGTGAAATTTAGGGGTGGGGGGGTGTTCCTAGAAATCATTTAATGGTTCAATTGGGGCTACCCAATAAATACTCAGTTGATTTTATTGAAATTAAATAGGGATGAAAATAATGGTTTTACTTTTAACCCATTTTTTGTTGCTACAAATGTGGGTTTTAAGGGTGTTTGTTGAATGTGTTAACATTAAGTTCCATGTTTGTTTAAAAATGGATGTTTTACAAAGATAACATTTATTAGTTCACATGGGGATTCACTAATATTGATTTATTCGCTTGTTTGAAATTTATTGGGGTAAAATTTCTATTCTGGTGACATTTTAGTATGCACATGGTATGAAAAGTGGATTTCAAATATTTTTGTGTGCCAAACACAATTAGATTTTTGAGGAATTGTTTTATTAATAATCAAAGTGTTTTATTGTGTGTTTTAAGTGTTTTAAAATGTGTATGAATACTTTACTTATTTTTTGTGACCATTAGTGGTGTTTTATATGAAAATGTATTTGTGTAGCATGATGAAATTGTTTGAGCACAAGGGGGAAGCCCGAGTACCTTGGTGAGGTGGATATGTACTAGTAATGCTAGTAGAACAGATGGGTTTTTTCCTTATTTCACATAGAATTTGGATATTGACAACTCTAAATAAGATATATGGATGATGATTGGGGACCAATATGTTTTTTTATGTTCACTACTTGTGGCTCATGCATGAGAATAGATTTTACTATGGTTAGTTTACATCAAGGTACAAGGTATATGGAGGCTGAGAATATCGACTGTTTAGGGGTGTTCCTGATTTCATTTCTCATTGGATTTGTAGAATTTACACTTTTATTAGAGTTTTTTTGGATGTATATTATATTATTATAACATTAATATTCAAATGTGTAAACATTATGAATGTTTTATATTGAAAACTATTTTCAATTGAAAGATAAATTTCTTGGAATTTGTCACCTCTTTTCTTTTCATATTAAAATTGTTTTTTCTCACCTTGTATTGCATGAAATTTAAAATCATTGGGTGGTATCTTATTGGGCTTAGTATCACACCCTACTTACACCCCTTTGGAGTAAGTAAACATTATTATTCTTGACTTAGGTAAAGGTAAGGCTTTGGGTGATGGTTGTTTGGGGTGTTTGTTCCCATCCATGGGGTGGAGTTATGGAGACGACTTGGGGGTGATGACCCCATGTCGTGTGGAGTCCTTGTGGATTACTTGATACTTTTTTTATTTATATTTTGACATCTTTTACTGTATTCAAGAAAATTTATTCAATTATGGTTTTTTCTTATGACATTTTTGGCTGAATATTTCAGATTTTTATTATGGATTTTTCTTAAAATTTTATGCTTTCATACTCAGGTAAATCATTCCCAAACCTAATAGTTTTATACCCAAGAACTTGTGAAATTACATGGGTATATGAAATTCCCTATGGGCCTTTCCATGGGCTGGGTTTGGTGCCACTATTGGTGGTGACCAGATTCGGTTCGTGGTAGTTTTCCAAGATTATTCTATAATTGAGTACTTTATGAAGTTATTCCATGAATATAGTTCCAATGTAATAAAGTATCTATCGACTATGGGATATAAGGGTCAAGTTATTTACATGTAAAATTACTATATCACTAATTATTTTTAAAAATTAATCTTTATCCCACTAAATAAATGGTCCACCTTACATTCGGTGTTGATGAAAAGGCCAAAGGAGTACCGTGAAATCCTTGTGAATTTTTTTATAATACGCCCCGATAGACTCATATTTATTTTTATTCAGTATGAGAAACTCCCTATCCATTTCAGATGGATATTTGAAGGTAAATATTTTATAGTAAGTATTTTCATGAGGACTTTCATTACCATGGTATTCATATCCTCTTTGGACTTTGTGTTATGGATCAGTGTCGACCACTGATCATTTTTCCCTCAATTCTATAAATGGACAAAAACATTTATATTTCATTGTGCATTGGAGGATCAATAATATCATCTGAATTAACTATATAAACTATTTTATAATGAGTTATTATGAGATAAATTAAATGTAGAAGTCATTTTATATATAAAATATTCAACTATAACATTCTCTTTTTTAGGAGGAAGAGGGAATTCTATATGTTTCATGTTATTTTTCTTAATATAGACTATTTTATCTAGAACCTTTATGAATTTATCAGATCCCTATCTCATAAGGGTAGACATAAAATTATGGAAATCATCATATTTCATATCATATTGGTTGCTGAAAGGGTTTCTCCTATATCTATACATTAACAAAAAGTTAAAAACATTATGATTATATGTTAACATGAAAAAGGTAAAATTATAAAAAAATAAAGAAGAAATTATTGATTATAAGTATATCTTAATTTATGAGTATCTAGGATTCTATATCTTCTATCCCGGGTAATATTTTCTATTATGTTTTGAAACAAAACAATTTTCTCGAATCATTTATAATGGTTCGTGTTGTGTTTTTGAATTTCCCAAATATAAAAAAAAGAGTGTCAAACCAAGTGTATAGAAAGGCCGATATTCTTGATCTAAGTGATGATAACATTGATTCACAATGCCCTAATTTCATTTTGATTACCCCTAATTACAACTGTGCCAAATCCATATCCACATATAGTATCTAGAGATGGAAGAAATTTATTTGAAACCACTTCCTTTATACTTCACCAAAGTTCCATGATATTTTCCTATACTTATACTTATACATAGGGTTCTCACTAATGTTTTATAATATTTATCCATAAATATATCTAGACTATCCTATGATACCATCAATACAAAACCATTCCTTTTACCTTTATTATTTCAGATAATTGAACATTAATATCCATTGGTACAAAACATGGATTGAAAATGACATGTGTATTTGGAAGAGTAGTTTCATAATACATCTAAAGAAAAATAAAAAACAAAATAATTATTTTCATATCAATAATTAGCTTAAAATATTTTTGAGTACCAAATACATTATAAGATAACTCCGGGAATACATAAATGAAATTGGTGATCCAAAAATCCAATTAAGTTAATTAAATGTTTATGAAACATAATTTGTGAGTAAAAGGTATAACATGATATAAAAAAAAGAGTGATTATGATTAAAAACATTGTATAATGATATAAATATCATGGTATCATAAGATCATTGAATCATTGGAAATGTGGTCATGAAATATATCATGAAATAAAACTTAGTAAAGGCTAACTTCTCAAATAATATCATATAGTAAACAAAGTCACGTAATGGATTAGGTTTAATTCTTAATCCCATTCATGAAGCATCCTAAGACAAAAGATTTACCTAATTAATTGGATTTCTATATGGGAGAACCCATAATAACCTGCTTGTCATTTATGTGTTCCAAAAACATAGAAATCAATAACAATGAATAAACATAAGAACTACACGTGGAAAGAAAATTGGATGCAAAATCATTCCTTATATCATTATGAGAGGGAATTTCATCATAAAGGTAGTTGATAAATTAAAATATGAAATGTATTACAGAATAAAATAAATGTATAATAAGTTAGATATATATATATATATTTTAGATATATATATATCTATATATACATAATTAAAAAGTATTTCATTAGAGATAGAAATTGATTTGGAGAGATAGTTGGCATACCCTGTAGAAAACGGTGGTTTAGAGACACCCCTTACATTGAGTTTAACTCATCCTATATGTTATTTATATTATGGAATAATAAACCTATGTTAATTATATATTTATTATGACCATTTTACAATTTTATAATTCCTTTTAATTTGTTTTTCTTCATGTCATATTCAATTACTTTATCAATTACATTCACATTGGATGTTTTGATGGTATTCTTCTCATGTGTCTAAAATGACTTCAGATCATAGAATATGGTATAATAGGTCATTATTCCATCATCCAATAAATAATAATCGTGGAATAATTATAATTTATATAAATCAATTTTAATTTCAAAACGAATCATGAATTATGGTTATGAAAACTGAAATATTTTCTGGTCATATAGATAGTAGGTCATACGTATGCATGAGTAACGATTCCATTTTTCAACCATATTGATAGAAATATGATATGTATTGTTTTATCATTAAATAATTATAATTATATCTTAGATATCATATTATTTATTTAAATACACTTATATATATTTTCTACATGATGTTGTAATGAAAATTAAATCACATCGCTTCATAGAGGTACTAATCCACATATACACACGAATGACATTATCCATTCACAATGAATGAAAATCAAAAAAATATATGATATATTCATTTTACTGAATAATAAATATGAAAATAATATGACATATATACATTAAACCTATCCTCATAAATTTCTATGTGAGATGATGATGAAAAATGAATTACATTGGTTCGCAAGGCGGTAGTCTGCCATTCACAAGAATGATTGTTTTTCCCATTTGATGGAAGAGGAGATAAATGTAGTATATTAAATTATTATAATAAAATCTCAGTATATAGTATATATAGATGATATTATATTAGTATTCTTGAAAAATATTTGAATTAGGTGAAAACAGAAATGAAATGAAAATGTAGGGTAAATAATTATACATCCTCTTCATACAACAACTTTACATTTGTACTAAAATCCATCTTTTGGTGTTTTTATATTATAAAAAAAGAATAAAAAATGTATAAATAAATTTGATAAAGGAATTTGGGTTAGTATTTTCTTATGTTAATGATTTTTTAGGTGTGAAGAGGAGTTTTTCTTTTATAAGTGATAAGGAGTGATTTTTTTAAATATCCAAAACTATTCAATAAAGGGAAGTCACCCTCAAGAAAAGGGTCTCAAAAATTTATAAATAATGTATTTTAGTAAGTATAAGTTCAATAAAAAAATACTAAACTAAAAATAAAAATGTTTTAAATATTTCATTCCCACTACCTCTAAGGTTACTCACTTTTAACATTTTGTTTTACCCAATAATAACTATTTATTACCTAGGTATTTTAAACTATAAAATAAAAAAAATATGATTAATAGGTAATTTGGACCCACTTATTTTAAATACTAAAATTAAATTTATCAAAATAAAAACCAATTTTTATTGAGAATTAATTTTTTCACACGATTATGTAGGCTGCAAAATCTCATTTTAACTGTAACAGATTTTATTAATATTTTTTATACTCATTATGAAAAAATATGTTTTTCTTATTACCTAATATTAATTATTATAATTAAAAAATAGTATCCATTTTATTGAATTCAATTAAAATAATTTAATGAATTAAATTTTTTATTAAACCCGTAAAACAAGAATACAATGGCTTTTTCATGAAATTGTATTTTTCAAGAAATAAATAATTTCATATTAACTCTAAATAATAATTATACGAATTACAAATCATGAAATTAGGTATATAATATATAAATTAATTTCAAATCATCCACTCTTAGGATTCAATTTAATGAATTAAAATGGACAGTATTTTTGCAGTTAAAAACACTTTATAGAAAATAGTGTTTTAAGCATAAAAATAAACATACAAAAAATTTGTGAACATTTTTAATTGAAATGAAATTAATTAGATTATTACTAATAAATTGTTTAAAATTTTTCATTACCATAGAATAAAAAATTGATCTTTTATGTGAATTGATATAATGAAAATAAATAATAGTGTTTTAAATGTTGGTAGTTTTTACTATTAACTGAAAAATAAATCATTTAAAAAAAGTAATATTTTATAGTAACTTTTAATACGGGGGTTAAAAATTTCTTTTAATTTTATAAAATTATTGTATTAAATTACATTAAGTTAAAATAATTTATAATAAAATGTAATCAAAATTATTTTTGATGGAAACCTTTTTTATCAACAAATTAATAAAATAATTTATATCAATTAGTTAATTTATGAATACTTCATAATGTGGTTAATCTTATTTATAAATTAAAATTTAATGGATATGTTATAAAATTATTATCTAAAAAATCATGGTTCGTTTATAGTTAATATAGAATTTCATATATTCTATTTAACGTAATTTTATTATTTAGAAAATATAGAGGTGTACCAGAATAGAAGAAGAATTAAATTTCAAATAAATAATGGAAATTCCATCATATTAAAAATAATTAAGAAATTATAGAGAGTTGAATGAATTAAAATTTTCAATTATTTATAAAATTTGTCAATTGATGAAATTAGGACCTCCTCATCTTGACTACAACGAGTATAGTGTTCTATCACATGAGTTATTACAACAAGAACAAATGAAAATAAATTGATGAGGAAATAGTAGCATGAATCTAGATCACATAAACATGGAATCATCCTCCTATCCTTAGTAAATATTTCCCCATTGATAGTTGAATGGCTATAGGTTATTTATGTGATTCAATTATTTATCAATGCGATTAGAATTTTTTTAACTCCTTAGTTGATTATAGATCATCCAGAACATCTATTATTTTAGTGTCAGACTATATTTAAATATCCTTCCTCAGATTTTTATCATGTGTCAATCTCAAGGGTTATGATAGATTATTTAGGAATCTCTAATCTTATATCTTTGGTTAATACCTCATACTAATATAAAATAATTGGGGACTCATCCCATGAATGATATATGTACTTATTTGAGATGAAATAGAGCGTAAGTGCTTAAATACATCATTATTATATTATAGGTGAATATATAAGAAACTAATGAAGATGAAGTATTATTAGGGTGGAATTGACATTACGAATAGAGAGAAATAAGGACAGTAGGTTTTGGTCTAAGTTTGTGGGATTCAATATTAAACTTGGACTTCAATATTAGTTTTCCAAGATTTTACTTATGATTAGTATGGTGATAGAATAATTTTTTCAAGAACATGATGGGAATGAAATCGAGAATCATTTCTTTGATCAAGTTGATAGTGTTAGGATCCACTAAAAATCAGAAAAAACTAAAGAGGATATTCCTAGATGGATGAATCTCAATCAAAAAGTGATATGAATTGGTGGAGTCTCATGAGGTTGGGTTTATTGTTTAATAGGAATAAAACTATGGAATTGATGATATGCCTCTTGGGTGGGTTCCAAGAAATTGATTTTAGCATGATGTGGTCGTTCAGAAATGTTGTTTGAGTACTTCACTACTAATGTGGGTATACTCATGTGGATTTACTGATATTTGGTCTTATGAAGGTTGCTTCACCAGGCCTTGAATATTCTACCCTCATTGATGAATTTTTTTTAACATCTTGGGTGTGTTTACCATGAAATGTGCATCAAATGAACTAGAAAATATCAATCCCCCATTATATTCTAGTTAGGACCTACAAAGGGAACAAACATCTAATGAAGACAATCATAATTGAATTTGAATGGCATGTTTAAATATTAGTTAAAATTCATTATCAATATTAAGGTGATTGATGGAATGTTGGCTATAAGTTGAGACTCGGTGGATAAGTATATATTTTTCATCAAATCCTCTTCACTCAGCCTTCTTGAAAATAATCAGCTGAAATAATCACCTTCATCATATTATATTTTTATGATTGGACTCTACATTAATGTTCATAAGTTTTGTTATCTGTTTTCTACCCAATATTTATAATATTACATGTGTTTCATAAAAATATTTCAAATAAAAAAATATCAAAATCCATCAATTTCTCACATGATTTATTCAATTGATTGATCCTAGGATAGTTAATTATGTTCCACAGGCCAAGAACCTGAATTGGTCGATTGGCCTCTATGAATTCAATAGTTGACCATGGAAGATAGTTTTTTTGGTGAGGCTAAACTCCTTTCTTTAGGTGGTAGGTTTATGCATTCTTTTGATGATGCAAGTGTGATAACTTCTTATGGTATATTGAGATTTATGTAGTCAACCTTTCATAATTCTTACGATATGTTGAATAAAACCATGATTGGTGACTTTCAACAGATTGTATGGGGGATGGTAGTTGGTTGTGAAAAAGGATTCATAATTTGTGTTGTTAATAGGTGTGGTTGAATGAATTTGAGTCTCATGGTTGGTGGATATGAATGGTTGGATTAAGAAGGCAAGAGGTTTTATAGAGAGGGTGTGGTAGGTAGGTTCATTACATTGATCTACCATGATAATTGATCTTAGGTTAACATGAGATGGTGCAGTTACTTGACAAAATATACCAAGGTAAAGATAATTCATGATAGATTGAATACTTTTCATGAAGTATATTATAGATGCATTTGTAGTGGGTTGATTAACCATGATTTTGAAGTGTAATGGATTAGGTGATTATGCATTTGGAGTACGAAAACTTGTGCCTTCTCTCTTATATATTAATTATAGATCAGATGTTAACAAAAACATTAAAAAAATAATTAATTTGAATAAATAATTTCATGATATTCCCAAAAAAAATCAAATTGATGTTTTAATACTTTATTTCCAAGTTGGTTTCTCAGGAGTTATTGTTAATAGTTTTCATCCTAAATTAATTTATTCATCAAAAACACACATGTGAAGATTAAAAACAACATTTTTTAAAAATTATAACACCAATGAAACTAAGAAATGATCCTACAAACAATTATATTCCATAAAACCCTTTAACCATTTCACCAAATTCAATTAATTAACAGATGAAAAAAAAATTATAAATCCAAATTTAATGTATTTAACAATTTAATTTCTAATTCAAAAAAAGTTACAATAATGATTAAATTAGCTAGTCATTATCAAGATAGGTATGTTTAAATTATAATGAAATGAAGTAAGAAATTTATGAAATATCATCTCTCATGAATCCACCAAAATTAAAATTTTGAAAAATAAGAAATTTATTAAATTAAATTTATTAAACATGTATGTCATTCCTTATCAAATAACAAAAGAAAGAGAAGATAGAAAACATATATTCATCTGTCATCAGAATCATTTTTCCACCATTATGATTTTAAATCATATTATAAATTAAATTCAATTATATATTCTTGTTCTATGATTGAAATAGATATATTTAAGTTGAATTTCTATTTTAACAAGAATCACTTCAATTTATCCCTTAAACCTAAGATCCTTATACTAGAGTTACAATTTTAACTTCATTAATAATATTGAAATAATACTGTAATAACTCAACTACTTCCATTTTCATCTAGGATCAATGTTATTTTAAACTAAATGAATTCATTTTTTAAAACTAGTGACTTATTAAATTTTTACAAGCCATGTTTTTTCAAACCACTGTTTAATGTTCTTATTTTATATAAACAATTGCTTTTATTTAATCATGAACCGAGTGTATAATGTCTTAGAGATTAATTATCGGATCCGAATTTCTTATTTTACTAAAATTTCAATGGACCTATATTTATTTATTTTTATTCGGATCAATTCATTTTCATTTTCAAAAATTCTAAGTTATGTTAAAATTAATTTAAAAATTTTAGTGACCTCATGTTACAATTTCAGCACTCTAATGGTATTTTCACTAACACTCATTTTAAAAGTTCTAAATCAAAATATTCATAATAAAAGTGAATGAAAACATATAAATCATTTGAATATCAAAATTATAGAACCAACAAAATCCTTACACTATAAAATGGTATTTCCCTTGTATATGAAAATAGTCAGATCATGTTTTCATAGTCTAAAGAAAAACTCAAAATAGAAAATTACATGTATAAATTTTCTATAGATATTTAAAGTTTTTTTTAAGTAATTTTCTATTCCCCATATTTATATTAAAAAAATATATAATAAATATCGGCAATCAGTTTCAGAGGGTGAATATCTAGATCAATATAGGTAAAATATGTAACAAATTATTTCATTATTTAATGATAGTAGGGATTATTTTGATATCCTAAAGAGTTTCCTTCAAAAAATTATCATAATAACGGTTCAAATAATAGTTGTTTTCCTTTAAAGGGATATTTGAATCCTCTCCATTGATTTTAACTATACCAAGTAAAAAAGGTGTTTCTTACATTAGGTGGTTCAACGCACATAGAATAATGTTTTTCCTAGATGAGATTGATTCATGGATAATAAAATAATAATTTATTAGCCAATTCAACTATTCATTTCTAAATACGTTTTTCATAGAAAAATATTAAATTTTTCTTATACAGTAGTGAATTATCATATTCTTCATTTTTATGTTCCTATTGTTCCACAATAAAAAACTTCTTCCATTTTATAGATTTTCCTTTTCAAAAGATTACCAACTTTAGGACCTAGTAAGCCTTTGATGCAACCCAATAGGTTAGTTATATTTCATTTTATAAATTGTTATTTTGGGGAATATACCTAAATGTGTATTGTTTGTAGTTATGCGAGCTCATAATGCAACTTCCAGCCTCTTATTCTAAACCTTTCTAGTGGGTTGTGTTATCTTATGCAAAATACTCTTAATCTCAATGTTTGAAAACATTGTTTCCCCATTTGTTAGTGGGTGGTATGATTGTGTCCATATTTTATTATTAGGGATTATATATTCTTATTGTATAAATTTGTTCCTTAGTCAAATTTTTTTTCTCTACTACTCTAAATTATAAAAAACATCTTTTGGATGCTCATTGAAAAACATTAAATACTAGTTATGGCCCTTTTTGCATCAATATACATAGACAAATTGATTACTACTAATAAGATGTGAAAAAATGAGACAGGAAATGGAACCCTGATATCTAATCACCATACACAAAAAACCTCAAAGAAATTAAGGTTTGGAGTGGATGTTCGTATCATTTTGAAACTCCCCCAGTAAGTTGATAGTTTCTTCAGGAAATATAGAATTTATATAAATCATTAAAAATTTAAGACCAAAATAAACTAGATTATAAAACCTTCATAGTTATTTTTTATGGTCTTAAATGTACTCGAAATGAATGTGTATAAAAATGTATGAACATATTTTATCACTTACATAGGGATACACCTTCTGATTATTTGATCCCTAAAAACATCCATAAATATAGATATTAAAAGACATAAAATATTCAATCTTATTTAAATTTATGTTCCTAAAACTTTCTAAATAATGGGGGTTCCTTTGGTATGTATTTTGGAATGACTAAATTTGAATACCAAGACACATGGATGACTTTATATAGTTTGATATCAAGGAAGGAGTAATGAATTTCTCTTTTAGAAGGTGGTTCAACCATAGAAATCTAAGGTAATATACTCATGTGTTATGTATTTATTTTTACAAATCCATCTTTCCCTTCATCTACAAGTTGAATTCTTATAGTAGTATCATTTTTCACACTATTATTTTATTTTCCAAATCATTCATGATAAAATTCATTTTCGTTGTATGATTTGAATAGACATTTAGGTAACTTCCAAAAAATTAGGACCAAATTTCTTCTAAAATAATAAAAATAAAGAAAACTCATTTTCTATTATTTTATAATTTTTAGGAGGTTTATAGGGTCAACGAAGTGAATTTTATCACTATTTGGTTTCCATCAACATTCTTGGACAAAAAAAATTCATAGGTTTTCTTAAAGCATAACACAGTATCTCAAATGGTACATTCTAGATTGGTTGGAAGATTATGGGATCTTTAATCAGGATATATTTTATAATTTCAAATGTTATTTAACATGAATCATTATATAAAAATTCAATTTAAATATTTTATAAGATAGTTATGGGTAACCAAATCATCATAATTTTCCATATAAACCTTCTATAAAACCCAATATTTCCTAAAAATGACTGAATGTGCCTCAAAGTTGTGTCGTAATACATTGTATAAATCAAATCAATTTTTATATTTTTCAATTCAATATGTTTTTAAAAACAATATGCGGACAGACGCATTTTTTTCCACTATAAAATGGAAATTTAAATAATTCAAAACTATTTTTTTGTCTATATTAGTTTTCTTAAAACCTTCTATATACTTTTAAGAGAGGTTTAAAAGAATATTAAATAAATAGTAAAATTTTAAAGGAATACCATAAAAAACTCTCAATGAAGTCCAAATAAATATAGACCATGCACTATTGAAAGGTACTCGAGGAATTTTAAATTCAAAAAGGGTATCCTATGGTAATAAAACACATGGAAAGTGAAAGTGAATTTAGTTTCTTCCTGGTATTTATGATCTTTTTCAACCAAATTATAACAACACATACTTTACATACACTGTTAATAATTCAAAATTGAAGCACATTTATTACAACATATAACAAAACCATGAAAGGACCGTATGGGTATAGTGTCTTTAGAAACTGGGAATCATAAACAACTGGTTCATAAATCATCTACACTGTCTCCCTTTTATTTTATCATATCTATAGTCCCTTTTTAGAATATCTTACTTAATAACCTTCTTCCTAATCTGGGGAAAGATAACATACAAAAAGGTGAGCTCAAATGCTCAGTAAGGGTAAACAAAAGAAATATCAATCACAACATATTCATAAGAACATAACATTTTGGAAATCTTAACCTGCAAAAGATATCATAATTTCATAACATGCGATAAATCATAGTAGTGAAATGTAATCCCAATAATCATAACATAATACATTAAACTTTATTTCATACACACATAATCATAGAGAATCATTTCTTAGCAGTCAAGACTCATTGCCAAGAATATCTTAGCAGACAAAGTCCATTTCTGAACTGATTTCACTCCTTGTTTCAGTCCTGTATCACGGAACCGGTTTAACTTGTCGTGCTAGCCATGTCTATATCATGAGATATAAAATCTTTACCCAATGCATTGTAGGGAGAAATATGCACCACCCATCTCATAATGATACCATTCATATGTGTTCCACAAGATCATAAATCATACATCATAGCATAACCCAAGTAATAAAAATGGGATTCTTAAACATCATTCCATCATAACATAAATCATATAAGATAAAAGGACTTCATAAAAAAATTCCATCATAACATAATCAAATCAATGTAAAAATAGGGATAGAAATAGAACCCTATATTATCTTAGATGAAAAATAGTTTTGATAAAATTCTTGAACTCCATTCTTGAGGAAAATATCCTTTCTACTTCAAAAAAAACTTTCCTTTCTTAACATGTCATACAATTTTAAACTAAAATAAGTTGATTAAAAATAAACTTGAAAACTTTTAAAGGAAGATTCATGGAAATAATGTTCTAAAAATCCCTTCATTCCGTATAAGTTAAAAAAACATTCTTCTCGTACTTTGGCCGAAAAAGTCAAAAAGTACCTCGTACTAAAAACGACAAAAGATTCCTTTCATATATTTTAATAAAAACTCACCGAAGGGTAAAATTGGATTTAAAAAATTGTATTTGGATGAAAATAATATTAAATATTTGGGAAACATGGATGTGGATGATAAATATTCCCCAGTAAATTCTGATATATAAACAATCTCGAATAAAAATTGAGATTGCGAGATTTTCCCTTACCTTAGGTCCGATTTGCTTCGTACATGTCCGAAACTCCTATTTAATGATTTAAATAATGTTATTTACTTATTACATAATCATACTCATTGTTATGATATCGTATAAGGTCATATTATTAGTTTTTTATTAGTAATATTTCACTGCTACTTGTTATTCGGGTGTTTATTACTTTTGATCTTATGCGTATTTTGTCGAATAATTTCTTATTATTATTTTTAGGTTATAGATACCTCATTTCCAGAATGGTATTAGTGTAATATATATCATATTTATTCGTTAATGTTTTTTATATAATCATTATGCAATGAAGATCATGTAGAACGAGTCGCATCACATCATGGAGACGGTATTCCGTACGTACGCACGAGCGACGATGTCGTTCCCATGATCGTAGAATTGTATTGGGGTGTATGTATAATATTTCAGAATCAATATAACTTTACAATTATCATATATAGTTATTCTTTACACCATTATACCCATCCAAGTAAGGTGGTGGTGGAAAACAGATTACACCATGACATGGAGACGGTATTCCGTACGTACGCACATGCGGTGATTTTGTTTACCGTAAGATGGATAAGAGGTAAAATAGGGTTGTTTCATATTTATAATAACATATCAGTATATGAGAGATAATGATGTTATTACTTCATAATTAAACAACTAAAGAAGATGGAGTAGAAGAAGAATGGAACTTGAAGAAAACAGTAGAAGGTATTACCTCTTTCTCAAAGTGCCTCCTTTAATCTTTCTCTTAGGGCAGTAGAGTTGGCCTCTTGAGAAGAGCATTACAACTTGTAGGTTTATAAGGAAGTGGGTAAGTGAAATGGGCAGGGTTTGGCCGATATTGAAGGCTCAATTGGTGTGAGTAGGAGAGGGAGGAGGTGCCCTTTTATAAGGGGGGAGAGGGGCACCTTTGGAAATATAAGAAATGTTAGTTTATATTAAATCCCAACCCCACATAAAAACTTACAAAATGACTCATATCCAAATATTATATGAGATAGGGTTGTAATATCACCAAAAAATAAAACTTTGACATGTTAGTAATTTATTTTAAACATTATCAACTTGATTTATCCTTATTTATCAATTTAATGTTATTTGTGGTCATAATATTCTAAATTTTAGGTTTTTATAAATAATTAAATATGTGTTTCTAATTTTCCATAATTTGACACTTTATGAAATTTTAGAACATATAAATATTAATTTATAAAATTTAAATATTTTTGTGATTTTTAAACAATTTTATAATATGTCATTTTTATAAAATAACAGTAGTGTCAATTTTGACACTGTTCAATTATTTGAATTTAAATAATATATATACAGAAGATATGTTTGAACTAAAATCTTTAATAGATTCATAAAATGTCATATGTATCTAGAAAATTAGTGGAGAACATTAAATAGTTCATATAATATTTATTTTAATACATTTAAAATCATTTATTTGATATTTCAATCAATAAAATAATTTCAACATCACCATTGTGTCATAATTAATGATAATTATTTAATCCCTAAAAATTATAAATAAATATATATGATGTAGATAGTTTTATTAGTTTTCTGAAGAATATTTATGTTCGAATTATGATGAAGTTTATCACTAAATTAAAATTATTATACTTATAAGATTTAAGAGAGTGGCATGTTGTCACTTCCTTTGGTTTTAAAAATTATTATATTATTTCATGGTCAAAAGACCATGAAATGAATCTATTCTGACCCTTAGGTGATATTGGGCGACTTTTATTCATCTAATAGGATTTTGGAACGTGTTAGGGTAATTTTATAATCTTATATTTATCCTTAATTACCCGATTTACCTTTAACTGCAGTAAATAAAAATTACTGTCATTACAATTCATAATCTCAAAAAAAATAAAAGTATCCTATTAACATAATTTGGACCCACTGAATCAAAATATGGAATCCATTTTTCAAAATTCAAAACACAGATGTTTGAGTAATTAATTTCAAATTAATCTTGTTCTTAAGCAAACAGGTTTTTAAAACTTAAATCATTGCCAAAGATTAAAATGTTTTTACCTATGAATTCAATGTAAAATTAATGCTAATGACATACATTGTATTAAATTTTAAAAATATATTATATTTATACTTTAAAACCATTAAATATTATTATCTAACCTTAAAAGGTATTGCGATGAAAAAAGTTGTTTTTAATTAAAATATAGCATGTTTTTACTATTCATTAAAATATGAATGTTATCAGAATAATATGAAAAATTTATCCAAAGTAAACTTTTATATCCTGATTCTAAAGAAGAGTTTTATTTTGTTAAATAGAATTTATAAACTTTTCAAAAACTAGATTTAAAGTGGGTGCGCTATCAAAAGGCGGCAAAACTGCATTTTTTGAAAAATACTTATTTTACCCAAAAAAAATATTTTGTTCTCATAACATGTTATAGAAAATATGTAAGATGAATAATAATTTTATAAAATTTAAAATTCAGTTACTACTATTCATAATGTCTAGTTTATAATATTATAATAATATATCGTTGTTTAGTGGAATTCGGTACTGCGTACTACACACGCTATCGAGGAAGGTCGCGATTGCGTGTAACGCAAGCCAAGCTAGTGTTGTGTGATCTGAAAGATTCCTTTGATGTTGCGTATAACATAAGACATAAAAAAATATTCCTCGTAAAATCTCAGGGTATTACATTCTACCCCCCTTAAAATGAATTTTTCCCTCGAAATTTGTCACTTCAATACAAATAGATGGGGATACCTCTCCCTCATCATATCCTCAAGTTCCCATGTAGCTTCTTCTAATTAGTGTTTCCTCCTTATAAAATTCACCAAGTGAGTGGTCTTGTTCCGCAAGGGTTTTTTGCTATGATCCAGAATCATTATCGGTTGTTCTTCACAAGAAAGATCTTGCTCCAGCGGTACAACTTCTGAGCTGAGTACATGTGAAGGATCAGGTATATACTTTCTCAGGATAGATACATGGAATACATCGTGAACTTGAGAGAGATTCGGTGGAAGTGCCAATCGGTAATCTACCTTCCCAACACGATCCAGTATTTCAAAAGGACCGATATACCTAGGGCACAACTTTCCTTTCATTCCAAATCTCATTACTCTCTTCCAAGAAGATATTCGTAAGAACACTTTATCACCCACTTCAAACTCTAGGTCTTTTTTTCGGTTGTCGACATATCTTTTTTGTTGATTCTGATCTACTCTTATGTGTTGTTAAATAGATCTGACCATTTATGCCATCTCATCAACAAGATCAGTTCCTAATAGCTTTCTTTCCCCAACTTCATCCCAGCAAGTTGGAGATCAGCATTTCTTTCCATAGAGATCTTCATAAGGAGACATTTGAATGCTAGAGTGAAATCTATTTTTATATGAAAATTCCACCAAAGGTAGGTGTTGATCCCAGACACCTTTGAAATCCATAGAGAAAGCTCTCAACATGTATTCTAGAGTTTGAATTGTTCTCTCAGGATGACCGTCTGTCTGAGGATGATAAGCAGTGATGAAACTCAACTCTGTATCTAGAGTATACTGAAGACTGCCAAAACATTGAGGTAAAACTTGGATCCCGATCAGATATAATAGAAAGTGGTACTCCATGCAATATTACCACTTCCTTTACATATATCCTGGCAATCTGGTCAAGAGTGAAATCCTCTCTAATAGCAATGAAGGGTTCCGACTTTGTAAGACGATCAAATAAGACCAATATAGCATTATTTCCTTTGGATGTTTTAGGAAGTCTAGTGACAAAGTCCATAGTGATGTTTTCCCATTTCCATTCTGGTATGGGAGGAACACAAACCCAATTCCTGAACCTTTTTATCCCATCACAATAAAGGTTGAATGCAGGAACATTTCTCACCTTCTTTTGTTATTTTACATCTTCTTTTTGTGCCTCTTTAATATTCACATGTATAGATGGTTGAACATTCATTGGAGAAAGATAATATTTCCCCCCTTCCATTATAATTCCAAGATCCATCCTTTGTAAATCCATAAATATTGGATCTTTCATGATCCTCATCATGGATAAGCCAGCACGGTCTTGTCGACTTAATGCATCTGCCACCTTATTTTCTTTCCCAGGGTGATAATGAATTGGGCAGTAGTAATCTTTAATCAGCTCCAACCATCTTCTTTGACACATATTCAGCTCCTTTTGTGTGAAAATATACTTTAAACTTTTATGATCAGTATAAATATCACACCTTTATTAATAAAGATAATGCCTCCAAATCTTTAATGCAAAGATTTCCGCAGCTAACTCCAAATCACGAGTTGGGTAATTTTTCTCATGGATTTTCAACTGTCATGAGGAATAATCTGTCACCATATCATTTTTCATGAGAACACACCCCAATCCCTTCTTGGATGAATCACTATAGATCACAAACCTTTCTACACTACAAGGCATTGTAAGTACAGTTGCACTGGATAACCTTCTTTTTAACTCCTTGAAATTCTCTTCACACTCCTTCATCCACAAGAACATAACTCTTTTTTGAGTCAACCTGGTGAGTATATTAAATAATCATGAAAAAAATTTCACAAAACATCGATAATATCCTGCCAGACCAAGAAAAATTCAGATCTCAGTTACTGTTGTTGGCCTCGACCATATTTCGATAACCTCTGTTTTTGTTGGATCCACAGATATCCCCTATTTTGATATTATGTGACCCAAAAATGCAACTTTTTGAAGCCAAAATTCACACTTGGTAAATTTGGCATAAAGCTTCTCCTTTATCAGGGTCTTCAATACATTTCTCAAGTGATCTTCATGTTCATCCTTTCTCTTTGAATAGACAAGAATATCATCTATAAAGACTACCCCAAACTGATCAAGATAGTCTCTAAAGACTCTATTCATAAGATCCCTTAAGATAGCAGGGGCATTAGTAAGACCAAATAGAATCACTATAAATTCATAGTATCCATACCGTGTACGGAAAGCTGTCTTTGGTATATCCTCCCTTTTGACACTTAATTCTTGATACCCAGAATGAAGATCAATCTTGAAAAAGTATCGAGCTCTACATAGTTGGTCAAATAAGTCATCAATGCGTGGGAGATGATATTTTTTCTTGCTAGTAATCCTGTTAAGTTCTTGATAATCAGTGAAGAGTCTCATTGATCCAACTTTCTTCTTAACAAACAGAACAGGTTCTCCCCAAGATGATGCACTAGGGCGTATGAATCCCTTATCAAGATTCTCCTGGAGTTGCTTCTTCAATTCCTGAAACTTAATTGGGGCCATTATATAAGGTGTCTTTGAAATTGGTAAAGCACCTGGTACGAGTTCTATTGAAAAATTAACTTCACGATTTAGTGGAAGACCAGAAAATTCCTCCGAAAAGACATCATCAAACTCCCGTACAAATGGTTATATTCTTAATCGTGAGTTTCTCACCAACCATTTGAGATATATAACCTTAATTTTGTGGAATCAAGATGCATAGGATGGATGAAATTTCCCCTGGAAGGTTTTTTTCATCCTTGTATCGATAGACGATCATTGATTGATCTGGAATATGAAATGTGACTTCCCTTATTTGGAAATTGATATGAGATCCATATAATGAAAGCCAATCCATGCCAAGAATCACATCAAATTCCACTATAGGAAGGATCACAAGATTTTCAGGAAACACTTTCCCACAAACATCAATCGGAGAAGAATTGTAAACTTTTGATGCGATTGCTGTTCCATTAGGGTTTGTCACAGATAACACAGCATCTAATTGTTTAGGTAAAATAGAGATACCCTTAGAAAATTCTTCAGAAATAAAAGAGTGGGTTGATCCAGAATCAAACAAAACATTTGCTACTTTAGAGTGGATGGTAAGTGTACCTTTCACCACTTCATTATCCTACTCCACATCACTGATAGAAATTTCATGTGAATTTCCTTTGTCTTTACCCTTAAGTGTTTTTTGACGTCGATCATCATCAACAACCCTTGGATTAGGGCATTGATTAGAATAATGCCCCATTTCCTTGCACTTGTAACATTGAAGTGTATGAGGTTCACACTGTGTAGCCTTTTCTTTGTTCGCATCACTAGACATCTTCTTCCCATCATTGCAGCATTCAAATTCCTGATGACCTTCCTTTCCACATTTGAAACATTTACTTGTCCCATTAAGACAACTCCCTCCGTGTTTCCTTCCACACTTTGAGAATAAGGGAAAACTCTTCTTCTTTTAAGTTTGGTCTTTATATTTCCCTTTGAATTCCATTTTATTCTTCTTATCAACCGAATATGACTGATGGGTTACTCCATTCTCCATCTCAACCATGAGAGCACATCGAACGATTTCCTCATTGATATTGAAGTCCCTTATGGCTAACGCCCTTTCAAATACTTGGTTTTAAGCCACTAAAGAATCGATCAATCTTACTCTCAAGTTGGATAGAAATTCCAGAAGCGTACCTTGCAAGTCTTGTAAAATTTTCTTCGTACATACCAAAAGATTCATCATCCTTTTGCTTCAGTTCAAGAAACTCCTTCTCCATCTTTGTTTGAAGAATAATAGGGAAGTACTTATTGAAAAATAAGTTCTTGAACTCATCCCATTCCATGGATTCAATTTCATCCCTTTGCCTCATATTTTTGATAAGATTCCACCATTGATCAACATCACCTTCCAAACGATATACAGCTAAGATGACTTTATCATGTTCAGAACATTGAGGAACTGAAAATAACTTTTCTATAGTACTAATACATTGTTCTGCAACTAGTGGATCAGTAGACCCACTTAATGAGGGTGGACACTGCCTCAAAAAGGATTCAACGGAATGTTGCTCCTTCCTTTGCTCATTTGGAAGTCCTGCATGATTCATAGCTTGAGAAAGTTGTGTGAGCATGGCTACTAGATTTTTCATTCCAACTCCCATATCGTTTGGTTGCTCAGGGGGGACAATCGTTGCATTGCCCATCGCATTCCTCATTAACACGGTTCCTTCGGGTTCCAGCCATTGAAGAAAACCAAGAAGAATATTGTGAAAAACACTAATTATAATAGGAAAACTACACAATCAAAATTTCCCACTTAAGGTCTTATAATAGGTTGTTCATGGCAATTTCTAAAACACTAAGATTGTGTTCTACGCTTAGACTTACCCTTAGGGTTCTTACTAAGGCTTTCACATCCTAGTTTCCAAAGGTTGACTATAACTTTCCTCTAATACAAAATATAACAACCCATACTTTACATACATTGTTAATAATTCAAAATTGAAGAACACTTATTACAACAGATAACAAAACCATGAAAGGACTATATAGGTATAGTGTCTTTAGAAACTGGGAAACATAAAAAACTGGTTCATAAATCATCTAAACCATCTCCCTTTTATTTTATCATATCTAGAGTCCCTTTTTGGAATATCTTACTTAATAACCTTATTCCTGACCTGGGGAAAGATACCATACCAAAGGGTGAGCTCAAATGCTCAGTAAGGGTAAACAAAAGAAATATCAATCACAACATATTCATAAGAACATAACATTTTTGAAATCTTAACCTACAAAAGAGATTATAATTTCATAACATGGGATAAATCATAGTAGTGAAATGTAATCCCAATAATCATAACATAAGACATGAAACATTGTGGAATACACACATAATCATAGATAATCATTTCTTAGTAGTCAAGACTCATTGCCAAGACTATCTTAGCGGACAAAGTCCATTTCTGAAGTGAGTTCACTCATCGTTTTAGTCCTGTATCATTGATCCGGTTTAACTTGTCATTCCAGCCATGTCTATCTCATGAGATATAAAATCTTTACCCAAAGCATTGGAGGGAGATATAGGTCCCACCCTTCTCATAATGATACCATTCTTATGTGTGCCACAAGATTATAAATCATACATCATAGCATAACCCATGTAATAAAAATGGGATTCTTAAACATCATGCCATCATAACATAAATAATATAAGATAAAAGGACGTCATAAAAATAGTTCCATCATAACATAATCAAATAAATGTAAAAATAGGGATACAAACAGAAAACAATATTATCTTAGATGGAAAATAATTTTGATAAAATTCATGAACTCTATTCTTGAGGAAAATATCCTTTCTACATCAAAAAAACATTTTTCCTTTCATAACATGTCATAAAATTTTAAACTAAAAGAAGTTGATTAATAATAAACATGAAAACATGTAACAGAATATTCATGGAAATAATGTTCTAAAAATCCATTCATGCTGTATAAGTTAAAAAACATTCTTCTCGTACTTTGTCCGAAAAATTCAAAAAGCACCTCGTACTAAAAACGAAAAAAGATTCCTTTAATATCTTTTACTAAAAACTCAAAGAAGGGTAAAATTGGATTCAAAAAATTGTAGATTGATGGAAATAATATTACATATTGATAAAACATGGATGGGGATGATAAATATTCCCCAGTAAATTCTGAAGTATAAACAATCTCGAATAAAAATTGAGATTGTGAGATTTTCCCTTACCATAGGTCTGATTTTCTTAGTTCGTGTTCGAACCTCCTGTATAATGATTTAAATAATGTTATTAATTTATTTCAGAATAATAATCATTGTTTTGATATCATATATGGTCATATTATTAGCTTCTTTTTAGTAATATTTCATTGCTACTTGTTATTCGGGTGTTTATTACTTTTGTTTTTAGGCTTGTTTTGTCGAATAAATTCTTATTATTCTTTTTATGTTGTAGATACCTCATTTATAAAATGGTATTAGTGTTATATATATCATATTTATTCATTAAATTTGTTTATATAATCATTATGCACTGAAGATCATGTAGAACGAGTCACATCACATCGTGGAGACGGTATTTCGTACGTACGCACGAGCGACGATATCATTCCCATGATCGTGGAGTTGTATTGGACTGTATGTATACTATTTCAGAATCAATATCACTTTATAATAATCATATATAGTTATTATTTACACCATTATAACCATCCAAGTAGGATGGTGGTGTAAAACAGATTACACCATGGCGTGGAGATAGTATTCCGTACGTACGCACGCGCGGTGATTTTGTTTACCGTAGGATGGATAAGAGGAGAAATAGGGATGTTTCATATTTATAATAAGATATCAGTATATGAGGGATACTTATGTTTTTACTTCATAATGAAAAAACTAATGAAGATGGAGTAGAAGAAGAATGGAACTTGAAGAAAACGGTAGAAGGTATTACCTCTATCTCGAAATTCCTCCTTTAAACAATCTCTTAGGGCACTAGAGTTGGTCTTTTGAGAAGACCAGTACCTCTAGTAGGTTTCTAAGGAATTGAGTAAGTGAAGTGGTCAGGGTTTGGCCAATATTGAATGCTCAAATTGGTGTTAGGAGGAGAAGGAAGAGGTGCCCTTTTATAAGGGGGAGAGGGGCACCATTGGAAATATAAGAAATATTAGTTTATATTAAATCCCAACCCCACATAAAAACATCCAAAATGACTAATATCTGAATAATAGATGATATAGGGTTTTAATATAATAAACCAATAAAATTTTGACATGTTAAGAATTTATTTTAAACATTATCAACTTGATTTATCCTTATTTATCAATTTAATGTTATTTGTGGTAATAATATTCTAAATTTTAAATTATTATAAATAATTACATATGTGTTGTGAATTTTCCATAATTTGACACTTTATGACATTTTCGACCATATAAATTTTAATTTATAATTTTTCAATATTTTTGTGATTTTTAAACAATTTTATAATATGTTATTTTTATAAAATAACAATAGTGTCAATTTTGACACTATTCATTTATTTGAATTTAAATAAAATATATAAAGAAGATATGTTATAAATAAAAGATTTAATGGATTAATAAAATGTCATATGTATCTATAAAATTAGTGGATCACATTAAATAGTTCATATAATATTTATTTTAATATTTTAAAAATCATTTATTTGATATTTCAATCAATAAAATAATTTCAACATCACTATTGTGTCATAATTAATAATAATTATTTAATACCTAAAAATTATAAATAAATTCAAATGATGTAGATAATTTTATTATCATTCTGGAGACTATTTATGTTATAATTTGTATGAAGTTTATCACTAAATTAAAATTATTATACTTATAATATTTAAGAGAGTGACATGTTGTCACTTTCTTTGGTTTTAATAATAATTATAATATTTCATGGTCAAAAGTCCATGAAATGAATCTAATTCTACCCTTAGGTGATATGGTTCTACTTTTAATCATCTAATAGGATTTTGGAAAGTGTTAGGGTAATTTTATAATCTTATATTTACCCTTAATTACCCGATTTACCTTTAACTGCAGTAAATATAAATTACCGTAGTTACTATTCATAATCTCTAAAAAATAAAAGTATCATATTAAAATAATTTAGACCCACTGAATCCTAATATGGAATCAATTTTTCAAAATTCAAAATACAGAAGTTTCAGTAATTAATTTAAAATTAATCATGTTGTTAAGCAAATGGGTTTTTAAAAGTTAAAGCATTGCCAAAGATTGAAATGTTTTTATTTATGAATTCAATGTAAAATTAATGCTAATGACATAAATTATATTAAATGGTAAAAATATATTATATTTATACTTTAAAATCATTTAATTTTATTTTTTAACCATATAAAGTATTGCGATGAAAAAAGTTGTTTTTAATTAAAATATAGCGTGCTTTACTATTCATTAAAATATGAATGTTTTCAGAATAATATGAAAAATTTATCGAAAGTAAATTTTTATATCCTGATTCTGAAGAAGAATTTTATTTTGTTAAATTGAACTTATAAACTTTCCAAAAACTAGATTTAAAGTGGTGCGCCATCAAAAGGATGCAAAACTGCATTTTTTTAAAAATACTTATTTTACCCGAAAATTTTATTTTGTTCTCATAACATGTTCTAGAAAATATGTAATACAAATAATAATGTTATAAAATTTAAAATTCAGTTAATACTATTTATAACGGCTAGTTTATAATATTATAATAATATATCGTTGTTTAGTGGAACTCGGTATTACGTACTACACAAACTATCAAAGAAGGTCACGATTGTGTGTAATGCAAGCCAAGCTAGTGTTGTGTGCTATGAAAGATACCTTTCATGTTTCATACAACATAAGAAATAAAAAAAATTTCTCATAAAATATCTGGGTATTACACAAAGAATACCTAGATAATATTTCATCTAAATAGTATTGATTATTCAGTACTAGCCATTATAACATATAGTCTAAAAATGGAACAGGGAAGTGGTACTTTTAGGGAAATTGTTTTAATTTATAGTAGTCAATAAAAAATCCATTTATTCTGAATTATTGTTGGCACTGACTAAATTTTTCTATTTTTTATAATTGTATATCAGATTTCAATTGGGAAAATTTTAATGAGACTTCATCATTGGGAAACTAAGATGAGATAAATGATTCATGATCCAAAAAGTAATTCCTTTTAATTTTTTATAACATCCAGGAGATTTGGGTTAAGCTTCCTTTTGGTCTATCTAACAGGTTCAGTTTCACTTTCTAGGAAAACCCTATATGGGAATATGATAGGTATAGTCGTTAGAATTCAACTTAATTTCTATCTTATTCCTAAAATTCCATGTTTTCAAATTTTAAAATGTTGGTTCACTTGATGGGATTAACATTATTTGATTTTATAAGTGGTATATTTTAATTTTTCCTTAAATAAGAATATTTTATGTTTGATTATTGTATAACAATTTATTATTTAGGGTTGTTTTCAAATAATTTTTTAAATAATTTTTTTCTGTGATATCATACTGCACATGTAAAGAGGAAGTTTCACTGATAATTTGGAGTAAATATAAAAAAATTATATTCAAAATTTTCATCAAACTATTCAGTTTATTAAACATATTCTAAGATAATTTTATTTTAATAAATTTATTCATCCAATAATAAGGTGTTTATAGATCTTCTCATAAATAAATAATTTCATAAAACATATCAATTTGTTCTATTGAACACCAGGTTATCTCAAAAAGGTTCAATGTAAAAATCGTATTCCCATAATTGAAATCTTTAATTAAATAAAGATTATTAAAATCCACTTTATACTCACCAAAATTCATATGAAATTTTAAATTCATTTTCATTTATTACTATTTTGATACTCTTATGATATTTACTACCTATGATGATAGGGAATTGAACTTTATCACTTTCTTTCTCAATGTAAATAATATATATGTTACAAGGAAACTGAAAGTTTTGTACTCTTACCCAAACATACTCTATAAATCCAAATTGATAGGAAGTTTTTTAATAATAATGTTGTACAACCACTCGATTGTGTTTGAGATATCATATCTATAATGATGAATAATATATATAAGGAATGACATTATTGGATGCTCCCAAATCACACAGTGCATTTGAAAAAGTTAATTATAATGTATTTCAATGGATATTTAATATACCCAAATCATTAAATTTCCTAGTTATTTGTGGGGTAATAAGGAAAGATATATTTCGTTAAAAATTTAACTTTCCATTTTCTTGAAACTGACTCTTCCTAGTGCACATGACATTGATAAAATTTCCATACCATTGGATTTGGAATATGTCTTCTAGTAAGGGGAGGTTTATTGATACTATTTTGAATATATCTATGATCTATTATTGTAGTTACTATTCAATAATTTTCATGGGTTTTGTACAATATAATGTATAATATATTTGGTTTGATATAGGTATTATATCATGGATTTTACCTTATACATATTTAATGGTGGTGTCTCCACTAATACTCCGTCTTGAGGCTCCTTTTCAAGGATAAATTATTCATGTTCAGTGGGGTATCAACTACTAGATTTTAATTTTTATGGGGGTTATCCAATATTATTTTATATCATTCCACCCATAAATAAAAGGGAATTAACATTTCCTTTAGGTTTAGAAATTTACTAAGTCTGAATTTAACCTAAAACATGATGTTTCATGTCATTGATGGAATACATAACCTAGATATAATATTCTTGATTATATTTTATTATAGATCCATGGGTGATAATATTTTCTTTATATTGGAGATAGACACCGCATGTTTTTCTAGAAATTTATTCATGGATGGTTCTTGTGTTTATGATTTTTTATAAAATGTATAGGCCTAGGAAGTTCTCTATAAGATATGTGGTGGCTAAAGATATGGTAAAAACGTTTCTTTAATGGTTTTTTGATGTTTTTGGTTATTAAATCTAAATTGCATGTTAAAATATTCATTTAATCATTAATTAATTTCTTCTTTATACTAGTATAGTGTTTAGTACATGGAAAAATAGTCTTATTCCATAAACTATTGGGAAACCATCACTATGGTGGTCATGAGAGTTGAGAAGTTGGGATACCATTGGATCTGTGTTTGTTGATGTTTCTACACCTTTTCCATAGATAAATGTCTCACATTAGAGGTTTTTTGTCAATTTTTATTCATGTAATGGTGATTTGGATATGTTTACTAAATTAATTATCTAATGGTGGTTCTTAAACAGAATTTTTAGGAATTTTTTAAGATCAGATTAATCATTTCTATAAAGTTATTAGGTGGTATGTATATTAGTTATCATATAGAAGAAGTATCTAGTTATCTCCAGTTATTTTCCATTAACACATGGTAATATAATATGATGAAATTATGGTCTTAAAATGAATAATATGGAATGGTGGTTATGATCTAGTTCAATATATCCCTAGACACAAAGAGGGTTTCTCTTGTAGTTCTGTTTATTAAAAAAATCGGTACCTTATCTAGTTACTAATAAAGTGAGGGAATAATTTTAGGAGGAAATGCTTCAATTTCTCATCTTAGGTGTTGAAACATCTTTGCTAGGGGTTATAGACTTACAAATTGGATGATACTTCAAGAGATTATGTTGTGCCCAAGTGAAGTGATTGCATTTGTTGTCAATAAATTGTCTTCGTGTGCCATCTGATGAAGTACATCTTGAAGATTGATGATTGAGGAAGCATAATATCAGACGATTGAAGAACTAATATTAATGTTTCAATACTTGTATCAAGATGATACTAAGTTACACCACTTGAAGAATTGATGATGATGGAGTATCATCATTACATCTGACGATTGTTGAGCTGATCTTTAAGTTCATAGAACTTGTATCCTGATGATACAAAGTCACAACAATGTTTGAAGACCATGCATTGTCTTCACAATGCATGAGGACATGAAGTGATCCATCCACAAGTTCAAAGTGGATGAAGTGAGCGGAATGAAGAGTCCATGCACTATCACTTAGTGCATGTGAACATGAAGATGATCCAACTTGATCTCTGATTAGATCAATGAAGATTATTGAAGAAATCTTTGATTCAGGAGTTCGGTTGAAGATGAAGACCCTTCGGGAATTCCATTCCAAAGTGATGAATAAATGTTGAAGAGAATTGGAGGAATTATTATGAAGAAGTAATGGAATTCTTAAGAAGAAGAATAGAAGAAGTGGCACTTGGAATTTTCACTTGGTTACTTTGTTTTTATACAAAGTCCTAAGTGTTTCCTCAAGCAAAAAATTAGCCACCAAGGGCCAGCCTTAAGGGTTCAACCCAAGGCACATGTGGTACTAGGTCACCACGCCCAAGGGGATCCCATGGGGCCAGCCCGAGAGGCCGCGGCTGTGTGTAAGCCGGGGCCACGCAGGGGATCAGGTCCTGCGCAGCCTGGGCGCAGAGCGCGCCCGAAGGGTGTGCATAGTGGGCACCAGTGGCGCGCCCGCAGGGAGCAGAGTGGGCGCAGAGCGCGCCCGCAGAGAGAACTCGGTGCGGGGCGGCACCGAGAGGGATGGAAGTTCAATTGCTGAGCTGATGGCAGCGCGAGGGTGATAAACCGCGGCAAAACCGCTCGCCGTTTCGATGTGGGACGCGGAAAAATCCCCGGGAGCAAATCTCAGCCGTCCGAGCGATCTCGCGCCCGATCTCCGCCACTCATCGCATCGCGCCGCTATGGTTCAGATCCAGGTCGTCCGATGTCTTTCATTCTCCTGATCCAACGGCCGCCGAGTCATCTTCTACCTCGAGCTTGACCGAGGCACCCGCGACGTCCCCGCTGAACCAGGCGCCTTCCCGACGACAGAATTTGAGTTCTCGGCCACCGTTGATCGAGCCGAAGTGTCTTTCGTGATCGTCTGAGCCTACTGAACCAATACATGCAATAAAATATGCATGAACACGTTGAGTGGAGAAAACTGGAGTTCGGCCGAAGGAAAACGAAGTGCCGAGGCCATGAGGATTATTGTTGTGCATGGTTTGTGCCAAAACAGAGGTCGTGCATGCGTTCTATATCGCATGCACGAGGAGGAATGAAAGAGAAAATTAAAATGAGTAAAGCCGCGTGAAACAGAGGAGAAACAAGATTTTGGAAATCTTGAAAACCCGAGATATTCGGGAGTTTGAATTTATATCTCACGCGGATGAACCGAGGCCCTCTGCCTATAAAAGGAGAGCCCGATGAATTGGAGAAGTTTTCTGATGCGCTGAATTTTAAGAAGTCCCGTGAGAGCACCTTTGCCTCGCGAAGAAGAGCCTGTGCGCACACTTGCGCGGCAGTACAGCCCGGAGCTCCCCTATCTCTATTTGGTTCCTTTTGCGCACTCCTTGCGCGAAAGAAGAAAGGGGAAGTCCCCTGTGCGCCTTCCTTGCGCGACAGGAAGACCCGTGGCCGCATCCTTGCGTGCCCGTGGTTGCATCCTTCTCTGCCCGCGGACTTGCGCGGCAGGAGGTGTTTGCGCGACCCTTGTGCACCTTGAGGACTTGCGCGCGGCATTTGAAGACAGTAGAGGTCGCACCCTTGCACGACCCTTGCACCCATTGTGCTTGCGCGGCTCTTGAAGAACAGTGGAGTTCACACCTTGAGTGTGTGTGTGCAAATGGAGTAAGAGGACCCTACGGGTTATTTGCATTCAAGAGAACCCGAGGTCGTAGACTTTGTGTGTGCAATGAAGGAAGAAGGCCGTAGGCTTGCATGAGTGTGCTTAGCAAGTGAGGAGGCGTGCACCTTGTGTGCAAAGTGAAGAACACACCTTGAGTGTGTGTGAAGTAAAGAGCCCGAGGCTTGTGAGTATGCAAAGAAAGGAAGAGGCCGAGGTTCAGCTTGTACCCATTTGAGTACATTCAAAATGAGTTGTGTATGTGTACACAAGTGAAAAAGAGTGACAAACCATAAGAAGAAGAGGAGTACACACTTAAGTGTGTGAATGCAAAAGAACTGGTCATTCTAAGTGATTGGTTTTTTGGTGAGCAAGACCAACGAGATCTTTTGAAGACTGTTGAATCTACTTGAAGTTTTGAACAACACCTTTGAAGAAGTGAAGTGGAGCCATGATGAAGATGATGCTGTGGAGTTGGGGGGTTTAACCAACTTGTAATTGGGGGGTATAACCAATTACTGTGTAATCATCTTTTGGCATAGTGAAGAATCCGTGTTGGGGGGTGTAACCAACACGGCAAGGAGTAGGTCTTTGTACCGAACCTTGTAAATCTCTGTGTTATGTGCTCTCATTATTACTGCACCACTAAAAGAGTAGATCTAGGCTTTAACCAGCTGCAGAGGTTGAATTGATAATCCAAAGGGAACAATTCATAAAAAGAAAAAGTTATCACTGATTCACCCCTCCTCTCTCAGTGATCACAACCGATCCAGGCATTTCAAGTGGTATTAGAGGGAGGTTCCCTCTATAAGGATCTACTTTTAGAAGATGGACAATCATAATTCTGTTAATAGTAGGGGTGTTCCTACATTCGATGGAAAGAATTACCACAGCTGGAAGAATCGGATGTTACCCTACCTTCTATCTCTCGGCCTTGAAGTTAGAAATGCAGCCTTATTTGGATTCCCTCCTCATGCTGATGAAGCTGCTATGTCACCTGCTGTGAAAAGAAATATGGAAGTTGATGGTAAAGCTCAAAATGCCATTCTTATGTCTCTCTCAAAAAAGGTTTACACAAAAGTCATGGGACTCAAAAATGCCAAAGAAATTTGGGACAAATTGGAGAGTATTTATGAAGGCAACATGAAAGTCAAGGAAGCTAAATTACAAATTTGGAGAAGTCGGTTTGAAGATATTAAGATGGGAGAAGAAGAAAGTATTGACGATTATTTTACAAGAGTCAATGAAATTGTCAGTAACATTCGAGGCTTTGGAGAAAAGTTGGAGGACTCAACTATTGTTAAAAAACTAATGAGAAACTTTCCTGACAGGTTTGATCCCAAAGTCTCTGCACTAGAATACAGAGATGATCTCTCTCTTGATGAACTTCACAACATTCTCATTACATATGAAATGAGGAAGATTCCAGTATTCAAAAAGAAGATCAAGGATGAGATGGCTTTCGAGGCCATGAGACAACTCAAGATAAGAGATGACAAAGTCTTAGGATCAAATGAGTCGGACAATGAAGAAAAGGATGAAGATATCAACAAGGTTATTTCTCTTTTATCTAAATGGTTTGGAAAAACTAAATTCAGGGGAAAAGGGAAATTAACATCGAGGTGTTTCAATTGCAATAACATCGGACACTTTGCTGCTAACTGTCCCGAGAAAAGATCTAGTGCTCCGGAAGTTGAAGAAGATAAGTCACAAAATAAGAAATGGAGTAGATACCCAAGAGAAAGAAACAGATCTGGTGCAAGAAAGAAAAGGTTTGTTCCAGGTGAAAGAAGAAGCTATGTTAGCAGAGAGGAAGAATCAGACTTCACTTCAGCCAGTCAATCAGAAGAAGAAACGAATTTTATGGCTCATGTGGAAAAAGGGTTTGACACATGCAGCGGTGAAGATGATGAAAATGAACGAACAGAGCTCGAACACATGTTGAAAGATGAACTAGTGGATTGCCTTGAACAGAACACTAAACTCAAGAAAGAGAAGATATTGTTACAAAAGGAAACCAAAAGGATGACTGAGGAGTTGGATGAATGTATGAAGAAAGAGAGAATGTACATTGATGAAATCAAGAGACACAAACTGAAGATAGCTGAGCTGGATAAGATAGCAAAAGATCTTGAGGAGAAACTTCACCTCAAAGAAGAAGAACAATCAGTAACACAGTCCAAGTGGGTTGAAGCACAAAATAACTTGAAAAAGATGAGAGAAGACTTTAACAAGGCTGTTGAGGTCAAGGCAGAATCATCTCACACTGGTGCTCAGAAGCAGGTCGACTCACCACTCAGTAAATCTCAATTTACATCTGTTATTTCTAACTATGCAGGTTCAAAGATAAAATTGAGACAAACATGTCATAAACAAACCTGTTCAAAATCATCTTTAGTGGAAGAAATGAAATCCTCAGGAAGGACTACTCAAATCTTGGACAGGAAATTACAACATGACTCTTATCAGCGGAAAAGGTCAAAGTTTAGAGGCTACTGCTGGTGTTGTGGTGTGTTTGGTCATAAGGCCTATGCATGCTGGTGTAACATTTCTCTTCCAAGAATGAGGCATGAGTCAAGGGGGAGACATCCTGAAACCCAGAGTGTTTTGCAGAAAGTATCAAAACCTCCAATTCAGAACACATTTGACTGCCTAAGTGAAGCTTGTGGAAGATGTGACCAACAAGGTCATAGAGCTGATAAATGTATGACTACTCTTCCCGAACAAAAAGTCAAAGACATGAAAGGGAAAGGCATTCAGGAAACCAATGAAGAAATCACATGCTTTGCTGAAGTTGCTCCAAAAGCCAGCAGCAGAAACAAGTCATGGATTCTTGATAGTGGATGCTCATCACACATGACTGGTGATATAAAAATTCTAAACAACATAGAAAGTCATGAAGGAGGAACTGTGGTGGTTGGAAATAATTTTTCTCTAAAAATCAAGGGAGTTGGAAAGGCACTGGTTGAAACAACAAATCTAAAATCCAATGATGTGTTATTTGTCGAAGGATTGAAACACAACCTGCTGAGTGTAAGTCAGTTATGTGATGATGGTCATGAAGTACTGTTCAAGAAAGATTCATGCATCATCAAGAGCTCGAAGGATGGACAGATCATCACTCAAGGAAGAAGAACCACTAGAAACCTATTTCAAATTGAGATCAAATCTGAATACACCAGTGATGAAGAGGAAGGTAATAAAAGTGGAAGGATATACAACCAATTGAAAAAACATACTAACACAGAAAATGTCCTGGGTGAACCACACTCCTCAGTAAGAACTAGAAGAATGTTGAGATTGGAAGATCAGAGTGCACGGGTTTCTCAAGTTGAACCTCACACAGTGGATGAAGCAATTGAACAATGGATACAAGCTATGCCTACAGAAAAAGTTGTTGAGCTATGGCTGAATCTTCATGTTCAGCCTTCTCCTCTAACTTGAGGAAGAAGAAGGTCCCTCCTTATTCCCTAACTTTTTGTATTCTTGTACTGACATGCTGGGAATTGAAGGAGATGAGTGCATCCCCTGAGGGGGAGCATTGGCAGTTAAAGATGTGCAGGTTTCATAAGCTCTATATTCTGAGTATGGTTTCCATTCATCCCTTTGCATTTGTTGGCCAATAAGGGGGAGAAATCATCAGGCCCACGACATTCTCTAAGTGTGCTTAGGAGTATTGACAACCAAATACAAAGGGGGATATTGGTGTTCCCAAGTGAAGTGATTGCATTTGTTTTCAATAACTTGTCTTCTTGTGCCATCTGATGAAGTACATCTTGAAGATTGATGATTGAGGAAGCATAATATTAGACGATTGAAGAACTGATCTTAATGTTTCAATACTTGTATCAAGATGATACTAAGTTACACCACTTGAATAATTGATGATGATGGAGTATCATCATTACATCTGACGATTGTTGAGCTGATCTTTAAGGTCATAGAACTTGTATCCTGATGATACAAAGTCACAACAATGTTTGAAGACCATGCATTGTCTTCACAATGCATGCGGAGATGAAGTGATCCATCCAAAAGTTCAAAGTGGATGAAGTGAGGGGATGGAAGAGTCCATGCACTATCACTTAGTGCATGTGAACATGAAGATGATCCAACTTTATCTTTGATTAGATCAATGAAGATTATTGAAGAAATCTTTGATTCAGGAGTTCTGTTGAAGATGAAGACCCTTCGGGAATTCCATTCCAAAGTGATGAATAAATGTTGAAGATAATTGGAGGAATTATTATGAAGAAGTAATGGAATTCTTAAGAAGAAGAATAGATGAAGTGGCACTTGGCATTTTCACTTGGTTACTTTGTTTTTATACAAAGTCCTAAGTGTTTCCTCAAGCAAAAAATTAGCCACCAAGGGCCAGCCTTAAGGGTTCAACCCAAGTCACATGTGGGACTAGGTCACCACGCCCAAGGGGATCCCTTGGGGGCAGCCCGAGAGGCCGCGGCCGTGTGTAAGCCGGGGCCACGCAGGGGATCAGGTCCTGCGCAGCATGGGCGCAGAGCGCGCCCGAAGGGTGTGCATAGTGGGCGCCAGTGGTGCGCCCGCAGGGAGCAGAGTGGGCGCAGAGCGCGCCCGTAGAGAGAACTCGGTGTGGGGCGGCACCGAGAGGGTTGGAAGTTCAATTGCTGAGCTGATGGCAGCGCGAGGGTGATAAACCGTGGCAAAACCGCTCGCTGTTTCGATGTGGGACACGGAAAAATCCCCGGGAGCAAATCTCAGCCGTCCGAGCGATCTCGCGTCCGATCTCCGCCGCTCATCGCATCGCGCCGCTACGGTTCAGATCCAGGTCGTCCGATGTCTTTCATTCTCCCGATCCAACGGCTGCCGAGTCATCTTCTACCTCGAGCATGACCGAGGCACCCGCGACGTCCCCGCTGAACCAGGCGCCTTCCCGACGACAGAATTTGAGTTCCCGACCACCGTTGATCGAGCCGAAGTGTCTTTCGTGATCGTCTGAGCCTACTGAACCAATACATGAAATAAAATATGCATGCACACATTGAGTGGAGAAAATTGGAGTTTGGCCGAAGGAAAACGAAGTGCCGAGGCCATGAGGATTATTGCTGTTCATGGTTTGTGCCAAAACAGAGGCCGTGCATGCGTTCTAAATCGCATGCACGAGGAGGAATGAAAGAGGAAATTAAAATGAGTTAAGCCGCGTGAAACAGAGGAGAAACAAGATTTTGGAAATCATGAAAACCCGAGATATTCGGGAGTTTGAATTTATATCTCACGCGGATGAACCGAGGCCCTCTGCCTATAAAAGGAGAGCCCGAGGCATTGGAGAAGTTTGCTGATGCGCTGAATTTTAAGAAGTCCCGTGAGAGAACCTTTGCCTCGCGAAGAAGAGCATGCGCGCACACTTGCGCGGCAGTACAGCCCGGAGCTCCCCTATCTCTGTTTGGTTCCTTTTGCGCACTCCTTACGCGAAAGAAGAAAGGGGATGTCCCCTGTGCGCCTTCCTTGCGCGACAGGAAGACCCGTGGCCGCATCCTTGCGTGCCCGTGGTTGCATCCTTCTCTGCCCGCGGACTTGCGCGGCAGGAGGTGTTTGCGTGACCCTTGTGCACCTTGAGGACTTGCGCGCGGCATTTGAAGACAGTAGAGGTTTCACCCTTGCACGACCCTTGCACCCATTGTGCTTGCGCGGCTCTTGAAGAACAGTGGAGTTCACACATTGAGTGTGTGTGTGCAAATGGAGTAAGAGGACCCTACGGGTTATTTGCATTCAAGAGAACCCGAGGTCGTAGCCTTTGTGTGTGCAATGAAGGAAGAAGGCCGTAGGCTTGCATGAGTGTGCTTAGCATGTGAGGAGGCCTGCACCTTGTGTGCAAAGTGAAGAACACACCTTGAGTGTGTGTGAAGTGAAGAGCCCGAGGCTTGTGAGTGTGCAAAGAAAGGAAGAGGTCGAGGTTCGGCTTGTACCAATTTGAGTACATTCAAAATGAGTTGTGTATGTGTGCACAAGTGAAAAAGAGTGACAAACCATAAGAAGAAGAGGAGTACACACTTAAGTGTGTGAATGCAAAAGAACTGGTCATTCTAAGTGATTGGTTTTTTGGTGAGAAAGACCAACGAGATCTTTTGAAGACTGTTGAAGCTACTTGAAGTTTTGAACAACACCTTTGAAGAAGTGAAGTGGAGCCATGATGAAGATGATGCTGTGGAGTTGGGGGGTTTAACCAACTTGTAATTGGGGGGTATAACCAATTACTGTGTAATCATCTTTTGGCATAGTGAAGAATCCGTGTTGGGGGGTGTAACCAACACGGCAAGAAGTAGGTCTTTGTACCGAACCTTGTAAATCTCTGTGTTCTGTGCTCTCATTATTACTGCACCACTAAAAGAGTAGATCTATGCTTTAACCAGTTGCAGAGGTTGAATTAATAATCCAAAGGGAACAATTCATAAAAAGAAAAAGTTATCACTGATTCACCCCTCCCCTCTCAGTGATCACAACCGATCCAGGCATTTCAGATTATGTGAAATGCCTCCGTCTAATTTTACCCTCATCGAATCCTCTACATCTAAATTATTTAAAATTTTCCATGAAATAACTCAAATGTGGATTTTGGTAATCTCATAACAAACCATGAAATTTTGTAGCAAACCAATGACCCCAGTTATAAGCACACAATCTGGTTGATTATTTAGTTTTTTAAGGCAATAATCATTATTGATATTGTTTATATAAATATATAGCATGGTTATATTCAATTAATTTATATTTTGCATCCATGTTATCAATTCCTATGGAGACTATAGTAAAAGAACTTATTGACGAGGTATATTTCTTCATTGGGATAGTGAAAAATTCTATTTTATCTTTTTTAGTGATTTTTAGTGTCTTGAATCATTCTAGGATAGTTTCATCTACCTATGCATCCAAACTAATGAGGTGATATTAACATGACCTAGCCATGTATTGAATTAATTTTTAAATAACAATTCAAACTAAACACGGACATCTCAAACAACAGTTATTGGTTCATGAGGGATGTGTCATGTGGCCATATAGTCAAATGAAAACTCAGTGACTACCAACCCCTACATAATTTTTCATTATAATAGGGATGAAATAGTCCCTAAAATATTCAATGTTGAATACATAATAATTAGATAACTCTAACCACTCATGGTAAATTAATTTTCTTACTATCATATTATTGAATATGATCTAGGCTTCTAATGTGTAAAAACCATGGAGATAGGAAAAATTATTCAAGAACATAGAAAAAATGGAAATCTTTTAATATTAAATGTAGTCACATAATTACTTAGATATAAATAAAATATAAATATCAATTATGTATTGAATTCATAAACAAGGTAAAGGGAAATATTTACATTCTTTCCACTAAGGGTATAGTGTTTCCTTGAAAGATTTATTATCTTAGAATTAAATGAAGAAATGTAATGTGATAATAGTATATTAGATATTTATCGAGTAATAATGAATGAAACCTCCTATAACAAATGAATAGTTCTCCATTTATAATAGAATGTTCAAAGGATATTCATTTGATTCAATGTTTTTTCCACACGAGTAACATATTCTTTTTCTAATTCATTATATGATTTATAATATTCTAAAATATTAGTTAATTTTATTGTCCAGATATATGGAATTATCCATCCTTGTAAGTTCATCAAATGTCTAGCTTGAGGATTCTGCTTCCTTAGTTGGTAATCTTGAATATCTATATTTTCTAAAACCTACTCATGCTAGAAACGAATTGTAGACTCATCCAATGATTGTTCTATATACTCATTCAATATTTCCTTTCTCAAATAACTCATCAACAATCCATTATTGTGAGGATCAAAGAGGCCTAGAAATTTAATGATGTGAAACTGAAAAAAGTAGTTAATATTCCAAAGATCTAATTTTCTAGAGATAGAGATATAATTTTTTGAACCTAGATATGATTCCCATAAAAAATAAAACTAAATAGGAAACATTTGGAGGACATGCATAGCTCACCCGTATTTTTTATCTTGGAATAACATGAATTTCTATATAATTGAAGAAACAATTCTTGTGGGATAAAATGAAGAGTGATATTGCATAATTTTCATCATGGTGTTTGGGATTACAACATGTCAATGTTATATTATACATGTCTAATTGTATAATGCTACCATTTCCAATACTTGTATAGAAATGGGAACAAATAGTCATGGATTTCATCGTTGGACTCACCAGGATCAATAATAGAAATAAATACATCTAGGTGGTATTTTAATACCTTAAAAAGTCATCAAAATTCATTTATATCGAGAAATATTTCTCCCTTGACCAAATATCCATGATATATATAAGGTATGTTGTATGGCTTCATATATTTAATCTTTCTATTGTATCTGATTGAGATCATAGGTCTACCTCGAGGTTTTGAATAATCTATTAAATATTATTTGATATAGAACTAATCATTATCACTAATTCTCTCCCTCTTATGTATAGTCATTCAAAATGAACCATTCAAACATTAGCTAATATGATAATATCTTGTTTATAAGATTTCCAAAGATTTTGTTATTAGAATCTTCCCCAACAAGAGTTACATTAAAAAGTAGTTTTCATTATAGCATTTAATTAGAAACTTATATGTATTTGTATGGGAAAGTTTATTAGACTTTGATGTGTTGGGGTCAAGTTAGATATCTGGAGCTATTGGGAGAAGATATTATCAAATACAATACATACGAGGTTCAAAGCATTCAACATCATATAAAATCTAAAAATAGTTAATAGAAAATATATACAAATAAAAAATAATGAGACATAGAGATTGAGGTAAAAGATATGATGACCCATTTTATATCACAGAGGATAAAGGTCATGAATTTTTGGGAGGAATAGAAGGATTATTCCTTGATACATAATTCCCTTTTATATCCATGATCATTTCGAAGATGTATCTTATCGACTAGAACTAAACCTAACATGTCTCAAGTACTAGATGTGTTCCATGTAACCCTCTTGAAGATGTACATACTACAAAACTCACATGTACTAAATCATAATGTGGAACCACTGGTGAATTATGTTTCATGTGACGATATTCTAGTAAGGATCTTATATTGTGGAGACAATGTTCTACGAAACAAGACAACTCATCTGGTAAAAGTGTTATAGTGGAACCAAAAGTTTGGGAAAGAAAAATTGGAACTAAACGAGGAAGTGGAATATAAATACCCCTATCTATTTTTATATATGAAATAAAAATTTCAATGGTTATATTTATAAATTGGTATTGAAATTAATAACTCTAAGTTTCATATATTAAATTCTCTTTTCAATTGAAAACAATTCCTTAATGAATAATTAAATTATAGATAACATGTGCACTACAATGGTTATGGGGAATCCTGATAAGTTATATCTTGTATGATTTTGAATTATATTAAAAATCATAACCATTGAAAATATAGTCTTTTTATAGTGATCATTGTTGTTATTATAAATTAACGATTATCATAAATCCATTTGACAAAGACAAGTGAAGCGATGACCTCATCTAGTAGGATAATACCCTATAAATACCATTTTTAGGGATTATAAGGGAGATATGATCACTAGTATTTTCCCATTACCAATCCCAAGATAATAATTAAAAAATTAAAGATGATAGAAACCATTAATGGGAGAATTTCAAGCTCATTCTGATCATAACCAGAACCATGTTTTCCAATGTACACCAAGGAAATATCACCATCACACACCTTAACCTTATGAAATTCACTAGAGAAATAAAGGGTTATATATCCAGACACTAAACTTTTGAATATTTAAATTTTTATTTCTAATAAAATAATGAATATATTTTTCTTTTATTAAATTATAATTATTAGAAAATAACATTGATAAAAAATATATTTTGAAATGACGAAACACAAATTGTATTTTGGGAATTATATAGTCTCAGTCAAGACACTATTTTTGAGGAATTCATGGAATTTTAAAATAAATGGTATCATAAAAAATTAGTATTATTAACTAATATTTCTTAAATATAAATTATAATATATTTTTATGAAGTGAAATAGGAAGGAATTTTTACAAGGGTCACAAAACTATTTTTTTTAAAACAAATATTTTTTATAAATTAGGATACTAATCTAAGAATGTAAATTATCATATGTAAATAATTATTTTTTTAAATTAAATAATATTTTTAAAATAATCACAGTCAAATTATCCAATGGTGAATTTTCCATTATTTTATGAGATAGTTAAATTTTTTAGTAAATTTTTTATAGAGTATTATTATATGGTATGTATTATGACATCATAAAAGAACAAAAGTGATGTAACCAATATGATAAATGGTATCCACAATCAAAGTTACATTTCCCATTTAAAATACTGAATTTTCAGGATATTTTATTAATTTTATAAACCCTTAATAAATCATTCTAAACATATATTATATTTTAATCTTTTCAAATCAATTAATTATAGACAATACTCACTTCCACATCAAAAAGGTTATTATTTTCTATATTTCAATTCTTGCACTTAGAAAATAATGAAATATTATCCTCTAAGGTATAATGCAAGAGATATTTTGTGTTTTGTATTACTTAATAACATAAGTTCCTAAACCTATGTTTTAAAATTTATAATTAAGTATCCTCTCTATTTCAATATAAAATCACCAAAACTCCCTTTCCTCTTCAATAAAAATATGTAGTGTAACACCTCAAGATTTGTTTAACTATTCATTTTCAATTAATTTAAACTTTTAAATTTTTATCATTTCATGTAAAATTGAAAATAGTTTAATTTTTATTAAAGGTCTATGTCTGGATTCGCTTATATGCAACACTGATTTAATCTTTCACTTGGACACAAAATAAATTATATCTTTATAAACACTGAACACTGAGGTTAGCTTATGTCACACACTAGAATGACTTCCCTCGACGGCTTTCGTAACACCAAAGACCGAGTTTTACAAAAAATTAATTCATTATTAAAATATTATTTTTTTAATAAGATTTAACAAAGACATTAAATTTAATATTTTAGGATTAACTATCTTATAGTTGAATAAATTGGGTACCTTTTAATTATAAAATAATATATAAAATAAATGATTATAAAGGGAATGATTTCATAAAAGATTATTTTTATGTGAAAAAGAAGATTTATCTTAATAAGTTAAATTAATTACTACCAATTACTAACATTAATTAAATTTATATTTTATATATTCAAAAAATATTTTGGATATTCATCCAATAGATTTTATATGAATAATATGAGAACATACCTAACATTACACAAAAAACCTATATCTTTATAAAAGATGATTTAAAACCTTTTAATAGAAGTCCAATTTTAAATCTAAATTTTAGAACATTAACAAATATAATATGTACAAATAAACTTAATATTTGATAAGGAAACATAAAAATTATGTTAGGGTAAATTTGTGGTATTTTTCTCTCAAGTTTCATTTTTGGATTAATAGTAAAAAATTTGACTTTTTATTCAAAACATCATTTCATTATAATTTATTTCTAAAGATAAATTATATTTTAATTTTGTTTAAATGTTTAATTAGATAATGTAATTATTAATTAATATACTGTAGTCACTTTATTCCATTTCACATTGAAATTTTTTATAAAATCATAGTAAACTTTTGGATGTTTTTATATTAAAACCACTAATTGTCGGCCCATCTTGGGGAGTACATTTAAATTAATTTCTGTCACATATGTGATTGGAAATATGAAAAATGGATTCTATATTTTGAAAAAAAAATTATTTATAAATTATATTATTCCAAACTTAATTTTTTACCAAAAAAATAATTGAAAGTTATTAAAATTAATTACAATAGTTAAGAGAAAAATTAGACTAATAAAGTACTAAACATTAAATTTAAGACCAAAAACCACCGAGAAACCTGTATAAAATACCTTTTATGGAACGTTTTTGACCTATCCCTAGTTTTCTCGATTTTTGACCGTTATTGAATCCACATTACATGGAGAAAATGAGGGTGGAATTATTTTTCCTAATATTTACAAGAGTGACACTCCTCCCCCACTATAAAAAGGCCTTCTCTCCATCACTTTCTCACACCTATCAAGCTACATAGGCTTGAAAAATATTAGACCAAGTTTCCCCTGAAAATTCCTAAACTAAAACCAAAATCCTACTATTTGTCAAAAACCAATCCACAGAAGCTATTTGGTGAAAATAAAATGGTTTTACTGAATGAAAAGGTAACATCCTTCCCCAAGCTCCTTTCTTTTATTTTATTTCTCCACTCCCTAAACTCTTCATATTCAATTATTTTATAAAAAAACTATATCCTAAATATAGTATGATGTTTTATTATATTTTTTTTCCTACACTTATGCACACTTTCATCTAGTGAGTAACCAACATATTTTTATGTGTATAGTAAGCTACCACCAAACCAAACGATGATTGTTAGTTTTTTTATTTACCACATATCATGGTGTAAATTATAATAAAAAATATATTTATATATTATTTTTATGATATTTATAATTTATTTAAGATTATTTAATTATTTTACACCAAATATATTTTTACTTTTCTATTTTTTTAAATATGATAATTTCGTTTGAGGAAGTGTGGATTATCGCCCCCTCCAAGTGATGTGATTCATTCACATACTATCCTAGAATGTATTAGGGATGGGTTTAATGAAATTATATGATATATATTATATAATAATGATACTTTTATAATGATATATATTCGTATATTTTATTTACTCAATTTATTTTGTTGCTAAAATAAAACAAAAACAACATTCATGTGTACGCACGACCTACTGTCTCTATAAATGAGGTACTCTATTTTATACTTATACTTTATATTGACTATTATACTATACATATAATGAATATAAATGATATTTATATCATTTTTAAATTATTTTGGTCTTTATATATGTATAAGGACCAATGATATTACAAATTAAGACATACGAAGAACCAAGGGGATATTACCTAATGGGAAAACTTAACATAGAATTGTTAACAAGAGGGTAATATAATGTAATATTAAAATAATATAAGTTATTATATATATGAATATAGTTCTTTTATTGATTTATGATAAATTAATATGAATTGTATGGTTGTTTTTTCATGAGTACAAAGAGATTTATGACATAATGTAAGTGTATTTCATCTTAGTTTTTATTTCCATGACATACATGACTTAATCACCACTCATTTAGTTCTTGTGGTGTATTAATTTTACATGGATATATTATATGATTATTATTAATTTTTTTATTATTTAAATATCCATTTCATTATATTAATTTTATGGTGGTTATGTTTTAAAATTTACCAAAACGGTAAATAAATATTGACTCTATTCACCATAATTGACACACAAGCCATGTCATGAACCTATATTTTTCAATTAGGTTTATATATATTAAATTCTCAAAATTTATATCAATAATAACCTTCTTTTAATGTTATTTTAATCGTCATGTGATTTTAATATTTCCATCATGAATTAATGTTACCAAAATGGTAATATTTTGTTACTATAATCTCATCATTTATCGATATTGTTTATTATTTGTTAGATTAGTTTACTCAAGAGGGGAGGGGTGAATTAAGTATCTATAAAAATTTCTGTTACAAAAAACTATTATTTTTAAAGAAATGGTTTTCCCCCCCAATAGATACAACCCAGCTAATCAAGGTTATACTGTTATAAGAGTGTGACTATTTAAACACCTTCTTAGAAGATTGATTAATTCTCAGTAATCTTAATATGTATTATTAATATTAATTTTGAAGTTATCCTACTAAGACAAATTAGTTATAACTTCTTTCCAAGACTAACTATCAAAGTTAAATTAGATTTTTCGAGGTTATGCAGTAAATTAGTAAAACAGAGAAGACTAAATTTAAATAGCACAATGGATATGAAACAAGTCGTTAAGTCTCAAGGCGAGACCTAATCCACTCCACTTTGTGATCACCTGCCACCAAGCAGTTTATATTAATAAACTTTTATCGACACCCTGGATTGAGGTTAACAACAGAATACAGACTGTCCAGGTCACACAGGTACCTCTTCCACAGTTTTGGTGGGTAAACAAAAACAACAATCAAGCTGCATAAGGACCTCTTCCATAGTTGTCATGGGTAAAGAGAAATAAAGTGTTTGGTATAAGTATTTAGAAATCCTTCAGTTTAGCACAGGAGTCAGTGTGAGTGTGGAATATATAGAGTACACACACTGCTCAAAAGGTAAGTAAAAGAATCACTAAGAGAGAGTAGATATGAGTTTAGAAAAGATCTAGTTATCTGAAGTATAGTTTTGGACTCCTTTGATTTAGTATAAATCCTTCTAAGTCCTTCTCTGATTTTTGTCTTGAAAAACAGAGTGTCGCAATTCAGCTTGTGTTCTCCATGAGCTTTGACAATGTGAAGATGTTCTCTGGATTCTAGTGTACTTCGTATGTCCTTTAGAAGAGTCGGATTTTATGAATGTGAAAATGATTTCTTTGAAAATCATTTAAGGTGTTCGTCGTGGTCGTGCTCACACACATGTTTTCTATTCAGTATCTTGCTCTATTGTCATTGGGTACTCTCTACTCTTTATCTTCTAATGCATGATATTTAGCCGATATGTTCCATTAATTTCATGCCTTGTACCTCATACTATGTCTACAAAGAAACATTAATTATGTCAGTGCATTAAAGGCATCAAATATTACCATTCAACATTAAATTGATTGATGACAAAATAGTTTAAGAAACAATGTCATAGTAAGTTAAGAAAATGGTATCTCCTTCATTGTGTCTAAGTGTCACGGTCTGAGAGTCATGGTGTCTGATCCTCATGGTATCTTTTCTTCATGGTTTCTTGGCTTATGGTGTATCGATCACGATGTCTCAGTCACGGTGTCTCGGTCATGGTGTCTCGATCACAGTGTATTGGTCACTATGTCTCGGTGGTGTCTCGGTCACAGTGTCTCGGTGACAGTGTCTCGGTCACGGTGTCTTGTTAATGGTTTCTTGGTCATGGTGTATTGGTCACGATGTCTCGATTCACGGTGTCTTGCTAACTGTGTCTTGATTCACAGTGTCTGGCTAACTGTGTCTTGCTTCACGGTGACTGGATAACTGTGTCTTGATTCACAGTGTCTTGTACTTAGGCAAATAACTGTACTTAGACTTAAACAAAAATATGCATGAATTGGATTGAGCTTAACCATTATAAAGCATGAGTGAATTTGGAACATAAATACACATGATTGAATAATATTAGTGATCATTAATGGGATTTGGGATTATTAAATAGATTTTTGATCATTAAAACATGATTAATACATAAGGAGTCCAACAATCTCCCCCTTTTTGATGATCACAAATCATACATAGTTAAAGTGGAAATTAGATGCAGATATAGAGAAAATAACATATAGAAAAGCATAAAACTTCTCCCCCTTTTGGGATTATCAAAAATTTTAAATAAGAGAGGGAAAATAATGCACATTACATTAAAAAATAAGCCGAGTGTAGTACATCATAAAGTAAAAATATAGAAATGAATGACATCCCCATCAAAAAGTAGTAAGCACTGGTCTTCTTCAGGGATTTCCCTTCTCTTTTCCTTTATCAGGAGCAGAATAGGAAGAAATATGGGAAGTGGATGATGTAGAAAAAGGCAGAGAGGTGGTAGATATAGAAGATAATGGGAGACCTTCGATGACTGAGGGAGCCAACGTAGGAGTAGTGGAAGATTTTGGCCGTTGCAGGTCAAGAATGACAGGCCCAATATGACTAAGATCTTGTCCAACAGACATGGTAGTTTTGGGTAAGGCGGAGGTAAAAGTAGGTAGTCCAGGTCTGAGAGGATCAGCCACCGGAGCAACAATTGTTGTACTCTGGACATGGAGATACGGTCTTAGAATTTTGATGAAGTATGCAATGATTTATCCACCATATTGCGAGGAATTTTCAAAGTCATCTTTTTTTTCATGAACTTGTCCAACAATCTGGTAAACCTGGTTAGCTTCTAGACTTAATTTTTGAAGGCTTGGGTTACCAAAGGAATTCTCAGATTCTCTACAAGGTATTTGAAGTGGTTGGTCATGTCATTCTTGGAGAAAATCTTGTCGAAATAGAAATCTACTTTCTTAGCAATCTCCTTCTGGGCATCATGGGCATTCTTGGAATGAATTTTCACTAGGACAAGAACTATATCACTGTTCTTGACAACTACAGATAATGAAGTCACATTAAATCCATTGAAAGAAGTGTGAAGCTCTTTTTGGACTATAGATCTGATCAAATAACTATCCATGGAAGGTGTAGAGGATTCACCAGAGGTATGAGAAGCTTTGATGGCTATGGTTAGAGACTTGAGCTGATTCAGTACCTTTTGATGACAGCCAGTGTATTCATCAGTGCGTTTATTTATGTTCACCACAAGATCTCTCATTTCTTAAAATAACTTTTTGTTCCTTTCTTCAATATTTTCATTATTGTATAATAGTTAAGGGTGAATCTGAGACACAACATCTCGAGAAATTTGAGACACAGAAGGTTCTAAAGAAGAATCAACAGTTTCTGATCTAGAATGAAACTCGTTCTGCATATCTTCAACCACGCTTCCCAGGGTTGAAATTCATTAGTCAGAAACATATTTTTAACTTGAAATTATTGAATTTGATGGAGCATTTTATGTTGGATCTACCAAATAATCTTCTCCAAAAGCAGTGAGGCATCTCTCTCACTCAGATGTCTCACTACATGAGGTTGGGAATTCAAAAGATTCTCTACTCCAGACTAGATAGTGTCTCCAAAATACTTCAAATATTCCTTACGGACAAAGTTAATCTGTTCAGGTAGAGGTTCAGGGGCAGGTTCAGGTGAAGGAATTGGTACAGGGGTAGGTTCAGGTTCTTGTTCTTTCTAAGGGACAAAGATAAGAAACTGACTTCAACTGAAACAGTGAGGAATGATCAATCCCAAAGGAAGTAACTTACTGAGATTCACTCACATCATAAAAAATATGGAATTTGTATAGGGTGTCCATAGGACTAGACTCAGCCGGATGTGATTTTTCATCAGTCTCAAGAATTTGGGTTCCCTCCCCCTCAACAGATGCTTCATTTTTACGATTTAGAGGCTCAGAAGCTAGTTCTAAATCCACATGTTCATCACTAAGTTCCTCAATCATCTTCTGTCTAGCCAAGTGAAAGGATATCTCCATCCTCTCTTTAGAAGATGGTATTATCTCAAGAACAGGTTGTTTCTGTAGGAGTTCATTCAAATTTTCTCTTTCCATAACAGGGAGTTGTCCCAGATTTGTTTCTTCCATGACATTCTTCTCAGGTTCTGGGAAAATTGATTCTCTTTCAGCCTCGGGTTGGATTTCCATATTGACATCATCTCTATGGATATGAAATTATTCTTCAAGAACAATAGGAGGAACAATAGTCCTTTATTCCTTAACAACAACTTCTTCCCTATGAGGTACTTTAGCCTCATCTTCTACTTCTACAGAATACTCACCATGTTCATCTGGTTCCAAACAAGGATTAGCAATGTCCTTCAGCCTTTATGGATAATCCACATGATTAATATTCTCATAAATATTATCATTGTCTTCCACCCACTACTTTTTCCAAGTATTCCAGTTTATTTTAATTCTTCTGATGATGGGTTTAGAGATACAGTACTCGTAATCCACAAGAACATCTTCACTGGTTCCAACTACTCCTTTGTCATTAAGAATGGATGAAATTAGCTGAGAGTGGAACAGAGAGGTGGATTTGGATTTAACCTTGATCAATTCACACATATGGTGAATGATTTACTTGAAAAGGATGATTTTGTATTTATTTATCATAATATGAATCAAGAACACATCTTAGTACTTTAATATAGAAAAGTCACCTTTCCTCAGACTATCCATATTTTGAACAAACGTAAATAACAACCTTGTTTCCCCATCAAGTTCAATAGTTATGGCCCTTCTCTTTTACCATTCCCCATTAGGGTTTTCAGAGAATCTTCGAGGTCAAAGAAATCAGTTTTAGGTGGGGGTTATCTCTGATAATCATCACAAATTCCTTCATGAGGTATCCTAAGGCGTGCTACCCATAACCTTGATGAGAAGGAACATATTTGGCCAATAATCCAGCTCCTCACAATAATTATTTCAGTAGAGTCAAAATAAAACTGTGTGTACTGATAGAACTGATCAACTAACCTCAGATAAATGGGTCTATTCTCCTTTGAGAAACATTATAACCACCCTTGTTCTCTTAACACATTCAGGACTAGAGATTTGCTAGACAATAGCCATTTGGGGAAAATTTCCGTCTCAAGAAAAACACTTCAATTTACCAGGTTCAGATTCAAGGACCCTTCGGGTTTCAGCTTGGGTGCTCTCTTCTTCTTCTTCGGGTGGTGCTTCTCTGGTGTGGATGATGATGGTCACTTCATTCATGGTATCCACTGAATGACATGAGTGAGAAAGATGGTTGCAAGGTTGAAAGGGTTCAAATTGAGTTAGTAGTAGAAAGTCCAGGTGAAGAACCAAGTGAAACTCTTTGTTTTATCATTTTGGAATTTCAAACATTACAAAAACAAATACACGAGAAAGTAAAAGAGTTCAAATAAAAATTACCGCGATATGGGTTTAAAGAAAATCATAAATAATTTTCACGGTGAGATAGTGATCAGTCGTCATGGAACGACAGTAAATTGTAATTACGATGAGATAGCAAGTGGTAGTCATGGTGAGACAGTAAATGTCAGACCGTGAGTACAAAGTTCTAACGGTGAGACCGTAAACATGAGAGACAGTAACTTAGAAACTGTAATCATGAAATAGTAAAGTAAAACATAGTAAAATATTGAACAGTAAGACAAGTAAGATATCTATTTGAGATTTATCATGCCAAGGTCATGTATGATGTAGTCTATTCTCTCAAAATTTAATGGCTTAGTGAATATATCAGCAAGTTGATATTTGATACTAATGAATTCCAAGGTAATATCACCTTTTTCATAATGATCTCTTAAAAAGTGATGTATTACATCAATATGTTTTGTCCTAGAATGTGAAACAGGATTTTTTGAGATGTTAATAGCACTTCTGTTGTCACAATTTATTGGAACCTGTCTACATTGATATCCATAATCTTGTAATGTGTGTTTCATCCACAAAATTTGTGCACAACAACTGCCAACAGCTATGTATTCACCTTCTGCAGTAGATAATGGAACAAAATTTTGTTTCTTACTACACCATGATACTAGTGAATTTCATAAAAAGTGACATGTTACAGAGGTTCTTTTTCAATCTAACTTACATCCACCGAAGTCAGCATCAAAATAAATAACCATTTAAAATGATTGTCCTTTAGGATAGAACAGTCCTAGATTGGGTGTATGCTTGAGGTATTTTAAAATTCTTTTTACAAAACTTATATGAGATTATTTAGGGTTTTCATGAAAACAAACACACATACACAAACTAAACATAATATCAGGACGACTAGCAGTTAAGTAAAGTAATCTTCCAATCATTCCTCTATAAGTTGTTTGATCAACAGATTTTCCAACTTCATTAAGATCCAACTTATAGGTGGTACTCATGGGAGTGCCACTACGTTTAGTGTTATCCAATCCAAAACGTTTTAGAATACATTTAGTGTATTTACATTGAGTTAAAACAATTCCATAATTATTTTGAAAGATTTGAAATCCAAGAAAGAATTTTAGTTCACCCATTAAGCTCATTTCAAATTTGTTTTGCATCATTTTCAAAAAATCTATACCTAATGAATTTTTTGAAGATCCAAAAATAATATCATTTACATAGATTTAAACAACTAAAAAATCATTAGAAATTCGTTTTATAAAGAGAGTAGGATCAACTATTCCTTTTGTAAAACCATTTGAAATAATAAAAGTACTTAATCTATAATACAAAGCTCTTGGAGCTTATTTTAAACCATATAATTCTTCTGATAGTTTGAAAATATGATTGGGAAAATGAGGACTTCTAAATACAGGGGTAGTTCAAAAAAGAAATCCTCAGCTATATTCCCATTTAAGAATTCACCCTTAGCATCCATTAGATGTAGTTTGAAATTCAGATGTGCATCATAGGCAAGTAGGATTCTGATGGCTTCAAGTCTGGCTACTGGAGTAAAGGTCTCCTCAGAGTCAATTCCTTCTTCATGACTGTAGCCTTATGCAAGTAATCTAGCCTTGTTCCAAACTATATTTCTTACTTTATCTACCTTATTTCTAAACACCCATTTAGTGACTATGATTAAAGTGTCCTTGGGTATTTCAAGAAGTTTCCAATCATTGTTTCTTTCAAACTGATTATGTTCTTCTTGCATAGCCATTACCCAAAATTCATCGTTTATGGAATCATCAATGTTTTTAGGTTAATGTTGTGACAATAAGGCTTTATGATCAAACTGATTTATAAGAGAAGCTCTAGTTTGTGATCCATTCTCTAAGTCTCCTACAACAACATCTAAGGGATGGTTTCTAAGGGTTCTGACCTTTCTAGAAAAAGAGGGACTAGTGATTTCAGGTTTATCAACAATTTCTGGTTCATTATGACTCGATTGAAGAGAATTTCGAGAATTGGATGTTTTCATAGATTCTTTCACAGAGGATTTTGAGGATTTTGAGTTGATGTTCAAATTTGATACATCATCCTCCATATTTTCTAGGATGGTTCTAAGATCTTGTGGATCTATTTCATCAAACATGATATGAACATATTCTTCCACACATTTAGTTCTTTTATTGAATTCTTTTTAAGATTTACTTAATATTGAGTAACCTAGGAAATTTCCTTCGTCACTTTTGGATGAAAATTTTCCAAGATTATCCTTAGTGTTGAGATTAATGACTTTGCAACCAAAAACTCTAAAGTAATTAAACTTAGGCTTCCTATTGTTCCAGAGTTCATATGGGGACTTTTTGAGAATTGGTCTAACTAAGACTCTATTGATTATGTAGCATGTTGTATTAATAACTTCAGCCCCAAAGTAAATAGGTCAGTCATATTCACTAACAATTTTTCTAGAAATTTTTTGCAAGGTTCTATATCTTCATTCTACAACACCATTTTCCTGAGGTGTTCTAGGGGTAGTGAAATTGTGACTATAACCCTTTTGTAAACAAAAGGATTCAAACTCTTGATTTTCAAACTCACGGCCATGATCACTTCTTAAATATTTTATTTTAAGGCCACTAAGGTTTTCTAAAGACTGGGCATATTTAGTAAAATAAGATCAGGCTTCACTTTTGCGATCCATGAAATAGGTTCAGGTATATCTAGAGAAATCAGCTACTAGAACATAAACATAGTGCTTCCCATTTAAACTAGAAACTCTAGATGGTCCAAACAAATCCATGTGAACCAATTCGAGAGGTTGAGAAGTAGAAAATTCTTTCTTTGATTTGAAAGATATTTTTTGTTGTTTTCCCTTTTGACAAGGATTACACACTTTGTCATTTGGAAACTCATGTTTGGGCAAGTCTTTAACTAGACGTTTTTTAGTTATCCTTCTAAGGGAGTGAATATTATAGTGTCTTGGTCTCCTATACCAGAGCTAAGATTCTTTATGAAATACACTTAAGCATGAATCATTTTGAGAAGTTAAGAAATCTAAATTAATAGAATAAACATTCTCATTCCTTGATGCACAAAATACTAATTCATCTTTAGAATTAATGACATTATAGGTATCATTTTCAAATTTAACATGATATCCGTCGTCACATAATTGTGAGATACTAAGAATATTATATTTTAATCCATTAACAAATAGTACTTTAGAAATTAAAATTGAATCAGAGTTACAAATCTTGCCTAAGCCAATGATCTTCCCTTTGGTATTGTCACCAAATGTGACGTGTCCTCCATCTACTTTTATCATATTCTTGAAGCATGATTAGTCTCCTATCATGTTCCTTGAACACCCACTGTCCAAGTTATATAGATTCTTATAGGAGCTCTTTAAGAATCATTCCTATAACATGATCAAGTAAAGATAGATTTTGGTACCCATACTTGTTTGGGTCTAGTAACATTAGTAATAAGTTCTTGAGGAACCCATATTTGTCTAATAGGTTTCCTATAAGAATTATGTAATGTATTTGAAAAATAAACTTCATTTGGTCCACAAAAATTTGAAATAGTAGAATATATATCATGGCTCGAGCTAGATGAGTTGTGTCCGGAACTGGGAACAAAACTATATGTCCTACACATGGAAATAAAATTCATTCTACCAAGGGTTCATTAATCAGGTTGATAACCAATGACAATATTGTATTTGGGGGAGATTTTTTTTCCTAAAATTTGGGTAATGGTATTTTTCCAATTAGTAAACTTTTCTATGTCCCATTTTAATTTCTCATTAGAAATTTTTAATTCATTTTTTTCTATGAGTAGTTTAGCATTTTTATCCTTTTCAGTAGTAAGTTCAGACATAACATTTTCAGTGAGAGCATGCTGTTTCTTCAGTGATTTATATTTATCTTTAAATTCATTCCATGTCTCTTCAATCATGTTATATTATTCAAAAAAAATTTCATTAGTCATATTTTTAGGGTCACATTCCTCTTCAGAATAGTATGAATTATGCATATAAGAGTTCTGTGTTACCTCAGATGTGTTTGTCATAAAACACATATTGGATTTGTTATCCTGTTCATCATGTGATGTCTCTGAGTCGCTTGAACTATCCTCAGAGGCACTACAAGTTTATTTCATTTCATTTTATTACTTCTTGTCCTTATCCTCATAATTCTTCTTATATTTTAGCTTTGGATAGTCAGCCTTTATATGTCCTTTGAACATACATTCATAGAATACAATTTCATAAGTTTTGTCACCTCTTTTCCAGTCCTTTTGCCAGTTTCCATTTTGATCATACTTTCCCTTGAAGTTAGGCTTTCAAAAAAAGTTCCTCTTTTTCTAAAATCGATTGAATCTTCTAGCCAGTTGAGCCATCTCCTCATCACTATCAGGTGATGATTTTTCATTGGTGGAACTTTCTACAGAAGCTTCCAGTTTCCCATTGTCTTTATGCTTTGAGAAGGTGTTCTTGAATGCTACAGATTTCCTCTTTCGTTCATCCTCCTCTTCTTTGTTGACTTTCAGATCTTCCTCATACATCATCAGTTTACCAATGAGTTATTTTACAGGTAGCGTGCTAATGTCACATGATTCTCTAATTAATATAGAGGTTCCCCTCCATCTATAAGGTAAACACCTAAGAATTCTCATGATCTATTATTTGGCAGTGTCTTCTCTTCTAAGAGAAATCATTGTGTTGATAATCTCATTGAACCTATGATACATGTCAGAAATAGGCTCATCAGGTTTTATCTTTAAATTATCATATTTTACAGAATAAGTATTAAGTATCATTTTCTTTACACTAGATGAGCCTTCATGCGATACAGACAAGGTATCCCAATTTTCATGGGCAGTTTTACAAAAAGAAATCTTATTAAATTCTTCATCTCCTAAGGAACAGTATAAAGTATTCATGGCTTTTCAATTGTTATTGTAAGCATGTTTTGTGGGTGCATCCCATGTAATTATATCAGTTACAAGAAGTTTGTATTCATCAATAATGGATGACCAAATTTCAAATCTCGTACTCTCTTGATGCATTTTCATTTTAATTTTCCATTAAGCATAGTTGGTTCCATTAAAGAGTGGTGGTCTATTGGTTTCAGAACCTTCCAATATATTATCCATACTAAAAAATTACATTAAAAGAGCTAGAAATTTATAATTAACAGAAATTTACAGATCTTCAAAGTACAACTATAATCATAGTTGAGTAAGATTACACAGAGTCCTATTAAATAATCCCCTGATACCAAATGTTGGTCAGAGTAGTTTAATCAAGAGGGTATGGGTGAATTGAGTAACTATAAAAATTTCGGTTACAAAAAATATTATTTTAAAAGAAATTGTTTTCCTCAAAAAGAGATACAACCTAGCTAATCAAGGTTATACTATTATAAGAGTGTAACTATTTAAAAAACATCTTAAAATATTGATTAATTCTTAGTAATCTTAATATGTATTATTAATATAACTTTTGAAGTTATCCTACTAAGACAAATCAGTTATAACTTCTTTCCAAGACTAACTATAAAATTGAAATTAGAGTTTTCTGGATTATGCAGTAAAGTATTAAAACAGAGAAGAATAAATTTAAATCGCACAGTGGATATGAAAAAAGTGGTTAATCTCAAACCGAGACCTAATCCACTCCACTTTGTTATCACCTGCCACCAACCTGTTTATATTAATAATCTTTTATCCACACCCTGGATTGGGGTTAATAACAGTTCACAGACTGTCCAGGTCACACAGGGACCTCTTCTATAGTTTCAATGGGTAATCAAAAACAACAATAAAGCCACAGAGGGACCACTTCCATAGATTTCATGGGTAAATATAAATAGAGACTTTGGTGTAAGTATTTTGAAATCCTTCAATTTAGCACTGTAGTCAGTGTGTGTGTGTGTAATATACAGAGTACACACACTTCTAAAAAGGTAAGTAAAATAATCACTAAGAGAGAGTGGATATGAGTTTAGAAAAGATTTAGGGATCTTAAGTGCAACTCTGGACTCCTTTGATTAAGCAGAAATGCTTCTGAGTCCTTTCATTTTTGTCTTGAAAAACATAGTGTCGCGATTCATGTTGTGTTCTCCACATGCTTTGACAATGTGAAGATGTTCTCTAGATTCCATTGTACATCGTATGTCATTCAGCAGAGTCAGATTGTATTTATGTGAAAAATCTTTCTTTGAAAATCTTTAAATGTGTTCTTCGTGGTTGTGCTCACATGCATTTTTTCTGTTCAGTATCATGCTATATTGTCGTTGGGCTTTCTCTACTGTTTATCTTCAAATGCATGAGATTTAGCTGATAGGTTCCATGTGTTTCATGCCTCGTACCTCGTACTATGTCAAAATAGAAAAATTAATTATGTTAGTGCATTAAAGGAATCAAATATGGCCTTTAAACATTAAATTGAAAGATAAAAAAATAGTTTAAGAAACGGTGTCACTGTAAGTTGAGAAAATGGTGTCTCCTTCACGGTGTCTGAGTGTCATGGTTTGAGTGTCACAGTGTCTGATCTTCACGGTGTCTTGCCTTCATGGTGTCTTGGATTACGGTGTCTCGGTCACGATGTCTCGGCCATGGTGTCTCGTTCATGGTGTCTCAGTCATGGTGTCTCGGTCACGGTGTCTCGGTCACAGTGTCACGGTCATGGTGTCTCGGTCACGGTGTCTCAGTCATGGTGTCTCAATCACGGTTTCTTGGTCAAGTGTCTTGGTCACTGTGTCTTGGTCATGGAATCTTTCTTCACAGTGTCTTGCTAATTGTGTCTTTCTTCACGGTGTCTAGATAACTGTTTCTTGCTTCACGGTGTCTGGCTAACTGTGTCATTCTTCACGGTGTCTTGTACTTAGGCAAATAACAGTATTCAGACTTAAAAAATGCATGAATTTGATTGATCTTAACCATTATAAAGAATGAGTGAATTTGAAACCTAAATATACAAGATTGAATAATATTGGTGATCATTAATGACATTTGGGATTGTTAAAGAGGTTTCTGATCATTAAAACATTATTTTTTTTTTGAAAAGAAGGACAGATAATATTATTGATGAAGGTCAGCAGACATACAATAAGAATTCCATGAAGGGAAATTGTCCAGGAAGAGCTAGTTGACCTCAGAGGGACGTGAGGCCGCCAACTGATGGGCCGCATTGTTTCCTCCCCTTTTGGTAAAGTAGAAGGTATAACAAGAGAAGCCTTGGCGGAGCGAGTGAATTCTCTAGGTGATGAAGCCAAATGATTGGAGTCCGTAATCGTTGTTGTTATTAGCATCGATTACGGTAAGTCAGTCAGATTCAATGATGATATCAACCCATCCAAAATCCACAACAAGCATCATACCAGCAAGGATGGCCATGGCCTCCACAACTGCAGGCTCCTAGCGAGCCTGGTGTGGTTCGTGTTTTGCCGCAAGGATTTTCCCTAGATGATTTCAGGCTAGGAGGCCTAGGGTGATAAGCTCATCCTTTGGGAGTGACACGTCCACATTAATCTTGAGGGTCCCTTCTATTGGTGGATTCCAATGAGGGGAGAAGGAGAGGGTAGAACCTGGCATAAAATGTCCATTGTGGTCTTTCCATCCCTCAAGACAAGAGGTGGCCCGATAAAATCCAAAATTCGGGGGTTTGCGAGCTTCATGAAAAATGGCGTCGTTGCGCTGAACCCAAATAATCTAGTCTAGAGTGAAAATTGAACCTGAAAAGGTTGAGGAGAGAGAGGAGCACCACCGCGTCCGTAGATCGAGAAGTTCATAGGCCGACACCATTGAAGCGACAGAAGTCAGGCCCAATTTATTTCAAATTAGATCAGCTCCCTGGTAGTGAATGATGGCGTGGACAAGAGTTTTAGGAATGTTCGGGTAGATAGGGAAAAAAGAATTACTAGCCCTATGTTAGTGAGTGAGGAGGCTCATGGTTGGGAGAGTACCCGTGCAGACCTGTAACTAAAATTGGTGAATTTTAGGGGGAACATTGAGCTTCCATACCAAGTTCCAAGGTCCCTCAACCCGGCAGACAGAGTGGTTCCAAAAATTATGATTATGGATCCATCAATGAAATCATATAATCCATCTCTCAAGAACACTCTGTAATTTTCTTAAAATATTTATATACATGTTATATCCATTTAATGTTACAGTTTTTCAACACTTTGGTACTTAAGATAATTAAAAAAAATCATCAAAATATGACTTTTACTCTCATTTCGGTCGAAAATCTGTGTTCTCACAAAACCGTGATTTAAAAAAAAATCCAAAATGTTTTACATTTACCCCATGATGTTAAAGTTATATTTTACCCATGTTTTGACTTTTAAAAATTGGTTTTATATGGAATCATGTTCAATTTTTTGATGAACTTTCTTTTCTAAAATTTTAAGGTAAAAAGGAATGTCCAGTATGTATGGGCATACTCACCATCATGAGCATCATTTATGTTGAGATCCCATTGTAAGTTTACAAGTTTATTTTCATTTAAAAAAATTTCTTAATATTCTCGATATTAATTATTTTTAAAGTGGTTTTTAATGTAAACAGTTTTAAATTTTTTTTATATTGATCAATGCTTCCTTTAAAAGGTATGAAAGCTATTTTTAAAGAAAAATGTTTTCAAAAATGATTTATGTTTATAAAATTATTTTAAAACCTTTCAATATTTATGAATAATTTTAAATGTATTTTCAAAAATATTTATCAATACGTTTTCAATATTATTTTATAAATTAAAAAAATAGTTTTCAAAATATTTTAAAGATCTATTTATATGATTGAAAATAAAACGAGGTCTAAAATGTTTTCAAAGAATTATTTATAAGTTTTAATGTTTATTTTAATGAAAAGGTTTTTTAAAAGGGTTTATGTTCTAAATATAATTTTCAAATAAGAAAGGTTATTTTTCTCAAGACATTTTTTAAAAGATATTTTAAAATTATTTTCCGTCTATGTTGACATCTGTTGATGTTACTCATTCACTTCTAGGAAATTATTTAAAGGTTCCATTCATATATTTTATCTGAATGGATTATGTTTTGAAGGAATGATATTTATGAAACCCTTTTATATTTCACGTGTTATCTTTTTAAGAAACCAATTTCTTCTTCATAGGTTATATTCTATTGAAACCCACTTATTTTCATAGGTTATCCATTGATGAAATGGTTATGAAACCTATATATTTTAAATAGGTTAGGATATAATGAAATTTTTATGATACCCATTTCATTTCATATCATACAATTTGATTTTCATAATGCCATCTATTTTCATGGGTCTTGATATGATGAATTTTTTGTGGCACATGTGTTTATGATTTTATTATTTGACGTCTGGGACTTATAATTCCCTATAATTCATTGGGTACTGATAAATGATTTAAGAGATCAATGGGTACCTGAGAATGATTCCCAAGAACTAATCTAGAAGGTACATGGTAGGGAAATCCAATATCAAAATAAGAGGGTAGATAAAAGGGAATCTCAAACCAGAAACAAGAGGGTACAAGGGAGGGAATCCCATGCTAGAAATAAGAGGGTACATGGGAAGAAATCCCAATCCCATAAACAAGAGGGTACATAGGAGGGAATAAGAACACTAATTTAGGTTCATGGGTAATTATCCTAATCCTAACATGTCATGAAGTTATTGGTAGACATCTTTGATATATATATTTTACATGCTTACGTGTATGTCACAATTACATGTCTTATTCATAAGATATGATTTCTTAGATTATTTTATTTATTTTCTTATTATTCATGTATTATGAATTTCCAATATTTATGATATTATTTATATTTATTATATTAGATATGCAAGATATGATCTTATAATCTTATTATCACATTCTCATACCCCTATTCTCATGTTTATGTTTACCTATCTCCCTTTTTTACCCATACTGAGCATCTGAGCTGACTAATTTTTATGTTTCCTTACCTATGTTATGAAGATATGTATTATGTATGATGTGTCTAAAAATTCTTCTAGTCATGAAGTACCTAGTTGGGGATAATTAATCTAACTTATGTATTAGTGTTTATGTTTTTATGTTTACAAATGAACTAGACTAGTATGGTCTTTTGGTGTCTATTTGTATAATGTTTTAAGTATTCCTAAAAATTTATTTAATTTTGATGTATGAAAAAGGGAGGGTCAATGTAATTGGTATCAGAGAAAAGACTTAGTTAATATTTTGAAACTAGTATGTGAAAACTTTAGTGATATCCCTTGGAATATTTCTAAGGTTGTGTCTAGGGATGTCTCTAAGGATAATTATAAGTATGAGTTAACATACAGGAAAATTCCCTCAAATTTTGTTGAAGGATATTGTGTGTGGTTTCCTAGAAATACATATACTTTGTTAAAATAATATTGGATGTGGATTTGGAATAAATGTACCATGGAGTAAAAACTCTAATGAGGTACGTCAAGCCAAACTCGACGTAACCTAGTATAAGGTGACAGGTCTTACTGCACACTTAGTTTGACACTCCTAGGGGATATGCTTTGGGAATTATAAAATCTTTACAAGCCATCATGAATGATTAAAAAATAGTGAGAATATGAATAACCTAGGTTAAACATAATGTTTCAATGTTTAAATAAGTAGGTATAATGATTTAGACATCATATAAGTTATTCGTTTTCAATATTATGTTGTTTTCTTCTATGATATGTGTTTCTCACCCTATGTATTTTGGTATTAGCCAATAGAGAGAACTAAAAGGGACAGGGTTAACATTTAATGTTTCATATGTGGAAATTATGGGAATTATGAAAAAAAAATCCCCAATGGAAGTCTGATAAATATTATCATGATGTTTAATTTAGTATTGGTTATAATTTTGAAAATAAGGAGACCGCAAACGACATGTGAAATGCATGTGATATTCTTCCAATATTTTTTACATTAAGATTATAAAGAATGAATAAATTAAGGATGGAAGAAACTTCCAACATGATTCATATTTCACATTCTAGGAATGATATATTAAGGAATAAGTTGATGAATAATGGGTAATAGTTTAATAATAATCTTGGATGAATGAAGTATTTATGTTTTTGAATTCAATTATTATGTTATATGGATAATTAACTAAGTATGTTTTTTCAATATAATTTTTCATTAAAGATTGAAAAAGAGATTTTGATTGGTTATAAAGACATATAAAAGTGATATTTTTATTTGGGGAAGGTAGCCCATAATTAATGATTTATGTTGAGATAATTATGTTCATATAAAGTTATGTTTGATATAAATATATAAATTTGATGGTACAAATTACCATATAATTGATTACTTAAAAATTGTTCTATGTCATCGAGGATAAAACTTATAACTTCTTGGATTTATATAATATATCCATAAGTTATTACAATAAATATGTATACATGTTTTAAGAGATGATATATGGTAATTTAGGTTTTTACCAAGATTCAGGGGAATATGGGATGAGGGTATTCAAATGTTAGGAATGTGACAACTAAGTGGTACATTGTGTTATATAGGAAACCAATGTCATGATTATTTTGTGACTTTATTTATAAATATTTTAATTTTAATCTTTAAAAATTGTTATAAAGTTAATCATTCATGAAATGTTTATGTTAAACTTCAGTGGACATATTTATATATTGTGACTACGTTGGAAAACATGATTAAAAGGATATTTAGTTATTAACTTTATTTCAAGGATTTATATCATATTTAAATTAGAAATTATGTTAATGTGGTTTTTAAATTGAAAATTATGTATTTCGGGTGACAACCTATCAAGTTCAGTAAGGCCACATGTCTTGAAATGATGACCGAATGATGACACAGGTTTCACGCTTACCATTGGCCAACACGATGTCATGTTTAATTTGAAATTATTTTTGATAAATAAATATTAATAAAGAACCAATAGGATTATTTTTTATGTCTATATATTCATTTATTAACTACATAGATTTTTAAGAATAGTTAGAGATAAATAGTATACTTTTAATTCTTTTATTTTCCTTAAGATATTCAAAAGGTTTATTTTTGTTCTTCAGGAATCAATGTTAATTTCTGGTAATACATTTCTTGAATTAATGGATGTATTAGGAATAGATAAAATAATAACTAAATAATGATTTTTTTGAAATATATCAAGTAAGTATATTTACGTATATTACACAACTTTAAGATAATGATAAAAAAATTTGTTGTCATAATACTTTAATTTTTATTGAACTAAAGGCCTTTTATATCATCAAATATTTTTGAATTTGTGTCCCTAAAAAATTATTTGATCATTCACATGTTTGTGATTTATGATCTCAATCACTCCATAAAATATTTTACTCTTTTCCTCCATGTAAAATCATTACTTCCATCCTTTGTTCTCTTTTGGGGAAACCTAGTTATATGTTACTTTGGGTAACTTTTATGGATCCATGATTATATTTTTAAGAAAATTTTGAGTATTCATTTTTATCATATGGATTTCTATGAATGAAACATTCAAGTTTTAAACATTTTATTACCCAAATTAATTTCAAGTGAGAAATTCATTTTAATGGGGTTAGAATGTAACACCCTGAGATCTTGTGAATTATTTTTTCAAATTAATTTAACCTTTTTGATGTTTTTCATTTCATACAACACTAAAAGTAGTTTAATTTATATTAATTAATTATGCATGTATTTTGTTATATTAAAAACCCAATTCAAAGTGCACTACATGAAATATAAATATTAATTTTCTCTCTATAGAACACTGAGGTTAGCTTACATTACACACGACTGACTACCCTCAACGGCATGCGTAACACACAAGACTGAGTGTTACCAAAAAATAATTTATTATTAAAATATTATTATTTAATAAGATATAATATATTTGTTAAATTTAATATTATAGTATTAAATGACTTATTTTATAATTCATTGTTTACCTATTAATTAGAAAATAATATAGAAACCCAATGATTATAAAGAGAATGACTTTATAAAAGACAATATTTATGTGAAAATGATGATTTATCTTTATAAGTTAAATTATAAACTAATAGATAATGATACTAATTAAATTTATATGTTTTATATTAAAAAATATATATGTTGTATTCATACAATTGATTTTACATGCATAATCGGAGAAAAGACCCAACATTACACAAACAAAATATATTTTTATAAAATCCGTTTTAACGCTTTTTAATGGAAAACCTATTTTAAATATAAATTTTGGAATTTTTATAAATATATTATTTAAAAAGAAAAAAAATCTTTTATATAGAAAAATAAAAATTAGGTTATGGTAATTTTTTGTTTTTTTCAATGACGTTTCATTTTCTGATGAATAGTGAAAATACTGAATTTTAATTAAAAATGTGTCATCAAATAATTTATTTATATGGGTAAATTAAATTTTAAATTGGTTTAGAAGTTTAATGTGATAATACTATTATCAATTAATCTAATTTATTTCATTGGAATCAATTTCAATCTAATATTGGGTATAAAAACATAGCAAGACATTGGATGTTTTTACATTAAATACCAGCATTGTCGTCCCATTTAGGATATTAAATTTAATTTAATTTCTGCCACTTATGTGATTAAAATTAGAAAAAAAAGATTCAATATTTTTGATAATAATAATTTATAATTTTTTTATTTTCATATTATTTATCTTACAAAAAATGTTATTAAAATAGATTAAAATTAATTACAATGATTAATTGAAAAATTTTGTTAACAATATACAAAAAAATAAATTTGAGACCCATAACGACGTAGAAACTTGTACAAAATACATTTAATGGGAATATTTTGACCCTATATTCCATTGTATATAATTTTTACCATTATTTTATCCACGTGAATTATGAAAAACGTGGGTGGATTGCACTTTCCAATGATTTACAAGTGTGTCACCCCTCCTCCACTATAAAAAAACCTTCCCTCCTCCAAAATCCTCACACATCTCAAGACACTTTGGGTCAAAATATATCTACCCGAATAGATCATAAAAATACCTCCCTATAACCTATTTATCTCACCTTTTAATAAATATATCCATGGAAACCTTTGGTGCAAACCAAAATGAGTTACCCAAAAAAGAGGTAACATTATTCCTCAAGATAATTTTTTTATTTTCTTTTTCCAATCCTTCAACTCTTCTTATTATGTGATTTTATAAAAACATTATTATAATAAATATAATAGGATGTTTTTGTGCTATGTTTTCTATCTAAACTTGTACACACTTCCATCTAGTGGGAACGAACATACTGTTTATGTGTAAGGCAAACAACTGCTTCACGGAATGATGATTTTTTTCCACCAATCATGGTGGAAATTATGATGGAAAGATATTTGTATATTATATTTATAATGTCTTTAATATTTTTTAATTATTTTAAAACACATATATTTATACATTCAATTTTTGTTAAATATGATAATTTAGTTTGAGGAAGTGTGGACTACTGCCCCTAAAAGCGATGTGATTCATTCACACACTACATGGAATGTATTAGCGATTGATTTAGTGAACATAAATGATATATAATAAATAATAATTATACTATAATATATATATATATATATCCATATATACATATATTTAATTTAATCTCTTTCTTTTAATATGATGATAAAACAGAAACAGTGTTCATGCGCACTTTTGACCTACGATCTCTGTAACACCGGAGACTTTTATGTTATATAAATCATCAAAGGAATCTTTTTCTACACACAACACTTGCTTGGATTTCTTTACACAAAATCACGACCTTCCTCGATAGCTTGCGTCGTACACAACACCGAGTTTCACTAAACAATGATATGCTAATAAAATATTATTAAAACTAGCCGTTATGAATAGTAATAACCACTTTTTGAAATTTTATAAATTTAATTTTTCAAAATGGGCTTCATTTTTGGATTCTTAATATTGAAATTAGCCTAGGGTGAAATTTTGGTATTTTTCTGAAAACCTTCAATTTTTGATGAATAGTGAAACCACTAAGTGGTAGTTGAAAAAACTAAATTTTTCATAAAACTTAATTTTATCACTTCTGTGAGTGGAATTTCGAAAATCCAAGAGACCCAGTTGACGTGAGTAAGTAAAATGTGGTTCAATAAGATGAAAATAATTTTTTGTTGAATAGTAACTTCTTACTTTTTTTACCACGGTTAAAAGTAAATAGGGTAATTAAGGGTAAAAATGATATTATTATTACCCTAACACATGTACTAATTCTATTGGACAAGTTTAATTCGACCTAAAACAAACTTAGGAATTAAATATGACCATTTAGGCCCACTTGGATTAGATTAGGACAATTATTATTAATTTATTTAAATAAGGGTTAAAATAGTTTAAATCAAAACTTTAATAATTAAATAATTTTTAATATGGGGTTATACATAAGATAAATTCGACTATAAATATTAATTAGAAATCTAAAACTATTTCATACATAATGGTATTTTATTTGTAATTTTTAGACATTAAATAATTTAATTTATTTATGACACAAAGATGATGCAGTAATTATCTTATTAATGAAATATTGACATAATTAATGTTATAAACACCAAAATAAATGTAATTTGAGACTTTTTATGAATTCCACTAATTTTCTAGGATAATATGACATGTTATTGTTGATTTAATTAACTTTTTTTGAATTAGTAATTCTGTTATGATTTTCACAAAAATCAATTACTAAATAGTGTCAAAATTGACATAAAATAGTTTTTAAAACAAATATTATATTAGTAATTGTTATTTTATTTCTAAAAATCTAAAGATCAAAAAAATGACTTAAAAAATGTTATATATATTAATATTAAACAACTTGGGGTTCGTTTGTCTTGATATAGTAATTTTATTAACCTTATAGTATAAGAACACAAGAAGACACGGTAAAAGTAAAATTATTTAACTTAATGTTAAATCTATATGATAAGGTTAAAATAGGAACCTAAACTTGTCTAAATTCTATTGGATTAGAGGAGTTCGACCCATACCCACCTTAGCTTCGAAATAAATCAATTTGGAGCTTTTTAAAACCGAACATGACTTTATAATAAAATAATATTTTTAGTTATTCCAAAGGTGCCCCTCTCCTCCCTTATAAAAGTACACCTCGTCCCTCTCTTCCTCACACCACTTTGAGCCTTCATGCTCATCAAAACCCTGTCACTTTCCCCTCTACACTTCCCTAGAGACATCCTAGAGGTCCTGGTCGTCTTCAAAGACCAAATTTAGTTCCCTAAAAGAAGGTCTCAAAGAACCACTTCAAAGAAGAGGTAATGTCTGTTACCGATTCTTTCATCTTTATTTCTTCTTCCACTTCTTCTTCTTTATTTGTTTCATTATGAAGTAATAACATCAGTATAACTCATATACTGATATGTTATTATAAGTATGAAACATCCCTATTTCACCATCTATCCATCCTACGGAAAAAGAAATCACCGCGCATGTGTACGTACGGAATACCGTCTCCACGCCGTGGTGTAATCTATTTTCCATCACCACCTTACTTGGATGGTTATAACGGTGTAAATAATGACTATATATGACTATTATAAATTGATACTAATTCTTAAATAGTATAAATACACTCCAATACAATTCCACGATCATAGGACTGATATCATCACTCGTGCGTACGTACGGAATACCGTCTCCACGATATGACGCGACTCGTTCTACATGATCTTCATTTCATAATGATTATATAAATGAATTGAATGAATTAATATGATATATATTACACTAATACCATTTTTGAAATGAGGAATCTATAAACTAAATAGAAGAATAAGAATTTATTCGACAAAACACGCATAAGAACAAAAAGTTATAAACACCCGAATTACAAGTAGAAATGAAATATTACTACTAAGAAGCTAAGAATATGACCAAATATGATATCATAAAAATAAGTATTATTATGTAATAAGTCAATAACATTATTTAAATCATTATACAGGAGGTTCGAACACTTACAATGCAAATCGGACCTAAGGTAAGGGAAATATCACAATCTCATTTTTTTATCCGAGATTGTTTATACTTTGGTATTTACTGGGTGTATTTTATCATCCACATCCATGTTTCCTCAATATGTAATATTATTTCCATCCATTTAAAACTGTTTAAATCCAATTTTACCATTTGGTGAGTTTTTAGTAAAAGATATGAAAGGAATCTTTTGACGTTTTTCATACGAGGTACTTTTTTGACTTTTCTGACAAAAGTACGAAGAATATTTTTTTAACTTATACGACATGAATGGATTTTTAAAACATTATTTCCAAGAAGCTTCATTTACAAGTTTTCATGTTTATTTTTAATCAACTTATTTTAGTTTAAAATTGTATGACATGTTAATAAAGGAAAAATGTTTTTGAAGTAGAAATGATATTTTCCTCAAGAATGGAGTTCAAGTGTTTTTATCAAAATTATTTTCCATATAAGATAATATAGGATTCTGTTTCTATCCCTATTATTACATTGATTTGATTATGTTGTGATGGAATTTTTTTTATAAATTCCTTTATCTTATATGAATTGTTTTATGATGTCATGTTGTTTAAGAATCCCATTTTTATTACATGGGTTATGCAATGATATATGATTTATGATTTCATGGCATACATAAGAATGGTACAATTATGAGATGGGTGGGACCTATATCTCCCTCCAATGCATTGGGTAAATATTATATATCTCATGAGATAGATATGGCTGGAATGTTAGGTTATACCGGTTCAGTGAAACAGGACTGAAACGAGGAGTGAACTCAGTTCAGAAAGGGACTTTGTCCACTAAGATAGTCTTGGCAGTGAGTCTTGAATAATAAGAAATGATTCTATATGATTATGTGTGTATTCCACAATGTTTTATGTTTTATGTTATGATTATTGGGATTACATTTCACTACTTAGACATTTCCCATGTTATGAAATTATGATCTCTTTTGCAGGTTAAGATTTCCAAAAGTTATGTGCTTATGTATATGATGTGATTGATATTTCGTTTTTTTACACTTACTGAGCATTTGAGCTCACCCTTTTGTATGTTTTATTTCCCCAGGTCAGGAAGAAGGTTATTAAGTAAGATATGCCAAAAGGGACTATAGATATGATGAAATAAATGGGAGACAGTGTAGACGTTTTACGAACCAGATGTTTATGTTTCCCAGTTTATAAAGACACTATACCGATATGGTTCATAAAACGTCTACACTGTCTCCCATTTATTTCATCATATCTATAGTCAATTTTGGCATATCTTACTTAATAACCTTCTTCCTGACCTGGGGAAGGAAACCATACAAAAGGTGAGCTCAAATGCTCAGTAAGGGTAAACAAAAGAAATATTAATCACATCATATTCATAAGCACGTAACTTTTGGAAATATTAACCTGCAAAAGAGATCATAATTTCATAACATGGGATAAATCATGGCAGTGAAATGTAATCACAATAATCATAACTTAAATCATGAAACTTTGTGGCATACACACATAATCACAGAAAATCATTTCTTATTAGTCAAGACTCATTGTCAAGACTATCTTAGTGGACAAAGTCCATTTCTGAACCAAGTCACCCTCGTTTCAGCCCTGTTTCACTGAACCGGTATAACCTACCGTTCCAGCCACGTATATCTCATGAGATATAAAATATTTACCCAATTCATTGGAGGGAGATATAGGTCCCACCCATCTCATAATGATACCATTCTAATGTGTGCCACGAAATCATAAATCATACATCATTGCATAACCCATGTAATAAAAATGGGATTCTTAAACAACATGACATCATAAAACAATTCATATAAGATAAAGGAATTTATAAAAATAATTGCATCACAACATAATCAAATCAATGTAATAATAGGGATAGAAATAGAATCCTATATTATCTTAGATGGAAAATAATTTTGATAAAACACTTGAACTCCATTCTTGAGGAAAATATCCTTTCTGCTTTAAAAACACTTTTCCTTTCTTAACATGTCATACAATTATAAACTAAAATAAGTTGATTAAAAATAAACATGAAATTTTTTAAAGGATTCTTCTTGGAAATAATGTTTTAATAATCCTTTCATTCCGTATAAGTTAAGAAAAACATTCTTCATACTTTTGTCGGAAAAGTCAAAAAGTACCTCGTACAAAAAATGACAAAAGATTCCTTTCATATCCTTTACTAAAAACTCTAAGAAGGGTAAAATTAGATTTAAAAAATTGTAGGTGGATGGAAATAATATTACATATTGAAAAAACATGGATGTGGATGATAAAATACACCTCAGTAAATACCAAAGTATAAACAATCTCGGATAAAAATGAGATTGTGATATTTCCCTTACCTTAGGTCCGATTTGCTTTGTAATTGTTCGAACCTCCTGTATAATGATTTAAATAATGTTATTGACTTATTCCAGAATCATACTTATTTTTATGATAACATATATGGTCATATTCTTAGCATCCTAGTAGTAATATTTCATTGCTACTTGTTATTCGGCTGTTTATAACTTTTTGTTCTTATGCGTGTCTTGTCGAATAAATTCTTATTCTTCTCTTTAGGTTATAGATACCTCATTTAAAGAACGGTATTAGTGTTATATATATCATATTCATTCATTCAATTTATTTATATAATCATTATGAAATGAAGATCATGTAGAACGAGTCGCATCACATCGTGGAGACGGTATTCCGTACGTACGCACGAGTGATGATATTGTTCCAATGATCGTGGAATTGTATTGGAGTGTATGTATACTATTTCATAATCAATATCACTTTACAATAGTCATATATAGTCATTATTTACACCATTATACCCATCCAAGTAAGGTGGTGGTGGAAAATAGATTACACCACGGCGTGGAGACGGTATTCCGTACGTGCGGAGGCGCGTTGATTTCTTTTTCCGTAGGATGTATAGATGGTGAAATAGGGTTGTTTCATACTTATAATAACATATAAGTATATGAGTGATACTTATTTTATTACTTCATAATGAAAAAACTAAAGAAAATAAGTGGGAGAAGAAATAAAGATGAAAGAATCGGTAATGGACATTACCTCTTCTTTGAAGTGCTTCTTTGAGACCTCCTTTTAGGTCACTAAAATTTGTCTTTTAAGAAGACAATGACCTCTAGGATGTCTCTAGGGAAGTGGAGAGGACAATGTGGAAGGGGTTGGCCGAGCTTGAAGGCTCAAAGTGGTGTGAGGAAGAGAGGGAGGAGGTGCACTTTTATAAGGGAGGAGAGGGGCCCCTTTGGAATAAGTAAAACTATTATTTTATTATAAAGTCAATTTCGGTTTTAAATAGCTCCAAATTGATTTATTTAGAATCAAAGGTGGGGATGGGTCTAAATCCTCTCATCCAGTAGAATTTAGACAAGTTAAGGTTCCCATTTTAACCTTATCATTTAGATTTAACCTTAAGTTAAATAATTTTACTTTTACTGTGTCTTCTTGTGTTCTTATACTATAAGGTTAATAAACATACTATAAGCAGACAAAATAACCCCAAGTTGTTTATTATTAATATATATAACCTTATCTATGTCATTTGTCCGAACCTTAGATTTTTAAGAATAAAATAACAATTACTAATATAATATTAGTTTTAAAAACTATTTTATGTCAATTTTGACACTATTTAGTAATTGATTTTTTTGAAAATCATAACAGAATTATTAGTTCTAAAAAAGTTAATTTAATCAATAATAACATGTCATATTATCCTATAAAATTAGTGTAATTCAGAAAAAGTATCAAATTACATTTATTGTGGTGTTTATAACATCAATTATGTCAATATTTCATTAATAAGATAATTACTGCATCATCTTTGTGTCATAAATAAATTAAATTATTTAATGTCTAAAAATTACAAATAAAATACAATTATGTTGGAAATATTTTTATCTTTCTAATTAATATTTATAGTTGAATTTATCTTACGTATAACCCCATATTAAAAATGATTTACTTATTAAACATTGATTTTAACTATTTTAACCCTTCTTTAAATAAATTAACAATAAATGTCCTAATCTAATCCAAGTGGGCATAATTGGTCATATTTTATTCCTATGGTTGTTTTTGGTCAAACTACACTTGTCCAATATAATTAGGACATGTGTTAGGGTAATAATAATATCATTTTTACCTTTAATTACCCTATTTACTTTTAACCGTGGTAAAAAAAAGTAAAAAGTTACTATTCACCAAAAAATTATTTTCATCTCATTGAACCACATTTTACTTACTGACATCAACCATGTCTCTCGGATTTTCGAAATTACACTCACAGAAGCGGTAAAATTACGTTTTATGAAAAATTTAGTTTTTTTAACTACCACTTAGTGGTTTCACTATTCATCAAAAATTGAAAGTTTTCAGAAAAATACCAAAATTTCACCCTAGGCTAATTTCGATATTACGAATCCAAAAATGAATTCCATTTTGAAAAATAAAATTTATAAAATTTCAAAAAGTGGTTATTACTATTCATAACGAATAGTTTTAATAATATTTTATTAGCATATCATTGTTTAGTGAAACTTGGTATTGCGTACGATGCACGCTATCAAGGAAGGTTGTGATTTCGTGTAAAGCAAGCCAAGAAAGTTTTGTGTGTAGAAAAATATTCATTTGATGATTTCTATAACATAAAAGTCTCGGGTGTTACATTCTACCCCCCTTAAAATGAATTTCACCCTCGAAATTTGTCACTTTGTAACAAACAGATGAGGATACCTCTCCCTCATCATATCCTCAAGCTCCCATGTAGCTTCTTCTAATTGGTGGTTCCTCCATAAAACTTTCACCAATCGAGTGGTCTTGTTTCGTAGGAATTTTTCGCTACGATCCAGAATATCTATCAGTTGGTCTTCATAAGAAAGATCTTGATCCAGCGGTACAACTTCTGAGTTGAGTACATGTGAAGGATCAGGTATGTACTTTCTTAGGAGAGATAAATGGAACACATCGTGAACTTGAGAGAGATTCGGTGGAAGCTCCAATCGGTAAGCTACCTTCCCAACACGATCCAGTATTTCAAAAGGACCTATATATCTAGGTCTCAACTTCCCCTTCTTTCCAAATCTCATAACCCTCTTCCAGGGGGATATTCGTAAGAACACTTTATCACCCACTTCAAACTCTAGGTCTTTTCTTCGGTTGTCGGCATAACTTTTCTGTCGACTCTGAGCTGCTCTTATGTGTTTTGGAATAGGTCTGACCTTTTCTGCCATTTCATCAACGAGATCAGGTCCTAATAGCTTTCTTTCCCCAACTTCATCCCAGCAAGTTGGAGTCCTGCATTTCTTTCCATAGAGAGCTTCATAAGGAGCCATCTGAATACTGTATTGAAAACTATTATTATAAGAAAATTACACCAAAGGTAGGTGTTGATCCCAACAGCCTTTGAAATCCATAGAGCAAGCTCTCAACATATCTTCTAGAGTTTGAATTGTTCTCTCAGACTGACCGTCTGTCTGAGGATGATAAGCAGTGCTGAAACATAACTCTGTATCCAGAGTATGCTAAAGACTTCGCTAGATCATTGAGGTAAACCTCGGATCCCGATCAGATATAATAAAAAGTGGTACTCCATGAAATCTTACCACTGCCTTTACATATATCCTGGCAAGCTGATCCAGAGAGAAATCCTCTCTAATAGCAATGAAGTGTGCAGAATTTGTAAGACGATCAACTATGACCCAGATAGCATTATTGCCTTTGGATGTTTTAGGAAGTCTTGTGACAAAGTCCATAGTGATGTTTTCCCATTTCAATTTGGGTATGGGTAATGGTTGTAGCATCCCCTTAGACTTCTGTCTCTCAGCTTTAACTTGCTGACAAACCAAGCATCGAGAGACATATTCAGCAACATCTCTTTTCATGCCATCCCACCAGAAGTACTCTTTCAGGTCCCTATACATCTTCATGCTTCCAGGATGAATAGATAATGAAGAACTATGAGCATCATCCAGCAGCTCCTTCTTTAATTCGGGGATGGGAGGAACACAAACCCGATTCCTGAACTTTATTATCCCATCACAATCATGGTTGAATTCAGGAACATTTCTCACCTTCTTTTGTAACTCAACATCTTCTTTTTGTGCCTCTTTAATCTTCACATGTATAGATGGTTGAACATTCATTTGAGAAAGATACGATTTTTCCCCTTTCATTATAATTCCAAGATCCATCCTTTGTAAATCCATAAATATTGGATCTTTTGTGATCCTCATCATGGACAAACTGGCATGGTCTTGTCGACATAATGCATCTGCCACCTTGTTTGCTTTCCCAGGGTGGTAATGGATTGAGCAGTCATAATCCTTAATCAGCTCCAACCATCTTCTTTGACGCATATTCAGCTCCTTTTGTCTGAAAATATACATTAAACGTTTATGATCAGTATAAATGTCACACCTTTCTCCATAAAGATAATGCCTCCAAATCTTTAATGCAAATATTACCGCAGCTAACTCCAAATCATGAGTTTGGTAATTTTGCTCATGTATTTTCAACTGTCGTGAGGCATAAGCTATCACCATATCATTTTTCATAAGAACACACCACAATCCCTTCTTGGATGCATCACTGTAGATCACAAACCTTTCTCCACTACAAGGCAGTGTGAGCACAGTTGCACTAGATAACCTTCTTTTCAACTCCTTGAAATTCTCTTCACATTCCTCCGTCCAAACAAACTTAACTCCTTTCCGAGTCAACTTGGTGAGTGGATTAGATAATCATGAAAAATATTTTACAAAACGTCGGTAATATCCAGCCAAACCATGAAAACTTCGGATCTCGGTTACTGTTGTTGGTCTCGACCATCTTTCGATAACCTCTGTTTTTGCTGGATCTACAGATATCCCCTCTTTTGAGATTATGTGACCCAAAAATGACACTTTTTGATGCCAAAATTCACACTTGGTAAATTTGGCATAAAGCATCTCCTTTCTCAGGGTCTTCAATATAATTCTCAAGTGATCTTCATGTTCTTCCTTGCCCTTTGAATAGACAATAATATCGTCTATAAAGACTACCACAAATTGATCAAGATAGTTTCTAAAGACTCTATTCATCAGATCCATGAAGATATCAGGGGAATTAGTAAGACCAAATGGCATCACTATAAATTCATAGTGTCCATACCTTGTACGGAAAGCTGTCTTTGGTATATCCTCCCTTCTGACCCTTAATTGATGATACCCTGAACAAAGATCAATCTTGGAAATGTATTGAGCTCCGCGTAGTTGGTCAAATAAGTCATCAATGCATGGGAGAGGATATTTATTCTTGATAGTGATCTTGTTAAGTTCTCGATAATCAATGCAGAGCCTCATTGATCCATCTTTCTTCTTAACAAACAGAACAGGTGCTCCCCAAGGTGACTCAATAGGGCGTATGAACCCCTTATCAAGATTCTCTTGGAGTTGCTTCTTCAATTCATGCAACTCATTTGGGGCCATTCTATAAGGTGTCTTTGAAACAGGCAAAGCACCCGGTACAAGTTCTATTGAAAACTCAACTTCACGATTCGGTGGAAGCCCCGGTAATTCCTCAGGAAAGACATCATCAAAATCCCGTACAATGGGAATATTCTTAATCGTGAGTTTCTCACCAACCATTTGAGATAAATAACCTTCATTTAGTGGAATCAATACCCATAAAATGGAAGAAATTTCCACTGGAAGGTTATGTTCATCCTTGCATCTATAGATGATCATAAATTTATCTGGAATATGAAATGTGACTTCCCTTCTTTGGCAATTGATATGAGCTCCATGTAGAAAAATCCAATCCATGCCAAGAATCACATCAAATTCCACAATAGGAAGGATCACAAGATTTGCAGGAAGCACTTTCCCACAAACTTCAATCGGAGAAGAATTATATTCTTTTGATGCGACTGTTGTGACATTAGGTGTTGTCACAGCTAACTCAACATCTAAATGTTGAGGTAATATGGTGATACCCTTAGAAAATTATTCAGAAATAAAGGAGTGGGTGGATCCAGAATCAAATAAAACATTTTCTACCTTAGAGTGGATGGTAAGTGTACCTTTCACCACATCGTTATCTTACTCTACATCTCTGATAGAAGTTGCATGTGACTTTCCTTTGTCTTTAGCCTTAAGAGTTTGTTGACGTCGACCATCATCATCAACCCTTGGATTAGGGAATTTATTGGCATAATGTCCCATCTCCTTGCACTTGAAACATTGAAGTGTAGTAGGTTTATTCTGTGCATCCCTTCCTTTGTTTGCATCACTAGACATCTTCTTCCCATCATCGCGGCATTCAAATGCCCGATGACCTTCTTTTCCACATTTGAAATATTTACTTGTCCCTTTAAGACAACTCCCTCCATGTTTCTTTCCACACTTTGAGCATAAGGGAAAGCTCATCTTCTTTTTAGTGTGCTCTTTAGATTTTCCTTTGAATTCCATTTTACTCTTCTTATCAAACCCATATGACTGATGGGTTACTCCAATATCCATCTCAAATTTGAGAGCACATCGAACAATTTCTTGTAGCTATTGAAGTACCTTATGGCTAACGCCCTTTGAAGACTTGTTTTTAAGCCACTAAAGAATTGATCGACCTTACTCTTAGGTTGTGTAATAATACCAGAAGCATACCTTGAAAGTCTTGTAAAATTTGCTTCATAGGTACCAACAGATTCATCATCCTTTTGCTTCAGTTCAAGAAACTCTTTCTCCATCTTTTGCGGAATATTTAGTACATAGCAAAAACAAACACACAAGGACCGTAATATTTTAGTGTCTTTGGAAACGTGGAATATAATCTTCTAGTCTTGGTGAAAGATCTTCAACATCTCCCATAAAGATATTCTTTTTTTAAACCTAAATCCTTTCTTTATGTTCAGGGGAAAAAACATAAAAGGGTGAGCTCAAATGCTCAGTAAGGGTAAACAAAAGGAATATCAATCACGTCATATTCATAAGAACATATATTTTGGAAATCATAACCTGCAAAAGAGATCATAATTTCATAACATGGGATAAATCATTGTAGTGAAATGTAATCCCATTAATCATAACATAAAACATGAAACTTTGTGGCATACACACATAATCATAGAGAATCATATATTATTAGTCGAGACTCATTTCCAAGACTATCTTAGTGGACAAAGTCCATTTCTGAACCGAGTCACCCTCGTTTCAGTCCTGTTTCACTGAACCGGTATAACATACCATTCCAGCCATGTCTATCTCATGAGATATAAAATCTTTACCCAATGAATTGGAGGGAGATATAGGTCCCACCCATCTCATAATGATACCATTCTTATGTGTGCCACAAAATCATAAATCATACATCATTGCATAACCCATGTAATAAAAATGGGATTCTTAAACAACAAAAAATCATAAAACAATTCATATAATATAAAGGAATTCATAAAAATAATTCCATCACAACATAATCAAATCAATGTAATAATAGGGATAGAAACATAACCCTATATTATCTTAGATGGAAAAGAATTGATAAAACACTTGAACTCCATTCTTGAGGAAAATAACATTTCTACTTCAAAGAACATTTTTTATTTCTTAACTTGTCATGAAATTTTAAACTAAAAGAAGTTGATTAAAAATAAACTTGAAAACTTGTAAAAGAATATTTTTGGAAATAATGTTTTAAAAATCCATTCTTGCCGTATATGTAAAAAAAACATTCTTCCCGTACTTTTTTCGGAAAAGTCAAAAAGTACCTCGTACGAAAAACGACAAAAGATTCCTTTCATATATTTTAATAAAAACTCACCAAAGGGTAAAATTGGATATAAACTATTGTAGGTGGATGGAAACAATATGACATATTGAGGAAACATTTATGTGGATGATAAAATACACCCCAGTAAAATCCAAAGTATAAACAATCTCGGATAAAAATGAGATTGTGATATTTTCCCTTACCGTATGTCTGATATGATTTGTACATATCTGAACCTACTGTATAATGATTTAAATAATGTCATTAACTTATTAAAGAATCATATTCATTTTTATTATATCATATATGGTTCACTTATGACTTTATATTACCCGTTCTTTTGTAAGTTCCATTTTAAAGAAGCATTTTGGGTAAAATCATTTCATTTATCATAGGTGTTAGGACTTGTTGTTCATGAAATTATTATTACTTATATCATGATTTAATTGCTTCCATAATATAAAATATGATTTATATATCATATATATTCAGTATATATATATATAATAGATAGATAAATGAAATGAAACACACCGTTCATGGAGACGGTAGTCCGTACGTACGCATTAACGATGTTTTCCTTTCCTTATTGTCTTGAATGGAAGTAAGTAGATGACATACATATATATACATAAATCCAGTAGATTTAACATGTCATATATTTCATTATTATTCATTATATATACTTTATAATCATTCATGAATGGTTAATGTGGAGAATGAATCTCATCGCGTCGTGGAGACGGTAGTCCGTACGTACGCACGAGCGATGATATCGTTCCCATGGTCGTGGAATTGTGTTGAAGTGTATGTATACTATTTCAGTATTAATATCACTTTATAATAATCATATATAGTTACTCATTACACCATTATACCCATCCAATTAAGGTGGTGGCGGAAAGTAGATTACACCATGGCGTGGAGACGGTATTCCGTACGTACGCACGCGCGGTGATTTCCTTTTTCCGTAGGATGGATAGAAGGTTAATTAGAGTTGTTTCATATTTATAATAACATATCAGTATATAAGAAATACTGATGTTATTACTTTATCATTAATAAACCAAAGAAGAAGAAGTTGAAGAAGAATGAAATTGAAAAAGGTCAGTAATGGATATTACCTCTTTTTGACGCGCCTTCACTTAACCTCCACTTAAAGAACTAAGGATGGTGTTTGAAGAAGACCAGAACCACTAGGATGATACTAGGGAAGTGGAGAAGAGATTTTGGCAGGGGTTGGAAGAGCTTGAATGCTCAAATTGGTGTGAGGAGGAGAGGGAGGAGGTGCCCTTTTATAAGGAAGGAGAGGGTCACCTTAGGAAAATCTCAAAATTTTATTTTATATTAAGGTCAAATTCGGTTTATAATGGTTCTAAAGGGTCTTATTTCAAAGATAAAGTGGGGATGGGTCGGAATCCCTTAATACAATACGATTTAGACAAGTTTAGGTTATTATTTTAACCTTATCAATTAGATTTAACTCTAAGTTAAATAATTTAACTTTTACTGTGTCTTTTTATTTTCTTACACTGTATGGTTAATAAACTTACCATAACAAGACAAACGAACCCCAAGTTGTTTATTATTAATGTATATATCCTTATATAAGTCATTTGGCCGAACCGTAGATTTTTTAGGAATTAAATAACAATTAACAATATAATATTTGTTTTAAAAACTAATTTATGTCAATTTTGATACTATTTGGTACATGATTTTTATGAAATTCATAACAGAATGATAAGTTCGAAAAAGTTACTTATATCAACAAACACATGTCATATTAACCAAGAAAATTTATTTAAGTCATAAAAAGTCTCAAATTACATTTATTTGGTCATTTATAACATCAATTACGTCAATATTTCATTAATAAGAAAATTACTGCATCATCTTTGTGTCATAATAAATGATAATTATTTAATCCATAAAAATTAGAAATAAATTCTTATGATGTAGATAATTGTATTAGATTTCTGGATACTATTCATTTTCGAAGTTTCATTAAGTTTATCACTAAATTAAAATTATTATACTTATAAGATTTAAGAAAGTGACATGTTGTCACATTCTTTGGTTTTAATAAAAATTAAATTACTTTAATGAACAGAAGTCCATAAAATGAATCTAATCCGACCCTTAGGTTATATGGGTCTACATTTTTCCATCCAATAGGATTTTTCCAAGTGTTAGGGTAATTTTATAATCTTATATTTACCCTTAATTACACGATTTACCTTTAACTATAGTAAATAAAATATACCGTAGTTACTATTCACAATGCCCAAAAATAAAAAGTATCTTATTAACATAATTTGGACCCACTGATTCCAAATATGGAATCCAATTTTCCAAATTCAATACAAAAAAAATATGTAGAAATTAAATTAAAATTAATCATGTTGTCGAAAGAAAACGAGTTTTTCTTTAAAACATTGCAAAAGATTGAATTGAATTAACCAACGAATTCAAGGTAAAATCAATGCTAATTAAATAAATTATATTAAATGGTAAAAATATATTCTATTTATACTTTAAAACCATTCAATATTATAATTTAACCACATAATATATTACGATGAAAAAAGTTGTTTTTAATTAAAATATAGCGTGTTTTTACTATTCATTAAAATATAAAAGTTATCTGAAAAATATCAAAACATTATCTAATGTAAATTTTTATATCCTGATTCAAAAGAAGAATTTTATTTTTTCAAATTGAACTTATAAACATGTCAAAAAATAGATTTAATGTGGGTGCACCATCAAAAGGCAGCAAAACTGCATTTTTTTTAAAAATACTTATTTTACCCGAAAAATTTATTTTGTTCTTATACCATGTTATGGAAGTGTGTAAGATAAATAATAATGTTATAAAATTCAAAATTTAGTTAACACTATTCATAATGGCTAGTTTATAACAATATTATAATAATATATTGTTGTTTAGTAAAACCTAGTATTGCGTACAAGACACGCTATCGAGGATGGTCGCGATTGCGTGTAATGCAAGCCAAGTTAGGGTTGCATGTAGTGCACAACTCCTTTGTTGTTGCATATAAAAGAATCCAACGATATTTTATTTATACATTGAATATATATATATATATACACTCAATGTTGCGTTGAATAACTTCTATCAAAAGAACTTGAAATTGTGTGTAACAAGAGCTAAGAAAAGTGTTGTGTATACTACAAGCTAATACAGTGTTGCGTATAGTGCATGATAATCTTGGTGTAGAATACAACACAAGAAATTAATGAAATTAAAAGAATATTTTTCATAAAATCTTGGGGTGTTACAATCTGCCCCCCTTAAAATGAATTTCGCCCTCGAAATTCATCGGGGTTATAAATAGTTTACTACTCGAAATTTTGTTTAATAGAAACCCACATCGTAAAAAGGAATACCAAAACATGGATTTAAAAACTAAAGTATGAAATGTAATGGTTACCCAAATTAACTCATCACTGGGTTTCCACGTAGGAGAACATAGGTGAAAATATGGATATTGAAGAAAAATCTAACCACTAAGTTCTGATGGAGAGTGGTAGAGAACATGGCTATGGAAAAGCAAACAATCACAAAGACATATATTTGTGATGATCTAGGGTAACATCTGATTCATCGGATATAAGGGCACTAGGAAATCATTTTTCTGGTTTTCAAGATCATTTCCCTAAAGATGAAGATTTTGAATTAGAATAAATACTTACTTTATTTTGGTACAATCTCACTGTTTTTCGTGCTTTGAACAATTTCCACTTCATCTCTTAAAAAAATGAAGTTGAATTTGTTATTCATGAAGTGTTAATAGATCATGTGATAGAATGATGGGTCATTCCATCTATTTCAAACAAAAGGTTATAAAAGTTATCAAAAATATATAAGTCCATCTATAGTGAGATTAATCATATATGGCTCCTAAAATGGACTTATACTTCATATATCATACAGCTTCATAAAAGTAAACTAGTTTCTACTAACCAGTGAATTTATGTAGGCCAGTGGTATGCGATAAAGGCCCATCACACTTTAGTTGTGGGTTCGATTCCCACATCCTTGGCCGACGCGATGGGTTGTCGCACATCCTGCAGGTTGTCCTTTTTCTAAAACTACATTATTATAACATCCCATCAACAATATCAAAAAAAAAAGTTTTATCCTTAAACAATACTAACTTATGTCCAACATAATCCATTCCAATCTTTAGGATTATCTAAAATACATCGGTCCAAGCTCATAGTATAAAGAAAATGATCACGCGAATACCATCATTTATCCCCCATATATCATAAGATATATCTTGTTGGTCAAATTACAAACATGTGAATAACTCAATCATGTATTCCCTTGAAGAATGAATACCCATTGAACCTTAGTGAAAACATGAATGCAGTCAAAAGATAACTCTTTCCACATACCAAAATCAAAAAATTCTATATACTCAAACCATGATATAACCTTCTCCTTATATCATTCATGAGCTCATGAATACTATAAAACATTTAATTTTATCCTTATCCCTTCATTATGCACATATCATCTACATTCCAAAAATATCTGAATAACCTTTCATGGATACTGGTACCATTAATCATACACTTTCAAAACTCAAGGAAATACAATAGTGTAACAATCCTTAGATGTCTCTTTATTCCATAGTACCATGAGAATACTTATACAACATTACACATGATAAACATGTAATCATTCCTCTACATTCTTAAACCATTGACCGAGCTTCAACAATTCTTTCATCTCACATATCATTTGTAGTCTCTTCATCATCATCAACATAAATACTAACCATACGACCATACTAATTCTCTTCATGAGACTTTCCCTTAGGGCATTGGTTTGCATAATGCCCGTACATTCCACATTTAAAACATTTAACCATTGTTGATGTCGTAGCAATACCATTATCCTCATCCCTGGTGTTAACTTAACCTTTTCCTTTGCACTTACAGGCTTTGTGTCCTTCTTTTCCACACCCAAAGCATCTTCTAGTTCCTTTGAAACATTCTCCTTGATGCCTCTTCCCACATGATTTACATAGGGGAAATTGAACTTTCTTTCCTTTATGATCATCATGAAACTCCATATTTCTCTTATTAGCTGAGTCAGGAAACTTACCAAATTTTACTTTATTGATCATATTATGATATTGCTGATTCGGAATAATAATGATGTTTCGACTTCCAAATCCCATTTCATTTGGTTTCTCATGAAGAATATCATTCCATTTTCCATCATATCCTCCATTATCGTGAATCATCTTATTTCCAGCCATTTTCTAAAACCCAAAAAGAATACTGTGAGAGGAAAAAATCATAATAAAGGGGGAGTAACTTCAATATCTAACATCTTTGGTTTAATCTAATATCGTTACCATAGTTCTAGGACTATATCCTATACGTATACTTATCCTTAGATACATCCCTAGACATACCTTAGAAATATCTCTACGGATCTCACTAGCGTTTTCGCATCCCAGTTTCCAAAGGTTGACTAAACTTTTCCTCTGATACCAACTATAGAGACCCGAAGCTTGACGTACATTGACATTACATTACTTTTGCGTAATATTTAGTACATAAGAAAAACACACACACAAGGACCGTAATAGTTTAGTGTCTTTGGAAACTCGGAATATAATCTTCTAGTCATGGTGAAAGATCTTCAACATCTCCCATAAAGATATTCTTTTTTTTAAACCTAAATCTTTTCTTTATGTCCTGGGGAAAAAAACATAAAAGGGTGAGCTCAAATGCTCAGTAAGGGTAAACAGAAGAAATATCAATCACGTCATATTCATAAGAACATATCTTGTGGAAATCTTAACCTGCAAAAGAGATCATAATTTCAAAACATGGGATAAATCATAGTAGTGAAATGTAATCCCAATAATCATAACGTAAAACATGAAACTTTGTGTCATACACACATAATCATATAGAATCATATCTTATTAGTAAAGACTCATTGCCAAGACTATATTAGTGGTCAAAGTGCATTTCTGAACCGAGTCACCCTCGTTTCAGTCCTGTTTTACAGAACCGGTATAACCTACAATTCCAGACATGTCTATCTCATGATATATAAAATCTTTACCCAATGCATTGGAGGAAGATATAGGTCCCACCCATCTCATAATGATACCATTCTTTTGTGTGCCACAAAATCATAAATCATACATCATTGCATAACCCATGTAATAAAAATGGGATTCTTAAACAACATGACATCATAAAACAATTCATATAAGATAAAAGAATTCATAAAAATAATTCCATCACAACATAATCAAATCAATGTAATAATAGGGTAGAAACAGAACCCTATATTATCTTAGATGGAAAATTTTTTTGATAAAACACTTGATATCCATTCTTGAGGAAAATATCCTTTCTACTTCAAAGAACATTTTTCCTTTCTTAACATGTCATAAAATTTTAAACTAAAAGAAGTTGATTAAAAATAAACTTGACAACTTGTAAAGGAAGCTTCTTGGAAATAATTTTTTAAAAATCCATTCATGTGGTATAAGTAAAAAAAACATTCTTCCCGTACTTTTGTCGGAAAAGTCAAAAAGTACCTCGTACGAAAAACGACAAAAGATTCCTTTCATATCTTTTAATAAGAACTCACCAAAGGGTAAAATTGGATATAAACTATTGTAGGTGTATGGAAACAATATTACATATTGAGGAAACATGTATGTTGATGATAAAATACACCCCAGTAAATACCAAAGTATAAACAATCTCGGATAAAAATTAGATTGTGATATTTTCCCTTACCTTATGTCCGATATGATTTGTATGTATCCGAAACTCCTGTATAATGATTTAAATAATGTCATTAACTTATTACAGAATCATATTCATTGTTATGATATCATATATGGTTCACTTATGACTTTATATTACCTGTTCTTTTGTAAATTCCATGTTAATGAAGCGTTTTGTGTAAAATCGTTTCATTTATCATAGGTGTTTGGACTTGTTGTTCTTGATATTATTATTACTTATATCATGATTTACTTACTTCCAGAATATAAAATATGATTTATATATCATATATATTCAGTATATATATATATATCATAGACAGATAAATGAAATGAAACACACCGTTCATGGAGACGGTAGTCCATACGTACTCAGGAACGATGTTTTCCTTTCCTTATTGTCTTGAATGGAAGTAAGTAGATGAAATATATATATACATAAATACAGTAGATTTACCATGTCATATATTTCATTATTATTAATTATATATTCTTTATAATCATTCTGGAGTGGTTAACATGGATAATGAATCTCATAGCGTCGTGGAGACAGTAGTCGATACGTACGCACGAGCGATGATATCGTTCCCATGGTCGTGGAATTGTGTTTAAGTGTATGTATACTATTTAAGTATCAATATCACTTTATTATAATCATATATAGTTACTCATTACACCATTATACCCATCCAATTAAGGTGGTGGCGGAAAATAGATTACACCACGGCGTGGAGACGGTATTCCGTACGTACGCACGGGCGGTGATTTCCTTTTTCCGTAGGATGGATAGAAGGTTAATTATAGTTTTTTAATATTTATAATAACATATCATTATATAAGAAATAATTATGTTATTAAGGTATCATTAATAAACTAAAGAAGAAGAAGTTGAAGAAGAAAGAAATTGAAAAAGATTGGTAATGGATATTACCTCTTTTTGACACGCCTTCACTTAAACTCCACTTAATGAACTAAGGATGGTCTTTGAAGAAGACCAGGACCTCTAGGATGATACTAGGTAAGTGGAGAAGATATTTTTGCAGGGTTTGGTAGAGCTTGAATGCTCAAATTGGTGTGAGGAGGAGAGGGAGGAGGTGCCCTTTTATAAGGAAGGAGAGGGGCACCTTAGGAAAATCTCAAAATAATATTTTATATTAAGGTCAAATTCGGTTTATAATGGTTCTAAAGGGTCTTATTTAGAATATAAAGTGGGGATGGGTCAAAATCATTTCATCCAATAGGATTTATACAAGTTTAGGTTATTATTTTAACCTTATCAATTAGATTTAACTCTAAGTTAAATAATTTAACATTTACCGTGTCTTTTTGTTTTCTTACACTATATGGTTAATAAACTTACCATAACAAGCCAAAGGAACCCCAAGTTGTTTATTATTAATATATATATCCTCATCTAAGTCATTTTGCAGAACCTTAAATTTTTTAGGAATTAAATAACAATTAATAATATAATATTTGTTTTAAAAACTAATTTATGTCAATTTTGACACTATTTGGTACATGATTTTTATGAAATTCATAACAGAATGATAAGTTCTTACCAAGTTACTTATATCAACAATAACATGTAATATTAACCTATAAAATTAATTCAAGTCATAAAAAGTCTCAAATTATATTTATTTGGGCATTTAAAACATCAATTATGTCAATATTTCATTAATAAGATAATAACTGCATCATCTTTGTGTCATAATAAATGATAACTATTTAATCCCTAAAAATTCTAAATAAATTCCTATGATGTAGATAATTGTATTAGATTTCTGGAGACTATTCTTTTTCTAAGTTTCATGAAGTTTATCACAAAAGTAAAATTATTATACTTATAAGCTTTAAGAAAGTGACATGTTGTCACATTCTTTGGTTTTAATAATAATGAAATTATATTCATAGACAAAAGTCCATAAAATTAATCTAATACGACCCTTAGGTCATATGGGTATACTTTTGGCCATCCAATAGGATTTTTACAAGTGTTAGGGTGATTTTATAATCTTATATTTACCCTTAATTACCCGATTTACCTTTAACAATAGTAAATAAAATTTACCATAGTTACTATTTACAATGCCCAAAAATAAAAAGTAGATTATTAACATAATTTGGACCCAATGATTCCAAATATGGAATCCATTTTTCCAAATTCAATACACAAAAGATGCAGAAATTAAATTAAAATTAACCCCGTTGTCGAAAGAAAACAGGTTTTTTTTAAACATTGCAAAAGATTGAATTGATTTAACCTACGAATTCAAGGTAAAATCAATGCTAATGACATAAATTATATTAAATGGTAAAAATATATTCTATTTATACTTTAAAACCATTCAATATTATAATTTAACCACAAAATATATTATGAGGAAAAAAGTTGTTTTTAATTAAAATATAGCATGTTTTTACTATTCATTAAAATATGAAAGTTATCTGAAAAATATCAATACTTTATCTAATGTAAATTTTTATATCCTGATTCAAAAGAAGAATTTAATTTTGTCAAATTGAACTTATAAACATGTCAAAAACTAGATTTAAAGTGGGTGCGCCATCAAAAGGCGGCAAAACTGCATTTTTTGAAAAATACTTATTTTACCCGAAAAATTTATTTTGTTCTTATACCATGTTCTAGAAATTTGTAAGATGAATAATAATGTTATAAAATTCAAAATTTATTTAAAACTATTCATAACGTCTATTTCATAACAATATTATAATTATATATCGTTGTTTAGTAAAACCTGGTATTGCGTACAAGACACGCTATCGAGGAAGGTCGCGATTGAATGTAATGCAAGCCAAGTCAGGGTTGCGTGTAGTCCACAACTCTTTTGTTGTTTCGTATAACAGAATCCAACCATATTTTATTTATACATTGAATATATATATATATACACTCAATGTTGCGTAGAATAACTTCTATCAAAAGAACTTGAAATTGTGTGTAACAAGAGCCAAGAAAAGTGTTGCGTATACTGCAAGCTAATACAGTGTTGCGTATAGCGCAAGATAATCTTGGTGTAGAGACCCGAAGCTTGACGTACATGGACATTACATTACTTTTGAAGAATAATTAGTGCATAACAAAAACACACACACAAGGATCGTAATAGTTTAGTGTCTTTGGAAACTCAGAATATAATCTTCTAATCATGTTGAAAGATCTTCAACATCTCCCATAAAGATCTTCTTTTTTTTAATACCTAAAACCTTTCTTTATATCCTGGGGAAAATAAAACATAAAAGGGTGAGATCAAATGCTCAGTAAGCGTAAACAAAAGAAATATCAATCACATCATATTCATAAGAACATAACATTTTGGAAATCTTAACCTGCAAAAGAGAGCATAATTTCATAACATGGGATAAATCATGGCAGTGAAATGTAATCACAATAATTATAACATAAAACATGAAACTTTGTGGAATACACAAATAATCATAGAGAATCATTTATTATTAGTCAAGACTCATTTCCAAGACTATCTTAGTGGACAAAGTCCATTTCTGAACCGAGTCACCCTCGTTTCAGTCTTATTTCACTGAACTGGTATAACTTATCGTTCTAGCCATATCTTTCTCATGAGATATAAAATCTTTACCCAATGAATTGTAGGGATATATAGGTCTCACCCATCTCATAATGATATCATTCTTATGTGTGCCACAAAATCATAAATCATACATCATTGCATAACCCATGTAGTAAAAATGGGATTCTTAAACAACATGACATCATAAAACAATTTATATAAGATAAAGGAATTCATAAAAGTAATTCCATCACAACATAGTAAAATCATTGTAATAATATGTAGAGAAACAGAACCCTTTATTATCTTATATGGAAACTAATTTTGATAAAACACTTGAACTCCATTCTTGAGGAAAATGTCCTTTCAACTTCAAAAACATTTTTCCTTTCTTAACATGTCATACAATTTTAAACAAAAATAAGTTGATTAAAAATAAACTTGAAAACTTGTAACGGAAGCTTCTTGGAAATAATGTTTTAAAAATCCATTCATGCCGTATAAGTAAAAAAACATTCTTCTCGTACTTTTGTCGGGAAAGTCAAAAAATACCTCATACGAAAAACGACAAAAGATTCCTTTCATATCCTTTACTAAAAACTCACCGAAGGGTAAAATTGGATTTAAACAATTTCAGATGGATGGAAATAATATTACATAATGAGGGAACATGGATGTGGATGATAAAATACACCCTAGCGAATGCCAAAGAATAAACAATCTCGGATAAAAATGAGATTGTGATATTTTCCCTTACCTTATGTCCGATATGCTTTGTACATATTCGAACCTCCTGTATAATGATTTAAATAATGTCATTAACTTATTACAGAATCTTATTCATTGTTATGATATCATATATGGTTCACTTATGACTTTATATTACCCGTTATTTTGTAAATTCCATGTTAAAGAAGCGTTTTGGGTAAAATCGTTTCATTTATCATAGGTGTTTGGAATTGTTGTTCTTGACATTATTATTACTTATATCATGATTTACTTACTTCAAGAATATAAAATATGATTTATATATCATATATATTCAGTATATATATATATATAATTGATAGATAAATGAAATGAAACACACCGTTCATGGAGACGGTAGTCCGTACGTACGCATGAACGATGTTTTCCTTTCCTTATTGTCTTGAATGGAAGTAAGTAGATGAAATATATATATACATAAATCCAATAGATTTAACATGTCATATATTTCATTATTATTCATTATATATACTTTATAATCATTCTGGAATGGTTAACATGGATAATGAATCTCATCGCATCGTGGAGATGGTAGTCCGTACGTACGCACGAGCGATGATATCGTTCCCATGGTCGTGGAATTGTGTTGAAGTGTATGTATACTATTTCAGTATCAATATCACTTTATAATAATCATATATAGTTACTCATTACACTATTATACCCATCCAATTACGGTGGTGGCGGAAAATAGATTACACCATGGCGTGGAGACGGTATTCCGTACGTACGCACGCGAGGTGATTTCCTTTTTCCGTAGGATGGATAGAAGGTTCATTAGAGTTTTTTCATTTTTATAATAACATATAAGTATATAAAAAATACTTATGTTATTACTTTATCATGAATAAACTAAAGAAGAAGAAGTTTAAGAAGAAAGAAATTGAAAAAGATCGGTAATGGATATTACCTCTTTTTGACGCGCCTTCACTTAACCTCCACTTAAAGAACTAAGGATGGTCTTTTAAGAAGACCAGGACCTCTAGGATGATACTATGGAATTGGAGAAGATATTTTCACAGGGGTTGGCCGAGCCTGAATGCTCAAATTGGTGTGAGATAGGAGAGGGAGGAGGTGCACTTTTATAAGGGAGGAGAGGGGCACCTTAGGAAAATCTCAAAATATTATTTTATATTAAGGACAACTTCGGTTTATAATGGTTAAAAAGGGTCTTATTTCAAAGCTAAAGTAGGGAGGGGTCAAAATCCTCTCATACAATAGGATTTAGACAAGTTTAGGTTATTATTTTAACCTTATCAATTAGATTTAACTCTAAGTTAAGGTCTTTTTCTTTTCTTACACTATATTGTTAATAAACTTACCATAACAAGCCAAACGAACCCCAAGTTGTTTATGATTAATATATCTATCCTTATCTAAGTCATTTGGCCGAGCCTTAGATTTTTTAGGAATTAAATAACAATTAATAATATAATATTTGTTTAAAAACTAATTTATGTCAATTTTGACACTATTTGGTACATGATTTTTATGAAATTCATAACAGAATGATAAGTTCGAAACAAGTTACTTATATCAACAATAACATGTTTTATTAACCTAGAAAATTAATGTAAGTCATAAAAAGTCTCAAATTACATTTATATGGGCATTTATAACATCAATTATGTCAATATTTCATTAATAAAACAATTACTGCATCATCTTTGTGTCATAATAAATGATAATTATTTAATCCTTAAAAATTCTAAATAAATTACTATAATGTCGATAATTGTATTAGCTTTCTAGAGACTATTCATGTTCGAAGTTTCATTAAGTTTATCACTAAATTAAAATTAATATACTTATAATATTTAAGAAAGTGACATGTTGTCCCATTCTTTGGTTTTAATAATAATTAAATTATTTTAATGGAAAAAAGTCCCTAAAATAAATCTAATCCGACCCTTAGGTTATATGGGTCTACTTTTAGCCATCCAATAGGATTTTCCCAAGTGTTAGGGTAATTTTATAATCTTATATTTACCCGTAATTACCTGATGTACCTTTAAATATTGTAAATAAAATTTACCGTAGTTACTATTCACAATGCCCAAAAATAAAAAGTAGCTTATTAATATAATTTGGACCCACTGATTCCAAATATGGAATCCATTTTTCCAAATTCAATACACAAAAGATGCAGAAATTAAATTAAAATTAATCCCGTTGTCGAAAGAAAACGGGTTTTTCTTTAAAACATTGCAAAAGATTGAATTGATTTAACCTATGAATTCAAGGTAAAATCAATGCTAATGACATACATTATATTAAATGGTAAAAATATATTATATTTATACTTTAAAACCATTCAATATTATAATTTAACCACATAAGATATTACGATGAAAAAATTTGTTTTTAATTAAAATATAGCGTGTTTTTACTATTCATTAAAATATGAAAGTTATCGGAAAAATATCAAAACTTTATCTAATGTAAATTTTTATATCCTGATTCAAAAGAAGAATTTTATTTTGTCAAATTTAACATATAAACATGTCAAAAACTCGATTTAAAGTGGGTGCTCCATCAAAAGGCGGCAAAACTGCATTTTTTGAAAAATACTTATTTTACCTGAAAAATTTATTTTGTTCTTATACCATGTTATAGAAAATGTGTAAGATGACTAATAATGTTATAAAATTAAAATTTTAGTTAAAACTATTCATAATGTCTAGTTCATAACAATATTATAATAATATATCGTTGTTTAGTAAAACCCGGTTTTGCGTACAACAAACGCTATCGAGGAAGGTCGCGATTGCGTGTAATGCAAGCCAAGTTAGGGTTGCATGTAATGAACAACTCCTTTGTTGTTTCGAATAATAGAACCCAATCATATTTTATTTATACATTTAATATATATATATATATATATATACACTCAATGTTGCGTAGAATAACTTCTATCAAACGAACATGAAATTGTGTGTAACAAGAGCCAAGAAAAGTGTTGCGTATACTGCAAGATAATACAGTGTTGCATATAGCGCAAGATAATCTTGGTGTGTCGTACAATAGAAGATATGAATGAAATTAAAAATAATGTATTTTATAAAATCTCGGGTTGTTACATTCTACCCCCCTTAAAATGAATTTCTCCCTCGAAATTTGTCGGGGTTATGAATGGTTTACTATTCAAAAGTTTCTTTAATAGAAACCCACATCGTAAAAAGGAATACCAAAACCAATCATTAAAAACAAATGTATGAAACGTAATGGTTACCCAAATAAACTAATCACTGGGTTTCCACATAGGTGAAAATATGGATATGGAAGAGGAATCTAACCATTATGTTCTGATGGAGAGTGGTAGAGAACATGGCTATGAAAAAGCCAACAATCACAAAGCCATAGATTTGTGATTATCTAAGGTAACATCTGATTCATCGGATATAAGGGCAGTAGGACAACATTTTTCTGGTTTTCAAGATCATTTCCCTAAAGTTGAATATTTTGAATTAGAATAAATTCTTACTTTATTTTGGTACAATCTCATTGTTGTTCGTGCTTTGAACAATTTCCACTTCATCTCTTAAAGAAATGAAGTTTAATTTGTTATTCATGAAGTGTTAATAGATCATGTGATAGAATGATGGGTCATTCCATCTATTTCAAACAAAAGGTTAGAAAAGTTATAAAAAAATACATAAGTCCATCTATAGTGAGATTAATCATATATGGTTCCTAAAATGGACTTATACTTCATATATCATACTGCTTAATATAATAAAACTAGTTTCTACTAAACAGGGACATCCTGTAGTCTAGTGGTAAGCGATAAAGGCCAGTCGCACTTCGGTTGTGGGTTCGATTCCCACAGCCTTGTCCGACGCGATGGGCTGTCGCTCGTCCTGCAGGTTTTCCTTTTTCTAAAACTATATTATTATAACATCCCATAAATAATATCGAAAAAACTTTTATCCTTAAACAATACTAACTTATGTCCAACATAATCCATTCCAATCATTAGGCTTATCCATATTACTTCATTCCACTCTCATAATATAGTGAAAATGATTACCAGAGATTTAATACCATTGTTGATCCCCATATATCATAAGATATGTCTTGTTGGTCACATTCTAAACATTCAAAGGCCTTAATCATGTATTCTCTTGAATACCCATTGAACCTTATTGAAAACATGAATGTAGTTAAACGTTAACACTTTCAACATACCAAAATCCTCAAAATTCTATATACTCAAACCATGATATAACCATCTCCTTATATCAGTCATGTGCTCATGAATACTATCAAACATTTAATTTTATCCTTATCCCTTCATTATGTGCATATCATCTACATTCCAAAAATATCTAAATAACCTTTCATGGATACTGGTAACATTAATCATACACTTTCAAAACTCAAGGAAAGACAACACTGTAACAATCCTTAGATGTATCTTTATTCCATAGTACCATGAGATTACTTATACAACATTACACATGATAAACATGTAATCATTCCACCACATTCTTAAACCATTGAACGAACTTCAACAATTCTTTAATCTCACATATCATTTGTAGTCTCTTCATCATCATCCACATAAATACTACCCATACGACCATACTGATTCGCTTCATGAGACTTTCCCTTAGGGAATTGGTTTTCATAATGCCCGTACATTCCACTTTTAAAACATTTAACCATTGATGATGTCGTAGCAATACCATTATCCTCATCCCTGGTGTTAACTGAACCTTTTCCATTTCACTTATTGGCTGTGTGTCCTTCTTTTCCAAAACCAAAGCATCTTCCTGTTCCTTTGAAACATTCTCCTTGATGCCTCTTCCCACATGATTTACATAGGGGAAATTGAACTTTCTTTCCTCTATGATCATTATGAAACTCCATCTTTCTCTTATTAGATGAGTCAGGAAACTTACCAAATTTTACTTCATTGATCATATTATGAGATTGCTGATTCGGCATAACAATGATGTTTGGACTTCCAAATCCCATTTCATTTGGTTTCTCATGAAGAATATCATTCCATTGTCCATGATATCCTCCATTATCGTGAATCATCTTGTTTCCAACAATTTTTTAAAACCCAAAACGAATAGTGTGAGAGGAAAAAATCATAATAAAGGGGGAGTAACATCAATATCTAACATCTTTTGTTTAATCTAATATCGTTACCATAGTTCGAAGACTATATCCTATACGTATACTTATCCTTCGGGTCCCTGACGTACATGGACATTACTTTACTTTTGCGGAATACTAAGTACATAACAAAAACACAAACACAAGGACCGTAATAGTTTAGTGTCTTTGGAAACTCGGAATATAATCCTCTAATCGTGGTGAAAGATCTTCAACATCTCCCATAAAGATCTTATTTTTTTTAAAACCTAAATCCTTTCTTTATATCCTGGGGAAAAGAAAACATAAAAGGGTGAGCTCAAATGCTCAGTAAGGGTAAAAAAAGAAATATCAATCACATCATATTCATAAGAACATATCTTTTGGAAATATTAACCTACAAAAGAGATCATAATTTCATAACATGGGATAAATCATAGTAGTGAAATGTAATCCCAATAATCACAACTTAAAACATGAAACTTTGTGGCATACACACATAATCCTAGAGAATCATTTCTTATTAGTCAAGACTCATTGCCAAGACTATCTTAGTGGACAAAGTCCCTTTCTGAACCGAGTTCACTCGTCCTTTCAGTCCTGTTTCACTGAACCGGTATAACCTACCATTCCAGCCATGTCTATCTCATGAGATATAAAATCTTTACCCAATGCATTGGATGGAGATATAGGTCCCACCCATCTCATAATGATACCATTCTTATGTGTTCCACAAAATCATAAATCATACATCATTGCATAACCCATGTAATAAAAATGGGAATCTTAAACATCATGACATCATCAAAAGATTCTTATAAGATAAAGGAATTCATAAAAATAATTCCATCACAACATAATAAAATCAATGTAATAATAGGTATATAAACATAACCCTATATTATCTTAGATGGAAATAATTTTGATAAAACACTTGAACTCCATTCTTGAGGAAAATATCCTTTCAAATTAAAAAAAACATTTTCCTTTTTTAACATGTCATAAAATTTTAAACTAAAGAAGTTGATTAAAAATAAACTTGAAAACTTTTAAAGGAATATTCGTGGAAATAATGTTTTAAAAATCCATTCATTCTGTATAAGTTAAAAAAACATTCTTCGTACTTTTGTCGGAAAAGTCAAAAAAGTACTTCGTATGAAAAACGTCAAAATATTCCTTTCATATCTTTTACTAAAAACTCACCGAAGGGTAAAATAGGATTTAAATAATTGTAGGTGGATGGAAATAATATTACTTATTGAGGATACATGGATGTGGATGATAAAATACATCCCAGTAAATACCAAAGTATAAACAATCTCAGATAAAAATGAGATTGTGATATTTTCCCTTACCTTAGGTCTGATTTGCTTTGTAAGTGTCCAAACCTCATGTATAATGATTTAAATAATGTTATTGAATTATATCATAATCATACATATTTTTATGATATCATATTTGGTCATATTCGTAGCTTCTTAGTAGTAATATTTCATTGCTACTTGTTGTTCGGGTGTTTATAACTTTTTGTTCTTATGCGTGTTTTGTCAAATAAATTCTTATTCTTCACTTTAGGTTATAGATACCTCATTTCCAGAATGGTATTACTGTAATATATATCATATTAATTCATTCAATTAATTTATATAATCATTATGAAATGAAGATCATGTAGAACGAGTCGCGTCACATCGTGGAGACGGTATTCCGTACATACACATGAGTGATGATATCGTTCCTATGATTGTGGAATTGTATTGGATTGTATGTATACTGTTTCAGAATTAGTATCACATTATAATAGTCATATATAGTCATTATTTACACCATTATACCCATCCAAGTAAGGTGGTGGTGGAAAATAGATTACACCACTGCGTGGAGACGGTATTCCGTACGTACGCACACGCGGTGATTTCTTTTTCCGTAGGATGGATAGATGGTGAAACAGGGTTGTTTCATACTTATAATAACATATCAGTATATGAGTGATACTGATGTTATTACTTCATAATGAAAAAACTAAATAAGAATAACTGGATGAAGAAATAAAGATGAAAGAATCGGTAACGGACATTACCTCTTCTTTGAAGTACTTCTTTGAGACCTCCTTTTAGGGCACTAAAATAGGTCTTTGAAGAAGACCAGAACCTCTAGGATATTTCTAGGGAAGTGGAGAGGAGAAATTGGCAGGGGTTGGCTGAGCTTGAAGGCTCAAAGTGGTGTGAGGAAGAGGGGGAGGATTTCGACCCCTACCCACCTTATCTTCGAAATATATCAACTTGGAGCTATTAAAAACCGAATTTGACTTTATAATAAAATAATATTTTTAGTTATTCCAAAGGTGCCCCTCTCCACCTTTATAAAAGGGAACCTCCTCCCCCTCTTCCTCACACCAATTTGAGCCTTCACGCTCAGCCAAACCCTGCCACTTTTTCCTCTCCACTTCCCTAGGGACATCCTAGAGTTCCTGGTCTTCTTCAAAGACCAATTTTAGTGCCCTAAAAGAAGGTCTCAAAGAAGCACTTCAAAGAAGAGGTAATGTCCATTACCGATTCATTCATCTTTATTTATTCTTCCACTACTTCTTCTTTAGTTGTTTCATTATGAAGTAATAACATCAGTATCACTCATATACTGATATGTTATTATAAGTATGAAACAACCCTATTTCACCATCTATCCATCCTACGGAAAAAGAAATCACTGCACGTGCGTACGTACGGAATACCGTCTCTACGCCGTGGTGTAATCTATTTTCCACCACCACCTTACTTGGATGGTAATAATGGTGTAAATAATGACTATATATGACTATTATAAAGTGATACTAATTCTGAAATAGTATACATACACTCCAATACAATTCCACGATCATAGGAATGATATCATCACTCGTGCGTACGTACGGAATACCGTCTCCATGATGTGATGTGACTCCTTCTATTCATTTCATAATGATTATATAAATGAATTGAATGAATTAATATGATATATATTACAATAATACCATTTTTGAAATGAGGTATCTATAATCTAAAGAGAAGAATAAGAATTTATTTGACAAAAAACGCATAAGAACAAAAAGTTATAAACACCCGAATAACAAGTAGCAATGAAATATTACTACTAAGAAGCTAATAATATGACCAAATATGATATCATAAAAATAAGTATGATTCTGGAATAAGTCAATAACATTATTTAATCATTATACAGGAGGTTCGAATACTTATAAAGAAAATTGGACCTAAGGTAAGGGAAATATCACAATCTCATTTTTTTTATCCGAGATTGTTTATACTTTGGTATTTACTGGGTGTATTTTATCATCCACATCCAGGTTTCCTCAATATGTAGTATTATTTACATCCACCTACAATTGTTTAAATCCAATTTCACCCTTTGGTGAGTTTTTAGTAAAAGATATGAAAGGAATATTTTGACGTTTTTCGTACGAGGTACTTTTTTGACTTTTCGGACAAAAGTACGAAGAATGTTTTTTTTAACTTATACGGCATGAATGGATTTTTAAAACATTATTTCCAAGAAGCTTTATTTAAAAGTTTTAAAGTTTATTTTTAATCATCTTCTTTTAGTTTAAAATTGTATGACATGTTAAGAAAGGAAAAAAAATTTTGAAGTAGAAAGGATATTTTCCTCAAGAATGGTGTTCAAGTGTTTTTATCAAAACAATTTTCCATCTAAGATAATATAGGATTTTGTTTCTATCCCTATTATTACATTTATTTGATTATGTTGTGATGGAATTATTTTTATAAATTCCTTTATCTTATATGAATTGTTTTATGATGTCATGTTGTTTAAGAATACCATTTTTATTACATGGGTTATGCAATGATGTATGATTGATGATTTTGTGGCACACATAAGAATGGTATAATTATGAGATGGGTGGGACCTATATCTCCCTCCAATGAATTGGGTAAATATTTTATATCTCATGAGATAGACATGGCTGGAATGGTAGGTTATACCGGTTCCGTGAAACAGGACTGAAACGAGGAGTGAACTCGGTTCAAAAAGGGACTTTGTCCACTAATATAGTCTTGGCAATGAGTCTTGACTAATAAGAAATGATTCTCTATGATTATGTGTTTATGCCAAAATGTTCCATGTTTTAAGTTATGATTATTGGGATTAAATTTCACTAATATGATTTATCCCATGTTATGAAATTATGATCTCTTTTGCAGGTTAATATTTCCAAAAGATATGTTCTTATGAATATGAAGTGAATTATATTTCTTTTGATTACCCTTACTAAGAATTTGAGCTCACCCTTTTATGTTTTCTTTTCCCCAGGACATAAAGAAAGGATTTAGGTTTAAACAAACAAGATCTTTATGGGAGATGTTGAAGATCTTTCACCATGATTAGAAGATTATATTCCGTGTTTCCAAAGACACTAAAATATTACGGTTCTTGTGTTTGTGTTTTTGTTATGTACTAAGTATTCCGTAAAAGTAATGTAATGTCCATGTACGTCAGGCTTCGGGTCTCTACAATCTCTAAGAATGGTGTATTTCATTATATAATTTAATATTTTTTGTTTAGTTATAATACACATATAAATAATAAAATTTATATTTATATCATGGTTAAAATTCTATAAATCATGATATATGTTTATGGACCAACTATATAACAAATTAAGACACACGATAAGAACGAAGAAGATGTTACCTAAAGAAAACCTAAACATAGAATTGTTAACAATTGTGTAATATAAAGTCATAATAAATACATATATGGTAATAAATATAATAATATGGTTCTAGGATATATTTTTCATAAATTTATGTTTATTATAAATTAGGTTTGTAGGAGTAAAAAGAGATTCAAGACATAACGTAAGGGGATTTCATCTCACTTTTTATTTCTGTGAGATACATGCCTTAATTTCCACTCATTTCATTTTTATGGTCTGTAAAATTCCCATTTATGTACTCTATTATTCATATACTTATGTTTTTAGTCATTGAAATATACATTTTATAATATTTATTTCATGGGGTTATGTTTCAAAAGTTACCAAATTGGTAAATTATCTTTTTTTTCAAATATTTTTCTTTGAGACAAATGTCATGTCACAAACCTATATTTTTATATGAGGTATATACATAAATTTAAAATATTTTATCATGAATAAACTTATTATAAATATTTTTCAAGCTTCATTTAATGTTATTATTTCCATCATGAAATAATTTTATAAAAATGGTAATGGTTTTTTGATATATTCCCATTGGTTATCAGCATTGTTTATGCTTATGCTTCCATCATTGAAATATTAAGATCAACATCACAAGAACACTCATTAATATTATTAACCTCTGGATATTCATGTTATATCAATGTAATCGTACCATTTTTTCACTCATTGGTACTTAAGATAATTATGAAAACGTTTCTCTGAAAATATGACTTTACATCTCCTTTCAGTCCGAAATCTGTGTTCTCTCAAAACTGGGATTTCTGAAAATGATTTAGAAAATGTTTTAATTTAATCCTCTACTACTCAATGATAAATTAATCTGTTTTTAATTTCAAAAAAATGGTTTTAGAATTATTCATCTTGTCATTTTCCAATTAAGACACTTTTTTTTAACATTTAAGGTAAAAAGGATTATTCAATATGTACGAACATATTTGATTTCATAATCATCATTTATTTTGAGCTCCAATTTTTTATTTACAAGTTTATTTTTAATTAAAAAATTCTTTATATTTTGTACATTAATTGTTTTTTAAAATATTTATTAATTAAAAAAAATTTCAAAAATGTGTAATGGTTCTGAATGATTCCATTAAAATTTTTCAAATCTATTTTTAAAGAAAAATTATTTCAAGATGTTTTATGTTTAAAAGATTATTTTTAATTCTTTCAAGAATTAATTATATTTTTTTCAAAGTATTTTCAAAGAAACGGTTTTTAATACCTTTTCCATATTCTTTTATAAGTATTCAAGGAAAATAATTTTAAAAACATTTTCAGGATCTCATTATATGTTTTCAGAGAAAATATTTTTGAAAATGTTATCAATGTTTTCTTGATATGTTTTCAAGTTTATTTTCAATAAAATTATTTTCAAAAATTTTATGTTCTAAATATCATTTTTCAAAGAATAAATGATTTGTTCCAAAAGAATTTTTTTAAATATATTTCAAAATTATTTTCCATCTAGGATAACATTTGTTTATAATACTCATGCATTTCGGGAAAATGATTCAAAGTTTCCATTTATATTCATTCCCTGAATAGTTTTATGATTTAATGGCATGATTTTTATGAAACCCATTACTCTTTATTGAGTAATATTCTTAGGATACTTGATTCTTTTCACAGAATATTCATTGAATAAATGGTTATGAATCCTTTATATTTTCCAAAGGTTATGATGTGATGAAATATTCATGATACCAATTTCATTTCATGTGTTAAGGTTTTATGTTTATAAAACCCATCACTTTTCATGGGTCAGGATATGGTAATTGTTTTTTAGAACATTTATTTATGATTTTATTATGTGAATTGTGAGACTAAAATATCCCTCCAATTCATTGGTAATGATAAACGTTTCATGAGATCAAATGGTAGATGGGCAGAATCCCAATCCTGAAAAAGAGGGTACATGGGAGTGAATCCCAAGAATTAAAAAAAGAGGGTTCATGGGAGGGAATCCCAAGCCCAAAATAAGAGTGTATAAGGGAGGGAATCTCATGGTAAAAATGAGAGGGTATATATGAGTGATAGAGTTGGTGGACTAGAACCAACTATATTGTACATTATTCACTAATAATTACCTTATCACATCATGGTTGTTATTCTGGGTAACAATGCATGTGATAATGTCATAAGGATAAATATTTCACTAAAAGTTCATAGAGGGTCCCTACTATGATGAGAACCTCGAAGTTCCATAACGCTATTCTTGAATATATATTTTATGGTCGGATGATGTTATTTGAGGGAAACATATAATACAGGCCATTACGTGCGGGGACTCATAAAAATTTGAGGCACTGTCTCATGGTGTGTGCCCTAGGTAATATCCAGTAGGATTTTATGAGAGCGATACCCGCCAGTAAGAAATACACATTGCATTGTGTCATTGGATGTTCCAATCTGGTGATATGAGTATTTTTCCTTAGACTTTAAGATTATTATTAATGGGTATTAAAATTTGTATAATTATATGTATTGACAAAAACTATGACGAGACATTGTTAACATCGAGGTAGGATATGTTTGGTGTGTCATGAGTAATATTGCATTAATTAATAACGTGAGAAAGGAGTTTCCCCATATATTCCATAACGGATGTAGATATCTCTGGCCCTTTGATGGAATTGATATAGAATAAAATAAATCTAGGGCCAGGGTATGGAATGAAAAAGTTTAATTTCATAAATTCAATGAAAGAATAATCAAGCACATGGTTTGATGGAAATAACATGCAACCCTCTTGATTCTAGATATCAATAAAAAAGTATTACATTACACGGTATGCGTTCGTAAGAAGCGACATGTCATTGCAGCATTAACTTCTTTCTCTATGGGTGCCTTAGTGTTTTGTTAGACACTAACCTTGGACTTTAGGTAGGATCTGCCTAATGCCACTGAGAAAGAGGCCTAGAGGGTCACACACTAAGTGTGTATAAGTATCTCAGTTAAATATTAATTTAACAAGTTCAATAAATATTTTTCCTGATTGTGTTTTAATAATTATTCAAGGATGCTAGATCACATTTATTTCGACACTAGTTATTCGATAAAATATATTGTGGGTGAAATAATATAATTATTAGCAAGTAATGTAGAAATAATTATTTGAGAAATAAATATACATTATTCAAGGTCTAATAAATATGGTGTAGGAAATAACGAAAATAGAAAAAGTACACACTGTGTATATTAATATTCACACCGTGTTGTTTTTCAGTGTATTTGTGAGAAATAATATTATTTCCTTCAAAAATAATATTAGGTGTAATTTTATAGGCGCATGTTAAGTAATAATAATAGTCAACTGTTATTATTAGACATGGGGTATTACTAAGAATTGAATGAAATGAATAAACGATTTTGGGTGATTAATTCATTTTATTATTCAAAGTTATTTAAATCCCAATTATATAATTCTCATTAGCCTAGCCATTTTTGGGGGTTGTGCACAACAGATCTTGAGAAAGATCTAAAACCAAGAGATAATTATTTTCTTCCAAGAACGCTCTCAAGATATTTGATAGATCCTCCTCCACAAGATCAAGGAGAGCACTTTTCAAGTTGTTCTCAAGGCGATTGAGGGCTTACATCACCAGTGAAGGATCTTCTACACTAGCACCAAGAGATCCCTTCAGTGACGTCCAGAGACATGTGGAGCATATGTGGATCACCTCTAGAGGAATCATACACTTAGATTCTATGATGCAATGATGGATCACGTCAGATTGTGACTGAAAACAACAGTAGATTTGTAATTCAATCAAGGTAATTCTTATATTTTATTTAAATTAATTATAACCAACATATGATGATCCTCTCTATAGTTACGAAACTCCCTTCATTTCCTTCATTGATCTTTTTATTCTAAAGATCCAGTGTTTTATTATCGTGATGTATCTCAGATTGATCATTGTTAACATGAAAAATTAATGTTGGGTACACCCACCAATTCTCTATCGCTACGCTCAGAACCTACAAGTGGTATTATAGGGGTCATATCATTTATTATAATTATTTAGTTTTTTGTTGGTGATTTATGCATTTAATAATTTAGTTATTTCAATTCAAGATAATCATTATATAAATATTAATCTTGAGATCTACACCCCCTCTTTTATTTCTCATTCACCATACAAAAATGATTTTTTTTCTTCTAATATTTATTTAAAAAATAGGGGATCTCATCAGGTGGTGTGAAAGCTTCCTGGCCGTAAAACACCAGAACACAATGCGTGTGTTTGACAGTACACGTTGTGTAGTATAGGTTCCAAGAACCAGGATGTTTCAACAAACTAGGTTGTGTTAATGGATCATATCTATGTCTTTAAGACTCCAGGTGTTGACCAGGAATAGGTGGCACAAAACTTCCGAGTTACACACTGTTTGACCCATTGAACACGACGTGTAGTCCCTTTCGGTTACTGTTGGACTGTGTACCCCGTACACAGATTTCCCGGCTGGAAACTTTGTAATGAAGATACTACACAGCATGTGTCCCACCAAACATTTCATGTACTCCAAAGGTTTCTGAAGTACATCTACCCACCATATCCCTGGGTGTGTACTTCGGATGGATGGTGAACAAAAGTACACACCGTGTAGTTGGAAATAAATGCCATTTACTCATCCAAATTACACAGATTTATTAAAGTTAATTATTATATTATACAAACCCTTGGTACATGTACAATAGTGTGGATGTAAATCTGATGAATAACACATGATAGGTGTTTTATAAGAATGTGTTTAATTTAACATCTACAAAATGTTCATTTCTACTAATTGAGTTGTTATGAATAGGAATTAAATGGGTTACCACCAGGGTACAAGTTACATATAAAGATAATTTTAAATGAATTTATTTGTTTAAAATTATGATGGATGAGAGTCTCAAGGAAATTCATAAAATGGTTTAAGATAAAATTATTGATTAATTAAAAATAATTAATTGATTTGATTGTGTTTATCATAATGAATAACAGTTAAAGAATTTAATTATAGTTTTATTTATGTGTAAATATAATTTCATGTATGGATGATCATGAGATAGACCAAGACCTTTTTATGTGAATTTTTTCTTTTAATATATTTATTTATAATAAATCTGTTGTCTTGAGATCCTTCTCCTCATTAATATGTAGGGCCTACATGCCCAAGGATTCATTTTATGTAAAACCCCGTTTTACCCCTCACCTACGAGTGAGATAAAAACTTTTGTAATGGATGGAGGTCTCAAGCTAGTGGAGGAGGCTCGTGTTAGGAGCCAAGGTGAAACCAATACAAGGAGCTGCAATGGTGAATATGTGGAAATATGTAAACACGAACCCAAAAGTTTAGAGGTGTTTCTCCCCTAGGTCTTGGGTTCGGTTATCAATTGCTAGATAAACTAACCAATAGAACAAGCTCATGATCATACCATTTATTTTATTTCTATCAGTTGCATGGTTTTTTTATTTTGGGTGTGGTGTCATGATTACACAATTAATATATTAAACAAGCATGCAAGATGGATCTAAAATAAGACCAGATTATCTGTAAATATTATATTAGACATGTTTAATCACATATATAAATCCCACATAATATTATCAAGAAAGTAAAAAAGATAATAAAATAGAAATTTACGTATAAGGATATAAACCCTCTAGGAAAATATTCAGTCGGTATAGCCTTCCATAATCTTGGTCAGAATCGAACCATAGTTCAAAGTGCATGACCAACCCTAGTTGGGGCTTTTAATTATCTAGGAATTTTAATTCAATTTTTTGCGTTGTCTTAACATTGTTCACATCAAGGGTTGACTGCCACAGTAGGAATTGTTGTGACCAAGAGGAAAATCTTGAGGAAATCCAAAATAAATGGATTTTAGGATTGGGGAGTCCACATAGTGGATCAAGAAGCTACGAGTTAATGCATTTTGCATTTTGAATGCCTACCTAAAACACTTGAAGTTTCTTTACCTACCCCAGTTGGGATAATAATAAGGGAAATATGAATCCATGAAACTAGAATATTCAGTCACTAGAATATTCTAAAGTAAATGGTAAGGGCTATTGGATTTCGGTAAAATAGTCGGAGACTAATAAGTGTTAAATTATTTATTTCTCTCAGTTTTATCATGATAAATTACTAAACATTTTATCATCTTAATTTCTATGAAATAGAAGAAAAATTACATGAAACATATCATAGTGAACCATATTCTAGAAATAAAACCTCTCACCGGCAAAAATTTTCATGAGTGACAGAGGCATTTACACGTCATCCTCCGCTACAAGAGGAATTTGTATGTGCTCCAGAAGACTATTACATTTGCACCTGGAAAAGAGGCTAGTTATGAGGAAATATCTCTCTACATGAATCATTTGGATGATGCCACAGTTGTCCAATTTTTCATGCTATAGTCCATGTCTAATTATCTCATGAAACAACTTGAAAACAGGGATGCATATAGCAGGATGTCTCACCATAAGGATCTCTATCAAGAGAAAGAGATACAAGATACATATGATATCTCCAATTCTTTATTTACAACTAATCTTGTAGATTCTATGCCAGATGAGGCTCATATAATCAAGCTTATTGGATACATTGAATGCATGCACATCATTGGGATTAAGTTCCCCGATGAGTTGCATACAAATCTACACCTATCATCACTTCCCAAGACCTTCTCTAGATTTATTGTCAACTATAACAAAAGCCACAATGAGAAGAGTATATTAGAACATATGACTTTAATTCTATTGGAGGACAAGTACATGGGGCATGACAAACCCACAGTCTTTATGGTGAATAAGAAAAGGGAGGACAAGGAAAAGGGGCCAAGGATTCATAAAATGTGTGAAGCCCTTGACAAATGTCCCTCCAAGAAGGGGAAAATACAGAGGCAGGGAAAGGAATGGGAGGTGGTATTTTTGCAAGTGGCAAGCAAGGACACTGGAAGAGGAATTGAACCCAGATTCATGGGGATGCTAAAGGTGCATTCGTTATCGAGTAGAATCTTTCCATTTCTACACATTGGGTTTTAGATACAGCTTGTGGGGATCACATATGTATTCAAATACAGGATTGAAGTAGATTTAGAAATATTTACAAAGGAGAGGTGGATCTTCAAGGTGACTATGGTGCGAGAATGGCTTCATTATCCATTGGTGATTACCACATCTCACTGCTAATTCAGATGATTTTGGTTTTACATAACTGTAATTATGTGCCTAGTGTTACCAAAAACATAATATCTGTATCATGTTTGGAAATAAGGGTTAATTATTTTATAAAAAACATATGTTATGGTATGGAACATTTAAATACTTTTTTGTATGTATAAAATTAGACAACCAAGTGTTGGAAATTGATAACAAAATAAACTCACATGACTCATACATCACCCAGTTGGGGCATCACCATCTTAGTCATGTAAATGAGAAGCACTTGAAAAAGCTCTACCAAGAAGGTTATTTATACTTTAATAAGATAATAACACTTGATTGATGTCAATCTTGTTTACAAGGTAAAATGACTATGTCGCCTTTCTGTGGAATGGGTGAAAGGGCCATAGAGCTTCTAGGATTTGTGCACATGGATGTGTGTGTACCATTTCTATTATAAGCTAGAGGTGGATATTATTACATCATTAATTTTACTGATGTTTTGAGTAGATATGGATATTTCTAGTTAATGAGGTATAAGTCAGAAGACTTAGAGAAATTTAAGTAATTCAAGAATGATGTATACAATCAACTTTATAAGAAGATAAAGAAACATCAATCAGATCTCGGTGAAAAATATCTGAACCAAGAGTTCACCGATCTTCTATGGGAGTATGGGATTATATCTCAGCTCACTCAACCATATACACCACAGTGGAATGGTGTTATTGAAAGAAGGAAACACACCTTGTTCAAAATGGTGATGTCGATGATGAGTCATACAGATCTTCCATTTTCCTTTTGGGGATATACATTACAAACTGAAACATACACATTAATCTGAGTACCAACTAAGGTAGAAAATGTTATTCACTTCGAGATATGGAATGGAAAGAAACCCATTTTTTCACACAAATGTGTATGGGGATGCGAGGTATTTGTTAAAGCTTTCTCAGGAAAAAAACTAGCACCCTGGGTTATGAAGTGTATATTTGTAGGATATCCCATGGAAACAAAAGGATAATACCTATATAACCCTTTAGAAAAGAAAGTGATTGTCACCATAAAAGTCCTATTTATTGAGAGAGATCACATCCTAAAAAAGGATAGTGGGATAAATATTCAATTCAACAAAGTTGATGCTCAAGATAAAAAGTAGTTAGTTCATGAACAAGTTACATAGGTTCTTATGGAAGAGGTTATAGAAACACAAGTACTGCATAGGAGGTCAAGAGAGGTATGAGAACCAAGGATATTTGGTTTCCTTGTCACCGAGTATGATGAATCATCATTATTGGACAATGTTGAACCTCTCTCCTAGAATGATGAAGTAGAAATATTAAAAGCTTCATGATGGCTAGAAGCTATGAATTCTGAGATGGATTCCATGTATCAGAACCATGTTTGAATTCTGTTCAATGAGCCAGTTGATGTAAATCCTGTTGGATGAAAATGGGTATTCAAGAAAAAACTGGTCATGTAAGGTCATGTTATCACCTATATAGAAAGGCTAGTGGCTAAAGGATTAATACAACATCAAGGAATTTACTATGATGAAACCTTCTCTTTAGTTTCGTTGTTTAAATCTATAAGAATCATACTTTCCATAACAGCTTACCAAGACTATGATATTTGGAATATTGAGGTCAAAACAATGTTCCATAACAGGAACCATTGGGAATATGTCTATATGACACAACCAGAAGGGTTTTTGTCACCAGGTGAGGCCAAACAGGTCTTCAAGTTGCAAAAAATTCATTTATGGATTAAAGTAAGAATTCGGGTCATGGAACATTGTATTTGAGGAAACAATAAAATAATTTGGTTTCATTAAGTACGAATGTGAGACATGTGTTTATAATTGGTTTAATTTGAATGCAGTCATTGTCCTAATAGTATATGTTGATGACATAATACTTATTGTAAATGATGTACCAGTCTTATAGACAGTTAAGGACTGGTTGAACAAGTGTTTCTCCATGAAGTACTTGGGTTATTTATCCTACATTCTAGTGATCAATATCATTTGTGATAGATACAAGAGGCTTATTGGACTATGTTAAGCCACATGCATTGACTAGATACTAAAGAGATTTAGTATATAATAATCCAAGAGGAGATTGGTTCCAGTGTCACATGGCCTACATAGTTCTAAGAAAACGTTTCTACAGACACAAAAGGAGAACGATAGAATGTGTAAAGTATCATACACATTGGTTATAGGATAAATCATGTATTCCATGTTATATACCAGTATTGATGTTTCCTATGCACTGAGAATGGTGGGAAGATATCAATAAGATCCAGGATAACAACATTGGACTTCTTTTAAGACTATCCTTAAGTATCTAAGAAGAACTAAGGATATGTTCCTGGTGTATTGAGGAGACAAGGAGCTTGTCATCAGAGGGTATGCTGATACTAGTTTTCAGACAGATCAAAACAATCTAAAGTCAAAATATGGATATGTTTTTTTGTCTTAATGGAAGACCTATGAGCTAGAAGATTTTAAAGAAACCAGTTGTTGCAGAATCTAAAGTGGATTCCAAATATATAATGGCTTCTGATATAGCCAAGGAAGACTTTTGGATTCAGAACATTGGCCAACACATTTATGTGGTGCCTATTAATAATGATCCTATCACATTGTATAGTGATAATACAGCAATGGTGGATCTTGGAAGAGAATCAATGTCACATCAATGGACAAAGAACATACTCTGAATGTATCACCTCTTGAGGGATTTATATCAAAGGGGTGATGTTGTAGTAAGCAGAGTGTCCATTGAAGAGAAAGTGGTGGACCCCATGGCTAAATGCCTATCTTATCAGAAGCATGAATATTAGGTGAGAGCTATTAGGTAAAGGTTGTTAGTAGTTGGCTCTAGTTCAAGTGGGATTCTGTTAGTGTTGATGGCCTAAAACTAACAACTTTTAACTTTATTCATTAATAAATACCTTATAACATCTTGATTGTTCTTCTGAGTAACAATTCATGCGATATTTTCCAAAGGTTAGCTGTTGGACTAAAAGGTCATAGAAGATCCCTGCTATGATGTAAAACAAGAAATAATATAACATAGTTTTTTAATATATGTTATATAACTAGATGATGTTATTTTTGGGACACAAATAATACAGGCCATTAGGGGAGAGGACACATAAAACTTTAAGGCACCTTATCATGGTGTAAACCATTGGTAATATCCTGGAGGATATTATGAGAATGATACCCACTAGTAGGAAATACATATTCCATAGTGTCATTGGATGTTCTTATCTTCGGTTGTGTGTACTGGTCCATAGACTTTATGATTATTATTAATGCTTATTAAAATTCGTGCACATAGATGTTTTGATGAAAACTGTGATGACACACTATTCGTAGAGAGGTAGGATATGTTGGTTGCATCATGAGTAATACTTCATTAATAGATAATGTGAGAAAGGATTTGTCCCTTCTGTTCCATAATGGAAGTAGATATCTCAACCCCTGTGATGAAATTGATATAGCCTAAATAAATCAATGGCCATGGTAAGGAATGGGGAAGTTCAATTTCATAAATACAAATAAAGAATAATCAAGCATGTGGGTTGAGTGCACTAGAATACAACCAACTAAATTCATGATATCAATAAAAAGGGATTACATTATATGGTAAGTGTTCATAGGAGGTGACACATCTTTGTAGAATTAACTTCTTTATTTATGGGTTCTTTGGCATGTTTCTAGATGACAACCTTGGACTTTAGGCAGGCTTTGCCTAATTCCACTAAGAAAGAGGCCTAGAGGGTCACACACTAAGGGTTTCAATGTATCTTAGTTAAATATTAATTTATCAAGTTGAATAAATATTATTCCTGACTGTGGTTTAATAATTATTCAAGGATACCTGATCGTATTTATTTTGATAGTAGTTATTCAGGATAATATATTGTGGGTCAAGTAATATATTTATTAGTGAGTAATGAATTGATATATATTTGAGAAATAAATAGCCATTATTCAAGGTCTAATAAATATGGTGGAGGAAATAACGAAAATGGAGAAGGTAAATATCATGTCTATTAATGTAAACAGCATGTAGTTTTTCTAGGGATTTGTGAGAAATAATATAATTTATTTTATTAAATAATATTAGGTGTAATTCATTAGGCGCATGTCAAGTAATAAAATTAGTCAACTGTTATTTTTAGACATGGGTTATTACTAAGAATTTAATAAAATGAGTAAATACTATAGGGTATTTAATTCATTTTATTATTCTAAGTAATTAAAATCCCAATTAGATAATTCTCATTAGCCTATCCTTTTTTGGGGTTGTGCAAAATGGATCTAGAGAAATCTCTCAAGCCAAGAGATAATTATTTTCTTCTAGGAATTCTCTCAAGCTATAAGAAAGATCCTCTGACACCAAATCAAGGAGAGTGGTTTCTAAGTGTCTCTCAAGGCGATCGATGGAAGACATCGCAAGCGAAAGATCTTCTGCACTACCACCCAGAGATACCGTCAATGACATCCAGAGATACTTGGAGCACGTATGGATAACCGCTAGAGGAATCTTACACATTGATTCTATGATGCAATGATGGATCACATCTGATCATGACCAGAACCATCAATGGAGATAAAATTCCATCAAGGTAATTCTTATCTTGTAATTAAATAAATTATAACCAACATATGATTATCCTTTCATTGATTTTGGGACTCCCTTTCTTTATTTTGTTCTATGCTATATTTAGAAGATCCGACATTTTATTATCATGAAGGATCTCAAATTGATTGTTGTTAATGGGAAAAATTAATGTTGGGTACACCCACCAACATGCTTCCGCTGCACTTGAAACATACAGGGAGGACATCCCAACCTAGAGAATATGGTGGTACACTGTAGGGAATCAAAAACCCAAATTAGGTACATGATTAATTATCACAATCCTAACATGTTATGAATTTCTTGTTTGGAATCCTTGACATTGGGTTTTTATATGCTTATGTGTACTCTATAATTCAATTTATGATTCCTATGATATGATTTCATGTATTATGTTCTTTATTTACTTATAATCCATGTATTATTAACAACCAAGATTTATTTAATTTTTCATGTTTATTATCTTTGATATACTGGGTATGTGATGCACAATAGTCATGGGGAATGGCCAAAAAATATATTAATTACCTAAGTATAGTATAGTAATTGATCCTAGGAAGTCTTCTGAAGAGGAGTGCCCCAAAAAAAGGTTTTCACTTTGTAATGGTTTTATGAAAACAATTTTTTTTAATTAATTTGAATGAAATGTGTGAAATAACAAGATTGGTTTGATCTGTTTAAAAAAATGATAATGATGGCGATCAGAGTGGGTTTGGCTATACCCAGTTCTTTGCTATCATGATTTCCAAAATTTTCCCTATTTTCATTCATTATCTAGTTAGAGAGTGATTTTTCTACTAATTCCTCTCTCCTCCTTAGCCAAATGGATGGGATGAGGATATTCCTAATACAAAACCATGGATTGGTCTATCCTTTTTCTAATGTGCGTATGTTTTTAAATGGTTTTCTCGATTAATTAGAGAAATACCTAACCATGAATTGTTTTTCCATAATAAACCAATATTCTGTATGCAATCATACACATGTGCTGACAATCGTCGAGCACTCACCACATGACCCTAATTTGTTCCCCCATATGAAAATTAGAATTTGGTGGAGGGAGATGTGATCATTGAACGAAAAAATATAAATATACAGAATTAAAACCTAACAAAACCACATTCGGAGTTTAAAACTGATTTTATAATTCAAACAACATTATGAAAGAAGAATGGATATAATTAAATTAAAGCACAAGAACTCAAGCAAGCACAACAGTCTAGCCTTCCCCTTCCCATCCATTCAATGGTACTACCCCTCCGTGGATGTGGAGGTCGAGATGATATGGGAGAGGAGAGACATTATAATAGAAGAACAAAAAGAAATAAATCTCAATAAAGCCATCATCCAATTCTTCCCACACTGGTCGATTGTAGGAATTGTGGATAGAATGGAATGCTTTGAGAGGTAAGAGATCCTCTCCTTATTTGCATATTTATTTCCTCCACCAGTTGTCACATTTTTTGATCCATTAATTGGCCGAATAACTTGTGTACCCCTTCAAGAATGTTTTTCATTAATGTGTTTGAAGTTCACCCTAAAATATTATGCTCCTTTTCCCACTTCTTGTGGGAGTTATGATTTGTTTATTGGTGGTTTCGGTTTTGGGATGAAGGATCTTGGAAACTTCTTCCAAAACTATGTCGTTCAATGGATGCCTTAATGGATTTAAAACCCCATTTAATTTATTTTTTGAACACCCATATTAGTCCTCTTTCATCACCATGTATTATAAACTCATATGGAGGTGTGTAGAGAGAATGATTATTCTGTTACGGAGGTGGGGTCTATGTTGTCTGCCTGGAAAAATCTTTAACTTCGTTTATTTTTTAATGCCTCAAAATGATCAATTAAGCCCCTCATCGAAAAGACAAAAAGCATGGAAACTAAATATGTATTCAAAATAATGTTAATAACAAAATTTGGAAATATATTTTATGAAAAATGACAAAAATACCCCTGTTATAACAATATGTTAAATTTGATGAATTAGGCCATTTTTACATTTAGGATCAAAATAACACAAAACATAAATATGATTCATATAAGTTCAAATTGATAATTTAGAATGATTAAAACAATTGATATTAAATCAAAAATTTGGAAAATATTATCATTATTGATTCCCAAAAACAAAATTTTTTCTTGTCCTCAAGCATAAAAACTCAACATTGAAAATATGAGAGCACCAATGTTACTAATATTTATTTTCCAAATATGTAAAATCAAAAAAATTAAATGTGAAATAAAAATTATAAATTCCACATATATTATCAAATTAATTTTCCAATTTTCATGGAAACAATTAACACATGTATTTTACATTTCCCTTTTGAAAAATTATTGGACATTTCCTTTCATTCATTAATGATCCTCAATTCATTATTATTAATCTTCCATATTATTATTTATCTCACATAAATATTTTCTCTCATATATCATGATACAATTCATGTGGATTTATTCTCATATCATTAGAGCATGCTCCTTATCAATTGGCATGTAATTAAACTACTTTCCACACATTATTGAGAAAAAATGCACATAAAATCATGAGGACTTTTAATAAATGTTCAAATGACTCTGTGGCTTAAGGTTTGTGGGAAAATGATTATAAAAGTTTCATTCCATAAAGAGGAGGTTTAACTCTTAAGTATAATTCATTATTATTCAAGTGAAAACATAGGATAAACCTTACTCAAATCCATTTGATAATGTGAAACACAACACCACCCCATTATTATGAAATGGAAAATGAGTCAATAAATGATTAAAAAGAAAGATATAATCCATGTTATCCCCTTTATATATATATATATTTTAAATCTCCAAAAAGGAACAACTTTATTTTTTTTCTTGTTTTAAGCTCTAGATAAGAACATCTTTATGTTAAAATTTTTTCTGATTTTTAAGGAGAACTAGATGAAATTAAAGAATCATAATGAAATGATGACCCGGGAATAAATTTATAATAATACATTTCCCAAAAATAATGATGCTCACCTCACACCACCAAAAAATGAGACACTTCCCAATAAACAAAAACAAAATCCCCTTCCCCTACACTAAAACATGAAATATCTATACAAATATACTAAAACTACATGTAGGTATGGAAATATTAGCACGTAATGTGGAATAAACCTATAAGTTAATTCATGGCTTCTATGGGCTAACAAATGATAAAGGAAAGGATGGGTCTCAGGTAAATATGTGGCTAGCCAATGTAATGCCACAATCATTTGAAATGTTTTTTTGTACAATCATATCTTTGAAAAGTTTCAATTCATGTTTTGGTAGGTTACATGTCCCAAGATCACTCAAGAAATATGCTAATGATATAATAGGAAATATTTTGTCTATAAATACTCTCTAAAATGGGAATATGATATTAGAAAATCGATCGAGGCACAATTAATAATAAAAAAGTAATTCACATTAATTTTAGAAATTCAATGTATGAAAGCGGTTGGGGAGATTTCATTTGCATGATTCAAATAATTCATTCAAATCATGAGTAATTATTTCAAAATACATGCTTCATTTTAAAAATTCAATTTTCTATTTTACTCATTCAATATTTATTAAAATTGAAATCTAAAACATGGCATCAATGGATTCCTAAGAAACTAATGTCTCCTAGATAATTCGAGGAAAATATAAAGTAAAGTGTGGGAATTGAATTTCAGTTTAATTTCAAAATAATGATTGGTGGGAAAAAATATAGGGAGTACAAATGATATTTAATGTAAAAGAAAAATCCCTTTAGAAATGATGCTTTAGTTTGGTGGTTCTTTTCATGTTTCTTCAGTTATGTTTTGAAGCACCTTCCTAATTTGTGTTCAATTATGTACCTTCCATTTTTTATGTCTTTCATCATGGAACTGAAATATAAGACTGAAAATAAATAAAAATGTAGGCATGTTCAATCATCATGGAATATGACTGAGGGTAAAGTTGGACTAAGGAAAAAAAACATGGGTTTCTGCCTGGAAGTGCTTTTGTTTAATGTCATTGTCTCAACTCAAAAATTGATCTTTTTTAAAAAAATCATTATAAATACTAGACTACCAGACTCCCTCCCCCACACATAATTTATGTAGTGTCCTTAATTAATGTAAATTATTTTAACATGTATTAATATTTGAAAATGAATCACAACATGAATTTAAATATAACGGAGAGGTACAACCTAACAAATTTTGTTGACAAATAGGTTGGAGGAGTCTGATCTCCTATGTTGGCTCTTTCCTATTTCCTCATAAAGACAATTTGTACCAACAAGAGTATGATTTGTGTCCATGGATACCATAACACCCAAAAAACCCTTGAAATATTATTCTTCTCTAATGGTTTACAATATTTATTGATATTTGTTGCTTCCATATTGCAATGTGAACAAAACACTTTTTAAGGGGTTGTGGTGTCCTTTGAAAATTCATCTCTTCTCTTGATGCGGGAGATTGACCCTCAATTTTCTTTACCAAGATGAGCATGTTTTTGGTTTTTTCCTCTGCACATTTAAATAAAACATGTGTCTTTTGAAATTGATTGAGTAAAGATTTACCTTTTTCTTGTCATTCCATTCTTGTCATTTGTTTGAGATAATCCTTTGTGTACCTCTTCAGTGTTAATGTGGTTCTCCCTAACCTTGTTCACCTCATGTTCCATTGTAAGGCATAATTAATTCTTGTCAGACAATTCTTCTTCCTTTATAGCAAGTTCCATCTGGAAATTTTTGATAATCTTTTCATGTTCAGTCTCCTTGAGTTTATACTTCTTGATCTCAACACCTTCTCCTAATTTTGATTATCCAGCCTCTTCTAATAAAAAATTCCATAATTCTAAGGTTTTCTCTTCAAAAAATTTATATGGTTCTTATATTTCATTGTTGTAGATTACATTTATTGAATGAACTTCTGACAGATTCCTCACTGATTCGAGTATAGTAAAATGCACACGACTATCTTTGAGATCCCTTAAGAGTGTTCCCTCATGCACAATGATGATGGTCTTCACAATCTTTAAGAATGATCTACCCAAGAATATGGGTGAGTGTGATGAACTAGTATCTTATTCCATTGTAACCACATGAAAGTTAGTTGGGAAGAATATGTCACGACCCGTCCTCGGGGACCATGTCATGACTACCCCAAGCCCGCCTTCCATAGGCCAGGGGCTGGAGACTAGAACCAAAGGCATAAATCCCGATAACTCGGAAGGCATTGCCTTTATAACAGTAAACAAAACACCACAGAGTACAAGCGGAAGTAAAACACTAAGTGCAGAGAGAAGTGTTGAAAGGTAAATGGACCAGAATACAAACCCAAATGAAAGTACAACTACAGCTGAACAAAGTACAACATAAAAAGACAACAGCTGGAAGGACGGAAGCGGCTCCTGGGTCGTCCTCCTCGAATCATACCTGAAGGGTAGGTACAGAGGGCGCAGCTCCTAGATCGTCCACCACGGATCCTACCTGAAGGGTAGGTACAGACGGTGCAGCTCCTGGATCGTCCACCACGGATCCTACCTGATGGGTAGGTATAGATAGCCTCCACAACGCTCTCGCCCGTCAACCTCCTCCGAGTGTCGTCTCACCGTGAAGTCCACCTCCGGATACTGACTCATCGTGTAGTCCACCTCCGGGTACTGACTCGTCATGTAGTCCACCTCTGGGTACCGTCCAGTCCTCGATCACCCGACCACCGTCAGCACTGCCCGTCGTCTGCAACCAACACAATGAGGTGCGGGCATATCCCGTGCTGGGGTGAGTATAACGACACTCAGTAGGGACCCCGAGACCCTCAAGGTCTCACTAAAACCTACAAGGATAACCACAAAGAAGATTTTAACAAATAACCTCTACTTAGGTATATGCCCATGCATATACCTAAGTTATCAAGTAACCCATCTCAATCCTGAGGAAACACAAAGATTATGAAATCAACGGATAACCACTTCCCAGGTATATGCCCATACATATACCTAAGTTATAAAGTGACCCATCTCAATCATGAGGAAACACAAAGGTCATAGACTCAGCTCAAACCAGGATTTTCATTATCGAAACTGTAACTGCTGAAGAGCCCTGTCTCTGGAGTGTACAGTGGTCCTATCACGACTCCAAGGTACTGCTCACTAACCTAAGACTGCTGAGGTACTCCTCCCGTCGAGTACTGTGGGCCTGCTGCTACAACCAAGCACTTCCCACCATGGGTCTGCCGCTACAACCAAGCGCTCCCCCTCATAGCCTCAAGAGGTACTCCTTCTGTTGAGTACCGCGAGTCTTCCACTACAACCAAGCGCTCCTCCACCGTGGTTCTGCCGCTACAACCAAGAGCTCCCCCTCATAGACTCCAGAGGTACTGCTTCTGTTGAGTACCATGGGTCTGCCGCTACAAACAAGAGCTCCTCCATCGTGGGTCTTCCGCTACAACCAAGCTCTCCACACTAGGCTATCTGAAACACACTGATTCGATCGGTCAAGCAGTCTTCAGGTTTCAGCCGGCTACACGGTCTCCATACTCCGCACGCTCGTCTCCGGGAGGGTCCGCTCCACGAGCTTCTGGTCGATACTACAAGTATCACAAATTTCCACGATGAAGTATCTCAAAGAACCACCTCGTCATAGGGGTCACAAAGCAATTGACGACGCGTTAATCGGACTCTCGGTCTGTGAGTTACTAGCCTTTTCGTCCCCCGGCCCCGGTTGGTTCCATGTGCGAACCAACCCGGCCGTAACTCAACGGTATCCCGAACTCTCATAGGGTATACTCGTAGGGACCGTTTCTCCACGTGATCACCAACGCCGCTGGCAGTTCGTCCAACGGACGTCCGGTCTGAAAGTTATCAGCTTTTCTGTTCCAGGGGCCCAGTTGGATTCGTGTGCAATCCAACCTAGCCACTATCCAACTACATCCAAACCTCGGGCGAAGTATGCCAAAAGTTCCATCCCATCAAGAGGAAATCAATGAGACAGACGGTGCGTCAATCAGACGCCAGGTCTGTGAGTTATTGGATTTTTTGTTCTAGGGGCCCGGTTGGTTTCGTGAGCGAACCAACCCGACCGTACTCCAATGGAATCCAAACCTCAAGCGAAGTAAGCCAAAAGATCCATCTCACTTAGAGGAAATCATCAAAGTCCATGGCACGTCGATCCGACGTCCGGAGCTCAAGATATGAGCGTTTCCGCTCCGAGGGCCCGGTTGGTTTCGTGTACGGACCAACCCGGACGAACCCAAAGAATTCCGAAACCTTGGGTGTTGTATACCGAAACGACCGTATCGATCCAAGGATCGCATCTCCGCTGACGGCGCATCGTTCGGAGGCCCGTAACTCAAGTTATGAGAAAAAGACCAAAAAGGTCCGAAAACGGGGGGTTTAGGCCCGGACCGACCCGGCCCGGGTGGCCCCGTCCGGCCTGGGCGCGACCCGTCCCGAACCGGCGGGTCGGCTCATCTTGGCACAGCCGAATGGTCGAGCGAGGGAAATCCGAGGGCGGGGGCGCGCTGCCCCCGCCTGATGGATCTGCGGCCCCGGTTGGGGCCGCCTCTCGCCAACGGACGCAGTAGTTGGCCGCATCCCTGCTTCGGTTCCGCGCGGCCGCAGAACCGCACCCCGCCGCGGCGGCGGCTCCGTTCGGCGGCGCGTCGGCGACCCGCACCGCCGGTGGAGTCCGCGGGCCACTAGAGTTGCTCTGGTGGTCCAATTTCATTTCCGTCCGTGCCAGAGGTCCTCCCGGGACCCGACCTTCGCTGAAATGCTTTCAAATCGCCCTTGCGGCCCCGTTCGTCATCGTCCCGCAATCTATGTGCAACAATCAACCAACGTGGTCTTCAATCGCCTCCACAGCCCGACTCCGGCCGCGGTTTCGCTCGGCCATAACGGCGCGGTGTGTCGGCGCTGCGCTTATTCGCCGCGTTCATTCTCGTGTTCGCGCGGTGCCGTTGCACCGCGCCACCTTTTTTCGTACCGCAATGAATCAAAAAACAAAGTGGAAGGAGAGTCGGCCGTGTTCGTGCGGTCCGACCTCCTCTCGTTAGTTGGTGACAGATGACCCAAAAGACGGAGAACAACAAGGATTTTTTGTTCTCATGAGAAAAAGAAAACAACCCAAAACAGTTTTTCCCGCAAAACAAGAATTTCTAACCCACAAACATACTCTTCGCGGATCAACTTAATATTGAGTTGATCAGCGTTCTTATTTTTGAAAAGGAAACATCCATGGGTAAAGATACTATTCTCAAAATTAAATCCCTACCTCAAGCATTGTCAAGTGAGGGTTCGTAGCGGATTTTCTCGTCGCGGAAGAAGGCGTCGCGGGAAGGGGATCATCGACGTCACGTCGTCGATCTCTGAGGATCCGGTGTTTTTTTCGACCTTCGTCGGAGGGAAACGTTCTTCGTTGGCAGCGATGTGTTCTTCACTTTCTTCGTCGAAGAATGAAGAACTTCAAGCCTTGTATCTTTCTCCCAAAATCCTCTCGACAAGCTAACCCCCCAAACAAAATAAGTGTATCTCTTATTTTATTAACCAATTCATATGTTTGCAATTAATAAGATTAAAATAGTTAATTCAATTGAATTTAAATGCAACTCTTTAATCCCCCAAAGTTAATAGGGGTGTTTAATAACTTATTAAACGCAAGAGTTGACTTGACATTAAGAGGGGGTGCGGGTGCGTTACTTAGAGGAAAAGAAACGGTGGAGCTCGTGCGGGCCCCACCTCACAAATATCCTACCAAGAGGGTAGGATACTTTCGATTTCACCCTATCCGCTTCAACCCAGCTTAAGTAGCTTTATGTGGCTTTAAGTGGCTTTAAGTAAAATAAAATAAAGTTGTCGCACCACTTTATTTAATTTTCTTCACTTAACCCCCAAAAATTAAAAACCACACCCGAGCAAACGCACAACTCTAGAAAAGGAGTTTATAAGTAAAAACCGGTGTTGTGATTCCATCGGTGCCCTTGAAATTCAATTCCGAGCACCGGTTCAAAAGTTAGAAAAACCCGCTTGTTCATTCACTGAGCGTACCTGAGCTAAACTTCGAAAAATGATTCCGGCCACACCAGGCCTCAGAATCTGGCGTGGTCAGAAACCGCGTTCTTGAAAAATCAAAAAGAAAATATAAAAAAAATCCCTTGAAATTTACGGGTATTTACACTACTCCCACCTCAGGGATTTACGTCCTCGTAAAGCTTTAACACAAACTAGGGTCACAAAAGTGGTACAGAGCACGCATCTGAGCCTTCCGCTCCCATGTGCTCACCTGGAGGTTCCCGTACTGCCAAAAAAAGTGCACCTGAGGAATCGATCATCCTCGTAGGATCTGCTCTTGCCGATCCTCGATCCCCACTAGAACCTCCATGAAAGACACCCCATCACCATCGTCCAACTCCCCATGGTCGATGATATGCGAAGGGTCGAGCACGTATCTCCTCAGTTGAGATACGCGGAATTCGTCGTGCAGCTGGTGCAACTGAGGTGGATGGGTCAAGCGGTAAACCACCCCGCCTACCCAGATGAGGACCTAGAAAGGTCCGTTGAACCTCGGAGATAACTTGCCTCCTTGGCCAAATCTCTGTAAACCTCGTCGAGGTGAGACCCATATAAGGACATGATCGTCATTCTCAAACTCATGAGGCCTCTAATTCCTGTTAGAACTGGAACTCAACGACTGCTACCACGAGGGTAAGGTTGACCGACTCAAGAGTGATCGGTCGCACCCTCTTGTGCAAGAGTTTAACCGGTTCTGCCTGGGGTTTCTTTTCACCGGCCAAGGAAAACCCATCCCGATGTCATAGTTAAACCACAAACTTTTTTCCTAATACCATCAATTTGTGTATGAACTGTGATTACCCAGTCCATACTCAAACCAATATCGTAAGGCCTTGACGCTACCACCAAGAGATTACAACCGAAACTCTCGCCTCGAGGGTCTGGCCACACAGTCAGAGTAAGTGTGATTATCGAGTCTCCTCCCAAGGTATCTCCAGACATGAGGGTCAAGTCCACGACTTACCAGAAACTCTAGGTCTGGGACAAGATTTGTGAAAATGAGGAATGATTCATATCGATGTCTGTTACTACAATAGCTAGTAGTGGACACAGACTGTACCTTGAATCATTTTTAGAGTCATTGTGTCACACTCCTTGAACGCATGCAGACGCACTCTTCCTCCGCCCTCCAGCTCCCTGAGCCTGGTGGGGATAACTAAGGCGGGTGGTTGTAGCATGTTAAGATGTACACCACCTCATGTTTCTCTCCTAGCTCTGCCTCCATGTCTGCCGCTTCGCAGACTCATCTCTCTTTAAATCTTCCTCTTCTTGAAACATTTAACACGCCCGAGTCTCTAATACTGGCACCGGTTTCATGTTTCTTACTGCACTGTGCAGTCTTCATCCGCTCCTGGATGATCTACACCTTCTTTGCCTACGATCTGGAAGAGCTGCTAAAATTTATCCTTTGCCGAAAAGAGAAACCTGGTCTCATCCCCCCTGGATGAACCACGCCTATTTAATAATACATTGAATCATGACATGAAGGATGCATTCATGCCATCGATGACGTCGTAAGGCCTTGACGTAACTACTAAGAGATCCAAATGTCACTCTCACCTCTAAGGGTCGAGTCACACTGTCGGTATTAGTGTGAGGTTACTGGGTCTCCTCTAGTAGGAATCTCGAAAGTGAGGGTCAAGTCAATAGTCTTTACCAGGACCACTCAATATCAACCAAACAAAAAGTACAGTAAGGACAACATCACAAAGATAAGTGTCTTTTTTATTATTGTAGCTTATAGTACAAAGACACGAATACAATATCAAAATGGAACTAGAAGTACAAGGGACGTATCCACTAGTTCTGCTCCTGTCCACCTGCTCTCGGAGCTCTACTGCCTTGTCCACTTCGCGGCTATTTCTCAAGAACCCGCCCCTGCTTCTACCTCGGTGGCTCCTCCCAAGCCTACGGATCAACTGTACGAGGAGTCGGACAGTCACGTGCCAGGTGACCCTTTCCGCCGTATTCATAACACTTCCTGCTCCTCGTACGGCAGGCTCTGGCCCTCTTGGACTTATGCATCATCTGTCTACTGCCCACAGATGACTCGGCTACTGATCGAAAAACACGGGGCAAAGGCACCAGCTCCTGAACACGCTTGGGGTGTAGAGCTACTGGCACAAACTCCACCCTGAAGAAGGTCTCGAAGTCTTCCCATGTGAAGTCCATTCCGTCGCAAAACTGGAAGAAGTGGCTCCACCACCTGCCTGCTGCTTCTTGAAGAAGGCTGGCAACAAATATCACCATGATGTCTGCCGGCGTCCCCACTAGCCTGAAGACTCTCACCACAGCCTCCAGCCAATCCTCAGCCACCTGCGGGTCCGTCTCTCCCCGAAACCTGGGTGGTCTCTGGCGCTGGAACTCGTGCAGCGCGGTCAAGTGGCATGCATCGCCTACTGCTGGGGATGGTGGCATCGGTGGCCCAACATATGGTAGTACCGATGGTGCCTCCGCTTGTGCCTCAACTGCAAGAGGGCCCTGTACCGAAGCCTCGTTGCTCAGCAAGCTGTCAGTACGCACATCCCTCTGGGCTATAGTTGTTCGTCCATGAAAAGGCATCCAGAAAGAAACAACATGACATGATCAAACGTTTATACCTAGTGAGGCGACCTGGTTTGAGCTGACATTTAAAAACTTTTGGAAACACACACGCAATCAGTGTTTTCGTGCACAGAGTCGGAAATCGGTTGTCAGGGTCCTGGTGTAGGGATACGTCGGCCGCCCGCACCAACAGTGGACTCCTGGAACTGAAAACCACACTCGGTACTCTTAAGACTATCTTTTCACAGAAAGAAAATATCATAGTTATAAGTTCTGCGGTAGAACCAACTCCTTTGATACCAATTTGTCACGACCTGTCCTCAGGGCCCGTGCCGTGACTACCCCAAGCCCGCCTTCCATAGGCCAGGGGCTGGCGAATAGCACCAAAGGCGTAAATCCCGATAACTGGAAAAGAATTTCCTTTATAAAAAGTAAACAAAATACCACAGAGTACAAGCGGAAGTAAAACACTAAGTACAAAGAGAAGTGCTGAAAGGTAAATGGTCCAGAATACAAACCCAAATGAAAGTACAACTACAGCTGAACAAAGTACAGTAGAAAAAGACAACAGCTGGAAGGACGGAAACGGATCCTGGGTCGTCCTCCTCAGAACCTACATGAACGGTAGGTACATACGGCACAACTCCTGGATCATCCACCACGGATCCTACCTAAAGGGAAGGTACAGACGGTGCAGCTCTTGGATCGTCCACCCCGGATCCTACCTAAAGGGTAGGTACAGATAGCCTCCACAATTCTCTCGCCTGTCAACCTCCTCCGAGTGTCGTCTCTCTGTGAAGTCCACCTCCGGATACTGACTCGTCGTGTAGTCCACCTCCGGGTACTGACTCGTCGTGTAGTCTACCTCCGGGTACCATCCAATCCTTGAACAGTCGGCCTCTGTCAGCACTGCCCGTCGTCTGCAACCAACACAACGAGGTGCGGGCATAGCCCGTGCAGGGGTGAGTATAACGATACTCAGTAGGGACCTTGAGACCCTCACGGTCTCACTAAAACCCACAAGGATAACCACACAGAAGATTTCAACAGATAACCTCTACTTTGGTATATGCCCATGCATATACCTATGTTATCAAGTAACCCATCTCAATCCTGAGGAAACACAGTGATTATGAAATCAACAGATAACCACTACTCAGGTATATGCCCATACATATACCTAAGTTATCAAGTGACCCATCTCAATCATGAGGAAACACAAATGTCATAGACTCAGCTCAAACCAGGATTTTCATTATCAAAACCGTAACTGCTGAAGAGCCCCGTCTCTGGAGTGTACAGTGGTCCTGTCACGACTCCGAGGTACTGCTCACTAACCTAAGACTGCTGAGGTACTCCACTTGTTGAGTACTGTGGGCCTTCTGCTACAACCAAGCGCTTCCCACCATGGGTGTACCGCTACAACCAAGCGCTCCCCCTCATAGCCTCAAGAGGTACTTCTTCTGTTGAGTACCACGGGTCTTCCGCTACAACCCAGAGCTCCTTCGCCGTGGGTCTGCCACTACAACCAAGCGATACCCCTCATGTCCTCCAGAGGTACTGATTCTGTTGAATACCGCGGGTCTGCCGCTACAACCAAGCGCTCCTCCATCGTGGGTCTACCGCTACAACCAGGCGATCCCCACTAGGCTATCCGAAACACACCGAGTCGGTCGGTCAAGCTGTCGTCAGGTTTCAGCCGGCTACACGGTCTCTGTACTCCGCACGCTCGTCTCCGGGAGGGTCCGCTCCAAGAGCTGCTGGTCAATACTACAAGTATCACAAAGTTCCATGAAAAAGTATCTCAAAGGACCGCCTCATCACAGGGGTCTCAACGCAATAGACGACGCGTCAATCGGACGCCCGGTCTGTGAGTTACTAGCATTTTCGTCCCCCGGGCCCGGTTGGTTTCGTGTGCGAACCAACCCGGTCGTAACTCAATTGTACCCCAAACTCTCATAGGGTATACTCGTAGGTACCGTTTCTCCACGTGATCACCAACTCCGCTGACGGTTCGTCCAACGGACGTCCGGTCTGAATGTTATCAGCTTTTCCGTTCTAGGGGCCTGGTTGGATTCGTGTGCAATCCAACCCGGCCACTATCCAACTGAATCCAAACCTACGGCGATGTATTCCAAAAGTTCTATCCCATCAAAAGGAAATCAACAAGACAGACTATGCATCAATCGGACGCCTGGTCTGTGGGTTAACGCTTTTTCATTCCAGGGGCCCGGTTGGTTTTGTGAGCGAACTAACCCAACCATACTTCGTTGGCATCCAAACCTCGAGCGAAGTAAGCCAAAAGATCCGTCTCACTTAGAGGAAATCATCAAAGTCGACGGCACGTCGATCGGACGTCCGGAGCTCAAGATATGAGTGTTTCCGCTCCGAGGGCCCGGTTGGTTTCGTGTATGAACCAACCCGACCGAACCCAAAGTATTCGGAAACCTTGCGTGTAGTATACCAAAACGACCTTCTTGATCCAAGGATCACATCGCCACTGACGGAACGTCGTTCGGAGGCCCGTATCTCAAGTTATGAGCAAAATACCAAAAAGGTCCGAAAACGGGGGGTTTGGGCCCGGCCCAACCCCCCCTGGGTTGGCCCGAACTGGGGTGACCCGACCCGGGTTCAGGTATGACCCGGACTGCGCGGCCCGGCCCGGCCCAGGTGGCCCGGTCCAGCCGGGGCGTGACCTGGCCCGAACAGGGTGGTCAGATCGGCTCGGCTCGGCCGAGCGAGGGAAATCCGGGGGCGGGGGCGTGGTGCCCTCGCGTGATGGATCCGTGGCCCCGGGTGGGGCTGCCTCTCGCCAACTGACGCGATAGCCGGCTGCGTCCCTACTTCGGTTCTGCACGGCCGCGTCCCCGTACCCCGCCACCGCGGCTTCAGCCGCGTCGGCTCCGTCCGGCGGCGCGCCGGGGCACCGCCAGTGGAGTTTGCGGGCCACCGGAGTTGCTCCGGTGGTCCGATTTCATTTCCGTCCATGCCAGAGGTCCTCCCGGGACCAGAACTTCTCTGAAAAACTTTCAAATCTCCATTGCGGCCCTATTTTTCGTCATCCGACAATCCGCGCGCAACAATCAACCAGCGGGGTCTTCAATCGCCTCTGCGGCCCAACTCCGGTCGCGGTTTCGCTCGGCCATAACGGCACGGTGTGTCGGCGCCGCGCTTCTTCGCCGCGTTCATTCTCGTGTCCGCACGGTGCCGTTTCTCCGAGCCTCCTTTGTTCGTACTGAAATGAATCAAAACAACAAAGGGGAAGGAGAGTCGGTCGTGTTTGTGCGGTCCGACCTCCTCCCCTTAGTTGGTGACAAACGGCCCAAAAACGGAGAACAACAAGGATTTGTTGTTCTCATGAGCAAAAGAAAAAAAAAACCCAAAACAGTTTTTCCAGAAAAAAAAAGAATTTCTAACCCGCAAACATACTCTTTGCGGATCAACTTAATATTGAGTTGATCTGCATTCTTATTTTTCAAAAGGAAACATCCATGGGTAAAGATACTATTCTCAAAATTAAATCCCTACCTCAAGAGTCGTCAAGCGAGGGTTCGTCGCGGATTTTTTCATCGCGGAAGAAAGTATCGCGGGAAGGGGATCGTCGACATTACGTCGTTGATCTCTGAGGATCCGGCATTTTTGTCGACCTTCGTCAGAGGGCAGCGTTCTTCGTTGGCGGCGATGCGTTCTTCGCGTTGTTTGTCAAAGAATGAAGAACTTCAAGCCTTGGAGCTTTTTCCCAGAATCCTCTCGACAAGCTATCCCCCAAAACAAAATAAGTGTATCTCTTATTTTATTAACCAAGTCAAAAGTTTTCATTTAATAAGATTAAAACAGTTAATTCAGTTGAATTTAAATGCAACGCTTTAATTCCCCAAAGTTAATAGGGGCGTTTAATAACTTATTAAACGCAAGAGTTGACTTGACATTAAGAGGGGGTGCGGGTGCGTTACTTCGAGGAAAAGAAACGGTGGGGCTTGTGTGGGCCCCACCTCACAAATATCCTACCAAGAGGGTAGGATATTTTGGATTTCACCCTATCCGCTTCAACCCAGCTTAAGTAGCTTTAAGTGGTTTTAAGTGGCTTTAAGTGAAATAAAATTAAGTTGTCGCGCCACTTTATTTTATTTTCTTCACTTAACCCCCAAAAATTAAAAACCACACCCGAGAAAACGCAACTCCGAAAAGGTGTTTCTAAGCAAAAAATCGGTGCTTCGATTCCATCGGTTCCCTCGGAATTCGATTCCAAACACCGGTTCCGAAGTTAGAAAAACCAGCTCATTCGTTCACTGAACGTACCCGAGCTAAACTTCGGAAAATGATTCTAGGCACACCGGGCCTCGGAATTAGGCGCCGTCAAAAACTAAGTTCTTGTAAAAACCCAAAGAAAATTTTGAAAAAAATTCCATTGAAATTTCTGTTTCTTTACAGAATAGATCTTCGACCTTTACAAGAACATCTTCTAGAACACATGCTGGGAAAACTATGGATCTATTTGCGAGATGGACCACCACTCTAGTAGGCTTAAATTATTCAATCTGCAAAGATGTAAATACAGTGTGAGGCATAACATTTATTAAAGCTCATAGATCACATAGTGCATCAGAAAATATTAATGAACTAATTGTATATGGATAGGATAATATCCCTAGATCATGAAATTTTTGTGGTATCAGTGGTGTGATTACGGCTAAGACACTTCTTCCCAAGTTGATCCTTTCATTCCCATCCACCCCTCCTTCTTTTAGTGCACAACACTTTCAAAAAAAATTCATACTTAGGGATTTTTCAAATTACCTCACGTAGTGGGATGTTAATCTCCACTTTCTTTAATGTTTCCTGTATTTCTCATTGAAGTCGTCATTCTCTACCCTTATTCGTCTCAACTAATGTAGATAGAAAAGGTGATGGGATATCCTTTTTCTCACTTTGTTGTTTATTCACTGGTGTTTATGGTCTTTCCTTCCTAATCCTTATTCTTTCTCCTTTGTTGTTATTGAATTCATATTTTTGATGGATAGGATGAACTTTTAGCAGTATCTTGGAATCATCATCCTCACATTGTTTGGGGGTTGTGAGCTCCTAATCGCATTAGGTGGTGATTTCACTATCCTCCTCCTTTGTACTGGGAATTGTATGTGTAAGAAGATTACCTTGGTTCTTGGTGATAACATCCATAATGTTTTCAAGTTGATCAGATATCTTGTCCATTTTATCTTAAATTACTGAAACTCTATTATTCAGTTGATGATCATCTGTTGTTGGAGCACTTGTGGATGGTTGATCATAATTCTTCCTCTAGAAAGGTGGTGGCTGGAATGATTATTGTTGATGGAAGGGATGCTTGTATAGTCATTGGAATTGTTCTGGGCTCTGATATTGCTACTGAAAAGTCATCCTAGCTTGGTTTTGTGGAAATCTATACCCTGGTTTGGTCTGAGGTTGGAATTTTCATTTTTGATAGGTTGTAGAACAACATTCTCTCTCTTGAAATTTTGGACATTGATCAATATAAGGATAATCAAAAGAGAATAAACCACATACCTGAACCGATCCTTGTTGTTCCTTTACATGGTTCACAAAAATTTGTCTCATAACACTAGTCATTTTATTCAGTGTTTCTTCAAGTAAGTGTGAGGAAGAATCAAAAGCCTTTACCTCATGGATGCCTCTAGTGCTCAAACCTATAGTGCCAAAATGGTGTGTGCTTTGTGAAATCTTGTCAATTAGTCCTCTGGAATCTGTTGATGAATTTTCAATCAAGGATCCTCCAGATGATCTATCTAGAAAGTTTTGATCATTGTAAAGAAATCCTTGATAGAAGAAAACAATGAAAATGTGTTCTTCTACAGTCTGATGTGGACAACTAGTGCAATTTTTCTTAAATCTATCTGTGTACATATAAAGTGTTTCACTGGTAGATTGGCGAATGAAATAGATCTCTTTTCAGATAGTTTTTCTCCTGGATCTAGTAAAAAACATTTCCATGAAGTATCTTTGAAGATCTTACCATTCTTGGTCTTCTTTTGGTTCTGGACTGTATAACCATTCATTTTCAGCTCTCACGAGTGAGAAGGGGAATGGCATCCACTTTACGTATTCTCCTGCAACACCTTGGGTTCTGCAACTAGAGTACACATTTGTAAATAATTGGACATGCTTATTGGGGTCTTCACATGTAAGACCACTGAATTTGGGAAGAATTTTAATCATGTTAATGCACAATTAAAACACAATTTCTATGGTAGGAATATCTAGTTGATTTCATTAGATAGAAAACTGTGGTGCACAGTGATCATGCAAAGTCTGGTTAGGATTTCCAGCCATCGGAGGTTAAGATTTATCACTGGATGTGTCACTTGAATCTGTTTGGTGAATTTATTAATACTCAATTTTCAAAAGTTTCTTTCTTAATTGGGTTATTTTTCACTCAATTTATGGATCAAATTAAATTAAATTGTTGATTGAAGTTTGGGTCATTCTAAATAAAAATATTTGAAGGGTTTTGAGGCACTTTCTCCCTAGAAACGACACTGAGTATGATGTATTCCAGTCATGGGTCATGGAAAAAAATATTATAATTACCTAAGTATAGAATATTAGGTGATCCTAGGTAGTCTTATGAAGAGGAGTGCATGAAAAACAAGGTTGTCACTTTTTAATGGTTTTATGAAAACAATTGGTTTTAATTGATTTGAATGAAGTGTCAGAAACATGAAGATTGATTGGATCAGTTGTAAAAAAAATGAGAAAGATAGTGATCATAGTGGGTTTGGCAAGACCCTGTGCTTTGATATCATGGTTTCCAAATTTTTCGCCCTTTTCTTTCTATATATAGTTAGAGATAGATTTATCTATCGAGTACTCTCTCCCCCATATCCAAATGGCTATGATGATAATATTACTTATCCCAAACCTAGGATGGGACTATCATTCTTCCAATGTTTTTATACTTTTAGATGGTATTGTCGATTAATTATAGAAATCCCTAACTGAGAATTGTTTCCCCTAATAAACCAATATTCAACATGCAATGATACACACGTGCTGACAACTGTCAAGCACTCAACAAACGACCCTAATATGTTCCTCCATATACAGATTAGAATTGGTTGGAGGGAGATATGATCATCGACCAATGAAATATAAATATACAGAATTAAAAACTAGAACAACCACATTATGAGTTTAAAATTGATTTTATAATTGATACAGGATTATGAAAGAAAAAGGGATCTTGGTAAATTAAAGCATAAGAACTCAAGAAAGCACATCGATTCAGCCTTCCCCTTCTTGATCACTCAGTGGTACTACCCCTCCATGGATGGGGAAGTCGAGATGATGTTGTATAGGGGAGACTTTTAAATAAAAGAACAAAAAGAAAGATATCTAAATATGGTCATCGTCCAATGCTTCTCTCGCTGTTTTATTGGAGGAATTGTGGATAAAATGGAATGCTTTTAGAGGTAGGAGATCCACACCTTTTATAGGAATATTTCTATCATCTACAAGTTTTAGTGTTCTTGACCCATTCATTGGATGAATAATGCATGGAACCCTTCATGAATTAATGAGGTTTCCATTCACCCTCCAAAATTCAGCTCATTTTGAAACCTCTTCCAGGAGTTAATGATTTTTCATTGGTGGTTTCGGTTTTTGGATGAAGGATCCAGGAAGCTCCATCCAAATATATGTCATTAAATATCCATCTTAATGGATTAAAAAATAAATTTAATTTATTGTGTGAACACCCCTTTTAGGCCTCTTTCATCCCCAAGTGGATGAAACTCACTTAGAGGTGTGAAGACCGAATGGTAATTTGGTTACAGAGGCGGGGTCATTGTTGTCCACCTAAAAAAAGCTTAAACATAATTTAGTTTTAAGGCCTCTAGTGGATCAATTCATCCACAGATCCAGAAGGAAAAATAAAGGAAATTATATAAGTATTCTAACAAAATTTTAATCACAAAATTTGTACATATATGTTATGAGAAATGAAAAAACTACCCTTGTGATAACAATCTATTAAATTTGCAGAATTATTCCATTTTTGAATTTATGCTCAAAATAACAAAAAATCCTAAATATGATTCATATACGCTCAAATTGATACTTTTGGATAATTAAAACAGTTTAAATTCATACAAAAATGTGGAAAATATTAGCTCTATCAGTATGATCTTCTTATTATATGACCACATTCTCATACCCCTATGCTCGTGGTTATGCTTACATGTCTCCCATGTTTACCCTTACTGAACTTCTGGGCTCACCCCGTTTTATGTTACTTTCCTCTGGTTGTGAATAAATGTATTAATTATGTTGTTTCTTAGATGGTTTCTAGTCATGAAGAACCTTGTGTGATATTATGTAACTCACTTATGTACTAGTGTTTATGTTTTCATGTTTCTAAAGGCACAAGATTAGTATGGTCATTGGGTGTCTATTTGTATATTGTATAATGTATTCTTCTAAAATTTATGTAATTTTAATTTATAAAAAGTGAGGGTTGCTATATTTTGGGGGATAAATTTACTCTTCCATTCCATTTCTAGATCCCTCCAAAGGTTTTTATAATAACATAAGATGCTCCTCCCATTATTTTATAACTTCCCTCTCATAGAAGGGATATTTCCATTCTATTATTTATTCAAGAACCTCCATTATTCAATGCCTCATTATTTATATATTTTTAGACCTCATTCCCACTGGCATTATTATTTCTAATGGATGAACAACCCCCCAAACTCTCCTTTGACTATTATATGAATCATTATGTACCCCTGTTATGGGGATGAAATTTCCTATAATTTTCTATGCCAAACATTTATATAGTGAATACCCATCCCCATTTCCACATAATGATATTAATCTATATCTACATATACATCATTGATTTGGGATGTCCATAAATGTAACCCACACTCCTTAACAGTGGTATTAAATGTAATGAATGGAAATCTAATGTTGTATGATCTATGTGGCACACATATGCATATACATGACAGGAATGTGACTGGTGGGGATGAAATTATATAGGACTATAATGCATTAGGTATGGTTTTTATCTCATTATATACCATGTATGGTGTATGGGAGTATATCATAAGAACACTATGTTCTCATGTAACAATATTAATACTTTGTTATGTTTATGATATCATGTTTTATGTCTTTGTTATATTCCCATGTTGTCTTTATGTTATCAACTTATATCATGTCTTAATGATTAAGTTCATGATTTTCACCCCTTTTATGTTACATTGATATGACTCTTGAGTAACATGTAAATATTTTCCTTATTTAATGCTTTGATTATTCCAATACTGGGCTTTATAGATCATCCATTTCATATGTACAAACCAAGGATATCCGATTCAGTTTTAGAAGATCCTTGGAATATACGTGCATTTATAGAGTATTAAAATAATGTTGTTGTATTTTTCTACAATATGTTATGTTATGTACCTAATTACAAAAAATGCATTTTGACTCATCTTATTATGGGGTTTTATTATGTTTATATTTATGTAATAAATAATTAAATTACAATATGGGATGTCATAAATCCCCTAAAATTAAATAGTATGATAGGATATATAAGGTAGTATCTAACCAATATATACACCCCAAAACGGGGGGAAAGTGCAGAATTTGAGTCATATCTCAATGTTGCATAATTGATATACAATAACCCTTACAGTAGTGGTAATTTAAAAATTAAAAGAACCTAAGTGGGATACCAGGAAATTAAAATATAATGAAATGAAATATATTCATTATAATTCATGGAAATAGTGAAGTGAATATAATATATACAAGAAAATATTTAGTGTTATATAAAACGTGACTTAAAGAATTTAAAATAATGAAAAATATCACATACAATTTTAGAAACATTCCAATAAATTCAAATTATATGATATAATATCAAATGTAATTTTAAATACCCATAATAACATGATAATACTAATATAAAATATAATCTAAAATTTTAAGTACACCACACAATAGAAAACATAGTGTATAAAATAAACATTCCTCAAGGAATTGAAATTTTAGAAAAAAAACATTACATTTTTCTCATGAAACTAATTAAATTTTTTTAATATCCTCTATAATTAACATAACTATTAAAATAAATCATTTCAGAATTTATTAAATATTTTTTAGTTGTCACATATTTTCATCATCAGATGTAATAAAATCAAATATCTTGTTTCGTACTAGTTTTTCAACAGAGTTATAAATTCATGTTTACTAAAAATCCATGATACTTGAGTCATGGTGTTTCAATTATTCCTCATATTATATTTTATTTTGGTGAATCATAAAGTTGTTGTTTCTGAAAATGAAAATTTTGAATAATAAGTTATAGTGTGTTTAATAATAAAAAGGTGGTATATTAATAAGTATATAAAATTTCAAAAAAATTGAGGAATAATTTAGCAATATTAAATAAAATATTAATTTAGAAATTATAAATATATAACATTCCTTATTAATTAATGAAATAAATATTATAATATCCTTCTCATGGGTGGTAAAGAAAACCCAAACTAATGTGGGTTAAAATGAAATAATGAATAAAGAATAATTTTAATATAATGTTAATATAACATTTATATAAGATTAAATATGTCATAAAAATAAAGTAAATTCGTTGAATATATTATTTAAACCATCTTTAAATATTTTTAGGAAAAGTTAAATTCATAATTCATGGAGGTGGTAGCCCACATGTAAACTTGATTAATGATTCAATTTATCAACAAATGGGATCTAATGAATGTATATTATAAATTTTAATTTTAAAATTATAATTATGAAATAGGGAACAAATTAATTCATCAAATATATTAATTTCAACTACCATGAGAGGTGGTGATGAAAAATCGACCACATAGATTTGAAGAGGTGATAGTTCGCACGATCTATACAGTTCAATTTTTTATAGTGGATTGAAATGATGTATCCCTAAATATATTAACATTTAAGTGTGATAATAATAACAATTTCCTTATATTAGGGTGGATAATTGAGTTTTAGAAGAGGCAGATTAAGAATAAAAGGAAAATTTGTAAGAAATTCTCACATTGAGAACATGAGATTTTTTAATTAAATATCCTTGGAAATATAGGCCTTAAGCAATATAATTGAGACCATAGGATTGAAAAAATGATATAGTATTATAATAGGCATCAATTTTATGAGAATCAAGGTAAAAGATGAAGGAATATGTGTATCTAGATGTTATGGAGGTGATATATTTGTATAATTTAAGAGAGGGGTAATTTTAAAAGTACCCATTACATTTTAATGATGGAATAACACATTTCAAGGGAAAAAGGATACATAAGGGACAAATAATTATGTGTGGAGTGATATGAGTTTTATAAATTATCTACAATTTATATTCGGATTTTTAAAACATGTCTTGATACTTTTACTCATTGTATATTTTTTTCTTTTACCATTTTTACCGTGGAAAATAATTTTTTTCCTTTATAAATTACTTTCAATGCCAATAAATAAAATGGTTTATATGAAATAATTTCTATATAATAAATATAAGTATGATATACATTTTTTATATAATATTTATATGTTTAATAAAATATTAATTTAAAAATTATCACTTTTCACATGTAAATCCCATTTTTAGAAAAATGTGTATTTTTATACAAAAAATTTATTTATAGTAGAAAATTATCATATTTTAGATCATTAAAATAAATTTGTGTTTTCGATAAAACAAAAAAAATATGTATATTTTAAATAAATAAAAAATAACATTTAAATAAAATAAATGATCAAAATAGTTTCTTTTATTGAGAAATATTACTTCTGTTTATGACATGGTAAAAATGGGGTTTTAAAATCCATAATAATATTTATAAATGCATATTTTTACACCTTAAATTAAATTTTTATCATGTAAAATGTATTGTAAAAATTTATGTTATACTTAATTCAAAAAACATACAAAAATACTACGACTTTATTAAAAACTGTGTTTATCACTATTCACCAAAAATCAATTCCTTCAAAAAAATCCCAAAGAATTCATATTAAGTTAATATTATTATTATTATAAATCCAAATTGAATTGAATTTTATCAAATTAACATGCAATGATAATTTAAGTATTAAATAAAAATGAAAGTATAAAATACAATCTATTTTCATAAAAAAATAAATTTTTAAAAAATAAATTATTCTTATACATATTTCTTATCAAGATTTTGTTAACATATAATTTATATGAATTTTATATTTTATCAATAAAATATTTATTGTTTAATTTTTTTTAAAATCTAAATTTTTTAGTAAAATTAAATTTTGAGAATATAATTATTATCGTAATTTTATTAATTTATTATTAAATAAAAATTACTTTTATTTAAAAGTAAAAATGAAAAATGTATAAAATACATGTAATATAAAACATTATACATTTCTAATTACTTGTTTATATAATTATTTTTTCTTGTTCCGTTATTCTCAATATCTCTTTATAAGTCTAAGCATATGGTATGGTATGCTGGCAATCAGAAGTGGGGATTCTACTGCATGACTATTGTGTAAATTTCAATTTCCTTGAACTTATAACAACCCAACCCCAAAATCATGGATACGATGTGTAATTTTATTAAATTTTCATGATTACATGGAATGAAATCTACAAGGACAGAACAGTTTAGATTTCTTGGAAAATCAGATTATGTACACAATATCCATATTATATTATAAAATAGTATATAAAACAAGATACATAATAATATAAAATAAATTTCATCTTTGTCTGGTTATTCAATGATTTATTCTCCATAACCCGGGGAAAGGAAAAAAATAAGCATGATAACATTTTCTTAGTAAGGGTAATTTCAATAGAATAAATAACGAATTAATGAGAATAAATGAATATGGAAATGTAAATAACTAAGAACACATAAAATTCAAATAACTGGATTAAAAAATCAATATGGGATGGTGAATAACTGAAAGACATTCCATTTAATCAGTATAACTGAGAAAGAAATGCATCAATTGATATGTCGATGAAAAATATCATTGATGAATAATTAATGAATATAAATGAGGTAAATGATAAATTATTGGATGTCACGTCTCCTAGGTATGTAGTACCTTTACCTTCAAGACCTATAAAAAGATATTTTACAACATATTAGGTAAAAACCCATTTTATTTGTCTAATTTATTCATCTCATGGGACTATCGATGCATCAAGAGGCTCTCTATAACCAAGCCCCCAATGATTTCATACGTGTCAAAATAATTCCTCATATATCAAATAATTGATTTAACAATGTGTCTTATCAAATATCTATATTAAATAAAATATATGGATTTATCATTAATTCCCATGTTAATCAAATAACTGCCAAAGAGAACACCCTATGTGAAATGGTATATGGTCTAGGAAATTAAAATATCCCTTGAATAGGAATTCAAATATTCGAGATAAATGCAATGAACAATAAAAAATATAAAAAAGAATTGATTTTTTTCTAAATAAAATTACCAATCACAAATATAAAGTGAGTCTTAAAAGGGAATCATTAAACACATTCATGAGGAAAATAATCTTCAAACATTGGAAATTGTCCAACGCCACATTGAATCATTTGAAATCATAATCCCCTTGAAAGAATAACATTAAATAAAACATTAAATATCATCATAATAAAGATATTAATGACATAAAATGTCCTCCAAATCAATATTTTTAATTTTTAAAAGTCACATTATGTTTAACTAAGGACCTAATAGATACCTAAAATAAAAAAAAATTCCACCAAGCAAGCCTTACATGTTAAAAATTCAAAACCCCTTACATTATACATACTTTTTGTTGTGTGGTATTTATCCTCCTATATAGTGGTTTAAAATATGTTACTAACTTATAAAAGAATAGATATCATATTAATAACATCATATATTATCTTCTAATAACATCATATTACTCGTTTGTTCACAATCTTTCATTGTTTTCGATATTTTGGGTCTTAATTACCTTGTTCTCTCAAGTATGGTTTGACTTTTTACATATTGTTACTATTAATTATATCATTATTTCATGATCTAAATAATGTGAAACATGTTATAAATTTCATATATATTCAATATATACACATTAATAATAATATATAATTTTCAGATATAGGAAATGAAATGCATTATTCATAGAGACGGTAGGTCATACGTGCACATGAACAATACTTTCATATCCTATTCATATTTTAAAATAATAAAAAGTAAATTATATTTTTTGTATATGTATATTATAATTCCAGAAAAATATATATTTCATATATGTTATATAGGTTCATTAAAATCATCCTTTATTCATTCTATGTATAACATGAACAAATTACATCACTTTGAGGGGGTGGTGCTCCACACTTCAACAAATGATGTTATCATACTCCCAAAAAATAAATTTCCTAAAGGTATGTGCTATAAAAAAATTATATAAGTATAAAGACTTTATAAATATCATATATATCAAATATAATAAGTCTTTACATTGTAATTCCCAACCATGAGTGAAGGTAAGGGAAAAATGAATGACATTGTTTTTTTGGGGAAGTACTTCACCGTACACTTAAATTGTATGTTTATTACCCATTAGATGGATGTTTGTGTAATTGTATGTAGAAACCAAAACATAAAAAACATATATGTATAATTTTTATTCTAGTGGAATTAAATAATCATGTAATAAGGATAATTGGAAGAGTGAAAAATGAAATAAAACTAAAGAGATTGAGGAAGGATGCTAACTATAATTCAGGTAACTCCTTTTGGTTTTTATAAAATTCATTGGATGACTTCCCTCCAATTTATAGGAATATATGTTGATGGTAGGGAATTTTATGATCTATTTTGGTATATTTTTGTTGATCCAATGTGTCTTGATAGGTGTGAGGAAGTTGGTGGAGAGGATTCCTATTTATAGTGGTGGAGGAGTGGCACTCTAGTAATTTTTTGGAAAGGTAATTACAAATACATTTCTCCCATTATAATTGGGTCAAATAATGGTAAACAATAATTATAAGTGATAATAGATTCAAAATATTCCCATCCAATTATTTTTTAAACAGTGTATAGGACTTTTTGGCCCTTATGTTTAAGGTTTGGTCCTTTGTTAAGTTAAATTTCCTTGTAAATTTTCTAATTAATTTTAATTACATTCACTATTATTTTTTATTAAAAAATTGAATTTATTAGACATAGAAATTATTCTGATTTAAATTAGGGAATCCATATTCGAAAATTCTGATCACATAAGTGGCATAAATTCATTTAAAATTAATCCCATTGACGGGACGACATTTTGGGTTTCTAAAGTAAAAAACGTTCCACAGATTGTAATGTTTTTGTATCCAATTTCAAAGTGGAATTGATTTTAATGAAAAAAATAGTAATAAATTATAAAAATTTAATCTAATTAAATTTTCAAACCATTTAAAAATATATTTTAACAATTTAAATTAATGTTATGAAAAACAAATATTTGAAAAAATATATATTATTTTCCACTATTAATTAAAAACGAAACATCACCAAAAATCAACAAAAAATAACTATAACTAAATTTTTATGTTTATCTATCAAAAATGAATTTAACCCTTTTATAATTAATTCATAAATGTTTCAGAATTCATATTTAAAGTATATTCTCTATTGAAAGGCTGTAAAATTATCTTTATAAAATATAGGTTTCTATGCATAATATTGGGTTTATTCTTATCTTAGGTCCATCGAATCTATTGGATAAATACCAAAAACTTTTTATTGAATATTTAATTTATATATTACATTAGTATTACTCAATAATTTTAATTAATTTAATTTATCAGGATAAAATGACTTTATGAGCATAAATCTATTTTATTTATAAAACCATTCAATTAATATTTAATTGGTTGTTATATTTATGGCAAATTAATTTGCATCCAATTAATTCATATAATATTTGTGTAAGATAATATTTTTATATGTTTGTTAATCCTATTTATAACTAAAAAAGTTTACAGATATATTATATACTAGTAATTTTAATAATAAAATATTGTTCGGTAAAACTCAGTCTTGTGTGTTATGAAATCAATCTAATAAAGTCATTCTTTCATTTAACACAATCTAAACCTGGTTTTACAAGTAGGTAAATTTGTAGAATATTTTTTTTGAATATTTCACATTGTCTTGGGAGGCTATATTCCCCTCTATGCCTTGTTTTTTATGTCATACAATCTATTAAATACAATATTCTAACTTTAGAATTTCGTGGTGTTAAATTCTCCCCAACTTAATTAACATTTTTCCTCGCAACTTAAACTAGACCTCAGTGGTAGAGGGTTTAAAATAATATTGAATCCCCACATCAAAAATATGGTTAATAACACATCTTGTTAATAAGAAGGAATTGTAAATACAATAGTCACAAAACTAGGTTCCCTTGTACAAGAACATGTGTGGGAAATGGAAACAAGGATAAGGAAGAAAAATCTAACAAATAGGTTCTTATGGAGAGTGATAGAGAACATGTTAAAATAAATGTTTTATTCTGATAAAAATAAACTACAACCTTGAATAAATATCATTGATATCATAAAAATATATGATAATAGGACAACATTTTTATTTCAATACTCATTTCCTAGAGTTGAGGAATTCATCAAACTCAAAGAACAAAATATTTTCCTTTTATTATACCATGAACATTTTATGCTCCATCTCATATCCCATGATGAATCATATGGTGAATTAATAGATTAACCTCTAAGATACCATCCAATTATCAACTTATAATATTTTATAAATGGTTAACTTTTCCAAAATTTTATAATCCTACACGTTGGAAGGAGGTACACTAAATTTCCAAAATGATCTTATCATTACCCTTTTATCTAAATGAAGTATCACTTTAATCATCACACCCCGAATATGGGTACACCTTAAAATAATATTCTCTTGAAATATGGTAATAACGTGAATTTCCAAAATAATTTATTGAGAGAATTCATTATTCCTTATTGCTTATGTAAAACACATGTGTTTGGATATATTCCATAAATCAAATATTATTGTAAGCTCCATCAATAATAACATAAACCATTTTGTTGATAAATAATTAAAGAGTTCTATGGTAGTCCTCATATGTCCTAATCAACCATTTATTTTTCCAAACAACATTTTCTCAAGATTACAAACATATTAAGACTCCTCTTTCCCCTAACCATTTATTTTCCTAGAAATATTAACTTGCTACTAAATCAGTTTTCTAGGTACCATTCAACATATGATCTCATATCTTTATTTAATAATTAAAACAGTATAATACTTATATATTTAATAACTCAAATGATATAATGACTTGGATATTCCAAGTATTATTTTTATATATTATGTTGATTGATTTTGAGACCAGGTGTTGAGAAGACATATGATTCCTAGGCCCGGGGTTCCTAGAGCAATTATTTGAAAATATTAAACATTTAATAGAATGAATGTGTAGTTTTCTAGAAAAAGAGGAATAAAAATTAAATAGTATATATGATCATAATTATAAGGGAACAATTGATCTTAGAATGGCAGCTTCACACTAGGGGTGGCTTAACTTTGGTTGGTGTGATTAATTGGTAGAAAAATTCACCAAGTATGTAACCATAAATAATATAATAAAATATATTTTTTAAAATTCTAATGACTCCTAAACAATGACTTGGATTCAAAATATGAGACTCTCATTATGTTTATAATATGAGGTTTCCCTAGGTTCAACTTAATTTTAGTCGGTATGGGTCCTTTATGAAACATATGTCACAGGACGTAACAGGAATAAAAAATTTAATTTTTTTATTGATGTAGTGACGTGAAGACATGTTTCTCTAAAAACAACCTTATGTTAGAATTCCAGGGATGGCTACATAACCATATAATCTCAAGAGTATCATTGTAGATAAACCTGAAGAATTATCTCAAATGAAAAACAAAAAAAATGTGGGTTGTGGATTGATAACTTGGTAAATCCTTGGATTTGAAAGATCTCGACAATGAACACGACAAAATGATAATTATTCATCGATGATTGACCTGAATAAAGGTATTGTGTGTTGTATTGAGTTGTTTTAATGGTTCTTGAATTATATGATGAATGAGGACCAATAATCAAATAGATTGGCCAGTGGATCGATTGCTATTGCGGGATGGGATATTATCTGCAGGATTATTGAGAGATTGGTTTTCATTCCACTTATATTGTCATTGTAGTGGAAACAGATTGAGTCCAACATGAAAAAGGCCTTGGATCATTTCTCATGGTATTCATTATGATTTAATCTTCCCCATTTTTGGGTTCTTCATAGTTGTATCCTCGCGATCATGGTTTGTCTTGCTAGGTGGTTCCAAACAGGATCGAACACCCAGATTAGAGGAAAACTAAAAGCAAAGGTAGAGTCTATTTAGATAAGGATCAAAAGAGCCTAGTTCTATTACCGTTATGAATTATGTGCATCATAGGAGGCTTGGTGGTCTGTATAAGGTAACACTGGCATGGGTATGGCTTGGCGGGACGGCATGGCGTGCTGAGAGTCTGGAGACGTGAGGTGGGGGCTTCGGCCACGATTGGAGTCGGCGTCCTCAGCAACATGGAGCATGGCAGATTAGGCTATTTGGGACATGATTTAGTGGTCTATGGGATGTGGATAATGAAGAGTCCACATGGGATATAGCTTAATACAACTTGTACTAGTCCTAGATAGGTGTCCTATATGCAAGAGGGCATGGTCGAGCGAATGGGGCAGGCCCAATGGGTGGGTCAGACCAAGGTCGGACCTGAGGGTGACTGGGCCAAATCCAGGACACGGGCAACAACGACGGTTGAATGTGACCCAAATTCACTCTAGGGGATGTTCCTCCCTAGTAGGTGGGGCACGGTCAACCACCATGATTGGGGGACTAACTGTACGGTTGGTCCACAGGCCCAATAACCCACCTTGAAACTTCTAACTTCTATAACATTCAAACGACACGTCAATTTAATGGGCCTTCTACAGTGTTAGGATCCTAAATTTGAGATGGACCTTCTGAGATAATTTTGTTAGTTTTTATTTTGGACCCTTATAGTTTTATGTCTTTCCCTTGGTCCTTTCCTTGAGGGTTCAGCATGACATTACATCCACAATTCATGATTTTAGTCCCCTTTGGAGGTTGAATTCTAGATAGAGTTTTGGTTTCCCTCTATAGGACTGGAGTTATCCTCTATCACCCCTAATGATGTTTTGTGGAATATACATAATATTTGAGACCAAGGAATCATACCTCCATTTAGGGGGCTATATCTATCGGGTTAGTGGTATTCCCCAGAGTGTCTAGGTAGGAAACTCTATGTTGGGAATTGATCCGGATAGGGTTATTAGTATTCCCCAGTGTGTCTAGGTAGGATCCACTCTCTATGTATCATAATCTTCCTAGTCTGAGGTGTTCTCTTTGGGAGGGGTCCAAATGTGATATACCTCTTTGTGAGTCTCTCAAATGATATATTGCCTCATGATGTGTGTTCTCCCAGAACGAGAATGCTTCAAGTATAATCCTGTGGTTGGTAATTGGTTATGACATACTGAAGACTGTGTTTCTTGGAAAGAGTATATCTAGATATGATTTTTATATTTATTTTAGACATATACCTATGTGGTATTTCAATTTGGAATTCCTGTGTGGTATTCTTGTGTGGAATTCCTATTTGGTATTCTTGTGTTGTATTCATGTGTGGGATTCCTGTGTGGTATTCCTATGTGGAATTCTTGTGTGGTATTCCTATGTTGAATTTATATGTGTTATTATTGTGTGGTAATACTATTTGGAGTTCCATGGTAGTCTTACCTCATGGTTTTAGATTATGGTATTCTCATGTGGTAGTCTCTTGTGGTATTCCTTCATGGTATTCATTTGTGGTATTCCTATTTGGTATTCCTGTGTAGTATTCCTATGTGGGATTCCAGTGTGGAATTCCTATGTGGTATTCATATATGGGATTCCTGTGTGTCATTTCTATGTGTCATTCTTATGTGGTATTTCTGTGTGGTATTCCTATTTTGTATTCATGTTTGGTAATACTATGTTGTTCTCCTTCATGGTATTCATTCGTGGAATTCCTTTTTGGTATTCACTTATGGTATTCCTTTATTATATTAAATTTTGGAATTACATTGTGGAATTCCTTGGTGGAATTACTTCATTGTATTACTTAGTGGTATTCCTTTATGGTATTCCAATGTGGTATTCCCTCATTGTATTCCTATGTGGTATTCACGTGTGGTATTGTTGTGTAGTATTCTTGTGCAGTAATCCTATGTGTTATTCCTATGTGGTATTCCTGTGGGGTATTCATGTGTGGTATTCATGTGTGGTATTCCTATGTGGTAATCCTATGTCATCTTCCTTTTTGGTATTCCTTCATTGTATTCCTTTATGGTATTCCTTCATGGTATTCCTTCCTGGTATTCCCTCGTGGTATTCCTTTCTGATTTTTCTTTATGGTTTTGGAGCTTTTTATTATGTATTGTTATACTCACCCCTACACAGTCTTTTCCCTCACTTGTTCTGCCTTATGGAGACAACCGACCATTTGATGGAATCCTAAGAAGACCAGGACCAAATGGTTCTTTGTGATACTAAATATGCCGAGGTGTGATCCTATGGCTTTATAAACATTAGTCCCATTACCTCTTTTTGTACGGGTTGGACTTGTGTTTACATACTATTTTTTCATAGGCTTGTATTTGGCCCTATATACATTCCATTACTTTCATTTTTGTACTCTGGTTATGGGATATAGTGGTTTGCAAGCATTTTTTAGTTAGTGGGGTTTTTACATTTCAAAATTTTGTGTCTTGGAGAGTGTGTGTGTGTACATGTACTTAGGATAATGCCTCTCATTTATGGGACATGCTTACTCGGTGCTAGTAACTAGCCCCGGGAATATTGGAGGTGGTCGTGGGGTAGTCATGTAAGGGAACCCTATGAGATGGGTTATGTAAAAGTGGTATTAGAGGTTTTCAATTCTACCTTATCATTGGGATTCTATCATATTCATTAGGGGAAACAGTGTTAAGTGTTTTGAGTTTGGATTTTAGTGAAATGACTCTAGTGTCGGTGCAGGTAGCTGATGTATCCATACACTAGGAATCTGATAACCACCATTTCAGCTTGTACATGAGAACATTTGTTATAGGTAATATAATGTTACATGAATCATATAGAAATGGGATGTGGTCTCCATACCCTTCTTGATTCTGCTCTCAAGATATACTCAGTTTACAATGGTATATCTTGTTTTATTTTTGGGTGTCACCATATAGGAATCCAACTCGGGTTTCACAAAGTGATCACGAGGATGATCTGTCGGGTGATGTGGCATGAGTACATGGATTTTTACCATTTATATCACCTCTAGGCAGTGCCCCATCCATACAACCACCCATAGAGTTGGACGTGATACTCACACTACTAGTAGATGAGGTGAGTATGCTGAACACGTTTCACAAGTTTTAGTGGTAGAGACCCCTCATGTACTGATGTGATCCAAACATATAGGAGTATAAGGGTTGTCTTGAGGGGGTTACCTAAGTTTTTCATCTAGTCATGACACTAATATATCAAATGGTGGTCCTGGAGGCATGCCTTTTTTATGGCTTAGAAGGGAGATAATAGGGTTTCAATACCTAGTCTTGTTATGCGGCGACTGTTCCATGGAAAAAGTTAAAAAGCCTTTTCAGAGAGGAGTTATCACCTTATAAGATAATTTCTATGAATGTTAATGATATTTTACAGATATAGCAGGATGACATGATGGTATTTGAGTATTCATCGAGTCATAACAACCTCTCCATGTAATCAACGGATATGATATATGATCCATACTTTAGGGAACTAACAATTGAATGAGGTCTGTATAGGTAAATTATAGAATATTCAATCCCTATGATAATTCCTAATTATAATCTGGGTTCTGAGCAAGATTTTGTGGTTGAAAGTTTCTTAGCTTACAAGATACATCTAGTGATTTTCAGTAGTGGGAAATTATGAGAACATAAATCAGTAGTAGGGAGTCAACATTAGTCTGAGGGACTTGGACATGAGTGAAATTTGTAGAGGAGGTCACAAGATAGAGGATTTCTAGATAAGGTCTCGTAGGGTGGTTCTAGTTAGACTACAATGATGGGATTATTTTCATATGATTATGTGGGATATCTCACCCAATATTGTCAACCCATTTTACTGCTAACATGGATACAATATATGGTCTACCGAGGTAGAGACAATGATAGGAGAAGATAGATTCGTAGGTCTAAAAATGTTGTAGAGGAATTGGGGGAGCATCAATATGTGGTCGATGTGTCAACTTGTTACCTCCACCACCCCAGGTGGTCCACACGAGACTTAGTTAGATTGAAGACATTAGAGTGAACAACTCCATGTGTTTGAGGCTTATGCCCAAGGACTCATGGAATGATTCATGGTAAAAAAAATATATTTTATAATTAATCCACCATATTGATAGCCACATGTGTTATTATATATTTTTATTCCACAGATCTAGTTCATGACTCGGAGATTCTGGTTGAACAATTGACTCAAACCTCGCATAGAGAAACTTCTACTATAGGAGACCCAATGATCATGCACCAGTTCTGACAGTCTGATATGTCTCTTGGAGGAAAGTGATTCTATTGAGATCTCATGGTAGTGGCACTGAGGCCTTATAACCTCATTCATATTATGGACTGGTTATCCAGATTTCATGATAAGATTGATTGTTTTAGGAAAATAGTGCAGTGTGTATGTAGTAATAGAATGGGTTTTTCCTTGTTGGTGAAAAGGAAACCCAAGATGCACAAGATGGATCACACATAGTAGGGTGAAACTATTTACTCCTCAATTTTCTAGTCTAACCCTCGGTATAGTGGATGTTATGATTCCACAATTTCCGAAAGTTTTGATGGAGTTGTAGTGGATTCAGTGACAATTGAGATAGTGGAACTTTTTAGAGTTCCTCTGAGACTATGTCATCGAGATCTTCTATACTCATGGAGAGGGTAACGTGTTGGAAGGTTCTCTTAACATGAGGTCTAGTTTATAGTTTCCAAACAAGGAATTAGAGTGTTTTTCTCACTACAGTTTTCCTTTGTAGATAGAGATGGAGTATCTTACCTCTAGTCGATGGTTGTCACCCATTAACTCTTACTGTGAGGCAAGGAGGCACAACTTGGGGTACCTATTGTGAGACCTTACGTGATCATATTTCCACTAGGAATTCTCCTTATAGATATTTATAAGGTTAGTGTCATGGAATTATTATCATAGGATGTAGAGTAGTACTGGCAGTGTCTTGGGAAGAGGTTCTGAGATAGTTTCTTACATTCCTTTTGGCGGTACATACATATGTGTTGAAGATGTACCATGAACTTCGATGTCAGTTTATGTAGCAAGGGATGATGAAGGGAGATATAGATTTTGTTTCTCGATGCCTTACTTGTAAACAGGTGAAGGCTGAGCACCAGGTTTTAGTGGGTTTAGCTCAAACCCTTGAGGTGATAGAATGAGATATCTATTTACTTAATTATGGGTTTACCATGTATATCTAGGGGACAGAACACCATTTTAGAGATTTTTGACTGACTAACCATGCATTACAACTTCATATCTATCTCTGATATTTGTCATCCCTTTCTAAATACTTTTTAGAGTGGGTGAGGTGGCGTACAACATGGATCTACCACCATAGTTAGACTGAGTACATGATGTCTTCTATGTGTCATAGCTGAGAAGATACATGCATGAACCATCACAAGTCATCGACTAGGGTGAGTTTGACATCGACGATGGAGTGAATTTTTTAGAGTACCTAATGGATATCTAGGATTGGTAGGATATGATCTTTTGTGGGTGAAAAATTTATTTAGTGTCTGTTTGGTGGAATCAGGAGAATCTATAAAAGATTAAATGGTAGTGCAAGGCTTAGATTCATGCTCAGTACCAACATCTATTTGATTAGCCATTATATCATATTTTAGGGGTGTAAATCTACAAGGTGGGGAGAATTTGACATCCTTGATTTTACCTGTATTATTTTTAGATATTATATGGATTGATTTAGGGATAAGGCATTGAGAAAATGTGCAATTCCGAGGGCTGGTGTTCATGGAATTTTTTTGACAAATATTTAAATTTTAAGAGCATTCATGCCTAGGATTCCATAAAAATTTGAATAACTCTTAAACATGATCTTGGATCAGAAATATGAGGGAACTATTGATATCAGAATGGTAGCTTTACCCTAGGCCCAACCTAACTTTGGTCAGCGTGGTCAATTAGTAAAAAAAGTCACTAATGATGTAATCGTAAATAATATAATAATATAAAATAATTTTATTTTTTAAAATCCTAATATCTCATGAACCGTGACCTAGATTGTAAATATGATACATCTGTTGAGTTTTTTATGTCTTGTTTTCCCCAGGAGCGACTTAATTTTTCTTGGAAGGGCTTATTTGTGAAAATTTTATTTAATGACATAACAGGAGTAAAATATTTTAATTATTTTATTAACAGAAAACACATAAAATAGTTTAATAAAAAACCTTAAGATATAATTATAAGGTTATCTGCATAACTTCATCATCTATTGACGATGGTTGGATAGATCCCCGGTGAATTCTCTCAAATGAATGATAATGATTTCTTGGATCATGGATCGATCAATTGATGCAACCTCATATTTGAAATATATCACCAACAATAAAAAAAGATCATTCTTCATCAATGATTGAACTTATTCAATATAGGGTGTTTTGTTTTTAGTTGTTTTACCCATTATTGAATTCTATGACGAATGATGACCAATCAATAAAGAGACTGCCCTTCAGATCGATCATTGTTACCTAATTGGATGTTATCTTCAAGATTATTGGGATATTTTTCTTCATTAATCTAAATTTATCATTTTAATAGAAACATATTTAGGACGACATGATAAAAGGATGAGGATAATTCTTTTGGTCATTCATTGTTATTTTTCTCCCCCGTTTTTCATGTTCTTCTCCATTGGATCCCTGTGGTCACACTTTCACTTTTTAGGTGGCTCTGAATGTGATCAAACCCCCAGATTAGAGGAAAACTGAAAACTAAGGTTAGGTGTGTGTAGATAGGGACCTGATGAGCATGAATCTGTGAACATTTTGAATTCTAGGCATCAAAGGTGGCTCGGTGGTCGACATAAAGGAACACCAGTGTGGCCCTGAAGGGACAGTTCGATGAGGTGAGGTGTCCACATCAAAAATGATTGAAGGAGGTGGTATTAGAGGTAGCGGAATTGGTGGTGTGGATCATGAAAGAGTGGGGTCAGGTGATGGGGTGGTAGCGGTGGCCACATGGGACGCGGTCGGTGACCACGTGGACCAAGTAGGGCCAGGCAGACAAAGAATGAGTTGGTCATGCCAAGAGAATATACTGAACTCAATAGGCCAAGTTAGGCCTAGAATTGCATCGGAACTCGGTCAGACTCAAGGGTGAATTGTTTGGAGCCGAGCCACAGTCAACCACAGTGATCGAACATGAACCACGATCTCTATAGATACCATGTGACCCCAGAATTTAGGGGCACAATCAACCATGGAAACCGACTATGAAAACCATGGGGCTGCCAGTCCAGATGGTCAATCTACATGGTTGGTGGACAAACTATGTTGTTAGTTCACATGCCTATTGACCGATTTTGATGCATTGAACTATCATAACATTCAAAGAGTATGTTTGTTTGATGATCTGTCTATGGCATTGGGACCCTGACATTGAGATGGTCCTTTTGAGATAATGTGGTGTGTTTTTAGTTGGGACTAATATAGGTTGAGGTAGTTCCATTAGTCCTTTCCTTGAGGGTTTAGTACAACATTGCATCTACATTTCTAGATTGCAGTCACCTGTAGAGTTTAAGTCCTAGATAGAGTTATTGTATACCTTTGTGGGACTAGAGTGATCCTCTATCACCACTAGTGGTGTTTTATGGAATCGATGTAACCTCTGAGAGTTGAGAGTTTTTCCTCCATTTAGCGAGCCACCTCAGTAGGGTTAGTGTTATTCCATAGAGTGTCGGGGAAGGATCTTCTATTTTTAGAATTGATATAGATAGGGTTAATGGTATTCTTTAGAGTGTCTCAATAGGATCCCTCTTTTTGTATCATAATATTCCTTGAATAATCTATTATACTTGGGTGGGGCCCAAATGAGATATACCTCTTCGTTAGTGTCCCTGAGTTTATCATGGTTTGAGGAGTGAGTTCTATTGGAACGAGCGTGCTTCGACAAAAATCCTATCGATTGTAATTGGTTGTAACTTACATCTATATTTTGTGTAATGGAATGATTATATCTAGATATTCTTGATATTTTTATTGTGGGTATATACATGTGTGGTATTTCTGTGTGGAATTCATGTGTGGTATTCTTGTGTTGAATTTCTTTGTGGTATCCTTCTGTGACATTAATGTGTTGTATTATTTTTTCATATTCCTATGTGGCATTCTTATGTTGTATTCTGATGAGGTATTCTAGTGTGTTATTCCAATGTGGTAATCATGTGTGGTGTTCCTATTTGGAATTACATTATGGTATTCCTTTATAGTGTTACTTCATGGTATTTTATTTTGGTATTTGTCCCACCACATCTTTAGATACACTTTTATACTTATTTTTCTCCGGGTCTTGGGTCCTTTGGTCAAGGATTCGGTTTGACACCGGATTTTAATTTTTGGTGTTTAGAATTTTTAGGGGGTTTTAGGCTTATTCACAAACCCCACATGATTAGTGGAAAACCAAGAAGTTATCCTAGGTACCCATATAGATACATCCAGAATGGACAGAAGATGTCGCACGGTTTTCACATGGTTTCTTGAACCATTTGGGTTGACTATGTGGTTTCCTGATATTTAAAATGAATAAATTTAATAAAAATAAAAAAAATAAAAAAAATAAGAAAGGAAAATAAAATTTAGAGAATTTTTTAATAATAATAATATTATTATTATTATTATTATCTTTTTATTATACCATAACCTCCCTTTCCCCTCGCCCTGACGGTGCACCCCACCCTCTTCCCTCATCTCCCGCGCAGACCCTCCCTATCCATTTCCTCCCTGTGCACACCACCCCAGCCAACACCACCCTCCTAAGGAAGGTTTCTTCTATGGAACATGACCCTCCTCTAGTGGGCCTCCTTTCCGGCGTGTGAGTCCTCTAGCTAGCCTCCTCTCTGGCATGAGACACTGTCAGCGGCCTCCTCTCTGGTGTACAACCCCCACCAGCGTGCCACTTCCTCTAGCATGCCACCCTTCTTTGGTATCTTCCCATCCTCTAGCGGTGGTAACTCCACTCTCATGTGTTCGGCTCCCCCTTTGGTAATTTTACATGGTTTTTCATTAGGGGATTATTTTTATGGAAAAACCCTAGGGGTTCATATATGTAAATTTTTTATTTTTCTCAATGTCTAGAGTGTGTGGATTGGTCTTCATGGTGTTCACTCCCTCCTCCAAGAGTTCATCATGTTTGCACATTGAAAGGTAGCTGTATCCTTTTTTTCCTTTCTAAAGAAATACTTTGATGGTTAACTAGTTGTAATTAATTTTTATACATGTTTCACAAACCCATGATTCTCTTGGATAACCTATTACGATGTTATAAAATTAACATGAATGGTTAAAAATAGATTTTGAAGTAATTCTGTCAATATTCCATTATACTGGGCAGTCGTTGTGTTTGATCAAATACAAAAAAAATTTTTTGATAATATTATATACTTTATTATCACAATCAAATTGTATGTAGTTAGTTTTTTAGGGTGTTTTCATGTTGTTATAATTTTCTAAAAATAGATTTTGGAGGTGATTCTTGATTATTTCTCAACTGTGTGTGGTTTGGACATGTTTGATGAAATTTTATGTGTTCCTAGAAAATAAAAATGGGTTTTTATGAGTTTTTACTTATTTAGGTTATGATATAATTTTTAGGTTATGATATTATTTTTATTTATTGAGTTTTCTGATTAGTTTGTCATTTTTCTTACATTGTTTACATAATTATTTAGTTTTTCCAGCACAACCCTATATGGTTTGACTAGGTATTTGGTTTAGTTTTTTGGTATAAAAAGTTGAGTCTATTTTGAAAATGAAATGTGGTGTGTGTTTTCTTTAAAAATGAGATGCTATCTTTGTTTTAAAAAATTTGAAAAAATTATTTGTATAAATGTATTTCAAACTTGTGTTAATGGAATGTTTTTGGGAAATGAAAATAAATTGATTCTGTTGTTTATTGATGGAATTATTATTGATAATTTTGGTTCTCATGTCTACATTATTTTTTAGGTTCAATTTCCTCATGTTTTGGATCTCTCTTGGAGTGAGTGTGGTTTTATGTTTGGCAGTGACCTACAAAGTCACTAGGAGGTTTGTTTTGATGTTAAAATCTATTCTTTTTCATCTATTACTATTTAGTTATTCTGTTCGGTTTATATTTATATATTTTTATTCTATTTATGGTCATAATTAATCCTTACTATTTTAATTGGATTCCCAGCACTAGTTTCTATCATGTGGGGATCTGGAATGCCCGTCAAGTCATGCCAAGGGCTGACATAGGTGATGGGTTCAAGGTCGACACAAATTGGTTTGTAAAAAATGATATTATAGGATAACCTTGTTATTAGGGGTGTCTAGTAGATGGAAATGAAGACCATTGGGACTCTGATGGTATGTGCAGTTAGAGCATCATTAACTCTTGCTCATAATGATCCTCAAGATAATAGGGGTAGTCCAAAGGTTGAGTCCTTTTTCTATGTTTTAGACTGAGGAATCACAATAGGGGCGAACCCGTGTCATCTTGAGATTCCACATTTAGTAGTGACCCATATAATGTCTATGATCTCATTTTTGGGTCCTCTTACTATTATTCTTTCCTGGGGCATGGATCACTACCTTGTAATCGAGTTATGTATAATTACATTTTCTTCATTCTGGTTGTTTGGTATATGTTGTGGTTTTCTTTTGTTTTGGTTAGTTTAAGTGTGTTTTTGATAAAGAAAAAAATCCTGAAATGAACATTCATTTTTTTAAATTGATTTAAAATGGTAAAATGGGTTTTAAAATGTATTTTTTTTGTTTATAGAATTGAAAAAATGATTGAATTTTCTAAGTAATTGGATTTGGTGCGACCTGAGATATTCCTTATGGATGTTTTCACATGTTAGGGTATGTATGTTGAAAGTGTTAATTGACACATATAGATAGAAATGGAGGATCATATGTGTGACATTTCATGAGATTCCATGGGTGTTTATTTAAAACCAAAGGCTTATCCTTGTTTTTCAGTAGGTGATTTTGAATGGGAAAATGGTTTTGTAAATTGAAATTTTCTTTAAAAATGGATTTTTGGAATCTGAAAAAGAGCCCCTAGAAGAAATATTTCTTGAAACATAAATGATAATGGTGGTTTTTGAAAGGGATTTTTTTTACAATATTTATATTTGTTTGGTTTTTGAGCGAGTTTCTCTTTCCTTGAGGTGATTTTTTTTATTTTTCTTTAGCTTGATATCGGTTTTGGCTTGGTGTTTTATGTGTTGTTCAGAAAATGCCGCCCAAAATGTTCCCCATGGTTTCTGATGAGTCATTTCCAATTTTTATTCTTCTTGAATGTTTTCTGTCTATTATGGTAATTGAGGTCTGTTAGAGGTACTGGAGTTTTTTTCTATAGGTAGAGAATGTCTTTAGGTTTATGGGATATCCTAAGGTTATTGAGGTCCATAATATTTTGGGTTTGCTTAGAGCCCATACTCAGACTTGTGGGAATTGTTTTTTCCACCATCATTGCATGTTAGGATGAAGTTTGATGTTTTTAAGTCAATATTCATCCAATATTTTATACCTTAATAGGTGATGACAATGAAAAAGGAAGATCACATTCATATTCAATAGGGAAAATAGATGGTGATGGACAACATTGACCATTTCAAAGAGCTATCTTCATTTTCTCTAGATGGGGTGTCACAGTATCTGATAAAGACTCCCCTTTGCCTTTTAGGTGTTCGTCTAGGGATCATGGAGTAGTTTCTCTCTTCTAAGGATCATTGTTTTGAGATATTGGTGGATGAAGATTTCTTGTGTGAGTTAGTTCCCGGAGCCCAGATAGTTGGTAATATGATGCCTCTCTTCATTAGTGAAGCTTCCCCATTAGGCAAGGATCAGATGCTGGATGAACCTATTCATAATCAGTTATCCTCATTGGTTTTGATTTCAAGATCATTAGACCACTTTTTGGTGTTCCATTAGTGTGGATAGTTTGAGAAATCAAAGCCATCTTGTCGCATCCCTCTGAATTCCTACCGTCATTGTGGATGTTTGGGTCACCTAGAGAATTTCTGTAGGAACCATTGCTCGAATAAGTTTTTCTGACCGAGGGATGTTCATACTTGACTATGAGGGAGGATATGATTCGGCCATCAGATCCCCAGCCATAGGTATCAAGGTGATGATTGTTCACATATAGGGATTCCAAGTGCATTTGAGACATTGGCTCAGATCTTTTTCATCCATTTTGGAATAGATACTGTTATGGTTTCCTTATTTTAATTCAAATGTTGTTTTATGTTTGTCTCCTATTGTAATAGTATGATGAAATCACTCTTTTTCAACCCAAGTGATTGCATCTTTTCTAAACATGTATTTTTGAATCATTTGTATTTTATAAAGTGTTTTTGGCCCACGTAAGGGATGGTTTCTATTTAATGGATCTAGTTTTGAGATGTTTGGGTTTTGTGAGGTACGTGAATTGTGTTTATGGTCCTTTTATTAGTCTGATATTCTTGTCATGAGTTTTCTCATAATATTGGGGGTCCATTTGGTGTGTGAAAAGATTCAAGTTCTTGTGGTAAAGTTGTTACACTAGGGCTATGGAATTTTGTTTGTATCATCTGGGAGTTCCCATGTTGGCCCCTACATGAGGTGGAGTGTTGGGGTTCATGTTCACATTCTAGTTGAGTTCTTGTGGGGGGGGGGGAGAACCCATGTGTGTCCTCCCCTCGTTGATACGTTGTGGTTTCTTCTTGACTAGTTGAGTGTGACTTTTGGAGTGGATAGTAACCGTAAGGTTCTTGATTTCGCTCTCGGTTTTGTTCTGCCATGGACTTGAGTCTTGATTATCCTTTAACTTGGTGACATTTTGGGGGAAGAAATTTTATATGGGGGGAGAATTGTCACACCCTGAACTTAGATACTCTTTTATTTTTATTATTTTTTGAATCTCGGGACTTTTGGTCATTGTGCTAGATTGTGGCTCGGTTTAAATTTTTGAAGTATCGAATTGTTGGTGATTTTTTTGCTGGTGCATGAGAACCACACGGTTAGCAGAAAACTATGTGGTTAACCAATTTACTTATGCGACAACTTCTAATGTAGATAGAATCCACCGAATGGTTTCCACACAGCCGATTGAGCTGCGTGGGGTGATCGTGTGGTTGCACAATATTTATATTAAATAAATTTAATAAATATAAAATGAAAAAATTTAAAAAATAATAAATTAGAAATAAAATTTAGATAATGTTTTAATAATAATAATTATTATGATATTGTTGTTATTGTTGTTGTTGTTGTTTTTGAAACCGTAATCCCCCTTTCCATACTCCCTCATAGTGCACCCCTCCCTCATCTCCCATGAAAAACTCCCCTTAAATTTCCTCCCTAAAAGCACCATCCGAGTATGAACCACCATCCTCCATCTGACCACCACTACAGTGTCCAATCCACATCTGGTCAAACTCCCCCCTAGAGCATGACACCTCCCACCAGCCACATCTTTGGTGTTAGACCTTCCTCTAGATAGCCTCCTCTATAGTATGAGACATCACTAGAGGTATACTCTATAGAAAACAACCCCCCTCCAACATGATACCTCCTCTGGTGTGACACCCTCCTCCAGCGGAAGCCCCTCCTATAACGGTGGTGGCTTCTCTGTCGCACAGTCGGCTCCCCCTCCAGTTGGGCTTCATAAGGTTTTCTTTAGTGGTTTCTTCCCATGGAAAAACCCTAGGGTTTTAACTACGTATATTTTTTAATATTATTTATTTCAACAGTGTGAGTATTTACCGTCTTGGTTGTTCTTTTCATCCTCTTAGAGTTGTTTCACGTTTTCACACCGACAAGGTAGGTGGATCTATATTTTTCATATCTAAATTTTTCCTTTGACACTTGACTAGTTGTAATTAATATTTATACATGTTTGACATACCCAAGATTCTATTGGTCATCCAATTAAGTTGTTTTAAAATTAATATAAATTTATTAAAATTTCTTTTGAAATAATTCTCTAAATATGCCCATGTGTTGTGAACTAATTGTGTTTAATTAAATGCCAAATTTGGTTTTCAAATTTTTTTAAACTTTGTATTCAACTTCACATGGAATGTTTGTTACTTTATTATGGTTTTTCTGTGTTCGTAGGATTTTTTTAAAATAGGTTTTGGAGGTTATTCTTGATTATTTCCCATGTGTGTGTGCTTTAGATGTATTTTTTGAAATGCTAGGTGATTCATGAAAATGAAATTGGGTGTTTTAGGATATTTTTTCTTTCTTATGGTTATAATATTATTTTAAGGTATTGATTTGGTGATCTGTGTATGAAATGGTGTTTTCTTGATCCATGACGTCTACTTATGGTTTCTTGTTTTTGTTGGGAGAACATTTAATTCCCCTTTCAAATTGGTTTTTCAAAAAATTTAACGGATTATTCCCCTAAATTCTTCATTTTCTCAATGGCTCAAAGATGGTTTTAAATGTTATGTTTGAAATTATGGTCATTTTTTGTATTTTATTGATGATGTTTGATTTTCAAATGATAGGGGAGCCCATTTTTAATATTTTATTAACATGTGAATTTATATTATAGTTTTGGAATTGGTTTTGAGGATGCAATGGAATTTTTGAAAAATGTTTAGTGAATGTGGGATTTTACATTTTTTGGAAATAACTTGTTGTGTTTATTTGTAAAATTCCTTTGCATGTGTGAAGTTAAAGGCCCGTTTGGGAATTTTCATGTTTTCAATGAAACTCTTAAATGTTCCTCATGGTTGTAGAAATTATTTTTGAAATGTTTTTTCAAATGTATTTGAGTATGTAAACATAAATTCCCATTTTGTGATGATCTTTTAAAAGTTATGTTTTGTGTCGAAATTAGAATGGAGTATGGTTTGGAATGTGTGAATTCCCAGTTGGAAATTCAAAGTGTTTAATGGTATGTTTTTTGTATTTATATGATGTCAAAACATGGTTGGAACTTTCTATTATGTGGTGTATATATATGTGTGTGTGTGTGTGTATATATATATATGTGTGTGTATATATATATATATATGGGGAACCTCTATAGGAGAGATTTACCATTATGGGTTATCGTATAGGGTGTCTGTGTTTGGGGTAGGCAAGTTCTGTGATGGTATGTGAGGTGAGTCACACGTGTGAGGGAATCCCACTTACACAGTATATTACAACCATGGATTCCTGGGAAACTTCTAGATGATCGAGTGACGGTTGCGGATCATCCCCGAGTAGACAGGTTTGTACCCGTTAGATTGTAGACAGGCCTGGTGGGATGTTCCATGGATTATCCAATTGAGGGTCTCCTGTTATTTATAGACATAAAGGATTCACCATACGCTAATAGGTGGTTCCAAACTGAGTACATCTAGGGGTATTCTATGGTTGTTTAGGATCAATGATGGTTACATTTTAGATTGTCTTGTTTTTGTTCCGTTTACATTAGTTTCATCATGTGTTGTTTAGTTATTTATTTTTTTATTTATTTTCTACACAACCATGTATTGTTTTAACTAAGAATCTAGTTTAGTTTTTGGTATTAAAGGAATAGTCTATTTTGAAAATTAAAAATGAAGTGTGTTAGATTTTAAAACATGAAGCTATGCTAGTTTAATAAAATGTGAAAAAATTATTTTTATAAATATATTTCAAACTAGTTTTAATGAAACATTTTTGGGAAATGGAAATACATGGAATCTATAAATTATCAATGACATTAATACTGATCATTTACGTGCTCATTAATATTTTATCTTTTTAGCTTTAGATCCATCTAGTGTTGGATTGATCTTATAGTGATCATGTTTCTATGATTGGCGGTGACCCACGAAGTAACCTGGAGGTATGTTCACTATGAAATTTTTTTCTTTTTTACACTTCTAGTGTTTTTTTTTCACTTTTGTTTGTACATATTTATTTGTCTTTTGTTTATGGTCCAAATCATTTCCTACTATTTGAACTTCATGCAAGACACTCTTTTCTAGCTCGTGGGGATTGGGAACACCCCCCAAGCCATGTCGTGGGCTAGCTTAGGTTACTAGTTCAGGGTTAACCCAGGTTGGTTCGTGACAGTATTCCTTCATGGTATTCCTTTCTTGTATTCCGTCATGGTATTCATGTGTGGTATTCCTATGTGTAATTACTTTTTGGTATTCTTGTGTTTTATTCCTATGTGGTATTCCTATGTGGCATTCTGGTGTGGTATTCCTATGTGGTAATCTTGTGTGGTATCCATTTGTGGTATTCCCATGTAGTATTCATGTGTGGTAATCCTGTGTGGTATTCCTATTTGGTAATCCTATGTGGTGTTATGTTGTGGTATTCCATTTTGGTATTCTTTTGTGGTATTCATTAATGGTATTCCATTGTGGAAATCCTTATTGGTATTCCTTAATGGTATTATTTTATTGTTATTCCCTCATGGTTTTGTTTTTTGGTTTTTCTTTTTAGCTTCAGGGTGCCCTACTAAGTGTTTTTATACTCACCCCTACATGGGATTTCCCACATTTGTTGTGTCTTTTGAAGACGATTGGCCCTTTTATGGAGTCCTAGGAAAACTAGGTCCAGATAGTACTTTGTGAGAGTAGACAGAAAGAGGTGTGTTCCTACAGATTTTCACATAAAAGTCCTAGTAACTCTTTTCTTATAGGTTTGACATGGGATTATAGAACCTTTTGGTGGATTTTATTTGGCCTTGTTTACATTACTTTACTTTTACAATTGTACTCTGGTTGTGGGATATAGTGGTTTGTATGCATTTTTCACGTAGTGGTGTTTTTACATTTTAACATTTTTTTTATTGGAGATGTGTGTGTGTATAGGTACTTAGGATAATTCCTCCCATTTGTGGGATTTTCCTACTCAATGCTAGTCACTATCCCTTGACCTATTGGAGGAAAGTATGGGGTAGTCACATAATGGGCCCCTCAAGGATGGTTCCTAACATATGAAGATAAAATAATTAAATAAAATACTTTTACAACATATTTTATAGATCCAAATAAAGAATAACATTAATCATTTCAGTTCGGTTGTGTTAATAATATAAGTTTAACCTTACCCCTTAGATTCTTTGGAGGTATATTCCCTATATTATTGGGGAATTCATTTTCATAGTTCCCCATATCCATGTAGTGGTAACACTAAATAACAACATTTTTTTTCTCATTTCATTCTTTTTTCTTGGTGACCCATTCTATACACTTATAAAAAACTAAAAATAATTTTAATGATTTACCAGGGTGATTGGGGAAATCCTTCATTCCCTTCCTCCTTTTAACTATTTTTTCTCTTCCTTTCTGTTCTTCTCTTGGTTCTCTTTAAATCCATAATACTTGGAGAATTCTTTCTTCATCATTGTTTCCCAAAAAAAATCACTGTATGAAGAAATGGTTTGAGTCACCAATGACCTTTAGAGGCTTGGATTAATTACTTCAAATAAGTGGGAAATATTTCACTCGGGTTTTTGTATGAAATCTATATCATACATTTCTAACATTGTAAAGGTACCTTCATACTCCGCAACAATTTCTTTTTCAATTTTATTTAAAACATGAAAATTCCTTTTCAAATAATTTTTTTGGTCAAGAGGGAAGTATTTAATGAATAATGTATCCTTAAAAGTCCTATATTCCATGAGTTCAATTTTTTCTTCCTCCATAGTCTTCTATATCAAGGAAACTAATTAATCTCTATTTCTATTGAGAAAATATGCTCCAACTATAACCATTTATTTTTCACAACATCCCAATGCCATGAATATATTCTCCAATGACATAATCAATTTCTCTCCTACCATTGGGTTAGCAGTCCTACTAAATTTTTGGGGCCTGTTTCATATAAAGAGATAAGAAATTAGAGAATCTCATTATGGAAAAGGTTTCTCCATCAGAGAATGGTTATGTGTCATAACCTAATTATGCTTCCCTAATATTTCCATAACATTCTTAGTTCCAACACCAGCTATGTTGGTTTCCTTAGTATGGAAATCTGTACATTTCCCATGAGTATTGATACCATTCATCCTTCAAGGATCCATTTTTAAAAAAAAAAATACACAAGATTATCTCATAAAATCATAATATATATTTCCAAATATGTTATATCCCATAACATAATTTTTGGATTTATAAAATATACATTCATTGGGAAAATATTTACTTTTAAATCCTTCATAAAGGTTTGTAAAGTAAATGAGAATTATCCTATTTGTATCCTCGGGGATTGTCAAACCAGGTACATAGTAATGTTCATTCTCATAAACCAGGTTACACTGAGTTAGGCTCAACACACCTGGTTGGAGTTGTTACTCCTAGGAATATCTATACCAGTACCACATCTAATTGTATTATCTAGACAGATATTTATTTCTAGGAATACCCACATAATATCTAACGTTCCAAAATTCTAGTATTTTATTACAAACTTATCCTCAAAGTCTATATTAGAGTTATATTCCTTAATCTATTTTTCCAAATATAATTTCCATGATTCCTTCCAAACTTCATTATATAATAACTCTAATTCCTCGACCCTAGAATCCCAATTATGGTGCATTATTTTATTACATTTTCATGATTACATGGAATCAAATCCCAAAGGGCCGATCAATTTAAATGTTTTTGAAAACATTATTACCAAAATGATACCAATATTACATTGGATAATATTAAATAAAACATGATACATATAAAATGAAATAAAATGCTTCCCTAAAAGCTTATTGAATGGTTTCTTCATCATAACCCGAGAAAGGGAAAAAAGGGTGAGCTCAAATACTCAGTAAGGATAAGTACAATGGAATAAATAATAAATCAATGAAAATAAATGAACATTAAAAAGTAAATAATTGAGATCAAATGAAATTAAAATAACTAGATATAAAAAACAATATGGAAAAGTGATTAACTAAAACACATTCCATCTATTCAATATTACTAAGAATGTAATGTATCCAAATATATATATATATGAATGAAAAATCTAATGGATGAATAATAACTAAATCTAAATGGGGGAAATTGTAAATTATTGGATTCCATGTATCCTAGGACTATATTACCTTTCCTTTCAAGACAGTTCACAAGATGATTTACAACATATCAGGTAAAACCCCACTAGATTTGGCCAACTAATTCATCACATGAGACTACAAATTCATCAAGGGGGTATGTATAACCAGTCCACACCTGTGTAGTACCTATCTAAATAATTCCTCATATATTGAATAATAAATTTCACAATGTTCCTTATCAAATATTCATATTGAATAAAAAATATATATATTTTTAGTAATTCCTTAGTTAATCAAATAACATTCAATGTGATCACTGTATGTAAAATGGTATATTGTCTAGGAAATAATAATATCCATTTCATGAGAGTATATATAATCAAGATAAAAGTAATGAAAAATAAAAATTATCAAAAGAAAGTGATTATTTCATTATAAACTTCACAGTCACAAAACAAAATGAGTCTGAAAATGGAATCATTAAACACATTGTTGAGGAAAATAATCTTTAAACATTATTAGGTGTTCTATACCAATTTGAAGCAGTTTAAATCATAATCCACTTAATGTAATAACAATAAATTAAACTTAAAATATCATTAGAATAAGAATATTCATGATATAACTGGTAAAAGGGCAGTATATACACCATATTAAAGTTAATTATGTTGTAATAGTGGGTTCCCTAGACCCAAATATTCAGTTATTTGGATTACCATATTTTGTATAAAATTATCTATACATGATGTCATCTTACCATTATAGTGTAGAATTTTTTGTGTCCATTATTGATATGGTAATGTCCAAAGGTTAATTGTTGTATCAAGAGGTTATAGCAGATCCTAGGCTATAATGAGAACCTCAAGATACTAATACATTAATCTTAAATATATGTTATTTGGTATAGATACATCATAATTATTGGACACAGTAGATGTTCGAACATCAAAATCTGGGGGCTCATGAGTATTGAGACTACTCCACATGAAGTTCGCACTTGGTGATCTACAGTAGTGAGATCATGAGGACTGACCCGCCCATAGGAACAACACATGTTTTGGGTGTCATTGGATGTTCCTAACTATGATCATGTTTAATGGTCTCCAGACTTGATATCATCAACAATGTATTTCATTCGATTGCATACTTTGATTCAAGATGAAAAACAAGGCGATGAAGTCGTGGCAAGGTAGTTTGTGTTGGGTGCTTCATTGGTGGCATGGCATTGGTTGAATGGTCAAGAAGGGATTTTTTGCTTCCGAGTTATGGAAGTAATATATCTCAGGCCATGTTGAGGTGGATATTTGTACCTTTATAAGACCATGGCCATGGAATTCATGGGTAAATCCATCCAGTTAAAACAATAAAAATTAAATCAAGAAAAAGGGCAATGACACGTTAGTGCGTCCTGGTTTATGAGATATTACAGACAAAGAGATTATACTAAACAGTGCATGTTCACAGGTTGGTTATTGCTACTATGACAATCCTTATCTCTTCAGGGTCATTAATGGGTTTTTAGATCCTGCTCTTGGTCTCTGAATACAATTCATTGATATTGAGAAAAGGGCCTAGAGGGTCACATGCAATAGCGTATTCAAGAATCTGCCCTATTCAGTTGAAAATTAGTTTTAGACATAGTGGGCCCCACCACTGGGGTATGGGATTTCTCCAAAGTTAAATGATCACCAATGAAATAAATAAATTCTTATTTTTAAAATTTAGAATAATGAGTATATAATATATTTATTAAATTTATTTAGGTGTTTTAATTAAATACATAAAAAACTTAATTGACGTATATTAAATTATTCAAGTGTCAATTAATATTTATGGGAGGGAAGATTTGAGTTAATGACTCTATTATTATTGAGTAATATATTTTAATATATTACCAGTAAGTTATAATAATATTTATGACTCATTATATTAGTCGTAAAATGTTGTTGATAGTGCATTAAGTATTCGGGGTCGACGAGGCTATATCGGGTATTTTAATTTACCACGATAAATTGAAGAGGAGGGGATATTTCCATGCACTATTCATGGAGATTCTCTCTCTTCTCAAATCTCCCATAATCTAGAGATATAGGCTCTCAATACATGGAGCTCAGATCGAGCACTCTCTCTGGCATCGCTAGCGAAGCGATGTAGGGGTCATTGGAGCGTCGAAGGCATCATCACAATTCTGTGCTAGCACCCAGACTATGATGAACGACACCTCAACGGATTCCATGAAGCATGTGTGGGTGATCTAGAAGAATTAAACTTTGGATTATTCAATCATTGATCACCAAAGATAAGTAGATGTCGTGTGTGGCTTCATATTATACGAGGTATTTTTATAGTTTATGATTGTGCCTAAAATCCTTCATGCAAGATCCTCAGATATGATCGGGCTACTCTTCACTGATTTCAACAAGATTACATCGATCGTATGTGGAAAAATTTTAAATCCCACCTGTTTGGGGCTTCCATTGCGAACCCAGTTCCAAACAATTGTTTCATAACAATAAATAAGTCTCAATGGAATGTAAATTGAGAAAAAATCCCATACCTTACACTTACTTTTTATTGTGTGGACTTTAATATCATGTATAGAGGTTTAAAATATATTACTAAAACATAAAATAACCATATTAAAATTCATAATATCATAATATCTTATTACCTGTATGTTAAAAATCTTCCATTATTTTCACTATTTTGGTTGTTAATTGCCTAGTTTTCTCAAGTTTATTTTTAACTTGTTATGTGTTGTTACTATTACATAGATCCTGATTTCATAATATCCAAAATGTAAAACATGATTTTTATAACATATATATTCAGTATATAAACATTTATAGTAATCTATCATTTTTGGAGATAGGAAATTAAATGCACCGTTCTTGGGGACGGTATGCCATATGTATGAATGAATGTTACTTTCATAGACTTGTCATATTTTAAAAGAATGAAAAGTAAATCATAAATATGAACATATATATTATAATTATTGTATCATATATTTTTCATATATGGTACATTGGATTATTGAAACCATCTTTTATACATTCCTTGTATAGTGTTAATGAATTAAATTGCTTTGAGGGGATGAGAGTCCACCCTTCGAAAAATCATGTTATCGTATTCCCACAAAATGTAGTGCATAAAAGTATGTTTTATAAATAAATTAAATAAGTAAAAACATTATAAATAGAATATATATAATATTAAAAAATAATTTCAATCTTTATATCCAATAATGATAGGCAGAAAAGGGAAAATGAATGACACCATTTTGTGAGGTGGTAGTCTTTCGTACACATAAATGGTATGTTTGTTACCCATTAGTTGGATGTGTTCGTAAGTGTAGGTCTATAAAATAGAATAAGAATTATTAATATATTTTTGATACTATAATTATTATATGTTAATTCAATAAGTATAATTATAAGAGTGTTAAAATAAATAAAACTAAAGATCTTGAGGAATGATGTTATCTCTTATTCAGGTAACTCCTTTTGGTTTTCTGTGAAGGGATTTGTTGAATGAATTTATTACAAATATGGGGCTTCATGTTTATGGGGAGGTATTTTAATGATATTATTGGGATGTGTTTTTTTGGTCAAAAGTTTCTTTAGAGGTGAGAATAATTTGGAGGAGAAGATGCCTTTTTATAGTGGAGAAGGAGTGGCACTCTTGAAAATTTTATAAAAGAGAATTGAACCCACGATTTTCCAACTAAAAGTTGATCAGATAGTTGTAAAAATTCAATCAAATGCGTTATTGGTTTGAAATATTTCCATCCAATGGTTTTTGGAAAAGATTATAGGTCATTTTGGGTATTATGTTTAAGGTTTAATCCGATGTTAAACAAATTTTCCTCTCAATAATTGTAATTAGTTTTAATTATATTCACAAATATTTTAGTTCAAAACTAAGTTTACCTTATTTAAAATTAGAAATTATTAATATTTATAATATTTAATCTTTTTTCCCAATTTGAATCAGATTAGTGATAGAATTTAATTTAAAATTAACCCCGTAGACGGGATGAAAATATGGGGTTTTAAAGTAAAAATAGTCAAAATAATCCTATGCTTTTTATATTCAATTTCAAATTGAAAAAAATTAAAATGAAATAAATTGGAAGAATTGATAAGAAATTAATCTAATTGAACTTTAAGAACAAATAAAAATATAATTTAACTTCATAAATAAATTAGACAAAAATCAGTTTTGAATTAAAAATTGTTATTTTTCACTATTTATTAAAACATTAAATATCATAGAAAAATACCAAAATTTCACCCTAACCCTGTTTTTATGTATTGATTTAAAATATTGAGTATATTTTTTCATATTAAATTTTTAAAAGTTTCGGAATTCATATTTAATATTGGTTCTCCATTAAAAGTCAGTATATTGGATTTTATACGTAATATTTTGTTTGTTCTTACCTTATGTAAATAGAATCTATTAGTTAAATGTATGAAAATATTTTATTGAATATATAATAATGTTTCCGATGCTTTTTTCGGGGCGTGCGCGCATATCCGTCACCCAGGGGAGGACATGCGTCTTGTGGCCCCGCATTCCCGCTTTCCAAAGGCAGGCGGCATCTATTCATTGTCCAGGTATGTCTACTCCTTGATCGAAACCAGGATGATGGGATGTCAGTTCTTGCTTCCGTGGATTCCTCCTCGGAGCTTGTCACCTAGTCCGGGTCTCCCTCATAGATTTAAGACGTCTTCGTGAATCCCGTTCCCGGTGCCATATCTTTATTGACACCAGTCAATTAAGCAGCTTCCGTCGAGATGCTCCAAGGGGTCTACTCGGGGTAGAAACCTTCGGTGAGGAGAATGGTCATGCTAAGGTGTCGTTGGCGTGACTTGACTCTGGGGGATTGGCATGTCTGTCTTTTGTCCCTTATTATAGGGCTTCTCAAGGGTGCGGAAATCCAGAGGAATCCCACATCGAATGCGGGGAATTGCATGCCATAGGCATGTATCTGAGGTTTTCCTCACCTTCCCATGTTTAATACGGGGTATGTTGTGAGTTTAACGTCCAGCATGGATGGATCAAACTGATCAGAACACTGAGAGTGGATCAGATAAAATAACCCCCTGAAGGGAACTCCGATATTGGGTCCAGAACGTGGGCGGGTTCCTAGATACTATGGAGTGGAATGAGGTGGCTTGATCGCACTGGGAAGTGGTGACCCGGATAAGGATCAATATGGGTGATGTCTTTGGGATTGAGTGTCGAGGACACTTCCTATGTATCCCCGTGGCAGGGAATCAATGTCCACATAGTTCGGGATGGATAGGGCTTACGCTCTGAGGCGGCCCATAATGGATATGGGGATTACACTATGCGGCGGCCCATGGTGGATATGGGGCTTACACTCTGAGGCGGCCCACCATGATGGATATGGGGATTATGTTCTGAGGTGGCCCACAATGATGGATATGGGGCTTACGCTCTAGGGCGGCCCATAGAGTTGGTGAACCGATGCGAAGGGGTCGGAATGACCAGGTGTTGGGCTTGAGTCTCGTGGAGGCTTCCTATGTATCATGCCTTAGCACAGATCAAAGTCACCATAGTTCACCATGATGGGGCTTACGCTCTAAGGTGTCCCATAAGAGGGTTTCATGGTCAATTCTCACTCAAAGCTTATGTGAGTCTTGCTTGGTGTGAGAAACAAGAGGGAATAGGGACCAGACGATCACGTCACGAAATGTGCGTCTGTGGGAAGTGGAGAGGGGCTTACGCGTTTAGAGGCCCATGGTGTCGGGACTTACTCCAGGATGGGAGCCCCAAATGCGACAAGGTGTAGAGGGAGAGATATTTGGGACTTAACAAAGGAGATGCCATATTCCCTATCACACCCTCCACTGGCCTTGGCAGTGGGGATGTACGGAGGTGTTTGGGTGATACCTTCCATAATAGAGGCTAGGGGATTACGCTTTGAGGCTGCCCTTCACCCATGGAAAAACGCCACTTCGAGAGGGAGGATATCATCCCATGTAAGGGTGATTCCATTCCTGTGGAGACGAGCAGTGTAATGATTATCGGATCCAGGGGGACCCTGCGTGTGAGGCACGAGGCTGGATCATAGTTTAACATCATGTGTTGAGGACGAAGCGCTTGGATTTTTAACGTGCTGCAGCTCAGACGAGGTGAGTTTTCTCCACACCCCTAAGACTTACGCAACTGAAACCCTCTACCCCTTGGGGGAGGGAAGGCATCAGCAAGGCAGTTATGAAGGGGGGAACAGAGAGAACCACCGAGAGGTCCACGTTAGTGTGGCTATGTGAAGAATCAATAGCCATTAATGTGCCTATGCAACGGAGAATGAAGAAAAGAAACACAATGGGAAAAACCACCCAAGGGACCTTGAGGTTACTTTGTACGAGCCTGGAAGGTCGTACGGGATAACAGCGCATGGCATGCATGCCCGGTATGGAGGACATCGGGCGTCTATGCAGGGAGGTGCCCGGGAAGTCTCAAGGTGAGGGGTCCTGGGGATTGCGTGCAAAGGGAAGGTTTGTGCACAAAACACAAGGATGGTGTAGAATTGGGGCAGGGGAATTGCACGTGAGTCACAAAGGCTGATCCCTAAGGCAAGGCCACACCCAACGAAGGGATTGCGTGCAATCGGACCTTTTTGCACGCAACTGGAAGGAATTCCATGCAAGGGAGGAACCTTGAGGGGTTTAGAATTTTATATAATTCAGAGGGATTGCGCGCAAAGGCAGATCCCGAGGCGAGGTTGCGCGAAAAGGGTCAGTACCAGAAGGCCATATTGCGCGCGCGGAGGTCTTATTTCGTGCTTGAGAGCCGGTTGAAATTATGTAACCCCGAAATGGAAGGGGTAACCTTCTATTTATAGGCCTCCGGCGTTGCAGAATCCAGGCGGCGTGCAAAAGTTTGCATGCCAGAGATGGCGGTGCACAAAAGTAAACTGTGCTGGTGTGGGCGTGCAAGATTTCACGCTGGCACTGGGGGCCTTTCACGAATCCCAAACTCCTTTCACATGGCCATCCTTTTTTCGCACACATCCTACTTTATTTTGCGCTACACTTCTGAGCCCTTTGGACCAGGTCTCCGTGTCCGAATATGAATTCGCATCATCATTTCAAAACTTCCTTTAGGAATTACGGACTTTTTCAACATCTATAAATTCCCCCCTCTGAATTGGATCAGTGAGAGGTTGCAATGATCGGATTGCAAGGGAAACGCCAAAACTCTGAAGGGTTGGATGTTGGGGGTCCATTGCGCGCAAAAGATAATGAGGTGTGCAAAACTCTGGGTTAGCAAGGAATTTGCTTTCCGCATGGCGCAGAACCCCAAACTTGCCTATAAAAGAAGCCATGGGTCCCATGATCTGTACCCGATCTATATCACATGATAGGCTCCAAGATATCGCGCGTGAAATTTCCTTTGAAACTGTGTGTAAAACACGTTGTGTTAGCACGTAATTCCTTTAGAGTCTTGGCCGAACATACATGCCAACTCAGGATATTTTGCACTGATGGTTTTGATTTCGTGCCCAAATCCGGAACTGCGCTCCACTAATCCAGATTTCGTGCAACTCTTCCCTATTTCGCACAACCCATCCGGATTCCGCACAGCTCATCCGAATTTTTCACAACTCTAAAATAACTGACGATGGCTATGAACAATGTCGATGAGGGGAAAGCCACTGCTTGTAGAGATGAAATGGCGGCGAATGATGATGTTTATGGTTCCAGGGTGGTCGTTTCCGACAACCTTAACTTGTTCAACCTGATGACCCCCTCCCAAAAGGAGTATCCTCTATCCAACAACCTCCCACTCTGGATCTTTGGCATCCTGGAGGAGGTTCCACTGTCGGGCTTCGAGGTGGACGCACCGCGGTCATGGGTGACCCAGGAGGACAACCTCCCTCCTTACAACATCACCAAAAATGGTCATCATACTAGAGATACCAGGCACATGGATGTGTATGTCTTGAAACCGAGGACCAGGACCATTACTGAGGGTGATCCTATTGCAGAGAGCTCTCCGGCCCTCTATGCTAGCATGTTCCATCAGAGAAACACAGATGATACTAAGGGATAGATGCAGGATTGGGACTTGTGGTTTGGAGGTAACTTCACCAGTGAGTGTGCCTAGGCGTACTGGGTTTTCCATATGTGCGACCAATTCAGGGCCGAGCTTTGGCACATTGGTCTCTTCGAGGCAGTGTGGACATCGCAGTTCCACTTCCACCACCAACCTGAACTCGGGCCGGAGCTATTTACCCAATGGTCCCCTGATACCCACATATTCCATCTTCACCATGGGGACATTGGCATCAGTCTCTGGGACGTCCACTACATCAGAGGTATCCCACTGGAGGGTTACAAGTATGACGAGTTCCTCCCCCCAATGAACACATGGGAGGACAGATCACAGACCCCCATGCTGACGTGGAACCTACTGGATCGCGCTAAAAAGAGGCTGAAGGTAAAATATTTCCTAAAGGAAATTACATACAAGGACTGGTTTAGCCAGTACCTAGAGAAGGACCCAGCAGTCAGGATGTCGGGACGGGGAAAACGGTTACCAACCGCGGGTCAGAGGATCAAGAACGGATCATACTAGAAGATCATGGAGATGGGGAAATACTAATCATGGGGCTACCACGTCATCAAGGGTCGGGACCCGAACGTATGATATCTTGGGTTCCTTTCCACCTTTCGGATCGGGTGGCTCCTGCCGCTGTGGGACGTGAGGATGGGCATCCGTCCAACAACTCTAGTGATGGTGTGCACCCTGGTTGCTAAGAAAAGGTTCAATCTGGGGGTCCCCATGTTGGCTAGGTTGTACATCATTCTGGGACGCATCTCCAGAGGGGGGTCACCTTGGAGGGTGTGTGTCCCCTTCCAGATCTTTTACGGTTGGGTGGCAGCTCATCATGGCAGGTACACTTTCCCAAACTCCATTCATCCTCTAGGCAATAGCCTGTGACCATCTCTCCTCAACATTGTCGGGGTCGCACCGATGACACTCAATGAGGAGGGGGTACAGATCAGAATTGGAAACCATGCCAACTTTAACTTCAGCCTATTCCCCACCAGGTCGGCCAGATGATAGACAATGGGCAAGGCTTGTTGGAGTAGAAAGAATACTTCTAGAGCATCCGAGGCCAGGTGCTTGGGGCTTGGATTGACAAGAAGATCATCTATGAGCCTTACATGCCATCCCGATTCGCCAAGTAGTCCAAGTGCCTCCAGCGAATGCTGAAGAAAGTATTCACGAATGTCTAGGAGGAGAAGACCCCATACGTCCTTCGCCAGATGTGGTTAATCTTCACCACTTATGGCTCTGGTGACGTCATTACCCTTCCTCCCAATATGGTCGATGCTGGCCTATCAACTGAGTATGTCGAGAATTGGGCTATCGCGTACCCTGAGGGGCTTTTACGAATGAGAGTTAGGCAACTCGATACTACCCGCATGGAAACCGGGCGATGAGAGAGCAAGAAAGGTGCTTCCAGAAGGGGGGACCAGGGGCGCGCCAGGCGGTGAGGCCTGCGTAGGCCGGGACCTCAGCAATGGGGACATCGCATGGTGTTGTTGCGACCTCGTTTCCCAGAGGGGGGTCACACAAGGCGGCCAGAGAGCTACCTGGGAAGTAGATAAGATACCTTCTCGAACCTTCCCATGATGCAATCTTCCCAGTATTGTGGTCATCTTGGATGAACCTGCATTAATCAATGAGTGTTGAATCCATCTAGAAGAAGATAATGCAGGATGGGATCCAACTGCTAGAGGTCGAGCTCATCTGGGATACCGATAAGGTAAACTTCCATCAGAGGCACACATATCTAACGGAAATGGACACATACGCGTGTCAGTAGGGTCGGAGTGTGGAGCCACCGTTCCTGGTGAAAGTGATGCTCGGCCAAGAGCATGATCCATAAATGATGTTATCAGGAGAGGGTGACAGTGATGGCGAGTCGAAGGGAGAGGAGGAAAAAGGAGAAGCCGGGGGTAAAGGAGAAGATGAAGGAGAATGTGAAGGAGAACTTGAAGGTGAGGGGTCGTAGGGGGCGGCCTACCAAGGGAGTCTCTGGGAGAGCGGTGAGATTTTTAGATCTGATCTTGACATAACCGAGATACTCGAGGTCTATCTCTATCCTTTTTCATCCTCCTTCCTTATCCATTCTATTCTCCAATTTATAATCTGTTTCTCTATATCACTACAGAGCACATAGGCGTTGACCAGGAATCTGTAAAAGGATAATAAGGGGAGGTTCTGGTAGGACAGGGTGGGGCTCCGACGCCCATCATCGAACTGATAATCACTGAGGGATCTCCTGCCACAACAGCTCCCGTAGTGTCCAGAACACCAGAGACTGACGCTATAGGTTCCTATAAGTCCCCTGATTCACTACTGGTGATTACTTTCATAGAACCCAAATAATCAAGATTCTCCTTGTGTAGTTATCTCAACATTGGAGGCTCGTCAGGCTGCTGAGCCCGGGCCGTCGGCGAGCGAACCAATGGCTGACGTACCGCCTCCTCCAGAACAAACTTCCCAAACTGAGTCGGCCCCAGAAATTGGTGAGCTGGGGGTGGCGGAAATTATCGGTGCTATCATTAGAGAGAGGTCGGAATCTAATAAAGGCACCGTCGTGGTCGTGGCGAGAGAGGAAGTTCACCCGAATGCTGGGGATCCTATTCCTCGTGAAGGCATCCCTGAGGCAGATCATGTTGCTGACCTGCTGGCTGCCTTTCCTGCATACCAGCCCACTGATCCTAATGAGATAGATGACTCAGACTCAGAAGAGGCTGAGGAGATCTGGATGACACGACACAATTGGTGGAAGTGTATCCAGCGCTTTCTCAGGTAGCCTCAGACGAATTGGCTGAGGCAGTTGGGTTCACTCCAGACCTGTCTGTGTTTCCAATGTGCCGAAGGGGCTAATGCTCAACGCCTTCATCTAAAGGTCTGTGATTACATTACAGAGAAGATAAGTGTGATTGGACGGCACACCGACGTTGCCCAATGTCAGGAAATATCGGTGATCACCCAATAATTCTTGAGGGTGGAGCAGGAAGTCCGGCGCCTCAAAGGGTAGGCGGTAGGGAACGAGGCCTTCATTGCAAAATGATCTAAGCTCGTGGAGAAACTGACAGCCTAGCTGGCTGACGCCCAAGAACAATTAATGGAGGAGAGTCACCAGATGACCGTAAATCAAACTGAACGGGTGTAGGCTCAAGCTTGGATTGGCGAACTGTGCTCTATGGCTGCTAATGAAGAGAGATTCTTTAGGGAGTGAGAAGAAGTCTTGGAGACTACCATCCAAAGGGTAACAGTGTCAGAAAGATCAATCCAGCGCATGGATCCTAAAGGGATCTGTTTTGTCCATCTCATGAACTTCTTGCTTTCACTGCTCACCATTTCAAACCAATGTATGGAAAAATCCATTTATATGTACCCTTTGTTTTAATAAGCTCAACCATAATCCTAAAATAAATAACAATTCACCCTTAAGCTCATGTTGGTTGTACCCAATGTGAGAAACAAAGGATGCTCATGTTATCATTTAGTCCAACTGTGGGGTGTCAACTAAGCTTCAGGCATCCGAAATCAGGCCCGAATCTTCAAGGATGAGAGGGATGTCCAGCCGAAGGGAGGGGACCTCAGACCGATTGATATATCGTCTACTCAATGTGTTCTAACACATGAGCGTGGCAATGCCGGGGGCATTAAAATCCATCCAAACATAGGGAGATGAAAACGTTGAGTCACTTTACCCAAATTCGGAACACTATGGGGGGAACAACGATGGAGTATAGTTGTTGACTATGGTGGAGACACAGCATCCATATCACATTGTCCTGAAATTGGGACAACAAATGAGTGCTGAACACTGACCATGTTCGCAACATGGGGCCTAACTCAAATATCGCCAATCAGTCTTCCGGAACGTTGGTCCATGACAGCAGGCAGACCATGGGTCAATCATTCATACTGTTACAACATGCGGACAAAAGGTCTATGATCTATATTATTACAGCAGGCAGACCACAGGTCAAGCATCCATACTGTTAAGGGGTCCCATCAAACATGACCAGTCTTCTAGAACATTGGCCCATGATAGCAGGCAGACCATGGGTCATTCATCCATACTGTTACAATAAGCGTACTAAAGGTCTATCATCCATATTGTTACAGTAGGCGGACCACAGGTCAATCATCCATTCTATTAGGGGGTCCCATAAAACATCAAAAGAGGATGAAGATATGAATAATGGGGCACACAAAGCATGGAAAGTGGAGTGGTGGTTTTTTCAAATAGACTCTAACACTCCCAAAATTGCACCACCATGGTGGAGGAGCATTAGGCAGTTGTATTAATATGGTCACGAATCATCCCTACGTGTAGATAGGACCTCTCTAGCAAGAGAATTGTCGCTTCCCAACATCATTTTGGGGCATCCTGAACTTATTCAGGGCAGATGACGTAGTTACACAACTCCCTAAGAAGTCAGGCCAAGGGGCTAACAGTGAGGAGGGACGGGATTTGGTAATCCCTGGGGCTAGACCCAAGATGAAATATTTGAGCGTTCCTATGTATCTCATAAGGATGCGAATCAAGCCACACATAGTTCTTTGTGGCATCTTTTAACGTCTTCCAGGATGGGACATAGGAGGGATAATTCTCATAACAGGGTGTACGCGGGGTTGCTATTGCAAACCCGACGTGAATGAGGATGAGTTCCTGCTCACCACGCCATGCAGTCCCGTGGTCAAGGTCCCATAGGTGGGAAGAACACAATGAATTAACGGACCTCAAGCTGGACCCTAATACAAGAGGTCTGGGTGTTCTTACATACCCGATAATAATGGGGATCAAGCTGCACGTAGTTCTTCAAAGGGTGGCATGACATGACATGGTACATGTGCAAGGATTAAAGAGGCATGCAGGTCTATCCCTCACACCAAAAGAAGTGGTATTTGATGTATCTTGTTTTTTCTTGAAGGAATATGGTTTTTCTTTTTTGGAGCGACTAGCCTAGGGTAGAAACTCCCAGCATCTGCACAATAATCAAGCCGTATATAGGTGTTGACAAATGGTATGGTAATTTAACAATACCCAACATGATGTCCCCTATGGAGAGGTCATCACAATGCAGTTCCATTTTTCATCGTGCGGCTGGGAAAATATCATCACAGTTTATGGTCGTGTGGTAGGACCAACCAGCGCAGTTTAAGGTCATTTTTCTTGGACATGGGGAAGCCTGCACGATGCGATAAGGCATACCCAATGTTGATGAGGACCTAATCCCACCCCACACCACGCAGTCCCGTATAAGGAGCCTCGGGCCAAGGATCCAATGAGGGTCTAATAATCAGGGGGTAGGAGACACTAGCCCCCAGTTGAGCTGGGCCCGAAATGCAATGTCTGGGCGACCCCTCCTTTCCCATGGGGAGAGGGTCAAGCTTCGCATGGTCCTTAGAGAAAACCCAAGAATATAATCTTAGCGCTCGGATCGCAGGAGCCCCGAGAGACGCCGTCACGTAGCTTTGTCAGCCTGACTTGTGGAGGTGCACTGAGGGTTAGTGTAAGGAGTGTCAAGATTCCACCTTGACATGATGGGGTGGAATATAATGTGAATCATGCAACCAACATTCAGGGCCTAAAGCAGTCGACGTGACGACAGAGGACTACTGCTGACCATGTTCGCAACACAGAATCCTGTCATGTTAGCCATGGGGACAAATAAATGAGCATAAACTACTGACCATATTCGTGACGTAGGATTTGTATCAATTTTTTGTCTGAAACCCTCAATAGCATTGGCCTGTGATGATAGGAGATCCCTTAGGCGTTGTATCCAGGCCGTTCATGGGCGTACCTCTAGGTTTGAAAGATAATGGGGGCCCGAATGAAGGGGATCATGAAACTTGGAAAGTGGACAGAACTTACATATGTTGAATCTAACACTCCAAGTCCTAGACCAAAGTACTCTGAACACATTAGAAAACCACTAGAAAGGGTCGAAGGGATCAGTTTAAGAGTGGAAAAAAGATGGCGGATTCCCAAGGGAAGGGGGCATGGTGCCAAAAACCTTGTACCACACCTATATATCCCCCTTGTGAAGAGGGACATGCCAGGAGGCCGAGGTGACCAGGATATCATTGGATCTCTCAAGAGACGGGGCTGGACCTGAAATCTAGGCATTCAGGTGGTCCTATGTTTCCCATAAGGATGGTAATCAAGATACACATAGTTCTAAAATCATAGTTTAACTTCATGTAGGTTTATGGGAGGAATTTCATCCAGGAATGTGTATGGAACAACGAGTAACACCACATCGTAAAATCCTGCAAGAGATAGCCTGGGTAGGGGGCCCGAGGCTAGGCCTCGATTAGGGAGGCCTGACTGGATTATAGTTTAACGTCTTGCAGTGAGGACGAGAAGAAGAGGTCACCTAAAATAAGGGCGGTATGCGGTGTGGAAACTAACCCGATGCGAATGAGTACATAATCCCACACCACACTGTGAAATCCCACAGGAGAAAGCCTGGGACGGGGGCCCGAGGCTGGGCCTCGGTCAGGGTGGCCTGACCGGCTTGCAGTTTAACATTTTTCAGAATGAACGTGTAGTTTAAGGTCATATGGGACCAGAGGGGCCCAAATGTAGGGCCAAATGCCGGTTAAGGTCATGCTAGACTAGATGCAGTTTAGGGTCATACGGGACTGGAGGGGCCCAAATGTAGGGCCAAATGCTGGACCAGATGTAGTTTAGGGTCATAAGGGACCGACATCCAGTTTAAGGTCATGGGGGACCCTGTAGGGTCAGGAAAAAAACTTCTTAAGGAACTTATTATTGGTTGGAGGATATATACGCTCTCCATCCATGGTCACCAGGGAGTACGTACCATTATGATAGGACTTATGGAGGATGAAAGGCCCCTCCCATTTGGGCTCCAACTTGGGCGGTTTCTTGAAAGGAATTATTGGCACCCTGAGGGCCAGTACCAGGTCACCTTTTAGGAAAGAGTGGAGGAGAACCTTATTGTTGAAAGCTCGAGCCATCCTGCTCTGATGCCTTTCCAGGTTGTCCAAAGCACAAAGCCTATTCCTATCCAGTACTTCTAATTCTTCTAGATGGATTTCAGTAACCCTATCTGGTGCTTGCTGGTCGTAGACAGCCATGCGCAATGAGGGAAACTGAATCTCGATGGGTAGTATGGCCTTAGCTTCATACACCAGGGAATAAGGGGCCACCTGGGTGGAATTACAAGTCGTCATCTAATAAGACCAACGGGAGTTGGGGTGTTTATCTAGCCAACTCTTCTTGTTCTGACCAACCATCATTTTCAGAATGTTAGAGAGGGATTTGTTAAAGGCCTCGATCTATCCATTTTCCTGTCCATGATAGTGGGAGGTATGGTTAGATCGAATGTTTTACTTGGCGTACAATTTCTTCAGCTTGGCCTCTTGATAGTTGGTGTCATTATCCATGAGGATAGCGTGAGGTACTCCAAATCGATATATGATGTTGTAACTCATGAAGTCAGCGATAGAATGGGTTTTGACTTCCTTGAGAGGAATTTCCTCTACCCACTTGGAACAGAAATCCGTAGTGGTCAGAATGAACCAGCATTGGCGATCCGTCGCCGGTGGGTAAGGTCCTACAACATCCAATGCCTAGACTGCAAAGTGCCAAGAATACTTTGTAGTGTGGAGAGACTCCGGTGGCTAATGAACAAAGTTATCATGAACTTGGCACGCATGGAACCTCTTGGGAAACTCAATGCATTCATAGATCATGGTGGGCCAGAAGTACCTCAGCCTCCGAATCTGGTGAGATAACTTTGACCCGGCCTGATGGGTGCCACAAGAACCAGCATGAACCTCTTGCATGACCTAGGGAATCTCGTCTCCTTGAAGGCATCAGAGGATAACACCATCAAATCCTCATTTGTAAAGGATCTCCTGAAGGATGGGACCGCTCTGAAGGGTGAACTGCAGCTCGTGATGTCTGAATCGCTCGCGCTCTGCCTGGTCTGACGGGAGATCACCTTGTTGAAGGTATTCAACCAAGGGTGTCCTCCAATTAGGAACTATCTCAATAACCAATTCCAACGTACATGGGGCTCCTGACATAGGTGCACCAGCGGTGAGATGGTTTACCCGTGGGCCACAGTCATCCTCTGGGGTAACGGGAGCGATGAATCTCTGGTGCGCCATGTGGATAATCAGATCATCCTGTTCGGGCTCCGCAAGCGATGCAGCCAGGCTGGCCAAAGCATCTACTCGACCATTCTGTGACTTGGGAATATGAACGACCTCTGGCCGGAAAGGGAACTGGGCCATTAGATGGAGGGTCCACTCTAACAATGGCACACGTTCTACCTTTATGACAACATAGTCACCATTGAACTTCTTGATGACTAGCTCGAAGTCCCCTTTCACATGTATATGGGGTACGTCGATCCCGAGGTCCAACTCGAGGCCAGTGATGAGGGCATAATACTCTACCTCATTGTTGGTGCAGCCCTCTGACAACAGGAATGAATATGGCAGGACGACTTGCTCCGGGTTGATGAAGACGATACCCAGGCCCACTTTGTTGAGCCTAAGATCATTGAGTCTCCTACCGGTGGGGCTCCGGGAGGCACCATCAAAGTGAATATACTATCTTGGGACAACATGATCGATTGAGAGGATTTCCTCATCAGGAAAACCTAGGTCCAGCGGCTAATACACAAATCTTGGGTGTGAAGCTAAAAATTATTCCAATGATAGTCCTTTGATAGCCTTCTGAGGTACAAACCTGATGTCAAACTGCTGGAGGATCACCACCCACCGTTCTAGTTGTCCAATCAACATAGGTAGGTTCAGGATGTACTTCAACAGGTCTACCCGAGAGACCAACTGTACCTCGTGGTGCTGCAAGTATAGCCGCAATTTCTGTACGGATAATACGAGCACCATGAATCTCTTCTCAATGGGATAATATCAAATATCCGCATCCAAGAGCATGTGACTGCTGTACTATAGGTTGTTCTCTATTCCCTCGTTGTTCTTCTAGGTGAGAAGTGTGCCGAGGGACCATTCTAGAGTGGTCACGTAAAGGAACAACAACTTATCAGAGATTGGTGGCATCAATGCTGGAGGTTGGAGTAGATACTACTTGATTTCCTCAAAGGAAGTCTAACACTCTTCATGCCATTCATAGGTGGATCCTTTCTTCATGATCTAGGTAAAGTACTTACACTTGCCTTCCAGATTCACAATGAATCGTCATATGTAGGCTAAGTGGCCTTGGAGACCTTGATGCTCCCGAATATTGCTCCGGGGAGGCATCTGGAAGATGGACATGATCTTCTCTGGGTCGATCTCGATGCCTCGGTTCTTGACAACAAAGACAACGAACTTTCCGAAGGTGACCCCAAAGGCACACTTCAACGGGTTCATCTTCAGGTGGCGGTAACGAAGGAAACCGAACACTTTCTCAAGATCCTTGATATGGTCCTCGCACTGGTGAGATTTGACTACCAGATCATTCACATATCATTCCACCAATGTTCTTAGAATCGACTTGAATATGCGATGCATGGCCTGCTAATAAGTGTCACCTGGATTTTTCAGGCCTAAAGGCATAACCTGGTAACAGAAAGTACCTTGGGGAGCCAAGAAGGGAGTGCACCCCTCATCCCTAGGGGCCATCCGGATCTGGTGGTACCCGGAATATCCATCCATGAAGGATAGGGCTTGGAACCTAGATGCGACATCAATCAACAATTCTATCACTGGTAGGGGAAAACCATCCTACGGATAGTGGCGATTGAGATCATGGAAGTTGATACAGACCCTGATCTGTTCGTTTTTCTTCCTGAGCAGAACAATATTGGCCAACCACCGAGGGTACTAGAATTCCTTAATGAAGTTGGATTTGATAAGCTTGTCAACTTCAGCCTCGACAATGGCACCGTGAGAAAGGTGCAGTTTCTAGGAGGCTGCTTGAACCCGCGATGGTTTTCCGGAAGACCAAGGCAGTGGAAGACTACCTGAGGATCTATTCCAGGCATCTCGTCGTAACTCCAAGTGAACACATCACAGTGATGTCTGAGGAATTAAACATACCACTGCTGCTCCTCAGGGGGCATAGAAGCACTGACAAACGTGGGTCTCGAGTCTGCCTCGCTACTCAGGTTAACTTGTACCAACTCATCAAACATGGTGGAGAATCCCTCCTCAATTGCTAGGGGGGCATCTTTCTTGTCCTCCTCTCCACATGTGGAGGGATCATCCACGGGGGGAGCTACTTCAGGGCTACCAGACCCTGATGTGAAGCTGGTTCCAGCATGGGCGGCAATGGCCATCATATCGAGAGATTCATGCGCCGCTGAGACCATATCAATGAAGGCCATCGATCCAATCCCATCTTACCTTCAGCCTAAGGGGCCACGTTTGATGACATAAAAACAGTAATGGCGCATCGGCTTGAGCCGGTTGATCCCAGCCTAGTAGAAGAGACATGTATGACGTACCGCCGTTGCCATAAGCCTGACGTCCCGATACCGTACAGGGGTAGGAGGCTCCAAGATCACCTGAGCATGGTTGGTGTTAGAGTACGAGGTGATTTCCAGACGTCACTTGGACATGGAAATATGCCTTCTTCTTGTACCCGAAACAACAAAACACTGCCCCATGTCGGGGGTTGTGGCCTCCAACCGATGGATTGGGAAGACGTAGGCATCATCCAAACCTCCCTAGGGATTACTTATGACAGTGACAGGGTCAACCTCACCTAACAGAATCTGTTTACCCTTTCTCTTGTAATAGTCAGCCTTCAGATAACATGCTTCACAAGAGTAAAAATGAGACACATCTCCTTGGAGCATGCCTACTCGACCATTAATGGAGTATTTGAGGCATTGGTGATATGATGAGGGGACCGTTGTGTGAAGATGGAGACATGGTCTGCCCATCAATGCGTTGTAGGCGGTGTCCTGAGAGACAACGATGAATTCGATGCTGGAAATTAGGCCACCGAACTGGGTCTTCATGCGAATCATGCCAACTAGAGTTTGCTCGGTCCTGTGATACCCCTAGATCCTATGGTCGGTGGGAGTTAAATCATCCTCATACAGACCCTGCTTTTGTAGTGTCCGAGTCGGGATTAGGTTAATCCCAGAACCCGTGTTAACAAGACAGTGGCAAACTTCTATGCCATTGAACTGGTTAGTGATGTACAGTGTGCAAATGTGACCCTATATGGGGAGGTCTTCATCTTCACCGGAGAATGAGATAACTGCTTGGCATTCAGCGTTCTCAGTTTCCTCAGCGTGGAAGGATTCTGTAGGTGCTACCTTCGTCTCAAACTGGAGGGGGCTCCTTAGGGACATGGTGAGCGCCGCATACATTTTAGACGACAGGAGAAGATCCTCAAGGATAGAAAGCCTCACTGTATTGTCATACAAGTACTTAAGAACATCATACTTTCGGGTCAAACGTGATCTTCTACGTAAAGGAGGCCGCTCCGCGATTGGAGGCATGACGGGTTCGGCTGACTGGGCTGGTAGCTGACTGGTACTGGGAATATCTCCCTGTTCACTAGTCGAAACCCAAAGAGTGGCTGCCAGATGAAGACCGTAAGGGTGGGGTCGGCTGGTGGAAGGGTGGAGATGATCGTGGAACATCCGGGGTGGTTCCGCCTGATCCAGCAACACAAACGGTGGTAGAGGCGAACCTATCAACACCGAATGAAGGGGTAGCATGTGCTGAGCTCTACACTAGGCCTGCTTTCTGGTCTCTATGGCATGCACAGACTGACTGGAGGTTCCAACTATTGTGCCCCGGTGATTCATGTCTCCATGGCTCCACCGACGTTGGTGACAGCTGGGGACATTGGTAAGGTCCACCTGGAATTTCTCATCATCGGGAGTCAAAAAGGGATTTACCAACTCTATGGTGTTAACCGAAGTGTACCCCCGACGGTCACTTGAGGAGTCATCCACTACCGGGTGGAGTCTCGGAGGGATCCCCATTTCTGGGGGCATAAATTCTCCAAGAGTGTGGGATGGCAATGACATTGGCAGGGCGTGTTATTTCTTCTTGTGTCGCCGCCTCTTGCTCTTCTGGGAAGAGTCTGGCTGGGATGACGATGCCGAGGTAGCAACCATATATTCCGAGGTATCTAGCTGATTAAGGCATGCACAGATGATGCCATGGGCACAGACGACCGTCTTGTGGGCCATCCAGTCGTTATACTTCTAGGACCCACGGTCGGAAACCTATTGCCATTCATCCTCATCGCTGATACTGCCATCTGATTTCATAAAGACACCTGCCACTTGTGTCGGGGCTGGTCCCAAACTAACAATTTTATTGTCAATCTGTTCTTCGATCTAGTCCATGAACACGTAGCATCGCTGGATGGTGTGCCCAAGGGTCTGGTGATAAGGGCAGTAGTTAGGGTGATCAGTGAGATGCGCCTCTTCTGGCTTCTAGCACTCAAGCAGCCACACAATACTCTGTTCCAAGGAACTACAGAAGTAACCGAGGACCTGAGCCTCGTCAAACGAGTAGGTCTGATTCCTTTTGTCTGAAAAGGGATCTCTAGGAGGTTGGCCCTGGCGAGGGGCAAGAGGATCATGCTGAGGAGGTAGAACCTAATTATCTCTCTTAGGCGATGGAGGTGCATTATGTGGAGGCACTTGGTGATTTTGAGGCGGTTTCTGCTGGGTTGGAAGCTCTGCCCGTGGGGACGGACCCCTATGGGGCTGCGGAGCTAGCCTCACTAGTAGTAATTCTAGCTGCCTGGGGGCCTCAATCTAGACCATAGCAGCGGTCTCAACTCTGGTAGCTCTACTTCCAGGGATTACATATGGCAGCAGGTGTGCCTGATTGGCCTATTGCAGGGCTTGTTTGAGGCACTGAGCCTTGTCTGAGAAGTCCCGGAACCCTAAAGGGTAATTCTTAGTGATCAAAGAAGGGACCAACTCTGCCCTGACATTACCTATGCAAATTTTCAGTAATCTCTCTTGAGTTAGTGGCTTGTCAAGGGATTATGTGATCCCCTTCCACTGGGCGACGAAGTCCACGACTCGCTCATAGGGCCTTTACATGCACCTGAATAGGTCTGTGATATTCATCTTCTAGGCTGTGGAATTGAACTGGTAGAGGAATTGACTGCAAAGGTCCTTTCATCTAGTCATAGACCCGACAGGGATCTGGTTGTACTAGATGAATGCTGACCCTTCTAGTGTCTGAACAAAGCAATGGAGCTTGGCGGCCTCCTACTGTGCTGGAGTTCCTTACATAGGTCCACACCTTGAGTTGATGTGGGCTAGGTGCTGTGGCAGGTCTCCAATCCCGTTAAAGGGGGAAAAAGTGGTTTTCACAAATCCTGGAGGTGTGGGCATATCATCCACCCATGATGGGTATGGATTTCCATCCGATGGGATCGCCACCTACCAAGTCTCCAAATCCTCTAAGCGGGTGATGAGTGCTGCCATCGGATCGTCTGGATGCAGGTTCCAATCCTGACGGGGATCCCTAACCACAAGCGCATTATCGGGCTCTTCAATCTAGTATTCAAGCTCAACAGCTAGTGGGGTGGCTGGTGGAGCGACTCCTGGTGTAGCGGGAGGAACCCGAGTGGGGTCTCTTGGGTGGTCATGCCACTCAGGAGGGTTTGGAAAAAAATATCACGCCCTCTTGCTAGGAGCTCCAACCTCTCCTATGTTAGCCAACACGACATGATCAAGGTTGCCTAGGAGAATCTCGTTGAGGGGTAGTTGTTCCTACCCCTACTGTCCCGACCTAGGATCACCATAATCGGGCCGCCTCTCTACAATGCATTCAGCCAGAAGCTCATTGACCAACCTCTTCTGCTCAGCAAGCTGTTGGCATAGGGTGGCCTTCTCAGGATCTTCCTCTGCCTTCTACACTAGGGCTGATGGGTCCGGAAGCTTGAGAGCCCCAACATGCTCTTTACCCATGCCAATGTTCCGTCTCAGTTTTAATTCCTCAGTGGGTGTGGGGAGACCTAGGAGGTTCCTCTGTTGGTGAGTAATCCTCCAGGATGGGTCAAGTAGCGGCTTGTCCCTAGTGGTTGAGTCTTTGTCAAGAAGATCCAGACTGTTCCCTTCTCCTGACAGATCGTCCATGTTGACCACCCCTGCCCTTGGGAGCATGCCCTCAAAGCCGCATGGTGAGTTGGGCTATCAGCGAATCACACTAAAGAGAAGGGCGGCGTACTACCCCCATCGATGGACGTGCACATGGGGGGGGGGGCTCCTCGATAACCTTGAGGAGTAATTGAGAACTCTAAACGCATTGTTGTTGGAGGGCTATGCGGTGGCCAAGTGATTCGGGATGCCGAACAACGGGGAGCGTGGCCAGGTCGACCTGATGATATTGTTCACCGATATCCTTGAGGTGTGCTTGACTCTCGAGATAAGGCACTTGTTGATGGAGAAGATAGGAGTAAATCACCCGGAGAGTCTGGCGGAAACATTCAAACTCTCCTGGGGTGAGTGATTCTGGTATATCAAAATCCAACCCTGCGACCGGCCAAAACTTCTTGGGGAAGTGGCCTACTGTGAGGATGGTCCAGAAGCTCCATGGCTCAGGTTCAGGATCCGGCCCTTGGTAGTCCCGCTCATCAACTGGGAGTGATTGGGGAACTGGTAGCATTGCCGAGCCAGGCCGTTAGGCCAGTGGGCTGGACGGTGGTGAATACCGCGAACATGCTGATTGGATGCCAAACACTAAGTCATCCTGCAAGGGTTGCAGTGTCCTCGCTGCCACGTCATGATAGGTTGGGCCAGCGAACGGGCCTCCTGTAACTATGTTGGTGCTTGTCGATGGTGTGCTAAATCATGGCTCTTCTTCCATCAAGCCCCAAAAAAGGTCTTTGTCATCTCTGACCGAGGAGGAAGGTGCTTCGGGAGAGGCTAATGGGGACTGCAAGTTTGATCCCTAGGGGTACTCCAGGTCCTCGTCCTCATAGATGTAACTTAGGAGGGAGGAGAGGATCATATGGGTCTCTCATTCAAGGAGTACAAGGATGAAACGCCGTGTCCCTACCCCTTCGATTGACTCGAACTACTGGGGGGAGGGCACCATCATTGAGTCGTACTCCGCCTCAGAGTCTGAGAAATGGACTGGTCTGATTTCCATCTATCCTTCCCTTCCATTTTCCTTACGGTGATTACTTCCCGCCTTCCTGCCCCTAGGTAGCTCCTCAAGGTAGGGATGATTTCTATCATGGATTCCTCTGGCCACGGTGGTGCTGGGGTGGAAAGGATTGAAGGCCGGGGTGCGAGGAGCACGAGGACAGATGGCGAAAGGGACATGGGGAGGACCTCCATGTGGGTGAGTGACAAGATATGCAATGGATCCATACTCGCGACCAGCAGTAGAGGAAGTGAACTCGTACCTAGTATAGTATGCACTGGGAAGAGCCCCACCCGAAGTGTAGCTGTCACAGGGGAGCCCCTTACCTATGGCAAGGGTGGTGCTATGCAGGACTCTGAACTAAGGTTAGAAGCAAGGAGAACCCCTACCTTCTAGAACAGTGGCACGGAGTAGGCCTTCATGCTAGATGGAACTACCGTGAATTGGTTCGCGATGGCCAGTGCCTGTGCCTGCGACTGAGAGAGTCGACCCAACATGCATGTGGGGCGGTCGGGGCCTCGATCCGGGTTAGGCATGTAACTGCCCCTTCTTAACATGTGTGGGGGGTTTGATGATAGGAGTCAGTAGTGGCTCGGGCCACAGTGGCTCGGGCCATAGTGGCTATTGACGTTGATGCCCCAGGGCGAGCATCCTCTTCCGCTCACGCTCGACGCTGGCATCGGGTCAGATGGGTTGAAGCTGGTGGTGCGGGCACATGGGTTGACTGCTACTCGGCTCGGGGAGTTGGGCGATGACATCGACACGGCCAGGTGGGGCCCTTATCGTGAACCCTTGAAGTGGGTCTCCGATCGGGCAAACCCGAACATCCCCTACGTCATCGGTGTAGGGAAGGGAGGTGTCGATGCATTCAGAGGATAAACTCACGAAACTATTGAACATCGTGGAGGGGAGAATCGGCTCCTTGTGTGGCCCTCGGGGGTGGCGACAGCAGTGAGGCATAGCCGGCTCGAGATCCAAACAGGCCATGTCACTGGTGGGGATGTCCCCTTCCTCCTCGTACCTACACACAAGGTCATTGATCACCCTACGTTGTATAATCTATGATGTGGAGTGGGGGCGTGAGGGCCTGGAAGTCACGAAGATCAGAGCAGCTATGGAAAAGGCGGAACCATGTGGGGTGGCCGCGTCAGTGCTACCCTTGCTCCTATGCTGGTGGGCATGTGGCGATCGAGCTCCGGATGCAGCGATCTGATTCCTGAAAGCAGGGAGATGAACCCATTAACACTAATAGGAAAAGAAATCGACAACCAATAGCCCAACACAATTTCGTCTTCCATATTTGGTAAGAGGTATCCATGCTGACAATGTCGTAGAACAGAGGGCTCAATGTCCAGACTGCCCTAACCCCTAGCAGGTTTCACGTTCGGGTGCTGGGTGCCTGGACCTGGTGACATGCTAATCATCTGACACCCCAACACCACCAGTCTTCGGATTGAGGAGAAGGGATTCACGTCAGGTTCACCATTTTCTATTTCCAAAGCATTCTCCGGGGCGCGCGTACACATCCGTTATGAAGGGGTGGACGCACGGCTTGTGGCCCCACATTCCCTCTTTCCAAAGGCGGGCGACATCTATTCCTTGTTCAGGGACGTCTACTCCTTGATCAAAACCGGGATGATGGGATGTCGGTTCCTCCTTCTGTGGATTCCTCCTCAGAGCTCGTCACGTCATCTGGGTCTCCCTTATAGATTTATGACATGTTTGTGAATCCCGTTCCTAGTGCCATATCTTCATGGACACCAGTTAATTACGCTGCTTCCGTCGCGACGCTCCAAGGGGCCTGGTCGGGGAAGAAACCTTCGGTGAGGAGAATGGTCATGCTGAGGTGTCGTTGGCATGTCTTGATGCTGGGGGATTGGAATCTCTGTCTTCTTTCCCTTATTATAGGGCTTCCTGAGGGTGCGGAAATCCCGAGGCATCCCACATCGAATGCGTGGAATTGCATGCCATATGCATGTATCTGAGGTTTTATTCAGCTTCCCATTTTTATCACAGGGTATGCCGCGAGTTTAACGTCTAGTAGGGACGAATAAAACTGATTGGAACACTATGAGTGGATCAGATAAATGAATCCCCTAAAGGGAACTCCGATGTTGGGGCCAACACATGGGCGGCTTCTCGGATACATTGGAGTGGAATGGGGTGGCATGATCCCACTAAGATGTGGCGACCTAGATAAGGATCAAGATGGGTGATGGCTTTGGGCATGAGTCTCGAGGAGACTTCCTATGTATCCCTATGGTAGGGAATCAATGTCCAAGTAGTTTGGGATGGATCAAGCTTACACTCCGAGGCGGCCCATAATGGATATGGGGCTTACACTCTAAGACGACCCATGGTGGATATGTAGCTTACGCTCTGAGGAAGCCCACAATAATGGATATGGGGCTTACTCTCTGAGGCGGACCACAATGATGGATATGGGGCTTACGCTCTAAGGCGGCCCACAATGATGGATATTGGGTGTACGCTCTGAGGCGGCCCATAGAGTTGCTGAACCGATGGGAAGGGGTCAGGATGACAGGGTTTTGGGCTTCAAAATCGTGGAGGCTTCCTATGTAACATGCCTTAGCATGGATCAAAGACCCCGTAGTTCGCCGAGATAGGGCTTACACTCTGAGGCGGCCCAGAAGAGGATGTCATGGTCGATGATCATTCTAAGCCCATGTGAGTCATGCTCGGTGTGAGAAACAAGAGGCAACATGGACCAGACGATCACGTCGCCAAAGGTGTGTCCGTGAAAAGTGGAGAGGGGATTACGCGTTGAGCAGCCCATGGTGTCGGGACTTACTCCAGGATGGAGGCCCAAAATGCAACAAGGTGCAGAGGGAGAGGGATTTGGGACCGAACAAAGGAGATGTCTTGTTCCCTATCACGCCCTCCACTGGCCTTGGTAGTGGGGAAGTACGGAGGTGCATGGGTGTTATCTTCCGCAAGAGAGGCTAGGGTATTACGCTATGAGGTAGCCCTTCCCTCATGGAAAACCGCCACTCCGAGAGGGAGGATATCATCCCATGTGAGGGTGATTCCATTCCCATGAAGAAGAGCGGTGTATAGAAAGTCTGATCCAGGGGACCCTGCGTGTGATGCATGGGGACAGATCACAGTTTAACGTCATGTGATGAGAATAAAGCTCTTGGATGTTTAACATCCTGAATCTCATATGAGGTGGGTTCGCTCCACAACCCTAGGACATACATAACCGACACCGTCTATCCCTTGTGGGAGGGAAGGCATCGACAAGGCCGTTGTGAAGGGGGGCCTCAAAGCAAACCACTGAGGGCTCCACGTTAGCGTGGCTATGAGAAGAAGCAATAGGCATTAGCATGCCTATGCAAAGGAGCATGAGTCAAAGAATTGAAACGGGAAACACCACCCAAGGGACATCGATGTTACTTTATACGAGCTTGGAAGGTCGTACAGGAAAACAATGCATGGCATGCATGCCCGGTATGGAGGATATCAGGCGTCTACGCAGGGAGGCGCCCCGGGGGGGGGGGTCAAGGTGAGGGGTCCTTGGGATTGCGTGCAAAGGTAAGGTTTGTGTTCAAAACACTGGGATGGTGTAGAATTGGGGTAGGGAAATTGCGTGTGAGGGAAGCGAATTCCGCGCGAGTGGCAAAGGCTGATCCCTAAGGCAAGGAATCACCCAACGAAGGGATTGTGCGCAATTGGACTGTTTTGCGCGTAAATGGAAGGAATTGCGTGCAAGGGAGGAACCCTGAGGGGTTTATAATTTTATATAATCTAGAGGGATTGCACACAAAGGCAGATCTCGGGGTGAGTTTGCATGAAAAGGGTCAGTACCTGAAGGCCATCTTGCGCACGCAGAAGTCCTATTACCGCATGAGATCCAATTAAAATTTCGTAACCCTGAAATGGAAGGGGTCCCCTTCTATTTATAGGACTCCGACATCGTGGAATCCAGGCGGTGCACAGAACTTTTCACACCATAGATGGCAGTGCGAAAAAGTAAACCTCCTGGGTGCGGGCGCACAAAATAGCGCGCCGGTGCCGAGGACCTTTCGCAAATCCCGGACTCCTTTTGCGGGACCATCCTTTTTTCGCGTACATCCTCAGTTATTTCACATAGCACTTCCGATCCCTCTAGACCTGGTCTCCGGGTCCAAATATGACTTTTCTTCGTCATTTTGAAACATACTTTAGGAATTACGGTCTTTTTCGGCATCTACAAGTATTTATATTACATTAATATAACTCACTAATTTTAATTGATTTTAATTTATTAGGATAAAATTAATTTTTGTGAATAAAAATAATTTTTTTATAAAAACATGCTATTTATATTCAATTAGTTCTTATATTTATTTCTATTTAATTTTTAAATAAATATTTCATTTTAAATTTGTGTAAACAAGATATTCTCATTATTTATTAATCCTATTTATTATTACATTTTTTAAAGGCTACATTGTATCTTATGATATTATAAAATAATATTTTTAATCATATATTATTTTTTGGTAAAACTCAATCTTGTGTGTTATGAAATCCATAAAGTGATGTCATTATTGCATGAAATTCAAGACAACCTTTTTGTTCCTTGTAGGGAAATATACGTAATATATTTATTAAATATATCATAAAATCTCTAAATGCGATATTCCTTTCTATGCATGGTGTTGCGTGTTATACACACTATTAAATAAAATTATCTTACTTTCAAATTTTAGGATGTTACAAAATTTATCTCTTATAATATTTCACTTATATAATAACAATTGATGTTTATTATAGTCCAAGACTAGAGTTATCCACTTCCATTCCATGATTGGAAAAATTAGCTTCATAAGGAAGACTCTCACTTCATGAAATATATTTTTCTACATTAATTAATAATTTTTTATGGTTACTTTTATTTATATGAAAATACTAAAGGACTATGTTATAATTTCCATATTACAAAAAAAGTATATCATGGATTCATTTTAGTTTCGAGTTTCATGTGTAGAAATATGTCAATTACATTTGTTTTAAAAGAAAAAAATATATTAAAATCATGGGGTTTTATAGAATATGTGTCACCAAATAAAAAATTAAAAAAATAACTTTTAGATGAATGAAATACCTTATTAATCCTTATATATCATGGAAGCATAATAAAATGTTGAGATATTTGAGAGAATTTTTGGCGTCACAAAATTAAGAGGGATATTGTCATGTAATATTATAACGCTTGGTTTGAAAAAAATGCTTGAATATAAAATGTATAAGTGGGTAATGTAATTATTATTCATACCATTATGTAAAAGAGATAAAATCACCATGTATTTAACATATTTAACCTAACCATTGGTTGGAAAAAACAATTTACACTAAATTTAGGTGATGTCCCCCATAATCTAGAGGATAGAAAAAAATTCCAAGAGATTACTTTATCATTGGAGGATGATTTTTCATTTAAACATACACAACCTATAAATAGAAAAACAACTAACCAATATTATATGATCCTTTAAATATTAAAAAAATTACTTAAAATCAAATTGCATAACAATATTGTAATAGTAGAGAAAGTTTTGAATGTCAACCCCAACCAAAAACTCAAATAAATCGTGATGGAACAACAATGATTTGTAATCAATCCAACCAATCCACAAGAAGATCTCCATGATTCAGCCACCATCCTATGAATGCTTTTTCATGATTCCCCACTAATGAAATAAGTTAATATTCCTTTATAAGCGCTGGTATAAACAAATTCTACATATGAACCATGGTGAATATGCTAGTATGAGTAAAAAACCTTATATCCATTCCCCAAAATAATTTCCAACTCATACCACTTGTTTAATAATACATTAGCTAATATTTAAATATATAAATAAAATAATTGATAATAATCCTAAAGCATTTTACAAATTTAATTCAATTAAAATTAACCTAGAGAAATATTTTATCAATGTATCAAACATAACACACATATTCCACATTCATACACAAAGACACACATAATAATTTCATGATAATATCGGAACTCATGATTGGAAACTTATCTATCCACCAATTGGACAATTGGTGATAATCATTTGTGTTCCCCATGTAGAATTGGGTACTAAATTTTTATTAGTAGGCTAAATAAAATAAAAATAAACACATTATATTCTAAAGATTCCATGTCTCATTATAACAATCTAATTTTTAGGTGAAATATTTTTTTATTCCTTTTATCAAACATTTTACATGTGTTAATTGATGGTATATAATATAAATTTGAAAAATAATTGGAATTTCAACCAAGAAATCATAATAGGGTTTCCTAAAAATAATAATATATAAATATAATAAGTAATGTTCAATAATTAGTGGAGATAAATAGATAAGATTCATACCTTATAAAGGATATCATTAAATATAATGAATCACATAATGATCATGTCAATCCCGACTCACTTTATTGTTCAATCAACAAATCCAAAAAATAATTTTTTTTAAACATAACCACCCTAATAGATCTATTCCATTCAAATTAAAACTGATAGATCTTTAAAGGAATGAAGAAAAAGGATATTAAAAAACTCTTACCTTCAATATCCAAAATTCAAATTACTTTTACTAGTTTAAATTGGGTTCTAGAGGGATAGGGTCCCCAAACATTCCGAACAAAAGGAAGGGGGTCAAGATTCTCATCTATGAAAGATATGATATTTTTTTTCTAAAGACTATTGGGTTAAAAATATAATTTTTTGATTTAGTTAATCAAGTATCATTATTAAGCTACACATTTTATGATACTGTGCACCGATATTGTGGGTGAAAATATATAAAAGCCCTCAGTTTTCATAGTTTAGCCATATGGTTTAAAGAACTATGCCTTAATGGTATGATATGAATATATCCCATGTAACATGATTTTTTGGGAAATAAAAAAAGTTTTCAATAACCATGATATAATCATGGGAATCATTATGAACTATCTCATGATTCCTCATTGTTACCTAGAAATTCTACGTGGATTATCTTAATCATTCTCAACCCATGAACCTGTACAAATCCATCTAAACATTTCAAAACCAATAAGAAAATCCATGAAACAAATCACAATAAATAAATATCCGAATAATTAGAAAATAAAACAAAAATTAACTATATATTAGTGTGTTAAATACTCCCTATAATTTGGGTTTCTATCTTTATAAATATAGAGATTTGAAGTGCTTTTGAAGTGTTCTAGACACATCTCTAGATTCACATTCTTGGGTTCTCATGTTTCATTTTAAATTTCACCATGTTTCCACAATACACAAAACAAGGGAATATATTTTCCATGAAATAAATTATGTTTCCTATCTAATATAGGAATAGGTTCATAAATAAATCTTTCATCTAGTTTAGGAGTAACATGGCCATAATAAATCCCACGGCTAGTATATGGCTCATATTTCCTTTGTTGAGGTACATGAATGAGATTATGGACCAAATTGGATAATTGTTGTAAATTCAACTAATAATAGACATTAAAAATTAATTTGATTATTAAAAATAGCGTAATATTTCAAGGATACAACATTCCTTACATACCCAATTGATTTTTACCAAACCATTGAGTGAAATTTATGAATGCATGATCTCCCACTATAAAGGATAATAAGCGATGATGATAAAATATGTAATATTTCTCATGGATATTTCCCAAAACTATCAATTTATTAATCAATTAAATATTTTATGGTTTTACTTAATAACTCTAGGTCTAATAACAAATGTTTCCCTATTTCTATCCCAAAAAGTTGAGATCGAGCTGGACATTTTTACAAGGCCTTAAATGTATCCGTATGTATTGTGGCTTGATAATTGTTTTCATATAAAAATTGTTTTAATTATAAATTATCATCCCATGAGCCACCAAAATCCTTAACATAATATCAATGAAAATTTTCTAGTTTCTGAATCTTTAGTTTCAACTACAAATAAATTTGAGTATAATACACTGTGATCATGGCCTACTGAGTACCCAATTTTTTTGAAGATATATCTAAAGATGAATGGTTAATCAAGGATCTTTGTCAGAGAGGATCTAAATGGGTATTCCAAGAAATTTTACAACTTCCCAAATATAGAAAATATCCAAGTCGTCAACCATATTGTATTCATGGATTTTATTAAGGTGTGATGACTTTGTGAGTCAGTCCACAATCACCCAGATTGAATCATACATCAACGTAGTTCATGGTGAACCTGTGATAAATACCATAGTGATCTATTACCTTATCTATATAGATATAGGTAAATATTATAATATAATTTCTATTCATTGATTTTAATCCTTGGGTGATTTAGAGTTGTGTAATTTTATTACATTATCAACCAATTCCAATTTAATACATGAAAACCATGATAGGGTCCTTATATCCTTGTAAACATTTTCAAATCCTGAGTGAATTGTCCCCTTATAATGGTGATAAGATAAATGAAGTTGTTCATAGAATAATGAAGTAATTTATATCCAATATGGAAAATAAAAAACCAAATTTTTATCTTGTTTCCATTTTCAATGGTTCCACCTCAATCGAGTTTTGACATAATGGTAATGAAATCAGGATCAGGTCATTAAGCATCTATGACTTTATAAACATATCAGAAATATGAGTTATCAAAAATAATATTGTGGCCACACTCTACCAAGTACAATAAAAATTCTTATCATCAATCATACTCATCTATATATAGGGATTACAAGCTTCTCTGGCCACTTAGTTATACAATTTTTTGTTTAATGAATCAGCCATATAATTTCCATTTCTAGGTGTACAAACTAAATCAAATATGAATGTAAATAGATATTCCATAAATAGTATTTATCTCATGTTACAATAACTGAATAAAAATATGTGTTTCTAGATTATATTATATTGTAACATAGTGAACTTCTCATCAAAGAGATATTAATTCCATGTTTTCAAATCCTTAACAACCACAACCAATTCCAATTCATGGGTGAGATAATAATTTTTCTAAATAAATAACTATCATAATATATAATATATGAAATTATCGACTTGAATGATAAAATAGCTACATCATGACCCATATAAATCAAAATAGACCACATAACCATTCCATGGTTATAGAAATATATGAATTGTTTCTGATGTGGGCATAGCCTTACGTTCTAAAAATTATTGCTAAATATTATCCATTTACGTGAATTATGCACCTTTTCTATACAGTGATATCAAAGGATATGTGAGATGTGAGAATTCATGAATGATGTGGAGATATTAACATAATAAGAGCATAAAACTAAATATATCCAAGAAATTATTCTATTATTTACAAGATATGGTAGATTTTATATTTTTAATGTCTAATAAAACTTCTTTATAAAAAATTGCATCACATAGAATGATAAATTATTATATCCAAAAATCAAATTTATAAAATCCTGAAAACAATATGTGCTCTCACAAGGTTCTCAATATAATCTTTAAATAGTCTTTATAGTCATTGTGAGTTTGATAATAAATAATAATATCATCCAAAAATACCATTGTAACAGAGTCTACGTCTCTTTGAAAAACATGAATCAAAAATTACATAAAAAATTATTATGTATTTATAAGACAAAAGGGAATGTCATTTTATTCATAATGACTATAGTGGGGTTTGAAAGTCATCATTGGAAGATACTCTTTCCTAAAACTAAGTGGGTGTCAACTATAACATAAAAAAATATTGGAGATACATTTGTATCTTTTAAATATATAAAAATATCATCTATCCATGGAAGATGATAACTATTATTTATTATAACCTAATATAGTTTATACATAGAGGCATAGAGAAACAACTTCCTTTTGTATAAAGGGAACTATAAAACACCTAGGAGATGTACTAAATATAAAGAAACCTTTACTCTCAAATTGATCCTAATGGACCATAAATTAACTCAGTTCCATTACTTCTATTCAATATTATGGAAGTGATAGATAATTTTCTTTGAAGTATGATCATTCAAAATTTTGAATTCCGGATTGGGAGGAAAAATAAATATTTTTTTGGTAAATACATTAGTATACCAATCTACAATGGTAGGATAATATCTACTCTAAATTATGTCATTAGTACCCCAAGTGAATTCTTCCTATTGATAAGAAATAGTTCTAACTATTAGTATTAAGGGTCCTTTTCTTCTATCATTCACATCCTAATTTCATTTAAAATGATATATTGATCTATTAGGTGATATAAAATTCACTCACCATGGATAATAATTTATATGAGACCTAAAATAAACTAACCAATTGATTTACAAGATTAAACCAAAGACACACATTTCCAGAGTAGAAACTTTTCACAAAATAGACTCTATTAATATTTATAAAACACGATGCACTTTTAAATTCTTTGCACTCTTGATGCTTGGGAGGGTTATGAATAATTATCACAGGTGGCATCATCTCAATATGTATCCTAATTTTATTATTGAAATGAGAAGAAATGAAACATTGGGATACAGTAGTATCAAATATAACAAGTGTAATAATCTAGTTAAGAAGTATGGTACCTCATATAGTGTAAGTACCTGATTTATCCTCAATGATCATACACTCTGCACTATATATCGATACACTTGATCATCCTTGTTCCTTGATTGGATATTTTGGTTTAATTATCTAAGGATTTGATCTATTTATATAATCACCCTATATTTATTAGTTCTATGATTTTTAATTATTCAGACATAATCACTACGTCCAAAAAAATATGCATGGGGAACATGCGATCTATTCTTGGAAGTAAACATTGGAGAATCAGGTAAATAACATTGAAGACATCCCATATAATCATAGTTTTTACATTATTAGGGTGGTTCCATATAATTCTACTTATTATATTCCAATAAACCAAATTCTAAAAATATTATATGGTTATTTGTACATGTATGAAAGGAAATCTATCCATTGGATTGATAATTTTATTCCCTACCACCCTTTAAGAAGTTTTCCCTCAAGCACTTATTCCCTGCATTATAGTTCCCACCTATACCCATATTGATAAATGTGATTCCTCTAGTAAAATTGCGAATAATTTCTATTTCTTATATTATAACTTTGTTAATGATTTATTTGTAATCATTAATTACGAGAAAAGAAATCATAGGCTGAATTTCCTTTCACATTATAAACTCAAATATACATGGATTTAGGGACTCACTTTCATACACTTATAGATAAAAATGAACTATGTTCATAAACAAATATATATATATATTATAGAATTGATAAATTTTCATACATAATACTTAATTAATATATCATTGTAATAATTTCAAAGTTTATAGGTATAATTACATACATAAAAATTCATTGAATCTCTCAAATGTAAGACAATAGTCGAGTTTAGATTGAAAACTAAAACTGATCATTGGTGTGTGACAACATACAGAATATATACTACTAAATTCTATTTTATATCATACAAGTTTATATGGATATTTAATATCTTCTTCTTAAAACTAAGCTAGGATTATACCTTTTCAGGTCTAGAATCTAGTTCAAAATTCGTGGATTCTATTTCAAAAAAAAGTATTGAATTATTCAAATTCCATGGTTCATCATTTGGATTCCCTTTATCAATGACTTGAAATTGATATAAAATTATTTAAAAATTATTATGCTTCACATGTGATTTAGGAGAAACCAAATTCGATATGGAATATTCCTATGGGTTTCTAGGTCATATTATCAGTGCCATTTATCTATAGTGAGAATAAATGAACTAGTTAATCCCCATACAACTAGTAAACTACAGGCTTATTATAGTCCAAATTAAAAAATAAATAATCATCAAAAATCGATTCCAATAATCATAAAACATAATATAGGAAATTTAGTCATAGTGGGAAGTCTTATTACTAATATAAGATACGCTACACTCATTAGCTAAACCCATGATGATGAGGTGACAATACTTTTATTGGTGACTAGAAACAACTTTTTGTAACTAGACAACCACGATATCATGAGGTTCAACACAAAGAGGTTAGATAGATATTTTTTTGGTATACATTTCACATTCATGCATTTCATATCTCTATGATACAAGACCAATATTATAGACCAACCAAACTAAAAAAATTAACATCTTATCCTAGACCATTATCTTGGAAATATCTGAGGTTCCACTAACCATCGGTGACGTCCCCCAGTCACCAAAGAGTGGAAATGAATTCCAAGGTCTTACTAAATAATTGGGGGATAATTTTCCATTTAAATATAAAAAACATTTCAGGAAAAAAATAAAACCAACAAAACCAATAATATATGAAGCATGAAATGTAAACAATTGAACAAAAATTTCAATAACAAAACAATATCAGGGAAGTAGAAACTATTGGAATGAGGGACCCATAAAAAAATAAAATAATCCTCATGCATCGACAATAACATGGAACTACTCCAACCACTCCACATAAACATCTCTACGCTCCAACCACCATCCAAAGTAGGATAAATCATGATACTCCACTGGTGAAACAAATTACTTTTCATTTAGACATTTCAATATAAGAAATATCTGTATATTTACAATGTAAAATTTAAACTGGGTGATTATAAAACCTAATATAAAATCCCTCAGAGACTTCTCAACTCACACCACAATTACATGAATGAGTAATTTCTCTATTCAATATATAAATAAAATAAATGAACAAAACCCCAACATAGTTTATAAATTTAATTAATATTAATGTTAAGAAGTATTAATAGTGTATCCATATCTTCCTTTTCATATACTAATTCCACATTCACATATACAATCATTAATGACCTAATAATCCCAAGAATTATGAGATGTTACTCATCTGTCTTCCAGGATGGTCATCGGTGATAATCTTGTATGTCCCCCTAAGTGGCACTGAGTACCATTTTCCGGTCAATAATATCTAATATAATGTAAATGAATAAATAATAAATTGTATCCATGTTGTTCTTATTTGAAAATTCCTATTTAAATTACAATTTTCCATTTATTCATTTTATCAAACATGTTACGTTCATTAATTTAAGGGATACAAAATTAAATATTAAAACAAAATGTGTTTTTCAATCAATAGATGAAAACATTTTTTCCCATGAAAAGTACCAGAAACTATTTATAAATATATGAATTTAAGTTATACAATTAATAGAGGGAAATAATTAATAAACCTACCTTGAAATAAAATCATTTTATTCAAGTCATGGTCTAGTTGATTCAGAATCCTTTTATTGTACCTTCATAAAATCCAAAAATAATAATTTTTCAAAACCTAATAGATCCAACAGGTCTATTCCATATAATGGAAAACAAAAGGTTTTAGAATGTAAAAGTAATGAAGTGAGGATAGTTACCTTAACTTCAATATCCAACATCCAATGCCCTTTGAAACATTGAAATTGGGATCAAGAGTGAAGAGTGTCACTAAAATTTCCAAATAGAATGGTGGGGGTTGAGAGCCTAGGTTATGGAAGAAATATGAAGTGTTTTTAGTGATTATTGGTTTAAAAATACAATTTTCATATTTTTATTAGTAATGATTCATGGTTTTATTGTATGTTTAACCAAAATATGGGATAACCCTGATATAGATAACCAGCCCCGATTGGCATGAAATGTCACCCAAGACTATTCATCTATAATGCCCGATGCATGATTGTAATTGCTTCAGGCTGGAGACAAGAATTGGGAAATAATAAGAGAGATTGTGGGAATTATTTGACCCTTAATAACATTAGTATCAATAGAAATTCCAACTGGAAAATCTATATAAGTTCTCTTTACATTGGATGATCATGCTAAAAATGTTGAAGAAGAAAAAAAAGTAATAGCATCCCAAAATTGAATAAGAATAATGGATAACTATAATATTTTTCAAAACATTTTTCATAAATGAAACAATTTTTATACAAAAGTTTTCATTTAAAAAACAAGGTTATAAACAAATTGAAATAAAATAGGTTGAATAATAGGCCAATACAACACATAATCCAACTGGATAAACTAAAATAGGTGAAAAACTCTAATATCTCTTCGTATCTATCAACTAACTAACATAACCTGAACAATTAAAACATACAAATAGAGAGAAAAAACAATATATCCAACAAGTTTTTACTTTAAATCCTATAAAAGCATGACGACTACGTACCCACTAATGTGATTTTTCTAGGTGTGATCCAAAAGCAGTTAATATACCTCCATGAGTCAATTCAAACTACATTTCTAAATTAACCATTTCAACAAGTATGAAAATAAAGCATAACAAAATAGGTTATCATTTCCATTATTAAAAATTGAAATAAAAATACCATGAAATATATCACTTTTCAAAACAAATAAAAATTTAAACACAAAATAAACATTTATTACTAAGGAAAAACTATATTGAAAAAAAATCAATTTCCTTTTTACAATGTGAATTTTAAAACTAATAAGTTGAATATTTTATTTAAAAAATATCCTCCTTTGAAACCAAACACACATATGGTTTAAAAAAATTCCAAAGAAAAACTTTTCAGTAATTATATTGGGAAACCACCACCTCTTTCCCTTTTTAAATATTTATCTCAAACACTGACCATTGAAAAAGAACATAATAAATCATAATCAAATAATAATCCCTACGAGCCATAAATATATGGAAATAACCATTTATATCATGCCTCACCCCATTATGATTACTCATAATATATCAGAGTGAGTATAAAAATATAATTGAAAACTCATATGACCAAAATGATAAATACGCATAGAAAATGTACAAAACAAGAGGCCACACTCTATGATCTAATAAAGAATTTCGTTTTGTTGACCTGAAAAGGTGGAACCAACTACTGGTAGGTTAACGGTAAAAAAAAACCATCTCCTAAATCACTCTCTCACTATATTCCTCAGAGATATATCCCCTTGATAGGTATTACATTAAACTAAGGGTCATTAATCTAGGTATCATGATCAAATGGTAAGGAAATGTCAATACACTTCCCACTTAGTAACATGGCTTCCATATTTCAGGGCTAAAAGTGGTTAATTACTATCAAAATAACACCATTATGTGACAAGAATACAACCCTAATCCATGATACATAGAAATCAAATAAATATCTCACCTTCAACATACCCCCTATGATAATTATCCCCAACCCATGTATACAAATATCAATCTAAATTAATTAAAATAAGCATGTGATCAGAATTATAAAAAATGGGAGACAAAAAACTCAACTATTTTGTAATCAATAGACAAATAAAAAAGAATATCTTAGAGTTCAAATTGGTACTTCTATTTATAAAAAAATTACATGATTTTGAAATCAATTTTTTAAAATTATTTCACCAAAATACAACCGAAGGAAAATCACATACAACATTAATTCACAAAAAAATGTACAAATTTTTAAGTCCACATTTGAAATCACAATTTGAACAAGGTAGATTCATAAAAAATAATAAATAGTTAACATGTTAAAATAAACAATGGATTCATCCAAAACAAAAAATATGAAATGATTCACAAACACTTTTTAAACATATAAATCCTTTATTAAAACAAGAACATCATTTTTATAATAACAAGGGAAATACCATTTAGAACAAATTAGATTTTTTTAAAAACATGGGAAACTATTAAAATTATGATCCACTTTTTTATAAAATCAATACATCACTTTATAAAATAAAACTCATTCAAAACATCAATAACCCATATTTTTTCTTATGAAAACCCATATGTGGAATTTTATCCAAAACCATCACTAGTTTATTTATTTAATAAATTTAAAACATATTTCAATTAAGGAAATCTTTAATATATGTAAATTTATTGTAAAAATCAAATAAAATTTGTAGAAACACATATCATTCAATGAATTACACTAAAATGAGCCTCATGATTTGGATCAAAACCATTAAAAATTGGAATACCATATTTTAAATAACCCTAACAAAAAATATCATCCATCCATGGCCATTAGGGTTGTTGAAAATTGTAGAAGAGGGAAAAATGAAAAGAGGATGATCAGATAATACCTTATTTATTAATATGGATGAAAAACCATGAATAACCCACTCTAAATCAACATAGATGATCATGGGAGAAGTGGATAAAACCTTGAGAGGTCTCTAGGTCATAGGAAACCAAAATGGGAGGCTTAAAGGAGAAACCTAAATTAAAAATAACCCAAAATAAAAAAAATAATTTAACCTAAGTAGGTCGCACGATTGTTCCACACAGTTTTCCATACCATGCACAAATGATTTAGCTACTACTACTTCAAAACCCCATAGGTCGCACGGTTTTCATGAATGGTTATCAAATCATGTGTAGATTGTTTTATCACCAATATCAAAAACTATAAGTTGTGTATGGTCTATGCATTATTGTTTTCCAAAACAATGAACTAAATCATGAAACCCTATAAATAATTCAAAAGCATAAAATTTTAACCCCTTGAAACCCTTATCCCATGGGTGAAAATGACAACATCAGCATTAAAAAGAAATTGACATTTCAGGGTGTCACATATGTGGGATCCAGTGTCCCCAAACCCCATTTTCGCATTATTTGGCCACATGGTTTTCCAAAATATACACCAACCATGTGAAATGCCTATATACCATGTCACACAATTTATATGGAAATTCATATAGTACACCCTAAATGTTATCCAACATTGTGTATCCCCTTTCACTATTACAATACATTTGATAGTTACCTATAGAATATTGATTGTTAGTCCTAACCCAACTAAAATTGTTCAGTCCCAAAATTATCTCTAAAATTTTTAAAATCAATCTAGAAATTTCTTGATACTAATAATAATCAATCTATATATAAAAAATTGACCATAAAATATAAATTTACCATATGCCCAGGATGTTATATTATTTATCATCATATTAAATCCCATGAATTATAATTGATATAAGTCTATTTGGGTTTTAGTTAATTTCATTATTAAGTCATGAGAATTATTTTCAATTTATTTATATTTCTCACCTGATCAAATTAGAATGATATACATAATGTAAGTTGTAAGGATATATGGAATATAACTCACCATTGTATCTAATAATGATACAAGTTTTACCTTGATGTTCTAGTGAAGCATTAAACATTCACTGAATAGGGAGACAAGCATTGGCACAATTTAACATCCTTAAATAGATTGGAAATATAAATGGATCATCCAAAATATAAATGAAATATTGAAATCCTATTAAATTAATTATAAAGTAGGATGGGATCAAGATATTTCCCTAAAATAGTTCTCATAAAAAATAGTTTCCATTATTGAATTTAAATAAAACTATATGAGAATTTTCGGTGGATAAGGTGTAGAACTCCAACATATTATGATTAAGTCATAGAGAATAATTTTTTAGATCCATATATTTCTCATGAAATAATAATGAAGATTCAAACCACTCATTGTCATATCTAGGAAATAAAAATGTAATAGGAAATGGTATGTAGATAATCATTATCTAGGTTTGGATACTGATTTTTTAATAAGGTATTAATTTGAATATCACAATGAAATAGGGATATACAATTTAAGAATAAAGGAATGTTAATCCCCAAATAAACTATCTCCTTTAGAATCTTTATTGTGTGTGGATAGTGTCCTATCAAGTTGAGCATACAATCAACCTATATCAAGTAAATTAGGTCTTCCATGTGTCACCTTTGAGGACGTAAGTTCCCGATCAATCTCATTTATTGATCTTAGAGGTTGGAGAATTAGAGAACAATATATAATATTAGGAACAAGCGGTAGGTATCATATATCATAGAAATAAAATGTTATAAAAAAATAACACTCTCCAACTCAATTTTATCTAAAGAAATAATAAGTTTGGAGAAGTTACAGGAAAACCCAATGACGTAATGTTACAAATATACCTGAATCCATTTTCATATGATTAAAGAAATTTATAGGAAAAAATTATTTAATGGTGGTGAAATGTAAGACCCTGCATTTTTATTCCCTTATAACAATGAATAAATTGTTTCACATGAAACATTGAACAAAAATGAACTATGATATATTATATTATGCCAAAATATTATAACACATGATAATATTTAATACATTTTGAGAAAGAAATATGAAAATTCAATATAAAAATTGTAAGAGGAATAAACCAACAAGTAAATAAAAAGACAATGACTGTGAAATATTCATCTTTATAGTTTTCCTTGAAGTTAAAATCACTAATTAAAACTATTTAAGGATGGAAAAGAATTTGAAATATAATAGATATTTTGAGAGAGAAATAATTAAATGGTATGGAATAATTTTAGAGAAGTATTGGAGGATTTATATAGTTGTGAGAATAGTAAATATATTCATCATATAACCATTTGATATATCATCATTGGATATTTGATCCTTAGATAAATGGTCAATGGGTATACATATATCAAATAAGTATGTTTTATATTTTTTGAAGAGAATATTATTTACAAAATAATTTATTTCATTTAATAGTTGGTAAAATAAATAAATATAATCAAATAAATAATTATAGTATTATATGTAATAAAAATTTAGTGATTCGTGTTAAAAAATAGGTTTTCATTGTAACAATTTTTTATTATATATTGTATTTATTTATATCAAGGATAAATTTCCCATAATATGATTACAAAATATATTGAAATGGATTGTCTATATATATTAAATCATGAATTAAAGTTCATTTAATAATTATTAGTTTGTTATAAATAATAAATAAATAATTTAATTTTTAACAGGATTATTTTAACTTTTTTACATTGTGAATTTCAATTTTAAAAAACTAAATATGTAATTTTGTAAAGTTGATTTTATAAATGTAATTATTATGAGAATATGAAATAATTTATCACTATTGTAAATATTATTCATTAATAGTAAATAATAATAGGAACATTGAATGATTAAAAAGTCAATTTTAAAATAAAAATGTTGTATATATATATTTTATATTTTGATATCAAAGTTATATTTACCATATTAATAAAATTAACTAAATTAAATAGATTTCATTTTTGGAATGAGGTCAATGATATAACACCCTGAACATTTTATGGTATGCTTCTCTTAAATACATTCTTTTCAAAGCATATATTTCCTAAAGAACAGTGTCACTTTGAAATAACACTTGGTTATTTAAGAGATAGTCGTAACCTATAAATTAATCATAAATCTTCCACTTCTGTGTTTTGAATTTCAAAAAAAGATCATCTATAGTTATGACCAGTAAGTCATTTGGAGACTGATAGAACCAACTTGATTTTTTTTGAATAGTAACACACCCTTATGAATAGTAATATGAATAATAATATGACCTTGATGAGTAGTAAATAAGGATAATATTTTATTTTATTAATTTAATATGATAATGAGATCTTAATTAAATTTTTCAATGTGATATAAAACTAATTATACCTTTAAAATTTTTATTTTTAGAATTTATTATTATTTTATATAAAAATTATATTAAAATTACATCGAAAATTATTTTAAAAAAATGGAGTTCATTTTTTAATTCTACAAATCAAAAAATTATTCAGGTGGATTTTTTGGATTTTTCTAAAATACATGAAGTTTTCATGAGTAGTAAAAATACAGTTTTGGGTTTTCGGTAGTTTAATGACATCATAATGATATAATAATTAATATAAAAGGCTGGTCGACTTGTGTATAGTAACATATGACATGAGGTGTCCCAATTGGCTGAAAATGTGGGAAAATACCATGGGATAGCCCATGGTTTTGCAAAAACCGCTAATGAGATGCCCCTTTTAATTAATAAAAAACTCCCTCTTAATTACTATAAATACCCACTCACCATCATCATTTTCATTGATTCAAAACTCATTATAATTGATGATCTGGTATTATTACCTCCCTAGGATTCCTCCCAAGTTGTTCTCAAACCCTAAGGACCCAACCATCATGTTTTAGCAGTTACTCTACATGGTAAGAGAATCAACCACCCTTTTGTTTTCTTAATGTTTACATTTAGTATTTCTGTTTTATTTTTAATTGGACTATGTGGGATATGACATTAAATATTCCCCTAACTTCCATATTATTAATGAGTGATGAGATACCCCTTTTCTCTCATCAAAATATTTTATGAAATTTTTAGTGATGTCATTAGGCTGTAGAATTTTCGTGAGAGATTTCTCAATTTCTCCTCTATTTTGAGTTCATTTCCTTTATACATATTTCCTCATCTTACCCCATAAAAATGATATGACAATTCCAGTACCTTAAATGAAATATAATTCTATTATTCTAATGGAATATCTCATCATCATCTCTCTTTTCCCCTCCCCTTATACTAAAAAGGAAAACACCGTTTGAGATGTGTTAGTTTATCAAATTCAAGGAAGCCAAATTCTAAATTTTTGTTACCGCATTAAATTCTAGTCATGAAACCATTTTTATGGTTGAAACAGATCATAATATATTTATTCCATCTCATTAATTTTCTAGAATCCCTACACACTCATAATATTGAATAATAATACAGAACAAGTCCACTGTGCACAAAACAGCCAAACTAAATCAAAGAGTTTATCAATAACTTTTAACTAATGATTCAACCTCAAGTATATAACCCAAAATCATTATAAGATCATTTATATATTTTTAAATTAACTAATAATAAATATTAACAATTCTGGATGTTTAACCACATTGCAAATGAACTTCAATTCATGAATACAAGTAAACGAATCATGAAAATCAAAGAAGAAAAATGCTCCCAAAACAATAAAATTGATCCTCTTAAACACAAAAAAATGCCATGAATGAACCTAATATGGTCATACGAAATCAATTCCACATATATGAGGTTCTTGAATTATTAATTAATGAATATAATTTTATTATTCGGTTCATTAAAACAAACAAAGAACACACTCTATCTCAAGGTGAGGGGTTTCTCATATCACATTCATTTCTGTGAGATTTCCATTGTTCACAAATTATTTCTTGTATGTGATATATTTGTTCTACCATTTGATATATAATAACATTATTTTTTTATATTCATGGTATTCAATGTTTCATTTGTGGGTTATTAGTTTTTGATCATATGAATCGACCGATTATATTGTGGTAAGGGACTTTGTATTAACAATAATTTTGTTGTGACTAACATTGTATTGTGCACCTAATAGTCATTATGTGGTGTACCTACAACCCATTTGAGATCAATTTTCATTAAGAATTATATTTATATTAAATATATCTAATCCTATATTATGGTTATGTTTTTTTTTCTAAACTGTATACCATTTTACATATGGTGTATAATTGGAAAGTTATTTTAACTATGGAAATATTGATGAATCGATATTCTCTACTCTATATGAATATTTTAAAGGCATATTTATATTGTATTAAATCAACGTATAAAGAATTATTTGGGATTGAAGTTGCAGATGGGGACCACTATAGCCCCTTGATGCCTCGACATGTCTCATGAGACAAATGAGTTAGCGAAAAACCCTTCCATATTGTTTCCAAAAATCAGATGGGTTTCTACCCATAGAAATAAACCATTTTAATGGTATAATGGTTTCATGTTCCAGGTACATGATGTCCAATTAAAAATCATTCTATTTATTCATTATCAGTTATTACTATTCATGAGGATTTCACTATGAAAAAATATTTTGATTCAGTTTCAATCTCAGTTTATTAATGGCATGAGTCTTTCAGTAATTCACCATGCCATATTGACTATGTAAAATGGGTTATGATTTAGTTATTATTGATTCATGATTCCTCTATTTGTAAAACTTACTGATAATTTTAGATCACCCCTTCCATTTTCTACCTTCAATAGGTGATTAAGAGTAGACCATTTATTCAGTTCCTGTGGATGTTGTTTTTAATTTTTATTATGTATTGTATTTTGTAACCTTTTCTAATGTAATTGGAGTTACATCTATGTATCTAGTTTCTTCAATGATAATAAACTAATCATTCCTTCAGGATTTTCATTCCTTCCAAACGTACCAATATAACATGTAATGCACTGACACTGGTGGAGAGGGGTTGGGGTGTTACAGTTGGTATCAGAGGAAGTTTAATAGAAAACATGAAAACTAGAGTAGGAAATTTATAGTGGGGAACAAAGACATATGGTAGTATTTTAGGATAAACATACAAGAAAGTCATATAATTTTGTTAAGGAATAAATTATGTGAAACCTCCTAGAAAATACATCTCTATATGGATACAACAAGGTAGAGGTGGCTCTGGCACAGATGTTAATTATAGTGAAATCTCTGAGAAGGAGTTTTAGGCTAGACTTGGGGTATCCTAGTACACGACAACAGACCTTGATGCACTCTTGGTTACGACCCTCTTAGGGGACTTTCTTAGGATAATTATTATTTTCATTACAAGCCATTATGAAGGATTGAAATGTAAATTATTCCTAAAAAACCCTCTTTCTGATTATGGGATTAGCAATGTGTTGGATCTCAATTTATGATATGTATTTTTTTAAGTTATGATTGTACATTATGATTCATACCCTAATATAGTTTCTTCAATTATTTAGAAATGGCATGTAATGGAAGAAGGATAATCAATACACTTGGGAAATGTAGGGACCTCCCCACTGAGCAAATCAACACAGTCAATGTTGGAGCAGATCATATCATGACTATATTGGGACAATATACTCATGTTGTAATAAATAATCATTACACATGTATGTTGGATCATTTAATGTGGTAGAATCCCCCATCTATCAATGGGACTACTAATCAAATGATTACTGGGCAATGGATCAAGTCCCTTCAAAATGTATTTATGGCATTTTGATGCAATGAAAATGAACAGGTAGTACTGGAGGTATATTGTCTCAAGGGAGACGATGATCAATGATGGTACTTGATTCAGAGTACCATGGAGGAATAAGAAATAAAAGATATGGAATAGAGGACTTTTAAAGAAATATTCAACAAAATATACTTCCCTCATGAGAAACGAACTGAAGTGAAGAGGGAATTCCTTTTCTTAAAGAAAAGGGAAGAAGATAATGTTGTAGAGTATTGGGTTAACTTTACAATTCTATCTAGGTATTCTGTAGATTATATATATGACTCGGTAAAAAAGATTGATCATTTCGTTGAAGGTCATAATCCACGTCTTCGAAGGGCACTGGCTTCTCAAAAAATTTCATCATATGATGAAATTATATCAAGTGCCCTCAAAATAGAGAATCAAATTTCTAGATCAATTTTTTTCAATGGAAACTAAGAAAAATATAGTTACTCTGATAACCAAGGGAATGGTTAAGTGCCAAAGAAGTAAAAGGGAATTAATAAATTCCCATTATGTGATAACTGTAGAAAGAATCATATCTTGAAATGTTATAAAGGCATGGGAGAGTGCTATATTTTTAGAGAAAAGGGTAATCTATCTAATAAATGAAAAGGGAAGAAACAATTTGATGATGTTCAGTACTATAGTTGTAGAGAGATGGGACACTATGCAATTGAGTGTCTTAAACGCGAAGGAAACATGCCTCAGAAAAAACCAAGAGAGAAAGGAAGAGCATATGCGATTACAACCACATAAGTTGTAGTTCCTAATGATGTGGTGGAAGGTACTTAAATTGTTTCCACAAACTTGGCCAACAATTTATTTTATTTTGGATCAACACATTCATTAATATATTCATAGTTTTCCACGAAAATTAGACATGTCCAATTTGATTTAATAAAGTATTTAACAGTCAAAACTCATAGGGAAACCATCATTGTAGAAAAGGAATGTCAAATAGTCCCCCTTGTGACACATAAATGTGAATTAGTTGATAAACTTGTCATCATACCAATGACTGACTTTGATATAATTCTCAGTATGAATTGGCTATATAACTATGATGAAAAGTTTTATTACAAGAAAAAGGAAGTTACAATTTTTGGAAATGGTGTATAATCTCTTATCTTTAGAGTAGAGACATCACCATATGATTCTTATATAGACCCACCCCCAGAAGCTATATTAAATGAAATTATTGTAGAGGAAGAGAACAAAATATATATTAGTGAGGAATGAAATCTTCAAATTTAATAACTTAATATAGTGCAAGAATACATTGATGTATTTCAAGAGGATTTACCTAGACATCATCCAGAGAGAGAAATTGATTTTTCCATTGACTTAATTCCTGGTGCAAGACCTATATCAAAAACCCACTATAGAATGGAAAATATGGAGTTAGTGGAGCTAAAGAAACAACTAGAGGAGTTGAATGAAAAAGGATTTATTCGACCTAGAGTTTCTCCATGGGGATCCATAGTCCAATTTTTAAAGAAGAAAGATGGATCTATGAGGCTATGAATTGATTATAAGGAAATAAATTCTATTATAATAAAGAATAAGTATCATCTACCTTAGATTGATGATTTATTTGATCAACTTCATAGAGATCAAAAATTTCCAAAGATTTACATTAGATCTGGATATCATCAACTATGTGTGAGAATGGAATATATTCTAAAGACAACATTTTGAACTAGGTATGGGCATTGTGAGTTTACAATGATTTCTTTTAGACTGACTAATGCTCCCCCTATTTTCATGGATTTAATGAATAGATTTTTCATGGAATATAGTGATATCTTTTTTTGGTATTCATCAATGATATCCTGGTATACTCAAAAATCTAGGAAGACCATGAGGATCACATGTAGATTATTCAGAAAACTATTAGAAGAAATGATTTATATGGGAAATTTAGAAAGTGAAAATTATGGATTCAATAAGTTCCTTTTCTAGGCCATATTGCCTCTAAGGATGGAAGTGTAGTTGATCGTGTAAAAACAAAGGCAATCCTAGACTGGCCCACACCAACAAACATAATAGAGGTACACAGTTTTATTGGATTAGTAGGTTACTATCAACATTTTGTTCAGAATTTTTCCCGACTGGATGACCCACTAACCATGCTCACATGTAAAGGAGTTAAGATTGTGTGGACAAAAGAATGTATAGAATGCTTCGATGAATTGAATAGAATATTGTCCAATGATCAAATTTTAACTCTTCCATCTAGAAGTGATCTATTTGTAATATACAGTGATGCGTCAAAGAATGGTCTTTCTTGAGACCTTATGAAAAATGGTAAAGTTATTGCTTATGCATCAAGGAAGTTGAAGACTCATGATAAAAATTATCCAACACATCATCTTGAGTTAGCAGCTATATTCTTTTCTCTGAAAATATAGATTAATTATGTTTAAGGTGAAAAATGTGAGATACACACAGATCAAAAGAGTTTGAAATACATTATCACGCAAAAATTTCTCAACATGAGGAAAAGGAGATGGCTGAAGTTACTCAAAGAATATGATTGTTCAATACACTACCTCCCAGTAAAGGTAAATAAGGTGGTAAATGCACTGTGTAGGAAATATCATGGACTTCTAACAAAAATGAGGATCGAGAGAGATCCTATATTCATGGATCTAATTAAGATAAAATATGGGAATTGTTAAGAAAAGGGAAACATATTTCCTCTTTCAAATTATTTATAAACCATCATTACTAGAGAAGATATAAATATTTCAATCTGATGATGAAAATATACCCAAGAAATTTTTTGCGGTTAAGGATGGGAGATTGGAAGACTTCATGTATGAGGAAGGATTTATAAATTTTGGGAAGAGGTTATGTGTTCCATCTGTACTTGAGCTAAAAAGGGAACTATTAGACAATGATAATATCTCAAATTTCTCTATACAACTGTGTAGGCCAAAAATGTATAGAGATATGGAGGAATATATCTGGTGGGATAATATGAAGCGGGAAAATGCCGACTATGTGTCATTGTGTCTAGTTTTTCAACAAGTGAAGGCCGAGAGACAACATCCAAGAGGAGTGATGAAACCTCTAACTATTCATATGTGGAAGTGGGATAACATAACGATGGATTTTCTCATTGGAATACCAAGGAATCCTTGAGAAAATGATGCAATATGGGTAATTGCTGATCATCTCACAAAATCAGCACATTTCCTTCCTATAAGAGAGGATTTACCCCTTGAGCGCCTGGAAAGAAATTATATTAATGAAGTTGGAAGACTTCATGGTACACCTCTATCGATTGTTTCTGATCAAGATCTCTAGTTTACATCAAAATTTAGGAAAACTCTCCATAAGGCCTTGAATATTGAGCTTCATATGAGTACTGCTTATCACCCATATACTAAAAAATAGTCTGAAAGGACTATTCAAACACTAGAAGACATGATGAGGTAATTATTTCTTGAATTTCATAGTATATGGGATCAATACTTACCTTTGGTAGAATTTTACTACAATAAAAGTCTTTATTCTAGTATTAAAATGGATCCATAGGAAGCATTATATGTAAAGAGTCGTCGAACTCTAACTTGTTGGGGATGAAGTTAGTGAGAGGAAACTTATAGGACCATAACTTACTAAAGACACCACGACAATAGTAAAGACAATCCAAGACCATATTAAAGAAGCCCAAAGTAGGTAGAAGAGTTATGCTGACAACCAGAGAAAAGATTTAGAATTACATGTGGGAGATCATGTCTTTCTAAAATTATCTCCATGGAAGTGTGTCACAAGGTACAGAAAGAAAGGGAAATTGAGCCCCATGTACATCAACCAATTTGAAATTTTGCAAAGAATCAAATTTGTAGCTTAACATTTTTCCATTCTTCCATGCCTCTCCAAAGTCCATGATGTTTTCCATGTGTCACTGTTGAAGAAAGACATTCCAGACCCAAGGAATTCACTCAACAATGACGATAATAGAACTAGAACTTGATTTTTCATACTATGAAGATCCTATCAGGATTCTTGACACAAGGTAGAAGTTATTGACAAATTGAACAACTCAACTAGTAATGTTTCATTGGAGAAACCAAAATATGGAGGACACAATATGGGAACCAGAGGATTTCATGAAGAAGAACCACCCACATCTTTTTGGTGGGCTTCATACATAAAATTTTGAGGACAAAATTTCTGAAGGAGGTAATAATATAACACCCCAACCATTTTATGGTATGATTATTTTAAATAAATTCTATTCATATATGATATTTCATAGAGAATTTTGTTCCTTTTAAAAAAACAATTGGTTATTTAGGTGATATTGATAACCTATCCGTTAAACATAAATTTTCCACTTCTGAGTTCTGAATAAAAAAAAGGGTCATCTAGAGTTATGACCACTAAGTCATTTAGAGACTGATAGAACCAAATTTATTTTTTATGAATAGAAACAGAACTTTATGAATAGTAATATAAACCTTATGAGTAGTAAATAATGATAATATTTTATTTTCTTAATGTAATAAGATAATGAGATCTTAATTAATTTTTCAATGTGATTTAAAAGTAATTATGCCTTTAAAATTGTTGTTTTATTTAAAAATTAAATTAAAAATACTATGAAAATAATTTTTAGAAAATGGAGTTCATTTATTGAAATCTAATCGTCAAAAAATGGTTAGGGTGACTTTATGTTGATTTTTCCAAAATACATGAACTTTTTCGGAATATTAAAAATACTGTTTTGAGTTTTCAGTAGTTTAATGAAATCATAATTATATAATTATTAATATAAAAGGACGGTAGACTTGTGTACAGTAAAATATGACATGAGGTTCCTCATGTGGTAGAAACCATCCGCAAATACCATGGACAATCCCATGGTTTTGCAAAAACCACTAATAATGTGTCAATTTTAATTAATAAAAATCTCCCTCTTAATATCTATAAATACCCACTAACCCCCTTCGTTTTAATTCATTAAAAACACATTATCCTAGAGGATTTGGTAGTATTACCTCCCTAGTGGTCCTTCCAATGTGTCCTCAAACCTCCAAGGTCCCAACCATCATGTTTTGGGAGTTACTCTACAAGGTAAGAGAATAAACCACCATTCTCTTTTCTTAAAGCTTCCATTTATGTTTTCTATTTTATTTTGAATTGTATTGTGTTGGGATATTTCAGTCCATATTCCCCATAAATTCCATATTATTTATGAGTTATGAGATACCCCCATTCTCTCATCAAAATATTTTAGGAAATTTTATGTTACGTCGTTAGGCTGTTGAATTTATGTGAGAGCTTTCTCAATTTTTCTTCAATTTTGAGTTCATTTCTTTTATACTTATTTCCTCATATTCCATCATCCAAATGATATGTTAATTACAGTAAATTTAATGAACTGGAATTATATTATTCTAATGGAATATTTCATCATCATCTCTCTTTCCCCCTCCTCTTATACTAAAAAAATGAAAACACCATCTAAGATGTGTTAATTTATCACATTCAAGGACGATGGGTTCTCAATTTTCGTTACCATATTTAATTCTGGTCATGAACCCATTTTTTTAGATTAAAAATCTCAGAAAATATTTTTTCATCTCATTAATTTTCTTGAATCCATAAACACTCATAATATGGAATAATAATACAAAACAAATTCATTGTGGTCAAAACCGTCAAGCCAAATCCCAGCGTTTATCAATAACTTTTAACTAATGATTCATCCTCATGTATAAAACCCAGAATCGTTATAAGTTCATTTATATCTCTTTAATATCAATAATAATATATATTAAAAAAATTAATTTTTAACCACATTTCAAACAAACTTCCATTCATGAATACAAGTAAATGAATCGTGAAAACCAAGGAAGAAAAATACTTCCCAAACAATAAAATTGATACTCCTAAACCAAAAAAAGTGAAATGAATGAACCTAATAAGGTTATAATAAATCAATTACATGTATATGAGGTCCTAGAATTATTAGTTAATGATGGTAAATTTTATTATTCAGTTCATTAAAACCAACGTAGAACACACTCGATCATATATTATGGGGTTTCTCATCTCACTTTTATTTCTATGAGATTTCAGTTGTTCTCCAATTATTTATTTTATGTGTTATATGTGTATAGAAATTTGATATATAATAAAATTATTCTCTTTATATTCATGGTATTCAATGATTCATTTTATGTTTATTAATCTCTAGTCATATGGTTCATCCAATTACATTTTGGTAAGGGACTTTGTCTCAACTATGATTTTGTTGTGACTAACATTGTATTGTACACCTAATAATTCTTTTGTGGTGTACCTAAAGACCATTTGATTATCATTTAAAATTTATATTTATATTTTATATCTATAATACCATATCATGGATATGTTTATTTTCTAAACTGAATACCATTTTACATACAGTGTATAATTGGAAAGATATTATAACTATGGAAATATTGATGAATCTATATTCTCTAATCTATATGGATATTTTAAAGGATTATTGATCTTATGTTAAATAGTTTTATAAAGATTTATATGGACTTATAGTGGAAGGTGTGGCCCAAAATTTCCCCTTAATTCATTGATATGTCTCATGAAACTAATCAGTGGGCGACAAACTGTTCGAGTTTGTTTCCAAAAATCAGACCAGTTTCTACCCACAAAACTGAACTATTTTATTAGTATCATGGTATCATGTGCCTGATACCTGATGTAAAATTAATAAAAATTCTCTTTATTCATTATCATTTATTACTATCCATGAGGTTTTAACTATGTAAAAATCTATGGATTCAGTTTCAATCCTAGTTTATTAATGGTGTGAGTCTTTTATTTATTCACCGTGCTATGTTGAGTATGTAAATTATCTATGATTCTATTATTAATGATTCGTTCTTTGTATATTTGTAACCATTACTAAACATTTGAGAACACCCATTTTAATTACTACCTTCAATAGTTGATGAAGATGAGATCATTTATTGAGTTCCTGTGGATGCAGTTTTTAGTTTTTGTTATGTATTGTATTTTGTATCCTTTTTCCAATGTAATTTGAGTTACATCTATGTATTCAGTTTCTTCAAGACTACTAAACTGATCATTCCTTTGGTATTTTCATTATTTATAACCGTGATAATATAAAAATTAAAGGACTGACTTAGGTATAGAGGGGCTGGGTGTAACAATTGAAATTAGTTAAGAGGTTTAATTTAAATTTCATCAAAAAATAAGTTGTCAAGATAAAACATGTGTTACCATAGTATGTTCAAAATGAAGTAAAATGGATAGATTATTGGAAAAAGACCTAAAATATCTATAATATTATCTATAAATTGTGTGTATGATGTGATTACAAAACAACCTCTATTATTTTCACCATTCATATCAACTTTCCATGTAAAATGATATTTTATACACATTAAGCAGTGGGTAAATTATACTAACATATTTTATACTTTCTTATCTCTCAAAGGGGGTTTAAATTCTAAATTCTGATAGGACCCATTTAAAAGAGTGATTTCATCATTTTAAGTATCTTGAAATTTAATATATTTTTCAATTACATTCGCATGTACATGATTTTTACATCTTATTAACATTATAATAATGTTATAATAACAACATTATAATTTTAAAAAATGATATTATTATAATATACCTCTATAATATTACTCATTCAATAGAAAACATACTCTTTTTTGTTAATTTAAACCAACTATATTAATGGTGCAATAAAATCTTCAATATTTACAAAATTCGTGATTATAGGAACATAAATAAAATTAATATATGCTCATAAAATTTAATTTATGTTTTCAATAAGATTCCTGAATAATGAAAAAAAAATATTTTTCATTATAAAGTATCTATTTTTCATCAAAAAATTACCTAAAATATACTTTTCATGAATTATATTTTCATGAATCATACCTATACCATCCATAAAATGAATTGGGGAATATATATATCATTTTATTACAATTATTATACTAAATTTAATTATGTGGTAATGATCAAATTATTATCATAGCATGGGGATTGACATCTCCATACTGAAACTTTTTTGAAATAATCAAAATAAATAAAAAATGATGATGAAAATAAACCATAAATAACTAATATATGTGTAATATATGAGTATAATTTAATTTTATAATAGTTAAATATAGATACCATGTATGTTGATATTAGTGAACTGGGTACATGTTTAATTATTTATATTTTTTTCTTTTTATAAATTCCTCATTTAATTCAATATTTTTGTATAATTAAAGCCTTAACCCACAATTGTTGTGCTTATGTGCCTCACTAGAATGATGTACTAATGAAATGGAATAAAAAAGGTTTTTACATGGTTTTATATTATAATCCTACTAAATTATACAATTATTTAATCACCACAACAAAAAATATTTCTATTGTTTATGAGAAATACAATTTCATAGTCTCGCACCATGATTACAAGACATCCCACTATGTGCACATGCATCCCACTAGACGATTTTTATACTAACTCATATAGTTATTAACCTACCTATAATTATTTCTATCTATAATATATGTTTTCCTCGTATATATATTGTTATGGCCTCATATAGTCACAAAAATATATCCTTTCATGAACCTCCTTCAAACAATTCTTTATCTGCTACTCTCTTCAGGCACACTGTGCAAGTTGTATTTTTTCTTCCATAAATACACGAACCCATCCTTGTTCATGTTTTTTATATTTTTTGTACCTTTTAAATCTCGTTATGATGTTAATTCAAAATGTATTCTCAATATTACTTCATTGTATGACTATATCATGGGTCTTATACTCTCTTCTACTTTGATGCACACGATTTCCTAAATGTTGTCGTCTTTCTCTTTCCTTGATGAATATTTTATTATATACATTATTGTGTTATCCTTATTTAAATAGATATTATATATGAATTTATTTGAAACTTCATTGTTTTTATTATCCACTCTTCTTATATTCTTGTATTCTTATAAACACACAGTATCTTGGAATATTGTGTTTCTTTTTTTTAGGTATGGAAACACTATATTTTTCACCTTACAGGTGATCCCCATTATTAAATGCATTCAAAATTAAATAATTCTTTGTAAAGAATTTCCATTAAAATTTCCCAATGTCTTGATAATATTTTATTTCCAAAATACAAAAGCAATTTGTGATTTAATCTTTAAAACCCTTCCATATATGCATAGAATCTTTCATCTGTGACATGGAAAAGATTTTATGGTGTGGATTTATAGAAATAAATATAGAATCAGGACTACTTGTAGTATTATTAATGTTTATATCTAAAAATAATAGTTCCATGGGAATAATTTAACAATAAAAATATTATCTATTGATTTTAACTTCTCATACTTGTTCTATAAAACTCACCTTCTACTTTAAGAGAACTCATTTTTCCATGGACATTCTATACATTTAATTCATTTTATATTTAAGAACTCCAACATGATTCATGATTTTTAAAATCATGTTATTCATATATCCAATAGTAAAACACAAAATAATAATTATTGGACAATCATTTACTATTTCATGTGAGCAATAAAAATAATAACAAAACACAATTTCCATACTGATATCATTTTGTTTTTATGTTGTGAAATGTATCAAAAAAATAATACCCACATTGTTTTCTACTTAATTTGGGGTCTCCCTTATTACCCCAAATTATCTATAAACACGTAATCAAATACCATTGGTTCCCCCCTTTATGAATGGACACCATGTCACCCTACATTTTTCTTCATTCCAACACTAACACATCCATGTACTTATTGTGGCTATTCAACTACTCCTCCACCACTATCATATATATATATGGTTGAGGTTTCATATTAACTGATGGTGGTAGATCTAGCTCAAATGAATGGATGATGGTTAGTGAAATTAATTCCAATGATCTAGTCATTTTCTAAGACCTATAAATCTTACAAAATCAACATTGACCTATAAAATAGTATATTCCTTTGTAAAATATCAGTAAGGTAATCAAAATTAATCATATGAAGATGTTTAATATGTTCATATGAAAATTTATTTACAATGTTTTGATGTAGAAATTTATTTATACACAGTCGAGGTTATAAACTCCAAGATAATACTTCCAATGTTTGTAAAAGTCAAAATCATTCTTCCAAAAAACCAATCTATATATTTCAAAAATAAACTATGAATCCTTGAAGACCATAATATTTATTACACCTTATTTTACCATTAATATTATAATTATGTAATATGAGTATTCGAAGAAACACGTCCAAAATTTTCTTTGATATGTGATTGAATTTATTATCAGGGTTATAAACAGAAATACTACAATTACAATATGAATTTGACCACCAAAAAACCAGGCTTTGAAGAATTCCTATAATACATCCTTTAAAAATCAATACATAGTGATTGTGAAATATAAATTTCTAACATGAAATTCTACTTCTATAGATATTTACATCAACCTTGTCATTACTAAAACCATCCTTATAGTAGTATCCCCAATAATTAAAAAAATATATAATTTAATTAATGGGAACTTGAATAATATATATGAATTATTTTATAAAATAATTTATTAATATATTTTTGTTTATTATGCAAGGGGTTATACTACTTTAATGAGAGGTAGGAGCAATGTTTGGGAAATCCATTCTAATCTAAAATTAATTTTGAGATTATATATGTATTAATTTATATTATGGGGAAATATATGTTTTTTACTCTAAAATCCCAATAATTTTATTCTTGTATGGTTATTTTAATGTTTTATATGTCTTATTTTTATTTTACATCTTATTTGTTAACAAATCACTATGAATAAATCCTGTAACTAGGATCAACTATATCATTTCTTTTTAATTGTGAATATTTTTTTCCAACTATTTGATATTCATATTGTTTTTTAGTTGTAATTTTCTATAATTATACAATTTTATTAGTAAATTTTATATTAAATTTGTTTTTATTTTAAAAAATTATTAAATGAATATTTTATCACTCTTTTTTATCAAGTTTCAAAAATTTACATTCTCCCATTTTTTCTCCACTTTTCATTAAAAAGAATTTTTTGAATTCCAATAGTCTACAAATGTATATTTTAGTTACTTAAACATTAATTTTATAAAACCAATTGTTTATATTTATCTCCTTTTAAAATAAATGATATAAAAAATTTAATGTATAGTGATTATTCTTTTCAAATAGTTTTATATTATTCTTCAAAATAAAATTTCACCTATGTAAATATCCTTTTATGTTTCTCATGAATTTGTAGGGAAATTTTTTGATGAAACTATACAATTTATTTTTATGAATGGTTTTTTAATTCCATGTGTAAATTTTCATGAAACCCATTTCATTATCATATGTTATTTATTATATGATGGTTTTTTGAATGTTTTCACATTCATGTGTCACACATTTGTATGTTTTATCATTATAAAATGTGTGAGTATGATATATATCTTCAATATAATGGGAAAATCTTTAAATATAATAATATATTAAGTTATGGGACATATATGGTTAGAAAAGCCCAATATGTTATGGGATATATGGTTTTATCTAATTCCATGAAGATATGAATGTCTTGGTGGCTACGATTTATGTATGTTAGGATTATTTATTCTCATTTTTTCCACTTTCTTATGTCCTATTACAAAACTTCATACTTATTAATTCCATATTCTTATATAAAATTTCATGAATCATTATAATTGCTTTAGGTTTCCACATTACAATGATTAATTATTATGTTATACCAAAATCCTTAAAACATGAGTTTGGTTTTGTTATATATTTTTTTTTGGGTATGATTTAATTATGTAATGATAAAAATCATTGATTTTGTTATCATACCCACATGATAATCTTATGCTCACTTATTATTGTATATATGTTTATCTTTGATAACATGATTCATATCTCTTAATTTTTCCCTTACCAAGCATCTATGCCCACACTTTTATAATGTTTTGATTAAATTGATAATGAATAAGAGAATAATTTATATTATCTTGAAGGATATCACGTGGGTAATAATTTTGGGTTGATGTTGAAGATTTATTATAAAATAAGGAGTCCATGTTGTTAATATCTAAAGTCAATAAACTTATAATTTATATTCTATGATTTATTTTGAGATTTAATGGATACTCATGTATTGAAATGTATTATATATTTATGTTTTGGTTGGTTAATGTTAATTAAGAACTATTAATAGTAGTGTTCTCAAAACCAATTCTTACTCTTTTTATATATACTTTTTCTAGTATGGGTTGAATGTTATGGGGAAAACTACAGTTGATAATTTAGTATGAGTTCATTATAGTGATGAGAAATATGATCAACTAAAAAATCAATATAACATTATTTATGAAAATTCATAAAACATTTCTCATATAGGAAGAATATATACTTTCAATTATGTGACAATAAAGAAAGATTTAAATTCATAAATTGTTAATTCACAAATGAAAATAAATAGTTTTCACAAAATTAAATGTGGAAGGGAATAATGTAACTATTATGGGATGTTTGGATAAAAAATATTTTCATTAATTTATTTTTATATTTTTACTCAATATTAATCACCTACTAATGTGGAGTAATAATAATACATATGGAATTATTGGTGAATATCCATATGGAATAACCCATTTTCCAACATTTAAAATCCTAGATTTATGAATAATCAGAATATAACATATAACTAATAATGAAATTTAATCTTTGGGAAAATTGAGTTTATATGGAATAAAAAACTCCCTACTGTATTATTTTAACAAAGTGTGATCATAAATGAGAAAATATTACAGTATTGGTAAGATAATTAATTAGATTAAGAAGTTGAAGTGTTATTAATTGAAGAATACTATCATTATTTTAAGCATAGATTTAAACATATCAAATATTGATTATTTTATACATAGGAAACATGTTCAAATTTATAAATTATAACTTCTTGTGGATGGTTATTTAAGATAAACTCCCCAAGATAGAAAAATACATTTCTCAACATTATTGGAAAAAATCTAAAAGAGGGATTCATGTAAATTACAACATTATGAGAACTTTTTTTAAGGAAAAGATTCATAACCTCTAAAATAACTTGAGGTGATAATTAAATCATAAAATATATTTAAATTATAAGAGGAGAACAATAATAGTTTAATGAAAAAAGAGAAACCATAAGCTAAATTGGATATCTAAATTAAGAAGAAAATGTAATGATTCTATGGGAGATTTATTTTTATATTTTCTGATAGTGATTTCAATGATTATAAACATTTACTTTACATACTGAAATAAAAAAATAACAAGATAAGTATGAAGAAAAATATGTATTAAGTATTATCCATGTGTTCTAAAATATTATATTTGATATTCTATTTGTATAGGTACTTTCCAAAATTCCATCATATTCTAAATTTTTGATGAATGTCATCTAAAAAAAGTAATCGAGAGCAGTTTTCCACAATAAAATTTTTGGAATATTTTAGTGTTTTTAGTGTAAAATTAAAAAACAATAACAAGGGTTCATAAATATTCAATATTCCATTACATTTTGAGTGAAAGAGGATATAAACTGGATTAGTGGATTTGGGAGAAAATATTAGCTTGATTCCCTAGGCTATTAATAAGGAATGTATATTAGGAAATATTAAATACAAAATTGTATAATTTCATTTATGTGACATATCCATTAGTTTTTCTAGATTCATAATTCTTATCTTACTAAGTAATTCCATGGTTTTTGTCATGGAATCTGATAAATATGTACTAATCATATTGGGAATGCCATTCTTATCTAATTTAGGTTCATTAATCAATGTAGCTCAAGGTAAAATCACTTCTCAAGTTAGTATGTATAATGAGATTCTAAATTTATTTTTGGTTTTTAATAATATATATTAATTAAAAGACTATTTTTTAGTATATATCATCAATCATTATATGAAAAATGAATTCTAGATCTAATCAAGCTGTGAGTAGGAAAAATTACTTCCAATAGAGATGAATAACACATGTATTTTGTGTAATATGAATTAATTATTCGATAAATATGACATTAAAATTATGTAGATAGGTTTCAAGAAGTAATAAATGAATAAAATTTTATTTTACACCCATATATTTAATAATCACTACGTTTGTAACTGAAGGTATTTCATGATAAGTTATTAAATAAATTTTTTAGTTGAATAGAGAATATTTATATTATTATCTCAACTAATATAGAGGTTCCAAATAAATGAAGTATTTTTGAAGTGTTAATAATGAAATAGACTATAATTTCCCATACTACATTAGACATAAATGGTATTAGTCCAACTACATGTATACACTAAATTCCCATAGGGGATGTTCTTAAGATAACTATCCAGTGTCAATGAAGGCTAAATAAAAATATAATGGAAGTGATTATAGTTTAATTATTATAGATTCTTAATTCTAGGAAGATCAATCCAATTTTTTTATTGAGATTGGGTGATCCCCATACATGTAGTACCCAAAAGGGTAGTTTGTCATGGTAATGTATTAGAAGAAGTATAAATATTCTAAAATTCACGTAACAAGTTGGAGAGTTAGTATAGAATATATAAACATCATTATCATCATAATAAAACACATTTTCACTCGAAAAATCATTTATAAAATTCGTGTAATTATAGAAAGAAATTTTTATTATTTTTTTATATGGTAATTTTTTAATATAGCCTAGTTCTAATTGATCCTTCTAATCAAGAGGAAGAAAATTTCATATATAATTATAGCACATTTCCCTATAAAATAATTCAATTTGTATTATGTGAAACACAAAAAATATTTCAGAGGAATGTGATTTACATTTTCTCTGTTACTGTATAAAATGATATTAATGTTTTCATAGATGAATTTTAAATTACTAGAATTAATTTTGATAACCTACTTCAGAATAATTCAATGTTTGTGATATGAATAACATGTTACTCAATTTTAAAAAAAATTAATTCTTGTTTTGAGATGGAATTTTTATTATCCATATAATACATAGAGATGAAATTGATGCGCGAAAACCAAAATAGTGGTAATTCCATCACTGTCAACACCAACATCAATTAATTTTTTGATAATATTCCATTAACATGATGTTTTTATATATGGTTTATAAGGGTTTTCCAAAAATATCCAATCTCCTATACTCATTAAAATATATGTCATTAACATTGAATTTTGTATAATGATTTTAAAATATATTTTAATATTTTAAAGTGTGAATTGAGGAAGCTATCATTAATGTACCAAATAGAAATTACAACTTGAAATAATTTGGGATTTAATAACTTATTTGGGATATATTAATTATAATATTATTTAAAGTAAAAAATATATCATATATTTTCCAATGATGATGTTGAATGGAGTATAGTATAATTAATCACGAACCGAGAAGGAGGTGTTATATATTTTTTATTATCTGGATGAAATTAGGTCATACATCATTGGAAGAATGATTAATATGTATAAATACCATTAAGGTTTTAAATGTATGATATCAAAGTATATAAATAAGATAATAATGATTTTGTGGGTATTTCTCCCAAAATATTTTGATCTAGAAAATTAATATCAAATAAGGAGATGAGAATCTTGTTTTTTACTAATTTTCTAAACTAGAGTACTTAATAGAGGATCCAACACTTCCCTAAAAAGGTTTGATTTTTTATGAAAATAATTTTTCACAAAATTGGGATTCCATTATATTTTAAATTTAAATACTTCTTGGTTATGGGGAAAAATAAATATTTGGTGACATAGAATGTGAATATAAGGTTTGAAGTTGTTTAGAAATACCATATTTGGGATGAACCATTTCTATACATCCAAGGGGATAATCAGATTCCTATAAAATTTATTCTAAAAGTGGAGGATATATCAATTAAAAACCACTCCTATAAACAAAAAGTTTCTTTTCATTTTCGAAATATAAAGTCTACTATTAATGTTTTGGGAGAGGTTTATTCTAGAAAAACAATTTCACATATTATATGGACTTAATTAAAAAATGTGACTAGTATAATAGGATATGATATTTTTTAAGAAGGAATAATATTAAATAATTAGGAATATTTTTTGTTTGTATTTTATATTTTTTGGGGATTGAAATCATGTGACCATTCCAAAAATCACATGGGAATTTGTATATTATTGAAGTAGTTGATTATATATCTAAATGTGTTAATTAAATTTCCTTAAAAAAATAAATTGGAATTATATAAGGTGATATTTTTTAGGAATAAAATATAATATAGATATGATTTTAAAAATTACATAATTAGTTATAATAGATTTTACTTTTAGAATTATCAATTTAGATTGTTGCTATAGAATTATGGATGTAGGCACAATATTAGAAGAATATAACGCTCATAAACCAATGGAAAATCATAAGTTCCAAAAAAGGATCTGATGGGAATTTTGATAAGTTAGTTAGAAACTTAATACCTAAAAGTTTTATAATAATATTAAGTTATATATAACACCCTATAAAACACTCCTCAATATTTCTCATTACATGTTGGCTTTTGGGGAAACATACCATATACCAATGGAGATTGATCATAATACCTGCTGGATTTAAAAGGCTATCAAAACTGATTAAATAAGTGTTACTAAGAAAAATATATATATATAAATGAATATTAATAAATAAGTATTGAACCCTATTACAATAGAATTATTGTGAAATAATATTAAATTTTTTTATAATTGGATGACTCAAAATAAATAATTCAAGGAAGAATATAAGGTAATTTTATTCAATTCCGGATTGATGAAATTTCAAGAGACTCTTATTTCTATGTGCTCTCTAAAAGTCATGGATCAAGATATAATTTATATTGGAGTTTTAAATAATTATGGGTCTAATGAATATTCATTCAATATGAATGACTAGAGACTAATTATATATATATAAGGATCGAATGTGGATAAATCCTTAAACATAATCATTTAATACTAGAGGGTAGAGGAGTGAAGATGATTTCTAGAAACCCATATCCTTTGGGAGTTATTAGAAACTTTATTTATAAAATCCCAAGTTCAGTAACATAATGTTAGTTCTTCATTATTATATATGTAAAATATATAAGGTATCAGACCACCCATGATCAATTTGTTTACCAGTCTTGGAAAACTAGATATATACATGGCGTCCAAATTTTAATAGAAATTAAAAATATATCATCAAAAGCACTCTTGTGTCCTTGAAAATAATTCAAATATTGTTTATTCATATTATAAGAAAGGAAAAAAGGTGATATCATATTAATTTTAAGGGTTATATATATCGAAGCTATCATGAGAAAATATAGAATAATAAATATGGAAGAGTGAATATTCAAAACATATGTACTCCATTGTATAACATTATTTCAATGTAAATCCATGGATAATTTCAAAAATAGTTATCACATGGGTAATAGAAATATAATTTTCAATAAATTGACTCCTTAAACCTAGAAATTCAGGAACATTTCATCAAGCCATTGATAAAGTTAACATAAATCTTACTATCACGACCTCTATACGATGACATTATTGATTATAAATGGGTAGGTTTAAACCAAATACCCATCTAATGTAGCCACCGATTTTGTCTTTCAATTATTTTTTATGTATCAAGGGGATATCTGTAACTGGGCCCCACCCATCACTTTCACAACATATGCATTCCTGATATATTAAATTTTCAATACATTTTATTCTAAATAATTCCTTATATACCAATAATTTTTTATTGAATCAATAATAATGTACATCATTACTAGCCTAGTAATTGAAAAAAAAATCTTAATAAAATTTGGTCAACTAAAACAATGTTTTTAAATAGATTACGGTAAATATAATTCCTCAGTAGTATAATCTATATTGATTATTTCCTTAGTACTAAAAATATGGTTGTAAAGGAAAAAAATAATGTCCAATGACTATGGTAGAGTGATAGAAAACATGATCACAAGAAATGGAATTTTCTCAACATAAGGTATGATATAGTATCATTAAATAATCATAGGAGAACATAAATCCATAATAAATTAAGGTTTTATAGTAAAACAAGTCATTTAGATAAGAATCTGGATGAAAAACATTAAAAACACATTCCTTGTAAAATTATATAAGAACAAAGTTATAAATGAATTTCTAGATTGATTTTCATTCCTTACTGAAAATAATAACCTTTTATTTTGATATAATTTTAAATAAATTTCATAAAATATAGGGAAAATATATTTTTTGAATATAAACATTGAAAATGATAAATTAGGATTCAATGTAAATAATTTTCCTAATATTGGGGAAATGTGTTCTTGAAATATACATTAAAATAGAACATCTATTTAACTCGATTATAAAAAGTTAAATTAGACTTGTTTGGAATTCTTCTTTAGAAATAATACCTTTAAACGAATGAAAATAAATTCAATGGTAGTGAAAATTAATTTTTTATATAATATCATTTATAATAGAAAATATATGTAATAAAATTTCAAGGCCACAGACATAGATGAAAAAGTTTGTATACCAAATAATGTTAGGTTCTTCTTTTCTATAAACATTTTCTAAATAATTCAAAGTAACAATGATTGGGAAATGGTATCAATACATAAAAAAACAATAAATAAATATGTTATATGAGAATAATTGGGGTTTAAAGGATAATTATCTTTTAATTTCCCTCAATTGAAAATTTATCATAAAAAAATATTGAAAAGAAATGAGATTGTAAGATATACCCTTATAGATTTAATAACATTTGAATCAAAATCCCTTAAAATATTACACATGAATAAAAACACTTAATATGATGAATAATGTGTTATTAATTATATAAATTGTTAATGGGGAAGTATATATACTATATAAATGATATTTTGGGCATATTATAAATGTATATAATTATAGTGGAGATGAGACAAAATTACCCTTACCTTGTGTTTCCACATAGTCGTACTTATTTCATCATAGAGTATAATGAATTTATGTTTATTAAATTCATTATTAATATTAATTTATATACAACATTTTTTTAATTTCCTTTCATAATAATTTTAAATCATTCATTGAATAGTTATTTCTTATGATGTCCGTATAAGTTTGTTTGGTCAATTTCTCAAAAATTACTTCGTTATCTTTTTATATCATAATGGAGTTTAGAAATTGGTAAATAATGTATGTAATGTTTATAATTTCATGAATATATGTTTGATTAATTATATACAATTTTATAATCATATTTTTGATGGTGGTAATAGAAAAATGAACCAGTTCGCATCTTGAAGGCGGTAGTCCACATGTACACATGAGTGATTTGGTCATTTTCCAATGGATTAAAGTGTAAAATGGTAAAGATATCATATATTTCAGAAATAATAATTACATAATATAAATCACATTTATTTATTTATTCCAAATTTTGAGTCATAAATGTATAACTGTGATGCAAAAAATAATTACACCACTATGTGGAGACCGTATGTCATACATATGCTCGAGCGATATTTTCATTTTCTATAAGAAGGAAAGTATGTGTAAAATCATTTTTATAGAGTCACAATAACATATCAATATATATCTTTAACTTTTATTATCTATTTTATGATATATACAAGATATTTATTGGATATAGAAGAAGAAATAATCTTCCAAATAGTCGGGTAAGGATATTACCACTTCTTTGAAAGATATCCTTTGGCATACACCTTAAGCCTTATAGGATTGTATTTTGATGATAATTGTTCATGTAAATCATAGAGATGAAATTTTTTAATGTATTTTTTAATGTATTGGTAGAGATAAGTGGAACAAGAGGTGTGAATAATATATGAGATGTGGTTCCCTTTTATAAGTGTGGGGAGTGATAGTGTTGTAATATTTAAATGTTTTAAAATATTAAAAGGTATTACGCATGGTGAAGTGGATCGAGGGAACCCAAAATTCATATATAAGACTATATTGTGTCTCAAAAAAAAATCACGCATAGAAACTTTTTTGTAGACATTTAAAATCTAATATCTTAGTTAAATCCCTTTAAGATAAATATAACCATAACCATGATAATAATTTTTCTACCAAGATAACTTATTTATATAACCCAAAATAAAAGGGTAATTCTAATAAAACATTTAAAATTCAATTCAATATTTTTAATCCATTTTATCATATTATGTCTCTATAGGAAGATTAAATTACTTTTAATATAATAACACAAAGAACAAGCTTAAAAATTTCTTTTAAAATACCTGATTTAACCATAGAAATCATTTTTAATTGAAATATAGTAAATAGTTGATTAGAAATATTTTTGTTATTTACTAAAAAATTAAGTTTTTTAGAATTATTTATCAATAAAATAAATAATGCAACCTTCCAACCAAAGAATTAAATTCAACAACCCCAAAATAATTTATAATTTCAATAAAATATAACTTAAATTCATAAAAGTCAAGATTGGGTTTCCCAATTAAAAATAATGTTTTAAAATAAAATATTTATCTCCTTAAAAATTTATTTATAAATGAAAAACGTCTTAAAATTTATTATTTTATGCTTACATCATATATATTCATAAAATCAATGGTATTATGAAAAATCACCATTTCACTATTCACCAAATAATTCACTATTTCTTAAAAACAACATAAATTATCCCTAAAATTAATTTAAAAAACTTATTTTGAAAATAATATATATTATCAAATAAAATTTAATAATTTCGTAGAAATCAATTATAAAATCCATTTACATAATACAATTTAAATAAATTATCAAAAACATATTTTTGAAGTATAAAATGAAAAAGGATGATAAGATCATCACATATATAATTATTATAATATTATTTAATAGGTTCTAGAACAAGGATGATAGGATCATAAAATATAGTTTATAATTAACATATTTAGACAAATAATTACATTTCATTGAAATTATTTAATCCCTGATGATTTAGTAGACCACTTCTTTTTATACCATCATTCATGCGAGAATATTAAATGGTGGAATACCTATAATGGTGATCCATACAAGAAACATGAACCCCTATATACCCCTATACTAATCCCCATGTGATGACATAGAAACATTTATTACTTGTTTAATTCATTAATGATTATAACAACATTTTCTTTGAGGATAGAAAGATTATTATTACTTTTTCTTAAGTCAAGAGGTTGGAGGAAGAGAATCACTCTTTACAATTCATAGAATTATATAAGAGGATATCTATGTTATTGGGATAATTTTCTCCATAAATCCATTGAGTAAAATACAGATTAGTCTTCAGAATGTTATAATCAGGTTTAAAAAGAGTTAGGGTTATAAAATTATAATTTCACATAGTCCTATATTATTTTATTAATCTAAAGTGAATCCCATAAATAAATAATGATAATATTATTATTAATTACACTACCTATAGTAGACTAATGGATAAATAAATATTAATTAAAAATTGAATAAATTAAAATTGATTCAAATAATATTTAATATATTATTTCTAACCAAACAATTAAACACGGTCCACTAATCCACCTGAAAATTTACTGATCCACGAATAATGACTATTTATATATATATATATATATATATATATATCACTACATTATCCTATAAAAAGTAAATAAGATTATTTTTAAATAAAATGATGAATAAATATTTAGGGAATATTAAACCCCCATTAATTCTATTGAATATTTGTTGATAGAATATTTGTGGTACATCCAAACATGAAAATTATTAAACCATGTATGAAAATAAATTTTATTTAACATGTTAAATTCATTTCAAATTTAGGTAAGGATATTTGATACACTTAGTGGATGTATTTAAGGTTTGGAGTAAAGTGAATGTGCCTATTTAGAATTTCTATATTTAAATTTTCTCATAATCAATGAATAATATAAGATATACCTGATGAAGAAAATCATGTCCAACTTTATTAATTCAAAGATAAATTGTCATATAAATTCCATAAACAATAAGGAATTATCATCACATATAATTTATAATTGATTTATAAATATACATTGAATTGCATTTTCAGTAATTTTTTTTCATTGATGATGTAAATGACTTCTCTAATCATACTGTCTTTGCATCATAGGATCCAATTATAGAATCCCTCTCGTAGTGATGCACAAATGATCTAAAATATTATAACATTAACATACATTTTTTTGGTGCAAGATCAATCAATCCTAATCACCTATGTTATCCATTTTTTTATCCCAACAAGAATCTATTCATCGTTGAATATTATGTGGGTTATCATGAAGGATTGAGGGAGTTGAGGAGGATCAGTGCTCTGGTTATTGAGCACATTCTTAAGAGGGATCTTACTAAGGAATTTCAATTATTATCTAATGTTTTTTTCACAAAATAAAACTAACCAAGTAAGGTGATATAAATTGGAATATATAAAGCCAGGTTAGGTTTGGTAATTGTATATAATCCATTATCCTATTACTTATTCCATAAAAAACTACCTGAATAATAATTATATAAATAATAATAATATTTTCATGAAATTTGTAATACCTATGGATATATAAATATCCATGGTTAAGAAATTGAAAAAAATATTTATTTAAATAAAATTTAATATATCATTTTCATCCATACCATTATACTCAGAATATTTCTCCACCTTAGTAATTGTTGAACCTTGAATAATAACAATTTATTTTGGAAATACATTTTTCAACATTATTCTCTAGCATCAAAATTAAATATTTTATTAAAGAAATATTATGAATAAATATTTATTATTATTTAACACATATATTTATTCTTATGAATAAATTATGATTATATTTTAGCAATCAACCATCCTTGAATAATTATTTAACCAATAAGTGGGAATAATATTTTTTCATCTTTTTAAATTCAAAATATAATTTAACAAATATTCTGAATACACTTTGTCAGTGAACCTGTATATCCCTTTATTAGTGGAATTGGGAATAATTACATAAATTATAAGGGTAGCATCTAGAAACATGTCTTGTAACCCATAGAGAAATAATTTAACACTAAATGACAAACACATCATCTGAATGTTCTCTTTGTAGTATAATCTATTTATCATGATATTTATAACTAAATAGGTTGTATTCTCAGGTCATAAACCTATGTGCGTGATGTATATTTCTTTAAATTTTTATAAATGAACATTTCCAAAAAAACACAATGTAAAATGATTTAATTAGGTTGTTCCATTCCCATAAAATTTCTTAAGATATCAACATCCTTTAAATAACATGAGGGATAAATCCTTTCTCACATTATTCATTTATGAAATATCACTCATGATGCTCCTAACATATCCTACCTCACTAAGAACATGTGTTAATAGGATTTTCATCAATACATAAAATCTCATGACTCATGATATGAATCAATAATAATATTAATGTATAAGGACTAGTACACATATTCTCACATTCTGAAATCTAATTAAACATATAAATGTTGACTTCTTATTGGTGGGTCATATTTTCATAGCATATTTCTCCCGGATTTTCCAAGGGAATACTCCATGAGAATGTGACTGAGTGTACTATGCGTCTCCATCCCTGATAACCTATTTCATTTTCATCCCTTCAAATGAAATCATATATATATAACATATGTTTAATAATATTTTCCTAGTTGTTTTATATGATCAGTGTTAATGGGTTATTATATGATCTTTAAATGGATAAATTACTGTAAATAAATTATTGCATACATTGTCATATAGAATAACATTAATTATGTGATAATATGTGTAAATACCCATAAATTTCAAGGAAATTTATTTTACGTAAATTCTTTGGGGTTTTACGAGTACGCAGTTTCTGACAGAACCTGATTCTGAGGCCCAGTGTGCCCGGAATCAATTTCCGAAGTTTAGCTCGGGTACGTTCAATGAACGAATGAACCGGTTTTTTCTAACTTTTGAACCGGTACTCATAATCGAAGTCCGAGGGCACTGATGAAACTGCAGCACCAGTAATTTCTTAAGAAGACCTTTATTGGAGTTGTGATTACTCGGTAAGAGATGTTTAAAAAAAGTGGTTTAAGTATAAAGAGAAATAAAATTGTGTTACAAATTTTATTTCACTTATAAGTGGTTAAACCATATGTGTAGGAGTTGGGGTGGGACACACTAAAATTATAACTCCTCTTGATAGGATATTAGTGAGGGGGGCCCAGACGATCCCCTCCCCTTCAATTTCCCCTAACCCCCCTCTTAATTTTGGAAACCCCCTTTAATATGTAACTCACCCACTCCCCCACTTTATTAAAAGTCAACTCTCAAATTAAATTGATAGATTAAAGATAATCAATTAATTTAATTTTGAGGTTGAGTATTTTGAATATTTGAAACAAATGGCATGTGTTAATAAAATAAAGAAGGCCTTATTTTATTTGGGGTTGTTTAGTTGTGTGAGGATATTTGGAGATAATTCTCTAAGTCATGGAGAATTCCATCATCTTCGATGAAGAACATCAAGAACATGACAAATAACGCCTTCACCTCAAGGAGTGATCGACGAGCCATTCTTATCCTCTTTGTAGTTAGTGTGAGATGTCATTCCCTCCTTGTACATACACCGACGCCAACCCCGACTTAATTTTTCTTGACGATTGACGATGCGATGCTGTCATCCCGTAGCAACGTCTACGGAACAACGAAACTTTCCCTTTCTACATCATGTGATCAACCTTCGTGAATCGAGTTAGGGGTTTTTTTCACGTTCATGATTATTTTGACGTTCATCATTAATATTGGCCACCTGTTATCAATATAATGGGAGGAGGTCGGACTGCACGAACATGGATGAACTTCCTCCCCTTTTTGTTTATTGATTTTCTTCATGGCTTGAAATGAAGGCAGAACTATTGCACTGCGTGAGGTTGAGAGAACCGCGGCCAGAGCGAGCCGTGGTGGAGGAGCGCGTCACCGTCGCGCCGCGCCGGAACACCATGGAAGGCCACAGCCGGGGCGGGCCGCGGAGGTGGGGTGCGGATCCGTCACGCCGCACCGGTCGGACAGGGGTCGCGGCCTATGGCCGCGGTGGTGCAGAGGAGGGTGGCCAGACTCTGCCGGCCGACGATGCTCCAGGAGGCGGGACCAGCAAGTCCCGCGGCGGCTCACCAGTCAGCCAATACGGCCGGCCAGTTTTCGGAAGACTGGGGGTCGTAACCCCCGACTGGTGGAAAGGGCAGGCCCTCCCATGAGGGGGCCGACGTTTCAAAATTAGGGGGGGTGCAACACCCCCCTTCTATGTTCACTCAGCGCGTGGGCGCCAGCACCAGGCCGGACCGCCCGCGCCGGGCCGGGCAGCCCGCGCTGGGACGGACCCCCGGGCCGGGCCTGCCGTTCTGACTGGGCCAGACCCGCACCAACCCTTCTGGGCTGCGCCCAACCGGGCTAGACCTAGACCCGGGTCGGGTCAACCTAGTTCAGGCCGACCCAGGGCGTATTGGGCCGGGTCGGACCGGGCCCAAACCCCCTATTTTCGGACAGTTCTGTTCAAACACCCATAACATGGGCTACGGACCTCCGATCAACGCACCGTCAGTTGTGTTGGGATCCTTGGATCGAGATGTTCGTTTTGGTATATTACACTCAAGGTTTTGGAGAACTTTGTGTATGGACGGGTTTGTTCGAACACGAAACCAACCGGGCTCTCGGAGCAGAAACACTTATAACTTGAGCTTCGGACGTCCGATTGACATGGCGTCGATTTTTTTGGATTCTTCTTAGTGAGACTGTTCTATTGGACTACTCCGCTTGAGGTTTGGATGTAGATGGAGTATGGTCAGGTTGGTTTTAGCTTAACAATAAACCGGGCCCCTGGGACGAAAAATCCAATAACTCTCAGACCGGGCGTCTGATTGACGTGTCGTCTGTTGCGTTGAGTTCCTTTTGACAGGATGGAACTTTGTGATACATCAACTCTGGACTTCTTGACAGTTGATGTATCTAACCCCTTGTCTCGTGGAGTGGACCCTCCCAGAAATGAGTATGCTGTGTGCGGGAACCCTTGAGCTGGCTGCGACTACGATGATAACGACTACACTTGAATCCTCCGTGGGTTCGGCAGCAATGACGACCGTACTGGAATCCTTCGTGGGTTTGACGGTGATGACTACTGTTCTTGTATCCTATGTGGGTCTGGCATTATTTTACTACTTTTCTTGTATCTTATGTCCGTCTGACAGTATTTGACTCTATACTTGTATCCTATGTGGGTCCGGTAGAGTAGCTGGTCTTGTATCCTGTGTGGGTCCGATAGCTTAGCTGGTCTTGTATCCTGTGTTGGTCTGATAGCTTTACTGGTCTTGCATCTTGTGTGGGTCCAACAGCTTAGATAAATCAGTGACTACATCTGATCATCTCTATCACCTTACGAAGAAGCATACCTGTGTGAGATGAGTCTTGACTTACAATCATTATCATCAATATGATTGTTGTGCATTCCTTTGTGGATTGGGTTGTGATTTCCTGTGTGGATTGGGTTGTGAATTCTTATGTGGAATGGGTTATGTTTTCCTGTGTGGGCTGTGTTGTACTTGGGCTCATGTGCTGGAGCCGAGCTGGAATTGATGACTTAGGTATATATATGGGCATATACCTAAGTTGTGTTGGTTGATACTTCGTGATTGTATCTTTCCTTTGTGGTTTATCCTTCTTGGATGTTGGGAGACCTTCAGGGGTCTCGGGGTCCCTACTAAGTAGCGTATACTCACCCCTGCATGGGCTATGCCCGCACTACGTTGTGTTGGATGGAGATGAAAGACATCGCTGATCGAGTTGGAGGCTCGTGGAGCTGGACGGTACCTGGAGGTGGATCAGTGGATGGGACGTACACAGAGCGGATGGATGGAGCCGAGGAGCTGGGGATACTATTTGTACTCACCCATCAGGTGGGATTTCCAGAGGATGACACAGAGTTGCTGATTTACTTTTCTGCTGCTGTACTTTCTTTTCAGTTGTACTTTACTTTCAGTTGGGTTTGTAATCTAACCCATTTACTTTCCAGCACTTACTTTTGTAATCTGTTTACTTAGTGTTTTCTTCAGCTTCCATACTCTGTGGTGTTTTTTTCTTTTATAAAGGAAATTCCTTCCCTTTTCATCGGTATTTACACCTTTGGTGCTAGTCGCCAGCCCCTGGCCTATGGAAGGTAGGCTTGGGGTAGTCATGTCAGGGGCCCCGAGGATGGGTCCTGACAAATTGGTATCAGAGGAGGTTGGTTCTACCATAGAACTCAGGACTCTAATCATTCTTCTATGTTATGAAATAGTTTTTAGGGTATTGAGTTCGGTTATCAGTCCAGGGAGTCCAGTGTTGGTGCGGCAGCCAACGTATCCATACACCAGGACCTTGACTTCTGATTTCCGACTCAGTGCACAGAATCATTGATTGCTTGTGTGTTTCAAAGTTTTCTTTTTGATTACATTTTTTCAGATCACCAGGTATACTGTATTTACCATGGAACACCTGTTTCTTTTTAGGATGTCCCCACGATGGCAGCCAGCTAGGTTTCTGAGCGTTATAAGAGATGGAAACCCACCGAGTGATGAGGCCTCGGTGTAGGGCCCCAGTATAGTAGAGGCGCCGGCAGTACCTGTACCCACCGAGCCACCGATGCCACTAGCCCCAGCCGCTGAGAGTACACGTCGTCTTAGTGCACTGCACGAGTTTCAGCATCAGGGACCGCCAAGGTTCCATGGAGTGACAGACCATTAAGTAGCCGACGATCGGATGGAGGCTATTGTTCGAGTTTTTAGATTAGTAGGGACACCAGTAGACCTCATGGTGATCCTTGCTGAGAGTCTCCTACACGTGGTAGCAGGTAGATGGTGGATCCTGATCCGCCAGGTGCACGACGAGACATCTCTTCTTTAGATGGACTTCAAGAGCCTCTTCTGCTCAGAGTTCGTTCCAGCCACCCTCCATGTAGTGTGCATCTTGGAGCCACTACAGCTGCGGTAGGGCAGTATGACTATAGCCCAGTACTCGACGAGATTTACCGATCTCTCGTGCTATTCCACAAACATGGTACAAGACCCATTCTTCCAGGCCCAGTCATTCAAGCAGGGACTGAGGCATGAGATCAGGGCATCGATGATCTCCCTCAGCATACCGACGCAGGCAGGAGTACTGGAGAGATCCCTTCTTATAGAGAGCTTTCTTGCTGAGCTTTCACTAGCAGTGAGACCTACCCCAGGGTGGCACGTAGTAAATTCTTCTACAGCCGGTAGTCGACGGATGTCATAGGGGTCTAAGAGGACTAGACCATTAGGTGGGAGACCTCAGGATAGTGGCTCATAGGTGAGGGGAACACAGTGAAAATCTAGCCTTATGAGGAGAAGACAATGTTATGCGTGTGGTGGGCAGGGCTACATGGCTCGTGACTGCCCGACCCGACCTGCAGATGAGCAGCAGATGGTTGAGGGGCCACGCAGGTAGAGGCATAGGTTCGACTATGGATGTCTGTAGGGAGCAGGTGGACGAGGAATAAGATTTGGCCGAGCGATAGGTGGTGGATGACATTTTGAGGCTCTACCACCACCATCTCTAGGAGGTCGACCCCGACCACAGGGAGCAGGCGGACAGAGGCAGGCTCAGCTTCAGGCAGTGGAGGCCTACGACCACAGCGCACTAGAGATGATTCGAGGTACTATTTGTGTCTACTCCACCCTTGTTGTAGTTCTTATAGACACAAGAGCGATTCATTATTTCATTTCTGTTGCCCTTTTTCGGATCTTGGAGATTCTGACGGAGCCGTTGGCTCGATCTTTACTGGTATAGACTCCTTCGGGAGCAGACTCAATGATTACGCACTGGTTCTGGCAGTGTGAGATTACTCTAGGAGGCGAGAGCTTTGGCTGGGATCTTCTTGTAGTGGTGTCGAGGCCTTACGACGTCATCTTGGGAATGGATTGGTTATCTACAGTTCATGCACAAATCGACTGTATTAGGCGCAAGGTGTGGTGAGTCTGCACCGATGGGAGACGGTTCACCTTCACTGGTGAGAAGGGAGCCTTTGCAGCACAGGAAGGACTCATGCAGAGGAGAGGACAACAGATCACTCATCAGATGGGTAGCCTCATCCTAGGAGTAGTTGACGTGTGGAGTCCGAGTTTTCTTGTCGTGGTGGATCAGTATGCGGAATTTCCTGATGACGTTCTAGGAATACCTCCTCATAGAGAGGTATACCTCTACATTGACTTGTACCCGGGGACAGCCCCGATATCTACCCCAGCATATCGGATGGCTCTCGCTAAGCTTCAAGAGCTACGGGTATAGTTGGAGGACTTGAAAGGCAAGGGATTCATTCGACCCAGTGTTTCACCCTGGGCTTCCCCGATTTTGTTCTCCAAGAAGGCGGATGGGAGCTTGAGACTGTGTGTCGATTACCATCACCTGAATTAGGTGATCATGAAGAACAAGTATCCTCTTCCGAGGATTGACGATCACTTCGATGAGCTCAAGGGAGCACGATGGTTCTCGAATATGGACCTCAGGTCAGACTATCATCAGCTCATAGTTCGAGATGAGGATGTGCAGAAGACGGTCTTCAGGTGTCGGTATGGCCACTATGAGTTCTTGTTTATGCCTTTTGGCATAACCAATGCTCCAGCAGTGTTCATGAGTCTCATGAGCATGATCTTTCAGCCTTACCTAGATCAGTTTGTCGTAGTCTTCATCGACGACATATTGATTTACTCGACGACTGAGGAGGAGCACGCCTACCACTTTCGGGTTGTACTGGACACACTTTGCGAGCACTAGCTTTATGGTATGCTCTCGAAGTGCTAGTTCTGGATATGTGAGGTTCACTTCTTGGGGCACATCATCTCTGAGGTGGGAGTTGCGGTGGATCCTTTGATGATCGAGGCAGTTCTATCTTGGGATCCATCCATGAGCATGATGGAGGTGCGAAGTTTCCTAGTTTTGGCTGGGTACTATCGGAGGTTTGTGCCAGACTTCTCAATAATTGAAGCACCACTCAATTCTTTGATGAATAAGGGGAAATCCATCATGTGGTCGGATAGATGTCAGCAGAGCTTCCAGGAGCTGAGACAGAGATTGACCAGTGCACCCATCTTGAGGCTACCAGAGGAGGGAATAAGGTATGTAGTTTACTGCGATGCATCAGGGACCAGACTCAGGTGTGTCCTGATGCAAGAGAAGGCAGTGATCGCCTATGGATCACGACAGTTGAGGCAGCACGAGCAGAACTACACTACCCATGACATGGAGTTAGAAGCAGTGGTCTTCGCCCTGTAGATGTGGCAGCACTATCTGATGGGTGAGCGCTTTATAGTTTACTCCGACCACCAGAGTCTCAGGTACATCTTCTCGCAGAAGTACCTGAAACTGAGACATCAGCAATGGCTTGAGTTCCTCCAGGACTATAACTTTGAGATAGTCTATACTCCAGGAAAGGGGAACACAGTAGCCGATGATCTCAGTAGGAGGACGAGAATTCGTCTTCTTGGAGACGTGACATAACAGTTAGCCACTTTGCAGATATCCTTCGTGGATATAGACGGGGCAGCCTTCCTTCAGTCACTGACAGTCACTCCACCACTTCTTCAGTGGGTCAGAGAGGCATAGAGTGGGGACGTTTACTGTGAGATGCGATTCGCACAGATATCCTCCGGATATGCACCTGATGGATTCTCTATAGGAGGGGAGAATTTCATCCTTTTTAGGGGACGTAGAATGGTACCAGCTACATTATAGGAGGCGGTGCTAAGGGAGTTTCACACTTCCCCTCTAACGGTAAATCCTGGAGTAGCGAAGATGTACCAGGACCTCAGACGACAAAACTGGTGGCCGGGTATGAAGAAGGTTGTGGTAGAGTTCGTTTCACGATGCCTCACCTTCCAGCAGGTGATGGCAGAGCACCAGGTACCAGCAGGCTTGGTACAACCATTGGAGGTCTCAGAGTCAAAGTGGGAGGGGATATCTATGGATTTTGTGACTAGACTTCCACGTACTTCCAGAGGACAAGACTCCATTTGGGTGATCATTGACCGACTCACCAAGTCGGCCCACTTCTTACCCATCAGAGAGCAGGGATCAGTGGAGAGCGTGGGATTCCTCTACGTTCAGGAGATCATACGTCTTCATGGTGTTCCATCATCTATCATCTCTGATCGGGATGCTCATTTTACTTCCCGGCTTTGGCAGGGGTTACTGGAGGCATTCGGGACGCAATTACGCATGAGCACCGCCTTTCACACACAGACGGATGTTCAGACGGAGAGGACTATTCATACTTTCGATTACATGCTCCGTGCATGTGTCCTCGACTTTGGTCGCAGCTGGGGGGATCACCTACCTTTGGTGGAGTTTGCGTACAAAAACAGATACCACTCCACCATTGGGATGGAACCATATGATGCATTGTACTGCCGACCTTACAGATCACCTCTATGCTGGACAGACCCTGGGGAGTCAACACTTGTGGGACCAGAGATGGTCCAGGCCATAACAGAGAAGGTCCAGCTCATCCAGAAGCGAATGTGGACAGCTCAGAGCCGACAGAAGTCTTATGCTGACAGGAGGCGGAGACCACTGGAGTTCAAGGATGTCGACCATGTTTTCTTACAGGTCTCACCTCGACGTGGATTACGGAGATTTGGTCGGGGTGGCAAGTTATCTCCGCGCTTCATCGGACCATTTCAGGTTCTCAGCAGGATAGGCGAGGTGTCTTATCGCCTGGCTCTTCCACCTATGTTGCAACAGGTGCACGACGTCTTACACGTATCTCAGCTGAGGAGATATGTGCATGACCTGATGCATATCATCGACCATGGGGAGCTAGACATCGATGATAGGGTGACTTTTTGCAGAGGTCCCAGTGAAGATCGAGGATCGACTGGAGCAGGTCCTACATGGACGGTTGATTCCTCTAGTGCACATCAGGTTGCATCATGGGAACCTCCAGGATAGCACTTGGGAGTGGGAGGCTTAGATGCGTGCGCAGTACCCTAGTTTGTGATGTATCTCTACTGGGACGTAAATCCCTGAGGAGGGATTAATGTAAAGACCCTTAAATATCAAGTAAAATTTTTATTCATAAATTCTTTGGGATTTTACGAGTATGCAGTTTCTGACAGCACCTGATTCTGAGGCCCAGTGTGCCCGGGATCAATTTCTGAAGTTTAGCTCGGGTACGTTCAGTGAATGAACGAGCAGGTTTTTCTAACATTTGAACTGGTACTCAGAATCAAAATCTGAGGGCACCAATAAAACCACAGCGCCGGTAATTGCTTAAGAAGACCTTTATTGGAGTTTCTTTTACTCTGAAACAGTTGTTTTAAAAAAAGTGGTTTAAGTATAAAGAGAAATAAAATTGTGTTACAAATATTATTTAACTTGTAAGTCATTAAACCCTATGTGTGGGAGTTGGGGTGGGACCCACTAAAATTCTAACTCCTCCTGATAGGATATTAGTGAGGTGGGGCCCACACGATCCCCACCCCTTTAATTTCCCCTAACCCCCTCTTAATTTTGGCAACCCCCTTTAATATGTAACTCACCCACTCCCCCACTTTATTGCATGTCAACTCTCACATTAAATAGATAGATTAAATCTAATCAATTAATTTAATTTTGAGTTTGAGTATTTTGAAGATTTGAAACAAATGTCATGTGTTAATAAAATAAGGAAGGCATTATTTTATTTTTGGTTGTTTAGTTGTGTGAGTATATTTGGAGAGAATTATCTAAGTCTTGGAGAATTCCATTATCTTCATTGAAGAACGTCAAGAACTCGACGAAGAACGCCGTCACTACAAGTAGTGATCGATGAGCCATTCTTATCCTCTCCTTAGTAGGTGTGAGAAATCATTCCCTCCTTGGAAGTACGATGGCGCCAACCCCAGATTCTCTTTTCTCGACGATTGACGCAGCGATGTCGTCATCCTGTGGCAACGTCTATGGAATAATGGAACATTCCCTTTCTACGTCAAGAGATCAACCTTCGTGAATCGAGGTAGGGGTTTTTTTCACGTTCATGATTATTTTGACGTTCATCATTAATATTGGCCGCCTGTTATCAATATAAAGGGAGGAGGTCGGACTACATGAACACGGCCGAACCTCCTCCCCTTTTTGTTGATTGATTTTCTTCGTGGCTTGAAACAGAGGTGGAACCGTTGCACCGCACGAGGTCGAGAGAACTGTGGCCGGAGCGGGCCGCGGTGGAGGAGAGCATCGTCGTCGCGCCATGCTAGTGAAGCCCAATAAAGCCGTGGCCAAGAGCGGGCCGCGGTAGAGGGGCACGACACTATTGGGCCACACCGGAACACCATGAAAGGCCGCGGTCGAGGCGGGCCGTGGCGGTGGGGCACGGCGCCGTCGCGCCGCGCCGGTCGGACAGGGGCCATAGCCTAAGTCCGCGGTGGTGCAGAGGAGGGAGGAAGGACTCCTCTGGCCGCCAACGCTCGAGGAGGTGAGACCATCAGGTCTCGTGGCGGCTCATCGGCCGGTCCATACGGCCGGCCGGTTTTCAGAAGACCGAGGGTCGTAATCCCCGGCAGGTGGCAAGGGCTCCCCCCCCCCCCCCCATGAGGGGGATGCCATTTAAAAACAAGGGGGAAGCGCCCCCCTTCCGCATCCGCTCAGTGCGCGGGCGCCTGCACCGGGCCGAACCGAACGCGTTGGGCCGGACAGCCCGCACCGGGCTGGGCGGCCCGCACTAGGTCGGAGCCCCACGTCGGGACGACCATTCTAGAAGGTCCGGACCCACGCCAACTGATCCGGGCCACGCCTAACCGAGCCGGACCGGGACCCGGGTTGGGTCGACCCAATTCGGGCCGACGCAGGGGGTATTGAGCCGGCTCGGACCGGGCCCAACCCCCTACTTTCGGACAGTTCCGTTCAAACACTCATAACATGGGATACAGACCTATGGTTGACGCAACGTTAGTTGCATTGAGATATTTGGATCGAGACGGTCGTTTTGGTATATTACAGTCAAGGATTCGGAGAACTTTTTGCATCGCCGGGTTGGTTCAAACACGAAACCAACCAGGCCCTCGGTGCAGAAATACTTATAACATGAGCACCAGACGTCCGATTGAAGTGCCGTTGATTTTGTTAGATTTATATTAGTGAGATGATTCTATTGGCTTAATCCGATCAATGTTTTAAAGCATCTGGTGTACGGTCAGGTTGGTTTTAGCTTAAAAACCAACCGGGCCCCTGGGACGAAAAAGACAATAACTCTCAGACCGAGCGTCCGATTGACGCATTGTCTGTTGCGTTGAGTTCCTTTTGACGAGACAGAACTTTGTGATACATCAACTCTAGAAATCGTGGTAGTTAATGTATCAACCCCCTAGGCTCATGGAGCGGACTCTCTCGGAAATGAGCATGCTATGTGCGGGAACCCTAGATCTGGCTGCGACTGCACCGATGACGACTACACTTGAATCCTCTGTGGGTTCGGCAGCGATGACGACCGTACTAGAATCCTCCGTGGGCTTGACGGTGATGAATACTATTCTTGTATCCTATATGGGTCTGGCAGTATTTGTCTACTGTTCTTGTATCCTATGTGGTTCCGGCAGTATTTGACTATGTACTTGTATCCTATGTGTGTCTGGCAGAGTAGCTGGTCTTGTATCCTGTGTGGGTCTGACAGCTTAGCTGGTCTTGTATCCTGTGTGGGACCGACAGCTTATATGAATCAGTGACTACATCTTATCACCTCTATCACCTTATGAATAAGTATACCTGTGTGAGATGAGTCTTGACTTACAATCATTATCATAAATATGATTGTTGTGCTTTCCTGTGTGGATTGGGTTGTGCTTTCCTGTGTGGATTGAATTGTGAATTCCTATGTGGAATGGGTTCTGTTTTCCTATGTGGACTGGGTTGTACTTGGGATCGTGTGCTAGAGACGAGCTGGAATTGATGACTTAGGTATATGTATGGGGATATACCTAAGTTGAGTTGGTTGATATTTCGTGATTGTATCTTTCCTTTTTGGTTTATCTTTCATGGATTCTGGGAGACCATTGGGGGTCTCGGCATCCCTAATGAGTAGTGTATACTCACCCATGCACGGGCTATGCCTGCACTACATTGTGTTCGATGTAGAAGGTGGACAATGCTAATCGAGGTGGAGGCTCGTGGAGCGGAACGGTACCTGGAGGTGGATCACTGGACGAGACGTACACGGAGCGGACGACTGGAGCCGAGGAGCTGAGGAGACTATCTGTACTCCCCCTTTAGGTGGGATTTCCAGAGGATGGCTCAGAGTTGCTACATTGCTTTTCTACTGCTGTAATTTCTTTTTAGTTGTACTATACTTTCAGTTGGGTTTGTATTTTGGCCCATTTACTCTCCATAACATACATTTGTACTCGGTTTACATAGTTTTTAGTTCCGCTTCCGTACTCTATGGTGTTTGTTTTCTTTTATAAATGCAATGCCTTCCCTTTTCACTAGGATTTTCGCCTTTGGTGCTATTCACTAACCCCTAGGCCTATGGAATGCGGTCTTGGGGTAGTCACGGCATGGGCCCCGAGGACGGGTCGGGACAATAAGTTTTTTTTAATATTCCATGAAATGAATAAAAGTAATCGTAAATTATAATGATTTTGGTTTAATGGAACCAACTCCCACAAACCAAAATGATTGCTATATCCAACTTCTAACAAAATCTCAGTCTACTAGACATCACACGATATTCATGATTCTTAAAGGATAAGTCTTTATTCAAGGTTTCCACCATGTTTTTTCATGAAAACACCACTCATATGGATTTCAAACCTATGTGAAGAAATACATTAAGATCTAATACTTAAAATGTATGTTCTTTATCCGTTACTGGGATATAATGCTATAGTATTCTCATGATATAACGTGATAGGATATTTACATTTAGGAGACACAGAAATCTCATGAACAAAATTATGTATCCAAATAGCTACATTGTAAAAATTATAAGCATATATATATATATATGTAATCTACTGTAGAATCTGAGAAAACTACCTATACTGAACTCTTTTAACTCATTGGTCATTCTATAATATTGAATACAAATTTTGACGTTGAAATAAGATTATTTTAATTTGTCTATAATCTGGCATCTGTATAACCTTAATGGTCTAGATCCAAATATCCTTTTATAATAGGAACATAAACTTTGTTCACTAAATATGCATAAGGATATCATTGATATTAAAACAATATTTTTCTTCCTAGAGTAGTATAATATCTTCCTATCATTATAAAAGCATTGAAAAAATAAATCCTGGTACATAACATGACATCCATGATTTATCTTGGGACAAATGTGTATGGGATCTTACTCATTTTTTCCACCCATGTTTGTTCTATAGAAACAAATTCTTTGAGATATGTATTCCCTTTGAAACTAGAACTAATTACCTATTGTATGTTTCCTTACGTAATATATATAGTATTTGGTAAATTTATAAACCGTAACTTGACAAAATAGTCATATTAGGTATATCACCAATGAGCTTGATATGAAGGATGTTGGATACTTCACCTACTCCCTTATAGAGATGCACTGGTTCAACTAATATTTAAATTATTATAGGACTAGTATTTCATTCCAATATGTAATATTCTATAAAAATATAATACTATGATAACAAATACACTCCAATAAAATTTCATGAAAATACATGGATCTTAATCATTCTTAATGAAACCAAATTATTTATAGCTCCACTAAATTGAAGTTTCTATGTCCTGAACAATTTATTCAATATATACATGAATATCTATAACATTAATACCAAATTGGCATTAAATGGAGTGAAAAACAGTTTTGGTTGACACATATAGGTTTCTTAAAGAAGGTTTTCATTAAGGATATATGTTTTCACATCAATATTCAAAATAAAATAGTCATGGAAATATAATATATATATAAAACTCTAATGGATTTAAAAATAGTTACTATTGAAATTTTTTATCATAGTTATTGTGGTCGTGTTATTTAAACCCTTTTTCAGTATTCTTAATTTAATAATATTCAATTTAACTTGTATTTCATGTTTTATCTTGAATTACCATTTTCACTAAATATGATTTAAATTAGCAATAATATTGAACATTAACCAAAATAGTTTTTGATACATGAAATCCATCATAGAATTCATGGAGTAGTTCCATATTGAATATTTCATGATATCCACTACCTCATTATAAGAAAGATTATTATTATTTTCCCACAAAAATGATTCACATAACTCATTTACTAGAAACACATATGTTTATAGATCTCCAACTACTTTAGTTCTCATAAATAATTATTGTGTTCCAAGATATACATCTTCCATTATGAGCTATGGAATATGTTCTTGTACTGTGTAATTTTTAATTTTAATAATAAAATTCATTAAAGTCAATCATGATCTAGTTATCTTCTAGAATATGTGATTTCTATCATAAAGTATGGTATTACATTCAATAGTTACCTTATTGTTGTAGGGATTGTATAGAAATTATCCCCATATATCATTAGGATACCCAATAAATATACAATTTGTCCCTTGATGTTGTTGTTTTTCTCCAGAGTTTTCCTTCATAAATTCCTCACATATCCATGCATGAGTCTGTGAAAAAATTAATTTTTTATACTCCATGACATACAGGTCATATTTTTTTCTAATTTATCTAGTAAACAATTTAGTGTTTATACTATGCAGTGCAATGCATATCCCCAAAAGGATAATATAATTTTTTTCATGAAACATCATTAAAATTTTTATTTCTTGAAAGTTATAGTTCCTATATTAACTAAACTTATTCCAATGTGGTGTATAAATTTTATTAAGTTGATATAGAATCCAATACTCCAATTTAAATTCAAAAAAAAATCTTTAATATATTCACCACCTCAATTAGATTGAGTCATATTTATCTTCTTACCAATTTGGCTATGTAATTCATTCACAAGCTCTTTGAATCTATCAATGTACTTGGACTTATAACTCATAATGTAAATATAAATATATCTAATCAAATCATATTTATATTTTATTGATCATGAATACCCACCTATATATTCACTTGGAAAATGTCCACACACATCAGTGTATAGCCATTCTTGAAGTACAAGGATTCTTTCACCATTTCCACCTAGAGAAGTATTACAACCCTTATCTTAATTACACACTAAATACATGTTTTATTAAATAAAATTAAAAACAATATAACCTATAATATCTAGAGTTTTATTGTCTTTCATAAATTAAGTAAATTTTATACCAACATAAAACATGAAAATAAACTACATTATTGAACACTTTTTTAACATGAACAAAATGTTCCATAGTACTTTACACTGCATGGGATAACCTAAAGACATTAATCTGAAAGGTGTGAGATTGAATTCCTAGTATAGTAATAAACAAGGAATAAAATGAGGGATACTGTACATGTTATACAAAACACATATCAATGGATATAAAATGGAACATGAATAATAAGGTATGATATAACATTATAATCATAACACAGGAAATGTTGAAACAACTTAAAACACTGCATCATAAACATTTTTCAAGAAGAAACCCACCAAGACATCATGTCGGAAAAAAGTACTATAAATGAATTAGGTAAACCTTTTATCCCGATGTGACAAATAATGATACTGACCATTACCAAATGCATTATAGCACTATCAAGGCTCACCCTTTATAATCATTTCATTCTCATGCATAAGTGTTACACATATATCATATAACCTGGATTCATTTAAAAAAAATTATTCCAATATCAAGGAATGTATAATAGATAAATTTAATCCACAAATGAAAAAGTATTTTCACGTAAAGGTGAATACCATTTATAGAAAAATGATATGGTATTCACTACACAATTATTTGGTCATAGAAAATTGTAGCATAATTTCCATAGCATAACAATGACATATAGATATTCATAAAAAGGGTTTATTAGAGTGAAAGGGTCTATAATAATTTATTCCAAAAATGGATATTAATAGGTACATGGAAATTCATGCCCCTAAATATGTAATTGGAAATATAAGGCATAACATAATAAAGAAACATAAAGAAATAGGAGAAAGGAAAGAACCATAACAAAATTAAGACATTGCAATAGGTGTGCATAATTGTTATTAGGAGGGTTAAATGAAAATGAAATTAGATCTCATAATTTATATCTAAAATGGAATGTAACGTGGATATGGAATAAAATATACAAACATAAGGAAATGTAAACTAAAAGATTTATATTTAAAGGTGTGCTTGATAAATGTGGAGATTTGAGGATGAGGTTCCCTTACTTGAGTCTGTGACTCTAGAGGCTTGTGAGGGGCTTACCTAAATCATGGGGATTCCTTTAGAATAATATAGGGGGTTTAGTTCGTATTTTGGTCTTGCTACAAGGATTTTTAGTGAAGATAAATGGGATCATGGGATGGTTTATATAGGGAAAGAGGGGGATTTCATTGTTATAAAGTTTTGGACACTACATAATTAAATATTAAAAACCCCAAAACAACCATTGGTGTTTTATAATGCCTTTTTCCAAAGGATATTGGTTTAAATTTTGTTATAATTACAAGGGTCAATGTTAATAAAATAGTGTCCTTTCATATGTGGAGGTGAGTTACACTCTCAAATAAATGATTTTAAAATATTAAAATATATTATCAGTCCTGGAGGATTCATTAAAGCTTTATAAAAAATATATAATAAATATAAAATTAAATTATTTTAATGGGGAAACGTATATTTAGATGAGGATTATTTTTACATTATTTATTGCATCGCTATTTGGCCATTATGATGTCATAAAACACACTATATACTTATACAATATTTTATTTTTACCCAAAAAATCAAATATCTCAAAAAATTATGAAAAACTCAACATTAGATAATTTTAAGGTCCTCAATCCAATTATAATATAAATTATATCTAAATAATTTTCTAAATATCTTAATTTTTTACATTAAAAAAATAAACTGTCATTTATTAAAAATTGCATGATTTTTGATAATATCAATTTTTAGAACCCTTATTAAAATTACATTTGACTTAATAAATATTGTATGTTAATTTATATTAAATATAAGTTATTTAATTATAATATTTTATTACAATATTATGTATTTAATATATCCATTAATTCATTAATACAATAACTGAATTTTAATATTAACCAAAATATACAATTTGTTCTTTATTGAATCAAAAATAAAAATATATATAATGTAACAATAATAGGATGAAAATATATTCTTTATTCTATAAAAAATAATGTATATATTCCTATTAATTGGGTCTTGACACATATCCCTTCAATACACCAACATATTCCATAAGAGTATGGTGAGCAATGGTTGTGCTTTAATGGGGTCATTCAGTGAACATGGTTTGGGTCGTGATCTCGATGGGGTTGAACCTCTCCCATAAACAGTTTCTCTCATTCTTAAGTTGTTGGATCTTATCTAGGTATTGGTATATATAAAATCCTAGAAATTCTATCTCCCTAAAAATACTTTATAAAAGGGATTTTTAGTGTATCATCCTATGACTTGAGTCCATCACTTCCTTTGTCTGTGAAAATGGATTTTTGAATACCCTAATTTATACTAGTCATGTGATCACGATTAAATTACTATATTTTCAATTTTAATGTAACATAATGTTCATTTAACTAAATTTGTATATAATAAAAACAAAATAATATCTTGTTTTTTCTATATCTATAAGACATTTAATTAAATAAAAAATGGAAATCTTATTTATAACAGTTCATTCCGTTACAATCTACCCCCATAATAAATTTCCCCCATGAAATTATATTTTTCCCACACTAAAAAACATGAGGGTAAATATTTTTCATCACTTACTTTTTTTCTCACATTTCTTCTTCAATATTTTGGTTTGTCCACAACAGTTTGACTATGGTCATTTTATTATTTCATATGATCATTTATTTATAGGGTTCCACCTCACCCCTTGAAAGCTGTATTATCAAAAATCAATAAAAATTAAGGCATTCTGGACATTTGATGGATGAGATATTTTCTCTACGATCTAACATATTTTCCAGATACTCCTAATAGAAAAGGACATTATACAATTGTACCCCCTATAGATTGAGTACATGTGAGGGGTCAGGTATGTACTTTCTCAAGAGGGATACAAGGAATACACCATGTACTTTAGATTGGTTCCGTAGGAGTTCTAGTCGACATGCCACTACTCCAATGTGATCAAGTATCTCAAAAGGGATGATGTAACTTGCACTACGATTTACTATATTACCAAATCAAATCACTCCCTTCCATGGAGATATGTATAGGAATACCATGTCTCCAGACATTGAACTCTAATTCACATCGACGATTGCAGCATAGATCTTTTGTCAACTCTGAGTAGCTTTGATGTGCTACTGCATGGTCTTAACCTTATCCACCATCACATCAACAATTTAAACACCTTGAATTTTATTTTTCCCCAACTCCATCCAATCATTCCGTTGTTTTTCACCTCTTCCTATAAAGGGCTTCATATGAAGCCATTTGGATGCTTGAGTGGAAACTCTTGTTGTAGGAGAACTAAACCATATGGAGATATTGGTCCCATCCTCTATTGAATTCAATTGAGAAATATCTCAACATGTACTAAAGTAGTTGGATAGTCCACTCATATTTTCCATTATATTGATGTCGATAAGTCGTACAGAGGTTTACATCGTTGTTTAGAGAATTCGTGAGACTTTTCCCAAACATAAAGGAGAATCTTGGATCTCGATATAACAAAGTTGACAGTTGTACTCTATGGAGCCTTTCCACTTCTATAATGTATATATGTTCGAGCTGAACTAGTGATAAATCCTCTTAAATCGCAATTAACTGTGAAGTTTTTGTAAGATTATCCACAAAAATACAAATAGTATTTTCTCCCTTTAATGTCTTTAGGTTTCTGGTGAAAATATCCATGGTTATGTTTTCCCATTTCCATGTTTGTATGGTTAATGGTTGTATCATCCCCTTTGGGTTTGGCCTTTCATCCTTCATGTAATCATGTACCAGGCATATTGATGTATAATTGGAAATCTAATTCTTCATTTTTTCCCACCAGTATTTCTCTCGGAGATCTTGATACATGTTTGTGTTTCCTGGGAGAATGGACGATGTGAAACTATGTGCATCATCCATTATTTAATTACTTAACTAGGGATTAGATGGAAGACATAGTCTTGATCCAAATCTCATGATTCCTTCATCAATAAAATTTAACTCTAAGGATATAACTTCATTATAGTTTCCACTTTCTTATAAATTCCCTCATCATATTTTTGAGAATACTTCAAACTTTCAAGAGGATGTGGTTGAGAACTAATTTGTAAAAGGATTGAGGTTGTTCCTTTATTTTTATTCCAATGTTAATACTCTTCAAATATAAGAATATTGGATCCTTCTCAATTCATATTAATGATAGAATTGTTGTATACTTTATTCATAGTGAAACTACCACATTGTTACCTTTACCAAGAATTTAGTGTATTGATCAGTTGTAATCCATGATGAGCTCTAACCATCTTCATTGAAGCATATACAGATCCTTCTGAGTGAATATATATTTAAGAATTTTTTATCTGTATATATTTCTCACTTCCCCTCAAATACATAATTCTATAAAATTTTCAAATTGAATATCACCACTATCAACTCTAGATCAGGTTTTGGAAAAAATTTCATAGGAATTTTCAACTAACTTGAATCACATGCTATTAATTTTTCATTTTACATCAACACAAAACCTAATCCCTTCATTTAAGCATTGCTTAAAATTATTAAAAGTTCCCCACTTTTGGGTAGTATGAGCATAGGGGAAATGCTAATCCTCATTTTAAACTCCATCAATTATTCTTCACATTTATCATTCCAATAAAATTTTAATCCAATCGAGTTAGCTTAGTAAGAGGGTTTGATAATAATGAGAAATTTTACACAAATCTGTATTATTTTCTAGCATACCCAAGGAATATGTGGATATCAATCATTCTTATTTCCCTATTCCATCTATTAATTTATTTTTTCATTGGCGGGTCATAGATATACCTTTACCTATGATGATATTCCCCAGGAATGACACTTCCTTTAACTAGAAATCACACATGTTGTACTTTTTTGTAGAGATTCTCCTTCCATAAGGTCATTTGCACAGTTCTCAGATGCCCGACACGGTCCTCCTAGGTTTTGTATTATAATGTAATATCATACATAAAATCTACCATTAATTTTTTGATATAGTCTATAAGGACTCTATTAATCATGTTGATAAAGATTAATAGAAAATTAGTGATTTATAAGGAAATCAATATGAACTCATAGTGCATGTACTTCATATAGAAAGTAGTTTTGAGGATATCCTCCTTCTTCACCCTAAATTTTTAATATCCCAACCATAGATCCACCATGGAGGTGCATTATGCTCCACATTAGTGATCAAATAAGCCATAAATCCATGGAAAAGGATACATATTTTTTATAATGATCTTGTTGAGATCAAGATAATCAACGAAAAGGCATATTGACCCATCCTTATTATTGATAAAGAGGATGGGTTCACCTTATAGTAAAGCACTTAAGAATATGAATATTTATCCATATTATCCTGCACATTTTTCTTCTATTCCTCACCTTCCACAACAGCCATTCTATACAGAGTCTAAGATATTGTAAATTCCCCAAGTATAAGATCGATTTAAAATCCAACCTCTCGTCTATGGGGGGACCCATAATTTCCTTAGGAAACACATCGGTGTATTTCCTCAAAATAGGCATGCATTAAAGGATTCATCTTCCCCTAGAATCAATCATTTGAGCTTAATATGCTTTCTTATAGGAAAATAATATCCATTTTTGAGATGATGGTGCTAAAGAAGATTCATCCTCCTATTTGCACTTATACAGAATTGGGGGTAAATTCTCCATAGGTAGACTGATTTCCCTCTCATGTAAATTTACATCAGATATTTATAGAGAATTACAATCGATGTCCATAATTGCACCAAATTCTAGCATGGGATGTATGTCAAGGTTCATTGGGAATTTTAGCCGACAAACATTGAAAAGAGAACATTTATATACTTGGGATGAAATAATTCCCCCATTTTTTATTGTCACCAACATCTCTACTTCCATGCTTAGCAGTGGTGTTTGAATAGTTCTACTAAGCTTCATTTATATGAAGGAATGTGTAGAACTATAGATTATAACCCTAAATTTCACTTTTTGATTCTATTTTTACATTATCAGATATAGACTTAGGGATGAGTATTTTAAACAATTAACACATTAAGGGGAATCCAATGAAATTAAAAGGCTAAAATTTAAATTACATATATCTCTTTATCTTATGAGTTTTTTAAGATTAAAATTATGTTATCCATTATATATTTCAACATAAATTATTATAGAAAATTTTTATTCCCTTTATAATGGTTAATAATGAGATTATTAATTTACCAATGAATATCCACTAAGATTGTCAAAATAGATACACAGTAAGGACCATTGTTGTATACCAGATTAGCCTGAGTTAGTCCCTAAACATCTTGTCAGAGTTTTCACCCCATGGTATATCTGTTCCAGAACCAGGTCCACTTGTAGTATCTAGACAAGAAATTATATTCTTGAAAAACCACTTATTCTATACATACCAAATTTTAGGGATGTTTTCTTATACTAGTATTATCCCTATGGAACTCACTAGACAACTCTAACACTGAGGGTTTATCCTGTGTTTTCTATTCAAAATCCAAAAAATAATTAAATCAGCCTCTAATACCAACTATAATAACCATGATATTTATCACACATTAAATACATGTTTAATTACATAAAATTAAACTTAATACAAACCATAATAATGATATTTATATTTTGTTTGGGAAATTAGGTAAATTACATTAGAACATAAAACCTAAAAAGAAACAACATTATTGAAAACTTCATTAACATGAAAAAATGGTCTTGCTTACTTAACACTGCATGGGATAACCTTAGGAAAAACATAAGAAAGGGGTGATCTATAATGCATAGTAAGGGTATAAAAAGGATTAAAAATAAGAATACATTACATGATAAATGATTTTCATATCAATGGAGAATAAAAAAACATATATAATAACGCATGATATGGAATGAAAATCCTAACATGGGAAATGTGAAAAAACTCAAAACAATGTATCATAATCCTATGTAAAGGCTAAACCCACCAATACATCATTGTGGACAAAGAACCATAAAGGAACTAGGAAAAACAATTTTCCTAATGTGATGTATCATGATACTAACCATTACCAAACACATTGGATCTCTTTCAATGTGAATCCTTCATAGTACTTTCATTCTCATGCTTAAGTGTGTTGCATAGAACATATAACTTGGATTAATTCAACATAATAATTTATTAAATTATCAAGGAATGTGTGATACATACATGTAAGTATCCAATAAATATTTATAAATGAATAACGGTGAATACCCTTGAAAAAAATTATTTGATATTCACTACACAATTATTTTGTCATGGAATACCATAGTGGAAGTTCAACAGCACAACGACGTCATATAAATATTCATAAAATGGGTGGATAAAAGAGAAATGGGTCTCTAATAATTTATAAATTAAATTTATAGTTTTATGAACATGTAAATACATGCCCCAAAATATGTAATTGGAAACATATAGTGTAACATAATAAAGAAACATGGAGAAAGAGGAGAAAGGAAAGAACTGTTAAAAAACATTGCATGGTAACAGGTGAGCATAAAGGTTCATAGGATGGTGTAAATATGAGTGATAGTGGATGTCATCATTTATGCCTAAAATTTATTGTATGTGGGATAAGTAATAATATATCCCAACATAAGAAAACATAAATTAAAATACATGACATTTAAAAGAGTGCTTTGTTAAAGAGGAGGGCGGAGGATGAGGTTCAGTTACTTGACTGTGTAACTCTAATGGCTTGGGAGGGGCTTCATAAAGCTTATGGGAACCTTTAGAGTACTCTAGGGAGTATAGGTATGTTTTTTTCATTCTTTAATGAATTTTATTGAATAGTAATGAGATCTATTGTGGGTTTATATAGGGAAAGAGGGTAATTTCTTTATTATTTTGGATTTTCACACTACACAATAAAATATTCAATATGACAAAAGAGCCATTGGTTTTTTCCCATGGTTTATAAAAAATGTTATTTTTTTAAATTATTTTATATGGTCATGGTCCAAAGATACCAAAATATTTTTCTTTCTTATGTTGAGGTGAGTGATGCTCTAAATGAAATGATTTTAAAATCATAAAAAATGTTACAGGTCATGGAGGATTTTTAAGGCATTATAAAATAAATCAAATAGAAAAAAATTAAATTAATTTAAATTGAAAACATATATTTGGCCGATGATACCTTTTAAATTATTTATTACATTACTATTGGGAAATTATGAAGTTATAAAATAGACTTTATATTTATATGTTATTTAATTTTTACCAAAAAAATTTGACTATCTAGTAAAATTATAAAGAATTCACTATAAGAAATTTTTACATAATAAGTCCAAAGATAATATTAATTTTATCAATATAATTTTCTAAATATGTGAATTTTCACTTTTAATATAAAAAATAACATATATAAGAAATTATGGGTTTTTATAAAACATTTTTTGAACACTTATAATAATTACATTTGAATTCAAAAAAATTATATGATCATTTATATTTAATAAATGTAATTTAATTATAATATTTTACTAAAATATTAATTATTTCAAAAAACCATTAATTCATAAATTTGTTAATCAAATTCGAATATTAACCAATCATACAATTTTTTCTTTATTGAATCAAAAATAATAATAATTTAGAATGTAACAATATTATGAATGAATTATATTAATTATTTTGTAAAAAAAATGTACATATTATTTTTTCCAGGGTCTTGATACAAATCCTGTTAATACACCATCATACACCCTCAAGGTAAGTTCAATGATGGTGGGGCTTTTAGGGGCCATTTAGTGAACAAGGCTTGGGTCATGATCTCGATGAGCTTAAACTTCTCCTATAATTTTTTTTCTCATGCTTATGTTTTTGGATTTCCGATTGGGCTTGATCAAGGGAAAATCACAGAAATTTTATCTCCCTCATAAGCTCTTGTAAATGTTATTATAGGGTATGATCCTACTGTTTGAGGCCATCACTTCGTTTTTATGTGAAATGTGGATTTGTTAAAACCCTATATTTAGACTAGTCAAGTGAACACTATTCAAAATCTATGTTATAAATGGTAAAAATACTTAACAGTCATTTAAATAAAATTTTATATAATATAAAAAAATAAGTTCATGTGTTTTATATAACCCTAAAACATTTAATTAAATAAAAAGGGATAATTTTATTCATAATAGTTCGGGTCATTAGAAGAAGGATCGATCATCTTGCCTTGTAAATTACCATGGCATATTTCAAGTCGTTTTAGCTGAAAAGTCTATAAATATATATCTTGATTGATATTTTTCAGATGATTCCCATTTACATAATCATGAATGTGATCCCAAAAATTAGTGTTAAATGATTAGTAAAAACTTGATTCATTATCAGATTCTAATACATGATTCTTTAATCTTAATACATAGAGAATAGTATTTAAATTCTCCATCCCATAACATATATTCTCTTTTTAAATGAAACAATTTTTAATTTTTTTCATTTAAATAAATCCATATTTATCAAGTCTTGATACTGAATTAATGTTTTAGGTAACTGTTGAAACACAATAACATACTTTTAAAACCAAAACCATATGTGTTGGAAAAGGATTGTTGTAGTCTCTATAACTAAAGTATGAAGTCATTCTATATTTGATGATTGAAGATCCTCCTCTACTCCAGAAATATTTTAGAATATACATTGTTCATGAATTTGGATAAAGATGTGGAAAAAAAAGATATATCAATATTTTATGTGTATATATAGAAAGACTACACATGATAATGAAGACACCTAAATATTCCCCTTTTATCCTTAAATGGGTGTAGTTATTCTTCTAGTGACCTATATCGACACATTCTAAAAAACCACATTTTTCTTATTGGAAATCATTGGATCATATTCTTCAAAACGTGATGATTATTAAGTGTATTATACATATAATGATTCATTGGTCCATTTTTGTTTTTCATCATTTTCTTATTCACTATAAGGATTGTAGGTTTTTCATACCCCATGTACTTGTCAGCCAAGAAAATTAACATAAGTTCTGAGAGAGTTTTCTCACTATTTCTCGTATTATAATTCAAAATTAAAATTGATAATCTCTTAGGTAGTGAGGATAGATTAAGATATGTGTGCTACTCATCAAGGATTTTAAATCCCAAGATGTCCAAACACTCTATAAAGATAATCATCTTGAATATATAATGCCTAGATTGTGACGACTCTCCACTATTGGCTGTGAATAGAGTATTAACAATATCATGTCTATCATATATTTGATTATCTTGAAATATTTCATGAACATGATATATGATTATATATAACTCCATATTCTTATGTTTCCATAGAAACTAACTAGACATAGATGATAGCATGAAACATTGGATATATGTGAAATTGTATTTGTGTTTCAGGTAAAGAGATACATTATACTCACTAGACACTTTAGCATAAAACTATGGAATTGGGGTTTCTAATATGTATAATTATTGTAAATGGAGTAGTATAATGTACAAGTACCTACCCATTCCAGGGAATTTTAGTTATTGATAATATAATATTTATCATGTATGGATTTCTATGATATAGATGATTTTTTTGGATTTCCATTTCAACAATAAATAAGAATAGATTTTTAATAATTTATTTGGATTATAAAATTATATTCTAAACTTTATTTTATTATTTATTCAACCCACAAAATTTTACTAAAACCCAATGCACCACTCCATTAGTTTTAGATTATTCTATTTCATGGATATTATATGTGGGAGGATCTATATTACACTTTCTGATCTATTTAGTAGAATCCCCAATCCTGAAATCCAATCTAGGGATTTCCTTAACCCATGTATCTTAGTTACTCTAAGTCATTCCTGGGCAGTCCACCCTTGATGTGAACTATGTTTAAGTCAACCAAAATACATAACAAGAAATTTCCTGATAGTTGAATTAACATTGACATAGGTCATCAAAGTACATTGAGTAATGATTCATTTTTAGCGTAAATAATGGAGGACTGTACTGAATTAAAATATATTTATTTTTTAGATTAGGCATAAATATCCTATTTTATATTATTACATCCTTATTAATATTATGTTTTTTATAATATAGTGATTAACCATGTCATAGGTAAAATTTACATATAATCCAATTTCTTATAATATCGTATTACAAGCCTTTTAATTAATAAATATATGTTATTAAAAAAGAATCCATAATGATATTATCCATGAAACAAGACATAAATAATAAAAAATTATTATAATCATGTTATTTTATAATGGTGACTTTATATAGTAAGTGATAAACTAAACCTTGTCCCTGTGGAGAAATAAAATAAATCAAAACATGGTTTATAATGCAGCATTGTACATATCCCCCTATGAACCACCTATATAGGTTTTATATCAGCCCTAAACCTGAACCGCCACCACTCACCTATGATTTCCATTCATTACGTAATTATTATTCATTGGAATGTGAGGTGAACCAAAGGATTGGTTTTTGGGTTTTACATAAAAGAAACCACGGTTAGTCATTTCCTTTCATAACAAGATATGGGGATGAAAAAATGGAAATAAAATTAATTTAATTATAATAAAAAAATTAATGGTAAAACAATCACATACATAGGTGTATTCTAAACACAGCATCACCACATGCAAGAAATGTATATAAATTTATAATCTAGATATAATGAACTAAAACTTATTCTAGTATTTGGGGTTTAGCTTAGTGGTAATCACCCCATAATCCTACATGAAAATGGGGGTTCTAAACCCATTGAGAATAGGATATTATAGTAGTATTATAGCAGCGGAGGTACTATAGCAACTGAGGGAACTGTTGTAGCATCAAACACTATAGGAGAGGTGGTACTACATGGGTACTATATCAGATGGGTACTGTAATAGTACTATTTACAAAATGGGCCTTGGTCCAAAAAAATCAGGCCTATGGGCATGGTAATAAGCTACATGAAAACTGGGCCTTCGAGCAATGTAATGGGTCTCCCTCTACTCAGTCAAAATAGGCCTTTCTTTACTTTAATAATAGAATTAGGCTTTTGCCAAAAACTTTAGAAAAGACACATTTTTTTTATAATTAATATAAAAAGACCACAAATTAATCTTATTAGTTATATGATTAATATATTAATTTAATTTATAATAATTCTATCCAAACCATTATAAAATTTCCATCTACTATAATTTTAAAAAAAAATTAAAAAATAAAGTTATTTATTAATAATAACTTAAACATGTGTACTTGGATGTAACAAACTGTAACCATCTAAACTACTCAACATGGTACTTATACTATGTACTCACATGGAATCCAATTGAACAGTATAGGAATTTGATGACATGTCCTGTATTTTTAATAAATATTCTTGGTCATATGTAAATTACACTGCATGTAATGTTATTATCGCATAGAGAGTACACTACATGTAAAGCCCATATACAGCTTGTATCATAACAATAACATGGAAATTAATTTAATATTAAATTAATAATCATATTAAACGGCCTATATTGTAAATAAAATATGCACAAGGACATGGTGATATGTTTTAATTAGATCCTAAAATTATATTTTCATGTAAAAATAATCACAAAAGGTATAGTTGTTTAAAAGACATGTACTTGGTCGAAAAGATGTGTAATATATTCAACTCATGTTTACAAAAAATGCCTAGGGATGGGACTTTTTATCACCCACATGTGTGTATGAGGTGCACAATGTATACTTGAGCTATAATACATGGGGAAAATAAATTTAATGGTTTTTAATCCCAATGTTATGTAATAAATTCATGACATGACATGGACCCCCTATGTTTTCATCTATGAAAACACATGGACTACATGATGTGTACACAAGGAACATAGTGTGAAATCAATAAAACTATCTTCTATCCTTGTCTAGTTAACACATAGTCTACGTTAAATGCTTTTCATGTGTAGTTATTGAATAAAATGTGAAATTTATCATGTTATTCTTATTGTAATTGACACTGGTACACAGTGTGTACAGATTGGATATACACCATGTTTTCATGTGTTATCCTTCTAGAACCTTTAAGGCCTCCTAATGAAGCCTTCATGTTTTCTTTTAGATGATTTTAACATTTTCTTAGTTATATAAAAGAAAAAAATAGATGATAATATTCTTATGTATGGATTTTGAAAACAAATAAATGAAAAATAAAAAATAACTGCATACTCATATCATCGACCAATGGTTAATAAATAATCATAATTTAATTTACTGACTCCTCTAATACCACATGAATTTTTCCAGCATAATAGAATCACTTAGTTGTCTTTGTAAACTCGAATGTTTTTCATATTAACTGAATAATCGATGTTGTCCATGATGGAGAACATCGTGAAGGAAAGAATTAATTAAACTTATAATTAGCATATATAAATCATAACCAATAAGGAAAGATCATCATATATAATTTATAATTAATTAATTGATAGATTTATAAATACATTTTGAGGTAATTATTTCTTCATTGATGATGTGTTTGACTACTCTTATCATACCATAATTATGTCAAATGATCCAAGGGAAAAATCCCTCTAGCGATGATCCAAAAATTCTCTAAAATCATGGATTATCTCCATAGAATCATTGGGTGTCAAAAAATTTTATCTTGATCACATATTCAATATATTGTAAATTTTAACAATAATTTCTTCATTGATTGAAGATTATTTTGGTTCAATAAAAGGATAGATAGAGTATTTGAGGATTTCTAATGTAGTTCTTGAGTGAATTTTTTACAGGATTCTCTCTTTGCATTTGAATGAATTCTATATAGGTTAGTTGTGAATAATAAGAGACTAATCCTAGAATGTTAAATAAAATTTCATCTAAAGGTCTAGATTACGATAGATAATTTCAAAAAATATCTTATCCAATTAATTAATTCGTATAAAACCACATGTTAAATAATAATATAAATAATAATAATATTTTCTTAACATGTCTAATACTGGAATATAAAAAAATAAATTTTTACATAAATATATTAATATTTATTTAGATGATATTTAATTTATCATTTCCATCTAAAATATTAAACTCAATTTATTTATCCTCCCTGGTATTTACTAAACCGTGAATAATGATATTTAATTTAATAATGAAATAATACTTTGTTATTTTCTGATAGATATAATAAATACTATATTCACTAAATCATATGAATAAATTATTATTAGAATATAACTCACGTATTTATTATTCTGAATATCTCTTGATTAAATAATTAAAATCAACCATCCTCAAATAATTATAAAACCAATAGTTACGAATATTTTTTATTTTAACTTGTAAAATTAAATATTGAATTTTGATGAGATTACAGATAGACTTTGTGTGTAGCCTTCTAAGACACTTTCTCATTAGAATTATAAAATCCCACCTAAAATTTAAGGTTAATATTAAGGAATATTCTAGGTCACCCAAAACAGAAATAACTTAATGTCGTGGAAATATATAACCTCATAGAAACATTCACTAGGTAATATAATACATTTTTTAAGATATCTTCAATCAATATAGTTTCATGCTTGTGTCATCAACCAAGGTGTTCGGTGTCTTGTTATTGAACATTATAGAAATAAACCTACCTAGATAACACCATGTATATAGATTTAATTAGGTTATTCCATTACCATAAAAAGTCCAAATATATCATCTTCCATTAAACAAAATAAGGGGAAAATCGTTTGTCATATTATTTACTAATAAATATCACTCATGACGCACTCAATGTAACGTACTTCACCATGAACATATGTCATCACATTTTTATTCAATTAATCAATGTACATAACTCAAGATATTTTTAAATAATAATTTTAATATCTAAGGGCCAATAGTCTAAAAATATTAATATATAATTACACATATAATCATGGATTTACTAATTAGTTTTGGAATTACTAATAGAATAAACTATTAGAAAGTCACTCAATGACCAATGTGTTGTAAAATCTAATATCCTCCATCATTTTATTCCCTTAAAATTGTATCCTCTATCTATAGAACATTTTTGTATAATAATATCATGATACTTATAGTTTCTCATCATTTTAGTGGTCAACTACAACCTTGATGTAAAAAAATTCCTCTTATGACATTATCATATACAATTCTATATAAAACAACAATATTGTTGTGATAAGATGTTAATAAATATTTAATATAATGAATATAGGTAATATTAAATTATATAGAATGTGATTCAATGCAAAAAAAATTAGCATAAACGTGTAGGACCCTTTCCAATTGGCATTGGGAAAAACTATCTAAAGTCCATGGGTAGCATCCAACAACACACTAAGGAACACCTAAAGAGTGGAAATTTCCCAATAACATACAACCACATATGAATTCACACTAGGTAATGTAATTCATCAGTAATAATTTCTATAATCAAGAATATTTCAAAATAGTGTCATAAATTAATATGATAGATGTTTCATTGTCTGAATTTTTGGAAGTGAACTTGATTGGAGAACTCTATGTCCATGGACATAATCAGGAATTTTTATTCCCATTAAATGGTATAGGATATCATATGAAAATAAATAAAATAAATTTTAAATATTTAATCATGTCATTCAATGATGTCAAATCACTCACGATACACCCAGCATAACCTACTTCCCCCAAACATATAACATTGAAATTTAGTTTAATACATCCATGAACACGACTTATGAAATGCATGAACAATAAAATTAAATTATAAGGACCCTTTCACACATCCATAGATATGAACATCAAATGAAAAATATGAATTTATATTTTCTACTTGTGGTTCATATTCTCAAAATATATTTTATTGAAATTTCCAAGGATGTAAACAATGAGATAGTGTCTCAAAATACTATAAGTCTTGACCATTAATAGATTATATCAATTTTCTTATAAACATATATCATCAAACCATATAATATATATTTATGAATAATTTTAAAAGACTTTTTGGTTCTCATCATCATTGGGAACTATTATGACCTTTTAGTGCTGCAAATACCCTTACAACATTATCACATAAAATTTCATGAAGAATAATAATCACATAATAACAAATTTATTAATAGTCAATGGCCAAAAATTTACACAATCATAAAGTACACTGATGTTTGTTTCAAGAAACAAGATCTAACAAAATCCCAATTTTAGTATAGTCAACTAATATCAACCTTTAGTTTCATATCTCTAACATGATATTGATTCTTATGTTGATATAAATCATTAGTAAAGGGTTTCACCAATTTCACCTCCATTGAAACTATACTCACTATAACATCTCACCATTTAGAAAAATACCAAAAATGGTGATACTTCTAATTTATATCCTTCATCCCATGATATGAAATTATATCCTTTATAAGAGACTCCCCTACAGTATTATCACAATACATTTTGATAGTTTCTTTACTAATACACACAACATAAAACTCTTGTAGGATGTTTTATTTTCAAAATGCTTCCTTGGTTGTATCAAAATCCACTATATAATCATATTACTGTGTAGAGTTGGTGAAAACAGGCTTCTTGGAATAGTTCTAGTTCATAACTCATTAATTGAGGATGAAGACATGTCTATACTATGGTTTTTAATCATTATAATAAGTATAGAAACTAGAATTAATATATAACTTGATGAAAATATCATTATCCCCTCTGTATACCAGAAACATATCCTTCTTATGCCATATATACTTATTTATATCCTTAACAAAAATTTAATGTTGTTTTAATGGATAAACTTTATAACTTCCTATAATGATTCGGGGGTATTATAAATCAATACATGCATATAATATGACATAAATGATGAATACTATCATAGATTCATATGGAATCCTACTACTCCTATCTTATTTCTATTGTATATAAGGAGACATTTTCTTGGAATGTTATACATCATGTGAAACTGAAACCAATCCCATATTATATTGTTCTATACTAAATCCCTTTGATATATGGTCAATTTATCTTCCTTGAATTATTCCATGAATCCTCTTCGATATATCGTGGATAATATTTCCCTTGATAATGTAGGCTTATTATCCTATACACTTCATTGAAAAGATATTTTTTAACAAGTCCTTAATTGAATGTAATATTGGTATGTAGTTTCCAATGTATTATTTCATTGATATATACATCTAGGAAAATGACCACACTCCAACTAAATTTATTGTAAAATCATGGATCGTAGTGATTCATTATGAATCCAAATTATTTTATAGAATTATTGAATTGAATGTTCCTCAAACTTGACACACGCTTCAATATATAGATGGGTTTTTTCAAAATTCAAACCTAATTGGAATTATGTTGATTAAAAAAATTCTTTTTTTTCCGTATAGACATCTTCCTAAAAGATCCCGTTATTTCATGTTGTTTTTACATTTACCTTTTAAATATTATAGTCATTGAAAGATGTTATAATATGTATAATTCTAATGTATCATAACATGAAAACCTGATAAACGATATCTTAATAGATTATTCCATTAAAGTGTTTAATGAACATAGACATGAAGAATTATTCATGGTTACTCACTTTACCTTCAATGTATGATTTTCACATAAATCCCTATTTCCCCCCAAAAGGCTTTACACCAACTTGCGTATTGACCAAAAAAGAGTATTTGGTCATGAAATATGCCATATATATAATTATTTAGGGATTATTTCTATCTTTTATACTTTGATATCTATACTACATCCTTATATGAAATGGTATCATTACTTTTAACCAATGATCAGTAAACATCTATTGTGATTAGAAATACGTATCATTATGGAACTCTAACCCATTTGGATCTCTTATACAATATTTATGTTTCAATAAATAATATCATCTATAGGAAACTATATAATATTATCCTATCAAAAATATTGTATATTTTTAGCATTAACATCATCAAATAAAACATAATTCCCACTATCCTTTTTGAGGATATTATCCCTCTTTATTAATATGTCTTATCTTGCGATGGTTACCTTCTTGTTATGGGGGTTTTATAAATAGTATCCCCATGTTTCCATGGAATATCCTATAAATATACTAATCATTATGGTGATGATTATTTGTTTAAAATGGTTTCCTTAATGAATTCCACACATCCCTATACACATAAGTTATACAACCAAAATTTCATTCTATAAATTAACTCATATAGTTTTCCATTTTCTACATTATTTTTTAACCAGTTTAGTGTGTATTTCATAGTATAAAATTAATAACCAAAGAATGTTATTAGAATATATTTATGACTCAGCGTCACCCATACCAAATTAGGTAACGTATATTTCTACCTTGCACTAACAAAATTTCACTATGGTGTATAATGAAGAGTGAGTTAAGAAAACAATACAAAATTCCTATAAATAATTGATGAACTATTGGTTGAAATAATCATCGTACCAATCATATTGCAGATTATTTATCTTTTTATTAATTAGATTATATAGTTATTTATTTAATTATATTGATTTATCAAATTATTACGATTTATACATAATTATGTATACATATCCAAATCAACTTTTTTCATCTGTAAAAGTAATGCAGTAAGAATACCCACCTATATTTTATATTAAAAATGCATGAACCCATCATTGTATAACAATTATAAAATATTTGTGTCTATTTCTCCCTTACTACCTAAAGGGGAATCTTCCTCATTCCACAAATAAAAATTACATTTATCAAGTTGATTTAGATCAAAATAATATAAATCGGCATCTTGGTATATCATTGTCAACCACCTATCATTTACATGACCATGTTTGAGAAACCACATCTCTATGTGAAATATGTCTCGTGAATATGATTCGTTATCAATTTCCAATTCACTATTTTTTAAATATATTATAATATCAAGTTATTTGAACATACCAATGAATAACATATATTTTATTTATAAAAAGTGTTATTTAAAATTTTCAAAGAAGCCGATCTGTATATATGTAACCTACATAAATTATATTTTCTGTAAAAGATGGTATACAATAAATATATATAAAAACCATGATCATATATGTTGGTAGAAAATTTGGTATTATTTTAAATCCTATGTAATAATATGTTCTCTATTTATTTCATGATAGTCCACCCACCATCTGATAAATTTATGGAATCTATGTGGTTCCTTTATTTTAATATAGTTTTCAAAAGTATAAGTTATATCTAATACCAAATTTGATGATATTGAAAGATTTAACTCAATAAAAATCATAAACAAAACTTCCCCATGCTTCTTATGTGTATGATTCATCATTCAGTGCCATATCTTTCATCCTAAAAAATATAGGATCACCAACTTCTTTGAATGATGATTCAATGAATACTTAGACTTTTTTTGAGTCTTCTGGACCTTTTAATTATTCTTCATTTTATTCATAATAAATACCACATGTTTTTCATTCTCCAATTCCATATCAACTTGGTGAATCAATATATGGAGTTCTGTGAAAGACTTATCACTAGATAAAAAATTATAATTAAAAATGAAACTATAGAATCTATTAGTTAGTACAGATAAAACGTGATCCATGCATATATCATCTGGGATACTAATAACCAAAATGTACAAATACAGTATCTATCTAATCATATCGACTACATGATTCCCAACCGACATCGACTCTCTAATATTTTAAATGAATATTAAATTATAGATTTCATTTATCTCTTATATATCCTTTTCTTGATAATGATCATGAAGTTGATACATGATTCTATATTCATCCATATCCTCATGTTTCTTTATAATGTCACAAAAGATGGGAAAAACATGAATCATTAGCGATATATGGAATCACCCCAATGTTTTATACATTTAATAATTTCTTCCTTATTGTCCTCTTTGCAATAATCTTTAGGAATATGTGTTTCCAACACTTAATTTTTTTCATGGAATAGTATAATGTCTAGTAACTTAAACCATTCATGGAAATTTTAGTCGTTGAAAATGACATCCTTACATAATATATATGATATTGATATAGTAAATTCCATGAGTATTTCCATTTATAAAATAATATAAAAATACATTATAACTTTATTTGGTTTTGAAAATAGAATATAATTTTTAATTTATTATTATTCCACTATTTTACTCAAACACAATATCCTTATATATTGAATTATGTATATATTATCTCATGGAAATAGCTGGGAAGGGGATCTATAATTCCTTACTCACAAAACAAGCAAGGTACTTTTCAATTTATCTACGGTATTTAGATTGGTAGTTCATTCCAAAAAGAATTAAATCGTATCTCCATGATTCATTGAGTGGACTCCCAAATCCTAAAATCTTGACAATGGATTTCCTAAACTATTGCCTCTAGATTTATAACATGAGTTGAGAGGGATCCTTCCCTTATTGTGAATTTTTTTAATGAAAACGCAATACCTTCATTATAAATCCCCATCAAATGGTAGAATCCTAATGGGAGATATATTAAAAACCATGATCTAGAGGTTACAATCTATAAAAGGAAGTGGATGTCTATACCAACTCAATATTTAAATTTTAGGGTTTTTATCTTTATGTGTAAATTTCTAATTTTATCTTATTAAATCATTTTTAATATTATGTGGATTTTTATTATATTAATAACTATTTATTACATAAAATTTATACATATTCCAGTTTATTTCAAATCAATATTACATTATTTTTAATTCATTTATTAATGTATCACAATAAATAATGAAGAATAAATTATCCATGTAACTGATAAAAATAAAATAATAATTTGGTATGATCATGATAATTCTCTAATTATTTTTTTATCTATAGGATGATAAATTAACCGTTTAACATAGGTGATAATTTCTATGAACCACACTAGGTTGGAGTTACAATATGATAATTTTTTTATGTATATATGGGATTGGTTTCACCATGGATCCAAAAATGAACCACCTCCACTCACCTTGAAACAACATATATCTAATAAATTTATTCCATCATATAATCTATAATATTGGTATAAGATAAAAGGGATATCACTATAGAGGAATGATCAGTATAATAGTCATTGAAAACAAGATATATACATGATTACAACATTACATCTCAAATATATAACTAAGAATAAGAAATGTTGTTATACACTTGATATAATTTATATTATCCTTCTTTGTATCCTGGGGAATGAAAAAAAAGGTTTTCTCAAGTGATATTTAAATGTTATGTAAAAAATATATATAATTATTAAATATGGTATAATTTACATTGAAGAGTGGATAATCAAAAAACCATGAAATCAATAACTTGAGGAAAATAAAAATACATGGATAATATCGATATAGAAAAAAATATATAATGAAAATTTAATTATTAATAAACAAAATGTATACTTCTAGAAATTCATGATCAAGGCCACTCAACCAAGATATCATGAGTCTTACCATCGTGACCTCTTAACCAAGACACAATTATTAAATATTGGGTAGTGTAAAATAAATATCTATGTAATATGAATATCATATTTTATATTCTAATTATTAATGTTGATTCATCATGGGGATATCTATAATTGGGCCCCACCCATCATTTACACATCCTATGCATTCCCCATATTTGGAGTGATTAATATAATTCTAACTAAAAATGCCTTATAAGTCAATAATTATATATACATAATCAAGAATATCAAACATTAGTATTTTATCATCATAAACCATCTAGAAAAATAATAAATATGTTATTATTGTATCATATACAAAGTAACATCAATTAGTTTTTTTCAATATGGAAATACCAGTAAAGGTTCACTAAAAACATTCATTAGTGAAATAACCTTTGCAATTAAAAATAACGTATTTAAAATATAAATATTTCCATAATATTAAGGAAAAAATTTCCTTTTAAAATAACATGGAAACATATAAAGGAAGAATAAATGAAAAGAGTAGTTATGATAGTGGGAAAATCCTTTTATGTGGTGTCTGTTAAAAACATATATTATGTTCACCCTTCTGGGAAAAAGTAACCCATTTTGAATATGACAAGAATATTCCTTTTAAAACAATTATAGAAAGTAAAACATGAGAAAAAATTAAATTAAAAAATAATTAGATAATATTTAAAAAATTATTTATATTTATCAAAGTAATTGTGGACATTGATGAAAACAGTTTAAAATAAATCATTAAAATAATATTTTTATATGAAAGTCTATTACATTTAAATTAGTTATTTATTATTGATATAAAAAGAAAAGAATTGGAAAACAAACGTCTAAACCCCCAACATATCCAAAGTATAAGATAATACATGGGGTTTAAAATATTAGGATCATATAATTGTCCCCAAGGAAATATTAACATAAAGAATATAAAAATTAAATGAGATTGTAAAAGAAATATATTACCTCAAGATTGAGTTTCCTTGTATGAGTTTTATCTTCATATATAAAAAATTTAGACTAATTAAACCTTTAAAAGTAAAATATATATACTTATGATATCATATATTATCTAATTAAAACATTCCAACACGTGTTTATTAATAATAATTTATTTAAATCATCCTTTTGGATGTTAATTTGTTCATTTTTCATGTATATTTTGGTTTATTGATTTTTATTATTACATAATCCCAATTATTAAATCATATATATAATTTTAATAGTTATATTAATATAAAATGTATTCATTATATAAATATTTATAATATTATATGAATGGTGGACATTAAAATTTGATCACATCGCTTTGAGGAGACGGTAGTCAACACATATGAATGAGGGATGTTATCCTTTTTAATGAATGGAATGTTAAAAAAGAAAACAATATATTATTTTTATGGTGCATAATTATTTCATAAATATGATATAAATTCTTTAATTATATATTTATAAATATTAATTTAAAATGGTGATAAGAAATTGCACCACTTCTTGGAGACGGTAAGCTATATGTACATAGAAATGATGTTTTTCTTTTTATAGCATTGAAAATAGGTGTAAAATGGGTGTAATAAAATAATATTAACTTTTAAATATATTAATAATTATGGATTAATTAGTTTATTATGGATAAAATATATTTTTGGTAGTTATAAGAATAAATATATTTGAAATAATCTGAAAAAAAAATGAAAATCTCTTCTTCAATAGAGCTCCTTAAGATCCCCTATTAAAAACCCTATGGTTAATATTTTTGAAAAACCAACACATTTAGAACATGGATAAGTATATTGGGAATTATTTTTATGGGTTTCTCAATCTAAATGGGTCAATGTGATTTTTATAATAAAGGATAGGTGGTGATGTTTAATATTGATGGAAAGGATACACATGGAATTAATAAAAAAAGATTTAAATTTAATTAATAAATTTTCATATGAAAGTGGCACCATGTGGACATAATTATGATTATAATATAGGATAAGGTTGAAATACATTAAACCAATAAAATTTTGATAGATTTATGCGGTATTCTAAACCTTATCTTTTGAATAATCCTCTACACTAACCAATTTCAAAATTACCATGGTAACGACTTATTCAATCATAAAGGGTATTAATTATACAATTAAGGTAACAAATAAATCAAAAATGGTTATGGTAATGACTTTTAAATAATTAAAGGCTATAAATTTACTTATAAGGTAAAAATTGTCTCATAAATGGGAAATTTATTACATTATCAACCATTTATCATCCTACATGTTCTCTTACATTATATTTATGATATTTAAATAAGTTAATAAAATATTATGAAATAGTATTAAACACATTTTAAGGGCCTTTAACTAAATTTAACATTAAAATAAAAGTCAATAATGGAATTATAATCTAATTAATTTAATCATCCATTATATATTTATATTGATTATAGAATTCAAGTGGAACCATAAATCATCCAAAGTACGTTACTTTAAATATTCATATAATTATTTATGTTTATATTTTCACATATTGAAAAATAACTATGTTAGCATTGTATAAGAATTTAATGGAATTGTATAATCACTAAAATTTATAAACAAAATACTATCATAAATATATTTTCATTATTCTCAAAAAAAAATTAAAAAAGTTACAAATTATTTTCGTCCCTTTGTGAACATATAATAGTAATTTATTTTAAAGGGAGTAACCTTTTTTATTAATATTTAATATGAATATTATTTAGGTTATTATAAATGAAAAAATATTTTATGTTTCTACATATTCAAATAATATATGGGGATGGATTAAATCCACTAATCCAAGAGTTTAGAGGTATGTTTTATGTTGATTTTAAGTCCTTACCACATTAGTTTTGACCATATTTAACTCAACATTCCCTTTACTAATGTTATAAATATTTACCATAGCTACCATTCAAAATGACCAAAAATAAAAGAGTAATATTTACCAAATTATAAAATACTACTTCCAAATATTCACTCCATTTGTCAATATTAAATTTAAATAAGTGAATTCAATTAATTTTAAAATAAATGGGTCAGATGCAATGAAAACAATTTTTAGAAAAATGGGGTTTTAAGCTTAGAAATTAGCTCAAAATAATGTAAAGTTTTGATACCAATGGAATTAACAAAATTATTTTAAATAAAATTAATCTTATATAACATTAATATAAAATTTAAAATATAATTATAATTCGTATTTAATTTTTTTATGAAAAAACGATAGTTTTTTCAGAACTTGTTAATTTTCACTATTCACTAAAAAACAATATTATTTGAAAAATCCCAAAAATTATCCCTCAGATAATTTTTATAATTGTATTTAAAAAATGATATCCTTTTTACGAAAATTTAATTTCTATAATTTCTAAAAATTAATTACATAATTTTGACAAACATATAAGTAAAAACAATTTTCTAAGAAAACATATTTTTGAAGAATAAAATGACTTTACTAAAAATTTAGTTCTCATTTAAAAATCATTAATAAATAAATTTCTATTTAGTATGAATGTTTTATTTATATTTCATAACAAAATTTCTCCACTTTATATCTTCCAATTTAATAACAATTTTATAATTGTTATATATTAATTTTAATAATTTTATAGAATATCAAAATTTTAATGATTTTTAGTGATATGTGTTATTTATGATTATGAGAATATTATTTTTTTCAAAATTAATTTTTTGTGCATTAAATTGAAGCCCATTAAATAAATTATGTCTTAAAAATTTATATAAAACCTAATAAAAATGGTTTAAAACAATATTTATAAATCATTACCATGGAGTGGAATATAAAACATGTGATCAGAAAATGAATAAACCATTTAATATTCAAATATAAATTTTGGAAAACCCAGATCATAAAAGGGTATAATATAATATCCTTCTTAAAATATGAAGGGGAAAACATATAGTTCACTTGTAATAACACATAATCAATTTTAAATATAAAGTGAACATTGGTGGAAAGTGAACATGTGGACATTGAGGAGAAAAATAACAACCATATAATAATACATAGTGATAGAGAACATGGATTTAAAAAATTAAATGACCAAAAAACAATAAATTAATAGGGGATAAATAATACCATCCATTTATCATAATTCAATGTAACATAATAATATTTTTACAACAATTCCCTTTTTATAGAGTTAATAGATTCTTTTATTATTCAGACTGAGAACATAAATAAATATTCTCTATTTATTTTATTAAAATAAATAAAAGAAATTTTATCCAATGGTTGTATGTTTCAATAATTTTTCACCATTATCTCATACATTCCTCTAAATAATGATTATGAATATTTAATTCCAAAAGGAAAATAATCAACTTCTGATTGACAATAATGTATATAAAAGGTTCAAAATACATTCTTCTTATATTTATTAAAAACCAAAATGGATAACCCATGATTCAATAATACCAAAATAAACCTTTATATAAAGATATAAAACATTATTCACCAATAAATCAATAATAATACCAATGAATTAACTTAAATCATTTAATAAATAGATAAACCATAAAACTATTCAAAATATTTTCCCCCCCAAATAACTTGAATCTCTATAGGATCATATAATACAGTGAACTTCAACAAAATAAAAATAATCAACATTATATGATGAACTGAATGGTTATCCTATGCATGATCATAAATATCCTTTAAAATATTCCTTTATAAGAAAACCACTTTTTAGCCATCATGGTTAACCCAATTTCCAATAGACCATAATTATCATAACATATAATCACTTACAAATATAAATAGAGAATTTTCTCTGTTGAACATATGATAAACATTAAAATTTTAAATCATTTATGATATTCATTACTCTTAAGTTAACCTCACATCAAAACGTCCTAATATTTAATGTTATCAAAACCTTTCTCAAATATCCAGTTCTAAAAACACAATCTGTTTATTTTTTACATTGATACTGATAATCATGACCCATTTTTTTACATCTAAGACATTAAACATACTATAGATTTAATGGATCACATATATACCCAATTACCTTCTCATTATATTTTTTATATAATTATGAATAACTCTTACATAATAATACACACATCTTCAAGTGATAATTTTTATAACTATACAAATCTTTTTTTATTTAAAAAAAAAGTCTTAATCCTCTCCCATATATTTCAAATCACGTAAAATATTTCCCTAAATAATTCATTCAAAATAATTATTTGTGACCTAGTGACTGTAAAACAAATTAATTGTAATCTTAGATGCTATGTAATGGTCATATACATATGAAATTCTCACAAGTAAGGAAAAATCAACATAACAGAGTGGAAAATCAAATCACATCAAAATAATAAAAAAAACATGAGTTAAATGAGAATAAATTAATAATATCAATATATAAAAAACGAGGAAAATTAAAACTAAATTCTTAATAAATGAAATTCATAATTCATAATATACAATTTCAGGGCCTTTAAACCATGATATCATGAATATTATAGTCATGGCCTTTAAACCAAGACATCATTTTTAAAAATGGTTAGGTGTAAACCAAATACCCATATAATATTTTTTGCCTATTATTTTGTCTCATGAGAATCATCAATTCATATAGGGAATATATATAAATAGGGCTAAGCCAACACATTCACATCCTATTAATTCTTTATATTTGTAATTATAAATATATTTCATACTCAAAATATAATATAAGTCACCAATTATCCATATTGAGTTAATAATACAGGATAGAAATATTTCATATTTATAAAAAATCTAGAGAAATAATAAATATGGTATCATTGGGTCATATCTCTAGTAACATTAATTGGTTTATTCAACGTTTAAAACTCGTTTAAAAGACTACTTTAATACTTAGTGATGAAAAAACCATTTCCTTTTGAAATCGCTTATTTAAAATATAAATATTTCCATAATATTTGGGAAAATTTTTAGTTTGAAAATATAAATATAAAAATGTAATAGAGTCTTAAAATAAAAGAGTATTCATTTTGATGTTTAATGTTTTTCATGTGGTGTATTATAAAAACAAAGATTCTATTTTCACTTTGTGGTAAAAAGAATCTTATTTGGAAAACAACCTGAAAATTTATTCTAAAACATTTTATAAAACTTAAAACATGATTAGAAATAGTTTTAATAATATTTTTAGAATATTAAAAAAATCGTGAAAATAGTTTTAATAAAATAAGGACATGGATGAAAAATAGTTGGAAAGATACATCAAAACAATATTTTTATAATAAATAACCATAAAAGTAAATTACATGTTTATTCGTGATACAAAAATATGTGAAGAGTAAAATAATTAGAAAACCAAAAAATATATATGAGAATAAAATTTTGGGGTTTATTATATGAGTATCGTATCATTTTCCTAAATGAAATCTGAACATAAAAATTTTGGAATAAATTGATGTTGTAAAATAAATCCCTTGACTCAATTTTACTTATGTAATATGTGATTTTAACCTCCTATATATGAATTTTGATTTATTATACTTATATACCAAAACCATATTAATACTTATAATATCATATAGTATCCACTTATAACATTCCAAAACCCATTTATTAATAATTCGTTATTAAAATATTTATTTCAAGGTTTTAATTGTTTCATTTTTTCATGTATTTTTTGGTTCGATGGATTTCATCCTTTCATATTTATCATGATTCCACCATCCCAAGATTTTAAATTATGAAATAAATATCAAATATATTCATTATTCACAAATTTATAATAATCCACGATAGTTGGAAATGAAAAATATATCACATCTCTTCTTAAAGGTGGTAGTCCTAATGTACGCACAAGCAGTGTTATCATTATTTAACAAGTGGAAGGGTAAAATGGTAAATTACATCATATATTTCAAGGACCATATTTTTTCATAATTATAAGATAAATTAATTAGTTTCATATATATAATTGTTCAAAAAATGGGGATGAAATATGAATTACATCACTATGTGGAGACGGAAAGCCTTACGTACACCCATGCCATGTTTTAGCTTTATATACGATATAAAAAAGAAGGGAAATGGTTTTTACATAATAATAAAATAAAAATTTATTTATGATACTTTATTAATTATTTTATTATTGTTTGAATATATTTAGATTAATTATAAGAATAAATAAATATGAAATAGTTAGTAAAAACAATTACCTCTTCTTCAGCAAACCTAATTTAGACCCCCCCCCCTTAGGAAGCCTAGGTTTAGTCTTAGGGGATGAACCGATCCTCTAAAACTTGGATAATGGTTTTTAGAGTATGTTTTGTTAGGTTTATTCAAGATAACCAGATCAAGGTGGTTTTTAGAAGAAATAATAAGTTGTTCCTTTCACAGTGAAGGATATGACACACATGGAATTAAAAAATATTTAAATATAACAAATTATTTTTCAAGTAAAAGGTTTAACATGTGGAAAAAAATTCAAAGATATTATATTATATTTTTGAAATACCTTCAAAAAATAAAAAATTTATTGTTTTCTGTGGAATTTTATACCTTATCCTTTGGTTTAACCACTTAATTAAGAAATTTTAACTTTAACCATGATAAAATAATTTCAATCTTAAATTCCTATAAGTTGACTTATGAGTCAAAAATTGGCTCCTAATTGGCCAAGGGGTGTTATTTCTTTACCATTTATCATCCTACTTTTCCTGTTTCATGATATTTATGATTTTTAAGTAATTTTATAAAATTTTATAAAATAGAATTAAGGTCCTTTTACAAATAATTAATATAATTTGACATTAAAAACATCACGAAGACAATATAAATTGAATATAATCTCATAAACCATTGATCGTATGTTATTTATAAAAATTAAATTCAACTAGAGCCAACATCTATGAAAAATAAACTACTATTAATGTCTTTAAAATTTTATACTTTTGATTTCTCAATTGGTTTCTCAATCATTGTGTTAGAATTAAATGAGCATATAATTTAATTATACATTTACAAAAATTAGGAAAAAAATAACATCATATAAACAATTTAATTATGATAAACATATATTCTAATATTATTTTAAAATATATATTTAACCATATGTAAACATATAATAGATATTTATATGGAAGAGACTGACATGTTCTACTTCTATTTACTTAAAATATTTTATAAGTTGTTATCAAAGAAAAAAAAATCCAATTAGACATAAATTTAAAAATTATATGAGATTGGAAGAACTCTACTAATCCAAAAGTTAATTTTTTTAATAAGTTAAAACACACTCAAATTACTTATTTATAATTATTAATTAGTCTGTACATTTATTTTAATTTCCATACAAACGATCTGGGAGAATCACATTTAACATAATTTTAAACAACCAAAATAATTTAACATCATTTAAAATTAACTGATTATAAATAATGTACATTATGGAAGCACTGAGAGTTTCATTAAAAACTACCCAGTGTGTATTTTGGTTTTATATTGTCAACTGAAATGACATGTAGCACATACGTCTTTCTATACAATCACATTGAGTATAATTTCAATAAATGACAAAAAAAGTTTTTTATGTAGTGTGTAATAATTATAATTAGAAAATAATAGGGAGTTAATTATTATTATACATGATATGTAGTTCTAAATATTAAACTAAAATTAATCAACCATGTAATATATATATATATATATAATCAATCACATGACATGTATAATCAATAAGTGGAGAAGAAACACATATTTATTAGGATTAAATATAATTGTAAATTAATTTTAAATTCATCATATTTTTTAGTATAGACAATGTTTATAGGTCAACAACACACCAAGTATACCTCTTCACCATATATTAATAGCACACACAAACAGACAAGGCATGTAGGTCATTCACATACATTAATAAGGTACATGACATGTATGGTAGTTACATGTCATGTGAACTCCATGTTCCATGGTTCCCATTCACACAAATCATGTATTAAATACAAAATTTGTATTGGTCTATGCATTTTCCAACATGAAAAAGCATGGAATTCATTATATGCAAGTGTGTATTTTGATGTATTGTGTGTCAGGATGGCCTATCCAATACAAAGTGTTTATTAATAACGCCACATGTATTTAATGCATGGTTACCCAGATTTTTCATGGTTCATCCAACTACAATTTACATGGGTAAACAATGTGTTCAATGGGCTAAAAATCATGTGATTTTGTGCTATATGGATAAAATTTTGAACACATTCAGATGAGTTCTTTAGATATTCTTAATATAAAAGTATTCCTTTTTAATTAAGTGAATGATAAATTAAAAGAAAAATAATATAAGATCTTTAAATTCATAATTAAATAAATATAAAATTGGAAATGAAGACATATATTGAATACATAAATCATTAAATAATTATAAATTGACATGTGACCGCTCTAATACCACTTAAAGGGTTTGGGAGTGGTGAAATCATCTATTGGTCTGTATCCAACTTGAATTATTATTGTAATAAAAGAAATATCTAAGATGTAAATGATAAAGAAAGTAATGACTAATGAAATTAATTAAAATATTAATTGACATATACTTCAAAACCAATAAAATTAGATCATCCTATATAATTTATATTTTAAATATTTATATATGTAATTACATTTCATTGAAAAAATTTCTTTCCTGGTGATTTTTAGAGCACATGTTTTTATACTTTCATTGTAGAGACTGGTTTCAATGGTATAATCCATATAGTGGAGATCCACATATGCAGCACAAAAATAAAAGCATTACCATTGAAATCATTGAGTTCTAGAATGAAATATTCTATACCCTTCATCATATGTTAATTATTAAAACATGAATAATTTTCTGTTTTGAAGGATCCTTCTAATTCACTCTAGAGTTGAGTAGGAGGAGGTAGAAAATCTCTCTCCATACATTAGAGTATTCTTAATGAAGATATCTCTCATATTGGGAGAATTCTCACTAGAATTTCATTATACACAATGATGATTAAAGTTGATAATTTTATAATCAGGTTTTAAAGAATCTTGATATAAGATATAACAAATGAATATGTTCCATTATTATCTTCTTAATATTTTTATATCCACTTGTATAAATTATTGTATTATTATCATTATGTACTTCTCATATACTAGACTCATGGATAAATAAATATTATTTTTATAATGTATAAATTAACATTTTTTAAAATAATATTTAATAAATTATTTCTTACCATACCATTAATCTTGGTCCATTAATCCTCATAACTATTTATCAGGTCTTGAATAATGAATATTTGATTAAATAAATTAATATAACTTTATTTTTCTTTAACAAATAAATAGATAATATTTTCACTAAAATAGTTAATAAATATTTATTAAGTATTCAACTCATATATATGCTCTCATAAATGTTTTGACTAAATATTATTGATCAATCCAAACTTGAGTTATTATTAATCTACATATGGGAATTATATTTATTCATCATCTTAAATTCATAGATAAATTAACCATGCTTTGGGATACACTTAGTGGATATAATCCTTGTTAAGTGAATTTTTTTGACACTTTATGATGTCTGTTGCTATCATTTAACAACATGATAATTCATCCATAAATATTGGATTTAATACTGTACAAACATTCAACCTCATATGAACGCACTCTCTAAATATAACCCCTTTGCCACAATATCTCTAATAAATAAACTTCCACATTGGTTTCATCAACATATATTTTTGGGGTATATTTTCAGACTATCTAGAAAATAAATCGCTGATAGAATGCTATGGGAATGGACATAATTAGGAAATTACATTCCAATTACAGGAAATAAGATATAAAAATGAAAAATGTAAAAATCCTTCATTAATTATTCATTAATTTAATATCACTCATGACACACGCATTATACCCTACTTCCCATAGTCATATAATATCACAGTTATGGTTTGTACATTAAAGAATGAAAATTGTGAATGGAATTAAAAATATTCATAAAGTATTAGGAACATTAATTATTTATATATATATATTTTGGAACATTCAATATAACATATGAATGTGGATTTCTTTCTCATGGTCCATGTTTTCATAAACTCATTTACCAAGATTACCAAGGGTGTACACAAAAAGATAGTGTCTTAATTTCTTATAAGTCACCACCCTAGAGAGCCTATATTGTTTTTTGCCAATAAAATTATATTTTCCAATAATATAAAATAAATTTAGGAATTCTGTAATAACACTTTTAGGTTTTCATCATAGAGAATAATTATTATAACCTTTCAGTGTGAAAGATACTGTTTAGATATTATCACATACATTTTTGTGCAGAATAAAAATCATTTTCTGATAGTAAAATTATTAATATTCTATAACCATGAATTCTTGTAATATTAATGTAAAAAGAAATTGGATATAGGAAAAAAATTAAAAAAACTTCTAAAAAAAATGTTGATCATCCCCTCAAACGATCAATAATATTATAATAGAATGTGGTCACTACATCAAGATCCTCAACCTCTGACATCAAAAGTTAATTTTAGATAGGTATGGATTCTCAAATTATACAAAATCAATTGATGATATATGTTCAACTTTCCTCTTAATACTAAATTATTGAGTATTCAAGATCTTCAAATTTTCATCTCAGACACATACTCATATCTTTCAGTTTTATTTTTATCAAAATTTTTTAATAAAACCAATCACTTATTCTCATAAAAATTAATCCAGATATATAAGTATTCAATATATTCAAGAATTAATTGTCATTATAAAAAAATTAAATCCCAAATTCTTGAGATTTCTCATAATTGAATTTTAAAATATGATCTCAGGAATGTTTCTTCAATCATCTAATCATATGGTCTTCTTCCAAAAACCAGAAGATATTACATTTCTCATATATCCATTGTCTATATTGTTTTTTATAAATTCCATCATTATTATATTATTTAATGAAAAAGATCATAAATCTTTCATTAAAAAATACATATTAAAAATAATTTAAAAAAGTGCATTTTAAAATTCTAGATAGTTCATATAGCGATCTATCTCTTTATTTCCCAAAATCATATTTTGTAGAAAACTTCATTAGAGGTATTCATATCATGATTTATCTATTTACGAAAAAATAACACATGATAACTCTAAAAATTAATAAATTATCTTGAAGCACATCATAATGGATTTCATTTGATTTATAAACATAAGTTCGAAAGAATTACATCAATTTAAATTTCCTTAACATATTCACAATGAATCAAAAATCTAATTTGTGCTATTTATATTGATAATGAAAAACAATTTTATCATTACATTTAATTTATCAATAATCCATTTTCAATAAAAAAATTATTTTTTATGTTTTAATCAATGAAGAAAATATTCATAATAAAAGAAAATTGTTTCCCTTATAATATTTAATTATGGAATATAATAGAAATTTTACACTTCTGTAATTTCCAAGTTTAAAAAATGTTTGGCCTTAAATGAATTTTGTTAATGATATATGTAATCCTGATGATATTTATAGAGATAGTATTTAATTATATAATTTTCATACAAGGTGATTTTTATAAGGATAACTGACTCTTATAAAGTCACATATCATCCTTATAGTCTATCAAGGTATCCAAATGAAACCCTCTGAGTAATTCCATGTCATTTCAAAATTTCTGTCTTATCTAATATTCCATAAAATTATATGAATATAAGAATGTCATATAAAGTCAATAAGATCAATTAAATAAACCATATAGAGTCTTTAATGGCCCTTAAAAAATTCATAATATCCTTATAAAATTATAATTAACCATATTGAATCTTCATTCCATTATTAATTTTCCCTTATATAACTGAAATGACATTCATGAAATTCAATGATACCTATAAAAACATAATGTCCTTTATGAATTATTCATCAATATTTTAAAAATTTACTATATAAAAGAATTTTAATGTAAATGTAATGATATTTATGAACTCCAATACCATCCTTATGAGTTCAAAGGAAAATATAAATACCATGGAGTGAAAATGGTGATCATTCATTTAAGATCAAGGTGTGGGAAGAAGCATGAAGGAAATTGTCATAAGGGAAATTCTAAAATTTTTATGTATGTAAGGTAAGGTTATCAAGAAACTAATATACAATGTGATGTAAAGAATTTCAGTAATGATGTGTATAGAGAAAAAGTTGCAAAAAAATGAACCTCCCATACTATACTGTTTCAATTATAAGAAGATTGGGCATTATTCTATTCAATGGAAAATCTAACGTAGAACATGGATGATAATTCAAAAAAATGAAGAAAAATGAAAATGGAAAATATTATAAAATAAAAATGGATTAATAAAATAAAGATAATTAGGGAATATGAATCCTTCTCTCATTAGTTGGGAATTTCATGTTTGAGTTTTTATGAATAATCCTTGTGAAAATATTATTTTTCATCCTTTGGTAAATTTTTATGTGATTATATCCCTCTACATGGATTTATGAATAATAAAATCACATTTTATACTCTATCAGTATAAGGATGGACCCATGATTCCAATGGAAATGTTTTGGTATAAGATAAGATATTATTTATGGAATAAAGGGTAAATTATATTTTGGATGGTTTACTAGGATAACCATTTTTTGAATTTATTAAGTTAAACTTTTGATGATGTTTTAAAGATTAAAGTATTATCTTAACATATGAGTATTTATGTTAATTGGATAACCTATGCTAAACATTTTTCATTGATTATACCTACATAAAAATGGAATGACTAATCATTCAACTAATTGATCTTATGAACTGTTAGTGCATTCGGAATAACAATTCCACTTTCATTTTTTGAATAATATATGATGTGGAAATTGATAAAGGCTCAACAAAGTTTGATTTTTTCCTAAAATCAAGTAATAATATCTTCTCATGAAAATTATTCAACCTTAATAAAATGGTCTTGAAATAAAACATTGTCCTATTATCATCATTTTTCATGATATAAATTACCTATTTCATGCAACTTTAGTTTATGGTTTTGTGATTGTTAACATTGTCTAGATTACCAAATTTTTAGTGATCAATAGTCTTTATCAATTTCTATGATTATTTAATATATTATTTCATGTCCATGTTTTCACTTCTAATATATGTTTTCCAATTTGGAAATCTGGTTACATGTTACTTTTTCTAACCGTTATAATTACATCTTTCTTTTGATTAAAATATATTTTTAGAATTCATTTTTATGATATGGGTTTCTACAAATGGAACTTTAAAGTATTAAAAATTTGATAACCTAGAAAAATTTTGAGGTAAAATTCATTTTAATGGGGGTAGAATGTAACTCCCTATTATTTTGTTAATTTTTTTTAATTAATTTATTTTTTTTTTGATATTTTTGATTTCACCCAACACTAAATATAGGTTTTGTTATATAAAAGCACTAAGTTTGTCTTGAATTATATGAAACACCAATATAATCATGAAATACATGAAACACTTAGATTAACATATTCTACATGAAACACAATGTTTGGATTTTGTTACACACAATGTTGAGTTCCTTCGATATCTTGAGTAACACGGAAGACTGAGTTTTACTGAACTACAATATACTATTTATATTATTAATAAATTATTATTATAGATATAACCAATCCATTTTAATGGAAGTTATGAATATGATTAAATGAATTTGTGAAATATTATTTACACATGTATATAAAATTAATAATTTGGATAAAAATTAGTTGAGTGAATTTAAGAATTATTTGAAAATAAAGAAATTTATTTTCTAAGAAAACTAGTTTGCTATATTAAACACAATTTTATATCAATAAGTTAAACAAAAATCTCTTTAATAATAAAATTTATATTATATATAATGAATAAATATTTTCTATACTCATACAATTGATTTTAAAGGTATAATATAATAACAAATCAAATCTAATGAATACAAAGATGTATTTTTCTAAAATTTAATTTTACCGCCTATTAATAAAGAACTCATATTAAATATGATTTTTGAAACTTTAATATATTTTTTGGAAAACATAATATCAATTTTTTAAATCATAATAAAAAAATTTACTTTAGGTGAATTTTCAGATTTTTTTTGATAACATTCATATTTTGATGAATAGTGGATAAAACTGTTTTTTAGTTGAAAACTGCATTTTCATCCATCTTATTTATATTGTAAAATATTGTTTTCAAATGGGTTAAATGTATAATTAGATAAATTTTATATCATCAAAACTAAATTAGATCATTTAAAACAATTTCACCTTAAAATTAGATGTAAAATCAAACAAAACATTTGAACTTTTTTTAATTTAAAAACGGACGTTGTCATCCTATAAGCATAATTAATTTTAAATTAATTTCTAACGTTTTTGTGATTTAAATTTTAAAAAATGGATTAAATATTTTTAATTAAATTAATTTATATGTATAATAATTTTAATTTTTTTGAATAAAATATTTATGAAAGTTATTAAAATTAATTACAACAATTAATATAAAATTGTGCTTACTTAGTGGTTAATGTTTAATATAAAGAGCCCAAATGAACTATATACTATTTCGAGAAACTATTGGATGAAAATTATTAAACCATATAATATCATTTATCTAATTTTTACCATTATAGGAGTCACATGATGTATAGTAATCCTCTCAATAGTTTTTACCTTTATATATATACAATAATGTCACACTCCATCCACTATAAAAAGTAAATCACCCTTCCCATTTCATCACACCTCTTAATACACTATGTCTCTACAAAAATCTTACTAAATAAGATCCCAAAATACTTTATCTCAACCAATAAGCCTTAACTTGTTCATAAAGTAAACCAAGGAAGCCCTTTGGTGCAAACCAAAAGGAGTTAACAGAAAAAGAGGTAACTTTCTTCAACTTCCAATTATGTTTTATTTATTTCCCACAACATTATTTATTATTGTTAATTAATTATGTAATATTATCAATATAAAAAATATACTTATACATTTTAATGTTATTTTTTTACCTACACCTACACACACTTTCATTATATGGGTAAATAAATTACCATTCGTGTACGAAAAACCATCGTCTCACATTAGGATGTTGTTCATTTTTTCTTTACCACCTCTCATGGGTGGAAATTATGTTGAAACATATTTTCTTATATGATATATATTATATTTATTATTTCATTATTCATCTATAATTTTTATATAAAACATATCTTCATTATTTCATTTTTTTAATTTTAAAAATATCATTTGTTGAAGTGTGGACTACCACCTCCTCAAAGCTTTGTAATTAATTCCCTCATTATATTGAATGTATTAAGGATGAGTATAGTAAATTTATATGATATGTATTTTGTTTGCCTGAAAATGAGCCCCCAAAATATTCCAAATTCTTCCATACACGATCCAACATTGTAGACCGTTTCGCAAACTTTGATTTGACTAGTTGTAGAGCTCGTGTGGAGTTACGGATTAGGAGTTATGGAAATTTGATGTTGGGCTGGAAAACCGGTTCACAGAACCCATTTTCAAAGCTCCCTCCATGATCGCAGTGTAGAGGGAACTTGACTGGAGCCTCTGTGAGCACCATGAAGGTCGCTAACAGTTGACTCCTCTATTACGATGAACTTGAGGGAACATGAATGAATCCTCTGTGAGGGCTGCGAAGGTTGATGATGGTAAACTCCATGGTTACAACAAACTTGAGGGAACTTTTCTGAAGCCTCCACGAGCACTGTGAAGGTCGATGATTGTCGTCGATGCATGTACGATAATCTTGAGGGAACTCCCTCAGGTTGCGGAGCGTGATTTCCTTTGCAACATTATTTTTTCATTGTGGCACACATTTGTGCTCCACAGTGTGCACCACGAACTTCCATCACCTATAAATTGCCGGATCACTCCCCTTTATAAGCATGGTCACGCCGCCGCTCGATCGGCTGATCTCCCATTTCATGGAGCTCCTAAGAATCGCGAGGTGATTCCCTTCGCAAAGGGAGGATCCCATTGTGAAGGAGGGAGCTCCTTCGGGTTTCTTGAGGCTCCGTGAGCCACTTCGTTCTGTGAGTCATGGTGCTCCAGAGACCCCAGGCTCTATGAGAACCATTCCTTCAGAAAGCTACTTCGTGAGACACCATGATCCAATATACACTTTCCTTTGTGAAGCTACTTTACAAGACCGCATGCTCTAGAATCACATTTCCTTCGTGATGCTGCTTTCTTGAGACCCCATGCTCCACGAGAGGTTTTCCTTTTCTAAGTTTCTTCGTGAGACCCCATATTCCATGAGCAACTTTCCTACTCAAAGCTACTTCACAAAGCCCTATCTTTCTTTCCCACCGGTCCATACCGTGAGGCCTGAACCCCCCACTCGGGATTAGGGATGGGCTGTGGTCCTAGACCTTTGGGGCCCATGAAAAATGGAGAGTCTCACCATGAACATTTCGGGCCAGGATGTCTACATTTTCAATTGTGGCCTTATGCATACCCACCTTCCAACTATGGAATACCTTGATTTCAGATACTCCTATTCACACCATGAAACACCTTGAGTCGACATATTCCTCTTGGTTTGTTTCCCATGTTGTGAGTTGATATTCTCATCATCAATTCCCTGAGTACCTTGATTTAAACCATTCCTCATGAAACTCATCCAAACACCATTACTTGACTTCTATACCAGGTTGAACCAGAAATGGAAACTCTTGCGTAAGTCCCCACACCAGTCATTGTTAGGCTCCTTATGCCTCATAGTCCTCTCTACATGACTATAAACTGTATTACATCCTATGTTCCAAATATCAGATGCCTCTTACTCCAAAAGAGACAGGCCTTATGATCCAATCATGAGATGTCAATAGTCCTCTCTATATGATTATAAAATATAGTTCACCCCATACGAAAAATATAGGATGCCTCTTGCATAAAACAAGAGATGAATTATGCGCCAAGAATGAGATGCCAACAGTCCTCTCTACATGACATTAAATTATAGTACTCCCTGTGTGACAAACATCAAATGCCTCTTTCTACAAACAAGATATGCCTTATTCACTAAGAATAAGATGCCAACTATTCTCTCTACATTAATATAAACCATATTACTTCCTATGTTACAAATAGAGGATTCCTCTTGATCCTAACAAAAGATTCCTTATGTTCCAAGCATAAGATACTAATAGTCCTTACTACATGACTTTAAACTAATGCATTCCCTATCATTCAATAGTAGGATGACTCTTTTTACAAAAAAGATATTCCTTATGCACTAAGCATAAGATACGTCATTCCATGATTATAGTGGCATAATTTCAAGAGCAATGGAATACATTCACACATTCCATAACCCCACCTCAAGCTTTACATGTCCTTCATTCGTATCTTCATCATCTTTCATGTCTGAATGGACCCCCTAATGGAATGGTCTCATGTCACCTTGGCTCACCTACCATCCTTGGCCAATGCCCTAGAAGACTTTGGACAATACTTTGAGTCAGGTCTTGTGTTTCGAACATGATCAACAGTTGACCCTCTTTGTTTGTCCCCATTTTAGGCTAAAACAATATGGTTAATGAGTTTCAAACATAGTAAATGGTTATCCTCCATTGTCATGCCACCGTCACCGCATTCCGAATGTCGGGCATGTGATTCACATTTGTCATCTCCATTTTTTAGACTCATTGCATTTCCCTTGGTGTTATCCTACTTGTGCACTTGAGCAATGGTGTAATAGCCAATTATACACCTCAACCCACCAGTGAGTTGGGATACCTTCATGGCCAGACATGAAGAAGACAATAAAGGAAGCTCCCTTGTATAAGCCACCTTCATCTATTGTTGTCCCTTAGTGGAACTCAGGAATCTTCCTTGCGTAAGCCCCATCCACTGTTGTGGCTCCTTTGCTGCACCCTAGAAGCTTCCATGCATAAGCCCCATCCACCATTGCTACTCCATAGAAACACCTAGGAAACATTCTTGCATAATCTCTATCCACCATTGTCACTTCTTAGTGGCAACTGAGAAACATCCATGCATAAGCCCCATCCACCATTTCCACTCCATAGAAACACCCCGGAAATCTCCATGCGTAAGCCCCATTCTCCATTGTTACTACTTAGCGGCACCTGGGCAGCGTCCATGCGTAAGACCCATTAACCCTTTCTGTTGCATAGCAGCACTCGGGAATCTCCCTTTCTTAAGCCCCATTCATCTATTAACTCTCTTTAGAGGCACCTAGGAAGCATCCAGGTGTAAGCCCCATTCACCACTGTTGTAATGTCTCATATTTTACATGTATTATTTTCGAATAGAGATGTAATTATTTTGAGACCATACCTTTCAATGGCATGAAATTCCAAGGCCCAGAGTTCCTGGAATAAATGTTTGAAATAAATTAAACCTTTTAAACAGTGCACATGAGTGGTTTTCCTAAAAAAGTGGAATATATCTCAAAAAGGTGCCTATATTAGAAATCTGAGATCACCGTTTTGTTCAGAGCAGTTATTTTACCTTAGGTGGGGCCTAACTTTGACCGGCGTGGGTCAACAGTGAGAGTTAGTTTTCATACATTTTATTGGAGATAAAAATAAATAAAGAATTTAATTTTATTCAATTGAAATGTATCCTTTTTTCACAACGACCTAATTCTACCCTATACGTTCATGATTATGGCATGTTCTAATGGTTATCCTCATAACCCTGTGAATTGAGAGAGAGCCTCTTGGAGATTTGGAGGAGAACACGTTGGCGGATGATGATGACGCATCTCAGATCCGACAAACCTCACCAACGAACGTGACACGGTGATTGTTCTTCAACTGGATCAAGGTACGGGTTGTTATTTTGATTCATCATCCCCCATTTTTTGATTTAATGATGAACGTAGATCAACCAAAAACATGTTGATCCATGGATTGTACGTTCTTACGGGAGGGTGTTATTTTTTTTTCTATCGGGGTTTTATTTGGGAATTTTAATTGTGATAATTGTCGGATTATTGTTTTGATTATGCACCGTTTAATCCTGCTACGGGGAGAAGACCAACATTGTGAAGAATGATGATAGAGTATAGTTCCCCAATATTCTTTTTTTACTTATTTCCATTTATTCATTTGTGAATTCTTTGCATTCTTCATGGGGAGATGAAAAACGGATCTTTACACATCTGTTTTTTGATACAGTGATCCCAAATTGGAGATCCTGCGTCATAGAGAACTAGCGGAGGTGCGACAACGATGGTGGGGGACGAATTAGCACAGTTTGGGATTAATTTTTCTTCAACCGTTCATTGTGCGGATGATCAAAACACATTTTTGGGTCTGATTGGAGGCTTGAAACTGACAGAATCGGCTTCATATATATCGAGTGACCAAAACCATTGACTTTTGTGGTGATCAATCGACCAGATCGATGAACGGGGTATCACGGGAGATATGATGAAAGTGGTTCGCAATTCTGGATATTTCAAAATTTCACGGCATGTATCCCGATGAACACGACGTGGGGTACGGGCTCAGTGGTGGCTCAGGCTTCGGGTGTTATATAGGCATCACACGACCTGTGACTGTAGTCACACGGCATGTTGGACCTTCACCAAAGCTAGGCATGTATTTAGGTGACACACAACCACAAGATGGACTACACAGCCTCAGAACATTGCGTGTAGACCCTACATGTCATGGAAGAGGTGACTACGCAAGACTCGGAATGTATCTCAGTAGATATATAGACACAGGATGGAGTACACAGATGTGTACTACACCACATGGCCGGACCAGGTCGACAACATGGGTTACCCCGTGTACTGGTTACATGGTATGACACACACGGTATAAATCCGTGTATGGGCACACGATCACATATACGGAGCTAACCTCAGCTACTCGGACACGGCGTGTGTTCTGTACTACATGCTGTGTACTGACTTTTCAACACCACTATTCTTGTGACACGGACCGTAGTTCACAGGAAGTACCTGGGGTCAGAAGACATGGCATTTGACATTTGTAAACACTGTGTACATTTCAGTACATGGCTTGATCTTCATTTCCACCATATCGTAGACATGTTTCGTTTGGGTTACTACCCCTTTTTCTCATTCCCCTGAAGGTCGGGTATTGTTTCCTACTACAAGAGTATGATCCCATCCAAAGGAATTTCCGAGATAGAGTTAGGTATCCCTCTGAGAGGCCCGAAGTGAGATCATATATCCATTCGTGACCCTTTGTAGAGTCAGTTATCGATGTGAACACTTCCACAGGGAACTAATCCTCTACCTAGCTGGAGAATTCAGATGAATCACAGTATTCTCCAAGGCCTAAGCAGTGATCATCATCTGTGTTTCGAGATCTTTCCCCACTCAGGAGTGTGTTCTCCTAGAATGAGTGTCTCTATCTCTCGTAGCTTTTCCCAATAGACAGTACATCTCGGGCAGACATCTTCAGAACTATCAAACTCATGGAGTGAGCTCTCCCAGGCAAGTGCTTCATGGAACTTTTCGAATTGAATCACTCGTGGGTGTATGTTGTTGCCTGAATTGTCCCTAGAGTACAGGTTTGGGATTTGAGTATATCTAGATTGTTTTCTCCTATTATATGTTCAGTAGACCTATACTGTGTATAGCTTATTGTGCCTTTACTTTGTGTATTTGTTTTTGGTTTTCAGGCTCCTCTACTTTGTTTTTTTATACTCACCCCTACACGGGCTTTGCCAGCACGTGTCGTGTCTTGTGCAGACTAGAATACTTTTGACAGAGTCCAGGGAAGACCAGTACATGATTGAGATTTATGAGTTCCCTATAGGTCGAGGTGCTCCTAAAACTACAAGAAATAGTCCCAGTACCTCTTTGTGTTTACAAGTTTGACTATGTAATTTCAGACTCTTGTTTTTTGGGGGCTTGTATTCTGGCCTAGTTTACTTTTAGTTCATTAATTTTTGTCGTACTCTATTGGTTGGGTTTAGTTTTATGCATGCATTTTTGTTCCCTAGTGTTTTTTTACATTTCAATATTGTGGGTATGGAGATGTGTGCGTGTGTACAAGTACTTAGGAAATGCCTCCCAAGTTAGTAATATGCCTACTCAATGCTAGTCACCATCCCTTGGCATATTGGAGGAGGGTTTGGGGAGTCACGGTGCGAGCCCCATTAGGACGGGTTTGTTCTAACTTAGGACTAAGAGTCTATGAGGTTGGTCTGGGGAAACAGTTTTATGAGTTTTGAACTTGTCTTTTAGGCCAGAGACTGCAGTGTTGGTGCAAGCAGCTGACGTATCCATACACCAAGACTCTGATAACATTCTTTACAACTCAGTAGATGAAAACAAAATTTGATGGGGGGAAGAATGGTACATGCATCATATAGGAATGGGTTGTTTTTTCCACGTCCATTGTTTTATCTATCTATATATACTTGTTAACCATGATACATCTTGTTTTCTTACAGGATTCCTCTGCTACACACAACTGCTAGGATTCTACAGTGCAATCACAAGGATGACCCCCTCAGTGAAGAGGCTTTGTCACAGGGACCAGTTCCTAGGGGTTTTTACCAGGTGGTGCACCTTCTATACCAGCACCAGTGGAGAAGCCCGTGGTACCTGCAGTACCGACTGACAAGGAGGGCAGGCTGATTGCACTCCAAGAGTTCTAGAGACAGAGACCCCTTAGGCTCCAAGGAGAGCCCAACCATCTGGCGGCTGAGGACTGGCATGAGATAGTGACCAGAGTTTTTCATCTAATGAGGACACCAGTGGACCAGATGGTGATACTAGGAGCGATCCTTCTTTAGTTTTCGGTAGGGTGATGGTGGATTCTTACCACATAGACTCACGATGAGGAGACTCTTTCATGGACGGATTGTGAGTGACTCGTTTGGGAGGAGTTCTCTTCGATTACAATAATAAAAGTTCGCATCCAGGAGCTTCTTCAGTTCTATTAGGGCAGTTTGATGGTATATGACTATTCATTGAGGTTCACCAACCTCACCAGGTACTCGATGGATATTTTCAAGGATCAGTACTTCAGAGTTCAGACCTTCGAGCGTGGTTTATGAAGGGACATCTAAGCTAGTGTTGTGCCTCTATTAATTTTAACTTATATTGTAGTACTAAAGTGAGCCTTGGTGATCGAGAACTTATTAGGAGAGCAGAGACAGCTGACGATAGTCAACAATAGGAAAACAGGCTTGGAGACCTTATTAGCAGGGAGTCAATGTCATGAAAAGGGATCAAGACGTGGGAGATGTCATAGGAGGACCTTGGATAGGGGATCGACAGTCCGAGGCTCTCAGGATGGATCCAGTCATCCTATGGAGAGGTGGTGCTACTCGTGTGATGGAAGGTGACATATCACTAGATATTTTATGACCCATCGAGCTGCTAATAGGGTAGCAGTGGATGGACCACCAAGGTAGAGTCAAAAAGTGGAGAAGATAGACCCTCCTGGTGGGAGACATGGAAGAGGAGCAGGGAGAGCTATAGGTGGGGGAAGACGCTTTGATTTACATCGACCACCGCCCCCAGGAGGTCCACATCAGGCTCACGGACGTGAGGGATAGGGGTGGGGATAGTTGTATTTAGTCAAGGTATATGACCTAGGGACTCTAGGAATGATCTGAGGTACGATCTGTGTCTTCTCTACCTTAGCTCCTGTACTTATAGACACATGTTCCAGTCATTCCTTCAGTTCCACATGTCCTGTGTGAAACCATGATATTTTGGTAGAGTCTTCGACTCAATCCTTACACTTGGAAACACCTATGGGGGGAGACTCGATGATCACACACCTTTTCGGATAGTGTGATATTGCCCTTGGAGGTGAGAGTTTCAGTTGGGAACTCTTGGTGGTAGTGTCAAGGCCTTACGACAAAATTCTCGGTATGGATTGGTTATCTTTGTTCCATACGCAAATTGATTGTTTTAGGTGAAGAGTGCAATGTGTCCATAGTGATGGGATGTGGTTTTCTTTTTTCACAGAAAAAGAGACCCAGACAGCACAGAATGGGCTCATGCATAGGAGGGAGCGGCCGATCACTCATGAGTTGGCTAGCTTTTTCCTTAGAGTAGTAGATGTTGTGAGCTCCGAGTTCTGAGCAGTAGTGGCAGAGTATGAGGACGTCTTTCATGAAGATGTTCCAAGACCACCTCCCCACTGGGAAATCAACTTCTGCATCAACCTACACCCTAGGATGGCACTGATTTCCTCACCAGAATATCGGATGGCTCTCGCAGAGATTCGTGAGCTGAGGGTGTAGTTGGAGGATTTTTAGAGAAAGGGTTTTGTAAGACCCATTGTTTCACCCTAAGAGGTCCTAGTCTTGTTCACCAAGAAGGAAGAAATGAGTTTGAGGTTGTGTTTGGATTTTCGGTGCCTAAATTAGTTAACAATGAAGAACAAGTATCCACTGCCGAGAATCGACGACCTCTTTGATCAGCTAAGAGGGGAATAACGGTTCTCGAAGGTTTCCCTTCGATCAGAATATCACCAGTTACGAGCATGAGATGTGGATATACTGAAGATGGAATTCAGTTGCTGATATGGTCACTATGTGTACTTGGTGATGAATTTTGGCATAAAAAACACCCTTGTAGTGTTCATGGGACTTATGAACTGGATCTTCTAGCCATGCTTGTACTGGTTCGTAGTGGTCATCATCGATGACATTCTTGTATACTCGACGTCAAAGGAGGAGCACGTGGGACACCTGAAGATGGTTCTAGACATACTTCGAAGGCACCAGCTTTATTGAAAGATCTCGAAGTTCCAATTCTAGATTCAGGAGGTCCACTTTATGGGACATTTCATCTCAGCAGATGGTATACCTATGGACCCAGCCTAGGTGGAGGCAGTGTCAGCATGTGTGCCACCTCGGGGCGTGATGGAGGTGCAGAGCTTCCTTGGGATAACAGGATATTACAAAAGATTCATTTCTTAGTTCTCTTGAATATTAACACTGATAAAAGCCATAACAAGGAAGGGAAAACCCTTCATGTGGATGGATAAGTGATAGAATGATTTCGAGCAGTTGAGACAGAGTTTGACGAGCACCCCAGTTTTTAGATTTTCGGAAGAGGGTGTAGAGTATGGAGTTATCTTCGACTCATCAGGAACTAGGATTGGTAGTTCCTTAATTTAGAGACAGGAATTGATTACTTATTATTCTCACCAGCTTATGTCACATGAGAAGAACTATGCATCCCACGATCTCGAGTTGGTATCCATAGTCTTATCATTGAATATGTAGCAACACTACTTATGGAAGAGCGGTTTATCATCTACTCTGACCAAAATATCCTCAAGTACATATTCTCATAGAAGGATCTGAATCTGAGGTGGAGTCATTGTCTAGAGTTCCTCCAGTATTATGATTCTGAGATCATCTATACTCCTGGGAAGGGGAACAAGGTGGCAGAAGCTCTTAGTGGAAGGTCGAGCTCGCATGTGTTAAGTGAGGCGATAGAGAAGTTAGCCACATTACAACTAACCTTTGTGGACATCTAGGAAACAACTTACCTTCAGTTGATGGTTGTCACCCATCAACTCTTACATCGATTTAGGGAGGTGAATCTTGGGGATGTCGACTCTGAGGTTTTATGTGCATAGTTATCCACAAGATAGGATCCTGATGGATATTTCCAAGGTGGAGAGCACATACTTCTTTTCATAGGATGCACTGTTGTACCAGTGGAATTGTGGGAAGAGGTCCTAATGGAGTTTCATACATCCTCCTTGGCAGTACATCCTGAAGTGGAAAAGATGTACCAAGATCTCCAAAGACATTTCTAGTGGTCAAGAATGAAGAAGGCAGTAGTAGAGTTCACTTCTCGATGCCTTACATGCCAGAAAGTGAAGGCTAAGAATCAGGTTCCATCATGATTAGCTCAGCCCTTTGAATTTCCACAATGGATGTGGGATGAAATATCGATGCACTTCATGACAGGCTTACCATAGACGTCCAAGGGGAATGATTCCATCTGGTTGATCGTAGACTGACTCACCATGTCGGCCCACATACTAGCTATCAGGGAGTAGGGTTCTGTAGAGAACATGGGACACCTCAATATGGAGGAGATAGTTCAGTTTCATGGATTCCCTTTGACAATAGTCTTGGATCGAGACGCCCGCTTCACATCTTGGTTGTGGAAGGAATTGTAGGAGGATTTTGTAACTCAGCTACGCTTGAGAATGGCATTCCATCCCCAAACCAATGGTAAACAGAGAGGACCATTGATATTCTAGATGATATGATGCGGGCATGTATCTTTGACTTTGGTAACAATTGGGAGGACCACCTACCACTGGTGGAGTTTGTGTACAACAATATCTACCACTCCAACATTGGTATGGCACCATTCAAGGCTTTATATGTGACACCCTACCGGTCACTTCTTTGTTAGACGAACCCGGAGAGTCATCACTCATGGGTCCAGAGTTGGTACGAGCTACCACCTAAAAGGTGAAGATCATCCGGATGCAGATGAAGACTGCAAGGGCTGAAAGAAGTCTTATGCTGACAGACGATGGAGACCTCTAGAGTTTGAGGAGGGAGGCCATGTCTTTCTTTAGGTCTCACCTCGATGAGGGTTGCAGAGATTTTTCTAGGGCGGAAAACTATCTATGAGGTTCATCAGACCCTTCCAGATACTATACAGAGATAGTGAGGTGGTGTATCACCTAGATCTACCACCATAGTTGAATCGGGTACATGATGTCAGCCATGTGTTGCAGTTGAGGAGGTACGTGCCTGACCCATTTCACGTCATTGACTGGGGAAAGATGGACATCGATGATAGAGTGACCTTTGCTGAGTACCTGGTAGAGATCAAGGATCAGTAGGGGAAGATCCTTTATGGGTGATCAATTACCTTGGTGCGCATTCTGTGGAAGCACAAGAATCTTCAGAAGAGCACATTGGAGCAGAAGGCTCAGATCTGTGCCTAGTACCCATATCTTTTTGAGTAGCCTTATTTTAGCTTTTATGAGATGTAAAAGCCCCACGTAGGGGATAATGTATTGTATTGGATTTTCTGGGTATTATTTTTGAATATTATATGGAATTATTTTGAGACCATAACTTTTGACGGCGTCCGATTCCAAGGCCCAGAGTGCCCGAAATAAATGTTTGAAATAAATTGATCCTCTTAAACTACACAAAAGTGTGGTTTTCATGAAAAAGTGTAAAATATTTTAAAGAGGTTCCTAGATCATAAATATGAGGTAACCATTGAGTTCAGAGTAGCAATTTTACATTAGGTGGGGCCAAACTTCGACTGGCACAGGTCAACTATGAGAGTTAGTTTTTGGACATTTTAATAGAGATTAAAATATACTAATAATTTAATTTTATTCCTTTGAAATGTTTCATTATTGCACAACAACCAAATCCTACCCTATAATTTCATGCTTATGTAACATCTGCAGGATTAACATCATAACCCTACGAATTGAGAGAGGTCCTCTTGGAGCTTTAGAGGACAACCCGTTGGCGGACGACGATGACACATCTCGAATCTTATGAACCTCACCAAAAAAAATGATACAACAATCTTTCTTCAACCGGATCGAGGTAGGGGTGGTTATTTTGATTCTTCCTTCCCCATTTTTGGATTTAACGAGGAACACAGATCAACCACGAACATGTTGATCTACAGATCATGCGTTCTTGTGTAAGGGTTTTATTTTTCCATTACATTTATGGTATGATTCAGGAAATTTAATTGTGATAATTTTTGGATTATTTTTTTTATTCTGGTCCATTTAATCCTTCTAATGGGAGCGGATCCACACCATGATGAATGAAGTCAGTGGTCCGTTCCACGATTTTCTTTTGGACTACTTTCCTTTTCTTCTCTCATGCGTTCTTCACATTCTTCATGGGGTGACGAAAAATGAATTATTTCACATCTATTTTGTGATTAATCGATCCCAATATGAATATCCAAAATCGTGGAGACCTAAAGGAGGTGTGATGGTGATGTTGGATGACGAATCAACACGGTTCACGAATAATTGTTCTTTTACCATTATTTGCACTAACGATCAAAACACATTTTCAGGGCTGATCGGAGGACCAAGACCAACATAATAAACTTCAAAGGGATCAGGTGACCAAAAATGTTGAGTTCCATGGTGATCAGATAGTTGTATCAAAGAAAGGGGTTGCACGAGAGGCATGACGATGAAGGTTCACAATTTTGGAAATTTCTAGAATACACGGCGTGTATCCTGACGTACATAGTGTGTGGTACCGGCTCAGCGGTGGCTAGGGTTTCAGGTGTCAGACAGGCATCAGAGAATGTGTGACTCCGGTCACACGACATGTTGGACCTTCCTTTAATCTCGGTATGTATTCGGGTGATACACAGACATGGGGTGGATTACACGGCCTCAGAACATGGCGTGTAGACCCTACGTGACATTGCATAGGCGACAATAAGGGACTCAGGGTGTATCTAAGGTGATACAAGGACACAAGATGGAGTACATAGCCGTGTACTACACCACATCGCCAGACCAGGTCAGGTACATGGGTTACACCATGTACCAGTTACATGGGATGACACACACAGAATAAAGCCGTGTATGGGCACATGACTGGGTATACGGAGCCAACCCCAGCTACATGGACATGACGTGTGTTCTGTACTACATGTCAGATACTGACTTTTCTCCACAACCAAATTTACGAAACTATCCATAGTACACTTGAAATGCCTGGGGTCATAAGAAATGGCATGTGACATTTCTACATGTCTTTTACTTTTCAGTAAATGACGTGATCTTTTTGTCCACTGTATCTTGTACATGTTTTGTTTGGGTTATTTACCCTTTTTCTCATTCCCTTGATGGTCGGGTATCATTTAGTACTATAAGAGTATGATCCCTTCAGTAGGAAATTCCAAGATATAATCAGGTATCCCTTCGAGAGGCCCAGATTGAGATCCTCTATCCATTCTTGACCCTTGGTAAAGTCAGGTATCGATGTGACCACTTCCATAGGGCATCTATCATCTACCAAGCATGTGAATTTGGATGAGTTGTGGTATCTTCCAAGGCCCTTGAAGTGATCCTCATCTATGTATCAAGATCTTTCCCCACTCAAGAGTGTATTCTCCTAGAATGAGTGTATCTATCTCTCGTGACTTTTCCCAATAGATAGTGCTTCTTAGTCGGACGTCGTCAAAACTATCAAACTCATGGAGTGAGTTCTCCTAGGCGAGTGCTTTTTGGAACCATTTAACTAAATCACTAGTGGGTCTATGTTGTTGCGTGACTTGTACCTAGGATACCTGTTTGGGATTTGAGTATATCTGGATTGTGTTCTCCTATTATATATTCTGTAGACATATACTATATAGATTTGACTGTGCCTTTCCTTTGTGTGTTGCTTTGTGGTTTTCGGGGTCCTCCACTGAGTATTGTTATACTCACCCCTGCATGGGCTTTTCCCACATGTTTTGTGTCTTGTGAAAATGATAAGCCTTTTGACAAATTCTAGGGAGAACTAGGCAAGGACGGAGCTTTCAAAGTTCCCTACAGGACGAGGTGTTCCTACGGCTACGAGCAGCTGTCCGAGGACCTCCTTGTGTTTATAGGTTGGAATTTGTAGTTTTCAGACTCTTGTTCTCAGTGGGATTTTATTCTGGCCCATTTTACTTTCAGTAATTTACTTTCCCTCATACTATATTGGTTGGGTTTAGTTGAATTCATGCTTTTTTTCCCTACTATTTTTTTACATTTCAGCATTATGGGCTTGGAGATGTGTGTGTGTGTGTGTGTGTGTGTGTGTGTGTGTATAGGTACTTAAGAAATGCATCCCATGTTAGTAATATGGCTACTTGGTGCTAGTCACCATCCCATGGCCTATTAGAGTTAGGCTTGGGGATTCGTGGCGCGGGCCACACTGGGATGGGTTGTGACAATTGTCTCTCCCTAATGGAACACGAGAAGCTTCCTTTCATAAGCCACATCCACCAATGTCGCTCTATAATGACACTTGGGAAGCTTCAATGTATAATCCTCGTCCACCATTCTCGCTCCTTAGTGGCCACTGGGCAGTGTCCATCATAGTCCCCATCCACCACTATATCTCTTTAGTGGCTCCCAGGAAACTTCCATTCGTAATCCCAGTCCACCGTTATCGCTCCTTATAGGCACCCGGGCAACGTCCATGCATAAGCCACATACACCATTGGTGCTCTTTAGTAGCACCTGGGCGGCTTCCATGCGTAATCCCCATCCACCATTGCCACTCCTTCGTGACACCCGGGCAGCATCCATGCGTAATCCCCATTCACCACAACCGCTTCATTGCGGCACCTAGATAGCTTCCATTCGTAAGCCCCATTCACCGTCCTTTGTGGCTGCAACTTTGTAGCATGATTATTAGGTTTGTTTTTGCCTCTTTTTTTCACACTAAGAATGAATCACAGGAGATTAGTGTATACAGTGACCATTAAATCCTTCATGGGCCTCCCTAGAGTGTATACCCCCAAACCATTTTGAACTATGGGGATGTTGATCCTTTCCATGGAAAGGTATATAGGAAGCATCACTGAGGTTCAAGCACAACACCTATTGATCCTGAACCCCTTAGATTTGTTTCACCAACACCATTCCAAACTACGGGGACTTTGATCTTTTCCAAGGCAGGGTATGTAGGAAGCCTCCATGATGTTCAAACCCAACACTTATTGGTCCCGACCCCTTTCACATCAGTTTAGAAACACCATTCTGGAACTACATGGACTTTGATCCATGCCAAGACAAGGTACTTAAGAAACCTCCTTGAGATTCAATATCAACATGTATTGGTCCCAATCCCCATCATGTCAGTTCACCAAACATCTATAACTACACAGACTTTTATCCTTTCCAAGGAATGGTACACAGGACCCCTCTTTGAGGTTCAAGCCCCACACCTACTGGTCCCAACCCCCTTCACATCAGTTTAGCAAACACATCTAAACAACGTGGACTCTGATCCTTGTCTCCCAATAAAGGTACATAGGAAGCCTCCACGAGGTTCAGGTACAATACCCATCATTCCCGACCACTTCACATCGGTCCATCCTCACCCTGAATGTTGTTAAACTGTACACCCCTTTTTTCTAGCGAGACAATAAAATGTACCAATTCGAATCACGAGGTATTTGATCTTTTCCAATGTGAGATACATAGGAAGCCTCCTGAAGGTCCACCCCCAACCGAAGTTAATTCGTTGTGTTCCCCAAACAATGGTAAGTTGTTGTGTACCCCAATTTGTGGTAAGTCATTCTGTACCCTAATCAACGGTAATCTGTTGTAGTCCCCCAATGGATGGTAAGTCATTGTAATCCCCTATGTTGGGACCCAAATCTCTGGTCCTCCCCGTGGAATCAGACTAACCTCGAGCAACTAACCATGTATAATCCCTAGTATATCATCGGGTCATTGTCCTATGTGCACACCCTGATTATCTGCCCCCCTCCTGAACTATGTGAACTTTGATTCCCTACAATGGAGATGCATAGGAAGCCTCCTTGAGGTTCAATCCAATCACTTATGTCTCATCCTAGTCCCTCCATCGAGCCTATGTGTTTTAGGAAGGAAATACCCCTACCTAGAGGTTACAATTCCTCCAGATCCCTGCCATGGGTCCATTCTCACGAGCTGCCTCTTCAGGTGTCCCATCACCCCATCGAACTATCCAGACTATGATTTCCCTTCATAGGGATATATAGGAAACCTCCATGATTTTCAATCCCAATGTGATTATCACCTTCATGATGGTTCCATCTCATTACCCCTCCACTTCATTAAACTATCCACACCCCATCCTGATTCTTATCAGGACCGCCACATCCCAAAGATATCATACCATTCATCATAGTGCCACTCCAAATGGAATTAGGGCATCTAACCATGAAAAATCTCCACACAATCCATGACCATCCAATCAAATAATTCTCCTCTTATGATGGGATGCTATCCATGCATAATCCCCAACATGAATTCTGGTCTTCATCCTTTGTGAACACCTCAATTCATCACCCCTCAAAACTACATGGGTTTTGATCCCTATTTCCTATATAGGGGATGTTGGAAACCTCCATGTGGTACAATCCCTACCAATGGTAAACCTTGGTGCCCCCAATTATATGGTGCACTCTCCTTGATCCACCCTCAGTGGTGTCTCGAACAACCTTCATGGTGTCACATATTACCATTATGGGACACAACACCTCAGATCCATCCTCAATGGGTGTTCTAATCAGTCCATCTGGTAAACCTTCCCAGTGATCCCTCCAAGGGACATGCCTATATGATCCATCCCTATGGGATGTTTTGATCACTCTTATTTCGTCTCTGCAAGACATTAAACTCATAACCTAGCTCATTTTAAACATGAAATGCCTATGGAAAACATTAGAATACATGCCTTTGGTGTAACCATCTCTACAAGACATTAAACTCACAGCCTACCTCGTTATAAACATGTGATTCTTGATGAACACCTCAGAAGACATGCCTTTAGAGTAACCTTCTTTACAAGACTCTAAACTCATAGTCTACCTCTTCTTCAACATGAGATGCTTAAGGAAAAACTCAGAAGACACACCTTTGGAATAACTATCTCTGCAAGACGTTCAACATGCGACCTACCCTATGTTAAACTAGAGACACCTGTTGAAAACCCCAGAAGACACGCCCTTGGCTTAACCATCTCTACAAGATGTTAAACTCATGAAATACCCCATGTTAAACATGGGAAGATGGGGAAAATCATAGAGACGTGCCTCTGGCATAAGATACCTCACGACAGACATGGGATGCCTCAGGTTATACACCCTTGAGATTCCCTCTTATGTGGAAGAATACAGGTTCCCCTATGAGGAATCCACAAAAGGAAGAACTGACATCCCATCATCCCATTTTAATATAGGAGAAAATGTCCCTGAGCAAGACATGGTTGCTTCCCAACATTGGAAAGTGGGAATACAGGGAAACAATCAACACGTCCTCCAAAATAGACAGATGTGTGAACCGAAAAAAGCATCTGAAATAGAAATGGTAATCCAGACATGAATCAATTATCCTTCAAAAGAGTGTAGAAAAAATATGTAAGGAAAATTGAGGCATAAACCAAATGAATCCCCTCTCTTTCATGTAATAGAATATTAGTACCATCGGGTTCATTAAGACTACGCTCGATCGGCTACTCGCCAGCCCCGCCACCTTAAGAGGGTGCGCAAGGGGCATCCACCCCCGACTCCATCATCTCCTCGCTGACCCGACCACCTTAAGAGGTTGTGTAGGGGGAAATCACCCTAGAATCCATCATCTCCTTGCCGAACCACCACCATAAGAGGCCTCCAAGGGGGAACCCCCTGACTCCATCGGCTCCTTATTGACCCCACTGCCTTATGTTGCTGCGCAGGGGGAATCCCCCCCCCCCCCCCCGACTCCATCGGATCCTCGAAGACACTTCCACCTTATGTGGAAATGCAGGGGGCACCCGTCCTCCGACTCCATCAGCTCCTCACCTACCCTACCACCTTAAGAGGCCGCACAGGGGGCATCCACTCCAACTCCATTGACTCCTTGCCGACCATGCTGCTTTAAGAGGCCGTAGAGAGGGAATCCACCCCTGACTCTGTCAAATCCTCTCCGGCCCCTATTCCTTAAGAGATGACACAAGGGGCATCCTCCCCTGACTCCCTCAGCTCCTTGCTGACCTCGCTGCCTTTAGAGGCCTCCCAGGGGGCATCCTCCCCTCGACATTATCATATCCTCACCGATTCTGCTAGCTTATGTGGCTGTGCAATGGGCATCTGCCCCCCGACTCCATTGGATCATAGCCAACCCTTCCACCTTAAGAGGTCATGCAGGGGGAATCCATCCCCAATTCCATCTGCTCCTCGCCGACCCACCACCTTAAGGGGCCGCGCAGGGGGCATCCATTCCCGACTTCATTAACTCCTCATCGACTCCACCGTCTTAAGGGACTACGCAGGGGGAATCTGCCCCCAACTCCATTGCATCTTTTCCGACCATGCCGCCTTAAGTGGCTACGTAGGGGGAACCCGACCCCAACTTCATCGGCTCCCCGATGACCCTACCACCTTAAGAGGCCGCGTTGGGGGCATCCACCCCCAACTCCAATGGCTCATCACCGACCCTGCCACCTTAAGAGGATGCAGTGGTGGAATCTTCCCCAGAATCCATCGGCTATTCACAAACCCTGTCGCCTTAAGAGGCGGTGCACGGGGCATCCACCCCTTTAATTCATCAACTCCTCCCTGACCCTACCGCCTTAAGAGGCTGCACAGGGGGTATCCTCCCCCCAACTCCCTTAGCTTCTCACCGACCCCACCGCCTTAAGAGGCCACGCCGGGGGTATTCGACCCTCAACTCCATCAGCTCCTCATTGAATATTCCACTTTAAAAGGCCACATAAGGGGAAAATTCCCCCTGACTCCATCATCTCCTCATTGACTCAGCCACCTCCATGAGGCTATGCTGGGGGAATCTTCCCCCAACTCAGTCGGCTCCTTGCTGACCCCGCCGCCTTAAGTGGCCATGCAGGGGGAATCCTCCCCCGGCTCCTTTGGCTCATCGCCAATTCTACCACCTCAAGATGCTGCACAGGGGGAATCTTCCCCCCAACTCTATTAGATCCTCACCAACTCTGGTGCATTATGAGGCCGTGTAGGGGGAATCCGCACCCGAATCAATCGACTCCTCCATGACTCTGCCACCATATTTGGCCGCACATGGGGCATCTAATCTTGAATCCAGTGACTCCTTGTAGACCCCTCCGCCTTAAGAGGCCATGCTAGGGGCATCCGAACCCAACTCCATCAGCACTTCATCGACCCCATTTCCATCAGAATCCACTATAATGGTCCTCTCCACACCACTATCATCATGCATGATAGTCCTCCCTGTCTCCATCATCAGCAACTGCGGAGGTGGTCCATGAACCACTACCATTCGACATAATTTTTATCCCCATCCTCCACACCAAACATCATGGAGGTCCTCTATATGCATCAACAACGTTTCCCTAACTTATGATATGACGCTCCAGGTTTCTACGCCTTCTGGGGCCCTTCAACCCATTGTACCAATGATCCAGGATTTGAATTCTTTCGGGATCCATCTCCCCATCGCACCGACAATCCTGGCTTACACCCCTTCCAGCCTCCATCGCCCCGTCATACCGATGCTCAAGGATTCTAGGACTTCTGGGCTCCATGGTCCCCATCATACCAACGTCCATGATTCCACACCTTTCAGGCTCTATCACAACATCATACTGACGCCCCTAGGTTCCATGCCTTCCACACTCCATCGCCCCGTCATACTAACGCTCCATGATTCCATTCCTTTCAAGCTCCACCACCCACATCGTATCAACACTCTAGGATTACATGAAATACGGGACCCGCTACCCCCGTCATATCGAAAATCTAGGTTTCCATGCCGTCCAAGCTCCATTAACCTATAAAACCAAAGATCTAGGGTTTCATGCCTTCTGGGCTACATCTCCCCATCGTACCAGTGCTCTAGGATTTCACGCCTTCCGAGCTCCATCACCCCGTCATACCAATGACCCAAGATAACATTCCATCTAGGATCCATCGCCACATTGTACTTATACTCCACACTTCAATTTATTTTGGGCTCCATTTCCCTCATTGTACTGATATCTATAATTCCACACCTTTTGGGCTCAATTTCCCCATGATACCGGCACTCCAGCCTTCCATGCCTTTCGAGCTCAAATCGTTATGTCGTACCAAATCTATAGGATTCCATGCTTTCTGGAATCCATCTCCCCATCATACCAACACTCCATGCTTCCACACCTTTCGGTCTCCATCACCCAGTAGTATGGATGCTCTAGGATTCCACGCCTTCCGGGATCTATCACCCCATCGTACTGATGCTCTAGGCTTCCATGCCTTCCAGGCTCTATCACCCAGTCATACACCTGAATGTGGTAGAGATATTCTTTCCTCTACCAAAACAATCCTCGTGGTTCTATGTCCTAGTTTCACGACATTAAAATGCACAACAACCATTGTCTTGGTCGAATGATGATAAACTGCGGGACAACATCTTGGTCACATGGGGTAAAACTGTAAAAAATGCTAGTCAAATTTATGTGACCAAAAACCACAACAACCATGGTCAAATATATGTGACCCTAAATGCTATCCATCACTCATTCTAGCTACCCAATGTTAAACTATGCACTATGTCTGATCTCTATGACCTTAAACTAAGAACCTTTGGTCCAAGAAATAAGACGTTAAACTATTTGAAACCCCACGATTTGTTACTATGAGTCCATATACTTCATCCACTGACACTCTCCGATGCGATGTGGTGTAGGAACCATAGTGTTGGACTCTAAATAGACATAATCTCAATCCATATCTAAACTTCATAGCGCCCCTTTTATTTGGATCCACACCTTCCTTCATGTCTGAAGGCTCCCCCTAATAGACTGGTCTCATGCCACATTGGCTCACCTACCGTCTTGGGAAAACGCCTAGAAAGACTTCACATGACATTTTGCGACAGGTCCCGTGTTTTGAAAATGGTCAGCGGTCAACCCTTATTTGTTTGTCTTCATCCTTGGTAACAGTATATGGATCCTGTGTTTTGAACATGGTCAACACATATCCTCCACCATTATACCACCATCATTACGATTCAGATATCATATGCTATGATTCACCCTTTTTCATCTCTCTATGTTTAGGTGGAACTCTAACACCCTTGGTGTCACCCTTCCATGCATCCTTTCATATCTAATAAGTGGGGCAGTGTCACTGGGATATTCCCGGCCTGACATCACCATTCCCCTTTCTGTGTGCTTCCATGTGTTAGGAAAATCCCTTCATTAAATATTGTCTTCCACACTGAGCATGACAGACGTGGGATTAGTAGTTTTTGTAGGATGTGTACTAATATGGTTGAGTGGCATAGACGTCTTCGTCCCGCACAACATAAAACTAAATTATCATCCGTCGTGATGTTAAACTACTCATTATCATCCTTCATGATGTTAAACCTCAATATAGTATGTCATGACATTAAAATTAGAATTGTCATCCCACATGCCAATAAACTACAAAATTTTCAGAGCTCTAGGACCCTAAACTAAGATCACCACCATCCTCATCGAAGTACATTAAACTATGTGATCCATCCAAGGTGAAGAACGTAAAAATACCCAGCACTCATCGTGCATGATAATAAACTGCAAAATGTTTTGAGCTCTATGAACATAAACTAATATCACCAACATAATCATCACACGACATTAAATTGTGTGATTAATCCAAAACTGATGGACACAAAACCACTCAGCACTTGTCATGCATGACAATAAACAGAAAACTGGCTGGGACATCTTGTTCTTGGCCCACCCTCAGGTCCCTCAGCGATTTCGGGCCACTAGACCAAGTTCTCATCTTGGATTGTATGATGTGGTGTGGACTCCATGTCCTCATTCACGTCAGAAAATGTTGGTCAGGCCTCATACATCCCCTTGAGACACCCCTCCATCTATTATCATCTCCCCAAGACATTAAACTACACAGGTCCCACCATTCTTTATGTGTCCCATCATTTGGGTTTCTGACATTATTCATATATAAAAGGACCCTTGAATGGCATGGATTTTTTGGCTAAGGGTTGTCCTACAATTTCGGGCCAATTTATTCAAGGATCTCTAGTGACATATTGATACATTTTCTGTGTTGCGAATATGGTCAATGGTCGATGCTCAATTGTTTTCCCCCATCATTGGTCACTCATTACATATACTATGTTGTGAACATAGTCAGAATTTATCCTCTATCATTATTTCCATCTTGTGGTATCCCACATAATAGGCATGGTGTTTCACCCTTTCTACACATCTGTCCTATGCACATGACATTAAAATGGTCATCTATGGTCTAAGATCTATGACTTTAAACTGAGATCAACATTGTCCTCACTACAAGACATTAAACATGAAACGAGTTCTAACATTCAATCCATGGCCCAGCCTGAGGTCCCTCGACCTTCTCAAGCCCCAAGACCAAGTTATCACTTAGGATTGTATGGTGTGGTATGGGCTTATGTCCACATTCACATCGGGTTACTCACTGTTCCATACACATCCCTCATTGAGATACCTTTACTATATCTACATCCTTGCTGCATGACATAAAACTACACCACATCCTCCATAACTACGTGTGGCTTGATTCCCATTCTTTTGGGATATGTAGGACTGCCCGAGCATATAGTCTTCAGGTCCAGCCCTATTTCTTAGAAACCACCTCATCTTTCTAGACCCTGGCCTAAATTTCTCTAGAGGAGGTACATGGTATGGTATGGACTCTTTGTCTTTAGCCGTGTCTGATTTGTAATAACCATACCACCAACTCCTCCCTCCTGAGAGATCATCCTTCCATAGTTCTACACTCATCTATTCGATTCATATGTTCTTATGTTGGGACCCTCGAACCTCATTGGGAATTCCTTAATGTGCCCGTCAGTACATTGTTTTAGGACCAAGAGTGCCATATTGTACCTTGAAAATATCTCGCCCATACTCCAGCTTCATGTTCCAGATCATTTGGGATATCATCATATTTCAAATCATAAAGGGCCCCTGAATGGTATAGATACATAGCCTAAGTTCTCTCCTATCATTTTGGGCCAACGTACTTGAGGATCATGAATGAAAATATGATACAATTACTACATTGCAAATATGTTCAGCAGTCGACGCTCATTTGTTGTTTCCATTTCAGGTTACACGATATGGATATTGTTTCTAGAACAGGGTGAACAGTTATGCTCCATCATCACACCACCCCCATCTATACTATAATATTGGTTGTAGGATTCATATACATTTCCACTCCACCATTTCCAAGTTGAATTTCAACACTCTTGGAACTATCGCTCAGTGTTCGTTTTCACGTTAGGAGGAAAAATCCACGGTGAGGCATCATTCGGGGACCCACATTGATTTTCCCATTGCATGTATTCCATGTGTTTCAAAGACCTTCTCCGACCTTGTTTCCCACATCAATCATAACTCATGTGGGATTAGGGATTCGGTTAAGGTTTCCTCTTGTTTGGAAGAGTCTCGTTTCACCTATGGTCCAAGTTCTAAGACCTTAAAACTAGGATCTCTTCACATCCATTTCATGTGATGTTAAACTACATGATATGTTCTATAACAATGTGTGGATTGATTCCAATACTCATGGGATTCATAGGAATTCTCAGACATTCCATCTGTAGGTCCAACTGCAGGAATCTTAAATGCTTCTCCCCTTTTTTATCCCCCTGGATTGAACTCTTTTGAGAACAAGTGGTGTGGTGAGTACCTCTTGGGTTCTCATTCATGTCGGGTTTTTCCATAGCCACATCATGTGCCTCTCTTGCCTTTTCCCAACCCATTCCGAGTTCTAAGACCCTAAAATAATATCTCCCTATGGGAACTACATGTCGGGTTTGGATACTTCTACACCCTACACACATTCCATCAAAAAATATCCCCTCTTAATGGTCAACTCTATGAACTTTAGTAAGGAGTGTGTGACCCAAGAACCCTTTTTCTCGGAAAGGGATTCAAGTACCTCTATCTGACACATCTCATTTCCATTCTCAAATGTGGCATGGTAAAGAGTCCAAGGTATGGAATTTTCACTTAAACATCCCTCATTTCATTTCAATGCATCATAAGACCTATATTAGTATCTCTATCCGCTTCCACATATAAAAGGGACCCCCTTTATAGCTTGGTCTCATGCCACATTATCTTACCTATTGTCTTGGGCCAACGCCCCTAAAGACCTTGGACAACATATGCGATAGGTCTCATGTTTCAAATATGGTTAGAAGTCAACCGTCATTTGTTTGTCCCCATGCCAAGAAAATTTAGAGAGGATATTATGTTTCGAACATGGTCAACATTTATCCTCTATCATTAAACTATCACCACTATGATCCAGATCACATGTGTCATGATTCACATCGGTCCACTCCCTTATGTTCAAGTGGGATTTCAACATAGTAGTCTTTACCCCTTCATTCATATAGGCGTGTTAAGTAATCAGGTCGGTATTAATTGGATTACATTCACCTAGAGTCCCATTTCCCCTAATGTGTGCCTCCTAGTACTAGGAAAGTCCCATCACTCTCCTTGTTTCCCACTTCGAGCACAACTCGCTTGGGCATAGTGGTTTTTGTAGGATGTGTACTGGTGTATCTAGACTACATATTCCCTTCGTCATTCGTGACATTATACTGAACTCTTATAACTACATGTGGCTTGATTCTCATCCTCATTGGATACATAGTAATGCCCAGACAACCCGTCTTTGGCCTCGCCCAGTTTTCACCTTCAGTCCCCCGACCTAAGGATTCTCCTGAGAGCGTGTGGTGTGGCATGGAATATTATGGTCCTCATTTACGTCGGGGTATGTACCACACCACACATTTCATTTTTGGGCATCCATGTCCTCAAAAAATGAATTTAAACCATGGCTCCTACCCTGAACACGTTTAGTATGCCCCATGATAATTATGGAATGTGTCAGCTTTCTTTCTAGAGAGGATTCCCTCTACCAGCATCGGTATCTAACCATGATGTGCCCAAGACTAGATGTGGCTTGATTTTCATCCTGATGGGATACATAAGAACAACTAACCACTTTTCTTTGGGCCTATCTTAACATTCAAATTTGGTTTAGTGACCTAAAAAACATCCTCTGGGGATACGTGGTGTAGTGGGGACTCCTTATGTCCTCATTTATGTCAGGTTTATAGCTTCTGTATCACATACTCCTTTCATGGGATCTCCCCTTTCACTACTTTTCCTACCATATGATGTTAAACTACATGATTTCACATGTCCTCAATGAATGACACAAAACTGTGGTTCTACCCTAAAAAAGTTCCGGATGATCCCTGTTAATAATGGGATGCGTCAGTTTCCTCACCAAAGAATATTCTTTCTACCATCTTTGGCCTTCGGCCATTCCAGACATAATAAATATGTTTGTCTTGATTCAAATAATCATGGGATACATAGAGACACCTAGGAAATTCACCTTGGGCCCAACCCTGGGGTCATTAACCCTTCTGGCCCCTCAACCCCAAACTTGGTCAAGGTAGTATAACCTTTAAAATATGGGCATCGTTCTCACTACAGGACATTTAAACTATGTGTCTATCATCCTACTTAATCTGAAAAAAACCACAAGTCATTCCAAGTCCTTACAAGAGAGGTACTATTCAGAAGTAGATATGATACCTAACCAGACCGATGTGCTCACCTAATGTGTATTCACTGCCATGGAGTAATTTCAGGAGTGTTGGACTATATTTGAGCAACCCAACACTCCACCCTCCACACTTTGTGTTCCATTGTTTTAGACTCTTTTTCCTCTTTCACATATTAAAGAACCCCCTAACAGTATAGATGCTCGGACTATGGATCACCCAATATCATGGGCTAACATTCTAGAAGACTAATGGATGACATTTTGAGTCAGGCCCCGTGTTTCGAACTTGTTCAGTGGCCAGCCCACATTTGTTATCCCCGTTTCAGGCTAATAAAATAATGATACTATGATTCAAACATGGTCAATAATTACCCTTCATTGTCACGCCATCCCTATAGTGTTCCTAATTTTGGGTATTGTGATTCACACCTTCCAATCCCCTACGTTTGGATTAATTATAACACCCCTGGTGTAACCACACTCGTGTACTAGAGCACACTAGGAAAAAAATAATTAAAACGTTTTAAGAGATTCATTCTCAAGTTAGCCTCCCTCTTTCTTCCAAGAAATCATAATCGTCTATTCAGAGATCCCCATTCTTCATCAAAAATCCCTCTTTTAGGATTCTCCCAGTGGAGAATGATGTCCCATCCCGATCCCCTCACACATTCCATTGTTTTGCACTGTCATACAGGTGAACGACCTTTTATTATTTCTTTTTTCCTACACTGATAATAGCTCATGCGGTATTAGAGATTTATTTGTCTATTTTCTCTATGCGATCGATATGTAATAGACCCTGTGGAATGCATTTTCCTCAGTTGTTTCCTCAGAATGCGGTCTGCCTCACCCTCTGCATCCTCGTTGGATCCCATTCTTATGGGGGGTCATTTGTTCTCATTTGAAAAATCATCCCCCAAATATTCATAATGCTTCCATACATGATCCAAGATCATAGCCAATTTCGTATGCTTCGATTTGACTAGTTTTAGAACCCGAATGGAGTTACAGATTATTAATTATGGGCATTTGAAATTGGGTTAGAAAACTGGTTTGCAGAGCCCATTCATGAAGCTCCCTCCCCGATTACGAAGCAGAGGAAACTTGAACGGCCCCTCTGCGAGCGTCTCAAATGTAGATGACGGTCAACACTATGATTACAGAGAATGTGGTAGAACTTGACTGGATCCTCCATGAGCGTCGTGAAGGTTGATGATGGTTGACTCTGTGGTTATGATGAACTTGAGGTAACTTGACTGGAGCCTCTACGAGTGCCGCTAAGGTCGATGATGGTCATCTCCGCAATTACGAGAAACTTGAGGGAAATCCCTCTGGTTTTGGAGCATGATTTCTATTGCACCATGTTTCTATCTTCGCGGCATGCATTTATGCTCCACTGCATGCTCCACCGACCTCCATCGACACGAAATAGTTGGCTCACCCCCCTTTATAAGCATGGTCACACTACCCCTTGGGCGGTCTCTCTACCATTACGTAGAGTTCCGATGCACCGTGAAGTGATGCCCTTCAAAAAGGGATCCACCCTTTGCAAAGGAGGGAGCTCCATCAGGTTTCTCAAGGCTCCATAAGCTTCTTTCCTTTGCGAAGCTGCTTCGTGAGATCCCATGCTCAGCGAGCACCTTCCCTGCTTGAAGCTGCTTCAGGATACCCCATGCTCCGCGAGCACCATACCTCTGTGAAGCTACTTAATGAGGCCCTATCCTTCCTTCCCACAGGTCCATACCGCGGGTGCGGCACCCCTGCCACTACACTCAGGATCAGCACCAGGCAGTGGTCCTAGCCATTCTAGCTGTTCCCTTCGATTCCATCACTGTCCCCCATGAAAAATGGAGAGTCGCACTATGAACTTTTCATGCTGTGATGTCAGAATTTTACATTGCGACCTTATGTGCACCCACCTTCCACCTATGAAATGCCATTATTTTAGATACTCCTTCACAGACCATGAAACACATTGAGTCGACATATTCCTCTTGGTTCATTTCCCATAACGTTAGTTGAGATTCGCATCATCAAATTCTCAAGTACCTTATGTTGAACCATTCCTCATGCAACTCATCCAAAACCCTTCACCTGACTTCTATACCAGGCTGAACTAGAAAGAGACGCTCTGGAGTAAGTCCCAACACCATCCATTGTTAGGCGCCTTATGCCTCATTGTCCTCTCTACATGACTGTAAACTATAGTCCACACTATGTGAAAAATGAAGGATGCCTCTTTATTCAAACGAGAGATGACTTATGCACCAATCATGAGATGCCAATAGTACTCTCTACATGACTATAAACTATAGTGCACCCTATTTGAAAAATATAAAATGCCTTTTTCTCTAAAAAATAGGTTCTTTATGCACCAAGCATGAGATACCAACAGTCCTCTCTATGTTAATTTATACTATATTTCTCCCTATGTGAATAACATATGATACCTCTTGATCCCATCAAGAGATTCCTTATGCACTAAGCATAAGAATCCAACAATCATTTCTGCATTACTATAAACTGTAGTACAACTTATGTGAAAAATATAGGATCCTCTTGGTATAAACAAGATATACCTTATGCACCAAGCATAAGATGTTAATAGTCCTTAATATATGACTTTAAACTAGAAAATTCCCTATCATTCAGTAATAGGATGCCTCTTATTCCAAATAATAGATTCCTTATGCTCTAATTTTAGTGGAATAATTTCAAGAGTGTTGGAATCCATTCAAAAAATCTAGCACTACACCTCACAATTTGTGTGTACTTTATTTGGATCTTCAACATCTTTCATGTCTGAACGGACCACCCAATGGCCTGGTCCCATGTCGCCTCAGCACACCTACCATCATGGGCCAATGCGCTGGAAGACTTTGGACAACACTTCGAGTTAGGTTCAATTGTGTAGAGGTGTAAGCCCCAATTATATGCCTCATCCCACCTTTGAGTTGGGATACCCTCATGTCTAGACATGAGGAAGACATTATGGGAAGCTCCCTTGCATAATCTCCAATCATCTATTGTCTCTCCTTAGCGACACTCAGGCATCATCTTTGCTTATTCCCCATCCACCATTGTGGCTCCTTAGCGGCACCCGAGAAGCATCCATGCGTAAGCCCCATCCACCATTACCACTCCATAGCAGCACCTAGGTAGTTTTATTGCACAATCCCTATACACCATTCTATATTATTAGCGGCACTCTGGAAACTACCATGCATAATCCCCATACACCATTGCCACTCCATAGAGACACCTGAGCAGCGTCCATGGGTAAGCACCATTCACCATTGTTGCACCTTAGTGGCACCCAGGCAGCATCCATACATAAGCCCCCCTCACCATTGTCACTCCATAGCAGCACCCAGGAATCTCTCTTGCATAAGCCCCATTCATCTATTGTCTCTCCTTAGAAACACCCGGGAAGCATCTAGGAATAATCCATATTCACCATTGTCACTCTATAATGGAACCTGGGAAGCTTCCTTGCATAATCCCCATCCACAATTGTCACCCCTTAGCAGCACCTGCGAAGCATTCATGCCTAAGCCCCATTCATCATTGTATGTTCTTAGCAGTACTCAGGCAGCGCCCATGTGTAAGCCGAATCCACCATTTTCCTTCCTCAGAATCACCCGGGCATCATCCATGGTTAATCCCCATCCTCCATTGTCGCTCCTTAGTGTCACCCGGGTAGCGTCCATGCATAATCCCCATCCACCATTGCTTCTCCTTAGCAGCACCTAGGCAGTTTCCATAAAAAATCCCCATCCAACATTTCCATTCATTAGAGGCACCTCGATAGTGTGTAACACCGAAACCCCAGTTACCTAGAGTCAGTGCAATATTACATAACATTGGCATGATACAAGGAATAATGTCCCAAAATACCAATCAGTTTAGTATCCTTTGAAGTAATAGATAAAAATATAAGTTTTACATTAAATTTTAAAATGAATAATTGGAAAACAATTGTCTCCTTTGAACCCATTCATATCCCTTAGACTATCCTTGCAGGCCAGTCATAATATAAGTCTTCACATCCTGGTAAAAATAAAACATTGAATGTGGTGAGCTTAGGGGCTCAGTAAAAATAAAAATATAGCATAAACATTCATAAATAAGTATAAACATTTAAGGAAATGTATAAGACTAAAACAAAATCCTTTTAAACCTAAATCAGTATAATATGGAAATGATAATTCATATAATGTCATTTACTTATTCACATGGATACTCTACTAGTCGAATAATCACATGTAATATCAATAGCCAATTTCATATTGGTGGAATGCATAATATGGAACCTCATAAGCACATATTCAAGGCCACGTTCCAAGACTAAAAATAATATTTTGTTAAGGCCTTTTTCCCATACACAATTATTTCTCATGAGACCTATCGAAGCATCGAGGAGCTATAGCAGGCTCCACTCATCACTTACTATGTCCAATGCATTCCTCATATAAAAAGGTTGAAACATAACATACATATTCATATTAAAACTATCATAAAAAATGTTAATACTTTAACCACAAACTATGAATTGTATAAAAAAACACATCCATAGTCAAACATATCACAAAACCTTCAAAACAATATGGATGATTTTATCATAAGAAATCAACATCAAACAAGTTTAAAATCCATTAAAGGATGTCGACATAGATGAAATCAAAACCATTTGAGAGAAATATATATTTCTGTTATGAAATCATTTAAAAGTCACATAATGAAAAAATAAAAAATTTATATTGAAAATATTCTTAAAATCTTTAAGGTAATCTTTGAAGGTGTTATATTTGCAGAAAATATCTGCACTTGCAGTATAAGTGACAAAATCATTCTTTACTTAATGTTGTTGAAAAGGTCATAAAAGACCTTGTTTGGAAAACAATGGAAAGATTACTTCATAAACATACTATAAAAATAAAAAAAAAGGTATAAATCACTTTAAACTATAGTAAAGGAAGTATAAAAAATGTTTTGAAATGCATTTTTAAGAAAAACATATGTGGATGATAAATATGTCCCAGTAGATACTCACGTATAAACAACTTCCGATAATAAAGAGACTGTAGAAATAAACCTTACCATGAATGTTTCCTTGATAAATGGTACTTTAACCCCCTTTATAATAGTTAAATAATTTTTAATAAATTATACAAGAACCACATACATAAATATGATATAATAGATGATCTTCTACTATTGATTTGTTAATAATATTTCAGTTGTATCATTATTTCAGGTGTTAACTGATTTGTTTTCATTTATATGTTTTTTAAGTAAGTAATGTTTTATATGGATATGATGTATTTTAATAATATCTATAATTATTTAAATCTCTTAAACATTATTTTTAATCATAAATTAAAAATTATTCTTTAATGGTTATGATGGGGAATGAATTTAATTGCGTTCGTGGAGATGGCAATCCGTACATATAGATGAATGACAATATCATTCTATTGATGGTGAAATAATTTGTAATTTGATTTTATATAATATATAAAGAATCTTTAACATGTTTTATTAATTATTTACATCAGTTATACTCAATATTTTACCCATCCAAATAATGAAGTGTATGAATAAAAAACTACACCACGACGTGGAGACGGTAAGCCGTATGTACGCACGTATGGTGACATGCCAATAATAGGATGGATAGAATAATGAATATAGTTGTAAAATATTTATAATAACATCATAGCATGTATAAGGTATTGGAGTTATTATTTTGGTAATGAAACAACAAAGAAAGAGGAAGTGGAAGGAGAAAAGAACTTTGAATGAGGTGGTGAAATTATTACTGCTTTTTCAAGAGTTTCCTTTTGAGTTGATCTAAAGGGCTATATATGATGGAATTATGATAAAATCAAGGCATATTGGTATAAGTTAGGGTAGTTTTGAGTATATTGATAAGGTTTTGGCTGAGCCAAATGGCTTTGGAGGTGTGAATTTGAGAGAAGGAGAAGTTCCCTTTTATAAGAGAGGTGAGGGTCTCTTTTATAAAATCTTGAAATATTATTTTATTATACTATTATATTCAGTTTATAATGGATCCAAAATTATTTATTTCTAATCTAAGGTGGTTATGTGTCTATAAAATCTCAACCAATAGGTTTTAGATAGGTTTTGGTAATCATATTAACCTTATATTTTAGATTTCACTCATAGTTAAATAGTTTAACTTTTACCATGTATTCTTGTATTATTATAATAAATGTTTAATAAAAATACTATAAAAATACAAGATAACCCCAAGTTATTCATTATTGATATATATAACCTTATCTATGTATTTTGTAAGAACCTTATATTTTTAGGAATATTATATCAATTAATAATATAATAATTTTTTTAAAAACTCGTTTATGTCAAATTTGACACTATTTGTTATTTTGTTTTTGTGAAAGTCATATAAACTTTATAACTTATAATTTTTTTATTAAATCTACCATAAAATGTCATATTAACCTATAAAATTTGTGGAAATCATCATAAGTCTCAATTTAAATTTATTTGGATATTTATAATATCAATTATTTTAATTGTTAATTAATAAGGAAATTACTACGTCATTATTATGTCATAAATAACATTAATTATACAATGTCTAGAAATTATAAATATAATACCATTTTATAGGAAATAGTTTTTTATTTCTAATAAATATTTAGAGTCTAATTTATCTTTTGTATAACCCTATATTAAAAATGGTTTAGTTATTAAACATTGAATTTAACAATTTTAACTCTTCTTTAAATAAAATAACAATAAATGTCCTAATCTTATAAAGGTGGACCAAAATGATCATATTTTATTCAGAAGGATTATTTGGTCAAAATAAACTTATCAAATACACTTCAGACATGTTTTTGGGTAATTATAATATCATTTTTACCTTTAATTACCCTATTTACTTTTAATTGTGGTAAATAAAAGTTCAATGTTACAATTAAACAAAAAATACTTTCATCTTATTGAACCAAATTTTACTTACCCATGACAACGATGTCTCTTGGATTTTTAAAATTCCTTTTAATGATGTGATAAAATTATGTTTTTTATAAATTTTCAAATGCTCCTAGAAGGTGGGTAAAAGATAGTAAAAATTTGAATAAAATTTTATATATATAAATTATTATAAAATGAATCCAATAAATTACGCTAAACATATCTAGGTATTATGTATTTATTTCTACCTAATATAAATTTAAATAAAATTACTAATTATTTAAATAAAAATCCAGTTTTAAAAAATAATGTCGTGTTTTCACTATTTTTTCCAAAATTGAATGTTTTTAAAAAAATACAAAAATTTTACACTAAGCTAATATTGATATTCCAAATCAAAAAATGAATTACATTTTGGGAGCTAAAATTTATAAAATTTTAAAAAGTGGGTATTACTATTCATAACTGCTAGTTTGATTGGTCATGGTGTGTTAAAACTCCAAGTTGCATACAATGTCAGCTATTGTATTATTCAAAGAGAAGCGTACCATGGAAGCTTGGGGTGTTACATTATTTCCTATGCCAAGTAATATCACCCTCAAAATTTCTATAATGTTACAGCATAAAAATATTTAGGCGGTTCTTCACCAAAAGATACATGGGTTCCAACGTTGCCCCTTCCATATTATGGTTTCTCCATAGCACTTTCACCAAATGAGTAGTTCGGTTTCTCATCACTTGTTCACTGGTATCAAGAATCTTGATAGGCTCTTCAAAATAAGACATATTAGGTTCTAGCTATATTTCTTAATAGGTGAGTACAAGTCGTCGGTTAGGCATGTATTTTCTAACAGTGATACATGGAACACAAAAAGAACTTTGGAGAAACTTGGAGGCATTTCCAAATGATAAGCTATAACTCCAATTGGTTCTAGAATTATGAAAGGTCCGATGTACCTGGGACTTAATTTTCCCTTCTTACCAAATTGTATAACACCCTTCCTCAGAGATTCCTTCATGAAAACATGATCTCCTACATGAAATTCCAAATATTTTCTTTAGTTACCAGCATAAATCTTTTTCCAACATTGATCTACTTTGATGTGGGTTTGGATAACTTTCACATCTTCCATTTTTTCCTCGAATTTTTGGGCCTACTAGTTTTCATTCACCAACATCATCTTAACAAGTTGGTTTGTGACATCTCTTCCCATATAAAGCTTTATATGGTGTCATCTAAATTTTTGAATGGAGGCTATTGTTAGAAGAAAATTCTACTAGAGGTAAATATTGATCCCACATACCTTGAAAGTCAAGTGAGAGAGATCTAAACATGTATTCTATTTATGAATATCCCATTTTGATATTCCATTAGTTTGATGGTGGTAGGCAGTGCTCAAACGAAGTTCAATATCAAAGGCCTTCTGAAGACTTTCCCAAAATCTTGATGTCAAATGGTGATCAGGATCAGAAACAATCAATAGGGGTACTCCTTGAAGTCTTACAACATCATTAATATATATTCTGTCTAAACGTTCAAGTTGAAAATATTCTCTTATATCAAGAAAATGTGTTGGATTTGTAAGATGATCAATAATGACCCATATTACATCATTCCTTCCAGGAGTCATTGGAAGCCCCATGAAAAAGTCCATCATAATTGCATCCCATTTCCACTCAGGTATGGGAAGAGGTTGCATTACTCCTCTAGGATGTTGTCTTCAAGCCTTAACCTATTTAAAAACCATACATCTTGACACATAATCAGAAATCTCCCACTTCATTTTGTTCCACCAAAAATGTTCCTTCAAATATTTATATATCTTAGTGCTACTAGGGAGTATTGAGAAATTGAAGATATGAGTATCATCCAATAATTCCATTTTTAGAATAGGTATATCAAGAACACAAAGTCTCTTCCCAAATTTGAAAATTTCATCTTCATAATGAAGTCAATCAATCTCCCATAATTCACAGATTTAATTTTCTTCTGAAACTCCCTATCATCAGTCTGAGAAATTTTTATCCTTTCTAGTAAAGATGGTTTCGCATGAATTTGAAAAATTATTGATGTTTCACCTTCCATGGTTATTACCATATCCATTTTTACTAGATCAATGATCATAGGATCCCTTTCAACTCTCATCTTGTTCAAAAGTCCACGATCATTTCTGGTCAAATCATATGTCACCTTATTTACCTTCCCCGGGTGGTAGTGTATAGTGAAATAATAATCCATGAGTAGTTAGAGCCATCTCCCTTTCCACTTGTTGTGTATATTTTTTTGATAAAATATACTTCAAGCTCTTGTGATTGGTATATATATCACATTTTTCACTATATAGATAGTGTCTTCATATCTTCAAAGAAAAGAGTACATCTGCTAACTCAAGATATTGAGTGGGATAAATTTTTCCATGAATTTTTAGCTTTCATGATGCATATTCAATGACTCTATCATTCTGCATAAGGACACAACCATTTCCTTTCATTGAATCATCACTATAAATAACAAACCAATCATTCCCCGATGGAAGAGTCAAGATAGAAGCATTGACTAATCTTTTCTTCAGTTCATCAAAAAATTCTTCACACACTTTTTTCCAAACAAATTTATCCCCTTTCTTTGTGAGCTTGTTTAATGGGTTTTCCAATCAAGAAAAATTCCAGATGAAACACCGATAATAACCTGATAAACAAATAAAACTGCGTACCTCGATTATACTCGTCAGTGCTAGCTATTCCTTGATTGCCTTGGTCTTTGAAAGATCAAGGGTGATTCTATCCTTTGAGACAATATTGACAAGAAAAGAAATCTTCTATGGCCAGAATTCACACTTTCTAAACATCCCATATTTTTTTTCTTTTAAGAGTCTTTAGTATAATTCACAAGTTATTTTCATGATCTTTGTACCTTTTGGAGTATACCAAGATATAATCAATAAATACCACTACAAAGTCATCAATATATTCCTTGAAAATTCTACTTATTAGATCCATGAGTATATAGGTTGAATTAGTTAGTCCAAAAGGCATTATTGTAAACTAGTAATGCCTGTAAGTAGTATGAAATTCTCTCTTCGGAATGTCTTCCTTCATCCCAAAAAACTGTTGATATCCAGATCGAAGATCAAATGTTGAAAAATATTGAACTCCATGAAGATGATCAAATAAATCATCATTGTGAGGTATGCAAAAGTTTTTCTTTATTGTTATATCATTGATCTCCTAGTAGTCAATACAAAACCACATAGATCCATCTTTCTTATTAACAAAATGAACATGGTCACCCCATTTAGAAACACTAGGGTTAATATATCCTTTATTACTCAATTCCTATATTTGTTTCTTTAGTTCCAAAAATTACATAGTGTCCATTCTATAAGGGGTCTTTGATATGGGCCTTTAACCTGGAATTGAATCAATGGAAAACTCAATTTCTTGCTCTGGAGGATGTCCAGGTATATCGTCTGGAAACATATCAACATATTCTTGTACAATAGGTACGTCCTCAATTTGAAAATTCTTTTCCTCACCCATAGATTTCTAATTATCTTCCTCCCCAATAATTTAATTTAGTAGGGATTCTGGGGGTGGATCTAGATAAGAATCTGATGGTGAAATTTCTTCTCTAAAGGTAAGGTACTCCTTATATTCATCGAAAATTGTACCCTCATTCTTCTTTTAATAAATTTTTTCATCATGGTTTGAATTCCAATACATACTAGGGATTCTATCAAATTCAGTCATGGGTATGATAATGAGATTTGATGATAAAGAACATTTATATGCCCTAATGGAAACTGATTCACAAAACATTGTTACAATGATAGATCCCATAGTAGTTTATACTAACAAATCCCTTGTTAAATATAATTGGAATATATATATTTTTGTAGGAAATTTGGAAGATATTAAACAATGCGATGAACTAGAATCAAATAAAGCATTGGATAAAATTGAATAAACCATTAAATTACCTACCACCACATCTTTCGGAGCTTTAGCCTCAGCTGTAGTGACCACATAATCTTGGACATTCTCCCTTGTTATTTTTTTGATGTATGTTTCTATGGAGATTAGGACATTAATTTTTATAATTACCCATTTCTCTACAATTGTAGCATTCTAAATTGATAGCCTCTTTCTTTCCATGAATCACGAGCTTGGTGGCCTTTTTCACCAAACTTATAACGGACTCTCATTCCCATCAGAAAAGTACCAGGGTGTTTCTTCCAACAATTATCATAGGATATAAATTCAACTTTTCCCTTCTTCCCCTTCTTTCTATTTCTAGAGTGTTCAACTGGTCTCTTATTTTCTTGATTTTCTTTAAAGTAGTGAGAATTATAAAATTCATTTTCTATCTTGATAGCACATGTGACAATATATTCATATGATGAGAAGGATGGTGAGAATAATTCTGGATGGAGAAATTGTTTTAACCCATCATAGAATTGATCAATCTTACTCCTTGGGTTACATATATAATCTATTACATTCCTTGTTAACCTTGTAAAGATAGCCTCATACCTTGTGACATTATCATCCTTATTTTTCCTCAGACTCAGAAATTGTATGTCCATATCTGCTCGATGGTCATGAGGAAAATATTTTTCAAAGAAGAGTTCTTTAAACTCCCTCTATTCCATATTAGATACCTCTTCTTCCTAATTTGTGTTTTTAATTAATGACCATCATTGATCTGCATCTCCCGTGATATGATAAACTTCCATGACAACTTTTCCCTTTCGCTACTCTCCAAAGCATGGAATATTTTCTCTAATGAACTTATCCATTTCTCAGAAACATAATAATTTATAGATCGATTTAATGATTTTGTTTGTTGCCTCATGAAGTGGTCAAACATTGAACCTCCTCATTGTGGATCAGGGTTCTCCATATGAGTAAGTTTATTATTCATAACCTGAGGGAGTTGTCCCGATATAGTGATAAGTTGATTAGCACCAATTGCATCACCAACTACAGTATAAGAATCTTGAGTAGAAAATAAATTCTTAAATGGATTATGTGTGTTGATATGGTTTCTATTACTTCCACTAGGAACCATTTCAAAACAATGTCATACACTAGATTAGTTTATGAATAATAATACATAATTCCAAACTAGTAAAACACTTAACATAAAATGAATAGTTTAGGGATATAATATATAATCATAAAATTTCTTTCTTTTAGGAGTTATATACTCATAAATCCTTCATAGTGTTTTGTAAAGAAAATGTGAATTATCCTAAGAATATCCCCCCAGGAGTTTCGTAACCAAGAGTGTAGCAAGGCTCGTTGCCGTGTACCATGATACCCCAGGTCTAGACCGAAACTCCTTATCAGAGTTTTCACTCCTAGGTAAACTTATTCTAGAGCCACCTCTACCTTATCGTATCTAGACAGGGATGTATTTCTTGGAAAATACACAAAATCTCTACATTACCAAAATTATAGGATGTTCTTCTATACTAATCATCAATGTATATCTTAGGGAAATGTTCTCTAATCAGTGTTTTTCTAAATCTATCTTCCAAGTTTTGTACTAAACTTTTTCTGATTCCAACAATAACACTCCAACCCTAGTTACCCAGTGTTGATGAATTATTACATAACATTGGCATGATACAAGGAATCATGTCTCGAAATACCGTTCAGATTAGTTTCTTTGGAAGTACTAGATACAAACATAAGTTTTAAATTACATTATAAAATGATAAACAACAACAAAATTGTCTCCATTAAACACATTTATATACCATATAATATCTCTGTAGGTCAGTCATAATATACCTATTCACATCCTGTGAAAAATAAAACATAGAAAGGGGTGAGCTCAGGTGTTCAGTAAGGATAACAATATAGCAAAAGCTTTCATACCTAAGAATAAACATTTAAGGTAACTTATAAGACTAAAACACAATCCTTCTAAACATAAACTTCAGTATAGTATGGGAAAGATAAATCACATAATTCCATTTACTTATTCACATGTACACTCTACTAGTCGAATAATCACATGTAATATCAATAGCCAATTTCATAATAATGTAATGCAAAATACCGGATATCATAACAACATAGTCAAGCCCTTGTGCCAAGACTACAAATAATATTTTGTCAAAGCCTTGTTCTAAGACACTAGTTTGTCTCATGAGACCTATCGATGCATCGAGGAGCTATAGCAGGCTCTACCCATCACTTACTACGTCTAATTCATTCTTCATATGGAAAGGATAAAACATAACATAAACATTCGTATTAAAAAGAGCATACAAAATATTAATACATTAACCATAAACCATGAATTGCATAAAATAACACATACACAATCAAACATATCACAATACCTTCAATATAATATGGAATATTTTATCATAATAAGTAAACTTCAAACAATTGTAAAATCCATCAACGGATGTTGATATATATAAAATCAAAACAATTTGAGAGAAATATCTCTTTATATTTTGAAATCATTAAAAAGAGACAGAATTATAAAATAAAAAATTTATTTTGAAAATATTCTTATAAAATTTTATGGGAAGCTTCAAAGTTGTTATAATGGTGGAAAATAGCTGCCCTCACTGTATAAGTTAAAAAAAATTCTTTCCTTAATATTGTCAAAAAGGTCATAAATGACCTTGTTTGGAAAAAAATGGAAAGATTCCATTATAAACATCTTATAAAAAGTAAAATAATGGTATAAATGACTTTAACCCATAGTCTATGAAATAGTAAAAATGTTTTGAAATACATTTTTATGAAACAATAATGAGATGATAAAGAGGTCCTAGTAGATACTCATGTATAAACAACCTCAAATAATAAAGAGATTGTAGAATTTACCATTACGTTGAACTCTTCCTTGATGGAGGGTAATATAAAATATTTTATAATATTTAAATTATTGTTATTAAATTATAAAATAACTACATACATAAATATGATATCATATATGACCTTCTAATATTTCTTTGTTAATAATATTTCAGTAATATCATTATTTCGGGTGTTATCTGGTTTTTTTCCTTTATATGTTTTGTTATGTAAGTCTTTTTTCATGTGGATAGGATGTATTTGATTCATATATAGAATTATATTAAGTTCTTAGAAGTTATTTTTAATCATAAAATGAAAATTATTTTTTGAATGGTTATGATGGGGAATGAATTTCACCGCCTTCATGGAGATGGTAATCCGTACGTAGGCACGAGAAACAATATCATTCCATTGATGTTGAAATCAAATATAATTTGATGGAATTTAATTTATACAGAATCTTTAACATGTTATATTTATTATTTACATCAATTATACCCATTATTATAACCATCCAAGTAATGAAGTGTTTGAATAACAAACTACACCATGACGTGGAGACTGTATGTTGTTCGTACGCATGTATGATGAATTTTCATTCATAGGATGGATAGAATAATGAATATGGTTGTACCATATATATAATAAAATCATAGTATATATAAGGTATGGATGTTATTATTTTGGTATCGAAACAACAATGAAAGAATAAATGGAAGAAGAAAAGTACTTTGAAAGAGGTGGTGAAATTATTACCTCTTCTTCGGGTGTTTCCTTTTGAGTTGATCAAAAGGGCTCCATAGGATTAATTTATAATAAATATAAGGAATCTAGGTTGAATTTATGGTATTTGGGAGGATATTGAAGAGGGTTTGGATGAGCCAAATGGCTTTGGAGGTGTGATTTTGAGAGAAGGGGAAGTACCCTTTTATAAGAGAGGTGAGGGTCACTTTAAGAAAAGGTTGAATTATTATTTTATTATACAAATTATATTCGGTTAATAATGGCTCCAAAATAATTTATTTCGTGTCTAATGTGGGTATGGGTCAAAAAAAATCAATCAATTGGTTTTAGATAGGTTTAGGTCACCATATTAACCGTATCTTTTAAATTTAACTCTTAGTTAAATAATTTATCTTTTACCATGTATTCTTGTATTATTATAATAAATGGTTAATAAACATACTATTCAAATTCAAAAGAACCCCAAGTGGTTAATTATTGATATATATTATCTTATCTACATCCTTTGGTATAACCATAGATTTTTAGAAATATTATATCAATTAATAATATAGTATTTGATTTAGAAACACATTTATGTCAAATTTGACACTATTTGGTATTTTGTTTTTGTGAAAGTCATAAAAACATTATAACATAGAAAAAATTTATTTAATATACCTTAACAATTCATATTAACCAATAAAATTAGTGGAATTCACCATAAGTCTCAATTTACATTTTTATGGATATTTTTAATATAAATTATTTTAATCTTTCATTAATTATGTATTTACGGCATCATCATTATGTCATAAATAAATATAGTTATTTAATATCTAAAAAATAAAAAAATACCATTATGTAGGAAATATTTTTATATTTCTAATGAATATTTATATTCGAATTTATCTTTTGTATAACCCTATATTAAATATGGTTTAGTTATTAAACATTGAATTTAACACTTTTAACTCTTCTTTAAATAAAATAATAATAAATGTCCTAATCTAAGAAAATTGGATCAAAAGGATCATATTTTATTACTAAGGTTTATTTTTGTTGATATAAACTTACCTAATAGAATTATGATAGGTTTTACAGTAATTATAATATTATTTTTACCTTTAATTATCCAATTTACTTTTAACCGTGGTAAATAAAAGTCAAAAGTTACTATTAACCAAAAATTATTTTCATCTTACTGAAACACATTTTTCTTAAAGATTTCAACCATGTTTCTTTGATTTTTGAAATTCAATTCACAGATTTGGTAAAATTACGTTTTATGCAAATTTGCGAATGCTCCTAAAAGGTGGGTAAATGACGGTAAAAAGTTCAGTAAATTTTTTTATATCTAATATTGTTGAAAAATGACTCTGATTAATTACATTGAAAATATATAGTTATTATGTATTTTTTTACCTAGTATAAATTTAAATAAAATAACTAATTATTTAAATAAAAAGGCGGTTTTAAACAATAGCAAAGTGTTATCACTATTCATTAAATAATGGGAAGTCTTCAAAACATTACAAAAAATTTACCCTAAGCTAATATAGATATTACAAATCCAAAAATGTAGTCCGTTTTGAAAAATAAAATTTATAGAATTTCAAAACATGGATATTACTATTCATAATGGCTAGTTTGACTGGTTGTGGTGTGTTAAAACTCCAAGTTAGGTACAATGCAAGCTATAGTATTATTCAAAGAGAGTCATACTATAGAAGCTTGGGGTGTCACAAAACATCCATGCATAAGCCCCATTACCCATAGCCGCTTCATAGAGGCACTCATGAAGCTTCCATGCGTAAGCCCCATTCACGATCCTTTTTGGTAGCACATTTGCACCATGATCGTCAGGTCTCTTTTTGCCTCTTGTTTCTCACACCAAGCATGACTCACATGAGCTAAGTGTTGACAGTGACCATGAAATCCTACCAAGGACACCCTAGAGTGTAAGAACGAAACCATTATGAACTATGGGGACTTTGATCCTTTTCAAGGCAGGGTACGTAGGAAGCCTCCCTAGTGGTTCAATCCCAACACCTATTGGTCCCAACCCCCTTCTTGTCGGTTCTCCAATACTATTCTGAACTACGGGAACTTTGATACTTTCCAAGGTAGGGTATGTAGGAAGGCTCCCTAAGGTTTAATCCCAACACCTATTGGTCCTGACCCCCTTCACATCAGTTCACCCACACCATTCTAGAACTACATAGACTTTGATCCTTGCCAAGGCAAGGTACATAGGAAGCCACCATGAGGTTTAATCCAAACATCTATTTGTCCCAACCCCCTTGACATCGGTTAACCAAGAATCATGAACTTTGTGGACTTTGATCCTTCCCAAGGCAAGGTACGTAGGAATCCTCTATGAGGTTCAATCCCAACACGTACTGGTCCTGAACCCTTTACATCGGTTCACCAAACACTTCTGAACTATATTAACTTTGATACTTGTCTCCCAGGAAAGGTATGTTGGAAGCCTCCCTGAAGTTCATGACCAATACCCATCGGTCCTGATCACTTTACGTCAGTCTATCCTAGTCCCACCTGACGTTAAACTATACGCCCTGTTTGTTCCAGCAGGACATTAAACTGTAGCCATTCGAACTATGTGGTCTTTGATCTTTGCAAGGTGAGATATGTTGGAAGCCTCCCTGAGGTCCAACCCCAACTGGGTGTAAGCCATTGTGTTCCACAAACAATGGTAAGCCTTTGTGTACCCTAATAAGCAGAAATCCATTATAATCCCCCAATCAGTGGTAAGTCATTGTGTACCCCAACCAGTGGTAAGCCAGTGTAGTCCCCCAATTGAAAGTAAGTCGTTGTAGTCCCTTTTGTTTGGACCCACATCTCTAGTCCACCCTCATTGATTTTGAACAACCTCAGGCTACAAACGACACATAATCCCCAATATATCATTGGTTCATTGTCTAATGTGTGAACCTTGATTATATTCCCCCTTCCTGAACTACGTGAACTTTGATTCCCTGGCATGAGGATACGTATGAAGCATCCTTGCGGTTCAATCCCATCACTCATGGCTCAACCTGGTCTCTCCCAAGTGCCTATGTGTTTCTGGAAGGATATAACCAATCCAGAGTATCCATTTCCTCCTAATCCCATCCATGCATCCATTATCATAGTCCACCTCCTCAGGTGTCCCATCACCCCACAGAACTACACAGACATTGATTCTCTACAACATGGATACATAGGAAGCTTCTATGAGGTTACAGACCAATGATACCATCTACTTCATGACTATTTCATATCATTCCCCCTCTAATTTATTCAGCTCTCCAAACCCCAACGTAATTCTTACCTGGGCCGCCCCATCTACATGAGATCATACCATTCATCCCAGCATCACTCCTTGCAGCACCTGGGACACTAACCATGCATAATCCCCACACAATTTATAACCATCACTACTACAAAAACGGGCAAGCAAAGCGCTACCTTTATCAGCGCTAATCAAAAAGCGCTGATAAAGGATAATCTTTATCAGCGCTATTTAAAAGCGCTGATAAAGCCACCCTTTATCAGCGCTAAAATTTAAGCGCTGATAAAGGGGGGATTTATCAGCGGTTTTCTAGCACTGTTAAAACTTGTCTCCCATTTTATTAAAAGGAGGCCGACAGTCTCCTCTTTTTTATCGTGCCCTAAGCTCTCGCGGGACTGTACCCTTGCGACTGCTTCCTCCCCCCGATCTTCCCTTTGCCGGACCTCTGCCGTACTCCTTCTCCTTCTTCTCGACCCTCTTCCGCGGATCTTCCTCCCTTCCGAACCCTACTCCTCCTCTTCAACGGTTGGCGGCTCCTCCCTTGCACCCCTACTCCAGCGGTCGCGTCTTCCAGGCAGCGCAGAAGGCTCCCTCACCTCTTTGGACTTCCGATTTCTTCACCCAAGGTATGTGGATGCCCTAAATATTGTTTTGCAGTGTAGTTTGTTATGTGGTTGTCATTTATTTGTCGCCTCTACTTCCCCTCCTCCCTCTTTTCAGACTGAATCAATGTTATTCACTCTACTCCTGGTGATGATTTTTTTGCATATGTTTTCTCTTATTCGTTCTTCAAATCTGCTACTGCTGTGTGTTTTTTTATTTGATTTTCCTTATGTTAGTAATGTTTATTTCTACTGCATCATGAATTTACTCTACTTTAACTTCAATTGGTTCTGTTACTGGTGTTGATAGTGAGTCACATTAGGGGGGGCTGGTTTGCAGGGTGTGTGAGGGGGGGCTGGTGTGTGCAGGGGTACGGGATGGGTAGGTTTGTTGTGTGCAGGAGGGGGGAGGGGAGGGGGCAGGGAGTGCAGGGGGAGAGGGTTGTTTTGTTGTATGGGGTACAGGAGGGGGGAGGCTGGTGTTCCTGGGGGAGTGGGACAGAGGGTGCAGGGGGCTGAAATTTTTTGTGCAGGGGGGCTGAAATTTTTGTGCGGGGGGGGGGGGGGTCTGGGTTTTTTGTGCAGGGGTGTAGGAGGGGGGAGACTGTGTAGGGGGGAGGGGGAAGGGGGAGAGGGGTGTTGTGTTGTACAGGGTACAGGAGGGGGGGGGGGGCTGGTGTGCCTGGGGGAGGGGGCTGAGGGTGCAGGGGGAGGGGGCTGAAATTTTTGTGCAGGGGGGATGGTTTTTTTGTGCAGCAGGCTGGTGCAGTGCAGGGGGTCCATCGGGTTGGGTCTAGGGGGGTTGGGTTTGAGTGGATGGTTCGGGTCCGTTGGGTTGGGATGGGTTGCATTGGTTTGGGTCGGGTTGGGTCGGGTTTACACATATAACCCGACCCAAACTGACCCGACCCTCGATGAGTTGGGTTGGGATGGGACCTTCGGGCATGCGACGGGTAACCCGACCCCACTGGGTCGGGTTGGGTCAGGTTGGTTACTCCGGAAGCTTGTGACCCGACCCGACCCAACCCGAACTTTTTTGTTCGGGTCGGGCCTTGAAACACCTCCAACCCGACCCGACCCGACCCATGGACACCCCTAGTTTATATGATGCGCTATTGTGCCGTGTGGTGAACCTTCTGCATGTTGACTATAAAATGTAAAATTAAATTAGTAGATTATCATGTCTTAAATTGGTTAGTCATTGTGCACCAAACTTATTCTTTGGAGGTTGTATACCTTACTCGAATCACCCCCTTAGGGTGTGTTTCTTATAGGCCCATGACCCCTATTGATCTTTGGCTTGAAATTGAACAACATTTGACATGTGTTGATATATCCCATGCCCATGGGTTTATTAAAGGGAATTAATGATATTTATGTGTAATGGACATACCCATGGACTACTTGATCACTTATAAATGAATTAAATAAAAGTTGAATGGTAAGGCCATGTTCCTTAACCATTTTTAAACAATGTAGTGATATTGATTATATACCTTGGACCCCATCTTACTAATTATCAGTTATAAGACTTAAATTTATCAAATTAATTGATAAAATGCAAGGGTGATATTCCTTAGACATGATCATAATATGATATGGATGTGATTACATCATTATTACCTTCTTTAATGAATATGATGTTTCATTGATTATTTGGAATTAATAGAAATGAACTTCCATATTGCTTATTCGAAATTAATGGAATTAACATTCTATATTGTTTGTTTGGAATTAATGGACATGGCGTTCTGTATTGCTTATTCAGAATTAATGGACATGAAATTCCTTATTATTTATTTGGAATTAATGGACATGATGTTCCATATTTTTTATTCAAAATTAATGAACAATATGCTCCTTATGGTTTACATGGAATTAATGGACACGACATTCGTTATTGTTCATTTGTAATTAATGGACATGATGTTCCATGTTGTTTATTCAGAATTAATGGCAATGAATAAAGATTCGATGGATGCTAATCGTTTAACAATAGAGTATGAGAACGGAGTGAAAGAGTTCATCATGTTTGCACAGTATCATGCAAAGGATCCTTCTCAACTCCTTTGTCCGTGTTTACGTTGTTGTTATTCTAGATTAATTACTCCAGAGGAGTTGGAAGAACATTTTATATGTCACGGAATAGATAGGAGTTATAAATGTTGGAATAAACACGGGGAAAAAGCGAATGTAGCTATTGGCTGGAATAAAACTGCATTTTATGGATCATCAGATATGATTACAAATATGGATAATGAAGAAGACCGTATAGAGGATGTGATTACAGATATCAATGATGATGAAGATCGTATTGAGGAAATGACAAGGACAGTTGAACATGAACTCCGTGATTGCCCAAAATTGTTTGAGAAGTTAAAGAGTTGTGCAAAGACGCCATTGTATGATGGTTGCACTAAATATACTGCATTGTCAGCTGTACTGAAGTTGTATAAATTGAAAGCAGGCAACGGATGGAGTGATGTTAGTTTCACGGAACTACTTTCTCTTTTGAATGACATGCTTCCAGAAGATAATGAGCTCCCAAGACGGACATATGAAGCTAAACAAATGCTACACTCGATGGGTATGATTTCTGAAAGAATACATGCCTTCCCGAAAGACTGTATATTGTTTCGCAAGGAGAAAAAATCACTTATAGAATGCCCAAAGTGTGGTGCTTCTTGATACAAGAAAGATGAATGCAGTCCTACGAAAGTTGTATGGTACTTTCCAATCATTCCAAGGTTTAGGTGTCTATATGGAAGTGAAGAAACTGCAAGACAATTGTTGTGGCATGCAAATAAAAGAAATAAAGATGGAAAATTACGTCACCCGGCCGACTCTCCTCAATGGAAGAGAATTGATCATGAGTATCCTGAATTTGGAAATGAGTCAAGAAACCTGCGTCTTGCGTTATCTACCGATGGAGTGAATCCTTTTGGTTTTCAAACCAGCACTCATAGTACTTGGCCTGTTATGTTGGTAAATTATAACTTGCCACCCTGGTTATGCATGAAACGGAAATTCATTATGTTATCTTTGCTTATATCAGGACCAAAACAACCAGGTAACGATATTGATGTATATTTGGCTCCCTTGATCGATTATTTGAAGTTACTGTGGGATTCAGGTGTTATGTTGTATGATGCTTATGAAAAAGAATACTTCACATTGAGAGCGTTGTTGTATGGGACGATAAATGATTTCCCTGCTTATGGAAATTTGTCAGGCTATAGCATTAAAGGAAGTCAAGGGTGTCCTGTGTGCGAAGAAGATACAGAATCAATTAGGTTGAAACATTCATCCAAATTTGTGTTTCTAGGACATCGTAGATTTCTACCCCGTCGACATAAGTACCGATCTTGGAAGACATCATTCAATGGAAGTTCAGAACAACGCAAAACACCGTCTCCACTAACAGGTGATCAGCTGTTTGAGAAAGTAAAAGACGTTAACACTGTTTTTGGTAAACCATTTTCGAAAAACCTTACGAAAATCAGTTGGAAAAAGAGATCAATTTTTTTTGAATTACCATACTGGAAATGTATGTACGTCAGACATTTTATTGATGTGATGCATGTGGAAAAAAATGTATGTGATAGTGTTATAGGAACGTTGCTAAATGCTCCTGGAAAAACAAAGGATGGAATTAAGGCAAGGTTGGACATGGTTGACATGGGAATAAGAGAAGAGTTGGCTCTCGTGAAGGGTGAAAATCGAACGTTTCTTCCTCCAGCTGCGTACACTCTTTCTAGGGATGAGAGATATCAGTTTTTCAACTTCTTCAAGGATGTAAAGGTTCCAGAGGGATATTCATCAAATATCAAAAACATTGTGTCAATGAATGATTTGAAGTTAAAAGGTTTGAAATCACATGACTGCCATGTTTTGATGAAAGATTTAATTCGTATAGCTTTACGTTGCATTTTTCCCAAGAATGTTCATCATACGTTAAGCAAACTTTGTTTCTTCTTCAAAGCTATATGCAGCAAAGTTTTAGACCCGGCGAAATTGCCATCTATGGAAAAAGAAATTGTCATCATATTATGTGAATTAGAAATGTTCTTCCTGCCAACATTCTTTGATATGATGGTTCATTTGATGGTTCATTTGGTGAGAGAGGTTCGACTTTGTGGTCCTGTGCACTATAGATGGATGTACCCCGTTGAAAGGTATATGAAGATTTTGAAAGGGTATGTCAAAAATCGAAGTCGGCCAGAGGGTTGTATTGTGGAGCGATATATTGTTGAGGAAGCCATTGAATTCTGTACCGAATACCTATCTGGTGTGGAAAGCATTGGTCTGCCGAAATCTCGTCACACTGGACGCATTGAGGGTGAGGGAATTTCTGGAAGAGATGTTGTGACAATCAATATTACTAATCGGGAGCAGGCCCACCTTTATGTTTTGCATAACAGTTGGGAGGTTTCTCCATATATTGAAACCCACAAAGAAATTTTGAGGCAGTTGAATCCATCAAGGGCTGAAAAATGGATAGCAAATACACATAATCGCCTGTTTATAGGATGGTTTCGAGACCATATTTTTAAGGAGTTAGATGAAAATCCGAATTCAATTTCAGAACGACTTCGATGGCTAGCTGCCGGACCAAGCATGTATGTATTATCTTACAATGGTTATGTAATTAATGGTTATACATTCTATACAGATAAACATGATGAAGATAGTACCATGCAAAATAGTGGAGTAACACTTGTGGCTGAAGCGATGCATGTTTCTGGTAGTAAGGATAGAAATCCAATTTTCGCAAATATGTCATACTTTGGAATTATCAAAAGAATATGGGAGTTGGATTATACGACATTCCAATTGCCGATTTTTCAATGCAACTGGGTTGATAACAACAATGGTGTTAAAATAGATTAATTGGGATTTGTGAAAGTTGATTTCAGTAAAGAAGGGTACAAAGACGAACAATTTATAATGGCATCACAAGTGGTACAAGTATTTTATGTTCCAGACCCCGCAAACCGAAAGTGGTCGATTGTTCTGTTATCGTCCAAAACTACTGAAGGGTCCGATGAAAATTCAATTGAGGATGATCCTTTCAGTGGGACGTATCAATCATTTCGCAGCGGTCCCAATGAAGACGACGTTTTGTATGTTATAGGAGACCATAATGAAGGGATTTGGATTATCGATAGAGGTGTCAAATCCATTCAGCCTTTGAAAAAAAAGAGTTCAATAAACAGGTTATATTTTGTTTGTAATATAAATATTGTTATCTCATGTTATTATCTTATCATTATTGAATTTATGTAATCCAACTTAAGTGTTAAACCTTTTTTTGCAGATAATGACTTCTGCACGTTCTGGTGCTCCTAACCTCGAGGCTAAACAAGCCTCTCAAGCTGCTGCAGCTGCTGCTGCTTCTGCTTATGCTGCTGCTGCTTCTGCTGCTGCTACTGCTGAACAATCCTCTCAAGCCTCTCAAGCCTCTCAATCTCAAAATATTGTTGTTGGTACTGCTGCTGCTATTGGTGATCCTATTGTTGAGGTACAACAACCATCTAAACATGCTGATGCTAGGATTTTAGATGAAAACATTGATGATGCTGATATAGACGAAATGGTTGGGGATAAAGGAGTGACATCGCAGAAAAAACAAGTGCGTCGTAGTTTAACAGTGTTGGCTAATGTTTTGAAGGGAAAGAGCAAAGGAATCAAATTAGATGTTGGGTGGAATGCACGGGGCCAACACGTTAACCCCAACAAGGCAATGTTTAGTAGTTACGTTGGAATTGTCACTCGGCAACGCGTGCCGATTGACATAGCTTCATGGCACCATGTTTCGTCCGGCCTGAAGGCTGTGATGTGGGAAGAAATTACGGTAACATTTTGATTTCATTTCTTTAATTTACTAGCAAATAAAATAATGAAACAATATCTTATTCTTCACAATCCATTGCAGAGTGCATTTATAGTAGATGATTCACACAAGACTTATGTACTAAGGCTTGCGGGAAGGTGTCATCGAGGTTTTCGCACTCTTCAAACAAAATATCATCTGAAAGATTCCAAGGGTAAAATAAACCCGCAACCACCCATTGTCTACAATCACTTGATATCCCAAGAATCATGGGATTCATTTGTTGGTCATCGTGGGGATCAAAAGTTCCAGGTACATTGTGACTGATAATATGTTGTTTGAGGATATACATGTATTCATCACTTTGATTGTCAATATTTCATTTATGAAACAGCAACTCAGTACTGAAAACAAGGAACGCGCATCAAAACTGATGTACCCCTATCGTAAAGCAAGGATGGGGTATGCCTCACTAGAAAAGAAAATGGTGCGTATTTTAAATTTACAGTGATATTGTTATGTGTCAAAAAACAACGTTATAAAAATCTTTCTTTATTTATATGTAGATTGATGCCTCTGAAACCAAACACACATCCATCCCTAATCATGTGCTATGGAAGGAGGCACGTGTGGATAAGGAAGGGAATTTGGTTGATGAAAACACACAAAAAGTGTGGGAAATATGTGTAAGTATGACACGATAAAATGTTTTGTTTTTAAATTGCTATTACATAATAATAATTACTTATTTTCTTATATCCGACAGTCACATGAGTCAGGTACTCTTGCAGCTGGTGCAGATATATTAGCGACATCTTTTAAGCGACCAGAACAATATGGTCGCGTCAGAGCTGGGGGGTTTGGGGTGACACCCCGAGTATATTATGAGAAAAAAAAACAAGAGGATAAAAAAAATGAAGAAATGACAGCAATGAAAAATAGACTAGCAACTCTTGAAGAACAGTTTCAATGGCTGGGAGAGTTGCTAGAAACTTTAATGGGTCGGAAGACAAGAGAAGAGACAACTCAGGAACAACCAGCGCCTGAACATCCTGCCCCACACCCCACCAGCTTTGAGGCAAGCCATTCCCCTGAAAGAGTTGTGTTAACTGTGGTAATCAATATTCTATTAATTGTTCTGATAAAATGTGAATCAGACAAACACTGATTTCTTCCTATACTGATCTTATGTAGGGTGATAATGATTGTGATTTATATCTTTCAACACCCACCTATCGCCTTGTAGCGAGGGCTACAGTATTCAACATCTCAGAGGACACGCTGCACAATAGAGCACTTCCAAAAGATCATCTGAAAGTGACAATTACGGTAGCTCATGAGCCAACAGCACAACTACCTGTTCCACTTGATGATGATGATATTTGTACAGTCGAACAGGCTATTGGGACATTCATTTCATGGCCATCACAACTTATGAGACTACATGCCGAAAAAAAGGTATTTATTTATAGTTTTTTAAGCCAAACCTTTATAAAAAAAAGGTATGAACCAATGAATTTTATTGTAGACGAAGAAAGGGGATGCAGTGAAAGGAGCATCGAAAAGATCGACCAACCGATCCAAAAGATCTATTGAATGTGGAATTACACCGCCTATTCTCTATCCACATTTAATTGAATTGAAGACTCATGTGGATATGAATTTGACAAATGGTAGTAGCCATGTAGTTGTTTTTGAAGAGAATATGTATGGAGAGGAAATACAAGATTTTGTTTCTGTTGAAAATGTAAATGAGATCCTTGAGTATCAGTGGCTCGGCATCACAAGTGTAAATGTGTATATGAGGTATGTTTTCAACCCCTTCGCTTTTCCAAAAGATGATATATTGTGCTAATTATGATTAAATACATTTTATATTATTGTCAGACGTATATATGAAAAGCAGTTGAAGGGTTTTCCTCATGAGCCAATGTTCGGACTCGTCAGTCCTCATATCACATCAACACAAGAAATAGAATTATCAGAATCAAAAATTAAGGAAAGAGCGACTGCTTTGTTGAAAGCATTTGACAGCAAGATAACGGATGACCGACTCTTCCTCATACCAACCATGCAGGGGTAAAACTCTACGATTAAAGCATATCAATTATATTTTCATTTCATTCATTACTTATTCCTTTTTGTGTATTTAGGCAACATTGGCTGCTAATTGCGGTGCATTTGGATACTCCCAAGATTTATTTTCTGGACTCAAAGCACGAATATCCAACAAACCGACCGCATGTGATGCAGTTTGTCAATCTGTAAGACGCTAAATCCTACGTTTTAGGTCTAAACATCAATTTATATAATATATATTATCTTTTACTGAGGATTCTGTTATGATAGGGCAGTGTACCAATATCGTCTAAATCATGGTATGAGGACATGGGATAAGTATAAGGAGCCGAGCAAGTACTATGTCTAGAAAAATATCAGGGTATATATAATAAAATTGCACTATCCAAGCATATATGAAACACAAGTTACTTACTCGCCTCATGATCAATGTTTCTGTAGTGTCCAAAACAAACAAACGACAAAGATTGCGGTTATTATGTTTGTAGATTCATGAAAGAGATCGTTTTCAATGGACAAATTAGCATCCCTAAGGAGGTATTTTCGAAAACAAGTACTATTTCATTTAAATTATTTATTAATTATTTATTTATATATTTTTCAGTACTATTATGAATGCCGAAAAGCGTCATATTCACAAGATGATGTAGATATGTTCAGAAACGAGTGGTCCACATACCTGATGCAAGATTGTCCAGATATAGCATGAAGATCTGAATTTTATTGCAAGAGTTGCAGACGCGTATAATTGGCGGAAATTTTTGAGAGGGGTTCATGGGGATAAAAAGATGAAACATTCTTGTATGTAAATGTTTGTAGAAAAATTGTAATTATTATTAAATAAAACATTCTTTCTCCAATGGGTCATTTGTCCATTTTAACAGATGAAATGCACCAGTAACATGGAAGAATGATGGACCACATTTCTTTGGCCTTTGGACAAAAAAACCAGTAAAATCTCCAAAATACCTTCATATCATGCATGAACCAGTAAAATCTCCAAAATACCTTCATATCACGCAGTTCTGAAAAGAGTCACTATTTAAAAGAAAGTCACAAGTTTAGATACATCTCGAGATGGTCAGTGAATTACTCTATGTATCATGAGCGTTCTAATGCATATCTTGGTTGTCCTTAAGTTTCAGCAGAATCCAAATGTGTTTGGTCGGTTTGTCGTATGTCAGTTCTTGATTTCACTTAAAATTAAGTCCATTTTTAACAAAACATAGACAATGTGAGTGGTGTCGGCCACATCAGGCCTCGGATTGATGTGGGGTTGACTCGTACACGTCACACATGAGTCATGGATCTTTTTGCAAAAGTATCAACACAATCAGAAGCCGTTAGATCGGTTTGGCGTGTGTACGTAAAATATTGTCCCTTTTAAACAAATTACATACACTTGGAGTGATACCGGTCACACCGCATCTCAGATTGAGGCGGGGTTGACTCGTACACATCACATATGACCCATGAATCGTTGTCCTAAAATGTCAACACAATCCGAAGGCATTTGGTCGGTTTTCCATATGTCAGTTGTTGATTTCTCACTTAAAAATAAGTCCATTCTGAACAAAACAGAGGCACTTGGAGTGATACCGGTCACACCGCGCCTCTGATTGAGGCGGGGATAACTCATACACGTCAAATTTGACCCATGGATCGTTGTCCTTAAGTTTCAATAGAATCCCAATGCGTTTGGTCGGTTTGCCGTATGTCAGTTGTTGATTTCTCACTTAAAAATAAGTCCATTTTGAACAAAACAGAGGCACTTGGAGTTGTGTCAGCCACAAAAGGCCTCAGATTGAGGCGGGGTTGACTCGTACACGTCACATTTGAAGGTGAGTATGCAGACACGATAGTTGACCTTCTTAGAGAAGAGTTTCTGGAAGAGTATAAAAGACATGAAGCAATGAAGATCATTAGAGTGTTGGAGAAAATGTGGTTGCTACAAACAATGTGGAAATCGGCTTGTGCAAAGCGACCTAAGTTACAACTTGCAGGTATTGTACTGTATTTTTTTATGGAAGGTTTTAGTTTAAATGAATTTTGGAATGATCATTGCTAGCCATTGTCTTTTAGGTTTTTTTTACAGCCGAGGGGAAAGGGTTGAGTCTGCAGACATTGGAGGATATGTCGAAGGGTGATTTTGTGTGTTAATATGTTGGAGAAATGTTAACTCCCGCAGTTCTGAAAAGAGTCACTATTTAAAAGAAAGTCACAAGTTTAGATACATCTCAAGATGGTCAGTTTAAAGACATTTTGAGGGACACTACTAAAGACATGCTCAGATATGCACACATCCCCCACTTTTATATCGTTGTCTAATACAATGATCTTTCAACCAAGATATGCATTAGAATGCTCATGATACATAGAGCAATTCACTGCCCAACTTTGAGAATGATCTGAAGCCCAAACAATGACAGCATTATGTTTTTCCTTGAAAATTCTCATGGCGAACTGGAATGGTAGTAGCTGCACACATGAAGAGACAAGTAGAGACGCAAAATCACAAGAGTGAGTTGCCATTCCAGTTCTCCAAGAGAATTTTCAAGGAAAACATAATGCTGTCATAGTTTGTGCTTCAGATCATTCTCGAAGGTGGCCAGTGAATTTCTCTATGTATCGTGAGCATTCTAATGCATATCTTGTTTGGAAGATCATTGTAGAAGGCATCGGTCTAAAAGTGGGGGATGTGTGCATATCTGAGCATGTCTTTAGTAGTGTCCATCAAAATGTCTTTAAACTGACCATATTGAGATGTATCTAAACTTATGACTTTATTTTAAAAAGTGACTCTTTTCAGAACTGCGGGAGTTAACATTTCTCCCACATATTCACACACAAAATCACCCTTCGACATATCCTCCAATGTCTGCAGACCCCACCCTTTCCCCTCGGCTGTCAAAAAAACCTAAAAGACAATGGCTAGCAATGACAATTCCAAAATGAATTTACACTAAAACATTCCAGAAAAAAATAGAGTACAATACCTGCAAGTTGTAACTTAGGTCTCTTTGCATAAGCCGATTTCCACATTGTTTGTAGCAACCACATTTGCTCCAACACTCTAATGATCTTCATTGCTTCATGTCTTTTATACTCTTCCAGAAACTCTTCTCTAAGAAGGTCAACTATCGTGTTTGCATACTCACCTTCAAATGTGACGTGTACGAGTCAACCCCGCCTCAATCTGAGGCCTGTTGTGGCTGACACAACTCCAAGTGCCTCTGTTTTGTTCAAAATGGACTTATTTTTAAGTGAGAAATCAACAACTGACAAACGGAAAACCGACCAAACGCATTGGGATTCTATTGAAACTTAAGGACAACGATCCATGGGTCAAATGTGACGTGTACGAGTCAACCCCGCCTCAATCAGAGGCGCGGTGTGACCGGTATCACTCCAAGTGTATGTATTTCGTATAAAATGGACAATATTTTACGTACACACGCCAAACCGATCTAACGGCTTCTGATTGCATTGATACTTTTTCACAACGATCAATGACTCATGTGTGACGTGTACGATTCAACACCACATCAATCCGAGGCCCGGTGTGGCCGACACCACTCACAGTGTCACTGTTTTGTTAAAAATGGACTTAATTTTAAGTGAAATCAACAACTGACATACGAAAAACCGACCAAACGCATTGGGATTCTATTGAAACTTAAGGAAAACGATCCATGGGTCAAATGTGACGTGTACGAGTCAACCCCGCCTCAATCAGAGGCGCGGTGTGACCGGTATCACTCCAAGTGTATGTATTTAGTTTAAAATGGACAATATTTTACGTACATACGCCAAACTGATCTAACGGATTTTGATTGCGTTGATACTTTTTCACAACGATCAATGACTCATGTGTGACGTGTACGATTCAACACCGCATCAATCCGAGGCCCGGTGTGGCCGACATCACTCATAGTGTCACTGTTTTGTTAAAAATGGACTTAATTTTAAGTGAAATCAACAACTGACATACGGAAAACCGACCAAACGCATTGGGATTCTATTGAAACTTAAGGACAACTATCTATGGGTCAAATGTGATGTACGAGTCAACCCCGCCTCAATAAGAGGCGCGGTGTGACCGGTATCACTCCAAGTGTATGTATTTAGTTTAAAATGGACAATATTTTACGTACATACGCCAAAACGATCTAACGGCTTCTGATTGCGTTGATACTTTTTCACAATGATCAATGACTCATGTGTGACGTGTACGATTCAACACCGCATCAATCCGAGGTCCGGTGTGGCCGACACCACTCACAGTGCCTCTCTTTTGTTCAAAATGGACTTATTTTTAAGTGAAATCAACAACTGACATGTGGCAAACCGACCAAACGCATTTGGATTCTGTTTAAACTAAGGAAAATGATCCATGGGTCAGATTTGATCTGTAAGAGTCAACCCCAACTCAATCCGAGGCCCGGTGTGGCCGACACCACTCAAAGTGCCTCTATTTTGTTCAAAATGGATTTATTTTTAAGTGAAATCAACAACTAACATACGGGAAACCAACCAAACGCCTTAGGATTGTGTTAACACTTTAGTACAATGATCCATGGGTCATATGTGACGTGTACGAGTCAACCCTGCTTCAATCCGAGACACGGTGTGGCTGGTATCACTCCAAGTGTATGTATTTTGTTTAAAATGGACAATATTTTACATACATACACCAAACTGACCAAACACATTTGGTTTCTATTGAAACTTAAGGAGAACGATCCATGAGTCAAATGTGACATGTAAGAGTCAACCCCGCCTCAATCCGAGGCCTAGTGTGGCCGACACCACTCAAAGTGCCTCTGTTTTTGTTAAAAATGGACTTAATTTTAAGTGAAATCAACAACTAACATACGACAAACCAACCAAATGCATTCGGATTCTATTGAAACTTTAGAAAAACGATACATGGGTCAAATGTGACATGTACAAGTCAACCCCACCTCAATCTGAGGCCCGGTGTGGCCGACACCACTAAAAGTGCCTCTGTTTTTGTTAAAAATGGACTTAATTTTAAGTGAGAAATCAACAACTGACATACGGGAAACTGACCAAACGCATTCGGATTCTATTGAAACTTAAGGACAATGATCCATGGGTCAAATTTGATGTGTATGAGTCAACCCCGACTCAATCTGAGGCCCGGTGTGGTCGACACCACTCAAAGTGCCTCTGTTTTGTTCAAAATGGACTTATTTTTAAGTGAAATCAACAACTGATATATCCACCTCACATGTACTGTAGACCCTCCCCCAAGACTTCACATGAATATTTGAGATACACAAACATGGGGTGGATTACATGGCTTTCCTACAAGGAATATATCCCACTACACGTCTTTAATGAGCCAGCTACGCAGTTTATCCCTTGTACAGATACACAGGAAGAATCACACGGGATTGACGTCATGTACTAACATAGGGCAAGGGTGCATAAGAGGACACAAGATAAAAGGGTAACAAGTATATGTTTTTTAACATGCCATGTAATTTCCTATTGATATGACATGTATATTCACACAGGCAGCTAAACAGTGGAGTTACCCAGGGTAAAGGGACAAGGCATGTGACCCTTTAAATGACACATAATTTTATGTACCATGATTGATCTCTTTTAACAATATATCAAGGACATATTTCATTAGGGTTGGCTCCCATGATCCTTCCTAGGATGGTTTTGGTATCTTTTCCTACTTACGGTAGTACGATCTCTTCAGCAGGACGTCCTAGACATAGTTGGAGTCTCTCTGAAAGTCCTGGAGTGAGATCATATATCTATTTTTGAGGTCCAGGTAGAGTCATGTATCAACGCAACCAATCCTACTAGACATTGATCCTATATATAGAATGTTAATCTTGATGTCTCGTTACAGTCCCCCAGTTTATGATATGTTACCTTTTTTGTATTAATATACATAATTACTAAGGGTGATGGTTGGGAGAGTTGGGATATCCTTTTTATGTATTGCAGAATGATTCAAGGAGCACGGGCTCTGCACGATTTGTCAAAACCAAGTGGCAATCCAAGGAGAAATAATGCATACTGGAATGTTCTAGTATTTATCTTCTGAGTTGTGTAGGAATATTTTGTGATACTATGTAATGAGGTAGTTTTTGTTTCTGGGTAGACAGTATCTAACTCATGGTAAGAACACTGTTTGGTTGGGTTGTGATCGGTTGATGACATGCTTGCGGTTGATATACTGGTTTTTGTGCAGGTCTGTGGTTGATATACTGGTTTTTGTGCAGGTCTGCTCGGCTAGCTGTACTCGTGCAGGTTTTTTTTAGCAGCAGGCAGGGATTTAACAGTGCTTTTTTAGCGCTGTTAAAGGCAACATTTAACAGCGCTAAAAAAGCGCTGTAAAAGGAGATATTTAACAGCGCTAAAAAAGCGCTGTTAAAGGCAACATATAATAGCGATTTTTTAGCACTGTTAAATATCTCCTTTAACAGCGCTTTTTTAGCGCCCTTAAAGGAGACATTTAACAGCGCTTTTTTGGCGCTGTTAAAGGCGACATTTAACAGCGCTTTTTTAGCGCTGTTAAAGGTGACATTTAATAGAGCTTAAAACGCGCTGCGAAAGGACCCCCCCCCCCTTTATCAGCGCTGACATTTACAGCGCTTTTCTAGCGCTGTTAAAGCCCGATTTTAGCGCTGTTATTGCCCGTTTTTGTTGTAGTGCATCAAAACAAGAGTTCCCCCCTTGTGATGGGATTCTATCCATGTGTAAATCCCAACATGTATTCGGGTCATCATCCTTTGTGTACACCACAATTCATCACTCCTCTTAACAACCTGGGTGTTGATCCCTGTCTCCTACACAGTGTAAATAGGAAACCTCCATGAGGTTCAATTCCAGTCAATGGTAAACCTTGGTGCCCCCCATTCTGGGGTGCACTCTCCCTGATCCACCCTTAGTTGTGTCCAAATCAGCCTTGATGGTGTGAAATCTTCCCATTATGGGACACACCACCTCGAATCCTTCCTGATTGGGCTTTTTGATCCATCCATATAGTAAACCATCTCAGTGGTCCCTCCTAGGGACGTACCAATCTGATTCATCCTAATGGGATGTTCTGATCACTCTTATTCTATCTCCTCAAGACGTTAAACTCATGGCCAACCTCACGTTAAACATGATATGCCTAAGGAAAACCATAGAAAACAAACCTTTGGTATAACCATATCCGTAAGACATTAAACTCACGAACTACCTTGTGTTAAACATGTTATGCCTGATGAAATCTTATGAAGACATTCCTTTGGCATAATTGTCTCTGCAATACATTAAACTCGTGACCTACCTCATTTTAAACATGATATGCCAGAAGAAAACCTCAGAAGACACGCCTTTGGCGTAATCATCTCTGCAAGATGTTAAACTCACGTCTTTCCTTTTGTTAAACATGATATTTCTGAGTAAAAACATAGAAGACATGCCTTTGGAACAACCATCTACACAAGATGTTAAAATTTTGACATACCCAGTGTTAAACATGGGAAGTAGAAGAAAACCTCAGAGACATGCTACTGACATAAGACACCTCATGACTGATGTGGATGCCTCAGGTTCTACACCCTTGAGATGCCTCTTATGAGGAAGAATATTGGTTCCCCAATGTCCACACATCCATAGATGCATCGACATGCATAATGTTGGCATCTAATCTGATTGAAGGTTGCTACCATGTCAATACCCCAATGAATGTCTTGACGGAAGTAGTGTAATTGATCGGTGTCCACAACGATATTGCACTGAGAATGAGATTCGTGAATCCCAACTCAAATATATGATGGAGACCCGAACTAGGTAATGTGTTTTGAAGATGATTCCACTAAAGGAGGAATTGACATCCCATCATGTTGTTTCGATCAAGGTGAAAATGTCCCTGAATAACTGATGGATGCTGCCCTCCTTTGGAAAGAGGGAATGTGGGGAAACAATCAACGCGTCCTTGATAGACGGATGCATGCCCCAGAGAAAGTGTCAGATACAATATGACATAAAAATTATATTGTAATTATAATATATACATATGTATACTTATATGTAATTTAATTTCTTCCTTTCAATATGACAATAAAATAGAAACAATGTTCATGTGTACGTACAACTTATAGTCTCAATGTACGTTGTATTGCATTCAATATTTATAGATTTTATAGATTATTATAAGCCTTTAAATACTGAATATATATGATATTTTAATCATGTCTCACATTATATAAATAAGTTAATCATGATATATGTAAGAGGATTAGGATTATCTAGTCAAAACATATTCAAAAAACAAAGAAGATATTACCAAAAACGTAACATTAACTAGGATTTGATAATTAAATGGACATAAAAAGTCATATAACATCATAAATTGTATTATATATAATAATATTTTCTCATGTTATATGTATCATAAACATATATTTTTTATACTGGAGGTTTTAATATGTACAAAGAAAGTCAAGCCCTAAGGTAAAGGTTTCCTCATCTCACTTTTTATATCCGTGAGATACATGACATGTTCACAAGCCATCTATATTATGTTGTGTACATAATTACCATGACTCTATTATTTGATACTTATAAATAAATTTATCGGTATTTACATAACAATTTTATTATCACCCTTTCATGGGTTTTACGGTTTAAAAGATACTAGATCATTAACAAAACTTTTATCTAGTTTTCTTCCTTGAGACACATGTTATGTCATGCACATATATTTCTTTATGGGGTGTATATACTTCCATTTGAAATATTATATCATGTATATACTTATATTCGTGATATTTTAATAATTGTTCAATTTTATTCTTTCAGTAGTATTATGATTCAATGTTACTGAAGTGGTGACAGTTTTTTTCTACAATATGATCATTGAACCAGATTATTTATTATTATGCTTCCATTACAAATATTAATGATCCATATCTCATGAACCCTCATGAAATTTCATATCCTATGGTTATTAATTATATATTCGTGTTTTGGTAGCATTTTTACAATCTTTTATACTTAATATCACTATGAAATCATTTTTAAGTAAACATGAATTTATCTATCTCTTTGGAAAGAAATCTATCTTCATTTAAAATAAGTTTTTCTAAAAAAGGTTTTCAAAAATGATTTACATTTAAAAAAAATTAAAAAAAATCAATCTTATTTTATAAATTTTCAAGATTTTTTTGAAAATGGTTTCAATCCTTCTTTCGATGTCTTCAATGTATTTTTAAAGAAAATGGTTTTCAAAATATCTTGATTATTGCTTTATAAGATTTAAAAGATATTTTAAAAGGAAATAATTTTCAAAATGATTGATATTTTAAAAAGAGTTTTTAAAGTGGAAGAGATATTTTAATCAATAAAATTTTTAAATGAAATTATAAATCATTTTTTATAATAAAAAGATCTTTTAAATGTTTTTATGAAAGTAATTTTCATTGTAAGGATATTTTCATTTATAAATGTTTCTTGTGATACTTCAAAATCATTTTCTATATAATATGGAATAATTTTTATTATTTATTCATTAATGGGTATATCATCTAAGGATACCATTCAAATATTTTTTTTATGGTTTATGTTTTATGGAATGATATTTATAAAACTTTTTTCTCTTCTCTATGTTATATACTTTTGAAACGCACCTCATTTCATGGATTATGATTTTTAAATGTATTATGTGACCTATATCTTTTTCATAGGTAGTGATATGGTGAAATTTTTATGATACCCATTTATTTTCATGGGTTATGAAGTGATGTTTATGAAACCCAACCCTTTTTACTGGTTATGATAGGATGGATGTTTTATTATCTTGCAGCAAACATATGTAAAATTTCATTATGTGGTGGGCCATACCTATATCTCCCTCCAATGCACTAGATAAATATTTATATCACATGAGTATGAAAATTATGGAATGAGGAGTGAACTATTCATAGTATTATAGAGATGGAATAAGGAGTGAACATAGTTTAGTAAGATATTGCTTTAAAAAAGGAGTGAACTCAATTCATTATGACATGGTTAGAATGAGGAATGAACTCAGTTCAGTATTATAAGGCATGAATTAAGAGTTAACAAGGTTCATTAATATAGGAATGGAACAAGGAGTGAACTTATTTTAGTAATAAATGTATGGAATATGGAGTGAAATCGGTTTATTAATATTGGTATGGAATGGGAGGCGAACCTAGTTCAGTAATATAGGGATATAATGAGAAGTGAATCTAGTTCAATAATGGAGTTTTTTGACTAATATGGTCTTGGGAGTGAACATGGGCTACTAATATGGTTTTGGGATTGAACCCATTTCCCTAAGATGGCCTTGGCATTAAGCCTTGACTACTTTGGAAATAATTTCATATGCTTATATATCTGTTATAAATTATGTCTTATTACTATGTTATGCTTTAATATATAATTACATTAATTACCCTATGAATCGTATCTTATGACCTTCTAGTATTTATTCCATGAATCATGTATATTATCTTTGATATGTGGGGTATGATCTTCAAAATTTCATTATCATGTTCTTATACATGTATTCTCATGTTATGCTTATGTATATCCTTTGTTTACCCTTATTGAGGATCTAATGTGACCCCTTTCTTATGTTTCCTTTACCCAGGTTATAAGGAGTGGATTTTAGAAAATGTAATAAAGGGGAACATATTTGTGGGAAGTAGTGAAGATATTTTAGTGGGTTAGAGTTTTGTTTTCCAGGTTTCCAAAGACACAAAACTATTACAGTCCTCAGGTAATTTTTTTAATGTGATAAATATTCATCAAAAATGATTTAATATTCATGTATATAAAGCATGGGTCTCTATAAAACCCATGTATGATTCATAATAAATATAGGTCCAATATGGACAAGGGTCAGAGAAATGACAACCATATCACCCTCAATGGAGGAGTAAGTGGGGAAAAATCACCCTATTGCATTTAGAGTAATGGGGTAACTACCATTTCATTGTAAAATTCAGTGAATGGAATCATCATCAATAAAAAAAATGATGTTTACCCAGACAAAAATGTATATGTATGTGATGAAAATATCATTCCTCAAGTGGAAAGAGAATAATATGCACCAACTAAGGCTGGACATTTGTTGAATAAGAGAAGGACCCAAAAACATGCACCCCCAAATACATAATTTCGACCTCTGTAGTGTGTAACATCCAATGTGAAAGGAAAATGTATGGATATATCCCCATCACCACTGATTGACTCCAAAATTCCATCCGTAGAGGAATTTATAGAATATTATGAGAATGAGATATAGAATCTTAGATAGGTTAATGAAGAACTACACATGGGAAAAATTCATATCGTGTATCATCTTCAAACATATGTGAATATATCTCCTACCATACAATATGAGAGATCCAATTCTCCTGAAATTGTAGAATTTGAGCATCATTCTAACTTTGGATCTAGGTAACTAGTCTATACAACTGAAGAAGTTGAGGAGGATCACAACTTTCTCCCATTACAGTTATATCCTCTCCCCCATTATGGTGATAATTTAATCCAATCACAAATTTAGAATCATCATAATAGAAAAATTCATCCAGCTCATCAATCCTCACATACTCCATATAAACGTGATGTGGTCTAAATAGTTATTCCTCTAGAACTTTTCATTAATATTGAATCCATATCTTCTTGAATGGAAGGCATGGAAGGAAAGTGCACGCATGTACAACGTTAGAGGAAGACATAACCTGAATGGTTAAAGGACACTTTTCTACAAACCAATTTGGAGAATCTCATATTCCCAATCTTTTATAGCATAAGATATCCAAAATAGAATCATAGGCACATTGTGTTCTGATGTGGCCCGATGATGGTCCCTCAACATTCGAAGGAAGCAACCAAGCTGAGATGTTTTATAAAAACACTGATAGAGAAAGCATTAATTTGGTATGGAAGCCTTCTAGAAATATCAATTTCAGTATGGGAAGAAATTAATTATAAATTCTTTTCTCAATTTTACTCTTTACAAAAGAAAAACGATTGTTTTCGACCATAAAAACTGCAAAAAATGCGATAATGAGAGGGTTTATGACTTCATCACTACATGGAATGGTTTAACATATTCACTCATCATTTATATATCGCAATAGATACTATTTGAACTCTATGATGATGATATTTGAGGTGTGTTTAGAACAAAAATGATAGAAATGAATTATCGAGGAGGACTTCAGGAGGTTGAAGAAAAATCATAATTCGTAGAAGATTCCATTCATTGGACACAAGCTAAATCTCAACCAATTTCCTTAGTATAGGGAAAAATGTTTTAGGAAGTAAAAATATAATAGTGTTACAATAAAACTAGTATTATTTCATGTTAAATCCCCTTGTAAAACCCTGAATTGTCAAGAACCTCCCATCAACTAGAAGAAGCAACAAAATCTCCCTCCTCTAGAAGAAAACATAGATCACGGTCATTGGGAATTTGAGAAATAGATAAATAAAGTGTATTAATTCAGAAATGAGAAGGTTACCATCTACTTCTATGTATACATGGAAAATAACCTGCTGATGTTGGAGAATACTAAGAAACCTAACAAGGTAAACCATTTCGATTCACATGACTACTTCCCTTTCCATAGGAGGATGTATCACACCATCCAGGGTTTCTTTGTCTTCAAATATGTCCTCTAATGCGTGGTTGACTCTGAACTTCTTACACTAGATAATTCCATGGCGGAGGTTACTTGTGTAACTTTCACCTAACCATAAGAAGTGGGTGACTACAAAGAGGTCTCATCCATGCATGGACAAATTTTCATCAACCCGATGACTTGAATGATAGTTGGTCGATCACATTCCACCATAAGATCACAACATTTCAAAATAATTAAGATCAATGAAACTAGGGAGACATAATTAAATAAACATCCTAGAGGAATATGTAATCATTAGACACATGAAAAGATACAAGAGAAAGAGACATATATAAAATCTTCATAATGTCTAACTATTTTTGTCTACATTACTATAACATCCAGATAATGGACACCCCCCCCCCAAAGTAACCCTCATAAGATAAAGAGGTAATTTTTTGTTCTGTTAACATAGTTCAATTTATAGATCCCTTATATAATGATGAATATTCCTCTGATTATGAGTTGCTTATACCTGTCCAGGGAGTTGGAAGCTATGGATGTAGAAGCTGATGATATAGGGGATGACACAGGAATAGTTGAAACCAATATTTCAATAGAATCCTTATAGAATCCATATATGTAGTTGAATCCTATTAGGGATAACTCTAGGAATACTAATAAAAACAAAAATATACCTCAGATCGCTCCAACAGTTGTCTAACTCTAGTAGTTCTATATAAACAAGTTGCAAGGGTGATATTATCTGATCATCCCAAACAATGGTGAAGGTCATCGTGAACCATGGTGATGGAATTAGATTCTCTCATATCCTCTTATCAAGAACCAAGCTCATCCACCTCAAACACAACAATTATAAATCCACTAAATAGGGGGGAACCCCACCTTTGGAAGCACATACCTCTATCACAAAAGTATAACATTCTAAAATAGTTTGAACATTTTCAATCCATAATTTGAATCATGTATTTTCGTTATCATTAAAAATAACTCAAATCCTCTCTCATCAAGTTCCTCCTAAGACCCTAATATTTTGTGAAATATTTTGTTCAAACTCCGGTTTACTGAGTGGACACTCTTCGTCCAACATTCCATGTTACCACATCATTCACAGAATAGGATCAGGAAGATGTTATCTAGGGAAATATCAGACCCTTATATGTTTCCATAATGCTTCATATTATTGATATATGATTGTCTATGGATGAATATTACGTAGGTATCTTCCTCATCCCAATTCAAACCCTCTAACTCTTGGGAAATAGAAATATTGGGTTATCTCTAAAGAAGATAATCACACAAGGGTATGATAAGAGTGAGGAAAAGAATCTTAGGAAGATCATTATAAAGTATCAGTTTGGGTATCTCACATCTAAAAATGGGGTTATAGTTATATAGAAAGATGTAGAATAAAATGTCCATGGAAGGACTTGTTATTATATCCACATAGACGTACATTCAAAATTTTATCAATGATTTAAATACCCCATTAATGGGAAGTTTGGAATCCTAAATGGTGATAATTCCCCATTCATGTCCTGTGAATCCATATATGTTAAAGCATAAATCTAGAAAATGGAATTAAAATAACCAATAATTGATAAATATTTGAAGGTTTCATCCCCAAATGACTTGGAGAACACCCCTAAAAATAGATAGATCATGGTCACTAGTGATTATATACTACCCAGAAACATGATTGAGGTATAATACTTAATCCTAGATTCCTAGGCTCTACTTACCCCCGTCAGCATAAAGAAAAATCATTATCTCCAAGTTCTATCCTTGGTGACTCCATAATTTCATGTTGATAATGTCTCATTCCATATCCCCTCTTACCTTGACAGTGAAAATGATTCCCCTAGATTACCCACCATGTCTGAAAATTCAACTACGAACTCGGAGATTGAAGAATAAGAAGATTAACTTATGAATGGAACACCCAAATCTTAGAAAGGTATCTACACCACCATAGATTAGCTCAGTCAGGTGATGGGAATAGAATAAGACCTAATACCTATATTGACTAGTGTTTCCATGACTCTCAAGGATAAAGTGATCTAAATTTCATTTCAAATGAAGAATTGATAACTATTCTCTTGTAATTATACAGATATTCTTGGGATGAATGTCGATGTGGCTATGAATCACCTAGGATATCCCTATCACCATTGATGTTTCATGAAAGAAACCAGGATTATTCAATAGTCTCTTAATACTAATGTAGAAATATAATTTTAATAATTTATCAAAGACACCATTTTCTAGGAAGTGTAATACCCAAAACGGCTCATCGACATCATACATGTTAATAAAAATAATGTCCATATACAGGTCAATATCGATTTTAAATACCTTAATAAAAACCATCTGAAGGATGATTTACCACTACCAATCATTGAACTTTTTATTGATTAATTTTATTTCCTCTAAAACCATTCTATAATGGATGGTTATTCAATGTATAATTAGATAAATATTCCCACCAAAGACGAGAAATTCACTTCCATCAGCGCACCATTGTGAATCCTTTGCTACCAGTTCATGGCCTTTGGATTAAAGAAAATTGGATATAATTACCAAGGTTCAATGCATCATATCTTTAATCCCTTATTGGGGAAGATAACATAATGTAATCTGGATGACCTGGTAGTCAAATTTCAATAATTATGTGATCACCTCACAGACCATCAAACAATCTTCATCATGTTGCAACATCATAGTTTGAATATAAATCCTATAATGTGTTATTCAAAAGTAACATTAGAGAAATTCATCATATTTATAGTACACCAACATGTAATTCAGGTCAATATAAAAAATAGTAGTGAAATCAATGAAATTTTACCACCTTATAATATTAAAGAACAAAGTGGGATCCAAGGGAACCTAAATTACATTCGATGATTCATAGCTAATGTGGATAGAATATCTATCCCCTTAATGAATTTAATGATGAAGGGAGTCAACTACCAATGGTATGAGTAAAACCAAGAAGTGTTTCAGAGACTCAATCATTACTTAATGACCCACTAATTGTTATGCCTTTGGTGGAAGAAAAATGACTTATCTTATATGTTTCATCCATTAAAGAATCACTTGGTTCTCTCCTCACATAGAAAAATGATGTAGAGAATGAAAATATTATATGCTACCATAGTAGGATGATGATTGGTATTGAGACCCGGTAATCCTCCATTGAGAAATATTTCCTTGCACTAATCATTGTAGTGAAAAACTTGAGGCATTACTTTCAGCATCACAACATCCACTTACTCTCTCATAATAACCCAATTAAGTACATTATTATCCTCCCAATATAGATCAAGCTTCTATACCAATGGTCTATTATTCTATAACAATATGAAATCTAGTTCAATCCACAAAAGGATGTTAAAAGGAGGGTCCTCAATGATTTCTTTATCGCACATACCACAATAGGAAGTACACCAGTGGACATTGAACATATAGATAAAGAATTTATCTATTCTTATAGAACTCCCAAGGCATGCGAGATGTATTTTAATAGTGCCGCCCAAAGTAGTAATGGTAAGAGGATGGACAATGCAAACCATAACCGAGTTTGTTTATGGATTATATTTTTTTATCTAGAATTTTTTTTCGTATTCTTTTTCATTGTCTGAAGGCTTCACTAATATTTAGGGAAAATACCAAGACCTCATTACTATCATGGAACTAGAACTACAATGGTAGATATCCAACATTTACATTAAAGTAGATTCATATCTAGTGATCAAACAATTAATACTGTGTATTCCATTAAAAAATAATAATTGGCCCCTCTCATCGGTTACATTAAAGGAAAGATATAAGAATTCCCATTTGATCCAACATTACAATATGAACCTTTATGAAAAAACTCTCATGTTGATGCACAGGTTTATGTAGCCACAATCCTAGCTGACCTCGACCAGGATGAGGTGGCCTTCCACATTATGAACCTAAGGATGGTCTCATCAACCTTCATTTATGAAATGGATGAAATAAAAAAGGTCAACACTTCCATATAGTGTGGTTAACTGATATCTACCCATAGATGGATGGAACCCATAGTTGATTACATCCAAAATGGGAACTTCCTGTTAGATTAAGACACAGGGTAATAGACTAGACATCGAGCAGTGAACATTAACATTCAGAATAGTACAATTGAGACAAAACCCCTCCATAAAAATAATATTTTATAGAATACTCATGAGAATCATAGAAGAAGGAGATATTCAAGACGTTATGCAATAAGTCCAAGTTGGATCATCTGACTCTCCCCAATCAAATACTAGTCTCTCCAACCAAATAAATAGGTATGGTTAGTACTTGTAAACAATGATGTAGTAATGCATGGAATTAACTAGGAAATTTCATGAATAAGAGATTCGTGGAAACATCATCCTTGAACCCCTAGAGTTTTTAAATATAGATAGAAATTTGTATTTATTTTTATGGGGAATGGATGTTATATGGCCATATCCCCCAGTCATAGCTAAGAAATTTAATTACAAATTTTTTGATATAAAATTCTTTAACAAATGGGATGAGGAAATACCACTCATGATTTTTGGCATGAAGAATATTATGGATAATTTAAATTCCAATATCACCACCTGAATCAGTTTCCATCACATGATATTGACAGACAACTTCACCAAATTCTATTCTACCAAATTGATGAAATTGTACCATTAGTACAACATCGAATTCAACCATTCATCCTACTATCATGAATTATAAAATGGAAAAATAGAGGCCTTCAATAATACTCCACCAAATATACTCTAGAAGATGGTAAATAATGATATGATTTATTATCCAGAAAACCTCCTTCAATTCTTTATGGTCCTTCTATACCACCAAACACACAACCACACATGTTACTCCATATTAATCAGTGTATTGAACCAGAGCAGTGTTTCCAATTTTACTCAAGTCACACAAGATCCATAAATATATCATTTGAAAACTCTTAGATGATGAGGAATCAAAAAGTTGGATGGATGATTTGGAATTTATTGAGGAGAATGTTTTTTGAAATTTCACATCCTCGAAGATCACAATAATCTAATCATGTGAGGTTTCATTAAAAAGGTTCACCTCCACTCGTTTCTACAAGGAGAGATAGTACTAGATCTCAGAACCCCAATGACACTAGGATGGAAACCATAAAATATGGAACCCATGTGGTAATTGTCGTACATCATATATATGGTCTATTTTATTGGATATTACTCATTTGACATAATGGTTGGGGAACATGTTACACCCCACACCAATGAAAAGTTTCTCAAGAAGTATTGTTCATAGTTGTTGTCAAGTATCTTTCATCCTTGCCTCATTACATTAAACTTCATAAAATAAGTCCCGGTAGTAAGACATTAAACTATAAAACAATCCATTTTCTAATTGTATGATGTTAGACTACATCAAACATCTTAGTCGTGTGATGTTAAACTACATGATAGTTCCTCATAAAAATACATTAAACTATTAAACATATTTCATAGTTACCACATGGTGTTAAAATGTAGAGGATAAGTCCTGGTAGAAAACCTCTAAATTTCACAACATCCTAAGTCCGAGTAGGAATAATTTTCCTTAAATATTATTTGATGTACTTAATACGTGACATTATACTACATAGAATAAGTTTTTGATGCATGAAATTAAACTTCAAGGAAAATTTTAACTCATGGATGGTTCATTGAACATGATAAAGTTCTATTAAAATGAGAAATAAAGTACTCTACCCACATGTGTGCGTCAGATCCACATAGGGAGTATTTCCATTTAATAATTTTTTGTGGATTTATTCCTTCCATAAAAGGATGTGTATTGATTCCCAAATATCAAATAATTGGTCTAGTCTCAATATAAATTTAAACACCCCCAGCATATGGATCAGACCTCTATGGAGAATATTCCATTAAAGAAATACATGTTCCTTGATTCGCATGACAATGAGATACATAGTGGTGCCTAGATAATATATCATAACGCAACCACCACATGATAAAAAATACCTTGTCCTTTCTGTTAACCACCTCTATATACGGAAATAAAACTGTGTCATTCCATGTTAATCACACCAATTATAGATCACATGGGAATGGGAAATTTTGAATGGGAATACCCACGTGATGAAGGCATGTCCTTTCATTTCAGGATTTGGATAGTCCCAAATGAGAGGAATTAAAAGGTACTCCAAATGCCTTTACCAAAAAACATTAATCTTCCAGGTTGACCTATCTTCCATGACATAAATATCTGGCTTTCTATGGCTCTCACGCGATTGAACCAATACCCTCTGTGATGTTCTCCCCCACACATCTATTCAAGGAATATGTTTGGTTTGATTCCTATCATTTTAAGATACAAAGTGACCCCCAGATCTCAAATATTGTGTCCTGTCAAAATATAAATGGAAATGATTCCCCCCTCTGCATATGGTTCATACCTGTGTAGAGATTTTTTCATTCAAGAACTATGTTTGTTTGTTTTTATACCATTAGATGATATGTAGTGATTCCTTGATATCAAATCCAAGGTCCAACTAAACTATCAATAGGAGAAATAATCACACCTCTTCGTATGGGTTAGACCTATATAGAGGTTTTTCTGTTCAATAACTATGTGTATATTTTTTAATTCTATCACATTATAGGTAGTGATTCCTAGATTTAAAATCACGGTTCCATCCAAAATATAAATTAAAATAACCCCAACCCCTCCTCTTTATGTGGCCCATACCTATATAGAGAGTTTTCCATTCAATAGCTATGAGTGGATTTATTCCATCCACCATAGAATATGTAGTGAAACCTAGATCTAAAATCTTGGTCCCAACAGAAATATAAAATGATTAAAATTTAACATACCCCACCCCCTTTATATGGGATTGACCTATATTTGGAACTATCAAATAACTACATGTGGCTTGACTCCTTCCATCATAGGATACATACTAATGATTAGATCCCCCATTTTAGGCCTATCCTCGTGTTTTCATCTTACACAATCATATTCATCCATGAGAGTCAGATCCTTTTAGGGTTCACAATCGACAATAATTTTTGAACAACCCCCACAAAATCCTTGTCATGTACTCTCACTAGGCTTTATCCACTACCTGATTCTCCCTTGTTCCTCCCATAATGAATGGATCATTTGAGCTCAGGGAACCTACCAAGACACTCTATTCAGAATGACTAAGACCTATATTGGATAAGGATAATTTCAATGTCTCAGGATGTAAAACTACACAACCACGCCTATAATATTTCAGAGGATACAAACTAGAAATCAGGGTCTAAAGAATAAATTGGGGATAAGTTACCATTTGATAAATAGTTTAAATGAAAGTGGAAAATAATAATAGATTCTAATGAATAAAAGGAATAATATGAATAAATAAACAAGAAACCAATATTGAAAAAGTAAAAACTAAATGAATCCAAATAATAAATGAAAATTGTAATGACATGATTAATGTAGCTAAATGAAAATATGAAGGTTATTCAAATAAAAGTCTATGTATAATCAAATAAAAACTCTAAAACCTCATTCATAAACCCCATGTCAGCCCCATCCTTAAGCCCCAACCCATCCATAAATCAACAAACCAACAACATGGTATATGTCCCTTGTCCAAACCATAATCCATGAAATTAGTTTGATTACCAAATAGTATCCCATCTAGGGTGTGAGTAAAACTTAGTATCTCAACACCACCATTTATAAACAATTCCATTCTAAGAAATATAGTGAATGAAATAAAAAGAATGACAAGGTAGTAGTCTAACAAAATAATACTACACATGAAATAAAAAAGTTGACCCCAATGTTATGGGTCAACATCCAAATCCCGTCAAACAAACTTAGGAACCTTGTTGGATATCACGAACTAAGGATGGATCTTCATATATTATGATGGGTCACCCAACCGGTGGTAGATTCTCCCACTAATGATAAATTACACCAACATTAAATTCTCAATCGGCATCTACCCATAGGTTATCCTGAATATTTCAATCGATCCTTCAATGACTGTGTATCTAGTCCTAATACATCTGATATAATCATAAAATCATCCCTTAATAATCACATACCTATGAATATAGCCCTCAACTAGTATGAAAATAATCCACCAAGCCCTTAGGAAGAAACAAAAACCATGAGTCCTATCTAAAAAAATCCATATTCCAATAAGCATCCCACCCTCAGGTATCAATAAAATCAATGCCACATAATCTCAAAATATAAGAATGAAGAATTACAATGCAATAACACACATACCAGATTTATCATCATAATTATCAATGATCAATTTATCAATTTATAATTTTTCTAACCTGATATATTTTATTAACACATGTTCCTTATTATAGTGATTATTATATCAAACCTATTTCATTTATCATTTTACCCTAATGCAATTAACATATCAGTTAACTATATTTTTCAAATGTGATTTAGCCTTAAGAAATCATTGAATTTATATGTTATTCCAATTCGTAAGATTAATCTGAAATCAACAAATTTATAAATTTTTTTATAGAACTATGAAATCAAATTGACTAATAATAAATAGGGTCCAATTGTGGTACATGAATTAGTTGAATGGAGGCCTCAATATTCATTCCTATAAACCCAACGAGATCAAATGGGTTCATTAAAAAGGTAGATTATAATTAAATAGGGATTATCCAATTTATGTGTTAATTTTCAAAGTATTCCAATGTGATTGCACATATTTTACATTCTAAGTCTCATTAAATCAATCCAAAGGTATATGTTTTATTCCACTCACCTCAAAAGTAGAGAAGGCAATGAAAAAACCTCACATTCATGGAGGTGACTGGATTCTTCATTACATTAAACTAGAACAAAAAATTACATTTAAAAATAATCGATATTCCAAATAAAAACTGGAATTCATACCATAAAAGTCTTGGCCCAAAATTCCACGATCTAACTTGGTCTCACTTCAAGATCAACACAGACTCTAGGAAGTCATCCGCAGAATTATTTTAGTGGAGAGAGGAAATGAATATTAGAAAACGTGATTCTATATGGCTTTAAAAATGGTTTACCCTGAATATTTTATTACAAGAACTTATTTCATATCATTTAAGAGTCAGTTATTTATTTTATTTTCACCAAAATTTATATCAAAAATTTGTTTAAAAAACATTCAATTAACTATTTTTGTTGTGTAAAATTTTCATGGAATGTTTTCAAATTAATGGAATTTTTACTAAATGTGTACATTTACAGGGTGTGTATAACTATAGGGTGTGGAAATTTATAGGGTGTATAAATTTTCAGCGCATGAACTAATGCAGGCTATGAAATAAATTCCTTGGTTCTGACCAAAAAAATTCCCTTCATGAATGGGGTTTATGACATGATTTTTTCCTATAGTTAAAACTCAACTATTAATCTAGCTACATCCCTAAAACAATAAACCATCTCGGTCCTAGGCTCAATAGACTTTGTTTAAATTAAATAAAAACCATATCAAAGAGAGTTAACAAAAAAAAACAGATACATACCTGAAAAATATGGGATCTTACAATGTCAAAGATACATGATTTGAAACATCATTACAACATCCTTGTTACATGACATTAAACTAAATAAAATATTGTATATCCCAAAAGATATATATTTATTAGAGTGTTCTAGATTATTTATAAATTTTATCTAGGATTGAATTTTCCACCACCTTACAAAAATGAAATATCAGAATTACCTATCCATATGTATGATCCCTATCTATGTAGATGACCCCTAAGCTGGCCTTGATGTCGGGGCTCAATAAGGGAGGAATATAGAATTCCTATCTCCCCTACATATGAGTTATATCTACATGAATGTATCTTCTAAAAAGAGTTTATTATGTCATGATACATGCCCTTATAATAAGCATAGAGTGACCCAGGGAAGGCCAAACATGAAAATTTCATGTACCTTTATTTAAATTGGGACAAGAGATACAAAATCTTTCTGTCTATGTTTGAGTAAGATCAGCACACATCATTCTCATTCACATGGTATGGTTTCACAAGATTGGATCCCGCATGTGGCTACCCATCAATAATCATTTTCATGGATAAATGGTATTTTCCACATTTAAATTCCCATGAACATTGAAAAGTTTCCCTGATAATATATTTCACAATTTCAAGTTAGATTCTATGTCCTTACAAATGATATTAAACTGTAAGTAAAACATCATTATCACATGACATTAAAGTTTATGATATATATATATCCACACTAAATGATGTTAAAATGGGTAAAAAATTAACCATCACCATTCCATATCAAAGGACCACAAGAGCCTAGCCCTGGTCAACCTATGTATTGGGTGATTCCCTCATCTTATAAGAACCTAAACCCATTAATCACACTTCATGTCTTGATCACATTGGGTTTACATAAGCCTTTCTATACCCCTGGAAAGGAGAATAGATATCTTTGTTCGACTATTCTATATATGGGACATCATAAGGTCCTTATACCCACCTGTCAGAGGAAAATTTGCCCAATAGAAATGGCCTTTAGATCCTTATAAGTCATGACACCATCATAGTGGAGTGAATCACCTTGGAGTGTTTCATAATAATTTTCGACATGATTTCCCCATATCATTACTCATTTCCCAAGAACACTGATCCAGAATTTACAACATTTTCATCTACCTCTCAAGAGGGTTTTAGGGCCCTCTTGATCATGGGTATCTTAATTAGCCTATTGTGTATCATTACCATCATACATGATCCACATACACTATGAACTAAAACTACATGAATTTTTTTCAATGTTTTATGGACTTAAACATTATCCTTCAATGTTTTAAATCACAACACCATAACATAATAGTGAGATAGAAATAAAAAATATTAGGAAAAAACCTGTAAGGGGTGTCTGAAGTAAATTTATATTATATTCTTTCTAAAATATCCATATATAGAATATAAGAAAGGCTATAATGAAAATAATCAAGTCATAAAGGTTATAGGGTCCATTTTATGGCCCTAGTAAAATATTATCTATGCTCGTTGGACCTCTTGGGATAAGAAAAGTTAGAAAAATACTTTTTCATATATTATTTCCCATATTATAAATCCCCAACATTAAACCTTACATAATCTTCTGTTTTGATCAAAAAATTACTTTGTATCACATTCATGATCTATCCCAGTAATATTTTTATAGAATTAGGTTAACATTTATATTACATCTCAAAAATTATAATATAGAAAATTATACTCAATATGAATTTTTTTAACAATAAAGAAACTCCATAAAAACCATAATTATTTTCTTGATAAAAATATTCATCAATTCTTCCTTATACCTTGTGAAAAACATTTAAAAAACATGGGATGAGAATAAAAAGCTCAGCATGGGATATAAGATAAGGAATTAAACCGTTAGTCCAAGAATATATAAAACCCATGAAAATGTTTTCACAAAATCATACATTTGAACCATAAAAAATATGCTACTTATATTACATCATGTAATCATAAGATTCCTAAAAAACAACATAGAAATAATAAATCATAAAGGTAACTGGTGGCACCTATATCATACATACATAGTAGATTTAACAACTACTTACTATGTAACCATCATGGTTATGTTTTTGAATACCCATCATAGTATATTCCCTAAATCTCTTAGGAGAAGCCTTATCATTTACCACTTTCATGTTACCATATGCATTGTAGAGATATTATGGGCTCACCCACCCTAGGTTTATCACAGAACCACCCATATTTGGTTTATCAGGTAACCACATGTCAAATGTCCAAGTACTATTACAAAATCAAAACTCATAAAATATTGAAATTAGTAAATTTTCACTCATAAATCACAAGAAATCAATTCAATATATTGAAATATTCATTCAATTTAAAAAACCATTTAAAACTTTTAATAATGTGATTTTTTGAATCAAAGTGTCCCACACCACATAGAAACTTTTAATATAAATTCAAGTATTAAAATTTAAAAACATATATGTCCATATAAATAAATACTTAAAATATTTTTGAAAGCATGGACATTAATGAGAAATATTTATACGAATAAATATTTTAAACATTTAAGACGATGTTTTAGTTAATGACTCCTATACCACATGATAAAATAATTGACAAATAATAATTAAACAATAAAAATAAAAAATACATACAATATCCTGAGAATAATAAGATTCAAGATATAATATGTAAAAAGGCAGTACATACACCATAAATGTGAATTGGTTCATAACCAAAAATAAGTCTAAATGGATATTAAATTGAGACAGAATACATTACAAAGATTGTATCATTAGATTAAGGATAAATTTAGGACATAATTATGTTTGAAAAATATAAATACACCCAATATAAGTGTATATTTCGTGTAAAACAATCAATGTTTATTCACACATATTCATGGAAAGAAAAACCAATGACCCTAATATTTAATTCAATGAATAGATTTGATCAAAAAAACTCAATGAATAGATATTGAGTTAAGATTTCTCTTAAAAAGTTCGTATAAATGACATAAGAGTTTATTAATGGGATGAATATGTTTAGAAACAGTATATCCATACAAAGATAACTGTAAATTACAACATAAAAAACTAAATTGTGATCCCACATATGATCTTGGCATAATATAATCAATGAAGTATGCATAAAACCAAATGATTGTAAATTGAGTTTAGAAATTCCCTTATAACGATCATTTTGTAAATAAAAAACATTGATTAGGTGTATTAAATATAAATAAACATAAAGAATGTATAATTAAAAGATAGTATATCAATATTTTTTTCTCACATAATCATAGTATGGCATAATAAAGATGTATAAGATTATCCCAGTGAATGGAAATTGGGTTAATAGGTTTCCTTATAAATTCCGTATAAATGACGTAAGAATTTATCAATGGGGTGATTATGTGTATCAATAATATATCCAAAAAAATGGAAGTTTAAATTAAAACATAAAAAAATAATCAGTGATTCCACTCACAATCTTGTCATAATATAATCAATGATGTTTGTGTAAAACCCAATGAGTGAAAATTGAGTTTAGAAATTCCCTTACCTTGAATATGACTTGTCCTGTTTGTTTATTAATTTCTTGAATAATAAACCTAGGTTAATTTATAATTTATTCATAACATTTTTAAATTTTATTATTCATTTTATATTACTTATAAATATGTTATAATAATTACATAATTATTTAAATTCATATCAGTCGGTTATTTGATATTTGGTACTTGAGTTGAGAATGAACTTGTTGGATGTAAATTGTCCATGAGGTAAAAAATACATCATCTCCTGAATATTATTCCTGATTTAAATATCATATATATATATATACATACATATATATATATATATTTTTATCCAGTATATAAGTACTTATTATTTCCATAATATTTTGATATATGAAATGAAATGAACAGTTCATGGAGATGGTAGGTCGTACTTACGCATGAACGCTACTTTCATTTTTTTCATATTAAAATAATAATAATAAAATGATATAAATTTATATTATAAAACTAGTAATATATTTATGTCATTTATTCCTCATATTTTCAATAAACATATCTTTTATACGTTCCATGTATATCATTAACGAGTCATATCACTTTGAGGGGGCAGTATCCCACACTTCCTCAAATGAAATTATCGTATTTACACATCATGGAAAGAATAAAGGTATGTTTTAAATAAAAATTAAAGAAACATTGAGAAAATATATATATAATATTTTACACATATAAATATAGTTACATTATAATGACCCCCATGAGAGGTGGTAGGGGAAAATTGAATAATCATCGTTTCATGAGGCTATAGTTCGGTGTATATAGAAAGAATATGTTTGTATCCATTAGATGGAGGTGTGTGTGATTGTTGTTATAATCCATATCATAACCACAACATAGTAGATATATATTATACTGTTGTTGTTTTGCAATCAGATAATAAGAATAAAATAGGGATTGGAGAAGGAAAATAAATGAAAAGAACTAGAGAGAAGATGTTTTCCCTAAATTAGGTAACTTCTTTAGATTTGAGCCAAAAGAATTTCTTGAATTGGATTCTACCAAAGGTAAGGATCATTTGAGGAAGGGGGGATTCTAGAAATAGTATTAGGTAGATATTTGATGAACTAAATGGCTTGTGAAGTGTGAGATAAATAGAATAAAAATTTCACTTTTATAGAAGTGGTGAGGGAACTTTAGGAACGTCTTAGAATATTAATTTATTATAAATTCAATTTTGATTAAAAAATGTCCAAAACTCATTCAATTAGAATATAATATTATTTTGGTTTGAAAAACTATCATAAAATAATTGTTAGAAACTATTTGAATATTTTTTATCCTTATTGTTTTGGATTAACCCTTATTTTACTCTTTTAAATCTTATAGTTATATCATGTTATTTACACATTGTGGGTTAATATAATTTCCATATCAAGTAAAAATACAAACAAAAAAGGAATTTATGACATATTTGGAGCTATATTAATCATTTTTAATAATCTTATATTTTTAAGAATTTAATACCAATTAATGAACTATTTTATATTTTAAGTTATGAATTATGTCAATTTTGGACACTATTAAAACATGAATTTTTAACAAATTCATAACAACGTGATTCATTAAAAAAATAAATCCTAACATTTTATTTTCACCTAGGAAATTTTTTGAAGATATATAGTATGTTAAATTATATTTATGTCAATATTTATAATATCATTTATTAGAATCCATTATTAATTAAGAAATCACTTCATTATCATTGTGTCATAATTTAATTTTATTAATTTATCATATAAATATTATAAATAAAATATCATGATATAGGAAATTTTTTTATATTTATAATTAATATTTATAGTAGAAGATATCAATTATATGACCCCATATAATGTTTTTTATTAAGATGATACATGTTTATGTTATATTCCTCTTTACATTAAATTGTATATTATAACATGTCATTATCACTCCCAAGTGGACCCATGAGGTCCTAAAATAATCCCATGGATTCATGTGGTTGGATATATGTCATAAAATAGGATTGGGACAAGAGTTTGGGTAGTTTTATGTTATTATAATATTATTTTTTATCCTTATTTACCTGATTGACCCTTTAACCATGGTAAATAAAAAAAATTACTGAATGTAAGATTCAGAATGTCTTATAATAAAAGGTACCTATTTATATAATTTGGATCTTATGATTACAAATATTGAATCCATATTTAAAAATTAAAAACATTGAAGTTTCAAAAATTAATTAAAATTTAATTCCTATTGTCAAAACCAAAAAGTGGGTTTTAAAAAAGTAAAAGATATCGAAAGATTGACATATGTTTATGTCCAATTTAAATTAGAAATTACTACCAACATAAATCATTGTATTAAATGATAAAAATATATTTAATTTATAATTTTAAACCATTAAATAATACTATATATCCATATAAATTATCTTGATGGTTAAAAGTTATTTTCAATTAAAATTTAGCATATTTTTACTATTCATAAAGACATGATATTTATCAGAAAAATATCAAAAAATGAACAAAAGTAAATTTTTATTTCCCAATTCTTAATAGTAAGTTTATTTTTCAAATAGAACATATAATGGTGTTAAAAACTAAATTTAAAAAGGGTTCTCCATCAAAAGGCAGTAAACCTGCATTTAAAAAAAATTATTTTAACAAAAAAATTGAATTTGATATTATATCATATCTAGAAAACATATAAGATTAATTTAAAAAATTCAATTGAATATATAAAATATAAATTTAATTAAATAAAAATACATAAAGAGGGATATATTTTTATAAATACAATTATTCTCTTTTTAAATAGGTTTTCATAATAACATGTCCTTTATATTCAATTAGTTTTCATTTATATTTATTATAAATTCGGTAACCAATGAATCATTATTTAAACATGTGTAAATGATATTTCCATAATTCATTTGATACTATTCATTCCCGTTAATCCAACAGCTACGATATAACAGTAAAATTTGGAAAATAATATTTAGTTTTTAATTTAAGATCGATGCAGTGTACCATGTAAGTTATTAAACATAGTGTTTCTTTTTTTAAACTCATGATGTTACATCATTATCCCCTTTTGGAATTTTCATCCCCTCAATTTTAAAATTTGTCTTGGTAAGTTCATTAAAAATCCAATATTGGAAAAAAAGTTAATAAAACTATCACATTAAAAGAATGAAAGAGAAGTACTAAGGTCACCCATGATAACATATACTAGGATTCAATATAGAAAAACATGGATATATAGAGAAAAATAACAATCATGTTCTGTTGGATAGTAGTAGAAAACATGATTTGGAGAAAGTTACCAACCAGAAACCCATAAATTTGTTATGGGTTAAATGTTCATTGAATTCATAGTAGGAAAAGTAAACATAAAACCATTTTATTTAAAAGTATTTTCATAAAGTTGAGGAATTTATTAATGAGATTGAATAAGAACATAAGGAAATATACATACTTGTAAAGTATAGTTTCATCCTTTAACAAATATCTACCACACACTTATCTTTTCTCCAAATGATGAGTATTCCAAATGACTTGGTCACACCTGAAGTGCTAGAATCAAATTATAGAGAATCTCATTATCCACGTAAGATAAATTAAATATTTCCCATATCTTTACACATTAACACAAAACAAAATGGCTAGTACAAGATCATATAATTCCCATGAAGAATAATCCTTTATAAAAAAAATACCACTCTTAATCACCCAAATTCAACAAAAAATACCCACAGTTCAACAAATATAATTCAATAAACAAAAATCCATAAAATTATTTGAAATAATATAATGTAAGATTGAATCCCAAAATTCATAATGATTTGATCACATGGTCTTCCATGATAAATCATAAAATATTTCTCTAAATAAAAATTACTGCTCTTAAAGTCTCATACATAAAGGTAATTCACATAATCATATATTATCCATGATAAGATAATCATTTCCATAAATAACCAAAATCACCATATGTCCACTATAAAATAATATATTTTTCCAAAATAAAATTCATCCATTACTCCTGAAATAAAATCTCATAGTATTGTATATTCCTTAGGAAAGTAGTGTTCTTAAAAGTGTAAACGTCTTCCAATGTGAAATTTATAAATTAATCACCAAATCATTCTCCTTTACTAAGGATACTCATTTGATAAAACATAACTTCCAAAAATAAAATAATTATTGATCCATAAAATAATTTAACTAACAAAAAATGTCATACTAACCAGGGACTACACTTAGTCCAGTGGTATGTGATAAATCCCTATTGCACTTCTGTTGTGGGTTCAATTCTGATAGCTTTGTCAGACACAACAGATTTCTACATGGTCTGCGTGTTTTCATTTTTCAAAAACAATATAATTTAATAACATTACAAAAAATAAGATAAAATCCTAAAACATAACCATAAAATTATTTAAGCTCAATTTTATCTCATGCCTTTCATTTTTTATTTAAATAATTATTAAACTATAATTTCCTCAAAGGTGAATGTCCCCCAAAATACCATTAGATACATTTATATTACAATTAATAAATCCTAAAAAGGGGTTTTTAGTACATTTAACTAATTATCTACCTTAAAATTATAAATCTATGATGATATCCTTCACCCTTTAGAAAACATCATCATCTCCAAAGTTGTCTAAACCTTTCCTTTAATACCAACTATGAGGACCCGACCTTAAACCCTACATTATCTTGAGTTTTAATCAATAATTCACTTTCTTTAACGTTGGGGATCTTTTTAGGTTTAGTGTTTTAGTGAATTAGTTCATAACTATTACATTGCATCTCAAAAATCATAAAGTATACACTTATCCTCTATCCATTTTTTTCACAATAATAAAAATACTTAAATAAAACAAGAATTATATTCTTGATAAAAATCTTCTTGAATTATTCCTTTATCTAATCCTTCTTTATAAACTACAAAAAATAGTTCAAATACTTGGTATGAGCATAAAAATCTCAGTAAGGAATATAAAATAAGGAATAAAACTGTTAGTCCATGAATATTTAAAACCCCTGAAAACATTTTTACAAAATCATACTTTTCACCCATAATACATAAACTATCTTACATCATGTAATCACCTGATTCCTAGAAAATCACAGAAATCAAAACAAAAAAGGTAACTTGTGGAATCCATATAATACTTACATTTTCGATTTCACAACTACATAGGGAGTATCCTTCATGGTTACATTTTTGAATACCCATCGTAGTATATTACCTAAATATCTTTGTAGAAAAATTATCGTTTACCTCCATCACATTACCCAATGAATTGGAGAGCTATCACAGGCCTGTCCGCCCTCGGTTTATCATGAAACCACCCATATTTGGTTTATCATATAACCACCCAAGAATTTTCCAATAACCATTACATAATCATATCACACAAAAGATTGAAAATTTCAATATTTCACTCATCAATCAAAATAAATCAATTCATGATATTAAAATATTCAATCCATTTCCAAAACCATTTAAAACATTTAATAAAGAGTGTGTTTTTATCAAAGTGTTTCATAACACTTTGAAACCTTTAAAATTTGTTTGAAAATTAAAATTTTAACATATATATGTCCACATAAATAAATCCTTTAAACCATTTTGAAAACATGGTGATTAATGAGAAATATTTAGAAGAATATATCTTTAAAACATTTAAAACTCTATTTTAGTTCAAGACTCCCTTACCAATTGATTAAATACATGAATAAAAATAATTAAATAATAACATTAAAAACATAAAATATCATGACAATAAGGAGATTCATGTTATAATGTGTCAAAGGAAAGTATATACACCATAAAAGTGAATTATTTCATGACAATAAATAAGACTCAATGAATTATAAATTGAGACAAAATCTCTTACAAGATCATATCATTAGATTAAGGATAAATCAATGAAATATTTATGTGGGAAATATATAAATACACCGAATATAAGTGGATATTTAGTGTAAAATAATAACAGGTCATCCAAACATATTCATGGAAAATCAAAACCAATGAAGTTTATATTTAACTCAATGAATGGAGATCGAGTTAAGATTTCCCATACAAAGTATGTATAAATGACCTATGAGTTTTTCAATGCGATGATTATGTATATAAATAGTATATCCATAACTAGGTAATTGGAAATTACAGAATTATTAAATAAATAGTTATACCACACATAATATTGGAATTATATAATTAACTAAGTATGTGTAAAACCGAATGAGTGGAAATTGAGTTTTGAAATTCTGTTATAAAAATCATTTTGTTAATAAAGTACATAGATTATGTGTATTAATAGAAAATACACATAAATCATGTATAAATAAAATATAGTACATTAAAATTTATTTCTCACATAATCTTAGTACAGTATAATCAAGAAGTAGGAGACTTCCCCAAATAATGGAAATTGGATTAAGAAGTTTCATTACAATGTTCATATAAATGACGTGAGAATTTTAAATGGGGTGGTTATGGGTAGAAAAATTATATCGACACAAAGGGAGGTGTATATTAAAAACTAAATAAATAATCAGTTATTCCACACGTAATATTGTCATAATATAATCAACGATGTATGCATAAAACCTAATGAGTGTAAATTGAGTTTGGAAATTCCCTTACTTTTAATCTGACTTGTCCTGTTCATTCTTGAATTTTTTGAATAATAAACAAAGTTTAATTTATACTTTCTTTTTAACGTTTTTAAATATTATTATTCATCTTATATTAATTATCATCATTTCATAAATATTAAACAATTATTTAAATTCATATCGGTCAGTTTGTCGATATTTAGTACGTGAGTCGAAAATGAACTTGTTTGATGTAAATAGTCCACGTGGTAAAAATTACATAATCTAAAAAATATTATTATTTAATTAAATATAACATATATATACAGTATATATGTATTTATAATTTCTTTATTATTTGGAGATATTAAGTGAAAATCACAATTCATTGAGATGGTAGGCCATACATACAAATGAACACTACTTTTATATATTTTTCTTGTTAAAATAAATATTAATAAAATGGTATAAATGAATATTATAATACCAATATTATATTTTTTTCATTTATGTATCATAGGTTTAATAAAACCAACATTTATGTGTTCCTTGTATAGAATGAACAACTCATATCACTTTGAGGGGGCTGTAGTCCACACTTTCTCAAATGAAATTATCATATTTACACATCTTAGGATGAATAAAGTGATGTTGTAAATAAAAATTACAAAAAATAGAGATAATATAAATATAATATATATCATATATAAATATAGTTCCATAATAATGTCTATCTTGATAGGTGGTAGTGGAAAATTGAGCAGTCATCATTTCATGAGGCAGTAGTTCGCCGTACACAGAAACAATATGTTTGTATCAATGAGATGGAGGTGTGCTTATGTGTAGTCAGAATCCTTCCCATAAAAACATCCTAGTATATTTAGGATACTGGTGTTGTTATTTAATCATATAATAAGAGGATCATATGGAGTGGAGAAGGGAAAAAGGAAATTAATTTGAGAGATGACGTTACATCTAAATTGGGTAACACTTTTTTATTTAAGCCAAAAGGATTTCTCGAACTGCCTTCTTCCCAAGGTATGTCTTCTAGGAAAAAGGGAGAGATTATCTTAACAGTATTGTATATATATTTTATGAACTAAATTGATTATTATGTGTGAGATAAATAAAATAATAAGTACCCTTTTATTGAAGATATGATGAGCACTTTTGTAAAGTATTGAAATATTAATTTATTACAAATTCTATTTTGATTAAAAAGGGTCCAAAACTCAGTTAATTAGAAGAAAAGATGATTTTGGTTAGAACACCCATAATCCAAAAAAATTTATACTGGTTTTTAATATTTTTTATCCTTATCTTTTTGTTTTATCCCTTTTTTACCCTTTTTAATCATACAGTGATATCATGTTATTTACCCATTGCAGGTTAATGTAATTAACATATCTTGTAAAAAGACCCACAAAAAAGTAATTTATGAAATATTTATAAATATTTTAAACATTTGAAAGAATCATATATTTTTAAGAATTTAATATCATTTAATAATCTATTTTATATTTTATGTTATGAATTATTCAATTTTGGACACTATTCATACATGACTTTTTTCAAAATTTATAACAACCTAATTCATTCAAAAACAAATCATTTAATCAATAATAACATGTTATATTGACCTAAAAATTCATGTATGAATTAAATTATGTAATATAATATTTATCATAACAATTATAATACCATTTAGTTGAATCCTTTTTTAATGAAGCAATCGCTGCATCATCATTGTGTCATAATTAAATTCATTAATTTAATGTATAAAAATTATAAATAAAATATAATGATTTAAGAAATATTTTTATAATTCTAATTACTATTTATATTATAATATATAACTTTTATAAATACATTTATAAATTTTTTTGTAAGAAGACACATATTTATGTTATTTTTCTCTTAACTTTAAATTACTTATTATAACAAGTCATTATCACTCTCATGTCGGTCCATGGGGTCCAAAAATCATCCCAGAGATTTCCAAGATTGGATATATGACATATAAAATGATTAAGACATACTTTAGGGTAGTTTTAAAGTATTATAATATTAGTTTTTACCCTTATTTACATGATTTTACCTTTAACCATACTGAATAAAAATAATTTCTGAAGTTACTATTCATAATTTCCAAAAATAAAATATACATATTTACACAATTTAAAACTTAAAATTTTAAATATGGAATCCATTTTTTCAAATTCTAAAAATATAATTTGCAATAATTAACTTAAAATTAATTCCCGTTGTCAAAACCAAAAGGTGGGTTTTTAAAAAGTAAAAACTTTCAAATGATTTACATGTGTTTAAGTCTTATTTAAATGTGAAATTACATAAAATGGCCAGCATTGGATTAAATGAAAATTTTTATTCCATCTATACTTTTAACCCATTAAATAATTTTATTTAACCATATAAATTATCTCGATGGAAAAAGATGTTTTCAATTAAAATTTAGCATATTTTTACTATTCATTGAAACATTATAGTTATCCGAAAATTATCAAAAATTCATCCAAAGTAAATTTTGATGTCATTATTATAAAGAAATTTTTTACTTTTTCATATAGAACATATAAAGGTTTCAAAAACTAATTTTAAAAAGGGTTCATTATCAAAAGGGGGTAAAACTGCATTTTTAGAAAAAAATAATTCTTTTCTTTGAATAGTTGAATTTTTTATTATATAATATCTAGAAAACATATTAGATAAATTTTAAAAAATTAATTGAATATATAACACATTTTTCATTAAATTAATATCCATAAAGTGTGATGATTTTATAAACACAATTATTTTCTTTTCAAATAGGTTTTCATTAAAACACATCTTTGTTATTCAATTGGTTTTTATTTACATTTATAACAAATTTGGTTACCTATGAATCATTATTTAAACATGTGTAAACCATATTTTCATAATTAAGTTCATACTATTCATTCCTTCCATTCTAATGCCTTGGTTTAAATGGTAACATTTATATAATAATATTTTGTTATTCATTTAATTTCGATGCAGTGTATCATGTATGATATTGAACATAGTGTTTATTTTTTAAAATATGGGATTTTACACTGATTATGTGTTGACTAGGTTATGAAACAAATTTTAATTTTCTAGAAAACTTCATTAATATTATTCATTTCATAAACCAATGTCATGTATTTGAATTCTGAGCTAGTGCATCCAATCCCTCGAGTTGGTATCCTTCTCTTGGACCCAATGAACATTTGGATCACATTCCCCTTGTTCATAAGTATAGAAAACTAGTAACAAGGACTGGATAATTGAAAATGACCCCTCAATTATTTATTTGATAACTGAAACCCTACCAAATATCATTTTCCAAGAGGATTTTTGTTCCCACAAGAGAGTCACCCCTTAAATCCTAGAGTTATTTTCAAGACCGTATGGAATTTTTGCTTCTGTCATTATCAATGGTTGACCTGTACCCACTTGTTTCTACCACTATTTAACACAAATATTTCAATATTGTGACTTAAAATCCCACTAATTTGACTATTCAAGCATATTCTACATTTTTTATGTCATGTCACCATGTATTGTACCTTTCCTCAAAGTAAGAATGTGATATTTCATTCATGAACCTTTTCACGGCCCACACTATGTTAATTGAAACAATGTCACATAGGGCCAAAGATTCCCAACAAAAATCTAAACTACCTAAGGGTTCCAAAACCCTTCTTGAATATCTCATTTCATCATACCTAACTTTATCATCCAAAATTATGAATCATTACAAATATTTTAGGTCCTTTGAAAGAGAATGGTGACACATCTACTTGATGGTTTATATAATCCCTATATAATTATTCATAAGTGACTGGGACCCACAAACTAGAGTTATTTCCTCATTGTTGGAAAGGACCTCCAATCATCATGATCCTTAGAAACACTGTGGAGGAACTCATGACATTAGGGTGTTTTGGTTCATCCTTTGTATGTTTACCCCATTCTATATTGATCAATTTAAAAAAAATCATTATGAATTAAAAAACCATATTACAATTATCCAAATGGATTTAAAATCCATGATATTACAATATATATATAATTGAATCAATTTTAAGATGATGGTTTCTAAAAACGATCATGTACAGTAATCCTTCATATTTTCTATAATAATTCATAGTGGAGAACTAAACATGAACAATCATTCATCAGGACATTGATTTTTAATTTCGGGTGTCAAAAAAGTTTTTGAGCACTCATTATTCACAATCCAGGGTTCTCAAACCCTTCATGAGTAACCATCCTCCACTAATATCAGTATATAGTCTAATATAGAAGTCCATAAATTAATTAATTAGAAATTATGAGAAAAACCCATCAACTACATTTCCTTAAGTTCCGAGAAATAAGTCCTAAAACTATTACATCATTTTGTCTGAGATGTAAGACCCTAAAAAAGAACACATACATGTGATAATTTGAAAAACATTAAGCATCCAATTTACAAAGAAACAATGCTAAACAGCTTTAAAACACCAAAAGGGAGCCTCATAAAAAATTTAATTTTCCACTCACTGGACTTGTACTTTGTGGAATCAGGGAAATATTGGGCATTCATAAAATTAAAAGGACATAAATCTTATCTGGTTGACATACCATAATAGGGAATCCTAAGAAAAATACATGTCCACACCCAACAATATTTCAACATATAACTCTTATGTTGAAGATATGTAAATATAAAAAAGTTACAATGCTTGTAGGGATCATTATTTTTCCCTAGAAAAAATAAATTTATCCTCTCTAATTACACTAACATAAGAAACAATTAGATAACCAATCCCCCAATATTTATTTACCCAAATGATCCTTTTTAACTAGTCTATATTAGAGTAACGGAAAAAGCTAAATTAATGTGGAGTCTCATGTCAGTAGGTATTCATGACCAATTCTCAATAGAAATGTATTTTTGATTCAGGTGTTCAAATATAAATATTTTGGTTTACGTGGTATTAAAAACTTTTATTATATATATGATGATCTATATGATGTCCGGTTAATAAAATTTCATGCACATTTGGAATAAAGAAATTAGATAACAACATATAGTGTTCTGAAGATTTATTCATTCATGGTTTTACAAAGTAATTCCTATTACCAATGTTTTTCACACAAATTTAAAAAATAATTATTAAAATATATTTCTTCTTATTTTTCAAATAAATTTTATAATACTCTTAATAATAAAATTCATATATTTCATCATCCTATAATGTTTCTTATGCTTCACTTGGGATATTCTATTAAGAAACCATACACCATCTTTATCTAGATTACTTATGACGATATATTATGGATGTTATCATGAAACCCAATTATTTATCATGTGTTAATTATGGTGTAATGAAATTATGAATTTTTTAGGATCTCATGAAACCAATATGTATGGTTTATTATTATGTGATGGGTGGGTCAGTTATATCCCTCAATTACATTTGTAAAAGTATTATATCACATTAAATATTGTTTTTGTACATGGGTGGTTAGTCTAATACCAAAAGGTTATGGTACATGGGTGGTTATGTCAAACCCAATTTTTTTATACATAGGTGTTTATCCCAAGACAAAAAAAATTTGGCACATGAGTGGTTAGCCCATGTACAAAAAGTTTTAGCTAATGGGAGGTTTTCCAAAACCCAAAATAGTACATGATAGTTAGCCTAAGCCTACAATATAACATGAAGGAGGTAAACCAATTATATTATGGGATTAATTTATTTTTTCTTAAAAATAATTTATTTTTTATGTTCATATTCATGTCATATTCTTATTTTATGCATTGTGCCTATATCAAGCCTATATTTTATTTACTCATGTTTCCACCCTAAAAAAACTCATGTTTTATTAAAATAGACTTATGTATTCATTTAGGATTTATGATCTATATATTATTGGATATGATTTCATTATTTTTGTTCATGTACCTTGACTATGTTCTCATACCAACATATTCATCTTATTCTCACATGTGAACTTCGATTATTATCTTTTATGTTTACCCTTACTAAGAATATAAGTTCACTATTATATTATGATTAAATTACCTAGTTAATGGATAATATTATCATTTATAATATTTCATTAAGGATATAATGTGGGGAGAATTTTTGGTGAAATGGTGAAGTTATTTTTTAATATAAAAAGATTATATAGCTAATATTCAATGACAGTAAACCAATAGGTTTTTGGGTGAAATTTAATGTGATATGAAATAACTATTCTAATAAAATGATATAATATGTTTGTATTTTTTGATCTGGTTTCCTGAACAATGATTACCTTTATGATGTGAACAATTACATTTTTATTGGTGGGTTATGTGATCTTATATCATCACCACAAACTGATGTTGTTCCATTTTTAATGGATTTATTTTTAATCATAAGCTCATTTACATCTTAATATGGGTTTTGGGGATGTATTTTTTCAAGAGGGGATCAATCACCCAAAAATATATCTATGTTTCCATTTTTATATCCCCACACTTTGAAAATATAATGGAATATATAGTGCCTAACATTTTCCAAGATCCATTGGGACTAGATATATTGGATAAACACTTACTGGGTCCAATAATGTTTTTGAAGATTTTTTTGACTCATTCACAATTATGTCTTAACATTTTCCTAATCATTTAATTGATTTTTCTTTTTCAGGCGAAGGATTTAATGTTTATGGGGTTCAATTTTTTAGGATTGTACGCTAACAAGTTTTGTTTCTCATTAGTTTCATGGTTTAGAGTAATGTGTTTTAGATGAAAATATTTCTATAATTTAAAGTTCATACAACAATTTATAAATTATTATAATTAGTATATGGTCATAAATATTGGATTAAAATTTAATAATTATGTTTTAAGGATATAAAAATGTATCCAAGTTGTGTCTCATAGATTTAATATATGGGGGATTGAAAAAATAATTTTTACTAGTCTATAACCATGATTATTGTCATGGTGTGAATACAAAGTTAATTTTTTATTATATTATACCAAATAGGTTATTATAATATATTAAAATCATTTACATTTTACTAATTAGGGTGGTTTTGATGTTCATATATCTTGGAATACTGAATTTTTAATATCTAATTATTAAATAATTATCAACATAATGTTGTCTAAAATAAATGTTGGTGGGAATAAAACTTTATTTATATAGGGGTAATTTTGAATTTCTTCTTGAACCATTAGTGAATTGGGAGCCAAAATATAGCATTAGATGTATCTATTTTGACCCATATGAGGATTGGTTCTTCCAAATTAAGTGAATGAGATTAAAAGTTATACTTGTTCCAAGGATAGGAGATCTAAGAATCACTGAGTATCCTATAATATTAGTAATCAAGAGACACAATGTTTTTGAATTATGATGTATTTTTATTGATTTGGACCATGTGTACAGTAAATATATTTTTCTTATCTTAACGCAGATCTATAGAAGGAAGCCTAATGTTTGTCATGACCCATCCCAGTGGGGCCTGTGCCGCGACTCCCCAAGACCACCTCCAATAGGCAAGGGGCTGGTGACTAGCATCGAGTAGGAATATTACTAACATTGGATGAATTTCCTAAGTACTTGTAAACACACACACATCTCCATGACTAAAATTACGAAAAGAAAGAAAACACTAGGGTAAAAAAATGAAAGCATACAACTAATCCTAACCAACAGAGTACTACGAGATGTAGAGTACTGAAAGTAAACATTTCCAGAATATAAGCCCACAAAAAAAACAAGAGTATTAAAACTAAAAAATCTAACATGTAAAAACAAAGAGGTACTAGGACTGCTGCTTGTAGTTGTAGGAAAACCACATCCTGTGGAGAAACTCAAAAATCTCAGTCCTGTCCTGGTCCACCCTGGACTCTGTCAAAAGGCTGCTCATCTCAACAAGATAGGACATGTAAGGGAAAAACCTGTGCAGGGGTGAGTATAAAAATACTCAGTAGAGGACCCCGAGAAAACCACAAAGCAATACAGAAAATAAAGTCACGGTCATCTATACATAGTATATGTCTGCTGAATATATAATAGGATAACACAATCCAGATATACTCAAAACTCAGACCCTTATTCTGGAGACAAGTCACACAACCACATACCCCTACTAGGGATTCAGTTCGAAGGTTCCACAAAGAACTCATTTGGGAGAACTCACTCCATGAGTCTAATAGCTTTGATGACATCTGTCTGAGAAGCCCTATTTGTCGGGAAAATTCATGAGAGATAGATACACTAATTATGGGAGAATACACTCATGAGTGGGGAAAATATCATGATACATAAATTCACTCATTATGGGATAACACACTCTTGAGTTGGAAAGATCACAATACACAGATGAGGATCACTTCCAGGGACTTGGTAAATACCGCAACTCATCCAGATTCACTTGCTAGGTAGGAAATCGACACCCAATGGATTTGGTCACATCGAATCTTGACTCTAACACTAGTGGAAAAATACCCTATACCAACGGTTTTGAACTGTTGGTATAGGCCCTTAAACCGTTTTTATAGGCTATACCAACGGTTTGGAGGACTGTTGGAAAGTAAGCCGTGACAATAGGTCTATAATAACGGTTTTCCCAAAACTGTTGGTATAGACCTATACCAATGGTTTTGAAAACCATTGGTATAAGTAATATGAAAACCTATACCAATGGTTCTCAAAACCGTTGGTATATGTATTTCAAAAAAAAACATTAGGTGGGATTTGATCCCAGGACCTCTTGTTTATAATTTAATTACTTAACCAGTAACCTAACATGACTTTTGTGAACATAATTTCATAAATATATATATTTATTGTTTTAATAATTTTTAATTTTTATTTATATAATGTTCTCGGTAAGAAGATTCGATTAAAAATCGAAGGACCTATACCAATGGTTTGGCCAAAACCGTTGGTATAGGTCCTATAGGGCCCCCCTATACCAATGGTTTGTCCAAAACCGTTGGTATAGGTCCATATAAGTGACCTATACCAACGGTTTTGGCCAAACCATTGGTATAGGTCCAAATTAATGAACTATACCAACGGTTTGGCCAAAACTGTTGGTAAAAGTCATATTTCCAGTAGTGTAACTAGGGTTATGAATTGATAGAGGATCTCACTACGGGCCTCCCAGAGGGATGCTTTACTCTATCACAGAAATTACTGTTGAAGGGATCATACTAATTTAGTAGGGAATGATTTCTAAACTTCATGAGAATTACAAGAGGGGGAACTAACGTAAATGAAAAGTAAACAGCGTGTAGAAAGGGCACATGTTGTGTCCTTTGACCCTGGGTACTTCCCATGTACAACAGCATGTGTCACTACGATGGTCATGAAAAATGAAACTACACGGCCTGTAAAAAGATAACATGTCATGTCTATGTATTTGGGGTCCACACCGTGTGTTCTGGAAATGTGCCCGTACATGGTCTCAAACCGTGTACGCCAACCCATGTAACTAGTACATGGGGTAACCAGTGTTACTGGCCTTGCCTAGTCGGGTGGTGGAGTACACAGCCGTGTACCCCATCCGTGTCTGTGTATCACCCTAGATATACATCGACCTTCGGGGAAGTTCCAACATGCCATGTAACCAGGGTCACACGCCGTGTCATACCTATTTGACCCCCAAAACCCTATCCTCCAACGCCGGTACTACAGGGTGTGTTATTTAGATGTACATGTCGTGTATTCCGGAATTTTCTAGAATTGATGCTTCTCGCCGGCGCGCCACTTGTGATGCCTCGATCTTCGTTCTGATATTGTTATCTCCATGAAACTCATGATTCCATGTCACCCCGACGTCTCAAAGTCATCTCTTTTATTTTTGGGCCTCTGATCAGCCCTGAAAAAACGTTTTGATCCACTCGCACGAAGAACGGTTGAAGAACGGTCTTTCCTGATCCGGTCTGATTCGTCGCCCATGATCATCGTCTCACCTCCTATAGGTCATCGTGATGTCATATCTTTAATTTGGGATCATTGCGTCACATAAATAATCTGCAATGATCCATTGTTTTTCTCCCCATGTAGAACATAAAGAACGCACGAGAAAATGGAATGGGGAAGAAATCCAATATAAAATCGAGGAACGAAGATCTAACGTCATTCGTCATGGTGTTTATCTGTACCTGTTAGTAGGATCAAACAGAGAAGGAATAAACTAAAATTCAACATGGATTTAATTCCCTTAGATCAATCCAATAAATCCCTCCCACATGAATGTACAAATCCATAGATCAACTAGTTCATGGTTGATCTGTGTTCATCGTTAAAGTTCAAAAATGGGGGAAAGAGAGTCGAAATAACAACCCCTACCTGAAGAAGGGATCGATCACTGACGAAGGGGTCATGCTGTCGTCCTCATTGAGATCCTTCAACTTGGTTGGCGGAGTGATTCCTGGATTTTATTGATCATTGATCATCATCAAGATTTGGCTCCAAGGTTACAAGATTCCACCAGAGTAATCTCTCAAACATTTCCACCGAGCAACATATGATTAACCCATTAAAAAGTGGAAGTGTGTTTCGTCATTCCATCACGCAACAACATTAATGATTCAAGTTGTAGTTTTTGAGTTATTATGAAATGGAATTAAATATTGAAACAGTTTCCCCATCATTGCACTGCTGCGGATGTTTCCAAAAAGAAATAAAATAAACTTTATGAACTTATTTTATTTTAATTTACTAAAAAAGTCCAAAAATTAAATTTTTTCCTCGACCCACGCTGTTTGAGGTTGGAATTGTTCTCAGTTAAATTCATTATCTCAGACACAATGGTGCCCTCATATTTTTAATATGGGCATTCATTTAGAAACATCTACAACCGTGCACATATTCCAACTCACATAACTTAAAGAAGTTAAAACTACCATTCTGGGATCACCGGTCCTCAGAATGATGTACCGTCTCTTCACCTAGTCTCGTAATAATTCCATATAATATTTATAAATAATACACGGAAAATATAAGACATTACATTATCCCAACATTGGGTTTTTACATCCTCGAAAGTTCAAAACATGGTTACTCAAAAAGATGTGGGTACTGGGCACGGATGTGAGCCTCCCACTCCCACGTGCTCCCCTGATGATTCTCGTGCTACTACCGGACACACAACATGGGAATTGATCACCCATGAAGGATCATCTTATGTAGATACTCGATCTCTACTGGGTACTCACCAAAGGTCACTCCATCCTTAATGGCCTTCTCGCCCCATTCGATGACGTGTGATGGGTCATGCACGTACCAATTCAGCTGCAACACGTGGGAGACATCATGTACCCGATGCAACTATGGTGGAAGATCAAGGAAGTACACCCCCTGGATAAATCTTTGCAGAATCTAAAAAGGTCCAATGAACCTTAGAGATATCTTGCTGCCTTAGAAAAACCTCTGTAACCCTCGTCGAGGTGATACCAGAAGAAAGACATGGTCCCCCTCCTCAAACTCCAGGGGCTTCCATCATCTGTCAGCATAAGACATCTGCCAGCTCTGTGCTCTCTTCATCTTCTCCCAGATGATCTGCACCTTCTCGGTGGTAGCTCACACCAACTTTGGACCCATGAGTGCTGACTCTCCGGGGTCGGTCCAGCAAAACGGTAACCGAAAGGGTCTCCCATAAAAGGCCTTGAACTAAGCCATAACAAAGGTGGAGTGGTAGCTATTTTTATACTAAAACTCCACTAGTGGTAGTTGGTACTCCCAACTATGAATGAAGTCTAAGATACATGCCCACAATATATCCTCTAGAACCTGAATGGTCCTCTCTGTCTGACCGTCGGTCTAGGAATGGAATGTCATGCTCAAGCATAGCTGAGTCCCAAAAGCCTCCTGCAATCACATCCACAACCGGGTTGTGAAGAAGGCATATCTATTTGAGACTATTGTCGAATGGATGCTATGAATCCAAACTATCTCATGCACGTATAGGCGTCCCAATCTTTCTACCAAACTCTGCACCTTGAACTCTAGGAAGTGGGATGACTTGGCAAGTCATTCAATGATCACCCAGATGGAATCATGCCCCTTGTACGTCCATGTTAATCTTTTCATGAATTCCATCGATATTCCATCACACTTCCACTATAAAACATCTAGGGGTGAGATAATCCCATAGGAACCCAGTGCTCAGCCTTCATCTGCTCGCATGTAAGGCATCGATAAATGAACTTTACTACTGCCTTCTTCATGCCAGACCACCAGAACTATCATCAGAGATCCTAGTACATCTTTTCCACTCTAGGATAGACCTCCAAGGGGGATGTATGGATCTCCCTCAGTAACTCTTCATGAAACACCACTAGTATAACTGTGCTCCCTTTGAAAAGACGTATGTGCTCTCCACATTGTGAATATCCATCAGGAGCATGTTCTTTGGATAACTGAGCATGTAAGCTTCACAGTTAAAATCCCCAAGCTATGCCTCACTATCTCACTGTAAGAGTGAAGGTGTCACAACCATCAACTACAGGTAAGCTATATCCTCTCCATCCATGAGGGATAAATGCAACGTGGTTAAATGCTTTGTTGCCTCACTCAACAGCTGCGAGCTCGACCTTCTACTAAGAGTTTATGTCACCCTATTCCCCTTCCTAGGAGTATAGATGATCTCAAAATCATAATCCTAGAGGAACTCTTTCTAACTCCTCTTCTTTAGATTCAGATCCTTATGTGAGAAGATTTTCTTGAATCTCATGTGGTTAGAGAAGACGAAGAACTGCTCGTCCATAAGGTAGTGTCGCCACATCTTCATCGCGAAGACTACCCCTACTAACTCGAGGTTGTGGGTCACATAGTTCTTCCCATGTGGCCTAATATAGCATGTACCATAAGTAATCACTGCCTGTCTCTGCATCAGGACACAACCAATCCCAGTCCCTGATGCATCGTAAAAAACTATGTACTCGACACCCTCCTCCAGCAATCTCAAGATTGGGGCGCTCGTCAGACTCTGTCTCAACTACTCGAATTCCTACATGAACTTATCCATCCACATAAAGGGTTTCCCATTTTTGGTCAAGGATGTCATAGGTGCTGTTATTCAGGAGAAATCAGGAATAAATCTCTGTAAATATCTTTCCAACCCAAGGAAGCTTCGCACCTCTGTCACGCTCCAAGGTGCCTCCTATGATAACACTGCCTCCACCTTGGATTGATTCACATCTACTCTATCTAATGAGATGTAATGTACCAGAATGTGGACCACCTAAATCTAGAACTGGAACTTCGAAATCCTTCCATAAAGATGGTGCTCTCGGAGTACATATAGAACCATCCGCAGGTGTGTCGTCTGCTCCTCATCTGACGTCGAGTTCACAAGGATGTCGTCGATGAAGACCACTACAAACCGGTCTATGTACGGCTGGAAGATCTGGTTCATCAGTCCCATGAATACTGCTGGGGAATTTTTCACGCTGAAAGGCATAACCAAGTACTCATAGTGACCGTAGTGGAATCTGAAAGCTGTCTTCGGTATATCCTTATCTCGTACTCGTAACTGTTGATAACCTGATCCAAATTCAACCTTCAAAAACCACTATGCCCCTCTTAGCTGATCTAAGAGGTTGTCGATTCTTGGTAGTGGATACTTGTTATTCACCATCACTAGATTCTCACACCGGTAATCCATACACAACCTCATACTTCTGTCTTCCTTCTTGGAAAACAAGACTGGTGCCATTGAGGGTGAAACGTGGGGTCTCACAAAACCCATTCTCTGCAAATCCTCCAACTGTACCCTCAACACGTGAAGCTCTGAGGGAGCCATCTGATATGTTGATGAAGAAATCAATGATGTATCGGGGTATAAGTCGATGCAGAAGTTTAATTCCTGGCGGGGAGGTAGTCCTGGAACATCTTTGGGAAAGACATCCTCATACGCCGCCACTACTGTTGGGAACTGGGAGATCATCACATCTACTAATCTGAGGGGAAGGCTGGCCAACTCTTGAGTGAAGGGATGCACCCTCCTATGCATGATCCCATTCTATGCTGCTTTGGTCCCCTTTTCTCTGAGAAAGGAAAACCTCATTTCATCACTACGATCACACCACACTCTTTGCCAAAAATAGACAATCTCGGCATGGACCGAAGATAACCAATCCATAACAAGAATGACGTCATAAGGCCTCGATGATAAAACCAAGCAGTTCCAACTAAAACTCTCACCTCCAAGGGTAGGATCACACTATCTTTAAAGGTGTGTGATCATCAAGTCTCCTCCCATAGGTGTCTACAAGCGTAAGGATCGAGTTAACCGCTCTACTAAAATCTCATGGTTTTTCAGCAGACATGTGGCAATGAATGAATGACTGGAACCTATGTCAACATGTACGGATGCTAAGTTAGAGAAGACATAGATCATACCTCGGATCATCCCTGAAGCCCCTGGGTCGTACGCCTTGGCCGCATGCAGTTTTCCCCGCCCATATTCCTCACCTCCCTGTGCCTGGTGCGGACCTCATGGGGTTGTGGTGGAAGTTAGTCGAAGCGTCTACCACCACCTGCAGCTCTCCCTACTCCTCTACCACGTCCACTGCTCGATAGGTCTATCTGCTCCACTCTCTGTCTCTACCATGGTGGTCCATCCACCACTTCCCTGTCAGCTACTCAACAGACCGAATAATATCTACTGAGATGTCCCCTATCATCGCATGTGTAGCACCACTTCTTCCAAGGATGACTGGATCCAGCCTGAGAGCCCTGGACTATCTACTCCCTTTCCCAGGTCCTCTCATGATGTCTCCCACATCCTGATACATATGTCTGTTGGTGGATCCCTGTTGCCGAGGTCTACAGACATGTCTGTCTGCTGCTGACTTCTGGCGGCTGTCTCTGCTCCGCCAAGAAGCTCTTGATCACCAATGCCTACTCGAGCACTTCATCATAAGTCAAAATGCATAGAGGCATGAAAATAGCTTGTATGTCTCGTCATGTACCTCGACCGAAGTTCTGAGTTATGAAGTAATGATCCCTGACTATATCCATAATGTACTTGGTAAGGTTGGTGATCCTCGATGAATAGTCAGCTACCATCAAACTGCCCTGCTAGAGCTGATGAAGCTTCTGGATGTGTACTCATATCAGCGTAACCAGATAAAATTCCTCTCTGAAGAGTCTCTCTAACCCCATCCATGAAAGAGTCTCCTCATTGTGAGTCTGTGTGGTCAGACTCCATCATCGACCCACCGAACCCTGAAGAAGGCTCCCTCTAAGGATCACCATCTAGACCGCTGGTGTCCTCACTAGACAAAAAGATTTAGTCACTACCTCAAGCTAGTCCTCAGCCACATGAGGGTCAGGCTCACCTCAAACCCTGAGGGTTCTATGTCTTTGGAACTCATAGAGCGCGCTTAGCCTGCGCCCCTCATTGTTCTGTACTGCAGGTACCATGGGATGCTCCAATAGTGGTGGTATAGCAGGTGCACCACCTGAAGGCAACCCCTGGGGAAATGGTCCCTGTATCGAAGCCTCATCACTGATGGGGTCTTCCTCATGACCATGCTGCGGAATCCTAGTGGGTATACCTCGTAGAGGCATCCTAAAATGAAACAAGATGTACCATGGTTAATGAGTATATCTGAATAGCTGACGCAAAGGACATGGGAAACACAACCCATTCTTGTAGGATGCATGTACTATTCTTTTATTTCCCTGCTACTAGTGTTTTCATGTACTGAGTTGAAAAGAATATTATCATAGTCTTGGTGTATGGATACGCCAGCCGCTCACACCAACACTAGAGTCTCTGGCCCGAAATCCGAACTCAAAACACATAACATTATTTCCCCAAACCAATCTCACAGACTCTTGGTCCTAAGGTATAACCAACCACCTCTGATACCACTCTATCACAACCCATCCCAGTGGGGCCTGTGCAATGACTCCCCACACCCACCTCCAATAGGCTAGGGGATGGTGAATATCACCGAGTAGGAATATTACTAACTTGGGAGGCATTGTCTAAGTACCAATACAAACACACATCTCTAAGTCAAATATGCTGAAAAGAAAGAAAACAGTAGGGAAAAAAATGCATCCACACAACTAAGACCAACCAACAGAGTACAACAAGAAGTAAAGTACTGAATGTAAACTGGTCCAGAATACATGCCCATAAAAAAATGGAGTATGAAAAATAAAAAATCCAACCTGTAAATACAAAGAGGTACTGGGACTACTACTCATAGCGGTAGGAACACCATGGCTTGTGGGGAAGCTCAGAAAGCTCCGTCTTGTCCAGGTCGGCCCTAGAATATTTAAGAAGGCCTCTGGTCTTCCCAAGATATGACACATGCAGGAAAAGCCCATGCATGGGTGAGTATAACAATACTCTGTAGAGGACCCCGAAAAAAACCACAAAGAAATACACAAAAGAAAGACAAATTCAGCTCTGCACAGTATTTTTCTACTGAACATATAATAGGATAAAAAAAATCCAGAAATACTCAAAACACAAACCTGTAGTCTAGAGACAAGTCACAAAACTGCATACCCCAGCTAGGGATTCAATTAAAAGGTTTCAAAAAGCAATCATCCGAGAGAACTCACTCCATGAGACTGATAGATCTAATGTCGTTCGTCTGAGAAGCACTGTTCATTGGGAAAAGTCGTGAGATATTGATACACTCATTATGGAAGAACAAAATCATGAGTGGGGAAAAGATCATGATACATATATTCACTCATTACGGGAGAACACACTTTTGAGAGGGAATTATCATGATACATAGATGAGGATCACTTCCAGGGCCATGAAGGATACCACGATTCAACCGGATTCACCTGCTAGGTAGAGGATCAACGCCCACTGGAGTTGGTCATGTTGATGCCTGAATCTACCTAGGGTCAAGAATGGATAGAGGATCTCTCTCTAGGATTCTTGAAGGGACTCCGGACTCAATCACTGAAAGTCCTACTGAAGAGATCATACTCTTGTATTAGGGAACAATGCCTGACCTTCAGGGGTATGAGAAAAGGGGGCACTAACCCAAATGAAACATGTCCATGATATGGTGGAAAAGAAGATCAATCCATGCATAGAAATGTACAAGGTGTGTAGAAAGGTCACACACTGTGTCCTCTAACCCCGGGTACTACCCGTGTACAATGGCTTGTGTCTCTAGGAAGGTCATGAAAAACAAAACTACACAACATGTAAAAAGATAACACACCATGTATAAGTATCCGGAGTCCGCCCCGTGTATGTTGGCCATGTGCTCATACACGTTCTCAACCTATGTACGTGAACCCATGTAACTAGTACATAGGGTAACCCCTGTTACTAGCCTTTCCTGACCAAGTGGTTGACTACACGACCATGTAGAACATTTGTGTCTGTGTATCGCCCGAGATACACACTGAGCTTTAGGAAAAGTCCAACATGCTGTGTAATCGAGGTCACATGCCGTGTGATACCTGTCTGACCCCCGAAACCCTAGTTCCCACCACCTGTACTATATGACATGTTCTTCAGAAGTACATGTTGTGTACTATGGAATTTTCCATAATTGACGCTTCTCGCTGGCACGCCTCCCGTGATTCCTCGATCTTCATTCTGACAGTTTGATCACCACGAAACTTCCGATTCTAGGTTGCCCCAACATCGCAAAGTTGTATCCATTTTTTTCGGTCCACCAATCAGCCCCAAAAACACATTTTGATCCACTATCATGAAGAACGGTCGAAGAACGGTCTTTCCCGATCTGGTCTGATTCATCGTCCGCTATTGTCATCACACCTCTGCTAGGTCATCGTGATGTCAGATCTTCAATTTGGTATCGTTTAATCCCAAAAAGAATTTGAAATGATCCTTTGTTTGTCTCCCTATAAAGAATGTGAAGAACACACAAGGAAAATGAATGGGGAGGAAATCCAATAAACAAAATCGGGGAACAAACCTTCACCATAATTCATCATGGCGTAGATCCGCTCCCATTAGTAGGATCAAACAGATCAAAAATAAACAATAATTCAACATAAATTTAATTCCATATGATCATTCCAAAAAAACCCCTAAAAGAATGTACAAATCTGTGGATCAACTTGTTCGTGGTTGATCCATGATCGTCGTTTAAGTTCTGAAACGGGGAAAGGAGAATCGAAATAACAACACCAACCTAGAGAAGGAACCTGTTGCTGATGAAGGGGTCGTGCTTCCATCTTCATCGAGATCCTTAAAAATTTTTGGGGCACTGATTCATGGCTTTGATTTGTCATCGATAGTCACCAAGAGTTCCCTCCATGTTTCCAAGATTCCACCAGATTTTTCTCTCAACCATTTCCAATGAGCAACATATGATTAACCCATTAATAAAGGGAATTATGTTTCGGCATTCCATCACACTACGGCATTAATAATTCATGTTTTTGTTTCGGAGTCATTATAATGTGGCCTTAAATATCGATATTTTTTCCCCGTCGTTTCACTGAAGTGGATGTTTCCAAAAATAAATAAAATTAACTTTGCGAACTTATTTTATTTTATTTTACTAAAAACGTATGAAAATTAACTTTTTCTCTTGACCTACGCCAGTTGAGGTTAGACACATTCTTAGGTAAATTCATCATCCTAGACGCAATGGTGACCTCAGATTTTTAATCCACGCATCCATTTGGAAACTTCCACAACCGTGCACATATGCCGGCTCACTTAATATAAAGAAGTTCAAACCACCGTTATGGGATAATTGGGCCTCAGAACGATGTGTCGTTTATGCTCCTTGTCTTTTAATAATTCCATATAATATTTAAAAATAATATGAGGAAATCCCAAGAAATTACTATGTTAATGAAGGAGGACCTAAATAATTGGATGGATCAGGTGATTGAAATTGAAACTAGGCATTGGATATGGGATCTAGACATATATATGCATTATTTAGTAATATTAATCAACCCAAAAATAGTTCTAGGAATTAATTTAGATTATTGGTCTTGGATACTTGTAATAGAACATAAGAAGTAAAAAATGATCACTGGGTAAGAGGATAATAATATTGAAACAAGATATCATAGAGGTGTCCTGACACTATTGTGAAGTTGAGAATGGAATAATGATGGAAATAGAGTCCAAGACCAAAATAGGGGATCCATTAATCTTTATATATCTTATGGTAATACAAATCAGGACACTATAATTTCTTGAAATATAAAAGTGAAATTAGTATACCATCATTAAGATTATACCAATGTTAGTGAGGAAATGTAAAATTAGAATACATACAAATAAAAACACTCATATCTGGAAACAATGTCTTATAAAGTAGACCACACCAAGAAGATTCGGTTTTAATATTATGGATTATAAATCATTGAGTTTATGATCATACAACAAATACCTAATAACATATAGTTTAAGTACGTGTTTTTAAGAGATTTTGATATTTTTCTTATAGTCTTATAATGAATACATTCTATATATTTTATATTCATTCAACATGGAACATATTCTATATAATTTATAGTAACATAAAGAGGATTAAAAATATGATGTAGATTTTGGAAATGTATTTCTTCAATAATAATTAATTGGTTGAGGGTGTGATACAATCCTCATCCTTATTAATTAAATAGTGTTCATGATTAGAATATACGAGGTGTATAATGTAATCCCCAACTCATTTGGGTTCCAATTGTTTATAGTTTCTCCAAATAATCATTCATCCTTTTGATCGAGAACATATTATTATTGAATGAATTCGCAAAGTCAAACTCTCTAATTGAATTCTTAAAAAAATATTTTCAATGTACCCAGTATTATAGAGTTCTTGTAACCTATTCTCAGTGGGATGTTATAGCTCATTCAATCTAATTTTTCATTACTCAAATTATTTCTATTGGTCATGGATGGATTTTTTTAGAGAGGGTAGATGAACTTTGATTAGAATTATATATTTTGTATTATAAAATAGTTAACAAGGATTCAACTATATAGGATTATCAGCATTATTGTTTGATAATATTATAAAACATTAAGAACAATGCATTAGCTATAATGTATATCCTTATCCCTTTTTACTAGATTATTTATCGATGATTGTTGTATTAAACTACTTGTTCATTAGATTCCACATGATATTGGTTTGTGTGGATGTAAAATAATTTATTCTTTTTATATTATCTCTTTAACTCATACACATAATATTTCATGAAATTCTATGTGAGGATTGAATCTTGATCTCTAATTTTGGTGATAATAATGGATTTTGTAAATCTGATCATGACCTTTGTTCAGAAATTCATTAAGGGTTTTTTATAATGACCTTGTTCATTCATACCTGACTATTAGTTCAATTTTAAGAGAAATCACACTACAATTTTACAAATATTGGATCCAAAGGTTTACTATCTTGTGAAAATTAGGCTCATAAATCACTTGTAAAAAATAAAGCATAAAAATTTATTTAAATCATTATTATTTTTCCTTCAAAAATATCACATTCTACACAATTCATGTATCCACCTAATGATATAAATCAATGAAATGGGTGAGCTAAATGCCAAGTAAGTGGAGGAATGAGGTATATGAATCAATATAACATGCGTGAGGATGATCATCATCAACATATAATAATCATAGTATCATCATCAAAATCATGAGGGAAACATTTTATAAAGGCATGGACTGTTGTATGTGCATTAAAATGAAACATCATGTCATATTGATCAAATACCACTCATTGTTGTGAACAAATCAAGCATTTTTTCCACGCATAAAAGAAGTGCATAAATCATAACATCATCATTGTAAACAAATTCAAAATCATGATCATGCATAATAGACATAATCTCACGAGATGAATCACATTAAACAATGAATTATAGTGTTATATAACTCTGGTCCCACCCATCACATGATAAATTGTTATAATCACACATGCCAGATAGAATTCAAAACTAGCATAATAATGAAAAAACCCGTGGAAATGAATAGGTTTCATAAGTTATTCATAATTCATGGTTTATTGTATAAAAATTGGGATTCCCAAATTAATTTGGGTAAATATATTTGTCATAAAAATAATCATTGTTCAGAGAAGAAGAAAAAACTCAAAATGAGTCAAAGATGTGTTTTAAAAATAAAATCTTTGATACTCAATGTATTTTCTTAAAAATTAATTTTTTCATGGAATAAAAATGTATATATTTGAAATGAATGTTTAATAACATTAAAAGTATATTTAATAAATATTAGGGAAAAATCAATACTAAAAATGATGAGAATGGTGGATAACCCTGTGAAATGGAGTTGGGTTCCATAATCCCCATACATTAAATCCGAATTTGTTTTTTCATTTATACTCTTCTTGAATATTAAATATAGGTTTATTAAAAAATTCATCCAAAGTTGAATTATTTTACTCTATAAAAATATTATCAATTTTTAATATTGGTTTATATTTCTTAATTTCCTTGGTTAGTGGGGATATATTTTGATATTATGTTTTCATTAAAATTTTCCCAGTTATTATCAAATTTTACATAATTATATTTAATTATATATAATTTAAACCAAAATATTTATACATTTATATATTATAAATAATTTAATATAACCTTTGATAAGGGTGGTGATATAGAAGAATTTGGAAACATCATTGTTAAAGGTTTATTTATCGTTATCAGGAACATTGTCCAATAGAGGAAAATGTGAGGTATGTAATAAAAATACATCAAAAATATAATTTCTATAGTGGGTTAAAATAATTAATGTAATACTATCATACATTATAATTAATCTTAGAATATGTTTTTTGGAAAGTGATAGAGAAATAGAGGAAGAGAAGAGGAAAACACAAATAATAGTTGATGATAACATACCATTTTCTCGGTGTTGCTTCCCTTGTATAGCAAAAAACTCCCTTAATGATTGGAGATAAATTACTAAAAAATACCAATATATTTTATGAGTCATAAGATAGAGTATTATAGAATAGATTTTTTTTGAATGTGAGGGATGATTGGTTTCCATAGGGGAAGGATATGGGTTGTTTATACTTGAGGGGAAGGGTATTTTTTGAGTTAAAATATTGAATAAAATAGTATATCAAAGGTAAACCTTATAATAGTGATATTTTTGACATTATAAACTATCTTAGAATTTAATAACATGATTTTATGAATTTGAATCACATTATATTTAGAATTCGTTAGTTTAATCAAAAGTAATGGTGTAAAAATGAGAAAAAATTATTTTAATGTAAAACTTTATATTTTAGACTTTGGAAAGTAAATTTAAGGTTCTCAAATCATGTTTATTATATTTTAATAACTCATTTATCAAATTAATTTTTATTTTCATGATGCCTCATGTTCTAGAAATTATTATTTCGTTATTTAATAACGAATTTTGTAATTTAGGACACACAAGTTATAGAAACCCCATATTTTACTATTCACCTAAAAATTGAATTATTTAAGAAAAAAAACATCCCTTATAAAATTCTGATCTTCTAATTGAACAAATATCATTAATATAATCATAATAATATTATAAAATATGGTATTTAAATTTTTAATTTTAAAATTATTATTTTTACGAAATACCTTAAAAAAAATTTATTATAAAATTTATTATATTTTATTTATTTTTTTAATCAATTTTTATGGAATTATAATATTTATTTTTTTATCAATTATTAATGAAAAATATTATTTATTTGTAAACTTTATTATTTTGAGGTCAAATTATTTTTTCAAGAGTCGTGTTATTATTCCCAATAGTCAGGTTACTATTCTTTATGTCCATATTACTATTCTAAAAGTTACATTATTATTCTAATGGTCACATTACCTCGTATAAATACTAATCAATTAATTCATTCATTATTAACCTCAATTACTCCAAGGATATACATTTCCATTTTTTATAATATTGACATTTTTATTAATAATTTGTTTCTTTTCAATAATGTTGATCATGTAAGGGATAATTCTATCCGGTCATGGTGATATAAATTTTCCCTTGGTATTTTTTCTATTTTGTATTTTCTTCCTTTTAATATTTGTAATTTTTAAATGATTAATTTCTGAATAATTTAATGACTTTAATTAATGAAAAAAGAGACTTTTTTGTTTCTCTATGTGTTTTATAAGTATAATACTGTATTATATATTATAATAAACATTTATTTGAATAAAAAAATATCATTTATAAACTTTGTATTGTTACATTATTCCATATTTTAAATTTCATCATTGAAATTTCAACTTATATTCTTCATTGAGAATAGGTTTGGGTAATTCTATTTCATTGTTTCCTTTGGTTCCCATGTTACTTATTCATACTTATAGATTCTCCATAGCACTTTGACAAGGTGAGTTTTCATGTTTAATAGAAATTTGTATCTATGGTCCATGATCTCTAATAGATGCTCCTCATATGAGAGTTTATTCACCAGTGGTACAACCTCTAGATTCAGTGCATGTGAGGGGTCAGATATGTACTTCCTTTGGAGAGATATGTGGAACATATCATAAATATGATCCATATTTGGTGGAATTGCAACCCAATAAGACACTAATACTATATGATCAAGGATTTCAAAAGCCTAAATGTACATAGGGATTAGATTCCCATTATTTACAAATCACATGGATCTCTTCCATGGTGATATTCAAAATAAACATTTGTCTCCAACTTCAAAATCCATTTCCTTTAGATGATTTTCAGCATAGATATTTTTCTAAATATACGTTTATTTTATATGTTTTGGGAGTATTGAACCATCTCTATATTATTGTATGAAAAATTAGGTCCATGTATCTTATTTCTCGAAATTCATCCCAATAAGTTGTAGTTCTACATCTATTCTCATACATGGCTACATATGGAGCCATATCAATAACTGAGTCCCATATATTATTGTATGAGAACTCAAATAATAGGATATTTTTATCTTATCGAAATTTAAATTCCATTGAGTAGGCTCTCAACATGTCCCTGAGTGTATGAATAGTCATTTTGGATTGTCCATTGGTTTGGGGGTTATAGGCCGTACTAAAATTAAATTAAATATTCAAATCTTGTTGAAGACTTATCGATAATTTAGATGTGAAATAGGTATCATGATCAAAGTTGATTTAAATAGGAACCCCAAGTAGATTCTCTACATCCTTTTCACATTATCCAAATTATCTTCATTTTTATCTCCGGATATACTAGCATAAAAATATAATTCAAAATCAAATTAAATCATCCTCATCAATGTGGAACTCATGTATCTTCCATTCCATTACTTCATTCATCTTCTTTTAAAGATTTAGATCATCCATTTCTACCTCCTGGATCTTCTCTTGGATAGATGGTTTGGAAATTATTTGGTAAATGTAGGATGTATTCCCTACTGTTATGATTTCATCATATATCAATTTCATATCCGTGAAGGTATGTTCATTCTCAATCTACTTCAGGGATAGAACAACATGTAATTTTATACTAAGAGAATTAGATACCAAGTTCTCCATTCTTGAATAATAGTTAATAGAGAAATCACCATATTTTATTATCTCTAATGATCTCATTTGATACATGTTTATCTCGTTATGCGTGATTATATATTTCAGAATCTAATGATTGGTATATAATTCACACTTCTCACCATAGAGTTAGTGCTAAATTTTTTCAAGGTTAAGATCATAGTTAAAAAATCTAGATCATTATTTTGGTATTTTTTCTCAGAGATCATCATATTTTGTGATCCATAGTATATCACTTTTCCATTCTTCATGAGTATAAAACCAAATATTTTCCTACATTCATTTCTATATATCATGAAACCTTCTCCAATTTTTCTTTTATTTTGAGTATAGTCATAGTGATTATCCTTTTCATAAGCTCCATAAATCATTCCTCATGTTCTTTTTTATATACAAACTATAACTCTTTCTGTGTTAACATAGTTAGTGGGATATAAAACCATGGAAAATTTCTCACAAAATGTCAGATGTTATATTATAATCCAATAAAACTACATATTTTTGTGAAACTTGAGGGTCTTGATCAGTCCTGAATTACTTTTGACTTTAATGGTTACATGTAAATTCTATAACTTATGATCACAATATCTTATAATATGTTTTAATTAATCCAAAAGACACACTTTTTGAATATTAAATACATTTTTTACTTCATTAATGATGCCAATAAAATCCGTAGATGCTGTTAATTTTCCTACTTTATCTTTGAGTAAATTATAATATCATTGATAAAGTCTACTAAAAAAATTTGGTGTAGTAATTAAAAATGTATTTATAAAATCCATAATCATTATAGGGAAATTAGTGTGTCTAAAGGTATTAACTATGAACTCATAGTATCAATACCTTGTACATAAGGTCTCTATATAAATATCTTCCATCTTCACATTAATCTAATGATATCCAAAATGAATACACACCTTTGAGATGTGTTTATATTCTCACTGTTTATCTAATAAGTCATCAGTACATGGAAGGGGATACTTTTTTAATTTATGGTGATCTTTTTTTAATCTCATTAATTGATACACAACAACATTGATCCATCCTTTCTCATTACAGAGAGAACTGGGGCACCCAAAGGTGATGCACTTGATAATATGAAACCTTTTACCAAATGTTATTGTAGCTACTTATTTAAATCATCCATTTCAATTAGTGACATCCTGTAAGGTCATTTGGATATTGGAGTGGCTCAGCATAATGGTTTTACTAAGAATTCTACCTTGTGATCTAGGGGAATTAGGGGTGACTCTTTAGAAAATAAATCATTGTATTTTCTAAGAATGAGAATCTCCTCAAGGTTAAGTCTTTCCTTTAACGCAACCATCTTGTTCGTGTATGATTCTTAATAGGGTATCATCACCCACAAAATTAGGGGATTTTACAAAGGATATTCATGTTCTTCTTTTCATTTTTATAGGAGAATGGGATGGTTCAAAATAGGAAAAGATATATCTTCTTCCCAAAATTTCATTTTTCTTCTATATAAATAGAGCCAATCAATGAATAGTATAGAATAAAATTATACCAATGTTTGTTGTACAAGATTAAATAGAATAATAATCCCACATACACTACTTGTAGAAGATTCCAACACTTTGTTTTCATCGATCACTCGAATAGTAGTTTTTTATAAATATCTCAGGTATTAGAGATTCAATTCATGATTTCTAGAATAATTTGATGATATAAAGTAATTTGTAGAACTATAATCAAATAAAAATATTCCCATTATTTATTTAATAGGATGTGTACCTTCAATGATGTAATTTTCATGCTCCACTTCAACAATAGTGATGGAATAAGCTTTCCCTTGATCCTTTGGATTTCGTGGTTGTTGATAATAATTTACCTCACAGACCTGATGTTTAGTGCTCTAGATTTAATAGTGCCCTGATTCCCTATTTCTGAATCATTGAACCATGGTTCTTGAATTAATAGGGTTCTTTATTTTTATAAATCATGCTGGTTTTCTTCTTTATTTCTCTCTGAAATTCATGAGCTCGGTGGAATTCTCTCTCACACTTGAGGCATATATACATTCCATTGAGGCCATTACCCTGATTATTCTTCCTATATTTTTGAAATGTTCATAGGTATATCATCTTTCCTTATTTTTCATTTGACCCCCCATCTTGAAACTCCATGTTTCTCCCATTACCCCCATATCCAAAGGACTAATCTATGAACTTTGTCTATACTTTAAGAGAACATCAAACCACTTTTTCATAACCCTATATGTCTTGGATATAAAGACCTTTGTAATGTATGGTATTAATCCACTAGAGAGTGTCTATATTTGGTAATCATTGTTGATAAAAATATCAAGTCATATATTGAAATACTTTTGATATTTTCCACAAAAATCATAAAGAATTCCCCTAAATTATGATTTATCTCTAAGAATAATCACTCATTATTTGTTGGAAGTGATCAAGGGACAAAATTGTTAAGAAATATTTTTTTAATGTCTTGCCACTTAATCTATAATATTTCATCTTTCATCTTTTAGTTATTCATAAACACACACTATTGATTAGATTCTCCATCTAAATGATAAACATTTAAAGTCACCTTCTGCTTCTCAAAATAGTGGAACACAAAATGGATATTTTCTATTGAGTTAATTCAGTGTTCCGCAAAATGAGGATGAGATGATTTACAGAATGTTGTTGATCGTTGCTATATAAAAATTTGGATATCCAATTTCTCATTCATGGGATAGGAAGAAGGTTTTACTTATTTCATGTTGTTATTCATATCATGAGACAACTGGGTAGGAATCTCTATGATATTTTGAACTCCACCTCCCATGGAATTTGGGACATCGTTATGACAATCCTTACATTGTACCCCCACACAAGTTGTTGTCCTAGTTTCTCCTCGTTCCCACCATTTGTAAAATAAAATTTTTTTGAACAAAATGTATGTCATAAAATCATGAAAAAAAAATTTATTCTTATATGAAAATTAATAGAAAACGTATATCTTATTGGATCATTATGTTTAAACTTTTTATAAATTAAATTTCTAGGATATTTTACCTATACATAGACCTATACATATGGTTATCATTAATTTTTAATAATCCATATTCAAAAATTATCTACATAATCACTCTGATACCAAATATAATAAACCATATTTTTCTTATATGGGTATTACTTAATTTTTTTAAAAACAAACATAATAGTTTTACACATCCTACATATGAAGGTTTTAAGTCTTGAGAAAATTTGGAACATATATCACATGTGTATAAAAAAACATTTACATTTATTTAATTCCATTCTATATATCCTTATTAAATATTTAATTCTTCTTATTACATGTAATCACATGAGGATATACCTCAATGATAGGGTGAGATTAAATTATAGTAAAATAAGGAATAGGGGGAATGAATCAATATAGCATTAATGATCATAATCATAATCACATAATATCATTAGAAAAGGATCATCATCATAATAATGTTGGAAACATTTGATTATGTCATGGAATTTGGAATAAATATAAAAATTAAACATCATGACTTAGTGTTCAAATATGAATCATAATTATAAAAAAAGTTAGCATTATTTCCATGCATAACATATGTTCATCATTAATAATACCTCAATTGTGAATAATGATACAATCATGTTCACACATGATAAAAATAATCTCATGAGATATTTCACTTTTCCCAATTCATTAGACGGTTATATAATTCTTGGCTAACACATCACATCCTAAATTTTAAAAATTATTCAATCCACATTGAAAATATAACAATTGTAGTCATGAAATAACCCATTAAAAAATTGGTTTCATAAGAATTTAATAAATAATTGTTTCATGGATTAAATTTGGAGTAAAAAAATAAATTTAGGGAAAAATATTGGGCACAAATATCATCATTCCTGAATAATGAAGATATAACTCAAGATGACTCAAATATGTGTTTTGGAAAAAATTATTTTTTGAAATATCATTGTATCTGGAAAAAATTTCATTTTGGAAAGGTGTAAAACCTGAATATCACCAAAAAAGATTATGTGAGAATAGTGAAAGGATATTTTAGGAATATTATGGAAATATTCACACTAAAAATTCAGAGAGATATGTATAACTAATAGAAAAGAAGTTGGGTTTGATAATCTTCTTACCTTAAATAATGCTTTATTTCGTATCTTTTCATACTCATGAATGATAAGCTATGGTTTACTAAAAAATTTAACCAGAAGTAAATTATTTTAAATTTTCCAATATTTATCAGTTATAATAATTTAAGGATATTTCTTAATTTTATTTTTTAAATGGAAAATATTTTGATATCATATTTTCTATAAAAAAATTTCATTTTTATCCGATTTCACTTTTCCATTCATGTTATTTTTAAATAAGTTAAAATGATTCCATAATATTGAAATAAATATATTTTTAAACCTATGTATAGTATAAATAATTTAGTATAACCATTCATAGGGGTGGTGATAAAAAAAAGTTTGAAATATCCTTAATGATTGTTAACTAACAGTTTTTATGAATATTGTCCAAAAGAGGAGAAAGAGAGGTATAAAATATATAAAAATAAAAAATATAATTTTTACAGTAGTTTAAAATAATTAACATAATGTTAAAATAATTTTTAATAAATATTATAAGTTTTTTTTGAAATGGATGGAAAAATAGAGTAAAATAAGAGGAAAACATACTGAAATAATAAATGAAAACATACCATCTTCTTGGTGTTTCTTCCCTTGTACAACACTATACACCCTTGATGACTAAATTTGGATTAGTATATAACATAACTATGTATTCTAAGAGTCCTAAGAGTGAGTATTTGGTTAGATATTTGACTTGGTAATGTGTGCTAGGAGTTGTTATACAATTATAGGGAGAAGTTTTTTATACTTTAAGAGAAGGGTATTTTTGAGTTAAAATATTTAATGAAATACTATATCTAATGTAAACCATGTACTGTTGATATTCATGAAATTATAAACCATATTTTAATTAAATAAAATTATTTTAATAATTCTAATGAATTTATAAATCTAATTCATTATATTAATGAAATATATATGTATAGAAATGAGAAAATATTATTTTAAAGTAATACATTAGCTTTTAGACATTGAAAAGTACTTTTTTCGGTTTGGAAATCATGTTTCTTATATTTTCATGAGTCATTTATAAAATTATATATGTTTTATTCGATCCTCATTTTCTATAAATTATTATGTAACTATTATATCTTTAATGATGTAATTCAAGAAACACCTTTGATGGAAAAACCGTATTTTTATTTTTCAGCTAAAATTGTAATATTTCATAAAAGTTTCAAAACAAGTACTTGTAAAATTCTGATCAGATGATTTCTAAAATAACTTTAATTTTATCAAAATAACATTCTAAAATATGTTATTTTAATTTTAATGTTAAAATTAGGGTTTTTACAAAATACCTAAAAATATTATTTCTTAAAAATGTTATTTTATTTTCAATGATTTTTTAATCATGAATTTATTTTTTGGAATTATAGTATTTTATATTTTATTCAAATATTAATGATAAATATTATTTATATTAAATTTTATTATTTTGAGGTTAAATTACTATTCCAATGGTTAGGTTGCTATTCCCAATAGTCTTTTTATTATTCCCAATAGCCAGGTTAATTTTAAAATGATCACATTATATCCATTAAATAATAATTCATTACTTAATTTTTTGTTCCCCTAAATTCCTCTCAAGGTTCGATATTTCAATTTTATATAATTTTGATTGGTCAAATAATATTTCTTCATTTTCCATATAATTATTTGTGGGAGGGATGATTCTACCCGACCAGGGTGATCCAAAATTTACCACTATATACTTTATATTTTTTATTTTTTGTCCTTTGGTAATATTTGGAATTTTAATGGGATTAATTTCTTACTAATGTAACAATATTCATAAATAAAAATGAGTATGATTAGTTTCCCTGTTTTTTGTACGTTTATAATACTATAAAATATAATTTAATAGAAATTTATTTCAATAAAATAATCATTTATAGACATTGGGTAGTTATATACTTCTCTATACATTTTTGATATGAAATTAGTACCGAAGAGGATAGATTTAGACTATATAGTCATTGATGAATAATACCATCCCTAGACATCTATTTTTTTTGTAAAATGGATAAGATTAATTGGTAACATGAAATAACTCTTGGTGTTGGTGTATGATGTTGGTATGAATAAGAAATTCCAAGAATTTCACTATGAACATAGCAATGTCATGAATCCTAAGAGGATTTAGGTATCCAAAATTTCTAAGTGGGTTGATATGTTTGGTTCATTTATGATTATCTATACATATTCTCTTGGATAAATCCTCTATTAATCTATATATCTATTTTTTTTCAAGGTAAATAAGGATGATTGTTTCTTTTGGAAATATGGATGACCTTGTTTGATTAAGGTTCAAACTTTCCAATCAGTTTCTAACAGGTTTATTCGTAGAACCGGAATCATCCAATGATTCTATATCCATTTTGACCTATATTCTAAAGGTAGGTGCTCATTAGTTATGGACCGATGAGGCTTATGAATTTTCATTGGTCGAAAGGATGGGAGGTCAAGCTCATCACACCTTTTTGGGGGGAATTATTTCTTACTCTAGGACTCTCTTATAGATTTATGTTATGTTCACCAATCCTTATTAATTCACCAACCATGAAAATGAGTTTGCCTTTAGATTTAGAAATCAATGATTGATATGTATAGGATTTAGAGAATCTTTTATACGTATTTGAGGTTCTTTATTGATAGAGAATCATCCATATGTATTGGAGATTCTTAGTAAATGGTATCCCTCAATACATTATATAGAAATCACATGGTTACTATGATGACCATACTAGTTTTAAAGCCACTCAGTGGGGCACATGAAGTTTATTGTCGTTCAGAAAGACAAGGATTATTTCAGAGTTGGGATTGTACCCGCAAATGGGATACATATGTATCCTTATTAAAAAGGAATTAGAACCCATGTAGTTCGATAAAAAGGATATAGTTTAACATCATGTGAAATAGAATATAATTAATGAAATATTGTCTGGAACCTTATAAAGGCTTCCTATGTACTCTACTTTTAAGTCAGAGATCAATGTCCATGTAGTTTGAGTAAAGAAAATATGGGGTTTATACATAGTTAATGACTCAAAAAGAGATTTCTTGATTACATTTACACCCGAAGACCACATGATTCATTCTCAGTGTGAGAAAAAAGATGTATCAGTAAACATGACAATGGTGTCATGAAAGTTGCAGTAATGAGAAATGATGTAGGGATTATGTATGTATGATGGCCCAAGTAAATGAATACCAGGACTTAGGAAAGAATCCCAAGAGTAGAATCCATAAAGGTATTTTTACTTTATGGAGATTTGGAATTTTAATCTGGGATATACTCCTAAAATGGAAGCCCAAATTAAGAGGGACTTATGATTGGTTTTTATTCCATATAAGGAAGCCCAAATCAAAAGAAATTAAGATTGAGGTTTATTCCTGAGGAAAAGGCACAATATTAAAGGAAATTATGTCCAGGGCTTACTCCTAAGAAGGAGGCCTAGGTTATAGGGGCTTGAGACTTGGGGCTTACTCCTAATAAGGAGACCCAAACCAAGAGATATTCTCATCTCAATGGATGAGTTTATTTAGGAAGACCCTAACCGTGGTGACATAAAGCTTTTAATTCATGAGGTTATGGGAGAGGTTCTCATAGAATTCCTTTCAAATAAGGAAAACAACAAAGGAACCATGTCATAAATGGCTTTGAAGAGGGTTTTGAAGGCTATATCTTGAAGTGAGAGGTGGATTTGAGGAAAAGAGGTGACTAGGATGGAGGCGTGCAAGTATTGTTCTGGTGCGCAAGTACTGGTCACACAAGTAGACTTTCATGACATTAGTCACCTTGGGTGACGACGAATCTATAGGGTAATACTTGGGTGACTTTGAACTCAAGCCCTTAATATCATCCCTAGAGGCCTCCAGAATGTTGGAACACAAGTTCCCTTGAGAGGGCAAGAAGGTGCGCAAGTGTTTCCATTTCCCTTAAGGGATGAACACATAGGCGTGCAAGTATTGATGAATTCTCACACTTAGGCCATATTCTTCTTCTATAGAGCTTCCATTCTAGGTATCAAATTACATTAGAAGTGTTCGGAAGCTGTCAGAAAAAGAATTGGGTGACCAGAGCTTGAATCTGAATTTGGAAAAAATTCTCCCTTGAAATGGGGGGCCCACAGAGGCTATTTATAGGCCACTGGGAAGTTTTTGAGGAAAAGGAATAGGGCACGCAAGGGACATGTGTGGCACGCAAGATACTTGCGCGACGCCCTCCAAATGAGTTTCTGGTTCACCCCTTTTTTCAATTTTTGATGTTCTTCAAAGGGTGACCCTCATTGGGCTTAAGGTATTACCTTTTCCATTCATTTGAATCTGTGATGGAAAGGAGAGTAAACAAAAAGTACCCCATTAGAGTTGGATTCGAAAAAGGAAAGAGTATTTGACTTTGAGGAAAATAAGAAACAAGGGTTTGGCGGTGCGTAGATGTTGGCGCGCAGGTTCCGGCGCATAGGTTCTGGCACGCTGGATTGAGGAATCACCAATATATATGGGTGTTACTTTGTGCAAACCATCCTTCCTTCAAAACTTTTGAGCTCCCATCATGATAGTGTCCTCATTTCCTCATTCGATCGCTCTTCTTTTTGTCGTGCTTCTCCAGTAAAGATTTTGACTTGTGCAACAATACTTGTGCAAAAATACATGTGTGACATTACTTGTGTGACATGGATTCCATGCCTTTATGACTTGGCCATTTTGTTCTTCACAATTATGTCATAGAAACATACTTACATAAAAGTTAACTGTTTGTTCTTTGTATAGATTCCATAGCTCCTAGAAGAATTGGATCAGCTGATGAGTTGGCCAGCAAGATAATAGATGACATGATGAATGACGTTGGCCATGATTATTATGATATCTGTGATATCACTATCCCATATTTGTATAATAACTTGAAGAAATATCATGCCAATTTCCCATAGAGCATCTACTTAACATTATTTGTCCATGGACAACTACAAGGATTCAACATCCCAGAAGCAATGAATTATATTCCTCATTCCTGATTTCAGACTTACACCAATTTCTCTTCATCAAATGTATCAGTTTCATCATCATTTGTCAATGCTAAAATAGTGTATAAGTCATACATAATACACCATAGACCATGTGCTCCAAAACTAAAGCCTCATAAGCCTGAGCTGTAGTCGCTTTGTTATCCCTCTATTTTCTTAAATTCTTAGACGGATCAATCCAAGGGATGGAAAATGATTTTGGATTTCCATCCTGGAGGAGGCTTGAAGACAACTTGGATGTGGGAATATTGGGTGTGACAAACCTGTGCAAATTTTTTCAAGGATCTGAAGGGAGCTTCAATATATGAAGTCGTATGGATGGGAATACATATGTCTACAAGAATGATAATTTTGTGTCGTAGCTAATCAACCACTAGAGACTAGAAACAAATTCTATCCATCTGACTCATAGAGAAGTAGGAATCAACTTGTGGGATGTGTACAAGATCTCAGGGGATCCAATTTTGGGAGATATGCATGATGAATGCATCCCCCCAACGTATCCTGGAATTATTTGGAGAATACTCTAGCTTTGGCTCAAGAGATATTGAAAATATTACAGAAGCTCAATAATTCAATGTCCACAAAAACTCATTCTAGAAAGGATATTCATCCATAAAAATGGATGGATATGTTACTCATCATGAAGAAGGAGAAGGGGCCCACCTGTACTCGTCCTACTAACTACCCCATAACAGAAAAGAGGGGTTCTCTTGGCACATTCTGGCCAACTCTGGAAGTGGGAGAGTTTGAAAAGTGGGGGTATGAAGTGGATTAAAGAATCCCAGAGAAGACTCGTCTGGTAGGATTTTTAGCTTTGTGTCTTAGTGTTTATCTTCTTTCAGTTAGGGATTTGAAGGGAGGCGTCAGGCCAGGAACCTCGTTGTTGCAGCCAAGTTGGCTGAGAGAAAAAATGGTTGGGTTGGCTACACTGATTTTGGTGAAGATTCACAGGAGCTTACTCGTTGTCATTATGGGTTTGTCTCCTTTGAGAATAGTGGGACCGATCCATGTTTTGTGGGGATGGATCGTCTCTCCCATCAGGACATACACAGTACAATGTAGAGTACAGGTTCCAAGATGTTTTTTTGGCGATCGGTGCATGCATTTTACAGAATTTATCCATTTTCCTTCAATTACTATGATCTAAAGGTGAGGCTGAGCATGTTTAACGAATTTAATTTCGTTCCGCACAGAAACCCGCCAACCGGGAGGTTTGTTGATGATGGAACAACTGTCCTGGAATTGAGGTCATATTTTTTGGCATGTAGAGATTGTGAATTGGCCACTATAATTGACGGAGATATTATATGTGCGGCCTATGATCCATATAGATTTGGATGCCAATTCAAGTGTCTGCAACAGATTGTTGTATCCCCTTCTGTGCATGTCAGGTCAGAGCAGCATCCAATAGTTACCCGAAAAATATGGTTTCTGTCAGCTTTGGAGAAAACCAGGGCAGTGTTTGATCTACTAGTTGCTGGAGTGGTGAGTCAATTGACAACATGGTATGCCGGGAACTAGGTAATACCATACCCTGAAGGGGTACTGAATCATCTGGTCCCTCGGTTGGGGACAAAAAATAGAATCGTAAGGAAATAATCCCTTCATCTGGAAGGTGATTCTTCTTCACCTGGAGCAGATTCATTGTTTTCCTCACCCGGGGCTGATTCACCATATTCCTAGGCTGGGGATGATTAAGCACGACATGCATCAATGTGGCCTCATTCCAGATATAATCCTATTGCTAGTTTCAAGAGACTTACTCCATCAACTCCTGATGAGTTATATCATTGAGGTAATTTAGTCACCATTATTTTATAGAGAAACAAGTTTCATTTTCTTATCCTTTATCTATGATTGTAGGAGACGGGAAGAATTTGAAGTCCAGGATTGTAGGACCCTCCTCGTGGACTTCTCGTTCACATGCTGAATATTTACAACCAGAGGCTATCCATACATGGTGGAGTAAATATTGTGATGCTAAAACCACCTCGATGGACTTATTCAAAGGGAAACATTTCCCTGGAGTGGGGAGTCTCTCGGCTTCTTCTGATATCCGCTTCGAGGAAAACCTGGATGAAGTGTGGGATTGCATTAGAGAGCTGGAAATGATCATATATGCCACAAATGATTCCATTCCTTTTACCAAGCTGGTGGAGGAAATGATGAATCGTGGAACCACTGAGGGGATTGGTGCTTCAGTAGATGAGGTGTGGCTTGATTATGTGGCTCCTGAATATGTAAATTTATTTCCTTATTTTCTTTGCAACTTAATTTTAGTCAAAGATTTTTTACTCAAGGAAATTTCTTTCTTCATCCTACAACTTATTAAGAAAGGAACTACTAAGGTCCCTTCACCACAGTACAGGCCTGGTGGCACCGCTCTTGGAGCCGCTAAATCTCCTCGCGAGTCGTGCGAGGTATCTCTAAGCCAGCAAGCCATGAATGAGGAGTTAGAAAGGTATTTTCACTCTCCAATACCTATATTTGATGGTGATGATGTCAACACACCCAAACAGTCAAGATGCAAAGCCATTAAAGGAAGAATTCCACAGCTAGATGTTTCATTAGTAGTGGTAAGTCCTTCGGATAGTCATTAATCCTAACTCATGAAAAAAATGCTCATACATCTTGGGATTGTAGGGGATTTTTGATTTCCCCTTTGAGGGAGAGGAATGACCCTCCACTGAGGATGACAGAGGTTGCTGGTGAACAGTCACAAATTCCTGCTGACTTGGCTTCTCTTAAAGAAACGAGGATAGAAGAAGAGCCAGCTTATGTTCCAAGTACTACTCCTAGTGCTACTACAAATAGAGAAGATCTTACTTCTGGTAAATTAACAATACATCATATAACGTTGAATGAATAAATCAACTGACTTCTATTTTGTGATGCTTTAGGTTCAACACCTGCACCAGAACATTTGGAGACTACTGTAACGGACTACACAATGTTTTTGAGGAATCTATTCGGGGTCGGAGGTTGTAGGTGGAGGGTCGCCAAGATGACATGTCAAATGCTCCCACTAGTGAGACTAATAGATAATCTGAGATATCACTTGATGAAATGATGAAAATTCGTGCATATTTTTTAAAAAATTAAGATCATGTTAAATTACAATGTGATTTAGATGATTTTAGATGTGAGTGTTATCCTTCGTCCTATTAAATTTTTTTATTTCATCTCTAACCATGATTTGTTGAAATGTGCAGTTTCGTCTGAGCAAGCTATTGATCTGCCGATTCCTAAAGGGGGTAGAGACAACTCTATCATTGTACAGACGCTAGCTCATGTGGAGCTTAACCCAACCGAGCTTCCAAAAATCTGTCTAGAAAATCCTGTTGTAGATAGGAAATATGGGGAGGAGCCTTCTCATGCTGCAGATCTACCGTTGGGTAAAATATGATATTATTTGTGGCTCTATTTAATTTTCAAGATAGCTAATAAATTATTTTTATCATTTGGAATGAACCAAATCATTCAATTGACTATGTGGGGCCGTCAATTTCAGTGGCTAGATCCGGAGTGAAGCCTTAGCCTCTTCCCCAATGGGAGTAGAAAGTGAAATACCAAGGGTCAGGGGGGGAAGGAGAAGAACATGGAACTTCCTTAAGTGTATTAATCCAGGACTATAACCCCCCCTGTGATAGCGATGCTGAATCATACACAGAGGTGAAAAAGGTGCTCCAATTCTCACATCACAAGGCATGGCAGAATATATGTAAGATCATATCTCAAGTGCCTCTTAAAGAGCAGTCTTCGAAGATCATATGACTATAATACTTGTTTTTCATGATGGGACTTGGTGGTTTTGGATATCAAGAGGTCCATACCGTGGTTAAACAAGTAATCATAAAGAGGGAGTAGGATAAAAAGTGACGTAAAGATCTGACAAGATCTAGGCTATTGACCAATATCAGCGAATTCGAGGTTGTGGTGTCCTGAGATGAGGTTGATCATGCTGCAAAGCTGAAAAAGATGAAGCATAAGATCAAGTAGAATGTTTTCCATCAGATGAATCTTCAGAAAAAGTTATATTCCATAACTAGGGAACTAGACCAGCTTAACAATTCATTGGAAGGAGTCCAAACGAATGATATGAAATCTATCGCAGATGCCAAGAAGGCACTCCATCAAGCTGAAAAGAGTGAAGATGGTCGACTGAATGAACTTCATGTGGCTGCTAATAAATTTCAGGATGCCATAAATCAAATGAAAAGTTATGTTTAAAGCCTCTTGTAATTCTTGAAAAAGGGAAGACACTACAATCTGTCGATGTTCTTCTAATCTTGTGCATCAATGAAAAAAACATTTCATCTTCAATCATTTGTACCTGAATTTTCTTACTAATTACTTATATATATATATATATATATATTACCTAAGTCATTGGGCCGAGTAATCATAGTTTGATTTTTTCTAGTATTAAACAAAAAACCCAATAAACATTGCATCTTTTGTTGCTCAATATTTCCTAAATCATACAATATGTACATTTAGCGAGATGGGACTCGAATTTTATTCATAGTTTCTTTTAGAAGTTCCCAATTTAATGAGAACCATTTCTTTTGTTGGTATTTTAATGTCAGGCATGTCGAAAATAAAAAGGCTAATGTTTAAAGTCAAATAGCTTTGACCGAATGGATTAAAATTGACTCAATTCCTTGATAATTTCATTGAAAACATATTACCACATTCAGGTATGGGGGAAAACATGTAAACTATGACATAAGATATTTTGAATCTTAGGGATGATATCAAAAAAGTTATAAAAGGCAATAGAAGAATTATTTCCTAAGAGTGAAGTTACCACTATTTGACAAACCCATTAGGGGGTTGAATTATGCAGGGCCACTTAAGGGTATTGGCTGCATAATCAAATTATAGCATCTTTTGGACGACAGGTCCATTATGTAGACTACTTATGTAAGGCCACCTTGGGGTACATGCTGCATATTCAAGAAAAAGAACTCTCAGAAATTTTACATTTCTATTGCTAAAAGCTTGTGGATGTTTATGGAGATTCAAAATTTCCAAAGTACAGAGTCTGCTGTATGGAGATAGGTACTTGAAAATGGAGAGGATATTCCCAATCAAGATTGTCAAAGAATTGTATGAATATCACTCCTACAAAGGTTTGACCCAAACGTAGGGAAGGGAAATATAAACCATATACTTGAATACTTTCAGATCATTAAAAATGAGTATTGGACTAATATGTTAAGGATGGATATTTTTGCGGATCCCTACATATCGTCGTTAAGACCAATAAAGAAAAAAGAGGTCTCCCCCCCAAATGAAGCTACCACTATTTTACAAACCCGTTAGAGGGTTTGAATTATACAGGGCCACTTAAGGGCATAGGCTACGTAGTTAAAAATAGCATCTTTTTGCGGACATGTTCATTATGTTGACTACTTACACAAGCCCGCGTAAGGGCATGTGCTGCATGGTCAGGCAAAATAATTCTCGGGTATTATACATTTTGTGACTAGATGTCAAGAAAAGGGTTATAGAGATCTGAATGTTTTTAAGGTTTGGAGTATGACACATAAAAATGGGTATTTTCCAATGCATGAAGGAAATACATAGACCAATTCTGACCAAAATCATGTTGTGGCTGGGTCCTAAATTGAGATGTTGGACTTCACTACATATCTCATTAGGATGAGAATAAAGCCATATAAAGTTCTTGAAATACGGTTTAACGTCATGGGGGATGAGAGCATAGGAGATCTTAGTTTAGGGTTATCGAGTTCAAACCATAATGAGGGAGACACATTCTGTGTTTGTCGTAAGCCTGATGTGAATAAAGACCAGGGTTTTCATATCACATTCACGTGATTGTAGGGGGAATTTTCTGCCTTGGGACAGATAATGGAGTTTGGGGTCAGGCCCAAAGGCTTGGTGCTGGGTTTGTGGGATGCTCGAATGTTCCTACGTATCCTATAAGGATGGGAATCAATCCATATGTAGTTCTTGAAATATCATATGTACAAATTTTGTTTGTACATGTGAAGCGTGAAAGGGGAATTTAGTGCAATGATGGTTGAACCCAAGATAAAAGGTTCGGGCATTTCCATGTATGCACGTAGTCCTTGAAATATAACATGATTGGAGATCAATGCCAATAAGGATTCCCTCTCGGGTGATGGTATCAGTGACTATTGTAGTTTAATTTCGTATAGGACAAAAGTGTAAATAGTTTAATTCCATATGCATGGACCAATGCTGCATAGTTTAGCGTCATTTAGCATGGACGTATTGCTATGCAGTTCAATGTCTTGCAGTGAGGAAAATGAGGGACTATATAGTTTAATGTCATATAGAAAGGATGATGATTAACCAATGTGAATATATTGTTTTTTTTGGGGTGGGGCGGGGCTTCACGGTTCAACATCGTACGAGATGGAGGTGAACGGATAAGAAGATATTGGTTATGGGCTTGAACCTTGGGAGGTTACCTATATACCCAGCATAGAAGGAAAGGATCAACGTCTACGTAGTTTGATTGATAATGAATTGGTGATCGAGTTGTACTTGAAGAAAAAGACCCAAAGAGGGTGTTGGGACTTACGTATGGTTAGAGGCCCAAAGTGGGTGTTATTGTTGAATCTTATTCTATGCTCAAGTGATCAATGCTCCGTGTGAGAATCAAGAGGTAGCAACAACCCTAAAAATGTACAGTTTAACGTTATGTGGGACAAAGGGTGTTGTAAAATTTAGAATCATGTAGCTAGGATGTATGGATATGCAGTTCAATGTCTTGTAGTGAGGGCCATGTGTACAGTTTAACATCTTGTAGGATGTATTAAGGGATTTTTTTACTTTTTAACGTCATGCAAGTCAAAAACGTAGGGACATTGTTTAATATCATGTTGGACGATAGAGGGAGCTATGTAGTTTAATTTCCTTCAGTAAGGACAAAAGGGATTATACAGTTTAATGTCTTGTAGTGAGGAATAAAGGGTGTATTCTTGTTACAAAAAATACTTCTTCATGAATCATGCATTGGTTAGAGTTGTAATGAGTTCTCTATCCATTGAGATTAAAGAATAAGCTCCATTGGAGTAGACCTTATGTATTGAATAAGGTCCTTACCAATTTGGGTCAATCATTGGAGGTTTCATTCCTGGTATCATTGGAGTTATGAGGACCAATACCAATTCTCCTTGAATGAATGAATGAAGATGAATTCTTTTACTGAAATCTGACGCTATTCGATTCTGATAGACTTCCATGTGGTGCAGGGTGCACAATATTTTTTTAACTTAACCGTTCCAATTCATCAAATCACTTCTGAGATTGTTCATCTATAGTTAACTGATCAAAAAAGGCTACTCTGAGTGAAGTTAATTAAACCTCAATGGGAAATACTTCTTATATTCCATATACCAATGAATATGGAGTTGACTGCGTAGCAGTGCTGGTGGTGGTCCTGTAAGCCCATAAAGCAATAAAACGTTTATTAGGCTAGGCTTTCGTATCTTTATCCACCATCTTTTGCAGTATGTTTGAACTAGTCTTATTGAAGGCTTCTATTTGGCCATTGGCCACCGCATGATACCAAGTTGAATGGTTGGATTTGATGTTGTATTCTTGATACAACTTTCTCACCTCATATGAACATAAGTTGGTGCCATTTTCCATCATTATAGTATGAGGGAAACCAAATCTGGTAATGATTTTAGACATGATGAATGTAATAGTGCCTTTAGAACTAACTTATTTGAGAGGTATTGCCTCTTCCCATTTTGAAAAGAAGTCAGTAGCAGTAATAATATACTTAAACTGCTTGGATGTAGTAGGAGGATAAGGTCCTACTACATCCATTCCCCTTGTATAAAATGGTCATGAGTATTTAGCTGTATGAAGCAACTCTGGGGGTTTATAAATAAAGTTGGAACATACTTGGAAAGAATGAAACTTCATACTGAAATTAACACAATCTTGCATCATTGAATGCAAGAAGTATCCAAGCCCTCAGATTTGACCAGAAAGTCTATGTCCAGACAGGTGGTAACCACAATCTCCTGCATTAAATTCACTCATGACAGCCATTGTCTCCTCACCATCAATACACCTAATGATAATTCCATCAAAACCTCACTTGTAGTGAATTGTTTGGTGATCTGGGCTATCATAAAGAGTAAAATTGACCACATGTCACCGGACTAGTTCTTTTCCAACTCTATCAGGTGTGAGTGTTCTATTTTGAAGGTATTCATTGATAGGTGTCATCCATCCTTTAGTATGACTATATGGTTTAGAAATGGGACTAATTTCATTGATTTCCTCTATTATGATTTGAACAAAAGGTGAAACTACACGACGGTGGCCAATACTGATGATTATTTCGTCCCGATTTGGATCTTCCAGGGTTGTGGCTATATTTTCCAGTGCATCAGCTAGGGCATTTTGGGATCGCAGGACATAGAAAAAGGTTGGTTCCAAAGGGAATTCTGCCATTAACTCTCTGACGTAATCACACAAATGGATTAACTCTTCCTTTCAAATGGCATAATCCTCATTGATTTGTTTGATTACCAAATATGAATCACATTTTACTTTCAAGTGATTCACTTGTGCTTGAAGCACCAATTCCAAGCCTGCAATGAGAGCTTGATATTCTGATTTTTTTTGTACCACCTTCCAACAATAAGAAGGAATAGGGTAGAACTACCTTTTATAGGGAAATAAGCATGATTCCTAACCCAACTTTTTTGAATTTAGGATCTTCCATTTTCTTCCCCATTGGACTTCTGGAGGCACCTTCAAAGTAAATTTCCCATGTTTAATAATTATCATGAATAAAGAAGACTTCCTCATTATGAAATTCAATATTTAAAGATGTATCTTATATAGATGGGTGTTCAGCAAGGAAATTAGATAGATCCTAGCCATTTATGGCCTTTTGAGAAACATATGAGATATGAAACAGCTGCAAAATAACTGCCCACCTTGCCAGATGTCCTGTAAGCATTGGACGACTAAGGATAAATTTGAGCGGGTTATTTTGAGGTACAAATTGGACCTCATGATGTTTCCTGTAGTGTCTCAATTTCTGAACTGCAAAGATTAATGCTAGGGATCACTTTTCAATACATGAATATTGAGTTTCATCCTCATGCATAGTTCGACTGAGATAGTAAAGGTTGTTTTCATTCCCAGAATCATTTTTTGAGCACGGAAAGCACCCAATGATCGCTCTAAAGCTGTCGCATAAAGGATATGTGGTCTTCCTTCAATAGGTGGAATTAATACTGGTGGAATCAAGAGATATTTCTTGAGGATATCAAATTCCTCTTGGGAATATTCGGTCCATTGGTAGGTGACTCCCTTATTCATTAATTTAGTGAAGGGTAAACACTTTCCTGCTAAATTGGCAATGAAACACCGAATATAGGCCAAGTTTCCTTGAATTACTCTTAATTCATTCAAATTTTGAGGAGGTGACATACCAAGGATTGATTATGTTTTCCCAGTATCAACATTGATTCCACAATGGAATATAAAAAAGTAGATTAATTTTTCTAAGGTTACCACGAAAGCACATTTCAAGGGGTTCATCTCCAAATTGTGTTGTCGAAGTTTGTAGAATATGATTTCCAGATCATCCAAGTGATTAGAACGTTGTATGTATTTATCCACCAAATCATCCACATAACATTTAACAAATTTTCCTAAAAAGGGTTTTAAGATATGGTGCATGGGACGTTGATACGTTTCACCTGCATTCTTCAGGCTAGATGGCATTACCCGAAAGCAAAACACACCTTGAGTGGATCTGAAGGTTGTATATTCCTAATCTTTTGGAGCCATTCAGATTTTATTATACCCAAAATATCCATCCATTATGTAAATTGATTCATCACCAGCTGTTGTATCAATTAAGAGTTTTGTGATCAGAACTGGAAAATCATCCTTGGGACAATGTCGATTAAGATCTCTAAAGTCAATGCAAACTCTAATTTCTCCATTTTTTTTCACAGGGACAATATTAGCCAGCCATTTGGGATATTAAAATTTTCTAAAAATGTTAGACTTGATAAACTAATCAACTTCAACTTCAATTTTGGAGGCATAAGTTGGGTGTGTTCTTCTTACTACTTGCTTGAATCCTTGATGTTCTTCTGGAAACCCCAAATGATGAGTGGAAACATCGGAATCAAGACCTTACATTTCTGTATAATTACAAGAAAATATATCTCGATTTTTCTTTAGAAATTAAGTATACATTTCTTACGCTTCAATAGTCATTGTCGCACTAATTAAGGTGGTTCTTGGATCTTCTTTTGTACACAGATTTATCTCTCTGATTTCATCCACAGTGGTAGAGATAACCTCATCAAATGCTGGAGGAGCATCTCTGAGATCTTCATCATCTCCTTCAATATTTGTTACTTCCTCTATTTCTACTTTAATAGTAGATAACAAATTAGAACATCTATGGCCAGTGGAGAAGTTAGAATTTGAACATTTTGAAGAAGGGGCTTCCTTCTCTGACCCTGTTGATGATTAAGGTTCTTCCTGGGTTGACATAGAGGATATGATGGATTGAGAATCGACATCATTATTTTCCTCTGGTATTGTTATAACTTATTCTGGCCTGCTAGATGAGGTATAGAATTTATGGATTTTAGCGGATGAAATGAAGACATCTCTATTTAAACATTCATCATTGCTTGGCCAATCGACAATTTCTCCCATGTTGTCTGGCTCAATTTCCATTATTGTCATTATGGAAGTTTCCATAAGAGTGTTTGGATTTGGGTATATCTAGTCAATTTGACTGATAGGAAACACATAATATGTACTCACATGTATGAATGGGTTTACAGGAATCTTTTCCAAGCCATATGGAGGATTAATTTCGGTGACCTTCTTCACTGTGGAATTTTCCTTTCCCTCCATGTGATAAAATTCTGCCTCAATTTATTGTGATTCACATATTTTGAATGGGTCTTTGTCACCAAACAATGTCCCAATTTGACCATTGAAATAATATTTGAGAAATTAATGGTATGAAAAAGGTTCAACCGCATGTTGATGTAGCCATGGTCTTCCAAGAAAAATGTTAAAGGTTGTGTCCTGATGAACAACCATGAAATCTGAATTAGATACAAGGTCTCCAAACTGAATTGTGAGTGTAATTTCACCCAGAGGTTCTTGTTCATTCTTATCCTATCCTTGTAACATCAATGTTGAAGGAGATAAATCATATTCAGTGAGGCCCAATCGACGAAGTGTTTGAATAGTAATGAGATTGACTCCTGGTCCATTATCAATGAAAGCTCATCATATGTCTATATCATTGACATTTCCAGATAGATACAAAGGTCTGATATGTCCATGTACAACATCATCTTCATCTGCATCTGTAAAATATATCACTGCAAGGAATTCTGCAGGATCATTCTCTATATGGTAGACTTCAGCCACAACAATTTCAGTTTTAAATTCTTGAGGACTTTACAAATCCTAAATAAGCGCCTCTCGGAGATCTTTTGATAAATTCAAGGCATCCAGAATTGATAACTTGGCCGGTACATGGGCCAAATGTTTCAAAATATAATACTTTTGGTCAAAAGGTCTTAATTTCCCATCATGAAAATGGGGTTTTGTAGCTGCCTTGGAATTTGATGCTTTAGCAGTAGATGCATCCTGTATCGAGGTAGGAGTTAGAAACACTCATGGATTCGGTAGATTAAACCGACTAGGTCTACCTATTTGTTGAGAGGAATAACGTGGGACCTCTAACTGATCTTCCAAAATAACTGTGTTAGGACTGAATCTACCATGTGTGGAAGAACTTTCTTGTTCTTGTTGAGCCCGTTGAAGGTCTTTTCCATGAGTTTCTACCGCATATACAGTTCTAGCAGGGGTAGGATTGAAATAGTGGCTTCTGGAATATCCACCTCTTCCCCTATATCCTAGATCTCTGTCTCTTCCTCTAATTACTCTGTTAGATATAGGGAACATAGGCTCATTATAATTGAAACTATCATTGGCATAAGGATCTGTTAAATGAATCATGTCAACAGAACCAAAGATCAATTCTTCATCTGATGAAGATTCTTCCTGATGAACCAATTCACGATGTGCCATTTTGCGGGGTGGTGCCTGTAGTTTTGAAGCATATGGCATAAAATCTTCCAGAGTCAAAGGTAACTTAGGATTTGACACGAGGTCACCTTTTTCTGATTTCCCTTCATTATTAAAATTATGCTGCTTCTTTGAGGATATTCCTTCTGATGAAGGGGTATTGTTGTGGCAATCAAAGTAGAAGACACAATTGATTGATTCAATTGTGTTCATAAAATTTCATGAGTTCGGTTGATCATTTTCCTAACCATCCAATCATCATAATTCTGCATATTTTTTCATTGGACTTCATGCCACTCGACTTCCTCCTCTGGATTAGTATTAGTAACACATGATACCTGGGCTGAAGAACCTTTCAGTTTCACCTATCTAGAGTCAACAATCTTTTTCAGGAGATCTTTAAAGACAAAACACTCATGAATGGGATGCCCCAACATTGGATAAAATGGGTAATAATAAGTGAGGTCTTCATCTCCCTCCTTGTTCGGCGTTTTGGGCCTTGGCAATTGAACCAGGTTCTTTTCCAGAGCCGAGATGAAGTATCCAGGAACTTTTTCATTCCGGAAAGAAAAAACATTGTTCTTTAAATCTTCAAATTGTTTTCTCCTTTGATCTTTTTGATCATCTTGACAAGGCAGTCATTGTTGTCAATGTTCAGGAGGTGGATACCTTCAATATGATGAATGTTTTGAAGTGAAAGCAGGTACATGTTCTTATTGAAGTATAATTGTAGCAGTATTTGTATTCCCAATTCTCCTTCCTAGAACAGATGGAATTACTGGAGTTTTAGACATAGTCTCCATAAGAGTGTCGTCTATCTGCAGAGTGATTGAAGTAAGGACTCAAACCCTCATGTGTGTTTCACCAGGATCAACGATGTGCATAATTCCCCACTCAGATTTTCCATATAGATTGGAAACAATTCTTCATGAGGGAGTTCTAAGCTTAAGGAATAGGTTAATCCCTTCCAGCGAGCAATAAAATCTAAAACTCATTCATTTTCCCTTTTCTTACAATTGGTAAGATCAAAAACTATCGTCTTTGGAAATGTTGAGCTAAATTAAATAAGTAACCATTGACAGAGATCTTCCCACCCAGTAATTGACTAGGATTTCAAACTTGTATACTAGAAAAAAGCAGGCCCTTGTAATGACTGTACAAAACAACTGAGCTTAACTACTTCTTGTTGTTGAGGAGTTCCCATCGTAGGATCGCAATTAGAAAAAAAATATGTTAAGTGTTTTTCTAGATCTTCCAAAACATTAAAAATCGGGAATGTAATATTCGCAAAATATGACGGGGGAGAGATTGCATCCACCCATTTAGGGTAATCTATCTTTTCTGGTTGGACTTGTGCACACTTTCCTTCCATAGATTCCAACCAAGATGTTAATGACTCATTGGTAGTCATTAATTTTTGAGAAACATCTGGTTAAGATTGGACCTGAGCAGGTGTAATAACTGAAGTTTGGATGGGTGTAGCGACCGGGACTTCCACTGATGGAAGTATTTCCAGTTGCTGTTGTGAATGACACGTAGGATTGGACCTGTCAGTGTGTACATATAAAGGGGGATATTCTTGATCCATCACAGTATCTACAACAAATTCCCTTGATTGATTAACTCCATCATGCTTAGGAGTAAGACTACCTTGATGTAGTTATGCATTTAACCTCCTTAATTCCTTCATTTCTTCTTCTTGTCATGCGGACCTTTTCTCTAATGAGAGTGATTGGCCTTCTCCAGAGGTAGGGTGCGGTGTAACCTGAATTTTACCCTTTTCCTTGGCATGTGCATTTCTGATGTATGGAAGCGAATTACAAAAAGGAATATCTTTCCCTTGGGCAACCCTCTATCTTTGGGTATGCACACCTCCTTCATTCGTTTATGTGTGCACAACCTCTTCAACTGGAACATCTTCATCTGATCCCTCTGAGTGAACCTCATGTTCTAGGTGATCAGTGACTATGGAATTGATGACATTTATTGTTTCATAATGCATTGCAGACCTTCTGTTAGCAGTTTTGTGATACTATCTTCTTCCATGTCATTTTTGAGACATTGCCTTTTTTTGGTTGATCCCCTAGTCTGGTGGAATGGGTCTGTTCCTGTTTTTCCTACTCAACTCCTCGAATCCTGTATGTTGATCCAGAGGGTTGAGTTAAAAAAGTTCCTAGTCTGGAAAGATAAGGTGGTTCTTGAGATACTACATCTGAAACTTTCTTAAAATATCTCCTGATTTTTCAGACATTAGTCCAGAATTTGCCCGGATGCATCATCTGACATCCACTCAAGTCACCTAGCTCAAATGACCGTAGGATTATTTCTGACACTTAGTTTAGCTGGTGATGTGCATGATCTAAATGAGAAGCATGTTCGATATTCTAATTTTCATGATTCAAGAGTAATTTGACAACTTGTTCTTTATATGACTTACTTTGGGAAGAACTAGTAGATGACTATTCTTGGGAGAGCCTTTGATTATGCACAAAACTAGTTAAATTTGGCCATCCATGGGAAATAACATTGCATGAGACAACATTTTGTGGGCTTTGTTGACTGGAGAGCACAGTAAAATTCAATGCTTCATGAACACCCTATCCCCTAATATGAATACCATATAGGGCATTGGTAATTAATTTGAACAACCTTTTCAACCCGCCAAGGCATGAACGCTGAAGGGATCTCTAATACTTTTCAACCTTTGGATTTCATGAAAATAAGAGATACGCCAAGTCAATTTGGCATTTCAAACCATCTATTATCTTGACATGATTTGGATATTCATCATAAGATAATATTTTCTCTTTTAAATGACAAAGATTTTTCCATATGTTGAGATGATTATCATGACTACAATCTCTTGTCAACATTTCTGGAATATCATACTGAGATTCATCCAAAGGCCAAAACATGACTGTTATTTCACCTTTATCTAGCTGTTTTCTCATATTTAGCACTTCCTCTTTCTCATTTGATGAAGATTCTTCTACCTGATTGGACCAAAGCTGGTTCTTATTTGTTTCTTCATAATATTCAACAAGATTGGTAGAGAATTCATTTCTGAAATTAGAATATTAATGACCCATGGGTGGTTTAGTGAATGAAATACACCCATGGATATCTTCTGATTGAGAAATTATTTCACCTACTGGCGGTAAGGCATCAGACATGACTGGCTTCACATTTGCATGTCCCTAAAGATAAAAGGGCTTTCTCATTACTGCATTGTCCATTGAAAATTATTCCAGGCAATGAGAATTACTACTACGAAAAGGACTTTCATAGCTAAATTCATCATCAGGGGGAAGACCACCATGATGGGTCACAAAAAAAGGTGAAACCTCTTGCTCCCTAGTCTTCTGGCCACACAGAGGGTTATCATGGATCTCATCTCAAGATGATACTTCAAGATTGACCGAATTCTCATTAATTAGTCCTTCATGAGGAAGTTTCTGATGAAGACCTTTGGAATTATTGTTGTTACTTCCAGAATCTGAAAATGAGAGAGTAGAATCTTGAGTTGCAACAGACAATTGTCTGAGGGCTTCATGAACTCCAGCATTGAGTAGGCCCTTATTGAAGATTGGCTCTTTATTTTTCAACTATGCTGGAGCGGTCTTTTTCTTGGACGCCTTTTTACTCACTTTGGAAACTACTTGTTGATGAAAGTGGTTATTATGGAAAAGATTATGTGCCTGCTCAGTATAAATGATCAGGTTAGGATGATTATCTCCATTTTAATCGGGTGTATGTGCCCGACTTGATCATCCATATGACATGGTGAAGTATGCCCCACAACCCTTCTGGACTGGAACATAGGTGTGTATCTGCTCTAGAGTGACATGTTGATGAGTCACTCCACTGATGTGGATAGATTTATGATTCATTCCCTATGATGTTGTTGAAGCTATTATAATATTCTGACAGGTATCTAGAATATGGGCAAGGATTTTCTTCTGCTCTTTCACCATTGTCACAATGTGCATGGTGAATTAAGCTTCCAGAATGGGAATATAGGTCCATTACATGTCTGGAGTAGTTGTATGTGCCTACTCTTGTCCTCTTTTTCCTGTTAACGGATATTGAAAGTATTTATGCATAGGGGAAGAGAGTTGAGTTTTCTCTAGATTTGTCTTCAGAGCTTTCTGACTGACTTCTCCGTGTGCTACCAAACTAGACTGTTGGTAGGCTTGATAAACATTGGTAGGTGTATGTTCCAACTATGTATTCTCCATCATGAATGGTTGATGGGTTTCCTTCAACAATGGCAGACGAGACTGCTAACTGAATTAGTGATTGTAAACTGGTGTATCCTATTTAATAGTTTCCACTATATTAGATTGGAAAACATATTTGGTTTCAATCAGACGAGCCTGCTGTCTAGTTGATGAATTATAAATAGGTGTATCTGCTTGCCTATAGTACTCTGCTAGAATTTCCTAGCGGGATTTGTGTGTTACTACCAGACGAGTCTACTGAGTAGTGAAATCAGGACAGATGGGTGTATATGTTGGGTTGTTGTTTGCCATAAAGTTATATTGATGTACTTATCCAGAGGGGTCAGAGGTAAGAACCTGCTCCCTATTGAATGAATTTCACCTCTGGCAGTTAATATTACATGCTCGGGTCTAAGGAACCTAAGCTGAACACCTAGAGGTGATACCCTCATCATGTTGAGGGTGCACTATCGCACGAGTCTTGTGATGATTGTTGGTGGGAGTTCTCAGGATGGACTCATGTCTTCCTGAACTAAAGCCTTGAATGATCTCTTCATTCACATCCCTATAATATGGGGGGAATGGTTGTTGCGTTCCGGGGATAATGACCTAAAATGCTTGGAAACAGTGGTTGGAACCACCTTCTTTTTAACCACTGGTCGTCGATGTCTGGACAACCATGGTGAGTTGTTTACTTGGAGGGATTGTAGAGAGGCCTCCATAGTTGGGATGGTACTGTTTTGAGGGTATTCCATAACCAATGCATTAGAGACCCAACGTTGAAGATTCTAAGTAGGTGATGTCATCATCAGAGTAGACGATGATCCAGCATGAGTAGTGACCGAGGCATTCATAGGTGTGAACTTTAAAGAATACATTCTGTGTTGTAGAGAGATCATGGAAAAGAGTGCCTATTTGATATAGCAGACATAATCAAGATAGTCTTGGATAGACTACATCTTTTGGATGAACACATATGTGTTTGATTGTTTTGTTGGCTCTCATATTGAATTTAATATGGGACTAACAAATAGTAAAACATTATTTCAACTTGGTTAAGGATTCACATCTTGTTTACCATTTTTGTTTCTTTTGAAATTATGGATGACCTTGTTTGTTAAAGGATCAAACTTTCCAATCAGTTTATAATGGGATTACTTGTAGAACTAGAAACATCCAATGATTCTATATCCATTTGGACCTACATTCCAAAGGTAGGTGCTCATTAGTCTAGGATCGATGAGGCTTAAGAATTTGAATTGGTCGAGAGGATGGGAGGTCCAGATCATCACACCATTTTTGGGAGAATTATTTCCTACTCTGGGACTCTATTATAGATTTAAGTTATGTTCACAAATCCTTATTAATTCACAAAGAAAGAAAATGAGTTTTCCTTTAGATTTGAAATTAATGATTGATGTTTATAGGATTTAGAGAATCTTATATATGTATTTGAGGTTATTCATTGATATAGAATCATCCATATGTATTGGAGATTCTTAGTCAATGGTATCCATGAATATATTATATATAAATATATTGGTTACTATGATGACCATACTGGTTTTAAATCCACTTGGTGGGGCACTTGAAGTTTGTTGTCATTCAGAAAGACAAGGATTATTTCCGAGTTGGGATCATATGTGCAGATGGGCTACCTATGTATCCTTGTTAAAAAGAAATCATAACCCATGTAGTTTGATAAAGAGGATATAGTTTCACTTCATATTTAATGGAAAATAATTAATGAAGGATGGTCTTGAACCTTATAAAGGTTTCCTACGTAATCTACTTTTAATGTAGAGATCAAAGTCCCCGTATTTAGAGTAAAGAAAATATGAGGTTTATGCATAATTAATGACCCAAAAATAGATGTCTTGATTACATTTACACTCTAAGCCCATGTGAGTCATGCTTGGTGTGAGAAACAAGTGGTATTAGTAAACTTGATAATAATTCCATGAAAGATGCAGTCATGAGGAATGATGTGGGGATAATGTATATATGGCGGCCCAAGTAAATGAAGACTAGGATATAGGAATAAAGCCCAAGAGCAGGGTCCATAAAGGTATTTGTACATTATGGAGATTTGTAATTTTAAACCGGGACATACTCCTGAAAAGGAAACCAAAATTATGAGGGTCATATGATTGTGTTTTATTCTTCATAAGGAATCACAAATCAAAAGAAATTAAGATTGGGGCTTATTCCTGAGGAAAAGGCCCAATACTAAAAGAAATTATGACTTGGGCTTACTCCAGAGAAGGAGGCCCAGGTTAATGGGGCTTGAGACTTGGGGACTTCCCCAGAGAAGGAGCCCCAAACCTAGAGATCTTCTCATATCAAAGGAAGAATTTATATAGGAAAACCCTAACCATTGTGACATAAATCTTGTAAGTCATGTGGTTTTGGGAGAGGTTCTCACAAAATTCCTTTCAGATAAAGAAAACAATAAAGGATCCGTGCCATAAATGTCTTTTAAGAGGGTTTTGAAAGCTATATCTTGAAGAGGACAGGAGGATTTGAGGATAGGAGGTGACTAGGAACACGTTATGCAAGTATTGTTCTGGTGCGCAAGTCATGGTCGCACAATTATACTTGCGCGGCATGAGTCACCTTGGGTGATGAAGAATCTATAGGGTAATACTAGGGAGACTTTGAACTCTAGCCCTTAGTTTCATCGGTAGAGGCTTCCAGAAGGTTGGCGTGCAAGTTCCATTGAGAGGGCAAGGTGGTGGGTAAGTGTTTCCATTTACCTTAAGGGATGAACACTTTGGCACATAAGTATTGATGAATTCTCACACATAGTCTTTATTCTACCTCTTTAGAGATTCCATTCTAGGTAAAAAATTACCTTATAAGTGTTCGGAAGAAGTTAGACAAAGACTAGGGAACCAGAGCTTGAATCTGAATTTTGAAAAAAATCATCCTCGAAATGGGGGGGGCACAGGGGCAATTTATAGGCCACTAGGTACCTTGGGAAAAAATGAATAGGTAACCAAGTGACTTGTGCGACCCATATGTGGCGCACAAGTGACTTGCGTGATAAGCAAGATACTTGCGTGACACCCTCCAAATGAGTTCCTAGTTAATCCCTTTGTCAATTTTTGATGTTCATAAAAAGGTGACCTTCATTAGGATTAATTTATTCCCTTTTCCATTTTTTGGCCTCTGTGACGAAAAGGAGCATCAATAATGATTCTATAAAAAAAATCTTATAAATCATTTTTAAGGAACATGGTCCATTATAGAGGTTGAAGTTTTCCATTTAATTTTGAATTTTATTATATCTCACATGATCTTATAGAGGTTCCCCATATTGTATATAGTTCAATATTGGGGATGTCTAATTGGTTACTTGAAGCTCATGAGTGGGAGATAGAACTTAAGTCTAGGTTTTATTAGTGTTGATTTAATCAAAACTTTTTACTTCTTCACAAGTAAAAGGAAACACCACCCTCTGAATCAATGTATAGAAAAGAATTTCACTTTGACCACGATTTTTATGGGCATTAAATGAGTTGGAAAAAATGTTTGTAGTGGAATTTTAAAATCATAAATCAAATGATACCAGTGGTTCTATAGAATATTTAAAAATCAGTTATTTAGTATAATTAATAATTATCTGTATCTCATAGTTTACAATTGAATATTATCAATTAATTTTCTTAGTGAACAACTTCAACTCTCTATTGATATTGAGGTGGGAGATTGGGATTTTCAATGAAATCACTAGTCATTTGTTCAAATAAAAATATTTTTATATATTTTCAGTGCATCCCTCAATGAGGGGAATGAATATTATAGTGGTGACATAGTAGGGGAGGTGAAACAAATCCCCAGGTTAACATTATTTAATTTTGTGTCATACATCATCTTTATAGTTAGGATATTAGCTGGACAATCAAAACATGTTTCTCATGTTTTGGAATTTTATACAATTTATAAATCTTTTTTATTGATTAATTCTATATCCAATGTCAATTTTTCAGATTATGGAAGCATGTCTAGAAAACATGAAATCACCAAACACGTGATTTATTTATAATAGATAAATTTGATATCAAATTGTTTTGATATTACATCACATATTTTAAAATTATGTATCAAATAATATGATTGTAAATATACATCAGCGAATCAATGTGGGAGGTCAAGTTGTTTTCCTGATACTGCAAGTACTGTCATAACATCTACACTACAAATATCAGAGTGAGTTAATTCTTATCGATTAGGGTATACCATCTCTCACTCTCCATCATGTTATGACTGAGGTATTATATATTATTAACATTTATTTATCATTTTTCATTGATAATATCATTCCAATTTATTTCTATAAATTATCCATAAATCAGATAAGTGGGTTTCATTCCATTGGTGGAAACAAAACTAGAGGATCAGAATGAAATTTTATTATGTTGTCAAAGAATATAGGTATATCTTTTCCACTAATAAGTCATACCTTTCATAATTAATTTATATATGGTATCAAACGTTTCGTTAAGGTTAGTGATGAAGGGTCTGGTATAATTGAGGGACTGATAGAGGCCTCAAAATTTCATGGGGTTTTAAGAACATTGTATGTCAATAATTGAATTTTCCTTTTTAGGATCAAACTCTATGCATCAATGACATGACACGAACCCAAAACATTTTCTATACGTAACCCCAAATTCATATTTTAGTGAATTAAATATTAGGTAATTCATTCATAGTCTAGAGAATACAAAATTATTATCATATATATTATCACATCACTTATGATTTTTCATCAAAAGTAATCTATATAACATTCCATCATTATCCCAAGGAGGGGTATAAAAACTATGAATTACATATTGATAAGTGGATCCAAAAAAATTTATGTTAAAGGATATCGCCGAATAATATTACACCCATTGGGGTGATCTAAAATTAATGACCTCTTTACCTTTAGGGTCCATCCATTTTTGGTAATGTTTAGAATATCCATCCATAAAGAAGGGTCCTTAAAATATTATTATGAAATAAATAAATAATTCCATAATGAAGACAATGAAATTTTCTATTTGGCTGTGATGGTTAAGTTTCTAAAATATAATAACTAATATTATATTCATATTGTTCATTTTAATAGGAATAGTATTGTCCATCCATATTGGGTAACTTCTTGAACAATATGGGCCTTGATTAGTTTATCTACCTCAACCTAAAACCTAGAACTATGGGATGGCTTTATCCTACTCATGGATTACTTATAGCTATTGTTTATAACTGGGAGACCCATGAAATGAAATGAAACCAAGGGTTTTAAGACCTACATCTCAAAATAATTCCAACCAAATGTATCCCAGTGTTTCTTGAAGAATAAAGTATATTATTCCATATCATTGGGAGAAATGGAAACAATAATCAACATGGGAATATGCTCTTCATCTAGGCCAATTTATACTTATATGATCTCATTAATAGTTATATGGACAAATTCTTCAATTTTCAGTGTAGAATCATTATGATATTCCTCTATAAAAATGAGGTAATATGAAGATTTATCATATCAATAGGTTTTAGATAAATATTTTCTTTCATGCCTTCTCAATTAATGGTACTATTACTGAGGGTATTGGAAAATTGAGTATCTCCCAATCCTATACTAATCATATTTATTGTATATAATCTCCCCTATCAATGTATCATTTTATTTTGATAAATATATATTCTATCAAAAACCCTTAGTTATGTATGTTATGTATGTTTTATGATTGAATTATAGAAGTTTCCAACCATATGAGGCTCTACCCACATAGGGTTGATGGAACAATTTCCCTCAGTTTTTGTGAAATATAGTTTAATAATATCATCCTTATTCCGCTTATAATACCCCTTGATTTTTTGTAAGTTCTATCTTTTAAATAATAAAATTATTGAATAACATTTATTACTAACTACGTTGAACAAAAATGAAATACAATATATTAATAAGATAGAATTTTAAGAATTTAATATTACAATTAAAACATATCTTTTGAATTTTTGGGTATAAATAAAAGTATCCAATTTATGAAATCTATATAGAAATGAGAATAAATTACATCAAAAACTATGAGACCTCCTTACGAGGCTTATTTGTATGAGCATGGAAAAGAAGTAGAATCCCTATGATTTTCCATTAATTAAGACAAAGAAAAGATTTGATAGGTAAAATGTGAGTGAAGTCATCAACAAGAGATGTTAAAACTCCTAGAAATAAATTCAAGATTCAGGATAGTAGAATCACCATCCACAATGACTAGTATTTCTTATCTTACCCTTAGATATTATAGATAGGCCTTGAGGGATTTTTCAAGGAGAAGATAAAATGTTATAAACATATAAATATTAATGTAATATATTTTTAAAAATATTTATAATTTTATTAAAAAGTTATTTTAGAAATAAAAATAAAAGTTTTAATTTAATTCAATGTGTTGATTAATTACTGGGAAGTAAATAATCAATTTTAAAAAATTGGAGTTAAATAATTTGATTTTAAAAATACTGATTTTTCAAAGAATTTTATATTTTATATATATTATGAATTTTTATCTTAATAAAAAATAATATGTTTTGGATAATAAATATAATATAATTTATTTAAAATATATTTTAAAAAAATTAGTACTCATTTAATTTTTTTTACATGGAACAGAATAAGAATAAAATTATATTATGCCTAAAAATTAATTTTTCTATAAATTGTTTTACGTGTTATGTTTTATTATATTTAAATTAGTTTGTATCAATTTTAGAATTTGAATAAAATAAAATAGATTTCAAAATTTTAATCAATGTTTAAAAATTATGTAATACGTTCAATTTCATTTCTGTTCATACTAGAAATGTACAAATGGTAAGACATTGTCAACATCGTGAAGGATAAAATTTAGTAAAAATGACAAATCAAGATGTAAAATATAAAAATATCATTAAAATATTATATAAATGGGTGGATGGGGGATGTAAAATACAAAAAATATGGATTCCTCACAAATTATTAATTTTGGATCTACTTTCCATGAATAATACATTTCATTTTATATTATGAACTTAATATTTATTAAAATACTACATCTAGAAAGACCCCATTTCCACTCAACTTATCCTCACACCCAAATCCTTATTACTAGACCAAAATATTTCAAATCCAATTTCCAATCATAGTTCATATTTCTTATATGTTTTGATCTCACCATAGGACCAACATAAGAAGACTTAAGGTATGGTATAAGGAGGATATCGAAGTAAGAGGTAATTCTTTTAACCGAGTTCTTTCAAGTTTCTTTCTTCATACACCTACACAAAATATGTTTTACCCAACCTAATATAATTATATAAGTATAATTGGTATATTGAAATTTTATTATGTTTATGGGATAATAATTATCAACATCCTCCAATAATTATAAAATAGAAACATCACTCGTGTTATTATTAGATTACCGCCTCCATGAACAACATATTTCATTTTCCTCACCACCATACATAGATGGGAATAAAAGTTAATTTAATAAAAAAATATGATATTTATGAAATTATTAATAAAAATTAAAAAATAAATTACACATTATATTAGTTTTATTAACAATAAATGGTTATGATAAATTAAACTACATAAAACAATAATATCAAAAGAATTATCATATTTGGATTCTATTTTTGGAATCATATTAAACTATAATAATTTAATGAAATTATAATTAAAAATAATATTTATATATATATAATTATAATATGTATGAATCTATTTTACAGCTCCTTTGAAATGGTTAGTATACTGAAGTAGTTTTGGTGGAATTAACTGAACAAACCCAAGTGACTGATGAGTGAAAATACTATACAATAAATGATTGGCATATGATAATAAATTTCCATAAAAATAAGAAATACCTGAAACGGTTTTGAAAAATTTATTTAATAAATTTAATTTTTTAATTCATGAGGTTAGATGGATGTACCAAACAAATTTGGACTTCAGTTAAAGGTTCCTTATATCGATTTAATTTCATTGATACATGTTTATTATAATGAACCAATTTAATTATATATGGTGTAAATATTACCCTTTGGATTTTTATATTTTAATTTATTTGTTAGTAATTATAGATTCAAGACCCATTATGATCTTCCTTTTCCTTTTACTTCAACTCATATAGTACCTAAGTCATAAGGGTTATTGTTAAATTAATTTACTTTCATTATTATATATCCTTTATTATTGAACATCATACTAATATGTTTGGATTCATAGAACATATATTTTTAATTTAATTTATTCTTTATTTATTATGGGCATTGCGGTATTCCAAATGAGAATCATAAATTCTAGAATTTAATAAATACCAGAAACATGAAAATTATATTCTCTGTAAAACAATGGATGGAGTAGTATAAATTCCATGATGTTGAATCACATGGAACACACAACCTCAATAAGGACATGTGATCATATGACCATAGTAAGTTATTTTTAATGGATTAAGTGCTTCACATTCTCTATTTATGATCATGTGAATCCCCTTGTAAAAACCCCCAAGTTCTTTTGAAGGTGTCCATGCAATTCATGATCATTACGCGATGGCTCCAAGAAAATTTCCAATGATCAAGAATCCTCTCAATCAATAGATGCCAGATTGTAAATCTAAATCCATTTATAAAATATGGTGGAGAAAATGAATAGTCATCATGTGATGGAGAGTTACTTTGCTATTCATATAGTGTGCTTTGGTGTATCAGAAGTCCTTGTTGATCCATCTGGTGAAAAGGTAACCATGTCACATGAGAGAATGATGGAGAGTCAAATTTTTCCTAAAAACGACCTCAAACATGTCCATTTAATCATTTAATACCACATTGAGTGCCAATTGATGGGGGATTGTCCATGAAAATTATTTTATACCATCGTTAGATCCATCGTTGATTATGTGATGCATCGTAAACAAATAGTCATTATTCAGGACAATACTAAGACACCATCAGGAGATCCCCTACTGATTGTGTGACACCCTAATGGAGAACCAATGGTAAAATAATATGATCCTTGTAAAATAAGGATTGAAATGTGAAAACATGTAATCCTCTTATAAAGGTATGATACATTGATTTTCACGTGGAGTGGTTATGTACCTTGTGGAATCACCATTTATAATGGTAGAATATTCAGTGATCCCTCTTGACCCCATAAAAGGCCCCTAAAATTCATCCAAATCTCATAAAATTCCTTGTAAAAGTTATCTTGATCTCTTCAAGGACAACAGGAAAGCCATCTTTGATTAGGTGATAGCCTTCCAACAAGTGTCTTGATCTCGCTAATACTCCAAGACATGTTTGCCGAATATTGTGAAGTCTCTTTGATACTTCAGCATGATCATGAAAAATTCCTTTGATAATTCGTGTTTCAAGAAAATAGGTTGATTTCAAAGTTCTCTCTTGGTCTCTGATTATCATGTGACACCTTGTATGATCAAATGAATGATAATGCAAAGAATGCGATGCGAATACTCCCTCCACTAAATCAATATCATATAAGTTGGATAAACATTGTTCAGGGAGGCATAAAACATGGTTCGTAATTCATATAAATACCCCCTATAAAAATCAATACACACACGATGGAAACTGCACCCATGGGAGCACAAAAGGGAAAACATCTTCCAACAAAATGTCACACGATCAGATGAGTCTTCCACTAAGAAAATACGGAGAATGATCTAAGGGGTCATGAAATATGAATTTATTCTCCACATGATCACACTGTTGATATCTTGAAATACCTCTAGTGAGCAAGCCAAATTATCCAAAGGAGTTTCTACATGTCTTTTGGGTCATGAAAAAATTAAACAACCTTATTCATGAAAAAAACATAAGGAATATATGCAATAAAGATTATGAAAATATGGAAGACATAATATAATATGTATAAAATAATATTTATTTGAATTATTCATCCTCTCCACAGGAATCATTCTCAGCACATGACACATCCATATCATACATATGTCATTAGAACATGTCAACCTAGTCGTGTGAAGTTCTCCTAACATGTCTCAAAAATCATGAGATAGTGCCATGAAATGTCACCAATGTCTAGAAAAGTCCATTGTACATGTCTCCCAATTTTTAATTCCACAAAAAATGTCTTTTAAGTCATGTAAAATTTCCATGAAATGTTAAACAAGTCTTTAAAATTCCATCACTCTTGTCGCCTAAGTCATGTTACAGTTCCAAGACATGTCACCCATGTCTTACGAAGTCCTCCATACATGTAGCCTAATTCATGTGATAGATAAAATACATGTCAACGATGTAATGAAAATCCCTATGAATGTGACTCCCAAGTCATGATAAGTCTTATATCCCTACTGTTCAAGTCATGTGTGTTGTTTGGAAATTCCATCTAGACCAGGATATGTCCTTCAGTCATGTCAAAAATGTCAAGTGACTCCCTTTAGAAATGTGAGTAAGGTCATGTGATGTCCTCCAAAAATTTCATCCATATCATGAGGAGGTCCTCCAGATGAGTCAATTGGATCATTTGATTTTCCTTGTACATGAAATCTATGAAATGAAGACATGTGAATACATCATCTGACATGCCAAATAGACACACCTGGAGATTATAACCTTGTCTAGTAGACATATTATGGAAAACCACAAACTAAACTACGATAACTCTAATTCCTATCCAAATAGAATAAATATGATTTTTTCCTGAGGATTAATCACCAATGGGATGATACATCAATGTATTCCCCTCTATGTCTAAGAAAATCTTACCCATGGGTCCCAATATCCCCTACGGGTCCATAATTTTTCTTCACCAATCAACAAATTGAGGAGCTAACTGAACAACGAGAAATTTTATTCTTTCTATAAGAGGGATACATAGGAAACCTTCCAAAGGATCAAGATCCATATCAAATACCCCATAAGTAATTACCCAATTAATATGCCTTTCATCCATATATAGTGAGACTAATCACTTATTACCCATTGTTTCTCACACCAAGCATGGGTCATTTTGTCTTAGGGATTCTTAACTATCATATTATTTTCACCATGAATTTCCCCCTTATAGGGAATCCTCAATGTGTAATCCCCATTCAGCCACATGATATGACTACCCCCATATATTCTAATACACCACGAGGTATGACTTCAAGGCATAATTGAACAATGATGACTCTGATTTCTATTATAAAAAGGATACAAAAAACTCTTTCCTAAGGATCGAGCTCAAAACCCTATGCCTAAGTGACCATATATATGTCATCATTAAATGATGATAAACTGAACGGTTTAAACAAACTATGTGGGTTTTTATTTTTATTATAATAGGATATGTAGGATTCCTTAGAAAGATTCAATCATATCCTCAAAATATCAATAACCTCTCTAGATGGCAGTAACCTCTAGAGTTCCTAGTTATAAGGCTTCAAAATAAAAGAATCAACCAGTTATTAAGAAATAATAGGAATTGTATGAATAAAATCATATACATATATATGGAATAATTAATATAAACCCTCTAAATTTAGAAGGATGCGACAGCTAACCATTTTGGAAGGGTAACAGGTTCTGTATTAGTATTAGAAATAGATTCTATAACATATCATAAATCTGTAATAGAGTCTCATAGTAGGGAATAATTCTCCCAAAAATAGTGTGAGGATCTCTATTGTTCTCCTCATGTTTTAATTCTCACAAATCATGTTGAATATATCACATATCATGTTTAACCTCTCATAAATCATGTTTGAATCTTGTAATCTATGTTTGATCTTGTCCTATTATGTTTTGTTATACTAATTCTTAAATCTTATCCATTTTGTGAATATTTATTCATAAAATAAATTATAGATATATGCCTAAGTATGAGACACCACATCTATGATCACTCTGTCACTTTTGGTGTGAAAAATTGGTTATGTCCATGATACTGTAACCCAGACACTGTGACCATGCTACCAGTTAGAGATTTTCCCAAAGCATGCGACAAAGTAAGATTTCTACCAGTTCCATATTTTTGCAAAGGACATGACACCGTAATAAGACACCATTCATAATTTTGATGAATGAATAGACATCGTCACCTGAGACAATGCTTTCCTAACATCATAGTCTAGATACTGATTCCATAATTTGCAAAGGATCAGACACCATGACCATGCTATCAGTTTTAAATCTCACAAAAGATCTGATACTTTAATAATTCCATTATTACTATTCTATGAGTTTTCGATCTCACAGTGATTGTCTCACCGTGACTATCTTTGTGCTTCAGTGATAATGCTCAAAGGAAAAGGAGAATACACCATTCCTAGTAACACCATTTCGAGACACAAACTGTGACACCAATCCATACTAAACCAATTTTGTTTCTTTTTCAATTAAAATTAAATGTTATTTATAACATTCATATTTGACTCATTATAATAACCCTATTGTAATTAATGATTTTTTTAGACATGTTACCTGAAAGTATTAGGTGTGAGGTATAGTAATCATGCTCTAGGATGGCTCAAAATCATGACCTCGAAAATAAAATGAAAAGCATGGCACTGGAGAAAATGAGTTCGAGTAGTTGAATGCACGTGAATAGAGAAAAAAACATACACAAAAGAGAATATAAAGAACTCTCAATTCCTAAATGATGAAATTATGATGATCAGAACCTCAAACATCCTCACAGAAGAAACTATAAGATGAATAAGAGCTATGAAGCACATCTCATCGAACTAGACTAGATCATGGGACTCACGATAATCTATTTCCACAAGAGGACTCAGAAATCACATCTGCTACATCCTACAAGTCTGGAGAGGCATAGAACAAAACTCAGAGCATTTCTAATCCTTTCTAATCATATTTTCTCTATTGTGTACTATTTTAGTAACTTTTCAAGTAGTGTCTATATCTGTATTAAAACACACACTATATCCTGTATTAAATTGGAGGATACAAGATATCATCACTCAAATATCTTTCTTTACATTGTTTCATGCATGTATAACAGTGTAATAAGTCATGTGTGATCTATTTGTTAGTTTTCCCATGTAGAACAGTGGAAAACGTCTTGTGGCTTAGATAGTATTGTGTACTTTTGTTAACCATAATATAGGGTGTAGATCAATGCTTTATATATATTTCGCGGTGACATGTGGTCATTAAGTAGAGTGTATTAGATCTCATCTTGATACTGAACCACGATTTTTATCTACTGTGACTTTCAAATATGTTTTCCTCTGTTTAAATTTATTTTCTAGAAGAATAAATTTTACTTTAATAGATAGTCTTGGATAGTAGTTATATCTGTTTTACCTAATTAGAGTAGTTTCAAAATATTTATCAATATTCTATATTGTTATAACTATGAATTAATCAATGTTTTGGGAAACAATTTGAACAGTCAAATAATTATAATTTTATTAAGTTTATTAATTGGAATATTTTATTTTGAATTGGGAAATCATTTAGATAATATTTTTTACATAAATTATTAGAGGAACTCAATTCACCCTCTCTTGAGTATCCTACTCTAATAAACATATGGTATCAGAGGTGTTTTTAATATCCATGTTTTCAAAATTTTAAATTATACATCTATATAAAATATTTTTTAACTGTGATTTTAGTTATGTTTTAAAGATCTGAAATTTTCTATTAGTTATAAATTTTTAGTTCTTAAAAAATATACACATTATTCTTTAGTATGGATAATAAATTGGAAGGTTATTCTTCCAATATACATCCATTCATTAATTGAAAAAATTATGCACAGTGGTAAATTAAAATGAAAATGTACTTTGAAAGTATGGTTGTTGAGATTTTGTATTCAAATATTGATGAATACAAGATTCCTTATTCTGATATCCATACTTTGGATGACCCAAATTGGGATAATTAGAACAATAATTTCAAATAGATGAATTCCCTATATTGTTCTTTAGGATATGTAGAGTTTAACAGAATTTCTACATGTAAAACAGCCCATAAAATTTGGGATACATTAAATTATTCACAAGAATGGACCTATAGTGTTATGTAAATGAGACTTAACACATATAATATTAAATTTTATAACATTAAAATGAATCCTGATGAGCATTTTTATGAAATGAATCTCAGTTTTAATGAAATTGTGAAGAAAATGATCTCTTTGGGATGAGATGTCACAAAAAAAGAGAAAATTATGAGAATACTTAGATTCAAACTATATAGAAAGAGAGGCTCCTTTGCCTCAATTAGAGAATCGTTTGATATTAGTAAGATTCTAGTCAATGAGATAATTTGGAAGTTGGTGATGTATGAGGAAGAAATGAAAGTCAAAAAAAGAAGAGGATGATGAACCTTAAAGTAAATCTATGGCATTCAAAACTGCTTCCTATAAACACAAGGAAAAAGAAAAATTACACGCCATTGTAAAAAGTTATAGTAGTGAACAATCATCACCAAAGAGTGATGAGTAAATTCCTCAATAAGCAATACTATTTAATAAATGATATAAAAGATATAAGTTTTTTTCATAATTCCCATCTTTAATGGAAGATATGATCACTATGGAATCTAGAAGAAGGATTGGAAAAGAACTGAAAAATATGATGAAATCACCTTTTATTAATGCAAGAGAACAATACATGTAAAGGATTATTGTCCCATGAAAAAAATATAATAAGAAGTATGAGGACAAAGACAGATAGTATAAAAAGGAAATGATGGAAACCCTGAGTGCTACATAGGATATCTCAAGTGACTCAGAGTATTCACATGAGTAAAATGATAACAAATCCTATATATGTTTTATGGAAAAAACATTAGAGGTAACCCTTGAGTCCCCTATATATAAATTTTTTTATTCTAGAGATGAATCTTACAATGAAGAAAATTTGACTAAGGAATAATTATTTGAATATTATAATAGGCTTGAAGTCACTTGTAATGAACTAAAAGATAAATACATAGCTTTAAAAGAAATAAAGTTCCTTGACTACTACTTTCAAATATAAACTTTCTATATAGAAAGAGAAAAATGTTCAATTACTCAAGGAGAACAATAGACTTAAATTATCTAATGGGTAATTGAAAAATGAACAATATAAATTTATCAATATAAAGAATAACATTACATAGATGCTTGGTAAAAAATTACACCTATATACAATACTAGGACATGATACCAATCTGGGAAAATAAATCTCACCAAAAATAAGTTTGTAACTAAATCTGGAAAACGAAATTTACTTAAATGTGAAAATTAGGCTTCTAGTACTCAATTTAGAAAATCTTTTACTGCCTCTAGTTTTTATTGACCAAATAATGTATTTTTTCAATTGTGTCACATAATTCCTATTAGAAATCCATGAAGCAGATATGGGTTCCTAAATCACTAATTACTAATGTTACTAGACCCAAACAAATCTAGGTACCAAACCCTGTTATTGTTTGATTATATTGTCAAAATACTATTTGAAGATCTCTTATAAAATCTTATTGTACGTGAATGTTGTATTTTCAAGACACGTGATAAGAGATTACTCATGATTCAAAAATTTAATAAATTTTTATGGTGGGCATGTCAACTTTTGTGACAATTCTAATGAAAAAATAATTTCCTTATGAAGTACTTAAAATGCTAACTCAATTATAATTTTGAATGTAGTTTTTGTTGAAGGATTGGAAAATAATATTCTTAGTATTTAAATATTATGTGGTGATGGATTTCATGTTAAATTTAAAAATGATGCTTGAAATTTGTTAATCTAAAAATTAACGAATATTTTCTTCTCAGAGAAATGAAAATTTCTATACTATTAACTTAGATTATTTTGTTTCTCAAATTGTTTCATGCTTAAGTGTATTTCAAAAAGAGTATTGGATTTAGCATATAAGACTAAAACACTGGAATATACAATCCCTTCGAAATCATAATAAAAAAGGTTTAGTAGATGACCTACCCAAACTCGATTTTTCAAATGATAAAGTTTTTAATGCTTATCAAAAGGGTAAACAACACAAAATATCATTAAAACTTAATAAATTTGTTTCATCTTCTCAACCTCATGAGTTGGTTCACATGGATTTGTTTGGACTATCTAGATTTTCTAGTTAAAATGGGATGTACATTGTTTATGTTGTTGTATATGATCATTCTATATATACCTGGACCTTCTTCTTGGATCAAACATGTGATGGCTGCCCCCATTTTACCAATTATTCTATGACTATAGAAAATATTAGTGGTATTAGAATTAAAACCCTAATAATTGACCAAGTTCATGAGTTTGAAAACCATGATTTTGATTCCTTTTTCTCACAAAATGGCTATAATCATTACTTCTATTCCCCTAGTAAAACTCAAAAAAATTGAGTCGTAGAGAGAAGAAATAGAACCCTTTAAGAAATTTCTAGAGTTATGCTTAGTAAGTATAACCTACCTATATAATTTTTTGATGAAGTAATCAAAACCACATGATATATAATTATCAATGTATTAATTATACCAATTCATAAAATACTTCCCTATTAGTTGTGGAATAATAGAAAACCCAAGGCTAATTACATCAATGTTTTTTTATTGAATAGTATATATTCATAATACTAAGGATAATCATTATAATTTTTCTTCCATGAGTGATGTATAAATGTTTCTAGGATATTCAATCTTTAGTAATGCCTATGATGTTGGTCTACGCTTGTCGTTGGTTGAAGTTTTATCCATCCCAAATTAATTACCCGTTCTTAGATCTTTAGTATAGCATAAGTTTGGGGTCGATCCACAGGGAACCATGGCATGCATGAATTTAATTGAGTTAATAATTAATTAGGTGAGGTATGAAAAGTTTAGAAACGATTGGGTTGATTTTTGTGTTTTTATTAAAACTAAACTGATTTACTTTAAAGAATGGATACAATTTGAAGGAAAAAACGAGTAAATTTAAAAAGTTCTTAGAAATGGAAAGAAAAGACGTGTCAAGTTTGTTCTGAATAAGGAGTTCTTATGCAGATTATTTAAATGGTTGTGATGTTCATAATAATTCAATCATTCAGGATTTCATTTTGTTACAAGATTTCCTTGGTCTGGTTCCTCTTGTTTGGAATTAGAGCAGTTGACTCCTTGGTCCGGTAGTCAATGTCCTTAATTCTTTATTACGTCTAGTCCATTATGTGAATTAGTGAAAACCTTCCAATGGCCATGGATGTTTGCACAGTTACTTTACTTTTGTATCGCTGAGAATCCTCCCCTTGGTCCGGTTAAGAATTATCAGTTATATTGGACAGTGGCTTAAGAAAAGTTAGATGAATTACAACGATTCAAACACAACTATATAAAACAACATACAAATTATAATCCCATCATCCACATCCCCAACACGAGGTGTTTAGTTACACATAGAATTTAGTAGAGAAACGACACACGTGATACCTGAAGGATTCATCGTGTAGGCATTGAGGTAGAGTATCAGATGGTGGAATGGTGGAATAGCGGAATGACGGCACCTCGGTGGATTCGGGAATGGTGGTAGAAGAGAATATCCCTTCTCCAATGGTTCTGAACTCTCCACATTCGTATTCCAAGGCCTCATTTAATAGAAAAATAAAATACATGGCGTGTATAGAAAGTACATGTCATGTACTTTTCGTCAACGTGTTTTGGAGCCATTTTCTCCGCTGGCAGGTGGCGGGGGCACGCCGTTCTTGACTTTTACACACAGCGCCGCCTGCAAGTTGAGTAAACACAGCGTGTAGCGCTGCCATACACGGCGTGTAGCGCCGCCATCCTCTTCTAGAATAGCAGACATGGCGTGTAAAAGTTCAGACACGATGTGTCTTCATCAACGACCACATGGGCGTGTGGGCTTTTATCTGCAACCACCGCTTCTAGAAGGTGGTACACGGCGTGTAGGGCCAACCCACACGGCGTGCATCTCTGCCTGGTAGACATGGGCATGTACTCCCTGCTTTGGTTCGTGTCCTTGTCTGGATGTACGCGGCGTGTATAGAAAGTACACGCCATATAGTTTCAAAAATTTCACAAACTTACCTTGATCCGTGTATTAAGCCAGAAAGCTCCTGCAAGTAAACAGATTCAACAAAATCAAAGAATATGTTCATGAAACCACAGATATATGCTAAAAACATGCTTTTATCTTCAATTTTATATTTGGAAATGTATACACAAATTGGGTGCATCAAATTCCCCCACACTTAGTTGTTTTCTTTCCCTCAAGAAAAATCTCAACATATATTTAAGAGAGCCTATACTTTGAAAAGGAAGGTATTTAGTTAATCAAACGTATAACTGATAAAGTTACTGAGGAAAAATTCTAAAAGGCACAAACAAATTCAATTTATATGATATTAAAATCATGCCTCATATATAATGTAATTAACTACTCTCATCCTCTTTCAACATATTGTTCATCCTTTCAAAAATAAGCATGAAACTTGATGATTTACCTTACCAGTTAAAATCACACTCCACACTCAAGATGTTTTTAATCGAAGTTATGCTCAATCCAAGGCATATACATTATATCCATAGGTTTTCAAGATATCTTGTTCTCCATTTCAGAAAAATTGAATTACAAAAATCATGAGGGCTTTGTCAATAAGGTTTATATGTTTCTTGTTGCTAAGGCTTAGTAGGTTCATATGTGAAAATAAATTCTGAGGCTTGAAAAAAGATGGCTAATTCCTTTAAACAACATTGTATGGTATTCAAAGTAAAGCTCATTGAAAATACATCCTTAAAAATCCCAGTAAAATGGTTTTGTAATCATTACCAACTCCCTTAGGTAAGTAGGGTTTATGGGAAAATAAGTAGCAAATAAGTATAAGGTCCCCTCGTTGTTTGTTTGTTGTTATTGTTTTTTTACAACAAAACACAATGGAATCCCTTATGAATACAATGAGTACATGTTTGGAACCCATTCTGCCCCAAGTAATCAAGAGGCACTCCCCCACACTTTATTTCATGGTTGTACAAAAATATGTCATGTATTGCCAACTCCCTATTTAAAGCTTAAATGAATAATCATACAAAGTTTAAAAAGAAATAGGGTAGGAAGGGAAATAGGCTTGTAATATGGCTTCCTATAAAGGCTGTTCAGGGATTCAATGGGCTTAACGATGATTAAATCTAGGGTAGGTCTCAAGATAAAGGGGATGAAACAATCTAATGCCTCAATCATGTTAAATTAATTCAAAAATTTCTTCATATTTTGAAAAGAAAAACTTGAAAATTCTGGTAGTGATGCATATCCTACGAATCTCTCAAGAAAGAGGGTATTAGAAATGAAATAAGAAAAATGGTTTAGAATACCTCTCAATAGTGGAAAAATAATAAAGGGACAATCAGGTCATGACATGCATATAAATGATTATCCTAATTAATGTAATTTAATCAAGGATGAATGGTTGTAATTGAAACTATATCAGCAATCATTTTAAAATACTTAAAAACTAAAAAGTATGTAACCTTTCAAAAAGTTCCTACTAATAACTCTGTCATATATAAGATTAATTAACAAAAACTTCTTTACATTTACAAATATAGAGTCTAATAATGATGTCTCCTAGGTTAGTTTAAAGGAAAAGACTAAGGTGAAAGATATAAATGCTCCCCCACACTGAACACTGCACATGGTCCACCAAGTGCAACACCAAGGGAAAGGGTAGGCAGTAGGGACAAATGGGGGACAAAATGAATGAATGTAGTGGAAGAAGTAAATCCAAAAAGAATGAAGATAGAAATGGAAAAATACTCCCCTCGTGAAAAGTGATTCCCAAAGCGCGCCATGCCTGTACCTGTGACTGTTGAGAAAAAGAAAGAAGACTACAAACATGCATGACATCATAGCACAGAAAATGACAGAAGAGATATATAAGAGAAAGGAAAATTTCACTATCATGGGGTCGCCTCAGGGGAGGCATCATCCAGTACAGAATTGGTCGCGAGAGATGGCGCAGGTGTCGTGGAAGGGTGAGGCTCTGACTCGGTAGTGGGAAGGGTAACTGAAGAAGTAGGAGCCACATGTGCTAGACTCGGGATCGGAAGCTCAGTACCAGGCCCTGGCCTGACATAAGTGGCAGAAACAGAGCTCACCGTAGTCTTCAGAACAGAAGCTGTGGCCGACGCAGGAGATAGCGGTGGAGCAGTAGCAGAAGGGCCCGGAAAGGAGGTAGGGGCTGGTGGCTGAGGCAATGGAACACCAAGATGTTGAGCAGTATATACCAACAGATGCTCCATCCGGTCCTGGAGGTCGTCCAGACGAATAAAATGGCGTGCAATGTTGTCCTAGCGGCCAATTATACGGGCCAACTGCTGCTCCATCATGGCTAGGCGGAGGCAAATGGCAGGATCGAATGAGGGTGCGGGGGTAGGTGGGATGGGAGATGGTACAGAAGAAGGAAGGGCAATAGAAGTGGGGTCAGTAGGAGGTGGGTGAGGGGGAGAAGCTGGAGGAGGTGGGGAAGGAGGGGCAGGGTCAGCAGGTGGGGCAGGGTCAGCAGGTGGCGGGGCTCGAGCCTGAGAAAGGATATAGGCATCCCTGCTTCCAGACCAATCCCATGCGAATGAGCATGAAGAATTCCATCTACTGGGGTGAACCTAACAAGTCATGAGGTAATGAGGGCTCGAATATCCCCAAGTGGTGGGCAAGACGGGTGGTGTAAAACCCGCCGTTCAGGTTGCCCTGACGGCCGGTAAACATGGAGTGAAAATAGGAGGCGGCAAGAAAGGGGAGGTCCGGGTAGGCGTGCCGGATGACACAGGTAAGAAGCTCCATGTCACTGCCGATCACGACCCCCATATCCTCATGGCTGGAGAAGAGTATGGCAATGAAGCACCGGTGGGTGAAGCGAAGGATGGGATCTTCTATAAGAGTGCTTTTTTTAGAAGTGGGGGAGTACCGGTGGTCAGGCCCAGCGATCTCCCGCCACATGGAAATGAGGTCAGAGCGCTTGGGCCGGGTTATGTCAGAAACGGGGGGGTGGGGAGAAAGGATGGGGGTAGAAGCCGCAACCTCAACCGAACTCTGTCATCGTCAGAGAAAAACGTCGGCCGCCTAGCCTGAATCGAACTACTGGCACCGCATCGCCAGCTGTCTCTCGGTACTCCGCTCCATCGAACTCAAAGGAGGATGAAAACTCCAAAAATAAATCTCAGAACAAAGGAGTGCTGACCTGGAAAATCTCGAGGAGTACGGTGTGCCCGAGTAGTACCTCCAACTCCTCCCAAATACCGAGCCGCTGAAAAATGTTGTTGTCATGGTACCGGCCGATCAATGGTATCGGCTGACGAGAAAAGCGTCGGAGCCTCTCATATGCGAGGACGGTAACCAGGAATACCTTGCAGGGATAGGGAGCACCAGCAGGTCCCAGCCCAGGTGCCGGTGCAGCAGCAGCATCTGGCTCTAGAGTTGGATCCGCTGAAGAAGAAGGTGGTTTGGTGAAAGGGGTGCTTGAAGAGGGACCAGCTGCTGAGGATGATGGTACAACGGAAGTGGCAACTGGTGTAGTAGAAGGAGGCCCCGCCTCATCTGAGGGAGTGTGTGGAGGAAGAATGGCCAATGGAGGGAGCTCAAAGACCGGAGCGTCGAGGTCTGGTTGAGTAGGTGGTCAGAGTCGGATCCGACGATAACTGGACTCCTCGCCCTCAGTGGAAGAGGTTGGCCACTTCCCGCGCGAATGATCATGATCTTCCATATCCTGAAAAAGAAATAAAAAGAAAAAGAAAACAAAACAAAAGAAGAAAATAAAACAAAGAAAATGTGAGAAAACTAGAAAATTAAAGTACACGGCGTGTACTCAGAGCTGGAAGGTATCCCGTGTTCGCTGGAAATACATGTTGAGGGTGGAAAGAGACCATGTAATAGGACACGACGTGTACTGAACATAGACACCATGTTCACATCAAAGCGCAGGTGGTCGTGTAACAAATGACACGGCCATGTTTTTAACAGTTCAGAGAACACAATACACATCGTGTAGTGTCTGGACACGGCGTGGACTACATACGAAGAACATGGCCATGCAGAGGGGGAAACACGGGCCGACCACAGATATAGAGGACACGGCGTGTACCGAACTTACACGTCGTGTTCTGGAACATGGGGTGACAGGCTGTGTTATGTTCCACACACGGAGGGGCCAACACAAACAACGGAAACAGCCTGTACCAATCACACACGTCGTGTAAATGAAAATGGTGTGTGAGACCGTGTGAAAAAGTGTACGCGGGCACGATGAAACAGACATGGTGAGTACCGAACATACACACCGTGTATCATCAAATTTCTGAAAATTCATTCTGAGGCCGTGTTCAGATGTACACGGCGTGTGTTCTTCGTTTCGTTGTCATGTACATCCAGAAGCCGAATGCTCGGCTGATCCTAAAAACACCCTAAACGAGTCTAAAAATTTGAAACAGATGGTGTAGAATGGTGTACTTGTATCTAGGATCACAATGTGAGAGGAATCAGAACTTGAAACGCCCCAAATTGACGGATTTGGAAAAAGCGGGTTCGGACGACGTTTGGGAGAAGAAACATGAAGAAGGGGAAGAATCAGGCAACCGTGCGACATGGCCTCAAGCTGGGTGGCCCACGGCTTTTATATCCAAGGTACATGGCATGTATAGAAAGTACACGCCGTGTTTTTTTTTTGTTTTTTTTTTGTTTTTTTAAGAAAAGTACAAAATTTAATTATTATAGTAAACTATATAATAATTATTAAAAATAGAAATATTGAAAAATTATATTATACATAAGCCTATACACGACGTATATCGGGAAATACACACCGTGTATTTTAAAATAAGAAAAAGAGTAGTACAACCTTTGGTCCCGTGCTTGGGGCGGAATTCGAACTGGCGATCGACTGATTCGAACGGACGCCTTCACCCACTAGAGAAAAGGTTGCTCTGCTGTTCATATTTATTATATATATATATTTATTCTATACGGCGTATACACATGGAAAGAAAGAAAAACATGGTGTGTGGTTTTTATTTAGGAAAGTATGGGGGTGAATCGGGGAGATTAGCGCGATTCGAAACTGGGTCTCGTGAACCTGGTGTCGAGACTTTGCCAATCTGCCAACTTCACCGCATGTAATTTCTTATTTTTTAAAATGTTTTGATTTATATTTTAAAAATCATGGTGCACACGGCGTATATCGTAGTACACGTTGTGTGGTTTTATTAAAAGAACAAATGATGAAAATGGGACGGTTGTCTGGATTCAAACCCGGGTCTTTTGAAACCGGATCACGATTCTAGCCAACCGGCCCATCCCCACCATGGGTTTTATTAAAATCATGTACATGTATATATAGATTGACAATACCACACACGTTGTGTAATTAAAAAGGAGGAACCTCGTGCCGAAGGTAGGTCAAGAGGATTCGAACCAAGGACGGCTCGAACAAACTCCAGTGACTTTTCCATCGGCACCGGCACCATCCCTGGTTAGTTATTTGTTATTCTATAGATTTATAATATTAAGTTCGTAAATGAAAAATACTTAGTACACACCGTGTATATAAGTGGGACACGACATGTAACCTCTGGGTTGCCTCCTAGGAAGCGCCTTTGTTTTAGGTCGTTGGCTCGACCTACTTACCTTACTTACCGGAGGAGTATGGTGGACAAAGTTCCCACCATGTTATCTGTAGGATGGTAAGATTTCAACCGATGCCTGTTTACCTTGAATGGTTGACCATATTCTCCAGATATTTCTACCACTTTGTGATGGAATACGCGGATAACTTGGAATGGTCCCGACCATCATGACATTAACTTCCCTGGAAATAAGCGTAGACGAGAATTAAAGAGAAGTACCTGATCACCGGGTTGGAAAGATTTTCGTGATATCATCCGGTCGTGAATGGCTCTTGTCTTCTCTTTATATTACTTGGCATTCTCGTGTGCCTCTAATCGGATCTCATCTAGTTCCGACAGTCGGAACTTTCGTTTCTCTTCAGCTGCCTTCAGATCAAAATTTAGGGCTTTGACGGCCCAGTTGGCTTTGTGTTCCAATTCTACTGGAAAATGGCATGGCTTTCCATAGATGGGGCGGGATGGGGACATTCCCATTGGTGTTTTGAAAGCAGTCCGATATGCCCATAAGGCATCATGTAACTTCTTGGACCAGTCCTTCCGTGAAGTGTTCACTGTTTTTTCCAGGATCTGCTTGAGCTCTCGATTGGAGAGCTCGACCTGTCGACTGGACTGGGGATGATATGGTGTCCGCATCTGATGATTTACTCCATACTTCAACAGTATTCCTCTCATCAGTGTGTTGTCGAAGTGGGTCCCTCTATCACTGATCAGTACTCTAGGAACTCCAAACCTGCTAAAAATATTTTTCTTTAAGAAATTTATGAGTACCTTGGCTGTGTCGTGAGCCGTAGCAATAGCTTCCACCCATTTGGAGACGTAGTCGACGCAGAACAGGATGTAAGTGTTCCCAAAATATGGGGGAAAAGGACCCAAGAATTCTATTCCCCAGACGTCGAAAATCGCGACCTCCAGGATGGGGTGCTGAGGCATCTCGGCTCTACATCCTACATTACCTGTACTCTGGCACTGATCGCAACAGGAAACAAAGGCTCTGGCATCTCTATGCATGGTGGGCCAGAAAAATCAAGACTGCAGGATCTTAGCTATGGTACGGTCCGGGCCATGATGTCCTCCTACTAGTGAGGCGTGACAAAACTCCAGGACACCGTGAACTTCATTCTCCGGGATGCAACGACGGATCACTCCATCTGCACAGGATCGGAATAGAAGAGGATCCTCCCAGAAGTACCTTTTCACATCAGAGAAAAATATTTTCCTTTGCTGGAAGGAGAGGTCGGGATGAACGACACATGTAACCAGAAAATTAGCGATATCAGCATACCATGGTCGAGGTGTTTCACTGATCGAAAAGAGGTGCTCATCAGGAAAATCCTCCCTGATCTCTCGATCTTCTTCCTTCTCGAAGTGTGGCAGCTCGAGGCGGGAGAGATGGTCAGTAATGAAGTTCTCACTCCCTTTCTTGTCCCAGATCTCAAGATCAAATTCTTGTAGGAGTAGTACCTAGCAGATCAATCGGGGCTTCTCATCTTTCTTGTTGAGTTGGTACTTTAGTGCTGCATGGTCAGTATAAACAATAACATTAGACAACACTAAGTAAGAACGAAACCTGTCAAATGAAAAAAACACTACGAGCATCTCTTATTCTGTGGTGGTGTAGTTAATCTGTGCCTTGTTGAGCATCATACTGGCATAATAGATAGGTTGGAAAATCCGGTCAAGGCGCTGGCCCAAGACTGCTCCCACTGTGTAGTCGCTCGCATTGCACATTACCTAAAATTGTTCCTCCCAGTTGGGAGAAATCATAACTGGAGTTTCCACAAGGCGCTGCTTCAGATGGTCAAAATATCTGACATAATGGTCATCGAACTCAAATATGGCATCCTTGGTTAGAAAATTGGTGAGGGGTTGGGCTAATTTGGAGAAGTCACGGACAAACCACCTGTAAAATCCTGCATGCCCCAGGAAGCTGCGGATGGCGTGGACGGATGTCGGTATTGGTAGTCCTGAAATGACTTCAATCTTCGCCGGGTCAACCTCTATCCCTTTCGCTGAAATTCTATGGCCAAGGACTATGCCACTTTGTACCATAAAATGACACTTTTCCCAGTTCAAAACTAGGTTAGTGTGCTCACATCTTTCCAAAACAAGTTCTAGGTGTCGTAAACAAATGGTAAATGATTTTCCATAAACAGAAAAATCATCCATGAATACCTCCAGGATTCATTCCGCCATGTCATGGAAGATGGCCAGCATACAACGCTGGAAGGTGGTGGGGGGCATTTCACATGCCGAAAGACATCCTTCGATAAGAAAATGTGTCGTAGGGGCAAGTGAAAGTGCTCTTTTCATGATCCTCTAGGGAAATGGAGATTTGGTTGTAACCATAAAAACCATCAAGGAAGAAATAGAAGTTGTGCCCTGCTAGCCTCTCTAGCATTTGATCCATGAATGGAAAGGGGAAGTGATCTTTTCTTGTTGCATCATTCAACTTCCGGTAATCCACACAGACTCTCCATCCCATGATAGTGCGTGTAGGGATGAGTTCGTTCTTTTCATTTGAAATCATAGTGATACCCCCCTTTTTGGGTACCACTTGGAGAGGACTCACCAACAGACTATCCGAGATGGGATAGATGATGCCTGCATCCAATAATTTGATCACCTCCTTCTTTACAACTTCCTTCATTGGAGAATTCAAGCTCCGTTGTGGTTGCCGAGATTTCTGGGCACCCTCTTCAAGTAGCACCTTGTGAGTGAAAATGGTAGGGCTGATGCCCTTCATATCAGTGACTATCCACCCAATATCATGCTTCCACTGTTTGAGGACCTGCAGAAGTGCATCTTCCTGCTCCTGTGATAGTTCTGCATTTAGTATAACAGGAAAAGTTTTATTGGGTCCTAAATACCCATACTTGAGAGAAGATGGAAGAAGCTTCAGTTCGAGAGCAGGTGCCTTTAAAATTGAAGGCACAAGTGGTTGCACCTTGTCCCATTCCAAACTATCAGGAACAACTACATGCTGCCAATAGTGGTCGCCCTGGTCTTCTATGAATTGCAAATCTTCTGGTGCTTCCTCTAATAGAATATCTGGATCAGTTAAATTATTTGAAATAAAAGAACATACCAGTTCATCCCCTTTGTCGCTAAAATGATTATCCAAGGTGGACACTGCATAACCGTCCTCATGCTCTAACAAGGAAGCATATTTGACAATTTTGAGGACGTTATAGGAAACTCTTTCATCACCTACCTGGAAAATCAACTCTCCTTGGTGCACATCGATCAGTACCATCCCAGTTTCCAAGAAAGGCCTTCCAAGTATAATAGATGCTTCCTGGTCATCCCCCATATCATGGATGATGAAATCACCAGGGAGAATCATCCTACCCACCTTGACCAGTATGTCCTCAAGTAGCCCTTTCAGGTGCTTGATGGATTGATCAGCAAGTTGAAGGGCGACATGGGTAGGATTGAGCTCGTGGAGTTCCACCTTCTTGAAAACTCCAAGGGGCATAAGGTTCATGTTGTCCCCTAAGTCGTAGAGGGACTTCCAAAATTCGCAGGATCCAATAGTACAAGGAATGGTGAAACTACCTGGATCTTGGAGTTTGGGAGGAATGGAATGTTGAACCACCGCGGAGCACTCCTTCGTTAGTGCAATTACGCCCAACTCCTCCATTTTCCTTTTATTCGAGAGGATTTCCTTCATGAATTTGGCGTATGATGGCATTTGTGTCAGGGCTTCCGCAAATGGTATGTTGATATATAGCTTCTTGAAAACATCCATAAATTTTCATGAATTGGTGATCCAACTTCCTCTGCATCAATCTTTCCAGAAAGGGTAAGGTAGGCTTGAATGGTTTGATTACTTCCTTTTCTTTATTTTGTAAAGCCTCCTTCTGTAAGATATTGGATGAGGAGGGGTCAGTATTGGTACCTTTTTCTTCAACAGTGGGTGTGGATGCACCTTGCTGTGCTGATTGGTTCGGGTGGAGCTCTTTTCCACTCTAGAGCATAATAACATTGGCCTCCTCCCTTCGGTTCTTTTCGGTGTTCCCTGGTAGTGTACCAGGCTGCCTCCATGAGAGTTTATTTGCCAGCTAGCCAATCTGATTCTCCATGTCTCGAATCGAAGCTCTCTGATTCTGGAACCGAGTCTCAGAAGTAGATATGAATTTAGTCATCAAATCCTCTAACCTTGAGGTGTTCTCCTGCTGAGGTGGTTGTTGAGCCGGTTGAGGAGGTGACTATATTGCTACTATGGATGAGGGTTTTGATACCCTTGTTGCTGATAAGGACCCTGCTGGGGTTTTTGCGGCTTTGGAATTGGTTCTAGTATGGAGGCTGGTTGTAGTTGGGCGGTCGCTAGGGCGGAGGATTCTGCTGTTGTTGGCCCGAGCCTACGTTCTGTTGATCTCACCATGTTGGGTTATGGTTCTGCTGGTACTGGTTGGGCCCTCTATTGTGGGCAACATAACTCACCTCACTCGTCGAGGTGCCTCCAGTTAAACCTGGGCATTCTCCCATGATGTGGTTATCACCACAATCATCGCATGCTTGGTGGTGCGCCGCATGAACTTGAGATGTTCCTTTGAGGTTCAATGCGTTTATTTTCTTGGACACAGCATCCAACTGAGCAGCCAACATTGTGGTAGCATCAATATTGTGCATACCTCAATTTTGAGTCCCCCGCTCGGAGTGCCACTGGAAGCTGTTGGCTGACATATCTTCCAGTAGTTCGAATAGTTCTTTGGGGGACTTCTGCATCACCGTACCTCCAGCAGCAATGTCCAACATGGATTTGTTATTCGTGGTAAGTCCTCCATAGAAGGTCTGCACTTGCATCCAGAGTGGGAGTCTGTGATGGGGGAATTTTCGTAATATCTCTTTGAAGCGTTCCAAGGACTCGTACAACGACTCAGAGTCGTGCTGCTGGAAGTTATGAATCTCATTCCGGAGTGTCACCGTCTTGGATGTTGGGATGTACTTGGAACGGAACGCCTGGGCTAGCTCCTCCCAGGTGAGGATAGATCGTTGTGGCAGCCCCTTGATCCAGTCATTCGCCTTATCCTATAGAGAAAAGGGAAATAGGCGAAGACGGATGTTGTCCTCGGACACGCCATGGTACCTAAAGGTGTCGCAGATCTCCAGAAAGTTGGATATATGGGCGTTCAGATCCTCGCTGGCCAGGCCTCCAAATTGGACTATGTTTTGGATCAGCTGCATGATAGCAGGCTTCATCTCGAAGTGCTGGGCCTGGACCAGAGGACGGACGATGCCCGTATTAGCTCCGTGAATCGATGGAAGTCCATACTCCATAAGGGTATGTCTTAGAGGTTGTTGTTGATGGGGTGGAGCTTGCCTAAACTGCTCCTGAGGGGAAAAGTATGGTCGTGGGAAGAGTTGTTGCGGCGGCCATTGGTAATCCCTTGGGAGGAATTCCTTGAAGGCTCCAGGAGGTTGCTCCGGTAGACCAGCAGCGGGAGGCTGCTGATCTTGGTACTGATGCTCAGTCACATCATCTACGGCTGGTGCTCCCTCTTCCTTGTTTGCCATAGGTCTTTGTAGATGGTTGTAAGTTTCTGTTTGTGTACGCTGACGATGAAGCAAGGTCCGTTCGATTTCCGAGCCAAGGGGAACTACATCTGAAGACTCGGCACTTATGGATCGTGTAAAGCGTCGAAACATACACTTCAAGCACTACACAACACAAAAACGAACATCAGGCGTAAAAGGGAAAAAAATAAAGAAAATTTGAATTGAGATTTAGAAAAGAGATTTTTTATAAAAAAAATTTATGTTCACTTAAATCAATTATTAACACAATTTAAATTTTAGCACTAAACGGGTTCCCTGGAAACGGTGCCAAAATTTGGACTACGCTTGTCGTTGGTTGAAGTTTTATGCGTCCCAAATTAATTAACCGTTCTTAGAACTTTAGTATAGCATACGTTCGTGGTCGATCCACAGGGAACAATGGAGTGCATGAATTTAATTGAGTTAATACCTAATTAGGTGAGGTATGCAAAGTTTAGAAATGATTGGGTTGATTTTTGGGTTTTGATTTAAACTAAACTGATTTACTTTGAAGAATGGATACATTTTGAAGTAAAACGATGGGTAAATTTAAAAAGTTCTTAGAAATGGAAAGAAAAGATGTGTCGGGGCTGTGGTGAATAAGGAGTTCTTATGCAGATTGTTTAAATGGTTGTGCTTTTCATAATAATTCAATCATTCAGGATTTCATTTTGTTACAAGATTTCCTTGGTCCGATTCCTCTTGTTTAGAATTAGAGTAGTTGACTCCTTGGTCCGGTAGTCAATGTCCTTAATTCTTTATTACGTCTAGTCCATTACATGAATCGGTGAAAACCATCCAATGGTCATGGATGTTTGCATCATTACTTTTCTTTTGTATCGCTTAGAATCCTTCCCTTGGTTCGGCTCAGAATTCTCAGTTATATTAGACAGTGGCTTAAGAAAAGTAAGATGAATTACAATGATTCAAACAAAACTATATAAAACAATATACAAATTATAATCCCATCATTCACATCCCCAACACGAGGGGTTTAGTTACACATATAATTTAGGAGATAAATGACACACGTGATACCTGACGGATTCATCATGTAGGCGTTGAGGTAGAGTATCGGAGGGTGGAATGGTGGAATAGCGGAATGACGGCACCTCGGTGGCTTCGGTAATGGTGGTAGCAGATTATCTTCCTTCTCAAATGATTTTGAACTCTGCAAATTCGTAGGCCAAGGCCTCATTTTATAGAAAAATAAAGTACACGGCCTGTATAGAAAGTACACACCGTGTACTTTTCGTCAACGCATTTTGGTGCCATTTTCTCCGCTGGCAGGTGGCGGGGGCACGCCGTTCTTAAATTTTTCACACGGAGCCGCCTACAATTTGAGTAAACATGGTGTGTAGTGCCAGAATACACGGCGTGTAGCACTGCCAGCCCCTTCTAGAATAGCAGACACAGCGTGTAAAAGTTCAGACATGTTGTGTCTTCATCAACGGCCACCTGGGCATGTGGACTTTTCTCTGCAACCACTGATTCTAGAAGGTGGTACACGGCGTGTAGCACAGACCCACACGGCGTGCATCTCTGCCTGGTAGACATGGGCGTGTACTCCCTTCTTTGTTCCGTGTCCTTGTCTGGATATACATGGCATGTGTAGAAAGTACACGCCGTGTAGTTTCAAAAATGTCACAAACTTCCCATGATCCGTGTATTAAGCCAGAAAGCTCCTGAAAGTAAACAGATTCACCAAAATCAAAGAATATATTCATGAAACCACATATATATGCTGAAAAATGCTTTTATCTTCAATTATATATTTGGAAATGTATACACAAATTGGGTGCATCAGAAGTCTTTAAAAAAATAACCAAATGTGTGGAAGAATCTATTCAAGTCTAGTTTGATGAAACTGATTCAAAAAAACCAAAGACCTTCCTAACGAATCTTGAGGATGATATGAAAAATATGAACATTAATAATAAATCATATGACCATTATATAAATTAATCTTCTAAAACATTCAGTAATAGAAATTCTCTAAATTTGATCCATAATGAACATGAACCTGCTGGAGAACCTGAAATTACTAGTCCTTTTTCAAGAGTTGTTAGAACACTTAAGAACCATACTCTAGATGTTTTTGTTGGATATTTAGATAAAGGAACACAAACTAGAGCTTCTCTAAGAAATCAATTTGAACATCAAGCTTTCTGGTCCCAATTTTTACCTAAAAACATCAATGAGGAAATCAATGATTAATTTTGGGTGGTGCATATGAAAGAGAAGCTAAATTAGTTTGAAATAAATAATGTTTGTAAATGTGTGTATATACTCAAAGACACCTTGACCATAGGCACTAAATGGGGGTTCAGTGACAAAGTTGATGAATCTGGAAACATAGTTAGAAACAAATCTAGAAAGGATGATAAAGGTTATATTCAATAATAGGGAATTGAATATGAAGAAAAATTTACAGCAGTTGCTAGACATGAGGGCATTATAATCATTCTTGAATATGCAGCACATCTAAATTACAATCTTTATCAAGTGGATTTCAAGAGTGCATTCCTAAATGGTTATATATTGGAGCATATTTTTTTTGAACAACCCTTTGGTTTTAAAAACCCTCACATTCTAAATCATGTTTTTAAATTAACTAAGGATTTATATGGTTTAAAGAAATCTCAAAGAGCTTGGTGTGATATATTATGAAATTTTATTATTTCTAATGTTTTTAAAAAAGGTATAGATGATCCTAATCATTTTATAAAACAAAATTCTAATGATTTTTTAGTTGTTGAAATTTATGTAGATGATATTATTTTTGGATCTTCAAGAAATTATTTTTGAAATTATTTTTCAAAAATGATGAAAAATGAATTTGAAATGATTTTATTGGGTGAAATAAATTATTTATTAGATTTAAAAAAAATTAAGGCAAACAATTTATTATCTTAAATCAAATAAAATATAAAAAAATTATTCTAAAACGTTTTGGCTTGGATATCACAGATAGTAGTGATACTCTAATGAGTAATACTTGTATATTAGATCTTAATGAAGATGGTAAATCTATTGATCAAACCACTTATAGAGAAATGATTGGAATGTTACTCTATATAACTTCTAGTCAGTATGATATTATGTCTAGTGTTTCTATGTGTGCTCATTTTCAATCAAATCCTAAAGTGTCACATCTTCTTATTGTTAAAAGAATTTTTAAATACCTCAAACATACTTCCAACATAGAACCATTTTGTCATAGAGGACAAAAATTTGACTTAGTTAGCTATTCAGATACAAATTTTGGCAGTTTTAAGTTAGATAGAAAAAAAGCTCTGGAACATGTCACCTTTTACGAAAGTCCCTAGTATCATGGTGTAGTAAAAAAGAGAACTTCTGTTGCATTATATGTTGCTGAGGCTGAATATATAGCTGCTAGTAGTTGTTCAAACATTTTGCTGATGAAAGAAAGTTAACTAGATTATGGATATCAATTCATACATGTTCCTATAAATTGTGACAACACAAGTGCTATTAATATTTCAAGGAATAATTTTTCACATTCCCTGACTAAACATATTTATGTAAGGCATCACTTTTTAAGAGATCATTTTAAAAAAGATGATATTACTTTGGAATTCATTGGCACTGAACACAACCTTGTTGATATAGTCACTAAACCATTAAATTATGAAAAGATAAATTACATCATAAATTAATTATGGATGATATGTCTTAAGTTAAAGGTTTAATGTATCACAGTTTACGGTCTCACTCTTACAGTCACACAGTTACTGTCTCACACTAACAATCTCACTATTATAGTCTCACAATTATTGTCTCTTAGTTATGGTCTCATACATGTTGTCTCAATGATATGGTCACACTTTTTTGAGTCACAACATAAGGCTGACACTATGGCTACCTATTCTGGTCTCACCGTAATGCCTCAGAGTTTTATTTTTAGAATTTTATTTCTCATATCGCTATATTGAATATTTTATTATTTTTATGCCATGCATTTTTTTTCAATGTTTGAAATACCTAAATGATAAAACCTGATATTTATCATTATTCTCTTCACTCGAGCTCTCTTATATTAAAAAAAACCCTTATATCACAGACCTTTAGCCCTCTTACAACCCTTCATCTTTCATAAACCCACATTGGATGCCCTGGATAAAGCATCTTTCATCATCGACTCCTGAGAAGAATTGGTCTCTGAATAATGAGAAAAAGCCTCCTGAAATAGTGCCTCAGGGACCGCTGAATCCAGACCTTGTTGATCAAACAGTAGTTCCAGAGAAAGAAGTTAGTCTGAAGTGGATAATGAAAAGTAAGTCTCTTTTTTTGAAAGTATTGTAAGAATAGGGTTGTCTGGACTATTTCAGAAAAGAAAAAAGTGTGATTTATCTGAATCTTGTCTCTCAGTTTTATCAGTATGTTTAGTTTTCATTTAATATTGAAGATGATTTTGTTGCAATAATCTTGATAAAATATCATATATGTACCTTTTCTTTGAGGCTATGGGACTCCTTCTTAGGAATACCTCATGAAGTAATTATTTAGGATTACGAAAGAGGTCCTCCTCCACCAAATGATGTGTTTATCCTAGAATAGGCTCTTTGCAGGTTAACTAGAAATAAGAAGAAGAGAAGGGAAATTGTAGCTTTGTATGATGGTGAGGAAAGGCTGTTATTTTAGTTTATTAAAAATATTATTTATCCAAGGATAGAATATTTTTCCACCCATATATATCAATATGGGTTCTTAATACATATTATGGAGAATGGGAAAAAGATAAATCTACGTAAGTATATTATACTTTACATTTGTGAAATGATCAAGACAACTTCCAAATGAACCTCAATATTTTATTCATGGGTAATTTCAATGATGTTGATTAATTAGGGAGTATTTGGTCCATATGAAGAAGTAATTGATGGTTTTGAGTTTTTTATCTCTATGAATACAATCAGAATGATGAAAATTAGATGGAATACCTTGAAAAAGTTTTGGGTGGAAGACAATGAATGAATTTATGAAAAAATAAACCCAATTGAAAACCCTTCAAGACCTAAGAGTGTATATGAACCTTGTCTAGAACATTATGATGTTATTGAATATTAAAATTAAGAGGAAAAAGATGCAATAGCTTCACCTAAGGATGGAACTGTCTTAGATAACGAAGACAGTGGCCTGCCTTTTCAACAAGAAGTATTGGAAAAAATATGTACCTGCTACTAAAGGATGTGTTAGAATTTAATAACAGACTACTGTAAAAGAATAATATACTATTAAGGAGGAGAATATTGTTGAGGAACGACCTGCTGTAGAATAGTTAGAAAAACAAGTTGAACCTGAAATAATCTTATGTGCTGAGGAAATAATGGATCAATATTTTCAGTTTTCCAGAAAAGAGATGGGTGATACTGATAAAATTGAGAATTTTTTTATGAATTATGAGACTAAATATCATAGTACAAGAAGATATTCACCTGTTTAGGGGGTGCATCACCCCAATTTAGAAAGTGTTCAAGTTTTCAATCCTATTCACCAAATCTATATGGGTACTTGGTATAGGTTTCCTAGTTATTTTTACATGGATCTAGATTTGAAATATTCATAAATTAACAACCTTCCCTAGTGACTAGTCTCAAGGAAATATATTCTTCCTTTCTACTAGAGGAAAATATATGAAGATTCAACCAAAGGTGCTTCATGAAATTATGGAAGTTCAAATTGAGAACAAACAATGGTGTGGTGAGGTGAAGTCTCTCCGATATATATATGAATATAAGAAAAAATTCCTGAAAACTAATCAAGCTCTTTTTTCACATACAGATGAGGATGTTGGTGATCATATTCCACAAAATTTTGAACTTCAGATTCAACCAAATCTAGCTACAGTATATGAAAAAGTGTTTGAGAGCAACACCAAGATAATAAGGGAGATGTGTTCACTTGTTGTTGTACATAATAAGCTGAATGAAGATTATAAGAGATGTTAAAAAAAGGTTATAAATCAACTTAAGTCTCTCACATCAGTTGTTAGTATTTCAACTTCTTCTGGACATCCATCTCAGTATAGGGATGGTGATTTATCAGAACCGTTTTCAAAGAAGAGCATCAATCAGTTTTGATTGGTGTTGATAAGAATGTTTCTCCCCTATTGTCAAGAATAGTGATTGAGTGCTTTGTTTGGTGAGGAACCATTCAATGTTTGACAATTATTCCCAAGAATAAATCTCTAATAACTTGTAAATCTACTTTAAGAGAATTTATTCTAAGTATGATTTCAACAATCACTTCAATTATCTTGTAGAGAATTTGAAGATACCTTCTATTACCCAATCCTTCAAGACTCTAGCTCAAAAGATAAAGGATTTCACTCCTCTGTTAGATATGTTTTTGGAAAACAAAGATGACTTTGAGAAGGCTATGCAGTATGGAGGTGACATCATCACGTATTTATGTCAGTTGTTGACGCCATATCTACATGTTCAAAATACCACCTTTTTGGCACCTAAAGATTCCCTTTTGTGGTCTGGTTTTACTCCTTCCTCATCTACTACCTTTTCTCCTTCTACCATGTATATATCTCATGATCTGAGCTATATCAACCCTATTATTATTGAGAAACTGTTACCTTTTTCTTCCACAAGACCAATCGTTGCTCCATCGGTCTTTGAGTAGTGCCTCTTCCTTCTCTCAGAGTTGGATCTATCCATTCTACCACTTCTACTTCATCTTTATTGGATCATCCTGATGTTTATGTGAAGGTAAAAGACAAGACTTATAGCACTGAAGAGAAGTGAAGAATTTTTTATGGGGATGTATTGTGTTTTTCATTATCCTTGTAATGAACTATCTCATTCTACACAATGTGCACTATTTTTGTTTATTTTCCCACATACCTTCATTTAGTCTTTATTTTCTCTTATTCCATTTTTGATAATCTAAAAAAGTGTAGAAATAAGAACGGGAAATAAATTTTATTTACTAAAAAATATGGATACTAAATTCCATGTTTTTATCATCAAAAAGTGGGATATTGTTGTCCTCCCCGTGTTTTAATGATAACAAATCATGTTTAACATATCAAAAATAATGTTTAACCTCTAAAAAATAATTTTTTAATCCTGTTAACTATATTTTATCTTGTTCTATTATGTTTTATTTTAATTCTACTTGAGTCTAATCCATTTTGTGAGTATTTATTCTTAAAAATATTTAAAAATATTTTCCTATGTATGAGACACCACTTCTATGATCACTGTCTCATTGTTTGTATGAAAAATAGGCTATGTCACAAACATCGTAACCCATACATCATGAACTTGCTACCAGTAAAAGATTTTCAAAAATTCTATGACACCATTTGATTTCTAAAATTTTTAGATTTTCGTAAAGGACCTAACATTATTTCCTTGCACCCATTTCCAAGACATCGTAAAAAGACACCATTCAAAATTTTAACAAAGGACTAGACACAATCACCCGAGACACTAATTTATTGAAACCCTAGTCTTAATAATCATTCCAAAATTCACAATGGACTAGAAACCGTGACCATGATATTAGTTTCAAATCTCTCAAAGGATCTACTACCACAATCATTCCATTGTAATTGTGCTACCAGTTTCAGATCTCACCATGACTGTCTCACTGTGACTGTCTCACTACATCAGTGATACTACTCAAAGGCAAAGGAGAAGACACTATTCCAATTGACACCTTTTCAAGACATAAAATATAACATTGTTCCATACATAACAACTTTTCTGTCTTTTTCAATTAAATTTAAAAGTTATTTCTAACAGCCATATTTGTGTAATTTAATGACACTGACATAATTAAAGATTTTTTGTAGACATGTAACCTGATAGTATGTGGTCTGAGGTGTAAAACATGTGATCCCTATCGGCTCCAACTTATGACCCAATAAATAAAAAGAAAATAGTGGCATTGGAGCAAATTAGTTCGAGAATTTGAATGAATGTGAATAGAGTATAACACATACACTGAAAAACACATAAAGAACTCTTGATTCATGAAGGCTGAACTTCTAAATATCATAACCTCAAATATCCTTGCAACATCAACACTAAAAATAAAAAGAGCTACAAAGAACATCTCAAATAACTGAAAACAAGATCATGAGACTCATGATACTTTGTTTCCCCAAGAGGACTCTAAAAACACATCTACTACGTCTTACCATTCCAGAGCTGTATAGAACCACACTCAGAGCATTTTTAATCCTTTCTCATCATCTTTTCTCAATTGTGTACTATTTTTTTATATTTATAGAATTGTGTGTATATGTATTAAATCACACTCAATATATTGCATTAAACTGTAGGATACAAGATATCCTCACTCAAATATCATTCTTCATTCTATTCACCAACTTATAATTGTGGAAGAGGTCATGTGTGACTTGGTTGTTAGTTTTTCCATGAAGTATAGTGGAAGAGGTCTTGTGACTAGAAGAGTCCTGTTTATTGCTATTAATCCCAATTCAAGGTGTAGATCAAGGCTTCATATATATTTCATGGTGGAATGTGATCACTAAGTGGAGTGGATTAGTCCCTAACAAGAGATTAAGACAGTTGTTTTATCCGATGTGTTTTACAATTTAGTCTTTCTCTGTTATAATTAATTTTTTAGAAAAATAAATTGTACATTGATAGTTAGTTTTGGATAGTAGTTATAACTATTCTTCCTTATTAGAGTAGTTTCAGAAGTTTTTTCAATATCTTATATGGTTATAACTGAGAATTAATCAATTTTAAGAAAATATATGTGAATAGTAAAAGTATTATAATTTTATTACCTTGATTAACAATCTTACTTTATTTCAAATTTGAGGAATATTATAAATAAACCTTTTTATAGAAATTTTGATTGGAAATCAATTCACCCCTCCCCCCTCTTCAGTTTCCTTCTCTGTCCAACAATCCCAATCTATAATGATCTTGAAAAATGTGATTTCGTAAGAGTTATTGGGTTTAAAACCCCAAAGGACCATATGCCATTGGAAGGCCAATTTACACTCAGTTATGGATGTAGGAACCACTGGGAGTTTCAATCAAGGATGATAATGGTGACACTAAAAGATAGAATTTCTAAACATATTTACCCCACCCACAATTATCATTAGGAACATGAAAATTTTTTGAAGAAAAAAAGTAACCCCAATATGAAAATATCAAATAAGAAAAATGATTAGTTGGACATGCATTAGCCCATTTCTTGTTGTGCCTCCTCCACAAACAAAAATGGTACCACAAACATGATGTTACACATATCTCGGGATCCCAAGATATAATTCCATCATCTTTGTAAACAATATACAATGGACGAAAATGAAAACACGATGAATAATTAATGAAAATTGTGTTACCAGTGCATATCTGGTCAAGAAAATATTATACATGAGATGATGGATTGACTGGTGACCTTGTTCCTTATTTTCTTTCTAACCAAATACTACTCTTAAAAAAGAAACCCTGATCAGAGATCATGTCTTCATATAATGACTATTCTAGAACATTATCTATGACTGCAACCCTTGTGGGTTGTAGAATGACCTCACCCTCCAGACACATTCTCCTTTTGGTGGAAAATTCATTGTTTCAATAATTCCATCAATATGGTACAATCACGAACCTTGAGGCTGTATGAACTAGTATAGAGATACTAAATTTTTCTTTAACACCTTGTTTAGGATAATCTATTGAAAAACATTTGGCACACATTGCCACCAACAAACTCTTAAGAAGCATATCCCAAGAGCCTAAAAATCAACACCTTCTATATCTAAAAAGGTAGATCATGGAGTTTACTATAGATCCATTCCAATCCAGGAGCTGTTGAGGATGGATCATATCTACTATCATTACCAATGCCATCCAGTCGATGCATCTCAATCCCCTATGAAGGGCACCACCTGACACATTTCCACCATGGATAATCATGCATGTGTACCAAGTAAGTATTGTTTGGAATGGAAATATATGGATAAATAAGAGTGGGATCATATCCCTACTTCTATTGATGATTCTCACTATTATATTTTGGAAGAATCTAGTGAGAATTATAATATCCCTACTCACTCAAATCATGTTTTCAATCATATTCTTATGGTGATCTTGGAGGGTCACATATCCACTCCCCCATTCATGAATCCCTTTTTCATATTCTAATGGAAGAAGCAGGACATGAGTGGGATTATATCCCCTCTCTAATCAAATATATCTTACAATATATATATATATATATATATATATTTATAAAAATTTCAAAGACTATATTCCTCCACATATTTTTATAACGTGTCTCTACATTCAATCAATAGTAAAAGAAATCCTCTAGAATATTTTGGAACAAGTATAAATATAGGTATATCCACATATTTCTATCTTGATTGCCAAATAATTAGATCACAATGATTAGTACGAACAGGTGGCTACTCCAATGGAAGTGCACATTCTTACCCCCATCTAGGAAGATTATCAATATATTTCGGTAAAGGGTGAGGAACAAGACTGGTATCATATCCCTATTCCAACCTAGGATCGCTTTTTGAAATTTACATGCCTCAGGATATGCCCACATTCCTATTGAAAATGACCAGTGGCATACTCCAAAAGAATGGGACCAAGATCATATCCCCAATCCAACAAGGGCACAGAAAGTGAGATTGGATAATTCCTTAGGACATGTGCACATAAATATTGAAATATATTGGTGGAATATAATAATGGAATGAAACATGGATCATATCCCCATTTTGAACAAGGCTCACCAAGTGAGACCAGAATCTTCCTTCAAACAGGCTTATAGTCTTGTTGAAAAAAATAGTGACATATTAAAAAGGCACATGACCAAGATTATATTCTCATTACAACTAGGGAACATCGTGAAAGAGTAGACCATGCCCTGGGTAAGGATCATATTTTGGATAGTGAATCTACTCATCATATTTTAGCAGCTCACTGAATCTAGGGTCATATCTGTAATCCCTTCAATGAATGACTACATAATTATCCATTAGAGGCCATATCGGAGGAGGCACACAACCTTTCCCTAATTCTGGAGGACTATCAAAAAATTCTTATAGGGAATACATATTTGAACCAGGCTCATATCCATTTTTCATCTTTTTTTAACTAGATTATTCCAATAACCACCCATTAGAAGAATCATACTACATATGATAATATAGAGTCTCATTAGAATACTCCATCAACTTCTCATCCTCAGGATCATATCCCTATAAAACAAAATTTTTATCAACATAATCTTGAATCCATTGAAACATAGTCTCAAAACACAGTGAAACCCCAAATGGATGGTTAGAATATTATGTATATAGAAAAATGAGGGTCATATCCCTGGTCAACTCAATTTTAGTGTCCTTAATGTTGTTTAATTCATATTCACAACACCTCAAGGGTTTATCGACACTTCAATTGAATTGGAATATGACCATTACCTCAATAATCCACATCATGGTATTGTGGATTTGGATCTCATGGAATCTACTCCTAATATTTATTGTGGTCAACCTCCCTATGGTGATATCGTCCTCATACATGGATATCATCCCCTTCCCCTTATACCTCCGTATAGAGATTTTTTCAATAATCATCCAACTTTATATAGATAGGTTCTTGAAACCCTAGGATCAACCATATATATTTCCCTATCATCTATCAAAAATTGTTCACCACAATCCATAGGTGACCTAGAGAAGGAAGCTTTGTCGTCTGACCAAGTGGAGGTATATAAGCTCAATGAAGAGGACACTTAGATGGATATGTGGATAGAGTTATCCAGAAACAACCTCCTAACCATGTTCTATCCCCTTTCCACTTCGGACTATGAGATCCCAGATGTGATATAGAAATATTTCATGCCTTTCATATGCCAAAATATGTGGTAAAAACATCGGTAGATAATGGTTATACACCACCCATATCCAAGATACAGGGGTCACCTTCAAACCATCCATATACTCTCCTCTAAAATGGCCCTGGATGTTTTCTCCATGGCCTGGGAATCGAAAATCGAAAAGTAAAACATATACCTACAACATGATTGCACTTTTTAACCCTTAATATTAAGAAAATAATCGTAGAAGCCTCATTGGGTATATGTATTTTGGGATAGGGAAAGTATGAATAATTGAACTTCACAAATCCCCTAGAATAGTAGACCTCCCTAAATACTACATCCTATAGTTTAATAGCCTCCGGAAAAATTAGGGGACCATGTAATGCACATTATAGTTGGTAAATATAGTGATGTACCCCCTCTTTAGAGGTGAAAATACGTCAGGAATAGAGGGATGGGACTGAAAACATATTCTTAAGATGGGCCCCTAAAAAAATGGGAACACATTCAATCATGGATTACAGACTTGTGTCTATCTCGGAAATGTCCTGTAGAAAATGACTCCCATCACGGGATTCCATTACACCTAAATTATATATGAGAAAATTTGTGCCTAATTCACAATAAAAGCATCCATAGTCACCATCTAGGAGAAAACCCAGCCCAGTGGGCTGGGGTAATATTTATCACCAAATCCACCACTCAGATCATTAATACCTGAAAGGATTTTAGATATATTTGTAGCATCTACAATATAACACCAACCCACAGGGATGGGAGAATTTTTATTCCAGTCATCATCACTAGGTTCATCACACCCTAGGATGGTCCTATAGAAATCAGAAGTGGTTCCAGATCAAACCCATCCCATATCTCTGGGGGAATTTATTTCTTATTTCCCATCATATGAGTTAATTTTTTTTGAATTAAAAAATGATTCCCTAAATAACAGGATCAACAATTTCCAATTATAGCCCCAAATAATTCTTATCCGATAGGGATTCAGTCATTTTCACCCCTATCATTACCATGTAGGAAATTAGTATTCTTTGGGTTGCGGGTAAATATCAATGTTTATCATCAAATCTATTCCTCCTGACATGATAAAATACATTTCTATTAAAGTCTTGTTCAAGATTAGAAACTCCCTTAATATCACTATTCATTAATTGATATGGGAGAAATTCATAGAAAAGGAAATCAAAACCCATAAGTTTCATAAGAAAAAATGGTCCAATATGAGCAGGGGTCGGGTAAATGACCCTAATTGAAGTATTATAGAATCAACCTATAGAATTTAATGTAATGGTATGACTACCTTTTATCTATACACCTCCGTGAATGTCACCACCATCAACACAAAAGTTGATGTGGAGATATACACAATTAAAAAGGGACATAATATGGAAACTATACCTCAAGGGGAGGGTGATATGGATGCATGAAATGAGGCTTTACATATATGTAATCAAAGGAGGAGCTAAAACAGGTCACCTATAAAAAATGATTTTTCACCTATATAGTGGATCACCACCAAAGTTAAAAGGTAAGGTGTGGTTACATTGCACTCACCAACAAGTGGAGCAGAAATTCCTTCGATAAAGGAATGTTTAGCACAATATGAGAACGAGATAGAAAATATCAGACTTCTCAATGAGGAGCTACTCAAGGGAATCATTCCCATTGGGTATCATCATCAAATACAGATTAATATTTCTCTTTCTAAAACCCATGAAATATTTGATCTACCTTCAAGAGTGTCATTTAAGAAACAGAATAGATCCAAATTCATTAATCCAGTCTTTGTAAATGAGAAAGTTGTTGATGATCATGAATTACCTACACTGTACTGATAACCTCTCCCTCTCTAGGGTGACCATTCAATATTATCCCAGATAAAAAAAATTGAAGGATGTGATAATGAGGAAACCTCATCAAGCCTTGTTCACTCCATATAGATGGGTGGTGGCCTAGAGAGTGGAACCTCACAAACATCTCAATGCTATAAAATCCATCTCTTATTGAAAGGAATCCATGGAAGGGTGTCACACACACATGAAACCAGAGAAGTAGCCATATCCTTAAAGGGTGGAGGAAACATTACCCCACCCAATTTTGGAAATCCTACCTTCACCACCTTTAATGGAATAGTAGATTTAGAATAAAATCTCATGCTCTTTGTGTCCCGATATGGTCTAATTATGGGCACTCGATATCAGAAAGAGGTAACCAAGATGAGGTATTTTGTATAGACTTTGAAGAGATCATCTATTATTTGGTATGGTATACTTCTAGTCAGATCATTTATGAAATAGGAAAACCGTCCTCATTAATTACATTATCAGTTTATCTATACACTAAGGAAAATGACAATTTTCCACGTAACAAACTACAAGCAATGACAAAATTATAGTTTTTAAGACTTCATAACCTGATAGAATATTTTAACATATTCCCGTAGTATCCCTCTCTCAAAGGAGAAATTACTACAAATCTATGATGAAAATATTTGGGATGAGAATCAAACACCATTGATCCTAATTAATTATCCAAGAAGGTTTTTTGAGTTTATAGAAATAACATAACACCAAGAATATTCCATTTAGGGGACCCAATCTATGTTTTGACACATACCCTTAGTGTACATAAAAAGTCATGGTGAGGTATAAAATACCTTTTTACCCTCAAACAAGTTGCAGTTCCCATTAAAGCACCAAGGTAGGTCCAAAATTGTTTAGAACCTCTTGTCACGTGGTAGAAACTATAAAATATATATCAATCATAAGAAAAATGAGATAAGTGTCTCCCATGATTCAAGGAATAGGTGAATAAAGAATACTCCTTCTGAAATGTGCTACTCCATTATTATTTATTTATATCGATCAAAAATAAGCTACACATGCTTTCAAAATCTAGGAAACCCAATGAGGTCAACCATTGTGATCATCCCGACTACTTTCAATTCCATAGAAGGTTGGTTTACATCATCCATGATTTTTTCATCTTAAAATATTTCCTCCAAAATATGGTTGATTATAGATAGGTGATGTTGAAAATTTTCATATCATAGGTGACTTTGGTATCCATCTCCTAACTAGGAGAAGAGTTTTATTATTCAAAAGCACTCACCAGGCATGGTTAGAAGTTAGATAACTAAATTACCCAAATAAACTATTGATTGGGTTCATGTCACCCAAATATAACAAAATTGGAAAACGGTAATTATCCCATCACATAGAGAGGTAATGTATAATACACCTCATGAAGGTGGATGTAATCATCAGACATATAAAGATATGTAAGGGGAAGAGTCATATTTAGCTCCTTCATAAGCTATGACTCTAGAAAATTTAATTCATGTGAAATCCATAGAATAAGAACTTCCTTAAACAAACAAAATCCTCATCATATGAAGAGATTATAATTGGTTTTTTAGTTTATTTTGCATTACATATCCCTTCTCCAATAATGAATACACATCCATGTATGATTTTACTATATTTTATTGGGGATCTGGAGGCTAAAGGCATAGGGTATGAGGATATAAGGGATAATGCAGGCTTGTCAAACCCTATATATCAGTCACCTCCCCATATAGAAGATATATGTAGTTATGAACCATGGGAGAGATATCTATAAATCCCAAAAAATATAAAGGTTTATGATATCCCTCCAATTAGAACCAAAGCCTAGTTATCATAGACAACCAATTGGCATGCATGAGATTGTCTAATTAGCCAAAAAAGGGGAAGTTTGGTGAGACCTACAACCCTAGTAGAAGATGACCACTTATCCTATACAAAAGTACTAGGGAATTTAACTTCAAATACATTATCTCTTGAAACTCATAATTAGGAGAAACCCAACAACAAGAAGCATAAACCTCTGGCACAAAAGTACGACATCCTGAAATTTTTAGTGGTTATCCCAAACAAACTATCAATCTTGGATTCACTCCATATTTCAAAATAAATTTCGGAGGCACTCCTTGAGTCTCTCTAAATCCCACAATAATATGAGATAGAATTCACTATATATGAAGTTTATAGAGTGTAATCTATGTGATTCAGACTCCATGATGTCATCTTGTTTATAGAACATGACCAATAAGAGGTCATTCCAGGACATATCATACCCCTATAATTTCTTTAAAAACATAATGACATCGAAATCCAAAGGGATATTATTGAAAATGGTTCTATGATAAACCTCATCCTAATTCAGACCCTTTAATGTATTGGATATATTGAGGGAGATTTATCTCTAAGGAAGCTAACTATTCAAGGGTATAATAAAAGGGAGAGAATACCTCTCTGAATGAAAAAGATAAATGATCATTTTGGGGATTACAATCTAATGTTGATTTCATGGTTATCTGTAAATACAACACAAATAATTTCTTTATTGGAATACCATGGATTCATATCCATGTGGCTGTACCTTCGATATTTCAATAGTGTTTGAAATAAAAAATTTATGGGAGGGTCAACATAATGCATCATGAAAGTTCTAACTTTGATGCTTCTAAATCAATATTTAATGAGGTAGATTTATAAAAAAGGTGGGTGAAATAATCCATGGTGGATGAAGATAGGCAATTCGCCGCCCCCAATGGATTAGGGATTGTCCCTGCAAATCCCTAGAGTATTATGAATGGTCATTTTGTTCTACCCATAAACATAATTGAGGAAGTAGACTTAATCTCAGAGGTTTAGAATCCTCCTATCCCCAATGAAATTATAAAAGAAAATGAAGAGCACCAGGATCCCTATTGACAACTCTATAAGTTCATGGTGACAATATCTCTTCCCATGGGCTATATCACCATGAAAAAGAAATAGATTTCATGAAATTACCTACTCTATCAACAATATTAGTCTATGAACTCATTGGTGGAAGAAGAAGATAATGAACTCAATAATTACACTACCAAATTTTAGGAAGATGTATTCAACACCATTGATGTGATCATGTTGGTAAATTTGTGGATAGAAAAAGACTGGTGTCCTACCGTGAGTACTTCCTCTATTCCTTTCAAATATAATGAGATGAAAATTCTATTTATAAAGAATCATTGATATGTTTTATAATGGAAACCTCAATAAAAATCCAGAGCTAAACCCTGATATGGAAATACACTATCTAGGATTTCTCATTGACCAACGAGGTTTCAAAAAGGAGGCCAGGAGGATAAAACTCACTCATGCTACTAAGGTGGAGTCGAATGATGAAAAATTGATCAAAGAAAACATTTTCAAGGAAGTGAAACACCCAATATGGATGTAAAACATAGTCCATTTCGGGAAATAGATTAGACAGATTAGGGTCTGCATTGTTTGTAGAGACCTTAATAGAAACTTCATAAATGAAAATTTCTTATTTACATTCCAAACACTCTTGATCAATGAAACGGATGGCTTCCAAGACATTTCCTTCATGTATGGGTATTCATGGTACAATCAAAGAATGATGGACCTTGAAAATGAGGAATCCACTATGTTTAGGGAACCTTAGGGGATCATTTTCTATCATGAAATTACATTTAGGTTAAAGAATATTGGAACTACATACCAATTTACCATACATCATAACATTATTCCATTCTTGGGATGAATTAAAAAATAAAATGTCATTGACCTGGTGGTAAAATATAGTTAGTGATGTTATCACTTCACGAATCTTCATACAATTTTGAAAAGTTGTGACAACACAGTTTTAAGATGAACCCACTAAAGTTCACTTTTCAGGTGACATCAGAAAAATTATTAGTCTATATGGTAGGTGTAGATACCCAAAGCTTGACGTACATGGACATTACATTACTTTTTCGGAATACTTAATACATAAAAAAACCAACACACAAGGACTGTAATAGTTTAGTGTCATTGGAAACTTGGAACGTAATCTTCTAATCATGGTGAAAGATCTTCAACATCTCCCATAAAGATCTTCCCTTTTTTTCTTACCTAAAACCTTTCTTTATATCCTGGGGAAAAGAAAACATAAAAAGGGTGAGCTCAAATTCTCATTAAGGGTAAGCATGGATAAAATAAAACATACCATATACATTTGAACTTAAAAACATGAACATAATGTTTAAACATCAAAAGCATGAGCAATGACATAAAACATCAAAGTACGTAAGGCATATATCATAAAGAAACATTAAGAATGATAAAATAGAATGGGAATAAAACATTTAATTGTAGCAAACATTAAGTACATGATATTATTTCCATATTAGCCAAGGAATTGCTGCCAAGACCATCTTAGTGGACAAAGTCCCTTTCTGAATCGAGTTCACTCCTCGTTCCAGTCCTGTATTACTGAACATATTTTACTTTCCGTTCCAGCCATGTCTATATCATGAGATATAAATATTTACCCAATGAATTGGTGGGAGATATAGTTCCCACCCATGTCATAATGAAATCATTCTTACTTGTGACACAAAATAAACATACATCATTCATAATAACCCAACGAATAAAATGGGTTTCATAAATATCATCCCATCACCACATAATCCATATAAAATAAATGGATATCATTTCATAATAAGAAAAGTGAATCCATGTAAATAATAGAGACATTATACTTGAAACATACACATATGAAAATAATTTCATCTTAGATAGAAAATGGTTTTTATAAAACACTTGAAATGAATTCTTGAGGAAAAAATCCTTTCTTCTTGAAAATCATTTTATTTCCACAAAATGCCATTAAATTTTAAAATAAAGATATTTTGTTTAAAATATTCATGAAATATTTTGGAGGAAGCTTCATGAAAATAAGGCTTTATAGAACCATAAAAATCCTTTTCATGGTGTATAAGATAAAAAAACATTCTTCTCGTACTTTTTCTAGAAATGTCAAAAAAGTACCTCTTAACGTAAAAAAAAGATAGATTCATTACATAACATGTAGTGAAAGTAAAAAATGGGTAAAAAGGACTTTAAATATACATTAAAACACTTTTATAAAACATTTACATGGATGGTAACAATAACCCTAGTAAATACTTACGTATAAGAAATCTCGGATAAAAATGAGATTTGCAAAATTATCCATTACCTTAGGTCTGATATGCTTTGTACGTATCCAAACCTCCTGTATAATGATTTAAATAATGTCATTGACTTATTAAAGAATCATATTCATTGTTATGATATCATATATGGTTCACTTATGACTTTATATTACCCGTTGTTTTGTAAGTTCCATGTTAAAGTAGCGTTTTGGGTAAAATCGTTTTATTTATCGTACATGTTTGGACTTGTTGTTCTTGATATTATTACATATAAACTGATTTAAATAACTCCAGAATGTAAAACATGATTTATATATATTCAGAATATACATATATATATATATACGATATGTCGATAAATGGAATGAAATACACCGTTCATGGAGACGGTAGGCCGTACGTACGCATGAACGCTGTTTTCGTTTCCTTATTGAATTGAATGGAATTAATTGGATGAAATACATATATATATACATAAATACAGTATCATTATGTCATATATTTCAAGATTACTTATTATATATACTTTATAATCATTCGTGAATGGTTAATCATTGAGAATGAATCTCATCGCATCTTGGAGACGGTAGCTCGTACGTACGCATGAGCGATGATATCGTTCCCATAATTATTGAATTGAAATGAAGAGGATGATACAATATATAATAATCATTATGATTTTATAATAACTTTGTATTTTTATTCTTTACACCATTATACCCATCCAAGTAAGGTGGTGTTGGAAAAATAGATTACACCACGGCGTGGAGACAGTATTCTGTACGTACGCACGAGCGGTGATTTCGTTTTCTGTAGGATGGATAGATGGAGAAATAGTGTTTTTAATACTTATAATAACATATCAGTATATTAGTGATACTGATGTTATTACTTCATAATGAAACAACTAAAAAAGATTAAGTGGAAGAAGAAATAAAGTTGAAAGAATCGGTAACGGACATTACCTCTTCTTTGAAGTGCCTCTTTGAGACCTCCTCTTAGGGCACTAAAATTGTTATTTGAAGAAGACCAGGACCTCTAGGATGTTTCTAGGGAAGTTTAGAAGATAATTTTTCAGGTTTTGGCCGAGCATGAAGGCTCAAAGTGGTGTGAGGAAGAGAGGGAGGAGGTGCCCTTTTATAATGGAGAAGAGGGGCACCTTTGGAATCCTCAAAAATATTAGTTTAATATAAATTCAAACCCCACATAAAAACCTAAAAAATGATTCAATTATAATATTAGATGAGATAGGGTTGTAATATCATCAACAAATAAAATTTAGCCATGTTTTGATCTTATTTTAAACGTTATCATTTTGATTTATCCTTATTTAATCTATTTAAGTTTATTTGTGGTAATAAAATTCTAAATTTTAAATAGTGATAAATAATCACTTATGTGTTGATAATTTTCCATAATTGGATACTTTATGAAATTGTAGACTATATAAATTTATATTTATAATTTATAAATATTTTTTTTGATTTTTAAACTATTTTATATTATGTTATTTTTATAAAATAACAATAGTGTCAATTTTGACACTATTCAATTATTTGAATTTAAATAAAATATATACAGAATATATTTTCGAACTAAAAGATTTAATAGATTCATATAAGGTCATATGTATCTAGATAATTAGTGGAGATCATTAAATAGTTCATATAATATTTATTTTATTATTTTTAAAACCATTTATTTGGTTTATCTCTTAATAAAATAATTACTACAACATTTTTGTATAATTATTTAATATACTTATTTGTTGCATAAAAATTAAAAACTAAAATCCTATGATGAATATAAATAAATTACCTTTCACAATAAAGCTTTTACTATAATTTATCATCTTAAAATCACAACATTTAAATTTTTATATTTATTAAATTATGAAGGTGACAACTTTGGCATCATTTAAAATAAAATAATATAAGTGTCATAATCACTTTTATAAGACTCCAAACGGTTATATATTAGGCAATTGGATGCTTATGTTATATATATACACTACCAATAAGTTTTGGTCAGGTTTTTGGGCCTTTTAATGGGTTTTATTATTTCAATAAAAACTATATTACTGATTTTTCACTTAATAAATAATTTCTCCATCATTAATGTATTACTATTAATGACAATTATTTAATTCATAAAAATTCTAAATAAATTAAAATGATGTAGATAATTTTATTATATTTCTGGAGACTATTAATTTTTGGAGTTTTATGATGTTTATCACTAAATTAAAATTATTATACTTATATGATTTAAGAGAGTGACATGTTGTCACTTTCTTTGGTTTTAATAATAATTAAATTATTTTCAGAGTCAAAAGTCGATAAAATGAATCTAATATGACCCTTAGGTGATATGGGTCTACGTTTATCCATCCAATATAATTTTGGCATGTTTTAGGGTAATTTTATAATATTATATTTATGCTTAATTACCCAATTTACCTTTAACTATGGTAAATAAAATTTACCGTAGTTACTATTCATAATTCCCAAAAATAAAATGTAGCCTATTAACATAATTTTGACCCATTGATTCCAAATATGGAATCCATTTTTTCAAATTCAATACACAGAAGTTGCAGAAATTAAATTAAAATTAATCACGTTGTCGAATGAAATGGGTTTTTGTTTAAAACATTGCAAAAGCTTGAATTGATTTAACCTATGAATTCAATGTAAAATCAATGACAATGACATAAATTATATTAAATGGTAAAAATATATTCTATTTATACTTTAAAACCATTCAATATTACAATTTAACAACATAAGTAATTATGATGAAAAAAGTTGTTTTTAATTAAAATATAGCGTGTTTTTACTATTCATTAAAATATGAAAGTTATCAGAATAATATGAAAAATTTATCCAAGGTAAAATTTCATATCACGATTCCAAATAATAATTTCATTTTGTAAAATTTAACTTATAAACATGTCAAAAACTAGATTTAAAGTGGGTGCGCTATCAAAAGGTGGCAAAACAACATTATTTGAAAAATACTTATTTTACCCGAATTTTTTTTTTCTTATACCATATTATAGAAAATGTGTAAGATGAGTAATAATTTTATAAAATTCAAAATTTATTTAATACTATTCATAACTTCTAGTCCATAATAATATAATAACAATATATCATTGTTTAGTGAAACCTGGTATTGCGTACAACACACGCTATCGAGGAAGGTCACGATTGTGTATAATGCAAGCCAAGTCAGGGATGCGTGTAGTGAAAAGCTCCTTTGTTGTTTTTATAACATAATCTAACCATATTTCATTTATACATTGAATATATATATATATATATATATACATATATATATACACTCAATGTTACGAACTTGAAATTGTGTGTAACAAGATCCATGAATAGTGTTGTGTATACTGCAAGCTAATACGGTGTTGTGTATAGTAAAAGATAATTTTGGTGTAGTTTATAATAAAAATAATTAAAAAGAATATATCTCATAAAATCTCGGGGTGTTACAGTAGTCCACCAAGTCATCGAGGTCAACCTAGAAAATATTAGTGCAATATTATTAATGTTACCCCTTCAAAACCTCAATGAAATGTGGGGGATCCAAGGAAACCTTGATTATATTAGGTGTTTTAAAGCTAATCAAACACAAAAACCTCTCCCCTATACCAAATTAATAATGATGGCAGTCACATACTAATGGGATGAGGAATGAATAAAATCCTTCAATATTATTAGGAGTACCTAATTCACCCAATGGTACTGATTCCATAAGTGGAAGTAAAGCCACTCATCTTATAGGTGGCCACCATCGAACAATCCCATAGTGATCTCCAAGCCTAGAAAAATGATGAAATTAATGAGAATACTCTCTAATACCTCAACTAAATGACACTATGTATTGATTCCCAATATTCCATTATTTAGATGAATTACATCAAATTTATATTTTCTGTTTAAAAGTTGAGGCATTACTTGAATCAACAAGAATTACACTTGGTATCTTGTGTTGACCTAATAAATTACATCATTGGTTTTCTTATATTGACTAGGAAGTTATCCTTATTTTCCGTTATTATAAAAAAACATGACATCTAGTTAATTTCCTAGATGGTGTAGAATGATAAATCGCTGGATAATTGTTTTGCAGAACATCCCATAATAGAAAGTACACTAGTGTCCAGTAAACTTATAGATGAAGTGGTTTTATATTCCCCAAACACTCCTCTAACATTGGATATGTATTTCAATGGAATGTACCATAATATTATCTATAATAGGATGGAAAACATGAAACTCAATCTGGTTGGTCTAGGTATTGTGTTTGTTTCTCTAGAAAAATAAATCTTTCTCAATCCTTTCCCATTATCTGAAGTCTACTCTAATAATGAAACCGAATACCAAGCCCACATTACAAGAATTTAACTATCCCCATAACTACCAGAAGATCAATTTTCATTCAGATATAGTGATCAAGTGTATCAAAAATGTATATTCCATAAAAATGGATGATTTTTCCACTCTCATCGTCTATGTTAGAGGACTAATGTAAGAGTTACCTTTTGGGATGATAGTGAATCATGTCCACTAGTCACAAAACATTTACATCGACACACTAGAGAATGCGGCTACAACTTTGGATGACCCTGATAAATATGATATGGTATTTTATATCACACAATGAAGGATGATCTCATGGGTCATCATCTAAAAAATGGAATAAATTCATAAAATATACTTTCTTATAACATGATTAACAAATATCCACCCTTAGATAGATGGAGCCCAAAATAGATTTTCTCCAAAATGGAACTCTTCTAATGGATCAAGTTGAAAGGGATTAGACTCATAATTGAGAAGTGAACATTATCCTTTATGTTGGTACATGTGATAAAAAATCCATAAAAAATGTGGCTTTTATGTAATCCTCCTCGGATTCATAGAGGATAGAGATATTCTTTCCATAATGAAAGTTGTCTATATATGCTCCAGTAGTGTTCAATGGTCTAGGACCAAGATCTTCCACCAAATCAAGAGGCATTATTACTACTAGAAAATATTGATATAGGACTGTGTGGAATTCACAATGAAATTTTATGCATTCCATATTCATGAAAACTTCATCCATAAACACCTATAATTTCTAAATAATGCTAATTTTTCTTGTCCATTTTTTGGATGTTGAATGAATGTAATGGGGATATATTCCCCATCCACTACTATGTGGTTTACGTACATCCTTACTTCATCATAATTCTTTTCCAAATAGAACTACTACAAAATGAGCCTTTACAGTTATTGTAATGGCCTTTATCAGTACATAAAATAAATGACAATGTGAGTGACGTTAAAAGCCCTATACTTTTATCAGTAATGAAAAATCACTGATAAAGGGTTCATTGATAGAAGATTACAAAAGAATTGATAAATGGTACCTTTATCTATGCATTTAAAAGCTACGTTGAAGGTATGATTTATCAGCACTTTTATTTTTCACTGCTAAAGGAATCCTTTATCAGCACTTTCTTAAGCATTTATAAAGTACTTTTTATCAGCATTGTAGAAGCACTAATAAGGTCATTTTATTAGTGCTCTAAGAGTGCTGATAAAGTGTACCATTATCACATCTTTTATAAGTGTTGATAAACATTTCCTTTATCTTCAATTTCAAAAGTGCTGATAAATGTTTTCTTTATCATCCTTTTTTAAAAGCATTGATAAAGGGAAATAATACATTGTGATGTAATAGAACACCACAGCACTAGAAACACCCCTAAAACACACCAGATATAAAAAAACAAGTCCCAATATTTAGTTTAAATGAAATGAAATTTACAACACAAACACAAGAAAAAACACTATATGATAAACATTTCAATTATTGGATTATACAATTACATAAATAGAAATTATTACATACATTAAAAAACTATCTTAACATTCAATGTTTCCATACTTCAATGACTTTCTTTTTTGAACATCCAACACAGTATGAGTAGATTTAAAAACCAAATCAACTCAAAAAAATTATCTACTTGTATAAGAAAAAATTGTTCTGAGTAACACTAGAATGAAATAAATTTGACATAAATATGGAATGATAAAATAATTCTATGGAATGTGATTTTTCTTTGAAAATTTCAAGATTACCTTTGTAATGGAGATGAGGAAATGATGTTTCTCTTCCTGTAATGGAGTTGGAGATAACTAGAATGAATGTGATAAATGCAACACTATAGAGATGAAAATGTTTTGAGAGAGAAGAACAATGAATGTTGGATAGAGCCCCCCAACTCAAAAAAAAAGAATCTGCTTGTATATGAAAACAATTATTATTTGAGTAGTACTAAAATGAAATAAATTAATCATAAATATGAAGCAATGCATTGATTCTATGGATAATGATGTTACTGTGAAAACTTCAAGATTACCCCTGTGATTGAGCTGAGACAGTGTCGTTGATCTTCTTAAAAAGGCAAGACAGATGGACACAAATCTTATAAAATAAACAAACTCTACAAGGTATAATGAAAATTAAATTGATGTTTCATTATAGAATTTTTAGGTAAAGTAGAGAATGTATACCATAAAATTAACTTAAAATATTTCTAAATGGATTTTTTCTCCAGATATGAGCTAATAAGAAAACTAAGGATTCTATTTGAACTTCCATATTATTGGTTAACTACCACTTAGCATAACATCTTACATGAACTTGTTTCTCAGCCTCCCTTTGATGATCCCATACCACACATGGTCACCACCATCTCTATCATATCACCATTCAGCATTCACTTTTCCATCTCTTTTTGAACCTATTTACAACTTGTATAGATGCATGATGCATGAAACATATTTTATATAGTAAATGGGTGTATAAAGAGAAGGATAATTGAATGTTGAATAGTGATATGATAAAGAAGTTGGCAAGGGTGTTTTAGATTATAGAACAATGGGGACACCATGAAGGATGTTTAAATCAGATGTTATGCTAAGAGTTACTTAACCATGAGTTGAGAAGTGTATAAAGAATCCTTAGTTTTATTATTAAATGTTTGAGTGATGTACAACCAATCCATGTTTTGGTTTCATTGATCAATGGAGAGAAATAAACATAAATATTATTCTAACACACTACATCAGTAGAAATAGCTGTATAAATGAACAAAATAAAAAATATAAATGAACCTATATACAAGGAACAAAGAAAATTTTCCAATAAAATAGACATCTCCAAACCAGAAAAATAGAAATAGGGAAACTGATTCATGAAAGGATAAGCATTTAAAGGTTCACATTAAAAAAACTATTTGAACTACAAAGGGATAATTTCATTAGACTTTTATAATGAATAGGGGTAGAAACTGAGGATAACCAGAAATAAAGCGAGACCAACTAGAAAATTTGGGGACCTTTCTTTGAGGAATATTTTAAATAACATAAAAATTCAAAAATAAGGTTTTGAATCTATCTAAAACACAACCGAAATTAACATCTTGGGCCAAAAAACCTTGCTCACATGCCATATTTCATAAAAAACATGAATTATCTCTTCAAAACCCACTATTTCAATTTCAATTTCAAACCTCCTTTTTTGAAGGCTACATTTGACAACATAATAACCCATATTTGTTTTATAAAATCCATACTTTGAAATCATTTTCCCCTTTCCAAAAACCATTTCGGAAATCCAAGAAAACATGATCCAAAAAACAATGCACGTAAATTGGTCACAATGGATGAGGAATGAGTCAAAACCCACACTAATATATTATTTATCAGGAAAAAATGCGCATAGTGGTCATCAATAAACTCTCATTATGCTTCCAAGATGTTAAACTACAAAAAATTATCCTAGTAGAAGGATGATAAACTGCATAGTGTCTCTTGACCTATTTTAAAGATGTTCAACTGCAGAATTTCATCCTGGTAGAAATGTGTTAAACTGCATATTGTATCTCATCCTATTTATAGGATTTTAAACTACAAATATTCATTATAGAAGAAATAAAATAAACTTCACAACATCTCTCTTCTTGGTTGTCTGACATTAAAATTTACAAATTCATCTCGGTAGTAGGAAATTAAATTGTATAACATCTCTTATCCTCGTTGTATGAATCTAAACAATAGATATTCATCAACTCAACAATACATTAAAATGCACAGAGGAGACACACCGGTAGCGGTGAGGATATGAGGTGTAGGGTTCTTCAAGGATAAAAACCGCACAAAAACACAAAACGTGGAACCCAAAAGGTTAAACAATTATATAGAGAAATTAGAAAATAACATACATTGGATTATATCTTTGATTCATCTGAGCGATCATAGTGTAGTCACGCCTGCAGTAGAGGAGTTCTATGAGAGCATTATAATCGCAATGAGTGAGTACCATTTAGGGTTGTTTTAAAGAGATCGGGAACACTTTTAACAGTGCTTTTTGAAAAGAATTGATAAATATCCCTTTTATCAGTGTTAAATTGATAAGCACTGATAAAAATGATCTTTATTAGTGATAAAAAAGAACTGATAAATCATTTGATATACCAATGCTCTGAAAGCACTCATAAACAACCTCTTTATCAACACTAATATTTTACTGCTGATAAAAATTATTTTTAACTACAGTTTTTATCGATAATAAATATCGATCTTCATCAGCCCTAAAATTTTGTCACAGATAAAATATTTTTTGAAATAAATTTATTATAATTTTATAATTAATAAATATATATAATTATTTTTTTATAGTTTTATAAATACTTATGTAAAAAATAATTATTATTTATTTATAATAATTATAAATGTATAAATTTATAAATATAGTAAATATAGATTTATAAATATATTTATTTATAAACATATATTTTTATAAATATTTATTTACGAATATAATTTTAACTTTATTAGTGAATATATAATATTGAATGAATTCATTTTAAAAATGTGTGAAATTGAATAATTCAAAATGAGTCAACTTTAAAAATATTGAAAAAATAAAGAAGTTGTATTAATTAAATATAAATTAATAAAAAAATATTGATATATATATTAAAGTTAAGATGAATATATATTGGAAGTACTACAACATAACAAATAAATAAATATAAATAAATAAAATAAAATGGTAAAATATGAAAATAAAATAAAAAATATATAAAAAAAATTCCATAAATATAATATAATTAAAAAAAATTACCAATTAAAAAGATAATATATTAAATTTATCATGTCAATAATTAAATTCTAAATTATATTGATATTTGAAAAAATTACATAAATATTAGGGGTATGTGTTTCTATATATTGTGTAAATATACTTGTGTTTGCGTTTGCATATAAACTAAATTAATTACATATATATGTATGTGAAATCAACAAAACACATGAATTTTGAAATATATTAAATTTAAAAATAAAACAACATTACAAATGAATAAGACATTAATATGTTTTTAATTAACATTTTATTCATTTTATATATATTTATATTTAATATATATTATTTATTAATATTTATAATTAATATATATATATAATACTTGTTCATTTTTATTAATAATTCTTTCATTATTAATTTTTTAAAAATTTTGGTAATTTATTCATTTTTAGGTTTTTTAATTATATATTCATGTATATATCAACATTTAATATATTTTATTTATCAATATAAATAATATATATATATTAAATTTATTTATTTTTATTAGTAATTATTCAATTCATAAAATGTTTAATATTTTTGTTAATTTAATAATTTTAAATTCTTATTTGTTTAACTATTTCATTTCATTAATTTTATACATTTATATTTTTAACATATACTATTTAATATTTTTTAAAATTCATATATATTTTTATTCATTTTTAACAATAATTTTTTAATTAAAGAAATTTTAATTGATTTATTTTAATTTTTGAACCATTATCAGCTCTAATAAAGAACATATAAAGGTTACCATTAATCAGAACTTTATTTTTAGCACTCATAAGGGTAACTTTTAATAGTTCTAAAAACAAAGTACCGATAAAGGGTAACCTTTATCAGCATTAAAATAAAGCACTGATTAAGGTTCAATTTTATCAGTGCCAAAAAAATGTGCTGATAAAGGGTACCCTTTTTCATAAATTTTATATAGCACTGATAAAGGTCCCCCTTTATCAGTTATTGTTATAGTGCTGATAAAGATGGACTCTCTAAGAACATTTTTCTAGGGCTGATAATTAGCGGTGTAGTTAAAGGCCATTTTTGTAGTTGTGTGAGCTGAGGAAATACCCCTCACGAAATTCAAGACTAATAATATCATTAAATTTTTGAAGTATAACATCATCCCCATATTTGGAGTCCCTCACACATTATTAACAATAAAATGGCACCAAATTATGTTCTATCGAGATGAATATAATTGTTCTAGTAGTACAATATCAAACCCAACCATTCATTTCACTATTATCTGGTGATGAAGTATGAAAACACTTATCTTTATTAAACATAAAAAAATTCATTAATTACACAATATTACGCTTAATGAAACCTAAAAGATAGAAAATTCTATTGTATTTTGGAATTAAGCACATTTCATTACAACTTTAAACATGAACATCTTTATTGAAAACTTCTTTAATATTCATGAGCTTAAAACAACATTGGATAACCAAGGGAAATACATAAAAAAGTGGTGAGACATAATTCCCAAAAAGGGGAATAAACATGGAATTACAGGATGATATTAATACGTGTTAGACAAGGAAAATCATGGATTCATAGAGGAACATGAGTAACAAGTCATGATATAGCGTGATAATCAAAACATTGGAAATGTGGAAACAACTTAAAAAAATCATCATAAACATATGTCAAAGCTAAACCACCAAGACATCACGGTGAAAAATGTACCATAAATAAACCAGGTATACCACTAACCCAACATTACATATAATGATACTAAATATTACCCAATTCATTGGAGCGCTATATAATTACGGGCACACTCGTCCCTTTCATTTTATTCTCATTCTTAAGTGTGCCACATAGATCGTAAAACATGGATACATTCATTATCATACATTTTTTCATTATAATGGAGGGTGAAATTAATATATTCATGTACCTAATAAAATGGTATATTTTCATAAAAGTGAAAAACCATGATATGAAATGTGGACGGTATTCACTACACAATTAGTTTGGCATGGAAAATCGCAGGGAAAATTCGACAGCATAACGACATCACTTAAAAATTCATAAAATGGGTTGATGAGATAGAAATGGGACTATATTTTTTTATAAATGAATTAAAAATACACAGAAACATGTATGTAAATTTATAAACACATTTAATTTGTAAATTATGGTATACGATGATAAATAAGCTTGAATAGTAAGAGAAAGGAATGGATGCTTATGAAATTTCAGCATGGTAACTGATGTACATCAGAGAGATTAATGAGAGAGAAAGGATTCTATAGTCATTTATAAATTATAATGGATTTATGGGGGAGTATCAAAAATATACCCCATCATTATTAATTGAAAAATAAAAGGGCATAACAATATAAAGAAACTAGGATAAAAATGAGTAAGGAAGGAACCCTTACTTGAGTGTGTGGATACAGAAGCATGAAAAGGGGATTCATGAGAGCTTAGGTCCCCCAAGGAAGATTATAGAGAGGGTTGATAAGAGTATGTATATGATACAAAGATTTTTAGTAAATATAAGTGGGATCATGGGAGGGTTTATATTGGAAATGAGAGAGAAATTCTTCAACAGTTCACATACTTGGGTTTTGGACTCTATATAATATAATATTCAGATACAAAAACCTTCCTATGGTTTTCCTAAGTTTTTTTTTCAAAAGTGGTGAGATTTTCATTATTTTTTTGGTAAGAGGGATTAACATACTAAATTATTACCCCTACTTATTTGGAGGTGAGTCACTCTTTTAAAGAAATGAATTTAAAATCATAAAATATATTTTATATTTTAAAGGATTCATAAAGGAATAAGAAAATTAATCAAATAAACATAATGTAACATTATTTTAAGGTGAAAAAATATATTTGTACTAAAATATACGCTATATTATTTTTTTCATCATTTTTGGGATATTCTGATGTCATAAAACACAGCATTTATTTATGTGGTATTTAATTTTTACACGAAAATTCGACTATCTCAAAACATTATGAAAAAATAAAGATTCGATAATTATGAAATTATGATTTCAAAAATAATATTTATTTTATCTAAATAATTTTATTAATATTTTAATTTTCACTTTTAAAATAATATTCTTCCTTTGAAGAAAAATGTTAGGTTTTTTTACAATAACAGTTTTGAACCCTTATAAAAAGTACATTTCACTTTATAAAAATTATATGACCATTTTTAATTAATAATTATTATTTAATAATAAAATTTTATGAAAATATTATTTATTTCAAGAATCCATTAATTTATCAGAAAAACATCCATTAATTGAATTTGAAAGTTACCCAAAAATACAATTTGTGTTAAATTGAATAAAAAAATTTATAATATAAAAAAATGTTCATTATTCTATAAAATATACATATTTTTATTATTAATGTATTTATACATATCCCTTTATTAAACCGTCATATTCCCTTGGAGTAAGGTGTGAGCTGGTGATACTTTCATAGGGTCGTTTGATGAACCTGGTTTGGGTTATGATATTGATAAGTTTGAACTTATCCCATAAATAGTTTCACTCATGCTTAAGTTGTTGGATCTCATATTAGTATTGGTAATTGGAAAATAACGGTGATGCTATCTCCCTCAAAAGCTCCTATAAATAAGGTTCATAGGGTAAAATACTACTAGATGAAGATATAACTTCCATTTTCTATGTGAATTAGATTTTTTAAATCCCTATATTTATATGAACCATGTGACAACTGTTTAAAGGCTATATTATCAATGGTGAAGATTCTTAATGGTATTTTAAATCCAATTGGTTATAATAAATTAAAAAATGTTCATGTGTTTTCTATAACCATATTACATAATAATTCATTAAATCATAAGGGAATTTTATTTATAACAGCTCAGGTCGTTAAAATCATCACCTTTGAGAAATTTCACCCTCAAAATTTTCATTTCAACGCCCCTAAAATAGTTGAGGGTAATTATGTCTCATCACTTCCTTCTGTTCCCACATTTCTTCTTCAAACATGGGGTTTCTCCATTTCACATTGAGAAGTTGAATTATCTTATTTCATAGACCATTTTATCTATGATATGTGATATTCACTGGTTGCACCTCACAAGATTGATCATTATCCTATTATACGATCTTGGGGTTCAGTATATGTGGCGGGTTAGGTATGTACTTCCTCAAGAGTGATAAATAGAATACATCATGAACTAGAAATAAGTTAGGTTTGAGTGCATGTAGATATTCCACCGCTTCGATGCGATCTAGGATTTCAAAGGGGCAGATGTATCTTGGACTAGGATTTCACTTCATCCCAAATATCGTCACTTTCTTCAATAGAGATATATAGAGGAATACCTTGTCTACAACACAAAAATCTAGGTCTCATAAATGATTGTCAGCATAGCCCTTTTGTTGACTCTGAAAACCATTTATGTGCTATTGAATAGTCTTAACCTTTTTTTCCATTTACTCGATTATTTTCGGACCATGAAATTTTCATTTCCTAAATTTATCTCATCATACAGATCTTCTCCACCACTTCTGATCATGGGACTCCAAGGGATCTATTTGGATGATTAGGTGGAAAAAAATTGTAAGAGAAATCAACAGGAGGAAGATGTTGATCTCATCGTCCTTTGATGTACACTGAGATTTATCTCAACATATCCTCATGTGTATAGATAATTTTTTCATATTAGTCATTAGTTTAAGGGTAGTAGTCCATGCTGATGTTTAAATCAGTATTCACAGCCAGTTGGAGAGTATTCCAAAACAATGATGTAAATCATGGATCTAGATGAAATACAATCAAAAGTGGTACTCAATTAACCCTAACCACTTCCTTGATTTATATTCATGCAAGTTGATATGGTTAAAATTTCTATTATAACTCAATGAAGTGTGATGTATTTGTATGATGATCAAAACTAACCCATATAGAATTATTCACCAGTGATGCCTTTTCCTGATCAGTGAAAAGATCATGGTGATGTTTTCTCATTTCCTTGTATGTGTGGGTAATGGTTACATCATCCCCATAGATTTTTTCCTTTCTTATTCCAATTTCTAACATGAAAGTCATCTTGATGTTTATTTTGAAATCTCCATCATCATATTGTCCCACCAATCGTGTTCTCGGATATCTCCATACATATTTTTTCTTCTTTGGAGGATGGGGATGTTTGAGCTTTGTGCATCAACAAACCACATTGTATTTAACTAAGGATTTCATGGAACAAATTTTATTGAACCAAATCTCACAACACATTCATTATTAACATTGAAGTCCAAGTATTTCCCTTTCCTTATAGCTTCCACTTTCTTCAAAATTACCACATAAAATCATTGATCATCCTTTAACCTCTATAGATGATATGGTTGAGAAATTTTTTTTGAAAGGATTGATGATGTTCATTCTTTTATGATTCCCACATCCATCCATTTCAAATTAAAGAAGATCAGATCCTTCTCAATTCTCATCAATGATAGAATTTCTAGATATTTACTACTTAGAGTATATACCGCCTTATTTTGTTTCCCATGATGGTAGTGGATTGAGTAGTCACATTCTTTGATCAGATCTAACCATATTCATTGGAACATATTCAGCTATTTCTATGTGAATATATATACTTAAGACTTTTGTGATCTATATATATTTCACACTTCTTTACAAACAGATAATGCCGCAAAATATTTAAATCATAAATCACTAAATCAAACTCTAGATCATGTGTTGGGTTTTTTTGTTCATGAAATATGAATATCCTTGAAGAATAGGTAATGAATTTTTCATTTTCCATAAACACACAACCCAGACCCTTCTTGAAGCATCTCTTAATACCAAAAAATCTCTCCGACTATGGGTAGTGTGAGCATAGGCTTCATGATAATCCTCAGTTTAAATTCATTGATTCTCTCATCACATTCATCATTATAAGAAATCAGTACACTATTATGAATTATCTTGGTAAGAGGGTTTGACAATCCTGAGAAAATTCTCACAAATTAGTGATAATACCTAGATATCCTAAGGGAAATATGATATCTACCACTGATGTTAGCGTCATATATTGTTCAATTGATTTATTATTTGAAGGGTTTAAGGATATTCCATTTCTTGTGATGATATGTCCCAATAACGATAATTCCTTCAACTATAACTCACATTTTCTATACTTTACATCAAGATTCTCCATTCATATTCTCTTAAGAATAGTGTTAAAATTGTCCTCATGATCCTCCATTCATTTGGAATATATTAGAATATCATCTATAAAGAAAAAGAAAACGTTGACGAGGTAATCCCTAATGACTCTATTCATCAATTCCATAAAGATTGATGGACCAATAATGAGACATAAAGGCATAACTATGAACTCATAGTTCTCGTACCTTGTGTGAAAAGTAGTCTTGGGGATATACTCCTTCTTCACCCTAACATGGTAATATCCTAACTACAAATCAACCTCAATAAAATATTGTGATGCATGTAGCATATCAAATAAGTCATCAACCTAAGGTAGATGACACTTGTTCTTTACCGTTATCTTGTTGAGCTTACGCTATTCAATGCAAAGGTGCGTTGACACATCCTTCTTCTTCACGAGGAGGATTGGTGTAACCCATGGTGAAGCACTTGGTCATATTAAAACATTATATAGATTCTTCTATAGTGGTTTCTTCATATCATCAAGATATACAACAACCATTCTATATGGATTCATGGATAATGGTAACCCCCAAACATTATTATCGATTGAAAAATAAAAATCTCGACAAAGAGTAAGACCATGAAATTTCTCAAGAAACACATCAGTGTATTCCCACACAATGCGCATGTCTTCAAGGATGATTCATTCCTTAGAAATAGTCATTTTTAATGGGTATACTTGGTCACAGGGAAATTATATCCATGTTTAAGTTGATGGTGCTAAAGGAGATTCATCCTCCTCCTTGATCTTATACAGAATCGGGGGTCGATTCTCAATACAAAGAGTGATTTCCTTTTTGTGGAAATTTCTATGGCCTCTATATAGTTAAACCCAATCCATTCCCATAATTTCATAAAATTATACCAAAGGTAGTATTATAGGGTTTTTCAAAGATTTCATCCCACAAACTTTTACAAGGGAGGAGTTATATATTTGGGGTGAAATAATTTCTCAATTTTCCATTTTCACTGAAATCATTACATACAATAATTATGGTGGTGTTTGAATAGTTCTAATAAACATTTTAAATATGAAGGAATGCATATAATAAAAATAAAAAAGAATGTTTGATATTGTTGAATTAATAACTATTGTACCTATCACCACTTCATTTTCGGGGTTCCCTTTTGTGGTAGTGATGGAAAAATATCACCCTTACTGCCTTGGAGGTTGTTGGTTTTATCCAAAAACCAATGGCTTAGTGCATTGGTTTTTGAAGCGCCCTTGTTCCTTACAATTTTAGTAATGAACAATAAGCTAAGGGTTAACCAGAGCATTCCATTCTTACATAAAAGTTGCAGTTTTCCCCTATCGATATTCACTAGCTAGGAACCCTTCCTTCCCACACCTAAATAATTTCCTCATCCCCTTTATGTAATTTTCAAGGTTCTTCTTTCTGCACATTAGGAAAGTGGGATGTTGAAATATCATGGCATTATTAGATCTCTCTATCAGACTTTTAGAATTGATCTTCAATTTCTACTTCTTAACCTCACAATACACTTAAAATTATTCGATCTCCATTTAGACATTGATGGAACATTGGACAATTTCATCATTGGAACCAAAGTCAGGAATCTCTCGGGCATTCCATAGGCTTGGTTTTATCCCACTAAATAAGTAGTCACCCTTTCCCTTAAGGGTAATGAAAATTTTAGAGGTATATTGTGAAATATTTGGGATGTTTTTATCATACACCCTGATAGATTCATCACTTTCTTCTTGAGGGTAAAGAAATCCATTTCTATTTTAAGATGGAGAGTATAAAGAAATTTTTTTTAGAAAGTATTTTTTGGAAATCCTTCCACACCATTTCATAGATATTTTTCTCAAGATTCATATTTGTGAACAATTTCCACCCCTTATCAGATTCACCTTCCATACAATAAATAGCTAGAAGAACCTTCTCTTGTTCAAAACATTGAAGTTTGGAGAAGATATTTTAAATGGAGTTGAACCACTCTTCCAAGATTAAGGGATCATATTACCCATGTAAATCACTACTGGAATGTAAAAATATACCCATTGTTTAAAATTGTTGGTATTGAAGGGAAAAATGTTGGTATATAATATACAAATGGTTTTAAAAACCAATGGTATGTCCAGCGTAGGGATACATATATGCCAACCCTTTCTAAATAACCATTGGTATATACAGCAAAAAATCAAGGCTTCCCAACGGTTACGTAGAATAGTAGGAAAAAATCTATACCAATGGTTTATAACCATTGGTATACAAATCATTCAGTGTTTTACCAACGAATTTTGAACAATTGGTATAGTTTTTTTCCCTACATTTGCAACAAACTGTTGCTAAAATGCAGAAGTACTTTGATATACCAACGGTTTTGTAACCATCGCTATACCTTTCAACCCTATACCAATGGTTATAAACCATTGTTATAGTATTAAAATATCTTTCAGTAGTATATCAATGGTTATAAACTGTTGGTATATCCTTCACCCAGATTTCACAGCAACATGCTGAACCCAACACCGATATATACAGAACCCAATACAGCTGTAGAAATCCTATACACCTAGGCTAATACACCACACAAAATCCAATATCACCTGTATATAGAATCCAATTTGCAAAAGCCTCCAATATTTCATACACCAGACTCTAATACACCTGTAGAAAATCAAATACACCTAGAGACACAAGCCAATACACATGCACACATAATCCAATATTGCATACACTAGACTCCAAAAATGCATTCATTTTTCAAATTAAATTCCATATTTACTAAAATACAAACCTTTTAGAAGAGTCCTCCTAGTACTAGTAGTTACATTCCAAACCCTCGCCTTCCACGTTAATAAATACTGAAATCGGGTAATAGATGAATCTTTTATCATTACTCTTCCAACCAATCTCAAATTATGAGTCATGGTAATTTGGTTAGCCAATAAACTATAACCAAGGATTGATACCACGTTTTGAGACCAGGTGGAGAGTATCAATTTATGGAAGTTATATATTATAATTTATAAAACTACCATGATTCCACATTTGAGACTGGGTAGTTGAGGCACTACATCCATCACTCTAATCTACCCCTTATTCTAGTTTGGTCACCTTACTTTTCTTCCAAAATCACTTCCATTTGATGGAAATACACATTAAAAAAATTCATGATATAAAAGAAAAAAAAGAACAACATTGGGAAATATTTTGTTTACATGATAGTAATATTCTGTCCAGGAGGCTCTCTTTTTGGGCTATCCGGGGGTGATGTCCAGGAGGCTGTCCAGGGGGTAGAAGGTGTCCGGGGTGGGGTGGTGTCCAGGGGGGTGGGTGGTTCCAGGGGGTGGGGGATTTATAAGGAGTAGGGGGTGTCCGGGGGGTGGTGTCCAGGGGTTGGGGTGGTGATCGTACCACGATTCACTGTTTCATTTTCACCCTTACACCTCTATGCTAAACATATTTTGAATTAAAATTTATAAAAATATTATCAAATTGTGCATCATGTTTGATTAAATAATATTGTGTTTATAACTGTTATAATTGGAAATGTTACTTGTTTTTATTGTTTCAATGTAGGTGGAGGTGATTTGGAGGGCCCTTGATTAAGTGAAAGAAAAATGGCCAAAATTGCATGGATCCATGGACATCTATCCACTGTTTTGCATAGTACACAATATCCGTGCATCCAAATGGTCTGAATGTTTGTGGGCCTGTCCAAAATTCAATAGGATACATTTCATATGAAGGAACCCAATCATGATTCGGCTTTTATGGAGCCCATCCGAACTGATCTGTCCAAGCCACCGAATTTGGAACAACTCAAATGCAGTGTTCTGTATTTTATCAATATCTTGAGCTGTAGTTGTCCAAACGGTTCCCAACGTTCTGTGCAGATAGTCAAGAGGTAGGGATACAATGTTTCTCTTTTCTCCAAAGCGATATAAGACTGTCTAATGGCCGAAACACGTCATGCAAGTGGATTGATGAAATCTGTTTTCCCAAAACCACCTCCCACATTTCCTATAAAAGGGCACCTTGGGATCCTCATTTGTAAGTTCGGCCAAGGAGTGAAGTGCTGCCAATTTGGAGTCCTAGAGGAGTACACTAATCAACATGGAGGTTCTGGAGGCCCCTATCCTCATAGGGGGATCAACAATGAAGAAGGATTTGAACCCGAGCTTCCTCCTCCTCCTGATGTCGAGCTAAAAGTTGGATATTCGTTGTGAGGGAGATACACACATGTCAAGGGAGTTCCGATACATAAATTAGCTACTGGTTTGGAGTAATTTGGGTTTTTAAACATTTCATTCCATTTATCTTATTTTATTTCAGATTTTAATGCTTGATTTGATACATGTGAGTGATATGATCTTAATTTCTAACTGATCGGTATGAGGTTTTGAGTGCGTGACTTGTGTTGTTCCGATTGGACATCACAAGAATCTTTTTCATACCCAACTTATTGAGATTTCAATATTCTTTGGAAGCTCTTATTCCATGCATAAGTACTGGACCTTGACAATACGATTGTTACATCAAGGTTTGGTCCTTAAAGTACTGAAATAAAAGCTTAGGAATTAATCGGGATTCCAATTAACTCCAACCAATGAATTACTCTAAACCCAAGATGAATCTCCATGAACAATGAACTTGATATGTGTGTAGTGAAATCACATCGACCCTTTTATCTCATATTTCTCAAAATCCACTTGTTCACTCATCTTTTAAGCTATTTTAGCTAAGTCATTGTTTTAAACTATTTTCAAAACCACCCTCTCTCTTAGTTATTTTTATTAAAAATACACACTCTAAACCTACCAACGATCCTTGAGAGACGACCTAGGGTTTACCCTATACTATAAATAAACCTTAAAAATATAATCAATTTGACGTGTCATGACAACGCGGTCAAATTTTGGCGTCGTTTCCGGGGAGCGCTTTGGTTTTTTGTGCGTGTTTTTGATAAACTTTTTTGGTAATTTTTGTGAATATTTGTTTGTTTTATCTTCTACCTTTGAATTTTTTTTTCTTTTCTAATTTATTTATTGTGTAGGTTCTTTGTATGACGCGTTCTACTCTGGGATACCTACAAACTTTTGAACCCGAACCAGAGAAGATCCAACATCAACGAAACTGAGACATACAAGACCACATTTGGAAGGAGGAGACATCAAATCTTAAAATTCTTCTTGATCCTTCTTCTTCTTCTGAAACCAAAGTTAAAACTGAACATAACTTGTATATCATGGCTGAAAATAATCGAACATTAAAATAATTAGCCTCACCTGATGTTGATATCCAACCCACATACATTCAAATTCAAGGTGAGGTACCTAATTTTGAATTAAAATATGGTTTAATCCATTTATTACCAAGATTTCATGGACTGCCTAGAGAAGACCCTCATAAGCACATAAAAGAATTTCATACTGTTTGTTCAACATTGAAACCTTCTAATGTTGATTAGGAACAAGTAAAGCTTAGAGCATTCCCATTTTCTTTAGAAGACACTGCGAAATATTGGTTGTACTATGTTAATTCACCAATAAGAGGCTGGGCGGACATCAAGCGCCTTTTTCTTGAAAAATACTTCCCAGCCTCTCGAACTGCAACTATAAGGAAAGAAATATTTGGTATAAGACAATCTCAAGGGGAAACACTTCATGAATATTGGGAAATATTTAAAAGGCTTTGTTCAAGTTTCCCACACCACCAAATAAGTGATCAACTTTTATTTCAATATTTTTATGAAGGTTTGATTCCTATTGATCGAAATATGATTGATGCTGCTACATGTGGTGCATTGGTAGATAAGACCCCAATTTCTGCAAGAACTCTCATTGAGAACATGGCACAGAACACTCAACAATTCGGTACACGGTCCAGTGTTCCCATTCTAGGTGTCCATGAGGTGCAAAGTACTAATTTTGAGAAGAAGGTGGACACGAAGTTTGAAGAGGTAAGTACCCTTCTACAACAACTTTCTCTCTCCCAAGGGAAATTTCAATCTCCTCCTCCCATCCATTGTGGAATCTGCTCTTCTAACACCCACTATTCCGACCAATGTTCTCAATTGAGAGAAACTTCTGAAAGTTGTGAGGCAATATTTCCAGGATTCCCCTTTAACCAACCCTTTAGGAAAGAACCATACTATCCATCCAACCAAGGGTGGAAGGACAACCAATCCTATAGGCAATGGGGGTATTCAAACCAACCTCAACAGCAATGGAACCAAACAGGTTAAAGTAGTCATCAACCACCACCACCTAGAAATTTTCAACCACCCCAAAGGCCTTTCCAACAACCCCCTCCAAAACATGAGCCTAGCCTAGAAGATATGATGAAGCAAATGGATGCCAATAATCTCCAGTTCCAACAAACCACCCAAGCAGCCATACAAGACCTCAAAACCCAATTAGGCCAACTAGCTAACTCGGTGGGTGAAATATAAATCCATGGGTCTGGTAAACTACCCTCTCAACCACTTGTCAACCCTAGGGATAAGGGAAATGTTAGTGCCATCACACTTAGGAGTGGAACTCAACTTAAAATCTAAAAGAACCCTCCATTAGAGTCATCCTCTCCTAAGGAAACCACCATCCAAACCACTCAAAAAGGTTCAAATGAGATGGAACCTTGTCTTGAGAGAATCCCAACCAAAGGAAAGAGTGTGTCTATTGATGAGTTACCAAGCCCAAACATTCCTCTTCCATTTCCCCAAAGATCCACCCAACCAAGGAAACAAAATGAAACAGAACTTGATAAAGAAATCTTGGAAACATTCAAGAAAGTACAGGTTAAAATTCCTTTGATTGATGTCGTCAAGCAAATTCTGAGATATTGAATGTTTCTGAAGGAGATGTGTACCCACCGAAGGCGACTTAGAGGTGATGAGAAGGTGATCCTGGGGAGGAATGCCTCAGCATTAATACAGCCATCACTTCCCACCAAGTGCAACGATCCTGGAACATTCTATATTCCGTGCACCATAGGGGAGTATTCTTTCTCAAATTATATTCTTGATTTGGGTGCTTCTATTAATGAGATGCCTCACTCCATATACTCTTCTTTGCAGGTCGGTGAACTAAATCCCACAGGAATAGTTGTTCAGCTAGTAAATCGGAGTACGGCACTCCCTTCCGGTGTGTTAGAGGATGTTCTTGTGAGGGTTCAAAATTTAATATTTCTTGCTGATTTTTATGTGCTAAAAATGGAAGATGATAGGATAAATGGACATGACCCAATTATATTGGGGATACTTTTCTTGAAAACCGACAAAACCATAATTAATGTCCATAATGGTACATTATCTATGGAGTTTGGTGGTAATAATGTCCACTTCAATATCCTTGATGCCATGAAGCACCCCTCAGAAGAACACTCCTCTCTCTCTGTCAATTCAATTGATGTTCTCCCTTCCCCTAAAACAACTTATTTTTATTCCCCTGATCCCCTTTCTGAGTTTTCTTCATTGATTGAAATGTTAGGTATTGAATCATGCATTGATTGTTGTAGCGGTCTAGAGAAATGTCATGCATGTTTGTTAATTGATTATTTATTGAACACAGAGGATCACATGACCATCGATGATATTGCTAAGCTTGTAAAAGCTCATTCCTTATCTGAGGATATTACCATTGAGCAGTTAGATGAGATCAGTGACTTCTCAGAGTCACACACACTTCCGTCAATCCAAAATCCTCCAGAATTGGAACTGAAACAACTGCCTCAAGATTTAAAATACTTATATCATGAGAATGGAAACAAGTTTCCCATCATCATTGCTAGTTCACTCCCTCCTAAGCATGAATTGCGACTGCTTGATCTTTTGAGGAATTATAAACAAGCTTTGGGATGGACACTTGCTGACATTCCTAGCATTAGCCTATCAATTTGTACACATCATATTTTATTAAATGATTATGCTAAACCAATGAGGTAGTCACAACGTCGACTAAACCCAAACCTACTTGATGTTGTTAAAAAAAAGTAACAAAACTATTGGCTGCTGGAATCATTTACCCTATCTCTGACAGCCAATGGGTCAGTCCCGTTCAAGTAGTTCCTAAAAAACTGGTCTTACTGTAGTTAAAAATGAAAACAATGAATTGGTTCCAACTCATGTGCATAATAGTTGGCGTGTCTGTATAGATTATCGCCGACTAAACCAACACACTAGGAAAGACCATTTCCCATTCCCATTAATTGACCAGATGCTAGAGAGGCTAGTAGGGAAGTCCCATTACTGTTTCCTTGATAGGTATTCTGGATACTTTCAAATCCATATTGCCCCTGAGGATCAGGAAAAGACAACCTTTACTTTCCCCTTTAGTACATTTTCTTATAGAATGATTCCATTTGGTCTTTGCAATGCTCTAGGTACTTTCCAACAATGTGTGGTGAGTATTTTTTTGGATTACCTGGAGAATTTCATGGAAGTTTTTATGGATGATTTTTCTGTTTATGGATCCTCTTTCGATGAATGTTTGAGTAGTCTTGCTTCTGTCCTACATCGCTGTATTGAAATGAATCTCATATTAAATTATGAGAAATTCCATTTCATGGTGCGACAGGGCATAGTTTTGGGACATGTCATTTCTGGGGAAGGTATCCAAGTGGAAAAATCAAAATTAGATATCATTTCCTCCCTACCATTCCCTAAAAATGTTCGGGATGTGCGGTCTTTCCTAGTTCATGCTGGATTTTATCGTCGTTTCATTCGTGACTTTAGTAAAATTGCACTCCCCCTCTCTCGATTACTCCAAAAAGAAAAAGAATTTGATTTTGATAACAAATGTGAGGAAGCTTTCAATAAGTTAAAATGGAGTCTCACGTCACCCCCGGTAATCCAACCACCTCAGTGGGATTTACCATTTGAGCACATGTGTGATGCCTCTAACTATGCAGTTGGGGAAGTCTTATCACAAAGGGTCCACCGAGCTCCACATGTCATAGATTATGCCTCACGTACTCTAGACCCTGCCCAAGGAAACTATAGCACAACTGAAAAATAATTTCTTGCCATTGTGTTTGCCTTGGATAAATTCAGTTCATACCTTCTAGGGTCCAAATTCATTGTGTTCTTAGACCATACAGCCCTCCGATATCTCCTAAAGAAACCAGAAGCCAAACCACGTCTCATTCGCTGGATGTTCCTCCTTCAGGAATTTGATCTAGACATTAGGGATAAAAAAGGAGCAGAGAATGTGGTTTCGGACCATATCATTAGGATTCTCCCATCCTCGGACATTGACTCATCCCCCAGTATTCCCATAAATGAATTGTTTCTTGATGAGAAATTGTACCGAGTGAAAGATGTTATTCCTTGGTATGCTGAAATTGTAAATTATTTGGTAGCGTCTTGCATTCCTGCTGATTTCACCAAAAACCAGACCGACCATCCAAAACATGAGTCTCGTTGGTACATTTAGGATGTACCCTACCTCTGGCGCACATGTAGTGATCATGTTGTTAGGCGTTGTGTTCCTGATAGTGAGTTTCAGTATATCCTTAGGTTCTGCCACACACTTGCTTGTGGGGTCCACTTTGGTCCCCCAACGGACTGCTCGCAAGGTCTTAGATTCTGGTCTCTTTTGGACCACATTGTTTAGGGATGGCCATGAATTCTGTAAATCTTGTCGTCGTTGTCAAAGAATGGGTAATGTCTCTAAAATAAATGAGATGCCCCAACAACCCTTTCTCTTCCAGGACATTTTTGATGTTTGGGGCATTGACTTTATGGGACCATTCCCCAATTCATTTGGGAACCTTTACATTCTTCTGGAAGTGGATTATGTTTCAAAGTGGGTAGAGTCACGAGCCACGAGGATAGATGATTCCATGACAGTTGTGAAATTTTTGAGAACCCAAATATTCTGTAGGTTTGGATTACCTAGGTTTATCATCAGTGATTAGGGTTCTTATTTCTGCAACTACACAATGCAATCTATTTTGCACAGGTATGGGGTTGGGCATCGAGTGTCTACTGCTTATCACCCACAAATGAATGGTCAAGATGAAGTATCAAATAGAGAGGTAAAACAGATTCTTGAGAAAACGGTTCAGCCAAACAGAAAAGACTGGAGTCATAGACTCGATGATTCATTATGGGATTACCATACTGCATTCAAAACTCCAATTGGCATGTCACCATATCGGCTAGTTTTTGGGAAGAGTTGTCACCTCCCTGTTGAGGTAGAGTACCGGGCCTACTGGGCTATTAAACAATGCAATTATAATCTATTTGGTGCAGGTATTCAAAGGAAGTTGCAAATTCAGGAGTTGGAGGAAATGAGAAGAGATTCATATGAGAACTCCCGAATTTATAAGAAGTGAACCAAGGCTGCCCATGACCGTCTCATCCTTCATCGTCAATTTCACATCGAGCAGAAGGTCCTCCTCTACAATACAAGGCTGAAGTTTCACCCTGGTAAGCTTCGTTCCCGTTGGTTTGGACCTTACATTGTTACTAATGTCTCTCCATTTGGTGTTGTCCAGGTTCAAAATGAAGACACCAAGCAAACCTTCACTGTCAATGGGCAGCGGCTGAAGCACTTCCATGAAGCCACTCCGGAGTCCCCAATGGAGGAACTCCATGTTCAAGAAGTAGTCTATAAATAACACTCACCAGGTTTTATCCTTCCTTCCCACAGTCTCTTTTATTACAGTGAGGACACTGCATTCTCTAGGTGTGGGGGGGGGGGGGGGTGGATACATTCCTAGGATGGTTAGGAATTTTCATTGTTTTCTCCTTTTGTTTTCTCTTTTTGGCCTTCTTTATGGTATTTTCATTTTCCCCATCAACAATTCCCAAGTTCCATGATTTGGAAACCATAATGTGGGAAAGTAAAAATACCATAACAAAGGCTAAAAAGAGTATTTGTATGAATTTAACATCAGGGAGTGATTTTAAGTGAACTGGTTTTCTATCAATGATATAAATGGTTCTATCCATGTGAAACCTTTGAGATGATTGATGCCCATTGTGTGAGTAGTTTTTGGGAAAACTGTGTCTCTAATATCTCCACAAATTTTTGCACCAAACCACAAAGTGTGATTATTTCTTACTTAATATAAGGTAAATATATGTTGGGTTAATATTTTCAGCTTTAAATGATATTTCCATACGTTCGTTCCTTATCCGATCTGTTTCATTACTGTACCAGATTGACCTATGCGTGTGTACCTAATGTCCGACTGTTGTACGCCCTCAAAAAAAAATTTATTGTGTCTTGGGCTGGTCAAAAACCACTCCTCCTCAACCTTTGATCTTCTTATAAATATTGCAATTTGTGTCGTGAGGAGATCAAACAAAGGGGTGAGAGATGAGTGTGATATTTGTTCCAATTGCAACATCAAAATATATATATATATATATATTAAATGAGGGGAGTGATGAAATGTGAAACATATTGGGATATCTAGGTCGGGAGCTTATGGTTTGACTTCTGCGAATGCTTAAATGAGTGGGTCTTGAAATATGATTGCAAAGGATGTAGGACAGGTTCGGTGACAAAATCATTTAAGCTAAAAAATGTTAAAATAATATATATTTATTAGATAGAAAGTGGAAAGAATATCATGGAATGGTTTCCACACACACACATGGAGAGTTAGTGTAATGGTTTACTTCTGAATTCCTTTCTCAATTGGGTATCATGAATCTTTTTGAATTTCTCTATGATATGATTTATGAGACATCTTTTTCTATTTTCACTAGGAAGAACTCCTTGGTGTGGTTCGTGCATTGATCACTTTACTTTAAATAAAATTTATTCAAATGATAAATATTCGGGATGTTTCAAATATTTATATATATATATTCATCATTGTATTTGGATATGTGACTTTTCCCAGGAGTGCAAATGTTTAGGTGGGGGGTGTGATCGTACCACGATTCACTGTTTCATTTTCACCCTTACACCGTTGTGCTAAACATATTTTGTATTAAAAATTATAAAAATATTATCAAATTGTGCATCATGTTTGATTAAATAATTTTGTGTTTATAACTGTTAGAATGGAAAATTTTACTTGTTTTTATTGTTTCAATGTAGGTGGAGGTGATTTGGAGGGCCCTTGATTAAGTGAAAGAAAAATGGCCAAAATTGCATGGATCCATGGACATCTGTCCACTGTTTTGAATAGTACACAAAATTCGTGCATCCAAATGGGCTGAAATTTTGTGGGCCTGTCCAGAATTTAATAGGATACATTTTATATGAAAGAACCCAATCCTGATTCGTCTTGTATGTGGCCCATCCGAACTGATCTGTCCAAGACACCGAATTTGGACCAAGTCAAATGTGGTGTTCTGTATTTTATCAATATCTTGAGCTGTAGTTGTCCAAAATGTGCCAAACATTCGGTGGAGACAGTAAAGAGGTAGGATTCTACTTTTCTATTTTCTCCAAAGCGAGATAAGACTTTCTGAAGGCCGAAACGCATCGTGAAAGTGGATTGATGAAATCTGTGTGCCCAAAACCACCTCCCACATTTCCTATAAAAGGGCACCTTGGGCTCCACATTTGTAAGTTCGGCCAAGGAGTGAAGTGCTGCCAATTTGGAGTGCTATATAAGTCCCCTAATCAACTTGGAGGTTCTGGAGGCCCCTATCCTCATAGGGGGATCCACAATGAAGAAGGAGTTCAACCCGAGCTTCCTCCTCCTCCCGATGTCGAGCTAAAAGTTGGGTGTTCGTTGTGAGGGAGATACACACATGTCAAGGGAGTTCTGATGCATACATTAGCTACTGGTTTGGATTAATTTGGGTGTTTAAACATTTCATTCCATGTATCTTATTTTATTTCAGATTTTAATGCTTGATTTGATACATGTGAGTGATATGCTCTTAATTTTTAACCGATCGGTGTGAGGTTTTGAGTGCGTGACTTGTGTTGTTTCGATTGGACATCACAAGAATCCTTTTCATACCTGACTTATTGAGATTTCAATATGCTTTGGAAGCTCTTATTCCATGAATAAGTATTGGACCTTGACAATACGATTGTTACATCAAGGTTTGGTCCTTAAAGCATTGAAATAAAAGCTTGGGAATTAATCGGGATTCCAATTAACTCCAACCAAACAATTACTCTAAACCCAAGATGACTCTCCATAAACAATGAACTTGATTTGTGTGTAGTGAAATCACATCGACCCTTTTATCTCATACTTCTCAAAATCCACTTGTTCACTCATCTTTTAAGCTATTTCAGCTAAGTCATTGTTTTAAACTATTTTAAAAACCAGCTCCTCTCTTAGTTATTTTTATTAAAAATACAAAATCTAAACATACCAACACTCCTTGAGAGACGACCTAGGGTTTAACCTATACTATAAATCAACCTTAAAAATATAATCAATTTGACGTGTCACGACAACACGGTCAGGAGGCTGTCTATGGGGGTGGGGTGTCCAGGGGGTGGGGGTGTCCCAGTGGTGGGGTGGTGTCCAGGGGGGGTGGGTGGTGCCATGGGGTGGGGGGATTTCTAAGGGGTAGGGGGTGTCCGGGGGGGGGGGGGTTGTGTCTAGGGGTGGGGGTGGTTGTCTATGGGGGTGGGGTGTCCAGGGGGTGGGGGGTATCCAGGGGGTTGGGGGATGTCTAGGGGGTAGGGGGATGTCCAAGGGGGTGGGGGTGTCTAGGTGGTTGGGGGTAGTCCAGGGAGTTGGGAGGCAGTCCAAGGGGGTGGGGTGGTGTCTTGGGGGTGGGGGATATCCAAGGGAGTGGGGGCTATCCAAGGGGGTGGTGGTGTCCAAAGAGGTGGGGGTGTCTAGGTGGTGGGTTGGTGTCTAGGAGGGGTGGGTTTGTAATGGTTTTAATGGAATGAATTTCATGGATTTTAAGATCATTGGTATTTTTTAAAATGGTTTTCTAAAAGTGTTTATTTTAATAGTATGGGTTTCTTTCGGAAAAAATGAATGCTTTTGGTGTGTATGGTTGGAAGGTGGGATTTGGTTATTAAGAAATGGATTAAATTTTTTATTTTTGGACAAAAATACTATATGATTTATGAAATGGCATATTAAAAGGGATTTTTATAAACTATTAGGGAGTTTTAAATAGAAAATACTCTGTATTATGTGATTTTTAAATGGTTTTATGAAGAAATATTTATGATGTATCTTAATGCGATTTGTGATTTTGTGTCCATTGTTTTAGAACATAATATTATTTTACTAATGGTTTTGTTTTTTATAATTATTTATAATGTTACCACTATAAATGAATCAAAAAGTCCATAAGGTAAAATATCTCAGGTAGTCATTCTGGTAATCCAGCTATTGTATTCCTTGTCTTGGTCTCTACTCAAACTCTTTTGTATGTGGAATATCCAAGTTCATTTCAGATCAAATATTATTCATGAATATTTCTAAAATAGCATCCAATATTTCTTTATTGGTAATCAAGTATCCCAGGAGGAAACGAAGTGGGTAGAAATGATTTATGTGATCTTCAAGTAGTTAGAAACCCTATAATCCACAGGGTGGGGGCTGTCCACAGGGTGGGGGCTGCCCACGGTGGTGGTTTGGGATGTCCAGGGGTGGGGGTGTCCATGGGGGTGGGTGGGGATTTCCATGGGGGTGGGGGATATCTAGGGGTACAAGGGGTATATGGTGTGGGCGGGGCTGTCCAGGGGGTATTGGGTGGGGGGCAGTCCACGGGGGGTGGCAGGGCTGTCCATGGGGGTTGGGGTGTCCAGGGGGTGGGTGGGGTGTTCAGGGGGTGGGGGTGTCCATAGGGGGGGTGTCCAGAGGGTGGGAGAGCTGTCCACGTGGGTGGAAGGGCTGTCGAGAGGGGTAAAGGGAGTATAGGGGGTGGACGGGCTGTCCACAGGGGTGGGCGGGAAATCCACAGGGATTGGGGGGATGTTTAGGTGGGTACGGGGTTTCCAGGGGTGGGTGAGCTGTCCAAAAGTGTGGCGGGTCTTTCTAGTGGTACAGGGTGTCCAAGGGGGTGGGAGGGATATCCATGAGGGTGGGGGCTATCCATGGGAGTGGGGGGCTTTCCAGGGGGTACAGGGTGTCTAGGGGGTGGATGGGGCTGTCCAGGGGGTACGGGGTGTCCAGGCTGTGGGAGGGATATTCACGGGGGTGGTGGGGATGTCCTGGGGGTACGGGGTGTCCATGGGGGGGGGGGGGTATCCACATGGGTGGGCCTGCTATCCATGGGGGTGAGGGGATATCCCAATGGGGGGTCATATGGTGTCTAGGGGAGTGGGAAGGGCTATCCAGGAGGGTACGGGGGTGTCCCGGGGGTGGGAAGGCTATCCACGGTGGTGGTGGTGATTTCCTGGGGGTAGGGGCATCTAAGGGTGTGGGCAGGTGTCCATGGGTTGTGGGATATCCACCAGGGTAGGGGGTGTCCAGGGGGTGGGTGGGCTATCTATGGGGGTGTTGGGGCTGTCGAGGGGCGTAAGGGGTGTCCAGGGGTGGGTGGGCTGTCCAAGTGGGTTTACGGGCTATCCACGGGGGTGGGGGCTGTCCAGGGGGGGTACAGGGTATCTAAGGGGGTGGGTGGGCTATCCACATGGGTGGGGGGATATACATGGGGGTGGGGGTGGGGGTGGCTATGGGAAACAGGGTGTCTAGGGGGGTGGGCGGGGTTGTCCGGGTGTACGGGGTGTCTAGTGGGGTGGGTGGGCTATCCATGGGGGTGGCGAGGCTGTCTAGTGGTGTACGAGGTGTCCAACGGGGTGGGTGGTATGTCTATAGGGATGGGGGTATTTCTAGGGGCTCGGGGTGTCCCAGGGGGTGGCCGGGACTTTCCAGGGGGTACACGGTGTCCAGGGGGTGGACAGGCTATCCTTGAGGTGACGAGGCTATCTAGGGGATAAGGGGTGTCCAGGGGGTGGGCGGGCTATCCACGGGGGTGGGGCTATCCAAGGGGGTAGGGGTGTGTAGGGGGGGTGGGGTGGGTGGGGTTGTCTATGGGAGTGGGGGTTTGTTCACGGTGTTGGGGTTTTCCACGGGGGTTGGGGGGCTATCCATAGGGGTGGCATGGTTGTCCAGGAGGGTGGGGGTGTTTGGGGGGATTGGGGTGTCTAGAGTAGGGGTGTTCAGGGGGGTGGGAAAGCTATCCATGAGGGTAGGGTTTATCCATATGTGTGTGACTGAGATCAATGATATTTAATTGGATTGTCATTCATGTTATAAAAAACATATGATGGGTGTTAAGTATTAGAGCATTATTTTTTAGTGAAAATCCAATTTTTTATGATTGGGGACTTGATAACACGATGGTATCAAGTTTTCAATTGTGAAAATGTTGGGTAATTAGATTATTTTTGAACGAATATGGGTTAGTGAATATTTATAGGTAGTTATTAGGAAGGATATGATGTATGGTAATGAGTTTATAAGGATTTTAAGCATCATGGTATGATGATTAAGGGTGTTTTCCTATATAATTTTTTATGGATTCCTCGTTATTTTTTTCATCATAACATGAATCAAATTTAAGATTTCATTATAAGCTTAATTATAGATAGAATCATTATTCGTTTAATACATGGAGAGGTAGGATTATGAATATGGGATGTGCATATGTTAGTAGGTCCCTGGTTTTTGCGGATGTATATAGAGATTCTCCTCCACTGGTCTCTGTATGATAGGATTCTAAAAGGCACCCACCACCTTCCAAGGATTTATTCTTTCTAGAAAAATGTATTGGGGGAGAAGGAATTCATCCTATATAGTTGATGTCACTTTTAGATCATGTGATTCCATGCTCAAAAAATGAAAAGACAAGAACCAAAACCAAAGAGGCCTCAGACCTATCAAAATCTCTTGAAGTGATGAATTCCTAGTGCTTATTGGCGATCTATGGAAGTGATGACTTCCCAGAAGAACATCCCCCCATCCTCACCTCACCCCCAGCAGACTCCCCCTACACACCCCCTACCCACATGCACATGCACATCCCCCCACCTGCATACCCCTTCCTATCCACCCTCTTCACCCCCCACCTCACCACCCAAAAGACTCTGACCTGTCCAGACCCCCCAACCTACACACTCCCCTCCCCCGACCCACTTGCGCAGCCCCCACCCCACCTACACCCCCCCCCCCCCACTTCCACACCCCCACCCCCATGCCCACCTGAACAACCTACCCCCACCTCGTGCCCAACAGACCCCCCCCCCACTACACAGCCCCACCTACACATACATGTTCACCCACGACACACCCCCCACCTGCACACCCCCTCCCCACCACCCACTTCAACCCCACCACCTACACCCCCCATGTGCAAATCCCCCCTCCCCCACCCCCACCCCCACCTGTACAGCCCCCCCCCCCCCACCACCTTCATTCCACCAACCACACCTCCACCTACACAACCGCCCCAAATTTTAAATACATCATACATAATAATTACTTATAAAAAACCTTTTATATTATTAACAACATACCCAACAAGAATTTACATGGATTATTATTAAGAATATCTCCACATTAGTGTTATTGTATGATGCATTACATATCAACAACCTTATTTACCTCAGGCACTTAATAAATATTTATTACAGGCTCAAAGTAAACCAAATAGATGAAAAAATAAAATTATACACAGTTAATATAAAAATAAACTAAAGTCCATAGAAACTACCATATAACTCTACTAAAAAATGGAAAACCACCTAAACCACTACCCTAAGTGTCTGCAATCCCTTTATATGGTTCACTAACTCTATAAAGGAGTGGCTATAAATACTTCTTATAATGTTGATTCACAAAATCATGACAGATGATGTATAGAACAAAAACCGAAAACAAATCAAATTGTAATTATTGGGTATACCATACCGCACAGACCTTGGGTTTAGGGCAAATAAAAACAGAAATAAAAAAATAGATTCAAAACATTAAACATAAGGTACCACTTACCGATAAGAATTGTAGAAAAAAAATATTCATATTGATGATGGATCTGGTGGAATACTTTTTGGGGCAAGAGAGCTCTGATTTTGGTCTCGGCTTTAGGCCTACAATCGCATAGAAGGGGGATTGTTTCTATTGATAATTTAGGGGAATACATTACCAATGGTTTTAAAAAAACCATTGGGAAAGGTAATATTTACCAATGGTTTAAAATCCTGTGGGGAAATCCTTCCTAAAACTCACATATCCAAATGATTTGGTAAAAATGTTGGGTAAAAGTCATCTAAAACTCACATATCCCAACTGTTTGATTAAACCGTTGGGTAAAACTCATCTAAAAATCTCTATTATAATGGTTTAGTGAAACTTTTGGGTAAGGAACTCTCAACGTCCCTACTCCAATAGTTTATGAAAACCATTAATAAAATTCCTTTGGTATATCATCCATTTGCCGTAGTAAAGTATGAGGAATTTGACGTATGCAGCCCTTGATGGAACCTTGTTCAATCATAGGGGGGTTTGGAAGCTCCTACTAGTCTAGGTTTCTATCTAGAACCGGATCCCACAGAGAGAGTATCATCATGAAGTGTGTGATTCCTTCTCCCATTGGGTTGGTAATCCAATTGCTGAAGTCATTACATTGCTCTCTACATTGATTGTATACCCGATTCCTCTTATTTCTGACCATTAACTTGAATAAAAGTAAAATTAAGGAGAGTATACTTAAATTTTAAACACATAAATAGTCATTTATTGATATTAAAGGGATAAGTTATAACTTACATGTATTTCTTTAACTTATAGATTTCTAAGATTCAGTATTTCTTGTCCATGATATATTTCCTAACATATACTCTAATGGGAATTTTTTTACTCCCTTAATTGTTCTTAATAATGAGACTATGAATCACCAAGTAATATCCCCTAGAGTGTGAAACTGGGTGTGCAATAATGCAAGTTTTCATGTTCCATTTTACCTTGAGTCAAGCCCGGAACACCTTGTCTGAGTTATTACTTCTAGGTATATTTTCTCCCAAGAAACATCCACTTGTATTAACCAGATAGGGTTGTATTTTATTGATAAATAAATTACTCTATACAAATAAGTTTTTTTTATTTCTTCTTATACATAGTCTTATCCAGAAGTCTTTCACAAGAGTTTTCTAATCACAATCCCAAAAATAACTAAACGTTTCCTCTGATACCATCTATGGAAACCCTTATCACTATTAAACATTATTACATCATTTCATTACATAAAATTAGTCTTAATTCAAAATTGAATATCTATAATTCTATTGTATTTTATAATTAGTTACATTACATTACATCTTTAAAATTGAATTAGAACATCATTTTTGAATACATCTTTAACATTCCAGAGCTGAAAACTTCAATGGATAACCTGGGGGAATCCATATGAAAGAGGTGATCCATAATGCATAGCAAGGTAATAAAAATGACATAACATGGAGATAATAATACATGTTGGAAAAGTCATATCAATTAGGCAAAGAGTAAAATGAGTAAAAAATAATGATATAGCATGATAATCATAACATCGAAAATGTAGAAAGAACGTAAAACACTGCATCATAAACATAGGTTAATGATAAAATACCATGAAATCATGGTGGAAATGACCCATAAAAGAATTAGGTATACCCCTATACCAGAACTATGTGTCATGATACTAAAAAATACCCAATTCATTGGACTGGTATATAATTACTGTCTCACTAGTCACTTTCATTTCATTCTCATGCTATTGTGTTCCACACAGATCATAAAACATTGATTCATTCGTCATCATAAATTATTACACTATCATCGAGTATGAAATTAATATATACAAGTCCAAAATATGATGGTTTATGTGCATAAAATTGAACTCCCTTGATAGGAAATGGGTACGGTATTCACTACACAACTGGTTCAGTTTGGAAAATCCCGAAGAAAATTTGGCATCATAACATCATCACATAAAAATTAATAAAATGGGTTGATGAGAGAGAAATGGGTATCTCATAATTTTAAAATAAATTGGACCGAAATAATTACATGTAATTACATTTCCAACAACATAGAATTCAAGAAATAAGTCATATGATGATAAATAAGCTTGAATTAAAAGAGAAAGGAAATAACGCTTATGAAATTTTTGAATGGTAACATGTCTACATGGGAGGGATTAATGGGAGATAAAGGAGTCTCTCATAATTTATAAAAAAATAAGGTAAGTATGGGGTGGTTATCTAATATACCCTATAATTATTAATTTAAAATAAATGGGCACAAAAAGGTAATGAAACTAGGATAAAAATGAGAAAGGAAAGATTCCTTGCTTGAGTGTGTGGCTCCAAAAGCTTGAAAATAAAATTCTTGAGAGATTGGGGTGACTTGGGAGGATTTAATATAGGGTAGGGAAGTGTGAGAATGTGATACATATATTTTTAGTCAATATAAATGGGATATTGGGTGGGTTTATTTAGGAAATGATATGGGAATTCTTTAATATTTCACAAACATAGGTTTTGGACTCTATATAATAAAATATTCAAAACCACAAACCATACCCTTGAATTTTCACATGGATATAGGTTTTCATTATTTTATTATTACAAGGGAAAAATATATTAAAATATTACCCTTTCTTATGTAGAGGAGAGTCACTCTTTTACAGAAAAGAATTTAAAATAATAAAATATATTATATATTTTGAAGGTTTCATAAAGACTTTATAAAATTAATAAAATAACATTTAAATAACATTCTTTTTAAGGGAAATAGATTTGACTCAGAATACCCATTATAGTATTTATTACATCATTTTTGGGTTATTTTGTTGTCATAAAACTCACAGTATATTTATATGGTATTTTATTTTTACCCAAAAATTTGACTATATTGTAAAATGAAGAAAAATTTAACATTGGATAATTTTGATGTTATAAATAAAAAATTATTATTATTTTATATAAATAATTTTATAAATATTTTAATTTTCTATTTTAAATTGAGAATCGACATTTATTGAAAAATGCTAGGTTTTATTGACAATAATAGTTTTTAAACTCTTATAAAAAGTACATTTCACTTCATAAAAAATATATGAACATTTTTAATTAATAAACACTATTTAATAATAATATTTTATTAAAATAATATTTTATTCAAAAATCCATTAATTCATTAAAAAAACATCACTTAATTGTATTTGAATATTACCCAGAAATACAATTTTTTTTAATTGAAACCAAATCAATATAATTTATAAAGTGAAAATAAATTCATCATTCTATTGAATATACATATTCATATTGTTATAGAATTGATACATATCCTTATATAAAACCAATATATTCTCTATGAGTAAGGTGTGTGGTGGTGATACTTTTATGGGGCCGTTCAATGAACATGGTTTGGATAGTAACCTTGATTAGCATGAAATTATACTATAAATGGTTTCACTCACAATTAAGTTGTTGGATATTAGATTGGTATTGGTCAAGGTAAAATACCAGTGATATTATCCCCCTCATAATCTCAAATATGTGGGAGTCATAGGGCACAATACTATTGGATGAGGCCATCACCTTCTTTGGATGTGTCAACTAGATTCATTAAATCCCTATATTTATAATAATCAGGTGATCACTGTTTTATATCTATATTATCAATGTTAATGATTCTTATAATCTTTCTGAATCTAGTTGGATGTAATAAAACCAAAAAAGTTCTTTTTTTATATAACTATATTACACAATAAAACATTAAATTATAATGTAATTTTACTTATAATTGTTCAGGTTGTTACATTAATGGATTAAAGGAGGCATTCAATAAGAATTTGTTGAAAATTATCTAGAAGATGATGAAAAATGAAATGAAGTAATGGCCAGGAAAGATCATTCCCCATTTATGGTCCTACCATATCACCATGCTCAATGCAACACAAGTAAATTCATATTCATTAAATCATGAAAATGAGGCGTTATTTCCCAAAGAAGTCTAGTTTTCATCACTTTTAATAACTATATGCTGAAATATTTTAAAAGATGAGAAGTCAAAAAATCATCAATGTGATTAGGAACAGATTGATGAGAAATGGTTTGGCACACTACACAACATAGAAGTCCCTCAAAATTTGACCACAAAAGCCTTTAATAAAAAAGTTCACATCTATTCATTACTTCAAGAAGAACTTGTATCAGATATTAGAACCCCAATGATACCAGAGAAGAAACATCCAAAGATAGAACCTAAATGGGAAGGGACTTGCATCATATATTAGTTATATCCCAATAGAGATTACTCATTTCCCATAATGTATGGGGAACACATCACTCCCCCACTGATTAATGGTTTCTCAATAAATTATTTGTGTAACATCCTTAAAATCTGTTAACAGCCTAGACACATTATGATAAACTACATGATACATCCAAGATGCATGATGTTAAACTGCACAATAGGTCATAGTCAAATGATGTTAAAATGTAAGGAAATCAGTATGGTCACATAATGATGAAATAATTGAGTGTTCTTAGTCATATGTCTTAAAACTAAAATATGACATTCATCCTTACCGCATTACATAAACATCACAAAAATTTTCACTTCACATTCGACCCGCTGCACATGAGCTAGATCTGTGCAAGAACAAAATGATGTGAAACTTTCCCTATGTGTCAGTTGAATCCACATAGGTAATCTCTCCATCAATTTAAGAACTATGTGTGGATGGATAACTTCTATGACATGATACATAGTGATTCCCAAATCCCAAATCATAGGTCCATCTGAAATATATTCTTCTAGGTCCTAAGACATAAAATTGTTTGAATATATCTTCAGTACATTGAGTTAAAATAGAGTCTTACCCTATGTACTATGAATATAATTACTTACAAAATAATCTAAGGAAGCCACATATTGAAAAAATTGGATGCATCTCATGAGATGATTTCCACAATTCTAGGACAACCATCATAAGGCATTGTGACTTCCTTTTTCACATCAGATAAACATCATATTTACTACATGATGTTACACTATATGGTGGATTCCCTTACAACATGAAATTAAAATGCATGGTTTTGAAAAACTACATACAAAAATATTCTCATTTTTATGAGATACATAGAGATACCAAGATTTTATACCTTGTCCAAGCCACCACATGATGAAAATGACCATTTCCATTCTTTAATCTCATCCATGTCCTGAAAAAGAAACCTTTTCCATTATTTTTTTATCACACTGAGCATAGCTCATGTGGGATTAGTAATTTTGGTAAGGGATTCCTTGCATGATTGATACATATCATTTTACTTCATGGTTAGCATGGTCAAGAATTCAACAATTTAGATATCACACCACATTTCCTTACCACACGATGTTAAATTGTGTGGTTGATTTGTCTTGAATGACCTAAATTGTGCTTTACTATGGCCCTTACCAAAGATGAAAGATATTCTTGGGGTTGGTTCCCCACAACACCTCTATTCAGAAACTACATTTGGCTTGTGTCCTATCATTAGAAGACATGTGGTTATTCTAAGATCTCTAATCTCGGGTCTAGTTGCATTAATAAATGGAAATGATTCCCCCAACTATATATGATTCAAACTACTATAGAGTGTTTTCTATTCAAGATCTACATGTGGATGGATTCCATTCATCCCTGGATACATAGTGATGCTCAAATATCCAATCCTATATCTATTTGGGACAATTAATGTTAATAATTCCCCATTCTATGTAAGGTTTATACCAACATGGAGAGTTTCCCATTAAATAAATAAATGTTCAATGATTCATGTTATAATAAGATTTGTAGAGACACCCATATCTCTAATCTTTAGTCTAGTCATGATAACCAATGGGATCAATTCCCCAATATATGTATGGTTCAGACTTGTTTCAATATTTTCCCATTTAAGAACAATGTTTGTCCTGATTCATGTCATCACGTGATATATAGTGACTCTTGGATCTCTAATATTGGGTCTAGAAACAAAAAACAATAGGAATAGTAACCCCCCTATGTGTAATGTTCAGACCTACATTGAGTGTTTTTCATTCCAGAACTATCTGTGGAATGATTCCTATCATAACAGGATATGTAGTGACACACAGATCTCCAATCCTAGCTGTATTAGTGACAACAACTGGGAATCCCCCCTACATATGGGTGAGACCTATATGGATAGATTCCCATTTATGAACTATTTGTGGCTTGATTTTTTTCATCACATTAAAAGTTATGCCAAGATCACTACTCTTGGGTCTGACCATGACAACCGATAGGAATAATGCCCCACTCTACATATGGGTGAGACCTAGATTGAGATTTTACCATTCAAGATTTATGTTTGGATTGATTACAATCATAACATGATACATAGTGATTCCCTAATATCCAATCCTTGGTCCAACCATTATAATCAATAGGAAAAACTCCCCCATTATCATATGGTTTAGACCTACATGGAGAGTTACCCAGTTAAGTACTATGTGTTTTTTGGTTCATGTTTTCATATGATATATTTTTATTCCTTAATCTCTGGTCTTTCTTCTATCTACAACAATGAAATGAGTATCCTACCCCTTGTGTATGTTTCATGCCTGTGCAGGTACCATTCATGTAAGAACTATGTGTGGATTGATTCATTCCATCATAAGATATTTAGTGACACCCGAATCACCAATCCGGGGGTCAATTCATGATATCAATTATTAAAGTTAACCCATCCTATATATGGAATAAACCTATGAAAGGATCTATCTGGGAAATACATATGGGTTCATTATTATCATCACAAGATATGTATTGATTCCTAATATCTTCATTTCAGGGACATCCATGGGTCTATATAACTCCTGTTCATATCCCATTCATACAAGTCTGTTCTAAGCAGAGGGATCCCCTTTTTTGAAGATTATTATGACATGATTCATTCCACTTCCAATATTCATATGAAAATATAGTAAATACCATCTATAAAAGAAATATTTAACTCTATTTAAAGAGGAATTAGTCATAGAATATTGTTATATCTAAGAAAAATTCAAATCTATATATACCTTGCATGAAAACAAGATAAATATATGAAATATGGGCTACGAAATATGGTTTCCCACTAATAAGCATGTGCAGAGATAAAATGGAATCACTATATTTAATACCAGGAAGGCGCAGTTAGGGGGTACTCCCCTGACCATTTATTAAAATAAAGGAAAAAGGCAGTAGACAAGCAATAAAAACCAGAAATAAGGAAAATTACATGTCACTACAACCATACCCGTCCCCATTCATATCCTCCACTGAAGCTGTCTCCCATTCCGAGCATTCATACTGCTTCAAAACCTTAGCATATTTCCGTCCCAGATTCATCCTCTCCAGGGCTAGGAGCTCCCCATTTCCGCCAGAGGACCTGGTGTTTAACGGCTTTGGTAGATTGGAGTAATCCTTCTTTGGCCTGCGTCGCGGAGCAGTCAAGGCTTCGCGAGCCTCCACCAACTTCGCCTTTGCCTTCCCACCTTGAACCACATCACTAAATGATGGTTTGCTCATGACACCAGAGTTTTCTTGATCACTGTCATAACAGTCCCCCCAGTTACCATGAATAATCACCGGTTGAAACTTATCATCCCCTCCACTATGCTTCTGAAATTGACCATTGGTGTCAATCACAGCAAGGCACCTTGGTTGTTCCAGAGACTCCTGAGTAACTAAGGCTCCCTGTAGCATATCTTTTGTTTCATTATCCTTATTCTGACTAGAGGGTTCATTCTGCAGCTGATTCACAGGAGATTTCTCCTCACCCTGCTCAATTTCCAAGTCCTGGACCCGGTTGACAGAAGCAGAAATGAACCCTGCTTCTCCATCCATCCCATCTCTCCTATGCACACCATTGATACTATCTGGAGCCTCCATAAGTTCACTGCCTCTGCCAACACCAATCATCATACCATTATCCACATTCACAACTTCTTTACACAATGTACCATCTTTTTCAGCAATAACCGACACACGCACCTCCTGCTGCAACTCACTGCCACCAACACTTGCACCGGCAGTACTTCCCCTTTCACAAGGGCCCGAGACCTCATTTGCCTTGGCATGCAGCACTCCATCACCCACCTGCAGGTCACGCTGAAGCCTGCTGAACACATCAGACACCTTGGGGTTTGAGGGGTCCTCTGCACCGCTCCTCAGAGGCATTGCAGCCCTACCATTCCTATCCTCAGCACCTCCAGAGACCACATCTCCAGAAGACAACACACTCGGCCTGAAAGCCACTTCCATTCTCTCCTGCCGGCTAAAAGACTGTCTGTTCAGAAGCACAGAACGACAATTGGCAGCCGAATGTCCCAGACGACTGCAAGTATTACAAAATCCAACCCACGACTCGAACACCACGGGCTGTCTCCACCTGAACTCCTCACCAACAGTGATCCACACCCACTTGACTGCCGGCCTTGCAACATCCACTTCCACATAGATGCGGGGGTTCACCGGATGACATACAGCCGCCGTTCGAACATCTGAACATAGGAATCGCCCCACCATATTACCAATCATGTGGATGATGGCAGGGTTCTGAAAGGGAAGAGCAAGAAGAGGGAGACTAACCCATGTGGCAACTGTTGACGGATCACGATTCATACATAAATCGAAGGACCAACGAAGCAGGAAGAACCGGCATCCATTGCAACTACGGGGGGCGCCGGACCAGGCACGGATCGGGTCTTCCTTTGAGGCGAACCGAATCATGAACTGGCGGCTGTCGAGAAGCCCAACAACAGCACGTTCCGGCAGATCCCATTTCCCAAATATAAATCAGTCAAACTCATCGACCGACGGCCTTCTCCGAGCGAAGCGAGCTACCAGCCTAAGATTCAGAAGATTCGTGGCATCAGAGAACTCAGAAGAAGAAATCGGCAGCTGCGGATCCCCCTGATGGAGATCAGGCACTTTTGGGCATAGTGAGATCATCGGGAACTCCGGGAGATAACAAGGGTTTGAGAAGGGAGTGAAAGTCTTCCGCGGTGAATGAGGCAGAGACACCCGATCCTGCGCCTCCCTTCCGCCTCCAGGAAGGGGAGGGAATTCGTCGCTGAGCTCCATCTAGGGTTTCAACACTGTGAAACCCCATTGACAGGCTGAAGGTCGCCGGGAATCGCCATCGTCGAGTGCCATCCTTCACCAAATCACTATATTTAAATTCCTCAAACAAGTGAAGAATGTCCCTAAGGGAATATTGTACAATTTCATGTCAGTTCCCACATCCTTTCCACATTATGTTAAACTACAAGGAAAAATTTCATACCATATGATGATAAACTATATTGAAGACATCCTTGATGGGTGATGTTAAAATGAATGATAGATACATCCCATATACATGATTTTAAAATGTCCAGTCCATCACCCATCATCATTCCTTATCAGAGGACCTCAATAACATAACCCCGGATAAATGGGTTATGTGGTTCTTTCTTCTTATTTTGAGAACCTCAACACTAAAATCACAATTCAGGACATAACCACCATAGTTTTTTTAAAAAAATTACATCACATGGAAAGGAAAATATATAGATTAATTAGAAAATTCTAGTGATCCATAAGGGATTTGACCTATCAACCAATGAAATATTGGCCCTATGGGAAGGAAGTTATGATCCTTATGAGCCTGACATCACCAAGGTAGAACTTAACACCTTAATTTGTTCTGGGATATCCTTGGCATGATAATCCTATATCCTTACTCTTGTTATGAGAACCTCAATCCATGATTTATATCATTTTTATCTCCCGCTCAAAATGATGTTGGAATACTATGGGTCATGGGTATCAAAATTTGATAACTATGTAACATAGTACTCATACCAATTCCATATGCACCATGACCTTAAACTACATAAAAATTAGTAAAACCTATATGACCATAAACATTAGCCTTTGATGGTCCAAATCGTAAGACCCAAAAAATGATAGTGAATGAAATGTATAATTTTTCTGGTTTAAAACCAAAAATTTGTGTCTTGAGAATAATTCAACACTCCTCTCACTAAACACTTCATATCTAGAGTTTAGTTAAATGTTAGAGAAAAAAATAAATAAGGAATAAATCTTATAGGGCCCACATTGTGGACTTAGTAAATGTCGATCCATACTCATTTGACCTTATAGTATATAAAAAAGTTATATTAATGATTTGATACATCCCTTCACCATGATAATGTGTTCATTATGTGGTTGTACAACTTTTATGTTTCTTGAACCCTTCTTGAATATTACACTCTACATCAACCACATTTGTGCCTTCGATGATTGGGCTAACACAACTAGTTCCATGAGATGATATCCTTCTTCTAGAGCCCCAGGGAACATTTACTTCCTTTCTCTTAGTTCTTCCCTATTGTGAACTGGTTACTGTTACTAGTTCAACCAAACATATGGCTCCCAGGAAAGCCCCACGGAAATCCAGGATTTATTTTTCTGACCACGTGGAACATTATTTTCTTCTTTTTTATAATGGTCTTGTAGCCAAAAATTCCCACCTTTATTTAACTCAAATATTCCTAGGCCATGATTTAAAATTTCTATAACCTGACTATTTATGTGTATTAAATATCCTTGAGGTTATGTAACCATGTACTATACCATGTCTTGATGAAGGATTGAAACACACCATTCTAAAACCTTTTTATGGCCTTTATTGCATGACTCAGAACCACATGGTGTAGGGCCCAAGCTTTGCAACCACAAGATAAACTACACTATGGTTATAGGACCCCACATTGGATAGCATTTGATGAAATTAAAACATCACTATCTTGACATATGAGTCTTTGAAAATCTTTCATAACCAGTGTAAAAAAGTGGGTACACCTCTGTTTGACCATGATATCGATAAATAAGGGTATTGACCAACCAAAAATAGGCATCACATATTATTCTTGTGAGACCTAGTGACTCTATGGAAGAACACAAAAACTTATGGTGTTTTGTTTTATCCATGGTATTTCTGTCCCATTCCAAATTCATCGATTCAATTGGTTATAAATTACTCATCCAATATTCAAACTATCCAAGTGGAATCGAAATCTCTAATATTTTATCATCCACAAATAACATATCTAGAATATTTCATGGCCCTAATAAAACAGTGGGGACACCACTATTTTACCTTGATTGAGGTGCATAAGGGCTTTGACAAAACAACTAGAGGTTTATCCTCCTTTAAATAAATTAACTCCAATCCTTACAAACCCCAGAAACATCATAGTGAACTCATTACCTTAGAGTGTTTTGGGTCATCCCCTATGTGTTTAACCCCTTCTATATTCAACAATAATGTCCTGTATAAAATAATTTTATCTTTATAGAATTTCTACATCCTTAATTCATGACTTTGAATTACACAAAATAGGTCTTCACCAAATAATTTTAAACTACAACGAAGATTCCCTTACCACAAAACATTAAAGTGAATGGTATACGTCCTTACCATATGACATTAAAATTCATGGAGAATTTTTTTTTACAAACTATTAATTACCTACAATAGAAGTATGAAGACCATAAAATAAAAAAACAGAAGGTTCTAGATATGAAGCCTTAAACTACTAGAAACATAAAATTCAAGCTAGAAAACCATAATCTATAGATTAGAAATCATCAAAATTACATGTTCTTAAAATATGAAATTAAAAGAGACACAAGGTTCTCTAAGTTGAAAGATTAAAAGGGTACCCTGAGAAAAAGAATAGTCTCTTTTCACCTGGCATGCATGTTGTATGATCCATTCACTATTGATCACTCATATTATGTAAAATGAATAAAACGTGTCTAGCCGAAAACCTATAAGAGGGATTCCTGAGAAAAATCCATCTCCCACCCGCTAATATTTCCTATATATGAATCTTAGTAAAAAATAAGTAAATAAAATTGAAAAGATGAAAATATTATAGGGGTAATTACTTATCACTACAAAAAAAATATTCTCTCTATGTCCCCAAAAATAGGAAATAATTATAGATTTGTCCCTCCGAGATATTTATATTACCCAAAATATCCATTTAAATTTAGGTTATCTCAATAAAACTTGAGAGGTTACATTACTTAAGAATATCATGTCATTTGGAATTCATGATTAGTTTTGAAGAATAATCTGTTATTAGTTAAGAATTTATATCTAGGTGTTCATTTTTACTTTGTATGATGAAAAGGATGGGTATCACTGATGATCAACACAACATAAGACCAGTGAAATGTAATGCACATCATGAATAAAAGAAAATTGGATAAAGATATGTAAATATTAAAATATTTTTTCATTAATACCATGAAGAAGGAGGAATCTCCACATACCAGAGTCTCTCCAATGAAAATAAAAATAAAAATAGTGTCATAAAAATGCAATCCCATCATAGCATGCACATAGAGGATTGCTTGAGCACTACAAATTTATTCTTCAGGGAGGGAATGCATTGGATAATTGATTAATGGATTCTATTTGTACCTCTATGATCTAATACCACGCATTTACCCTAGAAAAAGAATCTTGTATGGCCTTGCCATATAGGTTGAGGATACATTATTACTTTAATACATTTTTCCTTAATATTTCCAGTGAATAATGAAACCTACAGAAATATTCATGAAGACTACTAATTACAGATATTAAATGGATGATTTCAACCTTTATAGAACTAATAATGTCTCTATGAGCTTTCACCTCCACCGTGTACTAGGAATCTTCATTCAAATCCTCATCCCAAATTCAAATTACTAAAGATGAAGCCTTTTCCACTACTAGCCTTAATTCATGTTCCCACATTCACTCCCTCAAAGAGATTTCATTCTTCACCCATGCGTGGATGGTGGTATAATCAAAACATTCATAATGAAGGGTAGTAAATATAAAAATATAATGACCCTGTGATTCCTTCAACTCTTATTTGAGGGATCCAAAGTTAAGGTACAAATCTACATCCACTTTTTTCGTCACATTAACTGATAGAGTGACCCAGAAATCTAATCCATGAATCAATACCAACCATGGGAGATGAATATATTATATAACTAAGTCACTGATCTAAGGAATCATGCTCGTAGTATTTAAATAAGATTGTATAGATCCATCCTCTACTTTGGTTTATTCAGTCAATGGAATTCCCAATGAAGAAGGTACTATACCTTATGAGCTCTATGGCGAAGGTACTATAATAAGAGTCACAATTTTTTCAATCTTTCTAGATAGATGGTATGATTCCATTAGATAACCAATAGATGTAAAAAAAATTGGAAACATACCATAATTAGCTTCATCCTTAGAAATGTCTATTTCCCAACCCCATATTCAAGCGAGGATCCAACGCCCTCTTTTGATGAGAGTTATATTAACACCCCTAGTGTTTTATTCGTTTTTATACTTCTATCAACACCATTAAGGAATTCAAGAGAAAAATAAATGTTATACAACATGAAACAAATGAAAACATGTTTTAAATTTATGAAGAAGTTATCAACCTCTCAAAAACATGTCTTCATCAAATCTAAATCCATCTTATAATAGATACATGAATCAGTTTCCACCAAAAATATGTTCTCCTAGGTTGGATCAAAATGAACAAACAACTGAATTTTAATAGTATGAATTGGGTCTAACTGAGACAACACATCACTAATTCATACATATTGATGTGTTAGGAAAAGTATTAGAGGTTATAATAGAGAAATATAATGTGCATCTATATCCTTCGAAATATACCAATGTTCCTCCAAGAGGGAATGAAGACAACTTGTGAATGTCTAAAAATGAATGAGTTTTTAGAATGGTACAAAATTGGGATATATTGAATTGAATCACATACTTGAGTATTCTATAAGAGAGGGATTTGATAGTTTATAGAACTAACTTTTCCCTATCCTCTCCGACGAAGGGTCCTCCTACGGTGTAGATTCTAAAGGAATTTTGAATGAAATTGTATATTTTGATGCCCCGGGGACAAAAATCCTCACCCTAATCAGAGCCAATTGTCCTATGGAATCCTCATCATCAGTACCCTAGTCACCTATCAAATCAAATACAACATCCATACCCCTAGATTAATATACTAGGATGGTAGGAGTGTCCATCCTCTTATAAATTCATATCATATCAATTGGAATAAAAATGGAATAAATTTGATCACAATAGAACCATTCCAAAATTGAATGTAGTGGAAAGATAAATCATACCTCTTCCATGATAATTGGATAGCCTTATTCATCCATGACATCCTCCAATGTTTCATGAACCAAAATTATTTACAATAAATTTTAATAGTGGATATGACACATCACACTTTTCATCAAGTAAAAATGGTAACAAAGGAAATACTTAACCTAAGTGGGATTATCTTTAAAGGTGAATCCTTTAGGAGAAGTAAATTGAGAAAATCTATATAAAGGTAACATAGTCTGGTGTTGTATTCTATAGATCTTCTCCTCAAATTTCATTGTCCTTCAAATAATCAATCACTAAAATGTATCGAGATATAGTAGTACATGAACAAATTCACTCATAGGTGCTGCACTCACTTCATACATGCTAGTTTACACTTCTATCATTAATGATATTGATGGTAAATTTCTCACTTAATAATGAGGAATTTTTGGAGTTTCTTGTATGATTATAGTAAGAATATTTCTTTTCCTTGGATTGGATTTAGAAATTAGTGGAAACTTTATAGCCCCAATAACTGATTATGATATTTTCTCATTCAAATATCATTATATCCAAATATAAACATAATGTTGGGATATAACACTATCAGCATCACTTGGTGGGAAGTGTATCTAGACATGAGTCACGTCCATTTTAAACATCATCCAAAACTAGTTAGTCACAATCATATAATTCTCATATTGAATGTAAAATGGGGAGAACATTCTTTATAAATACCCTAAAACTGATAGGTAAACCAACAAGGTGTATACTGTTAATAGAGAATGCACTAATCAATGAGTAAAGAAAGGAAACCCTCATTAATTAACAATGTGCAGGCTTGATCACCCATCGTTTTCAATAGTACTACCAGTGGTAATTTTCTTGTAGGGTTTAAAGTTTAGGTGATCATGATAGTTTTGGTAGGACCTGATTTACTTATCATTTTGTGTGACAAGCCTCACCCTGATGATGCACTACAAAAAGGGTTTGAAATGAACTTTGGAGATGTTTGGGATTCTCATGTACTCATATCCACCTAGATGAGACCCCATCCTAAACCAGAGTAACTGAATGGAACCAGAAATTAAGTGGGGGATCCTCCCAAGTAAATGTGGTGTATTAGGTGATATTTCTTAATCAACATAAGAATGACTATCCCAATGAACTTATATATTACCATAGAGGGCTCCATCATTAAGTTAAAGACCCTGAATCTGCCCTTTTCCTTTGTTAGGAATAGGTACCCACTTAGGTACATGGAAAAAAATTGGCCAACTAAATGGTTCAATCAATGTCTGAAATAACCTCCCAACCACACCTGGTGAATGAACGTTTTCAACAATACACCAATATATAAACTTAGCGCATTGATCATATTTGTGGATCCATCCTTCAACCTCTTTTATTTGGTCTCATAATGAATTGTTTGGATAAAATTTACCACCCATTTCATAAACTGGATATTTCCCCATAAATTGGGGCCTTTTCAAGGTCCTTATTGGATAACCTAAAAAACTCCCATGAAAGGGGAGGGGTTCTCTACAGGTTTTCCCACGCAGATGATGGGGGGGGGGATCCTCATAAATATATAGTAAAATGGGTGTGAATAATATCTTCTTGATGTTTCAGAGATTGATACCCACCTCCCCATGCATTTGGTGGAATGTGTTTATATCTGGACTCTATAGGATGACCGCAAATTCCATGAAGACCCTATTATATTAGGTGAAGGTTTTTTATATCCAAACAACATCATAAATACTTATCATTTTCATCTTTGTGGGAAATTATGAAGTGATATACTACACCTAGAAGGGTAAACCCATATCCCTTCAGAAGCTCCCCCTAATCATAGTCCTAGTTAACAAACTACCCAAACCTCTAGTTTTTGGTATATTTATTCATTATTGAGTGGTAAATATTGATGTCCAGTTTAGTTTTATGATGATTAATTCCATAGTATTTGGAAATAAATTTCAATATATACACATCTGAGCATTCCTCGTCATTGATGAAATGTATTATATGGGAGATATCAGTCGAGAAAGTAATATAGGTCTCCATAATACAAGTTGGAGGAAAATTTGATGACTTCGGTGGAAGGGTAAGATATTCATTTGTAAGAAAAAATCCATAAATATTTAGAATGACTTAGAGAGTGTGTAACATAATTTTTATTCCCATCAGGTCTATCAGACACGTCTGTGTTGACTCAATGACATGATGAAAACAAGCATCGACAATTGCAACAATAGTGTTCTGAAAAGGCACTAATGTTATGATATCTTTTTTTGAAAACTTATTATAACTAGAAGAAATATATATAAAAATAAAAGGAACATTCTATATGAGAATATAAATCCTTTTAAAAGTGGTTCATAACTCTAATATCATCATGTGAATCGCAGGAACCATGAAAGGGGTTGTGATTATATGACCTGATATTGGTCTCAAAAATTTTCATGACCCATGGATACCTCACAAGTAAAATAAAAAATGGATTATCTATTGATAGTGTGATATTTTATAAGTATCACAATTGTGTTACCCCATGATGGCCACACAAACTTCATAATGACCAAGGGATCACATGATTGAGCCAATAGATCATTTTAAGCTTGTAACATTGACATGGGTCTAATGATTGGGGTCATGGTTTAAGAAAATTTCTGAGATTTATTTAGTATTTTTTTCATATATGTTTCGAGACAAAGAATTAACACAACATGATCATGAATTCAAATCTCACAATATATTCTTGCCAGAAAATATTGTGATTTGTTCTTATATAAAGCTGTTGTGAAATAGATTTGCGGACAAGGGATTGTGATGAAGTAATGTGACAAGAGAGATCTCATGAGCTCTAGTATAAAAAAATTTTGGTGTAATAAATCATCCCTAACTATCAAATTTATATAATTCTTTTTAAAATACCTACGGTCACCTGGAAGACCAAACATCATCCGATACACTAATCCATAGAACTCCGAGGGGCTTAAGAAGCTATTGAATTTCCTCATAACTGATTCCTTATCCCTGCATATTTGACTCATATGGGGTGTATTTTTTATGATTACCAAAAGATAATTGATAACTCAAGAATTGAAGAAATACTTGAAGCATGGTCATTATTCTTTTCATAAAAAAAGGGAAGGAGTATAATAAATTACAGACAACTGAATAATGAATATCTTGTAAACTCAAGAAGAAAATGTGAACACATAACCCTATGATGTTCATGCAAACAAATAATGTATTTTACATTATGTGTTTATGATTAGATGAATCCCCTTTGAAAACCGCACTTATTCTTCCAAGGTTTCTAGAAAACATTGAAGATCATGAAAAGGCTCCCATGTCAGTTCAACCGATCATGAGACATTTCGATATATAAAACCTTGAAAATTACCCTAATTACACTTTTAAAATAGTTCTAGAGAAAAATTTAAATCCACATGAAATGGAGAGTTTTTTTGGTTTTCATACAATGTGATTAGGTAACTCGCAAGACCACATGGAGCTCCCTTATGACAAGTTGACCTTTTCATGTGAGAGAATGATGTTTTGTGACCTTTATTGTGTTAAGGGACTTAGATATGTCCATTCCATCATGTTATATCCTTTATAATACATATAAAATCATAGGGATTGTTACTGATATTTTTTCCACACCATCATAATATCTAGAATTCATCACACAATGCAAGACAAAAAAGAAGAGTGATGGTCCATGACAACACTCTCACTCCATCTCAATATCCCCTACTAATTATGTGACATGCTATTAGAAAACCTATTTACAAAGGTTGTGAGCCTTATATTATTGGGATTAAAATAAATAGGAAAAATTGGAAGCCTCTAACAAAGGTAAAGTAAATTTATTTTTCCTATATTGGATTTTTCACCCCATAAAATCAGCATTTATCATGAAAATACACTTCAGTGATCCTACTTGATCTTGTGATAGAAACCTAAAAATCCATCCTAATAGCACAAAATGCCTTTGAAAATACATCTTGATCTCCCAAAGGACCCCAAAAAATTATTATTTGATCACATGAAATCCTTCCCGTGTGTTTTATGATCAAGAGAAGACACCAAGACATGTCAGTCTATTTGTGTGAAGTAACATTGACATGTCAATATGATCATGAGAAATATCATTAATAATTCCAAGATTTAATGAATATAGGGATGGTGTAGTGTCCTCAAAGAAAATGATTTTATAGGAATGCCAAAAACTGAAGGGTAAGAACTCTGATTTCAAACCAAACATGAAATGTAGGATGCCTTTATAAGGATTGAGTTCCAATGGGAATCTACCTCAAATTAAGTCCCTCCATGTATGAGACACTTTGACCCATGGGATTCAAAATCCCATACAAGTCCAAAATTATTCCTTGTCCATTAGTGGATTGATACGGTAGGTAAACTATATGGACTTTAATTACCTATATATTCTTGATACACAAGACTATGTCATAAGGTATGATCCCCATACCAAACACCCCATAAGGGACACCACAACGAATAAGTCCCACATCCATTTGCAGTGAGACTGTCCACTTGTTATCCCTTGTTTCTAACACTGAGAATGGATCCTGTGGTCTTATGGATTTTAAATGATCATATCATTTGAATCATGAACTTCCTCTATGATGGGATACCTTAGTGTGTAATCCCCATTAAGGGTATGATATTACTGCCCCCATACAAGGGAATCAACCTTAGGGTATATTCCAAAGGCACAATCAGACTATGATGATTCTGATTCCTATTTTAAATTGGATACATTGGACACATTCCAAAGGTTTGAGCTCAATACAGGGTGCCTAAGTTCCCCCATATATTTAATTTATAAATGAAGATAATATACACTACTCAAACAAACAATGTAGGTTTTGATTCCTATTATAAACATGATATGTAGGACACATCAAAATGGTACAATCTCATCCTTGAAAAATAAATCACCTCCTTGGATGGTATTAAGATCGATATTTCCTAGTTATATGGCTTCAAAATATAACCATAACCCCATTTATAATATATAATATGAAACTGATAAAGAACCTTAGATATGTACATATGGCCTCATTAATAGTCCCCCCAATACAATCCCATATAACAAGATGTGACACCTGATCATTTTTTGGGTAACTGGTTCCATATCATGATTAGTTAGAGACACACTAACATATAGTTATTGAGCATGTTATGTATTCAAAAATACATAATGTTGTTATTTAGAGGTTGATATTATTGAAACTATACTCTATCTATTTATCATAATTTTGATGCTCACAAATACCCTTAATTATTTTCTAAAGATTTTATTTTTTTAAGAATATTGTAGGAATTTATTATTCATTATATTTTTTTTCTGGATAAAATATTTATATTCTTGAACAACGAGAATTAATTTCTAATGTATTTTCATTTAGCACATTCATGAAACACTATTCATGCTATATATAATCGGGATCTACTTTAGTGCATTCTGGAAGCACTGTTCATACCCTATGTGGAGAAACGTAGTGTAAGGATGAAATGCGATGTATACTTTATTATATAAGATAAAAGTATGGCTAATCAACCATAAATTATCGGAAAAGTATGAAAAAGAACCCTACGTTAGGAAGTAACCATACTTCTGGGATAATATAAAAGTATAGAAGGAGAACCGTACATAAGTGTTGAACGTTACATTTGTTTCTCAAAAGTATGGTTCGTAAAGCATAATTTTGTAAATAAACATATGTTCTTAGAAATGTATGGATCAAGTATCTTTCATTTGGAAGCTTATAAAAGTATGGATCTTTTATCAACCATTCATTTGAAGAAAGTGACATGAAACTTATGGTTTTGGTCAACCATATGTTGAAAAACTTATGTGTGAAGGCTACATCATCAACCATATGTTTATCATAAATGTTACATTCAGAGGATGCATACTATACAACTCAACCATACGTTTGGCGTCAGAGAGTTTAAAGTTGATATTATTTTGCAACGATCAGCAAGCTAATTATTAGGCTGATTTCAAGCCGGATTTAAAGCTATTTTTGAAGCGCGACTTTGAATAATTCAAAGCTGTTTTATCAATGTATTAAGGATCGAATTAAAAGGAGGTTTTTATGTCGAGTCTTCAGGGAAGTTACGACTACTCTGTAAATTCAAATGATTGAATATAGCAAGTCAAAAAGGGACTTTTTTATATCTAAATTTACAGGAGAAGTGCTCTTCATTATTATATATGAGCTTTTGTGAATAGAAAAAATGAGGAGAATGTTTGTAAAAAATCGATCATTCATAAAAAGGAAGAAAAATGGAGACTATAAAAAACATAGACCTGCTGATTCTAAGGAGCAACAAAGCTCTGTTAATTGAAGTAGAAAAATCACAATAGAAGATTGAATCCTTCTACATCTAAGATCTACTTTGAATCTTCTACTACTAATGTTGTGAATTATATATCTATATTTACTATAATAGATTCGACTCAGAATGACTCTTTATGAAGATCATTATTTCTTAAGGCAACAATCCATCTACTGTCAATTGCATACTATTGCAATTGTGAAGAACATCGGGAAATAATTTTAAAAGTAAAAAAATATTTCTTTTCTATTCTTGAGTGAATGGCTTCTCGTATTAAGCTTTTTAGGTTCTATGAGTGAACCATAATGCTTTGTTTTTTCTTAGACTGTAAATGTGTCAACTGCCTGTACTCAGTTGTTGAAAGGTTTGTTGGAACAAGGACCAGATAGTGAATGTCAACAAGCTCGTACAGTAGAGTGTTGGTGGAGTGGAATAAGGGCCTTCTGTTCCCCGAACCATTGTACATCGTTTGTCACTCCACTTAATATTTTCACTAAATTAATCTATCTGATTAATGATAAAGGACATAACATGATCTCGCAAATATTTTTGAAAATACACAATTCACCTCCCTCTTATGTATATTTACTATAATCCTATCTAAAAATTAGTATCAAAGGATGAGATTTCTGATAAAGCCTTAACAAGATGAAAGTGATTATACACAAAGCAAGATCACTAATACAAGAGAGGTAATGTCTATGGTCAGAGCACCATACTTTAATGGAGAAAACTATGGATGCTAGATGTCACGAATGATTATCTATCTGAAAAACCTTGGATACAAAGTAAATTCTAATATTATGACTCCATATGGAATTCCAGAAAAACATGAAACATGGAGTGTAGCTACTGAAGTAGAATATGATATGAACTCAAAAGAAAATGAATGATATTATATGTGTTCTAGGACCTGATGAATTCAATAGAGTATCTCAATTCCCGAAAACATATGAGATGTGGAAAACGATTACTCTTTCTTATAAAGGAAATAACAATATCAGGGAAATCAGATATGCTACTACTGAGCTTAAATTTGATACATTCAAAATGGTTAAAGGTTAAAGTATTACTCAAATGAATGAAAGATTGACAGATATTGTCAATAACATAACCGGTTTGGGAGATCCCATTAAACTATCTTATCAAGATTTAAATGAACAGAGGGTACAACCTACAAGATGGAATGGAATCTCAGCTACAATCAGACAGAGGACACCTATCAAAGACTTAACCATGTGAGAACTGATTAGAACAGTAATGATGTATGAAGATGAGATTCAAGATGAAGCTAATGAGCATAAGGTTTTTATCAAGAGATATGAAACTGCCTTGAAAGTGTCATCATAGAGCGAAAACAGAAAGATGAAGAAAAGTGTAAATGTGAAATAAAAAAGTTCGGATTTATCAAATTCTGATGTGGAATTGCCTCAGCAAGCCAGAAAATTCACCAAATTCTATATAATGAATAAGGGCTTTAGAAATACCTTTAAAAAGGATGATGAGGAAGTCAGATGTTATGAATTCAAGAAAATGGGTCACATCATACCTGACTGTCCTCAGCTAAAAGAAGACAAGAAAAACAAATTCTTCAAAAGAAATTATTATGATCATAAGGACAAGATAACAATGAAAACTACATGGAGTGTATATGAAGACTCCAGTAGCACTTCTAAATCAGACTCAGAGAAGGAAGTAGTAAATCTGAAATCCAACATGTGTTTCATGGAACAAACAGATGAGGTACAATCTTACTACTCATCTGACTCATGTTCTGAATCTAGTTGCTCTAATGAAAAACATGCAGCCTACTGTAATATTCATGAAAAAAATATGATTCTCTATTTAAGAAGCATAAGACTTCAAAAAAAATTCATAAGGTTGTTTCTGATGAAAGAGATACAATGCTGAAAAATATAAGGAGTTAACTGAAAACATTAACTCAATTAACATTAACAATACAGATTAGGAATCAAAGATAAAATCACTTCAAACTGAAGTGGAAACATATAAAAATGCAGCCCTTGTTTTTACTAAAAGATAAGAATAATTTAAATGAAATTCTTGGAAAATATGTCATTAAAAAGGAAAGATTTTGAATTGTCAATAAAGTTGTAAAACCCAAGATGTAAAAGAATTAATTTATTCCAAGTGGAAAAAGACTAAACTGTAATTACTTTGGAATAAGGGAACATATCTCTAAAAAATATTTCTTAAGAAAACCCCAAATATGTGGTATTATGAAGGCTTTTGTATCAAATGATTTATTTGACTCTTGTGAAATTAAAAAACAAAGCAAGTTTGGATTCCTATATCTTTGTTGGCTAACACCCCTGGACCCAACAAAATATGGGTACCAAAGAAAATTGTGCAAATGCCTTTGCAAGAAGCAGGTCACAAAAACAAAAAAGACATAAGGTATATGGACAGTGGATGCTTAAGACATATGAGTGGAAACTCATTGAACTTCACTACACAAACACAAAAAGATGGTGGACTATTTACATTTGGTAACAATTCCAAAGGGAAGATCATTGGTATTGGAACAGTTGGTGATCTAGAAGTTGTCTCAATCAACAAAGTAATTTATGTACAAGGATTGAAACACAATCAGATAAGTATCTCTCAACTGTGTGATTATGGTTATCCTATTGATTTTTCTAACAATTTCTATTCTATTTTCAAAAAATAAACTGCTTAATTTAGAGCACCTTGAACTGACAATGTGTATACCCTGGATTTAAATTCCTTATGTAAACAACAATTAAACTGCTTAACTGATAATGTAATTGAATCTTGGATCTGGTATAGGAGACTTGGACATTATAATGTATATGTTTTACATAAATTATCTAAGAAACAATTAGTTTCTGATTTTCCTAGTCTCGGATTTGAATGTTACAGATTCTGTGATGCATGTCATCTTGGCAAGAAGCACAAATCATCCTTCAAATCTGTTAATATATTTTCTATATCTAATCCTCTAGAACATATCCATATGGATTTATTTGGACCTTCAAGAGTATCAAGCTTGTATGGAAAATTATATGTATATGTTTTAGTTGATGACTATTCTATATTTACATGGATATTCTTTTTAAAATTTAAAAATGAAGCTTTTACTTTATTAGAATGTTTTAAAAAAATGTTCAAAATGAATAAGGTTTTGAAATAATTTTATTAAGAAGTGATCTTGGGGGAGAATTTGAGAATTAGAAATTTAATTTCTTCTACTCAAATATGGGTATTAAACACACCTTCTCTACACCAAGAACACCTCAAAGAAATGAAATTTTTGAAAGAAGAAATAGGACTATTCAATAAATGGCTAGGAATATACTAAATGAATACATTATTCCTACCCATTGTTGGGAAGAATATATAAGCACAACCTGCTATATAATGAATAGAGATTTAATTATAACTCCTTTAAAAAAGACACCCGATGAACTTCAGAATAATAGAAAACCTAAATTAAATTAATTTAATGTTTTTGGATGTAAGGTTTACATCTTGAACACCATGGACAATCTTGTTAAGTTCGATCCAAAATTTTATGAATTCATTTTCTTTGGATATTCAGGTAACTCCAATGCTTATAGAGTATATAAAAATAATCCAAGGATTGTTGAATAGTCGGTTCATGTAAAATTTGATGGATCTGATCCATACAAGAAAAGTATAGATCAAATGGATGAATCTGACTCTAATGATAACATGAGACTTGAGAACTTGAAAAATGATTTTGAAAAAGATATAAATGAAATTCAGTCCAGTTCAAAAGAACATGATACTAAAGAACCTATGAGTGTACCACCTAGATAGACTAGAACCCTAAAGAATCACCTTTTAGAAACTAAAATAGTTGACTTAGACACAAGAAAAAAAACTAGAAGAAATATAGGGAATCTTGTTGAATTATCTACCTTTCTATCACAATTAGAACCCAAGTCTATAGACAATTATTTAAATGATGAATGTTGGATGATATCAATGCACGAAGAATTAAACCAGTTAAAAAGAAAAGAATCCTGGGAGTTAGTTGAAAGACCATTGAATTTTCTAGTGATAAGAACCAAAGGGGTATTTTGAAATAAGAAAGATGATCAAGGAATAATAACTAGAAATAAAGAAAGACTTATAGAAAAATTTTATAACCCGGAAGAAGGTATAGATTATGATGATACCTTTGCATCTGTAGCTATATTAGAAGTCGTTAGAATATTTTTAGCCTATGTATCTCATATGAACTTTAAATTATTTCAGATGGATGTTAAGTCTACCTTTCTAAATGGTTATTTAATGGAGGAAATTTATGTTGAGCAACCTCCATGTATTGAAAATTCTAAAAATCCAGATTCTATTTTTAAACTTACAAAATCTCTTTTTTACCATAAATAAGCACCTAGATCTTTGTATGAAAGATTAAGATATTTTCTATTGAAAAATGAATTTACTATTGGAATTGAAGATCCCACACTTTTTAAGAAAACAATAAATACTAATATTTTATTGGTTCAAATTTATGTTGATGATGTAATTTTTGGATCAACTAATAAATCCCTTTGTCATGAGTTTTCATAGTTAAAGAAAAAAATAATTTGAAATGAGCATGATGGGAGAATTAAATTTCATTTTAGGACTTCAATTTTATCAAAAATATTTTGGAAATTTTTTTAATCAAATAAAATACATTACTATTTTATTAAAGATATTTGGACATGAAAACTGCAATACATATACAACTCCTATGTGCACTAATATAAAACTTGATTTCGATGAAACTGGAAAATCAGTTGAAAACATGTTATATAGAGGTATGATTGGTATTTTATTTTATCTTACTGCTATCCGGCCAAATATAATCTATTTAGTATGTCTTTGTGTAATATTTCAATCAAATCCTAAAGAATCTCATTTAACTACTGTTAAAAGAATCTTTAGATATTTAAAAGGAAATTATTTTCAATCTCTTCTTTATCCCAATACATATAATTTTAATTTGATTTCATATTCAGATACAGACATTGGGAGTTTTAGATTAGATAAGAAAAGCACTTCGGGTACTTGACACTTTTTAGGGAAATCCTTAGTATCATGGTCAAGTAAGAAACAACATTCAGTTTCCTTGTCAATAGCTGAGGAAGAATATGTTTCTGATGGCAGTTGTTGTGCACTAGTGTTGTGGATGAAAAATACTCTTATGGACTTTGGACAAAATTTTAATAATATGCCTATTTTATGTGATATTACTAGTGCTATAAATATTTCAAAAAATCTTATTAATCATTCTAGAACTAAGCATATTGATATCAGAAATCATTTTCTAAGATATCTTGTTATTAAAAAGAATATATATTTGGAATTTTTAAGTACTGAAATTCAATTATATGATATTTTTACTAAACCACTTGCCACTGCAATGTTTGATTTTATTAAGGGGGGATAGGTTTATTTAATTTTAAATAATGTTTTATTTTACTATACTGTTTCTTTATTTTAATAATGTTTAAAATAATTTATTTATTTGTTTTTCAAACAAAAAAATATTTTTTTCTTATTTTTCCCACATAATCAATTTTATTTATATTTAAAATTTATGTAATGATTAATGAAAACACGAGAATCATGGCTATCCAAAACCTTTTGAATTCTGAACTGTTTCATTTCCCCAAAACCCTTTCAAACCCAAGAAATCGCACGAATGCCTGTCAACCCTAATCTTCAAACCTCAGAAACCCTAACCATCAAACCGTCATAAATTCTCGCAGAAATGGAAAAGACTAAGAGAGATGATGAGTACGAGACCAAAAATTCCAATAAACAACACACATAAGGAAGGAAAATCTTACAGGGAAAGGTGATTGATCTTGAATTCCTATTTTAGATGAACTTTTTGTTAAAACAAGCACTTTAATTTCATAATCTTGAACAGAACTTCAATAATGAGAATACAGACTTTTCGTATGAGGTAGAACTGTGATATTTCTTTAAAATTGTTCAATTCAGTTTGCAAGATCATTCTGACACCATGCTGGATAAGATAGAGGATAAGGAATTTTCGATCTCTTCAGATGAAATTAGTAGATACTAAACTACCCTCATGAGGGAGTGTTTCATTTTTATTTGAAAAATATATGAGATTCTGTGCATAATTTTGAAGACATTATGTCTCTTCTATTTGGATCTACTAACATAAGGAAAATGTTCGTTAAGGATTTGGAACCAGATCAAAAGATTCTTGTGAAATTTGCACAAATAGGGGTAGCACCAAAAATGTTAGAGATGGAGAATATATTGTATCCTGACATGTACATAATGTATCATTAGCTTAGTGATATAAAATTAAATTTTCCTAGGTATATAGTGAGGTACCTAAGTTATGCTATCATAGTGATGCTAGAATAAATTTCTACCCTTTTGGTAGATTCATTTAAAATCTTTTGTTCAAAAAGGATATGGTGAGACTGGTGGATGCTAGAGTAAGATTTCATCACAGTAATGTTTTCAATTCTGAACTTTAAGAAAAATTGGCTATTTCTGGAGCATGTTAAAAGGGAAAATTTTTCAAATAGGAGCTGAGGAAGAAGAAGATAGTGCTCAAGCTCAATATTCTAAGTCCAAAGAGGGTAAAGATGAATCAAGAGTAAGAACTGCAATAAGAAGAATATGATTTGAAACTGAAGACACTCAAGAAGAAAGAAGTCAGGAGGGACTTAAGACTCAATGAAAAATAACTATTAATGACGAACTTTTTTCTCCTATACTGACAACAAGAGATTTACTCTCTTATAGTTTTTTAAGAGAATCAATTGTTGAAAAAGCAGTGGAAGCTATTATTGAGTGGTCAAAATAGTGGAAGGACCTCAGATTAAATCTGTAATTCAAGAAGAAGCTAAAAGACAGACTCAAGAATAATATGTGGCTGTTACATAAGATGACCCTAAAAGAATTGAAGTTGAAAGAACAGAACAAAAAGTTGAAGCTGACATTGAACAAGAGCCATTTCTTAGAGTAGAAGTGGCTAGTCCACAATTTTCTGAAGGATAAATTCTTCAATTGGATTAAATAGAAGAAGTGATTGCTGATATATAGTATGAAAATCCTTCAGAAGTACAAACAGAAGTTCTTCGAGAGGATTTTTCTATGGAAGAGTCTGCAAAAGACTCAGAGGAAAAATCTGTGGACCAACCGGTTAGAGAGGCTAAGGAGAAAGAAGATGACGAATCCTTACCCCTAGTGTTGGTTCATCCATTTCATTCTAAAAATGAGAATCAATCTCAACATACCCCTGAAACAAAAACTAAGGAAGTTAAAGAAATTTACATGAAATTGAAGAGGGTGGAGAAAGAGAATGCTGCTCGGAGGAGATATTTGCAAATGGAACAACTAAAATTCCAAAGGCTATAAAATAGTAAAGTTTAAATGAAAAAAGTCGAAATTTTTATGAAGGATATGTTGAATGCGGTTCAAAAATTAATGTCTGAAATGGTTATGAAGTCAAAATTTTCAGATCTAAAATTATTTATGGAGACAAAATTTGCATCTGTCAGGACTAGTGAAGCTAGTGGATCAGTTACTACTCCTGATTTAATCAAACAGTTTTAGGCTATCACAGCTGCAATGAGCAACATGAATGAAATATTTCTAGATCTTCAACGAAACAACACTCCTTTATCAGTCTTTTTAGACAATCAGAAATTTTTGGTTGATTAGCTCACCTCAAATGAACCAGGAATCATATCTGTCATAAATAAATTCATAGGGAAGTTGTCTTTATTTTTGGAAAAGGAAGAAAGACTACATGAGTTTTTTAGAGTCAACCTCGTAGAATAAATTCGTATAACTCAGGAGGACATGGATATTATTGTTAGGATTGGTGATGGAATGATGAGAAGACTCAGGGAGTAGCAATCCGAAATCAATGAAGTCGTTCAAATTAGATAGACACTATCTGAACCCTGACAAAACCTAGATTCTTGTATTTATCAATTTTGTACTTTTAAGGAAAATCAGATTCATTATATTTATTTTGTTTTACTGTATTTTTTTATCTAATCTAGTAATCCAGATTCACTAATTGATAAACAGTTACTTATAGAATTTACTTCTGTTTAGTGCTACATTAATCTATGTTATATTCCATATTTTGTCATTATTTTTGATATCAAAAAAAGGGGGAGAAATTTGGATAAACAGAATTTTTTTTCTATTTCATTTTTTTTCTTGGTGGAGAAATTAAATAAATTAAAGGGAGAAATTAAGTTAAATCTAACATTGTATTTATCTTTTCAAAATTCAAAACTATATGTAATTAAATTTTTTATGTTAATTTTATTGGTTATTTTATGATTTTTGAGATCATCAAAAAGGGGGAGATTGTTGAGAATGTTTTTCTTTCAACAATACATAATGTTGTTATTTAAAGGGGGAGATTGTTTAGAAAAATACTCTATAAATTTATGATAATTTTCAGGCTCCCAAATACCCTTAATTATTTTCTAATGATTTTATTTTTCTATGAATAATTCAGGAATTTATTATTCTTTATATTTTTATTTCTAGACGAAATATTTAGATTCTTGAACAACAAGAATTAATTTCTAAGCTATTCGAATTTATCGTGTTCTAGAAACACTATTCATGCTTTACATGTTTGAGATCTACTTTAACACATTCTGGAAACAATTTTCATACCCTACGTGGAGAAACATAGTCTAATGAAGAAATGCAGTGTATACTTTATTAGATAACAGAAAAGTATGGATAATCAACCATATGTTATCGACAAAGTATGAAAAAGAAACCTACGTTATGAAGGAACCCTATGTTTGGGATATTAGAAAAGTCTAAAACGAGGACCGTACGTAAGTGTTAAACGTTACATTATTTTCTCAAAAGCATGGTTTATCAACATTACTTTAGTAAACAACCATACATTCTTAGAAAAGTATGGATCAAGTATCTTTTGTTTGGAAGCTTATAAAAGTATTGATCTTTTATCAACCTTTCATTTGAAGAAAGTGAAATGGACCACACATTTGTGATCAACCATACGTTCACAACCTTACATGTGAAGTATACTTCATCAACCTTATGTTTATGATCTACATTACATTCATATGATGCATACTATACAACTCAACATTACATTTGGCGTCATAGAGTTTAAAGTCAATATAATTTTTCAATGATCAGAAATCTGATAATTAGGCTGATTTCAAGCAAGATTTAATGCTATTTTTAAGAACAACTTGGAATGATTCAAAGCCGTTTTATCAATGGTTTAAAGATCAAATTATAAGGAGATTTTTATTCTGAGTCTTTAGGGATGTTACGAATACTCTGTAAATTCAAATGTTTGAATATTGTGAGTCAAAAGGAAAATTTTGGGGATCTAAATTTGAAGTAGAAGTGCGCATCATTAATATATATGATCTTTTTTAAACAAAAAAAGGCGGAGAACTATTGTAAAAAATCGATCATTCATAAAAAGGAAGAAAAATAGAGACTATCAAAAACATGGACCTACTAATTTAAAGGAGCGAGAAAGCTCTGTTTATTGAAGAAGAAGAATCACGATAGAAGATTCACCCGTTCTACATTGAATATATACTATGAATGTACTACTTCTAAAGTTGTGAATTATATTTCTATATTTACTACAACAGAATCGACTCAAAACGACTCTTTTGTGAAGATCATTATTTATGAAGGCGATGATCCATCTACTGTCAATTGCATGTTGTTGTAATTGTGAAGAACATCTATAAAGTATTTTCAAAGTACAAAAATATTTCTTTTCTATTATTGAGTAAATGGATTCTTGTACTAAGCTGTGTTGGTTCTGTTAGTGAACCAAAAGGCTTTGTTTTACCATAGATTATAAAGGTTTCAACTGCGTGTACTCAGTTATTGAAAGTTCTGTTGAAATGAAGATCAGATAGTTAAAGTCACCAAGCTTGTGGAGTAGAGCATTGGTGGAGTAGATAAGGGGCCTTATGTTCCCCGAACCACTATACAACATGCATCTCCGTACTTTATATTTCCACTACATTAATCGATCTGATTAAAGATAAAGGACGGAACACAATCTCATGAAGATTTTTGAAAAGACACAATTCAACCCCCTCTTGTGTATATTTAGTATAATCCAATCCAACAATACTAAATATATAAGAGAGTTTAGTAATGGTAAATAATTCCCAAAAAAAGGTGTGATATGCTTGGCCTCCAATCTTATCAAACAATGTGAGTTCCTAATTATCGTTGGTGTTGAAACTCCAATGTGCAACCTTCCTTTAGAAAGTAGGTCTGTACTCAGTTACGGATATGTGATCTATTGGGAGTGTCCGTTAAAGACAAGAATGTTGAATCCAAGATTTTGAATTGTTAAATACATTTAACCCATACACAATCATCTTTGGGACCAATAAATTCATTGAAAACAATTGGTATTATAAGTTTTTTATAAATTTTACCTCTCGTTAGATCATAATTCAACTAAAAAGTTTCGGGTAAGTAGACTCAACCATATCACTTCGTTATAAAAGAGGATTTTTTTTCTACATGGACATATTCTTATAATTATTACAATAATTCCCTTTAATCACAATAAATTATTTGTTAAGGTTATTATTTATTTTCTTTGAATTTATTTATCAAGGATTAAATGAATCCTTTAAATGTTTTATGCATTGGTTGTTTTTTACATTCTTTGAAAAAGTAAGAAAAGAATATCATTTCTAGAATTTACCACATTAACTCAATTTTTAATATTTATAACTTTTTACCATATATATTCTTCTCCTCTAAGATGAATTTTTTTCAATGAAAATATTATTATTATTATGGGAATTTATCAATATTCAGGTTATTTTTTAGAAAAATATGCATACATATTTCATTCCACTTTTTTATATTTCAAACATACACACCATATTTAATATTTTTAACTTTAATTCAAATAAAGGTTTCAATAATTATAATTATTTTAATATTATGGTATTCAGTTTCTAGTTTTAACCGATTAGAATAGATTTTTGAAGGTGAATTACGATTTTGTTTTTATAAGAATACTAAAAAATATTAATGAATGTTATTTATAATTTCTAATATATTTTCCTCTAAAAATATAAAATATATATCTATTTTTCAATTAGGTTTAATTTATTTTCCCTTAAATTATTATATAAATTTATAGTTCATACTCCTGCTTAATCTCAAGGGATATGTATCACTTCTAATATCTCTCTGGAAATTATTTTTCCCCGACATGGTTATATTATTTAATTTCATGTATATATTATATATAATTCCACTATTTATATGTTTTATTTTTTTATTGAATAACCATATACCCAATTATATATATGGTGTTAGTTTAAATGGTTCTTACTAAGAAATTGTTTATATTTATTGACAAAGGTTGTATTGACATTTTTTGTACTTTTTATTTCAATACAGATGTTTATTGATTAGCATGAAATATTGGTTATGTATTGTATTATTTGTTCAATAATTCATATGATTTATGAATTTAACATTTTAAATGATGGTTGGGTACATGAATTATATAGGCCCGTAAGGGAAGGATGGTCTCATGAGACAAACTAGAATGGGTGTTGGGTGTAAACGTTAACAATTAATATATGAGGTATTGGAATGAGGCCTTGATAATATGTTATAAAATTATACATTATATGAGTATTAAATAAGTTATTATGTTCTATGAGATTGTTTTCATTATTATTTTTTCCATGTATATATCATATTCTCATGTTATCAATTATATTCCATTTTTTATTCCTACAATATAATTAGTACCCTATTTATTCCATAATATCTTATATTGTTTGCAACCCTTTACAGATCATTTGAGATCTCCCTTATTTTATTTATATTTCCCTAGGATATGAGGATTTGTATTGTCTATGAACTATATATATGAGTATCATGTGTGAGGAATTTTTTGGGAGATATTTTAGTTATATTATTAGTTATGGATTATTTTGTTTAGTTGAAAAAAATGCCCAATTGATTGGAATGATATGGATTTTGTTAGTTAAATGTTTTTACTAACACTCTAAAACTCTAAACATAAAATTTATTTGGTGTGTAAGTTACTCAATATTTATTTATGTATTTTAATTATTTAAGGTTTGGTTTTGGTATAGTTTACTCTCTTCCAATATCAATTTATAAATTATATACTTTATTAACTGATTAATATGGGTGGTTATTGTGTATTATAGGTGGTATCAAAGTAGATATTAGATAACATTATAGGTTTGTATTTTCTTATCTAAGGATAATTTTATACTAACAGATTCCATCATGGGTTTATATTTTTAAGGATGATCATAATTTTAAAGTTATATATACCCTTTTGTGGTCTTATCTTACTAGATTTTAAGGTGGTTAATGATATTTTGGGAGAAGTTTATCGGGTTTTATGAAAAATAAATGATATATTTATAAGTATGCCTTAGGTTTTTAGGTAATTTTATGTCATAAAAATAAGGTTATTTTGGGAAAGTATTTGTATCCTTTTGCAAGTATACATGATTACAATTTATATTTATTGATATATGATTACTACTGTTTGGGAAAAAAGGTTATGGATGAATTTTAAGCGAATAATTTTCCAAGAATTTTGGGTTTTTTATATAGTAATAATGATTTCAATTAAAATATTACTTTAAATTAAGAGTAATATAATTTAGTAGAAACTCTAACAAAAAACATCAAAATATGGTAAAACATCCAATCATATTTGTGAAGTAAATATTTTGGGGTTTCCTAGCAATGACATCCATGTGTGGATACTATAACTGATTATAGTCTCTAGATATGATTAAATTCGAGATAATAAACTAGAAAAAGTTTGGTTCTGTATTAACTCAGTATTTACATAGTGTACAATAAAAGGTCTTAACAACACCACCAATTTAAAACACTAGGTGGATATACTTTTGATGATTCACATGCTACTTATGAACCATTATAAATAATTTGAGATCATTTAACATCATGATCCATGACTATATTAAGAAAACCCTCCTCAATTTTAATTATTGAGAGAAACTTAAATTGTGAGGATAAAATTTATTTAATAGGGTTTGATGTAAGGAACTAATATATTATTATGTTTTATTCTTTAAATAAATACTATGTTTAATAACTTTTGTTACAGACAATAATAAACAAAAAAATGACAACATATTAAAAGATAAAATAATAATAATTAGTTATGACTATTATAATATAGATATTTAACTTGAATTTATAAGCTGAATTAACTATATTATGAAATATATGTATAAAGGAGAATAAATGGTATGACTAATTAGAATTCTTCCACACAAGTCTCTTTTTATAAGCTTGTAAGGGAAGTATCATCACTAGGATTTTTCCTAGACAAACCTCAAGATAAAAAAAAATAAGTATGACTTGAGACAAATCATCTACAAAATAAGTTAAATCTTAGGAAAATCACTAAATTATCCATGCTTTTTAAATCCCCACCTATGGAAAACAATATTTTTTATCTTACCCATAGATCAAATATATAGTTATTGAGGGTTTTTGTAAGTATATGATCAAATTTTATGATCAAATAATTATTAATTTAATATATTCTCTCATTATTTGGAAATTTTAAAAAATTTAATTTAATAACAAATTTCAAATATATTATTTAATGTAATAATTTAATTAATTTTAGAGAAATAACTAATCGATTTTTAAAATTAGGAATAAAATCATTTAATGTTTAGAGGATCTATTTTTTAAATAATTGTATTTTTATACATATTATGTATTTTTATTTTAATAAACTAAATAAATAACATTTTAATAATTAATCTAAAAATATATATTTATAATTATATAAAAACAATTAACATTATTTTAATGGTTCTCAATGGAATAGTTTAAGAATAAAGTCACTTTATGCATTATAAAATATATATTCTTTCTAAAAATAAATTTTTTTCTTGTTATTCATAATTATATTAAAATTTATGTTCATAAAGTTGAAAGTTGAATAATGTAACATGAATTTGATATTTCTAATCATAATTTTCAAATTAAGTAATATGTTTAATTTAACTTTTGGAAATAAAAAATAAGTTTCCTAGGTAAAAATCAGTCCCCATTGTAATGTTTTAAATGAGATAATAATGTTAAATCAAGAGTTAATGACTCCAAATATCATAAAAACACATATTTAAATTGGTTTATGAGAAATATTTAAACCATAAGATACATGTTTCTCTTTAATTATCAGTTTTTTATCCACTTTCCTCATCTAATTCATCAGTTTTCATATTTAGAAATTAAAAATTGAAAAAATACACCCCTCTCACATTTAAAAGGACCTCTTAACCACCATAAATCTTATAAAGAGTAAAACTTAATATAAAAAAACACTACCAAAAACTCTAACAAACACTCATTTCCAATTCCTAGATCTTTTGGTCTCACAAAAAGACCAATCTAAGAATGCATAAGGATGGATTTGAATGAGGATATCAAATGAAGAGGTTATTGTTTTTACCATGTTTATTCTAGTTACTATATTCTTAATTGTCATGAAAATATATTATATCCAACCTAATATAGTGACATAATTTTCAATAAAACACCAAATTTTTATGGGGTACACATTATCTAGAAATGTACCATCCATTATACAGTGTAAACATCACCTATATTACGGTCAGATTACAGCCGCCCCAATGGATATATTTTATTTTCATCACCACCATAGATGAATGCTTATAAAATTTTATTTAATACATAGAAATTATATTTGAAATGTTATTAATATTATATAAAAATAAATAATTCATTCTATTAATAATATTAATAATAAACATTCATTATATATTTTACCCCATAAAACATTCATATTGAGACACTTTTCTTAATTATATATATATATATATTTAAAAAAATATTAATATATATAAATTTTGTGCTAATATAATGTTAAATAAAACATATCTATATAAATATATATATTATTAAATTATTTCATAACCCCTTTTACCATGGGAAATATACCAATTTAATTTTTTAGGAATTAATAAAAAAACTCCAAGTGGTCGGTGAGAGAAAAAAATATACAATAAATGAATTCAATTTTACAAGAAATGGTCCTAAAAAATAAACATTGCCTAAAAAGTTATAAATAAAGTATTTAATAAAATGAATTTGTTTATTCATGATTTTTGATACATACACCATGGGAGCCAGGACTTTAGGTAATGGTTCTTGGTATCTATTTTAATTTCACATAATATGTTTCTTATTATGCACTAATTTACATTTGTATTATGTCAATAATTATCTGTTGAATTATTATATATTAAGTAATTTTTTATTTTTGGGAGTGTCACTTAAATTTAATCTCTCCCTTTTTCTTTTAAATTGACTCATACATTACAAAAGACATAATGGTTATTGTTAACTTAATTTAATTTCTGTACGTTATAATCTTTATTTAATAAATTCATCCTTAAAATTTTGTTTTACTATTACTTTTGAATTTATTATAGATTATTTTATCATTAGTTTCATGATTTTATAGTTATTATTAACATTTAACATCACTTGGGTTCACACTTAAATGAATCCACTATATGTATTTTCATTCAAATATATCTTTTCCTTATGAAAGTAATGTTTTCCTCTATTTCAATATTATTAATATTACTATAAAAATGACCTTCTATTTACCTAAATATATTATTATGGTAATTTATTATTATCTTTGAATTTAATTATGAAGGATTCAAATAAATATTTTATGTATTTTATGCACAATCATTTTTGACATTATCTCCAAAAGTATGAAATGTTTCTCTTTTTTAACATTTAAAACATGTCTATTTTTCTTGAATTTAAAACCAGTTTTTTAAATTAATATTCCTTTCCATGTTTCCATAGATTTATACTGAAAATAATTTTCCTATTATTTTGTGATTTTATCCTTTTAATGGATAATACATTAGAAGAATGAATAAATTGATTACGTTCCATTTATATATTTTTTATATTCTACTCTAGATTTACAATTTTTAAAATCATTTATTTTAATGTTTTAAATATTGGGAATTATTTTAAAATTAATGTTTCTTATATCCACATTTTGTACCTTAAAATGGATTTTTAAAGTTTCATAGGTGTTTGTATTTATAACTATATTACAAAAGCTTTATAGAAATTAGTTTAATAATTTCTATTCCTTTTTTCTCAAAATAAAAAAGATATACTCTTTTATATTTTTGAGTCATGTATTCCTATCTAAATTATCTTTTGAATTTATATTTCATACTTCACCTTGGCACCCCATATTTTTTTTATTTCAAAATGTATGTTTATTGATTACCAGGACTTGTTCATTATGTATTATATTATTTATTCCTTCCTTAATATGATGAATTCATTAGACATAATTGTTGATGATTGGGGCCTAGAATTATATACCACATTTTATTATTATTGGGTCTCATGAAACAAAAAAATTGGATATTTTGTGTAAACCTTGTTCATTTATGTATGATGTCGGAATTTTTCATAAATCACTATGAAATTTGATATTATGTTTATAATGTCCAAATTTTGTGTATTAAATCACTATAAAATTAGTTATTATTGTATATGTAAAAATTTATATTATTATATTATCCATGGATATGTCACACGCTCATGTCATTAGTTTCATATATTTTATTATTATTATTTATTCTTTACATTTTATTCATTCCCTTTTTATTCTGTAATATTTTTTGCTGTACATCACCCATTACTAATATTTTGAGATCACCCTTTTTATTTTCCCTTCTAAATCGGTTATGAAGATTAATATTATGTATAAAATGTGTAGATGTGTGTCATGTGTTGAAATGTTAGTGGGAAACATTAAAAACATGTTATCAAATAAGGAGTCCTCAATTTAGTGGGAAAATACTCATTTGATGGAAATGATATGGGTGTTTCAGTTAATGATTTTCAATAACTCCCAAAATATATAATCCCAAAAGTTGGGTCAAATGTAGGTTACTAAATATTTCTTGGGTATATTGTAATTATGAAATTTTAGGTTTGGGATTCCAAAATATGTATCACAACAGATTTGTAAATCATATGTATTATCACTATACATAGGAGTGAGGGTTTGGGGCATCACATATCTTATAAGAGGAGAGTTTATTTCTCATAGATTTTTATTTAGTAGGGATATACTAGTGTATCATTAGGTATTGATTCATAACATTAATTCATTGAATGAGAAATGAGAATCTTTTTTATTATTCTCTATGAGATAGTAGGTGAATGTTCCACTCCATTTGGATATTCTTTTTGTGATATCATTCCATTTCAATGTTTCATTACTTATATTTTATAACGTAAAAATTTATTTTATCAAGTATTATATTTGTAAAATGGGGAGCTATATCCATGAATAACCCATATTTTTTAACTTATAGAGTACTTTATGCATTTGTGATATGATTTTGTCATCGTTGAATGTATATTGATCTGGGGATGGTCGAGTAAAGTATTGAATATTGTATCCTAACTACCATAATTGAATTCCATGACACACTAATTTTATATCAAATATTTATCTTTAAGTAAATCTAATTTATTTGATACATTTCTTCACAAAAAACACAGAGTTTAGATAAAAAATGACAAACTATTTAAATTATATTATATTACAGTTATTACCTATCCATCTAATTGTAGAGTATTAATAATATTAACAACCTTATTAAAAAACATGTAAAAATATTTTTTATATTTTAAATGTATTGACAAACTCTTATAAAACAAGTACCTAATTTTGATAAAATAGAGTTTATACATTAATAATATGTTTTCTTCAAAAATTACTTTTATTGAATTTCATTTTTTGGATATTATAATTTGTATATTACACCTTTTTAAAAATAAATTTTATAAAATGGGTATCATTTGAAAACCTTCCTATCAATATTTTCTTTATTTTAATTTTTTGGATTTTTCTAAAATTAATTATTTTATTAGTGAATAGTGAGAGAAAATATTGGTTTTCATATAATTATCATTTTTTTTAAATATATTAATTTTCTAATGAAATTAAATGTTTTATTTGGTATTAGTGTGATATAGTATCAATTTTATTTAACATAATCTAATAAATTTAATTTGGATTTTCATTTTATAAGATTTAGATATAAGATAATTTTTAAACATAAAATAGTATTTTTATGTAAAAACTTATTTCATCTCATTCTGGGTGTTAATTATTAAATTAATTTATAAAACTTGTAAAAATTTATTTTTGATAAAATAGATTACATATTTTTATTTAGGTGGTATAAATTCGGTAAATATGAACCTGTTATTTTAAGGCATTATTAATATTAAACGTGGTAAAATTTTTCATCTTAGTAAAGTGGGAATCAGGTAATCAAGGTTAAAAATATGTTATAAAGAAATAAAAATCTATCCAAAACTATCATTTATTTCTTTTAAAAGGTTAATTTTACTATATTCATCTGAAAATAAAAAATATGACATATTTGTGTCACTTTTCTTTGATAATGACATTTTTATTATTTTAAGTAAAGAATAATAAATAATGTCACTCTATTACCTTTAAATTTATCATATAAGTTTATATTGGGGTAAAAATAAGTTTTAAATAAATATTAAAGTTAATTTAATGAATTACAAAACTAATTTTATTATGTTAATTTATTTATAATTTTTAGTGATTATAAAATTTCATTAAACATTTATAAAACACTGATATGGTTCTTGTTCAAGTAGTGGAAAATCAATGTAAATAATTTTAAAAATATTCAAACCAACCTTTTCATAATTTAATATGGTTTCACATGAATTTTAAAGATAAAAATAATTTATTAATTATGGATAAAAGGATTATATTAAAAATCCATATTTTTCATGATACCTTTAAAGTCAAATTAAATGAATAGTGTCAAAAAATGACCGTAATGACATATTTTGAAAAATATTATTTTATTAAATTAGTTAAAAATAAAAAATATCTTAAAATATAAAATTATGATACATAATGGTTTAAAATTACATCACTAGGAAATTTATGGGATACTTTTTACCTTATAAATAAAATTATAACCTTTATGCTTGAAAAAAAATATCATGATTAAGGTTACACTGGTTAACAAATGGGTTAATCAAACTTATAAGGTTAATAATTAAATATAAACAATTAAAATTTTATTATATTGTTATATTAATCCCATATAATCCATATATTCAAATAAAGCCCAATTTTTAAACCTTTTACATGAGTTTGACACATATTATATTTTAATATCTCATGTATTCCTAATGGAACCCACCCCCTTACTAATAAAAGGCATATCTTCATCTCACTTATTCACACATCTTGTATCATTTATATCTACCACAAACTGAAACAAAACTCTTATAAACAACCTTATCCATGTTCTAGATGTAATTTTATTCATAAAATACCAACCCTAGGTCCCTTAAGAGAATATGTAATTGAGCTCTTTCAAATAACTGTTAATCATCTTCATCGAACAATTTCATTTTTTTCTTCTTTTGCAATATTCAATTATATCCAAATAATTCCAATATAATAAAACAATTATATGACAAATAATGAGAATTTACTATGTTTATTTCATTATATTTATCTATATTCTTCTCCATTATATGAGAATCAAATGCATTTCTTGTGTGTATAGTGGACTACAGCCTCACAAACTGATATAATTTATTCTCCATTACCGACTCATATAATTGGTTATAACTATGAAAATAATGAATATATATGAAACTTATGGAATAATTATAAATCTATAAAGATAATATATAATATTTTTCTATACACTTACACCCATTAAAAATGATAGTGTTTCTCATGCGTACATATGACCTACTATCTCGACGAAGTGATGTGTTTCACTTTTCAAGTCTATTTCTCCTGAACTATTCAAAATAAGTATATAATGAATATGGATTATTTTTATATAATTATTTAAATGATAATTTTATATAACCCTGATTAAGAAGAAAGTATCATTTCTTCTGAATCAAAACATACATGAAAAATATAGTTGTTAACACCCATAATAATGATATTAACAAATGATTGTAAAAAGGGTGATAAGATGTTATAAATAGATCATATATGATATTATATAAATTTATATGGTTATTTTATGTAATAATAATAATTATAAATTTATTATATTGGTGGTTAAATTCACTTATGAGAAAATTAGGACTTAAGGTAAGGGATTTTATCTCAATTTCGACTCTATTGATTAATATTTAGTATTATAAAAATAATTATTTTAATACGATCATTATATTATCATATTGATTTTTATATTTATTCATAAAGAATAATTTTTAAATTTAGGTTTTTTATTTTAAGGGTTTATAATTTAATGGTTACCAAAGAGGTAATAACTTATTTTATAATCTCATTCTTTTTGGATTATTCTTATTTTTATTGATGGAATCATATAGCTTATGCTTTAGAAAATTGATCTATATTTTTAATGCTCATGATTATTATGTTTTCTCCATATTTTATTTTAAACATTACTCACTTATTCATTACAATCATGAAAATAAATGTTTAAAATAAAAAATGATCTTATATCTCTTTTGATTAGTCATATTTTTCTTTAAAGTATATATTTTTCGAAATAATTTTACAAAATATGTTTTTATTTAAGAAATTGATTTATTAAGAATATTTTATATTAGAATTGAAATTTTATATTGTTTTAATGGAATATTTTTCTTGTTTTCTATAGGTTAATTTTTTATAATCTATATAAAAATTAAAAATGATTCTTTAACATATAAAATATTAATGGATTTTCTCACCACTATAAACCTTTTACACAATTTAGATTTTTATGATAGCTTTAAATTGTTTACAATGAGAATAATTATATGAAAATTTATTTTAAATTTTTCATTTCTTAGTTATTTTATTATCCAAAGCATATTATTTTTTTTTAAACTATATTTCTGATGAATTAGTGAATATCTTTTAACTCTTAATAATTTTTGGTCTGTTAACTATCTCTTAAAACATTCACTTTCATATGATCATTTTTTATTAGATATAAAAAATCTTTTAAATATACATATTATTTGTATCATTGAAATTATTACTTCATAAACCATATAAAATTTATACATATGGTTTTTTACTATGATTTTTATTTGATTGAAAGGGTAAATTTTAATATTTTGTATTTTTTAATCAATATTGATATTTTTTACAAGGAATACTATTTATAAATTAAATTTATCATTCAATATTTTTGGAATGAATTGTACATAAAGTGATAGGTGGTTCCTTGTTATAGAAACTCATAGATACATTGATTGGTCTCGTGAGAAAAGTAAATTGGATAACATTATTAAATGTGTTTTTGGTGTATACTGACCCAGAGATTAAACTATCTTGGTGAAAGGTCTTGATGATAAATATTTCATGATTTATGAGGCCATGACATCCAAAATTAATAATTTCATTTATTTAGAATTCATTTATTATTATTATTGATATTAATTTATTTATATTATCCATGGAATTATTTCACGCTCATGTTATTGATTTAATGGAATGTGTTTTCAGTTTCTAACTTTTCCCTATTGATTGTTCCCAATTTACTCATGATAACATCTGTTATATGTTACCCTTACTAAGAATTAGAGATCACTCTTTTTTTTTCTTTTCCATTACCTAGGATTTAAAGAAGGATATTATGAGTAATATCAAGGATGTGATAATGATTATTATTATATTAATATTTTATATTTCAAAATAAATATGGGAATAATTATTGTATTTGGCTCATTGAGACTACAAAACTTATATATCATTCAGAATGATATCCCTTATATCTTATGACAATGAAATAAAGATGTCACTTGATCATTTTTTTATTGGGGTATTTTTTATAAAAATTATATATTTTATGAATTTTTATTCAGATATTTTTTATTTTGATATCTTGTATTATACACAACAATGATTTTTTATGTACAAAAATATACGATTAAAAATATTTGTATTGAAAAATAACAATTATAACATATATTTATTCTTTTATATGAATAGGAATAACCAAAATTTTAAAATTAGGTATAAATTATTATATAAAAAAATAATGATAATAAAGTACTTAATTTTTGTAAAGTCTTTATATCCTTTGAAAATAATTATTTCTCAAAAAAATTATTTCTTTTTGTAAAAAAATAAAAAAATTGAAATCTTTATAAAATTTATATTAAAAATGAACTACATTTTTGAATATAAATTACAAATTTTCCTTAGGGTGTATTTCTTGGATTTCTATGAAAAGTTTATTTTTTTAATAAATAGTGAGAAATATTATTTTTTAAAATTCCATTTTGTTTAAATAAATTACATTATTATATTTTAAAAAATATATATTCAAAGTAATTTTTTTTAAATTATGTCTTTTTAATATAAATTATTTAATTGGAATCAATTTCATGTTGGTTTTTTATATAAAACCATTTTATACTTATAAAAACAATTCCTTGAAAAATAGTTTTATTATAGCTTTTATAGGATTAATTTTAAATAAAATTATGACAAGTCTATTAATTTGATTTAGAAAATTGGACTTTGATATTTTTAGTTAGAATAAATAATATTATATAATAAGTTCAAGTTACGATTTTGTTATAATTAATAGTAAAAATAGTAGAAATTAATTACTAGGGTTATGGTTAAAATGGGATTACATAGAGTTGAACTAAAAATATAAGGATTAGAAAGGCCTAAAAACATCTACAATTCATATTTTCTAGCCATATTTCAACCATATATCATCTAATATTCTATAATAATCAATTCTTTATCCTTTTTTCATTTTTCAAACATGGGAATAAATTTTTATTTTCAAATATTCAAAGTGTGTCCTCTCCCCTACTTATAAAAGTTAACCCCTTATCCTCTCCTCTTAATACACCCAAGAAAATTTGTTCAATAAATACATAATAAAATTATTTCATTAATTTACTACACAAATACTAGGTGGAATTTTTTATTATTAAAACCTCCTAATTAGTATTTTGGTGCTAACCTGTAAATGTTGTCCGAAGAATATGTATCATTCTTAAGAGAGCATTTTTATTTTATTTCTTCAACCACTTTATTTATATTTTATTCAACTATTATGGTATTATAAAATCAGTATATACCATATAATGAGTTTTCATTATATTATTTTCATAACCAAAATCCATATTTTCATCCATCAAATGGGAAATGAAATTCTCGTATGTGTGTGTGGTGAACAATCGCCACACAAATCGATGCAATTTGTTTTCCATCAACCCCTATTATGGGTAGATATAATTATGAATTTAATTTTTATATATGATATTTAAGAAATATTTATAATCTGGTAATTATAATATTATATCTTACTTTTTATATTCCAATATGTTAGAAAATGATAAAGTCCCTCATGCGTATGTGTAGTTTATCACCCCCATGAAGCGATGTGATATTTTTTTATTCTCAAATGTATGGTAATAAAGGTAATTTTAGTAAACAATTATGATAAATATGAAATAAAAATTATTATTTAAATTTTATATATTATTTATCATTCTTTTGTATCATATATCATGAAAATGGATGTAGTGATTTTGTGAACGTATGACCTACTATTAATATGAATAGTGTAATTCATTTTCCTGTGTCTAAATTTTATGGAAGAATATAAGTACATATATAATGAATACATATTATATTTATATCTATTTTTTAATTATAGATATTATTTAATTATGAGAAAATTAAATTGACCGAAATACCGAACAATAACATGAATGAAAAATAAAGCACTTATTGCACAAAACATGATTTTATCAAGGAATTGTTAATAAATAAGTAATAAAATGTCATGGGAAAATAATACATAGTATGATAGATATTATTATTGTCCTATAAAATAATTATAATAGACCTAAATTTATTAGATAGGATTTTCTAATGTGTACAAATAAATTCAATACTTTTATTAATGGATTTTTCATCTCTGTTTTATTTCTGTGGGACACATGTCAAATAAACAAATTTTTTCTTTTCTAAAGTGTATGTACTACCCACGAATGTATTTTTTTATTATTATTATAAAAATTATGGGATATACATATCTATATTTGGTTCTTTATTTTAATAGTCTTATGATTAAAATGTTACCGAAGGGGAAAATGTTTTACATTACAATATCATTTTTATTAGGATTATTTGTTATTATATTTCCGATGATGAAGTATTATGATCAATATCTCAAGAAATTAATGATTTTTTTTATATTATGGCCACTACTTAAGAATACATGTTTTCTTTTTTATTTCCTCACTTTATATAACTCAATATACCAATAGAATGTTTTTACAAAAAAATGATCCTATCTCTCTCTTTGGTCAAAAATAATATCTCTTCCTTGTAAATGTGTTCAAATAATTTTTTAAATAATTATTTCAATACTAAAAATAATTTTCTAAATGATTTTATTCTTTTTTTTACTTTTTAAACAAACAAATGCACTGATTTTATTGTTATCTAAATGAGTTAATATTTAATTGTTATTGAAAATGTGAAAGGAATATTTCTTTTAACATGTATGACATGAAAAATATTTCACACTATAATTATTGTTCAATGATTTAATGTTTCCAGAGTCACTAATTTTAAAAAATTAATTTTACCTTAATCTATCAAACAAAATGATGTAGCTCGTAATTGTCACATACCAAAAAATGTGAATACATTATCACGTACTCTATTAAAATATTGTAACAACCTGAATTTCCATAAAGACATATTGAAAACTTATATTCTTCCTTATTACTTAATTAAAACAAATAATATTTGATATTTTCCTCAAATGAAAAAAAAATCAACTACATCAAGGGTAGTATAAACCACAATGACAGTAGATCATTAATCTTACTTCCAAATTTACAATCTTTATATCAATCATCTCTTCATTACAAAATTATTATCCCAACATTTGGAACAAATTAAGGGTTATATTTCCTTTAAACATTTGTCTTCAAAAAGATTAAATTTCCACTATAGCAGTTTTCCTAGTCATTGGTACCATTTAACATTTTCTCTTATATCTTAAAGAAAAACATACTACAGTAAAATCCTTACATGTTTCATAATTCTTATTATGATAATTCTATACAACATATTTCTTAGATCCAAGAAACTCATGTTTATTGATAATTCCATTTCATCAATATCAATATGAAAATCATAACCTTTTTCCCTTAGCTTCTTTTGAGGTACATTCCTTTGATGCATTTGGTATTTATTTTCATAGTTCCACTTCTTCTTATTGTTTAAACATTACAAATTTATAGCTTGTTTATTTCCCTTTCAATAAAGATACTTGTGAAATTTATCTCCACACTTTTAATAAATTCCTATTTCATTCAAGAAAGTACATAAGTGTTTCATTCCCAAATTATCATATGTTGTAAAATCCTAGTTCTCCTTCTTCCTATTATCATTATTTTTTTCGACTATACTCTTATTTTATTTATTTCCATAATATCCATAAGACTTTGAAAATTAAATATATATTTTTATGGAATATTTTTCTATATCCTTGTGTAATGAAAATATTTGTGAGACCAATTACCTATAAATAAATGGCTTAGTCCCTTAATTTAAACAATAAATATTCCTATATGTATTATGTATGTAGTACATGGCATTCCATGATAACCTTATAACATTATATTTATACTTAACAATATTAAAATCATCCTTTTGTCTCAGACTCAAGAATTTTCTCTCTTTGTCTCCTCTCTATTCGTGTGGAAAATATTTTTCTAAGGAAAGTTCCTTAAAATCATTATATTCCATGTTATCTATTTCCTCCACCTCCTTAGTTTTTTGTGTTAATGAATTCCATTGATCTTGATATCTTGGGACACAATAAACTTCCATGATAAATTTGTCCCTTTCATTACTTCATAATGTGATAAATACATTCTTTATGGAATTTATCCATTTCTCAGCTATAAATTGATTTTTCGTCCCATTGAATGATGGAGGTTGTTGTAACATGAAATAATATAAACATTTTACAACATATTTGGGATCAAAAGGCTTCTCCATATAGGAATGATTATTACTAATAATCTATGTTAGCTACCCAAATATATTAATAGTTTGTTCGGCTCCACCTATAGCTCCTACTCCATATATAGCTCCATCTCTAGCTTCACCACCCATATCTTTACTATTAGGGAAATATCTACATGTATTATGTTCATTTATATGTCCTCTACTAATTATTCTAGGATCCATTTATAAATAGTGGTATAAAATGGATTATATCAAAAAAAATCATGAAACATATTTTATGATCTCAAAACTACATAATATAAAATGAAATTTTAGTAATAACTACTATCTGATTCATATTTTTGGTTTCATTTAGGATATTTCCAAATAATATGATAGGGTGTCTTTTAGTAATATTTTTTTTTTCAGAAATCTTGTTCAAAATGATTCCACTAAACTTCATTTGATACAGAGTATAAATACCCTTACACATGTAGCCTAGTGTTAGTGGTTACTTAATTACATTAGAATAACGTACAAGTAATCAAATCTTGAAGTAATACATAGATTAATAGTTTTATAAAAGTATATAAATACATAGTATCCTAAATTAGAAATGAAAAAAAACAGCGAATCTCTTGTGAAAATGAATATTATCCTAGGTCAATCCTGCATTTGAATCTTAATAAACTTCTAGGAATCCTTTGGAAAAATAATACATAAGAAAGGGGGTGTGATTAGATTCTAAATTAGGGTATTTATACAATGTAATAATTCATAAATACTAAATAAAAAATCATTCAAGGTAAATAACTAAAACTCCTAGGATTTATTCACTACCATAAGTAGAATATTTCTAGAATAGAAATTGATCATATAGTTCTATATAAATAATCACATGCGCTAGAAACCTTAACAATGTATATTCTACTAATAAAATAATCACATGGGAATCAATAACTAATCTCATAATGATGTAATTAATAATTCTAGATATATAAAACATATCATCAATGCTTTATTCCAAGAATTTAATGGTATCAAGGCTTCATTGCAAGAATCTAATCAATGAGTAAGGCCTTAGAAAAAACCCAATATAGTTTGTCTCTTGTGACCTATTATTCCATCGACGGGATATAGTGGACCCCACCTATCACAAAATAAGTAAAATTAATTCTTAATATGAAAGGGGTAAAAAATACTCAACATATATATTTTTATTGAAACTATCCTATGAAATATAAATAATTTTCCAAATTTAGAAAACATTATCAAAACACATCTAAAGTAATATGGTGAATGGTATCTAAATATTATATTCCTAATCAAACTAATCAGAAAATATTAGAAGAAATACATTATATGATGTCATAATAGACTAACATTAATTAATCATAAGATTTATCAAATGATGTTGAAATTGATAAAAATACATTATTAGGATTATAGAAAATTTTTGAGGAAGATAACATATTTTACAATGATATTTGTTATTTTTTATTAGTTATGAAATTATAAAATAAAATAAAAATCATTGAAAAGAACATTATAAACATGTAAAGTAATCTTAAAATCATTAAAAAATTATGGTGGTTGGAAAAGGAAGTAATTCTATTCAAGTTTAAATATATTCCTTCTGTATTTTTTCAGAAAAGTGACAAAGTACCATATTCGAAAACAATATTCTTTTCAAACCATTTTTAAAAAATTCAAACATGTGTAAAAATAATTTTAATTATTTTTACATGAATAGTGAAAACTTTTTTGGAAACAAATTTGAACATGTAGACATAGAAGATAATTATTCATCAGTAGATACTTACACTTAAAAAACCCTTTATGATATTGTAAAATAAACCCTTCACATTTTTTAATCATCTGAATAATTTTCCCCATAAAAGAATAACTTTTAAAAAATTAAATATCATGAGAATAAGAAAATCATGATATAATATAGTATAGAGATTTTATATACACATCAAAAAATAATATAGGTGAAAAACACTAAAATATGCCTTAATGAAAGAAAATTTAAATGAAATCCCTTGTAAATATCATATCATTAATTTGATAAATAATAAAATTAATTGATTATGTGTACTCAAGGTAAGTACACATAAAAAAAAGTAGAAAAGAATCATAAGATAATCAAAATTCATTTCATATATAATTTAAGAATGATATAATCAATGAAGTAAATGTTTAACTAAATGAATAGAAATTGAATTAATAAATCCTATACAGCTTGTAATCAGTCGAATAATATTCCCCATAAAAGTAATAATTATCAAATGAATGATTGAATAAAATTAAAAAAATTAGATTCAAGATATTACATATTAAATTTAAATATATACACCACAGAAAATAAATAAGTGGTGAATAAAGAATACATCTCGTCGAAGTAAAAGTGTGATGAGAAACACTTACCTCATGTTTCCCTTATGTTTTTTAGACCTTAACCTCCTGTATAATGGTTTAATTAAAGTTATTAATTCATTATAGATATATATTCATATTTTCATACCTTATATGATAATTTTATAACATCTTACCACCATTTTATTATTAATATTTCCTTATTTTCATTATTTCAAGTGAGTTCATTTCATAGTTTCATGGGTGGTTCATTTGTGTATAATTTTGGATTTTATTGAAAAATGAAAATAAAATAAAAGAAGTGAAATTATGTGGTATTTATTCCCATTTAAAATTTTAAATGGTCCCATATATCATTCATCTTACTGATATAAGTTTGATTAATTTGATAAAATGTTAATTATAAATATTTAGTTTATTGTCGTGGTTTTTCGACCATCATGAACTATTTTCATTTAATTTAATATTATTTATATATATTAATTATAGAACATGATATAATTTATAATATACCTATTAAAATACTATTTAACTGGAATAACACTTTTATGAGAATCCTTGATGGTGGTGATGGAAAATGAACAATATCATTATCCAGAGAGACAATTAACGACTATAATTTGGACAATGGTTTCATTTATTTGAATAACATGAGATGAGAAAATAGGTGGATAGAAAATATTACATTGGAAATATAAAATTTGAGAATATACATGATACTGGAGATATTATTCATTAATGGATTAATGAATTGAAGAGATGGTATAATAATAAAATAAATTAAGATATGTGGTTTGAGAAAGATACCCCTTGAATATCTCCACCTTGAAGGACTCCATAAGGAACTGGTAATTTTTATTTTGGTGATACGAAAAGTTATTGTATTTTAGGGGAGATGGGAGGATATTTTTTAGTAGATATTTGAAAATCATCATGCCCTATAAGGAGAAATGTGGTGGTGAGGGTGGTATTTATTTTTGAGGAGGGGTGGTAAATGATTAAATAATGAAACTTTTATATATAAAGTCGACCAAATTTGGGTGGCATTAATTCCAAATAATTTTATTAATAATTAATTATTTAAAGGATGTTTAAGGTTAATAAACACATAATCCAACCATTTAATTTTTTAGTTTTTTATGTATTTTAAGATTTTACCTTCTAACATTATCCCACTACATTATTTTACCCAAACTAAAGTAAAATTTTTTTTTCAATGATAACGCTTCATGCATAAAAATAAAAATTAATTTATATAAAAAATTTGACTTCCTCATTCCAAATATGGAATCTATTTTTCCTAATTAAATTTATAAAAGTGATATAAATCAATTTTATATATATTATTTGTATTACTCAAAAACAATTAAGGTAAAAATATTGGATTTAAAAATTATTAAGAATATGTTTCAAAATGTAACACCTTATGTATTATATAATAAAATAAATAAATATTTATAAATAAACATGTTTAATAAATTTTAAAATAATTATCATATAATAATTCTTTCATAAGAGTAATGGTATTCTAAAAAAAGGTATTTTTATTTTTAACCCAAAAATAATATTTTTCAGATAATTACAGAACCATTATCCTAAGATAATTTTAAATTTATGAGTCTGGTGATGAAGTATGTTTTTTCAAATAAATTTTACAAAACTTTAAAAAATTAATCATATTTACTTTCCCATAGAGAGGAATAAAAATAACATTTTGAAGAAAACGTATATTTGAAGAATAAAATTACTTTACTAAATAATATGTGTTCACATCCTAAGAAAAAATAAATTTGAATTAAATATGAACATTATATTTATTTCATTACATAGATAAATTTCTTCTCAACCACCAATATAATAGGTAGTTTAGAATAATCATGTTAAAATAATTGTATTTTGGATTTCGTTTAAACTTAGAATTTTTTATAATGTAAGCTATTGAAGATAGAGTTCTTTTAAAATATCTGGTTTTGAAAATTTATACCATTAATAATTATTTAATTAGATAAAAATAAATTACATATTTATAATTGTGAGTTTAAAATATTTTAATTAGGCCCCTTTAATTTTTGGCCTGTGTGAATAGTTACAGTGGTAAAATTTATCACTTCATTAAAAGGTAAATCAGGTAAATGTAGATTAAAAATATGTGATAAGACCCTAATTATTCATCATAATTATATTTTTATGAATTTAATTCAACATTTAACACTTTAATCTCTAAATTTTTTTATTGAATAATAATCTTTTAAAATGACTTGTATATTATGTAAAATAATGAAAGAAACAAAATGTCGCGCTCTTTATTTTTAATATATATTATGAATCTATATAAGGAAAAAGTAGTTTAAAAATGAATATATGTTTTTATTTTGATATTAAAAAGTATATTTTTCATAGAAATTTGTTTTAATTTTTTAGTAATTATATAATGGAATTAATTTGTTATGAAACACAAATATAATATTTCTCCATTTTTTTTAAAAAATATATATTATAATTTTAAAAATATTATAAATGATATAATTTTAATGAACTATTGTGATCCAGAAATTTTATAGATATATATGACATATTTGGTATGTTTCAAATAATTATATTGAAATTTACATTTTTTCTGATGCACTTAAAGTAAAATTAAATGAATAGTTTTAAATTTTTCAGTAATGATATTTTATCAAATTAATATTTCATTAAAATATTTTAAAAACATAAAAATCATGAAATAATACAATGTGGAAATAATATGGTGTAAAATTTTATATATTATCCTTTTGGGTCCAATTTATACCATATGAGAAAAAATTAAGACCCTTTAATATTAGAATAGTTTTTACCATAGTTAAAATTAAAATTGGTTCACATGGGTTAATAAAAATTATAAGGATTAAAATTACATCAAAACATATATAAATTGTATTGATTTATGGTATTATGAAACTATATTATATTACATTAAAATAAATTCAAATAGTAAGGAATATTATAGGATAATAAATTTATTATGATTTAATTATTTTAGAAATTCCCAAACATACACTCACCTCAATTATAAAATTGAAACTCCTCCCTCACATATTCACACCACTTTTATCCATATATCTCGACCAACCCCTAAAAATTTGTCATATGAAATCCTTATACAATTTATATAGTTTTTTCATCTTCAAAATAACAACCATAGGTTCCTTAATGAAGGATCTAAATTAGGTCTACGGAAGGAGATGTAATCGCCTTACCCAACCTCTTTCAATTTAATACTTATTCTAACTCTTATTAATATTGGGTATTTATAATAAAATGGTAAATTCATTATCCTAAATATACTAATATTTTATAATGATTATTAAACCACTATAATACACCTTATTTATCATCAAATTGGAATTGAATGCATCACTCATGCGTACGATCAACTTACTATATCCATATAGTGATACAATTAATTTTTTGCCACCATATTTTATATATGGGTAATATAATGGGTTTAATTTTTATATATAATAATTATTATGTAATTATTACTATCAAATTATAATATCATAATTATATTATTACCTTCTAAACTATTGGTAAATGATAACGTCACTCGTGCATATATGTAGACTACCACCTCCATTAAGCAATGTGATTTGTTTCTCTTTTCAATTTTAATTATATGGAAATAATGATTAATTTTATTGATAAATATTATATATTTATTATATAATTATTATATTATAATATTAAATTAATATTTATCATTCTTTTTTCCATCCTTTAAAAAAATGAAAATAGTGCTCATGAATACGTATGACCTACCATTTTTTTGGATGGTGTAATTAATTTTTCTATATCTAACTTTTATGGATGAATATCACTAAGTATATAATAAATATATATTGCATTTATATCAAGATTAATATTTTTGATGTGTTGTAACCAATATAAATATATAATGACTAGATTTAATGAACTGAAATACTCCGGATTTAACACCAAAAAATGATGATCCTAATAATAAACTATTGATAAAAGGGCTGGTAAAATGTTATAAAGGGATCATATATGATACTATAAGTTTGAAAATAACTATGTAAAATAATTATAATAAATATAAATTTATTATAAATCAGGTTAAAGTTCATTTGAAGCAATGATAACTTGATGTAAGTGTTTTCATTCCCAAACTAATCTATATTTTGGATTTTTTAAATTTAAGTCTACACTATAGATTATTTATCTTTAATATACATCTATAAAATATGTTAAAAATACTTTTAATATTCTATTTTGATTTTTAATGTCATTTTTTCACATTTTTTACTTTATAAAAAAATGGTTTTAAATGAATCTTATTTTCATTTTCTAAATATTATACTTTTTAACTTTTTACATTGGTGTGAAAGGAATGTTTTCTCATTTATATGGAATAAATTAATTTTACCATGGTCATGAATAATAATTTATTCAAATATTCCTTTAAATTTTTACAATATTATTTTCAAATGAAAAATTACATTCGTAATTGAATATTTTTTTCATCAAAAATGTGATTTCAAAATTGAAAGTGTATATTCATTAAGAAATGGTCCACATGATCTTTCAAAATAATTTCACATAAAAGATGACATCATTTTTTGTTTCATAATATTTACTGGGAATATGATCCAACAATACCATATTTATTGTTTCTCTATATGATATATGAATTTGATGAAATAGTGTTAATGAAACCCATTTACTTTCATGGGTTTAGATATAATGAATATATTATTATCTTATGGAAAACATGTCTGTTATTTTCATTATTTTATGGATAATACCTATATCTACCTCTCATTCATTAGGTATTGATTAATGTTGTACGAGCTCAAAGGGTACATGATATGTTATATGAAACCCCAAATAGGGTACAAGAGAAGTTACCTCAAGATCGAAGCAGGTACATGGGTGGCTAGGCCAATCCTAACATGTTATGAATGTCTTGCTGAGTACCCTTGACATAAGGTTTTCTATGATTCTATATATGCCACAATATCTGTCTTAAGAAAATGTAATGATATAATGGTTCATGTTATTATATTTATTTATGATTCATGTATAATGAAAAACCAAGATTTATTAAATGAAATAAGTTTATGATTTATGGTATAAAGGTAATTGTTTTCAAATGATAATCACATACCCTTATGCTCTTGTTATTTATATGTGATTATTGATATCTTCGTAGTTTTCCATTATAGGAATATAACCTCAACCATTATTATTATTTCTTCCCCAGTTTATGAGGAAATGTTTTATGTATGATATGTCTAATAAGGTTGATATATATGATGAACATAGTGTGAGAATATGTAGTTCACATATGAAGTTGTTATTTGTGTGTCCAAGTTTCTAAGCGTACAAAAACTAAACTATTTTGGTGTGGATCATTTCGTTATGTGAGTAATATTAATATAAAAATATTTAACATCTATGTATGAAAATTATGGATCGTAATAGTATAACCAGCTGAGGCTGGAGAGTAGGATTATAGGGTGGGATAACACAAATCCACTGGAGGACGACGACAAGGGTATACAACCAAATAATTACAAAATCATTGGAATTGATAACATAATTATAGTGGAGATATTTGGGGTAATAAGAAACATGTAAAAGGGTAGGTATTTTGACTAAAAAATGAAAATAATATATTTTTTGTTCACTCTTATCATAACTACACATTTGGTGATATTGGGAGTTTATATTTAGTGGATCGAGAACCTAAATAAAGTTAAAGAGGTTGAATTAAAAGATAATTTTTTAAACAATGGTACCTTTGAGTCCCCACATCCTATGTTGAACTTAACGGTTTGTTTGATTCTATAACAACAAGAAGATATTCCTAAATGTAGATAGAATGTTTTAAAAATTAGGTTCACTCAACTACTCAATGTTTTGTGGTCAAACCATCAATCTGAGGAAGCTATGTGTGTTCCTAATGATGTTAGGAGGCAGAATTATCCTTAGTTGTATACATAAGAGTGATGGAATTTAGAGGTTCAAAGTCAAATAAATGGGATAGAATAAAACACACTGTGATTTTATGATATTGTTTTTAAATAAATATAATTTCATTGATAGTTTGATTCACACACAACAACATGTTTAAATAAACATTGATAAAGTATTTAAATATTATTTTATTTCAGTTATTTCATAGCCATTGGATTGGTGGGTATGAAAAATATTAAAGAGATTATGAAAATTTTATATAATTATTTTATTTTATTTCAATTTATTTATTAACTCTTACGAAATAAGTACTCAATTTTTAGTAAATCAATTTTTTTCTTCAATAATATGTTTTCTTCTAAAATTATTTTTATTGTATTTTTTCCAGGGATATAATTAATTATATATTCCACTTTTAGAAATTTAATATTATATTTTTTTAAATCATCATTTAAATATATTCTTTTAGATAAATTTTAAGGATTTTTCTAAATATATTTATTTTTCAAGGAATAATGAAAATACCATTATTTATAAAACTGTAATTTTATTTCATTAAAAAAAGTATTTTATAAGTATTATTACATTTTTTATTTGGTAATAAAATGATATTATATCCATTTTATTTAAAATAATATAATTAATTCCATTATTATCATCATTTTCGGTATTTTGATCTAAATAATTTTTCGGCTTCAAAACGTATTTTTCTGGAAAATAGTTCTTTACCACATTGTGTGGGTTTATTATCAAATAAATTTTTGAAACATAATATAATTAAATTTGGTAAAATTTTATCAATGTTTTTATTATTAGGGTTATATTTGATAAAAATTACATTTTATTTTAAGACATTCTGAATAGTAGTTGTTGTAAGATCTATTACCTAGATAAGTTGTAAATTGGGTAATTTAGGTTAATAATAAAGTGATAAGGCATTAAAAATATATAAAACACTTTAATTTATTTCACTTTATTGGGTAATTCTACCATACCCATAATAAATAAAAATATATATAATTTTGGGTCCATTTTCTTTGATAATAAAATTTATATTAATTTTAGAAAAGAAGAATACAAAATGTCACTCTCTTACATTTAAATTTCTCATATATGTTCACATAGGGATACAAATAAGTTCAGAATAAATCAAAAAGGCTACTTTCTTTATATCTAAAATATTTCTAATATCTTAATTTTTTTGTATTTTTTATTTATTTTATACCATAAGGGTTTGGGTCGAGAACCTTTATTAATAAAAGAAGAATAAGACAACATGAACCCATTTTAAACTGGGTAAGGGAAAACCCATTACATGCCCATGGTGTCAGAGGGATTATGCCACAAAAAACTACAGCAGCCTGATATCCTAGAGTGAGATAACCCATCAAATTCATGAAGGCCAAAGATAAAATTAGAAGATGAAAATGACTACATACAAAACCTTCAATAATGGTACCAGAAAACAATACGAATTAGAAAAAACCCCACAAATAGCATTAAAAACAAAATAGAGGAAGCGACTCCATGAGAAGTTGTAGTAGCATATCCTGTCCCATGAGAACGCCGCCTTTCTCCACTAAAAACTGAAAGAAAAGACACCAAATAATGCCTTTGTGCTGTAAAGGGGATCCACCATCGTAATTGAGTAGTCTTCCCAACGATTTGAATTGCATTTCTCTGCTGAAAAATGAATGTTATTCCAAGACAAGATGTCGTTGCACCGTAAAGAAGATCCACATCCTTGATTTTGACGGATTCTAGAAGACCCCAGTCGAGTCGAGACTTGGACATAGCCACGAAGGGAAGGCTGAGAAGCAAGAGCTGGCTTTCAGGACCGTCAACGCTTTGACCGCCTTCTCCATAGCTGAAAACCTCAAGCTGAGATGAGATCCATCACCTGAAGAACCAAGGAAATCCATGTAATAATCCTCCTCTCAGATAAGATATCCATAGTAGAAGTTAAACGCACTATTTCCTTCCGCCTTGGATCTGTGCTGGCAAAGCCCTCCACACTCTGATGACCTATGCTGCTGCCAAGAAGGAATCCAAAACCCTAGGGCGCTCTCTAGAGCGAATATCTCGAGAGTGCATTACTATCAAATGTTTTGTTGGGTAAAGTGGTATTGGGGTGGCCTCCCCACCTGTGCGCCATATGTCCCTAGTGAGGACCATAGTGGCCAAAGCTTGGGCTTAGGCCAGTTCCCAACAGGGTAGACGGGCCCATGAGAGGTTTGTTTGCATATAATGCGCATTGCCATGCGAGGACTCGATCCCAGAACCTCATGGTTAGGAAGCCACCACCACTAACCAACTCACCTGTGCCTTCGGGTTTATTTATTTTATAATTACCTCAGAAACTTATACAATACTGACACAATGCTTCTCAAATAGGTGGAAAATCCAAGCGAAATTTTTTAAAAAAAATTAAAACTAATATTTTTGGGATGAATTATAGTTCCATAAGAATATTCTATATAAAAATATTATTTTTTTGTTTAAAGGGATTATATTTTACTTCCATATTTTTCTTTATTGTCATTAATTTCAAATTAAATGAAGAGGGTGAAATATGATATTAATGACATTTTTTGAAAAATAACATTTTATTAAATTATTTTGAAAACATAAAAATTTTACGAGTGGTCAAGTAGAATCATAAATGGTAAAAAAATGTAATCCCTTGAAAATATAGGTCAAAACTGTTATGATAGAATCAAAATTATACCCCTTTATTTTTGAGAAAGTCCTTACCATGGTTAAGGTTAAAAATGGATAACGAATGGGTTAATCAAAAAAATAAGTACAAAATGACATATAAACCTATATAAATTTTATCATGTGATTTTTTTATGAAACATAATCCCTATATTTTAATACATGTCATTTTATAGTCATTTTACATGATCTAGACACATTATATTATAATATTTCATTTATTTCCAAAAGGGACCCTCCCCTCACTTATAAAAGTGAACATCTTCATCTCACTTAGTTTAAACTATAAAGCCATTCAATGCAACAAAAGCATTCCAAATTCTTTTTTAAAAACCATTAAACATGTTATAGAGAATATTATATTCCCAAATACCATCTTGAGGACCCTTAAGAGGAGATTTAAAAGAACTATTTTAAATAGGTGGTAATCATCTTCACTGAACACTTTCATTTTTCTTCTTATTTTTCAACATTAAATTATGTTACAAACATTAAAAAAAATCTGTAACATATATTAATATTTTATTATGTGGATTTAATATTATCTATCTACCTTATTCACCACAAAATGAGAATAGAACAATCGCTCGTGTGTACAATAAACTACCACCACATGAAGCAATGTAATTTGCTTTTCATTACGGCCACATATGAATTTTAATAATGATGTAAATAATTAATATCATTGATACTTATGAATTAATTAAAATATTATAAATATAAAATATAATATTATTCTGTAACCGTCTAATCATTGATAAATAATAACATCACTCGTGCAAAGGTTTGACCTTCCATCTCCATGAAGCGATGCGATTCATTTTTCATTTTAATTTCTCTTAAATTATTATAAATATGTATATAATGAATATTTATGATTATTATATCATGCTTATAATTCTACAGATGATATAATCATTATCAATATATAAGGAACATAACTGTCGAATCAACACATGTATAAAAAATGATGTAGTTAATACTTAAAATAATGATAATAATAAAATATTGTTAACAAATGGGTAATAATATGATTTAAATGGATCATATATGGTATTATAAACATTTAAAGGGATTTATAATGTAATTATAATGAATATTAACTTGTTATACTTGAGGTTAAAGTCACATAGTGGTAATTCAATCTTGAGGCAAGGGATTTCTTCTCAATTTACACTCATATGAGTCATATTTTGTATTATGCACCAATTTATTTTAATTTTCTGTATATATTTCCAATTTTATTTATTTAAAATGATTAAATATTTATTCATTATGATTTATGTTAAAATTAATTTTTAATATTTCACTAGTATATAATATAATGTATACTAAAGAGGAAGGAATTTATTTTATAATCTCATTATTTTTGGATTTCTATTATTTTTATTGAAGGAATATTATAATCTATATTTCATATACTCAAAAAAAATTTCCATTCTATATATTTTTATGATTAATCCAAAATGTATTCCAAAATTTCTTCTCATTGTAACTTGAATGAATCAAATGAATTTTTAAATAAAATCTGATCTTATTTGTCTTTTGATAAAATATATATTTCTTCTATACCCATGTTTTCATATGTTGTTTTACAAAGTTAATTTGTATTTAATAAAATTATTTATTAAGGATTTTTTATGTTATTATTGATATTTATATGATTTTAATGGATTATTTTGAATGTTTTCCAAAACTTCCATTTTTAACTTTATTTATAAAAGGTAAAAAGTAATGTTTCTTTTTAATTTATATGGTGTTAATGGATTTTCCCACTACCATAGCCATTTAACGCAATTTAACTTATTTTATTATTTCTCAATGGGTTTTCAAAGAAAATTATTTAATTAAAATTAATTAATTATAATTATTTAATGAAAATTATTTTTTAATGTTTCACTTTTATTTTTTAATATCTAATTTAAATGATTTAAATACAATATCTATATTTATAATGAATTCATTCTTATTTTTTATCTATTATTAATTTTGTGGTCATTATAATTCTATTAAAAAAACCACTTTCATGTAATCAATTTTCATTTGAAATCAAATTTCTCTAATATTAATTTATAAATTAATTGTATCAGGTATATTATTATTGACTAAACTACATAACATTTCTACATATAGGGTTTTACTATTAATGTTATTTTATTGACTGATAAAATCATAATATTTTGTATTCTTTACCGAATATAGATATTTTTTTATAAAGAATATTGTTTATGAATTATATTCATCATTAAATATATCAAAAATGTGTGGGAAATATAGTGATGGTTTTGTCCTAGTTATATAAATTCCCCCTGTGCATAGACATGTGTCATGAGTATAACCAGTTGGTTAACCTTATTAAATGGATTTTTTAGTGTAAACCTTCCCATAGATTAAATTTTATGGGTGAATGGTATTAATGGTAAATATCTAATGATTCTGAGATCATTAAATCCAATATTAATCTTTTCCTTCATTGAGAATTTAGTTTTTATTATCTTTTATAATACTACATTGAAATTATTTTTTTATTACTTTCATAATCATGTTATTTATTAGGTGGAATGTGTTTTTGGTTATTTACCATTACATAATGATTATGAAATATTTAATCATAATATTTTATAATATATGTAACCCTTACTAAGAATATGAGATCACCCTTTATTTGATTCCCATTCTAAATTATATGAATAAGGATGTTATGAAAAATTTAAATGATGTGAGAATGATCGTTATTCTATTTTTTAATATTTATAATTTTATATGGGAATAATGTGTGTATCTGTTTTATCACAATTAATAAACATACATATCTCCCATGATGGTATCACTTATATCTTAGGCTAATGAAATAAAGAATACCCCAGATCTGGGTTACCAGAGTAAGGTTATAATAAATTCAGTTTTGTAAATCATATCCCCAAATTATGTTCTATAACTGATCCTACCCATGGTATTTTTTCACTTTTTTATATCCACCAATTAGTATCCCTGATAGGGGTAATATTGGTATTCTTTAATATAAAGAACATAAGGGTTCAATATAGAATGTGATTGATCTAAAAAATATTTTTGGATAAGACCTGATGGATATCTGGTTCATTTAGTTTTCCATACACATAGAGGGGTCCAATATGATCTTGTAATATGGATCCATAGTCATAGACCATAAAGGAAATTATTGTATGACAATTAATAAATTAATTAATTTAATGATAGGTATCAGCTATAGATAACTCAGTTTTGAATTCCTATGGGCTTTTTAGGATTTTAATGGGGGCCTCCATAATATATTTAATAAGGGTATGATTAAAAAACGAAAAAATATAAAACCATATAATTAAGGCTAATTACTGCACAAAATTTACAAACCTAAAAACTCAATCAGATAATCTATGTCAATGTTTTTCATAAATTTGGTTAGGTCAGATGTTTGGTAAATTTTTTTCTTAATTGGGTTAGCTTGAACAACCCACTATTTTTATACCATACAATTGGAAATAAAATATTGAAAATATATATTTATTTATATATTATCCACTTGATATAAATAATTGATTACAGTATATTATATTTTCAATTAATTTTAATTTAATTTGAAACCAACGGAATTTTTTTATGTTTAAAATAGATTGATTTTTTAAATGCACTGTATAGGGGAGTGGGAACCATGAGGACATGAAATTACATATGGGGTGGATTCTCAGAAAAACTACATGCAAGGAATTAAAATTAATTACAAAAAAATATATAGATAATGAAAATATATGCATTAATTCATATTGAATAGAACTCTCAAAATAAGGGCACTCTTTATATATATAATTGATTTACCCAAACTATTACTCATGCTCCTCTATGATTCACCAAAGTTATATTAAAAAAAATTTCACCAAATAATAGGAAAAATCCACCTTCCCACATCATGGATGAGTCATCTTCTCTGAGTTTCCATCATAGTATAATTATACAAAATTAAGAAAGTCACCCATAGAACATCATAGCTGATTCACATTCATTTCATCACACTAAAACATCATAGACTTTATTTTCATATGAATCATCCGACATTTTACTGTTTAATAATTCATATTTATATTGTTCCATCTATATATTAAACATCATGTGATGATACTTGGGATTCATTATATCAATGTAGAATTTGGGGAAATAATTTGTTGAAATTTGATTCAACATCTAAGGTAATAAATCACCTTTATACATCATGGGTGTATAAATTTTTTACACATATTGAAGGTACTAATGAAACTAATTATAGCTCTTCTTATAAGTATTATGAAAAAAAATATAAAATATATTTCAAAATTAATGGAATAAAAAATTGAGAAATCATTTAAAGAATCAACAGAAAATATTTCCAAATCATATATTCTGGGAATTGAATTCTTATAAAGGAGTTTTATACATTTTTATGAAACAATATGAGAGTTATAGTAATGAATTTGTCCCACTGCCAATTGAAAATGAATATTTAGTAAGAAATATACTAGACAAGAACCTGTACAATATATTATATAATATAATGTACCATTTAAACATGTATATAGTGAATTATTTCATTATTATTTCATTTTCATTTTCCCAGGAATTAATATCCCATATTGATGGAAAATTATAAGGGATGTTATATATACTATATTTATGTGAAAAAACATAATTAAATATTTAGTGATAAAACCCCAAATAAATGGTGGTATTGACTATTTTTTCATATGTATATGAAAAATCAATAATATTTCTTTTTTATTGCAACATTTTTTGATAAAAATGGGTAATTTCTTAATATATATTTGAATTTTTCTCTTTTTTATGTCTATAAAGGTGAAAAAATGAAGAAAACTATTAATAGATGTTAGTATGAATAGATTATTGATCAATCATTTTAATAATAATTAACTATAAAATACTAAATGAATGATTTATTGGTAATAATATTTTTAGTTTAAATAATTAAAATGGGCTGGTTTTGAAAGGATTAATGATTCATGTTAGGTGTTGTACCCATATTTTAATTTTTTTAGTGAATATAGACTAAAATACATTATTTTTCCTCTATAAATGATTATGAATGTTGTGAATGATGTTATGTAATATTTTAATATATTTTTTATATTTTTAATAATGTATTGAGTATGAGAAACTTTAAATTTTGTATCTACCTAAATTTAATGTTCTAACTATATGGAATTCAATATATATGACATTATATTATACATTTAAATGCCAAGGTCCTTTGTATGGTTATAGATTCCTGATGTATCCATTTTTTTAGAGAGTTTTAATATTATTCTATGTTACAAAGAAACCTATTATATTCTAATTGGGAAACAGAAAGACTATTTGTAAAGATTATAAAAGTGTTTTATGAAGTTACTAATGGGATTTTGGTGACAGTGTATATTACATAAAATAGATAGTTTTATTATTATTATTGAGTCATTATTTTCACAGCGAAAGGGTTTAATCAAATTTATAATGGTCATATTTCTTTTAAAGATCAAAAAATTAAATTGAATCATAAAAATAATAGTGATATTTCAAAATCCCATTATTTTAAAAGGGAAAAATTTTTTATAGCATACAAGATACGACACATTGATCTTAAATGAACAACTAAATATTATTATTTATATGTGATCCTTATAACCATGTTGTTAAAATAGAAGGTATTAATATAAATAATTGATTAATTAAATAAATATATGTGGCCTACTCATTTGGAATTTATTTTTAAATTATTATAAAATAATAACATGTGTTTTGGTAAAGTCATTTTATCGTTAAAAAATACATTTTCTTCAAAAATAACATTTATTTCTTTTTAATGAATGAATATTATAATTAATTTCCTGAAGTTTTAGAATGATTTATTGTCAAAAAAACTTCAATTTTTACTTTTTTAATATACAAATTATCTTATGTTGAATTTTTGAAAATTTTCTATAAATATTCATTTTTCAAGGAAGAGTGTGAAATACTGATTTTTATTGAAAAATGTAGTTTATTTTTAAGGTTTTTAAATTGATTTTTTGAAGAATATTTTTAAAATTTTTCAGTTAAATTTAATTTATAATGATAAAAATATGATTTTTAAATATATTTTATAATTTAATTTAGTATAAAAAAATATTATTTAAAGATAGTATTTTTCCAAAGAAATGTTCTTCGTTTCATTTTTTCCTATTAAATATTAAATTAAAATATGTAAAATATATGTTTTCAATTTTGAAAAATGAATTCCATATTTTTAATCAAGAGGTGTAAATTAATTAAATAGTTCTTTTATATTTTGGGACAATACAAATAGTAAGCTTAATAATTTTTAATACCATGGTTAATGGTAAACTAGGTAATTAAGGAGAAAAATAATAAGATAAGGGCTATAAAATTACATAAATAGTTAAAACAAATTACTTTTATGATTAATTTTATGAAAAAATCGTACATGTTTATAATTTATGACATTTTATGGAAATTGGTTTACATTAAGTCCCTTCTAGTATTTTATTTATTAAAATGTCAAAGATGACACACTATTCTGTTTAATAAGTATTCCATTTTTCTTATGTTTTTATACCAAAGATATTTTTGAAAGTAAATAGTACTTTTAAATATGAAATATTTATCATCATCAAGGTAATATACTTTCAATTAATAGAAAAAATAATGACATATAATATTTACACAGCGATGATATAGTAAATATTAAATTAATGAGAAAAACAAATAAATAATATTAAAAATATTAAATAAATATTTTAGAAAATTAAGGTGTTACATGAATTATATAGATTATAATAACATGTTTATGTTATAATAACACAGTTTTTTCTAATTTTTACATGTTGTTTTGATTTTTTTAAAGACAAAGTAATGAATAGTGTCAAATTTGACAATAATGATATTTTTTGCAATTAATGTTTTATTAAGAATATTTAAAAATATTAACATTATTACATATTTCCAAATAGGATAATATATTGTTTAAAATTTTAACCCATATGAATTTATACTCATTTTGGATGTCGTGATCTAGAATAACATTATTATATTTTAATATTTTGAGAAATTCAAAGAGTTCCCCCTCTTATAAAGGGTAGATCTTCCCCTCGTATAATCACACTATAAAAGCATTTGTTTTGGAAAATAACTAACCCAATAAATTCATATATCCCTTACCCTTATTTTAGAGGTTTTATTTTTTTAATAACACCAACCTTAGTGGTCTTAAGGTGTTAACGAAAATAAATTTTCCCAAGAAGAGGTATCATTTTTAATCGAGAATTTTTGTTTTGTTTATTAATAAACATACATCAAACCTTGTTCAACTATGATAAAATAATACATGAATCATAATAATTATATTAATATTTTATTATGTTATTTTCATGACATATATCCATCTTTACTTATATCAAATGGGAAATGAATTGATCATTTGTGTGTACGGTGAACAACCGCCTCGCGAACCAATGTAATTCATTTTCCATCATCATATCACAAGACTGTTTATCAAAATGGAATTAATGTTTATATATGATATTAATGAATTTTTTATCATTCATTAAAAATAATATATCATATAAATACTGTCCTTTATATCCATATAAAAATGATAATATTGTTCATGCATACATGTGCACTACCTCCACTACGAAGTATTGTGATACTTTTTTCATCACCATATCACATTAATGATATAAATAAGTATATTTAAAAAATTAATTTTATATTTATTATATTATTTTAATTATTGAAATATAAAATAATACATATCTTATTTTTGTAATGATCCTTGAAAATAGAAATGTTACTCATGCATACGTATGACCTACCATCTCCTTGATTAGAACATAATTCACATTTCATAACCATATTAAGTTGATTGATTTTGAAGTAAAATTTATTTATAAAAATTATAATTAATTCATTAAAATAAATCTATTTATGGTCTATTAATGACATCTTTGACCATAATCCACATACCTAAGTCATTTTGGTCTTCAGAACTGAATATCACCAAAATATCCAATGTGGACTTAAATAATTAAGTAATTTTTATAACATGGTAATAAGTGACATAAAAGGAATATGAAAATTGAAAAAATATCTCAGGAAAGTAAATAATTAACCTATATTTATTATTTAGTAATATAAAGAGAGTATATAGAGAGTTGGACTAAATGTAAGAGACTCTAACTAAAAACCTCGTTTTAAATGTTTTAAATAATTATTTTCTAAATATTTATCTTCAATGAAAAAGTTTTAAAAAATTATTTTTCTGAATTTATTTATGTGTAAATTATGGTTTTATAAATATTTTGTTATAATTTAAATAAATTTTTTTCAAAAATGGATCCTTATAAGGTTCTATGTATTTTAATTCTTAACTCAATTTCGTTTCATTAAGTTAAACTTCTCCTTCAATGATTATGTCAGGATAAAATTATAGGTGAAATGACTTTGGATAATCTTATTTTTTATTTAAACTTGTTTTATGTGGACTTACAACTAATACACATAATATATTCTTTTGATTAATTTCCACTTCAATAATTAGATATTTGTAAGGGAATTTCTTTTAAAACCCCTTTTTAATGTTTCTTTTTACAAAAGTGAAAAAAAAGAATGATTTTTTAATATATCGGCTTTAGTGGGTTTTCCATCATTCACAAAACCTTAAGGTTTTGAATATTACGATATAATATTACATGGTTATTTTGAAAGATAATTTTTCCCTTTGTATGTTCACATAATTCTTTTAAAATAATTGTTTTTTCTCAGAGATTGTTTTTATGATGAAAGCATTCATGTTTTACAATTAAGTTATAGTTATTATGAATTTTTTATGATGACGGTGGGTCCATTATAAACCAAAAATGGTTGGGTCTTTAATATCCGTTATAATTACCCAGGAATTTTAAACATATTATTACATGTTTTTAAATATAATTAACCAATAATTAAAAACCGAATATCATAAATTCCACTGTCTTTATATATGAGTTACATAAAACTGAAAATAAAGAAAATTGAATAAAAAAATTTATTTTAACAACCCATAAATATATAATAAATTAAATTGAACTCTAATATCTATATAAGATAACCTGGAAAATACATGAATAAACATATGATATAAAAATCCTAGAATGTGATTTATCATGTGAATAAATCATAACATATGAGTTTGAAATCATAAATTTATGATAGAAAAAGGAATGGAACCTGAATAAACATAAGGATTCATAACATTTATAACATTGGATAATATAAAATGTCATCAAATAAATGTGAAAACAATGTAAAACAAGACAAAAACATGATTCAGGGCTCATTTCACATAGAAGAGCACAAGTCAATGCTAACCACCAAGACTATTGCACATGGATCATGAGGCAAAGATAACCACCAAGACCATTGAACATAAAGTATCACGAGAATAAAAATTAACCAGTCTATTATAATTATATTTAGGCACACCCATCATAACATGTTTATGAAAATGTGTTCCATATGAAAAATAAAGATAAAGGGTTTCCCATAGAATGAAATGGGTATTAAAATCTAGTCATAAAAATAAAAAATGAGTGTAACATAAAATTGTCAATGAAATAATGGATTTAAATCGTAAATTGACATTCGTAAGGGAAAATAAGAATATATGTTGATATTTTATGTGAAAATTAAGTGAAAACATGTTAAAAGAGTGTTTATGAAACTTTAGAAATAATAGATTTTAGTTGGTTTAAGAAATAGAGAGACATCTAGATGATTGGGGGTCACCTCATGCGACTCCTTCTCTCCCAAAAAAGTGGTGGATTGTTCCATTGGGTGTCGCTTCAATCTACAGTAGAAACGTCTTTGTAAGCAATCAAATGGATTATGTTTTGTTTTTAGATTCTCTATTATTGGTGAAATCTCATGTGAAAGGCGGAAGGTCATCAGTGGATTCAAATTCAAAAAATAGAATCCACTTTATCTATGGATCAGATCCGTCAATGGTAGATCATGGTTCAATCAAAGTAGATGGTATTGAATTCATCTATTCTGGTACCCTATTCAGATCAGTAGTCTCCATATCATGTAAATTCTATTTTTTGGGGTTTGATGTTTTTATTGTGTGGTCGGAATGCTTATTCAGTCGGGGATAGAATCACAGTGGTTCTCATTGTTCGGATGAAGTTGGAGGTCTGTTGCGGGCAATTTTATAAAGAGCTAGTGGTTGGTATTGGAATGGATAAGGGACACTATTAATGGTAGGATCTTAATATGTATGGAGCTCCTCAGGAACACAGTTGACTCATATATCTTGATCTCAGGTCCTGATTTGTTTCTTGTTTTTATTTTGTGATAATAGGATCTTGATTCATTATCTGGGCTTTGTGATTTGGATTTGTAATGGGATTTGGTTTTGTAATGGTTTTGTTCCATTGGGATCTTATACCATTGAATTTTAAGTCTACGTTCCTCTAGGAATATGGTATTCTAATGGGTTTTTCCTTTACCCAGTTCAAAATGGGGTTCATAGTTTCTTTTCTCTTTTTAATAAAGTGGATTTCCCCCAACATTTTCCATAGTGCGGTTTAAGAATGATTTAATGAAAATATAAATAAAAAAATTTATAATATTTTATATAAAACATAAAATTAACCAAGATAGTTTTCATGATATAATCAGTTATTTTATAAATATAATGGTGTCTTAAAACAGATTATGGGGTTCACTGGAAAATGAGTAATAAATCAGGAAGTTCCCTTTAGTCGGGCATGCTTATCGGGAAGAATTAAGAATAGAATTTTTTTTAAACATTTATTTCCACATAAAATAAGTATTATTTGATATAGATTCACGATTTTGGAATATATACACAAAATATATAATATTTTCATAATAGAGAAAGAGTTACCTGATGTAAAATGGGGGGTTTAGGTAGAATCCCATACCTAATGTCTGAATGTGTTCTGCACATGAACTTAATGCACTGAAAGATCAAATTAAATCCATTAATTAACTTATACACTTTTCTACATTATTTTATTATTTATTATTTTATTATTTTATTATTCTCATTTATGGAATTTTTGATGAGTTATAATGTACAATTTTATCATTCAGAATCATTCTTTTCCTAGGTTTTCAGGATCCGTTTACTTGTATACATGTATGGAAAATCAAATGAAATAAAAATAGTTATCCAGAATTTGAATTATATGTTGTCAATAATCATAAAAAATATTTAATGTTATTTTATAACAATTTTTTTAAGATTTAAGGATGATTGATTAGATAAAATGTTAATGATAACAATTTAGATTATTTTGGCGTTTTTTGATCATCATGAAATAGTTTCATTTTATTAATTAATTTCATTTATATATAATAGTTCCAAAACATTATATAAGATGTAGTAAATTAATTATAATCTCTTTTATCCATAAAAAAAGTTTTATGTGCATCCTTAAAGGCAGTAATGTAAATTTTAATCTCTTCGTCTTTAAATGCGTTAAACCAACACATCATGGATACTGTTTTCATTTTTTAGTAAAAAATGAGGGGAAAAATCAAATGATTGTGTTTTTCGCCATTAACATAATAACACACCAATATATATAATATAATGAAGTTATAATCTCACATTGATAAGGGTATTAGAGGATAGAATAAAAAATAAATGAAATTGAAATGAAATTAATAGAAAAATAAAGAGCTTTTTACCCCTGAAATTATCCTCCTTGAGAGCCTCCATAGAGGGAATTGGTATTGGAGTTTTGTTTAGAATAAATTATAATTTACATGGGGGTATAATATTGGGAATATATTTTGAATAATGTTTATAGGCTTCAATTCTATATAGGTGTGTGGAGAAGACGTGGTGAGGGGTGTTATTTAAAGTTGCAGGTGATGAGTGTTTGATTATTTTATTCATTTGTTTGTTATTTTTTCTCAAAAATATTAATATTTATTATTACCATTAGTAAATACAGTCAAATAATAATGAGGTTTTTATATTATTTTCTTACCTCATCCACACATCATCCATGAATCAATAATTCATGTATTTATCCAATATTGTAAATTGTTGTATTTCACTATTCCCCCAAAATTCAAATATTTTAGAAAATACCATAAATATAATCCTAACCATAATTTGATGTGTATAATTGAAAAGTTAAATCTTTTTTTTGAAAAATAATTTTCTAAATAAGATAAATTTAGTTTTTAATTAAAATCATCATTTACTGAAAAAATACTTATTTTAAAATTATAACTGATTTTATTACACATTAAAAAATTAATTATGTTCCCACAAAATTATCTTTTAATAATAATAAAATAAAATAATAATTTATAATTATATTTTATGAAAATATATTTTCTTTCAAATAAATATATTAATTATCTAATTTTAAATAAATATTTATAATTCACAAATATACCAACACTTAATTAATCATTTTCAAAATATTTAATTACTTATAGTCTAACATAATTATATCATATTTTCATTAATAAGATACCTAAATTATATTTATAATTTCATTTTAAATTTTACAATTTTATTGTCTAGTTTCATATTCATATGGTTTATATTACTCTTCCAAAGGTCATGTTACTATTTCATTGGTATATTTTCATAATTTCAAAAAAAAATCCTCTTACTTTTTCATTATTCATTTCTAAAATTTTCTTTAATTTCTCTCTCTAATTTATATGAATTATAAAATATAAAATAACTATTAGAAGGGAAGTTTCATTGATAGAAATCTGGGCCATTATATCCCACTAATTCATTGGGTATGTTGGAAGTTCATCAAGATTGTTATTACATGTGTTCCTATGATGGTTACAATCATGTATAATCATGAGTGTTATGTTAAGAATAACCATGAGGGTTATTTCAAGGTTCCCTAAGGGTTATATCATATGGTAGTTGTTAGGGTTAAATCAAAAGTATGTATGATAATAAAAAGATTCCCCAAGTTACATATATGATTTATTTATGCTTTCTATATTTTTATAGAAATCTTATGTTTTCATAAGGTATGTTATCGAGTTTATGTTTAACAGAAAGTACATGTTATCTAGAAATGTTAAAATAAATTCATGAGTTTCTCATGTTTTAAAAGATACTTTTATGGATTTTATTATACTTTTAATATTTTTTATGAAATTGTTTATGGAAATAATTTGGTATAAAAGGTGATATCATGGGAAATAACATATTTATTTGGAGCCCAAAGTATATTTTTTAAAAAAATAATTATAAGTATCATGGACTAAAAGATTAATTGTTTTATTTATTGTCCCTTGGGGAGTGTTTTTTCCTAATCCCTTGTTTAAAAATGTTTATTATATGGTTTAGAAGATATTAGGGATAAGGATGAAGGCAAGAAGAAACCCATGGCGATTTATCATAAATGAAATAATATTTTATTTTAATGGATTTTATTTCATTAAAAAATGGATAATTTTTTGAAGTGTCCACATGTAATATAAGTGTTTAATTTGTAAGTGTTATTCTTAATTATCTAAAAATATAAAAATAAATTATCCTCATATTTTATGAAATCTAACTCTAGTTCAAACTCACTAGAATATGTAATGCTTAATGTTGGGTCCTTGTAGTTGGTATGAGAGGAGGGTTTAGAAAAAATTGGATATTAAGATGTTTTATAGTGAGGTTTTAATAAGATTTATTGATATTATAATGGGTTTATAAGATTTATATTGATTATAAGTTCAAGGTATTAGACACCCTTTTGATATTTTATGTTATAGAATTTTAGGGGATTAATGATATTTTTGGAGAATGGATTTATAAGGGTAATAGAATTAGTTAGAATGGATTTCAAGGTTAATGTATTATAGAACTTATATGGGTATTGTCTTTATAAAGACCATTTTCATTTTTCACATTAAATTATTCACTTCATGTTTTATTTATGTTAATTTCTTCTGGTTATGGATTTTTAACAAGATTGAAAGAATGAAATCTATCACAACCATATTATCCCTTTCATATGATTTGATTATCACTATTATTGAAAAATATTGTTTAACTTTTTTTAAATCTTTCTAAGTATTCAAATAACCTATGATAAATTGTTCTAAATATCTTACACCTTTTCTTTTCTCCAAAAAATATTATGTGTCAGGGTATCTTTTTAATATGATTTCAAAATATCAACATTACCAACTGTCTAAAAATGGAAATTACACAAATAACATAACCATTTAATTTCTAAAAGTTGGATATAATTTTTTATGATAAAGGTGATATCAAATAAATTCTAATGTCATGATTTAAGGTATGAATTATTTTAATTCTATTTTATGTTAGAATCAATTTTTGTTGTTATTGATGAACCATAAGGATATAATTTTTATCTTGGATTGTTTAAAGGAATTATTCAGGAATAAGACAACAAAAAATGGATAATGGTTTACCAAGGAAGTCAAATGAAGGATGTGTTTATGTACTGACTATGATATAGTAGTATTTTTTCAATATTATGAGAATAATGAAACACTTATGGAATATTCTCCAATATGTTTTGATTTAAAAATTTGGAAAAATGTGAATGATTGAATCGATACCATTAAAAGGTTGTGCGGTGAAAAGGTTATAATTTTTAGGATGAATTCATTTTTGATAAATATTTAAGGTACATGTAACTGTTATGTTTTACATAAGAAAAATGATATTTTAATAATAATTCCTTTATTTTTCATGGACATTAATTTAATGTTATAAATAAAAATTCATGTTTATATTATTATGATTTTGATTTAAATATTGGTTATCAAATTTTGGGTTGCAAAATGGAAGGTAAAATATAACCTTTGAGGTAATAAAAATTATATTTAAGGAAGAAATTCTTAAAGTTATTTTTATAGATTTTCATCCTATTTATTTGAATGAGATAATAATTATATAGTTTTTGATATAGGACAACCCTTCAACTGGGTGACAACTCATCACATCCAGAAAATTTTTGAGTTTTGAACCCACAAATAAAGGGTGATAAGGGTGTATTGCCTACCACTAGCCTATGTGATTTCCATGTTATTATGAAAGTGTTTTTTAATTACACTATCTGATTGATAAGGTTTATTTTTATTATTAGGAACATATGTTTTATAAAATATATAATCGTTGGATTGGAAAATGGTTTTTTGTTAGTGAATAATGTTATTTTGGAAGATGTTCGCTATTTTGAAAACATTATATAATTAAGTTAAATAGAATACAATTATGTTTTATTTGATAAATAAATTTGGAATTATATTTTGGAAGCATATATGATTTTATTGTGAATTTATGGTGATTTAGGTTATTTTGGAAATGTTTATCATATCTTGGGTATTATATGATTTGGGAATACACATTTTTGTTTGAGAATTTTATATTCATCGATGTGATTTATAGATAAATGTTAAAATTAATCTTGGAAGATGATGTGATCAAACCCTTCATATTTTTAGTTTCAAATCTTAGTAATGAATATTTTTTAGGAACATAAATGATATTTATTTTTTGAATGATCTATCCCAAACTTTGTGCAATAAAGTTGATTTTTTGGAGAATATTTTAGTGTATCATCCATTAAAGGTTTATTATTTTTGTAGAATTATCTTATCATATTCTATCTATTTTGGTATTCATTGATTCATAAACATATAATGAATATGTCACTTTTATTTTGGGGATTTTGGGATCTATAGAAGTTTATTTACGTGAATTATGAAAACAATTCATACTTATCTTTTGGAGAAAAATATGAGTTTGATGTTGAAGATGGTCAATGGGAGAAATATAATTTTCATGTAAGTATATTTCATTATGATTTTATTATATATATTAAATTTATTTCCTAAAATATGGAAAAATTATCATTAAATAAAATTTTAATCAGTTTAATTTTCATACTTAGAAATCCATGCCCTCATAACCTATCAAAGATTTAGATTTTTTGGTTGTTAAAGTTCTCATGACCATGTTATCTATTAATCACTATAAATAATTATGTTTTATTTTTCTCATACATTTACATGTTTTCCTACATTTAAACCTAGTAATGTTACCTCATGTTATTTTCACACATTCATTTCTCACTTATCAAGATGAAGTTTTAAAAATACTTTTTATGATGTGGAATTTCAATAGAGGTATTTTTGAAATTCAATCCCTAGTTAGCAAACCCATGATCAATATTAAGATTATGAAATTTCAATGATAAGTCGGAATTTAACATCCCAATATTTTATAATGGGGCACTATGTTCTATGGCATACAATATACACCACACCAAGCTTAAATGGATAGCTAAATGTTGTTATTTATTTGTGATCATTATCATATAGTCATTAAAATGGAAGGTATGAATATGAATAAATTATTTATGAAATAAATACATATTTAATAATTGTTAATAATTTTTTGTTAAATTATTAAAAAATAATGACATAATTTTTAGTAAATTCATTTTAAGACTCGAAAAATATATATTTTCTTCAAATGTGATTTTTTTCATGAATTATTATTTTAATTAATTTCATGAATTTTTAGAAATATATTTTCAAAAAATAAAAATCATTTTTTTGTTACATAATTTCATGAAAATAATATTATTATTATTTTCATCATTTTTTTTAAATATTGATTCTTCAATAAAAAGTGAAAAATGTTGATTTTTATTAAAAACTATATTTTATTTTTATGGTTTTTAAAATTTAAAATTATTTAATGGATTAGTTATAAGTTTTAATTAGTTTAATTTTATTTCAAATATTCAAATTTTGGGGTTTTAATATATATTTTATAGATAAATTTTATCAAAAAACATTTTATATTTAAAAATGGCATTTTTTTTGAAAAAATATTTTTCATTGCATTCTTTTAGTTTAATTTTAAATTAAATTCTAAAATATATATGTTTTTAATTTTTTATTAAAAAATTCCATCTTTGGAATCTTGCTATCCAAATTTAGTAAAAAGGTGCCTTTTGGTTATTAGATGATATGAATAGTAAACTTATTAATTTGTATTACCATGGTTAAGGGTAAGTCGGGTAATTAAAGAGAAAAACAGGATGATAATGAATACAAAATGACCATAACACTTTCCAAAATTTACATTCCTGAGTATGTTTCTTCTATAATCATCCATGAGTCAAATTTATGACTTTTTAGAGCCACTTGGTTTACATTAAGGCCCTTATAGTATTTTATTTAAGGAAAAGTCAAAGTAATCGCATTATTGTTTTCAATAAGTACAACATTTCTAATAAGTGTTGATCTAGAATAAATGTTAAACCATAAATATTATTTTTTATTATAAATGATTAATATTCATCAAGGAAACTTATTTTTAATTTTTAGGGAAAAATAATTACCTTAAATTCTTACACAACAATTATGAAATAATTATTAAATTAAGGTAGAAAACAAATAAATGATATTTAAAATATCAAAATAAATTTAATTTTTGATACAAAGGGCGATACACAGATTCTATATGTGAAAATGAAATTTTCATGATGTAATAAAATATTTGGTTTGATTTTTTACTTGTTTTTTTTACAGTCAATGTAATGAATAGTGTCAAATTTGATAATAATAATATATTATAGAATTAATATTTTTTGAAATTATTTAAAAAGAAATAAAATATTATATAAGTCCAAATAGGGGTAATAATTTCTCAAAACTATCACCCATATTCATTTATTTTCCTTTTTATGTCTCTTTACTCTATAATAGACTTATTATATTTTAATATTTTGAGAAATACCGAGAGTACACCTCCCCTCTCATATCAAGGTAAATCTCTTCCTATCTTATCATAAAACTCTCAAACATATTTGGATAATTAAATATCTAACCAAATATCTTAATATAATCCTTCCCGTAATTCTATAGATTTAAATTTCATCATAACACCCAACTTAATGGTCTTAATGTGATAAGAAAAGAAGATTGTTCAAAGAAGATGTATTGGTTTTAATCGGGCATTTATATTCTTTTTATTCTTAAAAATATCATAACCATATTAAACCATGATAAAATAATAAATAAAGTATCATAATATAATGATATGTTTTTATGTCAGTGTAATTACCTATTTCCATCTCCACTTCTATCAAATGGAAAAATAATTCATTGATCATGTGCATGACCAACTACTGCCTTATAAATTGATGTAATTCTTTTTTCGTAACTGTCTCTCAATAATGGTTATAATTATGGAATTTATTTTTATAAATTATATTCATGAAATATTTATCATTATTTAAAATTAACATATCACTTAAATTCTTACCTTTCCAAGAACAAAAAAATGATAATGTCGTTTGTGTGTACGTGTGGACTACCATCTTCACATAGCAACGTGATTCATTTTTCCTCAATATATCACACAAATGATATATATCTATATATAAGTATATTTAAATAATTAATTTTATATTTATTATATTATGATCATTCTATAAATATAAAATAATACATACCTTCTTTCTATAATGATCGTTGAAAAATGGAAACGTTACTCATTTGTACATAAGATTTACCATCTTTATGATTTTAAGGTAGTTCATTTTTAATAACCATAATTAACGAATATATTTAAATCAATATTCTATGTATAAAAATGATAATTATTTAGGGAATATTAATCTTGATTAGGTGAAATAATGACCCCTTTGACCATAGCATTCATAGCTAAGAAATTTTGAACTTCAGAACTGAATATCTCCAAAGCATACAATGTGAAAATAAATAATTAAGTAATGTTTATGACATGGTAATATGTGAAGTAAATTAATAATAAAATTTATAAATTTTTCCAATAAATTAAATAATTATTCTGAGTATATTATTTAGTAAGCTAAAGAGCGTACATGATGAGTCAGACTCAAGGTAGGGGACTCTTTAACAAAAAAACAATGTTTTAAATTTTTTAAATATTTATTTTATAAATATTTCTCTTTCATGTACATGTTTTTAAAATGATATTTATGAATTTATTTATATTAACATAAATTTTTCAAAAAAATTATTTTTTTAATTTCTCTCAATTGTTTTAAAAAATGAATTAATTTAATGTTCTTCATAAGGAAATTCTTAACTCAATTTCCTTTCCTCAAGATAAACATCTAATTCATTGATTATGTAATTATACTATTATGGGTGAAATGAATTTTTACTATGTTATTTTTTATTTAAACTTATTTTTTAGGGATTTAATGGTAATACACATAATTGGAACTTTTGATTAATTCTCCCATCAATGATATGATATTTGGAAGAGAAATTTAAAAATCAACTTTTTAATGTTTCTTTATAAAAAAGAAAAAATGAATTTTTTTAACTTATAAGGAATGAGAGGATTTTCACACATTAATAATGCCATAAACTTTTGAATATTCCTTTACAATATTACTTGGATATTTTCATATAGAATTTTTTCCACTGTAAGTGCACAATATTCTTTAAAAATAAGTGATTTTCTACAACGTATTTTTTTATGATGCAAATATTTATGTTTTATGATTAGGTTATGGTTATTGGTGAATTTTTATGATGATGGGTTGTTCTATTATAAACCAACGACATGTGGTTCCATAATATCACAATAATTCATTGGAAATGATGGATGTTGACATTGATAGTTATTTTAATTGTAACTATGTTGATTACACCCAAGTATAACTGAGAGGGTTGTGTTAAGTATAACCATGAGTGTTATTTCATGGTATCAATGAGGGTTACATAATTTGATAGCCATTAGGTTCACATCATAATTAAGAATGATAAGAAAAATATTCTCCATGTTTATTATATGATTTATTTATTCTTTGTTTTTTATAGAAATCTCGTGTATTCACAAGGTGTGTTATTGAGTATATGTTCAAATTAATGTTTCTGTTATATTTTTTTTAAAATCATGTTTTTATCATGTTTTAAAAGAAAAATTTATTGGTTTTCCTTTTTACTTTATGATTTCTTAAGAAATTTTTATGAAAATAATTGTTCAAAATAGTGATTTATTGGTAATGAAAATATTTATTTTGATCCTAAAGTATATTTTTGAAAAAATAAAATTTTTATAATTATCATTCACTAACAATTTATTTTTTTATTTTTATGACCCATAATGATATTTTTTTTTATAATATCATGGTTTAAAATTTTGTTCATAGGGTTAAGGGAGATTAAGGACATGGATGAGTTCATAAAGAAAATTGTGAGGATTTATCATCAAAAGAAATCATGATTTATTTTAATGAATTTTTTTATTAAAAAATGGATAATATGTAGAATTTTTCTATTTTAATGTATGCGTTTACATTGTAATATTTTTTCCCTAATACTAAATAACATTAAATTTAAAATATCCTTGGACTTTTAATAAAAAGAATTCAAGTTCAAAAACACTATAATATGTAATTTTTATGGTCGGACCTTATAGAGATGTCGATAAATTGTATCATATTCACTATTATGATGTTATATTGGACCCTAGGTATAAATTAATGTTTATTGAATTGACTTTTAAAAATTTACTTGGAAAAAATATTGATGAATATGTTACTATTTATAAAAAGAGTACAATTCCTTTATTTTATGATCAACACATGTATATAAAAAAAGATTATTTTTATCTATATAATAGTTTATCATTGAAAGAAGGGTCTACCTCTACAGTAATTGAGGTTGATTGTAACGACCCAAAATTTCATTAATGGAAAATCCATCTTGATCCAGTTAAATGTTTCTTTATGAAAAATGTTTTTATAAGATATCAACTTTTTTAGTTTTACTTTAAGATTTGTGACCGTTACTTTTATAGCCGTTTAACAGTGATCATTTGGGTAGTTTAAATATAAGGCTTTAACGAACCAATTTTCTACTCAGACAAAGGAAGCGATGGCCTCATCCAGTAGAATTGCCCCTTACGAAGCCCATTTGTCAGAGCTCGGAAAAGAGGTGGCGTCTTTGGGCTTTGCCCTTGACCAAGCCCAAGCTGAGCTTCTTCAAGTCAAGCTCGAACGTGATCGTCTACGGGAAAAATTGAAGTTGATAGAGATTACCACTCGAACGATGTTATCCGAGCAACCCCAAGAGTCTGTCACCATCGCACACCTTACCCTTAGGTCTTATGCAGCTATTTTAAGGGGTTATGTAACAAATAAGTAGCACCATGTTCATGTACATTATTTTTTTTTGTATATAATAATGAATATAATTTCTAGTCATTTTTGATACATTGTAATTAGTTTTTAAAGTACAAATGGTGTTTTTAGTTATTATTTAATTAAGAATTATATTTTATTAAATTAAAGGATTTTTGAATTAAATAATATTTTAATAAAATATTATTATTAATATTAAATTAATTTTTATTAAATATAAATGATCTTATAATTTTATGGATGAAATTAAATATTTTATTAAGGTTTGAAAGCCATTTCTGTCAAAACCCGTGAATTTTTTGTAAATGTCGGTTTTTAATTTAAAAGTGAAAATTCACATATTTAGAAAATTATTTAGATAAAATAAATATTATTTTTGGAATCAGGACGTCGAAATTATCCAACGGTGAATTTTTCATAATTTTCTGAGACAGTCAAATTTTTGGGAAAAAATTAAATACCATTTAAATATATAATGTGTTTTATGACATCATAATGACCCAATGGTGATGTAATAAAATACCATAATCCTTATGTTAGGCCAATATATTTTTTATCATTAAAATAACGAGGTTTTGGGTTTGTTTGACTCACTTTTCAAAGAATTAATGGAGCCCTCAAGACTTATTCAACACTTTGCCTTTTTAAATTAATTTCCATGGGAGTGTGACTCACCTCCTCATAATCAACCCTAATTTTTTAATAAGTTCGGACCTTGGACTTGTAAAATATTGTTTTCCTCTTTCCTTTTCCAGAAACCATGGGCAAATACCATGCGATGGTTTGTGGTTTGGATTATTTTAATATAAGGGGTCCCAAACCTAAATAATAAAGAATTCTCTCACCTTTCCTATATAAACCCACCCAAGCTCCCACTTCCTCCTCACTCAATGCCCTTAAGGTTCGTCCAACCTCTACCCTACTCTATCTAGAATCCTCTCAAGGTGCCCCAAGCTCCCAAGAAGCCTCTCACAAGCCTCTCTCTAGCCTTTGGAAGGACACTTCCAAGTAAGGGTTTTTCTTCCTTTCTCATTTTGTCAATTTTCTTTAAGTTGTATTGCCCTTTTAATTTCAATTATGAATGTTGGGGTATGGTTTCACACCTCTCCCATACTGCCCTCCTATTGTTTGAATTATGGGAGACCCCTTTCTCTCTCATTAAATGCCTCCCATGTACACCCGTTACTATGCCGAAATTCCGAAAGGAACTTCTCTCTCTTCTTGTACATTCAAGCAATACTTTTGTATCATGAATTTAAATTCCATTTCAATTGTTGGGACATGTATATATATGACATAATTACTTTCCATTACATGTAAATATGATGAGGAACCCCTTTCTCTCTCATCAAACTTTTTTATGAATTCTTATGTCACGCCATTACGCTGCCGAAATCGCACCGATTTTCTAAGCCAATGTCATTGTGTAGTGAATACCATGCTCATTTCTCCATCAAGGGTATTTGCCTTTATGCACATTTACTTATTGATTGTAAAGTTTCATGTGTGAATTCCACATTCCTTTATCGTGGAATAAATGATTATGTTTTATGAATCCATGTTTTATGATCCATGTGGCACACTTATGCATGAAATGAAATGTTTGAGAAGGGTGGGCCCTGATAGCGCTCCAATGCATTGGGTAAAGTATAGTATCATGATACGTCATGTGCAATGAGTGTTGACTCATGCTAATTCAAGTGCAACGAGGGTTTACTCGTGCTTTAAGTGCAATGAGGATTTACTCATGCTCCATGTGCAATGAGCCTTGGCTCATGCTAATTCAATGTTAACTGTTGTTTCCACATTTCCGTGTTATGATTATCATGCTTTATCATGCCTTTATGTTCATGTTTCTATTATTCTCTATTGATATTCCTATTGCCTAACATGTATTTCACTCTTCATGTTATTCATTGTTTACTCCCTTACTGGGCTTTATAGCTCACCCTTTTCTTATGCATGTCCTCAGGTTATCCCATGCAATGCTAAGTACGAAGGAATGTAGTGGTCATGTAAAAGAAGTTTTCAATAAATATGTTTTATTTCAAGTTTAAAGTTTTTATGTAATGATCCTAATCCCCAAAGACACTAAACCTCTCTATCTTCTTTGTTGTATCAAGTGAAGTTTTATGTAATAAAGCATGCTTAAGTTGTAATAAAAAGCAGGGTTGTCATAGTTGGAATCAGAGGATAGGTTTAGTTATTTTTGGGATTAGGAAACCCTAGTAAAGCCTTAGATACAAGACTAAGAATAATAAAAACATCCCTATGTTTTGGTAAATACTAAGTAAGTGGTTTATCAAACAAATACATCCCTGTCTGGATACGAGCAGGTAGAGGTGGCTCTGGCACAGATGTATCCTAGGGGTAAAACCCGAAAACACCGCTTTGAGCTAGACTCGAACGGGAACTGGTGCACGACAACGGGCCTTGCTGCACTCTTGGTTATGACACTCCCGGGGGATATGTTTTGATGAATTAAAAATCATAGTATGAACCCTTATTAAAGGAAAAATGCCCCTAAGAATATATTTTAGAAGGAAGATCATGAAAATCCTGGATTGAATCCTATAGACTCATGAGTTAAAGAGATTATAGTTTATTTATAAGTCATCAACTTTTGTCTTTGGATTAACCTTTATGCGTTACCCCTAACTTTCTTTTATTCCAGCCAATGGCCGGTAATAGGAGAACTCGGGCTATCAACCGTTGTGAAGATCAGTGTGATGATTGTACTTATGAGATGCCCAATCCAATGGGAGCGGGAATCGCGAACTTTGTCACGCCTCTCTCTCAGCTAACTCAAGTTTTGAATAGAAACACTGGTCAAGAGGAACGTTCAACCCCCCCCCCTAAGAAAGAACAAGTCGCTATTGAAAGCTTCATGAGGCAAAGGCCTCCTACTTTTAGTGGATCATCTGATCCCACGATCGCTGAACAATGGATCAACTCCATTGAGAAGATATTCTCCATCCTCCAATGCTCTGAAAAAGAGAAGGTTCTCCTGGCGGCTTATCGTATGGATGGTGAAGCTGATCAATGGTGGACGTTGATCAAAAATACGAAGCCTGAGGAGGAGATCGAGGCTTTGGAATGGAAGGTATTCCAGAAGATGTTTTTCGATAAATATTTTCCACGCACCCTCCGTCTTAAGATGGAAAGGGACTTCCTTTCTCTCAAGAAGAAAGATGAGGAATCTGTGGGAGCGTACGAGGCAAACTTCACAAGGCTTGCACGATACGCTTCCGGCTTTGTCGTTACCCCCGAATGCAAGGTTGACCGCTTCTTTGGTGGGATGAAGCCTAGCTTGTGGAAAGCATTAGCGATCTGTGACTTCGACAGCTATGAGGAAATTGTCCGATGTGCCCTCAAGGTTGAAATGGATAACGGAGAATCAAAGGGGTATCATGGGGACAAGAAGCGGAAGGTAGACTTCAATGCTGGTGGTCCGAAGGATAAATCCAACGGTGCTAAGAAATTCCAGCACCCCACTTGCCAAAAGTGTGGAAAGAAGCACCCTGGAGATTGCCTTAGGGGGACAAGAAAATGCTTCAAGTGTGGAAGAGAAGGGCACCTAGCTGTTAACTGTCAGCAAGAAGGACCCGTGGCTGCGACAGAGGAGAGGAATGCTCCGTTCGAACCTCAACGCGTTGTTCAATGCTTCAAATGCAAAGAACCGGGTCATTTTGCGAATCAGTGAACTAATCCAAGGGTTATCGGAGGAAATCAACAACCTCCAAGACAACAAGGAAGAGCTTTTGCCATCACTTCTGCCGAAGTGAACCCCGACAACGAAGTGGTGACAGGTACGCTAGTTATTCATTCAAGAATAGCGAACGTACTTTTTGATTCAGGTTCTACGCATTCTTTTATATCTCAAAAGTTTAGTAGAACAATCCCTGCACCACCACAAATCATGGAAGTAAAGATGTCGGTGAGTACGGAAAATGGGGCAATCATTGCATCCCATGAGTATAAGTCCTCCCCTGTTATAATCTGTGGATTGAATTTCCCGGCGAACCTCTTCATACTCCCTTTGGTGGAATTTGATGCAATTCTTGGCATGGATTGGCTTTCCTTATATAGAGCCAACATAAATTGTCCGGAGAGGGAAATCACACTCCATATGGAGAATCGACCCCCGATTCTTTACAAGTGTCAGGAGGAAGATGAATCTCCTTTAGCTCCATCATCTCAAGCATGGATATTACTGCCTTATGAGCATGCATATCTGGCTCTGATGATTAAGTCCAAGGAAGAAACCATCCTTGAAGAAATGCCTATTGTGAGAGAATTCGCTGAAGTATTTCCCGAGGAACTGCCTGGTCTTCCTCCAAGAAGAGATGTTGAGTTCTCAATTGAACTTATACCTGGGGCGCTACCAATATCCAAGACTCCATATATAATGGCTGTGGTTGATCTTGAAGAACTGAAGAAACAACTACAGGAGAATCTGGATAAAGGGTTTATACGCCCAAGTGCATCACCATGGGGTGCACCAGTCCTCTTCGTCAAGAAGAAGGATGGGTCAATGCGGCTTTGCATCGATTATCGTGAACTTAACAAAATCACGATAAAGAACAAGTATCCTCTCCCAAGAATCGAAGACTTGTTTGATCAGCTGCGTGGAGCACAATAATTCTCCAAGGTCGACTTGCGGTCGGGATATTATCAAGTAAGGGTGAAGAAGGAAGATATCCCCAAGACTGCTTTTCGTACAAGGTACGGGCACTATGAATTCATAGTAATGCCTTTCGGACTCACCAATGCTCCATCAATATTCATGGAATTGATGAATATAGTCTTTAGAGATTACCTAGACAAATTTGTGGTAGTCTTTATAGATGATATTCTAATATACTCCAAAACCAAGGAGGACCATGAGGAGCATTTAAAAACTGTACTAGAGACTTTGCGCAAGGAGAAGCTCTATGCAAAGTACATCAAGTGTGAGTTTTGGTTGAAGGAAGAATCATTCTTGGGTCATATCATCAAAAGCAATGGGATATCTGTGGACCCCTCCAAAACAGATGCAATTGAGGGATGGCTGAGGCCAACATCGGTAACTGATATCCGTAGCTTCTTGGGGTTAGATGGATATTATCGATGATTTGTGAGAAATTTCTCACGATTGTCCAACCCTCTTACCAAGCTAACTCAAAAGGGAGTAAAGTTTTCTTGGAGTGATGAATGTGAGGAAAGCTTCAAGGAGTTGAAAAGGAGGCTTATCACTGCACCCGTGCTCACTTTACCCACAAGTGGGGAGCTTTTGTGGTATTCAGTGATGCTTCGAAGAAGGGATTAGGATGTGTGCTGATGCAGAATGATAAAGTGATATCCTATGCCTCAAGGTAGTTGAAAATCCATGAGAGAAACTATCCAACGCATGATCTGGAGTTGGCGGCGGTGATCTTTGCCTTGAAAATCTAGCGGCATTATCTCTATAGAGAGAAATGTGAGATATATACTGACCACAAGAGTCTTAAATATATATTCACACAGAAAGAGCTTAATATGCGCCAGAGAAGATGGATAGAGCTCATCAAGGATTATGACTGTTCAATACATTACCACCCTGGGAAGGCGAACAAGGTGGCGGATGCCCTAAGTAGAAAGGATCCAGCAATTCTATCAATGATGAGAATTGAGAAGGATCCAATCTTCTTAGACTTGATGAAGTTGGACGTGGGAATCATAAAGAAGGGAACATCATCAATCCTTTCACAAATGATTGCTCAACCATCTCTTTTGGAAAGGTTAAAGGATGCTCAAAAGGATGATGCAGGAATCCAAGAAAAAGTGGAAGCTATCAAAAAGGGAAAATCCTCAAAGTTTAATGTTAATGAAGAAGGAATTGTGCGGTTTGGGAAAAGACTATGTGTTCCATCAAGTTCGGAGCTGAAGAAGGAACTTTTGGATGATGCACATAGTTCAAATTTCTCTATTCACCCAGGGAGCACAAAGATGTATCGAGATCTCCGAGAAAACTTTTGGTGGGATAATATGAAGTAGGAGATCACTGAATATACATCAAAGTTCCTGGTGTGTCAGCAAGTGAAGGAAGAGAGGCAGAAGTCTAAGGGGATGATGCAACCATTTCCCATACCAGAATGGAAATGGGAGAACATAACCATGGACTTCGTCACTGGACTTCCAAGGACATCCAAAGGCAACAATGCAATCTGGGTTGTTGTGGATCGTCTTACAAAGACTGCACACTTCATTGCTATTCGAGAGGATTTCTCTTTGGATCAACTAGCACGGATATATATCAGGGAAGTGGTACGGTTGCATGGAGTACCACTATCTATTGTGTCTGACCGAGATCCAAGATTTACCTCTATGTTTTGGAACAGTCTTCAACATGCTCTGAATACTGAACTGAACTTCAGTACGGCCTATCATCCTCAAACTGATGGCCAATCCGAGCGGACTATCCAAAAACTTGAGGATATGTTGAGAGCGTGCTCAATGGACTTTAAAGGAGGATGGGATCAGCATCTTCCTCTAGTTGAGTTCTCTTATAATAATAGTTTCCACTCGAGCATCCAAATGGCACCATATGAAGCCATGTATGGGAAAAGGTGTAGAACACCGGCATGTTGGGATGAGGTCGGTGAACGTAAGCTGCTTGGACCAGAAATGGTCGAAGAAATGGTGGAGAAGGTGAAAACCATTCAGTAGCATATCAAGGCAGCCCAGAGTCGACAGAAGAGTTATGCAGATAATCGTCGACGAGACCTTGAGTTTAAAGTCGGAGACATGGTGTTTTTACGCATATCTCCGTGGAAGAAGGTCATGAGGTTTGGAAAGAAAGGGAAGTTAAGTCCAAGGTACATCGGCCCCTTCGAGATTCTTGATCGTGTTGGGGATTTGGCCTATCGACTAGCACTTCCACCTACTACGGCCAAGGTGCATGATGTCTTCCATGTATCCCTCTTAAGGAAGTACATACCAGACCCTTCACATGTACTCTCTTCCGAGGTGGTACAATTAGAAGACGATCTTTCTTATGAGGAGCAACCAGTGAAGATCTTATATCGTAGAGAAAAAGTTCTACGAAATAAGACAATGCCCCTCGTCAAGGTGTTGTGGAGAAACCACAAGTTTGAGGAAGCAACTTGGGAGTTGGAGGATATGATGAAGCTAAGTTACCCACATTTTTTTAGTATGGGAAAAGGAAAATTTCGAGGGAGAAATTTCTTAAGGGGGGAATGTTGTAACGACCGAAAATTTCATTAATGGAAAATCCCTCTTGATCCAGTTAAATGTTTCTTTATGAAAAATGTTTTTATAAGATATCAACTTTTTTAGTTTTACTTTAAGATTTGTGACCGTTACTTTTATAGCCGTTGAACAGTGATCATCTGGGTAGTTTAAATATAAGGCTTTAACGAACCAATTTTCTACTCAGACAAAGGAAGCGATGGCCTCATCTAGTAGAATTTCCCCTTACGAAGCCCATTTTTCGGAGCTTGGAAAAGAGGTGGCGTCTTTGGGCTTTTCCCTTGATCAACCCAAAGCTGAGCTTCATCAAGTCAAGCTCGAACATGGTCGTCTACGGGAAAAATGGAAGTTGATAGAGATTACCACTCGAGCGATGTTATCCGAGCAACCCCAAGAGTCTGTCACCATCGCACACCTTACCCTTAGGTCTTATGCGGCTATTTTAAGGGGTTATGTAACAAATAAGTAGCACCATGTCCATGTATATTATTTTTTTTTTGTATATAATAATGAATATAATTTCTAGTCATTTTTGATACATTGTAATTAGTTTTTAAAGTACAAATGGTGTTTTTAGTTATTATTTAATTAAGAATTATATTTTATTAAATTAAAGGATTTTTGAATTAAATAATATTTTAATAAAATATTATTATTAATATTAAATTAATTTTTATTAAATATAAATGATCTTATAATTTTATGAATGCAATTAAAATTTTTATTAAGGTTTGAAATCCATTTCTGTCAAAACCCGTGAATTTTTTATAAATGTTGGTTTTTATTTTAAAAGTGAAAATTTACATATTTAGAAAATTATTTAGATAAAATAAATATTATTTTTGGAATCAGGACGTCGAAATTATCCAACGGTGAATTTTTCATAATTTTCTGAGACAGTCAAATTTTTGGGTAAAAATTAAATACCATTTAAATATATAATGTGTTTTATGACATCATAATGACCCAATGGTGATGTAATAAAATACCATAATCCTTATGTTCGGCCAATATATGTTTTTTCATTAAAATAATGAGGTTTTGGGTTTGTTTGACTCACTTTTCAAAGCATTAATGGAGCCCTCAAGACTTATTCAACACTTTTCCTTTTCAAATTAATTTCCATGGGAGTGTGACTCACCTCCTCATAAGCAACCCTAATTTTTTAATAAGTTCGGACCTTGGACTTGTAAAATATTGTTTTCCTCTTTCCTTTTCCAGAAACCATGGTAAAATACCATGGGATGGTTTGTGGTTTGGATTATTTTAATATAAGGTGTCCCAAACCTAAATAATAAAGAATTCTCTCACCTTTCCTATATAAACCCACCCAAGCTCCCACTTCCTCCTCACTCAAAGCCCTTGAAGTTCGTCCAACCTCTGCCCTACTCTCTATAGAATCCTCTCAAGGTGCCCCAAGCTCCCAAGAAGCCTCTCACAAGCCTCTCTCTAGCCTTTGGAAGCACACTTCCAAGTAAGGGTTTTTCTTCCTTTCTCATTTTGTCAATTTTCTTTAAGTTGTATTTCCCTTTTAATTTCAATTATGAATGTTGGGGTATGGTTTCACACATCTCCCATACTGCCCTATTATTGTTTGAATGATGGGATACCCCTTTCTCTCTCATTAAATGCCTCCCATGTACACCCGTTACTATGCCGAAATTCCGAAAGGAACTTCTCTCTCTTCTTGTACATTCAAGCAATACTTTTGTATCATGAATTTAAATTCCATTTCAATTGTTGGTACATGTATATATATGACATACTTACTTTCCATTACATGTAAATATGATGAGGAACCCCTTTATCTCTCATCAATCTTTTTTATGAATTCTTATGTCACGCCATTACGCTGCCGAAATCGCACCGATTTTCTAAGCCAATGTCATTGTGTAGTGAATACCATGCCTATTTCTCCATCAAGGGTATTCGCCTTTATGCACATTTACTTATTTATTGTAAAGTTTCATGTGTTAATTCCACATTCCTTTATCGTGGAATAAATTATTATGTTTTATGAATCCATGTTTTATGATCCATGTGACACACTTATGCATGAAATGAAATGTTTAAGAAGGGTGTGCCCTGATAGCGCTCCAATGCATTGGGTAAAGTATAGTATCATGATACATCAAGTGCAATGAGTGTTGACTCATTATAATTCAAGTGCAACGAGGGTTTACTCATGCTTCAAGTGCAATGAGGGTTTACTCATGCTCCATGTGCAATGAGCCTTGGCTCATGCTAATTCAATGTTAAGTGTTGTTGCCACATTTCCATGTTATGATTATCATGATTTATCATGCCTTTATGTTCATGTTTCTATTATGCTCTATTGATATGACTATTGCCTAACATGTATTTCACTCCTCATGTTATTCATTGTTTACTCCCTTACTGGGCTTTATAGCTCACCCTTTTCTTATGCATGTCCTCAGGTTATCCCATGCAATGCTAAGTACGAAGGAATATAGTGGTCATGTAAAGGATGTTTTCAATAAAGATGTTGTATTTCAAGTTTAAAGTTTTTATGTAATGATCCTAAGCCTCAAAGACACTAAACCTCTCGATCTTCTTTGTTGTATCAAGTGAAGTTTTATGTAATAAAGCATGCTTAAGTTTTAATAAAAAGCAGGGTTGTCATATTGATGGTTTTTTTTAACTCAATTCATGGATAAGATGAGTGTAGAATAGTCTATCACTAGGAAATCACAACTACATATATACATAATATAATCTTATAAAGTGATTTCTTCTTATTTTGAAATATTGAATTTTTGGAATATTAATTAATAAAAATACCTTATTTTTTAAAAATTTAGTCAATAATATGTATTAAACTTCCCAACAAAATAGGTCCACCGAAGGTGTCTATTACAACCTAGGTCATGTAATAGACCATTATACGAGATCACTAAATACTAGTAGAGTTTCAACACGTATCGTTTCACTAGAAATTAGATTCACTCCTATCTAGTATCAATTCACATGGAATATTATTTAAATGATGTTGATTAATATTGAAAAAGTTAATCATTCTTTATAAATTTAATTATTATTGATATATAAACATAGTTTTATTTTTTTGTATTTTTTTTGGATCAACTAATCATATTTAAGTAGAATCATCTTCCACTGAATTTTTAGAGTGAAATATTGAATTTTACAAAAAATATTTCATTTTTTATATAAGTATGGAAATAATTAATGTTCTAAAATTATTAAATTATATTAATTATTATAAATTAATATAAACCTAAATCTCATAACATTGTAAACTACCCTAGCCCATCATTTTTGGTTTTTTTTAGAACTACCATTGAAAATTATAAAGTTTTGTTGACTTTTATTTTTAACCCACATAATATAGGTCATGTGAGATTTATCCTTAAATTTTAGTAAGCCAACCATTTTTAAGAAATCAATCATTGTAAAACTGAAGGGAATATAAAATTGAGAGTCACATTATAATTATACCAAGGTTCTTTAACACATCAAATTTTTAGGCCACCGACATGGAATTTATACCTAAAACATGTTCCTTTATTTGTGGTGGAATAACCTTAATTAAATTCAAGTTTGACACTGTAAAATATGAGGAGATAGTGTATTCATTTCTTACAGGGTGTAATAAATGGTCCCAATATATTTTTGAGATTTTTTAGGTAATGATTCTTTAACTTAATTCATGAATAGATAGATTGAAGATGGATGGGACATTGAGGCACTTGAGATATTTTATTTATTTGATTAATATTTTTTTAACAATAATAATTCTTATTTATATGGAATGTATAACATGGAAAAAGAAAAAAAATCAAATCCTTGATATTCCATGGTTGTTTAAACCATGGGTGCTTCTTCCATAATTATAATTAGAAAAATATTTCACATGTATGACTTACATACCTCTATATAAGTCCACAATATGAAAATAATATATTGAATTCTATTGATATTTATCATATAAAGAGAGTTTTTTTGGGTAGGTGGTACCCATACATTAAATGATGGGGTCTATAAATCCATAAGGGACCCAACTCATTTAGGGGCCCTTAGGGACTTTCCCACATACTAATTAGCAAGTTAATGTGGTTACATCAACATTCAAAAGACATTAATTTTTAATATATTTACAAAAGTGTTTTAGAGAGTCTTGGTGTTATGATTGGTTGGTTTAGACATGCCTCAATGATAACATTAACATGATTATCCAATTTAGGATTAACACAATTGTTATACATTTGTTTATTGTTATATAATTCTTCTGTTCACACTTCTACTTCATTGGGTTGATATACAAAAGATTCATGTGTTCTATTTGGGTTTAGAAAGTCAATTAAATACTATCCACTAGTTTTTACAGTATTTAATTAAATAAAAATAACTATTGGAAATATTTTCCATCATTTTATAAAAAGGGAAGTGAATTGGATGTGAATCAGGACAAACCTCATTATGATTTATGATATATTGTAATGTGATCAATTTATTTTCTATATATAATATATAGAAACCATGAAATTTTTCATCCCATAGGAGAATATTTTTCCTTTATTAGACTTAAATTTATTTTTTGAATGATCCTACATATGAATATTTTGTTCTTAGATTAGGGTGTGAAAACTATTATTGATTAGGTTGTTGTTTATTATAATACTATATAAATTATAATCATCTTGGAAGTTTCTGCAAGTTCCATTGTCTTCTGAAATGAATAAATAGTTGTTTATTCTTTTATATACCTTTTATGTTATATATATGGTACTAGATGATATTTTTCCTTGGTCGGATAAAGTGATTATTCAATGTGCTACATTTTATTAGTGAATGTTTTGAATCCTATAGGGTATTTTTGTGGGATTAACACAGTCTCCAATTCACCCATTAAATTATAAAAAAATATTTTACTTGGTTTTATTAGGATAATTGTAATTCCAAATAATACGTAAATCTCTTCTATCGTGTAATAAATTCATTCACCCGCTCATTCTCTCTTTTCATATAGATAGAGAGGCCACTCGTATTATTTTCCTCAATGTTGAATTATACTGAAATATGAATTATTGATAGACGTATTCAAAAATAATGATTGATCCAGATGATAGGATTCTATAGTAGAGGAAATCAATACAATCTAGTGTCCATAAAAGCACATTATATTTGTTGCATCATCCTATTTAGGGGTACCAAACATCATTTCACATTCGGAAGTGAAATGGGTGAGGTGATAATTAAGGTATATAATAATTAAAGGTCAAAAATATAGATTTAGAAAATTCAATGGTGGAGGAATAAAATTAAACCATTCATGTTATATCCTTATTTCATTCTATATAAGTGTAAAAAATATCCACTCCCTCCAGTCAAGTGGAAAACGGAATAAAAATTTCAACTTATGAAATTACTACTCATTACCTTAGGATATGTCTTGGGCGATTTCCTAATATAAAATCATATGATAATACAATGTGGTATACAATTTTATATCCACAAGATATGAAGTCAATTGAATAGGATATTATTATGTATGGCAAAATTTTTTGGTAGGTTATACTCATACTTTGAGAATGTTTCTTCTTGAAAATGTGGATCGATAATAGGTGGTTGTTGATCTTCCTCATTTATATAGTTTAAGTTAATATATTTCCTTGATAATTCTCAATATTAATGTATAAAATAATTCAAATTCATTTTATATATTGTAATATCTCCTCCTGGGATATGAGTTTCACCAAAAAAAATTACAGTGCTTATGTTTAGGGTTCATATATGTATGTTCCCTTATTTTTTAAATGTTTGTCAATTGATAGGAAGTGTAATTTATTAGGGAGACCCCATATCTTAGGTTTTATATTTTATTTTATTTTACACCCCACCCCCATTTACTTCATTATGAGGGGGATTCTTGGTTGGAGGATATTCACAACCTTGATCATTTCCAAGACTGTATTTAGGATCCTTAGTGACCTCAATTTATATAAAATACGTTGATCTATACCATGATTTTCTTATTTCATAATCTGTGTCAGTGAAGAAAAAGGTTTAATCTTTATCTGAATACTCATCATTTTCCCCATTTTAATTATCTATTTAAAAAAACAAATTGGAGTGGCTCATAACATTATGGGCCATGCATTGTTTTACCATTCTATGGGGTAAGTGTTTTCTAACATGGCATAAGATTCCACATGACTAAAAATAGTAAGACAATTCCCTATGATTTTTATTAAGAAATGAATAAAGAGATATATTTTTGATCTACTATCTATGGGGGTGAACAGAGCCTTGAAAACATAGAGATTTATTTAAATTATGTTCCTTAATGAAGCTTCCATTATTTTTTATCCCAAATTAGGTTAGATTTTGGGTGTGGTTCGTGAATGAGGTTGCAAAAAATATGTCCCCCGATGGGATGGGGCCTCCCTCAAGTTTTAATCATTACTATTTTCAATTTCAACATTGATTTTTGATATTGTATTCAAATCTTTTCTAGATAAATGGTGCATTGTTAGGTCCCTTTATAATTATAAATGTGTATTAGGGTGGGTTCTGTATAGGAGATTCACAGAATTTATTGGTTTTTTAGCTTCCTAGATCCAACCAATTAATTATTCTGATGGATTTATAGATTATAGAATCAATTACATGATAAAAATGACCCCTTCTTGTTTGATCACTTGATATTGGATGGAGTGTCAGATAAAATATACTTATATCCTTCCTTAAGGATAAGGTTTTTTCAATGGTCACCACATTGTGTGCCTCCCTTGTTGGTTACATGAAAGATGGAGTTAGGATTTAATTCTATTTATCCAATAATTAATTAATAAGAGGGATGAATTGATGATTTTCATACATCCCCTGGTTTGGAATTTGTATATGGTGGAGGAATCTTTGATAACTCACCATATTGCTCAAATGATTTCTAACAAAATATATTTTAGAGATTAAAACAGCTTTTTATTTTTGTGGGAACCTAAAATATTCTAATCAGAGGCTATTCTAACAAACACCACAAATTAAAACAACTAAACATTCAAAAAAATCACAAGGCCATATTTAAAATTTTGAATTAACAAGTTAAAAATTCCATGATGGAAGCAGAAATCCCAAGGAAGACATTTTCATATCAATCCCAAACCTCACAAAATGAGGTGGGGTTTCCAAATTTCAATGAAATCATAATTTAATAGAACTAATTATCAATGCCTCTATCACTAATATAAAATCCACTAACATGTTTAACATTACAACACATGAAAAAAGACACCATATTTTCATTTTGATACGAAGGAAGTCTTATGATCAAGAAAATAAATATAAAAAATCAATGTCCATCACTAAAATAAAATTTAACTTAAACTAAACCAACCCTAACATGATATAGATATTTTTAAATAGTTTTATCTATGTACCACCAAAAAAACATCAACATTATAGATGGACACCATAGAAAAAAAAATTCACGCCTCCCTAGAGGATATGCCTTCGATTAAACCTATCTAACAACTTACTTATGATTAATTTTTTAATATAGAACCATATAATTGAGTATGGAAGTAATTTATCAATATAATGAAGGATTAACTAAAGTATGGTTGTGAATCAGAAAAGAAACACAGAAGAATACTCTATAGAAGATATAATAATACACACGGAATATATTAATAGAGGAAAACTATGAATTCGAAAGCAAAAGAACCAAAAATAAAGGAATAATAAAATATGAATCATAGAGGTGAGATCCTCTACCACCCGAACCACCAACACAGACCCAAATAACCATGTAAACAGAAACAAAATATTGGGGATGATGTTTTTCGTGGAGGAAACATACTATAATAGAATTAGAGGATAAAAGAAAAAAATTATGGGATTAAAATGAATAATTTATCAATGAAATTACCCCTCAATATCCAAAAAATATGAATGATCCATCATTTTTTACCAGATATAGGGTTTAACATGATGCTTACAGTTGGACGCATAGAGCAGTATGTCGGATGAGACCCTTGAAATGAATTTAAGAAACAAAATTAAAATGGAACTCTAAATAAAGGGTCCATTAAATACATTTAAGAAGGACATAATGAGCCAAAATCAATTGATAGAGAGATAATGAGTGAAGATCTATTTTGGTAAGAGGGAGCACCACTAAAAACCATGAAACAATACACAAAAATGGAATATTTTAATAGAGAAAGATATAAACTATAATAAAATATCGCCATCTCCCAAAGAAAATATTTTAATGTCATTCTACACAATTGAATTGTGGATAATCATGTTTCCTAAAAGATGTAGGGATTACTTATATTGAAAAGAAGGAAATATCAACCCACTTGCAATTTTTATTATGAAAAATGAGATTTACTATATATTATTAATATTTTAATTCAAGCCAATAAAAATGTTTTAAGGATGACCACAGAATATGGAAAAAGTAGGGTATATAAACGTGCTCATTTTTTATAGGAATTGTACATTGATGGGTGTCAAATAACTAATAGACAATCAATGTTAGGTTTTTATACATCTATTTCCACATTTCATTAGATATGGGTTTTCCTTTTATAGTAGAATTATTTGGCTTCCCCATCAGTGTTGGTTGTTTCCTTGTGGATTTGATGGATAGTATGAAACTTACTTAGGAACATTTCTATTCACATATACTTATGCATTTTAAGGATAGAATATATATAAATCTATATCTTTTTTAATATTCTATTGTTGATAGATCATCACTAGCTAATAATTGGTTCCATATCATAGTGTTTTGTATGTTTATGGGTTATCCTGATATATGGATTTCTTTACAGAAACTCGGATATCTATCATCTCATTTGTGGTTTTTTGCATCAACTCCAACTCTGACTCTTTAACTAAAAAGATATATTAGTTTGATATCAATATTCTAGTTATAGTATATATATATATAAATATATATATATATATAATAATTTTAGGAAGTGTAGAATTTACTTTTATGATATGAGAAAAAATCATAAAAGGTTTTTTGTCCTTAATTTTTTTAAGGCCACATCATACTAGGAATCCTTGTGATGCACCTGGGGAATTCCTTTGTGGGGGTCAGTATAGATATTGGGAGGACCTCCATGGTGTATTTATTTTTTATCATAGATATATTTGTCATTTTGTTTAATGTTAACCTCGTAGAATCATATTCTGTTTTATTGAACCTCACATAAGTGGATGGGGGCATACAATATTGTTTCATAATCACACCCATATGGTGGTTTTGTCTTATTTGATATCCTAACACTAGGTCATCCTTAGTTGACAACCTCAATTAGAGGTAAATCCTAGAAGGTATTAACAAAAACAAAATGATATGAAATGAACCTTAAAAATATAAGGTTTATTTCCCCATGGTGGATCCTAGACCTCATTCTTGGGTTCAGATATTTTGGACCAATATTTTTATGATAACCATAAGGTGATCTAGGGCCTTTTAGAGATAATAACAACCAAGAAGGTTTACATCCTTCCTATTTAACTCCCTAGTAGCTATTTGGATATTGAGGGAAGTATCTATAATCTTCTCAAATAATTATAGGGTGTTGTTATTGCTCTTTGGAGATAGAATCATAAAGTGGTGTGAATTAGTGAGAGGGTTTTCCATCTCATTTGATGTCCTCAAGCATCGAGTCATCCTACTCATATTTATTCACTATAATTTTTTTCAGTTTTTAGAGAACAATTATATGTCACATTAATTAATATATTTTCAATCCTAAGAAATTTACTTTGGTCGATGAATGCATTAGGTCGGATATATTGGGAATAAATCACATGGAGTTTCATTTAAGGTGAATCAACCAAAGTTTCATAAGCCTAGAGAGTTTTATAAGGATGATCATTGGTCGTGGTACCATTAGAATTCATGAGATATAAAAAACTTATGATAGGTTATAGAATCATGGGTTTTTATTGACTACATTTTTTGATACCAGAGGATATTAATAAATAAAAAATGATACTGATAAATAGAGAACCATAAATAATCAAGAATAATTTATCAATATCTTTCATAGGTAAAACCTATCAAATTTTATTAACTAATTTATTAATTTGAACATTCCCATGTTAAATTTTCCACCAACCAACTTTCCAAAGTTGGGATACTAATATAGATAAATTGTAACACCCTATTATTTTATAATATATTTCTCTTTAATAAGTTTTATTTCATTTATATCTTGTGAATAATTAATGGCTGAGATTATACAAACCATGGGTTTCTATTAAAATATTATATAATAATTATCACCAAGCCAATGTTGGAGGGTATTAATAGAATGAACTTGAATTATGAGTCAAATAAGGTTTACAAATATATAAAATACTTTTTTTTTATTTATCAATTTATTATAAATGGAAAATAAAAATCATTTCCAAAAAAATTGAGATATTTTTATGAAAAACTTTTTTAAAATGCACAATATGCTTTTAAATTAATAAATTAAATTTATCACTATGAGCGAATGATTTTAATAAAATTAATATATTATATATTCCCTAAATTATTTTATAATTCATATAATATTTTTTATATTAATGATTAAATAATATTAATCTAGTTTATTCTTGGAAAACCTTAATTTTCTAAAAAGAAATTTTCATCACATTTTTAGGATTATATTAAAATTAATTTATACCACATATAGGTATTGACACACTCTAAATGAGAAATAAAAATTCTAGAATTGAATAAATATCTAAATAATGGGTATTATTCTCTCTAAAATTCAAAGGAACGAGCATCATGACTGCATAAAGGTCATACTACCAGATCATGCAAATCGTGTAATCCCTAAGAGGACATTTGATCACATGACCCTGGGAAGGACATGATGATGAATCATGCACATAATATGATCTATATATGATCACATAAAAAACCTTTGGAAATTACCTCTGATCATATAAATGTCATTAGTAAATACATCATGTTCTTTAGATGGAATCCAGATAAACATTGATGATCATAAAGAAGGTTTCTAGATAAGCTTATTTGATAAGGAAATGTATCAAGAGACAAATTCCTGACAATAATTCAAAGCGCCATATAAAATAAAAATTAAAAATTAAAAATATAGAGTATATGTGATGAAAAAGTTACATTATTTGTTATACGAAGGGTTTATGTGCCTCCTTTTATCACCATCGATCTTGCGGAGGTCCATTGGAATAACTTTTTGATCTCTCAAAATCACTCTAATAAGCCTGATTGATCTCACAATGGGCCCCATACATGTCAACCATGACCTTTTGAAAGCCTTCCCAATAGGCGACATGATCTTGTGAATTCCATCAGACATTTCATCCCAATTTTTTGGAAGCCATTTGAAATGTAAATTTGATCATGCATCATATCATAGATGAAAATAGTGACTATTAATGATAATGTTTACATGCTTTGGTATGATCCTATACTGATCATGAAATTATATGATGCAAAACCATTGGGTAAAGTCCAAAAGTCTTGGAAAATATAGAATAATATTTTATAAAAGGTTTCATCCTCTCTTGAAGGAATGATACACTGATTTTCTTGAGAAATAGGTTATGTGCCTCGTTTGATCACTAATGATCACAGAAAGGCCCCTCGATGTTTCATCTTGATCTAACAAAGGACCCCTTTACAAGCCATCTTGGTTTCACAATTGTCCTCTAACAAGCCAACTTGATCTCACGAAAGGCCCCAGATAAGTCTCATTTCAACATATGAAATCAATTTGAATAAGAAATATGATCTCAGGGGAATTCCCAGACATGCTAACCAGATCATATAATGGCACTTTGACATATCGACATTATTATGTGAAATCCATTTTTGTTAAACATGGGACCACAATATCATGTGACGAACTTGATACAATAATCCCTCCACTAACTCAATCCCATATATTCAATATATAAGACTCACAAAGAGGAATATAACCAGGGTGGAGAGGCCTATAAATACACCCCTAGCAAAAAAAATATACTATGACTACATACATGGCAGTGAAGAAAAACATACATTGTAAATCCACACCCTCACAAGGGTTTTCAACTTGGAAAAATTTGGGGACTGACTTAAGGGATCACATGACATGAATATGTTCTTTTTGGGATCATCTTGATGATAATATTAAGGACAACAAGTTCAATATCCACATCATGCAACAGAATTTCCACATGTAAAATTGGTTGTGTGAAACCTAAAAAAAGAAATTTATTGATAAATATTGCGGAATATATTAAGTAAATCACTGAAAAATACTAAAGAATTATGTGAAGATTCACAATATTATTTTCAAGTAAAGGAATCATATAATTCACATGACTTATATAAATCAAGAAACAATGCCATGAAATGTCAAAAAGATCATTTGATAGAACTAAGATGTATCAACCAATTATTTCTAAGTCCCCGAGACATGTCTCCTTATTTATTCAAAGGCTTTTGGACATGTCACCCGTGTCTTGAAAAGTCTATTAGCCTAAAAACATGTAATCCACATCATGATTCAACCTTTCAACATTTCTCCCATGGCCATGTGAAACCCTTAAATATGTCAATGTTGATCACATAAAGACCCTCAGACATGTGAAATGAATCATGCGATAGTCATCTATACATGTTGATCAAATCATGAGATAAAACCCAAAAAGTCTGATTCAATCATGAAAAGCACTACGGGGCATGTCATCCTTACTATACAGACATTAAACAAATTTCAAACATGCAATTAGGACATGTCGATCAAACACTTAGTACATGTGAGTTAAGAACTCAGGACATGTCAGGCAGACACCTCACGACAAGATTTCTTTGTCTATTAGTCATATTTGGACATACCCTAAATTGAAATATAAGATCTATCATTCTTATCCAAATAGGATATGTTGGATTACTTCCTCATGTTCAATCTCTAATGGGCAAACACCTCAGTGCAAGTCCTTCTATATCGCAGACACTCTAACACGTAGTATCTAAACTCTCTAATGGGTTCACCATTCTTCTTTATCCATCAGTAGATTGAGAAACTAATTATACTAAGATGAATCTAATTAATTATATAAAATGGATATGTAGGATGCCTTCCTAATTTCCCTGATGCATATAAAAAATTCTATTAAGGCTTCCCCAGTGCGTTTGTCCCATATTCACATATGGTGATACTGATCACTTATTATACCTTGTTTCTCACATCGATCATAGTTCATGTGGGATTTGGGATTGGCAATGATCATGTAAAATAAATCATAAATTTCCCACATATAAGGAAGCTTCAGTGTGTAAGCATCATTTAGTGCCATGATACAATTTCCCTTTATAAGGAAATCCACCATGGTGTAAGTCTTGAAGGGATTATTTTATGGGTAAACCTCACGGAAATATCCCCCATAGGAATTAATTGTTTTTCATTTCGGTTTTAGCAGGTTATGGGGAGATCAAACTAAAATGACTCTGTTTTTTATAAACAGGATACATAAGAATATTTCCTAAGTATTCAAAATAATACCTGGTGCCTATGTACCTACATATATGTCCAATCCTCATGATTTTAAACTACACATTATAAATGAACTATATGGGTTTTTATTCTTGTTATAAATATGATATGAAGGACACCTCATGAAGGTTAAATCACATCCCTTAAATATCAACCACCTCCCAAGATTGTAGTAAACTTCATAATTCCTTGTTATATGGATTAAAACTAAAACAATCTTCTTATATCTAAGAAATAATGAAAATGGATGAAGAACCTCTGCTGCATACATATGGAATCATTAATAGAACGCCCCATTGCATGTAAATGGATTTGACACCAATCATATTATTAGGTTAATAGGTATTGAATAATTATTTAGTATGATGTACTTCAATATATCCTAAAAATATAATAGATACCTATAATAAGAAAAAAAATCACAAAAATGGTGAGATGAATCCAACCTCCCATCCACTTGACCGATCTCAGTTACTGAGATTCATTGGGTCGGAAACCACAAATGACTTCTAACCATTGGAATGGAGTTCTATACCTTGTTAAGGATGTCAGAGCTATGGGTAGCATCTATGAGATTAAAATGGTTAACCTAGAATAAATTAGTGAACAAACATAACTGAAACCCCAAAATAAACCCTTAAAAGGGAAACAAAATATTAAACCTAATGTGAAGGCATGTAATGATAGAATAACTAAATAAATATAGGTGTTATACACTTTGTATTCTAAACACAAGGAACCACTCACTTCTAATAGAAAAAATACGTATTTAATACAATATAATTTTTTCCATGCATTTAAAAGGGAGGTCAAATATTTTTAAATAGACGACATTTATGTTGAGGAATTATGAATAGAAATCGTGATAAAATTTATCACCATGATAAAGGGTATACCATGTTAAACTATGTTAAAACTATGTGATAAGGTAATAATTTTTCATTCTAATTTTTATTTGATGAATGTAATTCAACCCTTATCACCTTATTCTAGAAATTGATATGTTTAATAGAAAATATTCCATGAAAATTACTAATAAAATATTTAAATCAAATAAAGTTACAAAATATCACTCTCTTTGTTTTAAATGTATATTTTGTATCCCCATAGGGAAAAACTTTTGAATTCATATAAATGAAAAAAAAATTCATAATAAAATTTTATTTGTGATTATAATGTATTTATATTTTTATTAATTATATAATTACCCTAAATTCATTACCAATGGTAATATGGTATTTATTCAATTAAACAAAAAATAAAATAAATAAAATTTAAAAATTTAAAAGTAATATAATTTGAGATATTTACAGTTTCCAATAAATTTTTAGAAGAACATGACATATTTTTAGTGTGTAATTTAATTATATTGGTAATAAAAAAATTATGTATTTTATGTAAAATTAAGTGACTAGTTTCAAAATTGATATTAATAAAATTTTATCAAACTAATATTTTTAAAAATTACTTAAAATAATTGAAATAATTAAAGACATAGGTGGTAATATATGGAATAATATTTCATCTCTTGCCTATTTTTGAGTCAATATTTTCCTTATAATTAAAATTATAACCCGTTAAGAGTGAAAAATATGTTACCATGGTTAATGTTAAAATATGTTAATTAAGGGGTTAGACCATATGATAATGTTTAAAACACCACAAAAACACATTCAAATTTTATTGGTTAATTATATTAAAACAATATGATATCTTATGTTCTATTAAATTTCAATTTGGATTCATTTTTATTGATAATTACTTTATTATAATTTTATATTTTAATAAATTGAATGTTTTCTTTCCCTTCAATTTTAAAAGGGGACCTCCTCCTACACTTATTTATGCCAATTTTAGACATATATCAAAACTAAACCCTAAAATTCAAATTTAAAAACATAAATATCTATGATCTAGAGGTTTTGGTTATTCCAAAATACATACTCTAAGTCTCTTAAGAAGATACCTAAAGAAAGTCTATCGGAAAGGAGGTAATCACCTTTACTTAGTCTTTCAAGTTCATTTATTCTTATACATCCTATTAAAGTGATGAAATCATACTCAAATAATATATCCAGTGTAATATATATAAATATATATTGAGATGTTATTATGATTATGGTAAAATAAAATTCCATCTCTGTTTTAACCAATGAAAATCTAAAACATTACTCATTCATACACACGGCTTACCGTCTCCATGTAATAGTGTAATTAGATTATCATAACCCTTTAACATTGATGGTTATCAAGATGGAAATAATTAATATATATGATATTTTTTGAGTAAATATTATTTTTTAACTATAATAACACATATACCTTCTTAACTTTCAATCATTTGGAAAATGATAACGTCACGTGTGCGTACGTGTGGACTACCTCCTCTACAAAGTGACATGATCCATTTTTCAATTATGAATTACATGGATGGTAATGAAGATGGATTTGAGGAATATATATGTTCTACATGATGTAATAATTATTTTTTAAATGAAAATTATTTTTTAAAATTTCTTTCATTCCATCCATCAAAAAATGAAAACAACGTAGTGCATACGTACGACCGATCGTCTCCATGAATAGTGTAATTAATTTTTCTATCTATAAATTTTAAAAATGAACCTAAATATTTATATAATGAATATAAATGATAATTATATAATAATTTAAATTATACATATGATATAACCATGATTAAATTACAAGGACCAAAATATCCAAACCAGTACAAACATATTAAATGAAGCTGTTGTCATAAATAATAGCGAGTTTGATAAATAATTGTTAATAAATTGGTGATAAGTGGTTATAAGTAAATCATATATGGTTTGATTTATACGATTTTTGGGTAGGAATAGATTTATAATAAATCTATATTTATTAAACAGGTTTTTTGGACACATATAAAGGAAATCATACTTCATGTATGGGTTTCTCATCTGACTTTAACTTTTATGAGAAAAATGTCATACTACCAACTTATTTTTTGGGTAATGTATATACTTCCCCTCTAATATATTATATTAGGAATCTATTTATCTTCATGTTATTCAAAGAATTATTTTAAGTTATTTCTTTCATGGGGATTATGATTCAAAAGATACTCAAGTGGTGAGGGTTTATTTTAATGTCTTTTAATTATTGAGGATTATTTATGTTTAATCCCCCATTAGAGGATATTTTTTTTTCTATATCCATTATTTTGAAAATAGTTTTTAAAAACTTATAAAAATTATCTAAATGAATTATTAAATACATTTTTAACAATGTTTGACTATTTAAAAAATGGTTTAAATGTAATCTTCAAATCATTTTCTGAATAAGGTACTTTTTAACAATTTTAAAAAAAAAAGTGGAAATGAATGTTTTATAACATATATATAGTGAATATATTTTCCAACAATAATGAATAATATTTATTTTAAGATTAATTTACAATTATATAATGTCATTTTAAATAAAAATGTATTCCCTAAAATATTCAAAGTCATTAAATAAATGATTTCATTGTGAGGAGAGTATTTTCCTCGAGAATTTTTCGACAATGTTTTTAAAGTGTTTCTATCAATATAAACATAATTTATTGAATTTTGTTTTTTAAATAAGGTTATTATATTATTTTACCATACACTAAATTTTAACATATCATTTATGATCAGCTTGACTGGGTAAAGTATTGATATTTCACATGTTATTTCTTCCAATATAGATAATAATATAGTTTAAGGTTAGATTATTATGTTGTGTTATTTATTCATATGAGGAATGTATTGGACGTATTTAGTGATGGGTGGGGATCGAAATTAGATTTCCCCTTGATACATTGTTTGGTCTCATAAGGAAAACTAGGTTAGGTTTTGGAGAAGGAATTTCACATTTATATAGAACGTCTTCTCACAATACCATGATGATATATTTTGGATTTCTGGGAATGAGGTGTCAATTGTATCAGATGTTCAGAATCATGCATTCCATCATTGTGAACTCATTTATATATTTCCATGTGATTATTTAAATATTTTTTTATATCCATGGATATTTTTTATCTAGTTTGGTTATTTATTTGGAATTATTTATTATCATTTATTTATAGCCATATTATTCTTGCCCTATTTCTCTTTCACTATACACATACCTTTAATGAGCATATGAGATCACCCCTTTCTTATATTTCTTTCCCTCAGGATACTAGGATGTGATTTATGATTAATATGTAAGGATATTATAAAGGGTAAATAGATGTTCTTGAATAAAATAATTGGTTGTATTTTTTATTTTTTAACATTGATGTGAAATTCAAGAATATATATAGTTCAACAATACTTCTAAACTATTTGGAACATTGGGATTATATTTCATGTATATAATTATAATGTAAAAATATAACCCTTGGATCTAGGATACTAGGTTGAGATATTTGTAGTTGGTATCAGATAATGTTTAATAGAAACATTGGGAACTAGATTCAGGACTACGGAGAGTAGGGAACATAACCCCATTACTAAATTTGAGAATATTCCCAAAAAACTGTGTTTATGATAATGAGATTAGCTATCCATAAATTACTCAATTTATGTTAAGTGTTTCGCTATTTTTTGAATTATACATTAAATTTCATAATATTATGATTTAATATAGTTTATTCCATTATTTAAAAATGGTTCCTAACTAATGTAATGGGAATCCTATAAATGCATGTAATCCATGAAGGAATTTCCCTCATAGGAATGATTGTGATGTTGAAGATGAATCTGCAGCTAGAGGAGAAAAAAATATTACTATATAGGGTAATTTGACTTGGAATATATGCAATAACCTTACCCATATGTAGAAACCTAATGATACACAATGTGGTGTAAAAATGGTAGACCAATTCATGTATCACCAACCTCCATCAATAAATGAGACAATAAATACATTTGTAGCTAAAAAATGATAAGTTCCTTAGAGAATATATTCCATACTTAGTGAAGTAATGAAATGGGGAATGTTTTCATGGTATTTTATCATCTCTTAGAGGATGCAGATCAATAGTGGTCATTGATCCTAAATATTAAGAATAAAGAGGAAATATATATAATTTAATGAATGGATTTTAAAGAACTTTTCTTGGAAGAGTATTTTCATCATGAATAATGAGAAAATATAGAAAGAAAATTCATAAGTCAGAGACAAAATGAAGAGTAAATATTTAATATGTATGAAGAAATATTTTAATGGTTGTCATGAAAAGTTAAAGAAATTTTATAGAATCCAAAGGGGAATATTGGCTATTTATTTGATAGAAATAATCTAATTCTTCAATGTGTACTAGTATCCCAAAAATTATCATCATATAAGGACATATTATCTTATACTATCTAGATTGAGAAATAATTCTCCATATATTATGGATTTGATGGAATGAAAGTGTATAATAATATTGTAGAGAAAAAAATGGATAAGAGATATAAGAGAAAGATGAATTTTGAAATATGGGATACTTATGAAAGAAATACCTTGGTATATTGTTAAATGAAATATTAGTTTGACTTATGTTTGGAGAAAAGTTCTATCATACCCATGAATGAATGGGTAGGGGAGTATCCATCAATATAAAATGATTTAACTCTTAAGTGATAGGTCACTATTCCAACCAATTCCCTAAATGTCAATGGAAATTACAATAAAAAATCCATGGGGAGATGGATATGCTTATTCAATTACTATAGTCAATTTAGAAGTTCCTAAAAATATGTTGAAAGGTTCACTTATCTTTTAATCCAGAATAAAAATTGTTTTATTTGATTCTAGTTCTACTAACTCTTTTATATCTGATGAATTTTATATGTTTATCACATCACCACATCAACGATTAGATATTAAGTTATCAATTAAAACTCTAAGGGGTATGATGGTTGCATTTCAGTTATATATTCCCTCTATAATTATAGTCGGTGGGTATATGATTCTTGGAAATATTGTTAATCTTCCTCTAGTCAAATGTGAGGTTATCGTAGTCATGGATTCTATTTATAAAAAATTATATAGTGATAGCTTATGTATCACACCAATTAAAGGTTCATGAGAAAACTACCCAGATCATGATTTTGGAGTTAGTTGTGGTAATTATTACCTTAAAGATATAGAGGAATTATCATTAAAAAAATGTGTGAAATATATATTAATCATAATAGTTTAAAGTATATTTTCACACCAAAAGAGTTTAATATGTGACAAATAAGATGTATGTATTTGATTAAATTTTATGAATTCTTAATACATTATCACCCTAGGGAGGAAAACAAGGTGGGAGATATTCTGATTCAAAAGGATCATTCTAGCTTATCTATGATGAGGATCACAAAAGATCCAATATTTCTATACTTGAAAAGGATGGATTGTGAAATATTGAAGGAAGGGGTGAAAACATATATTTCTCAAATGACTGTATAACCATCTATCAATGTGGAGATTAAATATACCTAGAAGGAATATGTGGAGTTGTAGAGGAAAGAGAGAAATGTTCTTGAGTTCAACATTGATTGTGATGGAATGATAAGGATGAGGAACCATTTATTTGTCTCTTCCATATAATATTTGGAGAATAATTAATTTTAGGAATATCTTATTTCATAATCACTATTTATCCTGGATGTAAAAAGATATATGCATATTTTAAAGAGTTATTCTAGTGGGATAACATGGGGAGAATATTTAAAAATATTTTTCATGAATATTGGTATGTAAATATGTAACATTTTAGAGATAGAAATATAAGGGGATGGAAAAATGATTTCCCAAACTAGAATGAAAATGGAATAACCTCAGAAAGTATTTTATCATCAAACTCCCAAAATTTTTTAAGAGGAATGACGTTATATGGGTTGTATTTGTTCACCTAACAAAGTTAGCACAATCTTTTACCATAAAATAATATTTATATCTTTATAATATTTATAGAGTTTAATTTCTTAATTATTAATTTTTCATGGAGTATAACATTCTATTATATCTAATTGGGATATGAGGTTTGCATTAAATTTATTGAAAAGTATTCAATGAGAATTAGAAACATAGATGAGTTTTAGAATTGCTTATTATCCTCAAAAAAATTCTTAGTCTAGTAGGACCATTAAAAAAATATAAGACATGTTGAGATCTTTATATATAGATTTAAAATGTGTTTTGGCTCAACACCTTCTTATGGTAGAATTTTATAATAATAACAGCTTTCACTTGAGTATTTAGATGGATCCGTATGAAGACTTCTATGGAAAAGCTGCAAAAGTCCAACATTTTGAAATGGATTTAGAAAACTGAATCTATTATAAAAATATATAGATAAGTAAATGGAATCGAAATATAGATCCATTTAGCAATATATAAGATATTCTCAAAGTAAAAAAACCGTTTGATTAACAAACATCAGAAAGGTCTATATTTTGAAGTTGGTGATAAGGTATTCCTCAAATAAATAACCCTATAAGTGGGATATGTTTTTTGGAAGTAATTTAATGTTAATCCTTATGTATATTGGCCCCATATATATTCTTGGATATATTGAGATAATATCTTATAGATTGGAACTCCGATCGAATCTCCGTCACTTTCATGATTAGTTACTTGTATCTCTCCAGAGGAATATATCCCTACAATACTACAAAAATGGCCAAGGGAAGCACCACATTTTATCAGCGCTTAGAAAAAAGTGTTGATAAAGGCAACTCTTTATCAGTGCTAATTAAAATCACTGATAAAGTGAATATTTATTAGTGCTAGAAAAGCACTGATAAAGTAACACATTATGAGAGATAAAAAATTTCACTAATAAAGGGTGATCTTTATGAGTGATTTTCTAGCACTGATAAAAAAAACCCTTTATCAGTACTACAAAAGCGCTCATAAAGGAAAAAATCATCAGTGCTAAAAATTTTGGGCTTATAAAGGGATACTTTATCAGCATTGTTCTAGAACTGATAAAACCATAGTCCCATATTATAAAATAGGGTGCACAGTTCCCTCTATTTATCATGCCCTTAATCTCTTGTGGGAGTGTCCCCTTGTAACAACTCACCTCCCCCCCTGATATTCTCTTTTTCGGCAGCTACCACTCCGTCGTCGCTTCCCTACTCCACCGTCGCTAGCCCTTCTCCATTGCTGCTGCCCTAATCTGTTGTCTTTTCCCAAATCTGTCACTGCAAGCCTTACTCCTTATCCTCCACCTCGTTCCCCTTCTATAGATCCTCCTCCTCATGAACCCTACTTCTCCTCCTCCCCGTTGGACCCGACTCCCCACGAACCCTACATCAATTGTTTTAGATTCCTTTCGACAAGGTTAGATTCTCGGTTTCCCATAATGGATCTTTGGTGATTTCTCCACTCATCCTCATCTGTTTCCTTTTTTCATATAATAATATTCATCTTGGTGTAGTTTTATTTAGTTAGATGGTCATGTTTTAGCTGATAAAATTTTGGGATGTGGTAAGTTTGGTTTGAGAGTCTAGGCATGATAATGTCCGGATTTATTGACCTCGTCCCTTTATTAACCAATACCCTCTTTCAATTAATACTAAAATATTCAGTTGAATTATTTTCAATGGAATTATTTATCTCTCTTTACCATCACATTCCTTTGAAAATATAAATTTTATTGAGTTTTTTAGTGGGTTTGTCAAAATTTAATTATTCATAAGAATAAAAGGATTCATATTTCTATTTTACCTAAATGGATGATAATTTTTCAAATAAAATGATCATGATTTTGGGAAATAATTTATTTATGGTATATATAAATATTATTGAAGGTATTAATTGTTAGTGAGAGGAGTTATGATAGAAGGTAATAGTTTTGAATAGGGATGGTCAATGTGGTTTGTCTCCCTCATGTGTGAGTTTTTTAACCCTAAGGGATTGTTGTTTATCCCTTTGTATGGGAATGTGATTTTTTATAGAATGGATGTAAGAAACATTTGTGTATATTAGTTACAAGTTTGGGGAAGACGAGGGAGAGTTATTTCATATCCTTTAGATGTTCATGATAGAATTTATGTTCACTAACCAAATTTTTTTATTTCTTATGTTAATTTGGGAAACAAAACCTATGATATTCCACAGCAATTTTGGATAAAACTATGTTATTTTTCTCCCCCACAAACCCATTTGTATTTGGAAATGTATCTACTATATATGTTTTCTCATCAAAATTTTATCCTTGTATTCATTTTATTTGAGTTTGGTTACTATTTTTGGGTTGTTTAATGTGATTATTTTATTATAAATTAGGGTGTTGGTAGGGATCGTCAAAAGGATGTTTAATTTTTTCCTGTAAGGGTTGTGGGTGATAGAACTATTGGTATGGGATCTAAAAAGTGTATTGATTTTGATTGGGGGTCTATCTTGGTTCTGTTGATTTCCAAAATTTTATTGGAAATGGTTAGGCTCTATTAATCTCTATTTTTATATGTGGTTATCTTCTACTAGATTTGGAAGTCCTTTTTTTGTATTTGAATCATAAATAATAATATTTCTTATTAAAATTGGATGGAGATGAATAAATATTAGATAGATGTTAATCATTTGACAATAGAGTATGATAATAGAGTGAAAGAGTTCTTCATGTTTGCAAAGGATCATGCAAAAGATCCTTCTCAAATCCTTTTTCTGGGTTTATGTTGTTGTTATTCTAGACTAATTACTCTAGAGAAGTTAGATGAACATTTGATATGTCACAGAATATATCGTAGTTATAAATGTTGGAATAAACATGCTGAATATGTGAATGTAGCTACCGAATGGGATAAAACTGTGTTTTATGGATCATCAATTATTAAAAATGTGGATAATGAAGAAGACCATATGGAGGATGTGATAACAGATGTCAATGAATATGAATATCATATTGAGTAAATGACAAGGATAGTTGAAGATGAACTCAGGGATTGACCAAAATTTCTTGAGAAGATAAAGAGTTGTGCAAAGATGCCATTGCATGCCGGTTCCACTAAATATACAACATTGTCAGCCGTACTGAAGTTGTATAAATTAAAAAGTGTGAAACAGATGGAGTGATGTTAGTTTTACATAACTACTTTCTCTCTTGAATGACATGCTCTTGGAAGAAAATGAGTTGTCAAGCTGGACATATGACACTTAACGAAATCTATGCTCATTGTGTATGATTTCTGACAGAATACATGCCTGCCCGAAAGACAGTGTATTGTTTTCCAAGGAGAAAAATCACTTAAAAAATTCCCAAAGTGTGGTTATTCCTAATAAAATACATATGAATCTAGTATTGTGAAAGTTATATGGTACTTTACAATCATTCCAATGTTTGGGCATCTATATGGAAGTGAATAAAATGCAAATAATTGTCGTGGCATGCAAGGAAAAGTAATGAATGTGGGAAATTATGTCACCCGGATGACTCTCCTCAATGAAAGAGAATTGATCATGAGTATCCTGAATTTGTAAATGATCTGATAAACCTTCATCTTATGTTATCTACATATGGAGTGAATACTTTTAGTTTTTAAAATAGCACTAATAGTACAAGGCTTGTTATGTTGGAAAATTATAACTTGCCACCCTAGTTATGCATGAAACAGAAATTTATCATGTTATCTATGCTTATATCAGGAAAAAAGTAACTAGGTAACGATATTGATGTTTATTTGGCTCCTTTGATCGAGGATTTTATGTTATTGTGGGATTCAGGTGTTATGTTGTATGATGCATATAAAAGTGAATACTTCATGTTGATAGCGATGTTTTATGGGATGATAAATGATTTCCTTGCTTATGGAAATATTTCAAGCTATAGTATTAAAGTAACTCAAGGGTGTCCTGTGTGAAAAGAAGATACAAAATCAATTAGGTTGAAACATTTATCAAAATCTGTGTTTCTAGGACATCCTAGATTTCTACCTCATCGGCATAACTACTGATCTTGGACGACATCTTTCAATGGATGTTTAGAACATTTCACAACATCATATTGACTAACAGATGATCAACTATTTTAGAATGTAAAAGATGTGAAAACTGATTTTGGTAAACCATTTTCAAAAAACCTTACAAAAATATGTTGGAAAAAGTCATCAGTTTTTTTAAATTACCGTACAGGAATTGTCTATAGGTTAGACATTTTCTTGATGTAATGCATGTGGAAAAAATGTATCTGACATTGTTATCAGAATGTTAATAAATGCCCTTGGAAAAAAGGAGTGAATTAAGGCAAGGTTAGACATGGTTTTCATGAGAATACGAGAAGAGTTGGCTCCCGTGAAGGGTGAAAATCGAATGTTTCTTCCCTCAGTTGCTTACTCTATTTCCCTGGGAGAGTGATATCAGTTTTGAAACTTCTTCAACAATGAAAATGTTCCAGAGAGTATTCATCAAATATCAAGAACATTGTATCAATGAATTATTTGAATATTAAGGTTTTGAAATCACATGACTACCATGTTTTGATGAAGGATTTAATTCCAATATCTTTATGTTGCATTTTTTGCAAGAAAGTTCATCATACGTTAACCAAACATTGTTTCTTTTTCAAAGATATATGCATCAAAGTTTTATACCTATCAAAACTTCCATCTATGGAAAGAGAAATTGTCATCATATTATGTGAATTAGAAATGTTCTTCGCGCCATATGTATTTGATATGATGGTTTATTTTATGGTTCACTTGGTGAAAGAGATTCTACTTTGTGGTCCTATTCAGTTTAGATGGATGTACCCCGTTGAACAGTATATGATGATTTTGAAAGGCTATGTCAAAAATTGAAGTTATCCATAGGGTTTTATTGTAGAGATATATATTGTTAAGGAATTTATTGAATGATATACTGAATGCTTATCTGATGTGGAAATCATTGGTCTCCCGAAATCTCGTCACACTGGACGCATTGCGGATGAGGGAATTTTAGGAAGAGATGTTGTGACTATCAATATTACAGATCGGGAGAAGGCCAAAATTTATGTTTTTCATAAAATTTGGTAGGTTTCTCCATATATTAAAACCCCGAAATAAATTCATAGGTAGTTGAATCCATCAAGGGATGAAAAATGGATATCAAATACACATAATCACCAGTTTCTAGAATGGTTTTGGGACCATATTTTTATGGAGTTAGCTGAAAATCCGAATTCAATTTCAGAACTATTTCGATGGCTAGCCACTGAACCAAGTGTGCATGTATTAAATAATAATGGTTATGTAATTAATGGTTATAAATTCTATATAGACGAACATGATGAAGATAGTTCCATGAAAAATAGTGGAGTTACACTTGTGGCTGAATTGATGCATGTTTCTGGTAGTAAGGATAGAAATATAGTTTCTGTGAATATGTCATACTTTTGAATTATCAAACAAATATTTGAGTTGGATTATAAGACATTCCAATTGCTCATTTTTCAATGCAGATGGGTTGATAACAATAGTGCTGTTAAAATATATGAATTGGGATTTTTGAAAGTTGATTTTACTAAAGATGGGTACAAAGATGAACAGTTTATAATGGCATCACTAGCAGTACAAGTATTTTATGTTCCAAATCTTGCAAACTGTAAGTGGTTGATTATTCTATTGTCGTCCAAAACTACTAAAGGGTTTGATGAAAATTTAGTTGATGAAGATCCTTTTAGTGGTATGTCACAATCATTTCTCAGTGTTCCCAATGTAGATGATGTTTAGTGTGTTAAAGACCACAATTAAGGGAGTTTGATAATTGATAGAGGTGTTAAATCCATTCTACCATAGAAAAAAAATAAAGAGAGTTCAATAAACATGTTATATTTTGATTGAAATATAGATATTGTTATCTCATGTTATTATGTTATCATTTCTGAATTTATCTAATCTAAATTAACTGTTCAAACACTTTTGCAGATAATGACTTCTGCAGGTTTTGGTGCTCCTAAGCTCGAGGCTGAACAAGTATCTCAAGCTGCTACTGCTTCTACTGCCTCTCAAAGTACAGAGCAAAAACAGGTTTCTGAACCTGTTGCTACTCCTAGTGTTCAAGTCCAATAACCATCAGTTCATGACTCATATTCACAAGATTATATAGATTTGTTTAGAAACTAGTGTGATGTATACCTGATGGAAGATTGTACACAAATAGCATGAAGATCTTACTTGGGGACGTGTACAATTGGAGGCCATTTTTGAGAGGGGTTAAGGAGATAAAAAGATGAAATATTGTTTTATGTTAATGTTCTTTGGAAAATTTTAATTGTTATTAAATAAAACATCCATTCTCTAATGAGCCATTTGTTCATTTTAACAGATGTAATTCACCCACAACATGCAAGAATGATGAACCACTTTTCTTTGGGCTTTGGATAATAAAAACTAGTAAAATCTCTAAAATACCATCATATCCAACCAAAATCATGTGTATTGTGTTAATTCTTTATGGGAATGATTCATGGGTAATGTGTGATGTGTAAAAGTCAACCCTGCCTCATTCCTAGGCATGGTGTGGCTGGTATCACTCAAAGTGTCTCTCTTTTTTTAGAATGGATAGAATTTTAAGTGAAAACAACAACTAACATACAAAAATCTGACCAAACACATTCGGATTGTGTTGATACATTTGTTTAAATATCCATGGGTCATTTTTGATGTGTAAAAATCAACCCCAACTAAATATGAGGCACAATGTGGATGGTATCATTCAATGTGTCTCTCTTTTGTTTAAAATGGACAGAATTTTAAGTGAAAACAATAACTGATGTATGGAAAGTGGACCAAACGCATTAATATTGTGTTGATACATTAAGATAATGATCCATGGGTCATGTGTGGCATGTATGAGTCAACCTATCCACAATACAAGTCATGGTGTTACCGGTATCACTCAAAATGACTCTCTTTTATTTAAAATGGACAGAATTTTAAGTGAAAACAACAACAGATGTATGGAAATCTAACAAAACGCCATTGGATGCTATTGATACATTATAATAATGAGACATGGGTTGTGTGTGACCTATAAGAGTCCACCCCTCCTCAATATGAGCCACTGTGTGGCTGGTATCACTCAAAGTGTCTTTCTTTTGTTTAAAATGGAAAAACTTTTAAGTGAAAACAACAACTGATGTATGGAAAAACCTACCAAACACATTCGGGTTGTGTTAATACCATAGTAGAATGATAAATTTTTCATATATGACATTTAAGAGTCAACCCCACCTCAATATGAGGAACTGTGTGGCTAGTATTACTCAAAGTGTCTCTCTTTTGTTTAAAATGGACAGAATTTTAAGTGAAAACAACAAATGACATACGGAAAACTGACCAAATGCATTCAGATTGTGTTGAAACTTTATGAGAACATTCCTTGTGTCATTTGTGACATGTATAATTCATTATTGCCTCAATTTGTGGCACAGTGTGGCCAGTATCACTCAAAGTGTCTCTCTTTTGTACAAAATGGGCAGAATTTTAAGAGAAAACCACAACTAACATAAGAAAATCCGACCAAACGCATTCAGATTGTCTTGATAATTTAAGAGAATGGTCTATGGGTCATGTGTGGTGTGAAAGAGTCATCCCTGCCTCAATCTGAGGTATTGTGTGGTTGGTATCACTTAAAGTGTCTCTCTTTTGATTAAAATGGATGAAATTTTAAGTGAAAACAACAATAGTCATACCAAAAACCCCCTTCCTACCATACACACCAAAAGAATTCATTTTTATTAAATAAACATATACTATTGAAATAAAAAATATTCAAAATAATTTTAAAAATACCAATCATCTTAAAATTCATGAAAATCGTTCCATTAAAACCATTAAAGTCCCCACCCCCTAGACACCACCCCACCCTCCCTAGATAGCACCCCACCCCCTAGACACCCCCATGAATATCCCCCCCCCACCCCACCACCACCACCTTAGACATCCCCCCCACCCCCCACCCCCCACCCCTAGATTACCCCCACCCCCTGGATGGCCTCCCACCCACTAGATGCCCCCCCACCCCCTGAATGACCCCCACCACTTGGAAGCCCCCCCCCCCTCCTAGACACCACCCCACCTTCTGGACACCCCCACCCCCCAAGACACCCCCACGCCCATGGACCCCCACCCCAATGGACATCCACCCCCACCCCTAGAAACCATCCAATCCCTCCTTGGACAGCCCCAAACCTCCAGGACTGCCCACCCACCCCCTCGACACCACCCCACCCCCTAAACACCCCCACCCCCTGGACACCCCCACCCCTGGAAAGCCCCCCTCCCAACCCCCTGGACACCACCACCATCCTCGACAGCCCCCCCCCCCCCACCCACCCACCCCCCCCCCCCTGGATTCCCCCATACCCTAGACACTCCCATCCCCCCGGACACCCCCACCCCTTGGACACCCCTACCCCCCTTGGATTGCCACACCAAACCCTATTTAGACCCCCCCCAACCCCCTGAATTTTTAATTTAATTATTTATGTATTTAATTAAATTATAAATTATGTGTTAATGGTTTATGGGTATACTTTTTGTATGGGTATACATGTTGTATATGTATACTTGTTGTATGTGTATACTTGTTGTAATTACCTTATGAATAATGTGTTAATTTTGAATGGGTATACATGTTGATATGTTGATTTTTTTGCAGGTCATGTTTGGGTGTGCTGCTGCAAAATTTTATGCTATAGGAGGCAAGGAATTTATTAGCGCTTTTTTATCACTAATAAAGCCCCCCCCTGTTATCAGTGTTGATATTTACAATCATTTTTTAGCACTGTTAAAGCATGTTTTGAGCGCTGATAAAGCCCATTTTTGTAGTTCTTCTAGTTCTTCACATGTACTAAACACATAGGTCATACTAATGGATAATTAATATTATTATGAGGATAAACTAGTAGTGATTGTGGACTATTGATATAAGGTGATATGAAACAATACCACAAACCTGGCCAAATTGTTTTGGTGAAACCATCAATTTTAGGAAGCTATCTCGGAACCTGAAGATATGGGGAGTTTTAAGAATCTACATCTATTGGTATTAGGGTAAAGAAATTTAAATTTAAAATTCATTTTAATGGGGTATAATTTAACACAATGAGTGTTTATAATATATTTCTCATTAATAAATTTGATTTATTTAATAACTTGTGTTACATGCAACACCATGTTTAAACAAACCATGATTTTATACTAAAATATTATTTAATAGTTATCACCTAGTCATTACGTAGGTGGGTATGAATAGGACTAACCAAATTATGAAATATATTTAGTTAAAATAAGTATAATATAAATTCATTAGTAATTAATTGATCATAGGGGAAAATAAGAATCATTTTGTATATAAAGAAGATTTTTCCTGAGAAAATGTTTCGTTAAATGTAATGTATTTTTACACTAATAAATAAACTTTATCTCTGTGGATGAATGATTATAATTAAATTTATTTAATATATATTCAATAAAATGTGTTATCAATCATATAAAAGTTTTTCTATGATTGAGAAAAGAATATAAATACTGTTGTATTCTTTAACTACAATTTTCTAAAAAATGATTTCCATTACATTTTTTGTGATTATATAAAATTACTTTCATCCACTTATATGTATAGAATATGATAAAATGGATTTCATATTTATAATATAGAGTCCTAAATTTATTAAATTGAACCCTTTTATTTTTTTCATTATGAATAGAAACTGTGGTAAAATGTATCACCATTATAAAGGGTAAATCTAGAAAACCTAGGATAAAACTAAGTGATAAGGTCATAATTTTTCATAATAATTCATACTGGATAAATTTAATTAACCCTCATCACATTTGGAACTAAATCTAAATTTTAGTGGACACATTTCAATAAAAATGACCTATATAATATTTAAATAAAATAAAGTTACAAAATGTCACACTCTTAGTTTTATAAATCTATTATGAGTCCACATATGGAAAAAATAAAGTTATGAATGAATAAAAATTTCATTTTTATAAATAATAAAATTATATTCATGATAGTAATTTATTTGAAATTTATTGATTGTATAATTATAATAAATTATTGAGAAAATCTAATACAGTATTCTTTCAATTAGTGGAAAATTAAAATTAATGATGTTAAAAATAATTAAATTGATATAATTTGAATTATTTACTATCTATAACAAATTTTTCAAATAATTTGACATATTAGTAATTTTTAAATTAATTATATTTTAAATCAAACTTTTTCTTGATGTATTTGAAGTCAAATTAAATGAATAGTGTCAAAATTGACATTAATGAAAATTTATCAAAATAGAATTTTATTAAATTGTTTAAAAAACATGAAAATATTGAATTTCGAAAAAAGGTGGTAAGATATGGTCTAATATTTCATCCCTTATCCATGCATGAGTCAATATTTACCCATGTAAAATTATAACCCTTTAAGAGATAAAATACATTACCATAGTTAATGTAAAAATAGGTTAACTGAGGTGAAAAAAATGATAATGTTTAAAACACCAAAAAATAGTCCAATTTTTATTTTTTCATATTATTTAAACCATATTCTACCAAAGGTGAAAAGAAATTTCCATTTTTATACATCTGGACTAAGAATAAAATTATTGTTGTTTATTCTTTTAAAAAAATTCTATAAGAGTTCCTTACCTAAATTATAAAAGGCCATCACCTCTTTCACTTCCTGACCCCACTTGTATCCATCTATATTAATAATAAAAACCCATTACTCATCTAAAAATTATTATATATGTTATATAGGTTCTGGGTATTCAAAAATACATACTCTATGTCCCTTATGAATTGATCTAATGGAAGTCTACTGAAGAATAGGTAATCATCTTTACCAAGTCTATAAAGTTTATTTATTATTATAATTCCTGTTAAAGTGTTTTACCAATTCTATGATAAAATATCCAATAAAATAAATATACTGAGATGATATTATGATTATGAGACAAACATATTTCATCTCTGTCCCGTCCTATGAAAATTGAAAACATCACTCCGGCATATGTACGATTTACCGTCTCTACATAGCGGTGTAATTATATTTTTCATCGCCACATCCTAGGGATAAATATAAAGATATAAATAATGAATATATATTATATTTAGGAAATTATTATAATTATATATTTAAAATATCTTATATACCTTCTTACCTTCCAATCTTTTGGAAAACAATAACGTCACATGTGCGTGTGTGTTGACCACCACCTCCATGAAGCGATGTGATCCATTTTTCATTTACAATTTACGTGGATGATAATAAGGATGGATTTGATGAATATATTTTATTTATATGATATAATAATGATTATATAAATGTGAATTATTATTTACATTTCTTTCATTCCATCCTTCGAAACAAGAAAACCGTGTTCACGCATATGTACGACCTACCATCTCTATGAACGATATAATTCATTTTTCAATCTATAACATTAAAAAAGGAACCAATATATGTATTTAATTAATATAAATTATAATTATATCATGATTAAAAAATATATTTTACATAACCATGATCAAATTACAAGGACTAAAACTACTAAACCAAAACATACAAGAAAAATGAAACAGTTATCACTGAGAATAGTGATTTTAATAAATGATTTTTAATAAATAAGTGATAAAGGGTTATATGTAAATCATATATGGTGTTATACAAAATAATATCATCCTATAATAGGTTTCTGTTAAAATAATATTAAATATATTTGGGTTTCATACATGTGTGAAAGAAATCAGACCTGAGATAAGGGATTCTCATCTCACTTTTACTTCTGAGAGACATATGCCATATTCTCAACTTACATATTTAGTGTGGTGTATATAATACCCCTTGGAAATATTATACCATGAATATATTTTTCTTATTGTTATTTTATGTTTCCTATTAATTTATGTATTTCATTGGGATTATTATTCAATAGATAACTACGTGATTAGGGTTTATTTCACAATCTCATAATTATTAGGGATTTTTTATATTTTAATTCACCGATGGGGGAATATGTTAACTCAATATCTATGTTTTCGTAAAATATTTCAAAAAAAGATTAAAAAGTTATCCAAATTATTTTTTAAACACCTCTTTATCCATGTTTTACTTTTTACAAAATGGTTTTAATGTAATCTTATTATCGTTTTCTGAACAGTGTACTTTTTATAAATTTTAAAAATGTGTAAAAGTAAGGTTTTTTTAACTATAAAAATTTAATGACTTTTCCCACAATCAGGAATAATATTTTATTTAAATATTATTTTACATTTTTATATGTTTCTTTTCAAAGAAAATTTCTCCTCCAAATTGGTGATTTCTTTAAATACGTGATTTTAAATAAAAATGGTATTTTCCTAAAAAAAATCCAATGATATTTTTAAACTATTTTTATCTATGTCAACATCCTTTACTGAATATTATGATTTACTATGCTTGTCATCTTATTTTACCACACACTATTTTTTTATGGTTTATAATATGTTTGACTAAGGAATGTATTCATATTCTGTAAACTAGTTCTTCAAATATAAACAGTTGTAGATTTTAAAGGCAGCTGGATATATTGTGTAATTTATTCATTTTTGGAATGAATTGGATTTACTAAGTGATGGCAGAGGTCTAGAATTACATATCCCCTCAATTCATTAGTGAATACCATGAGACAAACGTGTTTGTATTTTTGGCGAAGTCTATTCCCATTAATATAAGATGCCTTGGAATGAGGTCGTGTCATTATGTTTAGAATGTCTTAGCATGAGGAATCGATGGTATGTTTTAGATTTCTGTTATTAATCATCCCATAATTTTGAAATAATTTATTAATGTAAATATGATTATTTGAACAGTTTTCATTTCCAGGGATAATTTTTATCCCATTTGAATATTTATATGGTGTTATTTGATTTTCATTTATTTATGGTCATATTATTCCTTTCTTATTTTGATTTTGTTGTACACATAACCTTAATAGGAATTTGAGATCACCCCTTTCTAGTGTTTCTTTTCTCTGAAATTCTAGGAAGTGTTTTATGATTAATACATTGGGATATGTTAAAGGGTACAATGATATTATCAACGAATATAGTATGTTGAATTTTTTTATTTTCAAGTGTAAATTTGAAATTCAAGTATGTATTGAGTTCAATAATAGTACTAATCTATTTTTTTCATTTGGGTATCTAATTCTAATATAGTAATGTAATCACTGGATCTGGGTTACAATGATTGAGGTATTTAAAAAAATAATATTTATTCTTGTATTTTATACAAAAACTAAATGGATGGACAGTCATCTCATCTCATCGGGGGGGGGGGGGGGGGGTCTATTGTCTCGTCTGTGAAAATTTTATAGATTAGTCATATATTCATGAAATCAACCATCATAATAATAGTCATTCATTTTACATTATTGACCACCTTAGTGTGTAAAAATATAATTAAGAAAGGCTTTGAACAATGGAGACATTTAATGAATTATGAAATTAAATTAAATCATTTAAATCTCATGAAATTTGGAATCTTTTGGTCATATGTGATGATGTATATACATATGATCACCAAATAGGGTAAATCCATATAAGATGTTACACAAGAATTTAATTCCATATAGGGAGGAATTTGGATCCACTGTCTCATCACTAGAGAGATTGAGAGTTCATTAGATATTCACCAGCAGATTGATCAATTACTTAATCACTAATCTGAGGGTTTAGACGAGGTACCCATTATAGAGGGTACAAGATTCTAGGGATTATAATATAGTTTTACACTTCTCATATGGGTTAAATTAGTGTTTCACTATATCCATGAAGTCAATGTGATTTAATTTACTTGTATATAACATTATGTAATATATTTTACATACTTAACCTTAGTATAGTGACAAGTAGGGTTGAACCCATAAATAATGTTTATGTGTGATCTAATAATTAATAGCTAGTATCAAGATTAATTTTTCAACTGATCACAAACCCTCCCTTCTTAATTGAAAATAAATCATCATATAATGTTTATTTATTAAAAATGTTTCTTGAACATATTTGAAAATAATCAAGGCCAACTAGCATTGTTCTTTTATCATTTATGAATTTATTCTAGTGAAGATATATATATAGAGGTTTAACTGTTCAATCCAGAAAGTAATGCAATAAATTAGTAAATAAATAAAATTACATAAATCATATTCCACCTGAAAATATAATCCAATAATCATTTTAAATTTTAATAAGTAAAAAAATCTAATAAAAAGAAGAACAAAAGTAATGAATGAAATAAGATTCCCCCTTCTATCTAATTTAACTCTAGAATGTGCACCATAATAATCTCTAGATCAATAGGAATCTAAAAACCCTCATGGTGCTGATTCATAGTTCATTCAACTGATCACTTGGATGGTCATTCTTGAACTACCACCACGTATACCACTTGACCAAACTATATCCCACATCAACTTGAGCAACAAAACATCCACAAACCATGTAGTTGTGAGCTGATATCCTTCTCCCTTAGATGCCTAATTTCCCATATTATACAACAAAATGTATTCCTATAAAATTAAACCATCATCATCACTTATATACATTATCTTGATCGTCTCTATATCATGAAACTAGAAATGAGTTTCTAGGCCCATACGACTGCCCGAATCGGCTCAGCATCAGTTGAACTCTTCATTAATGGTCCTCCTGGGTTTAAGCCCACTTGATGTCATTAGACAACAGAGCAGGACTCTGATTCAAATAGTGTAGTCTTCGACTATTGGGATTTTATAGGTAAATGGTCAAGAACCTATTGTGAACACACCCTCAACCTTTAATCTATAAAATTCAGAAGCATCGAGGTCCTTTCATCTTTATATACTCAATCATTTAAACTAAAAACAACCAGTGAACACATGTATTCGATCCCCACATCCAATTCACAGATCATTATCATCTTTTTTTCATGGAACTCAAGTCATCTTCTTTATGATCAACTGATGATTTAGTTCTTTTGTTAAGGCTTGAATGATAGATTCTCTAGTGGAAGAGGGTCAAATAAACATTAGAGTATCTCCAAATGAACACTTCAAATTGAATAAATTTTAAATCAAAATTAAGTATACGTAATGAATTATTCCCCAACCCATTTACTATACTTTTTTTGAATTAAACTATACATGATAATTGAAAACTAATTTGTTATTTCAAATAATGAAATTTAAATGAATATTTTAAATGGAAAAAATTAATAAAATCAAAATTTTGTTTGAAACTTCTAATGTGATTCACTATAGCTTCCTGGGAATATAGCACAACAACTACCACTAGGTTAGAGAAGGAAACCGGTTTCATTTTAGCGTTTTCACACTAAAAAAACACAAGTTGGAGCTGATCTTAAAAAGATGTGTGGGAACCTTGTGAAGATATCCTGAAACTTATTAAATTCTATAAGCCCTATATTGCACAAAGTATGGGACTTACCCAAAATAAACAGTAATTTTTTGGGAAAAACTATCGGTTGGATGGACTTATCCAAAATTTTCAACTTGGGGGAACCTTATGAAATTTTAATGAACCTCAGGACTCATCCAATTATTCTTCTTTAAAAATTAATTTTACACATGGTATTTGTAAATGAACTCTAAAAATATAAATAATCTGAATTCAATGATAGAAAAAAACATTAAACATAATAGAAATATTTAAATTCTAGATTCCAAAATATGCATTAAAAATGTACTACAAGAATTGATATCAAAGATAAAAATATGGAAATTTGAAATAGTAACTCAAAAATATATAAACATTTTACCAAAACATCCAAAATATTATTTCAACGAATGTAACAGAAAAATCAAGGAATTTTTTTATCTTAAAATATTTTAAATTAAATTAATATAAATACATATATTTAGGGAAAAATTCAACATTTTTCTACAAATATTCAATGATTTTTATTTTAATTAAAAAATTAATATGGAAAAATTATTTATCAATTAATGTATATTTATTCTTCGAGAACATATGAATTCCTTAATATAAATATAATAGATATTTATTAAATTAATTCCAAGTCAAATTCCTCAACACTTAATGTATTTCATGTCCTCAAGTTGTAAATTCATCAAATTTCATGACTTAAAATGCATCAAAAAATGAAATATTTATCATTCATACAAAGAGGTGATTTTCAATTGTTTCCCCCCATAATCATTTTCAAAGTTTAATGGATGATTAATATCTTAAAAGGAATGGTTATAAAGAAAATATAGTTTCTTATTTTTAAAACGATGATTGAATTTGAAAAATTTTATAAAAATATAACCAACATAAATTTTCATTCAATTATTCTTATAAACATATCACTTTATATACAAAGAAAAAAATACATATTTTAATAGGTCACCATTATTTAACAAAACTGATGGTTGAGTAAGTTTAAATAATTAATGTGACATCATAACTAAAGTCTTCAAAAAAATTTAAAAACTTACAAATCTCTACTAGGATAATGAGGTCATTTTCAGTTCATTTGAAAGAATTAATTTTTTTAAATATAATTAATAAATAAAAATTCAATTAAAATTGTTAAACATACAACCATATTGAAAAAAATTCAAGAGGCCAGTAAAAATATTTTACCTAATTGAAATATTGAAAAAATTAAATAGAATTACCCCATACAATGTGTTAAAAAAATCTTTAATCAAAAGAACAACATTTAACAACATTTTTTGAATACTCATGCTTAATAATAGTCAATTTTAAAAAACAATTGTTTAATTTTTAAGTGTATTCATGAAATAATATTAAACAAAAAAGTGAGACCTTTCACCCACACTTATAACCAAATATATTCCTTTATGTTGAAATTAAAGGTGGAAGAAAAAAATAATTTCTTTTTCAACAATGATTTCAATTAATTTGTTTAAGAACGTGTACATGTGTCACAAAAAGACTCAAAATAATATGTTGACACAGTTTAAAGAAATTTTCCAAAGGAAGTCTCAATATGTATATGAATTTTATTCATTAAAATAACTACTAAATTTTCAAGAAATATATTAAAAATAGTATTTAAGAAATGTTTCTAGTAATAATATCCTCTTTCACAATAACTTAAAAATTCTCATCCAATTAAATATGATTTTAAGGGTTCTAATACAAGATTCTTGTTTTGATTCTAAATTTTTTTTATCTAAAAAGATATAATCAAGTTATAAAACCATCAATTCTAGACTAGATTCCACATGAATTCATATTCTAAGAGTTAAAACAATCCCCCAACATATATTCAAGAATACAAATACTTTTAAAACATATTAAATAGATTATAAATCAACATTCATGTAATTATAAATTGTTTAAACCGAATTAAAATTTAAAATAGGATGAGAAATATTTGGACGAAAACTCCCATGATAATTGGTTATTATTTCTTATAGATCATCTAAAAGACTAGTCTCTATAAAACATGAAGCTCCACTTGGTATCTCTATTAAAGTACTTATAAGAGTAAATTATATCAACCATTGTATTTAATCAAAAACATTAATAATGTAAAACCTAGTAAATAGTATGATGATGTGGACATGATTTTGCATTCCAATTATGAAAGAATTTACGATTTAGTCTATAATATGGTTCTATTTTAATAAGGGAAGAGGTACCCCATTTCTTATAATGACAGTATTTTGTATAGAATACATGGGAGAAGTACTTTTATTTAAAATAAAAACAAAAAAAATAGTTATTTAACCATGGATTTACTCACATTCAGTAGTATGTTTGTAGTCTTTAACCAAATATTCTCCCTAAAATCTATCCACGACAACATAAAGGGTACGATTTCTTTAAAAAAATATTTCACATTTTTTAGGGAGATATCATAATCTCTTGATGTTTCTAAAGTATTAGTACCAAATAATTTTTTACAGAAATATTCCATGTTCGTAAGACTAACTTTTATATACAAATATTTTCCACTACACAAAACTTTCACAATAATAACCTACAATATAAGGAATTAGTTGAAGAAAATCACCAAGACAACCATCATCACTCTCACAATGTTCCACCATATATGACGAATCTGAATATTTGAAAAATAGTGATAGAACTACTGAAACTGATTTATCATTTCTAAAGGAATAATTTTCATAGTTTTTTACATCATTTGAAGAAGAAGAAGTATCATCATGCTCTCCCAAGAATTTATTAAGTCTAAAGACTAAAAAACCAAATTCATAATTTCATTCATTCTCTTGAATTCTATCCATAATATCTTTTTTGAAACTCTATAATTTTTTGGACGACTTTTTAACAACATCAAAATATATACAACTCACCTAAAACTTTTTCCCATTGTTGAATCAATAATTTTCAGATGTGATCCATACTATAACAGAATCATATATATTAGGATGAAGGATTTAATGATGTAAATCTAGATTGTGTACAAGGTATATGAATTTCTTACAAATAGATATTTATGTGTTTTGGAAAAAAACTAATATACATTTTCCACATAATAACATTGTTCATGTGGAATAACTTCATGATATATAGAAATAATTTTCCTAATTCATCTCTCAGGACTCCCTAATCTTTCTCCCTCATTCATGGATGGAATAAGACTAAAAAATAATTAACTCTAAAGTAATCATGAATTGACCTATGAATTATTTATCCAAAATATTAATGTGTATACTTCTTTAGTTTTTGTTTTAACAACCTCATCAACCACAACCATCAGCTTTAAGCTCACCTCTAGTGGGTATTTTCTAAAAAAATGAATTCTTTATGATCATAACTATCATTAAAAATGTTTTTCCCTTTTAAGCATTAATTAAAACACCCCTAGTAGAAGGTAATGGTCTTATTAGTTTTATTATAAACAATTTTCACAATAAATTTCTATAAAAAAGAAATCAATGGGTAATATGAGATTCCCCACACTAACGAGTAGGTTATCCACCCTTCTAATGGGTCATTTGATATACATATCAAACAAAATTAGTGATATAGGAGTGAATTTAATCCCTAGAAGACCCAATTATAGAAACAACGAGTAAGGGATAAGGATTAAATGTGCTCATAGATTTCTCATGTAGTTTGGTTCAACACATTATCATATTTTTGATGGTGTAACAAAGCTTCTAGAGTCGTGTAATATTGTAGGAAATTTCTTTTATAAGACAACAATACATCCTTAAAATATGTTTATTGTGAAAATTTCCTATATATTCATCTTTTCACCCAAAAACCACTTGATAAATTTCTCATATTATGGAATTATGTTTAAGTACCCCACCAATTCTATGTACACGTGTAATGTTTTAAAAATATTAATGAATTTGAGATAATTTGGTTCATAATTTTTCATCTTAACTCTTTTAGGGAAGGGGATATGTGGTTCAAATTGATGTAAACTAGGTTGTTCCAATAGTGTTTCCTCATCTACAACCTTCTTAAATCCTACATTGACCATTTTTTGTATCACCACAAATATTTATTTATTTATTTAAATTGGATAATTAAGTTACATCTTAGTATATAACAATCTTTACAAATTTAAACCCTATTATTATTATACTTTTCATTCTCATAATCACTTAAATATTCTATCACATCTCATCTTGGTTGTATACTAACATTTTATTGAGTTCTTGGACAACTTATATTGTTAAAAACATCAGATTTTCCTTGGGGTTCACTTATATTGGGCTACACAGCTTTCCCATATATCTAAAGGACAAGTCACTCTCCAATTTTTCCATTTTATATTCTAGATTTCTGAACCTAGAAACTATATTATCTTTTAGTGAATAAAAATTACTAAATATTTTCCACATCATCCCCTATAGTCCCCCTTGATAATTAAAAAAATTAGACTAATTTTAGTATTGAAAATGAGGTCTCCGCTACTATGGGACTCTCGTGGTAATATCTTGTTTTCAAACTCCTTTCTCTTTCCAAGACAATTTTGGGTTGTTCTTGTACTTAGGGTTATACTTTTTTGAAAATAGATCACTATTACTCTACTGTCTAGCCCTAAAATCCACAAAATAGGAAAAAAAATTCTACTCTATAACTAAATAAAATTTAAGACACCAAGTCCTTATATTCCAAATGTCACACAATGATTATATTTTTTCCTAAGTGAAATCTAATGAAAATTATTAAAAACTCCACCATCTTTAGTATTTGACTCCCTTCTATGGATAATTATTCTCATAAAATAATGATGTTTTGAGTTTTGATCAATTTTATTAAATATTTGTTTTAGTTTATCAGTTTTCATAACCATATGACTATCAGAAATGATTTTTTATATGGAGTGGGACCATTTTTAAAAGTGTCCATCAATAGATTGGGAGAAAGTTGATTATTGGGTACCACCTAATAATCTCTATAATCCTATCCCAAGTTTTATGAAAAATTTATCCCTCAAAAAAGATAATCTAAGTGTTTTTTCACTTGTCAGTGAAAATGTTCCAAGGATAAGATATCATAAATAATGAATTAAAACCCAATTTACATGTATCGAATATATCTTCATCTAACTCCCGAAACTGTCTCTAGCATATTCCCTTAAAATTTTTTGGAAATAATCTCAAATTCTTATCTTTCTTAATAAATCCATATAATGGTAGATGTTTAAAAAAATTAAAAGTATTTAATGTAGTCCAAGGATTATTTATTGGGTATGCTATTATAGAAAGGAAATATTTAGAGATACAATTCCATTATTTCCTAATTCCAAGACCTATGAGAAAATTGAATACATGAAGGATTTCTTGAAACAATACATAGTTAAAACTCCCAGGTGTGTATTCTTTGGTCCACTCATAAATACTACATATTATTAGTGCAATATTCACTACATAACATAAAAATACATTCCATAACCATAATGGTATAGTGTCATTGGAAACATTGAAATATAAAAAACTAATACATAAGACATCAAAATCAGTAACCATTAGGTACATCAGAACTAGCACACATCTTAGACATATCATACTTAAAACGTTTCTTCATAACCTTGGGAAATGAAACATAATAAAGGGGAGATTATATTTTTAGTAAGGATAAATATAAGATATATCAATCAATGATCATAAATGAGAATATTATATGTATAATGATTTGATAAAAATATCAAAATATACAAAATTCAAACCCGATCACTTAATGACATTTAATCACAAATTATAGACCATTTCTTAATTTTTGAGTGTTGTCCTTACGCAGGGTCCATGCTAATATTCCCTATATGATTAACGTTTTATTAGATGTCTCCAAAGAGACAACATATTTTTATTCCCTAATCCATAAAAGGGTGCAACAATATTACTTCATAGGAGGTCACTCATCCAGCTTGAATAATGGCATAAGAAAATTTCATACCATAATAAAGATGTAATAAGAGATTGAAATCCTCAATAATCAATCTCATTCCTTGATAACATAACAAAACATAAGAATTATTCATAAGTTTGTTCCATTCATAGAAACATATAAAATAATATCTATTTCAATGATCACTTTGAAGACTTTCATTGTGTGTTATATTCACGCTCCATTCAATCGTTCCCTTAGTCAAGATTCTCTCACACGACTATTTTATTAGACAAAGTCCCTTATTGATCTCATTTCACTTTCAATTCAGGTACTTATTATCTTATGAGGTATCCTTATTTAACTAATTCATCATTGATATATATAATTCCAGTCCCATCCATCACATAATAAAAACCATTCATATGTGTTCCACCATATCATAAAACTTTCATCATATCATTATATCATAACTCAGGGAAAAGATACATGTTTCATAAAAATTTCATCATGATAATCACAAACCATATAGAGAAAGAATATATATATTAACATTTAACAATATCCCCAATGATTCATAATAATCATCAATGAAATTTACTATAGATGAAAATACCTTTAAAAGATTAGTAGAACATTTGTTAAGGAAAACACCCTTTACATTTTGAAATCAATTATTTAAATTAAAAAAATTTAAATAATATTGAGGAAAAAGTTTTATAAGAAAATAATTGATGATACTTATAAAAGAATATTAAAAAATAGTATTCATTATGGAATGCAAAGTCTTTCATGCAATTTATGTTAAAACAAAAATCTCTTTCACATTTTGGTAAAAATTAAAAATTAACACATCTGGAAATTGATTACAAGATACCTTTTAACCCATGGTAAATAAAAATTTCATTAAAATTTCATTTTATAATATTAAAAGAATCATTTTAACATTAAAATTAAATTATATAAATTCTAGAAAAAATCTTATATGAAGAGAAAAATAAGGATAGTTTTACTTAAAAACAATCTTTCGGTAGCTTGAACACTTAAATATGGGATAATGAAAGAAAAAAATATAATATATAAAAATAAATAGAGTATATTAATATATATATATATATTATTTGGGAGAGATTTGTCATATAATTTCAACATCATAAATTTAAGCATAAATACTCTCTGTAAAAAAATAGATTGTAAAATAAAACCCTTACTTCTAGTCCATCGTGATTTGTAAGTGATATAACCTCCTGTATAATAAATTTAAATTTATAATAACTATATACTAAAAACATATTATTACCTATAATAAAATACATGACTTACTTATAACATATTATCACTTGATTATTAATAATTATTCATTACCATCATCATTTTGGGTGTTAACTCCTTCATTTTGCATGTTGGTTTTTCTTTAATAATTATGTTCATTTCACACTGATAATGGTTCCATAATACACATAATATTAACAATTATATTAATATCATATATATTCCTTTATTTTGAACATATTTATAACCTTTTATATAATGATGTGATGAAAAATAAATTACATTTCAATGTGGAAATGCTAGTCCACATGTAAGTATGGGTGATGTTTCCATCTCTTGATGGATATAATGAAAGAATGGTAAAGAATAATTCACCATTAAAGAACAGTTATTATATCATAAATATCATATATATATATATACATTAAATATATCCTAATAACCATCCATTAATGTTGGGGATAGAAAATGAATCATCTCTCTACATGGAGGTGATAGTCCACACATATATATGAGTGATACCAACATCTCCCATTTGATGGAGTATATGTGGTAAATGGTTGTGAAATAATCATAATATAATGAAAACATATTGATGATTTTGTATTCATAATGCTATTATTGATAAAACATGTCTATATGAAATAGAATAATAAATAGAATTAAAATAGTTCGGTTAAGTTTTATACCTCTTCTTCAACTTACCCCCTTTGGCTTACACCTCAAGTATTTATGTATTGTTTTTAGGAGAAGACCCTAAGATATTGGTTAATGGGAATTATTATAAGAAGAATTTTTAGTTGGTATTGTTTGATCATGAAGTTTAAAATTTTATGAATAAAATTGGATAAGGGGATCCCTATTTTAAGAGAGGTGAGGGACATACATGGAGTTTCTTAAGTGATTTCAAGGATAAACAGTCATTTCCATGGTAAAGTGGATATAAATAGATATGGATATAAATTTGGGGTTTTATAAAGTTGAAATATCATCAAATAATAATAATTATACATGTGTTAGTGGAAATACAACCTTTATCTCTTGGTTTATCCCCTGATAAATTCATTTTAACCATAACTATAGTAACAAAATTTTACTATTTTTACAATTCATTAAGAGAAAAATATTAAGTTGAACATATTAAATTATATAAATTATTCTGTTTAGAATTATGAAATACATTTTTCGATATTAAATCTCTATAACTGGAATAATTAAATATTAAATAAGCATGAAAACCACAAAGAAAACCTTTTTTAGAATAATTTTTTTAATCATAAAAATGAATTTAATTTCATTCCATGCCTTATAAAAACTATAAAATTAATTTCTAAACAAATTATTTAATATGTAATCCATTTATTTAATTAAAAACATTATTAAATGTATATTAATTTAATTTATAAATATTATAAAATATTTTGCGTAAAAATAATGTTTTTATTAAAATTTGTTATTAAGGTGAAAAATGAACTTATAAAAAATCAAGTATATTGATGATTCCTACATAATTTTTTATATTATTTATAATTAAATTTGAATTATATTAATTTATTATAAATTTAAAATTTTATTCGCACATCAATATGAAAATAAATTTATGTTTTATAAAAATCGGTATACTTCACTATTCACTGAAAAATAAATATTTTCAAAAAAATCATAAAAAATAACCCAAAGATAAAAATAACATGATGATTTACAAAATTATAATAATTTCCACAATTTATTTTAAATTTTATGCCTTAATTATAATATTGGTGCACAATATGAAATAAAAACCATTTCTAAATAAAATATATTTTTGATGTACAAAATGACTTTACTGAATATTTTGTACATATTTGATATACATTAATCAATAAATTTGAATTATTTAAAACATTTATACATATTTTCTATAATGTGTTTATTAATATTCATACCTTCTAATTTAATAGTTATGTTATAACTGTTTACTATATCACAGTTCATATAGACATGAGGTTGCATGTAAAGAAAGAAATTGAATACATCATGTTTATTTCAAAGGAAATATATATAAAATAGAGATTTGATATGCCTAATCACCATTTGAACAAGAGCATAAGAGGATAACCCAAATTCTCATCAAATATTTTCAACATAACCCTCACTCAGGTTCCAACTCATAGCACTGTATGAAGATCCGTGAACCCATCACTAAGAGGAAATACCTCTTTGTCACACCATGTCTTTTATGAAAAGAATAATCCCTATCACAACACTCACCAAGACTCAATATACACTAAGGTGTTTTTTATTCAATATTTGTGATGCTTATAGTCATATCACCATCACTTCATGTCCTAATACTCCAATTCCATCCCGACAAACCCTAGGAAAGTCTCTTAGGATACCCACATCATGCCTCACATATTGAGACCTGCGTGAGGAATCTATAATTATATCTACTATCACCGTTTTTCTATTAGTGACAAAACCATTGGGTGATCCCAAGCACCCAAATTTCTAAGAACATAACCCAAGCCTAATACAACCAATCTTATCCTCTCTCATCTTATTGGGAACTCTCAATCCCAAACCACTTTATCCAGTCCCACACAACATGAATGCATGTAGTAAAACCAGCATAAACATGAATATGTGATTTTATGGAATGAATAACTTGCCTCTAGAAAATTACTACCATCCACGCAAAGATCCACACCATCAATCGTAAGTATATACCTCCACCTAAGCTCCATTCTCATGCTATAAAATAAGAATAATTAATTATAACAAAATAAAATTAGTTATTAAATTCCATCCTAAGAGTCGTATTCATTGATATACTAAACGAGAATCACCATATCTCTAAAGCTTTGAATAACCATGTATGAAAGGTAAATGACACATTCCCAACACCATCTCGACAAAAATACACATTACACAACACTTGAATAATCATTTATTTCACCCCAATTATAAATAACCATAAATAAATTCACTAGGTGACATGAATTCAATGAAACAATGAGATAAGGTATGTGATCATCACCATGTAATGTCCTATAAAAAATATTAATATAAGACCCATAATCCTCACTATATTCCACCATTATCTTTTGGAATTATCATCAAATACTATCCATTGAAACCACCAAAATATGTGGGATATATGGGGGGATAATAATGGTAAAAAAAATTTATCAACCCCATGAAATTTCTATCAAGAACAACCCCTAGTATGGAGGGTTAAATGATGACAAAAGAGTGGGGAGGTCAAGTCAAATGACCACTTCTCGACACCCACTTTCCCATAACAATATAAAGTATACAATGGATAAATTTAAAATATTATGGGATTGATAACCCACCCAGGCATCCATCCATGTGTGACCATGAGGGTCGTGATGGGATACCTCCTCACCAAGTCCCCATCATGGTGTATCACTTCAAGTCCATCAATAGAGAACACTAGGTAGAGGTTGTGACACTTAGAATACCCCCATCGAGGTGTGACCCCTCTATGTCATGGTAGGACCTCTCTAAGGTAAGGGACCCAACCCATGGACAACACCATCATGAAGAAACTTGTATGGGTTATGGTATGACACCCCCTATTGAAGGAACACACCCTCATCCCTGGGCCATCGTAGGATGGTTCTATATGATACCCGTTGATGTGACCCTCACTGTAGTCCATCCTGAAATGACAAGTTGTCTTGGTGTGACCTACTATAAATATATAATTTCATCAATTCCACTGAAACTTGATTTTATGTTCACTCATGCACTTCAACCACATATAGATATTGGATTTATAGCTAAAAGAATCTCAAGTAGATATTACAATGCTCAAAATCTATATCTAACTCTAAATTCTAAGAAAACAATTCTCTTGCACAAAAAATTCAAAATTACCCAGAAATGATGGCCTATTATGTTTATGGATCATTAAAAAATACCTAAAATAATGCTTCTCATCCTTAGGATGTCATGCTAGTCCTTTGACCACAAACTTTGATCTTCCACTATTTCCAATTCACTGCCCACCCATTGTGTTCAATCCATGTACTTTGAATGACATTCCACGGCACCACTACAAACCCTCGATCACACTATTCTTTAAAATATGAGCTATCCTATAATATCTAATTCCAATGTAGAGATGGTTCTAGACCATATTTTTCAACCCTGTGGTAATATAGTGTCCTCAACTAATTCATTCCAGAGCCTATGGTGCTCTCCACCATAATTCACTTATTCCAAAGGTTGATTTTTGAACCATAGTTCTCCCCACCATTTTGCATACTTAAAATGATATTTAAATGATGAATATACCAATATAATTTGGTTTCAACCTCACCATATCCAATTCCATAAAAAACACCATCCAATCCTTCTCTCAGTAATTTTTTATATAAATTATTGTCCACACCTACTAATTCATCACCACACCACCCATCACCAACACATCATCACAAATTCTAATAATGATTATTTACCTCTTATAAGTATAAAGATATTTTAAAAACTCCCACATTGATGTTTGAAACTGACACCGAATCTAATTCTATGGTCAAATCAACAACTACCTACCCCATCCATCATTCCCTCAGCTCAAGGATTGCCACCCCCTTTATCTGACTCTTATCAAATCACACCTACTATAACCTGATCAAAATTAAAACATATCAAAGATATCAATCACCACACCCAGATCAGGTAATATGCAATTTTACAAGGAACCATATCATATAATATCTTTCCTGCACACTAGCATCTCAGTACTATCTCGACCATCCACTGACAGGTCTTACCCCATCCACAACTCATTCCTTAAGAGGTTCATTCCACTAAAACTGATTTGTTAATCCAAAAAACATAATATCTATTTTACCTTATCCAAATTGAAAAACACAGTCTTCACATTCCACATCATGTCCATTACCATAGGTGATGACTGAATGTGATTACTCTGCTCATAATCGAACACCAACACAAAAGAAAAAGGGCTTCCTGTCCCTGACTCGCCAAGATTTTCACCCTAAAAAATATCTAATAACCACCAACATCAAGCTTCAAACCCACCAACATCCAATTATTTTATGGTCATTATATGGTTTTCCATAGAACACTCCTTGATTTCCAACACAAACGTGTCCCATCACAGCCCACATGGTTCTCTTCCTAGCCTTACTCTTCAATACATTCACCCATTGAAACCATATGATCCCTCTAAGACCTGAAGCCTCTATTCCTACAAGAATATTACCAAACGATCCATTCTTTATCTCATACGTGGATTCTCACTGATCCATAGACTAGATAGGAACCATGAATATCCATCACACACCAACCCTCACACACCTTGACCCCCTTAGAAATTAATTCTCGCAATCACTCATTCTCTCAAATAGAGTGATACTCAAACAACCCTCTCAATTATTATTAACCACTATCTAATTTGACCTTTTCTAAACCCAAAAAGTATACCCTCCCATATAACCTAATCTCATAACCATACTCATGATTCCATGAGTCACTTATCATCTTACCTAAGATAATGTGACTACCCCATCGACAATGATCTTTTATATGTATGTATCATCCAACTCTCTTCAAGAATACCATGTTGGGATAGAGTACAATGTGATAACTAGAATAGGGACTTTCAAGCCACCAATAATGTGCACGCCATATGTTTAGTGGAATGAAAATGAAACCACCAGAAGTTCCCCCCCCCCCATTACGATGTGTACTAGATGTCGGAATTCATCACACCCTAACCACCAAACAAAGTCAAACCTCCCACACAATAATAAAAAAATCACAATATTTCAAATATAAATAAAAACTAATAGATATAAAACCAATGAAATAACCTAAATAATGGAAAGAAAATATGGTATTAGTGTTATTTATATAATGAGTACTATGAATATTGGAGAAATGACAATATTTTTTTATATACCAAAACAAAAAGAATTACACACAACTAAAAACCCATTAGTAAGGATTCATTAGAGAAAAGAAACACTCTATATTTCATTGTGTATGTTTACGGTACACTATTCTTGTATCCTGTAAACTGTATATACTATATGTACACCATTCAGTGACATCCCTGCAACCATTTACTAGAGATATCACTAGGGTATTCATAATAAAACCACTTTAAAATTTTCAGTGAGTTTAATCCATTTTTATGTGAATTTTGATCACCAATAAACATTTGACTTCAACTGATTACCTTTATGAACACTTCTAGAAACATCATTCTAGAGAATTATTCATCGCAAAACTTATATAAAATTCATAAAAGAATTTATAAACCTAAAATGTTCCATATAAATATGTGAAATTTCTATAGTTTTACTGCCACTTAGAGTGGTTCATCTTCAATTATTTGAACACTAAGAAAATCCAACTTTTTGTGAATTCAAATCGATAACCTGAATCTAGTGAATTGAATACTGTGAACTAAATTCTGTTAAATGAAATTGACTTCACATACAAAAAATCTACCACATAAATACTATTCAAAGAATACATGGAACCTCTATAAGTAATTAAAAAATTTATTGTTCCTTTATATAATTTAGTGTTCTATGTCCTCCTTCTATTCACTCAATCCCCAGAAATACATGATGTTACCTTAGACATTCTTGATCTAACACATTAGTGAAAATATTCACCAGATCTTATCTTCTGGATATCATTAATATAACTTAAAAGATATATTCAATTTATTTAGGTTAATATTCATTGTGCATTCATCAAAAATGGGATTTTGAGCCAAATGGATCACACTATGATTGTAACAGAATATGACTAGACCATCCCAATTTTGTGTGAGGTCATTTAGAAATTTCATCAACCAAACCATTTCATTTCCTACATATATTACTTCTGTATACTATTCATCTATGATACTTGACGTAATAATCCATTTCAACATTGGAATCCATCAGATCAATGTTCTTCTATAGGTGAAGACAAATTTGATTACACTTTTTTGGTTTTTCAGTCTCCATCAAAGTCCATATCCACAAAACTATGAAATATATCTTCCTCCAAAAAATAGAGAGCAACTTCTTTTTATAAATTATAGTATAAAATAATCAATTTGAAAGATTCTTAGTGTTCCCTTCCATGGTTTGAAATAAAACAACTTACAACCTTGACTGTAAAACCAATATCTGACACTAAATAAATCTTTGTGAATATCGTAATTTTCACATCTGATGTAAAAGAAACATTATTTATATATCAGATATATTATTCCATTTCTGGTGCATATGACTTTTTTATTTATAGTTTTATCAAAATAGGGGTTGATATGGGATTAAATTTTATTATTCTTAATTTTGTCAATGATTTTTTGGATACAGTCTTTTTGGGATAACACTAAATTACTTGCTTTCCCATCATTCTATATCATCATCATGTTGATTTATTAACTTGTGCATGACTATTCTTTTCAAATATGATAGAAACCTATGCTTTGTCTATAAGATATGTGAAGCATGTAAACTCTCTTATAATATTTCATTGACATAAAAGAGTAGTATGATAAATTTCCCCTCGTCCCATTTCTTAGGGAAATTACACAGATATACATTACACATTTCAAATAATTATTTCAAAATAATACAATATAAATTTCAATGAAATTATTTGGATGCTTCCATTATCACCTAAATACATTTGTTAAATTTAGAAACCAAATTTTGGATTCTATATTTCATGAAATATATTGGTTACTTTATATAAATTTCTTCCCCCAAATCACTATAAGGGTTGTCTTTACATCCATCTATTCCATTTATTGATCGTATGATTCCATCATGACTAGTAAAATCTATATAATAACATGTTTAACAAATATTGAAAATTTATATGAGAATCCAACACTTTATTTTTACTAAAATCTCTTTACCACAAGATATTCACTAATATACTTATTTCCATCAACATATTCCTTCAAATGGTAAACTAACTTATTCTCAAGTAGTTGTTTCCATTCTGATAAATCAATAAATTAAAAAGATCTATTCAGATTCAATGAATACATCTCTTCATTCATTGATTAATTCCACGTTTTTGTGTCACTGATTTCCTCCTCTTATTTTGGGCATTTGGGTTACCCGAAATCTATTAAAATTAGAAAATTCCCATTATCCCCAAACCTTTGAACACATTTTATGACATTGGTTGATCTCCTTAAGTGAATAGGATACCCTGAAAAAATTTAATATTCTCTTTATTTGGGATCCATAACTTTTTTTATCCCACTCGATAATCAGTAGTCCATGAACAATATAGAATATCTTACACGAGACCCACCCCTAGAAATTTGGTTCTTCTATATGAGTTTTTTTCGTTTATTCTATAGTGTAATTAAATAAATCATTTTGGACATTGATAATTGATTCAGTTCGTTCAAAATCATCCACTTCCATGTTTTAGTCCATTAATATAAACTTTCACTAAATAAATAATCTCATCTCCAAATGACTTGTCTCCAATCATCATCTCACAGCTAAAATACAAATTTCATACCTCTATAGCTAATGAGAAAATATGATTTTTTTTTACTAGAACTTATCTCAATCCTTAGAATAAATATTCACATACAAAAAACCATTAGATAATTTAACGTGGAAAACTCCGTGTCATTTACCAAACCATATCTCCCCTAGATGATCCTTCCCAACTACTGATGTTAGAATACACTTAATAAGGTATGCTACAATATTGAATACCTCCATACAAATTCACATGGGAATCCTTCATTATGGCTTCATGCATCGAGCCCTATTAATCGAAATCGATTCACTCATTTAACCACACCATTTTGATGTGGTTTTCTTAAAATGTATTATCATTAATTATCCATTTATTCTAAAAAATCACTAGATGTTCGGTTTAGTGTATTCACTGATATTGTTAGAATGAATGAAAATAAACTTATGGTTTTATTACCTTTCCACTATTTCATTCCATAGACTGAAATCTTGAAAAACATATGACATATGCTTCAAAAATTTGACCCACACTTTTCAAGTAGCATCATAAATATAAGAAACAATGTAACGGTAATAGCATAGGTATTTACCAAACATCTGAGGAAACCATTTATAAATTTAATGATATAGGAATCCTCAAATAAAATATGACAAAAAACCTTCTATGTTTACCTATAAAAAAAATTTCACACCTAATTTTTGTGTGAAAAAATTATAGAATACATTTTATGCATTATAATTTTTATATTCTTTTCACTAAGATGACCAAGAAAACATAGAAAACCGTTGAGATATTAGGATGTTATTGTTTAGACAATTAAAATACCATTATTTATTCTCATAAAACATTTTGTCCCATTATTTAGTCCTCATAAAACCACAATGGATCCTTGAGTCAGTTTCCAAAATATAATAAAGAATTTAGTTCTATATCCTTCCTCATCAATCTGTCCAACACAAATTAGTTTTTTCTATAGCCTTATGATTTTATATTGTCCTTTGAGTCTCAATATCACACTATTATTCATTAAGATATACACATCACCTTTTCTAAATATATACAAGGATTCATCATCCAATATAAATACATTTTAAAGATTCTTAGATAAAAAATTCTACATGCATCTATGTTCTTTTATTGAATATAAAGATGTAGTAAAATAAACTACCCATGATTTCACTTGAATGTTGATAGTGAGAAATGGTTTATAAAATTATTCCAATATATTAATAAAATTTCATAGAATTTAATTTTAATCCATTTAATTTTTCTCCTTAAAACATTTGAAATTATTATTGATATGTCGTTTCTTCCCAGAACTCCCACATGTTTGACAAAGACCAACCAGCTTTCCCAAACTTCTTTCCCCAGACTTATCTTTTGATGGTTTCGTGTGATATCTCATTTGAGTTAAACATTATCATTAATCAGTATAAAATTGATATCATATGGTTCTTGTACATACCTATGATGAAGATATTGATTGAGAATCAAATTTTGACATATGTAAATACTAAGTACACCTTTATGAAAACCTTTCTCACAATTATCACCAAAAATTCCAACTCTCTTGAAGTAATGATAATAGAATCAATAACAGTAGAGAATTTGATAAATTTATCTTCACTAATTGAAAATTCCATCTGATTTTATTGAAATAATTTATGTGACCTTTCATTAGTCGTACTTATGAAAAAAACTACTAATTTCCAAATTATGAACATTTTATTAAGTGTCATTGGTTTTTAATAAATATTCCATATGGATTTCATAATCACCATAGTTTTTTTACTTAAAAATGTTAAAATAAACATTCCTTACTATTGAAATACTCAAAAACCAAAATATATCCTTATTTATCCATTCATATTTTTATTTTCTAATTTTCTAGGAATGTACAAATGTTAATTGATTTTTTTGGTACATTTGAATCAGATGATCCTACAAATTGGTTCTCTAGATACCAAAATTCATTACATTAAAATTATCTATATAGAAATTACCTATATTTAAAAATATACCTTCTATATATAGTGAAATCCCACTTAAAAAATTATATCATGTAAAGTGTGAGAAAAACCATAGTTGCTTCTATGTTTTTTGAGTGAGAACTGCACCAAAAGATCCTAGAATATACAAAATGAAAAAATATACTTTGAACCCACCTATAGAGAGGGAGGATTTATGTGATCACCATAACTAAGATGTTAATTCCATTGTAAAGTCACACATCAAATGTTTAGTGTAGTGTAAGTGAATCCTATAGAAGTTCCCAGCCCCAACTAAGTGCACTAGAAAGTCATCAAACACTACTCACCCCACAAAGTTGAATATCACACAAAGATCCCTGAAAAAGAAAAATATTTAAAATGAAAAATAAATATAACAATAATTAAATAAATTAAAGAACATAATGTTAGGAAATAACACAATTTACAAACATAATTCGGACAATGAATCCATTTTGTACATGAGAAACACTTATACTTTCCTTGTATTCACAGGAATTACATCAATCGCATAAAACTAAAAAATCCCATCAATAAAGATTTATTATAGAGGATTGGAACTCTATAAATCATTATATATTTTTATATTACACTGTCATCATCACCGTTACACAATTCATACTCTGTGTACAATGTTCAATTAGGTCCTGAATCCCTTTCATAGGAGTTCTCAGCCGGTTAGCCTAGTTACAATCACTTATGACATTCATTATGACGTATCCATTTTGTATGTGACTGGTGATATCCAATAATAATTTCAATATGAAAAAATTATTCATTGATCACTTCTAGAAACATGATTCTAGATAATTATACATTACTAACCTTTTAGTATATTCTTTACTGAATTTATAGTTACCCAAAGTTCTATTTGATGATACCGACTATTGATCATTCTAATACCTCCTTGGGAGGTTCTTATAACACTATATACACACCAATAAAATCCCCATTATTAAAACCATAAACTAGTGACCCAAATGGGTGAAAAAAACAAGTTAACTGAACTTGTTGAACTGGAGTAGAGTTGAAATACCAACATCTCAATAATTTAAAACAAACCAAAAGATCACCCAACACAGAGGCATTGTTCCAATACCAGAAGCATCTAATCACACTCTAACCACACTACCAAAATTTCATTTAGAAACAACTGGTCTAGATTCCAAACTATAATTCCCCACAAAACCCAAACTCAATATTATATTCACTTGAAGTTCCTTACACCGCTAAGTCTTAAGTTATTCTACACTCCTTTACTATACCCTTATAAGGGTATCCACATCCTTAAGGGAACACATTCCAATATTTATATGATGTATCAAACATTAATTTTCAATACTAACCCATAGAATGTATATATACATCCCTCACACAAGTGACTGGATAGACATTAGTAAAGAACATCCTTCACCAAGACCCACATGACCAACCATCAAAATAAAATATTGTGATTCAGTTGAGTATAATTCCTCCAATAATCTAGATGTAAAATAATAGAGGTTACTATTGAAATATTAAACAATTGAAACTATATTATTATAAAAAATAACACACTGTAATACCTTGATATTTTAGTTTATATTTTATTTTAAAATAACACTATTTTTGACAGCGTACACCATATAAAACATCGATCTGAAATGAACTAAAAAATAATGTTAATTAAATATGAAAATTATAACATAGATTCTAGGATGGTGGGTATGAATTGGAATAAACTTATTATGGAGTGTATGAGGAAATGTTTCCCCTATTAAAATGAATAATCAATCATAAATTGATTATTAATTCGTCGGAAATGGAGATAAAATCATTTGAAGGTAAATGAGAGATTTTTCGTAATTTTTTTATGTTTGAAATATATTTTTGTATTGATAGATTAAATTAATTACTATTTATAATTGATTATAATCATATAATCAAATCATATATCAAATTAAATTAATTAACAATCATTTAATTATGGTAATTAGTACTGTAATGAGAATGAAGGCAATTTGTGCTTCAAAAATACATTTTCATAAAAAATGGTTTTATTCCATTTTCGGGATGGATATAATATTTATTTTCATCCTGTTTTACAGATTTTGTTTGAGAATATGGATATAATCTTTAAAAAACCATCTTCAAAATAGCTTTGTTTTAATTTTTGGGATTTTTAGAAATAGTTTATTTTTGGGTGAATTGTTAAAATACCTATTTTTTAAAATAATATCTCATTTATGACATTTTTAATGTACAAGAATGACTGAATAATTATAACACATTTTCCGTGATCAAATACATTTTCTTGAATTTAAATAATTTATTTTAAACAATTATTCTGAATATAGTACCCTAACATGACTTTTGTGATAATATGTTATTATTATTCAAATTAAAAACTTTTTTTGGGTCTCTTCATTTAATGATACGGTTTTGAGGTCACATTTGTTGTTGTATTAATCCAAAATTATAAAAAAAACTTAATTTTTGTTAAATAAACATGAAAATTAAATGATGTAAACATTTTTACTTAATTTTAGTGTAAATATTGTTTAAGGTTAAATCAAGTATTTTACTAAAAACCTTTTTATAAGTTTTTTGGTCATAGATTAAAATTATTTTATAATAAGTATATAATATTAATATTAAAAATTGGATGAAAAATTATTAATCATCATGTTTATTTTTTTGTATCCCCAATTTATTTTTGGATACATAAATAAGTTATCACAGTAAAAATTTATGTAGTTTTTGTTATGTTGAAATTTTTTTAACAGTTTGTACTAAAAGATGATAATTAAAATGTATCGAAAACTTGTCAAAATTTTATTGGTTGAGTTTATTTTGACCTTATAAAATATTATCTATGAATTTGGGGTGTCTTGGTTCCACTTCACCAAGAATAATACCTTTAAATAATTTAAATCAGTTAATAATATAAAGAGTGACACTCCCCTCACTTATAAATTAACACAATTTATCCGATCACATTCAAACATATTTAGTCACAGAGATTAACCAATACTATAACAGTCCAATATTTTATGGAATTTATGTTTTTTTAAATTTAATCTCTTTGATATATTATGTTGTACGTAACACCCAACTTAAATGAATAATGAAATATTATTATGTGATCATTATAACCTAGTTGTTATGTTAGTTGGAGTGAAAAATATTAACCAATTTATGAAATTTAAATATTATATATTCAATCAAATATTTTTATCTTTATGAAAAATATTGTATTGTCATAAGATAATAGAAGATCCAATTTTATGCATAAAAGGATATATTTTTCTAAAAGCAGGTTCACATCCTTTTAATGATGCACTGGTCTTAGAAATAAAATTTGGAACTCTTTCAAATTATATTGGACAAGATAATGATTTTTTAAATTATTTTTTCAAAATTATCTTAGGGTAAATTTTTTCTATTTTTTTGAAAATATTTATTTTCCCGTGAATAATGAAAAATAATGATTTTTATAAAACTGTCACTTTCCTTATAATAATAATATATTTATGATTTTAATTTGAAATAAATGTAACATAAATAATATTTAGTTTTAAATAATAAAATTTATTTCTTGTTAATTATCATAATACCTTATTTTACTATAAGAATTTTTTTGGGATTAAAAATGCATCTTCACGAAAACTCTTTTAGATGTGTTTTACTAGTTTAATTTTAAATTAAAATATTTCGAAAATCTGTTTTGAATTTAAAAAAATATAATCCATATTTGGAATCATAAGGTATAAATTTATTAAATATGTTACTTTTAGTTTTGTTCAAAATGAAAAGTAACTTTGCTAATTTTTATTACCACGTTTATGTGTAAATATAGTAATTTATTTGAAAAATAATATGATAAGGATTATAAAATTACCCCAAAAATTTCAAAATTTTATTGGATGATTTATTTTCATGAAATAAAAATTATGCTTTGAATGTGATTTATGTAATGGATATTTTTCCATGAAAATGACTTTTATATTATTTAAATTAAAGAAAAGAAACAAATATCTATTTCATTTACTTCAACATGTATGACGTGTCCACTGGGATAAAAATGTATTTTATGAATGGATATAAGTGTCAATTTTAAACATAATAAACTTATTTTCATTATTTAAATTTATTTATGACTTTTTTGGCCATTTATATGAGTTTAGATAATTATAATATTTTATTTAATGAAAAGAAAAATTTTCCACATTCATATTTTTAATAACTATAATATTTTAAATATGGTTTTATTTAGAAGATATTTTAAACTATAGATATTAATTTCAATAATAAAATATTTATATATATATTGATATTTTTTTAATTGTTATTAAATAAATAATTAAATTAAATAATTATACAATTATGATAAAATAGTAGTTTTCTTAATAAAAATAATAAATAAATGATGTTAAAAAATATGAAAATATATATAATTTGAATTAATTAAGGTTCCAATTGATTTCTAAAGATTATTATGACATATTAGGGGTTTATTGAATTACTTTATTCTAATTTATCTTGTTTTATTGATTTTATTAAGGTGGAAATAATGATTTGTGTAAAAATTTCCACTATAGAGATTTTATCAAAATAATATTTTATTAAATTATTTAAAAATCATTAAAAAATTATTTAAAAATAAAAAGTGATTATTATTTGGTCTCCAATTTGATAAATTATTCATTTAGTGTAAAATTTACGTTTTATATGAAAAAAAATCACCACATTTTAATATTAAATGAATAGTTACCATAATTAAATTTAAAATTGGTTAACTATGGTCAATCAAATTGATAAGGTTCAAAATAAAACTAAAACATGTCTAAATTTTATTTTTTGGTGATATTAAAACATTATCTAATATAATATTCTAAATAATTTCTATTTAGTGGTATTTTCTTGGAAATTTTATTTATTATAATTTAATATTTGGAGAAATTCCAAAGGTTTCCCTCACCTCACTTATAAAAGAGCACTCCTTAATTGATTTTATTTCAACACAATGAGCCTTATATCTTGAAAAAAAATCTATCTATTTTTCTTATAAACTACCTCAGTTAAGTAGTGGAGGTTATGGTACTTCTAAAAGTTTATCCCTAGATCCCTTAAGAAGAGGCCTAAAGGGTGTTCGTCGAATTATAGGTAATAGTCCTCATCAAATTTTTTGATGTTTTCTTATTTTTTCCACGTACAATTCATGTGTTGTTCCCATAAATGTAGTTTCTTATATATGATGATATTTTATTATGATTGCATGAAAACCATATTTCTTCTTTTATACATCCTATGAAAAATGAAAGCATCGTGCATGCGTGTGTATGAATTACAGTCTCCACATCGCGGTGTCATTTTTTTCATAATCACATTACATGGATGGATATAATGATGGATATAATAGATAAATATGATAATTTTGAAATGATATTGATTATGGTAAATTTAATATATTATCCACCTTATTACCCTTTCACCATTAAGGAAATGATACAGTCGCTTGTGCATGTGTACGACCTATCATCTCCACGACATGATGCAATTAATTTTCCATGTTCACCATTAAATAATGATTATAAAAATGTATATAATGAATAAATAAGATATCTATGACCTTAATATAATTCTTTATATGATGTAACAATATACTATGCAAAGTAAAAAAGGTATTAAATGAAAAAACATCCCTATAAAAATAATGTAGTTAAAACAGAAACTCAGGTAATAAGAAAATATTATTAACAAACTAGGGATAAAATGATATTATAAGATCATATATGATATAATAAATTTGAATTGTATTCTTTTATGAGTTATTAAAATTTTTAAAACAACTATACAAGATATTTCATTACATACAATCAAAAGTAATTGGAAAGTAATGATTTCTCATCTCACTTATATTTTGTGGGATATATGCTTTCTCAGTAATTATTTATTATGTTTAGTTTATATATTTACATTTGATATATCATATCATGAATATATTTATCTTAATCATATAAAATTATTCATTTTATGATTATTAATTTTACCGGACATATGATTCGACTGATAACAAAGTGATCCAAGATTTATTAACACAATTTCCATTCATTGGGTTCAACTTCTACTTCAATGATAATATCATGATTAGATTATGTGAGAAATTAATTTGGATTACCATATGATGGTTTTGAATTTAATTTATGTGTATTTATTGGATATACACATAATCTATTCATTTTATTAATTCTCACTTCAATGATGGGATCTTCGTAAGGGACTTTATCTTAATTTTCTTTTGATGAGTCATATTTTGATGTTTTGAACCTATATTATTTTATAATGTTTATATAACACCCCATTGAATTTTTTTATCATTAATTAACTTGTTCTCATGATATTTAATTTTTTGTTAATAGTTATGCAATAATTGGATAAATCAATCTTCCAAATCAGATGAGTTTCTACCCATAGACTTAAACTCTCAAGAGGAATTATCTTGACACTAACTATCTAGAGGATATATCTTGACAGTTCGTATGATCAGACAACTTTCTACGTAGATACTTAAATTGTAAATATCATTTATCTTTAAATTAACTATCTTGATATTTTAGACATCCAAAATTATTCATTCCATTATTATTTTTATTCCATTTGATTAATCAATTAGTTAGATTATCCCTGGTAAAGTTCCAAGATCATCTGATTATTTATATGGAATTAAATGACTATCTTTTAGTCCTTCCATATTATGATCAATTTAATGATTAATGGCATTTGTGATCATTTATTTTACTTTCCATGTCTGTTTATTATTATTTATTCATGAACACTTACTCTATACATGACCCTTCAATTGAATTTTAGTTTACCCTTATTTTGATCCCTTTCTCCATTTAATGAAGAATAAATATTTGAATGAGTTTTCAAATATGCAGTTAGTTATATCTTATTATGTATTATGTTCTATTTTATTTTTTCAATATAAAATGGGTTTCATGTATGTAATCTATTTTCCAAAACTATTAAACTATTCTGTACTTTCGAATGTCATTACTTATAACCATGCCAATGTAAAAAAGGAACCATCGACTCTGGGATACTAGGGTCGAGGTCTTTACAGTTTTTATCAGAGGAATTTTAGTACAAACCATGGAAACTATATTCAAGAAATATATGTTATGTAAACTAACCCTAAGATATTATTTGAGGATATTTATAGAACAACATCCCAAACCAACCATGTTTATGATATTAGTTATGCATAATTTTTCTCAATTTATGTTAATTATTTCACTAGTTTTGGTATTATACATTATCTTTAATAACAATATGATCTAATATAGTGTTTTAAATCATTTCTAAATATAATCTCATAGATGGAATGGGAATATAACCAATGAAAATGGTCTTAATAGTAATAAGGATCAAATATTTTATTGTCTTATGAAAATCTTCCAAAGGAAACAAGTCTCCTAAAAATTCTCATCATATGAGGAAATAATATCTTATGCTAATGAGACAAAAGAAAGAATTATATAATTATTATAGATTCATATGAACAAATTAGAAAAATAGTAAAACTAGTAAAAATATGGAAATATGAAAGAATAGAAAGAAGTATTTTCCCACATGTGATAATGGTGGAAAGAAGCACCTTGGTAATTTCTTAAAAGAAATGAGAGTTTTTCACAAGTGTGAATTTAAAGGAAACTGGTTAAAAGGGTAATAAAAAGATCTAAAATGAAAAATTAGTAAACCACAAGGCTATGGGACTCTACAAAAATCAATTTTTCAAGAATCAAAGAAATATTCCACAAAAGAGGCTAATAGATCATGCATAGTCTTATGATACTACCACAGATGCAGAAGAATGATTAATATGCCTATGTTTGGATTTAGGAATTATTTTATTTTATTATTTTATCAACAATGATCTAGTTATAATAATAATTAGATATATAAGTATTTTACTATAGTAATTATTCTTGAAGGAATTGGAATTATGTGATGAATATCACTAGTAATCAAGAGAAGTGATTATGTTCTAAGTTGAACTTTTGAAAAAAAAATGATTTGAGAAATATAAACATAAATATGTGTTTTATATTCACATAATAACACATTAATGTTTATGGTATAGTATTGGGTACTATGAAATTGTTTATTTATTTTAACTTTATTTAATTTTTTCTAGAATTATTATTTTTTTCGATTTTATAAAATATATTCAACAACCAGATATTTTATCATTAGAATCATTCATGGTTTCATTAAATTTTTAAGTTGATCAAGGTATTAATATATTTGATAATAATATCTATATTATTTTTTAGGGAATCTATTTATAATTTGATTTTGTAAATTTTGTGCCCTTCCTTTTAAATTTTTGGAAAGACATATTTTGGAGGAGTCTTAAGAATAACTACAAATGGAATGGATTAAGTTAAAAATTAGATATTATTTTCTGAAAAAATTTCTTAATAATTTTTGTTTCATTAAACATTTAGTGGATAACATAATATATTTTTGAACTTATTATTCACCAAAGTCCTTCAGGCATGAAAAATTCATCTCGGATATTTATTTCCAGGGAAAAGAGATGATGGGAAAATAGATCGAAGCACAAACAAAGGATGAGATTGTACTTATGACATGAAAAGAAATAAGTTAATTATATTTTAAAAAGTAATTAATATATATAGTAAAATAATCAATTAACTATATAAAAAGGATTTAAGAACAAAAAATTTATCGATTGACTTTTTTTAAAAAAAATCATGGCCTTTTAGCCAATTGGAAATTTATTGTTGTTATATTTCTAATTACCATGCTCTCCATCACTATAAATCATAAAATGATAGTTATATATATCTTAAATTTCCATTTTATTACTTCTGACTAATTTTATAATATTCTAAATCCTAATTTTTTGTTGACCTTCTCATATCCCTTTCCCCTTATTAAGAGGATGTTTTATTAACAATGTTTAGCGTGTGGGTTTCCCAAAAAGAAATTTTCAAGAACCAACCTTTGATTTCCAATGTTAAATTTCAAAGTATGATGACACGATTTATTGAAGTATATAAGAATGTAAAACCTGAAGATATTATTGAATGTCTATTTTTTAAATTTAATATCTTCTATAGCTTACGTTGCATGAAACACACAACTTAAACGAACAATGAAATATTATTATATGATCATTATAATCTATCTATTAAATTATAGGGAATGAATAATATTAAAAAATAATAAATTTATATATAATATATTCAAAAAAATATTTTTACATTCATTCAAAATATTTTTTAGGAATAAGATTAGAATTAATCCAATTTTACACATAAAAACTATATTTTTCTAAAGGCACTTTTACCACCTTTTAATGGTGCACATACTTTAAAACTAAATTTTGAAAATTTAATAAACACTATTGAAACTAATTGAATTTTATTTTATAATTTTAATTTCAATATTATTTTATGTTTATATTTTAGTATTTTTCTAAAAATATTTATTTTCCAATGAATTGGGAAAAAAATGATTTTTATAAAAGTGTCAATTTCATTTTTTTAAAAGTGTATTTATGATTTTAATATAATATAAATTTAAACTAAAAAATATTTAGTTATATATAATATAAATTATTTAATTTTAATAATCATTATACCTTATTTTGGAATAGGTACATTTTTTGTCTTAAAAATGCATTTAAAAAAACAATTTTCAGCTGTGTTTTATGAGTTTAATTTCAAAGTAAATTCTACAATTTATTTTTTTTAATTTTAAAAATATATTAAATACAAATTATCATAACTTCAAAATGTATTAGATAGTTTCCTTATATTTTTTGTCAATATGAATAGTAACTTTGGTAGTTTTTATGACCACTGTTAAGAGTAAATAGAGTAATATAGGTTAAAAATAACATGATAAGGATTTAAAAATTACTGTAAAACATCCCCAAATTTAATTTTGAGATTTATATTACAAAATTAACATGTAATGTTTAAATTTTAGTTATTTAATGGATACATTCCCATGAAAATGACTTTGATGTTATTTAAATTGAGAAAAATCCCAAAATGGCACTTTCTTTGTCTTAAACATGTCATGTGTGTCCAAATGGGGAAAAATGTAGCATATAAATGAATATAAGTGTAAATTTTTAACTTAATAAAACTATTTTAATTATATAAATTTATTTATTAATTTTGAGATCATTTAAATGAGGTTATTAAATTTATAATATTTTATTTAATGAAAAGACAAAGATTCCATATTCATATTTTTAATAACTCTATTATTTTTAATATGGAATTATTTAAAATATATATTCTACTAATGATATTATTTTGAAAAATAAAATATTTATCTACAACATGGTATCTTATTTTTAATATCTAGTGAATAATAAATTACCTGAAATAATTATACAACGATGATGGTGTAATTATTTTATTAATGATATAATCAAATAAATGGTATTAAAAATATTAAAATAAATATATTTTGAATTAATTAAGGTGATCCATGAATTATATTTATTATTATAAAATATTATTGGTGTATTTAATGTTTTAGTTTGATGTTATCATGTATTTTTTATTTTAATAAGGCTAATGTAATGAATAATGTAAATATTGATGCTATTGATATTTATCAAAGTAATATTTTGTTATATTATTTAAACAAAATTAAAAAAATTACAAATAAAATGTTTTTATAATTTAGTCAAAATAATTATAAAATATTCATTTATTTTCTAATTGAAATTTTATTTGTAATAAGTGAATTGTTACCGTAATTAAAATTAAAATAGGTTAACTAGTGTCAATCAAAATGATAAAGTAAATAATATATCCAAAAAATGTATAAATTTTATTGGATGATGATATTACAACCTTATATCACATAATATTATAATCCATGGAAATTTTTGGAATTTTGATACAAAATATATTTATTATAATTTAATATTTTATGAATTTCCAAAGGTTCCCTTCCTCTCAATTATAAAAGGGAACTCCTTCATTCATTTCATTTAACCACCATGAGCCTTATATCTAGAACCAAATATCTAAATTTAGCTTCTAAAAATATTTATTTAATTACTAGAGGTTATTTTCCTTCCAAACATCTGACCCTTGATCACTTAAGAAGTGATCTAAATGAATTTCACCAAAGAAACAATAATCATCCTTATTGACTCTTTCAAGATTAATTCTTCTTATAATTAAAAATAATGAATGATTTACATAACCTCGGTATCTTATATATGAATATATGTTATTATTATTATCATAGAACCATATTTCACATTTTTTCCATATAATGAAAAAGGAAAGCACTTTGTGTGCTTACGTACAGCTTACCATCTTCGTGTCGTGGTGTAATTTGTTTTGATCACCACTCTACTTGGATGGATATAATGATGGTTATAATTGATATATTTGATACTTAAGTAATTATATTTATTCTAGAGAAATTAATATATCATCCATTCTCTTACTCTTTCACCATTAAGATAATGATATTGTCACTTGTGCGTACGTACGACCTACCATTTCCACAATGCGATGCGATTCATTTTCTATGTTCACTATTAAATAATGATTATTAAAATTTATAAAATGAATAAATATGTTATAATTACCTTAATATAATTTTTTATGTTATTTAACTATATTTTATTCATAAGAACTGGGAACTAAATGATAAAACATGCATAGAAAAATGAAGCAGTTGACAGCCAAAACAAGGCTAATAACAAAATATTATTAACAAACTAGTTATAAAATGATATAAGAAGATCATATATGACATCATAAATATAAATATGATTCTTTTATTTGTTAATAACCTGTTTAAAATCATTATAAATGATATTAATTCACATAAAACCAAAAAAAAGCATAAGGTAAGGATTTATCATGTCACTTTTATTTTTGTGGGTTACATGCCTTTTCACCAGTTATTTTTTTTTTCTGGTAAATATATTTATCTTTGACATATAATATAATTAATATATTTATCTTAAAGGCATACAATATTTAATTTTATGAATATTTATTTTATGGGGAATACATTTTGACTGATTATAATGTGGTATTATATTTCCTAACTCAATTTTTATTCATTTGGGTAAACTTTTACTTCATTTATTATGTCTTGCTAAGATTATGTGAGAAATAAATTTTTATTACCTTGTTTAGTCTTTAAAATTTTTTATTTGGATTTATAGAATATACAAATAATATATTCATGTAATTAATGCTCACTTAAATGATATAATATTTGTAACAAATTTCTTCTCAATTTTCATTCGGTGAGTCATATTTGGATATTATGAACCAATATTCATTAAAAAGGTATATATAATGAAACGTTGAAATTTTATATAATGAATTTATTTATTCCGATGATATTTAATTATTTTTTAAACAAATTCATTAATATGAAAAAACTATTGTTCAAATGAGATGGGTTACTACCCACAAACTTAAACTCACAAGAGGAATGAACATGACAGTAACTATCTAGATGATATATCTTGGTATTTTAGATGATCAGATAGGTTCCCTCCCATAGAGTTAAACAATAAATAGTATTTATGTAGAGACACAAAGTTTGACGTACATGAACATTACATTACTTTTGTATAAAACTTAATACATGACACAAACAGACACCCAATGATCGTATTAGTCTAGTGTCTTTGGAAACATGAAACATAATCTTAAAATCATGGTGAAATATCTTCAACATCTCCCGTAAAGATCTTCCCCTTAGGTTTTCTTAACTATAACCATTATTTATATCCTGAGGAAAAAAATATAAAAATGGTGACCTCAAATTCTCAGTAAGGGAAAACATGGGGAACATAAAACAACCCATAAACATTTGAACATAAAAACATGATCATAAAACATAAAAATCACGAGTAATGACATAAATCATGGCAGTAAATAAGGCATAAATCATAAAGGAACTTTAATCATGATAAAATAGCTTGGAAATAAAATGTCTAATTGTGGAAAACCATTAAGTACATGATATTATTTACATAGTATCCAAGGCATTGATGCCAAGAAATTCATAGTGGAAAAAGTCCATTACTGAACCGGGTTTACCAGCCATTCCAGCCCTGTATTACTGAATTAGATTTTACTTACCATTCCAACCATTTCTATCTGATGAGATATAAATATTTACCCAATTCAATAGAGGGAGATATAGTTCCCACCCATCTCATAATGAAATCATTCATACGTGTGCCACAAAATAAATATAAATAATTCATCACAACCAAAAGAATAAAATGAGTTTCATAAACATCATCCCATCATAACATAATCCATATAAAACAAATGAATATCATTTAAACATTAGAAAACTCAAACCATGTAAATAATAGAGACATTATACTTGAAGCATAATCATTCTAAATAATTATATATTAGATGGAAAATAGGTTTGATGAAACACTTGAAATGAATTTTTCAAGTAAATATCCTTTCTTCTTAAAAATCATTTTATTTTCTCAAAATAAAATTTAATTTTACAAGAAATGGATTTTGTGAAAAATAATCATGAAATCATGTAGAGGAAGCTTCATGAAATTAAGGCATTATGAAACCATAAAAATCCGTTCTTTCCATATAAGTTTAAAGAACATTATCCTCTTACTTTGGTAAAAAAAAGTCAAAAAGTACTTCGTATGGTAAACAACACAAAAGATTCCTTCCATACTATGTGGTAAAAGTAAAAAAAAGATAGAAATTACTTTAACCATACAAGGATGAATAGTAAAAATTTTATTAAAAAATTTGGAGAAAACAAGGACATGGATTATAAACATGACCCCAGTAAATACTAACAAATAAACAATCTCAGATAAGAACAAGATTGGAATAATTATCCCTTACCTTATGTCCAATTTCTTCCATATGTGTCCAAGACTCCAGTATAGCAGGATTACACATATTATTAACTTCTAAAAGAACCAAAATAATATCTATGATATCATATGTGATTCAATTATGACTTTATATTACCATTCATTTGTCAATTCCATGTTAAAGTAGTGTTTTGGGTAAAATCGTTTCATTTTGTCATACCTATTTGGACTTTTAATTATTCATATGATTACATAGATAATTATTACTTACTTCCATAATATAAAACATGATTTATATATAATAAATATTCAGAATATATATATATATATGATCAATAAATGAAATTAAATACATTGTTCATGGAGACGGTAGTCCGTACGTACGCATGAACGCTGTTTTCATTTCCTTACTAAATTGAAAGGAATCGGGAAGTAAGTAAATAACATATAAAAAAATACATATTAATTATTATATCATTTATTTCATTATTATTTATTATATATACTTTATAATCATTCTAGAATGGTTAACATGGAGAATGAATCCCATCGCTTCGTGGATACGGTAATCTGTACGTACTCACAAGCGATAATATCGTTCCCATAATTATTGAATGGAATTGGAGTGGATGATATAATATCCCAGAATCAGTATGATGTTATAATAATCGTATATAGTTATTATTTCCACCATTATACCCATCCAAGTAAGGTGGTGGTGGAAAAACATATTACACCACAGCGTGGAGACGGTAAGCCGTATGTACGCATGCGCGGTGATTTCATTTTTCATAGGTTGGATAGAAGGTGAAATAAGGTTGTTTCATATTTATAATATCATATAAGTATATTATTGATATTGATGTAATTACATTATAATGAAAAAACTAAATAATAGTATGTAGAAGAAGAAATAATCTTGAAAGAGTGGGTAGAAGAGATTGCATCTTCCTCGACATGACTCTTTTAAACTTCCTCTTAAGGCATTATATTTGGTCTTTTGAGAAGAACATAACATATATAATATAAATATATAGATTTATAATAATAATTTTCAGGTTTTGGATAAGATTTAAGGCTTAAAATGGAGTGAATAGAAGTGGGAGGAGGTTCCCTTTTATAAGAGAAGAGAGGGGAACTTTTGGAAACCTCCAAAATATTAATTTATAATAAACTCAATCCCCACTGAAAAACCACAAAAATGACTCAAATTTGAATATTAGATGATATAGGGTTGTAATTGCATCATCCAATAATATTTAGACATGTTGGGAATTTATTTTAAACCTTATCAATATGATTTATCCTTATTTAATCTATTTAATTTTATTTGTGGTAATAATATTCTAAATTTTAAATTATAGTATATACTAACATATGTGTTTGAATTGCCCATAATTGGACACTTTATGACATTTTTTACTATATAAATTTCAATTTATAATTTTTAAATATTTTTGTGATTTTTAAACAACTTAATAATGTGTTATTTTTTTAAAATATCAACAATGTCAATTTTGAAACAATTCATTTATTTGAATTTAAATAAAATCCAAACAGAGGTTATATTCAAACCAAATTATTTAATATATTCATAACATGTTCTATTCCTCTAGAAAATTAGTGGATCACATTAATTAGTTCATATAATATTTATTTAAAGATTTTTAAAACCATTTATTTTATATTTCTCTTAATAAAATAATTACTACAACATTTATGTATAATTATTTAATATACTTATTTTTTGCATAAAAATTTAAAATAAAATTCTAGTATTAAGATAAATATAATATATTTCATAATAATACTTTTAGTCTAATTTATATTCTAAAACATTCAACTTTTAAAATGTTATCTTTATTAAAGTATGAAGGTGATAACTTTGACATCATTTAAAATAAAATAAAATAAATTTCATATTCTATTTTATAAAGCTTAAAATGGTCCACAAGTCGTCATTTGGATTATTAGGGTTTAGATATACTCAACCAATAAGTTTTGGTCAATTTTATGGTCCTTTTGATAGGTATTATTATTTTAATAAAAACTACATTATTGATTTTTCACTAGATAAATAATTTCTTCATCATTATTGTAAAAGATATTAAAGTAAATATATATTTCTTAAAAATTACAAATAAATTACTACGATGAATAAAAACATTTTTTCCTTATAAATTAGTATTTATAATATAATTTATATTCTTCTTAACCTTATATTAAAAATTCATTAATTATTAAAGCTTGAGTGAGACATATTTCACTTTCTTTAAATAAAATAAATTAATGGTCTTAATCACATCCAAGTGGGTTCCAAAAGATACCATTTATACCCAAGTATATTCTATGAAAAAATATAATCACCCAATTATATTAATACAATTGTTAGTGAAACTTAATAATATTATTTTTACCCTTACTTACTAGATTTACCTTTAATTGTTGTAAATAAAATTTAATGTAGTTACTATTCATAATGCCTAAAAATAAAATGTAATCTATTAAAAACATTTGGACATACTGATTCCAAAATTAGAATCCATTTTTCTAAATACAAAACACAGTAGTTGTAGTATTTAATTTAATATTAATCCCGTTGTTGAGAAAACTGATTTTAAAAGTTAAAACATTGTAAAAGATTGAAATTTTTTACCTATGAATTCAATTTAAAATTAATGATAATAACATAAATAATATTAAATGGTAAAAATATATTCAAATTAAAATTTAAAACTATTCAATGTTATAATTTAACCATTAAATTATCTTGATGAAAAAAGTTTTTTTAATTAAATTTATCATATTTTTACTATTAATCAAAATATAAAAGTGAACAGAAAAATATTAGAAAAAAATATCCAAAGTTAATTTTTATATCCTTATTGAAATTAATAAGTTTATTTTGTCAAATTGAACATATAAATGTGTAAAAATTTTATTTAAAGTGGGATCACCATCAAAATGCGGAAAAACTGCATTTTTTTAAAATACTTATTTTACCTGAAAAATTTATTTTTTTACTCATACCATGTTCTAGAATATGTGTAAGATGAATGATATTGTAACAAAATTCAAAATGTGGTTATTACTATTCCTAATGGCTTGTTCATAATAATATTATAACAATATATCATTGTTTAGTGAAACTTGGTATTGCGTACAACACACGCTATTGAGGAAGGTTGCTCTTGTGTGCAACACAAGATAAGAATAGTATTTGCGTATACTAAAAGATAATATGGTGTTGCGTATAGTGAAAGATAATCTTGTTGTATTGTACAACATAAAACATAAATGAAATTAAAAGGAATATTTCTCATAAAATATCAGGGTGTTACATTCTACCCCCCTTAAAATGAATTTCGCCCTAGAAATTCATCGGGGTTATAAATCATTTACTGCTGGAAAGTTTACTTCATAGAAACTGAAATCATAAAAAGTAATACTAAATCTTAATTTCAAAAAAGATAGTTAGAAACATAACACTCAACCAAATTAACTCAGCACTGGGTTTCCACATAGGAGAATATAGGTGAAAATATAGATATGGAAGAGAAATATAACCATCATGTTCTCATGAATAGTGGTAGAGAACATGGATATGAAAAATCCAATAATCACAAAGCCATAAATTTGTGATGATTTAAGGTACCATCTGATTCATCGGATATGAGGGTACTATGACAACATTTTTAGTTTTCGAGATCATTTCTCTAAAGTTGATGAATTTTTGCATAATGAGAAATGCATACTTAATTTCAGTGAAATATCATCATTGGTCATTCAATGAAAAATTTCCACTACATCTCTTATTTAAAGAAATGAATTTTAATTTTTAATTCTTAAAGTATTATCATATCATTTGATAGAATGATAGGTCATTCCATCTGTCTCTATCAGAAATAAAATGATAGCACAAGATATTAAATATATATAAGTCCATCTATGGTGAGTTTAATTGTATATGGTTCCAAAAATGGACTTATACTTCATCTATCAAACCTATTAATAAAATAAAACTAATTTCTATAAACTAGGGACTTCCTGTAGTCTAGTGGTAGGCAATAAATGCATGTCACACTTCAGTTGTGGGTTCGATTCCAGTAACCATGTCTGACGTGACGGGTTTTCGCCCGTTTTGGAGGTTGTCCTTTATCTATAACTATACTATTATAACATCTAGAAAAATGTTTTAGCCTTAAACAATAATATATGATGTCCAACTTAATCCATTCAAACCATTAGGCTTATCGAAAATACTTTGGTCCAATCTCATATTATAAAGAAAAATATTACTATAGAGGTCATCTACCAAGCATGTGAATACCATAATTTATCCCCTATGTATCATAACATATATCTTGTTGGTCGCATTAGAAATAGGTGAATACCTTAATCATGTATTCTTGGAACCTGAATTACCAGAGACACTTAGTTAGAACACGATTGCTGTCAAAAGTTAACTCTTTCCACATACCATAATCCCAAAAATTCTATATAATCAAATCATGATATTAAATTATCCTTATATCAATCATGAGCTCATTAATAATATCCTATATATTATTTTCTCCTTATCCATTCATTATGCACATATCATCTGCTTTCCAAAATTATTTCAATCACTTTTTATGGTTACCTGTACCATTCAACATATACTTTCAACTACATTTGAAAAAACAATAGTGTAGAAATCCTTAGATGTTTCTTTATTACAGAGTACCATTAAATTACCTATACAACAATACTCTTGATAAACCTACAATCATTACACTACCATCTTAAACCATTGACTGAGCTTTATCATTTTATTCGTCAACACATATTTCATCTCATATACCATTTGTAGTCTCTTTATCATCATCAACATTAATACTACCCATACAACCATGTTTATTCTCTTCATGATATTTTCCCTTAGTGCATTGGTTTTCATAATGCTCATATATTCAACATTTAAAACATTTAACTGTTGTTGATGTCTTAGCAATACCATTGTCATTGTCTATAGTGTTAACTGAACCCTTTCATTTGCAACTACTGGATTTGTGTCCCTCGTTTCCACACCCAAAGCATCTTCCAGTTCCTTTGAAATATTCTCCTTGATACCTCTTCCCACATGATTTACATGAAGTAAATTGAACATTCATTCCTCTATGGTCATCATGAAACTCTATCATTCTCTTATTAGCTGATTCTAGAAACTTTCCAAAGTTGATATTATTGATCATATTATGATATTGCAGATTAAGAATAATAATGATGTTTGGACTTCCAAATCCCATTTAATTTGGTTCCTTATGAATAATATCATTCTATTGTCTATCATATCCTCCATTATCATGAATCTCCCTGTTTCCAGCCATTTTTTCTAAAACCCAAAAAGAATAGTGTGAGAGGAAAAATCACACTAGGAAATCAAAATTATTAGGGGGAGTAATTTAAATATCTAACATCTTAGTTTTAATCCTAGGTTATTATTCATCATTATAAAAATTCAAGGACTGAAACCTATATTTATACTTAACCATAGGGACATCACTAGACATACCTTAGAAATATCTCTAGGGATCTCACTAATGTTTTCGCATCCGAGTTTCCAAAGGTTAACTAAACCTTTTCTCTAATACCGACTTTAGAGACCCAAAGCTTGATGTACATAGACATTACATTACTTTTGTGGAAAGCATAATACATTACACAAACAGACGCCCAATGACCATATTAGTTTATTATCTTTGGAACATGGAACATAATCTTTTAATCATGGTGAAATATGTTCAACATATCCCATAAAGATCTTCCACTTTTGTTTTCTTACCTAAACTCATTATTTATATCCTGGGGAAAAGAAAACATAAAAAGGGTGAGCTCAAATGCTCAGTAAGGGCAAACATGGAGAACACAAAACAACCCATAAACAGTTGAACGTAAAAACATGAACATAAAACACCAAAATCATGAGTAATGAGATATATTTTGGTAGTACATAATGAATAAATCATAAAGGAACATTAATCATGATAAAATAGAATGGGAATAAAACATTTAATTGTGTAAAACCATTAATCACATGATATTATTTCCATAGTAGCCAAGGAATTACTTCCAAGACCATCATAGTGGACAAAGTCCATTACTGAACCAGGTTTACTAGCCGTTCCATCCCTATATTACTGAACCGGATTTTACATACCATAACAGCCATGTCTATCTCATTAGATATAAATCATTACCCAATGAATTGGAGGGAGATATAGGTCCCACCCATCTCATAATGAAATAAATCTTACATTTTCCACAAAATAAACATAAATCATTCATCATAACCCAAAGAATAAAATGGGTTTCATAAAAATCATCCCACCATAACATAATCTATATAAAAAAATGGATATCATTTAATAATAAGAAAAATAAAACCATGTAAATAATTGATACATTATACTTGAAACATAATCATATTTGATAATGTCATCTTATATGGAAAATATTTTTGATAAAACAATTGAAATGAATTCTTGAGGGAAATATCCTTTCTTCTTCCAAATCATTTTATTTTCACTAAATTCCATGTAATTTTAAAAGAAAGGGATTTTTTTAGAATAATAATTAAATAATGTTGAGTAATCTTCATGAAAATAAGGAGTTATGAAACTGTACAAATCCATTCATGCTGTATAAGTTAAAAAACATTATCCTCAAACTTTGCCGGAAAAGTGAAAAAGTACTCTGTATGGTAAACAAAAGAATGATTCCTTCCATACCATGTGTTAAAAGTAAAAAATGGTAGAAATGACTTCAAACATACATGTAATAATAGTAATCATTTTATGAAAATATTTTTTGAAAACATGGACATGGATGATAAACACAACCCCAATAAATACTTACGAATAAACAATCTTAAATAAGAACGAGATTGGAATAATTATCCCTTACCTTCTGTCCAATTTCTTCCATATGTGTCCTAGGCTCATGTATTGCAGGTTTAAACTTATTATTAACTTATAATAGAACCACAGTAATATTTATGATATCATATATGATTCACTTATGACTTTATATTACCAGTTCTTTTGTCAATTCCACGTTAAAGTTGTGTTTTGGGTAAAATCATTTCATTTTATCGTACGTGTTTTGACTTCAAATTATTCATATGAATACTTAGATAACGATTCCATACATCGAGTATATAAAACATGATTTATATATAATATATATTCAGAATAATATATATATATATATAATAGATCGATAAATGGAGTGAAATACACCGTTCATGGAGACGGTAGGCCGTACGTACGCATGAACGTTGTTTTCGTTTCCCCATTAAATTGAATGGAATTATAAAGTAAGTAAATAACATATAAAAATCCATATTAATTATTATTTCATATATTTCAAGATTATTTATTATAGGTACTTTATAATCATTCTAGAAAAGTTTACATGGAGAATGAATCTCATTGCGTCGTGGAGACGGTAATCCGTAAGTACGCACGAGCGATGATATCGTTCCCATAATTATTTAATGGAATTGAAGTGGATGATATAATATCATAGAATCAGTATGATATCATAATAATCATATATATTAATTATTTTCACCATTTTACCCATCCAAGTAAGGTGGTGGTGGAAAAATAGATTACATCAGAATGTGGAGACGGTAAGCTGAACGTACGCACGCACGGTGATTTTATTTTTCGTAGGATGCATAGAAGGTGAAATAGGTTTGTTCCATATTTATAATAACATATAAGTATATTATTGAAACGTATGTTATTAATTTATAATTAAACAACTAAATAATAGGTAGTAGAAGAAGAAATAAACTTGAAAGAATCGGTAGAAGAGATTATCTCTTCCTCGACCTGCCTCTTTTAAACATCATCTTAGAGCACTAGAGTTGGTCTTTTGAGAATACCAGAAACTCTATAATATAACTAGAGAGATTTAGAGGATTAATTTTTAGGGTTTGTCTGAGATTTAAGTCTTAAAATGTTTTGAATAGAAGAGGAAGGAGGTTCCCTTTTATAAGACAGGAGGGGGGCACTTTTGGAAACCTCCAAAATATTAATTTATAACAAACTCAAAACCCACCCAAAAACCACCAAATGACTAAAATTAGAATATTAGATGAGATAGGGTTGTAATATTATCATCCAATAACATTAAGACGTGTTGGGAATTTATTTTAATCCTTATCTATTTTATTTATCCTTATTTAATCTATTTAAGTTTATTTGTGGTTATAATATTCTAAATTTTAAATTGTTATAAATACTAAATTATGTGTCATAAATTGTCCATAATTGTATACACTGTAAAATTTTAGACCATATAAATTTTAATTTATAAATTTTTAGTATTATTGTGATTTTTAAACAATTTAATAATTTGTTATTTTTATAAAATAACAATATTGTCAATTTTGGGACTATTAATTTATTTGAATTTAAATAAAATCCTCACATATGATATATTAAAACCAAAATATTTAATAGATTTATAACATTTAATATTCATCTAGAAAATTCGTGTAGAACCTTAATTAGTTTATATAATATTTATTTTAATATTTTTAAACCCATTTATTTGATATTTATCTTAATAAAATAATTACTACAACATTTTTGTATAATTATTTAATATATATATTTGTTGCATAAAAATTAAAAATAAAATACTAGGATAAATTTAAATATAATAGGTTTCATAATAATACATTTTTTCTAATTTATCTTCTAAAACAACCAACTTTTAAAATGTTATCTTTATTAAAGTATGAGTGCACAACTTTGACATCATTTAAAATAATATAATATAAATGTCATAATTTAACTTATAATGCTCAAAATGGTCCACAAGTTGACCCTTGGATTTTTAGGGTATAGATATACTCAACCAATATGTTTTGGTATATTTTTAGATCCTTTTTAAGGGTACTATTATTTTAATAAAAACTATATTATTGATTTTTCATTAAATAAGTAATTTCTGCATCATTAATGTTTAAGCTATTAAGATAATTATATGTTTCATAAAAGTCACAAATGAATTACCATGATTATTAAAAATAATTCTTTTATATTAGTATTTATAATAGAATTTATATTCTGTATAACCTTATATTAAAAATTCTTTAATTATTAAAGTTTGAGTGAGACATATCTCACTTTCATTAAAGAAAATAGATTAATGGTCTTAATCACATCCAAGTGGGTTCTAAAAGATACCATTTATACCCATGTATATTTTAACACAAAATATAATCATCCAATTGTATTAATACAAGTGTTAGGGTAATTTAATATTATAATTTTTACCCTTAATTACCTGATTTTCCTTTAACAGTTGTATATAAAATTTACCATAGTTACTATTCATAATGCCTAAAAATAAAAAGTAACATATTAACATAATTTATACATACTTATTCCAAATATGTAGTACAGTTTATCAAATTCAAAAAAACAGAAGTTTCAGTATTTAATTTAAAATTTATCCCGCTGTTGAGAGAACGATTTTTAAAAGTTAAAACATTACAAAAGATTGAAATGTTTTTACCTATGAATTCAATGTAAAATTAATGATAATGACATAAAAATATATTAAATGGTAAAAATATATTATATTTATAATTTAAAACCATTAAATATTATAATTTAACCCTATACATTATCTTGATGACGAAAAACTTGTTTTTAATTAAAATTTAGTGAATTTTTACTATTCATCAAAATATTGAAGTTAACAGAAAATTATTAAAAAAATATACAAAGTTAATTTTTATATCCTCATTGAAATGAAACATGTTTATTTTTTCAAATTTATCTTATAAATGTGTCAAAAAACATATTTGAAGTGGGTGTGCCATCAAAAGGCGGCAAAAGTTCATTTTTTGAAAAATAATTATTTTACCTAAAAAATTTATTTTGTTCTCATAACATGTTATAGAATATATGTAAGATGAATGATATTGTTATAAAATTCAAAATTTGGTTACTAATATTCATAATGACTTGTTCATAGTAATTTTATAACAATATATCATCGTTTAGTGAATCTCAGTATTGCGTACAACACACGCTATTGAGGTAGGTCATTCTTGCTTGAAACACAAGCCAAGAATAGGGTTTGCGTATACTACAAGATAACATGGTGTTGTGTATAGAATAATCTAATCTTGGTGTAGCGTACAACACAAGACATCAAAAAAAATAACAAAAAAATTCACATAAAATATTGGGGTGTTACAATTTATGTTGATATTAACTATCTAAAGGATTTATATTGATAATTCAGACTTCCAAAATTAAGAATTCCATATTTATTATTATTCCAAGTGATTACTCGATTAGTTATATTATCCAGGTTCAATACTCAAGATCATGTTATTATTTATATATAGTTAGTTAATAATATTTTATTCCTACCAAATTATGTTCATGTTATTGATTAATAGAATTTTTTCTATATTATTTAACTATCTATATTGATTATTCTGATTTATTCTTGATAGATTCCACTGTACATGACCTTTACTAAGAATTTGAGCTGGCCCTTTTTTTCCTTTTCCTTAGTTAAGAATTAGATATATTTGAATTATATTTCAAAGATTAATATTATTATATTTTTTATGTATTATGTTTTATATTCATTTACCACTGTAGAATTGGTTTCATTTAGGTAAAATGGTTTCTATATATACTAAACAATTTGGTTCTTTAGGATGTGATTCATTATAATCATGACGATTTAATAAAGTTACCACCAAATCTAGTATATTCAGGTTATAGACATTAAAAAACATCTAAAAACCATAATAACTTTATTAATTAAAACATAGGGGATATAGTCACATTAAAATACCAACTTATAAGGCATAAGGGTTATGAAAATGGTGATTTTTTGAATTTGAGTAATAACCCTTATTCAAGTGTTTTCATTATAATTTTCATTTACGTCCTTAAAATATTACACAACCGTTAACATATATTAACATAAGAATATAAAGTATACTGAAATATTATTATTCCAGAGGCACAACCCTTATTCATCTCCTTTACATTTTATGGAAAATGAGAAGATCACGCATGCATACATATAACCCACATCTCCGCATAGTAGTGTAATTAATTTTTTATCACTAATTTACGTGGATAGTAGTAAACGTATAATTAATTAATATAAATATTATATTTATTAAATAATTTTGATTATTTAAATATAATATATAACCTAATTTTTAAACCTTACATCCATTAGAAAATGATAACATTGCTCATGCGTATGTGTGGACTACCACCTCCCACAAGAGATAAGATTCAATTTCCTATTATCACCATGCATGTATAAATATAAAATAACATATAATGATAAAAATTATATTTATGTAATTCTTAAAACTATATATACAATGGAACTATTTCATTACTCATTTAGCCATTAACATTATACCAGATTAATATTGTAAAAAATGACCAAAAATCCTTATAAAGTCGATGTAAGCAAGAACTATTCACTGAATGGACTTAAAATATTATCAAGAGGACAAAAAATTTATTATATTTGGAAAAAAAATAATTAGGTATTTACTAAATTTAAATACATTATAAAAGGGTTCAAACATGTAAATCATAGAGGATACCAAAGGTAATATTAAGTTTATATCCTTTTTATTTCAATGAGACATGTTTTACATTATGCACCTAATTTATTTTACATCATGTATATACTGCCACTTTGAAAAATTATATCATGAATTGATCTATATTTGTTTTATTAAATAGTTTTAATTAAAATTTTCTCTTTTAATGGGATTCAATTCAAATGTTATGACAACATTAATAGGTTTCTATTAGATTATCATTTTATTTTGGATAGATTATGTTTAGATTTTATTTGGGAAAATTATATGATCCAGATCCCATAAAACATTATATCTTTTATTCTAATCTAGTAATGTTTGATATTTACATTTTTATTTTTTATTTTTTCTCTTTTTGGATCAAGACTATATAATTATGTTACATTTAAGGTATACTGACCATATTTATTCTTTTCGATAAGGAATATGAAACTTCTATATCTATGTTCTTCTTATTATTTTGTGGATGTTTTTACCTATACATTAAATTTTTCTACAAAAGTCCATATTATATACCTTTTAATTTATTTATAATGGTCTGAAATTAATCTTTATAAAATTTTCCAAATAATATATTTTTTTATTTTTTTAAAATTTGTCAAAATAATGTTCCATTTTAATGTTTAAATCATAAATTAAATTTCATTCCATAATAACCATTATTTACATTGAATATTTTTTACAAGTTTCAACAATTATTTTTAATGAATATATTTTTCTCAATACTATAATTTTTTTTATTTAAAGTGTTTAAAAAAATTGTATTATTTTCTTAAAAGAATGAAATGAATTTTCAATGTGATTTATAACTCAATTATTATATAGATTTAAAAGAAAGTTATATATCATTTTTTATTCTATTTTATTTTATATTTTAAAAATTATTCATTTTAATACAAAACCATCATTTCTGATGAATTTATAGTCTTCTTTAATTCTTTACTAATTTATTGTCTCATTATCATTAACATTCCCATGATTACATTCTATATTACTATCCATCATTTCATTGGACATTTTTTTCTCTGTCACGACCACAGTATAAGTATCATGGAATTATATGGAATCATTTACACTACTTTAATAATGCCATAAAAATATTCCATTTCTATATATTATATCAATTAAAGAAATATTATTAATAAATTTATTTCATTTACATGATAAATATTCCTTATTCTCGATTGAATATGGATGAATGTTTATTTATAAGGTGTTATTAGAATGAATTGTATTTATCATTAAATACATGACGAATTAATAAAACATAAAAGTGATGAGTGCACATGATTATAAATATCCTCTTTATGTATCAAAACATCTCATGAAAAAAGGTGGTCATATTATATTTGTATTTGGATTACTCATATACATTAATTAAGAGTGATGTCTTGGTTAATATGCTTTGATTGAAATATTAATGATAAAATTGTTGAGGTCGTGATGTAAAGTTTATGAATATCATGATTTATGTATTACCTTTATTTACTATTCAATTTTCATTATCCATGTGATTTATATGTTGATATTTTCAATGGGTATTCATTAAACTCATGTTTTTTATTGAATTACATGGGTTTTGATTATCCAATTTTCCATATTGATTTTTCCTTATTACTAATAAAAAAATATATTGTACATAATACTTATTAAGTATCTGAGCCCATGCGTTGTTTTTTTCATTCCCCAATATATTTTTAAATATAATTTCTATGATATAAAGGATGAAAGAATGTTTATTTCTCTATGTTTTATATGTTTAATGTAATATTATAATCTAGTATGTATCTGTTTTCCAATACTATGTAATCGATTCATCATACATGGTGAGATCCTTTGTATCATATAACAACATAATTGGCTAGCACTAACTCTATGTTACTACAGGGAGGGATTCTATAGTTGGTATCAAAGGAATTTTAATAATATACATGGAAACTAGATTTTATATTACTCAACTAAAAAAACATTATGATAAATTATTAGAATATTTTTGACCTTTTACCTTCATATAGATTTTTATTCCATAGATCACTATTCATGATGAATTTGGGATAAATAAGAGACTGTATTATTTTAGGAATTTTTCCTAGACTAAGTAAGTTAATAAACACCCATTTTTAGTGTAAATATTACCCTAGTGAGTAAGGTAATATAGATGGTGTTAAAACTGAAATGATCATAGATATATTAGGGAAACTGACACAGGATTTGATTGATATCCAAACTAGTGTATAGAAACCAAACAGTTGAGAATCTAGAGTGAATGATCATATGATTATACCTTGAAAACTATATTAAGTTATAACAAAGAATATAAACCTAACATAATTTCTTATCAATAAGATAAAATTGGTTTTTCATGAATGTTTAGGTGATAAAAATTAGGGAATGAATAAAATCAATATCTAATTTGTCAATAATATAGGAAAATTTACTTAAGAAAACTTATAAAAGGAAATAGATTCTGTTACAAGTTGGTATAAAAGGCCATAATGATCATAATTGGAATGGAAATAAATAATCTATATATGTTTTTTGTTTTAACTATAAGGATATAGGGCATTATGTAAAGACACAATCTTCAAGTAAGACCTATGTAATTTGTTTTAGTGATGATATCTTGAAAATACCCTAAAGATAATTAAGATAATAAGAATCACTTCACAATAATTTTTTAATATTTTATGTTAAATGGGTTATATTAGAAATTTAGAAAGTATGAATGTTAATTTTATGATGTTTCTTTTCATAGAAATATTGAATCCTTTGATATAATATTGATTGACATTTCTATTATAAAAGGAAATAAAAGAATATCTATCATGGATAAAATATAACCTCTATGGAAACGAATTTAGTGTAATTATGGTTAATTTATAGAATTGAGGATTGTGATTTATTAGTATTTATAAATGGTAGTTAGGTATGAGGATTAAGAAAAAATATCCAAGGACTTTTCTATTAATATTTTTTTATATGGAAAATTTGGAAAATGTGAATTTTAGAAAAAATGATGAATGGTATCAATCACTCAGAAAAGTTATTTTATGAAACTATTTTTAGAAGAATGTATATATAACCCTTTTAGTTATTATGTATTATGAAAAGGTTATCCTTGGTGAATTTTGATGCATTTTTATATAGTCCATATCATGGTAATGCATGTTATTAAAAAAAATTAAATTTTGAAATCATTGATTAGGGTGTTTGAACATGTTATTATATAAGTGATAAAGGTTTTTTAGGGATAAAATGAATAATAAGTGATCAATACTTTTTTATTGTAGGGTTTAAATTTAATCAATAATAATTGAGAAGTTTTAAATTGATCATTGGTTACTACTAATATTTTTCAGAATAATTTTTATGAAGGTTTATTCATATTGGATATTATTTTAGCTTGTGCTAACCATTTCAATTAAAGATAGGAAGAATAACTTTTCATCATTTTTTTGTCTTTCTAGTAAATTAAAATATAATCTTATTGAATCAATATTGATAAATTCATAATGGTCCTGATTGTTCATGTCAAAGGTTGAAATCATGATTATATAATGGGAACAAATCAAGTATATAAATTTTGTCATATTTTATATCCTAGAAGTAAATGAATTTATTAAACTCAAGAAAATTGAAAGTAAATATATGAAATATTATATGTAAAGTAACACTCATATACCAAGGTACATTTTACTGCATTCTGTGGGTGTATATTATCATTAAAAGCTTTCAATTTTATAAATTTTAATTTAAAATATTTATATACTTTATAAAATTATCATTTTTAATTTATAATTGGGTGAATTTTAATATTTATTATAAATAAATGATTTTTGTATTAATAGAGAAAATATTGATTTTTCAAAGTTCACTTACTTTTAAGAAATAATTATGATGTTAGAATGAATTAATAAATTGAAAAAACTCTTTCTCAATAAAATGTGTTTTTATGTTCATAAATAATGTTTTTAAAACATTATTTTGACTTTTGTGACCCAATCTAGACTTTTACGAACATAACTTATATTTTATTCAAATTAAAACTATCTTTGGGACTTTGCATTAAATGATATATTTGGAAGGTAAAATTCAGTTATGAAATGATAAAAAAGTATAAAAAACAATAATTTTTTATTAAATAACCAATAAAATTAATTAATATAAAAATTTTGGTTAATTTCAATTTAGAATGATTTTTACATTTAAATCGATTATTTTAAAAAAATATTTTTTTTTTTTGAGTTCATATATTAAATTTAGTTTATTCTATATATTAAATATTAATATTATAATTTTTTTTTTGATATTTTAAATCCTAATTTATAGAAAAAATTACAATTACCTTTTAATTTTTGGTTATATAAATAATTTATCATGGTAAAAATTTATATTATCATAGTTAGGTTTAAATTGGGGTAAAATGGTTTACTCATTAATAAATGCTTAAAATATCTCCAATACATGTCTATATGTGATGGGATGATCTTTTTTCTGGCCTATAAAATCTGATATATGATTTTTTGGTGCCTTAGTTTGACTTTACCGTGAGTAAGACCATTTAATATTTTAAAACAGTGAATAATTACAAGAGTTCCACCACCCTCACTTTTAAAAGTTTAATAATTATCATCTCTTATTAAAAACTCCAGAGACAAGTATCTTGACTAAGGACTACCATAATACCTTACCAAACTTCCTACCCATGTCTTAGATGCTCGGGTCTCATAAAAATACCAACCTATATTACTTATGTTAAAATATAATGGTGGTTTTCTAAAGAATAGGTATAACTCATAACTGAGAACATTCATTTTATTTGTTCTTATACCTCTACTGAATATGATATAACCATAATCATATAATCAACTTGTTATATTAATTATAATTAAATTTTATTATTCTTTAGTCACAACACTTTTCCATATCCTTTCCATCCTATGTAAAATAGAAACATCACTCGAGTAAATGTATGACCGAATTTGTCAATGGAGTGGTGTAATTAATTTTTTATAACTGATTTAATTTAATATTTTTAAAGGTATAATTAATGAATATATATTATATTTATGAAATTATTATGATATTATAAATATTATAACTTATATATCATCATATACTTCCATCCATTTAAAAGTGATAATGCCGCTTGTTTGTACATATAGATTATCACCTCCATGAAGATGTGTGTTTATTTTTTATTTTACCACCATGAATTAAAGGTTAAAAAATGAATTTGTGGAATAAAATTTAAATTAATAAAATTAATAAAATTATTTAATTTATGTAAATAGTTTATAACTCATTTAACAATAAACAATACACTAATGGAATTGTGAAAATTGTGACCAGACAACCTTAAGTGGACGAAGTAATAAAGTATTATTCAATGAATGGATTTAAAATTACTATAAAAGTACAATAAAAATGTAATATATGTGAAAACGTTTCTTAATAAATTATTTAACACATATATATTCATCGTATTGGAGGATAAAACATGTAATACTACAAAGAGACTGAAGGTATGGTTAATTTCGTGTCATTTCCAATTCAATGAGACATTATTTGCATTATTCACCTAATTTCAATTACATATTGTATATACTACCACTTTAAAACATTTTATAATTAATTGAACATTATTCATGGTAATAAATGTTTTTTATTTATGTTTTCTATTTTAAGGGGGTTCGATTCGAATTTCAAGAAAGTAATAATAGATTTCTATTACAATGTCTTTTTATTAAGAGATTTTTGGTGTACAGAGTTCAATTAAGAAAATTCTACATTCAAAATATGTTAACACCATATATATTTTTTATCCTCAGGTTATGTTCTGGGTTTACAATTTTATTTTCAATTACTTCTCTTATTTGATATAGAGTCAACAAGTAAGTTATATATAAGTAATACCAGCCTTATTATTGAGTTTCATTTGGGAATCATTGTCTTCTATATCCATGTACTAATAATTGTTTATTTTTGTTCTTAATTATACATAAATTGTTTTAAAAATTGAAATTATATGTAACATTATATTTATTTTAAAAGTTTTAAAATGAGCCTTTTTAAAAGTTTTTCAAATAAATTAATTTTTTGTGTGAAAAGAATGTTATCTTTTAATTTATACAACATGATTGAAATTTCCCTATACAATAACCATTATTTACTTTTAATATCCATTTAAAAGTTATTATTATTATTTAAAAAAAATTATATTTTTATCAATGTGATTGGAATTTTTAATTTAAATGTTATCAAAATAAAAAAAACATTATTTTCTATAAGGAATGAAAGAAATTTTGAACATGATTTATAACTTCATTTTTAGAAAATGTTAAATGGAAGTTAAATTTAATTTTTTTCGTCTATTTTCATTTCTATTTCAAAAAGATATTATTTTAATACAAAACCTTCATTTCTGATAAATTTATGGTCTTATTTCATCCTTTACTGGTTTATAGTTTTGTGTTTATTAACTTTTTCATGATATCATTACTTATCACTCTCCATTATTATAGTAGACATTATTTTCTCCTCGGTGTCTATATTTTAATTATCATGGTTTTATATGAAATAATTTCCACCACATTAATGTTGTCTCAGTAGTATAATATTTATATATACGATATTAGTTGAGGAAATTTTATTTGAAATTTTATTTTATTTATTATGTAAATATTCTATATTATTGATTCATTGAATATAAATGTTGATTTATATGGAACTTTGAGGATGAATTATATTTTCCATCCAATATATGAGAAATTCATATGTCATGAGAGTAATGGGTGAGTCTCAGTTATGGATAGATCTTTGATGCATCAAAAAGTCTAGTGAGTAAAAGAATGTGTCAACATTATATTGGAATTTTTTACACAACCCCATTTATTAAGGACGATGTTTTGGTTGAGAGGACTTAATGATAATATTCATGATAACTTGGCCATGTCCTTGATGTAAATTTCCAGAAGATCCATATTTATGAAATTTTTTTATTCAAGACTTTATTATACATTATCCATGTTATTTCAATATTGATACTATCCATGGGTTTTCATTGAAGTAAAGTGGTTTATTGAATGGGTTGTGTTTTTATTATCCAATCATCCATATATTTTTTTCCTTATTTAATTATGATAGCTTACACTATGCATGATCCTTACTGTGAACTGGATCTCACCCTTTTTTACCTTTCCCCCTAGATATTAATTAAGATAATTTAAATTATTTTATGAATGAAATATTGGTTCTTATTATATGTTTGTATATTTACAATTTAATATATGAATCATGAAGGTATCTAGTTTTCCAAGACTACTAAACTAATCCATCATGCATGGTTTGATCCCTTGTATCTTGTACCAATTATTAATTAAGAACCACTAAAGTGTTACTGGAATAAGGGATTTTACACACATAATAACACACATGTATTTTGGGTCCCACATGATAAATATGATGCATATACTTGAAAGGTCCACTTTCTAATGGTATAAGATCCAAAACCAGAAATCACAATCTTTGATAAACAATTCATATTGGGTAAACATCTAAATCATAAATATAAAAACCATAAACAATAGTCTTATACCCTTGGTACCCAGAAGTACAACCGAAAAAGTGTTCATGAATCACTAGTAAGAGGTTAATCCCCAGTCTTAATGAATTCAATGATTATTTTCTTTCCAATTATGAAAATAATTAAACAAAATAAAATTACCTAATACCACTTTTTAACACCCAATTCCATAGACAACTCATTAGTGCCTTGTCCTAGGTACACAACGTGACCTCAGGCATGCCTTTCTTAATCCCATAGGTTACCGAAGTGTGATGAATGCCTATTTATGACACCCCATAAATGAAATAATATAAATTATATGAAATAAATCAGATAATTAATAATAAAAAATCCTCAAACCTTCTAGGTTTAGAGTTTTATAGAGTTTTGATAAACGAAAACCCAATAAATCCCATGAGTTTTTCAACTAATGAACATTTTTTATCCTGTATAAAGAAATTATTGATCCCTAAAAAGTATTAAACATCTACCTATTATTTTACACATAATATACACTTTTATACATTCCATAATTTTATAATATCCATACCCTTGTGAAATTGAAACTTCAGAAAGTGGGGGGCTTAAATTCTCAGTATGGGTAAACACAAGTGATAAAAATCAAATATCCTAAGTGTACATAAGATGAGAATATGTGTATGGTTAGGATAATGAAGTAAAAAACAACAAATATTAGAAATAAATCATGATTCATATGGCATGACAGAAACATAATAAAATAAATCACATGTCTAGGATACCCACCAAGACATTCATCACATATTAGGATTGTGATAATAAACCATGTACCATTATGGGTTTGGAATAATCCTCTTGTATACCCTTTGGCTTGATATAATCCTCATTTTTACCTTTTTAATTGAAATAAATCCTCTTGTATAACATTTTTCATTGGATAAATCCACCCTCATACACATTTTCCTTAGGTAAAAAATCCCATATATCATTTGAATTTGGATAAATCTTCTTGTGTACCCTTTTTCTTGAGATATATCCTCCCATGTGTTGTTTTTAGTAGGATAAATCCTCTTGTGTAACATTTGGATTGGGAAAAATACTCCCTTTACCCTTTTGAGTTTATAATATATAAATAATACCAATGCATTAACGGTCCATATATGACCACACTCATTGATCATCCATGAATATATATGACACTTGAGATCAATCATTAAAATTTTCATGAAACCCCATGGGAAGTTAGTGGGTTTAATTTACTTCTAAAATGTAATGTCATAAACAAATCATTCATAATTCCTTAAATAATCTTAACATGATAGACCCATGGAAAATAAATGTGTATGAAAAAATATTCTGTAACTTTTTAGATAAACACCCTTGAATAGAGATAATAAAAATATAATATTTTCATTGTATATATAAAGGGTATAAGTTTATGGCAATACTTTAACAATAAATCAATTTAAGGCATATAAGTGAACACTATTCAATTAAAAATTTTAAAATAGTGTATTCACAAAAGAAAGGTATTGAATGAAAATGGATTCCTATTCACATTGGATGGTTAGGTGAGATATAGAAAACAATATATCTTACCATTGATAAAAAATAAAAATATATAAACCATGTAAAGAAATAATATAGATTATAATATCTGAATAATATCATTGATAAAACATAATATATTTCAGGGGACAATAACATAGATGAAATAAAATTTTAAGGATCACTAGAAAAAATTCACTTTACAAATAATAAATATCTGTGATCTATTGAAATAAATTTAAAATAATTATTTTATATAACACAGATAAAAATAATTTTTTTAGAAACCATGAAAATATAGAGATAATATTTTATATAGAATTAAAAAAATTAGTGGATAGATATGATCCCACAAAAACAACCTAACAGACTCTTTTTTTTTAAATAACACATACAGAAGACATTAAAATAATTTTGTTTGAAAAAAATTAAAGAAATATAAGTTTTTTGAAAATTAATTTCTCAGTTTTAGAAATAAAAATATTGATATCCAAAAAATGTGCAGTTCAAAATAAAAATTTAATCATTAAAAAAAAATTCATTGTTTTAATATTTTTATAATACTTTTGTTGAAAACCACATAGTTTTAAAAGAACATTAAATATAAAATTTAAAACAAAATAAAGGTGAAATATAAAAAAATTATAACTAGATGGTATTAAAATAATGTTGATATTATAATGAAATACAATAAAAATTCTTCAGATGGGTTATGATGTTTGAGATATCTCTATTTTAAAATGAGGCTGGGAAAAATTATCACCAGATCAATGACAATTAAATAAAACCCATTGAGTGAGAAAGCTAATACAAGTGAAATAAAATATCATGAATAAAGGATAATTCCTAATATAAAATAAAAAATACGTATTATATATGATAGTTAAATGTAAATTTGTGTATAAAAAGAAGTATGTGTTATGAAATTTATATTGAGCCCAAGAAACCATTTTTAGATAACACACTCATTGAGGAAAGAATCATTTTATAATGAGGATATAAGGAATATTTTTCAAACCCTTGAATAAAATTTGGAAATAAAATACAAAGTATTCATTTTTTATAACAAAAAAACTTTTAATAATAGTGTTTGATTATAAAATTTGTAAGTCAATGGAAGAAAATTGATTTAACACAAACCCTTACCTAAGTCCCACTTCACTTTACGCATGTATATATCTTCTCAAATAATAATATTTCGTTTATTATATACCATATTAGTGTCATTATTCAAATATATTTCAATTATTAATGTCCATTTAGTATCATACACTATTTATTTGTTATATGATTTTTTCATATGTTGTTTATCTGAGGTGGTTCATTCGATTTCTAAATAACTGTTTAGGTATATTAACCATAGTTATAGGTGAGGTGGTATAATATAAAAATATCCATAATTTTAGGTATTTATTTTATTTAATATTATATTAGAATACTATTTATATAGTTATATATGTTTTTATAAAATGAACCCAGATTAATAAAGGTACTCCAATATATTAATTTTAGGTGGCAATGATTACTATGATCATTTATTATTGATATCAATTTTAGATTTTCCATTATTACATTTATATAATATTATTAGAGTTATAAAATTATTTTTTTTACCTTAAATATATTTTATAAATACATCCATGTTAGGTCGGGATGGAAAACAATGCACACCACTTTGTGGAAGTAGTAGTCAGTAGAAATGCACGACAATTGTTCTTTTGTTTTTCTAAGTGGATGAGAATGAATAAATACTGGTTTTTCCCTTAATATAATAGAAACTTTGTATTATAAATATACTAAGGTCTTTTTATCTCTTTTTTATGGTAGTTTTTAAGATAATATAATGAAGAAAATGATAAGTATGAAGTAATACTCACTTGGAGACCATAAACATTCTCTTGAGAGTCTCCTTGGAAATGAAGGACTTATTCTAACTTATGGTGACCATGGGACTTAGGTAGTGAAAGGGACTTCTAAGAGATAAAAATTGAGATGATTTACAATTAAATTTATATGTTTGGTTGTAAAATTGAGTGTTTATAAGGGATTTCCTTTTATAAGTGAAGAAAATATAACTTTTTTGAACACCTTTTATTTTTCAATAATAGAATGACATTATTCAAGGGTTAATGGTTCAAAATGTGAGAAATAGTCAAGTTTGGAGTTAGATAATGTCGATAAATATTTCACCATGAATTTTCATACATGTTTTAAACATGTTTAAAAACATTTTATGAAATTATTTATACATTTTAACATTCTGGTTTTTACCTACCTAACAAGTTTTTACCTTAGTAGTTTACATTTTATTAAAAATGTTAATTTTACCATTATAAAGAAATTTTTTCTTATAAACCAAAATTTATGTTCCATATATTCTAATTCAATTTATAGATAATATAAAATTAATATTTGAATTAAAACATTTAATATATTTAAAAACTATTTTGAACAGAAAATGTTGGTTTCACCATTAAGTATTTTTAATCATATTTCATATTGACTACCAATTGAATTAGTGATAATATATTTATATATAGGTTTAAACATTATACTAATGCAATATTTTATAATATATTAATTTATGTGATGAGATAAAAATGACACAATATTATTAAAACAATTCTTTGAAAAAAAACAGTTTTACCATTATCAAGGTCACTAATATTAAAATATGTAATCATAGTTTTATGAAGAAAAAGGAAATTTAAATTGTGAAATAAAATTATCAGACGGATATAAAATATTATATATTTTTTATTTATGAAATGTCTAGAAGTGATGAAAAATAATATTTAATATAAGAAAAAATTAATTTTTGGACAAATATATTACTTAATTTTCCAAAAAGTTACCCATGTGTTTAATAAATTTAACCTAGTATTTTAAAATAAACTATTTTACCTTATAATTCTATATTTTTATATAAAAAATGATTCAAAAAAATAAATTCATTATTGAATTATGATAATATCATAACAGTGAAAATATAAGCATCTGTATTTTTTTAATATTCACCTAAAATTTATTTATTTTTGAAAATTAGAAAATATTTATCATAATATATTGTTGAAATATTTAATCTAAAAATGAAGATATTTTTTTAATTTAAATTATTATATTTATAAATTTATCTTTTAAATGATAATAAAATGTATAATAAAAAATAACATTTATTAAAAAATAATTTTTAAACATCACATATCATTAATTTTATTTCACATAAATTTCAAAATAATTGAATTATTACAAATTCGTTTTTAAATATAAATATTACCCATTTTAGTAAAATGTTAATTATGATCAATTTAATTTATTAAGGGATAATACAATACCTTTTTTAAAGGGTATTCGAATGAAATCCTTTCTGAAATATTAATCAATGAAATATAATAATATATATTTTTTCAAATGGACTATTTTATTTTTATTTATTATTGATTATATTATTCATATAATTTTAATATTTTTTGTTTCAATTTAGTTCATTGTTGTGTTAGTTTGGTGTTGCATGTGACATAAACTATTAATGATAGTATTGATTTACAGGATCCAAAATCTAAGGTCATTCCAATATACCCCCTAAAATAAATCATATCCCTTTAATTTTATTTATTACTCAATGATGAAAGTAGGTTAGCGTGTTCATAAGATATTCATCATTTATGATATAACCTCTAATATGACATCTACCTTACTCTCTTAGGTAATAATATGTTAATTATCTTTCCTCGAACAATACTAATATTTGTATAATCAAATACCCCAATATTAATATACCATAATCCTATATTATACATAACACACGTTTTCAAAATCCATTTGAACCTATAAGAAATTAAACAAAAAAACCATACTTTCAACCCAAAATTACCTCTTATCTTTGACCCTCAAATGAATAAATCACTAATTCATAAAGTCACGCGCTAGTCAATATATATCACAATCCGAAAAATGAGATAATGTTCACCAACACTACGCCAAATCTTGTTTTTAACAGTGGTTTAAACCATCGCTAAATCATTCTGCAGTGGTTTTGGAAAACTAAAACTAAATCATGTGTTAAGAAATCATTAGTTGTAGTTTTTTAGTGGTCGTTTAAACCATCGCTAAATTGTTTTTATTTTTTTAGTTTCTTTAATTTTTTATTTTTTTTATTTTTTATATTAGTAATTTATTAATTTTATTTTTTTATTTTCAAAATTTATTTATTTATTATCGCAATTTATTTATTTATTTATTTTTGTAATTTATTTATTTATTAATTTATATTAGTAATTTATTTATACATTTATTTATTTATTATTATTTATTATTTTCTTAATTAATTAATTAATTTTTATTTATTTATTTATTTATTTCCTATTACCACGAACATGCTCTTCTCCATGCATAAATTCATGTTGATGCATGGGCCCATGCCATATATAGAAATTCTGTGTTGGGTGATATTTGAACCCCTTACCTCTTGCTTATTCTCCAAAGGCATTACCACTTCAGCATGCTCTTCCTGTGGTCAGTAAATCATATTTAATATATTTATACATATATATATTAATTAAAAAAAGAAGTAATACTTAACAAATAGATACGCACTAAATAATTACCAATCAATAATTATTAATCAATAATTATTAATCAATAATCAATAATTCATAATTCATAATTCATAATATATAATATATATAATATATAATATATAAGACATAATATCTAATACATAATTTCTAATACATAATGTCTAATACATAATATATTATATATTATATATTATATATATTATAAATTATAAATTATATAATGCATAACAAATAATAAATGATAAATAATACATAATATATAATATATAATATATAATATATAATATATTAGTAATGTATAAATAATAAATTAATTGAAACACAATTTAATATATGATAAATAAATAACAAATTAAAAATAAATTAATAAATAATAGATAATAAATAAATTATAAAAATACCTAATAAATAATAAATAATAAATAATAAATAAGTAATAGTAAATAGTAAATAGTACATAATTTAAAATTTATAATTTATAATTATTAATAACTTATAATTAATAATTGATCATTAAGAATTACTAATTAATAATTAAAATTTAATATTTAAAAATCTATAAAAAAATTAATAAATTATATATCATTAATGAACAATTAATTAATAAATAATAAATATTGAATAAATTAATAAATTAATAATAAATTAATATTTAGTAAATTAAAAATAAATTAATAAATAATAAATACATAAATACATACATCGATAAATAAATAGATAAATAAATAAATTAATTAATTAATTAATTAATTAATAATTAATAAATAATTAATAATTAATAATAACTAATATTTAATATTTAATATTTACAAAAGTAATAATTCGTAATTAATAATTAATTTTTAAATTTTAAAATTTAACATGAAATATTCAATATTTAATATTCAATAAATAATTTATAATTCATTAATATTTAATTAATAAATTTTCAAAAAATAAATAATATATTAATAATAAATTAATATTTAGTAAATTAAAAATAAATTATTAAATAAAAAAATAAATCATAAAAAATAAAAAAATTAATATTGAATAATAAATATTGAATAATAAATAAATAAATACAAAAATACATAAATAAATAAATAAATAATAAATAATAACTAATAACTAATAACTGATAATTTATAATTTATAATTTATAATTAATTATTAAATATTTAATATTTAATAATTAATTAATAAATAATGAATAACAAATAAATAAGTAAATAAATATATAATGAATAATAAAATAATAAATAATAATTAATTATTACTTAATGTGTAGATAATAACTAAGTAATAAATAAATATTAAATATTAAATAAAAAATATATATTAAATAATAGAAAAATGAAAAACTATTAATAATTCATTAAGTAATTTATTAATTAATATTAAATAAATAAGTAAATTAATTAATTAATAATTAATTAATTAATTGAATCATAAAATGTTCAGAACCTCTTAAAACCCTAGAAATAATGAAATGGCCATAAAATATGATCTGAGACGCATTTTTCAGGGCCACAACCAGTCAAGTCGAAGATTGTGAAATGAGATTCAATATGATATGTGGTACAAGCTGAACGAACACCACGATCGAATGTTATAACCATTTGAAATTTAAGAAATCAGTGTATGTTACCAAAACATCTATTATTAAGGCCTTTTGAGCCTTTCTGACAGAATAAAAAGGTGTACAATACTCAAATTATTGGTACCAGACCTAGAAAGCATAGAGCTCATCGCATGAATCGATTTGATATGTAGTAGAGCCCAAACGGACTCCCGGATTAAAAGTTATGGCCATTTGATGTTCGAGTTCAATTTTCTACTTTTGAATTTTGAATATATTTTTTTCATTTGATTATTGCATCAATTAAATCTCACTTGGTTTTTTCTCATTTTATAAACTTTGATTTGACAGGTTGTAGAGCTGAAATTGACTCTTAGATCAGAAGTGATAGTCATTAGAAGTCGAAGTTTGTTCTTCTACTTATTAAATATTTGTTTTCAGTTTAAAAATATTATTATCTAATATTTATAAATTTTAATTAATTGACTCATTATAAATATATAAAATTATCAATAATAAACAATATTTGCTTGTAAATAATAATAAAAAAAATGAATTATTTTTTAAAAAAAATTCTTAAATTTTGCAATGATTTCCAAAAAAACTATCGCTATTTAGCTGTGGTTTTTTAGAACCCCACAGTTAAAAAAGATTAATTTTTTTTAGAAGAAATATTAAAAAAGATAAAGAAAAATTAGTGGTGGTTTTTTCGCGACAGTTTTTAAAACCGCCGTGAAAAATCCGACGCTAAAATATTGTTTTCATATAGTGAAAATATATCATGGATCACATTCTCATTAAATCAACAATTAATTCCCAGACACTTAACATTATACTACACACTTTTCTCTAAATAAATAATCCTTTTATTACCTCTACATCAAAAATATGTAAAATTGAAGAGTTATCTATACCCAAATCATGTGTTCTTCAATAGTTATTCCAAAAAATATAACCTTCACATTTTTGAGACTTCTTTCTGTTACATGGATGAAAATGAATCAATGGGAAAATACATTAGGATGAAGTGATGAATAGAAATGAAGAAGTAAAAAAGATTGAAAATTCCTCTAAAGACCATTCACCTAGGTACCCCAAAGTATTTTTAGTGTTCAGAGTTCCTGCACATATGACTTCACGACCAATATGAGTGGGATCCTATATAAAATACATACCTAGAACCCCTATGTGAGATAACCAATTCTCCCAAGGTCCTATCATTTCTTATAAATTGGAACTTTGTGTCTTCATTTTGACAGACTGAAATTCATGTAGGGTCTTGATTCTCTAATCTCCCTAGTTTTTTTCGCAAGACCTCAAAAACCTTTTACATACTCCTCCAAAACCAAATGAAAATGGAATAAAACGGGGATAGTGAAACTAAATTTCTCCCAGGGTTTAAAATAAACCACACCTACGTGAGGCCTTAGTTGCCCCATGGTTGAAGAACCCTAGAATGATGTCCACTTTCTTAACCAAGGACATGTGTGAGCCACATTCTAGAACACCTATGGAGACCCTTAAAGGCTCGATAAAATCCTGAAATAATTTTTGTTTCCTTGGATTTCTATCTCACAAGGTACCATCACCTCATACATGTCCACTTGAGTGAAGCACTCCCGCATGATCTGCCTTTAGCATGCCCTATCCTCTACCTTGCAGAAGGCTCTGATCAGACCCCAATGTATGACACCCATTATTAGGACTCTCCTCCTATGGATCCCTTCTCTAAGAAGGACCATGTTTGAACCTCCACTAATGCCTCCATACCTTCAATACCATGAAAAGGGGAACACCAACATGTCTCCCATTTAGATCTTTATTCCTTTGTCCAGAGAATTCCTTCATTTTTTCTACAAAATGATTAGGGTCCTTGGGCTGGATTTTGTATTTCATTTCCTTGGTCATGAGGAATCTAACCCCAGGGATAGTGTTTTGGATTTCTTGGTCTTGGATATAAGATTTAGGACCATGTCCTACCCTTATCATCTCTAATACTTAAATCCTCTTATTCCAAATAGGTAGAGAGAGGATTACACTTCTTTTTATATTCAACATGGAATGAGATCCTCTTATCCTACCAGAGAACCAATTCAATGGAATCCCACCTAGATTAATTCCCTAGCCTTTTTTATGGGAGGTTTCACTCTTTCTCATCTTCTCCCCCTTGTCTCTTAGTCAGATAGGGGATGGGAACAAGATTAATCTCCTCTCTCCCTCATACCCTCAGCCTCTTTCACTAGTAGAGGAGTAGAATTGTGGGTTTCTGAATCTTCCACTTTCTCTATCCAACACATTTTATCATAGATCATCCTGACTCATTTGTACACAGAGGCTATCAACAATCATGGAATCCTCCCGGTCATATTTACGTCTTGGAAAGGAGTCTAATTTTTAATCTTCCCCTCTCATACATCCATAGTGCCTTTATATGTGCAGGTCCTCAAGCCTGTGTATCAAATATCATGGAAAAGTGGATTGTGTGGTTTTCAAGATCTTCTATTTCATCTTATTTTTCACACCAATCATGACTCACATTGGATTATAGGTTAACCGTTGTCATTAAATCCATATTTTCCCAAATCTTATGGGATTCTTCTTTAGATGTAATCCCTTGCTGAACCTATCCATGGGATACATTCCATGTGTAAGTCTAAATTCATCAATGGGCATCTGACATTGGTGTAATCCCAAATTATAACAAATCCATGGGAATCCTTTTTAGAAGTAATCCTCTATCACAACATCCATTTACCTGGACATCCTTCAAAGGAATAAGTCCCAAATTAATCTTCTCTAATGTCTATACTCCCTTGTGATCTAAACCTGAGGTCCCTCATAAGCGTAGGTCCTCATAATCGAACTACATGGGCTCTGATTCCCATCAAAATGGGATTTTTTAGAAGAATCCCTGAGTACTAAACCCAATATCCCAATTCAATACTATTATCTCTATTATACATTCCCAATAGGTTCACATTTGATCTTGAAATTTATTTTCCATCTAGGTTCACTGGGATGCTTCATCATAAGTCCCACACCAAACCCTGACTAGGAAACTCCCACTTAAACGTTCTTACTACATGACGTTAAACTGCATGATTTGGTCCATATCAAATGACCTTAAAAGTTGTGTTGTGTCCCTTTAAGTGGCACTGAACTATGTGGGTTATAATTCATTTCATTGGGATACATATGAAGCCCATCCATGGTTTTGATCCCCACATCCAAATAAAACTAGCATCACTGTAACAACAAATAAATAAAATATAATCTTTACATAATGGGATACCATCAATGCAGAACCTCATATACATATAGATATCTCCATTTATGAATACACTTGGATACATATAGATGATTATAAACTCTATAAATGATAATAATTAAATATTAATTCAAGGGTAATACACATCATACTTTGGAATTAATAAAGGATTCTTGAACATATATTAAATTTATAAGAGAGTATCGAAGTAAAAAAACAATCCCCCCCCCGAAAGGGTGTGATGAGCCTGAACTTACATCCTCTTGGGCAATGTGAGTTATTAAGAATCATTGGATAAACAACCCAATGAAATCCTATCTTTGAATAGTTGATGCCTAAGAGATATTGAACTATTGGGTGTCCTTAGGTCAACAAAAAAATCAATTGGAAACCATTTAGAAATACTGAATCTAATGTAAATTATTGCACAAAAATCAACCCCCAGTAATCCATCATTTGGCCATGTGTTCTCTGTCAAAAGGACAAAATGGTGAACCTGACATGAATGGATTAACAAAAATACCTTCTTTACAAGATAAAAACGATATAATGCCTATTCCTAATCAATATATTTCTTTACTAACCAAAAATATATTTCTATTAGAAATAAAAAATAGAGATCCCAATGTGAATTCTTTACCAGGATGATAGTGTCACCCATCTGTCAGGTCCCTTTCACTTGATAAAAGAGGTCCAAACTAGATAATCAATCATGCGTATGTTCAATAAAATGACATGATTATTCGATGGGGTTTTATTGCTTTTGTTTTTTATATATCTAGGAATTTACATTTCAAGCTCCCTTCAATATAATTGTGTCCTTCCAACTTCCACGAAGGAATTCCCTAGCTAATGTTTACACTGGAAAATCATCCAAGAAAATAATTACATCACCAACCCAACGTTTTCAACACAGGGTATCAAACACCTTAGTCTGGCAGTACCATCAGAATGGTAATATACTAAACCTGGAGTCTACTTAACAGTCCATCTTGCTTGCAAAGCCCCACCAATTTTTCCATCAGTGATGACAGGTTGTCCTGAAGAATATGGTTTCAACTACTGTCTTCAACCATTTTAAGAATTTATCACTAGAACGTAACAAACAGTCCCTCCCTTGCCTTAGGGAAGTGGATAAATAGGTTCGTATGTCCCCATATAGATGAAACATGAGTCTTTCTCAAAAGGATCCTTCCAATAGTTTCCACCACCAATGCCCCACGGTAGTGATCCCTTAATATGATAAGGGTTTCATCCTTGGTTGACTAGCCTAGGTCATCCAGACTCTTGAATACAAGACAACCTTTCGGGGGTAGTGATTGGCCAATAGGGAATAGGACCACACATGTCTCCCCTCTGTACAGGCCCACTGATCAATTTTTCTATCCAAATGTGAGTGGGAACATACACCCACCTTCCGTAATCAAGCTTTTCAACATCCGCATTTGGCCGCATATGATGAAACCCACTAACCAAATCGACCAGCTAACCTCGGGCAGGAACATACACCTTTTTACCCATCAATTATGTCAACAAACATGTCTGAAAGTACTCAAAGAAGACCTCCAATAATGTTTGGTAGAAAATTGAAATCAGGAGTGCACGCCTTCCTAATATAATCAATCCTACTAGATGTTTCATCTTGCATCACACAGAGCTTTCATTCGGAAAGCCCCGGCAACAGGAAGAGGAAGACTCAACTCTCTGCTCCAACACATGAGTACTATCTGTATCCACTAATAAGAAAGGAGGACTTGAGAAGTAAAATATGCCTGGTCTAGATAAGGAATGACCATATATCCTTGTTCTAACCAATGAATTCATAAAGAATATCCTAACAGTGGTGAATGGGTAGACACAAATACCTACCCACATCTCATAAACCTTCATGGACATCATAGAGGAAATGATTGTTATAACAACCATTATCTTTATTTTACATTTTTATATGATTTAGTACATAAAATTACATAGAATAAAACATTAAAAAAATAAGTCTATTGTATTTTGGAATTTCCTACATATAATATCATCTTGAACATGAGATACAACAACATTATTGAAAACATCTTTAACATACATAAAAAATTCCATGGATTTTAAAACTGCACCGGAAAACCTGGGGATATAAATAAGAAATTGGTAAGATAAAAATCCTAGTAAGGTAATAAGCATGGACTAAGGTGATATAGTTTATAAAATAGGAATATAAATGTGGAATAAAAGGTGTGATAATCCTAGACATTTATAAAAAGGTATGATTTTTCATGATAATCATAACATGGGAAATATGGAAACAACTTAAAACACTTCATCATAAACACAATTAAAGGATTACTACCAAGACATCATGATGGAAAAAGTCCAATAAAGGAATCAGGTTCACCCCCTATCCCAGCATGACATCTCATGAGACTAATCATTACCCAATGCATTAGATCACAATATAATTTGGGGAGCACCCATCACTTTCCTTTCATTCTCATGCTTATGTGTGACACATATATCTTCCAACATCGATTCATTCATCATAATATGTTCTTACATGATCAAGGGGTGAGGAATAATTATATGTAATTACTATTTCAAATAATTATAAGTGTAAAAAAGTTAACTCACTTGATAAGAAATGCTTATGGAATTCACGATAAAAATTTTTTGTGCATGGAAAATCATGGTGAAATTTCGGTTACATAACGACATTACAATAAAATTAATAAAATGGGTTGATGAGAGATAAATGAATCTATCATCATTTGGACATAAAAGAGTCATTAGTATTAACATTTAAATACATATCCCAATAAGGAATTGTAAATTTAATACATAAGAAAATAAGGAATCTTGCATAAAGAAGAGAATGTGAGGGCCTCTTACTTGTGTGTGTGACTCTAAATGCTCGGGAGGAGCTTCTTGAGAGAGTGTGGTGACATTATAAGACTATATAGATAGGAAGGTAGATTCCTGAAATGATCCAATTATTTTTAGTGTAGATACATGGGAGCTTTGATGGGTTTATATAGGAATGAGTGGGGATTTCTTTATTATTTCTCTAACTTAGGTTTTGGACTCTATATAATAAAATATCCAAAACCAAAATCCTTCCCATGGTTTCTCCAATAGTATATTCCAAATGGTAGTGGATGTAAATATTTTTTATGTTAAAGGGCCTATGATAATAAAATAATAACCTTGCTTATCTGGAGGTGATTCATACTCATAAAGAAATGATTTTAAAACCTTAAAATATATTACATGTTTTGGAAGATTCATAATTGATTTATAAAATTACTCAAATAAACATAAAAAATATTTTAAAATGAAAATATATAATTAGACATGGAATCCATTTATAGTATTTATTACATAACTTTTGGGTCATTATGTTGTCATAATACAAAATGTATATTTATATGATATTTAATTTTTACCGAAAAATTTAGCTTTATTATAAAATTAAGAAAAATTAACCATTGGATAACTTTGAAACAATGATTCCATAAGTAATAATCATTTTATCTAAATAATTTTAAAATATTTTCATTTTTTACTTTTGAAATAATAATTAATATTTATTGAGAGATGCTTGGTTTTTTTACAATAAGAATTTTGGAACCCTTATAAAAAATTACAATGGACATCATAAAAATTATTTGACCATTATTATTTTATAAAAGTTATTTAATAATAATATTTTATGAAAATATTTTTTGTTTAAAAATCTATTAATTCATCAAAATAAATTTTCTATTTGAATTATAATATTACCCAAAAATATTATTTTTGTTTTATTGTATCCAAATAAAAAACCTTTATAAAGTAAAACTAGTAGGATGAAAATATATCAATTATTCTACAAAAAATAATTTACATACTCATATTTCTTGGGTATTAATATATATCTCTTCAATACACCCAGAAACTCCCTAAGAGTAAGGTGCACATCAGTAAGAAATTTAGTGGGTGGTTCAACACACATGGTTTGGTTCGTGATCTTGATGAGCTTGAACTTCTTATGTAAACGGTTTCACTCTAGCTTAATTTATTGGATCTATTCATGTTATCGGTTAAGGGAAAAACCTAGAGATACTATCCTCCTCATAATCTTTGATAAATTGTATTCATAGGTAATGATCCTACTTTTTGAGGCCATCAATTCCTTTATTCGTGTCAATTGGATTTTTTAACACCCTATATTTATATTAATCATGTGATCACTGTTTAATGACCATTGTATCAATGATAAATATGATTAATAGTTATTTAAATATAATATTATATAACAAAAAAATATGTTCTTGTTTTTTCTATAACTGTATTATATAATAATACATTTAATTAAATCAAAAGTGAAATTTTATTTACAAAAGTTTTGGTCATTACAATCATCCCCCCTTAAGAAACATTTCCCTTGAAATTATCATTTACCATAATAAATTATATGAGGGTTACTCTATTTCTCTCCTTCCTCTGGTTCCCACATTGCTTCTTGATACATGTGGTTTCACCAGAGAACTTTGACTAGGTTCATTGTCTTATTTTGTAAAAAATTTTCTCTATGATCTAAGATGTTCACTAGCTTCTCTTCATAAGAAAAGGTCATTAACCAAGAGTAACACATATGTTTTTTGTATATATGAGGGATTTGTTATGTACTATATTAATAAGGATATATGGAATATATCATTTACTTGAGATAGGTTCTGTGGAAGTGCATATCAGAAGGAAACCACTTTAATGCGATCAATTATCTCAAAGGGATGGATTTATCTTGGACTAAGTATTATATTAATCCCAAATATCATCACTTTATTACATGGAGATATTCATAGGAATAATATGTCTCTAAAATCAAACTCTAGGTCTCATAGATGATTGTCAGCATAGCTCATTTATTGACTCTGAGCAACTGTGATGTGATGTTAAATGGTCTTAACATTTTAAACCATTTCCTCCACCATTTCAGTACCTAGTAGTTTTTGTTCCCCAACTTCTTCTCAACATGTAGGTTTTATGCACCTATTCTTATAAATGGTTTCATAGAGATCCATTTATCTATTCGAGTAGAAATTATTATTGTAAGAGAACTCAAACAAATAAATATGGTGTTCCCATCCCCATTTGATATCAATTGAGCATGATCTCATAATATACTTATGTGTATGGATAGTACGCTCATTTGGACTTCAGTTTGAGGGTGATGAATCATAATGAATTTTAGATATGTGTTTAGAGAATGTTGGATAATTTCCCAGAACATGTATGTGAATCATATATCTCAATCAAATAAAATCTATAGTGGTACATAATGCAGCCTTACCACTTTATTGATGTATATTTGTGAGAGTTTATCTAGTGATAAATCCACTTGAATATAAAGTATGAATTATTTTTAATATGATCCACTATAACCCATAGAATATTATTCTCTCTTTTTTTGTTCGTAATACCATTGAAAAATTATGTGGCATTGTTTTCCCATTCTCTTGTTGGTATGGGTAATTATTTCATCATCCCCCTGGATTATTGCCTTTATACTTTTACATTTTGTGATACAAGACAAATTGATGTATATTATGTGACTTCTTTCATCATATTGTCGTACAAATATTATTATCAAATATCTCGATACATATTTGTGCTTCTTAGGTGGATAGAGAAGGTTGAACCATGTGCATCATACAAAAAATTATTCTTTAGCTCAGGATTGGATTGTACAAATACTCTTGAACCAAATCTCACAACTCCTTATTCCTTAACAATGAACTTTGAGGATTTTAATGTTCATATAGTTTCCACATTATTATGAATTCCTATATAATTTCTATGTGTATACTTTACCTTTTCGAAAATATATAGTTGACCAATAATTTGTGGAAGGATTAATGATGTTCCTTAATGACGTTCCTTCCTTTCTGATTTTCATGTCAATCCCCATTATGTATAAGAACAAAAAATCCCACTCAATTATTATCAATGATAGAATTGTTGGATCCTTTCTCTTTATAGTGGCAGCCACTTTAGTTGAATTACTATGATGGTAGTGGATTTAGAAATCATAGTCCTTGATCAGCTCTAACCATCTTTGTTTGAACATATTCAGCTCTTTCTCTGTGAATATATATTTGACAATTTTTTATCCATATATATTTCAAACTTATCCCCAAAGAGATAATGCCTCCGTATTTTCAAAATGAAGATTACATCATCCAATTCCAGATCATGTGTTTTGTAGTTCTATTTGTGAACATTGAACTACCATCAATCATAGGATATGAATTTTTCATTTTATATTAACAAACATCCCAATCATTTCTTTGAATAATCACTAAATACAATGAAACATTATCCACTTTTGGTTATTTTGAGCACTAGTTTGGTGATGATCCACCTTTTTTACTCCTTAATGGTCTATTCACCTTCAAAATTACAATTAAACTTAACTCCCTTCGATGTAATCTTGGATGGATGGTTTTACAATCATTAAAAATTTCTCACAAATTGACAATTGTGCCCAACTAATCCAAGGAAACTATGTATATCTATTTCAGATGTTTACCTCATCTATCCTTCAATTGATTCTATTTCTGAATTGTCCAAAAATATCCCATTTCTTGTAATGATATTACCCATTAATGATACTTTGTTAAAAAACTCATATTATCATTACTTTTCATAAATATCCTCCATTGACAAGCTCTTTAGAAGAGAAGTTTAATTCTCTTAATAATCCTCCTTAATTTTAGATTATATTAGAATATCATCTATAAATACTAGAAGAAATTTGTTGACGTCATCTATAATGACTCTATTCATAAATTCAATAATTATTACTAGAGCATTATTTAGTTTGAATGGAATTATTATAAACTCACAGTGCTTGTACCGTGTATGAAAAGCATTCTTGGGGATATCTTCTCCTTCACCGTAATATGGTAATATCCTGACCGAAGATCCACCTCAGATAATTATTATGCACAACATAATTAACCAAAAAAGTTATAAATCTATGGAAGTGGATAATTTTTCTTTATCATGATCTTTTTGAGATCACGATAATTGATACAAATTTGCATTAACCCATAATTTTTATTAATGTAGAGTATTGGTGAACCCCATAGTGAAACACTTGGGCATATGAACCCTTTATCCAAATTCTTTTATAATTGTTTCAGCATCTCCTAAACTTTCAAAACAACCATTAAATATATATTATTAGATAATGGTAACACCCTAGGTATATGCTCAATTGAAAACTCTGCCTCCATTATAGGAGGAAGACCTATAATGTACTTGGGAAATGAATAAGAATATTCCATCACAATATATATGTGTTCAAGGATTATTCTTTCCTTAAACACAATCATTTGAGCTGGATACACATTCTTATAAGGAAATAATATAAATGCCTATGATTTTGGTGATAAAGAAGATCCATCCTCCACGAACTTGTACAAAATTAGGGTCTATTTGTAATACATAGAGTGATTTCATTCTCACGATAATTTATATTGGATCTATATAGGTAAATCCAATCCATACATAAAATTACATAAAATACAACAATATGGATAGTGAAAAGGTTTATTGGAAATTTCATACCATTAATTACAAAAGGGGGAGTTATATTTTTGGGATATAATAATTTACCTATTTCCCACCTACACTAGTAACTCCACTTCATTTCATTGTGGTGGTGTTTGAATAGTTCTATTAAACATTCCAAAAATGAAAGAATGTGTAAAACCATAATAAAAAATTAATTCACTATTTTTGAAAATGTAAATATTATACCTATTACCACATCATTGTTGGGATCCACCTAAGTGGCTGTGATGGAAAAAACATTCTCTTGGTTTCAAAGTTCCATTTTTTTATATTCTTGAAGAAATGAAAAATGAACTAAGGGTTTACTGGAGCATTCCATTCCTCTATTATATTTTTGGGTTTCTTCTATTAGTAATTTCTAGTTACGTTCCCTACCTACCCAAACCTAAAGAATTTCCTTGTTCCCCTTATGAAATTGATGGGGTTCTTCTTTCCTCATTTTTTACCAGTGGGATGTTGAAATTTATTGGCACCATTATATTTCTCTATCAGATGGATAGAATTGAAATCTACCTTACAATTATTATACTTATGATACACCAAGACTCAAAGATCTCCATTTTTACTTTGAAGGCACATCATACAATTTCCCTATTTCTATAAAAGTCTCAACTCACAAGGTATTTTTGTAGACTAGGTTTTATCCCACAAAAGAATCAGTCTACCTTGAATTTGGTGGTAGAAAAAAAATATGGATGTTTATCAAGAAATTCTTCTAAATTTTTCATTATACGCCCTGATATATTCATATTTTTTTCATGATGAAAATGAAATCCATTTCTATTTTAAATTGAAGAGAGGGAAGAAAGTTTTTTCCAAAAAACATTTTACAGAATTTCATCCAACTCATCTCTTCAATCGATTCATCATGCATCATATTCTTTATCAATGTCCACCACTGATAAGCTTTTCCCTTGATATCATAAACAACCAATAAAACCTTTTCTTGTTCAGAACATTTAATGATAGAGAATATTTTCTTGATATAGTTGATCCATTATTCTGTGATTAAGGAATCGTATGATCCATTCAATGTTGGAGGGCATTTTAACATGAATCCCCCAATTAATGATTTTTCTTTCTTAGGGGGGTTTGATTCTCCTCAAGAACTATGATTCTATTCAATTCCTAATTAAACTAAGATATTATAGTCAAAATGTTTTAGATCTGTGCTTCTATAGAGTTTGTCATCTCATTGGGGAAGTCATCGCATATACCTTCACATCTGTTATTTACCGAATTCCTCTTATTTTTTGCACTGGCTAAAATAAAAGGAACATTATGGATTATTATTTTTAAAATATTAAACACATAAAGAAGAATCTAATGACATTAATGGGATAAAATATAAATTAAATTTATTTCTTAACTTAGGAATTTATATGCTTCAATCTATTTTACACATCATCTATTTCCAAACATATATTCTTATGTAAATTGTTTCATTCCCTTAATAATTTTTTGAAGTTGTCTTATAAATTTACCAAACAATTTCCCCTAAGAGTGCCAAACCAGGTGTGTAGTATGGAACATTTTTCATGTAACAGTTTGTGCCATGTTAGGGTCGATACACCTTGTTAGAGTTTTCGCCCCTAGGTACATCTGTTCTAGAACAACGTCCACTTATAGTATCCTGAAAGGGACATATTTTTTGATAAACCACTTACTCTATAATTAACGAATCTAAGGGATGTTTTCTTGGGTTTTTTTTATCCGTAAGGATTTCACTAATGTTTTCACATCCTATTTCAAAAAATAAAATAAATTTTATGCCAACTATAACAACCCTTCTGTTTATTTCACATTTATACATGATTTAATATATAAAAGTAAACATAATAAAACCTGATAAATTGATAAGTATAGTGTATTTGGGAATTATGTATACATAATAACATCTTGAACATGGGATATAATAACATTATTGGAAACATTCTTAGAATGATTCTAAAATTCCATGGATTTTAAATTTGGACAGGATAATCTGGGGACATACATAAGAAATGGGTGAGATATAAATCCCAGTAATGGAATAAATATTGAATAAGGTGTTACATTTTAGATATTAGGAATATAAATGTGGACTAAAAGGTGATAGAAATATTAAAATTAATAATAAGGCATGGTATAACATGATAATCATAACATGAGAAATGTAGAAACAACATAAAACAATTCATCATAAACATAGGTCAAGGATAAATTCATAGACATCATGATGGAAAAAATTCTCATAAAGGAATTAGGTTCACTCTATATCCCAACATAACGCCTCATGAGACAGAAAATCTCCCAATTCACTAGAGGGATATATAACTCTGGCCACACCCTTCACATTCATCACATTCTCATGCTAAAGTGTTCCACATAAATCATACAACATGGATTCATTCATCATCATATTTTATTACATGATCATGGAGTTTGGAATACATACATGTAATTACCTATTAAAATAAGTATAATGGTATAAAATTTAACACCCTGGATAGAAATTGGGTTTGGTATCCACTACAAAAAAAATTTGGCATGGAAAATCATGGTGAAATTTTGGCAGTGTAATGACATTATATTTAAATTCATTAAATGGGTCTATAATAGTGAAAGGGGTATCTCATGATTTGGAAATAAAATAGGTAGTTATAGGGACATGAAAAGACATATACCAACATAAGGAATTGTAAATAAAAGGCATAAGATAATAAGGAAATGTTAATAAAAAAGATAAGGTGAGGATCCCTTATTTGAATGTGTGACTCTAAATGATTGGTAAGATATTAGTGAGAGATTAGAGAATCTTAGGAGAACCCTAGATAGGGGAGAGGAATTTTGAGTGATTATAAATGCGATCTTGGTTGGGTTTATATAGTAATCAGTGGGGATTTCATTATTATTTCTCAAATATAAGTTTTAAACTCTATATAATAAAATAACCAAAACCAAAACTCTTCACATGGTTTGGATCATGGTTGCTACTAAATGGGGGATTCTTCATTATTTTATAAGGACAAGGGCCGAATATAATAAAACAACACCCTTTTTATGTGGAGTTGAGCCATATTTTAATAAAATGATTTTAAACATTAAAATATACTACATATTTTGGAGGATTCATAATGGATTTATAAAATTAATAAAATAAAGTTAAAATAAAATTATTTTAAATTTTAAACATAGATTTGGAATTTTATAACCTTTTTCTTATTTATTACATCTCTTTTGCATCATTATACTGACATAACACACAAAGTATATTTATATGATATTTAATTTTTACTAGAAAATTCGGTGATCTCAAAAAATGATGAAAAATTCACCGTTGGATAATTTAAAAATTATGATTCCAAAAATAATATTCATTTTATATAAATAATTTTATAAATATTTTAATTTTAACATTAAAAATAATAATCGACATTTATTGAGAAATTCTGGCTTTTTTAACAATAACAGTTCTTGAACCCTTATAAAAAATTGTATTTAATATCATAAAAATTATATGATAATTTTAATTAATAAAAAATATTTAATAAAAAATATTTTCTAAAAAAATTATTTATTTTAAAAATCTATTAATCCCTCAAAATAAATTCTTTAATTGAATATTAATGTTTCCCCAAAAAACTCTATGTTTTGTTATATCAAAATTAAAATAATTTACAAAGTTCCAATAATAGGATGTAAATATATCCAAAATTCTATAAAAAATAATGTAACTACTCATATTTCTAGGCTCTTGATAAATATTCCTTTAATACACCCATAAAATCCATAAGAGTAAGGTGCATGATGATGAAAGTTTCATGGGGTGGTTCGACATACATGGTTTGAGTCGTGATCTCAATGATCTGGAACTTCTCCCAAAAACTGTTTTTCTCGAGCTTAAGTTGTTAGATCTCACCTTGGGGTTTTTTAACAAAAATCCCCGTGTTTCTATCTCCCTCAAAAGGTTTGATATATGAGATATATAGGTATGATCCTACTGGTTGTGGCCATTAATTCCTTTTTCTTTGACTATTGGATTTGTTAACATCCTATATTTATACAAATCATGTGAACACTATTCAATGACTATTTTATTAATGGAAATGATACTTAACAGTCATTTAAATATGATAGGATATAATAAAAACAAATTTGTTCATGTGTTTTTTATAAACCTATTAAATAATAATACATTTAATTAAATCACCAGGGAAATTTTATTTTTAATTGTTCGAGTTGTCACTACAGTAGTTCCAACGAGATGAACAGTGAACTCAGTCCCTAAAAATACGGTGGCTCATCAGAATATCATCCTAGAGTAGACAAAAACCTCTACTCCCATCTAAGAGGGTTATGGGGAAACTCCCCCATAATATAAATACAACTGGATTGGTAATATACACCTCCTCCAACATGAGATAATTAGCCTATCCTAATAGCCACTCTAAAAAAATCACAGACACGTTCCTAAAAAACAACTTCTCCCAGTAAGTGTCCCTAGTCTCTCAAAACAAGGAATCCAAGAAGAAGCCTCACAAAAGACAACTGGAAAACAAAGAGATGCTATATGATCATGCACTAATAAATATTGGGGTTCTTGAAGTCCTCAGATGCTTATATATGGAATCTCATGATCTTAAAATCCTATTACCAGATTATAGGGAAACTAGTAGTAATCCAGAAGGCCCCCCCTCAGACACTTCACCATAAAGGATTTATTTATGTCCACAATCTGATCAATCTCAATATACCATCTCTCGATGAGACCCATGGTAGTAATCTATGTTGATACAATTTCAAGAAGAAAGAGGGTCTTCCCATTACATTAATCCACCATGGTGGTCCTACCAATGAAGGATTTCACTAATAAAGTTCTCTTGACATATGTTTTTCACATCATCAAAAGTATCCTCCCCTTGGTGATATAGTGAAGTGAAATCCCTCCTACAGTTAGGCACTTCAAAAAACTATTACATTCATGTATAATGGCTTGCCATTGGAAAGTGATATTCTATCTCAACCAAAAGACAACCCAAGGTGACAATAATTATCTGAACCACCCTTGGGTCACCTACCTTTTAGTGTAATAGAGGAAGTCTTTAACAATATTGTTTCTTTTCATAAAGTGGTAGTAATGTGTCCAATATGGGTAGACAAGGTGGAGGACCCTCTGAAAAAACAAGAATAAGACATTATAAACATGAGGAAAGAGTTGGATAAAGATGACATACCAGTCGTGTTTTGGCCTTTATCCACCCCTTACTACACCATTCCATAGGCACTTTTGGAAGATTTAGTGTAAAAAGTTTTCCTTTATATAAGGAATACATTTTTTTACTTGAAAGAAAAGTTTTTAACTTATGATTAGTATCGAATTCACATCAAGGTAATTGAAGGGTTTTAAATCCAAACTGACATGGATGCACTACTAGATTCATGACATCCAATCATAGAGAAAAAGTAAGGATCCCTTTAATGCGGATTCCATGATGCATTATTTAGATTGCGATAAAAGATCAAAGATACCCCATTTTTTGTTCATATTATAGGATGGGGTGAACATGGAGTATTACATTCCACCATGGTATGTAACCAAAAACTCATATCGAACATGGTGTTATGAAATGCTATATCATGAGTTATTCTTAAGAAAATAGAACATGTTAATAACCAAATACATGCACAAAAAAAATAGGACCGACCAACTCCACCAATGTTAGGTCAAAAGTGAGTAGACAATTGGGAGACATTTTCATCAGGTATATGAGAATATCAAGGAATAATTAAATTTAAGATAAATATATTTTCAAATAATGAAAATGTTGGAAATAGCAAAAAATTCTTCAAAAGTATATGATTTAAGTGTGTATTTAATGATGCACCCATCCCACATTTGAACAAAATTCAATAGAATCAGAAGCAATCTATTGGAAGTTTAAATCATGAAATCTTGTGAAAAACCCAATTCCGTAGGGTTAAGGGGGTTTTTAATCCAACCATAGAGGTCAAAAAACCAAGACCAAAGGGTTTTGAAAGTGGAAAAATAATAGCCGCAACCCTTAGGGATGGGGGGTTTTTCACCTCAACAACCCCCTCCTTATCGGGAATCTGTATTCTCTCTATTATGAAAAACTCTACAAAATGGATCATCCTAGTTCTCCCATTGTTTGATTTAAAACCATAATTAAGGAAACAGACTACTAAACTGTCTTGAGATTCCCTTCAGATTACGGTCTACCAATTTTCTCCCAGAGAACCAGAAAAGGTGTGGACAAAGACATATGGATGGAGTATAAGAAGACAGTCTTGAAAAAGCACTGATAGAATTCATTTAATTCGTTTTTCATTAGTTAATTTCACCAATTCCACCATCATAGATTCAACAGAAAATGAGTCAAATTCAGAGGATTTAGAATAGGATATTCTGGTTCATAATTCATTCCACAACAATATAATTGAAGGAGGTGTGATTAAATTAATCTGGAGGCTTTCCCAAAATCTGGGCATTCCCTTATATAATCTTTCTTTACCCTCTCGATAGGAATAAAATAGGAAAAAGGGTAAAGGTTGGTTTATACATCATCATCCACCTAAAGAGGTCAATCCACTTTCAATTAAGGAAATATTTGTTAATTAATTGGACTAGATAAAGTAATTTAAGGGACTCAATGAAAAATAAATTTGATGTGGCCTTCCTGCTGGATACACTCTTTGGGAAAAACGTCAACACATGCTCTCAACTAGAGTATCTTACCAAAAGGGACTAATTACATCCACTGAAATTGATCTTGAACATTTTCTCAACATGGGATACCAACCATTAATATATTTGGATCCTTTAGTAGAATATTTGGTGTTCCCTCCATTTTGTGAACATCCAGAACATGGCCAGGAACATCCTTATAGTCTTTCCACTATAGTCTACCCATGAAAAATACTAGCAGTCGCACCTCCAATGGCTCTCCCAACTGCCACACCTAATCACGCACAATTTTCCACAACCATTTAGGCTATAGATCAACCAGACATTCCTTGAATTCTTATGAACATTATTCACTCACTAACTACTCGATTAGAATCCATGGATGAATAACACAAGTAGATATAGCTATAATATAATCCTTACCCTAAATAGGTATATTCGACTCTTCCCCTACTAAACATTGGAAACATAAATTTTCTAATTTTTAATCAATCAGGAGACCTAGAGAATAACATGAAGCATTTCATCTCTCACTGTGATCCCATGATGGGTACCCTTGAAAAAATATATGTGGTAAAACATGAGTTCTTCATGAAATAACTACAAGGAACGACCTTTCTGATGTACACAAATTTTTTCGCTTAGCTAATCATTGGATGGGAAGACATCGATAGAATATTCTCTTCTAGTTCATCTCAACATTGTAGAATACAATAGTCTTCAAACTCTCAAACTGTAAGCCATGAATGAATGAAATATTCTTGTATTTAATTTCTCAGTCGAATGGTTTTAAATACTAATTGAACCTACCACACCAAAAAGAAGTGTTGTTCCCCATCTGTAATGTTAATCGTCACGATGATTTGTGTGCACTTCTTATCCCAATGAAATATAAAGGAGGTTTTAGGGACCTTTACACAATCACTCAAAGTGTTGAATACTCCATTACAGAGACTAACTCCAAGTCCTGAGTAATTCCATCAACTTAAGAGAATATTTCAGGGAAATCCTAGGTCAATACATTTCCACTCAGGAATGCCCCTTTACCCACTCCCGCTACAAAGACTGCACCACATCATGTGGTTGTACCTCCCATGTATCGAAAACAATGCCTACCTTGTTAGGATTATCAGAGAGAGAAATGAAAAATAATTGATGAGATGCAAAAAAGGTTATATTATTTATGAAAAGATCAAGCCTCCGACTACATTAAATCGGTCTTGGAAAATAATGTGATAAAGTTACCAATGCTCAGAAAGAATAACAAAGAGGTTGATGAAGATCTCAAAAATTATTTCCTCTTGAATCATGTATCATGTAATAATATCTAGGGGCATTTATTTTTTAAATAAATCGTGAAAAATATTGTAGACTTCGGGCTTGTGAAGTAAAAAATCACTTTCCTAAGTAGTTTTTTCCTCTACCACCATGATGGAGGAAGAGAACAAATGGAAGGAGGTTAAAAACTGGGGTACAAAGAAGATTAGTGATTGGATGGTTAGAAATATGATCAAATAGACTCATGTAGTCCTCAAAATAGAGTTATAGTAGTCGGCAGTTCCTTTGGTTACTTTCGAAATGAAACAACCAACTTCCCTGGAAGATCAGTCCTTTAAAATCCAATCTTAAATAAATAATCATGGCCAGAATATTGAGAATAATACATGGGAAGAAGAGACTATATGATAGAATAATTTTTTTGGACCTTACCATACTTCATGATTATAGTTTTAAAATCATGGGAACCACCCCACCAAATGGTACAATAAGGTTCCACCCACCATATGGATTCATCATTAGATAAAGAGTCCATATTAAGTTTCATTAACATTATTCACTTATTTTATCCCTTCACGGATTATGATTATGATTATGAACCATAATTCCCTAAACTTTGTTAGGGAACTTGTGGGATGGGGTTGTCAGGGTGGTGGTACAAGGGAAGATGTGGTCATTCCAGAAGTCACTGCTTTAACCATGGCCCTACTCTAACTATTTATACAGCCGAAACTTGTGGGAGAGATTTATAGAATCCCCATTATAAGTGAGTAAGTTTTACCAAATATAAAATTTCCTTCCATGAAATGTTCATTCTGAAAGATCATTTAGAGGATATGCCACCACCAAATCAACATTGGTGTGCAGGCATACATGTTCAAGCTAATTCACCAAGAGTAGAAGCACATTAAACTCTTATTCCAAGGGTAGATCTATATAAATCCGGAACATAAGCTCCCAAATCACCTATAAATGAACACCCATATGTTGGGAAGCATATAAATTTAGACTAGATATTTGATTTTTTGAATTAATCAACCTTTGTTCTTTCCATGTTTTCAATCCTAGATCCTCCCACTCTATCAAAAGTCTTTAAAAAAGCACTCAACGATTCCTTGTTAGACCCTCTTGAATTTGAGGTCGAGGTTTCTACTGATAAAGTGTATCTTATTGAAAATGACTCCATAGAACAACACATTTTCATCTCTTTCATAGAATAGGATAATAGTGTTGTCATACAGGGTCACATTATACCATTATATATATCTAGTAGGATAAATTACATTGATATCCTGTGATCCTTACTTGACAATGGCTCAAGAGTAAACTTCATTCCAATCTGAACACTTTTCTAGTTGGGTTTCAATGAATCTCTCTTATCCCCATCCACTTTTATGTTAATGGGTTATGAAAAAAATGAGAAAATGAATCTTGGTGAAATCAATCTTAGGACTTGGTTTGGGGATCTTATGTTTACTTAGAATTCATGGTTTTTTGAAAGATTACAACCATTAATGTTCTACTGGGAAGGCCTTGGAAATATTAGTATGCGTCTATTCCCTCGTCATACCACCAATGCATCAACATTATCTCAATAGAAAAATTTTGAAAGTTCATGGTGAATAAGCCCCATCCCAATCCTATGAATCGTAGTACATTAATGTGGGATACTACCATAAGGGAGGAAAACCGTTTGTGATAGACAAGGTAACTCAAATCAATGTCCCAAATCACCTATAGATGAATCTAGAAAACCCTTTCAAACAAATCAGTGCATACTATAGCTTTCCATTAATCAAGTACAAGTATTTATCCCGAGTTCAATCACACATTCAACAACTTTTGCAATGTCAGTTGTGGAAACTGATCCTGACGATGTAGGAAAAGTTCTCAACTCTCCAACCAGTGGTGGAAGCCTTGATGGAAGTGTCATAATATCATCATTAGAACACAAAAAAATAAAATTTATGTCAACTGGTATGGAAGAATTTTCTATACCAATGGGTAAATTGAAGATAATCATTCTCTGCCCATTATCCCTCTTTTAGATCTCAAAAATGTACTCTTAGAAACAGGTGAGCTTGAAACAGTTTCATTATCTTTTGGATTCCCAAATGTCAGCTCTTTTCCTCCATCCAATGATAATTCTCCATCACCTATATCCCAGGAAGAAGCTAAAGGGGTAAATAATGAAGAAGACAATGAATATAAAGACCTTAGGGATTCCCCTCCATTGTTTTAGGAAGGTGTATCCACCACTATGGATCAGGTCAAGGTGAAAATATGGTTAAAAAGAATCCATGACCCACTTTTATCAGTTCGTCCATAGAACCTAAAGAACATGAGGTGTATACTTTATTCTCAAAGTAACACCAATATTTTTATGCATGTAATTACCAAGAAATTATAGGCATTGACCTTTAGGTGGAGACCTATCACATGGGTTTTCGAGAAGACCATCGAGGATACTAGAAGTCATCCAGAAGGAAAAATTCAACTCACACCTCCATAATTGAGTATAAAATGGAAAAAATCAATAATAATGACTTCATATAAGAGTTATAATATCCAAAATGGATATCAAATATCATCATGGTAAAGAATAAAAATGGTAACATAAGATTATGTGTCAACTTTAACGATCTTCACTGGAATTATCTGAAAGATGACTTCTCGTTTCTAGTCATAGAACTCCTGATTGATGAAATTGTAGGTTAAAAATCCCTCTCATTCAAGAATTAATATTCAGGGTACAAAAAAATCATATGACCACATAACATGAAGAAGCCATAGCCATCATACACCCCCTAAAAATTCATATTCTATTGGGTAATGCCCTTTGGCTTGAAGAATTTTTGTTCCACATACCATCATAACATGAACCAAATCTTAATACCATTCTTTGGAAATTTTTCCAAATTCTAAATTGATAATCTAGTAGTAAATTCCCAACAATATTCTAACCACCTAGCTAACCAAGAGACTATCCTCAACATACCATGAAAACATAGCCTGAAGATATACTTATTTTAATGTCATTTTTGGGGTAACCATGGTTAAGTTTCTCATATTCATTGTACTCCATAATAATATCGAAGACGAACCAATGAAAATTAATGTTATAATTAACTTTTAACCTCTTATAACCCTTAAAGACTTTTGATTACTTCAAGGAAACATGACCTATATCAGGTTCTTTATAACTGACCTTTCGGGAAAGTGTTTGACCTTCACCAGACTTATAAAAAAGGGGGTCACATATCAATGGTCCAATGACAACTAGGAATCAATTTTCACCCTCAAGAAATATCTCTTGATTCCACCAGTATTAATGGTTTCTGTTGAGGGAAATCCACTCATAATCGTTTTGACATCCCTAGAGTGATCACTAGGCACCTTCCATACACATAATAATGTTGATCATAATAAAAACATCATTTCCTATCTCATTCTAACCATGCTCTAAACTGATACTAATTATTAATATTTTGAAAATATCTTCATAGTATTAATATTTACTATTTAGAAACTGAGGAACTACTTGTAACACTATGAGTTTCAAATTGTATCTCACAATAACAAACTCAAATATATCCTCAGTCTCTCTATGTTTATAGGAAATATGGCATAATGGGTGGTTATCATACAATAGTTTGTTATAAAATGCATGACTTATAAAGTTGTGAACGGAAAGGACTTAGCATATTTCTATATAGAACACTCATCTCAATAAGAAACATCATTAAATACTAAACTTCATGATGAAGATTTATTTTCTATTCAATGTCGAACCCAAAATTAGGAAATGTTTTTCAATGGAATATCCAAGAGCCGGATGGGGAGAGGGATGGGAGACCTTAAGCATGACAAGGTGGGGGTTAGGAATCATGTTTATCTCTCTAGTTAAGGTAGATTTACCTTACTCCTTCCTATACTCAAAAGGTTGTAACAATAATGTGGAATAATGTCAGGCCCTCATTGTAGGCTTGTAATTGGAACTCCAAATACCATTTGACCACTTGTATGTGAAAGGAAACTCAGAGTTGGTAATCAAACATATCAATATGGATTATTCCATAATAAAGAAGAGTGGATCCCCCTACTTGACATTGTGTGAGGGTTAATGGTGTAATTCCCCATGGTGAAACCATTGAATCACATCCCATGATAATATAACACCTAGGAAGATGGATTAAAAAATGTTGATATTGCTATGGAAGATCCAAACTAGGATGAAACAGTCATCAGTATTGTCTACCACTAAATGGTATCACCTTTTTATCAAGTTAGATTCGAAGAGATCGATGAATTCATTAGTATCTGTGAACCATATAGTTTTACCACTAGGTAGATGATACTAATAATAGACTACCTTAATAACAGAGTAAAAATACTAGATAGGGATAGGAAAAAACAAATATAATGGAGGGAATCAAACTTCTCCCTCTATGATGGCCCAAATCGCCAAAAACTCTTCTAAAAAGAAATCTTCGATGAATTCCTTATCAGATGTATCGACAAAGAAGAGACCATGGTTATTATTTGAAGAAGTACATGCTAGATCATGTGGTTCCCACTAGCTTTGGATGATGCTTTCCCATCAAATCTAATGGATTGGATAATACTGGACAGCTGAGATACAAGATTGCACATAATTCACCAAGAAGTTTCATTCCTTCCATGTGTGTTCCAACTTCATCAATAAACCCCCATAGTTTCAAAATATAATTAAATACTCATGGCCATTTTCTATATAGGGAAAGGATGTTTTGGGGTCATACCCTCCTATTATGGCCAAGAAGTTCAAATATATATTAAATTCTACCGACATCTTCTCTAAATTGGATGAGGAAAGATCCCTAAAATAAATAAGGGCTAAAAGCATCATTGGCTTAGTAAAATCCAGAATCATTACTTGATTTGGTGTCCCCTATACAATATTTATAAACAATGACACCAAATTCTATTATATTGAGGTTGAAAATCTATATCAGGAATACAATATCATGTCCAAACATTCGCCCTGCTATTATGCAGTGTAAAATAGAGAGATAAAGGCCTTTAACAATAACCTATCCAGCATACTCTAGAATACGGTGGATAAAGATAAACATTTTTGGCCTCATAAGCTCTAAAAGGACATTTTCACACACACTCTCAAAAATATTTATTTGTGATTTTACTAAGTACAGCATAGTGGATGGCCTAGATCATTATTTTAAGGAAGAAGTGAATTAAACAACTATTAATGGGCATTAAGTAATTATTTAAATAGTTCAAAATAAAGGAAAAATATATGGGGAGTTTTTTGTGACTTTTCAAACAGTAAATTAAGCAATAAACTGAGAAGCAACAATAAAGATACAATTTCCTAGAAAAACTTATATGAGAAGATGTAATTGATCTAATAAAACCCCTTGAACATTAATTTATAATTATCTCATATAATTATAATTCATTTAATTATGATCCCATAACCTTGTTAACCTCTGAACCCTATGGAAATTAACACAACCATAAATATTTGTGAAAATGAGACCTAGGTTAACTTCAAGACCTTCAATCACAGCACCCTGCTTTGATTGTGATCCAAAATCCAACTTGTGGAAAGTGGTCAATTAGGGAAAAATATCCACCTTGGGTTTAAGATTTTTTTTATTTTGGATTATACTTAAACCCAACAATTCTATCCCAAAGTGATTAGATTTTGCGATTGAGGTTTCACTCACACGGTTAACACATGACCAACCACGTGGTCAACTGCAAGTATATTGAGTCACATAGAAATTTAAACTCAATTAATTGATCACAATTTATGAATTATATTATTTTTATGGATTCAAAATAAATAAATATAGCGAGTGGGGATTAGATCAACTACGAAAGAAATCACTCTTCTATGGGCGGAGTTTTCATCATGGAGACTTTTTGCATAAGCAATGGATTGAAATGGGAATACCCAATCTCGTCTCCACTCATAGATTCCTGCCCAAGAATAACAATAAGATAATGAAAAGAGAAGAACATAGAATATTTATTGAATAAAATTTATATTACAAGTATAATAACAAGGAAAGACAAAGAGGAGGTGGGAGAGGAGAGCCTTCTTGGAAGATAACTTTGCACAAGAACTTACATCATCCATGGGTTGTGAGGTGTACCCAAGAGACACCCATTTGGAAAAACCTTTCCAAAGCCTCGACCAGCCCTCACAAATAGTTAAACCCCCATTTAAATATTGTTTTTGAGGGAAAGGGTTACCTATATTTTTTATGTTTGAAATGAAAACTCAACCAAATATTTTATTCCAAGTTGCACTGCACAGTTGACCTCTAAAACGTGTGAATTGGCCAACACACTAGAAGGATTATTTGTTTCTAATTATGTCCCTGGTATACCCTCTATATTTGGGATCAATCCAAGTCTTGATGAAGAAAATACGGCCCAAATAATGAAGTGGAGTCCAATCTGGATGGTTCTTTCCAACTTTTTCTTCATGTCCCATTTAATCCACCCAAATTCACAATCCTACTCTCATTTCCAAAATATAATTTGTATCCCCTTAATTTAGGAACACAGTTACAAAATTTTATGTCAAAATATTTTACATAACAACATTTATGCCCGAAATACTATAGTGAATTTTAAAAGGGTAAAAGTAGAATTTTCATCAAATTAGTAAATGAATGATCTAATCCCAAATATTTCATAATTGATCATATTTAGAATAATTTTAGAAAAATATATCATTTATTATCAATAAAATATTCAATAATTTTTTTTATCCACTCCCCCACACCTACCCTTTTGCACTCCTGGGAAAAACCTCATATCAAGTAAACATCAATATCAAATCAAAAATAAATTTTAAAACACATATCCTTGAGATCCAACAATTCCACACCAAGAATCAAATGATATCATACCTCATAATAAACCATTATTTCAACATCTCTATTTATATCATTCAATATATTTCGACTTCATTTATCCTCCCATGCAAAAAACACTTACCTCAACTGAATTTTCTCTTATCACACAAATGTCAATTTTTAGCAATGTATTTCTTATCCAAACTCATAAAAGTGTCACCATAGGCTTGATAAATTCCTAAATTGCTATCTGATGTGAGTCAAGGACATATGTTTATCCTGAGGACTTTTTAGGGTTGTTTTATGGCTTTTTGTTGGTAGGATTAAGATGTGAAAAATTCTGAGGCTGAATGAGGCGGGCATGATTCTTTTTGAAGAAAAATTGCATTAATATAATTTTCACTTTAATATAGTTTCATCCTCAATCCCCATAGAATCTATTCATTTTCATCATCATGAAAAATTAATGAATGTGCACACAATTCAACATTTCAGTAGTAAAAATGTCAATATTTTAAAATAGGATTTTCATGAATGCTTAAGATAGGCACAACTTTCCCTCTCTATTAGAAGATCTAGAATGGAACAACATCACTTATCATGAAAGCTACAGAAAAGGCATAGCTTTAAATATGATTATTTTCTTCCGCAGCAAACAAATATATTCAGAATTTAATTATCAACCCAAATTAAAACAGAATGTGGTAGTACAGTACAAGATAGCTTCCCCCACACTTTAGTTCAACAAGATTATGCAATTTTATTTCAAGAGTTGGTTGGATATGGAAAATTATCTTGTAATGGGGCTAACCTAACATGTTATTAATGAATTCTAAGGGCTAAAAGGATTAAATGTTTAAGGTGTGCCATTATAAAAAATATATTCTTGAAATAGCAGCTTTAATACCAAACAAATACCTCAATAATTTAAACATAATTACCACAAACCCTCATGTTTTGATAGGAATAAATCAAAGTATGGTTAAATAAAGCATGGTTTGGTTCTCTCATGAAGTGAGGTAAATGTAAATAATATGAAAAGAATGTTTTAGAATTCTCATAGGAAATTGATTTCAAATATAATGATAGTGAGATGTGTCATGGGATTCAAAATTCCGTGAACGTTTCATGAAATTACAAAATATTTGAACTTGAAGAAAAGTCATTTTCAGTATTCATTTAAGCTCATTTTCAAGGGATAAATTGTTTCACATATTGATATGGATTTCCAAAAGGTGATGAGAATAATTTCTGTTCAAAAGATTAAAAAACATACCAAAATTGAAAAATAAACACACAAAATTTGAAAAACAAAAAACTTTTTTTGTTTTGTTTTTTTAAATAGAGAAACAATTGAAATTACTAAATTAAATTTTCCCTATCCCACACTTAAAATATTGCATTGTCCTCAATGTGAACCCATGAGATGATATATTCACCTAAAATGAAGAATTTTAAATAGAAAAAATAATATAAAAGTGAAAGGGTTTGGAACAGACTGCTATGCTCAAGTGATGATGGGGTCATGCAGTGTGATGAAATCCACTTCATCAGTATGATGTCCCTCAATGTATTTATTTAAACATTTCCAATTGAATGTAAAGCTCCTTCCTTCATCCTATTTTGTGATCTCCATAGGCATAAAATTCATTCGTGAACTATAGATAAGGACTTTATCTCTAACATGAAACTCCCTTTGTTGGATCATTTTTTCATGAGATACTTTTGATCGTTCCTTATAGAGCCTTGAGTTGTCATATGAAGAAAATCAAATCTCCTCAAGCTCTTGAATTTGTAGCTTCTTTTGGATTCCATCTTGGGCCAAATCTATATTGCATTTCTTTATAACCCAATAAGCCCGTTGCTCAACATCCATGTGGAGATGACACAGTTTCAGAAAAACAATCCAAAATGGGGACATACCAATGGGTGTCTTGTACGCTATCCTATAATCCCACAATGCATCATCCAAGTGATTTCTCCAATCTTTCCTATTTGGCTGCATGGTTTTCTCCAAAAAAAATCAACTCACTATTTGAAACCTCAGCCTGAACATATGTTTGGGGGTGGTATGTTTTGTGTGTCACCTCATACTTATGAAGAAGGGAAGCAATATTCTGATTGCAGAAGTGTGTCCCATGGTCATCGATGATGGTCTTCGGTACTCCAAACCTGCATAAAATCTGCACTCTGACAATGTCCACAACAACATGAGAATCATCAGTCTTGGTGGCCTTAGCATTCACCGAGTTACTCACATAATCAAAATAAACTAAAATATACAAAAAACCAACGAAACTAGAAAAAGGAGCCAAAAAATTGATGCCCCATACATCAAAAATCTCAGAGAATAGTATGGGTCATTGGGGCATCTCATCTTTCATAGAAATGTTCCTAGTGTGTTAGCAATGATAGCATGACTTACAAAACACTTTCGAATAATGTAATAAGTTAGGACAATATAATATAGAGTCCAAAACATTCCTAGTTGTCCATTGGGGTCCAAAGTGTCCACCACAAGGAAGTGTTTCATAGAACTACAGAACATACTAAAACTCATGATCAGGAACACACCTCATAAAAACAAGGTCACCACACAAGCACCAAAGGTATGGATCATCCCAAACATAAAATATCGACTCACTCATTAACTTTTGGAGATGACATTTCTTTAGATTTATAGGGATTTTAGAGGATACAAGGTAGTTAACTAAATCAGCATACCAAGGATGCATACCTAGGATGGAATAAAGATGACCATCGAGGAAAGTGTCCCGAAGTGGTACCTGGTCCAAGGTGTCATAGTCTAGTGTGTGAGTAACCCTACTCATGTGTTCTACCACCATATTTTCCGACCCTTTCTTGTCCTTTATCTCAATGTCAAATTCTTGAAGAAGGAGAATCCATCAGATTATCCTGGGCTTTGCATCTGGTTTCTTCAAGAGGTACCTCAGAGCATTATGGTAAGAAAAAAGACTACTTTAGAGCCTAATAAATATGAATGGAATTTATATAAAGAGAATATGATAGTAAGAAACACCTTTTATATGGTTTTTTAGTTTTATTGGGCCGAATCCAATGTCCTTGAAATGTAAGATATCACATGTGAACGTCCCACCACCCTTTGAGATAAGACATCTCTAACTGCGAAGTTAGAGGCGTCACACATAAGCTCAAAAATAATATCCCACGATAGGGGATCTATGATCGGTGGAGGGGTTAGAAACTTATTTATCTCATAAAAAAAGTCATACAAGAATCATCAAACACAAAATCAGAATCCTTTTGATGTAATCATGACATTGGAAAATCAATCTTACTAAAATCTTTGATGAAGCACCGATAAAATCCTTCATGCCCTATTAAATATCTAATATCACATGCAGATAAAAGATATGGTAAGGATTAAATAATATCTACCATAGATCTATCAACCTATTTCTCATGTTTTAACACTACATGCCCTAAGACAATTCCATGCTCTACTATCAAATGACACTTTTCAATGTTCAAGACTAGATTATTCTCAATACAAAGATTCAACACGTTTCCCAATCTATATATAGATTCATCAAATAAGGTTCCATTTACTATAAATTCATCCATAAATACCTCTATGAAGGTTTCAAGAAAATCAAAAAAAATACTCACAAGGCATCTCTGGAAGGTACCTGGGGCATTGCAAAGTCCAAATGGCATCCTCTGGTAGGAAAATGTACGAAATGGACAAGTGAATTTTGTCTTTTCTAGATCCTCCAGAGCAATAATAACCTAAAAATATCCATAAAATTCTTCCAAGAAACAATAATGTGTCTTACCATCTAGTCACTTGAGCATTTGATCAATAAATGGTAGGGGAAATGGTCTTTGTGAGTAGACTAATTTTGTTTCCTATAATCAATACATACACACCAACTGTATTGAACCCTCATTGGAACTAACTCATCTTTCTCATTATTAACAATTATTGCACCAATTTTCTTACGCACAACCTGAATAGGACTTACCCACTGAGAATATGAAATTGGAATGATTATACTTTCCTTGAGAAATTTCTCAACTTCTTTTTCAACAAACTTCCTGAAGTGTTGGATTGAGTCTTCGTGGTGGCTACCAAACAGTTTTAGCCCAATCCTCCTAGAGAATACTATGTATGAAAATGAAGGGGCTAATACCTGATATGATAGCCAAGGTCTACCCGATTTCCCTGATTTTATCCCTCAAAATATTCAAATGTTTTTCTTCATGTTCAAAAGGGAGATTGTTAGAAATGATAACAGGTGATTTTTCACCACTTAACATGTATGAGTATTTAAGATTAGGTGTCAATGCCTTGAGTTCCAATATAGGGGGTGATATATGGATGCATAAATTTATGGAACTGAAATATGTGCACAATGAACATCAATATCAGAATATACATCATCAAAATCAAAGAATAAAGCATCAAATCCATCAGCATACTCAACAGCCATGTCATAATCAGAGTTTACATGATCAAAATCAAATTATGATTCCATTTCCAAATCTAATATGATAAATTCATTTGCATTAGAAATAGGTGTTGACGTACTAATAGACATCAAACTAGAACAAATACTCATAATCTTCCAAATCATAAGACAATCAAAATACATAGAGTTTTTATTTAGTGGTTCAAAATGAGAGATAACAAAAGTAGAATGGTCCTTGGAGGGGTACTTTATAGAGTCTATAACATTAAAAATAACATCTTCATCTACAAAATACATGGAAATTGTACCCTCATTTACATTTATTATAGTTTTTGCAGTTTTGCAGAAGGTTATACCTAAGATAATGGGAGCGTGAGAACTTACCTGATCATCCTCCATGTTAATCACGTAAAATTCTGCAGGAAAGATCATCTCTCTTACCCAAAAAAGTAAATTCTCAAGTACTTCCTCTGGATATGTTGTAGCTCTATTCACCAACTTCACCACTACTCTCGTCAACTTCAACTCACCAACCGACAAAGAAGAGAATACAGTGTGAGGCATCACATTTATGGAAGCTCCCAAATCACAAAGAGCATAAAAAAAGTGAAAATCCCCAATGGTGCATGGTATGGTGAATGTACCTAGATCCTTACTCATTGTTGGAATTACTAGAGTTGGTGTAATGAGTTCTAACACATTCCTTCCAAGATTTATCCTCTCATTTCCCTTGATGAATCTTAAAATGGTACAAAGTTCTTTTAAGAATTTGGCTTTCCTTGGAATTTGTTTAATGGATTCAAGTAAAGGGATTTTTATCTCCACACAGTTTAATGTGTCCAGAACATTATTTTTCATCACCTCCTCAACCATCTTCTAGGATTGTACAAACTTTTTTGGAAATGAAAGGGGTTTAGGATGAATATCATCAATCTTTTTCTTTATTTTATCTTTCCCTTTTGGTGGCTCTTCAGCTGATCTTGATGGGGGATTCTCTGGATTTTAGGTGAATCTTGGTGGAATGGTAGGTATAGAGGTATCATTTATTTGCTTCCCACTTCTCAATGTGATGTAACTAACATTCCCCCTGGGATTTGGAGTAGGTTGGGAAGGTAGATTTCAATAATTCTTACTTACTAGTTCATAGAAGGCGGTGGTAATCTAGCTCATTTGAGTCTTCAACTCCCTCATCTCTGAACCTTAAATCTTTAGCTAATTCTATTTATTAAAAACAATTTGCTTCAAAAGGTCACTAGAGTTATAATATACTTTTGTTGGGGAATTCCCTTGTTGTTGGATTGTGGATTATTGTGATTCAAATCTCCTTTGGGGTTCTTGGAAACCCTGCTGGTAAGGTGGAGGCTACTGGAAGTTTTATTTAAAAGTAGGCCTTTGTTATTATCCAGAGCCATACCTCATGTCTTATTGATCTTTACACCCTTGGTTATATGTTGGTGAAAAGGAATCAAGATTTTTTGGGGGATATGGGTGTTGTTTCTGCTGATATGGTCTCCTAGGAAACACTGCAGCACAATCTTTTGTCTCTTGTAGCTGCGGGAAATAGTCAATTGGGTGGCTTGTCTCAGTGAAAATTCCATAAGGCCTTGAAGGAGGGGGTTGGGATATCTTTTGTTCCAAATCAATCAGCCTCCCCATAGTTTTAAATTCTTCTGACAAGGTATCAATCAAATGACTTTCAAGAGAAGATGGACTTACCTTATCTACTCCCCGGACATGTGGTGTACCTAGATCGCCAAATTGTTTGGAGTTTTATGCCATTTTTTCGATCAATGCATTTGCATCTACTGGTTTCTTGTACACCAATGCTCCTCCATCTATAGGATCGACCATGCTTCTCTCTATAGGTGTGAGTCCTTCGTAGAATTATTGGATAAGGAGTTGCTCACTGATTCGGTGATGTGGTAAGCTTGGGAATAACTTCTTGAATCACTGCCAGTACTCATACAATGACTCCCCTTGGGCTTGCTTGATCCTTGATATCTTTTTTTGAATGGATGTGGTATTTGAATATGGATAAAATATCTACAATAAAAGATGTTTCAAATTGTTCCAACAAGTTACATATTTAGGTTGTAAATAATACATCCAATATTTTGTAGCTTCATCAAGTGAGAAAGGGAATTCAATTAGATTGATTTGATCATCAGAAACATTTCTTGGTTTAAGGGTTGATAAAACCACATTAAATTCTTTCAAATGTATGTTTGGATCCTCACTAGATAATCCATGAAACATTGGAAGAAGATGAATTAACCTAGATTTTAGTTCAAAGTCTGATTCAAGATTCGGGGTATAAAGTACAAATTGGTTGATAGTTAATATCATGTGCATCCAATTCTCTAATAGTTATATTAAATTCATTTCCATTATTTTCATCCATTAGTTCTTGTTTTATGTTGGAAATATATGTGTTTCAAATTTCAATGTTCATGGAGTGCATAAATTCTCCAACTATTTGAATGTTGAAACTTACCATATACTGAGAATGTCTGATTTGAGCCCTAAGGTTGCGTTCAATCTTAGGTTCAAGATCTAAGAGATCTTTGAGATTAGTTAGTGTCATTAAACAAATAAAAATTAAAAGAAGGAAATTGGACTATAGTAAATTAAAAATGAGAAGTTTGAGTTGATGGTCCAAAAAAAGTCCAAGAAAATAAAAGAAGATGAAAAGAAAAAATATGAGATTGGGTAAAGAAGGAAGAAAGAAGAGAGAAATAGAATGAAATTTAAAATAAAATAAATACCTCTAATTAGTAGAAATAATTAATTTCCTCCCTGACAATGGTGCCTATTTGAAAGGACATTGTTGCACACGCACTAAAATATATTTATTTGTGATTTTACTAAGTGCAGAACAATGGATGACCTAGGTCGTTCCCTTTAAGGAGGAAGTGAATTAAACAACTATTAATGGGATTTAGGTATGTCTTTAAATAGTTCAAAACAAAGGAAAAGAAATATGTGGGTTTGTTTTTTGACTTTTCAAACAGTAAATTAAATAAGAAAATGAAAAGCAACAATCAAGAGACAATTTCATAGAAACACTTATATGAAATGACATAGTTGATCTAATCAAACCCCTTCACCATTAATTTATCATTATCCCATATAATTATAATTCATTCAATTATTATCATCTAACCTTGTTAGAATCCAAACCCTTCGGAAATTAACACAACCACAAATATTTGTGAAAACGAGCCCTATGTTAACTTCGAGACCTTCAATCGCAGCACCCTGCTTTGATTGTGATCCAAAAGACAACTTGTGGTTAGTTTACAATTAGGGAAGAATATAATACTTGGATTTTAGAATTAATTATGTTTAGGGATGAGACTTAAACCCTACAATTCTATCCCAAAGTGATTATATTTTGCGATTGAGGTTTCACTGACACGGTTTACACAACCCCGACCACGTAGTCAAGTGCCTGTCAATTGAGTCACATAGAAATTAAAACCCAATTAATTGATCACATTTTATGAATTATAGTATTTTTATGGATTCAAAATAAATAATTTATGGGATTTGGGATTAGATCAACTACAAAATAAATCACTCTTCCATGGGAAGAGTTTTCATCATGGAGATATTTTGCATAAGAAATGGATTGAAAGGGGAGTACCCAATCTCATCTCCACTCTTCGATTCCAACCCAATAAGAAAAATAAGATTATGAAAAGATAATAACAAAGAATATTTATTGAAAAAAATTCACGTTACAATCATAAAAACAAGGAAACCCAAAGAGGAGGTGGGAGAGGAGAGCCTTCTTGGAATACAACTTTTCACAATGCCTTACTTCTTAAAAGGGTTGTGAGGTGTTCCAAAGACACACCCATTAGTAAATACCTTTAAAATTCCTCTACCATCCCTCCCGAAGAGTTAAAACCCCATTAAAATAGAGTTTTTGTGGTCTAGGGTTACATAACTTCTTTAAGTGTAAAATGAAAACCTGGACTAATATTTTATTAAACGTTTCACCACATAGTTGACCTCTAAAATCGTGAATTGGTTAGACTTATAGAAGGATTATATTTTCCTAATTATGTCCCCAAGAATCCCTCCAAATTTGGGCTCAATCCAAGTTTGGATGAAGAAGATACAGCCCAAATAGTGAAGTGGTGTCCAATCTGGATGGTTCTGTCCAACTTTGTCTTCATGGAACATTTATTCCACTCAAATGCATGATCCAGATCCCATGTCCTCAATGAATTTTTTATCCCCTTAATTCAAGAAAATAGTTCCAAATTTTAAGTCAAAATATTTTAGGTAACAATATTTATTCCTGAAATACTACAGTGAATTTTAAAATGGTAAAAATGGAATTTTCATCAAATTTGCAAAGAATGATCTAATCCCAAATATTTCTTAATTGATCATATTTTGCATAATGCGTGGAAATTATATCATTTATTATCAATAAAATATTCTATAAAATTGTGTTTTATCATGATTTTACATTCCGTACATGCTTACCAGAATATAACCCATGCTACTACATGGGAAACCCTGTACTCACTGTTATATGGAACATAAGCAGTCCTTCCCATTGAGATCTAATTTCCATCACTCTGTGTTGTCATCTATGATCAGTTATCCACATATGAGCAATTCCATAAATTACTATATTAATTAGAGTGACATGAAGAAATAAATATATCACACCTTGTTTTATTAAAATTGGATAACAATATCTTTTAACAAGAAGGCATGCCTCCGCTCCTTCATCTAATGAAAATGGTATTGGTCCTCTAAACAGCAACAATACTAAGATAGAATCCTCTAAAACTTGAACTGAAGTGGGAATTACCTTACTCCATACATAAGGTCTATTCCAATGGAGCTTATTCCTTGATCTAAATGGATAGAGATATCATTAAAATTCCGACCAATGCAACGTTCCTAATGAAATACTTCATGTAATCAGGCAGATCATGTCCTAGTTACAATACAAAAAACTGTGTAGTTGGTATTTTTCACAAAAACTTAAAAGTAATGAAATAATTTTGATAATGCACAATGTTATATTGTGGGTCATTATCATCCTTGTCACATGATGATAAAATTCATGATTTAAGTTCCTAGTCATATGACATAAAACTGCTAAACACCATTCATCCTCACCGCCTGAAATTAAACTACATGGTTAATGTCCCTCTGATTTGATTTTAAGAAACCCCCAAATAACCATGATTTGATACACCTCTCATGGTCCCTTAAAAATGGGCCTTCGTCTCAGTTGTAAGTCTTAATCACATGACTTTGACCCCTTAGTAGGTCGAGATTCCCTCTTGGACGGGCATGAGGAATATCTTATAGGATTCTCCCATGTATAAGCCCCACTAACAAAATTGACACAACTTAATGGAATTTAGGCCCCCTAATAAGTATAATACCTAGCATTACCATATCCTTACCGCAAGACATTAAACTATATGGTCAATGTCCCTACTTTAGGATATTAAACTGCACAGTTCATCAATGACAACATATAGATTTATTCTCATTCTATTAGGACACATAGTGATGCTCGAATATCCAATATTTAGTCTATATACACCCTCAAAGAAATATTCCCCTTTTCCCAGTGTAATAACCAAATCTTTGTAGGGATCCCTTTCAGGATATATGGTTGGACTCTCAGTATAATGAGATTCATAGTGACATATAGACCTCATGTCTTTGGAAAAATCATTCAAAAAATAATAATGTCCCTTCCCCCATCAAACCTAGATTGATGGGGTAAATAATTTTCAAGAACTACACAAGGCTTGATTCTCATTCCCATATGATACATACGATGCCTGGATCTCCAATCTCAGTTACAACCATAGAAAAAACCATATTCCCTATACACGAGACAAACCTATAAATAGAACCTTCCAAGAACTACATAAGACTTGACTATCATTCCCATGAGATACATTGTGATGCCTAGGTTTCCATCCTCAGGCCTGAGTATCACCTTTCAATTATTTCATGTCAGTTCATTCTCATCCTCACCACATGATTTTAAAATACATGGGATTTCAAAATTATTTATTTCTTGATTCTCATTATAATGAGATGTATAGGGATTCTTGGATCATATATCCTAGACCATACACCACCAAAATCTTTATGCTTGTATCCTTCCCCTGTATTTCCTTTGTATAGTTGATGGAACATTTGTTACTCTATATTTCTCACACACATTATATATTACATGGTATTGGGATTTCTTCTAAAATTGTTCACCACACAAGTAAGGCATGTCCACTAACATTGAATATATCTTGGTCCTAGTTTCATGACCGTGAAAGGCACACTATATGTCTTTATCACTTGATGATAAACTTCACAATTTCATAAAGAACTATGTGTAGATTAATTATTATTTTAATGAGAAACATTGTGATGTTTGGATATTCATTCTTGGGCCCCATAGTAGAATAATATGAAAAATTCATCCACTCTCTATGTATGATTTAGATATATATGAGAGGATCCAATATAGGTTCTCACCCTATAAATGAACCTATATTCCAAAAAAACACCCATTTCCTCCACACATGAAATCAATCTGTGTGGAGGATCATTATTATTAAAACTATATGTGGATTGATTATCCTCCCATTGAGATATGTAGTGATGCTCAGGAATTAACTCTTAGTCACAGTCATGGGGTAAAGAAAAATGATCCATCTTCTATATCAAAAAAATGATCTATGCATGAGATTTTAGTTTGGGTCCCTGCATTAAGGGATCCTACAAGGAAACCAATATGTCACCCTTATATATATGAGACATCTCTATGCAAGGGGCTCCATAATCCATGGTCAATATTTATCCAAAAATTTCCCTTTTTCTCAAAAAATACTCTTTCTACAATCCAGTATCATGATCATGAACACTTTTAGATCTTCATAATATTCCTTAAATATTCAGTGATAGAATGAATGATTCTTGATGACTCCTTTTCCGAACTATACTAAAACACACCCCAGTGGGATTTTCATAAGATTCCTATAAAATGGGCCTTTCAACTGATGGATGTCACTATTTGACTATGTTATAATTCATCCCAATTGGATTATTATAAAATACCTCATAAAACAAGGTTTTCAACTGGAGGTAACATTACCCATGGTAGAATCCTCTTATTTCCTCATAATCCTTGACATCATTATTTTTGACCCCTGACCTAAATAAGTCTATGGTCATCCCTCTCATATTTTTTCCGTATCCTTTCTCCTGATATGGAATGATCTATGAATATGGTTTATAAATTCATCCTTCATGTTTGAAGTATTAAAGAATGACCTTGGATCGATTAGCCACATATCATTTATCATTTCCTTAATATCTTGTTCCTAGTCATATGTACTAAAACTACAGGAACCATATTTCCTACATTTGGTCAGACCGGTGTGGGAAACCATTTCCCCCAATTCTTTTGGAATTTTGACATGAAAGTTTTCTCCCATTGTCAGGTAACATGATCCAAAATCCAAACTCTATGCCCATGGAAATATGAATCTCCATAAAAATTAATTGGATTTTATAAGTATAAATGTAAGAATTTTAGAGAACTTATTTTCCAGAATATGTTGTAATACACCCCATATGGATTTTCATAATGTATCCCACAAAACAGATTTTTCATATAAGGGGAGCCACTATTGACTATGTTATAATATGCCCTCTTTATCATTTCATTAAATATTCCAAAAAATGGGTTCATAAATTAATGGTAACTTCATCCTAGATAGAGACATCCTCAAACTACACAATCCATTTTCACCATACCATTCTTAAAATCTTGGGATCCCCAAATCAGAACTTACAACTTTCTCCTCCCACACATGAATATGGAATCACATTTCTGAAAATATTACCAAGAATGGAAGAACCATCAATCTTTTGGTCAAATATAAATACATTAAATGATATCTCCCATAATTTTCTTATTATAATACTTTAAACTACATACCATAATGTATTTTATGTACAAAATTATACAACATTGAAAAATGTCTTTATTGTACGTCTTTAAAATTTCATAGCATAACATCCTTGCCACAAGATGTTAAACTATAAAGAACATACTCATCATAAGATGTTAAACTACATTTTTAGTGTCAAAGTTGCATGAAATTAAACTGCATGATACTTTAACACTTTTTAGAAAGGGTCCTTCCCCCTTACATCGATCATCTAACAAATTACACCCTCCTTCCCACATTCCATGTTCATGTAGGAGTATTTTCTTGTTCATGGCCAATGCCAATATAGATATTCCATTCATTCTAAGTCACATTCCATTAAAAAAACCATCCATCATGGTCTTGAGAAATATGAATCATCAAAAACATTATTTATTGGTGATAGAATTTCAAATTTCCATAGAACTCCTTTTCTTGAATTTTCTGCAACATGCCCCAGTTATATTTTAATAAGTTTCTCATAAATTTTAGGGCCTCTCAGTCAAAGGATTCCATTATTTGACCATTTAATAAAACACCCCAGTTTACTATGCATAAAACATCCCACAAAATAGGTTTTCCAATCGGTGGTAACATTTCCTTTAGAAGATACATCCTTTATTCACTAATATCATTTTTTATATTTAAGAACACAAAAATCATGGATCAAGATTTCCCACTAGATATATGAATAATTTCAGAACATTATCATCCTAAAGTCTTCGTTTGGGTAATAATTATAAAATATAAAGTCAAATATTTCCATCCTAAAACACCAGTCTCATTAATCAGGCTTTCCAGACATTATACTACCCACAAAAAAAGAGACATAGTACTCACCAGTTTGAAAACCCATAAAGAGATCTCTGGAAAAAAGCTGAGTCTGATCTCTCTATACCTACAATTTTTATGGTATAGGTAAAAATTGAGTAAAGTAAAGATAAAATGTGAAAACCTTGTTAGGATGGAAACTCAAAAATAATGTTCTAAGAAAAATACAAGCCATTCCCTCTATGTATCCGTTAAATTGAGTTTAGGGTAAAAGATTTGGGTGTTGATATAAAAAGACCTAAAAATTTTAGGCCTTTCCATATAACCCTAGAAACTGTCAAACTATGCTTGCTAAGCCCCATGTATTAGTCAAATATTAGACTATTTCCCCATCTCGTCATTGTGGTTATGACCTGATGGTTGAAAAATGTCTTGCTACACAAATCTGTTTCAATTTTATAGTATGATAACCGGAAGAAAATAGGGATGAAGACATAGATGATTAGAAAAAATAATGATTTTCAATTATGGGGAAAAATATCAAGAGGAAAATTCATTAGATGGAGTCTCTCCATCACAATTTATAAGAGACTATTAACATGAATCTTCATTTATTGAATTTCCTCCCATTCCTCATTTGTTTCCTATTAATGAATATTCAACTGAATGACTTATGTATCATTATCCTAGATAAGTGCATCCACTAAAGTCACAATAGTAGTTGACCCTTTATTTTGTACTCCTTCTAATGAATGGTCCAGTAGTATGAACTACCCTCTAAGCTGAATCCAAATTATACTGAAGGTGAGAAACTGGAATGGTTTTCTAATTCATCATTTGTTTACATTCTGCCAGCTTAATGATGTGGATGGCCTCTACATGGGATAGAGAAACCTGTAAATCATCAGTGTTGACAAGATTCTTATCCTTGATGAGGTCTTGATGAATATCATTCTCTCTCTATCATATGAAAATTATTTTCTTTATAAAATCATGAATCGTATGCTACTTAAATTCAACATATCCAAGCATACTAAATAGGAATAAAAGTTTATGGATTCACAAAGGTAGGTCTTCAAGAGGTGTCTCAGAGATTATTTTCAAAATATCCTACCAAGACCAATGGTGTGTGATGTGAAAACGATTTTTCATCTTTTAATATGAATAAGATATACTGTTAGAGGGAGAAATGTACTAAGGGATCAGTAAACTTATTGAATTACCCTTCCCTACTCCCTCCTGGTCAATAATGGCTTTTTGTCCTTGTACTAACTTCATTGGAACAAAGGCATCATCCTCAGACCCAACCAAAATAGTTGATGGAACTAGAAAGTTGGAAATACTCATCATTATCCTCAAAAGGATAATATACAGAATAAATAATTAATGATTAAAACATTTAGTAAAAATAACCCATTAATGGGACAATAGCATGGGTGGATTTCTCCCAAGAATCACTAACTTCTACAGTTGGAACTGGAATCTCTTGATGAGTGGAACACTCCTCGGCCTACCCGAGGTTTACAAAAAGAGGCTTGGGAAAACTACTCTTTTCAAGGTCTACCTGAGATCCCCCCCTCCACATTGGGACTATGATGGACATTGACATTTTCATTATGCTCCTCCACTTTGACATTCTCCACAAATGGAGCTCTGCATTCCAAACAATCATGATTAGAGAATCATACATAAAAATATTTTTCAAACAAAAAAATAAAGACACACATCCATTCAATTCCCTATTAATTTCCTCAAATTCTGTGAAATTTGGAGGTTAATTAATATGTTTTATCAGTTTCTCAATTATTAGGGCAATATTTCTTATAAAATTCATTTATTTAAAAATCCATGTGGTAATCTCACTGATGGAGGCAATTAGATTATTTTTATTGTGACCTGATACATCACTGATTTCTGATGACTTGACACCCTGAATAAAATCTTTAATGACAACTAAAGGTTTAGCATCATCCATCATAGGGTCCCCTAGTGGATCAGTTGAACTTGAGATATCATAGGGATGAAAGTTACATTCTCATATACGACACATTATGATGTACCTTTGACATTACTTTAAAACTCCTCCCTATCTACAATATCATGATTAATGACCAGAGGAGATAAAGTATCCTCAACCCTTAACACTTCTTCTATCGAGGGAGCTAATTCCCCAGTAGAGATCCACACATGGTATATTTTTCCCTCCATAGTTCTTGGAGGCTCATTTGTAAGTCCCTTGAGAGAGGAAAGGGAAGTAGATTCTAAAATCCAAGGATGTTTGTAAAAAAATTTCGATAAAGAAGATGTTATTATCACCATGATGACTTACAACTACTGACTAGATAGTAGATACAGATTTTATCCTCAAAATTTCATTCTTTTTAAACAAAGGAGGATTAGAATCAATATCATAAAATATATTTATTGAATAGGTAAATATAGTTTCCCCCGCCATCTCTTCCTCATTTGTTTGTTGTCCGGGAGGTAGCTCTCCTTGTTTAGGAGATGATTCATCAACCCAAGTAGGGTAATAGTTGGTACATATTTCATAGTTGGAAACTATGTTGTTTCCCAATGGTCTTTTGAAAATAAAAATGATATATCCCTGATAAATAACACTTTAATCCAGATAAAAGAAGTGTTAAAAAGAATATATGATAAGAATAGGAGGACATACATCCTCGAGATTTTTATAATCAATCCATTCCTCATAATATGACTGATTGATACATTCAGCAGTGCCCCATCTCTTCAGTCCCTCCACCCATCATGGGATAGAGATCCTATTTTCAGTTTCATAAATGAGAATTTCTTATTACTAGATATAAACCACCACCTTAGTGGGATTGTCCCAGAAGTGATGATCGGGCGGGGCTTTAGAAAATCCTATCCTCGGAATCTTTAGCCACCATAAAGGGCATGCCATATGATTTCAATATTAAAGGACATGTACTACCTATTTTGTATTTCCATTGGTCACATGAATTTTGAGGTTGTTCTAGACTACCTTGAATATGAATTGATAACCCTAGATTTCATGGCTTCCTGAAACTCTCCGTCGTGGATGGAGGATGGGAAAATGGAACCCATGTCTCTTCATGGAAGTGATTAATGGCTTTCCATGTTTGGTTTTTTCCCTATTTTTATTAGAGGGTCCACTTTTTACAACACTCCATCTAGATATAATGAAACCCATGCCTTAGAATTATAGGAAGAAAATGCACTGATCGCAACCACTAGAGGCATGTTAATTTAAACCTATGTCGACTATATTAATATAAGTATCCATAAATATTGAGCTACTATTAGATTCTTTTCTAAATGAAATTCAATTGGAGGAGATATAGTTATCTATATAATGAATTTTTATTTTCATGCAAACATATATATAGAATAGGCCTTGCATTTAACTTCCTTGTTAATATGGGTTACTAGAACACTATCCCTAAAGGCCATCATAAATGATATTTGCTTGTTGTTATCCTTATCTTAATTGATAAACCTAACATTAGGTAGGACCCCATAAAATAATAAATTGATCTGATTAAACAAGATCAACCTCATAGTGGTCTCACTAGGCTTTATGGATGGGGGCAGAATACCAAAAATGGAAATAACATATAGTCAAAACTGGATCATAAGAATCTCAAACCCATTTAACCTCGAATAAAATCTGATGTGAGACACAATCCATCCCCAAAAAAATAGAACGCTCCTAAAATTATGAATTGGGACTTTACCACATGAAGTGTAATAGGATTCAATAAATTTTTTCTAGGGTAGGGATTTTCAATCCCACATACTTTTTATCAGCTAGCTTGGACACCATGATCTATTTCTCTGACCTCATGCTAATGTTGGAATAATAGAAAGTCAATAGGTAAATTCTTAGCCACATGTCCAAAAATCATGTGAGTTGTTTCTTTTAAGGAATACTAGATTTGGGCTTGTACACCCATTTTTTTACTCCCCCATCCCCAATGTCGGAAAAAAATGTATGAGGAGTGCTATGATTTTCCATCTTGGGACACCCTATTGGATGTTTGAATTTGGGGACTTGCTCCATTTATCTTGGAAGGTATTGATCCACAATTAGGAAAGGATATCCCCCTTCAAGAGAGGGTCTTACATCATAATATCTTGTGCTATTTTCAAAATCTCATGCACCAGAGGGGGGGTCCTTTCAGTTTCATCCCACAACACCCATGGAGGGATAAAATAATCTTACATATCTTGATGTATCATAGCCCTAGAGATATTATGGGAGTACCACAAGCTAATATCAATATCCCTATGCATTAGGTGGAAATATTTTCATTGTGGAATCCATTATCTTAACAGCTTAGGGACGAACTCAGTGTTCTTATATGCTTAAACATACCCTTCCCAGATGACCTCATAGATTTTTACGTCTTGTAGATCTTTTTTGAATTATGCACAGTTCTAGCACACCTAGTACGCCCATATCCATGTAGTCATAACACACCCTCCTAGGAAGAAGACCCAGTATTTATTCCAACCCTTTGACTGATCTATTTTGGAATCATGAATGGTATATTCATAATAGAGTGACATCAATTTGGGTACGTCCAGATTCAAATCTAGAGAACATTATTTGCGATACATGAAACGATTTTTGGATGATATTCTGATGTTAATATATGAATCCATGATTGAAACATTGGAAGTAGTTATGTTTATTTAATATTGAAACCAAGAGAGAGGAGTATAATTATTCGATCCTATTATGAGGACCTCCTTATGAAGGCTATGTCTGTAACGCAACAGATAATTACTATTAGGAAAGTCATAGTGATATTTCTGTAGATGTCATTCCAGATCAGGTAGAGTAGTAGAGTGAACATCAAAATAGTCATGAACTACAGTTTTCACCGTCTTCTTCAAGAAATTAATATCTTTTTCAATTGAAACTCTAGTCTTTGTAGCATCCATTGATCATACAAAGTAGTACCAGGTTTTCATTAACAAAAAATTTATTTTAAAAAATATATAAATGGGAAAATTTGGAAAAGGTTTAAATTCACTTAGGGTACTCACATAAGTACCTCACACTAAATCCTTTCTCATGCTCATTATGCAAGTCACTCACCTAGGAATAAGAATCACATAGAAAGATATGCACCTTATCTTTTTGAACTATGCATTATCAAATAAGGATAAGTGGATGGTCTGCATAGGAATCAAGCATAATGAGACAAAATATTTTGAATCATGAAGGCCTTCCAACATTATAGTGAGCCTATTTATAGGTGAAAATACCCTCTTTGTGGCCCATATACATGCCCCTCATATGCTAAATACCTAAGAGTAATAACAAACTAGATGACTTGAGAGGATGAATTCCACGATCCATCCACTATTTTTATCACATTACCTCATTATGAGACACTTTTCTTTTGATCGGTTCTAATCCTATGGGGGTATATTGTTAACACTATTTTTTCACATGGGTAAAAAGGATATAAAGGGGAAATACAATAGGAATAATAGAAGAAGACAAATTTTTATGTAAAAAATATCACAAATTTCTCCAAATTCTATTCTCCCAAGTACCCCAAAGTAGCGTCGACACTCAGGGTACCCGCATAATAGCCTGTGTTACCAATTTGAGCGATAACATGCATGACATACCCATGAGGAAACCCTATGATAGATAGAACCTTCTATGATGGAACTATTTTTTCCTATAAATATGACCATGGGGTCTTTATTTTGATATAAAAAAATCCCAAATGCCTCTTGATGCTCTAATCGCCCTAGTCCTTCGCCCAAGACCTCTAAAACTTTGTAGGTACACCAAACAAAACTAAAGAAGAGGGAATAAAAGTGGGATAGTGAAAATAAATTACTCTAATATTTTAAAATAAAAAAATCATGTGGGAGGTACTCACTCCCTCATAGTTGATGAACACTAGCATGAGGTCCCCTTTCTTAACTAGGGACCTATGTGAGCCACTTTTAGGAACACCTATGGATACCCTTGATGGAGTAATAAAAAACTTTCCCATGTTTTGTTTCACAGGTGTTCCATCACCCAAGGTGTCATCACCTCACCCGAGTCCACCTAATAAAATCACCACTGAGAGAGCCACCATTGTCTCTCCCGAGCCTCTACCTTGTACGAGTGTCTAGTCAGCTCCTCTTCTAAGCCACCCATGGTCAGGCCTCTCCTCCTATAGATCCCTTTTTTGAGAGGGGCCTAGATGAAACCTCGACCGAATAATCCATACTTACAATACCATTAAAATGGGAACACCAGTGTGTCTCCATTTTTTATTTCCATTCCATAGATTATAGGTTTCCCTTATTTATCCTGTTAAATGGGTAGGGCCCTTGTGGTACTTGTGGTTTTTCATTCCCTCAATCATGAGGACCTTTTCCCTATGAACAGTGTGAGGGAGTTCCCATAATCATATACAAGAGTTAGGACCATGTCCTTCACTTTTCCTCTCTAATAATAAGAGCCTATAATTCCTAGTGGGGAGGGTGAGGATTACACTTCCTTTTTCCATTCAACATGGAATGATATCCTCCTCTCCTAATATGGAACCAATTCCAGGGAATCGCTCATGATGTAATCACTTATACTTTATTATGGTAGGTTTTAATATTTCTCCCCCTAACCCACTTGGATAATGGGTTAGATAGGGAATTAGAACTAGAGTACTCTCCTTTCACCCCATACCCTTTCCCTTTTCAACAAGTGGTGGAGGAGAAGTATGGGTTGTCGAATCTTCGGTTTCCTATTGTCTATCAAATTCATGGATGAATCATCCTGAATCATATGGAAATAGAGTCTATCAAAAATCAAGGAATCCATATGGTTGGATTCAAGTTTTTTTAGAGATTCACCCTTTGAATATTCCTATTACCATCATCCAGGGTACCTATATAGGCATGGGTTTTCAAGGTCATGTATCCAATCTCACGGAAAAGTGGATTGTGATTTTTCCTAGATCTCTTTTTTTCCTTTTGTCTTTCACAATGATCATGACTCACATGGTCTTAAAGGTCTAAAGTGGTCATGACATCCACATGATCCTAAACCTTATGGGAATTCTCTTATAGAGTAATCCCTAGTTGAACATTTACATGGGAAACATTCCATGTGTAAGTCCCAATGCATCAACAGACCTCCAACTTCACTTTAGTCCCCAATTATAACCAATAAGTGGGAATCCTCATCTGGAGTAAGCCCTAATCACAACCTCCATTCACCAGGAAATCCATTTTAGAAATAAGCCCTAATATAATACTATCAATGGTCCATACACCCCTATAAGACAAACCTAAAGGCCCCCATAGGTGCAGGACCTCATAACCAAACTACATGGGATTTGATTCCTGTATAAAAGAGATTAGTAGGAAGCCTCCCTGAGGTCCAAATCCAACATCCCAACTCAATCACATTCCCATTGGTCCACATTTCAAGTATGGTATCATTCGTCCTGGAAATCTGTGTTCCTTCCAGGTTCACTAGGATGGTTCGTCATATCTCCCACAACAAAACATGACTAGGAACATTTTACCTAGACTTTCTTGGCGCACGATGTTAAAGTACATGGTCAGTACTTATAAAATGAATTTAAAAGGAATTTTTTGTACTTTTATGTAGAATAAAATTGTGTGGGTTCAGATTCCATTCACAAGGAAACATAGGAAATCCATCCATGGGTCTGATCTCAATATCAAAAAAGCATTGGTTTCCCTATATAAAGACACACTCTAGAGTGCCCCACTATGTTTCTAGAAAACCATTATCATCTTAATAACAACCGAGGAATTACTAATTAGTACATAAGGGGATTCCATCAATGGATAACCTTAGATACATACATATATCTTCATTGATGAAGAACCTTGGATACATATTGATGATTCTAAAATCTATACCTGATAATAACTAATCATTAATTCAAGTGTAATCCATGTCATACTTGGGAATTAATAAAGGATTCATGAACAAATATAAAATCTGTAGGAGTGTCCTGAAGTATGAAAACCTTCCCCCCAATATGGAGTAATGAACCCAACCTACCATCATTTTGACCAATGAGAGTTCTTTAGAATTGTCGCCTAATCATGCCAATGAGATTCTACCTTTGTTAAGTAGGTCCCTCATGGACCCATAACCGTTGGGTGTTTTTGGTTCCACAAACAAACCCATTGGAAATATTTTAAAAATAGTGAACCTGATGTGAATAATTTCACACAACTGAACCCCTATAATCAATCATCAGGACACTAGTTCACCATCAAACGAAAAAATGGTAAAATTGAACTAAAGGAAATAACTACAACATCACCTTTATAAGACAAAAACGATATACTACTTAGTCATTATCAGACAAGTTCATTCCTAACCCAAAAAATATTTTTATCATAAACATTCATAAAATTTAATTTAATTTTTATTGAAATGGTTTAATATATTTTTTCAAACCATTAATTGAAAAATACTAAAAAAAACTCCTTATATATTTCACATATTACTCATAATTTTTAAAATATATTAGAATATCATTGATAAATATCACTGACTAATGAAAATAGCTAAGAGTTTCAGGGTTTAATTTCTATTAAGATATCAACCTCTCTACCTTATATGGTACTAGGAAACTCTCTTTTCATCCATAATAAGAATATGCTAAGATTATAAAATATTTAAGTATTCTTCATTCTTTTTTTATAAGTCATAGTAGTTTCAAGATACATTTTATTCTCGTCTCTATTTCCATAATCTAGTTTCAACCAAATACCAAAACAATTATTATCAATAGAATCGGAGTAAATTGTTATACGAATATGAATTCTCAATCTTAAGAGTTCTGTTCTAATGAAACCATTATTTCAACCTTTTATATAATGAGTTTAATATATAATTATTAATTTTAGGTTATATTGTAATTGTTATCATAATCCCAAATATAATTATCCAATAATTACCATTATCATTAATAAATATTCTAAAATAAAAAATAATTGAAATATTTTCGCTTAATTTTTAATTTAATCATTATCTATAAAGGAACATATAATTTAATTTGTACCATAACTCATGAGTCTTTATGTTTTAATCTATGTTTTATATAGTTATTACCCATTTTTTCAAACATAATGTTTTTTAAATCATTCTTAATGTTTCATAATAATAATATGAGTTGGAAATATCATATCCATCATGAGTGTTTATCAAGGTTTGAAGTCATAGGCCCACTTATCATTCACTAGAGGGAAGATTAAATTGACACTGAAATGGGATTTTTTGGGGTGATTATTCTAAGGCCCATATGTACCATAACTACCTCAATATGAAAGTATCTAGATAGGGTTGGAACTGGTAGGATAACCACACAATCTAACCTTTAAAAAAACAACATTATGTTATCCTATAGTTATACATTTACAAGAATTTTCACTACAGTATTCTTATCCCAATCATTAAAATATTAAATATTACCACAACTAACCTAAATATTTATCTATACCTTTTAATTATGATCAACCTTACCTTATGGAACTAAAAATTTTTCCCAAATAACATCATAAAATATAATGTTATCTAAATCCTACTCTGATAATAACTATGACACCCTACAGATGTGACTTTCCTAACTACATGACATAGAAAATATTTCTTTACAATAATTCCCAATAACTTTTAGGTTTAGAGTTATATAGAGTTAATAAAAACCACATAATAATAAAATCCATATCTTTTTCAATTAATGAATATTTTTTACCACTATGTAAAAACTGATTAATACTTATCATGTATTCTACACCACCCTCTATTTATCCACATCAAATAATCATTGATAATGTTCTTACTATTGTTATATTTATTTCCTAGGGAAATATAAATAAAAGCAAGTTGTTATATAAAATGATAAATAAGGGTGAACATAATAGATATCAATAAAAGATCATAAGTAAGAATAATATAAGCATAGAGGTATAATTAGGAAATATAAGAAAATCATACCCAAAAAAAGAGATTGTTAATCATGATTCATAATTTATGGAAAAAACCTAAGAATATAAATGATATATCAAGGAAACCCATCTATATATTAATCATATATTATTCTTGAGATAATCATATTAGGATAATCCTCATATTAATACTTGGGATTAGGATAATACTCTTTTGTACCATTTGGATTGGGAATGATTCTCTTATGTACACTTTTCCATGGGATAAATCCACCCATATAACATCTAGGTTGTGGAAAATCATCTCATGTACCATTTATATTGGGTTAAATTCTCCCATTTAAACTTTTACATGGGATAAATTCTCCTATGTACCATTTGGATTGGGTTAAATCCTCTAATATACTATTTTTCTTGGGATAAATCCTATAATGTACTATTTTTTCTCATGAGAATAAAATATTACCAATGCATTGGAGGCTTATATTGTACCCCACATGTCTATAATCCATGAATATATCTACAACATGAAATAAATCACCCAATATAGAGTGAATTTACCCGGGAATAAAATGGGTTTTGTATACTTTAAAAATGGAATCACATAAATAAATCATTCATAATTAAATCAATAATAATAAAAACATAGACCAATAGAAAATAAATTGGTATCCAAAGATATTGAGTTGATTTATAAGTAATTAACTATCAATCAATATAATAAATCACATTGTATGTACACCATATATGTAAAGAGTATATGGTTATTTCAATAATTTCCATAATTAATTGATTAACGGTATCAAGTTAAACACCCTTCAATCAATGAAATAGGAAATAGGGTATTCCCAAAGGAAAGACATTTAAATAAAATTTACTCCCATTTATAGTGTATGGTTGGGAAACACAAAAGTAAAAGTGAATCAAATCATTAAAATTAAATATAAATACATAATCCATATATAGAATGAAGGTATATGGTTTAATCAGAACAATATCATTAAAAATGATTAAGTTGTATCAAAGTAAAATGACTTTAATTCCAAAATGTTTTGGAGAATTCAAAAAATCACTTTGGAAATAAGAAATATCCTTGAACTTTTGAAAAAATTTAACAATAAATATTTTATTATACTATGAGAAAAATAATTTCTTCTAGAAACCATGAAAAATTAGAGATAATGTTTCATAAAAAATAATAAAGGATATAAAAATATATACTAACATGAAAATACTAAAAGGGTAACTTATTTTGTAAAACAACCCATACAAATAACACTAAAATGATTTTATTTTCATTTTTTTACTAAAAGTCAAGGTATATGAAAATGATTTTTATTATTTTATTTAGAATTATAGGTTTATCCACAAATGTGGATATGAGGATAAAATATGATCATAAAGTAATGTCCTTTTAAAAAATAGATTTTGTTTTTTGAAAACCATGTCATTTTAATATATTTTAAACATATAATTTAAAAAATATAAATGGAAATAAAATACCACTAAGGATAACTATATGGGAAAACTGGTTGTGATATTGGATTGAAAGACTATAAAAATTCCCTATATGGTTAAACACATTTGAGAGATTTTAATTTTAAAATGAGGTAGGGGAAATAAACCTTACTAATTGAGTAACATTTATATCAAAAACCCATGAATGAGAGAGAGAATATAAGTGAACTTCACATACTATGAATAAAATATAATTCATGATATAATACAATAAATATATAACTTATACACTATATAAAAGTAAATTGGTACATATAAATAGGAATGCCTCAAGAAATTAAAATTGAAACTAAGAAATCTATTTTAGATGACATAATCATTAATATAATAATAATTTGATATTGAAGTTATAAAAAAGATATCTAGAAATTTAAAATATAATGATGAAGCATAATAAAAATTATTCATTTTATAGAATAAATAAAAAATAGAACTATAATGTTCAATAAGATTTTTTGTAACTCAATAGAAGAAAATTGAGTTTGCATAAACCCTTACTGTGGTCCTAATTCTCTATATGAATGCATCTAAATTCTTAAATAGTCAGATTATATTTATTATAAACCTTATTAATAAACTTCTTCATCTATATATAAATTAATGAGGACTATTTACTATCCTAATCTATTTATTTATTATATAGTTTTTTATCATGGTAGTTATTTGATATGGATATGTCAATTTCTATGTAACTATTTTGGTATTTTAACCATTGTTAAAGATGAAAAAACTAAATATTTTAAAATAACACAATGTTTGGTATTGTTTACAACATGCATCACCATGCTTAAATGAAAAAAAAATTATTATTTTATGGCCATAAAAACATAGCATTTGAATTATAAGGAATGAACTGAAGTAACTGAATTATAATATATATAAAAATATATTAATCAAAACAAATGTGGTAATAAATTCTTAATAAATAATCACTAAATTTTTAGTAAATTCATTTTATGCATCAAAAAATACATATTCCTAAAAAAATATTTTTATTGCTTTCTATGGGAAAATATTATATTTCATTTAAGCCCCTATAGGAAATTTTTTTTGATTACAAGATTAACATTTTTTAAATTATCATCTCAAAGTTATATTGTCATGAAATTTTGGGATATTTTTTGAGAAGATTAATTTTTTAGTGAATGGTGAAAAATATCGGTTTTTGTAAAACCATATTTTATTTTATTTAAGAATTAATATTATTTTTTATTAATATCAAAAAGTTAAATAAGAATTCTACAATTATATATAATTAATTACTTTAGAATCTTAATTATATTTAATTTTTTATAAGTTCATTTTTGGGATTAAAAATTTATTTTTCTAAAAACTGTATTTTGTTGAATTTTAGGCATTTATATTAAACATTATTTCGGAAAATTCTAGGAATTGAATTTGGAAAAATGGATCTAACATTTTGAATCAATATGATATAACTTGTAAATTAATTTTCATTTAATTTTGTCCTTATAACTAAAAACTGTAGTAAATTTTTATCATCCTAGTAACGTTAAATCATGTCATTAATGTTAAAAATAATGTGATAAGGCCTAAAGCACTCCATAACATGTTTATTTATTTTATTTGATGATTCTTTTTTCAAAAATTACCATAAAATTTTAAAATATTCTGTAATTTCTTGCCACATTCCTTTGATAAAGTTCTTAATTTAATTTAAAATGATAAATAAAAACAAAGTGGCAGTCTCTTTGTTTTAATCTCTCTAAATATTTTCATAAAAATAAAACTTGGTTATTATATATTGTAAATGTTTATTCTGAATTTTAATTACTATTTTTTCAGTGGTATTATATTTTTAATTATTATTTATTAAATAATTAATATTAATTCTTATGCAATGAAAGCATGGTTCTTGTGCAAGGTGTCTGAAAATAATTTAAGGATTTTAGAAATTCCTAAAGTAAATTTTTTTAGTTATTCATAGTTTCCCATTAGTTTTATATATAAATATAACATATTTTGTATTTTTATAAGTTTATATTCTAATTCCATTGTTGTATTTTTGTTTTTAAAACATTATTAATATATTATAATATACAATTATTAATTAAATGATTTAAAATTCATAAAAATATTATCATCTTCCAAGTGAATGGGATATGGAAGATAATATGTAACATGGACCATTTATGGGTCAATTTTCCTTTTATAGTATCTTTCTTGACCCCTTAAGAGTACAAAACGTTTATATCATGCTAATCATCAAAAGTGTAAATAAAGGGTTAAATCGAAGATATAAGGGTTATAAAATCACCCAAACTTGTCCGATTTTTTTAGATGATATTATTTATTATTTTACTCATCATAAATTCTAAATATATTAAATTTTTACACTTTTCTATGAAAATTCATTTATATTAATTGAATACTTTATGAAGTTTCAAGAGTTCCCCCCTCCCATATAAAATAGAACATACTATCCCCTCTTTCTCACACTATTGAATCACTCTCTCGGATCAATAGTGATGGAAATTATTACTAGGGTGAATTTAATATTCATTTCAAAAATTTAAGGACAAAAGAATAAAAGTTTAAAAAATAGAATAACTGTAGTGAGTGAAGTGTTTTGATATGAGTTAGAACAAAAATAAAAATATAGAACACCAATATTTATAGTGTTTCAGATCACAAAGATCCCGAACACTCCACAAACTTCTCTGCTACATGATAAAATTGATACCCACTAAAACGTTACTTTTAATGGTGTGATAACCTTATTATAAAAACTAAATTTTATTAGAACCTGGTGGTACAACCTAGTCTTGTAATGGAAACCTCCATAGTCTATTTACTTGACCATTGATTGGGATTCATAGCCCATACTTCTATTTAGGTGGTGGAATAAAAAAATGATGAAAGACAATAATTTTATTAAAAAAATATTAAATTGGACACAATTAAATAAAAATAGAGGAATAAAGTTTACACAAAAAAATAAATATTGAGAAATGGGAAAATGATACGAATTTTTTGATGATGTTGAATATTGATGATCATTGATCATGTAATTGGAACAATGTCAAAAGATGAAGTTATTCTATGATCATAGCCAGATTACAGAAGTCATAGAAGTTTCTTTAAAAAAAATAGAGTAGAAAGTGTTGTCGATGTTGTATTAAAAAATATATGTCGAATGATTGGAATATTATTTTTTATTTTTAAAGATGTATCTTATATTATTAAAATAAAAAACTTCAGGTAGCATTTCCATGTAAAGTAATTGCATAAAGGTTTTTAGAGTATTTAGATAAAATAATATTACCATTACCTTCATTTGTAAAACCCACACTAAAAAAAGAGTACAATCGGGATTGTTATTTCATCATCATTTATTAATATAAAATAATTAAAATATAAAGTAGAAAAAATGTATATAATACTGATCTAAAAAAATAAATATAAGATTAATATTCTAGATTAAAAATAAAGTAAAATTGTATTGAAATAGAGCACTGAAATAAATGAAATTTCATGTATTAATGTGCATAAAATAATTTTTACAATAATTTGTTACACATTCTTAAAATTATATATAAATTGGATATAATAAAATATTAACAAAAGAATTTATTTTAATTAAATAAATTATAAAATGAATAAAAAATTTTAGAAACAATTTTTGAACCAAATGTGGATTAATAAAATATAGTGGTAGATTGAACCAACTACCGGTGGTGAAAATCCACCATTAAAACAAAGAGATATAGTTGACTCAGGTAAAATAATGATCAGTATCTTGAATCTTCTTACTGGTGAAATATAGAGTGATATATTGAATCGTATACTGGTGTAAAAATTATATATCGATAGGGAATAAAATACAAGTGGAGTAAAAGACAATGATTTTGTTCCAAGAACAACTAGTGTTCATGAAATACCAAGATGAAATAAAAACTTATAAAATAATGAAAGAATATGCTGCTAAGATATAGTGAAGAATACTAGTGAAAATCTCTTCCTAATAAGTAGGAAGGTGTTACTGTTAGGTGTCTAATAGTAGAAAATCATAAAAGATCCATCGTTTCACATAGGAGCAAGAAATATTAAAGTCCGATGAGAATAATTTCACTTCCTTGCTACCATGAAATAGATAGTTTTTAGAGAATCAATAATATTGTGCTATAGTTTAATATACACTGGTGGAAGATTATTTAACTTTGTTGGTAAACTATCAGTGGATAACAAAAAAGGATGTCAAAATTCAGGATGAAACATCATAATAACTGAATTTGGTGAGATGGAGAAAACATAAGATAATGGTTGATGAAAGGTTCTACTAGTAAAAAATGAACTATCGATGGAAATCCAATAGTTTAAAAGAAAAGAATGGATATTGATCTTTATACAAATGGAAAATAAATTACTGTTTCAAAGCATTTCTTTTGTTGGTGTCTGATTTTGACACCCAAAGATTTTGGAAATAAATTTATTATTGAATTCATGAAACATCGAGTCTCTTCAAATCACCACTTTGTTATAATATAGAAAGTAAACATAATTTTTACACCACTATGATTTTAATTTTGAAAAACTGAAATGTGTGGTTGCATTCAGTAAGATGTTTAGTGTCTGATAAGACAATACTAACTTTTTCTGAATAGTGGCATACCCATATGAATAGTAATATCATTCTTATGAATAGTAAATCATATTACTATTTTATTGTCTTCTATTTATAAGATAATGATATCTTGATTAATTTTTCAAGGGGAAATAAAACGAATTATAGTTTTAAAATTGTTATTTATCGAGTAAATTATTATTTTATTTAAAAATAAAATTCATAATATTTATTAAATTACATAAAAAATGTATTTCATTTTTGAATTTTACAAGTAAAAAAATGTTTACGGTGAATTTTTAGTATTTTTCTGAAATACATGAATTTCTTATGAATAATACAATACTATAATTTACCGTACATATACATTATCAATTAAATTAACTATTCCTTGATTCATGGGTGATATAATAAAAAAATTTGAACTCACATTCACATATTACTATTCTTGTTCACAAGAATCAATACTATTGGTTGTATTAGGAAAAATAATTAAGTAATGAGTAAAATAATGGGAATACTCTCTTCCCCTCCACTATAAAAACACCCCCTCACTCCCTCTTCTCTTTGTTAATCTATAACTTGAATAACTTTATGGTTCTTCCTAAATACCCATCCCTAGTCACTCACCACTTCTAGGAGCTATTTTTCTTGCCAAAAGACCAAAACCCCTTCCCTTTAGGAGGTTCTCAAGGAGGTTATTTCAAGAGGTAAAGCATCTTTTATTTTCATTTAGTTTCATTTCAATTTATCTTATTTTCTTATTATTTCCTAACATCATCTATCCAATTGATCCTTATAACTCTAGTTTCATATATATATATACTAGAATTATAGCATGTTAATGTAATAACCATGTTAATATTCTTACTCTCTCTCTCTCTGTTATAAATGGAATCATCATCCGTGAGGTTCCAATTTACAACCTTTGGGGACAATGAAGTTTCATTCTTCAATTTATACTTCATTACTACTCATGATAACATTATTATGGTTTAACTAGATTATAATATATTTATTATAACCTACTTAATATTATTAAACCAATATAAGTACATAGTATTAATTTATATGAAAAAAAATTTCATAATAATCCATATACCACCAAAAAAATCTAAGCGATTGTAATTAATATTTCATCCAATAATTTATCCTAATACCATGTAAAAAATGATATATATAAAAATTAAAACATAATTGTGTTCATAAATAATATATAATTTCTATTCTATAGAATTAAATCCTTCCCACATGAGCATCTATACTCTTATTCAAATATACTGATCATGAAAACTATGAAAACATACACTCTGGAATGACAGAATTCAATCATATAACTTATCAATAAAAAATAATGAACTTAATAAAGTTGTGATAATCTAAATACATGTAAAATATGTTCTATATTAATTTATTAATAAGTCTAATTTCATATTCCAGGACCTTAAGTTGAAGAGCGGAACACATTGGGACTTAAGCTAAGGGGTTTCTTCATCTCACTTCAATTTTTGCGAGAAATTATATATTAACTACTATTACTTATGTATGGTTTATGTATATTTACCATTAAAGTATCATATCATTAAAATCCTTGTTTTCATTATATTAAATGAATCATTTTATGATTATTAATTTTGGGGCATACAATTTAATTGGTTACAAAGTTGTGAGGGTTTTCTTACCTGAACGACCATTTTCTTTCAGGTTACTTTTATTATCTACATATCTCAATTAAATTATTATTAATTTATATGTACACATCATAATTTATGTTTTAAAGTTATATATATTTGTTTCAACCAGAATCAAACTTTCATTAAGGGGGAGTTATTTCTTTTAAAATGATCATTCCCAAATTCTACAGAAATATAATCCAGATTCATGGGAATTTCTCAAATTATTTCATATTTTCATGTAAAATCTATAATATAATTTGAGTAACCATTATTTTTAAAAGTAACTTATTTTGTTATAAAAATTACCTCTTAATTAACTTCTGGTTTTATACAAAGATATTTCCAAAAGAACTCTTCTTTTCAAATTAAAAAAGTATTAATCTCAATAATTACTTGATGATTTTATGAGATTATATTCACCTATTTTAAAAATCATGTTGAATATTATGTATGATATCATATACCATATTTAATTTAATATTTCATGATTATTTTTACTCTGTATATTACATACTAAAACCAGTCAAGAATTTACACTAGATTGTAATTGTTTAGGCTTAATGTTCGGGGAAAGTTAATTACATTTCATATGTTAATTTCAATATGAATGTATATGTTGTTGATATTTATCCCCCCTCATATTAGAAATTAATTGGACTTGTTATGTCATGGGTGGTGATCTCTATATCCCCTTGATGCATCGGTAGGTCTCATGAGAAAAATAGATATGGTGTTGTTTGAGGCCTTGTCCTTTTTTGGATATGGTTTTCTTCAAGGCCTTAATAATTATTAGATGTCTTGGTCGAGACATTAACATTATGTTTCAGAATGTCCATCTTATGAATTTACCTCATTATGAAGCTATAAATTCATAGTTCATGAGTCTATTTGACTAGTAGAGTACCCATGATTATGTTTTATTATGGCATTAATTACTCAGCTCATATTTCTGCCATATTATGTTGAATTTTATTAATTGTAGAGGCATGTGCTTTCAATTATTTACCATGACTAACATTCATGTTTTTGATATCTTCCATTGTATTTCTTACCCTTACTGAGCATCTAAGCTCTCCCTTTTTTAGGTTTCATTTCTTCCAAGACATGAAGAAGTATATTATGATTGGCTTGAGGGATAATATTAGGTTGGTGGATTTTCCTAATGAAACTTTAATGTTGTTTTTCATTTCATGTTATAATGTTGCACTTATGTATGTATCTTGTTTCCATTTCTTCTGAAATATATGTTTCATTGGGATATTACTTTCTAGTAATCGTTATAATATAATTTCATATGGCCCCGGCTCCTGGAAACTATGGTCGGGTCTTTACAGTTGGTATTAGAGGAATTTTAGTAGAAAAAATGGAAACTAGATTTAGGAAATGTAAATTAGAGAAAAAACCCTAAGAAATTATTTTAGGATAAAAAATACAACAACATCCTGAAATTATTGTTATGGAGTATATTATGTGGATATTTTTATAAAGTACATCCTTGTCTGGATACTAAAAGTAGACATGGTTCTGGAAAAGATGTACCTAGGAGTGAGAACTCAAATAAGGAATTTCGGTCTTGACCTGGGGTATCTCGGTACATGACAATGGGCCTTACTGTGCACCTGGTTTGAAAATATTGGGGGATATTCTTAGGATAATTAATATTTTATTTAAAATCCATTATGTAGGATTTAAATTTAACTTTTCCATCAAAGAATCCATTTTTATGATAATGGGATTATCCATGCATAGAATTTCAAAATATGCTAATTATTTTTCTACATTGGGATTATACATTATGATTTATAACCTAATCTAGTGTATTATATTATTTAGAAATGTAACCTAGTGGAAGGAATAGATACTTCATAGACATGTGTATCCCCTATATGTATTTCCCTCTAGTGAGAGAAAATGATGTTGGATCTTGAGTTGTGACTAATGTAGAGCAACATATAACTATACTGGGAAAACTAACTCTGGTTATGAGCAATAAACTTACCATATTGAGAATCCTGATCCACAGTGTGGAGGAGCTATATTTTATTACTTTATGAGACAACATCCTCCATCATTTAATGGGACTACAAACTCATTCATAATGGAGCAGTGGATAAGTTCGTTAGAGAATCTATTTCTAACCTTTGGATATAAAAAAGGAAGAAGGTTTTCATGACAGTTCATCATCTGTCGGGAGATTCTGATTAATGGTGCTCACTAATTCAAAACACAAAAGAGGATATATAAATAAAAAACATGTAATGGAGTGAATTTAAATAACCTTTCTTAGATAAATACTTTCCTTGTGATCAACGAGCAGATATGGAAAGGTAGTTTTTGAATTTGAGGAAAAAGGAATATGAGAATGTTGCAAAGTATGAAGCTATCTTCAAAAAGATAGCAAGGTGTGTTGTGGACTATATAAGTAATCCAAGGAACATGATTGATCAATTACTTTATGGCCTCAAAACATTACTCTAATGGGCATAAATCTCATAATGTTTTAATCATATGAAGATATAGTTTCATGTGCTATCAAGATAGAAAAATAATTCTCTAAGTCATATGACATTAAAGGGAAGAAAGAGAATAAGAGGGATACTAAAAACTATGGAAAAGGAAATAAGGAAATGGGGAAGAAGGGATGAGTTGACATTCCACCCTATGATAATTGTGGAAGGAAATACCCTAGTTCCTAATTAAAGGGAGAAATGGTGTGCTACAAGTATGGGCAGAATGGCCATCAGGTTGATTTTTGGAAGGTGAGGAAATAATCTATTAATTTTCAATGTTATTATTTTAGGGAAATAGGACACCATTCTAATGATTATATAATGTATTAATTAAATGTGCCTTAGAAAAGGCCAAAGAATGGGGACAAGCTTATACGATCACAACTAATGATATTGATGTTCCTAATGATGTCGGGGCATGTACTTTAATCATTTCCTCAAACTTTGCCAATGATTTATTTAATTCTTGATCATCGCATTCTTTCATTTCTTCCTGGTTTTCTAAGAAAATTAGATATTTCAAAAAAAATAGTAAGGGAGTTTTCATTCAAAAAAAATAAGGGAATTATCATTGCAACAAAATTGTGTCAGGTAGTCCCCATTATGTAATATAAATGTGCTTTATCTGCAAATTTTATTATCATACCAATGATTGAAATTGATATAATCCTCAGTACAGATTTTATTTCTAACCATGATGATAATTTTATTACAAGATGAGGGAGGTTAATATTGTTGAGGAAGATGTGGAATCCCTTATCTTTAGAGAAGAAACATTGCTATCTAATTATCATCTAGATCCACCTCCAGTACATCTGCTGATTTAAATTATTGCGGTGGAAGGTAATGAAATAACTATGGGTGAGGAAGGAAATGTTCAAATAGTGGATATACCAATTTTGTAGGAATATGTGGATATGTTTCCAGAGGATTTATATAGACATCATCTAGGGAAGAAAAATGAATTTTCCATTAACATATTTCCCGATTAAAGGCCCATATCAGTGACCCTTATTGAATAGTCATTGCGGAGTTAATGGAACTAAAGAAACAACTAGAGGAATTGAGTAAAAAAGGGTTTATTCTCCCTAGTTTTCCCCATGGGGATCCCCTATTATTTTAGTTAAGAAGAAATATGTATCTATGAGGTTGTACATTGTCCACGATGATATCAATGTTAAAAAAATAAATAAAAAGTATCCCCTATCTCACATTGATAATTTATTTGATCAACTTCTTAGAGACCAATATTTTTGGAAGATTGGTTTTCAATCTAGATATCATTAGTTTCATTTCAGGAAGGAATATATTCCAAAGATAGCATTTCGAACCAATTATGGGCATTAAGAGTTTATAGCAATGCCTTCTTGACTAACTAATGAACCCTCTGTTTTAATGGATCTAATGAATAGATCTTTCAACTAATATATTGATGAATTTTTCATTGTATTTATTAATTATATCTTGGTATAATAAAAAAATATATGAGGATAATGAAAATCCCTTACGCACTATTCTAAAGACTCATAGAAAAAATGAATTATATGGGAAGTTTAGCATGTGTGAGTTTTGGCTTCAATTAGTTTTCTTTCTTAGAAACATTATCTCAAAGAAAGGAATATTTGTTGATCCTTTGAAGAAAAAGGCTATGAAAGAATGTCCTACTCCAATGGACATAACTTAGGTATGTAGTTTTATTGGTTTATCAGGTTATTATCAGCATTTCGTTTAGAACTTCGCTCATTTATCCATCCTGATGACAAAGTTTAAATGTAAAGGGGTTATGTTTGTATAGAAAAAATACTATGATTACTTTTTTGAGGAATTTAAGAGGATATTAGTGAATGATCTAATCCTAACTCTACCATTGAGGAATTATAGGTTTGTGAACTATAGTGATGCATTAATGAAATGGCATGGTAGTGTCCTTATGAAGAATGATAGAGTTATTTCCTATGCATCAAGGAAGATAAAAATTCGTGAACAAAAATATCCTACTAATTATCTTGAGTTAGAAGTGGTAATAATTACTTTGAAGACATGGAGACATTATCTCTATGGATAAAAAAATGTATGATATATATAGATCATATGAGTCTAAAATATATCTTCACACAAAAAGAAATAAACATGAATCAAAGGTGATGGCTTGAACTACTAAAGGATTAAGATTGTTCCATACAGTACCACCTAGGAAAGGAAAGAAATGTTAAATGATGCATTGAGTAGAAAGTATCATTGAATTATCAACAAAATATGTATTGAAAATGATCCATTTTATATGGATCTAGTAAGGATGGATATCAGATTTATCAAAGAAGGTGAAACATGACTACATTTTTCAAAGGGTTTCCCAACCATCTTTATTGTAAATAAATAATACTTCACAGTGTGATGAAAAGAATAATCAAAATAAAATTAATGTTCTGAATGATGGGATCAGTAATAAAAAAACGTTTAGAACGTTAATTTTTTTCACGTTGGTTCTATATAACCGAGGTGTAAAGCTGTAAAAATTGATTTATCACATCCGTTATTTTATAACCGACATGATAAATCGATTAGACTCAATTTTTGAAGTTGGTTATATTATAACTCATATAATAAAAACTGATATTAGCTTTATCACTTCCGTTATTTTATAACCAACGTGATATATCAAATCTCAGTGCTTTGTCACGTTGGTTATAAAAAGAACTGAGATGATAAAGTTCCATTTATCACGTCGGTTACAAAATAACCGACGTGACAAATTATTTTCTACGTTGGTTATTAAATAACTGATGTTATGAACATTAAAAAATAGTTTACCATGTAGGTTATTAAATAACCCACATGATAAATCATTTAAATGATTTATCGCACCCCCTATTCAGTCATTCTGTTTTCTTCAATCGGGAAACCTGTGAATTTTCTCTCTCATGTGGAATACCTAGAAAGGATTCTTCAAATTTGTTCCCTCTAGCCTCTTTTTTTCAACATCATTCACCATATTTATTATCAACAGATCTATCAGGTCAACTCGCAACACTCAAGTAGGCCTCACACGGATCTGTTTCAGTTTTTTTTGTGATGCCCTAAACTAATTTTTTGAGATGTTATTTTTCAATATTTGTTCTTGTTATCATGGTAATTTTCATAGTGTTAATTTATACCATGATAAATTATTTTCTACTAAAATAAACCTATGGAAGTGAAATAATGCATGTTTGTGATTTTTTTGTGTTCTATCATGTGTGTGCGTGCGTACTGGGGTTTCTAAGGGGGTGGGGGTTGTGCAAGTGGGTGGGGATGTCCAGGGATGGGGGATGTTAAGGGGGGTTGTGGTGTCTAGCGGTGTCAAAGGGGATTGGGGTGGTGTCCAGGGGGGGTAGGAGGTTGTCCAAGGGGGATGAGGCCGTCCAGGGGGTGTCCAGGGTGGTGAGGGGGCTGTCCAAGGGGGTACGGGTGTCCAAGGGTGTTGTGGGTGGTGCCCAGGGGTATGAGTGGGTTTTCCAAGGTGGTAGGGGTGTCCAGGGGTGGATTGTCTAGGGGGTGGGGGCTGTCTAGAGGGATAGAGGATGTATAGGGCGGGGGTTGTCTGTCCAGAGGGTTAGGGTTTGTCGAGGGGGTGGGGTGGGGGGATTTTCAAGGGGGTGGTGGTGTCCAAGGGGTGTCTAAGGGGGTGGGGTGGTGTCTAGGGGGTGAGGGGTATTTCCAATGGGGTTGGGGTGTCCAGGGGTGGGGTGGTGTCGAGGGGGGTGGGGTCTGTCCAGGGGTGGGGGTGTCCAGGGGGGTGGGGGATGTCCAGGGGGAGAGTGGGATTTCTATGGGGGTATTGGGAGTCCAGGGGGTGTGGTGTATAGGGGTTGGGGGGCTATCCAGAGGGGTTGGGGGTCCGTTCAGGGGGTGGGGTTGTCCAAGGGGTGATTATTTCCATGGGTTCTCCAAGGTGGTGGGGGTGGTGTCCAAGGGTGATGGGTTTTTCAAAGGGGGTGGGGGATGTCCAAGGGGTGAGGGGGCTGTCCAGGGGAGTGTCCAAGGGGGTAGGGGTGGGGGTGGTGTCTAGGGGGTGGTGGTGTCCAGGGGGTGGTGGCTATCTAGAGGGGTTGGGGGCTGTCTAGGGGGTGGTTCTGTCCAGGGGGTGTTCAAGGGGGTGGGGGTGGTTTCCAGGTGGTGGGGGTGTCTAGGGGGGATCTCCAGAGGGTTTGGGAGCTATCCAAGGGGTGGGGGTCTATCCAAGGGGGTGGTGGTGTCCAGGGGATGTCCAAGGGGGTTGGGGTGGTGTTTAGGGGGTGAGGGGGCTTTCCAAGGGGGTGGGGCTGTGCAGAGGGTTTGGGGGTTGTCCAGGTGGTGGGGGGCTATCCAAGGGGGTGGTGGTGTCTAGGGGTTGTCCAAGGGGGTGGGGGTCCTGTCCTGGGGGGTTCTTTCCAAGGCGGTGGGGGTTTCTAGGGAGTGAGGGGTGGTGTCCAGGGAGTGATGGGGATATCCAGGGGTGGGGGTGTCCAGGGGGTGTGGGGGTGTCCAGGGGGGTTATTCAATGGGGTAGGGTGGGGTGGTGTTAAGGGGTGACGGGGCTTTCTAGGGGGTGGGGGTGTCCAAGTGGGTAGGCATTGGGGGGTGGGGTCCAGGGGGTGGGTGTGTTCATGGGGTGTGGGTGTTGTACAGGAGGTGTGTGGGCTATCCAAGGGGGTTGGGGTATCTAGGGGTAGGGGGTCCAGGGGGTGGGGGTGTCCAGAGGGGGTGGGGGTGCTGTTTAAGGGGTGGGGGTTTCCAAGGTGTGCAGCTTAACCATGTGTAGTTCCTGAGATCTTTAAAAATTTATTTTTTTTCATTTCCCCTATCTAATTTTATCACTAATATGCCTTTCTCTCCCCTATTTGGAACATGAAACCCTAGGAGCATCCTCCTCCTCTTCTCCATTCCTCTCACCTCCTTCTAATGGTGATTCTAAGTCGTTTCTACAAGCTTGGGGTGATTTTTCTTTATAATATCATCCTTCTCCCTCTTCTCCTTTCATCCATTTTCTTCTTAGTTATTCTTATTCATTAGTTCCTTTGATATAAGGTTATTGTTTGTTTGTTTCTAAATTTATGGTTTTTCCTTATTTCAATTCTTCTTGGTATTCCTTACTCATTTGGAACTTCATGAAGCCATTTTGAGTAGTCATCATTGAAGGCGTATTGGATTCAGGTAGGTTTCCCTATGTATTGGAATTTAAATTTAAGAATCATTGATTTCTTGATGTTTTTACCTTGTTTTGATTCTTGTCAAAATATATTTTTTTTGAAATATTACTTGAATTAAATCAATTTTCATTCCCATTGAATTAAAATTTGTGTTATTATTTTACATATCCCTGCACAACAAGTGTTTGATTAAAATCCTAGTTGGCCCTTATAAGCAGTTTATCATTTCCAAATGATGTTGTGCATTTTTAAGTATGTTTCAAATATTTCATGGATTTCTAACTGGGGTGTTTGGATACTTTTTAAAACTTTTTTCTTTTAAATGAATGGGTGTGGCCCAGTTGGCAGTTTTAGAAAGTGGGTTTTATTTGGAAAACTCTCCTTGGAAGGTGTCTCTTGCCTTATCATTATTAAAAGGAATGGTAATGTCCTTTGTATGGTACTTCCATTGTGAGTTGATGGCCCTAAGGAAATTGTACTTCCTTGGAGTGGTGTTCTGGGGTGATTCTTGTGGGTGTGTGGCTTATGTGTATCTTGTGATTATTATATATATATGGTTGATTGTTTGAAAATCCTTGGATCGCCCCCATTTTAGACATAACATGGTAACCTAGAATTGGGTGTGGATTATTCAAGATTTCTTGTTGCACTAGTTTAAGATTATGCTCTATCTAATCGACCCTTAGTATAAACACGCTCTGCTTTGGGGATGGTTTTCCTTGTGCGTTAGGACTGTTTGATTACATCAGGAATGCCAAAAGGATGGATTACGTTACAATATGTTGTAGATTTTCCCATAAGATTATAGGTATTAACATGTTCTCTCACACTTTTTTATTTATGGAGGATAATCTAGGTGCCTCATCTATTATGGTTCCTTGAATACTGCTTACCCATTTCCCTCATTACGTCATCATTGATGATGATCCCTAATTTTTGTGTGTCTCTTTCGTAAAATTGAATGCTTTGTTTTAATGGTTTTCATGAGAATTTTTTTAGAAAAAATATGTTTATATTCCGGTATTACAAACTAGAAGGTAATGAATCTTTTATTTAAATGAAATGCATAGGGACAACCCCAACCCCCGGGACACACCCTACCCCCTTGGACACCCTAGAATCCCCTACCCCCATGGACAGTCCCTACCTCCTTAGATAGCCCCACCACCCCCTGGTCAGCCCCTACCCCCTTGTACACCCCCTTCGTGTGTGTGTGTGTGTATATATATATATATATATATATCCCAACGGTTTCATTGAAACCATTGGAATATTTTAACTTCAGGTAGTCTATATCAATGGTTCCTGTAGAATCATTGGTATAGGGTTATTTCAATAACCATCATGCCAACGGTGTGTGAAATCGTTGGGGTATACTATCTTAACGGTTTCAAGGGCTATCCCAATGGTTTCAAATCATTGGGATATGTGTAATTTTTAGTAGTGAATGTATACATATTTTATTATTTACACTTCATATTTATTTTTTATGGAAGGGAGAATTTGGTATCAAGTTTCATCATGATGTATTCTTTTTGTACCTTAAAAATAAAGGATCTAATATAAATTTAAAACTTTTATATCTGACTATATTTTTTTTAAATCATTATCATGCATATTTTTTTCAAATACGTATAGATTTGTTTTATATTTTAAAATTATTTTAAATTCAAATTATGATATTTTTCATATAAATATATATTTTTCTTATCTTAACAAGATGTATAATTTTGATATTTGTTATAGGTAATAACGAGTCAAAGTTGGATTATGACACATCGAATGAGTAATGAATATGAGGAAGGTGTTGATGCCTTTTTGAAATTTGTTAAACAAAATGTTCCAAGCAGTGACATTTTTTTCTGTCCATGCCTGAAATGTTTGAATATGATGAATTTGAAAAGTATAGATATCAAAGATCATCATTTTTTTCATTGTTTTAATCCGAGTTATAGCCCTTTGATTTGGCATCGTGAAACTAGACAGAATGTCAGATCTACTGATGATGATGACTTGCAAGACGATAACTCTGATGGAATTGAAGAAATGATCCCAGATGTTGTATCATAACAAATTGAGATAGAATCTATATTTGTGTGTCTATATGGTGATGCTGAAAACTATTGTATCCTGGTTGTATGGATTTTTTATTTTTTTCAGTGGTGTTAAGATTGATTAACATGAAGGTGAAACATGGATGGAGTGACCGAAGTTTATCGAGCTGCCACAGTTGTTCAAAGACATTCTTCCAAAAGACAACGATCATCCATATTCACATTATAAGGCCAAGAAAATATTATGCCCTATGGGATTGGGATACAAGAAAATACATACTTGTCTGAATGACTTATTGATATATAGGAAGAAATATGAATTTCTTTCAGAGTGTCCTAAATGTGGGATATCACGGTATAAGTTGAAGGAAAAATCACAGACTGATGTACAGATTACAAAGATCCCTTCCAGGGGATTTTGGTATCTTTTATAATTCATCCTTTGAACTATTTATTTTCAAATTCACATAATGAAAAAAGGTTAAGATAGCATGGTGATGAGAAGATATGTGATGGAAGAATACGTCATCCAGCTGATTGTCTACAATGGAATAAAATTGAAGAGCAGAATCCTACATTTGAAAATGATATTAGAAATCTCATACTAGGGTTTTGCACAGATGGAATGTATCCATACCAAACCCTCCTTAGCACACATAGTTCATGGCATGGTTTATTGGTAATTTATACCCTCTCTCCTGAATTTTGTATGAAGAACAAATATGTTATGTTGATTATAATGATCTCTATTCTGAAGCATCCTGGAAATGATATTGATGTTTTCTTGTCACCATTGATTGATGATTTGAAGCTTTTATGTGAGGATGGTATTATGGTGTATGATTCTTATAAAATGAAATATTTTCAACTGTATGCAGTGCTTATGTTCATTATAAATGAATTCCCATCATATGGAAATTTTTCTGGATAAAATGTTAAGGGGCATAATGCAAGTCCAATTTGCGAACAACAGACTTCATATTTTCAATTTCATCATGGGAGGAAAACGGTGTACATGGGTCATCGAATGCTTTTGCCTTTAGATCACCCTTATAGAAGACTAAAAAAGGCATTAAATGGATCACAAAAATTTGTTATTACTTCAAAACCTTTATCCCCTAAGGAGTATTTTGAGAGGGTGGAAAACCTTGATGTGACATTTGGAAAGACACATAAATCTAGTAATGAAAGACATATTCGGAAGAAGAGGTCCATATTTTTTGATCTACCATATTGGAGATATCATGAAGTGAAACATAATATTGATGTCATGCATGTGGAGAACAATATTTCTGACAGTTTTATTAGAACATTTCTAGATATTAAAGGAAAGAAAAAAGATGGGTTGAATGCTAGATTAGACTTACTAACAATGGGAATATGTTTGGAGTTAGCTCACACTTCGAATGGAAGATGTAAATTTATTCCCCCGGCTTGTCATACATTATCCATGAGGGAGAAAATTATCTTTTTTTAGTGTCTTCATGATATCAAAGTGCCTCAATGTTATTCTTCAAATGTAAAATATGTTGTCTCTTTGAAGGATTTGAAGTTGATAAGTATGAAATCTCATGATTGTCACATCATGATGCAACAACATATACCAGTTTCATTGTGTGGAATAATGCCCATTCTTGTTATAAAGACTATGATAAAGTTGTGTTATTTTTTCAATTCAATTTGTAATAATGTGAGTGATGTGAATGCTTTGAAAATTTTGGAAAATGATTCAATTTCTATACTTTGTCAATTGGAAATGTATTTTCCACCATCTTTTTTGATATAATGGTGCATTTAATGATTCATCTAGTTAGAGAAATAAAGCTTTGTGGAACTGTATATCATCATTGGATGTATCCTTTTGAAAGGAATATAAAAATATTGAAGGGGTATGTTAAGAATCCATATCGACCTGAAACCTCAATTATTGAAAAGTATAATTCTAAGGAGGTTGAGGAGTTTTTTATGAGATACTTGGTTGGGGAGGAGCACATAGGTTTGCCTCCATCTTGCCATGAACGAGTTAATAATGAGGGAAAGGGGATTCATGGATTGAAAGTCATATCTTTTTCAGTTGAACAGATGAAGAAGTTTGAATTATACATCTTGAGTAACATAGTTGATGCTCAAACATATGTCACATTTAATATTAATGATTTGAAACAATGTCATCCAAAGAAGAAGGAAATGTGGATTTTGAATGATCACAACAACAAAAAATTTATCATGGTTTAAAAAGACCTTGCTAGGTAGATCAGATTTATCAGATACATTAAGATGGTTTGTGGGTGGTCCATTTTTAAATGTGACAACATGATCCAGTTATGGCATTAATGGCTATACATTTCATACGAAAGATCAAGACAATGGAAGTGAAGTTCATAATAGTGATGTATTGGTATTTGTAGAAGCAATTCATTTTTTGAGTTCTAAAGACTAAAACCCAATTTATGCATTAATAGCTTATTAAGTAGTCATTGAAGAAATGTGGGAGGTTCATTACATTAAAATTAAAGTTCCCATTTTCAACTTAAAATGGTTTATCAGTAAAAATAGTGTCAAACACAATGAATTTGGAATAATAGTTGTTAATCTAAATAGATTGGAAGACATAATAGATTCTTTTATAATGTCAACACATGAAAAACATATTTTCTATGTAGTTGATCAATCACATATGTAGTGTTATATTATTTTAAAAGGGAAATAACAATCTGTTGGTGAGTGTCAACTTGATTAAGATGCTGATTTATGTGAGATCCCTACTTCCATGGAAAGATTAGCAGAACATAATGATGAGCATGTTGAAGAAATGGTCTGTGCCAAAAAGAATGATCGTGATGAAGGAATTTGAAAAAACAATCCATTTGTACATTCCTAATATTATAGGTAACATATGTTTATTTCTTGTTTACATTTATTATTTTCATACAATGATAGATATTGTAATGTTTTTCTTTATTAAAACTCATATTAAAACAACTAAGTAATTTTTTTTTAAATTTCGTTTAGTTCAGTTTATCATGTTTACCATTACGTAAATTATATATCTATTATTTTTTTGAATGACAATTACTTTACCTTGTTAACAATGTTAACCATGTTTACCATGTTTACTATGTTTTCCATGTCTACCATGTTTACCAGTTTTACCATGTTTACCATGTTTATCATGTTTACCGTTGTTTACCATAATTTACCTTTGCGTACCTTATATATTTATTAATTTTGGTGAATGAAAATTACACTACCATGTTTACCTTTTTTACCATTGTTTAACATTCTTACTATATTAACCATGTTTACTATTATGTAACTTAATTCAATTTTCCATTTTCTGTTTACACTAGCATTGTAGTATTTGAATTTTTATATTTGTGAACTAAAGTTTTTTATTTGAAGGTTAATGATAGATCAATCCGTTGATTAACCACATTATTTCGAATATGAGAATAATTATCATACCTCTAGGGAAGAACATTCACATACTCCTCTTGATGTTCCATAATCTTCCTCATGTGCTCCCATAATGACAAATAATAGTTCAAGAGTTGGAAAACGTGGGTGCACACGTTTACCAAAATTATCACTTTCTTGTACGTAGGACCAGAGGATACTCGTTTAGTTTGATGATAATGATATTCATAGAGGTCCAAATGAAAATGATTTTAAGAGTCTTCTATCAACATATGGTAAGAGAAAAGTAAGCATTTTGTATAATGATTGGAGATGTGTGGACAAAGCAATAATATATCATTTGTGGGAGATGATTTTGGTAAGATATTTTGCTATTGTTTGCCTATTATTTAATTGTTTCTTGTATAATATTTTTTACCGCTTCTTTATCAAATGAAATTTGATATTCCTGACACCGGAGGAGTCATGATGAAATACTTATCGATGGCTGCTAGGATATAGAGGGATTTCAAATCAACTGTCACATCTGATTTAATTTTTTGTCATAGGAGTCATGAAAATCCATGTCATATATATCCTTTCATAGATGAAGAGACATGGACATAGTTTGTTGAAAGTAGAAGAAAAGATTCATTTTTCGTAAGGGTAATGTAAAATTTTATAATATATCTTATATAAATGATCATATTAATGTTTTTTAATGATTTATTATTCTTAATTTATAGAAAAAAGGACATATAATCAAGAGATCCAATCCAGAAATGAATACCCTCATAGTTTATATCAGGGAGTGTATACATTATTGGAAGAACAAATGATGGAAGAAAAATTACAATAACTGGTAGCTAATTCTTCAAGCTCTGAAGTGGTTTCCCCTCTATCCCCTCCATATAGACATGAAAAATGGAAGAGAGCTCAGATGGGAAAAGGGTCAATATCTTTTTGAATATTCGAGAATCATAGATGAGAGGATTGTAAGATATTTATATTTATTTATAAGTTAACTATATTCTTTATATAATTTGAATCATTAAAAAAATGATCAACTAATTAATATAGGATTATCTTGAGGATCAGAGCTCACAAGGGGTATTTACAGCTGCTGGGAGGCAAAATATTTTATCTGCAGCATTGGGAAAGCCCGAACATCTTGGTCGTGTATGAGGATATCTGATGGGTGTATTAGTATGAAAAGTGTTTCCATGTTCATCAACTACATGAATTGATGGTGTTTATATAAAAATTAGAATCCTTATAGGTTGAAGTTCATAATATTAATGGGAAGATGGAGAAAAAGATTAGATCATCGGTATAGTCTATGTTTGCAGACAGAAAAAGGCAATTTCATACTGTAGCTCTCACTCCTCCACCTCCCCCTACAGACCCCGTTATTTATCCTCCACCCCCGCCAGTATCTTCCACTCCCCCACCTCAGACTTTGAACCCCATATTTTATACTAATCCTCTATCGTAGATTATTACTTATTTCGAGTTGTATGTTGATGATTCTCAACAACATATAGTTGCATATGGGCTGGTATATTGTATAAGAGATACAGTTCATCATCAACAGTTAGAGGTAGAGCATCATAGGGTCACTGTACAGGATATTATAGATAGATCAGCTCGAGTACCATTACCTACAGATGAGGTGATGATAGTTGGACATAGTATTGACCATTTTTTAATTTGACTATCCAGAATTCTGTGACTCATTACCATAGAGGTATGTATGTTATATCTACTATTTTAATTTTTTATTAATGTTATTTTAACATTTTAAAACTAATATATTTTTCTATTTATTTTTATTGGAATACATCAAAGGTAAATAAATATTGTATAGACAACAACAAATAAAAATGGCTATGAAATTAGATACAGATTCTTGTAGTCTTGAAAGATTGTCAAGATATTCAAATTTTTTGGTGGATCATTATGAGTTTCCAATGGAACCTCATGTTTGTGGATGTGCTATAAATGAGGGGATTCTATGAAATGATATCATGGATCCTGTTACTAGATATAATATGGGCATCAACGTTGTGTAAATTTTTTCCATGTATGTCTTATCACGTTTTCCCTACTTTATATTTATTAAAAATTTATACATATGTCTGTTTTCTGTTAGGTATCTTTATAACATGTGTGGGTAGAAAGAGAAGAAAAATGTAAATGGATTCATGGACCCGCATTTTAATTCCCCTGATGCACATGCATTGGATGAGGAAAAAAGAATGCTTTATATTGCTGAAATATTTGAACCGAATATAATCACACAGTGTTGGATGATGCCTTTTTGTGAGAGGTATGAAACATATCTCTAGGAAATATTTCATTTTATTTAAACATAAAAAACACTATCCTTAAATTTTTTTTCAGTGATCATTGGATGTTAGGTGTTTTTTGACCAAGGGAGAAAACACTATATTGGATATGCTCTGTCTATGGCGATGTGCGGGAATGTTTTAAGAATATGTTGGAAAAGTAAGTTTCAATTTCTTAATAATTTTACATATTAAAATGAATTTTAAATTTATGCCATTCGTATTACTTTCTAACAGGTGATGGGTCTAATTTTGAAAAAAACAAAGAAAATGAGTGCTAAGATCAAATATGTAATTGTAATGGTAAATATAAATTTATAATTTTAATTTTTTTTATGTTTACATAAAAAAAATATTTTGAATTAACACTAATTTAAACAGAATTTTTATGACCAACAAGGCGCTGTCGAATGCGGATATTATATTGTTTAATATTTATATATAAAATAATTACAACTGGAACACATGTGCACTTTGACCTGGTAAGATTTAATTTTAAACTTTTCCATTATAAATCATTGATTTATTAATTATAAATGTTAACTACTATCCTTTTAATTTTTATCCATTTGATGACCTTCAACAATATAGTGCTCAATATTTCAAACACTTACAAGTGGAATGGTCAAATTATTTTACTGGCTTGATTGGATTTTAGTTTGTATGTAGTGTAAAATTTCATTTTGAATATTGTCATTATAATTGTGTATTTGGCAATATTTTAGGTTGGATTTAGGTTTTTTACTTGAAATTGTAAATTTTGAATGTAATATATGTGAATGTTTAATATTGGTCTACTTCGTGTTTTGGTTTACTTCTGATGGTTTTTCTGGTATGGATTCTCGTCTTGGGGGGTGTCTACTGGTGAGGGTGTCTAGTAGGGTGGGGGTTTCCAGGGGTGGGGAGGGCTATCCAGTGGGGTGGGGGTGTCCAGGGTGTCCTTGGGGGTGGGAGGGTGTCTAGGCGGTGGGAGGGCTGTCCAGGAGAGTGAGGGGCTATCCAGGGGAGTGGGGGCTATCCAGGGGGTGTCCAAGGGTGTGGGGGGTGTCCAGTGGGGTGGGGGAGCGGGTTTCCAATTGTGTGGGAGGTCTGTCTAGTGGGGTGGGGGAGTCTATGGTGTCCATGAGGGTGGGAGGTTGTCTAGGAGGGTGGGTGGGCTGTCTAGTGGAGTGGGGGTTATCCAGGAGGGTGGGGGTTATCCAGGGGGTGTCTAGGGGGTGCGGGGTATCAGTTGTGTGGGAGGGCTGTCCATTGGGGTGGGGGTGTCCATGGGGTGGGGGTTTCTAGGAGGGTGGGTGGGCTATCTATGGGGTGGAGGTTGTCCAAAAGGGTGGGGGTTGTCCAGGGGGTGTCAGGAGGTGTGGGGGTGTCCAGTGGGTTGGGGGTTTGTATGGGTGTGGGAGGGTTGGCTAGTGGGGTGGAGGGTGGGGGTTGTCTAGGGGGTGTCAGGGGGTGTGGGGGGTGTCCAGTGGGGTGGGGGTTTATATGGGTGTGGGAGGGTTGTCTAGTGGGGTGGTGGGTGTCCAGGGTTTCCATGGGGGTGGAAGGGTGTCCATGGGGGTGGAAGGGTGTCCATAAGGGTGGTAGGGCTATCTAGCGGAGTTGGGGTTGTCCATGAGGGGTGGGGAGCCTTTCATGTGGTATCCAGGGGTGTGGGGGGTGTCCAGTGTGTCCATGGGGGTGGAAGGATGTCCAGGAGGGTGAGAGAGATTTCCATAGGGGTGAGGGCTATCTAGGAGGGTGAGGCCTGTCCAGGGGGTGTCTAGGGGCGTGGGGGGTGTCCAGTGGAATGGAAAGGTTCCATGGGTGTGGGAGGGATGTCCAGTGGTGTGGGGTGTCCATGGTGTCCATGGGGGTTGGTGGGTGTCTAGGAGGGTGGGAGGATTGTCCATGGGAGCGGGGGATTTTCCTAGAGGGTGGGGGGACTGTCCAGGGGGTATTCAGGGGTGTGGGGGTGTCAAGTTGGGTGGGGTTTTCCAGGGGTGTGGGAGGGCTATCCAGTGGGGTGGAGTGTCCAGGGTTTCCATGGGCGTGAGAGGGTTTCTAGGAGGGTGGGAGGGTTTTCTAGGGGGTGGGGCTATCCAGGTGGTTGGGAGGGGTGGGGCTGTCGAGGGGGTGTCCAGGGGTGTGGGGGATGTCTAGTGGGGTGGGAGGTCAGGGGTGTGGGATGGTTGTACAGTGGGTTGGGCATGTCTAGGGTGTCCATGGGGGTGGCAGGGTGTCCAGGATAGTGAGAGGGTTGTGTTGGGGAGTGGGGGGTTGTCCAGGTGGTGTACGGGGGTGTATGGGGGTGTGTGGGGGGGTATCATGTGGGTTGTGGGGTTTCCAGGGATTTGGGAGGGTTGTCTAGTTCTATGGGTGGTTTCTAGGGTGTTCATGGGGGTGAGAGGGTTTTTCAGGGGGGTGGGGTCTATCCAAGAGGGTGGGGGTTGTCAAGGGGGTGGGGTGTCCAGGGGTGGGTGGGGGGGTTTCCAGGGCTGTGGTAGGGTTGTCCAGGGGGGTGACTAGGTTGTCAATGGGGGTGGGTGTTTCCTGGAGGGTGGGTGGGTTGTCCATGGGGTGTCTAGGGGTGTGGGGGTGTCTATTGGGGTGGGAGTTTCTAGGGGTGTGGGGGGGGGGTTGTCCAATGGGTTGGGGGTGTACAGGGTGTACATAGGGTTGGGAGGGTGTCCAAGAGGGTGGGAGGGTTGTCCAGTGGTGTGGGGGGATGTTTAGGGGTGTCCATGGGTGTGGGGGTGTCCAGTGGGGGGGTTATAGGGGTGTGGGAGGGATATTCTGTGGGGTGGGGGTGTCTAGGGTGTCCATGGAGGTGGGAGGGTGTCTAGGAGGGTGGGAGGTATTTCCAGGGGAGTAGGGGGGCTATCCAGGAGGGTTGGGAGCTGTCTAGGGGGTGTCTATGGGTGTGGGGGTGTCCAGGGGGGTCTAGGGTTGTGGGAGGTCTGTCTAGTGGGATGGGGTGTCCAAGGTGTCCATGAGGGTGGGGGTGTCCAGGAGGGTGGGTGGTCTTTCTTAGGGGGTGGGGGCTATCCAGGAGGGTAGAGGGGTTGTCCATGGGGTGTCCAGGGGTTTGGGGGTGTCCAGTGGAAAGGGGGTTTCTCGGGGTGTGGGGGATGTCGAGTGGGGTGGGGGTATCCAGGGTGTCCATGGTGTCCATGGGGTTAGGAGGGTTTTCATGAAGTTGTGAGGGTTGTCTAGGGGAGTGTGGGGCTATCCAGGGGGTGTCCAGGGCTGTGGGGTGTCCATTGGGGTAGGGGCTTCTATGGGTGTGGGTGGACTTTCCATTAGGGAAGTGGGGGGAGGCGGTGTCCAGGGTGTCCATGGGGGGTGGGAGGGTGTCCAGTATGGTGGGAGGGCTATCTAGGGGAGTGGGGGATGTATAGAAGGGTGGGGGACGGTCCAGGGGGTGGGGGTGTCCAGGATTTTGGGCGGGCGTCCAGGGGGTGGGGGCTGTCTAGAATGGTGTGGGGGTTGTCCAATGGGATGGGGGTTTCCGGGGTTGTGGGGGATTTCCAGTGTGGTGGTGGTGTCTAGGGTGTCCATGGGAGTGGGAGGGTGTCCAGGAGGGTGGGAGGGCTGTCCAGGGGAGTGGAGGCTATCGAGGAGGGTGGGGGCTGTCCTGGGGTGGGGGCTGTCTAGAAAGGTGGGGGTGCTTTTAGGGGGTGTCCAGGGGTGTGGGGTTATCCTATAGGGTGGTGGATTCCAGGGGTGTGGGAGGGTTGGCCAGTTGGATGGGGGTGTCCCGGGTGTCCATGGGGGTGGGAGGGTGTCCAGGAGGGTGGGAGGGCTGTCCAGGGGAGTGGGGGTGTCTGGGGTGTCCATGGGGGTGGGAGGGTGTCGAGGAGGGTGGGGATTGTCCAGGAGGGTGGGGGATGTCCAGAGGTGTGGGGGGTTTCCAGTGGCGTGGGGGGTTGTCTAGGGGTGTGGGAGGGCTATCCAGTTTGGTGGGCTGGTTTTTGTTTGTTTTTGGTCTGGATTTGTTATGTTTTTGGTCTATATTTGGTCTTCGTTTGTAGGGCATATTTTTGGTTGAACAGTTTTATAAAAAAAAATTATGTCGGTTATTTTATAACCGATTTAAAAAATTCATGTTTATGGGTTTTAATGTCGGTTATTTGAAAACCAACATAGTAAATGAATGCCAATGGGTTTTACGTAGATTATATCATAACTGACATAATAAATGGAATGAAAATAGGTTTTTACCTTGGTTACTTGATAACTGACGTAATAAATGGAATGAAATAGGTTTTATGTCGGTTATTTAATTATCAATGTAGTATATATGTTTTCATGTCAGTTATTATTAAACCGACATGAAAAACGCTTGGCAGACATGTTTGTAACGTCTGTTACGAACATAACTAACGTGATAAACTCTTTGAAGACGTAGTTTATTATGTCAGTTACTCTATAACAGATGTGAAAAGTAGATACCATGTTGGTTATTTAAAAAATATCATAATAAATCATGACTTTGATACATTTTCCATGTCATTTTTTGATGAATCTATGTGAAAAATGCTTTTTATTATCGGTTTTATGTCAGTTTTAAAATAACCGCCATAAAAAATGTTTATAACATCTCCTGTAATAACTTCGTCCAAAATCCTACATAAAAAATACAAAATAACTACCATAAAAAACGTTTTCTACACTAGTGGATATTGGATGAATTCATTTATGAAGATATAATTCTATAATTTGGAAAGAGGCTATGTGTTCCCTCTCTACCTGAGCTGAAAAGGGAGTTACTGGATGATTCTCATAACTAAAATTTTTCTTTACACCCTGATAGAACTAAAATGTATGGAGATTTGAAAGAACATTTATAGTGGGATAACATAAAGAGGTTAATTGTTGATTATGTATCAAGATGTTTTGTTTGTCAACAAGTGAAGGTCGAATGACAACATCCTATAAGAGACATGCAACCTCTACCTATTCATACAAGGAAATGGGATGACATCGCCAGGGATTTTCTGCCTCGATTACCCAAAACTCCAAGAATTAATGATGCATTATGGGTAATTGTTGATCAACTTACAAAATATGCAAATTTCCTCAATATAAGGGATGATTTTCCCCTGGATTTCCTAGAAAGACTCTATATAAATGAAGTTGTGTGACTTCATGGAGATCCTATCTCGATTTTTTCTAATCTTGTTCAATTATTTACATTGAAATTATGGAATATTTCTCTAAAATATGTGGATATTGAGCTTCAATTATGTACTACATATCATCCACAAACTAAAGGGAAATAATAAATAAAAATCCAAACCATAGAGGACATGTTATGGTCATGATCACTTGACATTCAAGGTATGTCGGATCAATATTTACCTTTAGTTGAGTTTTCCTACAATAATATTTTCCATTCAAGAATTAAAATGGCATTATATGAAGAATTTCATGGGAAGAGATGTTGTGCACCAACTAGTTGTGATGAATTGGAATAAAGGAAGCTTTTGGGCCCAGAGATTCTGAAGGAAACAATAGTGATGGTAAATACAATTCAAGGCCATATCGAAGCAGCTCAAAGAAAAAAAGAAAAATATGGTTTTAATCGAAGGAATGATTCATAATTTCAAGTGGGGGATTAGGTTTTCTTAAAAGTATCTCCATGGAAGGCTGTTATTAGATTTGGGATGAAAGGGAAACTGATCCCTAGGTAAATAACCCCTTTTGAAATTCAAGAATGAATAGGAGCCATTACATATCGTTTGGATATTCCACCTATCCTTTGTAAAGTACATGATGTGTTCCATGTCCCATTGCTAAGAAATTACATGTCAGACCCAACACATGTCCTCACTTCTAAAGTTATAGAATTGGAACCTGACCTATCTTATTGCGAAGAGCCTATCTGGATTTGGGACACTAAAGAACAAGTGTTGTGGAATCGGATGACTAATCTTGTAAATATACATTTTAAAAATCATAAAATCAAAGAGGCAACATGGGATATTGAGGGTATTATGATAAAGAACTACCCAAATCATTTTTGGAGGTAACATTCTGGTAATTTCGAGGGAGAAATTTTTTTAAGGACTGAATAATGTTACACCGCAAAATTTTGAAAATAAATTTAAAAATGAATTCATGAAACAATGAGTCTCCTCAAAACACCAGTTTATTATAACCTAGCTAGTAATCATATTATTTACACCTCTGGGATTTGAATTCCAAATAATTGACATAAACGGTTGTGTTCCATAAGATGTTTAGAGTCCGATACGACAGAATTAATTTTTGGTGAACAGTAACATACTGTTATGAATAGTAATATGATCCTTATGAATATTAAATCATATTATTATTTTATTGTCTTATTTTTATAAGTAAATGAGATCTTGATTAATATTTCAAGGGGATATAAAATGAATTATAGTTTTAAAATTGTTATTTTTTAGATAAATTATGATTTTATATAAAAAATAAATTAATAATATTTAGAAAATTATTTTCAAAAAAATTAGTTCATTTTTTGAATTCAACACATCAAAAAATCGTTAGGGTGAATTTTTTTGTTATTTTTCTAAAATACTTGAATTTTTTATGAATAATAAAATATGGTAATATAAATTATCAGTCAAATTCACTATTCCTAGCATCATGGCTGATGTAAGAACACTATTTTTGAACTCAAATGCACATATTACTATTCATTTTCACAAGAATAAATAACATTGGTTGTGTTTGGAAAAATAATAAAATAATGAGCAAAATATTGGAAAAACCCTCCTCTCCTCCACTATAAACATCCCCCCCTCAATCCCTATTCACTTCACTCCTCTATGCCTTGAATCTCCTCCCAGTATTTTCCCAAATACCATTCCCTAGTCACTCCCCACGTCTAGGGGCTCTTGGTCTTTCCAAAAGACCAAAACCCCTTCCCTTAATGAGGTTCTCTAGGTGGTTATTTCAAGAGGTAAAGAATCTTTATTTTTCATTTAGTTTCTTTTCAATTTATCTTTCTATACTAACCTCATATGACCAATTTGTCCTTATAAATCCAGTATCATCAATATACTGGAATTATACCATGTTAATGTAATAACCATTATGAATATTCTCACTCTCTATCTATTTCCTTTATAAATGAAATCATCATCCATGAGGTTCCAATTTACAACCTTTATGGACGATTATGTTTCTTTATTCAATTTATCCTTAGTTATTTCTCATGAAACGATTTTTATGGTTTGACTAGAATATAATGTTTTTATTATCTCCTACTTAATATTTAGGAACCAGTATATGTACATATTATTAATTTATATGACACAACTAGTTCATAATAATCTAAATACTGCCAAATAATTTAAGTGACTATCATGAATATATCAACCAATCATTCATCCTCATACCAAGTAAAAAAATACTATATATAACCATTAATAATTCTGGATGTTTATAAATAATATATAATTTTAATTCTGTATAATTACATCATTTCCACATGAACATCCATACTCATATACAAATATACCGATCATGAAAACTAAGGAAACGAACACTCGGGAACTACAGAATTCAATCTTATAACTTATCAATAAGGACATAATGAACTTAATATAATTATGATAAAATAAATTCCTGTATAATATATTCTGAATTAAGTAATTAATAAGTCTAATTTTAAATTCCAAGACCTTATGTTCAAGAGAGGAACACATTCATACTTAAGGTAAGTGGTTTCATCATCTCACTTCCATTTTTGTGAGATATTTCGTATTCACTACTATTATTTGTGTATGGTGTATGTATACGTCACATTGATTTATAATCTCAGGAGTATCATTATTTTCATGATATTAAATCTGTCATTTTATTATTATTAATTTTAGGTCATACATTTCAACTGGTTACAAATTTGTAAGGGTTTTCCTACCCAAACCTCCACTTTCTTTTAGGTAACTTTTATTAACTACATAATAAAATTAAATTCTTATTAATTAATATGCGATCCACATAATTTCTTTTTTATAATTCTATATATGTGTTCTAACTAGAATCATACCATCATTTATGGTGAGTTATATGATTTAAAATGATCTTTCAAAAATTATTCAGGGAAATATTTTCCTGATTCAAGTGAATTCCTTATATTATTACCTTTTTTCAAGGTAAAACTATACTCTATTTTTAGTACACATTATTTTTCTAAAATAAATTATTTTACTATGAAAATAAAATTTTAATTAACTTCTCTTTTTATACAATTATTTTTTCAAACGAACTCTTCTTTTCAAAGTAAAAGTGTTTTTATCTCAATAATTACTCAATGCTTTTATAAGAGTATCTTCATCTATTTGAACACTCTTGTAGATTCTTATGTATGATATAATCTACCATATTTAATTTAAAGGTTTGTGATTTGTTTTAATGTGTATATTCTATCCAAAAACCATTCACTTATTTACTCTGAATGGTTACTGTTTATACTAAATGTTAGGATAAAGTTAATTACCTTATTAATTTATTGATGCCAAATTTCAGATAGGGCCATGATTGGGTACATTTAAAGAAACCAAAGTCTTGTTGAGAATCAACAAAAAATTCCACAATTCTAGAGGGATTTTTTGGCATGAATTAAGGGGTGCATGTAAGATGCCCTGTGACCCGCAATCCCTTGCACGCCTAATGCGACGTCAAATTAGGGTTTCTGTAGCGACCATCCAAAAACATGCCAAGGCACAGGTGCAATGGCAGAATGGTGGGTGTGAATGATTCCCAGCGGTGTGAAAGCCCTTTCACGCCCAATGATACATCAATGGAAGGTTTGCACAGTGACCATATGAAAACTTTTCAAGGCACTGGAGTGAAGGCAAAACGGTGGGCGCGCAAGATTCCCTGTTGTGTGAAAACCCATGTGCGCCCAACGCAACGTCAAATGAACATTTTCACACCACTTCTCTTGCATTATACAACCAAATTGTTCATCTATAAATTTAAGTGCAACCCCCTCCCTTCAGGGATGGTTATAGAAGATTAATCAGTTCTCTTCTACATGAAAGACACCTCTTCCATGACCACGCAAAAGAGACCATGGCATCAAGGTATTGGATCTTGCAGGAAAGGTCTCCTAGGGGTCCTCCTTCAGGTGGGCCCAGTTGGGCTTTATCCTCACCCATTTCCTTTTAACCAAAAGAATTTGTGTGAAAAATATCCATCTTGCGTGAATGGTACAACTTACATAGGAACTATTTTTTGCGCATATATTTGTTTTGTGGAAAACTTCCCCATCATGCATGCATCATCCCACCTTGCGTGCTCCCCTACTCTTGGGTTCCATGTAAATTCCTCACCCAAAAGAATCATGTCCAGGCCCCTCTTATGTGAAAAACCCATGTCGTGAAAATTCTTCTCTTGTATGACCCTTCAGGTTCATATGAAGTGGTTTTAAGGTCCCTTGGGTAGTGATTCATGTTGTGTTACTTAGCCTCATTATTCTTCACATAGGCATGATAATGGATATGGATTCCTCACATATCCATGAAAACATGATCCCCTAAATGGATCAATCCATAGCACCACCGCACCATAGAATTGCTGAATCCTTCCCTTCCCCAGTGGTTGGTGGGTATCAATTATTTAAGTCATAGGGGGTGTGGAGTGATCCCTCATCATTCGATCTATTGGATGTTAAACTATCAAGAGCCATAGTTCTCAGCAGATGACATTAAACTGTAGAATCTCCCCATGCAATATACATGTGGTTCTCCATCTCGGACAATCTCCTTGCCCAGTCGTCTCCATGGAAGTGAGATCTTCCTCACATGGAATGTGATCCTATTTGTTGGAGTGGAATCTATCTGTGGGGGAGGGAAACCAACCTGGTGTAATCCCCCAGCCTTTCTTGTTGGAGGTAGCATCCTAACTCCTCCTTTTTTCTCCGGTTCCCAAATGTCAGAGGAGATATGGGCACCAAAACCTTCATTACCCATCCCTCTCTCTATGGGATTTCTCTCCATCGAGCCTCCATTCTGGAGTAAGCCCCAATCTCCATCTCACTAGGCCGCTAACCAAACATAATACCATGATACCTCTATGGTCTTTTAATGAAGCGTAAGCCCCTGTTTCCACTTTGGTCTGCAAACCACGTGTAAGACCCTCTCTATTACACATAGAGGCCCCTTCCATAATGTGATCGTGAGGTCTCAGCTACCTCTTATTTCCCACACCGAGCATGACTCACATGGGATTAGAGTAAGCATAGACTATGGAATCCTCCTTGGGCTGCCTTTATAGTGTAATCCCAAGGACTTTGATCATTTTCTTCTAGACAGGATATGTAGGAAGCCTCCTTGAGTTTCAAGCCCAACATTCATCCTGCATGTCGTTAAACTGTATGCCCCTTTCTGTCCCAAATAACATTAAACTATAACCTTTTAAACTAAATGGATTTTGATCCTATACCTTTCCAAGTAAGGTACATAGGAAGAATCTATGAGGTTCAATACCAACACCTACTTATCCAAACTACTTCACATTAGTTCACCTTCATCCCACATAATGTTAAATTGTATACTCCCTTCCGAACTACGTGGTCTTTGATCCTTGTCTCGTAGGTAGGATATGTAGGAAGCATTTAGGAGGTTCAACCCCAACCAGCTGTGAAACATTGTAGCTTCTACCCAACGATAAGACGTTGTATCCTTCCAAATAGTCGTAATCCGTTGTAGCCCCCAACCAATGGTAAACCGTTTCATCCCCCAACCGGTGATAAACCGTTGTAACCCCCAACCAGCGGTAAGCTGTTGTAGCCCCAACTATTGGTATGCCGTTTTATCCCCAAACTAGAGGTAAACTATTATAACACCCCAACCAGTGGTAAGTCATTGTATCGCCCAACTAGCGGAAAGCTGTTGTAGCTCCCAACCCGTGGAAACCCATTGTTTCCCCCAACCAGCAGTAAGACATTTTATCCCCCAACCAGCGGCAATCCATTGTAGCCCCCAACCAGTGGTATGCCATTATATCCCCCAACCATCGGTATGCCATTGTAGCCCCCTTTTTTGGGACCCACATCTTTGGTATTCCCCTTAGGAATTAGACCAACTCAGGTTGCTAACAACATGTAAGCCCTAGTGTGTCATCTGGTCGTTGTTCCCTATGCACACCCAGATTCCATGCCCCATCCTAAACTATGTGGACTTTGATTCCCTGCAACATGGATATGTAGGAAGCCTCTATGAGGTTTAAGACCAGTGATCATGTCTCATCCTTGTCTCTCTCCTGAGCCTCTATGTTTTGGGATGGTCATTCCCCAACCCAAATTTTCTATTTCCTCTAGTCCCATCCATGGGTCCATTCTTACGGGCCTCCTCATAATTTTTTCCATCACCTCACCGAACCACATGGAGTTTGATTCCCTTCCATGGGGATACGTAATAAGTCACATTGAGGCTCAATACCAACATCACTATCATCCTCCCATCGGTCTTATCTTAATTCCAACCACCATATCCACCCCAATTCTTACCCAGGCCACCACATCCCGATGTGATCATGTCGTCCACTTTCTCACTGCTTCTAGAAGAAATTGGGAAGCTAACCACACATAATCCCCACACAGTCTATAGTCATCCAAACATGATCATCCCTCTTTTGATGATCCACAATCTATATGTAAGCCCCAACAACATCTCTAGGCCATTTTCCTCTAAGAACACCTTGATTTTCCATCCCTTAGAACTTCACAGGATATGATCCATGTCTCTCGAGACAAGGTATGTAGGAACCCTCTATGAGGTTCAGTCCCAGCCAATGGTAAACCCTAGTGTCTCCTTTATAGTGACCCAATATCCCTCAGACCCATCTTCATTAGATTTTGGGATCCGTCCATCTAATAGGACTCTTAGGTACTCCCTCCTGGGGCTGTACATATCTGATCCACTCTTATTAGTGTTCTGATTAGTCTGATCCATCTCCATTATATGTTAAAAACATGTATTACCCCATGTTAAATATGGGAAGCTCAGGAAAACCCCATAGATATGCCTATGGAATATAATTCCCCGTACTCTATCCAAGATACCTTAGGATTCCGCACCCTCGAGAAGCCTGGTCATAAGGGAAATAATCCCAAACACATCTGTGTTCCACTGTCCATACACGCCAGAGATGTCCAACATGACTACTCCCCCTATCGAAGGTTACTATCCTAATAGGAACCCTTGGATTTCTCAGACCAAAGCAATGTAATTAATAGGCACACAAAAAGATATGTCACTAGGAATGAGATTCGTGAACAACATCTTAATCTTTAAGGGAGATGTGGATTAGGTAATGAATTACGAGTATGAATCCATGGAAGGATAGACAGAAATTCCATCATCCCATTTAGATCTTGGAGTAAACGTCCCTGAATAAGCGACATATGTCCCCCACCTATGGAAAGCAGGATTGTGAGGAAACAAATCAGTGCATCCTCCACAAATGGATGTGCGCCTCGGTGAAAGCGTCAGAAACAGAAATGGTGAACCTGATTTGAATCCATTCTCCACAATGTGGAGATTAGTAGTGTTTGATACATCAGTGGATTAGCGTGTCACTAGATCAATGTATCTGGAAATATGTCCCACCTAGAAAATAGTGTTTCTATCATGAAACTCACCATAAATTGGCACATTTGAACATTGGACATCTCGTTCTGTGATGTTTTCAGCATAGATCCTTCTTAGAAACCATGGAAGACAGAATGGTGCTGGAGAACTAGAAGTATCTTTCCTTAATTCATCACTAATTGATGAATCATTCTACTTTATATGAGCCAAGATTCTACAATAGGAAATCAATCGACGCCCATCCATCGACATAGGGGTAGGGGAAATGTCAATGCAGAAATCTCGTGTCGCCTCATCTCTACCATGGAAACCTCCACATCCACAGCTACTCGGCACCCACACCCCATCTCCCCATATGAATTCTTTTAAATAAGGGTGATTAATGACCTTTTCTGATGATATGATGAAGAGGGGATTATCCCAACCTAGGATATAACCTGACAAGACCTATAGGCTTCTACACCTCGTCATCACTGCCACCCCAAAGGGCCGTGCAGGTATCCAATTCTCCTAACATTTACCTATAATCATTTCTAGAGCCTCTCTCTATAAAGCTTTTACAACTCTGTCACCTATGCGAATGAGTTGAGGGAATTTCGGGCTAGCCCAGCTATAATCTAATCTCAGGGGTCGCCAAGAAGGGCTCCCACTAGGTCGTGACAACAACACCATCTGACTCCACCGACTAAAGATCAGGTGAGTTATACAACTATTCCATCAACACCAGTCTAGTTAACCCGATGCCAGCATCAGGCATAGACTGAGGAGGATGCCCTCCAAGGGGCATTAAAATCATTGGCTATCATGGCCCATGGAACCGCGGACACATACCATTAATCCCCTATTTATTTTGAACATGGTCACTCAAAAACCCAGCCCGGATTGAGTCCCCAACCACCCCATGGTAAGGTTGAGATGACTCTCTTGGTCGCCAATACAGGAGGCGTCCATCGCAGCCTATCCCACGACAATAAATTATAGTATGAAGGTCCTCCCCGTTCCCCCACTAATGAGAGTGTAGGTCCTCCCCACTCCCAATCTCGGTGTGGAGGTCCTCCCCATGCCACTATCAATCCAAGCATACGTCCTCCCCACCACATTGAAACCTAGTACAAAGGCCTCTTTGGAACCCATGACCTCAGGTATGGATCCATTCCTCCTATCACATGTCGATGATGTGAACATACTAACTGTTTGATCAACCGTCAGTGTGGGGGTCTTCCCCAAGTTCATACAGAAACTGAAGAAGGTCCTCCTCATTCTGGAAATCAAAGAATAGGGGTCATGGCTTGCTTCATTGGCACCCATCATGGAGGACCTACCCCTTTTTAGATTGACCAGTACAAAGGCCCTCCTCATGCAGTCATTGGTAAGGGAAACAAGAATGAAGGCACTGCCCATGCTCCCACCATATCCAACAAAGGTCATACTCGCTCCAGCACTTCCCATGGAGATTTACTCTTGGTGTTAGCTAGGGGAAATGGATGTCCTCTCTTTGTTCCCTTTAAAAATTTTCCAAGTGCTCCTCACACCCCATCTCACCCAGGAGAAAGTCGTCTCTGCCCCAGCATTAGTTTGGACGAAGGTCCTCCTTTAGAAAAAAACCTACCCTGTCCTGAAGAACCATCCCAGGGAAGGAGGGAAATTATCCAATGCAATAAGAAGAATATTGAGATGTTTCAGACCGTGATTAAGTCCTTATATATCTCACATTTTGAGGTAGAATGATATTCAACAATGGAACCCTCACCTTGATCCTTTGTGTCATGGGATGGGGTAGGAACAAGGCATATCTGCCTCATCCTTCCAGAATGTGAGGTCCACCGGATTCTCAACTCACTCCAAAGATACATCTAGGAGGAGGAATATTTGGATTATTTTCAGGTCTTGGCCATACAATCCTCTCTATCGTCAAAAAATCCATTCTCTACCTTGACCATAGATCATGAAGAGTTATTCTAGGGATAGGTAGAGGATGAACAACAACATGGCCCACCACCAGTAACCAAAAACCCTACACTAGAAACTATGGTCACCAATCTATCTTACCGGGATATGGAAACTCAATTTTTGCATTCATCATAGGACAACCCAAGATGAGGCCTCTTATCAACCTTTTGCATCATATTCTCCACCAACCAGTCTATCATCTCAACGGTCTTCTTCAGTGTCGTTACTGGTCTCACAGCCAACCCTAGTTAATGAGTGGGGAATAAAAGGGATAGATTCTGAGTCTAATCCAAGGACATTGTGGGGCATCCTTGCAGCATATCACTTCCTAAAGATGTTTTGGCCAGTCACAACCACAAATTTCAATGTGCCAGAATCACTTACCCAGGAAGAAGTCTCATGTTTTCTCCAAACCCTTTGGGTGACGCACTTATGTATCCATTATCAGTGATTGGATTACCCCAAGATTAAGGGAGACTTTGAATATATTGACCACCAATTCCGTATGGTCGACTTGGCAATGCTCCATGTGGTCCAGTGCCCAGAGTCACCCGATTAACACCGGACCCTGTAGCAATGATGCGTTCAGAGCTTTAAAGTGATCCATAAAATTATGAAGGAGGCTTCACCCCACATTCTGGTTAGTGGTTATGGGCAGTTCACTACCCTTAATTTCATCTCTATGAGGTGTCAGCCTGACTTACTAGGCGATATTGAGGTTATGCCCCAAGGTATAGTCGCAATTAGCATGGTCAACCTATTAGAGGGAGAGAACATGATAGAACTCCTTAAAGAGAACATACCCCCTGGGGGAGTGCCACACCTATTTGATCCACTAGGAAGGGTTACTCTCTGCATAGAAATATACTAGAGATTCATGTGCCCATTGAGTTGTTAGTCTTCGACCGGAATCCCAATAAGGGGAAAAGATGTTCTTGGGGATGTCAAACCCACTGACTTGTCTGGCTCAGTGTATAAGACGGAAGATAATCCCAAGAAGTCATAATTATGTATGTAGACGCCGGAAAAGTCCGTTGTTCCCAAACAAAGCTCCGGATGCGGAAAGCGAGGTCATATTTGGAGTCGGAAGCATGTTTCGGAGGGCCCGGAGGTCTTGCGCGGAATTTTGGAGGCCCGCGCGCAAAGTTGATGAGCCGCGTGCAAACCTCCCGGGATGCGCGCAATGCGCTGGACCGGCGCGCAATTTTGCGCGCCCGTGGCCCGCGCGACTCCCTTGCGCGCCGGGCCCGATTCCGCGCCCGCGAAGAGAATTTCGCGCCCGCGGACCGGATTCCGCGCCAGGGGTTGCCTATAAATATAAGGCGACCCCCGACGTTTTGAAGGTTGCCAGAATTCGAAAGGGCTCTCGTGCGCGCAATCCAACCCCTTCCGCGCGCAATGCCGATCTTCAGGTAACCTCTTTTCTTTCGCGCAAGAAAGCCTCGGGGTTCGCCTTCGCGCGCAATCCCTTTGGCTCCTTTACTTTGAATAACCCTTCACTCAAAGGCATTTGCGCACAAAAGAATCCTCTTGCGCGCAATTGCCCCCGGGTGCGCGCAATCCAACCCGATTGCGAGCACCCCCCATTTTCAAAGTGGCCATTCATTAAAGAATGAGCCGTTGCCCCCGTGCGCTATCCGAAGCCCGGTGCGCGCAATCTCTATCATTCGCGCGCAAAGTGCTGGCCCAATTGCGCGCCAGCCCGTCCATTTGCGCGCTGACCCGCGGTATTGCGCGCAAAGCTCTTCTTTTGCGCGCAAACCGCCAGGGTCGCCCCCTTTGACCCCCTGAGGGTACCCGCCTGCGTGGCGCCCGATGACCTTCATCCCAGGTGCCCGCAACGTGCGTTGTATTCATGTGCGGCCCTCCAGGCCTGCGCGAAGTGACACGGACCCATTAGGCGGCAGCATACATCCAACATGATGTTAAACTGTGCCACGTCCGCACTGCAAGACGTTAAACTGCCAGGCGTTTACGTCCCGCACGACGTTAAACTGTACCATCGTCCGCGCGACAAGACGTTAAACTGCCAAGAACCTTCGTCCTCAACACACGACGTTAAACTGTACTTCGTCCGGCGAGACGTTAAACCGTCCGCTTCGTCCTCAACACACGACGTTAAACTGTACTTCGTCCGGCAAGACGTTAAACCGTCCGCTTCACCCGATCTCGTGCCTCGCACGCAGGGTCCTCCCGGTTTGGATGTGGCCCCCACACGCTCGTTTCTGCAGGGATGTCGGGATTGGAGTGGCCTTCGCCCACGGGGGTAGAGTGTTGCAAACAGAACGAACTACGTGGACTTTGATCCCTGTCTTCTAAGCAGGGTACGTAGGAAGCCTCTCCGAGGTTCAAGCCCACCACCTGGTCGTCCCGGTCGTATTTACGTCGGTTCGTCCATCAGTGGACCCCTCCCGGGTTCACACTTGCATTGATTCACCTATGAATCCGCCTCTGTGGGGGACTGCACGTGTGTATCTCCATTGTGCTTCCCCACGGCCTCGATCTCTTCGTGAGTCGGCTTGCCAACGTCCAGCATGACGTAAAACTGTGATCCACCCGGCCGTTCCATCCCCCTCTGTGCGAGGTGGTTCGCTTCAATCCTTCTCCAGGCAGCCTCGATCTGTTCATGAGTCGGCTTGCCAACTTCCAGCATGACGTAAAACTATGATCCACCCGGCCGTTCCATCCCCCTCTGTGCGAGGTGGTTCGGTTCAATCCTCCGCCCGGCGGCCTCGATCTCTTTGTGAGTCGGCTTTCCGACGTCCAGCATGACGTTAAACTGTATATCCGAACTACGCTGACTTTGATCCGCGCTAACGCACGGTACGTAGGTAGCCCCTACGGGGTCCAAGCTCTTCACTCCATCATCCACCCTGATCCTTACCCGGGCCGCCACATCCCGGTGGGGTCATGCCATTTCATTCCACTCCACTTCACTCGGGAAGCCGCCCATGTGCTGGCCCCAGCGTCGGAGGTTCCCCGCAAGGGGTTCTGACATCTGATCCACTCCTCGTGTTGATCAGTCCGATGCCGTCCCCGCTGGACGTTAAACTCGCGGCATACCCCGTGTTAAACATGGGAAGCTGAGGAAAACCTCAGGTAACACAGTTCCCCGCACCCAGTGCGGGATGCCTCAGGCCATCACGCCTTCGAGGAGCCCTATTAGGGACGGAAGGCAGACATGCAGAGGCGCAGTGTTAAGACACGCCCCCAACACCCAGAGCCACCCGGTCTCCTCACCGCAGGTTGCTGCCCCAACCAGACTCCTTGGAGCGTCCGGGCGGAATCAGCGTAATTAACCGGTGTCCATGGAGACATGGCGCCGGGAACGAGATTCACGAACATTCTTAAATCTATGAGGGAGACCCGGATTAGGCGACGAGTTCCGAGGAGACGTCCACGGAAGGAGGAGCCGACATCCCATCATCCCGGTTTCGATCAAGGAGAAGACGCCCCTGAATAAGGGACGAATGCCGCCCGCCCTTGGAAAGCGGGACTGCTGGACCACAAGCTGCGCGCCCATCCCCTCGGGTTGACGGGTGCACGCGCGAACGCGTCCTGGCGGAACAGCGTAACCCGACGCACATCCGCACCGAAACAGAAAAATGGTGAACCCGACGTGAATCTCTTCTCCTCAATACGAAGACCGATGGCTTTTAGAGGTGTTGGAAGACCAGCATACTGCTCGACCGAGCATTCAGTTTTACCCGCCAGGGGCTGAGGAAGGGAACTCGGGCACTCCGTCTCACGACGTCGAGGGCCTGGGTCCCCCCCATGGAAGGCGTCGTGGCACTAATGGTTGGTTGTCGATTCCTTTTCCTGTCAGTGTTAATGGGTTCTTCTCCCTGCTTTCAGAAATCAGGTTGCCCAATCCAGTGCCCGATCGCCACCCGCCCACTGGCGCAGGGGTAGGGGAAACACCGACACGGCTACTCCGCGCGGTCCCGCCCGTTCCACAGCCGTGCCAGCAGCCGCAGCTGCGGGGCAACCACGCCCTCTCTCCCCCTCGGAGGTCATCCAAATAAGGGTGATCAACAACTTGGTGAGGAGATATGAGGAAGAGGGAGTCATCCCCACCCGGGACATGGCTCGCCTAGACCTCGAGGAAGCTGCACCTCGCCACCACCGCCGCCCCCGAGGGCCGCACAGGGAGGCACCACTGCCTACCTCGACGTCCAACTGCTTCGGGAGTTTATCCCCGGAGCGCTCTGACAAATCCTTCCCCTATGCGGATGAGGTGGAAGATGCCCGGGACCACCCTATCCGGGATTCGCCCCAGGGATCCGCGATGAGGGCTCCTGTCAGGCCACGGCGACATCGCCGCCAGGCCTCTCAAGTCGAAGAACGGGCCCTCCACCTGCCCGTGCCGCTCATCCCGACTCGTATGTCCCGACGCCAACGTCGGGCGCGAGCGGAAGAGGATGCCCACCTTGGGGCCCTAGCAACAGCGGCCGCGTTGGCTCAAGCCACTGCTGGCTCCAGTCGCCAGGCCCCTGCGCATCCTGAGCAGGGGCACTTCTATGCCCGACCCGGATCGAGGCCCCGACCGCCCCAAAGGCAGGTTGGGTTGACTCTCCCGGTTGCTGGTACAGACAATAGCCACCGCGGACCACCTCGCGGTAGCGCTATTCACCAACAGGGTCTACTCCGTGTGGCCGATCCAAGAGGCATGGGTCACCCCGCCTTCCGATCCCGGCCCGGAGGCCTGCCCGGAATCATCTCTCCCCGCGTCCCCTTTGATATCTGTCTCGGTGCCCCTCGCACCTTGGTTTCCAGTCCTCTTGGCCCCAGCACCAGTGCGGCCGGAGGACGCCAGGATAGAGATCAGCCATGCCCCGAAGAACCACCCAGGGGCAGGAGGGCGAGGCGTCAACGCCGAGGGAAGAATGTTACGGAATTCCGGACAGAGATCCGACCGGTTCGTTTCTCTGATACAGAGGCGGAGTATGATTCGGCGACAGAGCCCTCCCCCCAATCCCACCTGTCAGGGGAAGGGGTAGGAGTGCGGCACGTCAGCCTCGTACTTCCCGAGAGCGAGATCGATATGATCCCCGCTTCTCTCCGAAGGTATATCCGGAGTAGCGAGGGCCTGGTAGACCCCCATGGATCAAGCTTGCGGTTGGTACCGGCCCCTCTGGAAGCGCCGTCTGCCTCGATCGGAGAAGCCGGAGACCTTTTCTGGGGACCAACGGTTGAACCACGATCTAGTGCACCCTCGGCGAGCACCGACGCTACGGCAGGATGTTCGCTCGCCGGCCCGTCCTATCGTGATGTGGTAGCCAGGGCACCGCCACCCTCAGAGGGCGGCCCGGGATATGGAGGCCAATCGGCCTGCTCGCCGTATTCACCGCCGGCCAGCCCGTCGGCCCGGCGGCCCGCCTCGGCACCACTGCCGGTTCCCCGTCCATTCCCAGTCGTTGAAGAGGACCAAGGAGACCTGGGTCCCGAGTTTGAGTCGTGGAGTTTCTGGACCGTCCTTGCAGAGGGCCACTTCCCTGAGAAGTTTTGGCCAGTCGCAGGACCGGACTTTGATGCACCCGAATCGCTCACCCCGGATGAGTTCGAATGCTTCCGCCGAACTCTCCGGGAGACTCACTCCCGTCTTCACCACCTACAAATGCCATATCCCGGGAGTCAAGTGCACCTGGAGGATATTGGTGAGCAGTGCCGTCAAATTGACCTGGCCACGCTCCCCGCGGTTCGGCACCCCGGGTCATTTGGGCACCACGAGGCCCTCCAACAACGATGCGTTGAGTGTTTTCAAGTACTCCGCAAGGTTATCGAGGAAGCCACTCCCCACGTGTATATCCGTGGATGGGGGCAGTACGCTGCCCTACGCTTCAGTGCGATTCGCCGACAGCCCGATTCACTGGGTGGCCCTGAGGGTACATCCCCAGGGACGGAAGCAGTCAATATGGCTGACCTGTCGGGGGAGGGGAACGGTTTGGAACTTCTCGATGGGGGCTCTCCCCCCAAAGACAAGCCATTGTTGGATCCATCGGCGAGAGTTACTCGTCACCAGAGGAGCCTCCTGGGTCTCCCCGCACCCACTGAAGCACTGACGTTGAGCCGAAACGTCAGTAAAGGTAAAGAGCACGGCGAGGCTATAAAGCCCGCCGACCCATCTGCCTCCACGCAGAGGGCGGATGAGGATCCCGAGAAGGCTATGCTACGCCAACAGCTCGCCGAGCAGAAGAAGCTAGTTGACCAACTCCTCGCCGAGCGCGCTGCAGAGCAGCGGCCTGACTACGGTGATCCTAGGCCAGGACAGCAGGGACAGGAACAACCCCCCCTCGATGAGGCTCTCCCGGGCAACCGTGATTATGCCGTGTTCGCCGACAGGAGAGAGGCCATCGCATATGGCAAGAGGGCGCGGTATGTTTCACCACACCCTCCCGAGCGGCGTGACTACCTCAGAGACCCCGCTCGGATTCCTCCCGCTGCCCCAAGGGCCGCTCCGCCCGCCATCCCATGAGCTGCCGAGTTCGACGACCCGGTCGACGACCCAAATGAAGGTCCATGCAATGCGCTCGTGGTTAGAGATCCTCGCCAGGACTGGAACCCATGTCCGGACGATCCGATGGCGGCACTCATCGCCCGCTTGGAAGCCTTGGAGACTCGGCAAGTGGAAATCCCACCGGATGGCAAGCCATACCCAGCATGGGTGGATGACATGCCGGCGCCTCCAGGATTCGGGAATCCCACTTTTTCCCCCTTCAACGGGACTGGAGATCCGCCACAACATTTGGCCCATTTCAACTCGAGGTGCGGGCCTATGTTGGGGACTCCGGCGCAGCAAGAGGCCGCTAAGCTTCGCTGCTTTGTCCAGACACTGGAAGGGCCAGCATTTGTCTGGTACAGCCAGCTCCCCGTCGGGTCGATAACTAGCTGGGAGGACCTTCGTAGACAGTTCCTCTACCAGTTCAGTTCCACGACCCGGAAGACGAGTATCACAGACCTCTTCAAGTGCAAGCAGAGGCCTGATGAGCGAGTCGCGGACTTCGTCGCCCGATGGAAGGGTCTCACGTATTCCCTTGACATGCCATTGACTCAGGAGAAGTTGCTGACAATGTGCGTCGGGAACGTCAAGACCGAGCTGGTCCCTTCCTTGATCACTCAGAATTACCCCGGAGGGTTCAGGGACTTCTCAGACAAAGCTCAACGTCTTGAGGAAGCCCTGCAACAGGCTAGCCAGGCACACCCGCTGCCTCCTATGATTCCTGCAAGGAGAGCCAGCAGGGCTGAGCCCGCTGCTGTCGCCCAGATAGAGGCTCCCAGGCCGTTGGAGCTGCTGCCGATGAGACCAGCTCCACAGCCTCACAGGAATCCGCCTCCACGGGCTCAGTTCCCGGCCCAGCAGCGGCAGCCTCAGAACCGTCCGGCCCCTCCGCGTAATGTACCGCCGCAACCCAGGCGAGATAATCAGGGTCCACCTCCTCGGCAGGCCCCTCCAGCCCCTCGTCAAGACCATGCTCCCAGGGGCCCGTGATACCTGACCTACTCATTTCATGAGGATCAGGTCCCCGGTTATTTCCGGAGCGCCCTGGAGCAGAGGATTGTGCGACTGCCTGAGTGTTGGAGGCCGGAGGAGGCACATCTCACGGATAACCCCCGCTACTGCCCCTACCATCGGGCCCTGGGGCACACCATCCAGCGGTGCTATGTGTTTAAGGATTGGCTCCAAGACCAGATTAACAACAATGTAATCAGGTTGGGCCCAGCTCCGGCACAAGTGGCGGGCGTGTTCGTGGGATCAGATGACGATAGCGGCAATGAGGACGAATGGCAGCTGGTCTCCGACCGCGGATCCCAGAAGTATAAAAACTGGATGGCCCGCAAGACGATCATTCGCGCCCATGGAATCATCCGTGCGCGCTTGAATCAGCCTGAGCCCCCAGAATCTGCGGGTGCTGTTTCGGCATCGTCGTCCCAGCCTGCCTCTTCCAAGAAGAGCAAACGGCGGCGGCGCAAGAAGGAAGAGCGTGCCCCGCCAGTTCTGCCACTATCCCGCACTCTCGGCGATTTCATGCCCCCGGAGATGGGGATCCCTCCTCGGATCCGCCCAGTGGTGAATGATTCGTCCGATGACAGTACTGGGTACGCTTCGGTTAATACCGTCGAGCTGGTAAATCCCTTTTCGGTTCCCGACGTTGAAGAACACCAGGTGGACCTCCCTAGTGTCCCCGGTCGTCGCCACCGTCGGAGGAGCCGCAACAACAGGAGTCGCCGGGGCACAGCAGTTGGTACCTCCAGCCAGGCCATGCACGCCACTGAGACCAGGCAGCAGGCTCAAAACCGAGCACAGCATGCGCAGCCCCCCCATCCGGGGGTGACGGATTCGCCTCCGCCACTGTTTGTGGTATGGGATCAGGTAGAACCACCTCAGCCGCGTCGCGATCAGCTCCGCCCTGCCACGAGTCCATCCCGACCTCCTGACCCCAGTACGGTGACCATTTCCCGGGCTTCAACCAATGAACAGCGAGATGCGCCAAGCACCAGTCGGTCGCCGGCCCAACCGGCAAGGCCCGTCATGCTTCCAACCGCAGAGCAACCTCCTGCAACCAGGGGCTCGCACTTGGCCAAAAAGTATGATGTCCTGAAGCACTTGGCCGACATCCCAGCGAGACTCTCCATCCTTGAGGCTCTGCGCATGTCATCTGAGATGCGCGAGGCACTCGCTGAATCCCTGAAGAGCCCCCTCCAGTTTGAGACAGAGGTTGCGGCTGCAGAGGCCTTTCACGCCGAAACGATTGAGGACGCCGAATGCCAGGCAGTTATCTCGTTTTCTGTTAAGGATGAAGACCCTCCTATACAGGGGCACATTCATCCGCTGTATGTTACCGGCCAGTTCAATGGCCTTGAAGTCCGGCGCTGTCTTGTCGACACGGGGTCCGGGATTAACCTGATTCCCACTCGGACGCTCCGGAGATTGGGGTTGTCTGAGGATGACTTGATTCCCTCCGACCTCAGGATCCAGGGGTACGACCGCACCGAGCAAACCCCGGTCGGCAAGATACATTTGAAGACCCAGTTCGGTGATTTGGTTGCCAACACCGAATTCATGGTAGTCTCTCAAGACACTGCGTACAACGCATTGATGGGCAGGCCCTGGCTCCACCTTCATGCGTCGGTTCCCTCGTCATACCACTAATGCCTCAAATACTCCCTTAATGGTCGAGTAGGCGTGCTTCAGGGAGATGCCTCTCCTTTGGCCTCATGTGAAGCCTGCTATCTGGACGCGGACTATTACAAGAGAAAGGATAAGCAGATCCTGGCAGGTGAGGTCGAGCCTGTCGCTGTTGCAAGTGATCCCTGGGCAAGTTTGGATGACGCTTATGTCCTCCTGATTCAACGGTTGGATGTAACCATGGTCTCGACGGCTTGTGAGTCTCCTGATGAGATGACCGCGACCGCCCATGCCAGCACTAGCGGCCCAGTAGGATCTGGTAGCCCCAATGCAGTTGTCAACGCAGCCTCTCCCGTGGACGATCCCTCCCCGAGTGGAGAGGACGTGGAAGATGCACCCCCAGCCTTTGAGGAGGGCATCTCCGCCACGGTCGATGAGTTAGTACAAGTGAACCTTGGAACCGAAGCAGATCCGAGACCCACATTGCTCAGTGCCGCCATGCCCTCTGAGGAGCGGCAGCAGTACGTGGACTTTCTCAGGCAGCACCGCGATGTGTTCGCTTGGGGGTATGACGAGATGCCGGGGCTAGATCCTCAGGTAGCCGTCCACCGCCTTGGTCTCCCGACGAACCATCGCGGGTTCAAGCAGCCTCCCAGGAAGATGCACCCATTCCACGGTGCCATGGTTGAGGCCGAAGTTGACAAGCTTATCAAAGCCAACTTCGTGAGGGAAGTCCAGTACCCCAAATGGCTGGCCAACATTGTGCCGGTCAGGAAGAAGAACGGGCAGATCAGAGTCTGCATCGACTTCCGCGATCTCAACCGCCACTGTCCGAAGGATGATTTTCCCCTTCCAGTGACAGAGCTGTTGATTGATGCCACGGCAGGGTTCCAAGCCCTCTCCTTCATGGATGGATACTCCGGATATAACCAAATTCGGATGGCCCCTGAGGATGAGGAGTTCACTGCCTTCAGGGCCCCCCAAGGTACCTTTTGTTACCGGGTCATGCCTTTCGGCCTGAAGAATGCAGGTGCCACCTATCAACGGGCGATGCACCGCATATTCAAGCCAATCCTCGGCACACTCGTGGAATGCTACGTCGACGACTTGGTAGTCAAATCGCGCCAGCGTCAGGACCATCTCAAAGATCTTGAGAAAGTGTTCGGCTTCCTCCGGTCTCGCTGCCTGAAGATGAACCCGTTGAAGTGTGCCTTCGGGGTCACCTCCGGAAAGTTCCTTGGATTTTTGGTAAGATACCGGGGTATTGAGATCGACCCAGAGAAGATCAGGGTGATTAGCCAGATGCCTCCCCCAGGTAACATCCGGGAACTGCAGGGGTTCCAAGGCCACTTAGCCTATATACGCCGATTCATCGCGAATCTGGCCGGCAAGTGTAAGCCCTTTTCTCGGCTCATGAAGAAAGGTGCCACCTATGTATGGGATAAAGAGTGTCAGACCGCTTTCGAGGAAATCAAGCAGTACCTGCTGCAACCTCCGGTTCTGATGCCGCCTGTATCCGGGAAGCCGTTGGTCCTCTATGTGACCGCCCTGGAACGGTCCCTGGGTGCCCTTCTCGCCCAGAAGAACAACGAGGGAACAGAGAATAGCCTCTATTACCTCATTCGCATGCTCCTCGATGCGGAAGTTAGGTATTCCCCCATCGAGAAGAGCTGCCTGGCGCTCGTATTTGCCGTACAGAAATTACGGCACTACTTGCAGCACCTTGAGGTACGGTTGGTTTCTCGGGTAGACCCGTTGAAATATATCCTGAGCCGGCCCATGTTGACTGGCCATCTAGCGCGGTGGGCTGTGATTCTCCAGCAGTTCGACATCATGTATGTGTCTCAGAAGGCCATCAAAGGGAAAGCATTGGCAGACTTTATGGCTGCTCACCCAACCTCCGCGGATCAGCCGCTGGATCTAGGCTTTCCTGATGAGGCCATTCTCTCGGTCGATCATGCCGGTCCATGCTGGCAGATGCACTTTGACGGTGCCTCTCGGAGCCCCACCGGTAGAATACTTGATAATCCTAAGCTCAACAGAGTGGGTTTGGGTATCGTCTTCATTACCCTGGAGAAAGTCGTGCTTCCATAATCTTTCCTGTTGTCAGAGGGTTGTACCAACAATGAGGCGGAATACCATGCCCTCATCACCGGCCTCGAGTTAGCTCTCGAGATCGACGTGCCCCATCTGTGTGTGAAAGGGGACTCCGAGTTGGTTTTTAAGCAGATCAATGGAGACTATGTTGTCAGGAAGCCGGAACTTGTGCCACTGCTGGAGTGCACCCTCCTTCTGATGGCCCGGTTCCCTTCTCGGCCAGAGATTGTCCATATTCCCCGGTCGTAGAACGGTCGAGCAGATGCTTTGGACAGCCTTGCTGCGTCACTTGCAGAGCCTGAATAGGATAACCTGACCGTCCGCGTGATGCGCCGCAGGCTCATCACTCCCGTTGTCCCGGAGGGAGATCGCGACCCGTTGGTAAGTAATCTCACCACGGTTGCCCCTGTGCCCGGAGCCCCGAGTACCCCAGATATGGCAGTCGAACCAGCCCCTGATTGGAGGACGCCTTTGGTTGAGTACCTCCAACATGGCATTCTCCCGCCGGATCGGGCCGAGCGCGAGCGAGTTCGACGCCGCACATCGCAGTTTGTCCTCAAGAGTAGTCCCGGCCTGGAGCAGATCCTCTACAGACGCGGATTTGATGGTGTTCTCCTCTGTTGCCTTCAGGGAGTTGAGATCCCACGAGTCATGCAAGAGGTTCATGCTGGTTCATGCGGCGCCCATCAAACTGGGCCGAAGCTGTCCCACCAGATTCGGAGGTTGGGATACTTCTGGCCCTCCATGATCCATGACTGCATCGAGTATGCCAGGAGGTGCCATGCGTGCCAGGTTCATGCGAACTTTGTGCATCAGCCACCGGAGCCTCTCCATACCACCAGGTATTCTTGGCCCTTTGCAGTCTGGGGGATGGACGTTGTGGGACCCTACCCGCCGGCGACGGCTCGCCAGTGCCGGTTCATTCTGACCGCCACAGACTTCTTCTCCAAATGGGCAGAGGCGATTCCGCTCAGAGAGGTCAAATCCTGTTCGATCGCTGACTTCGTGACCTCCAACATCATTCATCGATTTGGAGTGCCTCACGCTATCCTCACGGATAACGGAGCCAATTTCCGAGCAGCCGAGTTGAAGAAGTTGTACTCCAAATACAACATTCGCTCGAACCATACATCTCGCTATCATGCGCAGGCAAATGGGCAGATCGAGGCGTTTAACAAAACCCTCTCTAACATTCTGCAAAAGATGGTTGGTCAGAACAAGAAGAGTTGGCCGGACAAGCTCCCCAACGCCCTCTGGGCTTATCGGACGACGAGTCGCAATTCCACCCAGATGACCCCTTATTCCCTGGTGTATGGAGCTGAGGCCGTCCTGCCCATCGAGATCCAGTTATCGTCCTTGCGTACTGCGGTCTACGACCAGCAAGTGCCGGACAGAGCTGCTGAAGCCCGTCTAGTCGAGTTGGAAGCACTGGATGAGAATAGACTTCGCGCCTTGCACAACTTGGAGAGGCATCAAAGCAGAATGGCTCGAGCTTTCAATAAGAAGGTTCGCCTCCGCTCCTTCCTGCAGGGTGACCTAGTGCTAGCCCTAAGAGCGACAATGATCCCCGGCAGGAAGCCACCCAAGTTGGAGCCCAAGTGGGAGGGACCTCTTGTCGTCCATAAAGTTTATCCCAATGGCGCGTACTCCCTAGCGACTATGGATGGTGAGCGTGTCACTCCTCCCACCAACGCTAGGTTCCTCAAGCAGTACTTCGTCTGAGTGTACTACGTCCTGCACGACGTTAAACTGCATACGTCCAAGCTACACGACGTTAAACTGCCTAGCATATCGTCCGCGCTGTAAGACGTTAAACTGCCAAGTGTTTCGTCCAACATGACGTTAAACTGTACCTCGTCCAAGCTACAAGACGTTAAACTATTTAGCATTCGTCCAACATGACGTTAAACTGTACTACGTCCGAGCTACAAGACGTTAAACTGTTCAGCATTCGTCCTGCATGACGTTAAACTGCCTCTCGAGAACTACGTGCGGCTTGATTCCCATCCTTATGGGATACGTAGGACCGCCTGAACATTCATGTTTCAGGCCCAGCCCCATCCTTCGGGAATTTCCATCCCATCTTGGGCCCTTGGCCCAGTTTCCCCCGGGTGTGCGGCGTATGGTGTGAGCGCGAGGCTATGCCCTCATTCACGTCGGTTTGCTCGTCACGCTGTACGCCCCCCCACGTTTGGGGATGCCTTCTGCTCCCCCCTTTTTTCTCTTTTCGTCCTGCATGACGTTAAACTGCCCCTAAAGAACTACGTGCGGCTTGATTCCCATCCTTATGGGATACGTAGGACCGCCTGAACATTCATGTTTCAGGCCCAGCCCCATTTCTCGGGAATCTCTATCCCGCGTTGGGCCTCTGGCCCCAGTTCCCCTTTTTTTGTGCGAGGCGTGTGGCGTGAGCGGGGGATTATGTCCTCGTTCACGTTGGTCTGCTGGCCGCGCCATACGCCTCCCCCGTGTGTGGGACTACCTCACACCCCTCATCGTCCTTCATGACGTTAAACTGCCCCTTAAGAACTACGTACGACTTGATTCCCATCCTTATGGGATACGTAGGACCGCCTGGACGCTTGTGTCTCAGGTCCAGCCCCGTCTCTTGGTTGATCACGGGGATCTACCGTCTTTGGGTTGCTCTCAGGGTGAGTCCTCCGACCCTTTCCGGTGATCTGTTAACATGTTTTGGGTACTTTGGTCTATGACCCGTAGTGTCGGATGCAATCCCGGCAAGTCCCGTGTTGCTTGTCGGGCCGCGCGTTTCCTCTTGTTCGAGCCTTCACTCAAAGGGATCCTCGTTAGCGGTTTGGACACAATGCCTCAGTGCTCTCCTACCGCTCCGGGTCGATTTACCGGTGAGTCCTGGGCTGCAAATCGATATGAATCCTGCGATTGACCGGTTGATGCTCGTTTGCTTGCCCAGTTCTGGGCTGACGCGATCGGATGTTGTGTTGCGAATATGGTCAGCGACATCCTTGATCGCCATGTCGGCTCTTTTATGCTTCGAACATTGGTTGCACAGTCCTCATCACACTCCGCCTTTGTGCGTTGTAGTGGAATCTCGACACTCTCTTCATACTGACCTTCAGTACACCTTTACACGTTAGGCAGGCCAACCAGGATAATGGTGTCTGTCGAGGCTCCCACGATCTGAGCACCAAGGGTATATGCTGATGTCCTCCCTAAGGGTCGTGTATAGCTGGACCCTCGTCCCCATAAGGAGGAAGGAGTCGCCCGAACAATCGCGTTTTGGGCCCAGTATATCTGGAGGCTAGCATCTCTGCCCCTCGGGTGATGGACATACGCAGGCCCCTATCCCAAGATCGTTCTCCTGGAATCGTGCGTGACTGCAGGGCTGGGTATGTTCCCACCTCCGCTGAGTCCGCCGTATCGCGATAAGCGGATTCCTACATGGTCCGAACCACACGACCTTAAACTGTGTTGTCTGGTCCTACCACACGACCGTAAACTGTGATCGTCTTGGCCGCCCGACGAGAAACGGCACTGCATCGTGATGTTCTCCTCAGGGGACACTCACGTTGGGCGCTGGTTAATAACCACGCCATTCATCAATGCCTTTCATGTCTTGATTATTGTGGCAACGCCAGGGATTCCTTAATCACAGGCATGTCGCTGCACGAAAAACCATCCATCTTTAAGGAAAAACAAGAAATATCAAATACCGCTTCTTCTGTGTGTGAGGGTCAGACCCGCACCCTTCCCCGCGCTGGTGCCCGATTGTGTTGCGCCGCACTTCAAGAACTACGTGTGGCTTGATTCCCATCCTCATGGGATACGTAGGAACGCCCGGATGTTTGAAACTTCGGGTCCAGCCCCCACCTCTTAAAGATTCCCCCCTTCTCTGGGGAGTCCGCCGCCTTCAGGCCACCCTCAAGGCGTGTCCCTCGACCCCTTGCAGTGGTCCACTGGTGTCAAGAGTACTCTGGTTTATTGCCAGGAGGGTCAGGATTAGCTTGGTCAGGTTCCTTCCATTTTCAGGCTTCGTGCTCCCTTTCATTCGGACCCATCGCCTACGCCCTGGGTGGAGCCCCCGTGAACGGTTTGGACACAATGCCTCAGTGCTCTCCCACCGACTCGGGCTGGTGCCCCCAATGGCCTCGGGCAGCAAATCGATATGAATCCTGCGATTGAGCGGTCGATGCTCGTTTTCTGCCTCATTCCATCAACGGTTAGTGCGATATTGATGCTGCTCTTCCGCCACGGTTGACAGTACTCCCATATCGTTATGTCGGTGCCCCCAGTCCTTGAGTGAATGGCCGCATGATTCACATCACATTTTCCACCTCCCATTCTGACCAGGAAAAATCTCGACACTCTTGACACTATTCCCCAGTGCATCTTCGCATATCCAGGGGATAGGACCACGATGCGGCGTACTTTGAGGTTCTTATGGTCCGAGCTCTAAGACCTTAAACTAAGATCTCCCCCTATGGTCCGAGCTCTAAGACCTTAAACTAAGATCTACCCCTATGGTCCGAGCTCTACGACCCTAAACTAAGATCTCCCCAAACGGGGTTTTGCGTCCTGCATGACGGTAAACTGCACTCGCAGAACTACGTATGGCTTGATCTCCAGCCTGATGGAGTACGTAGGAACGCCCGGGCATTTCGACTCGGGTCCAGCCTCAGGGATCGCCAAGTCCCGCCCCTCCTCGTCGCCGGCCGTCTGGCCTGACTTCGGGTAAAGTGGCGCAGTTGTGATATTCTCCCCGATTCAGCTCGGGATGCCCCATCGCAATGATGGGAAGCGACGGTTTCCTCGTCAAAGAGGTTCTGTCTGAGAATTGGGGTGGTTCACGGCCAGATTAGTGCATCCGCCTAATACGCTTTCCCCACGGTGGCGCAATTTTGAGAGCGTTGGATTCTATCCGAACAAATCATCACTTCGCCCCACGCTTCGCATGCCCTGTTGATCTGGATTTCCACCCTTGTGCCTGAAGGAACCCCCAAAGCGGCATTGATGATGACATGTGATCCGCCTCCTGCAATATGGATGATGACCTTCGGTCCGTCTATCGCAGTAGTATGGTTGATTGATCCATTGTCCGCTTGCCGTCTTGGGCATTTCCTGGAAGGCCAACCGTTGTGGATTTCTGAATCCGGGACGCGCGATTCACCCTTTCTCATTTCCCTATGTTCGGATAAAATCTCAACGCCCCTAGAATTGTCATGCTCGTGTGTCGGAACAAGTTGGGGGGATAATACATTGATTAGGCTTGAGGTCTCCTTTCCTAGGAATGACCTCCCTCTTTTCTCTAGAAATCCAGGCCCAATTGCGGATGCCTGAAGCTTGGTTAACGCTCCCGCAAGACAATGAATTGTGGTCGAGCATGTTAAACCAAAAGATGCAGATAAATATGGTGATTCATACAAATGGATCGAAATATTGAGTAGCGGAAGCAAATGTTTTGGGAATGGAAAAAACAAAGCCCTTAGGGATTAGCGTGCCGGATAAGTCTTTCTAACGCTGCTACCCTTTGGCTGGTGGCCTCCAGAGCTGCTTCTCGCTCTCTGCGTGCCCTCTCCTCGTCGGCGGTCGCAGCACGCAGTTCGTCGATTCTGGCCTTTGCACGCTTCCGCTCGACTTGAATTGTGACCATCTGTTGGCCCGCCTCCGTCAGCTGCACCTGGGCGTCAACCAGCTGGGCTGCTAGTTGCTCTACAAGCTCGGTACACGCTGCGACGAAGGCCTCCTTCTCTGCCGCCTGCCCTTCGAGACGCCTGACTTCCTGCTCCACCACGAGGAGCGCCCGCGTGCTCTCCGACATGTCCCGACATTGTGCGACGTCGGTACGCCGGCGGCTCTCGCGCATCTTTTCGGCCATGAAATCACGGACCGTCAGATGGAGGCGTTGAGCATCAGCTCCCCCGGCACACAGGAAGCGCAGCCAGGTTTGGAGTGATCCCATGCGCCCCAGCCACTCCGATGGGTCTCGCTTGAGGAAGCGCTGGATGCACTTCCACCCCCTTCGGTGCGCTATCCGGCTCTCCTCGACCGCCTCCGCGTCCGAGTCGTCCATCTCCTCGGGGTCGGCAGGCTGGTATGCAGGGAAGGCAGCCAGCAGGTCTGCTGCAGGGTCCGCCCTTGGGATGTCCTCATGGGGGATAGGTTCCCCAACATCTGGGCGACCTTCTTCTCTCTCCCCAGCGGCGTTGACACCCTCGTCAGCCCCCGACCTCTCTCCGATGTCAGCACCGCCGACGTCCGTAGCCCCTTGATCAGCAGTTGGTGGGGCCGGCTCGGTGTGGGAAGTCTGTTCCGGAGCAGGCGGCATGTCTGCCACCGGTCCACTCGTGGATGGCCCGGGTTCGGCAACCCGACGAGCCTCCAGCATTGAGATCACTGCGCAGGGCATGCCGTGGTTAGTCACGGATCGTCAACGGCAAGCACCAGCAGTAAAGTAAGGAGACTTACGGGAGTTCAGAGTGTCATCTTCCGCTATCCCGGCCGCCGCAGAAGCAATTACAGCAGGGGACCCCTTAGCGCTTGTCAGTTCAATGATGGGTGTCTGGCCCCCGCCTTGTCCTGCTGGCGCCTCTCCTACTCCCGCTGAGGACGCCTGACCAACATCCGTGTGCTCCTGAGAAAGATGGAGAAATGGGTTAGAAGCAGCATAAGAGAATGGATGAAGCAGGTTGAGTAGGGATAGAAGCGGACCTCGAGGAGCTCAGTGACATCAACATTGTCAGAGCCGGCCACCTCGCCACTCTCCCGCGGGCTCCCCTGATGGGATCTTCCCTCGGAGCCTTCATCCTCCCCCATCTCCTCCTCTTCCTCGGAGTCGTTGCTGCTGTCATCTTCCGACGGCGGCATCTGTTCTGGAGCGGGTTATAGACCGAGCATCACCTTCACCAGAAGGGATGGCTCCGCACGCTGACCACGTTGGCGCGCGTACTCGTCCATGGCCGTCAGATACGCATACTGCCGGTTGAAGTCCACCATGTCGGCGATATGGAGGCGCCCGACCTCTGGCAGATGGATTCCTTCTCTAAGTATCTTTCGCCAGATGGCGTCGGTCCCCAGTGACTGCCGCAGGGTCATCCAGGCCGACCACAGCGCCGGGAAGACTGCATCATGGGAGGGTTCGAGCAGACGCCTTACCTGCTTCCCGGGCCGCTCCCCGACCGCCGCATGTGCCCCCTCTCTGGGCGCTGAAGTCGTGGAGGCAGCTTGCGATGTGCCCGCCGCCGATGTCCCTGCCCGCGCCGGCTCCGCTGCTTGGCGCGCCTCCGTTCTCCCCCGTGTGGCGGCGCCTCGCCTCCTTCCTTGACGCCCGGTCTCCGCACGGGTGACTTCGAGCCGCCGAACTGGCTTCCGTAAAAGCCCCTCGGGGTACGCGATGGCCCAGTGTTCGGCGTACTCGGTTGCCAAGCCTGCGTCGACCCCGGTAGGAGGGAGAGTGATGACGTCGCCAGAGCCAAAGGCGACAAACATCAGCCACATCTGGTGAAGGACGCCAGGGTTCGTCTCCTCCCGGACAGCAGTGAATACCCTCTTCGGCATCCGTTGAAGGCACCCGAACTGCCTGGCGAACCGGGTTGGCACGTAGGGCTCGCAGATCACCTTCCCGTCGATCCGAGCCACGAGCACCCCGCCCCGCATGTTCAGGAAGTACTCGTGCTGCTCCAGCGGACCCTGCCCGTTGTCGATCATTTGGCCAACGGGAGTGGGGAACGGGCTGAAGTTGAAATTGGCATGATTGCCAATCCGAATCCTCACGCCCTCTTCACTTAGGGTCATCGGAGCGACCCCCGCAATGTTCAGCAGGGAGGGTCGCAGGCCGTTGCCCGGAGGAATGATGGCGTTCGGAAACGTGTACCCACCAAGGTGAGCAGCCACCCAGCCGTGGAAGAATTGAAAGGGCCCACAGATCCTTCGTGGCGACCCCCCTCGTGAGATGCGTCCCAGGATGGGGTACAGCTTAGCCAACACTGGGACCCCAAGGTTATATCTTTTGTTGGCGGCCATAGCGCCCGCCATCGCCAGTGTCACCGGGCGAACGCCCATTCTCGCGTCCCGCACTGGCAGGAGCCACCCACTCAGAAAGGCGGCCAGGAACGCCGCGTACCGGACATTTGGGTCCCAAGCCTCGATGACGCGGTACCCCCATGAGAGTTAGTCGCCCGTCTCCAGGACCCGCCAGTACGACCCGTTCCGGCTCCTCTGAGCCGCGGTCGGGCACCGCTTCCCCCTGCCTGGCATCTTGACCGCCGGGTCATGCTCCAAGAACTGGCCGAACCACTCCGTGTAGGCTATGTCCTTCTGGAAGTCCTTGATCCCGAGCCGCTGCGTAGCCAGGTCAAGCAGATGCCAGGTCAGAATGGGAGTCCGTGACCTGTCTTCCCAGGTGTTCTTCGGAGGCAGGAACTCATCGTACTGGTAACCCTCCAGCGGGATACCTCCGATGCAGTGGATGTCCCAGAGACCGATGCCGACCTCCCCATGGTGAAGATGGAAGGTGTTGGTATCCGGGGACCAGCGGGAGAACAGCTCCGGCCCGAGCTCGGACTTCTGGTAGAAGTGGAACTGCGACGTCCACACCGCCTCAAACAGGTCGATGTACCGCAGCTCCTCCGTGAAGTGATCGCAAGTGTGGCGTACCCAGAACGCCCAGGCCCACTCACTGGTGAAATTGCCCCCAGATCGCAAGTCCCAGTCCTTCAGCCAGCCCTTGGTGTCGTCGGTGACACTCTGGCGATATATGCTCGAGTAGAGGGCTGGAGAGTTCTCCGCAGTAGGCTCACTTCCGACGATGGTTCGCGTCCTCGGGTTCAGGACATAGACATCTAAGTGTCTGGTCTCCCTAGCAGGATGCCCATTGTTGGTGATGTTATAGCGGGGAAGCTCGTCCTCCCGAGTCACCCAGGTCCGTGGCGCATCAACCTCGAACCCTGGCACCGGAACCTCATCTAGGATGCCGAAGTTCCAGAGCGTCAGGTTGTCTGACAGTGGATATGTCTTCTGGGCTGGCGTCAGCAAGTCGAACAAGGATTGATTGTTGGAAACAATCTCCTTGGCTCCGTAGACCTCCTCGTTCGTCGCCATCTCAGCTCTGCGAGTGGCGGCATCCCCCTCATTTCCTTGATTCGCGGCCATCTCAGAAGCTTCGGGAGTCGTGCAGGTAAAGGGATGAAGCGTGCGGGAGCGGACGAGGCTGGTAGAGAAGTTTGAGAGTTGGCGCGCAATCCTAGTAGACGGCGCGTAATCGGGAAGTCCGTCGCGTAAAACCCCGGGTGTTCGTGCAAAAGCAGGCCGAATTCCGGACAGGTTTGCGCGACGAGCGGGCGAATTCCGCGCCGGAAAAGGCAATTTCGCGCACGAGAGCTTAGAGGCTTATCGCGCGGAAGGCCAGTGTACGGTGCGGGGGACCCAGGGCCCCTATTTATAGGTGAGGCCCGGGTCCGCGCTGCGCGGAAAGCGCTTTGCGCGACCGCGACAGCAAAGTTCGCGCCCGATGCCCTTTTTTGCGTGCCACCGTCCCGCGCCACCCAGGACTTCGGCATTCCGGCGTCTCCCTCGGAACCCGATCGTTGCGACCTCTCGCCGATCAGATTTTGAGGGGGGGCTTTTGTAGACGCCAGAAAAGTCCGTTGTTCCCAAACAAAGCTCCGGATGCGGAAAGCGAGGTCATATTTGGAGTCGGAAGCAAGTTTCGGAGGGCCCGGAGGTCTTGCACGGAATTTTGGAGGCCCGCGCGCAAAGTTGATGAGCCGCGCGCAAACCTCCCGGGATGCGCGCAATGCGCTGGACCGGCGCGCAATTTTGCGCGCCCGTGGCCCGCGCGACTCCCTTGCGCGCCGGGCCTGATTCCGCGCCCGCGAAGAGAATTTCGCGCCCGCGGACCGGATTCCGCGCCAGGGGTTGCCTATAAATATAAGGCGACCCTCGACGTTTTGAAGGTTGCCAGAATTCGAAAGGGATCTCGTGCGCGCAATCCAACCCCTTCCGCGCGCAATGCCGATCTTCAGGTAACCTCTTTTCTTTCGCGCAAGAAAGCCTCGGGGTTCGCCTTCGCGCGCAATCCCATTGGCTCCTTTACTTTGAATAACCCTTCACTCAAAGGCATTTGCGCGCAAAAGAAGCCTCTTGCGTGCAATTGCCCCTGGGTGCGCGCAATCCAACCTGATTGCGCGCACCCCCCATTTTCAAAGTGTCCATTCATTAAAGAATGAGCCGTTGCCCCCGTGCGCTATCCGAAGCCCGGTGCGCGCAATCTCTATCATTCGCGCGCAAAGTGCTGGCCCAATTGCGCGCCAGCCCGTCCATTTGCGCGCCGACCCGCGGTATTGCGTGCAAAGCTCCTCTTTTGCGCGCAAACCGCCAGGGTCGCCCCCTTTGACCCCCTGAGGGTACCCGCCTGCGTGGCGCCCGATGACCTTCATCCCGGGTGCCCGCAACGTGCGTTGTCTTCCCGTGCGGCCCTCCAGGCCTGCGCGAAGTGACACGGACCCATTAGGCGGCAGCATACGTCCAACATGACGTTAAACTATGCCACGTCCGCGCTGCAAGACGTTAAACTGCCAGGCTTTTACGTCCCGCACGATGTTAAACTGCACCATCGTCCACGCGACAAGACGTTAAACTGCCAAGCACCTTCGTCCTCAACACACGACGTTAAACTGTACTTCGTCCGGCGAGACGTTAAACCGTCCGCTTCATCCTCAACACATGACGTTAAACTGTACTTCGTCCGGCAAGACGTTAAACCGTCCGCTTCACCCGATCTCGTGCCTCGCACGCAGGGTCCTCCCGGTTTGGATGTGGCCCCCACCCGCTCGTTTCTGCAGGGATGTCGGGATTAGAGTGGCCTTCGCCCACGGGGGTAGAGTGTTGCAAACAGAACGAACTACGTGGACTTTGATCCCTATCTTCTAAACAGGGTACGTAGGAAGCCTCTCCGAGGTTCAAGCCCACCACCTGGTCGTCCCGGTCGTATTTACGTCGGTTCGTCCATCAGTGGACCCCTCCCGGGTTCACACTTGCGTTGATTCACCTATGAATCCGCCTCTGTGGGGGAATGCACGTGTGTATCTCCATTGTGCTTCCCCACGTCCTCGATCTCTTCGTGAGTCGGCTTGCCAACGTCCAGCATGACGTACAACTGTGATCCACCCGGTCGTTCCATCCCCCTCTGTGCGAGGTGGTTCGGTTCAATCCTTCTCCAGGCAGCCTCGATCTCTTCATGAGTCGGCTTGCCAACGTCCAGCATGACGTAAAACTGTGATCCACCCGGCCGTTCCATCCCCCTCTGTGCGAGGTGGTTCGGTTCAATCCTCCGCCCGGCGGCCTCGATCTCTTTGTGAGTCGGCTTGTCGACGTCCAGCATGACGTTAAACTGTATATCCGAACTACGCTGACTTTGATCCGCGCTAATGCACGGTACGTAGGTAGCCCCTACGGGGTCCAAGCTCTTCACTCCATCATCCACCCTGATCCTTACCCGGGCCGCCACATCCCGGTGGGGTCATGCCATTTCATTCCACTCCACTTCACTCGGGAAGCCGCCCATGTGCTGGCCCCAGCGTCGGAGGTTCCCCGCAAGGGGTTCTGACATCTGATCCACTCCTCGTGTTGATCAGTCTGATGCCGTCCCTGCTGGACGTTAAACTCGCGGCATACCCCGTGTTAAACATGGGAAGCTGAGGAAAACCTCAGGTAACACAGTTCCCTGCACCCAGTGCGGGATGCCTTAGGCCATCACGCCTTCGAGGAGCCCTATTAGGGACGGAAGGCAGACATGCAGAGGCGCAGTGTTAAGACACGCCCCCAACACCCAGAGCCACCCGGTCTCCTCACCGCAGGTTGCTGCCCCGACCAGACTCCTTGGAGCATCCGGGCGGAAGCAGCGTAATTAACCGGTGTCCATGGAGACATGGTGCCGGGAATGAGATTCACGAACATTCTTAAATCTATGAGGGAGACCCGGATTAGGCGACGAGTTCCGAGGAGACGTCCATGGAAGGAGGAGCCGACATCCCATCATCCCGGTTTCGATCAAGGAGCAGGCTCCCCTGAATAAGGGACGAATGTCGCCCGCCCTTGGAAATCGGGACTGCGGGACCACAAGCCGCGCGCCCATCCCCTCGGGTTGACGGGTGCACGCGCGAACGCGTCCTGGCGGAACAGCGTAACCCGACGCACATCCGCACCGAAACAATGTCAACAACTCATGAAGCCTAAGAAGATAGTTAATGAACTCCATGTTGAATGTGATGTGGAGTGGCAACTTGACTACAGTGATCCTCTACAAGGGAAATAGGGGAAGGTAGAACTTCCCCATGGCGAGTTGCCTCTGGCTGACCCCTGACCATCCTAACCATATAGACGTGACCGAAGCTGGAGCATAGGGCAATAGGGAGAGGTATGTATTACCAAATACATCTAAGTGGAACGATAATCCTCAGGACCTAGATCAGTTTCCCCCTGCCACTCCACAGTTAGTTCCCCCAGCTTTCTTGTAGGTTATCCCACCAGCTGCTCCATGAGCTGATGGGCCTGCTTATCATGTTGAAGAACCTAAAAATGAAATGGTGCTCAAGAATCCTATTAAAGAGTGGAATCCCCATCTAGATGATCTAATAGTAGCTCTAATCACCCACCTCAAGGCTTTGAAAACCCGATAGTTTGAAATTCCACTTGATGGAATCCATATCTGGCATGGGTGGATGATATGCCAGCAACCCCCAGTTTCGAGAACCCTATATTTTCCCCATTTAATGGGATGGGTGATCTGCTACAACATATTTCCCACTTCATCTCAAGATGTGGACCCTTGTAGGGAACTGCAGCACAGTAAGAGGACACCAAACTCTGGTGTTTCATATAAACATTGGATGGGCAGGTGTATTTCTGGTATAACCAGCAACCCATTGGGTAATTATCCAGATGGGAAGATCTTCGTAAGTAGTTTATTTACCAGTTCAACTCCACCACACAGAAGATGAGTATTTTATACCTCTTAAAGTGAAAGTAGGGGCCTGAAGAGCACGTTGAAGACTTTGTCGCCTGGTGGAAAGACCTCAATTACTCCCGGGATATGCCGCTGACTAATGAATAACTGCTAAAAATGTGTGTGGGGAATGTCAAAACTAAAGTTTTCCCCTATCCCACCACATGGAATTACCATGACGATTTTGGGAATTCTATGATAACGTCCAACGCCTAGAGGTATCCTTGAAATTGATTAATCAGGCACATCGGTTGCCTCCTACAGTTTCCATGAGAAGAGTCACAAAGGCTGAGCCTGCTCTGGTAGTACATATAGAGGCACCCCAATAGTTGGAGTTGTTACTAGTGGAGACACCTCTATAGCCTCACAGAGGCCCGCCACCTTAGCAATAGCCTCCGACCCAGCAGCTGCCACCTCAAAATTTGTAGGCAACCTCATGTAACACACTTCCAGCACCTAGGTGAGATAACCAGGTTCCACCTCCTTGATAGTCTCCTTCATCCACTCATCAAGGCCAAGATCCCAGAGCCCTCTTTATGGATAAGAGGAATTGGACCTACTCATTCAATGAGGCTCAGGTCCCTTATTATTTCTGAAATTTCTTCAAATAGGGAATTCTATGGTTTCTAGAATGTAGGAGGCCCAAAGAGTTGGATCTCATTGATCACCCTAAATACGGCCCCTATCACCAAATCCTGGGGAACACCGTCATAAAAAATTATTTCTTTAAATATTGGATTCAAAACGAGGTTTATATAAACATAGTCATGTTTGGAACAGCTCTGACATAGGTGGCATGTGTTTTCATGAATCCAGAAATCATTAGTGACAATGAGGGTGAGTGGAATTACGTTCTTAACTGTGGGTCTCAAAAATTTCATAACTAGATGGCTCAAAAGATATCCACCCATTCCCATGTTAGTATCCGTGCATGTCTGAATCAACCCAAGCCTTCAGATGTTTTTACATCATCTGCATCCAATACTTCTGCATCGATGTCTCTGCCTTCCTCTTCCCAGAAGAGCCAGTGTCAACGGCACAAGGGAAAACAAATCCCCCCCCCATAGAAACTGTCGTCATCCTGTAAAACATCATTCCCCCAAAGATGGATATTACCCCTAGAATTAGTTTGGCGGTGGAGGATTCTTCAAGTGATGGCCAAGGGTATGCTTAGGTTAACACCATGTAGCTGGTGAATCATTATATGGTTTCGGATGAAGAGGAGCACCTTATAGATCCTCCTAACATCCCCAAAAAACACCTGCATCGATAGTGTCGTAATTATATGAATCGTCATAATTCTTCTATCAGTGCTTCCATCCCAGATGTGTATGCCACTGAAACCAAAAAATAGGCCCAGCATAGAGCTAAGCATGCACAAACTTCTTATATTTTTTTCACCAGATTTTCCTTCACAAATGTTTGTGCTTCTTGATCAGGCCAATCCACCACATTCATTCTACAAACAGCCGCGTTCTATTGAAAATCATCCTTATTCATTGATCCCTCAACCAGTAGCCATTTTATTCATTTTGGGTAGTGAACAGTGGGATATTCCCAGCACCAGTCGGCCGCTAGTACAACCAAAAGGGCCCGTCATACCACATTCTATGGAAGAAACTCTCGTAAGTAGAATTTCCTACTTGTCCTGGAAGTATAATATCCTTAAGAATTTTTTCATCATTAATATGAGACTCTCTATCTTTTGGGATCTTTTCCTATCAACGGATATGCATGAAGCCCTTTCCAAGGATTCAAGAATCGCCCCCTAGTTTGAGATGAAGGTATCAGCCATAGAAGCTTCTCATGATGAGAAAACCAGGCATGTCGAATGCTAGGACATCATCTCTTTCCCTACAGAAGATGAAGGTTATCCCATACAGGGGCACATCCTCCCATTGTACATCACTGGACATATCAATGGTGTGGAGGTTCCTCATTGTCTTGTCAACATAGGCTATGGGATCAACCTTATCGCAAATCAGATACTTCGAAAAATGGGACTATTTGAGGATGATATGATTCTCTCTTACCTAAAAATTCAAGGTTATGATAGGATGGAACAGACACCAGTTAGAAATATCTTCCTGGAGACCCATTTTGATGGACTATTGTCCAACACTGAGTTTATGGTTGTCTCACGAGAGACCACATATATGGCATTGATCGAGTGGGGGTACTCCAAGGTGATGCATCTCCCTTTTCCTATTGTGAAGCTTGCTATATGGATACCGACTATTAAAAGAGAAAGGACAAGATGATCTAGGATAACGATGTTGAACATGCTACAACCGCAACTGACCCGTGGGAAGACCTAGATGATGCCTACATTTTTTCAATCCACTGATTGGAGGCTACGACCCTGGATCTTGGACAATGCATTGTTGTTTCTAGAACGAGGGGGAAGAACATTCCCATGTCTAAGGGATGCTGAAATATCACCTTGTATTCCTACACAAACCAATATCGGGTGATCCCAGAGCCTCATACTCCCATAAGGTATCTGGATGTCAACCCCATGGAAATGTCAATACATCATAATTGATTGTTTCATCAGGTTGGGATAAACCGTCTTAAGATGATGTGACACTATTTCTTTGAAATCATCAAAAATGGCCCCTTGGGTCGAATACTAGATGGGATCAGATCAACAACTTTCATCGCTATGGTTTCGGTAGCACAAGAATCTCCCAGTGTAGTGTCCATCACTGCTCAGGCTAGCACTAGTGTCATGTCAGGATCTGCTGACTCAGAGGAATCACCTCCTATCAGGGATCTTTCCTCTGTGAATGAAGAGGAGGATTTGGAGGATTCTTCTACCACCTCCTATCAGGGATCTTTCATCATGATGTGTTTTCCTAGAGTTATGACAAGATTCTAGGACAAGATCCTCAGGCCATCATCCACCACCTCATCCTTTTATAAAATCATCACAGGTTCAAACAGCCTCCCAAAAATATGCAACCTTCTCATGGTGCCTTGTTCGAGGCTGAGGTTGATAAGCTCATCAGATCCAACTTCATCAAGGAGGTCCAGCACCCCAGATGGTTAGCCAACATTTTTTCTATCAGTAAGAGGAATATAATGATCAGAGTCTATATCGGCTTCTATGATCACAATTGTCACTATCTGAAGGATTATTTTCCTCTTCTAGAAACAGATCTATTTATCTATGCCACCATTGGGTTCTAGGATATCTCATTCATGGATAGGTATTCCGGATATAATCAAGTCTGAATGGCCCCCAATATCAAATATTTTATGGCCTTCAGGGAACCAAAATGTACTTTTTTCTACCAGGTAATACCCTTTGGTCTAAAGAATGTTGGTTCCAACTATCTGTGTTCCATTAAATGCATATTTAAGCTAATCCTCAGGACAATTGTGGAGTGATATATAAACAATCTGGTGTTCAAGTATCGCCAGTTCTAGGACCATCTCAAATATCCCAAGAAAGTTGTCAGATTCCTCCAGTCCTACCATCTAAAGATGAACCCGTTGAAGTGCACCTTTGGGGTCACCTTCAGAAAGTTTCTCAGATTCATTTTTAGATATAGAAACATCAATATCAATCCGTATAAGATCAAGTCCATCAGCCAGATGTATCGTATGATCAATATCTAGGGGCATTGAGGCTTTCAAGGCCACTTGGCCTATATACGTCGATACATCGCAAATCTGGCTGGAAAGTGTACGCCCTTTTCCCTGATCATGATGAAATGTGTCGATTATTAGTGGTATGAGGAGTGTTAGACTACTTTCGAGGAAATCAAGAAGTACCTATTACAACCTCCTGTCCTGATGCCACTCATTTTCAAAAAGATTCTCGTCCTTTATGTAACCGCTCCAGAATGGTATCGCAGAACCCTTCTTGACCATATGAACAATGAGGGAATGGATAAAAATCGATACTATCTCTGACTCATTCTCCTCGATATAGAGACCAAATATTACTCTATCAAGAAGAGATTCATTACAGTCGTATTTGTAGTGCAAAAATTGTGACACTACTTGCAGCTCATGAGATACATATTGTTTCCCAAGTGGATTCATTGAAGTACCTTCCAAACTTCTCCATGTTAACAGGTCATCTAGCTTAGTGGGTAGTGATCCTCTAGTTGTTTGACATGAGGTTTGTTCCCTAGAAGGCCCTTAAGGGACATGTATTTTTAGACTTCCTTTCTACCCATCCAGCTCCCATGGACCAGTGTTTGGATATTGATTTTCGAGATGTGGCCATCCACTCAATAGATCAAGAAATTCCATGTTGGCAAATTCATTTTAATGGTTCTTCACGAAGACTTACCAGTAGAAGACTCAATGATCCCAGACTCTACAGAGTTGTCTTGGGTATCGTCTTCATCATGACAACACAAACTATTATTCTATATTTATTACTATTTTCAGAAGGTTGTAACAACAATGAGGTAGTGTATCAGGATCTCCTTACCAGTCACATGTTGGCCCTCTAGATCGATGTTCCCCACTTACATGTGAAAGGGGAATATGAACTAGTGATCAAACAGATCATTGGAGACGACGTTATCCGGATGCCGGAGCTCATGTTGCTATTGGAATGTGCCCTCTAGTTGATGGACCAGTTCCCATCATGGCACGATGTTACTCAAGTCCCTCAGTCCCAAAATGGTCGAGTTGACACCTTGGCTAGCTTTTGCCACCACTCTTCCGAAGCCTGATTGGGATGAGTTTATTATCCATGTAGCGCATTAGAGAGTCATCACTGTAGTTGTTCCAGATGATGATTATGGCCCTTAGTTAAGCCATCTTACCACTATTGACTCCACGTCAGGACCCACAGGTCCCCCTTTCAAAGTTTTGTAGGTGATTCTGAACTAGAGGACCCCCTTTAACAATTATCTCCAACACAGTAATCTACCAGCATATCGAGCCGAGCATGAGTGAATCGGACGGTGCACATTGTAGTTTACCCTCCGGAGAGGCCCCGGTCTTGGGAAGATACTATATAGGTGCAGGGTTGATGGGTTTCTCCTCCGTTGAATTCAAGGTGGAGATATTAATTAGGTTATGCAAGAGGTTCATGCCAGTTCCAACGGTGCTCATCAGACTGGGCCGAATCTATCTCATCAGATTCGGAGATTGGGATATTTTTGGCCCGCCATGATCCATGATTATATTGAGTTTTCCAAAAAAGTTTCATGCATGCCGAATCCATTCCAAATTTTTTTCATCGTCCACCAGAGCCTCTCTGCACTACCATGTACTCTTGGACCTTCGCGGTCTAGGGACTCAATGTCATGGGACCCTATCCACCGGTGACAGCCCGCTAGTGCAAGCTCATCCTAACTACTACAGATTTCTTCTCCAAGTGGGTAGAGGAAGTTCCACTCAAGGAGGTGAATGCACATTCTCTCATTTAATTTGTGAGATCTAATATCATATAAATATTTGGAGTTTGTCACACCATTCTCACCAATAACGACACCATCTTCAGGGCAGCTAAACCAAAGAATCTGTACACAAAGTACAACATCAATTCTAACCATACCACCCACTATCACGCACAAAAAAATGGGAATATCTTGACGTTCAACAAAACCATCCCTATCATTCTATAGAATATGGTTGGTTAGAACAAGAAAAGATGATCGAACAAGCTCCCCAATGCACTTTGGGCCTATCGGACAACGACTTTCAATTCCACTAAGGTGACCCCATATTCCCTACTGTAGGGGATGGAGATATTCCTACCCATATAGATTAAGTTACCATCATTGATCATAGTTTTATATGAGTATAATACTCCAGATAAATTGTTTGATGTCCTTCTGGCTGAACTGGAAGCACATTATGATAATAGGCTTTGTGCCCTTCACAATCTACAAGGGCATCCAAACAGGATAGGAAAATATTTCAACAACAAAATATGTATCCTCTCGACATTGTGTTGGACCTAATAGTTCTAATGATAACTGGTAGAAAACAACCCAAATTGGAACCCAAGTGCAAAGGACCTTAAATCATTCACAGGGTTCACCCCAATGGTGCATACTCCCTAGTTACCATGGATGGAGAGAGTATAACCTCTCCCACCAATTCCAAATTCCCCAAATAATAATTCTCTTTAGTAATATGGTCCTACATTACCATAAACTATGACACATTTACCGTATAATGTTAAAATTTGTGATTTTTCTGAGCTGAAGGACCTAAAACTATTCAACACTTGTCCTGCATGACATTAAACTACATGTCATCCCACATGATGTTAAAATTTATTTGATCTCACATGACCTTAAACTATTCTGCCCCGCATTATGTTAAACTCATTTGTCATCCAGCATTATGTTAAAACTAGATAGATAAATTGGAAAATAATTCAAGCTCTTTGACTATAAAATATGATCTACCATGTCCTTGCAACATGACATTAAACTGCACAATATTTCAAGAACAATGTATGTTTTGATTCCCATCCTCATGGGATACGTAGGAATTCTTGGACGTCTCGTCTTAGAGTCCATCCCCCAAATTCTTCTCTTTGACTAACCCCTTGGGTGTTGTTCTCTTGGAGGATTCCACATGGTGTTTTGTAAGATTCTTCGGCCCACTCATGTTGGGATTATGATGACCACACCATGTTCCCATCCTCTTTATTCTATCCTCGCACGTCCTCACCGCATGACTTTAAATTGCATGGACCCATCATGAACTATGTATGTATTGATTCCCACCCTCATGGGATACGTAAAAACGCACAAACATTTCATCTGTAGTCCTAGCCTCAAACTTCATGATCTCCCCTTGGGTCGAAACACATGGGGTGGGGTCGGGTTTTTCCTTCATTCACGTTGAGTTCATCATTACCACGCCATATATCCCTCTCCTTTGATATCTCCAACCTCTATCATCTTCTCACATGACGTTAAACCACATGGGAATATTCACGCTTCATGTATCCGCTTTATTTGGGTCTTTATCATATTTTTCATCTGATGGACCCCCCAAAAAGCATCGATGCTATGCCCCAAGGCTCTCATACCGTTTCAGGCCAATATCCCCTGAGGATTTTGAATGAAAATTTGATACAAATACCACATTGTGAATATGGTCAGTGGTGGATGCTCATTTATGGTTCCCACTTCTGGTCACATGATATGGATGTTGTGTTTATATTATGGTCAATAGCTATCTTCCATCGTTATCACCAACCCTGTATGTCCCAAATATTAGGTGCAGTGATTAATTTTCTCATGTTATCACTTCAAACATCATTCTACCTCAAACATGAGTGTTGGTATGGTCAGTATCAACCCTACCAGATCTCTTTCCTTTATTAATGTGCCCTCATATGCTAGGTAGAACCTGATCCCATTTCTTGTTTCCCACACTAAACCTTTCTTACTTCGTCTTAAGAAATTTGATAAGGAAATACACCCATAAAGGGTCACATATCTATGTTCCAATCCCTATGACCTTAAACTAAGATAAATACCATCCACACTGCTTGATGTTAAACTGAAAACTAGAAGAGACTTTCCATCTCGGGTCCCTTGGCAATTTCAACCCCCTGGCCCAAGTTATCATTTAGGATTGTGCATTGTGGTATGGACTCTAAGTACTCATTCTTTTCGGTCTATTTTTTCCACGACACACATGTCCCATTGATACATCCATCCATCATCCTTTCTACAAGATGTTAAACTACACATGTCATAGCACACTTTTTGCATCCCATCATTTGGGTTTCCATCATATTTCATGTCTTGAAGGACCCATGAACGACATGGATTCTAGGACCCAGGGCTCTCCTACCATTTTAGGAAAAAGTCGACAAGTATTTTGAATGGAAATTTGATACAAGTCCCGCATTGCAGATTTGGACAGCGGTAGACACTCATTGTTTTTTCTCATCCCTAGTCACACAATACACATACTATGTTGTAAACATGGTCAGCAGTTATCCTCGATCATTTTTTTCATTCTGTGTTCCCCCACATAGCAGGCACGATGATTCACCCTTTCCACCCATCTGTCCCACGTATATGACATTAAAATGGGCATCTACAGTCTGATCTCTATGAACATAAACTAATATCTACCACATCCTAGCTTCATGATGCTAAACTACACCACAACTCCCAGAACTATGTTTGGATTGATTCCCATCCTCATGGGATTTGTAAGAAAACCCGGAAATGTTTTCTTCAGGTCCACCACGGGTTCATTTATCCTTTCTCTCAGCCATTTGGCCTGAGTTATCTCTATTAATTATTAATTGTGTGGATTATGTGGGATAATTCCCTCATTTACATCAAGATATTCACCATTCCACACACATTACTCCTTGAGGTATCTCCCTCTTATCTTCGTCCTTGTCACATGATGTTAAACGACAAAACATCTTCCAGAACTAAGTGTGGCTTGATTTCCATCCTCATGGGATACGTAAGAGAGCTGAGACATTTAATCCCCAATCCCAGCCCTATTTATTACAAACCTCCACATATGTTGGGCCCCCGGGCCTGAGTTCCTCGGTAGGAGGTATGTGGTGTGGTATGGTCTTATGTCTTCATTCAGGTCGGGTGTGTAACAACCACACCACGTACCTATCCCTCTTGATATCTCTTCCTACTATCATTCTCCACTCATATTTTCGAGTCGATTTCTCTTGAATTGGGCCCCCAACCCTCTTTGGTAGTTCACCAATGTTCCTAGGATCACTCTAGATCAGGACCAAGAGTTTTGGATTCTACATAGACATGTTTTCACCCATTTTCATGCTTCATGTTCCCCTTCATTATGGATTTCATAATCATTCACATTTGAGAGGACCCTTAAATGGAATGGGTTCTAGGACCTAGTGATCTTGTACTTCTCTAGCCCAATGTCCCTAATAATTTTGAACGAAAAATTCATACAAGTCCCACGTTGTGAATATGGTCCGTGGTTGACCCTCATTTGTTGTTCCCATTTCTGGTCACACAATTTGGACGCTGTGTTTCGAACATGATTAGCAGCTATCCTCCATCATCATGTCACCCCCATTATTCACTAAATATTGGTTGCATAATGGAAATCTTTTTCCACTCCATCCTGTCCAAGTGAAATTTTGACAATCTTGGATCTATCCCTCAGTGCGCGTTTGCACATTAAGAAGACAATGCCATTGTGAGGTGTCATTCAAGGCTTCACACCATTTTCCCCATTTTCCTGTATTCCACTTGTTTCAAAGACCTTCTCTGCCCATGTTCCCATTTCAACCAAAGATCACGTGGTCTTAGGGATTTTGTAATGGTTTGCCTATGTTTGGAAGAATCTCACTTCTCATGGTTTGAGCTCTAAGACCTTAAAACTAAGATCTCCCTACATCCTTTTTGTGTGATGTAAAATGCATGAAATCTTTGAGAACTACAAATGGCTTGATTCCCATCCTTATGGGATATGTAGGAATGACTAGGCATATCATATTCAGGTCCAGCTCAGTTTTATATATTTTTTCTCTTGTCCTGCATAATATTAAATGGATCTCATAGAACTACGTGTGGCTTGATTCCCATCCTCGTGGGATACGCAGGAACACCTAGACATTTCTTCCATTGGTTCATCCCCATATTCTCTAACGTTTTTTGGCCCCTTGGCCAGACGTTTCTACCTCGGAGTTGCACGTGGTGTGGTTTGGACCTTTCCATGATTCACGTCGAGTATGCTTTATCACGCCATGTGCATTACCCTCTAAAACCTCATTCATTCTGTTTTCATCCAACCCATATGAATTTAAAATATGATTACATATCCCACATGACCTTAAACTATTGCGTGTTTACTACATGACGTTAAAATGCATGGGTTGGTCCTATCATATGACCCTAAACTATAACGTTATCATCCTGGAATCATGATGAAAAATGGAACTGCATTGTGATGTCCTCACTCGAGGGGAAATCATGTTTGGTATTGTTCATCCACAATGCCATTTTTGAAGGCTTGTATATGGCCTGATTCCTATAGTGATTCCTGGATTCTATATCTTTGGTTTGTTTCTTCACAAAAAAAACACACACATCCATTCTAATGAACAAACAAGATATATAAAATACTACTTCTTCTAGTGCATGGGGTAGACCCTCATGACAGTATTGTCCCTGGTGTTGGTACCCTACTGTTCCATTTCTAGAACTATGTACAGCTTGATTCCTATCCTCATGGGATGTGTAGGAACACCCATACATTCCATATATGGGTCTAGCCCTAGGAATTTTAAATCCTACCCCTTTTTCGACCCCTTGTCATGAAATTATTTTGGAGAATGTGGTGTGGTGAGTACCTCTTGGGTTCTCATTCACGTCTGGTATTGCAACAACCACACCATGGGTCTCCCTTGTATCTTCCCAACCTGGTTTGAGTTCCATGACCATAAACTAAATCTCCCTATTGGAACTACGCATTGGGTTTGGCTTCTACTCCACCCTGTGCACATTCCATGAAACTAGGTCTCCCCATAATGGTCCAAATTCTTTAACCTTAAAGTAGAAACCTATAGTTCACAAAAAATGACTTTAAACTTTTATCCTTAGTACATGCAGTATGACCATAAAACTATGTGCATCATCCTCACCATATGACATTAAACTATGTGTCTGTCGTCCTCATTGGTTTGGCGTAAAACTAATAGGGTGTCTAGTTCCTCACCAGATAGGTCCTGTCTAGAAGATGGTATGATCCCTGATTAGACTGATGCAATCACCTAATGTGTTTTCATCACGATGGAATAATTTCAAGTGTTCTAGAATCCATTCGAACAACCCATCACTCCACCCTCCACACTTTGTATTCCCTTTATTTGGATCCTCGTCCTATTTCATGCCTAAAGGTTCCCCCTAATAGTATAGATTCTTGGCCTATGGATGGCCTACTATCCTAGGCCAGTGTTCTGGAAGACTAATGGATGACATTTTTAGTCAGGCCCCATGCTTCAAACATGGTCAACGGTCGGCCCTCATTTGTTATTCCCATTTTAGGCTAACACAATAAGTATATTGTGTTTCAAACTCGTTTAATAGTTGTCCCTTTATTTTCATGCCACCCCTACAGTGTTCTGAATTTTGGGTATCATGATTCACACTCTCCACTCCCCTCTGTTCGGATTCATTCTAACACCCATGGTGTTACCCTGCTCGTGCATTAGAGAACATTGGGAAACATCAATTCGATTGTTATATGAACTTCATTCTTTAATCAAGCCTCCATATTTCATCCTAGATGCTTGAATTGGTCACTTACAACCCCAGATTCCTAGAGATTGGTTGGAACTCCCACATTCAAATGATGTAATGATGTGACCATCCCTTGTTTCTCACATAGGGCATAACCCATGGGAGCTTGGGGATGGATTACAATTTATTTCACGATTATGATCAGAATGAATTTAAATAAACAGGAATGTGAATAATCCATACATGCATGCAGTTTAGAATAAAAAGAAATAAATAAGGGTATTTTTATGAGTTCATCCAAAATAGGGCCCTTGGTATTAGCACCTTTGATAGATTTCTCAAGTGTTTCCACCTTCTGGCTCATAGCCTCCAGAGCTGCCTCCCACCCCCAGAGATCCCTCTCTACATTAGTGGTTGCAGAGCTTAAATCATTAAACATGGATTGTACTTGTGCCTTCTCAACTTGGAGCTCAATAAAGTGGTGACTTGCCTATACTACCTGCTCCTAGTCATACTATAGCTAGACCTTCAACAGTCCAATGAGCTTGAAATGGCTTGCGGTAAATGCTTCCCTTTATTATTATTTTACTTTAAGGTGTCAGACTACTTGATTAGCCTTAAGAAATTCCTTGGTTTTCTCTGGCTATTTATGGCTTTGGGAAATATTATAGTGTTGGATATTCTCTTGTATTTTCTCAGTCATATAATCACGGATCGTTATATGAAGACGGTTAGCATCCACCCCTCTTGTGAAAATAAAGTGTAGCTAGGTACAAAGAGACCCCATCCATTTTAGCCATTCTACCCTTGACCAACTGAGAAATAATTTGATGTGCTTCCACACCTAGCACTGTGTCATATGGATTTTCTCAGCCATGTATGGGTTAGAATTGTCAATCACTATAGGTTCTGCAGGCATGTACTCAAAAAAAGCATCCAAGAGTTCAATGGAAGGGTCCTCTTCTAGAATTTTTTCTTCTTCAATGACATCACCCTCACCAGATTAGAGCTCCACCTGGGCATCATTATCACCCATGATTGAATCCTTCGGATCACTATGTACTAGGGTAGGGCCACCTCGAATTGTTGGCTCTATACACTATGGGAAATATAGATATTTGTGACGGGTCATTTGCGACGGGCTCCCGTCGCAAATAGCCTTTTGCGACGGGGCCCCATCGCAAATCGCCCGTTGCAGAAAACGCCGTCGCAACTAATTTTTTTTGCGACGGGCCCGTCTCAAAAACACGTATTTGCGACGGGTCAATTTCCCGTCGCAAATAGGTTTCTGATTTTTTAAAAAAAATCTTTTGCGACGGGTCATATTCCCGTCGCAAATGGTTGCTTCGAAGCGGGTATTTGCGACGGGAATATATTCCCGTCGCAAATAATAATAAAAAAATTAAAAAAAATTAAAAATTTATTTATTATTATATAAATCAATAAACCTATTTATATTGATATAAATATAATATTTATTTTTCAAATATGTTTTAGAAAGGAAGAATGAAAATCAAATATGAATGTATAAGATGTTTAGTAAAAGAGGCTTATAAAATAAATTAAAAAATATTTTTAATTAGTAATTATGTAATTTTTATCAGTTAATAGTCATTTAATAACTCTTTGAATATAAAAAATATAAAAAAATTAATGAAAGATGGAAAATAAGTTAAAAATGAAACCCAAACTTCAAACGACCATAACTTTTGATCCGGGACTCCGTTTGAGCTCCACAGCATATCAAATCGAAGCCTGCGACGAGCTCTACAGCGCTATGGACGGGTGAACCCGTCTAATGTTGTTTCAAGGCCAAAAAAGACCCAGAAGGCCTCCAGAACTGAGTTTTTAGTCGGGGTACCCCGATTTTTCACCGTTTAAACAACTATAACTTCTGCTCCCGATGTCCGATAAACCTATACCATATATCATATCGAAGATCGTTTCATGTTCTTCGATTTGACTGATTGTGGAGCTGAAACAGACTTCTGGATTAGAAGTTATGGTCATTTAAACATTCAAATGGCTATAACATCTGATCCGGATGTCCGTTTGGCCTGTACCACATATCATATCGAAGATAGTTTCATGTTCTTCGATTTGACTGGTTGTGGAGTTGTAACGGACTTACGGATTAGAAGTTATAGCCGTTTTAACATTCTCGGTGGATTTTCAACCCCTCATTCCTATGTATTCATTCATAACTATACATATATATGTGTGTGTGTGTGTGTGTGTGTGTGTGTGTATCTATTATATATATGTATTTATTTATTAATATATACATATACATAAAAACCCATATTTTATAAATTTATTTAAAACTAAGCTTATAAATATATATTAATTAATATACAAATAAATATACGAATAAAAACTTATAACTACATATATATATATATATATAATAAATATATATTAATATACAAATATATATATATATATATATATAACCAAATATATTTATATTAGTATAAATCTATATTAATATACGAATAAATATAACTATATATATATATATATCATTAAATGTATAAAAAAATGAAATGGCTTAGTTGTAAAGGTTAATGCGCGCATGAGGGAGGTTTATTCCTATTTATTATTAATTATTTCTAATTATTATTAATTACTACTAATTACCATTAACTATGAACAATTAATACTAATAATTTAAATTTATTAAATAACAAAACAATATAAACATAATTAAATTACAACTAATTATAAATAAATAAAACTAATAAAAAATTTAAATTAAATATTAAATTAAAAAGAAAATAAATACCTTTAAAATTGATCTGAGGTTGATCTCCGATAATTGTTGAAGACATCAATATCAAATCTGGAAATAAAAATTAAACTTAAGAAACTGTGAACTCTAAAAATAGAGTTTTGAGAGAAGTTGAGAATGAATGGAAAAAAACGGGTGGGGGTATTTATAGGTTAGATTATTTGCGACGGGAGTATTTGCGACGGGTATCCCGTCGCAAATACTTGAGCCCGCATTTATCACGGTCAACTGTTAAATAGTTATTTGCGACGGGTCCCGTCGCAAATATTAACCTGCCGACATACTATTTGCGATGGGGGGTATATTACCATCGCAAATAGTTTTTACCGCCGCCGGGTATTTGCGACGGGGTATATTCCCATCGCAAATAGTTTTTACCGCCGCCGGTTATTTGCGACGGGTGGTAACCACCCGTCGCAAATGATTTTCCAGCGGTTTGGCGCGCTTTGCGCGCCAAGCCTTTTGCGACGGGTGAGATTTCCCCGTCGCAAATAAGTGGTTATTTGCGACGGGAAAATACCCTCGTCGCAAATAAGTTTATTTGCGACGGGATTTATTCCCGTCGCAAATAACCCGTCGCAAAAACCCCTTTTCCCGTAGTGATAGGAGCTGGTGTAATCACCAGTAGGGTCCTGTAGATGTTGCAGACTCGATGCTTTATTGAGCCTCCAAACATGAAATCCCTGCAAGGGGAATCAATATCTTGGTCATCCATGTTTACAAATAAAATATGACATCCAACAAAGGTAAAGACAAATAATATCCATGTGTGGAGGTATCTAATGTTTGTGTCATGGAGGGAGCCACCGCCAGTGGAGATACCTCGGCACTTGTTAGCTCGATCAACAACACTAGTTATTTTTGAATGGTAGAAATTGCAGGAAACTTAGAGGCCTCCATTTCATCTCTTCCTTATGGCTCATTGCTTCCTAATCCAACCATAGTTGGTTCCCCAACTTCCTCGGTTCCCATGATAGGATCTTGAGGATGTTCTCTAACCTCTATGGGTACATATTCATCCCTTTCAATAAATTATTCCTGACCACCATCGGTAATGTGTTCCTAAGAAGGTATGAATTTGGTTAGTAGGTTATGATTGAGAGAACAGAAAGTCTATTAGAGGAAGGAGCTAGAAAACAAACAATAAAACACTCACCTTGAGCTTCTCATCCAGTTCTACGTTGGAGCTTTCAATTTTACCGCTCTCACGTGGGATTCACTGGTGAGAATGTGTTTATGAAGGTCCTCCACCACCAAGACCTTCAACATATTCCTCATCTTCTTCCTCTTCATCTCTGTCTTCTTCGTCTTCTTCCTCCTCTTCCACATTATCTTATTCTTCCTATACATCTTCATCCTCAGATGGAAAATTTTATGGGTCATGTTCTTGGCTGAGCATCACTTTCACCAAGAGATGTAACTCTTCATTATACCCTCCTTGGCATGAGTACATATCCATGGTTGTTAGGTATGCATGATGGAGATGAAATTTTACCCTATCTGCCACCTGGATGGGCCCAGTGTTTGGAATGTCAAGCCTGGTACACACAACTCTCTGCCATAGCTATTCATTACACATAAAATATCGTAGCATCCTATCGAAAAACCTGAGAGATGGGAAGATAGCATCGACAGTTGGAATTAGGAGGTGCTTGAACTACTTCCCAATAAGTTCCCTTGCAGACCCACAAGGCAGCTTGTGGGACCATCCCACTTTAGAAGGTGAAGGCATGTTTTCTCCCTATGATGCTCCTGCCGAAGAAGTTCCAGTCTATGTCATTCTAGACACCTGGCCTATTCTTTATCTCACCTCCCCTGCAGCACCCCCATCTTCCACTTCACTCTCCGGGCTCCACACTAGACATTTTGGTTTTCCGGATGTGTTTCCATACAATTACCATGGCATACATTTTTGTACAATGGTCGGTATACTCTGTTGAAATTCCATCACTAACATCAGTAGGGGATATTTATGACCTTACCTAGGACTAATGTCGCAAACATGAGACCCAGTTGGTAGAGAATACAAGGATTTCAATCCTCCCAAACTTCTGTATATACATACTTTGGAATCTGCTGCATACACCTGAACCTCCTGGAAAACATGGTCAGCACATACGGTTCACATAAGATCTTGCCATCGATTTGGGCTACCAGCACACCACCCCTAATGCTCTTCAGGAATTCCCTCTTTGATAATGGGCCCCACCCATCATCTAACATCTGACCAAATGGGGTCTAGAATGGGTGAAAGTTGAAATTGGTATGGTTTCAGATCTTTAGCTTCATCCCTTCTTCTCTAAGCGTTAGTGGGTTGATTCTAGAAATGTTCTAGAGGGATGGATGCATGCTATCACTTTGAAGGAGAATAGGATTCAAGAATTCATACCCACCGCAGTGGGTTGCGAACCAGGCTTAAAAGATTTGGAATGGTCCATATATCTTTCTAGGTGTAATTTTCCTCAAACTGTGTCCTTGAATGTTGTATTGCTTGGATAGTATGGGCACTCCCAGGTTAACCTTGTCCTTCGCTGCGATGATCCCGACCATCACTAGCATCCATGGGGGGACCCCCATCCTCATGTCACTCACTGGAAACATCCACCTTTCCATGAATGAAACAAGGAACCCAACATATCATACATTCATGTCATGATTCTTTTTTATGCCAAATCTCCATTAATGATACTCTCGGACTTCCAGGGCCATCCAATATGATCGCACCTTTCCCCTCTGTGATGTATTCGGACACTACATCCCTCGACCTAGCATTTTCACAGCCTTGTCCTACATCATAAAATGACTAAACCATCCTGGATAAGATATGTCTTCCAAATAATATTTTATTGTCAACTTCTCTGTAGCCAGTGCCAATATTTTCCACTTCAGGATGGGGGTGCAGTCCTATCCCCCAGACGTTCTCTATTGGTAGGAACTCATCATAGAGGCACCCCTCAAAGTGGATTCCCTCAATGGAATGGGAATCCCATAGACTAATACCTACCTCCACATGGTGGAGGTGGAAGGTGTTGGTATCGAGAGAACACTGGCTGAATAGCTTCAGTAATAGGTTTTGCAGCCCATAGAAGTAAAATTGAGATGTCCAAAGAGCTTCAAAAAGCATGATAGACTGCAGCTCTGCCCCGAACTCCTCGGATGTCCAGCATACCCAGTACACCCATAACCTCTCACTTGGGATGTTTCCCCCATACATGAAGTCCCATTATTTCCAACCCTTTGTGTCATCAGTAATGTTACATCAAAAAATTCTCATATAATGACATGGAGATTCCTCAGGAACTGGATCACTTCCTACAATAGTCAGAGTTTTAGAATCTAGGATCTAAATGGCTGTGTTCTGTGTTTCCATGACAGGATGTCCATTTCTCATGATTTTTTTACAATGGGAGACAATCCTCGCATGTGACCCATGACTGCTGTGTATCATTTTCGAAGCCATCCATAAACACCTCCTCCAAAATGACGAAGTTCCATATCGGTAGAATATCACTCGGGACGTAATGTTTTTTTGCTTGTGTAGGCATGCCAAAAATCATTTGATTATCAGACACAACACTCCTCGCATAATGAATCTTGGGATTCATGGTCATTTGAGTCCACCTTGTAGCTGTGGTAGCCTCCCTCTTGGCGCAGGTCTGTTAACCAAACATTTCTGTCAGGTTTTCTGAAATTTAAAGTGATGTGCGAAAAAGAACGGGGGATCGGTGTGTAAAATGCCCAGTTGCACGTAAGAAAAATACCGCTAAAAATAGGGGGCATGAAAAAAATATTTGGCTGCACTAAAGTGCTGGTGGTGTGCATAAAACTCAGAATTGTCCGCGAGAACTTGTGCGCAAATGTGGACATTTTTCGCACATGAGAGCAAAGCGCCTGCCATACGGAAAAGTAAAAGTGGGGACCTCTCTGTATTTATAGGTTCAAACCACACCTTTCGTGTAGGGGGAAGTGGTTTGTGCACCCAAACACCATTTTGGCAAGCACTGGTCGAGCGCTTCTATACTTTCTGGCGTGACTCTCAGAATCTGACCTCCGGGTCCTCCTTCAGCTATGATTCTGAGGGAGGAATTTTTTGACATATAATTTCAGATATTGCCATGAGTGGGTACTTTTAAAGATACCAAAGTTATGTTGATAATCAAAGTAAAATTCTACAACGCCAGTGGGAGTTACGTGCAAGAATTAAGGGGTGAGCGCAAGATTCCCTACAGTGCGAAAACCCCCGCGCACCCAATGCAACGTCAAAGGAATGTTTCTGTGGAGACCATCTAAAAACCGACCAAGGAACTGGTATTAAGGAAGAATAGTGGGCGCAAAACATTCCCTGTGGTGCGCAAACCCTTTCATGCCGAATGCGACATCAATGGATGGTTTGCACAATGACCATCTGAAAACCTGCCAAGGCACTGGAACAAATACAGAATGGTGGGCGCGCAAGATTTGCGATGGCGCACAAACCCTTGATCTCCAAATGTGACTTCAAATGGCCTTTTATGCTCTGTCGTCGATGTTTTCAGATATAAATTGAAGTGAAACCCCCTCCCTTCGGGGATGTTTACAGAAGACGAACTGACGCTCTGCTGGGTGAAAGAAACCTATTCCGCAACCACGTGAAAAACACCATGGCATCATGGTATTGAATCATACAAGATTGGTCTCCTGGGGGGCCTCCTTTGGGTGGGACCACAAGGGTTTGATCCCCGCCCATCTCTGTTTACCCTATGGCATTTTCATGTAATTGATCCATCTTGCACACAAGGTTTTCCAAACATAGGAACTGTTTTGCGCACATATATTCATTTTGTGTGAAACTGTCCCATCTTTCACCCAACCTCTCATATTAAGTGCTCTCCTCATCATGGCTTCTATGTGTCATCCTCACCCTAAGGAACCATGTCCAAGCGCCAATTATGCACGACACCTCTGTCGTGCAAATGCTTCTCTCGTATGACCCTCTAGGTTTGTACGAAGTGATTTCAAGGTCCCATGGGTAGTGATTAATGATTCATTTCTTATCCTCATTCGTATTCATATAGGAACGCTAGTAGATATGGTTTCTTCACATAGCCACACTAATGTGATCCCCTCAATGGATCAATCCATAGAACCACCACACCACGACCTTTCTGATTCCCTCCCTTCCCTAAGGGTGGGTGGGTATTAGTTATGTAATTATTTGGGGGTGCAGAGGGAATCAGCCTCATCCGAGTTGCAACACATTAAATATCCAAGACCAATCATCCTTAACACAAGATTTTATAATATAGCCTCACCTTATTAAATATACACATGGTGCCCTATCTTGGACATTCACTTTTCCTTCTCGTCTCCATGGGAGTGACATCTTCATCACATGGAATGAGATCATCTTTGTTGGAGTGTAATCTCTCCGCGGGGAAGGGAAACTATCTTGGTGTAATCCCCTAGAGTTTCTTGGAGAAGGTAGCATCCTCACTCCTCTTTTCTTCATTGATGCACAAAGGATATAGGAGTGATGGGAACCAAGTCCTTCATTACCCCATCCCTCTCTCTCTGGGCTTTGTCGTCATCGGGCCTCCATTGTGGTGTAAGTCCCAATCTCCATCTCCCTGGGCCGCTAACCAATTGTAATCCCATGTTACCTCTTTGGGATGCTAATCAACTATAATCCCATGTTTCCTCTTTAGGCTACTAACCACATGTAAGTTCTGCTCTATTCCTCACAGAAGCACCTGTCACGATGTGATCGTCAGGTCTATGCTACCTCTTGTTTCTCACACCGAGCAAGACTCACGTGGGCTTAGAGTAAGAATCGACAATGGAATCCTCCTTAGGCCACCATTAGTGTGTATTCCAAAATATTCCCTTTAGAACTATATAGACATTGAACCTTGTTTTCTAGATAGGGTATATAGGAAGACACTTGATGTTCAATCCCAACATTCATCCAACTTGATGTTCAACTGCACACTCCTTTCCATCCCACATGAAGTTAAACAATACCCATTCGAACTATGTGGACATTGATCTCTGCCCTTTCCAAGAAAGGTACGTATGAAGCCTCCTTGAGGTTCAATCCCAACACCTACTTGTCCCGACCAATTCACATCAGTTCACCTTTATCCTGCATGACATTACACCGTATCCTCTTTTTTGAACAATGTTGTCATTGATCCTTGTCTCCTAGGCATGGTACGTAGGAAGCCTCCATAGGGTTCAACCCCAACCAGTGGTAAGCCGTTGTAACCCCCAACTAATAGTAAATAATTTTATCCCCAACTAGTGGTAAGACATTGTATCCCACAACTAGCGGTAAACCGTTATAGCCCCCAACCAACGGCAAACCGTTGTAGCCCCCAACCAGCGGTATGTTGTTGAATCCCCCAACTATCGGTAAGATGTTTTATCCCCCAACTAGAGGTAAACTTTTGTATTCCTCAACTATCAGTAAGCTGTTTTTTCCCACAATGACCATTAATCCATTGTCCCCCCCCCCTAAACCAATGGTAATCCTTTGTAGCCCCCAACTAGTGGTAAGCCATTATAGCACCCAACGAGCAGTAAAATATTGTATCCCCAAGCCAGTAGTAAGCAGTTGTAGCCCCCAACCGCTGGTAAAATTTTGTAGTACCATTTTTTGGGACCCACATCTCCAGTCCACCCCTTGGGAATCAGACCAACTCAGGCTGCTAACCACGCATAAGCCCCAGTGTGTCGTTGGGTCGTTATCCTCTATGCACAAACCGATTCCATGCCCCATCATGAATACGTGGGCTTTGTTTCCCTAACATGGGAATACATAGGAAGCCTCCCTAATGTTCAATACCAATGCTCATGTCTCATCCTAGTCTCTCTCCTAAGCCTCTATGTTTTGGGAAGATCATTCCCCAACCCGAAGGTTCTATTTCCTCAGGGTCCCATCCATGTGTCCTTTCTCACGGGCCGCCTCCTCAGGTGTACCATTGAAACACCAAACTACATGGAATTCGATTACCTTCCAATGGGATACATAGAAAGTCTCTTCAATGCTTAATTCCAACATCACTTTCATCCTTACATCAGTCCCATCTCACTCCCCACCTCCATATCTATCCCGATTCTTACCCGGGATGCCACATCCCAATGAGATCATGTCACCCACTTTCTAACTGCTCATAGCAGCAATTGGGTAGCTGACCACCTATAAGACCTATACGATCCAAATTCATCCACCCAAGATCATCCCTCTTGCGATGGTCTGCAATCCATGTGTAAGCCCCATCATCATTTCTGGGCCGATGTCATTTGAGAACACTTTGATTTATCATCCCTTAAAACTATGTTGGTTTTGATCCTTGTCTCTAAATACAGGGTACGCAGGAACCCTCCATGAGGTTCAATCCCATAAAATGGTAAACCCAAGTTACTTATTTATAGGTACCTATGAACCCTCTGATCCATCTTCATTAGACGTTGTGATCTACCTATCTAACAGGACTCTCATGTTCTCCCTCTTGGGGATGCACCCATCAGATCCACTATTGTTAGTGTTCCGATCAGTCTAATCTATCTATGATAGACGTTAAAATCGCGGAATACCTATGTTAAACATGAGAAGTTATGGAAAACCTTAGTTTCAATACTATGGAAATAAATTCCCCGCACTAGAAGTGGGATACCACAGGCTTCTGCGCCCTCGAGAAGCCCTATCATAAGTGGAAGAAACACAGACACATTAGTGTTCTAGCATCCAGACTCACCAATGATGTCCAATGTGACTAGTCAACCAATCAAAGGATTCTTCCCTAACATAACCCCATAGAATTTCTTGAGATAAGAAGTATAATTAACTGGAGTCCACAAAGATATGGAACCAGGAATGAGATTCCCAAATGACATCTCAATCTTTAAGGGTGACCCGGATTAGGTGATGAATTATGAGGAGGAATCCAGGGAAGGAGAGACCAATATCCTATCATTCCATTTCGATCAAGGAGAAAACGTCCGTGAATAAGAACAGATGCCACCTGCCTTTGGAAAGTGGGAATGCTAGGCAATAGATCAGCACATCATCCACAGACAGATGCGTGCCTTGGAGAAAGTGTTGAAAACAATATGTTACTTACAATATGAATGTATATGTAGTTTAGGTTCATCCCCGCTCATATGTGGAATGCATTTTACCAATTATGTGATGGGTGGGTCCCTCTATATCCCCTTGATGCATCAGTATATCTCATGAGATAAATAGATATGTACATGACTGATGCCTTTCCCATTTTATTGATATGGTTTTGGTTGAGGGCTTAATCATTTTTAGATTTCATGGATGACGCCTTGACGCTATGTTTCAGAATGTCCAACATATGCATTTCCCTCATTATAAAGCTATAAATTCCTAGTTTAAGAAGCTATTTTACATGAATAATACCCATGATTATGGGTTTTTATGGAATTATTTACTCATCTCATATTCATGTTATAATGTGTTGAAGTTTATTATTTGTAGAGGCATGTGTTTTCAATAATTCACCAGGCCTAATGTTTATGTATATGATATCTTATATTGTATTACTTACCCTTACTAAGCATATGATATCGCCCATATTTATGTTTCATTTTTTCTAGGACAAGAAGAGGTACATTACGATTGACATTCAAGGATAATCTTAGAGTGTTGGATTTTCCCAATGGAACTTTTATGTTGTTTATCATTTCAAATTGTAACGTTGAACTTATGTATGTATCTTTTTTCAAAATATCCTAAACTATTTATTCCTTAATGATGCAAATTTCTTGTAATCGTGCCAATGTAATTTAATAAGGCACCAGCTCTGGGAAATTGGTGTCATGTCTTTACACTAATGTTTGACCATTTTAAGAACAAGCATTCACAGTGATGAATGATGCTTCCATTCATGAATGAACTATCTTTGAGAATATATATTCCATCACATAATAGTGGGTTGATCCTCCATTGATAAATGGTAGATCTATCTACTGGTGATGAAACATAAGAAACAATGTATTAAAAATATGAAATAAAATCGTGAAATAAGTTGTAACTAAAAGGAAATAATCCAACCATCTTAACAAGAATTTAAAATCTCAGTTAGATGCAACAGAGATTCTATAAAAAAGACTAACTTAATGGATGATGACTGATCGACAAGGAAGACAATGAAATATTTTTCGGAATTATAAAACTAGGATAATAAACAAGGCATGAAGGTTTAAAAGGAAATATAATGATGGAAAAATATTTGATCTAACTGTCAAGATCATATACGAGTGTTTTAACTCGGACAAACTATGTAACCAGAACCATGTCCCATATAGATTATGGGATGTGGTTACTAAAATATAGAATAAAAAAAATCATGGGATGATGCTTCTGATATGTTAGCCAGGGATCAGCACCAACACCCCACCATTCACAAACATAGGTCATATACACAGGCTTAGTAAGCTTACCAATCCTAACCCATGTCTCTTCAGGGTGTGTTATACATGCCTTATAGATGGTCCATATCACAAAAAGAATGTACTATGCACAATTTTCAATGTCGAATTGCAATAGAATGCCTTCCCATGGGTTTGACCCATTTGGGCCCCTTTGTGTGGTTGAGGTCTATCCTAGTTGTCTTACAAGGATTTTCTAATTTTTCAAATAAACCATTCAAAAAAATTAAACTAAAATTAGGTAAACAAAATATAATAATTAATAAACAATTAAAATTTCTAAAACATGTAAAAAATTATTAATTATTAAAAATATTGAATTTAATAAAATGTGAAGAGGAAGTGATTTATCAAAAAATATATATTGTTAAATAATTAAGACCACTTTAAAATACTGACAAACTCCATGTTTTTTTTTAAATTACAAAACATAATATTTATTATGTCTGCAAAAACCCCCTCCCCCATTTTAAATTTACAAAAAATTATATTAGAGTTTAATATATAAAATATACTCCCTATTAGTCAAAATAAAATACTTTTAAAAGAAAAAAAGTAGTGTATTTTCATATGAGTTAACATATAGTTGTAGTATTCAATGAAAGAAGAATTAAGATAGAGTAATAGTTTTACAAAGAATTTTAAATAGAAATTCCTAAATAGGATTTAATTAGAGTAGAGAAGTAACATTCAATTATAGAATCCATGTAATAAAATATTTAAAATTACAAAATATACTGAAAATATATTTTAAGATTCTAACATACTCAATTAAAATTTCATTTTCTCAAATTTACTAGAATCTAACGGTTTAGTGTAAATGTAAGCCAACTATTTATCAATATGAAAAACATTCTAAAGATATATCACTCTTATTTATATGATACCTAATTAAATGAAATGTTACATCTATTTGCTTTTTATAGAGTGTTGAAGATGGGTTTTTTAAATTGAAATATCACTTGAGTTATCACAGTAGAATTGAATTTTATAACAAATGTTATTAAAATCATAAAAAGTTTGTTTTATCCAAATTATACATGGAAAAAACTATTAGAAACAACATATTCATCCTCAAGTGTTGATAATTCTATTGAAAGTTGTATCTTAAATATCCCTAAAATTACAACTTTTACTAAAAAGTAACACATACCTATAGTGCTTTTCAAGTCAAGTCTGCAACCATCAAATTCAGAATTAGTGTATGGTAGTAAATAAGAAAATTAATAGATCAATCTGATACAAATAGTACCCTTAATATATCTAATTATTATCTGAACTTCATTAAGATGACTTTATTGGGAGTTTTACTGAATCCTAGAAAAGAAGAAAATTGAGATCATGATTTCTGGTCCAGAAGTAGTCAGATATAATAAATTTCATATTATGCCTCGATATAGTTTATATCAACATACATAGCATATTCATCCAAGTATAATTTGGAATTAATACTCATTGTTTATTTTATAGTATTACTGTAATCAAGTTTAATCCTCTTTTCACGCTCTTTATCATACATAGCATGATTTAAGAAAATACCATCTTTCTTTAGATGAATTTGAAAACCAAGGGAATATTTTAGTTCCCCCATTAAGTTAATCTCAGATTAAATTGTCATTAATTTAGAAAAATAACCACTAAAAGAATAATTAGTTGAACCAAATATTATATGATCAATATATATTGATATAATTAGTATATCAATTAAATCTTTTTTTATAAGAAAGTTTGGATCAGCCCTACCTTTAACAAAATCAATTTTTTGATAGAAATTGTGTTATTATCTAATACTAAGCTATTAAATCTTTCTTAAGACCATATAAATTTTTATTAAGTTTAGAAACATGGTTTGGAAAGTTATCATTTTCAAATAGAGGTGGTTTTCTAACATATACTTCCTCTAAAATAATTCAATTTAAATGGCACTTTTTACATCTATTTTAAAAAAAATTATGTGTTGAAATTAATAAAAGTCTAATAGATGTATAATTAATTCCATACTAGAAAAAGTAGAAAAGTAATATTCCAATTCAATTCCCTCTTAATGGGAATAACATTGAGCTACTATTCTTCCTTTATTTTTAACCATTTTCCAGCATCATGAATGTTATTGCAAAGAAAATCCATTTAGTTCATATAAAAAGTTTATATTTTGAAAAAAAAACTAAATACCACACTTTATTCCTTTAATTTTTTTAATTGTTCATTATTTTTGTTTACCCAATTTGAATCAATTATATAATTTTCAACATTGATAGGAACAAAGTAAACAAAAAAATTATAGTTCTCATAGTTAGGTAAAATAGATTTTCTTCTTTGAATACCTGATTATACATTACCAATTAATTTTTCAATATGATTATATTTAAAAGATTTCCATTATATTGGATCAGTTTGAGAGGAGATATAAACCCCCACAATTGAGGTATTATCATTATCTTTTTCATTATCTTAAACAAAATTAAATTATTTGGACACATATCATTTTCTTTATTTGAATTATAATCCTTCTTATTATAATTGTTTTCATTAAACATAACATGTACATATTGTTCAATAACTATAGTTTTCTTATTAAAAACTATCTAATATTTTATTACACTATAATATCATAAAAATTACCCTTCATTTGATTTAGAGTAAAATTTGCCTAAATTATATTTTGTATTTGTGATAAATACTTTATAGCCAATGACCCTAAAATAACCAACATTAGGATAAAACCATTTAAAAAGTCTAAAGGGGTCTTATTTAGGAATTTTTTAATTGAAAATATATTTAATATATTGAAATATGTATTGATAGCTTATTAAAAAAAGTATTTATGTACCATATATTCCATTATTATAGACCTATCCATTTATTTAATAGATATGTTCTTTCTTTCTACCGCATCATTCTGTTATAGTGTACTAGGGGATGAAAAAATTTATATCCATTTTATTTACAAAAATTATCAAATTCAAAATTCATAAATTCACCACATATATTACTTCCGATAAAGATGATTGAAATATATTATAAATTTTTAATAAGCTTACAGAAATCACAAAATTTGGATAAAGTTTCATTTTTATGGGATAAGAAATAAATCCATAGGAATCTGTTATAATAATCTATAATTACAAATACATACTTACTACCACCAAAACTAATAGGTTGTATAGGTCCAAAATAATCAATCTTTAATAATTCTAAACATCTAGTAGAACTGAAATCGTTTATAAATTTAAATATTTATTTTTGTTGTTTACATTTTAAACTGGAATCACATATGAAGTATTTACTTATATGTAACATGTGTAGTTGTAGAACCTATTAATGCTTTGATATTTTTTGGAAAGGCCTAAAATTTTCATGTCAAAGACACCTATTGAATATATTTTTATCTAATTCTACAACAATACTACACTTAACCTTTTATTTGGTTAGATTAAAAAAATCAAAAGTGTATAAATTTTCTTTTCTATTGGTAGAAAATAAAAATAATTTATTTTTTAGAATATAACATTTATCATTTTCGAATATAAAATTTAATACATTATCACATATGTAACACCCGAGATTTTTATGAGAAATATTTTGTTTTTGTTTTATATACATCATCAAAGGAATATTTCACTATACACAACACTAGCTTGGCTTGCTTTACACACAATCGCGACCTTCCTCGATAGCTTGCGTCGTACGCAATACCGAGTTTCACTAAACAAAGATATGCTATTAAAACATTATTAAAACTAGCTGTTATGAACAGTAATACCAACTTTTTGAAATTTTATAAATTTTATCTTTCAAAATGTACTTAATTTTTGGATTTAGAATATCTAAATTAACCTAGGGTGAGTTTTTGGTATTTTTCTGAAAACATTCAATTTTTTATTAATAGTGAAAACACTAGGTTACTATTTAAAACCAACATTTTATTTAAATAATTATTTTTTTATTTAAATTTATTTTAAGTCCAAATTGATACATAATACCTATATAAGTTCAAAGTAATTCATTGGAGTTATTTTATAATAATTTTAGATATATAAAAAATTTATTGAACTTTTCACCGTCTTTTACCCACCTCCTAGGAGAGTTTGAAAATTTACATAGAACATAATTTTACCACTTCTGTGAGTGGAATTTCAAAAATCCAAGAGATACGGTTGATTTCAGTAAGTATAATGTGGTTCAATGAGATGAAAGTGATTTTTGGTGAATACATACTATTTACTTTTATTTACCACAGTTAAAAGTAAATAGGGTAATTTAGGGTAAAAGTGATATTATTATTACCCTAACACATGTCCTAATTCTATTGGATAAATTTAATTCAACCAAAAACAACCTTAGGAATAAAATATGACCATTTAGGTCTACATGGATTAGATTTGGACATTTATTATTATTTAATTCAAAGAGGAGTTAAAAGAGTGAAAATCAATGTTTAATAAGTAAAACATATTTAATATAGGGTTATACATAAGATAAATTCGACTATAAGTATTCATTAGAAATATAAAGAGATTTTATACTTAATGGTATTTTATTTATAATTTTTAGACATTATGTAGTTCAATTTATATATTACATAATGATGATGTATAAATTACCTTTTTAATAAAATTTTAACATAATTGATGTTATAAATACCCAAATAAATATAATTTGAGAATTTTTAGGAATTCCACTAATTTTATTGGTTAATATGACAAATTATTATTGATTTAATTAACTTTTTTTGAATTAATAATTCTTTTATGATTTTCACAAAAATCAACTACCAAAGAGTGTCAAAATTGACATAAAAATTTTTTTAAAAAATTATTATTTTATTATTTTTTATTTTATTCCTAAAAATATACGGTTCGGCCAAATGAATTAGATAAGGTTATATATATTAATAATGAACCACTTTGGGTTCGTTTGTCTTGTTATAGTATGTTTATCAACCATATTGTGTAAGAAAACAAGAAGACATGGTAAAAGTTAAATTATTTAACTTAGAGTTAAATCTAAATGATAAGGTTACAATAGTAACCAAAACTTTTATAATATCTATTGGTTGATCTTATTTCGACCCATACCCATCTTAGATTCTAAATAAATCAATTTGGAGCTATTAAAATCTGAATATTACTTTATAATAAATTAATATTTTATGTTTTTCCTAAGGTGCCCCTCCCCTCCCTTATAAAAGGGCACCTTCTTCCTCTCCTCCTCGCACCACTTTGAGCCTTCAAACCCAGCCAAACCCTACCAATTTATCTTCTCCACTTCCCTAGATACATCCTAGAGGTCCTGTTCTTCTTCAAAGACCATCTTTAGTGCCCTAAGAGGAGGTTAAGAAGAGGCACTTCAAAAAAGAAGTAATGTCTGTTACCGATTGTTTCAAATTTATTTCTTCTTCTACTTCCTCTTCTTTGGTTTTTTCATTATGATGTAATAAAATAAGTATCACTAATATACTGATATGTTATTATAAATATAACACAACCCTAATTCACCTTCTATCCATACTACGGAAAACAAAATCACAGCGCGTGCGTAAGTAAGGAATACCGTCTCCACGCCGTGGTGTAATCTGTTTTCCACCACCTCCTTACTTGGATGAGTATAATGGTGTAAATAATAACTATATATGATTATTGTAAAGTGATATTGATTCTGAAATAGTATACATACACTTCAATACAATTCCATGACCATGGGAATGATATCATCGCTCGTGCGTACGTACGGCCTATCGTCTCCACGATGTGATGCGACTCGTTCTACATGATCTTCATTGAATAATGATTATATAAATGAATTGAATGAATAAATATGATATATATTACACAAATACCATTCTAGAAATGAGTTATCTATAACCTAAAAATAATAATAAGAATTTATTCGACAAAACACGCATAAGAACAAAAAGCAATAAACACCCGAACAACAAGTAAGAAGGAAATATTATTAATAAGAAGATAAGAATATGAAAATATATGAAATCATACAATGAGTAAGATTCTGGAATAAGTAAATAATATTATTTAAATAATTATATAGGATGTTCGGACACATACGAAGCAAATCTGACCTAAGGTAATGGAAAATCCTGCAATCTCATTTTATCCGAGATTGTTTATACTTCAGAATTTACCAGGAAATATTTGTCGTCCACATCCATGTTTACTAAATGTGTAATATTATTTATATCCTCCTAAAATTTTTTAAATCCAATTTTACCCTTCGGTGAGTTTTTAGTAAAAGATATGAAAGGATTCTTTTGTTATTTTTAGTACAAGCTACTTTTTGACTTTTCCGGCCAAAGTTCGAGAAGAATGTTTTTTAACTTATACGACATGAATGTATTCATAGAACATTATTTACATGAAGCATCCTTTACAAGTTTTGAAGTTTATTTTTAATCAAATTATTTTAGTTTAAAATTGTATGACATGTTAATAAAGGAAAACTTTTTTTGAAGTAGAAAAGATATTTTCCTCAAGAATGGAGTTCAAGTGTTTTATCAAAATTATTTTCCATCTAAGATAATATAGGGTTCTATTTATATCCCTATTTTTACATTGATTTTATTATGTTATGATGGAATTATTTTTATTATGTCCTTTTATCTTATATGGATTATGTTATGATGGCATGATGATTAAGAATCCCATTTTTATTACATGGGTTATGCTATGATTTATGATTTTGTGGCACACATAATAATGGTTTCATTATGAGATGGGTGGGATCTATATCTCCCTCCAATTAATTGGGTAATGATTTATATTTCATGAGATATACATGGATGGAATGATAGGTTAATCTTGTTCAGTGATATTGGACTGAAACGAGGAGTGAACTCGGTTCAGAAATGGACTTTGTATGCTAAAATTGTCTTGGCAATGAGTATTGACTACTAAGAAATCATCATATATGATTATGTGTGTATGCCACAAAGTTTCATGTTATGATTATTGGGATTAAATTTCAATACTATGGTTTATCCCATGTTATGAAATTATGATCTCTTTTGCAAGTTAAGATTTCCAAAATGTTATGTTCTTATGAATATGATGTGATTGATATTTCTTTTGTTTACCCTTACTGAGCATTTGAGCTCACCATTTTGTATGTTTTATCTTCCCCAGGTCACGAATAAGGGTATTAAGTAAGATATTCCAAAAATGGATTTTAGATATGATGAAATAAATGGGAGACAATGTATATGCTTTATGAACCAGTTGTTCCCAGTTTCTGAAGACACTCTACCTATATGGTCCTATTGTGGTTTTGTTATATGTTGTAATAACTATGCTTCAATTATGCGGTAATAAAAATGTATGTAAAGTATGGGTCGTTATAACATAACACCAATATACTTATAATATTATGTTTTAGACTAAGAAAAAATAATAATTTTGAAAATTAAACTATTTTAGAAAAACCAGCTTCAATTTTTCTTTAGTATGACATTTAGAGATGTCTCCAAGTGTGACAAGGCCACCGTCACATGAATTAAATGATAGATATTTTGAAATATCACTTTTCATGTGCCTACAACAACCAATGTCTATGTACAATGATTCATTGATACTTCTAAGGTATATTTACTGAAATTAAATAATCAAACACGCTATTTTGGAGCCCATTCTATCTTTGGTCCAAATATAATAGTATATTGGGCAGCAAAATTGATTTAATGCATTTATTAGTGCCCTTATTATAAAAAAAATCTCTAGAAAATAAATTTCTAGTATTCCCAAATTATTTTATAAATCTCATTGAAAACTCATTGGCATAATGACCTTTTTTATATATTTAAAACAGGTTACACTAGAAACAATTTATTTTGAGATTTTAACTAAGCTAGTTTTATTTAAACTTCTTTTTAATCTATTATATTCCAAAAAAAATTCATTATAATTAATTTTTTTAAATAGATCATTTTATCATATTGTTCTTTAACTTTTACAAAACTAGATAAATATTCTATAATATTAACAAATTCATTTTTCAAATCCATATCCACTTTTGAATATTTTAGAAATTTGTATAAACTATTCCATTGGATCCAAAATATGTGTTTCTTAATTTCTTGATTTTATTTCACAAATTAATTTTTCAACTTTATTCTGATCGTCCACAACTAAATTAAATCATCTATCGGGATAATTCTTATTTAATTCTAGAAAGTTTTTAAACCTTTAATTTTCATATTTTATTCTAGCATCTTAGAAACATAATTCTGTTTAGATTTATCATTCCAAGAAATATAGATTTTCAGATTATAAAATTATCTTTTCATTTTAACATTTTCTTTAAGTAACTTCTTAAGTTTATTTTTTACAAAATTATGATTTTCATTTATCCTAACACCATAATACTTTAATTCTTCATTTTCATTACAAAGTTTCAAAACTCTGGTATTTATAGGCTCTAAATCAGAAGAATAATCAGAAACAATTTTAGTTTCTTTTCCATGAAAAGCTTTATAATCAACACTTCAATGAGTTATTGACTAAGTAAAGACAAGATAATTTACCTCACACTGAATAACCATTAGGGGAATATCCCAGGTCTCTTTTTAACTTCTAAAATCATCACTTGAGTCAGAAGAATATGAGCAGTCCCAACCTCAAAAAAACATTTTTTTTCTATTCTTCCTTTCTATTTTTCTTTCTTCGGGTGTTTTATTTTTGGCAAGTCAATCATTATGTGACAGTTCTTCCTACAGTCATAGTATGTTAATTCTGAAACATCATTATTTTTATTAACATTACATTTATTATACTCCATTCAGGACTTCCTCTTGAACTGATTCGTCCCACCGTTGTTTTTCATGAACTTGAAGAACCTCGAACTAAAGTGAGAAATCTCTTAGTAACTTTCATGGAAATCATATTTAGAGGTATTATATATATCAATAACACTGGATTTAAATTAAATAACTTTTCTTTTATTAGTTTCCTCATCAGAAATATTTTTAATCTCTAACTTATACTGCAATAGAGAACCTATTAGTTCATCTAAAATATACTCATTAAATCATCACTCTTGTTGATGGACACCATCATTTCATGCAGTCTTTTTTGTAAGATCTATTAGGGCCCTTTCCACATGAGTTGTTTTGAATAAAAACTGTTCAAAATAACTTATACAATTAGTAATTCTTATGAACCGATGGGACATATAGTTTATAAATTCTTCATCTCTCATATTGAAGTCCCGAGATTCTTCTCAGAGCATTCATATTTTGGTTCTATTAACATTTTCAATCCCATAATGAGTCACTTGATGTATCCTACATATATCATGGTAAGTTATACGAAATGAAAAATAGATATAGAATATTCTACTTATAGAACATTATAAAATTTTTTTTTACTTTGTAATTCAAAACATATTTTTCCATATAATTATGTAAATTAGTCTTTATACCAACTTTGGGTAGCTCATAAGGATTTTCCAAGATAGTACAGTGCCCCACACATAATTGTTTCAAGTAGGCTTCCATTCTATCATTCCAAAAACCATAGTCACTTTAATAACAAAATATAGTTTTTTTAGAATCCATCCATAAGTTACAATTATACCTTCCATATGATGCCCCAGCCTTAAACCTTACTTAATATTGAGTTATTACAAGATTACACAATGAGGATCTTTTCAGGTTTAGAGTTTTAGAGAATTAGATCATAAAACTTGCATTATATTCCACATTTAAACAAAGTGGTTACATAAAAGATATTATTCATTTTTCCCATCAACGGAAACACATTTAAAATAAAACATGGATTCTTTCTTGACACTTCCTTGACATTATCATCAAATCATGTACCATTCCCTTGACCTGTGAAAAACATTTCAAAAACTTGGTATGAGCATAAAAATCTCAGTAAGGGTTATAAAAATATGGAAAGGAAACATGAGTTCATATATACATAAGAATTAAATCATACTTTACCCATAAAACATAAGAACTTTAAAATAACTCATAAAATCATGAATAAATCATAGAAATCATAATACATAAAGGCAACTTGAGGTATTCATAACATTCTTACGTAGGGAGTAACCCTCTTGGTTACGTTTGGAATACCCATCACAGTATATTCCATAAATCACTTCGGAGAAACATTAAAGTTTAACTCCTTCGTGTTACCCAATGCATTGGAGAGCTATATCGGGCTCACCCACCCTTAGTTTATCACGGAACCACCCGTCTTCATAATAATTCCCAAGAACCACAACTTAATCGTATCACATAAAACATGCATAAAGGAAACATAAAATTTCCACCTTTCAATCACAAGATATCAATACAACACATTGATATAAAAACATTATGAAAACCATTTTCAATACCAGAATAAATGAAAAGTAGAACATGGTATTTATTTTTCTTTTTAAAAAAAGGGTATGACTTGTAGAGGAAGCCGAAACTCAAATAATGGTCATGGCGGTGGAGAAGTCTTTGTCGCTGCATACGTATGACAAAAACATTCCCTTTTTTCGTTTTGTAAAACGCTTCAAATAAAAAATATTTATTTTGTATAAACGTAAAAGTCAAAGGGGTTTATACACCGTATAAAAAAAGGTTGTGTATAAAAAAAAATATGCCTCAATGAATGGAGATTAAGACAAAGTCCCATACCACTTTGAAACTTTTAAAGGAATGGCATTTAATCAAAACATTATAATATCATGAGAATAAATTAATTCATGATATAATATTCCAAAGTACAGTATATACACCATATCAAAGTGAATTGGTCCATAACAACAATGAAGTCTCAATGGAATGTAAATTGAGATGAAATCCCTTATAAAGAAGATATCCTTAAATTAAGGATAAATCAATCACATAATTATGTGTGACAAATATAAATACACCCAATATTAGTGGATATTAAGTGTAAAACAATCAGATGTCATTCAAACATATTCATTGGATGAAATATTCAATAACTACAAGTTGAACCCAAAGAAATCGAAACTGGGTTACGAAGTTCCCTTACAAAAATTTGATAGCCTAACGGCGTCACATTAAAATTCAGAAAATGAGTTGATGAGAGAGAAAACGGTATATCCTTACTTGGACAAAAAATTTACATCAATAAGGATATATAAGAACATATCCCAACATAAAAAGATGTAAGTTAAAAGAAATAACAAAATAAGTCTTTAAAAAAAGAGTGTGAAAGGTTCCCTTACCGATTTGGACAACTTTCGAAATGTAAACCCCATGAAAGAAGGGTCATACAATGAAGATGTAAATACCCATAAATAAGATAATATTATAAAAATAGTATAATAATGGGCAGTAAATACACCTCACAAAAGGAAATAGTGGAAAATTTATCATGAATTTCACGGGAATAAAAAGTGAGATGAAAGTCCCCTTATGAAAATTCGGCAGCCTAACGACGCCACATAAAACATCAAAAAATGGATTGATGAGATAAAATAGGGTATCTCATCACATTAACATAAAAATTAAAGAAATAGGAATAGAAAATAACATCCTCCAACATAAGAACATGGATCATAAATGAAATGACATAAAAGAGAGTACTTGAAAAGAAAGAGATAGGTAGGATCCCTTACATCGGGTCTGACGTGAATCGATCGTTCTTTAACCTCCTGAATAATAAACTTGAGTTAAATTATACTTTCTTAAGAACCTTTTTCAAGTTCATTATTCTTTTTATATCACTTATTACCATGTTATGAACACTATGTAATTATTTAAGTTAATAATGGTCGTTTTGTCGATCATTGCTACTTGAGTCAAAAATAAACTTTTCATAATTACATGTTGGTTCATTGGGTAAAATATCCATTATATCCAGAATTATATTCATTATGTAGATATCATATATATCCATTATATATATGAATTTATAATATTACATAACATTTAGAGGTAATAAATGAAATACACCGTTCATGGGGACGGTAAGCCGGACGTACGCATGAACGCTACTTCCATTTCTATATCATTTTTTATGGAATTAAAACATAATGATACATAATAGTATTATAATTCCAGTATGCTATCTTATATAATATCATTAAATATATCCTTTATACATACCACATATGGTATTAACTAATCAAATCAATTTGAGGGGGCGGTAGTCTGCACTTCCTAAAATGAAGATATCGCGTTTACCCATAATGGAAGACATAAAGGTATGCCATAAATGATAAATACAGAAGCTTCAGGAAACCATAAACATATTATATATCATATATAAATATACTGAAATCTTAATGTCCACCTTTGAAGGTGTTAAAAGAATATTGAACAATCATCGTTTCATGAGGCAGAAATTCACCATCCACAGAAACGCTATGTTCTTTCACCATTAGATGTAGGTGTGTGTAAGTGTAGCTCAAATACATCTTATAACAACATCATAGTATATTGAAGATACTGGATTTGTTACAAAATAAATTAATAAAAAGAGTTTAGGGTGTTGGAGAAGAAAAATAAAACAAAAGAACACAAGTGTAGACATTACCTTAAAATCGGGTAACTCCTCTTGGTTTAAACCAAAAGGGTTTCATTAAGAGAATTATGTGAAATTTGAGGCTTCTAGGATGAGGATAGGGATGTTTAGAGACAAAATGAAAAGAGATTTTCCGAGAAAAAGGCTTTAGAGGTGTGGGTAAGGAGGTAGAGGTGGAGGCCTTTTATAAGAGTAGAGGAGGGACACTCTTGGAAAGGTATAAAATGTTACTTCATTTTCAAATGAGTTTCGGATTTTAGAGGTCCCACATTGATTTATTTTGAGGATAAGGTGATAAGGGTTCTAAATAAACTCATACAATAGTTATTTGAAAAGTGTAGGTCTTAGATTTTACGTTATCTTTTTATTTTATTTAAATCGTTAAATAATGAGGTAATCGCTGCATCATCATGATGTCATAAATAATTTAATGTCTAAAAATTATGAAAAAAATACTATGATTTAGGAAATATTTTTATATTTCTAATGAATATTTATAGTCCAAAATTTCATATATTTATGAATACTTAAAAATGTTTTACTCAGGTGATACATTCTTTGTTATATTTACTTTCTTTAAAAAATAAAAGATAAAAAGTCACTTTCCCACAAAAGTGATTCCATGGGGTCCCCCAGTTTGGCACAAGGCATCCCATGGTCGGCCATGAGTCAACCAGTAGAATTAGGACACATTTTGTGGTCATTTTTTATTATTATTATATTATTTTATTATCCTTAACTACCCGATTACTCATTAATGAAGATAATTAAAGATAATTACCGTCATTACTATTCATAATGTCCAAAAACAAAAGAGTCCCAGTTACATAATTTGGACCTTCAGATTCCAAATATGGAATCAATTTCATCAAATTCAGAACACATAAATTTTATTAATTAATTTAAAAGTAAATCCCGTTGTTAAAACAAAAGATGGGTTTTTAAGAAGTAAAATTTATCAAAAGATTGACTTGTTTTTACATCCAATTGAAAAGTGAAATTACTTCAAATGAACAAAATTGTATTAAGTGATAAAAACATAATTCAATTATACTTTAAAAATAATTAAAATGACAATATAAATATATAAATAAATTGGATGAAAAGAATGTTTTGAATTAAAAACTGTATTTTTCACTATTCATTAAAAAAATCATTATCAGAAAAATACCAAAAATTAACCCTAAGATATATTTGATATTTAAAATTCAGAAATGATGTTCATTTTACCAAATTCAAAAAATAGATGTTTCATTAATAAATCATATAGTTAATTCCCACTGTCAAAACAAATAGCGGGTTTTTTGGAAGCAATATCTATGAAAAGTTTGGCACTTGTTTATGTCCATTTTCAAAGTGAAATTAATTATAATGACCACCATTGAATTAAATTGTAAAAATATTTTCTAATTAATCTTTAAAACCAATTAAAAATATAATCTAACCATATATTTAAATTAGATGAAAAAGCAGTTTTGATGTAAAATGCAATATTTTTTACTATTCATTACAAAAATGAACATTGTCAGAAATATACCAAAAATTTATCCAAAGTAAATTTCAATGTCCCAATCATAATGGATAAGTTTATTTTTAAAATTAGAGATTATAAAATTTTCAAAAGTTTGATTTAAAAAAATAATTCTCCATCAAAAGGTGATAAAATAATCTTTAAAAAAAATATTAGAGTATTTATTCTTAAAATTGGATTCATTTGGATTTTAAGCCTCTAAAATTTATTCGATAAATATTAAAATATTTAACAAAAATATGTAATCATTTTTTAGTTATTTATTTTCATTCCCTCCATTACAACGGCTAGGCGTTAACTATTATAATATTATTATATTATTAGTGTGCAACGTAAGGTTTCAAAGAAACTCATTGTTGCGTCTTGGGTACGCTATCGAGCATAGAATTCCCTTTAAAGTAGTATTAAAATTTTATTCACAAATATTGATAAACCTTATAATGTACTAATATTTAATTACTTGGGATGTTTCATCCTTCCCCCCTTTTGGGAATTGGGTCCTCGCAATTTCAAAATTGGGCTTGGAAACTTCATTGAAAGTCCCACATCAGAATAAGAGTCAGTAAAACTATCACTTTAAAAGAAAGGGAGAGAAGTACAAAGGTCACATGAGTTAACCCATACTAGGATTCCAAGTATGAAAATATGGATATGGAGGAGAAAACAAAGGGTCATGTTCTGATGGAGAGTGATTGTAAACATGTCTAGGAGAAAGTTAATCACAAGAAAATCACAAACTTGTGATGGGTTAAACGGTATTCGATTCCCCAGTTGGAAAAGCTAACAGGAAACATTTTTGTTTTAAGTTACTTTTCATTGAGCAAATTATTTTTTAGCTTAAATAAATAATAATGAAATATACTTACTTGTCATGTAGACTTTCAACTTTTACTAGATTCCTTAATCAAACTCATATTTTCTCCAAAAGATGAGTATTTAGGAAGACTTGTTCGCATTAAGAGTACTATAATCAATTTCTTTAGAATCACCTAATCCACAAAAGAGAACTATATATTTCCCATGTCTTTAGATCTCAACCAAAACCAAACCCAAAAGTTTAGTACAAGATCAGATAATACCCAAAAAAGTTTTTTTACAAAAAGAAAAACTACTCCAAATTTTGTCAAACAAAACCCAAAGATCAACAAAGACCACTCAATAAACAATTTTTCCATAAAATTATTCAAAGTAAACCAAACTAAGATTGAAACACAAATATTTTAAGGATCTAGTCACATAGTCTTCCAAGGTACAAATTAACACTTATCTCCAAATAAAATATGTTTCTCTAAAAGTATCATATTGAAAAGTAATTAACCTAATCACATATCCTCCATGATAGGTTGATAATTTCCATAGATAACCCAAAATAAGCTTATCATAAAATCATCTAACTAAAAATAATTAGTCAAACTGACCAGAGAATTCTTGTAGTCCAGTGGTAGGCGATAAATACTAGTCGCACTTTGGTTGTGGGTTTGATTCCCGCATCTTTGTCCGACTCGACGGGTTGTCACACGGTCTGCGTGTTGTCCTTTTTATAAAACTCAAAAATAACCCTAACATGTTTTAACCTCAATAGTTTCCTTATACCTATCATTTTCTTCCTAATTCATTACGATCTCAACTCCTTAATTCTTGAAGTCTTATTTCACCACCATAAAATAAAACGATTCCCGAAATGAATAACAACATACCTTGATCATGGCGTCTACTCAGTTTCATCATCATCTTGTTCATGTAGGTAGAAGTCCCATGCATTACAACAATGATTTAGAGATCCTTAAAAATCATTTGCTTCCTCCATCCAAATACACCTGATACAACATGGGTCATATGGGTGTTCACAGAAAAACAGTTTTGGAAAATAATCATGTATGACATATAATTCCAAAACATCTAATAAAACATTGTTTCTATAAAGGAGTCATACATAATTTAAGTTGAAACATTCTATCATTGGACCTTTTAAAATACCATAAGTATGTGGTGAGAGACTAGATTTTAAAAGAAAATATAAATAGGTTTCACAAGGGTCTCCTTCCTCAGCACCATTTTTAAAATCATAATATGCTTCAAATTCTTGTGATAAGGTAAAATATTTGAAAATACCTTGATAATAATTACCTTTCTTTAAAATATGAGAATATTGTGAAAATAGTATTTTCTTAAATACAACTCATGACCCGCGATGATAACGAGGTATAGTGGAGGTGTTTGATATCTCAAACAACTTCTTTCAAGTGAGTTGTATGCTAGAAAAAGTTTCACAATAATCCGAACATGACTTTGCAATAATTATTGCAATCATGTAATCAAAAAGAGATAGGAATGTCGTTTGAGATCCTCCTTCTTCCATTCGTAACTGACTTTAAAATACCTGAAAAAAATTATAAAACAAGGATTTAACTGAAATAATAGATATAGGTACTAACCATGTGTCTAACAAAAACTTCTAGTACCTAAAGTTGTCTAAACCTCCCTCTGATACTGACTATAAGGCCCCAACCTTAAACCTTACTTAATCTTGAGTTATTACAAGATTACAAAATTAAGATCTTTTCAGGTTTGGAGTTTTAGATAATTAGATCATAAAACTTTCATTACATTACACATTTAAACAAAGTGGTTACATAAAATATAGTATTCATTTTTCCCATCAATGGAAACACATTTAAAATAAAACATGGATTCTTTCTTAACACTTCCTTGACACTATCATCAAATCATGTATCATTCCCTTGACCTGTGAAAAACATTTCAAAAACTTGGGATGAGCATAAAAAGCTCAGTAAGGGTTATAAAAATATGGAAACGAAACATGAGTTCATATATACATAAGAATGAAATCATAATTTACCCATAAAACATAATCACTTTAACATACCTCATAAAATCATGAATAAATCATAGAAATCATAAGACATAAAGGTAACTTGAGGCATTCATAACATTCTTACATAGGGAGTAACCCTCTTGGTTACGTTTGGAATACCCATCACAGTATATTCCCTAAATATCTTCAGAGAAACCATCACGTTTAACTCCTTCACATTACCCAATGCATTAGAGATCTATATCAGGCTCACCCGCCCTTAGTTTATCACGAAACCCCCCGTCTTCATAATAATTCCCAAGAACCACAACATAATCGTATCACATAAATCATGAATAAAGGAAACATAACATTTCCACCTTTCAATCATAAGTTATCAATACAACACATTGATATAAAAACATTATGAAAACCATTTTCAATACCAAAATAAAAGAAAAGTAAAACATGGTATTTATTTTTCTTTTTTAAAAAAAGGTATGCCTTGTAGAGGAAGCCGAAACTCAAATAATGGTCACGACGGCGGAGAAGTCATTGTTGCCGCATACGTACGACAAAAACATTCCTTTTTGTCGTTTAGTAAAACTCTTTGTATAAAAAAGATTCATTTTGGAAAAACGTAAAAGTCAAAGGGGTTTATACACCGTATAAAAGAAGGTTATGTATAAAACAAAATATGCCTCAATGAATGGAGATTGAGACGAAGTCTCATACCACTTTGAAACTTTTAAAGGAATGGAATTTAATAAAAACATTATAATATCATGAGAATAAATGAATTCATGATATAATATTCCAAAGGACAGTATATACACCATATCAAAGTGAATTGGTGCAAAACAACAATGAAGTCTCAATGGAATGTAAATTGAGATAAAATCCCTTATAAAGAAGGTATCCTTAAATTAAGGATAAATCAATCACATAATTATGTGTGACAAATATAAATACAGTCAATATAAGTGGATATTAAGTGTAAAACAATTAGAGGTCATTCACACATATTCATTTGATGACATATTCAATAACTACAAGTTGAACCCAAATAAATCGAAATTGGGTTACGAAGTTCCCTTACAAAAATTCGACAGCCTAACGACGTCACATTAAAATTCAAAAAATTAGTTGATGAGAGAGAAAATGGTATCTCATCACTTGGACATAAAATTTACATCAATAAAGATATATAATAACATATCCCAACATAAAAAGATGTAAGTTAAAAGATATAATAAAATAAGTCTTTAAAAAAAGAGTGTGAAAGGTTCCCTTAACGATTTGGAAAACTTTCAAAGTGTACACCCCATGAAAGAAGGGTCATACAATGAAGATGTAAATACCCATAAATGGGATAATATTATACAAATAGTATAATAATGGGCAGTACATACACCACAAAAAATGAAATAGTGGCAAATGTATCATGAATCTCACGCGAATAAAAAGTGAGATGAAAGTCCCCTTATGAAAATTTGGCAGCCTAACGGCGCCACATAAAACATCAAAAAATGGATTGATGAGATCAAATAGGGTATCTAATCACATGAACATAAAAATTAAAGAAAGATTAATTGAAAATAACATCCTCCAACATAATAACTTGGAGCATAAAAGAAATGACATAAAAGAGAGTACTTGAAAAGATAGAGATAGGTAGGATCCCTTACCTCGGGTCTGACTTGACTCGATCGTTCTTTAACATCCTGAATAATAAACTTGAGTTAATTTCTACTTGCTTAAGAACCTTTTTCAATTTCATTATTCCATTTATATCACTTATTACCATGTTATGAACACTATGTAATTATTTAAGTTAATAATGGTCGTTTTGTCGATCATTGCTACTTGAGTCAAAAATAAACTCTTTATAATTACAAGTTTGTTCATGGGGTAAAATATCCATTATATCCAGAATTATATTCATTATTTAGATATCATATATATCATATATATCCATTATATACATGAATTTATAAAATTACATAACATTTAGAGGTATGAAATGAAATGCACCGTTCATGGAGACGGTAAGCCGTACGTACGCATGAACACTACTTCCATTTCTATTTCATATTTAATAGAATTAAAACATAATGATACATTATAGTATTATAATTCCAGTATGGTATCGTATATAATATCATTAAATCTATCCTTTATACGTACCACATATGGTATTATCAAATCAAATCACTTTGAGGGGGCGGTAGTCCGCACTTCCTAAAATGAAGATATCGCGTTTACCCATAATGGAAGCCATAAAGGTATGCCATAAATGAAAAATACAGAAGATTAAGGAAAAAATAAACATATTATATATCATATATAAATATAGTGACATCTTAATGGACACCTTTTAAAGTCTTAAAAGAATATTGAACAATCATCATTTCGTGAGGTAGAAATTCACCATCCACAGAAACACTATGTTCTTTAACCATTAGATGTAGGTGTGTGTAAGTGTAGCTCGAATAATTCTTATAACAACATCCTAGTATATTTAAAATACTTTATTTGTTACAAATTAAATTAATAAAAAGAGTTTAGGGGGTTGGAGAAGCAAAATAATACAAAAGAACACAAGTGTAGACATTACCTTAAAATCGGGTAACTCCTCTTGGTTTGAACCAAAAGGGTTTCATAAAGAAAATTATGCCAAAGGTGAAGCTTCTAGGATGATTGTAGGGATGTGGAGAGACAAAATTATCAGATCTTGGCCGAGACAAAGGCTTGAGAGGTGTGGGTAAGAAGGTAGAGTTGGGGGCCTTTTATAAGAGGAGAGGAGGGGCACTCTTGGAAGGGTATAAAATGTAACTTCATTTTCAAATGAGTTTCGAATTTTAGAGGTCCCACATTGATTTATTTTGAGGATAAGGTGATAAGGTTTATAAATATACTCATACAATAGTTCTTTGACAAGTGTAGGTCTTAGATTTTACATTATATTTTTATTTTATTTAAATAGTTAAATAATGAGGTAATCGTTGCATCATCATGATGTCATAAATAATTTATTTTATTTTATGTCTAAAAATTATGAAAAACTACTATGATGTAGGAAATTTGTTTATCTTTAAAATGAATATTTATAGTCCAAAATATCATATATTTATGAAAAATTAAAAATGTTTTACTCAGGTGATACATTCTTTGTTATATTTAATTTATTTTAAAAAATAAAAGATAAAAAGTCACTTTCCCACAATAGTTATTCCATGGGGTCCCCAAGTTTGGCACAAGGCATCCCATGGTCGGCCATGAGTCAACCAGTAGCATTAGGACACATTTTTTGGTCATTTTTTATTATTATGATATTATTTTATTATCCTTAACTACCCGATTACTCATTAATCAAGATAATTAAAGATAATTACCGTCATTACAATTCATAATGTCCAAAAACAAAAGATTCTTCATTAAATAATTTGGACCTTATGATTCAAAATATGGAATCCATTTCATCAAATTCAAAACACATAAATTATATTAATTAATTTAAAATTAAATCCCGTTGTCAAAACAAAAGACGGGTTTTTAAGAAGCAAAATTTATCAAAAGATTGACTTGTTTTTACATCCAATTGAAAATTGAAATTACTTCAAATGAACAAAATTGTATTAAGTGATAAAAACATAATTAAATTTTTCTTTAAAAACAATTAAAATGACAATATAAATATATAAATAAATTGGATGAAATAGATGTTTTGAATTAAAAACTATATTTTTCACTATTCATTAAAAAAAGCATTATCAGAAAAATACCAAAAATTAACCCTAAGCTATATTTTATATTTAAAATTAAAAAATAATTTCCATTTTACCAAATTAAAAACATATAAGTTTCATTAATAAATCATATAGTTAATTCCCGCAGTCAAAACAAATAGCGGATTTTTTGGAAGCAATATCTATGAAAAGTTTGGCACTTTTTTATGTCCATTTTCAAAGTGAAATTAATTCTAATGAACACCATTGAATTAAATTGTAAAAATATGTTTTAATTAAGTTTCAAAACTAATTAAAAAGACAATCTAACCATATATTTAAATTATATGAAAAGGCAATTTTGATGTAAAATGCAATATTTTTACTATTCATTAAAAAAATGAACATTGTCAGAAACATACCAAAAATTTATCCAAAGTAAATTTAAATGTCCCAATCATAATGGATAAGTTTATTTTTACAAATATATCTTATAATAGTGTCAAAAGTTATATTTAAAAAAATTCCGCCATCAAAATGTGATAAAATAATATTTAAAAAAAATATTAGAGTATTTATTCTTAAAATTGGATTCATTTGGATTTTAGGCCTCTAAAATTTATTGGATAAATGTTAAAATATTTAACAAACATAGGTAATCATTTTTTAGTTATTTATGTTCATTCTCTCCATTACAACGGCTAGACGTTAACTATTATAATATTATTATATTATTAGTGTGCAACGTAAGGTTTCAAAGAAACTCATTGTTGCATATTGGGTACGCTATCGAGCATAGCATTCCCTTTAAAGTAGTATTAACATTTTGTTCACAAATATTGATAAACCTTAGAATGTACTATTATTTATTTACCTGGGATGTTATATTCCATATTAAAAGAATAATTTTATTTTATTCATTAGATTATTAGGTCTAGGTTATATTGTTATCACATATTTAATAAAAAGGAGGACAAATAATTATATTTCCAATTATCCATTAAGAAGGGTCATTCCCTTTGATACCAATTTTTTGATTGAAAATGATGGAACTTATTACTTTGTGTGAATACTTGTATTAAAATTTTTAAGAAAAAACAATCAGAATTTATAAAATAAAATAACTATAGTGAGTACAATGTTCTTGATATGAGTTCAATAGAAATAAAAATAATGAAAACATTGATTTATAGTGGTTTAGATCACAAAAATCTCAATACACTCATCAAACTATTATACTTCTAGAGGATATTGGTGCCCACTAATAACCTCAATTTTAAAGGTGTGGGAACCTTCTTACAGACACTATCTTTTATAGGAACCCATAGGCACAACTTAATCTTTTACAAAAGACTAATCTAGTAACTTTACCTAACTTTTGATCGAGAGTCACAACCCAGACATCCTTTTAGGTGTTGGAATAAACATAAGATGCAATACTTGATTTTTATTGGGAAAATCATAAACCAAACTCGAAGAAATAAAAATAAAAGAATAAATGTTACTCCAAGAAAAAATATATACAGTGAAGTGATAAGATGATAAAAATTGTCGAATATATTGATACATGATGATCATTGATCACTTAAAAGAACAATGTCGAAGGATGATGTTCTTCTATGATCAAAAATAGAGTACAAAAGCCACACAAGTTTATTTTTAATAAAAAGAGAGAAACAAGAGTTGTTGAAGTTGTATTATGAAGAATATGCTGAATAATCAGCACATGAATTATTTATATTCCTTGAATATGTATCTTAAACCATCTAAAAAAATATCTTCAAGGAGCATGTTCATGTCCAACAACTACATGAAAATTGTTATAGTATAATAATAAAATAATATTACCATCACCTTCGATTATAATATCCATGATAAAAAATAGAGAAATATTTGGTTTTTTATTTTTTTCATGAAATATTAATATAAAATAGTTAAAATAGAATATATTAAAATTTATATAATTAACATTTTTAAAACAAACTAAATAAAATAATAATATTCTAGAATAAAAAGCCATTTTTTTAAACAGATCATTGAAAAAATATATCTACAAGTATTCATGTGTATATAATAACTCTTATAATTAGTTTTTATACATTGTTACAATTATATATAAATAGAACATAAGAAAATATTAAACAAATAATTTTTTAAATAACAACATTTAAAATAATTAATAAAAAAATTTATAAACAGTTTTTGAACTAATGGTTGAATAAAAAAAATTAATGTCAGATTGAACCTACTATAATTGGTGCTCATCCCCCAATAAAATAGAGAGTGGTAGTTGATTCTGATACCAGTGAAATAGAAAGTTGTAGCTTGAATCAGATACTAGTGAAATAGAGAGTGGTAGCTTGAATATATAACCAGTGCAAAATTATCTATCGGTGATGAAAAAAATACCGATGGAGTCCAAGAAAAATCTTTTATTCTAATAAAATCTAGTGTTCATGAAATATCTTGTTTAAATAAAAACTTATAAAATGATAAAGAAGTTACTACCATGATCTAGTGAAGAAGAGTAATGCAAATGTCACGACCTGTCCTCGGGGCCCGTGCCGTGACTACCCCAAGCCCGCCTTCCATAGGCCAGGGGCTGGCGACTAGCACCAAGGCGGAAATCCCGGTAAAAAGGGAAGGCATTTCCTTTGTATAGTAAACAAACACCACAGAGCAAGTAAGCAGTAGAAGTAATCACTAAGTAAAAACTGAGTACAACAGTAAATGCGGAAAAGTAAGTGGGCCAGTATACAAACCCAAACTGAATGTAAAGTACAACTCAAAATGGAAAAACAACAACTGAAAAGTAAAGCTGCATCCTCGATCCGTCCACTGGATGCCCCACCAGAAGGGTGGGTACAGATAGCCTCCACTGCTCCTCGGGTCTAGCCGACCGCTCCGAGTACGTCCCGCCCAGTGGTCCACCTCCAGGTACCGTCCTGCTCTATAAGCCTCAACCATGATCAGTGTTGTCCGTCGTCTGCAACCAACACAACGTAGTGCAGGCATAGCCCGTGCAAGGGTGAGTATAAGCTACTGAGTAGGGACCCCGAGACCCCCGAAGGTCTCCCAAAATCCACAACAGATAATCCACAAAGTAAAGATTCAATCACAAGTAACATCTAACTCTACTTAGGTATATACCCATACATATACCTAAGTCATCAATTCCAGTTCGCTCCAACATCCGAGCCCAAATACAACCCAGTCCACACGAGAAAGAAAAACGTAATCCACATAGGATAGCACAACACAATCCACATAGGAAAGAAAATAGGATTCAGCTCACACAGATATACTTCTTCGTATGACGATAGAGATGATCAGATGTAGCCACTGATTCATCTAAGCTGCCGGACCCACAAAGGATTGATAGGTACCAACCCCCGCAAAGACCCACACATGATCGATAGGTAACTTACCCTCGCAAAGAACCACATATGATTGATAGGTAAATAACCCCGCAAAGACCCACACAGGATCGATAGGTAACAAACCCCTACAAAGACCCACATAGGATCGATAGGTAACTAACCCCCACAAAGACCCACACAGGATCGGACCCACACAGGATCTGTAGTCGCTGGCTCACACAGAACCGCTGAGCGCTGACCCACACAGGATTGGACCCACACAGGATCGGTAACATTGATCCACGTAGGATCGATGAGTGTTGTAGTCGTCTCCGTCGAATCCACTGAGGATCTCTGTACAGTCATCATCATCATAGTCGCAAAAGAAGCCAGCACTAGGGTTCCCGCACACAACAACTTCGTTCGGGAGGGTCCGCTCCATGATCCGAGAGGCTGATACATCAACTGACACAAAGTCCGGAGTTGATGTATCCAAAAGTTCTGTATCGTCAACAGGAACTCAGCGTCACAGACGGCGCGTCAATCGGACGCCCAGTCTGGAAGTTATTGGCTTTTTCATCCTAGGGGCCCGGTTGGTTTCTAATTCAAAACCATCCTGACCATACTCCACCTGCGTCCAAACCTCGGGAAGAGTAATTAAAAAAGATCCGTCTCACTAAAAGTAATCCAACAAAGTCGACGGAACTTCAATCGGACGTCCGGAGCTCAAGTTATGAGTGTTTCCGCTCCGAGGGCCCGGTTGGTTTCGTGTACGAACCAACTCGGATGAACCCAAAGTATTCCGCAACCTTGAGTGCGATATACCGAAACATCCTTCTCGGTCCAAGGATCACATCGTAACTGATGGTGCATTGGTCGGAGGTCTGTATCTCAAGTTATGGACGTCCGACCGGAAGAGGTTCGGTACTAAGGGGTTCGGGCTCGGTCCGACCCAGCCTGATACCCCCAGGGTCTGCCAGAACTGGGTCGACCCGAACCGGGTCCGGTACCGGACTGCTTGGGAACGGAGCGGCTCGGCCTTGGCGCGGTGCGCTGGCCAGATGCTCGGCCAAACTTTCGAGCCGTTTGAAGAGGGGGGCGCCTACCCCCCTGGTTTTTGTAACCGTGGCCCCCATTAATGGGGGCCGCTCAGCTAGTCGGCTGGGGGTTTGAACCCCCCGCTTTCCCTTGTCCGGCCGGCCCGCCCCGGGCAGCCAGTGTCTGCTGACACGGGACCGACGATGGCCGGTCCCCTCATCGCTCCGACACCGGCGGCCCGAAACCGGCCGCCAGTCACCCTACACCGCCGCGGCCCGGAACCGGCCGCGACCTTCATTCATCTAGTGTGGCGCGACTGCGCCGCACCCTTCCGTCATGGTCCTGCTCCAACCGCGGTGCTTTTGCGGTTCTCCATCACGGCGTGACGACATTTCGATTTGGTTCAAATTTGTTAAAACGCGGCGCGGCGGCATTGCGCATCCTTGATGTTCTTTCCCACGCGGTGCGATGACACCACGTCACTTTTCTTCGATCCGCAACAACAAGAAAAATAAAAGGGAGGGGGTCGGCCATGTTTTTGCGGTCCGGCTTCCTCCTGTTAATTGATAGCAGGAAGTCCGATTATACATCGATAAAGAACGGAAGTAAATCACGAAAAGAAATCACATAAACCCCTACCTCGAGCGTAGCTTGAACGAAGGTTCGTCGAACAAGGATTCGTCGCAGAAAGAGACGTCGTGAAAGAAGACTTCATCGGCATCACGGTAAGAGGCATCGTGGAAGGAGACGTCATGGTAGGAGACGTCGACTTCCGAGGAATCCGGCGTTCTTCACGTTCTTCGCGTTCTTTGTGTTCTTCGACGAAGGGGATGAAGAAACTCAAGTCTCTCTTAGCTTTACTCCCAAATATCTCAAGCAACAAGCCTCCAACACAAAATAAAATAAGTCCCTTACTTATTTTATTAACACAACTTAAGGTTTGAAATTCAAGAGTTTGAAATTCAAACACTCACATTAAACACACCTCATTAATATAATAATTTATTAAAACTTAAGTTATCAAATTTAATTGTGAGTTAAGGTAGTTAAGGAAAGTGAAGGGGTGGGGTTTGTGTAGGCCCCACCACTCTCATAACCTCCCATGGGATGTTGGGTAGTTACCTAACTTCCACCCAAAGCTTAAAGCACTTAGAGTAAAATAAAAATTGTAGTTAAATTTTTATTTTAACTTCCACAATTTTTATCAACTTCTCTTGTGAAAACGCAACTCCAGAAAAGGTGTTCCTAGGCAATTACCAGTGCTGTGAATCCATCGGTGCCCTTAGAATTCGATTCCGAGCACCGGTTCAAAAGCTAGAAAAACCCACTCGTTCGTTCACTGAATGTACCCGATCCAAACATCGGAAAATGATTCCAGGCACATCGGGCCTCAGAATCAGGTGGCGTCAGAAACTACGTTCTTGTAAAATTCCCACGAAAATTAAGAAAAAAATTTCCTTGAATTTTACAGGTCTTTACATCGCTCATACCTCAGGGGTTTACGTCCCCGTAAAGATACATCATAAACAAGGGAATCAAATGTGGGTACTGAGCACGCATCTGAGCCTCCCGCTCCCAAGTGCTCTCCTGGAGGTTCCCGTGCTGCCATCTGATGCGCACTAGAGGAATCGATCATCCACGTAGGACCTGATCCTGTCAATCCTAGATCTCCACCGGGACCTCCGTAAACATCACCCCATCATCAACATCCATCTCCCCATGGTCAATCATATCTGTCGGGTCGTGCACGTATCTCCTCAGCTGAGATACGTGGAAGACGTCGTGTAACCGGTGCAACTGAGGTGGTAGAGCCAGGTGATAAGCCACCTCGCCAATCCTACTGAGGACCTGGAATGGTCCGATGAAGCATGGAGACAACTTTCCGCCTCAGCCAAATCTTTGTAATCCACGTCTAGGTGAGACCCACAAGAAGGAGTGGTCGCCATCCTCAAACTCCAGTGGCCTTCGCCTCCTGTCAGCATAAGACTTCTGCCGGCTCTGAGCTATCCTCATCCGCTCCTGGATGACCTGGACCTTTTTCGTCGTGGCCTGGACCATCTCCGGTCCCACAAGTGCTGACTCCCCAGGGTCTGTCCAGCACAGAGGAGATCTGCAAGGTTGGTCATACAATGCCTCGTATGGTGCAATCCCGATGGTGGAGTGGTAGCTATTGTTGTATGCGAACTCCACCAAGGGTAGATGGTCCTCCTAGCTGCGACCAAAGTCGAGGACACATGCACGAAGCATGTCCTCGAGTGTCTAAATGGTCCTCTCCTTCTGACCATCCGTCTGAGGGTGAAAGGCGGTGCTCAGACATAGCTGTATCCTGAACGCCACCTGCAACCCCCTACAAATCCGGGAAGTAAAGCGAGCATCTCGATCGGAGATGATAGATGATGGCACACCGTGAAGTCGTACAATCTCTAGAACGTAGAGACGTCCCAAGCTCTCCACTGAGCCCTACTCTGTGATGGGTAAGAAGTGAGCCGACTTGGTGAGTCGGTCAACAATCACCCAACTGGAGTCGTGACCTCTGGAAGTGCGTGTAAGTCTAGTCACGAAGTCCATAGATATCTCGTCCCACTTCTACTCTGGGACCTCCAAGGGTTGTACCAAGCCTGCTGGTACCTGGTGCTCTTCCTTCACCTGCTGGAAGGTGAGGCATCGAGAAATGAACTCTGCCACAACCTTCTTCATGCCCGGACACCAGTGCTATCGTCTGAGATCTTGGTACATCTTCGCCACTCCAGGATGTACCGCCAAAGGGGAAGTGTGAAATTATCCCAGCACCTCCTCCCGTAAAGAAACTGGTACCAAGGTACGTCTTCTGAAAAGGACGTCGTGCTCTCCTCCTAAGGAGAAAACATCAGGTGCCTATCTTGAGGATATCTACACACGCCGCGTCTCACAGTCAGTGTCCCCACGTTGTGCCTCTCTGACCCACTGTAGTAGTGGAGGGGTGAATGTGAGAGACTTAAGGAAGGCTACTCTATCTCTATCCACGAAGGATAACTGCAAAGTGGCTAGCTACTCTGTCACCTCCTCAAGTAGCTGAATTCCCGTCCTCCTGCTGAGAGCATCGGTCACTACGTTCCCCTTCCCAGGAGTATAGACTATCTCAAAGTCATAGTCCTGGAGGAACTCGAGCCATCGCCACTGTCTCAGGTTCAGGTCCTTCTGAGAGAAGATGTACCTGAGACTCTGATGGTCAGAAAAGACTGTAAAGCGCTCACCCATCAGATAGTGTTGCCATGTCTTCAGAGCGAAGACCACTGCTGCTAAATCCAGGTCATGGGTAGCGTAGTTCTGCTCATGCGGCCTCAACTGACGTGATCCATAGGTGATCACTTCCCGCTCCTGCATCAGGACACATCCGAGTCTAGTCCCTAATGCATCGCAGTAGTCTACGTACCCTACTCCCTCCTCCGGCAACCTCAAGATAGGAGCGCTGGTCAATCTCTGTATCAGTTCCGAAAGCTCTGCTGACATCTGTCTGACCACAGGAAGGGTTGCCCCTTCCTCCTAAACGTTCTACAAAGCTGGAAAGATTTCTCCTTTGCCGAAAAGGGAAATCTGGTCTCATCCCCTTGATGAACTACGTTCCTTGCCTAATATAGTCAATCTCATCATGATTAGTTAATTCATGGCATGGATGACGTCGTAAGGCCTCGACGCTGCTACCAAGAGATACAACCGTTACTCTCATCTCCAAGGGTTGAGTCACACTGTCAGCATCAGTGTGTGGTCACTGGGTATCCTCCAGTAAGAATCTCGTAAGTAAAGGTCAAGTCAACAGTTTTTTTAACCGGCACCTCTTAGTATTAAAAAACAAAATACAAGAGATCAAACATCACTAATGCAAGCATCTTTTATTACTTCAACTCAAAGTAAAAGGACACAAGTAAACACAAAAAACGAAGATAGAGGCATAATGGGAAAAGGACTCTACGCCTGGAGCTAGACCCGCACTTTACCACCTGCTTTCGGAGCTCCATGATTGTAAGCTTCAGCTGCCTGAAACTGTGCTCTCCCCTGAGGTCGGGGTGAACCTCCTGGTGGTGGTGGTGGTAGAGCCTCAAAGCGTCGCCCACCACCTACTGCTCGGCCAGCTCCTCTGCCTCGTCTGCTTGCTCCCTGCAGACCACCACGGTCGAACCTCTGTCTTTGCGTAGGTGGTTCCTCAACCGTCTTCTGCTCCTCTTCATGGAGGTTCGGGCAGTCACGAGCCATGTGGCCCTGCCCGCCGCATGCATAGCACTGTCTTCCACTCATAAGACTGGTTTTCCTGCATGTGCCCCACACTTCCGAGCCAGTATCCTATGGTCGTCCGCCCGATGGCCTGGCCCGCTTGGACCTCTATGAAATCTGTCTACTGCCGGCTGCAGAAGACTCCGCCATGTGTCACCCTGTGGTAGGTCTCACCGCTGGTGTAGACTCAGCAAGAAAGCTCTCGATGAGAAGAGCTCACTCCAGTACTCTTTCCTGATTCAGAATGCTGAGGGAGATCAGCAATGCCCTGATCTCATGCCTTAATCCCTACTCAAAGGTCCGGGCCCGGAAGAAGGGGTCTCGTACCATGTCTGTCGAGTAGCATGAAAGATTGGTAAATCTCTCCGAGTACTGGGCGACCGTCAAGCTGCCCTGCCACAAATGAAGATGCTTCTGGATGCGCACCGCATGGAGGGTGGCTGGGATGAACCCCATGAGGAAGAGGCTCTCAAAGTCCATCCAGAGAAGAGATGCCTCATCATGCACCTGGAGCATCAAGCTCCACCATCTTCCAACTGTCGCGTGCAGGAGGCTCGCAGCGTGGATCACCATGAGGTCTGATGGTGTCCTCACTAACCTGAAAACCCATACAACTGCCTCCAGCCAGTCCTTGGCTGCCTGGGGGTCCGTCTCCCCGCGGAACCTGGGCAGTCGCTGGCGCTGAAACTCATGAAGTGCACTAAGGCGACGTGCATCGTCAGCGGCTGGGGTTGGTAGCATCAGTGGCTCGACGGGTAGAGGTGTCGTCGGTGCCTCTGCTGTCAAAGGGCCTTGTACTGAGGCCTCATCGCTCGGTGGGTTGTCATCATGCACAACTCTCGGAACCCAAGCTGGCTGACATCGTGGGGCCATCTTGAAAAGAAACAGGTGCACCATGGTCAAACAGTATACCTAGTGAGCTGACATAAAGTAATCTCAAGGAAAATTTGAAACACACATACAATCAATGGTTTCGTGCATTAAGTCAGAAATCAGAAGTCAGGGTCCTGGTGTACGGATACGTCGGTCGCCGCACCAACACTGGACTCCCTGGATTGATAACCACACTCAATACTCTTAACACTATTGCTTCACATAGAAAATATCAGAGTCCAAATTTCTGCGGTAGAACCGAACACCTCTGATACCAATTTTTCACGACCCATCCTCGGGGCCCGTTCCGTGACTACCCCAAGCCCGCCTTCCATAGGCCAGGGGCTGGAGACTACCACCAAGGCATAAATCCCGGTAAAAAGGTAAGGCATTTCCTTTATAAAGTAAAAAAACACCACAAAGGAAGAAAGCAGTAGAAGTAATCCCTAAGTAAAAACTGAGTACAACAGTAAGTGCGGAAAAGTAAGTGGGCCAGTATACAAACCCAAACTGAAAGTAAAGTATAACTCTAAAGGGAAAAACATCAACTGAAAAGTAAAGCTGTAGCCTCGATCCGTCCACTGGAAGTCCCACCTGAGGGTGGGTACAGATAGCCTCCACTGCTCCTCAGGTCCAGCCGACCACTCCGAGTATGTCCTACCCAGTGGTCCACCTCCAGGTACCGTCCTTCTCTGCAAGCCTCAACCATGATCAGCATTTTCCGTTGTCTGCAACAAACACAACGTAGTGCGGGCATAGCCCATGCAGGGGTGAGTATAAGCTACTCATTAGCGACCCGAGACCCCCGAAGGTCTCCCAAAATCCACAATGGATAATCCACAAAGGAAAGATTCAATCACAAGTAACATCCGACTCTACTTATGTATATGTCCATACATATACCTAAGTAATCAATTCCAGTTCGCTCCAACATCTGAGCCCAAGTACAACCCAGTCCACACAGGAAAACAAAACGTAATCCACAGAGGATAGCACAACACAATCCACATAGGAAAGAAAACAGGATTCAGCTCACATAGGTATACTTCTTCGTATGACGATAGAGATAATTAGATGTAGCCACTAATTCATCTAAGCTATCAGACCCACAAAGGATCGATAGGTACTAACCCCCGCAAAGACCCACACAGGATCAATAGGTAACTAACCCTCGTAAAGACCCACATAGTATTGATAGATAAATAACCCCCGCAAAGACCCACACCAGATCAATAGGTAACTAACCCCTACAAAGACCCACACAGGATTGATAGGTAACTAACCCCCGCAAAGACCCACATACGATCTGACCCACACAGGATCTTTAGGCGCTGGCTCACACAGAACCGCTGAGCGCTGACCCACACAGGATCAGACCCACACAGGATCGGTAGCACTAATCCACGTAGGATCTCTGAGTGTTGTATTCGTCGTCGTCAAATCCACTAAGGATCTCTGTACAGTCGTCATCGTCACAGTTGCAAACGCAGCCAACACTAGGGTTCTCGCACACAACAAGCTCATTCAAGAGGGTCCTCTCCATGATCTGAGAGGCTGATACATCAACTAAGATAAAGTCTGGAGTTGATGTATCCAAAAGTTCCGTATCGTCGACAGGAACTCAGCATCACAGACGGCGCTTCAATCAGACGCCCGGTCTGGAAGTTATTGGCTTTTTCGTCCTAGGGGCCCATTTGGTTTTTAAGTCAAAACCATCCCGAACGTACTCCACCTATGTCCAAACATCGGGAGGAGTAAGCCAAAAGGTCCATCTCTCTATGAGGAATCCAACAAAGTCAATGACACTTCAATCGGACGTTCGGAGCTCAAGTTATTAGTGTTTCCGCTCCGAGGGCCCGGTTGGTTTCGTGTACGAACCAACTCGGCCGAACCCAAAGTATTATGAAACCTTGAGTGCGATATAATGAAACATCCGTCTCGATCCAAGGGTAACATCGCAACTGATGGTGCATCGATCGGAGTTTCGTAGCTCAAGTTATGGATGTCCGGCCGGAAGAGGTTCGGTACTAAGGGGTTCGGGCCCGGTCCGACCTAGCCTGATACCCCCAGGGTCTGCCAGAACCAGGTTGACCCGAACCGGGTCCGGGTCCGGCCCGCTTGGGCATGGCCGGCCTGGGCCCGGCCTGGCCTGGGCGAGGCGCGTTGGGTGCACCGGCCAGGCGCTCGGCCAAACGGCCGAGCCGTTTGAAGAGGGGGGGTGCTTGCCCCCTGGTTTTTGTAACCGCAGCCCCCATTAATGGGGGCCGCTCAGCTGGCCGGCCAGGAGATTGAACCCTCGACTTTCCCATGTCCGGCGGCCCACCTCGGCCGGCCGGTGTCTGCTGCCATGGGACCAGCAACGGCCGGTCCCCTCCTTGCTCTGACACCGGCGGCCCGGAACCGGCCGCTGGTCACCCTGCACCGTCGCGGCCCGGAACCAGCCGCGGCCTTCATTCGTCCGGTGCGGCACGACGGCACCGCACCCTTCCGCCGCAGCCCCGCTCCGGCCACGGTACTTTTGCGGTTCTCTGGCACGGCGCGACGGTTCCGCGATTTGGTTCAAATTCTTTAAAATGCTGCGCGACAGCATCATGCATCCTTTTCATTCATTACCACGCGATGCGATGACACCACGTCACTTTTCTTTGATCCGAAATAACAATAAAAATAAAAGGGAGGTGGGTCGGTCGTGTTTGTGCGGTCCGGCCTCCTCCCGTTAATTGATAGCAGGCGGTCCAATTATACATGGATAAATAATGGAAGTAAATCACGAAAAGAAATCACATAAACCCCTACCTCGAGCATAGCTTGAATGGAGGTTCGTCGAACGAGTATTCATCACGGAAAGAGGCATCGTGAAAGAAGACATCCTCGACATCGCGGTAAGAGGCGTCGCGGAAGGAGACATCGTGGTAGGAGACGTTGACCTCCGAGGAATCTGGTGTTCTTCGCGTTCTTCGCGTTCTTTGTGTTCTTCGACAAAGAGGATGAAGAAACTCAAGTCTCCCTTAGCTTTAATCCCAAAGCTCTCAAGCAACAAGCCTCCAACCCAAAATAAAATAAGTCCCTTACTTATTTTATTAACACAACTTAAGGTTTAAAATTCAAGAGTTTAAAATTCAAACACTCATATTAAACACACCTCATTAACATAATAAGTTATTAAAACTTAAGTTATCAAATTTAATTGTGAGTTGAGGGAGTTAAGGAAAGTGAAGGGGTGGGGTTCGTGTGGGCCCCACCACTCTCATAACCTCCCATGGGAAGTTGGGTAGTTACCCAACTTCCACCCAAAGCTTAAACCACTTAGAGTAAAATAAAAATTGTAGTTAAATTTTTATTTTAACTTCCACAATTTTTATCAACTTCTCTCGTGAAAAAGAAACTCCGAAAAAGGTGTTCCTAGGCAATTACCGGCGCTGCGAATCCATCGGTTCCCTCGGAATTAGATTCCGAGCACCGGTTCAAAAGTTAGAAAAACCTGTTCATTCTTTCACTGAACGCACCCAAGCCAAACTTTGGAAAATGATTCTGGGCACACCGAGCCTCGGAATCAGGTGCCGTCAGAAACTGCGTTCTTGTAAAATTCCCAAGAAAATTATGAAAAAAAGTTCCTTTAATTTTATGGGTCTTTACAGAAAAGCATTGATAAACCAACTTGAATGTTCTACCGTTAGATGTCCAATGGTAAAAAATAGAAAATATTTACTATTACGCATTGAAGAAAGAAATAATTAATTCCAACAGGAATAAGGATACTACCATGATACTATGTAATTATGAATTTTTGGAGAAATAAGAATATTATATTTTCCAATGATTTTTAATGGTGGAAGATGATATACTGATATTGATGAACTAAAAATGGATGAACACAAACATTGTCGAAATTTAGGATGAAAAAACATAATAAATATTTAAAATGAGAAAAAGAAAACATGAACTACTAGTGTATTAACGGATCTACCTGTGGAGAAATGAAATACCGATGGAAATCTAATGGAATATAAACAGATAACGATAGATGGTTTTTCTACTAGTGTAAAATAAACTACAGTTGAGAAATGATGCTTCTGCTGGGGTCCAATGGTGGACCTTTGTAAGAAAAACCATTCATAGTGATGAAAAATTCTTTCATTGATGAATTAACTATCATCGAACACAGATATATCAATGAGAAAAGTGGGTAGATCTGTTGTTGAGAAATGGTGGATCTATCCACCAGTGATGAAACCAAAATAAAGAATGTGTTAAAACCATGAAATAAAATCATGAAATATGTATTTTTAACCTCCCTCAGAATGTGGGTTCTGGTTAGGAATCACTAATTCTAGCTGGTTTAAATCAGATTTATTTATGTAATTAGAAACATCCAACTGTTCTTATCCAAATGGATGTACTTTCCAAAGGAAAACATTCATTAGTTTTGGGCCTATGATACTTAATAACACACATTGGTTGAGAAGATTGGAGGTCGGACTCATCACACCCTTTTATGGGGAATTATTTCCTACTCTAGGAATCTCTTGTAGATTTCAAATATTTCATATGAATCCTTATTAATTTACCAAGTATAACATTGGTTTCCCTTTGAATTTTAAATCAACTATTAACGTGTATGAAATTTGGAATCATCATTATGTATTCGATGTTCTCCATTAATGGAGATATTTGTATATATTAGAGTTTTTCCATCAATTGTATCCTCTCATATACTATTTAGATATTATTTTAATCATTGTTATGATAACACTAGTTTTTATGTCGCACAATGGGGTGATCTACAATTTATTTTTGTCCAGGGAGATGAAATTTTGTTTTGATTTTGGGATCGTACCCATGAATGGGCTACCAATGTATTCTCGTGAAAGGAATGAGAACCCTTGAAGTTCTGTAACACTTAATGGGGAACATCGTACATTTTAGGTCAAGTGATAAAGACCAAGCCATACAGTTTAATGTCATTTGGTGAGGACATCTAATCGGAATATGATTAGTCAAAACATGGTATAGGAATTCTACCTAAGAAGCCCAAGGAACCTGGAAAAGATATGAGTTTCCGATTTGAATAAGACACTATTGGGAATATGTCCTAAGAAGAATAGTTTGGACTTGAAGTGTTGGGTTTGAACCTCAGATAGGTTTCTTACGTATCCCACATGTAGGGAAATCAAAGCCCACATGGTTTGATGAGTCACATGGGAGAGTTTAACCCATCTAGACAAATGAGTTTGGGAATACTTTCTGAAAAGGATTCCTTTAATGTATGATATGATATGAAGATCAGGCCTTAGGAAGGCTTCCTATATATCTTTATTGTAGTGGGAATCATAGTTCGGATAGTTCATTAAAATGTGGATCATGTGGATGTTATGATCATCATGGTTATCTAAGCCCACATGAGTCATGTTTGGTTTGAGAAACAAGAGAATGTAAAAGATTCAACAAACAACACACTTTGTCTTCTGCTGATGGGAGAGTGTGGTCCTATGAAAAAAGATGTTGAGGCGACTATGTAGGAGGGAATGAAGCGATTAACCTTTTAATGTTGGATTAAATTTAAGGTCATACATCCTGGATATCTAAATATTAGGGACATACCTCATTGGGAGTGCCCTAGTGGATCCTAGGAGATGAGGGAGAATTTTAACTTGGTTGAATGAAAAGAAAGTGTGACCCTCACTCTCTTTATTTGGAACCGAAGGCTCTGATTTTTAGAGTTGATAAAGGATAGATAAGACCCAAACCCTAAACCTCTAAATTGGGGACTTCCAAATACATTTCTTGAGATAAATTTCAATGTGACTGTGGATATACAATCCCAAAGACACTCCATGAATCTTTACCCATTACGAAACAAATGTGGGAAACCATTGACTGCGGATATACAAACCCAATTGGGAGACATGATAATGTTCCCTTCCAAATGGTTTGATAATTCAAGAGGTTTTGGGGGAGGTTTAAACACAATACCTTTCAGAAAAGGGATCCAATAATGAAGAATCCTTTCCATGAATGACTTTAGAGAGGGCTTGATGAAAGCCTTGTATACACTGAAGGGATAAGGAGAATGAAATAAGGGTCCCCCAGTTGGTATCCGGAACATAGGTAGGCTTGGGAGACATGGTGTTCACTTAAGTGATGAAAAACCTATGTGTTAATACTTGGGTGATACTTGACTCAAGCCTTCATGTGTATTTACTGGTATTCCCAGAAGTGGGGCGTTGAAGTTCCTTTGAGAGGAATGGGTGGCGCACAAGTGTTTTTGATTTAAGGAGGTTGGGTGCTTTAGGCATGCAAGTGTTATGGATTTCAAACACTAAAGGGACTTCTGTCCTATGATATGTTGGATTGGTGTAGCCTCGATCTGGTTGGGCTGAATGCTTTTGGCCCACAATTGTGACCACTATAGAGAAGCTGACTGACCGACACCGACAGGTACTGTAGCAGTGAAGACTTCGGAGTCAACAGTACTGTAGCACTTTTGAAAAAGTTCCTACCATTCACTATAGTAATGTAGATGTGATTTTTTGAATAGTGATAATCTTCTCCATTTTATAGCCCATTTTTGGGCTTGGGCTACTACTAAAAACCCTCTGTAATTTTGTGCTCCTGATATAGTGAAGTTATGCCTATGCCATGGATGTAGGGATTATTCCTAAACCATGTAAATCGATGTGTTCCTATTGTTTTCTTTTCTTATGAATTTCCTTTTTATTTATCACTTCTGTATTTATAACTCTCGATGATTCCAAAACTTTTTCTATCAGAGGGTGTGTTCGGAATTCTCCAATTATTGTTATGGATGAAGGAAAAGTGAAGATCGATCACTTCGATGGAACTGATTTCAGTTTCTGGGAGATACAGATTGAGGATTATGTTTATCAAAAAAATATGCACTTGCCACTTCTGGGTGTGAACCCAACAGACATGGAGTAGTCGGAGTGGGAGCTACGGGATCAACAGTTTTTGGTTGTTGTGCACATGATGTTGGAAAAAAACATGGCGTTCAACATCAGAGAAGAAAATACGACAATTGGACTGATGAAAGCTCTCACCAATATGTATGAGTAGGCTTCTGTAGATAATATGGTACACTTGATGCAATGATTGTTCTACCTAAAAATGGTTGAAGGGAGATTTTTCGCAGATCATATCAATGAATTCAATACCATCATAAGTCAGTTGTCATCGGTGGACATTGATCTTTGTGATGAGGTAGGTGCACTATTTTTACTATCTTCGTTACCTGATAGTTGGGAAGAAATTATAACAGTTGTGAGCAGTACATCTGGGAATAAAAAGTTCCCTCTGAAAGATGTATGAGATCTAATCCTTAGTGTGGATATATGAAGAATAGAATCGGCAATATTCTATGGTTCTGCTATGAATATTAAATGAAGAGGAAGATATGTGTAGCAGGACAATCGCAGAGGCTGATTGAAGTCAAGAGGAAAGAGAAGAGACAGGGAAGAGGGGCCTAGTCCAACCTAATGGACTTGCGGGAAGAAAGGAAATGTCATGAAGGAGCGCAAAGAAAATCGAAAGGGCCCTGAAACCAGAGGAGCAAACACGACAGTTGAAGGAACTGATGACGAGCTATTGTTGAGCATGGACAGCCCAATGGATTCTTAGATTTTAGACTCTGGGGAGTCTTTCTATTCTACATAGGAGAAGGTATTTCTAGAAAATTATGTTTCTGGAAATTTTGGCAATGTACATCTTGCTGATGATGAGCCCTTGCAGATTTTGGGGAAAGGAGATGCACAAATCAAGACAAACAGTGGGAGTCTGCTGGTTCTGGAAAATGTGAGGTATATCTCAGACTTGAGAAGAAGCCTTATTTATTTTTTACAACATGATGATGTAGGTTTGAGTACCACATTCACTGGTGGTTCATGGAAGATCACCTGAGGAGCTATAGTCATAGCTCAGGGAGCAAATAATGGTACCTTATACAACATGACAGAAACATGCATAGACATGGCTGCATCACTCAAAGCTGTAGGAGATTCACAATTGTGGCACAAAAGGCTAGGCCACGTGAGTGAGAAGGGGATGATGGTGCTGCCAACAAAAGGGATACTACCAGAGCTGAAGTTAGTGGAAGTTGGCCTATGTAAACATTGTATCTTTAGAAAGCAGAAGAAGGTGTCTTTTGCAAAAGGAGGTAGAACACCAAAGGCTGGGAAGCTGGACCTGGTACACACTGATGTTTTGGGGCCTGCACCAATACTTTCCCTTGGAGCGTCACAATACTATGTGACATTAATCGATGATTCAACAAGGTAGGTATGAGTTCACTTTATGAAAAGTAAATCTAATGTGTTTAAAATGTTTCAGAAGTGGAAGGTCATGGTGGAGAATAAGTCAAGAGATAAGCTGAAATGATTGAGGTCTGACAACAATGGAGAGTATGATAGTCAAGAATTCATAGAATTATGTTCTGATAATTGAATTTGGTGGGAGAATACTATCCCAGGAACACCACAGTAGAATGGTGTGGCAAAGAGGATGAATAGTACTTTGAATGAATGTTCCAGAAGTATGAGGTTACACTTAGGGTTGCCTAAAACCATCTGGGCTAATGCAGTGAACATGGCATCATATCTGATCAATAGGAGTCCATCTGTTCCAATGGGAGAACATCTACCCAAGGAGCTCTGGTCTGGTAAAGAGGTAAAACTATCACATTTAAGAGTCTTTGGAAGTTTGTCTTATGTACACATTGATTATAACTTAAGGGACAAGCTTGACGCTAAGTACAAGCCATGTTTATTTATTGGATTTAGGGATGATGAGTTTGGTTACCGCTTTTGGGATGATCATAAGAAGAATTTCATTAAGATCTAGAATCTGGTATTCAATGAAGGTTTCATGTACAAAGGTCTTCATGTAGCTGAAGATGAAAATAGGAACATTGAATCGGAGTGAAAATATCAAGTGGAACTTGAACGTGTATCTGCTTTTGAGAGATCCGAACCAGTAGAACCTACTAAACCTGTGGAGTTGAGGAGATCATCAAGGGTGAGAAGACCTGTGTAGAGGTATTCACCATCCCTGCATTATCTATTATTGACTGACGGTGGAGAACCAGAATGCTTTGAAGAGGCAATGTAGCTGAAAGAGTCAAGAAAGTGGGAGCTGGCTATGAAGGAGGATATTTCCTCATTGCATGAGAACAAAACATGGGAGCTGACACCTTTTCCAATAGGAAAGAAAGAATTTCAGAAAAAAGTGGGTCTACCGGGTGAATGAAGAACATGATGGAAAGAGGAGGTTCAAGGCAAGGCTACTGGTGAAAGGCTTCAAACAAAAGGAGGGAGTGGATTTCACAGAAATATTCTCACCAGTAGTGAAGCTTAGCACCATATGGGTGGTTCTCAGCATTATGGCGTCAGAGGAATTTCACCTTGAGTAGCTTGATGTCAAGACTGCTTTCCTTTATGGAGAATTTTAAGATGATATCTAGATGCAGCATCCATATGGATATGTAGAGTCTAGGAAGGAAGACCTGGTGTGAAAACTCCAGAACAACTTATATGGAATGAAGCAGGCACCAAGGCAGTGGAATAATAATTTTGATTCATTTATGTCTAAAAATGAATATAAACGATTTGGCATGGATAAATGTTGCTACATCAAGTCCTTTGGTGATGAATACCTTATATTGCTTCTGTATGTGGATGACATGCTTATTGCATGATCATGTATGTGGAGGATTAATGAGCTAAAAGGGTAGTTGGATGAAGAGTTTGAAAAGAAAGATCTTGGTGAAGTTGGGAAGATTTTTTGGTTGAAGTTGAAGAGAGACTGCACAGCTGGAACATTAATGTTGTCATAGGATGATTACATTGGTATGGTCTTGAGAAGATTCAGTATGATGGATGAAAAGGCAGTCTCTATTACCCTAGTGATCCATTTCAAACTATAAAAGAAGAAATCACCAAAGACATCAGAAGAGGTGGAGTACATGGAAAAAGTTCCATATGCATCAGCTGTTGGAAACCTGATGTATGCCATGGTCTGTACTCGACCTGACTTTTCTCATGCAGTGGGAGTTGTAAGCAGGTATATGACTAACCCTGGAAAGAAACATTGGGAAGCTGTGAAGTGGATATAGTGGTATTTTAAGGGTAGCAAGGAGGTATCTCTGTGCTTTGATAAAGGATATTCATTGTAGGGGTATGTGGATGCTGACTTTGGAGGCGATGTCAACAACAGAAGAAGTACCACGGGTTATGTTTTTACTAGTGGAGGAACTGTGGTTTGTTGGATATCACAATTATAGAAGGTGGTGGCGTTATCCACCATAGAGGAAGAAAACATTGTTGTAACAGAAGCTGGGAGAGAGATAGTTTAGCTGAAGAACTTCTTGGATGAATTGGGAAGAAATCAGGAGGAGAATTTATTGCAATATGATATTCAGAGTGCTATACATCTTGTAAAGAACCCAGTGTTTCATGCCCGGAAAAAAACATTCAGTTAAAGTACCATTTCATCAGAGTATTGATACAGGATGGGTTGAAAACTTTGCAGAAGATATGTGGAACCAAAAATATGGCCGACATGTTGAAAATCCCTACGGTGATATCAAAGTTGAGGCACTGTTGTGCCTCTATTGGTCTCCACTGATGAACAGAGGATGATAGGCAGAATAATAGAGGACATGGTGGGAGCACAAGAGGAAAACAATTTGTATTTACTGAATCTTTGAATGGAAAACACGCCAATGGTGAGTGGAGAAGAGGAAGAACTCAGATTAAGTAAGTTTTCTTCCTCAGTTTCATTGAATCATAGCAGTGCAGTGGATCAGGCTCCATGTGGGAGATTGTTGGATTGGTGTAGCCCTGATCTGGTTGGGGTTGAATGCTTATGGACTTCAGAGTCAATAGTACTGTAGCACTTTTGACACCGACAGGCACTATAGTAGTACAGACTTTAGAGTCAATAGTATTGTAGTGGAGCTGACCAACCGACAACAGTAGGCACTATATCAGTGCAGACTTTAGAGTCAATAATACTGTAGCACTTTTGACAAAGTGGTCGTTGTTCACTGTAGCAATGCAGACATACTTTTCGGAATTGTGATCGTGTTCTCCATTTTATATCCCATTTTCGGGTTAGGGTTAATACTGAAAACCCTCTATAATTTTGTGCTCTCGATATAGTGATGTTTTGCCTCTCTCGTGGATGTAGAGATTATTCTCGAACCATGTAAATCGCTATGTTCACGTTGTTTTCTTTTCTTCTTCATTTCCTTTTCATTTATCGCTTCTGTCTTTGTGAGTCCCGACGATTCCACAATATGATAATCCTTCAATTCCTCCACTCTAAGTGCTAAATAACAAACATGATGGTTTTGAAAGACTTGGGAGAAACACTAGGGAAACCTATGAAGAAATTGGGATTCAGGGAAATTCGTCAGTAAAATGAAGTCCCAAAGGTTATATTTATAGGCAAAATTGATGACCCTGGGATAAGGATTTTGGTTGCGCAAGTTGGTTTCACACCAACATTGTGGCGCACCTGTTCTTGGGCATCGAATTGGTGGTTCTCAAGTAGTCTTGCACGCCATTGGTACCTCAGGATCAACTTTGGGGACATAGTCAAATTAATTGTTCCATACAGAACCAGTAGGGTGTGGCGCAGATGTTTGTGCACAGGTACCTTGGGAACCTCTTTGGGGACATAGCTAAAATAATTTCCCCATACCGCGGGGGTTTCACCTACACACCCCTACGTCGAATCAATGTTGTTTTATGGTCCCAACCCTTTGTTTCTATGCCTTTTCTACGGTCACTGACCCCCGTGAAAAATTTAAAGTCTCACCACAAACTTCTCGATCCTGGTTGAAGATATTTTGTGTGAATGTTCATGTAACACATTTCATAGTGTCTATAAAAATACCCCCTTCAAAATTGATTTTTTTTGGTTTTAAAATATTCTTATTCTAAGGGAAAGGTAGGATACTTTGATGCATTCCAACATCATCTGGTTAGATTTAGAGCTACATCATGTTTGGAAGGATGCTCTAATTTTTTCCTAATCCATGGGGCCTAGTAAGCATAGTTTGATTTTTACCTGGTTCATATGTATAACCCTAAAAATATTGTATCTTCTGGATTTTTGTTGCTCAATATTTCCTAAACCATACAAATGTAGGTTTTGTGAGCTGAGATTCGACTTTTGTCTAGGTTTCGCTTTGTGGGTTTTCAATCTGGTGAGTTCTATGTCTCTTATTATTGGAAGTTTAGAGTCATTCATGTCGAACTAATAAGTCTTGTTTTTAAGGTCAAATAGCTTTGAAAATAAATTTTTAAATTAGATCCCAAACAAGGCTCAGTGCCTAGGAATTTCTCTAATATTCTATAGATACTACAAAGGGGAGTCTTGAGTCATAATTCTTATGGTCACCAAATATTAAACTTTTATAAACATATAGGACGTCTCTTCCATGAATGATGTTACGATTATTTGAGAAACCCGTTATGGGGGTTGTAGTATAGAGGAACAACTAGGGCATATGTTTCATAGACAAAGAGTGAAATATTTTTATTGATTGGCCCATTATGTTGGAAACATATACAAGGCCACCTAGGGGCATGTACTGCCTAGTCAATAAAAAGTGATCTAAAAAATTAACATTTTAATGTTGATAGACAAGGGAAAATAATATTTGGGTGAATCAAGACCACAGTGGGTGGGTTTTACAATAAAATAGATTTTATGAATAAAAAGGACAACTATACCAACATAGTTAATGAATGGGGAAACCACTTCTACACAAATTTGGTTTCTGAGGAATGGTTAAAATTTGTCAGAAATGGGGCTTTCGGATATCATGCTATGCTGTTTTAAAGTCATGTAATGAAGACATTATATTGTGTTATTTAGAGTCATTCAATAAGGACATTGTATAGATTTAATTTAAGGTCTATTTCTTTGACCAATGGTTCATGAGTCTCTAATTTCATGATAATTTTTCTGAAAACACCCTACAATGTTCATGTATGGAAAGCAAGAATTGTAAACTGTGACCTGGGAATTTTTGGATTCGGAGAATGATATGATAAAAGGGATATAAGCATTAGAGGAAAATTTTTCCAGGAATGATGTTATCAATGTTTGGTGAACCTGTTATGGGTCTATATTACATAGGGACCACTAGGGCATATGCTGTATAGCCAAACAGTGGCATCTTTTGATTGACAAGCCTGTTATGTATGAAAATTTTATTCAAGGCCACTGGAAGAATTTACTACATATTCATAGAAAAGAGATCTTAACATTTCGACATTCTACTGATGAAAGCTAAAGAAAGTTTATGGAGATTCAAATTTTCCACAACATAGAGTTCAACTTATGGAGAAAGGTACCTGAACACAAAAAGAATATTTCCAGTCATGATTTCCAATGAAAATGAGGAATTGGTTCTCTATAAAGGTCTAGCCCAAACGTTGACAGTGGTGCCTGTATTTTTAATTCATGTTACAAGGACCAAAATATAATGGAAACGGTAGATGATATGTGGTCAAATGATCCAAGGTTATTTCAATATTCATTGAACACGTGTAAAGTAAAAAGTGTAAACCATGGACTTGGAGACTTTTAGACCAAGAGAAATGTATTGGGAAAATATAGACAAATGATCTCTTTAAGATACATATTCTTATATATTGTCATCAATGTTTGAAGGGAACAAAAGATTCTTTTACCAAGAAAGAAGTTAACATTGTTTGAAAACCCCATTATGGGTGCTATATTATGTAGGGATAACTAGATAATATGTTCCATAGCCAAACAATGACATCTTTTGAATGACAATCCTGTTATGTAAGAAACTTATACAAGGACACCTAGGGGCACGTAATGCATATTCAATAAAAATTGTTCTCAAGTATTAGAAACCCTACCACCAAAATAATCCTATGAAATGTTATGATGATCTGAAAATGTTCAATATCAAGAGAGTGAAATAAAAACAGGAGAAAAGTTCCATGCATAGGAGAAATATTTGAATCAATATTATCCATGAGTTTTTAATTACCTACATAGATACAAATCATATGTAAAATGGGTATTTCTTAACGTCAAATGAACAAGATGTTGGTCATACTGTTTAATTTTGTGTAGTGAGGAAAAATGATTATACAAATTTTAACTTCACGAAGCACAGGTGTATATAGTTTTTATAAAGTTTAATGTCTTGAAACTAGGACTTTGTTCTATGCAGTTTAATGTCATTCAGTGTGGAAAAGAAATGATTTCAATGTAAAAAATGAATATTACGGCTTGACCAGGGTATTGAACCCAGGTGTCACTGCGTATCTCATTGGATGAGAATAAAGCCACACATAGTTCTTTAAAAATTCCCTGTGAAGGTTTGATTCATACCTAGAGGGAATAAAGGGGTTTTTTTATATCATGGTTGGGATCAAGATTGAAGATCTATGAATATCTACGTATCCCACTGAAATGAAAATCAAGCCAAAAATAGTTCTTGAAATAATTATTTCCCATGCCAATTGAGTTTTATGTGAGAGAGAAGGGCTTTTAACACATTCAAGAAGAATGGTAAAACTTAATACAAAAGATGTTATGAAAATAAAACCATGTATCCAAAAAGAGTACTTTGTATAGATCTGGTTCATATACATGAGGAGAAAAGGAAAATAAATTTCATTGTGGTTGCAAGTGGGGCCAATATTAGAGATCCAAACCTCTCTACGTATCCCATTGGAATGATAATCAATCTACACATAGTTCTTAAAATGAGATCTCTATGCAGATCTGATTCATACATAGGGAGTAATGGAACTCATGTTCCACTAAGGAGTAGTAATGATGTGTGTAATACTTTCGAATGGATGCTACTCATTCATTTTTTAAATAATTGTAATTAATTCCAATTTTTGGTATCTTATGGGATTTATTAACAACAAATGAAGAAGATGTTAATTGAACATTTTATGTCATATATCAAGGAAAAATGATGTTAGGTAGTTTAACATCATGCGACAAGGAAAAAGATTCTACACATCTTAACATCATGTAACATAGATGCATATGGTTGTTATGAAGTTTAATATCTTGCAACTAGGACATTGTGGAGTGAAGTTTAAAGTTATGGATTGAGGACATGATGACGTGAAATTTCACAAAGTACTTCTTTGAAAATTTTGCATTGGTTGGAGTTGTAATAAGTTCTCCATCCATTGATATTAGAGAATAAGATCCATTAGAGTAGACCTTATGTACAGAGTAAGGTACTTCCCACATTGGCTCATGTTTTGGAGGCATCTTTCCTGGTATCTTTGGAGTACTGAGGACTAATAAAAATTCTTCTTGATGAAATGAGCAGAGGGGTACTTTTTGTTAAAATATCATGTTATTCTATTTTGATAGACTTCCAACTAATTAAAATTATCCAATCTCTTTTCGTCTAATCATTCCAACTCATCAAATTTCATCCGAGACTGTTTATCGGTAGCTAAAATAATCCGATATAGCAACTCAGAGTGAAGGAAATTTAATTTCAATTATCAAAATTTATTTTGTTCTATACAACAATAAATATAATATTTTTGGAGTGGAAGTATAGGTAGTAGTCCGATAAGACCATAAAGAATGATAAAGTTTATCAAGAAAATATTTCTTATCGTTATCCACCATTTTATTGAGTATATTTGATAGGTTCTCACTACTAGAAAAACAGGTATTTGCGACGGGGAATTTGCGACGGGGGCCCGTCGCAAATAGCCCGTTGCTGAAAACGGCGTCGCAACAACACTTATTTGCGACGGGCCCGTCGCTAAAGCCGTTTTTTGCGACAGTCATTCTCCCCATCGCAAATAGTACTCCGTATTTTTGTAAAAAACTTTTAAAATAGTTTTTGCGATGGGCCCGTCGCAAATACCTTTTGCGACGGGACCCGTCACAAATACCTTTTGCGACGGTACCGTCGCAAAAACTATTTTTTAAAAAAATAAAAAACTATTAATCATACTAGTATTTGCGACGGGCATAGTATCCCGTCGCAAATACTATAAATAGTTTTTGCGACGGGACCCGTCGCAAAATCTATTTTTTTAAAAAAATAAAAAACTATTAATAATACTAGTATTTGTGACGGGCATAGTATCCCATCGCAAATACTATAAAAAAAATAAAAAAAATAAATTATTAATAAATTATTTTCATTAATATAATAATAGAATTATAATTCACAAATAAAAATAATAAATTATTAATAAATTATTTTAATTAATATAATAATAATAGAATTATAATTCAAAAATAAAAAATAATAGAATATTAATAAATGATTTAATTAATATAATAATATTAGAATTATAATAAATAAATAAAAACAATATTAATAATTTATTTTAATTAATATAAAAATAATAGAATTATTTTACATTCAAATATTAAAATAATTCAAGTATTACAAAAAATATAATTAAATTATAAATTTATAAAATTTTAATATATATATAAAATTTAATATTATAAAATATAAATAATAATATTATTCATATTAATATTGTTATTTAAAAATATAATATTATTAATATTTTATAATGAGACAGAAACTACGAATAGAAAAAAAAAATTGATTTCACAAATTTTATAACATAAGTACAATCTCTAATCTGAAGGAGGGGGGGAGGGGGGGGATCTGCAGATGGTGGTGGAGGAAAATCCATCCCTAAAGCATGAGTGAGTCGGCGCATGTACTCCATCTGCTCCTGATGCTGCTGATGCCACCGACTCGCCTGCTCCTCGTACAACTGCTGCTGGCGTCGACGCTCCTCCTCATGCTGCTGAAGCATCTGCTCCTGCTCCTGTCGGAGACTCTCTATCTGTGCAGTCTGAGATCGTAACTGATCCTCATACTGTGTAGTAGAAGAAGATGCACGAGCTCCTCTCGAGCTGGACGCCGACATCGCAGCACTGCCATAATAATCTCCGGGAGTCAGTCGAGAGCCGATACCAACTACCCGGCCCTTCTCGAAGGCATACTGGGTGGCCTGCATCCATGCCGCCTCATCAAACTGACGGGCAGTGGTCTGATCTGATGACTCGGCCTGACTCTCAGGCCGGGCCTGTGACGCTGCGGCCTCATATGACTCCTATACTTGCAATTTAAAATTAAAATTGTGAATATATTATATGCAGTTAATTTTTAAACTTGAAAACAAATAATACTGACCATGATGTGATGCTGACGATCACCTCTGAGCTCCCCAGTAGCAGGATCACTATACATCCTCCGATATACGTCGTACTCTGTAATACCGGGGTGCTCGACAGCCTATAAGAATAAAAAATAAACTGTTAATATTTATAGTTATATAAAATATTTATAACTAATGTACGTACCAGATGCTGTCTATGAGTACTGAAAGAATGACTCCCAGCTCGATGAGTCACCTCCTGTCTCCCCCGATTCTGCCTCCCCACCGATGATCTCCTCTGAAAGGCACCACTCAACCAGTGCACACATAATCCATCCCATACATGGGATGAAATATACTCTGGTCGGTGTGCTCTACATGACTCGTCAAAATCTGACACTCCTGCTTTCTTCATCACAGCTTTTCTTAAATTGTGCAAAAACTGATAAAGGCGATCACGCATGGCCACCTCCCATGCCTCGTGGATGGCGTCACGCATGGTATCCTCGATCGGATACCATAAACCCTACAAATAAATAAAAATATCAAATTAGAAATGAAATAATTTTCAAAATAAAAATTATTTATTTACGTACGTACCAACCAATGGCTGAACATGGCCTGCTGCACATCAATGAGAATCTGCTCCCATGTGGTCCACGGCTGAGAGAAATAGTTGCGCAAAATAGCGCTTCCCTGTCCGACTGCTATATACTAAAAACTGAAAAAATAATAAACATTTATTATGTGAATAGATTAATGAAATCTTAGTCAAATACACAGGTTATCACACAGGTTATCACACCTCAGTGTGCGTGGATCAAACCCAAGACGTGGACGTCGCTCGGGGACGGGGTCAGGAATCATCAATCGTGCAAGACCACGCCCCCTCCGCGTACTCCCTGGAGCGCCTGCAGACTGAGGGTCATCTGTCAGCAACTCATCCGCATCGAAAGTTAGGTCAGCATCCGCCAACTCACGAAATGTGGCGTCATCCATCTGAAATAGAAAATGTTAATGTTACCAAATAATTGATAATTACTATTATATATACATATATACATATTATGATTGAATATAAATACCATGGAATGCTATCAGTGTTCATCTTCATCATCATCTTCATATATGTCAATGTCATCTTCATATTCCTCCTCAACATCATCGATATCCATTCGAGTTACAGTTGCTTCATCTCTTACCATTTCAAATTCATATGTGACATCATTAACATCATCGTCATCACCGACTCTTAAATGTGGGGTGTCGTCATCGATACTCATGTCTCTTTGTAAAAAAGATTGATTTTGATTACTCTCTTGAAAAACTTCAATTCTTTGCACATCAGTGAAGGCACATTCACTTTGACTAAACTGATTGTCTCGAATTTTGATTTTTATTACACTCCACCAATCAGTCAAGTATGTTGATGTTGCATAGTACTTTGCATAATAAACTTGATATGCCTGTTGAGCCAATAATAATGGTTCATTTACTGTGAGAACACTTTTACATTTAATATCGATGATTCCATGAGTCGGATGAACACGCACGCCTCTCTCTATATCCAACCACCGACATTTGAACATGGTTATGTAATGTTGTCCAAGATAACAGAGTTCAATGATTTCATCAAGTATTCCATAAAAGTCAACATCATTTTCTCGATGATGAGATCCTCTCAAGCTAACTCCACTGTTCATTGTATTTTTCGATTCCCCATATGCATGTGTGTGGAATCGAAATCCATTCGCCACATATGCATTATAAGTTTTAACAAGTTTGGAAGGTGGGTTACTCAATACACACAGCCGTTTGTCAATTTTATCAGCATGTCGAGACACCTGAAAATTTGTGAAATAATTATCAATATAGTAAACTATACATTGAATGAGTTGCTAAAATATAAACAATTTTTGTTACCAGTTTTTGAAACCACTGAGAGAAATTTTTCAGTCGACGTTCTTCGAGAGCAGCTGCTGTAATTTGTGGAATTTTTTTCTTGATATGATTATCATACAACCTATAAAAACCAAAGTTATTTACTGTAACATAAATGATATAATAAGTGATATAAACACATACAGTACAACTGATGTCATTTCTTCACAGTTGAGCAGAACATACGTATGAGCTCTCTGATGTTCATCATCTGAAAGCCAGCGTTCATAAACTCCACCAAAACCAAGCTCTGACTGGTTGAAAATAGATAATTGATTGTCGATTTCATCAATATTCCTCTCGTTTCGTCCCATTCGGTTGTGTTTTAAAGGATACTCAGATTCAAAATAATGGGAGCAGAAAAAAGATATTTCCTCTTGCAAATAATCTTCTGCAATAGATCCTTCAACAGATGCTTTGTTACGTACTTTTCTTTTCAATTTTTGCATGCATCTTTCAAATGGGTACATCCATCGAAACTGTACCGGACCTCCACATTTGGCTTCATATGGAAAATGTAATATCAAATGTTCCATTGAGTCTAAGAAAGACGGCAGAAATATTTTTTCCAGTTTACATATAATTACAACAACATCTTTTTCAAGTTTGCCTAGAGCACCATAATCTGCCGTAGCCGCACAAATTTACCGAAAAAAATGAGACATGTCTGTTATTGAATCCCAAATCACAGAATTCAACAGACCTCTTAATCCAATGGGTAGAAGTCTCTCCATTATAACATGACAATCATGACTTTTTAACCCAGTAATATGACCATTCTTTACACATCTACCCAAATTAGAAGCACAGCCATCTGGAAGTCTCAAATCTGCAATCCACTGACAAAATAATAAACGGTTTTCTTTAGACAGTGTATAAGCTGCTTTTGGTTTCAGTAACCTTTCTGTTCTGACATTCTCAAATAGTTCCAATTCTGGACGCCTGCAAATTTGGGCAAGATCTAAACGTGCATTTACATTGTCTTTGCTCTTTCCTGGCGTATCCAAAACTGTATGAAACAAATTATCAAAACAGTTCTTCTCAATATGCATGACATCTAACATGTGTCGGACCAACAGATCAGACCAATATGGCAAATCCCAAAATATGCTACGTTTAATCCAATTGTGTTCTTTCCCAAAACCAGAAATTTTATGTTGGTTTATTATGGGACCAAAAGTGATGGGAGGTAATGAAAATACAACTGATTTTAACTTCGAACCTGATAGCATTTTTGGAGGTCCATCCCTTTCAACTGTTCCTTTTCTGAAATGAGATCTATTTCTGCGAAAAGGATGATCAGCTGGAAGAAATCTGCGACGACAGTCAAAATAACAAGGTCTCTTTCCATGAATGAGCATAAATGCTTTGTTATCTCCCATACAGGAAGGACATGATTTATAACCATGTGTACTCCAGCCAGATAACATCCCATAAGCCGGGAATTCACTTATTGTCCACATCAATGCTGCTCTCAGTATAAAATTCTGTTTCGTTGCAACATCATATGTACTGACACCAGTACTCCACAATAAATTTAATTCATCAATCAATGGCTTCAAATAAACATCAATATTTTTCTTCGGATGTCCTGGAATTAGTAAAGTTAAAAAGATATATGGCTCCTTCATCAACATCCATGGAGGTAAATTGTACGGAGTTAAAAAAATAGGCCAACATGAATATTGACTACCATAAGATCCAAACGGAAAGAAACCATCAGTGGAAAGGCCCAGTCGAACATTTCTAGTTTCTAAAGCAAAGGATGGATGCACTCTATCAAAATGTTTCCATGAATCACCATCGGCTGGATGATTCAAGCTTTTATCGGTTGAAATATTCTCTTTATGCCATGACATCATTGTCGCTGTATTCTTAGACATGAATAAACGCTGATGTCTGGATGTAAGCGGAAAATATATCAACTGTTTTACAGGAATCAAACCAGACTTCCCGTGTTGTCCTTCTTTATATCTCAGTTGCCCACATGTAGGACAACTATCCAACGACTCATTTTCCCCAGAATATAAAATGCAGTCATTTGAACATGCATGAATCTTCTGACAAGTAAGTCCCAAATTTCGAACTAGCCTCTTACTCTCATTGTAATTTGCAGGTAAAACATTTCCTTCGGGTAACAGTGTTTTCAACAAAGAAAATATCTGGTCAAAACAGGTGTTTGACATTCCATTATCTGATTTGATAGCCATAAATTTTGCAACTGCTTCTAATTTGCTCATCTTGCAGCCAGGATATAATGTATCCTCAGCAGATTTCAACAACTCATAAAATTCAGACGGTGCCAACTCAGGATTTGAAGCTATATCAGCCGGAGTTTCTGTATGTTGAACAAATGAACCTGCAACATCATGTACTAAATCTTGAAACCGGGATGGATCCGGAATCAAGTTGGTATCACCTGCTCTGGAACTGCGTTCACCGTGTTGATACCAAAAAACATAATCTGGTTGAAAACCAAAACGCAAGAGATGTTCTCCCACTTTGTCAAACGTGTCAAACGTTCTCAATGCACATTTTCTGCAAGGGCATTTTATTTTTCCTTCTGAAACAAATTCTGGATTTGATGCCACAAATGATAAAAAGTCTCCACACCCTCAACATATACTGGATTTAAACCAGAACCGTTTGGATTTCTACGTTGATTTATCCATATGCGGTCACCTAATAATGATTGTTGACGACCTCGTTGTTCCATATTTCTCTATAAAATATAAAAGCATTACTGGTTTTGAATAATTTGTTAGAAAAAACACTCAAGTAAAGATTGAATATATTGAGAATAAAGCAAAACATGTTACAAATATTGATAATTTTAATATTATATTGATTTTTTATTATTTTAATAATACTAATATAATTTTTTCATAAAAATTAATTATATAATAATAACATTATTACATTATTAGTATATTTTAATATTAATATTAAAATAACATAATTTTTTATATTATATACAATTCTCCTTTCATCTGTGTGTTTAGCATTCTGTCTCCACATGTAATATTTGCATTCACTTTCACCTCTCCATTGGCGAGTAGGTTGATAATTTTGAAAAAGAATGCAAATATTACATGTGGAGACAGAAAACACACAGATGAAAAGAGAATTGTATATAATATAGAAAATTATATTATTTTAATATTAATAATAAAATATACAAATAATGTACTAATGTTATTATTCGTAAATATTGGTAATTATTCCAAATTATTGATAATTATTCCTAATTATTGGTAATTATTTCTAATTATTGGTAAATATTTCTAATTATTGGTAAATATTGGTAAATATTGGTAATTATTGGTAATTATTGGTAATTATTGGTAATTATTGGTAATTATTGGTAATTATTGGTAATTATTACTAATTATTCGTAATTATTACTAATTATTGGTAATTATTACTAATTATTGGTAATTATTTCTAATTATTGGTAATTATTACTAATTATTGGTAATTATTACTAATTATTGGTAATTATTACTAATTATTGGTAATTATTACTAATTATTGGTAATTATTACTAATTATTGGTAATTATTACTAATTATTGGTAAGTATTGTTAATTATTGGTAAGTATTGGTAATTATTGGTAAGTATTGGTAATTATTGGTAATTATTGGTAATTATTACTAATTATTGGTAATTATTGGTAATTTTTACTAATTATTGGTAATTATTGTTAATTATTACTAATTATTGGTAATTATTACTAATTATTGGTAATTAATACTAATTATTGGTAATTAATACTAATTATTGGTAATTACTACTAATTATTGTTAATTATTACTAATTATTGGTAATTATTACTAATTATTGGTAATTATTACTAATTATTGGTAATTATTACGAATTATTGGTAATTATTACTAATTATTGGTAATTATTACTAATTATTCATAATTATTACTAATTATTGGTAATTATTATTAATTATTGGTAATTATTGGTAATCATTGGTAAGTATTGGTAATCATTGGTAATTATTGGTAATTATTGGTAAGTATTGTTAATTATTACTAATTATTGTTAATTATTACTAATTATTGGTAATTATTACTAATTACTACTAATTATTGGTAATTATTACTAATTATTACTAATTATTGGTAATTATTACTAATTATTTGTAATTATTACTAATTATTGGTAATTAATACTAATTATTACTAATTATTACTAATTATTACTAATTATTGGTAATTATTCCTAATTTTTACTAATTATTACTAATTATTACTAATTATTGGTAATTATTACTAATTATTACTAATTATTACTAATTATTGGTAATTATTGGTAATTATTGGTAATTATTACTATGTATTGTTAATTATTACTAATTATTATAAATTATTACGAATTATTGTTAATTATTACTAATTATTGGTAATTATTACTAATTATCGGTAATTAATACTAATTATTGGTAATTAATACTAATTATTGGTAATTATTACTAATTATTGGTAATTATTACTAATTATTGGTAATTATTACTAATTATTGGTAATTATTACTAATTATTGGTAATTAATACTAATTATTGGTAATTAATACTAATTATTACTAATTATTACTAATTATTGGTAATTATTCCTAATTTTTCCTAATTATTACTAATTATTACTAATTATTACTAATTATTACTAATTATTACTAATTATTGGTAATTATTGGTAATTATTGGTAATTATTGGTAATTATTGGTAATTATTGGTAATTATTGGTAATTATTACTAAGTATTGTTAATTATTACTAATTATTGTTAATTATTACGAATTATTGTTAATTATTACTAATTATTACTAATTATTGCTAATTATTACTAATTATTGCTAATTATTACTAATTATTGGTAATTATTACTAATTATTGGTAATTATTCCTAATTATTGGTAATTATTACTAATTATTGGTAATTATTACTAATTATTGGTAATTATTACTAATTATTGGTAATTATTACTAATTATTTCTAATTAACACTAATTATTGGTAATTAATACTAATTATTACTAATTATTGGTAATTATTGATAATTATTACTACTTATTGGTAATTATTACTAATTATTGGTAATTATTACAAATTATTGGTAATTATTACTAATTATTGGTAATTATTTCTAATTATTGGTAATTATTACTAATTATTGGTAATTATTACTAATTATTGGTAATTATTACTAATTATTGGTAATTATTACGAATTTTTCCTAATTATTGATAATTATTGGTAATTGTTTCTAATTATTAGTAATTAAATGAATAATTACCAATAATTAGGAATAATTACCAATAATTACAAATAATAACATTATTAGTATATTTTATTATTAATATTAAAATAATATAATTTTCTAATTTATATACAATTCTCCTTTCATCTGTGCATTTTCTATCTCCACATACAAATAATACATGTGAAAACAGCAAACACACAGATGAAAAGAGAACTGTATATATATAAAAAATTATATTATTTTAATATTAATAATAAAATATACTAATAATGTATTAATGTTATTATTACTAATTATTGGTATTTATTATTAATTATTAATATTTATTCTTAATTATTAAAAATTATTACTAATTATTCCTAATTACTATTAACTATCAACAATACTAATAATTTAAATTTATTAAGTAACAAAACAATGTAAACATAATTAAATTACAACTAATTAAGAATAATTGAAACTAATAAAAAATTAAAAATAAATATTAAATTAAAATGAACATAAATACCTTGAAAATTGATCTGCTCTGATCGTTCTTCAAAACATTAATATCAACTCCGGAGAAAAAAATTAAACTGGAGAAAAACTGAACTTTAGAAATATAACTTCGAGAGAAGAAGAAGAAGAAGTTTGAGAATGATTTGAAAAAAACGGAGGGGGTATTTATAGGTTAGATTATTTGCGACGGGTCCATTTGCAACGGGATTCCCGTCGCAAATAATATTATTTGCGACGGGACCCATCGCAAATACCTTAGCCGACATTTATTACGGTCAACAGGTAAATAGTTATTTGCGACGGGTCCCGTCGCAAATAACCACCTGCCGACATACTATTTGCGACGGGGGAATATTCCCGTCACAAATACCTTTTACCGCCGCCTGTTTTTTGCGACGGGAATATTCCTCCGTCACAAATAAGTTTCCCGCGATTTGGCGCGCAAACCGCGCCAATCCTTTTGCGACGGGGTAAGCTGTCCCGTCGCAAAAGGATACTTATTTGCGACGGGTAAATAACCCCGTCGCAAATAAGTTTTTAACAGGACTATTTGCGACGAGATTTATTCCCGTCGCAAATAACCCGTCGCAAATGCTCATTTTTCCCGTAGTGTCTGGTTAAAAGTTCTATCTATCCATTATCCCTGCATGATAGTATGATAAATGGTTGTATTTGATATTGTGTTCCTGATATAACTTCTTTACCTCAAAAAAATAAACATTGGTGTCATTATCCATCAATATGGCATGATGGACAACAAATCTAGTAATGATATTAGCTTTAACAAAGGTAAAAATGGTTTTGGCCCTGACTTCGTTGAGAGGTATTTCCTCATCCCATTTGGAAAATAAATCAGTAGAAATAATAATATACTAGAACTACTTGGTCGTAGCTTGTGGATAAGGTCCTACTACATCCATTCCCCATGTAGAAAATGTCCAAGAATATTTGGCTTTATATAGAAACTCAAGGGGTTAATGAATGAAGTTGCCATGCACTTACGAGGGGATTATCTCTTCTTTTATAATAGAATAATCCCCATTGATCTATTTGATTACAAATTATGAATCACCTTTCACTTTCTGGTGGTTCACTTGTACCAGGAGTGACAATTCACATCCTGTAATGAGATCTTGATATAATACTTCATTTTTGGTACCACCTTTTAATAATAGAAAGTAATATGGAAAAACTTAATTTTTTGTGGTGATAAGTACAATTCCTAACCCAAATTTATTGAGTTTAGGGTTTTCTATTCTCTTCCCCGTTGGACTTCTAGAAGCACTATGAAAGTAAATTTCCCATGTTTGGGGATTATCTTGAATAGATAACATTTCTTTATCAGGAAGTTTGGTATTCAATGATTTATCTTTTAAAGATGGGTGTTCAGTAAGGATTTCTGTCAAGTCTTGGCCTTTTATTACTTTATGAGGCACAAAATGGATATTGATCTGTTGAAAATAAAGTTCCCACTATTCCAAACATCCTATAAGTATAGGACAACTGAGGATAAATTTGAGAGGGTTATTGCGAGATACCAAGTGAACCTCGTGATATTGTAGGTAGTACCTTAGCTTCTGAACTGGATAGATTAATTCCAGTTAGCACTTCTCGATACTTGAATATTGAGTCTATTTGTCAATCATAGTTCGACTGAGATATTAAAGGCTATTTTCACTCCTAGAAACGTCCTTTTGGGAATGGAAGTCACCTAGTGATCTCTCTAATTCTTTCTCATAGAGAATCAATGGATTTCCTTCCAAAAGTGGCATTAATATCAGTGGAAAGAATAGATAATTTTTAGGGTATCAAATGAAACTTTTTAGTCTTTGGTTCATGGATTTGTGACTCCCTTCTTCATTTATCTGATGAAGGTTAAACACTTCCCTATCAAATTGGAAACGAAGCTCTGAATATAGTTCAAGTGTCCTTGAAGTCCTCTTAATTATATTAAATTTCAAGGAGGTTTTAGGCCAAGGATTGATTTTTTTCGTCTAAGTATCAACTTTGATGCCATGATGGCATACAATGAAGCTAATTAATTTTCCCAAGGTAACCCCAAAAAAGCATATTTCAAGGAATTAATCTTCAAATTATGTTGCCGAAGTTTTCTGAATATGGTATCCAAATCATTCAGGTGATCAAAACATTTTCTGGATTTAACTACCAGGTCATCCACATAACATTCGAAATTTTTTCCTAAGAACGGTTTGAGGATATGGTGCATGGAATGTTGATATGTTTCACCTACATTTTTTAAGCCATAGGGAATTACCTGATAGAAAAACACACCTTGAGGGGCTCTAAAGGCTATAGAATCCTCATCCTATGGGGCCATCCAGATTTTATTATACCTAGAGTAGCCATCCATGATGGAGAGAGGTTCATAATTGACTATTGCATCAATCAAATGTTATGTGATTGGAACTAATAATTCATATTTGGGAAAAAGCCTGTTAAGATCTCTGGAATCAATTCAAACTCTAAATTTCTCATTAGTCTTTTTTATTAGGACAATTTTGGCCAGCCATTTGGGATATTTTACCTACATGAAAAAGTTATATTTTTAATCTTGTCAACTTCTGCTTAAATTTTAGAGGCTTGAGTTGGGAGCATTATTCTCTCTTCCTACCTAACTCCTCGATGCTCTTCTGGAAAACCAAAATGATGAGTGGATACATCAGGATTAAGGCTTGTAATTTTTGTATAGTTCTAAGAAAATATCTCTGGATTTTGATTTAGAACTAATGTATACATATCTTACACTTTATAAGTCATGGGTACACTAATTAATGTAGGGAATTGATCTTCTTCTGTACTGAGATTTATTTCTCTATGCTCATCCACAGTTGTGAAGACGCCTTCCTCAAATGATGGAGGAGCATCCTTGAGAACTTCTTCTTCTTCTTCCTTACATGTCACTTCTTATGTTTCATACTGATGATTAAGGGTCTTCCAGGAGCATTGAAGAGAATATTATGGGTTGAGAATCAACATATTTGTCTTCATTTATTACTGTGACAAATTCTTCTAGCCTGATTGATGATGTAATGACTTACTGAAGTTCAATGGATGAAATAAAGACATCTCAATTTAATATTTCACCACTTCTTGGTAGATAAATAACTTCTCCCATGCCATATTACTCGATTATCACAATTTTCATTATGAAATTCACTAGATTAATTCTTGGATTTGGGTCTATCCTTTTCAGTTTGATTGATAAGAATCACATAATCTCTACTCATAAGTTTGAATGTGTTAGATGGGATCTTTTCCAAACCATTCAGAGAATTGAGTCATGTTACACCATTTTCCATAGACCTTGTTCCCTTTTTCAATAGAATTAATTCTCAATATACTGATATTTACATGTTTCGAACAGAGCCTTGTCACCATAAAATTCCCCAATTTGGTCACTAAAGAAATACTTGAGACATTGGTGATATGATGAAGGAATGAACGCATGTTGATGTAACCAAATCCTACCAAGAATAATGTTGAGGGTCGTATCCTAATAGAAAAACATGAATATGAATTAGATAAAAGATTCCAAAACAATGTTTTGAGTGTAATATCACCTAGAGTTTCTTGTTCATTCTTTTCAAAACCTTACAACATTAATTTGGAAGGATATAAGTCATATTCAATAAGACCCAATCAAAGAAGTGTACGGATGGGAATGAGGTTGACTCCTAAGCCATTTTCAATAAAGGCTCATTAAATGTTTGTATCATTAACTATTCTAGATAGATACATGGTCCTGATGTGTATATGTACAACATCATCCTCATCATCATTTGTGAAAGATATGGCTGCATGACATTCTGTAGGATCATTCTCTATACGCTAAACCACAGCAGTAGAAATCTCAATTTCAAACTCTTGAGGACTTGAAAAAACTACAATAAGTGATTCTCAAAGATCTTTTGAAAAATTAAAGGCACCCAAGATTCATAACTTATTAGGTAAATGGGATATCTATTTCCAAACATCATACTTCTATTCTAGTGTTATGAATTTTCTAGCATAGGGTTGCAGTTTTGCAAGCACCTTGTAAGTTAATGCTCTTGATGTAGATGTGCCATATGTCGAGGTAGAAGCTGGAAATACTTCTGTTCTTAGTGAATTGAACTAAGTAGGTCTATATACCTGCTAATAGAATGATGGTGTAACCTCTAATGGTTATTCCAAGATAATCATGTCAGGACTAATCCTATCATGTGTGGGAGAATATCTGTGTTCTTGCTGAGTTGGTTGTAGGGATATCCCATGAGTTTCAATAGCATAAATGGTTCATGAAGGGGTAGAGTTAAAATATTGGTTTCTATAATATCTGTATCTTCCTATGTATCCTTGACCCTGGATTATCCCCCTAGTTCCCCAATCAGGTGCAGGGAATTTAGGTTCATAACCGCAATCATCATTTTCATAGTGATCTATTATGTAAATAATGTTGACATAACTGAATATCAATTATTCATATAATGAATATTCTTCTTAACATGTAGGTTCTGGTTGTGTCTTATAGTGGGGAATTGCCCATGCTTTTGATAGCAATGGCATGAAATCTTCCAAAGTTAAGGAAAATTTTGGCCATAAAAAGAGATTGTCCTCTTCTAACTTCTCTTTATCTTTTTGATCATGTTTCTTCCTTGAGGATTGACCTATGGAGGAATGATATGTTGATAAAGATGGATTTTCTGTAGCAGAAGTGGAAGAAGACATAATTGGTTATTTCAATTATGTTCGTAGAATGACATGAGTTCAGTTGATTGTTTTCCTAACCATCCAATTATCATTCTTCTGTGAAATTTTTCCTTTAACTTCTTGCCATCTGCTTTCTTTGTATGGATTGGTAGCTACAACACATGCTACTTGGACTGATAAACTTTTTAGTTTCAATTGCCTAGTGTATAACATTTTTTTAGTAAGTCTTTGAAATAAAAACACTCTTAAATGTAATGCCTCAATACTTGATGAAAGGGGAAATAATTTGTGAGATCTTCATATCCTTATTTATTTGGTTCCTTCAGCCTTTCCAATTGAACCAAATTGTTTTCCAAATCTGAAATGAAGTAACCTGGAACCTATTAATTCTGAAAATAATAAAATTTGTTCTATAACTCCTCAAACTGTCTATGACTTGGATATTTTTGATCAACTTGACAAGGTGGTCATTGCTGCAGATTCTCGGGAGGTAGAACCCTTCGATATGATGAAGGTTTTAAAGTAAAATCAGGTACATGTGCCTATTTGAGTGTGACTGAAGAAGCATCTTCTTTCCCTATTCGCCTTCCTAGATTTTATGGGATTAGATGAGATTTATGTTGAGCATAAATAATGAAATCCACCACTTTTTGGGCTATTAAAGCAATGTCGTGAAACCCTTTTATGTATTTCATAGGGATTAATGGTGTGCATAACTCATCATATAGATTCGATAAAAAAATGGATGAAATTCCTCTTGAGGGGGTGGTAGATTTAATAAATATGTTAATCCTTTCCATTGAGCAATGAACACTGAAACACTTCCATTCACCCTTTGTTTTAAAATTGTAAGATCAAAAAATATTTTCTTTTGTAGCATTGAGATGAATTGGAGAAGGAATTTCTGATGGAGGTTTTCCCATCCAATAATTTATTGAGATTGCAAACTTGTATACCAGACAAAGGATGGATCCTTCAATGATTACACAAAGAATCTGAACATTACTGCTTCTTATTATTGATGTGTCCCCATCATGGGATCACAATGAGACACAAAATGCATTATGTTCTTCACTAGATCTCACAAACCATTAAAGATTGGTAATCTGGTATTCACAAATATTGGTAGTGGAGATATTAGGTCTACCCATTCAGTGTTAGATTTCTTTTTTGGTTGTAATGGTGCATGTCATTTTTCCATAGCTTCCAATCAAGTTGTTAATGGCTCAATTGTATTAATTAGTATTTGGGGAATATCTAGATGAACTGGGACCTGTACAAGTACAACATGAGGATCAAGAACTGGTGCGCTAACTGTTAAAACAACTGGCGGTGGTGTTGTTAGTATTTAGTTTGGATAACCCATGGGGACAGTCTTATAAAGATATGTTTGATCCTGCCATAGCTATGTACCCAATGGAGAGAATTAATTATCTATATCTATAGTTGTAATAATACCTCTTTGCTGAGGAGTTCCTACATGGTGTGCCAGTGGAGGATCTGATTATGGAGCATGTCTAGAAGGAATGATGCTTAGAATTAACTCTGCATTGAGTCTTTTCAAATCCTTTTATCCTCTTCTTACTATAAAAATAATTCTTCAAGTGAAAGATATTGACCTTATCTAGTGGAAAAGCAAGGAATGATTTTATTTTTACCTTTCCCCTTGATAGATTACATTCTAAGGTGTGGGAGATGGTTACTTGAAGGAATACATAAATTTTAGGTAATCCTCTGATTTCGAGAATGCATGCCTTTTTAATTTTCTTCAGTGTGTACCGTGTTATGGATAAGAACGTCATATTTCGAATCCCTTGATATGGACTCATTTTTTAGAGGATCTTCCATAATGGTATTAATGACATTTAATGTTGCATAATGCATTGAAAAAATTCCATTAATATATCTATAACATCATCTCCTTTTGTGTCCTCCATGAGACTTTTTTTCTCTAATATGTTGAATTCCTAGGAGCGTCTTGATTGACAGTAACCTGATGGGAATCCTTGGATAGTTCATTTTTTCATTCACTTTGTTGCTTCTTCCAAAATTGGGAGAAAAATGACTTTCATTGAGGAGGGGATTGTAATGTGAAAAGGGACATAGTCTTATGGGATAGGGTGGTTCTTTTTCTTTTTCTTAAAACCTTTGAACTCTATTTATTTAATTCAAAGGTTGAGTTAAACAGGCCCCAACCCTATAGGCTGGGGTAGCTCATAAACTACTATGGATAAGATTAGCTTAGCTAATCTTATAATCTTAAAAATTATGGTTCAAACATTGGTTGTATGCATTATATGAAAACCACTTAAATCACCCACTTCATATGAATGTTGTGCTGTTTCAAACATTTTCACAATCTGATGGTTGAAATCCTTTAGGTGGGAGGCCTTTTTAATGTTCATAGATTCTTGATGCAAAAGTATCCCAATAGATTGATCTCTTTGGGCCTGACTTTGATAAGAGATATTCGAGTCCTGTACTTGAGTGTATCTTTTATTACACACAAAATTAGTTTATTGTAGCTGGCCATAGGAAATTAAATTCTATGAGACCAATTTTGGTGGGATTTACTGATTTTGGAACACAGTGAAATACAATGCTCCATGTGCACCCCATCCTCTGATATGAATACCATATGGGGTATATGTAATTATCTGGCAGAGCCTCTTTATGGTGTCAAGGCATGCACGTTAAAGGGTTCTCTACTACTTTTTAACTTTTGGATGTTGGGAAAGTGAGAGATATTCCAAGTCAATTTGTTGTTGCATCCCTTATATTACATTTAGATGAATTTGATATTCAACATATGGTAACAATTTTACATTTAGATGATGAAGAGTTTTCCATAGTTTGAGGTGGATATCATGAATTAAATGTTCTTCCATCAATTCTCAAATGTTGTGCTGAGAGTTTTACAAAGGCCAGAACATGACTGGTATTTCACCCCAAGCTTGTTGTTTTCTCATATTCACAATTTTCTCATCATATTTTTCAAGAGGTTTCTCAACATGTTATGACCAGAGTGGACACTTCTTTATTGTTTTATCATAAATAATTGAATCAGTTGTTTTTCCTTCTTCTATATTTGAAGGAAAATGAACCAATGGAGGTTTTATGAATGACTGTCTCCTTGGGATCTCTTCTTGTTGAGAAATTATTTCACCTTTTATTAATAAGGTATCAGAAAAGATTGGCCTTATGTTGGAATGTGACTTGAGATAGGGGGATTTGATATTACTACATTTTTAATAAGATAAATATATTGACAATGGGAAACACTACTATAGAGAGAACCTTCAATGTGAATGAAATCATGGGGAGGACCACCATGGTGGATTACAGTAAGGGATAAGTCGTATTGCTCCTTGGTCTTAGGGACACTTGGAGGGTTGTCGTGGATCTCATCCATAGATTGGCTCTTTAGATTCACCGAATGTTGATGAAGAAAGCATTCATGATGAAGTATTCAATGAGGAACATCAGAATTACTACTACTACTCCCATAATTTAGTAATGGGAGAGTAGGATCTTGAGTTTCTATAGATAAATATCTGAGGGCTTCAAGAAATATATCATTAAGAGAAGCTATATCGTATATTGGATTTTTATTTTCCAACTATTTTTTGCGAGACTTATTCTTGGATGATATTTTTCACATAGTTGGGGCCACTTGCTGGGATAACTGGTTTTCATGGTTAGGTGTAAGTACCCACATCAGAGTGGTCCTCATAATGGTCCAATTTTCTCCAATTGGAATGGTGTATGTTCCTGATTCGGTTGTTCATATGATATGGGGGTGTATGGCCCATAACCATCTTGGATTGGATTAGAGGTATGTATCTACTCTAGAATGGAAAGCTAATGAGTCATCTCATGTGTGGGGATAGAATTATGTGTCTACTCCCATGGTATTTCTAATGTTTCTGTAATGATATTTTGGCATGATTCTAGAATATGGGAATGACTTTTCATGTTCCACTTAACCATTGTTAAAATGTATTTGGTGACTTTAGTTGTTAGAATGAGAATATAAGTCCATTTAGTATCTTGAGTAGGTGTATGTGCCTGATCCTATCCTCCCTTTTCTATCAGTGGATATTGAAAGTACTCATGTGTGGGGGTAGAGAGTTGAGTCTGCCCCATGTTTGTTGACAGAGCATTTTGATTGACTTATCCATGTGCTTCTAAACTAGACTGCTAGAAGTCTTGATGAATGATGGAAAGTGTATGGGCCTAGTGGCTGTTTTCTACCAATCATGGTTAACAGACTTCATTCAATGCTGGAAAATGAGACTACTGGTACGATTGGTGAGTGCAGGCAGGTGTAAGTTCATGGTTACCAGTTTCCTCTATATTTGATTGGAGGGCTTCCATAAATTAATCCAGATGAGTTTGTTGACCGGATGATATTTTTTAAGCATGTGTATGATCCTTCTCATGGTACTCCACTAGGTTTAAATGGTTTTATTGGTTGGACATTTCTAGATGAGTCTGCTGGTAGGCGAAATTAAGGCGAATGGGGGTATGTACCCGCTCATTGTTTGCCACCATGTTATGTTGATGGATTTCTCTTGAGGGGAAAAAGTTAATATCCTTATCCATGTTGTCCAAATTTTTTCCCTACAGGGTCTTCTTACATGCCTGAGCCTAAGGGACTTAGGCCGAACAACCGAATGCAATACCCCCATTATGTTAGGGGTTCACTACTGCATGATTCTGTTTGCGTCGATTATTGGTTGGATCACTCAGGAAGACCCACAATGTCTTTGATTTGAGGCCATGGGTGACCTCTTGATCCACCTCCCTATAGTATTTGAGTGATTGGTTATTACATTCTAGGGATAAGGACCCACAATGGTTTAAAACAGTGGTTGGAACTGTCTACTTCTTGACCACTGATCATCGCTGACCAGACGTGTAACATCCCGAGATTTTATGAAAAATATTCTTTTAATTTTATTAATGTCTTGTGTTGTATTCTACACCAAGATTATCTTGCGCTATACGCAACACTGTATTAGCTTGCAGTATACGCAACACTTTTCTTGGCTCCTGTTACACACAATTTCAAGTTCTTTTGATAGAAGTTATTCTACGCAAAATTGAGTGTATATATATATATATTCAATGTATAAATAAAATATGGTTGGATTCTGTTATACGCAACAACAAAGGAGTTGTGCACTACACGCAACCCTGACTTGGCTTGCATTACACGCAATCACGACCTTCCTCGATAGCGTGTCTTGTACGCAATACCGGGTTTTACTAAACAACGATATATTATTATAATATTGTTATGAACTAGCCGTTATGAATAGTGTTAACTAAATTTTGAATTTTATAACATTATTATTCATCTTACACATTTCTAGAACATGGTATAAGAACAAAATAAATTTTTCGGGTAAAATAAGTATTTTTCGAAAAATGCAGTTTTGCCGCCTTTTGATGGAGCACCCACATTAAATCTAGTTTTTGACATGTTTATAAGTTCAATTTGACAAAATAAAATTCTTCTTTTGAATCAGGATATAAAAATTTACATTAGATAAAGTTTTGATATTTTTCAGATAACTTTCATATTTTAATGAATAGTAAAAACACGCTATATTTTAATTAAAAACAACTTTTTTCATCGTAATATCTTATGTGGTTAAATTATAATATTTAATTGTTTTAAATTATAAATAGAATATATTTTTACCATTTAATATAATTTATGTCATTACCATAGATTTTACCTTGGATTCGTAGGTTTAATCAATTCAATCTTTTGCAATATTTTAAAGAAAAACCCGTTTTCTTCCGACAATGGGATTAATTTTAATTTAATTTCTGCATATTTTGTGTATTGAATTTGGAAAAATGGATTCCATATTTGGAATCAGTGGGTCCAAATTATGTTAATAAGCTACTTTTTATTTTTGGGCATTGTGAATAGTAACTACAGTAAATTTTATTTACTATAGTTAAAGGTAAATCGCTTAATTAAGGGTAAATATAAGATTATAAAATTAACCTAAATCTTGGAAAAATCATATTGTATGTCCAAAAGTAGACCCATATAACCTAAGGGTCGGATTATATTCATTTTATGGGCTTTTGTCCATGAAAATAATTTAGTTATTATTAAAACCAAAGAATGTGACAACATGTCACTTTCTTAAATATTATAAGTATAATAATTTTAATTTAGTGATAAACTTCATGAAACTTCGAACATGAATATTATAAAGAAATCTAATACAATTATCTACATCATAGGAATTTATTTATAATTTTTAGGGGTTAAATAATTATCATTTATTATGACTCAAAGATGATGCGGTAATTGTCTTATTAATGAAATATTGACATAATTGATGTTATAAATGCCCAAATAAATGTAATTTGAGACTTTTTATGACTTAAATTAATTTTTTAGGTTAAAATGACATGTTATTAGTGATATAAGTAACTTGGTTCGAACTTATAATTCTGTTATAAATTTCACAAAAATCATGTACCAAATAGTGTCAAAATTGACATAAATTAGTTTTAAAACAAATATTATAATATTAATTGTTATTTAATTCCAAAAAAATCTAAGGTTCGGAAAAATGACTTATCTAAGGATAGATATATTACTAATAAACAACTTGGGGTTCGTTTGGCTTATTATGGTAATTTTATTAACCATATAGTGTAAGAAAACAAAAAGACATGGTAAAAGTTAAATTATTTAACATAGAGTTAAATCTAATTGATAAGGTTAAAATAATAACCTAAACTTGTTTAATCCTATTGGATGAGAGGGTTTGGACCCATCCCCACTTTATCTTAGAAATAAGACCCTTTTGAACCATTATAAACCGAATTTGACCTTAATATAAAATAATATTTTGAGATTTTCCTAAGGTGCCCCTCTCCTTCCTTATAAAAGGGCACCTCCTCCCTCTCCTCCTCACACCAATTTGAGCATTCAAGCTCTGAAAAACCCTGCCAAAATCTCTTCTCCACTTCCCTAGTATCATCCTAGAGGTCCTGGTCTTCTTCAAAGACCATCCTTAGTTCTTTAATTGGAGGTTAAGTGAAGGTGCGTCAAAAAGAGATAATATCCAATACCGATCTTTTTCAATTTATTTCTTCTTCAACATATTCTTCTTTAGTTGATTCATGATAAAGTAATAACATAATTATTTCTTATATAGTGATATGTTATTATAAATATGAAACAACTCTAATTAACCTTCTATCCATCCTACGGAAAAAGGAAATCACCGTGCGTGCGTACGTACGGAATACCGTCTCCACGCCGTGGTGTAATCTATTTTCCGCCACCACATTAATTGGATGGGTATAATGGTGTAATGAGTAACTATATATGATTATTATAAAGTGATATTGATACTGAAATAGTATACATACACTTCAACACAACTCCATGACCATGGGAACGATATCATCGCTTGTGCGTACGTACGGACTACCGTCTCCACGACGCGATGAGATTCATTATCCATGTTAACCATTCCAGAATGATTATAAAGTATATATAATGAATAATAATGAAATATATGACATGGTAAATCTACCGGATTTATGTATATATATATGTCATCTACTTACTTCCATTCAAGACAATAAGGAAAGGAAAACAACGTTCATGCGTACGTACGGACTACCGTCTCCATGAATGGTGTGTTTCATTTCATTTATCTATCTATTATATATATATATACTGAATATATATGATATATAAATCATATTTTATATTCTGGAAGTAATTAAATCATGATATAAGTAATAATAATGTCAATAACAACATGTCCAAACACCTACGATAAATGAAACGATTTTATCCAAAACGCTTCTTTAACATGGAATTTACAAAAGAACGGGTAATATAAAGTCATAAGTGAACCATATATGACATCATAACAATGAATGTGATTCTGTAATAAGTTAATGACATTATTTAAATCATTATATAGGAGGTTCGGATACGTACAAAGCATATCAGACATAAGGTAAGGGAAAATATCACAATCTCATTTTTATCCGAGATTGTTTATACTTTGGTATTTATTGGGGTGTATTTAATCATCCACATACATGTTTCCTCAATATTTAATATTGTTTCCATCCACGTACAATAGTTTATATCCAATTTTACCCTTTGGTGAGTTTTTATTAAAATATATGAAAGGAATCTTTTGTCGTTTTTCGTACGAGGTACTTTTTGACTTTTCCGACAAAAGTACGGGAAGAATGTTTTTTTTACTTATACGGCATGAATGGATTTTTAAAACATTATTTCCAAGAATCTTCCTTTACAAGTTTTCAAGTTTATTTTTAATCAACTTCTTTTAGTTTAAAATTGTATGACATGTTAAGAAAGGAAAAATGTTCTTTGAAGTAGAAAGGATATTTTTCCCAAGAATGGAGTTCAAGTGTTTTATCAAAATTATTTTCCATCTAAGATAATACAGGGTTATGTTTCTATACCTATTATTACATTGATTTGATTATGTTGTGATGGAATTATTTTTATGAATTCCTTTATCTTATATGAATTTTTTTATGATGTCATGTTGTTTAATAATCCCATTTTTATTACATGGGTTATGCAATGATGTATGATTTATGATTTTGTGGCACACATAAGATTGGTATCATTATGATATGTGTGGGACCTATATATCCCTCCAATGCATTGGGTAAATATTTTATATCTCATGTGATAGACATGGCTGGAATGGTAGGTTATACCGGTTCAGTGAAACAGGACTGAAACGAGGGTGACTCGGTTCAGAAATGGACTTTGTCCACAAAGATAGTCTTGGCAATGAGTCTTGACTAATAAGATATGATTCTATATGATTATGTGTGTATGCCACAAAGTTTCATGTTTTAAGTTATGATTATTGGGATTACATTTCACTACTATGATTTATCCCATGTTATGAAATTATGATCTCTTTTGCAGGTTATGATTTCCAAAAGATATGTTCTTATGAATATGACGTGATTGATATTTCTTTTGTTTACCCTTACTAAGCATTTGAGCTCACCCTTTTATGTTTTTTCCCCAGGACATAAAGAAAGGATTTAGGTTTAAAAAAAAGAAGATCTTTATGGGAGATGTTGAATATCTTTCACCACGACTAGAAGATTATATTCTGAGTTTCCAAAGACACTAAACTATTACGGTCCTTGTGTGTGTGTTTTTGTTATGTACTAAATATTCCACAAAAGTAATGTAATATCAATGTACGTCAAGCTTTGGGTCTCTACAGTTGGTATCAGAGGAAAATTTTAGTCAACCTTTGGAAACTAGGATGCAAAAACGTTAGTGAGATCCCTAGTGATATTTCTAAGGTATGTCTAGGGATGTCTCTAAGGATAAGTATACGTATAGGATATAGTCCTAGAACTATGGTAACGATATTAGATTAAACCAAAGATGTTAGATATTGAAGTTACTCCCCCTTTATTATGATTTTTGCCTCTCACACTATTCTTTTTGGGTTTTAGAAAATGGCTGGAAACAAGATGATTCACGATAATGGAGGATATGATGGACAATGGAATGATATTCTTCATGAGCAACCAAATAAAATGGGATTTGGAAGTCCAAACATCATTATTATGACGAATCACCAATCTCATAATATGATCAATAAAGTAAAATTTGGTAAGTTTCCTGACTCAGCAAATAAGAGAAAGATGGAGTTTCATGATGATCATAGAGGAAATAAAGTTTAATTTTCCCTATGTAAATCATGTGGGAAGAGGAATCAAGGAGAATGTTTCAAAGGAACTGGAAGATGCTTTGGGTGTGGAAAAGAAGGACACAAATCTAGTAAGTGCAAAAGAAAAAGGTTTAGTTAACACCAGGGATGAGGATAATGGTATTGCTATGACATCAACAATGGTTAAATGTTTTAAATGTGGAATGTACGGGCATTATGCAAACCAATGCCCTAAGGGGAAGTCTCACGAAGAGAATCAGTATGGTCGTATGGGTAGTATTTATGTTGATGATGATGAAGAGACTAAAAATGATATGTGAGATGAAAGAATTGTTGAAGCTTGGTCAATGGTTTAAGAATGTAGTGGAATGATTACATGTTTATCATGTGTAATGTTGTATAAGTAATCTCATGGTACTATGGAATAAAGAGACATCTAAGGATTGTTACACTGTTTCCTTTCCTTGAGTTTTGAAAGTGTATGATTAATGGTACCAGTATCCATGAAAGGTTATTCAGATATTTTTGGAATGTAGATGATATGCGCATAATGAAGGGATAATGATAAAATTAAATGTTTGATAGTATTCATGAGCTCATGAATGATATAAGGAGAAGGTTATATCATGGTTTGAGTATATAGAATTTTTGGATTTGGGTATGTTGAAAGAGTTATCTTTTGACTACATTCATGTTTTCACTAAGGTTCAATGGGTATTCATTCTTCAAGAGAATACATGATTAAGGTATTCACATGTTTGTAATTTGACCAACAAGATATATCTTATGATATATGGGGGATAAATGATGGCATTCACGTGATCATTTTCTTTATACTATGAGCTTGGACCGAAGTATTTTAGATAAGCCTAAAGATTGGAATGGATTATGTTGGACATAAGTTAGTATTGTTTAAGGATAAAACTTTTTTTTTGATATTGTTGATGGGAAGTTATAATAATGTAGTTTTAGAAAAAGGAAAACCTGCAGGATGTGCGACAACCCATCGCGTCGGCCAAGGCTGTGGGAATCGAACCCACAACTAAAGTGTGACGGGCCTTTATCGTATACCATTGGCCTACAGAAAGTCCCTGGTTAGTAGAAACTAGTTTTATTTTATTAAGCGGTATGATATATGAAGTATAAGTCCATTTTAGGAACCATATATGATTAATCTCACTATAGATGGACTTATGTATTTTTGATAACGTTTCTAACCATTTGTTTGAAACAGATGGAATGACCCATCATTCTATCACATGATCTATTAACACTTCATGAATAACAAATTCAACTTCATTTCTTTAAGAGATGAAGTGTAAATTGTTCAAAGCACGAACAACAGTGAGATTGTACCAACAAAAAGTAAGTATTTATTCTAATTCAAAATATTCAACTTTAGGGAAATGATCTTGAAAACCAGAAAAATGTTGTCCTAGTACCCTTATATCCGATGAATTAGATGGTACCTTAGATCATCACAAATTTATGGCTTTGTGATTGCTGGCTTTTCCATAGCCATGTTCTCTACCACTCTCCATCAGAACTTGGTGGTTAGATTTTTCTTCCATATCCATATTTTCACCTAAGTTCTCCTACATGGAAACCCAGTGATGAGTTAATTTGGGTAACTGTTACATTTCATACTTTAGTTTTTAAAGCCATGTTTTGGTATTCCTTTTTATGATGTGGCTTTCTATTAAACAAACTTTCAATTAGTAAACAATTTATAACCCCGACGAACTTCGAGGGCGAAATTCATTTTAAGGGGGGTAGAATGTAACACCCTGAGATTTTATGAAAAATATTCTTTTAATTTCATTAATGTATTGTGTTGTATTCTACACCAAGATTATCTTGCGCTATACGCAACACTGTATTAGCTTGCAGTATACGCAACACTTTTCTTGGCTCTTGTTACACACAATTTCAAGTTCTTTTGATAGAAGTTATTCTAAGAAACATTGAGTGTATATATATATATATATATTCAATGTATAAATAAAATATGGTTGGATTCTATTATACGCAACAACAAAGGAGTTGTGCACTACATGCAACCCTGACTTGGCTTGCATTACACGCAATCATGACCTTCCTCGATAGCGTGTCTTGTAAGCAATACTGAGTTTTACTAAACAACGATATATTATTATAATATTGTTATGAACTAGCCGTTATGAATAGTGTTAACTAATTTTTGAATTTTATAACATTATTATTCATCTTACACATTTCTAGAACATGGTATAAGAACAAAATAAATTTTTCAGGTAAAATAAGTATTTTTCAAAAAATGCAGTTTTCCGCCTTTTGATGGCGCACCCACTTTAAATTTAGTTTTTTACATGTTTATAAGTTCAATTTGACAAAATAAAATTCTTCTTTTGAATCAGTAAATAAAAATTTACATTAGATAAAGTTTTGATATTTTTCAGATAACTTTCATATTTTAATGAATAGTAAAAACACGCTATATTTTAATTAAAAACAAATTTTTTCATCGTAATATATTATGTGGATAAATTATAATATTGAATGGTTTTAAAGTATAAATATAATATATTTTTACCATTTAATATAATTTATGTCATTAGCATTGATTTTACCTTGAATTCGTAGGTTAAATCAATTCAATCTTTTGCAATGTTTTAAAGAAAACCCATTTTCTTTCGACAATGGGATTAATTTTAATTTAATTTATACATCATTTGTGTATTGAATTTGGAAAAATGGATTCCATATTTGGAATCAGTGGGTCCAAATTATGTTAATAAGATACTTTTTATTTTTGGGCATTGTGAATAGTAACTACGGTAAATTTTATTTACTATAGTTAAAGGTAAATTGGGTAATTAAGGGTAAATATAAGATTATAAAATTACCCTAACACTTGGAAAAATCCTATTGGATGGACAAAAGTAGACCCATATAACCTAATGGTCGGATTAGATTCATTTTATGGACTTTTTTCCATGAAAATAATTTAATTATTATTAAAATCAAAGAATGTGACAACATGTCACTTTCTTAAATCTTATAAGTATAATAATTTTAATTTAGTGATAAACTTCATGAAACTTAGAACATGAATAGTCTCCAGAAAGATAATACAATTATCTACATCATAAGAATTTATTTAGAATTTTTAGGGATTAAATAATTATCACTTATTATGACACAAAGATGATGCAGTAATTGTCTTATTAATGAAATATTGACATAATTGATGTTATAAATTCCCAAATAAATGTAATTTGAGACTTTTTATGACTTAAAATAATTTTATAGGATAATATGTCATGTTATTGTTGATATTGGTAACTTGTTTAGAACTTATCATTCTATTATGAATTTCATAAAAATCATGTACCAAATAGTGTCAAAATTGACATAAATTAGTTTTTAAAACAAATATTATATTATTAATTGTTATTTAATTTCAAAAAAATATAAGGTTCTTAAAAATGACTTAGGTAAGGATTTATATATTAATAATAAACAACTTGGGGTTCTTTTGGCTTGTTATGGTAATTTTATTAACCATATAGTGTAAGAAAACAAAAAGACACAGTAAAAGTTAAATTATTTAACTTAGAGTTAAATCTAATTGATAAGGTTAAACTAATAACCTAAACTTGTCTAAATCCTATTGGATGAGAGTATTTCGACCCTTACCCACATTATATTCGAAATAAGTCCCTTTGGAACCATTATAAACCGAATTTGACCTTAATATAAAATAACATTTTGATATTTTCCTAAGGTGCCCCTCTCATTCCTTATAAAAGGGCACCTCCTCCCTCTCCTCATCACACCAATTTGAGGATTCAATCTCGGCCAACCCCTACCAAAATCTCTTCTCCACTTCCCTAGTATCATCCTAGAGGTCCTGGTATTCTTCAAACACCATACTTAGTTCTTTAAGTGGAGGTTAAGTGAAGGCGCGTCAAAAAGAGGTAATATCCATTACCGATCTTTTTCAATTTCTTTTTTCTTCAACTTCTTCTTCATTAGTTGATTCATGATAAAGTAATAAAATCAGTATTTCTTATATACTGATTTGTTATTATAAATATGAAACAACTCTAATTAACCTTATAACCATCCTACGGAAAAAGGAAATCACCGCGCGTGCGTACGTACGGAATACCGTCTCCACGCCGTGGTGTAATCTATTTTCCGCCACCACCTTAATTGGATGGGTATAATGGTGTAATGAGTAAATATATATGATTATCATAAATTTATATTGATACTGAAATAGTATACATACACTTCAACACAATTCCACGACCATGGGAATGATATCATCGCTCGTGCATACGTACGGACTACCGTCTCCACGACGCGATGAGATTCATTATCCATGTTAACCATTCCAGAATGATTATAAAGTATATATAATGAATAATAATGAAATATATGACATGGTAAATCTAATGTATTTATGTATATATATATATATGTCATCTACTTACTTCCATTCAAGACAATTAGGAAAGGAAAACAGCGTTCATGCGTACGTACGGACTACCGTCTCCATGAACGGTATGTTTCATTTCATTTATCTATCTATTATATATATATATACTGAATATATATGATATATAAATCATATTTTATATTCTTGAAGTAAGTAAATCATGATATAAGTAATAATAATGTCAAGAACAACAATTCCAAACACCTACGATAAATGAAACGATTTTACCCAAAAGGCTTCTTTAACATGGAATTTACAAAAGAACGGGTAATATAAAGTCATAAGTGAACCATATATGATATAATAACAATAAATATGATTTTGTAATAAGTTAATTACATTATTTAAATTATTATACAGGAGGTTCAGATACGTACAAAGCATATCAGACATAAGGTAAGGGAAAATATCACAATCTCATTTTTATCCGAGATTGTTTATACTTTGGTATTTACTGGGGTTTATTTTATCATCCACATACAAGTTTCCTCAATATTTAATATTGTTTCCATCCACCTAAAATATTTTATATCCAATTTTACCCTTTGGTGAGTTTTTATTAAAAGATATGAAAGGAATCTTTTGTCGTTTTTCGTACGAGGTACTTTTTGACTTTTCCGACAAAAGTACGGGAAGAATGTTTTTTTTACTTATACGGCATGAATGAATTTTTAAAACATTATTTCCAAGAAGCTTCCATTACAAGTTTTCATGTTTATTTTTAATCAAATTCTTTTCGTTTAAAATTGTATGACATATTGAGAAATGAAAAATATTCTCTGAAGTAGAAAGGATATTTTCCTCATGAATGGAGTTCAAGTGTTTTATCAAAATTATTTTCCATTTAAGATAATATAGGGTTCTGTTTCTATCCCTATTATTACATTGATTTGATTATGTTGTGATGGATTTTTTTTATGAATTCCTTTATCTTATATGAATTGTTTTATGATGTCATGTTGTTTAAGAATCCCATTTTTATTACATGGGTTATGCAATGATGTATGATTTATGATTTTGTGGCACACATAAGAATGATATCATTATGAGATGGGTGGGACCTATATCTCCCTCCAATGCATTGGGTAAAGATTTTATATCTCATGATATAGACATGGCTGGAATGGTAGGTTATACCAGTTCAGTGAAACAGGACTGAAACGAGGGTGACTCGGTTCAGAAATGGACTTTGTCGACTAAGATAGTCTTGGAAATGAGTCTTGACTAATAAGATATGATTATCTATGATTATGTGTGTATGACACAAAGTTTCAAGTTTTAAGTTTTGATTATTGGGATTACATTTCACTACTATGATTTATCCCATGTTATGAAATTATGATCTCTTTTGCAGGTTAAGATTTCCAAGTGATATGTTCTTATGAATATGACGTGATTGATATTTCTTTTTTTTACCCTTACTGAGCATTTGATCTCACCCTTTTATGTTTTTTTCCCCAGGACATAAAAAAAGGATTTAGGTTTAAAAAAAATAAGATCTTTATGGGAGATATTTAAGATCTTTCACCACGACTAGAAGATTATATTCCAAGTTTCCAAAGACACTAAACTATTATAGTCCTTATGTGTGTGTTTTTGTTATGTACTAAATATTCCGCAAAAGTAATGTAATGTAAATGTACGTCAAGCTTCGGGTCTCTACAAGACGATCGAGGGTTATTGTTAACTTGGAGAGCTTGTTGGGTAGCCTCAAGGGTTGGGATAGTACAGTGTTGATGGTATTACCATACCAATAAATTTGAGACCCATCATTGATGATCCTGAGTTAGTGTTTACATCCTTCCATGGATGAGGATCCATCTTGTGCAGCTTCCGGGACATTCAAGGTTGAAAACATGAAGGATGCCATTTTAAGTGATTGGATTTCTGATAAAACATGAGAAAAAATAAACTCCATTAAAGTAACATATTTTATATGAAAAAATACATGATTTATTCTTTTATCTGGAATTCCATTATCAAATGATAGGGACTGGACAGTTGGGTAACACTATTAACATGGTTAAGGATTCACATCAGCTCACCATTTTTATTTCTTCTCTCTTGGAATGTGTGTTCAAAATAGGAATCACAAATTTCCAGTGGCTTCCATTGGATTTATTTATGGAACTAGAAACATCCAAAAGTTCCTTATCAAAATGGAACTGCTTTCCAAAGGTAGGAATTCAATAGGTTTGGTCTTATGATACTTATGAATTTACATTGGATGAGGGGAAGTGAGGTTGGACTCATCAAACCCTTTTGGGGGGAATTGTTGCCTACTCTAGGACTCTCTTATAGATTTAATATATTTATTGTGAATCCTTATTAATTTACCAATGGTATCCTATCATATAAAATTTAGAATCACCAGTATGTATTTGAGGTTCTTCATTACGGGAGATATTTGTATGTATTTGAGGTTCTCCATCAATGTTATCCTCTCATATAAAGTTTAGATGATTTTACCCATTTCTTATGATAATAATGGTTTTTAATCCACTCAGTGGGGAACTATAGAATTTATTTTCATCCAGGGAGATGAAAGTTTGTTCTGATGTTGGGATCGTACACATGAATGGGCTACCCTAATATCCTTATTAAAGGAATTAGAACCCTCATAGTTCAGTACAACTTAATGGGGAAAATAATACCTTTTATGTTCGTGTGATAAGAACCTCACTATATATTTTAATGTCATGTGGTAAGGAAATATAAGAGGAAGATGGTTATTAAAAACATGGTATGGAACTTGTGATAACTTGGGTTTTTTTCCAGGCCCTTCATTTGTGAAAATACAGTGTTGAGGTGTTTTGGGAACTGTCAGTGGCTCACTTCGATAGTTTTCCAAAACTTACAGTTTTTCTATCGGCATGTCGGTGTGTTTGTATGTCATTGTGTCAGTATGTCAGGGGTGTTAGCATCAAGGAGTCATGAGGTGTTGGCATTATTGAGTCAAGAGTTTTCAGCATTAGTGATCCAAGGGGTGTCTGCATCAGTGAGTCTAGGGGCATCAACATCGGTTAGTCAAGGGTTATCAGTATCGGTAGGTCTTGGCATTGGTTGGTCATTGCGTTAGTAGGACAAGGCATCAGTGGTTCAGGGAATCGGTACATCATTGTGTTGGTAGGATAGGGTGTCGGTAGCTGAGCTTCAGTAGGTCAGCGTCAGTAGCTCACCCATCGGTGACTCTTTTCTAGTTTTCTATATTTTCCCAGTTTCACCCCTATTACATGTTTTTCTCCGTTTAAAGCTAATATATCATCTCATAGTTTTCCATTGGTCTATCACCACTATTTCCAAGGGGAAATATTAAATATCAATTATTTATAATGTGTGAAACCACCAATTCATGTGGTCAAACTATGATCCAAATGTTAAGTACATCTAAATAGTCTCCCTAATTTTAGGATCTATCTTCTTCTTAAGCTGAGATCCTCTATTAATTCTTCCTTTAGGTTTCTCTTGGTGTTCCTAGATACTTCCTCCCGAGATGATTTGTTTGACCGTGTAGGATCCATTCCCACTCAACCTTGGAGTTATTCTTGTAAGCTACGTCATCCTCTATTCTTGGAATAAGAAGGAACTTCGATTATTGATCATCCATGTAGGTTATTTCTTTTTTTTTCTCCTTAATTGTGCATCATGGGGGATGGGTATTTAAATGGTTATTTTTAAGGAATATATGGATAATCTTCTTGAAAATATAATTAATCAATAATTTAATATGATCATAATATTACTTTCATAAATAAAATAATTTGAAGGGTTTTTTTTGTTGTCAATCACCTATTTTATTTTTTTTATCTTTTATTATTTTATGGTTGTTCGGGATATATACCTTCTAAAAATCATGGCTCTTTCTGGCCTTTGCTTGTGCACTGGTGGTGTTCTATTTTGTTGTGATGTTTTAATGTACACATGTTACATGAAATATGATTAATCACCTACACTCTATAAAATAAAGGTATTCCCTAGGATCAAACTCATTATGTGATCACCCCTATTATATTCAAGTGGAAGTTAAAGAACCCATGTCGGTTAAATTTGAATATGCATGGTTTGATGGTTTTGGTTATGTGCACTATGTACTGGTCTAGGTTATATGGGCTTGGTATGTGTGGTGGTACAGGAGGGTGTGTTGGTGTCTTAGTCCAAGAAATTGATTGATTTTGGAATGGATGAACTTATAGGTAGCGAGACAACATTTACGACGTGTTGTGTTGATGAAGCGACATTGAACCATAGGACAGTGTTGTGGTTGTGGAATCGTTATACAGTGGGACTACATTGGGTAATTTTTTGTGTAGTTGGGCTATAAGTTTGGGTTGTGAGAGAAGGAATGGGTGGTATCACATTTAGAAATGATAGTTGGAAATAGTTGAACATGGATGTGCAGTAGGACTGCAAGTCTAGTTTTTTGTTTTTGTGGAGTGGGACTGCAATTTGATTTTAATTATTTCTTGGAATGGTTACAGTCATTAGATGATGTTGTTGCCTTTTTTCTTTTCTTTGGTACATCATTTGAGAGTTTTTTCATACTTTTTATTAGTTTTACCTTTGAACATGCATGTGGGAATGGATTCCTAGCTTTACTTTTACCTTTAGTCTTTGGTGTTGCTGGGATTTACCATCTTATCTCATAGTATTGTTTTATAAAAAGGGTAATTCCTTCCAATCATGTGTTATTATATAACCTTTGTTCTTGTCTCCACTATAGGGCCTATTACAGGTGGGACTCGGGGTTCATTTTCTCTCCTTCATCTTGAGGAAGGAAGGGCATTGAACTTTTTTGTCCCATTCTTCATCTTGAAGAAGGTGGGTCATGAAAAAATGGTATAAGAGGTGATGGTTAAGAGATAGGATGGAGTTCAAACTTAGTCATAGTGAGGATTTCCTGGGATGGTAGGGAAAAAGTTTCAGGAAATTTTGGTGTGTGAAGTACTCCAGGGAAGATCGGCTTGGACATGGGATTTTAGGGCCCCCCGTGATCCGATGCAAGGACTCTGGACCTATCAAATGACCACATGAGGCTATGCCGATTGTCAGGTAGGGACCCTAGGAAAGTAAAATGAATCATAATTACTTGTGTTATTGTCTGTCTTGTCTGTTTTTTGGAATTTAAAATAAATAAATAGTTCCAATAAAGTTTAGAAGGAAATTTCCACATGACTCGGGCATATGAGTTTCTAATTTTCTTTTCCAACTATGGAACATGGACACTATCCATGAGTGGTATGAGAAATCGAGGCCTTGAAAGTTTATTTGGTTGATAATCAAAGGGTATTTTGGGAGAAGTAGGATGACCAGTGGTAGAATATTGTTCGTTCCTTCCAGTGGTAGACTCTAGGAAAGTACGAGGGTAGAATCTCAGATATGGACACAAAGAGATGGATCAAGGAGATGGTGATCGATTTCAGCATAATTCAAGATCCAAAAGAGTATTGGGTTCCTATGGAGGTGATCTAGATGCAAGGAGTGGTGTGTCAATGGTGGACACTTTTCCTTGGGGAGAGGAAGGAGGCTAATATCTCATGGGCTAACGTTGAGAAGGAGTCCTGGGAGGAATTCCTTTCTTCTGCAATTAATGCTGTGAAGAGGCAAGAGTTTCTCTCCTTCCAGCAAGGGAGTATATCAGTAAGGGAAATGGGGATCAATTTCAAGGATCTCCTTTGTTTTTATTTGAACCACTTTCTGGATGAGAATTCTTTGGAAAGACGCATGGAAGAGGCACACTGACCTTCTCTTCAGTTTGATATTACTCCCTTCACTCTACTGACATACATAGAGGTTCAGAAGAAGGCCGAGGTGGTGGAGAGGATGCTCATGTTGGTATGTGTTCCATGATAGGGGATACATCCGAGTTCTTCAAAGGGAAAGGATGTCAGTAGTAGGTCTCCATCATCAGGGTCTTCCATGTTTTGGCCAGTGGGGAGTAGGCCTCAGCAATTCCAATTTCGATCTCTGGATCCTCCCCCATTCCCTATGGGCCTAGGACCGAGGTTCTTTGTATGTTTCAGCCTTGGGAATCTTCATAATCAATGGCCTATCCAAGTGCAATACAGTGGGGTATGGTTAGGTTTAACGCCCACCTCAGCAGCAGTAGTTGCTAGCCATGACCATCTAGAAGGAGGGGTAGTAAACTCCCGCTCCACTAAGGGTGGATGGTGTTGGAGGAGGATTAACTTTGGGAGATCTTAAGGGACCTTGAACATGGCGTGTTCTGGGAGGATTTTGATAGCTAAGGGGAAGAGGGGTTGGGTGTGGTTAGTTGCACGCTGAAGAGGTAGTATTTCTAGTGTGTCTCAAAGTTTTTTGAGGTACGATCGGTATGTTTATCACTCTTCCCTATGACATGTTTAATTCAAAAGAATCACACTCCTTTGTTTCGTCCCATCTAGCCCATGCCTTAGGTCTAGAATAGGATATACATTCCAAGCCCCAATTTTTTAGTATGCCAATTAGAGGTCAGACCAACCTGCGTGATGTTTTTTGAGGATGTAGACTGATATTGGGGTCGAAACAGTCTAGTAAGGATCTTCTTTTGCAATAAATGCAGCCATACAATTCCATCCTAGGCATCTATTGGCTATTTTTCATTCATGATGTTATCAACTACTTCTGGATAAGGGTCATGTTCTCATATATGGGAGGCCAATGTGTAGCATTCGTTGGCGAGAACAGTTTCTAGGAGGGAAGATGGCATGGGGAGCCCCTACCTTCTTTATTAGATGAGCTGTTAGTGGAATCGGTAGGCCCAAAGATTGTGGAAGTTTCAGGGATCATCAGTGAGTTCCTCGACACCTTCCTTGAAGAGGTTATGACTCTACCCCCTCAATGTGATGTTGTGTTCAGGATATACTTGCAACCCCGTGCCTGTCTGATTTTGATGCCTCTATATCAAATGGTTCTTTATGAGTTGGGGAAGTTGTAGATTCAGGTTGATGACCTGATGAAGTTGGGTTTTATCCAACCAAGTGTGTCGCTATGGGGTGCTCCAATCTTGTTCACAAAGAAGTAAGACGGTTGTCTCAGGCTGTGTATAGACTACCAGAGACTGAATCAAGTGACGGTAAAGAACCGTTACCCCACAAGGATCGACCACATTTTTGACAAGTTAAAGGGAGTAAGTTGGTTCTATATGATCAAACTGTAGTCTGGATATCACCAATTGAGGTTCAAATAGGGTGACATCCCAAAGACTAATTTCAAGTGCATGTATGACCACTTTGAGTTCGTTGTTAGGTTGTTCGGTGTTACAAATGCACCAGCTGTGTTCACAAGGCTTATGAACTCTATTTTCCAAAAATATCTAGATAGGTTTTGTGGTCAGGTTCATAGATGACATTCTGACCTACTCAATATTAGAGAAGGATCATGACGATCATATAAGGAATGTTTTGGAGGTCCTTCGACACCACAAGCTCTACGGGAAGTTTTCCAAGTGCATGTTCTATACACAAGAGGTGCACTTCCGTGGACACATGGTGTCTAATAAGGGAATAACAGTGGACCCATTAAAGGTCTAAGTAGTTTTTTCTTGGGAAGAACCTATGAATTTGTCATAGCTTCATAGTTTCTTGGGTATAGCAGGTTACTTCAAGAGTTATGTACCCAACATATCTCAATTTGAGACTATGTTGACATCTTTGACTAGGATAGACTAGGACTTCGGGTGGAGTGAGTAGTGTTAAGAAGATTTCATCGACCTAAATGGGAATCTGTTCTGTTCCTTGGTGCTTAGGCTTCCTAAAGTGGGGGTGATGTTTGAAGTGTTTTGTGATGCTTTAGGTCTAGGATTGGGTTGTGTAATGATGCAACAACGAGGACTGATCTATTATGAGTCGATGAAGTTACATCCTCATGAACATAATTATATCATCCATAACAAGTAACTTATAGTGTTCATGTTCACACAGAAGTTTTAGCGGCAATACCTCATTGGGAAATGCTTCATGGTCTTCACGGATCACAAGAGCTTGAGGTATATCTTCTTCCAGTGAGACCTGAACTTACTGCAATAGAAGTGGATGTAGTTTCTTTAGTACAAAGACATCAAAATATTTTACACCTCAGGAATGGGGAATGTGGGGGCCGATTCCTTTAGAAGTAATTCATAGAAGGATGTAGTTTCGGAGTCTATAGATGCTGGAAAGGAAATGGAGGAGTTGGATGCTTTACATTTGGGATTGAGAGTGGAGGACAATAGAGGATTTCTGTTTCAGATGATAGTGTATTCTTCCTTGGTACAGTAGAGGGAGGATTCTTTATGGGGAGACATAGAGGCTGAAGTGACGCATGATCATGTTATCCAAGGTGATGCTCCAAAGGGATGGTTAAAGCATAGTGAGAATCAGATGTTGTTCTATGGGAATCTGTTTGCCCTGGTAGCGATGCATGAGGCATTTCACTGTGAGTTCCATAACTCAAACTTGGCAGTGAATTCAGAAGTCTCCTTGATGTATCGGGTCTTGATAGGTCAGTTTTGGTGGCATAGAGTGAAGCAGGTAGTGGTGGAGTTTGTGGCAAGGTTCCTTGTGTGTCAGTAGGTAAAGTCTGAGCACTGTGTTCCTAGGGGATTGTTTCATCCTATGGTCATTCCATAATGGAAGTTGGTTAGTTTCTCAATGAATTTCATCATAGGAATACCCAAGGATGAGGTAATTTGTGATTCCATCTGGATAGTGGTGGGTCGATTAATGAAACCATATCACTTCTTAATGGTTAAGGAGTCGAGCGCAATTAATGCCTTAGCATAGAGGGGCATGGGTGAAGTGGGGCGACTGCATAGAGTTACAAGATCCATCATTTTAGATTAAGATACATGCTTTACCTCATGAGTCTATTAGCGATTAAAATATGATTTTGGAACCTAGTTATGCCTCAACACTTCTTTCCACCCTCATACGGATGGTCAGACAAAGAGGACCCTCCAAATGTTGGAGGATATGTTGCAATTATGTTTTCAGGACTTTGAAGTATCAGGGGTTTGACACTTTCCCATAGTAGAGTTTTCTTAAAATAATATCTATTACTATACCATTGGTATGGAACCATTAAAATCCTTGTACATAAGACCATTCCATTCACCCGTGTGCTGGACAAAGGTTGGGGAGTTAGGTGTTCTTGGCCCAGCAATGGTGTAGGGAATGACAGAGAAGGATTAGCTTGTGCATGAAATAATGAAAGAGGATCAAAAGTGGTAGAATTCATATTCAAAACATATGAGTATACCTTTGGAGTTCACGTTTGGGTACTATGTATTCTTAATGGTTTCCCCTCGGTGTGGGCATCAGTGGTTTGGAAGATGGAGTAAGATTTATACTAGGTTCATCGTACCATTCAAGATGCTAGGACGAGTCAGTGAGGTGGAATATAAGATTCCATTGCCACCATAGTTGGGATGGATCCATGATGTCTTGAATGTATCTCAACTCCATCGGTATCTACATGATGACAACCACATATTTGACTGGGGAGAGTTGGATGTCGAGGACAATGTGATGTTCATGGAGCGGCTAGTGACGATCAAGGATCGTGAGGATAAGGTGCTTCGTGGATGGACCCATCCTTTGGTTTGTGTGCTATAGAGGTATGGTGGCCTCCAGGAGAGTACTTGGGAGAAAGAAGAGGAGATGCATGCCTAGTACCTAGAACTATTTTGAGTTTTTATCTTATGTTCTACTATTTTCCCTTTCCTATGATGAATTGTTGACCGTGTTTTCTATGAGATGAGATGCTTCCCATTTTCTCTGAATGTGTGTGAAAGGTCCTAATGTGCGTAAAGGGAGAACCAGATCCAAAATTAGGATGCATTAAGGTAGATGTTATTAATCCCATGTGGGTGAGTCTGTGACACCCAAATTTAATAGTATCTTGATAGGGAGGAAGAATCTCCGAAACCCATGTGTCTGAATAGTGTTACCTTTGGTGTTTGTGAGATTTCATGGGGGTAGTGGGAACCTAGTGTCTCCCTGTTTATTCTAAAGATAGATGTCTAAGAGGGGTTCTTGGATATTTATGTTTCCCATCTACTTTTCAACACAGGATGGTTTACTCCTGGGAGGTACTTTAAGGGATGGTTGTTAAGACCTCTTTTGTTTTAAGATATTTTTGATTTCTAGAGGACGAGAATATTTTGAGAGGTATCTAATGTAATAACCTGAGTTTTTTCCAGGACCTTTCATTTTGAAAATCTAGTGTTGAGGTGTTTTGGGAGATTTCGGTGGCTTACTTTGAGAGTTTGTAAAAATTTCTAGTGTTTCTATCGGCTTGTCAGTGCGTCAGCAAGTCAGTGTGTTGGCACGCCCGTGGGTCAGCATATCAGTATGTCGGTACATCAGGGGAATCATTATTGGTGAGTCAAGGGGAATCAACATCAGTGAGTCAAGGGGCTTCGACATCATTGATTGAAGTGGAATCAACCATGGTGAGTCAAGGGGCATCGACATCAGTGAGTCAATGGTCATCGACATTGGTAAGTTACGGTGTTGGTAGGTTTTTGGGTCAGTAGGACATGGAATTGGTAAGTCCGGGAATCAGTAGGTCATTGCATCAGTTGGTCGTGGCGTAGTTAGCTCAGCATCAATATCTCAGCACTTATATCTCACCCATCAGTGACTCTTTTCTAGTTTTCCGAGTTTTCCCAGTTTCTCCCCAGTTATGTGTTTTTTCTCCATTTAAAGTTAATCTATCAACTCACAGTCGTCCATTGGTTTGTAATTACCATTTCCTTTTAGAATTATTAAATCTAAATTAATTCCAATGTTTGAAACATCCAATATGTGAGGTAAAACCCTGATCTGACTTTTATGTACTTAGAAATGGTATCCCTAATTTTAGGATCTGGCCTCTTCTTAAGTTGAGATCCTCTCTTCCTTCTTCCTTTCCGTTTCGCTTGGTTCACTTAGAGGCTTCATCCCAAGATGAGTCATGAAACCGTGCTGGAGACCTTCCCACTAATCCTCTTAGTTATTCATGCAAGTTGCATCATCCCCTGTTCTTGGCACAAGTAGTAACTTTGATCTTTGATCACCCAAGTAGGGATTTTCTTTTTCTTCTCCTAAATTGTGCCTCATGTGTGGTGGGTATGTTAATGGTTCCTTTTAGGGAAGATATGGATACTCTTATTGAAAATATAATTAACCAAGAATTTAATATGATCAAAATATATATCATGTAAGTAAAATAATGGGCAGGGTGTGGTGTGATGTTGGTCACCTATTATATTTTTTTATCATTGATTATTTTATGGTTGTTGTTGTTGTATGCCTTTTGAAAATCATGGTTGTTGGTGGCCGTTTCTTTTGCACTGATGGTTTACTATTTCGTTTTGATGTTTTAATGTATAGATGTAACATGAAATATAATTAATCACATACATTCGATTAAATAATGGGAGGCCCTAGGATCAAACTTTTTGTGATCACCCCAGTTATATTCAAGTGTATGTTAAAGAATCCCTTTCAGTTACATTTGAATATGCTTGGTTTTATGGTTGTGGTTATGTGTTGTGTGTTTTGGTCTTGGTTATGTGGGCCTGGTATGTGGGTTGGTATTGGGGGGGGGGGGTATTTTTGTTTCTTAGTATAATATATTGATTGAGTTTTGAATTGATGAACTTGTAGGTAGCTAAACTACATTTATGTTATGTTGTGGTCATGAAGAGACATCAAACAGTGAGACTACGGTGTGGTTATAGACTCTTTATGCAGTGGTAATGCATTGTGATGTTTTTTGGGATAGGTAGGGATGGGCTGTGAGATAATTAATGGGTGGTATCACCTTGAAGAATGATAGTTTACAGTAGTTGAATATGGATGTGCAGTGGAGCTACAAGTCTCGTTTTTTGTTTTTGTGAAGTGTCACTAATGTTTGGTTTTTTTTCTTTCTTGGTATGGTTATGGTCATTAGTTGTTGTTTCTTCTTAGTTTCTTTTATTTGGTACATCAATTGGGAGTTTTGGAATACTTTTTTTCGGTTTTACCATTGAAAACGCATGTGGGAATGTATTCTTGTCTTTACGTTTACCTTTAGTCTTCAGTGTTACTGGGATTTACCATATTATCTCCCAATCTTGTTTTATAAAAATAGTAATGCCTTCAAATCATGTGAGATTATATACCATTGGATCTAGTCACCAATACAGTTCCTACTAAAGTTGTGACTTGAAGGTCATTATCTCTCCTTTATCTTGAGGAAGGAAGGGCATGTCACTTTTCCATCCCTTCAATCATCTTGAAGAAGGTAGATCGTGATAGGACTTCTGCCTATGCAGGACAAGGAACCTGGAAAATATATGATTTTCTATATTGGATTAGACCCCATTAGGAATATGGCCCACGAAGAATAGGGTTGATTTGATGTGTTGGGTTTGAACCTGAGGTAGGCTTCCTACATATCCCACATGGATGGGAATAAAATCCCACGTTGTTTGATGAGTCTCATAAGAGATTGTAGTCTATTGAGAGAAATAAATTTGGGCTTACATACTAAAAATGATTCCATTTATAGATGCAATGAGATGGATCTTGGGATTTAGGAATGATTCCTACATATCCCAATTGTGATGGGAATCAAAGTTCTCATAGTTCATTCAAATGTGGATCATGCGTATGTTGTGATCATCATGGTTCTATAAGCCCATGTGATTCATGCTTGGTGTGAGAAAAAAGAGGTTGTGAAATATTCAACATACTAAACACACATTCTTCCACTAATGGGAGAGAGAGGGCCTAAGACAAAAGAAGCTAAGGAAACCGTGGAAGAGGGCGCAGAGTGATGAACCTTTTAATGTGGGAGGACATTGAAGGTCATTTTTCCTGGATCTTTGAAGATTATAGATATACATCAGTGGGAGTTCCCTAGTGTATCCTAGGATAAGAGGGATACTTTTCCTTTACTTCAGTTGAGAAGAATTTGGGATCATCACTCTACTTATTGGGAACTGGATGCTTTGAGTTTTAGAGATGATAAGTGATCGGCATGACCCAAACCCCAATCCTCAAAAACTGGAACTTCCCAACCCTATTCCTGTGAGAAAGGTACATGTGACTGTGGATATATAAACCCACAAACACTCCATTAATCCTGACCTCATTACAAAAAAATGTGGGAAACCCCTGACTGTGGATATAAAAAACCAAATGGGAGACATGATAATGTTTCTTTATGAAAGGTTTGATAAGTCATGAGGGTTTGGTGGAGGTTTCAACAAAATCCCTTTCATAAAAGGAATTAAATGAAGAATAATCCTTTCCATGAATGAATTTGAAGAAGTCATGATTAAACTTTTGTATAGACTGAAGGTATAAGGTGAATAAAATAAGGTCACCCTAGTAGGTATCCAACGTGTAGGTGTGGCCGCGCAAGTAGGCTTGGGAAACATGATGTTAATTTTAGTGATAAATAACCTGGGTTTTAATGCATGGGAGAGACTTGAATCAAGCCTTCAATAGTATTCATAGGTATTCCCAGAAGTGGGGAACTCAAGTTCCTTTGAGAGGAAAGGGTGGTGCACAAGTGTTTCTGATTTAAGGATGTAGGGCTCTTTAGGCCCACATGCTTTATGGATTTCAAAAATGAAAAGGACTTAAGTCCTATGATCCTCCTTCAATTCCTCTTCTTAGGGTGTTCAATAACTACCTTGAAGTTTTCACAAGACTTGGGAACATCACTAGGGTGACCATAGTAGAAATTGGGCTTTAGGGAAATTCATCCATACAAATGAAGACCACAAGTGTCTATTTATAGGCAAAATAAATGACATTGGGAGAAGTAGTTTGGTCACGCAAGTGGGTTGTGTGGCAACATTGTGGTACTAATGTTCTTGGTGATGAATTGGTGGAACTCATGTAGGCTTTTGCACCACTAGTACCTTGGGTGCCACTTTGGGGAAATAGTCAAAATAATTGTTTCATACAACGCCATCATGTTGGGAAGAAAGTGTTTTCACACAGGTACCTTGGGATCCTCTTTGAGGAATTAGCCATATTAATTACCCCAAACCACAAGGGTTTTGATCTCACAACCTTGCTTCAGATTAGTGTTGGGTTGTGGTCTTGGTCCTTTAGAATGGTGCCTTTTCTTCCATCACTGACCCCCATTAAAAATTTATAGTCACACTGCAAAATTTTCGAGCCGGTTGAGGACATGTTTTTTTAAATTTCATAGAAAACATTTAATGGTGTCAACTATGTCATACCAAAATAGAAACAAACCAATGATATTGATAATAATTTAGATGTTCAGTTAGATGCGTTGGAGTTTTCATGAAAAAAATAGGCTTACAAGGTGTTGATGGAAGGCTGAGGAATAAGATGAAATATTTAAATAATATGAAGTGTTTGAAAATAAACATGGTTCAAGAGTTTAAAAATAAATTGAATAGTGGAAAATATTTGATTTGACAGTAGATCTCATATACTATTTTTTTAACTTGGATAAATATTGTAGCTAAAACTACATCCCTCATCAATTATGGGGTGTTGTGACTGAATGGTATAACAAACAACTCATAGGGTTCTTCTTCTGAGCAGTCAATGGGGGATCAGCATCCACAACCCACCGTTCACACACACATTCCCTATAAATAGGCCCAGTAGGCTTACCAAGATCAAAACATTCACCTACAGTGATTGCAATTAAGGATTTACACATGGTCCCAGTTACACCAAGCATTCACTATGCATGGATATCCATGTGGGATGCCTATGGAAGGCCTTCCCACGGGGTTAAACCCATTGGGTCCTTATAGTGTTGCTGACGGCAAGCCTAGGTGGATTAAAATGATGGCCAAATTTTTTAATTAAACAAAAAAAATTAAACATTCATTAATTAGATAAAATATAATAATTAAAAAACAATCAAAATTTATTAAACTTTTAAAAAAATTATTAATTATTTAAAACAATTTTGAGTCAAATAAAATGTGAAGATAGAGTAATTTATCAAAACAAAAAATATTGTAAAAGTATTTGAACCACTTCTAAATAATAACACACTATATATCGGCCAATACTTGACCAAATCCCATCCCAATATATCTACTTGGTCCTAGAGGACTTATTTTATCCAAATAAGAGGTATAACCTTTTACCAAATGTTTTAGTTTTACATATTCTTCAACCAGACTCAAATATTCTTCAACCATGATGAAACAAATATCATCATTATATTATATATACTAAGATGTTATTATGTTAATTATGGAACCAATATCCACCTTTTGTTTTATCAAATGATAATTGAATCTGTAGTTCAAGTGTACGGAGGACTACATTATCGTGAGCCGATGTTTTCGTTTTCCATCATAGTCTCCCATGGTAAATTATAATGATGGATTTTATTAATATATATGATATTCATGACCTAATTACAATTATTTAAAGATAATATTCATCAATTTTCTTACATTTCCTTCCATTGAAAAATGGTAAAATTGTTCATGCATACGTGTAGATTACCACCTCCATGAAGTGATGTGATTCATTTTTATCAGTACATCACATGAGTTGTATATGTAAGTGTATTTCAATAGAGAATATTATATTTATGATAGAATAATTATTCTATAAATATATGATTATAGTAACATTAATTTTATCATGTTCTCTAAAAATAGAAATGTTACTCATGTGTATGTTCGACCTACCATCTCTGTGATTGTAACATAATTCATTTTTCATAACCATATTTCAGGATTACTTTTTAAAGAAAATTTAATGTGTAAAAAATATACTTATGTCCTAGTTATTATTATATATAATATAGAATAATGACCCCTTTTACCATATTCATCCAACATATGTTTTTTTGGGATTATGATTTGAGTGTCCTTAAGAACATTCACCATAAACATAACTTATGACGTAACTAAATAATACATGGTTAGAAATGATTTACAATGGATAACAGTATTTTAATTAACTTAGAAATAGTTATTAATCATGTAAATAATAAACATAATTTTATTATTCAGAAATATAAATAACATACATGATGATTCAGACTCAATTTAAGGGACACTTTTCCTTAAAAATTTTGTTTTAAATGTTATAAAGATTAATTTTCTAAATATTTTTCTTTCATTTCCATATTTTTAAAACTGTTTCATAGATGTGTTATCATGGATATAAATGATTTATAATGGAAATTTTATGTCCCATTTTAATATCTTAAAAAAATTTCAAAAGGAATCTTTTAACATCCTTCATAGCTAATGTTTTGAATTACTTTACAAGAGGAAAAAAAATGGAATGTTGTATTTTAACGTATAGGAAATCAATAGATTTTCCACCATAGAAATTTTTATTTGATATATTTTCTTTATTTAAAATCTTCCACAGTTTTTTCAAATAAAATCCCATTATTCCTTTTATTTTGAGTATTTTAGTTTTGAAAAAGTATTTTTTAAAATAATGGGTATTTCAATATCCAAAATTGTTTTGCATATGGGTGGAAAAGAGTTTTTTATGGGTTTTATGAGATAAAGGTGAATGATTAAAAATATTTAGTCATTATATGTTACATGATCATTATAGATGATGATAGGTGAGCTTGAGATAGATGAAATGAATGGGTGAGCCTAATATAGTTTATATGAATGGGTAAGCCGATATAGCTTATATGAACAAGTGAGACTGATAGAGTATATACTTCTTACGATCCAAATTTATCTCTCTAATTCCTTAGTTAATTCCATTTTTTCAAATTATAATAGTATAATGGTTACTAGGGTAGTTACCCTTATATATTTGACATGGTAAAAGTTATTTATGATAGGGTGTGTGAATATAATTCTCTAAGATTCATAAAAGGGTTTTAATTTTAATTATATGGTTTTTAAAGGTTTTCTTGTATAAAAAAGTGTATTGAATTTGGATATTTTATATTTTATATTCTTAAATAGTAAAATTGAAAAGGTTGACATTTTATGGGTTTTCATGTTTTTCAATAGATGAATATTTTTCATATTTTTATGTCCCTTACTGAGATTTTTTTACCATCCAACATTTTCAAATAATATTTCAAATAAATTAATGATGATTATAAATATTAATATATTTATAGTTCTAGATATGGAAGTTACCATGAATGGAGTTAAATTATATTTATAAATAACTTATTTTGTGGAAAAAAATGGAAACAATGCGGAGATATTTACTTTGAAATAGTTTTCATAATTCTAAAAAACTCTAAACCTAAAAGCTCCTTGGGTATATAAGTTTTCAAATGTTTCAGTTTTATGTTATTTGTCTTGTATAGATAAAATTGGTTCACTTTTATAGTTATCATATCCAGAAATGTAAATATTATATTTTTAGCACCAGATTAGATATTACGGTTTTAAGTTGTTATTGTTGATATTATGGGAAAGGCTTTTATAACTTTAGATACTAAGATGTTTTCATGAATTCTTAACTAAAGTGTTATGTATACCATCATGGGTTTATATGTTTTTGGTTGATCGTATTTTCAAATTCATATACACCCTTTTAAGGATTTAAGTAATTAGAATTTGTGGCGATTAATGTTATATTGGGAGACATATTATTGGTTTGAGATTTATGTAACTCTTATGTTTATTATGAAGGATTATTATTTATAAATTATACTACATTTTTTGTGGATATAATATGAAATGTATGAGACAACCTTTGAGGATAAAACATAAATTGATATTGAGTTAATTATGGTTAATTCGGATAAAAGTGTTATTATATGTTTGGAACATTTGTTTAATAATATAGATAACCATGGTATTGAAAGTGGTTTTTTGACTAAATGATTAAAGTTATTTTTATATAATTCCTCTATTTTAGGAACATTATATGATTATGGTAAATGGAAATTATTTTATCTAACATGAATTTTATTTGAAGAATAAATGTTGAATTATATCTTGGAAGAATATATGGTTTTATTGTCCTTTGGGTTATTTATGGATGTGATTACTTAATTTTAAATATTATATTATTAGTACATAAATATTTTTGGGTATATTATTTTTTTATTGACTATTTTTTATTGGAGAAAAATTAGTATTATTAAAATGTGTGATCACCTCCTTTTTATTTTTGTGTTTTGAACCTGGTGAGGAATATTTTGAAGAATTTTGTGGTTAGTTATTTATCAAATGATTTATGATGAAGTTGGGGTGTTACTGTTGAATCTTTATAGATTAATGTAATATTTATTTATATAGATTTTATTTTATATTGGGAATTAGCTCAAAGTTTACTAACAATTATGGTTTTAGTTAATACCTATAGACATGAGGAATAACTTTTTTTCCTTTTGTGGAATTTTTTGATCAGTTAGAAGTTAATTTTTGTGCTTCATGTATTTAAATTTAATATTTAATGCTCATTATTTGAAGAATAATAATATATTATATAGTATATTGATTAAATGTTGAAATGATACTTGTCAAGTAAGTAAATTTATTTATTTTTTATTCTATATTGAAATACAATTCCAAAACTCTAGGAAAAGGATCTTAAAATAGAAATGTTATCCTAATAACATCATTTATAGTGAATCTATGGTATTTTTCACACATTTATTTATGGTTTTTTGTTCGTTGATATTATCAAGGTCATTCACCTTTTTTTGTTTAATGTTCTTTATAAATCTTTATTATTGCTTAGACATTAATTTCATCCTTAATGTCAATATTTTCACTTCCTTTTAATGATCTTTAATTTTAAAACATAGTTATGTGTTATGCCAAATAAAATTCATATTTATCTTTCCCTCATTTCAAGAGGATTTTTTTAACCCTTTTAATGATGTGGGTTTTCGAAAAAGGTACATTAAAATGTCAAACCCTTGATTACTAAACACAGGTTAAAACTTTGAGGTCATAGTTAAATAATTTGGGAGAAGATAAAACCATGATATTTTAAAATTACACTATTTTTGATAGCATATATGACACAAACAACTGATATTAAATGAATCATGAAATATTATGGTCTTATGCAAATTATAACATATCCATTGAATTAGATGGTATGAATAGAAGTACCCAAATTATATACATATATAAATATAAATTTCCAAATAAATAAAAATTTAAAGATAAATTCATTATAAATAAGAACTATGTTTTTAGTAATTTCATTATATGCAACAAAAACAAATTTCCATCAATAATTATTTTTATCAATTTCTATAAGAAAACATTACAATTAATTTCTTCCAATTTTTGAAATTTTATTTGAAAAAATAGGGTAGTATTTAAAATCATCATATCAAAATTATCATTGGGTAAAATTTAGCATTTTTCTAAAAATATTAATTTTTCCTTAAATAGTGAAAAATATAGTTTCTAAAAAACTAACATTTATTTGCATTAAAAATTACTATTATGATTTTAATATGTTATCAAATTAAAATAAGAATTTAATAATTATATATAATATAATCAACTACATTCTAATTATTATTATACTTGATTTTTTTATAAGTTCGTTTTTAGAATAAAAATGATTTTTTAAATATTACTTTTCATTGTTTTTTAAAAATTGATATTAAGATTTATTTATTCCACCTATAGGAATTTAATATTTGAAAATGGATTCTATATTTTTAATCTTCAGGTTAAAATTTGGTAAATAATTTCCTTTTTTTGTTATTATGAATAGTAACCATTATAATGATCTATCACCATGGTAAGGGTAAATCGGGTAATTATGGTTAAAAAATTATGGTAAGGACAAAAAATCTACCTTAAACTATTAATTGTTTTAATTTATAATTATTTTTCAACCATGATAATAAAATTATAAAAATAAGGTAATTTCTTCCCACTTTGATAATAATCATAACATAATTTTTAAAAAAGAATAAAAATAGAATTTCACTATCTTTGTAGTTGGGGTGGTGAATGAGTGGTAAAAACTATAATCCAAAATCAAAATGACCAAGGTTAGAATCCTGTAAATCCTTCTAAGAGATTTATGATGCAGGCGGTGACACAGGCATGATGCAAGTAGGCGGTGACGCAGACATGACGTAGGCCAGTTGACGAAGTTCGGAAGAAGCAGGCATGACACTGCACTATACGTTATAGAAATGTTCATGGGACACTTGGACTCTTGCCTATAGGCTATAAAATGGGTCTCCCTATTTCCATATAAAAATATGTCTCTCCTTTCATAATAAAAAGAGGCTTTGATACCAACTTTAAAAAAACAAAATATCTTTGTCTTTGTTTTAATGTCTCTAAATATTTATCTTAGGGATAAAAAGAGGTTATGTTTAGTTATAAATGGATATTTGAAATATAAATTATTATTTTTTATAATGTTAATTTATTTTTTATTTTTTCTGATGAAATAATTACATCAAATTATTATGCCACAACGATAGAGTTCTTTTTCAAAAAGTAGAATAATAATGTCATTAATTTTAGAAACTCTTAATGTAATATTGCATGGGTGATTTATAGTGTACCATGAATTATATATATAAATATCAAATATTAAATATTTTTTAAAGGTTTATATTCTAATTCCATTGTTGCATTTTTGTTTTCAAAGTAAAATTCTATGAATAGTTCTCAAAAAGGCGTTATAGATATTTTATAATAAAAAATATTTTATTAAATGATTAAACATTTATAAAAAATATTATATTTAGAATCATTAATTGAATATGGTTGATAATTTCAACCATGGTTCATTTATGGGATAATTATACTTTTATATTGACTTTATGTTCCTATAACTAGTAAAAAAAATATCGATATCGAAGGAATCATAAAAAGGGTGGATAGGTGTTAAAACATAGAGATAAGACTGAAAAAATCATATACAGTTGAAAAAATTTTATTGGATGGTTTTATATAGACTCTTAATCAAAATATATTTTAAATATATCTACCTTGTTCCACTTTTCCATGAAAATTATTCTATATTCATTTAATACTTAAAGAAATTCCCATTGTGCCCCAAACCTAACTATAAAAGGTAACCTCATGTCCTCTCTTCCCCACACATTTTTAGCACTATATTTCAAGAAATAAATACCCAAATACCTTTAAAAAATACATCCACACTTCCAATATGACTTATTTTTTGAACAATAACATTATTAGAGGGATTAAGGAGTAAAGTAAAGGAGTTTTCTGATGAAGTTTTATGTCTTTTAAACGAATGTTTTAGTTTTATTTTTTCTTTTAACTCATTATAATATTGTTAAACAATGGAAAAATAATAAAAAAATTATCTTTAATATAATATTATTTTATTATCTTAATTAAATAATCTATATCCATCCCGTCTTCCATAAAATGGTAAATGAAACCATCATACGAATGACAAAATACCACCTTGTGAACCGATGTAATTCGTTTTCCATACCCACCTCACATTATTGATCATAATAATATAATTTATTTGTATATATGATATTAATTAAATAATTGTAATTATTTAAATATAATATTTCATCTATTTTATAAATTTATATTCATTGATAAATTAAAACAGCATTCGTGGGTACCTATGGATTACCACCTCCACGAAGACTTGTGATTTTTCGTCGATGCATCAAATGGATGATATATATAAGTTTATTTAAATATATATTAATAAACTTATGATATAATCAAATTTTATAAATATAATATAAAATTATCCATCTTTCCTATATGTTCTTTGATAAATGAGAACATTATTAATGCATACGTATGACCATATTTCATAATTTTTTTTTTCAAAAATGACTTCTAGTTTTGGTTTTAAAAGTATAATTAATTTATAAAAATTTAAAATTATTTCTTTATTATTATTTTATAGTTGATTGAAAAATTAACTATTTAACCAAGATCATCTTACCAATGTTGGTTTGGGATTATGAACTGAGCTTCCTCAAAAAATCCAATGTAAACTTAAATGATGAAGTAAATAAATAAAACATGGTCAAAATGATATAAAATAGATAATGATAATATAATCGGCATGAATAAAGTTCTTAAGCAATTAATCAACGAACAAAATTTTATTATTTCGTAATATAAACAAAGTACATGATGATTCATACTCGAGGTAAGGGAAACATTACCTTAAAAATGTCATTTTATTTTTTTTAAAGATTAATTTTCTATATATTTTCATCCACATCCATATTCTTAAAATAATTTTATAGATGTATTTATATTAATATAAATTAATTATAAAATAATTTCATGTCACTTTATTATTTATAACTAATGTTTTCAAAAGGAATATTATTATGTATTTTATGCAGAAAATTTGGACTTTCTTTATAGGACTAAAAAAGGAATGTTATATTTTAATTCATATTCCATTGATGATATTTTTATTTTACAATAACCATTATTTAATGTTTTCATAAATTATAAGATTACATGTTTTCTTCAAATATAACCCATTTTTTTCTTGGTTTTGGGTATTTAATTTCAAAATTCGGATTTTAAAAGGAAATGGTATTTCGATATTTGAAATTATTTTTCAATCGAGATAAAAGGAGTTTTTCAATGGTTTTATGATAAAAATACGAAAGGTAAAAAATATTTATTCATGATATGGTTCTTGAGAATTATAAATAATGATGAGTGAGCCTCAAATAACTTATACAAATTGGTGATCCCAATATAGCTTATATGAATTTGTGTCTCGAGTATAGCTAATATGAATGGGTGATCCTGATATAGCTTATAAAAAGGGGAGGCACATATACAAATAATGTGGTTGGAAAGCCCGATAGCCCGATACAGGTTTGGGATTGTTCTAAAAGGTATTGTAGTATAACTTAATATTAATTAGAATTATATAGGTGTATGTATTTTATTATTCTATCAGAAAAAAATTTAGGAAATTAAATATGTCTTATAAAATGAACTCATATTAGGAAATGCACTCTGATATGTTCATTTTAGGTGGTTATGTTTACAACGATAGTTTATTGTTAATATCACTTATATAATATCCAATATTATCTTTATATTAAATTAATATTTTCATAAAAATCATTCTTTTAAATATAATAAATTTTAAATACATGTATGTTAGGTTGTGATTGAAAAAAAAAATCAAGCCGCTTTGTGGAGGTTGTAGTCCTCACAAACACAACATTGGTATTAATTTTAATCTCAATGTGGATGGGATGGACCAAATAAGGGTGATTAAATTAATATAATAAGACATCAATATAATAACAATATTGAGTTCATTATATTACTATGTATATGGTAGGTTTTAAAGATAAAAAATTAGAGGAAAAGGACATGGACTAATTATTATTCAGATTGGTACCTTTGATCTTGCTATAGAAAGTCACCTTTGAAATAAAGGGATAAGTATAACTTATGGTGACTATGGGATTTAAGTCAGTTAAGGGAATTATAGGTTATTAAAATTTTTCGGGGTTTTCAAGTAAATTTCTATGTTTATGTGTAACTTTCATAGGGTGTAAGTGATATCCATTTATATGTGAAAAATGTAACTTTTATAAACACAAATTATTTTTCATCAATGGAATGAAACTATTAAAATGTTAATTGCTAAAAAATTGAGAAATAATGGAGTTTTTTGGTGAGATATTGTTTGTTAAGACTATATAAACCATTTTCTTACATGTAATAAACTTATTTCAAACCTTTTAACACCTTCCGTTTTTATTTTACCATTTTGGTTTTACCTTGGTAACTAGTTTTTACCCAAATAGTTTGTATTTTATTAAAAAATATAAGGTAACCATTACAATTTTTTTGATCTTATAAAACTAAATTAATACTTTATATAGTCCCATTCAATTTATATTTAATATAAAATTTACTTTCATATTAAAACTGGTAATATATAGAAAACTGTATTGTAGGGAAAACGTTGTTCTCTCCATTAATTATTCCAAATAATATATAGTATTTATTAAAAATTGAATTATTTATAATATATTTATATAATTTTTAAAAAATTATATTAAAATAATTTTTGAGAATAGAATAATTTTTTTTACTTAATAATATCACAATATTTATGAAATAGTTCCTTTAAAAAAATAGTTTTACCATTATCATGGTCATTAAATTTAATATTAGAATCAAAATTTTATGCCAAAAAATAAAACTAACCATAATAAATAATATATTCATGTATATCAAAAATATTAAATACATTTTTACAGATTTAATTTTTATAAGTTTTGGAAAATAATTTTTACTATAAAAGAATAATTTTTTTTCTAAAGTAATATATTTCTTATGTTTGTAAAACATTTCACATTGGTTTTATAAACTTGACATAGTATTTTTAATTTTTTTTATTGAAAGAAATTATATTTTTGTAATTAAATGGTTTTAAACAAAATTAGGATATTCTTTTATTAAGATAATGTCAAAAAATAATGGTAGTATGAAAATGGATATTTTTTAATATTAACTAAAAAAATAATTATTTAAGAAAATTTCAAAAATTCATTGTAAGAAAATTTTAAAATTTATATTCCCAAAATAATGTTATGTTATTCAAATTAAATTTCAAAAATTTATAAATTTTTCTTTTAAATGAAAATAAAATATATAAATAAAAAATACTTTTATTTAAAAAGGACATTTTAAAACTAATAGTGTCTTTAATCTTATTTAAAATAAATCTATAGATAATTGGATGATGAAATATTATTATCTAAATCCATATATTACTTATTTTAAAAAAAATATTACAATGTTAAATTTAATTTGTTACGGTAAAATATGATACCTTTTTTAATTGTTCTTTGAAATGAATCTTCTTAAATTATTAATCAAGGAAAAATAATAATATTTATTTATAATAAATTAGAATTAGAATTTTATTTTCTAATCATTATATTATCAATGTAATTTTATTATGTAATTATTTGTTTTAACTGGTTGTTGTGTTAGTTCGGTGTTACCAATGACATAAGGGGTATGGATCTTATTTCATTCTTTTTGTAAAATCAATTTTCATATTTGAATGTGTTTCTAATGTCATAATAATTTATTTTATTAAATAATTTGTAGTTTTTATAATTTTTTATTAAATAATTTAAAATGTGAGTTAAAATGTTATATTATTAAATTCATTTGATTTTTTATTGGTTAATTTATAGTTATAGAAATAAATTATTTTGTAAGCACCTTTTTTATTCTGGTGTAATTACATAAATATTTTTTTTTCATTTATGTATTTCTTTTTAATAATATTTTTCATTATTATTTTTTTGTATTTAAAAATAATAATTTTATATTTTAACTATAAATCATTTATTCATTTATTTTAATTGAAAATATATTTCAAATAAAATTAGTCAACTAATTTGTTCTATTTGATTAAAAAATCATTTATTATTTTTATTATTTTTGTAATTAATTCAACTACTTGTTTTTTTATTTTATCATAATTTAATTTCTATACATAAATAACAAATTTATTCATTCTTTATTTAATTAAATTAATTTATTTGTGAGTTAATTTTATTTCTTATTATATACTTATTATTTGAATTTTAATTTAATAAAAAAAAATTATTTATTTTTTGGAAAATTACGTAGCACGTTCATTATACATATAGTGCCATAGTCTGTAAACTGACCCTGCCAAGAGAGTATATGTAGTTCATAACTAGTCAAATAATCATGTGTCCATCCCTTCCTACCACGCCCTGCCTTCCATGCCCGAACCCCAAAGGCCTATCATGTCACATTGGTACTAATTGCACCCAATGCTCATCACCTCAAACCAACTACGAAATAAGTCATAACCACACCTAAAAAGATCGACCGCATATACATTTTTAAAGGGAGAATGTTTCGTCGATACAAATCAGTTGCCTTACACCATATAAGCTTGTGAGAGAATCACAACAATCTGAGGAACCTGGTGAACTCAAATAACACCTTCCCTCACCAACCACCACCGGAGAAGAAGCTTTCAGAGGATACTTTCAAGCTCAAATCCACCCCTCGGGAATAATCGTTATTTAAGAGCTCAAATGAGGTTGAGACTATATATATTAATAATAATAATAATTACCAAAATTATAACTTCATATAAATGTAATAAATATTTTTGATTATAGTATTAATATTAATATAAATAATAAAATAGTAATAATATATATATATATGTAAATATATTTATATTTATCGTTAAATACTAATAATAATATAATTAATATATAAATAACATATAAAAATTTCTCAGGCATCATTGACGCCCGAGCCCAAAAAATTGATTAAGGATCTGGGTGCATGATCCAATTATTTTAAGGAAATCAAATTCTTCTAAGATATCCTGTGACTAATTTCTTAAAGGGGGTATTTCTTTCTAAATATTGAAACAACATAACTCATCATTTATTTTGTTGCCTAGGAGAACTATAGCAGATCAATTTCAGGGAAGTGGAAGATTATTATGGGAATAAATATTTTCTATGTCTTGTAGTTTGTTAGAGGAGTAATGCTCAAGTCACCAAGTGAGGAAGATATATATTGAAATGTGTTCCATGTTTATGTAAGGGATAGGTTATCAAGTGATGAATGTGATCATGCATTCATCAAGCACACATAATTTTTCTATTAATAAGATGTTTTATAGTATTCTAAAAAGGGGAGAGGAGATTATTTGAGAATCCACCATCCATTATTCACCACAATAGACAAATATGGGAGGTGAAGATCAAGTCAAGATCAGAACCTGATCTAGTGCTAGAGCTGTAAGAAAGAGTTGAACTGGTGAGATATTTATTTTATTCTCTTCTTTTATACATTTTTTATTTTTTTCTTTTATGCAGAACTGGATAATTTAAAGGAATGAGATTGGTATGTTTTGAAAAGTTTATATGTTTCTCATTAATTTCCAAAACATTGTTAGTAAAAATTAAGTTTGTTTTTCTCATTTTCATATCATATGAGTATCTCTTCGACAATACATCATGAACTAATATGATATTATAGTGAACTAAATTACTATAGAGTATCAATGAAAGTAATAAAAATGGAAACAATAGATGCATCCCTTCTTCATACTGATATATTCAATCCCTAAGTGTATGTTAATAGATCATCACAGAAGTAGGAAAATTGAGCTGTATTGATCCATTAAATAAGTAACTCATTGGATCATCAATATTTGTATTTACACTGATTCAATTATGGTAATATTAAGTAATAATTGAAAATCTTTCTGATTAATTAATATGAGTCCATTCTCCCTATTTTTAGCCATTATTAATTTCCACTCTCTTATTTTCATCCCCACTTTATCACCACCAATTTTTTCACACTTTATTTTCAAACACTGCATTGTATTTTTTCCTCAGTTTATTTTCTATTGTTTTTTTTGGTTCATTTTAGAAGACACTCAATTTTTCATACATATGGAATCAACAACCCATTCACCATTATACTAATTATAAGATGTAATTTGGGTTAATATAAATTTATAATTTTTACAACCATCAATGACATTGGTGAAAAAATTTGGTGTTCTTTCAATTGAGGGCATTTATAAAAAATATTCAAAAACAATTAAATATAAAAAAATAAACAAAAAAATAGAAACATGAAAAACACAAAAAAAAACATGATATACAAAAATAGTCAAATGAATATGCCATAATATTCAAAAAAATATTTGAAGCTTATATGTGTATGAAAACTAGTTCTAAACCCAAGAACATAAGGCCCAATATATCTAAAATTGAGAGACAACTATAGGATTTGATAAAATGACAAACAAAAAATTAAAATAGAAGACAATATAGAAGATGAGAAACAAAACATTAACAATCAACCACTTGGAAATATGAATCAACCGGGAAATGATATAATAGAGATCCATAGTTTGAGATAATTCTTATTACCTACCATCTCTAGTAATCCATAAAATATCATGATCTCTAAATGCTCTAAGAATTATGACATAAAAATTCAATAATTTCTATGATACCTACCTTCAATGGAATTCCCAATTAAAATTCTATTTACTTTGTTAGGGTAATATATTATAGTTTTAAATAGATTTCACTACGAGGCATGAGTGATGAAGATATTAATATAATATTATTCCATTTTTCCTCATGGAAAATTCCAAAACATAGTTTCAATAGTTAAAAGTAGAAATAGTTTTCACCTAGGATTCGGTTTACAATTCATTTACTATCAGATTCTAAAAAATGAATCTGAATTGTTGAAATTTCTCAAAGTTTTTTAAAAAATTAAAAATTTAATTTCTTATCATGGAGGCCTTGATTAAAATACCATATTATCTAAAATCTCTCAAACAAATATGTTTAAACAAAAAAAATACTAAAAGAAGTTTCTAACTAAAATATCACAAAGGAGTGTAATACTATGTTGCTAAAGAGGATACCTCCCAAACTTCAAGACACATGGATCATTTTTGTCCCTTAAAACATTCGATATTGAGGTGGCTGGTTTAATTTCACATGTGATATTAGAGCTATAATCTATTTAATTAAATTTATTTTTTTAAAACACTTAATATTAGGAGTTCCCCAAACTACCATTATTGTTTTAAAACTTGTTGATCGATCCATCACTCACCCAGTTGGTAGGGAAGATTAATTTTTAGTGGGATCAAGAAGGATCTTTTTTCGTGTTGATTTTATGATACTTGATATTGAATACGACTTAAAGGTACCTATAATCCTAGGTAGGCCATTTTTATTCACAAGGGCAAAGGTAATTGATGTCTCCAAGGGAATAACTATTTTTAACCTAGGTGAACAAAAATAGGAATTAAATGTTTTCATAAAAAATAAATAACCCACCCTAGACTCCATATTTCATATATATGAGAGTTGAGGAGATTAAAATTATATTGATGGTGATTAAGATGAATTTATAAGGATGGTGGAAGAAATTAATGGTTTACATGAGATCCTAAATGAAACCTTCATTGGAATAAATTCTAGTAAAGAGAAGGATATATTAGATGAGTCTAAGGGGGGAATTTTTGGATAACCAAGAAGAGTTTTCCATAGAAAACATATTGACCCCAAAAAAGAATTTGGATATAGAGAACACTTTTCTATAATTAATTTTGATGAAGAGTATTCATTCTTTTCTTCCTCCTTTATGAGGTAGTATTATGTCCTTAGTCCACCCAGACCCAAGTTTCATCCCTTAGGTTATGAACCACCCAACTCGAAGCTCAATCCCCTCTATCCCATTTGAAATATTCTTTTTAGGTTAGTTCTCTACACTCCTTGTAATTATCTTATCCACACAAGAGGAATGTCAATAAGAAAAACTTATGAGTATCTTTTAGAAGTAAAATTTTATTATTGGTTTTTCAATTGTTGATATAAGGGTATAAGTCCATCATTTTCATGTTAAAATCATCATGGAACTAGAGTTTAAACAAAGAGTGGATGTATTGGAAAGTATTAACCCAAACATGAATGAAGTGTTCCAAGAATAATTCATTAAGATTCTTGTTTTTGGAACTATTTTTCACATTTCAAAAAGTATATGGGTAAGTCTAGTCTAGGTAGTACCTAAGTAGAGTAGAGTGACTATGATAGAAAATGAAAAGAATGAGAAAATTCAAACAAGAACTATGAAAAAAATGGAGTTCTATATTAAATCTAGAAACCTCAATGATTACACTTGGAAGGATCATTTCCCCATGACATTTTTTGGACCAAACCCTAGAATGGTTTGTCAAAAATGAGTATTTATATTTCTTGATGGATACTCTAGTTACAACCAAATATCTGTTTCTCCGAAGTATTAGGAGAAACCACCTTAACTTTTATATTAGATACATTGGACTACTAGTGAATACCATTTTTTCTTGTTTGGGGATCCAGCCTTTTTTCAGAGATGCACAATGGAAATTTATTTGGACATGATTAAAAAGATTATTAAAGTGTTCATGGATTATTTTTAGTGATTGGAAGTGACTTTTGAAACATCCTTTAAAATATGGAAAACATTTTGTAAAGATACTACAAAAAATATTATTTTAAATTATAAAAAGTTAAAGTTCATGGATACTGAAGGAATTTTGTTGGGTCATAAGTTTTCTAGGAAGGTACTAGAGGATAATAATTCAAAAATTGTGGTAATAAAAATTCTACCACCACCAAATAATGTCATGGGGATTATATTCTTTATATGCCATTATGGAATTTATTGGAGGTTAATTAAATTTTTTTACTCGATAACAAGGACACTTTGATATCTACTTATTAAAGACACACCATTAGTGTATGATGAGAAATTTCTAGTGTCCTATAACTTAATTAAAGATAAACTTTCTTATACACCATTGATCACTTTCCCATATATGGGAATTGACCCTGATTCCTAGATATCGAAAATGACATACTACTAATACTTATTTTTCTTCATTCTATATCACTATTTTTATTTTTATTTTATTCTTATAAATATTATTCTTTATATTTTTCATGTTAATATAATGATTTTTTCATTTTATTTCTCTATGTTTTTTACTCAAATCTCTATAAATGGATAAAAAATTTGTATGGATTGATTTAGGATGTGAAACTAGATGTTTTCTCTATATCCATGCTTCATGATGACTATCACCAACTATTAATCAATCTTATCATATTGTAAATGTGATTTGGGGAGATAGAGATAGAGAGACATATCTTTCAACAACAATCATGTAATTTTTATTCAACAAAAAGAGATATTACAAGAATAACAAGGCTCGAATTTATAGACCAAGAGAAGAGGAAAAATCAAGGGGGCCTAAAATATTGGAGACCAAGGGAATATCCTCTAATGATATTCACACCATCTAGTTTCAATACTTTTAAATCATGAAAAAACAATCTCTCCATACTAGGAATTTCAATCCATTCAAGGTATTCTACAGCCATATTACCTTCGTGACAGATATGTGAAACTTTTATATTAGAATCCATGATTCTTTTTCACTTTCTAAAAATATAAGAAATAGACTAGGGATCATAACCTTGCCCGGTGATAGAATTATATAAAATTCTAGAATCTCTATCAATTTCAGAAATCTGAATATTTCTTTGAAAACATATGATAAGGCCAGTAAAAATGGCCATCACCTTAGCAAATAAGGAATCACCTTCTCCCAGTATGATAGAAAAGCCCAAGATAGTTGATCCACTGGTGTCCCGCACAATGTATCCTCCACAAATCCAGCCAAAAATATATAATCCATCACTGTTAAGTTTTATTCCCCTTATAAAAGGATTCGAACATATCTAACTGCCTTGATGAAGAGAAGTAGATCCAGATATCCAAGAAGAGAAGAATTTATGCAAATAAAAAAATTGTTCCACTTTCCAAAATCCCTGATAAAATCAATGACCAGATTTTTTATCCTGCATATAATCATTTGGACATTAGAATAAATACCCTAATAAATGAACTGATTTCTCACATTCCACAGACACCAATACACATCATGTAAAATGACCGCGTGTGTCGTTCTTTCAGAACTACCAACACCTGATCCATGAAACCATCGATCAAGAAAATATTGATTGTCTATAGATGGAGATTAAAGGGTAGAGAAATCACCAATAGAAATCCATAAATTATGATACCATTCACTATAAATGAAAATATGTTCAAAATTTTCTTTTTTATGACTTATTTAGTGAACACATACGGAAGCAATGCAAATCCCACACCGCTTAACATTTTTATCAGTAGGTGTAGCTCCATTCTATATCCTCCAAGTAAGGAAGTTATATTACATGGGAATAGCTTTAACCTAGAGTGTATTATTCCAAGAATTAATTGGAATCTGCAAGTTAAGGATCCTACGATAATCTTTCATAGTGAATGATCCAAAAGGAAAAGGTGTTATACACTTATCAATTTCTGAGGATAACATAATGAGATTTAATAGAGCCTGTTGATTGCTGTAAAATATTGTATTAGTAAAATACGGGTTCTAGAAAGAATCTTTGAAAGATATATAAGTAGCCGGACATCCCTGCTACCCAATTAACTCACCGCTTCGGTTGTAATGCCAATATAACATATCACCCTTCCCAAACAACCATCGAGAATAAGTTTTAAGATCATTAACAATGGAACCAATATCATACCAAAAATAAGAACCATTACCATCCAAAAAAACCTATCTTCCATTGAAGTACCATGCATATTTATTCCCCATAGTGTGCAACACTCTAGGACCTCCCATGCTAGTTTTGTATGTATGAACCTAATAGTATCTTCAATACTACAAACATTAATTCCACCTTTAGGCACAGGTCGAGACAATTTATCCCATGAATCCCATTTCATTTTAACCTTAGACTTAGGATCCCATAAAAAATTATAAATAATTCTATCAATGTTTTTTATCACTCCCTTGGGAACATTTATTGAAGAAAGGGATTGAATATAAGAAGCAAGAAGTACACTATTAATCAGAGATATTTTTCCCCCAAAATGTAAGATTACAATTTTCCAGTCAAAAATCCGAGATAATATTGCTGATAAAAATGTCTACATCACAAATCCGATGTCTCCTAGATGATATGGGTGAACCTATTTAATCCATAGGGAAGTTCCCCTTCTACATGTCCAGAATATGACTCTATTTCCTCTAGAATTGGGGATGATTTCACTGATTTAATATTCAAGCATTCAAAGCAGTTTATAAAGGGTTTGTTCGTAGAACAGGAAAAATCCAATGATTCTATATCCATTTGAACCTACTTTCCAAAGGTAGGCACTCATTAGTTGTGAACTGACAAGGGTTAGGAATTTACATTGGTCAAGAGGATGGGAGGTCGAACTCATCACACCTTTTTAGGGGAATTTTTGTCTACTATACGACTCTCTTTATAGATTTAAGTTATTTCCGTTAATCCTTATTACATTACCAAGTATAAAATGATCTTTCCTTTAGATCTGACAATCAATGATTAATATGTATGAAATTTAGAGAATCTTTTTATATGTATTCGAGGTTCTTCATCGATAGAGAATCATATATATTTGTTAGATATTCTTAGTCAATGGTATCCTTTAATACATAAAATTCTCTTGGTCATTATGATGACCATACTGGTTTTAAAGCCACTTAGTGGGGCACTTGAAGTTTATTTTCATTCAAAAGGACATTGATTATTTCACAGTTGGGATCGTACTCGCAAATGGGCTACCAACGTATCCTTTGTCTTAGAAAAGGAATTAGAACCCATGTAGTTCGAGTAAGGGAGTATGATGTTTATGCATGATGGATGGCTCAAAGAAAGATGTTGTGATTACTTTTACACTCTAAGCTCACGTGAGTTATGATCGGTGTGAGAAACAAGAGGTATTGGTGAAACCATACAATTTTGTCATGAAAGATGCAATGATGTGGGGATTATGTATTTATGACTACCCAAATAGATGAGGATTAAGATTTACTTCAGGGAAGAAATATAGGAATAGGGTCTATAAAGGTATATGTGCTTCATGGAGATTTGGATACTCTAATCTTGGGGCTTACTCCGGAAGAGGAGGCCCAAATTAGGAGGGGACTTATGATTGGGTTTTACTCCTGAGAAGGAAGCCCAGATCAAAAGGAAATATGACTGGTTAAGAGAAATTAAGACTGGGGAATACTCCTAAGAAGGAGGCCTAGGATAATGAGAACTTGGGACTTACTCTTGAAAAGGAGGCCCAGGTTAAGGGATTTGAAAACTAAGGGACTCAGGGCTTACTCCTAAGGAGTATGCCCATATTTGAGAATTTTAAGACTTGGGGCTTACTCCTATAGAGGATGACCAGATTAAATGAGGGCTTGGAGGCTTACTCCTGAGAACGATGCCCAAATTAATGGACTTGGGACTTACTCTTGAAGAGGATGCCCAAGTTAAATGAATTATGGTTGGGGATTACTCCTGAAAAGGAGGCCCATATTTGGGAACTTTAAGACTGGGGCTTAATCCTAAGGAAGATGTCCAGATTAGGGGACTTGGGGATTACTCCTGAAGAGGATGCCCAAGTTAATGAGAATTTGGGACTTACTCCTGAAAAGGAGGCCAAAATTAATGAGAATTTGGGACTTACTCCTGAAAAGGAGGCCCAAATTAGGGTTCTCTCATCTTAAAGGATGAGGTTGAATGAATGAAATCTCTAATTTTAGTGACACAAAGTTGTGTAAATCACTAGGTTTTGAGAGATGTTCCATGGAATTCCTTTCAGATAAGGAAGTCAATCCATAAAACAGTCCATAAATGGCTTTGAAGAGTGTCTTGAAGACTGAATCATGAATAGGAGAAGTGGAATGGCATAAGAGGGGTTGAGTGGCCAGGAAGGGCACCCAAAATAAAGAAGGGTGCGCAAGTCCTGGTGGGCGTGCAGGCACTGCATGGGCTCCTAGGTCCTGGTCGCACTGGTATACCTGCACGGCACATGGGTACTTGTGCGATTAATAACCATTAAGGTAATACTTGGGCGATCCTTGACCAAAGCCGTTAGAATCATTCTAAGGTACTTCCAGAAGAGTGGCATGCAAGTTTTAATGAGTGGGTAAGGATGCGCGCAAGTGTGTTAATTTCCCTTAAGGGTAAAACACTTAGGTGCTCAAGTGTTAGTCAATTCTAACACTTAGACCATATTCCACTTGTTTAGACCATCCATTCGAGGTAAAGAATTACCTTATATGTTCTCGGAAGACTTGAAGATGAGACTTGGGCGTTCAGAGCTCTGTATCTGAATTTTGGAAAAATTCCTCCTGAAATGGGGGGCCCGCCGGGGGTATTTATAGTCTGTAGAATACCCCAAGTGGTTATCACTAAGGTCTTGCAAGTGACTTGTGAGACCAACAAATCGGCGCGCAAATGTACTTGTGCGACCATGGTAGAACTTGAGCGACCCTTGTGCAATGTTCTTCTTATTCATTCCTTTGTCAATTTTGGATATTTTCTTCAAAGGATGAATCACTCTGGGCTAACATATTCCTCTTTTCCAGTCTTTAGACTCTGTGATGAAAGGAAGTGTCAACAAAATTCCCCCCTCAGAGTTTGATCCAGAGAGAAAATAGGATTTGAATCTGAGGAAAAAAAGAGAAACCATGGGTCTTTGTGGTTATTGGCAGTTTAAAGTCATGCATGTCAGACATAAATGGGCTAATATTTATGTTCGAAAATACCTTTGACCGAATGAATTAGAATTGATTCAATTCCTTGACAATTTATCCGAAAACATATTACCACACTCAAGTATGAGAGAAAAATGTAAACTATGACTTAAGAAATTTTGAATCTGAGGAATGATATGAAAAAGAGATAAAAGGAATTAGAATAAGTAGTTCCCAAGAATGAAGTTAACATTATTTAAAAAACCCATTAGGGGGTTGAATTATGTAGGGACACCTAAGGGCATTGGTTGCATAGTCAAATGATGGTATCTTTTGACAGACAGGTCTGTTATATAGACTACTTATGCAAGGCCGCCTAAGGGCACGTGATGCATAGTCAGGAAAAATAACTCTTATAAATTTACTTTTCTACTGCTAAAAAGATAGTGTATGTTTATGAGGATTCAAATTTTCCAAAGCATATAGTTTTCTATATGGAAAGAGGTACTTGAATATGGAGAGGATATTTCCAAACAAGATTATTGAAGAACTGGATGAATATCACTCCTACGAAGGTCTGACCCAAACGTAGGGAAGGAAAATATAAACCACAAACTTGAATACATTCAGATCATGAAAAAGGATATGGGACAAATATGTTATGGATGGTCATTTTTGCAGGTCCCTATATATTGTCATTAAGACAAATAAGGACAAAAGATGTTTTCTTTCCAAGAATGAATTTACCTTTATTTAACAAACTCGTTAGGGGGTTGAATTATGCAGGGCCACATAAGGGAATTGGTTGCATGGTAAAATAATAGCATCTTTTGGTTGACAGATATGTTATGTAGACTACTTCTGCAAGGCCGCCTAAGGGCACGTGCTGCATAGTCAAGCAAAATAACTCTCAGGTATCAAACATTTTCTGACCAGAAGTCAAGAAAAGGGTTATGAAGATCTGGAAGTATTTATGGTTAGGAGTATAACACATGAAAATGGGTATTGTTACATGCATGGAAGAGATACATAGATCAATGCTAACCATAATCATGTTGTGGCTGGGTCCAAAATTGAAATACTGGACTTCACTACGTATCCCATAAGGATGGGAATCAAGCCATATGTAGTTCTAGAAATACAGTTTAATGTTGTGTGGGATGAAAGTATGAGAGATGTTAGTTTAGGTTTATAGATCTCAGACTATAATAATGAATAAATAGTGTGTGTTTTCATAGGTACCTTTCAGCTAGGGGACTGAAAGTAGAATTTGTGGCTAGGACCAAAAGACTTGGGACTCAATTAGAGGGACACTCGAATGTTCCTACATATCCCATAAGGATAGTAATCAAGCCCACGTAGTTCTAGAAATACCCTCTATACAAATTTGGGTCATACATGTGAAGGGTGAAAGGGGAATTTAGTGCAATGATGATTGAACCCAAGATAAAAGGTTTGGGCATCACCATGTATCCACATAGTCTTTGAAATTTAACATGATTGGAAATAAATGTGAATAATGATTTCCTCTCAGGTGAAGGTATCAAAGAATGTTGTAGTTTATTGTCATACAGGACAAAAGGTGTAGTAAAGTGTAACGTCATGTAGCAAGGACAAAGGTGAACCAATGTAAAGATATTGATTCTGGGGGAGGTTTCACAAATCAACATCATATGAGATGGAGGTGAACCAATGTGAAGAGATTGGTTTTGGGATTGAACCTTTGTAGGTTTCCTACATACCCAGCCTGGAAGGCAAGGATCAAAGTCTGCATAGTTCAATTAAAGAATGAATTAGTGATCAAGTTGTTTTTTTAAGACAACAACCTAAAAAAAGATGTTGGGACTTACATGTGGTTAGAGGCCCAAAGAGGGTGTTGTGGTTGAAGTTTGCTCGAAGATCACATGAGTCAAACTCAGTGTGAGAAAAAAAGTTAACAAAAACCTTAACAATACACAGTTTAATGTCATGTAAGACATATGAAGGGACTATGAAATTTAAAGTCTTGTAGTTAGGACTATTGGTGATGCACAATTTAGTGTCATGTTGTAGGGACAAAATACATTTTAACGTCATGTAGGAAAAATATAGGGACATAGTTTAACATCATATAGGAAGAAAATGGGGACTGTGCAGTTTAATGTCATGCAATGAGGAAAAAAGAGGACACAGTTTAATGTCATGTTGGACATATTAGGGACCTATTCATAGTTTAACGTCATGTTAGATGAAAGTGCGAATAGTTTAAGGTCGTATGCATGGACCGTTGGTTATGCGGTTTAATGTCTTGCTGGACGTAAGGGACTTCTGTACAGTTTAGTGTCATGTATCTAGGACGTTACAGTTTAACGTCATGTTGGATGAAAGAAATGTAAATAGTTTAAAGTCATATGCATGGACTCTGGGTGGTGCAATTTAACGCCGTGCTGGAAATAAGGGACACCTATACAGTTTAGCGTCATATAGCTAGGACATTATTGTTTAACTTCATGTTGGGCGTAAGTGCCAATATTTTAAATTCATATGCATTGACTGTCGATATATGTATTTTGTGTTTTTACAATATACTTCTTCAAGAATCTGGCATTGGTTGGATTTGTGATGAGTTCTCCATCCATTGAGATTAAAGAATAATCTCCATTGGAGTAGACCTTATGTATTGAATAGGGCCTTTCCCATTTTGTCTCATGCTTGGGAGGTTTCATTCCTGGTATCATTGGAGTTCTGAGAACTAATACCAATTCTCCCTAAATGAATGAACAAATGAGAACTTTTTTGTTGAAAGCTCGTGCTATTCGATTCGGATAGACTTTCAAGTGGTGCAGGGTGCACAATCTTTTCTCATCTAACTGTTCCAATTCATCCAATAGCTTTTTAGATTTTTCATTTGTAGATGACTGATCACAAATAGCTACTCTGAGCGAAGGCAATTGAATTTTAATTGGTAAGACTGCTTCAATTCCATATACAGGTGAATATGGAGTTTACCGCATTACAATGAAGGTGTTAGTTTGATAAGCCCATAAAGAATGAAAGAGTTTATCAAGACATGACCTCTTATCTATATCCACCGTCTTTTGCAGTATATTTGACAGAGTCTTATTGAAGGATTCTATCTGGCCATTGGCCGATGTATGATACCGAGATAAATTATTGGATTTGATGTTGTACTCTTGATACAACTTCTTCACCTCGGATGAACAGAAGTTGGTGCCATTATAACAACCCATACTTTACATACATTGTTATTACTTCAAAATTTAAGCACACTTATTACAACATATAACAAAACCATGGTAGGACCATATAGGTATAGTGTCATTAGAAACTGGGAAACATAAAAAACGGGTTCATAAAGCATCTACACTGTCTCCCTTATATATAGAGTCCCTATTTGGCATATCTTACTTAATAACCTTCTTCCCAACATGGGGAAAGAAAACATACAAAAGGGTGATCTCAAATGCTCAGTAAGGGTAAAAATGAAATATTAATCACAATATATTCATAAGAACATAACATTTTAGAAATCTTAACCTGCAAAAGAGATCATAATTTCATAACATGGGATAAATCATTGTAGTGAAATGTAATCCCAATAATCATAACATAAGACATGAAATTTTTTTCCATACACACATAATCATTGATAATCATTTCTTAGTAGTCAAGACTCATTTCCAAGACGATCTTAGTGGACAAAGTCCATTTCTGAACCGGTTTCACTCCTCGTTTCTGTCCTGTATCACTGAACCGGTTTAACTTGTCATTCCTGCCATGTCTATCTCATGAGATATAAAATATTTACCCAATTCATTTGAGGGAGATATAGGTCCCACGCATCTCATAATGATACCATTATTATGTGTCCCACAAGATCATAAATCATACATCATATCATAACCCATGTAATAAAAAGGGGATTCTTAAACATCATACCATCATAAAATAAATCATATAAGATAAAAGGACTTCATAAAAATAATTCAATCATAAAAAAATCAAAAACATGTAAAAATAGGGATAGAAACTGAACCCTATATTATCATAGATGGAAAATAATTTTGATAAAATTCTTGAACTCCATTACTGAGGAAAATATCCTTTTTACTTCAAATTTTTTTTTCCTTTTTTAACATCTCATACAATTTTAAACTAAAAGAAGTTGATTAAAAATAAACTAAAAAACTTGTAAAGGAATATTCATGGAAATAATGTTCTAAAAATCCATTCATACCGTATAAGTTGAAAAAACATTCTTCTCATACTTTGGCCAAAAAAGTCAAAAAGTGCATCGTACTAAAAACGACAAAAGATTCCTTTCATATCTTTTACTAAAAACTCACCTAAGGGGAAAATTAGATTCAAAAAATTGTAGGAGGATATAAATAATATTAAATATTGATGAAAAATGGATATGGATGATAAATGTTCCCCGGTAAATTCTGAATTATAAACAATCTCGGATAAAAATGAGATTGCGAGATTTTCCCTTACCTTAGGTACGATTTGCTTCGTACGTGTCCGAACCTCCTGTATAATGATTTAAATAATGATATTGACTTATTCTAGAATCATACTCATTTTTATGATATCATATATGGTCATATTCTTAGCTTCTTATTAGTAATATTTCATTGCTACTTGTTATTCGGGTGTTTATTACTATTGTTCTTATGCATGTTTTCTCGAATAAATTCTTATCCTTATTTTTAGGTTATAGATACCTCATTTACAGAATGATATTAGTGTAATATATATTATATTTATTCATTCAATTTTTTTATATAATCATTATGCAATGAAGATCATGTAGAACGAGTCGCATCACATCGCGGAGAGGGTATTCCGTAGGTACGCACGAGTGATGATATCGTTCCCATGATCATGGAATTGAATTGGAGTGTATGTATACTATTTCAGAATCAATATCACTTTACAATAATCATATATAGATATTCTTTACACCATTATACCCATCCATGTATGGTGGTGGTGGAAAACAGATTACACCACGACGTAAAGACGGTATTCCGTATGTATACACGCGCGGTGATTTCATTTTCCGTAGGATGGATAGAATGTGAATTAGGGTTATTTAATATTTATAATAACATATCAGTATATTAGTGATACAAATTTTATTACTTCATAATGAAACAACCAAAGAATAAGAAGTTGAAGAAGAAATAAATTGGAAAGGATCAGTAATGAATATTACCTCTTCTTTGGCCCGCCTCTTCTTAACCTCCTCTTAGGGAACTAGGTTTAGTCTCTGAACAAGACCAAGACCTCTAGGATGTTTATATGGAAGTGGAGAAGAGAAATTGGTAGGGTTTGGCCGAGCTTGAAGGCTCAATGTTGTGTGAGGAGGAGAGGGAGGAGGTGCCCTTTTATAAAGGAGGAGAGGGGCACCTTTGGAAAAACAAAAAATATTATTTTATTATAAAGTCATTTTCGGTTTTTAATAGCTCCAAATTCATTTATTTCGATTCTAATGTGGGTATGGGTCGCAATCCTCTCATCCAATAGAATTTGGACAAGTTCAGGTAATTATTTTAACCTTATTATTTAGATTTAACTTTAAGTTAAATAATTTCACTTTTACCGTGTCTTCTTGTTTTCTTACACTATAAGGTTAAGAAACTTACTATAACAAGCCAAAAGAACCCCAGGTTGTTTATTATTAATATATATAACCTTATATAAGTCATTTTTCTAAACTTTATATTTTTAGAAATAAAATAACAATTAATAATATAATATTTGTTTTAAAAACTATTTTCTGTCAATTTTGACACCATTTGGTAATTGATTTTTGTGAAAATTATAACAGAATGATTAGTTCGAAAAAAGTTAATTAAATCAATAATAATATGTCATATTGACCTAGAAAATTAATGGAATTCATAAAAAGTCTCAAATTACATTTATTTGGGTATTTCTAATATCAATTATGTTAATATTTTAATAATAAGTAACTGCATCATCATTGTGTCATAAATAAATTAAATTATTTAATGTCTAAAAATTATAAATAAAATACCATTATGTAGTAAATATATTTATATTTCTAATGAATATTTATAGTCCAAATTATCTTATATATAACCCTATATTAAAAATCTTTTAGTTAATAAATGTTGATTTTAACTATTTTAACTATTTTTTAAATAAAATAATAACAAATGTCCTAATCTAATCCAAGTGGAAATAAATGGAAATATTTTATTCCTAGGGTTATTTTTGGTCAAATTAAACTTATCCAATATAATTAGAACATGTGTTAGGGTAATAATAATATCATTTTTACCCTTAATTACCCTATTTACTTTTAACCGTGGTAAATAAAAGTAAAAAAGTTACTATTCACCAAAAATTAATTTAATATCATTGAACCACATATTATTCTTTGATATTAACCGTGTCTCTCAGATATTCGAAATTCCACTCACATAAGCGGTAAAATGATGTTTTATGTAAATTTACAAATTCTTCTAGGAGGTGGGTAAAAGACAGTGAAAAGTTCAATACAATTTTTATGTATCTAAAATTATTATAAAATGACATCAATTAATTACTTTGATATTATATATGTATTACATATCAATTTTGAACTAAAAAAATACATAAATAATTATTTAAATAAAAATTCGGTTTATAAATAGTAACCTAGTGTTTTCACTATTCATCAAAAATTGAAATTTTTCTGAAAAAATACCAAAATTTCCCCCTAGGAAAATTTTGATATTCCGAATCCAAAAATGAAGTCCATTTTTAATGATAAAATTTATAAAACTTCAAAAAGTGGGTATCACTATTCATAATGGCTAGTTATAATAATATTTTAATAGCATATCGTTGTTTAGTGAAACTCGGTATTGCGTACAACGCAAGCTATCGAGGAAGGTCGTGATTGCGTGTATAGCAAGCCAAGATAGTTTTGTGTGTAGTGAAAGTTTTATTTTATGATGTATATAACATAAAAACAAAATATTTCTCATAGAAATCTCGAGTGTTATAGCCATTTTCTGTCAATACGGTATGAGGGACACCAAATCTGGTAATGATGTTAGACTTGATGAAGCTAACAATGCATTTAGAACTGACTTCTTTGAGGGGTATTGCCTCTGCCCATTTGGAAAAGAAGTTAGTAGCAGTAAGGATATACTTAAACTGCTTGGCTATAGCTGAAGGATAAGGTCCCACCACATCCATTCCCCATGTGGCAAATGGCCACGAGTATTTAGCTGTATGAAGTATCTCTGGGGGCTGATGAATGAAGTTGAAATGTACATGGAATGAATGCAAATTCCTTGTGAAATCAACACAATCTTGTATCATCGATGTCCAAAAGTATCCAAGCCTTCGAATCTGTTCAGCCTGTCTATGTCTAGGCTGGTGGGCACCACAGACTCTTGTATGCACTTCTTTCATGACAACCATTGTCTCCTCACCATCAATGCATCTGAAGAGAACTCCATCAAAACCACACTTGCAGAGAATTTTCTCTAGGTGATCTGAGCTATCATAGAGAGTGAAATTGACCACACATCTCCGGACTTGTTCTTTCCCAGCTCTATCAGGTGGAAGTGTTCCATTTTGAAGGTATTCCCTGATAGGTGTCATCCATCCTGTAGTATGACCATATGGTTCAGGAATGAGACTAATTTCATTGATCTCCTCTATTCTGGCTTGATCATAAGGTGAAATTGTACGACGGTGGGCAATACTGATGGTTGTCTCGTCCCGATTTGGATCTGCCAGAGTTGTGGCTATATTAGCCAGTGAATTAGCTTGGGCATTTTGTGATCTCGGGATATAAGAAAATGTCAGTTCCATAGGAAATTCCACCATTAACACTCTAACATAATCATACAAAGGGATCAATTCTTCTTTTCTGATTTCATAATCCCCATTGACTTGTTTGATTACTAGGTCTGAATCACCTTTCACCTTTAAGTGATTCACTTGTGCTTGAAGCGCCAACTCCAAGCCTGCGATGAGAGCTTGGTACTCCGCTTCATTATTTGTACCGCCTCCCAATAATTAAAAGGAATAAGGTAGCAATGCCTTTTCTGGGGAAATGAGTACAACTCCTAACCCAACTTTTTTGAACTAAGGATCCTCCATTTTCCTCCCTGTTGGACTTCAGGAAGCACCATCAAAATACATTTCCCATGTTTGAAGGATTTATTGAATAGATAAGACTTCTTCATCAGCGAGTTCAATATCTAAAGATGTGTCTTCCACTGAAGGGTGTTTAGTAAGGAAATCTGCCAGATCTTGGCCCTTTATTTCCTTTTGAGACACATATTGAATATCAAATTGCTGCAATATAACTATACACCTTGCCAGATGTCCTGTAAGCATTGGAAGACTAAGTATGAATTTGAGCGGGTTATTGCAAGATACCAATTGGACCTCATGATGTTGCAGGTAGTGTCTCAATTTCTGAACTGCAAATATTAATGCCAGGAAACACTTCTCAATATTTGAATACCGGGTTTTATATCAAGCATAGTCCGACTGAGACAGTAGAGGCTATTTTCATTCCCAACATCATTCTTCTGAGCAAGAAAGGCACCCAATGATTGCTCTAAGGCTATCACGTAGAGGATAAGTGGCCTTCCTTCAATAGGTGGCATAAGTATTGGTGGAATCAAGAGGTATTTCTTGAGAATATCGAATTCTTCTTGACATTCTTCAGTCCACTAGTAAGTGGCTCCCTTCTTCATCAATTTGGTAAAGGGTAAACTTTTTCCTGCCAAATTGGCGATGAAACGCAAATATAGGATAAATGTCCTTGAAGTCCTCTTAATTATTTCCAATTTCGAGGAGGTGACATAACAAGGATTTGATTTGGCCTTCTTAGGATCGACTTCGATACCACGATTGCATACCACAAAGCCGAGAAATGTTCCTAAGGTTACCCCAAAAACACATTTTATGGGGTTCATCTTTAAATTATGTTGTCGAAGCATGCAGAATATGACTTCCAAATCAGCCAAGTGACTAGAACGTTGTTTGGATATGAACACCAAATCATCCACATAACATTCAACAAACTTCCCTAAAAAAGGTTTGAAGATACGATGCATGGCACACTGATATTGTTGCACCTGCATTTTTTAGGCCAAAGGGTATTACCTGATAGCAGAACACACCCTGGGGGGCTATGAAGGCTATCGATTCTTCATCTTATGGATCCATCTAGATTTTATTATATCCAGAATATCCATCCATGAAGGAAAGTTCTTCAATGCTAGTTGTCGCATTAATCAAGAGTTCTGTAATCGGAATTGGAAAATCATCCATAGGACAGTGCCGATTAAGATCTCTTAAATCAATGCAAACTATAATTTTCCCATTCTTATTTTTCACTAGGATAATATTAGCCAACCACTTAGGATATTGAACTTCTCTGATGAAGTTAGCTTTTATGATCTTATCCACTTCAGCCTCAATTTTGGAAGCATAGTTTGGCTGTGTTCTTCTAGCAGCTTGCTTGAATCCTCGATGTTCTTTTGGAAAACCCAAACAATGAGTGGCAACATTAGGATCAATCCCTGGCATCTCTGTATAGTTCCAAGAAAATATATCTCAATTTTTCTTTAAAAAGGAAATATACATCTCTTTTTCTTCAAGAGTAATGGCCTCACTGATTAAATTAGGGCGTGGATCTTCTTTTGTAACCAGATTGATTTCTCTGAGTTCATCCACAGTGGTAGAGATACCCTCTTCAAATGATGGAGGAGAATCTCTGAGATTTTCCTCCTCTTCTTCAACATGTGTTACTTCTTCTGTCTATACTTGCATATTAGATGATGAAGCAGAATTTCCATGATTAGAAGGGATGTTAAAATTTGAACATCTTGAAGAAGAAGCTTCCATTTCTGACCCGATTGATGATGAAGGGTATTCCTTGGGAAATAAAGAAGAGATGATGGATTGAGAATCGACATCATTGTTCACCTCTGATGTTGCTATAACTTTCTCTGATCTGATTGGTGAAGTATAGACTTTATATATTTCGGCAGATGAAATGAATACATCCCCATTTGGGATTTCATCGTTGCCTGGTGAATCACCAATTTCTCCCATGTTGTCTAGCTCGACTGTCGTAATTGACATTATGGATCTTTCCATAAGATTGTTTTGATTTGGGTCTATCCTGTCAATTTGACTGATAGGCAACACTTAATTTTTTCTCACATGTGCAAATGGATTTACTAGAATCTTTTCCAAACCATATAAAGCATTAACTTTGGTAATCTCCCTTGTTGTGGATTTATCCTTTCCCCTCACGTGGTAGAAGTCATCCTCAATGAATTGATATTCACATGTATTGAATGGGGATTTATCACCATACAATGTCCCAAATTAACCATCAAAACAATACTTGAGACATTGATGGTATGATGAAGGAATAGCCGCATGTCGATGTATCTAGGGTCTACCATGTAAGATGTTGAAGGCTGAGTCATGATCAATAATCATGAAATCTGAATTGGATATATGATCTCCAAATAGAGTTCTGAGTATAATCTTTCCCAGCGATTCATGTTCATTTTTATCATATCCTTGTAACATCATGGTAGAAGGAGATAAATCAGATTCTGTGAGGCCCAATCGACAAAGTGTACGAATGGGCATGAGATTGATTCCTGAAGCATTATCAATGAAAAATATTCGGATGTCCACACCATTGACCTTTCTAGATAAATACAAAGGCCTATTATTCCCATGAACGACATCATCCTCATCATCACCTGTGAAAGATATCACTGCATGGAATTCTGCTAGATTATCCTCTACATGGTAGACTTCAGCTGCACCAATTTCAGTTTCAAACTCCTGAGGACTTGATAAAGCCTCAGTGAGTGCCTCTCGAAGATCCCTTGACAGATTAAAAGCATCCAGAATTGATAACTTGGCAGGTACTTGGGCCAGGTGTTTCAATATATCATACTTTTGATCCAAAGGTCTGCGTTTCCCAACAGGAACATGTGGTTTTGCAGGAACCTTAGAAGTAGATACTTTGGACATTGATGCATCTTGTACTGGGATAGGAGTTGGTAACACTCCTAACATTGGAATATTAGACCAATTAGGTCCATTTACTAGCTGAGAGGAAGAAGATGGAACCTTCAACGAATATTCCAAAAATAATTGTGCTAGGGCTAAGTCTGTCTTGTGTGGAAGAACTTTCTTGTTCTTGCTGAGCTCGTTGAAGGGATCTACCATGAGTTTCTGCCGCATACATAGTTCTATAAAGGGTAGAATTAGAATAGTGTCCTCTGAAAGATCCACGTCTTCCCCTGTATCCTGAGCCGCTAGAACTACCTTTGATTCCTCTGTTTGATATAGGGAATTTGGGCTCATTGAAATCAAAACTATGACTGGCATACAGATCTGTTAATTGAATCATATTAACAGAACTGAAGATCAACTATTTATCTGATGAAGACTCTTCCTGATTAGCCTATTTAGGCTGTGCCATTTGGTGTGGCGGTGCCTGTGGCTTTGAAGTAGATGGCATGAAATCTTCCAAAGTAAAAAACAACTTAGGCTTTGACACATACTCATCTACTTCTGATTGTTCCTCTTTCTTGGAATCATGCCGTTTCTTTGAGGATTTCCCTCTGATGAAGAGGGTTTTGATACAACATTCATGGAAGAAGGAACAATTGGTTTCTTTAATTGTGTTCGCAAAATAGCATGAGTTCGATTGATCATATTTCTGACCATCCAATCATCATATTTTTGTGCATTTTTTGCTTTTGACTTCTTTCAATTCACCTTATTCCTCTGGAACTATAGCAGTAACACATGGTACCTAGGCTGAAGAGCCTTTTAGTTTGACATGTCCTGAGTCGGCCATCATTTGTAGGAGGTCCTTGAAAACAAAACACTCCTGAATGGGATGCCCCAACATTTGATGAAAGGGGAAATAATTGGGACGGTCTTCATCTCCTTTTTTGTTTGGTCTCTTGGGCCTTGCTAATTGACCCAAGTTATTTTCCAGAGCCAAAATGAAATAACCAGGAACATGTTCATTTCATAAAGAGTATGTTTTGCTTTTCAGATCCTCAAATTCTTTCCTTCTTTGATCTCTTTGCTCGTCTTGATGAAACAGCCTCTATTGTTGGCGCTCAGGAGGTGGAGCCCTTCGAGAAAATGAAGGTTTTGATGTAGAAGCAGGTACAGGTGCTTGTTTAAGCATAACTGTTGTTGTCTCTACTTTACCCATTCTCCTTCCTAGAGGTGATGGAATTACACGAGATTTATCCTTAGTCTGTATAAGAGAATCTTCAATCTGTTGAGTGATTGAAGTAAGGTCTCGAAACCCTCCTCTGTATTTCACAGGGATCAACAGCGTGTGCAACTCATCATGCAAATTTTCCACACAGATTGGAAACAATTCCTCTTGAGGGAACACTAAGCTTAGAGAATATGTTAATCCCTTCTAGCGAGCAATGAAATCTGAGACCCTTTAATTATCCTTTTTCTTACAGTTTGTAAGATAAAAAACTGTTGTCTTTGGAAACTTTGAGCTGAATTGGAGAAGGAATCTTTGTAGAAGATCCTCCCATCTGGTAATTGACTAGGATTGCAAACCCATGTACGATACGAAGGCTATTCCTTGCAAGGTTTTCACGAAGTATCTGAGTTTCACTGCTTCTTGTTGTTCCAGAGTTCCCATCATAGGATCGCAACAAGACACGTAATGCATCAAATGTTGTTCAGGATCGCCTGATCCATTGAAAATAGGGAATAAAGGGTTCCCAAAACTTGATGGGGGAGGGATAGAATATTCCTATTCATGGTAAGATCTCTTTTCTAGTTGAACCTGCACACATTTCCCTTACATAGTCTCTAAATGAGCTTTTAATGACTCAATGGTAGTCATTAACTTTTGAGAAACATCCGGTTGAGCTTGAACCTGAGCAGGTGCAATGACTGGAGTTGGTACAGATGTGGCGACTGGTACTAAAACAGATGGTAGCACCGCCAATTGTTGTTCCACTTGACTGGTAGGATTAGACCTGTGAGGGTGTACTAATAGAGGATGATATTCTTTATCCATCTCAGTAACTACAACAAACTCCCTTGGTTGACTGACTCCATCACACTTAGGAGGAAGACTACCCTGAAGTAGTTCTGCATTCATTCTCCTTAATTCCTTCATTTCTTCCTCTTGTTGCGCAAATATTTTCTCTAGTGAGAGAAATTTTACTTCTCCATAGGAAGGGTATGTAACCTGATTATTTTCTTTCCCCTTGTTGGCTCCCTTTCTAAGAGGGGGAAGTTGGTTACCTAAAGGATTACCTAGGTTTTCGGTAATCTTTTGATTTCGTGTACGCACACCTTCTTCATTTGTGTCTATGCGTACAACTTCATGAGTAGGAACCTCTTCATCTGAGTCCCCTGAGTGAGCCTCATGTTCTGGAGTATCAGCAACAATGTAATTGATGACATTGATTGATGCATAACACATCGCATCCCTTCTATCAGCATTCCTGTGATATTGTCTTCTACCATGACCCTGACGAGACATTTCCTTTTTTGATTTGATCCCTCAGGAACTTCTTGGTGAACCATAGTTAGAGAGAATCTCATGATAATTTGGCTCTTTGTTCCTCTTGTGGATTCTTCCACAATTGAGAGTAGACCAACTTTTGCTGAGGAGGTTTGAAAAATTCCCCACTCCGGTGGACTGGGGCTATTCCTGCTATCTTTGCTCAACTCCTCGAATCCTATTTGTTGATTCCGACGGTTGGGTTAAAAGAGTCCCCAGTCTAGAAAGCTGGGGTGGCTCTTGACATGCTATGTTTGAGACTTTCTTAAAATCTCTCCTGATCTTACGAACCTTGGTCCGGAAATTAGATGGATGCATTAATCGACATCCACTTTTATCACCCAGCTCAAAAGACCATTGGATGATTTCTGACACTTCTGTCACTTGGTGATGTGCTTGCTCCATACGAGAGGCCTTCTCAATATTCTTGTTTCCTTGATGCAGGAGTAATTCAACAACTTGTTCTCTATATTCTTGATTGTGAGAGGAACTATTTGAAGCCTATTATTGGGCAAGATTTTGATTACAAAAAAACCCCATTGACTGTGGTCGGCCATGGGCAATAACATTTCATGTGACCATTTTTGGCGGGATTTGCTGACTGGAGAGTACAGTGAAATGTAATGCTCCATGAACACCCCAACCCCTGATATGAGTACTAGATGGGGCATTGGAAATTAACTGGCGCAATTTTCTTAGTGCGCCAAGGCATGAACACTGAAGGGATCTCTGCTGCATTTCAGCCTTCAGATATCAAGAGACTGATAGAGATGCCAAGTCAATTTGTCCTTGTAACACTTCTATTATCTTAACATGATTTTCATATTCATCATAAGATAATACTTTCTTTTTCAACTGAAAAAGAGTTTTCCATATGTTGAGATGAATGTCCCCAATCCCATCTTCCGTCAACATCTCTGGAATGTCATACTATGATTCGGCCAAAGGCCAAAACATGACTGGCACTTCTCCTTTCTCCAGTTGTTTTCTCATGTTCAACATTTCCTCTTTATCATTCAATGAAGATTCCTCTACCTGTTTTGACCAAAGCATGTGCTTCCTTGTTGGTTCATCTAATTCAACAAGACTGGTAGATAATCCACTAATCAAACTAGAAGATAAATAACTTAGGGGTGGTTCAGAGAATGACCTACACTCTGGGCTATCTTCTGGTTGAGAAAGTATTTCACTTGATGATAGTAAAGCACCATACATGACTGGATTTACTTTTGCAAGTGGCTCAAGATAAGAGGGCTTTCTCGGCACTACATTTTACACTAGATCATTTTCTGGGAAAAGTTCATCACTACTATAGAGAGGACTTTTGTAGCGAAATTAATCATCATGGGGAGGACCACCATGGTGGGTTACAGAAAAAGATGATATCTCTTGCTCCTTAGTCTTCTATCTACACAGAGGGTTATTATAGCTCTCATCTGAAGATGAATGTTCAAGATTGACCAAACTATCATTAAGCAAGCCTTCATGAGGAAGTGTCTGTTGAAGACCTTTGGAATTAATGTTCCCACTATTGGGAAATGAGGGAGTAGAATCTTGGATTCCAATAGATAATTTTATGAGGGCTTCAAGAACTCCAGCATCGAGTAAGGCCTTGTTACAGATTGGCCCTTGATTTCTTGACTTTGCTGGGCAGGTCTTCTTCTTAGACGCCTTCTTACTCAATTTGGCAGGTGTGTGTGCCTGCTGAAGAGAAATGATCAGGTTAGGCTGATTATCTCCGCTCAAACTAGGTGTATGTGCCTTACTTGGTTGTCCGTATGATATGGGGGAGTACACCCCACAACCCTCTTAGACTGGAACAGATGTGTGTGTCTATTTCAGAGTGAACTGTTGATGTGTCACTCCACTGGTAGGGAGAGATTTATGTGTCTTTCCCTGAGATTCTACTAAAACTGTTATAATATCCTGGTAGGCATCCAAAATATGTACAGGGATTTGCTTCTTCTCTTTCACCATTGATAGAATATGCCTGGTGACTTCAGCTTCCAGAACGGGGATATACGTCCATTTCGTTCTTGGAGTAGGTGTATGTTCCTGCTTCTGTCCTCCTTTTCCTGTCAGTGAATCCTAATAGTACTTATGTGTGGGGGTATAGAGTTGAGTCTGCCTCCTATTTGTCACCGGATCATTCCGACTAACTTCTCCGAGTGCTACCAAATGAGACTGTTGGTAGGCTTGATCAATACTAGGAGGTGTATGTGCCTGATAATTGCACTTCGTCAAACGTGGTTGACGAGCTCCATCATATGTAGTCAGACGAGCCTTCTGACTAGCTGATGACGTATAAACAGGTGTATGTTCTTGCCTATAATACTCCACTGGAATTGCCTAGCGGTATTGGTGTGATGCTGCCAGATGAGTCTTATAGACAGCGGAATTAAAACATATGGGTGTATGTGCCCGCTCGTTTCTTGACACCAAGTTAGGTTGGTGGACTTCTTTGGAGATGGCAGAGATGAGAACCTACTCACTGTTGACCAGATTTCGCCTCTGGCGATTCGTCTTTCCTACTCGGGTTCAAGGAACCATAGCCGAATGCCTGGAGTCGATACCCTCATCATGTTGAGGGCACACTGCTGCACGAGTCTCACGGAGATTGTTGATAGGATCCCTTGATAAGAACTCCTATCTCCTTGAATTAAGGACCTAAGGGACCTTCTCATTCACCTCCTCAGAATATGGGAGTTAATGGTGATTGTGTTCTAGGGATAATGACCCGAAACAGTTGGAGAGGGTGGTTAGCACCTCCAGCTTCTTGATCGCTGGTCGTCGCTGTCCGGAAGACCAGGGGGAGTTGTTTACTTAGAGGGCTTTTTGAGAAGCCTCCAAAGTTAGAATAGTACCGTTTTAACGGTACTCCTTAACCAGCGCATTTGATACCCGGCATTGAAGATGCTGAGTAGGTGATGTCGTCCTCAGAGTGGACGATGATCCATCAGAAGTAGCAGTAGCGGTATTCACAACAGATGTTTTAGCAGCAGCAGTAGTCACAGATGTGAACTTAAGAGAATCCATTTCTGTAACTGAGAATGTCTTGGAAAGAGTTCATGTTTGATATAACAGACGTAATCAATATAGGTCTAGCCACTACATCTTTTGGATGAGCACATATGTTATTGATTGTTTTGTTGGCCCTCTCATTGAGTTTTAAATAGGGGCCTAACAAATATGAAAAACATCATTTTAACTTGGTTAAGGATTCATGTCGGGTTCACCATTTTTTGTTTCCTCTGGAATTGGGGATGATCACATTGATTTAAGATTCAAACATACCAAGAGGTTTCTAACGGGTTTTTTTATAGAACCGGAAACATCCAATGATTCCATATCCATTTGAACCTACTTTCCAATGGTAGGTTCTCATTAGTTGTAAACTGACGAGGATTAGGAATATACATTGGTCGAGAGGATGAGAGGTCGGACTCATCACACCTTTCTGAGGGGAATTATTGTCTACTCCGGGACTCTCTTTATAGATTTAAGTTATGTTCGTAAATCCTTATTTAATTACCAAGTATAAAATGAGTTTTTCTTTAGATCTAAAAATCAACGATTAATATGTCGGAAATTTAGAGAATCTTTTTATATTTATTCGAGGTTCTTCAATGATAGAGAATCATCTATATTTGTTAGAGATTCTTAGTCAATGGTGTCCTTTAATACATAAAAGTCTTTTGGTCATTATGATAAACATACTGGTTTTAAAGCCACTCAGTGGGGCACTTGAAGTTTATTTTCATTCAGAAGGACATTGATTATTTTAAAGTTGGGATCGTACCCGCAGATGGGCTACCTACATATCCTTTGTTTTAGAAAAGGAATCAGAACCCACGTAGCTCGAGTAAGGGAGTATGATGTTTATGCATGATTGATGGATCAAAGTAAGATGTCATGATTACTTTTACACTCTAAGCTCACGTGAGTCATGCTCGGTGTGAGAAACAAGAGGTATTGGTGAAACCAGACAATTGTGCCATGAAAGATGCAATGATGTGGGGCTTATGTATGCATGACTGCCGAAATAGATGAAGTTTAAGATTTACATCAGGGAAGAAATCTAGTAATAGGGTCCATAAAGGTATATGTACTTCATGGAGATTTGGATACTCTATTCTTGGGGCTTACTCCTAAATAGGGGGCCCAAATTAGGAGGGGACTTATGATTGGGTTTTACTCCTAAGAAGGAAGCCCAGATAAAAAGTAATTATGACTGGTTAAGAGAAATTAAGAATGGGGCTTACTCCTGAAAAAGAGGCCCAGGTTAATGAGAGCTTGGGAATTACTCTTGAAAAGGAGGCCCAAGTTAAGAGATTTGAAAACTAAGGGACTTGGGGCTTACTACTAAGAAGGATGCCCATATTTGAGAATTTTAAGACTTGGGGCTTACTCCTACGGAGGATGTCCATATTAAATAAGGACTTGGGGCTTACTCCTGAGAAGGATTCCCAAATTAGGGGACTTTGGACTTACTCTTGAAGAGGATTCCAAAGTTAAAGGAATTATGGTTGGGGCTTACTCTTGAAAAGGAGGCCCATATTTGGAAACTTTAAGACTGGGGCTTAATCCTAAGGAGGATGGCCAGATTAGGGGACATGGGGCGTACTCTTGAAAAGGATGCCCAGGTTAATGAGAACTTGTGACTTACTCCTGAAAAACAAGGACCAAATTAATGAGAACTCGGGGCTTACTCCTGAAAAGGATGCCCAAATTAGGGGTTTCTCATCTTAAATGATGAGGTTGAATGAATGAAATCTCTAATTTTAGTGACACAAAGAAGTGTAAATCATTAGGTTTTGAGAGATGTTCCACGAAAATCCTTTCGGATAAAGAAGTTAATCAAGAAAACATGCTATAAATGGCTTTGAAGAGTGTCTTGAAGACTAAATCTTGAATAGGATAAGTGCAATGTAATAAGAGGGGTTAAATGGGAAGGAAGGGCACCCAAAAGAAAGAAGGTCACGCAAGTCCTGGTGGGCGTGCAGGCACAACGTGGGAGTGCAGGTCCTGGTCACACAGGTATACCTACGCGGCACATGGGTACTTGCGCGATTAATAACCAATAAGGCAATACTTGGGAGATCCTTGACCAAAGCCATTAGAATCATTCTGAGGTACATGCAGAAGAGTGGCACGCAAGTTTCAATGAGTAGGTAAAGAGGCACACAAGTGTGTTCATTTCCCTTAAGGGTAAAACACTTAGGCACGGAAGTTTTCGTGAATTCTAACACTTATACCTTCTTCCTCTTGTTTAGACCTTCCATTCTAGGTAAAGAATTACCTTAGAAGTGCTCGGAAGACTTGAAGAAGAGACTTGGGCGTTCAGATCTCTGTATCTGAATTCTGGAAAAATTCCTCCTGAAATGAAGAGCCCACTGAGGGTATTTATAGGCTAGAGAAGACCCCAGGTGGTTATCACTTAGGGCGTGCAAGTAACATGAATGACCAACAAATCGGTGCGCAAGTTTACTTGCATGACCATGGTAGAACTTGCGCGACACTTGTGTAATGTTCTTCTTATTAATTCCTTTGTCAATTTTTGATATTTTCTTCAATGGATGAATCACTTTGGGATAAGATATTCCCCTTTTCCAGTATTTAGACTTTGTGATGAAGGGGAGCATCAACAGACTCACTGAATTCACATGACCTAATGAACATGTACTGGATACATAAAAACATCTATTTAGTTTGTTAATGACTTGTCCACTCTAAAATTAATACTCATCCAATATACTATTTAAACCACAAAGTGACCTGCTTGATGCATTCAAGGAAATAATGGTGTTGTCGGCAAACATTATATGAGATACCAAAGAGGATCCCATTCTACGCCAGTAAGGAAAAATGACATGCTAATTCCAGCTTATGTGAATAATTTGATTAAGAAAATATTGAATAATAATAAAAATACTTGGAGAAATTGGATCCCCCTATCAAAGACCTCAGGTAGATTTAATGAAACCATATGTTTTCCCCTAAAAAGAAATAGCCAACCTTGAAGAACAATAATAGCGAAATAGAAAATCAATGTTCCATGTAGAAAAGCCCAAACCTGATAAGACTTTGTAGATTAATCCCCATTCAATGCTATCATAATCTTTGTTCATATCAAGTTTAATAGCCACATTAGAACCCCATTTTAAGGTTAATGTATATATTCATTTCCTGGGCCAAGGCGACTGCCCCTAAATGTTATGACCCTTCAAAAAACCACACTGCTCAAGAAAAATCCATTTTCTAAGATGAATGGACAACCTTGAACTGATAAGACTAGAAGTAATTATATAAGACACATTACATGTGCTAATAGGACAATAATGGATAAGAGAAGTTGGAATTTTTGAATTGGGAATGAAAATAAAAATGGCGGCACTAGTAGCACGGGGTAACTATACCCCTTTGAAAAAGTCATGTATCACATTAATGAGAGAAAGATATTTCAAAATAATGATTTTATACTCATTTTTCCCAATTATTTTTCCATTACTCTCTCATTTTATTTACTTATCATCTTACATGGTTTGTGTGATATGATGATCTCTATAATAATTGTTTATTGTGATATTTCATGCACAGATTGAGTCTATTGAGTGATTCATTTTTAATTATGGAGGAGCTTTTGATCACTTAACAACTTCAGAATCCATGTGTTCACTGTTTTGGTGATAAATGTGTGTGATCTGAGTCATCGGTAATGCATTTAATGGGGATGAGATTCAATTGTTTTATTTTTTTTGAAGATATATAAATGGGTGATTAGAGTGGATCAACTTATATCTACCTTGTTCTTGGTGACCAATATTTATTTCATTCTATCTTTTTTTCTATATTCTTACTTCCCTATTAGAGTAATTTTACTTCCCTCTTTCAACTCCCTATCTCACCCTATGTTTTTTTCATTATTGTTTCATGTTTTTTTTTCTTTTGTTGATTTCGATATATATAAAAATAAAATAAATGTGTTTCAGGAATAAAACTAGATAATTTAATAATTATCCCATGAGAGTAAAGTATAGGTTGGAAATTGTGCAATATCTAGAGTTTAAAAATGTAAATATTAATTTCCTCATAATATGTATGTATCAAATGGGATAGATGGCTATAAACCTAGGGAAAGAGATAGGGGAAATATTCCCCTCACAATAGAATCCAACTCGACAAAAAAAATTATAGTAGTAATAATCAATTCAAGTATTAAAATTCTAGAAATAGTTAGGGAATATTCTAGGGATGAATAAATTTATGTCAAAGATGAAACTAGAAAAAAATTTGTAAAATCCCAAATTCAAAAATTTTGACAGACCTGAAGAATTTTAGAAAAATGATAACAATTCACATGATAAAACCATTTAAAAAAGCAAAGTGAAGGGGTAATTAATAAAATTGGGAAATAATAATTAAAGGATTGATTTTGGGGAAATAATCCAACATTTTGAATAATTCGCCCCCTACAATCTTTTATCCACAAAGGCCAAAATGGAGAAAATGAACCTAATTACCTCAAATTCATTTAGATTTTTTGGAGCTTCAATATTAACATACCTTTTATGGAAGATTTAAAAAAATACCTTAACACTTGAAATTTCATTAAGAGGTTCATGGTTAACAATAGGGGCTATGGTGATAGATCAATAATAAATTTTAATGCGAATTGTTTTTCCATAGTCCAAAAGAAAATTCCATACAAATTAAATGATTCTGGATGTTTTTTCATAACATGAAAAATTAGTTGAAGTGATTATATTTGGTGCTTGTGTTATATAGGAGATATCAATGACCTTATTCCATACACCTATTCAAAAATTTCATCTTTAGGGAGCTGAAATGAACTTCAGTTTCATTGTAGCTATATAACGTGACACTTCCCTATCCTTAGGGGAGGGTACATGACCTATTAGTTGATGTAGGAAAAATTTATGTTCCCAATGACTTACATATTCTAATCAAAAAGTGTGATAAAAATATTCCCATTATTTTAGGTAGTCCATTCTTGGATACCACTAGTGTTTTTATTTATATCTCAAAGGGTAATCTTACCATTCAAGTTTGTGAGGACAAAGAGGGATTTAATGTTTACAAATATTCTATGTTATAGGTTTGTTGTATGTTAAATGATGTTTCAAATGAGTTATTTATAGATATGTTTAGAAGGTAAAATCAGCATCACTTTGATGAATTTATCAGTGAATCTATTAGTAAATATTTATAAGTAATTTTCTTTAATTTGATCCCATATGGGAACTGTAAGAATTTGGGTTAATTGAGAGTCAAATTCAGAATTAAATTACTAATAACCATGAAGTGTTTTATCCCAAACAATGTTTTATTTCCAATAAACATTCTTCATCTATCAAAATTTTTCTTCCCCCCAAGTACCGAACCCTATTTCTGAATCTATTTATCGATCCTACCAAACATAGGAGAAAGAGCCTGATGAAGGTGTTGCTTCGACTGAAAATAAAACTTCTAAGGATAAGGCTAAGTTTGAATCTAGATATGTTCATCAAGAGTATATAACTAATTTTTATCAATATAATAAAAGTTACCTAGAGTTGTTTTGTTACATTTTTCTATATGTGGATATCAAGTCTATACATACTTCTTTATATAACCTGGATAATGATATTTTTGTGTATGAATTTGAAAAATTATCATAAGACATTGAGTCACCTTACACTCCCCTATCCAAGGATATGGTTTCTAAATATCCTTTATCCACTGAAATGGAACTTTATGTTTCAACTATTTCTTCATTTTTATATCCTCATAACATCTTAAGTGAGGGGGATAATGCTAGTGATAAAAATGAAAAGTAAGTATGATCAATCTGATGTTTTTGATGGTTTGTTTTCCAATTTTCATTAATTTTTTATGGATATTATATAATTTGTGTATTTATAAAAGGAGTATTAGTCATAGAATTTTAGAGTTTATAAGTGGAATTTTTTAGGTTTCTGAGTTGCATAAATTTCTATGTGATCTGATTCAACATTACAAAGAAACTACCCAATCCCCAATTGATGATGAATCTTACCCACTAAATGACCATTGTTAAAATTCATCAAGGGATAGATTATGGATGAATACATTAATGTCAACACTAAATGGGAGCTGAACCATGATGTTCTTGTTTTACTCTTTAAATTTTCATTTGAATAGATTCTCATTGATTAGTTGTCTGTATCCCAGATATTGTAAACCTTGTTTTTTTGGAATCTATTCTGGATAATCTCACTAAATATTTATTTATATTTGTTTAAATTTTTGGTGTCAATTAACCTTGAGGTAAAAATATTGAGTGGTAGGCAGAGTTACCATGTAAGAAAGATGGTGTGTGGTTGGTGGAGTAACCCTAATAAGTGAGTATATTTGAAGGTGATAACTAATTACCTATGACAAAATAATTTAGAACATCAATGCTATAAGAAGATTCTAGTTGGTGAAAATAGGATAAAACTTCCCTTAACACTAACTCTGGTAATTATTTTATAATTTAATGTTGATTTTTTCATTATATAAGAATGTAATCTTGTAACTAAATATATTTTTCATTGGATTAAAATGAGGTAATATATTTTTTATCCAAATTTGAGAAGATTTTATACATATCTAGTGTGTAACTATTTTAATTGTATTATTATTATATTTATATTGTTTTTATTGGTTTATTCATGATGTTTTGACTTATATATCAGAATATATTCTTAATATTTATCAGTAACTCTTGATTTTCTAACTTTTTTATGTTTTTAAGGAAAATTGTAAAAAAATTACGAGCTTCCATGTCACCCCTTAAAACAAAAAACAATTATTTTTTATTACTATTTCTATTTGAACAAAACTTTTTATGTGTTCTTCCCTCTATTTGACTCAACAATGGGGACATTGTTGAGTATCAAGTGTTGAGGAGGACTGTTAATGTTTCTAAACATTTCTTAATTGTAACCCATTAATAACCTTTTTTTTCAAATTACCACCCTTGTCTGTATTAATATAGGTTGTTTGTTAATATAATCATAAAAAAATAAAAAACATTAATAAATAAAGGGAAATTTGGCCACAACAACAGAATAAAACCCATGATATATTGTTATGGAATTAACAACTAGTTCATGTATTAAAATTCAATAACAATTTAGCGAAAAGTTTAGGGTTGAAGAAATTGATGTTCAATATGAAACCTAAAATAAAAATCTAAAAAATGAAAAATATGGAAATTTGGATACAACTAAAGAATCTTAGAAAAATGATAACCCTTCAAATGGTAAAACCATAGATCAAAGTAAAATGAAATGGGAGCTGATATAATAGGGAAAAAAGAATGTAAGGTTTGAGGATTATAAAAATAATTTACTTGTTTTAAAGAATTATCCACCAACCATACCTTTTTCAGAATGGATTAAAAAGAAAAAAGAACCAAATTTCAATAAATTCCTTCACATGTTTAGGAGATTCAATGTTAACATTCCCTTTGTGGAAGGTTAGAAAAAAATCTACTCATAATTAAAATTTCTTCAGAGTTTCTTATCTAACAAGTGGGACTCGTCTGAGATATCAGTAGTAAATGTGAATGAGGAGTGTAGTTCCATAGTAAAAAAGAACATTCCCACAAAACTAAAAGACCCTGTATGTTTTATCATATCTCATAAAAGTTTTCTAGGTGAGGATGCTAGGTGATTTTTTGATATTGCATCTAGCATTAACCTTCTTCCCTAGTCCCTATTCAAAATGTTGGGCCTCAGGGAGCTGAAACCAACTTTAGTGTCACTACTGCTAGTCGATTAGTCACTTTACTTTTCTTATGGGATGATATAAAACCTACTAATTGATGTAGGAAAATGTTCTGCACCCACATACTTTCTTATTCTGCACATGAGGTGTGAATTTTCTTTTCATAATTTTAGATAGGCTATTCATGGTTATAGCTGGTGATTTCATTGACGTCTGAATGGTATGATTAATCTTGTATATGGAAAATTACAATATGAATTTCAAGTTTACAAATATTCTATATTATATATAAGATGTATGTTGATTTATGTTTTGAATGAGGTATTTAGAGATGAGGTTAGATAATGAAATCATCATCTATTTGATCACGAATAAAAAATTGTATTTTAGAAGTGATAGTAAAAGGAAATTATAAATGATTATAAAGTGAAAACCACCAACAAAACATTAAAGTACAATATTTATCAATTCTCGGAAAAAGCACAGATGAAGGTGGATTTTGTGATCTCTAAAAAAGGGCTGATAATGTCTTACTTTATCAGCTCTTTTTTTAGCGCTGATAACGGGGGTTATTTTTTTCATATCTCTTGGACCCCATAACTTTATTAGGGGTTTCACACACCCTTTATCTGTACTCCACCACCCACCATTTATAATATCTTTTCACCCACTCACCAACCACCCCTTTATCAATGCTTCCCTAACCCCTTTATCTGTGCTTTTTGAAATTTCAGACTTTTTTGCACACTTGGATTTGATCAATTACCTCTCCTTTGGAACTCAAACACCTGTACCACTACACCAATATTCTTTATTGTCTATTTTATGTTATAACTATTTATTTATATATACATGTATATATCTTTGTGTGTGTGTGTGTGTTTTTTTTTATATATTTATATATGTATTTTTAATTACATCTATAAAATATATATTTGTGTGTGTGTGTGATATTTATATACTTATATTTATTTAAATATATTATACAATATATTCATTCAAATATACTAAAATATAATATAAGTATATATATGTTTGTTATTACACACATATATTTATATATAAACATTATATATATATATATATGTATTTGTATAAGTGGCTATATATATAGTCAAACATATTTATAATCTATAAAATGGTTAGATATTATTTTAAATACATTTTTAAAATATTTATTTATTTATATATTTTTTAATATACATACATGTATAAATTTTTTTATTGGCACACACATGTTTATATATAAACAATAATTGTATAGTTATATATAAACATATTAATGAATTTGTATTAAGTAAATAAAAAAGATATTTTTTAATATTAAATAAAATGAATAATAAATATTTATTTATATATTTAAAAATACATTTTTACATAAATATATTGATATATTAATTTATACAAGTGATTTATAATAAATTAATATAAAAAAATATGTATATATTTAATTATAAACAATATTACTTTGTAAAAAATGATAAAAATTTAAAACTTTGATTTCAAAATGAATTTATTCCCTACGAATAAATTCAGTCTCTAGTGAAAAAATACATTAATAACCCGTTAAAGGATGCTGAAATTCTATAAAATTATAAAAATTGGGATACCACAACAAGAAACTATTTTCTGGAAGCCTTTTTAGCCTTATTTGGCCTAACAATTGTGAATTATTAATCTCTTAGGTCACGAGGGTGTATATATCATCACAAGATTCAATTTGATATATGTTAGAACCCAAACAGATCCTCGAATCAATGTTTATGGTCCTTTGAAGTTCCAATCAGGTTTTCTATATCTCCTATACCATTCATTAATTCATTTAATTTTTATTTCATCAAATTTTTATTAAATGACTATTACTAAATAATAATTATCAAATTTTTTATTTAATAATATTTTATAATATTCTATAATACATTTTAACTAAATATATTATATATCAAGTTTTAATTTATATTTTTTCCTTATCTGAAACTTATATTAAAAATATGCATTATATTTATAACAATATAAATATATTTATATATTTATGTATTATTTTTAATGAAATATAATATTTTTATGAAATATACCCTTTATGAGCGCTAGAAAAAAAGCGCTGATAAAGGGATCCATCATGAGGGCTTGTAAAAAAGCACTAATAATGCCCCCCTTTATCATCACTATTTTACTACCATTGACAAAGGCCCCACTTTATCAGTGTGTTTTTAGTACCACTGATAAAGGGACCCCCTTAATCAGTTATTTTTTCTAGTACTGATAAAGGGGAGCCTTTATTAGTGCTTTTAGCTATCACTAATAAAGCTAAGCACTGGATAAACCCAATTTTGTATCACTAAATCTATGACTGATTATTTTGAATGAAATTTTATTTATTCTGAGTCCACATAAGAATAGGAAATTTTTTAGAGATTTTATAGTCAAATTATGAATTACATGATCAATAACTGTGAAGTGTTTCATCCCAAATTAATTTTTCTTGTTGATAATAATTATTTAACAATTAAATGTGTTTAGACCCCCACCCCCACATTTACCCAACCCTATTTTTGAATCTTCTACCTCTTCCTACAAAATAGATGAGGGAGAGACCGTTTAGGGTGTTATTTCTATTGAAACAAAATGTTCTAAAGATAATTATGAGTTTAAAGTATTTTTATTTTCAAAAACATGTAGGAACTGATTTTTCTTAATCTATTAATAGTGAGTTGGAGGAGTTTCTTAATACTTCACCAAATGTGGAAAATAGGGTTGTCCATTCTTATTTGTATCACTTATTTGATGGGATTTTTTCCATGAGTTTTAGAAATTATTAGAAGACCTTGAGGCCCCGTCCCCTCCCTCACTCATGTATGTTATTTCTAATGATCCCTACACTATTAACATGGTACTTCCCACTTCCACCATTTCATTTTTCCTCAACCACATAATATTACAAGTGTGAGGGAGAGTGTTGGTGATAAAATAAAACAAAAGTCTGATCATTCTGATACCTATACTATTTTTTTCACCATTTCTTGATTCATTTAAAGATAGTGGAGAATTTGAGTCTTTTTATGGAGGGATAATTATTTATATAATTTTATTTTTTTGAAGTGCAATTCTTCAGGTTTCTGAGATGGATGAAGTTTTATGTGATGTGTTTCAATGTTCTAATGAAAATACTCTAACCTCAATTAATTATTAATATTATACCATAATGGCCATGGTTAAAATACATTAGGGGATGAAGTCTATCTGAAGACTTTAACGTCACCACTACCTGGGATCTAACTCATGATTTTATTATTTTTCACTTTACATTTCCTTTTGAATAAATAATCATTGATCAATTTTGTATCTCTATAAGTGTATAAACTTTATTCTCAAAAATATCTATTATATAATATCACTCATTATTTATTTTGTTTTTTTAAAGTCCTGGAATCAACTAACCATAAGGTGAAAGTAGTATGTGGTAGGTGGAGTGACTGTGAGGTGAAAATAGTGTGTGGTTAGTGGATTAACCAGGAGAAGTAAGCACTGTTGGTTGTGATAACTTATTACATATTCTAGAATCATTTGGAACATCAATTCTAGAAGGATATTCTACTTCGAGAAAACTTGATAAAACTTTCTTTTATTCTAACTCTGGTTTTTATTTTAGAATCTAATTGTGATATGTTCCTTCTATAAGAACATGATATTGCAAGCAGATATTGTTTCATTTTCTCAAAATAATCATATATATTTTGTGTGCAAATTTTAGAAGATCTTCTTCATATTTGGGGAGTAAATGTTTTAATTTATTTAATATTCTATTTATAGTGCTACTATTGGTTTATTCATGATATTCTAACCTAAATACTGGAATATATGCTTAAGATTTATTATTAACACTATCTTCTGTAACTTTTATAATGTTTTTGGGATGATAGGAAAAAAATTAATGACATTTTCTATTACCCCTTAAAACAAAACATTTTATAATATGAATTCCCATATTTGATTGAATGATAATATTTAAGTGTCCCAACCACTTTGAGATTCATGAATGGATACATTACTTAGTTTTAACTTTATAGGAGGGGACATAATTACACTAAACTATCCTCAATTGCATCCCATCAAAAAACTTCAAATTTTTTCAAATTTACTCTCTTGTGTGCATCAATTTAGGTTTCTTCTTAATAAAATAAAAAGACCCAAAAAACATCAAATAAGAAAAATTAAAAAAACAAAAAAAAAACAAAATCATAACATCCTGTTTTGGTGGTGATTTCATTCTTTATTGATAGGGTTTCACTAATTATGATATTTCAAGAATAATATGATTTCTGATTGTGGTTACACACTGCTCTTATATATTTTCTATTTAGCAACTAGGAAAGGGAGTGATATGGGTGATTTTTTTTGGAATTGAGATTTTATCATTAAGAAACCTTAATTTTGAACTTGAATATCAGTGAATCACATTTTTGAAAAATATCTAAAGAGAACCTACTAAAAATTAAGTTGTATAGGTCCTTTCAATCTATAGTTAAATTGGAAAATGATATCCCATAATGAGTTTTTGATACAATGGAACTGGGTGCATTTATGTAATTAAATAAAATCAAAACACATTAAGTGTCTTTCATAGTACTATGCACAAACCTTTGGTTGTGAAAATATCAAATAAAGTTGCCCTATCCAAAATAACCTCATTAATGAGAGGTGATTTTTTATCCCAAATAAAGAAGGGGATAACTGACTTAAATGGAATCATTTCAGATGTATTAATGATGTGAAAAATGGACCCCTGATTTTTGGAACCTAAGAGACAGTGATAATTGAAGGTTCCTCTTATTATGATTTTATTTCCACTTTTATCTAACATCTTTCACTCATAGAATTGGAACCCAAATTTGAAACTGAAATGTGGCTGTGAATGACATTCATGGGAGGAATTTTTATTTTTAACAATAGAGGGATTTTTTATTTTATTTAAATCTATATTATTTGAGAACATAGGTAGGATGAGCACTTCTTTTATCATTCTATGTAAACAAATAATTTCCGTTGAATTACTCGGGAGAGAATTTGATTAAGTGTTGTGGAATTTTATGTTGCTCTTATTTCATTCTTTTTCCACAACAATTTTATTATTTAAATTTTTATCTATATTTATAATAATATATTTTATTGAGTAATTTTTAATTATGATAGTTTCTTAATCATTAATTTTAAATATGAATTATAAGGTTATATTAATTAATTCATTGGTTATTTTTTAATTTGTTTAATTAATAGTTAAATAAATAAATTCTTTTTTAATACCATTTTTTATTCCAATGTAATTTTTTAAATAATTAGTTTTCATTTATTTATTTCTTTTTAATAAATTTATTCATTATTATATTTGTGTATTTCAAAATAATATTTTTAATTTTTAATTATCATTCACTTATTAAATTATTTTAATTGTAAATTTATTTCAAAATAATAATTTTTAGTTTAATAATTTATTTAATTTGTTTAACAAATTCATTCATTCTGTTTATTATTTTTTGTAATTAATTAACCTACTTTTGTTGTTATTTAATCTTAATTATTTTTTGTGTACACAAGTAATGAATTTATTTATCCATTATTTAATTCATTTAATTTATTCCTGATTTAACTTTATTTTTTCTTATGTAATTATTTTTTGAATTTTTATTTATTAAATACATTTTATTTATTTTTAGGTAATGTATATGGATCTATTAGTATACTAACAATGTCGTGGTCACTAAACTAAAAGTGACAATTGAATGCGTGTAGGGTCTAGTCTGTTAACTATGTCTATCTCTACCTATTGAGCTCTACCTACCATTCATGCACCCCAAAATCATATTGTGATGCATTGTTATTGAATACACTTGAGGTTCATCGCCTCAAACCTACCATTAAAGAACTCCTGTCCACACCTAAAAAGTTCACTACACCAATGATGAATCATTTTCATCACCTTGAAGCCTGTTACCATAGGCTCTCTAGATGTAAGATGACCACTATAATGAGAGAAAACTAAGGATTATGTGTGGCTGGACTCAGAATAATTCCTCGTCAATCTAGTGTCTATGCACCTTGTACTTCTACACATATTCCCTTTAACAGCATGTGAATAGTCTTTTAACAGCATGATAAAAGTGTGTTTAAACATAGATATGATAAGGGAGGTCCCCTTTATCAATACTAAAAAAGTGATAATAAAGGGCATTCTTTATCCGTTCTAAAAAAATCATTGATAAATAACCCCCCTTTATCACTCTTTTTTTTGTGTTGATAAAGGCCTACTTTTTTAGCACTATTTTTAGTACTTAGAAAGGCCATGCTGGCTGATATTTTCTATTAATATAATGGTACACCCCACAAAAATGTGTAATATCAAACAATGCTATAAAACCAGTAATTTCAAAATATAAAATATAGATTTAATTGACATCATGAATACAAAAATATCATCCCATGGTATATACAAAAACCCTTCTATATACATTTCAAACAATGTTTTATTTAATAATATTTACAATTATCCACCAAAAATTTAATACATTAGTATTTTATATCTTGTTTCTTGTGATCCCCTCCCAAAAATATCTGCTCATGGTATAAGATTCCAAACCACAAATCTCAACTTGAGAAAAATATTCCTCCTGTATAAGAAAACAAATATTATATTAGTAATACTATAAGAAAATAAATTATAATCATTAAAATGAATGAATACACTAACAAAATGAAAATATTTAATAAAAACCTCATTTTGAGTTATACCGGTCACACAGTGCATCGTATTGAGGTGGGGTTGATTCCTACATGTCACAAATAAGTGATGGATCATTTTCTGAAAATATCCAAACAATTCAAATGTGTTTCCTCAGTGTTGAGTATGTTACTTGTTATTTTACCAAAATTAATGAAAATTTTAAATAATGAAACATTTTTAGTTATACTGGTCACACCATGTATAAGATTGAGGTGCAGATAATTCCTAAATCTCAAAATTTTCTGATGGATCATTGTCCTAATGTATGAAAATAAAATGAATTTTTTTTCTTGGTTTTTAGTATGTGAGTTTGATTTTTTACTAAAATATCATTTCACACTAGAAACATGCATTATGAGTCATACCAGTCTCATTATAAATTAGTTTGATGTCATACTTCTTCATAAATGTCACAAATGACTTATGAATCAATGTCTTAAATTATCAAAAGATTCGGAGCATGTTTTATTGGTTTTTAGTGAGGGGCATGTTTTGAACTAAAATGTAAATTTTAAACTAACAGCAGACACTTTCAATGATACCAGTCATACCATGATTCAAATTGTGGTGTGGTTGATTCCTACATGTCACAAGTGTCTCATGAATCATTATCCTAATGTATCAAACCAATAGGAATGGATTTTCTTGGGTTTTAATATGTCAATTGAATTTTTTACTTAAATTAATGTCAATTTTATATAAAAAGACACACATGGAGACATATTGGTCACACCATGTGTTGTATTGATGTATGGTTGTGTGACAACTAGGTCCCAATGAAAGCACAACCACCCCCCCCCCACCTTAAAATGGTTGTCGGGTCCTTGCCCACCGGGTTCCACAAGTATGTGAGTTGGATTTTTTACTAAAATATCATTTCACACTGGAAACATGCATTATGAGTCATACCAGTCTCATTGTAATTTAGTTTGATGTCATACTTCTTCATACATGTCACAAATTACTTATGAATCAATGTCTTAAATTATCAAAATATTCGGAGCATGTTTTATTGGTTTTTAGTGAGGGGAATGTTTTGAACTAAAATGTAAATTTTAAACTAACAGTGGACACTTTCAATCATACCAGTCATACCACGATTCAAATTATGGTCTGGTTGATTCCTACATGGCACAAGTGTCTCATGAATCATTATCCTAATGTATCAAACCAATACAAATGGATTTTCTTGGGTTTTAATATGTCACTTGAATTTTTTACTTAAATTAATGTCAATTTTAAATAAAAAGACACACATGGAGACATATTGGTTACACCATGTGTTTTATTGAGGTATGGTTGTGTGACAACTGGGTCCCAATGAAAGCACAGCCCCCCCACCTTAACATGGTCGTCGGGTCCTGGCCCACCAGGTACCACCAGTTGCCCCACAAACACGTGGGGCCCACCCCAAGGTCCACCCACGTGCCTAAACGGGTCATATGACTAATGATTGTCCCCACAGGTCAATACATGTCCTTTCCAGTGTGCTTTGTCCTCACTCACACACACCCTGGGAAACATCCTAGAAGGTCACCCATCCTGATCACTACTCCAGGCCAAGCACGCTTAACTGTGGAGTTCTAATCAGATAGGCTCCCGAAAAGGAAGGTGCACCTTGTTGAAATGAGTCATATCATTTAGTCATTTAACTCTTTATCATTTGGGGATGTTACAATCACCCCCCCCTTTAGTCCACAATGCCCTCGTTGTGAGCCCTACATCTCAACCTAGGCAGTGCACCGCACTTAAGGCTGGGTTACTTTTCTGATACCAAATGTGACAACTGTGTCCTAATGAAAGCACAACCCCCCCCCCCACCTTAACATGGTCATCGGGTCCTGGCCCACCGGGTACCACCAGTTGCCCCGCAAACACGTGGGGCCCACCCCAAGGTCCACCCACGTGCCTGAACGGGTCATATGACTAATGATTGTCCCCACAAGTCAACACATGTCCTTTCCAGTGTGCTTTTTCCTCACTCACACACACCCTAAGAAACTTCCTAGAAAGTCACCCATCCTGATCACTACTCCAGGCCAAGCACGCTTAACTGTGGAGTTCTAATCAGACAGGCTCCCAAAAAAGAAGGTTCACCTTGTTGACATGAGTCATATCATTTAGTCATTTAACCCTTTATCATTTGGAGATGTTACAATCACCCCCCCCCCTTTAGAGCACAACGCCCTCGTTGTGAGCCCCACATCTCAAACCAGGCAGTGCACCACACTTAAGACTGGGTTATTCCTCTGATACCAAATGTGACAACTGGGTCCCAATGAAAGGACACCCCCAACCTTAACATGGTCGTCAGGTCCTGGCCCGCCGGGTACCACCAGTTGCCCCGCAAACACGTGGGGCGCACCCCAGGGTCCACCCACGTGCCTGAACGGGTCATATGACCAATGACTGTCCCCACAGGTCGACACATGTCCTTTCCAGTGTGATTTTTCCTCACTCACACACACCCTGGGAATCTTCCCAGAAGGTCACCCATCCTGATCACTACTCCAGGCCAAGCACGCTTAACTGTGAAGTTCTAATCAGACAGGCTCCCGAAAAAGAAGGTGCATCTTGTTTACATGAGTCATATCATTTAGTCATTTAACCCTTTATCATTTAGAGAAGTTACAATCACCCCCCCCCCCTTTAGAGCACAACACCCCCGTTGTGACCACTATATCTCAAGCCAGGCAGTGCACCACACTTAAGGCTGGTTTACTCCTCTGATACCAAATGTGACAACTGGGTCCCAATGAAAGGACCCCCCCACCTTAACATGGTCGTCGGGTCCTGGCCCACCGGGTACCACCAGTTGCCCTGCAAACACGTGGGGCCCACCCCAGGGTCCACCCACGTGCCTGAACGGGTCATATGACTAATCATTGTCCCCACAGGTCAACACATGCCCTTTCAATTGTGCTTTGTCCTCACTCACACACACCCTGAGAAACTTCCCAGAAGGTCACCCATCCTGATCACTACTCCAGGCCAAAACTTCCTAGAAGGTCACCCATCCTGATCACTACTCCAGGACAAGCACGCTTAAATGTGAAGTTCTAATCAGACAGGCTCCCAAAAAGGAAGGTGCACCTTGTTGACATGAGTCATATCATTTAGTCATTTAACCCTTTATCATTAGGGGATGTTACAATGGGTCCCAATGAAAGGAAACCCCCCCCCCCCACCATAACATGGCCGTCGGGTCCTGGCCCACAGGGTACCACCAGTTGCCCCGCAAACACGTGGGGACCACCCCAGGGTCCATCCACGTGCCTGAACGGGTCATATGACTAATTATTGTCCACACAGGTCAACACATGTCCTTTCCAGTGTGCTTTGTCCTCACTCACACACACCCTGGGAATCTTCCCAAAAGGTCACCCATCCTGATCACTACTCCAGGCCAAGCACGCTTAACTGTGGAGTTCTAATCAGACAGGCTCCCAAAAAAGAAGGTGCACCTTGTTGACATGAGTCATATCATTTAGTCAATTAGCCCTTTATCATTTGGAGATGTTACAATCACCCCCCTTTAGAGCACAACGCCCTCGTTGTGAGCCCTACATCTCAACCCAGGCAGTGCACCACACATAAGGCTGGGTTACTTCTCTGATACCAAATGTGGAAACTGGGTCCCAATGAAAGGACAACCCCCCACCTTAACATGGTCGTCGGGTCCTGGCCCACCGGGTACCACCAGTTGCCCCGCAAACACGTGGGGCCCACCCCAGGGTCCACCCACGTGCCTGAACGGGTCATATGACTAATGATTTTCCCCACAGGTCAACACATGTCCTTTCCAGTGTGCTTTGTCCTCACTCACACACACCCTGAGAAACTTTCAAGAAGGTCACCCATCCTGATCACTACTCCAGTCCAAGCACGCTTAACTGTGGAGTTCTAATCAGACAGGCTTCCGAAAAAGAAGGTGCACCTTGTTGACATGATTCATATCATTTAGTCATATGACTAATTATTGTCCCCACAGGTCAACACATGTCCTTTCCAGTGTTCTTTGTCTTCACTCACACACACCCTGGGAATCTTCCCAAAAGGTCACCCATCCTGATCACTACTCCAGGCCAAGCACGCTTAACTGCGGAGTTCTAATCAGACAGGATCCCAAAAAAGAAGGTTCACCTTGTTGACATGAGTCATATCATTTAGTCATTTAGCCCTTTATCATTTGGAGATGTTACAATCACCCCCCCTTTAGAGCACAACACCCTCGTTGTGAGCCCTACATCTCAACCTAGGCAGTGCACCACACATAAGGCTGTGTTACTCCTCTGATACCAAATATGACAACTGGGTCCCAATGAAAGGACAACCCCCCCCCCCCCCACCTTAACATGGTCGTCGGGTCCTGGCCCATCGGGTACCACCAGTTGCCCCGCAAACACGTGGGGCCCACCCCAGGGTCCACCCATGTGCCTGAACGGGTCATATGACTAATGATTGTCCCCACAGGTCAACACATGTCCTTTCCAGTGTGCTTTGTCCTCACTCACACACACCCTGGGAAACTTTCAAGAAGGTCACCCATCCTGATCACTACTCCAGGCCAATCACGCTTAACTGTGGAGTTCTAATCAGACAGGCTTCCGAAAAAGAAGGTGCACCATGTTGACATGAGTCATATAATTTAGTCATTTAACCCTTTATCATTTGGAGATGTTACAATCACCCCCCACCCTTTAGAGCACAACTCCCTCGTTGTGAGCCCTACAACCCAGGCAGTGCACCACACTTAAGGCTGGGTTAATCCTCTGATACCAAATGTGACAACTGGGTCCCAATGAAAGGACAACCCCCCCCCCCCCCACCTTAACATGGCCGTCAGGTCTTGGCCCACCGGGTACCACCAGTTGTCCCGCAAACACGTGGGGCCCACCCTAGGGTCCACCCACGTGCCTGAACGGGTCAAATGATGAATGATTATCCCCACAGGTCAACTCATGTCCTTTCTAGTGTGCTTTATCCTCACTCACACACACTCTGGGAAACTTCCCAGAAGGTCACCCTTCCTGATCACTACTCCATGACAAGCACGCTGAACTGTGAAGTTCTAATCAGACAGGCTCCCCAAAAGGAAGGTGCACCTTGTTGACATGAGTCATATCATTTAGTCATTTAACCCTTTATCATTTGAGGATGTTACAATGAGTCCCAATGAAAGGAACCCCCCCCCCCCACCTTAACATGGTCGTCGGGTCCTGGACCACCGGGTACCATCAGTTGCCCTGCAAACACGTGGGTCCCACCCTAGGGTCCACCCACGTGCCTGAACAGGTCATATGACTAATGATTTTCCCCACAGGTCAACACATGTCCTTTCCAGTGTGTTTTGTCCTCACTCACACACACCCTGGGAAACTTCTCAGAAGGTCACCCATCCTAATCACTACTCTATGCCAAGCACGCTTAACTGTGGAGTTCTAATCAGACAGACTCCCAAAAAGGAAGGTGCACCTTGTTGACATGAGTCATATCATTTAGTCATTTAACCATTTATCATTTGCGGATGTTACAATCACCCCCCCTTTAGATTATAATTCCCTCGTTGTGAGCCCTACATCTCAACCCAGGCAGTGCACCGCAGTTAAGGCTGGGTTACTCCTCTGATACCAATTTGTCACGACCCGTCCTCGGGACCCATGCCGTGACTACCCAAAGCCCAACTTTCATAGGCCAGGGGCTGGCGACGAGCACCAAAGGCGTAAATCCCGATAAGTGGGAAGGCATTGCCTTTATAAAAGTAAACAAAACACCACAGAGTTCAAGAGGAAGTAAAACACTAAGTACAAAAGAAAGTACTGAAAGTTAAATGGGCCAGAATACAAACCCAACTGAAAGTACAACTACAACTGAACAAAGTACAACAGAAAAAGACAACAGTTGGAAGAACGGAAGCGGCTCCTGGGTCGTCCTCCTCGGATCCTACATGAAGGGTAGGTACAGATGGCACAACTCCTGGATCGTCCTCCATGGGTCCTACCTGAAGGGTAGGTACAGATAGCCTCCACAACGCTCTCGCCCGTCAACCTCCTCCGAGTGTCGTCTCGCCGTGAAGTCCACCTCCAGATACTGAATCGTCGTGTAGTCCACCTCCGGGTACTGACTTGTTGTGTAGTCCACCTCCAGGTACCGTCCAGTCCTCGAACACTCGACCTCCGTCAGCACTGCCCATCGTCTGCAACCAACACAACGAGGTGCGGGCATAGCCCGTGCAGGGGTGAGTATAACGATACTCAGTAGGGACCCCAAGACCCTCAAGGTCTCACTAAAACCAACAAGGACAACCACAAAGAAGATCTCAACAGATAACCTCTACTTAGGTATATGCCCATACATATACCTAAGTTATCAAGTAACCCATCTCAATCATGAGGAGACACAAGGATTATGAAATAAATGGATAACCACTACCGAGTTATATGCCCAAACATATACCTAAGTTATCAAGTAAGCCATCTCAATCATGAGGAAACACAAAGGTCATAGACTCAGCTCAAACCATGATTTTTATTATCGAAACCATAACTGCTGAAGAGCCCCGTCTCTGGAGTGTACAGTGGTCCTGTCATGACTCCGAGGTACTGCTCACTAACCTAAGACTGCTGAGGTACTCCTCCTGTCGAGTACCATGGGCCAGCCACCCAAACACAGTAGTTCTTCCCGCCGGGGTATGCCACCCAAACACAGTAGTGCACACCCCCTAGTACCCTGCAGAGGTACTCTCCGGACGAGTACCGCAGGTCAGCACTGTCACACAGGTAGTGCTCCGTCCGTCATGGGTCTGCACCTCACAAAGTAGTGCTCCGTCCACTAGGCTAGTCGACCTACTCCAAGTCGAGTCGGTCAAGCAGTCGTCAGGTCTCAGTCGGCTACACGGTCTCCGTACTCCGCACGCTCATCTCTGGGAGGGTCCGCTCCATGAGCTACAGGTTGATACTCCAAGTATATCAATGTCCCACAAAGAAGTATCTCAAAGGACCGCCTCGTCATAGGGGTCTCAACGCAACAGACGATGCGTCAATCGGACGCCCGGTCTGTGAGTTATTAGCCTTTTCGTCCCAGGGGCCCGGTTGGTCTCGTGTGTGAACCAACCCGTCCGTATCTCAATTGTACCACAACTCTCATATGGTAAACTCAAAGGGACCATTTCTCAACGTGATCACCAATGCCGCTGACGGTTCGTCAAATGGACGTATGGTCTGAAAGATATCATCTTTTCCGTTCCGGGGCCCGATTGGATTTTGGGTACAATCCAACCCAGAAACTATCCAAAAGCAACCAAAACTCGAGAAAAGTATGGAAAAAGTTCCGTCTCATCAATAGGAAATCAAAGAGATAGACGGCACGTCAATCAGACGCCCGGTCTGTGAGTTATTGACTTTTTCGTTCTAGAGGCCTGGTTGGTTTCGCGAGCGAACCAACCCGAACGCACTCCGACGGCATCCAAACCTCGAGCGGAGTAAGCCAAAAGATCCGTCTCACTTATAGGAATCCATCAAAGTCGACGGCACGCCAATTAGACATCCGGAGCTCAAGATATAAGCATTTCCGCTCCGAGGGCCCGGTTGGTTTCGTATCCGAACCAACTAGGCCAAACCCAAAGTATTCCGAATCCTTGAGTGTAATATACCGAAACGACGGTCTCGATCCAAGGGTCGCATCTCCGCTGACGGTGCATCGATCGGAGGTCTAAAGCTCATGATATGGGCGAAAAACCAAAAAAGGTCCGAAAGTGGGGTGTCTGGGCCCGGACCGACCCGGCCCAACCCCCCCTGGGTCGGCCCGAACCGGGTCGACCCGACCCGGGTCCGGGTCCGACTCGGGTCCGGGTCCGACCCGGCTGGGCGCGACCCGGCCCGGCCCGGGACCGCTCGGCTCCGGCCGGAGCCGAGCCGCCCCGGGCCGGGTCCCACCCAACCGGGTCGGACCCCGGACCCGGGTCGGGTCGACCCGGTTGGGGCCGACCCAGGGGGGTTGGGCGGGGTCGGTCCGGGCCGAGACCCCCCTCTTTCGGACCTTTTTTGGTTTTCCACCCATATCTTGAGATGTGAACCTCTGATCGACACACTGTCAGCGGTGATGCAACCCTTGGATCGAGACAGTCGTTTCGGTATATTATACTCAAGGTTTCGGAATACCTTGGGTTCGGCCGGGTTGGTTCAGATACGAAACCAACCGGGCCCTCGGAGCGGAAACGCTTATATCTTGAGCTCCGGACGTCCGATTGACGTGCCGTCGACTTTTATGGATTCCTATAAGTGAGACAAATCTTTTGGCTTACTCCGCTCGAGGATTGGTTGTCGTCGGAGTGCGGTCGGGTTGGTTCGCTCCCGAAACCAACCAGGCCTCTGGAATGAAAAAACCAATAACTCAAAGACCGGGCATCCAATTGACACGCCGTCTGTCTCATTGATTTCCTCTTGATGAGACGAAACTTTTGGCATACCTTGCCTGAGTTTTGGTTGCTATTGGATAGTGGCCGAGTTGGATTGTACTCGAAATCCAACCGAGCCCCTGGAACGGAAAAGCTGATATCTTTCAGACCAGACGTCCGTTTGATGAACCGTCAGCGTCGTTGGTGATCACGTTAAGAAACGGTCCCTTTGAGTTTACCTATGAGAGTTGGGGTATAGTTGAGATATGGCCGGGTTGGTTCGCACACGAGACCAACCGGGCCCCTGGGACGAAAAGGCTAATAACTCACAGACCAGGCGTCCGATTGACGAGCTGTCTATTGCATTGAGACCCCTATGACGAGGCGGTCCTTTGAGATACTTCTTCGTGGGACTTTGAGATACTTGGAGTATCGACCTGTAGCTCGTGGAGCGGACCCTCCCAGAGACGAGCATGCGTATTACGGAGACCGTATAGCCAACTAAGACCTGACGACTGCTTGACCGACTCGACTTGGAGTGAGTCGACTAGCCCAGTGGACGGAGCACTACTTTGTGAGGTGCAGACCCATGGCGGATGGAGCACTACCTGTGTGACAGTGCAGACCCACATTACTCCTCCGTAGAGTACCTCTGTAGGCTACTAGGGGGTGTGCACTGCTGTGTTTGGGTGGCATACCCCAGAGGGAAGCACTACTGTGTTTGGGTGGCTGGCCCGCGGTACTCGACAGGAGGAGTACCTCAGCAGACTTAGGTTAGTGAGCAGTACCTCGGAGTCGTGACATGACCACTGTACACTCCCGAGATGGGGCTCTTCAGCAGTTACGGTTTTGATAATAAAAATCTCGGTTTGAGCTAAGTCTATGACCTTTGTGTTTCCTCATGATTGAGATGGGTTACTTGATAAATTAGGTATTTATGGGCATATACCTGGGTAGTGGTTATCTATTGATTTCATAATCCTTGTGTTTCCTCATGATTGAGATGGGTTACTTGATAACTTAGGTATATGTATGGGCATATACCTAAGTAGAGGTTATATGTTGAGATCTTCTTTGTGGTTATCCTTGTTGGTTTTAGTGAGACCTTGAGGGTCTCGGGGTCCCTACTGAGTATCGTTATACTCACCCCTACACGAGCTATGCCCACACCTCATTGTGTTGGTTGCAGACGACGAGCAGTGCTGACGGAGGCCAAGTGTTTGAGGACTGGATGGTACCCGGAGATGGACTACACGACGAGTCAGTATCCAGAGGTGGACTACACGACGAGTCAGTATCCGGAGGTGGAATTCACGGAGAGACGACACTCGGAGGAGGTTGACGGGCGAGAGCGTTGTCGAGGCTATCTGTACCTACCCTTCTGGTAGGACCCATGGTGGACGATCCAGGAGCTGCACTATCTGTACCTACACTTCAGGTAGGATCCGAGGAGGACACCCTAGGAGCCGCTTCTGTTCTTTCAGCTGTTGTCTTTTTTCTGTTGTACTTTGTTCAGTTGTAGTTGTACTTTCTGTTGGGTTTGTATTCTGGCCCATTTACCTTTCAGCACTTTATTTTGTACTTAGTGTTTTACTTCTGCTTGTACTCTGTGGTGTCTTGTTTACTTTCATAAAGGAAATGCCTTCCCATTTATCAGGATTTATGCCTTTGGTGCTAGTCGCCAGCCCCTGGCCTATGGAAGGCGGGCCTGGGGTACTCACGGAACGGGACCCGAGGACGGCTCGTGACAGGTTGGCACCTAAAAGTTCAAACTGACTCATGGATTTCTAAAAAATCAAAACAATCTGAATGTGTTTGCTCAGTTTTTAATATGTCACTTATTATTTTATCTAAAATTAATGCCAATTTTAAATAGACACTTTGAGTTATAATGGCCACACCATCCATCATATTATGGTGCAGTGGATTAAAAAATGTCTCAAATTACTTATATATCATTTTCCTAAAGTATCAAACAATATGAATGCATTTCTCAATTTTCAGAATACCAATTGTGTTTTTTTCTAAAATTTCATTTCAAACTAGAAACACGCACTATGAGTTGTACCGATTGCATCATACATCGGTTTGATGTGATACTACATCATACACTTCACAAATGACTTATGAATCATTTCACTAAATTTTCAAGACAATCTAAGCATGTTTTCTTAGTTTTTAGCGAGGGACACCTTTTGAACTAAAATGTCAATTTCAAACTGATGACAGACACTTTGAGTCATACTAGTCACACTGTGCATCATATTGACGTGTGGATTATTTTTACAATTCAAACAATGGCTCATTGATCATTTCCAAAAAAAATATAAAAACATTCGGAGTGCATTTTATTGGTTTTTAGTATGTCGTAGATTCTTTTTAATTAAATTATTGTCAATTATAAATAAAAATACACTCTGAGAGTCATACTAGTTACACTATGTGTCATATTGAGGTGCTTTAGACTCATAAAATTCACAAATGAGTCATGGATCATTGTCATAAAATATAAAAAACAATATGAATACATTGTCTTATTTTTTCATATGCACTTGATCTTTTACTAAAAATAATGTCAATTTTAAATAAAAAGAGACACTTTGAGTTATACCAATCACACTGTGCATCATATTGAGTTGAATATGATTCATACATGTCACAAATGTCATATAGATCATTATACCAATGTATAAAAACAATAAGAACGTTTTTTCTCAAATTTTTGCAATTTAGATATATTTTTTACTAAAATGTCATTTCAAACTGGAAACATGCATTATGATCCATATTGGTCACATCGGGAATTGGTTTGAGGTGAAAATACCTCATAAATGTCATAAATGACTTATACATCACTATCCAAAATTATCAAGACAATCCAAATCTGTTTTCTTGGTTTTTAGTGAGGGACACCTTTTGAACTAAAATGTCAATTTTAAACAGATAACATGCACTCTGAGTTTTACCAATCAAACTGTGCCTTGAATTGTGGTGTGGTTGATTTATACACATCACAAATGACTCATGGATAGATTTAATAGAGTATCCAAATAATATGAATTCATTTTCTCAGTTATCAGTATGTCGCTTATTCTTTTTCACTTAAAGTAATGTCAATTTTAAATAAAAAGACACATTTTGAGTCAAATCGGTCACACCATGCATCATATTAAGGTGTGATTGACTCATAAAAGTCCCAAATATCTCAAGGATCATTTTAATAAAATAGAAAAATTATAGAATTTTTTTTCTTAGTTTTTTGTATTCCTGTTGTGTTTTTTACTAAAATGGAATTTCAAACTGGAAACACACATTTTTAGTCATACCCGTTGTATCATGCATTAGTTTGATGTGAGTGTACTTCATACACATCAAAAATTACTTTTTAATCTCTGTTTGAAATTAAAAAAACAATATGAGCACATTTTTTTTGGTTTCTAGTGAGTGAAACGTTTTGAAAAAATTTATAAATTTTAAGTTGATAACAGAAACTTTTAGTCATCTCAGTCACACCATGCATCAGATTGATGTGTGGTTGATTCCTAAATTTTAAAAATGAATCATAGAACATTTTCCTAAAGTATAAAAACAATCAAAAGGCATTTTATAATTTTTTAGTATCTCATTTGTTCTTTTTTACTTAAATTAATTTCAATTTTAAATAAAAAGACACACTTTGAGTCATAGGGGTCACATCGCGCATCGTATTGAGGTGTGTATGACTCCTATAAAGCACAAATGATTCATAAATCATTTAACTAAAATAAAGAAAATGAATGAGTTTTCTTAGTTTGCAGTATACACTTGTTCTTTTTACTAAATTTATTCCAATTTAAAATAGACACTTTTAGTTATATCAGCCACATTGTGCATCATAATGAGGTGTGGTTGATTCCTACACATCAAAAATGAATTTTATATCATTTCCCTAATGTATTGAAATAATAAGAATTTTGTTTATTCATTTTTATCATGCCATATGTGTTTTTTTATTAAAATGTCATTTCAAACTGTATGCACACATTTTGGGTCATAAAGGTTTCACTGTGCATTATTATGACATGAGACTACTTCACAAACATCACAAATGAATTTTTAATCACTGTCCTAAAATATCAAGACATCCCGAGAATGTTTTCCTGGTCTTCAGTGAGAAAAACATTTGAAATTAAGTAGTAAAACATTTAATTTAGATTATGTTAATTTGGTAGAGAATAGATACTATTATGAGTAAAAACAAATTATATTAAAACAAATTTACCTAATCATAGAATTATATGTTGCAGCCTCAAATCACTATCTCTCATGAGCATGATAATATTTGAAAAAACCACACCCAACTCAAAAAAATGAATCCCCCTATATAAGAAAACAATTATTATGTGAGTAATATAAACAATAAGTAAATTGAAAATATATATGAAACAATCCACTAATCATATGGAAGTCACATCTTTATTAGTACATCTATATCATTTTCTGAATATGATTTTTTTATAGTCATAGTAGTATTGGAAAAATATAAATAGAAAAATTATTAATAAATATTTTAAATGAAACAGTAACTTTCTTTTAAAATACCTCTTCAAAAATGCTACTTTGTTCATATAAAATGATATCTCTCATTAATTTACTAACATAATAACCACAATATTTTCCAATGGTTTTATTCAAACACTGAAGAAACATTGAGAAGAATAAGTAATTTTTTTATATGTTTTTTGATAGTGAAATTCTATTATATATACCCTGATACTTATCCAGATTGATAACTTTTCTTGGTCCTTGTGATTATCCCCTATCCACATTTCTTGTTTTTCATGATATTAATGCACTACCATATCATAATATAATCCTTTTTAAAGGAAAACCTAAATTATATAACATGATTTTTATTTCTAAAATGTTGGATGCAGTGTATTACCATTTTACAAAAGCTGTCATGTGTTGTCAGATTGTTTGATATCCACGCATTTAATCTAGGAAATAAATTTTATGAGTATCCAAATTTACCATAATGAGAAAACAGTTCTGCCTAAAACACAAAAGGGAATAAGTAATAAACGAAATCAAAATATATTTTATATAATTCAATTGTAGAGTTTTACCCCTTCCTTGTTGTTATTATGAAGAGTTTATCATCCAAAAAAATTCATTCAGAAAATTTTAACAAGCCCACCTTATGTCATCCTTGTTGATGGAATCTATTTTTGGTTGTTCTATAGAGGATATGTGAGGAAGAATGAGTACAAAAAAAATTCATGGGGAAATAACTTTAATTATTTTTCATTTATACACCAACCAAAAATATGAAATGTATTTAGTCATGGTTTACATTGTATATTAGCTTTTGTAAAATAAAATCATGAAAACAAAACTCATGTATACATTTAAAAAAGATCCACCTATCCAATCATAGTCGTGGATTTCACTAACATTTTAAACACCAATGAATTCTTTAACTTCCTCTCTGTGCATATTTTCTTTAAAATCAACTATGTGAGTATAGCCATTTTTTAAGTTTGTATCTACATAAACCTTCAATGATAGTAAATTAAGATATAAAACATTCATGGTAAAGGTTCTTTTAGTAGATCTTTTTGATAAATTGGTCGATCCTTTAGATGTTTTTGAGCTAGTATTTAGTATAACACCTTCCTATTTTCTATATTTAAAAACATTTATTGGTTAAAATCTTTTTTAATTAATTTTTAAAGTTTTATATTTAAAAATAAATTATAAATGAATAACTCCTTATTGACATGTTTCCTTACTAGATGTGATAGCATTGTGGTAAATGTTCCAACATATTTTTCAACCTTAATAATATCTTCATCATTAATTAAAATAGGTAGCTTGATGCTTGTCTCATGGGATACACTAACAGACACTCTCACATGACATGTTGGATGTTTTCTATTGTGTGGACTATCTTCTTTGACATTGAACATCACAACCCTCGCTATAAGGAAATGGGTGGGTGTTGATAGATATAAATCACAATCATTATCAACCTATATAACATCAGTACAAGAAATGTATCTATGTCTATCTGATTCAAATTTCATAGAAAAGATTTTTAGAACATTGATAACCTCATCTTAGATAGCTCTTTGAGGGGAATGGGTCGCCTCAAAACTAGAGTGGGTGGGGTTATCTCTTCACATGATGGTTATTCTTGAGTTTTTTCTTTTATTCTCCCCCCCCCGTTTAAATTTTCTATCACCGAACTCTTCCATTGTAATTACTCTTCATGGTTAGCAATTATTTCCCTTATATGTTTCAATCTTCACTTTGATCCACCTTTTTCTTAAAATATATTCGAGCTGTCATCTGAAAACCGACACATCTGATACATCCATACTGTTTTGGCCACTTTAAGGCCACCGAAAGTAGTTTTTCATCCAGTACAGGTGTTTTTGATTCTTTTGAATATGTTAGATATAAAAAATTGGAAAATATTTTATCATTGTTATGTAATAGAATATTTAACAAAATTATTTTTTCATACTTAAACATGTTTCCCATACTTTTTGTGTGTTTTCATCTAATGGTATCCCATTGTTATTTACACATGAAACCTTCCATAGAACATGGTTTCATATGGAAGTAGATTTGGATTTGGAGTCATCAATCTTCATATAAAAAGAAGAACATAATTATGTAGTTGTTTCATGTCATTTAAAAGTATTACGGTAGATTTAAAATACGTACCAATTTTGATTCAAGTGAAGCGAATCCAATCCATACTTTACAGTAGGGGTATGTTGGTTTTTCTACCAATCCATTAATTTCAGAACTCAGTTTCTGTTTCATAATAAAAAAAATTCAATAAAATTTATAAATACATGTATCATCAAACAATGTATTACTAGTCACAATGTACCTAAAAAGTCACATCTATATGATAAGAAGTAAATGTGTCCCATGCTTTTTAGGTTATAAGGTGTGCATAGATAAGTGATGGGTGTCAGTTTGTTTTCCATTTTTCATCTCTAATATGATTTCTTATTAAAATTTTGAAAAAGACTCTATGAATCCTTCCATCAAACATTTATAAATATTCCTCAATCAAGTCATCTACTATAAATGTACTCTACAAGGGATAATTATGATTAAGTTAGTGATTTATTATTTTATTTTTTAGTAAAATTAAAAAATGATATCATAATGTTACTACAATATCTTTCCACATTAGTGACTAAAGTGTTGGTACAACATGGTGCCATGAATCTACGTCAATCAGCACACATTGTCAAGTGAAGATTCCAATATAACTACTAAACATGGCCTTGTTGGGGTTAGTAGCTAGTTGAGAGACCTATTGTGCCTTGTCTTGTAAGTACCAAAACAAGAAGAAGGTTGATGTTCCTCTACAATACAATTAGAATTAGGTTGAGAGACCTATTGGGCCTCAGTATGGGGAGTATCAGCATGTGCAGAAGGCTAATGTTCCTCTGCATTGTGATCTGCAACAGGTTGAGAGACCTATTGTGCCTTGGGATTTGGCGAACCACCACATATAGATGTCATTATCTACAAATGTTGTTTAACATTTTATATAGAAAACATAAATTTAGTAACAAAAAAATTATAACATGTGGTAACATGATGTATATTACAAAAAATATACATATGACTATTTTATTAAACTCACATTGTTTTAAAGGATGATGGGATTTGAACCCTTTATCGATTATCCAAATCCTTTCAGTGTTTTCTCCTCTGACATACAAAATGTCATCTCCATTGGGACTACTGTGAAATGATTGTGATGTACCAATGAAAGGGGCATCCTCATCTGAATTTTCAATTTACCCTTCAGTGATTTTTTTGATAACAGAGCAATTGACCACTTTTGGTTTGTGGGAACTAGAAGATAAAATACCTTTACTACCTATGACACCATTATAAATTGATCATCATTGTAACCTTCTTTACTAAAATCAACTTTAATGAGTCCCAATTCATCTATTTTAATATCACTCCTGTTATCAACCCACATTCATATAAAAATAATCACATATAATGTTATATAATCCAAATCCTATATTTTTTTCATGATCACAAAGTATGACATTTTTGCATAAATTGAATTTTTTCTTTAGTACTAGAAACATGCATCGCATCAGCCACTTGTGTAACTCCACTATTTTTCATGGTACTTTCTATATCATGTTCACTTGTATAGATAATATAACCATTAATTATATAACCTTTATAAGATAATACATAGAAACATGGTCCTCTAGTTATCCATTTAATCATTCTGAAATTGAATCCATATTTTCATCTGAATCCTTAAAATTATGGTCCTAAAAGCATCATATAAACTATTGATTATGTGTATGTAATATTCATCTTAAATACCTTGATGGATTAAAATTCCTAATAATTTCTTTTTGGGTTTAAAAACATGTGGAAACCTCCAAAATGTTATGAAAATCATAAATGTGATCCTTCACATGATCTATAAAATTGATTGTGACCACATCTCTTCTGGAAATTTCTTCACCTTCAATCCCCCCAGTGTGAAAATATTTCGGTAGACCAATGATTTCCACAATATAATGGTGTTCGATATATAATTAAATGTATTAATCAACAATATAGAACTCCAAAATACAACCCTCTGACTGACTTCAATTTACATACCCTTTAAAATTCATCATATACTGTTCAATGGGGTACATCCATCTATAGTGTACAGGACCACATAGTCGAATCTCTCTCACCGTGTGAACCATCAAATGAACCATAATATCAAAGAATTTTGGTTGAAAAAACATTTCCAATTCACATAATATGACAAATTTTTTTTCCATGGTCGATAATTTGGTCATGTCTATAACTTTTTTGCATATAGATTTGAATCATAAATAGATCTTGGTTATTATATAATGGAAATTGTTGGTAAAAATGAAACATAATTCTATAAGAATTATATCTTTCATCAAAACATGGAAATCTTGTGATTTCAAACCCTTTAACGTTAAATTAGTCAATGAAATGATGTTCTTGATATTTGATGTATACACCTAAGGAACATTTACGTCATTCAAGAAGTTAAAAAAATGATATATCTCCTACCTGGAAAGAGTGTAAGTATCTGGAACAAGAAAATTTCATTTTCACCCTTCAATAAAACCAAATCTTCTCTTATTCCCTTTTTAACCATGTCCAACCTAACCTTAATTCCATACTTTGTTTTCTAGGTTCATTTAGCAACCTATCGATCTCACTATCACAAATAATTTTTTTTTCAACATGCATAACATCAATAAAATTTCTAACATACACAAAATTTTAGTGTGGTAATTCAAAAAATGTTGATCTCTTTTTCCAACTAGTTTTCATATGGTTTTTTGAAAACAATTTACCAAAAATAGTATCCACATATTTTACTTTATCAAATAGTTGATCACCTGTTAGTGGATATAGTGATGTATGTTTTTCTAAACATCCACTGAATGATGTTTTCCAAGATCGGTACTTATTTCATCAGGGTAGAAATTTTTGATGTCCTAGAAAAATATTTTTTTTATGAATGTTCCAACCCAATTGATTGTGTAACTTGTTTTCAAATGGGACACCCTTGAGTTCCTTTAATTCTATATCCTGAAAAATTTATATAAACATTTAATTATTTTATCATCTCATAAAAAATGACCCTTGATATGAAATATTCATTCCTATATGAATAATATGACATAATACATGAATCCCACAATAATTTTAATTCCTAGGTCAATGTAGACAAATAAACATCAATATCATTAAATGATTGTTTTGGTCCTGATATAATAAGAAACAACATGATGTATTTTTTTTCATGCATAACCATGGTAGAAAGTTTTCATTTACCATCATACCTAGAAATGTACTGGGAGTGATTAATTTAAAACCCAAAGGATGTTCTCTATCTGTAGATAATTCAAGACTAAGGTTTCTATACTGATATCAAAATTCAGGATACTCATGATCAATTATCTTACACTAAGGAGTGATTTTTTGGTGATGTAGTTTCCCATAATTAATTATTGTCTCAGAATTCCACATCAATTACCCTATAGTCTTGGTTCCTAAACCTTGGAATTATTGGAAAGTACCATAAAAATTTCGTAGTACTTGATTCATCTTTCTTTTATTGGGAAGCACCACACTTTTAGAATTATTTTTGTGATTTGTGTTCCTTCAAAAAATTTATACAGTCATTCGAGTAGAGTTTTATTCTTTTAGATATTATACCTCTGGAGTGTAGAATTCATTTGGCTTTGTATATTCGGCTCAAGAGATCCTTCTCTCATAGAAGAATGTTTTTCAAGATAGAAAGTAATTTTGTAAAACTGGAATCAATCCATCCATTACATGCTTTAAAATTATACAGCTTCAGTATGGCTAAATATTCTATATATTTAGTGTAAGAAACAAACAATGGAATCTCTACACAACTCTTTAACTTCTCAAACAATTTCGGAAAATCATGATGTTCATCTTAAACTATACTTTTCATTTCTTTAATATGACATTCATCATCATTCAAAATTGTAATCACATCCTTGATATAGTCTTCTACATTTTCCACACTTATAATTATATGAGATGATTCATAAAATGCAGTGTTGTCCCATTCACTAGCTACATTCTCTTTTTTGTCATGTTTTTTTAGATTTTAGGACTTTGATCTATTTCATGAAAGATCAAGTTTTATTCAAACTCCTATGGACTAATTTTTCTTGAATAAAAATAGCGTAAACACAGAAAAAGGATTTTAGGAGGGTCATATACATGATCTTTTGAAAACATGATGAACTACTTCACTCCATATTTAAACTCATTTTTCCGATGATTGGTATCTAACCATTAATTATTCATATCGATCGTATTTTATTCATAAATATTAATATTTATAAAAAATAAACACACAAAAGGGAAATTGGAAATAAGGGGAACTCAAAATTTGAATGAAAGTTATTATTTAATTTTCATTACTATGACCCACTCATTTAGAAGCTAACACAGAACCACAAAGAAGAGTTAATTGTAAAGGACTCCCCTAATTTAAACCATGCAGGTGATGTTGGATGCAATGTAGTTTTAGGAGTTGCAATGGGGTTAAGCATTAATTAACCTTTTTTGGGAGTGAGTCCATGATGGATATCCTATGGGTTGGATAGAGTTAGTGATATTCCCTTGACATTGTGTTATTATCCACCAACTTTTATTCATTAATATAATTTAACAATTTAACTAATTCTATAAAAATTTTAACATAAAAAACTATCGAAAAACTATATTTTAGATTTCCTTCGACAATAATTTATAAAATCACACTTTGAATCCCATTAAAAACACAACCATTTAAAAAATCCTCATTAAAATAACACACCCTTTTTAAAATAAACCAGTTAGTTCCAAACACTCTTTCAAAAATACATGCATTCTTTGAAAATAATTAAACTTGTTAAAAATGAAATCCAACATTTCATGTTGGATTGATTCCAAAATTTACAAAAATGTTCTCTAATTTTTCATAATGAAATCAACCACATTTCAAACATTTGAAATTAAAAAAACCTTCTTACAAGGAAATACTCACAAATGGTTTCAAAAATTAATTCATTTTAAAATACCCTTTTAATTTCAAAACCAGAAATTCCATGTAAAAATAAAAATAGAAGAGAAACCATATTTAAAATATTTCCCAACCATTGAAATATTTTTCATTCCCTACCAAATTTGGATGAAAATAAACACACTCTATAAAATCTATTTTTCCATTCAAAAATATTATTTTCCTAACAAAAAACAAGATTTTAACTCCTAAAATAAGATATTACAGAAAAACATACATGTATTGGTACATAATACACTATTAAAGTTTAAATGATTGGGGAATATGGTATAAAAGTGAAATATGAGGTTAGTACAAAGATACAAAATCATGTAATCAATATATATCCCATAGAAAAATCAATATGGCTATATATAGTTCTATGAAGTGGAATACATACATAGACTGGGATTATACACAAGGAGAATATAATAGTTCAACTTCACATGATGGCCAATTATTTTGAAGATCTTATAATGGTTGATCTGAATATACATTTAATCAAATATCATTGGGAGTTATATAGGGTGTTTAAATCCACCATGTAATGGTGATAACTATTGTGATTCTTAGAAATCTCCAAATCATTATAAAAGTGATCTAAATCTTTAAAAACCCAAATCACTAAAAAAATATGGAATCCTCTGGGAAACATTTTTAATGACATGAATCATATATCAATGAATGGATATCATTGCATAAATCATTTTATATCATATAAAATCATTCATCATGAATTATTATTCAAAAACTTTCAATAATATCAAACATCATTAACAACATATTTACTTAATAGAGTTAAAGACTATGTGTTACACATAAGATCAAACATCATGAGCGACAACATATAAAAGGTCATAAAGATCCCAAAAATAACTTCCTCCATAGTTCTTATAATTACGCCTTATTTCCACATGATAAGCTAGGTTATCTAATAACTAATATGAAATAATGATATTCTATCTAAAGTACACTGATATTGAAACCCAATAATCGGTGATGGTAACCTTGGGATATCATCCAAGATTACATTACTGTGTTAAATCACAACCTAGGAAACTACCATGTCATATATTACATATATCAAAAGGATAATATCACTATCTAATGATGTATTAGTATCAATCCTACAAAATATATTCCTCACTATAGGTCAAATCGACATTATCAGTATTCACAAACAAGTTATAACCACTACCAGTAGGAGTCTCTAGCCACAAGGGTCTTTCTAGGAGGTATAATGGAATAATTAACCCATAATATAAAAACATTAGAAGAGGAAAATATGCCTCAAGTTTATATTTATGATTATTATTTTCTATTAAGATTACATGAATCATGATTACAAACCTATAATTTATCCTCTACTCTCAGTCATCTATCACACAAAAACATATTGATGTGGATTTTCAGTACTCTGGTTCTAAAGGGGATTACTTGAATGTTATAGGTTTATATAATCAAAAACTTTATCCATATCTAGTTATTTTTATAATACCAAATCACTACTAACACTTATTCCTAGAAATATTTTAGTACCATCTTTATGGAAGAACCTAATATCAAATCTACGCTCATTGTAGAGATCCATTCACTGAATCACATTGGTTCTTTATAGAAAAGTAGTCCTATTATAAAAATTGAGGTGCATTATATTGAGAAAAGTCACAGCTATTAAAATAACATATTGTATCTGTAATATAGTTATGGTGAATAGGAGTGGTAAAACCCAAATATAAAATCTAATATCTTAGTCCCTTCTCAAAATTCCATTATTATAGGAATATATTTATAATGGGGAATAATAATTTCTTTATCCACAAAACTGAGTAGAAGCTCAAACCCAAACTACGTTAGGATATTTTCATGGGTTGTTATAAATATCAACAAATGATTCACTACACCATGAATGGTTAATCTAATAAAACAATTACTATTCGATATATGGATCTTCAAATTAAATAGGTAGCATAACTATCAAACTTCCACAAATCCTCTATCATCTAATGATTAGGCTCTCTATGAAATATCAAGAGGTATCTATCACTGGATAACATATATAACATCTAGACTAAATATGAAAAAATAATATCAAACATCCATTTATATTATTTGGAACTTACTGTCTGGTGGTTGGGACGACAGGGGCAGTGGAAGTGGCGGTAAGGGCAACAATGGCGGTAATCGAAGTAAAAGGGTGGTGGTGTTGGAATCTATGGTAGGGACAATGCTGATGGCAGGTCTAGTGTGGATATTTGAGGTAGATACCGAGGTGGGGAAGTAGAGTTGGTGGTAGCAAAGAGGGGGAAAATAGAGGAGAAGGTTGGGGAGAAGATGGGCGTGGTAGTGGTGGAGGAGACAATGAGGATATTAGAGGTGGGAGCAGTAGATCAAGAGGTAGCATAGGTGAGGACGGGTGAAGAGGAGGCATAGGCAGGGTGGTGTAGGTGAAGGTTGTGGCAGAGGTGGTGGTGGAGGAGGTAGTGGCAGAGGTGGATGCGGAGGCAGCGTCAGACATCGACCTTCAAAAAATTGTGAGGGTCAAGCATCAAGTGAATATATCAATGTTCCATTCATAAAAATGAGATTTCCTTTATTCATGTTTCTTAGAAAGAGCTTATAAAGTAAATTTTAATCAGGTCTAAAATATAAAGGTGTATCTGAACATGGTCTCTGATCGGTTGAAATTAGGTTAATTCTCTATAATTGGTCGATTTATTCTTCTAGGGGGATCTAATCCATGGAATGGTTTGGATATTTAAAAAACATATCTGATATATGGGGTTTCTCTAAATAGAAATGTGTCTCTTATGGTCTCATGTTTTATCACGTCCTTTTCTCATCTGAACAATAGAAGATAAATGTATGGGGTTACGGGTCCATCTCTCTCAGGCATGGAATAATTCACATTCATGAATAGGATAGATCTTTTAATACATTAGAGTTAGGTAACACTTCTATATAGCTTTGGATCAAAGTTTCAAGTTTAAATTGGATACATTGGAATCCTAAAATAATTCATGATATTTATATTTCCATTGGGATTCCTATTAAATTGGATCGTGAGACTGAATTGGGTAGGTTTCGTCATTTCACACAGCTTCGGGATGATGTGGGTTTGTGTTCTTCTTTAGTGTAAATAGTTTTTTGTTTAAATGATGATGAGGATCTCAATCATAAAATTGATTATAAAAATTTTTCATGTTCCTCTTCAATATGAAACACCATTGGTCATGAAGTCTCAAATTTAAGAAGATCGATCATATGTTCCTTCTTCTATATTCACGGACATGAGGAAAAGGTGTGTTTTAAAATTTTGATGCAAAAAAAGCATGTTGGTGTGGATATTGCTTTGGGTTTGGCTAATGATACTATGATGGAATGGAAGAATCATGTGGCTTCAGATAAGTAAAATATGAATGGTAGTAACTATGGGTAGGATATGGAGAATACTTCTGGTAGTATTCTACAAGTTGCAGCTTCCTCTGGACTGCTGAGGAAAGAACCTCTTATTATTTTTCTACAACCTATAAATTCTCTAGCAGACTCTTCGGAATTGAATTCAGATAATAGTTCTAAGATGTTGGAATGTAATATTTTGGTGGGTCCTGAGGCTGACTCTCTGATTTTTTCAAAGAAATTTTTGAAGTCTATTCCTTCCAGGTGGGTGGAGGATGGGGATGGAACTGGTAAGAAGAAATTATGGTCAGAGATTAGTGTTGGGACTAAGAAGGAAGTTGATAAAACATATAATAAGGTTGGTAACAAGAAAATTATTGATTTGACTCCATCGTCTATCATGGTTAGTTTGGAGTTTCTTTAGCCTGATATTGAAGTGAAAATTGAGGCAGACTAAACTTTGAGGGTCATTAATGATTCCCTGAAGCAGTATCTCATTTCTGAGAGATATGAGCTAGAAGGGGATTAGCAGAAAACCAACACATGGAAATGAAGAAGGAATCTATAAAATAATGAAGGAGAATGTGGAAAAGATGATGTGTCTTATGGGCATGGACAACCATCTTATTACAAAGAGCTCACAATAGAGCAGATGAAATTAAAGGAAAAGTACTTTGTGCTTTTCAATCAGAAGGGCTCTCCATCAGAATGGGAGTCTGCTAATTCTTCTGATCATTACCGTGGGGGACTCTAGTTCTACTCCTTTGTAGTATTTTTCTTGTTGAGGACTCTCCTTTATTTATGATGTAATTTTGGTAGGAGTAGGTTCTCTGGACTCCAGAACCCTTCTGGTAAAATATATATTTCATTATTATTATAATTATAAATGAATAGTTTTATAAATAGTTTTATATAATTATAAATATATTTTTATATATATGTATATTAATATTTAATTATATATAATTAAAAAATTATAATTAATTCAGTTATTTTAATTTTATAATTATTTAAATACATACATATATATAGTTATAATAATAGTTATAAATAAATAATTTTTAAAATTATTTCTATATAATTAAAATTTTAATAGAAATATTTATTATTTATATGTATTTATTGTTTATATTTATTTATGTGGACATCATATGTTCATGGTTATAATATGAATGAATCATATAGGTGTTAGTTTAGAAATGAACATATTAATAATGATGAATACATAACATATGCATCTATGTGTCACCATAATATAGGTAATCGTAATAGTTAGAATATAAGTCACAATCATAACCACAAATAAACTTTATGATCATATATAATCAATTATACTCACGCATCAATTTATAGACATAAATAATTACAATAAATATATTATCTAATGATATATATATATATATTCATTAAAGACATATATTTATAAAAATATATAGTCATTTATTTATATGTATAATTATAAATAAATATACTTAAAAATTATTTATATATATTTATAAATATAATTAATATATTTATCATTTGTAAAAAATTATTATAAATTTAAAATTATTTAAATATATATATGGTTATAATTACAGTTATAAATAAATTATGAAAAGTATTTTTATATATAACAAAAAATTTATATTTATAAATATTATAAATATATTTATTATTTAAATATATTTATTGTAATTTTATAAGTTTTTATGAAAAAATAAGAACTTCATGGGTATAACATGAATGAATCATTTTACTAGTAATGTATAGATCATAAAAAATGAGTAATCAATATAGACAACATGAATAGTAAATGAGGATGTAATGTATAAATGAATATTCATGATACATAACATTTGAATTTAAATTATATTCATGCATCATTATATTTATTGAACAAATTCATTTGAAAAATGTATTTATTTAAATATATATTAATTTATTTACAATTATAATTATAAATATATATTTAAAAAGTAATTATATTTAATTATAAATACATAATTATAAATATAATAAATATATTTATTTTTTAGTTAAATTTATCGTAATATTATAATTATATAAACATATATTTATTTAATTATAATCTTATAAATACTTTCTTTAAACCATATAATTATTTGAAATAAAAAATATATATTATTTATAAAGATGATTTTTTTATTTAATGTATCCAAGCAAACATTATTTTTTAATATAAATATATTAATTTTATATAAATTAATAATATTTTCTATGAAAAACTTTTATCATTTCTTTTAATTAGTGTTGATAAAGTCCCTTTTATCATTGCTTTCAGCTTAGTGCTGATAAAATCCAATGCATCCCTTGCCCAGATCTATTGTAGTGTTGTGTCAAGACTTGATAACAAATCTCGTGCCTCCAGTTGACCGAATCACATCACCAAAGGAGGAACTTTAACACTTGTGTGGAACTTGATGGCGGTACTATCTGATGATCATTTGATATTGTTGGAATAGGAAAATAGAGACCACATGTGCTATTGCAAATGAAGAAGGACGTTTTGAGCCAAATCACTTGCCTGATACTATTGAAGTTTGCAGGAGAAGCACCATGTAACATCTTGTATTTAATCTAGGTATAGACGGTTATGTTTTCATGTCTAAATCCTTAAAGGAACTCAGGGCACGTGTCTACGCACCCAATTGGGAATCTATTTAAATTAATTAAATACTTCCTCGGGCCTTATATAAATTTTTATGTTTCACATTAGCACAATGTTTCGGATAAAAATAATTAAGAGGAATAATAGGATTAAAAATAAATCTTAAAGAAGTCAAAAATAATTTAAAAATGAGATAAAAATAAATAATAAAAATAATAATTGTTGGAGAGAAATTTAGAATAATAAAAATGGGGTAAACCCATTTTATTTAATTATTTTTATTTCTCCCTCTAATTTTATTTTATTATTTTGTCTATTTCTATTTTATTTTCCTTTTCTATTTTCCTTCTTTTGTTAATTTTTCCTTTTACTTTCCTTTTCCATTTTCTTTTTCTCTCTCCTTCTCTCTTCCTCATCCTCTCTTGTGTGGGCACACCTCCCCCAACTAGGTGGTGCACACCACCTTCCTCCTCCTTCAAGTGATTGATGCATCTTTTTCTCTCCTCTGATTTAGATATAGTCTATTGTGTTGTGAAGCTCTCGGTAAGGATATCCTCATGCACCACAAATCATTCGATCTTGTTCTAAATCTGTCATGAAATCTATCGCGGAAGGATTTTACCTGAAATTGGAGTTTTTATAAAATCATCTAATTTCTTATGTTTTTGGTCAAATCAAGGATGTCCACTAAGAATAGGATCCTCTATGAGTACATAGTATGAAATCTACTCTCTTTTCCTTTGTTTCATCACATCATTTAAATATCATGTCATTCCGCTCTTCAATACCTACCGACGATATCTATTTTTACAAATTTCAAATTAAATAAACTGCATTTCTTAACCTTTTCACATCTTTATGAGGTAATCTAACCAATTTAAATTGTTGCAACATAATTGGAAACCCCTTTTGGTGTGCCAACATTCTTTTCCTATTTTCCATTCGCCCCAAATTAATTAAATTATTTATTTCCCAAGTTTTGTGATATTTTTTGTTGAGTTTTAATTAAATTAATTATTTTGGATAATTTCGAACAGTGAGCCTTTGTTTGTGTTGGTTAATTATTGCCTAATTATTTTCATCCTTGTTTAAATATTAAACTACTGTGCCTAAAGAAAAGTAATATATGTTTTTTTAATGCTCTTGGTGATAAATTGTTTTGGCTATAAATGCTCCGTTTAAATGATCTCTTGTTGTGGTTGAGTTAGTTATACTACTTAGTTTCAATTATAAATAAAACTCTGGGATATTTTTTTCATGAAATATAATTATATTCTAGGAGGTGTGAGAATGAAGGTTCCCTATTAAGTACTCACGCTTGGACTCTTCGTTCTTGACTTATTACCTTTATTCGTTGGGGAGGATGTCTTAGGATTTTCAAGATGAGGACTTCCTGAGGCCTTCTATATACTTTTAGGTGACACCGGTTCCCAAAGGTACCATCGAGGACTGACCCATTGGAAAATTTTCTATTCCATGCCTCAGGTGATACTCAACCCCTTTAGTGTGAGATTAGGATGAACTCATAGTAAATCCATGCCTCAACTGATACATGGCCTTTAGAAGGATTGTCTTGGATATGGTCAGTGGTATTGGATTAATTGAAGGATGTACCATAGTGATACCTTTGGGATGGGATCAGACTCCAACTCTTAAACATTAACATAATAATCTTAATGATTCTTTGAAAGTGTTTATTTATGCATCATTTGCCTCATTTATAAATTTTGATACCTTTCTCGTGCTTGATGCACACTTTTTTGGCACATAAACCTTACCCTAGGCTAAAGTACAAGCTTGGGGTATTGTTCCGTTTGTGTCTTCCTTTTTATTTATAGACTTTTATATATATATGTGGGTATATATATATATATATATATATGCACCCCTCTTATTACAGGTACCTTATTAAGATTCTATGATTGGACCAAAGCATGTGATATGGGATGTGTACCGTTGATGACCTGGACCAAGATATATTTATTTTATTATGTTTATTTGATTGCTTAATTTTATTATATGTTTTCAAACTACTATTTTCTACATTACAAAATGGAAATTTTTAAACACTATGGGTGTCTCCCTACTGGGATTTTATCTCACCCCCTACTCGGGCGTTGTTTGCTACTTGAGTAGATGTTATGTTTGCAGGAAAGGATAACGGGAAGCATGATGCTTCTGGTTCTTGAGTGTGGATTGCTGCTTAGGATAGAGATTGGGGGTAGAGGACTTAGCATCTTCTCATGATGAAGTTGATTCACTTCATGTCATTTTCATTATATCTTTGATTGGATGCTTGTATTTCCGATTTTACGTACTCTCATTTTAGGATAGACCTCATATCATGACATCTTTGTGTATCTAGTTTATTTCTCAGTTTCCTCACTTATTTTATTTTTAGTTGGATTTATTTATTTTCTTGTACTGATGTTTGATTATTTATATGCTTCCTTTATTTGTTATAAACTAATTTTCTTCCGTTTTATATCACTTATTACCTATGAGGGCATAGTCTTCCCCACAGACATGCTAAAAGGCCCTCACTGGTAGTTATAAGCCTCTAGAATTTGGGAAGGTGTGCTTGAGGTCATGTGGCCAACCCATCATAGAGCACCCTTCCAGTGGCTTCTGGGATGGTGATGCTACAAAGTGGTATCAAAGGCGATATTTTTCCTTTGGTCTTACTATTTGGGTTAGATAGGAGACTAGGATAGATGGATTTGGAAATTACCCTTTGTTTGGACATAGAAAACCCATATACCAAGGAAAACTAAATTCCTAGGTTGGGATGTCAGTTATTGATTATTCTAATTATTGTTGATATGATTTCACCGTTGGGTGACACACTTGTTTTATGCTGTTATTAATATTGGTATTATTGAGATAATTATTTTTACCATTGAAAATCAATGATATGGGGGAAATGAATTTACAATAATCATATTAGGAATCATAGGATTAAAAATTCATGCATATTACCATGCCATATTTACTTTTAGCATGCATTTTCGTATTTATATGTGAGTGTTTTTGTGCCTAGTTGTAAAATATTGATGTTTCTATTTGTTAAATATAATGCTAAGTTAGTTTGTATGATGATAACTTTACCTTTACTAGGAAATAGGTGGTAGGCCTTGTTTTTGTGATCTTTTAAGTTTACATGTTCTTATCTAGACCCAAATCCTGGACCGAGCTACCTATTGTGTAGTGATAAGAGGTAGGCAATATACCTACCCTCTTTATTACACCATTAATGTATTCTTCTTCTGTTATGAAATCTTTCTAACGGATTGTGTTTGTATATTGTATACCAATGCCTCTGTGACATATTTTTTTCATGTATTAAGATATTGGAAATGATCACATTCTAGATATGGTGGGTCCCGAACCACCAGAGGTGCCTATTTTAGTTCCTCCTATAGTGTTAACTGTAGTACCTCCTGTGGCACAAATTCCTATCGATCTTATGATGGGCCTTGATGCTCAATTCATGGATACTCTCCTCATGTTTTTGTAGTCGGTCCAAAATATTACAGGACCTACCCCCTCTATGGTAGAGCTCCCATGGGACTTCATGCAACAACACCCACTCACCTTCTTGGGGAGTGGGGGTCCTCATGATACAATGTCATGGATAGAATCCATAAGTTCCATCTTTGACCGTCTTTAGATTATTCTTGAGTAAAGGATCAATCTTTCAGTTTATATTCTTCGTGACTCAACCAATCATTGGTGGGATGTTATATCTCAGGAGGATAACACCAGGTACATGTTTTGGTTATACTATTAGACATCTTTCTATGATCACTTATTTCTGTAAACTTTCAGAGATGACCATTCCAGTAAATTCTTATATCTTCTGCAGGGCTCTATAATAGTGTTAGAGTATTATATTTTTTTCACAGAGCTTTAGAGTTTTGCACCATCTTTCACTAGTGACACACAGACTACTGCGAGATGCTTTGAGGATGGACACAAATATACCATCTTCTCATAGGTGAACATATTTTATTTAGAAACTGTCATAGAGATCATAAATCAGCACTTATTTCAGAATGAAATGTCAGGGAAGCTAAACCTGTGAGCCAAGGTGGTTCGGTTCCAAGGCAGGTAAATAGTTCTTCCAATAATAAGAATCTTCATTTTGAAAGTGCACATGGAGAAAATCCTAACTAGGAAGCACATTTTATTAGTTCTGTCACATGTCATCCGTATGTTAGAGTTGGTTATAAGAATCCCCAATACGCAATAGACCTATTAGATTGTTGAGCTTGCGGAAAGATCAGTTATCTTCAGTGTTTCTACTATTCTCTATCATTAGAATCTAGTGGCAGAGGACTCTTAATAGCACTTTTGTCTGATATGGGATCTATGAATCCACTGTAGTTGGGAAGTTCTTTTTCCACCATCCGATCAGTCCAATGTAATGGTGGAGATAGTGGTCAAGGAAATCCAGTTCTAGACTATCAGTACCATTAGATAGGACCTACTAAAGCCAATCTATCAGAATCTGAGGGCTTCAGGTCTTATGTACGTTTTGCAATCAGCAACATAGGAACAAAGCATCAGACCATATATGGAAAGAGGTTTTATTCTAGTAGCCTCTACTTTAGTTTCTTCCCTTTTTGATATCAGTGTATGAAACTATTTTTTATTTGTTTTTCTGTTGAAATCCTTCATCTTATAATTGAGTATTATTTTGGTGTAATGTCTCTAGACACTTCACTAAGGTTCAGAATATAAGGAATATGTCATTGTCAAGAGTTCCCCCTTGAGATTGGTGGGTACTGTTTATTTTGAAATTTCTTCATCCTCGATATGTTTGGAATCGAATTATTTCATAGTATGAACTAAATTACTCCTTACTTAACTCAAGTGGATAGTTGTTCTCATCAGTTTTCCTTCGTATCCCCTAAGGGAAACACATATCTACACAAAGGAGAATGGGATATGAAGGCCGGTCGAGCTGGAAATAAATGTTTAGGTCTTGGAAGAGTAAAAAATCAATTAGCATGTCTCCTCATAAGCGATTAGGGAACACAACTAGTGGAATATTCTCCCATTGTGGATCATTTCAGGGATGTCTTCCCAGATGATTTCTCTAGCTTACCTCCCATGAGGGATGTGGAGTTCACTATCATGCTTGTTCCAAGTGTGGAACCAATGTCTATACCTCCTTATAGAATGGCACCTACCAAGCTACATGAACACAAAAAGTAGCTTGAAGACCTCAAGGATATGAGTTTTATTAGACCTAGCACATCACTGTGGGGTTCACCTGTTCTTTTCAACATGAAGGTATATAATATCTGTAGATTTTGCTGGTATTACTGTCGACTTAACTAGATTATGGTAAATAATCGATATCTATTGCCTCTTATAGACAACCAATTGAACCATATCTGAGGAGAAAAGGTTTTCTACAAATTTAATCGGTGGTTAGGATATCACCAGGTGCATGTGCAACCATCTAGCATAAGATGCATGGCGTTCTGAAGACGGTATGACTTGTATGAGTATCTGGTTATGCCATTCAGCCTCAAGAATGTTATGGAAGTCCTCATATATCGGATGAATCGTGGTTTTCACCCACACTATGATTCCTTTGTGGTTGTTTTTGTTTGTGAAGTCTTAGTGTATTAGTGTTCTAGACACCACCATGGAAACAATATTGAGATTGTGATGAGTACACTGAGAGAGAAGCAACTATATATAGAGATCATCAAATTCCACTTCTAGATTGATAAGGAGTACTTCTATGGTCATATAATATCTGAGGCAGAAATTTTACTTAGACCAGAAAAGGTGAGCATCGTAGATTCATGGGAGAAACCCAAAAAACGTTTTGATATATGAAATTCCATATGGATTTATGTCTATTACAGGTTTTTTATCCATGATTTCTCCCACTTAGCAGTACCTCTTAGAGCATTGACTAATAAGGGTATGTAATTTATCTAGTGAGATTCTTGTGAAAAAACATTTCCGGAGTTAAAGGAATGACTAACCATAGTGAAAATCCTAATTCTGCCTTAGGAAGTCATAATCTGTACTTTTTTACTATGATTCTTGAAGAACCAGACTAGGTGTAGTTTTGATGCAAGTCAATCGAGTTATGGCTTATGGATCCCACTAGCTGAGACCACATGAGTGGAACTATCCTACACATGACCTTGACTTAGAAATTGTGGTTCATTCTTTAGGCTGCAGGAGATACTACTTGTTGGTTGAGAGGTTCATTGTTTACATATATCACAATAGTTTGAAATATATCTCCACACTATGATACATGAATTTAAGGCAGTGTAGGTGGGTTGAATACATTTAGTCATTCAATTTTGATCTTTCTTATACCCTTGGTAAGTGCAATTACACAGCTAACACTATGATACATGATACATAGACACAAGTTGTCCAGGAAGCCAGTAGTGATTAGAAAATGATGGATCTTTTTTGAGATGCATCTGCAAGTACATGAACGGTGTGGGAAACTAGATTTAATAGCTCTTACAGTGAAATCCTCTCTTCGTGTGTGAGAATGTATGGGATAGTTTTCTAATCCATAGGGGCTCGTTTTGAGAGGATGTTTGACAAAAGAGAAACCTCCACCTAGTTAGGTTGTAAATGGAAGTGAAACACTACTTTATTATGGTTGTGTGTGGATAACTTCTGATATATTAGAATAGATGATGAAGGAATCTCACACCTTAGTTTGGGCAGTTCATCCTGGACTTACCGAGATGTACAGAGAAATGTGTCGTCAATATTAGTGGCTGAGTATGAAGAATATAGATAGCGGGTTTCATCACTCAGTGCTCCACCTGTATGCATGTGATGGAAGAGTACCAATGACCTACAGAACATCTACAGTCTCTATCAATTCCTGAGTGTAAATGGAATGACATCACAATGGATTTCACAACAGTGTTTTTGAGATCTCCTCGAGTCAACAATGTAGTGTGGGTGATTGCTGATAGGTTGACCAAAGTCATGCACTTACTTCCTATTTGGGGGACCTTTTCTATTGATGAGTTGGGAAGGTTGTATATCTAGGAGATAATGCGACTTCATGGCGTACCATGTTCTACTATCTCATACAGAGATGCTTGATTTACTTCATGGTTCCGAAAAGGGATGTAGAAAGCACTGGGTTTGAAGGTATTCTTGAGTACTACATATCACCCTCACATTGATTAGCAGTATGAACAGACCATATGAGTTTTAAAGGATATGCTACAAGCTTGTATCCTTGATTTTTTAGGTTCTTGAGAGAAATATATTCATATTTTTTATTTTAGCTATAATAACAACTTCAAGGCAAAAATTCAAATGGATCCATATGAGGCTCTCTATGGTTGATTGTGGCATTCACCATTATGCTGGATTGAAGTAGGTGAGGTAGGTCTATTGGGTCCTCAACTTGTTTAGGATACTAATGACTTGGTTCAATTGATTCAGAATCATATGAATAAAGGTCAGTATGGACAAAAAACATACACTTATTTTCACCAAATACCTCATTAGTGTGAGATGGTACATCAAGTCTTTCATCATATTTCACCAAGGTTGGGACATAGAGGATCAGGAGATAGGGGAAGTTATCACTGAGGTACGTTAGGTCATTCGAGATAATGGAAAGGGTCGGCATAGTGGTCGACCAGTTATTTCTACCTCAGAGATACTGCTCCATGCATGATTTCATTCATGTATCTGAGCTTCGACATTATCATCTAGACCCATCTCACTCTTTTTATCTAGATGAAATCGAGCTCAAAGTGGATTCATCTTTGGGTAGCATATGATCCATTACATCGACAATAGCCTGAGGGTTCTCCGAGGTAGGTCAGTTCCTCTAGTCTGGGTGTTATGTAAATACAAATGTGTTCAAGACAAAACCAGGGTGTGGGAGATTGATGTGCATGCTCAAGGGTCGGAGCTTTTCTCAGAAGACATTCCACTACCCTCAGAGGGGAAATTAGGGGAAAATTTGTCTTAAAGAGATGAGGTTGTAACATCATGACTTTAATGAAGGTACATAACATTACATTTTTATGTCCAAATCCATAAAGTAACTCAAGGCACATGTTAGCGCACCATGTTTCATGTCTCAGGTAGTTATTTAAATTAATTAAATATTTTATCAAGCCTTATGTAAATTTTTACATCATGTCTTAGTGAAACTTTTGGGATAAAAATAAATAAAATGAATAAAGTTATTAAAAATAAATTTTAAGGAGTTTAAAAGAATTTTAAAAGATGGTAAAAATCATTAATAAAAATAAAAATGGTAGGGGAGAAATTTAGATTAATTAAAATAAGGTAAAACCATTTTATTTAATTATTTTGATTTCACTCTCCAATATTATTTTATTATTTTAAATATATCATTTTAATTTTTTTCTCTATTTTCCCGTATTTTATTAATTTTCGTTTTCATTTCCTTTTCCATTTTCTTTTTTTTCTCTATCTCCCCCCTCTCTTGTGCGTGGAACACCTCCCCTACTATGTACTGTGAAACACCTTCCTCCTTCATCAGATGATCATTCAAGCCTTGTTTCTCCTTCGATTTCGACGTAGTTTGGTGTGCTATGAAACTCTTGGTAATTCAAACCTCACACATCATGAATCATTTGATCTCATTCTAAATTTGTCATGCAATCTTTCATAGAAGTATTTTACGCAAAATTGGTGTTTTTATAAAATCATCAGATTTATTCTATTTTAGGTTAAATCAAGGATCTCTGTTGAGAATAGAATCCTCTATGAGTACATGTTTTGGTTTCTACTCCATTTCCATTCATTTTGTTATGTCATTTAAATCGCATGTTTTGCCGCTCATCGATACCCACCATCGATGTCTATTTTTACCCATTCTAAATTAAATAAATTTCTTTTCTTAACCTTCACACCTTTGTGTGAGGCAATATATCCAATTTAAATTGTTGAAACATTGTTGGAAACCCCTTTGGGTGTTCCAAAGTTCTTGGCCTATTTTCTGTTAGCCCCAAATTAATTAATTACACATGTTTCATGATCTATTTTGTTGAGTTTTAATTAAATAAATTATTTTGGATAATTGTGAACAAAGAAACATTGGTTGCATTGGTTAATTATTGCCTAGTAATTTTCTTCCTTGTTCAATTATTATCCTGTTGTGCCTTTATAAAAGTAATAAGTGGGTTTTTATTACTTTCTCTTATAAATTGTTTTGGCTATAACTGCTCGGTTAAAATAATATTTTTTTGTGGCGAACTTACTTATACTATTTTGTAGAAATTATAAATGAAACTCTATGATATCTATTCTTTTAAATCTAATTAAATTCTGGGAGGTGAGAGAACATGGGTTCCGTATTAAGGACACTCATTTGGACTCTCCGTTCCTGATTAGTTATCTTTATCCGCCGGGTGGGAGATTTATTAGGCTTTCCTAGAAAAGAACTTCCACAGACCTTCTATAATATTTTGGGTGACAACAGTTCCCAAAGAGATTGTTGAGGATAGAACATTTGTAAAAGTGGCTATACCAATCCTCGGGTGATACTCAACCCCTTCAGTATGATATTGGGATGGACTCATGGTAAAGCCATGCCTTGAGCTATACTTGGTCATTCAAAGTATTTCCTTATACGAGCTCAGTTTTATTGGAATAACATAAGGATGTACTGTAGTGATACCTTTGAGACAAGTTCAGTCTCTTACTCTACAACATGAACAAAATAATAATAATGATATGTGTAAAGTGTTTATTTATGCAGCCTTTGTCTCCTTTGTAAATTTTGATACATTTCTAGTTCTTGAAGCACACTTTTGTTGACACATAAACTAGACCCCATGCTAAAGCACAATCATGGGGTATTGTTCCCTTTTTGTCTACCTTTTGATTTCTATAATATATATATATATATATATGAATCTTTATTATTAAAGGTTCCTTGTTCAAATTATTGGATGGGGATAAAGAAGGTGATATGGGACGAGTTCTATTGAGGACCCAGACCAAGATACTTTTATTTTATTATGTTTGTTAGATTGCTAACTTTTACCACATGTTGGAACAATACTATTGTCTATAGCACGAAATAGAATGGTTTAGACACTGTGGGAGTCAGCCTACTGGGATTTTATTGAACCCCCTACTTGATCACCATTTGGTACCTGAGTAGACTTTTTGTTCGTAGGTAGGGATAATGGGAAGCATGAAGCTTATGGTTCTTTAGTGTGTCTTGATGCTTAGGATAGAGCTTGGGGTTTGAGGATCGAGCTTCTACTCATGATGATGTTGTTTAACTTTGTATCATTTTCGTTATAGCTTTTATTTAATTTTTTTTTTCCTTTTTTGTGTACTCTCATTTTAGCATAGACATCATAGCATGAAATCATTTTGTATCTATTTTATTTATCTACTTCCGCACTTATTATATTTGTAGTTGCGGTTATTTATTTGCTTCAGCTAAAATTTGATTATTTATATTCTTCCACTATTTTTTCTAAACTATATTTATTACATTGTATATTACTTATTACCTATATGTACATAGTATTCCCCACATACATGTTAAAAGGCCCTAACTGCTAGTTGGAAGCCTCCAGCCTTTAGGAAGATACATTTGAGGTTATGTGGCCAACCCGGCTTGGAGCACCCTTCCTGTGGATTCTGGGAGATGGATGCTACACACCATCGATCGAGGAACCTATTGAATCAGAAGACCGACCAACCTCACCAACCACTTCTGAAGAATAAGCTCATAGAGGAGGCTTCCGGACTCAAATGCACTACTCGGGAACCACTATTGGAGAAGAGTCCATAAAAGGCCGAGGCCCATTCCATATATATATAATATATAAATATAATAAATATTTTATATAATAATAATAAGAATAATATAAAAATTTGTGTTACAACCATCAAAGGATGGCTCAAACATGCTAGAATAAAACATATAAATAAACAGCCTAGGGACTCAACCCCATGACCGACACCCCAAAATCCCCCCTCCCTGCCACCCAATTTCGTGGATGGGGAAATACTAATAATAATAATATATTATAACATATTTTCTTAATATATAAAAAAATATCAAACGTCACTGATGTTTGAGACCAAAAAAACAACCAAGGATCTGGGTGCACAGGCTCAACCTTACAAGGCCTAGAATTCTTCTATGTTGACCGGTGACTTATTTTTCGAAGGGGAAATTTCTTTTCTAAATATTTTAAATGACTAAATCCTCATTTATTTTTTTTCTCGAAGAAATATTGTTGATAAGTGTCTGATGAGTGGAAGATGATCACGAGAATGATGCTTCGTGATGTCTTGAAGTTTGTTGGTGGAGTGAAGATTAAGTTTATAGAGGATAAATATGTACAGTGACATACGTTCTACATAGATGTTAGGGATGATTTTTTAAGTAGTTACCATGATCATGAATTAATGAGGAGTATAATTTTTTTTTATTAAGATGAATATTGACAAGAATCAAAAAAATAGGAGAGGGGATTCTTCGAGAATCCACCATCCATCATTCACTTGGACACAAAAAGTTGGTAGGTAACTATCATGAAGGGAACGAAACATGATCCGGAGAAAGATATAGATGAAGGAGTTGAACTCACAAGATATGTCTTCTATTATCTTCCTTCTTAATTTTTGAATTTTTCTTTTCTATCCATGCATATCAAGCTAATTTTGGGGAATCAGGCGGGAATGTTTTAAAATTTCATATATGATGATTTTATTGTTGTAACTATTTTAGTGAAAATTAATTTCATTTTTCTCATTTTCATTTATTATGACTATCCTTTATACAATACATTATGAATTGATGAGATATGGTAGTGAATCATATTAATCATGAGAATATATTTTATTACTGAGAATAGAAAATATAGATCTCTCACTTCTCCATAATAAACAATTCAATCCCTAAATGCATACTGATTGATCATTAAAAATGTATAAAAATTGATATATATTGATCCATTGAAGGGATTTCTCTTTGTATCATCACCATTTCTCTTATAAATAATATATATTTTGGAAATATTATATAATAAATAAAATTCTTTTTAATCAATTCTTATCTATCTTATCTCACTAATCATGGACACTATTAATTTTCTCTCTCTAATTTTCATTCTTTTTTAGTCACTGCAATTTTATTCACACTTGGTTTTCATAAAATTCATTATATTTTTCCCTCAGTTTTTCTCTACTATTTTTTTTGTTTTTTGGTGAACACACCATTCAAATTCTTTAGTAAATTGACACCCCACTCACCATTATAATAATTATTGGAAGTAGTGATGATGTAAATTTTAAATTTTCATGAACCTTGATGATTTTTCTTCCAACAAGCTATCAAAGATAATATCAATTTAAAGGATTAAGAATATTGATTTGTTACACTAATTCATACAATGGGGATAAAATGAAATCAAATTAGAGTGTGAAAATAGGAAAAAACAACAAAAAAATCATAACATATAATCAATTTAAACATAAATGAAAAAATATCAGTGCTATAATAAATTCCTCATATGAAAAAATACATTTTTACATCAACTGATCACCCAATGGTATGAGAACATTTACAAAATTAATAGAAGAAAAAAAATCAGTGGATTTACTACTATCCTTGAACATCACCTCATCCCAAACTCTTATACCCATTGATCTTCACTAGAATAATCCACTTCACATCATATGCTCAAACTAAATATAGACATAAGGTCGACATATATACAAAAGTGACTATATAGGGTGTGATAAATACATCTCGGTAGGGCCTCATCAAGTTACCCTAGTATACACCACCATAAATGTTTATACATTATGAAATAATCTTTTCACACTAGTTCATCATACATTATGTGTTAATCGGTTCACTATCACTCCCTAAGGATTAGGTTATCATGTGACAACCATGTGGCCACAACACCTAATCATACCATCTTCAACACCATGCTAGAATCAAATTACTTCTTCATGATACCAAATATATATCATAGCATGTTCCTAATGTCTCAGGGTAGGGAATTTTACTAAACCACAACCCATACCTAAAGATTCAACATAGGTAGTACACTAAGTCATGCCTACTACCCAAAGTTGTAGGTTAGGGTCCAATATCCACATACTGCATCACCACATGTCCATACCTATCCCTCTCACTTAGAAATATATCACATTACATCCACCCCCTTCACATAGGATTGGGATTCAATCTAACCACTCCCCTCTATCATGGTGGGTATAATAGGAATAAGTTGGCCAATACCCCGTCACTCATGCTAGTCCATGCCAATACCTTCCCACTTTGGGCATGGATATACAAGTATCAATATACCTCATCACTCATGGTGGCCTATAATTTATAAAAAAACTAGGATCATATATCAATCATTTCTATCCTTCCAGTTCCTTCTCACTCAGGGAAGAGCCTTGCCTTAGGACCCATTATTATGTACACATACTCTGTGTCCCATCCCAAACACATTAAATAGAAATAGGTCACACAAACCATCCCAAAACTAACTATATTTTTGTTTTGGAGATGATCCACTTTATAATTTGATCCTTATATTGAACATGTCCGGATCACAATATCCAAACACACCAATCCACTCAATATCATCATCTCCCTCATCATGGAATCCACTAGGTTCCTTCAGACCCAACCTAGTTTTTTCCCACTAGAACTAAGCTATCTATAATATCCCATAACATTCTCACAACCCATAGTCTCTACCTAACCATGTCCTCAAAAGGCCATTCCACATTCTTGTCCAATTACTGCACCATAAAAATCACTCAGGTTCCATCTCATATCTCTCTCGGAAGATCTATGAACCCATCACATAGAGGAAAACCATCTCCATCACACCTCATTCATCCTTGAATGACTCACCCAACTTAAAACATAGATAAATCATCAATCCATAATTAGGATAGTGTCACTAATCTGATGTTATATTTACAACCATCTCACCCAACACTCCATGGCCTAAGTCTATCATTCATAACATAAAAGACCTGGGAAACTCTCTTGGGCTACCCACATCACGTATCACAATCTGAGACCCACATAAGATCTCCCTAATAAACATAATCAAAACCTTACTCCCTTGGATACGTAGTCAACGGGTGAATTGAAACAATGAAAGTGATAAGTATCACCTAACTCAATCCAAGGGGGGCCAACACAACCTTATCCTTTCCCTTAGGATATTCTTGGTCCCTATCCCTTTCACCTGGACCCTTGAAACATGAATAGAGATAAAAATTCATCAACAAATGGGTATATGATGTTTTTTCATAAAATGGTTATATTTAATGACTAGTAATTGATTGTGGTGGGTTTAATATAGTTTCACAATCTATTCACATTAAGCTCACTATTTTTTTCTAAAAATTTTTTATAGTATGGGCTTTTTGAGTTTGCTATACTTTTCACTCATGGATACTCCCAATGAATCTCACTTCCATAACAAACATGGGACTAATTTCTAATGGAAGGAATCCATTGGGGCTTCATACCCAAAGAAACTTAGGAACTCACATGGGTCGATAGGATGGGAGGTTATCTCATTTCACCCTTTTGGAAGGAATTATTGCCAACACTGAGAATCTATTATATATTTAATATGTGTTTTTGAATCTTTCCCAAATCCCAGTAAAAGAATAGTTACCATACATAAACTATCGGGTGTTAAATCCCTATACATGAAACACGGTGTTCTGTTAATGAAACCATCTAGTTTTATTAGAGGTTATCTAAATGTTTTCCTCTATTGATTAACAATAAGTAATTTCATGAGATTTTAATCCATATAACCAAAAAATTTGGATTTTTCTTCCATCCAAGAGGGTAGTTCATGTTTTAAAATAGGGATTGAATCTCTATGAGTCATCCTAAGTATCCCATGATGACAGGAATAAAAACCTAGGTAGTTCATTTGGGAATAATACATGTAGTTTAATGTCATGTGAAATGGAAACATACAATGTCATTTAAGGATTGGATATTAAGCTTGGGTGTAGCACCCCAAACACTTCATGGTATGTTTCTCTTAAATAAATTCTAGTTATAGCCTATATTTCATGAATCACTGAGCCTATATATAACAAAACATGGTTACTTATAGGAGATATCCATAACCTAACTATTAAAATTAAATTTTCCAACTCTGCGATTGGAATTTTATAAATCTGACAAACACGGTTGTGTTCAAGATGATATTTAGAGACTGATAGGATTGACATAATTTTCACTGAATAGTAACCTACCCTTATGAATAGTAACATACCCTTATGAATAGTAACTTACCCTTATGAATAGTAATATGACTCTTATGAATGGTATCTATACCATTGAGTGTGTAAATGAATTTAGGCACCTTAAAAATGAAGGTGAAAATTTTAGGTGTTTATATTTTTCAATTAAATAATGATTTTAATTAAATATTTAATTAATCATATTTAGAAAAAAAATTAAAAAATGGAATTTATTTTTGGAATCACACGTTGAAAAATGGTAAGGGTGAATTCTTGGGATTTTTCTGAAATACTTGAATTTTTTATCAATAATAAAATCCAATAATTCAGAATAAATGCTAAATAATGGATAAATAGAGTCATTGATGATGATATGATTATGTAAGACCAATTGGTTCTAATTTACATGTATATATTACTATTCATGGTCCTAGAATACTCACGATTGGTTGTCTTGAGAGGAAATAATACATTAATGATTAAAATATTAAGAAAACTCATCTCCCCTCCATTATATAAACCACCCCTCACCCCTTCTTCCTCACACACCACTCAGGCTTCAATACTTGCTTAAATCCCGCCAAATACTCTTCCCATGCCTTCTACCCACGTACAAGACCTTCTGGTCTCACTAAAAATCCAAAAACAAAGGCCTTAATGAGATTCTAAAGGAGGAGTACTCTAGAGGTGAACCTTCCTTCACTTTTCTTTCAATTTCTTTTACAAAGTTCCATTCTTTTGTTCTCTCTTCTCACCTCCCCTCATCCAAATGCCATGATAATTCCAGTACCTTAAATGTACTGAATTTTCATTGTGATAATGGAATATTTAATCATAATCTCTCTTTTCCCCTCCTTTTATACAATAAATGCAAACACCGTCTGAGATGTGTAAATTTATCACACACTAGGAAGACGGGTTTTCAATTTTCATTACTCTATTCAATAAAGTTAATGAAACCTTATCAATGGTTGAACCTGGTCATAATATATGTTTTTAATATTTATTAATTTTTTTAATCTTTACACATTCATAATATGGAATAATAATACAAAACAAGTTTATTGTGCACAAAACTGCCAAGCCAAATCTAAGTGTTTATTTTAACTCATCGAAGGAGTCATCCTCATGGTATATAATCAGAATCATTATAAGAACATTTATATCTCTTTAATTACACTAATAATGTATATTAACAATTCTGGTTGTATTAACCACATTTAGAATGAACTTCCATTAATGAAAACATGTAAACAAATCCTGAAACCAAGTAATAAAATGCTTCTAAAACAATAAAATTGAAACTCTTAAACCCATCAAAATGGCAATTAATTAATTAAGATAAATTTTATTTTTCAGGTCGTTAAGAACAAACAAGAACACCTTTGAGTGTAAGGTAAGGGATCCTCTCTCTCACTTTTGTTCAAGAATCTCCCCAATGTTGTGCCCATTTATTTTTAATTTCTAATGATGGGGTATGATTTTGAACCTCTCCCATATTTCCCTTGTGACAAATAAATAATGGAATACCCCTTTACCTGTCACACCCAGGATCCGCAATATGGCAATGAATTTTAATTTATTCTTATTCTATAATTTTTATTTGGTATTAAATTTGTTATGTCGAGATGCGTGATGGACTCAACTTGAGTTTTGCGTTGCTGATAAATGTGCATATTGACTTAGCAATGCCTGATAATTTATTTTAATTATTTTGGGTCTTGTTTTTAAATTTTCAGTTTGAACCGATTTATATATATATATACACACTTGGGTTGTTAGATGGTGCTCGGCTATGTGCGTGACCGTGCGTAGTGTCCATCCTTGGTAAGAAAATGTTTTTGAATTAAATTTGTTAGTTTTTTGAGAGCATGGCTAGGCGAGCGACCGCGTACGTGACCATGTGTGGTGTCTAACATTAATAAATAATATAATATTATTTTGTTATTATTAATTAGGAATTTTTTTATTCTTTTAAATTGCATTTATTTATTTTATTCATTTTATTTATTTATTTTTATTTCATTTTATTTATTTATTTTTATTTCATTTTATTTGTTTATTTTTATTTCATTTTATTTATATATTTTTATTTCATTTTAATTCATTTTTTTTCATTTCTTATTTTCTTTTCCTTCTCCCTCACTCACCCCTCTCCCACACCACATTTTTCCCCCTCCCCCTTCCTGGATCGCATCGCCCCTTCTTCCCCTAACCCTAGCCGCACCCTCCCCTATATCCTTGCCTCGCCGCCACGCCTCCCTCCTCAGGTGGACGGAGCTCGTGCTTCCCTTCTGCCTCGCACCACCGGCCGCTGCCGACCTCCCTCTCCCGTGACAGACTTCCAAGCGCCGACCCCTCTTGCCCGGCCTCCTCCTGCGCAGCCTGTTCTTCCGCCGCCTCCCTCCTCCCTTCCGGCTCACCTCACCTCGCACACCCCCTCGGAACCCCAGTGACCTTCCACTCTTCTTTGGCCGAAGATCCCCTCCATCTCCTTCTCCAGTGAAGCCTCTCCCCAGCGCCCCGACAAAGCACCTTTTGCATCGCCCAAGCACCTTCGTGCCGACCTGCATCACGCCGCACAACAGCGCCTTGCACCGAACTGCACCGTACAACCCTTCCCCTTCGCGTCGAGCATGTTTGGCCTCCTCCCTGCATGTTGTTGGTCGATGCCCTGCCCTCCCACGTCTGGAATCCTCCCCTTTATCGTGCTACCCCTCCAGCTGCGATCTTCCCTCCCTGCCCGCACGCCTCCAGCGCACCCCCTACTGGCCAGTCTACCTTCGATGGCCAGATCCCTCCTGGATGAGTCCCCTTAGCGCCACCGCACCCTCTCCACCTCGAGGTTCTTTTCTGTTCTCTTGTGATGCATATTTGGTGCGGTTTAAGATCCACAAAACATTTCGGAATTTCTTCACCCGAGGTGATTTCATGCTCTAACATTCTTAGATGATTTAATTTTTTTACTCAATTAATGTTTACATGTCCTATAGTTAAATCAGATGATTGTGAAATGTGTTCTGGAAATATTTTGGCATGCATGTGCGATAGAATTGGGTCTTCTTTGAGAAATGTTCATGTATTTTATAGGGTCTTGTTGTGGGAATTCTTGGAAACATTCAATTTATTATTTTAGGTGTGCAAAGTATGTTTTGGTAATAGTTTAATTTATATATGTGTTAAAAATGAATTTTTCTATAAAATAAATGGTTGTGTGTCCTGTGCATCGTATTGTAGTGTTTCTTGAAAAGAGTTTCAAGCCTTTTTTTGAAAGTGTGAAATATTTTCTAAAGCACTCAAGGTGAGAGTGTGTTAAAAATGTGGTTTGAAGGAAAAATGTATTATTTTGGAATGTTGAACTTATTGCGCACCTTTGAAGTTAAATTATAAATAGTTTGAGTAATGAAAAACATATTTTGGTATGGTTGTGCTTTGGATTCAGTTTTAAAGTGGTGTTTTTATATGAAATCGGGTGAGTTTTTGGTGAAAATTTTATAGTGCTAATTTGCAAGTGTTTCATAAATGGTTTTATTGATTTATTCAATTGCGTGTGTGGTGCGAAAGTGGTCTTAAAAAAGTTTATGTCTGTGTTTGATTTTTAAAGTGGCTTTTCCTACGTGAAATTGAGTGTGTCTTTAGAGCGAGGTCCGGTTTCGCATCTTGGGAATGTTTTATTATGTTTTGATTTATTTATTAAATTATCTTGTAGTGCGTTGGTCGTCGCATGGTGAGTTCATGTGGTTGACAACAAATGCCTACATATATATACATGGGTAGGAATGTATATATACATATCCTCCTTGAGCATGTTCCCTCATGGCGTGGGGAATATGTGCCTGGATCAAAGGATATATATATATATATATGAAAATGTATATGTGTGTAGGTGAAGTGGTCTCGGGCTGCCATTGTCAAAAGCTACGTGTCATTAGGTAGGTCCCCTACGCCTAAGCTTTTAATTTGAAATTCATAATTTCTTGATTGTTTTAAAAATATGTTTTACACTATGCTATATACACATGATATGAAATCTAATTGTGGTTTCTAGAAACCATTATGCCTTATATTGGAAAATTGAAACGTATTTCAAATCCGTTGGCCTTAAGTGACTTTTCTTGAAAAATTGATTTCTTAAGTGGTTTTGAATTGGTAAGGTGTATTTCCAAAGGTGTTTGGCCTTTTGGCCGGTTGATTGTAAAAGGTGTTCCCTTTATGTAATTAAGCCTGTTTGAAATCTTAAGAATGTTTTATGAAATAGAAAAAAACCTCTATTGAGGCCCATTCGGTACTTTATGATTTGATTTGCGAAAATAGAAAACCCCTTTTGAGTCATTCCCCAAAATTTGAAAATAAAATGTGATATAAGTGTTAATGAGCGGTTTGTGATATGTGCCTAGTGTAAAGGCTTGTGCGTGATTGTGTGATGTAAATAGGGGGAATTCACTTAAGTAGGGAGAGAAGTGGTGAGAGGTTGTATGAGTTTTAGATAAAGAAATTGTAATATACTTATTTGATTGCATGATAAAGAAAACTCACCACCATTTGAAATAGAGAACCATGGGAAACCCGGGTATCTAGGTGCGTGACCAGGACTAGTACGCTAGATGACACAGCAAAGGTTCGTCCCAGTTTGTCTAGCAGGATTGACGCAACAACACTAAAAAAACATATGAATTTCTGAGGGTCGTGGTCTTCTAAGCCATGTTTTCTGAGGGTCGTGGCCTTCTAAGCCACGTTTTCTGAGGGTCATGATCTTCTAAGCAACGTTTCACTGAGGTACGAGGTCTTTAGGTTCCCACTTGTTTTAGCTGCCTATAGGGATTACCCATAGTGCTCATTTGTAACATGCTGCTTGTGATGTAACTTCCTTTTCAGTTGTTTCATACCAGATGTCCTGTTTGTAAAAATCACATTTTATTCCAAACTGGTTTCTTTTCATTTTGAAATGTTAATGCACTCTTGGAACCTATTTTGAAAATGTATTAAGAGTGAAACGCTTTAATTGAAAATTAAAACTCTTTACTTGAATTTGAAAAGAAGGGAAGACATTATTTTATTATATCTTATTTTCAAACTGGCATACTTGGATTTCTTAATAAAGGAAGAGGCATAGGACGTGGTTATATTTTGGATTTCTTACTGAGCATCTAGGTGCTCATGCCTACTTTACTTTTCAGTTGCAGGTTTTAGTCTTGGATCCCTCTGGGGAGCGAGTGTGGTTGTCGTACCGTGGTGACCCACGAGGTCACCTGAGGTATGTCACGTTTCATTGTTTATTTCTTTCTCCGTTGTCACATTGTTTAGTTTATTTTCCTTTATTTATATGCTTGTTCAGTTTATGTTTATTTATCTTTGTCATGGGCCAAACCATTCCCAACTGGTTTTTTTATGCCCGGAACTAGTTTCCAGCCCGTAGGGATCTGGAACACCCTTCGGGCCATGTCGCGGACCGGGTCTGGTGCTGATTCGGATGACGATCCGGCCTGGTTCGTGAAAAAATTGTATCAGAGGTGCCCATGTTATTTGGGGTGTCAAGTAGCTTGATGATTAAGTGTTTCGGGACTCGAGAGGTAGGTGCCAGAAGGACTTCATGAACCCTTGCCTGTCCCAAGACTCGAGTTTCAAAGGGTAGTTCGGGATTTGAATTTTCTTCTTTGGATTGGTATGTGCGGATGAGGGGTGACAAGGGAAGTGATCCGATGTTACGCGATGATCCTGCTTGGAGTAGCGAACCATGTATGGCCCGAATGCACGGTTCAAGATGCTTCATGTGGTTGATGCTCACTTGGAGCATGGCCTGTTAAGTCATGTTACCGGGTTGGTGTAACCACTAGTCCCTTTTTTTGGATGTTTTAATGTGAGTTAGGTTTAACATTCATTTTGGTTGGTGTGAGTACATCTCAAAAATGAAAATGGATTTTTGTGAATGTGGTTTCAAATGGGAATGTGGTGTTAGAGTGGAAAAGTGGTTTTGAAATGGAAATTGTTTTCTTTTAACGAATGTGTGGTTTCAAAAGGGAAAATGGGAGGTTCTTTGGAAGTTGTTTTGGAATCTCATTAACACTTTTTGGAATGTGAATTGGAAAATGTTTTGGAAATTGGAAATGTATTTCTTTGATGATAAGTTACTTTTTCAAATTGGGTGGGAATTTTTGCTTTATGCTAAATGATCTATTTTGAAAATGAGAAGTGTCTTGAATTGACCCTTGGTATTCCTATGAGTGATCACATACATTTAGGTGAACATGTGGAATGTGGGGGAATTGGTGATGTGAGTGGATGGGTACTTGAGCTTGCACTGGATATGTATGTGCGAGACTTCATGCGATACCAATGGTGGATATTTAAGTTGTTTTGTTTTCTGAAAAATGGTTTTCAAAAAGGGTTTTTCAAATGTTTAGAAAAGTGAGCGAGAAATTGTTTAGCGTTCTCTTTTCATGTTGGGTATTCCTTTTCGTGAGTTCTTGGTTTTGACGTACTGAATTGTGGTTAGAATAGTGATTTGAGTTTGAGATTTTGTTTGTGATTGTGGTGTGGAATTTTGATTTGTGATGAGTTTTGATTCGAATTTGTGCCTCTTGTTTTTGTGTATGCTGCTAATAAAAGTCCCAGAAGTTTCTAGTGAGTCTCTTCTAGTTGTTGGTTATACCCAGACTCTTAGCGGGGTGGTGGAATTGAATTCTTTTCGGTTGTTGTCCATATTCCGTGGTGATCATGATCTATTGAAGGTAGAGAACTAGATTGGTGAAGTCGTTGGTGTTTTCAGGTTATTGGGAACTCTTAAAGCTAAGAGAGTCTGTGTTGGTTCAGGTCCGTTTGAAGGTGCAACTTGGGATTGGTAGAGGAGATAACCATAGTGTCGTTGCATGATGGTATGACTTGGAAGGTGTTTAGGACCACTCTCGTTTGATGGTTTATATTTTTGGAAGTGAAGGTAAGGGAAGTGACAAGGCTCGTGAGTGTCCAGCAAGGACAACGAATAGTGATGTCCTACGTTGGGCATCTCAAGATGTTGGTTTCCTTTTCTCTATAGATAACGTTGTGGAATCAGTTAAAGTTTCTCTTGTGTGGGGTCTTCATCTACTATTCAAGGACCGGTTCCCTTTGGTGTTTGGGATGGTTCCCCATTCTGTGAGAGCGAGCCATAGGAACCCATCTCAGACAAGTTTTCTTATCAATTCCATCTTCTATTAGTCGGGCCACTCTCTTGTTCGCTTCTTGTGTGGCCGGTTTGGGTACTTTAGGTCTCCTTATCGTCATCCATTAAAGACTTGTTGTCGGTGTGGCTATTTGGGAAACTTAGAGAGGTTCCGCTAGCGTCTTCTTCAGGAGGAGGATAGGAGAATGTCAGCTCCTGACTGCAGGGAAACAGATGCTTCAAGGCATCAGAGCTCCATCCACAGGTCTCGGAGTGAAGCCTTTCACGTAGTCAGGAATCGTTGGGTATGAGGCACCTTGGTCTAACTTTTGTCTCCAATGCTAAAATAGGGATGGTTTAAATTTCTCGGTTCAAGCTTCCTCGTCTTTGAAGGTTCTGTTTTTCTATAAGAGGTGCAAAGGTCTCTTTTTCTCATTGTGGTCTTTGTTCTTTTAATACACCACAATGGTTGTAAAAAGGCATGTTGATCTTGTTTTCTTGTAATTCCAGTAGGTGAACCTCCTCAAGTGTGACCTGTTTTGTTTTAGTGCATGCTCGTTTTGGAGTTGCTCATCTCTTGTGGAAGTGATGAGTCATGGTTAAGTTCGTTATTTGGTAGAATTCTTCTGTGGGTTTTCTCATGTCGCAGTGGTTTCTGGTTTGGGATTGAAAGTTCTCATGATGGTTTATACTGGTTGGTTTAAGCTAGTCAGTTCTTAAATGGTGGGGAGACTCACCATTAATCTTGTCGTGCCTTTTTTCGAGGTTTGGCCTTTGTCGTGCTTCCCTTGTGGATCAAGTTAGCAGTTCTAGAGTTAGTTCATGCTAAGAGTCTCAATGTCGGTTGTGCTAGTCGGGTTCTTGTGGTGGGGAGAACCCTCCTCTTTTCCTGATGGTTCTTCTCTTCTCAGTTTCCCTCAGAGTTGGTCGGGTGTGACCGATGGAGTGAAAAGTCATACCAAGTTCGTGATTTTGTTGGCCTCGTTCAATTTCAAACTTGATTTTGATTCCTCATTGGGATTAGTGACTTTATGGGGGTAGAAAGTGTCATGGTGGGGAGAATTGTCACACCCGGACTCCGCACTATGCCAATGACTTTTAATTTTATTCTTATTCTATAATTTTTATTTGGCATTAAATTTGTTATGTCGAGATGCGTGATGGACTCGACTTGAGTTTTGCGTTGCTGATAAATGTGCGTATTGACTTAGCAATGCCTGAAACTTTATTTTAATTATTTTGGGTCTTGTTTTTAAATTTACAGTTTGAATCGGTTTATATATATATATACACACTTGGGTTGTTATATGGCGTGCGGTTGTGTGCATGACCGTGCGTAGTGTCCAACCTTGGTAAGAAAATGTTTTTGAATTAAATTTGTTAGTTTTTTTAGAGCGTGGCTAGGCGAGCGACCGCGTACGTGACCATGTGTGGTGTCTAACATTAATAAATAATAAATTATTATTTTGTTATTATTAATTAGGAATTTGTTTATTCTTTCAAATTTCATTTATTTATTTTATTTCATTTTATTCATTTTATTTATTTATTTTTATTTAATTTTATTTATTTATTTTCATTTCATTTTATTTTTTATTTTTATTTCATTTTAATTCATTTTTTTCTTTTCTTCTGTTCTTTTCCTTCTCCCTCACTCACCCCTCTCCCACCCCGCATTTTTCCCCTCCCCCTTCCTGGATCGCATCTCCCCTTTTTCCTCTAACCCTAGCAGCACCCTCCCCATCTCCTTGCCTTGCCGCCACGCCTCCCTCCTCAGGCGGACAGAGCCCGCACCACCCTTTTGCCTCGCACCACCGGCCGCCGCTGACCTCCCTCTCCCGTGCCAGACTTCCCAGCACCGACCCCTCTTGCCTGGCCTCCTCCTGCGCAACCTGTTCTTGCATCGCCTCCCTCCTCCCTTCCGGCTCACCTCGCGTCTCACACCCCCCTCCCCCCCGGAACCCTAGTGCCCTTCCTCTCTTCTTTGGCCAAAGCTCCCCTCCGTCTCCCTCTCCGGCGAAGCCTCCCCCAGTGCCCCAACAAAGCACCTTTTGCACCGCCCTAGCGCCTTCGTGCCGACCTGCATCACACCGCACAACAGTGCCTCGCACCGAACCACGCCATAAAACCCTTCCACTTCGTGTCGATCCTTCTTAGCCTCCTCCCTGTGCACTGTTGGTCAGTGCCCTGACCTCCCACATCTAGAAGCCTCCCATTCATCGTGCTACCCTGCCAGCCGCGATCTTCCCTCCCTGCCCACATGCCTCCGGCGCACCCCCTACTAGCCAGTCCACCTCCGACGACCAGATCCCTCCTGGCTGAGTCCCCTTATCACCGCCACACCCTCTCCACCTCGAGGTTCTTTTCGGTTCACTTGTGATGCATATTTGGTGCGTTTGAAGATCCGTAAAAGATTTGGGAATTTCTTCACCCAAGGTGATATCATGCCCTAACATTCTTAGATGATTTAATTTGTTTACTCAATTAATGTTTACATGTCCTATAGTTAAATCGGTTGATTGTGAAATGTGTTCTGGAAATATTTTGGCATGAATGTGCGATGGAATTGGGTCTTCTTTGAGAAATGGTCATGTATTTCATAGGGTCTTATTGTGGGAATTCTTGGAAACATTTAATTAATTATTTTAGGTGTGCAAAGTATGTTTTGGTAATAGTTTAATTTGTATATGTGTTAAAAATTAATTTTTCTACAAAATAAGTGGTTGTGTGTCCTACGCATCGTATTGTAGTGTTTCTTGAAAACATTTTCAAGACTTTTTTTGAAAGTGTGAAATATTTTCTAAAGCACTCAAGGTGCGAGTGTGTTAAAAATGTGGTTTAAAGAAAAATGTATTATTTTGGCATGTTGAACTTATTGCGCACCTTTAAAGTTAAATTATAAATAGTTTGAGTAATGAAAAACATATTTTGGTATGGTTTTGCTTTGGATTCAGTTTTAAAGTGGTGTTTTTATATGAAATCGGGTGAGTTTTTGGTGAAAATTTTATAGTGCTAATTTTCAAGTGTTTCATAAATGGTTTTATTGATTTATTCAATTGCGTGTGTGGTGCGAAAGTGGTCTTCAAAAAGATTAAGTCTTCATTTTATTTTTAAAGTGGCTTTTCCTACGTGAAATTGAGTGTGTCTTTGGAGAGAGGTCCGGTTTCACATCTTGGGAATGTTTTATTATGTTTTGATTTATTTATTAAATTATCTTGTAGTGTGTTGGTCGTCGCATGGTGAGTTCGTGTGGTTGAAAACAAACGCCTACATATATATACATGGGTAGGCATGTATATATACATATCCACCTTGTGCATGTTCCCTCATGGCGTGAAGAATATGTGCCTGGATCAAAGGATATATATATATATATATATATATATATATGAAAATGTATATGTGTGTAGGTGAAGCGGTCTCGGGCTGCCATTGTCAAAAGCTGCGTGTCTTGAGGTAGGTCCCCTACGCCTAAGCTTTTAATTTGAAGTTCATAATTGCTTGATTGTTTTAAAAATATGTTTTACACTATAATATATACACATGCTATGGAATCAGATTGCGGTTGCTAGAAACCATTATGCCTTGTATTGGAAAATTGAAATGTATTTCAAATCTGTTGGCCTTAAGTGAATTTTCTTGAAAAATTGATTTCTTAAGTGGTTTTGAATTGGTAAGGTGTATTTCCAAAGGTGTTTGGCATTTTGGCCGGTTGATTGTAAAAGGTGTTCCCTTTATGTAATTAAGCCTGTTTGACATCTTAAGAATGTTTTATGAAATAGAAAAAAAAAACCTATATTTAGGCCCGTTCGGCACATTAAGATTTGGTTTGCGAAAATAGAAAACCCCTTTTGAGTCATTCCCCTAAAATTGAAAATAAAATGTGATGCAATTGTTAATGAGCGGTTTGTGATATGTGCATAGTGTAAAGGCTTGCGCGTGATTGTGTGATGTAAAGAGGGGGAATGCACTTAAGTAGGGAGAGCGGTGGTGAGAGGTTGTATGAGTTTTAGATAAAGAAAGTGTAATGTACTTATTTGATTGCTTGATAAAGAAAACTCACCACCATTTGAAATAGAGCACCATGGGAAACCCGGGTATCTAGGTGGGTGACCAGGACTAGTACGCTAGATGACACGGAAAAGGTTCGTCCCAGTTTTTCTAGTAGGATTGACGCAACAACGCTAACTAAACATATGAATTTCTGAGGGTCGTGGTCTTCTAAGCCATTTTTTCTGAGGGTTGTGGCCTTCTAAGCCACATTTTCTGAGGGTCGTGGTCTTCTAAGCCACGTTTCACTAAGGTAAAAGGTCTTTAGGTTCCCACTTGTTCTAGCTGCCTATAGGGATTACCCATAGTGATCATTTGTAACATGATTCTTGTGATGTAACTTCCTTTTCATTAGTTTCATACATGATGTATTGTTTGTAAAAATCACATTTTATTCCAAACTGGTTTCTTTTCATTTTGAAATGTTAATGCACAATTGGAACCTATTTTGAAAATGTTGTAAGAGTGAAATGCTTTATTTGAAAATGAAAACTCATTACTTGAATTTGAAAATAAGGGAAGACATTATTTTATTATAACTTATTTTGAAACTGGCATACATGGATTTCTTAATAATGGCGGAGGCATAGGATGTTGTTATATTTTGGATTTCCTACTAAGCATCTAGGTGCTCACGCCTACTTTACTTTTCAGTTGCAGGTTTCAGTCTTGGATCCCTCTTGGGAGCGAGTGTGGTTGTCGTACCGTGGTGACCCATGGGGTCACCTGAGGTATGTCATGTTTCATTGTTTATTTCTTTCTCCATTGCCACATTGTTCAGTTTATTTTCCTTTATTTATCTGCTTGTTCAATTTATGTTTATTTATCATTGTCATGGGTCAAACCGTTCCCAACTGGTTTGTTTTGATGCCCGGCACTAGTTGCCAGCCCATAGGGATCGGGAACGCCCTTCAGGCCATGTCGTGGACCGGGTCGGGTGCCGAGTCGGATGACGATCCGGCCTGGTTCGTGACATTACCTCTCATTAAGCACTCTGAATAACACTCATTACCATGCTGAAATGTTTGTAAGGTGTTTCTCATCTCACTTTCATTTCTGTGATATTTTCATTGTTCGTCACTTATTTCTTGTATATGGTATATGTGTACTGACATTTGACATATAATAACATGATTCTATTTATATTCATGTTATTCAATGATTCATTTGAGGGTTATTAGGTTCTGGTCATATGATTTGTTCGATTAAATTGTGGTAAGAGACTTTGTCTCAACTACTATTTTGTTGTGAAAAACTTTGTATTGTGCACCTAATAATCCTTATGTGGTGTACCTAATACCCATTTGAGATCACTTTTCATTTTAAATTATATTTATATTAAATATCCATAGTCTCATATCTTGGATATGTTTTTTGTCTAAACCATATACCGTTTTACATAGGGTGTTTATTTGGAATGTTATTATGGAAATATTGATGACTCTGTATACTCTACTCTATATGGATATTTAAAAGGCATATCGCTCTTGTATTGAATCAATGTATAATAAATGATTTATAAATTCAGTGTCAGTTGGGGCCCACTATATCCCCTTGATGCATCTTTATGTCTTAAGAGACAAATCAGTGGGTGACAAATCCATCGAGTTTGTTTCCAAAAATCAGACGGGATTCTACCCATAGAACTAAACTGTTTTTATGGTATTATGGTTTCATGTGGCAGATACATGACTTCCAATTAATAATCATTCTTTTTATACATTATCAGTTATTATTATTATCCATGAGTATTTCACTATGACAAAATCTATGGATGTAGTCTCATTCTCAGTTTATTAATGGCATTAGTTATTCATTTATTCACTATACAATATTGGTTATGTCAGATTGATTTTGATTCACTTATTATTTTACTCATGCTTTCGATATTTCTAGACCTTATTGAGCATTTTAGATCACCCCTTTCATTGTTTACCTCCAACAGGTGATGAAGAGAAGGTCATTTTTTGAGTTTATGTGGTTTCAGTTTTTAGTTTTGTTATGTATTATATCTTGTAACCTTTTTCAATGTAATTTTTGATACATAAATGTATCTAGTTTTCTCAAGACTACTAAACCGATCCTTCCTTTGGGATTTTTCATTCCTTCTAACCATGAAAATATCCCATGTAATGAACCAGCTTCAGCCTGGAGGGGTCGGGGTGTTACGACTAGTATCAGAGGAAGTTCAGTAGAAAACTTTCAAATTAGAGTAGGAAATGTATAGAAGGGAACAAAGCCCTAAGGTAGTATTTGAGGATAAATGTACAAGAAAGTCCTTGTATTTTGGTAAGAAATATATTATGTGGATATTTTAAGAAATATGTCCATGTATGGGTACGAGCTGGTAGAGGCAGCTTTGGCACATATATATCTGGGGGTAAAACCCTAAAACACCGCTTTGAGCTAGACTCGAATGGTAACTGGTGCATGACAGTGGGGCTTTCTACACTCTTGGATACAACACTCCTAGGGGATATTCTTAGGATAATTTACATTTTCGTTACAAGCGACTATGAAGAAGTTTAATGTAAATTTTTCCTCAAAGAAACCATGTTTATAAGATTATCTATTCATTGAATTTCAATATATTTTGAGTTATTTTGAATTTGAGATTCATAAACTAATCTATTATACCCAATTATTTAGAAATGGCATCTAATGGAAGAAGGGGAATCAATACTCGTGGGCAAGGTATGGAACTTCCTACTGAGTAATTCAACACAGTCAATGTTGGAGCAGGTCAAATCATGACCTTATTGGGACGACTTACCCAGGTTGTAAAGAATAACCATTACACACCTGTGTTGGATCATTTCAAGTGACAAAAGCCCCCATATTTTAGCAGGACTACTATCCCAGTGGTTTCTAAGCAATGGATCAAGTCCCTTGAAAATAAATTACTAGAATTAAGATGCAATGAAAATGAAAAGGTAGAACTGGATGTATATTGTCTCAAGGTTGATACAGATCAATAGTGGTCCCAAATTCAGAATACCATGGAGGAAGGAGAAATAGATGATATGGAATGGAAGAATTTTATGGAAATTTTTTTCAAAAAATATTTCCCTCATGAGAAAAGAACTGAAATGAAGAGGAAATTCCTTAGCCTAAAATAAAGAGAAGAAGACAGTATTGTAGAGTATGAGGCTACATTCACAAGGCTATCCAGGTATTCCATATATTACGTACGTGAATCAACAAACAATATTGATCATTTCTTCGAAGGTCTTAATCCAAGTCTTCGAAGGGAACTGGCTTCTCAATCATTTTAATCATATGATGAAATTGTATCAAGTGCCATCAAAACGGAGATGGAATTTTCTATATCAAATATTTTCAAAGGAAACCAAGATAAAAAGTGGTACCCTGATAACGATGGAAAAGGAGAAGCACCAATGAAGAGAAAGGGAACAATGTTTTTCCCATTATGTGAGAACTGTGGAAAGAATCATCTTGGGAAATGCTTGAAAGGAATGAGAGTCTACTATTACTACGAAGAAAAGGGTCATTGATCAGATGAATCCAGGGGGAGGAAACAATTCAATAATATTTAATGCTACAATTTCAGAGAGATGGGACACTATGCAAATGAGTTTCCTAAGTGCAAAGGAAACATGCCTTTGAAAAATCAAAGATAACAAGGGAGAGCCTATGTGATTACAGCCACGGAGGTTGAAATTCCTAATGATGTGGTGGAAGGTACTTTAACTATTGCCTCAATCATAGACAACACTTTATTTGATTCTGAATCATCGCATTCATTTATATCTTCTTAGTTTTCCTAGAAAAATAGATATGTCCAATTTTATTTAATAAAGGAGTTGTCAGTCAAAAATCCCAGGGGATGTATCATTGCTACAAAGGCATATCGAATAGTCCCCATCTAGACACCAAAACGTGCTTTAGTTGCTAACCTTCTCATCATACCAATGTTTGAATTTGATATAATTCTCATTATGGATTGGCTTCCAAATTATGACATGAAGATTTACTGTAAGAAGAAGGAAGATAATTTTTTTGAAAATGATGTAGAATCCCTTGTCATTAGGGCAGAAACATCTCCAACTGATTCTTATATAGAACCACCCCCAGTAGCTCTACTGAATGAAATACTTGGAGTGGAATATAAACCTATATCTATGGGTAAGGAATGAAATCTTCAAATTGAATATGTGCACATATTGAAAGTGTACATTGATGTATTTCCAGAGTATTTACCTGGACATCCTCTAGAGCGGGAAGTTGAGTTCTCTATTGATTTAATTCCTGATGCAAGACCTATATCAAAGGCTTCCTATAGAATGACTACTGTGGAATTAGTAGAGATAAAGATAAAACTAGAGGATTTGAGTGAAAAAATGATTTATTCAACCTATTGTTTCTCTATGGGGATTCCCTGTCCTCTTTGTCAAAAAGAAAGATGGATCCGTGAGTCTATGCATTGATTATAGAAAAATCAGTGCTATTACAATAAACAATAACTATCATCTGCCCTGTATTGAAGATTTATTTGATCAACTTCATGGAGATCAATACATTTCGAATATTGAACTTCAATACAAATATCATTAGTTGCATGTGAGTAAGGAATATATTTATAAGACCCCATTTCGGACACGGTATGCGCATTACGAGTGTGTTCAGTGATCCCTTTTGGACTGAAAAATGAACCCTATGTTGTCATGGATTTAATGAATATAGTTTTCAAGGAATATCTTGATTACTTTTTTGTGTTATTCATCAATGATATCCTCGTATACTCAAAAATATATGGATACCATTAGAATCACTTACGGGTGATTATGAGAACTCTTAGAAGAAATAAATTATATGGGAAGTGTAGAAAGTGTGAATTCTGGATTTAATTAGTTTATTTTCTAGGCCTTATTGTCTCTAAGGATGGAATCATAGTTGATTCTACAAAGACAAAGGCAATCCAAGATTGGCCCACGCCAACAAACATAATTGAGGTATGCAGATTTATTGGCTTAACAGCTTACTATCAGCGTTTTGTTAAGAATTTTTCCGGATTGGCTAACCTACTAACCAAGCTCCCATGTAAAGGAGTTAAGTTTGTGTGGAAAAAAGAATATATAGAATTCTTTGAAGAATTGAAAAGAAGATTGGTCAATGCTCCAATTTTGACTCTTCTATCAGGAAGTGATGGATTTGTAATATACAGTGATGCCTCAAAGAATGGACTGGGATGCATCCTAATGAAAAATGATAAATTTATTTCTTATGCATCAAGACAGTTGAAGACACATGAGATAAATTATCCAACTCATGATCTTGAATTATAAGCTGTAATATTTTCTTTGAAAATATGGAGGAATTATCTTTACGGAGAGATATGTGAGATTTATACAGACCACAAGAGTTTGGAATACATTTTAACACAAAAAGAACTCAACATGAGGAAAAAAATATGGCTCGAGTTACTCAAAGATTATGATTGTTCAATACACGACAACCTAGGAAAGGCAAATAAGGTGGAAGATGCATTAAGCCGTAAAGATCATGGCCTTCTGACTCAAATGAGGTTTGAAAGAGATCCTATATTCATGGATCTACTGTAGATGGATATGGTAATTGTTATGGAATGGGAAACATCACTCCCTTTTCAAATTATTGTTAAAAAATATTTATTAGATAAGATAAAAAGCACTCAATTTGATGATGAGAATCTGCATAAGAAAATTAATGTTGTCAAGGATGGGAGATGGGCTAACTTCGTGTATGAAGGAGTTCTGAAATTTGGGAAGAGGTTATGTGTTCCATAAGTACCTGAGATAAAGAGAGAACTATTAGATGATTCCCATAGCTCAAATATACCTATACACCTAGTTATCACCAAGATTTATAGAGATCTGAAGGAATATTTTTTGCAGGATAATTTGAAGTGAGAAATTTCTGACTATGTGTCAAGATGTCTAGTTTTTCAACAAGTGAAGGTTGAGAGACAAAATCCCAAAGGAGTGAGGAAACCTCTAACTATTCTTATGTGGAGTGGGATAACATTACAATGGATTTTATCACTGGATGATCGAGGACACCTAGAAAGAATGATTCAATATGGGTAATTGTTTATCGTCTCACAAAATCAGAACATTTTCTTCCTATAAGAGAGGAATTACCACTTGAGAGCCTGGAAAGACTATATATTAATGAAATTTTAAGACTCCATGGTGCACGTATATCAATTGAATCTGATTGAGATCCCCTATTTACAACAAAATTCTGGAAAAGTTTCACGAAGGCTTTGAATACTGAGCTTCGTATGAGTACTGCTTATCACCCCCAAACTGATAGATAGTCTAAAAGGACTATTCAAACTCTAAAAGACAAGTTGAGGTCATGCTCTCTTGACTTACAAGGTATGTGGGATCAATACATTCTTTTGGTGGAATTTTCCTACAACAATGGTTTCCATTCTAGTATTCAAATGGCTCCATATGAAGCATTATATGGAAAGAGATGTCGAACTCCAACATGTTGGGATGAAGTTGGTGAGAGGAAGCTTATAGGCCCATAAATTATTGAAGAGACCATGAAAAAGGTAATGAAAATATAAGCCCATACTAAATCATCCCAAAGTAGGTAGAAGAGTTATGCTGACAACCAGAGAAAAGAATTGGAATACCAAGTGGGAGATCATGTATTTCTAAAAGTATCTCACTGGAAGGGTGTCTCAAGGTTCGGTAAGAAAGGGAAATTGAGCCCCAGGTACATCAGACCATTTCAAATTCTGGAAAGAATTAGAGCTGTAGCTTACTATTTAGTGATTCCACCAAATCTTTCCAGGGTTCATGATGTGTTCCACATGTCGTTGTTAAAGAAATACATTCCATACCCAATGCATGTACTCACCTATGAAGAAATTGAGCTGTAACCTGATTTTTCATCCTGTGAAAAGCCTATTGGGATTCATGACACAAGGGAGCAGGTATTGAAAAATTGGAAAACTCATCTAGTAAAGTTTCTTTGGAGGAACCAAAATATCTAGGAAGAAATATGGGAACCAGAGGATTTCCTGAAAAAGAACCACCCACTTTTTTTTGGTGATCCTCATACATAAAATTTCGAGGAAGAAATTTCTGAAGGCTGTAATAATGTACACCCCAAACACTTAATGGTATGTTTCTGTTAAATACATTCTAGTTATAGCCTATATTACATGAATCCCTGATCTTATATGGAACAAAAAAGGTTACTTATATGATATATCCATAACCTAGCCATTAAACTTAAATTTCTCAACTCTGCAATTTGAATTTTAAAAATCTGACATACATGGTTGTGTTCAAGATGATATTTAGAGACTGGTATGATTAAGATAATTTTTAGTGAATAGTAACCTACCCTTATGAATAGTAACCTACCCTTATGAATATAATCATACCCTTATGAATATTAATATTACTCTTATGAATGGTATCTATACCATTGAGTGTGTAAATGAATTTAGTCACCTTAAAAATGAAGATGAAAATTTTAGGTGTTTATATTTTTTAATTAAATAATTATTTTAATTCAATATTTAATTAATCATATTTAGAAAATTATTTTTGAAAAATGGACTTCATTTTTGGATTCTACACATCGAAAATTGCATACAGTGTATTTTTTGGATTTTTCTAAAATACTTCAATTTTTATTAATAGTAAAATCTGATAATTCATAATAAATGCTAAATAATGGATTAATTGAGTCATTGATGATTATATGATGATGTAAGACCAATTGGTTTGAAGTCACATGCATATAATAATTTTCTTGGTCACATAATACAAACTATTTGTAGTCATGAGAGGAAATAATAAATTAATGATTATAATATTAAGAAAACTCATCTCCCCTCCACTATATAAACCACCCCTCACCCCCTCTTCCTCCCACACCACTCAAGCTTCAAGACATGTCTAAATTTTTCCAAATACTCTTCCCAATTCCTCTCCCCACACCCAAGACCTGCAGGTCTCACCAAAAGTCCAAAAACAAAGGCCTTAAGGAGATTCTCAAGGAGGAGTACTCGAGAGGTGAACCTTCCTTCTCTTTTATTTCAATTTCTTTTACAATGTTCCTTTCTTTTGTTATCTCTTTTCACCTAACCTCATCCAAATTCCCTGATAATTCATATAACTTACATGTACTGTATTTTCATTGTGATAATGAAATATTTCATCATAATCTCTCTTTTTCCCCTTATTTTATACAATAAATTCAAACATCGTCCGAGATGTGTAAATTTATCACACTCAAGGAAGAGGGGTTTTCAATTTGAATTACTATCTTCAATACTGGTCATGAAACATTTTCAATGGTTGAACCAGGTCATAATATATGTATTTAATCTTTATTAATTTTCCGTAATCTTTACACGTTCATAATATGGAATAATAATACAAAAAATTTTTTATTGTGCACCAAACTGCCCAGCCAAATCCAAGTGTTTATTTTAACTCATAGAATGAGTCTTACTCATGGTATATAACCAGAATAATTATAAGACCATTTATATCTCTTTAATATCACAAATAATTTATATTAAAAAATTTGGATTTATTAACCACATTTCAAATGAATTTCAATTAATGAATACAAGTAAACAAATCCTGAAACCAAGTAAGAAAATCCATCAAAAACAATAAAATTGAATCTCTTAATCCAATAAAAAAGGCAATTAATTAACTTAATAAGGTAAATATATATCAATTAAATGTTTATTAGGTTCTGTAATTATTGATTAATGAAGCTAAATTTGATTATTCAGGTCTCTAAGAACAAACAAGAACACCTTCAAGTGTAAGTTAAGGGATCCTCTTCTCACTTTTTTTCAAGAATCTCTCCAATGTTGTGCTCTTTTATTTTTAATTACTAATGATGAGGTATGCTTTTTAACCTCCCCCATACTACCCTTGTGACATATAAATAATTTAATACCACTTTACCTCTCATTAATCCCTCTCAATAACACTCATTATCATGTCAAAATGTTTGTAAGGGGTTTCTCATTATCACATTCATTTCTATGAGATTTTCATTGTTCACCACTTATTTCTTGTATGTGGTATATTTGTACTACCATTTGATATATAATAACATATTCATATTTTTATTCACGTTATTTAATGATTCATTTGAAGGTTATTAAGTTTTGTTCATATGATTTGACTGATTACATTGTGGTAAGAGACTTTGTCTCAACTATTGTTTTGTTGTGACTAACTTTGTATAGTGCACCTAATAATACTTATGTGGTGTACCTACTACCCATTTGAGATCAATTTTCAATTTAATTTATATTTATATCAAATATCCATAGTCTCATATCATGGATATGTTTTTTCGAAACCGTATACAATTTTACATACGGTGTTTATTTGGAAAGTTATTATGGAAATATTGATGTATCTGTATACTCTTATCTATATGGACATTTAAAAGTAATATCACTCTTGTATTGAATCAATGTATAAATAATTATTTGTACATGAAGTTTTGAGTGGGTCCTTTTATATCCCCTCAATGCATCGGTAGGTCTCAAGAGACAAATCAGTTCGTGATAAACCATTCGAGTTTGTTTCAAAAAATCAGACAGGTTTCTACCAATAGAACTAAACCATTTTTATGGTATTATGGTTTCATGTTCTAGTTAAATGACTTCCAATTAATAATAATTCTCTTTATTCATTATCAGTTATTATTATTATGTATGAGGCTTTCACTATGACAAAATCTATGGATGCAGTTTCATTATCAATTTATTAATGGCATTAGTTATTCATTTATTCACTATGCCATATTGATTATGTCAGATTTATTGTGATTCAATTATTATTTTACACATGCTTCCACTATTTTTAACTCCTACTGAGAGTTTTAGCTCACCCCTTCCATTGTTTACCTTCAACAAGTGATGAATATAAGGTCATTTATTGAGTTCATGTGGTTGCAGTTTTTAGTTTTGTTATGTATTGTATCTTGTAACCTATTTCAATGTAATTTTTGTTACATCTATGTATTTATTATCTTCAATAATACTAAACTGATCGTTCCTTCTAGATTTTTTATTCCTTTTAACCATGAAAATATCACATGTAATGCATCGACTCTAGCCTAGAGGGGTCGGGGTATTAAATTGGGCCTTAGTAATGAATTATACGTATAATGCGAAGATAGAAATCAGGGTACACATAGTTCTTTGTATTTGAGTAAGGAATACAAACATTTGTTTCCCTTATGGGATGTTTGATATTGATCTTGGTCCATAGGAAGGTGTCCAACATATCATACTTATAACAAGAATCAAATTCCATACAATTTGATGTATTTGAGCGGGGATTACATTCCGAGGTTTCTGTAATGTGATGTTTGCTATGGATCTCAGGACTTAGGAAGACATCTTATGTAACTAGATTAGAATAGAAATTAGATTCCTCGTAGTTCACTATATTTGATTCGATCTTACACACTTAGGTCACCCTAATGTGGATTTTTATTATGATAGTGGAATGATATTTAAAAATTCATTAGCTGAGATGAATCATAATCATTATGAGAAATAATATATAGTCATAAATTAGACACACTACATATAGATGTGGGACTTATGCATTGAATAATCCTTGATTGGATGTTTGGTATGGATATTGGGCCTTAGGAAGGAATCCTACATATCCTATATATATTAGGAATTAGAGCCCTTGTAGTTCACTATGGTTCATAATCCACTGATGGATGAAGAAAGATGGTGGAAAAATAGGATATGGGTATTATGGGTTATAGTAAATGGAATTTTGATTGACTTGAACCTGGTTGGAGGAACATGTCACATAACCATACCTTATACTCTAATAGATAAATACTAGGGACCTTGAGAGGTCTATTAAACATTATAGGATGGTATGATGGTCCTATGACATTAATAAGGTTGTATAAGTGCATGAACCAACTCCATTATGAACAATTCCCATATATAGTGGGATTAAATGACCAAATTCTCATGATTGAGGGGTCACACAGCTTGAGGGTACATAAGAAAGTATTCCTAATTAATAAGACTGACATATATAAGATTGTATTGACATTACCAAGGTTGTCAGCATAACATATATTTGGATATCTTGACATTTCATAGTTTACCTTCATAGCATGGAAGGAATTTGTGAGGGTTGTCACATGAATCAAGATGAAAATTATAGGGTTCATCGAATGATATTATGACATGTATGAGGGTCTTTGTGTGATCTGGTTGACATTTCTAAGGGTCTTCGCATGAAAAAAGCTAACACTCTTGAGGATCTTCATGTGATTAAGTTGACATGTCTAAGTGTCTTAACATGAACACGAATGACATGCCTAAGGGTATTTGTGTGATTTGTATGACATGTCTGGTTGTATATTCATAAAACAGGCTGACATGTTTGGGTGTCTTTACATGAACTAAGATGACATGCTTATGAGACTTCACATGATGTGAAAAAAATGTATGAGTGTCTTCTCGTAAATAAGTCCATCATCCCTGAGGGTCTTCAAATGATTTTCTTGACATTCCTGAGGGATTTTCATGTGACCAATGAATAGATCAAACAAAATGAATGACCCCTTTTCACAATGATAAATATATCTACCTTCACATGAAGCTTTCATCATTTTCCTTCTTCACTACTTAAATGCCTCAATATTTGTTATTAATTTTCCTAATTAGGAATCACATGATCAACCAACATGGAAAATGTTTTTAGCATGATTAATTTGACAAACCAGAGAACCATCATGTGATCAATGAGGTGATCACGTGAAGGCGGAGAACCAACTTCCTAATCTCTTAAGTTACTCAGAAAACTTTTTTAGGTGGAATGCTATTGAAATCGTGCCATCCTACATTAAATAAATACCTCTCTATCCAATTTTGGGGTTCTTTTCATCTGTTAAGGTGGGATTTTATAGGCATTAATTCCCAATATCCATTCCCCTTTAAGCAGTGATAAGTTCGTATATCTTGGACAAAGTTAGTGGAGAGATTCACATTATTCAATAATATATCATGTACTTTTCATGATAAATGTTTCATATTCTTTCATAGTTGGGTTATGGACAATAATAGTGACACATCATTCTATTTCCCCTCATTCCATATTTCTATTGGTGGGTCGCCTCCACCACTATGGTCATTGATGTTAGCTACTTGATCAGAATAGGATGATGGGGTGTTGGTTACTCCTTAAATGAATTCCTCCTTTGGTCTCATCACATAGTCTGAGTCTCCCCCTTATATTTGAGTCATGTTGATGAAACTTATTTATGGTTCCATATGAATGTGGACACTGGTTAATTATGATTCTTCCATCTCAACATGGAAGCACACTTTAGTCAGAGTGGATGGTAACATTGGCCATGTATGTGCATCACTGGATTCTAGGTGTGTTGGACAACTATAAATCATTCCTCTTTTGGGTGAATCTCATAGATTGAATATCAAGATTAGAACCCAAGTTATCCAATTTCTATCATGAGGTAATTGATTCTAGGGGAGTTATTCTTCTTTTGACATTGGAGGCATCACATATGAGGCATCTTAGGCACGAAACATAAGGCACCCCGTTTCAGCCACTTGTTAGTTGACACTAGAGGTGTCGGTTTTCCACAGATTTTGCCTTAGGAATCCTACATTTTACAACTAGAAAATGGGGCTACTTCCACATACCTATATCCATGGTTTTAAAATTGTGGATATAGGTGGAAACAGCCACGGTTTTTGTGTCCAATAGCCATAGTTTTAAAATCATGGCGATAGGCCAATTATCATGGCCTATGGCCACGATTTTTAAAACCGTTGCAATAGGCTGTGGCTATAGCCACGGTTCTAAAACTGTGGCTATAGGCCACTTTCTCAATGGCCTATTTCCATGATTTTTCATAATTGTGGCTATAGGGTTCCCGTGCTTTGGAGGGAAAAAATTTTCCCACCAAAAAATTGGTGGTAATACCTATCACCATGGTTTTTAGGATATTCCCACAATTTATATTAATATATATATCATTATATATATATATATACCCGTAATGTTGCTCGGTGTAGTGGTAAGTACGCTAGTTCGTAGAGCAAAGGTGCGGGGATCGAATCCTATTGGTGACATTTTATATTTAGGCTATTGCCACGGTTTACCATGGCTATAGAAACGGTTTAAACCGTGGCTATATGACAACTTCCATGATGGAACTTTTTAAGACCTATTTCCAAAATTTTCCAAATCATGGCCATAGGTAGCTATTGCCATGGTTAAAACTGTGGCAATAAGCTGGGACCTACTACCACGACGATAGTTGCCACAGTTGTCCAAAATCGTGGTCGTAGCCTACATCCCTAGTTTTGGGCCCTATTTTCATAGTTTTGAACCATGTCAATAAGTATTTTTTCAAGTTGTGTTTATTAAATTTGGTAGGTATTATGGACCAGGGCCCAAGTTTAACATCTTTTGAATGTGGGTCTTATCATTCCATTGAGATGAATTTATCCATGAGTTTAATGTCTTGTGTAGATAAGCACAGGGTTAATGTATTTTTGGGATAAGGTTATAGATTAGAATTCCATTTGGAGGAATATATAGAGGCACATACCTTGGAGGGTAGATGTCAAACCTGGATAGTTTATCGATAGATTATAATACCCATGGAGGCAGACCCGAGAGGTACATCCCCATGAGGTAAAATGTCTCACCTATGTTTTCCAATGGATCAGAGTTCCTGGTGGAGGTGTATTTGAAGTATGATTCCTAGGATGCAATATACCTCAACTATATAGCTTAAAACTGGATTATAATGCCACTTGGAGGAAAATTCGAGAGGTGAGTCCCTAATAAGGAATATGTGACACCTAAATTGTTTACTAATGGATAAAATTACCTAGGGAGGTATAATCGAGAGGTACATACCTATGAGGGATTATGTCATACCTGAATAGTTTTATAATGGATAAGAATTCCCATTAGAGGTGGTTCTAGTAGGTGTTTCTCTGTGAGGGAAGATGTTACACCTAAATAGTTCATTGATAGATTAGAACACCCCATAGAGGAAGATTGGGGAGGTACTTCCCTAAGAGGGATGATATCACCCCTAAATAGTTTACTGATGGACGAAAATGACCCATGGATATGTATATAGGAGTTGGGGCCTAGGGGGGAAGATGTCACACCCGAATACTTTATTAATGGATCAGAATTCCTCATGGAGGTGGGTTTTAGGGGTGGATCTGGGAGGAATGTTCCTTGGAAGGAAGAAGTTACTAAAGGATAAAAAAACCTCATCGAGGTAAATCCAGGAGGAGAGTCCCTTAGAGGGAAGATGTTTCACCTGAATAGTTTACTAATAGATCTGAAATTTCAATAGTGGTGGATCTAGGAGGCTAATCCCTAGTAAGGAATATATCACACCTAAATATTTTACAAATAGATTAGAATTTTTCATGTAGGATAATCTGGTAGGTGAATTCCCACGAGTGAATATGTCACAACTAAATAGTTTACTAATGTTGGGACTAACCTCAGAAATGTATCTTAATTACCCTATATATAGATAGGGATCAAAACCTAGGTAGTTTGATGCCTCATTTTAAGGCTATGTGATAGAACCAATCCATGCAATTTAACATCATACAGTAATGATGCTCATATCACAAAATAAATATCTAAGAGGGATGGTGTGGGGATTACACATGGAAAATTTCCATCATAAGAGGATTTATCTTGGGGGAATGTTGTGAGGAAAATGTATGGAAGCTGATCAGGATGCTACTAGGAGTAGTGATTATGTGAAAGGGGTTTACACATAGGAGCTTCCGAGGTGTCTCTATGGATTTATGATTTTGTGAATGTGGATTACACAAGGTAGATGACCAAATGCTTCTTTGGAGAAATTATGATGTAGATGGGTCATACGTATGGGAGATTCCCAACTCCCTATATGAGTAGAAATGGGTGTGGATGGGTCTTATGCATGGAAGCTTCTGAGGTGCCACTAGGAGTAGTTATGGAGTGGTTGGGACTTATTTGTGGAAGATTACAATCCTATCTTCCTCATATCAGGTCATGATAATATCCCATGTCTATTGAAAGGGGTAAAACTATAGTTTAACATAATGTAAAAGGACATGGTGTGTGGGGATTATGCATGGAAGGTTCCCATCATTTTTCCTCATGTCAGGTCATGAGGGAATCCCATGTCCATTGAATGGGGTAAGGTTATAGTTTAACATCATGTGAAGCTATGTGATGTATAGGGATTATGCACTAAGATTCTCATTCTTCATATTTTTAGGTCCTTAAGAAATCCCATTTCCTTTGTAAGTGGTAAAACTATAGTTTATCATCCTTTAGAAGGATATGGTGTATGGGGATTATTCATGGATGTTTTCCATCATTTCTTCCTCACGTGAAGTCATGAGGGAATATCAACCTTCTAGTGGGTTGGAGAATATGGTTGGAGATAACACCTGATGAGGAAACCCATGGGGAATGCTTGGGAGCCTCATGGGTACATCATGGGATCACACTCTATGGATGCCCATTGACCTTACTCATATTGGTTCATGAGGGTATATGTAATGTCCCAAAATTTCCATGTAATTTTTTTAAAAAATTATATGGGAATATTTCAAAAAAATGCGTTGAGACAACATAAGATTCGAAGGGCTGGGGTGCCTAAAATAAATGTTTGATATATTTTTAAGATTATTAAAAATAATGTATGTGATCTGTTTTAGTAACTTTTAAATGAGTGCTCAGATTTGAAATCTGAGGTAACCATTGTCTTCGGAGTAGTGGGTTTTAGTTAGGTAGGGAAAAATATCAACCAGCATGTGTTGACTGCAAAAAATATTTTTTGGCCATTTTAAGGAAGAATTAAGATAAACTTAAAATTTTTATTTTATTTTTATTTTAACATTTTGTGATGACACAACCATGATATGGTGTCACGAGTGAGCGATGCTACTATTCAGCATTCTGGAAACACTAAAATGAATTTAAAACAATGAATTGCATTAATATGTTTCCTCCATTAATTAGGGTTAGGGAAAATAATTATAATTCATAATTCTGGAGAATGTTCTTAGAGCCTGGAAGTATCCTTGAGAAAAGAGATGGAAGCTCTCTCACTCGCGATGATGAATGATGAATGCCGACAAATGAAGGATCAATGACGTTTGTGGAGGGATCTCCATCAATGATGGTTTCTCTCTTCCTACTAATCCTCTTTCTAGTTAGTGGGTTTAATTTATTCCTCATTTACTTCCTCATTATTGTTTCCAACGATGAACATAGAACAACCCATGAACAGGTTGATTCGTAGTTCAATCATTCTTGTAGGATGGTTAAAAATGGGGGATTCAAGGGGATAAATCTTATTAAATAATCTATTATTCCAATTTAATATTTTTTATGACATGAACAGACCAAGGATGGAATGAAGAAGTCCAAGGTCCATTCTAGGGGTGTTCTTGTGATCTTTCTCTCCCATGTTCGTGTGTTCTATGACAACGGACCCCCATAGTCACATCCGGATTTTCTGGGAGGTTCTGAACATGACCAGACCCCCAAAGCGACGTCAAGATGAGTTCAATCCCTTGGAAATAAAGAACATAGATTGAGGGATGTAGGTGTGCTTATGTTTCAAAAAATAGAGCACCAAAGGGTAACTGGTAACACATGGAAGGAGTGTCGCTAGTGGTGTCGTGTGACATCTTGGACACTCGAAAAAAGATAGTCGTTGGCTCGATGAGCACTGGTGGGGGACCCTACGACATAGCGTCAATGAGTGTCTGACAGAGTTATTGGATCGATGGCTAGCGGTGGGCTCGATCAGATGTGGCATGAAGCCATGTCACACGGTAAAGAACCATGATTCAGTGGGACCATGGGGCGATTCACACGGTGGCCGACCGTGTTGAATGTGGTTGTCAGCCATATTGACCAGGCGAGGATGTGGCACCCATCGCATCCGGGCGTATGAACCAGCCCGCTTGAGCGGGTCGAACTGGTAGCAGGCTAGTCCATTAGTGGGCTAGGCCAGCAGCGGTTCAGGTTGACTGAGAGGGTCGTGTCGAACCCGGATGATCAGGCCTAGAGGGACTCGGGTCAGGTTGGGTCGGACCGGCCCCAAACCCAACCGTCCCATTTTAACTTAAAATCTCATAACTCGCAAAATCTGTGTCTGTTGGATGAGTTGTTTATGGTGTTGGGACCCTTGAGATGATGTGGTAATTTTGAGATACTTTAAGTGAGTTTCTATGGATGTTTGAATACATAATAATGTCTTAAGGAGGAGGTTCTCCTAGAATGATCATGATAAGGATGGAATCTTGTGGATCAATGCGACCTAAAAGTTATGTGATAACCTAGACTTTGTGCCTTAACTACACAATGTGTCTTATATTGAATTTTTGTCTTACCAATAACTATGAATTACTCTCCCATCCCACTAGGGTGTGGGTCCTCTTGTCTTTGATGAAACTCTGTGTGTTACCAACACTTTGTGTGTTATCTACACTCTGTGTGTTACCTACACTTTGTGTGTTACCGACACTCCGTGTGTTACCTAAACTCCATGTGTTACTGATTCTATATTTGTTTCTATATAAGGGTACCATGGATTCTTACAACAATCATGTTTATGTACCATATACCTACACTTTTTGTAGGCTAACTCTAGTGAATCTCTTGACTGTACCTCTTAGTGGCCACACTTTGTGTGCCTCTTTGGCAGTCTACTTGGTGTATTTCATAGTTCTATTCTTTTTTGTGTACTCTATGTAATTCCATTGTAGTTTTTGGTCCCTTATGAGTATTGTTTTACTCACCCCTGCATGGGCTTCACCCGCATGTGTCATGTCCTGTGTAGATGATCGGTAGCTTTGATATAGACCTTGGTGGGCCGAAAACAGTTGGTTCTTTAGGGTGACCTGACAGACGTGGTACTGTTCATATACATTCAAATAGCCTATTGTACCTACCCATTAGGTAGGTACTTTGAAGTAAGATGTCTAGGAAATTTTATTTTCCTTTTCATTTGTCCTTGTATTTGGGCCCCTTTTTCATTTAGTTTTGTACCTTACTCTGATTGGGTTTCCATTGTGGTTTATCCATGTTTACATAGTGTTTTCAGTTTCAACTTTTTCTTGGCAGTGGGTATATGCGTACAGGTACTTGGGAATATGCATCCCAGTTGTGGTATATTCCTACTCGATGCTTGTCTCCAGCCCCTGGACTATGGGAGGCGGGCTTTGTGTTGTCATAGCATTGGCCTTAGGGGAAGGGTCATGATAGAGTGGTATCAAAGGGAGGTTGGTTTTACTCTTGTTTTGGGGAAACAATGTTAAGTGTTTCGAGTTTTACTTTAGTCTTGGGATCCCAGTGTTAGTGCAATGGTTGATGTATCAATACACCAGGACCTTGAATTCTACTTTCTGACATGGTACATGAAACCACTAGTTTCATGGGAAATTAATGGTTCATGCATCATAACAGAATTGAGGGTGTTCCAATGTCCTTCTAGAGTCAGATTCACATCACCAGGTATACTCTTTTGACTGTGGTACATCTTTATTCTTTTAGGATACCTCCAAGAATACATCCATCCATGATTCTAGGGCATGAACATGAGGATGGTCTACTGAGAGATGAGGCATCGGTGTAGGGACAATTTTTAGAGATATAACCTCTTGGTGGTGTACCATTGATACCACCACATGAAGAGTAATAGTTTCTACCAATGATATCAGTATAGAATGTATATAGGTTTAGCGAATTCCATGAGTTCCAAAGGCAGCTGACTCCTAGGTTCCAAGGTAAGACAGATCCTCTGATATCTTAGGACTGGTTGGAAGCGGTGACACGAGTCTTCCGCTTTGTGAGGATGTCTCTCGACCAGATGGAATTCTTATTCACAACCCTTATTCAAGGCTCAGTGGGGTGATGGTGGAGCCTAATGACTCAGATTAATGAGGAGGTAACTCTTATATAGACTTTGAGCACCTCTTCAGGGAGGAGTTTTTTCTAGAAATGTTACATGTTGTGCATATATAGTAGCTACTGCACCTACATTAGGGTAGCCATTTAGTATTAGAGTACTCGGCGATATTTATAGATCTTTCTAACTACTCCACTGACATGGTGTGGGACACATTCTTCAGAGCATGTACCTTCAAGCAACGACTACGCCAGGAGACCAGGGCATCGATGATATACCTTAGAATCCCTATGCATTATGGGGTGATGGAGCACACTCAACTAGTAGATATATTTCCTCAAGAGTAGGAATCAGTGGTAGGAGATACCACCGGGTGATAGGTAGTAGAGTATTTGGTAGAGGGTAGCTGGAAAATGATGTAGAGACCCAAGTAGGTCAAACCCTCTAGGGGGAAAAACCCATGATATGGGATCAATGGTACGAGCCTCGTAGGGAAGAGAGATCTAGCTGAAGGGTAGATTGTGCTACTGGTGAAATGGTCTGGGTTATCTGGATAGATATTGTCTGACCAGTCATATGACTGACTAGAAGATGATTGAGGGACCTTCAATGCAGTAGTGGAGGCATTAAATGGGTGGTCTTACAGGTGGTGGATTTAGAAGAAAAGTGAGATGAATGGAAGGAGGTGGGTGGAGGTTTGAGGTACAATACCCACCATCCCAAAGTAGTCCAACCTAGGTTCAGGGAGCCAGTGGATAGGGGATACCCAAGATTCAAGTGATAGAGTCTATCATTATTGACACTTCAGAGATGATTAGAGGTGCGATCTGTTTTTTCTACCATAGATTAAGTTTTGATAGACACAGGTTCCAGTCACTCTTTTCCCTTCATGACCCTTATTCAGGAAACGTAGATTCCAGTGGAACTGTTGGATTTATCCTTATGTTTATAGACTCTTATCTGAGGGGATTTGATGATCACACATTGGTTCCGACAGTGTGAGATTACTCTTGGGGGTAGGTCTTTAGATGGAGTATCTTAGTAGCGGTGTCGAGGCCTTATGATTTCATTTTGGGAATGGACTATTTATGCACACTCCATTCTCTGATTGACTATTTTAGGTGCAATTTGCGGTGTTTCCATGGAGATGGGATTGTGTTTTATTTTACCCCTGAAAAGGAAATGCATGCATCATGGGATGGACTTGCATGTAGGAGGGTGAATCTGATCACACACTAGTTTGATGGAATGACCCTCAATGTAGTGGAGGGGATGAGTCCTTGGTTTTATGTGGTTGTGGATGAGTATGTGGATGTCTTCCCTAATGATATCTCATGATTTCCTCCTTGAAAGGATGTTGATTTCTGCATTAATCTATATCCTGGCATGACACTGATATCTGCACCTACATATTGGATGGCTTCCATGGAGCTCTTGAATCTGACGGTATTGTTAAGGGACTTACAGAAAAAGGGATATGTGAGGCCCAGTATTTCACCATTGGCAGCCCCAATATTTTGTTACCAAGAGGGAAGATGAAATACTGAGGTTATGTGTGCACTTCTGGCACCTAAACCAGGTGACCGTAAAGAAAAAGTATTCACTACTGAGAATTTTTGACCTCTTCAATTAGGTGAAGGGATCGAGATGTTTCTCTAAGATAGACCTCATATTAGGCTATCCCCATATTTTTGTATAGGATGAGGACATACTAAAGATGTTTTCAGATGTTGGTAGGATCAAAACAAGTACTTAATGATGTCATTTGACATAAGAAATTCCCCAGTGGTGTTTATGGGACTCATGAACAGCATATTCTAGCCATACTTATACCGGTTTGTAGTGGTCTTCATTGATGAAATTCTAGTGTATTTAGCATGTGAGGAGAAGCACATGATACACTTGAGGATGGTTCTGGACTTACTTCTAGAGCACCATCTTTTCAGCAAGCTGTAAATGTTTCAGTTCTAGATTCGATAGGCCCACTTTCAAGGACATTTCATCTCAAAGGATAGATTTGCAGTGGTTCTAGTGAATAATGAGTAGTATTTTTCTTTGGAACCACCCAGGAGCATTACTAAGGTGCGGAGTTTCCTTGGATTGGTTGGGTACTATCAATGGTTAGTACCCAGCTTCTCCAGACTCGCAGCACCAACGAATTCTTTCATGAAGAAGGGGAAAACCTTTACGTGGAAAAAAGGGTGTCAGTAGAGTTTTTTGCAACTGAAGTAGTTCTTAACAATCTCTCATATCCTAAGGTTTCCATAGGAGGGTGTTGAGTACATAGTGTTTTTCTTATTCTTCAAGAGCTATACTTTTTTCTGTCCTTATGTAGGGGAAAGAGTGAATGACTATGGTTCTCGAAAATTGAGACCACATGAGGAGAACTATGAAACCCATAACCATGAGTCGATAGTAGTATTCTTTGCATTGAATATGTGGCAAGACAACCTTATGTGAGAATGGTTTATCATCTTATATTACCATATGAGTCTCAAGTATATCATCTATAAGAAATATTTGAACATGATACATAGATGATGGCTGGAGTTCCACCAACACTATGACTTTGAAATAACCTATACTCCTAGGAAAGGAACATGGTAGAGGATGTGCTCAGTAAGGAATTGAATTCACAGATACTTAAAGAGGCCTTCGAGTAGTTGGCCTCGCTTCAGATATCCTTCGTGGATGGAGAAGAAATAGATCATCCATAGTCAATGGTTATTACCCCTTCACTCTTACAGTGCATGTAGGAGGCGCATCTCAAATATTTCATCTATAAGACTACACATGCTCATATATCCATAGGGAATGCCCTTGAAGAATATTCAAAAGGTGAGGATCACAACATCCTTTTCAGAGGACGCTCAGTTATACCAGCAATGATACAAGATGTGGTTTTGAGGGAGCTCCATACATCCCATTTAGTGGTACATTTAGGTGCTAAAAAGATGTACTAGGACCTATGATGTCTGTTTTGGTGGCCGTGGATGAAGAAGGCAGTGACCATGTTTTTTGTCGTGATGCCCCATTTTCTAGAAATTGATATATGAGCATTAGGTTACCTCGGGTTTGAATCAGTCCCTTGGGGTTCCAAAGTGGTAGTGGGATTGAATATAGATGGAATTCAGGATAGTTTTACCATACATGTTGAGGAAGAATGATACCATCTGGGTGATCATTGACTGACTCACCAAGTCAGACCAATTCCCAGTGATTCGAGAAGAGAGTTTAGTAGAGATCTTGGGACACCTCTATGTGTACGATATAGTTCAACTCCATGGATTACCACTGAAAATATTCTCAAATAGAGATGAATGATTTACATAATGATTATGGAAGGGATTTCATGAGGCATTTGGGACTCAAATGTGTTTGATCACAACTTCCCACCCTCAGACAGATGGCCAGAGATAGTGAACCATTTAGGTCATAGATAACATGCTAAGTGGTTTCACCCTCGATTTTGTCTATAGTTGGGAGGATCACCTACCCTTGGTAGTTTCATGTATAATAACAGCTACCACTCCACCATTATTATGGAACCATTTGAGGCCTTGTAAGGAAACCCTGCAGGTTTTCACTTTGCTGGACTGATCCCGGAGAGTCAACACTAATGGTCCCGGAGTTGGTAAAAGCTACTTCGGAGAAGGTACAGGTTATCCCTGGGTAGAAGAAGACTACATGAATCCATTAGAATTCTGATGATGGTCGGATATAGAGACCCCTAGAGTTAGAGGAGGGGGACCATTTGTTCCTTCTGGTCTCTCCTCATCATGGGATATGTATATTTGTTTTGGGCATCAAGTTATCTTTCAGGTTCATCATACATTTTCTGATAGTGCGTAGAGTGGGAAAGGTGGCATACTGATTGGCTCTACCTCTGTAGTTATAGTGGTTTCATGAAATCTTTCATGTATCACAGCTAAGTTAATACATACACGACCCATCACACATCATGGAATGGGGTAAGCAGGTCATTGGTGATGAGGGAACTTTTGGGGAGTACCAAGTGCATATTGAGATTCAACAGGAGAATATCCTTCATGGATGGTCAATTCATATAGTGCATGTTCAGTGGTTGTATGGGAATCTCTAGTAGAGAACTTGGTAGTGGGAGGCTATGATTCATGCTCAGTATCCCCATTTTTTTATTTAGCAAATATTTTGGCTTTCGGCTATGTAAATCCCTAAGGTGGGGAGAATGTAATGTCCCAAATCTTCCAGGTAAATTTTTTGAGAATTATATGGGATTATTTTGAGACTAGGTACTGAGAAAAAACATCATTTTGAGGTACGACGTGCACGGAATAAATGTTTGAACTATTTTTATGTTTATTAAAAATAGCGCACATGCACTGTTTTAGTAACTTTTAAACAAGTGCTTGGATTTGAAATATTAGGACACTGTTATGTTCCAAGTGGCAGGTATTGCGTAGGCATGAACTAACATCACTCAACAGGGCTCAATAGTATAAAATAGTTTTGGATGTTTTATGAAAGAATAAATATTAACTTAAAAGTTTATTTTATTTTTATTTTAAATTTTCATGAAAACATAGCCATGTTGCTATGTGGCGACTCAGTGACGCTGCAATACAATGTCATGGAAATGATGAAATGAGTTTAATATACTAAAACACATTAATGAGTTTCCTCCATTAATAAGGGGTAGGGGACAATATTATAATTCACAATGATGGAGAATTTCCATAGAGCTTGTAAGTTTCTCTGAGGGGGGAGAAAGAATCTCTCTTATCGATCATGATGAATAGCGAACGATGACGAATGATGGATCAAGGACATTCATGGACTAATCACCATCAATGAGGTTTTGTATCCAACAATTGATCCCATTTCTAGGCAGGGGGTTTATTTTCTTCAAAATTTTGTTCCCCGTTCTTTTTTCTGACGAAGAATGTGGACCAACCCGCAAATAGGTTGATCCATGGTTCAATCATTCTTGCGGGATTATAGGCGATGAATCTTATTAAATATTCTCACGTTCTTATTTAATATTTCTGCTGACATAAATGGACCATTTTCAACAGACATAACAGCATGGACTGTTCTAAGGGTGTTTTTGGGATCTTTCTCTCCCTCGTTATTCAATTTTCACAGATGGATATTCATGGTCACGTTGGTCTTTATCGAGAGGTTTCAAAAGTGACTGGATGCTAGAAGAGATGTAAAGATTGGTTGAAGACATTAGAGATGAATAAAATGTCCTTAGGGTTATATGTGTGCTTTTGTTTCAAAAAATATAGCACCAGAGTGCCACCAGAGACCCACAGAAGGGGGGTCATCGGTGGCGGCGCAACCACCCGGCAGGAGATGGTTGTTGGATCAACAACCAGTGATGGAGGACCCCATGACATAGAAAACATGGGTGGTAGATAGTCCCATCTACCTGATGGTCAGATTTCTTATTGACCATACTAGGAAAGAATCAATAGTCGATATGAACTATGGAGAGACCCCAAAGAAACTGTTGTGGGGAAGTTCACATAGCGACAAACTGCGTTGAATGCGATGGTTGGACACATTGTCCATGTAGGGACGCATCAGCCACCGTGTCTGGGTAGATGTACCAGCCCACTATAAAGTTCCAGACCCAGTGGGAGGGGTCGAACAGGTGGGTTTGGCCAAACACGACGGGTTGGGTTAGGCAGGACTCGGGTTGGTCCGACCGAGTCTGATCGGCCCCAGACCCAACTGTCCACTTTTTACTTAAAATCCCATAACTCTCAAACTAAGTGTCTATTTGATGAGCCTTTTGAGGTATTAGGACCCTTGAGATGATGTGGTCCTTTTTAGATACTCTAATTGAGGTTCTATGGAAGTTTAAATATGGCCTATTAGCTTAAGTGTGAGGAGCTCCCGTAATGTAATAACCCAAAAATTCATTAATGAAAATTCCTCTTTGTCTATTTAAATGTCTTCTTATGGTTATGTAAAACATATCCACTTATTTGGTATTATGTTTTGGATTTTTAAATACCATTAATAATTGTGACCGTTGCTAATATATCTATTGAACAGTGATCACATGACTAGTATAAATATAGGGATTTAACAAATCCAATTTACTCAGACAAAGGAAGCGATGACCTCATCCGGTAGACTTGCCTCATATGAAGCCCATTTGATGGAGCTTAGAAAGGATGTGGAATTATTGGGCTTCGATCTTGACCGAGACCATGATGATCTTGAATATTTTAAGCTTGAGTAGAACTACCTATGGGAGAAGTGGAAGTTGATAGAGATTACCACTCGAGCAATGTTATCCAAGCCACCCCAGGAGTCTCTCACCATCTCGCACCTTACCCTGAGTTCTTATGTGGGTGTTTTAATGTGTTATGTAACCATACCATAACACTTTTATTATGTACATTATTTTTTAATATAATAACGAATATACATTGATTTTTTATTGTTACTTTGTATATTTTTTTAAAGAAAAAATAGTATTTTTTGTTAATATTCCACTAAGAAATATATTTTTACGAATTAATGGATTTTTGAAATAAATAATATTTTAATAAAATATTATTATTATTAAATTAATTTTTATTAAACATAAATGATCTTTTAATTTTATGAAGGTAATTGTATTTTTTATTAAGGTTTGAAATCTGTTTTTGTCAAAAACCCATAAAATTTCTATAAATGTCTTTTTTTATTTTAAAAGTAAAAATTTACATATTTAGAAAATTATTTAGATAAAATGAATAATATTTTTGGAATCAGGATTTTTAAATTATCCATGCTGAATTTTTCATAATTTTCTGAGATAGTCGAATTTTTGGGTAAAAATTAAATACTATTTGAATATATAATGTGTTTCATGACATCATAATGACCCAATAGGGATGTCATAAAATACTATAAACATTATTTTCGGAAAATATATGTTTTACCATTAAAATAATGTGATTTTGGGTTTGTTTGATTTATTTTACAAAGATATATTGGACCCTTCAATGCTTATAAAAACATTTTGTTTTTTTAATTTGATTTCCATGAGAGTGTGACTCACCTCCACATAAGAAGCCCTATTATTTTAAGATTTTCGGCCATTGGACTTATAAAATATTATTTTCAACTCCCCTTTGGTAAAAACCCTAGGCAATAACCATGGTCTGGTTTGTGGTTTTGATTAATTTAATGTGTGGTGTCCCAAACATAAATAATAAAGAATTCCCTCTCCTTTCCTATATAAACCCACCCAAGATCCCACTTCCTCTTCACTCAAAGCTTTTAGAGTTTGTCCAATCTCTTCCATCCTCTCTCTAGAATCCTCCCAAGGTGCCCAAGATACCAAGAAGCCTCTCTCAAGCCTCTCACAAGCTTTTCGGATCACACTTCTTTGTAAAAGATTCCTACCTTTCTCTTTTTATCCAAGTTTATTAATATTGTTATTCCCTTTTATTTTCAATTATAAATGTTGGGGTATGATTTTGAACCTCCCCCATAATTTCCTCTATTATTTTAATTATGATATACCACTTTCTCTCTCATTAAATGCCTCCCATGTACACCTATAACGATGCCGAAATTCTGAAAAAAATTTCTCCCTCCTCATTTACATTCAAGTAAATATTTTGTATCATGAATCTAAATTCCATTACAATTGTTTAAAAATGTATCTATATGACCCCTACTTACTTTTAATTTCATAAACATATTATGAGACACCCCTTTCTCTCTTATCAACCATTTTTATGAGTTCTTATGTCATGTTGTTACACTGCCAAAATTGCATCGTGATTTTCAAAGCCAAAGTAAATGTGTAGTGAATACCAATACCACTTCTCTATCAAGGGTATTAACCTTTATGAACATTTTACATATATATTATATAGATTTTTGTATGAATTCCACACTCAATGTTTTAGGATCCATGTGGCACACTTATGCATAAAATTAATTGATTAAGAAGGATACACCCTGATAGCGCTCCAATGCATTGGGTAAAGTATTGTATCATGATAAATCAAGTGCAATGGGTTTTGACTCATGCTATTTAATGTTCAATGAGGTTTCACTTCTGATTAATGTGAAATGAGGGTTTACTCATGATCCATGTGCAATGAGCCTTGGCTCAGTCTAATTCCATGTTAAGTGTTGCTTCCACATTTCTATGTTATGATTATCATGATTTATTGTGATTTTATTTTAATGTTTCTCATGTTCTCTATTAATATTCCTATTGTCTATAATGTATTATATTCCTCATTTTAATCAATTTTTATTCCCTTACTGGGATTTATAGCTTACCTGTTTCTTATGCATGTCCTCATATTATCCTATTCAATGCTAAGTATGAGGGAATATAGTGGTCATATAAAGGAAGTTTTCAATAAGATGTTCTTTTATATTCCTTAAGTTGTTATGTAATGTTCCTAAGACCCAAATACACATGGACTCTCAATATTCTATGTAGTATCAAGTGAATGTTTTATGTAATAAATTATATTTATGTATGTAATAAAGATCTGGGTTGTCATAGTTGGTATCAAATGATAGATTTAGTTATTTTTGGGATTAGGATTACAAAACCCTAGTGAAGCCTTAGAGACAATAAAATGTATAATAAAAACATACCTATGGTTTGTTGGATATTTAATAAGTCTTTTATCAAGAAAATACATCCTTATATGTATATTAGTAGGTATAGGCAGCTCTGGCAAAAATTTACCTAGGGGTGAAAACCCTAACACAAAGTTTCAGGTTTGACCTGGGGTATCGTGGTACACAAAGATGGGACTTGTTGCACTCTTGGTCATGGAACTCTTGGGGGATATGCATTGGTAAATTCACAATCTTAGTATGAACCATTATTAAAGAATTAAAAAAATTCCCCTAAGAATATATGTTAGAAAGTAGATCGTAGATAAGATAGATTGAAGCCTATAGATTCATATGTTAAGGAAATAAAAGCTATTTATAAGTCATCGGTTTTGTCCTTGGATTACCCTTTATATTTTAAACCTAACTTTCCTTTTATTCCAACCTATGGCCGGTAATAGGAGGACTCCGGCTAATAACCTATGTGAAGATCAATGTGATGACTGTGCTAATGAGATTCCCAATCTGATGGGGGTAGGAATTGCGAATTGTGTCACGATTCTCTCTCAGTTAACTCAGGCTTTGAAAAGAAACATAGGTCAATAAAAAAGATCAACCCCCCCCCCCAAGAAATAACAAGTCTCTATTGAGAGCTTCATGAGACAAAGGCCTCCTACTTTTAATGGATCATATGATCCCTCAATCATCAAACAATAGATCAAATCCATTGAAAAGATCTTCTCCATACTTTAATGTTTTGAAAAGGAGAAGGTTCTCCTGGCTACTTTTCATGTGGAGGGTGAAGCTGATCAATGGTGGAAATTTATAAAAAATATGAATCCTTCGGAAGAGATAGAGGCATTGGAATGGAAGGTTTTCTAGAAGATGTTTTTTGATAAATATTTTTTATGTACCCTCTGGCTTAATATGGAAAGGGACTTCCTTGACCTCAAGAAAAAATAAGATGAATCCGTCAGAGCATAAAAGGAAAACATCAAAAGGATTTCACGATATTCCTTAGGCTTTTTCATTAGTAATACAAGGTTGACCGCTTCTTTGGTGAGATGAAACCTAGCTTGTGGGAAGCCCTAGCGATCCATGACTTTGACAGATATAAGTAAATTGAATGATGTGACCTCAAGGTTGAAATGAAGATCAGATAATCTCAGGGGTATTATGGGGATAAGAAGTTTAATGTGGATTTCAAATTTAGAGGTCCAATGGATAAATCCAACGATTTTATAAAGATCCAGCACCCCACATTCCAAAGGTGCGGAAAGAAGTACCTCAAAAATTTCTTGAAGGGGATGAGGAAATGCTTTAGGTGTGGAAGATTCGGACACCTAACTATTAACTTCCGACATGAAAAAACCACGACTGTGACATAGGAGGGGAACACTCCATTCGAATATCAACGCATTGTTAATTGCTTCAACTATAAAGAACCAAGGCATCTTGCAAATTAGTTCCCTATGCCAAGGGTTTTTAAAGGAAATCGACAACCTACAAAGCAGCAAGGGAGAGCTTTTTCCATCACTACCACTAAAGTGAACACCGACAACAAAGTGGTGATAGGTACACTAGTTATTCATTCCAGAATAGTGAATGTAATTATTGATTCTGGTTCCACACATTCTTTTATATCCCAAATATTTAGAAGAACAATCCCAAAACCACCAATAATCATAGAAGTATAGATGTCAGTGAGTAGTGAAAATGGGGAAATCATTGTATCACATGAATATAACTCCTCCCCTGTCATAATTTTTGGATTTAACTTCCCGGAGAACCTCATCATACTCCCTCTAGTGTAATTTGATGCAATTCATGTCATGTATTTTCTTTCCCTATATAAAGACATCATAAATTTCTGTGAGAGGTAAATCACTCTCCATATGGAGAATCGACCCCTAATTCTGTACAAGTGCAAGGAGGAATATGAATCTTATTTAGATCCATCATCTCAAAAATATATATTACTACCCTATGAGCATGTGTATCTAGCTCATATTGTTGATTCTAAAGAGGAAAACATCCTTGAAGACTTGCCTATTGTGGGATAATTCACTGAAGTGTTTCCCTAGGAATTTCTTGGTCTTCCTCGTAGAAGAGATGTTGAATTCTCAATTGATATTATACATGGGGAATTCTCAATATCCAAGACTCCATATATAATGGTATTTGTGAAGATTGAGTAGATGAAGAAACAACTACAGGAGAATCTATATAAAAGGGTTTATACGCCAATGTGCTTTACCATGTGGTTCACCCGTCCTCTTCGTCAAGAAGAAGGATGGGTCAATGTGCCTTTCAATTGATTATCATGATCTTAACAAAATCTTGATAAAGAACAAGTATCCTCTACCATGAATTGATGCATTTTTTGATAATCTTCATGGATAACAATACTTCTCCAAGGTAGATTTGTGGTCGGGATATTATCAAGTAAGGGTGAAGAAGGAAGATATCCCCAAGACGATTTTTCATACATGATATGGGCACTATGAATTCATATTAATTCCTTTTGGACTCACTAATGCTTCAACTGCCTTCATTGAAATGATGAATAGAGTCTTTAGAGATTACCTGGAAAAATTTGTGGTAGACTTTATAGACGATATTATAATATTATCCAAAACCAAGGAGGATCATGAGGAGCATCTAAAAACTGTACTAGTGACCTTGTGGAAGGATAAGCTCTATGAAAAGTATAGAAAGTGTGAGTTATAGTAGAAGGAGGTCTCATTCTTGGGCCATATCATCACAACCAATGGGATATTAGTGGATCCCTCCAATATAGTTGCAATAGAGGAATGGTTGAGGCCAACATCCGTAACATATATTCGTAGCTATTTGGGTTTTGCTAGATATTATCGATGATTTGCTTGAAATTTCTCACTATTGTCCAACCTTCTTACCAAGATAAATCATAATGTAGTAAAGTTTTCTTTGGGGGATGAATGTGAAGTAAGATTCAAGGAGTTGAAAAGGAGGCTTATCATTGCACTCGTGCTCACTTTACCCACAAGTGGAGAACTTTTTATGGTATTCAGTGATGTTTCAAATAAGGGCATGAGCTGTGTGTCGATGAAAAATGACAAAGTCATTGCCTATGCTTCAAGGCAACTGAATTTTCATAAACATAATTATCCAACACATGATCTGGAGTTGGTTGCGGTGATCTTCACTATAAAAATTTGGCGGCATTATCTCTTTGGGGAGAAGTATGAAATATATAAGGACCACAAAATTCTCAAGTATATATTCACACATAAAGAGTTGATCATGCACCAAAGAAGTTAGTTAGAGCTGATCAAAGACTATGACTGCTGAATCCATTACTACCCTGGGAAAGTGAACAAGGTGGCAGATTCTCTAAGTAGTAAGGAGCCAATGATTCTATTATTGATGACAATTGAGAAGGATCATATCTTCGTATATTTGATGAAGATGAACATGGAAATCATATCAAGGAAAATCATCAATCCTTTCACAAATGATTTCTCAACCATCTCTTTTGGGTTTGTTTGATTTATTTTATAAATATTTAGAGGACCCTCCCAGGAATATAAAACATTTTTTCTTTTTAAATTGTTTTCCTTGAGAGTGTGACTCACCTCCACATAAGCAACCCTATTATTTTAATAATTTCGTCCATTGGGATTATAAAATATTGTTTTCCAATCCCATTTGGAAAAAACCATGGGCAATGACCATTTGGATGGTTTGTGGTTTTTATTAGTTTAATGTGTGGTGTCCCAAACCTAAATAATAAATATTTCCCTCTCCTTTCCTATAAAAACCCACCCAAGATCCCACTTCCTTTTCACTTAAAGCCTTTGTAGTTCGTCCAATATCTTCCCTACTCCCTATAAAATCCTCTCAAGGTGCCCAATCACCCAATAAGCCTCTCTCAATCCACACCCAATCCTTTGGGATCACACTTCCAAGTAAGGGATTCCTACCTTTCTCTTTTTATCCATGTTTCTTTATATTGTTATGCCCTTTTATTTTCAATTATAAATGTTGGGGTATGATTTAGAACCTCTCCCATACTTCCCTATTTATGTTTTAATGATTACATACCCATTTATCTCTCATTAAATTCCACCCATGTACACCAGTTACTATGGAAAAATTCCGAAAAGAATTTTTCTCTCCTCATCTAAATTCATGCAATTCTTTTGTATCATGAATCTAAATTCCATTACAATTTTTGGGGCATGTATCTATATGACCCCCCTTACTTTCCATTTCATGTACATGTGATGAGACACAGTTTCTCTCTCATCGACCATTTTTATGAGTTCTTATGTCATGGCGTTACCCTGCAAAAATTGAATCATGATTTTCCAAGCCAAAGTCATTGTGTAGTGAATACCATTCCCACTTATATATCAAGGGTTTTCATCTTTATGCAAATTTACTTATTTTTTAAAGAGTTTCATGTATGATTTACACACTCCTTTATCATGGAATAAATAAAGATGTTTTATGAATCCATGTTTTATGATCCATGTAGCATACTTATGAATGAAATGAAATGATTAAGAAGGGTGCACCCTGATAATGCTCCAATGCATTGGGTAATGTATAGTATCATGATACGTCATGTGAAATGGGTGTTGAATCATGCTAATTTAAGTGCAATGAGGTTTTACTCATTCTTCATGTGCAATGAGGGTTTTCTCATGCTCCATGTGCGATGATCCTTGGATCATGATAATTCCATGTTAAGTGTTGTTTCCACATTTCCATGTTATGATTATCATGATTTATCATGCCTTTATGTTCATGTTTCTCTTGTGATCCATTGATATTACAATTGTCTAACATGTATTATATTCCTCATGTTATTCCATGTTTATTCCCTTACTTGGCATTATAGCTCACCCTTTTCTTATGCATGTCCTCAGGTTATCCTATGCAATACTAAGTACGAGGGAATTTAGTGGTTATATAAAGTAAGTTTTCAATAAGATGTTGTTTTCTATTCATTAAGTAGTTATGTAATGTTTCTAAACCCCAAATATACTATACCTATCAATCTTATATGTTGTATCAAGTGATGGTTATATGTGATAAATTATGTTTAAGTATGTAATAAAGTGTAAGGTTGTCATACGGAACAAGTGTGTTAACGATGGAATCATGCAGATGGTTGCATCCTAGAAGATATGTGATTACCTAGACTATGTGTCTTACCTAGAATATGTGTATTATCTATACTTTTTCTTACCAATACTGAGTTGATACTCCTTATCCCACCAGGGTGTGGGTCCTCTAGTCTTGGATGAGACTCTACGTGTTACCAACACTCCATGTGTTATATACACTCTGTGTCTTACTTACACTCTACATGTTACCGATACTATGTGTGTTACCAATACTATGTTTGTTACCAACACTCCAAGCGTTACTACTTGAGGGTACTGTAGATTCTTAGGAAAATTCTATTTATTTACTATAGACCTATACTTGGTGTGAGATGACTCTAGTGACTCTGTTGACTGTACCTCTTAGTGGATTCACTTCGTGTGCCTCTTTGGTAGTGTACATGGTGTATTACTTAGTGCTATTATTTGTGGTATACTTTTGTAATTCCATTATTGTTCGGGGTCCCTAATTAGTATTATTTTACTCTCACATACACGAGTTTCGCCTGCACGTGTCGTGTCTTGTGCAGATGATCGAAAACTTTGACAGAGTCATTGGTGGGCTGGAGACAAGTAATGCCTCAGGGGACTGGATGGACATGGTATGCTTCAATTACATTCAAATAGCTTACTATACCAACACTTTAGTTAGGGCCTTTGGTGGAAGACCACTTAGAGAATGTATTTCCCTTTTTAATTGGGCGTGTATTCTATCCCCCTTTTATTTATATTTTGTACCTTACTCTATATAGGTTTTCATAGTGGTTTTCATCCATGTTTACATATTGTTTTTAGTTTTAGATTTTTCTTGGGGATGGGTGCATTCATAAAGGTACTTGGGAAAATTCGTCCAACTTGTGGGATATTCCAACTCGGTGCTAGTCTCCAACCCCTATCCTATGGGAGGTAGGCTTGGGGTAGTCATGACATGGGCCCCAAGGGATGGGTACTGACTGTATATAGAATTACTGATGGGTTGAGGGATATGATTGGGGTGTACACCTGAGACAGAGGCCCGTGGTTTTTTTGTGTTCACTTCATGACTATCATAAGAGTTATCTTATGCTTGATGCATAAAGCATCTCCGTTTTCCATAGTATGAATCCAATGTTTTTTATATAGGGTATACTATAGTTTAATGTCAAGTAATATGGACTATGGGGCATCTCATGATCATGGAATGAAGCATCTTATGCTTAACATGTAAGGCATATCATGTGTGCCACATGAGGCAAACTATGTTTTTCATATAGGTTTTACTATCATTTAATGTCATGTAGCAAGGAATTATAGGTGGAAGATTTATATAAATGGATAGTGTGGGACTTATACAATAGAAAACCATTCTAGTTCAGCCTTACATAAGTGTCAGATGATGGGGTTTAAAGATTTTCTTGAGGAATATTTTGACTCAAGGTAATTGGGGAACCCATGATGAGAATCTCAACTCATGTCATGAAAAAGGGAATAAGAGTAGTAGGTAAAATGAAGGTGTTTTAAGGAGTATATAGGAGTATTTCGAATCATGGTATTCCACGTGTGGATGTTAAGTCCATATCAGGGTGAAACCCAATATAGTGTCAATACGGCCTTGATAGTTCATTGTTTCACTCTCCATTTTTCATGGGGGTTAGTTATGGTAGTGAAGGGCCGATCCAAATGATCGGGACTGCAACTATAAAATGATCCCGAGCAGGGGTTTAGGGATGCAACCCCCATGGTATGATCTACTGGTATTGAAGGTAGGGTCTTCTTGAAATATGGGGCTTTGTGAATTGAAATCATGATGTGACAACTCATTGTATACATATTTAGTAAAGGTGTGTGGGGGAATTGTAGGGTTCTGGTTTCTGGAAGGTTGGATCCTTTCATGAATATTTATGAGCTTCATGAGTGGATAGGGCTCCATGAACTTGAATAATGATGCACGGAGTTTACCGTCAAAGCTCCGTAAGTGTCTAAAGGGAGATACATGACTCTAGACTTACACTACAAGAATTTCACCATAAAACAATGTAAAACATACATCTATGAATTGGATATATGTGACTGGACCTCTATGAATTTGACCTCAACAATTGGGCCTTTATGATTGGGACCTTTACGAATGGACCACTGTGAATCATTTTCCGTTTCCTGACTTATGATTGCCATAAATTATGATTTGTAACTCCGTTCAGGCTCTACGACTAGTCAAATAGAAGACTTTTATTTGAGATACACTTTTGGATCAGAGTCCCAAATGTTTAGTCCATTATTGGATGTGTTTATCTAGTGCCAAAAACCAAGTTTCATGTTATTGTCCAACTTGACTGAAACATACATGGGCCTGATATGTCCATGAATAACATCTTCACAATCTTGTTATATGAATGACATGGTGGTTTTGCATTATACGAGTTTAGTTTCAACCTAATAAACCTCAGAATTAGTGACTTCTATCTCAAACTTATGGTGACTCCAAAGGGACTTAATAAATCCCTCTCTAAGATCCTTTAAAATATGGAGAGAATCTGATATTGAGAATTTCACTTGGAAATCCACTAACTAATTTAGAATGTAATATTTTTTTACTAAAGGTTTTTACTTCACAAGTTTGGCTCTCTCCTTAGCATGTGGATTGGGAGATGATGTGTTTGAGATAAACAAACCTGGTTCTTGGGAGACAACCAAGGGAGCATCTATTTCTCATGGTGTATGTATTACTATCCTACCCCTATATTTGGTAAAATCAAATAGTTTTACCCTCTCAAACTACTAATTTAAAATGATTGGGTAAGAATGACCACTAGAAGGACCTAAGGAATCTATATGATTATATTGGTATTTTTAAAGCACTCAATAATGGGTCATAGCCACATATATGGATTCAACAAGAATATGACTAGAATACATTGTTCGTCCATGACTGCACCATCCACTATCCCATCATCTTATGCACCCTAAGCCTCTGGCTCCTCGATCAAGTGTGGGGTACTCATATTAATGAGAATATTCCTTATCAAAGAAGTGATCTTGTAAGTGAATAATGTCAAAAAAACTACCATGATCTCTTCATCTGATAAAGATCTTGTTTTGTGGGGTGGTTTTTATTCTCCAGATGTTAAAGGAATTAACTATTCAAGAGCTTGGGTACGTGTGGGATTTAGATATGACTCTTTATGTTTTTCCTTCACCTATATATGGCTATTATGAATGAATCTTGGAGGTAGATTAAATGGATCCTTCTTGGATTTTAGAATTGGGACCATTTTATGGTGTTGTACTATGAAGGTGGCATGATATCAGTCAACTATATTTGGATTCATCCAGTTATTGAAATTCTATTCACACCTATCCATAAATTCATTCAATTAAACCTCTTCATCAAGTTGGTTGGTTGTCATATATGTTACTTTCAATAAGTGTTTCCCTGGTATCACCTATCCAAAATCAACCATGCCTTAGATGATGTATTTAGAGACAAATCAGTCTTGGATGGTGTGACCTAACCTCTTATAGAGTGGGAAATAATTAGGGTGGTCACTAAGATTGACCTCATTGGGGTTTTCAGGACCCAAAATATTGAGATGGATGTTTTCTATAGTTACATTGAAATAACTAGTATGCTTTTCATTTTGTATGGAATATAATTTTTTCTAACCTTACCCAAATTTAGGGCGGTCCTAGTCACTATTTACCATTGATTGAAGGCAGTTATTTTTACTACTGCTACTCGATGGTAGGTTCTCGATGATTTTAGGCCGACCTGAGTGTTCAAAAAGAACCATTAATAGTTTGAGGGTGACATCAATGGTATTTTCTCTGCTAGTACATTTTCCTCATGTCATGTATGTCGGATAAGGTTTGGACATAGTCCACTAAATAGTGTCATTTAGATGTTCTGCCATTTATATTAACTCCAAAAATCTATCATAGTATTTCATTAGGATCAAAGCAATTTTTTCACATATTAGAGGATCTCAGCACATAAGTTTTAGTAATTTCTCTTTTGTGAGTGTAATATTGAGGGAATATGTGAGGACCTTCTATTTGGAAATAAAGTCATAGACAATCTCATTTTCCAACTTCTTGCAATTTGTGAGGGTGAAAATTACATTTTTCTTCAGTGTAGAGTTAATTTGAAAAATGAATTGATGAAAAATTTCATCCCAGCCTATGATAGATCCTAATTAAATGATATTATTTCAAAAAAAGGTGTGACCTACTAGACTGTGTACAAAGAATCTCAGTTTTTCTGCCTCCTATTAGTCTTGAGGGCCCATGATATGGATGCATCTAGATATAATGTGTGTGACATGTTATTCCATATCACCTATTTCATCAAATATTGAGAATATTAGGTTTCAAAAATTAGGTGTAGGAAAAGTTTCATCTACCCATTTGGGATTTTCATTCCCTTCAGGATACACGGGGGTGAGCCCCCTCCGTATATTCCATCCGAGTAGCTGGGGACTCGATGGTGTTGAGCAGTTCTGGAATCACTACTACCTATACCATCTCCTATGCATAAGAAGTTTGTGATACTCAATGGTGTTCTCTTACTTTCATATCTTACTGATTTTTAATCCATTTTAGGGTTTAATGATTACCCCAATGAGGATGTGGTTTTCTCTATAAAGAAGGAAATTCAAGATCATCCTCAAATTCCATATTTGTGAAATATTGTTTCCAAGATATTAATATAGCCTAATAATAAAGTTCAATATTTGAAGTAATATTAACTCTCTTTGGATGGATTGGAGGAGGTATAAACATTTTTTTTGGAGACGATACTCCATGGGAATATTTCCCCAATGTAATTACTAATTGAGATGTATATGGTTTTGTATCCCATTCTTGTATTTTACTAGTCATTAATCTTTAGTGGGGACTTCAAACATTTTGGGTGGTGGGAGGGATGTATCCACAACCATCCTCTTATAATATTAGGATTTCCTCTAAAGAGGTGGAAACTAATTATTCATAGTATTAAGGTTATGGTTTCTCCTTCGATTCCATGTACGTGTAGCCTATGTTTATACATAAATATACCCAAAAATCAAGGTACTATTTCTATATTACACCTCTTTGAATTTGAATCATGATCCATATCATTTTCTATATTGATGGTGATGATTTTCACTAAGGAATAAGGAGTGAAAGTAGACGCCACTTCAACGACCAAATATCTGTGTAGCTTTGTACTTCCCATCTCTTTATTAAGAGTTTCATGGGGATCCTACTTATATCAATTTTCCTTATTGGGGTGCCTTTTCATATGACCCTTGTATGGTTTCATTTTCTTTTCTATTTTTTATCCTTATCAATGAATGTGAATAGTAACCTTGAGGGAGTTTCTGATAATGCTTTTCAAGCGGGCCCTAAATGAAGTGGGTATGTCTCTCGGTGGGAGGAATGACTAGTATATTTACCATCAGTATTGTCCTCATCACCTATAAATTAATAATTTCATTTAAGATGATATTTATAATTCCTCAATATATATGGGATGGGGATGATTTAGAGCTATTATTGTAACTTTCAAAACCCATTATTAAGGGTCTACTGACTCCTAGGGTGGAAATTAAGATATAAATGCACTTAAATATATGGTATGGACTTGATATGGAGCCACCAAAAACATCTTTAAGACCCTCTTGGGGATTTATAAACCTGGGGAAGTGGTTGTTGTAAAAATACTGTTAGACCTATGGGCTGGGTTCACTCCTGGATGATAGCCATGATGGTTGTCATTATGATTTCCATAATTTGGCATAATATTGTTTGTGCCTAGGCAGGGTGCAGTGGAAACTTGTGATGGGAATCACTTATTATAGGGATCCATTAGGTAGTTCATTACATTATGTTTAATATTTGAGATGTATTCACATTTTTTTGAGGGGCCTAACATGGGAACATGTGGGCAACCCTTTCTCTCCATTCATATCATCCTTTTTTTCTCAATGTAGAGGATCTTTTTTTATCATCAAACTAGATCATACATTTTTTTATCCCTTGATCTCTCATATAGCTATGAAATTGAAGGATACTATGTTCAGGGAGATTTTTTTTTTTGATATGGAGTTAAGTGAAACACCCCAAAACTCTCCCCATCCTCGAATAAGGTTATCTAATATGGATTCGATGATTAATTACTGGAGAGATTCCATACTATGATATAAAGGATATTTTAATATTTCACTATGACTTTGTGATCTTGGGTGACAATATATACAGAACTTTTCTAAGTCTATATGACAATAGAGCATGTTTATGGCATAAAATTTACCCTCATATCCATGATAAGAGAAGTGTCTAAACTTTAAAAACAAAAAGGCTTCCAACATGTTTTTTTGAATGTAAGGCACACACTCCTATTTCATATCCTTTGGGACTTCACAGTTGGAAGTATAAATGGGCTAGAACATAGTTTGGAGGTTGTTTCCAACCAAATCCCTCCATATATCCATGTTTATCCTTCTTCATTATGGTTATAATCCTCTATTTGGTCAGACCATAGAGGTCGCTTCCATGGGTCTCCTGCTGACCATGATGAGGTGCTTTTAGTAGTTCATGGGGCACTATATACGATTAACCATGGTGTTTTGAGAACCTATTTATATAAAGTCTTCTATATAAGAGAAGGATTTCCATTTCCATGTGTGATATCACCATAAAGAGGTTGTCCACATTAAATTTCATGGGTAGAGTCCCAATAATCAATCTCTATACTATTGTGGGGAGGAATATCATGGTAATTATCACCATAAATTTTAGAAAAAGTGTCGATGAACCCTTGAGATGTTTCTAATACACATCATACAACCTTGAGGACACTTACATTGAGCATAGTAGGAATATGAACTTGGTCCTGAGTCTTAGATAGAATATACAAACCCTCGTTTTGTAGTTTAAGAGAAGTATGAGCCCACTATATAATTATTGTCATAATATTTTGATGACCATTTGTTGCTTTGGGGATATGATCCAACTAATAATAAACTGATCGAATATGGTAATGAGATTCTGTATCGTTAGTGGGGATATGAGCCTACATTTTGGTGGTTTCTATAATATTCCACTCAATCATTGTTGATATGGGCATATGATCCTAGTTTAAATATAAATTCTATATCATAATTTGCTGATGGACCTCCAAAACATGATAATGGATATAATCCACCTTTCATATAGCCTCTAAATGATTCTTGTGCTATCTATCATTAGAGGGGGTTGGAATTTGGGATTAGGTCCTATAAGATACTAAATATGATTAGTATCTCAATTTTCTATGATATGAGCCTCCTCTAAACTGATTTCCCAACTATGATTATAGAACTCAATTAGAGTGGGGATATAAGACCAATCCTACTTGGCCTTTGGTGCATGATACTGGACTTTTTTTACAATAATGTATGTCTATCCTAAGGTTATTTCAAAACTAGGTTCACGAGATCCAGTAAAAATGGGGATTTGAGCCCAATCCTCTACCTTTCCTTTCACCTGGATATGCGGATAATCTTTATGTATGGGAGAAATAATATTCTCAAGATCTAGATTAGTATCATATTAATTTTTATCATGGTTTTATGATGCTCTATCTATTAGGATTGGTATATGTGCCTATCCATATATCTAAACCAGGGGAATAATATGCTGACAGGGCACTTATTTCATTGCCAAAATTTAGTGTTGCTTTAGAAAATTATACACAGGAATATAGGTATTCATGTTCTCAATGACTATAATATACTTCCAGATATCATTGACTAATGTGGGGGAATAATTCCACTCTTATACACCTTTTTCCATCAGAATATGCTGGTAGGATTCATTTGTGGGAGTTGGGATATATGCCTCCCCAATACTTGTTGTCAAGATATGAAGGCAGAATTGGTTTTGTGAGTAGATATATGAGGCTACTAGCTGAATTACATTGAGATATAATATCAGAATTTGTTAATTGACTTAGCTATATGATCCTTCTCCATTTAGTCTACATCTTATATTGCTTAATGATATCCTCTTGGTGCCTAGGTATGAGTGTATAGGGTGGAGAATGGTCGGGTGGTACCGTCAGCTGCTGACTGAGGGGAACTGGTAGGATGATGCTGGTGATGGAAGTTAATATGAGGCCTCTTAGGGAACTTCTAAATCATGATATAGTTGTACTAAACTCCTTGACCCCCCTCCAAAAGGTAAGGAAGGTCATGACTATCATGCTATGGGGGTAGAATCCCGAATCATTTCGGAATTAATATAGGCATAACCAATTTCATTATAGTTTTCCATAATTTAATGGGATTTTATACTTCATTACATGGAGTATGTTTCATGTGGGATCAAGGGTTGGGATCATACCATGTTATTGGTATTCTCTTACCATCATGTTTCCACTCTATGTTGATGGTGTCGTGTGGGTGACATTATTTTGAAATTCATGGAAATTTCTATCACCAATGAGGATCTAGAATGGTGTCTTGATGATTTCATGGTCCTAGTTCTAGGTGATGTCTCTCATAACAATATATTTAGTCACAAGGAAATCAATGAACAAGGTTTCCAATAAGTGCATCGTCGTGAGTATAAAACCTGCACAATTATCTATTCATGGGTAACACAATTGTTCATTCTTGTTAACAATATGTCCATTTTTCATGAGTGGGTTTAGTAAAAATATAATAATTCTTAAGAAACATAGTTATGTGTTATTATTGAATGATTTACATCATATTCAAAAAAAATTGAAAAAGGTTGGATGGAACAATGAACGTTTGTTTGTAGGGGGTTTAATATAGTTACAAAATCTATTCATGTTGGGCTCATTGTTTTTGTTTTCAAAAAGAAAGGATTGTTATGGGATATCTGGGTTTACCATATGCATCTAACATGGAAACTCCCAAAGGATCCCACATCCATAATGAACATGGGAATAATTTCCAAAGGAAGGCATCATTTGGGGTTTCAAACACAACGACACATAGGTACTCACACTGGTTGAGAGGATGGGAGGTCAGGCTCATCATACCCTTGTAGGGGGAATAATTTTGCAATCTGTTAATCTAGTATATATTTAAGATATCTTCATGTATCTTTCTTAATTCTCAGTATGGGACTAGTTCCCCTAATAAAACTATCGTATGTCAAATAATTGTACATGAAAAAGGGTGTTCCAATAATGGAACCATTTATATGTATCATAGGTTTTCCATCAATTTCCTTGTATTTCTTAATAATGATGGATTAGATTTGAAGACATATGATCAAGAATTATCATGTTTAAATCCTTCCATGAATGTGGTTGGTATTTTTGAATTGGGATTTAACATCTTGGATTCATCTTACATATCCCATGATGAAAATAATAAAAACCCATGTAGATAATTTATGATCAATCTGTAAAATTTAATTTCACGCGGAAAGGACATATACAAGGGAATTTAAGCATTGGATATGAAGCTCGAGACTTAGGAAGGAATATTATTTATTCGATGATGATAGGAATTATAGTTTTCATAGTTCATCATATATGAGACGGGATTACCCACCAAGGGTTCTTTGATGTGTTGTTTGATATGGCGCTGAGTCCTTAGGAAGGGGTATTACATATCCTAATTATAATAGGAATCGTATTCCTTATAGTTTATTATATTTCTGTAGGTATTTCACATTAATATTAACCTGATTACATGTTTGATATGGAGATTAGACATTTGGAAGGATTCCTATGTATCATACTTATATCAGGAATTAGATTCATTATAGTTCATTGTATTTGATAGGGGCTTACACAATTGGGATTCCATTATTAAGTATTTTTATTATGTTAGTGGCATGATCTTTTTAAATCCATAATCTCACATGTGTCATGATCGATTTTAGAAATTAGAGAAACTAAAAAATCAGACACATTATATATAGATGAGATACTTACATGTTAAATAATCCTTGATGGGATGTTTAGTATGGAGCTCGAAACATAAGAAGACATCCTATATATCTTACCTGTAATAGGATTCAAAGTAATTATAGTTCAACTTGGATCCTAATCAGTTGATGGATGAGGAATGAGGGTAGAACCATAGGATTTACATCTTAATGGTTAGATTAAATGTAATTTTTTGGGACATATTCCAAGGTGGAGACCATTGTCACATAACCATCCCATACCCTCTAATGGATATAGAGTAGAAACTATGATAGGTCCAATAAATATGCTTGGATGGGATGGGTATCTCATGGTATAAATAAAGATTCACGAGTGCATAACCCTAGCCATTATGATCACTTCCCAAATAAAGGGGGAATTCTTGACCAAAGACTCAGTGTTGAGGGTTTACACAACTCAATGGTACATATCCAATTATACCATATTGATATGGATGACATGTATGAGAATTTCATGACATGTCCTAGGTTTTCTACCTGAAATGTATGAGGATGTATTGAAATAACCAAGGTTGTCTTCTTTACATGTATGGAATATCCAATAATTTTCTTCTGAATCAAGAAAATATATATGAGGTTTCTCAGATGATCTTCCTGACATGTTTGATAGTCATCACATGAATCAATTTGACAGGACCAAGGGTCGTCACATGATATGTCTGAAAAGTATGATGGTCTTCATGTGATATGGATTACATGTCTTAGGATCTTTTCATGAACTGGGATGACATTCCTAATGGTGTTCATGTGATTCAGCTGACATGTTCCAGTGTCTTAGCATGAACCCGTATGACTTTCTTGAGGTTCTTCACATTATCTAGCTAACTTGTCTAGAAGTTATCATATTAAAAAGGATTAAATGTATGAGGGTATTCATGTGATCTGATTGAAATGTTTGGGTGTCATTATATAAATCAGGATAGCAAGCTTGTGTGTCTATGTGTGATCTACCTGAAAAGTCTATGTGTCTTCATATGAATTTGGTTGACATGCATGAGGGTATTTACATGATCTAGATAGAATTCATTAGATTTTTGTCACATGATCAATGAGAATATTATGTGAATTACATGACCCCTTTACATGAAGGTCAATTTATTTTTCTTCTCATGAAGCTTCCATTATTTTTATCATTAATCACATAAATTCCAAAATATTTTTTAGGTTTTTTCCAAGTGGGGAATCATGTGATCAAGTCAAATCACTGAAGGTCTTTTTGATTCATATAATAGGGCATAAATCCTTCATGTGACCAAGGAGATGATCATGTGAAGCACCTGAACATACTAATTAATAACATGAGTTACTCACCAAACTTTTTTAGGACAAAGAATCATGATATTTCTCTATCCTCTACTCCAAAATTTTTGTTCTAGCCTCTCTATGTTGGTTTTTTGGGTGTTGAGGGGGGATTTTATAGGCATCACAACCATGTATCTATGTCACATTTAACATTGATAAAATCACATATCTTGTCTAGAGTTAGTTGATAGATTTTTATAATTCAATAATATATCATTCAATCTAAATGATCAAGTCACATGTTATTAATGACATTGTCCTTTTTTATCATGATAAATAGTGTCCACAAGATCACTATGTTATTATCATATTTCTTAAAACCATATGTTGTCAAAGGTATTCCATGTGATTGAATCGACATGTTTGAGAGACTTCACAAGAACCAACCACATGTCAAAGGGAATTCGCATGATCCATTCATCATGTTTGGTATTTTTATGTGATTAAGTAAATGATCACACAAATTTTATAATCCCCTCTCAGAAAAAACTACGTAAATCTCTTCGCATAAGGATCCCATCATTTCCTGCTTATATTGTATGAACTCATGGATGGTTGTCAGGAAGTTGTCACTTGATATTTCATTTTATCATAAAGACTCATCTGAGGGGATTCCAGTGATCATGAAGCCATGTATGTGGTCTTTTACATGATCAGGGTTCTAATCATGCAAAGTTCATTAGCTCATCATGTGAAAAACGACATAGCATGCATCGTTTGAGGATCCAAACATTTTCCTTTATTATTACATTAATGCCATTATGGATTTTCAAATTTTATTCCACTGGTGGTCTACCAGGGCATCTCATGATAAATGCAGAGATTCACAAGTGTCTTCAAATAATGAGGAAAAAGTGTCTGAGGGACTTCATGAGTTATGGGGGACATGTCTAATGGGGATTTTCATGATCTGTGAACATGTCATAAAAATCTTGTAACTCCATAACATGATGCTTCATAGGTCATGTGATCGAAAATCATATTGAAGCTCACACAACTTGTGGACCTAATCACTTTATCCATATCTATTCTTCTTCCTTATTCCCTTAATTATTAAATAATACTTGGTGTTTGGGTGTTTCCTCAATCAAAAATCTTTTGATTCCCATTTTGTGGGTTCCAAAAAGTTTGATGGGACCACCTACCTTCATAAAGGAGTAACCTCTCATGGAAAGATCCATACAACCTCTCCCAAGAATGTACCACCACCCGATATTTTATATCACACTATAAAACATAAATTATTAATTATAAAAAATAATAATTAATTATTAAATTTCATATGAATAGGTATATTAACTCATTGGGAATCAATGTGTCACCACAACCTTGATAAACCACACAAAAAAATAATATAATATTATGAAACCACCTCATGAAATATACCTTTCCTAGGACATAAATTATACCCTAAATTTAAAATAATTTATGCAAAAACTGAGAATCAATTTAATGAGTGAAATACCTCTAATAAAACAGGGAGAAAAAAATGAAATCATTTATATTGAAATTCCACTCGCCAAACTGAAAAAATGGCCCATTTTTCTTGCTCAATTACACCATGATTCAATAGAATCGATAGTAAAAACAATATTATAAAACCTTTAAATCATTGAGATATAAGTTAGGGGACCCTAAATTTATCCATCATCGATATGAATTGACCCCTATGGATCACGGTGAGATTCCCCTTTTGGAGGACCAAACACGAGGGCTCAACCCTCATGGAATTACACAATGCACTACAATCCATGGAACCCCTCATTATTGTCTACCATGACATCAACAAGGGTTCAAAAATAAACCCACTACAGCTATATAATTTTAATAAATCCAACCATCCTTACTTCAAAATTCACCCAAGCACCTGAATCACTAACTGGGTCTCGATCCATATAAAAACAAATTGGGCATTATTCCAATTATTAGAATCCTAATACAAGTCCCAATTCTAAAAATGATCCATTCTATCATACTAAATATTCAAAATTCCTCATAACCAATAACATATAAAATTTTCCAGTCATTAAAAATTCTACACCATAATTATTCTTATTTTCAGTAATCTTAGTTTCATTTTGATGATAACCCCCAACCTACCATGATCACAAATAAGGATTAAAAAAATTATGTTTTTATCTCAAATGTATAATTACATTCTTCTATGAAACATTAAACATTATATAAATCTATTCATCAAATGAAGATTTACACAATTGAAACCAAATCCAACATCAAGATGGTTCTCAACTGACCTCGTCTACACAAAGACACCACGGTTTCCTCGAACACATAATCCCATAGCTTATGGTTCTCCCCACCAAAATTATATGCACACAATGAATGATTCTGAACCATGGTTCTCTCCAACATAATAATCACATGATCGAAAAACTTTTTGATTGTTCTATCGATGCACCAGATGCAGTTTCAACTTCTCCCAATCCAATTCTATACAACAACAATAGAAAGTCCTCCTCTAATTAACTTTTCCCAAAAAACCTCAACCACACCTACCAATGAATAACCACACCACCCAACACTATAGAATCATTATAACACCTAATTAAAATGACATAAATCCCAAAGGAATCATGAGATATTTTCAAATTCCCAAACCAAGGTATGAACTTGACCATTGGTGTAATTCTTTCACTGAATCACCAATAACTTTCCTCGACCATCATTCTCTCACCCCAAGCATGGGCACACCCAAAATCTAATTCAAAATAATATAAAACTACTAGAACCCAATGTTCATTCCAATATATAGAATCTATGCAATACCTCAATGGAATCCAGAAATCTAGAATTTACTTGGAACTAGATTACATAAAATCTTTCTTATACATCAACATCCCAGTTCCATCTTGACTATCCACTGATCGGTTTCAACACATCTGTAACCCTTAAAACACAAGAATCATGCCTATAAGGATAATATGATGGTTCCCTCTATATAAGTGTTGATATAATCATATCACCGAACTCAAACAATCAGTATCCATAGCTCACACACTATTTATTTCTACATTTAATGACAGAGCATGACCGCCCCACATATACCAGGTCTCTAATGTAAACCAATAAGAAATTGTATATACTATATCACCAATAAGGTGAACAAAAATATTCATAAAAACCAACTATAGTGAGGGACACACTCTAAAATAGCCAATGGTGTGGTCCCCAAAACATGGATTCCCATACACTACTCCACAAACACCAATCCAAAGGAGTCACATCACTATACACATGACTCTATTCTAATCCATGGTCATCCATATTGTCAACCTTCAAACCAACTTATCTCTATAAGAAACCAAGACTCCATTCCTATAAGAGTCTTGTGAAACTCTCCATCTTTCATACCACAAATGGTTTCTCACTGGTCCATGAACTAAAGGGACATAGAACATACCCAACACACACATTTGTTCACACACCATGATTTTTCCTAAAAAATCTATTTCATTGCCTAGTCAGTTTATTAGGATTAGAGATACTCCAAGAACCCTATCCTTGGTTCATACTCATTATCTATCTATGTAACTCCCCAACCCTAGATACCCAGAGTTGGTACATTATTACATAACATTGGCATGATCACAAAAGATCAAGTATCGAATGACCGATTAGTTTAGTACGCTTAGAAATACTAGATACATTTATAAGTTTTACATTACATTATAAAATGGAAAACTACAAAAAAATAGTCTCCATAGGCCACAATCCTATCCCATAGACTATCCCGGTAGGTCAGTCATAATATACTTCTTCACATCCTAGAAAAAATAAAACATATAAATGGGTGAGCTCATATGCTCAGTAAGGATATCAATATAGAGGAAAATTTCATAAATAAGCATAAATATTTAAGGCAACGTATAAAACTAAAATAATATCATTTTCAACAAAAAATTTATCATAATTTAGAAAATATAAATCAAAATAATTACATTTACTTACTCACATGGATATTCTACTAGTCGAATAATCACATGAAATATCAATAGCCACTTTCATAATGATGGAATGCATAATGCAAGACTTCATAACCACATAGTCAAGGCCTTATGCCAAGACTACAAATAAGATATTTTCAAGCCCTTGTTATAATATACTGTTTTATCTTATGATACCTACCAATGAGTCGTGGAGCAATAGAGGGCTCCAGCCGCCACTTATTAAGTCTAATGCATTCCTCATATGAAAATGTTTAATCATAACATAAACATTCTATTTAATACTAGCATAAAAAATGTCAATACTTTTTTCATAAACCATGAATGGTGTAAAAATAACACATCCATATTCAATTATGTCACAAAACCTTCAATACAATATGGAAGTTTCATATCATAATAAATCAACATCAAATAAGTTTAAAATCCATCAAAGGATGTTGACATAGATGAAATCAAAAAAAAATTCTTGAAATATATATTTCTATTTTGAAATCATTTAAGAGTCATATAATCATAACAGAAAACATTTATTTTGAAAATATTATTATAATATTGTAAGGGAAGCTTAGACAATGTTATAATAGCATAAAATATCTGCACCCACCATATAAGTTAAAATAGCATTCTTACCTTATTTTTGTCAAGAAGTTTATAAGGTACCATGTTTGGAAAATGACGGAAACATTTCCTTCAAACCATTTTATAAAAAGTAAAACAATGGTATAAATGAATTTAACCCATAGTCTAGAAAATAGTAAAAATGTTTTTGAATACATTTTTTAGAAACATGGATGTGGATGAAAAAGAGGTCCCAATAGATAATTACATATAAACAACCTTGAATAATGAAAAGGTTGTAAAATTAACCCTTACCTTGTAATTATTCTTGGTAGAGGGTAGGTTAACCTCCTTTATAATGGTGAAATAAATTTTATTTAATTATACATGAATCATATACATTAATATGATATCATATATGATCTTTTAATATTGCTTTGTTAATAATATTTTAGCATTACCGTCGTTTCAGGTGTTAACTGATTCGTTTTCCTTTATATGATTTGTTATGTAAGTAATGTTTTTTATGGATAGGATGTATCTTATTCATATTCAGAATGAAATGAAGTCTTTAAAACTTATTTTCAATCAACAAGTGAAAATTATTTTTGAATGGATAGGATAGGGAATGAATCTCATCGCATTCAAGGAGACTGTAATCCGTACGTACGTAGAAGCGACTAAATCATTATTTTTATATTAAAATCATATATAATTGGATGGTATATAATATATACAGAATCATTAACATGTTATATTTATTATTTACATCATTTATACTCATTATTATACCCATACAAATGATGAAGTGTTTGAATAATAAACTACACCGCGACGTGGAGACTGTAATCCATACGTACTTACGTATGGGGACTTTGTCATTTAAAGGATGGATAGAATAATTAATATGGTTGTACCTTTTTTATAATAACATCACAACATATAGAATATACTGGATTTATTATTTTATAATAGAAACAACAAATAAATAGGATGTGGAAGAAGAAAAGAACATGAAAGAGGTGATGAAATATTTACCTCTTCTTCGGGTTCTTCATTTTCAATTGATCAAAATGGATCCTTAGGTTGGATTTAGGACTAAATTAAGGCCTCTAAGATTAATGGAGGATAGTTGGGAGGATAGTTTTGCAGGTGTTAGCCGATCCAAATGGCTTTGAAGGTGTGAATGTGAGTGAAGGGTAAGTGCCCTTTTATAACAGGGGTGAGGAGCACCTTAGGAAAAGATTGAAATATTATTTTATAATAAAATAATTATCGGTTTATAATGGCTACAAAATGAATTATTTAAAGGATAATGAGAGTATGGGTCAAAAACCACTCAAATAATAGATTTTATACAGGTTTGTGTCACTATATTAACCTTATCTTTAATATTTAACTCTTAGTTAAATAGTTATACATTTACCATGTCTCTTTGTATTTTTATATTATATGGTTAATAAACATATTATAAAATTCCAAGACAACCCCAAGTGGTTTATTAATAATACACCTATCATTACATAAGTCGTCTGGCTGAACCTTATATTTTTAGGATTATTATATGAACCAATAATATTGAATTTGTTTTAAAAATTCATTTATGTCAATTTTGACATTATTTAATAATTTATTTTTGTTAAAGTCCTAAAAACTTCATTAATTCTAAATAAATACATTTAATAAACCCTAACATGTCATAGTATCCTATAAAATTTGTGGATGGCATAAAAACTTCCCAATTATATTTATTTTAGTATTTATAGTATCATTTATGTGATTGTTTCTTTAATAAGGAAAATACTACATCATTATTGTGTCAAATATAAATATATTTATTTTATGTCTAAAAATTATAAATAAAATATATTGAGGTAGGAAAAATTTTTATATTTCAAATTAATATTTATTGTCAAATCGATAAATTATATAACTTCATATAAAAATTGTTTCATTAAAAGATATTTTCTTTTGTTATTTTTCTCTTTACTTTTGATTATTTAATATAAAATGTCATTATCACTTCCATGTGGCTCCATGGGGTCCCAAAATTGACCCAAGGATGCCCATGGTCGGAAATATATCATCCAATAGGGTTAGTACATGTGCTAGAATAATTTAATATTATTATAATATTATTTCTTTAACCTTATTTAATGGATTTACCCCTTTAACTGCGGTAAATAAAATATTTTCTGAAGTAAATATTCCTAATATCTAAAAATAAAAGTTACGTATTTAAACAATTTGGACCTCCTGATCCCAAATATGGAATCCATTTTTATAAATTCAAAATACATAAGTGGAAGAAATTAATTTAAAATTAATTCCAATTGTTGAAACAAAAAGAGTGTTTTTATGAAATAATAACTATCAAAATATTGACACTTGTTTATGTTCAGCTTAATCGTGAGATTACATGAAATGAATTAAATTATATTAAATGATAAAAATATAATCTAATGATACTTAAAAACCATTCAAATTTATAGTTTAACACTATAAATAATTTCAATTAAAAAAATTGTTTTTAATAAAAATTTAGCATTTTCACTATTAATCAAAAATTGAAAGTTTTCATAAAATTACCAAAAATTCACCCTAAGATAATTTCGATATTCTGAATCCAAAAATGAAGTCCATTTTGAAAGATAAAATTTATAAAATTCCAAAAAAGTGGTTATTATTATTCATAACGGCTAGTTTGATTGATCGTAGTGTGTTAGAACTCAAAGTTACGTACAACACACGCTATTGTATTATTTAAAGAGAATCATACAATGGAAGCTTGGGGTGTTGCATTATCCCATCATTCAAATAATTTCATCCTAAAAATTTCTAGAATATTACTACATAAAAAGACTTGGGTGGTTCTTCATCAAAAGTTCCTTGGGTTCCCACATTGCCTCTTCCATCTTATGGTTTCTCTAGAAATTTTACCAGACGAGTCAACCAGTTTCTCAACACCAGTTCTTTGGTATCAAGAATTTTGACAGGCTCTTCACAATAAGATATATTAGGTTCTAATTAAATATCCTCATAGCTGAGTACATGCATTGGATCATGCATGTATTTTCTCAACAGTGATACGTAGAACACATCATTATCTTTGGAGAGACTTGGCATCATTGCAAACCAGTAAGATATAGCCACAATTCGTTCTACAATATTAAAAGTGCTGATTTACCTGGGACTTAGTTTACCCTTCTTATCGAATCATATAACTCCCTTCCATAGAGATACCTTCAAGAAAACATGATCTCCTAACTGAAATTCCAAATCCTTCCTTCGGTTATCAGCATAGCTCTTCTACCTACTTTATGCTGTTTTGATGTGGGTTTGGATAACCTTCATATTTTCCATCATTTCCTCAACATGTTATGGGCCTACGAGTTTTCTTTCTCCAACATCATCCCAACAAGTTGGTGTGCGACATCTCCTTCTATATAATGCTTCATATGGAGCCATCTGAATACTTGAATGGAAGCTATTATTATAGGAAAATTCTACCATAGGTAAATATTGATCCCACATACCTTGAAAGTCAAGTGATCATGATATCAACACGTCTTATAAGGTTTGAATAGTCTGCTCTGATTGTCCATCAGTTTGGGGTGGTTGGAAATGCTCAAATGAAGTTCAATATCTATGGCTTTCTTAAGACTTTTCATGAATCTTGATGTAAAGTGTGGATCACGATCAGAAACAACTGATAGGGGTACTCCATGAAGTCTCATAAATTCATTAATATATAGTCTTTCTAGACTTTCAAGTGGTAAATCTTCTCTTATACCAAATAATGTGTTGACTTGGTAAGATGATAAAAAATGACCCATATTGCATTGTTCCTTCTAGGAGTCTTGGGTAGTCCCAGGATAATGTCCATCGTAATATTATCCTATTTCTACTCAGGTATGGGAAGAGGTTTATTGACTCCTCCTGGTTGTTTCCTTCCAGCTTTCACATATTGACAAACCATACATCATGGAAAAAAATCGGCAATCTCCCTGTTCATGTTGTCCCACCAAAAATGTTCCTTCAAATCTCTATACATCTTAGTGCTACCATGGTTTATAGAGAAATTAAAGCTATGATCATCATCTAACAATTCCCTTTTTAGATCAGGTATATCAAGAACACAAATTCTCTTCCCAAATTTCAAAATCCAATCCTCATATACGAATTCAATCAATATCCTATCATTCAAAGATTTAATCTTCTTTATAAATTCCTCATCATCATCCTGGGAACTTTTTATCCTTTATAGTAAAGATGTTTTGGAAACCATTTGAAAAAGAATTGATGTTTCACCTTCCATGGTTATTCCCAAATTTATCTTACTAGATCCTTGAAAATAGGATCCCTTTCAACTCTCATCTTGTTCAAAACTCAATGATCATTTCCACTCAAAGCATTTTCCATCTTTTTTTCCTTCCCTGGGTGGTAGTTTATTGTGAAATCATAATCCTTGAGTATTTCAAGCCTTTGCCTTTTCCTCATGTTTAGTTCTTTCTGTGAGAAAATATACTTCAAACTCATGTGATTGGTATATATCTCACATTTTTCACCATAGAGATAATGTATACAAATCTTCAAAGAAAAGATTAGAGTTGCTAATTCAAGATCATGAGTAGGATAATTTTTATCATGAATTTTTACCTGCCATGATTCATAGGCAATAAATCTATCATTCTGCATAAAGAAACAACCAAGTCCTTTCTTGGATGCATCACTATAAATAACAAACCCATCATTCCCCAATGGTAGATTCAAGATAGTAGAATTGACTAATCTTATCTTTAGTTTTTCAAAACATTCTTCTCACTCTTTTGTCCAAAAAATTTTAACCCCTTTTCATGTGAGCTTTGTTAATGGGTTAGCCAACTGGGAAAATTCTGGACGAAACGTCAATAATAACCAGATAAAACAATAAAACTGTGTACCTATGTTATACTCATTGGTGCTGGAGATTCTTGGATTACCTTGGTCTTAGAAGGATCAACAGAGATTCAATCCTTAGAGATAATATGGCCAAGAAAAGAAATCTTTTGAAGCCATAATTCACACTTGCTAAACTTCCCATATAATTCAGGTCTTCTAAGAGTCTTTAGAATAATGTGCAAGTGATTTTCATGATCTTCGTAGCTTTTGGAGTATACCAAGATATCATCAATAAATACCACTACAAAGTCATCAAGATATTCCTTGAAAACTCTCTTCATTATATCCATAAAGACAGAGGGTGAATTAGTCAATACAAAAGGCATTACTGTAAACTCATAATGCTCGTACCTAGTTCAAAATGCTGTTATCGGAATGTCTTCCTTATTCACACACAATTGATGATATCCATATCAAAGGTCATTCTTTGAAAAATTTTGAGCTTCATAAAGTTGGTCGAATAAATCATTAATGTGAGGTAGGGGATACTTGTTCTTTATTGTTATAGCATTGATCTCCCTATAGTCAATACACAACCTCATAGATGTTTCTTTCTTATTAACAAAAGAACAGGGGCTCCCCATGGAGAAACACTGGGGAGAATAAATACCTTATTAAACAATTCCTCTAATTGTTTCTTTAGTTCCACTAAATCCACAGTGGCCATTCTATAAGGGGTCTTAGATATGGGCCTTGAACCAGAAATTAAGTCAATGGAAAACTCAATTTCTCATTCTGGAGGATGTCTAGGTAAATCCTCTGGAAACACATCAACATATTCTTGCACAATAGGTACATCCTCTATTTGAACATTCATTTCCTTACCCACAATTATTTCATTCTATTCCTCCCCAATAATTGAATTTAGTTGAGCTAGTGGGGGTGGATCTAGATAAGAATTAGGTGGTGAAGTTTCTACTCTAAAGATAAGGTACTCCTTATCATCATAAAAAATTATAACCCCCTTCTTCTTACAATATATTTTTTGCATCATGGTCTGAAATACAATCCATGTTGTGGATTATATCAAATACAATCATGGGTATGATGATGAGATCAACAGATAAATAACGTTTATATGCCTTAATAGGAACTGATTCGCAAAACTTTGTGGCAATGATACTTCCCTTAAGAGTTTTGACTAAAAACTCCCTTGTTAAATCAAATTGGAAATATCTAATTTTCTTAGAAAACTGGGAATATATGAAACAATATGATGATCCAAAATCAACTAAAGCATTGGCTAAACTTGAGGAAACCATTAAATTACCTACCAATACGTCTTTTGGAGCTTCAACCTCAGCAGTAGTGAGAGCATAATCTTAGCCTTGATCCATTGGCCTTTTCTAAGTTAATTTCCCCTGAGTCTTAGTACATTCATTTTCATAATGTCTCCTTTCACTACAATTGTAACATTCAACATTTACAACCAATTTCTTTCCCTTACAATCACAAGCTTGGTGGCCTTTTTCATCACAACTGTAACAGACTCCCATTCCTTTCAGATAAGTACTTGGGTGTTTCCTCCCACATTTACTACAGGATGGATATTCAAGTTTTCCCTTCTTCCCCTTATTTCCATTTCTAGAGCGTTCAACAGATCTCTTCTTCTCTTGCTTTTCTTTAAAGTCGTAATACTTAGAGAATTATATTTCTATCTTGATTGCACATGAGATAATATCTTTATACAATGAGAAGTACTATGAGACTAATGCTTGATGGAGGAATGGTTTTAACCCATCAATGAAATGATCAATCTTACTTATTGGGTAATATATATAATCATCAGCATGCCTTTATAACCTTGAAAAGTTATCTTCTTAATTTGTCACATTTTTATCCTCCTTTTGCCTCAGACTCATAAATTGTCTTTCCATATCCACTTGATGGTCATGAGGAAAGTATTTTTCTAAGAAAATTTCCTTAAACTCCCTCCATTCCATATTTTATATTTCATCATCTTCCTTTTTGTTTTGAATCAATGACCACCATTGATCAGCATCTCCAGTGAGGCGGTAAAATTACATTACAACGTTTTCCCTTTCGCTACTCCCCAAGGCGTGGAATATTTTCTCTATGGAATTTATCCATTTCTCAGCTACTAATGGATTTTTACCCCTATTGAATGTTGTTGGTTGTTTACTCATGAAGCGATCTAACATTTAACCTCCACACTATGGATCAAGGTGTTCCATGTGGGTAAGGTTAATATTCATAACCTGAGTGAGTTGTCCCAGTATAGTGATAAGCTGATTAGCACCAGTTGTATCACCAGCTCTACTATAATTATCTTTAGTAGGAGGTAAATCCCTACATGGAGTGCGTGCATTGATATGGTTTACATTTCTTCCACTAGGTGTCATTTCTAAATAATGGAATACACTAGATTATTTTATGAATCATAATACATAAATCCAAACTTGTAAAACACTTAACATAAATTGAACAGTTTATGGATATAATCCATAATCATAAAAATATTTTCTTTGAGGAAGTATATACTCATAAACCCTTTATAATGGTTTTTAAAGAAAATGAGAATTATCATAAGCATATCCCCCAGGAGTGTCGTAACCAAGAGTGCAGCATGACCCGTTGTCGTGCACCAGTTCTCGTTTGAGTCTAACTCAAAGCGGTGTTTTTATATTTTACCCCTAGGTACATCTGTTCTAGAGCCACCTCTAACTGTTTGTATCCAGAAAAGGATGTATTTCTTGGAAAACTCACAAAATCTCTACAATACCAAAATTCTAGGAAGTTCTTCTATACTAATCCTCAATTTCTATCTTAGGGATTTGTTCTCTAATCAGAGTTTATATAAATCTAGTTTCTAGGGATTGAAATAAACTTCCTTTGATACCAACTATAATGCCCCAACCCTAGAAACCCAGATTTGGTGCATGATTACATAACTTTGGCATGATCACAAAAGATTAAGTCCCAAAATACCGATTAGTTTAGGAGCCTTGGAAATACTAGATACATTCATAAGTTTTACATTACATTATAAAATGAAAAACTATATCAACATAGTTTCCATATGACACACTCATGTCCCATAGAATATCCTTGCATGTCAGTCATAATATACTTCTTCGCATCCTGGGAAAAATAAAACAGAGAAAGGGGTGATCTCAGATGCTTAGTAAGGATAACAATATCATGAAAACATTCAAAAATAAATATAAACATTAAAGGCAATGTATAAAACTAAAACCAAAGACTTTTGAACGTAATCTTAATAATAATATGGAAAATATACATCAAAATAATTCCATTTACTTACTCACATGGATATTCTACTAGTCGAATAATCACATGAAATATCAATAGCCACTTTTATAATGATGGAATGCATAATGTCAGACTTCATAACCACATAGTCAAGGACTTGTGCTAAGACTACAAATAAGATTTTGTCAGGGCCTTGTTCCAAAACACTAGTTTGTCTAATGAGACCTATCGATGCATCAAGGATCTATAGCGGGCTCCACCCATCACTTACCATGTCTAATTCATTCATAATATGAAAAGGTTTAAACATAACATAAACATTCGTATTAAAAATAGCATACAAAATGTAAATTCTTCATCGATAAACCATGAATGGTGTAAAAATAACACATAAACAGTCAAACAAATCACAAAACATTCAATACAATATGGAAGTTTGGTATCATAATAAATAAACTTCAAATAAGGTTAAAATCCATCAAAGGATGTTGACATAGATGAAATCAAAACTTTTTTTAGAGAAATATATCTTTCAATTTTGAAATCATTTAAAAGTCATATAATTATAAAAGAAAACATTTATTTTGAAAATATTATTATAATATTGTAAGGGAATCTTTGATGATGTTATAGTGGTGGAAAATAGCCACACCCACTGTATAATTTTAAAAAACATTCTTACCATAATTTTGTCGAAAAGGTCATAAGGTACTTTGTTTGGGAAACGACAGGAAGGTTCCTTTCAAACCATTTTATAAAAAGTAAAACAAGGGTATAAATGAAATTAATCCATAGTCTAGGAAATGGTTAAAATTCTTTGAAATACATTTTTAAGAAATATGGATGAGGATGATAAAGATTTCCCGGTAGATAATTACATATAAACAACATTGAATAACGAAGAGGTTGTAAAATTAACCCATACCTTATAATTTTCCTTGGTCAAGGATAGGTTAACCTCTTATATAATGGTGAAATAATTTTTCTGAAATTATAAAAGATTCATACACATTAATATGATATCATATATGATCTTTTAATATTGCTTTGTTAACAATATTTTAGTATTATCGTCATTTCAGGTGTTAACTGATTCGGTTTCCTTTATATTCTTTGTTACGTAAGTAATGTTTATTATGGATAGGATGTATCTTATTCATATTAAGAATCATATTAAGTATTTAAACATTATTTTTAACAAAAAAATGAAAATTACTATTGAATGGATACGATAGGGAATGAATCTCATCGCGTTCGTGGAGACGGTAATCTTCACGTACGCATGAGCGACAATATCATTATTATGATATAAAAATTGTATATAATTGGATGTTATATCATATATAAAGAATAATTATCATGTTATATTTATTATTTACATCATTTATACTAATTATTATACCCATCCAAATGATGAAGTGTTTGAATAAAAAACTACACCATGACGTGGAGACGGTAATCCGTACGTACTCACGTATGTTGACTTTTTTATTTATAGGATAGATAGAATAATGAATATGGTTGTACCATTTTTATAATAACATCATAGTATATAAAATATATTGGAGTTATTATTTTATAATTTGAACAGTAAATAAAGAGGAAGTGGAAGAAGAAAAGAACATGAAAGACGTGATGAAATATTTACCTCTTCTGCAAGTTCTTCCATTTGATTTGATCAACCGGGCTCCTTAGGTTGGATTTAATACTAAAGGAAGGCCTCTAGGATGAAGGAAGGACATCTGGTAGGATATTTGGGGTGGTTTTGGTCAATCCAAATATCTTTGAAGGTGTGAATTTGAGAGAAGGTGAAGTGCCCTCACTAGTACAAAAACAATTTTACGTCACCATTTTTCACGTCGGTTTTTTAGAACCAACGTGAAAATATCTAAAAAACTATTTTCACAGTGGTTATATAAGAACCGACATTAAAAATCCATTTTTTATGATTTTCCATGTCGGTTATTAAATAACATACATGATAAATCCTTTTCCAGAAAAATATATTAAAAGTTTCACATATTTTTCACGTCGGTTATTAAATAACCGACTTGAAAAATGTGTTTTCATGACTTTTTCACATTGGTTATTTAATAACTGACATGAAAAATGTTTACAAAAATTTAGTTCATTTCTCAATATTTAATTTGACAGGTCACGGAGCTCAAACGGAGTTACGGATTAAAAGTTAGGACTTTTAGAAGTTGATTATCTCTAAACAATGTCTTAAGGATGTCCAACATCTGAAGGCCATAACTTTTAATCTGTTACTCTGTTTGAGCTCCATGACCTATAAAATTAAATCTTGGAAAATAAACTAAATTTTTGTGTACTTTTTTCACTTCAGTTATTAAATAATCGATGTGAAAAATACATTTTAACGTTGGTTATTAAATAACCGATGTGAAAAAGTAATTGAAAATCTACTTTTCAAGTCGGTTATTTAATAACCGACGTGAAAAATAAGTGAAAATTTTAATATCTTTTCACATTGGTTATCATAAAACAGACGTGAAAGGAAATTTTAATATCCCACGAATGTATAAATTCAATTTTCTTACATCGCGACATCAAAATTTGAATTGCCGCCTAAAATTTTTAATATCGTGTTTTCTCATAGAATCTCAATTATATGTTTACATTATACACCCATACTAATTTTATGATCATTTATTTCAACCATTATCATTCTCCCAAATCGACTATTTTTCTCTCAAACTTGAATCAATTATTTCTTCTTTCTGCGATCTCTTCAAGGTATATTTAATCATACATCCATCGTTTATGGTTTTTATGATTTGTTTTCTTAATTGATATACCATTTTACGATCATTTCATTAAACCATCATCGTTCCACCGAATCAACTTTTTTTATCTTCAACTTGAATCAACGATTTCTTATTTCTGCAACCTCTTCAATGTATTTGTAATTATTTTTCCATGATTTTTATTTTCTATGAGTAGTTTTCTTATTGGATATACCATTTAACGATTGTTAATTTATTATAATGATGAATGATTCTTTATATCATGATAAAACTACAAATCCCCCTACAGATTGAAAAATTCCTTCTAATATGAAGCTATGGTTGGCTTATTCAATCTTTCCTCGAAAAAAATATCAAACTTCTTAAGGTCATAACTTTCGATCCGTAAATTCGTTTGAGCTCTATGACATATCCAATGAAATCTTAAAAAAATTTCTACAATATAGTAAACATTTTTTATGTTTGTTATTTAATAACTGAAGTTAAAAATAACTTTTAACGTTTGTTATTAAATAACTGACGTAAAAAATGACTTATAATGTCTGTTTTTTAAAAATTGACGTAAAAATGGCTTCTTATCTCCATTTTAAGAATGTATTTCATGTCAGTTTTTTAAAAATGGAATTTAAGAACTATATTACCCCATTTTTTTACATCGGTTATTAAATAACCGATGTAAAAAATCATATTTTTAACATCACTCGCAATAACGTCGCCTAAAAACTGACATTAAAAATCAAAAAAACCGACGTAAAAAAGGTTTTTGTACTAGTGCCTTTTATAATAGGGGTGAGGGGAACCTTAGGAAAATACAGAAATATTATTTTATAATAAAATAATTTTCAGTTTCTAATGGATCCAAAAAGAATAACTTAAAGTATAAGGTGGGGATTGGTCAAAAACGACTCAACCAATAGGTTTTAGACATGTTTGTGTCTCTATATTAACTTTATCATTTAGGTTGAACTCTTAGTTAAATAGTTTAGAATTTACCATGTCTCTTTGTATTTTTAATTTATATGGTTAATCAATATACTAGAAAACTTCCAATAGAACCCCAATTTGTTATTTAATGATAAAACTATCATTATATAAGTCTTTTGGTCGAACGTTAGATTTTTAGGATTATTATATCAACCAATAATATTGTATTTGTTTTAAAAACTCATTTATGTCAATTTTGACATTATTTAATAGTTAATTTTTGTTAAAGTCCTAAAAACATAATTAATTATAAATAAATAAATTTAATAAACCCTAACATGTCATAGTCACCTATGAAATTTGTGGATGGCATAAATACTTTAAATTATATTTATTTTAATAATTATAATATCATTTATTTTATTGTTTCATTAATAAGGAAAATATTTCTTCATCATTATGTCATATATAAATATATTTCATTTATGTCTAAAAATTATTAATAAAATATCCTGAGGTAGGAAATATTTTTATCTTTTTAATTACTATTTATAGTCGAATAGATCAATTATATAACCACATATATAAAAATTCATTAAAAGATATTTACTTTTGTTATTTTGGTCTTTCATTTAGATTATTTAATATAAAATGTCATTATCACTCCCAAGTGGCTCCATGGGGTCCCAAAATCGACCTGAGGTTGCCCATGATCGAACATGTATCATCACATAGGGGTATGCCACTTGTTAGGGGAATTTAATATTATTATAATATTATTTTTTTAACCTTATTTACTGGATTTACTCCTTTAACCACATTAAATGAAATATTTACTGAAGTAAATATTCCTACTATCCAAAAATAAATGTTACCTATTTAAAAGATTTTGAACTCTTGATTCCAAATATAGAATCCATTTATCCAAATTCAAAATACAGAATTGGTAGTAATTAATTTAAAATTAATTCCTTTTGTAAAAAAAGTGTGTTTTTATGAAATAATTACTATCAAAAGATTGACACTTGTTTATGTCCAGTTTAATCGTGAGATTAAATACAATGACTTAAATTATATTAAATTAAAAATATATAATATAATGATATTTAAAAACCATTCAAATTTATAGTTAAACACTAAATTATTTTTATTAAAAAAGTTGTTTTTAATAAAAATTTAGTATTTTCACTATTCATCAAAAATTGATTTTTTTTCAGAAAAATACTAAAAATTCTTCCTAAGATAATTTGGATATTCCAAATCAAAAATTGAATTCAATTTTGAAAGATAAAATTTATAAAATTCCAAAAAGTGGGTATTACAATTCATAATGGTTGGTCGAGGTGTGTTAGAACTCAAAGTTGCGTACAACACACGCTATTGTATTATTCCAAGAGAAGCATACCACAGAAGCTTGAGGTGTTTCAACGTTCACCTCACCTGAACCCAAAAGAATGTATGATCTGGTTAAACCTTATACCCAAACTCAACTCACACACACATGTGCCTCATATCATCTAACCTAAGATCATGTGCCTGCCCACCCATCCATGATCCTCTATATGTAAATATCATTCAAATAGATCTTGGAATCTTATACTGGGAGGGGTTTCTATGAGATCACTCAAATAAGGACCTGAAATCCACCATTAATTTCAACACAATATTTTTAGCACAAAAAAATCTAAACTCTTGATGTTCCCTCTATTGACGATGTATATTGGAAGTAAAAATCCATCACATCCTACTCACCAATGAAATTCATACCTTACACACATATTCATGAAAAATCACAAGAATAAAAAAAATTAAATCAAAAAATTACAACCAATTAAAAAACATACCGAAAGGAATGAACAAAAGGTATTAACATGCTTCATAAAATGAGGTCCCCACAAACTTTCTTATATTAAATGGAGGTATAATAATTAAAAATAATTAAAAACCCATCTATTAAAGATTTATTATAGAGTACTAACACTCTTTAATTCACTATGTACATTCAGGATAAAATATTCCCATCTTTGGTACACTATTCATACTATAGGTGCACTATTAAATGAGTTCCCCTCTACCTTTTATATGAGTTCTTAGCTAGTCTCCCCTTTTACACTGCCTTATAAGGTTCATTTAGATTCTCTGATGTATTATGTGGTTTGTGATCTTTATTATCCCTTTAACTTTGACTACATGACTCTTTTAACCCTTCTGTAAACATCATTCTAGAGACTTCTTCTTAACTAACAATCTAGACCATTATTTGATGCATTTTTGGTCCTCCTAATTTCCATCATAATATATAAAATTATGATGTTTATAATGTTTAATATAGAGTTTATTCTATAAATTTTTATACACCGAAACAATACACTATATGGTGACCTAAAATGAATGACCTAAATGCAATGGATTGAATCTAGTGAACTAAAACTAGTGAACTTAAATAGTCTTTATAACATAATAATATCCTACTTATAGACTATTAGTGGGAACCTTTAGAAACACCCTAAAACTTTTCCAAAATAAAATAACTTACCTTCATTCACAATATGAAGTTTTCTCCATCTACTTTTGTAACCAATGTCCCACTGAGGAATGGCATTACCTCGTACTTCCTTGAACTAACACCTTAGGGAACATGTCAGTTGAATTATTTATTTGATATATATTATAGAGAAAAAAACTATCTTCCAATATGTTTTTTATGAATCAGTATATTAGGTTTTTTATATTTACTTGCATGAAAAATGGTTTTATTATCCAAATAGACCACACTCTAATTTTTATTGAACAAGGATCCTCCTTTCTGACTTCATTCGAGATCATACAGTAATCACATCTACTAAACCATCTCCTTTAAAACATCCATTATAGCTAGATACATGGATTTAGTTTTACATAAAGTAATACTACTCCAAAAACATTACACTAGATAGATAATTGTTCCTATATAGGTGAAAAAATATGGTAATTCTCTTTTGGGGGTCTGAGTCTCCAATGAAGTGGGTATCCACAAAAGCTTTCATTGAATCTCCCTTCCTAAAAAACTAAGTATCATCTTATGATCCTTTTAATTATTAGATAACCAGTTTGTTGAATTTCAAATTTTTCCTTCCCAGGTATGAATAAAATAGAATTAGAACACCCACTGAAAAATAAATATCTAGATTGTTATCATTAATCAATTACATTAGACTATTGATAGATGCTTAAAATAACACTTTCTCTGTGTACCATATATCATCTTCTATTTTTGTTTTATATAACATGTAAAATTAAAATTGTCTTGTAATAGGGTTCGAGATGGGATTACATGCAGTCATTCTAAATAGTGTAATGATTTTCTAAATATATTACTTTTGAGATTCACATAATTTATTGTATTTCATATCCATACCTATCATATTTAAAAATATTTTATTTGATGTTCTATGATATTATATTTTTAATATTATAGAAAAATAAAAATTAATATGTTAAATCCATTAATACTTTGGACCATCAAAAAACATTTCATTGTTATATAGAATAATTATTATAAATATCCAATCTTTCCCATACTTTCAGAAAAAATGATCAACATTGAAACTATCAAATCCTTCTTCTGACATGAATATTTCAAAATTATGATTCCATTATCTCATCACTTTATTTATATTATAAATAAATTTCATCTATTTATAGACCAAATTTTGGTTACTATATTTGGTGAAACTTACTGGTTTCTTCCTATAAATGTATTCCTCCAAATCTCCATAAAGGAAGGCTATATTTACATCAATCTGTTTCAAGTCCAGATATTATAATTCCACTATTATTAGTACTACCCAAATTTATACATGTCCAATTACTAGTGATAGATTCTATGATAATTAATATTTTTTTTATTTAAATCCCTTCACAATGAGTAGTTCTTTGAAATTATCCATTCCACATTCCACTTCCTTCAAATGTTAAACCCATTTATTCTTATGTTCTTTTTTCTTTCTGGTAAATTCTCCAATACACAAGTTCTATTGGATTTCAATGAATACATCTATTGAAATATTTTATACTTATTATATTTTGAATAATTTCGTTCCTGCACTTCTTCTATGTATTTCGGTTCCCCTATACTCATTAAAAGAAAAAAATTATTTCATCCACAATCCTCTAAACTTGTATTTCAACGTTTTTTGATCTCCTCTAGTGAACATGTTACTCTAATATATTTGGTGCTGATATATCATCTGAATATCTAACTTCTAGTTCTCCCACATGAGAAACAGTAGTACTTAAACATTTTAACTTATCTTTTTCTAGTCACACCCCTAGAATCCCTATAGTTCCATATGAATTATACAAATTTTTTCCCATCCTATGTTCTTACATAGATCAACGTAAACATTGATTGAAAATTAATTTCCATTAACTTCTTCCTCATACATGTTTGAGTACATTCATAAAACCATTTCATTGAAGAGAGTATATCAACTATGGAAGAATTTTTAGGTCAGATATAAAATGGAAAGAGGGTGTGGGGGTGAAATACCATTTAAATAATGTTTTAAAGCAAAACTATAAAATAAAATAAATTATCATGAAAATTTTGAATTTAAGAATCAAACAATCAAAATAAATCAAGCATTATAAAAAATAAAACATTAGTCAAATCAATAAATGAATGTAGAAATTAAAAAGACATAATTTGATAAATGAGTTTGGAAACACCTCAATAATGAGGTCCCAGTTTTCCTCCCTAAAATAAGGCTTGAGAGGGTTATATTGCTCCATTAGTTTTAATGAAAACCAAGAAATAATGAAAGAGATGGAAACCCATGGTTTTAACTGAAATTAAAAACCAAATGAATACCCTTGGTTTTAATAGAAACTAAGAACCAAGATCCCCTACTTTAATGCTGGTGAGAACCTTAATAAGAAGATTAAAAAGATAGAATTTTATTTTTTTCAAAACCTTTACAAAGAAATAAACTCAATCTAGAATATTTATGAAGAATTATAGATTTGGATAGAGATAGAAATAAGGTAGAAAGGAATATCAATTAATAGATTAAAATAATAGAGAAAAATAAATCAAAGAGAAAGTGGTAAATAGAAATTGGATTGAATTCATTGAAGCCTAATTTTCCTTTTGAGAATTGTATAGAAGAAAGGAGAATATCATGGGTAGATTTAGAATAAATTAGTCATTATAGAGTTCTATTGTAAATCATTGCTGATCTATGCCTCCTTATGTATCTATTTATAACCTTCATAGGCTCCAAGGGTCTTTTGGGTCAAGAGAATCCTTTAAAGAGTTGTTGCCAAAGCATTAAAATACATCATTAATGATGCAACACATTGTCCAAAATTGTGGAATTGATCATAAAAATATACTGAAACATGGAATGTGGAGAAATTTTTTCCAATTTTTACCTCGATATGATGAGCACCACACTATTAGTCTTCTTCAGTAGGACTGTTTCATTGGAATACATTTGATCCACCACTCCCAATAATATTCTTCTAGAGCTCCTTTCTATTTTACATTGGTTACATCTTAGATCAAAAATCCCACTACAGTGGTTGTGCTCAATATCGTCATATATAATAATTTTCTACACCATAAGGATGAACTCACCCTGGTGTGTTCTAAGATGTGGTGATGAACATCTTCATCAAGAAACACTATAACCAAGAAAAATGTAAAACAAATGCAAATATATACATAGGTGATTGTGATCATAAAAATATATTAGATATTAAAAATCCCCCCCCCCATTTTGAGGATTATAAACACTAATTTAATATTAAAAATAAAAGATAAGATATAAGAATGAGGCATAGAAGAAGAGGGAAAGGATAAGAAGAGGGAAAAAATAAAAGATTTAGAAATACCATTTTTTTAAATCATAATTCTCTCCCTTAGAACATGATCCATTCATTATATATCTTTTTCCATTTAGACTTTTCTCCCTTTAGACATTGAGACCTTCTCTCCCCAAACCATCAAAATTTTGTCCCTAAAAATATAAAACCTCCCCTCCCCCATTATAATTAAAAAAATAGATATAAAATAAAATGGATAGATATATGAAATATTATATAACCAAGGTTGATCATAAAAATCTATTATTTTGAAAATTTGAACAAGATGTTAAAAAAATAAAAATATTTACAAAAAAATATGATTTAGAAAATTTAAAATAAAAGAAAATAAAAGATAAAGAATAATAATTACAGTATTTCCATTTATATACCCCATTAATAAAATTAAAATATTCTAAATTAATTGGTTTTGTAAAGATATTGTCTAGTTGAAGGTCCATGATAATTTATTCTAACACGATATCTCATTTTTGAAAGTGTCATCTCAAAAAATTGATGTTGAATATAAATGTAATTATTGAGTTTATACTGAACATGATTTTTTTAGATGCTTATGGTACATGAAATATAACTTTCTAATCGAACAAGAGAAAATGTTTACTAATAATATATGAGAGTTTTTTCATTCATGTAATTTGGGTGCAACAACTCTATATAAATATATATTATTCTTTGGATATAGAAAGAATAATATAGTTTTACTTTTTTACTACTCACAAGGATTAAATAATTCATTAGATGATGAATAATTCACCTTATATATTTCATATCTTATTGAAATCCTCCAAAATCAGTGTTAGAAAAACTAGAAATATAAAAAGGGATTCCTTTAGGATAGAATAAAATGTGATTTTTGGAACCTTTTAAAAATAAAATAAATCCATTTACCATAATTAAAATGTGACTTTTTAGGAATATATTGAAAACAAAAATAAAGATAAATAATAAAAATAATGTTTAGTTAGTTCACAGAAAGGTAAATAATACTCCATGTCATTGTTTTATAAATTATTCTAACAGCTCTTTTATTATCTTCATCAAAATTTTTCTAATAATAAATACTCATAGGTTTATTTATTTCATTAGATTGATCCATATCAATAAAAAATATGTGTTTATTAGTGTATTTTATTTATATTATAAAAGTTACACCCTCTTTTGAGATATGTGAAAAAAAAGAATATGTCACCAATAAAACTGATTTCAAATTTTTATTTTATAATATTTCAAAACTCATTACAAAGAAATTCATTTTTTGATCCAAAATTATTTCATCGATATATATTTCAATGATTAAAATAACATTAGATAAATTTTAAAAAAATAATATCATAACCACTTTTCCCATTTTGAAGTTGTTTGATAAAAAAATATTGTTTATACTTTAATGCAAAGCCCAAGGGTCTTGTTTTAAACTATATTAATAATTTATTAACATGAAAAATGGAATTTGGGATTTTTTGATTTTCCAAATTGGTTGGTTTTTCAAGAAATATATTTTCATAAATAAATCCATTTAAAATATATCTATAGAAATCCTCTTGAAAAAGTTTGAAATTTTAATTGGTGGAGAATTACAATAATATTCTAATGGATACGATCTAAGAAACATGGTCGAATATTTAATTTTTATCAATGTGTTCATATTAATTATATCCTCTTGATGAGTCTAGAGTTTTTACATGTGATTTTACCTTTCTCATCTAATTTATTTCTAAAAACCCATTTTTCACCAATAATGGGATGATTTTTAGGAATTTCAACAAGTGTCAAAAAAATTATTCTACTAGAGTTGTTTTAACACTTTTTACATAGAAAAAACCAAATTTCCATTATTAATAAATTCATCAAGATTATAAGGTTCTAGAAAAGATATAAAATAACAATTCAAAACATCATTTAAAATAGATCTCTTAGTAGGAATAATATATTGAACGTGTCTGATAATATTTTCAAAGGGATGGTCTTTGAATTTTTTTCAAAACATTTGGTAAAAGACTATAAGGAAATTCAATTTTGGTAATATTTTTAAGAGAAGGTGGATCAGTGAAATTAAAATGAATATGGATATCCACACTATTAAATTGGAGTAATTTTTAGGAATAGTTTTATCAAATTTGACATGAATGTATTTTTCAATTTTTTTTGGTTCTTTTATTGAATACTCGGTGGGAATTAATTGATTTATAGTTCCCTATAAATGTTCTATTATAATATTATTGATCAAATTTACCTACATTTTTTTTATTGTTAGGAAAATAACATTTACATCCAAACACTGTGAAAAATAAAACCATTGGAATTTTATTTTCCCAATTTCTATAAGGGGTATTTTTGAAGAAGTTTCTTATTAGAACGTAGTTAATAAGATAATAAGTTGTATTGAATTCCTAATACCAAAGGTATTGATTAAAATTAAAATAATTCAAGATGATCATTAGATCCTTAAAGTGTTTGATTCCATCTTTCATAAACCCCACTTTGCTACGGTGTTCTTGAGCATAGAAATAATGAATATAACCTTATGATGAACAAATTTTATCGAAATATTTTTTTACCAAACTCTCCCTCATGATCACTTTGAATAGAAATGATCTTATTCCCATTTTATAATTATCACTACTATATATATTCCCTTTAATACTGCTCAAATAGGATTTTAATAGCACTAAAAATCATTGTTAATCACAGTGATGATAGGGGTCCCCTTTATCAGTTCTCAAAAAGTGATTATAAAGGAGATCTTTTATCCACACCAAAAAAGAACTAAAAAAGAATCCCATTTATCAGTGCTATTTTTAGTGTGGATAAAGGCTCATCTTTGTCAGTGCCTTAAATAGCATTGATTAAGTCCTGTCCGGATGCAATTTACTATTAATATAAAAGCACATGCAAACAAAACCTATAACTTAAAACAATTATATAAAACTAGTAATTTAAAACAATGCTATATACGTTTAATTAACATCATGAACACAAAAATATCTTCCCATGGTATATTTAAAAACACTGATATATAAATTTCAAAAACTTTTTTATATAATTACATTGACAATTATCCACCAAACAATTAAAAACATAAATATTTCATATTTTGACACCCATAATCCCCTGTAAATTATAAATTAATAAACTCCCATTACTTAATAAAAAAGACACATTTAGAGTTATAAATTTCACATCATGTGCCATATTTTGATGTAGTTGATTCCTATGTTTCACAAATGAGTTAAGTATCATTTTACTAAAAATATGAAAGCAATATGAATTTGTTTTCTATGTTTTGAGTATTTAATTTTTTTCTTCTACTAAAATTAATTTCAATTTTAAAAAATGAATCATTTGGAGTTATACCAATAACGTCATGAATCTTAATGAGGTTCATTTGATACCTACCAATCAAAACTTACAGAAGAATCATTGTCCAAAATCATCAAAATAATCTGAATGTGATTTCTCAATTTTTAGTATGTCATTTGTGTTTTTTATAAGAATGTCAGTTCAAACAGGAAACATGCATTATGATTCATATCTATCACATCATACATTGGTTTAATGTGAGACTACTTCATACACATCATAAATGAATAATGAATAATTGTCCTAAATTATCACTAGAATCAGATCATGTTTTCTTGGTTTTCATTGAGTGATATGTTTTGAAGAAAAATGTAAATTTAAAACTAATAACAGGAAAATATTAGTCATATCTGTCACACAATGCGTCTGATTGAAGTGTGGTTTATTCCTACATGTGACAATTGACTTGTGGATCATTTCTTTAAAGTATCAGAAAAATCCAAATTTCATTTTCTCAGTTTTCAATATTTCACTAGAATTTTTTACTTAAATTAATGTCAATTTTAAATAAAAATATACTCTTAGAGTCATAATGGTCACACCATGCATCATATTTTGGTGTGGTTGACTCATATAAGTTACAAATGACTTGTGGATAATTTTCATAAAATATAAAAACAATCTTAATTGATTTTATTTGTTTTAAAAATGTCATTTTTTCATTTCACTAAAATTAATGTAAATTTAAATTCATAATTTCAGTTATAACGTGATGTATAGTTCTAAAATATTGTATATAGTGTATTACTAATTGAAAATTCCATCATGTGAGGTCTGTTTGTTGGATATCCATGTATTGAATCCAAGAAATAAATATTTGGAGTATCCAAATGGTTCACAATGAGCATCCAATGCTCCCTTAAAAACAAAAAGGAATAAGTAATTAAATAAATGAAAATATATTTGATATAATTAAATTGTAGAGTTTTAACCCTGTATTGTGTGTATTAATAAGAGTCTGTAATCCAAAATTTTTATTCAAACAATTTGACCAATCCTGACGCAATTTCATCATTTTTTTGGAATCTATTTTTTTCTGTATAGGGGATGTGGGGACTAACAAGTCATATTCTTTCAAAGGGAAATCCATTCAATGCTATTTTTTATATACACCTATGAAAAATATGAAATGTATTTAGTCACAATTAACATAGTATATCAGCTTTTGGAAAATAAAATCATGAAAACATACCTCTAATATATATTTATAAATGAGTCATTTATCCAATTATAGTTGAAGATATCACTTACATTCTCAACACCAATGATGTCTTTAACTTTATCTCCATATATATTGTCTTCAAAATAAACTATGTGATTACAACCATTTTTTAACTTTTTATTCACATGAACCTTCAGTGATAGTAAATGTGGATATAGAATAGGTGGGGTAAATTTTCTTTAGGTAGATCTTTTAGATTTGTTGGTCGATACTTTATACGTTTTTTAGCCAGTATTTCATTTCACCCCTTCCCGTTGTCAGTCTAAAATAACATTCATCGATTCAAACCTTTTTTCATAAATTTTTTATGTTTTATCATGGAAAATAAATTGTAAATGAATACCTCCTTGTCGAATAGTTTTCTTACAAGATGTGATTCCCATGAAATAAATGTTTAAATATCTTGTTCACCCTAATGAATATCTTCCTCATCAATTGTTATAGGAAGCTTGGTTCTTGAATCATGGGCTACACTAATTGACACTCTCACATGATTTGTTGGATGTGGTATATTGTGTAGACTAATTTATTTGACATTGAACATTGTATCCATCGGTACAAGGCAATGGGTAGGTGTTGATAGATATTAATCATAGTCATTATCACCATGTATAATATCAGTATAAGTAATGTATTTGTGTCTTTAAGATTAAAATTTCACAAAAACAATGATTACAACAATGATTACATAAATTAATACAACACATTGAGGGGAATTTCTCACCTTAAAGCTGGTGGGGGTGGGGTGGGATCTTCACATGATGGGTTTTATTTGGTTATTTCTTTTCTTTTCTTCCCCCATGAAATTTGGTATCACCTCTTTCTACAATTAAAATTAGTCATAAGGGGTAGATATTCTTTCTCTCATCTATTTAATTTATTCACTTTGATCCACCTCTTATCTTTTTCTCAAAATATGTTCGGGGTGTCACTCCAAAATCCACACCTCTGATACTGCCATACTGTTCGGGCCTCTTCAAGGACACTGATAGTAGGTGGTTATCGGGTATTGGATTTTTTTATTCTTATGACAATGTCAGATATAAAATATAGTAAAATAATTGATCATTGTTATGAGATAGTGATTTAATGAAAAACAAATTTTTATTATGTCACAATTAAACATGTTTCTCACACATTTTTTGTGTTTTTATCTATTTCTATCACATCTTTATTTACATGTACCTCCTTCCATAGTACATGGCATGGGATAAAGGGGTCATTGGATTTAGAATCATCAATCCTCATATAAATAGAGGTACATAATTATTTTTTTTTTTCATGTCACATAAAAGTATTACAGTAGATTTCAAATATATACCATTTTTGTTCAAGTGAAGTGCAACCCATCATTTCTTTAAAGTAGGGGTGCATTGGTTTTTTGCATGTTCCTTATTTTCAGCAATCATTTTTGTTTTCATAAATAAAAAATTTTCAATCAAAGTGATGAATACATGTATCATAAAACAATGTGTTACTAGTCACAATATACATAAAAAAACACATCCACATGATAACTAGTAAATGTATCCCATGCTTATTGGGTTATATGGTGTGCAGAGATAAGCAGTGAAAGTGGGTTTATTTTCCCTTCCACATCTTTAAGATTATGTCACCTTATAATTGTTTGAAAGTATCTATGAATACTTTTAGAAAACCATAATACATATTTACTGTAGGATCCATCTACTAAAAAAGAACTATATGAGGAATGATTAAGAGTAATTCAATGTTTCATTATTTTATTTTCATGTAATATAAAGAAATGATATCATAATTTTACCGTAATCTATTCCCACATCAGTGTCTTAAGAGAGGGCACAACACAATCCACCAAATTTAAATTAATCATCATGAATTGTCAAGTGATTATTCCAATGTAACTAATGAACATGGCCTTGTTGGGGTTGACATATTGGCCCCACCCATTCCATCTGACCTCATATTGGATGTCTTATTTTTTCCTTAATTATTTTTACTAAAATTGTCAAACTACGATGGTCCTATTTTTTGCTGTCACTAGACCTTCATCAACTACCATTTCCTTGAATTAATCATCGTCAATATATTTCACTAAAGCGGTAGCATTGACATGTGCAGATGGTCAATGTACATCTACACTGGGAGCAGTATCACATGAAGAAGGTCACTTGTCCTCTGCACTATGAGTAACATCAGGATGAGAGACCTGTTGTGCCTTGGGAATGAGAGCACTAGCATGTGCAGAAGTTTAGAATTCCTCTTCAATGCAATCAATAGTATGTTGAGATACCTATTTTGTCTCAGGATTGGGAGAACCAGTATGTGCAGAATGTCAGTGTTCCTCTACACAATGATCAGTAGCAAGTTGAGAGACTTATTGTTCCATAGGATTTGGAGCACCATCACGTGCAGAAGGTTAGTGTTCCCCTACAATGCGATCAACAGCAAGTTGAGAGACCTATTGTGCCTCAGTATTGGGAAGACCATCACGTGCATTAGTCATTATCTACATAAGTGGATTAACATTTAATATATATAGTACATTAATTCTACTAATAACATATAATAACAGGAGGTAACATAATGTATATTACAAAAATATATATAACATGTTTATTGAAATATCTATTTTTTAAGGTTGAATGGAATTGACCCCTCTATCGACTATCCAAATCTCTTTATTTTGGTCTCCTCTAACTTAAAAAATGTCATCTACATTGGGACACATGTGAAATGATTACAACATCCCAATGAAAGGGTCATCCTCATTTGAATTTTCATCTGACCCTTCAGTGGGTTTGGTCGATAAAAAAACAATTGAACACTTTCTGTTTGTGGGATCTATAACATAAAATACATGTAATGCCAATTATTCTATTATAAACGGTTATTCTTTGTACTCTTCCTTACTGAAATCAATATTCATGAATCTTAGTTCTTCTATTTTAACATCACTCCTCTTATCAACCCACATTCATTGAAAAAACGGAACTTGGACTATTGTATAATACAACTAGCATATTTGTTTGATGATTCCAAAGTATGACATATTCATGTAAATTGGATTTTTGTCTTTAGTACCAGAAACATGCATCGGTTCATCCATAAGTGTAAATCCAATATTTTTCATGGTACTTACTTTATCCTATTAATTTCTTTATAATTTATAACCATTAATTACATAACCATTGTAAGATAATACATACAAACTTGGTCCCCCGACTAGCTATTGATTTCTTTCTGAAATTGAATCTGGATTTTCATATGAACCCTTTATAATATGGTCATAAAACAATCCTATAAACTATTGATTATTTTTATTTGATATCGATCTTTCATCCCTTTATGTATTCAAATTCCTAATAATTTCTTTGTGGGTTTCAAAAAATAGGGAAACCTCTAAACTATTATGAAAAACTGGAAGGTGATCCTGCACCCAATCTATATTATTAATTGTGACAATATCTCTTTCAAAAATTCCTTCACCCAAAAGACACCTAGTGTGATGAGATTTTGGTAGACCAAGGATTTCCACACTGGACAGGTATTCGATATAGAATTCAAGGAATTATTTGGCAATTTATCACTCTACAATACAACCCTCTGGACGACTTCGATTTTGGGGATACCCTTTCAAAATATTTAAATATCATTCAATGGGGTACATCCATATTTAGTGTACAAGACCACAAACTCGAATCTCTCTCACCAATTGAACCATCAAGTGAATAGTCATATCAAAGAATTTTGGTCGGAAGAACATTTCCAATTCACATAATTTGATGGGAATTTCTCTTTCCACCGTTAGTAATTTTTTCTATTCTATACCTTTCATGCATATATCATTGAAGAAGAAATAGATATTAGTTAATGTATGAAATACATTCTTGTAAAAAATACAATGTAAAGATATAAAAATTTGGTATTGCATCAAAACATGGAATTCATGTGATTTAATACCCTTTAACTTTAAATCGTTCATTTTCATGGTGATCAAAATATTCGATGAACCCCACTCTAGAACCTTTACATCATTAAAGAAGTTGAAAAATATATATCTCTCCTATTTGGATAGAGTGTAAGAAGTTGGATGAAGAGAGTTTTGTTTTTCACCCTTCACTGGTGCAAACTCTTCTCATATTCCCATGTCAAACATGTTCATCCTATCCTTAATTCCAAAATTTTTTTCCTAGATTCATCTGGAAATATGTTGATGACACTATCACATACATATTTATCAACATTCATAACATCAATAAAATGTGTGACGTACAAAAAATTCCAATCTGGTAATTCAAAAAAACCGATATCTTTATCTTATTAGTTTTCATATCGTTTTTCAAAAATGGTTTACCAAAAGTAGTGTCCAAATATTTTACCTTATCAAACTATTGATCACCTGTTATTATAGATGGTAAATGGATCCTCCTGTAGTGCTTGAGAACACGCCCAACATACCGGGAGTTTTTCAAATTCTTCCGACCATTACTCATGTGGCGGCCCGCCCGCCGGTGGTTATTCTAGGCTCTACGAACATTGATTCTGGATCATCTCACCCGGCTGAATACTCCTTGTCTCTGCGGTGGTCTCCAGATCACTTCCAAAAGGCCTAAGGAAAGGTTAGCTCCTTCAAGGATGCTCTGTGAGGCTCCTCTTTCTCCTCCCATGAGCATTGCTTTAGGGAGGTGGGTCTGATAACTCCTTATGTTTCTAGGAATGGAAATTGGGTATCGATGGAGATCCTAGCATCTGATTTCACTAATGCAGTCTCCAGCTTGAAATGGACCTTAGTGGCTCATTTTGGATCCGTGAAACCGCCTCACTTGGTTTTTAAATTCTTTGTTGTATCCCAGGGTTTTTCTGTTCCTGTGTGCATCTTTTTTATTCATCAGAAATCCTTTTCCTTGGTTTTTGTGTCAGAATCAGTTTTTGTTAAGGTATGGGGCTCATCCTCTCATTTGTGGGGGCGGTTGAGCTTTATCTTGGCTCAGTGGTCCATGGAAGTTCATAGGGGGAAGGAGATCCCTATCGCAGTAGTTTGTATCTGTCTGCCTAGACTTCCATTACCACTTTAGAATCTATCTCTCCTTCAGCCCATAATTGATTCTCATGGTGTTTTTATATGCATAGATGGCAATACTCTTAGGGGATAAGAGACTTTGGATTCCAGTATATGTATCGAGTTTGATTTATCTCTTCCTATACTGGATAAGCTTTTAATGAATGTTCAGGACTCGTTTGAGTGGATGTAGGATGTTGTTTTCCCAGTTTTTCCTAGGTATTGCTCAGCATACCTTATCATGGGTCATTCCATGAAAAAATATAGGAAGAGAGGTGTGGAATTAATGGGTCATGGTGCTCGTGTAGTACCAGTGAGTTTTCATCCTGATCCTTCAGAGGTGGGGTCAAGTAGTAAGCTCACTCAAGAGGACCTTTTGGTTTTTCTCTATGTTATTGACGACTCTACTTCAGCTCCAATTGCCTCAGAGGATTCCCATCCTATTTAGATAGTGAGAGATGCTCTCCCTTACAAAGTTTTAGTTCTATCTGGTACACAAGCTTCTTTCTTAGTTCTTAATGTAGGTTTGGGGAGTTTACATGTGCCTTCCTACTGGTGTTTGGAGGGGGCCCGTTTGGACCAGTCCTTTTATTTCATTTTGTCCCCTCTGGTCCTTTATCCTCTCACCCTCAAAGCCACCAAGAAGACTTATAGTTCTCAAAAATGGTGGCCAATTATAATGAGGATATTCAAGTAGGCTCTTTCTTTTCCAGTGAAGAGTGTCTCTTGGCCCAGGGTCGAGAAGCGATGTTTGCGGCCTATCACCCTAGCTTTCCATGGAGATGGATACAATGTGGCATTCTGTTTCACATATAAAACTCTGTCGAGAGTAGTGAATGGAAAGTCCTCCAAGCTTCTTCCCAATCCTCTTTCACCTTTTCTAGGGCCTTAATTTCATAGCACGAGAATGTATACAAGATCACGATCAAGGATACAACTACCACAAGAGTGCACCCCTTTCCTTCTCTCAGAGACCACATCGCCTGGGGTCAAAGTTGGGCCTTATATTTTCAAATGATACCCATACTCATATGGAACACTCGTTTCTTGGGGGGAGTGGGTGAAAATAGACTTCATAGCATCAGAATCCAATAAGAACAAGGTTTATTTCATTTCCATTCTTGAACACAAGAAACAACAAGACAAGATAATAGAGTTCTCTCGCATGATCAAAATGTGAAAATTCATGCATTCTGCTCCTAAAAATAAACAAATTTGGATATTCTAGAATAAGGATAAAATAAAGGACTTGGTTCAGGCTAGGTAGAAATTTATAATCCTTAAATTCACTAGTGATATGGGATTGTTCCTCATATCATTCATTTATGCCAACTGTGATTCTTAAAGGAGGGCGGGTTTGTGGAATGATCTCTCTATCTTTGACCCAGCGGGACACCCTTGGTTAATAGAGGAGAATTAAATACATTTATGGATAATAGATGAGTAATGGGTGGGGATCATTACCCAATAAGGCAAGTTTGGACTTCATTCAGTTTGTGTAGGGAACTGGTATAATGGATAAGGGTTACTCAGGTGATAGATTCACCTGGTCCAACAATCAAAAGAGGGAATCATAAATTGTAACATCCCAAGTAAGTAATGAATAATAGATATTTTTATCTATGTCTATTAATGAATTATATAGTGTTTTAGAGGATTAAAATGAAAATAAATCCAATCTTAAGCATGGAATACACTAATATTCTTAAAAGATTGTTTTACTTCCTTTTGATGGAAAACCATTTTTAAATAAAACTTTTGAAAATTTTATAATCTATATTTTTCAAAATAAACATATTCATTATTATTGGGACATTTAAATTTACATTGGATAAATTTTTGGTATTTTTCTGACAATGTTCATTTTTTAATGAATAGTGAAAAATACTGCATTTTACATCAAAACTGCTTTTTCATTTAATTTAATTATATGGTTAGATTATATTTTTAATTGGTATTAATGTTTAATCTGAATATATTTTTAACATTTAATCCAATGGTGGTCATTAGGATTAATTTAACTTTGAAATTGGTCATAAACTAATGCCAAACGTTTCATAGATATTGTTTAAAAAAAACCGCTATTTGTTTTGACAATGGGAATTATTTTTAAATCAATTATTGAAATTTATTTGTTTGGAATTTGGTAAAATGGATTAGATATTTTGAATCAGAAGGTCCAAATTATGTAATCAATACTCTTTTGTTTTTGGACATTATGAATAGTAACGAAGGTAATTATCTTTAATTATCTTGATTAATGAGTAATCGGGTAGTTAAGGATAATAAAATAATATCATAATAATAATAAAATGACACCAACATGTGTCCTAATTCTACTGGTTGTCTCATGGCCGACCATTTAATGTCTTGTGCCAAACTTGGGGACCCCATGGAATCACTTTTGTGGAAAGTGACTTGTTATCTTTTTATTTTTTTTAAAGAAAGTAAATATAACAAGAATGTATCACCTGATTAAAACATTTTTAATTTTGTCTACATAGATGATATTTTAGACTATAAAATGTAATTGGAAATATAAAAAGTTTTTATACATCATAGCATTTTTTTTATAATTTTTAGACATTAAATAAATTTTATTATTTATGACATCATAATGATGCAGCGATGACCTCATTATTTGACGATTTAAATAAAATGGAAAGATAATGTAAAATATAAGACCTAAACATGTCCAAAACCTATTGGGTGGGTATATTTCGAACCCTTATCACCTTATCCTAGAATTATATCAATGTGGGACCTTTAAAATCCGAAACCCATTTGAAAATAAAGTAACATTTTTTTACTTTCCAAGAGTGCCCCTCCTCTCCTCTTATAAAAGGCCCCCACCTCTACCTCCTTACCCATACTTCCAGAGCCTTTGGATCGGCCAAACCCTACCCATTTTGTCTCTCCACTTCCTTCTCTTACTCCTTGAAGCCTCACTTTGGGCAGAAGTCTTCCCAAGGAATCCTTTGAGCTCAAACCAAAGGGAGTTACCTGATTTTAAGGTAATGTATTCACTTGAGTCCTTTTGTTTTATTTTTCTTCTCCAACCCCATAAACTCTTTTTATTCATTTCTTCTGTAACAACTCCATTATCTTCAATATACTAGGATTTTTTTATAAGAAGTATTCGAGCTACACTTACACACACCTACATCTAATGGTTAAAGAACATACTGTTTCCGTGGATGGTGAATTTATGCCTCCCGAAACGATGATTGTTCAACATTCTTTTAACACCTTCAAAGGTGGCCATTAAGATGTGACTATATTTATATATGATATATAATATGTTTATGTTTTCCTTTAGCTTCTGTATTTTTCATTTTGGGCATACTTTTATGGTTTCCATTATGGGTAAACATGATATCTTCATTTAAGGAAGTGCAGACCACCACCTCCTCAAAGTGATTTGATTCATTAAATACCATATGTGGGACGTATAAAGGATGGAACTATGATATTATATATGATTTTATAATTGAATTATTGTATACCATTATATCATTATGATTCCATTCTATAAAATACGAAATAGAAATGAAAGTAGCGTTCATGCGTACGTACGGCTTACCGTCTCCATGAACGGTGCATTTCATTTCTTACCTCTAAATGATTATGTAATATTATAAATGCATGTATATACTGTATATATATTATATATACATCATTATTATAATTCTGAATATAATGGATACATGAACAACTTGTAATTATAAAGGGCTTATTTTTTACTCAAGTACCAATGATCGTTAAAACGACCGTTATTAACTTAAATAATTACATAGTGTTCATGACATGGAAATAAGTGATATAAAAGTAATAATGAACTTGAAAAAGGTTCTTAAACAAGTCTAAATTAACTCAAGTTTATTATTCAGGACATTAAAGAACGATCGAGTCAAGTCGGACCCGAGGTATGGGACTTCGTCTCAATCTCCTTTCATTGAGGCATATTTTGTTTTATACACAACCTTCTTTTATATGGTGTATAAACCCCTTTGACTTTTACATTTATTCAAAAGGATTATTTTTTATACGAAGCATTTTATAAATGACAAAAGGGAATGTTTTTTTCGTACGTATGCGGCGACAACGACTTCTCCTCCGCCGTGACCATTATTTGAGTTTCGGTTTCCTCTACAAGTCATACCTTCTTTTTAAAAGAAAAATAAATACCATGTTTTACTTTTCTTTTATTTTGGTATTGAAAATGGTTTTCGTAATTTTTTTATATCAATGTGTTGTATTTATATCTTGTGATTGAATGGTAGGAATGTTATGTTTCCTTTATTCATGTTTTATGTGATACGATTATGTTGAGGTTCTTGGGCATTATTATGAAGATGGGTGGTTCCGTGATAAACTAAGGGCGGGTGAGCCCGATATAGCTCTCCAATGCATTGGGTAACGTGAAGGAGTGAAACATTAAGGTTTCTCCAAAGATATTTAGGGAATATACTATGATGGGTATTCCAAACGTAACCAAGAGGGTTACTCCCTACGTAAGAATGTTATGAATGCCTCAAGTTACCTTTATGTCTTATGATTTCTATGATTTATTCATGATTTGATGAGGTATGTTAAAGTGAATATGTTTTATGGGTAAAGTATGATTTCATTCTTATGTATATATGTACCCATGTTTCCTTTCCATATATTTTTATATCCTTTACTGAGCTTTTTATGCTCATCCCAAGTTTTTTTGAAATGTTTCTCACAGGTCAAGGGAAAGGTACATGATATGATGATAGTGTCAAGGAAGTGTCAAGAAACAATCCATGTTTTATTTTAAATATGTTTCCATTGATGGGAAAGAAGAATACTATCTTTATGTAACCACTTTTTTTATATGTGGAATGTAATGCATGTTTTATAATCTAATTATCTAAAACTCTAAACCTGAAAAGATCCTCAACGTGTAATCTTGTAATAACTCATGATTAAGTAAGGTTTAAGGTTGGGGCCTTATAGTTGGTATCAAAGGTCGGTTTAGATAACTTAAGGAGTTAGAATTCTATTAAATGATTATCCAATTTTTTTTGAAATGATATAGCATTTGAAGATTACCATGTTGCTTCATCTAAGACATGTTTGTTCAGAATGGTTTTCCGCAGAGGAAACAGGGAAGCAGAGCTAGGAAGGCATGTAGAAGGAAATAACCTTCCGAATCAACATCCTGAGATTTTTGGAATTGGAACTGAACAGTTTGTTGCAGTAATGGTGCAGTTGACTCAAGCGATAAATGGCGGTGGTATCTATACATGAGATCAGCCAGATCAACCGCAGAGGAACATGTCAGTGGTGGAACATTTCATGAGGCAACATCCCCCATCATTCAGAGGATCGTCTGACCCTGTGTTTGCTGAAGGGTGGATTAAAGCACTGGAGAAGATTTTCGTTGTCATGGGGTGTTCAGACAATCAATAGGTTAGTCTTGATATTTACCATTTGGAGGGTGAGGCGGATCAGTGGTGGTCTATGGTTAAAAATATCAGGGACGCTAATGAAATTGATGCTCTTGACTGGGATGAATTCAAAGGTATGTTTCTTGAGAAGTATTTTCCTAAGGCTGTTCGACTTAGGATGGAAAATAAATTCTTGGAATTGAGGCAAGAGAAAAACTCAGTGGATGCCTATGAAGAAAGGTTCACTAGATTGGCAAGGTATGCTCCAAATTTTATCCGAGACCTTGATAGTAAAATCAATCGTTTTTACTCAGGATTAAAGACAAAATATCGAAGGGCATTAGCTTCTCATGAGTTTAAAAGATATGAAAAGCTTGTTCTATGTGCTGATAAGGTGGAAATGGATTTTGCTGATGATCATGTGTTCTATAACAACCAGCAGAAGAAGAGACCAAGGTGGCAGGAGAAAGGGAAGAATTCTTCAAAAAAGTCTGATGGTAAGAAAACTAAGTTTCCAGTTTGTGATAAATGTAACAAAAGGCGTGATGGGGAATGTCTTCTGAATTCTGGAAAGTGATACTAATGTGGTAAGATGGGACATAAGGCTCATGATTGCACTGAAAAAGATCAAGGTGAAGGTAAGACCAAATTTGATTTACAGTTACTGAAATGTTTTAAGTGCAATGAGATGGGTCACTATGTAAACGTGTGTCCGAAAAAGATATTGAGTGATGGGAAGCAGTTAGACTACAAGAAGAAAGGGGTGGTGAAATCCTTTGAAACTACTTTAGCAGATGTCGATCCAACAAATGAAGTTGTATCAGGTACTTTGTTCATTTTTTCAGATTATGCCAGTGTGTTGTTTGATTCGGGGTCTACACATTCTTTCATCTCGGAAAACTTTTCTAGTAAAATGGGAATACCATCTCAAGAAATGACTCCTGAACTTGTGGTAAAAACACCTGGGGGAAATGTTGAGGCAAAATGAATTTATAAGAATCTTCCTATCCTTATCTGTGGAAAGAACCTACTTGCAAACCTTATTGTTCTACCTCTAGTAGAGTTTGATGTTATCCTGGGTATGGATTGGCTCTCTATTTACCATGCTAAGATTGACTGTAGAGCTAAAGAAGTTTCTTTTCAGAAATACTTTTAGTTTGTGTACAAGAATGAACCCTTACTATTTATAACTTATCAAGAGGCCAAGAAACTTGTAAAAGATTGAAATGAATGTTACCTTGCACACATCGTTGAAAATAAAGGAACTGTTCAGATTAATTATGTGCCAGTGGTAAATTAGTATCCTGATATTTTTCCTGATGAGTTGCCTGGAATAATACCAGATCGGGAAGTTGAGTTTACTTTTTACTTAGTTCCTGATGCTAAGCCAATTTCAAAACCCCCTTATCGAATGGCTCAAATTGAACTTTTTGAGTTGAAGGAGAAATTGCAAGATTTATTAGAGAAAGGTTTCATTCAACCTAGCACATCACCATGGGGTGATCTTATTTTATTTGTTAAAAAGAAAGATGGTTCAATGATACTTTGCATTGATTATAGGGCCTTGAATAATATCACTGTTAAGAACAAATATCCTTTGCATCATATCGATGATTTGTTTGATCACCTCCAGGGAGCTCAGTATTTTTTAAAGATTGACCTGAGATCGGGGTACCATCAGTTGAAGGTAAAGGAAGTAGATGTTCTGAAGACTGTGTTTCATACAAGATATGGCCATTATGAATTTGTAGTAATGCCTTTTGGGCTAACCAATGCACCTGCTATATTCATGGACTTAATGAATATAATTTTCCATGATTTCTTGGATAAGTTTGTGGTGGTTTTCATTGATGATATTTTGGTGTTTTCTAAAAGTAAAGAGGAGCATGAAAGACATTTAAGGGTTATCTTTCAAACCTTAAAAGAAAAGAAACTGTATGGAAAATTCAGCAAGTGCGAGTTTTGGTTGCAACAAATTTCATTCCTTGGTCACATTGTTTCTAAAGATGGGATAACCGTTGATCCTGTAAAAAAAAAGGTTGTTGAAGAATGGACAAGACCCACAAATGTAACAGAGATTCGTAGTTTCCTTGGTTTGGCAGGCTATTACTGAAGGTTTGTTAGAAATTTTTCACGGTTATCTAGTCCAATGACTAAGCTAACTCGGAAGGGTGTTACGTTTATCTGGATAAAAGAATGTGATTATTGTTTTCAGTAATTGAAAAGAAGATTGGTGAATGCTCCAGTTTTGGTACTACCTTCCAGGAATGGTGAGTTTGTTATATACAGTGACACTTCATTGAAAGGACTTGGTTGTGTCCTAATGCATAATGATCAGGTAATTGATTATGCTTCACGTCAGTTGAAAACTCATGAGGTAAATTACCCTACACGTGATTTGGAATTAGATGTTGTTGTTTTTGCTTTAAAAATTTGGAGGCATCATTTGTATGGAGTAAAGTGTGAAATATATACCGATCAAAAAAGTTTAAATTATATATTCACTCAGAAAGAGTTAAACATGAGACAGAGGAGATGGCTAGAATTAATCAAGGATTATGATTATACAATTCATTACCATCCGGGGAAAGCAAATAAAGTGGATGATGCTTTGAGTCGAAAAAGTAATGCTTCATTAACAATGTTGTGTTTCGAACATGATCCTTTGGTTAAGGATTTGATGAACTTTGGCATAGAAGTTTTTGGTGCAAGAAGTTCTTCTGTTTTGTTTTAGGTATCAGTGAAATCATATCTATCAGACAGAATCAATCAAGCACAGAAGCAAGACAGTGAGTTGCAGAAAAAGGTAGAACTGGTTCAGAAAGGTAAGTTGCATGAATTAAACATTGATAGTGATTGTGTTTTGAGATTTGGGAAGAGATTTCGTGTGCCTTGTGATTCACAGTCGAAGAGAGAGTTGTTATGTGAAGCTCATAGTTCTCCGTTTTCAGTTCATCTTGGCAGTACTAAGATGTACAGAGATCTGCGGGAGTATTACTGGTGGGATGGAATGAAAAGAGATATTGCTGATTTTACTGTGAAGTGTTTGACATGTCAACAGGTTAAAGCAGAGAGGCAGTTACCGAAAGGTATGCTTTAGCCTTTACCAGTGCCATAGTGGAAATGGGAGAATATATCCATGGACTTTGTTGTGGGATTACCAAAGACATCTCGAGGTAATAATGCAATATGGGTTATTGTTGATCGCTTGACCAAATCTGCTCATTTCCTTGCTATACGAGATACTTTTTCCCTAGATCAACTTTCCCGTTTGTATCTAAAAGAGATAGTCAAGTTAAATGGACTTCCCCTTTCCATTGTATCTGAACGTGATCCCAGGTTCACTTCTAACTTATGGAAAGGCCTTCATAAGTTGTTGGGTACTGAATTAAATTTTAGTATAGCTGTTCATCCTCAATCAGATGGGCAATCAGAATGAACAATTTAGACCTTGGAGGATATGATATGAGCTTGTTCGATGGATTATCAGGGAAGTTCGTACCAACATCTTTCTTTGGTTGAATTTTCATATAATAACAGTTTTCATTCTAGTATACAGATGGCACCGTTTCAGGCATTATATGGGATGCGGTGTCGAACTCCAGCTTTCTGGGATGAAGTGGGTGAAAGGAAGTTGATGGGACTAGAATTTGTAGAATAGTTGGTAGAAAAAGTTCAGCTGATACAGAAACACATGAGAACAGCTCAGAGTAGGCAGAAGAGTTATGCAGACAACATGAGGAATGATCTATGTTTTGAGGTAGGTGATCATGTTTTTCTCAAAGTCTCACCATGGAAAAGTGTGATGCGATTTTGTAAGAAAGGAAAGCTGAGTCCAAGGTTCATTGAACCATATGAAATTCTAGAGAGAGTTGGATTAGTTGCATACCGGGTGGCTTTACCTCCGATTTTATCTTAGGTACACAATGTTTTTCACGTTTTGATGTTGAGAAAGTACATGCCAGATCCATCTCATGTTTTGAGTCTAGAGGTAGTTCAGCTGGAAGAGAACCTATCTTATGAGGAACAACCGGTCCAGATTCTTGACCATAGGGAGCAAGTGTTACGAAATAAAGTGATTAATTAGGTAAAGGTTTTGTGGAAAAACAACATGATGGAAGAGGCAACATGGGAATCTGAAAATGCAATGAGGGATAAGTACCCCCATTTATTTGATAAGTAAATAAATTGCGGGGATGCAATTTTCTAAATGGGGGAAGGATGTAACATCCTAATTAAGTAATGAATAATAGATATTTTTATCTATGTCTATTAATGAATTAGATATTGTTTTAGAGGCTTAAAATGAAAATAAATCCAATCTTAAGCACGGAATACACTAATATTCTTAAAAGATTGTTTTACTGCCTTTTGATGGAAAACCCTTTTTAAATCAAAATTTTGACAATTTTATAATCTATATTTTTCAAAATAAACATATTCATTATGATTGGGACATTGAAATTTACATTGGATAAATTTTTGGTATTTTTCTGAAAATGTTCATATTTTAATTAATAGTGAAAAATACTGCATTTTCCATCAAAACTGCTTTTTCATTCAATTTAATTATATGGTTAGTTTATATTTTTAATTGGTCTTAAAGTTTAATCTGAAAATATTTTTACCATTTAATCCAATGGTGGTCATTAGTATTAATTTCACTTTGAAATTGGTCATAAACTAATGCCAAACTTTTCATAGACATTGTTTCAAAAAAACCCGCTATTTGTTTTGACAACGGGAATTATTTTTAAATCAATTATTGCAATTTATGTGTTTGGAATTTTTTAAAATGGATTACATATTTGGAATCAGAAGGTTTAAATTATTTAATCAAGACTCTTTTGTTTTTGGACATTATGAATAGTAACGACGGTAATTAACTTTAATTGTCTTGATTAATGAGTAATTGGGTAGTAAAGGATAATAAAATAATATCATAATAATAAAAAAATGACACCAACATGTGTCCTAATTCTACTGGTTGTCTCATGGCCGACCATGGGATGTCTTGTTCCAAACATGGGGACCCCATGGAATCACTTTTGTGGAAGGTGACTTGTTATCTATTTTTTTTAAAGAAAGTAAATATAACAAAAATGTATCACCTGATTAAAAAATTTTTATTTTTGTCTACATAGATCATATTTTAGACTATAATTATTAATTGGAAATCTAATAAGATTTTCTACATCATATTATTTTTTTTATAATTTTTAGACAATAAATAAATTAAATTATTTATGACATCATAATGATGCATCGATGACCTCATTATTTGACGATTTAAATAAAATGGAAAGATAATGTAAAATCTAAGACCTACACATGTCCAAAACCTATTGGGTGGGTATATTTCGAACCATTATCACCTTATCCTTGAATTATATCAATGTGGGACTTTTAAAATCTGAAAACCATTTGAAAATAAAGTAACAATTCTTTACTTTCCAAGAGTGCCCCTCCTCTCCTCTTATAAAAGGCCCCCACCTCTACCTCCATACCCACACTTCCAAAGCCTTTGTCTTGGCCAAACCCTGACCATTTTGCCTCTCCACTTCCCTCTATTACTCCTTGAAGCCTCACTTTGGTAGTAAGTCTTCCCAAGGAAGCCTTTGAGCTCAAACCAAAGGGAGTTACCCGATTTTAAGGTAATGTATTCACTTGAGTCCTTTTGTTTTATTTTGCTTCTCCAACCCCATAAACTCTTTTTATTCATTTCTTTTGTAACAAATATAGTATCTTAAATATACTAGGATGTTTTTATAAGTATTATTCGAGCTACACTTACACACACCTACATCTAATGGTTAAAGAACATACTGTTTCCGTGGATGGTGAATTTATGCATCCCGAAACGATGGTTGTTCAACATTCTTTTAACACCTTCAAAGGTGGCCATTAAGATGTCACTATATTAATATATGATATATAATATGTTTATTTTTTCCTTAAGATTCTGTATTTTTCTTTTTGGACATACATTTATGGTTTCCATTATGGGTAAACGCGATATCTTCATTTAAGGAAGTGCGGACTACCGCCCCCTCAAAGTGATTTGATTCGTTAAATACCATATGTGGGACGTATAAAGGATGGAACTATGATATTATATATGATATTATACTGGAATTATAATATACCTTTATATAATTATGATTCCATTCTATAAAATATGAAATATAAATGAAAGTAGCGTTCATGCGTACGTACGGCTTACCGACTCCATGAACGGTGCATTTCATTTCTTACCTCTAAATGATTATGTAATATTATAAATGAATGTATATACAAGATATATAATATATATACATCATGATTATAATTATGGATATAATGGATACATGAACAACTTGTAATTATAATGGGCTTATTTTTGACTCAAGTACCAATGATCTTTAAAATGGCCTTTATTAACTTAAATAATTACATAGTGTTCATGACATGAAAATAAGTGATATAAAAGGAATAATTAACTTGAAAAAGTTTCTTAAACAAGTCGAAATTAACTCAAGTTTATTATTCAGGACATTAAAGAATGATCAAGTCAAGTCGAACCCGAGGTATGGGACTTCGTCTCAATCTCCTTTCATTGAGGCATATTTTGTTTTATACACAACCTTCTTTTATATGGTGTATAAACCCCTTTGACTTTTACGTTTATTCAACAGGAATATTTTTTATACGAAGCGTTTACTAAATGACAAAAGGGAATGTTTTTGTTGTATGTATGCGGCGACAACGACTTCTCCGCCGCCGTGACCATTATTTGAGTTTCGGCTTCCTCTACAAGCCATGCCTTCTTTTTAAAAGAAAAATAAATACCATGTTTTACTTTTCTTTTATTTTGGTATTGAAAATGGTTTTCATAATGTTTTTATATCAATGTGTTATATTGATATGTTGTGATTGGAAGGTGGGAATGTTATGTTTCTTTTATGCATGTTTTATGTGATACGATTATGTTGAGGTTCTTGGGCATTATTATGAAGACGAGTGGTTCTGTGATAAACTAAGGGCGGATGAGCCCGATATAGCTCTCCAATGCATTGGGTAACATGAAGGAGTGAAACTTTAAGGTTTCTCCGAAGAGATTTACGGAATATACTATGATGGGTATTCCAAACGTAACCAAGAGGGTTACTCCCTACGTAAGAATGTTATGAATGCCTCAAGTTACCTTTATGTCTTAGGATTTCTATGATTTATTCATGATTTGATGAGGTATGTTAAAGTGCTTATGTTTTATGGGTAAAGTATGATTTCATTCTTATGTATATATGTACCCATGTTTCCTTTCCATATATTTTTATATCCCTTACTGAGCTTTTTATGCTCATCCCAAGTTTTTTTGAAATGTTTTTCACAGGTCAAGGGAAAGGTACATGATATGATGATAGTGTCAAGGAAGTGTCAAGAAAGAATCCAAGTTTTATTTAAAATTTGTTTCCATTAATGGGAAAGAAGAATACTTTATTTATGTAACCACTTTGTTTATATGTGGAATGTAATGCAAGTTTTATGATCTAATTCTCTAAAACTCTAAACTCTAAAAGATCCTGAATGTGTAATCTTGTAATAACTCAAGATTAAGTAAGTTTTAAGGTTGGGGCCTTATATAAATACTGGAGTCTTACGGATCACAGTCTTTCCAACATTCATTTCCTCAACATGTTTCGGAATGTGAAGGTTAATCACCTAGTTCTTGGTGTCTCAGATCATTCTTCATTGCTACTCTATGTCTCCTCAACTCATTCTATCCATGATAGCTTCAAGTTTTTTCCACCAATGGCATGAGAACATGGGATACAAGGAGATGGTTAGGGTGTCATGGGAGGAATCAGTATGAGGTCACACATGGGTCACCTTTCATAATCTTTTGAGGTGGCTCAAATAGAGATTTCACCTATAGGCTAGGAGTCTTAATGCAACTAACCAGTTTTGGAGGACCTGAAGAGGGTAGTGGAAAACCTGGAAACAAGTTTGGGGGAGACCTAGGACAAAAAAAAATTTGTAGAGCTAATATATAAAAAGAATGATATGGATTATAGGGTCCTCTCTCTAGAGAGAAAGACCTAGGAAAACTCTAGGATGAAATGGTTAAGAGAGGGGGACAAAAGTACCACCTATTTTTTGGCATGCATGAATGAGAAGTAGCGGCCCATTGAACCCAATATCAAGATAGAAAATAGAACCTATACTAGGGATAAGGATGTGGTAGGGGGATGGTGCATAAAATTTTTCAAAGACTTGCTGGTTGTGCCTAACTTTTCCATGCTAGAGGGATACACTACAGGGGGTGAGGCTTTACTAGGGGAGCCGTAGAACATGGTAACATATCAGATTAAAAAATCCATGGGCCGTATTCAATGGGAGGAAGAAATTTAAGATGCTATAATGAAGTTAAATCCAGAGAGAGCACTGGGCCGTGATAAATTATCTTGATATTTTTATAGAGACTCATGGGAAATGATAAAAGGTGAGATCATCGGTGTGATCCAATACTTCTTTCAAGGAGAAGGCTTCCCCCAGGTGGCCAGTGCCACATCCTTGGCACTCCTTCTGAAGATCAAAGATCCTTCCTTCTTATCTCATTATAGACTAGTAAGTTGATTTAACTTTCTTTATAAGATCTTGGAATGTATTATCAATCAGAGGCTGTCATATTTTCTTCCTCGGTGTATATCGCTCGAGCAACATAAATTTTTATAAGGTAGAGAAATTCATGGCATGATGGATCTCACCCAAGATATGATTAGGGATATTTCCACCAGGTATCATGGTTCTAATATTATCATTAAATTAGAGACAAGAAAATCCTATGATAAGATGGAATGGGGTTTTATTAATAGAGTGGTGATACACATGGAATTCTCTTCATGTGCATGAAACATTTTCATTCAATGCTTCAGTTCCCCATGGCTTTTAGTTTCTTTCATGGGGAGATCCTATGGGGTTTTTCAAGGCTACAAGAGGGTTGTACCAAAATGATCTATTCTCCCCAAGAATCTTCGTTATAGTGTAGGATGTTCTAAGTAGACAGATAAACATAGGGCTATGGGACAGATACATCCTACCATATAAAAGGAAACAAAACCTTATGTCTTCTTCACATATAATGATTGCTGATGATTCCATAATAGTCATCAATTCAGGCCGGAGATTGATACAAGGGATCAATAGAATTCTTTAGGAATACTGCTACTGGTGTGGCCAAGATATCAGTGAAGACAAAATAAAGATTTATGTCTCAAAAAAAATATGAAACCCGGAGAGCTGAGTAGCTTAGTAGTAGATTAAGCATGCAACGAGGATAGTTCTATATGGAATACTTGGCTTCTCCAATTTCTCCATACAGAACACACATCAGGGACTTCAATCATATGGTGAGTAAGGTCTTAAGACACCTCCTCAAATGGAAGAACCACCTCCTATCATTCAGGGGTCACATTGATTTTGTTAAAAGTGTATTAAAATCAATCCTAGTGCAAGAAATGGAATTCATGAATGTTCCAAAAGGGGTTATAATATCAATTGATTGAATTCTGGTGGGTTTTATCTGGGATGCTACTTCGGAGAGGAAAATATATTGGGTAATGTGGGGTAGGATGGCTAGTCCTTTCTAGGTGTTAGGAATTAATGTGAAGAGCTTAGATAACACCATTCAATGCATGCATGCTAAGTTGAAATGGGAAAAGATTGAAGGGAAAACTTTTTTGGGTAAGACTATGTCATGCAAATAGGGAGGTACTGTGAGCAATCAGAACATGAACGAATCCCCTCTATGGTTGTCGATCAGCTCCATCATCACGAACCTTCTTTAGAATTCACAATGTATAGTTGTTGAGGAGAACATATAGTTCTATTTTGACAACTAGGCTAGTGAGGTGATAGAGTACCTGGGCTGCCCTGCCCCTAAAATTACTTTCAAAAAAGAAATTTGGTATCCCGACTTCAATTCAATGGCCTTGGATGAGATGAAGAAGGAGTATTTATATCATAAAATCACTAATTCAGAACCTAATAGTGTATTTTTTCTCCTTCCTCCATGGGAAATTTCAATGCAAAGGACTATCATAGGATTTCAAATCCTTAGTCTCAAAGTGATAGATGGAGGAAAGAGGTATAGTGAAACATAATCCTTTCTAAATACTGCTTCCTTGTTGGCTGATCAGAAAACACGCTCTTCCTGTTGACAATAGAATTAAGAAGCTAAGCATCATCATAATGTCCTGTTGTTAGTGCTATATAAAAAAATTGAGGAGGATGTGAACTATATAGTCTTTGAGGGGGAATGGACATAACATGTACATGGTTTTTTAGATAGTTTACAACGTATGCTTCTTAGGATCATAGGAAGTAACCTTTTATGGATAGATGGTTTTAGGGGATAGAAAATGTGGGAACACAAAAGATGTCACACTCCATAATTCTCAACGCAGGTTGCTGGTGCTTATGGAGATAAAGGAATAGGGAAAGATATGAGGGGCTTCCATCTACGGGGTAGTCCATAATCGCAAGGATTTGGACCCTGCTGGCGGATCCACTTCCGTTCTTAAAAAACTAAAATGAAGTGTCAAATCTAAGGTCACTATGTGTTCCTTCCTCTGTGGCTCAATCTTCTAACACATGGTTATAGGGCCATTGGGTGCAGTGGTTCCCCCCCTAAGAACAGATTAGTACAGAATACCGATGGTTAGAAAAGAGGGTATTGCTCGAGGAAGAGTGGTTGTGAGGGACCAAAGAAGAAGTGTTTTAATGGATTTTAACACTAATTATGGCAATGGAAGTAGTATTTAGGAGGACACCAATGCATTGCTGACTGAGATTAAATTGATCATGCAGAAAAACATCAATCTATCCTAAGTGGGGACTGATTTGATGATCATTCAATGATCATTACAAAGTAAAATCCAGACCCTATGGTTGATATCTTACCTCATCAGAAAATGCAGAGCTCTTCTCAACAATGGAATAAAGGTCACTCAAACCAAGAAAGATAGAAATAAAGTGGTGGATCATATCACCTCCCAAGATGATCAAGCCCTCGACGTTATCAGTGCTCCTAATAGGTCTTTCTTTAATACTGAGGGTGTGTCTTTAATCTGAGGGGATGCCCTCGGCCTGCATTATTTTAGACCTCCTAAATCTAGGTGTATTTATTGTTTTTCTTTTATTCCCTTAATAAAAATGGATCTAATGATGATTATTATAGACAGTGATGTAAATTTTTTTAAGATTATATCGAATGATGTTGTTCAATATTGATACTTATGTCATCGAGGTAGAAATTTTCAATGTCCTAGAAAAATACTTTTCGATGAATATTTCAACCTAAAATATTGTGTACATTATTTTCAAATGGGAAACCATTGAGTTACTTTAATTTTGTATCCTAAAAATTTTATATAAGTAGGAAATCCATTTATCATCTCGTACAACACGAATCTCAACATGAAATCTTCATTCTTATAAGCATCATACAACGTAACACCTTAATCCCATAATAATTTCAAATCCTCGATCAATAGATATATATAAACATAAATATCATTAATCAGTTTTTTTATCTTTATATAAGCATATATATCATGATTCATTTCCATTTCATACATAAACATGGTGGAAAGTTATAATTTACCAACATAACCATCCATGTACTATGAGTGCTACTTTCAAAACCAAAAGGATTCACCCCATCTATAGATAATACAAGATGAGGGTTTCATGGATAATTTCCAAACTCAGGATACTCTTGATCATTTCCCTTCCACTGAGGAGAGTCTGTCGGGTGATGTTTTTTCCCATCTTTAATTGTTGTATCATCATGCCATGTCAATTGCCTTGTAGTCTCCTCAAATCCATATAGGCGCCTAATTATTTGAATGATTGGAAAGTAACATATAAATTTTATAGGACCAAATTCATCATTCTTCCATCAAGAATATCCTCAATTTGGGAATTTAGTAAGCTATTTTCGGTGCTTATGAAATAGTATGCAATAATTCAGGGAGAGATCTCTTCTTTTAGATATCATCCCATCGAGAGTAGCATTCATTTGGCCTAGTATGTTCAGATCAGGAGGTCATTATCTTCTAGGAGCATGTCATTTAAGAGAGAAAGTAATTTTGTAAATACTAAATCACTCCATCCATTTCATTATTTTGAATTATATAGCTCTAGTATGACTTGAAATGTTGTATATTTAATGAAAACATCATACAATGGTGTCTTTTCATAACTCTTTAGCTTCCCAAACAATTTTGGTCAATCATAAATATCATATTTAATTGTCCTTATCATTTCTTCAATATGATATTAATCATCATTCACATCTATAATAACATCCTTGATGTAGTCTTCTTCATTATTGACACATGTAATCATATCATAAGATCCATAAAATGTTGTGTTATCCAATACACTAGCTACATTCTCTTTTTCTCTATTTTTATTCTAGAATTTATAACATTGATCTATTCAATGATATATAAAGTGTACTTCCAACTCCTTTGGACTAATTTTTCTTGAATAACAACAACATAAACATAAGAAAATGATTTGATAAGGTTTATATGCATCATCTTTTTAAAACTTGATGAATAGTTTCACTCCATCTTCATTCTCTTTTGTCAGATGAATGGTATCCATCCATTCATTATTCATATCCATCCTATTTGATTCAGTAATATTAATATTTAACAAAATAAATAAAAAAATCTTTTCAAATAAGGGGAAATAAAAATTTGAATGATAGTTATTATTAAATTTTTTATCTAAGACTCATCCTCTTAAAATCTAACACCAAACCAGAATGAAGATGTAATTACAAAGGACTCCCCAAATTTAAACCATGTAGGTGATGTGGGGTGAAAAGTTATTTTAATAATTTCAATGTGGTTAAACATTAATTCACCTTTTGTTGGAGTGAGGTCTTGATGGATATATTATATGGGTTGGATTAATTTGTGACATGACCTTGTCATTCTATTATTATCAATATACTTTTCTTCTCTATATAACATAATGGTCTTCCTAATTATATAAAAATATAATCTTAAAAAATTACATAAAAAGTAAATTTTCCATGTATTTTGAAAATAATCTATAACATCCCACATGAAATCCCATTAAATAACCAAAATTTATATAAATTATTATTTAAAATAACACGTCCTTTTAAAAATAAACCAATCAGTAGCAAAAACTTTTTCAAAAATACATGCACACTTTGAAAAAAATTCCAATTATTAAAAATGAAATCCTTTTTTCTTGTTAAATCATTTCCACAAATTCCAAAAAATGTTCTCTAATTTTTCATAATTAAATCAACCAAATCTCAAACATTTAAAATTTAAAAATATTCCCTATTACAATGAAATATTCACACATTGTTTAAAAAATTAATCCATTTCTCAAAATCCCTTTTCAATTTCAATATAAAAAATTCCATGAAAAAATGAAAAGAGAAGAGAAAATTTCATTAAACCATTTCACAACAATTAAAATATTTTTAATTCCCTCAAAAATATGGTTTTCAAATCAACCCACTCAATAAAATAATTTTTTCCATTAAAAAATATTCTTTTCCAAACACAAACCACGATTTTAAGTATTAAAATAGGATATTATTGAAAAACATACATGAATTGGTATATAGTGCACTATTATAGTTTAAATGAATTGGGAAAATAGTATAAAAGTAAAATTTGAAGCCAGGACAAAGATATGAAATCAAGGAATAAATATATATCCCATAGGAACATAAATTTGGCCACATATATTTCTAAGACAATGAAACACATATATAGGGTGGGATCATACACAACGAGAATATGATAGTCTATGTTCATAGTATGGAAAATTATTTTGATGATGTTATTAAGGATGATCTTAATACGCAGGAAATAAAACATCATTGGGTGTAATATAGGGTGTTTAAATACACCATGATATGGGGATAACTAAAATAGTTATTAAAAATCTCCAACTCATTGTAAAGTAGCTCGAACTCTTTAAAAAACCTAATCACAATAAAAAATAATGAAACCTTTGGGAAATGTCATTAACATGAAACCTATTTCAATTAATAGATATCTTTTTGTAAATCATTCGGTATCTAATAAAATCAATAATCATCAATTATTCTTCAATAACTTTCAATAATATCAAACATCATCAATAACATATATACTTTCTGTAGTTAAAGATTATGTGTTACACATAAGCTCAAACTTCAAGAACAACAAGATAGGAAGGTTATAAGGATCCCAATAGAAAACTTCCTCTAATATTTATTATAATTACACATTAGTTACCTAATCTAATCTTGGATTCCAAATAACTGCTGAGAAATATTGATATATTATCTAAAGTATATAGATATTGAAACCCAATACTTGATGATGGTAACACTAGGTTATCATCCAAGATAACATTATTGGGTTTAACCACAACTTAGGTAAATACCTAATTATATATTACATATATCAAAAGGATAAGATCACTAACTAATGAATGATTAGTTTAAATCCAGATAAATCTATTCTGCACTAGTGGTAAAATTCACACTTTCAGTATTCATGAACAGAGAATGACCACTATCTGTAGGAGTCTCTAGCCATAAGGGTTTTTCTAGGAGCTCTACTAGAACTATTAACCATCAAATACACACATCAAAATGGGAAAATATTCCTAAAGTTTATATTTATGAGAATTATTATCAATAAATATTACATGAATTGTGAATAAAATCTTTTCATTTATCCTCTTCTCTTAGTTATCTATCATATAAAAAAATCCAGATGTGGATTTTAAGCACTCTGGGTATGATGGAGATTACTTGAAGGTTATATATTGAGATAGTAAAACTATTTACCATATATAGTTATTTTTATAATACCAAATCACTAATAACACTTATTCCAAGAAATATTTTAGATCCTTCTATATGGAATCACCTTATATCAAATCTAATCCCACCATAGAGATCCATTCACAGCATCATGTTGTTAGTTCATCGGATAGTATTCATATTCTAAAAAACGAGGTGCTTTACAATGATAAATGTCTCAAATATTAAAATAACATATTGTATCTGTAATATAGTTAAGGGTAATAATAAAGGTAAAACCCAAATATATAATCTAATATTTCATGACCTTCTCAAAATTCCAATCTTATATGAATCAATTTAAAATGGGGAACAATAAGTGCTAAATCAACAAACCTGAGTAGAGGCTAAAACCATAATAAAATTAGGTTATTTTACTAGTATTAGATAATCATCAGCTAATAATTAACTACATAATGAATGGTTCATCTAATGAAACAATTGGTATTAGGTATATGGATCTTCACATTAAATAGGTAGCACAATTCTCAAACTTCAACGAATCCTCTATCATCTAAGGATTAGGCTCTCTATGAAATATAAATATGCATATATCACTAGAGACCATATATAATATCTTGACTACATATGAAAAAAAATATATAAAACATCTATTCAAACTGTTTGAAAGTTACGGTCTGGTGGCAGGGACGATAGGGGCAGCAGAGGCGGCGGTGGGGGTAGTAGCGGTGGCGATGGAAGCGGTGGCGGAAATGGAGGCAGTGGAGATGGTGGGGGGGCAGGGGGAATAGAAGAGTCAGAGAATGAGGTGGGGGAAGTGGGGGTATGGGTAGCGGATAAGAAGGATGAAAATTCAGAGGTGAAAACATAGAAGGTGGTGGTGCAGGCAGAGGCAAAGGCGGCAGTGACGACGATGGGGGTAGAGGCAGTGGGGACAATGGAGTCCGAGTCCGAGGTTGGGGTAGTGGATGTATGGGTAGAGGAGAAGTGGAAAGAGAAGGTGGTGGCTGGGGAAGAGGTGGTAGAGGCAGAGGCAGGGGCAGCAGAGGCGAGGGCAACTAAGAAGGAGGCAATGGAGGCAGAGGTGAGGGGCGGTAGAGGTAGAGGTGGAGGTGGGGTAGGGGCGGAGGCAAAGGAGTAATTGGCGGAGGTAGAGATAGTGGAGGTGGAGCAATAGAGGTGGAGGTGGGGACAGTGGGGGCAGAGACAGAGGCGGAGGTAGAGGCAGGGGTGGGGCAGAGGTGCAAGTGCAGGCAGAGGCGAGGGAAACAACGGCGGTGGAGCATGACTTCTACGATAGCTTGAGGGTAGAGGGACAAGTGAATCCATTAGGGTTACATTTATAAAAAGATTAAATCTATTTAACAGTGTTTTTTGGAAAGTGCTGATAAAGGTATCCCTTTATCAATGCTAAAAAAGAACTGATAAAGGGGTTATCTTTATCTGTGCTAAAAAATAACTGATAAATACATAATATTAAAAAATTGTTTATAAATATAAAATTATAATAAATATATTTATTGTAATTATAATTATAATTAAAATTTTAAACAAATAAATAAATATTTATAATCATAAATATAAATAAATATATGTATATGTAAATACCTATGAAATTAAAATAAATATATTAATTATATATATATATATATAGTGCTTGGGGTACCATTATATTAAATAATCACACACACACCACACACACAAGCCGTAAAGGTAGACCATAGCCCCCTTAAAGCGACAACCAACCGATGAAGCCTTATTTATTCAATATATGGCCTGAAGGCCCAGTGGGCTTGAAACCCATTACCTAACCCAAAGTCACACAACTAGCCCAAAGGCCCAGTGCAGTGGCATGCCTGCAACATACTACTAGCATAACCACTTGGCTGCCTCATGCATCATGCCTGCGTCACCACCTGCATGCTGAAATTCGCTCCCACCTAGATTTGAACCCAAGTTAGATGTAGGATTACATGGAGCCTTTACCACTTGGTTAAGCCCCCAAGTACATAAATAAATAAATTTATTTATTTAAATACTTATATAACTAAATTCATTATTATAAATATATATTTATATAGATAATTATGAAAATATAAAAAATATATATAATTTATATATTTATTTTAAATTCATAAGTATATATATATATAAACTTATATTTGTGAATATAAATAAATATATATATATATATATTTAGATACTTATGAAATTAAAATAAATTTATTAATTACATATATTTTATATAATTTCAAAATTATTTAAATAAAAAAATATTTATAATAAAAAATAATAATTTCATAGGTATTTAAATATGTTTATTTATTTAGGTATATAATTATTATATTTATTTTAATTTCATAAGTATTTAAATAAATAAATTTATTTATTTATATTTATGACTATATATATATATTAGGTGCTTGGGGTATAAATATATTCAAACAAACACACACCACACAAACAAACTAGAAAGGAAAGACATAGCCCCCCCCAGGGATAGTACACCCATCAAGACCTATTTATATAATACATTTCCCATAGGTCTAGTGGAGATGAAGCCTATAACAGGGCCTGAAACCACAGTGTAGCGCCATGCCTGCATCATCCTACCCACATCATCAAGCCTATGTCATGCCTGCGTCACTGCTAGCCTACATCCGGACTGCATTACCACCTGTCTGCATCATCATTTGTGCCACCGCCACCATAATAGTGTAATAGTATCTCCACCCACCCAGATTTGAACATGGGTTTGAAGCAGAATTACGGGGAACCTTTACCACTTGGGTAAGCCTCAACTACTAAATATTTATTTATTTATTTATTATTATAATTATAAATATATTAAATATATTTATTATAATTTTATAATTATTAAAATATACATTATTTACAATTATAATTATAAATATTTAAATATATGTATAAATATTTGAATATATTTATAAATATATTTTTTTAATTATATATATTTATAAATTTATAATTATTATAAATATATTTATTATAATTTTATAAATATTTAAATAAATATATTTATTTATAATTATAATTATAAATAACAATATTTATAAATAATTTTATATAATTATAAATATTTATATTAATATATATATAATTATAATTATAATTAATGTATTTATTGTAATTATATAATTATTTAAATATATATATATATATATATATATATATATATTTAGTTATAAATATAATTATAAATAAATAGATTTAGAAAGTATTTCTATATAATTAAAAATTTATAATAAAAAATTTGATACATTAATTTATTATTTAACTATATTTATTGTAATTTTATAATTATTTATGATAACATCATAAGTTTATGGTTTAACACAAATTAATCATATGGGTGTCAGTTCATAAATGAACATATTCATAATGGTGAATACATAACAGATACATGTGTGCATCATCATAATATTGGTATTCATATCGTTTAGAACATAGCTCACAATCATATCCACAAAAAAATTATGATCATATAGGATCAATTATACTCACGTGTCAATATATAAACATAAATAATGATAATTAATATATTATCTAATGATATATATATATATATATATTCATTAAAGAAATTAATTTATTTAAATATATATATAGATTTATTTATATTTATAATTATAAATAAAAAATTTTAAAAAGTATTTATATATAATTATAAATTTAATAAATATATTTTTAATTTCAAAAAATTATTTTAGTTTTATAATTATTTAAATAAATATATTAAGATATATTTTTAATTATAAATATATTTTAAAATGTATAGATTTAAGCAAAAATTTATAATTATGAATACCATAAATATATTTATTATTTAAATATATTTACTGTGATTTTAAAATTATTTATGAGAATATAGTAGCATCATGGGTATAACATGAATGAATCATATACCTAGTAAAGTATAGATCATAATAAATAAGTCATCAATATGGACAACATGAATAGTAAATGAGGGTGTAATGTACAAATGAACATTCATGATACAAAACATATGAACGTCAATTATATTCACTCATAAATATATTTGTTGACCAAATTCATTTGAAACATATATTATTTAAATATATATATATATATATACTTATAATATATATATATAATTAAAAATTATTTATATATAATTATAAATATTATAAATATATTAAATATAATAAATATATTTATTTTTTTAATGAAATTAATTATAATACTATAAATATGTAAATATATATTTATTTAATTATAATTATATAATTATTTAAATATATAATTATTTAATTATAATCTTATAAATACTTTTTTTAACATCTATATATTTGAATAAAAAATATATATTAAATATAAAGATGTGTTTTTTATTTAATGTATACAAATAAACTTTATTTTTGAATATAAATATAATAATTCTATATAAATTAATAATTTTTTTGTTAAAAACCCTTTTCCGCCCTAATAGTATCGCAGATAAATCTACCCTTTATCAGCGCTAAAAAAGCACTAAAACACTCATAAATCTACCCTTCATCAGTGCTAAAAAACTAATAAAGGGTAAACCTTTATAAGTTTTTTTATAAAGGGTAGATTTATCATTGTTTTTAGCTATCTCTAATAAAGGCCCCCATTTTATCAGTGCTTTCTCCTTAGCATTGATTATGGCTGGTGCATCCCTTTCTCAGATATGTGGTAGTGTCTGTCCTTCTTGGTAAATATTAAGAAGACATTAAAAGCATCATTTTTACCTATAAATAAAAAAACCATTACAAGTCTTTTATAGTCATCAAAAATCACAAAATAGTATTATATACCTATGATACTTTCGGCTTGAGTTATTCCAAAAATATCAATGTAAACAGGTATTAGGGATTCTGAGTTTTATAATTACTATTGTGTTTAAAATGAATTTTTCTATTCCTTATCATATTGGAAAGGTAAACATAAAAAATTATATTTGAAATATAACTTTGGGGAATGACATTCTAGATGATGTAGGTCAAACTTCACAAGTGTGTGTGTGATACATTGACCAATGAGTATATAAAAAATCCATGACTCGCTATCTTGAACAATTAGGCACCCTATATTTTTATAAGAAATATTTTTTAATTTTACAATATAAACATTTTGAAAATGAAATGCTGTAAATATGTTTTCCCCTTTTTATTAAAATATTTTCAAAAACATAATTTCAGAGATATTTTAAAATTATTGGATCATGATTGGATAATTATTAGGAAATGTGATTTATACTATCTACAAATATAAAATATATTATAAATAATGAATTCAGAAAACTGGTTGGGCCTATACTGATGATTTTAATTCTTGAATTATCACCAAAAGTTACATACCCTCCATTTTGTGTTTCAGGTTCATTAATTCATAGAGTTCACCAAGTATGTTTTAAGATCATCCATAATCTATTTATATTGTTAATTTTTTTGGATTAATTATTTATACACATTTCCTATAATATTAATAAATTATACATTTTTTTGTACCCAGATTTTAGGTCTATAAATGTTAGCTAATAAGGATTTTGCTACCCAAATTTGTTTTGAATATAATTTTTGAGATTATACATTAGATGTAAGATGGGTACGTTTTGGTCTACCATATCAAAACAAATTCAATTAAATTCATGAATTAAATCCCTTATTTTTTGAAAATAATTTCAAAACTTGTTTCATGAAATGACATTTATTAAAGTCTTTTTTTGGATGAAATAATATTTTTAACCAAATATAAAATTATTTTTACAATTTATTGAGTAAATAAAATTTTATTTAAAGTTTCTTTTTCTTGTATAAATTTCATGATAGATTTTTTGAGATCGTAGATAGTCAATTATAACAAATATAATTTTATTTTAACTGTCAATTTTGATGACAATTCATCGTTTTCAACTGTGAGACGATCCTTTTCTTCAAGTGCGTAATTATACTTCTTTTTGTGTTCTTCATAAATTGAAGTTATCTTAAAAAACCTTCTTACTGATGATCATTATAATATTTTTGATCATTTTATCTTAAATGATTGGATAAGGAAGGGAAATAAGATAAATTTGATGAAGAAGAAGAAGAAGATTTTGTGTTTACTTTGATACTAACATCAAGTTGATCCATGAGACACTTGGTATATTTATCTATATATTCTCTTAAGTACAGTGAATCATTGATTTGACCCTAGGTATAATTGTTGAAGGCTTACGTGCTTTTATTATTATTTTACATGTTATTTTTTAAAATATGGGTAATTAAAGCCTTATGTGTCCCTTATTTTTTGCATATGAATTACATGACTTCTTGTTCATTTTTATCATCATCCTTTTTGGAAACTTTGTAGGTATTCCTTCTTTTGAAAAATCTATTCATATTCATGGAAATATATTCCTTTTAATCATCATTATAAGAGTCTTACTTAATTTATTTTAAATCTACCATCTTTTTATCCTTAACTTGTTTGGTTTCCTCATCAACTTATCACTCTATTATGATCTTATAAGTCATGGGAGATTCAATTTACTTCCCATCAAACATGTTCTTTATGTCCTTTGATTATATAAATTTTATCACTTTAGGTTCTCAATTTCTTGGTAAAACCAATGGGATTTTCAGAACTAATTTTTCTATAGTTATAATATCACCACTATTCCTTCTAAAATTTCATATGTATGTAAAACAGGTAAACATATCATTAATATTTTCATTTGTACTCCCACTAAATCATTCAAAATCTTGTGTATATATATCAATCATATTATATTTTACTTTATTTGTTCCTTCATGAGTGACTTATAGAAATTTCTATATTCCATGATCCATTTCTTAATATGATATATGATTAGGTTGATTTTATTCTAATCCATAATTCAATTAGTTCAAATCTTGACCATCTAATTCAAAATTTTCAATATCATCATGTATATATTTTTGGAAATTTTTAGTAGTAGGAATATAGCCATGCCTAAAAAATTTCCATACATGATTACCAATAAATATAAGAAATTTTGAAATAAGTGTTTTTATTAACAACATTTAGAACCTTCAAAATAAGTTGTAAAACCCATATATTTTCTTATTGAAGCACCATGGGTGCTTTAAAAATAATTCATTTAAAAAGAGATAAAACATTGAGATTGGTGATGATTCTAAAGAAAAAAATAAATTTTGAAAAAAAAAATATAAATTAAATTAAATTATCATTCAATCATTTTTATTTATTAATAAAATAATAAATGTAAAAATGGAGTAGATAAAAATAAAATATTGGGATATTTTTTTATTTGAATTAAAAATGGGGGAATTTGAAAATAATGTTCAGAAATATCTCAATAATGGGCCCCTATGTATCCTTTGTAGAAGGATTCTTAAAAGTGTTATATTTCATCCTTGGTATTAACAAAAACCATGAATAAAATAAATAAGAAAACTCTTTGTTTTAACAAAAACCAATAACTAAAATAATACCCTTAGATTTAATGAAAACCAAGAACCAATATCACTCAGTTTAGTGGTGATTAGATCTCAATAAGGATACAATGAAGGTATAAATTTGTTCATACAAACTATCCATAAAGAACTAAACTCACTCAATATGATTTTGAAGAAATAAAATATTGAGGGGGAGAAAGAAGGTAGAACTGGAATATCCTTTAAGAGATAAAAAAAAGTGATCCAAACATATCAATGATAAAGAGGAAATAGAAATTGTATTGAAGTTGATGGAGCTTGATTTTCCTCTTGATAATTGTAATAATAATTGAGTATATCATGGATCTATTCAGAATAAATTAATTTTAGTAGAGGTTTAATGTAAATAGTTGTTGATCCGAGGATCCTTAGGTATATATTTATAAAATTTCTAGGATATGGGGGTCTCATGTGTTGATCTAGGGATTTAATGAGAGGAGGCTACAACTTTAAAAGGAATAATTAATAATTCAATATGTTTTCCCAAATTATAGACTAGATCTACAAAACGAATTCCACATAACACTATGAGAAATTCTTGTCCATTTTTACCTCAAAACACTAAGAACCACATATATAGTCTAATTTTGGAGGCTTTTCCCCTCGGAAAACTAACGAGGCACCACACCCAACATCACAACTGTAGAGGTCTTTTTCATTTCATACAGGGTTCTTCCCATATGAGAATTCCCATTGTTGTGAGCATGGTCACTAAATAATTCCATAATAATTTTCAAAATAGAATAGATAAATTAAAAATGGTGAAGTGTAAAGTGTGGTGATGGACTGATTCACCAAAAAATTGTATAACCAAGAAATAATAAAAAAAATGTTAGAAACTCTTTAAGTGGTTATGATAATAAAAAAAAATTAGTGATTCAACAAACATATCTCATATCATCATCCTATAGACAAAATCCAAAGTTCTCATCTGCATACCCAATGATAAAACATGATTCATATTTTGAATTAATCTTGCCTCAATCATTAGAATCAATATTTACATACACTAAAATTCTGAAGACATTATGATGGCCAAATACTAGTTTTTTACCACACAATATCTCCTCTAAAAGTTCTTGACCAACTGCCAATGATTGACTCATATTATCATGGAATACTATAGTATGGAGTATCTCATACCAAATTCATTTAGTAATTCCTAAATTTAGCCACATTTATCAATTATTCTCAGTAAAAGTTTGATTAATTCATTCAACCACCCAATTATAACATAGTGTTCCTTGAACAATATTTTCATTCCATATCCCTTTATTTCAGTAAAATATCTATATGTTATATCAGGGTATTCACCTCTATTATTAGAATTCATATACTTAATATTCTAGAATAATTATCTTTCCACCATAGAATTCCACTAAATGAATAAATTAAAAAATCGTAATTATGATTGAAAAATTATAACCAAACTTTTCTAGGAGAATAATCAATAAAATATCAAAAATAAATAGTACCCCCTAGAGACTGGACATGGGAATATCCCCAAAAATATAAGTGAAAATATTATATCATTTGATCTATGGGGTTATATTAATCTATGTTTAAGGACATACTTATTTTTCCCCATCACACAACTTCTAAACCTTACAATTTTCATGCGATGAAGGTTCAATATGCATTTATTCGTTAGAACATCAATATTATGTTCACTAAGATGATAAATCTTATAATTTAAAACATAAGTATCTTCTAATTATATAGATTCAACCATTGAAATATAATCTATGATACCAATTAAATATAACAAACCATCATTTACTACTCATATAACTACTATGTATTCTTAAGTCAGTGACAAGAATCCATTTGACATTGTCATTCCATATCATTATTCCACTAGTTGTCCAATAAAAATTAGATTTTCTATATATTTGGAATGTTCCTAACTCATTTGACTCTAAATATTCCACTATTATTCTTATAAAAATTCACATCACATTTTCTAATAGATTCATCATTTTCTAAATGAACTCTAAAAAAATCCAGATACAACATTCAATATGCATCCATATTCTAGCATTAAATGAAAAGACGCATTAGAATGAAATAACCAATACTAAACATAAATTTTGAAATTGAGTAACAATGTGTTTATTACTTCTATTTTTTATTGGGATTTTAACTAGTAAAGCTTGAGTTACTTCTATAGTTATCCTTGTAAAAATTTCATTTCTTCTTGTTATTTACTTTCATCCAACAACTCTAGCATGTTGGACAAGGAACAGATGAACTACTATGGATTCTTTCTTAATACTTTTATTTCAATGGTTTCTTTTAATATCTCCTTTAGTGTCACTACCCTCATCAATAAATATTTTATGAAGTAGTGAATAGATAAGGGAAACCCCTTTGATAACTTTCTTCATTGACAATGAAATTATATACATCCCCAAATACTAAACCCATACTTCCATAAGAGTTACTTACAATATTATCCATCCCATCCCAACTCTCCAAAAGTGATAATAGAATAATCAACATCTTTGTACCATCAATGAATTTATTCTCCACTAATTAATGATTCCCTCAGATCCTATTGAAAAAATTTATTTTACCTACTATTGGGTTTCCTTAAAAACCATCATTATGAATAGTCATCACATCATGAACATTTTATTAAGGGTTATTTGTTTTTGGTAACTATATCCAAGAGATTTTGTGAGTTACATAAATGTTTTAAATTAATTTATATTAAGAAAATATACCATTCAAATGATATCCTCAACAAAGAATGTTCTTTCCTATACATTTTTTTACATTCCTCGTTTTTGATTTTCAACCAATATAAACCAATTAATGGAATGTACATGCACTTTTTAATAAGGTGAACCTCCATTTTTATTATCCAGAAGCCCAAATACATTCCATGAAATTTATCTACCTATATATTAACATCATCTAACTCCATACCTTCCACTTATTGTGAACCCATACTAAAAACAAAATTCCATTATTGTTAGAGTGAGAAAACCCAAGATTCTTTTTAGTGGTTCATTGTTGCAATGCACCACAAGATATTTGTACCACAAAAATAATAACCATCATTTAGATACCACTTATTGATAGGGGTAACCACATGATCAATATAACTATTACTTTCAATAACCTTAAAATTGATATGTCATATGTTTAGCGAAGTCGTAATCAAACCTATAGAAGTTCCATCCCTCATGTAAGTTCACTAAAAGGTCAAAGTCATCACATAATACTCACCAAACAAAGTATTCCCTCATAAAAAACTCTAATAAAACCCACAAGAATTTATATTAAAATTAAATCCTATGAAAATATTACCAATTAAAGGACACAAGGAAGGTAAAAACAAAGGGGATTATTGTGATTAGGACAATGATTCATATGTGCATGGGGAAAACATTGCTACTTTTTTTATTCATCATATGTAAATTAATTACATATAAAAAACACCTATGTGTAAGGATTAATTAAATTGGATTAAAAATTATTAATTAAAAATATACATTTAGTGTATAGTGTTCTCATCACTGGTATATAATGTATACTCCAGGTACACTATTCAATGAGGTCCCCACTAACTTCTGTAAGGATTCTCCACTAGTCATCCAAATTACACCACCTTCTAAAATTAATCAATATTCATATCTTGTAATGTGTCTAGTATCGACAACAGAATCATCATCATAGAGTGTATACATTGATAAAAAATTCCAAATTATGATCATCTTAGAGTGTATATCTTAGAGTGTGTCTCAAATTCATCCAAATTTTTATACTATTATTTACAGAATTTATAATCATCTAATGTTATAATGGAAGATACAAAATTATGTTGTTTACACTATCTCTTGAAGATGTTCTTATATAACTTTATACACATTGAGCTAATAAAACTCTTGGGGACCTAAAACGTGTAACCTAAATCTGGAGAACTGAATCTAGTGAACTAAATCAAGTTATCTGAAAAAGAAATTACATCCTAGAATCTTACTCATACAAAGAGAAACCATACGATCACCTAGCACATAGGTATCATTCAAAAACCATGATTGTCTAACCATAAATCCACCACAACACCCAAAGAATATCCATGATCAATACTGTTAGACAATCAATTAGTCTATCCATCTAAACTCAACCTCGATACCCAAATCACTAGAAGTGATTCACATCCTAAAGGCTTAAGGAATTCCTAATTACCTCATTATACCCTCATAAGTATATCCACAATCTCAAGGAAAGGCTTTTTCAACCTCAAATCTCCTAGGATTAATATTCCTTTATAGACTCATCAATGGTATCTATGCATCAATCGTATAATAGAACATATAGCCATCACTGGAGGACATCCTACACTGGGATCCACAAGAAAATCCATAGAAAGATAATATTTTGGTTCATTTGAGTAGAATTATATTAATAAGTTATATGTGAAAAAAAATATATTGGTAGTTGTTAAAACATTAAATAATTTACATTTTTTCTTCAGTAAAACAAATCACACACAAACACACATTTCACATGTGAATCCTATGGGTCATATACGGTGCCTGTACATATGAATGTGTCTCTCCAATGCACTGATACCTAAAAACATAAATCAAAATATCTGTTAAACACAACATATTTATTAAGTATCTCAACCACAATAGAGAAAACCATGGACAACAATCTCCTACACATAATTACAAGGAAATCCCATAGGGGATATGTTCATGGCTCACCATTATAAGGTCTATGAAAGTCTCTGAAACATTACTAGATCACATATCTACCATCTCCCAGAATAGTAGAATAAAATAAAATACATGTACACCACTTTTTAATGATTAGGTTTGTGGAACACACACTAGTGCCCTATCATATGGTCACTACATGACTTTAAGTGCAACTCCTAATACACTAGACACTTTTGATTATATGTGATGACCTAATCTATATTATGGTGTGACTATGACCTCAAATTAAAGTTCATAAACAATGAAAAATCACCAAAATCAAAACATATAATAAAATAAATCATAGATTAATAACCAAAATTATATAAAAAATGCCTCAAGCAATATCATGCAATTATACATCAATTGATATCCCAATATATTGATCGCATATAGAAAATTTGCAAAAGAAAAGAAAAATACATAAGAGGTTCTAATGCCATTATTAGGCCTCACCACATCCCAAACTCTGAAACCCATTGAACTTTCCAGAACCAATCCACTACGCATTATGGTCTCAACAAAAAATTATCATAAGGTCTACACGTGTTCTTGGGTGCCTATTCAGGGTGTGAAAAATACAACTCAATATGATCCCATCAACATACCCTATTATATTACATCATATATGTGTATTTAAAAGGACATAAACTTTTCACACTTGTTAAATAGGTATCATGTGATTACCAAGACACAATGACCCAATGTGCATTAGGTTATCATGTGATAAATCGGCCACCAAGATGCCCAATTATACATTCCTCACCACTATGTTTGAATAATTTTTTTCCCTTATGCTACCAAATTCATATCTCTATTTAAACCTAATGAATCTATTTAATGAATATTTCTAAACCTTAATCCATACCCAAAGACTCAGGGGAGCATATCCAACATGTGTCAACCACTTCTTGAAGGTGTTTTTTATGGTCAAATATCCATGTCTAACAACATATCCTATTGAAATCGGTCCCTGTCACCTAGGTATGTCAAACATTACAACCACTTCCCTCTCACTCAAGATGGTTTTACAACCTAACATCTCCACTCTCTAGAGGTGGGTCTCACAAGCACCTATGGACCAATACCATCTCACTCAGGGTTTCCCTTATCATAATCTATCTCATAGGGCATGTCTATATGGATCTAATGACACCTTCTTACTCAAGGTAAGCAGAGAATTAAAACAAAACTAGGACTCCATCTCAATAGTGGTGATATTGCCAACACCTTTTCACTCAAGTCATGCCCTATCATTGAGACCTTTCATCACAAGAATTTTACTATCCACCTATGACTGGAATTTGCAATAGTAACAGGGCATGTAACCCATCCAATAACTCACTAGATCATCATCATGGAAATATCCACTCTTTAACAATCCACTTACCTCTAAAAATTATAAATCATATTATACCAAAACACTATCCAATAGAAACACTCATGTCACCCATAACCGCATCCAATAGGGTCCTTCTAATCCACTATAATATCCTTTCATTTGAACCAAGCCATACCTAACATCCCAGTGTATGTTACAAGCCATTTTATTGTGGATTTTAGTTACAATACAATTTTTAGTGGATATAACTTGGAATTTATTTATATAAACGAATCCCATGGATCATTATTCAATAATTCCTTGGAAATTTTAAATAATTTTTTTATATAAGGTTGTGGTATACTGGAAATTGTCCCTCATGCATTGTTTTATGTTACAGTTCTTAGTTCACATAGATGTATAATAGGTAATTTCATGGAATGAATCCCATAAATATTAATCAAAAAATCATATTTCACATTAGTTTGGGTTCCAATGGTAAAAAATATCTTTATATTACCCAAGTATCTAGTTTTGAGTCCTCATAGTATTAGATATAACAAAACAATTATTACCGGACTTGAATCCCATATATCCTTATTTAAAAAATTCCAATCCAAATATTAAAAAAATTCTATTCACATGAGCATGTGGTTTGGTGGTAATAAAATCTTTTTCACTACCAAATATTTCATGTTAGATTCCAAATCATATTGAGTATACATTGTGCTAATTGTCTATGGATCTAAAAGGCCCCATATGAATCCTTGAATATATTAATTGATCATGAATTGGTGTGGCACATTAAGATTTAATCCTTTTAGATGTATATAACTAGTAGTTTGTTACAGAGAATGAATATCGTAGTTTGATATTAAAAAATATAAAAAATATTAACAAATATTTTATTCACATGAATCCATAATCCATTGGTAATGGTTTTCTTTTCACTTGTTGAATTTTTGAGTTCAATTCCACTTTTTAGTGGATCTAAATATGAATTTTTTATTTGATAGAATTATTATTAATAAATTTATAAAATAATTAAATAATATATTAACTACGCTTTCATCGCTAAGTGATATGCTTTATTAATGAATCTGATGAACTAGTAAAAATTGAGATGATGGAAAATCCTCCACCCTACCATACGGGTGTGGGGTAGATTCATACCTACGTGAGCCTTGGTTTTACTTATATTACTTCAAGTTAGAATAATTTATTTTTTATTTAATTCTATTTTATATTTTGGATATCAATGTACCTTTTTTTATCAAATAGACAATCACAATAATTTTTATTGGGTATTTCTTCATCGAGTGAATTTCAGATTTTTCAACTCATAAAATTTTTTAATTCGACATTTTTAGGATTATTATTTTCAATGTATTTTTTCAAAAATAATAATTCTTTAGTAGAAAATTTTATATTATTTTATTCATATATACCATTCACATTCACGTAATAAAGATATAGAGTTAAAACTAAAAGGACCCTTAAAAAATCATTCATTATAATCTTGTCTAAAATAATTATAATGGAAATAGGGTATTGAATTGTGAAAATTGGTGGAATTTGATCCATATATCCTACCCCATTTAATTATGTTTACAAAGTTTTTTTATTGTTGTTATTTTATACCATTGGATTTAAAATGAATCAAAAACCCTCTTGGTAGTGGATTTGATTTCATTCCATTTTCTTCCCCTCACATTCCATAATCTATGTATTTTGACACTTTTAGGAACCTCTTATGGTATTTTTTATTCATATACATTGATAAAAAGTTCCTTCACTATCCAATATTTACTAATAATTATATTTATTACTATGAAAATAATACTTATATAGAGTTTACTCTAATTTATATTTCAATAATTCATAGGTATAAGATTTATTATTGAAGAATATCATGTATTTTATAATATTTACTATAAGATTCTAGACTGTTAGTGAGATTTATATCATTACCATGATCTTCCAAATGGATATTACCTATTTCTTAGTGAAGGGATATATTTTATATATAAAAGATTAAAGATAATATATATAGGTAATACAATGGATAATTATGTTTGGGTATGTTTTTCCTAATATGTTAGTGATGTCAAGAAATATCTAAGTCTTCGAGTTGCTCCTATAGTTTGTAGAAAATATTTTTGGAAAAAGGGGAGGCTTAAAATTTAAATTCAGAAAAATGGTGATTTTATATGGATGAAATGTTCCATGTCCATGATAAATATTGAAAAGATAAATACCATCATTTTCATAAACCATTTGGGTCTGGGTTTCAAACCTATGTGAGATAGGATCCTAAAGAAAATCCTCCCCATACTACATTGACTTCTAATGTCCTCAAATACTTTCATATAAAAATTGAATGATATATAATCATTAATCTCAAAGATAATTATTTTATAGGGGATTAGATTAAACTAGAAGTTTAATCCCCTCAAAATCATGATCTTGTAATTGATCTTCTAATAATTTGATGTTGTTTTGAGGAAAACTGATCTTCTAAAATATAAATAATGAACCTATAATAGAATCATTAAAATGCTATGATGAACTAAAAATAAAAATATGGTCATATGAAAATTTTAATATTTAGGTATTAAGGATGATGATATTATAGGTATTTATTACCTCCAATAAATGAGTGATGTATTAGAGGATTGTATGAGGGTTATTCTTTGATTTTTAATATATGAATTTAATAGTGGAGTAAAACATATTTTCACACATATTAAAAGTTATTTCCCCCATGTTCACTCCTTTAGGAGTATTTTAGTGTGAAGAAAGTTTATGAAGCTTCATGATTGATACTTCAATGGTTCAAGATTAATCTCCAAATGGAATCACAGTTATAGATTATGATTATAGAGTTCAAATATATTATTTTATTGTTCCGCATTGCGTGGTATTCTATTCAAACCTATATATGGTGCTTTAAAGGGTCTTTAAACCAAATAATTCCCCTCAATATGAGTTTTTGGATTCAAATTTGTTTCCATAGAATAATTATTTTATGATTAATGAGGAGAAAAATAAGTTGTAGGTGTCCAAGGAGTAGAAAAACAGGATATCAAAAAGTGTGAATAAATAGATTTATTATAACAATTTTGGATTTAACATGAAATGTGTTTAAAAATAGGCCATTTTTCACAATATCATGGGGTTTTCAACTTATTTATTATCAAGGGAACCTATATTGTTATTATTAGAATCTATATATATTTTCCAGTATTTATTTGGTAAATTCATTATATGTGTCGTTCATGGGTGTTTAACTTTCCATAAAATGATTTTTAATAATTTGAAATTTTTTTACCTTATAATAACATATATCTATAATCACTTATAATGAAAGAATATACTATATATTTATTGATTTTCTCATACATTATTCCTTAAGGAATATAAATATTCAATACATAAGAAAACATTCCACATCTAATCCATATAATGTACTATGATAGTAGAGATAATTGAATAAGATATACTATAATCATATAAATATACATGTAGAAATAGAATTATTTACAATCATATTTACACAAACTATGGTCCCCCACTAAAAAAACCATAATTTACTCCATGATAAAAATATTCTAAGAAATTCCTCTAAAACATAAACCATGAAATTATTGAAATATTTATATTATATAGTAAATTATAGTTGATGGAAGTGAGGGAACATAATTAGTGTAACTATGATTTTATGTAATGCTATTTTCACTTTTATAATTCTATAATTATAGTACATCTTCTTCAATTATCTCTACTATCATGGTAAGATATATAGATTTTATGTGAAATATGTTCTAATGTATGGAATATTTATGGTCCTTAAGGAAGGAATTCTATGAATATAAGGAAATATATGGTATATTACATCATTATAAGTGATTATAGATATATGTTATTTTAAGGTAAAAATTTTAAAATTCTAAAAAACTCTTTAAGGAAAGTGAAACACCCATGGACAACATATATGAAAAATTGATAGAAAAAATATTAAGAAAGATATATATCCACTCATAATAAAATTATAATTTCCCTTCACCACATAGAATTCAAACACCCCCATGATATTGTGATAAATAGACATGGTTTATACACATTCCATGTTAAATCCAATCAATCCACTTCCCATCCATTTGGAATCTCATTTTTATTTCATTCTATATCCCATTACATATTTTCATAATTCAATGGAGGTGTTTTAGAAGACTAATAAGTGGAAGAGGATGATCATATCATGGGGTAGATCTTCATATAATCTATTTTCACCATTGTTTTAAATATTAAAATATGCAAACTATTTTGTGGTGGAAATGAATGATATTAAATTATAATTTGTCTTGTATTATTAATTTAAACTAATATTTTTTTGATTATTTTATTTTTATTCCTTAACTTATTGATTTCAAATTAATTAAAAAGAGTGTGAAGGAAATAGAGTGGGATTGGAGACCAAAACCATGATAAAATTTCATGTTAATAGTATTATAGATATTGAGAGTTCAAATAATGTAGAGGAAAATAATTTCTAGGATAATGATTCAAAGACTACTCATATAGTTCACCTACAAATTTACACTTACTCCTAACCTTATAAGTACGTCATTTGATATCCATAGGGTGATTTTTGAAAACTATTTGAATTTCCGAATCAATTTTTTTTCGAAATTCATTTGATATGATTCTTAAAGATGGTTACAACATTAAATACCCCCAAAATCAGTAATTTAATCATTATTATTATTTATTTATTCTATTAAAAACATCATTATATAAACTTCCATAGTTAATGGAAAACATAAAAAAATTAATTATTTTCATGATATTCAATCAAGACTAATTAAATTATATTTTTATTATATATAAATAAGTGAATTAGGGGAATTACCAATATTTGATCCCCTAAAAGATGAATTGATACTCACCATTTATAGTGTTGTAGTGACCCTATGACCTTACAGGGACTGTATACATTTTCTGGTAAACTGCTATAATTTTTATTTTAGGTATAGTTTAAGTGCTTTAGTGAATTTTATTATTTCAATTTTATTCAACTAAAAAATTATTTTATGTATCACTTAAAAATATAATTTCTGCCACACTGGAAAGAATTTATGGATAAAAAACATATCCTATATGGTTATATTTTCTGTTGGGTTAGTTTTAAAATATGAATTTTTAGAATATAAATCATTTTTATCCAAAATTGAGGGAGATGAAAATTCCTCAAGTGAGTAGGAATTCATACTACATTAAATTTTCGTTTAAGTTAATTAATCATGAGTTAAAGTACAACTATTTATAATTTTTCCCTATTTTCAATTGTATTCCATATGAGGATAAAAACACTATCATAAAATATTACATCACAATAGTGTAGTAATTTATGATCATTTAATTGAAATAAAATGTGTTAACCATGAAATGATTTATGTATTTCTTAATGGGGTAGTAAATAAGAGTTCTACAACAATTCGAAGGGGACTCATTTGATTCTTGGGAGGCCATTTGTTATATATTCTTAAAGAGACATTATCCGACTCAATTGACAATTTATTCTTGGGGTATAGTTTTAAACATTATTAAATTAGATAATTTTCTATTTTATAAATCATGGAATTAGAACATTTATTACTACCAATAATTCAAACACCATTAATTATTAACTGTATTATATTTGATATTCTTCTATAATGGACTAACATGAACTTGAAAAATCCTTATTGATAGAGTACCTATAGTTTTTTGTGGATAAAAAACTAAAATAAAATAAAAAAACAGATATTATTTTTTATGTAACTCCCCAAAATTAATAAAATAAGAAACTTTTAATTGATATTGTATGTGACACGTGACACCAAGCTTAAATAACCCCTCAAATATTTCCTTAAATTTAATCTCTTCAATAGCTTGTGAAACATGAATCCCCAAATCTAAATGTTCCATTATATAGTATACCCTTATTACCTATCCATTAAATTGGAATTTTATGAAGATTACTAACTAAATTATGAAAATTATTGTTATAAATTTATTATAAATAAAATAAAAAACATTTAGAAGAAAAATAAATGTTTTCTCAAAAACTGTAGTTTAAAAAAATGGTTTAGTTGCGCTTTGTGCACATAATTTAAAATGACTTTTTTCCAATTTTAGAAAAATATTTTAAAAAAATAATTTTTTTTTAAATCAGAAAATCAAAATCATATTTGGGTTATATTTTATATTTTTTGGAATGTTTTATTTTTCAATGAATAGTGAAAAATACTAATTCTTATAGCAAACATTTTTTTCATTTAAATAATTTATACGGTTAAATTATTTTTCAAATTGGTTTTAAATTAAAATTAATTCAATTATATTACAATTTAACTAATTTATGTCATTAAACCCAATTTAATATTAAATTTTGATATTAAAACCTTTTATACTTATGAGAATTTTATCATTGGAAACCCACTTTTTCATCACTTGCGTGGGTATAATTTTAAGTCATATTTCTCCAATTTAGTGAACTAAATTTTAAAAAATTGATTTCATATTATAATCAAAATAATTTAGATTTTATAATAATTTTAATTTAATTTTTTACCATAATGAATACTAAAAATAGTTGAAAATTATTATTATTTTAAAGTAAAAATAGGTATATAAAATGGTTAAACAAAGAATATAAGGGTTAAAAATGACCAAAAACTTATAAAAAACACATTGTATGGCCCTATTGTAACCTTATATCCAACAAATATTTATAATTTCTAATTTTTTTATGTTTTTTAATGATAAAAATATAGGTGTAATTGATTATTTTCGAAAAAAATATGTGTGTCCTCTCCCTAACTTTTAAAAGGCCACACCCTCTCCTCCCAAATTCACACATAAAAATCCATTTAGGTTGGAAAATACCTTCCCAAATCACTTTCTTAATCTCATACCAAGATAAAAGATCCATTTTTTATTATAAATACAACCTAGTAAGGATTTTGGTGTAAACCTAAAGAAATTGTCCAAAGAAGAGTTTACATTCACAAATGAGAGTTTTTTTGTTTCTTCTTACACAACCTTAAAATTTTATAAAACCATTATAATATAATAAAATATTTATATTAAAAATAATTATATGTTATTATCTAAATGTAATTACATATATCCATCCCCACTTCCTTCTAATGGGAAATGAAGTCGTTGATCGTGTGTATAGTGGACTACCACCTCATGAACCGATTTAATTCATTTTCAATCACCACCATTCAACGATATATATAATTATGTATTTAAAAAATTAATATTATAGTAATTATATTATTATAATTCTCTAATTTTAATATCACATATACCATATTACCTTACATTCTTTTTAAATTCAATAATGTCGTTCGAGTATACGACAGACTACCGCCTCATGAAGAGATGTGATTCATTTTTCAATTAAGATTTACCTAGAAAGTAATAATGATAAATTTAATTAATATATGTGATATATATATATATAATGATATTTTTTATTTAAAATTAATATATCACCCACTTCCTTACACTTTCACTCATTAATGGAATGATATTATTGCTCATGTGTACGTATGAAAAACCGTCTCCATGAATCGAAGTGATTCATTTTCCATGTAAAACATTAGCAATGATTATAAGAATGTATATATTGAGTAAATATGGTATTTAAAAAATTAATATAATTCTAGATATGATGTAACTATACAATATGCACAATAACAGGAACATTCATGAACAAATGCTTGAGAAAACAAAGCAATTAACACCCAAAACAATGAAAACAATGAAATATTATTAACAAATGGGTGATAAAATATTATAAAGGGATAATATATGATATTAAAAATATGAATATAATTATTTTATAAATTAATAACATGCTTAAAACCATTATACTGGATTCTATATCATGGTCAACCAAAAGGAATTTTGAGGTATGGGACTTCTTTTCAATTTCTCTTTATTGAGGCACATTGTAATGTTATGAAATTAATTTATTTTATATGGTGTGTATAATGAAAATTATCCTGTAATATAATTCATAATTCATAATTCATGCTATTTTATATTTTACTTTTAATTATTTCATCTAATGGGATTTGAACGTAAAAAACCAAGTGGTAATGAATTTCATAACTCAATTTCATTTCATTGGATCATATTACTTCATCATTGTACTCAATATTATAAGATTATGTGTGTAAGAAATTTTAACATTATTATATTCTAATTAAAATTATTTTATGTGGATTTAAATATGATACACATAATCTTTTAATTGATTAATTCTCACTTCAATGTTATAATCTTTGTAATTGTTTCACAATGTAATTTTAATTGGTAATATTTAAAATTAAATTTCAATTGAACGAAATTAATTGATAATTATATAATAAAAAACATTAATTTTATTATTCGTTGATTATTCATGATGTTTGGAAGTAATATTACCGATTTCCTCTCTTTTTTACTTAACATTATTGACAAATCATATTTAATAAAACATAACATCATTTCTCTTTTCGGTCGATAATCCGTTTTCTTCTAAAACCATTTTTTCTAAAAATTCTTTAAAAAATATTTTTAACATTATACAAATGATTTATTAAAAAATATTTACAATTTTTTTATTTTTTATAAATTTTTTCCGGTAATATTCAATTCATTTTATAAACAAGTAATTTTTGGATTTTACCAAAACGTGAAAAGAATTTTTTTTAACTTATACATCATACGGAGAATTTCTCAATACCCTGATCACTAAATGTTTCAAAGATTATTTTAAATGTTTAAAATTTTATTTTCAATGAAAATTATTTTAAAAATATATATTTTAAATTTTAGTTTTAAAGTGTGATTTTTAAAATGAAAAGGATATTTACCAAAATAATATTTCTAAATATCATTTTTTTGTATTTTTATTCGTCAATGACAACAACTATTTATTTTACTTATACTACAATACAGATATGTTTTATTGATACCATAATTATTCTTTTTGTGGATGTTTTATTATCATTTTGACCAAAGAAAGTATTTACATTAACTTTATTTATTAATTTTTGTATTCATTAACTTTCCCTTAAAATATTCATATTCTAGTAATCATTTGGCCTTAAATTTTCCATTAATATCTATTTTATTTATCATGGATATACATATTACTCCAAACATATATAATTTATACCTATGTTATTTTTCTTTTAAAGTTATATGATCGATTTCAGAAATATTTTATAATATGTATTTCTTACTCGATACAGAATTTTTTTGATAAGGAATATCATTTATGAATTAAATCAATTATTCACTATATAAGGAATTAATTAGACATGTAGATATAGGTGGGTCTTGGTTATTAATATCCCATCAAAACATCATTAGTATCATTAGAGTATTTAGTTAGATAGACTTATTTAAATAGGTTTCTAGTGTTCACCTACCAATCTATTTTAAATTGTCTTGTGAAAGGTCCTGGTAATAGAGGTATCATGATTCCATATATCATTATATCCAAAAAATATGAATTTAATTCAGAAATAATTGATTTATTATTATAAATGATATTTTCATTCTGATATTATCTCTGGATAAATTTTATTCTCAGCTCATTGATAAAATGGAATGTGTTTCTAGTTATTTATATTTCCATATTGATTATTCATTATCATATTATCCATGAGATTTTCACAATGATATTATCTCTTCATGCATTTCATTATCAGTTCATTCATTAAATAAAATATGTTTTCAATTATTTAAAATTATATATTGATTATCACTTTTCCAATTATGATAGTGATGTTATTGATTAAAAGGAATGTGTGTTTAGTTATTTACCTTTACATATTGGTCATTCCTTATTGATTATGATTTATTTATTCATGATAGTTTCTTATTCATGTAAATCCACTGATAATTTGAGATCACCCTTATTTTAGTTACTCTCCTAGGAATCCAATAAATGTAAAAATAACGATATTCAAGGATATAATAGAGAGAATAATGATATTGTAAAAAAAATTATGTTTTATTTTAAAAAAATATAATATAGGAATAATTTATTTATCAAGTTTACCAAGAATAATAAACTATTTGGTAATTTTGGATGTGATTATTTGTATCTTATTCAAATGTAATAAATAAGACACTAGATTTGGGTTATTAGGGTCATTATTGTTATAGTTGTTATTAAAGGAATTGTAGTAGAAACCTTGGGAACTAGATTTATCAAAACCAAGATTTGATAATACAACCCATTGATAGAATTTGAGGATAAATATAGAAAACATCATAATTTTTTCATAAGGTAATAATTATGTGGTTTTTCATAGAAATACACCCCTCTATGGATGCTACAAGTCGACATGGTTCTATAATAGATGTACATAGGGTTAATAACTCTAAAAAAGATGCATCAAGATTTACTTGAGCATTTTCTAGTACATAAGAATGAGCCTTATTGCACACATTGTTTGACACTCAAGGGGGATTTACTTTAGATAATTCACATTTTCATTACAAATCATTATGAGGGATTTCAATATATACTGATAATGAATTACCTAGATTAATCTTAAGGTGTCTTATCATCAATATAAAGTTTCATGATTTTGATATACTATAAATGATTATATGGTTTTCCTACTATGATTACAGTTTCTCACATTGTATATTTTGGTTTCAGCCTGAGGATGGAACCAAATGTAATCACATTAAAATTAAATGTGAAGGATAATGTGTTAAATAAGAGGAAACAAATGGGATGATGAAAGGAGTTAAATATGTCATGTTCATTATTAATAATTTATCCTAAAATATAATTAACTTCCTATACATTAACAAACTCTATGACTCACCAATTAATAGAAGGATGGTGTTCTCTAATATCTTGATTAGTGGACACCATGGGGGAAATAAGGCTTTATTTACTTCATGTTGGAAATGTAGAAATGGACAACTAGGAAATTGACTTAAAGGAATAGGGAAATGTTTTGCGTGTGGAAATGAATGGAATAAAATAATTAATTTCCAAGGAATAATTGAAGAGTGTTATGGAAGGAAATAAATTTCATTATAGGGATCCAATTATAGAATTTTTCATAAATATGGGGAACCTGATGATTTCATGAGTCAATGAGATCATGTAATGGTTAATCCCTAGAACATGGAAGAACCTACGATGAAATAAAATGCATTAAGTATTTATATATTTGTATTAAAAAATTAAAATTTATAATTATTTTTATGAATGGTATTTTAGTTATAAGAATCATGAAACTTCTAAGGATTGTGTTAAATTTTAAAAGCATAAATTTATTCATTAACATAAGAGTTATGGATTCCATCATGGGTTTAGGAGTTTAAGGCCGATCAAAAGATAAAAGTACTAAACACCCCTTTTGAAGAAAAAAATACTTAGTAATATAACATGATTATGGATATTTTTTGAAACAAATTATGGGAATATAACCAATTAGTTTAGTATATTAAGGAGTTATTTGAGGAAGAATTCCTTTACATTTTTTGGACTAAATATTAAAGGTATTAGTAAAATTTATGTTTATTTTATCTTTGATGTTGTAGTAATTTTGGGTCATCACAATTTGGGAATGTCATTGGAATTATATTAATATATTTTATAGAAATTATAACCCAAATATTGGGTGACAACCCATCATATCAGGAAAGGTCACGATGTTTGAACCCACAATAGAAGGGTGAAAGGGGTGATTTGCCTACCACTGTCCTACGTGATCTTATGGTTAATATGACTTTGTTTTTACTTAACATATTTGAAAGATAAATATAAATATTGAACCAATGGTTTTACTATTGATGTTTAGATATTAATTTATTATATTGGATAACTTGTGCTTACCATATTGGTTTTTAAAAATAGTTCGAGATAGATGGAAAGCCTTGTCACACTTTTATAGATCTTATAATACATTAAAAGTGAAGATCTGTGCTTCAAGGGAAAAAATAATTTTTGGATAATCAATTTTTATAGTAAGTGATGAATTAGAAATTAATTGAGTCACAACCAAATGTTGAAATTGTAATTATAAAATAGAAATATATCAATTAATTGTATTTCCATATATATATAAAGAGTAAAATAATTAATTAACTTTTGGAAAATGATATAGAAAGAAATTTATCCTACTAAAATCATGTTTTATAAAACAAATAGTCCTTTAAATCATCATATATTTATGGTTTTGAGTTCCTTAATGTTTCATTGATCATTCAGTTTATTATGATCAATGACCTATATCACCTACTATAAATGTTTACTCTTTTCTTCTTTGGACAAATATTATATTTCCAAGAAATTTATATTTATTATAAAACTAGTTTGGGGTTATTAAATATGTTTTTTGTACTCCCCTTTCTAACTTTTTAAGAAGATGTTTTATTAACTCTTTTTATGATGTGGGTTTTCAACAAAAGAATTTTCAAATATCAAACCCTTGATTTCTGAGCACAATATCAAATCGAGAGGAACTTTATTTAGGGGAGAATGTAACACACCAAAATTATGAAATAAAAACATTGTATTTTATGGTTCATTTTACACACAACACTAAATTTATAAAACCCATGGAATATATTTCATTTAAATTTAATCCCTTCGATAACATCTAAAAATGAAACCCTATGTTTAAATGAACCCTAATATAATATACCAGTATAAGCAAGCCATTAAATTAGAGGGTATAAATTATAAAAACTAAATTATGGAAAATATATTTATATATTTATTATAAATGAAATCATAAATATTTAAAAATAAATAAATGTTTTCTAAAAAAAATATATTTTCCAATAAAACAGCGTTTAGTCACACATTGCGAACAAATTTTAAAATTACTTTTTATCAATTCAAGAAAATTTATTTTAAATAATTAAATTAATATTTTAAATAATCATATCAAAATTATCTTGGGTGATTTTTTTATATTTGTTAGTAAAGTTTCAATTTTTGATAAATAGTGAAAAATAGAGATTTTTATTGAAAAATGTATTTTCATTTAAATAATATTCAATGTTTAATTATATTTTAAATTAATTTTAAAGTAAAATAAATTAAATAATATTAAAAAATAACTAATTTATGTCATTTTAAAGAATTTAATTTTAAAATTTAATATTAAAACCTTCTATACTTGTGATAATTTTCTCTTTGGAAACATGCATTTTCATCTCTTATATGTTTTCAATTGTAAATTGGATTATGAAACTTTGGTGAATTTAATTTGGAAAAATGGAATCCATATTATGAATCACAATAATTTATAAGATATCATAAGTTAAAATTAATTTCTTACTATAATGAATAGTGAAAATGTAAAAATTTATTATTTTGGTTAAAGATAGAAAATATTTACTAGGGGTTAAACTAATAAAATAAGGGTTGAAATGACATGAACTTGTCCCACACCAATTTTATGGATATATTTAGACCTTATAATATATAAGGTGTGGTAATGACCTGCTTTTGAAGCTTTTGACATGATAAAAACATGAGTGTAATTGATTCATTTCAAAAATCCCATGTGTGCCCTCTCCCCCACTTATAAAAGGTCACCGCCTATAATCCCGTATATACACTTCCAAAGATATTTGGTTTGGAAAATAACTCAAAAAATAATTTATTTAATCCAATAAAAACATAATATATCCTTTTTTATCTAGAAGATAACCTAGTAAGGATTCTTGTGCAAACTTAAGAAAATTGTCAGAAGAAGAGGTAACGTTCTTAAACATGTATTTTTATTTAGTTTATTATTTCACCTTATTCAAATATTATTAAACCCTTATTGTATAATTACCTCACTATCTTCCATATAAAAATATTTTATTATATCATGTTCAAAACGTGTCTCCACATTCTCTTCAAATAAATGGAAAATAAAACCATCGATTGTGTATACGGCGAACTACCATCTTGTGAACTGATGTAATTCATTTTTCATAACTAGATCTCAAGGATGGATATAATGATGTATTTAACACATTTATATATTATTTTTTATATTATATTATTTTATTTTATTTATTTTAATAATAAAAATACCTTCTTATGTTTCATTCTACGTAAAATACAATAACATTGCTTGTGTGTATGACAGACTATCATCTATTGAAGCGATGTGATTCGTTTTCACTTACACTTTACATGGAATGTAATAAGGAAATATTTAGTGAATATATGTGATATATTTCATATATATGAAATGATACTTATTTTTTAAATTTAATATATTTTACACTTCCTTACCCTTTCACTTGTTAATGGAATGATATCAACCCTAACCCATTCCTCCATCCTACTATCCCAACGGGGCAATGTAATTCATTTTACTTGTATAGAATTCAATACTGATTATAAAATTTATGTAATGATTAAATATTATATTTATAACATTAATATCATTCTTTATGTGATGGAACAATATAATATATTCAAGAAATGGATCTTTTATGGAAAAGAACGCATGAGAAGACAAAATAATTAACACCCGAAACAATGAAAATAATGAAATATTATTATAAAATGGGAGGTAAATGTTATAATGGGATCATATATGATATTATAAACATGAATAGGGTTATGTTACAATTTAATAACATGATTAAAACCATTATAAATGAGGTTAAATCATGTTCAACCGAAAGGAAGCGTGAGATCAGGGACTTCATCTCAATTTCCCAACATTGAGGTATATTGTAATGATATGAACCTAATTTATTTGATATTTTGTGCAGATTGAAAATTTTTCATGTAATATAATGAATACTTCATAAATCATGGTATTTTAATATTTAAGTTTAATTATTTCATTTAATGGTATTTTCATTGAAAATTACAACGTGGTAAATAATTTTATAACTTAATTTATTTTTATTATGTTATATTACTTATTCATTATACTTAATATTATAAGATTATTATTTTAAGTACTTTTAACTATATTATTTTTAAATTCCACTTTTTTATGTGGATTTAATTTTTTTGCACAAAATCGAATAATTGATCTGTAAAGATCTGGCCTTAAACATTATATACCCCTGTGTGTTTAAATAATAATCCACATTCAAGGATATTTTTAGTTTATAATGTTAGGGAATTTAGAAAAACTATTAAAAATTATACTCATTCATTACGAGTGGATTCTTATACTCAGTATCCATTTTTTCCAATAAAGTAAAATCTTTAAAATTAAAGTTAATTTAAATTTATGAAAAATATTCACAATTATCCCCTTGATCTCAACCTTTTATCTATTCCTACATAAACCTTGTGAATGAAATATTTAAAACTTGTGATTAGAAAAAAATTCTTGGTAAGGAATATAAAAATAAAGAAAACTATTATTTCAGTAAAAATAGGAACACCCATATATCATTTACCTTTATCATCAATATTCTCCGATAATATGAAATAAAACATTTTTACATGAAAAAATACACATTTTTCTTCACTCAAAACCTGTTAAATTTTAAAAACATATGACCGAATTTCAATTAATTTATTAATGGATTACTCGATGCTATCTGGGCCACCAGATGTTAAAATGTAATGAGCTTACCTGGTTCTGTCTACACCACCCCATGTTAAGCTATAATGGGCTGAAATAGAAATATCTAGGACACACCATGTAAAAGCTATATCATGCTCACCTATTGAAAAAATTATCAATAACCATGTCATTAATAAAATAATTCCATCATAAAAATATTTGAAAAACTATTTTAATACTTAATGAAAATAACATTTATATAAAAATACAATTTCCTTTAAAAAAACATTTTCAATCCGAAAAATCCAAAAAATAAAGGACTATGGTTTTCCATTGAAGAAAATATGAAATCTTGCAAAGGAAGTTATAAATTAAATAATATTCACTGTAATATAAAAGTTTTTTTGCCACATATATTAAGAATAGAACATTCCTTTTGTCATTTTTGAAAATGTTCCATATAAAAAATATTCATTTAAAAAAATTTGAATGAAAATAAATTTTCATTTATAATATTTTTCTTATATCAATAATATTAGCATGGAGAATATGATAGTGAAATTAATACATTAAACATTCTATATTCCCCGTACCACTTTAAACATTTAAATAATAATCCCCATGAGAGAGTAATATTTACTAAAACGATAAATAACATGATAAAAAATAAATTAATGATATTATAATACAAATGGGTTGTATATGCACCTCATAAAATAAGGTGGGTGTATAACATCAATGTACGCCACAATGAAGAGAGATTTGAACAAATTTCTATAAATAAAACAAGAAAAAGAACCCTTTTTGAAAATATTTGATAAAATATATAAAATTACAATTTAAAAACATTAATTTACGAATAAATACATTAGTAAAATCAATTTTTTAAAACATTTGATTGAAAGATATATATTTATGATAATAAATAATTAAAACATTTAGAATGATGTTTTAATTAAAGAGTCACTTACCTATGGTCTTGATCATGAGATACAATATTTATATTCTTGAATAATAAACATTGGTTAACTATTTACATGCTTGAGAATTTTTTTTAGGTTTATAATTCGTTTTACATAATTTATTACCATGTTATAAAAATTACTTAATTTTTTATGTTCATGTCAGATGTTCTGATGATATTTGATATATGGGTCAAAAATGAATTTGGAATGATATCTATAGTAAAAAAGTTTCCATTAGTATATCATATCCAGTATAATATTAAATTAATAAAAATAGATTTTATAAAACAATTATACTTTTAAATTCATCTATTAAATATGTATATGAAACAATAAATACATTTCAATCATGGAGACGACAGGTTGTACATATACATGAGTAATGTTTTAATTTTTTAATGACCATTATGGAAATATGGTAAATATAATTTTATCTTTAAATAATTATAGATATATAATTAATAAAATATTAAAAATATAAATATACTTATATATATCATCAATGTGATATGGTGATGAAAAATGAATCACATTCTTTAGTGCAAGTGATAGTTCACACATACCCACAAACGATGTAATCATTTTTCTATGCATGGAATAGAAAGATATAAAATTATATATTATCTATTAATAATGAAACATATTTCATTAATATAATATATAAACATTAATTCTATAATTATAACTAGTATTGGGAGACGGTGATGGAAAACAAATTTCATCAATTCGCAAGGCGGTAGTCTGTCGCACACATGAATGATAACTTCTTTTCCCATTTAATGAAAGAGGAGACGAATTTAGGTGATTATATTGAAATAATAACATCTAATTGTATTAATTATACCATATTTATTAATTCATCACGATTGAATAAGATTTAAAGGAAGTGTAAGAATAAATAAAATAGAAACACTTGATTAAAAATGATACCTTTTCTTCAAACAATCTCCTTTTATTAATACCTTAAGACCACTAAGGATGGTTTTTTCCTGATATAATAGCATTAGAATATGTAGATGGATTATAGGAAAATATTTTGGTTTATATTTTCCAAAAAATATTATTTGTAATGTTATAAATAGAGAAGAATGGGTTCGCTTCTATAAGAGAGGGGAGGGAAACACTTTTAATTTTTTCTATAGATTAAATTAATATACGTTAGTTTTATATTAAAAATGGATCTAAATTAATGTATTTGAAATATATGATAATTATGGGTCAAAATACCTTCATAAAAATAAAATTATATATGTTTTTACTATTTTTTGATGCATATCTTTTAGCTTTAACCCTTATTTAACCTCTTTATCTCTTACCATGATAACATGTGTTTGTACTCTATATGTGTTAATATATTTACTATAAAATGGAAAAAAAACCATAAATGGATAATTAATGAGTTTTTAAACCTTATAAAAATAATTTGGTAGAATTTATTTTTTTTAATGAATTTTATATCATTTAATAAAATATTATTTATTTTAAAATTTCATTTTTTTCAATTTTGACACTATTCATTACATGACTTTTTAAAAATATCATAACAAAAATATAAATTAAAAAAATATTCTAAAAAATTAAGAACATGTGAAATTAATTTGTAAAATTATTTCATGATGTTAATAATTTTAAATTATCTTTATTTTAATACAGTTAATATCATTTATTTTACATTTCCGTTAAGAAAATTACTATGTCATCATTTTGTAATCCATTAAAGTAATTATTTCTATAATAAATAATAAAAATAAATTTCCATGATGAAGATAAATATTATATAGTTTAAAAGACTATTTATATTCTAAATATATTTTAAATAACTTTATTTTAAAAATGTCGTATTTTTAAAACATAAGTATGACATCTTTGACGTTTCATGAAAATAAAATACTATAAAGGAATTAAAGTCATACAAATGGATATAATAGGTCCTAAAATCGGACCAATAATGCTTTTGGTCAATAATAACTCATCTAATAAAATTATTACAAGTTTTAGGGAAATGTTGTAACATTTATAATATTATTTTTACCCTTAATTACTAGATTTACCCTTAATTGTGGTAATAAAAAATTACTAAGGTCACTATTCATATTGTCCCAAAATAAACAGGACCTATTTAAAAATTTTATAACTTATAATCCCAAATATGTAATCCATTATTCAAAATTAAAAACATATAATATCCATAAATTAATTGAAAATTAATCCCATGGATGGGATAAAACAATGTGTTTACTAATATAAAAATGTTCAAAAGACCACAATGTTTTTATATCCAATTTAAATATTAAATTGATTAAAATGTCCTAAATTAGATTAAATTATATAAAAATGATATACCTATACTTTAAAAGAATAGAAATATATTATTTAATTCTAAAATTTATTTAGATGAAAAATTTGTTTTCAATTAATGTTCGGTATTTTTCACTATTCATCAAAACCTGAAACTTATGAGGAAAAAATCAAAAATTCAACCAAATTAAATTTTGATATTCTTATTTTATATAAGAAGTTTATTTATTTAAATAGAATTTATACAATTATCAAAAAATATATTTAAAACATGTGTTCCACCAAAATACATAAAACTTTCCATTTTTTTAAAAAATACATCATTTATGAGTAAAATTGGATTTGATCTTTTATCATGTCTAGAAAACATATAGGATAAAAGTGAAAAATTAGATTGAATATATTATAAATTTAATTGATATAATCCAACAAGTTTTATTTGTTTATTTATTGGTATAAAACACACTTGGGCATATAGAAATAGTTTTTTGAAAAACATTTCCCTTTATTTTAGAAAGGGTTTTATTTAATTTATAGTTAAATTCTCACCAAATAATTACTTAGATATAAATGAGTAAAACATATTTTCATAATTTATTTAATCCTATTCATACCATCCATTATAATTTATATTCAATAACTTTCTTATTAATTAATAATATTTAGTTTTTCATTTAAGCTTGATGTGGCATATCATTTACAATATCGAACATATGGTTTCCTTTTAAAAAACTGAGATGTTGTGTTCTCTACCCCCTTAATAAATTTCATCCTCGTAATTAGAACTCAGTCTTGGTATCTACGATTTTAACTTTCAAATTACCTTTATTGAAATCCCACATCAAAACAAAGGTCAATAAAACATAAAGTTTAAAAGGAAAAAATTGGTAGTATGAAGGTCATATAAGATAACACATACTAGGTTTATATATAATAAAAATGGACATAAAAGAGAAAAATAACTATCAAGTTCTTATATAGAGTGATAGGTAACATGATCATTATAATTTTAACTATCATAAAACCATAAATCTGTGCAGGGTTAAAATTTCATTAGTTTCTTAGTTTTAAAAGTAAATGAATAACATTTTTTATTCAAAATAATTTTTCTAGAGTTGATGAGTTCCTTTAATACCTAAGAATATAAAGAAATATTATTACTTGATATATTTATATTTTATAATCATAATTTCATCCTTAGAACATTCCCATAATTATGATATACATCTATAAAAATAACCTTATTAATCAAATATCATATAAACCCTAAAGGTTATCAATACATTGAAACACATATCCAAAAGTAAAGGCATATATATCATTTAAAAAACCTTACATAAACATAAACCCAACAAAATATCACCAAGAAATTTCCTTACTCACGTATGATCTCATCACATAAAATGTCAAAATGTGTATCTAAGACATTGAACTTATGGTTAGACTTTGAAAAATACCGAGTTCAATAGAGATTCAATAACTTCACCAGATTTTTCAATATCAACTCTAGTAGAAGAAAAATAGTTTCCTAAATATTTTTGTTTCTAATCATAATGAATTTCATCCTCTGTAACTATATTCAGACACATATTATCATAATGATCCAACTCATTATAACTAAAAAACCTCACCTTTGGATTGTAATTTTTTACCCCATTCATTGGTTTTTAGTGCTCTTTTCTTTATATTCATTGATTCCATGACTAAACAGAACACATCCAAAACACTTCCCTGGCCCAGTAAAAAATACCTTGAATTTTTTTTCTACACCTGGAAAATTTTAGAGGATTACCTCTAGATTTTATAGTTTTATACTTCTCTATTTCCTTTCACCTTGACCATTACTTACTATTTTCATCTTGTGGCACACAGGTGTTAGCAAAATCCATCTTACCTTTTTTAGCACAACAAACCTATTCCTCATAAATTTTAAATTCTCAAAATTTCAAATCTCTTTATAGACTTGGTTTTAATCTAGAGAATAATATATTAATTTTACTATCAATGTCCTAAATAAAATTCAAAACATAACTTTACAGTATTATGGAATTTTCTTCATAAACGGCCACCGTATTATCATCCTTTTGCTTCAATTCCAAAAACAATTACATATTAAGTCAAAAAAACATAGGTAAATATTTCTCAAGTAAGATATTATTAATTTTTTCCCATTACATTGAATCAATATCATCCTTTTATCTAGTATTCTTAACCAAATACCACCCTCGGTCATCTTCACCTTAAAAATGATAAATAAAAAGATTTAACTTTTAATGTTTCTAACATCCCATGAATTTAAATATCTTCTCCAGGGAATTGATACATCCTCTAACCACCACTGGATAAGATGATCCATTAAATTATTGGGGATGTTGTCTCATTCAATTATCCACTATATAAATGTTTCTCAATGGTAGATCAGGTTCCTCTCTAGCATGGACACCACTTCCGTTAATAATGTGTGTGAACTGATCCATTACCACAATAAACTATTCTATTCCAATTCTAACCATCTCAGGATACTGATTTGGAAGGTTATTTTCTTCTCAATACCTTCCCAATAAATCATCCTTATTTAATCTATGGAAAACCATTATAAACATGAATAATTTAGATGAATAAAAAAGTAAATATTAAAATGCTCCATCATTTCAACTTAGTAATAAAGTAAAATCTTCTAAGGGCATGTTATTTACACTATCCTAACGAGTAAAATTTCTTAAACTGTCATTCAATTCCAACTATAAATACCCAACAAAAAACATTACTTATAATAGTATTTTTTAACTACAATTCATATTAGATGATTATTCCGGTTTAGGTTTTTAGAGAATTAGGATAAACTCTTACAAATTAAACTCAAACATTATAAGTTGAAACTTATACCCAGTATCCATTTTTTCCAAAAAATTAAACTATTTAAAAAAAACAAGATTTATCTTTATGAAAAATCTACAAAATTATCCCATTGATCTCATTATTTTCTTATTCCCCATTAAGCTCCATAAAAGACATTTTAAAAATGTGGGATGAAGACAACAGTTCAGTAAGGGATATAAAAAGAAAGGAAAACATTAGTTTAGTAAAAACATGAAAACTCATATAACATTTACCTTTATCTTCAAAGTTCATTGATAATGTGAAATAAAACATTTTTACATGAAAAAACAAAAATTTTACTCAAAGAAAATCATTAGAACCCATAGTAAGAAATTAAAACTCATTTAGGTGTCTTAGATAATCATATACATAAAAACCATTCAAAACCCTTTCAATTGGAATGATTATATATCTGACTTACAATTAATCTATTACAAGCTTACCTAGTACTATCTAGACCACCCCATGTTAATATATAATAGTTTTACCCGATGCTATTTTGGCCACCCCATGTTAAGCTGTAACAGGATTCCCTAATGCTATCTAGGCTACCACATGTTATGCTATAAGGGTATTACCAAGCGCTACTTGGGAAACCCCATGTATAAGCTATATCGAGCTCACCTATATACTATAATTCTCAATTACCATATCATTAATAAAAAAACTTTCATTGAAAACCCCTTTTAATATCTATTTTAATCCCATATGAAAAACCCTTTCATATAAAAATACTCTTTTCTTTTAAAAAAAATCTTCAACACCAAAAATCAAAAAACAATAACGGAATGGGGTTTTTCATTTAATAATATATGTATTCTTACAAAGTAATCTATAAATTAAAATATATTCATAGTGGAGGAAAATTCATTACCGCTGGGAATATTAAGAATAAAACATTTCTTTTGTATCCTGTCATGACATTCCATATAAAACACATAATATTATTCCTTTTTAAAACCTTTGAATGAAAATATAATTTCCTTTATAATAATTTTTTTATATAAAGAATATTGACATAGATAAAAGTATTTTAAAATTAAATCTTTCGATATTCAAAGTGTCTCATATCACTTTGAACATTTAAATCAATTTCCATATGAAAGAAAAACATTTAAAAAACATTAAAAAAACATGATAATTAATACATTAATTATATTATAGTTTAATCGGGTTGTATATACAACTTATAAAATAATGTGGGTGTATAACATCAAAAATTTCCTCATTCAAAATATATTGAGAAGAAACACCGTATATAAAACCTGAAAAAGATTATATTTTAAAAACAAAATTGATAGAATTTAGAAAAGTGACATTTAAAAAAATTAATTTACATATAAATACGATAATAAAATCTTTTTCGAAAATGAGTATATGGGAGATAAATATTTAAAATAATAAATCTTTAAAACATTTAAAACTATCTATTAGTTAAAGAGTCCTTTAACTTGAGTCTAACTCATCACGTACAATATTTATATTCATGAATAATAAACTAAGGATAATTATTTATTTTCTTGAGAACATTTTTAAGTATATTATTCATTTTATATAACTTAGTACCATTTTATAACTATTACCTAATTATTTAAGTTCTCATTGTATGTTTTGATGATATTCGTTACATGATCCCAACACGACTTTGGTATGATGTATATAGTTAAATGTAGTCATTAGTCCATCATCTCGAGAATAATATTAATGAAATAGTAATCACATTTATAAATAAATTATACTTTTAAATCCATAAATTATAAAAATTAATATTATGTTGTATTATAATGATTATTTAATTTTATGGGAGATAAAGTAATTTTTTAATGGGTTTGAAAATTGATCATAACATTGAGATTAGTATTTTTAAAATAAGAGGATTTTATTTAAAAATTAAATTTATCATATTTAGAAACTTATTTTTATGAAATTTATTTCAATTTTGGAATATGAAAATTGAGAATTTGTTAGGGTGCTTTTTTAGTTCTATTTATAAAATAGTATAAATTTTTGAATAGTGAAATATGGTAAAATACAATATTTAACATTTTAAGATAATTAAAATATTATTTGAGTCATTCCAGATATAAACACCTAATATATTGTACTCATGTGTTTAAGATAATTTAAATATCCACAACAACCAATATAATCGGTATTCTTGATCAAAAATAAAAAAACTAATCAATATTATATTCAAAAACACATCTCTCCTCCCCTAATAAATACAACCACTCACCACATACAGGCCTTGGGGCTTGAAAAATTCCAATCAATTCCCATCCAACTCTTCTCGCCTATTTTCTATTTCTAATGGTCTCATCTAAATACCATTTCAAATATCCATAAGGTGTATCCTAATAGGAGAAAACCAAATAGAGAGGAAAAATATGTACAAAATGTCATTTAATTTTATTCTTCTTCTACCACCCTTATTTGTTATCCATCCACCTAAACATAGTTTCATCACAATCCTATATATATTTATTTTTAATTATTATGGAGTAATATCTATATTTTTCTCTCAAATATTTCATTTCTAAAATGAAAATATATTTCACTATATGGTTAGTTCTATGCCTCCATAAACAACATAATTTTTTTCTTCACCGCTCCCAAGGATGGCTATAGAGAAAATATTACATTTAAATATGATTATAATAAGTATATTATAAATTATTTCAATTTTTTATCTGTTAATAATTATTTAATTTAATAAAATGAATTTGGCTCATGATTTATGACAAAACTGCATAAATGAACTAATCATATAACGTTAATATTTTTATTAAATAAAGCATCCCTATATAATAACTCAAATCGGTATTTTGGGATAGTGAAATTTATGATAGGAAATTTAAATTATTACATTTAAAATCATGATTTCTAGTCCCATTGGAAATGAAAATATATAATTATACACACAAGATTCGACCTTGGAAGAATGAAAACACCTGGGGAATAGCGAAAATAAGATTTATATCTCCCTGAGATAGTTGTAAATGAATATAAAATAAGTATATTAAATAAAATATATATATGTAAATTTTTATTAATTAAATAATTTATTATATATTATCTTATTATTTAGGTTATTAAATTCTAGTGCATAATGTTTCTGGAACATAAGGTAAGGTATCTCTCTAAACCACTCAATTATCTTTGGGTTACATTTTCTCCCTATTTTCCTCACTTTCTAAATCGATTTTATTGTTTATTTATTATATAATATATATATATATATATATATTCCACCCATATATATAAGTAGTTCAATTTTATTATTTTTTATTGGTATATACATCTTATAGTGGTTCCCTTCTCAATTTCATTCATTAAGAAAACTCAATTAAATGAAATGACATTTTCTCATACCCTATTTAATGTACGAAAACATAATTTTTTTCAACCAATATTTGTTTATAGAATTTTCCATTTGATTATGTAAATCCCTTTTTATTTCATTTATAGTTATATAGAAATGGATATTCTCTTTACCTTTTTAAATTCTAATTACCATTTTTTTAAAACCCCGCATTAGAGGTATATTTTTAATGTTGTATATCCACTGTCTTCACATCACATAGAAATCCTTTTTAATAAAAAAAATTATTATTTTGAATCTATGAACAAACAATAATGTTTTAATTCTAGATTTCAATGAATCCATAAAGGCATTTCATTTGGTTATCCAATAAGATAATATTATGCCCTCCATTTTTTCATGGGTAATCTTTATGTCTTTTCCTTATGTTTGATTCCTTATGTGGCACACATATACATGTACATGTTATGATGGGTGTAATAAAATAGATCTTCATTACATTGGGTAAAGTTGTTTTCTCATTATATGTTGTGTATGAGATTAGGGAGTAAACCAAATCCATGATGGGACTTTGTCCACCATGTGATATTGTCTTATAAGTTAGCCTTAACTTATGATTTCTTTTTATATTCAATATTGTTGCCACATTACTATATTGTCATGATCTAATTATTCCTTGTTATTTATGTTATCATCCCATATTATTATTCGTGAGACTTATCTTTTATGATATAATATTCTTCCTATTGACTAATATGATATTATTATTTATCATATTTATTCCCTTATAGTGATTTGTTGCTCACCCATTTTTCTTATGTATTACCTAGGTTATCCATTTCAGTTTTAGGAGCTCAAGAGTAGTTAGGAGATCACTATGGAGTTTAAAATAAATAAGTTTTATTTTAGTTTCATGTTATTGTTTTATATTCTTAGTCTCCCAAATATGTTACGCCTCTCAATCCTTTAATTTTATTTATTGGATATTTATATTAAAAATCATATAATAATATGTGTAAAAAGATTTTTTAATATAAACAACAAATTCCCAACAATGGACATGCAATCAAAACATTTCAATAACATTACAGCAGCCAATCTCAAAAAAAATCCACACAATAAGAACTTCTACCACAACTTTCTTTTAAGAGAAACATCCCTTTCAAATCATATTTCACAAGACCAGTTAATTACTATATTTATGTAATTTATCATTTTATGAAGTGTGATTCCATCACATTACCACAACAACAAGACCGTATATCTATAGAAAATTATTTTTAGCAATAACATATAAAATTTAATAATTATATAACTAATATCATTGAAAAGATAAACCCACATTTGGATCATGCATTCCCATAAATTTCTATAAATTCAATTCATTGTCATTATTACCATAATCCATACTATCCACAAAAATGAAAAATGCATGAAACCTCCACAATTAACACATAAATAGAATGAGTTATTTAATATTTTAAATCAATATGAATTTTCAAGGGTGTGATGAGAAATAAAAGAACAATGAAGGATCAATAACTAAAAACATGAAAAGAACCACCTCAAAACTAAAACATACCAAACCATTACCAACCATGCTCAAATAATAAACTACAACTCATGAAAATACATTTCATAACCATTGTGAAGGAAGATAATAAGATGTAAGAACAAATGGTAGAATAGGTATCCCTTGGATAGAGAAATAAATTGATCACCATGAAGTCAGAAGTTAGTATCCACTAGGATATGGTCAAAAAGAACAAAAGGGGGTAAGTTAGGTTTTGGAGGAAATAATTAAAGGTCAAAAAAAGTAAACCATCCACCATTATATAGATAAGACTTAATGGTCCTTTACGACGGTGTGGAGAACTCCACCACAATCATGGTGTCTCAATCCAGATCCAGATAAAAACTCCCTGGACTTTAAAATTCTTATATCCCCCCTCAACTATTTGATAATTTCATACATTTATAATAGGCCCAACTAGAACCATGAAAATACCCAATGCAATGGTAAGTCCACCTCATTATTCTCATTCCACCATGTCATCGACTATGGCGTAGTGGAATCATGACCATCATTTCTATCCTTCCCACATAGATCCACCTCTCCTTGAAAAACCAACACTATATGTAGAAAAATAATCATTTTGTAATTCCTAATTTTTCATAAATGAATATTCCATTCAATATTCTTAATGAAACTATAACTATATAATATAACTCCTCGTTTCTCATAGGTACCCCATCAAGACCTTCCTTGGAACCACATGCTCAAAAATGGGATCAAACATGATATATAAAAATATAGTAACACCTTGATATTTTAGTATATATTTTAATTTAATTAAATATAATGTTTAATTTCTTTCTCCACATGCAACATTGAACAAAAACATAACCATGATACATTTTATTAAGTGATATCTACATTTATTAATATGTGGACATTAAAAATTGTGTTGTTGAATTATTAATTATAAATAGAAGTAAAAAATTATTAAATGTATTTTAAAAGTAAAAAAATTTATTTTTTAATATCACTGCATCGACAAAATTTAATTAGTGCAGTAAAAAACTAATAAGATCATTTTAAGGTTAAAAATGTATTTTTTCTAAAAATAATCTTCTTAGGTGACATACATTTATTATTTTAAGAAACTAAATATATTATAAATAAATTGTGATAAAATATATATTTTATTTTAATAAGAGATTAACACTCATTTAATTAGTAATTTATATTAAATAATAATATGAATAGTTGATATTTAAAAATCGACTTCCTATAAAACTAGTTTTTTATTATATTTCATAAATCCATTTAAGAGTTTGATTCTTAAATTTTATAATTTGAAATTTAAAAAAATGAACTTCATTTTTGTATTCAATATTTTAATATTAGGTTAATATATATTTTTAAAATTTTTATGAACTGATTTCTTTTTAGGTGAATAGCATAAAATATCACATTTAAATATATTTTTACTTTTATGACTTAACTAAGACATAAGAATGAATTAAAATTTTAATAAATATTTTTACTAATTAAATATGTATTTAATAAGTAAAATTATACATTTTAGATAATAATTTTAATATATAAACCTATTATTGACATTTTGGAACTTGAGTAGTACTTAGAAACCCGTTTTTTGGCTTTATACACAAATTATATTAGAATTAATTATTTTAACTTTTATAAATTTAATATTATATATTTTTTGATATTGGGAAATGGTATATCCAAATTATTTAATAAGGTTAATTTTTTAGTAATAATAATAATTTACCAAGGTAAAAAAATTAGTTAACGCGGTAAAAGTAAATTTGGGTATAAAGTAAAAGAAATGGAAATGTTATTAAAATATCACAAACATAATGATTTTTTGTGTTTATGAGAGGTGTATAATACTAAAATCCTTCCATTAAAACAGTGAGTGGATTACTTAGAAATATTGGTTTTCGTCAAAGGGAATGAAGTGTTATTTTTAAAAAATGACCCCCCTCTCACTTATAAAAAAGGCCCCACACCACCCCACTTATCATCACATATAAATACTATTTAATCAACAAAATCTACCCAAAACAATACCAAAATCTCACTCCTAGTTTATAAAGGTTTTTTTCTCACTAAAAATCCATTCTTATAACACCAAAATATTTTTCCTAAGGAGTAAGGTAAAAATACCTAATCACACGTTTTCTATTTCTTTTTCTTTATTTCTTATTATATATAAAAACAAATATTATAAATATTATAAAATAATAATATTAGTATAATAAATATACTAAAATTTTATTTTATTTATTTAAAATTCATTATCTATCTCTTTTCTTTTTATTGTAAAATGAAAAAGTTTCTCATGAATACGTGTTGACAACAACCTCCATGAAGCGACATACATCATTTTTCATCATCACCTATTATGAATGGTTATAAATATATATTTAATAAAGATGTATGATATTTATAACATAATTTTTATTTTTTAAGGATAAATTATTATTTACCTTCCTCTTTCACAACCTTTTAAAAATGTAAGTGTAGCATGTGCGTACATTTGGACTACCAACTCCATGGACAACATGTCTCATTTTTCATCTCCAAATTAAATGGATTATACTAAAAATATAGTAGATGTATTTTTATGATATTATGGGGTAATATATTTAATGACTATTTTTTAAACGATTACTGAAAAACTAATGACCATTATAAAGTAATCCATTTATATAGGTAATTTTCCCAAAATAAGCTTGTCATCGATTTTATCTTCATAAATAAAAATTCAAAATCTCATAGAATGTTATTGGGATTTCATAAATAATTATGTAAATTATATTAAATTAACTTGAATAATAATTTAATGGTTATTGTTTCATCAATGAATGGGGTATGATATCACCATTACAAAACATGCATGAAATAATCAAAATTACTAATATCTAATGGTCAAAATAAACATTAATTTACTAAGATATAGTTAGTGAAGAACTATAAGTAAATAATATAAAATAGAATAAGTATTAATAAGTTTTTAAAATAATTTATTGATATATTTATGTATATTATATAGTTTTTTAAGGAAATTTAATGGAATTTAAGAGTTAAGGTAAGGATTTTTTATCTCAAACTTCTTAATTTGATACATGTTTTGTATTATGAGTCAATTTTTGTTTATAAAAAGTATATACTGAATATGAGGAATATTCTATAATTTTTATAATTTATTAATTGTAATTAATGTTCTATTTTATGTTTTATCTTCCAAATGGTTATGATTCAAATGTTTCCAAAATTATAAGGGTTTCATAATCTCAATTTCATTTCATTAAGATATGTTATATATTCAACCCCTTCTTTATTTGATATAGTGTATATACTATAAATTAATTCATTTTATGATACTTTTCATAAAAATTATTTGGATTTACTAATATATATAATTTCTTCTCTTTCATGAGGATTTAATTTGAAGGCTTCCAAAGATGTAAGGGTTGATGTTACAATTTAACTTTTTATCAATATTATTTATGTGTCAATTACCATTAGAAAAATTATATATTTTATTACTCCTATCCCCCAAAAAGTTTCTTATATTACTTTAATTTATAGGTTTTATTATTATTATTATTTCCATTTCACCGTCTTTTTGACTTATAAAAACGAAAAAATAATTATGATAATCCAGCCTTATTTCCCTTTTTTTGTCGGGAATCATTTTCCTCATATTTAGGTTCTTCAAAATTAATTTATAGAAGTTATTAATTAATTTTACATGATTTATAAATGTATTTTTATAATATATTTTACTTTATATATAGATATTTTATAGTATTATTCTTATTAGTTTCTAAAGGGGTTATTTTTTTACTTTCTGTGTAAGAGTAAGAAAAGAATGATTATTTAAATGTTTATGACATGAATGGATTTTTTAATCCTCATGTAATATCTTCATCATGAAGTTACCTTTACAATTTCCAATTTTTTTAAATAAAATCATATTGAAATTGTTATATTCATTTTAAATTTTTAAAAGTTACCAAAAGAAAAGGATTCTTCTTCTTATTTTCTAAATAATATTTTTAATGCTTTTAAAAAAGTGTTTTTCATCAATGTCAACTTATTTTATTAATTTTTATGATTCACTAGGGATATTATATTATGATACCATTTAATTTACTTCCCTATATGGATTATTATTATAATGATTTAAGGACATTTTCATGAAACTAATTTCTTTCACATTGGTTAATTAAGCTATAATAAAATCATTAATGTTTTTATGATCATATAGAAGACATATGTACAATTTTCATAATGTTATAGGTGGGGAAAAATTATATTTCCATCCAATGCATTGGTTAAATCATGATATAAAATGAGATAATATTAAAGGTATTATGGATTGATCCCAAACCCATAAGTGACTATGTCCATTAAGATATTGGTGGGTCCAAAATTATACAACCCACCACTATATTTGGTAAAGAGTTATATCTCATGATCTGATATATCAGGGATTAGGGTTTGAACCCAATTCATTTTGGGAGTCTTTCCACCATATCATAATGGTTGTTTAATTGGGCCTTGATAAAGTAAATGATTTATATGCCTATATATATTCCATAATTTTTTGTTTTTTAGTGTTCCTTGTTATGATGAATAATGTATTATATAATACTCAGATCATTATACCTTGATTTTTTATTAATAGCCTATGTTTATTTGGGTATGATTTTATAATTTAATGTTTATAGACCTTGACTATTATCTCACATGAACATTTTTATATTATGCTCACTTATGATCATCAATTATATCTGTTATGTTTACACTCATTAAGCATCTGATCTCACCCCTTTCCTATGTTTCTGTTGTACATGTTATTTAGATGGCTATAACTTTTGATAAGGCTAAAAGAGCTTATATAGAGGAAACTATAATGACCCATACTTTACATACATTGTCATTACATTAGAATTTAATCACACTTATTATAACATATAACAAAACCAAGAAAGGACCATATAGGTATAGAGTCCTTAGAAACTAGGAAACATAAAAAACAGGTTCATAAAGCATCTACTTTGCCTCCCATTTATTTCATCATATCTAGAGTCCCTTTTTGGAATATCCTACTTAATAACCTTCTTCTTGACCTGGGGAAATAAAACATAAAAAACTGTGAGCTCAAATGCTCAGTAAGGGTATACAAAATAAATATCAATCACATCATATACTTAAGAACATAACTTTTGTAAATCTTAAGCTGCAAAAGAAATCTTAATTTCAAAACATGGGATAAATCATAGTAGTGAAATGTAATCCCAATAATCATAACATAAAACATGAAACTTTGTTTCATACACACATAATCATAGATAATCATGTCTTATTAGTCAAGACTCATTGCCAAGACTATCTTAGTGGAAAAAGTCCATTTCTGAACCAAGTTCACTCCTCATTTCAGTCATGTTTCACTGAACCGGTTTAAACTACCGTTCCAGCCATGTCTATATCATGAGATATAAAATCTTTACCCAATTCATTAGAGGGAGATATAGGTCCCACCCATCTCATAATGATACCATTCTTATGTGTGCCACAAAATCATAAATCATACATTATTGCATAACCCATGTAATTAAAATGGGATTCTTAAACAACATGACATCATAAAACAATTCATATAATACAAAGGAATTCATAAAAATAATTCCATCAAAACATAATTAAATCAATGTAATAATAGGGATAGAAACAGAACCCTATATTATCTTAGATGGAAAATAATTTAGATAAAACACATAAACTCCATTCTTGAAGAAAATATCCTATCTACTTTAAAAACACTTTTCCTTTCATAACATGTCATACAATTCTAAACTAAATGAAGTTGATTAAAAATAAACATGAAAATTTGTAAAGGAAGCTTCTTGGAAATAATGTTTTAAAAATCCATTCATGTCGTATAAGTTAAAAAAAACATTCTTCTCGTACTTTTGTCGTAAAAGTCAAAAAGTACCTCATACGAAAAACAACAAAAGATTCCTTTCATATCTTTTACTATAAACTCACCAAAGGGTAAAATTGGATTTAAAAAATTGTAGGTGGATGGAAATAATATTACATATTTAGGAAACATGGATGTGGATGATAAAATACACCCCAGTAAATACCAAAGTATAAACAATCTCAGATAAAAATGAGATTGTGATATTTCCCTTATCTTAGGTCTGATTTTCTTCGTAAGTGTCCTAACATCCTGTATAATTATTTAAATAGTGTTATTGACTAATTACAGAATCATATTCATTGTTATTATATCATATATGGTTCACTTGTGACTTTATATTACCCGTTCTTTTGTAAATTCATCTTAAAGTAGAATTTTGGGTAAAATCGTCTCATTTGTCATTCATGTTTTAACTTGTTATTATTCATATGATTACTTAGATCATGATTACTTAAATCCAAAATGTAAAATATTATTTATAAATAATATATATTCAGAATATACATATATATAATGGATTGATAAATGGAATGAAATACACCGTTCATAGAGACGGTAGGTCGTACGTACGCATGAACGCTGTTTTCGTTTCCTTATTGAATTCGGTGGAATTAAGTAGATGAAATAAATATATATATATACATAAATCCAGTAGTATTATTATTTTATATATTTCATGATTACTTATTATATATACTTTATAATCATTCATGAATGGTTAACGTGGAGAATGAATCTCATCGCGTCGTGGAGACGGTAGTCCGTACGTACGCACAAGCGATGATATCGTTCTCATTAGCATTGAATTGTATTGGAGTGTATGTATACTATCTCAGAATCAAAATCACTTTACAATAGTCTTATATATTCATTATTTACACGATTATACCCATCCAAGTAAGGTGGTGGTGGAAAATAGATTACACCACGGCGTGAAGACGGTATTCCGTACATACGCACGAGCGGTGATTTCATTTTCTGTAGGATGGATAGATGGTGAAATAGGGTTGTTTAATACTTATAATAACATATCAGTATATGAGTGATACTGATGTTTTTACTTCATAGTGAAACAACTAAATAAGAATAAGTGGAAGAAGAAATAAAGTTGAAAGAATCGGTAACGGACATTACCTCTTCTTTGAAGTGCTTCTTTGAGACCTCCTTTTAGGGCACTAAAATTGGTCTTTGAAGAATACCAGGACCTCTAGGATGTTTCTATGGAAGTGGAGAGGATAAATTGGCAGGGTGTGTCCAAGCTTGAAGGCTCAAATTAGTGTTATGAGGAGAGGGAGGAGGTTCCCTTTTATAAGGGAGGAGAGGGGAACCTTTGGAATAACTAAAACTATTATTTTATTATAAAGTAAAATTCGGTTTTTAATAGCTAAAAATTGATATATTTAGAAGCTAAGGTGGGGATGGGTCGAAAGCCTCTCATAAAATATAATTTAGACAGGTTTAGGTTCCTATTGTAACTTTATCATTTAGATTTAACATTAAGTTAAATAATTTTACTTTTACCGTGTCTTCTTGTGTTCTTATACTATAAGGTTAATAAACTTACTATAAGCAGCCAAACGAACCCCAAGTTGTTTACTGTTAATATATATAACCGTATCTAAGTCATTTGGCCGATCCTTAGATTTTTAGTATTAAAATAATAATTAATAATATAATAGTTTTATAAAAAACTATTTTATGTCCAATTTGACACTATTTAGTAATTAATTTTTGTGAAAATCATAACAGAATGATTAGTTAGAAAAAATATAATTAAATAAATACTAACATGTCATATTAACCTATAAAATTATTGTAATTCATAAAAAGTCTCAAATTAAATTTATTTGGGTATTTATAACATCATTTATGTTAATATTTCATTAATAATATAATTACTGCATCATCATTGTGTCATAAATAAATTAAGTTATTTAAAGTCTAAAAATTAAAAATAAAATATCATTATGTAGGAAATTTTATTATCTTTCTAATTAATATTTATAGTCGAATTTATCTTATGTATAACCCTATATTAAAAAATGATTTATTTATTAAACTTTGATTTTAACTATTTTAACCCTTCTTTAAATAAATTAATAATAAATGTCCTAATCTAATCCAAGTGGGCCTAAATGGTCATATTTTATTCATAAGGTTGTTTTTGGTCGAATTTAACTTATCCAATAGAATTAGGACATGTGTTAGGGAAATAATAATAACATTTTTACCCTTAATTACCCTATTTACTTTTAACCGTGGTAAATAAAAGTAAAAAGTTATTATTCACCAAAAATTATTTTCATCTCATTGAACCACATTTTACTTAATGACATCAACCGTGTCTCTCGGAGTTTTGAAATTCCACTCACAGAAGTGGTAAAATTTAGTTTTATGAAAAATTCAGTTTTTTAACTACCACTTAGTGGTTTCACTATTCATCAAAAATTGAAAGTTTTTAGAAAAATACCAAAATTTCACCCTAGGCTAATTTCGATATTCCAAATCCTAAAATCAAGTCAATTTTGAAAAATAAAATTTACAAAATTTCAAAAATTGGTTATTACTTTTCATAATGGTTAGTTTTAATAATATTTTAATAGCATATCGTTGTTTAGTGAAACTCGGTATTATGTATGACGCAAGCTATCGAGGAAGGTCGTGATTGCGTGTAAAGAAAGAGAAGAAAGTGTTGTGTGTAGTGAAATATTCCTTTGATGATAACATAAATGTCTCGGGTGTTACATTCTACCCCCCTTAAAATTAATTTCGCCCTCGAAATTCGTCACTTTGTAATAAACAGATGAGGATACCTCTCCCTCATCATATCCTCAAGCTCCCATGTAGCTTCTTATAATTGGTGGTTCCTCCATAAAAATTTCACCAATCGAGTGGTCTTGTTTTGTAGGACTTTTTTGCTATGATCCAGAATCTCTATCGGCTGTTCTTCATAAGAATGATCTTGCTCCAGCGGTACAACTTCTGAGTTGAGTACATGTGAAGGATCAGGTATGTACTTTCTCAGGAGAGATACATGGAACACATCATGAACTTGAGAGAGATTCGGTGGAAGCGCCAATCGGTAAGCTACCTTCCCAACATGATCCAGTATTTCTAAAGGACCCATATATCTAGGGCTCAACTTCCCCTTCTTTCCAAATCTCATGACTCTCTTCCAGGGAGATATTCGTAAGAACACTTTATCACCCACTTCAAACTCTAGGTCTTTTCTTCAGTTGTCAACATAACTTTTCTGTTGAATATGAGCTGCTCTTATGTGTTGTTGAATAGATCGGACATTTTCTTCCATCTTATCAACAAGATCAGGTCCAAATAGCTTTCTTTCCCCAACTTCATCCCAGCACGTTGGAGTCCTTCATTTCTTTCCAAAGAGAGCTTCACATAAGGATCCATATGAATACTAGAGTGAAAGCTATTATTATAAGAAAATTCCACCAAAGGTAGGTGTTGATCCCAACCACCTTTGAAATCCATAGAGCAGGCTCTCAACATATCTTCTAGAGTTTGAATTGTTCTCTCAGACTGACCGTCTGTCTGAGGATGATAAGCAGTGCTGAAACTCAACTCTGTATCCAGATTATGCTGAAGACTTCGCCAGAACTTTAAGGTAAACCTCGGATCCTAATCAGATATAATACAAAGTGGTACTCTGTGCAATCTTACCACTTCCTTCACATATATCCTAGAAAGCTGATCTAGAGAGAAATCCTCTCTAATGGCGATGAAGTGTGCAGACTTCGTAAGAAGATCAACTATAACCCAGATAGCATTATTTCCTTTGGATGTTTTAGGAAGTCCTGTGACAAAGTCCATAGTGATTTTTTCCCATTTTCATTTGGGTATGGGTAATGGTTGTAACATCCCCTTAGACTTCTGTCTCTTAGCTTTCACTTGCTAACAAACCAAGCATCGAGAGACATATTCAGCAACATCTCTTTTCATACCATCCCACCAGAAGTACTATTTCAGGTCCATATACATCTTTGTGCTTCCAGGATGAATAGAGAATGAAGAACTATGAGCCTCATCCAGCAGCTCCTTCTTTAATTTGGGGATGGGAGGAACACAAAACCGATTCTTGAACATTATTATCCCATCACAATCAAGGTTGAATTCAGGAACATTTCTCACCTTCTTTTGTAACTCGACATCTTCTTTCTGTTCCTCTTTAATCATCACATGTATAGATGGTTGAACATTCATTTGAGAAAGATACGATTTTCCCCTTTCATTATAATTCCAAGATCCATCCTTTGTAAATCCATAAATATTAGATCTTTTGTTATCCTCATCATGGATAAACTGGCATGGTCTTGTCGACTTAATGCATCTGCCACCTTGTTTGCTTTCCCAGGGTGGAAATGAATTGAGCAGTCGTAATCCTTAATCAGCTCCAACCATCTTCTTTGGCACATATTCATCTACTTTTGTGTGAAAATATACTTTAAACTTTTATGATTAGTATAAATGTCACACCTTTATCCGTAAAGATAATGCCTCCAAATATTTAATGCAAAGATTACTGCAGCTAACTCCAAATCATGAGTTGGGTGTTTTTTCTCATGTATTTTCAACTGTCATGAGGCATAAGCTATCACCATATCATTTTGCATAAGAACACACCCCAATCCCTTCCTGGATGCATCACTGTAGATCACAAACCTTTCTCCACTACAAGGCAGTGTGAGCACAGGTGCACTGGATAACCTTCTTTTCCACTCCTTGAAATTCTCTTCACATTCATCCGTCTAGACAAACTTAACTCCTTTCCGAGTCAACTTGGTGAGTGGATTAGATAATAGTGAAAAATCTTTCACAAAATGTCGATAATATCCCTCCAAACCAAGAAAACTTTGGATCTCAGTTATTGTTGTTGGTCTCGACCATCTTTCGATAACCTTTTTTTTTGCTAGATCCACAGATATCCCCTATTTTGAGATCATGTGACCCAAAAATGAAACTTTTTGAAGCCAAAATTCACACTTGGTAAATTTGGCATAAAGATTCTCCTTTCTCAGGGTCTTCAATATAATTCTCAAGTGATCTTCATGTTCTTCCTTGCTCTTTTAATAGACAAGAATATCATCTATAAAGACTACCACAAACTGATCAAGATAGTCTCTAAAGACTCTATTCATCAGATCCATAAAGATAGCAGAGGCATTAGTAAGACCAAATGGCATCACTATAAATTAATAGTGTCCACACCTTGTACGGAAAGACGTCTTTGGTATATCCTCCCTTTTGACCCTTAATTGATGATACCCTGAACGAAGATCAATCTTGGAAAATTATTGAGCTCCGCGTAGTTGGTCAAATAAGTCATTAATGCGTAGGAGAGGATATTTGTTCTTGATGGTGATCTTGTTAAGTTCTCGATAATCAATGCAGAGTCTCATTGATCCATCTTTCTTCTTAACAAACAGAACAGGTGCTCCCCAAGGTGACGCACCAGGGCATATGAACCCCTTATCAAGATTCTCTTGGAGTTGCTTCTTCAATTCTTGCAACTCAATTGGGGCCATTCTATAAGGTGTCTTTGAAATAGGCAAAGCACCCGGTACGAGTTCTATTGAAAAATCAACTTCACGATTTGGTGGAAGACCTATTAATTCCTCCGAAAATACATCATCAAACTCCCGTACAATGGGAATATTCTTAATCGTGAGTTTATCACCAACCATTTGAGATAAATAACCTTCATTTAGTGGAATCAAGACCAATAAGTTGTAAGAAATTTCCACTGGAAGGTTATGTTCGTCCTTGCATCTATAGACGATCATAGATTGATCTGGAATATGAAATGTGACTTCCCATATTTGGTAATTGATATGAGCTCCATGTAGAGAAATCCAATCCATGCCAAGAATAACATCAAATTCTACTATAGGAAGGATCACAAGATTTTCAAGAAGCACTTTCTCACAAACTTCAATCGGAGAAGAATTATAAACTTTTGATGCGACTGTTGTGCCATTAGGGGTTGTCACAGCTAACTCAACATCTAATTGTTGAGGTAATACGGTGATACCCTTAGAAAATTTTTTAGAAATAAAGGAGTGGGTGGATCCAGAATCAAATAAAACATTTGCTACTTTAGAGTGGATGGTAAGTGTACATTTCACCACATCGTTATTGTACTCCACATCGCTGATAGAAATTGCATGTGACTTTCCTATGTCTTTAGCCTTATGAGTTTGTTGACGTCGACCATCATCATCAACCCTTGGATTTGGGAATTGATTGGCATAATGCCCCATATCCTTGAACTTGAAACATTGAAGTGTAGTAGGTTCATTCTATGTATCCCTTCCTTTGTTTGTATCATTAGACATCTTCTTCCCATCATTGCGGTATTCAAATTCCCTATGACCTTCCTTTCCACATTTGAAACATTTACTTGTCCCTTTAAGCCAACTCCCTCCATGTTTCATTCCACACTTTGAGCATAAGGGAAAGCTAATCTTCTTTTCAGTGTGCTCTTTAGATTTTCCTTTGAATTCCATTTTCCTCTTCTTATCAAACCCATATGACTGATGGGTTACTCCAATCTTCATCTCAACTTTGAGAGCACATCGAACGATTTCCTCGTAGCTATTGAAGTCCCTTATGGATAACGCCCTTCGAAAACTTGGTTTTAAGCCACTAAAGAATCGATTGATTTTACTCTCAGGTTAGATAATAATACCAGAATCGTACCTTTCAAGTCTTGTAAAATTTTCTTCATAGGTACCAACAGATTCATCATACTTTTGCTTCAGTTCAAGAAACTCTTTCTCCATCTTTGTTTGGAGAATACGAGGGAAGTACTTATTGAAAAATAAGTTCTTGAACTCGTCCCATTCCATGGACTCAATTTCATCTCTTTGCCTCATATTCTTGATAAGATTCCACCATTGATCAGCATCACCTTCCAAACGATACACTGCTAAGATGACTTTATCATGTTCAGAACATTGAAGAACTGAAAATATCTTTTCAGTAGTACTAATCCATTGTTCAGCAACTAATGGATATGTAGACCCGCTGAATGTAGGTGGACGCTGCCTCATGAAGGATTCAACAGAATTTTGCTCCTTCCTTTTCTCGTTTGGAATTCATGCATGATTCATATCTTGAGAAAGTTATGTGAGCATGGCTACAGGATTTTTTATTCTATCTCCCATAACATTTGGTTGCTCAGGGGGACAATCATTTCATTTCTCGTCGCATTCCGTATTAACACGGTTCCTTCAGGTTCCATCCATTGACTAAAACCAAGAAGAATAGTGTGAGAAACACTAATTATAATAGGAAAACCACATAATAAAGAATAAAATTTCACACTTAAGGTCTTATCCTATGTTATTCATGGCCATTTCTAAAACACTAAGATAGTGTTCTATGCCTAGACTTATCCTTAGGGTTCTTACTAAGGCTTTCACATCCTATTTTCCAAAGGTTGACTATACCTTTCCTCTGATACCAACTATAACGACCCATACTTTACATAAATTGTCATTACTTTAGAATTTAAGCACACTTATTACAACATATAACAAAACCAGGAAAGGACCATATAGGTATAGAGTCTTTAGAAACTGGGAAACATAAACAACTGGTTCATAAAGCATCTACTTTTCCTCCCATTTATTTCATCATATCAATAGTCCCTTTTTGGCATATCCTACTTAATAACCTTCTTCCTGACCTGGGGAAATAAAACATACAAAAGGGTGAGCTCAAATTCTCAGTAAGGGTATACAAAAGAAATATCAATCACATCATATACCTAAGAACATAACTTTTGGAAATCTTAACCTGCAAATAAATCATAATTTCATAACATGGGATAAATCATAGTAGTGAAATGTAATCCCAATAATCATAACATAAAACATGAAAATTTGTGGAATACACACATAATCATAGAGAATCATTTCTTATTAGTCAAGACTCATTTCCAAGACTATCTTAGTGGACAAAGTCCATTTCTGAACCCAGTTCACTCCTCGTTTCAGTCCTGTTTCACTGAACCGGTTTAACCTTCCGTTCCAGCCATGTCTATCTCATGAGATATAAAATCTTTACCCAATTAATTGGAGGGATATATAGGTCCCACCCATCTCATAATGATACTATTCTTATGTGTGCCACAAAATCATAAATCATACATCATTTCATAACCCATGTAATAAAAATGGGATTCTTAAACAACATGACATCATAAAATAATTCATATAAGAGAAAGGAATTCATAAAAATAATTCCATCACAACATAATAAAATCAATGTAATAATAGGGAAATAAAAAGAACCATATATTATCTTATATGGAAAATAATTTTGATAAAACACTTGAACTCCATTCTTGAGGAAAATATCCTTTCTACTTCAAAAACACTTTTCCTTTCTTAACATGTCATACAATTCTAAACTAAAATAAGTTGATTAAAAATAAACATGAAAATTTGTAAAGGAAGCTTCTTCGAAATAATGTTTTAAAAATCCATTCATGCCGTATAAGTTAAAAAAACATTCTTCTTGTACTTTTTTTGGAAAAGTCAAAAAGTACCTCGTATGAAAAACGACAAAAGATTCCTTTCATATCTTTTACTATAAACTCACCAAAGGGTAAAAATGGATTTAAACAATTGTAGGTGTATGGAAATAATATTAAATATTGAGGAAACATGGATGTGGATAATAAAATACACCCCATTAAATACCAAAGTATAAACAATCTCGGATAAAAATGAGATTGTGATATTTCCCTTACCATAGGTCCGATTTGCTTCGTAAGAGTCTGAAACTCCTGTATAATGATTTAAATAATGTTATTGACTTATTCCAGAATCATATTCATTGTTATTATATCATATATGGTTCACTTATGACTTTATATTACCCGTTCCTTTGTAAATTCATGTTAAAGTAGCGTTTTGGGTAAAATCGTCTCATTTTTCGTTCGTGTTTTAACTTGTAATTATTCATATGATTACTTAGATCATGATTAATTAAATCCAGAATGTAAAAAATTATTTATATATAATATATATTCATAATATACATATATATAATGGATCTATAAATGGAAAGAAATACACCGTTCATGGAGACGGTAGGCCGTACGTACGCATGAACGCTGTTTTCGTTTCCTTATTGAATTGAGTGGAATTAAGTACATGACAAAAATATATATATACATAAATCCAGTAGTATTATTATGTCATATATTTCATGATTACTTATTATATATACTTTATAATCATTCATGAATGGTTAACATGGAGAATGAATCTCATCGCGTCGTGGAGACGGTAGTCCGTACGTACGCATGAGCGATGATATCATTCTCATGATCGTTGAATTGTATTGGAGTGTATGTATACTATTTTAGAATCAATATCAATTTACAATAGTCATATATAGTCATTATTTAGACCATCATACACATCCAAGTAATGTGGTGGTGGAAAATATATTACACCACGGCGTGGAGACAGTATTCCGTACGTACGCACACGCGGTGATTTTGTTTTCCGTAGGATGGATAGATGGTGAAATAGGGTTGTTTCATACTTATAATAACATATCAGTATATGAGTTATACTGATGTTATTACTTCATAATGAAACAACTAAAGAAGAAGAAGTGGAAGAAGAAATAAAGTTGAAAGAATCGGTAACGGACATTACCTCTTCTTTGAAGTGCTTCTTTGAGACCTCCTTTTAGGGCACTAAAATTAGTCTTTGAAGAAGACCAGGACCTCTAGGATGTTTCTAGTGAAGTGGAGAGGAGAAATTTTCAGGGGTTGGCCGAGCATGAAGGTTCAAATTGGTGTGAGGAGGAGAGGGAGGAGGTGCCCTTTTATAAGGGAGGAGAGGGGCACCTTTGGAATAACTAAAACTATTATTTTATTATAAAGTCCAATTCGGTTTTTAATAGCTCATAATTGATATATTTCGAAGATATGGTTCGGATGGGTCGAAATAATCTCATCCAATAGAATTTAGACAAGTTTAGGTTCCTATTTTAACCTTATCATTTAGATTTAACATTAACTTAAATAATTTTACTTTTACCGTGTCTTCTTGTGTTCTTATATTATAAGGTTAATAAACTTACTATAAGCAGCCAAACAAACCCCAAGTTGTTTATTATTAATATATATAACCTTATCTAAGTCATTTTTCCGAACCTTAGATTTTTAGGAATAAAATAATAATTAATAATATAATATTTGTTTTAAAAACTATTTTATGTCAATTTTGACACTATTTAGTAATTGATTTTTGTGAAAATCATAACAGAATTATTAGTTCAAAAAAAGTTAATTAAATCAATAATAACATTACATATTAACCTATAAATTTAGTGGAATTCATAAAAAGTCTCAAATTATATTTATTTGGGAATTTATAACATCAATTATGTCAATATTTCATTAATAAGATAATTACTGCATCATCATTGTGTCATAAATAAATTATATTATTTAAAGTCTAAAAATTAAAAATAAAATATCATTATGTAGGAACTCTTTTTGGATTTCTAATGAATATTTATAGTAGAATTTATCTTATGTATAACCCTATATTAAAAAATGATTTAGTTATTAAACTTTGATTTTAACTATTTTAACCCTTCTTTAAATAAATTAATAATAAATGTCCTAATCTAATCCAAGTGGGCCTAAATGGTCATATTTTATTCCAAAGGTTGTTTTTGGTCGAATTTAACTTATCCAATAGAATTAGGAAATGTTTTAGGGAAATAATAATAAAATTTTTACCCTTAATTACCCTATTTACTTTTAACCGTGGTAAATAAAAGTAAAAAGTTACTATTCACCAAAAATTATTTTCATCTCATTGAACCACATTTTACTTACTGACATCAACCGTGTCTCTCATATTTTTGAAATTCCACTCACATAAGTGGTAAAATTAAGTTTTATGAAAAATTCAGCTTTTTAACTACCACTTAGTGGTTTCACTATTCATCAAAAATTGAAAGTTTTCAGAAAAATACCAAAATTTCACCCTAGGCTAATTTCGATATTCCAAATCCAAAAATGAAGTCAATTTTGAAAAATAAAATTTAAAAAATTTCAAAAAGTTGTTATTACTATTCATAACGGCTTGTTTTAATAATATTTTAATAGCATATTGTTGTTTAGTGAAACTTCGTATTGCGTACGACGCAAGCTATCGAGGAAGGTCGTGATTACGTGTAAAGTAAGTTAAGAAAGTGTTGTGTGTAGTGAAAGATTCCTTTGATGATAACATAAAAGTCTCAGGTGTTACAGAAACATTATAGAGTAATGTTCAAAATCATTGAAAAATAAGTTTTTTAGGTATATAGTCTCCAAATACATTAAACCTAAAATTTATTAGGATTGCATGAGATTATTGTGAGATGTAATAAAAATAGGAAATATATTCAAGATTACCTTTATTAATGTCACTTGGTATCAAATCTAGTGTTTAAATAATGTGTTTTTTACATAAAATCTATGATTACAAGTCATGTCTATATTAGTTGGTATCAAATTAGGTTTTAGTTACTTTTTAAGATTAATTTAGTTATTATTGGATATTATTACTAGAGAAAATTATTTAAAACCCTACAGATACACCTAAAATTATGAGAACATCCGATAAATTTTATAAATACTAGATTATGTGGATTAATATAAAAAAAATCCCAATATAGCATAACATCCAAACCTGGATTACCATCAAATATGGTAGCCAAACTAGTCACCACATGACCTCAACCGCAAATCCTCAAACACGAAAGGCTATCGACTAGTTGTGAGGGATTAGGGTGTCTTTGTGGGGAGACTTTTCCCACATAGATAAAAGTTTTATAGTGGTATATAGATATAAATAGAATAAAATAGTGTAATTAGTAATAATAAATGAAATACATATAGTAGTGGAAGAATAAAAATATCAATTGAATATAAGTGGTAATGCCCATTTATACTAAGAACGCATTCATGTCCTGATGATTATACAAAATCTAAAAAAAATTACATATTGTAGTAATTGGTAAAATACAATACATGAATGAATAAAAGAAATAAAAGAAATATCCAAGGGGAACACCACGAGCATCCTGAGATCCAACTCAGTTGTGTCCTCCTAACTCCTAGGTACAATGCAGAACAGCACAAGAAGGAATACATGGTCCTGCGAACCATAATGGTCTACTAAAGTACCTCAGTGAAATGGAGGCCTGAGCAAGGTGTGAGATATAAATATCATTTGATTGGAACCCATGGTTTCAATCCAAAACTAGACAATTCAATATAAATTAAAGAGTGTTCCAAATATAATAAACATAGAAAAAGTAAAAGTCAAAATCAAAACACCTTGTTCTGGTTTCCTAAATGGAAATTCATCCCATACCACCTACATCGGACTATGATAGATATCAGAAGGGAGGCCGTTGTGAAAGTATTAATACATATAACATGTGCCAATGTAAACAAGGAAACTAAGAAAAACATACCCTCAAGATTGCATTATGTCTTGGTGTCTCATTTTCATGTCAACCAAAGAGATACAAAAAGAATAAGAAACAAGAATCAATAGATAGAACAATAGGCTCATAAAAATAATAAATGACTAATATCATAAGATCAAATAATCATTCATTCAAATATATCATATTCAATGGTGGATTCACTTTCCCATCCAAGATGATTTAAAAATAAACCCAATTAACACAATGGTAACATCCGAAAATACAATACCACTGAGTTAATTGAAGGAAATATAAAAGAATACCAAGTATCACTCATGTTATAGTGACTCTGAGTCTTTCCTAGGTATTACACATAGGTGACTATGTATCACCGATAGCATGGAGTATCCATTTTTCTAATGGGTACATACATGGTTTCTCCCCTATGGAACCGATATCAATCAATATTATGATAAACTGCTTGGGGAGCTCTCACCTGGAAACCCAAAGCATCACCCATGGCGTGTCGTGGTCTAAAAAAACAAGATCTATGAGTCCATCCAAGAGTCATTAATATGGAACCCATGTTCTCAGCCATTCCACATCATGTGTTTCATATCCCAAGAACATCACAAGAAAGGAATGATTCAATATATCAAGTAAATCATTTATTATTTCAATCTATTTAAATAACCATCTCATGATACAAGAAATAAAGATACTTAAATTAGTCCAATACATAAATGGAAAACCATATAACCATGAAATAATGATTTAATAGGGTAATAAATGGAATGAGGTGTGAGGACAGGGAATAAAAAAGTAAATAATGAGACATATCAAAATGCACAATCATGCCAAAGAGAACACACCAAATGGGTTTCACCCTGAGAAATGGCCATAGTGGACATGAAAAGGAAAAATGGACAATTTGGAATGGCACACCTAATAGGGACATCAAGGTTCCACACACAACCAATAAAATTTCCGCATTTAATCCAAAGGTAAAATGGGACAATTTGGAATAGCACACCCAATAGGGATATAAATGTCCAAAGAGAACACCCCAAATGGGTTTCTCCTTGAGAAATGGCCATAGTGGACATGAACAGGTATAATATATAATTTAGTATCATAAAACAAGGCTTCTCTGGATAGATTTGATTAGCGTTACAATGGAAAGTTTCCCATATAGCGACGAAACAAAAGGAAAGAGGGTAGATGCCCTACACTGAGAATACCCATTTATAAACAAAGATATAAATTTATAAAAAAAATTACAAAGTCTAAAACATGCCTTATATTAATCGTAACATAAAATGATAAAGAAAAAATCAATTCAATAAGATAAGAAAGCATGAATTCCTAATCATTATTGTGAGTTTTCAAAGATAGTGCACCTCTATTGGAGGGGTTTTATTAATGAACCGTGACTTTTATTATCTAAAAAATCATTTATCAGAACTATGAATTTCATTCAATGATCACAATAAAATTAATGGATATTTTCATATAAAAATGACACAACACTAATTATTGTTTAATAAATGCATGAAGACAATAAATTAATGCATTATTAAATTTAAGTGTCATGAAAAAATGGGATCCAACCTCAAGAATTAGTGCAAGTCGACACTCGAAACTTGTCATATTTTGTGATGACCACTATAAACTTTCCCACAATCAAATGCACATACATTCTTTTACACATACACAAACACATACACACACATATATATATCCTTTAATCTAAACTATATATTCAAATCTACATGAAGGAATACGTATAAGAAATATATATATATATACATACATACATATGTTTGTGTGTGCGCTCCTCCAAATACATTCAAAACCCACTACAAAATATACACGAGACTCAAAACACAAAATACACTAAAATAGAATGTGTGAAACCAAGAAGTGGAAAAAAAACCTCAACTTAGATGGCATAAGTGGACCAAATTGACCCAATCTGCTTCACCTTCGGCAGTGGATGTTGGAATATGAACAAAGGAGTCCTGATAAGCCTTTTGCACAACCTAACACTGAAAGGAAACAAAAATCAGGATTAACCCTTGATATTGGATTTCAGCTAAACTACGTAGGGCACCGGGGAGACCAAATCTCACCCAGATTCAGAGAGGAGAAGGTATAAGAGAGAATACCTTAAAGGATCAAACATATTCGTGAAGAAAACTGGTAAAATGACAATTTAAGAAGGGGTTTGTGGGGGTGTGTCGTGCATTCCAAAGAGGAAGGTGTCACACACCCAGGGGTGTTCTCCCACGGTGTTGCGTAGGCAAGGGATAAGGAGACCCCATTTGGGGTGTTTTAAAACCTAACTTAAACTAATAATAATTATTTTTATTTTTATTGTTATTTTTATTTTTATAAAAAAACAACCATATTAATAATAATAATATTATTATTATTAAAACAATTTTTTCGTTTAAAAATAATTTAATTTATTTTTATTATTATTTTTAAAAAAATAATTTATTCAAAAAAAACATTGTAGTGTTAAAATAGTCAGAATTAAGTTCTGAAACTCAATTTAAAAAATGGTCTATTGAGTAAATGAAAAAATTCAAAATTCATTTGGAATTTCAATCATTTCAAAACATGGGATGTTACATATTCCCCACCATATAACCTCTCATCCATGAGATTCCTTTAGAAAAGACAAACACATCACCTGGCCTATGAGGGTCATGAAGTTTCATTAAAATGGTCATGTTGTGTTTCCAAATGTCCAATGTACCTTTAATAATTACTTAACCATATGGAACATAAGCCATCTCAGCTCGATCCAATGCTCGATTTACTAACTAAAACACAAAAATAGATCTTACATGAGCTTGATAAGGTTTAAACATGGGAAAATTGTCATCCCTTTAAACATCATATCCAAGGTTCTCCCCACCTCATGTCTTTAACATAAAAAGGGACAATTCCAAGCCATATTTCAAACCCCTATCAGAATTACCAAAAAAGTACACCTCAAGTGTTATGATGACACTTCCCACATTATTTATTTAAGAGGGAGAATCTGACTACATCCGAGGACATATCAAATATCTCATTAATAAGGAACAGATGAATCTTGATTGACCTAACCAAATCTGGTCATGAAATATTTCCTTGTAATACACTTTCGACCCTTAAACCACATTCACCTTAACCTCGAAATGTTCTTTTAAAAGGTTCCACACCATCTATATTCATTGAAGAAGGTAACAGATGATTCAAAAGAAATACAAATGGACATTTCCAAGATACTTAACTTAGATGGCTATGGTATTTCAACAAATCTAAAATTCTAGGTATTCTACATTTTCAATGAATGCATCCACAATATCCAATAACCAATTTCTGGTAAAGTTCCTTGGTCAAAAAATTATCTGACAATTTTAAAACCATCGCGCCTCAGAATGAATAGGGGTGTAAACTAGATTATCCTATAGGAATTGTTACCCATTTAATCATCAAATTGGAGCCTGATTACAGTTCTTGTATGACCTAAAAATTGAAATAAACCAATATAAGAAACTAAAAAAATTAGTCTCTACTCCATACTTACAAGTGGGATGTTGGTACAAGGCCAAGAGTTTCACATCAATACATAGTTTGAGCCCAAAAATACATCTTCCTGTCCATTGAGTCCAAGGAGAATGATGGTTTCCTAGTGTTCGTCGATGGAGTTCCTATAGGGGAAACAAGGTATCACTTGCAATGAACCAAGCCTCAACAAGAACTACATGTACAATGTGAACATCATAACAGAATCACCCACAAAACACAACAACTCATTGAAGCTTTAGTTTGTGCAAGATTAATGCTCTCTTAGTGCATCTAGGATGATTATAAGATAGGGGACATGCCCTTTGCTAAGAAGAATACACTAGGAGGATTTGAAATAGATTCTAGTAAATCATTCTTAATTTATGGAATAAAGGATTATCGAACCATGATTAGTCGACTTATCAATAGAGAAGCTCAACTTCACCTTCCAACAAACTGACACCCGAACGATGATGCCTTTATCACCCTATGCATCCTGTGTTCATTCAAGATTTACCACTGAAGTCCATCCACGACTAATGGTGTTTTTCAATTTTTGTAGTCACATCCAACCACATTAATTTCATGCTCCTAAGAAATCACTGAAATTTACAAAACTCACTAGTCCAAAAAGGCATTTATGCCAGAACAACCATTTCTAAATGGTTCTCTATAGTTTTACTCCTTATACTTTTAAGGACGCATTCACTAAAACTGATGTGAAACACCTCCCCTTAAGAGATTACTTTTATCTAAATAAAAATAAATATACCAGCTGCTCACTAGCATGCTAGATACAGATTCTACTTAAACACACTCATGAAGCTCCTCCGAGCCATGCTCAGATAAATTATAACATTTGGAAAGCAAATGAACAACGAAATAGATCGGTATGTCAACACACATGTTTAATATGAATGTTATCTCAATCATGGGATGAACTGGATTTCGTTAAACTCAAAGGTCACCCTACCATAGAGATGACTTGAGGGTGTATAGAATAGCTCAAGTCTCAACGATTTCACCAATCTCAACTAGTTCGCTTCAATAATTAGAACTCGACAGGCACTGTATACGAGAATTCATACTATCACAAGGTTTCACAAGAAGATAATACATCTTAAATACCTTACATAGTTTTATAATCCCTATGAATTCAGGTATTGGATGTCTGGTAAAAGTGATTTAGCTCAGAGTAGTATCACACCATACAACCTTTCACTTGGACAACGACACGCCAAGTCATCCACCACCAAGTAAAAGAAAGATCCAAGTGACCTATGAATTGGAAGACTGTGCCTGAGGCATGTCTAACCATATAAAATCAAGCATTACTCAATGAACATGCCATATCAAAGACCAAGGATTTACCATTACCACCAATCCAAACAAGGGAATCATTAAAAGGTAATAGGGGTCATACTAGGGACAACAACATCTAGACGAAACCCAACAACAAAAAAATGATAGCATAAAGAAAGGAATTTTAAAACTAAGGGTGCTACCTACCATAGGTAGTCCTTATGAAAGTGAAACATTGACCATATCACTAGGTCATTCCAAATAAAGTCACCAGCTCAAGAGCCTATCATTTAAACCATTTCAAAAAAGCATAAGGGCTACATAAAATGCATATGGTTCTGTTCCAAGGAAAATCAATGTGAAAATTAAACTGCCCTTACTTGAGGTTTTTAAACAGAGGACACTCTTGAGGGTTTCATTTAAAGGCCCTTTATTTTTTTATCCACAATCAATTTATAAACATTTAAATATTTAAACAAAAAAAATCATGTAAATTTTTTAAAATGAACCCACTAGGGACTTGATTTAACAAAAGCATCTGAGAAAAAAGAGGAAAGTCTCATCAAACATAATTTTCAAAAAACATTAAACTTTTTTAGATGCCCTGTAATAAATTAGGCAATTTATCTTAATAAATTCATTTTAATTGATAACACGGCCAATAAGGGTCCCACTAAGACAACTTGGGATTATTAATATGAAACCCAATATAATTGTCTTAGTTATTAACATTCTAAGCATGAAAATGTGTCACCTCATTAAAAAAATTCACCAACAAGGCTACTTGGGTCTAGTTGCTCATGTTAGAAGATAATCAATTCATTTCCAATTAAAATTGAACCACCTTTACGATTAAAACCATTTCAAAATAAAACATGAACACATATACTAGTACAGTCCTCTGGGTGGCCATATACACACCCCTAAAGTGCACATACACATTACAATTTTTCATTTGGATTCCATTCAATTACAATCAAACCACTTTAGCCCATGTAATAAATTACATAAAAATAGAACTATCACATCATCACGAGTAGATAACATTGAGAAGACATATTATTGGCATATAAACATGGAATATTGACACTTAAGAAGGTTATACAACATGCATGCTAAAAACCACAACAAAATGACATAACATTAAAGGAGTGAAATAATTTTAGTAGGCAACCCAGAAATATAGCTACATTTCAGGGCATATGCATGACATGTGAATCCCTATGTGCCTATTTTGATTAATTTAATAATTTATATTTACCTCAACATGCCAAGAATAAAATACCATAAATTCAATAAATCCATAAGTAGTAGAAATGACTCCCATCACTCAAGGTGAAATCATATCAATTGTAATAATGAACAATATGAACAACAATCCCAGCCCTAGCCACATGGTCATTTCTCGTACATGGGGTGATCATCCCCAAGAACTAACACATTCCTAGTCTCCTGTATACCAACCAAAATATTAATAAAAATGAAAAATAGGATTTGATACCACTTTCTAACATCCTGAATCGTCCTACCATCAAATCTGGTAGCTTGACCAGTTGACACATGGCCTCAAGTGCCCCACCATGAATGCCACAAGCTACCAAAATATAGCGAGGGCCTAGGGTGTGTCAGTGGGGAGAGTATTCCCTTATATATTAGAGTTTAAAAATGGAATATAGATATAAATAGTTGAATAAAGTTAATGTAGTAATAATAAATGAAAGACAGATATTAGTGGAAGAATAATAATATCAATTGAATATAATAAGAAACACCCATTTATAAAAATCATGCATACTTTCTTGATGATTATATATAATCTAAAAAAAGGAAATACAACAAGAAGCGATGTACAATAGTAAATTAATGAAGAAAATAAATTTAACAAGGTTCCAAGGAGAACTCCATGAGTATCCAAAAATCTAACTCAGTCCTATAATCCTAACTACTAGGTATAACATAGAATAACACAAGTAGGAATTCATGGTCCTCTGAGCAAGAAAGGACTATCGGGTGCCCTAGTGCAATGGATTCCATAGTAGGGTGTGAGATATAAATCTCAGTAGGTTGGAAGCCATAGTGTTAAGACCAAATAAGATGGTGAAATATAATTTAAGGTGCCTTCCCAATATAATAAACATAGAGAAAGTAACATAAAAAATATGAAAAAACCTTGGTCTAGGTTCTTAAACTGACACTCATCCCATACCAACTGCTTTGACCTAATCCGAATATAATAAAGGAGGTACCTTTCCAAGTCATAATACATATAACATGTGCAATGTAAATAATAAAACTAATAAGATCATACCCTCGTGCATGTATTCTGGCTTGGGGTCTCCTGTCCGTGTCAATACATGATCAAGCAATAGATTATCAAGAAGCATAAAAAGATATCACAATGGGTTAACAATGATAATAAATGATTCATATCATAAGAGAAAACAACCAATCATTCAAATATGTAAAATCTAGTGGTGGAGTCTCTTTAATGTCCTAGATGATCTAAAAATAATCCCAAGTATCACAATGGGAATATCTGATAATCCAATACCATTGAGTCCTTACAAGGAAATCCAAAAAAATCATAATTATCACTCTCAAGGCATGGTGAATTTGTGTATGTCCAAGTTATTGCACATAAGGATTTTTAGTATCACCCATAGCATGGCATAATCACATTTCTAATGGGTCTATCCATGGTTTCTCCCCTAGGGATCTAATATCACCTAAGAGTATAATAAACTGCTCATGATTCCCTTACCTGGAAAGCCTAGGAATCACCCCCAGTGCATAAAGGTATAACCACCTGAGCATGGAGATTCCATCCACGAGTCCTTAATATGGAACCCATTTCCTCACTTAGCATGTTCCTTATGTTTCATAGCCCAAGAACATCACAAGGAAGGAAGGAATCAATATATCAAGGAAGTCATTTTTAATTTTCAGTTGTTTAAATAACCATCTCATTCTATAATCTATCAAGATACTTTAATTAGACTAATACATAATGGAACAACCATATGGGAAAGAAATAAGCATTTAATAGGGTAAGAAATGGCATGAGGTATGAGCACAAGGAAACACATGAAAAAATGAGACATAACCAAAGGTATAATCATGACTCTTATGATATTTCATCAAAGACGACTCAAACTCAAGCCATCAATCTTGGAAATCAAGGTTTACCATTCAATCCAATCATCTTTCCATAGAGTAAAAGAATTAGAACAAATAAGTACAAAGTTCATGGAACATCATAAATGAAGGAAAGGAAAAATCACATGTTGTATAAACATTTAATCAAACTAGATAAGATTTATACTTAAGTCATTTGGGTCTAAATACTTTCATAGGAAATTTAACATATTGCATGGGACATTAAAAGGGGAAACATTAGTATGTGAAAGTATTTGGAACTACTCATAGTCTATTTAATTATAAGAAATCTTATGCATTCCCAAATAACACAAACCATGGTTCAACACCCTTAATGAATTCTATCAATTTAGTGTATTCAAACAGGGTTCCATACATAATGAAGGTAATTTACACACTTAAGAAAATGGTAAAAAAGGGAGAATTTGGAATGAAACACCCAATAGGGATGTCCAAGCCCAAGGAAAACATGCTGAACGAGTTTCTCCCTAAGAGAAGGTCACCACGGGCACGAAAAGTCCTAAAAATTAATTTAATATTCTAAAACATGGCCTTTCCAGATAGATCTGGGTAGCAGTACAACAACATGTTGTCTAAATAGAGATAAAACAAAGGGAAATAAGGTAAACTTCCTACACTGGTAATCCCAATTTATAAAGAAATCTATCAGTTTATAAAATATTCCAAAGTCCTAAACATTTCATATATCAATCGTAACATCAAATCATAAAGAAAAGTCAATGTAATAAGCCAAGAAATCATGAATAACTAATCATTACAGTGAGTTTTCAAAGATATTTCACCTTTATTGGAGGGGGTTTATTACAAACCTGTGAATTTTTTTATCAAATAAAACATTTATCAGAACTAAGCATTCCATTCAACAATCAAAATCCTATTAAAGGATCATTTATTATAAAAACTATATAGCACTAATTAAAGTCTAAGAAAGGTTAGATGGTAAAAAATAAATGAATTATTTAATTTAAGGGGAAAGGGAAAATGGGATCATCCCTAAATAATTAGACAAAGATGACACTTGTCACTTTTCAGATTTAGCGGTAACCACTCGAAACCTCCTCAAGCTCACACACGCATACATTCTTATACATATATATATATATATCATTTAATCTAAAATACATATTATCCACACCATTAGGGAATATGTATGAGGAATATATATATACATAATTATGTAAGTGTGTGTGAACTATCAAAGATATTCAAAACCCACTAAAAAATATAAACGGGACTCAAAACACATAAAAACCCTAAAATAGAAGGTGTGTTACCATGAAGTGAAAAAAGAACCTCACCTCGGATGGTAGAGGTGGACCGAATCGACCCAATCCACTTCACCTTTAGTGGTGGATGTCGAAATATGACCAAATTAATCTTGAGAATCCTTTCGTAAAACCTAACACCAGAATAAAACCTAAACTAGGTTTAACCCTTGACCTAGGGTTTCAGACGAACTACATAGCGCGACGGTGAGGCCAAATCTCAACCGAAAATGGAGAGTAGAAGGGAGAAGATAGTGTACCTTGAAGGATTGAGGAGATTCACGAAGAAAAACTGGGAAAAATGGAAACTGAAGGAGGTGGCCAAAGAGGTGGGTCGTTCGCACTGGGAAGGAAGGGGCTAGGGGGTCACACCCACAAGGGGGTTCGTCCAGGGTGTGCGTGAGCATGGGAGAAGAAGACACTCTTTGGGGTGTGTTAAAATTTAAAATAAATTAATATTAATAATAATAATAATAATAATAATAATAATGTTATTATTATTATTAAAAAACATTTAAATCTTTATTTTTATTTTTATTCAATTTTAATATTTTTAATTTCTTAGAAAAACAATTTTTGGAGTTAAAACTCTAATAATTAAGTTCAAAAACTCGGTTTTAAAAATAGAACGTCCAATAAACTTAAAAATTCAATTTTTTTATTTTCATTCAGTTCATAGAAAGGGATTTAATATGAAGATTATAAAAATTGGATGTATTATTTGGAATAGATTCACTTATGGGTAATAACCCTAAAAGGTTGGTTTAGTATTAACTCTATACTAAATCAATGCACAAAAAGTGGTCATAACTGCACACCTGGTTTCAAAATCATGAGGGATATTATTTTGTCTATTTACATGATTTTTAAAAAATATTATGAAGGATTTAAATATAATTTATTGATGTAATATATAACTAGTTATGTTAGAGAACCAAATAAGAATATGACCATGGATAACCGAGACTGAAACCTAGAGACACATAAGCTAGGTTATGGACATCATTTATGAGTTACTTATTCTAAGTTTATAGTTTTATATTTTACATTTAATTAAATATTTAAAACCTAAAATTTCCATTATTTAATTAATGGTTGTAGAAGGGGAAAATTTATTAAATAACGTATATAAGGGATAATGAAATTATTATCCTAATGAGAAACAAAATGGGATGGATGTTAGTGTTTAAAATAGTAATGGTATGCTTACCCAGATATCATGAATTATGATTAACAATATGAAAATTAACAAGCTCCAGGACTTACCAATGAAGGGAAGGATATAGTTTCATATATTTTTAGGTGAAAATCACCATGGAAAAAAGAATATTTATCTTCCGACATGTCAAAAATGTGGTAAGAATCATAGGGGGAACTAACTCTATGGATCATGTCTTCAAGTGTGGAAGAGAAGGCCATCGAGCACTTGATTTCTGAAGTGATGTGAAGAATAAAAATAATGAACTTCTTAATGTTCCACTCACACTCCAATGCTTCAATTTCAAGTATTATATACATTATAAAATCAAGTGCCCCAAACCATGGGTTAATGATGATAATGGACATTAGTAACCTCCAAAACCAAGGGAACAAGGGAAAACCTATGTAATGACATTACTAAAATGGGTCATGATAATTAAGGTTCACTTATTCTTTGGTACATATTTGAATATGTATTATTGTATTCTAGTTCTCACCACCCCATTATATATATGACATTTTTAAATAGAATCAAATTTCCACCTTAAATATTTGATATTGTTTTATCAGAGAAAACATTTATTTGTTTGATTATTGTTTCCCAAGTTAATTATTACCAGAATATTTTTCATCTAAATATTATTATTATTAATTTAGAGAAATTATATGTGATTTTAGACATTGATAATCCATATAAACATAGATCACATATCAATCTCCATAATACATAAGTCACATTTCATATCCTAAACCAACCTATACTCATCTATTAGTGTAAGGATAACTATAAACTCCTTATCATTATTACTTAAATTTTATGGTTCTGAACACTAAATAATGAGATAATTTTTTTTTAACAAGTTACTGAGTTTGATATTTCATCATAAATTGTATCCTATGTCATTACAATGTTATTAATAACATCATCTATTCTCATCAGTAAGAAATATTAAAATTGCAAGGACAAAATTTATTGAAGGGAGGTAGAATGTAACACCTTATGATTTTAGTATATATTTTACTTTAATTATGTACTATATTTAATATATTTCACTACATGCAACACTGAACTAAAACAAAATTGTGATACATTTTATTTATAGAAAATCACAAGTATTAAAATGTGATCGTTATAAATATAGTAATTGAATTATAATGTATAAATATATGTAATTGTATTCTGAAATTTATGTTGAAATGAAATAAAAACGTTATTTTTCAAAATAAATTCATAGATAAATTACAATTAGTGTTTCTAAATAACTAATAAGATCATTTTACACTTAAAAATGAATTTTTCTTAAAAATGAATTTTTTAAGGACCTTGCCTTTTTTATTTTAGGAAACTAAATATATTATAGTTAAATTGTCATAAAATATATTTTTCATATGAATAAAATATTAATAGTCATTTAATTATTAATTTATAGGATATAAGTATAAGTATATTTAAAATTTAAAATTTCATTTCCAATCAAAACAATTTTTCATTATATTTTATATTTTCATTGAACAGTTAAATTCTTAAATATTAGAATACAAATTTGAAAAAATGAAATTCATTTTTTATTTATAATTTAAATATTATAGTAAGATAAATTTTTGTGATTTTGATAAATATATTGATTTTTAAGTGAATAGTACAAAATACCACTTTTAAAAATACTGTAACTTTTATGACTTCATTATGATATAACAATGAGTTAAAAATGTATTAAAATATTTTTAAAAAAATATGTATTTCATAACTATAATTATAAATTTAAAATATTTTTATTAATCTTTAAATCTATGATTGACAATTGAGAACCAGAGTAATATTTTTTTTATAAAAAAATTGTTCTTATGTGTTATACATTTATTATTTTAAAACAATTTCTTATCAATTTTAGAAGTGTAATATTATAAAATTGTTTTGAAATATAAAATTAGAATATCAAAATTATCTAATAATTTTATTTTTATTTTTATGCAAAAAAAATTAAGTTACCAAGGTATAAAATTAAGTACCCACGGTAAAAGTAAATTTGTTTTCAAAGTAAAATCAAGGGGAAAATACATAAAATATATCAATAATTACTCTTTATTTGTGTTAATGATATTCCATTATAATTATAATACTTACTTTAAATTTTTTTATCTTACTTTGAAATCTTGGTTGGCATTCAAGAGAGGGAGCTGTAATTTAAAAAAATGCCACCACTCTCACTTATAAAAGGATAATTTCACCACCCAACGTATCCTCACATGTAAATAATATTTTCTCAAAAACAATATGGTAAAAACTATTAGGAACTCTCTCCCCCATGTCATATTTCTAACCAAATTAAATTATTATAAGGCTAAACTATTTGTCCTAAGGAGAAAGGTAAAAACACTTAATCACGCTTTTTCCATTTCTTTTTCTTTATTTCTCCTTCTATATCATCAAAATATATTCTAACCAAGATAATAAAAACCAAATTATTATTAAAATTATAATTAATTCTTTTATTTTTATGTATAATTCATTATCTACCTCATCTCTATCTAATGGTAAATGAAAATATCGCTCAAACATACATTCAGACTACCACCTCCATGAAATGATGTACATTAGCTTACATCACCTATTATTATGACTGGTTATAAAGATGTATTTAATTAATATATATCATATTTATACCATTATTATTATTCTATAAATTATTATTACTATTTAAAATCCTTTATTTCTATTCGTTGAAAAATGAAAATGTCACATGAGTGTACTTGTGGACAACTGCCTCCATAGACGACATGTTTAATTTTTCATCACCACTTTAAATGGTGGATTATAAAAATATATTTCATGAATTTATATTATGTTAATTATTAATATATAATATAAATATAGTTATAAATGGATGACATAAAAATCAATGACCATTATATTGTAATCTATTGAAATTTGTAAATTACGTGAAACAAGATTTTCACTGATTTCATCCTCTCGAATCATAACTAAAAATTTCATGGAATGATACTAGAAATATATAAATAATTTTCTAATTTAGGTTATAGTTCGTTGAATAATATTTTAAGGATTAATGTTTTATTAATTAATGGGGTTCTATGTTTCCATTACAAAACATGTGTGATGCAATCCAAATTGCTAAAATTCGGAGATAAAAATAAACATTATCAAACTAATATATGGGAAGTGAATTATTATAATTGAATAACACCAATGGTAATATATTTTATTGTTGTAATGAAATAATTAATTACTATTTTTACTTATATTATACAAGATTTTACGGATATTTAATGTAAGGTGATAGTTATAGTAAGAGTTTTTCATCTCAAACTTCCTTCTCTGAGACACGTTTTATATTGTGTGCCTATTTTAATTTTAACGGTGTATATAATAAAAATGTGTAGAATTTCATAATTATTATATTTTAATCATGAAAATTAATGTTTTATTTCTGGTTTTATCTTTCAAAGGTTTATGATTTAAATGTTACCAAATATGTTTGGGTTTCCTTATCTCAATTAACCTTCATTGAGAAATGTTCTATATTCATCTACTTATTTATTTTGTGTGATGTATATATTTTATATGAATGTATTTTATGATTATTTTCAGGAAATTTATGGGTATTTAAATATATATATAAGTTCCTCTCTTTCATGAGGATAAAATTCAAAGGTTACCAAAGCTTAAGGGTTGATGTTATAATCTCACTTTTTATTGGGACTCTTTGTGTTTAAATTTCCATTGAAAAAATTGTATGTTATTTCTATCATAAATCCCACATATTTTATTCTCCAAATGTTATTTATGGGGTTTTAAATTATTCATTAATTTTTTTTTATCATATTCAGTTCTCAAAAATTCCAAAAAAAAAGTTTTTATTAAAAGATGATTGTATTTCTCTATTTTGGTTATGAATTTTTTCATCCGTATCCATTTTCTTAGAAATGGTGTTACAAAAATTAATATCTAATTTAAAAATAATGTTCAAATAATTTTATAATATATTGGACGTTATTTAGAAATTATTCAAAGGAATATTCATATCATTTTTGTAATATGAAATTTTATACTTTCATTACAAAAATAATAAAAGAATGGGTTTTTAAAAGTTTACATAATGAATGCATGTAACGCCCCGACCCCAGCTACCCAGAGTCGGTGCATTACTTCGTAACATTGGCATGATCACAAAAGATCAAGTCTCGAAAGGCTGATTAGTTTAGTAGCCTTGGAAACACTAGATACATTTGTAAACGTTACATTACATCATAAAGTGAAAAACTACAATAACATAGTCTCCATAGTCCACACTTCTATCCTCTTCGGACTATCCCTGCAGGTCATTCATAAAATACTTCTTCACATCCTGGAAAATATTAAAACATTGAAAGGGGTGAGCTCGGATGCTCAGTAAGGTTAACAATATAGCGGAAGCTTTCATAAATAAACATTAACATTTAAGGCAATGTATAACTAAAACAAAAGCCTTTTAAACATGAACTTCAACATAATATGGAAAAAGTAAAATGAGATAATGCCATTTACTTCTTCACATGGATATTCTACTGGTCGAATAATCACATGCAATATCAATAACCACTTTCATAATGATGGAATGCATAATGCCAGACTATCATAACCACGTAGTCAAGGCCTCGTGCCAAGACTACAAATAAGATTTTGTCAAGGCCCTGTGCCAAGACACTAGTTTGTCTCATGAGACCTGCCGATGCATCGAGGAGCTATAGCGGGCTCCACCCGTCACTTATTAAGTCCAATGCATTCCTCATATGAATAGGTTTAAACATATCATAAACCATAACATAATCGTATCACATAAAACATGCATAAAGGAAACATAACATTTCCAAATTTCAGTCACAAGATAACAATACAACACATTGATATAATAAAAATTCTTTCAAAACCATTTTCAATACCAAAATAAAAGAAAGTTAAAACATTGTATTTATTTTTCATTAAAAAAATGATGGCTTGTAGAGGAATCCGAAACTCAAATAATGGTCACGGCGGCGGAGAAGTCGTTCTCGCCACATATGTACGGAAAGAAAAACATTCCCTTTTTGTCGTTTAGTAAAACGCTTCGTATAAAAAAATATTCCTTTTGAATAAACGTAAAAGTCAAAGGGGTTTATACACCGTATAAAAGAAAGTTGTGTATAAAACCAAATATGCCTCAATAAAAGGAGATTGAGACGAAGTCCTTAAAAAGATCATTTTTAAAATAAAGTAGATCTATTATGTGTATTCACTATAGGTACACATAAATAAAGTAAAAATACAAAATAAGACATAATAATATCACGACATAATTTGAAAGTAGGAGATTAACCCAAAGAATGGAAATTGGGTTAAGAAGTTTCCTTACCTTGCGTCATGTCCTGACTCGACCGTTCTTTAACCTCCTGAATAATAAACTAGAGTTAATTTATATTTACTTAAGAACCTTTTTCATGTTCATTATTCCATTTATATCACTTATTACTATGTTATGAACATTATTTAATTATTTAAGTTAATAACGGTCGTTTTGTCGATCTTTGGTACTTGAGTCAAAAATAAACTTCTTATAATTACAAGTTGTTCATGTGGTGAAATATCCATTATATCCAGAATTATATTCATGATGTAGATATCATATATATCATATATATACAGTATATACATTCATTCATAATGTCACGTAACATTTAGAGGTAAGAAATGAAATGCACCGTTCATGGAGACGGTAAGCCGTACGTACGCATGAACGCTACTTTCATTTCTATTTCGTATTTAATGGAATGAAATCATAATGATATAAATTTATAATACAATTACAGTATAATATAGTGTATAATACCATTTAATCCATCCTTTATACATCCCACATATGGCATTAACGATTCAAATCACTTTGAGGGGGCGGTAGTCCGCACTTCCTAAAATGAAATTATCGCGTTTTACCCATAATGGAAATCATAAATTATTCCATAAATGAGAAATACAGAAGCATAAGTAAAACATAAACATATTATATATCATATATAAAAATAGTGACATCTTAATGGCCACCTTTGAAGGTGTTATATGAGTGTTGAACAATCATCGTTTCGTGAGGCAGAAATTCGCCATCCACAGAAACCGTATGTTCTTTAACCATTAGATGTAGGTGTGTGTAAGTGTAGCTCGAATCCTTCTTATAAAAACATCCTAGTATATTTAGGATACAGTTGTTGTTACAAAAGAAATTAATAAAAAGAGTTTAGGGGGTTGGAGAAGAAAAATAAAACAAAACAACATTAGAGAAGACATTACCTCAAAATCGGGTAACTCTTTTTGATTTGAGCCAAAGGCTTCCTTGGGAAGAGTTCTGCCAAAAGTGAGGCTTCTATGAGTAAGAGGGGGATGTTTGGAGAGTATTTGGGCAGAGTTTGGACGAGCCAAATGGCTTTAAGGTGTGAATAAGGTGGGAGAGGTGGGGGCCTTTTATAAGTGGAGAGGAGGGGCACTCTTGGAAAGTAAAGAAAAGTCACTTTATTATAAAATGAGTTTCGGATTTTAGAGGTCCCACACTTATATAATTCGAGGATAATATGATAAGGGTTCGAAATCTACTCATCCATTAGTTTTTTGACAAGTGTACGCTTTGGATTTTACATTATCTTTCCATTTTATTTAAAATCGTTAAATAATGAGGTCATCACTGCATCATCATGATGTCATAAATAATTTAATTTATTTAATGTCTAAAAATTATAAAAAAACTACTATGATGTAGTAAATATTTTTATCTTTCTAATGAATATTTATAATCAAAATTTGGACTTGTGTAACCCCACTTAAAAACTGTTTTAGTAAAATAACTCATGTTTGTGTCAATTTAATTTTAACATTAAATAAATATATATTAATGTCATTTTCCAACTAAAGTGGCTCCATGGGGTCCCCAAGTTGACCCATTGGTTTTCTTGGTCGTCCATTACTCATCCAATAGGAGTAGGACAAGTGTCATGCTCATCTCATATTATTAAAACATTATTTTTACCTTAAACTACACTAATTACCTCTAATCGCGATTAAGAACATAAAAGTTACTATTCACCAAAAAATTATTTTAATCTCATTGAACCACATTTTACTTCTTAATGACAACCATGTATGTCAGATTTTTGAAAATCAAATCACAGAAGTGGTAATATTTCATTTAAATGAAAAATCAGTTATTTAACTACCACTTAGTGGTTTCACTATTCATCAAAAATTAAAGTTTTTCAGAACAAGGCCAAAATTTCACCCTAAGCTATAATTGATATTCCAAATTCAAAAATGATGTATATTTTACAAAATTCCAAACATATAAGTTTCATTAATTAATTTTATAATTAATTCCCACTGTTACGACAAATAGCGTGTTTTTAAGAAACAATTTATATCAAAAGATTGGCAATTGTTTATGTCCAATTTCAATGTTAAATTAATTCTAATGACCACCATTGGATAAAATGGTAAAAATATATTCTAATTATACCTTAAAACCACTAAATAGTATAATTTATCACAATAAATTATTTTGATTAAAAAAGTTGTTTTAAAGTATTTTTCACTATTCATAAAAATTAAAAGTTCTCAGAAAAATACCAAAAATTCAACATAGGCTAATTTCGATATTCCGAATCCAAAAATGAAGTCCATTTTGAAATATAAAATTTCTATAATTTTAAAAAGTGGTTATTACTATTCATAACGGCTAGTTTAATTAGTTGTGGTGTGTGTTAGAGCTCGAGGTTGCGTACAACACACGCTATTGCATTATTCGAAGGGAAACGTACCGTGGAAGCTTGGGGTGTTACATTCTCCCCTCCTTCAATAAATTGCGTCCTCGCAATTTGAAATTTTTCTTTGAAAATAAAAGGTTGAAAAGAGAAAATACCTTTGAGGAAAACCCACATCGGAAATAAGGTTAATAAATATATAACATTAAAAGAAAGAAGGATAAGTACAAAGGTCACCCGATATAGTCCATTCTAGGATTATATGAAAATATGGATATGGAGGAGAAACAAACCATCAAGGTCTGATGGAGAGTTATAGAAAACAGGATTAGGAGAAAGTTTAACCACAATAAAATCACAAACTTGTGATTGGTTAAACGGTCATTGAATCCCCAGTTGGAAAAGTTAACCGACAAAATTTTTGTTTTAAGTTACCTTTTATAATGTTGTGGAATTTATTTAGGATATTTACTAAGAACGTAAGGGAATATACATACTTGTTATGTATACTTTCATTCGTTAATAAATTTTTACCACAAACCCAACTTTTACTCCAAATGGTAACAGAACTCAAAAATATTATATTTATCCTAATTGTATAAGGTTCAAAATGTTAACACATACCATTTAGATTAGTAAAACTATTTTTTAATAACCAGGGACATCCTGTAGGCTAGTGGTAGGAAATAAAGGCTTGTCGCACTATGGTTGTGGGTTCGATTCCTGCATCTTTGTCCGACGCGACGGGTTATTCCCCACCCTGCAAGTTGTCCTTTTCCTAAAACTATAGTATTATAATATTCCAAAAATAATCTTCAGAAATTCTTTAACCTTAAAAAATACTATCCATGGTTCAACTTAATCCATTCCAACCTTAATAGTTATCCAAAATACCTCCGTCCAGACTTTCTCTAAAAGGTCTCTACATTCCAAAATCAATTGTAACATCAGATTCCCCAAACAAAGAAAAGTTTCTCTTATTGTCACATAATAAAAATATGATTACCTTAATCATATTAAAACCTTACTGAAATCAACAAGTACTGCAGTACAATCCATATATATATATCACATTATTCTTATAACCAAAATATAATCCTTGAGTCCAAAGGCACCAATACATTAATTATTCCGCTTCAACTTTAGTCACAGCATAAGATTGGCCTTGATCCCTTGGCCTTTTCTGAGGTAAGTTTCCCTGACGCTTAGGACATTCATTTGCATAATGCCCTGTTTCCCAACAATTGTAGCATTCAACTTTGATAGCCTCTTTCTTTCCCTTGCAATCACGAGCCTGGTGACCCTTTTCTCCACATTTATAAAAAACTCACATTCCTTTTAGGCAAGTACTAGGGTGATTCTTCCCACAATTATCACATAATGGATAATCCTTCTTTCCCTTTTTCCCTTTATCTGTCTCTTGTTCCACCGTTCTCTTCTTCTCTTGCTTTACTTTGTTGTCATAAGACTTAGAGAATTCCTTTTCTGTCTTGACAGCACACGAGACAATATCTTCGTATGATGAGAAGGATTGTGATACTAAAGCTCGACGGAGAAATTGTTTTAACCCATCAAAGAAACGATCAATCTTACTCCTTGTGTTACGTATGTAATCTGCAGCATACCTTGCTAACCTTGTAAAGTTAGCCTCATACTTTGCGACATTCTCATCCTCCTTCTGCCTCAGACTCAGAAATTTCCTTTCCATATCCGCTCGATGGTCTCTTGGGAAGTATTTTTCTAAGAACATCTCTTTGAACTCCTGCCATTCCATGTTTTTTAGTTCATCAACTTCCTTTATGTTTTCAATTAGTGACCACCATTGATCGGCATCTCCAGTGAGGTGGTAAACTGCCATGATAACTTTTTCCCTTTCACTGCTCCCCAAAGCCTGAAATATTTTCTCTAGGGAATTTATCCATTGCTCGGCTACTAAAGTATTTGTACTCCCATTGAACTTTGGTGGTTGTTGCCTCATGAATCGATCTAACATTGATCCTCCACGCTGTGGATCAGGGTGCTCCATACGGGTAAAGTTATTATTCATAACCTGAGTATGTTTTCCCAGTATGGTGATTAGCTGATCGGCACCGGTTGCATCACCAGCCCCACTATAATTATCTTGAGCAGGAGGGCAATCCCTACATGGAGTGCGTGCATTGATACGGTTTCCATTTCTTCCACTAGGCGCCATTTCTAAACAATGGCATAAACTAGATCAGTTTATGAATCAAAATACATAATCCCATACTTATAAAACACTTAACATAAATTGAACTATTTATGGATATAATCCATAATCATAAAAATGTTTTCTTTGAGAAGTATATACTCATAAACCCTTCATAATGATTTGTAAAGAAAATGAGAGTTATCCTAAGCATATCCCCCGGGAGTGTCGTAACCAAGAGTGCAGCAAGGCTCGTTGTCGTGCACCAGTTCCCGTTCGAGTCTAGCTCAAAGCGGTGTTTTCGGGTTTTACCCCTAGGAACATCTGTGCTAGAGCTGCCTCTACATGCTCGTATCCAGACAGGGATGTATTTCTCAGAAAACTCACAAAATCTCTACAATACCAAAATTCTAGGAAGTTCTTCTATACTAATCCTCAAAGTCTATCTTTGGGCTATGTGCTCTAATCAGAGTTTATCTAAATATAGCTTCCAAGGTTAGTACTAAACTGTCTCTGATACCAACTGTAACGCCCCGACCCCAGCTACCCAGAGTCGGTGCATTACTTCGTAACATTGGCATGATCACAAAAGATCAAGTCTCGAAAGACCGATTATTTTAGTAGCCTTGGAAACACTAGATACATTTGTAAACGTTACATTAAATCATAAAGTGAAAAACTACAATAACATAGTCTCCATAGTCCACACTTCTATCCTCTTCGGACTATCCCTGCAGGTCATTCATAAAATACTTCTTCACATCCTGTAAAATATTAAAACATTGAAAGGGGTGAGCTCGGATGCTCAGTAAGGTTAACAATATAGCGGAAGCTTTCATAAATAAACATTAACATTTAAGGCAATGTATAACTAAAACAAAATCCTTTTAAACATGAACTTCAACATAATATGGAAAAAGTAAAATGAGATAATGCCATTTACTTCTTCACATGGATATTCTACTGGTCGAATAATCACATGCAATATCAATAACCACTTTCATAATGATGGAATGCATAATGCCAGACTATCATACCCACGTAGTCAAGGCCTCGGGCCAAGACTACAAATAAGATTTTGTCAAGGCCTTGTGCCAAGACACTAGTTTGTCTCATGAGACCTGCCGATGCATCGAGGAGCTATAGCGGGCTCCACCCGTCACTTATTAAGTCCAATGCATTCCTCATATGAATAGGTTTAAACATATCATAAACCATAACATAATCGTATCACATAAAACATGCATAAAGGAAACATAACATTTCTAAATTTCAATCACAAGATAACAATACAACACATTGATATAATAAAAACTCTTTCAAAACCATTTTCAATACCAAAATAAAAGAAAGTTAAAACATTGTATTTATTTTTCATTAAAAAAAGTGATGTCTTGTAGAGGAAGCCGAAACTCAAATAATGGTCACGGCGGCGGAGAAGTCGTTGTCTCCGCATATGTACGGAAAGGAAAACATTCCCTTTTTTTCGTTTAGTAAAACGCTTCGTATAAAAAAAGATTCCTTTCGAATAAACGTAAAAGTCAAAGGGGTTTATACACCGTATAAAAGAAAGTTGTGTATAAAACCAAATATGCCTCAATGAAAGGAGATTGAGACGAAGTCCTTAAAAAGATCATTTTTAAAATAAAGTAGATCTATTATGTGTATTCACTATAGGTACACATAAAGAAAGTAAAAATACAAAATAAGACATAATAATATCACGACATAATTTGAAAGTAGGAGATTAACCCAAAGAATGGAAATTGGGTTAAGAAGTTTCCTTACCTTGCGTCTTGTCCTGACTCGACCGTTCTTTAACCTCCTGAATAATAAACTAGAGTTAATTTATATTTACTTAAGAACCTTTTTCATGTTCATTATTCCATTTATATCACTTATTACCATGTTATGAACATTATTTAATTATTTAAGTTAATAACGGTCGTTTTGTCGATCTTTGGTACTTGAGTCAAAAATAAACTTCTTATAATTACAAGTTGTTCATGTGGTGAAATATCCATTATATAGAGAATTATATTCATGATGTAGATATCATATATATCATATATATACAGTATATACATTCATTCATAATGTCACGTAACATTTACAGGTAAGAAATGAAATGCACCGTTCATGGAGACGGTAAGCCGTACGTACGCATGAACGCTACTTTCATTTCTATTTCGTATTTAATGGAATGAAATCATAATGATATAAATTTATAATATAATTACAGTATAATATAGTGTATAATACCATTTAATCCATCCTTTATACATCCCACATATGGCATTAACGATTCAAATCACTTTGAGGGGGCGGTAGTCCGCACTTCCTAAAATGAAATTATCGCGTTTTACCCATAATGGAAATCATAAAGTATGTCATAAATGAGAAATACAGAAGCATAAGTAAAACATAAACATATTATATATCATATATAAAAATAGTGACATCTTAATGGCCACCTTTGAAGGTGTTATATGAGTGTTGAACAATCATCGTTTTCTGAGGCAGAAATTCACCATCCACAGAAACCGTATGTTCTTTAACCATTAGATGTAGGTGTGTGTAAGTGTAGCTCGAATCCTTCTTATAACAACATCCTAGTATATTGAGGATACTGGTGTTGTTACAAATGAAATGAATAAAAAGAGTTTATGGGGTTGGAGAAGAAAAATAAAACAAAACAACATTAGAGAAGACATTACCTCAAAATCGGGTAACTCTTTTTGATTTGAGCCAAAGGCTTCCTTGGGAAGAGTTCTGCCAAAAGTGAGGCTTCTATGAGTAAGAGGGGGATGTTGGGAGAGTATTTTGGCAGAGGTTGGCCGAGCCAAATGGCTTGATGGTGTGAATAAGGTGGGAGAGCTGGGGGCCTTTTATAAGTGGAGAGGAGGGGCACTCTTGGAAAGTAAAGAAAAGTCACTTTATTATAAAATGAGTTTCGGATTTTAGAGGTCCCACACTTATATAATTCGAGGATAAGATGATAAGGGTTCTAAATCTACTCATCCAATAGTTTTTTGAAAAGTGTACGCTTTGGATTTTACATTATCTTTCCATTTTATTTAAAATCGTTAAATAATGAGGTCATCACTGCATCATCATGATGTCATAAATAATTTAATTTATTTAATTTCTAAAAATTATAAAAAAAATACTATGATGTAGTAAATCTTTTTATATTTCTAATGAATATTTATAATCAAAATTTGGACTTGTGTAACCCCACTTAAAAACTGTTTTAGTAAAATAACTCATGTTTGTGTCAATTTAATTTTAACATTAAATAAATATATATTAATGTCATTTTCCAACTAAAGTGGCTCCATGGGGTCCCCAAGTTGACCCATGGGTTTTCTTGGTCGGCCATTACTCATCCAATACGAGTAGGACAAGTGTCATGCTCATCTCATATTATTAAAACATTATTTGTACCTTAAACTACACTAATTACCTCTAATCGCGATTAAGAACTTAAAAGTTACTATTCACCAAAAAATTATTTTAATCTCATTGAACCACATTTTACTTCTTAATGAAAACCATGTATGTCGGATTTTTGAAAATCAAATCACAGAAGTGGTAATATTTCATTTAAACGAAAAATCAGTTATTTAACTACCACTTAGTTGTTTCACTATTCATCAAAAATTGAAGTTTTTCAGAACAAGGCCAAAATTTCACCCTAAGCTATAATTGATATTCCAAATTCAAAAATGATGTCTATTTTAAAAAATTCCAAACATATAAGTTTCATTAATTAATTTTATAATTAATTCCCACTGTTACGACAAATAGCGTGTTTTTAAGAAACAATTTATATCAAAATATTGGCAATTGTTTATGTCCAATTTCAATGTTAAATTAATTCTAATGACCACCATTGGATAAAATGGTAAAAATATATTCTAATTATACCTTAAAACCACTAAATAGTATAATTTATCAAAATAAATTATTTTGATTAATAAAGTTGTTTTAAATTATTTTTCACTATTCATAAAAATTAGAAGTTCTCAGAAAAATACCAAAAATTCAACATAGGCTAATTTCGATATTCCGAATCCAAAAATGAAGTCCATTTTGAAATAGAAAATTTCTATAATTTTAAAAAGTGGTTATTACTATTCATAACGGCTAGTTTAATTAGTTGTGGTGTGTGTTAGAGCTCGAGGTTGCGTACAACACACGCTATTGCATTATTCGAAGGGAAACGTATCGTGGAAGCTTGGGGTGTTACAATGCATTTTCCCACCATCATGTCCTTTGTTATTCATGAAAATTAATTTACATGGTTACAAGTTTTTTCAAATAAAATCATGTTCAAAATATTGTTTTTATTTTTAGTTTGTAAAATTTACCAAAATTAAATGATGTTTATTATTATTTTTCAAAGAATATTTTTAATTATTTTAGAAATGTGTTTTCCGTCCATATCAATAACCTTTATTAATTATAATGATTTATTAGAGATATGATCTAATGATACCACCAAATTTTATTCTATGGATGGATTGTTATTATTAAGTTTTAAAGATGTTTTCACGAAACCCATTTATGTCCCTCGAATTAATTAATCTATAATGAAATGATGAATGTTTTTATTACCTTATGGCGCACATCTGTATGGTTTTCATTATATGAAGGGTGGTACTATAATTATATAGCCCTATAATGCATTAGGTAAAGATTTATATATCATGAAATAATATGAAAGAGAATAGTGAGTGATCCCAAACCCCTAAAGGACTGTGTATATTAAGTTATTGGTGGCCCAAAAATTATATATCCCCATAAGGAATTGGGTAAAGACTTATATATCCTTAGCGGACAAGCCAATAATTTGGGATTAAACTGAATATATTATGAGACTATGTCCACTATATGATAATTCTAATATTAGTGAACCTTGAAAAATGAAATTATTTTTAATTATTATATTTGTCCCATATTCTTATGTTTTGCAACATTATCATGTTATGATGACTTATGTATTATGTTATGGTCAGATCGTTATGCCTTGTTTTACTATTGACAACCCATGATTATTTTGGACCTTGAATATGATATGATACCAACATGATTATTTTATCCTCACATATGATCATCAATTGTTATCTCGTATCTTTACACTTACTGAGAATCTAAACTCACCTATTTATTATGTTTCCATTCATTAGGTGATGGAGATGAGTATGAATTATAAGAATTCTAAAAGGGTGAATCAAGGGGAATGATTATAGAGAAATGTTCACAAGAATTGTAAAATAAGTTGTTTTTGTATATAGTCGTTAAATGCATAAAACCTAAACATTATTGGGATTGTGTGATATTATTGTAAGATATAACATTAAAGTGAGATATATGAAAGTTTTTCATGGGTTATATCACTTATTATCAAGTCTTCTGTTTAAATAATGTGTTTTTATAACCTGATCTAAGAGTCTCGGTTTGCGACACCTCAATGACCATGAAATATCACATGACCAAAATGAGTGTTTCCAACCCATACCTCACCATATCTTCAAAAATCCCTCCTCCCCATAACCATCATGAGATAACAAGAAAGTAAATAGCCAACACCATGGATGCGGATCCCTTACCTATGTTATATAAGGAAATAATTTATGTACCACACCCCTCAAAATGTGAGTTTCACTCCTCAGGTCCACCAAGAATCTAAATAGTCAACTCCCATCGACATAGCTTCAAAACAAGCATCACCATGGCTTCCACCACATGTGTTTTTCATCCCAGTGAGCTTAAAACTCTACTAATCATATCAAGAACAAATCTAAACTTTATATCGACACCTCAAACACCCAAATATTATAGATTAATATGGAGAAAAGTTTTAGGTCATTAAATTAAATACCTCCCAATAAATTCTTGTCTTATATAATTAAAAAACCCAATAAGGAAGATATATTAGATAAAAAATAACCTCAAAAGATACCTATCAGGGATCTTTTCTCTAACAATAATATGACTAGCACATCGGAGGAATGAGGCATAAAATAGGAAACATCATTAATAATATCATAAATCAAAAAAGTTCTTACATTTAAATTCAATAAAATAAAATATCAAATAACTATGGATACTGAGAATGAATCTATGACTCACATTACCATGTACTCTCCTCTAAGACACCATGCCTCAACATAATGTGAACCAATAGACTAACTCACATGTGAAACACCTTATCCTTAAAATCCTAAATTTTTATTATCCACTCCAAGAATGAAATTTCATCCTTGACATCTAACTCACTCAAATAAATAACATGGGAATCATCATTAACATATCGATGCAGCTATGAATCATGAATGAAATCATAGGCCAAGTATAACTGTGGGGAAGAGTCAACTGATATGCTATGTCACCAACATGTTTTACAACCTAAAAAGGTTTTATAAACTAGAGATATAAAATACTCTCTAAGCCAAATCTCTTATTCCAATGATGATGTAAAACCCACATTAACACATGATCTCAAACCCCATACTCTAGAGGTCTCCTCCTCTAACCCACATAAAAATCCTTATAGCCATGTTTCTCCTTCATACACTGTTGAATCATCTAAACGTTCTTTGTATTTCTCTTCACCACATCTATTCTATGGACCTCTAACTCCCTAACCTTATTTCAGCATAACAGAGATATTTAAGGTCATCAGTACAACATCTCAAATGGATCCATGATAAGGGAATAGTAATATATACTATTTTATGAAAACTCCTAGAAGGGAATGTGGTTTATCAATGATCCACCAAAATATAACAAAAAATATCATAGTATATCCTTAAACATATAAATATTCTATACCCATCCATCTAAGGATGAAATGATGTGTTAAGACAGAGTTTGGATCCAAAATCACACTAAATACCTCCCTATACTTATGAGGTAAAATGAGGATCCTGATTAGAAATTATGGCCCTAGTAACCCCATGAAGCCTTAAAATATCATCCACAAACTACCTTACCGGATAATATACCACACTCAAATACATGATCACCAACACATAGACCAAAATCATCAAACAATATAAAATCACCCTTATAGAATCAATACTACCTTGGATTGGGGTTAACTGGTGATGAATTCCATCAATATATACTTCTATTTTTACTTGAGGATATTGAATTACAACAAAAAATCACCGAGAACAAAATCATATGCCTTTACTTTCTATAAGAATGAACATCATTGAATGAACTCTTATACAGACCGCTTCATCCTAATCCTCCAAATATGACTCATCATGGAATGATACAACTTGGAAACACCTAGATATAATACCAAGTATGATCTATAAAACACATAGAGAACCTCATCATGTACCACTATCAAGATAATCTTCCATGAAACATCTAGTTTTCATCATCCTCTAAATATACCTCAGGAGAATCACCATGAAAGAAACAATCCCACATAATCCATAACACCATATCTCCCCACTAAAATTTCTTATTACACCCCAAGATTTTTGTAAGTGTTATACTTCAAATAAATACTATGTTGAATAAATGGTATCTCATTAAATATGAAACTAAAATGAACCATGATATAATACTAAGATAAAATTAAATTTATTAGATTTGTATGTTATCCCATAGTTATTGTATTGGAGGGAATAAATAGTAAAAAATAAATTATGAGATCTATTTTTAAAGGAGTATAAATAGAATAATATAATTTGATTCATCCATATGAGGCTCATTTTTATGATCATGAAAATGAAGTGGTATCACTATGATTTTAATTAGACTAATCTCAAGCTGAGCTTCAATAAGTATGGGTTGAGAGAAATCATCTATGGGAGAATATCAAGATCCTGGAAATCACTATGAGGTCCATGATAGTGGAATCACCACATGAATCAATAAATGTTTCTTATCTTACCCTTAAATATTATGTGGAGGTCTTTAGGTGTTTTTTATGTAAAAGATAGGATGATATAAATATATAATTAATCGTGTAATAGATTCTCCCATTATTTGGAAATTTCTTAAAATTTATTTTTAAAATATATTTAAAATATTTCATTTAATGAAATATATTCATTAATTCATATGAAATAAGAAATAAATTTAAAAAATTAGGAATAAACTCATTTTATATTTAAAATACTTGTTCTTTTAAGAATTGTATTTTTCAATATGTGATGTATTTTTATCATAATAAATGAAATTATTCCCTTTTGAATAATTAATTTAATGTTATATATTGACAATATTAATATATATATATATATATATATTTAACAGTAATTTAATTTTTTTAATTATAATGTAATAATAATAAATTCACTTTATTCTTATAAAATAAATTTTTTTAAATTGTGTTTCTGTGTTATGTATTATTATACTGAATTTAATTTTTATAAATTTTAGAAATTTGATTGACTAAAATGTATTTAATATTTTTAATAATTATTTTTAGACTATTTAATAATATAAATTTCATTTTTTTCAAAAAAATAAGTTACCAAGGTAAAAATCGATCACTATGGTAATTGTTAAAATGGGGTTAAAATGTTAATTCAAGAGCTAAAATATTAAAATATCACAAAAACTCACCAATAAATGGGTGAATGATGGATTTTCCAACCATAAATTATCTTTCCCCCCTCTTTATAAATTTTGGATCCACCTTCCTTAAATAATGCATCTCTTCTTTATTAAAAAGTTATTATTTAGAAAAAAGCTACCCATCTCACTTATAAAAGGATCCCTCCCCCCCCCCAACTTATCCTCATAGATAAAGCTTCAAAGCTTTAAAAAAATCTCCAAAACACCTCATTAATACTCTTTCCCACTTCCAATAGGTTTTGGTCTCATCAGAAGTCTAATCTATGAATTACTAAGGAGTGGTAAAATGGATAGTATCAATTCAGAGGTGATTGTTTTAACAGAGTTACTTCATATTTATTTGTTATTAAACCTAAAAAATATATATAATAACCATATTAATATAATTATACAATTATAATTAGTATACCAAAATTTTATTTATCTAATCGGATAAAAATTATGTATCTCCCTCCAATCGATTAAAAATGAAAACCTCATTCGTGTTATGGTCAAATTACCGCCTCCATGGACGACATATTTAATTTTCAACACCACCTCACATGGATGGTTCTAAAAGTGGATTTAGAAAATAAATATTATATTTATGAAATGATTAATATAATAGAAAATTAATTTAGGAATTATATTTATAATATAAACAATAAATGGTCATTATAAATTTAACCACCTAAAACGAGGTTATCAAGACACATTTATTAATTTCTATCTATTTTTTACAACCTTTTTATGTGTATAAATGTTTTTATATTATAATTATAAATAAAATATATCAATAAAATTATGTATATGATAAAACTATTTTTAAACTCTTTTGACCATGGTCAACATATTAAATCAGTTTTTAAAGAATTGACCAAACATCCCTGAGTGGTCAATGATAGAAAATCTATACAGAAAATGAATTAAATTTGATAATAAGTGGAAATTAAAAATTAAATATATCTAAAAATGTTATGAATAAGTTATTTAGTAAAATTATTTTTGTTATTCAGGAGGTTGTACGTGTTCACTAAGTGAGTCGAGACTTGTGTTAAGGGTTCCTTATCTTGATTTCAATTCCTCGAGATGTGGTTCTTATTATACACACATTTAATTTTATATAGCATATATTCTTCCCTATTTAATTCATATATATTAACTCATTTCTTATTCTTATGCATTTAAATTTCATTTACAATCACCCTTTTCCCACTCCTTCAACTCATACATTTACTAAGTTGTGAGGGTTGTTGTTAAATTAATTTACATTCATTAAGTTATAACCTTTATTATTTAGCTTTATTATTATATGTTTGGTTTATTTCACCCAATGATTGTATTATATTATAGTCCATATTAATTTTATATAGTTTACAAGTTTTCTTAAAATTTTACCACCCCTTTCTCTAAAATTAAACCAAATAGTTTCTTGTATGTGGACTTAGACATATCCCTTCTTTATTAACCCGAATCTATATCCTCTATGTCCATACTATCCATATTGTTACAATAATGATATTATTTATAATTAAACTATTTATTAAGGTCATTTTATATTTCCTTTGACTTTATTTACCAAGGTAAAAAAATTAGATTTCTTTCCCATGGGTCATTTTTACTTTCCATAAAAATATATAGAATAAATCTCATTTTGTATGTTTACCACATTACCAATGTTTCAGACTTTTATAGTAATTTTTCTTAATTAATAATACTCTCTATGTTTCTATTTATTATAAATAAAATTTTATTCTTATAATTCTATGTAATTTTTTATTTTAAATGTTATTGTTTTAACAGAATAAAAATGGTGTTTTGTTACACTTATGTATATTTATATCTTCTACCACAAATTTCCTATTTTTAACTTCATTTATTTTCAAGGTTTAAATATTAGGAATTATTTTAAAATTTTGTTTTCTAATGTTCTCTTTTAATCCCTTGAAATGGATTTCAGAAAGTGACATAGGATTTTGTTTTTACAACCACATTATACAAGATTTATGAAAAGTATTTTTTATAATTTTTCTTCTATTTTATTATCAAAAGATAAAATATATATCTCTTTTAGAGTTGTGTTTTTAGTATTACCCTATAAATTATCTTATGAATTTATATTTCATACCATACCTTGGTCATAATGATTATGTTCTCCATCACTCTTAATCTCTCCCTTGACATTATTTCTCTCCTTCAATTCCATATTATTTAATTTAATGGATATATTTTATATCACTTACATGATTTATATATTATGTCTTATAGTATTGAATTAACCATATAACCAATTCAATATATGTTTTTAGTTTTAATGGTTCTTAACAATAATGTTATTCGATTTATTGACATGGTAAATATTGATATTTCATATATGTGTTACTTCAATATGGATGTTTGTTAATGATTAAGACATGTTGGTCATGTACTAAATTGTTTATTCATTCCTTAATATGATTAATTCATTCTAATTAATGAGTTATTTTTTGGGACAAAAATTACAAATCCCACTCATTCATCATTAGGTATTATAAGGAAAACAAGATTAAGTACTTTATGTAAACCTTAATTTTTTTTGTGTGTGATTTCTTAACATGAGGAATTAAAGTTATGTTTATGATTTCTTTCATTATGAATTATATCAATATAAAATTAGTAATTTTTTTCCATGCATTTGTTTACATTATTATAAAATCCATGGATATATCACATGATCATGTTATCTGTTATATGGAATCTTTTTATTATAATATATTCATTTCGTATTATTCTTTCCATACTTATTTCATGATATCTTCTATTTTAAACTACCCCTTACTCAGTTTTGGATATCACTATTATTAAATTTACATTTACCTAGGTCATTGATGAGAGTTTTAAATATAAAATTTATAGATTTGTGTTTTTTGTGGAGAATTTTATGGGACATTTTAAAGACTTATTTTTAAATATGGAGTCCTTAGTTTAGTGGAAAAATGACCATTTGATGGGAAATATATGGGATTTATTCGTTAAAGTATTTTCTAAATCCCCAAAACATTAAACCAAAAATTTATTAGGTTTTCATGTTAATCAATGTTTATTTTTAAAATTTTAATTATTTAAGGTAGAGTTTTAGGTCGCTTTAGTTGGTATCAAAACCAATTCATAAAGTTTGTTTTTAGAACTGGATATAGGAGATCAAATTTAGAAAATCACACTCAACCAATTATAGCATCAAGGATGATCACATTTTCATATATTAGAGGAAAATTTTACCAATAACATCTTACACAATAAGATGCATCATTGAAATCTTTTTCATCACTCTGCAGTTGTCTCTCAACTCCTGAATACCATATCCATGTGACATTGAACTTATAATATCAAAAAATTCATTCCTTTTCCTAGGGTTTAGGAGTTATAGAATATATATTACTATAAGAAAACCATCCACATATGTGGATATGGATTTAGTCCCCACTGATAAAAAATATTACTAAGGATCCTCTGATCTATGAAGACCAAAATCACTCAAAATGAGGTAATGTCTCTATAGATTGAAAGAAAACACCACTTTTGTTAACTCAAGACATGAGTGGAATAATTACACTCATTTATACTTAGCTTCTAATACTATATGAGATCATCACCCCCAAATTAAACAATATATATCCTACATTGAAATAAGAACAATCATAGAAAACACTAAACCACACTCCCTCCTCTTGTAAGTGATGGATGGGAACACTAGACAATATCCCCTTTAGGTAGTAAAAAGATACATGATACTATTTAGTCCATTAACATACTAGTATTTCCTAGTTATATATGCCAATGGTGTCGTAATCATAGAAAAATTGGATATAAACCTTCAATAATATCACATAATACAAAATAAACTATGAACCTTAGCAACATTCTTGGGTGTAGCCCATGAAACAGTCACCTAAATCTTCAAAGTATCGACTGCCAATCCCTAATAACACACCAAATTCCTAAGGAAATTAACCTCACTCATACAATACATTCACTTGAATATTTATATATATATATATATATATTGGTTCTTACAGTCTTTCAAAACATCTTTAATATGTGAATAATTAAAGTTCCAAGGATTTAATAACAACCGATAAGGGGGGTTGAAACATTTGTTCACATTTTATAAGTTTCAAAACATCTAGAAATATAACCCCTATAACCTATTAAGATTTATATCCTTATCAACCTTTAGTAAATACACATGCATACAATGGTAGGAAATAAATAAAAAACACAATATTTACATGGTTTGGCCCTAGTTTGAGAACCTATATCCTTTCCATGGCCACTCTCATAGGTCTATGGAAATAAAAAAGTATAAATAAGTTAATAAAACTCATTACAACTCCCATTAGACACATTCTATATACTGATAGTAAAGATTATATTCACTCCCATCAGTTTACAATTTTTTCTTATAAAAAAATTGATCCAAAAAAAGAATAAATACTTTGTTGAATATGCCCCGAAAATACTCAGTTTGAATCCCTATACTAATTTTGTTGAGTATTTCTTTCCAAGTACATTAATGATAGTTCCAAATTATTTATCTCACAAACTCAATACAGATCTTCTTCAATATGATAAGAACTTTTCACTTTAAACTCTCTATCACTCTACCTTTTTCACATATGTAAAATTTACAAATGAAAAAATGATCTGAGTAATTATTTATAGGAAAATAAAAAAACAAATAAATGGAAACATGAAATTTTTCCCACTTCATTAAAGATCAAAATATCTAGAAATATTTCTCATTGAATATTAAAAATTTTACTTCTTCAAACCTACTTATATTTCTCTATGATTTATGCAAAATTGAAATTCATGTTTCAATTCTTAAACACTTCATATATTTCTCATTGCTATAATATTGGATCTTGGGTTCTATTTTAGGAGTATGAAAAAGATGGATATTGGTTCTGATTTTCTTAAAAAATTGGTTCCGAATGGCTTAGAATATTGTTTCTGATTTGCATAGAATCCTTCTTACAATCATCTCAAAAAACTGGTTCTAATTTTCTCAAAATATTGGTTCTGATATGCTCAGAAAACTGCATTGTATTTTCTCAGAATCATGGTTCCAATTTTCTCAAAAAAACGAGTTCCAATTTTCCCAAAATCTTTATTCTAATTTTCTCAGAAAACTAGTACTAATTTGGGTAGAATCTTGGTTTTGATTTTCCCAAAAAATAAGTTCCAATTTCCTTAGAATCTTGGTTCTGATTTTCTAAGAAAACTAGTTCTTATTTTCTCAGAATCATAGTTCTTGTTTTCTCAGAATCATGGTACCGATTTCATCAAAAAAAATTAGTAATAATTTTCTCAAAATCTTGGTTTCGATTTTCCCAGAAAACTGGTTCCAATTTCTTCAAAATCCTGGTTTTGATTTCCTTAAAAAACTAGTTAATATTTGTTTAGAATCTTGGTTGTTATTTTTAGAACAATAATGCTAGATCCAATTTTTGAATGTTTCTATCATTAAAATTTCTTCAAACCACTCTACAATTTCATCAAAATATTTTATGATGAATGTTTCCAAGATTTGGGAGAACTTCATGTTTAGAAAATCATCGTCTGCTTTTGTTTATAATGTTTGAAAAACTTTCTAACTTTGGACTTATCAGTATTTATCAACATCCTCTTTTATAAACTCTTCATAAACATAAATAATTCTTCATTCAAAAGTATCTATCTTCAAAAAATTATTTCTTTCTAACACAGTAACTTTATTCTTTCTCTGATTATGGAAAAGAAAAAATTCATTCAGCCAACAAATTCACCTTCCCCAAAATCAAAAACATTCTTTAACAAAAAAATTAATTTTCAACGGATACAAAACTTCTTTAAAGTAAAACATCACAAAGTTTCCACTTCCACAGAATCCATTATTGGTTTGGTGTCATCTGTAACCTCTTGTTGGGTCGGATTTGACTTTTAAGGGTCTGGCATCATTGAGTTCCATCAGCAATTTGCTGCTTGGTGAAGCTCTATCATACCCCTTCTCTAGCTCCATATTTATAGGTGATGGGGAGGGTAAGTAACGACGCAGGAAGTTAATGAGGATCACTAATTAGGATGCTTCCTAATTTCCATCAATGTTTTTGTTACTCAGATTTAAGGGTCAAGACATTTTTTGGCTAGACGTGTCACCAGTCCCACCTTACCGCTTCTCTGTTGGAGGAATAGAAAAAAAATAAAGTAATAGTTATTTTATTTATTCTATTAAAAATTTAAAAAAACAAACTTTTTCTCCAGACCTACTACAGTCGAAGTGAAGTCTCTCTTTAAATAATATTGGCACTATGGATTCAATGGTACCCACATATTTTTAATCTGAGAATAAAGATAGAAAACGCCACTCATGCCTTTACTGATAATACCCAAAAGAAAAAGTTCCAAAAATTAATAGATGTCACCCTCAACTCATGACAGTCGAGGTTAGGCTCTGCCTAAGTGAAACACACCCTAAAGAAATCAATAGTACTCTCTAATTTCCAATTTGAGTTACCATTTAAATATTATTTGATTTAAAATAAAATAATTTTCACTTAATTATTTTATTTACAGCCAAAAACTAACTTTCACTAGTGGCTTGTGCCGGCAAATGTTAGTATCTTCATTAAGAAAGCATACTCGTACAAGTCCTGTAGTGGTCTCAGATTTTTAATCTGATTTACCATTTGTGAGTTATAAGCATTTGAAAATAATAAAATAACTATTTAATTATTTTATTTACGGTTATTCCATTTTCATGTTTTCTCACAGGAGGCCTGTGCTGACTAAACATAAGCCACGCCTAGGGAAAACCCACCATCTTAAGTTCAATGGTGCCCTCAAATTTCTGATCAGAGTAACCATTTAAGTGTTATTTTACTTTTCCTGGAAAATTTCTTACACATGTAAATTAAAGCTTAACAAAACTTCAATGGATCATTCTGGGCACTTCAGGTATCAGAATCATGCGTCGTCTAATTTCACGGTCTCTAAATAATTCTATATAATTAAAAAATTATACATAATTTCCAGGAAATTACATTCTCCCCACCTTAGGGCTTTACTTCCTTGAAATACACAACATAGACTAAGGAAAAAAATGGGGTTACTGAGCACAGATCTGAGCCTCCCACTCCCATGTGTTCTCCTAGAGGTTCCCATGCTGCCAACGAACACACACCAAAGGTATCAACCACCCCCGAAGGACCCACTTCTTTCAATCCACAAACTCCACTGAGAACTCCGTAAAAGTCACCCCATCATCAAAGTACAACTCAACCAAGATAATAATGTGTGATGGATCATGAACGCATCTCATCAGATGCAACACATGGAAGACATTATGCACTCGGTGTATCTGTGGGGAAAGAGATAGATTATACACCACCTCGCCCACTCTGCTGAGAATCTAGGAAGGCCCGATGAACCTCAGAGATAACTTGTCATCTCGGAAAAATCTCTGCAAACCTCATCCGGATGATACCAATAAGAAGACATAGTCTCCCTCCTGTCAGCATATGACTTCTTCCAGCTCTGAGTAGTTTTTTTACTAACAATTGGGGCTTCGTGATATAAACTCTGCCACTGCTTCCTTCATCCTGGTCCATCATTACTGACGTTGAGGGTCTGAGTACATATTATCCACTCCAAGATGTACCATTAAAGGGGATGTATTGATATCCCTCAACACCTCCTTTCGAATCATCATTGGTACCATGGTGCATCCTCGGAAGAGGATGACATTCTCCCCACCTTTAGAAAATCCTTTAGGAGACTGTCCTGAGCATATCTATGTACGTCGGGCCTCACAGTCAACGTCTCAAGTTGTCCCCCATGAATTTGCTGAAGAAGTGGGCGTGTGACTATCATATATTGGAGGTATGCTTCTTCGTCTCTATCCATGAAGGATACCTGCAACGCAGCTAGCTACTGTGTCACCTCACTCATTAACTACAGACCAGACCTCCTACTGACTGCATCTGCTACCTTGTTACCCTTCCCAAGAGTATAGAATATCCCAAATTTAAAGTCCTGGAGACACTCTAGCCATCGATGTTTTCCCATGTTTAGGTCCTTCTGTGAGAAGATACACCTGATACTCTTATGATCAGAGTAAATAGTAAACCATTCACCCATCAAGTAGTACGACCATATCTTCAGCACAAAGACCACTACAGCAAACTATAGGTCCTAGGTACATTATTTCTACTTGTCTATCTCTATCTCATCTCCTGCAAGATCTTATGACACTTCTCCACCCACAAGAAATGCTCCCCCTTTTTTGTCAAAGCTAACAAGGGTGCCGCTACCCTGGAGAATTCAGGTACAAATCTCTGGTAGTACCTAGCCAAAGTAGACATCCCTCTCCCTTTGGGGAGGTAATCCTAGAAACATATTTGGAAAATATTTCCTCATGCTCTACCACTCCTTTTTGGAACTTAAAACTCAAAACTCTTGCTACCATAAGGGTAAGGTTTGTCGACTCAAGAGTGATCGGTTTCACCCTCCTTTGCATGAGTTTGTCTTGTGCTTCCTGGGATTCCTTTTTTGCTGACCAAGGAAAATATCATTCCAATGTTATAGGTAAAACAAAAAAAAATTCCTAATATAGTCAAACTGAGTATGAACTATGGATGTCCAGTCCCTACCCAAACTAACATCGTAAGGCCTCGATGCTGCCACCAATATGTTCCAACTAAAACTCTCGCCTCAAGGGTCAGATCACACTGTCGGCGTATGTGTGATTATCGAGTATCCTCCCAAAGGTTTCTCCAGATGTTAGGGTCAAGTCAATGGATTAATATTAAACTCTAGGTCTTGGAAAAGATTAATGGAAGGAAGGAATTATGGGTACCTATGTATATTAATACGGCAGCTAGTATTAGACACAGACCGTTCGTAGAATCATTCCTAGATCCCTTGGGTTGCACTCCTTGACCATATGCAGCTACTCCCTACCCCTGTCCTCTAGCTTTCTGAGCCTAGTGGGGACCACAAAGGGGGGTAGTCGTAACATGTTGAAATGTACAGCACCTCCTTCTACTCTTCTAGCTCTACTTCCACATCTTCCACCTTGCGGATCCATCTATCCAAAACACTTCTTCCCAAAACATTTTTACATGCCCAAGTCACTAAGACTGGTACGAGTTTCCTGCTTTCCCACTACTAACATTCACTGGTTGTATCTGCTCAGCCAAAGAACATTCCACTGCAAAGGTTCTATCTAGCACCATAACATATGTAGGAATGCATAGAGGAATAGTACTGTATCAGACATCCTTAAACACACCATTCTCTGAAGTCCGAGCCCCGAAGCACTAATCCTATTGTATTCATCGAGTATGAAGAATGGTCGGTATGCCTCAATGAATACTAAGCTACCGACATGTCATCCTTCTGAATATGTAGAATCTCTAGAGAGCTCTCAGCCACCTCTTTAAGCCAGTCCTTAGATACCTGTGAGTCAGGATCACATTGGAACCTAAGGGGTATCTAATGCTGAAACTCATGTAAGGCACTAAGCCTAAATGTTTCCTCTACCGGTACCACCAGATTTAATTCATGCCCAATGGGTAGTCATATAGCTGGAACACTACCTGAATGTACCATCTTGGGAAACATTCCATGTACTGAAGCCTTATTATCCTATGGAATATCATCATGGTCACGTACTAGAAAAGACTAGCAGCTATAATCACCATATGCTATACTAGTGTCTCAACTAGGCAGAAAACTCTAGCCACGGCCTCCAACCAGTCCTCAACTACCTGCGAATGTGACTTGCCTCGATACCTTAGGGGCCTTTGATTCTAGAACTCATGCAATGTGCTTAGTGGGCATGCATCCTCTATTGGTGGGGCTGGTGGCAATGCTCATCCAATGAGTAGTGGTGCTTCTGGTACACCACCCGAAGGTGCTAACACTGGAAGAGGGCCCTGCATTGAGGCCTCGTCGCTTGGTGGGCCTTCATCGTGTACTCTCTCAGGAATCCTAGATGGTTGTATATACAGTGGAATCCTGATAAGGAATAGGTGAACTGCGTTCATTATGTTATACCTGGTGAGCTGACTCCAAAGAAATCAAAAGAAAAACTTTTCAAAAACACATGCAATCAGTGTTTTCATGCACTGAGATGGAAATCATAATTCAGGATCCTGGTGTTTGGATACGTCAGCCGTCGCACCAATATTGGTCTTCCCGAACTAAAAACCAACCTCATAACACTTAACACTATTGCTTCACAGAAAATATTAGAGTCATAGTTCCTCAGTAGAACTAAACTCCTCTGATACCAATTTTTCATGACCCGTCTCCCATGCCCTATGTCGTTACTACACCAAGCCAGCCTTCTATAGGATAGGGGCTGGTGACTAGCATTGAAAGGCATGCTCTCTGAAATGGGAAGGCATTGGCTTTACTCCTCTACAAACACACGGTCCAAGAACACAACAAGAAGTAATTGTGATGTAAATTGCTGAAGTAAAAGGGTGCTGAATGTAAAAGGGGTCGGAATACAAGCCCGACTATAAATGTACAAGTACAACTGAAATTACAATAAAACTGAAATAAAAAGTAAAACAGCTATTGGGTCATCCTCAAAGGATCCTAACTGAAGGATAGGTACAAATCACCTCCTCAACACTCCATGTCTTTTTATCTCCTCCGCATCATGACACACCGTATGGTCCACCTCCGTGCACTGTGCAGTCCTAGCTCCCTCATCCTCGATCAACGTTGTACGTCATCAGAACCAGACAAAACAAGGTGTGGGTGAATCCCGTGCAGTGGTGAGTATAACAATACTCAGTAGGGACCCGAAGACCCTTGTAGGTCTCCTAGAGTTCAACAAAGGAATAACCACAAAGAAAGACATCGACTCTACTTAGGTATATGCCCATACATATACCTATGTTATCAAGATATACTCTTATCATACAAAAGGGAAGGACACCACATAGGTAACACAACAAAGGTAGAAGTACCATGTAGGAAACACTATGAAGATAGTACCATGAAGGTAAAAGTTCTACACAAGTTTCACCATGAAGATAGTACCATGAAGGTAAAATTACCACAAAGGTATCCCCGTGATGATAGTACCACAAAGGTAAAAAGTACCGCACATGTATCACCACGAAGATAGTACCACGAAGGTAGAAGAACCACATAGGTATCACCAAGAAGATAGTACCATGAATGTAAAAGTACCACATTGGTAAAAAACTTAGATCAAATAGTGTCTCAACTCAAAATAGGTTTTCAGTGAATTATAGAAGTGCAGATGATTAGTCGCGAAGCTAGATCAACTTATTCTATCAAGAGGCACTGCTTCTGAACATATGAAGTTTGACCCACACAGGATCTATAGGTACTAACCCCCACAATGATCCAAAAAATTTCTGACCCACCTAGAATCGATAGGTAACTAACCCTCACTGACCCACATAGGATCGGTATGTGGTGACCCACACAGGATCATTGAGAACTGACCCACATAGATTCTAACCCCCACAGATTCGGTATGCACTGACCCACACAGTATCGCTGAGCACTGACCCACACAGGATCTGGCCCACATAGGATTGGTATGCACTGACCCACACAAGATTGCTATGTTCTATACTCCGAATGATCTATCACCAACTTCCTCCTCACTGCCAGCCACTAGATTCCTCGCACCTAGTGCGCTCGAGTTCCATAGAATCTGCCATTGAGATATCATTTTTACCTCGACCTTCACTAAGCTTCCCAAAGGAGTAACCCAAAGGACCTCCATGTTGTAAGGGTTCCAACACGATAGACGGTGTGTCAATCAGACACCCGGTCTGTGACTTATAAGCATATTAGCTCTGGGGGCCCGGTTGGATTTGGGTTTGATCCAACCTTGCCATACTCCAACTATCACCAAAACTCAAGATGAGTATACCAAAAAAAATATTTCTCGATACAAGGATCCCAATGTCATATATGGTTCGTCAAACGGTCGTATGGTTCTCAAGATATGTCCCTTTATGTGATTCTAGGCCCAGTTGGGCCCAAGACTGGTCCGACCCTATCAGACTGACCCGGCCTAACCCTGTCTGGGTGGGACTGCAGCAGACTCGGCCCACTGGGCCGAGGTCTGGCCTAGCCTACAAGGGGGGTGGAACAGGTAGAATAGGTTGGCCCAGCCCACGTGGGGCATCGTCCCGGTCCAGGGTGGTGGCCCGGCTAAGGACAGTGGCCCGGATGAGGATGGTGTCCTAGGTGAGGGCGGCAGACCGCTTCGAGGGTGGCTGCCTGTTCAATGACGGCGACCCAGTAGAGGGCACTGGCCCTATTGAGGGTGGTGGCCCGGTCAAGGGTGGTGGCCCAGTCGAAGGCGGTGACCCCGTTGAGGGTGGTGGCCTGGTCAGGGGTGGTGGCCCGGTCGAAGGCAGCGGCCCCGTTGAGGGTGGTGGCCCGGTCAAGGGTGGTGGCCCGATCGAAGACGGCGGGCCAGCCGATGACGGCGGCCTGGCGGAGGGAGGCGAACCGGCGGAGGGCGGCGGCCTGGCTGAGGGTGGTGGCCCGAATTATTGCGGCAGCCCCACTGATTGCGGCGGCCCGGCTGAGGGCGGCGGCCTGGCTGAGGCGGCGGCCCGGCTGAGGGCAGCGGCACGGCTGAGGGCAGCGGCACGACTAAGGGCACCGGCACAGCTGAGGGAAGTGGCACAGCTGAGGGTGGCGGTCCAGTCAAGCGAGGTGGCCCAGTTCAGTTAGATGAACGGGGGTGTCACCCCCCTCGGTCTCTTGGATTCCCAAACGGCCTAGAGGTCATTCGGATAGAGAAGCAGCGACGCCACGTGGGCACCGCTCGGTGACCGTGAAACCCACTAGATGTGGGTTCCGCCTCCGCCGCAGCTTCTATTATGTATTTTGTTAGCCTACTTCATAGAAGTAACACTGCATCCCTTCCCGTAGCCGGCCTTTGTTCCGGACACCTCCTCCGTTCTCCGCGACTGACGAGCCACGAACCTCCTCTTGTGGCGTACATCAATGCGCTTGTGGTCTTCCATGGAGGCGCATGTATAGAAAGTTTGCAGAGGTTTCTCATCGGGTTCGCTAGGCCTGCACCCTGCGCGTTATCTTGTAAACAAGAGGGCTTAAGGGTTTAATAACATATGAAACAATCTTCAAGAAAAACCACAAATGGATCCCCGCAATAACCTCCCACAAGGACGAAGGAATCGCGGGTCAACCTGTTTGTCGTTTGACCTGTGTTCTTCGTGTAATTTCAAAAATGGTAAAAATGGGAATAAAAAAGGGACAACAAAAATAACCCCTACCTTGAAACACCGGAGAATCGTCTGTTCTTGTCGGTGGGCTGTGATCTTAGTTCCTGCTATCGTCTCCCAAAGTCGCCACTCGCATGTTGCCCATTGGTGGTTCAGTTTCGTCTGTCACCTCCTGCGGTGTCGGTTTTATCTTCTAAGGGTCTGGTGTCATGGGATTCTATCATCAATTCACTGGTTGGTGAAGTTCTTTGATACCACTTCCCTAGATCCATATTTATAGGAGAAGGGGATGGTAATTAACGACGCAGGGAGTTAATGGGTCTCATTAATTAAGAAGCTTCCTAATTTCCCCCAACATTGTTGTTACTCAGATTGGATGGTCAGGCCATTTATTGGATTGAAACATCGTCGGTCCTACCTTACCGCTTGTCCTTTGGAGGAATATAATAATAATAAAATAATAATTTTATTTTATTTACTCTACTATAAAGTTCCAAAAACTAACTTTTTTTACAGACCAACTACGACTGAACTGTAGTCTACCTTAAGCAAATCTTGGTACTGCGGATTCAACGATGACCTCAAATTTTTAATCCGAGCAACTGTTCAGAATTTAGAAAACACCGCTCATTCGTTTACTAAACACACTCGAAAAACAAGTTCGTAAAATTATTAATAGTCACCCTTGACCCGCACTAGTCAAGGTTAGGATCTGCGAAACACACCCTAACAAACCCAATGGTACTCTCATATTTCTAATCTGAGTTTCCATTTAAAAGTTATGGATTTTATAATAAAATAATTGTCACTTAATTATTTTATTTACGGTCAAAAACTAACTTTCACTTGTCGATTGCACCGGCCAATGTTAGTATATTCCTAAAGAAAGAATATCCTCACAAGTTCAGCAGTGGTCTCAGATTTTTAATCTAAGTTACCGTTAGTAAGTTATAAGAATTTTAGAAAAATAAAATAACTTTATTTAATTATTTTATTGACGGTTATGCCATTTTTGGGTTTTCTCACAGGAGGCCCACGCCGACTAAACTTCTGTCATTCCAAGGGTAAACTCACCATCCTGAGCACAACGGTGACCTTATATTTCTGATCTGAGTAACTGTTTCAGATTTATTTCTCTTTTTCAGGAAACCTGGTTACGCTTGTTAATTAAAGCTTAATAAAACTTCGATGAATCATTCGAGGCACTCTAGGCCTCAGAATTGCACACCATCAGATTTTGTGGTCTCATAATAATTCCATATAATTAAAAATATTATACATAATTTCTGGGACATTACAATTCATCCATCATCTCTTTCTTTAACATTGTAATATATAGGATATATTAAATTTTACAAAACATCAATACTCTCTCTTGATCAACATTGAAGTTATGAAACTTCCCATATTTTATAGCCTATATCTTATTTTGTAACTTAGAATCATATCTTTGTGATTTTATGATCTTCTCTAGTAATTATTGTTGGAAAAAAAATTGGGATAATATTAATGATCTCCCTTCCCTTACGAATTCCATGCCCATATTTACCATGAACCTAATCATTGTATATACTTTTAATAATAATTATTTCAATATATATAGGGTCTTTCCTACTCAACACATCAACAACTTTTTTTTGCTTTTCTAGGGTGAAAATTAAAAGAACAATCCTTGTCCTTAATAAGCTCCAACCATCTACTTGGTCCCATGTTCAATTCATTTTGTGTGAATATATACTTTAAACTCTATTGGTTAATGTATATATTAAACATATTCCTATAATTATAGTTTATCCATATCATTAATGCAAACATAACTACTAATAACATAAAATCGTGGGTAGGATAGTTTTTTTCATGGGGCTTTAATTGTAGAGATGAATAGGAAAAATAACCTTATCATTTTACATGATTAATATCCAATTAACCTCATGTGTGCATCACTATAAATGAAAAATCCTTCATTGTTATTGGTTAATGCTATCATATGTTCACTATCCAACCACTTATTCAGTTCATGGAAACATTCTTCACACTATTTTTTCCAGATAAAATTAACTCCCCTTATAATTTACATGGATAGTGAATTAGAAATCCATGAAAATTATTTAACAAAACATCTTTAGTATCCTACTATACCAAGGAATATTTTAATCTCACTCACTATTTTATTATTAGTCCACTCCTCTATGAATTGTTTCTTTTCTAGATCAATTGAGACTCCTTCACTGGTCATAATGTGTCCCAAGAATACAACTTGTCATGACCAAAACTCACATTTACTAAATTTTCCAATAATATTATATTTTCTTAGAGTTCTTCATATGTCCCTTAGATGATCCTCAGGTTAATCATGAATTTTTTAATATATCATAATATCATCAATAAATACCACCACAAATTTATCCAGATAGTCCCTAAAGACTCTATTCATCAAATCTATAAATATAAAGGATAATGGGTCAATACAAAGATAATATCATTAAAATCATAGTTTAAATATATTATTAATATGTAAAACTATGAGATATGTTCTTTGTTCACCCTTATCCGATGATACCTTGATCATTGGCCATTCATGTAAAAGAATTGAGCCACTTGAAGCTGGTTGAATAAATCATCAATCATTGGAAGAGGGTATTTGTTATTTACAGTAATCCCATTATGTTCTCTATAATTAATACAAAGTTTCATTGATATACCCTTATTCTTCAAAAAGAGAACATTTGATCCCCAATGAGATACACATAGAAGAACAATACCCTTCTCCGAAAGATCTTGAAGTTTCATCTTCAAATATTCTAAGTCCACATTTTTCATTCTATATAGGCTCTTCAATATTATGTTAGATCTTGGTATGGGTTTAATTAAGACTATCCTATCTTTTTAGGGTAGGTCCATGTAGTTATTTAAGAAATACATCAATTTATTCCTATACAATCGGTACATTGCTTATATTTAAACATTCACTTTCTTCCCATTCTTCGCCAATCCTTTCCATAAATAAAACAATAGTTGGTAGTTCTTAAAAAGACTCATGTTGGGATATATATCTTTTGAAGATAATTATAGGTTATCCCTTGAAGTCAACTAAAATTTCCTTATTTCTATGATTTATATTTACAATATACTTTTATAGTAATTCAACCCTATTATTATGTAAAATTACACCATTGTAATGACCATGAGGTTTGCAGAGACATTTCCCTCAAAAAAGAAAATAGGGAAATCCTTATATATCCTTGATGCATGAATAATTACTCTGAGAGTTTTAACTGAAAACTATACAACTAGAAGTTTGGGGTTTGATTTTATGTTATTTTTAAATAATAATAAAATAATATATTATGTAGAACTAGATTAAAACCACATGCTTTCTAGCATTAAGTATATGATGAGTGTACCACCCACTACTATATTCACATCCTCTACTTCAACCATTATTATTACAAAAGTATAACCTTTATCTTGGAATATGATGGGGTTTATGTCATTTACATTTATAATATTCTAATTTTTACATTGGTTATTAAATATTCTATGCTCCCCACACTTAAATCGTTATCCTACAAGTTTTATAAACATAATCTTTCCTTTTTAATTGGACTTCATATATTGAGTATTAATGTCTCCATAATAGTTTCACATTATATGGTCATCACTTCCAAAATTGTAACACATTCCAAACCCTTGTAAAAAATTCTCTATATGCTTATGTCCACACCTATTTCTCAAAGGTAGTTGTTGTTTCTCCCATTCACTTTTAGGGTCATAATTTTTCACAATATTTGGCTATGTCCTCCGCTACTTGGCATTCAGTCCATGATACCACCGTATATATATAAAATCCATTTCTACTTTTTAACCACACTATAATATCTCATAATAACTCTTTGATTGTTGACTCTTATGATCTCTCTGTATATTAGTTTTTCTACCACCAAATAATAAATTGGTATTCCCATCATAATCAATGAAAAATCTTGAAGTTTATCACATAATCCAAGTAAAGTACATATCAAAACTCTTTGTTGATTCATTTTACTTTTATTTAAATTCAATGAATTGACATACAATTATTGTTTGAAATATATGATTGAAAGACTTGTTGAAAATTATATTTAAAATACTTCTCACTTCATAGATTTTACCTCATCCTTTGGCTGCATGTATTGATCAATTTACACCACTGATCAGCCTCTTCCTCTAAGAGATATAATTCTAACATAAACTTATCTTACTCAGAATAATAGAGTATAAAAAATAAACTTTATTTAGTATTAATATGTTGTTCTACATTTAGTGGTTTAGAGATTATAGTAAAAATAGGTGGTCACTATCACATAAAGGATTCACATACTAGTTGTTCCTTTCTCGATGAAGTCAGATGCTACACATGGTTTAGGGTGTTAATCATGAACTGAGTTAACTAATTCATCCTCATTATTATTTTTTCCACTCCATATTCAATCATATTATTAAGACCATAATTTCGTTGTCTACTGAATCCATTATTTACATGAATCCTTGTATTTACTATAAATTTTCTAGAAAAATAAAACCTACATGTTGAATTTTTTACACTTTTAAATCATATAATAATAATTATAAAATAAATTTTAATCCTAAAATTTTATAATCAAATGATTTTAGAATATTATACTTCAATATTTAAAAAAAATAAATTATCTTTATATTATTTATAATGGTTTATAAAAAAAGTGATTAACTAAAGCATATTACCTCGTAATGTCAAATCAGGTGTGCAGTAAGGACCATTACTCGTACATAGGGTAAATATTCGGTTATTACTCAACCATACCTTTTGGGGTTATTACCCCTATGTGGATATACACCAAAACCCCCATCAACTTGTAGTTTCATGATAGGGACGTATTTACTAGGAAACAACACACTCAACACATTACTAAAATTTTGGAGTTTAAACTATATTAAGACTCATCCTTAGGGTTATTAATTATGTTTTCTATTCATAATTTTCATAGATTACTAAAAATTTCGTTTTATACCAAATGTAAAAGTAATACATTTTAATGCAAGATTATTTTAACATAACTCCTTAATAAAGTATTACATTAATATATCCAATGATATTTTGAGGTTTATTGTCTTGAATATTGGCTTCATAATACAAGAAGTACATAAATAAAAATAAACATAAAATTTATTTAATCCACTTAATGAACTGTTTTATTATTCCTTCCTAGGTAACCTCTCTATAAATGATTTCTTAGGGATGTAATCAATAGAAAAGGGTAAGCATAAATCCCAGTAAGAGATAAATAAATAAAATTGAACATGAGAAATCATCATGGAAAATATTGAGGCATAAAATGGGATTGTAATCATAAATATAGGTTATATAACAAGGGAAGGAGGTTATAGCATAAAAAAGACACATTCATGAGAATATCACCAAGGTTTTATAATACATATACCAGGTTTATTTAAAAATGTATCAAAATACATGTCAGCTATAGAGATTAATTATTTACCCAATGTGTGGGAGTGATATCATTGTTAACCCTTTAAATTTATAAATTTATGTGTTTGACATATATTAAAATAATAAATTTTATAAATAACATTTGGATAATAAATAACAAGATTAATATAAAATCTTTGAGTACATTAAAGCTTATAGATTTAAACTTTTCATAAGTTTTTACCCATGAAAAGACGATTTAGGTTTAATAAATGGGAATCCCAGATCAAAAAAGTATAATTAAATCAGTACTTATACCCTTTAATAATAATAGTTTTTGGAATTAAAAACCTAATAAAGGAGGCATGGAAAATTAAAGAATTGTTTTAGCAGCATAATGTGTATTTAAAGTGGTTTATGTAAAGTGCATAATGAAACATAATGGAAGTATCTCCTTGATATAAAAACATTTGGAAAGTAATAGAATGATCATTAATGAATGATAACATAATAAATCTGAAATAATAATACTAGCTACAATGGAATTACTATGATAAAGTGGGAGTATAGGAAAATCTTTTACCTTAAGTATAGCTTCCGAAACACATAGGAGTGATTCATTGAGAGCATAAGAGCTTCAAAAAAGAGCTTAGTGGAAGAATAAGAGATGGTGAGATGTGATAAAAAGATTCATAGTGAAATAAATGAGGTCTAGATTTGGGTATATATAGAAAATTAAGGAGAACTGTTTATTATTTTTTAGGTTTATCCCTTGTAATTATAGTTTTTGGAAAACAATTAATGGGCCCCCCATGGTTTTGGATAATGTTTTATAAAATAAAGAATTTTTTGTAAAGTATTTATGTTTTATAATTGATCGTTATTTTTTTATTAATGTTGGAATTGAAAAATAATTTTTCTATAAAATAATGTTTTTAAAATTTTAATTTTGTCTTTAGACATTGGAAAGATGTATATAGGTTTGTAAATTCATTTCAATCCATTAAAATATTTAAAATTAATAAATTAGATTATGTTTTTTCTTTGATTCACTTATTTTATTTGTAAAATCATTATTATATAGTTATTAATTCATAAAACATACTGAAAACCAAAAAAAATGTATTTTTATTATTCACTGAAAAATAAAATATTTTAGAAAATTTTCAAAAGTTCACCCTGAACTAATTTTAATGTGATGATTTAAAATTTAATATTTATTTTATGAAATTAATTTCCTAATTATGGTAAATGATTATATGAAATAAAAATTAAATATTTTTTATCAAGTTTTTTTAAAGAGAAACAAATTATTTGTACATATTAAGTGTTTATACTTTTATAGAATTATATATATCGGTTCATAAAGAGTATATATACATATAATAATATACTTAAAAAATAATTAGCCCTTAGTTTTACATGCATATAATCCAAATGGAAAAAAAATTGAACTCCTTAAATATTATCAGCGAGAAACTTACTTCAGCACCTTTCATCACTTCCTCGGAATAGAACAATCCATTTGAGTGTGTGGTACTAATGATTTTTTTGGGGATCTGTTGGGGAAAATTAAAGATAAAAGGTTAAATTTAGTGTATTATTCTAGTAATTTACTATATTAATCTTATAGTGTTTTACATATAAAACTTTAGCTAGTACTTAATTGGATCCAAAGTCATAGCTTTTACTAATCATACTTCCCTAAAACATTTACTGTCAAAGAATGACAAAAAAACCTAGACTAGTAAGGCGTATCCTCTAGTTACCAGAATTTAATTTAAAAATATATATAACAAAGGATTTAAAAATTTAGTTTTTTAAAAATTTCTTAGGTAACACAACACCCAAAGTGATGACCCACAAGAAATCAATTCTCTTTTCCCTGATAAAAAACTACTTGTAGTTTCAGTAAAGCAAGCATCTTGGTATGCATATTCATTTAGATTCCTTAATCATGTGTTGATTCCTAAATATATCCCACTAAATAAAAGAAACAAATTCATTTTATTCCATAATATATATCTTTGTGATGACCCCTTTTTCACATGGTGTGCTGATGGTTTTATAAGAAGGTGTATCCCAAAGGAAGAGATGTTTTCCATTATTGAAGGTTGACACTCTTCTCCATGGAAAGGACAAATTGGGTGTGAAATTACATCCTAAAATGTTCTAAAAGTTGGATTTTATTAGACTTAACATTTTAAGGAGACTATATGTCTAGTTTTTAGCTTTGAGAAATTCAAAATCATAGTCAATGTTGGAAGGTGATAAGAGCTACAAAGAAAAGAAAATTTAGAATTTAAAATTCTTGTTGTGTGATCCTTGAATTTTATGGTTAAATTCACATATTCTAATGTAAATTAATATGTTTGGTGGTTTTTTACTATTATTTCAAGTGGGAATGTTTTTTTCCACATCCTAACAGCCAAGTAAACAGAGTTTTTATATTCATAAAAAATAATATTTTCTCAAGGTTTTGATTTCCCAAATCCATTATCACTAAAAAATTAATTCCATTCAACAACATTAAATTAAAGTCCTTGATGTAAAACTATGGTTATATGCATAAAAATTTAATAACCTATCATCCAATGTCATATGGGAAAGCTAATATCTCAAATAGAGAATTAAAACAAATTTCCGAAAAATTATGACTATCTCAGGGAAATATTGTTCAATGAAATCATATGAGGCCTTGTGGTCCAATAATAATGCATTGAAACCCCCCATTTTCATGTCTCTATACAGTATTATGTTTTTTTAAATCAAGCCACATACCCTTTGATCATAAATACAAGTATTTTTTGGTTATTACGGGATTAAACATTAACTTTAAATTTACGATTGAGATAATGTTGTGGTATTTGATTGATTTATTGGAGATTAAAATATAATAATATAAAAATTATAGGATTTATAAATAAATAAAAAATTATTTCCATGACTCAATCATTTAAAATAAAAATTTTAAGGCTGGTCAAATGGTGATTCTTTTTAATTATAGACTCATGATATTCCCCAGTAAACTCCAAAAAAAGTGTTTTCGACCTTTCACTATCCTTATGGGGTAAGTTAATGGGGTTGTGGATCTTGTAGGAGAATATAATATCTCTTTCTTAGTTAATGGTTAAAGGGTTAATCATTAATCTAAATTTAAACCTAGGGGTTTGTCTACTATCCTTATACTTGATAAATAAACCTTCACTAAGCCTAACAAGGTAATTTAATCTCAGTACTTATTGGGAGTCAACCCATGGTCATATTTTTTAGTTTCTTTTTTGGAATAATAAGAAATATACTAATTTTATCCATGATAATAATATTTTTATCCCTGATTTTATGGATTTTATAACTTCTATGAAACACTTTGGCATAATTTTTATTATCTCCAAAGACCCAAAGGAACTTTGTTATTAAGTAAAACTAAATCATATCTCATTCAAAATAGATCTCTCTTTTTTCTATATTCTAATATTTATCTTCTGGAATTTAATTTTCTCCAATTTTAACTTTTCATAGTTTAAAATCAGTTTAACTAAATTTAATTCACTTAAGGAAAAAGTGAATATATCTTTTTATACACAGGAAATATAAAATCTTTATTAATCAGGGGATTTTTTTACAATTAATTCCACTCTTATTCTTTCTCATTTTCTTTTCTAAAATATATTTTTGTATTCATATTTTAAATTTTTATAGATTTTATGAAGTAATGGTTGCATTCTTAATGTTTTAAAAACTTCTATTGGAAAATAATAAATATTACATCATTAACTCTTGAAATTATGAAGTTTTATACTTGTTTTGATGCATTTTTAAAACATTTTAAAATTTTATTGCTTAAGAATGAAACGTTTTTAATATATATCCTGAAAACTATGATGTTTATATAGTATCTAATTAGAAATTATGTTTTGAAACTATTCATTGTCTTTTTGGTAATGGTGTGTTGGAAAACTTGCTTTTTTATAATTCATGTGATCTTTGAAAATTCTTTATAAAAATTTAATGAACTAAAACTATTTTACATGTTTCTCTCACATTATAATTCATCCTTAGGAACAATTTTTAGTTTTAGGTGTGGTTGAGATGTCTTTAACTGTTCTTAATTTTATTTCACAAAGTTCATATTGGGAGAAACTTCAAAAAAATGAAAATAAAATATTTTTGAACTTCAATTTTCATTATCACTGGTTGTTAATTTTCCTGGAATTATTCTGATTTTTTCTGGTTAGAATGGTTAATGGTTTATATTTCTACATAGATTAAATATAGTAACATTATTTTTATTTCTCTATAGATTCATTTTCCTTTTATTCAAACTTTGAGATAAATATTTACAAACATAATTAGTTTTGAACTTTTTGATTGAATTTTATACTCATAAGTTCTGAATTTAAATATTCTATAAAATAAACACTTAATCCATGTGAACTTTTTATTATTTAATATAAAACTAGTGGGTGCTTTAATTATGATTCATTTTAATTATTAAACTCACTAATCCATAAGTTGTTTCAAGTAATTATATATATTAAAATAAGTAATTTTTTTCACCGCAGAGATAAAAAGTTTGGAAGAACATTTAAATTCAAGGTGAAGTTAATTTAAATATTTTTCAAAATTTTCAAGATCAATCATTTTTGTAAAACAAGATACCTAATTTTTTCGAAAAAGTTTATTTTTAAGAATATTAATCATTAATTTTACTCAAAAAATTACACACGAGAAAAACTTTTCAAACACACCTCTTTATTTTCAATTATAATCTTTCATTTTGGAGACAAATTATCTTTCATTGAATTTGATGAATTGAATTCTTAAGAAAAATAAACACTTAAAGTGTGGAGGGATTTGATGTGGATTATTTAAAATACAATTTTGTGACATTATTTTTATGAAAAAATTATTTTTTTTAATGATGAAATGTTCTTTAATTGTCAATATTTCTATTACTTATCATTTTATAGTTGTATTTTTAATTTTTGGAATATTTTGATAAAAAATTCATTTTGGTGATAAAATGTTTAAAAATTGTTTTCTTTAATTTCTATATGTTTTAAGAAAAAATATTTTCATTTATTTTTAAGATACGGTAAATAAAATAATATTTTGAGATATTTTTTAATGGAAATTGGATGTTTGAAGTAATTTTTTCAAGTTCCATATTTTTATTTTATTTTTTTAGTATTAGAAAAAAATTATATATTATTTTAAAGTTCATAATTCCTCCATTTAATTCTATTTTTTATGTTTTATTTTTCATATTTAATTGATAATCACAAAAGGACTTTTTTACTATTTTCATAGGAACTGATTTAGTTATGTTGATACTATATAGAAAATTTTCAAAGGTATGATTTCAATTGGACTACATAGAGTTGATTTTATCATCTATGTAGAGTTCATTTTACTTTTCCAAAATTGACTAAAAAGAATCAAACATAGAGTTCACTCATCTTACATAGATTTACTTGTTTAAAAATATTTGTTAAAATTTTATAAGTAGGGACTATAAAACCTTATGTCTATATGGTTTTTGAAAAGAAGGAAGTTTAATTGCCTATTTGGTGGATGGTTCATTTTGATAACTAGGATTCAAATCAGTAGTCTGAGAGTTAAGGAATAATATGAGAATGTTTTTATTGTAATTGAGGCCTTATGTGTGCCTTGGATACTCTATTGATTCTCGATCTTCATGATAAGTTTTGAGAGTTTTTTTACTGTTTTGTCTAAGTTTTGTGCTTTTGTGTGCACAGTTTAGGGGAAACCATGAAGCACACTATGTTTGTGGAAATTTCTAGTTATTTTTTTAAAGATAATGTTTGTTTAGAATGATTATTGTATATTTTTGAGAAAGTTATATGTATTTCAAAGTGAACTATGTGGTTTGGTTTAGACTTGGGACTTGGTCCATTATTTTCACTTGGCTATAGAAAAACCAAGAAAAATGTCACGGATTCAAAAAGAGTCAATTTTCATGGTTAGTGCATGTCATATTAAACCATGCATCTCAACAAGGCGAGGAAGATCTTCTTCTACAGTTCCTACCGCATGATCAACATTTTATTTAGAAAACTGTGTAACCAAACCATTAGGTAATATTAAAAATGGATTGTTATGATTTTACCCCATTCAAGTTTTTAAGGGGATAACACCCATTTTCCACCCACTCCTTTATTTATACTACCACCCCTCACCCATCTTCCATCCTACTTTAATCCCATTTATACTTTGGGTGTGATTCGTCAGTGTTTAAGGTGAGATTCATTATTTTTTTACCTCGGTTCTTATTTTCCATTATTTCCTTCTTGATCTCACTTCTATGGTTTAGGGGATTCATTATAATTTGATCAAGGTATGGTAGAATGGGATGATTATGATATGATTTCATGAAACATAGATAGACTATATCTTAATATGGTATCTGTATTTTGTTTACTGGAATTTTATTTATGTATGTCACTATTTGGGTTTTTCTAATATTTTTGGAATAATTAAATTAAATTAGATTTTGAATCAATATCACATGTTATGTATTTTTTTGATTAGGTGTCAAGAGTACATTGTGGGACTCCCATATGCTTTTGGTTCTATTTTCGATGCAATGAGAATGTAGTGTGTGATTTCAGGCACTATACCTAATTGAATTAAATTTCTAAATTAAATAAAAATCATTAAAAGTAATTGGATTATTAATTATAAATGTTTTATAATTAATTATTTATTCTGTTCTAATGAGTTAGGGATTCAAAATAATGTGATGATGTCATATGGACTAGGATGATCATAGGTATTACATTATCAGGTTGTGATATAAAAGAAAAGTGGGTTTATAATTGAGTTAGGTGACCTCTTGTAAATGACATATGGAATTTATCGACGTTTTTTCGCGGCATGTTATGTATGGTCGTTCCACTAGTAGAGATAGATAGTTAATTTAATTAAAAAAATTATTAAATTCATGGGTATAATGATCAATCAAGATCTATGATGATCCCTTGAATGTTGGTGAAGACACAACCGCTGATTGTTCACACCTTAGTTATATATGTGTGACCTGACATACATGGTCCCCTTTGAGGGGTGTGATTGGTTATAGAAGCACAATGGGACTTAGTATAGGCTCCTTGTTGGCCTCTTATTGATGTGATGATATGGGATGAGGATAAGTGTCCCTATCAAGCATTATTAGACCCATGGAATTTTATAAAGCATTTTGTCTAGTGAGATAGCCATATGGTGACCATTCTTCCACCACTGATATGTGATTACCAAGGTGGGTAGACCTTGGGTATTCTAATGAAAGTTTTGGTGTTTAGAACAACCTATTAATGAAATGGTAATTGATAAGGGACTTAAATCATATCCCTTGTGAGTTTTTTATAGGATACTAGTGAGGCCTTGATGATACTTGATGATGTCCAAGGCGGTGATGCCTTTTGAATAGTGGTGGTGACTCAGGAGATTAGCTTGTGACTGAGGATTTCATGAGGAGTGTGCATGATTTATGGGACCTAGGGTACCCCATTGGGGTAACCACTATGATTTTGAACCTGTATAGAGGGTTAATAAATGGAAATTCGTAGTGATGATTTTGGGTGTCACATTTCCCATATGTAGTTGTTGTTTCTTTCATTCACTTTTTGGGTCATAATTTTTCCCAATATTTGGCTCTGTCCTCTGCTACATGTCATTCAGTCCATGATTCCACTGTGTATATAAAAAATCCATTTTTACATTGTAACCTCACTTTAATAACTCATAATAACTCTTATAGTATTGAATCGCATGATATCTCTGTATATTAGGTTTTACGCCACCAAATAATCAATCGGTATTCCCATCATAATCAATGAAAAATCTTGAAGTTTATCACATAACCCATGTAAAGTAAATATCAATACTCCATGTTGATTCATTTTACTTTTATTAAAATTCAATGAATTGACATTCCATTATTAGTTTATGGATATCAGGGAAATACTTGATGAAAAATGTATTTAAAATACTTCTCACTCTATAGCTTCCACCTCATCCTTTGGTTACATGTATTGATCAATTTACCCAATTTATCAGTCTCTTCCTCTAAGAGATATAATTCCAACATAAATTTATCTTACTCAGAATAATAGATTATAAAAAAAGATAGTTTCTTTAGTATTAATATATTGTTCTACAGTTAGTGGTTTGGAGATTATAGTAATAATAGGTTGTCATTGTCACATAATGGATTCACCTACTAGTTGTTCCTTTACCAATGAAGTCAGATGCTCCACATGGTTTAGGGTGTTATTCATGAACTGAGTTAAGTAATTCATCCTAGTTATAATTTTTTCAACACTATATTATATCATATTATTAATAACATCTTTTCATTGCCTACTGCATCCATTATTTTCATGAATCCTTGTATTTCCTAACAATTTTCTAGAAAAATAAAACCTACATTTGGGATTTTTTACTCTTGGAAACATTATAATGATAATTATAAAAGAAACTTTAATACTAAAATTTTGTAATCACATGATTTTAGATTGTTATACTTACATATTTAAAAAAAATTACATTATCTATATATCCTTTATAATGGTTTGTAAAAAACAAGTGATTAGCTAAAGCATATTACCTAGTAATGTCAAATCACGTGTTTAGTAAGGACCATTACTCATACATAGGGTAAATATTAGGTTGTTACTCAACCATACCTTTTGGGGTTATTACCCATAGTTGTATATACACCAAAACCCCATACATTTATAGTTTCAGGACACGGATGTCTTTACTAGGAAACAACACACTCAACACATTTCTATAATTTGGGAGTTTAACCTATATTAAGACTTATCCCTAGGTTCTTAATTATGTTTTCAATTCATAATTTCCATACATAACTAAACATTTCTTTTTATACCAAATTTAAAAACAATACATTTTAATGCAAGATTATTTTTTCATAACTCCTTAATAAAATATTACATTAATACTTCCAATGATCTTTTAGGGTTAATTATCTTGAAAATTGGATAAATAAAACATGAAGTACATAAATTAAAATAAACCTAAAATTTATTTATTCCACTTAACTAACTCTTTCATTATTTCTTCCTAGGTCACCTCTCTATAAATGATTTCTTAGTGATGTAATCAATAGAAGAGGGTAAGCATAAATCCCAGTAAAAGATAAATAAAGAAAATTGAACATGAGAAATCATCATGGAAAAAAATTAATGCATAAAATGAGAGTGTAGTCATAAATATAGGATATATAACATGGGAATGAGGTTATAGCATAAAAAAGAGACATTAATGATAATATCACCAAGGTTTCATAAAACATAATACTAGGTTTATTTACTAATATATCAAAAAACATGTCATCTATAGAGATTAATTATTTACCAAATGCGTGGGAGTGATATCAGGGTGAACCCTTTATATTTATAGATTTATGTGTGTGACAAATATCATAATAATACATTTTATCAATAACCTTGGGATAATAAATAACAAGATTCATATAAAATCATTGAGTACATTAAAGATTATTGATTTAAACTTTTCATAATCTGTTACCCATGAAAAGAAGATTTGGATTTAATAAATGGATATCCCAGATCAATGAAGTATTATTAAATCAGTATTTATACCCTTTAATAATAATAGTTTTCAGAATTAATAACCTCAGAAAGGAGGCATGGAAAATCAAAGAATTGTTTCAGCAGCATAATGGGTATTTAAAGTGGTTTATGGAATGTGCATAATGATATAGAATGGAAGTATCTCATTGATAGAAAAAAATTTGGAAAGTAATGGGATGATCATTATATAATGATAATATAATAAACATGAAATAATAAAACTAGAAGCAATGGAATTACTATGATAAAATGGGAGTAGAGGAGAATCTTTTACCTTAAGTAGGATCCATTTTTTATGAAAAAAATTTGTAGTCCTTAAATATTATCAGTGAGAAACTTACTTCGGCACCTTTCATCACTTCCTCAGAATAACAGCATCCATTTGAGTGTGTGGTACTAGTGAATTTTTTTTGGGGATCTGTTGGGGAAAATTAAAGATAAAAGGTTAAATGTAGTGTATTATTCTAGTAAGTTACAGGATTAATCTTATAGTGTTTTAAATAGAGAAGTTTAGATAGTACTTAATTGGATCCAAAGTCATATTTTTTACTAATCATACTTCCCTAAAATATTTACTACCAAAGAATGATAAAAAAACCTAGAATGGTAAGGTGTATCCTATTGTTACATGAATTCAATTTAAAAATATATATAATAAAGGATTTAAAAATTTAGTGGTTTACCAACTGCTTAGGCAACACAACACCAAAAGTGAAAACCCAAAAGCAATCAATTCTCTTTTCATTGATAAAAAACTACTTGTAGTTTCAGTAAAGCAAGTATCTTGGTATGCATATTCATCTAGATTCCTTAATTATGGGTTGATTACTATATGTATCACACCATATAAAAGAAACAAATTCATTTTAGGACTTAATATATATTTTTGGAATGACCCCTTTTGTTCACAAGGTGTACTGATGGTTTTATGAGAAGGTGTATCCCAAAGGAAGAGATGTTTTCCATTATTGAAGGTTGACACTCTTCTATATGGAAAGGACAACATGGGTGTGAAAGTATGTCCCAAATGGTTCTGAAAGTTGTATTTTATTATACTTATAATTTTAAGGATGCTAGATGTCTAGTTTTCAGCTATGAGAAATAAAAATTAATAGCCAATGTTGGAAGGAGATAATAGCTACTATAAAAAGGAACTTTAGAAGTTGAAATCCTTGTTGTGTAGGCCTTGGATTTTATGGGGAAATTCCCATATTCCTATATAAATTAATAGGTTTTAGTGGTTTTTTACTATTTTTTCAAGTGGGAATGATTTTTTCCACTTTCTAACAACCAAGTAAACAGTGTTTTTATATTCATAAAAATTGATATTTTCTCTAGGTTTTGATTACCCAAATATTTTATCACTGAAAAAATGAATTCACTTCATGAACCATAAATTCAAGTCCTTGATATAAAACTATGGTTATATTCATAAAACTGTAAAAACCTATCATCCAAAGTCAAGTGGGAAAGCTAATATCTCAAATATATAATTAAAACAAATATAAGAAAAATTATGACTATCTCAAGGAAATATTGTTCTATGAAATCAAATGAGGCCTTTTGGTCCTGTAATAATGCATTGTAAATCCCCATTGTCTTGTCTCCATACAGTATTATTTTTGTGAAATCTTTCCACTTACCCTTTGATCATCAAAACAAGTATTTTTGGGTTGTTAAGAGATTAAACATTAACTTAAAATTTACGATTGATAGAATGTTGTTGGATTTGATTGATTTATTAAAGATTAAACGAGAATAATATAAAAATTATAGGATTTATAAATCAATATAAAATTATATTCATGATTCAGTAATTTAAAGTAGAAATTTCAAGGTTCGTCAAATGGTGATTGTTTTTAATTATAGACTCAAGATATTCCCAAGGAAACTCAAAAATAAGTGTTTTGTACCTTTCACTATACATAGGGAGTTATTTAATGGCGTTGTGGATCTTGTAGGAGAATATAATATCCCTTTCATAGTTAATGGGTAAAGGTTTAATCATTAATCTAACTGTAAACCTATGGGTTTGTCAACAATACTTATGCTTGAAAACTAAACCTTCACTAAGCCTAACTAGGTAATTTAATCTCAGTACTTATTGGGAGTCAACCTATGGTCATATTTTTAAGTTTCATTTTTTTGAATAATAAGAAATATGCTAATTGTATCCTTGATAATAATCTTTTTATCCCGGATTTTATGGATTTTAGAACTTATAAGAAACTCTTTAGAATAATTTTTATTATCTCCAAAGACCCAAAGGAACTTTTTGTTAAGTAAAACTAAATCACAACTCCTTCAAAATAGAACTCTATTTTTTATATATTCTAATATTAATCTACTAGAATTTAATTTTCTCATATTTCAACTTTTAATAGTATAAAATCAGACTAACTTGAGGTAATTCACTTATGGAAAAAAGGAATATATCTTTTAATACACATGAGAGATAAAATCTTCCTCATTCAAGGGATTTTTTTTACAATTAATTACACTCTTATTGTTTCTCATTTTCTTTGATAAAATATATTTTTATATTCCTGAATTAAATTTCTATATATTGTATGAAGTGATGGTTGTGTTCTTATTGTTTTACAAACTTCTTTTGGAATCTAAAAATTTTTATATCATTAATTGTTGAAATTATGAAGTTGTATGCTTGTTTCATGGCATTTTTAAAACCTTTTAATATTTTATTTCTTATGAATGAACCATTTTTAATATATCTCATGATCACAATGATGTTTATATTTTAACTATTTAGAAATTATGTTTTGAAACTTTTGATTGTCTTTTTGGTTGTGGTTTTTTGGAAAACATGATTTTTTAGAATTCATGTGATCTTTGAAAATTTGTTAAAAACATTGAATGAACTAAAACTATTTTACATTTTTCTCTCACATTATAATTCATCCTTAGGAAAAAAAATTATTTTTAAGTATGGTTGAGCGGTATTTAATTGTTCTTAATTTTATTTCACAAATTTCCAAATGGAAGAAACTTCAATAAATTAAAAATAAAATATTTTAGAACATCGATTTTCATTATCACTGGTTGTTAATTTTCATTGAATTATTCAGATTTTTTCTAGTTATAATGTTTAATAGTTTCTATTTCAACATGGATTAAATATAGTAACATTATATTTATTTCTCCATAGATTCCTTTCCCTTTTATTCAATATTTGAGATAAATATTTAAAAACATAATTGGTTTTGAACTTTTTGATTTATTTTTAAACTCGTAAGTTGTGAATTTAAATATTCTATAAAATAAACACTTAATAAATGTGAACTTTTTATTATTTAATCTAAAAATAGTGGATGATTTAATTATGATTCATTTTAATTAATAAACTCACTCATCCATAAGTTGTTTCAAGTAATTATCTATGTTAAAATAAGTAATTTTGTGCACCGTATTGAAAAAAAAGTTTGGAAGAACATTTAAATTCAAGGTGAAGTTAGATTAAATATTTTTCAAAATTTTCAAGATAAATCATTTTTGTAAAACTATATACAAAATGTTTTCCAAACACTTTCTTTTTAAGAATATTAATCATTCATTTTACTCAAAAAATCAAATGGGGGAATTTTGTTTCCAGAAACACCTATTTATTTTCAATAATAAATATTCATTTTTGAGACAAATTATCTTCCATTGAACTTGATGAATTGAATTCTTGAGAAAAATAAATACTTAAAGTGTGGAGGGATTTGATGTGGATTATTTATAATATATTTTTGTGACATTATTTTAAAGAAAAAAAATATTTTTTTGATGGTGAAATGTTCTTTAATAGTCAATATTTATATTTCTTTATCATTTTATAATTGTATTTTTAATTTTTTGAATATTATGATAAAAAGTCATTTTGGTGATAAAATGATTAATTATTGTTTTCTTTACATTATATATGTTTTAATAAAATCTATTTTTGTTGATTTTAATGATATGGTAACTAAAATAATATTCTGAGATATTTTTTAATAAAAATTGGAGGTTGGAAGTAATTTTTTCAAGTTCTATATTTTTTTTATTCAGTATTAGAAAAAATTTATAAATTATTTTAAAGTTTATAATTCCTCCCTTTAATTCTATTTTTTAAGTTTTATTTTTCATATCGAAACGATAAATCTAAAAAATAATTTTTACTATTTTCAAAGGAACTGATATAGTTATGTCGATATTGTCTAGAAACTTTTTGAAGACATAATTTCAAGTGGACTACATAGAGTTGATTTTATCATCTATATAGAGTTCATTTTACGTTTCCAAATTTGACTAAAATTTCGTAAACATAGAGTTCACTCATCTTACGTAGATTTACCTGTTTAAAAATATTTGTTAAAATTGTATAAGTAGGGACAATAAAACCTTATGTCTATATGGTTTTTGAAAAGGATAAGGAAGTTTAATTTCCCATTTGGTGGATGGTTCATTTTGAGAACTAGGATTCATATCAATAGTATGAGAGTTAAAGAATCATATGAAAATTATTTTTGATAGTTGTTGAGGCCTTATATGTTCCTTGGATACTCTAGTGAGTCTCGATATTCATGATATGTTTTGAGAGTTTTTTGATTGTTTTGTCCAAGTTTCAGGCTTTTGTGTGCACAATTTAGGAGAAACCATGAAGCACACTATGTGTGAGGAGATTTCTAGTTATTATTTTAAAGATAATGTTTTTATAGAATTATTATTGTATAGTTTTGAGAAAGGAATATGTATTTCAGAGTGAACTATGTAGCTCGGTTTAGACTTGGGGCTTGGTCCATTGTTTTCAATTGGCTATAGAAAAACTAATAAAAATGTTGTAGATTTATACAGAGTCGATTTCTATGGTTAGTGCATGTCATGTTAAACCATGCAGCTTCACTAGGAAAAGAGAATCTTCTTATACAGTTCCTACCACATGAGCGATATTTGATCTGGAAAACTATGTAACCAAACCATTAGGGAATATTAAAAATGGATTTTTATGATTTTACCCCCTTCATGTTTTTAAGAGGATAACACCCATTTTCCACCCACTCCTTTATGTACATAGCCACTCCTCCCCCTCTTCCTCCCTCCATTAATCCCATTTATACTTGGGGTGGGATTCATTAGTGTTCAAGGTGAGATTAATTATTTTTTGTCCTTGGTTCTTATTTTCCATTATTTCCTTCTTGATATCACATCTATGGTTTAGGGGATTCATTTTAATTTGATCAAAGTATGGTAAAATGAGATGATTATGAGATGATTCCATGAGACATAGAGAGAGTATATCTTAAGATGGTATCAGTATTTTTGTTTATTGGAATTTTATTTATGTATGCCACTGTTTGGGTTTTTTGATGCTTTTTGGAATAATTAAATTAAATTGGATTTTGAATCAATATCATATATTAAGTATTTTTTTCAATTAGGTGTCAAGAGTACATTGTGGGACTCCCACATGCTTTTGATTCTATTTTCGATGCAATGAGGATGCAGTGTGAGATTTCCGGCACTATACCTAATCGAATTAAATTTGTAAAAAAAATTAAAAATCATTAAAAGGAATAGGATAATTAATTATAAATGTTTTATAATTAATTATTTATTGTGTTCTAATTGGTTAGGGATTCAAAATGATGGGTCAATTTCAAATGGACTAGGATTATCATAGGTAGTGAGTTATCTGGTTGTGATATAAAAGAAAAGTGTGTTTATAATTGAGTTAGGTGGCCTCTTGTAAATTACCTATGGAATTTATGCACGTTTTTATATGGAATGTTATATATGGTCGTTCCACCACTGGAGAGAGATAATTAATTTAATTAAATCTATTTATTAAATTCAATGTGTAGAATGATCAATCAAGGACTATGATTATCCCTTGAATGTTGGTGAATACACAACCACTTATTGTTGACACCTTAGTTATATATGTGTGACCTGACTTACATGGACCCCTTTGAGGGGTTTGATTGGTTGTAGAAGCACAGTGGGACTTAGTATAGGTTCCTTGTTGGCCTCTTATTGAAGTGATGATATGGGATGAGGATAAGTGTCCCAATCTGGCATTAGTAAACCCTTGGAATTCCATAAAGCATTTTGACTATTGAGATGGCCATATGGTGATCATTCTTCCACCACTGATATGTGATTACAAAGGTGGGTAGACCTTGGGTATTCTAATGAAAGGTCAGGTGTTTAGAACTACAATTTAATGAAATGGTAATTGATAAAGGACTTAAATCAAATCCCTTGTGAGTTTTTTATAGGATACTAGTGAGGCCTTGATGATACTTGATGATGTCCAAGGAGGTGATGCCTTTTGAATCATGGTGGTGACTTTGGAGATTAGCTTGTGACTGACGATCGTATGAGGAGTGTGCATGCTTTATGAGACCTAGGGTACCTAATTGGGCTACCCAATATAATTTTTAAACTAGATAGAAGGTTAATAAAGGGAAATTTGTAGTGATGATTTTGGGAGTCACCTTTTAACCCAAATCAATGTATTAAGCCTATTAAGGTTGTTATGATTATAGGTCAGAAACATTATAGGCCAACCTTGTTTATGTAAGATGGTATTGGGTATAATTAAGAACCTGATGATATGTTACAGGAGGATTTAATACCCTATGATATGTATTTACATACATGGAATATCTTTTACATGCTCTTTAGATATGTGGGTAGGGGACACAACCCCTTGAAAAGAGTTTGGTACTATAGACTTCCCTGATTAGGTGTCTGCTGCTAAGCATGTATATCAGGTGGGTCATACCCTAGTTTTTTATCTCATATATACTAGGTGGATAAGTTCCTAGGTGATAATATCATGTATACTAGGTGGTTCATAGCAATTATGTTTATCACATCATATATACTGAGTGGGTCATCCCCTAAGTGTTAATCTCATGTGTACCGAATGGGTCATCCTCCAGGTGTTTATATTCTATATATTGGTGTATTTCATCTATATAGTTTGTATATCAAATATGCCAAGGTGATTCAAAACCTAGTGTTGTTAAATTATTTGGCATGATTACACAATATTCTCATAGACACATCAACACTGGATGAAGCAGGTTAGTGTTGGTCAGGGTTTTATGGTAGAACCTAAAGAATGATGGTGGCTATTTATTTATGATTATACATTTTTTTCTAATTTGGGTATATCACATGTATACGCATGTGTTTATTGGTTATATATGGGACTAAATAATCAGTTCCCTACTGAGTTTTACTCAAACCCTTCTGGGCAGCTATAGAACTTGGGTGCCTGAGAGGACTTCGCCCACTTATAGATTCGGGAAGGGAAGAGGCATGGGATTGGATTGTTCAACTAATATGAATTGAGGATTTGGGATATATTATATACTATTGAACTTTTTTCTTCTTTTTATATATACTCTATATATGTGGCTAGCTCGATGGGTGGATATATGTCTGTATAACTAGTTACTTCCACATTTCAGGTATTATTACTTATTATATTTATTGATTTTATATACTCTCGTGGATGTTTATTATTTTGAATGATTTTTTATCTATTTATTTTTTATTTCTCACTATGTTATGGGGATATAGTCTCCCCATGGTACTTCCTTAGACCTCACAGCTATGAAGCAGCCTCTAGCATATAGGGAGGAACGCTTGAGGTCCCATGGTGACTCGATCTGGTTTCTATATAGTGAATCAGGTTGAGGATATTGATATCATATCAAATGTTACTGATATCAAAAATATATCAAATTATCTTTTTTATTACACTATTTTGTGATATGACAGACTATATATGTAGGGATGTATCAAATCTTGTGATGGAACCTGAACTGGTGAATTGAAAATATAAGGACATGATCCTTATTCAACCCATAATTACATTTTTTTAAAATAATTCATGTTATTTCCTTCCTGAAGATATTTTTCAGGTTTAGAGTTTTAGATAATTATGTCATATATCTTATGTAACAAACACATACATTATAAAGTAGACACTTCCCCTTGGTATCCATTTTTTCCAGAATAAAAAACTTTTAAAAAGAAATGCATTTTATTTTCTAGAAAAATACTCTTGATTTTCTAATTGACTCCATCATTTTTATTACTCATCCTTAAACTTTGAATAAAGTATTTCAAAACATGGGATGAGAAGAAAAATAATAATAAGGGACATAAAAAAAATAAAACCATGTCAGCCCATTTCAAAACCATGAGATCATATAAGGGAGTTTTACATTAATATAATTACTTTGAACTCAAATAATGTAACACCCCATGATTTGAAGAAATATTTCCTTTCAAATACATTTAATTTCTTTGATAGCTTGCATTACATTCAACACTGATTTTTAACAAAACATAATATAGTATATTATTATAACCAAGCTGCTAAATTAGTTGTTAGGAATAAAAATAACTAAATTATCAACAAATAATATGGTTTAAACATGTATAAAATAAATTATTTGGCTATAAATTGATTAGAAATTAAAATAAAAACATTTGAAAGTAAAATAAATGTTTTTTTGAGAAAATTTTCTTTATGTGTGAAAAGTATTTTTATCATGATATTTTAGATTAATCATTGTTAGTGAATGATTTTCAAGAAATTTATATATATTATATATTTAATAAAAATTTATTATTTATCTAATATTTTCCAAGGAATGGAATAAGAATAAATCTAGTTTTATGCTTAAAATTGTATTTTTTCTAAAAAGAGATTTCGTCTCATTTTATACACATATTTTAAAAGTAATTTTTAAAATTTCATAAAATTATTTTGTAAATATTAAATTAATTTTTTGAATCATAATTTCAAAATTTTCTTAGAGATAATTTTTGATAATTTTCTAAAAAGATAAATATTTTTCAATGAATAGTGAAAAATACTAATAATTATTAAAAACGGCATTTTCATTTAAAGAATTTGAAAAGTTATATCATGTTTTAAAATGTTTTAAATGTAAAACTAGTTATATAATATTATTATTAGTATAATTTCATTTATTGGAATCAAGTTAATGTTTAATTTAGATATAAAAACTTTTTCTTCGGAAAACCACTTTTTCATCACCTCTGATGGTTTAATTTTAAAATAATGTTTTTCATTTTAGAAATTAAATCTGGTACAATTTGTTTTATATTGGAATCAGAATAGTTAATATTAGTTAATAAATCCTACATAATTTTCATTTATAATAAATAGTAGAAACAAAAAAGATTAATTATCATGGTTAAAGTTAAAATGGATTTACCTGTGGGGTAAACTAAAAAGATAAGGGTTAGAATGACCTAAAAACATGTCTAAATACTATTTTATGAATATATTTCGACCTTATATAATATAATTGTATATAATTATCCATTTTGAGCCTTTTTTCTAATAAAGTGACATAAAATCATTCGATAACTTTGAAAAATTACAAGTGTGTCGCTAACCTCAACTATATAAGGGAGCCCCTTTCCCTTTACTCTTAACACTTAAAAAATAATTTTTTCCATCTAATAAATATAAAAATACCCTTCTTAATTCCATAAAAATTTATTTAATTCCTTAATTTTATTAATAGACCATCATAATAAGTCTTTAGGTATAACCCTAAAGAGGTTCTTCGAAGAAGATGTATAGTTATTAACCATGCATTTTTTGTTTTATTTCATCTTCTACCTCATTCAATTATTCATAAACTATGATTTTATAATATAATACTCATATCCCTTATACTAGTATTTTTTTCTTACTTTCAGAACCTTTATCTATATCCTCTTTCATAAAATTGGAAATGAAACAATGGAATGTATGTGAGGTGGACTACCGCCATGCAAACTGGTGTAATTCATTTTCCATCATCACGTCTCATTGATGGATATAATGATTAATTTAAAGTATATATATAGTTTTTATGAAAAAATTAAACTTTTGGAATTATAATATCACATCTAATTTCTTACCTTCCTATCCTTTGGAAAGTGATAACGTCACTCATGAATATATGTAGACTACCACCTCCACGAAGCAATGTGATAAATTTTTCATTTTAATTTTCCTAGATGGTAATAAGGAAAAAATATTGATTATATATGATATAAAATTCATTCAATAAAGTTGAATTAATATATTAATTCGTTTTATTTAATCTATCGAGAAAATGGAAATAGTGTTAATGTGTACATATGGCATACCATCTTAATGAATTTTGTAATTAATTTTCAAATATCTAACTTTTATGGATGAAAATAAATATATATATAATGAATATATATGATATTTATATCATGATTAATATTTTTGACATTAAAGAACCATAATAAAATTACTGGTACCAAAACTATTGAAACAGAATATACTTTAAAATAAAGCAGATAACACCTAGAAAAATGTTCTAAATAAATAAATGTTAATAAATAGGTGATAAAAGGGTTATATGTAATAATACTTGGTATGATATATATTATTATGGTTTTTTAATACATTTATAATAAACCTAAATTTATTATATAGTATTTCATAATGTGTACGAATAAATTCAAGACTTCTAGTAAGGTATTATCATCTCACTTTTCATTCTGTGTGACACATGTTGTATTCCCCCACTTATTTGTTTTATGTGGTGTATATTGTAATGACCTGAAATTTTGATAAAATTATTTTTCCCAAATTTTTGTGTTATTTTATTTTATACTCAACAAAACTATTTCATTTAATAAAATGAGTATAATTAAAATAAGACCGTTGGGTTTTGACTGTTATATGACTATTGGTCAATATGACCATTGGAAACTAAATGTTGTGATTATTGTCTATAAATAAAAGTGATATTGATTAATTAATATAGAAAGAAGATTAAATGGCCCCACATAGTAGTCTTGGGACGATTGAAGCCCATCTGACGGAACATTGGAAGGAGGTAGCACCTTTGGGCTTTGCTCTGGACCAAACCCAAGCCGAACATCATCGTGTAAAGCTGGAATGGAATCCCCTTCGTGAGAAGTTCAAGTTAATGGAAATCACTACTCGGGCAATGTTTCCTGATTTGCCCTAACATTCTATCACCCTATCAAACCTTACTCTTAGGTCCTATTCTGGTGTTATACGGGGCTATGTAACGAGACCGTAATTTCCTTGTGTAATCCATTGATTTAAATAAAAATTTTGATGTCTTCTTATGGTTAAGTTTTTGAATTTTCAAATTTCCAGATAAATATAGTATGCATATTATTAATTAATTCTAGAAAAATTATATTTTAAAATATTTATTTAAACCTTAAATAATTAATAATGTGTCATGATTTTTGAAAAATGTTCTTCTATAGCTATGTTCAATATGAAATTTAGAATCTAATAAGATCAACTTATTTTTTGGTGAATAGTAAATTATGAATAGTGATTTCATGCTTGTGATTAGTAATGTAAAAAATTATATTAGTTAACTTCACTTAATAAAGTAATAATATAATTTAGTCACCTTGATTAAGTAATGTGATTAAATAAAATAGGTTAATAATTGTTTTAGAAATTTTTGGTTAAGTATTAGTTTTTTCAGGTGAATAGTGTTTATTATTTAAAAATTTAATTAAAAATATTTAGAAAATTATTTTCATAAAATGGATTTCATTTTTGAAATCAGAGCATCGATATCTGGTTAAGGTGAATTTTCGGTATTTTTCTGAAACAGTTGAATTTTTAGTGAATAGTGAAAATACAGATTTTGAGTTTCTGGTGTTTAATGACATCATTAAGGATGTAATAATTATGAAATAATTCTGGTAGACTTTTGAATAGTAAGATAAGGTATGAGGTGTCCCAAGTGAACAATATCATGTGAAAATACCATGGGAAATCCCATGGTTTTTCCATTACCACCAATGAGGTGTCCCTTGGCAATTAATGTTTTGTCCCCTCACTTCTCCCATAAATACAAATACATTCCCTAATTAATTTCATTTAAAAATCCTCTCAAATGAATTTCCTGTCTACTTACCTCACAATGAGTCCTCCCAAGGTTCCCTTGAACCTCCCAAGGTCCTGACCTTTAAGCTTTCGAAGTTACTCTTCAAGGTAAGAGATCCTTTCACCCTCCTCTTTTAAGTCATAAATTCCTTTATGTTGTGTCATCTAGTTTCCATCTCTTTATGTTGAGGGTATGTTCTTATATGTTATTATTACTGTCCTTTTCATGTCCAAATGATGAGAGACCCTTTATTCTCCCATAAATTTTTTTGGTGTTTTTAAGTGACGTCGTTAGGCTGCTGAATTTTTTGTAAAAGGAATCACATCTTCTCTTTTCTTTTATGTTTCCTTTTCATGTGGTATGTCATTAAAATTTACATAACATGTTCTTATCTCCATTTTATTCAGTATTTATATTTTATTATAAGTTATTTATGAGTGGGTTACTCCTGTACCCTCTCTTTTTATTATTTTCTAAAGCCAGTTATATAGCTGTTGTGGTGCATAAATTTCGTCCCAAAATTTCTATCTATTTTTCTCAAGAAATTCTCTTTTTTTTATTTATGTAATTACCCAGACCTATTTCGATTCTATGTGTGTTCATAAATATATAAATATTATATATTTTAGTTTTTAATTTACATACATATAACCCAAACTCCCTTTCCATGGGTTATAAATGATATAATGATCTTATTTTTAAGCTCTTTTAAACGTCACGATTTTGACATGAAACCCATTTATTTGATTCTATTTGTGTTATTTATGAAATGTTTGATTATGATTTATGTGGATCACATGAAATTAAAGACATATTAAGGGTTTTCCCTAATAGTGCTCCAATGCATTGGGTGAAGAATTATTCTCTAGAGATGACAATTTTTACGATACCTTGGTGAATAACCTAGGTAATTTTTATGACACCTTGGGGATGGACCTTGGTGATATGTTCATGAATGTATAAATGAAATGTTGTAGCCACATATTGAAGTTATGTTCCATGTTCTTTTCTTTATGATATGTCTATTTTTCCTTTGATGTCTGTCTCCAAGATATGAGATGAAGTAAATGTACATAAGATGAACCTATGATGAAGCATTAAAAGTGTTTTAGAAGAATGTTTTATATTGTTTTCATGTATTATGTTCCTGATTTCCAGGACACTATACTTTAAAGATCCTCTGTATGTAAAATTTAATGAAATGTTATGTAATAAAAAGGTGGGATGCCATAGTTGGTATCAAAGGATAGTTTAGTTATTTATGGAAATTAGGATATGAAAAATTTAGGAAGAACCATATAGAAAGGTTTAAATATAGTAAATCTTCCTAGTATTTTGGTGAGTATTGAGTAAGTGGTTTATCAAGAAAATACATCCCTGTCTGGATACGAGCAGGTAGAGGTGGCTCTGGCACAGATATACATAGGGGTAAACCTGAAAACACCACATTGAGCTAGAATCAAACGAGAACTAGTACACAACAATGGTCCTTACTTCACTCATGGTTACGACACTCCCGGGGGATATGTTTGTTTAATCGAAAGCTCTTTATAAATCATTATGAAGGAATTATAGAAAAACTAATTGTCTAAGCATGATGTTTTAAGACATAATTTCTTTTAGTTAAAAGATTCGTAAATGAAATAAGTTTCTCAAGAAGGATTTATTCTTTTAGAAAATGTCTTCATTATCTAAGAATACATTGATGTATTTCCTGAGGAGTTACCCAAACCTCCCTCAGAAATAGAGGTTGAGTTCTCCATTGAACTCTTACCTGGATCTTATCTAATGTCAAAGACCCCCTATAGGATGGAAAATGTGGAGCTAGAGGAATTAAATAAACAAATACAAGATATTTTGGAGAATGTTTTTATCCAACCAAGTGTGCCTCTTTAGGGAGCACCATTTCTCTTTGGGAAGAAGAAGGATGGATCGATGCAGCTATGAATTGATTATAGAGAACTGAATCAGATCATAGTGAAGAACAAATACTCTCTTCCAAGAATTGATGACTTATTTGACCAACTTCATGGGGATCAATTCTTCTCTAAAATTGATCTTCATTCTAGTTATCATCAATTGATGGTTAAGAATGATGATATTCCAAAAACTACCTTCCAATAAAGATATGGGCATTATGAGTTTGTTGTTAGGCCCTTCGGACTGACTAATGCACCTGCTATTTTTATAGATCAAGAATAACTTGATTTTGGAAACTTATGTTTTATCAAATGGATATCCTTTTTATAGGAAAATGTTTTGGTGATTAAATGATATAGGTTATTTTGGATGATGTTTTCTCTTTTGGAGTACTATATGCCTAAGGGAAATTAAATACTACAAGATTTAAATTGAGGAGGAATGGTTGAATTTTTTTTCTAGGAATTTATGTATTTATTGTTTATATATAGTGATTTGGGTTATTTCTAGAAAATAATGAACCTAGCATAGAGAATATGTGAATAGGTTAATTACACTTTAGTATGAGACTTTAAATGTAGTCAATGTTATTTGGAGATAAATGTTATGTTTTATTGGGGAAGACTATGTGATTAAATCCTTCCAAGTTTTTGGTTCTAATCTTAGTTTGGATTATTCTGAGGAATTTTAAGGATGATTGTGTATTGAATGTTCTTTCTGGATCTTTGGGTACTTTGATTAAATTTCCGAGATTAATAGTCACATTTATTTTTATAAAGGGTTATCCTTTTTGGGGATTATATGATCTCGTACTAACCATTTTAGTTTTATTTGATGAATAAAGATAAGGGAAAAATATAGTTATTCTTTTTAGGATTATGTGATTCTCTAGAAGATGATTCTTGTGCTTTTGATGAGACCAAGTCTTATAGAATGCTCATTGTTTATAGAAAAGATTAGTCTTGGTGGAAAATTATTAAGTGATGAAACTCTACCTGAAGGTAAGTATATTTCCATAGGTTTTTATTCTATGTAGTAAATTAAATCCTTAAAATTATTAAAAGGAACATAAAACAAAAACATTAGTGGTTTAATTTTCCAACTGGGTAATCAATGACCGTTTAACATATCTTAAGTTTGTGATATTCTTGTGGTTAATTTTCTCCTAATCATGTTTTTTATCACTCTACATCAGAACTTGACCCTTTGTTTTCTCTTCCATATCCATGTTTTCCTACAAGGAATCCTAGTATGGGTTAACTCAGGTGACCTTTGTACATCCCTTTCTTTCTTTTAAAGTAAAATTTTTACTGACTATTTTTCTAATGTGGGACTTTCAACAAAAATTTCCAAGACCAATTTTAATATTGCGAGGACGTAATTTCTTAAGGGGTGAAGAATGTAACAACCTGAAATTTTGAATAAATTTGATTCCTAACTTTGTGTGTTATTTTATTTTATACTCAACAAAACTATTTCATTTAATAAAATGAGTATAATTAAAATAAGTCTGTTGGGTTTCGACTATTATATGATTGTTGGTCAATATGATCGTTGGAAACGAAATGTTATGATTATTGTATATAAATACAAGTGATCTTGATTAATTAATATATAAATATGATTTGATGGCCCCATCTAGTAGCCTCGGGCCGATCAAAGCCCATCTGACGGAACTCGGGAAGGAGGTAGCACCTTTGGGATTTTCTCTGGTCCAAACCCAAGCCAAAATTCATCATGTGAAGCTGGAACAGAATCTTCTTCATGAGAAGTTCAAGCTGGTAGAAATCACTACTCGGGAAATGTTGGCCGAGCCGCCCCAATATTCTATCACCCTAGCACACCTTACTCTTTGGTCTTATACTGGTGTTATAAGGGGATATGTAACGAGACTATAACTGCCTTGTGTAATCCTTTGATTTAAATAAAAATTGTGATGACTTTTTATGGTGAAGTTTGTGAATTTTCAAATGTCCGGATAAATATGGTATGCATATTATTAATAAATTCTAGAAAAAGGATATTTATAATAATTATATAAACCTTAAATAATTAATAATGTGTAATGATTTTTAAAAAATGGTGTTTTATAGCTGTGTTCAGTATGAAATTTAGAGTCTAATAAGATCAACTTAATTTTTGTTGAATAGTAAATTATGAATTGTGATTTAATTCTTATGATTAGTAATTTGACAAAATTGATTAAATAACGTCAGTTAAGAAAGTATTAATATAATTTAGGCACCTTGATTAAGTAATGTGATACAATAAAATAGGTAAATAACTGTTTCAGAAATTATTGGTTAAGGATTAGTTTTTTTGGGTGAATAGTGTTTTTTATTTAAAAATTAAATTAAAAATATTTAGAAAATTATTTTCATAAAATGGATTTCATTTTTGAAATCATAGAATCGATATTTGGTTTAGGTGAATTTTTGGGATTTTTCTGAAACAGTTGAATTTTTAGTGAATAGTATTTTTATTTAAAAATTAAATTAAAAATATTTAAAAAATTATTTTCATAAAGTTGTGTTCATTTTTGAAATCAGAGCATCGATATTTGGTTAAGGTGAATTATTTGGATTTTTCTGAAAAAGTTGAATTTTCAGTGAATAGTGAAAATACAGTTTTTGAGTTTCTGGTGTTTAATGACATCATTAAGGATGAAATAATTATGAAATAATTCTGGTCAGATTATGAATAGTAATATAAGGTATGAGGTTTCCCAAGTGGCCGATACCATGGGAAAATACCATGGTCAAGCCCATGGTCTTGCCAATACCACCGATGAGGTGTCCCTTGGCAATTAATGCTTTGTCCCCTCACTTCTCCAATAAATACCAAGTCATTCCCTCATTCATTTCATTTAAAAATCCTCCCAAATGAATTTATAGTCTCTTTACCTCCCAAGTAGTCCTCCTAAGGTTCCCTTATGCCTCCCAAGGTCCCGACCGTCATGATTTCGAAGTTCCTCTTCAAGGTAAGAGATCATTTCACCCTCCTCTTTTAAGTCATAAATTCCTTTTTGTTGTGTCTTATAGTTTCCACCTATTTATGTTTAGGGTATGTTATTATATGTTCTTATTACTTTCATTTTAATGTATAAATTATGATAGACCCTTTCTTATCCCATCAATTTTTTTTCTTAATTTTTATGTGATGTCGTTAGGCTGCTGAATTTTTTGTACAAGGAATCACATCTTCTCTTTTATTTCATGTTTCCTTTTCATGTGTTATGTCATTAAAATTTCCATACAATGTTATTATATTCATGTTATTTTATATTTATACTATATTATAAGTTATTTATGAGTGGTTTACTCCGATTCCCTCTCTTTTTATTATTTTCTAAAGCCATGTTATATTGTCGTTATGCTGCAGAAATTTTGTCTCAAAATTTCTATCTCTTTCTTTCAAGAAATTTTCTTATTTTATTTATGTGAATACCCAGACCTATTTCGTTTCTATGGGTGTTCATAAATATATAAATATTATATATTTGATTCTATAATTGACATACATATAACCTCGACTCCCTTTCCATGGGTTATAAATGATATAATGATCTTATTTTTAAGCTCTTTTTAAACGTCATGATTTTGACATGAAACCCATTTATTTGATTCCATTTGGGTTATTTATGAAATGTTTGATTATGATCTATGTGGATCACATTAAAGTAAAGAAATATTAAGGGTTTGACCTGATATCACTCCAACGCATTGGGTAAATAATTAATCTCTAAAGATGACAAGTTTTACGATACCTTGGTGAATAACCTTGGTAATTTTAATGACACCTTGGGGATAGACCTTGGTGGTATGTTCATGAATGTCTAAATAAAATGTTGTAGCCTCATATTCAAGTTATGTTCCATGTTTTTTTCTCTATTATATTCCTATTCTTACATTTATCATGACATTATGTTTTTATTCAAGTTCTTATTAATATCACAAGTACATTGATTCCCTTATTTACCCTTACTGGGCCTTCTGCTCACCCTTTCCTTCGATGTCTATCTACAAGATTTGAGATGCAATAAATTTACATATGATGAACCTATGACTTAGCTTTAAAAGTGGTTTAGAATAATTTTGTATGTTTTTTCATGTATTATGCTCCTGATTTCCATGACACTAGACTTTAAAGATCCTCAGTATGTAAAATGTAATGAAATGTTATGTAATAAAAAGGTGGGATACCATATATATTATACCCATGAATGTATTTTATGATTATTATTATAAATAGTTATAGTGATTTTTATATCCATATAATATTCTTTACTTTCTGGGGATTATTATTAAAAACTTCAGAAACTCATAATGGTTTTATGTTATAATCTCATTTTATTTATTGGGGTTGTTTATGATTATGCTTCCAATGAAGAAAATTCATGATATCCCTCTCAAAAATCTCAATATTTTTTTATCATGTGGTTGTTTTTATAAATTTCATGTTTTCCTTTATTTTTCCTCTCTATATGTACTCAATAATCTAAATTGACATTTTTAAGGAAAACTGGCTATATTTCTCTCTTCAGATGAAAATAACTTTTCTTCCATATCTATATTTTCTAAAAATGTTTTCAATATTGTTTTTAATATTACTATATGATTTATTAAATAAATTTTACCCATGTTTTAATTTTTTAAAAATTATTTTAATGAAATATTCTTATCATTTTCTGAGCGAGGTACCTTTGATTTTTTACCAAAAAAGTGAAGGGAATATTTATTTAACATATACAAAATGTATGGAATTTTCCACCATTATTAACACTCAATGCTTTGAATATTCCCTTACAAGTATACAAGTTTCTTTATAAATAAATTTTTTTAAATATTTAGGAAATTTTTATATTTTAAATATGTTATTTCATAGTGAAAAGGGTATTTTTCTTAATATTGTGTTTAATGATCTTCTAATGGTATTTCTATTCATCGATGAAAAAAAACACTTTATTATACATATGATATACTGGGGATATTATCCAATCATACCATCCCTATTATTTATCTGGATGGTTTATTGTTATTATGAAATTTTTTTATGAAACTCATTTCTTTTCCTTAAGTTATTCTGAGATAAAATGTTTATAAAATCTATTTTTTATTCACAGGTTATGATATGATGAATGATTTTGTGGCACACATATGTATGATTTTTATTATGTGATATATGGTATTAGAATTATATATCCCTCTAATGCATTGGGTAATGATTGATTTTCTATGATATAAAATGGTATAAGGGAGGTTATACTAAGCCCGAAAAAAAAGGGTACACTATGGATTATCCCAAGCATGAAAAAAGGACATAGGGGGTTATACCAAGCCCAAAAGAGGGTACACGGGAGTTTATCCCATGCCTGATGTAGGTACATAGGTGTTTATCCCAAGACTATCCTATTAAGAATTTCTTTGTGGGAAGCATTGATATAATATTGTCTATGATTATGTGTTTGCCATAAATTTATGTCCCATGATAATGTTATTCTCTCATGGATAATATTGTTCGATTCATTTCTGATTTATATCTTACGAACTTCCAATATTTATTCCATTACTCCTGATTATGATCTTTGATATAAAGGGAATGGATTTAAAATTTTAATATCATGTTCTCATACACTTATTCTCATGTTATACTTAGGAGATCATTGATATCTCCCTTTTTTACCCTTACTAGGAATATTAGCTCACCCTTTATTATATTTCATTCCCCATGTTATAAAGAAAGGTATTTTATATGATATATTTAATAAGGGTAATAATTATAAAGATATTAGTTGATGATAATATAGTTCACTTATAATCATGTTGTTCATGTGTCTAATTTTACATATTATCATACTTTTATTCTCATGTTATGCTTAGGTGATCATTGATATCTCCCTTGTTTACCCTTATTATGCATTTGAGGTCACCATTTCTTATGTTTCCTTTCCCCATGTTATAAATAAAGGTATTTTGTATGATATTATTAAGAAGGATTCTAACTATAAAGAACCTATTAGGAGATGATGTAGTTAACTTATGAACCAATTGTTCATGTGTCCATGCTTCCAAATATAATATACCTTTATGATTTTTTTTTCATGGATGGTTATTTAATGTAATGAATATTCATCTATTGATAAGTGATATCTATGTATGAGAAGTATGGGTCACTATAAATAAACATTTACTTACACATAAAACCATATTAACATCATAAATTTTTTCATAAAACACTTTATAATAAAACATAAAAGTAAAATAATAATCATGAGGGTTTCTTAGAAAAAATGAGAACCCATGAATTTCACATCTTAAAAAGATACCTTTTTACCCATAGAGGGAATAATCATTCCTTTAAACAAAAGATAATTATATTAACATATGAAATCAAAATATTTCCATGAAAACTAATTATAAATCATAAAAAATCATTTAAGTTCCTTGGGAAATCATCTTCATAGAACCCTTATAAGAACCCTTATTAATGGATAACCTACCGGTTAATTAAAACATACTTCTGTAGAGAACATAATCATTTACCAATGCATTGGAGAGATATATTAGTCTCACCCATCATCATAAAAAATTTCCAAGGATCATTAAATTGATTTAAAATATAAAATTTATCCTTTTTATCATCAAACTCATCGAAATATACTTTTTAACTCGTAATAAAAACATTTTTTGGTATTGATATTTCCTTTTTCCTTAAAACACTATTTTCAAAATTAAAATACCCATAAAAAGGAATTCGGGTTTTTTTTAAAAAATAATCTTGTAATAGAATCCAAACATAAAATTATATTTATAGTGGAAAGAAAAGTTTTCAGCATCATATACGTTAAAATAGAACACTTCTTTCTCCTTTTGAAAATAAATTCAAAACGTGCTGTATAAAATACATAAAAATATTTATTTAGAAAACCTTTGAAATAAAGTTAAAAGAGACATAAAACTTCATCTATAATTTTTTTATTTAAATGTTAATAAATTAATAAAAATTATTTTCAAAATATGTACATTTTAGAAAATTATTTATAAAATAAATCATTAAATCATTTAAAATGAGTTTTTAAGGTAAAATGTCCCTTACATCGAGTCCAACGTTTAAAATTCATTATTTAACTTCATAAATAAAAAACAAATCATAATTATTTAAATTATAAATAAACTTTTAAAATTTTATTAATTATTTTTTTCAAATTATATCCATGTTATAATTTATTACTTATTTGATAAAGTTTTTGTCAACTGTTTTGAGGATGTTCGGTTCATAAGTCCAAAATGACATTGGTAAGTCAAATTTGGTCAAATGGGTTATGATTATATAATTTCCAGAATATTAATAATGTTATAATTTTAATTTTTTTACATTAATTATTATTTTATAACCGAATATGAATGATGATTATTAAAAATTAATTATGTTACAATCATGGAGATGGTAGGTCGTACTTACGCATGACTAATGTTTCAATTTTTCAACGAACATAAGAGAAAGAAGTTAGGTATAATTTTATCTTTCTAAAATTATTATTGTACTAGAAATATAATATTATTTACTTAAATTCACTAATATATAAAATCCATATGATGCAATTATATGAAATAAAATTCATTGGTTTGTGAGGTGGTAGTCCGCACGTACACAAAAGTGATGTTTTTATTTTTTTTTAGGATGTTGAGTAGATAAAAAAAGAATTACTATATAAACAAAATAATATTAAATTGTATTTAATATAATTATTTTATTATTTCATCATTCATGAAGAATAGTTTAATGAGGTATATGAAGAAATAAAATAAAAGAGCTCAGTTAAGAACTATACTTCTTTTTCGGACAACCACCCCAGTTTTATACATAAATCATTCCTACGATTTTATTATCTGAAACAAAGACCTCTAGGAAATGTTAAATGATGTTATTAGAGTATTTTTGAATGTATAGGACGATATAATAGGATCATGAAGTGTAGAAAAAATAGGATAGATGGTGTCCTTATATAAGTGGGGAAGAGGCACACTTGAAATTTTTCAAAAGATTAAAATATATTAATATCTTACTCAATAAAAATGGCTTGAAAACTAATCATTTTATAATAATATATAATATAATGTTTAAATATATCCATAAAATTTTATTTATACAAGTATTAGGTCATTTTAATCCTATTCATTTTAGTTCTCAACCTTTAAACTCATTTTAACTCTTACCACAGTAACTGAAATTTTAATCAAAGTTAATATTTATAGTGAGAAAACATAATAGTGTAATAATTGGCAAATTTGGATATTAGGATTCAAAATATTGAGTATATTTTATAAAATACAATTTAAATTAGTGAAGTAAATTAGTTTTAAAATAATCCTGACAAATACGATGAAAAATAGTTTTTCAAAGAAATTCCTTTTATGAAGAAAAAAAATGTTTTTATACCAAATTCAAGTGTAATGTTAATTATAATTACATTTATTGGATTATTTTTAATTAAAAGTGACTAATTTAATTTTTAAAATAATAAAAAATATAATTTTACTATGAAAATACATGAAAATGAAATACAAATTTCTTAAAAATCGGTATTTTCTTTTATTTACCCAAAAATAAACTTTTTAGAAAATTATAAAAAATCACTCTAAGATAATTTTTTATTTTTGAATCAAAAAATATATTATCTTTTGATATTCAAATTATTTAATTTGAAAATTAATATTTTAAATAATACCTTATACATATAAAAAAAATTGTAAGAATAAAACTATTTCCTTTTTGATTGAAAATATACTAAATATTATTATACTGAATATAACTTTATAAAACATAATTAATGAATATTAATAATAATAATTCATGAAATTTATTTAACATTAAAATTACTTAGGTTTTTATATTGAACACTTTTTCATGGATGTACAGGTTACCGGGGATATGGGATTGATGTTCTTGGTATGTTCTTTTACTGTTGTATGATTTCACTTTGAGTGATGTACATGAGGTTTTGGGGTTTATGATTTATTAGAGATATGGATATTGAAACCTAGTGGTTACAAGAATATCATGTATCATATATGGACCAAATTATTCATATAACATTTTCCTAACTATTTTTTATTTCATTGATGATGGGTTCAGCTATTTAAAGTGTCAAAAACAACTTATATAGTGTCTTCACATATAAGTTCTTGATGGAATTATACTTAGCTGGATCACCGTGTATATTTTTTCAGATGAAAGTACATGTGGATATATGTTGGGATTCTTCTTAATGATGATTGTGTATTCCATTTTTCATGAGAGGTGTGGTGGCCTTTAGTAGGTTGATACGGGCTTTAGATTCCCTGATGATGGTTTCGATCAAGAAAATAGGTTAAGTTATTTAAGTTTCACCAATATCTTATACAAAGTTTTCCCATATATATTCTTGGTTGAATGTACATAACTGGACTATATGAATATGGTATACTCAATATGGTTCATCATCGAACAATGATATGATATATGAGTGGATGAGACTTAATCCTCTAGGGATTTGTAAGATGTGTAGATTCGTGGCGAGGGTGGGTGCCCTATAAATGGGTGGTAATTTTGGTATTTGATTATTATTATATTGATTTTAGAACCTAGGATTGGTGTGTTGGAATGATATTTTCGATGATATTTGATATGGGTTCACAGATGAAACTATGTGGGTTGTGATCTATGTGAGACCAGATTTATGGGCTAGATGAAAGAACATAGTAACCTTTGTGATGTGAATTGGGATTTTGGTGATCCGAGAATATGTGATATGTGAGGGTAACCCAAGAGAGTGGATACACTGGTCTTATGAGTGCTTTTAGGTTGTAATATTTTATTAGATTCTTATATTTGTGATTGATGTATGGGAGGTATTTTTAGATATGTTATACAACCATGAATAGATTCTTTGAGGATGATTAGTGTAGGCTGGGTAAGGATTGGAATTTGATTTGGACTAGGCATGAGTTACCCCAAGTATGTGAATACCCATATAAGGGTTTGATCAAGGGAACATGGTATATCTTGTAATTTTAATATGTGAATCACCTTGAGTGAGGATAACTCAGTATAGAGGTTGAATTTCAATGGTAGTATCAGTCAAGCGCCTAGCCATATTGATCTTGATGCATTTTCAAGAGCATGGAAATAGTAATGATATATTCTCATATTTGGGAATAAATCATGTGAGCTATGTGACCATGTGTTTAGCCTTAACATTTTTTATATTTTACTATTATTTTATGAGAGAATCATGGATGCTTATTCATTGATGGAACTGACATGTGGTGGGAATACAGTCAGTAAATTAATAAAGTGAACCAAGGTATGATGAGATTCAACTCATGATCATGTGTTGAGTCAAGTGAGTGGGTGGTATGGGAGCATAAAATTGTAACTTTCATATGATATCAAAGTAGTTTTCATAAGAAATGTTTGGATTTGTTGAGTTTTTAATCGATTAGCAGTCATCTACGAGCTTAGGACTAATGGGAATTTTGAATACCTGTCAATATATTTACCCAAAACATTGATGATAAAAATAAATCTCGATTCATAGTAAAGGATAAATTTGAGTTAAATAATGTGTCATGGGATTAATGATCAGATTTTGGTCCTTAACATGTATTTTTAAGTATATGTAGTGTGATATGTTGATAATAGATGAGCATCACTAAGGAGAAGTACATGTTTGAATTTCAAATCTATTTAGGTTGAACTTGTGGATAGTTATAATGGGAGCCTGATTGTGGGGTGTGAAAAAAATTTCATTTTAGGTCATGACAGTCATTTTAAATGATATTATGGTGGTTTCCGTGGATGAAATTCCTAGGATCTATAAATGGGTAGTGAACCATATTTTGTGTTTCATGTTAGTTCTCGGGTGTCAGGGAGACAACCACATTGAGTCCTATTTATTTTTAAATGGTTCATGGGTCATTGTGACTAGGAATTTGGCACAATATAGTGAAAATGTATGTACTCCCATAGATGTAAACATCCTAATGAACATAGGTATATGAACCTCGTGTTGTACGGGTCGTTAATGAGTGGGACAGATCAATGTATGGTCAATCTAGAATTGATTTTTCGAGTGTTGATGAATTCAATTTGTCAATTTCTATGGTACGTAACAGATTTGAAATTCATATTTGAAATTCAGATGTGAAATTAGAAAGAGTTATTATGTTGGCATCCAACTTGTGATTGTAATTAGGTGATCCAAGAATGATATGGATCATGAGTACTTAGATACTTGTAGTAAAAAATGATGGAGGATTTGGATGGTTGATGATTAGAACATGGAATATCACTAAGGGTTAGCTTCAACTTTGGTGTGCATTTTGGGTTGATCATGGGATGCCTTTGCGATTTATTTCATCGTTGTTGGGTAAATGGATAGCATGTGAGTGTCCAAAGTTGATTTTTTTTGGTAAAATTCCTCTATAGGAGGTCTGAATATTATTTTAGTGTGTGATTGGATATGGTGGTCTAGGAACCACATCTTTTACATCATTTTGGGAATTATGGGATCACATTTAGGATTTTCTAGGGCCTTTTATCAAAAAGAAATAAAATTTTTATTAGTGATTGGATGGTGTAAAATCATCCATTTCGATTTGGAATTTTGGTGAAAAGAGAATTATTTGATTTTGACTAATATTTAATATGTTTTCCGGTGAATTTTAATAGAAACTACATTGTACAGATCATCAGAGTGTTAGTGTTGCGTTTTTATCAGCGATTCTGATGGTGGGGAGCACTATGATTCGGAAGCAGTAATTATGAGTTGAAACATATAGTGGGAGTTCCATAGGTGTAAGGGTTAATTGTAAAATGACTCTTGGGTGTCTTAATATAGACAGAAACCATTTAGTGTTATCTTAATGCTTTGATTATAATGAAAAGAGGCATCTTGGGTATTGGTTCTTGGTGCACCCTGTATTTTGAGTTGTGATAAGGTAGTGTGTTCGGTGTTCAAGAATGGGGTTTGGCCTTTTTTATATTGAATTGATGAATGGTGTAGGTTAGTATTAATGTTCAAGAGGTAGATAATACTTCTTAGGGATTATAACTATTCTGGTGGGGAGGTTGTACAACCTTGTGTCCATACAGTGTTTGAAAATCATAATGAATTTGAATTTTTCATTTTTTGGATTGATCATTTTGATAAGTGTAATTATGATCAATAATATGGGAGTTTGAGCACCCTAAGATGATGTTTCAAGATAATGATTGGGGCCCAAGAGTTTCACCGGGTGATTAGGTGAGTCTTGGGAGATTCAAGTTTAGTTTCTAGAGTTTTTGGAGGATTTTTCATAGGGTTCATGGTTTAGTGTACATAGATTTTTTGAAATCATGCAACAGATTTCTAATGGAATAGACCTCCCTAATTAATTACTTTATGAAAATATATTTTTTGAGGTGTTCTGGTGGTCAAGGTGACTTATTCCAATACTTTTAAAAAAACCATCTTCTAATGGTATGTCCTCATGGTAGGTTTCTAATGGTAGGCCGCGAAGGTGAGTCATGATGGTGACTCATAATTGTGATTTGTAATGGTGAGTCAGAATTGATGAGTCACAATGGTGATTTAGAACCAATGAGTCATAACATTGGCTTCCATCGGTAGCTTGTACTGGTAGCTCACACTAGTATATCTCACTAGTAGATCGTCCAATGGTGACTTGCACTGATATCTTGCACCAGTATCTCATTGAATGATTCCTTTCCCTGATCACTCACACTAGTGACTCACACTGGTGACTCACCTAATAGTGATTCATTTCTAGCAGTTTTCTAATTTTATAATTTTTCTAGTTTCTTGTATTTTTTCCCCTTTAACGTTTTATTTGATGTAAAATGAATTTAAAACCTTATTTAATGGTTTTTGGAGCTGTTTTAAATAATATATATCTTCTAAAAACATAAATCTTCCTTTGAATTTTAAATCATGTGGTTTTGGTCAACATCTACCATTAATGGATTTTAAAACCTATTTCTCTCGTTTATTTAGGATCTAGCCTTTCTAAGGCCTAGATCTTCTTTCCCTTATGCACTTCTCATTCTCTTGATACTGACCATCCCCAAAACCTTCATTCCCCTGAGGAGTTGTGTGATTTTGTTGTATCCTTTGGGCCATGTTTTTCCCTATAGGATCTACCTACTATATTTTCACCCCCTGCTTTGGCGCAATAAGTAAGGGCTGATCACTTAATCTTCCAAGTAGGTTTTCCTTTATCTCTCTTTTATCTGTGCAACATGTGGGTTGGGTATATCAATGTTTCTTGAGAACATTGTCAAATTTTAATTAACAAAGATAATTAAACCATCAAAAATAAATCTTCATGGCCTAGGTAAAGTAACATATGATCATACAGTTTTATTGATATTTTGATAAATTTCCTGAATTTTATGGTATATATTCCTACATTAAATCATGGTCGTTGGTGGTCCTTGGTTGTGTATATAATGTTTATAAATTAATTTTTATCTACTTCTATTCAAAAATATATATGAAATTTTTTAACTATGTATATTCATATAAAATAAATGGATACCAAAAGATCAAACTATTTTTTTAAAACCCCTAAATTTATAGGTATAAATTGAATAAGTAATTCCATGGTAAATCTAAATATCCCTTTCCTTGATTCGTGCAGTGTTTTTTGTGTGTGTGGGATTATCATGATTTAGGTTGTAGTGGGGTTGTGGTCCTAACTTTGTGATGTGGTGTGGTTCTAGTGGTGTAATGGAATCTCGAGTTCAGAGAATGATTGATTGGGAAATCGATTGGAAGTGTTGTATAGAAGGGTTGTAATCGGGTTGTGCGGTTATGTGTTTCTGTGTGTAGTTATGAGTTGGGGGGTTTTCTCTGTTGAGATGATGGATTGGGTGGAATGAATTTGAATAATGATTATTTCATGGTTGGTATGTGTTCTTCTCTATTGATATCATTCCAAATGTTTCACCCCATGTCTAGGGTTTCTTTTAAGTTATGTCATTAATGGGTGTTAAACCGAGATAAATGTGAAGTGGGTAATTTTACCATGGTTCTTCTTCCTTACTGTGACTATTTTTGTTTGGATTGTTGTGTTTTGTATTTATTACTTTCATAGATAGTGATGGATTGAATAAATTAATTGTTTAATAAATAATGAGAATTTGTTAATTGAATTTTCTGGGGTAAGAATTGACTTTCTGTCTTATTATGTGGTTGTGCATTTAAAGGTAGCGGTAAAGGTGGTATTGTGATTTGGTTGATGGTTGAAAACTCATAGGTTAGGATTGAGTGTTTTGTATCATATATGTATACATTTTTAGTCATTTATATACTTACCCCACCCTAGTTGAGCACTATGTGTCGAATACACCCATCATTATGGGTGGGTTCTTTCCCAAACAACCTGGTGGGAGGATGGATGTTTGGACACCTGGTCTTCATTACTCCCTCATCTAGGTGGTGGTAGCCCTAGATTATTTGAGTAGGTGGTGGTTTGTGAGGTTCATGTGTGTGCCGGAAGGTTGTGTCTTCCTAAGTGTCTTCGAGATGAGATGAGTTGTGTTTTCACAGATGTCTTCAAAATGAGTTGTGTTGTGATTTCCCAACTTTTATTGTGATGTGATGTGGTGTGTGGCCTAGGTGTCTATGAGAAGGATGGGATGTGGTTGTGATGCCCAGGTGTGTGTGGGAGGGATGTGATGAGCTTCCTTTTCAATGGTGATAGGACTACTTGTGAGGCCCACTTGTGTGTGGGTGGGTCGTGAAGTGGTACATTCAGAAGAGGTGGTGCACCATGTTGTTTTCTTTTAGGGTCTGAGAGTGTCTAATATATGGAAAAGTTGTGTGGGGTAACCTATTATCGATGTACTTACTATAATACTTTACTTGACTTGTGTTACTTGGTGAGTGTTCCTTGGTGTGGTTGGGATAACTAGCATACCTTGATAGGTTCAAGTGGGTTCTACTATTTTCTCATCGGAGCAATAGTATTCTTCTCTCACATTTTCACAAGAGACTTTGGATTTTCATACTGAGTATTCTTGTATGATCACCCTATGTATCTAAATATATTTTTTGGTTTCCAAGAGGATTACATAGACCGCATTAGACTACAGTATCTTGAACTTTGGGATATTTTATGTGTCACTACTTAGCCTTGGTATTTGTATTTACTATGGAGTTTTCATTGTATTTTTAATAGTTTTATTTTAAATACAAATATGGGATGGTTTTGGATTTTTTATATATAAATAGTAATTGGAGTCATTTTTGGATAGACCATATTATCTCCTAGTCTTGTTTTCTTTAAAAAGTGAAATGCCTCCCATTTTGTAATATTGTATACCCTTGGTGTAATTCGCCACCCCGATGCCAACTGGATGTGGGACTCAGGGGTCATTATCTCTCTTTCATTATTGTTAGCTCAGGAGGGGCTTAATTTGATGGAGGGGTCCATGATATAATTGTATCATAGCTGTTGATTGATAGATAGGATGGAGTTTGGATTTAAGCACAACGAGGATCACATGGGTTGGTAGGGAAAAAATATCAGGAGATCTTGGTGTGTGACATTGGCCAAGGAAGACCAGTTAGGACATGGGATTTTAAGGCACCCCCATGATCTGATGTAAGGATTCTACACCTACAGAATGACCAAGTGAGGCTATAAATTTTATTGGTTAGAGACCCTAGGAAAGGTACATGCATCATAATGACTTGTTTTCCTGTCTGAATTGGGTTGTTTTGGGGAATTTTAAATCGATAGAAAAATTAGTTAAATGAGTTAAAATGAATATTGAATAAAATTTTATATTACCCGGGATTAGGAATACCTTGTTTAACTTTTTCAGCTATAGCACCCGGTCATTGTCCACGTGTGGATTGGGAAGTTGAGGCTCAACAGGTCGATCTAATTGATCAGTAGAGGGTTGATCTAGTGGAGGAGTAATGCTAGTGTCAGAGAATGTTAGGTGCTTTCTAAAGGAAATCCTTGGTAAAGTACGTGGGAAATGTTTCAGACAAGGATATGTAGAGATGGCTCAAGGAGTCTGAGATGACCTTTAGTTTGATCTGAGCTCCAATGGAGTATTGGGTTTCTTTGGTGGTGAGCTAGATGAGGGGATTTTCTCATTAGTGGTGGATGATATACCTAGGGGAGAAGAAGGATGTCAATGTTCTGTGGGTTGATTTTAATAAGGAGTTCAGAGTGTAATTCATTTCATCGACCATGAAGGCTGAGAAGAGGCAGAAAAGAGTATTTCAATATTGGAGATGGGGATTAAGTTCATAGATTTCCTTCATTTTTTTACAGATCTCTTTTCAGATGAGGATTCTCTTGTGAGACACCTAGAGGAGGCACTTCTTCCTTCTATCCATTATACAGTCACTCTCTTTACATTGTCGGTGTACTTAGAGGTTCAGAAGAAGGTAAAATTGATTGATAAGATGTGATCATGAGGAGTTCTTCCATGAGAGGGGATCCAATAGGGTTCTTTGAGAGGTAGTGTTACTAGCAATAGGTCTCAAGCGACATGGCCATCGAGGTTTTGACCAGTGGGGAGTCGACTTCAGTAGTTTCCATTTCAAACTTCTGGTCTTCATTCCTTTCCCATGGGCTTGAGGCAGATGTGTTTCTTTTTTCGGGTTCATGGACAACTTCAAAACTATTTAACAATGGTAGTTTGAGACCAGTATAGTGGAGGTGGAAAGGTTCATCACTAGCCTCAGCAGTAGCTGCCAGCTAGGTCGTTTTAGCAGTAGGGAAAGAATGATCATGCACCCCCAAGGGAATATATAGTAGGTAAAGGGAAACCTTAGGGTGTTCCTTAGGGACTTGACCGAAGCATGTTCAAGGAGGTATTCATCAGTATAGGGGTGGATGATTTGGGCATGGACATTTTCACATAGAGGATGTAACAATTCTGGTCGGACTATAGATCATTAGAGGTATGATCATCTTGTTTAGTACCCATTTTTATTATTATTTTCATTCAAGAGATTCCCACTCATTTTTTGCACCCAGTCTATCCCATGCTCTATGACTAGATATACAGAGGCTTTCCATGCCCTTGGTGTTGAGTACAATAGTTTGAGGTAAGAAAACATGTTTGATGTGTGTTGGGGATGTATACTGGTGATGGGACAACATCAATCCCATGGGGATCTCTTATTTCTACATATGAAACCATATGATGTAATTATTAGAATTTATTGGTTGTATTTGATACGTGCTATTCTTGAATTCTTCTGAAGAAGAGTCCTGCTTTCAGACATGGATGGTCGGTGTGTGGTTTTCATTGGTGAGTGGAGCTGTCAGGTGGGTAGTCGGCGTGTATAGCCTCTTCTTTCCTTTTTAGATGAGCTATCAGTGGTATTAGTTGACATTGTGATAGTGGAGGTTCCCAGAGCTTTAAGGGAGTTCCTTGATTTTTTCCCAAATGAGGTTTTGATGCTACCCCCTGGATGTGATGTTGAGTTTGGGATAGACCTACAGCCTAGTGCTTCTTCGGTTTTGATGACTCCTTATCGAATGTCACCTTATTAGTTGTGATAGTTAATGATTCAGATAGATGATCTAATGAAGAAGGAATTTATCTTTCTCAATGTGTCACCATGGGATGCTCTGGTGTTGTTTGAAAATAAAGAGGATGGCGGTCAGAGGTTGTGCATAGACTATAAGAGGCAGAATCATGTGACAATCAAGAACCATTACTCTCTTATGAGGATAGGAAATATTTTTGACCAGCTAAGATAGGAAGGTTGGTTTTCTAAGATCGATCTATGGTCTAGATATCACCAGTTGATGGTGAAGGAGAGAGGTATCTCAAAGACTGATTTCAAATGTAGGTATGGGAACTTCGATTTCGTAGTCATGCCCTTCGGGGTTACAAATGTAACAGTTGTATTCCTGGAACTCATGAACTCCATCTTCCATGAGTTTCTGTATCGATTCATTTTCATATTAATCGATGATATCTTGATCTACTCAAATTCATAGGAGGAGCATGCCAAGCATATCATGACCATCTTGTAAATTCTTCAACATCACCATCTCTATGAAAAGTTATCCATGTGTGAGGTGTAGAAATGAGAATTGTGTTTCCTCAGACATGTGGTGTCTTAGAAGGTTATAGCAGTGGACCTATAGAAGGTTTAATTTGTTTTTACTTAGGAATCACCCATGAATGTGGAAGAACTTTGTAGTTTTCTTGGTCTTGTAGGCTATTATCATAGGTTTGTACCCTATTTATCTCATCTTTAAGCACCATTGATAGATTTTTCTAGGAACGATCAAGATTTTGTTGTGGTGATTAGTTTCAGGTAGAGTTTGATTATCTGTAGGGGGAGTTATTTAGTGATCCAGTGATCCAGTTGCATAAGGAAGGAGTGATGTTTGTGTTGTTTTGAGATGATTCTCATCGAGGCTTGGTATGTGTCTTAATACAATAATGGGAAGACATCACTTATTAGTCTAGGTAGTTACATCCCCATGAACCTAACTATGCCAACCACAATTTAGAGCTAGAAGCGGTCACGTTTGCGCTGAAGCTCTAGTGGAATTACCTCATTGGGGAGCTCTTTTTGGTCTTCACAGATCACTAGAGTTTGAGATATATCTTTTCCAAGTGAAATTTTAATATTTGGAAGCTGTTTTGGATGGAGTTTTTTGAGCACTAAATTTTTTATATATCCTACACCTCATGAAATTGGAATGTTGTGGCCGATGATTTGAGAAGGATGTTGTTTGGTAATCTTCGGTTGTTTGGAAGGAAATGGAGGAGTTGGTATCCTTTCACTTAGATGCAGGAATGGATGGTGGTAGAGGTTGTTTATTTCGGATGATAGTTCATTATTCTTTGATGTAGTAGGTGGAGAAGTCTCGGTTGGGAAACATAGAGGTATAAGTGATGTGCGATCACATTGACTATGGTAATGCTCCAATGGGATGGTTGGAGGATAGTTAGAATTATATTTTGTTCCATGGAAGGCTATTTTTTCAGTGGAAATGTGTGAGGTATTCCCCCATGAGGTTCATATCTCACCCTTAGCAGTACACCGAGGATTTTCTAAGATGTACCATGGCTTGAGGATTCAGTTTTGGTGGCTTGGGATGAAACGGTTAATGGCGGTGTTTATGAAAAAGTTCTTAGTGTGACATAAGGTGAAGGATGAGCACCATTTTCTCGATTATTTGTTTCTGCCCTTAGATGTCCCTGAGTATAAGTGGGACTAAATCTTAATGGATATTTTCACAAGATTACCAAGAGCTCAGGGAGGCTATGATACAATCTGGGTAGTAGTGGATTAGCTGACTAAATTGGATCACTTCTTAGTGATCAAGGAGTTGGGCATAGTGGATTCCTTAGCCAAGAGTTATGTGGATGAGGTGGTGAAACTGTAGGGAGTTCCAAGATCCATTGTCTTGGATCAAGATACACATTTTCCTTGTGAGTCTGAAGTGGATTACAGAATTCTTTGGGAACTTAGTAACCTCTCAGCAATACCTTTAACCCTCAAACGGATGGGTAGACAGAACAGACTATCCAGAAACCAGAATATATGTTACAATCATGCATCTTCGACTTTGGAGAATCATGGGTGCTACACTTTACATTGGTGGAGTTTTCATATAATAACATCTATCACTCTTCAATTGGCATGGTTCTATTTAAAGCCTTGTACGAAAGGTCGTGTATTCCACCTTTGTGCTAGATAGAGGTTGGGGAGACTATTTTTATTGGACTGGATGTGGTGAAGAGCATGATAAAGAAGGTTCATCTTGTTCGCGAGAGGTTGAAATTGGTAAAGGACCATAAAAAGTCATATGTCAATCATAAGAGGAGGTAATTACAGTTCAAGGTTAAGGATCATGTGTTCTTGAAGGTTTCCCATTGACATGGGTAGTAGAGGTTTGGTAGAGGGAGTAAGCTTTCTCCCAGGTTCATTGGACCCTTCGAGGTGTTGGGGTGAGTTAGTGAGGTAGAATACTAGTTAGTTTTTCCACCATAGTTTGAGAGGATCCATGATGTCTTTCACATCTCCCAAATTCGTCAGTATATTTAAGATTAAACTCATTTCATTGACTAGGGAAAGCTGGATATCGAAGATGACACAAGATGCGAGGAGCGTCTATTAGATATCTAGGATCTTCGAGAGAAGGTGACACATGAGCGGACCATTTATTTGGTTTACATGTTGTGGAGTCATGGTGACCTGGAGGAGAGTACATTGGAATGAGAAACACATATTCATTCCCAGTACCCGGAGTATTTTTAATTTTTTCCTTCTTTTTTCTTTCCCTGTGATGTATTGTTTGAACCTTGTTTGTTATGAGATTAGTTGTTTCCTTGTTCTTTAATTTTTTATAAATTCTTGATTTGGGAAGAGGGGAGGACCAGATTTCTAATCGAGATGCATTAATTTTGATATGATTAAACCCTTGTGGGAAAGTAAATGCCTCCCAGAGTAGATAGTATCTTGACATGGATGATGGAATTCAATTGTTTTCATGTTCTGAAAGTGTGGATGTTATGCTTTTGTGGTGTTCCTTATGGTTTTCTGGGATAGCAGATGTCATAAGAGGTGTTCTTGGATGCCAAGGTTTGACTCCATGTTTTGAACCAGATAGGGTGGTTTATCATTAAACTTTGATGTTTTTGGTTGTTAGTAATGCCTCAATTGTAGCGGGATCCTTGAGAGGTATCGTGTGGGGTGGTTGTTCAGACCCCTATTTTCTTTATGGGGTTGGTTTTAAATTATTGAGAGTGATAATATTTTTAGAGGTATCTAATGTAATGGATCAGACCTCCCTGATCTACTAATTTGTTAAAATCTGGTGTTAGAGGTGTTATAGGAGGTCAAGGAGACTTATTCCAACACTTTGGGAAAAAATCATCTTCTAACGGTAGGTCCTGGTGGAAGGTTACTGAAAGTAGGTTGTGACGTTGAGTCACAATAATGACTCGCAATGGTGAGTCAGAATGGTGACTCAGGACTAGTGAGTTACAATGGTGACTCGCAATGATGAGTCATAATGGAGAATCATGACCGATGAGTCACAATGGTGGCTCACACCAGCAGCTTTCCAAATGGGGACTCGCACTAGTAGCTCTCTTTGATAGCTCACTGAATAGTGCCTCGCACCGGTGACTCACATTGATGACTCACATCTATAACTCACATAATGGTGAGTCATTTCCAGTTATTTTTCATTTCTCCAGTTTCATAAAGTTTCACCCCTTTAATGTTTTATTTGACATAAAATGAGTTTAAAATATTATTTAGTGTTTTTTGGAGCTATTTAGTAACATGTCTATCTTCTAAAAACATAAAGATTCCTTTGACCTCTAAACTATGTTTTCTTGGTCAATATCTATCATTATTGACTTTTAAAAATCATTTATCCTATTCATTTAGGATCTGGCCATTCTAAGGATGAGATCTTTATTTCCTTACGCACTTCCCTTTCTCTTGATACCAGATGTCCCTAGAAACTTTCTTACCCCGACGAGTCATGCAATTTTTTTATAGCCTTTGGGCCCTATTTTTTTCTGGGGGATTTTACAACTACATGAACAACCCCTGCTTTGGCGTAATAAGGAAGGACAGATCACTTCTTCCTCCACGTAGGTTTTCCTTCATCTCTATTTTATTTGAGCATCATGTGGGGTTATTTTATCAATGTTTCTTGAGAACACAATTTAATTCAGATTAATGAAGATAATTAAACCATCAAAAATCAATATGTTAGACCTGGGGAATGTAATTTATGACCATAATGGTTTGTTGATATTTTTATCAATGCCGTGAATTGTATGGAACATATTCCTACTGGAAATTATGATCGTTGGTGTTCCTTGGTTGCACACAGAATGTTTATGAATGCATGATTGTATTCTTCTGGTTAAAAAATACATGGAATATGTTTACAATGTATATTTGGATAAAATAAATAGATACCCCAGGATCAAACTATTTCTAAGATAACCCCTGAATTTACAAGTGGAAATTGAATAAGTAATGCCTCGTTAAATCTGAATATTACTTTCCTTGATTCGTGTGGTGGTGTGTTCTTGGTGGTATTTTAATAGCATGTGTTTTTGTAGGGTTATGGGAATGGATGTGTGATGTGGGGTGGTTTTGGTGGTGTAATGGAATATCAATTTGATTGATTTAATAATTGTGGAATGGAACTGAAGTGTTGTACATTAAGGCTATGATCGGGTTGTGTGGTTATATGTTGTTGGGTGCAATTGTGCGTTTGGGGTTTTCTCTATTAAGGGGATGTATTGGGTGCAATGAATTTACAGAATGATGTGGGAATGGTTGGTATGATTTCTTCCCCATTGATAGCATGTCAAAGGATTCACCTTGTGTCTAGGGGTTGTTTTATGGTATGTCATAAATGGGTGTTAAATGAAGAGGAATGTGAAGTGGGTTATTTTACAATGGTTCTTCTTCCACTATGTGACTTTTTTTGTGGGGTGTGTTGTGTGTTTTACTTGGTAGATTCGTGGATAGAGATGGAATGAATAAATTAATTGTTTAATAAAGAATTAAAAGGGGTTAATTGAGTTATATGGGGGTATGAATTGATTTTTTGGCCTGTTATGTGGTTGTCAATTTAGAGGTAGTAGCCAAGATGGTATTGTGAGTAGGTTGTTGGTGGAAACCCCATAGGTTGGTCTTGAGTGTTTTGTATCATATATTTGTACATGTATTTTTTTTTGTGAATTCTCTATGCACCCCACCCTAGTTGATAACTATGTTTTAAACACCCCCATCATCACGGGGGAGGGTGTCTTTCCCAAACATCTCGATGGTAGGTTAGATGGTTGGCCACTTGGTCTTACCTACTCCCTCTTCCTAGTTCTTTTAGCCCAAGATTATTTGGGAAGGTGGTGGTTTTTGAGGCCTAGGTGTGTGCGGGCAAGTTGTGCCTTCCCAAGTGTCTTTAGGATGAGATGAGTTGTGTTTTCCCAAGTGTCTTCAGGATGAGTTGTGTTGTGCTTTCTGAGGTGTTTTCAGGATGTGAGGTGGTGTCTGGCCCATGTGTCTATGGGAGGGATGGGATTTAGTTGTGGGTCCCATGTGTGTGCAGGTGGGATGTGATGAGCTCTATCTTTCCAAGAGACGGGACTATCAATGAGGAATGGTTGTGTGCGTGGGTTGTGACGTGGTACTTTTAAAAGAGGTGGGAGCACCATGGCGTTTTTTGTTAGGGTATGAGAGTGGCTAATCAGTGGGAAAGTGGTGTGGGGAACCCTATTATCGATGTTATTACTATATTAATTTACTTGACTTGTGTTACTTGGTTAGTGTACCTTGCTAAGGTTGGGATGGATAGTATAGCTTGACAAGTGATATTAGTTTCTATTTTTTTCTCATAGGAGCATTAGTATTCTTCTCTCACTTATACAGGAGATACATTGGTTTTTCCTATTGAGTATACTTGTAATCTCACCCTATGTATATAAATCTATTTTTAGGTTTCCATGAGGCTTAGGTGGATTGTCCTAGACTATACTATCTCAGAATTTGGGATAGTTGTCATATTGCTTCTTACCCTTTCTTTTGGTATCTAATTTGGATTTTTCATTGTATTCGTAACAGTTGTATTTTAAACACACATGGGGGATGGTTTTGGCTTTATTATATATAAATAGTACTTAGAGTTGATTTGGGATTGACCATCATATCTCCTGATCTTGTTTTATTTAAAAAGGGCATGCCTCCCATTTTGTGAGATTTTTTACCCTTGGTACTGGTCTCCACCACAGGGCTTACTTGAGGTGAAACTTAGGGGTTATTATCTCCCTTTTTTCATTTCCATCTCAAGAGGGTCGTCTTTAGAGGGAGGGGGTCATGACAACCATGAGTGTAAGAAACTTTCTAGTTCTTTTTTGAATGAGAATGGTTTTATAGCATAGTAAGTGCATGTTTTTGAGAAAACTAAGCTAATTACAAGGTGAATCCTGTGACTCGGTATAGACTTTGCTGTTGGAACATGTTTTATATAAAATTATAGAAAAACCAGGAAAATGTTGAAGACTCAGACAGGGTCAATTTTAATTTTTGGCACATTTTTGGGTAATTGTGCAACCCAACAATTTTAAGGGGTTTTTTTGTACAGTTCCAACTATATAGTTAGTGCATGGTTTGAAAAATAATGTTGGCACATTATAAAAATCATTTAAAATAGATTTTATAATTTTAACCCTTCAAGTTTTTAAGGAGGAATCACCCTTTTCCCTTCATATCCTTTGTGAAAATTCACAGTCAGCACCCCTTCCTTATTAAATATCCTTCATATTTGGGTGGTTCTGAGTGTGAATTATTGGTACTTAAGGTGAGATTCATTCTTTGTTACCCTCAATTCTTGTTTCCCCTTTCTTCCTTCTTATTATTTTTTCTCTGATTTAGGGTTTTGGTTCTGATTCCACTAAATCATGGAGTATTTAACTCATTATGATAGGGACTTCATGCATCCTTGAAAAAAGATGTCTTGAGGAAGTATTTACATGTTTTTTCTTGGAATTTAAAAAAGGGATGTCATCATTTGGGTTTGTTTATGTTATTAGGTTAATTTAAATTAAAATAGATGTTGAATCGGCATCATGTCTTAAGGATTTTTTCCAAGTTTGTTTTAAGAGTACATCGTTGGCCTCCCATGTGTTTTTGGTTGTGATTTCAATGCAAAGATGGTGTCAGGTGAGATTTCAAGCATTATTACTTTTTGAAATAAAATTTTAAATTAGTTATAAATTGTTAAAATGAATTGTAAAAATAATTATAAATTTTTGTAATTAATTATTTTTTTGTTTTTATGAGTTGGGGATTATCAATGATAGGAGATGGTTAGACGGACTTGGATGGGCTCGACTAGTGAGTTGTCAAGCTATGATATAAAAGGGATGTGGATTCAAAATTGAGGATGGTGGTCTATTTTACATTCCCTATGGTATTTTTATATGTTTTTATGAGTTATGTGTTGTGTGTGGTATCACCACCATTGGTGAGGGATCATTAATTTAATTTAATGTGTTTATTAAATGTAAAGGTGAAAACAAAGTTTCAATTTCCATGATGTTCCCTTGAACACTATGGATGCCTCGACCACTAATGGTTGAGGCCTTGGTTATATATGTGTGCCCTGAGATACATGGACCCCATTAGTGGTTTGATTGGTTATCAAAGAACGGTGGGACCTGGTACAGGTGTTTTGTTGACCTCCAAGTATAGGGATGGGATATGATGAGGATGAGTGTCCCTAGTATTCTTTACTAAAGCCTTACAATTATTTAGAGATTTGTGTCTAATGAGACAACCATGGGGTGAGTGTGCTTCCCCATTGAGATGTGACTGCTTGGGTGGGTATACATTGTATAGTTTGATGATAGGTCATGTGTTCAAACCGACCTTTGAATGAATTGGGAATTGAGAAGGGGATCGATGCATCTACCTTTTGAGATTTTCTTAGGAGATTGGTGAGGGATCGATGATACTTTATGATGTCGAGGGACATGATTCCCTTTGAGTGGAGTTGATGACTTAGGAGATTAGTTTGTGTTTGAGGAACCCATTAGGGATTTTCATGCTTGGTGAAACTCGAGGCACCCTGGTCAGTGCCCCACTGTGATGTTAACCCTAGTGAGAGGGTGCCTACACTTCTACAAAACAGAACTTTAACAGAGTTGGCATTTATCAGTGCTTTATTTTTAACGCTAAAAAAGGGTACCCATTATCAGTGATTTATTTTTGGTGGTGATAAAGGGTATCCATTATCAATTTTTTTTACCATTGATAAAGTTCCCTAATAAAATGAAATAATTAAAAAATAAAAAATAAAAATGTACAAATTAAAAAAATATATACAATTTTATAAATTAAATTATTATTGATAAAAAAGAATAAATTCAATATACATATATATAAATTATAAATATTAATAAATTGTGTATATTAAATATATAGATATGTAAAATGAATAAAATGAATTAATTATTCAGATAAAAATTAATAAATTAATAAATTAAGAAAAATATTAAACATTTTATTAATTAAATAATTTTTGATAAAAATGAATAAATTTAATATACATATATATAGATATAAATATATAATAAATAGTATATATTAAATATAAATATATAAAATGAATAAATTATAATAATTAAACAAAAAATTTAAAAGGAATAAACTATAATAATTCAAAAAACTAAAACGAATAAATTACCAAATTATAAAAATATTTATTAATGAAGAAATTATTAATAAAAATGAATAAGTTATATATATATATATATTAGTTAAAAATATTAATAAATAATATATAATAAATATAAATATTTAAAATGAATAAAATGTAATAATTAAAAATATATAAATGTATTATTTATTTTTAATGGTTTTTATATAGAGTTATTCATTAATACATTTAATCTCGAAATATATTCATATATATTTCTATATATATAAATATAACAATGTATATGGTATTTCAAAAAAATATTTATATAATAAAACATATTTATTCTTACATTAAGTAAGTCATATATATAGGGAAAACAGTTTATAATTAAAAATTAATATTCATTAAAAATACTGACTAATTGCATCGAGTAATGGACATAATTGAATGTTGTTTGATTTTTCAATTTAACATTTATCAATCATGTTTTGCATTAATTTCACATATATATACGTAATTAATACATTTTTATATACAACATGCACACAAAAATATTTACGCAATTAATGAAATGTTATATAGAAACACATACACCTAATATTTTTGTAATGTTTTAAAATTTTAGTATTCATTTTAGAATTTCATTATAACATGATTAATTTAATATATTATGTTTTTAATTAGTAAATTTTATTTATTTATTGTTAATCTTATTATAGTTAGTTCTTATTTATTCATTTTTTACATTTTTTATATTTTCTATATTTTATATTATTTAGAATTTAATCATTTTCTATTAACTATTTATATTTAGATATTTACTATGTTTTAGTATTTTTAAAATGTATTCATATTTACTATAATATATATCCATATTTTTTTAATAATTCAAATTTAATTAATAAAAATAATCCATTTTTTCAATGTTTGTAAAGTGTACTAATGTTTAATTATTCAATTTCACTCATTTATAACATGCATGCATTTAAGATTATACATTCACTAATAATATTAAAAAATTATTTTTAAATAAATATTTATAAATAAATATGTTTATAAATTTATATTTACTATATATATAAATTTATATATTTATAATTATAAATAAATAAATTTTATTTTAAAAAAAGTTTTATATAATTATATATGAATATTTATATACATTTAAATAATTATAAAATTATAATAAATTTATTTAAATTATAAATATATTTATTATATTTATACTTTATACTTTATATTTATTTATGAAATATATTTAAAATTATATAAATATGTATAATGAGATAAATATTTAAATATTTTTTAAAAAAGTATTTATATATTTATAAATATATAATTATTTATTTAAATAATTATAAAAGTATGATAAGTATATTAATATAATAAATATATTCAATATATTTATATTTATATTTATATTTATATTTATATTTATATTTATATTTATATTTATATTTATATTTATATTTATAGTTATATTTATATTTATATTTATATTTATATTTATATTTATATTTATATTTATACTTATATTTATATTTATATTTATATTTATATTTATATTTATATTTATATTTATATTTATATTTATATTTATATTTATATTTATATTTATATTTATATTTATATTTATTTGTTAAATATATATTCAATTATATAAATATATATATAATGATATAAATATATTTATAAATATAAAATTATAATAAATATATTTAAATAATAAATATATTTCCTATATTTACATTTATATATATTTATTAAATATATATATTTATTAAATATATATATTTATATAAATATATATAATGATATATGTATAACTATAAATAAATAGTTATAAAAATATTTAAATGTATATTTATTTATAAATATATTTATAAATGTATATTTACATTATTTATAAAAATATTTTTTTATAATCATGAAAAATATATTTTTTTAAGAAATATTTATATAATTATAAATAATTAATTAAATATTCAAATTATAATAAAATTATAATAAATAAATATATAATTATACAAATATATTTACAAATTTATTATTTATAGTTGAAATTTTAAATATTTTAACAATCTTATAGTTTTAGTGCTCATAAAAACACCTTTTATCAGTGCTCCTTTAGCTTTGATAAAGATAGAGCTTTATTAGTGCTAAAAAAGTGTTGATAAAAGGTATCTTTATCATTTCTAATCATTTAGCACTCATAAAGATGTATTTTATCAGTTTATTTTTAGTATTGATAAAGCTCAATCTTTATCAGTGATTATTGATTGACCACTACTAAAAGGTATCTTTGTCAGTTCTTTTTTGGAAGCACTGATAAAGGTCTCTCTGGTCTATTTAAAAGAACTCTAACCATGACTAATTCAGTCATGATTCTCAATATTTCGTGGAACTCCACAATTATCAGAGCTTCTCTTCAACTTTCTTTTAGACTAATCATAGATGGAAACAAAGGTATGTTATTTTCTCCTCCTCAGTCATTGATTTCTTGTTTGGGTTCCGTAGTTTGCGTTATTGTGGTTTTCTCAACCATGATGAATCTAAATTCTATTCTCTTATAACTCTAGTCATGATTGGTCTCTCTCATTCTTCCATAATTATTACATTCTTATCGCCACCTTCACTCTTGGATCTTTTCATTCACTAGTGGAAATACTGGATTTAACGTCAAAGTAATGACGTCGGTTTTTTCTAAACCGATGCCAATAGTATGTGGGAGAAATTTTTAGTGTCTATTTTACTAAAATCCAATGAAAAAAAATTAAGATTGGTTTTTTCCACCATTTTTTAGTCAAACCGATTCTAAAAACCTCTAAAGGTTTGATATATGGTGTCAATTTTTCAAAAAACCAATGCTGGAAATAAAAAAAGTTTTGGTGTCAATTTTTACAAAAACCAACGCCATTAATCCTAAACTCAAGATCTTTTGGTGTTGGTTCTTATAAAAAATTGATGCTATATATTAAAAAATATATATTTATTGCATCAGTTTTTCAAAAAACAGATGCCATATATTAAAAAAATATCTTCGGCATCAATTTTCCCAAAAACTGATGCCAAAAATATTTCTTGGACTCTTCGGCAACAGTTTTTGTAAAAACTGACACCAAAAGTCTTTTAAAATTAGTCCGAAACAGGAAACCCTCATTTTTTTCGATCTTCGAAAGCTAAACTGTGGTTACTTCTCTCGAATCATGATGACTTGAAGGCGTATTTGTGATCTCGAACAACCGTTCATGTTGATTTTCTTATACTTTTATGATATGTGGTCTGATTTCTTGATTATATCCCCTTTTTTCATCATCTACAGGTAATGTTTTCTTCGAAGCTTATTTTCAATGATATTTAAATATAGTTTGATTTTAGTTTGTTTTTTATATTTATTATTAATTTTTACAATCATTTTTGTATACATCTTGCAGAATTTAATATTATAAAGTATTCTATAGAGAAAACATTGGATTTGGATCTATTTTCTTTCTAAACTCCAAATTTTCTATGTTTTTTAATTAAAAAGATTAATTAGTTATCATTTAATTGTTTTTTTGATTTTATTCAATTATTAGTTTATAATTTATAATAAGTTTGTTGAAATTGTTAATTTTTATCCCTAAAATTGATCATCCCATATAATATTACTTTATTTTTTTAAAATTTAGATTAGTCTAAGATTGTTCAATTTAGTTCAAATCCTGTTGAGTTTATTTAGGCCAAGTTAGTCTGATTTGTTTCAATTCAATTTTCCTTTATTTTTTTAGATTCGATCCACTCGTTATTGTATATTGAAAATCTATCCACGGGTGTCACTTAAACAAACAAATTTTGATCCACTTCTTCAATTATAGTGAAATAAATTTCTTAAAATTATCTAATAACACAACCTTGAAATTATTAACCAGTATGTATACAATGAGTAAAAAATAGTAGAGTCATTACTATACTTAAAACACTAAATATATTTTTATGCTCTTGCTCACAACATACAATAACTCGTGGGACTACTACTGCTACAGCTTCAACTTTTTAATATATAAAAATCATAAATTTTATATGTCTAGAATGACTCATATGCAAGTCCATGTGACTCATTCATAGCATGATATATCAATTCTCTAAAAATTGACTTTTAATATAATGCTTCATCTTAACTCTCAAAAACTAATTTCACACTTGTCATTAAATTTATATTGCATGTACCTCATGCATGTAAAATCAAATGAATGGACTTTTTATTTTTATGCAATTTTTTATGTGTATAAATGAAAATCATATTTTTTTTTCATTGTAAATCATTCATAAACATATATCACATACTGTCTCTTCACTGCTATTTTGTGTATTTTAACACTGCCTAAATTATTAATAGTACACTCACTCAATTGGATGAATTCACATTGCTCTTCTTCCTTCAATACACAAGAATCTAACTTCTCACAATACAATCTATCTATTGATGTATGATGCATGCCAACACATAACAGTTTCTCAAAAACACATACACTTTTGGAAGGAAACACTCTAAATCCATTATTCATTCATGAAAACCCAATCACACATAATTTCTTTTGGGAAATTCTCACTCACGTGTAATTTTCACATAATCTTTATGAATGAATATTGTATACATCATGCTTTTCTGCTTATTTGACATGGGTTTTCAAACGGTTTTACTTTCATGAGCTTATGAATATAATCTTGAATGATTATTCAATTTTTTTATGCATGAAATTATCCACTTATTGCTTCATATAGATCCTTTCACACATTATTCTATCACACAAGACACAATGTCACTATGTGTTCTTCCTTTGCGTGATAGAATCTCACACTACCTCTTCGAATAATAGTATGTGCACATAATTAAAACAATCTCTCTGTAAAATCACATAGTGACCATCCTTTACAAAATAATATACTAACTATTAAAACCGCTGCACAAATATTTGGTTCTTTATTTTTAATTCTTATCACAATGCACAGCCTTTCACTGATTTTTTGTTTCTAAAAAAAATCATCGGATAAACCAGGGAGTATTCATAATAATATTGAATATTTGAATTTCTCAATGTAACTCATTTCACTGTGATGCTAAATTAGTGTGATAAAGACATATATTTTCCTTGTGATAGTTTCAACTCCTTCGCGCCAACAAACTTGTATATAACTCTGCCTTTTCTATCCATATAAGATCATGAAAAATCAACATTTCAAAAAAATTCAAATCTCTCAACCTCATAGTACCAAAAAAATAAAAATTCTCTCAGATATACTAATTTTGTTATGTATTTAATTTCATCTATCATAATTTTGGGAGTATTACGATTGATTTCACCTATAATATCAACATTTACTCTAATTATTATTTCATATTACTAATAATAAATAATTTTTTTCCTACTAAATTAATGAAATTTTTAATACTTTCGACATATGGAACATAAAAATAATGCAACAACTATGTAAAATGAATTAATAAATTTTAGAATATTGATATTGTAATTAAATTGTAATATCAATATAACTCATGTATATAATAGGAAAATAAAAAGTTTATTATTTGTAAATGTTTTTCATATATGATGTTTTTTATCTAATTATCAATAGTTTTTATTACATGTGTTTATGTTTACAATTTATCTATAAATGTATATATATATATATATATTTATTTAAATGTGTATATGTTTTAATATATTCACCAATTATATTGTGATATGAGGTATTGAATGGATCGTAATTAGATACATTTATGAAGAACCACTAGTGAATATAAAAATGTAGCTGATGAATTCTAGGAATTTGTTAAACAAATTCTTCAAAACATTTATTTAATTTTATATCCTTGTCTAAATTGTTTGAATTTGATAAATTAAAACTCCATAGAAATAAAGGATAATATCATTGGTTGTGTTTTTAGCCTTAATTATACACATTGGATCTTTTATGGTGAAATAATTGAAAATTCAACATCCAATGTTGATGACAATATTCATAATGAGGTAGAGTATTGTATTGAATAGTTAATTCATGATTTAGGTGTTTAAACCATCAAAAGATAGCCACTTTTTAATGATTTTATGGATATTTTGAGAAACCAGTATTCCTAGGTTGTAGTAAAAATATAGTGTTATCATCAGTTTTGAGATTAGTTAACTTAAAAGAAAAAAATGGATAGAGTGTTAAAAGTTTCTCTAGATTAATTGATATTTTAAAATAGATACTCTCATAAGGAAATGGGCTTCTATATTCCAATTATGAGGTGAATAAAAATATTATGCCCAATGGGATTGGGTATAAAAAGATACATGCTTTCCCCCATGATTGTTTATTCTATATGAATGAATATAAATATTTATCAAGTTTCCCTATAAGTGGGGCATCATGCTATAAGGTAGATGGGAAAGAAAACATAGATTCATTCTCAGGTATTGTCATCTAACCTCATGAAAAATCTATTTTGTACTTATTATGATATCATCCAATATTTTTTCTATATAATTCTGATAATTCTACTGTGATTCATTATTAGGTACCTGAAACAAAATTCCTTTATATAAATTTTTTACCTTCTAATAATTCCTCGTTTGAAAAGTTTATTTGAAAATTCAATTGATAGAAAAAGGTTAAGATGGAATTCAGATGAGTGCATATTTGATGGTAACTTATGTCACCCTGCTGATTCACCACAGTTGAAGAGTTTTGATAAAAAATCTTGATTATGTAAGTGAAGTTAGAAATATCATAATAGGATTTTTTTACTGATGGAATGAATCTATATCGAAGCCTCAGTAGACAATATAGTTCATGGAGTATTTTTTTTGGTATTTTACAATTAGTCCCCACATCTATGTATGAAGAAAAAAGTTGTTATGATGAGCTTGATAATTTCTAGACCAAAAAACCGGGAAATGATATTGATGTGTATCTTTCACCATTGATTGATGATTTGAAATTGATATGGGAGGAAGGTGTTAAAGTTTTCAATTTATATAATAAAGAGTATTTTATTTTTCATTCTATGATAATGTTCACTATAAATGACTTTCCTACATATGGAAACTTATTTGGATATAGTGTTAAGGGACATAAATCATGTCCAATTTTTGATGAAAAGACTTCATATTATCAATTACAGGATGGAAGAACGAAAATGTACATGGGACATCAAATATTTTTTCAAATTGATTATCCTTATCATAGATTGAAAAAAATTATTTAATCATTTAAAATATTACAACCTTCCCCCTTGGCCATTGTCAGCTGAAGAATATTATGACAGTGTGAAAATTATTGATCAAAATTTGGAAATAAAAGTAGTTATGGTCTAAATAAATTTCTGGAAGAAGCTGTCTATTTTTTTAACTACCTTATTGGATATTTTTAGAGATAAAACATAACATTGATGTTATTCATGTTGAGAAAAACATATGTGACAGTTTGATTGGAACTTTGTTAGACATAAAAATAAAGAAAAAATATATATTTCATTCTATATTGCACTTGATATTAATGAGAATACATTTGGAGTAAGCTCCCACTGTGAAAAGAAACATAACATATTTACCTCTGGCTAGTCACACATTAAGAAAGATTGAAAAGATAAATTTTTTTAGTGTCTTCATGGTATTAAAGTACCCAACAGTTTTTCTTAAAATGTGAATAATTTGGTTTCATTAAAGGATTGTATATTAATAGGTATGAAATCTCATGATTTCCATGTATTCATATAACAGCTTCTACTTATAGCAGTTTGTGGTATATTTTCGACAGCTATCAGAAAGACAATCATCAGGTTATGTAATTTTTTCAAAACCATTTGTACTAAGGTCATTGATCCAAATTTATTAGATGTGTAAGAGAATAAATAAACTCTTATTCTTTTTCAACTAGAAATGTATTTCCCACCTACATTTTATTTATATAATGGTTCATCTATTAATTTATTTTGTGCATGAGATAAGAATATGTGGACCTGTTTATTTATAATGGATGTATCCTTTTGAGAAATATATGAATATTTTGATGGGATATGTTAAAAATCCTTATCGACCAAAGGCAAATATTGTTCAAAAAATATGTATCAAAATAGGTTATTGAGTTCTATACTGATTATTTATAAGAGGTGGATCATATTGGTCTTCTTATATTTGAACATATGATAGTTTATAGTAAAGTTAGAGGGGTGTGAGGCTTAAAGGTAAATTTCATTCCCTGAGATGAAGTGATGTAGGAACATTAATATATATTTGAACAACATAGATGAAGTTCAATCATATATATCCTCACATATTGCTAAATTAAAGTTACAATATCAAAAAATAAATGAAAATTGATTGATGATTGAGAAAAAGAAGACATTTTTTCATGGTTTGAAGAGAAATTCACAACAAATATATCTGAATCAGAAACATTGAAGTGGATAGAAGGGGACTATCTCTTAATAAGATCACATGGTCTGGTTCTGATTTTAATTGTTACACATTTTACACAAAAAAATCTGTATGAAAACAGTTCCATTCAAAATAGTGTTGTGATGGTTTTTGCTGAAGAATTTCATTTTTCAACTTCCTAATATAAGAATCCAATTTCTGCATCAACTAAATATTTTGGAGTTCTTGATGACATATGGGAAATTTAAAATATTAAATTTCAAGTCACCATTTTTAAGTGTTTTTGGGTTGATAGTAAGAATATTGTGAAACATGATGAATATGGGTTTAAAATGGTTGATTTGAAAATATTTAAAAACAATGAGGAACCATTTATCATGGAAACACATGAAAAACAAGTATTTCAGGTCATTGATCCATCTAATGATTAGTGGTCAATTTTTTTCAAGGAAAAGATACCATTTGGTTGATAAGGATGATGCTGAGGATGTTATTGATTTACATGAGCCTTATTCATCTATTATACAATTTCTGGATTATTATAATGAGTATGAGGCAGACATTTTCAATGAAATACATAATGATCATGATGAAGGAATGTGGAAAAATCCTAAATTTGTCTCCTAATTTTTCTGGTAAATATTTTTATTTTTGTTTTTTTAAATTACCAATGCATGCCTCTTTTTACGTAATTATTTTTTTTCTTTCTTGTTTCAAAATATTTAGTTTTCTAATGATATCCAGGTACACAAAATTTCATTACACTTTCTAATAGCAATGTCAGATATAGATAGAGAGGACTCGTGACAAAGTTATATCTATTTTTTCATATTATTAAATATTTAGTAATATACTTATTTAATGAAAGAAAACTGTTAATTTACAAAAACAAAATGTTAGACTACTAATGTGTCCTCGAAAGTGTATAATTATTCTGTTACTACTAAAAAATAAATTTCTCTAGTTGTTAATTTTGGTATTACATGTTTACCAAAACTATCACTTGGTCACGATGATGACATATTAAACATTCGTTTTGATGATGATAATAACGCAACTGGCCCAAATGGAGTGCAGTTTATCAGTTATATATCATTGTAGATCCATTGCAGGATTAGTATTTTATATCTTGATTGGATGTTAGTAGACAGGATATTAAAATAATATATTTAGGATGTCGTGATGGTAAAATATCTTAATTGATTTCTTTTATATCATTTTTTGAATATTAAATATTTTAAATGACATATTTAATTTATTCAATTACAGATGATAGTCAATTTTTGAGGAAACCAAAGAAATTAAGAAATGACTTCTCTATTTAGTGGTGGTTCAATGGAGGAATTTTTAAAACAAAACTGACAAAAAAATTTGTTTTTGGAAAGAGATGGTTTGAAAACCCATGCCTTAAGTATCATTTTGTATATGAAGATACAAGGAAGAAATTTGTTGACAGTCATCATGAATAAAAATTTTAGGTATGATAATTATATTATATTGTAAAATTTATTATATATTTTTCTAATTACTTAGTAGTTTATTTTTATATAATAGGCCTCCATGAGATCTCATCAAGATATTCGGTTGATAAATTTATACCCTCATACTTTATCACGTAGAGGGTATCAATATTTGAAGTAGAAAATGATTGATGAAAATTTTAAAGAATTAAGAGTTTGATCTAGTAATGGTTCATAAGGGGTTCGACATGGTCCTCCATCTCCTCCCACTCTCCATGAAAATGGAAATGAGTAATAAGAATAAAAAATGAACAATATCTTATAGAGGAAGCTAAGAATGTTTTTGAAAAAAAAATTAAGTAAATATTATTTATTGGTTATTAATTTTTCTATTTTATAAATATAAAACACTAATATAACTTTTTCATTTTCATTTTTGGATGAACATCAGAAGTAAGACACACAGGGATATATTATCCCTGTGGGTAGGGTGGATATCAAAACCACTACTTTTGGAAAGGAAGAACACCACAGATGTGTTAGAGGATATAAAACAATTGTTAGTATTCAGAAGGTTTTTGGTCATAGTAAGCAGTCAAGACACCCGGAAATGGAATCACTAAAATGCGAGCTGAAAATTATGAAAAGTCAATGAATGATTAAATTTAAGTAGTAGTGAAGAATGATTTTTTAGAAAACTTGGAAAGACAGTCACAGTCTATGCAGCCTTCCCAAGTATATTATTTATTTGTCATCATTTTTTCTATTTTATAAATTATAAACACTAATATAACTTTTTGATTTATCAGCATTTCAAACCTGCTCACCCGGACTACCCTGTCCTATCTTCCTACCCAACCCCGTATGACCAGCCTTCATAGGTATATTATTTATTTGTCATCAATTTTTCTATTTAATAAATTATGAACACTAATATAACTTTTTCATTTTTTAGCCTTCCCAACCTGCTCACACGGACTACCCTGCCCCATCTGCCTACCATGCCTCGTATGAGCAGCCTTCCCAGGTATTTTATTTATTTGTCATTAGATTTTCTATTTTTTAAATTAGAAACACTAATATAACTTTTTCATTTTTCAGCCTTCCCAACCTTCTCACCCAGACTACCCTGCCCCATCTGCCTACTTCGATCCTCCACCTCCTCGCTCAGACCAATAAGTGTATTTTTTTTGCCCTCAATTTTTCTATTTTATAAATTATAAACACTAATATATTTTTTTAATTTCTCATCCTTCTCACCCAGACTACCCTACCCCATCTACTTACTTTTATCCTCCACCACCTCACTTGGAACAAAACGTATACTGTGACTTGTTTTCTGGATATCCTCATATACATATTATTGCCTTAGGACTCATGCATTTTTTGGGGGATTCATTACATCACCATATTATAAATATGGGTCGGGTTAGATTATCATTACTTGATATTATAGATCATAACGCTCTACTACCATTTCCTACTAAGGAGATCACTAGAGTTGGGGATTGTCTTGGTCATTTTTTACTTTGGTAAACTGGTTTTCTTCATTATATTTCATATGAGGTATGTGTTTTTTTAAATATTAATTAAAAATGATTCAAAATTACTTATAATGATTTTTGGAATTTCACTTATATAGTATTATCTAGAATTAAAGGAAGCTGCATAGATGAAAAAAAAATTCCAGAACAATAGACTATAGATACTTCAGATATTTCTTATGGGATACGAAGATTATCTCAAGCTTCTTCTTCATTGAATTATATATATGAGTTTCGGATGACAGATGATATATGTGTAACACACCAGGTAAATAAAGAATATGACATTTTCACATTTATCCATATTTGTGAATAAAATATTAATATTACTTTAAAGGGGACGCTATGCTCGATGGCATACCCAATACGCAACAACGAGTTTCTTGGGAATCTTACGTTGCACTCTAATAATAAAATAATATTATTTTAAATGGTAGTTAACGCCTAGCCATTGTAATGGCAGGAATGAATATAAATAACTAAAAAATGATTATATATGTTTGTCAAATATTTTTACTTTTTAAAATAAATGTTATAGGATTAAAAATGCGAATGAATCCAATTTTAAGCGTAAACATTCTAATATTTTTTAAAAGGTCGATTAAACGCCTTTTGATGGAGAACCTCTTTTAAATCCACTTTTAGAAAATTTTATGTGTTATATTTAAAAAAATAAAATTCTTCTTTAGAATCGGGACATCAAAATTTACTTTGTAAATTTTTCGTATTTTTTCGATAAAGTTTATTTTTTAATGAATAGTGAAAAATGTTGTATTTTAATTCAAAACCTCTTTTTATTCTAATTTATTTATATGATTAGATTAACTTTTGAATTGTTTTTAAAGTGAAATTAGAATATATTTTTTCCATTTAATCAAATAGTGGTCATTGGAATTAATTTCACTTTGAAATTGGACTTAAACTAGTGTCAATCTTTTAATAGATATTGTTTCTTAAAAATACGCTCTCTGTTTTGAGAACGGGAATTAATTATTAAATTAATTAATGAAACTTATGTGTTTTGAATTTTGTAAAATAGAAATAATTTTTGAATTCTGAATATCAAATATAGCTTAGGGTGAAGTTTTGGTATTTTTTGAAAAACTTCAATTTTGATGAATAGTGAAACCATTAAGTGGTAGTTTAAAAACTGTTTTTTTGTTTAAATGAATATTTACCACTTATGTGGTTTGAATTTTAAAAATCAGACATACATTGTTGTCATTAGGATGTAAAATGTCATTCAATGGGATTAAAATAATTTTTTGGTGAATAGTAACTCTTAAGTTTTTAATCACGATTAGAGGTAATTAGTGTAATTTATGGTAAAGATAATGTTATAATAATATGAAATGACCTTGAAACATGTTCTACCCTTATTGGATGAGTCATGGCCTACCAATAAAATCCAAGAGTCAACTTGGGGACCCCATGGAGCCACTTTGGTTGGAAAATGACATTAATACCTTTTTATTTAAAGTTAAAATTAAAATGTCACAAACATGTGTTATTTTACTAAAACAATTTTTACATGGGGTTATATAAGTCATATTTTTTACTATAAATATTCATTATAAAGCTAAAAATATTTAATACATCCTGATATTTTTTTATAATTTTTATACATTAAATAAATTAATTTATTTATGACACCGTTATGATGGAGTGATTACCTCATAAATGAACGATTTAAAACAAAATGAGAAGATATGGTGAAATATAAGTCTTAAACTTGTCAAAAACCTATTGGATGGGTGGATTTCTAAACCTTATCAACTTATACTAGAAATATTACCTTTTGGTACCTTTAAAATCCGAAAATTATTTTATAATAAAGTAATATTTTATAACTTTCCAAGAGTGCCCCTCCTCTCCACTTATAAAAGGCCCCCACCTCTACCACCTTACACACACCTCTCAAGCCTTTGTCTCGGCCAACCCATGCCCATTTCATCTCTCCACATCCCTCTCTTAATCATTGAAGCCTCACTTTGGGCATAATCCTTTCCAAGGAATCCATTGATCTCAAATCAAAGAGAGTTACCCGATTTAAAGGTAATGTCTTCCCTTGTGATCTTTTATTTTATTTTGATTCTCCAAACCCCTAAACTCATTTTATTACATTTTTTGTGACAAAACCAGTACCTTAAATATAATAGGATATTTTTATAAGATTTATTCGAGCTACACTTTCACAAACTTCTGTCTAATGGTAAAAGAACATACTGTTTTTGTGGATGGCGAATTACTGCCTCATGAAACGATGATTGTTCAATATTCTTTTAACACCTTCAAAGGTGGACATTAAGATGTCAATATATTTATATATGATATATAATATGTTTATGTTTTCCTTAAGCTTCTGTATTTTTCATTTGTGTCATACCTTTTTGGTTTCCATTATGGGTAAACGTGATATCTTCATTTTAGGAAATGCGGACTACCGCCCCCTCAAAGTGATTTGATTCGTTAATGCCATATGTGGGATGTATAAAGTATGGAATTAATGGTATTACATATGATATAATACTGGAATTATAATATACCTTTATATCATTATTATTTTATTCCATTTAATTCAAAAAAATGAAAGTAGCATTCATGCTTACATACGGCTTACCGTCTCCATGAACGGTACATTTCATTTATTATCTCCAAATGTTATGTACAATTATAAGTACATATATATAATGGATATATATGTATTATATTACATCTAAATGATGGATATCATTCCGGAATTATAATATGTATATCTCTCATTTGGTTTTAATTCCATTAATATGACAAAAAATGAAAGTAGCGTTCATGCGTACGTATGGCCTACCATATCCATGAACGGTGCTTTTAATTTTTTTATCTCCAAATACTATGGAATAGTATAAAATTAATAAATACTGGATATATATATGATATTTAAAACATCAATACTATTCTGGATATGATGTACCTATAACTACATGGAAAATTCTGTTCCAACAAGTTCAATTTTTACTCATGTACCGAACATCGACAAAAACGTCTGATATGAACTCACTTTATTAACCAATTATTATAACATTATAATATGTGATATGAAATGAATAATAATATTTAAAGGATTTCATTAAGAAATTAAAAATTGACCAAATTTTATTATTCAGGAGATTAGAGAATGATCGAGTCATCTCGGACACAAGGTAAGGGATCCTACACCTCTCCTTCTTTTTAAGTACACTCTTTTATATCCACTACTTTTAAGCTCATATTTCTTATGATTGGGATGTTATTTTATATTACTCTTACTGCAATTTTTATGTTCATATGATGAGAGACCCTACTTTCTCTCATCAATCAATTTTGGAAGTTTTGAGTGGCGTCGTTAGGCTGTCGAATTTTTGTAAGAGATCCAACCTCTCTCTTTCTTTTTAAGTACTCTCCTTTATGTAAATTCTTTTAAGCTCCTCTTTGTTATGTTGGGGATGTTATTTTATATTCCTATTGATGTAAATTTTATGTTAATATGATGAGAGACCCTATTTTATCTCATCAATCCATTTTTGGAAGTTTTAACTGGCGTCGTTAGGCTGCAGAGTTTTCGTAAGGGATTTTTCATCTCACTTTTATTACCGTGAGATTTATGCTACATTTTCCACCATTCCCATTGAGTGGTATATATACTTCTCATTATTATACTCTTTGTGTAATATACTTTCATTTATGAGTATTTACATCAATGTTGTATTGTCCTTCTTTCATGGGGCATATGTTTCGAAAGATACCCAAGTCAATAAGAGAACATTTCACCCTCCTCTTTTTAAAAGACTTATTTTGTTGGGTATTTTAATTTACATATTGTTATGTTGGGATATGTTCTTATTGATGTAAATTTTATGTCCAAGTGATGAGATACCCTTTTTATCTCTCATCAACTCATTTTCTAAATTTTGAAGTGATGTTGTTAGGCTATCTAATTTTTGCAAGGGAACTTCTTAACCCAATTTTGATTCTTTGGGATAAACTTTCACTCCTTGAATATATCGTTCTATGAATATGTGTGAATAACCTCTGATTGTTTTACACTTAATATCCACTTATATTTGGTGTATTCATTTGTCACACATAATTATGTAATTGATTTATCCTTAATCCAAGGATACCCTCTTTGTAAGGGAATCTGTCTCAGTCTCCTTCATTGAGGCATATTTTGTTTTATACACAACATTATTCTATACGGTGTATAAAACCCTTTGACTTTTATGATTATTCAAAAGGAATATTTTTATACGAAGTGTTTACTAAACGAAAAAAGGGATTTTTTTGTCATACGTATGCGGCGACAACAAATTCTCCACCGCCGTGACCATTATTTGAGTTTCGGCTTCTTCTACCAGCCATACCTTTTTTAAATGAAAAATAAATACCATGTTTTACTTTTCTTTTATTTTTGTACTGAAAATGGTTTTCATAATGTATTTATATCAATGTGTTGTATTGATATATTTTGATTGAAAAGTGGAAATGTTATGTTTCCTTTATGCATGTTTTATGTGATACAATTAGGTTATGGTTCTTGGGAATTATTATGAAGACAGGTGGTTCCAAGATAAACTAAGGGCGGGTGAGCCCGATATAGCTCTCCAATGCATTGGGTAATGTGAAGTGCTTAAATGTTAAGGTTTCTCTGAAGAGATTTTAGGGAATATACTGTGATGGGTATTCCAAATGTAACCAAGAGGGTTACTCCCTACGTAAGAATGTTATGAATGCCTCAAGTTACCTTTATGCCTTATTATTTCTATGATTTATTCATGAATTGATGAGGTATATTAAAATTATTATGTTATATGAGTAAATTATGATTTCATAAATGGAATAATGTTTTCTTTTCGTACTTTTATATCCCTTACTGAGCTTTTTATGCTCATCCCATGTTTTTGAAATGTTTTTCACAGGTCAAGGGAAAGGTTCATGATATGATGATAGTGTCAAGAAAGAATCCATGTTTTATTTTAAATATGTTTCTGTTGAAGGGAAAAAAGAATACTATCTTTTATGTAACCACTTTGTTTAAATGTAGAATATAATTCATGATTAACTATATTTTATCAGAGAATGTTTTTAAAAGATTTTCCACCTTATTAGACAGGTGTGTTTTTTTATAATCTCATTATTTAGAAATGTATTATTAGTTCATATATATGAAAATGAGGTTTATGGAAAAAAAACTTAACATGGAATACATGTCAATAGAGACACAAAATAAAATCAAATATGTGGAAGTACTGTTAATTAGTTATTATATTATATTTTATTCTGATTTTTTGTTATATATTGATTTTTATTATCGGTTTACTATTTTATAACTGTAGTGTCACGGTCAAAAAGGATATATTGAATGTTTTTATTATATTCTACAATTCATGTACGAGATAATAACAAATAGGGAAACTATTGAATTTGATAAGGTTAGTTGTATTAATTTTTTTATATTTTTACCATATTATTCAATTTTTTTATCTCATATCATTCAATGTTATTATAGCCATTCAATTATTCCTAGTCTTATTCTCAATCTGATCTTACCCATATTCAATATTTTTTATGAACTATTTGTTAAGTTTGAATAGGATTTAAGGTATATATATTCTAATATTTATGAATAATATTACAGATGGGTTCAAAAAACTAACTCTCCTGACATAATAGGTGTTTGAACATAGTAATAATCAGATGAATGCTTCAACAATAACCAACAATGATCATGTTGTAAATTTTAGGTATGTGTATTTTAATTCTATTTTATAATACAAATGTGGAAATAGTTTTTTAATTAACTAGATAAAATCATTTAGGTTATAGATTCTTAGTCAATGATAAATCCGTTTGATTTTTGTATGATGTGTTTTTATTACAGGGGTTTATATTATTTTGGAAGTGTAATATTTTCATTTTTCTAAAAAAATAACTTTGGGCGTCGATTTTTTAAAAACCAACGCTGAAAATTTTTAAAAAAATATTCGGTTTTCTGTGTTAGTTTTTAAAGTAATCGATGTCAAAACCTATTCAGAGAGGGTTTTCAGCATCGGTTTTCCAAAACCGACATTGAAACACTTAGCCAAGATCAATTTTGGTGTCGGTTTTCCAAAAAATGATGCCCAAAATGATATTTTTTAGTGTTCTTTATAAACATCAGTTAAAAACCGATGTCAAAAATAAAAAAAAAATGACATTAAATCATGTTTTTAAACTAGTGATTTTTGGAACAATAATTTTCACCATTACCATCATCATCATCATCAAATTCCCATTTTACTTCGTTATTTTCCACTACTTCTCTTTGCCAATTATCCATGGTTTTTAATCATAATTATGATTTTTTCATATATCCAAGGTCTTCTTTATTTGATAATTTTCCTAGGATTGTGGTTTTTTATGATTATTTAATGAATGTGTGTTATAAATCATATTTATTTAGTTATAAATGGGTTTATAAGGTGTGTTTAGTAGGTGTTGTCTTTGACTGGATGATTATTTATTGAGTGTTAGGATAACTAAGGTATGTTTAATTTTCATGGGAAATTATTTAACTAGTGTTATGTTTTAGGAATGAATTTTTGATGAATGGGTGTCTTCTAAATCTTCAAATTGTTTTTCATGACATTTAATGTATGTTTAATTTACTTATTAAACTATTTACAACATTTAAGATATGTTTAATTTACTAAATTAGTGTTTGGATGATTAATGAATGTTGTTTTATTTCATTGTGAATGGTTGTTTTGAAGGAAAAATGTATTATGCAGTTTGAATATGGACTATTAATAATATATATTTAAATGATCATCCTGAGAAAGTTTTGATTGTGTTGATTATGTAATTTCAGTATAGGGGAAGTCAGTTTATAATTCAGTTTGAATAACACAGTAATAATATAATGTTTTTTTAGAGTTATCCCCCATTTATTTTCCATTCTATAGTTCAATATTTATATACAATTTATATCGAAATTTTTTATCTTAAACCTCATCAAGTAATATAACTATTTTATCAAAAAATATCATCGCTTCCCTAATGTCACTTTGTACATCATCTCTTCTCATATAGTACACTAACATTGATCATTCTAAAATGTTATGATAAGGAGAATAAGATTTAAATTTTATTTAAATATAATTAGATAAAAATAATCAAGTTATCTCCCTATTTAATCATGTTTATAATATATATCAATTTTTATTTACTACATAAAGTGACATTTTAATTTTCAATATGATGTATGAAATTGTAGGCCTCCTTTTGGATTCTTATCACTATCGATATTGTTTTATCACTTATATATTATTCCTAATGTTATTTTATAATTTATATTCATTTATATGTTATGAAAATAATAATTATAAAAATATATAATGAAAATAAATAAAAGTAACGTTTTATTTGTGTTCAACCTTTTAAAATCAATGTTAAGATTTATTTATTTATTTATTGGAATTTTTTAATCATTAACTTATATAAATGAAATAATGTAAATAATTAAATAACATAATTCGAACATTAATTTCATTGAATAAATAATTTTAAATCAAGTAAACATGTATATAAGAATTTACAAAACAATACAATCATAAGTATATATGTGCACAACATGCATGATGTGGTTTCTATATCACCACACCCAATCTCATTAAAAAACTCCACTGGCTAAGTTTTCTCTGAAAATTATCAGTTTCTTTCATCGACAAGTTATCTCATTTCTATTTTATAGTTCCTAAAAAAATGAAATGATCACTTTATATTCTAAACACCCAAAACAATGTAAAAACATGAAACTTGGTGTAACTTCAAGGTTTGTTCCTTTCCAAACAAAAAACAAATCTGTTATCACTCTCTCGCCATGGATACTAAAGCACCACCAATTCAACTCACAATCAGATAAATCAAAATCAAACCTAAGACAAATATCATGCATAGACTCTATCTAACACCTCATGATATTTTGTAAAAAATATTTCATCATCATGAATATTTTTAAAATCTTCTTGATGTTGATTCTTGAATAAATTATATGGAATGTGAATTCTTGGATTTGTGTCTTCTTGTGAGATATTTCATGAAACTGGTTATTGATAAATAAATATTTCCTTGATTAAATTTTTAACAAATCCCATGGTAACATCATAATTTAGTTTGGTAGTCCAAGAAAATCATTTTAGGATTTAAATTTTAAATTTACTACTGTCACCCTCATTATCTTCATCTCCCGAATAGATATTATTTATTTTTTTTTCTTGGGACTCATCCCCCATTATTCTATGTTTCTTAAAATACTCTGAGTAGTAGTCATAAAAATTTATCATTGGTACCTGGTATAGGATGACTAATAGTTAGAGTAGTTCAATAAATATATGTTTATGTACAGAATAGATAGGGGATGTGTCTCAAGAAACAAAATTCAATAATAAATGTTTGTCAGATAAAGTTGATAAGGATGAAAGTTTTTTATAACTTTTACCTTTGGATGTATTTATAAAATAACACCTACCAAAGTAGGGTAATTATTTTATTAAATTCAATTACCCATTTACTGTAAATCATACTGAAGTTATTTGAAACTGTCAAATATAGGGTTCCCCTTATTATAATTTTCTAGAACATTCACCTTTGATGATGAATATCTTATGTGTATTTATTTATTTATTATAAAAAATAAATGTTTTATGAACCTAATACGATGGATATTATTTGAAAATGGATTCATGATAATTGTTTAAAAAATTGTATAAAGATTAATTTAAAGTGTTCTTAATGTTTTAAGAAGAGAGTTCATGGGACACTTCTTAAATCAATTTTCTATGTTTAAGTTGTCATTATTAAAGAAAAATTAGTACATAAGAGTTTCAAGAACATTTGATTTTACATGGAATAGATCATAGATATAATTGTTGGACTAAACATGGGGAAAACTAAAGATTCACACTGGTTGGGATGAAACTATGGTTTATGAATCATGTTATATGAATACCTGTGTAAATAATGAGGAGATCACTTGGAAGAAATGAAAATAGAAATTTAATATGACTTCCCTAATTGCCCAAAGTTTTTTGAGAAGTCAAATAGTTGTGATAAGAGACCATTGTATACCATTTTTACTAAATACAGAACACTGTCATCTATATAAATGTTATATAATTTTAAAGCTAGCAGTAGATGGAGCGATAGTAGATTTATAGAACTACTTGGTCTCTAAAATGATTTACTACTAGAAGAAAGTTAACTTCCAGGTCAAACATATGATGCTAAATGAATGTTATGTTCACGGTCTATGAACTCTAAAAATTTACATGTGTCCAAATGATTTCATAATATTTCACAAGGACTATGAATCACTCATAAAATTCCCTAAGTGTGGAACAAATTGATACAAGAAAAATGAATCAAGACATTTGAAATATATAGGGTACTTTCCTATATTTATAAGGTTAACAATACTATACGGGTGTTAGGAAACCATGATATAATTTACATGGCATGCATATAGAGGAATTAAAGATGGGAACCTACATTATGCAACAGATTATCTGTGGTATAATAAAATTGATTTTGAGTATCCTAAATTTGTAAATGGTCTGAGAAACTTTTGTCTTGTTTTACCTATATATGGAATAAATACTTTTAGTATTCTAAGTAGTACTCGTAGTGCATAACACATCATTTTGGTAAATTATAACTTGTTGTCATGGTTATTCATGAAGAAAAAATACATTATGTTTTATCTACTTATATCTTGACAAAATAAAAATGGTAATGATACTGAATTCAATTTGGATCCATTTATTGGTGATTGGAAATTGATGTTGGATACTGGTATTACAATGTATGATGCTCTTAGAAGTGAATAATTCACATTGAGGTCCATGTTGTATAAAATGATAAATGAATTTCCTTCTTATGGAAATTTTTTAGGATATATAATTAAAGGAATATTGGGGTGTCCAATTTGTTAAGAATGCACACACTCAATTTAGTTGAAACATTCCCTGAAGACTGTGTTTTTAGAACATTGAAAATGTTTACCTCAATTAATAAAATACCAATTCTGGATGACAACATTCGATGGGAATACTGAACAAGGTACAACACCACGTTCACTAAGAGGTGATCAAATGCATAATAAAGTAAAATATATTGACACTACTTTTGGTAAAACATTTTTGAAAAGCCTTACAAAATCAAGTTAGAAGAAGTGATCAATTTTCTTTGAATTATCGTATTATAATTGTTTATAAGTCATAAATTTTATTGATTTCATTCATGTAGAAAAAATATATTTTACATTTTTATTGGAATGTTACTAAATGTTCATTTCAAAACAAAATATGGAATCAAGGCTAGGTTGGACCTGATTTTCTTACGGGTAAGTGAGGATTTTTCACCAGTAAAGGCTAAATGGTTGAACTTTCTTCCTCCTACAGCTTACACTCTATCTAGATAGTAAAAATTAAAATTTTTAGTTTTTATTAATGGTGTAAAAGTTCTAGGGGTATTAATCAAATATCAAGAATTTCATATAAATGACTAATTAGAAGTTATATAGACTAAAATTACATGACTATTGTGTTTTAATGCAAGATTTAGTACTCATTGATTTTTTTTAATTCTTCCTAAAAATGTACAACATATATTAACCAAAATATTTTTATTTTTCAAATCCATATGTATTAAAGTTATATACCTGATGAATTTTCTAATCATGAATAAGGAGGCTATAGTAATATTATTTGAATTAGAGATGTTCTTCCCACCATCATTATTTTATATAATGGTCTACCTGATAGTTTACTTGGTTATATAAGTTCAACTTTGTGGTCTTGTGCATTATTGATTCATATACCCCATTAAACGGTATATTTATAATTTTAAAGGGTATTTCAAGAATCAAAGTGTTCCTGAAATTTGTATTGAAGAAAAAAATATTGTTGAAGAAGATGTTGAGTTCTATACTAATTACCTATTAGATGCTAACAACATCGGTCTCCCAAAGTCTCATCATAGCATACACCTTATGGGAGAATGGATTTTTGAAAGAGTTGTTGTAACAACTACCATAATAGAGTGGGTGAAATTTTACCTTTACATTTTACATAATAGTGTACATGTTGATCCATAAATTAATGACCACAAAGAAATTCTCAGTTATTTGAATTCATCAAGGGATGAAGAATGGAAATAAAATACACATAATAAATAATTTATAAGGTGGTTTCGTGATAAAATTTATAAGGATTTATCTAAAAAATTGAATTAAATTATCAAACAAGTTTGATATCTAGACAAGGTATTATTTAAAAATGTTATATCTTATGCTATTTTTTCAATCGATGGTTATCAATTCTACAAAAAATAATATGATGACAACAGTATGATTTAAAAAAGTGGAGTTACACTTTTGGTGGAAGTGATGTGCATATCTGGTTCCAAGGATAGAAATCCAATTTATGCAAATATGTCATGTTTTTGCATTATTGAATAGATATACGAGTTGGATTGTACATCATTTCAAGTGCTGATTTTCCATTCCAAATGTGCAAATAATAGGAATATAGTAAAATCTGATGAAATGGGTTTTGTGAAGGTGAATTTTAGTGTGAAAGGGGAAAATATGAGTCATTCATAATGGAATAACATGTAGTGAAATTTTTTTATGTCTTAGATATAGAAAACAAGAATTGGTTGATTATCTTACTAGCAACTAAAACCACTATAGGGTCAGATGAAAATTCAATTGAGGATTACCCTTTCATTGGGAAATCACAATTCATTCACGTTAGTCCCAATATAGACAATCTCTTGTATGTTATAGGATCCCACAAAGGGGGGATTTGGATTCTCTCTAGAGGACCCAAATCTCTAAAACATATAAAAAAGAAAGATAATTAAATGATAAGGTTAATGTGTTTTTTAATATAATACATTTTTCCTCAGAATATTATTTGTTCTCTACTACATTAACATAATTGAATTAAACATTTCACTACTCATGTAGAGAAGGTATTATGCACATGATAACATTACCAATATCATAGAAGAACAGACAGTTGATGTTGAAACTATAGAATTATTACGAGATCAACAGTCGTTTCATGAAAAAAAAATATGAACAACACAAAATCATTGTGTTCAACAACATTATCATGCTAATAAGTGAGGGTATAAAAATTGAGGTTGGTTGGAATCAACACAGCCAACCTTTTGACACTAAAAAATTTATTATTAATTAGTTATGTTGGGGCCACAAAGAGGATGAATGTGTTGATTGGTATTGATTCTTGGAGAAAAATCTATTCTATAATGAAGAAAACTCTTTTGGAAGATGTAAAGGTAATGTTACAATGTAATTTCTATATTTTACAGATCAATTATATATTGAAACACTGATTTAATTTTCATTATTCTATGTATAATTTATTTTATTTATAATATTTCTATACGAATTATATCTTAATGTCCACTAGAAAATCCCATAGAGTCTTTGAGACTCTTCATACCAAGTTACATCTTAAGGATACTGAGGGGAAAGTAAAACCCCACCCACCAATTTGTTACGCACACATTATAAAGTAGGATACATGGACTACATTCATCAATATTCACAGTGAGAAATAAGTTTAGGTACATTGAATTCGATAATATATTATTTGAAATTATTAATTTTATCCAATTTTATTCAAAAAAAATTATTTTATCAAATAACAAAAGAGTGTTTTAAAGAAAAAACATGAACCAAACTCAATTTACCCCTATCACAAAGCAAAAATCGGGAACGCTTCATAGTAGAATAAATTGGTATAAATTTTAAATTAACAATAAATGTTTTATGTGATGTGAAATAAAAAATGTTCCCTTTTTTATATACATATTGATGAATCAAAATTTGAATACACTTCCATCCCATGTCATGTGCTATGGAATGAATCTCGTGTAAATAAGGAGGGTAAACTAGTTGATGAAAAAACAATATCAGTATGTGAAACATATATAAGTAAGAAATAATAATAATTTTTTATTTTTTATAATAGTATTACATAAAAATATCTATTTATGTTAATATTTTTTATACAGATAGAGATAATAATTGGTAGTGATCATACCAAAATAAAAACTGCTTTTAGTATATTTTAAGGGTATAAAACAATATGGTCACGTAAGAGGAGTAGGTTTTGGAGTGTCTCCTTGAACAAATTTTGAGAAGATAAAACCACATAAAGGTAAATATAATATGATGAAAGGATTTCAAACACAAATATATTATTTTTAGGATATTATTGTATGGTATGGTTTAGAAGACCAATGTATGATAAAGGAGAAAATAAAACCTAAGGTGGAACAAATATCCACACACAAAGAACTAAATTACCCCGCTAGCTTTGAGACTACTCATTCCCCTCAACCACATACCATACTTAAGGTAATAAATATTTTCATTTCTATTTGTCCTAAATGTGAACAAAACAACTTATGATAAATTTATATTACTAAAATTTTACAGGGTACAGTTGTATGTGTTTTTCATCTGTCAACACCCATGCACTGCCTTATTGTGAGGGGTAAAATGTATAGTATCCAAGTAGGAAAGTTATTCCAAAAATAACTTCCATAAGATCACATGAGTGTTATGATTAAATTAGATCAAGATATGACTACTAATTTTCATATTCAACTTCATGATCTGGATATTACAGTAGTCAATGATTCAATTGGAAATTTCGTATCATGTTCGTCTAATCTTATAAAGATAAATGAGGTATGTATTTAACAAAAAAAATCATATGAAAAACCTATAAAAGTTGATGAAAAAATGAATAATGTAAAGTATGATATTACATATGGATAAAGTGATGGGGAAATGGAAGGTTGGATCAAGACAATCTAGTGAATCAACCAAGAAATCAAAAGGACCTTTAAATAGTACCCTCTCCCCACCAGTTCTAGAGAATGGTTTATTATCATTAAAAGTTCATATAGATACTAAATTTAAAGATAAAAATATTTCATACATTCCATATGATGAATAAATATATGAAACTTTCATGATAGATTTATTTGGTATTGAGAGTATATATGAGATTATCAATTATGAATAGTCATCATTCTTAGTTGTGCATACATAAATAAGGTACATTTTCATAATACATCTATCTAAATAGTGAGATAATATGTTACTTAAAGTTAATAAATATTCAAACATTCTAAAGGTTTTTATATTAATACTATATGGAGGAAAAACTTTGTGAATCATGATTTGGATTCATTAATCCCTATATTTTTTTGATGAAAAAAACTGCATTACCTAAGGAAGAAATTGAGATGAAAAAAGATTATATTTATGATGAGTTTTAGAAAAAAATAACATATGACAAAATCTTATTGATTCCTAAATTTCATGGGTAAAACTCTATTATTTTATCACTTAACATATATTTTTTATTTTTTTTCATTACTTATTTGTTTTTATTTTTTAGATTGTACTGAATGCTGATCACAGTCAATCTAGATACCCTGATTATTTTTTTGGATCCAATGCGTGGATATCGAACAAATTAACCACACATGATGTCTATTTTAAATTTTTAATACACTAAAATCAACATTTTATAGATAAAAATTGAATAAATATTTCAGTTTGTGTTTTAATAAGAATTTTTTGGGATAGTGTAGTTGCTAAATATAGGATAAATCATGTAATGAATTCATTGACTAAATGTAAAACGAAAATGGATTATATAAAGGTCTATAAAGATTTTTAATGCTATAAAAAATGGGTAAACAATTTATAATAGTGTTTAGTGTCTTATGAAAATAAATAATGGGTCACACAGAAGTTTTCTCCATCAAAGAATGTAAAAGGTTTATTATAGAGTTTATAATCTTGATGATAGTGAAAGGGGAAGATAAATTTTATTATGATTCATAAAAATTTTATGTAGATATTTATTTTAGTTAAATTAATGAATTCTAATAGGTTTACATTAATGGTTAATATAATATAGGAATAAATAAAGGGATACACTAATGTTTAGTATAATCGAAGAATAAATAATTTTTTATGATAGTTTTTTATAGGAAAAAACAAGTAAATGATTATATATGAATTTTACACCAACCCAAAAGGATAAAAGTTCTTATGAGAATTTTTTATAATGAATTATTGTTTTGTTATTATAAAGTGGTTAAATAGATCATGTTTTTGTGATTGATATTATAAAATATTTTCTTTTAGCATCATGTAAGATTTAATAAATTCCATTTATTTTATTTTTTATATAATCAAGAATAATTATATTATAGTTTAATGATATATAAATTGAAAAAAAATCAATTTAGTAGATTTTATCATAATTTTATCTACTTTTTAGTTAATTTACACATCATTTTTATCTGATACTTATTTTATTAATTTTTAAATAGATCATGAAGAATTGAGTTCAACAAAAACGATCAGTCACTCCATTAATATGATAATGAAAAGGTGAATTCCTACTACATATTTAGTTAATTTTTTCAACATTTTATCTACTATTTTTAAGTTAATTTCCTTATCATTTTTATCTAATAATTATTTATTTATTTTCCTTGAAGTTTTCAGAAGTCATAATTTTCCTTCAACCTTCTATAGAATGCCAGAAAAGAGGGAACATGTTGCATTTGGATGATTCGTTTCAAGTAGCATGGGGTTTCGTCATCTACACAAAGGGAACATTTATTTATTTTCTAGCTTGGTGCGGACTATTGAAATAAAAATACACATCACATACTCAATAATTTTCTACTCAATATAATATATAGTGTGATCGATATGAATTGAATTATATTTTTCTAGTTTATAATTTACATTATAGTTCAAAAAAACATCACATACTCAAAACCGAGCAACCACATTCCCCATGATCAGAACTAAATTCACCTATATCTATATTTTATCAAAGAAATTTTGTGATTTAAAAAAACATGGTTGGTTGGTTCTTTCTGAATATTTCACAAACTTCTTCTCTTGCATAGTCTTTCTAATCTTGATATTTTCATAGTAAAATAATTGTCCATATAAGTAATATATTGTATCGTATTTATGTTTATTTTAATTATTTTTAGTATTACTCACATTAGAATTGTTTTATTTTATAGGGGGATTATTACATTAGATTTGGGGTGGTTTTTTTGAAGCTTCTCAAGATCCTTAGAGACTGGACTCCGAGGCTACAACTTAGACAATGAAAATAAGGAAAGGGGCCTTAAATTTAAAAAATCATCATGAAAAGGTGAATTCCTAATACTTATTTGAATAATTTTTTCATCATTTATCAATTATTTGTAAGTTAAATTCCTTAAAAATTTTATCTAATAATTATTTAGTTTTATTCACATATCTTTTGGGAATTCATATTTTTTATTCAACTGTCTATAATAAAATTGAAAATATAAAACACGTTTTTGTTTTGAAGAGTAAATCCCATACTGGCGAAAAAGAGAAGTATTTCAGGGATCATGGAGTTTCTCTTCCATTAAAACGTAATATATTCTCTATTTTCTATATTTTTTTAGATAGTTGAAAGAAAAAAACATATTTCACACTCAATCTATTGCACCTCTATCCAATACATTCTTTTCAATGTATGACTCAGACTGTATGTTTTTTGTTTATAATTTACATTTTAGTTAAAAACACACATCACATACAAAAAAATAATAAAAATCATTAATATTATTTTATTACTATAGTGAAACAATCCATAAGTCATTTTTGATGTTTAAGAATCAATTTCACCTCAATCTTATGCGCGGTGTGCCCGGTATGACTCCAACTGTGTCTTTGTTTTTAAAATTAACAATAATTTTAGTAAAAAAGACCACTAGCATAGTGAAAAATTACGAATAACTCTTGGATTATTTTGATAATTTAGAATAATGATTCATAATCTATTTTTGATGTGTAGGAATAAATATCATGTCAAACTGACACATGATTTGATTGGTATGACAAAAAATGTGTGTTTCTAGTTTAAAATGACATTTAATTAAAAAACACAAGTGAAATACTCAAAACAGAGAAAAAACATTCATATTGATTTGATACTTTAGGAAAACAATCCATTGGTCACTTGGGAAGTGTATCATTCATCCAAAACTTAATCAAATTCATGGTGTTATCGGTATACCTCCTAGTGCGTATTTTTATTTAAAATTGACATTAATTTTAGTAAAAGAAGAAAAATGACATTCTCTAAACTGAGATAATGCATTCATATTATTTTGATACTATAATTAAATGATAATTAAGTCATTTTTGACATTTTTGAATCATCCCCACATCAATATGATACACTATGTTCCTTGTATGACTCAAATATCTATTATCAGTTTAAAATTGACATTTTAGTTCAAAGAGTGTCCTTCACTAAAAAACAAGAAAATTCACTTGGATTGTCTTGATAATTTAGGAAAAAGATTCATAATTTATTTTTTATGCGTATGAATTATTATCATATCATACTGAAACATTAGGTTTATAGTGTGACTCAAATTGTGTGTTTTTAGTTAAAAATAACATTTTATTAAAAAACACAAGTGACATTTTCAAAACTGACCAAACAGATTTGGATTATTTTGATACTTTAGGAAAACAATTCATATTTCATTTGGGACATTTAAGAATTATATTCACCTAAATATGATGCATGGTGTGACAACTATGACTCCAAGTGTTTCTTTTCAATATATATGTGTCATTTTAGTTTAAAATGCACATCACATCACCAAAATTGAGAAAATGATCCTAGATCGTTTTCTAATCATTCTATATAATATTACTTAATTAATTAATTTATAATTTTTATCTTGTAATTATTTAAGTAGTTTTCATAGAGATAATTATTGAATATAGACAGGAAATGGTGTGACGTGCAAGAATCAACCAGAACTCAATCTGATATAGAATGTTCCTGGTATGACTCAAAGTTTAGTTTAAAATTAACACTTTGTTTTTAGTTTTTTTCTTTATATTATTACTAACATTATAATTGTTTTGTTATATAGGTATGTTATTTTTCTCGAGTAGGGGTGGTTTGGTTAGAAATAGCATGAGTTGGGTTCTGGGGAAAAAGACAAAAGAATATTGATTTTTTGAATAATGTATGTGATAATTAGTACTTACCTATTTAATTGTATAAACCAATGTTTGAAATGTATATAATATTTTTTTCTTGTATTTTTTTTTAAATTTTATTCAATTTTAATTATGTATTTTTACCAAATTTTTCTACTTTATGGTATTATTTATGGTGTTGTAGTGTGTTGTTAAAGAACACTGCAGTATTCCCCTTTATTATAAATTTTAGAAGTGTTGATAAAGAATGTATTGTTTAGATCATTTAGAAGTTATAATTAAGGATGTCTTTATCAGTTCTTTTAGAAGTAGAGGACCTCTTTATTAATGATTTTAGAAGAACTGATAAGAGATGCCTTTATTAGAGATTTTAGAAGCCCTGATAAAGGATGTCTTTACCAGTATGTTTAGTAGCACTATTAAAGGGTCACTTTATCAGTTCTAAATAAAATCACTTATAAATGGGTTCTTTTATCAGTTATTTTTTATCACTGATAAAGTAACCCTTTATAAATCCTTTTTTAATGATGATAAAAGTTTAGGACTTTTAATTGTGATCTGTTAGTCAATTATTTTTAGCATTGATAAAGGTCAATTATAACATTTTTAAAGTGTTGTTTCATAGCAGTGATAGCTTGAAATGGGTAGTGATGATTATGGGTGTCACTTTAGAAACTGAATTGATGAATTGAGCCTGTAAATTTCATGATTCTTACATGTTGTTCACTTGAGAGGATGAACTTTTTTCTATGAGATAGTATCAGGATAATTCCAACCTTAATGAGATCTTTTGAGAGGATATACTACTCTTAAATTTGTATTCATGTGCATTGGATTCCTTGGACATGATCCTTGGATTCACGGGTAGGGGATTCAACCCCTCACATAGAGTTGGGTACTATAAATTTACCTTATTGGAAGCCGTCTATTGATCTGTTTTATTAGGTGGGTAATCCCTTAGGTGTTTGTATCATGTATATTGGGTGGCTCAACAATTGAGTGTTTATATCATGTATATCGAGTGGGTTATCCTTCATGTGTTTATCTCATTTATACTGGGTTGTTCATTCTTTGGGTGTTTATCTCATGTATACCTGGTGGGACAGTGCCCAAGTGTATATCTCATATATACTAGGTGGGTTAACTCCTGGATTTTTATCTCATGTATACTAACTGGTTCAGCCACTGAGTGTTTATCTTATGTATATCGGAGTGTCCCAAACAATGGGTATTTATCTCATATATACTAGATTTATTCAAATCCCTGATTGATTACACTAGTTTTCACGATTATTCAACATGATCAGAGATACTCTAGTACTTACTAAAGTAATTTTAGGTCGATTAGAGTTCTAAGATAGAACTCAAGGATCGACAATGGATATTTATTTATGATTCTATGAGTGTTTTATTTCCACTATAGGAATATCACATTTTTACACCTTCATTTACTAGTTATCTATGGTACTGCACTGGTGGTGAAATAATGATTTGTAATCACACCTTACCCCAGCATCCATTAAACTAGGGCACCCAAGAAGACTTCACTAACTTATAGGCTCGTGATGGGAAATAGCTTGAGATTGGATCATTCTACAGGATAACATAGATATTATTAGATATTGGGATGAAGTGGGGAGAAAGGATGTAATAGATCCTCTTGTACTTTTATTTTGTTATTGTATTTACCTTTTATATGTGGTTGGACTGGTTCATGGTCATGAGTCTGTTTGACTACATGATTCCACATTTCATATATTATTATTGTTTTTTTATTAATTCTACATACACTAAATGATGTTTATTATTATGGAATATTTTGGTTTTATTTATCAATTCTTATGCACTTTGATATAGGGATATATTATCCTCATGGTACTACCATAGACCCCACTTCAGGTCAAAAATATTTGGTATGTAGGTCGGCATACCTGAGGTCATTTGGTGACCTGATTTGTTTACTATAAAGTGAACAAGGATGGGGATGTTACACTGCCTACATGGAGTACATTTACTTTTCTAAGTAATATGATGCCTGATATAGTGTTCAAATTGATGTAGAGTTCATATACTTTATGAAATATCAAGGCACAACTGTTATGATTGTTTAAATGCCACATCATTCCTCAACTCTAAAAATAAAATTCAAAAGAAAGATAGAGCATGAGAAAGAGAAAATAAATCCATGGAAGAATCATGGAAAATCAATCATAGTAAAATCAAGGTTGATGTATGTTTATTCTATGATAAGTGAACCATGGAATATGATAATTGATCGTAGATTGAGAATCAGTATGTAGTTATTGAATATCCTATTGCATGCATAATTAAAAGTATACGATCTGGGAATAAAATGGCTTTTTAGTTTTGATACATTTTATGCATGCAGGTCCACCGGGAGGCACCTCAAGTCACCTCTACGATTTTGAAAGAAATTATTGAAGGTTACTTCAGTGCTCTATAGATGTTCATATATGTGATTTCATGCCCCAAATATCATGTAATGACTAGTTTTCACTTGCATACGGTACCTTAAAGATTTTAAATGTTTCATAAGGGTAATTTTAAGCTTCAATGAACTTTCATAAAGTATATGTGCCACTAAAATAAGATTTGTAAGATTTATCATATGGTGAAACTTATTTGATCATTATACCCCCCCCCCAAATTTATAAAGTTTGTGTTAACTTATATATTTGGTTCCAAATTGTGCCAGGGTAATGAAAACTCACATAAGGGTAACCTGGTCTTCATAAATTTTGTATCAAGGTAATTAAACAACTCGTATCTCAATTAAAAATATGGATCCCTATATTATAAATTAATTAAAAATCAAATTTAAGCTTTAAATAAGATTGAGAAAGAGTTCATGATAATCCATCAATGATTTCTTAGGAATATAGAAGGAAAATCAAGATCATGTGGGGACATCGACATTTTTTGGTGAGTTTTTCTCAAGTTAGTTTAGGAAGATATTCAACAGTGACCCACAACGCCTAGAGTTTAAGGATTCGAGGATGGTGGTGATGTATGTATGCTTCAGTTGGGATTTAAAACATGACTATATTTAAAAGAATAGGACCTACATATTCAAGGGTAATCTATAATTCATTAATTTTATGATTAATACACTAGGATATGACTATTCCATGATACTTTATGGTAGCTCGAGCTAGGAAGTTGAAACTCATCAACAGAGAAGACTCATTCCTCCATTCTTTCTCATTTTTTCAATGAAGTTTTTGTATTTTTATGCTAGATGAATTATGTGGGGACAACAACATTTTTTGGTGAGTTTTTCTCAAGTTAGTTTAGGAAGATATTCAACAGTGACCCACAACTCCTAGAGTTTAAGGATTTGAGGTTGGTGGTGATGTCTGTATTCTTCAGTTGGGATTTAAAACATGACTGTATTGAAAATAATAGGGCCTACACATTCAAGGGGAATCTATAATTCATTCATTTTATGATCAATACACTAGGATGTGACTATACCATGATACTTTGTGGTATCTTGAGCTAGGAAGTTGAAACTCCTCAACAGAGAAGACTCATTCCTCCCTTCTTTCTCATTTTTTCAATGAAGTTTTTGTATTTTTATGAGAACTGACACCCTCGACATAAGTTTTTGGTGAATTTTTTTTATTTTGGAAACTCAATTTCCTAGTTCTTAAGAATAATGGAAAATTAATTTATCAATATTCAATCGAATTTTCCCTTATCCCTTTATCATTTGGAATATTCTGTTTGTTTGTGCCTATGATTCATCCCTAACCACTTCACTTTCATCATTTCACCACTCAGTCATCATATCCAACACATCATATATTCACCATTTTTCCTATTTCTTGTGTTTTTTGTTTTTATTTGGATTTTTCTTTATTTTATTTCTCAATTCAAAAAAACTTTTCCTTTCTTGTTAGTTTAAACACTATTTTGTTCTTTAATAGTTTTAAGTAGGGAAAATAAATAAAAAAAGTTGACATGTCCTAATCACAGACCGTCAAGACTTATACATCCCATAATAAAAAACCAATATTCATTACATAGTATTCTGATCCACACCAAAACCATTAATTTTTAGTGTCTCTCAAGACTAGATATATAATCATTTTATTTATTTAAATATCTTTAACATATCCCACAAATATCTTCTCATGTAGTACACTTCATAGAATTTACATACTAAAAACCATTATTTATAACCTGTTGAAAGGAAACATAACAAAGGGTGATATTAGATTCCTGGTAAGAGTAAACATATGAGATAACAATAAATGATTATATGTGATGATAAGTGTAACATCCCAATTAAATAAATAATATTAAATTTTCTTATTTATTAATATTTTTGAATTAAATATTAATTTTCTTTTAAATGGGATTCTTTGTTCGATGGCATACCTGATATGCAACAACAGTTTTTTTGAAATCTTATGTTGCACATAATGTTGAGTCATACTGAAAAAATAATAATATAATATTATTTTAAATAGTAGTTAGAGCCTAACCGTTGTATTGGATGGAATGAATAGAACTAACTAAAATATGATTATACAAGTTTTTTAAATGTTTTTACAATTATTCAACATATGTTAGAGTCTTAAAATGTGAAATAATTTAATTTTAATCATAAATACTCTAATATTCTTTAAAAGGTCAATCTACCGCCTTTTAATGGAGAACCCTCTTTAAATATAGTTTTGGTCAATTTTATATGTTCTATTTGAAAAAATAAAATTATTCTTTAGAATTGGGACATCAAATTTTACTTTGGGTAAATGTTTGGTATTTTTTCTGATAAATTTTTTTTAATGAATAGTGAAAAATACTCTATTTTAATTCAAAAATTCCAATTAATCTAATTTATTTATATAGATATATTATCTTTTTAAATGGTTTAAAAGTGTAATTATATTATATTTTTACCATTAAATCCAATGTTAGACATTGGAAGTAATTTCACTTTGATATTGGACGTAAACAAATGTAAATCTTTTGATAGTTATTAATTCCAAGAAACACGCTTTCTGTTTTGACAATGGGAATTAATTTTAAATTAATTAATGAAAATTATATGTTTTTAATTTGGTAAAATTAACATAATTTTTGAATTCTGAATATCAAAAATATATTAGGCTTAATTTTCTGGTATTTTTCTGAAAACATTCAATTTTTTGATGAATAGTGAAAACATTGAGCAGTAGTTATAAAACCAATTTCTTCATTTAAATGAAATTTTACGGCTTCTAGGAATTGAATTTTAAAAATCCAACATACATGGTTATTATTAGTAAGTAAAATTTTGTTCAATAAGATGAAAATATTTTTTGATGAAAAGTAACTTTTGACTTTTATTTACTATGGTTAAAGTTAAATAGGGTAATTCAAGATAAAAACCATATTATAATAATATAAAATTAACTTAAAAAAATTCCTAACATTATTGGATGAGTAATGTCCAACCAAGACAACCCTTGGGTGGGACTTTTGGCCTTTTAAATCCACTTGGGTTAGATAATGATATTAATAACATTTTATTTAAAGTAAAAATAAAAATATCATAAACATTTATTATTTTGCTAAAAAAATTAATTTGGAATTATATAATTGATATATTTGACTATAAATATTCATTAGAAAGATAAAAAGATTTTCTTAAATCATGTTATTTTATTTATAATATTTATACATCAAATAAAAAAAATTATTAATGACACAATAATGATGCAGTTTTTACCTCATTAATGAATGATTTAAATAAATAAGATTATAAAAATTAAAATAATATCCAAAACTTATCCAATTATTATAGTATGATTTTATTTCGAACAATAATCATCTTATATTCAACTTTAATATGTTTTAGACCTTTTGAAACGGAAAATAATTATATAATAAAATAATATTTTCAAACATTTCTAAATTTCCCCTCCTCCCCCTTATAAAAGCCCTCACCTCTCACCCATTACTCACACCTCTCAATCCTGTTATATCATCCAAACTCTACCCAAATAAAATCTCAAGATCTCTATCTTCCACCTAGAATCCTTACCTTAGGCATAAGGCACTTCAAGAAATCCTTTTGGTTCAAACCAAAGGAAGTTACCGATGTAAAGGTAACGTCTTCTTTTAAGTTCTTTTCTTTTATTTTACTTCTCCAACCCCTAAACACTTTTTATTCATTTATTTTATAAAAACACTAGTATCATCAATATAATAGGTTGTTTTTATGATAAATAGTATAACTACACTTACACACACCTCCATATAATGGATAAATAACATGCTGTTTCTGTGGACGGTGAACTACTGCCTCATGAAACGATGATTTTTCAATCTTCTCCTACCACCTATAATGTTGGCCATTATGATTACAGTGTATTTATATGTGATATATATTATATTTATATTTTCTCTATGATTATTTATTTTTCATTTATATAATACCTTTATGGTTTCCATAATGGGTAAATACGATAATTTCATTTGAGAAGTGCGGACTACCGCCCCCTCAAAGTGATATGACTCGTTAATGCCATACGTGGAACGTATAAAGGATAGAGTTAATGAAATTATATATTATATCACTCTGTAATTCTGATATACGTATTTATCATTAATTTTTCATTTCATTAAAAATAAAAAATAGAAATGAAAGTAGCATTCATGCATACGTATGACTTACTATCTCCATGAACCGTGCATTTCATTTCTTACATCCAAATATTATGTACTATTATAAATACATATATATACAGGATATATATGAAATATATGATATCTAAATCTTGAATATCATTCTACAGATAATGAAATTTTGACCACATGGACAACTTGTAAATATTAGAAGTTCATTTTTGACTCAAGTACCAAATATCGACAAAATGACCATTATTAACTTAAATAATTACATAATGTTTATAACATTAAAATAACTGATATAAAAAGAATAATAATATTTAAAATGGTTCTTATGAAATTAGAAATTAACTTTAGTTTATTATTCAGGATATTAAAGAATGAATAGTTCAAGTTGGACATGATGTAATGGACTTCATCTCAATCTTCTTTCATTGAGGCATATTTTGTTTTATACACAGAATTATTTTATACGGTGTATTAACACCTTTTACATTTCATTTCTTTCAAAGGGAATATTTTTCTATGAGGTGTTTTACTAAATGAAAAAAAGAATTTTTGTTTTAACATAAGTGGTGACAACGTCCTTTCCCGCTGCCGCAATTATTATTTGATCTATGGATTCCTTTACAAGTTGTAATGTTTTTAAAAGGAAAATAAATACCATATATTCTTTTACGCATTTTGGTATTGAAAATGGTTTTGATAATGGATTTTTTATGTCAATATATTTAAATGATATATTTTGATTGAAATTTGTAAATTTTATATTTCCTTTATGTTTGTTTTATATGCTATGAATATGTTATGGTTCTTGGGCATTGTTTACATATACAGGTCGATTCATGATAAAACTAGGGTGGGTGAGCCTGAGATAGTTGTCCAATGCATTGGGTAACATGACGGAGGTAAACGTGAATGTTTCTCTGATGAAATTTAAGGAATATACTAGGATGGGTATTCTAAATGTAACTCCTTAAGTAGTTGTGAAAGCTACATCGTAACTATGTTATAGATGCCACAAGTTACCTTTATGATTTGTGATTACTATTTTTTATTCATAAATCTTATGATTTCATGATGTATGTTAAAAATCTTATGTTTTGATGAACTAATGTTTTAATTCTTTATTTTATAACCCTTACTGAGCTTTTTATGCTCATCCCAAGTCTTGAAATGTTTTTCACAGGACTTAAAGATAAATAGGGTCAAGGATGGGATAAAGGAAAAGTCTTTCTATCTAAAACATGGAAGTAGACATGAATTTTTTTCAAGAGTTTTTATTTTATGAAAAAAATGGAAACTGAGTAGAAGTGTCTACTTTGGAATTTTTGAGATGTAATGTAATAGTTATGGCCTAATTCTCTAAAACTCTAAACCTGAAAAGATCATCAATGTGAATTATCCATTTAATTAAATATTATATAATTTTTTAAGGTTGGGTCCTTATTTTAATGGTATGAGAACATCATCATAACATAATAAGTGATGCCCTAAATAATTAAATATCATTAACCATGAGTCATGGAATAATGATTTTTCATAACTAAAGAAAAAAGTCATAACAGTGAAAAATCCTAAATAATCAATCATGATTCGTGAGAGAATATCATAATAATAGGGATATGGTAAAAATTTAAGCTTATAATGTTGTGAACATGTGTACATTCAAACATGGTCACTCATTAAGTTTACGATATGAAATTTTGTCCTCATATAAACTTATGGACATGAAATCTGGCCCATTCATAATCTTATGGACATGAAACCAGATCCACAAATCAACTTATGGATAAGAAAACAGGACCACACATAATATTTAAAACATGAATTCCAGTTCACACATAACATAATTAACTTAAGAGTTATTCATAATTACCCAATGAATTGGATAGATATAATAGACTCACCCATCAAATAATTATAATCCAATCATATCTACACCATAATATAATGAAAACATTTAACATTTCATAAAAACATAACTAATTGAAAAGAAAATTGGTTTATTCAAAATTTCATCATCAAAACCATAAACCATCTAAGAAAATAATAAGGATGGTGTCTTAGAATCATATAATCAGTTAAATATAAGTAATATCAAATGATTACATCATTGATTCAAAATACTTTAAAAATATCACTTGGAACATTTCTTATGGAAAATACCCTTTTCATTTTGAAATCAATTATTTAAAATCAAAATATTTCCAAAATTTTAAGGAAAGAAATTTCTTTGAAAAGAAACATAGAAATATAGTAATGAATCTTCAAGGTAAAAAATATTTTGGATGATAGGGAAATTTGTTCATGTTGTATATGTAAAAAGATAACACTTTTTCAAATAGTCAGAAAAGACTTGTTCAGAAGAAAATTATTTAAAAATTTTACTTTTAAAATATTGTAAATAAAATAAAAGGTAATGAAAATTAACTTTCTAAAACATTTCATGTGTTGATAAAAACATCTAAAACAATTTTGAAGAGTATGGTCATGAAGAAAATTTTCATCAACCAACTACGAAATAAGGATAAATTTTCTTTAAAAACATTTTATTAATCATTTTAAGTACCAAAGAGAGGAAAATGGTACTTATAAACTCAAAATATAGAAATAACCAATGGATAATAAAATATATATTTGGTTTAAATTATGAGATCCATATAATTTTCTATCAATGGAAATTATGCATAGATAATCCTAAAAAGCAAGGAGATTGTGGCATAACACTTACCTCGAGTCTCATCTTGCTTCATACGCATTCAAAACTTATTTTTAATAAATATATATTTATTATAAATATATTATAGAACCATAATAATATGTATCATATTGTATATGATTTACTTATAACATCTTATCAACCTTTTATTAACAATTCTATATTAAAATTACTATTCCAGGTGATAACTACTTCTTTTTTCATGCATGTTTCAGTTCGGCAATCACAACCCTTGTACTTTGGTCATGGTTCCATCATCTCCAAAATTTTAATCATTTAATTAGTATCATATTTAATCATTTTTAAGCTTTTTAACTATTTATATATTGTGTTGATGAAAAAATAATTACAACACTTCTTAGATATGGTAGTCCATACATAAACACTAGTTATGTTTTTATTTTTCGATGCGTGGAACAAAATAAAGTTAAATAATAATTCAAATTTGTATAACCATTATAATATCAAAAATATAATATATATTCATCAAATATATCATTATAACCATTAATGTTAATTGGTGATCAAAAACGAAACACATCGCTTTGTGGAGGTGGTAGTCCACATGTACGCACAAACAATACTTTCATTTCTCATGTGATGTAAATTAGGGTAATAATTGTTGTTCTATCACTATAATAAAAATTAATAATATTTAAGATACTAAATTAATTATTTTATAATCTATACCATAAATATAGTATAGGTAAAGGAAGAAATAAATTTGAAAGTACTCAATTAAAAGTTATACCCCTTCATTGAGAAACCTATTTTGGATTACAATTTAATCCTTGAAAGGATGGTATTTTGGAAAGTCCAAAATATATAGTATTTGGGGAAGGAATATATGTTGTTATTATAGTATTTAATTTCCAAGATATATGTATCAAACATTAGGAATAATGAATAATATGAGTTACCCTTTTATAAGTGGGGTAAAGGACACACTAGGAATTTCATAATATATTATATAATATATATATCATATTCATGTAACGTTTCACCATATAACCCCATACTAAAAGGAAAGTTGTGATAGGTTTTAAATAAACTCAACCAATCACATATCGGAATGTTTTAGAAACATTTTAATCCATATCTCTAAGTTAATCCACTTTAAACCTACTTTAACCTTAACCATGATAACGTAATTTTTACTATAATAACTCAACTATATGACCAAAAATAAAAATGGGAATTATAAAACAAATTAAATTCTAATTCATAATTTTGAATCCATTTTATGAGGGTTAATTTCGTTAAGTGGAATAAATTAATTATAATATAAGAATATAAAATGCATGAAGACATGTTTTTAAGAAAAATAACCATTTTAAGATTAAAAATCATCTCAATTTGAAATAAAATTAAGGTTTTGAGAAATTAAAAAAAAATGGAATCCTCCAACCATGTCATTAAATTCAAAGACCCAAAATAAATTTAAATTTGAATAAAATATAACATATATAAGAAAAATTTAATCTTGGGTTCCCAAATTCAAAATAATATTTTAAAATTCATTATTTAACTCCTTAAAAATATATTTTTTTGATAAACACTTATCTAATAGGAAAAATTCAGTTGTCATATATATTTCATTGTTTCACCCCATAGTTTTTACCTAGTTTTACCTCTTATACTAAGGTGAAAATAATTATCATAATTACTATTCATAATGACCAAAAATTAAGTTAAAACTATTAAATTAGAATAATTATGATGATTAAAAATATAAAACCCATTTTAAAATATTAAAATTATATAATGTTTAAAAAAATTAAAATAAGTTCACAAAACTCAATGAAAATCATTTTTAGAAAAAAAATGCATTTGTAAGCATAAAATTGTATTTATTATTATTCTATTCCTAGTAAAATCCATCAAATGAAAGATAAATTTTTTTATTAATTATATAATATATAAATTTAATTAAAATAACTAATCAATTGGTATTTATTTTATTAATTAATATATAAAAACATCGTGCACAAAAAAAAAATATTTTTAGAAAAATGTCATTTTATACCCAAAAATCAAATTATACCGAAATAAAGTATAATTAATATATTTATGTAATTATTTAGATTATTTATAATTAAAAAAAATTATGTTAATTTAATTTAAAATTAAAAAAAATACTTTTATATTACTTTATTTAATGATGGTAAATGGCAGTATTTAAAAACCAGTATTTTCACTATTCACTGAAAAAATCAATCATTTCATAAAAATACAAATTTTGACCCTAAGTTAATTTTTAAATAATTATTTAAAAACATAAATTCATTTTATAAAGTAAAACTTATAAAATTATAATAAAATAATTATAATTTTCATGCATAAAATTCAACAAAACCATTTTTGTGGAAAATATATTTTTAAAGAAAAAAAATACTTTGCTGAAAATTGAGTACTTATGAATTAATAAATATAATTTCATTATATAAAAGCTTTATGAATATTTTTTTCATTTGGTTATTCATATTCTTACCACCAATTTAACTTCTAGGTTATAAAGATTATATTTATATATGTAACACCCTGAAATTTTAAAATATGAACATTATATTCGATAGCATGTATGAAATGCATCACCCATAATAGAAAGGAATATAGTATATAGAGACTTTGTGATATATTTAATATTTTAAATAAATTCAATAAATTATATATATTTCAATGCACACAAAAACAACTTTCTTAGACAAATTGTGTTACATGTAGGTGCTACTTTTACTGAATAATAAAATATTATTGATATTATTATTTAATATGATAGTTATCGCATAAACATTGGAATAGAGGGTATGATTATTATTAAATAAATTATGAAATTATATATTTTACAAACATTTATTTTTTATATATTTATTATATATAATAATCATCATCATTTAAATAAAAAAGAAAAGTTTTTGGAAAAACTGTATTTTCCTAAAAGACGGTTTTGTTGTGCTTCGCACACATAATTTAGAATTAATTTTTAACAATTTAAAAAAAATTAAAAAAAATTATATTCATTTTTTAAATAATAATACCAAAATTATCTTTGGGTGATTTTTTGGTATTTTCTAAAAAATTTCATTTTTTGATAAATAGTAAAAAAATACTAAATTTCAATTGAAAACTTCCTTTTCATTTAATACATTTATAATATTAAATTATATTTTCAATTTGTTTTATAGTAGAATTTGGTAAATTTTATATTAATTAATCCAATTTAGGTCATTGGAATCATTTTTATATATAATTCAGATATAAAAACTTTGTAATCTTTTGAACTTTTTCACTTTAAAATCCCGTTATCTCGTCAAGTCTGCGGGATTAATTTTAAAGTAAAATTTTCCACTTATGTGAATTGAATATGAAAAAATGGATTCCATATTTTTAAAAATAAAAATTTATAAATTATAATGACTTTGAATCAATATTTTACCAATGTGATTTGTTAAAGTAGTGAAAATTAATTACAACAATTAAGGTAAAAACAAGATTACCGAGGGATTAAGCATTAAAATTAAGTGTAAAATGACCTAGACAATTGTACAACACTCATTTTATAGAAATATTTATACCTTTTCCATTATATAATCTATAATTTTCCATTATTAGGACCTAGTTTGATGGAAAAAAACACGGGTGGAATTCACTCTTTCAAAAAATTACAAAGTTGACACTCACCCCCACTTATAAAAGGTCACTCCCTATCCTCCTCTCTTTACACATTCAAAACACTTTGTCTTAGATATTACCTACCACAATAACAACCCAATTCCCCTATAATAATTATATAATCCTTATTTTTTTCATAAGTCCACCCTAGTAAGAGTTTAGTGCAAAACAAATGAAGATACCTGAAGGAGAGGTAATGTTATTTAACAAGCGTCTTTATTTTATTTCCTTCTCCAACTCCTTAAATTACTTTAAAATAATGGTTCTTTAATAACCTCAATAGATTACATATAATGAGATGTTTTTATTATAATGTTACAACTAAAAATGCACAAAATTCCATCAAATGGATTACGAAATCATCGTTTATCTGTACGGCGGACAACCACCTCGCGAACCGATATTGTTCATTTTTTCAATTCCACCTACCAAGGTTGGGTATGATGATGGATAAAAAATACATATATAATATTGATAACATATTTATATATATTTATTCACTATATCACCCATATATATATATATATATATTTACATTATATTTTATAGGAGACCCAATAACATTGTTCATGTATATGGTGCACTACCGCCTCGTGAATCAATGTCACTCGTCTTTCACTAATGCTTTACGTGGAAGGTGATAAAGATAAAATTAATGATTATCTTTGATATAAATGACATAATTATGATATTAATTATATATTTATCATTATAGAAAGATAATATTCAATATTTTCTTTCTCTCCTTTTAACTCACGTAAAGATGATAACATCATTCGTGTTTTTGTGGACTATCACCTTCACGAATCAATGTGACTCACTTTTCATCACCAAACCACATGGTAGAAATATATAAGTATATTAAATACTATATATGATATCATGATAATTATTTAAATTTAATATATTACTTACACCCTTTTCATAATGGTTATTGAAAATGGAAAATGTTACTCGTGCGTACATACGACCTACCGTCTCCATGATCGTAACATACCTAATTTTTCATAACCATCATTAATGATTGATTTTAAAATTACAATTCATGTTAAAGTATGATAATTATGTCAGATTATTATTATAGATATTATAGAACAATAAAATATTTTCAAGAACCAGATCTCTCATGATGAAACACGAATGTGAAAATAAGGCAATTAACACCTCAAGTAATGAAAATAATTAAAAATTATTAATAAATGGGTAAAAAGATATTATAAAAGGTTAATATGTGATATCATACATATTAATATGGTTATATAATAATTTAATAATTTTTTTAAAACCACTATAAATGGGTTTAAATCATGTTCAACCAAAAGGATTCATAAGGTAAGGGTTTTCGTATCAACTCCATTTCACTAATGCATATTATCTTTTCATGCACCTAATTTATTTTAAATTATGTATATATTGTCCCTTTGAAATTTAATATCATGAATAATTTATTATTCATGGTATTTTAAGTTTCAATTTTAATTATTTCATCAATGGGTATTTTAATTAAAATTTACCAAGTGGTAAGGGATTTCTTAACTCAATTTCCACTCATTAGGTTAAACATCTATTTCATTGATAATGTCAAGATAAAATTATGTGTGTACTGAACTTTTATTATCTTTTATAATATTTCCACTTTTTATGTGTATTTACAATTTATACACATAATTTATTAATTGATTAATTCTCACTTCAATGTATGGTCATTTTAAGGGTTTATTTTACAATTTCATTATAAACGAGATTGTTTATTCTTGAATTTCCATTAAAGAAAATTATATGATAATTTTTTTAATGAAACCTTTAATTTTATTATAATATGGTTAATCATGATATTTTTTAAGTGATATTACTGTTTTTCACTCTTTGGTACTTAATATTATTTATAAAATTAATTAATAAAATATGAATTCATTTCTCTCTTTTGTCAAAAATATATTTTTTTTACAAAACCATATTTTATAAAAAAAATCAGAATAATTATTTTAACCTTTTCAAAATGATTTATTAAAATAAATATTTACTCATTTTTTCTTTTTATATACTATTTTCAAAGGAAGATTCTTGTCACTCTTTGAACAAGGAACTTTTTTAACCTTTTTACAGTGCAAAAGGAATGTTCTTTATGGAATGTATATAATTACCCACCATCATGACCAAAATTTATTCCAATCTTACTTTTAAAGTTTACAAGGATATTTTTGAATAATTATTATTAAATTGAACTTCAAGGAAAATTGTTTTCAAAATATTTTTCAAAATGAAAAGTATATTTTCCTCAAGAACGTTTTTAAAGATTATTTTATAGTATTTATAGTCATAAATAACAACAACCCTTATTTTGAATATAATCAAATGGGGATATATACAATTGATACCATTCATATTTTTCCTTTGGATTTTTTTTTGATCATTTTGATGAGGTAAAGTAGTTATATTCACTTCAATGATTAATTTTTTTAGTCGATAACTTTTCCATGAAATGTTTACTTTACTATGATAATTAGACATAAAATTTATCTTAAATATCTATATTACTCATCATGGATATATTTATTTCTTAAATTGTATATAATTTCTATATATAGTGTACTAAATTTAAATTTATTTTATATTTGGGGAAATATTGACAAATATGTATTCTCTACTCAATATGGATATTTGATATGGCACATATTTTATGAACTAAATAAATTATTCCATATATGAGGAATTATATGGATAGGTATGATATGAGTGGGGACCTATTATAGATATACCCTCGATGAATTAGTAGTATCCTAGGACGAATTAGTTTTCTAGCCTTAGTTAGGTGGGTTTTCACCCAGTATGTTTTAAATAGTCTTGTGAAATCTCTTGATGGAAAAGGTACCATGTACTTAGGAAACAAGGCATACAATAGTTAATAATTACATTTATTTAGTATTAATTTATTTCTATAAAAAATATTTTCACTATGAAAATATCTCTCGATGCATTTCTTTCTTGGTTTTTTAAATGCCATCTGTTCAATTATTTACCTTTTCATACTGATTATGACGTATCTAGTTATTATTGTCATGTTATTGATTAAATGGAATTTGTTTTTATTTATTTTCCTTTTTATATTATTTACACACTTCCTTCTAAGTTTATTTTTTATATGGCTTGAGTCTTCAATTATTTACCTTTCTCTATGTATTATTCTTTATCCAGTTATGATGGTCGTGTTATTAATTAAATGGAATGTATTTTTAGTAATTTACCTTGCCATATTTTTCATTCACATCCTCCTTAGTATATTTATTACATGGAATGTATGTTAAATTATTTAAATTTTCATATTTATTATTCTCATTTATTCATTATTTCTTCCTCTATAGTTAACGCTTACTGAGTGTTTGATATCACCCTTATTTTTTTTCCTTTATCTTGGATTCCATGATGTTTTCTATAACTGATATACATAGATTCCCTATATGGAATAAGGTTATTCTAAAAAAAATATGTTGGAATTATTATATTCTAATGTAATGTGAGACTCATGTATATATCGAGTTTTCCATGACTACAAGACTATTTTTCTCTTTGGGATGTGATTCCTTGTATCTTATGCCAATATAATGGTAGTAATAATTATCTTCGGATTGTGGGGTTTGGGATCACTACAGTTAATATCAGAGAAATTTAATAAAAATCATGGGAACTAGATTTATAAAAAAACATAGATTATGTAAGATAACCCCTTGATAGAATTTGAATATAAGAATAAAAGAATGTCATAATGTTTTAGTAAGGTAGAGATTATATGGTTTTTCTAGAAATACATCCTTATATGGATACTACAATTGGACCTGGTTCTATCATAGATGTACTTAGGGGTAATAAATCTGAAAAGGGTGTGTTAACCTTGACTCTTGAATAACCCAATGCATGACAATAGACCTTATTGTGCACCTAGTTTTATACTCTTAGGGTATATGTTTAGGATAAATCATATTTTATTTAAAAACAACTTTGAAGGATTCAAATATATAATGACAATGAATGAACTAGGATAGACCTAAGGTACTAAAGATTGAAATTAGTGTGTTATAATTTAGGCATAATTTGAATGATTATATGGTTTTCCCACTATTATTGTTACTACTCACACTATTCTTTATAGTTTTATTAAATGGTTGGAACCTAAAGGAATCATGTTAACAATGAACATGAAGGAAAATGAGGTGAAAATGAGTAACCAAATGGGATGATGATAGGATTTAAAGATACCATGATTATGCATAATCATTTTTCCAAAAATATTATTAATAAAATAAACCTTAACAAACTATTGGAATCATCAAAGAAGATAATGATGGAGTTTTCTAAGAGATCGAGTGGTAGAGACCTTGGAGAAAAGAAGGATCGATTTCTATCATGTAATAAATGTGGAATAATATGCCCAAGAAAGTTTCTCAAAGGAATTGAGAAATTATTTTTGTGTGGAAAATAATTTTATAGAGAATAATTGATGAGGAAAATGAAGAGCACAATGGAAGAATGTAAATATCATCCTAGGAATCCATTTATAGTTTGTGTCCTTAAATGTAGGGAACCTGGGCATTACCCAAGTCAATTTACTCTTCTAAAGTGTAACCCATAAAACATAGAATGACCTATGTGTAATTAAAATGGATGAATTATTTATGTATTATTATTCATGAATTAAATTGTTGAATTATTTTACCAATAGTATTTTGGTTACAAGAATCATGAAATATATAATGATGCTGTTAAATTTTAGAATAAATTATGTATGAATTAAAATAAGAGTTATTGATTATATCATGGGTTAATGATTTTAAAATTAATCATAATTTAAAATTATTAAACACCTCTTTTATGGCATATGTGGTAGTAATGTAAATAGATTAAAGTTACTTTGGGATATATTTATCGAAATAATGTGTTTTAGTAGAAAATTTAATGAAGGAATAATACCTTAACATTTAATAAACAGAAGTATAAAGGTATTGATAACCATAAGTGTTTATATAATTAATAATTAAATTGTATTAATAGTCAAATAAGATTATTATACTTGTAAAAAAATAAAAAATAAATAGATAGATTATGGTCAAAACATTACTAAAAATTTTATTTAATGATTACATTTATTTCAAGGATGTACATCATATTTTTGTGAGATTTATAGGAATTATATATTTTATAAAAAGGACAACCTATATTCAGGGTGACAACCCATCACATGTATCAGGGCAGTGGGGATTAAACCCATGACCGAAGTAAAATAAGGGTTTCTCACCTACCACTGGCCTACCTGATATCCTCGTTAATATGTCATTATTTTTAGTTAAACAATTTGATGAATAAATATTAATGATGTACCATAAGTATTACTTTTTAAGTTTATATATTAATGTAGTAAAAAATATTTGTTTTTGAAAATATTTATAGGTAGATCAAAATACATTGTACTCTTTTATAGATCTTATAATCCGTTAAAAGTAAATTATTGTGCTTCAGGCATGAAAAATTAATTTACTGATATTAATTTCTTAGATTAAGAAATTGAAGCATAACTAAAGGATGATAGTGTTCTTATGAAATAGATATGTATCAAGTAAATATATTTCCTTATATTCTTAGATTGTAAAATAATTCCTTAAATTTAGAAAAAGAATCTTGAAAAAAAATATTATCTTATTACCATCATTTTTGATGATATCAATGACCTTTCCACGCCGATTAGATTTATGGAATTGAGGCCATAATATTTCCATTTATCATTAAATTTCTTGTGATAAATAACCTCAATCACACCCTATAATTATTTACATTTTTTCTCCATGTCTATATATTCACGTCCCATTGATTCTCTCCTACTCGGAAACCAAGATGTGTGTTATTCCATGTGACATTTGTACTTCCCTATCTCTCTTACTAAGAGTATAATTTATTAACCATGTTTACAATGTGGGTTTTAAAAAAAAATCTAAATATAAAACCTTTCACAACCAATAACATATTTAAATTGTGAGGATGTAATTTATTTAAGGTGAGGAGAATATAACACCCTGAAATTTTAAAATATGAACATCATATTTGATAGCATGTATGACATGAAACACCAAGATTAGAAAGTAATAAAACATCATAATAATTTATAATATATTTACTATTTTAAATAAATTCAATAGATTTTATATCTTTAAATTCTTTCAATAATGACTTCCTTCAACATCTTTCAATACACGCAAGATCGAGTTTTACCGAACAATAATATATTATTAATATTATTATTTAATATGATAGTTATCATCTAGCCATCTGAATAGTTGGTATGAATGGTATAAAATAAAATATGAAAATATATAGTTTATAAACATTTAATAACTATCTATTCATTATAAATAATAATCATCATCATTTAAAAAAAGAAATGTTTTCAAAAAACCTGTATTTTTCTAAAAGACGTTTTAGTCACCCATGGTACTCATATTTTAAAATTTATTTTTTAAAATTTTATAAAATTTATATAAAAATAATAATTTTTACAATTTAAATACCAAAATTATCTTAGGGTGATTTTTTTTGGTGTTTTCTGAGAAGTTTTATTTTTTTGATGAATAGTAAAAAATACTGAATTTTAATTGAAAACTGACTTTTCATTTAAGTAATTTATAGTGTTATATTATATTTTTAATTTTTTTAAATTAATATTAGGTCAAATTTATATTAATTAATCCAATTTATTTTATTAAATCATTTTTATATTGAATTTAGGTATAAAAACTTTGTAAAATTTTGAACTTTTTCACATTAAAACCCCACTTTCTCATCACGTCTGCGGGATTAATTTTAAATTAAATTTTTTAACTTATGTGAATTGAATTTGGATAAATATATTAAATATTTTTAAAAATAGTAATTTATAATTTATAATAATTCTGACTTAATTTTTTACCAAAATTATTAGTGAAAATAGTTAAAATCAATTACAACAATTAAGGTAAAAATGAGATTACCGAGGGATTAAACATTAAACTTAAGGGGGAAAATGACCTAGAAACTTGTAAAAAATATATTAGTTTGAAATATTTGTACCTGAATCCTTATATTATAGATAATGGAATATTATTAGGTCCTGGTGGATTGAAAATAATGTGGGTGTAATTCATTATTTTAAAAAAAAATTAAGTGTGCCACTCACCCTATGTATAAAAGGCCACACCCTATCCTCCTCTCTTCACACCTTAAAACCACTTTGGTTTGGACAATTCATACCAAATCAATACCCAAATTCCATATAATCATAATATAATCTTTATATTGGGAATAAATCTTTCCCATGAAGGGTTTAGGGAAACCAAAGGAAGATACCCGAAGGAGAGGTAATGTTCTTCAACAAACATATTCAATATATTTCCTTATCAAACTCCTTAAATTATTTTCAAAACATACCGATATAATAACCACATTGTATTAAATAAAATTATATCTTTTTATGCTGATATTAAAACCTAAAACAACACACACTTCTATGAAATGGGTTATGAAATCATCGTTCTTGTGTACGGCGGACTACCGTCTCACGAACTGATGTCATTCTTTTTTCCATTTCCACCACTCAATGTTGGGTATAATGATTGATCAAAAGTATATATATGATATTTATAATATAATTATACCTCATGAGTCACTATATCGCATATATATTTTTACATTATATTCTATAGGATACATGATAGCGTTACTTGTATGTACGGTGAACTACCACCTCACGAAGCGATTAGGTTCTTCTTTCTCTAACTCTTCACATGGAAGGTGATAAAGATAAATTTAAGGATTTTATATGATATAAATTAAATAATTATGATATTTATGACATATTTATCATTCTATAAAGATAATATAATTCATTTTCTTTATTTTATTTTCACTCATGTGAAGATCATTACATCATTCGTGTTCGTCTGGACTACCACCTTCACAAAGTGATGTGTCTCTATTTTTATCACCACAGAAAATTGATGATATATTTAAGTATATTAAATTGTATATATATGATATCATTATCATTATTTATATTTAATATATTACTTACACCATATCCATTATTATCATTTAAAAATGGAAAATGTTACTCATGTGTATGTACGTCATACTGTCTCTATGATCGTAACGTACTTCATTTTTCATAAACATCATTAATGGTCATTTTTAAAAGTAAAATTAATGTAAAAATATTATAATTATCTTATTATAATAATTATTGAGATGATATAACAATATAATATGTTCAAGAACCAGATCTCCCGTGATGGAACAACATGAGAAAACCAGTAAATTAACACCCAAAACAATGAAAATAATGAAAGATTATTAAGGAATGGGTAATAAGATATTATAAAAAGATAACATATAATATCATAAATATTGATATTTCCTATGAATAAGTTACTAACATATTTTACACCACTATAAAAGAGGTAAAATAATGTTCAACTGAAAGGAATTGTAAGGTAAGGGTTTCCATCTCAATTTAATTTCACTAAGGAATGTGGTATTTTTATGCACCTAATATATTTTATATTGTTTATATATTGTCCCTTTTACATGTACTATAATTAATACTTAATTATTCATGGTATTTTACATTTCAATTTGAATTATTTAATCTAATGTGTTTTGAATTAAAAGTTACTCAGTTGTAAGGGATTTCTTAACTCAATATCCACTCATTGGGTTAAAATTTTATTTCATTGATTATGTCATGATATGATTATGTCTATAATGTATTTTGATTATATTATGTTATATTTACACTTTTTTAGGTGTACTTATTTGATACACATAATAAATCCATTGATTTATTCTCACTTCAATATTAAGATCATTTTAAGGGTTTGTTTCATAATAAAATTCTAATCAAGATTATTTAGTATTGAATTTACATTAAAGGAAACTATATGATAATTTTTTAATAAACTCTTTAATTTTAATCTACTATGTTTATTAATGGTTTTTTTCAATATATAGTTCTATCTTTCACACTTTTTATTCTAATTTAGTTTATCATAGAAGACTATTAGAAAACCTCCCCATGATATATCCCAATTATGCTCTGTCTGAGTGATAGCATCTCACCATCTCTTGTAAGAATCATGAATAATATATATGTTTTGAGTTTTACCCTCCTCTTAGGAGTTGTATCTAGGTTCTTGAAGATATATAGCATGGACTCTAACCATGAATCCATAGCCTGAGTTCCATCATCCCTCGAAAACATGGAAGGATATTGTTGTTGGAATATTCACGTCAAATCTACCATAGACATGGAATGATGTGGCTCTCATTTAAAGGTTTGTATGAACCTCATAAATCCTTTACAAAACTGTGCATCATCACCTTCATCTGGTATAATAATTGGTATCGTAACTTTTATGACTGTAGTGTCCACTGGCAGCCCTTGGCTAACCACCTATAAGGTATGATCATCGCCACCCTCTTGGCATACATCTTGAGGTCATCATGGTGGAATAACTCTATAATGAAAAATACATGATTTAGTTCAAGGTCATTATCAAGGTTCAAAGATAAAAAAACATACATCAAAATAGGATATGATAAGACATTTCTCTAAGAACTCATCCCTCTACCATCCTCTTTAGTTAGGTCTAGGTATTAAAACAAACTATGGATACTACCAAAATCCCAATACTAAGGTCAGTTCTGGTCAAGTTATCCATAAAAATACACTTTAATTTCACTTTATTTCATATTCTTTCCATACTAATCACATTCCATTTATAAAGGCTAAACCAACAGCAAGCCGAATTCTAATCTGTGGGGCCCCATACTCCCCGTTAATCAAAGCTTGGTGTCCACCTGAGGCACATAATAACACAAAGTACTTTAATACTGAACCATGGTCCACCAAATTCCAATACAAAAGGTTTTATACACCTGAGGGACCAAATATTGTCATCCATATAATCCATACCATTACATATACAATTATACCTAAAAACAGAAGTTATATCTATCACGTTATCAATCACAATAGAATGAAATCAATAATGCTCTCTAAATGTCATGTCAATAATATATTGAATGTGATTTATAACAAGTTCCTATGTAATGAATGAGATGGAATTACCTCATATCATTGGGTTACAATTCAATAGAACCCACAATAATATCAATAATAATGACATAATATAATTGTGTCACCCAATGGAGAAATTAAATCTACTGTAATAGCTCAAAATCTAGAAAGCAACAATTCAATTCAAGGAAATTTTTATTTTACCTATACGTAGAGTAGATACTCCCGGAAACAATTTATTACCAAATTCTATTTCCTTCTTATCTCTATCTATTATCACCATATTGTAAATTAAACTAGAAAAGACCAACCCTTTGATGCCACTTTGAAACATCCCAAACCCAGATGCCATGTAACAATGCTCCGAGCCCAGTTGGTCACATGGCCTCAAGCGCATCTCCCCAAATTCCAAAGGCTTTAGACTAGCATTGAGGTCCTAGGGTGATAGTGGGGAGAATATACAATCATTAGAAGAGAGTAACATAGTATAATACAATAACAATTCAATAGAGGAATTAGTAATATCATACAATGGAAGTAAACAGTGGAAGACTGATACTATAAATAAACTAGATTTATATCATACACAAGATGATAATACATTTCACATGTTCAAGTAAAATTCTATAATAGGTTGCACCACTGTTATATCCAAAACATGTCCCAAAGGTAAAAAAAATATAAAATAATCTGAGTATAATCACAAACCTCATCTTAGTCCCATGTTGTGTAGCTCATAAGCATCATATGAAGTACCTATATGAGGGAACTTACCCTTATCAACACCTAAAATCATATAATATTTTTGGTTCTAGAATAAGACCCAAATAGGGTGTGATACTAAATATCATTAGGCAACCACCCAAGGTCTACGCCAATTTTTTAGTGAATATATATATATATATATATATATATATAACAAGTAGTGTATAATAATGAAAGTAGTAAGAAAGAAAGTACTAAAAATTAATTAACCTACATGAAATGGTTTCTAATTACATACATTTCAAATACATTTAACAATTCAATTATATGGATTTTATAAGTCTTGAGATCTAGCTCAATCCCAACATCCCCCATGTGATAGGAAGCACAATAGATTCCTCAGAAGGCCATCTAAGAAGTACAAGTGAAGAAGGAATCTAAGCTGGAGATTTGTCTTTTTAGAAACGCCATTAATCTTTTCATTTCAATATTCTATTTATAACATGAGCTGTTCCTTGATATTCCTAAGTTAGAATTCAATTATCACTATAGGTGATATTTTAACCCACACCCAAAAAGACTGTCCTTGACGAACCTCTCAAGAACCTGGTATCGCTCTAGGTGAGGTATAAGCCAATGTCAATTGATCATGTCCTTGCTAATATTATAAGGAACCCTCAAGTATCACTCATGACATATAATCAAATTCTAGTTGATCCCATCCATAGAATCCCTCAATGAATCCATGATTCACTCAACATGTAAGTGTAACCCTTATGAGCATATCTATGGCATCCCTCAATGGATCCTAGGTTCACTCATGGCTTAAACATATTTAATCGCTTGATACCAACCATTGAATTATAAGATAAATCCATAATTCACTCAAGGTAGAATATTACAATAGTCATATGATCCCTTCTATGTAATTCTAAATTGAATCCATGATTCACTCAATGTTATTTACCATTTCATCATTTATAACCATTTATGCATTCACTGGACTATTCAATGTCAAAACCAAGATCATTTAATACAAATCATCACAAAAAGAGGCGAATTAAGCAAGAATCAACCTCATAAGGATTGTCCATCCATTTACTCATGAGATCATATTTCTCATAATAAGAATCACATATAAAATAACTATCACATGGATTTAGCATCATTTAATTCACATGGGTAGATTAATAATTGGAGTAATTAAATCCAAGCATGCTTAAACAAGAAAAGGCCTAAAAGGTTCAAGGGTAAAATAAACCATCCCATACCCTTTAACCAATTAAATTATAATTTAATAATATTACAATTCCCTAACAACCATTTTGATTTTTTTGACAACCCATGAAAGGGATAAAAGGCACGCATCATAGGCATCCAAGGCCAAAAATTCATAAAGGGGTTTATTCAAGGAAACTCACCGATGGGGTTTCCATTATCCAAGTTATACAACCTATAAAATGAATAAACACACCTATTAAATTAACTAAATCATGATAGGAAGCAACAATTTTCAATTATAATTTAAAAATGATGCACCAAAAATGTGTGTATGACACTCTAGCATATATAAAGAGCTTGAAAATTAGTCAAAGGCATGAGACCACCTACCTTAGGGTCATGATAGATAGATCATCCGGTATTAGGATCTAATTCATCCCAGTTTGTAAGAAGTTGTTTCAAATCCAAGGAGACAAATTCTGTTCAAATTGGAGGTCAGATGGTGTGAGGATCTGAAATTGAAGAATAGCCTTCAAAGAGGGATCTCCCAATGTTCCATTACTATAAAACATGAGAAAGAGATTATATTTTTAGGTTATAAATATTTTAGGGTGAAAACAATAAATTTACCCAATTTAACTGGGTCTCATGGTTTAGGCGCATAGTTTGTCAAACTGTGTACCAAGTCACATGGTCTACTGTATATGAAAGGGGAACTCACATTGTTTAGTCACACAGCTCCCAAATAGTGTGAAAACTATGCGAAGAGCCTATGTTAAAATAGGACAAAATTTTAGACCATATCACATGGGTTTATTCCTCCTCCTACAAAGTTTTATCAAACCATGTAGCTTGTAGGCCCCCACTGCCCAACCATGCATAGTTTTTCCTAACTGTGCAGCCTGACCCCACACAGTTTACACTAGCTGTGTGGCAGGTTAAAAACACATAAACTATGGGTTCTGAGATCCAAACCATCCTCATACACCCCCAAGACCTTCATGACCCAAACATAAACTCATAAAGGCTATATTTAAGCAAATTAATAGAGAATTGATGGACAACTCCAGATCCGTAGTCTAAATAAGAATTGTGTTTAAATAATATTTTTGAAGAAAAAGTTTTTTAAAAGTAATTTTTAAAGAAAGGTATTTAAAAAAAAATAGAAAGTGTATTCTAATAAATAACATTTTTGAATATTTTTTATGGTATTTTTACTAATCAATAATAATAACCATTATTTTATATATTCTCAACTGGGGATATGTTGTATTGATACCATTCTTATTCTTCCTCTAGATGGTTTATGATTATTTTGACTATGGAAATTATTGACACTAAATTCAAGGATTTATTTTGTATTTAATCACTTTTCATACCATATATTTTTTTATTATATTATATTATCATTTTTTATTAATATTTATGTATTAAAATCATGTTTTGGGTGATGAATTATTTATTTTTAATGCATGTTTCAGTTTGGTAGTCTTAGTCCTAGTACTTTAGTTAGGGTTCCATAATCTATGAAATTTTAATCATGTAATTAATATCATATTTAATGATTAAATAAACTTTTATAATTATTCATATAAACCAGTGATGAAAATTGAATTACAACACTTCTTGAAGTTAGTAGTATGAACGTACCCATGAGTTATGTTTCTATTTTTTGATGGATGGAACAAAAGAAAGTTAAATAATAATTAACATTTAAAAATCTATAATAATATTATAAATATCATATATATTTATTAAATACATCATTATAACAATATATGTAAAGTGGTGATAAAAAACAAAATGCATCATGTCGTGAAGGTTGTAGTTCACATGTACGCACGAGCGATACTTTTATTTCTCATTTGATGGAAAGTAGGTTAATAATTTTTATTACATCATAATAAAAAACAATTAATAATATTTGACATACTGAATTCATTATTTTATAATGTATACCATAAATTTTATAGAGGTAAAAGAAGAAATAAAATTTAAAGTGCTCAGTTAAGAGTTATACCCCTTTATTGAGAAACCTCATTTGGCATATAATTTAATCCTTGGAAGGATGGTATTTTGTAATGACAAAAGGATTAAGTATTTGGGTAATGAATATGGGATTTTATTGTGGTAGTAATTGTCTATTCTAGAAGGAAAAAACTTTATGAATACTAAAAAACTAGTAGGTTACCTTTTATATGTGAGGGTAAGAACATACATAGAATTATTTAAAAGATTAAAAATATATATGTCATAATCTTTAAAACTGGAACCAATTTAATCAAAAATATAATATAAGATATTATAGGGTATAAATAAACTCTACCAATAACCTTTATGAAATTTTTAGATATATTTTAATCGATATATCCTTGTTAAACTACTTCAAACTCATTATAATCTTAATCGAGATAACATAAATTTTACTCTGATAACATAATTATATGACCAAAAATAAAAGTATTATTATAAAAACCTAAATGATTTATAATATTATCAACATGGTTTTATTAAATATTGGTTTTGTGTGTTAAGAAATCTATAGATAATAATATTCTTTTAATCAAAATTTTATGGGTGTTATTAAACAAGAACCTACCAAGGAAACTTTTACCCATTCTCACTAAGGCTCACTCTCCCAATAGTTCATCTAAGTATAATAACATAATAACAGCCCTATAAAAAAAGGGTTCCCTAAACCACTTCCCTATTTGTTTTTCGCTCTCACAACCCAACATTAAATTTCCTAACACTCTCATTCTTTCAATAAATTTTTTAAATCATTCCGTATTAGTCTTGTAACATGTGATATGGGTGGGACTATATCCTTATATATCCCATCCAATTCAATGTCCAACATTATTATTGTAACCCTTATATCCATACCATATCCTGAACCACAATCACATATCCACATCTCCAAAAATAATCACCACCTCATTACTTATCCATCTCAGTAGGGTATCATGAACATAAAGGAAATTAGCCTTCTGACCTCCTCCTACCATCCATAACCCCCACCAAATATCATCACCACACTTATATAACCATTCGAATACACCAAACTTAGAAGAGTGGGTGGTAAAGAGGGATAATTTAATCATTCATTCCCTCATCGGCTTAGATATCTGGGGAAGACACCCAGGACCCAAAACATTTGGGCATTGGTAAGGATATTTGACTTAGGTGGGATGTGTGTGAAATCACCTCAAAATAAAAGTGTGATAATCCAAACCCAATACCCATATTGTAGGTACCTACTAAAATATCATTACCACACCCCACAAGCACTATCAAACCAACACCAATATCCACTGTAAACCACTACCACTTTTACCTTACCAATCCATACAATACCCCACACAAAACAGACACAAAAACAATTAAAAATAAAATTTAATCAAATCATTTAATAATTTTTACATTTACCATTTACTAAAAAAATTCTATTAGTTATTTTATTCAATTACATATTTAATGAAAACCAATTCTTAGATATTTCCCTTGATTAATCCAATAATTTACCATTTATTTAATTTTTAAATGTTTCATTAATAGCCCATCATTCATTCAATTTCATCCAAAATACATTAATCACTTCGTTATCTATATAAAATTATGTTTCAATTAAGAAACAAAAAAAGATACCACATCACACAAACATACACTACATAATCCCCCATGCACCTCATTTTATCATCCACCATTATAGCCACACAACACTTTTATTTCCCATCCAATAGTTTATTCATCTCTTTCAACATCATAATGAGTTCCTCTTTTGTTAATCATGGAAAACCATATTTATAATCTCTTCAAAAAAATATAATCTCAATAAATGCACAAAAAATTCCCAAACAAGGCCACACAATAACAAAATTTCACTAAGAATATACCATCCAAACACAATACAATAAATCCCCAAAACAAGAACTTCCACCACCCATTTCTTTCACAGGAAACATCACTTTGATGTTATATTTCACAAAAGTGGCTCATCATAATATTTATATAATATATACTTTTATGAATTTTGATTCAACTACTTAACCACAAAAACATAACAACATATATCTCATTAGTAAAATATTTTCATCAACGACATAAGAAATCAACAATAATATAATAAATATCATATTACTCATATAATCACATGCGAATCAACCCTTTCTATCAATTTCCATTGATTAAATTCATTTAATTTATTATCCCAATCCATAATATCGACCAAAATAAAGAAAGGTCATGAAATCCTCACAATTCACAGATTAATGGAGAGAGTTCCACAATCCGCTACCTTGATATTAATCTTCAAGGTATAAATACATAAGAACATAGGAACAAAGGATATACCACCTCCAAATATGAAATTTACCCCCCCCCCCCGAAACCTAACCACAATGAACTATCACTAATTGTGATCAAATAATAAACCAAAACATGGTAAAACTCACTATAATAACCACTAAAAAGGAATATAATATGAAATAAGTCCAAAGGGGAGAATATAGATACATTGGATCATGAATGAAATTGATCACCATGAACTCCAAGGTTAGTATCCACAAGGAGATGACCAAAATCACTAGAGGGAGTCTATAGAATGGATAGGGTTTGATGGAAATAATAAAAATCTAAAACTTAAGTAGCATTACCCATTATTTATAAAATAGACCTAATGGTCACTCACCATTACATGGATAACTCCACAGCTACCTTAGTATCTCTAGAAAATGACAGATCTAGGACCCCAGCCTTCAAAATGGTCAACTCCTCATCTTCATACCCTTTGTTTCTCTCATTTAGAATAGGCTAACCTAATACTATGGATACCACTAAAACATATGATATTCATTTTTATATTTTAAATAAACCACTATATAAACCATATCATAGTGGAACCATGTATTTTTTTCCATCCTTCCTATTTAACTCAAACTTTTCTCGGCAAAGCACCACCAAATCCACCTAAACATCCATTTAAAACTAGTATATTTTTCATAGGTAACCATTTAATTCACCACACTCAAAGTGACCACTGAAAAAAAATATCACTCCACCCTATTTCATATATGTACTCCATTAAGACCTTCATAAGAACTAATCCATAAAAAATAATATTTTCCATGGTATAAAGAATGACCACAGCACATAAATAGACTAAAAAGTGTTTTTACATCCCCCAAACTCAAAAAATCTCCAAAACTTCAATCTCTTCATGCCCATGGCCTCCACCATAGTCATATATCCCTTTTTCATGTTACATAGGGAAATAATTCACATACCACACCCATAAAAACAATTGTTTCTCTCCCTGAGATCACCAAGAACCTCAATGGTAATCTCCCATGAATATAGTAGAAAAATGGGCCTATCCAAGACCACCACCATGCCTAACAACATTATAATTTTTCACCTTAAATAACCTAAAACTATTCTATTCATATACAAAACACCTCTAAAATCCCTCTTGAAACCTCCAACACAAAAACCTTTCATAGTAATGGGTTATAAATGTTTGATCCATTACATCCAATCCTTTCGGATTTCACTCACTATATTCTCTATAACCTACTTGATATTATGGTTTAATATATCCACTTTACCACTTTTTTTATGGTATTTGGTGCTGGTGTGGTATTCAACTCATTAAATTTATAGAAATACCTATTTCATGTGTTTATTTAAATGTTTTAGTCGATAAATTATGAGTAATGTAAGGATTAAAATCAAATAAAATATATTCTTTATCAAAATCTTAATCACCATATTGGTTGTCGTTTTCAAAATATCATCATCTTTTAACCATTTAGAAAGATAGTCCCCACATACCAACATGTATGTGTCATTGAAATAATTTTGGAAGGGCCTATAAATTTATTTTCACAAACATTGAATTTATAAACTTTCATAATGGGGTGTTATATAATTTTTTTCTCTTTTCCAATAGTACATGTTTTTTGAAAATAATAACATATTCTCAAAAATTATCTTGAATATTCGTAAATAGTGTACCAAAAAACACTTTATAGGATCTTAAACATTGTTCTAGCAGGCCCATGGTGTACTAAATTGGGTGAGGAATAATATAATTCTATTATGTTCTTCACCTATGATTCAAGAACACATCTATGATTTATTAAATATTATATTTATTTAACCAAATGGGATTATCCCATAAATAATGCATTTCGTTGGCTTTAATTTGTTCCATTGTTCATACATAAAATGTTCATAAATTTTCTCATTATATAAATAATTTTATATATCGGAAAACAAGGGGTGTACATGTAGATCATGATAAAAAAACTTCTCATCCAAGAACTCATCTTCAATGTCTATTTTCTATTCTTCTTCCATATGTGTAAATTGTAACCTCAACAAATGATCAGCCACCACGTTCTCCAATCCCTTATTATTATTGATTATAATGTATAAAACCACCTTGTAGAATAATAAAAAGAATATAAACTTATCAAAAAAAATTATACTCTAAGAAGAAATCTATCTGTAGTATGTTTTTATTTTGGCATTATTGATTTTATGAATTGGAAAGTAGATGTGTCAAAAAAGATGTTATTAAATAATTGTCCTAGCACAACTCCTATAGTGAAATATCTCACATCATATATCGGCTCAAAATTATTTTCCAAATTTATAGAGATCATAATTGGTGAGGACAAAAAATTCCTTTTTAAAAAAATGAAGGCCTCATTACATGATTCATAAAAGATAAATAAAACTTCCATTTATAAGGGATGAGTGAGTGGTCTATATATCTTGGATAAGTTCTTGAAAAAATAGTGATAGAATACCATGTTTCCAAGAAATCTATGGATCCCCTTTACTACAGCCTACTTGAGAAGTTATTATATCACCCTTATATTCATGAGGTGAACTACAATTCCCTATTTGTATATTATATGCCTGAGTACAATTCCTTTTTACACTCTGAAATTGAATTTGTACCATTTTAACATAAGGTATTTTTATTTTCATATCATGAGTAGAAAGTCCAAGTTATTCAAGAATACCTCAAAATATCTCTTGTATACTGAAAAATAATCCTTGAAAATATCCAAAAATTCTTCCTTCATGTCATGGAAAATATGTTCCATACACCTTTGAAAAGTTTTCTAATCATTTAAAATTACAAATAATATGTAATGATAAGATAAATTACCATGTGGGAATGTGAAAGTGATATTTTATTGATCATCTGGGTCCATTAGTATTTAATTGGATCCATTTAAGATATAATAAAACACCCGATCAAATAAAATCTCTATCATCTGTTCCATGAATGGTAATAGAAAGTTAACTTTTTCATGGGTGAATTTATCTTTTTATAATCAATGAAATCTATCCATCTCAACATTTTACTTGAAAAAATGATAACATTATCTTCATTATCTATCATAGTTAGGAATCCATTATTATGCACAACTTATAATCGGCTAACCCATTAACTATTTGAAATGGAGAAGGTGGTGTGAGTCTTCATTGTGGTATATTTCTTGGTTTACTCACATTTACAAGTAGAACTTTGTATGTCCAAATGATTGGACTAATTCTTTGGATATCAAAATTACCCCCAATCAATTGCTTGCCTTCTCTTTTTCAAAACATTTAATATATTCCCTTATTGATAATTTTTCAATGATGAGTTGATGATCACATTTAGGATGTATTTATCTCCCAAAAATTTTTACCTTAATGTAATTGGTAACAGATTCAACTCAAACATCAGTGGATTGATGATTTTAGGACTAAGATATGAATAGTAACACCTTGAAAAACGTTCATTTTAATAAAAATTTTAAACTTTGACTCTATATTCAGTGCAAATTTTATCCTCGTTATCTTCCACTATCTCATCATAATAATGAATCATTTTCTCCAATTATTCATATTATATGATCATAATGAGTTAATTTTATTCAGTACAAAAATGGAATGATAAAATTTATATTTTTCTCTATGTTTCACAACATTCATTAGATAAAAGATAACTTGTTCATTAACAACTCTAAAAATGAGTCTTCCTTGGTTAACATCAATCAATTCCTTCATGTTTGATAGGAATATTATCCTTATTATGGTAGGTACATGCCCTTCCTCTTACAACTTGGGTATTAATAATTAAATGGGGAAATGAACTTCCAAACATTTATGTATTTGAGAATTCCAAGTAGTTATTTCACAAATTGGACTTTTAGTTAAAGTTCTAGTCATGTCATATTTGGATCATCCAATACAAATTTTTAGGCACACATAGTATCATGATATTGAAACTATCTTTTAAATCACAAATATACATTATAAATGTGCATGATCAAAACGTCCAAGGGATAGAAAATATCCTTGTATCTCTCATATTTTATGGGATATTCCATTTTAATAAATATAGAACACTCTCTACTAATAGAAATAACTTCTATATCTCTCAAATTATAATTATTTGAAAAATATCCTATAACAATTTATCATAAACTATAATTTGAGAAATTTATTCTAAAAAAGGGGTGTTAATGTATTGCATCTTGAAAATGTCAATTAATTTATTTTATTAGGTTTCAATTCTCCCTTACCTAATACTCTTTGTGAATGTTAGAGGGGTTAGTATAGTTCTATCTTCTTATACTCTTCCATCCTTACTTTCTATTGAACATGTCATTTAACTCTCCCTTTATTATCATCTCTTTTATAATAATTGATCTTTATATCTTGGTTGTTAACTTTATACTTGACACTCTCCTTTCCCTTTTTATTCTTCTCCACCTCCTTCTCAAATTCTTGTAGCTTCCTTTCATTCAGCTCTCACCCACTTTGTAATGTCACAAACTTTACCTCCTCCCTTAGATCCATGTCTGTGTTACATAGTAGTATATTTGGTAATTTATATGATATTTTTTGAACTATGTTAGGTCCCCACGGAACCCCAATAGTGGGGGTGAATTAGGTTGTGGCCTTTACAAAACTTTTTAAATCACTTCCTTATCTTATATTTTGTATATTGTTCTGGATTAGGTTGGAACTGTGTTCTACTTATTTCTTTTAACTCAACCTCACTAAATTATCACAAGTCAAATTAATGAAGTAAATATACAAGGGACACAAATATATTACTTGGTTCACCTACACTAGGATGATCCACAGATAATTCACCAATGATGTGTTAGTTGTACTAGAATCCCCAACTTCACTTGTTTAGTGGATATAATTTGGTCATGGGAACTCGATGTTAAGGCTCACTGCCTTACATTGTTTTAGTCTAACATATTGTCTCTCAAGGAACACTACACTTCCTCACCCTTTTTGAACTTATTTGGGGAAGATAACTCCATATTTTAAGGACATGTAGGTATGTCCATAAAAAATTTAGAAAAGTGTAGTTGAGTGTATATATATATCTATGTAGATGCAATATTAATGTCCTTGTAACAACTTCTTCATAGACATGTTGTAAAGAAATCCTCAAATAGAAAGTTCTTTTTCATTAGTAGGCTCTTATTGAACTACCAACTCCTCTATATTTACAAAAAAAACTAGAATGCCTTTGTTGTTACATAGTTATCTCCTTCTTCTTCTCCTAGAAATCATGTAATATCAAAAACATTATTGAATATTCTTCTTTAATAAATATTAATTTAATGATTTTTTTTATATTTAAAATAAACAAGAGTTTTATTTAACATAAAAATTTAATTATTTTATATAATAAATTTCAATTTCGATTATAAATTATGATATTCAAATTATAAAAATTATTAATTTTATTATACAAGAAATAGTATTTTATTTTCTCACTTCAAATATATTAAGTGATAGAATTAAATGAGCTAAAATATATTTTCATTAAATATTTAAAAATATATGATTCTGTTGTACTAAATATTGGTTATTATTTATAAAATTTATTAATATGAACTTTTGAAATTATTGCATTAGTTATAATCCTTTATTAATAAAAGAGTATTTAAAATGATTATTAATTATTTTTTATGAAAATTTATAATTTTAAAAGGCTTATGTTTTAATACTATTAATTTTAAATAAATTATTATTTTCAATAAATAAGTAATTAATCAATTTAAAATATTTATAATCCTTAGTTTAAAAAATTATAAATTTTGATGTTTATATTGTTATTAACCTTTAGTAATATTTGACATTTATATAGTTCGAATTAATATTTTATGTTAAAAGATATAATGTAAATATTAATATAAGGTTGAAATAAATACATACATAAAATATAATATAATATATATTTGAATTGTCTATCAATTTAAAATTTTCTTTATATATATAAAAAACCCAGCCTTCTAACCCACAAAGGACCAGCCTCAACCACATGTGGGACTAAAAGGTAAACCATGTGAGATTTTGGTCTGCTATATAGGATTCACGATGGTAGGATGGTGAGATATTGGATAGTTGGTCTAACACAGCACCCACACAGTATTCTTGGGTGAGCATATGGGCATGGGCCAGCACGGGTCGGAGCAACCTGTGAGCTCGAGTGTGTATATAGTGTGCTACGGGTGTTGATCCCCCACTATATTGGAATAAACTATTATCGGAGTGTTGTAATATAAGACACTTCTCAACTAATCAATTTTTTGATGTGGGTTGCAGATATGGGTAATATTCACCCATGTTAAAATCTTTAATTTATATCATCGATGTTCGATCAAAAAATCTTGATTGTCCGATCTCCTCATGGAATCATCATCAATCTCAAACTGAGTTTAAGGAACATTAATGTCTTCTTGTTCTTCCCCTATGATGTAGGTTTCATCCAGGATCCTTCATGCATGATTGAGCTCAATATCACTTATACCTCCATTATTTTCCTCCTTTAACAATGAGGTTGTAAGACTTCGAACAACAAAATAGTGGAGTTTCACTTCACCTACAAATATCACTCATCCTATAAATTCAAATATGTATCTTTTCACCATTTTTCTAATTAGGCTATATTAATTAACCTCAAATTTGATATCATGAAATGAAATATTAATTGAAATGTAAAAAACTATCATTTGTGTTGCCTTCTTCAGCAAAGCTTCTTAAAGAAACTTGGTAAAACTATTATATATATATATATACACATCATAAACTATTAATTTTAATATCTAAAGATCATCCATAGTTAAGGTTTGATTTTTGGGTTTTTGTGTTCTCCTAGGGTCTCTAACAAAAGAATCTATGATGTGTGTGTGTGTGTGTTTTATTTAAAAATTAAACCTTTTATCTCTAATCTAAAAGAAACTCAAAATTTATCAAAGCTTCATATTTATTTATGACAAATCAATATTTCCCTTGATTTTTAATACCCATTATTTTGGATTTATATGGCCACAATTCATTTAGCCAAATTTTGGAGGATACTGATAATATATATATATATAAACTTTACTATTAGTTTGTATACTACGAATGTCTCCTATTATTTTATATATAACTAATCAATAAAATGTGGAGTACAAAATGAATTATTCTTTTGCGGGTTTCATCTAGTTCCAGTTAGAAAACAAGTTTTAAATTTCCAATAGGGTATGTGGGATGAAATTGAGTATGAGGGAAAAATCCATCCTACCTTCAAAATAAGTATTTCTAGAAAATTAAGCTAAGGGAATTTTATTTTTTAAAAACTATACTCTATGGTTTTTAAAACCATTTTATAAAGGAATAATTTTTCAAGAACTCTTCTATTTTAAACAAAAGAAATAATTTTATTATGATTTTGATAAAAAAACTATGTAAGAGAAATTTTAATTTCAGAAATTATATTTCATATCAATTTCCAAAACCCTTCTTTAATGGAAAATGTTATACTCTATTTTCTAAATCCCAAAATTCATATATTTTTTATTAAAGATTTTATTTTTTAATTTAATGTATAAAATCATCCTTAATATTTATGGATGTTTATCATGATAATAGGAATGTTCATGTACTATTTTCTTCATTAACATTCCATTCCTGTTAATAAAATTTTATAACTTCAATTTTCTGGAATTATAAAATTTTTGAATATTTAAACTTTTATGGAAATATTGATTTCCTCTTTTAAAGGAAGAAATGTTTAATAGTTATGTACTTTTTTTAAAATAAATAACATATATGTAAGGTTTTTTAAAATATGTTTTAATGGATTATAAATGTGAAAGTAAATCCTTTTCAAAAATGTTTTATTTAAAACTATGTCACATGGGTATCAAATGTGATGATGAGGAATGAGAAGTGAACCCATGAACTCAATGGTAAGTTGTTCTAAAAGCGATACTACTATCGGCCTAATAGATTTCAAAAGGTTTTCCAATTAATATTATATTCCATAAATTTATTATTTTCAAAGTAATGTTTCAATATTTTCAAGGATAATTCCAATTTTATTTTAAAGGTTAATATATTTTAAAATTAAATGAGTTTTCAAAGAGATATGTATTTTTAAAGGTTTTGAACAATATTTCTATCTATATTTTTAAAATCTCTAGATTTTTTTTGGAAAATTATTTATCAAATATTATTTATTTATTATGACATGTTTTCAATAGAGTTTTAAAAAACATTTATAAAATTATTTTATTCTTAGTTTTAAACCCGCTTACCAGGAAATTTTATGCTCACCCTAAGTTTTAAAATGAATTTCATGGGATCATTAGAAGTTCCAAAGGTTTTTTATTTCATTTAAGGGAGATATAACTGGTAAAGAATATAGTAATTTTGGTAAATAATTTGTATAAACTCGGATATATTTTAATGTTTTCCATAGTCCTCCAAAAAATGTAGAATAAAAAGGCCATTAGGTGCATAAAGGAATGTATATTTTTTAGTTACTTTTTATAAAAAAAATAGTGGGTTTTCAACATCAGATCTAAGAGTGTATATCTTCAGATGTATCAAACGAGATCTTTATGATGGTGAAAGTTTCCTCACTATTACAACACAATATCAAAAAAACCTATTATTCTTATTTGACATGAATATCCTCATAGATTTCCATCGACATATTATTCCTTCGACCAATAAATGTTTAGAGTATTCTCTATTCACTATTTCTTGTTTGAAATATATACATTAAAGGCTATTGAGATTAATTTTTCCCTTCTAATTAATTCTATTCTTAGGAAAGATAAAACTTCATGTGAGGTCACTTTCCAAATTTTATATGGAAATATACTTTTTCTTTTTCTTCACGCCAAATTATAATGCTTCTATTTTATTATATTTTACCTGCCTTAACAAAGTATTCAAATCATTTATTAAAATACACACTATTTTTATTATCCCCAATTTTATAAATATATAATTTATTTAAATATAAATTCCATTTCATGTTGTTATACGTTGTAGCATCCTCCACATCACTAGCTTGATCTTCCTCTAGGCATGTTTCCTGGAAAAAATAGATCCACCATATCCATGATCCCTATAAATCATGAATATTTTAAAAATATAGTTGAAGAAATAGTAATCCTCTATATAACATGACATTATATTTTCCATGCATGAAGCTTCTTCGCATTTCTTCTTTACAGTGTGATATTTACTAAAATATTACTACAACATCTTCTTCTAGTTTTAGCTTGAATCATGGATTCTATTTGAAGACCCATGATATTTGAAACATTGAGAATCAGTTTGTTCATAAACTTAGATATGTTATAAAACATTCAATAATATTACAACAAATATAGATTTTGAATTTAGAATAATATTCTTATAAAATAAAATTGAACTTCTATATTTACTTCAAAATAATTTCTTCATTTAATCTCAGAAATATTTTGTATCTTGAATGTATTACATATAGAATACTTTAATTTTGTGCATGCGGTTTGATATGGCGGTGACACACTTCTGTTTATAATAAAAAAATAAATCCTACAAAGTCTACTACTAAACATTACAAAGGCCTATATAAACCATATGAGGTCCACATACCAACTTTATTAGGTCCACATACCAACCTTATGAGGGACTATATCAAGCTTACAAGAACCTAAAACTAATCATACAAAGGTTTTCATCAACCCTACATTATAATGTCCAAACTTTACATGGATACGCGCCAACCTTACAATGAGAGTCTCATAGTCAGTCTCAACCTTACATGAGGTTTCTTTAACCATATTCATGGTTTTCTCAACCCTACACATGGATGAATAAGTATGTACCAACCATACAAATAGTCTATATCAACCTTATGATCTATAGACTTTCAGTCTTTCCCAAACTTATGGGCTCCAAACCTCTACCATTCTTTTACAAAATTACTTCAAACCACTTCTAACCATTAATATATATTCATTAAAAACATTATTAGCCTTGACTTGAAGACTCCTTACACTTTATTTATCATTTTCCATATCAATTATGACAACCAATTCCATGAATCTATAAATAAAAATTCCAAAAATCATAACTTTATTTTATTTTTCAAAAAAAAATATTATCAAAAAATCCAATATAATCCAATATCTAAATATTATAAAAAAATACAATACAGACCCTTATGGGTTAAACAATCCCCCACTTTTTATTTCACTAATAATATGACCATAAACCCAACATGTATTCTCCCCCTACTTCATCATCTCCCTCTTTGCCAATTAAATAAAATGTATCCTACTTTATAAATTTATATTTCTTTATATTTCAAAATACTTTCTCCCCATTTTTAATAAATAACATTCACCAAATTTTCAAATAACAAAAAAAGTATATAAGGTAAAGTTATACTTATTTATTTTCATAAAAAAAAATTAGGGACTATTGTGAATGATTCATATACACCTTCATTATATGACCACATATTAATAAACCTTTTCCTATTAAACCAATTACTACACTTTCTAGATGTATCTTCTAGTTCCATAAAACTTCATTCTATATTATTTTGAAACATCATCTTTATTTATCTACATAAACTCCAAGAATCCAGGTAAGTAAATTTACCCAATAGAATTTGAGTAGTCCAAAAATATTCTAATCCTACTAATCATATGTTCAAAGTAAGAAAAAATATCATCTATAAACAACTTAAAAATTTTCCACATCAAACACATTATTTGTATTAATAATCTTGCAACTAAATACCTTTCTATTTTCACTAATAAATCTCAACTTATTATCTTGATGAAATTATCATGGAACTATTAGTATATAAACATTAAGACACAAAGGCAAGTAGAATTCCACCAATTGAATTTCAATGGATATAACTTGTATCTCCCCAGACTTGTACACCCAAATCTAGTGCTAAAATCATACTAATAAAATATTGTATTTAATACCTACTAAAGTGACATAAATTTTATCTTCCATAATTATAAATTCAAAAATAAATACTTAGTCACTTATATCCTATATAATATTTTTAGGATTATATATTATGATCATTATGAAAACTAATAAAAAATAAAACTACTGTATTTCTCATAAAATTGTAATTTTTACCATTATCCCTAGATTTTCTTATTATATAATAAATTTTCAACATTTACTATAAAATAGGTTCTTATAATTACACACATGTTTTCATTATTGATACTTTTTATTAATTCAATATGTGTCCCAATTAACCATGGTATGATTCTTTATCATCCTTATACCCTATGAAAAAACATTTTAAAACATTGTATAAGAAAAAAAATCTAGATAAGGGATTGTTGGTTCATGAAAATTATACATTCTAGAAGATAGTTTCATCGATTTGAAAAATGAAGAAACAAAAAAATTGATGGAAAGTTGAAGAAAAATACTCTAAGAATGTGAAAATCCCAATGGATGAAAGGGTACCACAATGGAAAAAACCTTCATGGACCACCGCTCTGCATGGAGGTCTATTTCACAAGGTGTCTGCAAACTAATAAGTTCATGGGTAGAGGACAGTAGTGCTAGATCCCACCATTGGAAACAAATTAATTATGGAATACATGATGAGATATTTTCCCTGAATATGACATTCCCCAAAACCTAAAATATTTTGACAGAAATGTGGAGTCGTCGACTCCCCGAAAAAGAAATGAATTCATTCGTGGGACCGAGGCAATGATTCTTGCCTCCACAGATAATGACCTCGTACCCACGCTAAACAATTAGTATATGGTTGGGGTTGCTTCCATGGTATTATGAAAAAGAGGGATCACTACCTCATTTTAGATGACTAGATATGTCAGTATCTAGTTCCCCACTTCACCATAAATAGATTACCAAGGTAAGAAAGTAAGAATAGAGATTGATCGATTGAATAAGGCATGAAAGGAGAGGTCAACACAAAATATGGACTCCTTTGATGATTCCATATAGGTAAAACTTGTTGCGTAGAATTAATTAGGATAAAATTAACTAATTATAAAACCATGAATCCCACATAATTTGTGAATATATTTCTCGTGAGGTGCTAAACCAACGACCCCTTTGCAATCAGGAATCCCATGTAGCAAAGAGCCCTGTGGGTGGAATCCTATCTCATGTAGAAAATAAATACATGGATGGTACTCAAGCCTACATAGCCTCATACTTCAAATATGGAAGTTATCCCCACGTAGTAAATCACTAAAAGGATCAAACTCAGGTCTCCATACCACCATGATATGTAGAAAATCCCCCTACCCACATAGAAATAGACTACAGAGAGGAAACCCCACCCCATGTAAGGATGTGAAACACGAAATGAGGTATCCTAGGGAGTTCTACCCTCCTAGTCCAATCATTTCATTCCATTTCCATTGAATCATTGGTAGTCCCTCAATATTACATTTCAATGGAATTAGGAAAAAGCCTCTCCAAAAGCCTATAGACATGTATGATGAGACCATCGGGCACATCAATGTGCTCTTCTGATTATACATACCAAAGGTAAGTGGAGCCGCATTGGTAATCCCTAAAATAAGGTAGACCCCTAGGATGTCCCTAAGTTTACATTTTCCCAGAAACCTAGGTTCCAGCCTTGAGAGACTCACGTGAGCCTCCTTGTTCTAGGAGTAAAGAGGAATCACTGGCCTTTTCCTTGGATGAGTTCCAATATTAAACCTAGGATATCATGCTTGTGTTTTGTTTTTTACAAGGAACGACACTCCTCCATTTTCCAGAATCAATTTGAGGGACCTCTTCCTGAGGTAAGACTCTATTCATTCTCATAGGAGATGGTGATCTTGCACCTCTATTCCTCAACATGGTATGTATCTAGGTAGATCATCAAACATGACTTTCCTGAATATGAAAACAAGAGAGGAAACAGGTAAACTTAAATACCCTCTATATCCCTATTTGGGCACCAGCATCATCCAACAATGGATGGGGAAGGTTTTGCGATCATCAAATATACTGATTTCTCTTGTTTCTCACACCAAGCATGACTCTCACAGGCTTAAAGATTAGTGACGATCAGGACATTCTCATGACCCAAATCATCAAGTGTGAATCTCTAAAAATGTAATCCCCAACCATAAATCAAATGGTATGATTCCATGTGTATGCCCTAACCATATACTAAATTGGAAACTTCCATGTGTAATCCATGCATCAAATCTAATCAAGAGAAATCCTATTGCAATGGGCCACCTACTCAATGCAAGCCCCAATCATGACCCCTTTAATGGGAAGCTTCCATATATAATCCCTAGTATTCAAAACTATGTTTATTTTGATTCCCAACTAACTAGTATATATACTAAATCTCCCTTAGGTTCAATCCTGACATCATTATCTTCATGTGGATTCACTCTCATCGTGATCATATGATGTCAAACTAAACAAGCTACCAAACTATGTAGACATTTATTTTCTACTAATTGGGACACATATGAAGCCTCCCTGAGGTCCAAATTTGACATCCAAATCCCCCATAATGTTCTTTGGGCCAAATTCCTAGTAGGGTCACATCCACTCGGGAGATCATACCCCTTATGGCTATCTTGGGCCGCCTCAGCGTAAGTCTCACACCACCCTTGACCAAGCAAAATTTCTCCTAGGTGTGATTTCTACATGACGTTAAATTGCATTAATGATTCCTTGTCACATGACCTAAGAAGGTTATTTATCCAATTAAGTGGAATCTAACTATGTGGGTTCTTATTCCTTTCATGATAATGTGTAGGAAAACCATCTTATGGGTTCGATCCCAACATTGAAGAAAATCTCGTCCCCCCTAGATGATGATAAACTCCAAAGTGCCTTATCGCATGGATTGATCCATCATTTTCTCAATAAATGACTAAGTAATTTTTTATAATTCCATAAAATGGTAACATTGATAAAAAAACCTCAGATATATATAGATATCCTCATTGATGGAGAACCCCGGATACATACAGATAATTCAAAAGCCATACGTATTTATGATCAATATCACCTAGGGGTAATTCCTGGACACATGATTGGGAATAAGACAAGGATTAAAAAACATATGAACATGGAGTAAATATATAATAGTGTCCTAGAAAAGGCAATAATTCCCCCCAAAATTGATTGATGAGCTCGAGTTCTCATCCTCTCAACCAATGTGAGTTCTTAAGTGTCGTTGGCCAAATCATCCAATGAGATCCTACATTTGGAAAGAAGGTTCATGAATCTTGGGTATAATAATGGTTGGGTTTTTATGGCTCTTTGAACAAACCCATTTGATAAAATTTTAGGATATTACATCAGACATCATCAATTTCACAAAACTCAACCCCTGTAATTGATCGTCGGGTGAAACATTTTCATCAGAAATAAAAATGGTGAACCCGACGTGAATGAGACTTAGAATTCATCACCTCCTTCACAAGATAAAAAAGGATAAACTTCCCAGTCCCTTTTGCACCATTTTGATCCTTAGATATGAAATCTTTTTTGGAAACAAAAATGGTGAAACTAACGTGAATCTTTAACCAATGTGGCGGTGTTACCCCACCTCAGGCCCCATACACATTTAAAAGGGAAGAGGTCCAAGAAAGATCATCAATTATACATGTGGTCATGAGATTATACTTTGACAGATATTTCTTGTCTTTACTTTTAACATATATTTCAATCACTATCCAAATCTTCCTTTAATTCAATGGAATCCTAGAAGTTCTCACGGACATGTGTGTCAACCATCGCACCGGTCAGGCCCTCCATGAAGCAAAATACATTATCACATACCAAGTTTCTACAAAGTTGGGTCTAAAATGCACTAATTTAGGATTACCATCATAATATAACTCTCCCAAAATATGAGGTAGAAATACATGCCTTCTCGTTGATGAAATCCCACCAGCCGTACACTCAGCGGCGACCAGCGGTCCAGAACTGGGCAGCTCCACTAGTCGTCTCTAATATTTTTGGGAGATTATCACCAAATGTGACAGTGAGTGCCTCCCTAATATTAGGAAGGTAGATGAATTCATCACTAATAAATTTTTCTATTATGTGTAGGGATTTGACTCAAGGTCCCCTACCGGATGACGTCACCACCAACACCATGTGGCCCAGTGTCTTCATTCTGAAGGGGATATCACGCCAAGGGCTCCTGTTTAAGTTCAATGAACACTGATCCCCTTGGCTTTCTGGTAAGGGAGACAAAAATATAATTAGAATAATGTCATAACCTTGAATATTGATGATGAGATCTTCCATAAAAATACCAAGTAAAACTATGCGCAGGCATATATTCTTTCTCCCTCTTTTGAAACCTACCTTGAAAATATGGAGGAAAATTACGATAAAACACAAATTTCTGCCAATGCTCACTAAAATTTCCATGAAAATATGGTGGATAATTATAGGTAGATTAAAATCAATAACAATGATCATAAATACCATCATCCAAATAGAAAGTAAACCTACTATGAGCATATGAAAATTCATGTTGATGTTTACAAAGACCATCATCCAAAAAAATAGAAAACTACAGGCATGCGCATATCACTGCTAATAAATACGAATCCCATAGGTAAAATATAATGGCAATAAAATATGAGTAAAGTAATATTTTTTCCCCCTCATATCAATCCCACCTATCAAATATGGTGTAAATTAGATACAATTAAAGGCAAATTCTTTCATATACATATCAAGCCTATCAGACAAATACAGTGGAAAACGAGCAGACACAAATCTCTGCTCAAAAATTTGAATCCCATAAACCAAATACGATGGAAACCAGAGAAAACATATGGCGTATCCTAGCTACAAATTAGGGGTAGCCTCACTCCTATGCCTTAACATTGGATAACTACTAGTACCCACTAGAGAAACTTGGAGGAACAGAGAAAGAACATATTTCTGCTCAATTATCGGAATGGGAATATATCCCTGTTCCATCCAAAGACATATCTCAACACATCCAAACAATGATGGAGGATCATACATCAAATTCTAATCATATATTCCAATAATATCAAGATGTAATCATTCCTGAAAAAATAAAAAGGATTGAGGCCCACAACACTATCTCCACAAGTGGGTTGACTCATCCACAAGATAAGATGGTCACTACAAAGTAGACCTACATCCCTGATCCAATCTAGGAGAGTATTCATCCATATTACAAGGCCTCGACCGTAGTTTCATAGAGTATGTGCATTATTTAATTAAATGTTACAAAAATTTCATATCTTTAAGGATCATTTAGTTTATTAGTTTTTGAAAACTAGATAAATACATAAGTTCAACATTACAACTTGGTATTAAATACAATATAGTAGATCCATTAGTAACTCCCATAACTCATAGATTATCTCTATCATTGATTAATAATACACTTCTTAGCATCCTAGGGAAATATAAAACATAAGAAATGGGTGAGCTCATCTGCTCAATATGGGTAAATAGTACATCATAAGTAATCAATAACATAATCACTGGGCATGATGAAAAACTAAAAACATATGCCTTTAAAAATAAACTTGATCATAATATGGTAGGAATAAAAATTGATTTAATATTGCCATAAAACATAACCATGGATATTCTAATAGTTGAATAATCACATGGACTATCAATCTCTAGTTTCATAATGAGGTAATGCATAATTCTGGTTATCATAATCATTATATTAAGGCCTCATGCCAGGACCATACATAAACGGGTAAAAACCCAATCTAGTTTGTCTCATGAGACCTATTGATGCTTCAAGGGGCTATAGAGGAACCCACCCATCACAAAATAAATTCAATAAATTCCACATATAAATAGGGAAAAACATAAACAGAAAACACATTAATATTGAAACTAACATAGGAAATGTAAATAAATTTCCCCAATCATTAAATATTAACACTAACCGTTCAAAGTAATATGGTGAATGGTATCAAGATAAAACATCCACATTGAAACTAATAATAAAAAATTACATATAATATAGTAGATGATATCATAAAATATTAATCCCAATTAAACATAAGAATCAACAAGAGTGTTGAAATAGATGAAAATAATCATAGAAAATCATAGAGTAACTCTTAAGATAAATACTCTTTTACTTTGAAAAGAAGAGTTCATTTGAAAAAAATATTTTCTTAGAAAAAATAATTGAATTAATGTATTTTTTTATAATAAAGTGAGTGGTTTTAGAAAAATAATGGTGGATAAAAAAATATTATAGAGTTCATTTTAAAATAGGTAATAATTCGAGATGTTCCTTTGAAATGAGCTTGTTTATTGGGAAGCATTTTTTGAAAGATCCTCTTAAAACATATAACTCCCCATATAATAAAGAAGGATTATTATTGGTACACATATAGAGAAAATTAAAACAAAATTTATGAGTAGTAAATAAGAATAATTAATAATTTCATTATGGTAAGTGGAGAAAAATAGGAACTTGAAAGAAAATAGAGGTTCTGGAAGAAAACCCTTAATTTATGTCTGAATGTGTTTTTCACTTGACCTTAACTTCTTGGATAATCAAATTAAATTAATTAATTAATTAATTAATTAATAACCTTATATACATTTATTTGGTTCATTATAGTTTTATTATGTTCATTTATAGCCTTATTGATAAGTTGTGTCATTGAATTCTTTCATTCTGGAGTGTTTGTTTCCTTGATTTCATGATTGGTTCGCTAGATTATAAGCAATTGAGTTCATTAAAAATTGGTATAATTCTCCATAATTGGAATTGAATATTTTTAATGATAATCCAAAAGTGTAAATGGTTATATGTATCATTTTTTTACATATTATTATGATTAATCATTAAATAATACATTTAGTGATAATTGTTTAGATTATTATGGTGGTTATTGATCATAATGAACTCATTTTGTTATATCATTTAATATTATGTAAATATGTTACTTTCAGAACATAAAAAGGTTTATATTATAAATTTTAAAATCTGTATCAACCATGAAAATGGTTTCATGAAAATATTTGAAGAATGAAACTTTTTCGTCCACGAAGGTTGTAAATTGGCACCTCCCAGATGATGATTGCATTTATAAAATAAAAGAGGAAGAGTAATGATATTGGTAATGGTTATTAAATTAACAAGATATAATTATATTATAGAGATTATACTAGAGTTATCATGATCAATTGGATATAGTAGGTTTGGATAGAATAATAAAATAAGATAAATTGAAATTAAATTAAATGAAAAAGGAAGAGGATTTACCTCTTGAAATAACCTCATTGAGAACATCCTAAAGGGAAAGTGTTTTGGTATTTTAGAAATACCAAGGGCTCCTGGACATGAGGAGGGAATAAGGAAGATTATTTGGGAAAAAATTTGAGAATATTCAAGGCTTAGAGGAGTGAAGAGAAGAGGGAGTGAGGAGTAGTTTTATAGTGAAGGAGAGGAGGTTTTCTCCATTATTTTAATCATTATTTTATTAATTTGGCTCAGTACTATGTATAGTCTTGATTTTTGTGACTAAAAACAATAATAGGTGCATGTGAGTTCAAACCAATGGTCATTTACATCATCCATGACTCAAGAATTATGTATAAATTCATTTATTTATCATATTTCATAAATTATTGAATTTCAATATTCACCAAAAAATCAGGTATTTCAGAAAAATTTCAAAACATCACCCTAACCATTTTTGTATGTGTATAATTCAAAAATGTACTCTATTTTATCAAAAATAATTTTATAAATAAGATAAATTTAATTTTTTAAAAAAAGTCATTATTTACTTAAAAAATATAGATTTTACATCTAATATTAATTTTATAATACTTTCCAAAATTAAGTGTTGTCTCATAAAATTATCTAAAAATCACTAAACAAAAAATATCTATTTAGGAATAAATTTTATGCAAATTAATTTTATTAATTTATTAATTTAAAATTGTAATTAAAAATTTATTACTCACAAAAAAAACCAACACTTAATTATTAATTTTTAAAATATTTACTATTAATCATATGGTGCCTAAATTTTATTTATAGTTACATGGGAGAAATTACTATTCATAAGGGTGCATTACTATTCATAGGGATATGTTACTATTCATAAGGGTAAGTTACTATTCACAAAAAAACTAAGTGGGTCCTTTCAGACTCTAAATATATTACTGATTGCAACCGTATATGTAATTTTTTTAAAATTCAAATCATAGAAGAGGAAAATTTATTTTCATTATCTAGGTTATAACAAAGTGTTTTTTCATAAAGGATTAGTGTTTCATGCATTCAATATTAAATTTATTTTTAAATTCTTGGGGTGCTACATTCTTCCCCCATACAAAAAAAAATCCATATTAAAAATTACTAGAATATTACCGTATAAAAATATTTGGGGTAGTTATTCGTCATAATTTCCTCAGTCTCCCTTGTTGCCTCTTTAATTTTATGATTTTTCCAAAGTACCTTTACTAGTCGAGTCGTCTGATTACTCAACACCTGTTCTTTTGTGTCCAGAATCCGGATAGGCTCTTCACAGTAAGATAAGTCATGTTCCAATTCTATACCTTCATAAGTGAGGACATGCATTGGGTCTGGTATGTGCTTTCTCAATAATGAGACATGGAACACATTTTGTACCTTAGAAAGGCTAGAAAGAATTGTCAAATGATAATCCATAGCTCCAATTCTCATCATAATTTTAAAATGGCCACTATACTTGGGGATCAATTTCACTTTTTTCCAAATCTTATAGCACCCTTCCATGGAGATACTTTCATGAAAACATGATCTCCCACTTTTAATTCCAAATCATTCCTTCAATTATCAGCATAGCTATTTTGCCTACTTTGAGCTTCTTTGATATGGGTTTGAATACTATTTACCATTTTTCTTATTTCCTCTACTATCTCTAGGCCCATAAGCTTCCTTTCACCAAAATCATCCTAACATGTTTGTTTACAACATCTATTTCCATACAATGCTTAATATGGTTCCATTTGAATACTAGAATGGAAACTATTATTGTGGGAAAACTCCACCAAAGGTAAATGTTGATCCCACATACCCTGAAAGTCAAGTAAATATGATCTCAACATGTATTCTAAATTTTGGATCCTCCTTTATTATTGCCCATCATTTTGAGGGTGATAAGAAGTGCTCAATCAAATATTATTATCAAAATATATTTTAAAGATTTTCCAAAATTTAGATGTGATTTTTTAATCATGATCAGACAAAATAAAGAGAGGTGCTCAGTAAAGTCTCATAAATTCATTGATATAGAGTCGTTCAAGGCACTCCAGTGGAAAATCCTCTCTTATAGTAAGTAAATTTGGGGATTTTGTAATTCAATCAATAATTACCCCTATTGCATCATTCTTTCTTGGAGTTTTGGGTAATCCAGTGAAAAAATATGTGGTGATTTCATCCCATTTCCATGTAGAAATAGGTAGATGTTGCATGAATCCTCTAGAATGTTGTCGTTCGGCCTTCATGTATTGAAATACTAAACATTTTGATATATAATCAATAATTCCCAGCTTCATGTTGTTCCACTAGAAATGTTCCTTCAAATCTCTATACATTTTAGTGCTATCATAGTGTATAGAGAAATTAGAGCTATGGGAATCATCCAATAACTATCTTTTCAACTCAGTTATATAGGGAACATATAGCCACTTCCAAAAATTTATAATTCCATCCTCACTCATAAAGTCATCCAAATTCCCATCATTCAAACCTCTAATTTTATTTTGATGATTCTCATCATCAGACTAAGAAGTTTCAATTCTTTCCGATAAATATGGTTGGGAATCAAATTGAAAAATTAATGTTGTTTCACCTTCTTTGAAAATTACCATATTCATCTTAACTAGATCCATGAATATAAGATCCCTTTCAATCCTCATTTTGTTTAAAAATCCATGCTCCTTCCTACCCAATGCATCATCTGCCTTAATTTTTGTTTACTGGGTGGTATTGAATGGGAAAATCCTAATTCTTGAGTAGCATAATCCATCACCTTTTCCTCATGTTGAGTTATTTATGTGAGAAGATATATTTTAAACTCTTGTGATCTATATATATCTCACACCTTTCTCCATAGGGATAGTGTCTCCATATCTTCAGACAAAAGATTGCAGCTGCTAACTCAAGATCATGATTTGTATAGTTATGGTCATGAATTTTTAACAACCTTGATATATATGCAATAACTCTATCATTCTTCACAAGGAAATAGTCAATTCCTTTATTTGATTCATCACTATAAATCACAAATACAACATTTTATGATGGTAGAGTCGGGATCAGTGCATTAACTAATACCCTCTTTAATTTTTCAAAATATTCTTCACATTATTTTTTCTATACAAACTTAACCCCTTTACGAGTAAGCTTGGTTAATGGGATGGCTAATTGGGTAAAGATCTGAATGAAATGTTGATAATAACCTACTAAACCAATAAAACTATGTACATCAGTTATGTTCATTGGAGTAGACCATTCCTGAAATACCTTTATATTTGCAAGATCAACTACGATTCCATCCTTAGAGATAATATGGACAAGAAAAGATACTAATTGAATCCAAAATTCACACTTGCTAAACTTCCAATATAATTCATTTCTTCTAATATTTTTTAGAATAATCTGCAAGTGATTCCCATGGTCTTCGTATATTTTAGAGTATACCATGATATCATCAATAAATATCACAAAAAATTCATCAATATTTTCCTTGAAAACTCTATTCATTAGATTCATGAAAATAAAGGGTGCATTAGTCAGTCCAAAAGGCATTACTATAAACTTGTAATCCCTATACCTGTTTCGAAATATTGTCTTTGGAATATCTTCCTTCCTCACACACAACCGATGATATCCATATTGAAGTTCTATATTAAAAAAATATTTGGATCCATAAAGTTGATCAAATAAATTTTCAATGTGAGGAAGAGGATACTTTTTCTTTATCATAAAATTATTGATCTCCCTATAGTCAATGCACAACCACATAGATTTATCATTCTTCTTGATGAAAAGAATAGGGGATCCCCATGGATAAGAACTAGTGTGAATAAATACTTTATCATTCAAATCCTCTAGTTGTTTTCTCCAATTCGATTAACTCCAAAATGTCCATTATATAAGTATTCTTTGATATAGGTCTTGAACTGGGAATTAAGCCAATAGTGAACTCAAGTTCTCACTCTGAAAGATTCCTAGGTAAATCCTCTTGAAACACATCTACGTATTCTTGCATAAAAGGTAAATCCTCAATTTGATGATACTTTTCCTCAATCATAGATATTGAGTTCTAATCCTCCCCAATAATTTCATTCAAAAGATCTAATGGGGGTGGATCTAGATTATAATCAGATGATGATGTTTCTGATCTAAAAATAAGGGATTCTACATCATTATCAAAAATTGTAACATGTTTCTTCTTGTAATAGATTTTCACATCATAATTTAAAATCCAATACATACTGAGGATTGTATCAAATTAAATCATAGATATGATAACAATATCAGAAATTAAAGCACATTTTCGTGTCATAAGGGTAACTGATTGACACATATTTGTTGCTATGATACTTCCCTTGGGAGTTTTGACTAACAAATCATTTATTAAATTAAATTGAAATTGTATAATTTTCTTTGAAAAATGGGAAGATATAAAATAATTTGATGATCTAAAATAAAATACATCATTGGATAAGTTTGAGTAAATTATTAAATTACCTTCCACCACATCATTTGGAACTTCAACCTCAGCAGTTTTGATCGCATAATCTTGGTCTTGCTCCCTTGGCCTTCTCTAGGGAATGTTTACTTGATTCTTAGTGAAATCAGTTGAATAATCTCCCATCTCTTTATAATTGTATCTATAAACATTCGTGGATTCTTTATTTCCCTTACAATCATAGGAATGGTGGCCTTTTCATCCACACTTATAACAAGCACACATACCCTTTAGGCAAGTATCAAGGTGTTTCTTCCTACAATTATCACAACATGGAAAATCAATTCTTCCATTCTTTCCATTTTCCTTATTTATTTTTACAAAGTGTTCAGTAGCCCTCTTCTTATCTTGCATTACCTTAAATTCATTATACTTAGATAATTATTTTTCTATCTTGATAGCACATGAGACTATATCTTCATATGATGAGAAACATTGGGATACTAGTTCCCTTTACAGGAATGGTTTTAAACCATCAAACAATAAATCAATATTTCTCCTTGGATTATGTATAAATTCCATGGAATGCCTTTCTAACCTTTTAAATTTAGATTCATACTTTGCAACATTCTCATCCTCATTTTCCTCAGATTGAGAAACATCCTTTCCATATCTGCTCATTGTTCAGGAGGAAAGTATTTTTTAGAGAAGAATTCATTAAAATCTCTCCCGTTAATATTTTCAATGTCTTTTGTCTCCTTTGTGTTTAGAATTTATGACCACCATTGATCAGAATCTCCCAATAAATGACAAACTACCATAAAAACCTTCTCCCTTTAATTACTTTCCAAAGTAAGAAATATTTTAACAAAGGAACTTATCCACTGCTCTACTATGAATGGGTTTGTAGTCCAATTAAATGATTGAGTATATTGTTTCATAATGTGTTCTAACATTTCTCCTCCATGATGTGGTTCAGGCTTCTCCATATGGGTACAGTTATTGTTCATAAACTACGTCAGTTGTCCCAATATTGTTATAAGTTTCTCAGCACGAGTTGCAGCCCCAGAACCAACATCATTATCTTAAATGGGGGGAATACCTACATGGGATATGAACTTTCATTTTGTTTCCATTCCTTCCACTAGGTTTTATTTCTAAATTATAGCATACACTAGATTTTGTTTTGAATCAAATTTCATAGTCTCAACTATTAGAATACTAAACATAAATTGAAATATTATGCATAGATAATCCATTAATCCTAAACATGGTATCTTTGAGGAAAAATTTAATTTTAAATACTTCATAATAGATTGAAAATAAAATGTGAATTATCCTTAGTATATCCCCTAGGAGTTTCAAAAAGGTGTATAGTAAGGCTTGTTGTAGTGTATCATGTTACCCTAGGTCAATCCCAAAACACCTTGTTGGAGTTGTTACTCCTATGTTCATTTGTTCCAGAACCACCTCTACGTGTAGTACCAAGATAGGGATGTATTTTCTAGGAAGATCCATATAATCTTTTCCTTACCAAAATTATATGATGTTCTTATATGATTATCCTCAAATTCTATCATAGGGTTTTTCCCCTAGTCTACATTTTCTAAATCTAGTTTCTATGTTTTCTACTAAACTTCCTCTCATACAAATATAATGCCCCGAATCCAGTTTCCTGGATCCATTACATTATTTAATTACATTATCATGATTACAAGAAAGTCATATCCCAAAGGACAGGGTAGTTTAGTAATTTTTGGAAAACTAGATACATACATAAGTTTAGCATTACAACGTGAAATGAAATACAATATATCATATCCATTACTAACTTCCATAACTCCTAGATTATCCCTATAAGTCATTCATAATACATATCTTAGTATCCTAGGGAAATATAAAACATAAAAAAGGGGTGATATCATAGGCTCAGTAAGGGTAAATAATACAATATAAGTAATTATAAACATAATAACTAGGCATGATGAATAACTAAAACCCCTTTCCTTTAAAAATAAATTATAGAATAATATGAAAGGAATAAAAACTGATTAAATAATGCCATAAAACATAACCATGGATATTCTAATAGTCGAATAATAACATGAACTATCAATCTCTTATTTTATAATGAGGGAATGCATAATTACAGATATCATATTCATTTTTTCAAGTCCTCATGCCAATACCTTACATAAATAAGTAAAAAACAAAACTAGTTTGTCTCATGAGACCTATTGATGCATCGCGAGGCTATAGTGGACCCAAACTGCCATGTAATAAATATAATGAATTCCTCATATGAATGGTGATAAACATAAACAACATAAAAATTCTTATTGAAATTAATATATTAAATGAAAATAACTTTTCCCAATCATTAAATATGAACACTAACCATTCGGAGTAATATGGTGAATGGTATCAAGATAGCACATTCATAGTCAAAATAATAATAAACCGTTCAATAAAATATGGTAGATTATATCATAAAATTTTAATCCCAATTAAACATAAGAATCAACAAGAGTGTTTAAATTGATGAAAATACTCTTATAAAATCATCATGTAATTCTTAAGATAAATAATTTTTTACTTTGAAAAGAAGATTTATTTTTAGAAAATATTTTCATAAAACCAGAAGTTAATTAATGTACTTTTTTTATAATAAAGTGATTGATTTTATAAAAATAATGGTGTACAAAAAAATATTATAGAGTTCATTTGAAAATAGGTATGAATTCGAGAAGTTCCTTTGAAATGGGCTTGTTTATTGGGAAGAATTTTTGAAAGATCCTCTTAAAACATTTAACTCCCCATAAAATAAATAAGGATTATGATTTTTAAATATATATAGAACATTAAAACATAATTTATTATATAATAATAATTAATAATTTAATTGAGGTAAGTGGAGAATAAGAGTAACCCGAAAGAAAATGGAGGTTCGGGTAGAAAACCCTTACCTTAAATCTAAAAATGTTCTCCACTTCACCTTAAATTCCTGGATAATCAAATTAAATACATTAATTAATTAATTAATAAAATTATCTATATGTATTTGATTCATTATAGTATTATTAACTTCATTTATCACCTTATTTATGAGTTATATAATTGAATTTCATCATTCTAGAGTGTTCATTTCCTTGATTTCATGATCAATTCGCTTGATTATAAGTAATGGAGTTCATTTAAAATTGGTATAATTATACAGAATTGTAATTTAATGTTTTTAATTAGAATAAATAATTTTAAATGGTTATATATATCATTTGGTTACATATTATGAAGATGAATCATTATATAATACATTTATTGAAAATCATTTATATTATTATGGCAGTTTATTGATCATAACAAACTCATTTTGTATTATCATTTAGTATTATGTAAATATGTTACTTTTAGAACAAAAAAACAGTTATATTATACATATTAAAATCTTTATAAACCATTAAAATTGTTTCATGAATACCTTTAAAGAATAATTTGAAGAACGAAACTTCATTTCCCATGAAGTTTGAAAATTGGCACCTCTCGGACGATAATTTCCTTTATAAAATAAAAGAGCAAGAGTAAAAATATTGATAATGGTTATTACATTAACATGATATAATTCAAGTATATATATGATACTATAGTAATCATGGTCAATTAGATAGATGATGTTAGGAGAGAATAATAAAATAAGATAAATTGAAATTAAATAAAGTGAAAAAGGAAGAGAATTTACCTCTTGAAATAACCTCCTTGAGAACCTCATTAAGGGAAAGGGTTTTGGTCTTTTGTAACTGCCAATGGCTCCTGGACTTGGAGAGATATTGGGTAAGAGTGTTTGGGAAGAACTTTGAGAAGATTCAAGTCTTAGAGGGGTGAATAGAAAAGGTAGTGAGGGGTGGTTTTTATAGTGAAGGAGGGGATAGTTTTTCCATTATTTAAATCATTATTTTATTATTTTGGCTCAAGACTATGAAGAGTCTTGATTATTTTTACTAAAAATATAAATAATTGCATGTTAGTTCAATCCAATGGCCATTTAAATCATACATGACTCAAGGATGATGTAGAAATTCATTTATTAGTCATATTTCATTAATTATCGAATTTCATTATTCAAAAAAAATTAAGTATTTTAGAAAAATCCAAAAAATTAATCCTAAATATTTTTCAATTTATATAATTAAAAAATGAACTCCATTTTATCAATATAATTTTTTAAATAATATAAAATTTAATTTTTAAATAAAATTATTATTTATTTGAAAAATACAGATTTTAAATTTAAAACTAATTTTATAATACTTTCCAAAAATAAAAGAGGTCTCTTAAAATAATCCTAAAATCATAGGACCACAAAATATTTATCTAAAAATAAAATTTACAAAAAATAATTATATTAATTTATTAATTTAAAATTATAATTAAATATTTATTATTCACAAAAATACTAACACGTAATTATTAATTTTTAAAATATTCACTCTTATTTATATGGTTCTTAAATTTTATTTATAATTACATGGGTAAGGTTTCTATTAATAAAGGTAAATTACTATTCATAAAGGTATATTACTATTTATAAGGATGAGTTACTATTCTCCAAAAATTTAAGTTAATCCTATCAAACTTTAAACATCTTATTTATCACAACCGTGTATGTAATTTTGTTTAAAAATTCAAATCACTGAAGAAGAAAAATTATTTTCATTAGCTTGGTTATAAAAAAATGTTGTTTCATAAAGACTCGGTATTTCATGCATTCAATACTAAATTTATTCGTAAATTTTTGGGGTTGTACACATATTATATGATAAATGTAAAAACAGATCAAGAAATAATACCCATTCCAACTAGGGGACCCTCGTCCACCATGGTGGCCACTCTAGGGCATACATACATCCTTTCCAGAACTCAGGATTATCGTCAGTGTATCTTAGTATCATCACGAAAACCACTAAAATAGAAAACCTTATATTAAGGTTATTACCAACAACACGGGGCCCTAGTAAGCTTGAGTTCTTAATGTCATCAAACACCAATCAATGGGGGCTCAGGATCCTTTCAATCCATTATAAAATTATGGAAGTGGTAGTAGAAGTTTTGAAGTTCCTCTTCACAATGTTGTTACCAATAGCTCTAAAGTTCCTCTTCAGAGCACCCATGAAGGGTTACATTGGGGGGAAATAAATGATTGATCATGAGATCATATATCCAGATGAGTGTCATAGTATCCCTATTCATGGATAGAAGATCAAATAGCAAGAAGTTTCTCCACCTACTTTTGTCTATCATGATGGTCCTCCCTAGGGTATACACTACAAAAATTCTCCCAACAGTCGAACATCAAGCTATGATAGTAGTCCTCACCATGATGGCAGTTACTATGAAGGCCCTCCCCCTAGTGAAATCAAGCAACAATAATGTCCTCCCCTTATTGGAGTCTATCTTGAAGTTCCTCCCAAAGATTAACACTATATATACTCTCCCTACCTATGGACACCAATCTACGATGGTAGCCCTCGCCATCACGACATCGGTTATTAAGGCCCATCCCACTACCAAATTTCACACTGGCAAGAAGGTCCTCCCCTCACCAATTCAAGTTTGAGGAAGCTCTCATATTCTGAGGTGCTTGGAATTATGGGTTCAGACATGTTGTGTGATCTATCAATGACAAGAAACGTTCTTTCTCATCCAAAAGATGGATTGGATCAGTGTTCAACTTCGGAGCCACTTCCATACCATTCACATATCAATGTGACCCCTACTAGCCCTGCTACTTGGGACGAAATCATCAAAAAGAATCCAAATTGGGAAGACCAAGTAAATGAATCTCTGTTGAAAGAAAAAATGATATGTTACTTGTGAGAAGATAATTGTCCAAAGATTATATACAAGTTATGTTTTGGATCACAGCCACTTCTCAATTCAACATACAAAGAGAGTTGTTGGAAGAATTCATATATAACATTCATCTCAATCTCTATATAATTGTATGCTACCTAAATGAAAAATTATTTCCCTATAATGGGTATACATAACATATTAAAATAATGGAAGATCATAGCCATAAAATCGACCTAAAATTCCTTCTGTCTACATGGATAACACAATCAAAGAGGTGAAATAAATATCTTAAATTGAATTTCCTCTATGTATTGCACATGTTATGTTGCCTTATCAGAGGGGCATCATCTAGTGTTCATGTCTAGTGATAGAGAGACCAGGGAGCTTTTCACTTCACCCCATGACCCATATAGTAAATCCAATTTTAAATTACATCCTATAATGTCATTATCCCAAGACAGCATTCAAATAAATCCACTTTTCAGGAAAGGTGGCATGTTCAACAAGAACCATCCTTGAGAAATTATCAAAAAAGTTAGTCCCAATGAGAGTGATCCATTGAGAAAATCTAGAACTAGGTGACTGATAACATTCAGTAGGCTTCTCATTGAAGAGAATACAATCATCAAGCACTATTAATGTCCTCAGAAGTAAATAATTTACTTACAGACCCAACACCATATCCAACTCACATAAAAAATGGAATGCACAAGATCAAAAAAGAGACAATAGAAACAGAAATTTCCATAGTACAGGATCAGCCTCAGCCCATAGGTTTGGGGTCATTTTTAACTCAAAATTTTCCCATAAGACCAACGAATCTGTGATGAGGCATGGTAATAAAAAAATGGGATCAACCCCACCCCTTAGGGTTGGGGGAATTTTTACCTCAACCACTTTCCCAGTGAACATACGTATTTATCTGATTAGGGAGGGTGAAAAATAAAGAGTTCTACCGGTTCATCCCATCTCATGATTCATGTCCCCCAAATGGGAGGTGTATGATAAGGCCATATAAAGGGTCCCTTTGAGTGACCCTTCATTAAGAAACCTAAAGAGCTCCTCAAAATGGAAGGAGAATATCGAGAAAAGGATGAAAAAATATCTCCTACCATTTGGATCCTAGTATAGCACCAAAAATGCATTATGCATCAGTGAACTTCATGGACATCAATCATATAGACCATGCCAAAATGATGCAAATGATGATGAATAGGGAGAAGGTGTTTCCTCCTAGAATCTGATCCACAACAAACCCAAAGAATTGAATACCCAGAACCATAGGGCCACCCTAAATTTGGTCACTCCATTGTCTAATCCCTTATTACCTTCTTTGCGAATCCATAATAACCAGAAGATTAAAAACAAGGTCACATATGATCGAGTTCCTCCTCCAAATGATAATGATTACCTGATGCTTGAGGATATATTCACTCGGTAGGAGGAATAAAAGAAGTATTTGATTGAAATCAATGTTAAGATACTCTAAGGAAGTTTTATTATCTAATATTCTCCTCGAGCAGAGCCTCAACATACAATTTTGGCCAGTGTACCTCATCCACAAGGTATTATCCTGGAAAATTAAGCATGGAAAGAATGCTCATCCAAGATGGCATCAGGACCATTATTCTACCTGAATACAATACAATATGGACATGAATACTTATTTCCATTAAGTAAAAAAATGGAATAGATTCAAAAAAATCCACAAATTTTTTTCTTGGTCAGGTCTCTGCCTCATGTAATAGTTGAGTCGGTACATTTAATGCCACCCCCTTCTATACTCTCCCATGCATAGGCTCAATAAGAAATAAATCAAGGTCTCATTAATACTATCAATTCATTAGTAGCTCGATTGGAATCCATGGAAGGATGGAACACTTTGATACAACTAGAACAGATACCTTACCCAAATTGGGTGAGTAACACTTCACCACCACTAAATTTTTTGAACCCTATATTCCTAATATTCAATAGCTCATGTGAACCATAACAACATCTGATGAATTATGCATCTTATTGTGATCCCATTATGGGAACCCCAAATCAAAAAGAAGTAATGAAACTCATATGGTTTTTGAAAAAACTTTAAGGTTTAGCCTTTGTATGATATAACTCTTTTCCATCTTATTCAATAACAGGTTGGGAGGATCATCTAAGGTTATTGATTTTCTAGATCAGCTCAACATTACCAAATTAAATAGTTAGAAACCTCAAAAATTGAAAAAAGAGGGATAATGAAAGAGTCTTGGACTTTATTTTTAGATAGAAAGGTCTGACCTACTCTTTGAACCATCTTTTTCCTCAAGATGTGATGCATGCAATGTGTATCGATAAACTCCATGATGAGCTGTGAACACCACTCATCCTAGTGAAATATAAAAGTGGGTTTTGGGATTTCTCTTTAATTTCCTAAAGAATAGAATATCCCTTAGAGTGGAATAACCTCAAGTCCTGGGTATCCTCATTGTCCCCAGGAAAGAGTGGGAAGAGATAAAGTGGCCTCTGTTACACTTAAGCCACCTCATGTGCCCACTCCAGCACTCAGGACTACACTGAATCAAGTTAGGGCCCATGGACATCAACAACCACCCTAGCCTCTAAAAGATGAGTGGAGGGTCTTAGGATAAATCAATTCAATGAATAGAGGAATAAAATTTACTCATTATGAGATGATCATGTTTGTGGTTGTTTTATAGCCACCATGAAATACAACTTGCTACATCTACCCAAGCTAAAGAGGGATGATGTATTCAGTCTTTATAACCATCTAGATTATTTTTCCTTAAACTAGATACTATAACACACCATCCCAAAGTTTTTTGTCTTCAAATTACTTCTGTAAAAGATGATAGACTCTAGGAAAGTCAAGTTGGGACCTCCTCCTGCAAAAGTGGAATATGTTTTCACCACTGACCTTGATGAAGGAGATGAGTGGAAAAAATTGGTTAGAAAAGGGGAGAAGAATTTTTATAGTTCGATGACTCAGAAAATAGTCAAATTTGATCATGGAATACTCCAAGCATAGTTGAAGAAATTTAATGTCCCCCTCACAACTCCTAATGCAATGCAACCAACATCTTCGGCACCACAGTACTCAGAAAAGAAGTTTGACCAAGTACCTAAAGAACAAACTATATTAATGACAAAGTTATCTTTGACCCCCTCAGATTTTAAGCCATCAAATTTGAAAGAATTGGCACCACCCCACCAAACAGCACCATTGGAAGTAGTCGATCGGGGAGACTCATTGTCAGATGAGGAACTGGTCTTTGGATCCATTAATGTCATTAAATTAATGGATCCCTTATTTGATAAAGAGTATGGATATGAACCCAAATTACCTGCACCTAATCATGGAACTGAAGGAAGAGGTTGAAGAAGCTGATAATACTAAGAAAGACAAAGCCATGGCAGAAACCAAATTTTGGGCCACACCCCATCTCAAACTGTCAATGTTGCGGAAAATTGCAGAAGAGACTATCAATGGATCCAATAGGAATAGGAATATTTCCCTTCCCCTACTAGAAGATAATCTAGCCCAATAATATTATAATACCCATTGGAATAGGAACAAATTTCTAATCTCCCACTTCATGCAAGAAGACCTACCTGGCCAAACCCGCAAACAATAGAAGCAACATCGGCTTCTATCTCGGTGGCCACTCTATCCTTATCCAATGATCAAGCCCCCAAAGAACCTATGAAAGATCATCCCAAGTCAAAAAGAATCAGCCCATAGACAATTATTATGATATTATAAATAAATTTTCTTTACTACCACCCAAACTATTAATCGTGGATGCCTTGAATTTTTCAAAAGATCTCATGTAGGTACTTATAGAATCTTTGAAAATCCCCTAGGAGTTTGAAGCTAAAGTGTTCATTGTTGAAATATATCAGACAAAGACCAATCCGAAAAAAAATCCATGTTTTTATCTTTATTATATTCAAGATGATGATTCCATTATACAGGGACACATCAGACCCCTATATGTGTATGGAAAGATAAATGGCATAGACATCTAAAAAATCCTCATTGACAGTAGATCTATAGTTAATCTCCTCCCAGTGTAGACACTTCATAAACTAGGATGCAATGAAGATAATATAACATCCTTCACCACAACCCTACTGAACTATGGAAAAAATTGAGTAGAATCTGTTAGGCCATATCAAGCTCAAAACATGATTTGGTGACCTCGTATCTGAATCATAATTTCTAGTGGCCTGACAAAACGCGGCCTTCAACGTCTTTCTAGGAAGTCCCTAGTTGCATCATCACATAGAGATTACCTTATCATACCATCAGTGTGTCAAATATTTCATTAATGGACAGAATGAGAAATTTCATGCTGATAATTCCCCATTAAAATCTTGTGAGACAAGCTATATCGATGTAGGATTCTATTGGCAGAAAGGGAAGCGATCATCGGTCGATGGTATTGATTGGGTCACTACTCCAAATGGTTTTGAAATGGTCCTCATATAACCATTCAAGAACCTCGGTGAAGAATATGTATTTTCCATCAATAAATTTGAGTGCATGAGTCCTTGTTCAGATGCATATTCAGTTGTTCTCATGATTTAAGTTATGGCCATCGAGCCTCACTTTGTTGGAAAATTCCCTAGTCCACTGAATAATGGTGAATGATTGAATAGAAATGCCCTCAAGCCACCCTTATAGATCTATATAATCCCTGCCTCACCCGGTAAGGAAGAATAGAAAGAAGAAATTTGTTATTCCCTCACTTCATCCTCTACATTAAATTACCTGTTGTCAGTCAGGTTAGAAAAAGTTGCCTTAGCCTTTGAATGCCAAAATTGTAACTCTTCTCTTAAATCTAAAGATATCATCTAAAAGAAATTTCCCATTTAGAAGAATAATAATAAGATGTGGAGGATTTAGAAAAGTAATAGGAAAAGGAATATGAACTTAGGGATTCCCCTCTAGTATTCGAGGAGGGTGTCTCTACCACCATTGAAAAACTTAGGTAAATAAACCTGGTTACCGAAGAAGACCCACAGATCACTCTAATTAGTGAGGCCATGTATTTTGAATAGAAATAGGTATAAAACTCCTCCATAAGGAAAAATAGATATATATTTTTCTAGAACAATACAGAAAATTCATTCCTCGATCCCAATGTGCCCACTCACCACTTGGGCCAACTGAAAGATCATCGTGGGTATAATCAAGCTGCTAGGAGAATGAACTCAACACATACTGAAAAAATAGAGGTTGAATTATAAATCCTAATCAAATCTAAATTCATTAGGAAGGTTCAATATCCCATTTGGATGGACAATATAGTCTCGTTTAAAAAGAATAATGGAAAAATCAGAGTCTACATCAATTTCAGGTATCTCAATCAACATTGCTCGAATGATCATTTCATGGTCCTGATCACAGAGTTGATGATTGATACAACTACTTTATATTACTATGTCTCTTTCACGGATGGATATTCATGATATAACCATATCTGAATATCCAAATACGATGAAGAATCTACCACCTTCAACACCCACTAGGGAGTATCTTTCTACAAGGTAAAGTCTTTCATTCTAAAGAATTTTGGTGTTTTATATCAATTTTTCATGAATTTCATCTTCAATTACTTCATAAGAAAGTTATTTGAAAGCCATGTTGATTAATTGGTAGTTAAATCATGACAACGCTTAGACCACTTGTCAGATCTTGAAGTTTTCTTCAAAAAAATGCGACAACATATCCTGAAAATGAACCCCTTAAAATGTGATTTTGATATTACCTGAGGGAAATTCCTTGGCTTCGTTATACGCGATCATGTCATTAAAGTTGGACCTAAGAAGAAAAATTATATACTTGGTATTTCACCTCATATAAACCTTATACGGTTGAGAGGGATTCAAGTACATATGGACTACATTTGGTGGTTCATATCCAACCTTGAAAGAAAATTTTTTCCCTTTACAAATAGATGAAAAAAGGGTTTGTGTGTCAATGGACTAATTATTTTCATGAATAAATTTAAATTATCAAGAAATATCTCTTAAGTCTACTAGTGTTGATGTAACCTATCAAAGGAATACCACTCATACTATATGTGACAACTTTATAGCAGTTGATAGGAACCTTCCTTGCACAAAATAATGATGTTAGCATAGAAATCAGCCTTTATTATCTTAGCCAATCTATGATTGATTTTGGGACCCATTACTCAAGAATTTTGAAGAGATAACTGGTTCTAGTCTTCGCAATCCAAAAACTAAGGCACTACTTGTAGCACTATGAAGTCCATTTGGTCTCGTGTAATAATCCCCTCGAGTACATTCTTAGCCATCCAAAGTTGACCAGATTCCTGTCGTGTTGGGCGGTTATCCTATGGTAGTTTGACATATGGTTCACACCTTAGAAATCAATAAAATTCTAGGAATTAGCAGATTTCCTAGTAGAGAAACCCTTAGCAGAAATTACAATGTTGCAAGTTGAACTACCCGATGAATAGGTGTTCTCTATTTAAGAGGAATCCTAAACATGTTAGATTCATTTTAATGGTTCATCAAGAATCTTGTCAAGAAAAATGATGGAAGACACCAATCTCAACAAGGTGGGGCTCGGATTCATACTCATATCTCTAGAAAAGATAGTCCTACCATACTTTTTCCTGCTGTCAGAGGGGTACACAAACAATAAAGCATAGTATCAAGCTCTCATCTAGGACTGGAGATGGAACTTCTACTACAATTAAAAAAATTTAAGATAAAAGGTGATTAGTAATTGGTCATCAAGAAAGTCAATGGATACTATGTTATCATGAAGGAGGAGATAATCCCTTTGATGGACAACATCCAATGAATGATGGAAGAATTACCCTTAGATATGATATTAACTCATGTCCTCTGGTTGTAAAATGAATAGGATTATGCATTAGAGAATTCATCCATAACTCTGGTTGATCTAGACTGGGATGAAATAGTCATAATCATTTCCCACTGTTTGATGGTCTTACCATTCATTCAGATCAACATGGAAGGAATTGATGATATTGGTTCCCACACCAAGTCATATGGTTCTACCACCAGCTGGATGACTCCCATTGTGGATTACCTTGAAAATGGATAACTCCCACCATACATGGCCAGAAGGGAGAAAATCTAAAGAGGAGAAATTAATTTTGTTCTGTATGATGGAATAAATTAACAAAAGGTCCTCTATAATTAGGTCCTTGATGGGATCCTTATTAGATGCATTGTTGGATAAGAGACCTTCACTATTATAAAGTAATTACACACTAGATCTTGTGGTGAACATCAATCGGTATCCAAGCTCTCCCACTAGATTCGAAGGCATGGATACTATTGGAAAATTGTGACGTAGGATTGCACTGAATTCACCAAAAAGTTTCATTCCAATCAAGTTCATTCCAATTTTATCCACCTACCCCCATAGTTACTTCACATAGAAAAGTACTCTTGGACATTTTCCATATGGGTAATAGACATGATGAGATCATATCCTCTAGCAACAGATAATAAATTCAAGTATATTCTCACAGCAACTGACTTCTTTTCTAAATGGGCTAAGTTTTTTCCCTCAAAGAGTTCAGGGCAAGAAGAATTGTCATCTTTGTGAAATCCAATATCATCTTCATATTTGATGTACCTCATAAAAATACTAATGGATAATGGAACTGATTTCTACTCTACTGAATTGTATAAATTATATCAGTAGTATGGTATCAAGACCCACCATTCATCTCACTACCATGCAGTGAAAAACAGATAGATAGAGGCCTTCAACATGACCATATCCAATATACTCTATAAGATGGTAGACAAGGATAATAAATCAAGGTCATAAAATCTCCACAATGCTCAATGGTCTTACTAAACCACGACCCACAATGTCACTCAAGAAACCCCTTACTCTTCAATATATGGGACATAGGCGGTTCTACCCATCGAAGATCAATTATCCTCACTCTGTGTTGCCAAATGTGATCAGCGATCCCCAAATGAGAAATACAAAAAACATCTTAATGAGATAGAGAAACTAGATTATAAAATATTTCATACCTCTAATTATTTATATATTTATCAAAACCAGATTACATAATCCTTGAACAAAAAGGTTAGCCTTTGGTCTTTCCTTGAATGATAATTTTTTTGCTCCTCAAAACTATGATGATACTTTGAAATAAAACTCCAAAGTTTAAAAAAAATGGGAAGGACCATATGTTATACACAAGGTCTACTCCAATGGATAATACTCATTAATTTAAATGGATGGATAGCTTACAAAAGCTCCTAACAATTCATGATTCTTGAAAAAATGTTTCATGTATCCAAAAAAGAAACTGTCCTAATCGCATGACATTAATCTTCATGATAAATGTCATGATTGCATGATGTTAAAATGTAGGATAAAATTTTCTCACTACATGATGTTAAACTACACATCCAACACATCCTAATCACATGACGTTAAACTATGCATATGTTCTACACTTTATGACCTTAAACTGGGAGTTTTTATCCTAACCACATGATGTTAAACTATACAAATATCATTGTTCCAATCAATGATTCATCATCCATGAGTCAGATATGTGCAGGAAAGGATGAAATTCCCCTTCTCTTACATGAGAGTCAGATCCACATGGGAAATATCTTTCTCCATAATAACATATGGTTTGATTCTCATTCTGTAGAGATACATATTGACACCTAGACCCTATGTCCTGGGCTCAGCCACTATATAAAAATTTCCCCCTCCATGTGCATGGACTAAACAAATGCAGGGAGGTTTTATTATAGAAATATGTTCATCTTGATTAAAATTTCTAATGAGATTCATAGATATTCATTGATACTATATCTTGGTCCATCCACCACATGATGTAAAAATTCCTCTAATGTACCCTCGACTGCCTATGTATTACTATAGAAACCCTTGTCATTCTTTTTTTCTCACATCGAGCATAACTCATGGAAGATTATGAATTGAAGTGAGGGTTTCCCCCACAAAAAAAAAGAAAGTAAAGTTACATAACAGGTCCATCATCTCAAAATAATGGTTAAACATACCCCCTCCCTATGCATGGATTAGATCGGTACAGGGAACACACTTATAAAACTACAAGTTTCTTGATTCCTACCCTTGAAAGATATGTAGTAATGCCCAGATTATACATCTTGGCCCAGCCACCACTATAAAAAAGTGAAATTCCCCTTCCCTTCATATGGGTCAGACTTTCACATATAAATTCATAAAAAATCATCTGGATTGATTATCGTCCCAACAAAAGATGCAGCGACACCCGGATCTCCAAACCTGGGCCCTACTGTAACAAAAGATCAAAAGTAAAAAATATCATTTTCCTTTTTTATGTCACCACCATGTGATAGAATAAACCTTTTTATTCCCTCGTTTCTCACACCGAGCATATACCTTGTGGGATTATGAGTTTCGGCAAAGGATTCCCCACATGATCGAGGCATATCAATCCACAGTAGGGATTCCATGTTCTTAGTAGTAAGACCTAAAAAAAGGTGCACTAGGTATATCCCCTTCACAACAGAGAACTTAAGTTCTTACCAAACAATGCTAAACCACATTGTATGTCAAGAACTATGTGTGTCTTGATTCTCAGTATAACAAGATACATAGTGATGTTTTTACCTTATGCCTGGGTCTATCAGTGTAAATACAAATTCCCCCATCTTCTACACATAAATTAAAATCTATGTAAGGGATTCCAAACCATGGATGCCACAATAAGGATCTATCAGAGAATAAAAAGACAACCCCATATATACATGTCAGATCTACGTAGGGAAGTTCATAACTAACAACTAATTATTGTCTAGATATTTCTTTCATGTCTGGATACATGCTTTCCAATTATCAAACTCCATGCTTCGGAAAATCTAGGGTCTTTATAAACTTCCCCATCTATTAGAAATGTATGGTCAGTGTCTTGAGGGCACCATTGTTTTAATATTCACAATATACCCCAGTGGCTCTGCATAAGTTTCCAATGAAAAAAACACATGTTAACCAATGGAAACTATGTCCTCAGGAGATGATTTTCCTACCTTTTCATACTCAATGGAATTCAAGCCCATACCATTTCTCCTAATCCAAGAATTACTAGAACTATGGTTTACACTTTCACTCCCCTTTTCTCCTAGGTTATGCTAGAATATCCTAACCTGATTAGCCCCTACCCACTCATCGTTTCTATGAAAATTCATCCCTAAAACATGAAATTAAACTGTGTCTTCGGCGTCCTCACCACATGATGTTAAACGGCATGGGAAACTTTTCCTCATTGCACAATGTTAAAATGTATATCATAACATTGTTCTCACCAAAGATAACATTGCCTCTATTATTGGTAACCTACCATGCCATGTCACATAACTATGTATGGAATGATTTCTATCTACATATGATATATAGAGATGTCTAGATTTCACATTTGGAGCCAACCACCTCCCCCAAAAACAAAAATACATCTTCCCTGTGTATGGGCTAGACCTACATGAGGAACATAAAGAACTATGTATGGCTTTATTCCTACCTAGGAAAGATATGTAGTGATGCCCGAACACTCATCCAATTCCAGCTACCCCAAAAGTGAAATATACACCCTATGTATGGGCTATACTTATGCAAGGTTCATTCCTTACAGACCTATGCGTGGCTTGATTCCCATCACATGGGATACATAGTGATGCTTGGATCCTATGACCAGGAACCATCCATAGAACTCATAAAAATGTCCCATCCTCTACAAGAAAATCAATTCAAAGTGGGGGACTCCAATACAATCCCTATTTATAGGAAAATTTCAAGAATAAGAACATTCCCCCTCTTTCATGTTGGGTGATCAATGCCCTAACCATAATAGGATAAATGACATGGTATCTTAAGTTCTTTATGCATGATACTAAACTGTATGGAAATTTTCCTAATTGTATAACATTAAATTTCATGATAAAATTTCCTTACCATACGATGTTAAAACTGAATATCATAATAGTGTTCTCAACTTAGAATAAATTTCCTTCGGAATTGGTCACCTACCATTTCATGTTATAGAACTACATAAGATTTGATTCCTACTATCATAGGATATGTAGTAACATCCATATTTTCATCCTAGTCCAGCCACCCCAAATATAAAATGTTCATGTCCTTGGATACATATTCCCTGGGTGGTGGATTAAACCTTTTTCACCCCTTCTTTCTCACATCGTGAACTACTCATGTGGGATTAGGGACATTGATAGGGGATTCCCCATGGAACCACAACAAAGTAAAAATGTCACTCTCCCTGCATATGGGCCAAAACTATACAGGAATTCTAATGTCAAGAATGTTGTGTGATTTGATTCTTATTATTGTGAGATACGTAGTGACACTCAGATCTTCAATCTCGGGTCCGACAACAAGAAAAGAATCAAATCCACCCCCCCCCCAAACATACAAATCATATCTAAATAGGGAATTCCAAAATCCAATCAAAAATCATGGCCTTAATGTTTCTAATATTTCTAGACACATACTTTCCATTTATCAAACTCTATGACCTGGTAAATTTTTGATCTCGATAATGTATACGACCATCAAAAATAGATGGTCAGTTTCCTAAGGACACCTTTAGTTGGCAATGAAAAATATGCCCTAGTGGCTCTGTATAATTTCCCCACAAAAAAGTCATGTTAACCAATGGAAAAACCATCCTTAAGAGATAATTTTCCTACCTCCATACACCCCAATGGACTCCATGTCCCATATCATTTCTCCTGATTTGAGAATCCCCAAAACCATGGTTTACACTCTCCTTCCCCCTCATATCTCAAGAAAGGCAGAACATCTAGGCTCAATTATCCTTTAGTTAATTAGGGATTTTATCTCAATGTCATAGTAATATGACATTAATACTGTATGATGGTTGATACAAAATGTTCATCTTGTGGACCAATCATAGTAAAGATTACAAATATCACTTACCAATGTACAGATCAGACCTGCGTAGGAAATTTCTAGACATAGTAAGGGATATTCCCCCATGTTCCTATACATGAAATAAATCCATACAGAATAGTCCAGTATGAACTAGCTGCATTGTTGAGATCATATACAAGACAAAAATATTATATTCATAAGTGTGAACCATATCCTCATATTGAGAAACCTTAAGAGAACTGTGTCTGTGTTTATTCCTATTATCATAGGATACATAGTGACACATGAATCTTATATTTTTGGTCCATATGTGAAACAAAATTTTCCCATCCTTTCCTATTCAAGGGTTAAAAATGTATAGGGAACATCCTCACAACTATATTGGGAGAACATCTCTACCTATTCCTAGGGAAATTTTTCCTTGAAATTCCCTAATTTTGGTTAGGCACTACCTTTTCAAAAACCATACTCTATGCCTGAAAAGGTATAAATACCCATAACCACCCCTATCCATCGGTAATGGAAGTTTTGTGTCCTAAGGACACCTTTGGTTGGTTATACACAATATGACTCAGTGGATCTACATAAGTTTCCCATAAAAAAGGGTAAGTCAACCAAAGGAAAAATCATCTTCAAGAGATGTTTTTCCTACTTTTCTATATCTCAATAGTTCCCATTCCCTATATCATGTCATACATCCTTAAATTAAAAATCAAGGTCAAGAAAAATCCCTCAATCATGTCTGAAAATATTGGAACATTCTCAGTTAATAAACCATATTGGGTCCCATTTTGCATAATTTATGGTCAAAGTTGTTCGACCTAAAACATCAGTGATGGTCAAAGATGTTCGACCTAAAACATCAGTGATGGTCAAAATTGTTCATCCTAAAATATCATTAATGGTCAATGTTGTTCAACCTAAAACATCAGTGATGGTCAAAGTTGTTCAACCTAAAACATCATTAATGGTCAAAGATTTTTGACCTAAAACATCAGTAATGTTAGTCTTGGTTTGAAAGACTCTAACCTACCCATGAAAAGAGACACAAAACTCACTAGGATGAAAACCCACAAATGGTACCCCAGACAATAGTTGAGTACCATCTCTTTAAACCTATTCTTTGCATGGTTTAGCGAAAATATCGAGCAACTTGAGGAAAAAAGAGACACAAAAACATGATAGGTCAAAAAACCAAAAATGTCATCCTAAGAATAAGTCAAGTTATACCTTCCAATCCCATACCAAACTGGGTTTAGGTAAAAATTAGGGTAATAATGGAAAATAAACAACGTTTTTTGGGTTTTTTGTTACCCTATCAACAATCAAACTCTACTAGTTAAGTCCCTCAACTTAGAAAATAATTATATCATTATCTAATATTTCATTAAAATCAAGACTGTTTATACATAAAAATAGCCTCCTCTTCATTCTTATCAGATCCTATTCCAATTGGGGCAATTTTTTGGGCCTTGAATATTCTCCATGAAAGAAGATATTTTCATCGATTTTACAAAGGTAGAATAAAAAAATTGATATAAAATTGAATAAAAATACTCAAATAAGGTGAAAATAAAAAAGTATGAAAGGGTACCTTGAAGTATAAATCCTTCATAGACTTCCACTTCGCATGGTGGTCCACTTTTTTAGGCATTTGTGAACTAAAAAGATCACAAGAAGAGGATGGCGGCTCCAGCTCCTGCCAACAGAATCAAATCAATTATGGAAGAGTGGAGGAGATATTTTCCCTAAAAATTGCATTCCCTTTGAACTAAAATGGTTTGTGGGAAAGAGGATTCCATCATCTCCCCATGAACAAAATGAATTCATTCGTAGGGCTGAGGTGGTGATTCTCACCTCTACATATGATGACCTCATACCCCCAATGACCAAGTCATCTGTAGGTTAGGTTTCTTACCTGGGATTTCACAAAAGATAAACCGCAACCTCATCACAAACAACTAGATATGATGGTATCTAGTTTGCCACTTCTCTTTAAATATATTACAAATGGCAGAAATTAAGGAGAGATACTGATTGATCAATGAAGGTACAGAAGGAGAGAGCACCTCAAAAGATGAAATTCTTTGATGATTCCCTATAGGTAAAACCCTCAATATATAATTGAGGAGGAGAAACTAAACTAATTGTAAAACCATGAACCCCACATACTTTGTAGATATATTTCCCATGAGAAACTGACTGAATGCCTCCTTTTTAATCCGTCATCCCACATAGAAAATATCTATTTGGGTAGAATCCTTCCCTACGTAGAAAACCGATGTGTAGATGGAACTAAGCCCTATATAGCATCTTGCTAAGAAGATGGAACCTGGCCCTATGTATCAAAGTGCTATGTAGATAGAACGTAGGTACACATACCCCCATGGTATGGGAATGGTACCCCTACTCACATAGAAACATGATAAGCAGAGGAAACCCCACCCCACACAAGGATATGCTATGTGGAATGAGGTATCATATGGAGTTCTACCCATCATCTCTGATCATTTCCTTCCATTTTCATCATATCGTCGATAGTCCCACCATAATCTAGTCTAACGGCATCAGGATAATGCCTCTCCCAAAGAAATCAGACATGTATGATGAGACCATCGGTCACATCAGCGCACCCTTATAAGTTTTCATACCCATTGTAAGTGGAGTAGTGTGGTTAATTCCCATAATAAGGTAGACCCCTAAAATGTCCCTAAGTTTACATTACCATGTAAACCCAGGATCCAACATTTTGTTACTCATGTGAACCTCCCTGTTCTAGGAATATGGGGGAATTTTTGGCCTTTCCCTTTGATGAGGGTCAGTATTAAACAAAGGATATCATGCTTGAATTACCTTTTGACAAGTAATGATTCTACTCCCCTTTTCCATAATAAATTCTACATCGATCCTCATGAGGTAAGACCATATAATTTCCCATTGGAGGTAGCTCTACCGCTCCTATTCACCTAAACCTAGGTCATAACCATATTAATCATCAAACAAGAATATCCTAGATATGAAGACAAGAGAGGAAATGGGAACACTCAAAGCCCCTCTCTATCCCCGTTTTGACTCCAGAATCAACCATCATTGTATGGTTAAGGTTATTTAATCATCAAATCTACTGCTTTATCTTGTTTCTCACACTGAGAATGACTCCCAAGGGCTTAGATATTAGTGGAGATCATGACATTCACACAATCTAAAACTTAAAATGGGCCTTCTCTACAGATGTAATCTCCAATCATAAATCAAATGGTTTGCTTCCACATGTAATCCCTATCCATATACTAAACATTAATCTCCCATATATAATCCTTGCATCGAATTGGATCAAGGTAAATATTATTACAATGGGCCTCTACTTAGTTTAATCCCCAATCATGCCCCCTTTATTGGGAAGCTTCCATGCATAATCCCCAGTATTTAGAACTATGTGGAATTTGACTCTCAACTAATTGGGATACATAGGAAACCTACAAAAAGTTCAATCCTGACATCATCATCTTCACATCGGTCCACTCTCACCCTAACCACATGATGTGAAACTGAACGGCCTACCAAAATACAAAGAATTTTATTCTGAACTAATTTGGATATGTAGGAAACCTCCCTGAGGTATAGACCAGACATCCAAATCCACCCAAATGTGCTTTGGGCCAAATTCCTAGTAGGGTCATATCCACCCAGGAGACTATAACCTTTCAGGGTATCTTGGTTTGTCTAGGCATAAGTCTCACACCATCCTTGACCAAGAAACCTTTCACCTAGATATCCTTGCCTCTTGAAGTTAAAATACATTAATGGGTCCTTGTGAAATGACATTAAAAGATGATATATCCATTTAAGTGACACTGAACTACATGGGTTCTAATTCGTATTGGGAGTATACATAAGAAACCCATCTTATCGGTTCAATCCCAATATTGAAACAATTCTCATCCCACGTGGTTCATGATAAACTCTAGAGTGCCTCATCATGTGGCTTGAACCAAATTTGTATCAATAAATGAATAAGGAATTCCTGATTTTCCAAAAAAGGGTAACATTGATGAAAACCTCGAATACATAAAGATATCCTCATTCATGGAGAACCTCGGATAAATTAATTTAATTATGAACCCATGTGTATTTATGATCAATATTACCTAGGGGTAATCCATGGACATATTCTTGGGAATGAACCAAGGATTTGCGAACATATTAACATGGATTAAATCCATAAGAGAGTCCTAGAATGAGAAATAGTTCCCTCCAAAAGGGTGTTATGAGCCCGAGTTCCCATCATCTAGACTAATGTGAGTTCTTAAGTTTCATTGGATAAATCAACCAATGAGAACCTGCCTTTGGAAAGAAGTTTTGTGAATCTTGTATGTGAGAATCATTGGGTGTTTCTGGATTTGTGAAAAAACCCATTAAATACCATTCAAAGATATTTCATCTGAAATAATTGATTTCACAAAATTAAACCCCTGAATCAATTGTCGAGCACAAAATTTTCTTCAGAAACAAAAGGGTGAACTTGATGTGAATGATACTTGGACTTCGGAACATCCTTCACAAGATAAAAAAGGATATACTTCCCAGTCCCCATAGGACCATTTTGATCCACGAAAATGACATCTTCATTAGTAATAGGGATATAAAAATAAAGGAAACTCATTAATTTATTTCAAATTCATGAAAACCAAGAAGTATCTTTGGAATTTATCACATTAAACTTTTAATTTAAAATAATCACTTACTTTCTCTTGAAATAAAAATTTGGTCAAATTTTTTTCATTAAACATACCAAAATTAAGCATAAAGTAAAAAAATAATTCATGAGGGTTTCTTGAAAAAGATGAAATATTTTCCATGAAAATAAACCTTTTACCCATTGTAGATTATAAAAAAGTTAAATTAAAGATCATTTTATTATCATATCATCATGAAATAACCTATAATAATACAAAACGAATATATGAGGTGACATATAGTAAGACTTAAAGGGGTTTCCCAATCCCTTTGGGTTGGAGACAAGAAACTAGGCATTAGGATAGAATATTTAGAAAAAATATTTCCCAAAAAAAATAAAAAATAATCAGAAAAAATAGTAGAAACCTAAATCAAATAACTCAACATGACATCCAAATACAAGGTAATACTAACCTAAGAGATAAAATAAATAGCATCCAAGAGAAAAAAATAAAAACAAACCTATTATAACCTATCTCATATGGTCCTTGACCACTCACCAAATTCCAAGTCACCATCCCCTTATCGACTAAGAAGAAACCCATAAAATAAGGATCAAGAGAGCATAAAATCATGTTAAAGGATCATAAAGACTATATACACCAAGAATTTTATGTAGGGTGTGAGAAAAAAGATCCTAGTAGGATCCCACCAAGTATTATATGTAATTTTTTCCTCATGTAATTTAGATATTTTTTTTGAAATACAATAATGTGGAAACAAGGTTTTTCAATACATCAAAATAAGATAAATCAAGCCATGTTTTAAAAGGAAAAAATCCATCAAAATGTGATATAATCCATATAGGTATTTAAACCATTCTATTTTCCGTTTCAAAATACATTTATAAAACTCAATAGAAAACATGCTAAATCCTTTTGAATAATATACCCTTTTTGAAAAATCATGGAAAATAATTTCACAAGATAAATTTAACTGAGCATAGAAGAACTATCAGTTAGTTCCATATATCAAGAAAAATACAACATATAAAAGGGAAATATGGTATTAATGAATTTTATTTGTGTCAGTAAGAATATATAAAAAGAAATCAAGTCAAATGTGGCAACTCTAGTGTCGATTAACAATCAAGCGATCAAATTCATGTATCTAGTATAAAGTTTCAATGTCAATGGTCATATTTCATGGATAACTTCTAAGTATGATTTTGAGAAAACCCTATACAAAATAACCATCCATCATGATTGAATTTTATCATATTTAAAGTCAAAATAGCATGATCCCAATGATTCCATGCACACTCTCTTCCTCACAGCACTTTTCCTAGCATTAAACCTCATCCTATTGGGGAACACTAGTTGGGGTGTGAGCCAAGTAGCATAGCATGAATATATTTCTCTCATATAGCTATCTAGTTTCCCATGACCAAACAGAAGAGGTGAGTGGTGTCACACCCCAACCTTTGAAGTTATTTTATTTTATCCTTTTATTGTATTTGTATCTTCTTATTGTGGCTTGGTTTGAGTCCTAATTCAAATATTTGGTTTTTTATGAAAAAATGGATGTTTTGATTTTGGTAGCATCTGGTGCACGGTTTGGGAAACCGTGTGGTAACCATGCGGTTTAATTTTGGATATGGACATAGGCATTCAACACGGTTGGCGCACGGTTTGGTAACCATACGAACAGCCCATATGAGTGCTTCTTCCCTCCAGAAGGTTTCACATTGTTGGCACACTGTCTGGAAGACCATGCGCCCAAAAATTGCAGCATGCTCTGTGTCTTATAAACAAGAAATAAATAATAAAATTAAAATTGTTTTTAATGATAATAATATTATTATTATTATTATTATTGTAAATATTATTATTATTATTATTAAGTTTATAATTTATATATTTTAGATTTATTTTGGTTTTTTTATTTTCTTTCTTTTCTTTTCACTTTTTTTCTCACATATTTTTCTTTCATTCTCTTTTCTCCTCCCCACCCCCTTGTATGTCACCCTCCTCTTATCCCTACTTATTCAGGTTTCCCCATCCTTTATCTCCCTCCTCTGATCACCGATCCACCACCATTTCTTCTCAGAATCTCTAAAAAACATCAAGGTAAATCCTTATCCCTACTTCTTCTTCTTCTTCTTCAGTTCAGCCTATTTAGGTATCCCCGTTGCCCGGTATAGCTAGTTTGAGACCCCTGGTTGGGGTTGATCCATTTTTGTTTGTTTATTCTAAGGTTAGGTTGTGTGGAAGGTCCATCAGGCTTTGCTTGCACTAGTTTCTGTAACTGTAGCCAAAAGTGACGCATTTCAAACCGTTTCAATCTGCCTTCCATTATATTTGGTATGGTTTTTCATGTAAAGACCCATAAATTTCAAGGAAATTTTTTTTCCTTAATTTTCTTTGGAATTTTTCAAGAACTCAGTTTCTGACGGCACCTGATTCCGAGGCCCGGTGTGCCCGGAATCATTTTCCAAAGTTTGGCTCAGGTACGTTCAGTGAACGGACGAGCGGGTTTTTCTATATTTTGAACCGGTGCCCGGAATCGAATTCTGAGGGCACCGATGAAATCTTAGCGCCGGTATTCTCTTAGAAACGCCTCTTCCGGAGTTGGGTTTGCTCGGGTGTGGTTTTTAATTTTCGGGCTTAAAGTTAAGAAATAAAATAATTTTTCGACAACTTTATTTTATTTCACTTAAGACACTTTGAAGCCACTTAAAAGGGGCTTAAACTGAGTTGATTCGGATAGGATGATATCTAGAAATATCCTACCCCCTTGGTAGGATATTTTTGAGGTGGGCCCCGAACGAGCCCCGCCGTTTCTTTCCGCTAAGTAACGCACCCGCGAAAACCCGTCATTATGAAGTCAACTGACGCGTTTTCTTAATTTCTTAACAGACCATTTAATTGGGTGGTTTATTTCGTGAATTAAATGGGCAGTTTCTTTCGTGAATTAATTCAACGAATTAATTCAATCGTTTCTTAACCAGTTTTCAAATTCGTTGGCGTAATAATAAAATAAGGCCAATGCACGACCCCTGGTTATTTGCGTATTGAGAAGATTTGAGAGGACCCTTGTATCTTCTTCTCCCTTGCGAAAAACGCGAAGAACGCGAAGAACACCGAACCCGGAAATCAACGACGCTCCCATCCGAGACGTTCTTCCCCGCCCCGATCTCCGATCACCAACCATTTGAGGTGAGTGATTTCGGGTTTCCTCTAAAGGTTCTTTTTGGTTTTAATCGAAACACAGATTTAATTATTTATAATTTAAATCTATTGTTCTTGGTCCGTTGAGCTCACCGACTCAACGTCGGATTCTGCGACGACGCGACGCCTTCCTGCGACGACGCGACGATCCCCCTCTTCCGCGACGATCTTTTCCGCGAAGAACGCCCGCACGCGACGACCAACGAGGTAGGGATTTATTTTGGGAATTACCCCCTTTTTTTATATTCCCGTCAATGTTTCTTTAAAGAAATTAAAGAACCAGATTTTGAACAATTTTTAAACTTATTAAAATTGTTGTTTCCTGTGTGGAATAAAAATTCTCCCGTCATTTATATCTAACGCGGAGGGTGCGGGCCAAACGAACACGGCCTGACAACCCTCCGTCGTTCTTCGTTCTTGTGCGGATTCGACGGGCGATGACGGAATGTGCCGCAATGGAAGTTTGATGATCCCGCAGTGAAGAACGAGTCTCGGGAGGAGCAACGGCGCAGACGAGAACAAAATCGGACCACTGGAGCGATCCCGGTGGCCCGCGGAACACGCCGGCGGCGCGGGTCGCCGGCGCGGCGGCACCGGCAGCCGGGAGCGGCGGCGCCCCGGCGCGCCGCCGGATAGGCCGCCGCGGCTAAATCCGCGGTGGCGGCGGCACCTTCGGACCCGCGGCCGCGCGGGTCTGATGCCTTCGGACGCGGCTGAAGCCGCGTCCTTGACTCAGCGCGGCACCACGCGGGGGGCCGCGACACCACCAGGCCGCAGGGGCGGCGCCCCACGGCACCTTGGCCATTCGGTCGCTCGGCCGAACCGGGACAGGCCGGTCCAACTGGCCGGGCCATGCCCTGGCCAAACCGGACCGGGTCGGGTTGACCCAGTTCGGCCGACTCCCGGGGGGGTCGGCCCGGGTCGGCCCGGACCCCCCGTCTTCGGACGGTCTTCGTTCAAACGCCCGTAACTTGAGCTACGGGCCTCCAAACGACTCTCCGTCAGCGGAAACGCAATCCTTGGATCGAGACGGTCGTTTCGGTATATCGTACATAAGGTTTCGGAATACTTTGAGTTTGGTCGGGTTGGTTCGTACACGAAACCAACCGGGCCCTCGGAGCGGAAACGCTCATATCTTGAGCCACGGACATCTGATTGACGTGCCGTCAGCTTTGTTGAATTCCTCAAAGTGAGACGGATCTTTTGGCTCACTCCGCCCGAGGTTTGGACGCAAGTGGAGTACGGTCGGGTTGGTTTTGCCTTAAAAACCAACCGGGCCCCTAGGACGAAAATGCCAATAACTCTCAGACCGGGCATCCGATTGACGCGCCGTCTGTGACGTTGAGTTCCTGTTGACGATACGGAACTTTTGGATACATCAACTTCGGACTTTGTGTCATTTGATGTATCAGCCTCTCGGCTCGTGGAGCGGACCCTCCCGAACGAGCTTGCTGTGTGCGAGAACCCGAGTGCTGGCTGCGACTGCTACTTCGACAGCGACGACTGTGCAGAGATCCTCCGTGGACTCCGACGACGACCGTGCAGAGATCCTCAGTGGACTGCGGCGACGACTGTGCAAAGATCCTCAGTGGACTGCGACGACTACTACACTCAGCGATCCTCCATGGATCAGTGCTACAGGTCCTGTGTGGGCCCGATCCTGTGTGGGCCCGATCCTGTGTGGGTCCACGCTCAGCGGTTCTGTGTGAGCCAGCGCCTACAGGTCCTATGTGGGCCCGATCCTGTGTGGGTCACTGTGGGGGTTAATACCTATCGATCCTTCGTGGGTCCGACGACTTAGATGGATCAGCGATCATCTTTATCATCATCCGAAGAAGTATACCTGTGTGAGCTGAATCTTTTGTTCCTCTCCTTTGTGGATTGTGTTGAGCTATCCTGTGTGGATTTACTATTTACTCTCCTTTGTGGATTGTGTTGTTCTATCATGTGTGGGTATACGTTTTCTTTCCTGTGTGGACTGGGTTGTGCTTGGGCTCAGACGTTGGAGCCGAACTGGAATTGATGACTTAGGTATATGTATGGGCATATACCTAAGCCGTGTCAGATGTTACTTCGTGATTGTATCTTTCCTTTTTGGATTATCCTTTGTGGATTTTGGGAGACCTTTGGGGGTCTCGGGGTCCCTACTGAGTAGCTTATACTCACCTCTGCACGGGCTTTGCCCGCACTACGTTGTGTTGGTTGCAGACGACGGACAGCGCTGATCGTGGTGGAGGCGTGCGGAGCAGAACGGTACCTGGAGGTGGACCACTAGGCGGGACGTACTTGGAGCGGTTAGGTGGACCCGAGGAGTAGTGGAGGCTATCTGTACCCACCCTTCAGGTGGGAATTCCAGAGGACGGCTTGACGCTGCAGTTTTCCCTTTTCAGTTGCTGTTTTTCCTTTACAGTTGGGCTTGTATTTCTGGCCCCTTTTACTTTCAGCACAGCTTGTACAGATTTTACTTAGTGTTTACTTTTCCGCTTGCTTACTCTGTGGTTCTTGTTTACTTTTCAAAGGCAATGCCTTCCCTTTTTGTTGGGATTTACGCCTTGGTGCTAGTCGCCAGCCCCTGGCCTATGGAAGGCGGGCTTGGGGTAGTCACGGCACGGGCCCTGAGGATGGGCCGTGACATTTCAATTCTTTCACTTCAGTTTAATTTTAATTTAGTTATTTTGTTGGTTTTTAAGTTTTTGGAAATTTTTATAGAGTGTATTGGGTCTTGTTGATGTGGTTTAGAGCTACGGGGGTCAAGAACACCTATAGATGCATCCATAATTAAGGCATATATATATATATATATCCCCTTTGTACATATTCCCTCATATCATGGGGAATATGTGAACTGAAGCAAGGGGTATTTATATATATTTATAAATTCATGTGCGTGTAAGTGTGAAGTATCAGTTCGAGTGGTCGTCGAAAAATAGCATCATGTTTGAGGTAGGTCAAATATAACATTAATTTGAATTCCACAATTGATAGAGTGTTTTAAAAAGTTCTTTTAATATTAAATAGTATATAAATGTTATGTAAAGTGATGGAGATTCTTTTTGTTAGACTTCCTTTTATTTTTCATAGTTCCCTTTTAAGTTTTGAAATGTGTAGTCTTCATTTAAGTTTGATTCCAAGATTTCTTTGGAATTCTTTACACTTTAAATGATTAAAAGCATTTTCTAAAATGGTTTTGGGGGTGTGGTTTTTATTTCCCAAGAAGTTTGATGTATAAATATTAGTTGTGGATGTTTAATTGAATAAAGATGAGTTATTGTGTGATTTTAAAATGGGGAAATCTCATGTTTTGGTCAGTGTGGAAAAATGAAAGTGTTTTGGTATGAATTTGAGGTTAATTGGTATTTTTCCTTTCTTAAAATGTTTTCTTTGTTTTAATCATGGTTTCAAGCTAGTTTTAAAATTTTGTTTCCTTGGTTGTTTAATTGGGCTTTCAAAATTTTTTGGAAAGTTTCAAGTGATTATGCTCTCTAAAATTAAAATATTCCATGAAAAGTAATGAGATCTGTTTTGAAATTTAAGAATGGTTTGTAAAAATGGAAAACTCGTCTTAAGGCATTCCCCCCTATTTTATAAAAAATATTTGTATGTTGAATGTGTGAATTGTGACATGTTCCTAGTAAATAGGCTTGTTCATTTTGGAAAAGTAGGGATACGATCAAGGAGGTAGATCAGTGGTGAGAGGGTGAATGTATTTTTGAATAAAGAAAATGATATGATCTTATTTTTAAGTTTGATAAAAACTCACCACCGCATGAAATAGAGCACATGGGAAGCCTTGGGTATCTAGGAGCAAGGATTATGACTAGTAAACTAGATGATTTTGGAAGTGGTTTGTTTTGATTTAATCTAGTAGGATTAATGCTACAGCTCTAACTAATCATAGATAATTATTAGAGACTACTAGGTTATGGGGGTGTCCCCTACTAGTGGCTCATGAATGAGAATGCAGTTGGTTGTGGTTTTAAATCCATGTTTTAATTAGGTAAAAGGCTCCTAGGGTTCCATTGTGCTATTTACCTATAGGTATTGACCATGGATCTCACTTATAACTTGGTTCTTGTGATGGTATTTTCATTTTAGTTGTTTCATGCTTATTCCCTCTTTTCCAAAATCCATATTTTAATTTTAATTTAATTCCTTTAATTTTAAAATGTAAATGAATTATTGAAATTTATTCTAAAAATGTTGTGGAAAATAAATGATTTTCTTGAACATGAAAACTTGTTACTTGAATTTGAAAACAATGAAAAATATTAGTTTTTTATGTCTTATTTTCAAACTAGAATATTTTGGGATTCTTTTAAAGATGAGGGCATAGGGTGTTGTTTATCTTTAGAATTATTATGGAGAATATCAATGCTCATGCCCACTTTATCTTTTCAAATTCAAGTTCTATTTTTGGATCACTCTTACAGCGACTGTGTTTCCATGTTTGGTGGTGACCCGTGGGGTCACTTGGATGTATGTTTAGCCACCCAATTAGATTTCTTTTTCTACATCTAGTGTTTGTTTATTTTTTTAGTTTATATTTATTCATCAATCTTTTATTAATGGTAAAACACATTATTAACTATCTTATTTTGATTCCCGGTACAATTTTTCATCCCATGGGGATCAGGAATGCCCTTCGGGCCTTGTCATGGGCCTAATCAGGTAATCGGTTCCAGGATGACCCGAGTTGGTCCGTGAAAAAATGGTATCAAAGCAGGCCCTTGTTAGTTGGGGTGTCAGATATCTTGGATATTAGGATTATCAGGGCTCAAGAGGTAGGTGCAGGTAGGACTTCATGAACCCTTTTCCCAACCTATGTCTCGAGTTTCTAGGGGTTGTCTAATATTTAGATTTTTCTTTTGTTTTATCTGTGTGGATAATGTAATGACCCAAACTTTCATTAATGGAAATTCCTCTTGATATAATTAAATGTCTTATTATGGTTATATAAAATGTGAACTTCATTGGTTTTATGTTTCTAGATTTTAAAATATCATTATGAATTGTGACCATTTCTAATATATCCGTTGAACAGTGATCACATGATTAGTATAAATACAAGGCTTTAATAAATCCAATTTACTCAAAAAATGAAGTGATGGCCTCATCCATTAGACTTGACCCATACGAATCCCATTTTTTAGAGGTCAAAAAGGAGGTGGCATCATTAGGCTTCGCTCTTGACCAAGCCCAAGCTGAGCTGGAACACGTTAAGCTTGAGCGGAACTGACTATGGGAGAAGTGGAAGTTAATAGAGATTACCACATGAGCGATGTTATCCGAGCCACCCCAAGAGCCGGTCACCATTGCACACCTTACCCTAAGGTCTTATGCGATTTTTTTAATGGGTTATGAAACAATACCCTAGTACTAAGATTACGTATATTATTCTTGTATAGAGAATATACATTCTTTTAATTATTGCTACTTTGTAAATAGTTTTTAAATCACAAATGGTATTTTTAATTAATATTCAACTAAGAAATCTATTTTGATGAATTAATGGATTTTTGAATTAAATAATATTTTATTAAAATATTATTATTATTAAATTTCTTTTTAGTAAATATAAATTATTTTATAATGTTATTAATGCAATTGTAATTTTTATTAAGGTTTGAAAGCTGTTTTTTGTCAAAACCCATGAATTTTCGACAAATGTCGGTTTTTATTTTAAAAGTAAAAATTCACATATATAGATAATTATTTAGATAAAATTAATATTATTTTTGGAATCAGGATGTCAAAATTATCCAATGGTGAATTTTTTATAATTTTCTGTGACAGCTGGATTTTTCGGTAAAAATTTAAATATTGTTTCAATATATAATGTGTTTTATGAAATCATAATGACCCAATAGTGATGTAACAAAATACTATAAAAATTATGTTCAGACAATATATGTTTTAGAATTATAATAATGTGATTTTTGATTTGTTTCATTTATTTTACAAATATTTAGTGGACCCTCCAAGACTTATAAAACATTTTGTATTTTTAAATAGATTTCCTTGAGAGTGTCACTCACATTCACATAATCATCCCTATTATTTTAAGAAGTTAGGCCATTGGACTCATGAAATATTGTTTTCCACTCTTATTCGGAAAACCCCATGGGCAAGAACCATGGGCCGGTTTGTGTTTTTGATTAGTTTAATGTGTGGTGTCCCAAACCTAAATAATAAAGAATTCTCTCTCCTTTCCTATATAAACTCACCCAAGCTCCCACTTCCTCTTCAATAAAAGTCTTATGAGTTCACAAAAAATATACCATCCACTCTATATAATCCTCCCAAGGTACCCCAAGCTCCCAAGAATCCTCTCTCAAGCCTCTTACAAACTTTTGGGATCACACTTCTAGGTAAGGGATTTCTTCATTTCTCATTTTTATCCAATTTTATTTAAGTTGTTATTCCATTTTTCTCAATTAAAAAGTTTGGGGTATGATTTTGAACCTCCCCCATACTTCCATTATTTATGTTTTTATTATGGGAGATTCATTTTTCTCTCATTAATTCCTCCCATATACACCTGTTACCATGCCAAAATTTCATTAGGGATTTCTCCCTCCTCTATTACATCTAAGTAATTATTTTGTATTATTCATATAAATTCCATTACATTTGTTAGGACAAGTATGTATATGACCCCATTATTTTTATTTCATTTAAATATTATGAGACACCCATTTCTCTCTCATAAACCATTTTCATTAATCCTTATGTCATGTCTTTATGCTGTCGAAATTGCACCGCATGTTTCCAAGCCAAGATCATTGTGTAGTGAATACCATGCCCATGTCTCTGTCAAAGGTATTCACTTTTATGAGCATATACATATTGAATGGTAATTTAATGTATTTATTCTAGAAAACTTATTCATGGAATAACTTATGATGTTTCTTGATTCCATGTTATATGATCCATGTGGCACACTTATGCATGAAATGAAATGTTTAAGAAGGGTGTGCCCTGATAGCGCTCCAATGCATTGAGTAAAGTATAGTATCATGATACATCATGTGAAATGAGTGTTGAATCATGTTAATTCAAGTGCAATGAGGGTTTACTCGTTCTTTATGTGGAATGACAGTTTACACATGCTCCATGTGCAATGATCCTTGGCTCATGCTAATTTCATGTTAAGTGTTATTTTCACATTTCCATGTTATGATTATCATGATTTATTATGCCTTTATGTTCATGTTTCTCCTATGATCCATTGATAATCCTATTTTCTAACATGTATTGTATTACTCATGTTATTCCATGTTTATTTTCTTACTAGCCTTTATAGATCACCCTTTTCTTATGCATGTCCTCAGGTTATCCCATGCAATGCTAAGTACGAGGGAATGTAGTGGTCATGTAAAGTAAGTTTTCAATAAATATGTTTTATTTAATGTTTTAAGTTGTTATGTAATGATCCTAATACCAAAATACACTATACCTCTTCATATTATATGTTTTATCAAGTGAATTTTATGTAACAAAACATGTTTTAGTGTTTAATAAAGAGCAGGGTTGTCATAGTTGGTATTAGATGATAGGTTTAGTTATTTTGGGGATTAGGATTGGAAAACCCTAGTAAAGCCTTAGTGACAATACTACTTATAAAAACATCCCTAAGTTTTGGTGATTATTGAGTAAGTGGTTTATCAAGAAAATACATCCTTGTCTGGATACGAGTAGGTAGAGGCAGCTCTAGCATAGATGTACCTAGGGGTGAAAACCCCGACAAGGAGTTTCTGGCTTGACCCGTGGTATCCTGGTACATGACAATGGGAATTGCTTCACTCTTGGTTACGAAACACCCAGGGGATATGCTTTGGTAAAATCACAATCTTATTATGAACCCTTATTAAGGGAATTAAAAAAATACCCCTAAGAATATATGTTAGAAAGTAGATCATGAATAACATAGATTAATGCATATGGATTCATCAGTCAAGGAAATAAAAGTTATTTATAAGTCATCATTTTTATACTTGGATTACCCTTTATGTGTTACCCCTAACTTTCCTTTTATTCTAGCCAATGTCCAGTAATAGGCAGACTCAGGCTAACAACCGATGTGAAGATCAATGTGATGACTGTTCTAATGAGATGCCCAATCCGATGGGAGTGTTAATTGTAAACTTTTTCATGATTCTCTCTCAGTTAACTCAATATTTGAATAGAAACATGGTTCAAGAGGAAATTTCAACCCCCCCCCCCCCCCCCTCCAAGAAAGAACAAGTCTCTATTTAGAGATTCATGAGTCAAATACCTCCAACTTTTAATGGATTATCTGATCCCTCAATCGTCGAGAAATGGATCAAATCCATTGAAAATATCTTCGCCATCCTTCAATGTTCCGAACAAGAGAAGTCTCTTCTAGATTCTTATCGTATGGAGGGTGAAGTCGATCAATGGTGGACATTGATAAAAAATATAAAGCCTAAGGATGAGATCAAGGAGTTGGAATGGAAGGATTTCTGGAAGATGTTTTTTGATAAATATTTTTTGCATACCCTCCGGCTTAAGATGGAAAGGGACTTCCTTGCCCTCAAGCAAAAAGATGATGAATCTATTGGAGTGTACAAGGAAAACATCAAAAGGCTTTCATGATATGCTTATCGATTTGTCCTTACCCCAGAATTAAAGTTTGACCGCTTCTTTTGTGGGATAAAACCTAGTCTGATAAAAGCCCTAGCGATCTGAGACTTCGACAGCTGTGAGAAGATTATCTGATGTTCCCTCAAGGTTGAAAGGGAGATCGTCGAACCTCAAGGGTATCATGGGGATAAGAAGCGTAAGGTGGATATCAATTCTGGTGGTCTGATGGATAAATCCAATTGTGATAAGAAAATCCAGTACCCCACTTACCAAAGGTGTAGAAAGAATCACCTCAGTAATTGCTTGAAGGGGATGAGAAAATGCTTTAGGTGTGGAAGAGAAGGGCATATGGCTATTAAATGTTGGTAAGAAAAATCCATGGCTACAATAGTGGAGAGGAACGATCTGTTTGAATCTCAAATCATTGTTCATTGCTTCAACTGCAAATAACCAGGGCCCCTTGAAAATCAGTTCCCTAAGACAAGGGTTTTTGGAGTCAACCAACAACCTCCAAGGCAGCAAGGGTGATCTTTTTCCATCACTACTACCGAAGTGAACCCCGAAAACGAAGTGGTGACAGGTATTCTAGTTATTCATTCAATAATAGTGAATGTACTTTTTGATTTAGGTTCTACACATTCTTTTATATCCCAAATTTTTAGTAGAACAATCCCAACACCACCTCAAATCATGAATTAAAGATGTCGGTGAGTACGGAATATGGGTCAATCAGTGTATCCCATGAATATAAATCCCCCCTATCTTAATCGGGGGATTGAAATTCCCAAAAAAACCTCATCATACTTCCTCTAGTGGAATTTGATGAAATTATTGGCATGGATTGGCTTTCCTTATATAAAGCCAACATAAATTTCCATTAGAGGTAAATCATCTCCATATGAAGAATCGACCATTAATTATGTACAAGTGTAAGGAGGAAGATGAATCTTCTTTAACTCCATCATCTCAAGAGTGGATATTACTACCCTATGATCACATGTATCAAGCTCAAATTATTGAGTCTAAGGAGGAAACCATCCTTGAAGACATACCTATTATGAGGGAATTCACTGAAGTATTTCCCAATAAATTTTCTGGTCTTCCTCTAAGAAGAGATGTTTAATTCTCAATTGATCTTATACCTGTGGAATTTCCAATATCCAAGAATCTGTATAGAATATCTATTGTGGAGTTTGAGGAACTGAAGAAACAACAACAAGAGAATCTGGGTAAAGGGTTTATACACCCATGTGCTTCACCATGGGGTACACTAGTCCTCTTCATCGAGAAGAATGATGGGTCAATGCGCCTTTGCATCGATTATCATGAGCTTAAAAAATCTTGATAAAGAACAATTATCCTCTACCATGAATTGATGACTTTTTCGATTAGCTAGTTGGAGCACAATACTTTTTCAAGGTAGATTTTTGGTTGGGATATTATCAAGTAAGGGTAAAGAAGGAAGATATTCCCAAGACTGCTTTTCGTACAAGGTATGGGCACTATGAATTCATAGTAATGCCTTTAGGACTCACTAATGATCCAAAAATCTTCATGGATGTGATGAATAGAGTCTTTAGAGATTACCTCGTCAAATTTGTGGTGGTATTTATAGATGATATTCTAATATACTCCAAAACCAGGGAGGATCATAAAAAGAATCTAATAACTAGAGACCTTGCGAAAGGAGAAGCTTTATGAAAAGTATAGCAAGTGTGAGTTCTGGTTGAAGGAGGTATCATTCTTGGGTCATATCATCACGAGAAAGAGGATATTTGTGGATCCCTCCAAGACAACTACAATAGAGGGATGTCTGAGGCCAACATCAGTAATGGATATCCATAGCTTCTTAGGGTTATCTAGATATTATCGACAATTTGTGATAAATTTCTCATGATTTTCCAACCCTCTTACCAAGCTAACTCAGAAGGGATTAAAGTTTTCTTGGAGTAATGAATGTGAAGAAAGCTTCAAGGGGTAGGAAAGGAGGCTTATCACTATGCTCATGCTCACTTTACCCATAAGTGGAAAACTTTTTATGGTATTCAGTGATGCTTCGAAGAAGGGAATGCAATGTGTGTTGATGAAAAATGACAATTTCGTTGCCTATGCTTCAGGGTAATTGAAATTTCATTAAAAGAATTATCCAACACATGATCTGGAATTGGATGTGGTGATCTTAGCTTCAAAAATTTGGTGGCATTATCTCTTTGAGGAGAAGTGTGAAATATATACGGACCACAAAAGCCTCAAGTATATATTCACATATAAATATTTGAACATGTTCTAATGAAGATGGCTGGAGATAATCAAAGACTATGAGTGCTCAATCCATTACCAACCTAGGAAAGAGAACAAGGTGGCAGATGCTCTAAGTAGAAAGGACCCAATGATTTTATCACTGATAGGAATTTAGAAGGATCCAATCTTCTTATATTTGATGAAGATGGACATGGTAATCATAAAGAATGGAACATCATCAATCCTTTCACAAATTATTGCTCAAACATATCTTTTGGAAAGGTTAAAGGATGCTCAAAAGGATGATGTGGAAATTCAAAATAAAGTGGAAGCTATTAGAAGAGAAAAGTCCTCAGAGTTCGATGTTAATGAAGAAGGAATTGTAAGATTTAAGAAAATACTGTGGATTCCATCAAATTCAGAGATGAAGAAGGAAATTTTGGATGATGAACATAGTTAAAATTTCTCTATTCACCTAGTAAACACAAAGATGTATCGAGATATCTGAGAGCATTATTATTGAGATTATATGAAGAAGGAGATCGCTGAATTTACATCAAATTTCCTGGTGTGTCAGCAAGTGAATGTTGAGAGACAGAAGTCTAAGGGGATGATGCAACTATTTCCCATACCATTATGGAAATGGGAGAACATCACCATAGACTTTTTCACCAGACTTACGAATACATTAAAAGGAAAAAATGTAATTTGGGTTGTTGTAGATCATCTTACAAAGTCTTCTCACTTCATTGCAATTCGAGAGTATTTATCATTGGATCAACTAGCATGGATATATATGAGAAAAGTGTTAAGGCTGCATGGAGTGACACTATCTATTATATATAATCAAGATCCAAGATTCACCTCTAAGTTTTGGAAGATTCTTCAACATGATCTGGATACTGAACTGAACTTCAGTACGGCTTATCATCCTCCAACTGATGGACAATCTAAGAAAACTATTCAGAAACTAGAGTATATGTTAAGATCATGTTTTATGGACTTCAAAAGAGGGTGGGACCAACATCTTCCATTGGTTTAATTCTCCTACAATAACAATTTACACTTGATCATCTAAATGGCACCATATGAAGCCTTGTATGGGAAGAGGTGTAGAACACCGGCATGTTAGGATGAAGTCGGTGAGCGTAAGCTGCTAGGAATAGAAATGGTCGAAGAAATGGTGGAGAAGGTGAAAACCATTCAGCAGCATATCAAGGCATCCCAGAGTCAATCGAAGATTTATACAGATAATTGTCAATGATACATTGAGTTTAAAGTTGGAGACATGGTATTTCTATGCATATCTCCATGAAAGATGGTCATGAGGTTTGGAAAGAAAGGGAAGTTAAGTCCTAGGTACATCGGCCCCTTTGAGATTCTGGATCGTGTTGGGGTTGTGGCCTATCAACTAGCACTTCCACCTACCATGGCCAAAGTACATGATTTCTTACATGTATCCCTCTAAAGGAAGTTCATACCAGACCCTTCACATGTACTCTCTTAAGAGGTAGTACATTTAGAGGATGATCTTTCTTATGAGGAGAAACCAGTGAAGATATTAGATCGTAGAGAACAAGTTATAAGAAATAAAATAATGCTACTTGTCACGGTGTTGTAGCAAAACCACAAGTTTGAAAAAGTGACATGGGAATTAGAGGAAGTGATAAACCAGAGTTACCCACATTTGTTTTAGAGTGGGAAAAGGAAAATTTGAGGCATAAATTTCTTAAGGGGGGAATATTGTAACGACCCAAACATTCATTAATGGAAATTCCTCTTGATCTAATTAAATGTCTTATTTTGGTTATATAAAATTTAAAATTCATTGGTTTTATGTTTCTATAATTTAAAATATTGTTATGAATTGTGACCACTTCTAATATATTCGTATAACGGTGATTACATGATTAGTATAAATATAGGGATTTAACAAACCCAATTTTCTTAGAAAAAGGAAGCGATGGCCTAATCCAGTAGACTTGACATGTACGAAGCCCATTTGTCGAAACTTGGAAAGGAGGTGGCATAATTGGGCTTCTCTCTTAACCAAGACCAAGCTAAGCTTGAACAAGTTAAGCTTGAGCAGAACTTACTACGATAGGAGTGGAAGTTAATAGAGATTACCACCCAAGCGATGTTATCTGATCCACCCCAAGAGTTTTTCATCATCGCACACCTTACCCTAAGGTCTTATGTGGGTGTTTTAAGGGGTTATGTAACAAGACCCTAGTACTACTATTATGTACATTATTCTTTTATAGAGAATATAAATTCTTTTTATTATTTTTACTTTGTAAATAGTTTTTAATGCACAAATCATATTTTTAATTAATATTCAATTAAGAAATCTATTTTGATGAATTAATGGATTTTTGAATTAAATAATATTTTAATAAAATATTATTATTATTAAATTAATTGTTATTAAATATAAATTATTGTATAATTTTATGAATGCAATTGTAATTTTTATTACGGTTTGAAAGTTGTTTTTGTCAAAACCCATGAATTTTTTATAAATGTCGGTTTTTATTTTAAAAGTAAAAATTCACATATTTAGAAAATTATTTAGATAAAATGAATTTTATTTTTTGAATCAAGATGCCAAATTATGCAATAGTGAATTTTTCATAATTTTCTAAGATAGTCGAATTTTTGGGTAAAAATTTAAATACCGTTTAAATATATAATGTGTTTTATGAAATCATAATAACCCAATAGTGATGTAATAAAATACTATAAACATTATTTTTGTCCAATATATGTTTTAGAATTAAAATAATGTTATTTTATATTTGTTTCATTTATTTTACAAAGATTTGGTGGACCCTCCAAGACTTATAAAACATTTTCTATTTTTTAAACTGTTTTCCTGGAGAGTGTGACTCACCTCCACATAAGCAACCCTATTATTTTAAGAAGTTCAGACATTGGACTCATAAAATATTTTTTTACAATCTCATTTGGAAAAAACCATAGTCTGGTTTGGGGTTTTGATTAGTTTAATGTGTGGTTTCCCAAACATAAATAATAAAGAAATCCCTCTCCTTTCCTATATAAACCCACCCAAGCTCCCACTTCCTATTCACTCAAAGCCTTTGTAGTTCTTCCAACCTCTTCCCTCCAATCTCAATAATCCTCTCAAGGTTCCTCAAGCTCCCAAGAATCCTCTCTCAAGCCTATCCCAAGCTTTTGGTATTGTACTTCCAAGTAAGGGATTTTTTCCTTTCTCATTTTTGTCCAATTTCCTTTAAGTTGTTATTCCATTTTTTTCAATTAAAAATGTTAAGGTATGATTTTTCACCTTCACCATACTTCCCTATTTATGTTTGGATGGTGGGAGACCCCTTTCTCTATCATTAATGCCTCCCATGTACACCTGTTACCATGCTGAAATTCTGTGAGGGATTTCTCTCTCCTCTATTATATCCAAGTAATTATTTTGTATTATATATCTAAATTCCATTACATTTGTTGGGACATGTATATATATGACCCCCTTACTATCCATTTTATGTAAAAATGATGAGACACCCATTTATGTCTCATCATCCATTTTTATTAATCCTTATGTCATTCCATTATGCTACCGAAATTGCACCGCATGTTTCCAAGCCAAGATCATTATGTAGTGAATACCATACCCATGTCTATATCAAGGGTATTCACCTTTATGCACATATACATATTGAATGATACTTTAATGTATTTATTCCACATTACTTAATCTTGGAATAACTTATGATTTTGCTTTATTCCATGTTATATGATCCATTTGGAACACCTATGAATAAAATAAAATGTTTAAGAAGGGTACACCCTGATAGCGCTCCAATGCATTGGGTAAAGTATAGTATCATAACATGTCAGGTGAAATGAGTTTTGAATCATGCTAATTCAAGTGCAACAAGGGTTTACTCATGCTTCATTTGTAATGAGGGTTTACTCAAGCTCCATGCATAATAAGCCTTGGCTCATGATAATTACATGTTAAGTGTTGTTGCCACATTTCCATGTTATGATTATCATGCTTTATCATGCCTTTATGTTAATGTTTCTCTTGTGCTACATTGATATGCCTATTTTCTAACATGTATTGTATTCTTCATGTTATTCCATTTTATTCTCTTACTGGGATTTATATCTCACCCTTTTTTATGCATGTCCTCAGTTATCCCATGCAATGCTAAGTACGAGGGAATGTAGTGGTCATGTAAAGGATGTTTTCAATAAAGATGTTGTATTTAATGTTTTAAGTTGTTATGTAATGATCCTAATCCCAAATACACTAGAACCCTTAATATTATATGTTGTATCAATTGAATTTTATGTAATAAATCATGTTTTAGTGTGTAATAAAGAGCAGGGTAGTCATAGATAAGGTATGAAAATGGGGGCAAGCCGGTGTTACGTGACAGGAATATATAGAGTAGCAACCCTTGTGTAGCTCAAGTGCATAGTTCAATATAATTCATCTGGTTCATACCTCCTTGTATCATGGTCTTCTATGCCATGTTGATGGGTTTTCATATCCACAAGTCCCTTATTTTTAAAAATCTTGGCATAAGTTATGTTTGTCCTTCGTTTTGGTTTGCATGAGTGGATTTCAAAAATAAAAATGGTTTTTAAATAAAGGGGTTTTCAAAAGGGAATGTGGTTTTTTGGAGTTGAAAATGGTTTTTTAGATGGAATTTGTTTTTTTTATGGAATGTGTAGTTTTAAAGGGAAAATAGAAGGTATTTTGGAAATTGTTTTTGGATTTTAGAAACACTTTTTGGGGTGTGAGATTAAAGTTGTTTGGGAATTTGGGATTTGAGTTGAATGATATGTTTTATAAATGAGAATTTTTTTAAATTGATCCTTGTGTATTTCTATGAATAATCACATATATAGATGTATGCTTGCAGTGAGTGGATAATTGGTGGTATGTGTGGATGGTTTCATGATCTAGCATAAGGAAATATATATGAAAGACTTCATAGAATACCAATGGTGGGTATTTAAGTTTTTTTTTCTTGCTGAAAATAGATTTCAAAAAGGTTGATTTAAATGTTTTGAAAAGTGAGAAATTTTTACTATTTTATTTTCATGTTTGGTATCCTTATTCTTGGGATCTTGGTTTTGAAATACTAAATTTTGATTGGAATGGTGATTCAAGTTTTGTTTTTGGTTTGTGATTGAAGTGTGGTATTTTAGATTATGATGCATTTTGATTCATCTTTGTGCCTATTGTTTTCGAGTATTCCCCAAAATGGTCCCTATGATGAGTTGATAGTAGGAATATAGGATTATTTCCTCCATGTTTTGGTGAAGGTAAATTTGGGTGATTGGATTTGGTTATCATCAAAGGTCGGAAATTTCCAAAAATGAGGTGGTTATAGTTTTTTAGGAAATTCTTAATCAGTGTTTCTCTGAGTATTCTCATTGATGACTTTATCCAGACTCTGAATTGAGTGGTATATCCAGAGCCTTCCTTAACTTTTGAAAACACCCAAGCCTTCTTAGTTTATTTCTTACCTTTATTAGCTGAAAAAAAATATCATTCATAGTGACCTTAGAAGAGTTGTTTTTTTTGGTGTAGTTGCTTGGGTCATTTGAAGGGGGTTCTGTGAGTTGCACTACTAAAAGAGAAGTTTTATTTGAGATCCTCAGCACCTAACTATGGGTAAGTATATTCTTCAAGACATTATAGCTCCATCCATATGTCTTAGAGTGAATATTTTCATGTTGTCAGGAATCGTTGGGTGTGGAGAACCTTGGTTTGGCTTTCATCACCAGTGTCAGAATGGGGATGGTTTAAATTTCTCTATTACGGATTCCTCATATTTGAATGTTATACTTTTTTGTAAGATACATAAAGTTCTAATTTCCTCATTATGGTCTTTGTCCAATAAATACCCCACTTTGGTTATAAGAAGGCAAGGTGATCTCATTTTCTTGTAATTCTAGTGGTTGTGCCTCCTCAAATGTGAGTCTATGAATGGTTGTCTCTCTTGTGTGGTTATCCCTTTTATGGATCATTTTTTTCACATTATGCACGTATTATAGATACTCGTGCCTTGTGAAAATGATGAATCATGGTTCAGTTCACTATTTTTTTGAGTTATTTCCATGGGTTTTCCCATGTTTCGGATGTTTCGGGTATGGGTGGTAAGTTCCCATGTCAGACTGTATTGGTTAGCCTAAGCTAGTTGATTCTCAAATAGTGGGGAGACCCACCAAGGATATTGTTATGGTTTCTTAGAGATTCTGTTTTTGTAGGAGTTTTTTCTATGTGGAGAGTTCCCAAGTGTTCTAAGTAATTCAGTTCCTAAATGATGGGTAAACCCACTATAGATCTTTTTTGAAGTTTCTTCTGGAGTGATCAATGCTAGTCGGGTTCTTGTGGTGAGAAGAACCCTCTTCATTTCCTCATCTTTTTTCTTTTAATGGTTTCTCTTAAAACTGGTCATGTGTGACTGGTATATTGGAAGGTCACACTGAGATCTTGGTTTCATTGTCCTGGTTTAGTTTCACGCTTGAGTTTGATTCCCCATTTGGTTGGATGACTTTCTAGGGGAAGAAAGTGTCTGTGGTGGGGAGAATTTTCATATCTTGACCTATTAATTTCCTTTATTTTATAATTCTATTGTATATCTATCTTCTTTTATAATCTCGGGTTGAGTCTTGGTTTTAATTTTTGGGTTTTTTGTGAAAAATGGAAGTTTTGAGTTTGGAAGCATCTGGCACGCAATTTGCACACAGATTGGGAAACTATGTGGCAACCGTGTGTTTCAATTTTGTATCAGGGTAGAGGCGTTCAACACAGTTGGTGCACAGCCATCTCATGTTATTTTCTCTTCCCTCTAGTAGTTTTCATATGTTTGGCACAAGGTTTGGCAGACCATACAGCCAAACCATGCGGCATGCCTTGTGTTTTAAAAAAAATAATTAATTAAATTAAATGACAATAAATAATTAAAATAAAATAAAATAAAAATAAATTTTAATAATAATAATTATTTATAATATTATAATTATGAATATTGTTTTTGTTTTTGTTGTTAAGAATAATGTTATTATTATTAAGTTTAGTATTTATTTATTTTGGTTTTATTTGGATTTTTTTATTTTCTTTCTTTTCTTTTCTATTTTTTTCTCATCTTTTTCTTTCCTTCTCTCTTATCCTCCCCTCTCCCTCATGACTCTCCCTCCCTTGATCTTTACTCATTTGCATCGCCCCCTCATCTGGCTCCCTCCTTCGATCACGGGTTCTCCAGATTTTCTTCACAGAATCTCTTTGAAACTTTGAGTTAAGGATTTCTCCCTAATTCTTCTTTTTTAGTTCATCCAATTTGGGTCTCCCCATCACCTGTTGTAGTTTATCCAAAACGCTCGGTTTGTGTTGATTTTTTTTTCTTTATTTCTAATGAGGTTAGATTGTGTGGAAGGTCCATCAGGCCTTGCTTGCATGAGTTTCAGAAACCGCCACTGAAGGTGATGTATTTCGGACCATTTCGGTTTGCCTGCCATTATATTCGGTAGGGGTTTTCAATTCATTCACTTAGATTTAATTTTAATTTATTTAGTTTTTGGTTTTTGAGTTTTTGTTAATTTTTATAGAGTGCGTTAGGTCTTGTTAATGCGGTTTCGAGTTGCGAGTATCAAGAATTCCTATATAAACATGTATAGGTAATACATATACATAAATATATATATTCCCTATTTATATGTATTCCTTAATGGGATGGTGGATATGTGCAATGCAGCTAAGGGTATTTATATATATCTATAGAAATTCATGTATGTGTAAGTGCTAAGTATCAGTTCGATTGGTTGTTGACAAATTTCAGCATGTTTGAGGTAGTTCCCCTATGCCTATGCCATTAATTAGAATTACATAATTTCTTGAGTGTTTTAAAAGTTTCTTTTAATAATAAACTGTATATATATTCTTTGCAAAGTGATGGAAATTCTTAGTATTTCACTTCCCATTATTTTTTATGGATCCATTTTAAGTTTTTAAATGTATAGTCTTCATTTGAGTGTGATTCCATGATTTCTTAAGAATTATTGACACTTTAAATGATTAAAATCGTTTTATAAAAAGGTTTTGGGTGTTTGGTTGGTATTTCCCAAGATTTTTGATGTGTGAATGTTAGTTTTGTGAGTTTAATTAAATAAATATGAGTTATTGTGTTATTTTAAAATAAGGAAATATCATGTTTTGGTTAGTTTGAAAAAATGCATGGGTTCTGGTATGAGTTTGAGGTTAATTGGTATTTTACCTTTCTTAAAAGTTTTTCTTTATTTTAGGCATGGTTTCAATATCGTTTTTAGAATTTTGGTTCCTTGGTTGATTAATTGGTGTTTCAAAGGTTTTGGAAAGTGTCAGGTGACTATGATTTTCTAAAATAAAAATATTCCTTACAATGTAATGAGGCTCATTTGGAACATTAAGAATGGTTTGTGAAAAAGGAAAACCCCTCTTGAGGAATTCCACCTTATTTTAAAAAAAGATGTGTATGTTGAATGTGTGAATTGTGACATGTGCTAAGTAAAGAGGCTTGTGCATTTTTTGTGTGATTGAAAAGGGGGATGTGCTCAAGGAGGGAGATTAGTGGTGAGAGGGTGAATGTATTTTTGAATAAATAAAATGATATGTTCTTATTTGTTAGTTTGATGAAAACTCACCACCACCTGAAATAGAGCACATGGGAAGCTCAGGGTATCTAGGTGGGTAGACTAGGAATAGTATTCTAAATGATTCGGAAGTGGTTCATCCCAATTTCATCTAGTAGGATTCACGCTACAACTCTAACTAAACATGGATGATGATTATAGGCCACTAGGTTTTGGGGGTGTCCCCAACTAGTTTCTAAAGCATGAGAACATAGTTGTTCATGGTTTATAATCCACTTTTCACCAAGGTATGAGGTTTGTAGGGTCTCATTATAATAGTTACTTATAAGGTTTGACCATGGTTCTCTCTTATGACATGGTGCTTGTGATGTAATTTTCATTTCATTTTTTTCATTATTGTTCCCTATTTTATGAAAACCATATTTTAATTTTAATTTCTTTCCTTTCATTTTGAAATTTAAATGCATGATTTGAATTTATTTTGAAAATTTAGTAGAAAATAAATTCTTTTCTAGAACATGAAAACTTATTACTTGAATTTTAAAATAATGAAAAACACTATTCTTTTATTTCTTATTTTCATACTAGCATGTTTTGGGTTTCTTTTAAAGGTGAGGGAATAGGGATTTGTTTATCCTTTGAATTCATACTCAGCATCTCGTTCTCATGCCTACTCTATATTTTCAGTTTCATGTTCTAGTTTTGGATCACTCTTGCAGAGAATTTGTTTTCATGTTGGGTGGTGAACCATGGTGTCACCTGAAAGTATGCTTAGCCACCCAGTTCTATTTCTTTTTCCACTATTAGTGTTTGTTTATTTTTTTCAGCTTAAATTTATTTTTCTGTCTTTTATTTATGGGAAAAATTGTTCCCAACTATCATATTTTTATGCTTGACACTAGTTTACAGTGTGTGAGTTAGTTCGTGATAAGGGAGATAACAAGAAACAGGGAACATAATGGGGATCGATATCGGCATAAACATGTACAATCAAAATTTTAAATCATACAAAGTCAAAATATCACCCTCATCCATAATCTCCTTCAAAGAGAACAACCCCTTCCATCAACACCAATCATCATGTAAATAAAGCACCATTAATCAAGGAAAATAAATATAAGGGGTTCATTAAAGAATTTCACAACAAGAGAATTAACTTCATAAGGTGCCTAATAGGCCTTTAATAAAAACCAAATTGACAGACCAAGACTTTGTCAATTAAAAAACATCATTGATGGGCCCTTTGGGAAAAAATGGGCTTTTCGGCCGTGTATTTGGGCTTTCATGCTCCCAGGCCTACGGGATAAGTAATGGGTCCCCCTCTACCCAATCAGAAGAAAAAAAGAGTTATTTGCTTTAATAATAAAAAATGAGGCTTCAGTCCCAACATTTTAAAAAAAATCCAATCAATCCCTTTAAATAGTTTGAAATGCCATTTCAACCAATCTTTCAAAGAAATATCCTTACACGCTATTCTTTAAATCATTTCAAAAAATATTCCAAATAAAACATACATTTAACCATTTAGAAATAACTTTAAAGAATCATCCAATTTACATTAAAATAAGTCTTTCCATTTCAAAAACCAAAACCCATTAAGATTAACAAACAAACTAATTTTTTTTAAATAAAGGAATCAATCCATTAATAAAACAATTCATTCCAAATATAATTTTCATAGAAAAAGGTGACTTTATTTTTAAAAACTATAAAAGCGTTATTAACCATTCATAAATAAATATCATAAATAGCTCAAGCATCACATGAATCACAAGAAGAATAAAAAACATAGAAACCCTAATCTCAGGGTATTCAAGATTAAACCGCAATAAATCTAAAAAGTGTCGACTCTAATGGAGAACATCTGAACAAGGGAGATAAATATTGAGAAAATCAATAAAGGATCCATAAAATATAAATCCATATCATAAAATGTAGATCCAATTAATCCTTATTCTATCATATCCTTCAGGAAAAATGAATCAAGTTGAAGAAGAGATATTGAATCCCAAAAGGGGTTAGACTTACCTATAGGATCCCACTATAATGAACAAAACTTCAATCTACTAAGAATTCATGTCGGGAGATCCTGAATCACCAAATAGGACTCCCAAGGTTTGTATGGGTTGATCTATGGTTTAAGTGGTAGGAAGGAAAAATAAAATGGGGGTTTTCATATAAAAATACATAACTGCCCTTACAAAACTCACACCCATCAGTTGGTCCGTAGACTACTAGCTAGTCAGTGGCTATAGAAGAAGTGTTGCATCTACTGAATAAAACACCTAATGGTTAGTGGTTCTCACTGAAAATTCGGTGGCTATAGAAAAATTCTTGTATCCACTACCAAGACCATTATTTGATTGGTATCTCTCACCGACTAGCTAGAGGACCACCTACAGCTTCATCTATTGTAATTTTGGGTCCACAGTAGATCTGAACTTCCAAGCGATTATATTACCCCTAAAACAAAATAAATAAATTAGAAATAGATTTTTGAATTATAAATCAATACCAACATGTTGTAATTATCCCCATCGTATTACTTTATACCCACAAACATCTGAAATCAAAGAAATTAAAATAAAAAACCATGACACATCACACCAATTGGTGGGTCAAGTAAGATAATTAGACTCACCAGAAGATAAACCAATAACTCAACAGTAATAAAATTGGTAAAAAAACTTCTAAAAGTCTTTAATATAGATCTTAGAAGTCCAATAATGATCTCCAAACATAATAAGACAATAACATGATGAAATAAACCCAATAAAAAAACCATATAATTAGCATAGTTATCCCCACTATTTAAAAACACTCTAAAATAGTGGGACAAGGATAAGGCATCCTCTATAAGAAAAACATTTATAACCCCAAAGAGAAATTTCCATCCACTAAATATGGGATATTTAAAAAAAATTTCCCTTATCCCAATGATAAACACATTCAGAATATCATGATGATTCCAAAAATAGAAATCGACCTCAAGATCCAACAACATTATTTCTATCCATAAAACTGAAAAGTATTCCTACCTTGGTTAAATACTCTATGAAAACCTTATATTTTAAAACATAGAACCCCACCCTTCAGTGAGATTATCAAATCAAAAGCAGTAACTTCTAATTTCGCAATCCAGTGAGAATTCACTTAGTCTTAGACACTTGAACACATACTTAAGGCCTATCCAATTCTAACTACAAATATCTCAATACAACATGGCCAGCATATCACAAGAAACACAAACCTTACAAAATAAATACCACACCAAAACACACAAATTAATCTTTAATAAAAAATACATGAACAAGAGGATTATAAAGGATACAACCATCCAAAAAATTATCCAACATCATTCATAAAGATAGTCCCCTAAAAGTTAACCAAACAGGAATTAAAAATAAAACAACCACTCTAGATATTATCTAAAACATCCAAAAAGGAATCATATATAATAAATATCCATAAATATCATAGGGAAACACAAACTTTAATAAGAATATATTACAAAAATGATGTAAAAAACCTTTCATGAAGGATAATATCTATAAATATTTCCAATTATAACCCACAAAAGATCTCAAAACCAAAGGTTTTCAAGGAATAGACTATAAACGATACCTCCCATTTTAGTATCTCATCTTAAAAACATTTAAAGTTGAAAAAAATTTCTACACCAAGGAAAATAACTTTAATCTTTTACATAAGAAAACATTGAATGGCTAGGTTACCTACACTTAAAGAACATGAGATTACTTTACTTCATTTGAGAAGAGTATACTCACTTAAATAACTCTTGTGATTCACCTAATAGGTCATCTCCACAAAATCTAACCATGAATAAGGCATTATCCACTTCTTTTAATTTTTCTATATCAACTTTAAATGACATGGAATTTTCAAACACCTCTGGATACAAGGCTTAATTGGACACCAAAAGGGTATATATGAGGTCTAGGTGAAGGAATACATTGAAACTAAGAGCCTTAATGGAATCATCTCTAACAATATCAGGTGAGAAACATTCCAAACTCAAAAATTGCTTGGAATATTCCCTAATAGATTTCTCACCTAGAATAAGACCCCAGATCTCAAATTATTTCCCCTTAGTTACCTCCTCATGAAATTTATATTAAATAAATATTTATTTAAATAATTCCCAATACATTCTTTCACACAAATGGGAAAGGATCATGATTTCTCACCACTCTTGACCAAGTCTATTGAATACAGAAATCAAAAACTTAATCTTTAGAGCATCAAGTGTATTTAGATAATCAAATATTACCTTAATTTCTTTTATCCACCTCATTTATTTAAGATAACCTCAATAACCTATACAAATAGGAAGAAAATATTCATGAAGTCCTGGACATGATCCAAATGATTGGAAGACTTCAGTTTCACCACTTGGTTCAATGTTTTGGTAGAGTTGGTAATAGTTGATGCCACTTCTATATGGTATGAGGGATTATCTTAAAGATTGAAAAAATGAATATAAATTTCACTCTTTATCAAAAACATTTTGAGAGGCCATTATAGATATCATGAAACAAGAACTAAATTAACTCACGCATCAAAAAAAATTCCAACATATCGACACATAAAGAAACCCAAGCCAAAACACAAAAAAAACCATAATCTTTCAAAAAAAATATTAAAGTAAAACTACTTTATAACATCACCCATTTTAAAAAAAATCACCTCCATTTCAAAATGCGAAGTCTTGATATAAATCCATCAGGATTTAAAGTATTTTTCCCGCTCATGGAACCCCTCCCATGGTTTTAAATAATTCTTCATGAATTCCCATTTTGAAACCTTTAGAAATTAAAACCCCTCACAAAACAAAATCTCTTCTCAAAATATTATTTTTAAAAACATCATATAAGAATCATTAAAAATCACTTTTAAAAACCCAACATTTTATAAAAACACACCTTTTTTCTAATCAAAATTTTTTTTCAATGATTTCAAATGAAGCTTATTTTGAATCTCAGGAATGGATTTACAAATGATTTTATAATAAAATAAAAAAATTAAACTAAAACAACTAACTATAATCATGAAGAAAAACTACATCCATTATCATCCATACAAAACCAAGATCAACTAAAAACTAACCTCATGTCAATAAAGTCAATTTGGAAGCAAATGAACAAGGTGTCAGGTTTGTGGTTAAAGTTGAACTATAGATGACTTGGTTTCATGGGATGGTAAACCATGCACAAACCTTATGATAGTTATTGGATTTTTTATAGATTAAACACAAGGGTTATACATGGTTTACTAGACCATGCGGGTTACTTGTTGATCCATGGTCACCTCTCTGATCCACCTAAAAACTCATAATTTATTCCAAAAATAAAAAACAGTCTAATAAGGAATTTAAATATCATCAGCAATAAGAAATTAATAACTAAATATAAAAAATAAATTCACCACATCCCTTGGTAACTCAAGTTTCATTGTAAAGGGTGGTGATATAGAACCCATTCATGAACTACCACTTGATTCCCAACAAATTATTAATCTCTATTATACCCTGTCTCATTCCAAATAGCACAAGATATTTCAAAGAAAGAATCTTTAGTAACTAACGTCCCTTGATACCATTTTATTATAGACCAGCTCTAAACATTACAAACCATATACTTGAGCTGTCTTGTAGCATGTTCAAATGGAATTATCGATCTCCACGACCTAGTGATAAGTACTTGTGCATTAAGAAACAACCTTTGGGAATTATTTTTCCTAATAAAATATAAACATCTGTCAAAGAACATATTATAAATATAAATCAAAGAACTAAATAAGAAATCTAGATACAAACTAAGACTAAAAAAAGAGATAAAATACATACCAATGTGGATACATAAAAGAAAAACACAACTACTATAACACGTATTTTTTAGTCCTTGGCCACTTACCACATGTAACGTCCCTTTACACTCTCCAAGCAAGTATAAACCCAAAAAACAAGGTTTAATAGATCTTGAACACCTACTAAAAGATCATGAAAATTGCATACACCAAGTGGTGTATGGAGGGTGTGAGAAAAAATCCCATTAGGATCCCACCAAGGAGTATATGAAATTATATCCAAAACAATTTAGATATTATAATTTTAAATACAACAATGAAAAAAAATCATTAAATTAAAAGAAAATAAATTTTTCCAAATTTTTAAAGAGATAAAAATCCACAAAACTTGGTCATTATCAATATAGTTCATTAAACCATTCCTTTTTATTTTCAAAATACTTTTAGAAAACTAAATATAAAACTTGCCAAACCTTTTCAAATAAAATACCCTTTTTAGAAAATATTTGAATATCAATTCATAAGATAAAGTCAACTGAGCATAGTGGAACATTGAGTTGGCACCATATATTTAATCAAAAAAACATATAAATGGGAAATACAGGAGTAATGAAGGATCCTTTTATAAACAAATAGATATAAAGAGAAAGGAATTCAAAGATGGAAACTCTAGTGTTAGGTAACAATCAATAGATCAAATTCACGTAATGAGTATCAAGTGCCAATATTGAGGGCCATATGTCATGGGTATCTCATGTGTATTACATTGGGATAATTTTAGACATTCTTACCATCTATCATGATTAACTGATATCATATTTCCAATATGAAAAGTAAAATCCCAATGACTCTATGCACAACCTCTTCCTTGTGTCACTTACCCTAGCATGGAATCTCTTCCTCTAGGGGTAAACTAGTTAGGGTGTGAGCCAACCTACACAGCATAAAACTAGACCTATCATCTAGATACCATGGCTATGATGACTAATCAATATAGATGAGTAATATAACAATAAACAAGGATCTCAATAGGGATCCACATCAACATCAATATGACCAATCAACATTTGATATCATAACAGCCCACATCTCACCCTTACCCCCAAGACCCCTTATAGAGAACAACCCCTTCCTTAAAAACCAATTATCATGTGCACCAAATACCATTCATTAAATGAAAATAAATATAAGGGGTTTAATGAAATAATTTAATAATAAGAACATTAATATCTTAATTTTTCAAATGGTCCCTTAATAAAAAAATTAAAAAACAAATCCATTATTAATTAAATAAAAAATCACTTTTAATCATCCATTTAAAAAGGGACATACATACCCACTTACTTTAAAAATAACATTAATGATCCAAAGGGGCCTTTAATCAAAGAACATAAAATTATAAGCAATACCTTTAAATGGTTTGAAATATCATCTCAATCAATCTTTCAGATAAAATTAATTACAAGTTATGCTTCAAATAATTCCAAAATATATTCCAAAGAAAACACACATTTAAGCATTTGGAACTAACTTAAAATAATCAGATCATTTCTATTAAAAACAAGAATTTTCATTTCAAAAATGAAACCCTTTAAAATTACAAAACAAACCAATTTACTTTCAAATAAAGGAACCAAATCCATTAATAAAACAATTCATTCAAAATACTATTTTCATGGAAAAATGGCCATTGATTATTTAAAATGATAAAACCATGATTAATAATTCATAAATTTATATAAACCAATCTATAATAACATGAATCACAAGATGAAAAAATAAAATTGAAATACCTACCTTATAATTTCAGAGACCAAACCATAGTTAATTTGAAATGTGTCATCTATGATGGAAAACACTCAAACAAGGGAGAGAGATATAAATAGTAGAAAGGATCCAAAAACCATGAACCTGAATCAAAAAATTCTAATCCAATGAATCCCTAGGATATCATATCCTTTAGTAAGAATGAATCAATGGTAAAACTAGAGATAGAAGGCCAAAGGGGGTTTGATTTATTTATTAAAAACCACCGTAACAAACAACATTCCAATTCTCTATGAATTGAGGTTTGTAGATCCAAAATCACAAAATTTTACTCACAAGGTCCATATGGGGAGATCTAAGGTTGAATGAGGTGTAATTGGAAATAAAATGGGGTATTCAATAAAAAAAGACACAACTACCCTTTCAAAAAATTCATTTAATGACGCCACTAGTAGCGGACCACCAAATGGCTAGTGGTGACCCACTGGATGGCTGGTAGATATGGCAAAAAAATTAGCCACTTCCTATACAACCATATGGCTAGTGGATATCACCAACTATATATTGGATACAAAATAATTATTTTAGCCACTACTAAGCCTATCGGGTGGTCGATGGCTCTCATCAGCTAGTTAATGGACCACCTATTATAGGTTCAAGTCCACACCATCTCCAAACTTCTAGGATTTTATCTAACCCCTCAAAAAAATTTAAAAAAACAAGAAATAGATATCTGAATTAGAAATAAATATTGTTATGTGACACTTATGAAATTAAATGATTTCTAAAAAAATTATCAAAAACTAAAACATGAAATATATATAAGGATAAAAAATCACATGAATAATAATAATAAATGGTTTCTTAACGTTGGAATACATAATTTTAGACATTATAATCATAAATTTAAGGCCTTTTTCTAACACATTATAAACATACCATCAATCCCTCATGCCAAGAAATCATATATAATTGGGAAACTATACACCAAATACATAGGCTAGTTTATCTCATGAGACCTAATAATTTCTCAAGGGGATATAATAGGCCACTTACATCTCTTACTAAGTCTAATTATTTAATCATATAAAATAAATTTATAAAAATTCAACACATAATCATCATAAAAAATCATATTGAATACTAGAATATGAAATATTAATATTTTTCCCAATTAAATAGAAAAACTTTATCATAAGTCATCCAGATAAATAAGGTAGATGGTATCATTACTGCATATCCATAGTAAAGAATAAGAATTATCAAATACTGATGACATAGATGAAAATATTTTTAAAATAAAATTTTATCATTTCTTTGAAAACATGAGAAAATTTTCCTTTTCTTTTGATAAAATTTTAAATATAAATTTAAAAAAAATTGAGAAAATTACTTTCTTTGAAAATATACATCGAAACTTATAAAGGAATTACAAATAAAAGAGTGGTCATGATGATGGGAAAAACTATTCATTTTATATACATTAAAAGAGATAATCCTTTTCACACTTTTGTAAAATGTAAAAAGTGAGTCATAAAGAAATTTTTTGAAAATATCATTTTTAATCATCTGTAAAAAAAGTAAAAATTATTTAAAATAATCTTGAAAAATATTTTAAACATAAATATAAACATTATTTAACCATTTTATAAACATAGACATAGAGGAGAAAACTTTTGAATGGAAACTTTAAAAAAATGTTTTAAAGGAAATTCCATTACCACTTTGGTAACATTTAAATAAAAATGGAATTAAAGAATATAACTTTAAAATGATTTTTAATCCACTTTAATTTAAATAATTTAATGGTAAAATACATCTATATGGTAGTACATACCTGACAAAAAATAAAATATGAGTTGAAAATTGAATAAGTATCAAGGAAAGGAAATTGAGATGAGAAATTTCTTACCACTTATCCCAAATTGTTTTGTATATTCTCTAACTCCTTAATAATAAAGTTATATTAGTTTTATACTTCCTTAAAAAATCATGTTTACTTATAATTATTCATTCTATTTTATTTATCACTATGAGTTATTTAGTCACTAAATCAGTTAAGTTAATGTTCCACTTTCGGTTCATAATTTCAAAGAAACATTGTCAGGTTGACCATAGTCAAAGTAGTCATGTTTCCATCATATCTAGAATATTAATCATTAAATAAATTATCATTTTTGTACATTAAATACAATTTTATAATCATCCATTAATTATGTGTTGGAACTATGACTGTTATATACAATAAATGGAGTTTGGTTTTTGTTTATTGTCAATACTCATTGTAAGTTCATAATTTATGATAGGGAAAGGATCATACAGTTCTAGTGAACAACAGTACTGAAGGTGGCTCTATTTTCCAGTTTTTGCCAAATTTTTGGGCCTGAAAATCGGAAAATGGAGAGATTTATTCATGGAAAAGGAAGGTGTGTGAAATCCATGGAATGTGTGGTAAATTGGTTTTTCATTTTTTGTGAAAAATGAGTTTCGGGATCAGAATGATAAAAAATGACAAAGGCATGAGCTGTGTAGAAAATCCGAAGTTTGTGTGGAAAATGGTTCCTGTGTGAGAAGGCATTGTGCGTAGAATGGGAGTTTTGCATGACACAGTGGTCTTTTTGTGTGGGAGTCAGTGATACCTATAAATAAGATTTGACCCCCCTCATTTTGTATGGAAGAAGACTTAGAGAAGACCTGAGTTCTGATACCTGTAAAAGTTGCGCGAAAATGGAGTTGCGTGGAATAATTAGCATTGCGCAGAAAATTTACAGATGTGTGGAAAAACTAGAGTTGCACAGAAATTACTATTGCAAGGAAAATATTTAAGTTTCATGAAAATATTTATAGTTGCACGTAAAGGGTTTAGTGGCATGATAGATTTTTTCATGTGAAGATAAAATCTTTCACACAAAAGTCAGATCTTGCACGCATAGGATAGGTGTTGCGCACAATTGTTAGTGTAGGATGAATACATGTTTTGAATATCTAATTCAGTGGTTCAGTACTTTCAAGTGTATCAATTCATTACTTCGATGCAAGTAGTGTCTCATACTGAACAGAGACATATTCTTCAATGCATATCTATTGAGTCAACCATCAAGTCGATAAACTGAGTTTGTGTTCTCTCAAGGTAGTGAGATGGGGGGGTCGAGGGAAGTAATCTGAGGGACGCTGTGAACTATCCCTAAACCTTTGTAAAGGTAGTGTTCCTAGCACAGAGTGATTATGGCCAAATATTGTAATCCTAAAACTTGTAAATTTTAGTGGATTTGGGTATGACCAACACACTATCGGTGTATGCCCCTTGGAGGTATCCCTTTGCGGTGAACCATGTAAAAGTGTTGTGCCATCCCCCTGCTTTCATTTTCTTGGTAGATTTAACAAGTTCTTACAAACGTGGAAAAAATATCCACAACTTTAAAAAGTAAAATTTGACACCCTGATTCACCCCTCCCCTCTCAGGGTGTTCCAAGTCCTTTCATTATAGACATAAAAAATTAATCATATCGCTTCTTGAAGGTGGTAGTTTGTATATACGCCCAAGAGACATTATAATTTTTTAACGGGTGGGGGTAACTAGGAAAGAAATATCTTATCTTTAAAAGATAATAATTCTATCATGAATATCATATTTATTTATTAAATTCATCATAATAACCATCCTTGTGAGGTTGTGATGAAAAATGAAACACATCACTTCATGTAGGTGGTAGTCCACCTGTACGCACAAGCGATGTTTTCATTTCTTATAGGACAGAAAAGAAGATGAATGAGGGTTTTTATATCATAATAATGATATTTAAATATATATATATATATATATATAAGATATGGATGTCATTATATCATCAAGGTATCCCTACCTTACTCAATCAGCTTTCCTGTTTCCATCTCAGTGGTGACAATACCCTATGATTATTTATCTATTGTGGATCGGTGTTAGATATGTGTCTTTGGTATATAGGTACATTGGCATCAGATATATTTATAGGGATGCGGTAGAATAGAATTCATTTATTGTACCTCTAATGGAAACAAGATCTATGGGTATCATTTAAGATCTCATTTTTCTAGTGTGCGGCTAGGCAGTGGTAGGTCTCGGTTGTCGGGGTGGTGACATAAATTAGTTGGGTTGTCTTTGAGATGGCTTCGTCTTCACTGCTTAGAGAAATGGTGTGTTCTTCAGTTTTCAAGATAACATTTGGGTGTCATTGTAGTGGGTAGATCTCATGATTTTGATGGTATGTGTCTCTTTGTGGTGGTGTGGAATGGGATTGGGGATTGGGTTCATGGGAGATGATGATCATGGATAGCAACAGCATACGGGATATACAGTGGTGGAAATCGCAACGATAGTAGTTTCATTAAATATTTCTCAGTCACATAGAATTATCTAGTAGTTTGGTGGGTTTTTTTGCACTATATGCCTCCTCCCAATAATGGTTCTTTAAGTAATGTTAATTTTCTTGGCCCTTCGGGCCACCAAGCCTTGGGACAACTTTCGGCGGGTCCTTTGGACCACATTCGAACTTACGGGTCAGGGCCTATGAGTCGATTATAATGTGATTTAATTTCCGTTGGGTCTATATTTCATGTAATGGGTTTCCATATACCCATAAAAAGTGGTTTTTATTTTATTTAATAAAAATGGGTTCACCCCTACTTGTTAAAAATTGAAAGAACTCGTTTTTGAGTTATAAATCTTTTTTGGAAATCCTCCTTTTCATTATATCTTAAAGCTTCTTGAGATAGTCTTAGAGGAAGACCAGAAGCTATAGGAAGTGGATAAGTAATAGAGGAAGGTATTTGAGAATATATTGGAAGAACTAAATGCATCATGAGGTGTAAATAAGAGAGGATAGGTGGTGTCATTTTATATGAGGGGGGAAAGACACACTTATAATTTTTATGAAATTTAAAATATCATAAATATAATAATCATATCAAGTGGATCCAAATGTCCATAATTTAGAATATATGATAGTTAAATATTATAATAACCATAACCAATAAAATATTTACTTGTTAAAATGGAATAATAAACATTTTCTTTTGGTGTAACCCCCTCATTAACCCTTTTTAACTTTAGTAATGGTAACAACTTATTAAATAATTAAGGTTTAAAAATTACTCCTATTGTAGAAATTAAAATAAAAATGGTACATGAATGAAATTTTAGACCATTTCCTATCCCACTTGACCTATTTCCAAATATTTTTTATTTTTAAATTATTTAATAATATATTATTTAACATAAAATTTCATTAAAGTAATTGTTGAGGCTATTCATAAAATTTGAATTTAAATAAATAATGATAATAATATATTTTAAATATAAAATCTTTCAAAAAATCTATATAGATTATTATTAACTATAAAATTTAAGTAACACTATAATTTATCCAAAATTATTACTTTTAATGTTTCATTTACTTTGATTTTTTTACATCTTGGACAAGCATTGTGCTAGTGTTGCATAAGTGTTTAAGGTAATTATATTGTCACTAAAAATTAAAATTAAATTAAAATCATAAAAATAACTTATTTATGTGAAAAATAATCTTTTATATTCATTTATAAAATATTTTTATCCCAATGAAAACAACTAAGAAAAATTAAATTCAAGAGATTGACATTTCTGTAATTATCTTTCACATAAATGATATAATTGTTATAGTAACATTAAAGTGGAAATAAATTGAAATTTTTAAAAATATTGGATTTTTATGATCTAATGAAACTTATAAAATAAAATAAAGACAGTCTTTTGGGATATTTTTAGGCCTTATCTCATATTTTTGACCTTGTTTTACCCATTTTACCCTTATCATGGTGATAACATTTTTTCCAATGTTACTATAAATAATGAAAAAAAATAAAAGGGTAATATTTACCAAATTAAAAAATTATAATTATAAATATATAATACATATTTAAATATTAAATTTCTATAATTTGAATGAATCAATTTTACTATAAATGTGTAAAATTCAATGAAGAAATTGTTTTTAGAAAAATGTGTTTTTAAGTCTAAAAATGAGCTTATACAAAAACAAAATATAGTATTATTTATTTCATAAGAAATTTTATTATTTATAAATATAGTATTTATATTTTAATTTTAGGTGAAATCTAAAAAATAATAGTACTTATAAATTACTTGATTTAAAGAAAAGAAATAGTAGTTTTCCAAAAATCATCATGTTCACTAGTCACTCAAAAATCAACCTTTTTAGAAAAATATATTCTTAATCATAAGAATATTATGAAATTATAATTTAAAAAAATCATTTTTTAAAACACAATTTCAAAAAGTGGAATAAATTAATTATAATATTTTTGAACATAATGCAAAAAAAACCATTTTTGGAGAAAATGAATTTTGAAGAATAAAATGACTTTACCATCATTACATGCATAATAACCATAATAAAATGAATTTTAATTCAATTAATTTTATATATAAACTACTCATTTCATTAGAATCATTTATAAATAGTGATTAATTCAATCTATTAAAATAAAAATACATTTTTCACATAAAAACAGTTTTAAGAAAAACATATCATTTACCTACAACAAATTTTTTCTTTATTTCTAACTAATTAATAATAAATGTATTCTTGATTACTTATTTTATTTTGTAAAAACTTTATAAATTTATATCATAATATGTTTATTCCTATTTCTACCCAGTAAACCAATAGTTAGGTTATAATCGTTACTTTTTAAAAATAATGATTCTATAGTATATCATGGATCATTTAATTTTAGTGTTTTGTGTTGTACATGAAATAAATCATAGTATTATTAAGGAAAAATTAAATATTAAAATATTAGGGTGTTTCATTATCCCCCTCTTATAAAAATTGTTTCCCCAAAATATAAATTTTATTCTCTCAGAATTAATTTATCATAATAATGTAATAAAATAATATTTAGATTTTATCATGAACTATAATTTCTTAGTCAAGTCCAGGAAACCTATTATAAATATACCTATTTAGGATTCATAATTTCAATTTAGTTTCGAAAAATATATTGTGGTAGGTGACCATTAGTTTCCACATAACACTCAATATATTTGTCATCAATTTTCATGAGTTTTAGAAACTATTTTACCATTTGGATAGAAAATATGATAAATTTTATTTACTTTATTTTATCCCATTCTTTAAGCATGATTTCATCCTTCAATGTGAATCATCATAATCAAAATGAATTTTTCATTCCTAGATCACAAAATTGAACCTCTAGTTGATCACAAGATCTACAAAGGGATTAAAATTTATTTCTCATGTTCCTATCTATTAATCAAAACCAAAAATGGTAATCACAAGTTAAGATAGTATAAAATATATAAAAATTCATATGAAGAAATACAAAATTAATCTCTAAAGCCTCAATAATAAGACTCAAAGTTTAACATAAATCATTACATAAGTAATTAACCTCAATAATATTAAAAATATTCCTTACCAAGTTGAAAAACCAAAAAACAAAAAGATTTAATCACTTTTTATTTTAATATGAATTTAACTTCTATCTCCAAAAAAATTAATCACTTATAAAATAACATACCAAAAAATGTATATTCCCTGAAAATATAATCTAAAAAATATTCTAATATTTCCCATAAATAACCTGAATCACTATAAATTCATAATAAAATGATATATGATTCAAAAAGATATCTCACCCTTTATTATTCAAATAAAATATCATCATATCCCAAATATTTTCATTCACCTTAATCATTTAACGTTCCCAATATGGTGAACTTATTCAAAAATAAATTTAATCAAATTGTAACCAAATCACTTTTCAAACTCATTGTCATCTATATTATAAAACTAATGTTTACAAATAGTAATAATCCTTTTGTACCAATTAACCATAATTACCACAACATAAAAGATCATATTAACCCAAAAGTTTATCAATTCCTTTAAGATTATTTCTATAATATATAAAATCATTATTACTTAAATAAAATTTTCACTAAAAACATACTAAACCAAAGGATTGTATTCCCATAAATGTCTCTAAAAATATAGTTATTCATCTTAAAATCCTATCTTAGAAAACCTAAAAAGGGGTATATATGCCTTTAAACTTAACATAAAACATAGACTTATTAACCCATTATGGTATCTAAAACTCATAAAATGTATTTATTTTAATCATCATAACCACTAAATATATTTAAACCTTTCTATTGATACCAACTATATCACCTCAGACCCATATACCTAGATTTTACAGTAAAATCATACTAAAACCATGTTGGATTTAATACTAATTAAAGTGAATCAGATTTTAACTTCCATAATTACAAATTAAAAAATAAATATTGAGTTTCTTACAACTTGTGCAATCATGTTAAGTCTATATGTTTAGAGAATTTTGACAACTAATACATATTAAAACTGATATATTTACCATCAAATGGGAATTTTTTCCATTATACCAAGATTTTATTATTCTATAATAGGTATTTAAAATTTAAAAAAAAAATAGGTTCTTATAATTGCACTTATGTTTTAATTATGTACATTTATGATTCATTCAAGACGTGTCTCCATTAACCTTGTCATGATTATTTCACATCATTAGGCCCTGTCAAAAACATTTTATAACATGGTATGAGAAAAAAAACTCTTAGTAAAGGATATAAAAATAATTTAAAATTATTAATACAATTGGAATTCATGAAAACCCATAAGTGTATTTTTTGTTCCTCATATTAAACATTAGATTTAAAATAATCACTTACTTACTCTTGAAATAAACTTTTTCCCAATGTTTTTCATGAAAATTTTTATAAGTAAGCATAAATGAAAAATCATAATTCATTATGGTTTCTTGAAATACATTATATATTTTATATGAAGACAATTATTTTATTAATAGAAGATTATAAACATTCTTTTTAAATCAAATATCATTTTCTTATCTTATGAAATAAAATTATTTCCATGAAAACCATCAACAACTAGAACATGAAATATATCCAAGGATAAAAAATCATTTGGAATATAATAAAGAATTTAATAATGATGGAATTCATAATGTCAAGCATCATAATAATATTATCAAGTACTTGTTCCAAGACATAATAAACCTACTTTCAAGGTCCCATTCCAATAAATCATTAATAATTAGAAAAGCATGCACCAAATACTCATTCTATTTTTTATCATGAGACATACTAATGCATCGAGGTCTTATAATGGGCCACTCATATCACTTACTAAGTCCAATGAATTAATAATAAGAAAGAAATAAATAAAAATTCAATACATATTCAATATAAACATTAGTATTGAAAACTATAATATGAAATGTTAATATTTTCCCCAGTCAATAAATAGAAAAACATAATCATAATCTATCAAAATAAATAGGGTGAATGGTATCATTAGAGTATATCCCTAGTAAATAATAATAATAATCCAAATATTTTTGATATAGAATAAAATAAATTTAAAATAACATTTGGTCCTTTCTTTGAAAACATGAAAAAAAAATATCTTTTTGTTTTGATAAAATTTTAAAAACAAATTCCCAAAATATTGAGAAAATTCATTTATTTTAAAATAATTATTGAAAATTATAAAGGAATATTCAAATAAAATATGAGTCATGATTGTGGGAAAATCTATTCATGATGTATATGTTAAAATATAACATTATTTTCACGCTTTTTTAGAAAGTCAAAAGTGATTCATACGAAAAACATTTGAAATGATTAATTTTAATAATTTTTAAAGAAAATAAAAATTATTTTAAAATAAAATTTAATAATATTTGAAAAAAATATGAACATCAATAAAATATTCTATGAACATAAACATGGAGGAGAAATATTTTCAAAGGAAAGCTTTAAAATAAGGTTTTAATGGAAAATCCCTTACCACTTCGGTAACTTTTAAATTAAAAGGACATTGAAGAATAAAACATTAAAAGGATTTCCAAAAAAAATTAATTTCAGTAAATTAATGATAAAACACATCAATATGGTAGTATATAAACCACAAAAAATAAAACAAGTGGTGAAAATGGCATTAGTATCAAAGAAATAAAATTGAAATGAAAAATCCATTACCTCATGTTCTGAATTGTTTTGTACATTCTTTAAACCCTGGGTAGTAAAATTATATTTGTTTTACACTTTATTGATAAATCTTTAGTTTTTATTTCATTATATATATTCTTTTTATTTCATTTATTACCATAAATTATTTAGTTACTAAATGAGTTAAGTTTACGTTGGATGTTTTAAGGACGTTCGGTTCATAATTCTAAAACAACTTCAGTGGGTTGAACATGGTCAATGGGGTCATCATTTCAAAATTTACAGAATATTAATCAAATTATAATTATAATTTTTATACATTAAATATAACTTTATAATCATCCATGAAAGGAATACATAAAATCATATCATATCGCTTTGTGGAGGTGGTAGTCCACATGTACGCATGAGTGACGCTGTCATTTTTTAACAGGTGATTGGGTACAAATGTAAGTAATATATTATATTTATAGAATAATAATTATTTCATTAATATCAAAAATATTTATTAAATATATCATAATAACCATATTTATGAGGCGGTCATGAAAAACAAAACATGTCACTTTGTGGAGGTGGTAGTTTACACGTGTGTGTGGGTAATGTTTTCATCACCCATAAGATGGAAAAAGAGATCAATAATAATTATTAAATCATAATAATAAAATTTAAGTATATATAATATGATTATTTTTTATATAAATATTTTAAGGATAAAATTTATGTAGGTATAAGAATAAATTAAAAAAAAGAACACGGTAAGAGTTATACCTCTTCTTTGGAAATCCTCTTCTGGATTACACCTTAAGACTTATTAGGATGATCTTTAAGGAAAAAGAAATTATATATTGAGTGTATAAGTAATTTTTGAATGTATTTTGGTAGATATTAGATGAACTAAATGGATCTTGAGGTGTTAATAAGATAGGATAGTTAGTGTTCTTTTATAAGAGGGGGAGAGGACACACTTGTAATGTTTAAGAACTTTAAAATAAAATAAATATCATAATCATATGAAGTGTCACCAAATGGAAATAATTTTGCTGATAGGATATGTAAATATATAAATACCTATAACTAAAAAATATTGGTAAGGTTTAAGTGGCATTTTAAACCATAGTTTTTTTAACCCCTTCATTAACCCTTGATAACTTTAGTTAGGGTAACGACTTTTTAATATTTTAGGGTTATAAATTTGAAGTCATTAATGTAATTTTTGGTATTATTTGTAGCTACACTGACTCTAGTAGCCCAGTTTTAGTGTCTTATTTATTACATTTTCATAATATTAAAATAATTTCATCCTGAAGGACTGAATAGTTTAGTAGTCTTGGTAAAATAGATACGTACATGATTCTTATATTACATTTGAGTACACAAGTTATAAAATAATTTTTTGAGAATATCATTATTCACTCAAGAATAGTCTTGCATATCTTTAATAGTACACTTTATGAATTCATAGGAGAGGAAAAAAAATAAGCATGAGCTCAAATTCTCAGTAAGGGTTAAGTAGAGATGAATCTATCATGAATCAAAAAGCACAATCAATATAGAAATTCAAATAACTAAACACATATTCTAGATAATCAATTAACTGATAAGTAAATTCATCTAGAGATAACATTAATGAAAAAATATCATGGATAGTAATCAATATAGAAAGTTAAATAACTTAAAACACATTCAATTTAATCAATAACATGATAATAATAACTAGGTAAGTCATAATCAATATGTAAAGGTAAATAACTGAAAACACATATCATTTAATCAATAAATTGAGAATTAAATGCCTCTCTAGATAATATCATTGTAAAAATATCATTGATAATAATAACTTAATTCTAAATAAATTAAATTCTTAATTATTGGTTGTTATGTCTCAGGTACATGATACCTCTACCATCAAGGCCTTTTACAATATGGTTTAAATTATAGATAGAAACTTGTTTAATGTTATCTTACTTATTTCTCTCATTATACTACTGATGCATCGAGGGGGTATAAAATAATGGGCCACATCCATCACTATAGGTCCAAATCATTCCTCATATATTGAATAATTTTTTTAGTTCATCAATCAATATTACTTAATATCAAATATTTGTATTGAGTAAAGGATGTGTATTTATCAATATTTCCCCTGTCAATAAAATAACATTCAAAGTAAAACACAATCTATAGAACTGAGATATGTTTTAAGAAATAAACATATCCATGATAAATAATATGGATATTTAGAGAAAATTTAATGTCTAATAATCATAAGAAAGTGAATGTTTCAAGAGATAGTTAATGACTACAAAAATGAATCAAGAAAGGGAATTTCAATACTTTATTTAGTCAAAGTGATCATAAACCATCCATAATAAGAATAAGGATGATATCAATACAAAATATCCCCATTAGAGTAATAATAAAGGATTTTTTTAATTTATGTATAGAAATACCATAAAATATCGTTAAAAATTCTATAAAGAAAATATCCTTTTCATTTTTAAAATCAATTTTTACAACATAAAACATTTTGAAAATCCTTTTCATTGAAAAATAATTTTAAAAGTAATAATTTACAAAATATTAGGAAATAAATTCTTTAAAAATAAAATTTTAATATTTCAAAGGAATCTTAATATAAATATTATTCATGTCATTGGGTAATTCTGTATATGACGTACGAGTTAAAAAGAATATTCCTTTTGCACTGTAAAAAGGTTAGAAAAGTTACTTATTTAGAAAACAACAAGAATATTACTTTGAAAAAAAATTAAGAGGAAAAAATGGGTAAAAAAATATTTATTAAATAATTCTTAAAATGTTAGAAATATTTTTTAAATTTTTTTTATAAAACATGGTTTTGGAAGAAAACAGATTTCAAACCAAAAAGAGAAATGAAGTTAGATTTTATTTAAAACATTTTATCAATTATTATAAGTATCAAAGAGTAGGAAAATTGTAATATGACTTTAAAATATAATGAGTAAATTAATTATGATAAAATTAAGTGTTTTATTAGGCAATTATAAAATAATTTCCTTCAACTAAAATTCAAGAATAAACTATCTCGGTTTGAATCAGATTAGGAAATAAACCCTTATAATGATCATAATGTTGAATTTAAAATAAATTAATAAAAACATTATATTTATAAAAAGTAAATATACATAAAAATAGTAGAAATAAAAAATAATATAATCAAAATTCATTATACACAAAATCTTATAATATCAAAGATAATGAAGAAGTGATATAACTGAATGAAAATAAATTCTGTTATAAAATAATTTTCCACTTGGTAACCCTTAAGTCAAATCCCCTTAGATGAAATAATTGATATTAAAACTTAAAATATAAAAATAATATTTATGTTTTCATGATATTACATGTAAAAGGGGAAGTATATGTTCCATATAAAAGAAACCAAGTTCATCACACTACAATATTCTACAATGAAATGAAGTTGAGACGAAATCCCTTACCTTACGCTTCTTTTTGGTTGAACATGATTTAACCTACAAAATAATGGTTTTGAATATGTTATTAACTTATAACATAACCATAATAATGTTTATAATATCATATATTATCATTTTAAAATATCTTTTCATCCTTCTGTTAATAATTTTTTATTATTTTCATTATTTTAGGTGTTCATTACTTTGTTTTCTCATGCATGTTTCACCATGAAAGATCTAGTCCTTATGAATATTATATAGCTATATAATTTATAAAATAAAAATAAATAAATAATTATCATATTTATAAATCAATTATAATTTTATGATCAATAATGAAATATGGTTACAATAAATGAATTACATTATGATCATGGAGACGGTAGGTTGTATGTACAAATGTGTAACATTTTCATTTTTCAATGATCATTATGGAAATGAGGAAAGTAATATTTTTTCTTTAAAAATGATAATAATATAATATATACCATATAATTTCTTTAAATATACTTATATATATCATCCATGTAATGTGGTGATGAAAAGAGAGACAAATCATTTTGAAAAGGTGATGGTTCACTCATACACGAACAATGTTATCATCATTCGTTGAGTGAAAAGGTAAGGAAGAAAATGATATGTCTTTTATTTTTTAAGAATGATAAATATTTCATGTATAAAATAATTATTAAATTTATCTCACATATAATCATTATATTTATCATTATTACATTCAATGTAAAGCATTAGTGAAAAATGAATCACATCGCTTTGTGAGGCGGTAGATCACCGTATACAAGAGTGACGTTATTGTATCCCCTATAGATTGTAAAGTAAAAGTTTATATATGATATAATGAATATATATGTATAATTATCTTATAATAATCACATGTATACTTTATAAACATCATTATACCCAACCATGAAATGTGGTAAAGGAAAAACAAATGACATCGGTTCATAAGGTGGTAGTCCGCCGTATACAAGAACGATGATTTCATAACCCATTTAATGGAAGTGTAGATGTTTTTTAGTAATTAAATTATTATAAAAAAAATAATATTATATTTAATATACTGATGTTATTATATCATTATGGTTTAATAATAATTAAATGAGGTGGAAAAGGAAATAAAATAAAAACGCTCGTTGAAGAACGTTAACTATTCTTCAGGTAACCTCTTTAGGTTTGCACAAAATGCCTTAATCGGTTGGATTTTTTCCCAAAAAAAGTACTATAGGATTATAATATAGAATTTGGAAATTTATTTGGGTAGGTATGTTCTGAAACAAAGAGTTTTTAAAGTTTGAATAATGGAGGATAGCGGGTGGCATTTTATAAGTGATTTGAATGTCACACTTGTAATTTTTTGAAAAGATTCAATCATACCCATATTTTTATCATTCCACAAGCCTCAAAAATGGTTCATTATCAAACCTATAATATTTTATGTCTACAAAGTTTCATCCAATATATTTTAGACATGTTTTTAGGTCAATTTAATCCTCATATTTCTAGTTTATCGTCCTAGTAAATCAATTTTTCCCAAAACCGCGGTAATTTAACTATTCATTTTGGTCAAAAATTAAGTTAAAATTATTATATATTATAAATTATTTTGATATAAAATATTGAATAACTTTTTTCCAAATTAAATTCATATAATATTAAAAAAAAATAATATCGCAGATACGATGAGAAAGCAGGTTTTTAAAAAGAAAATGTTCAAAAGTTTACAAAGTTTTTATATCAAAATTCAAAATTAAAATGATTCCAATTACCTAAATTAGATTAAAATATATATAATTTATCTAATTTTAGTATAAAATATATTTATAATATATTTTAACTTTTTAAACAATTTATATAAAAATAAGTTTTTAATTAATATTCAGTATCTTTCACCATTCATCTGAAAATGAAACTTTTTAGAAAAATCCCAAAAATCACCTTGATATAATTTTTGGTATTGTAATTTAAAAAATTAATTTTATCTTGAAAAATAAATTTTATAAAATTCGTAAAAAGTAATTTTAAATTATGTCTGCATAGAGTGAATAAAATGTCTTTTAGAAAAAATACAATTTTTTAGAAAAATATTTTTATTTTAAATGATTATTATATAATTTTAAATCAATAGATAACTAATAAATGTGTGTAAAGTATGTATTTTAATAATTTATTTAATTATATTCATGAACATCATCCCAACTGCTAGGAAATAACTTTTATAGTAAATAATAATATTAATAGTATATTTTTTTTGGTAAAACTCAATCTTGCACGCAACATAAGCTATCAAAGAAACTCATTATGGAATGTAATGTAAGTTAAAATCAGTGTTTCATGCATTTAAATATATCATATATATTGAATTTATGTAAAAATAAATATATCATAAATTCTAGTGGTGTTATATTCTCTTCTAATCTTGGTCTTGTGTGTCACATATGATATCAAATGCAATGTTCTTATTTTAGAAATTTGGGGTGTTATATTCTCTCCATCGTAAATAAATTTCATCCCCTCAATTTAAAATTAATCTTGGAAATCAAGGGTTTGACATTTGGAAATTATTTTATTGAAATTTTACATCATAAAAGGGTTAATAAAATATCCTCTCAATAAAAGATATATGGAAATACAAAGGTAATATGGAATAATGCATAACCAGGCTTCTATGTAGTAGAATAGTGGTGGAAAGTAAAGGTATAGATGTATAAGAAAAGTATAATTAGTTATAAAGAGTGGCAGAGGTCGTTGATCATAAGAAATTAAATGATCAATGGAAAGTTAAGGGCCTCAAAAACATAAATATTTGATGACTTAAAGGACTATTTCATTCATAGGATATGAATATAATAGGATAACACTTTTGTTCCAATATCATTTTACTAAATTTGAGAAATTATTATCTGTCAAATAATATAATGGAATATTTAGTTTCATACTTTGGTTTTTCTTCAATAAATTTCAAATTTATATCTTACTCTAAGAAATTATTATCCTAAAATTAATTTTCTATACCTCAAGAACCAAAATTCACTTTTAACAGATCATAATATCCATAAAATAGTGAAAAATATTTTCATTTGTCTCTAAATATTTTCCAAAAACCAATATGGTTAGCATAAGTTATCCAATATAATAAATTAATCTATAAAATTAACACCATTGGTTCATCATTAATATTTTTTTCCAAATCATTTAATGAAAAATAGTAACATATTAATTAGGAAATCATATAAGCTAATGGTAGGTGATAAAGCATTATCATCCTTTGGTTATGGGTTCAAGTCCCATGGCCTTTCAGGATGTGTTGGGTTTTCACCCAGTATATGTGTTGTCCTTTTTCTAAACTATATTAATATAATTCATATAATGTTACCAGGAAAATATAGTGGAAATCTTTGAAATAAAATTTAATCATTAAATAACATCTTAGTAATATTTTCAATATAATTTTTTTCACAAATTTTAATAATCTCATTTGACTATTATTACAATTTAATTAATGATTATATTTACCATAAATGTTATCAATACCTTTAAACATAGGTCTATAAAATATAAATTCATTATTCCTTAAATAAATTTACCACTCAATCAAATACTTTCCATAAATTTCTCCCAAAAATTTCTTAATATTAGGACACTACTACCACAAAAAAATATAAATAGGGTGTTTAAAACATTGAACTTATGATCAACCTTAAACTAATTACCCCATGACGGTATTCATAACTCCTAAGTTAATTAAGAAATATATTATTCAAAAACATAACATAGTCCTTATATGCTTCATAAATATTATAACCAAATACCATTGGTAAAATAATTCTATAAAAATATGTTACCCATTTTATTTCAACGTAGGTCCTTACTTGGACTCAGTTTTAACCTTTAGAAGAGGTAATTGACTCAGGTAATGCATAGTTTCCCCAAATTTAATATAATTAACTAGAAATGGACCCTAGAGATGAGCTTTATTTCCTTCCATGATACTCTTCATTTTTCCTCAACAATTATTTTCTTTATTTCCTTTTTTTTCACACATAAAATATTTTCTCATTCCTTTAAAACACCTTATTTTCAATCTAATACACCTTAGGTCTAACCTGGGTCATTTTTCTTTTATAATATATTCAAATCCTTCATAATGGTTTGTTAATAAAATATTAATTATCATAAGAATATCCCCCAGAAGTGTTAAACCCGGTGCATAGTAAGGCTCATTATCATGCACCTGGTGATGATCGGGTCAAGACCAATGCAGCCTTTTTAGAGTTATTACCCCTAGGTACCTTTATGCTAGAACCACATCCAATTATGGTATCTTAATAGGGATTTATTGAAAGTAAAACCCACATAATAACTTTTGTACCAAAACTTTAGGATGTTCTTCTATACTTATCCTCAAATTACATCATAGGGTTATGATCTCTAAACTATGTTTTCTAAAATCTAGTGCCCAAGGTTTCTACTAAACTTCCTCTAATACCAACTATATAAATACCAACCACAATATCACAGAGCTGGTTTCTACTTTATTACATTGGCATAAGATACAAGGAATTACATCCCAATGGTACAAACTATTTAGTACTCGTGGTAAACTTGATACATACATGATTCTCAAATTATATTTGAATATACTAATTAATATATAATTTTTTTTTGAGAATATAATTATTCTCTCTAGAATATTCTTGAATTTATTTTATAGTGAACTTCATGGATTCCTGGGAAAGTAAACGGTGATATTGAATAATCAGTAATGTTTAAATAGATTGGAATCTATCATGAATCAATAAAAATCAATTTGGTAATGTAAATAACTAAACACACGTGCCATATAATCAATAAACGGAGAAAAATGTGCATATAGATATAAAATCAATTAAAAAATATCAAGAAAAAATAATAAATATATAAAGGTAAATAATTTAAAACACATTCCATTTAATCAATAACATGACTATAATAATTGTATAAGGAATAATCTATATGGATAAGTAAATAACTGAAAACACATGTCATTTAATCAATAAACTGAGAATGAAATTAATCCATATAAAATATCATAACAAGAATCTTATGCATAATAATAACAGAATATAAATGAAGTTAATGATTAATTATTGGATGTCATATCTCAAAAACATAATACCTTTATCGTTAAGACCTTTCATAAAATGGTTTAAACTATAGGTAAAAACCCATTTAATGTTATCTTTCTGATTTGTCTCATGAGACTACAGATTCATCAAGGGGATACATAATATTGGGTCCCACCCTTTACGGTAGGTCAAAACCATTCCCCATATATTGAATAATCAATTTAATTCATGCATCAATATGTCTTAAAATAAAATATCTTTATTGAGTAAACAATGCAGATTTATCAATATTTCCCCCAACAATCAAATAACTTTCAAAGTAAAACATCGTATATAGAACTGATATATGGTTTAAGTAATAAACATGTCCATGATAAATAATATAGATATTTAGGTGAAATTTAATGTCTAATGATCATAGGAAATTGAATCTTTCAAGGGAAAGATAATGACTACAAAAATGAATCAAGAAAGCCAATGTCAAAACTTTTCTTTATCAAAATGATCATAAACCATCCATATAAGGAATAAGGATGGCATTAATACAAAATATCCCTATTTGATTGAGAATAAATTGTTTTTCTCATTGATTAATTTAAATACCATAAAATATATTTAAAAACTGTAATGGCTCGGACCTCTTCGGTCCATTACTTTGTGAAAATATGGTGTTGGAGGTGTTCCGAGAGGTTAAGGTGACATATCCCCAACACTTTGCCAAATTTCTAGTTCATTGAATAGTGTTTCTAGTTTTATGAACAGTATCGGTAGGAGAACAGTGTTTCTATCGGTAAGGTTCAGTGAACAGTGTTTCTATCGGTGAGGTTCTATCGGTGGACTTCTATCAGTAGACTTGAACAGTGTTTCTTTCGGTGACCTTCTATCGGTAGACTTGAATAGTGTTTTTATTAGTAGACTTGAACAGTGTTTTTATCGGTGAGGTTCTATCGGTGGACTTCTATCGGTAGACTTGAACAGTGTTTCTATTGGTGAGGTTCTATCAGTGACCTTCTATCTGTAGACTTGAATAGTGTTTCTAACGGTGAGCTTCTATCAGTGGACTTCTATCAGTACACTTGAACAGTGTTTCTATCGGTGAGGTTCAGTGAACAGTGTTTCTATTGGTGAGGTTCTATTGATGGACTTCTATCGGTAGACTTGAACAGTGTTTCTATCAGTGAGCTTCTATCGGGGACCTTCTATCGGTAGACTTATATAGCCAGATCGGTAGACTTGTACAGTGTTTCCAGATCGATAGACTTGCCTTTGCCAAATTTTGAGTATGTGAACAGTGTTTCCAGCTTCCTACAGTTTTTCCCCATTTGGTATTTCCTTTGATGTAAAATACATTTAAAGCCTTATTTTTAAGGACTCTTAAGCTGATTAAAAGTCCATAAATCCTATATTAATTATCCCTATAGCTCAGGATGTTTTTACTTGTTCAAACCGCGTGGGTTAATGCAATCCATTTTTAATGGAGAATTAACCGGATCTTAAACCGTCACCTCAAAAAATATTCAAAAAGGAACAAGATATCATCCTCCCTTATTATTCCTCTTTGTTCTCAGCTAAGAGACACTAAAACCTTTCAATCACTTCCATAGGAGTTTCAAAATCAAACCCTAATCCTCCGATTGGTTTCACTCTATTTTGGATGCAACCGAGCTGTGTCGGTCAGTCTTCCTATAAGGTATGTTTTATCGTTGTTCCTTTGGGGATAATCTTATAATGTTTCTCCCTTCTATATTATACCATGTAATTTCCAAGATTCTAATGGGTTTTTCTTGGGGTTGGTTGATACTGTCGTACAGTGGCATCCTCTGGTGGATGTAGTTGTCGTGAGAGGAGGATTGTGACCCATTGTATGAATAAAGGACGTCAAGAACTCTTCGAGTTAGGGGATTCGTGGATTCTCTAATTGTATATTTGCAATCGTATAATTATCATGATTTAGCCCTTTGGATCACAATGAAATTGACCTAATTAAATACATGAATTGTATTAAAAGAATTGGTTGATCGCATGTTGTTGCTTTGTACTATGATAACAGTTTGCCTCATGTTTTTCTAGATAGAGTGATATCTATGATTTATTTGATTAGTTGTTCGTTATTGATGGAAATTGATAATGAACATAAAGTCAAAATTAATTTTTAATTAATTGGATAAAGATAAAGAGGCATGTAAATAAATCTGGTTGTTGTCATTATTGTAGTTGTTCTAATTTAAGGTTAATCAAGTTAAGGAAGTAAGCATGGTTATTTAATTGTGATAGCTTACTGATTAGGTCTCCCATAATTGGAACCTACAAATAAAAAATCTGTTAATTCAATATGGATTAAAGAACAGATTGTGTGAGAATTTCTTAAAGGGTTCTGAGTTACCCTCTTGATTGTTAAAGGTCCAAGAGCCCATTGATGTGATGTTGTGTTTTCTTGCTGATTGTGCTGTGTTGTGAGCCTCGATGGATATTGTGATATATGGAGGCATGGGGACTTGTGGTTCTGGCAGTGGATGACGCCTAGGGTGGTGAGATGCATCAGCTTATGCATGTGGGTGTCAAGGAGGACACCATAGATGATGGTATGGGATGGATATGATGGCTGGATGTTGGTGTTTTTGTTTGGTTGTTTATCTGATTTACTTTTCCCCACTTCTCAAGGCAGCTGTTCTTGCTTACCCTCCTTCCGAAGGAGGCGAAGACACACGGGGCATGCCACGTGCTTTCTGTGTTTAGCCTATCGAGGGAGAATGGGTATATTCTCTTGCTATAGGCTGCAAAGACTCAATGGGTAGTATATCTACTCACCGTGTTGAGCCCCCTTTGTGTTTAGTAGCATAGGATGCCTTTCTAGAATGCCTGGGAATATGGTAAAGTAATTCTGTAATAAAAGTTTGATTAAATGGTGATAATCCACAGGGATGGAGATACTGGAATTTAAAGGTGATGTGAATCTTAAAAGGAGCAGTTGATTTTGAATGTGATGCCAATTCAGTTCAATGTGGAATTTTTCACGTTTAATTAATGTTTGAAGAATTAATTAACATATATTGGAACTAATAAAATGATAATGGAGCAATCTAAAAAATCTCTTCAAATGTTTGTGTGCTTATAGGATACCTAGTCTTAGAAGAAGCAGCTTGGAGTCAGAGAGACGTTAGTTGCAGTTGTATCTAAGACTGGGTAATGCCCATAGTGTGGATGTGAGTTATATATATATTCTATAATTTTTGTGTTTCTATAAGATACTCCACCATGTCGGTAAGGGAAACTAACACCTCAGGGATTCTGAGCCCTGGGGGGTGTTTTCCCCAATATTCAGATGGGAGGTTGGATGGCCGACTTCCCCCTTTAGCCTCGCTCTCTTCTATTAGTAGATACTAGTGCCTTTGGCACAGCGGTTAGTTTTCCCCATGTATGTGTGTAGAGGGATGTAATGGCTTGTGGTTATTTCACACATATATATTTTGTATATAGTATCCTATAGACTACTATAGGTGTAACATGTATAGGTTGTGATGGCTTGAAGATCCTTACTCGGCGTATGGGCAGTGATGGCTTGAGGTATAATACCTGATGTATGATACACGTTATACAAGCTGTGGTGGCTCCCGAAAACTAAATGGTTACTTTTGGTTGTGCGAACGATGTGGTGCTTCGCCCAGGTGTCTGCAGGAAAGCCTTTGTGGTGCACGTGGTGCAGATTGTGGAGCTTAGCCCAAGTTTATATGGGCAAGCCTTTGGAGAGAGATGCACAGGACGTATGTCGTTGGGGAAAAGCGGCAAACCAGTGGGGAAGTAGTAGTGGGTTACCCCTGATATTTTTCATTATATTCTATATTCTTGTATGCATTACTTGGAGAGAGAGGCCATGGTGAGGTTGGGAACTTAGTATACCTATTTAGGTGACGAGTTAGTTTTACTTGTTGTTCACTGGGATTTAGCAAGCTTTCATTACTTTTGCACGAGAGTCTTGGGGAGGATCCTTCTGAGTATACTGTTATACTCACCCTATGTTTATATAAACTGTTTTTCAGGTCACTTGGAGTAGGTTAGAGATCAATCTGGTTACTACTAGCTTGTGGTTGGAGGAGCTGTTCGGGCTTGTGGTCGTTGTCGTTTTAATTTCTTTTGTGTACTTTTAGTTTTCCCTTTCAATTGTAGTACTTTCTCATGACATTTCATATATGTACTTGGGTTTATTTTATATTTCAGTTGGATTTGGTTGGTGTCTATCTTATCTCTCTCTTCTGCATGTGTTCTCTTAGAGGGTAATGCCTCCCAATTGTGTGTTACTATACCCTCGGTGCTAGTCGCCAACCTAGGGCCTACTGGAGGCGGGACTCGGGGGTCATTATCTCCCTTCTCACATTTCTGGCATAGGAGGGGTACACTTTGTGGGGAGGGGGTTGTGACAAAAACATTCTTTAGGAAAATATCCTTTTCATTTTGAACATCACTTTTAAAAACATAAAATATTTTGAAAATCCTATTCATTGAAAATCACTATTAAAAACTAAGAATTTCAAGAATATTAGGGAAAAAATTCTTTAAAAATAGCCTTATAATCTTGAAAAGTAATATTCAAATAAATGATGTTCATTTTAGTGTGTAATGCTATATATGTCGTACAAGTTAAAAATAATGTTTCTTTTTCACTGTAATAAGGTTATAAAAGTTTCTTGTTAAGAAAATGAAAAGAATATTCATTTGAAAATATTTTTTAAAAATAAAAAAAGGGTAAAAAATTATTTATTAAATCATTTTGAAAGTGTAAAAAATATTTTTGAAAATTTTTTTAGAAAAAATGTTTTTGGAAAAAACAGATTTATGACCAATGAGATAAATGAATCAGTTTTTCTGAAAAAATAATTATAAATTATTTTAAGTACCAAAGAGTGGAATAATGGAACTATTACATGAAAAAAATCATTAATAACTAGTGTATAAGAAAATGAAATAGTTTTATTAGACACTGATTAAATCATTTCCTTCAACTAAAATTCAAGAATAAACAACCTCAATTAGAATGATATTGTGAAATAAACCCTTACAATGATTATAACATTGAATTGAGAATCAATCAATGAATTTATTATGTGTATAAACTATAAATCCAAAAAAAAGTAAAAATACAGTATAATATAATCAAAATTCATTATACACATAATCTTTGAATATAAAAGATAATGAATAAGTAATATAACCCAATAAAAATAAATTGAGTTGTGAAATTATGTACCACTTGGTAACCCTTAATTCAAATACACTTAGAAAAAATAATTTAAATTTAAACTTAAAATACAATAAATAATGATTTATTAATGATATTATACATCAAATGGGTATTATATATTCCATATAAAATAAACTAGGTGTATAACATTACAATATGCCTCAATGAAATTAAATTGATATGAAATCCCTTACTTCACACTTCCTTTTAGTTGAACATGATTTATCCTCCTATAAGGTGGTTTTAAAAATGTTATTAACATATATCAGAACCATATTAATATTTATAATTTCATATATTATCCTTTTATAATATTTTATCACCCTTTTTTAATAATCATTCATTATTTTCATTGTTTCAGGTGTTAATTATCTTATTTTCACATGCATATTTCATCATGAAAGATCCTCTTCTTGAACGTATTATATTTTTATATCATTTAAAAAATAATAATAATGATATAATTATCATATTTATAAATTAATCATTCTTTTAACAACAATAATCAAATTCATTTATATAAAATTAATTTTGTTATAATCATGGAGATGGTAGGTCGTATGTTAACATGAGTAACATTTTCATTTTTCAATGATCGTTGTGGAAATGAGGAATGTAATATTTTATCTTTCCATAATGATTATAATATCCTATGTAGAGTATTATTTATTTAAATATACTTATATATATCATCCATGGGGTGTGGTTATTAAAAGAGAGTCACATCATTTCGTGAAGGCAGTATTACACATGTATACGAATGTTGTTATCATTTTTCATTGAGTAAAAAATGTAACAAAAGAAAATTATATAAATGTATATATATATTAACTTTTTATAATGATAAATTTTTCATGAATATAATAAATATTCAATGTGTATCACATATATTAATTAACTATGTCCTTAATACATTCCATGTAAAGCGTTAGTGAAAAACAAATCACATCACTTCACGACATAGTAGTTCGTCGTACACACGAGCAACGTTATCACATACCCTATGAATTGAAAAGTAAAATGATTCATATGATATAATGAATATATAGGTGTAATTATTTTATGAAAAAGTATATATATTTTTTATATCCATCATCATAAACAACCGTGAAAAGTGGTAATGGAAAAATGAACGATATTGGTTCGCAAGGCGGTAGTCCTCCATACACACGAACGATGATTTTTTAACCCATTTGATTGAAGTACATATGGTTGGGAGTAATTAGAATATTATAAAAACATAAAAATATCTATAAGATACTTATTTTATTATATCATCTTGTTTTGATAATAATTTAAGGAGGTGGATAAATAAATAAAATAAAATCGCTCGTTAAAGAAAATTACCTCTTCTTTGGGGATCCTACTTAGGTTTGAACTAGAGGCATTCCTAGGATTGTTTTATTCAAAAAATAAGCATTATAGGATTATATTAGCTAATGTTTTAAGTTATTTGGGTAGTTATTGTCCAAAATAAATAGGTTTGAAGGTGTTAATAAGGGAGGAAAGGGTGTGTCCTTTTATAAGTGAGGTGAGTGGTACACTTGTAATTTTTTGAAAAGATTCAATCATACCCATGTTTTTATCTAGAAAAAAGCCTAAAAAATGATAAATTATTTAAAATAGAATATTTAAGGCCGAAATATGGTCATAAAATATATTTTATAAAATCTTTTAAGTCAATTTAATACTTATCTTTCTAGTTTAACCCCCAGTAAATCAATTTTTACCTTAACCAGGGTAATTGATTTTTACTTTTTTAAATATTCATTTTGTTAAAAAATTAATTTGACCTTATGAGACATTATAAATTATAATTATTCCAAACACTTAATAAATGTTTCTAAATTCAATTCATATAAGTGGTAAATTTTAATTTCAAAGTTATCTGGCGGACACGACGAGAGAGAGGGTTTTTAAAGAGAAAACGTTCAAAAGTTTACAAAGTTTTTATATCAAAATTAAATATGAAAATGATTCCAATGACCAAAATTATATTAATTGATATATAATTGAACTAATTTTACTTTAAAATGAATTTATTGTATTTTTTAATATTAAAAATAATTTAGATTAAAGTATCGTTTTCAATTAAAAATCATAATTTTTCAATATTCATCAAAAAATGTAACTTTTCAGAAATATCCCAAAAAATAACCCTAAGATAATTTTAGTATCATGATTTAAAAAATGAAGTTTATTTTTTAAAAAAAAAATTCTAAAAGTGGTAAAAAAATTATTCTAAATTGTGTGTGCAAAGATCGATTAAACTGTCTTTTAGAAAGAATGTTGTTTCTTAGAAAAAATATTTTTTCTTTTAAATGATTCATATTTTATTTATAATAAATAGATAAATAATAGACATATGTAAAATATATATTTTCATAATTTATTTAATTCTATTCATGTCTTTCATTCCAACAGTAATGTAATAACTATCACGTTAAATAATAATATTAATAGTATACTGTTGTTCGGTAAAACTCGATCTTGTAGGTAACATAAGTTATCAAAGAAACTCATTATTGTGTGTAATTAAAGATAAACATAGTGTTTTTAAAATTTTAAGCTATCAAAAATATTTAATTTATAAAAAAGTAAATATATTTTAAAGTCTCGAAGTGTTATATGTTCTTCTAAATTTGGTGTTGTGTGTCACATATGGTGTCAAATACAATGTTCTTATTTTAGACTTTCGATGTGTTACATTATTCAAAAAAAATTAATTTAAGGATATAAATACACTACCTATAGTATCCCATAGATGGAAGTTAATTTATTAAATTATCACCTGATAAAAATGATCGAATCCTAAAGGACGGAGTAGTTTAGTAGTCTTAGTAAACTAGATACATACTTGAATCTCACATTACATTTGAAAACATAAAATACAAAACAAATTGAGATTAAATGTTATGTATCCTTGAACGCATTAAAATATTCCTTATTCATATCATGGGTAACGGAAACAAAATACGGGTGATGTCAGATTATTGATAAGGGTTACATGCAATAGAATTTATCATCAAGTAAATAAAACATGAATAATATGGATGAGATAATAATAAAATATGTTTCATTAATAATACTATAAAAGTGGAGACTAAATCCATGGATAAAAAACAACATAAATAATGACATGTATAAAAAGAACTAGTTTCATTATGATTGAATTCATAATTTCAAACAACATAAACTTTCCATAAAAACCTCATTCCAAGAAATAATACATAAATGGGTAAGGACTAGGCCAAATACTCAAACAATTTTATCTCATGAGACCTACCAATGCATAAAGGGGATATATCAGGCTTTACCCATCACTTATTAAGTCCAATTCACTCATCATATGAACGGGGTGAAATATAATCAAAATAAACATTCTAATTTAAAAACTAGCATACAAAATGTTAATAATTTACCCAAGAAATAAATATAAACATAAACCATACAAAGTAATAAATTTAATGGTATAAAAATATTAAATTTCTAGTAAATAATAATACTCATCAAATAATGTTTACAAATATGAATATACATTAAAAATATCACTAGAAAATATATTGAGGAAAATACCATTTTCACTTTAAAATCACTTAATTAAAGTCTAAAGTACATCCAAAATATTGACTAAAACATTTTATATTAAAATATACTTATAAACATATAAATAAATCATCCAATTAATGAGTTTTAATAATGGAAATTAATTCTCTACATGTCATAAAAAACATTCTTTTTCACACTATTGTAAAAAGGTCAAAATGCACCTTCTTTATAAAATAAAAAAAATATTAATTTTATAATATTTTTTAAAAAGTAAAACCTGGATAGAAATTTCTTTAATAATTCATTTTTATAATAACAAAAACTCCTTTTAAAACATTTTATGTAAAATTTGGGGGTGGAAGATAAATATTCCTGACCAAGTAGAAAAAAATTATGGTTTTCCTTAAAAACATTATTTTTGTATCTTGAGTAATTAAAGAGAGGAAATTGAAAAGAAAACTTATAATTTAAAGGAACAACCAGAGGAGAATAAAATATATTGGGTTTAATATAGAAATATTAAATAATTCCTTGAGCAGATACTTAAACACAAACAATCAAAAATAATAATGATGATATTGTGAACTAAACTATTACCGCTTTGGTAGCTTTAGAATCCAAGAACCCATGAAATAAATAACATTAAATGAAACATTAAATACTATGAAAATAAATAGACTCATTATATAAAATATCTAAGGGGAAGTATATACATATCATAAAATAATATAGGTGTATAACATAACTGATGTCCTAAAGAAAACAATTTGAGATGAATACCCCAATCAATGATCATAAGGTTGAAGTTCCAATTAATCAATAAAGTGATTATATATAAAAAATGTAAATAAAAAAAATAGTACAACATAAATAAAAAAGTTCATTTCACACATAATCTTGACATAGCATAATTAATGAAGAAGTGATATAACCAAATAAAATAAAAATTGAGTTATGAAACACTTACTACTTAGTAACATTCAAGTCAAATACAATTGGATAAAATAAATTCAATATAAATATAAAATACCATGAATTATTAAGGATTAATTATATAACATGTTAAAGTATTATTATATACACCATATAAATAAATTAGGTTTATAATAATAAAATATGACTCAATGAAGGAAAATTTAGATGAAATCTCTTACCTTAGGTCTGACTCACCATGTACATTATTTAACTTCCAGAATAATAAAGTTATGTTAATTAGTTACTTTATTAAGAACCTTTTTCATGTTTATTATTCCTTATATTCTATTTAATACCATGTAATATTTAATTTCTTAATCAATTAAGTCCATGTCATATTTTTTTACGATATTCAGTTCATATATCTAAAATGAATTTGGAAATATAAATATGGTAAAATATGTCATTAATCCATTATATTCAGAATTATAATCATGAAATAATTATCATTTTTAAACATAAATTATACTTTATAAACCAACCATGAATTATGGTAATGAAAATTGAACTACATTATAATAATGGAAAAAGAAAGTCGTACATACGCATGACTAATATTTCAATTTTTCAATGATCATGATGAAAGGAACATAAGTTTTATTTTATATTTATATAATTATCATTATAACATATATATAATATTATTTATTTAAATACACTAATATATATCATTCATTTAATGCGGTGATAAAAAACAAATCGCGTTACTTTATGGGGGTGGTAGTCCACACATACGCATGAATGATGTTATCATTTTTAGTGAGTGGAAAGGTAAGAAAATATGTGATATATTAATTTTAAAAAATTATAAATATTTAATGATTATAATATATATTCATTAAATCCATAATTATAAAAAAAAATTAATAGGTGATGATGGAAAACGAATTGCATCGGTTTGTGATGCGGTAGTTAATCACACACATGAATGATGGTTTTATTTCCTATTCAATAGAAGATGAGATGGATGTAGGTTATTAAATTATCATAAAAAATAACAATATATGAGATATACTGATTTTATTATATCATTATGGTTTAATATCATTTTAAGGAGTTGTAATAATAAATAAAACAAAACACTAGATTAAGAATGATACCTCTTCTATAGAGAACCTCTTCAGGTATACACCAAAATCCTTTATAGGAGGGTCTTATAATAAAAAAATGACTTTATGAAATGGTAAGGTAAGTAAGGAATGTATTTTTTTAGGCACTTAACTATATTTCCTTTTAATTTTTAAGAAAATAGGTGAGTAGTTTCCCTTTTATAAGAGAGGGGAGGTCACTCTTTAAATTTCTTAAAGTATTAAATTAATACAAATTAATTTTCATATTAAATAGATCTAGATTTATAATATTTGAATATAAGATACTTTTGGGTCAAAATTATCCTATACAATAAAATTTGGACAATTTTAATTGAAGTATTCACCTTTATCTTTTTATTTAAACTTGTTTTACCTCTTCTTGACAATTACCATAGTATTAAAGATTTTTCTATTTTGGGGTCAGGAAAGTTAATATAAAATAAAAAATGTCCTATAAATGAAACATGTTCAATATTATTAACCATATCCCATTTAATTTTCAAAATAAAATATTTTTTGGAATTTTAAATCATTTAATAAAACATTATTTGATAGAAAATCATTAATTTCGATTTTGAAACTATTCATTCAATTTGATTTTAAAAACTTCAAAATAAATATGGAATTTGAATATATAACTTTTACACTTCCCTAAATTTTTATATTTATATAAAATAATTTTGAATACAACAATTAATTCAAATTATATAACTTTTAATATTTTTAAAATCATTCTTTTAATTTTAGTTAAATAATTATTGTTTCAATGTTGCGTAAGCATTTAAGGTAATTATTTCATCACTGAAAATTTAAAATAAATTATAATTTTAAATAAAATGAATTTTTCATTAAAATTAATATTTATAACCCAAAATAACTCCTTTATATCCCTATATTAACACATAAGATATTTTTAAAAGTAAAATATTGGCATTTTGTTCTTTTTTTTACTTTGACTTTTATAATGGTCACAATCATGGAAATATGGATTCAAAATGAGACATTTAATAACTTATATGATATGGTTTAAAAATATGGGCATAAAATATAAATTATATAAGTTTTTATTCCATTATAGTCCTTATCTATTTAGTTTAAACCCCAATAAACATGTTTTACACTTAACCGTGGTAACATATTTTTATTATTTTTAGTATTCATTATGACCAAAAATTAAGTTTACCTTATTAAAAAATATTAATTATTTTGATAAAAAATATTGAATCTATTTTATAAAATTCAATTCATATAAGTTTCATAATGAAATTTAAAAATGAACCTGCAAGTGTGATGAAAATCAGTTTTCTGAAAAAATGTATTTTTAAGGAAACGATGATTTTATATTAACTATATGACTTGTAATACTCATTATATGAATTTCTATTCATATATAGATATATATAATAAATAAATTTTATTCAAATAATTTCTCATTATTTTTTATTTTAATTAATTAAAATGGATAAAATTTAAGCACTTAAAAACAGTTTTTAGAAAACTATGTGTTTAAGCATGAAAAACAATTTATACCAAAATCGTGAAAATTGATGATTCAAATTAAATTAATTAGATAATTATTAATCAAATGGTATAACTTTAATACCATATCTAAAATATAATTATACTTTTAAATTACCTTATTTAATGAAAATAAATCACATAATTTGAAAAAAGTGGTAATCTTAACTGTTCACTAAAAAATAAAACTTTTCAAAAAAACAAAAAAAAAATCCATAAGATAATTTTAATATGATGTATTAAAAAAAATTAATTTTATAAAATAAATTTTATAAAAGTGTAAAAATAAATTATATTGTTTTCTCACAAAAATTAGTTAAAACCATTTTTGAAGAAAATGTATTTTTGATGGATAAATTGAATTTACTAAAAAAATGAGTGATTATTGACAAAGAATTTATCAATACATTTATATTGAGTAGAAATTTCATATATATTTCATAATTTATTTAATTTTATTCCTTACCACCAATTTAATGGATAATTTATAACAATCATATTTAAATAATATATTTTTTGTGTCGTTTAAGCTTGGTGTTGTGTGTTGTATATGCTCGCGAACGCAATGTTCTTATTTTAAAATATTGAGGTGTCTTAAAATACACCATGATTAAAATAGATTTCAAATATAAACTATTTCACCAATAATTATACATTATTATTAAATATAAAATTTAATGAATTCCATAATTCATCCAAAAAAATTACTTTAAAATATTTTAAAGTCATTTACTTGTATTATCTACTGCTTACAAAAACATTGTGTTAGTGTTGCGTAAGGGTTTAAGGTAATTATACTATCAATAAAAATTAAAAATAAATTAACATAATAAAAATAACTTATTTATGTTCAAAATAAAATTTTCTATTTTTTCATAACATCTTGTTATCCTAATGGAAACATATGAGAGATATTTAAAGAAAGAGAGTGACATTTTTTTAATTATTCTTTACTAAAAATAATATAATGGTTTTAATCAAAGGAAAGTGGTAATAAATTTTAAAATTATAGAATATGGGATGTTTATGGTCAAAAACACTCATCTAATAAAATAAATATAAGTTTTATACAGTTTTTTAGACCTTATCTCTTAGTTTTAACTCTATTTTAACCGCCTTACCCTTACCGTGCTGACAGCATTTTTACCAAGATTAATATTGATAAGGACCAAAAATAAAATGGTAATATTTAAAGAATATTAAACCTCATAATTCCAAAAATTGAATAAATTTTTCATCATTCAATTTATAGAATTCAAAAAAATTCAATTTTAATATAAATGTGTAAAGTGCAAGGAAAAGTTCTTTTAGAAATATGCATTTATAATCCTAAAATGAGATTTTACCAAAACTAAACATTATTATAATTAATTTTTAATTAATTTTATTATATATAATTAAAGGATAATTATTTTACATTAATTAAAAATACATAACATAATTGAAATTTTAAATTAATTTATTCAATGAAAATGAATGATAGTTTTCAAAAAAATCGGCATTTTTTCACAATTAACTCAAAAATAAAAAAAATTGAAAAATATAAAAAATTTAACATTAAAATATTATTACATAATGATTTAAAAAATTATATCCACTTTTTCAATTAAATTTTCTAAAATTTTCATAAATTAATTATAATATGAATGCACAAAATGTCATAAAACACATTTTTAAAGAAAATGTATTTTGAAGAATAAAATGAATTTCTCCTCATTCCTTTCCTAATAAAGACAATTAAATTTATTTTAATTATATATATTAGATATATAATATACTAATTTAATTATAATCATTTATAAATATTTATTAATTTAATCTATTAAGATAAAAATACATTTCCCTCATACAAATATATTTAAGAAAAATATATCTTTTAACTGCATAAGATTTTAACTTTATTTTTAACCAATTGATAATAAATGTATGATTGATTATTAATTTTAATAAGGAAAAGTTTCCAAATATATCTCATAATATGGTTATTTTTAGTCGTACCCATCAGCCCAATGCCTAGGTTATAATGACTATATTTAAATAATAATATTTTTACAAGATATCATAGTTTATTTAAGCTCGTTATTACATGTGGTACACACTATCAAATATAGGATTATTTAGGGAGAATAATATATTGAAATATTGTGGTTTTATGTCACTTTTTATAAAAAAAAAACTAGTGATACCACATTAATTTCAAGTGCCTCAATACTTTAAAGATCTTCCTCAATCATAGATAAGTCTTAACAAGATTCGAAAATTCATCACTAAATACCCCTAGATTGTAACATCATATTCCTTAAAATATTCTTAAATTTTTAGATTTTGTTTATGGTGAATACCATTTCCTTGAAATTAACTTTGGGTATCTTGTAGACATGATCAGTTGATACTAATTGTTAGAACTTAAATAAATAAACATGAAATTAAATCATGTGGTTTCTTCCAATCTATACTCTTTTTTAGTGGTCTAATTCTACTAAAATCATTTAATTATTTCACTTATTACACCTAAAATTCATAATTATACCACTGGTTTTCTAAGTTATGTCTTTGAAACCTTTTCTTCTCCCCATTTAGGCCCTCTTATAGAAAATTTTCTGACCCAATATGGACCTTCGACTCTATATAAAAATTCCAGATCCAATTTTTAGGATCAAACTAGTTTCTTATAACCTTTAGTTGATTAAGGTTTGTAATTGTTACTATTATACAATTTTAAAACCAAATGGGACATGAAATACCTATTGCTCCACTAGTTTGATGCTTTTTTCATCTTTAAATTAGATCTATTTTTAACTATAAAATAATTTCTTTGTGACCATTACTATACAAGGGATCGTATCTCCCCCTGAATTTCTACACCTCTTAAAAACTATATATAATCATTTAAAGTATATAAAGAGATTGTCACCTTAATATATCCTCAAGTTGATGAATTTTGATGTTCAAGTTAGGCTAACTCTTTATATTTACACTTTTCTTTTCCCTTTATTAGATTTAGGTAAAGTAATTTCAACACCTCATCAACCTCATCCTCTTCATCTTTCCCATCTTTTATATCCATATTCTACAACCCCTTATTGATGGATCTTCCATGTGTGATTCCACTAACATGAAATTCTTCTTAGATATGATATTTCTTTTTCTTCTTTAGTATGAGATTTTATTTAACTATGAAACAAATTCCCCTACGGTATGCCTCCTCTTATGATGCAAATTTGGTTGATATTTCTTATATATTCCTTTTACATTGGAGGATATTTCCACTAATATTAATCTCTTGAGTTATATTGGTTTTTGTGAGACCACTTAGGCATACCTCTTGAAGGTTATGAGATCCATCTCATATTTATCCTTCCTTATTGGATCCTTCTTCTTATGTTCTTCCACCTTTCTCACATCTATAAAATCTTACTAATTATTCTTCATCCTCTATATTTACTTACTTTATTTATATGAGCTACATTGTGAGTAACTATATTTTACTACTTGATTCACCCTTTTTTTTGTTCCATGAGCATCACCAAAACCATAAATTTGTTTTCAAATATATCAGGCTTATTCCTTGGATAAACCATCTCCTTTTATGATACAAGAGGTAAGGTTTTCATTATGACTATCCTTTCCTTATTCATGTTGTAATGTATTTAGAAATGGCCATCATCTAAACAAAAAAACATCTTCTATAGAATCCATATCTTATGTGGTCTTTTCTTGTATGGGATGTTAGGGAATAATATTTTCTTTCTTCATTACGATTTTGGGCTTCGAAACACATGAAAATAATGTTACCAAATCTTACATAATAGTATCACCTTTTAGTTGCCTTCCTTTTGGATTCACTTTTCTCAAAATTTTAAGGAAAGTATTATTTTCTCAAAAATTCCATAGTTGAATCATTTATTTTATTTAAATATTTCAGTTCTATATTATTTAGGGATGTATTTTTTGAGTTTGTAATAGAGGGGAACTTCACCTTCTCTTTTACCTTTAGAGAACTGAGCTTTGTCTCTAAATTTTTGATATTTTTATCTTTCTTTATAAGATGCCTAGCCAAAGTTTTTATATTTGAGGCAGCTTTTATTTTTTATTTTCTTCTCTCTTCAAGTTGTTCTTTGAGAACCATATAACTTTACTTAAACTCCTTTTATGTGTCCATTTTATTTCTAATTTCTTCTGAATTATCTTCAAGAAAATAACTTTTATCTTTAATTTTTTTTATATTATTAATATAAAACTCCAAGTCCATCTCTTTTATTTTTTGTATTTTTTTCAAGGATATATCATCTATAAAGGAAATATACACTTCGTGCATGATTTCCAATTGATCCATCCTTTTGTTTATATATTGGATTTCATATTGGATTCTGAATGAACACTCCTAAGATTTGACACTTGATTTTGTTTCCACTTCTTCACCAAATTCACATATCCTTTTAAACTCTAGGATGGGTTCTGAACTTTCTAATTCATAATATTTCTCTATAGTAGGGTTAAAATTAGCTATAATAAAAAAATTATAATTATTTTCCTTGGTATTAGAGTTCATCCTCTTCATGGAATTATTCTTATTAGTTCTGTTTGACATGAGGTATTCCTCACCAACTTTATTCACAGGTTTTTTTACAATCCATTCCATACAATTCTCCATGTTTTATCCACATATATTTGGAAAAATTATAGTGATACATTTTCTTAAACACATATCCATTTAAATTATATACATTTTTTATGGTCAATAAGATATTTTTTTATTTTCTTCTTGAGGTTTTAAAGATGTAATTATTGTTTCATAAGGAAATTTTCTTAGGTTGTCATCCAATAATCCAATTTTTGAATGAATTCTTCGAATATATCCCTAACATATTGTTTTGGTGGTTGAGAAGGTGGTTGTTTTCGAGAATTTAATTTTTTATAAGGATGAATTTGTTGAGGTTGATGGGGTGGTAATTATTGAAAAGTATTTTGACAATGTGGATAAGGTGGGTATCCATGTGGTCAGTGGTTTTGGTTAAATTTTTTAGCTCCTTATTGTTTATTTTAACTTAGATTTAGTTGAGGTTGAAGATTCACTAGCCTCCTTGTACTATAGAAACTTTGGTTCTTTTGAGGAGATAGTTTTTTTATTATGTAGTTACAATCAAGTGTTTGGTTTTATTATAATCCATCCCATAATTATTAGTATACATGAGGATACCCACATGTTTCACTAAATTGAACCTAGAGTGTTGGTACTTATGGTAATAGTTTTTGTGATTGAGTAGGTTCCACTAGAAACTATAACTTTTTTAACTTCTTTGTCAACACTTTCTCTTGGTTTTCCAAACAAGTGGTCTGATCCACTTGATTATTTATCCTTCTTTTATCTTGCTTTTAGAAATACTGTCATTATGAGATATTTCATCAAGAAGGTCTCATCTGACCTTAGGAGTCTTCATCACTGGTCCATCATTGGCTAAATCGTTGACCATGATTCAAGTTGGGTTATAAACCATAGTAAAATGTCTTCATTTAAAGCCAAAAATAAAGTCCTTAATTTGGTATTTTTCTAAAAAACTCTTTAAATTTATCATATTCTTCAAATGACGATTCTCTATCAAGTTGATCAAATTTTTTATATCACTTCATAGATTCCATGTTCTCACTAGTTGAAATTACTTATCTAAAAAATTACTTTTTAGCCTATCCCAAGTTATAATAGACCCCTATAGTTAAATATTTATCTATTCATTGGTCTATTATTAGAGTCATAATAGTAATACTCTCAAATAAATGGAATGTAAAGATATTTTATTATGTATAAAGGTGTTTCATATTTCTAAGAAATTTTAAAGGTGGATGCATGGATCTTCACTTTGTATTCCCCTAAATTACCTCATGTTATAAATCATCTAGATGAGGTGTAGATTTATCTCAAAATTGTTCACTTTAATATGATAATCAATAATGATCAGGTTATCCTCATAGATGGATAGTAAACCATAATCCAGAATGGTTCTAGATTAGGTCACTTATTATGATCTGACTTATGGGTTTTCATTAAATAATAGGTCATTAAATCCATATTGTACAATTGGATTTTCATTCTCTTCTATAATGTAATATCAAAACAGAAATATTAACAACTCAATCTTAAAGTTGTACTCAAGTGGTTCTCAAGAATCAACACTCCATGACTAAGTAATTGGTATTTTTATCCTGCATCGATATTCGAGAAAAGAAAGAAAAAAAACACCCCTTCCATATAAAAATAAAAAGACATAAATGAGTTCATAGTATAATGAGTAAATCAAAATTTATTAAACCCTTAAGGTTATCAAGCCTCTCCATCAATAGTTCCAAAAACTTGACAGACCCCACTGGCATCGTTACTTCTGACGTGCTACTAAATTTTAGAATTAAAAAAATTCTTAATACTTCTCTGATCTTATTAAGTGTATAGTAGTGTGATTCAAAGGATTATATCATGAGAAATAAGTGTAATTACCAATATCTTATATGCTTATTGTTAACATAATTTTTTTACCCAAAAGAGTGGATAGAACAAATGTAAAACACAATTTCACTATGATTAAAATAATTTTATTAAAATAGGGGAATATAAAAAATCTCTAAGGATATTCCCCAGAGGATGTCACCTTTATCACTTAGGAATTAGTTTAATTAATTGGTTGTGAAGTCATTCTAAATTTACCAACTCATTATGGTCAAGTTCATTGATTCTACCTAGATTGATCTAAATATATTTATTAGAGAAGTATATCAATATATGTTCATTAAGCTCAATATTTAGATCAAGTTACCAATCCAAGCCACTTTTAATAACTTAATTTTCTCATTTTCCTTAGGTTTCCCCCATCACATGTCTTTTGGACTAAGAAATATGAAGGAATAATACGATTTTAAAGTTTAAAGGAAATTTATAATCAAAACAACTATCTCGTGAATGAAATTAATAAATAATTTATATAATAATCCATTCACTTCTAATCCCTCGCCCCTTTAGTGAATTATCCATAAAAAGTATAAGATAAACCCATCAAATGCTATTCAACCATCTTAAGAAGTAAGTTATGGAATAAAACAATGAGACAAAAGAAAATAATAGTTATTAAACAAAGTAATTACTTGAACTAATGGTTCAATGAGCATAAGTAAATTTATATAATTTAAAGAAGTATAAAATAAATTAAAGATACTAAGAAAATTTAAAGCCATTTAAAAAAATCCCATAAAATTTGATGAAATATTAAATTTATAGACCAACATCCACCATATCATAGAGGCTCCTAAAACAGTTGTTGTGGAGTTTCAATTGAAAATATCATGATAATTATATAGCCATGACTTTCAAAAATAGTCCAAACTTATTATTTAAAGTCTAAAATTTCCATTGAAACAAGCATGGTGGATAGGTTCTTCTCATAGTGAATAAAAATCTCTAGTTTCCAGAAGATAAGATAGTAATCCTAAATTTGAACATCCATATTTGAATTTGACATCTAGTCTTTGGAAATAGTATGAGAGAGATCATTGGGGGATATATTGTGTCATGGTACTCATAGTGCTATGGTTGGATCATACCCAGGCATAGTCCCTAGAATATCTTTTTATATCCTTGGAAATGTCTCCTATAACTGTCATACTCTTGGTGTGGAGTTCCCCATGATGAAATTTGAAAATCCTTATGAATATGGTTTAGATCCTCTATGGATTGTATAAGTTTACACTACCTGTTTCACTTTATCAACTACTCCATGAGTGTTTTAGTCTCCTCTTTCCCTTCCCATGATTAATCAAACATAAGCCCATAAATCTATGCATTGTTCTTATGCAAGGCTTTACTACTTCAATCTATCTTAACATGATACAAGATCTACCTCATTTAATCTAACTTGAATCCAAATTTATTCAATTCAATCTAACAATATATTCACAAACTTATATATCACCTTTTGCATCCAAGCCACTGTACATGTTAATTGTACATATATGGTCCCCTTAGAATAATCTCCAAAATAGGGTTGGCTTTGGAATAGATCTCTTTGTGTCACTTCATCATCATTTCCATGGATTTTTTATCCCAACTCTACACAATGTTTAGATTCCACTTTGCCCTATTAATTAAAATAATTTAATTTAGTTATATTTTAAAAACCTGGGAAATTTTTAAGGAAAACCCAATAATAAATTACAATTAACATAATTTTACTATGAAAACTCAATGAAAAAGCATAAATGAAAATGACATATCAGAAGTTGAGATGAGTTTTATATGGATATGACTGAAGTTTTTTTTCAATTTTGTGACGTGTTTGTGATTTTTTGGTGGTGAGATTCCTATTTAGAGGTATGTTGCAAGGAGTTGGTTTTCAAGATTTTTTGTTTCTCCTAGGTTTCATTACAAGAAAATCTCACATCTAGAATGGATTTTTCCATCCCTAGTTATTAAAAATACATACTGAATTAGAATATGGGATGGATATTCATCCAAGAAATATTTTCCCAGAAAATTTTGTGAGTGATAATATTATTTAGGATGGATATTATCTATTCAAAATAAATTATGATAGAAAAATGGTATTTTTGAGAGATTTTATACAACCCAAATAAAATATGATGAAAAAAATTAATATTTTGGATGGATTAATATTCATGCCATATACTAATTTTGTTATAAATTATTAATATATTTATTTTACACCACCACCCTCCCCCTGGCCCACCCCATCCTTAGTCCAAGAAACCCCATCAACACATACACTTGTTTGCCTACTGAAAACCCCACTCTTTATGTCCCATAGATTGTGCCTACTCGGATCTCCACATTATGTTGCAACCCACACCTACTCGTGTCGGTGCATCCTACCACAACCTATGCCCATGCTCACCATGTCTTTTGAACCATTGAAACCCATGCCTCTACCTATCATCCCACACAACCCACCAACCATTAATAGAGAAAAATATGGGATGGGTATTCATCCAAGAATGATTTTCCTAGAAAATTTCCTTGTTGATAATATTTTTTTGATGGAAATTATCTGTCCTAAAAAAAATGGGATAAAAAAATGGTATTTTCTATGGATTTTATCCATCCCAAACAAATTTTCAGGAAAAAATAGTATTTGGGATGGATTAATATCCATTCCAAATGATAATTTTTTCATAAATTATTAATATATTTATTTTACACCACCCTCATCCCACTTCTACCTTAGTCTATGCAACCTCGTCCATGTGTGCGCCTGTCTGCCCATCATAACCCCCACTCTTCGTGTCCCACATACCACACCCACTCGCATCCCCACATTCCACCATAACACACCCCTATTTTCATCATTGTGTCTTTCCTCAAACAATGACCCTGCATGCCATGTCTTATGCATCACTTTAACCCACGCCTCTGTTTGTCGTCCTGCACAACCCACCACCCATTAACATAGAAAAATATGCATGCCTTGGGATTTGAACTTTGGTCGCGTACGTGTGAATAAGGCACTCTAGCCACTAGTTTGGGTACCTATTTCTATCATTAAAATATATTAATACACATTAATATATATTATAATTTATATCTATGTATTTAATAATAAAAAAATATAATGTTATAAATTATAATATTAATAATAAAAATATAAATTATATATATATATATATATAAATTATATAACATAAAAATATAGTTTACTTATAGAATTATATAAATATAAAAAGTAGACATATAAATATATAGACACACAAAAATGTACACATGAAGCATGCATTTATTGTGTTGTCATAGAAATATATATATTTATATTTATTTATTTATTTATTTATTTATTTATTTATTTATTTATTTATTTATTTATTTATAACATAGTTATATAAATATTGACAAACACGCATATTTGTATAAATATATTATAAATATGTGTGTGTGTGTTTACTTTTAACATAGTTATATATTTTTATAAATATAAATGGAATTAAATTATTATTATTATTATTATCATCATAAATATTTATAAATATATAAATTTACATAAATAACTATATAACTGATATTTAAAAAAATAAACATAATATTAAATATTTATATAATATATTTTTTTTACATATGAGTGAAAATTTATATATTATATAAATATATAATAATATACATTTATATAAATATATATAGTTTTTTATTAATAGGTATTTACATAAAAAATAATATATATAATTATGAATTTAAAATATGTATATATATCTATATTATTTAATTCTGATATATATATATTTATATATATATATATTATAAAAATATAACTATAATGTAATTTAAAATTTATAATTATAATTAATATACATTTATTAAAATATATATAGACACCCCCCCACACACACATATATATATTATTAATTACATTTATTAATATATAAATGTTTATAAAATATATATTTATATTTATTATAAAGTATATACTTAACTATATATGTAAATAAATATATATTTTATCTTAATTTTAAAAATTCATATAGAGGGAGAGGGAGAGAGAGAGAGAGTTATCAAGGATTAATTTAATTTTATCCCAGATAACGCATGTGTGCTCCAACTTATCTGGGGTTGATTATCTAGGATGAAATTAAATCCTTCCCAGATAAAAATTGAGTCAAATCCATTCTAAGTTTTACGGAAGGGATTTAAGTCTGTCATGTGTATATATGGGATTACTCATTGGGGATGGATATAAAATTTTTCCCAGAAAAATATGTATTTTATTTTGGATGAATATCATATTTGTCTCATATGTATCTCCCTAGATATAAGATTTACATGTAGTGTCTTTTATTGATTCTCAAGAATGAGAATCGTTTGATAGGTATCAAATGTAAATGAACAAACTTCTCCAGATCCTCTATTTTGTGGTTTCGAGGTGTTTGAGAGTGATTTAAAGGTTAATGGAGACGGAGAAGAGGATTTATATATGAAATTTCAGTTGTTATCACAAATAATGTAATGATATGAAGTATTTCACCATAATATATTATCTTATGGAGTTAAAGTAGAACAATTGGCTGGGTTTGGTTATTTCATCATGGTTTTTGATGTTTCAGTGTGAGGGTTGTGTTGTGTTGTGAATTTATTCAATGATTTCTCAGGTTTCCATTTTTTAATGTGATTTTTCATTTTATGGTGGTTTTCACATGATTTTTTTATGTGGATTTCAAAATTAAAAGAGGGAATCAATTGTGGATATCGAAAGAGGTTGAGAGTTTCCCTGTGATTTTTAGAGGGTCACCCATTATAGTGTGACAAGGGGTGTTTCACTATCATCACCCTTGGTTACACTGATTTAGAATGGTTGTTTAATATGTTTAAAAGGTATAGATATGGTAGACATATTCCTTGGTTTTTAGAGGTTTAGTTGACCCAAACTCGTTGCATTGTGAGGCTAAGAGTCACATCATGATTTTGACTTCCCAAACTTTTGTAAAAAATTCAAGTTGATTCTCAAACTTCTTTAAGTTTAATTCATTATCCATTGATACTTGGTGACTCTAAGGCTTTCTTGGAAACCATATAACATTATTTTATGTATTTTTTGATCATTTTCTTCTCTTTATGTCGAAATTCATCAAATAGGATAATTATTCCTTATTTTTTCTTCTTTCTTCTTATTTTTTTTCTTGTTTTACTTGTTCTCCTTTATTTATTATGTCATTAAGGGTGTTTTGGTCATTATTGAGGTGTTTATTTTATGGTAATCTATGTTTTATAGGGTTAGTAGAAGATATATGTGTTTTTTAATCATTGGTATCCTTTATTTATAATTTTTTATCATTTAATCTATGTTTTGAGGTAGGTGACTTGGAATTTCTCCTTTTAATTATTTTTTTGATGTGGAATTATCATGTTATTGTTTTTATTTGAAATAAAGTATGAATTAAATTAATAATGACAATAAAATTTATAGAAATAAAATGAATTGGAAGTGTAATGATAATGTTTTTCATGATTTCTTGTTATTTATTAGATATTGTTTATTTATCATGTTATTGGTTGATAAAGATATTGTAGTTGTTGTGGAATTTTCCTTACAGCTATGATTTAAGTTTTTTATGGATTTAATAATTCATATATTAAAGATAATTAATAAATTAAATATTTTAAATTAAAGAGGAGGGTAATTTGGAAATTTATTGTATAGATTATTGTGTAAATTTTTCTCAGTTATTATATAGAAGTGGATGATAGGAAATGCATCATCATGTTACTATTTTTAGTTATTCTTAAACACATCTTTTTTATCAATATTTGGTTAGGTTTTGTTTAAGGTTTATTTTGTTGAAGTTCTGAAAATTTTGGATGTTTTTGGGCTAGTACAAAGTCGGTGCATGATTTTCCCAAACTGGACGCCCTGCTAAAGAAAATAATGTAACCCAACGCGGTGGGATTTCGCATAGTTGGTGAATATTTTAAAAACTGTGTGCCATATAAAGAGAAACTATGTTTTCCATTTAAATAAGGTGAATAACTTGCATATGATTTGTCTAAATCGTGTGCCTCTACCCAGGAAACCATTCGAATGGGTTTTTAATTAATCTAAATTTTGATTAAAAATTATTGAACCCCCGTTTAGGCACCCGAAGAACCACTATCACCTAGAAGTGATTTATCCCATCCTTGGAGCTCCCAAAAAGAATTTTTGGACCCACATATCCCTCCTAGAATTGATTTAAAGCAAGAGAAACACCCTTCGATCTTCTCTTGGTTAGTTTCCTCATCCCGATCTCTATCTCCCACGATCTCTCTTATCCTCCCTAGGGTTCTATAGATCCTTATGTTTATTTTTGGATATAATACCAATTTTTTTGGAGCTAACCCTAGGTTTTATTCATATATCCTTGTTTACATTATTCCCTGCTGAATTTTTCCATTTACGGATTTCCATTTAAGGATTTCTAATTTAAGATCCATTGATCCATAGGTAGGTGGTTCCCTTACAATACCCAATTTATGTTAACCCTAAATTTCTTTATTAAATTTAAATTATTTTAATTAAATTAAAATGATTTATTTAAATTCAATTTATTTTCATTTTTTTATTAAAAACCCAATTCTATTAGATTGGGGTTTTTGGAAATTGATCTTGGCATGATATTTGGAAAATCCCCAATTCCATTGAATTGGGGTGTGTCTATGGAAATTTGTGAAATTTAAATTATTTAATTAAATTGTTGTATTTTATATAAATATTTTCAATTAAGTTGTTAAATTTAATTGTGTAAATAAATTTGATGGAAAATTGTGAAAACACCTAATTCTATTGAATTGGGGGTTTATCATGAAATTGATGTAATCATGTAAAAAATTAAATTATTGAATTAATATGTGAAAGTGGATTGTGAAATTTAGTTTTGAATTGATTTAAAATTCTTACATTTTTAAATGGATTAAAAAGGGTTTTCTTGGAAACCTTAGGGTTTATCTTTCTAAAAAGCATGTTTTTGATTAAAAATTCGTTTTGGTTTTTAAATAGAAAATTGGATTATTTGAAATATAGAGTGGGATTAATTTTATTTTAAGTATTCTTATAATAAATTTCTAATTTTTTTATTATATAACATGATATCCATAGGAATTTAGTGAGTTATTTGGATGGAACTTTATGATTCACAATGTTCTAAAACATCATATCAGCACATCATGTCCCTTAGGTGATGGTGATGAGTCCTATTTGGCCGGAGATCAAAGGGGAATATGTAAATATTTTCCATATCACCTTGAGTTTGGAGTCCCTATAGCCTAAAACTATCATAGCTTCTTAGTCATATGACCATATTGCTCACTTGTTTGAATTTCAAATGAATATATTCCATTATTTTAAAATATTTTACATGCCTTCTAATTTATATAAACTAGTTTATATAAAAGTTTTTATTTAAGAAATTTTTTAAAAGTAACATTGTTTTATAACTATTCCATCAATTTTAATTTGAATATTTTGTTTAAAAGTATTTCCATATTTGAAAAGTATTTTCATATTATAAAATGTAATGCACAAATTGTTTTAATTGTGTTATGAAATTCCAAACCTATTTGTCATAAATTGATATCTATCTTTGGTTAATTAAATGTTGGAATATATTATGGAATCCTTGGTGAGACCCTACTGGTATTTTTATCTCACACCCTATCTATGCCTTTGGGTGTTTGTATATAATCTCCTTCCAGGTTCAACCAGGGGTAAAGCACCACTTATAGGTAGTTTTAACTGTTGACTTGTGGACTTGGTGATTTGAAACCATTGGGACTTGAGCATTTTTTCCTAGTTTTTTGGTACTTGGTTTTAATACTTTGTTTTTTTATACCTATTTGAATTTCGGTACATTACTCCCAGTGGAGTTCCTTTTGTATGCATACTAACTTGTTTATAGTACTTCCTCATTGTTAGTGGAAAAATCATTCCCTATTTCTTTTTTTTTATGATTTTAGGTGAAATTTGTCAACATGTAGGGATTGGTAATTCCCATAGATCTATGTTAGTATTAGATCTATTATCAGGATACCAAGGTACCTAGGATGGTTCGTGACATAGTGGTATCAAATTTGTAGGTTTTTAATCTTTCCTTGATGTCAATATGCAGTTTGTGTATTCTTATCAGGACTTAGGAGGTTGTTGTGATTGAGTTATTAGATAGATCTCACCATAATGAACCTTATGTCACTATGGGTGGTTAGGGAAATATTTCTGGAGGATTAGTTATAGTATTTTCCCTACTTTTTATTTTGCATAAATTGAAATTAAAATCTTTTTATCAATGGGATTAATTTCCCCATTGCTCTATTTGAATGTTAATCAGATGTCTTCCTGAAATCTTAAGGATTAGTTCTAGTGTGTTCCTTGATTTTGATTTTTATAGAGTTAAATCCAAATCTTTTTATTTATCTATTTGGATTAATTAATTTTTTGATCTGTTTGAGTGTTAATATGATGTCTTCCTTCTTGTTTTTTGATGTTTTGTAGCATCATGCCTCTAAGAAGATGTGTGAATTGGATTTAGGAGTAAGATACTGTTGAACCTTAGTGATCTTATGAACCCAAATATAGTTGAGGTGATTGTGCACACTATCCAAGCTCGGGGTCAGGCACCACCTCCAGTTCTCGTTCAGGCTCCAGCTATTAAACCGGAGAGGGACACCCTCAATATTGGTTATCAAGGATTCCTTCATTAGAATACAGCACTGTTAAAAGGATTATATGGTCCTTAATAGTTAAACGAGTGTTTTATAATAATGGAGTGCTTTTTTGGGTTCTTGGACACACACAATAAAATCAAGGTGAAATATTCCACCTTCATGCTTGAAGGACCGAGAAGAAGATGGCGGGACACGATGTTGATGGGGAATAAATATGAGGTCCTGGAGAGGAATGTCTTCAATGTTATTTTCACTAACTAGTTATATCCAAAGTCAATGTTGTTGTTCAATTTTATGGAGTTTTTCAAACTTAAGGAGGCTGAAAACCCCATAAAATAGTATATAAACCATTTTACAAATCTTGTGTAGTTCACAACTGAGATTGTGTTGAATGAGAAGATAAAGGCTTAAAGGTTCAAGTTGGGACTTCATTAGGATATTCATTCTCCTGTTTTATTGCTAAAACTTACTTCTTATGCTGATAACTGGACATAGATTTGATGCTCTATATGGACATGAATAGCAAGTCAGGGTTATCGGGAGTTTCTTTATCTCCCAGTGGTTATGTGCATTCCTCCAAATGAAAGTGGAAGTGTGATGATTCTCATGGTTGTTCTCAATAGTATGGTCATTATAGACCTCCTGTAGTGAATAGAAGAGGTCATTTAGTTTGTTACCAGTGTGTAAATTTGAGGCATTCAAAGTGGGTTTGCACTAAGGGCCCCAAGATATGTGGCTCCTGTAGACTCTCATGTCACTTGCAGATATTCTATCATGTTTATTCCACCCTATATAGTGTAATGGGATAATCCACACATTATAAAAATATAGGTTAATCAGATGATTCATGTACAAAAGGTTTCCATCAATAGGCATTCGGAATGAAGCTTCTTCACGTAGTGGAAGAGTCTCCAGAGGAAGCAGATATGGGTCCAAAAACTCTAAGAGGTACCGTTACTATAGCTTCATCATTAGTTACTGCTCTATTTGATACTAGTGCATCTCATTCATTTATTTCAACACATGTTTTTAATCTTCTAAATCTTTCTATGGAGATTTTATCTTGTGAAATGGATATTACTACACCCCTTGGTATAAAGAGAGAGAAGGGCTTCATAGTCCTAATTGTATTTTATCTCAATAAGATGTCGAGATTACTTGTAGTTTTCAATTTCTCAACATAAAATCTCTTGAAAACATTTTTAGTATGGATTTCCTCATTTACATTAAATCTTGGATTGATTTATATCTTTGATGGGTCTCCTTTACAATGCCTGATGGGGTTTATTGAATCTTCTATGGAGAATGGGATGTAAATTCAATCAGTGCCAAACCATCTAATATGGAGTTGGGGAAAGTGATGTGTGTGTTTTATTTTGATCTGGATCAAGAATCTTTAAGTGTTTATCTTCCCCCCATTGTCGTTAATTTTCCCGATGTGTTTCCTTCTGACTTTTCTTGTTTTTTATTGATAAGGGAAGAAGATTTTTTCATTGAATTAATTCATAGTACTCAACTAGTATCTATTCCCTATTACTACATAGATCTAGCTGAAATGAAAGAGATAAAGTACTAGTTGGATAATATTCTTGAGAAAGGCTTTATAAGCTTGAGTGTGTCACCTTGGGCAGAACTAGTTCTCTTTGTAAAGAAATCTAATATTTCACTCTTCCTTTGTGTTGATTATCAAAAACTCAATCAAGTTATGATAAAGAAAAAATATCCATTGCCATAGATTGATGATATGTTTGATCAGTCAAAGGAGGATAAGTGGTTCTTGAAGATTTACCTTCAATCTAGTTACCATCATTTGAGAATAAAGGAATCTGATATTAAGAAAACAACCTTTCAGAGTAGTTAAAACCATTATGAGTACCCTGTTATGCCCTTTGGTCTAACCAATTCTCCTACAGTTTTTATGGATATGATGAATAGTATTTTCCATGATTATCTTGATACCTTCGTGGTAGTATTTGGGGATGAAACCCTCATTTAATCTATGTATAAGTAGGATCACGTGCATCATCTGAGAATAGTTCTGATTTTGCTGAGAAATCACCAACTCTATGCCACTCTTTGGAAATGTGATTTCTAGATCCGATAATTGAAGTTCATGGGACATGTCATGTCAGAATAGGGTATTTCATTTGATCAAAAAAAGGTTAAGGATATTATGACATGGGAAAAGACGCGAAATGTCTTTTATATTTAGAGCATCTTGGGATTATCCAGATATTATCTCCAATTCATAAAGGACTTCAAAATTTTGGATTCTCTGATGACTGCACTAACTTATAAGGGAGTAATATTTTCTTTATATGAAAAATGGCAGAATTATTTTTTTGTGATAAAATATCTTTTGACTTCTATAATGGTGTTGAATATTCTAAAGTTCGGGCAGGTCTATGTGGTCTTTTTTGATGCATCGGGTTTAGGCTTACGATGTGTTCTTATACAAGATAGAACATATTTGCTTATGGATCTCATCATCTTAGGCCACATGATAAGAATTATTTGACCCATGACATTGAACTTGAATATGTGATGTACGTGCTTAAAAGTTGTTATGGAGAATTGTTTAAAAGGTTTTTCAGACCACAATATCCTGAGTTATATATTCTCTCAAAAATATTTGAATCTTCTCCAGTGGTGTTGGGTTGAATACCTCAATCTTTCAATTTCAACATCACCTATGTCCTGGGGAAATGGAATTTATTTGAAGATGTTATTAGTAGGAAAATTATGACCTAGGTCGTGAAGAAATCATTTGAGTAGTGGAATTTAATGGGTCTTTTTTCACAATTTCATATTACAGTCCAAGAATCAGGGTCATAGGTTTTCTGGTCCAGTGTTTAGTTAATATCTGCTCGTCTCAAATTTATTATTCATAAACAACTTCTTGATTATGTGTTTTGTAGAATTAGAGACTCTCTTAATGGTGGGAAGACCGTTCTTGATTTGTTTTTCTCTAAAGATAGGATTATGTGATTTCAAAACCATTTTGTGGTACCATATTCAGTGAGTAAATCTATTATAGTGGATTTCCATAGTTCCCAGTGGGTTATGCACCCAGAAACCAGAAAGATTTTCTATGACATGTGGAATTAGTTTTGGTGTATGGGTATGAGATGTGGAATTGCTAATTCTATATCTTGTTGCTATACATGTCAATAGTTTAAGGTTGAGCACCAGAAACCTTAGAGTTTTCCTCATCCACTTCTAACCCCTACTTTTAAGTGGTATGAGATATCTATGGACTTTTTGGTTAGGATTATGTGTACCCAGATAAAGAAGAATATGGTATGGGTTTTGATCAATAGGCTGACTAAGTTGATTCACTTTATACCCATTCATGATACAACCAAATTTTAGTAGTTGGTAAATATCTATGTGAAAGATATTGATTGTTTTCACAGAGTTATATCTATTATTATCTCTAATAGGGATCCTCAGTTCACTTCTAGATTTTAGAGAGGCCTTTAGGAGGAACTAGGATCCCACATCTATTTTAGTATGGCATACCATCTCTGGTTGGATGTCCATATAGAAAGAGATACACATATTCTTGAGGATATTCTTTGTGCTTTTGTTCTCTACTTTGGTGGGGCTTGGGATGATCATTTCAAGATTGTTGATTTTCTTATAAAAATAGTTAATGGTCCACTATTATAATGGATCCTTTTTAGGCCTGGTATGGTAGTCCTTTTCAATCGCTATTGTGTTGGTCGAAGATTGGTGAAAGTTCCTCATATGGATCGAGATTAGTCCAAGAGATTATAGAAAATACCCAGTTGATTCTTTAGAGAATGGTGATGACATAGACCCAATAAAATCTTAGGTTGATCATCACTATGGAGCATTAGAATTTTCAATTAGTGACCGTGTATTCTTGAAATGTTCACCTTGGTTGGGTCATCGATGGCTTTGAAGGCAAGGGAATCATCCTTCTCATTTTGTGATACCTTTTAAGGTTTTTGAGATGGTTGGGAAAGTTTCTTACCTTTTAGCACTACCACCATATCTAACATCAATACATAATGTGTTTCATGTATATCAGCTATGAAAGTATCTTTATAACTCATCTCATGTTCTATGCTGGAGTGAAATTGAGGTTGAGCCTAATTTATCTGTAACTGAATATATAGTCAGGATAATTGATTTTGAAACCAAGTTACTTCATAGGAGGATGATACCATTGGTTCATGGGATATAGCAGCATGGTCTAGATTCACATGAGATATGGGAGAGGGAGGCACTGATGTGGGAGCTGTGGTCTAATTTTTTTGGCATATAAGCTTCTTCGTAGGCATTTATGCAGTATAAAGTTTCTATGGAGGGGACGTTGTAACATCCTGTTACTATTTTTAGGTATTCATAAATGGAAATTTTTTTATCATTTTTTGGTTGGGTTTTATTTTGGAGTTTCTTTAGGTGAAATTTTGAAATTTTCATAAGTTTATAGGCTAGTTCATGGTCAGCACACAGTTTTCCAAAACCATGAACCCTCCTAGAGAAAACCATGAAACCCAAGATAGTGGTATTTTTTATGGTTGGTGAACTGTTTACAAATTGTGAACCACCTAAAGAGGAACTATACAGCCCATTTAAAATAGGCACACGGGTTATGCACGGTTTGTCTAAACCATGCACCTCTGCCTAGAAAATTGTGCAGACAGGTTTTTAATTAATCCAAATTTTGATTAAAAAATATAGAATCTCCCTTTCAGGCCCTTAATGGACCGATACAACCTAGAAGTGATTCATCCCATCCTTGGAGCTCCCAATAAGCATTCTTGGCCTCTGGAATCCCTTCTAGAAGTGATTTAAAGCTAGAGGAACACCCTTCGATCTTCTCCTAGTTAGTTTCCTCCCCATTATCTCTATCTCTTGTGATCTTTATTATCTTCACTAGGGTTCCATGGATCCCCATGTTGATTTTTGGAACTAATACCCACTATTTTCGATCTAAAACTAGGTTTGGTTTTTTGATCCTTTTTTTTTTGTTCTCTGGTGGAGTTTTCCATTTATGACTTTGTGATTCGAGATACATTGATCCAGATGTTGGTGGTTTCATTATGATGTCCAAATTATTTTAACCCTAAATTAGATTAATTAATCTCAATTGATTATATTAAATGAAAAAGATTTATTTAAATGAAATTGATTTTTATTTTTTTATTAAAAATTAAATTCCATTTTATTAGGGGTTTTTGGAAATTGGTTTTGGATTGATATTGGGAAAACCCCCAATTCCATTGAATTGGGGTGTGTTTATGGAAATTTTTGAAATTCAAATTGTTTAATTTAAATTTGGTATTTCATGGAAATTGTTTCAATTAAATTTTTGAATTTAATTTTTGAAATGGATTTGATGGAAAATTATGAAAAAATAGTAATTCTATTAAATTAGGGGTTTATTGTGAAATTTATAGAATCTTATAGAAAATTAAATTTTTGAATTTAATTTGTGAAATTGGATTGTTAAATTGAGTTTTTAATTGATTTCAAATTCTTATATTGTAAAAATGGATTAAAATGGTTTTGGTGGAAACCATAGGGTTTATCTTGGTAAAAGGAATGTTTTTTATTAAAAACCTATATTGGTTTTTAAATAGAGAATTGGAATATTTGAAATAAAGAATGGGATTAATTGAATTTTAATAATTATTAAAAAAAATTACTCTTCGTTGTTTTATTACTAGAGCACATGCAAGCCTTATGTAGTTAAAGAGTTATTTGGATGACACTTTATGATTCAAAACATTCTAAAACATCATATACGCACATCATATCCCTTAGGCAATGGTGATGAGTCCTCTTTATCTTGAGATCAAAGGGGAATATGTACATATTTTTTGTATCACCTTCAGTGTGGATTCCCAATATCCTAGAACTATCATACCTTCTTAGGAATTTAAACATGTTGATCGCTTGTTTATATTTAAAATGAATATATTTTATTTTTGTAACCTGTTTTACATTCCTTCTGATTTATATAAATTATTTTATATAAAATAAATTATTTAATCCATTTGTGAAAAATTCCATTGTTTTAGAAATATTTCATCAGTTGTAATGTGAATATTTTGTTTAAAATTATTTCAATCATTTGAAAAAGTATTTTCGTCTTTGAAAATGTAAAGGATAAATTGTATTAAATATGATTATAAAATTCAAACCTATTTTTTAAAATTGAAATATCTCTTTGGTTAATTAAATGTTTTCATATATTATGGAATCCTTAGTGAGAACCTACTGGGATTTTTAGCTCACACCCTACCTATGCCTTTAGGTGTTTGTATATTATCTCCTTCTAGTTTTGAGTAGGGGTAAAGGACTACATGGAGGTGGTTCTAGATATTGATCCATGGACTTGGTGAGCTACATTCGTTGATTGTACTACTTTGGGTTGTTATACCTGTTTCAATTTTGGTACATAACTTCTATTAGAGTTCCTTTTGTATGAATATTGACTTATTTATCTTGCTTCTGCATTTTTAGTGTAAAAATCATTCCCAATTTAATTTTTGTATGATTATAGGTTCTAGTTGTCAACCCATGGGGATCAGAAATTCCCTTCAGTCTATGTCAAGGATGGCTCAATTATCGGGTTACCAGGGTACCTAAGCTAGTTCATGACAAGAAATATAGGATTTATATTTTATAGATTGTATCATTTATGTTTTCTTATTATTTTATTTTTAAAAAATTTAGTATGGTAATGGAGATTTCCTTACTATGGTTTTCTCAATGTGGTAAATAAGAATTTGATTGTTGTGTGGTTATTTGATGTAATGTTATAGAGAGGATGATATGGGTACGTGTGGTTGTTTACTAGAAATGTGGTTTGATGATAAAATTATGAAGTAAAATAAATAATGGGTGTGAGTTTTGATGATATAAATAAGGGACTGAATATTATAAATTAAAGTGATGATTAATGATATGTGGTAATTGAAATATAAATATTGAAGTGAAGTGGTTGTGTAAAATTATGGTGGCTAGGAATAAATATGGTTAATGAATGTAATGTGGTTGGTAAATTAATAATAAAAAAGTAATAATGAAATATAAAATGGGGAGAAGGTGTGTGGTTGTGTGGTTGTGTGTGATGGTTGTAGTGTTGTTTAGAGGTGCAGAGGAAATAGTGAGGTGGTGGTTATTTTTTTAGTAGTGTTGTGATGTTAAGTGGACCTTAGGATGGTATTTTGTGTACTTATTATATATTCCTTATGGTTTTGTTATTTCTTATGCACCACCACCCAATTTGAGTAAGTTGACCAACTCTTATATGATGTTTTAGGTTCTGAGTGTACCCCTAACATCCAAAATGTGGGTGATATAGATGGTTAACCAATCCTCCTTTCTCTCTCTATTTTCCAAATATATAATATGTTTCAATGACAAACAATTTTGATAACATGCCTATAAATAGTTTATGTGGTTATGATGTGAATATGTGGTTGGGGCGTTTATGAGGAGGAGGGAACTAAGTTTATGTCCTTTATCTTACCTCTATATCATGATGTGATATATGTTTCTATGATTATTTGGTTTCTGGTATGTGGTTATGGTTATGTGATTGTTGTTGTTGTTGTGGTATATGGATATAGAATGGATGAAAGCGATGGGATGTATGTCATTGGGGTGTGAGGAGGACATGTCCAATGGATAAGTCAGTATAAGATAACTTTCTGTATACATTCTCTTAATTATTATATTAAAATTTTGTATGTGAATTTGGGGAGTAAGGCTTAGTGAGGTTGTGTAGTACTTGTCCTGGTATAGGTAACTAGTCGATTCTATTATTTATTTATGGTAAAATTTTTATGCTTCTTTTATATTTATATGAGAGAGTTTGGGGAAGAACCTAATTAGTATACTTCTATTCTCACCCTTACTATATATATATATTGTTTATAGATCTACAAGATAGATTTTGTGATTATGATGTACATTACTTGCTCATGACATGAAGTTTCAAGAGTTGGGTTCACTTCTATATGAGTGATTTGGTATTATATTTACTTTAGAGACATTGGTTTCTGTATGGAATTACATGAATTTAAATTAATAATGGGTTTTGGTTTTGTTTAATTTATTTCAATTGGAGTTTATTGGTGGTTTCATATTTATTCTTATTAGTATTTTTAATGGTAATACATATCACATGTTGTTTTTATAACCTCAGTGCTAGTTTTCAACATGTGACCTATTGGAGATGAGCCTATAGGGTAACACTTTTTTTCACTACCGGTGCATGAGGAGTTTTATAGAGGGAAGGTCATGAAAATAGGGGTACATGTTATACCTATTGGGAATCTAGTAAAACATCCAATTACATGATGTAATAACCAGACTGTACATGCAATAGAACAAATACTATGGATGAACTCCCATAATGTTGGTGTACCCGAATATAGGAAGACCTTAAACCCTACTTGAGGCACCCCAGACCCACACACCTAGGCCATATTCTAAAAGAACATACTTTACAAATGTTCTTTGATACCAAATTAGGTGTCCCAAGATAAATAAACACACTTTTTTATGAATAATAATTTCAACTCACACATAGTCGCACAACCTTGAAAACTAAAGGTTTAGTGTATTTGAAGATTAGATACATAAAAAATTATTTTACAATAGTTTTGAACATCAATCTATAATCATACCCCTCTATACACCCTTCTAGTTTTCTCTTAATTTATACTCATCTTTAAAACCTAGGGAATATAAACATAAGAAAGGGGTGAGATTAGATTCTCATTAAGGGTAAAACTTATCAATATTTCATCCAGCATTAGATTATAATAATATGATAAAAAAATTGAATGGGAGAAATATATTATTAAAAATAAAAAGTAATAATAATATTTATCCATAATTCAAGATAGAAGGATATGAAATATAAAATGAAAAAACATGAACCATGGCATAATAGTGATAGATAACAAACATGATTCATGGAGCATAATCATAGGCATATGAAATAAAAATGTGGCATATCATGAAAACATAGAATAATAAGAAACTATGGAACAAACATATTCATAAGAAAACAATACATTTTTTTCAGAAATCAAAATCATGTGAATCATTATATGGGGGCCTGGGAATTACTTCATGTTACCCATTAGTGGTTAGAGCATCCAAACTACTGGTCTATTAGTAAAATGTGTATCATAACTCATGGTCCATTTGTATCTTAAGAGATATAAAACCTTAACCAATGTATTATACGTTTAAATATGTAACACCTAGAGATTTTTTATACAATATTTCTACTTAAACGAATTTATTTCTTTAATAGCATGTATTTCATGCAACACTGATTGTAAACAAACTAATACAAACTATTAAAAAATTATTACTTAATTTGATAGTAGTAACCTAGCTATTAATTTGAATGGTAGGAATATGATTGACTACTTTATTAAATATATATATAAATTTTATACTCAATATTAATTTATTTGTAAATTCTTAGAAAATAATCATTTAATTTTTAGTAAAATTGTTTTATTCTTCCAAAATACATTTTCTAAAAAAATGGTTTTCCTTTTGAGTTAATATCATAATTAATTTATCAATGTTTTAGAAAATTTATTTGACAAAATTAATTGAATTTTTAAATTCATCGCATAAAAAATATCTTAAGATTATTTGTTTTGAAAATTTTCTGAAAAGAATAATTTTTTAGTGAATAGTGAAAAATACTGATTTTTTATAAAACTATCATTTTATTTATAATAAAAATTAAATTTATGATTTGAATTTTATCTCAAAGTAACTTAAGTACTATTTAGTTATATATATTCTAATTAATTAAATTTTAATATAACTTATAACTTCTTTTGGTATAAGTACATTATTGGGCATAAAATGCATTTTTCAAGAAAAATGTTTTTCATTGCTTTTGGCGGGATTAATTTAAAATTAAATTCTTCCACTTATGTGATTTGAATCTTGGAAAATGGATTAAATATTTGGAATTAGTGGTTATAAATTTTATAAATAGTTCTAATTTATTTTTTTTCATTATAAATAGTAACTATAGTAATTTTTTTACTATGGTAATGGTAAATCAGATAATTTGGGTTAAAATTAAATTGATATTGACTATTAAATAACCCAATATTGGTGGAAATCCCACCTATACCAACACATTTTTCTAATAGTTTGAAAAAAAAAACATTGGTATAAAGAAACAATACCAACAATTAGGTGGAACCGTTGATATAGGCTAATATAACTTGGGGTTTTCCAATGGTTTAAGAAAATTGTTGGAAAAAACATGATCAATACTAATGGTTCATAACAACTGTTGGGATAGACCTTAATATCCTTCCCCCATCCCAACTTCCCCCCATTCCCACTTCTCCAATCCCTACATAACCCTCTCTGCTCCTTCCCTCCTCACCATTGTTTCCATACGGAATCCCCCTTATCATCGCTCTCATCCCCCTCACACTCCCCTCCTCCCACATTGACTCCCCCTTTCCACTCACTACTCCCCACTCATCACTACCCACTCTCCTCTGGTCGACATGCATCCCTCCTCCTCATCCTCCTTTGGTTAAGAATTCTCTCCTTGGTCACGCATCTCCCTCCTCATCCTCCTCCAATCGATCCTCCCCTCCTAGGTCACACATCCACCCCTAGGTCAATATTTTCTTCACTCAATGTGGACCCCCCATAGGTCGAGGTTTCCCTCACCTAGCAATAATCCCCCTAGGATGATAAGGTCAAGCATCCCATCTGGTCGAGTAACCCACCTAGGTAAAGGATCTCCTTTGGTCAAGAATCCCCTTCTACATTTGTCTAATTCGAGTATTCTTTGATAGTGAGTCCCTAATCTGCTTTTGGTATGGTTTACTAATTCGTTATTTAGTTTGAGTTTTGTTGATTCAATTTGTATCATTTCATATTTTTTCATTTATCTTTGATATATGATTGATTTTAGTTTTCTCAAAACATAAAAATAGTTATCATTATTGTGTTTGTAGATATAAATCATTAAAAGTTCACATAGAAGATACCATGAGAACATTATTTCCTTGCGATTTAGCTGAACAATATATGATGTGTTTCTAGTTCAATAAATAATATAATATTCTATGTGAAATCATTTAGATCTCATAAAAATGTTAATAATATTTTTTGTGTATAATTATTCATACCATTGATGCTTTGTGGATACAGTTGTCATGTGAATGGAGTGTTATAATTTGAAAATTAAAATGTTAACTAATGCATACTGTTTTAATATGTACATGATATATGTGAAGGGAAATTGGTTTATGGATAAATGTGTTGTTATTTTTGGATTCACATATAGTTGAATGGGTAACCATATTTTATTAAATTATAAAGTGTTATCTAGATGAAAAGTTCCCTATAAATATGGAATTAACTCATGGGAAAGGTGTTGAAACTTTTTTAGAGATGTGATTAACAAGAATGTATTTTCTTATTTTCTTCATGTTGATTTTTTCAATGGAATAAAAACACTATATGAAGGATTCATTTTAAAAAATTATTTTACTTCACAAAAAATATACATATTTCAAGTGCATGTTATGTGACATTTCCATTTGAGTGTTGTTTTATATCAACAAGTATGGTAATAAGGTGAGTTTATAAACCTCTAAGTTATAACAATGATTCGGGCTTTTTTCTCAATACTAGAGCACTTTTCTTTGTCGCTCAAAGGTGTTTTATTTTCTTTATTATTTCTTATTTCACACATTCTAAACATGTTTATGTTGAGGAAACATGGTTTTCTCTCCTTTTATATTTTTATTATTGTTTTAAAATTTCACATTTACTTGATCAATTAGAGAACTCTCAATGTTTTTCATTTTTTAATATCCTTTTATAACTCGTCAGACTATATGATCAAGCATTCTTTCTTATCGTGTTCAAACTTCTTCATAGGTGTGGATCCATGTGTAACAACTGATTTAGAACTTGATAAAATTGTATCTTTTCCCTTACCACTAATCAAATACTTTTAACTAGGAATAAAAGTCATACATATGATAGCTCCATAACCAACATAATTACAACTTCAAAAAACATCTTTAACTACTTTTGATTTTCCTTAGGAAATATATTAGGATCTTATTTATAAATGTAAACTACTAATCCAATTATACTATCTATTTCTTGGATGGTTTCCATTTTCCGTTCAAATTTTCTATCATAAACTTTGTAGATATTTTTGTCTATTTTTAAACAGTCTATCCACAATCCATTTTTTATTTTATTATAAGTACAATTTAAGGGTAAGTGGGAACCAATAGAAACATCCTTCAGCATCAAGTAACACCCTCAAAAAATTTTAAATAGTCAATAATGTATCCTTACATACCATAATAGAAGCATATTCTCCATACTAAAAGCCCATGATGACCATCTTTCTTCAATGACAACTTAGGAGTTTCTTTTTCTACTTTTTTCTTTAGTTTACACCTCAAGGTAGAATTTTTTTTCCTTTTTTCCTAATTATTCAATCATGGACTCCCATTTTCATTAACATATGCCTCATTTTGATTTTCTACATACCAAAATTCCTTATAACAGTGACCATATACATTGCAGTATTCACAAAAATTATCAAGGCTTTTAAACATGTTTCTAACAGATAAATTTATCTTCATATGTGAAAACTAATCTTGTACAATAATTTTGTTATTATTTTTAACTATACTATAATTTTCTTATTCTCTTATACCACTTGTACGAGGATATATATTATACCAATAATCAATTTCTATGTGCCCAAACTTCCAACAACCCCAATATTTTACAAAAAATATAATTTCTTTCTCCTTTGAGGTAGTTCTTCTGTATTATTTCATTGATGTCTTTGGATAGATTCGCCATAATTTTGGGATTGGTTTTCAGAACTACTCTTAATAAATATTCTCACATACACCCTTAATTTATTAGGGAGTTTCATTATATTTTATTTCACTAGTTTTGCATAGACATTGATCTTTTTCAAACAATTACAAATAAAAAAGACTTAGAAATTGTAAATTTATTTGGGTAGTGGGATTCATTATTCCATGAGGATGAAGTAGAGGAATCTACAAAAGTTCTAAATATTTATTTTGTACTAACATGAATCTATTTTTAGTATAAAAAATTCAATATGATTTGAGTTTTAATACTTTTCTTCTCAGTTATTTGGGGATGTTCATCTTGGGTTGATTCTAGATTCTTTGAGTTTTGGTCCAATCTCTAAGAACTTCATAATGTGGGGATATTTATCAACCTAAAACAATTTTAATCTCTCTTAATATTATGATTTTTTTTATGCATCTTGTTAATCTCTTGTAGTAAACTATAAAGATCTTTCACCCTTTGAGTTTTTACAAGTAATTGAAAATCCTTGATATTCACAATGACTTTATAGTACTATTATAATTCCAGAAATCTTATATAATTTCCACTTATCTAATCTAGTGATATTTTACAAATACTTAGCTATAATTAAATTATCTCTTATAAGGAATCATGAATAGGTGAGAACATGCTACTCAGTTCACCATGGACTATAAAAAAGTATGATCTTTTCTATTCTAGAGAAGATTGTATGGAGTAACTGACTGGGATTATATTGGAGAATCTATTATTGGAACATCTTTCCATAGTAAGGATTAAGGCTTTTGAAAGTTTTGAAAATAAATCATGTAATAATATTTTGTCCTTATTCATGGTTAGAGTTTAGTTGATGGATTTTGATGCTTATAAATAAATTATATTTTCTGACTGTATGGGGTACTATATATGGTCACTTCATAACAAGACACTTGGTTCACATCTTAGTTATGGACGTGATTGTAGGAGGAATTCAGGACCCAATAATGTATCATTAAAAAAATAACTCCATTAGATTAACAACAATGAAAATTAATACTTTTATATTTTAAAGGATCTAAAAAAGGGATTATATGTTAGATTCTAGCTAGATATGGGATGATAATATTATCATGGTATAGTTCAACTATAATGACACATACCACTCTATCATAGACATGGAACCTTCTATTTCCCATTAAGGTTTACCTTATCAATCATCCCTTTATAGGATAGCGGTAATAATTTTATCTTTGATGCTAAAAGGGTTAAAATTGGTGATAAAAAATAAGGAACTTGCAATAAAAATATGAATTAGATTTAACTATTAAGTTTTTATGTTCTAATAGTTTTATTTTTTATAGTAAATATCCCTTTTTCAAAAAATTTATGCTATAATATATTCTGTTTTATTATAAATTGTTTCCTCTAATAAACTTTTATTATCATGTGGGATAAAAATTGAGTTTTATTTCATATTCAAACAAATATAGTCTCAAGTATAGTTGTCTATTTAACTGTTATATATTATTTCCTAGTCTTAAACTTTTAAATCCAATGCTACAAATAGATACTGTTAATCACTTAGAGAATATATTATTTCTCATATTATTTGTTTTTCTAGGTATTCTAGAATAACAATAGTACTTTCCTTGATATTATACATATATTGCCTCCACTTAAACCTACATCTGGCTTGAAATACTATTTTTAATTCCTTTTAGTTCCATTCCTTTAGATCTTTGAAAACACAAAGGTTTGATTTGGAGAAATCCAAAGAGAATATTGTGGTGTGTTTTTTTTTTTGGTTTTATGCCACATTATATGTCAGTTATAGTTTATATTTTCCATATAATTTTACATCACCCTATTACAATATGTTTAGGGTTTCAATAGCTTTACAAAGTCTGCAAAGGAACTCATTTTATGGCTACAAAAGATCGATGGAGACAATTATTCCGAGGTATATTGATGATTATGAACAGAGTTACTAGAGTCAATGAAGATTTCTATTTAACAATAATGAGAAGTTCAAAATTAATACCATACTATTCTGAATATAATTAAAATTTCCTAAATAAAATTATGGAAAATTTATTATAACAAAACACAAACAATCAAAAATAATCTACCATAAAATCAACTATACATTTCTAAAAATAGTAAAACATAATTAACCACATCTTTAAAAAATCACCATGAAGTATAAAAAATAAAAATTACTCAACTAGTCATATCATTCACTAAACAAATAAAAATTGGAAATAATAAATGGGTTGTAACTAAATAAAATTTGATGTATTATGAAAAAATTAATAGTAAATTAAAAAATTTGCAGTAACCATATTATGATTCACATAATTAAAAATAACAAAGAACAAAACAAATATGAATTGATCAAAGTGAATTTAATATACTATTTGTTTCCATTATATTTTTTTAGAAATGAAATATTGATACACTATATATGTTTTGAGCCAAAATAATTATATACCATTAATAGGAAGATTACTTTTTAATTAATTGGAATTTACTATTTGATAGTATCATTTTGAAACATGGATCTGTTACCCTTTATTGCAAGAACATGATTTGAGCCATGGGGTGTTGTGGTTCTTATATGTTGGGTGGTGACATGTATAGTCATAGAAGACAGGTATGTTTTAGTTTAATTTTAATTTTATTTTATTCATCACATCATCTACTTAGTAATTTTACTGCTTTCTACGGATGGAGGTTAGTTATATTATGAAAAGGGGTCTAAAAGGGAACTGGTGGAATCTATGCAGTTTTCTTTGTAGGGGAGGGAGATCAGGGTAGTGGATAGATTGATTACTATGTTTCATTTTGGTCTGCCTTTATACTAAAAGTCCCCCCTTTTATATGAATCAATAATTTCTATAGGACATAACCGTTAATGCTGGTGCCTGAATCCATATGACACTACGTATGTTTATTTCACTTAGATTCCACTTTTCTTCTACTACCAAAAACAATCTATCATTAGCAAGCTCCATTCATTGAATACACCAAGATTTCAACCACTAATGCATAGAGAATATTTTTCATGTGTTGTACATCAACTTCTATTTGTGGTGCCTTCTCCTTGATCAATTTTCAATGTATATCTATAGGTATAATCATAGATTTTACCTCTCTCATGCTAAATCACTCCACTACAACAAAAATGTAATCCAACCGAGTCTGGTACAAATTATTTGAACTTAAACCTCTCATTACCTGCATCCCAAAGACCCATTTAGTTGGGCCAACATCCTTCATCTCAAATCTTTTATACATTTAAAACTTCATATCATAAACCCTTTTCTTCTCCAAATCAAAAATAAGTATATCATCGTCATAGAGAGGGAATATATTGAAACTCCCATCACTAAACACCTTTTGGTAATATAAATGGTCAACATTACCCCATATGAACATCCATTGCATCATATGGTCAGTAAACATTCACTTAAACTTCCACTAACTTGGAGCGTGTTACAAACTGTAAAGGATTCACATTGGCTTGAAAAAATATCCTAGTTCCCATTCTCCATTAAACAATCTGAATGATCCATGTAAATTACCTCATCTATGTCCCTATGAAGTTGTGCTATCTTCTAATTCAACTATTCTATATGATATCCCTCAAAGAAAACCATAATAAATATCATTTGAATAGTCATATATTTAACTACCAGTGAAAAACTCTGAGAGAAATACACACATTTTATTTATTATTATGCATTTATGACTAGCAATTCCTTATACCTTTGTTTATCATCCACTCCCTCCTTCAACTGATTCACCCATTTATTATAAAGAATTTTATTCCTAGTTGGATTCTTTATTAGCTCCCATGTTACATATACATGGAGGGAACAACTCTAATCTCTCACGGATAAATCCCATTGATTAGGTTCTTTCATATTTATATCCTCTTTGAGGATCTCTAGCAATCTATCTTCCATGAGAGACTGATAATGAAGATAACTCCCAGATCTTTTCATCTGGTGCCTAACTTTAGTAGACCTCCACAACTTCATCAGTGTCTCATATCCTTCTGATATTGTAACTTATAGAGATATATATTCCATATCTCTTTCTTTTAGAAGTTGACCCCAATATTTTATAGGCCTAGGGATTTATGATACTTCTTGCTTTGGAAACACCATTGTAACTTGAATCTCATCCATTGAAGCTTCTAGATGGTCTAGTGTTTTTGGTAACATTTTCATTATTTAATTTTTTGGAACATCTATAACTTATGGATTCCTATTTAGTTGAACATCTTCCTCTAAAGATACTTTTCTATCATTAACATTCTCAGCTAAGTTTCCATCCTTCCACATAATCTATTCATTGAAGGAAAAATTTCAACTTATGAAATCCTCTAAGAATTTTTATCCAAGAGATAAAAAAACTCTTCATTTACATTTCCTATAAAGTAACATTCTCAGGACTTAACTTCAAGATTATCTCTTTCCTTGGAAGAAACATGGATATAAGTGGGTGACTCAGAGACTTTGAGATGAGTGAAGTCAAACTTCCTTCCAAACCAAAAAACTTTTGGTAGTTCCTGACCTAATGGAGAAAAGGAAGTCATGTTGATCAATTATATCACACAATTCACTACCTTTACCCAAAAAACCTTGGAGAATCCTATGTGAATTATTATAATATTCTCATTTTTAAACAATTTTTTATTAATCTTCTCCATGAATCTATTATGTTCTACAGTACATGGTATGGTTTTTTCAAACCATATGCCCTTACACTAGTATATCCTTTGAAACACTCTACTTTTATACTACCCACCATTATGAGATTATAGGAACTTAACATTAAAACTAATATCCTTTTTTCACTAGGTCTCTCCATAAAACAAAGGTTCCAAACACCTTAGACATGTTCTTGAGAAAGAACACCCATACTTTATGTGTCTCATTATTGATGAATGTTATATGGAATAATGATCATCTTTTATAATGAACTCGAGCTAGCCCCCATAAATCTATATAAACCAACTCTAGCTTCTTCCACTTCAATACCTTAACATCATTTTGGAAGGAAACCCTTAACTGATTTCTAAATAACTACCTTCACACTTTCTATACTCTGTAATTCTAATTTTTAACATACCTTTAATAATGAGGATCTTTATCCCCTTCTCACTCAAGTGACCCATATAGCTATTCCATAACACTGTAAAAGTAACTTATATATCATGAATTGAAAATTTTTATACACTAATGAGGTACAACTTCCCATCCTTAACTTTTTTATCCACAACCATGGAACATTGTGAAATTTTCCATCCACTATATATGAATGCTATATAAAAATATACATCATCTGTCAAATGAAAATTAAGTCTTCTTTAATCCTGGTATTCACTACACACCCCTTAACTCAAACATAATTATATTTACCATCTGTAAGGGTATGTCACCTTTTTCTGTAATTTTTAGAGCAAGATGATCTATAAAATGAACCCTTCCATATATTTTGGAAGTATAGTTCTTCAAACTTACCCTACTATATGTTAAGTGAAATGAAGCTTGAGAGTCTATAGTTAAAACACAACAGAATTAGAGACACTCAAAAACATAGTAATATTATCTTCTAATATAATATTAAGAAATCAATATTCAAAAGTGTATCTTCTATAATTCATTATCCACTCATTGAAATCCTTTTTTAGGTTTCTTTTCTTCCCATAATGCTAACACATAGGACCATATTCGTCTGAACTACTCCCACTCTAACATGGTTTGATTTCCCTTTTCTTGAAGATTTATGTGTTGTGGAACTCTCCCTTCCTTACAAACTATATTAATTTCTAGAAGATACCTATTTTTGATGAAGTTGTTCAATATATATTAGGAATTCAATGTTTGAAAATACCTGGTCAGTTTTTATTCATGAATTACTCACTACGTGTCACGATCGGTCCTTAGGGCCCATGTCGTGACTACCCCAAGCCTGCCTTCCATAGGCTAGGGGCTGGAGACTAGCACCAAAGACATAAATCCCGATAAAAATGGAAGGCATTTCCTTTATAAAAGGAAACAACACAGCAGAGTACACAACTAAAGTAAGAACTAAGTAAACTAAGTACAAAAGTAAGTGCTGAAAGGTAAATGGGCCAGTATACAAACCCAAATGAAAGTACAGTACAACTGAAATCTAGCACAACTGCAGTATAGTAAAACAGCAACCACTGAGTCGTCCTCTGGGAATCCCACCTGAAGGGTGGGTACAGATGGCCTCCTCATCACCTCAAGTTCGTCTGTTCGCTCCGTGTACGTCTCGCCAAGTGGTCCACCTCCGGGTACTATCCAACTCAATAAGTCTCCACCTCGATCAGTGTTGTCCATCATCTGAAACCAACACAATGTAGTGTGGGAAAAGCCCATGCAGGGGTGAGTATACGATACTCAGTAGGGACACCGAGACCCCCAAAGGTCTCCCAGAAATTCACAGAGGATAAACCATATAAGAGAGATACAAACACGAAGTACCAACCAACCATACTTAGGTATATTCCCATACATTTACCTAAGTATCAACCACAGTACGGCTCCAACTATCGAGCCCAAATACAACCCAGTCCACATAGGAAAGAAGTAAATCACATCGATGATAATGATTTAAAATCATGTCTCAGCTCACACAGGTATACATATTTCATATAGTGATAGAGACGATCAAATGTAGTCACTGATTCATCTAAGTTGTTGTACCCACACTGGATACAAGACCAGCTAAGTTGTTAGACCCACACAGGATACAAGACTAGCTACTCTGCCAGACCCACATAGGATACAAGTACATAGGTCAAACTGTCGGACCCACCATTACTACAAAAACGGGCTTTAACAGCGCTAAAAACAGGCTTTAACAACGCTAAAAAAGTGCATTAAAGCTCGACGTTGATAAAGGGGGTACCCTTTATCAGTGATTATTTAGTGCTGATAAATGGTGCTTTTATTAGTTCTAAAAAATCACTGATAAAGGACACCTTTATCGGCTCTAAAAACGCACTGATAAAGGTAGACTTTATCAGTGTTAAAAGAGCGCTGATAAACTGATTCTTTATCAATGCTTCTTTAGCGTAGATAAAGGTGTAGTTTATCAGAGCTTTTTTAGCGCTGATAAAGGTGTAGTTTATCAAAGCTTTTTTAGTGCTAATAAAAGCACCATTTATCAGTGCTAAAAAAGAGCTGATAAATGCCCTATTTGCTGCTATGAAATAATCTACAGTAGCACACCCGAACACCTACAAAAAAAATCATCATCTCAATAAGCTAATTAAAGCAAGTATACCCATACAAAATTAACACATAAATCATAAGCTAATTATACCATGTATACCCATACAACAAGTATACCCATACACCATTAACACATAATTCATAAGTTAATTAAGTACATAAAATTATTTATTCAATCCTTTTTACTGTAGAATCTCTAAAAGGTCACCATCCCTTACCAATCACTCATAATCTCCACACATCTTCTAAAGAATAAATAATGTAGTTTTGAGTAGTAGAATACATTATGAGAATAAAAAATTAAAACACATAAGATATCCACAGAAGAAAGAAGTTGATTCAACATCCAAGCCTTCTCCACATCTTCCACCATCAGAGTTATCATGTTGTCTTCCCCTTTGTATAGTAGCTTTCCCCTCATCTTTATATATTTCTTAATCTATTATATCCCTTTCTCTTTTTAATTCATTTTATCTCTATTATACATTCTCATTCTTCTTTATATTTATTTGTGTCACAATTTAGATTCATTATAAGGTTATCATTGGTTTTTTGAGTTCTCCATCATTATTCTAGGAATATGAGGCCCTCATTCATAGGTTTCCATAATTTTCTCCAAGGAAATGGGATGTATATTTTAGAAATCACATGGATATCGAGTATTTTATATTATATTGAAACAAATTTTACAAAATGGATAGAAACTAGGGGAATACACGTTATTGGTTTTTGGATTTCTCCATCATTATTCTAGAAATATGAGGCCCTCATTCATAGGTTTCCATAATTTTCTCCAAGGAAATGGGATGTATATTTTAGAAATCACATTGATATCGAGTATTTTATATTATATTGAAACATATTTTACAAAATGGATAGAAACCAGGGGTAATACCCATTATGGAATCTGATTCCCATCATGAATGCCTCTTCCTGGAGTTGGTAAATCCATATCCCCCTTGATAATAACTCTTTCATCCAAAAAAACACTCAAATTCCATTTTCAAAAACTCACTAGTGTGGCTAGTATCTACAATACAGAATAATTTATGTTATCATTCTTCATTTACCCCTGGACCATCAGAAAGAATAATGTTGTGGACCCCTTATCCTTGAAAAACACAACACTACCACATTTGTAACCTATATGGAATAATTTAAACAATATATCAGAGATTCTTTTTGTAAACTCTGATTAAAATTATCCACAATGTTTTATGTAATTTATATAGTGTATCCACAACCTTCAGTTCAAGCCCCATGATTGTGATGACATAATGGTCAAGCCTGCGATGTAGTGGGTGTTAATTATCCAATGCCATATATTCTTCTCTAAAGATTCCATAGTGATACTATGACACAACAAAACTAGAAATGGTGTCACCATGGATATGCCACTTTTGTTTATTTATTTGGAAATCATAGTTATCTAATTTAGTTCATGTTATCCTTCATAGATTTTTCACAATATATGAAATTCATGGAGGTCATCCCAGTCTCTAGATGTCATCCACGGTATATCCTGACATTGATAATATAATTTTTGTCTAGATGATGAGATATCTCATTATAATCTATGTAAAACTAAACTGAGATACCCTGGTGGCATAGTGATTTTGAGGGTGGTAGGCTACGACAGTTGCATCAAGGGAATGTATGATTAAGGGAACATGAGTGGTGAGGGTTGAAAGGATTTTTTTGTAATTTACAATCCCCTGATATCACCTCATCCAAAATGTGATAATTACATGGGATCCCACTTCCATATACTTTTTCCCCTTACTTTTATATTTATAATCATGTCATATTATAGTTAGTGGAATCATACAACCTCACAATACGACCCATACAAGTGATGTCCCTCATCCATTAGTGAGCATAATATCTTAATGTCCTGATATTCTCTTCTACTCATCCACCTACCTCTACGTTCACAATTAAATATATTTTCTTCCACAATCAATCCATGTTGGATAACCTTTATGGAATTTAATGCCCCATAACCCTAATTTATTTTCTCTATGGATTGAACCCTTTCGGTTTGGGGATAACATGGGTTGGACAAATTATTTACCTAAAAATATATAAAACACTTAATTAAGATTAGTAAACATCACCAAGGACCATTGGATCATTCTCATAAAATATCGAGGCAATCTGAATGTGTTTGGTTGGATTTTCATAGGTCAGTTGTTGTTTTCAATTAAAATTGTGTCCATTTTAAACAAAAGAGAGACCCTTTGAGTGTTAGCGGCCACACTGTGCCTCGGATTGAGGCGGGGATGACTCTTACATATCAAAAAGGACCCTTGGATCATTTTACTAAAGGATAAACACAATACAAATGCATTTGGTCAGATTTTCATAGGTCAGTTGTTGTTTTCAATTAAAATTGTGTCCATTTTAAACAAAAGAGAGACCCTTTGAGTGGTACCGACCACACCGTGCCTCAGATTGAGGCGGGGATGAATCATAGACATCACAAAGGACCCTTGTATCATTCTTATAAAGGATCAAGGCAATCCGAATGTGTATGGTTGGATTTCCATAGGTCAGTTGTTGTTTTCAATTAAAATTGTGTCCATTTTAAACAAAAGAGAGACCCTTTGAGTGATAGCAGCCACACCATTCCTCATATTGAGGTGGGGATGACTCATACATGTCAAAAAGTACTAGTGTATTGTTCTCCTAAATAATCAACACAATCCGAATGCGTTTGGTTGGATTTATGTAGGTCAGTTGTTGTTTTCACTTAAAATCATGTCCATTTAAAATAAAAGAGAGGCCCTTCGAGTTCTAGAGGCCACACCGTGCCTCATATTGAGGAAGGTTTGACTCGTACACGTCAAAAAGTACCCGTGTATTGTTCTCCTAAAGGATCAAGACAATCTGAATGTGTTTGGTCAGATTTTCGTACGTCAGTTGTTGTTTTCACTAAAAATCGTGTCCATTTTAAACAAAATAGAGACCCTTTGAGTGGTTCCGGCCACACCGTGCCTCAGATTGAGGCGGGGATGACTCTTACATGTCACCAAGTACCCTTGGATCGTTCTCATAAAATACCAAGGCAATAAAAATGTGTTTGGTCAGATTTTCATAGGTCAGTTGTTGTTTTTATTTAAAATCGAGTCCATTTTAAACAAAAGAGAGACCCTTTGAGTGCTAGCGGCCACACCATGCCTTGTATTTAGGCGAGGATGACTCTACATCACCAATGACCCTTGGATCATTCTCATAAAAGATCAAGGAAATCCGAATGTGTTTGGTCAGATTTTCATAGGTTAGTTGTTGTTTTCAATTAAAAATTATGTCCATTTTAAACAAAAGAGAGACCCTTTGAATGCTAGCAGCCACACTATGACTCGTATTGAGGCAGGGTTTACTCTTACATGTCACAAAGGACCCGTGGATCATTCTCATAAAGTATCAAGACAATATGAATGTGTTTGGTTGGATTTTCATATGTCAGTTGTTGTTTTCACTTAAAATCGTGTCCATTTTAAACAAAATAGAGACCCTTTGAGTGGTACCGGCCATACTGTGCCTCATATTGAGGTACGGTTGACTATTACACATCACCAAGGACCCATGTATTTTTCTCCTAAAGGATCAGGACAATATGAATGCGTTTGTTTGGATTTTCATAGGTCAGTTGTGGTTTTCAATTAAAATTGTGTCCATTTTAAACAAAAGAGAGACCCTTTGAGTGGTACCGGCCACATCGTGCCTTGGATTGAGGTGGGGTTGACTTTTACACATTAAAAAGGACCCGTGGATCATTCTCATAAAATATCAACATAATACTAATGTGTTTGGTCGGATTTTCATATGTCAGTTGTTGTTTTCACATAAAATCATGTCCATTTTAAACAAAATAGAGACCCTTTGAGTGGTACCAGCCACACCGTGCCTTGTATTGAAGCAGGGTTGACTTGTACACATCACCAAGGACCTTGGATCATTCTCCTAAAGTATCAAGACAATTTGAATGCGTTTGGTCAGATTTTCGTAGGTCAATTGTTGTTTTCACTTAAAATCGTGTCCATTTTAAACAAAATAGTGACCCTTTGAGTTGTTCAGTATTCTTGCATGTTGTTGGTGCATATCATCTGTTAAAATGGGAAAATGACTCATTGGAGAATGGATGTTTTATTTAATAATAATTACAATTTTCCTATGAACATTTACATACAACAATGTTTCGTCTTTTGATCCCCTTAACCCCTCTCAAAAATGACCACCAATTGTACATGTCCCCAAGTCAGATCTTCATTGTATTTGTGTACAACCTACTATCATGTATGTGGCCCACTCATTTCTGAACACATCTATATCATCTTGTGAGTATGAGTCTTTTCGACAGTCAAATTAGTACTGCAAAATATAAAAATATATAATTAATAAATAACTTAAACGAACTAGTAGTTGTTTTTGAAAATACCTCTTTAGGGATGCTAGTTTGTTGATGAAAAATGATCTCTTTCATAAATTTAAAAACATAATAACCACAATCATTATCGTTTTTTTGTTTTGGACACTACAAAAAAATTGATCATTTGGAGAATAAGTAACTTGTGTTGATATGTGTTTGGATAGTGAAATTTTATTATATATACCCTGATATTTGTCCAGACATAGTACTTTATCGCCTCCTTATGCTTAGCCCCTGTCCTCATTCCTTTTTTTAGATGATAATGATACACCGCCCTATCATAACAGAATCCTCAATAAAAAATAATATAAATTATATTACTTAATGTTTAGACCTAAAACGTAAGATGTAGTGTCTTACAGATTCAAAAATTCCATCATGTGTGGTCGGTTTGATGGATATCCTTGCTTTGAATCTAGAAAATAAATCTTTGGAGTATCCAAGTTCACCGCAATTAGCAACCAATGTTTCCTAAAAATACAAAAAGGAATAAGTAATAAAATAAGTGAAAATATAATTGATATGCTTTAATCGTAGAGTATTACCTCTACATGGTTGGTATTAGGAAAAGTCTGTCATCTGTAATCTTTCTTTCAAATGTTTTCAGCAAGCCGTTCACTATTTCATCCCTTTTTTATGGCTCTATTTTTGTTAGGTGTGTTTTTGTGATATGAGGACTAACGAGTCCAAATCTTGGCTCATGGGAAAAATCCTTCAACTGTTTTTCATAAATGAGTCTGTCAACAATATAAAATGCATTTAGTCATAATTTTCACATTAGATCTTCTTTTAGAAAATCAATTCATAGAAACATACCTCATATATACATTTACAACTATAATGCATAGCCAACCGTTTTCAAGGATCTCATTTACATTTTCAGTAGCAATGAAATACTAACTTTCCTCTTCGTATATATTCTCTTCGAAAACCACTATATGACTATTACCATCTTTTAGCTTCGTATCCACAAGAGTCTTCAATTCTAGTAAATGTGGATAGAGAACATGTGGTGTTATTGTGCTTTCAGTAGCTCCTTGGGATCGGTTGGTTGATCCTTTAGATGGTTTTGAGCTGACATTTTTTACCCCCTTCCCGTTCTCCATCTATAATAACAATCAATGGTTCAGACCCTTTTTTCATTAATTGTTAAGGGTTTAGATTGAAAAAAAAGAGATAAATACCTCTTTGTCCACATGTACTCTTACAAGTTGTGATGGCCATGAAATGAATGTCCTAATAGCCTTTTCGACCATATGAATATCATCGTCATCAAGTGGAATAGGTGGCTCTGCATTTGGCTCATGAGCTACAGTAATCGTCACATTCAGATGATCTTTCGGAAGTGGTCTATTATGTAGTGTGGCATCTCGGATATTGAACACTGTAGCCCTCACTACAAGGTGATAGGTGGGTGTTGACAAATATAAATCACAATCATTATCACCCTGTAGAAGATCAGTACAGAAAAATTATCAGTTTTTTTCTGATTCACACTTCATGGGAACAATTATTAGAATATTGATTACCATGGCTAAGACAGTTTTTTGAGGTGAATGGCTCACCTCAAAGATAGTGGGGGTGGGGCGGGATGTTCACGCGCTGGTTGTTCCTGAGTTGTGTCTTCCCTTTGCTTCCCACCCATAAAAGTTTCTAGAAACTCTCCCTGCCATTGCAATCATTCTTAAAGGGTTTCTATTTTTTCACTCATTTGTTCCAATTTTTCATCTGTATCATCCATTTTTTTCTTCTTCTCAAAATATACTCGAGGTGTCACCCCAAACCCTACACCTCTGACATGACCATATTTTTCTAGCTACTTCAAATATGTCGATAATAGGTCTATATCTGCTACGGGAGTAGCTGATTCCTATGACTGTCGGATATAGGAAAATAACTAATTATTTTTCTGTAATAGTAATTTAAAACAAATATTTTTATCGTCATGTCATACTTACACATATTTCCCACACTTTCTGTGTGTTCTCATCTACTAACTTTCCTTCTTGGTTCACACATGCCTCCTTCCATAGCACATGACATGGGATGGAAGTGCATTTTGTTTTAGACCCATCAATCTACATATAAACATAGAAAGATAATTTTGATGTTGTTTATTGGAACCTACCAATATTATTGTAAATTTAAAATACGTACCATTTTCTTTTCTAATGAAGCATACCCCATCCTTGCTTTACGATAGGGGTATGTTGGTTTTGATTCATGTTCCTTATTTTCATTACAGAGTTTCTATTTCATAATGAAATATTGACAATAAAAGTGATGAATACAGGTATCCTCAAACAACGTATTATCACCCACAATGTACCTGAAACTTCTCATCCCCACGGTGGCCAATAACTGCATCCCATGCTTCTTGGGATATTAGGTGAGCGTCGACAATGGGTGGGTGCGGGTTTATTTTACCTTTGGAATCTTTTAGGTGGCATATTGTTAAAATATTGAGAAAACCTCAATGAATCCTTCCTGCAAGCCTTAGTACATAATCCTTGTGTGAATCGTCTACTATAAATGTACTCTACAAGAGTTTAAGAAGACTAAGACATTATTTCATTATTTTATTTTCTAGTAAATTAAAGAAATAAATTCATAATGTTACTGTAATTTCTTCCTAGATCACAGCCTTCATCCCAGACACAACATGGTGCCATGAATCTATTTCAATCAGCACTCGTTACCGAGTGACATCTCCAATGTAGCTGTTAAACATAGCCTTGTTGGGATTCACATGTTAGCCTTGTGCATTCCATCTAACTTCAAATTTGATGCCTTTTCTTTTCGCTATAAGAATTTTGGCTAACACCATCACACTATGATGCTCCTGTGTTTTCTGCGATGTCGGTCCTTCATTCCCGACCATTTCATCGATGTCAACATTATCTACATGTTCATCTGAAATGGTATCAATGGCATGTGTTGATGGTTGTTGGACCACAACACTAAGGGCAGCAAGAGCTGCAGTAGCAGGAGTAGCAGTAGCCACAGCAGGAGCAGCAGGAGCAGCAGGAGTCGCAGTAGGAGGAGTAGCAGGAGCAACAGGAGCCACAGCAGGAGCAGCAGTAGGAGCATCAGGAGCTGCAGGAGCAGTAGGAGCAGCAGCAGCCGCAACAGTAATAGCTTGAGAGACTTGTTCAGCCTCAAGGTTAGGAGCACCATAATGTACAGAAGTCATTATCTGCAAAAGTGGTTGAAAAGTTAATTTAGATTACATAAATTAAGTACTGATAAGATAATAACAAGAGATAACAAGATCTATATTACAAACAAAATATAACCTATTTATTGAACCCTATTTCTATTTTTCAAAGGTTGAAGGGATTTGACACCTCTATCGATTATCCAAATCCCTTCATTGTGGTCTCTTCTAACATACAAAACATCATCTGCTTTGGTACCACTCCGAAATGATTGCGACGTACCACTAAAATGATCGTCCTCAAATGAATTTTCATAAGAACCTTCAGTAGTTTTGGAAGATAACAGAACAATCGACCACTTTCAGTTTTCGAGATTTGGAACATAAAAAACTTGTACCGCTTGTGATGCCACTATAAATTGTTCATCTTTGTACCCTTCTTTACTAAAATCAACTTTCACAAATCCCCATTCATCTATTTTAACACCATTGTTGTTATCAACCCATTTGCATTGAAAAATCGGCAAATTGGAATGTCGTATAATCCAACTCCCATATTAGTTTGATAATGCCAAAGTATGACATATATGCATAAATTGGATTTTTGTCCTTACTACCAGAAACATGCATCGCTTCATCCAATAGTGTAACTCCACTATTTTTCATGGTACACTCTTCATCATGTTCATCTATATAGAATGTATAACCATTAATTACATAACCACTATAAGATAGTACATACACACTTGGTCCAGCGGCTAGCCATTGAAGTCGTTCTAACATTGAATTCAGATTTTCATCCAACTGCTTAAAAATATGGTCCTAAAATCATCCAATAAACTGGTGATTATGTGTATCTGATAACCATTTTTCAGCCCTTGATGGATTCAACTGCCTAAGAATTTCTTTGTGAGTTTCAATATATGGAGCAACCTCCCAACTGTTATGCAAAACATAAAGATGGGCCTACTCCCAATCTGTAATACTAATTGTCACAACTTATCTTCCAGAAATTCCCTCACCCTCAATGCATCCAGTGTGATGAGATTTCGGGAGACCAACGCTTTCCACATTAGATAGGTATTCAGTACAAAATTCAATGGCTTCCTCAACAATATATCGCTCCATTATACAACCCTCTGGCCAGCTTCAATTTTTTACATACCCTTTCAAAATCTTCATATACCGTTCAATAGGATACATCCATCTATAGTGCACAGGACCACAAAGTTGAATCTCTCTCACCAAGTGAATCATCAAATGAACCATCATATCAAAGAATGTTGGCGGGAATAACATTTCTAATTCACATAATATGATGACAATTTCTTTTTCCATAGCTGGAAATTTCGTCGGGTCTAAAACATTTCTACATATAGATTTGAAAAAGAAAAAAAGTTTAGTTAACGTATGAAGAACATTCTTGGGAAAAATGTAACGTAAAGCTATAGTAATTATATCTTGCATCAAAACATGGCAATCATGTGATTTCAAACATTTTAACTTCAGATAATTCATTGACACAAAGTTCTTGATATTTTATGAGTACACCTATGAAACCTTTACATCATTGAAGAAGTTTTAAAACTAATATCTCTCCTCCCTAGAAAGAGTATAAGCAGCTGGTGGAAGAAACATTCAATTTTCACCCTTCATGGGAGCCAACTCTTCTCGTATTCCCATGTCAACCATGTCCATCCTTACCTTAATTCCATCTTTTGTTTTTCTAGGGTCATTTAGCAACGTTCCGATAACACTGTCATATACATTTTTTTTCATATACATCACATCAAGAAAATGTCTGACATACAAACAATTCCAGTATGGTAATGCAAAAAAACTGTTCTCTTTTTCCAACCAATTTTCGTAAGGTTTTTCAAAAATGGTTTACCAAAAATAGTGTTCAGATCTTTTACTTTCTCAAACAGCTGATCACCTGTTAGTGGAGATGGTGTTGTGTGTTGTTCTAAACTTCTATTGAATGATGTCGTCCAAGATCGGTACTTATGCTGATGAGGTAGAAATATACGATGTCCTAAAACATAGATTTCGATGAATGTTTCAACCTAATTGATTTTGTATCTTCTTTTCACATGGGACACCCTTGAGTTCCTTTAATGATATAGCCTAAAAAATTTCCATAAGCTAGGAAATCATTTATTGTCCCATACAACATTGCTATCAATGTGAAGTATTCACTTTTATAAGCATCATACAACATTACACTTGAATCCCACAATAACTTCAAATCCTCGATCAAAGGATTCAGATAAACATCAATATCGTTACCTAGTTGTTTTGGTCCTGATATAAGCATAGATAACATGATGAATTTATGCTTCATGCATAACCAGGGTGGCAAGTTATAATTTACCAACATAACAGGGCATGTACTATGAGTGCTAGTTTGAAAACCAGAAGGATTCACTCCATCTGTAGATAATGCAAGACGAAGGTTTCTCGGCTCTTTTCCAAATTCAGGATACTCATGATCAATTTTCTTCCATTGAGGAGAGTCAACTGGATGACATAATTTCCCATCTTTATTTCTTTTATCTGCATGCCACAACAATTTTCTTGTAGTTTCTTCACTTCCATATAGATGCCTAAACCTTGGAATGATTGGAAAGTACCATACAAATTTCGTAGGATTGGATTTATCTTTCTTGTATCGAGAATCACCACACTTTGGGAATTCTGTAAGTTATTTTTTCTCCTTGAGAAACAATATAAAGTCTTTTGGGCAGGCATGTATTCTTTCAGAAATCATACCCATCGAGAGTAGCATTCGTCTAACTTCATATGTCCGGCTTTGGAGCTCATTATCTTCTGGGAGCATGTCATTCAAGAGAGAAAGTAGTTCTGTAAAACTGACATCACTCCATCTGTTTCCTGCTTTCAATTTATACAACTTCATTACAACTGACAATGTTGTATACTTAGTGCAAGCAGCATACAATGGCGTCTTTGCACAACTCTTTAACTTCTCAAAACATTTTGGGCAATCACAGAGTTCATCTTCAATTGTCTTTGTCATTTCCTCAATACGATCTTCATCATCATTGACATCTGTAATCACATCCTCCATATGGTCTTCTTCATTATCCATATTTGTATTCATATCTGATGATCCATAAAATGCAGTTTTATCCCAGCCAATAGCTACATTCGCTTTTTCTCCATGTTTATTCCAACATTTATAACTCCAATCTATTCTGTGATATATCAAATGTTCTTCCAACTCCTCTAGAGTAAGTAGTCTAGAATAACAACAACGTAAACATGGAAAAATGATTTTAGAAGGATCCTTTGTGTGATCCTTTGCAAACTTGATGAACTCTTTCACTCTGTTCTCATACTCTATTGTCAAACAACTATCATCCATGCAATCTTTATTCATCTTCATCCTATTTGAATCTCAAATATTAGTATTTATGGTTCAAGTACACAAAACAAGACTTCCAAATATAGTATAAGAGAACCATTTCCTTATAAAAATAGAGATTAATAGAGCCTAACCATTAGTATTTATTCATCTTAAAAAATTAAACTACTTTAGATTCATTATAGTTTCCTCAAATCACCCCAGACCAAACACAAGAATAATCAAGAATGATACATCTACCACTCCTAGTTCTATGACCTACATTCAATATCATCATTCCTAAATACCCATATATCCACACATACACATGTCACAAACACATAAAAAACCATATCCACATTAGAACAAAGTACCAATATGGATTTCAATCAGGTTACTAGACTCAAGTGGTGGTGTGTAAGAAATAATTAGAAAATATAATAAGTATATAGTCACACATAAATCTCAAACTGGTGTTAATAATCCAAAAAAACAAAGGTATCATTCCATCTATCAAAATACTCTGAAGGAGCCCATATGCGACAGTAGTCCCAGGTGGTGAAGGTTCCTGAGGAGGAAGGGGCGAACACGCACCTATCGGGGTTCGAGGTCAGGTCACTGAGGTTGAAGGTGGCCCAATACTCCTACAAGGTTTCATTCTATATTTCACAAACCATGTCCTGGTACCCTAGGATGTTAACCCACTACTGGTGGAAGTAAAATCGTTCATGGTGATCATGCCAAGAAGAAATGGAAACCAAGAGGGGGAGTGAATCAAAATAACTCAAGCAAGATGGAAAAACATGGTATTTGAGAATAGGTTAGTGGCTTTCATGTTGGCTATACACCTATCCAATAGACTCCACAAGTGGCGATGGCCCCTGCAGTTGTTGCACCAGGTGAAACTGTCACCTAAGACACTGAGATCAATGAGGCCCTTCCCAGCCATGAACTGAACAAACTCCATGATGGCCTTCCTCTGGAATGGGATTCTACCTTTCCTTTCCTTTGGGATGTAAATGACATTAAAGTCACCCCCAATAAACAATGGATATTGGCCTGGATCGAAGGTATTTTGTTCAAAAAGACAGTCAATCCCCCTCAATTTTTTAAAATACCAATACTATAAACCATTTAAAAACAAGACATTTTAATTTATTTTGAAAATCATTCCCAAAAAAATTAAATAACCAAACACATGCCAAAAAATTTGTAATTTTATTTAAATAATCAACTTATCTTTATTTTAAACCATGATTTTCATTTATAATATCAAATCCACCAACGGTAGAAGGAATCCTAATTTATTTCAATGAAAAAGGTTAATTCACAACAAGATACCATCCATTCCATATATTATTTTCATTAATAGGGTTATTTTTTGATTCAAAATGATCAAAACATGTCTAAACAAATTCAAATGGATAAAATATGAATTCTTGAAACACATGAATCCCAAAAGGAAGATATAGTATAAAAACAACCACTTGGAATATTTGGGATCAAAACACAATGAATCTGAATGAGTCTACTCAAATTAAGAACATTGAATCAAATAAAAGGGATCTCAATAAAAGGTAAAAGAGAAACTACAACCATAATTCCCCATAAAAAGTATAGGTCTAGTAAATACTAAGGCTTCCATAGCTCCTAGGAACAATGAATCAAGTGATGGAGAGAGATTGAAGTTCAAGAAAAGAAATAAATACCAAAAGAGGATCACCATTTAGAATGAAACTTCAATCCACTGAGTGATGATGATAGAAGAGCCAAACTATCCAAAGGGGCTCCCATGGCTTGAGTGGGTTGAGTTAAACTTGAGGTAGAAGATAAAATAAATAAATGGGGGTATTGGGGTGCAATTACCCTACTACCTCGATGATTCCTCATATACAATGACACCACTAGCTAGATAGTGGCCCTCACCAGCTAGAAAATGGTTATAGTATAAATTTTATAACCATAGGTTATCCCACTGGCTAGTCACTATAGACCCACCAGCTAGCTGATGGCTATAGAATTTTTTTGTATCCATTGTGAATCCCATTGCCTAGCCAATTACCCTCACCGGCCATTCAGGGGACCACATGAAGCTTTTCAACCTACATGTTCATGTCCACACCTTCTATGATAGTCTGGGACATCCTATGACCCCTCAAGAAACCCAAAAAAACTCAAAGAGCATTGCTTTAATGAAAGAGATACTGAGATGTTACAATTCTCCCCATTGTTCTGATTTTTATCTGAAAAAATATTCTATTACTAAGGATAGAAAATGATGAGACAAAAATAAATTCCAAATAATAATTATTGTGTGGACAATTCACAAAATATAGGAATATTCACCAAATAGAGGACCACTACGAAAAAATTAAAATGAACAGGGAACCAATATTCCCAAGAACCCTTAATGTATATCCTCTAAGACCATTATACATCTCAAAATGACATGTCTACATCACTAAGAAGAGATAAAATCCCAATAATGTCCATAGACCTAGCATAGGTCACCCAACCATTTAAATTTTCACTAAAATGGTGGGATATGAGATGTAAATATACGAGGAACACATCCCTTCACCCAAATAAGAGACTACAACCACTAACCATGAAGAACCACTAAGAGCATAATTCGAAACCTAAGGAAAGGTACACCCAAAACATACCAATGAATCCAAATGAAATAACACAATCAATATCCATCAATGATTCAACCAACAACAAGAAAGTTAAAAACTAAAAAGGATTTATTCCTTGATCAAGTACTCGATGGAAACCTTGAATTCCCACTATAGATTGTCACCCATCGATGGTCTCATTGAAGTAGACACCAACACCTCCCAGTTCCTGGTCCATAAAGAGACTTTATAATCCTAGTCATTTGAGTACACACCAAAATCCTATCTATGTCCAACCATAAATAGATCATATAAAATGGTTTTTGCACAAAGATGGCAAACTAATATCTTAAAAGATAGACCACCCAACACATAAAGATTGAGCTCTAACAAAGAAGTTGTGAATCAGAGGAAAATAAGGAATAATAACCACCTTAATGGTCTTGAACACCCACCCAAAGAAGACAACAATGTAAGGAAACATAAGGGATTTTAAATGGAAATAACCTAAAACATCCGTAGGTTTCCAGAAAAGGATGAATCATGTAGCCTAAAACCATCACAATATCAAATATCCATTAAATCTTTCATGCCAAATCAACATATGGTTATGTGTGATGGGAGAGGAGAACAATATTAAAAAATGATTTGGAAAACATGCCTTTAAGGGAGGTTCGGAAAACCGAAGCTCGAGGGCATTGCGGGCGGTGGAGGTCCGGCAAACCGAAGCTCGAGGGCGGTGGAGGTCCATCAACGAGAAGCGAGGTTGGTGGAGGTCCGGCAACTAGATCTCAGCAGGCGGTAGAGGGGAGTCGCAGGGTTCCAGTACAGTGATAGCTTTAGGTCGCGATAAAACGAGGGCATTGTGCGACCAACTTTATAAAAAATGGACTAAGGTTTTATCAATGCTAAAAAAGCGCTGATAAAGGTATCCTATATCAGCGCTTTTTTAGCACTGATAATGGTACTCTTTATCAGCACTTTTCTAGCGCTGATAAATGGTCATTTTATCAGCACTTTGTTTAGCACTGATAAAGGAACCCTTTATCAGTGATAAAATTTTAGCGCTGATAAAGGGTAACCTTTATCAGTGGTTTTACTTAGCGCTGATATAAGGGGGCACTTCCCTTGCCCGTTTTTTAGTAGTGCACATGGGATACAAGAATAGTATTCATTTTCATTGAACCCACTAAGGATTCCAGTACAGTAGTTGTCACTATCGAACCCACGGAAGATTCCAGTACAGTAGTCGATGCAGTCGCAGCCAGCTCTAGGGTTCCCGCACACAGCACGCTCGATTCCAGGAGGGTCCGCTCCTCGAGAAAAGGGTTCTTCACATCAACTATCACAAATTCTAGAGTTGATGAACCTAGAAATTTTGTCTTGTCAAATGGAACCCAACGCGACAGACGGCACGTCAATCGGACGCCTGGTCTGAGAGATATTGCATTTTCTTTTCCAGGGGCCCGGTTGGAAATATGTGTGTTCCAACCCAGCCGTTTTCCAAAGTAATCCAAAACTCACTTAGATTATCACAAAAGGACTGCCACTTCATGAGGGTCCCAGTGCCGCAAACGGCGTGTCGATCGGATGTGCGATCTTCGAGTTATTTACCTTTTAGTGAAAACGGGCCCGGCCCGATAAGCCCAGTGGGCTGGCGGGTTGGGTCGATCTGATTTTGGCGGGTCCAACTCAGAAGAGGGTTGGACCGGCCCGGTGTTTCATTTGGCCCAGCCCGAGGGGCACGGCCCGGCCCGGCTGTCCGCGACTCGGCCGGTTGGTCGAGCGGCGCGGCCCGAGTAACCGAGAAGTCTGGGGGGGGCATGGCCCCCTGCTTTCCCGAACCGGTGGCACCGAGCGGCACCGCCCTCCCAACTGGCCGGCCGAAGACGATCGGCCTTCCTAGCACAAGCGGACCCCTCATGCGGGCCACAGTCTTGTTGTGCATCACCTTCGGGTGCCGCAACTCCTTCACCCGACCAGCCGACGAGTCAGCCGGTTCACCACCGAAGAAGCCCGCGGAGCACAGTCCGCGGTCCTCTGTAGCGTGGCATCCCTTGTGGCACTGCGGTCTCTTCGGTCTAGCCGGCTTTATCCAGCCGTTTCTTCATCGGCCGAGCAACCCTCAGTTGCGGGCCGCGGTTCTTCCGAACGCGGCCGGCGCGCGGCCGCTTCCTTCGCTCGCCATTGCCTCCCATTGCGAATTAAATAAACAAGAAATATGGAGATTCTTCGGGCCGTGTTTGTTCGGTCCGCACCCTCCACGTTAGTTGGTAACAATCGGCCAAAGGTAATCCAAAGAAAACATCAAAAATGGGATAATTTATTCACTTATAAATTATATGAAACCCCTACCTCATAAAATTACAAAGTATTTATAAAAAATTCCTTGAAATTTTTGGGTCTTTTCATTACTCTCACCTCAGAGCTTTATGTCCCCATAAAGCTATAACACACACTAGGAAAACAAATGGGGGTACTGAGCACGCATCTGAGCCTCCCGCTCCCAAGTGCTCTCCAGGAGGTTCCCGTGCTGCTTGCGAATGCGTACCAGAGGAATCAGCCGTCCACGTAGGACCCACCCCTATCAATCCTGGATCTCCACCAGGACCTCTGTGAATGTCGCCCCGTCATCAATGTCAAGCTCCCCATGATCGATGATGTGGGTCGGGTCATGCACGTATCTCCTCAGCTGAGATATGTGGAAGACGTCGTGCACCCTATGCAACTGAGGTGGAAGGGTCAGGCGGTAATCCACCTCGCCTACTCTGCTGAGGACCTATAAAGGTCTGATTAATCGTGGATATAACTTGTCGCGCCGGCCAAATCTCCGTAGACCATGTCGAGGTGAGACCTGTAGGAAAATAGGGTTGCCATCCTCGAACTCTAGTGGTCTCTGTCTTCTATCAGCATAGGACTTTTTTCTGCTCTGTGTAGTCTTCATCTGCTCCTGGATGATCTGCCCCTTCTCTGTCGTATCCTGCACCATCTTCGACCCTACTCGTGCTGACTCCCCTGGGTCTGTCCAACACAGAGGTGATCTGCAAGGTTAGTCGTACAATGCCTCTTAAGGTGCCATCCTGATGGTGGAGTGATAGCTATTGTTGTACGCAAACTCCACCAAGGGTAAGTTATCCTCCCAACAGTGACCAAAGTCGAGGAGAAATGCACGGAGCATGTCCTCGAGAGTCTAAATGTTCCTCTCAGTCTGGCCATCTGTCTGAGGATGGAAGGTGGTTCTCAGATGAAGCTACGTTCCAAAATCCTCCTACAACCCCTTCTATAGCCGGGAAGTTAAACGAGTGTCTCGATCGGAGATGATAGTCGATGTCACACCATGAAGCTGTATGATCTTCTGAACGTAAAGGTTTCCCAAGCTCTCTATTGAGCCCTTCTCTCTGATCGGTGGGAAGTGAGCCAACTTGGTAAGTCGGTCTACGATCACCCAGATAGAGTCGTGTCCTCTGGATGTACATGGAAGCCCTATCACGAAATCCATGTAGATCTCATCCAACTTCCACTCTGGGACCTCTAAGGGTTGTACCAAGCCTGCTGGTACCTAGTTCTCTGCCTTCACTTGCTGACAAGTGAGGCATCGTGAAACGAACTCTGCTATAGCCTTCATCATACCCGGCCACCAATGCTGTCTTCTAAGGTCTTGATACATCTCCACCAACCCTAGATGTACCGCTAGAGGGGAAGTGTGAAACTCCCTCCGCACCTCCTCTTGTAGTGAAACTAGTACCATGGTACATCCCATGAAGAGGATGACATGCTACCCTCCTTCAGAAAATCCATTAGGTGCCTACCCTAAGGATATCTGATCACATCACGTCTCACAGTCAACGTCCCCAGGTTGTTCCTCTCTGACTCGCTGAAGGAGTGGAAGAGTGACTGGGAGTGACTGAAGAAAGGCGGCTCCATCTCTATCCACAAAGGATATCTACAACACAACTAGTTGCTTCATCACCTCTCCTAGCACCTGAATGCTCGATCTCCTACTAAGAGAATTATCTACAATGTTCCACTTCCCAGTAGTATAGACTATCTCAAATTCATAGTCCTGGAGGAACTCGAGCCATCATCATTGTCTCGATTTCAAGTCCTTATGTGAGATGATGTACCTGAGACTCTGGTGGTTAGAATAGACTGTAAAGCGCTCACCCATCAGATAGTGATGCCACATCTTTAAGGAAAAGACCAATGCTGCTAACTCTAGGTCATGGGTAGTGTAGTTCTGCTCGTGTTGTCTCAGCTGCCGTGAACCATAAGCGATCACTACTCGCTCCTGCATCAGGACACACCCGATTCTGGTCCCTGATGCGTCGCAGTACACTACGTACCCAACTCCCTCCTCCGGTAGCCTCAAGATTGGTGCACTATTCAATCTATGCCTCGGCTCCTGAAAGCTCTGCTGACATATATCTTTTCACATGAAGGGTTTCCCTTTCTTCATCAAGGCTGAAAGCGGTGTTGCAACTCTAGAGAATTCTCGCACAAATCCCCGATAGTAACCAGCCATTCCTAGGAAACTTCGTACCTCCATCACGCACCTGGGTGGATCCCAAGCAAGTACTGCCTCGATCTTCCCCAGATCCACTGCTACTCCTGCCTCTGAGATGACGTGTCCTAGAAAGTGAACCTCTTGAATCCAAAACTGGCACATCAAGAGCTTACCATAAAGTTGGTGCTCTCGGAGTGTTTCCAGTACAACCTGTAAGTGGTAGGTGTTTTCCTCCTCAGAAGTTGAGTAAATCAGTATGTTATCGATGAAGACTATGACAAAATGATCGAGGTAAGGCTGGAAGATCCTGTTCATGAGACTCATGAACACTGCTGGAGCATTGGTTACACTGAAGGGCATAACCAAGAACTCTTAGTGGCCATACCGACACCTAAAGGATGTCTTCTGCACATACTCATCTTGAACTCTGACCTGGTGATAGTTTGACCAGAGGTCTATCTTCGAGAACCATCATGCTTCCTTGAGCTGATTGAAGAGTTCTTCAATCCTCAGAAGTGGGTACTTGTTCCTTACAGTCACCTAATTTAGGCGACGGTAGTCGACACAAAGTCGCAGGATCCCATCCGCCTTCTTGGAGAACAAAATCGGCGAAGCCCAGGGTGAAACACTAGGTCGGATAAATCCTTTTCCCTAAAAGTCCTCCAATTGTACCCGCATCTCATGAAGCTCAGCGGTAGCCATCTGATATGTTAGAGTAGAAATCGGTGTTGTCCTGGGGTACAGGTAAATGCAGAATTCTACCTCTCTATGAGGAGGTAGTCCTGGAACGTCTTCAGGAAAAACGTCCGCGTACTGATCCACCACAACATGAAAACTCAGACTCCGCACATCAACTGCTCCAAGGATGAGACTAGCCAACTGATGTGTGATCAGCTACCCTCTCCTCTGGTTAAGTCCATCCTGTGATGCAAAGGATCCCCTCTCGCCGGTGAAGGTGAACCTTCTCCCATCCGTGCGGACACACCGCACTTTGCGCCTAATACAGTCGATCTGAGCATGAACTGTAGATAACCAGTCCATACCCAAGATGATGTCGTAAGGCCTCGATGTCACTACAAGAAGATCCCATCCAAATCTCTCACCTCCTAGAGTAAGCTCACACTTCCGGAACCAGTGCGTAATCATTGAGGCTACTCTCGTAGGAGTCTCTAGCTGTAAGGATCAAGCCAACGGCTTCGTTGGAATCTCCGAGCTCTGAACAAGGGTAGCAGCAATAAATGAATGAATCGCACCTATGTCTATAAGAACTACAGCAAAGGTAGAGTATATAGAGATAGTACCTCGAATCATCTCAGGTGCTCCATGGTCGTAGGCCTCGACTGCCTGGAGTTGTTCCCGCCTATGTCTGTCAGCTCCCTATCATCGGGGTGGATCTTCTAGTGGTGGTGGTGGTAGAGCCTCAAAACATCCTCCACCACCCGTTTCCCGGCCAGCTCCTCTACCTCATCCTCCCACTCCCAGTAGACCACCAGAGTCAAACCTCTACATCTTCCTTGGAGGTCCCTCTACTGTCTACTGCTCATCTGCATGGCAGGTCGGGCAGTCAAGAGCCATGTGGCCCTGCCTGCCGCAGGCATAGCACTGCCTGCTCCTCTTAAGGTTGGCTCTGCTTCATGTGCCCTGCACAACCGAACCTGTATCCTGAGGTCTCCCACCTGATGGCCTGGTCTGTTTGGACCCCTGTGACATCTTTATACTGCCATCTGTAGAAGACTCCGCTATGTGTCACCCTGTGGTAGGTCTCACCACTGGTGACTGCTCAGCGAGAAAGATCTCCAATAGAAGGGCTCGCTCCAGCACCCCTGCCTACGTCGGGATGCTGAGGGGAATCATTGAAGCCCTGATCTCATGCCTCAGTCCCTGCTCGAAGGTCCAGGCCCTGAATAACGGGTCTCATACCATATCCATGGAGTAGTGTGAGAGGTCAGTAAACCCCACTAAGTACTGAGCTACTAACATGTTGTCCTACTACAGATGTAGTAACTCATGAATCTGCACCACACAAAGGGTTACTAGAACAAACTTCGAGCAGAAGAGACTCTAAAAGTCTATCCAGAGTAAATATGCCTCATCATGCACCTGGAGAATCAGGCTCCACCATCTTCCTACCACTGCATACAGGAGACTCGCGGCAAGGATCACCATAAGGTCGAATGGTGTCCCTACCAAGCTGAAAACTCTGACGATAGCCTCCATCTAATCCTCAGCTACCTATGGGCCCATCTCTTCGCGGAACCTAGGTGTCCACTATTACTGTAACTCATGCAACGCACTCAAGCGGCGTGTAATCTCTACTGCCAAATCTGGTAGTATCGGTGGCTTAGCGGGTAGTGGTACCGCTGGTGCCTCCGCTGTGATGGGGCCATACATCGAGGTCTCGTCGCTCGGTGGGATACCATCTCACATGTGACTCAGAACCCTAGTTGGCTACCTTCATGGGGCCACCCTGAAAAGAAATAGGTGTACCACAGTCAAATAGTATACCTGGTGAGCTGACACAAAGTAATCACAAAGAAAACTTTTGAAACACACATACAATCAGTGTTTTCATGCACCGAGTCGGAAATCAGAGGTCAGGGTCCTGGTGTATGGATACGTTAGCCGCCGCACCAACACTGGACTCCTTGGACTGAAAACCACACTCAATACTCTTAACACTATTGCTCCATAAAAAGAAAGATTAGATTCATGAGTTTTGCGTTACAACTGACTCCTCTGATACCAAATTTTCACAACCCATCCTCGGGGCCCGTTCTATGACTACCCCAAGCCTGCCTTCCATAGGTCAGGGTCTGGAGACTAGCACCAAAGGTGTAAATCCCAATAAAAAGGGAAGGAATTTCCTTTATAAAAGGAAACAACACAATAGAGTACACAACTGAAGTAAGCACTAAGTAAACTGAGTACAAAATTAAGTGTTGAAAGGTAAATGGTCCAGTATACAAACCCAACTAAAATTATAGTACAACTGAAAGCTAGCACAACTACAGTATAGTAAAATAGCAACCACTGAGTTGTCCTCTGGGAATCCCACCTGAAGGGTTGGTACAGATGGCCTCCTCAGCACCTCAAGTCTGTCTGTCCACTCTGTGTACATCTCGCAAAGTGGTCCACCTCTGAGTACCATCCAACTCAACAAGTCTCCACCTCGATCAGTGGTGTCCATCGTCTGCAACCAACACAACATAGTGCAGGCAAAGCCCATGCAGGGGAGAGTATACGATACTTATTAGGGACCCCGAGACCCTCGAAGGTCTCCCAGAAATCCACAAAGGATAAACCACAGAAGATAGATACAAACACGAAGTACCAACCAACCCTACTTAGGTATATTCCCATACATATACCTAAGTTATCAACCACAGTATGGCTCCAACTCTCAATCCCAAATACAACCCAGTCCACACAGGAAAGAAGTCAATCACATCGATGATAATGATTGAAAATCAAGACTCAGCTCACACAGGTATACATATTTCATATAGTGATAGAGATGATAAGATGTAATCATTGATTCATATAATTTGTTAGACCCACACAGGATACAAGACTAGCTAAGTTTTCGGAACCACACAGGATACAAGACTAGCTACTCTGTTGGACCCACACAGGATACAAGTACAGAGGTCAAACTATCGGACCAACACAGAATAAAAGAACAGTAGTCATATTCATCGAACCCATGGAGGATTCCATTATGGTAGTCGTTGATGTCGAACCCACAGAGGATTCCAGTACAGTAGTTGATGCAGTCGCACCCAGCTCTAGGGTTCCCGCACACAGCACACTCGATTCCAGGAGGGTCTACCCCTCAAGAAAATGGGTCATCACATCAAACATCACTAAGTCTAGAGTTGATGTAATCTGATGTTCTGTCTCATCAAAAGTAACCCAACGCGATAGACGACGCATCAATCGGACACCCGGTCTAAGAGATATTGACTTTTCCGTTCCAAGGGCCCGGTAGGAAATATGCTCGTTCGAAACCTGACCATTTTCTAAAGTCATCCAAAACTCACTTAGAGTATTGGAAAAGTACCTCCACATCACGAGGGTCCTAGTTCCAATAATGGTATGTCGATCGAAATTTCGGTCTTCGAGTTATTCACCTTTAAGTGAAAGCGGGCCCGGCCCGTTAAGCCAAGTGGGATGGTGAGTCGGGTAGATCCGGTTTTGGCGGGTCTGGCCCGGAAGAGGGTCGAACTGGCCCGATGATTCGCACGACCCAGCCCGAGGGGTGCGGCCCAGCCCGAGGGGGCATGGCCCAGCCCGGTGGAGCGTGGCCCGACTGGACGAGTAGTCTGAGGGGGGGCGCGGCCCCTCGCTTTCCCGAACCAGCGGCGCCGCCCTCCCAACCGGCCAGCCTTTCTGGAACAAGCGGCCCACTCGGGTAGGCCACGGTCTTGCTGTGTGGAACCTTCAGGTGTCACGGCTCCTTCACCCGGCCAGCTTATGAGCCAGTCGGTTCACCACCGAAGCAGCCAGCGGATCACGGGCCATGGTCCTCCATAGCACGGCATCCCTTGTGGCGCTGCTGTCTCTTTGGTCTGACCGGCTTTAACCAGCCGGTTCTTCGTCGGTCGAGCGGCCCGTGGTTGCGGGTCACAGTTCTTCTGCACGCAGATGGTGCGTGGCCACCACCTTCACTCGCCATTACCTCCATTCTCCAACACCTCCCTTTGAGAATTAAATAAACAAGAACAATAGAGAGTCGTCATGCCGTGTTTGTTCGGTCTGCACCCTCTACATTTGGCGGTAACAAACGTCCATAGGTAATCCAAAGAAAACCTCACAAATGGGATAATTTATTCACTTATAAATTATACGAAACCCCTGCCTCATAAAATTTCAAAGTATTGAAATTTCCAGGTCTTTACACAACAGTTTCCATCACATCACAAGGTTTTAAAAGGTTCGGACTCAAATTCCTACTCCTTTCCATGATTGGTTAGTCACCCCAATTGCGGATTCTCCACTATAAACCCAAGTGGTTACACTAAGGACCTATCTATCCTATAAGAATAGAGACCCACTATGTTCCTACTCTATATTACCACCAATGAATGCATCTTTCCACTAACCAATAAAAACGTATGATTAAAATAAGATAAGATCTCCCAAATATTTATGTTTACTCTACAACACACTGGATAAACCAGTCTACGAATGAACATAATCTTCAAGATATTTAGTAGCTGACAAGAATTATTAGATCTACTCATCTCAAATAATCCCATCATATATTCAAATATCTAGGTATCTCAACCCCTTGAAGAATCATGAATAGATATATCCTATTTCTTGAATGAATCTTGACTTCAATCTTTTCTTTCACTCCTCAATACTACATTGTATCGGTATCTCAACTTCTTAATTCTCCTACACACACCTCTTAATTTTTTTATATTTATATTCACAATATTATCATGAATAATAGTATCTATAATGGAATTATATAAATTCCATGATTTATAGTACTAACAATTATCATTTGTTTTAAATTGGTAAATGAAATTCCCAATTTATCTCCTAATTTAAACCCATTTTATTCTCATTAAACATCCTTATTTAAATCCCATAAGTCTCTGGATATATATATATTCAAAACTACCTGAAAAATATCTGTTTTATTCTATATAATTTCTCATCCACATGGGCATGGATTTATGTTATAGTGAAATGTCACTATAACTTGTGGCATGGAACTTTCATCCTTGAATCAGTTTCAGACTAATTTATTATCTCATATAGGGTCAGATTCATTTGAATGATTATGATATTTTACTCCATGAATATCATAATATTATTGTCATAATTTAATATCCTCTTCTTCATATTTTATTCTTAAAAATTAAATCCTCATTAATAAGAATATTTTCTAACTTTACTATAGGTTTTATTCATTTCATAGGGTTCTTAAAGAGTTAAAACTAAAAATTTCATGTAGTAAACTTTTGAATATCTCAACTTTTCAAAATCTCACAAAATAATTTACAATTCCAAACTCATACATTAATTTTCTGAACTTACACATGACACTTTCAAATTCAAGTTTTACTCTTTTGAAATGGGAATTTACTCTTCAGTGGAAAGAAATAATCTTCTAAAATATCACCTTAATCTTCCATGGTTAGGTACACCTTTCTAAGTTTAATCTTTTATGATAAGTTTTACTTTTATGGTTACTCTTTCACAGTCATTGACTCTTCAAAACTTAATGGTTACTTTTCTGAAAATCACTAGTTACTCTTCTAGAATTATACTTATCCAAATTTCAAGTTAAAATAAAAAATCCATTCATATCTAAATTAGGATAATATCTTATTCAACTCATTCATTGGACTTTTTATACACTCATAAACACTTCAAAACATCATCTAATGAGTTTTAATCACATGATGTGGTAGCTTCAATATATATCACACATTGGATGGTTTCCCATATTATCTTCCATCTAATCACTTGAACACTAAATATTCAATCTCACCATTAGATGGATTCTTCAACATTCATTAAACTTTTTAAACACTACTCTCATAATCATCACATTACTTTTCCATGGGGAAAAATCAATCGATCATCACAAATAAAATTCAACTCCTTGAATTTATCCATCAATGTTATTCATACAATAGAATGTAATTCCTTTATCAGTTAACATGGAATCACCTTCACAAACTCTTCATAACCTCTCAATATAAATTAACATCTTCCCAACACTATATCATGCCACTATCATTGATAAAAAATACAATCCAATCAATAGGAAAATCAATGTCCCCATTTTTATTTGTTTTACAATACCAACAAGAAAATCTTATACCAATATGTGTGTATATTTTTACACATTATGGATAATAAATACAAATGATATTTTGCTATCTTATCATTTAATTTCACTTCTCTCAAAGATACCATCTTCTCCCTATTTTACTTAGAATTACATCCTGCACCACATTTTGAAACAATGATAGTTTCACTGACAACATACCAAAGAGACTTTGGTTAATCAAGTTTATGTTTATATGGGTTAACTCAACATATAAAATAAGAGAGAATTAACCAAGACATAATGGTTATTCATCAATAAAGTCAACATGTGATACCATTTTGAAATAACTCAAATAAGGGTTTGTATAAAAGACTCCTCATAAAAATATAGTATGTACTCAACTCAACAGATAGATTATATAGACTGCATCTAGATAGGTGTACACAAATTCAGGTCATAGTGTTATTCTGAATTATGTACATTGCATCTAGAAAGGGCGACGTAAACATGAATTTCATTTATAGAATAGTGGTATAGAATGCAAGGTATTCTAAATTTTGTTATTCCGCAGGTAATTGTAGGCCACTTCCTGCTTCTGGAAATGATGTACCTACTTCTGAAAATTGCAGGCTAATGGTAATTGAATCCTGATTTTGGAAATTACAGCCTGCTGGTAATTTCAGTCTGCTTCTATAAATGTTATTCTACCTGCTTCTAGTAATTTCAAGTTGCTTTCTGCTTGTAGAAATGTAGGGATTCTATTCCAAGGGTTTCGAAACCATTAGTATAGTTGAGTAAACTGACATTATACCAACGGTTTAATATAAACCGTTGGTAAATGGGTATACCAACAGTTTGTAAACCATTGGTATAGACATATGAAATAAACCTATGCCAATGGTTTACAATAAATTGTTGGTAAAATTCTATACCAACAGTTTACAAACTATTGGTATAGACATGTGAACTCAATATTTACCAATGGTTTGTAAACTGTTGGGGTAGATATAATTGAAATGGTCTCAAACCGTTGGTAAAAATACATACCAATGGTTAGTAGTAAAATCATTAGTATAGTGTCATTTCCCCTATTCTCACGCCTCAGCATCCAACAGTTTGGACAACCGTTGGTAAAGGTTATACCAATGATTGTCCAGCCTTTACCAATGGTTTAAATCCATTGGTATAAAGTAAGTTTCCAGTAGTTCAAAAACCTGAATAAATGTTATTTGATGATTTAATTACATCTATAATCATCCAATTTTTTTTGTGGCATTTTGCATTCATTTGGATGATATTATGACCTTTATAGAATTTTATTTCAAGAAAAGTAAAACATATCACACTCTTGTTTTTAATAAATATATTATTTTATTATCGATTTATCTAGAGGATATATTTGATTATAAATAGTTTTTTTAAATTTTAAAAATTTATAGTCATAATAGTAGTTTATTTTTAATTTTTATGGAAGAAATAATTTCTTTAAATGTTGTGATGCAGTAATTATTCAATTAATGTAAAAATAAAATAAATGATATTAAAAATATTAATTAAAAAAATTGAGATATTTAAGGTTATAAAAAAATTCTATAGATAACCTTGAAAATTTTAGGATATAATAAAATAATTTTTTGGAATTTTACTTATTTTCTTGATGTTTTTAAAGTCAATGTAATGAATAGTATCAAAATTGACAATAATGATATTTTATGGGATTAATATTTTATTAAATTATTTTAAAATAATAAAAAACTAAAATAAGAACAAAGTAGAAAATATATGGTTTAAAATTTCATCCCATGTGAATTTATGGTCTATTTGGAAACATTTGTCTCTAGAATAGTCTTAATATATTTTAATCATCTAAGAAATTCAAAATGTGCTCCTCACCTCAATTATAAAAGGACACATCCCCCCTCACTTCATTACACAACATTGAGCCTTTTAAATCAACCATAATATTCCAAATTCTCTTATCCACTTCCCTAGACAAATTATACAGGTACTATTCTTCTCAAAAGACAAACCCGAGATTCCTTTAGTGGAGATCTAAATGAGTTGTTTTGAAGAAGAGGTAATCACTCTAACCTGTCGCTTTCTTTTTCTAATCTTCTTTACCTCTTATAAATCCATTATATTCATAATAAAATAATAAATTTAGTATCCTAAATATTATTGAATTTAATTATAATTATTGAAACACCGTTATACGCCCTCTTTCCTATCAAATAAGAATTATTATACTTATTTATTGATAATATCATGTCTACCTTATTATCATCCAGTCTTTTGGGAAAACGATGATGTCACTTGTGTGTACGTATGGACTACCATATCCACGATTCAATGTGATTCTTTTTTCATTTATATTTCAAAAAAATTGTAATAAGGATGAATTTTATAAATATATATTATATATATGATATATTAATAATTATTTAAATATTCATTATTATTTATCATTATTTTTTTGCATCAAACAAAAAATGGAAATAGTGTCCATGCATATGTACGGTCTACCGTCTCCATGAATGGTGTAATTGATTTTTCTATCTCTAAATTTTATGAATGATTATAAATATGTATATAATTAATATATATTATTTTTATAACATGATTAAAAAAAATTATGGAACTATGATAAAATTATAATGATCGGTACTTCCAAAACAAAACAAGATTGGAAAATGAAGCAGTTATCACATAGATCATTTATTTTAATAACAATTATTAATAAATGGTTGATAAGATATTATAAATAAATCATACATGGTATTATTGATATATAGTTATGGAATAAATGTATAATAAATCCATATTTATTCTATAGCATATTTCAATATAAAAAAATTTATATACTTGGGATAAGGGTCTATTTCACAATCTCATCATTATTCGGGATTATTTATATTCAAGTGTCTACTGGGGAATATTTCTCTACCTTGCCCATGTTTTATAAAAAAATCAAAAAGGTTTTTAATATTCTCCTAAAAATGTTAAAATAATTTTTACCCATGTTTTACTTTAAAAAGAGGATTTAAATGAATTTTTTTTGTTTTCTAAATGATTTTCTTTGTGACTCTTCTAAAAAAATACAAAAGGAATGTTTTTTTAACTTATAAAACATAAGAGGATTTTTTCAATGTCATATTAACTCTATGATATGAAACTTAATTTACTAGTTTATAAGTTTATTTTTAAGGTAAATTTTTTCATTAATAAGTGCACGTATATTTTTTAAAATAAGAAATGGTTTTAAAATAGAAATATTATTCTACTCATGAATTATTCCAAGTGATCTTTCAAAAATATTTTTCATCTAAGATGAAATCCTTTGAAGTTACTTATACTTTACAAGGGATGTGATTCAAGGATATTTTCATTATTATTTTTTTGGATGTTTAATTTTTATATTGATTAAATTTTTAGGAAACCCTTTTATTTTCATGTGTTACACTATGGTGAATTTATGAAATTTTTATGAAACCCATTTTCTTTGCACGAGTTATGATGTGATGATATGATGAATGTTTTATAATTTTTTTTAAAAAATAATTATGATTTTAATTATGAGATGGGATTGACTTATATATCCCTTTAATTCATTAGGTAAATCTTTATATCTCATGAGATAATAATGGAAAACAGCTTGATGGGCTTAATCTATTATGGGAAACAGGTGAATTCTAATCCATTATGGGAAATAGGTGCGTCATAATCCACTATGGTAAATTGGTGCATCATGATCCAAAATGGGAAAATAGGTGATTAAATCTTGATCCACTATGTTGATAGTCCTGTTAGTTAACCTTAAAATATGAAAAAAAAAAATATATATTTATGATGTTTCCACACTTTTATGACATGATCTTGTGGTTGAAGATTTATTTATAACTATTTCTCACTCTTATGGCCCATGTTTTATAAAATGAGAAGTTTTTTATCCCATAAACCATGTGTATGATCTATGATAGGTATGGTATGAACTTTTAATGTTATGTTCATGATCAAATACCCTTATTCTTAGCTTATTCTTTCATATGATCATAGAAAGATATCTTCTATGTTTAACCTTACTAATCATCTAAGATCACCCTTTCTTATGTTTCATTCCCTAGGTTTTGAAGAAAAGATTAGTTAGGGAATAACTAATAGGAGTAATATGAGAGGAGATATTTGTGGGAGATGTTTAATATCTTTCACAAAATATTAATATTGTTTTTCTAGTCTCCAAAGACACTAAAATATTATAATCCTTGGGCGTGTTTTTATGAAATATATTTAATATTCATATAAAAATATTTGATATTTATGTATGAAAAGGATAGATTATTATAGTTGGTATTAAAGGAAATGTTTAGTCAAAATTTTGATATTAGGTTTAGAAAAACTTTAAGTATATCCCTAGGGATATTCCTAAGTATATATATAGTGATATGTCTAAGGATATCTCTAAGGATAAGTCCAAGGATAATTCCAAGTATAGGAAAATTTCCTAGAAATTTGTTAAAGGGTAGATAAAGTTATTTCCAAGAAATTATATCTATTCCTAGATATTACAAGTGGATGTGGATCTAGCACAAAGGCACCTAGGGGTAAAAACTCTAAAAAGGGTGCATTAATCTCGACTTGATTGACACCTAGTGCATGGAAATTGGCCTTGTTGTACATTGGGTTTGACATTCCCAGGGGATATTATTTGTTAATTCAGAAAATACTTTGAATCATCATGATGGATTTAAATAATGACCATTAATGACATAGTTTAAGCCTAAAGTTTCTCAGATAGAAAATAAGGTGTCATGATTTATATATCCTATAAATTATTTTTAATGATTATGTAGTTTCCACTACGATTAGTTTTTCTCATTCTATGATTTCTTATTTTAGTCAATGGATGGAACCTGAAGGAATCATGTTAATCATGAGTGTAATAAAAAATGAAATGATTTTACTCTTGAGAAACAAAACATTATAAGATATGGAATTCAAAATAATACTACAATGTTCACACAACATTCATAGGCTATGAATCATGAAGAGTTTCTAAATGATCAAAGGAGGGAACTATATACTATTGAATATTTCATGAAGAAACATCCACCTTATTTTATTGGATATTATAATCCACTGGTAGTTGAGTGGTGTATCAACACCATTGAGAAAATATTTTCTATTCTTCAATGCTAAGGACATGAAAAAGGTTTTCTAGCTATTTATCATTTGGAAGGTAAAGTTGATCAATAGTGGACTCTTATTAAGAACACAAGAGAATAAGAATACATTGAATCTATGTAATGGTAAGAGTGTTAGGGGATATTTATTAGTAAGTAATTCCCTCGTATTCTATAAATAAATATGGTGAATAAATTACTTGAGATTAAGAAAAATGATGATGAATCTATTGGTACATATGAAGCTAATTTTACAAGTCTTTAATGGTACACTTCTAGTATAATCATCAGTCCTAAAATAAAAATTTATTGATTATTTGGTGGAATAAAACCAAGTCTTCAAAAGGCCTTAGATATAATAGGATTTATTATCTATGAATAAGTTGTTCAATGCGCACTGAAGGAGTAAATGGGAATTGGATATTCTCACTATTCTTAGATTATGTTAACAAAAGGAAGACTGTGTCTCATGAAAACTCAAATGGTGGAAAGAAATTCTAGCCATATATATTCCAGAAATGTGGAAAGAAGAATCAATAAAATTTCTTGATTAGAATTGGGCGGTTCTTTAAATGTGGAAATGTGTTTCATAATTCCAATGAATATCGAAATGAGATTAATTGTACGGTTAATGAAATGGAGGAGAAGAGTACGGAAACTAATTCATTAACCAAGCTCTAGTGTTTCAAGTGAAAGGATTTTTTTCATTATGCAAATCAATGCCCCAATATAACGGATAATGTGTATGATAATCCACAACAAAATCTTAAGAAAAAGAAAAAATGGAAATATTATGCAATCACAATGGATGAATTGAGTAGTGATAATTAGGGAACACTTATCCTCTCCTACTTAGTTAGGAGTTTCATATTTTAATTTTTATGAATAATCCTTGTGAAAATCGTATTGATTATACTTTAGGGAAATTTCATGCGATTATCTCCCACTGTATGGATTCTGGAATAATAAAATCACAATTGATATTCTATTGTTAAAATGATGAACCCAAGATTCTAATGAAAAACAATTTGTGTAATATAAGAGATTATATAAGGAATAAAGGGTTAATTAAATTTTTTAAGTGTATATGTCTCCATTAACTTAAGAGTTATGAATACCATCATGGGTTTATGATTTTAGGGTTGATCAAAAGTTCAAAGTCATTGACACACCTTTTGAGGTTTTCTATGATGGGATTTTATCAATATTAACGATATTTTAAGAGAAATTTATAGAAATAAAACCCTTTGGTTTTTTATATTTTTTAGTGAAAAAGTTATTTAAGGATAAATTTCTTTACACTCTGTGGAAATATGATTAAATGTATTGGTAACCATTAGGGTTTATCCTATCTTTTATATTGAGGTAATTATGTGTTGTAGTTGATCACCATAAAAATTCGGCACACTTTTTTACTATCATAGAATATTTATCTCTAGATCTGATTTCTAAAATATACATTAAATAAGTGGTAAGGTTTCATGGGGTACTATATTCAATTATATATAATTGGACTCTGAAGTTTACCTTGAGGTTTTGGAAAGTCTTCGACAATCTCTCGATACATAGTTGAGTTTCAACGTTGTGTATCATTATCAGACATATTTTCAATATGATTGAAAAATTAAAACCCTACATAATATGCTAAGATCTTGTTCTATGTATTTCAAAGTTGGTTGGTATTAACACATTGATCAAGTTGAGTTTTCTTGAAAAAATAGATTTCACTTGTGTATTCAGATGGATCCTTATTAATCCCTTTACAGAAAGAAGTGTAGAACTCCAATGTACTGAAATTAATTTTTAGAAATAAATTTATTGGTTTCTAAGTAAGATAATGATATAGAAATTAAGGTTAGATTCATTCAACAATAAGTAACAACAGCACAAAGTTGATATAAATTTTATGATGATAATCTTAAAGGTGATCTAGAATTTAAAGTTGTTGAGAATTTCTTTCTATGAGTTTCACCATGGAAGAAAGAAGGAAAAAATAAGTCCTCGGTATATCAGTACCTTTTAAATACATGATCATATCAAGATATTAGCTTATCTTTTATCACTTCTACCAAACATCACTCGGGTTTATGATGTATTCCATGTATCTCTCATGAGGAAGTACATACTTGGTCCTTAAAAAGTAATAAACTTAGAGTTAATGCTATTGGATATATATATTTCTTGTGAAGAACAACCATTAGACATTCTAGATCATAGAGAGAAATTTCTATAAAACAATACCACTTTCTTGGTTAATGTTTTATGGTGAAACCATCAATTTGAGAAAGCTATGTAGGAACCTAAGGATGTGATGAAAAAAAGGTATCCTCATCTATTTGTATCTGAGTGATTAATTTCAAGGGAGAAATTCTTTTTAAGGGGGATATAATGTAACACCCTGAGATTTTTATGAAATATTTATCTTTAAATAATTTTATTTCTTTGATAATATGCATTGCATGCAACACCGAGTTTAAACGAACTGAAATACACTATTAAAATGTTATTATTTAATTTGACAATTATAACCTTGCTATTAATTTGTAAGGTAAGAATATTATTAAATACTCTATGGAATTTATATAAATTTCATTCTAAATATAAATGTATTGATAAATTCTTAGAAAATAATCATTCAATTTTTAGTAAAGTCGATTTATTCTTTAAAAATATTTTTTCTCCAAAAAAGGTCTTTCTTATGAGTGGATATTATAATTAATTTATGAATATTTTATTAATATTATTTTAAAAAAATAATTAAATATTTTAATTCATCATTTCAATAATATCTTATGTTTATTTTTTTATAATTTTTTATAAAGATTAATTTTTCAATGAATAATGAAAATACCAATTTTTAAAAAACTTACATTTTATTTATATTAAAAAGTAATTTTATTATTCGAATTTGATATAAAGTAACTTAAGTAATATTTATTTATATATATTCTAATTAATTACATTTTAATCTTCCGTACACCTTATTTTGGTATAAGTACATTTTTGGCTTAAAACGCATTTTTCAAGAAAACTATTTTTAGTTGCTTTTTGTGGGATTAATTTTAAATTAAATTATTCCAAGACTATGAATAGAATATTGAAAAATGTATTGATTATTTTTAATAAATGGGTCCAAATTTTATAAATATTTCCCTTTTATTTTTATTAATTAATAATAGTAACTATAATAATTTTATAACCACAATAAGGGTAAATCAGGTAATTTGGGTTAAAAATAAAATGATAAGGGCTATTAAATAACCTAAAAACTTTCCTAAATGTTTTTTTTATGAGTTAATTCCTTAAATAATAATAAAAGTTTTGTTTTTATGATCTTCTATGGCCATTTTCAGGAGATTATGACCTTTTAGTATTTTATTTCAAGATAAGTCAAACATGTCACCCTCATGTTTTTAAGAACTTTAATATTTTACTATGGGGATATCAAGATAATATTTTCAACTATAAATATTATTTTTAAATATAAAAAAATTATATTCATCATGGTAATTTAGTTTTAATTTTTGGGGAAAAAATAATTACCTTAAATGATTACATAATGCTGACCCAGTAATTATTAAATTAATAGAAAAAATCAATTAAATGATATTAAAAATATTAAAAGTGATATAATTTGAGATATTTAAGGTGATAAAAAAATTATATATATGAACATAAATTTTTTAGGATATAATAAAATATGTTTTTATAATTTTACTTATTTTACTGATGTTTTTAAATTTAAAGTAATGAATATTATTAAAATTGACGATAATGATATTTTATGGGATTAATATTTTATTAAATTATTTAAAAATAAAAAAAAAATAATAAGAATAAATTTGATAATATATGGTCTAAAAATTTATCATATATTAATTTATATTCCATTTTGAATCATTTATCTCTAGAATAATCTTAATAAATTTTAATCTTTTGAGAAATTTGAAAATTGCCCCTCACCCCAATTATAAAAGTACACCTACCCCCTCACTTAATTACACCAATTTGAGCCCTATATCTTGACCATAATATATCGAATTCAATTCTCCACTTCCAAATCCACATTCTAGAAGATTTTTTTATTCCCAAAATACCAGCCTTAAATCTCTTTTGAGAAGATCTAAAGGAGTTGTTTCGAAGAAGAGGTAATCACACTAACCAATCACTTTCTTTTTATACTCTTCTTTTCCTCTTATAAATCCATCATATTAATAATAAAATAATAAATTAAGTATCCTAAATAATTTTAAATTTTATTATGATTATTAAAAAACTATTATACACCCTATTTCCCATCAAATAAGAAGTGAAAGTATCACACGTGCATACGTACGAATTACCGTCTTCACATAGTGATAAAATTCTTTTTTCATCACCATATTTTATGGATAGGAATTATGAAAGTTGTAATGTTTATATATTATATTTATAAAATTATTATACCATGAAATTTTAATATCATTTCTACCTTCTTATCATTAAATATTTTGGGAAATGATAACCCTCGTGTGTACGCATGGACTATCAGCTCCAATGTGATTAATTTTTCATTTATATTTCATATGGATGGTAATAAGGGTAAATTTTATGAATATATATTATATATATTATATAATTATTATTATTAAATTATTAATTATTATTTTACTTTCTTTTATTCCATGGATCAAAAAATGGAAACATCATTCATGCATATGTACTGTCTATCTTCTCCATGAATGGTGTAATTCATTTATATATATATATATTTTATAAATGATTATAAATATGTATATAAATAATATATATTATTTTGATACCATGATTAAAATTATGTAAATTATAGGACTATTATCAAATTATATAGATTAGGATTATCAAACCAAAACATGCTTGGAAAACGAAGTGGTTATCACTCATAATAGTGATTTTAATAACAATTTTTAATAAAAGGTAGATAATATGTTATAAATAAATAAAAATGTTATTATTGATAAATGGTTATGGAAGAAATTTATAATAAATCCATATTTATTATATATTAGGTTTTAATGTGAACAAGAAAATTTGATAGTTAAGGTAAGGGTTTATTTAACATTCTCATCATTATTTGGGATTGTTTAAGTTTAGGTCTCTACTATGGAATATTTATTTTAAAATATTATGTCTTATAAAAATGTTTTCAAAAAAATCAATACTCACCTATAAATATTTAAAATATTTTTTACCCATGATTTAATTTTTACAAAAATAGTTTGAATGGAGTTTTTTATATTTTTCTAAACATGGTTCATTGTGACTTTTCTGAAAGAAAAATATCAAGGAATGTTTTTTATATTATAAGGCATGAGTATATTTTCCAAACATCATGATGCCTCAATTTTTTTAAGATTCCTTTACAAGTTTGAAAGTTTATTTTCAAATAAAATTTTTTCATTTATATGTGCGCATCTTTTTAAAAAAAAAGAGAAATTTTTTTAAAATAGAAAAGTTATTTTTTGAATGAATTATTCCAAGTTATCTTTCAAAAACATTTTCCATCTAAGATGAAATCCTTTAATGTTACTTATAATTTACTAGGGATATGATTTAAGTATACCATTATTATTATTTATTTTGATGTTTAATTTCTATATTGATTAATTTTTTATGAAACCCTTTTATTTTTCATGGGATACACTATGGTGAATTGATGAAAAGTTTATGAAACACATTTTCTATACATAGGTTATGATGTGATGATATGATGAATGTTTTATGTTGTCATGTCAACCATAAATATTATTTTCATTGTGATATTTCTGGGACATATATATCCCTCCAATTAATTGTTTAAATATTTATATCTCATGATATAACAATGGAAAACAAGTCGATGGGCTTGATCTGATCTAGGAAATAGATGCATCCTGATCCACTATGGGAAACGGGTGTGTCCCAATCCACTATGGGAAATAGGTATATCCTAATCTACAATGGGAAATATGTGATAATTCTTGATCCACTTATTTATGTATTTCATAGTTAACCTTAACATATGGAATGGTTTCTATATTTATGATGGTTACACACTTTTATGACATGAGTCTATGGTTCATGATTGATTTATGATAGTTTCTCACTCTTATGGACCTTGTTTTCTGAAATGATAATTTTTAATGTAATTTCACATGTTTATGATCTATGATATGTTGGGTATAAACATTTTAAGTAATTTTCATTATCACATACCCTTATTTTTATCTTATTCTTGCATGTGATCATTTATTTATATCTATTATGTTTACCCTTAATGAGCATCTAAGCTCACCCTTTCATATGTTTCTTTCCCTTGGTTATGAAGAAAGGTCAAGGTTGGTTATTTTTAAGTGGAGTAATATGTGATAAGATCTTTATTTAGTTTTTTAATATCTTTAATTAAATAATAAAATTATTTTTCTAGTCTCTGAAGAAAGTAAATTATTACGGTCCTTTGGCGTGTGATTATGAAATGTTTCGAATATTCATCTAAAAAGATGTGAAATTTATTTAGTAAAAGATTTTTTTGTTACAATATAGGATCCCACCCATCAACATCCATTCATATTTATGCCATAATATATCAATAATTCATTATATCAAAAAAATCACTAGAAATAAAATGTATTTTATATCATTTCTAAATGGTATCTCATAACATAATATTAAAAGTATATATATTGATAGAAAAAATTCAATCACCCAATGGCATTATTTAAAAAATTAATTTATAAGTTAATTTATAAAACATTAATCCAAATTAGATAGATATTTTATAGGTAAATAGAAAAATGGAATCGAAATCATAAAATGATTTTTCATAAAACATTACTATTATCGAGAAAAAAATAGTGAGGTTATAGGTCACTTTCAAAAGTGGGTTATGAGAATTTGACATTGAAAAATTTTTAAACTTTATTTAGAAATTAATCTCAATAGTAGATCCTTTAAAAATACATAATTTTTTTCTGAATGAAATATAGAGTGGATGATAAAACATACAATTGGGAAAGGAAAACCCATTTAATCTTTTTTAACATACCTTTATTAAAAATCACATCATAAATATAGTTAATAAAACTTAATCTTAAAAAGTGGTAAGGAGAAATATGAAGATCACAAAAAAATACATATTTATATTTCTAAATAAGAACTAATAATATTCATGAGAACAAATAATATGGACATGGAAGATAAAGAGTCATTAAAGAGAATGAGAATTATTCTTAACAATGTCACATTTTATGAAGAAATAAATTTATTAAAGAAGAATAATTTTGTGTGAAAAAGTAAATTACTTGGAAAATTAGGATTCAATTAAATATAACACAATCATAGGATATAAAAGATCAATCTTTGAAAAATAATTTTAAGAATAAATATTACAACTTAATGAAAGGGAATTGATTTTATAAATTTCATTACAACATTGGTATCTCTTGAATCAAAAAAAATGAAATATAGAAATTGAGATGGATTTTTACATCCCTTAAATTGTATAAAAGTATGATAAAAAATATATAGGTCATTATATACACCCCATGATATAAAATAAGTGGAGAATATAGACTATGTCTCAAAAAGTGAGATAAGAAAAACCCTTACCTTTGCTCTCAACTTCCATGAAAGTGACTTAATATATTTTATCATAAACCTAACTATATTAATAACATATATAAAAATATTATTCATATATATTAATATTTATACTCTTTAAATATAATAATTAATTATATGTTTATTAGTTAGTTTTAGTTTATTCTCGTCATCGGATGTTAGCAATTTTGATTATTTTATAGATGCTTTAAAATGGAAATGTTAATCCCCATAATTTAATACCAATTAAATAATTACTAGATTATACAAGGTACATAAATATATGATTTTTAATAAATTATAAAGTTATTATTCAATTCCCTAATATTTTTAATCATGATTCAAGAAGATAGAATCAGTGATGATATTGTTTTCGGTTTTTTCTAACAAACAAAAGTTGGTATATTAATAATGATATAAATATTAATATAAAAATTAAAAAACATTAATCATGTCATAAATTTTATTTTAATTCATTAAATACATTATTATAATCATCCAAGTAGGATGGTAATGAAAAATGAAATACATCATTCCATCGAGGGGGTATTCTACACATACACACGAAAGACGTTTTAATTTTACATAGAATAGGAGAAAGGTAGAAAATGGTTTAACTTTTAAGAATCACAATATTGTTATAAATATAATATTTTTTCCTTAAATAACCTTTTATAATTATCCATATAATCCAATTATGAAAATTAAAAAAACATTGCTTCTTTAAGGCAGTAGTCCACACGTATGCATGAATGACGTTCTCATTTTTCGTAATGGGAAAGATAAATAATGATTTTCCATAAATATAATAACATTTTAGTATAATAATTATAAAAATGTTACTATGTTAGGATGGTGTAATATAATTTTATATATAATAAGAATACTTAAAGAAACTGAAATGAAAAGGTCCGATTTGTGAATTTTTACCTTACTCCTTAGAATAACTCTTTTGCAAATTTGATTAAAACTTTGAGAGGTAGTATTTTTTGGATAAAAATATATATATGGGTGTATATAAGTTTTTTGGATGTATTTGGGTAGATTTTAGTTGATCTAATGGGATTTTTGTGTGAGTAAAAGTGGGGTGGTGAAGGGATATTTATATATAAGTGGTGTAGCATTTTGGTAATAAGAGGTACACTATTCAAGGAAAGTGTATCCAAAAGTTAAAAATAATGGAGGGGATGAGGTAAGTTCCATAAAACCTCCACCATTAATTTGAATAAATCTTTTTAACATGTTTTAGGTCTATTTCCCCTTTCTTAACTTTTTTGTCATTATTTGCTTTTACCACGGTAACTCATTTATTAACCTTGGTAACTTATACTTATGGATGAAAATAAAATTACCCTCATTAGATAATTTGGATATTATGATTCAAAATATTAAAACCATATCAAGATATTAAATTTTTAAAACTTTTAATAATTAACTTTAAAATAATTAATGTTAAACGTATAAAAATAATTTTATCAAAAAATAAAACTAAAGTTCTAAAATATAAAATATAGGTTTATAGATTAATCTTACTATTATTAAATATATAATTTTAATTATAAAATATAGATTTATTCAATAAAATAATTTCATAAATTTTTAATATATACTTATATCTTAATAATAACGTAAAAGACATTGTTTTTGTAAAGACGGTGTTTTATACTATTCACCAAAAAATAATATTTTCAAAAAAAATACAAAAAAATCATTCAGAGCTAATATTTTTATTCTAAATAAAAATTATAATTTCATTTTTTTTAAATTAAATTATAAAATTTAGGAATTTTAATTTTAAAAGAAAACATAAAATATAATGAAAATTATTTTTATAGGAAAATAACTTTACAAAATATTAATTGTCCTTGTTCTTATTTCCAATCAATTATTAATTAAACGGGTGTTGATGTATTTGTTTATATGTTTAAACATCACATTATAGTCATTAAAAGATATCAATTTAATTTATTTAGATAAAAATTATAGAACATTTGTGAAGGTAATTCTTTCAAAATAACTCTTTTACTGTCATCATAGTAATTAACATTAATATCGGTAACTAATTTTTATGCCTAAAATTTTAATTGACCTTAATACCTAGTTTGATCATTCTAATTACAAATATTCAAATAATTTTATGATATTTGATTTTTTAAATTGATAAAAATTAATTTTAATGTAAGTGTATATAACGCATAAAAACATTTTTTGGACAACATATCTTTTGAGCATAAAATAAATTTATTAATTATTTACAAATGAATATTAAATTAATTTTAACTATTTTTTATTGTATATATTATTAATTAATTTCATTAAAATTATTATTTAATTATAATATAACAAAATTCATGGCATATAAAAATAAAATTTTTAGTAAAATATATTTTTGTTTATAAAATTATTTTATTAATTATTTACGTATAGTAATTGAATTTTATCAATGCATTAGTATTGAAGATGAATTTTTTTTATTATACATATATTTCATAATGTGATTACCTCTACTTATACCCTCCAACTTAACAGTTATATTATAACAATCATATTTACTACTTATAATCTTTTATTAAAAAAATATCATAGTTTATTTTTGTTCAGTGTTGCATGTGAAGAGAGATATTATACATATTATTTATTTAAATAAAATACTATACTAAAATATCTGGGTGTTATATTCACCCCCTCCCTAAATAAATTTTTTCCTCTTAATTTTAATTATCATTCACTAATGAAATATCTAATGGTATCTATAAGATATATAATACTCAATATATAATTTATACTGAGGTATCAATTCCACTATATAAGGAAAGAAAATAAATCTCATATTTTCTCTTATAGTAGACATATATAGAGATTCTAACCTTTTTTCTAAATATGCTTCCTTAACTGTCTACAAGTCTTTGAATTTTTAATAGAAATACATTTCCCAGCTTCATTTTTAAGATCCTATTTCCAACCAAACACTAAAAAAATGGTTATCCTGATAATACCCTATAAAAATATCATGTTAATATATTAAATCAATACTAAGATGTATTCTCCCATGACACATTTTTTTAACCTACAATACTTTTGGTTCAGTCTAGTTTTCTTTAAGTTGGGTTCTCTTATATATCTTAACCTAATCCCAAAAAGAATTATCCCAAGATTATCATAAAATTTATTACCATACTCTAAACCCAAAAATTATTGAAATATATTCCCTCAAAATTAAAATTCTCCTTTATCCATAAAATCACATATCAATTAATATATACCTTAAATTATGAATCTCTACATTTTAATCTAATTTATCCATGATCATTTCTTATTAGTTTTTATAACTTAAATATATTTGTATCCTTTATAATGGTTCATAAAGAGTGTGTAAATTATCTAAGACATATACCCCAAGAGTTTCAGACTAGTTTTTTAGTTAGGTATATTTATCATGCACTAGGTTAATATCGAGTTAATTCCAAACCAACATTTTTAGGATTATTGTTACTAGGTGCATATGTGCCAAAGCCTGCATCAACTTGTTTGTATCCAAATATAGATTTCATTTCTAGGAAACCAAATAGTATTTAATTTACCAAAACATTGATATGTTATTATATGCATGGACTTATCCCTCGTATTTTCATATAATTTCTCTCATCCTAATCCCCCAAAATAACTAAACCCTTCTTTGATACCAACTGAGGAACCCCAAACCATAAATTCTAGGTCTAGTCCTAAAAATACATACTTTACATATCATATATGATTCCAACTATATTTAACCAAGATAAATAAACCCAATTTTCCCTTATGATTAATCATTTCATATCACACATGTTCTCACAACCTCAAAAGATGAGGGTTTAGTTTATTTGAAGATTATTTACATAAAAAACTATTTTAAAACACTTAGAAAGATTCCTCCATAATAATGCCCCTATACAAACCCTTCTAGTCTTCTCATAAGTTATACTCATATTCATAAATTGGGGAATAGTTTAGTCTCAAATGAAAAAATATGTAACATGTCATAATAATGTGAGATAATAAACATGATATATGGAGAATAATCATAGGAATATGACATAAAAATGTGGCATGTCTTGGAAAAAAAATAGTAAGGAACTATGGAATAATAATAATCACAATAAAACATTACATAGTGGTTTAGGCATAAAAATCCTACAACCCTTTAAAAGGTGGTTTAGGCATTACTTCTTGCAACCCATTAATGAATCAAGCATCAAAAATCATGGTCCATTAGTGACTTGATTACTATAACTCATGGTATATTTTTAACTCATGATGTATAACACCTTAACCAGTGAATTAGAGGGAGATATAAGAATCCAGTTGTCAACATCCATACATATGTGTTCTATAAGATATCAATCATTAACCATATCATGAAAACCCATGGAAAGGAAATGTGTTTCATATAATTTCCAAAAGGTATCACATAAAATGATATTAAAAGTAGATCTATTGATACGAAAAATTAAATCACTCAAAGGGGTTATTTTATAAATGAATTTCCAAGGTGATTCATAGAATATTATTCTAATAAGATATATATTTTCGATTTAAAGATGAAAAATGGGAGTAAAATCATAAAAAAGAGTTTATAAAACATTTATAACATTATCTAGAGTGATAAAAAAAGATTTTATAAGTCACTTTCAAAATTTAGTTTCACAAAGTTGAAATGGAAAAAAATTAAACATTATTTGGAAATAAATCTCAATAAAAAATCTTGAAAAATAAATAATAGTTTTTTTAAGGAAATATGGAGTGGGAAATAAAACATGTGATCAAGAAAGAGAAAACCTTTCCAATATTTTTAAAAATACATTTATTAAAACTCACATCATAAAAAAAGTAACAAAACATAATATAAAAATGTATAAGGATAAATATGAAGATCATAAGAAATAACACATATTTAGATTTTAAAATAATTTAAGATAGAATTTGTGGGAAGAAATACCAAGAATATGTAAGATAAGGAGTCGTTAAAGAGGATGAGAATAATTCTTAACAATGTCCATTTTATGAAGAAATAAATAAATAAATAAATAAAAATGAATTTCATGTGAAATTTTAAATTCCATTGGAAAGGATTAAATTAAATACTACATATTCATAGGATAGAATCAGTCAATCTTAGAAAAATAGATTTCTATAATAATGATTACAAATCAATAAAAGGGAATTGAGTTTCCAAAATCCTTTAGTATATTTGTATCTTTTGAATCAAAATCCCAAGAAATATAGAACATGATATGGTCTTTTAAATCAATTAAATTTTATGAAATTTTGATAAAAACATAAATATGGAAGTATATACATCACAAAATATAAAATAAGTGTTGAATATTTCATATATCTCAAATAAAGAAAATTGAGACTGGGAAAACCCTTAATTTTATACTCGACTTCCATGAAAGTGATTTAATAACCTATATCATAAACATAACCATATTAATCACATATTTTTTAACCTTATTAATATCTATTTTCATATCTTCTCTTTAATTATAATAATTTATAATATTTTTATTATTTAGTTTTAGTTTATTCCCATCATTGGATATTTGTGATTTTGATTGTTTCGCATATGCTTTAAAATTTCAATGTCAATAAACATTATTTGAAAATAAGTTTATAATTACTATATTATCTAATATATTGTAATATATTATTTATAATTATTTATAATTTTATAATTTCATTCCAGGAGAGTTTTAGTTATAATTCATAAAGACGGAATCAGTGACAAGCTTATTTTCAGTATTTTTTTATGAATAAAAGATGGTATATTATTAATGATTTAAATATTAATATAACATTTATATAGCCTTACTCATGTCATAAAAATAATTTTAATTCACAAAATAAATTCCTAGAATCATCTATGTATGATTCTCCTGAAAAATAAAATACGACGTTCCATGGAGGTGGTAGACTGTACGTACACATGGATGACATTTTCATTTTCCATAAAATGGGAGTAAAATAGAAAATGGTTTCTCTTTTTGGAATCTTAAACTTGTTATAAAAATTAAATTTATTAATTAGATAATATTTTATAACTAGTTATGTGAGGTTGTTATGAAAAATTAAATTTTTGTTTCGTGGAGGCAGTAGTCCACACGTATGAACGGATGACATTCTCATTTTTCTTAAGGAGAAGTTAGATAACAATTATTCCCTAGATAAAATAAAATTTCAATATAATAATGGTATTTATGTTTTTATTTTAGTATGGTATAACATAATTTTAGGTAGAATAATAAAACCTAAATAAATAATAATGAAAATGATCTATTTGAGAATTTTTACCTTACTCCTTGGAATAACCCATTTTAAAATTGGAATAATCCTTTTAGGGGTGTATTTTGAGGATACAAGAACAAATAGTATGTTTCTAGGAGTTTTGGGAAGTTATTAGGGTATATTTTGGACTAACTAAGGGGCTTTTGGTGTGAGGAATAGTGGGGTGGGGAAGGGCTCCTATAAGAGAGTGGAGTGAAATGTTCGTATAAGAGGATCCCTATTCAAGGAAAGTGGCTCCAAAAGAGGAAAATAATTGAGTGGTGGTGAGTTGAGTTATAGAAACCCTTAACCACTCATTTTGAGACATGTTTTTAATATTTTTTTATGTCTTTTTCTCTTATTTTAACTTTTTCCATAATTTACTTCTACCATGGTAACTCATTTTTTATCCTTGATAAAAAAATTTGACTAAAAATAAAATTACCATTATTAGATAATTATGATATTATGATTCTAAATATGAAATCCATTTCATAATATCAAATTTATAAAAGTGAAAAAATTAATTTTAAGATAATAAATGTATAACGAGTGGAAATAGTTTTATCAAAAAATATAACTTAAGTTATAAAATGTAAAATATAGGTTTTAAAATTAAATATAATATTTTTAAATGTATAATTTTACTTATAAAATACATATTTTTTAATAAAAATGTTTCATAAATTTTTATGTAATATTTATATCCTAATTATGTCATAAAATATATGGTTTTTTTAAAAAAGGTATTTTGTGTTATTTGCCCAAAAAATAAATAATTTTAGAAAAATACAAAAAATTAATCCTATCCTAATATTGTTATGATGAATCCAAAATTAAAGTTAATTTTTTCAAATTAAAATTACAAAATTTATTAATTTAACTTTTAAAAGGAAACATAAAATATAATGAAAAATGTTTTTATAGAAAAATGATTGTTTTAAATATTAACTTTTATTATTATTATTTTATATCAATTAATAATTTAATGAGTGTTAATATATATTTTTATATTTTTAAACAAAAAATTATAGTCATTATTTAATAAAGATAAATTTAATTTATTTATATAAAAATTATAGAACTTTTTTTAAAATAATTCTTTCAAAATAACTCTTTTACCATTATTGTGGTAATTAACATTAATCTCAATAACTTTTTTTAAAATAGGTTGGGGTCAAAGCCAATTTTTATTAAGAAAATAAATCCCACTTTTAAATAGGGTTGACCTATAACCCTTACATGACCCGAAGGACCTGTGGCCCATAGGCATTACATGACCCGAAGGCCTAGTGGCTCGTAGGCCTTATAATATTATATGTCCTGAAGGCCTAATATCATAGTGACCCAAAAGCTAAGAGGTAACATGCATAATTCTAAAGAACTATTCAAATGACACCTCCCCTCCCAACTAGATCCATTGGACATGTGATACCGTTCAAGGATGTTGTGTCACCCCCCTTCTGAGTTGTTGCGTCGTATTGGTCTGACACATCGCAGAAGGGTACCCCTCCATCACACAATGGTATGTGGGGGAGGACCAGATGATTGGTTACATCACACCTATATTTATTTTGAGCCACCCACATAGTGATTCATGAATGGACCAATGTTTCACCAACAACCTGATGCTCCATGACATTTTCTGATAAATTTCATGGTGATGGTGGTCATGTAGAAGAGAACCCATATTTAAAACACTATCATGAGCATAGATAACTGAATAATGGGTGTCATCACGCACATCCCTCTTATGAGGATTCCCACCCAGATGAACCTTCATGTCACCATGTTTTACTACCTACCAAATGCATCGATTCATCTTCCCAGTCATGTCATGTCATTTGTAACCCTTCAATTGATATCCCACAGTCCCTAAATGAATAGCTAAGAGGACTAGTGGCCTAAAGTCTTACGAAGTGGCCCAAAATCCAACCTATTAGTAGTAACATATATTTTTCTATAAAAAATATGTTATTAGTTATTTGGATACACTAATTTAATTTTATAAATTATTTTTTATTTAAAATTACCTTTATTTTTCATTCAATGTAAATTTCATATTTTGGTTACCTTTATTTATACTCGCCAACATAATGGCTACATTATAATGGTTATATTTACTACTTATAACTTTATCTTATTAAATTTTATCATGTTTTATTTTAGTTTGGTGCTTCATGTAAAGATATATACTAAACATAGTATTTATTTAAATAAAATTTCATATTAAAATATCGATTTGTTACACTACTCAAATATGTCAAGTCAACCTCACGCACACTCAAGAAAACTCTTAAATCACACTATATTCATGATAGGTAGAAATTAAATGAGAAAGTAAATGACACTTTTATTTTATGTGGTTTAAACATTACATCCTAAATTCATGAGAGAAACACTAGTTAATTTCATTACTAGCAGAATATATAATATAGCGACCCTACTTTTATTACATTACTATTACATCATTTTAAAAATAAGAAATATAATAGTTTTTCGAAACCAGGATCCAAATTTTTAGTGTATTGGTAAAATTAATACCAAACATAAAATTTATATAATAAAACTTAAACATTATTTAATTTCTTATTATCTAGATTCTTAGTGGACTAGATTTACTCTTTAATATAAGTATTCACCTGAGGATATACATCAAAGAAAGGGGTGAGCTAAAAGCCCAATAATAGGATAAATACAAACATGAATCAATATAACATGGGTGAGAATAATCATAATAATCATATAATAATAATATTATCATCATCATAATCATGAGAGGAAGATTTATATAAAGGCATGGAATATGGTAATGAATAAAAATGAAACATCATGTCTTAGTGGTGAACTACCACACATAGTTGTGAACAAAGCCAGTATCATGTTCACGCATAACATATGTGCATCATCATAACATAATCATTGTGAAAAAATATAGAAACACATTCATGAATATTTCATATTATTTCATGAGATACATCGCATTACCCAATACATTGGAGTGCTATATAATTCTAGTTGTACCTATCACATCACAACATTTACATAATCATGCATACCACGTAGAACATATATCAATATTATACATAAGATAACCCAAGGAAATGAATGGGTTTCATTTCATAAAAATACATTCATGAAAAAAAATTGGGTTTCCAAAAGAAATTAATAACATACTGGTATAGGAATCGTCAATCTTGAGTGAAGAAGAAACAATCTCAAGATAAGTCAAAGATGTGTTTTTAGAAAGAAATGTTCTTTTGTAAAATATTTGAATTTTTCATAAAATCATATTGGAAACATGTATACCTAATAAAAAAATATTTAATAAAAAATAAATTATATTTGAGTAATATTAAATAATATTCACACTGAAATTTTCTATGAAAGAGGAATAACCCAAAGAAAGGAAATTGGGTTTGATAATTCCATTACCTTATGTATGAATAGTTTACTCACTTTAATATCCTAGATAATAAAATTAGATTAATTAATTAATAATTATAGAATCTATTATACATTTATTTTATTTATTATAATTTTATTAAGTTTGTTTAAGGCCATTTTGATGAGTTATAGAGTTCAATTTCATCATTTGGGAGTGTTCGTTTTCTTGATTTTCATGATCGAATCACTTGTATACATGTATGGAAGATCATTTAAAATGAGAGATAATTATATAGAATTTAAATCATATGTTATTAATGAAATTACATAAGTTTTTTTGGTCTTATATATTTTTTTCAGATATCAGTATGATTCATTAGATAAAATGTTAATGATAATTGTTTAGATTAATTTTGGAACTTTTTAATCACAACGAACTCATTTTGTTTTATTATTTAATATTATGTATATAAGTTAGTAATAAAACATAAAAAAAGTTATAAAATAAATTTTAAAATCTTTATCAACCATTATAATTTTTTTATGCCCATCCTGGAAGGGGGTAAAAGAAAATAAAAATGCATCATCCACGATGGCAGTAAATCAACACATCACGAACGATGGTTTCATTTTTTTAGAATAAAATGGAGAGGATAATAGTTTTTATGATGAATTATTCTATTTGAATAATAAAATTATATTATATATAAGATAATGTAGTTATCATAACACCTGTATAAGGGTATTTGAGGAGATAAAATAAAATGAAAGAGGATTTTACCTCTTGAATTCTTCTCCTTGAGGACCTCCTAAGGGAAATTGGTTTGGGTATTTTATTGAGACCAAAGGCTCTTAAACATGAGGTAGAGGCTTGGGAAGATTATTGGGTAGAAATTTTACAAGTTTCAATGCTTTGGAGTTGCTAGGATAAGAGGTTTTTAGGGGTGCTATTCATAGGGGGAGAGGGGTGTTTTTGATCATTTTATTCATTAGTTTAATATATTGGCTCAATATTATGAATAGTTTTGATTCCCATGACCATATATATTTAAGGGGGAATAAGTTTTCAAGATTATGATTCTTACATTATCTATACATCATACATGACTCAAAAATTCATGTATTTGTTTAATACTATAAATTATTGTATTTCACTATTCACTGAAAAATCAACTATTTTAGAAAAATCTCCTAAATTCACCCTAACCATTTTTTGATGTATATAATTAAAAAATTAACTCCATTTTATGAAAATAATTTTATAAATATGAGAAATTTAATTTTTAATTAAAATCGTCATTTATTAGAAAAATATTGATTTTAAAATTATAACTAATTTTATGACACTTTGAAAAATTATTTCAGGTCTCATAAAATTATATTATAATAATAATACAAAAAAATATTAATTTATGAATCTATTTTATAAAAATAAATTTTCTTTTAAATCGTTATATAAATTGTAAAATTTTAAATAAACATTAATGTTTTATAAAAATACCAACACTTAGTTAATAATTTTTAAAACATGTATTTACTAATACTCTAATATAATTATATCATATTATTATTTATAAGATGCCTAAATTTTATTTATAATTTCATAGATGAGTTTACTATTCTATTGGCCAAATTACTATTCTTAATGGTCACATTACTTTTTGAAAGGTCAAATTAATATTCCATTGGTATAGGTTCCTTAATTTCTAGAAATACCTCTCATTTAATTCATTATTCATTTATAAAGTTTTTTTTATGATCTCAAAGTGATTTTATATATTTTATATATTTTATACTATAAGAAATAATTATAAAAAGGTAATTTCCATTTATAAAATTTTGGGTCGTTATATTCTTCCCCCCTTATGAAATTTCTCTCTCAAAATTTCATTTTGCAATCTAAGTTGAAAATGGGTGAGGGTACTCCTCCTTTATCACTTCCTTCATTTCCCATGTGTCCTCTTCATACTTATGGAATTTCCATAGTACTTTTATCAGGTGAGTAGTCTTATTTCATGGAACTTTATCTCTATGGTCTAATATCTTCACTGAATGCTCCTTGTAAGAGAGATCATTTTCTACCTGTACCACCACTGGATTTGGTACATGTGAGGTATCTAGTATGTACTTCCTTAAGAGAGATGCATGGAATATATCGTGTATTTGAGACATGGTGGGTGGAAGTTCTAGTTGATAGGACACAACTCTGACATGATCAAGAATCTTAAAGGGGTCGATATACCCAGTACTTAGCTTTTCCTTCTTCCCAAATATCACGATCCTCTTCTATGGAGATATGTGTAAGAATACCATGTCTCCAACATTAAACTCCATCTCATTGACTATTATCTACATAGATCTTCTATCGAATTTGGGCTTCTCGGATGTATTATTGAATGGTTTTCACCATTCCAACAATTTCTTCAACCATTTTAGGACCCAGCAGCTTATTTCCACTAACTTCATCCCAATATTTCATTTTTCTTAATCTTTTCTCATAAAGGGATTTATATGGATCCATTTGGATGCTCGAGTCGAAATTTTTGTTGTAAGAGAACTTGACCAGTGGAAAATTTTGGTCTCATCCTCCTTTGAAGTCCATAAAACTTGCTCTCAACATGTATTCTAGTTTCTGAATTGTATTCTCATATTGGCCATAAATTTGGGGATAATAAGTCATACTAAAGTTTATTTCAATGTTTATATCATGTTAGACACTTTTCTAGAACTTAGAGGTGAATCGCAAATCTCAATCGGATACAATCGATGGTGGTACTCCATGCAGCCTTAACACTTCTCAATGCATATCCATGCAAGTTGATCTAGTGATAAGTCCTCTAGAATTGAGATAAATTGGGTTATCTTTGTAAGATGATACACAAAAACCCATATATAATTGTTTCCTTTTTATGTCTTCGTAAGTCTGTTGAAAAATTTCATGGTGATGTTTTCTCATTTCCATGTTTGTATGGGTAATAGTTTTACTATCCCTGTAGAATTTTTCCTTTTATCCTTCACTTGATGAAATACCAAGCACTTTTATGTATATTCAGTGATATTCTTCTTCATATTTTCCCACCAATGGTGCTCTCATATATCACAATATATCTTTGTGCTCCTTGGTTGAATATAAAAGGTTGATTTATGTGAATCACTTAGAACCTCTTTCTTTATCTCCGTATTGGATGGTACACATAGTCGTGACCCAAATATTATGATTCCTTCCTCATAAATTTTGAACTATGAGGATTTATCTTTTTTGATAGCTTCCACCTTCTTCTTAATTTCCACATGATTTCTTTGACCATCCTTTATTTTCTCCATGAGGGATGGTTGAGTAATCATTTGAGAAAAGGATTGATAATGTTCCTTACTTAATTATTACCATGTCTATACATTAAAAATCTAAGAAGATTATATCCTTCTAAATTCTCATCATTGATAATTTTCCAGGATCCTTTCTACTAAGAGAATCTTCTACTTTATTTTCCTTACTGGGATGGTAGTGAATTGATCATTCATAATCCTTTATGAGATCTAACCATCTTCAATGGAACATATTAAGTACCTTTTGTGAAAATATATATAAGGCTCTTATAATCAGTATATATCCTACACTTCTCTCCATATAGATAATGACACTAGATTTTTAATGCAAAGATCATAGCTGCTAACTCCAGATCATGTGTAGGATATTTTTGCTCAATAATTTTAAACTTTCTTGAGGTGTAGGATATCACTTTATCATTTTTCATCAATAAATATCCTAATACCTTCTTTGAAGCATCATTTTATACCACAAAGAGTTCTCCACTTTTTATAATTGTGAGTACTGGCATGGTGATAAGCCTCGTTTTTAACTCTTTGAAAAAGTCTTCACATTCACTACCCAAGAAAAACTTTTCTCCCTTACAAGTCAACTTGGTTAGTGGGTTTGATAATCATGATAATTTCTTCAAAAAAAATTGGTAATACCCAACTAGACCAAAGAAAATATAGATATCCATTATAGATGTTGTCTTGGGCCACTCTTTGATTACTTTTGTCTTGGAATGGCCCACATATATTCCTTTGTTGGTAATAACATGCCCTAAGAATGATACTTCCTCCATATAAAACTCACATTTGTTGTACTTTGCATAAATTTTATCCCTTCATAAAGTCTTTAGCACAATATTAAAATTCTCTTCATGTTCATACTTTCTCTTGGAGCATATTAGAATATCATCCTTAAATACTACCACAAAATTGACAAGGTAATCTCTAATGACTTTATTCATTAAGTCCATGAATATTTTTGGAGCATTAGTGAGCCTGAAAGGAATCACTATGAACTCATAATGTTTGTACCTTTAATTGGGATATCCCAACCTAAGGTCCACCTTAGATAAATACTTGGCCCCACTCATTTTATCAAACAATACATCTATCTGTAGAAGGGTATACTACACAAGTAGAAATTTTGGCTATAGACATGGCCCAAAACCATGGCTATAGGGGTCAAAACTATGGCTATAAGATATATCCATAGTTTCAGCTAGATGTGGCATGAATTGGTGGGGCTATAGCTAAAATATATATCCATGGTTCTCTAATATATTTCCATGGGTTTCCACTGTGGAAACAGATCTATTACCATGATTTTCCAAACCATGGAAATAGCTTCCATAGATGTCCATCGTGTCACTTGGGCTATAGCCATGGTTTTACACTGTGTAAATAGATTTATTTCCATGGGTGGAAAACTGTGGATATAGCCCAAGAAAACCAGGGCTATATCCCAAAAATAATACTCTTAATCGTATTTGATCTGTGTACCCCCTCTATGCATACCAGCTGCCTAAACATTACACCATAGTTGAATTTGGGTATATTTATATATTTTATATATATATATATATATATATTATGAAAAAATAGGTCTACAGCAGGTAAACTATGTCTATATCCCTACCCACTCTTTTTTCACAGGTTAATTTTTTCCCACGCAAGGGAGAGAGACCTATAGGCATGGTTTTGAGAAACTGTGGCTATAGAAAATGGAAAAAATAATCTATAGCCACGTTTTTGGAAAACTGTGGATATAGTCCTTGAAAAAAACACTCTATATCCACAGCTTTACAAAAACCATGGCTATATCCATTAGAAAAAAAATTTATATCCGTGATTATACACAAACCATGGATATATGCCTTGAAAAAAACCTAATAGCTACAGTTTTACACAAACTATGGCTATATTCCTAGGAAAATTACTCTATATCTGTAGTTTTACACAATATGTGGCTATAGGCCTCAAAAAAAATTCATTGTAGCCATGATTTTATAGAACAGTGGCTATAGTAATTGAAAAAAAACTTTATATTCATGGTTTCACTGAACTATGGACATAAACTTCAAAAATATACCCTATATCCATGGTTTTATATTAAATCATTGTTAAACCCTTTGTATAAATACCTATAGCCACGGTTTTGGAAAATCATTTTTATAGGTCCATGGTTATATACTAGTTTTCTAGTAGTGTTATCTCCTTATCATTATTCTATTATGATCATGATAATCAATGCAAAAGGCACGTTTATTCATCCTTATTCTTGACAAAGAGGAATGGAGCACCCCATAGTTTAGCACTTGTGTGTATAAAACCCTTTTCTAGATTCTCTTGTAACTACTTCTTCATATCCTCCAACTCAATGGTGGTCATTTTATAAGGTGTCTTTGATATAGGCAGAGATCCCAGAATAAGTTCAGTTGAGAACTCAACCTCTCAGGAGGAAGACCAGGAAATTATTCAGAGAACACATCAATATAGTCCCTCACAATGGGAATGTATTTGAACATGATTCTCTCATTTGTATTAATCCTTTGAGCTAGATATGCTTTCTCATAAGTAAATAATGTCCACACTTGAGATAATGATTCCAAAGGATATTCATCCCCATCTTTACACTTATACAGGATTGGAGGATGCCTCGGGATGTGAACAGTGATATCCCTTTCCTAATAGTTTATTTTGTCTTTGTATAAAGATATCCAATCCATGCCCAATATAGAATCAAACTCCACCAAATTAAGAAAGACAATATTTTATAATATTTTTAGTCTAAAAAACATTAACCAGGGAGGAGTTATATACTTTGGTTATAATAATTTCACAGTTTTTTATTATCACAGATAACCCAACCACCATATTTTGAGGTGGAGTTTGAATTTTTCTATTAAACTTACAATATATGAAAGAATTCATAGAACCAGAATTAAATAGTACATTCACTATTCTTAAATTAATAACCAATGTGCCTATCACTACATCATTGTCAGGCTCCACCTCAGCAGTAGTGATGGAATAATATTTCCCTTTCTCTTTTGGATTTGGTGGTTGCCGGCATTTATTACCCTTAAGGATTCGATGTTTAGTGTAATGGATTGCATAGTGGCCTTGCTCCCTATATTTGAAACATTGAACCATGGGTGGTTCTCTCCTTTCCTCCACCACATTGTCCAGTTTCCTTATGTCTCTTTGATATTCATGACATTGGAGGTCATATCTCCTAGACTTGAAGCATTTCCTTATTCCTTTGAGGCAATTCCCATGATGCTTATTCCCACATTTATGAAATGTTAGTGGTTGAGTTTTCTTTCCACCTTTATAATTAAATACACCTACTTGAAATTCAATATTTCTCTTCTTTTCATCATATTTATGGGTCCATTCTCCAAACTCCATATCCAATTTGAGAGCACATCAAATAACTTCTTTATAACTCCCAAATTCCTAAATATCTAGATCCTTTAGAAGGTTTGATTTTAAACCACTAAATAATCTATCAATTTTTCTATCATTTTTTATAATAAACCCTTGGGCATGCCTTTCATGCCTTGTGAAGTTTTCTTCATAATCCCTGCCAGATTCTCCTTCCTTTAACTTCAGCTCTAAGAATTATCTCTCTATCTTTGTATGAAGAGTTTGAGGGTAATACTTTTTAAGAAATAACTTATTAAAATCTCCCCACTCTATCTCTTTAATTTAATCCTTTACCTTGGTGTTCTTAATTAATTACCACCATTGATCGGACTCTCCATATAAATGATAAACATCCAGAGTTACCTTCTCTATCTCAGAATAGTAAAGAATAGAAAATATCTTCTCCATTGAATTGACCCATAGTTCTATGACTAGTGGATCAGAAGATCCACTAAATGTTAGAGTTCATTTCCTCATAAAATACTCGATATCCAGTTTCTCCGTCTTAGGGGATGGTGGAAATTCCTCATTATTCAGATTATTGATCATATCCTAAGATAGCTAGGTAAGCATCACCATGAAATTTTGAACTCCACCTCCCAAGGCATTGGGGATGTCACTCAGAAAGTCATTGCACTATCCCTCATACAGTTTATTGTCCTAGTTTCTCCTAGTTCCCACAATTTTCTAAAATAGAAAATTTTTGAAAAAAACATAAGCCAATAAGTTATGAATAAATAATTTATTCCTTTATACAATTAATTCTAAAGGCATATATTGTGGGTTCCCTATGTTTATCATATTTCTGAAAAAAAATCTTATTGTGTGTTTTCATATACTTAGTCTCATACTAAGGGTTCTCACTAATGTTATTTAACACTAATTCCAAAATTAAGTAAACCATGCTCTGATACCAACTATAGTGACCCTGATTTTATTACATTAATATTACATCATTTTAAAGATAAAATATATAATAGTGTTTCAAAACCAGGATCCAAAGGTTTAGTGTCTTGAGAAAATTAAGACCAAAAAAATATTTACATAATAAAAAATAAACATTATTTAATTCCTTATTCACTAGATTCTTAGTGTCCCATATGTACTCCTTAGTATAAGTAGTCACCTGAGGATGTACATCAAAGAAAGGGGTGAGATAAAAGCCCAGTGAGAGGATATTTAAGAACATGAATCAATATAACATAGTTGAGCATAATCATTATCATCATATCATAGTCATAGGATCATTCTCATAATCATGAGAGGAACCATTAAATAAAGTCATGGAATGTGGAAATTCATAAAAATGAAACATCATGTCTCTGTGGTGACATGCCATGCATATTTTTGAACAAAGCTAACATTATGTTAAAGCATAATATATGTTAATCATTTCAAAATCATCATTTTTAACAAATATATAATCATTTTCACACATATTTCACATTATATCATGAGGTAAATCACATTACCTGATACACTGGATCGTTGTATAATTCTGGTTGCACCCATCACATCACAAAATTTATATAATCAAGCATGCCACATAGAACATATATCAATATTAGACATAAAATAACCCATGGAAATGAATGGGTTTCATTTCATAAATAATAAATATGTGAAACAACCTTGGGGATTAAAAAAAGGAATAACATATTGGTATAGAAATCATCAATCTTGAGTGAAGAAGAAATAATCTCAAGATAAGTAAAATATGTAATTTTAGAAAGAAGAGTTCTTTTAGAAAATCTTTGAATTTGTTATAAAATCAGATTAGAAAGATTTATATCCCATAAAATAAATGTTAATAAAAAATAAATTATATTTTTGGAATATTAAATAACATTTACACTAAAATTTTCCATGAAATAAGAAAAACCCAAAGAAATGAAATTGGGTTTGAGAATCCTCTTACCTTATGTATGAATTCTTTCTTTACATTAATATCCTAGATAATCAAATTAGATTCAATAATTAATAATTAAATAACCTATTATACATGTATTTGATTGATTATAATTTTATTAAGTTTGTTTATGGCCATTTTGATGAGTTATAGAGTTCAATTTCATTGTTTCGGAGTGTTCTTTTTCTTGATTTTCATGATCAGTTCACTTGTGTACATGTAAGAAAGATCACATAAAATGGGAAATAATTATCCAAAATTGAAATTATATGTTATTAATGATATTAAGAAAGTTTAATTGGTCTTATATATTATTTTTTCCCAAATATGAGGATAATTCATTAGATAAAATGCTAATGATGATCATTTAGATTAATTTTGGTGGTTTTCAATCACAACAAACTCATTTTATTTTATTATTTAATATTATCTATATAAGTTAGTTTCAAAACATAAAAAAAATTAAAATAAATTTTAAAATATTTCTCAACCATTAAAATGGTTTTATGACCAACCTTGAAGGCGGTAAAATAAAATGAAAATGCACCATCTGTGATGGCGGTAAATTGAAACATCACAAACGATGATTTCAATTTTTTAGAATTAAAGGGAGAAGAGAACAGGTTTTATGATTAATTATTCCATTAGAATAATAAATTTTCAATATATATATAAGATACTGGAGTTATCATTTCACTTTGATAAGAGGAGGTGTTGAGATAATAAGAAAAGAAAATAAATTGAAAAGAAATTAAAACAAAATGAAAGAGGATTTTACCTCTTGAATTCTTCTCCTTGAGGAACTCATTAGGGAAATTAGTTTTGGTTTTTTTTGAGACCAAAGGCTAATAGACATGGGGAAGAGGATTGGGAATATTATTGGGTAAAAATTGGCCAATATTCATGGATTTGGATTTGTGCGGAGAATAGGTGGTTAGGGGTGGTATTTATAGGGGGAGGGGTGTTTTTCGATTATTTTATTCATTAGTTAATTATTTTAGCTCAACACTATGAATAGTTTTGATTACCCTGAATAAATATAGTAAAGTTAGAATTATTTTTCTAGATTATGGTTCTTACATCATCTATACATCATACATGACTAAAAAATTCATGTATTTGTTAAATACCATAAATTACTATATTTCATTATTCACTAAAAATTCAACTATTTTGGAAAAATACCAAAAATTCATCCAAACCATTTTTCAACATGTAGAATTAAAAAATGAACTCAATTTTAAAAATATAATTTTCCAAATATTATGAATTTAATTTTTAATTAAAATCATCATTTATTAGAAAAATACTGATTTTAAAAGTATAACTGATTTTATGACGCTTGGAAAAATTGGTTAAGGTCTTATAAAATTATCTTATCATCATAATAAAAAAAATATTAATTTATTAATATATTTTAGGAAAATAAATTTTCTTTTAAAACATTACATAAATTGTAAAATTTAAAATAAACATTTATGTTTTATAAAAATACCAATACTACATTAATAATTTTTAAAACATTTATTTACTTATATTGTGATATAATTATATCATATTATCATTTATAAGATTCATAAACTTTATTTATAATTTCATATATAAGGTTACTATTCTATTGGCCGAATTACTATTCTTAATATTCACATTACTATTCCAAAGTTCAATTTACTATCCCATCGGTATAAGTTCCCTAATTTCTAGAAATACCTCTCATTTCACTCATTCTTTATTTATAAAGTTTGTATTGTATTATCAAAGTTATTTTATGTGGTTTATACTACATGACATAATTATAAGAATGGAATTTCCAATGATAAAATTTTTCATCGTTACACATAAGGAATAACAATCACTGTGATTATCCAACCACATATATTAATAATCTTGTGCATGTGGTCCCACCCACATATAAAGTTGGTCCCATTCATCCATTATGATTCACCGACCTCTGATATTTGTGGGAATTCTATCTTTATTGCATGCTTATTGTCGATCAACTATAGAAATCAGATTTTGAATGTTGACATTTGATTGATGAAAAAAATAAGTTACTCATCACTTTACTATAAAACTATGAGAGCCTACTTCGTAACATAGTCTAAAAATCATTAGACATTATCGAACACTACACATGCCCAGAGAATGATAACATCATCTGATCAATTTTTTGTCTGCTGGAGAACTCTTCTGGTGCTACACTAAACATCATGATAAGCCAACTATCAAAGATCCTCCTTCTGGTAGGACAAAGTTGGTAACCATGAACATGCTTCACATTCCTAACAATCTCCCACTTGAACATTGTTCTAAGGAAAACATATAAACTCTCCAAAAATTAGGCACAACCATAGATATTTCATAGTAATAATAGTAATTGTTTTCTATCTCCTTTTTTTCACCCAAGTCCCATTGAGGTTCAATTTAACCTCAGACATTCTTGTACTAATGTCTTGGTGAACAAGCTCACTAGATTTTTCTTCCCGACTATCTTATATAACTCTAATACATTTTCCTTCAACATATTCTAAAAGAAGTGATATTTCAAGTCAATTTTTCTTTTCCTTATATGAATCACCAGATTCCAAGAGAATTTAATTGCACTCATCCAATCGCAAAACAAAAATACACCCTACTAGAATCATTTAAGTTCCTCCAAAAATCATTTCAACCATACTAACCCATTTTCTGCTTCCATTTTTGCTACATACTTAGCTTCCATTGTGGAAAACATAACCACTAATTATATCTACAACATCTAGTTAATGTTCATTCCTTTATAGTTGAACACAAGCCTAGTGGTTCTATTTTATGTGTTCAAGTCCCCAATAAAGTTTGTTTCAATATAACCATACAAAGGATCATATTCCCAAAATCACAAGGTTATATCTTCTAATCCCTTCAATTACCAGATGATTTATTTCAAATCCTCCTAGTGTTCCCTTCCCATATTCAACATGAATTGGCTCACCACACCCACTGAAAATTCAATTTCATGTCAAGTATATATCATGGATCACATCATACAACCAATGAATGGTTCAAATGAAACTTTCACGATGTACTCGACCTCATCTTCCATTTTAGATGCCTTCACCTTATACAATCAGAAGTATCTAGACAATGGATTTGAGTCTGTATTTCATACAATTATTCCAAATCCTTTTATTACCTTATGGATATAGTCTCTTTGAGATAGAAATAAAGTCCTATCTTTGTTACCTCTCTCAATCTTTATTACCATAATATTTTTTTATTTCTGAGATTTTCTATCTCAACACTTCTAGAAAACTAACACTTCATCTTTTAAATCATCTTATCATTTGTTCCAACCATCAACATGTCATCCATATACAAAATAGGTATAATGAATCTCCTATAATTCCATTCCTTATGGTATAAATAGTTATCTATGTTTCACTAAGTGAAAACCTTCTTCAATCATGAATGAGTTGAACTTGTGATTTAACTTCCATTGTGCCTTCTTCAAGATATAGAGTCTTATTATTATTTTACACACCAAGATATCTTTTTGATAATATTTGAAACATATCTTTTACTTCATTTAAATGTATTCCTTTAAGTAAACATGAATAAAGGTTGTATTTAAATCCATCTACTCTAAGTGTAGAGTATCGGAAGCTTCTAAGATCAGCATTGTCCTAATGGTAGCATGCTTAAATACCAGTGAGAAGATTTTAGAGAATTAAATTCCCTTATTTTTTTTGGAATACTTTCAACACCAAACATTTATTATACCTATTACTTCGATCATCTTCCTCCTTCAAATGGAACACACACTTATTCTCAAGTGACCTTTTACCTTGTGGTAAATTAGTTATCTCCCTTATTCCATTAGATTCCAATGAATAAGTTTACTCATTCATCATTGACTCCCAATGTCTTGAGTCACTAATATTATCTCCTTCTTCAAGGATTTAAGGTTCTCCCTCATCCTTTAGAAGTTTAAAATTCATGTCGACCCCAAACCTATAAACTAGCCACATGACTCTGGAAGATCTCCACACTAAAAATTTTGGCATAGCTCTATCCAGTACTGCATCCTACAATGATCTATATTATAAATAACAATATATTGATGATCTAACTTTTAGATATTTCACTCATGCTTTTATAGTCCTAGAGTATTTAGTAACATCTTCTGTTGATCTCACTTCCAAACTTCCAATGCTATCATCTAAACTTTCCAGAACTTGTCCCCTTATGGTATCATTATTTAGATCAACTTGGAATTGGTTAGTTGATTACTTTATCTCAAATACTTCCTCATATATGTTAATATACTTTTATAGAGTATTATCATTGAATAACACAACTCACCTCTCGATGACTTGTCATTTTTCTTCATCTCGCAATCGGAATCCAAAATCTTCATCACTATATCCCACAAAGAAACATGTTTTGGACTTTTCCTTGAGTTTATCTATGTACTTAGCATTAAAATATATATTGGAAAGGCTTATAAAGATTATAATGTGGATAAAATTGTATTTTTTCAGACCATAGTTGTTTCAAAACAACATATCACATTAGAGTTGGAAAACTTATGTTAACCAAGTATGTTTTTATGTTCACTACTTCCACATAGATTTCCTTGGGAATTCTTAAGTGTAATCTCATACTTCAGTCCTTTTTTATTAAAATATTGTTCTTTTTATTTTCCACAATGTTTTTTTAGGTTTACCAAGAACATTTCTCTCTATTCAGATCTCCTCCATCTGATATAACTTTCATAAGTTCATTCTATTATACTCACCACCATTGTTAGATCGTAAGAATCTTAACTTCTGACAAGTTTTCCTCTCCACCTTGTCCTTCCATTGAGTGAATTATTTAAATACAAAAGACTTATGATTCACAATATAACCCCATACTTTCTTAGTTTCATAATCAATAAAAGTCACATAGTAATGTGACCACCATGAGATTTGATTGGGGCATGTCCCAAATTATCTAAGTGAGCTGGTTATAACTTCTGGGATATGGGCTTTTGTCTATTAAATTTGAAGGACACCTTTTCCTATTTCTTAATCACACAAATCTCACAATTTCCAAACTCAGGGTGATTGAGATTCAACATTTATTTTTACATTATAAACATTATATTGTTCTCACTAAGATGTATGAGCTAATAATGACACAGCTCTAGAATATCAGAAGTTTTTGTTCTTGAAAATTTCACTCCATATGATCTTCTGGTTAGATATAGGGTCCTATATTTTACTCTTTTTGCAACAACCATGAATAATTGAGTCACCTTCCAAATTTAATTAGTGAAGCTAGTGCCATATATTTCATCATCTAGTTTTCATACAGAAATTTGGTTCTTTCATAGCCCTAACATTTTTCTACCTTCTTTCAATTGAAAAAATCTTTCATTATTCATCTGGACATTAACAAAACCTTTAAACGTGATTAAACTAGCCTCATCATCCACAAAATTAACTTATTTGAAATTTATATACTCATAGTTCATCATGAATCCCTACTATATCATTGAGTGAAATAATTATCCCAAGTCAATCACTCATGACTCCATCAAAATGTTGACACTCAATTGCAGTTTCCTACTTCCCTCAAATGTACTCATGGAATTTTAACTTCTAAAATATGTTCTTAAATTATTTTCCTTATGATTTCTATAATCCTTAAGGATATTCCTACTTTTACCATAATACCAGCATGTAACATCAGGATTGGATGATTTACCTCAACTTGTCTCTTATGAATTATCTTCCAGTCATATCTAATTTCTGTGTTCAGGTGAGTACCCCTTTCCTTCATTATTTATCACATTACCATAAGTTGATTGAACCTACATCTATCTGAGTTGTTCATTTAGTATTAAGTTCATGACATCCTAAAACAACAAATTGGTCTTCCCATAAGAATTTATAATTGTCTTTACCATCACATACCATGAATTTTGAAGTGAGGATAGTGGTAAAAGATCCCAAACATCATTCTCATGCTTCACCTTCTCTAATTTGAGCTTACCTCTGATAATTTTGAAGTTTTTCACATGATCTTCTATATATATACTATATGATATCCTCACAATGGAAAACTTTCACATTATAATCACTTTATTAAGGGTCATTGGCTTGTTATAAATGTCTTCTAGGTCCTTCATGAGATCAACCAAGCTATTTACTTCCTATATATTAAAGGATATATTTCATGTAAGTATAATCCTAATCAGACTTATAACTTTCCTATCCATCCATTATCATTCCACATTTTCTATCTTCTTAGGAAAAGCATCATTTAACAAAACATAAAAAACCTTCTAAATGAGATGATCTTATATCTACATTATTCAGAACCTAAAATATGTTACACTGAATATTTCTATCCAAACCTTACCTTATTCTGATTCCATGCCTTCTTATGACAGTAAACTCTCACTAAAATTGAATAAATGTCAATGAAAAAGAGTGAGTGTTACCTAAGATTCTTCTAGGTATGATGATTAACAATCAAAGAACCCCAAGATCTGATACCACTTATTGGGAATCCAATATAACATACGAATATAGGACTTAATCCATCATATGATATGTGCATTGGAAAAAATCCTTCTGATCTACTCCCTTGACATTGGTGTATAGGAAGATAGGAATACCTCTATAAGGACCCGACCATATTACATACATAATCTTGAATTTAGTCAAGAAAACACTTCCTTTTACATTGAAGATCTTTTCAAGTTTAGAGCTTTATAGAATTAGGACTGTACATTCATGACATTACACATTATTACAGAGTGGATACCATAAAGACAGTTTCCATTTTTTAAAAAATATAAAACATTAAAACTTAAAACAAGACTCTTTGACAATTCTTCAACATTTAACGTGTCTTCCATCCTTGTATTAAACATCAATTAACCTGTGAAAAAACATTTAAAAACTTGGTATGAGCACAAAATCTCATTAAGGTATGGAAAAGAAGGAAAAATCACATTAGTACATGAATACTCATAACGTATGAAAGCATTTTCAAAAGAAATTCTTATCACCAATATATACTTACTTTGTGTAATATGAGATTTACACAAGATCCATAAAAAACATAAGAACATAAATATAATAATAATGTTATCTTGGGGAATTACTTACATAATCTTGTAAACATTCTTGGCTACTTTATAATTTGTAACCCTCACGGCTACCTGACTTTGTGTAACCATCATAGTTACACTTGGAGTAACCATATGGCCGACCTCCAACATACTCATACCCAATGAATTAGAGGAAAATATATGTCCCACCCTTCATCATAAATAATTCCCAAGAACCAAAACATAATCATACAACATGAATAATTCCATAAAAACATTGATTTGGAATTTCGTAAAACCAATTTTAAAAAGAGGATTTTTTTAAAGAAAATCCCCTCATAAATATCTTACAATTGAAGAGAGACTTAATATAGTGGATGTAGTATGTATATATACTGTAAATACACATAATGAAACATAATATAAACATAACCTATTACACAAAAAATTTAAATAGCACATAAATAATGAAGTAGAAGGTTAACCCAAAGAATGGAAATCGGGTTAAGAATTCCCTTACCTCGGGTTTTTCTTTCTTCCAACTTGTTTAAACCTCCTGTATAATGGTTAAAAGAGTGTTATTAATATTTTACAGAAATAGTTTCATGTATATAACATCTTATATGATCATTTCATAACATCATTTCACCCTTAATTGTTAGTATTTTTCCCCTTGCACAGTTTTTGGTTGAATTCTTTACATGATTTCTATGATGGGTTCATAGTGGACATTCTTGTCAATTGGAAGTGAAAATACAGAATTGTAATGGAGTAGTATTTTCATATATAAATTAACATAAATTATTCCATTTATAATTTTGAATTCTTACATGAGGACGACTCATAAGTTAGAACATTAATGATGTTCGTTTAGATTATTTTAGTGTTTATTTGACAATAATAACCTTGTTTTGTCTTATAAATTAGAACCATGAGTAAAAAAGAATTCTAGAACCATGGGTGAGTCATAAAACATATATTATAACCAGGTTCAACCATATAAATGGTTTCATGACCAGACTTTAAAGAATTAATGGAAATTGAAATCACATTGTCCACAATGTCGATAATTGAACACAAACGGACAATGTTTTTTATTCTTTAAATAAGTGGGAGAGGAGAGGGAGAGGAGAAGAATAATGATGAGTAATTTTCCATAAACATGATAAAATATAGAATATACATGATTTATGGAGATTTAATGCCTCTTGGGTAAGGACATATGAATAAATAATATGGAAATAACTCAAAATAAAAGAATAAGTGTGAAATCGCTTACAAAAATTCAGCAGCCTAACGGCTACGCAACATGGTTTTAGAAAATATTAAAAAAATAGGGGACAAGGTTCACCCATAAAGAAATGAATCATAATATAGAGTAGATCATGAATAAGAAGAAAAATAAGAACATGGTATGGAAACTTGAATGTTATACCACATAAAAGAGAACTTGAAAGAAAAAAAGAAAGAATTTGAGAATTTTCTTACCTTGTAGAGTAACCCTTAGAACTTGAAGTTTGGGACCTTGGAGGCTTTAGTAAACCTTGGGAGGACTACTATTAAGGTAAGGAGTCCAAATCTTCATTGAGGGAGAATTGGGAATGAATTCAATGAAGGTAAGAGTTGTTATTTATAGGAAAAGTGAGGGATTATTTTAATAATTTTCAAGGGACACCTCATGAGTGGTATTGGCAAAACCATGGGCTTTCCCACGGTATTTTCCCAAGGTATAAGCAACTTGGGACACATCATGTATTATTTAACTATAAACAAGTCTACTAGATTTATGACATCGTTATTATATCATTAATGATGTCATTAACACACTGAAACTAAAAACTATATTTTTTACTATTCACCGAAAAATCAATTGTTTCAAAAAAATTCCCAAAATTCACCCTAACCATTTATCGATGTATAGAATTAAAAAATGAATTCTATTTTTTAAAAATAATTTTCTAAATATTATTAATTTAATTTTTAAATAAAATCATACTTAATTCAAAAATTAACAATTCTAATTCTGTAACTACTTCTATATCACAAAGAAAAATTAACCTAGATGTTATTATCTTAAAGCCTTAATAAAATAAAATAATAATAAAATTTACTATTAATTAGGGTCATATCACTATTCATATTACTATTCATAAGGGTATGTTACTATTCACCAAAAAAACAAGTTTGTTCCAATAGACTCCAAATAACATATTGAACACAATTGTAGATGACAGTTTCTTGAAATTCAAAACATAGAGGTAGAAAAGTTTTGTTTTAAATGCTGATTAAAAATATTTATTTAAAACAAAGTTCCATGAATTTCTATTTATGTTTAGAAAAACATGGGGTGTTACATTATCCCCACCTTCTTGAAATTTCTCCTCACAATTTTATTTGCTTATTAAACAACTGAGGGTATTTTTCCCTCATAGCATTTTCAGACTCCCATGTTGCTTCTTCAACCTTGTGGTTTCTCCACAAAACCTTTACCTGGTGGATTACCTTATTACGCAATACCTATTCTCTTCGATCAAGAATCTAAACCGGATTCTCTTCATAAGAAAGGTTCTCTTCCAACTGAACTGCTTCTAGGCTTAAGACATGTGATGAATCTGGCACATACTTTCTCAACATCAAAACATGAAAAACATTGTGTACCTGAAACAAACTCAGAGGAAAAGCTACGCAGTATGCAACTGTTCCAACTTTCTCCAAGATTTCAAAAGGACCGATGAACCGTGGACTTATCTTTCCTTTCTTACCGAAACGCATCACACTTTTCCAAGGATAGACTTTAAGTAAAACATGGTCACCTACCTCAAAAGAGAAGTCTTTCCTTCTGTTATCTGTATAACTTTTCTGCTTGCACTAAGTTGTCCTCATGTGCTGTTGGATCATCCTCACTTTCTCATCAACTTCTTCAACTAATTTTGGCCCCATCAACTTTCTTTCACCGACTTCATCCCAAAACGCTGAAGTCTGACACTGCTTTCCATACAAGTCCTCAAAAGGTGTCATCTGAATACAAGAATGAAAACTATTATTATAAGAAAACTCAACTAAAGAAAGATATTGATCCCAACTTCCCTGATAGTCCACTGAACAAGATTAAAGCATATCCTCCAAAGTTTGAATCATTCGTTCTGACTGCCCATCTGATTGAGGATGAAAAGCTGTACTGAAATTCAACTCTGTACCCAATGACTTCTGAAGTCCCTTCCAAAAGTTAGAAGTGAACCTGGGATCTCGGTCAGATACAATGGGAAGAGGAACACCATGTAACCTGACAATCTCTTTGAGGTACAATCAAGAAATCTGATCCAATGACATTGTATCTCGAATAGAAAGAAAATGTGAAGATTTTTTCAGTCGATCGACAATAACCCAAATTGCATTGTTACCATGAGAAGTCTTTGGTAGTCCCACTATGAGGTCCATGGATACATTCTCCCATTTCCACTCTGGCACTGGCAAAGGTTGAAGCATCCCCTTCGGTAATTGTCGCTCTACTTTAACCTATTGAAATGTGATGTTATTAATATTTTCATGACTTATTATATACCCCTTTACTGATTTTATTTTAAATGTGCATAATTTGTGTGAAATATTAATGTTTTAATATTAAGTATAATTTTTTAGCATTTTTTAGAAGTAGTCTAATTGATTCAATTTACTATTTTATTTATAACTATCACCCTAATGATTCAAATTGTGTGGTTCTTGTTTTTTAGTATTCCTAATTCAATATGTAACATTTCATTAGAAGGAATCATGGGCCAATTCTGCCATTTGAAGGATCACAATTACCACACAAGATGGCCCAAAGAATTTGTGAAGAAACTGGACCAGCCAAGATGATTGAGCTACTAGTCTCACATCCGAAGCCCATATTTTATGAAACTCCAAAATGTGTTCTTTATTATCAAAAATAATCATGGATAAAAATTTCAGGGCCCAAATCCAAGAACAAGGGGCCCAAATTAAGCATTGAAGTCTAGCCCACCATTCTGGACGAGAAATAAAATCAGAAACCAAATATTGACATTTCTCCTGATGTGGACATCCATTCGAGCTAATCTTTTTTATTTTTAAAGAGGAGATATGGACGGACAACTCTATTGAAGAAATGATTTTTATTTGAGGGCATCTTACTATGCAAAAACCCATTCACATTTCGGCCATTGGAAAGTATGTATTGAAATAGACAGAATGACATTATTTATTAAAACCTCCTTAACTTTGGATACAAAAGTCTATTGGTTGCAAAATTTTGAGGGTGGATATAATACATCCATATATACATATTTTAAGAATACACCAACTCGTGATTCATCAGTCTAGATTGGTAAATCTGCCGTTCAAGTGGAGGGATAGTTTTGGAATGCAAACAGTCCACTACTTGGGATATAAATACACTCCCCTTATCTCCTTGAGAGGGGTTGGCATTTCAAAAGAGAGAATCACATATTGGAATGACCAAAGAATTTCCAAAGTCTTTGGATGACCTTACATACTCAAGTTTTTACTTGATATACCTTTCCTCCTCTCTTTGTTTTCACTTACTTTCGTGTTCTTCATTTTTGTAATCTTGTAAGTCTCTTTCTTTGTAATTCTATTTTAATGAAAGTTTCTTCTTTAATTTCTCTTATTCTCATCAACTTTATGTATTTTAATATTTATGTTCTTAAAATAGTTTAAATTCAGTTGAATCCCCTTTCCTTATTTTGCTTCCTCATTCAATCGAAATCTGTTTTTAATTTTCTTCATCGTTTGTGTGTGTGTTCGGTGCACTACTCTTATCTTGTCCCTTTATTTTTCTTCTCTTTATAATTCATCACCATAAACAAATATTACCATATTAATAACCATCTTAATGGCTGAGTAAATCTATCATTGGGGTGAGTTTTAATTTAGGTATGTAAAGTGATTGAGAGCTTTCGCTCGATGTGTATTCGTTGAATTAACATTGTGTATGTTAGACTTAGCATATCATGGATTAATGACTTGTTTTGTTTAACGTGTGGTTTCCATGGATTATTGGAACCATAAATACACTACCATAAACAAGATATGATCAATATTAGAACCCTAATTTAAGTTAATTCTTGGATTAAAGCCTTAACACTTGGGAATTCAAATCAATGTCAACTTGTGACATGGGTGTTAATTTAAATGCAATATAAAGCAAAGCTCAAGGATATCACAAGCTTAACTAACCTAATGATGAACTCACCCCAATCATTATCAATTTGTTAAATAAATCATAATCATTTTTTCTATTTCAATTAATCTCTGCAAACAAACCCCCCAATCAAAATACAATCAACTAAAAACAAACGACTATTAAAAAAAGTATCATTGTCGAGGATTCAACCTGAGTGCTGCTATACACATTAACAGAGCACCAGAACTTTAAACGGTCGATAGGAAAAAATCAGCCATGCGTTTCAAATGGCGTCGTTGATGGGGATGGTTCTTTAAGTAGTCATTGGTTTCTATTTATTGTAAAAATACAAAAACAAAACAAAATTGAAAAAAAATGAAAACAAAAACACAAAGAAAAACCTGTCTTCTCAAAAAAATCATAAACTAAAAAACTACAAAGAAAAACCCATCTTCCTCTTTCTTCCAACATCTCTCTGAATTCCCCGTAGCCTCCCAAACAATCCCTCAGATTTGTTTGACCCTGAAATTGAGAGAAAACTTCACCAACTTAGGAGGAACATAAGAGATAATCAACTCATTCAATAACCAGTCCTTGGCCAACCAATTGAATTAAAAATGGCCAATCCTAGGGAACAAACCCTTAAAGAACTTATTCCCCTGATATGAATTACCAACCTCTTGGTATTCAATATCCAAACATAGAATCTGACTTCGAACTCAAATCGGGTTTGATTCATCTTCTCCCTCATTTCCACAGGCTAGCTGGTGAGGATCCACATCTCCACCTTAAAGAGTTCCAAGTAGTGTGCTCTGCCATGAAGCCTCAAGGGGTTTCTGAAGAAAAAATCAAACTTTGAGCATTCCCTTTCTCCCTAGCTAACACTGCTAAGTCGTGGATTTACTACCTACCTCCTGGTTCCATAACCACATGGAATGACATGAAGTGACTCTTCTTAGAGAAATTATTTCCTACTTCTTGAATTGCTTCTATCCAAAAGGAACTAAGTGGTATATGTCAGTTCCCAAGTGAATCACTCCATGAATACTAAGAGAGGTTCAAAAATCTTGTTGCAACCTGCTCACATCACCAAATTCCTAAACAACTCTTAATCCAATACTTCTATGAGGTTTTATTGGATATGGAGAGAACTCTCATAGATGTCGCAAGTGGTGGTGCTCTTGTTGATAAAACTCATGCAGCAGCAAGAGATCTCATAAGTGACATGGCTGAAAACACACAAAAATTCCATACTCAAGCACATGCTCAAGTCAAACAAGCCCAAGATAATCAATCAATTGAGCCGAACAAGATGACCGAGTGGATGAGTGAACTTACAGGTCTTGTGCGACAACTAGTTGTGGCTACCAAATCCCCAACCTCGTCTTCTCCACAATCTATGATTCCTGGAATTTTCAAAAACTGTGGAATCTACAACTCTCCATCTTATCCAACTGACACATGTTCACAACTTCAAGAGGATTAATCTGATTCATCTGGACCAATGGAGCTCAATGCAGCATATGCTCAGCGGAACACCAACCCTCAACTATCAGGTCAGTTCATTAGAAACTTCAACCAAACTCACTTTGAGCCCTTCTCTTCTTCCTATAACCAAGGCCTGATGTATGGTAATCCCATATCTCATCCCCCTCAATTCCCTCCTCAAAACCCAAACCAGTTTCAATATGGTCACGGTGTTGGTAACTTCCAACAACCTTATCCTTTTCTTCCTCAACCTCAAAGGAACAATCCTCCTCCTAGATTCCACTATCTCAGTGAGACTTCCCAATTCCCAAACCAATACAATCGCTTTCCCAAAAACCAAAATCAAGTTAATCGCAATTCGGTACAAGACTCTTCTTCCAAGCAACCATGGGAAAGTGTTGTTGAAGATCTTGCCTCTTTAACCCATTATAGTCTTAAGAACATTGAAACCCAAATTGGTCAACTTGCATCCCACCTTAGTCAGCAGCAACCATCCAATTCTTCCCAACTTCCATCTCAACCATTACCCAACCCCAAGGGTAATTTAAGTGAAATTTCACTTAGATCAGGAAAGAAAATTGATATGCCTCAAGAAAAGTCCTCCAAACCTCCTTTGAATGTTGACCTAGAAAATGAAAAGAAAAAGAAACTTGAAAAGGAATCTGAAACCATTACCTCATCTCCTTCAATTCCACTTAGGAATCTAATTCCTTTTCCTCAATCTCTTTCTAATCCAAAGAAGTCATTTGAACCCGATCCTGAAATGCTCAACATGTTTAGACGTGTTGAAGTCAAAATTCCCCTCTTAGATGCCATAAAAAAAATTCCTAAGTATGTAAAGTTTCTCAAGGAGTTGTGTACCCATAAGAGGAAACTTAGGACCTTCGAAAATGTTTCCACCCAACATTATATTCCCATAAAGTGCAAAGATCCAGGGACCTTTACAATTCCATGCCAAATTGGAAGTTCCAACTTTGATGATGCACTCATAGACCTAGGAGCCTCAATTAATGTCATGCCCAAATCCATATTCTCCAACCTTGGTCTAGGTCCCTTACATCCAATGGTTATTATCATTCAATTGGCTAATCTAAGCATAGCTAGTCCTGAGGGAATAATTGAGGATATCCTCGTTCATGTGAATGATCTTATCTTACCTGCTGATTTCTATGTCCTTGACATGGAAGGTGAGATGAACTCTTCTCGATCTCCCCTAATTCTAGGAAGACCATTCCTCATGACTGCTAGAACCAAGATTGATGTCCATTCAAGCATATTATCCATGGAATTTAGTGACCAACTGGTCAAATTCAATATTTTTCAATCCATGCGATACCCATTAGAGAATGAATCTTCATTATCTATCCATCTGTCTGAAAGTCTCTCTGAGAGTGTGTTGAATCCCAATTCATCATGTTCTTCTTGTTCTACTGATAAAGGATTTTGTGAATATTGCATCCTCATTAACCAAGTGATTAATGGAGAAGTTTATGTTGACATTACAAATTCAAACTCCATTGATCTAAAGGATATGAAAAACTCTTTGGAATCTCATCTCACCTCTGACCTCCAATGCTCCAACATGGATGGTAATAAAGAAAATGATCTTGAATTCTCATTTGTTGATTCAAATATGATTATCCCACGTTCATCATTTCCTATAAATGATTTTGAAAATCCAGTTATATGTGAGGTGAACCCCAAACCAATTTGTTTATATTGTCCTGATGGGAGTGAAGGTTGTGACATTTGTTTCCCTAATTAATAAAGTGATCACTGGTGAGGTTGAAATTCACAATTCTTTAATGAAAAACATTGAAATAAAGGATATTGAAAATTTTATTCAGTCTTATGACTCCATTGATCCTCATTACTCTACATCATTAAGTGATGAAATAAATGATTCAAAAACAATTGGGATCTCATACTGTGGTTTTGTGTTATCTAAACCTTACACAAAGGAACCATCAGAACTGAGACATCTTCCTGAATTTCCAAGCATATAAAACCATCACTTTGTGGATAAAATCATTACTCACGTTGAATATCTAAGGGATGATAGTCGTGTTCTCTTTCCACATCCATTTAATTTCAATCACCACATCAAGGAAGGGGAGAAATTATCCAATGACCAATCAGGCATCCCAAAGGAGAAGTTTTTCTGGAAGCACTCTGAAGTTTAGAAAATATGGTGGCCACCATCAGACTATGGGTAATCCACTACAACTGTCTAGCTGTAGAAAAATAAATGCAGCGCTTCTTGGGAGGCAACCCGTGTTTTCTTTTACTTTTTTAAAATTTCAATTTCTTTTTAGTTTTTCATTATATGAATAATGATTTTTCCTTTTCAGGTAACAATGCACAATCCTAGATCATCATCAACTTCCACTGGATCCCCAACTTCTCCAGTTGACCTACCACTAGATGGAGATGGAGACCCGCCAAATCCAAACCAAGGGTACCTCTTTCCATTTAACTCTTTCTCTATCTATCTTTCTCCCTCTACCTATTTCTTCTTCTTCCTCTCTCTTTCATTTTTTTACCACTTTCTTTATCAAAACCTTTCTTTTCACTTTCTCTTTTGTGTGGGTGTATCTTTATAAAAAACAAAAATAAAAACCTAAAAACTAAAAAAAACAAAAAATAATCATAACAAAAAAATAATAATACAAAAAAAATTATGAGTCATGCTTACTCACCATCGAGTTTTGAAATTTAGACCAACCATTTTGGGGAGTTAACAGACATGTTTTCATCTCAAAAATTTTGTATTTTCATCGTGACTTTGGATAAAGAATTTTTTGTCAAAATTAAAAAAATTTTAATGCTCAATTTTTTATTTGGAAAATTATTTTCCCAAACCGTGAGGAACAACATTTGCTTTCATGTCAAGGCCACATATGGCCATCTTTTCAAAATGTGTGTTTTCACCCCCATTTGTGAGTCTTGAGTTTGTGGACCTTCGAGCTGAATTTCCTACTTTAGTGTGCATTAATATGATAGAGGAATTTTCTGAACCACATGAGAATCACAATAGCCATATAGCCTCCCATTTCCCTTACATTAATCCTACTTTTGAAAACCCCTTTGAGCCTATGAAAACCTTTTCTCTGATAGCCACATTACAAGCCCAATACTTTTTCCCACCCAATATCAACATGGATTTTCATTACATAATTTTTTTAAAATTTAAGTGTGGGGGAATGGATTTCATTGTTTGGGCACTCTATTATTGATTTTTAACGAGTTATCATCTGCTTGAGGGAAAGAATCCATTTCAGTGTGGGGGAGAGGTTGTCATTCAGTGTGTTTTGGAGAATTTAAGTCATTAAGTGTGTTTTATGGAATGTAATGTACTCCCATTTATGTAATTTTTTAAATGTTATTGACAAGTGTTCAAAAAAATCAAAAAATGATGAAAAAAAATCAAAAAAAAATTGAAAAATGGGTTGTGTATTGGGTAGGTCAAAAATCACTCTTCATCAACCTTTGATCTTGTTATAACTATTACAATTAGTGTCATGAGGAGATCAATCATGGGTTGGGATATGAGTGTGAGATCTGTTTCAAGGTCAAATTTCGAAAAAACAAAGAAAAAAAGGAAAAAAAAAATAAATAACACTTGCATTATATTCTTATTGGGAGACGTTTTGTGTTTTGTAAATATTCCATATTCTCATTAACTTCATATTTTATTCCTCTATTGTGTCTTTCTTCAAACAATAATTCCCTTTTAAAAATGTGTTTTCATTTCCTTCCATGTTTTATATAAAAAAAATGTCCATTTCTTTTCTATGTTGGTGTTTTAACCCTCTTCTTATCTCTCTTGGACATTATATTCCAGCCATCCCATAGCCATAGAAAACCCCATTAAAAAGACCTCTTCATTATTCTGCACTTTGGATAGGGATTGTAAGCTTAGAGCTCTTTCAAACTCTAAGATTTTCACTTTTGGTTGGTGAAAGAGTGAACCACCACAAATGAATTTTATCATCTTGAGAGGTGTGAGTTTTGAGTATCCACATTTTACATTTCTAAATTTTATCATGAAAAAATGAATTAGTTTTGGAACATTGTTTCTCTAACAACTAGTGGTGGAATTCAAAATGGATGAGTGAAATAGTCTAAACCTCCCCTGATTGGAGAAAAAAAAAATTTAATAACTGTTGGTGAGTGAAAATGATTTTGTTATGGTTTTATATTTGTTGCACATGAGGACATGAACAAAACTAAGTGTGTGGGAGTTGATGTTATTAATATTTTCATGACTTATTATATACCCATTTTACTGATTTTATTTGAAATGTGCATAATTTGTCTGAAATATTAATGTTTTAATATTAAGTATAATTTTTCAACATTTTTTAAAAGTATTCCAATTGAGTTAGTTTACTATTTTATTTATAACTCTCACCCTAATGATCCAAATTGTGTGTTTCTTGTTTTTTAGTATTCCTAATTCAATATACCACATTTCATTAGAAGGTATCATGGGACAATTCTTCCATTTGAAGGATCACAATTACCACACAAGATGACCCAAATAATTTGTGAAGAAACTGGACCAGCCAAGATGATTGAGATACTGATCTCACTCCTGAATCCCATATTTTATGAAACTCCAAAATGTGTTCTTGATTATCCAAAAGAATCATTGATAAAAATTTCAGGGTCCAAATCCAAGAACAAGGGTCACAAATTAAGCATTGAAATCCAGCCCACCATTATGGCTGAGAAATAAAAGCAGCACACCAATATTGACATTTCTCCTGATGTGGACATCCATTCGAGCTGAGATTTTTTATTGTGAAAGAGGATATATGTCCGAACAACTATTTTGAAGAAATTATTTTTATTTTAGGGCATATTACTATGCAAAAAACCATTCACATTTCGGCCATTGGAAAGTCTGGATTGAAATAGACAGAATGACATTATTTATTAAAACCGCCATAACTTTGGCTACAAAAGTCTATTGGCGGCTAAATTTTGAGGGTGGAAAGAATACATCAATATATACATATTTTAAGAAAAAACCAGCTCGTGATTCATCTTTTGATATTGGTAAATCTTCGGTTCAAGTGGATGGATAGTTTTGGAATGCAAACAGTCCACTCCTTGGGCTATAAATACTCTCCCCTTATCTCCTTGAGAGGGGTTGGCATTTCAGAAGAGAGGAGCACATATTGGAACGACCAAAGCCTTTCAAAAGGCTTGGGAGGACCTTCCATACTCAAGTTTTCACTTGATAGACCTTTCCTCCTCTCTTTGTTTTCACTTACTTTCGTGTTCTTCGTTTTTGTAATCTTGTAAGTCTCTTTCTTTGTAATTCTGTTTTAATGAAAGTTTCTTCTTTAATTTCTATTATTCTCATCCACCTTCTGTATTTTAATATTTATGTTCTTAAAATAGTTTAAATTCAGTTTAATCCCCTTCCCTTGTTTTGATTCCTTATTCAATCAAAAATCTATTTTTAATTTTCTTCATCGTTTGTGTGTGTGTTCGGCGCACTACTCTTATCTTGTCCCTTTCTTTTTATTCTCTTTATAATTCATCACCATAAACATATATTACCAGATTAATAACCATCTTAATTGATTAGTAAATCTCTCATTGGGGTGAGTTTTAATTTAGGTATGTTAAGAGATTGAGAGCTTTCGCTCGATGAGTATTCGTTGAATTAACATTGTGTATGTTGGACTTAGCATGTCATGGATTAATGACTTGTTTTGTTTAACGCGTGGTTTACATGTATTATTGGAACCATAAATACACTACCATAAAAAATATATGATCAATATTAGAACCCTAAGTTAAGTTAAGTCTTGGATTAAAGCCTTAAAACTTGGGAATTCAAATCAACGTCAACTTGTGACATGGGTGTTAATTTAAATGCAATATAAAGAAAAGCTCAAGGATATCACAAGCTTAACTAACCTAATGAGGAACTCACCCCAATAATTATCAATTTTTTAAATCAATCATAATCAATTAGTCATTTCAATTAAACTCTGTAAACAAACCCCCCAATAAAAATACAATCAACTAAAAACAAACGACTATTAAAAAAGTATCATCACTGAGGATTCGACCCGAGTGCTGCTATACACATTAGCAGAGCACCGGAACTTTGACCGGTCGATAGGCAAAAATCGTCTGCGCGTTTCAACATGTCAAACATCTCATGGTAAAATCAACAATATATCATTTCATTCCATCCCACCAATAATACTCCCGAAGGTCTCTGTACATCTTAGTACTGCCAGGATGAACATAAAATGGAGAACTATGAGCTTCACACAACAATTCTTTCTTCAACTGGTAATCACAAGGAACACACAACCTTTTTTCAAATATTAAAACACAATATTTATCAAGATTAAATTCTGGAAACTTACCCATTTTAACCAATTCTACCTTTTTATGTATCTCACGGTCTTCCTTCTGCACTTGCTTAATTCTGTCTGATAATGAAGACTGCACTGAAACCTGAAACAAAACAGATGTATTCCCTACACCAACAACTTCTAAGCCAAAATTCATCAAATAATTAATCAAGGGATCATGTTCCAAATGTAGCATGGTTAATGATTCATGATGTTTCCAACTTAAGGCATCCAATACTTTGTTTGATTTTTCGAGATGGTAATTGATCGTGTAGTCATAATCCTTTATCAGTTCTAGCCATCTTCTCTGCCTCATGTTTAATTCCTTCTGAGTGAATATATACTTTAGACTTTTATGGTCAGTATATATTTGGAATTTGGTTCTGTATAGATGATGCCTTCATATTTTCAAAGCAAAAACCACAACTACCAATTCCAAATCATGTGTGGGATAATTTAGCTCATGAGGTTTAAGTTTTCTAGAAGCATAGGCAATTACCTAATTATAATGCATCAAAAAACAACCAAGTCCCTTCAAAGAAGCATCACTGTAGATGAAAAACTCACCATTTCGGGAAGGTAAGGCCAAAACTGGAGCATTCACCAATCTCTTCTTCAGTTCCTGAAAACAAACATCACATTCTTCTGTCCAAATAAATTTAACCCCTTTTTGTGTTAACTTAGTTATCGGGCTAGATAACCATACAAAGTTCTTAACAAACTGTCGGTAACAACTTGTTAAGCCCAAAAAACTACGAATCTCTATAACATTTGTGGATCTTGGTCATTCATCAACTACTTTTGTTTTGGTAGGATCAACTGTTATTCTATCCTTATTTACAATGTGCCCAAGAAAAGAAATCTGTTGCAACCAAAAATCACACTTACTGAATTTTCCATATAGTTTCTTTTCTTTTAATGTTTGTAAAATAACCCTTAGATTTTTTTCATGCTACTCTTTATTTTTAGAAAATACCAGAATGTCATCAATAAATACAACCACAAATTTATCCAAGAACTCATGAAATACTCTATTCATAAGATTCATGAATACAGTAGGTGCATTAGTTGATCCAAATGGCATAACAACAAATTCATAATCCCATATCTAGTACTAAAGGCTGTTTTCAGGATTTCATCCTCCTTCACCTTCAGCTGATGGTATCCAGATCTCAAGTCAATCTTGGAAAAGTACTGAGCTCCCTGGAGCTGATCAAACAAGTCATCAATATGAGGCAAAGGATACTTGTTTTTAACAGTGATGTTATTCAAAGCACTATAATCAATGAAAAGTCTCATGGAACCATCTTTCTTTTTAACAAACAAAACAGGGGCTCCCCATGGTGAAGTGCTAGGATGAATGAAGCCTTTGTCAAGTAAATCCTACAACTAATTTTTCAATTCAAGAAGTTCTATTGGAGCCATAAGATATGGGGGTTTTGAAATTGGATTAGAATTAGAAACTAAGCCAATTGTGAATTCGACTTCTCGATCAGGTATGACACTGGGTAACTCATTAGGAAAAACATCAAGGTATTCATTTACCACTGGCACATCATTAATTTTAATAGTTCCCTTTTTATCAACAATATGATCAAGATAAATTTCATTTACATATTTTAATAGTTCCTCATCTTCCTGGTATGTTATCAATTGTATGGGTTCATTCTTGTATACAAATTGAAACTCTTTCTGAAAAACAACTTCTTTAGCTCTACAGTCAATCTTATCATGATAATCAAAAGCCAATTCATCCCCAGAATAACATCAAACTCGAATAGGGGTAAAACAACAAGGTTTGCAGGTAAAGTATTTCCACAGACCACAATAGAAAAATTCTTATAATTCCTCTTTTCTATAACATTTCTCCCTGGAGTTTTAACAACAATTTCAGGTCTCATTTGTTGAGGTGATATTTCCAATTTACCAGAAACTTTCTCAGAGATGAAGGAATGTGTATACCCCATATCAAACAAAACTTTATCAAAATCTGAGTGAACAAACAAAGTAACTGATACAACTTCATTGGATGGCCCAACATCTGCCGATGTAGTCGCAAAGGATCTCACTACACCTTTTTGCTTGTAATATGGCTTCTTTGCATCATTTAGATCTCTCTTTGGGCAGACGTTTTCATAGTGACCCATCTCACCACATTTAAAACACATTACAGTTTGTTTATCAGGATTATTCTTAGGATCATTTTCATAGTAATCTCAGGACATATGTCCAAACTTATCGCATTTAAAATACTTCTCAGTTTTGCTAAGACATTCCCCATGGTGTTTCTTTCCACACTTTTCAAAAAAGTGGAAATTGGATTTTCTTACCATCATATTTCTTTGGTTGGTTCTTACCCACTGCTTTCCAACTGGACCTCTTCTTATCTTTGTTTCCAAAATTCACATGATCATCAGAAAACTCCATCTCTACCCTCTCAGCACATCGGACAAGTTTCTCATAACTTTTGAATTCACGGGAGGCCAACGCCCTTCGATACCTTGGCTTCAATCCTGGGTAAAAGTGGTTGATTTTGCTATCAAGATCCAGAATAAGATTTGGAGCATACCTCGCCAGTCGGATGAAGTTCGCTTCATACACAGCCACTGAATCTTCCTCCTTCTGTTTCAATTCAAGGAATTTCTTCTCCATTCTTAGTCGCACCACCTTAGGATAATATTTTTCAAGGAAAAGATGTTTAAATTCATCCCACTCTATGGCATAAAAATCCTCTCTACCCCTGATATTCCTTACCATTGACCACCACTGATCAGCTTCCCCTTCAAAACGATAAATGACAAGACTTGCCTTTTGATTATCTGAACATACCATAACATTGAATATCTTTTCAAGGGCTTTGATCCATCCTTCATCTGATACTGGATCAGAAGATCCATTGAATGCAGGAGGATGTTATCTCATAAAATGTTCCACTATTGTCATGTTCTATTATGGTACCTCTATTTGTTCTCTTGAATGGATACCACCACCATTTATTTCCTATGTTAGCTGAGCCATTACTGTCACAAACTGCTCAGTTCAAATCCCTATCATTCCGGGTTGTAGTTCCAAAAGTATGTCATTCTTTCGATGCCTCTCCTCTTCAGCATCCTTGTTCCTTCTGTGGACAACCATTCTGAACAAACATGTCTTAGATAAAGCAACATGGTAATATTTAAATGCTATAACAAATTAAACATAAAGTGAAAATCATTTATGGTATTCTATTAACATCACCTTAACCCCTAAAGTTATCTAAACCATCCTATGATACCAACTATAAGGACTCGGCCTTATTACATACATAATCTTGAATTTATTCAAGAAAACACTTCCTTTTAAATTGAAGATATTTTCAAGTTTAGAGCTTTAGATAATTAGGACAGCGCATTCATGACATTACACATTACTACAGAGTGAATATTATAAAGAAAGTTTCCATTTTTTTCAAAATATAAAACATTAAAACTTAAAACAAGACTCTTTGACAATTCTTCAACATTTAACGTGTCTTAATTCCTTGTATTACACATCCATTAACCTATGAAAAATAATTTAAAAACTTGGGATGAGCATAAAAGCTCAGCAAGGGATGGAAAAGAAGTAAAAATCACATTAGTCCATGAATACTCATAACGTATGAAAGCATTTTCAAAATACATTCTTGTCAACCATATATACTTACTTTGTGTAATATCATATTTACACAAGATCCACACAAAACATGAGAACAAAAATATAATCATAATGGTATCTTGGTTCATTACTTACATAATCTTGTAACCATTCTTGGATACCTTATAATTTGTAACCCTCACAGCTACATTACTTTGTGTAACCATTGCAGTTACACTTGGAGTAACCATACGGCCGACCTCCAACATACTCATACCCAATGAATTGGAGGAAAATATAGGTCCTACACTTCATCATAAATAATTCCCAAGAACCAAAACACAATCATACAATATGAATAATTCCATAAAAATATTTCTTTTGAATTTCGTAAAACCAATTTTAAAAATATGATTTTTTTAAAGAAAATCCCCTCATAAATATCATACAATTTAAGAGAGGCTTAATAGAGTGGATAGAGTGTGTATATATACTATAAATACACATAATGAAACATAATATAAAAATAACCCATTACACAAGCAATTTAAATAGCACATAAATAATAAAGAAGAAGGTTAACCCAAAGAATGGAAATCGAGTTAAGAATTCCCTTACCTCAGGTTTGTCTTACTTCCAAATTGTTTAAACCTCCTGTATAATGGTTAAAAGAGTGTTATTAATATTTTAAATAAACATTTTCATGTTTATAACATCTTATATGATCTTTTAATAACATCATTTCACCCTTAATTGTTAGTATTTTTTCCCTTGCATTGTTTTTGGTTGAATTCCTTACATGATTTCTATGATTGGTTCATGGTGGACATTATTTTCAATTGGAAGTGAAACTCCAAAATTGTAATGGATTAGTATTTTCATATATCCAGTAACATAAATTATTCCATTTATCATTTTTAATTCTTACATGAGGATGATTCAAAAGTTAGAACATTAATGATGTTCGTTAGATCATTTTAGTGGTTATTTGATAATAACAACCCTGTTTTGTATTATAAATTCGAACCATGAGTAAAAAATAATTACAGAACCATGGGTGAGTCATAAAACATATATTATAACCTGGTTCAACCATATAAATGGTTTCATGACCATACTTGAAAAAATTAATTGAAATTGAAATCACATTGTCCATGATGTCGATAATTCGACACAAACGGACAATGTTTTTATTCTTTAAATAAGTGAGATAGGAGAGGGAGAGGAGAAGAATAATGATGAGTAAATTTACATAAAAATGATAACATATATAATATACATTATTTATTGATATTTCATGCCTCTTGGATAAGGATATATTAATAAATAATAAGGAAAGAACTCAAAATAAAAGAATAATTGTGAAATCGCTTACAAAAATTCGGCAGCCTAACGGCTACGCAACATGGTTAAAAAGAGAGGGGATACGTTTAACCCATACAGAAATGAATCATAATATATATTAGATAAAGAATAAGAAGAAAAATAATATCATGGTATGGAAACTTGAATTTTATACCACATAAAAGAGAACTTGAAATGAAAAAAAGAAAGAAATTGAGAATTTTCTTACCATATAGAGTAACCCTTAGAACTTGAAGTTTGGGACCTTGGGGGATTTATGAAACTTTTGGAGGACTACTATGAAGGTAATGAGGTCAGATATTATTTGAGGGATAATTGGGAATGAATTCAAAAAAGGGAAGAGTTGGTATTTATAGGAAAAGTGAGGGATTATTTTAATAATTTTCAAGGGACACCTCATGAGTGGTATTGGAAAAACCGTGGGCTTTCCCATTGTATTTTCCCAAGGAATAATCCACTTGGGAAACCTCACATATTATTTAACTATAAACAAGTTGACCAGATTTATGACATCGTTATTATATCATTAATGATGTCATTAACACACAGAAACTAAAAACTGTATTTTTTACTATTCACCGAAAAATCAATTGTTTTAGAAAAATTCCCAAAATTCACCCTAACCATTTATCGACGTGTAGAATTCAAAAATGAATTCCATTTTTTGAAAATAATTTTCTAAATATTATTAATTTAGTTTTTAAATAAAATCATACTTAATTCAAAAATTAACAATTCTAATTTTGTAACTACTTTTATATCACAAAGAAAAATTAACCTAGATGCTATTATCTTAAATCCTTAATAAAATAAAATAATAGTAAAATTTACTATTCATTATGGTCATATCACTATTAATATTAATATTCATAAGTGTATGTTACTATTCACCAAAAAACAAGTTGTTTTCAATAGACTCCAAATAACATACTGAACACAATTGTAGATGACAGTTTCTTGAAATTCAAAACATAGAAGTAGAAAAGTTTTGTTTTAAAGGATAATTAAAAATATCTATTTAAAACAAAGTTCCATGAATTTATATTTATTTTTAGAAAAACATGGGGTGTTACAACCTCTCACTCTACTTAATGAATAAAGTCTAACTTATACACACTCAATAAAACTCTTAACTTGCACAACATTAGAGATAAGAATAAATTAAGCAAGAAAGTAAATATCACTTTGGTTTTACATGGTTCATACATTACATCCTACATCCATGGGAGAAACACTGCTGCATTTTATTAGTAGTGTAAGATACAAGGAATCATAATCACTATGACTATCTTTCCATGTAGATCACTAATATCTGAGCAATCACATTACACATGTGCATGTGGTTCCATCCACATTTAAAGTAAGTCTCAATCAGTTAGTTAGTTACATTGACTTTCGATCTTTATGGTAATCCCACTATTATTACATGGTTATTTCCAATAAATTCTAGAAATCAAATTCATATTGGTAACATTTAGTTGATAAAAAAACAAGTTACTTGGTCCTTTATCAAAAAACCATTAGAGACTTATTCATAACTTCTTCTAAACATTAACTGATGTAACCAACCACTGTACCTGCATATAGAATGATACCATCATCCGATCAATCTAACACCCCTTTTAAATTTATGTTTTTGTTTCAATAAATATCAAGTTGATCCAACTATCGAATCTCCTCCTTTCGGTGGAAACAATTCAATAACATTGAAAATGCTTCACAATCATAACAATACTCGGATAATAATACAAATAATAATATATATTTAAATACAAACTCAACATAGTCCAAAACACACATACAAACCATCTCAAAGGCATAACCAGACATAGCTAACATATAAAAATCCCAATAGATACAAAAAAATACTAAATGAAAACAAAGTGAGGTTCCCAATGTCAAACATCCAAAAAAGGATGATCCATAGATAGCCCATGCATCCCCACTCAAACCAACCACAAAAGGCTCAAAAAGGTTCATTATAACTCCAAACACAAAGTCTTAAGGAACTTCATGCAATGATGCTTATCATTTACCTATATCACATACACAAATATCTACATAAATCCCAATAGCATATGTGTAGGATGTGAGTAAGCCATACCAAGTGATCACCACCCAACCCCTACCTATCCATCATAAAACCAAGTATAAACAATAGTATCACAAAGAAATTAAAATAAGAAATCTAAACAACCATCATAGTTACTATATAGGTAAAAGACATTAATAATAACCTTCTTACCATGGTTTTGTTTCCCATACACCATCTAATTTACTATAGAATTGACCATATCTAATTTTATCATAGCTCAGAATCTGGAATAAGGGATACATCCTATTAGGAAACTAAAAGAGGAAAAATACACATAATTTTGGTCTAAAACCACTCAAAAAAGGTAAAATACACTTGGGGGAGGGTGTACATCCTCTAAAGAGAGGGAAAATATAACCAGGGAGAGGATTCAATAAATAAATATAACATATTCCCTTAACACATCCACCAAACTCTCCCACATCAATCCAAGTAACCTATAAATAGTTTATAGGGTTTCTATACCCTTCCACTTGATTTAAATGTAAAAGTAACAAATATACATATATAGACAACCACCATATCAATAAAAACATGTAAAATCCAAGATTCTATACCAAGGAAACATAACTAATGATTAAAATATGGTATAAAAAATTCATATAAAGCAAACAAGTAATGATAGTCATATAAAAAATATTTAAATCATATCACAAGTCAAGGTAAAATTTATGAAATCATTTATTTAAGGAAAATGTGATATTTATATTTAGTTCCAATTATACTCATTTCATTCCTAGCCAATATATTGTGCAAATATAGAATAAAGGAGGGGTAACCTACCAAAAAACATACTAAACCTAACCATGAATCCTAGAGGAATATGGTATGCCACCGCCTCAAGTTTTAGACCAACCTAAAAAATATAAACCTAGGGATTTGGTCACTGACTAAAGAAATAAAATAAAACCAGAAAGGTAAAAAATGTTTTACCTTAGATTATCTAAGGCTTATCTCTTGAAAAAACTTAATGGAAGAAAAACAAAAGTTTGTGATTAATTTTGAAATATTAATGGAAAATGAATTAGGGATTTGAAACCATAGCTATATTGAACTAAAATATTCAAGAAGAATATATAATCTCATACCTAGGTCTTTCTAAATAATGATCATTACATCCACTTTGTACCAATATAGATCTATCTTGGAAGGGGTAACTAGGGAGGTAGAAGAGAGGATAAATAAAATAGGAGGATCCTTAGTCCCAAATTAGAATGAAATCATAATTTAGGGATTTTAGGAGGTTAAAATTTTGATTGTAAAAAGGATATTTTTCCCTTAATTTAAAAAAACAGTTTTCTACTAGGAACCTAGTACAAGGCCACCAATTACCCATTCACTACACTAGTATCCCTAAAGGCCACACCAGATACCCCGAGGTACCTGGTACCCTTTCATAAAGTACCCAGTTCTTCTCCTACACCCATCCCCTTTCCTCCTTCCAACTCCCCTCCATTGTTATTAAATCCTTTTTAAACTCAAATGTTCACCCATTTATCAATTTTAAAGGGATGAAAAATAGAGAAAAGTAGCCCAAAAGATGAAAATCATTACAATATATCCATATCATATCCCATGGTATCAAATCTTATTATAAGATATTAACATGTTGTATTTTATAATATTTTCTTAAAAACTATTAAAATTTCCAGATTAATCATAAACATCACTAGATTGATTTATACTACTTTTGGGTTTTGTATGTTCTATATACACCATAAATGCAGTAAATAAGCAACAAAATCATCTTTCCAAGATCATTAGGTAGAGGATTATAATAAAATCTTGAAGACTATAAATAATATGAACGTATACATTTCATTTTATTGGTCTATATTTAATGTGTTTGATGAATATGACCAAAGCACAAGCCAAAAGGTTCATACCTCCTTGTGAAGTTCACCACCAATTGAATTAATGAAAATCAACATGATCTCCTTAAATACCATGGTGTTCTAGCACCTCGTTTAAGAAAAGGAGTGAGAGAATAATGAATCTTTGGTTATATGAGTTCTTCATAGTTAGGCAATCAAACCATTAATCATAGGGTCCATTAAATAGTATCCCTACTTAAATGGAAGAGGGTGAGTAATTCATTATAATGCTTATAGTGTATACAATAATTATGATCTAGGATTCATGGATAAAATATCTAGTTATAATTTAACTGATACATATTTATAAATCCATTTATACATCACTATATGATGTGGAGATCATTTAAATGCTAGTCAAGTATGAGTATCAAAATACCCTATAGAGGTATGATATTTTTATATCATAAAACATATTCCAACATATCATATGGTAAAAATTATTATATATTATACAATGTAATATGGGTTTTAGGAAAATTCTCTTTCATTTAGATGGATATGTGAGACACGAGAATATACTCAATAGAGATTCGAGCCCAGGGATAAATATGTAGTCTAGGTTGGGTGAGATCATGGAACTTATGTGTGTCATAGTGATTCTTTTGCACAGGGGTGTGTTTGGATTTTTCAGTCACCATAGATGGAAAAAATATACCAATTTGAAGGTGAATAACAAATTAACAACTTTTTTTCATCTAAATCTTAATACATGAAATTATATCATGAGCTTCCTTTTCCTATTTAAATTTTTTTGTGATAGAACCTGTGTGAATTTAGCTATTTTCAATGTGAAAATGATTGTTTAATATTTCTTCCAATTTATGTTTACATAATCCAATTTATGATTTATTATTGTGCTCAAATTTTATTTCTAGATCTTATTTATATCTATGGGTTGATCCTTTGGTTGGTTTTTTCATTTGGACCTCCTATTTGGGCCCAGTTAGTGGTTCATAGATTAGCATGCTTCCCATTTTATCTCTTAATTCATGCATGTTTCCCTCATTACCTCATCAATACAAATGAAATATTCTCCTATATATTTAGTTTTGTAGCACTCTCTTAATCATGGACTTCCATTTGTCTGGATAATCTCATTTTCACTTTTTTATATCTATTCAACATGGATCCATGTTATTTTCTAGTTGGTTGGGATGTTAGGATAGCTTATGCCTATTAGTGGGTTTCATCACCCCTATAAGAAGTGTTTCTTCTTCATTCCACTAATTCTCTCCTCCTGGTTTTTCTCTAGTTCTCGACATGAAAAAACCCTAGCAGTTCATTATCTTGTATTTGAAGAAGATCTATTTTTCAATATGTCATCATCTTCTAGAGTTGTTGGTGCTCTTTTTTTGTGTAGATCATCGATGTCCCATTGAAAAAAATAAGCGTGGCCACATGTACCTGATCTTGAAGTTATTGAGTGAGTAATAAATATATTAAGTGCCTTTGATAGTGGAATTTCTAATATAGAAGAAGAATGGTTCAATAGAATCATGTGTGAAGAGATTCAGACTACTGTAAAACAAAGCTATCCAGCATTGTATGTTCTTTGAATATAACTTTTACTTTCTTTTCAAAGTATTTCGATCTAAACATTTCATTGTATTTCTATGACTTTTTCTATTTTACTTTATATTTTACCTATTTATTTTTTTTTTAGATAAATAAAATGTATGGGGGTGTTCTTATCATGCAGGTAGGCCTTAAAGGGACTGAAGAAAATTAATTCTAGTGTTAATTTATTTAATGTCTTCTTTATTCCTTTGTTTGATTCAATTTTTATTATTGATTCTATTTGAATCAGTTATATCATTGAAACATTTTTAATAAAATTAAAATTCTTGATTCTATGTTAATTGTGATTTTTTACACTCATCTTAAATCAATACAATTTTTATGATATTCACTTTTATAATCAACATTATCACACATCTTGAATTTTAACTTCATAAACTTAAGAGAAACTCATTACATATACAATGATTTTCTCTATTTCTTAGGGGTGTACACCTAATGTTGTCACCAATAAACTATTATCATATGAATCATATAATTAATGGCATATGATAAGTATGAAATTGAAAATTTTAAAGGATATAATGATTTTAATTTTTAGAAAATTAACATTAGGTATTTTTTAGTTCAACTAGGCCTCATAGATTCCTTTCATAGACCAAATAAACTTATTTTATCCCTTACTACTCATGGTCATACCCCTATTATATATTAAGATTTACATCTTGGTATTCTTGTTATGGCCCATAGTTCTATATTTTTGTCTCTTTGTGACATGGTCTGTCAGAAATTTTCCTTTCTAATAGTATGTGGATTAAGTTAGAAAAACTCTATATGAAAACATTTTTAGTTAGTATACATTATAATAAAAATCACATGTTCACCTTTAAAATGTGTTATGTTGTTTCTATTAAAACCCATTTAGATGAGTTTAATAATATCATGATTTATTTGACCAAAATTAATGTCACCATTGATGATGAGGATCGAGAAATGATTCTCTTGATTTCTCTTGAAAATTCCTACAACACATTATTAGAAACTATGATGTATGTTCATAACTTTCTTACCATTTAAGAGGTTAAATCTTCCTTTATTTCTAAGGAGTTTCATTCTAAAAAAAATGAAAGGTGAGGATAAGATTATATTTACTAGAGAGAGGCCACAATACAAGGGTAAAAATAGACAAAAAGTTAAAGTGAAAGGGAAGAACAATAACCAACCTAAACTTAGGTCAAAATATGTGGAAAGAAAATTCATGTGTTACAACTATGGTAAGCCTATGAACTTAAGGCTAAAGTGTATAAAACCTTAGAAAATTACTAATACTGAAGAACATATTGACCAACCCCTATTTTTGGACTTTGGTTATGAATCTACTAAATTCATTAATGTATCTATAAATTCACTCACTAATGAGTGGGTTTTGGATTCAGGTTGCTCCTTTCACATATGTCTTTCTAGAGAATATTTCTTTGAGTTAGTTGAGAGAGTGGAGTGATATGTGATCTTATGAAATAATAAGAAGTGTAAGTTTAAAGGAAGAGGTTTTTCTCTTATATAATTAGATGACCATTCTATAATCACCCTTGTAGATATTTGGTGGGTCCCTAACCTTCATAGAAACATGATTTCTCTTCATACACTACACTAAAAAGTTTATGTCTTTGGATATGAATGAGAATTCCATAAGATCTATAAGGGCTCTAGAACTATAATCAAGGGATCCCTAGTTAATGTAATTTGTGTGTTTAATGGTAAGACCCATTCAAGGTAGAAAGGGATTATGTATGTTAGTAATGATGATAACACTTTTTATGGAATGGGAGATTGGATAATGTAATCTCCAAGGGCCTAGAGAAATTGAGTAAACAAGGGCTATTAGAAAATTCATCACCAAGAAATTTCTCATTTTTTTTAGAATAAATCATGGGTAAGTCTAAGAGGGTTAGTTTTGATATTTCCCCTTTTAATTCTACTCAAACATTATAGTATATCAATTCTGATTTATGGGGATCTTCCAGAACCACATACCATGGTGGAGGTTCCAATTTTGTAAAATTCATATATAAATTCTCTTGAAAATTATGGATTTACAAACTCAAAAATAAATATAATGTTTTTTTAAACATTTAAAACATGGAAAAACCTTGTTAAAAACATAGTGGGAAAGAGGATTAAATTCATGAAAACAGATAATGTTTTGAATTATATGTCTATTGATTTTGTAAAGTTATCTCAATATAAGGGTATAGTAAAACATTAGAATATTAGGGAGTCCCCCCAAAAGAATGGGATTATTGTGTTCATGAATAAAAATATACTTGAGTGAGTTTGAAGAATTATTACATTATTGGGCCTATCTAAATCCTTTTGGAAAGAAAATTACACTATACAAATGTAACTAATTAACATGTTCCCGTCTATTTCTAACTATTTTAAACCCATGTATGAACTGTGACATGGTAAAACACCATCCTATAACCACATAATATTATTTGGGTGTATTACCTACACCCATGTTAGAATTGATAATTTGGAACCAAGATCCCTTAAGTGTGTTTTCATGGTATGCCCTAATGGTGTCAAGGGATATAAGTTTTGGGATGACAAACCCAGATACCAAAGGTGTATAATCAGTAGAGATGTTTTCTTTCATGAATATTATTCTCATAAATCCAAATCTATCATTAAAAATAGTAATAATACAACCCATAATGATATTATTGGTCCTCATCCTTCAACTCAGTTTGAGGATGATTTTGAGCCTCTTCTACCTTTTCCTCAAAGTAAAATATGAAATGATTCCAGTTCTGATTCAGATTTCAATTCTAAACCTTTTGATGCTAATATTGATTACTTGTTGACTAAATATGGATCTAGGAGGGGCACTAGACCCCCTAATTAGTTTGACCAATATGATATGAATTATTTTTTCCTTTCATGTTTTCGAGGATCTCATTGATTATGATCCTCAAACATATAAGCAAGACTTGAATAATTGAGATTCCAAATAATGGATCTCTACCGTAGATGAAGAAATGAAATCCTTAAGTAAAAAATTGTACTTGGTATATTGTTATAGACCTATTAATTCCAAGGTAATTGGTTGTAAATGGATTTACAAAAGAAATGAATATATCACTGATGAAAATAAAATAAAATTAAAGGAAATATTGGTGTAAAAGGGTTACCTTCAAAGAGAGGGTATTGTTCATGTTGGTATTTTTTCACCAATTGTTATGCATTCTTCTATTCAGATGATTCTTGATTTTTCTGATTTTAATGACTTAAATAGAAAAACTAGTTATGAAGAATTCCTTCATACATGGTGAAATTAATGATCAATTGTACGTGAAACCTCATGATGGTTATCAAAATGAGTTCAAACCTAAACAAGTTTGTATTTTAAATAAATACTTTTATAGAAGAAAAAATGCATCCAGATAATGGTATAGGATATTTGACTCTATTATACTAGATAACCAATTTAACAAGAGCCAATATGATGTATGTGTTTACTATAATGTGTTAAAAACTACATGATTTACCTACTGAATTATATAGATGATGTGTTGGTACTGGGAAATAATATAAAGCACATTAATTTTACTAAGCCTCAATTTAAAAGTGTGTCTGTGATGAAATATTTAGGAGTAGAAAATATATATTAGGAATGTAAATTATAATTGGAAGACCTAAACTGTTATATTTGTCCCAAAATGATTATATATTGAAAGTTATAAAGAGATACTTGTCTGAGACCCGAAAGATGGTTAATGTTCCCTTTTCTCAACACTTTAAACTGTCTTTTTCTCAAGATCCTTTTTCTTATATTAACATTGAATATATGTTAATATTACCTTATGCCAATATTTTTGACACCCTAATGTACGCCATCATTTTTAATAGTACTAACATAGACTATGTTATTTTCACTCTCAGGAGGTTCATGGGTAATCTAGGGAAACATCATTAGAATAACATAAAATGTTTACTTAGATATGTTTCACATACAACTGACCTGTATTTATGTTTTGGTAGAAATATAAGTACTAATGAAGTAATTGTTGGATATGTAGATGTTGATTATATAAGTAACATGGATACCAAAAACTAACTTATTATATATGTATTCATTTCTTGTGAATGACCCATATCTTAGAAATGTAACACGAAATATGTGGTTGCTCTTTCAACCACAAAAGATAAGTATATTTACTTGACTAAGGCTATAAGGCCCCAGCCTTAAACATTACTTAATCTTGAGTTATTTCAAGAATACACATTGAGGATCTTTTCAGGTTTAGAGTTTTAGAGAATTAGATCATAAATCATGCATTACATTCCACATTTAAACAAGGTGGTCACATAAAAGACAATATTCACTTTTCCTATCAAAGGAAACATATTTAAAATAAAACATGGATTATTTCTTGACACTTTCTCGACACTGTCATCACATCATGTACCTTTCCTTTTATCTATGAAAAATATTTCAAAAACTTCGGATGAGCATAAAAAGCTTAGTAAGGGGTACAAAAATACGGAAAGAAAACTTTAGTCCATGTATACATAAGAATCATTGAAAACATACTTTACTCATAAACATGAGCACTTTAACATACCTCATTAAATCATAAGACTCGTGAATAACTCATAGAAATCATAAGACATAAAGGTAACTTGAGGCATTCATAACATTCTTACATAGGGAGTAACCCTCATGGTTACGTTTGGAATACCCATCACAGTATATTCCCTAAATATCTTCGGAGAATTCTTAGAGTTTAACCCCTTTGTGTTACCCATTTCATTAGAGAGATATCACGGGCTCACCAGCCCTTATTTTAACATGGAACCACCTATCTTCATAAACAATGCCCAAGAACCATAACATAATCGTATCACATAAAACATGCATAAAGTAAACATAAAATTTCCCCATTTCAATCACAAGATATCAATACAACACATTGATATAATAAAAAAATTATCAAAACCAATTTTAATACCAAAATAAAAGAAAATTAAAACATGGTATTTATTTTTCATTTAAAAAAAGTTATGGCTTGTAGAGAAAGCCGAAACTCAAATAATGGTCATGGCGGTGGAGAATTCGTTGTTGCCGCATACGTAAAAAAAACATTCCCTTTTGTCATTTAGTAAAATGATTCGTATAAAAAAGACTCCTTTTGAATAAAAGTAAAATTCAAATGGTTTTATACACCGTATAAAAGAAAGTTGTGTATAAAACAAAATATGCCTCAATGAAAGGAGATTGAGATGAAGTCTCTTACCTCGTGTCCGACTTGACTCGATCATTCTTTAATCTCCTGAATAATAAACTAGAGTTAATTTCTACTTGATTAAGAACCTTTTTCAAGTACATTATTTCTTTTATATCACTTATTACCATGTTATGAACATTATGTAATTATTTAAGTTAATAACGGTCGTTTTGTCAATCTTTGGTACTTGAGCCAAAAAAAACTTCTTATAATTACAAGTTGTTCATGTGGTAAAATATCCATTATATCCATAATTATATTCATGATTTAGATATCATATATATCCAGTATATATATGCATTTATAATATTACATAACATTTAGAGGTAAGAAATGAAATGCACCGTTCATGGAGACGGTAAGTCGTACGTACGCATGAACGCTACTTTCATTTTTTTGTATTTAATGGAATGAAATAATAATGATATAAAGGTATATTATAATTCTAGTATTATATCATATGTAATACCATTAACTCCATCCTTTATACATCCCACATATATCATCAACGAATCAAATCACTTTGAGGGGGCGGTAGTCCGCACTTCCTAAAATGAAATTATCACGTTTACCCATAATGGAAACCATAAAGGTATGCCATAAATGAAAAATACATAAGAATAAGGAAAACATAAACATAATATATATCATATATAAATATAGTTACATCTTAATGGCCACCATGAGAGGTGTTAAAAGAAGATTGAACAATCATCATTTCGTGAGGCAGTAATTCACCACTCACAGAAACAGTAGGTTCTTTAACCATTAGACGGAGGTGTGTGAAAGTTTAAATCAAATAATTCTCATAAAAACATCCTAGTATATTTAATATACTGATTTATTTACAAAATATATGAATAAAAAGGGTTTATGCAGTTGGAGAAGTAAAATAAAACAAAAGGACATAAGAGAAGACATTACCTTTAAATCAGGTAACTCCCCTTGGTTTGAACCAAAAGGGTTTATTTAAGAGTTTTCTGCCTAAGGTAAGGATTCTATGATGAAGAGAGGGATTTGGAGAGATAAAATAAGAAGATTTTGGCCGAGATAATGGCTTGAGAGGTGTGGGTAAGGGGGTAGAGGTGGGGGCCTTTTATAAGAGGGAGGAGGGGCACTCTTGGAAAGTCATGAAATGTTACTTTATTATAAAATTATTTTCGGATTTTAAAGGTCCCACAATGATATATTTCTAGGATAAGGTGATAAGGGATAAAAATACACCCATACAATAGGTTTTTGAAAAGTGTAAGTCTTATATTTTACATTATCTTTTCATTTTATTTAAATTTTACATTAATGAGGTAATCACAACATCATCATGATGTCATAAATAAATTTATTTATTTAATGTCTAAAAATTATAAAAAAAATACCATGATGTAGGAAATATTTTTATATTTCCAATGAATATTTATAGTCCAAGAGATAATTTATTTAGACAAAATTAAAAAAAATTACTTAGGTGTTACATACTTTTGTTATATTTTCTTTTCTTTAAAAATAAAATGATAAAATGTCACTATCAAAAAAAAGTGATTCCATGGGGTCCCTAATTTGGCACAAGGCATCCCATGGTCGGCCATGACACAAAAATAAGCATTATGACACATTTTGGGATCATTTTATAATAATATGTTATTATTTTATTACCCTAACTACCCGATTACTAATTAATCACGATAATTAAAGATAATTACCGTCGTTACTATTCATAATGTCCAAAAACAAAAGAGTCTTAATTACATAATATGGACCTTATGATTCCAAATATGGAATCCATTTTACCAAATTCCAAACATAGAAATTGCAGTAATTAATTTAAAAATAATTCTCGTTGTCAAAACAAATAGCCAGTTTTTTAGAAACAATATCTATCAAAAGATTGGCACATGTTTATGAACAATTCCAAAGTGAAATTAATTAAAATGACAAAAATTTTATTAAATGGTAAAATTATAGTCTAATTACACTTTAAAACCAATTAAAAAGACAATATATCCATATAATTAAATTAGATGAAAAAGCAGTTTTGAAGTAAAATGCAGTATTTTTCACTATTCATTAAAAACGAACATTATCATAAAAATACCAAAAAATTTATCAAAAGTAAATTTCAATGTTCCAATTATAAATAATAAGTTTATTTTTGACAAATAGATCTTATAAAATTTTCAAAAGTTTGATTTAAAAAAGGTTTTCCATCAAAAGGCGATAAAACGATCTTTTAAAAATATTAGAGTATTCTATGCTTAAGATTGGATTTATTATCATTTTAAGCCTCTAAAACACTATCTAATTTATAAATAGACATAGATATGAAAATCCATAATTATTTAATTACTTGGGATGTTACATCCTTCCCCCCTTTAGAAAATTGTGTCCCCGCAATTTATTTACTTATCGAATAAGTGGGGGTATTTATCCCTCATTGCATTTTCATATTCTTATGTTGTATCTTCAATCATGTGGTTTTTCACAAAACCTTTACTTGATGAATCACCTTATTCCACAATAATTTCTCCCTCTGGTCAAGAATCTGGACTGGTTGTTCCTCATAAGATAGTTTCTCTTCCAGCTGAACTACCTCTGGACTCAAAACATGAAATAGATCTGGCATGTACTTCCTTAACATTAAAACATGAAAAACATTGTGTACCTGAGATAAACTCAGAGGTAAAGCCACTCGATATGAAACTGATCCAACTCTCTCCAGAATTTCATATGGTCTAATGAACCTTGGCCTCATCTTTCTTTTCTTACCAAAGCACATCACACTTTTCCATGGTGAAACTTTGAGGAAGATATGATCACCTACCTCAAAAGAGAGATCCTTCCTCCTGTTGTCCGCATAACTTTTCTACCTACTCTGAGATGTTCTCATGTGTTTCTGTTTCAGCTGAACTTTTTCTGCCAACTCTTCTACCAATTCTGGTCCCATCAACTTCCTTTCACCCACTTTATCCCAAAAAGATGTAGTTCGACACCGCTTCCTATATAATGCCTCAAATGGTTCCATCTGTATACTGGAATGAAAACTGTTATTATAAGAAAACTCAACCAAAGAAAGACATTGGTCCCAACTTCCCTGATAATCCATTGAATAAGCATGTAGCATATCCTCCAAAGTCTAAATTGTTTGTTCTGAATTCCCATCTGGTTGATGATGAAAAGTTGTACTAAAATTTAATTCAGTACCCAAAGACCTCTGAAGGCCTTTCCAAAAGTTTGAAGTAAACCTGGGATCACGATCAGATACAATGGAGAGGGGAACTCTGTGTAACTTGACTATCTCTTTAAGATACAATTGACAAAGTTGATCTAGATAAAAATTATCTCATATATCAAGGAAATGAGCAGATTTAGTCAAGCGATCAACAATAACCCAGATTGCATTATTACCTCGAGGTGTCTTTGATAATCCCACAATGAAGTCCATGGATATATTCTCCCATTTCCACTCTGATACTGGTAAAGGATGAAGCATCCCTTTCGATAACTTCCACTCTACTTTAACCTATTGACAAGTCAAACACTTCACAGTATGATCAGTAATATCTCTTTTCATTCCATCCCACCAGTAATACTCCTGAAGATCTCTATATATCTTAGTACTGTCAGGATGAACTGAAAATGGAGAACTATGAGCTTTCCATAAAAACTCTCTCTTAAACTGTGAATCACAAGGCACACACAATCTCTTCCCAAATCTCAAAACACAATCATTATCAATGTTGAATTCACATAACATACCCTTTTGAACCAGCTCTACCTTTTTCTGCAACTCACTGTCTTGCTTCTAAGCTTGCTTAATTCTGTCTGTTAGAGAAGATTTCACTGATACCTGAAACAAAATAGAAGAACATCCTACACAAACAAGTCATATGCCAAAGTTCATCAAATCCTTAACCAAAGGATCATTTTCCAAATGTAACATGGTTAATGAAGCATTACTTTTTCGACTCAAATCATCAGCCACTTTATTTGCTTTTTTTGTATGGTAATGAATTGTACAATCATAATACTTGATTAATTATAGCCATCTCCTCTATCTCATGTTCAATTCTTCCTGAGTGAATATATACTTTAAACTTTTGTTATCAGTATATATTTCACACTTTACTTCATACAAATGATGCCTCCAAATTTTTAAAGCGAAAACAATAGCAGCTAATTCCAAATCATGTGTAGGGTAATTTATCTCATGATTTTTCAACTGACGTGAAGCATAATAAATTACCTGATCATTTTGAATTAGGACGCAACCAAGTACTTTCAATGAAGCATCATTGTAGATAACAAACTCTCCATTCCTGGAAGGTAGTGCCAAAACTAGAGCATTCACCAATCTTCTTTTCAATTCCTGAAAACAATCATCACATTCTTTTGTCCAGATGAACTTAACACCTTTTAGAGTTAATTTAGTCATTGGAATAGATAACCATGAAAAAAATTTAACAAACCTTTGATAATATCCAACCAAACCAAGAAAACTACGAATCTTGGTTATATTTTTGGGTCTTGGCCATTCTTCAACAACCTTTGTTTTTGTAGGATCAATAGTTATTCTATCTTTAGAAACAATGTGACCAAGGAAAGAAATTTGTTGCAATAAAAACTCACACTTTCTGAATTTCCCATACAATTTCTTTTCTTTTAAGATTTGCAAAATAACCCTTAAATGACTTTCATGATCCTATTTACTTTTAGAAAACACAAAAATATCATGAATGAAAACAACCACAAACTTATCCAAGAACTCATGGAAAATTCTATTTATAAGGTCCATGAATACAGCAGGTGCATTGGTTAACCCAAAAGGAATTACTAAAAATTCAAAATGGCCATATCTTGTATGAAATGCGGTCTTCGGAACATATTCTTCCTTTACCTTCAACTAATGGTACCCCGATCTCAAGTCAATCTTTTAAAAATACTAAACCCAGGGAGCTGATCAAACAAATCATTAATATGAGGAAAAAGATATTTGTTCTTAACAATGATGTTATTCAAGGATTTATAATCAATGCAAAGTCTCATTAAACCATATTTCTATTTAACAAATAAGACATGAGCACCCCATGTTGATGTGCTATGTCAAATGAAACATTTCTCTAATAAATCTTGCAATTTCTCCTTCAACTCTAAAAGTTCAATTTGATCCATTCGATAAGGGAGTTTTGAAATTGTCTTAGCATCAGGAACTAAGTCAACAGTAAATTCAACTTCTCGATCTGGTATTATTCCAGTCAAATCATTAGGAAAAGCATCAGGATACTCATTTACCACTGGCACATCATTAATCTGAATGGTTCCTTTGTTTTCAACAATATGTGCAAGGTAACATTCATTTCCATCTTTTATAAGTTTCTTAGCCTCTTGATATGTTATCAACAGTAAGGGTTCATTCTTGAACACAAACTGAAAGTCTTCCTGAAAAGAAAATTCTTTATCTCTATAATCAATCTTAGAATGGTAAATAGAGAGCCAATCCATACCCAGGATAACATCAAACTCTACTATAGGTAAAACAATAAGGTTTTCAAGTAGGTTCTTTCCACAGATAAGGATAGGAATATTCTTATAAATTCTTTTTGCCTCAACATTTCCCCTGGGTGTTTTTACCACAAGTTCAGGAGTCATTTATTGAGATGAAATTCCCAATTTACTAGAAAATTTTTCAGAGATGAAAGAATGTGTATACCCTGAATCAAACAACACATTGGAATAATCTGAAAAAACAAAAAAACTACCTGATACCACTTCATTTGATGGCCCAACATCTATTAAAGTAGTTACAAAGAATTTCACTACACCCTTTTGCTTATATTCTGACTGCTTCCCATCATTCGAGCTCTTTGTTAGACACTCATTTTCATAATGACCCATCTCATTGCACTTAAAACATTTCACTAACTGTAAATCAAATTTGGCCTTAACATCACCCTGATCTTTTTCAGTGCAATCATGAGCCTTATGTATCATCTTAACACATCAATATCACTTTCCAAAATTCAAAATACATTCCCCAGCATGCTTTTTACCACATTTATCACAAACTGAAAACTTATTTTTCTTACCATCAGACCTTTTTGGAGGATTCTTCCCTTTCTCCTTCCACCTCGGTCTCTTCTTCTGTTGGTCGTTATAAAACACCTAATCATCAGGAAACTCCATTTCCACCTTCTCAGCACATCAAACAAGCTTTTCATAACTCTTGAACTCATGAGAAGCTAATTCCCTTTGATATTTTGGCTTTAATCCTGAGTAAAAATGATTGATTTTACTATCAAGGTCTCAGATAAAATTTGGAGCATACCTTGGCAATTGAGTGAACCTTTCTTCATAAGCAGCCACTGATTCGTCCTCTTGCCTCAATTACAAGAATTGTTTTTCCATCCTAAGTCAAACAGCCTTAAGAAAATATTTCTCAAGAAAAATACCTTTGAATTCATCCTAGTCAAGAGCATCAATCTCATTAGTGTCCCTGATATTTTTAACCATCGACCACCACTGATCTGCTTCACCCTCCAAACGGTAAATAGAAAGACTAACCTTTTGATTGTCTGAATGCCCCATGACATCGAAAATCTTCTCCAGTGATTTAATCCACCCTTAAGCTAGCACAGGGTCAGATGATCCTCTAAATAATGGGGGATGTTGCCTCAAGAAATGTTCCACCACTAATATGTTACTCTACGGTTGATCTGGATGATCTCGTGCATGGATATCACCACCATTTATCGCTTGATTCAACTGCGCCGTTACTGCAACAAATTGTTCAGTTCCAATTCTGACCATCTGAGGATGCTGATTTGGAAGGTCATTTCCTTCAGTATGCCTTCCTAGCACTGCTTCCCTGTTTCCTCTCCGAAAAACCTTTCTGAACAAACATTTATTAGATGAATCAACATGGTAATCTTCAAATGTTATATCATTTCAATTTGATCACAAAAAAAATATTTTTTGGATAATCATTTAATAGAATTCTAACTCCTAAAGTTTTCTAAACTGACCTTTGATACCAACTATAAGGCCCCAGCCTTAAACATTACTTAATCTTGAGTTATTTCAAGAATACACATTGATGATATTTTTAGGTTTATATTTTTAGAGAATTAGATCATAAATCATGCATTACATTCCACATTTAAACAAGGTGGTTACATAAAAGATAATATTCGCTTTTCCCATCAAAGGAAACATATTTAAAATAAAACATGGATTCTTTCTTAACACTTCCTCGACACTATCATCACATCATGTACCTTTCCCTTGACCTATGAAAAACATTTCAAAAACTTGGGATGAGCATAAAAATATCATTAAGGGGTACAAAAATACAGAAAGAAAACCTTAGTCCATGTATACATAAGAATCATTGAAAACATACTTTATGCATAAACATAATCACTTTAACATACCTCATGAAATCATAAGACTCATGAATAAATCATAGAAATCATAATACATAAAGGTAACTTGAGGCATTCATAACATTCTTACGTAGAAAGTAACCCTCATGGTTACGTTTGGAATACCCATCACAGTATATACCCTAAATTTATTCGTAGAAACCTTAGCGTTTAACCCCTTCGCATTACCAAATTCATTGGAGAGATATCACAGGCTCACCCGCCCTTAGTTTAACACGGAACCACCCATCTTCATAAACAATTCCCAATAACCATAACATAATCATATCACATAAAACATGCATAAAGGAAACATAACATTTCCCCATTCGAATCACAAGATATCAATAAAACATATTGATATAATAAAAACATTATCAAAATAATTTTCAATAAAAAAATAAAAGAAAATTAAAACATGGTATTTATTTTTCATTTAAAAAAAGTTATGGCTTGTAGAGGAAGCTGAAACTAAAATAATGGTCACGGCGGCGGAGAAGTCGTTGTCGCCACATACGTACGACAAAAACATTCCCTTTTGTCATTTAGTAAAATGCTTTATATAAAAAAGATTCCTTTTGAATAAAAGTAAAATTCAAAGGGGTTTATACACCATATAAAAGAAAGTTTTGTATAAAACAAAATATGCCTTAATGAAAGGTGATTGAGACGAAGTCCCTTACCTCGTGTCCAACTTGACTCGATCGTTATTTAATCTCCTGAATAATAAACTAGAGTTAATCTATACTTGATTAAGAATCTTTTTCAAGTTCATTATTCCTTTTATATCACTTATTACCATGTTATGAACATTATTTAGTTATTTAAGTTAATAACGGTCGTTTTGTCGATCTTTGGTACTTGAGCCAAAAATAAACTTCTTATATTTAAAAGTTGTTCATGTGGTAAAATATCCATTATATACATAACTATATTCATTATGTAGATATCATATATATCATATATATCTAGTATATATATGCATTTATAATATAACATAACAATTAGAGGTAAGAAATGAAATGCAACATTCATGGAGACGGTAAGTCGTACGTACGCATGAACGCTACTTTCATTTTTTTGTATTTAATGGAATGAAATCATAATGATATAAAGGTATATTATAATTATAGTATGATATCATATTTAATAACATTAACTCCATCCTTTATATGTCCCACATATTTCATTAACGAATCAAATCACTTTGAGGGGGCGGTAGTCCGCACTTCCTAAAATGAAATTATCGCGTGTACCCATAATGAAAACCATAAAGGTATTTCATAAATAAAAAATACAGAAGCATAAGGAAAACATAAACATAATATATATCATATATAAATATAGTGACATCTTAATGGCCACCATGAGAGCTTTTAAAATAATATTGAACAATCATCGTTTCGTGAGACAGTAATTCACCACTCACAGAAACAGTAGGTTCTTTAACCATTAGATGGAGCTGTGTGCAAGTTTAAATCTAATAATTCTCATAAAAACATCCTAGTATATTTAATATATGGTTTTTTTTACAATAAATAAGAATAAAAAGGGTTTAGGGGGTTGGATAAGCAAAATAAAACAAAAGGACATAGTAGAAGACATTACCTTTAAATCGGGTAACTCCCCTTGGTTTGAACTAAAAGGGTTTCTTGAAGATCTTTATACCTAATGTAAGGATTCTAGGATGAAAAGAGGGATTTGGAGAGATAAAATAAGCAGATTTTGGCTGAGACAATGGCTTGAGAGGTGTGGGTAAGAGGGTAGAGGTGGGGGCCTTTTATAAGAGGGAGGAGGGGCACTATTGGAAAGTCATGAAATGTTGCTTTATTATAAAATTATTTTCGGATTTTAAATGTCCCAAAATGATATATTTCAAGGATAAGGTGATAAGGGTTCAAATACACCCATACAATAGGTTTTTTACAAGTTTAACTCTTATATTTTACATTATCTTTTCATTTTATTTAAATCGTTCATTAATGAGGTAATCACTACATCATCATGGTGTCAAAAATAAATTTATTTATTTAATGTCTAAAATTTATAAAAAAAATACCATGATGTGGGAAATATTTTTATCTTTCCAATGACTATTTATAGTCTAAGAGATCATTTATTTATACAAAATTAAAATTGTTTTACTTAGGTGTTACATACTTTTGTTATATTTTCCTTTCTTTAAAAACAAAATGATAAAATGTCAATATCACAAAAAAGTGATTCCATGGGGTCCCTAAGTTGGTAGAAGGCATCCCATGGTCGGACCTGACACAAAAAGTAACATTATGATACATTTTGGGGTCATTTTATATTATTATGTTATTATTTTATTACCCTTAACTACCAGATTACTAATTAATCACGATAATTAAATATAATTTCCATCGTTACTATTCATAATGTCCAAAAACAAGTCTTAATTACATAATTTGGACCTTATTATTCCAAATATGCAATCCATTTTACCAAATTCCAAACATAGAAATTTCAGTAATTAATTTAAAAATAACTCTCATTGTCAAAACAAATAGCGGGTTTTTTAGAAACAATATCTATCAAAAGTTTGACACTAGTTTATGCCCAATTCCAAAGTGAAATTAATTAAAATGATCAAAATTGGATTAAATGGTAAAATTATATTCTAATTTTACTTTAAAACCAATTTAAAGGACAATATATCCATATAATTAAATTAGATGAAAAAGCAGTTTTGAACTAAAATGCAGTATTTTTCACTATTCATTAAAAAATTAACATTGTCAGAAAAATAGAAAAAATTTATCCAAAGTAAATTTAAATGTCCCAATTCTAAATAATAAGTTTATTTTGAAAAATAGAGACTAAAAAATTGTCAAAATTTTGATTTAAAAAAGGTTTTTCATCAAAAGGCGGTAAAACGATCTTTTAAAAATATTAGAGTATTCTATGCTTAAGATTGTATTTATTCTCATTTTAAGCATCTAAAAAACTATCTAATTTATAAATAGATATAGATATGAAAATCCATAATTATTTACTTACTTGGAATGTTACATCCTTCGCCCCTTTAGAAAATTGTATCCCCGCAATTTATTTACTTATTGAATAAGTTGGGGTATTTATCCCTCATTGCATTTTCAGATTCCCATGTTGACTCTTCAATCATGTGGTCTTTCCACAAAACCTTTACTTGATGAATCACCTTATTCCACAATACTTTCTCCCTGTGGTCAAGAATCTGGACTGGTTGTTCCTCATAAGATAGGTTCGCTTCCAGCTGAACTACCTCTGGACTCAAAATATGAGACGAATCTGGCATGAACTTCCTTAACATTGAAACATGAAAAACATTGTGTACCTAAGATAAACTCGGAGGTAAAGCCACTAGGTATGCAACTGATCCAACTCTCTCTAGAATTTCATATGGTCCAATGAACCTTGGACTCATCTTTCCTTTCTTACCAAATCACATCACACATTTCCATGGTGAAACTTTGAGGAAGACATGATCACCTACCTCAAAAGAGAGATCCTTCCTCCTATTGTCTGCATAACTTTTCTGCCTCCTCTGAGCTGTTCTCATGTGTTTCTATTTCAGCTAAGCCTTTTCTGTCAACTCTTCTACCAATTCATGTCCCATTAACTTCCTTTCACCCACTTCATCCCAAAAATCTAGAGTTCGACACTGCTTCCTATATAATGCCTCAAATGGTGCCATCTGTATACTGGAATAAAAACTATTATTATAAGAAAACTCAACCAAAGAAAGAAGTTGGTCCCAACTTCCCTGATAATCCATTGAACAAGCACGTAGAATATCCTCCAAATTATTAATTGTTTGTTCTGACTTCCCATCTGATTGAGGATGAAAAACTGTACTAAAATTTAATTCAGTACCCAACGACCTCTAAAGGCCTTTCCATTAGTTATAAGTAAACCTGGGATCACGATCAGATAAAATGGAGAGGGGAACTCTGTGTAACCTGAATATCTCTTTAAGATTCAAATGAAAAAGTTGATCTAGAGAAAAATTATCTCGTATAGCAAGGAAATGAGAAGATTTAGTCAAGCGAGCAATAATAACCCAGATTTCATTATTACCTCGAGGTGTCTTCAGCAATCCCACAATGAAGTCCATGGATATATTCTCCCATTTCCACTCTGATACTAGTAAAGGATAAAGCATCCCTTTTAGTAAATTCCTCTCTAATTTAACATGTTGATAAGTCAAACACTTCACAGTAAAATCGGTAATATCTCTTTTCATTCCATCCCACCAGTAATACTCCTGAAGATCTCTATACATCTTAGTACTACCAGGATGAACTGAAAATGGAGAACTATGAGCTTCACATAACAACTCTCTCTTCAACTGTGAATCACAAGGCACACACAATCTCTTCTCAAATCTCAAAACACAAACATTATCAATGTTGAATTCAGGTAACATACCCTTCTAAACCAGCTCTACCTTTTTCTGCAACTCACTGTCTTGCTTCTGAGCTTGCTTAATTTTGTCTGTTAGAGAATATTTCACTAATACCTAAAACAAAATATAAGAACATCCTACACCAACAACTTCTATGCCAAAGTTCATAAATTCCTTAACCAAAGGATCATGTTTCAAATGTAACATGGTTAATGAATCATTACTTTATTGACTCAAAGAACCAGCCACTTTATTTTCTTTTCATGTATGGTAATGAATTGTAAAATCATAATCCTTGATTAATTCTAGTCACCTCCTCTGTCTCATGTTCAATTATTCCTGAGTGAATATATACTTTAAACTTTTTTGATTGGTATATATTTCACACTTTACTCCATAAAAATTATGCCTCCAATTTTTTAAAGTGAAAACAATAGCAGCTAATTCCAAATCATGTGTAGGGTAATTTATCTCATGATTTTTCAACTGACGTGAAGCATAAGCAATTACCTGATCATTATGTATTTGGACGCAACCAAGTCCTTTCAATGAAGCATCACTGTAGATAACAAACTCACCATTCCTGGAAGGTAGTTCCAAAACTGGAGCATTCACCAAACTTCTTTTCAATTCATCAAAACAATCATCACATTCTTTTGTCCAGATGAACTTAACACCTTTTCGAGTTAACTTAGTCATTAGACTAGATAACTGTGAAAAAATTTTAACAAACCTTATGTAATATCATTCCAAACCAAGAAAACTAAAAATCTCAGTTACATTTGTAGGTCTTGTCCATTCTTCAACAACATTTTTTTTTGTAGGATCAACAGTTATTCTATCTTTAGAAACAATGTGACCAAGGAAATAAATTTTTTGCAACCAAAACTCACACTTGCTGAATTTCCCATAAAATTTCTTTTCTTTTAAGGTTTTCAAAATAACCCTTAAATGACTTTCATGCTTCTATTTACTTTTAGAAAACACCAAAATATCATCAATGAAAATAACCACAAACTTTTCCAAGAACTCATGGAAAATTCTATTAATAAGGTCCATGAATACAGCAGGTGCATTGGTTAACCCAAAAGGCATTACTACAAATTCATAATGGCCATATCTTGTATGAAACGCAGTCTTTGGAACATCTTCTTCCTTTACCTTCAACTGATGGTACCCTGATCTCAAGTCAATATTTGAAAAATACTGAGCTCCCTGGAGCTGATCAAACAAATCATTGATATGAGGCAAAGGATATTTGTTCTTAATAGTGATGTTATTCAAGGCTCTATAATCAATGCAAAGTATTATTGAACCATCTTTCTTTTTATCAAATAAGATAGGAGCACCCCATGGTGATGTGCTAGGTCGAATGAAACCTTTATCTAATAAATCTTGCAATTCCTCCTTTAACTCTAAATGTTCAATTTGAGCCATTCGATAAGGGGGTTTTGAAATTGGCTTAGAATCAGGAACTAAGTCAACAGTAAATTAAACTTCTTGATCTGGTATTATTCCAGAAAACTCATCAGGAAAAACATCAGGATACTCATTTACCACTGGCACATCATTAATCTGAACAGTTCCTTTGTTTTCAATAATATGTGAAAGGTAACATTCATTTCCATATTTTACAAGTTTCTCAGCCTCTTGATATGTTATCAACAATAAGGGTCCATTCTTGTACATAAACTAAAAGTCTTTCTTAAAAGAAACTTCTTTAGCTCTATAATCAATCTTATCATGGTAAAGAGAGATTCAATTCATACCCAGGATAACATCAAACTGTACTAGAGGTAAAACAATAAGGTTTGCAAGTAGGTTCTTTCCACAAATAAGGATATGAAGATTCTTATAAATTCTTTTTGCCTCAAAATTTTCCCTGGGTGTTTTTACCACAAGTTAAGGAGTCATTTATTGAGATGAAATTCCCAATTTACTAGAAAATTTTTCAGAGATGAAAGAATATGTATACCCTGAATCAAACAACACATTGGCATAATCTGAAAAAACAAACAAAGTACCGGATATCACTTCATTTGATGGCCCAACATCTACTAAAGTAGTTGCAAAGGATTTCACTACACCCTTTTGCATGTAGTTTAACTACTTCCCATCATTAAAGATCTTTGTCAGACACTCGTTTGCATAATGACCCATCTCATTGCACTTAAAACATTTCACTAACTATAAATAAAATTTGGTCTTACCATCACCCTGATCTTTTTCAGTGCAATCACGAGCCTTATGTCCCATCTTACCACATCGTTAGCACTTTCTAGAATTCAAAATACATTCCACAACATGATTTTTACCACATTTATCACAAACTGAAAACTTAGTTTTCTTACCATCAGACCTTTTTGAAGGATTCTTCCCTTTATCTTTCCACCTCGGTCTCTTCTTCTGTTGGTTTTTATAGAACACTTGATCATCAGAAAACTCCATTTCCACCTTCTCAACACATCGAACAAGATTTTAATAACTCTTGACCTCATGAGAAGCTAATGCCCTTTGATATTTTGGCTTTAATCCTGAGTAAAAATGATTTATTTTACTATCAAGTTCTCGGATAAAATTTGGAGCATACCTTGCCAATCGAGTGAACCTTTCTTCATAAGCAGTCACTGAGTCGTCCTTTTGCCTCAATTATAAGAACTGTTTTTCCATCCTAAGTTGAACAGCATTAGGAAAATATTTCTCAAGAAAAATACCTTTGAATTCATCCCAGTCAAGGGCATCGATCTCATCAGCGTCCCTGATATTTTTAACCATCGACCACCACTGATCTGCTTCACCCTCCAAACAGTAAACAGCAAGACTAACCTTTTGATTGTCTGAACACCCCATGACATCAAAAATATTATCCAGTGCTTTAATTTACCCTTCAGCTAGCACATGGTCAGATTATCCTCTGAATGATGGGGGGTGTTGCCTCATGAAATGTTCCACCACTGGCATGTTCCTCTGCGGTTGATCTGGCTGATCTCATGAATGGATACCACCACCATTTATCGCTTGAGTCAAATACGCCATTACTGCAAAAAATTGTTTAGTTCGAATTCCAACCATCTCAGGATGCTGATTTGGAAGGTCATTTCCTTCAGTATGCCTTCCTAGCACTACTTCCCTGTTTCCTCTGTGGAAAACCATTCTGAACAATCATTTCTTAGATGAAGCAACATGGTAATCTTCAAATTCTATATCATTTCAATTTTACCATAAAAAAATTATTTTTGGATAATCATTTAATAGAATTCGAACTCCTAAAGTTATCTAAACCAACCTTTGATACCGACTATAAGGCCCCAGCCTTAAACATTACTTAATCTTGAGTTATTTCAAGAATAAACATTGAGGATATTTTTAGGTTTAGAGTTTTAGAGAATTAGTTCATAAATCATGCATTACATTCCACATTTAAACAATGTGGTTACATAAAAGATAATATTCACTTTTCCCATCAAAGGAAACATATTTAAAATAAAACATGGATTCTTTCTTGACACTTCCTCGACACTATCATCACATCATGTACCTTTCCCTTGACCTGTGAAAAACATTTCAAAAACTTGGGATGAGCATAAAAATCTCAGTAAGGGGTACAAAAATACGGAAAGAAAACCTTAGTCCATGTATACATAAGAATCATTGAAAACATACTTTACTCATAAACATAAGCACTTTAACATACCTCATGAAATCATAAGACCCATTAATAACTCATAGAAATCATAAGACATAAAGGTAACTTGAGGCATTCATAACATTCTTGCGTAGGGAGTAACCCTCATGGTTACGTTTGGAATACCCATCACAGTATATTCCTTAAATTTCTTCAGAAAAACCTTAGCGTTTAACCCCTTCGTGTTACCCAATGCATTGGAGAGCTATCACGAGCTCACCAGCCCTTAGTTTAACATAGAACCACCCGTCTTCATAAAAAAATCCCAAGAACCATAACATAATCATATCACATAAAACATGCATAAAGGAAACATAACATTTCCCCATTTCAATCACAAGATATCAATAAAACACATTGATATAATCAAAAAATTATCAAAAACATTTTCAATACAAAAATAAAAGAAAATTAAGACATGGTATTTATTTTTCATTTAAAAAAAGTTATAGCTTGTAGAGGAAGCTGAAACTCAAATAATGGTCACGACGGCGGAGAAGTCGTTGTGGCTGCATACGTACAACAAAAACATTCCCTTTTGTCGTTTAGTAAAAAGCTTAATATAAAAAAGATTCCTTTTGAATAAAATTAAAATTAAAAGGGGTTTATACACCGTATAAAAGAATGTTGTGTATAAAACAAAATATGCCTCAATGAAAGGAGATTGAGACGAAGTTCCTTACCTCGTGTCCGACTTGACTCGATCATTCTTTAATCCCCTGGATATAAAACTAGAGTTAATTTATACTTGCTTAAGAACCTTTTTCAAGTTCATTATTACTTTTATATCACTTATTACCATGTTATGAACATTATGTAATTATTTAAGTTAATAACCGTCGTTTTTTCGATCTTTGGTACTTGAGCCAAAAATAAACTTCTTATAATTACAAGTTGTTCATGTGGTAAAATATCCATTATATCCATAATTATATTAATGATGTAGATATCATATATATTATATATATCCAGTATATATATGCATTTATAATATTACATAACATTTATAGGTAAGAAATGAAATGCACCGTTCATGGAGACGGTAAGTCGTAATTACGCATGAACGCTACATTCATTTTTTTGTATTTAATTGAATGAAATAATAATGATATAAAGGTATATTATAATTCTAGTATGATATCATAGGTAATACTATTAACTCCATCCTTTATGAATCCCACATATAGCATTAACAAATCAAATCACTTTGAGGGGGCGGTAGTCCGCACTTTCTAAAATGAAATTATCACGTTTACCCATAATGGAAACCATAAAGGTATTCCATAAATGAAAAATACAGAAGCATAAGGAAAACATAAACATAATATATATCATATATAAATATAGTGATATCTTAATGGCCACCATGATAGGTGTTAAAAGAAGATTGAACAATCATCGTTTCGTGGGGCATTAATTCACCACTCACAGAAACAGTAGGTTTTTTAACCATTAGACGGAGGTGTGTGCAAGTTTAAATCAAATACTTCTCATAAAAACATCCTTGTATATTTAAGATACTTTTTTTGTTACAAAAGAGAGGAATAAAAAGGGTTTAGGGGGTTGGAGAAGCAAAATAAAACAAAAGGACATAAGAGAAGATATTACCTTTAAATTGGGTAACTCCCCTTGGTTTGAACCAAAAGGGTTTCTTTAAGAGCTTTCTTCCTAAGTTAAGGCTTCTAGGATGAAGAGAGGGATGTGGAGAGATAAAATGATAAAATTTTATTATCACACAAAAGTGATTCCATGGGGTCCCTAAGTTGGCACAAGGCATCCCATGGTCGTCCATGGCACAACCAGTAGCATTAGGACACATTTTAGGTTCATTTTATATTATTATGTTATTATTTTATTACCCTTAACTACCCAATTACTAATTAATCACGATAATTAAAGATAATTATCATCGTTACTATTCATAATGTTCAAAAACAAGATTCTTAACTACATAATTTGGACCTTATGATTCCAAATATGGAATTCATTTTACCCAATTCCAAACACAGAAATTGCAGTAATTAATTTAAAAATAATTCCCTTTGTCAAAACAAATAGCGGGTTTTTTATAAACAATATCTATCAAAAGTTTGACACTTGTTTATACCCAATTCCAAAGTAAAATTAATTACAATGACCAAAATTGGATTAAAAGGTAAAAATATATTCTAATTACAATTTAAAACCAATTAAAAGGACAATATATACATATAATTAAATTATATGAAAAAGTAGTTTTGAAGTAAAATGCAGTATTTTTCACTATTCATTAAAAAATGAACATTTTCAGAAAAATACCAAAAATTTATCCAAAGTAAATTTCAATGTCCCAATTCTAAAGAATAAGTTTATTTTGGAAAATAGAGCTTATAAAATTGTCAAAAGTTTGATTTAAATAAGGTTTTCCATCAAAAGGCGGTAAAACGATCTTTTAAAAATATTAGAGTATTCTATGCTTAAGATTGGATTTATTCTCATTTTAAGCCTCTAAAACACTATCTAATTTATAAATAGACATAGATATGAAAATCCATAATTCTTTACTTACTTGGGATGTTAAAAAGGCTATCAAGGATGCTTTATGGTTAAAGTGTTTAGTTTTTGAACTCAATTTATACAATTCTGTTATTATAGTTTATTGTGATAGTCAATCAGATTTTCACTTCTCCAAAAATTTATTTTTTCAAGGTAAGTCTAAAAACATAGAAATTAGGTTACATTTTATTAGATATATCATCAAATCTGGAATTGTATGTGTTATAAAGATATATAATAATAATAACTCGACTAATAGTTTGACTAAATTCGTATTTTTATCAAAATTCAAGTATTGTTTAGATAGAATGAATTTGCTTCCCATTAAATGATAATAGGTTCAAGAACATCATCAATTTCAAATGAAATGGTGGATATATGTGAATTTAGGTATTTTTAGTTTGAAATTACCTTTTTTTTTACCAATTTATTTTCACATGCATGAAAAATTTTGATATATTATTATGCTCAAATTTTAATTCTAAATTCAATTTGTATATTTGGGTTGATCATTTGGTTGGTTTTTCCATTTGGGCCTCCTAATTGGGCATGTTTAGTGGCCTGTGGCTTAGCTTTCTTCCCGTTTTATCTCTTTACTTGTGCTTATTTCCCATGAAAACCCATTAATCCATATGGAATGTGATCCTAGTCATTGATTCTTCCAACACACTCTTGATTATGGCCTTACATTTTTTGGGATTATCACATTTGTGTCATTTCATTTTCAGTTGGTGTGGCTCTATGGAAAGTGTTGGTTAGTTGGGTTTTTAGGATGGCTTGTGCCTATCATGGGGTTTGATCAATCCTATAGGAAGTTTTGCTTTAGAATTCCACTAATTCTTACCTCTTGGTTTTCTCAAATTCTCTACATGGAAAACCCTATTGGTTCTTTATCCAGTTATTTGAAAAAGATCTAGTTTTCAACCTATCATCATCCACCAGAGCTATTGCTACAATTTTTTTGGTGGAAATCGCTGGTGTCCCTTTATAAAGAATAAGGGTGGGATCTTGTTCTGGATATTTAATCTTCCAAGAGAGTACTAAGTAGATTGATCACCTTTGGTTGTTGTGTATCTATTATATAAGAAGAACGCTTCAAGATAATCATTCACTACTAAAAAACAGGATTTTAATAGTGCTAAAATTATCCATTGTCAATAAAAAAAAGAACTAACTAAAGGCGAGCAATTAAAATTTCTAGGATTTTATAAACACTATAAAATCACTAATAAAGGACCTAAAGTTCCAAAAGATTGAATAACAACTGATAATGGGGGTTTGATCAGTTGTTAACTATTTATAAGTTTTAAAACTTTTAGAAACTTGACCCCTGTAATCTATTAATATTTATATACTTATAAACTTTCAATAAATACTCATGAATGAAAAAGTAGGAAATCAAGTAAAGCACACAATATTTGAAAGGTTCAGATTCATTATGAGAATCTAGATCATTTCCATAGCCACTCCCATGGGTCTATGGAAATCAATTATTATGAAGAAGTGAATACAACTTGTTCAAACTCCAATTATACACCTTCTATCTCCCGATAGGAAATATTATACTAAATCCCTTTAGTTTACAATATTTTCTTATAAAACAATTAATCCAAACAAAAGAATAAATACTTTTTTGAAACTAGTCTATAATTTCTCAGCCCAAAGTTTCAGTTTGATTTGGATGGATCCGATTTTTTCAATATGATAATGTTGGATACAATTTTCTCAATACAATGATGATGGATCTTATTTTCTCAATACAATAACTCTAGATATGATTCTCTCAATATGATGAGTTTGGATCTGATTCTCTGAATAAAATGTTCTTAATACGATGAACCCATTCTCAATATTCAAAACTCAAACACTACTAGAATGCTCAATAAAATTCTTCTTCAATTATATGGGAACATTTTATTTTAATTCTCCAATGCTCCACCTTTTGTGCATATGAGAAAGTTGTAAATTGATGAATGATCTTAGTAAGTATTTATAGGCCACATAGAAAAAAAAAGTGGGAAACTTGAAAGATTTCCCCACTTCCTCAAATTTTAAAAATCCAAAAATATATCACATTTAAACTTCAAATTTTACATCTTCAATCCTCATTATATTTCTCCTATATTTATGAAAAATTGATTTTCAAGTTTATCTTCTTCAACTCTTTATATCTTTCTTAGCTCATTAATACTTGTTTCATCCTCAGCTAATTATGATCTATTTCCTTCTCATCTCATTATAGCCTGTTTCTTTCTAATCTCATTATAATATATTTCTTTCTCATCTCATTATTATCTGATTCATTATGATATCATCATGATATATTTCTTTCTTAGCTAATTATGATCTATTTCTTTCTCAGCTCGTTGTGATCTATTTCTTTCTCAGCTTATTACGATCTTTTTCCATCTAATCTCATTATGATCAGTTTCCTTCTCATCTCATTGCAATTTTTTTCTTCTCATCTCATTACGATCTATTTATTTCCTCATCTCATTATGATGAAATTATTATTATGATGTATTTTACCATTTATGATGGATTTTCCCATTATGATGGAATTCCTATTATGATGGAAATCACATTACAATGAATTCCCATTACGATGGAATTATCCACTTTTCTTTTTTTAATTTCTTTAAACCTCTCTACCGTTTCTTCAAAATCTTTTATCATGATAGTTTTCATGATTTGTGAGAACTTTATGGTCAAAAAATCATCATCTAGTTTTGTTTTAGAAATTATGAAAACTTTTTTACTCATGAATTCACATTATTCTTTCAAAACTCTTCATTAACAATAAGAATTCTTCGAACAATAACTTATTTCTAAGTAACTTATTTCTTTTTAACTCAGAAACCTCATTCTTTTGAACTCAAAAAAATTCATTCTTTCTAACTAAGCAACTTCATTACTTCTAACTCGGAAACTTCTTTCTTTCTTTGATTACAGAAAATAAAATCTTCCATCAAATAACAAATTCTTCCTATGATTATTTTTAATTTGAATATTTTCAATGTCATGTCGATGGACCTAAATACGATAAAGTGTTTGATCAATAACTTCATCTCCCTGACTTCTTTTGTGTTCGGTGCAGCTCAATATGAAAACTTCGGTCCAAAAACCTATGTTTTTAAAATAAGATCATTACGATGGACTGGGTCCGATTCCTGAATAATAAAAATATTCTTCAACAAAAAGGTTATTTATCAAAAAATAAAAAAAAATTGTTAGAAATATTATCAAAAAGTTTCTTCAGTATCCCCCTTTAGATTTGTTGTCAACCCTTGTTATCAAATTTTCCAACTCTCATAATTTTTTCACAACTCAACTTTTGTAAAAAAACTCAATTTTTTGACTTTTATCAAAACATAGCATTTCTTAAATGAGAGAATCTTGAAACCAAACTACTGGATAAAGTAATGTTTTTGAAGTAATTATATCCCTCAGTGACAAGAAAATTTTTCTTCCATGTAAAGATCACTCCTCCTCACTTTTCTTTCTCCCTCACTTTTCTTTTTCTCTCCCCCATTTTATGATAACCAAAACTTCATATCCATTTAATAATGATAATTAAAAACTTCTTACAAAAGTCAAAAATTTGTCAATTTCTTCCCCCTTTGTTAACATAATCCAAATAATGATGGGGGTGATTCCTTATGAGGTTTAGGAAGACTTGGGAGGACGCTGAACAAGAAATTGCATCCTCAATTCCACAAACCTTTATTTTAGTATTGATTTTATAAAGATATCAGAAATATAATACTTTGTTGAAATGTATTCTAGAAAAACATCTCCAGAAGCAACTTTCTATTTTATAAAGTAAAATGTTATATCAATGTTTTTTGGTATTGAATATTGGATAGGATTATTATAAGTATTAATTTCACTCTAATTATCACAAAGTATCTTCAATGATTTAGATTATTTTACTTTCAAATATTTCAGTTGAACTTTCATCCATAACATTTGAGTACAATCCTAAGTAGCTAAAACATATTTGGATTCAGCTGTGTTCAAAGTTACTGAACTTTTTTTCCTACTATGTCAACTCACACAACATTAACCCAAGAAAAATTTTCCTCCTGATGTTGACTTTATATCATTACAATCTCTATCCCAATAATCATGAGTAAAACCATGAAAATTCATCTTACTATTTTTCTGCATAACAACCCATATGAAGTTTTTCCTTTGAAATATCTCAGAATTATTTTTTTTACCAATATATGTGATTCTTTTAGATTACTTTGATACCTATAAAAAAAGTCACAACATAAACTATATCAACCCTTTAGAATGTAAGGTAAATAATATTTCCTATCTGCTTCCAAAATTATTTCTGATTCACAATTATTCTGGATTCATATTTACTCAAATTTGTGCTCAATGAAATAGGAGTTGAAACTTATTTAGATTCTACCATCCCTAACTTATTTAACAATTTCCTATCATACTTATATTGAGATAAGAAAATGTATTTTTCCTTTTGTTAAACTTTAAATCCAAGGAATAAATTTAATTATCATAACATAGAAATTTTGAAATTCTTATTCATTTCCTTAGAAAATGTTTTACAAATATATTCTCTATCCCTAGAAAAAATTATATCATCCATATAAACAATTACAATTAGAGCTCTGGAGTCAAAATCTTTTTCATATAATTTTCTATAAATATTTTCTTTAGACAAATTCAACATTCTCAATCAATTATAAAGTTTATAATACCAAGCACATGGATCTTGTTTCATCCCATACAAATCTTTATTCAATTTACAAACTTTGATTTCATCCTCATCAAGTAGAAACCCACAAGGTTTTTTCATGTATACTTTTTACACAATCTCACCATTTAATAAAGATAACTTTACATACATCTTATAAACTTTGCAATTTTGATGTGTGTCCACTGAAATAAACATTCTAATAGATTCTAATCTTGCAAATAGGGCAAAAAAATTCTTCAAAATACACACCTTCCACCTGTGCATATCCTTTACAAACAAGCCTATCTTTATTTCTTGAAACTTCTCCATGTTAATTTAACTTGTTTCTATAAACCCAATTGGTTATGATAACATGTTTATTTGATGAATGTGAAACAAGTTCCCATATTTCATTCATCCTAATTTGATCCAACTCTTCATTCATAGAATCCACCCATTCTTTGTGTTGACTATCTTTTGAAACTGATTCTGATTCAACTTTTGAGATAAGTAAAGTTTCATTATATAATCACAACTTTCTTATGTTTTGAACTAGAGACTTCTGATTCCCAATAATGTTTTTGGATTCAACATGTTTTTAAGGTAGTAAATTTTAATGTTTCTTTCCCAGATGAAATTTTCTCATCACACGATTCTTTTGAATCATGATAAGGGTGTTTTGAATTACTATCATTATTTATTGGAAATCTCATATTTATCCTCCTCATTATTCTAAAAAACTTTTTAATGAAATTTTATTTTAAATTACCTTCACATAATATGAGTCCACCAATTTTTGTAAACATTTGTTCCAATATTTTTAACTTATTCTATTTGGTAAATAACCTATAAAAGTTCCTTCCTCAACTTTCTCATCAAACTTTCCAAAATCCAGATTTTTTGTTTTGAGAAAACATGGACGTCTAAAAACCATGATGTATTTTAATGAAGGTTTTGTGTTATACCACATTACATAAGGATTAATGATAGTTTTTTATATCAAAAAGAATATATTTTGAAAATGTGTAGTAGTACTAACAACTTCACTCTATAGATTTTTTAAATTTTGTATTATACTAACATACGTCTTATCATTTCCACTAAAATTTTATTATTTCTTTATGCAACTCCATTTTTTATAGAGTATAGGGAGAATTGTACTGATGTTTGATACCATCCTTTCTTGGATAAGTTTCAAAATTATTGTTTGTGAATTCGGTACCATTATATATTCTCAATTTCTTTATGGAAACCCTCATTTCTTTCTCAATATCTTTTTTGAAGAATTTAAAATTTTCAATAGCCTCTGACTTGAGCTTCATAAACATGATGTTTTTCATCCAAGTAAAATCATCAATAAAATTGATAAAGTAAAAAATCTTCTTTTCTTTATTTATGTCTCATTATCCCACATAAATCTGAACGAATAAGCTCAAGCGGTCTCGTAGATTGAATCCCGACTCTTTTATAACTTTTTTTAGTCATCTTCCCTTTTTGAAAAGTTACAAAAACATCTTCTTGTCTTCATTTAAATTCTATAAATTTTCAAATTTTATCAACTTTAGAAAGTTTGTTCATACTTTTCTATCCAAGGTTCCCCATTCTTTGGTTCCATAATTTTTTTTTATATTCTGCACTCATGTAACATGAGTTATTGAATTCTCCTATTTGGAAGAGATTCCCACTGGTTCTTTCTTATTTTGTAATGACTTGCCCATATTTCACACTTTTGATGATATAAAAATATTTTCTAAAAAAAATTATTTTACATCATCACAAAGTTGACATACACTAAGGGTATAATGTTTTAGCCTATCAACAAATAAAACTTCCTTAGATTTCAACTTTTTGACTTCAATCTCAGTCCTTCCAATTCCTCTAATTTTTTAAGAACTATCATTACCAAAGGTAACTACTCCTCAATCATAACTTTTAACATGTTTCAAGATTTTTATATCAAATTTAATATATAAAGAGAAACCACTATCAAGTATCCTTGGTTTGTTCCTTTTACTTGTTTTCAAAGTTGTTTCAACAACAAAATATCTTTCCTCAACTTTCTTTTTTTTAGCTTTCTTTTCTTTTCTATCATATGAGAATTATTGTGGAATAAGTTTTATACATATTTTAACATGATGACCAGTTTGATCACATCTTCCAAAAAATTATTCCCAATCATTAAAATTAATTTTTTGTTTGAAAATTTCTAACATCTTGAGAATTCACTTTTTCAACTTTCTATAATCTAGGAAAGTTACTCATTCTACTTCCATTATTTCTTCCACTTTGATCAAATATTCTTCTAGGTAGAGATAAGTTGTTCCAAAAATTATATTTCATATACCCATAGATTCCATAGCACTAGAAATATCAATAAAATATTTATTTTCTATTTAAGAAAGATCTTTCTTTGTAGAAACCTTTTTGAGGATGGTAACTTCTTCCAACTCTAACATACTCAGGACATGGACCATCTTTTCTTTTGATTGAGTTTTCTAATTTTGTAGATTTGATAGGTTTCTCACATCCTTTCTCCACCCAATCTTTCACAATAATTTTTAAAAAACCTAAAATGTTAAAAGAATCAGATGAAACATTATTTTTGGTAAGAGAAGATTTCAACTAATTCTTATATTGATCCTTCTTAGCATCTTTAAAATTCTCAGCTTTTACTTCTGAAGCTTTGTTGAAGTTTTTATTCATCTTCCTCAAGGTAATTTTGGAATCAATAAGTTTTTTTTCTAAAGACATGCAACAACTTCGGTTATGAGCTTATACTCTCTATAATATTCTTCACCACATTCTTCACTCTCTAAGGAATCTTTTATTTTCTCAACTTTTTCAATGAAGGTTATAATTTTTCTGAACTTTTAACATTAGAATAATTTTTATCTATTTATTATGATTCAAATTTCTTACTCATCATACTTATTTTGTTTCTAGTAAACTTATTCTTGTATTTATTGGAAGAATTATCTTCTTTATCAGTTTTTTTACTTATTCCATTGTGGTTTTCCATCAGAATCTTCACGATATTATCCAACTTTCTTCTTGGAGAAATTCATAGAAAAGTGTCTGATTCCACCACACTCAAAACATTTTAGAGGAAGTTTACCTCCATACTTTCCCCATCCTCTTCAATAGTTCTTGGATATAAGATATGTGATTTTTTTATTCAACTCATCATCCTCTTTGTCTTCAGAGTCATAAAGATCAGCTTCTTCAATATCTTGGATTTTCATCCTTCTCATAGCTTCAAAAGACATTTAATATTTCATATTATTTTTAAACATTGTATATTTCCTCGTTTCATAATAAAATATAAATTTATACAATTCATCAAGAGATAAATCATCCTTATATTCTAAAGAATAAATTTTAGAATCACACCTATCCAGAAAGTTTCTCATAAGTTTCTTCACAATTAAAGAATATTCCAAGACATCTTTGAATGCTCTAATATGGAAAAAAATTTCATTTACTCTAGTTAATTATTCAACAATTGTTTCTTCATCTCTCATTCTGATGTCTTCATACTTACTACACCATATTTTTAGCCTTGATTCCTTAACTTTTTTATTCCCTTCGAAAACACTTTCCATGTTTTCCTACATAATTTTTCAAGTTTTGAGACCCATAACCTAGTGATAAACATTTTCTGATAAGGACATCAGAATATCATTTCTATCATTTCCATCAACTTCTATATTTCTCTTATCATTAAAGGTAATTCGGGAATCTTTCTCAATAGGTGTAAACTCAATAGTAGAAGCATAAACAACTTCTAGGCCAAGAGATAGGAGGTAAGCAATCATCCTATTTTTTCATCCAAAAAAAATTATTTCCATAAAATATAGGAATTACTCTAATGTTGAAATTTTGATATTATTCATTATAAGGATTTAATAAGTTAACCTTCCCTCTGATACTAATTTAAGTTCCAAAGGATTGAATAACAACTGAGAATGGGGGGTTGAATCAGTTGTTAACTTTTTATAAGTTTCAAAACTTTTAGATACATAACCTCTGAAACCTATTAAGATTTATTTCCTTATCAAATTTTAGTAAATAATTATGCATGAAAAACTATAAAATAAATTAATGCACACAATATTTACTAGGTTCAATCTTAGTGTGAGAACCTACATCCTTTCTATAGACACTCATGTGGGCCTATGTAAATCCACTATTATGAATAAGTGAATACAACTTGTGAAAACTCCTATTAGACACCTTCTATCTCCCTAGAGGAAAGATTATATGGACTCCCATTAGTTTATAATGTTTTCTTAAAAAATAATTGAGCCAAAAAAATAATAAAGGCTTTATTGAAACTTCTCAATAACTTTTTACTTCTAATTTAGCAACTTCATTATTTCTAACTCAAAAACTTCATTCTTTCTAGCTTAGCAACTTCTGTGTTTCTTTGATTACAAAAAAGGCTGCTTCTTTTGAATCTTATTATTTTCAATGTAATTTTGATGGACCTAAATATAATAAAGTGTCTGACTAACAAATTTATCTCCCTAACTTCTTTTGTGTTTGGGGAAGCTCAATATGAAAACATGGGTCCAAAAACCTATGTATAGAAAAACAACCTCATTATAATGGATTGAGTCTGATTTCTGAGTACCAAAAACATTCTCCAAAAAAAAGTTTAGTTGTCAACAAATACAAAAACTTTGTTAAAAAAATTTATCACAAAGGTTCTTCAGGACCCCCTTTATCAATGCTTTTATTTAGCGCTGATAAAGGTGTCCTTTATCAGTGATACTAAAAGCACTGCTAAATGGGGCCCATTATCAGTTCTAAGAAAGGAACTAATAAAGGAAACCTTCATCAATACTTAAAACAATACTAATAATGGGGGTAATTTATTAGTGCTAAACAAATGTTGATTAATGAAACCTTCATCAGTGCTAAAAAAATTGACGATAAAGGGGGATACTGCAGTGTTCTATTAGATTTATAGCACAGTGTAGCTGCAAAAAATCATCAAAACATGTTGTAAATATATGATTTAAATAAGATAAAATTTACAAAAAAATACAAGAAAAAACTATTATAAACATTTCAAACATTGGTTTTTACAATTACATGAGTAAGTGAAAGTTATCACACACATTCAAAAACATCAATGTTTCTTTGTCTTTGTCCATCGGCCATTAGTCATGATATTTATAAAAAAACCACCCCAGCTCAAGAAAAATAATACACCAATATAAGAAAATAATTCTTATGTTAGAAATAATATAAAGAAATAAATTAAGCATAAATTTTTAATTTTAAACTAAAATTTGAGTCATACTGGTAAGATTATGTATCATATTGAGTTGTGGTTGATTCTTAAATGTCAGAACATTTCTTGTTCATCTTCAATCATTATCTATTTTAAAATTAACTAAATAATAATAAGATAAAAATGATAAAAAAAAATTAATTATATAATAGTAGATAAAATTATGAGAAAAAAATTGAGCTCGTTTGCTCAGTTTTGGTGATGTGATGTGCATTTTAAACTAAAATGGCACTTATATATTGAAGACATGCACTTCAAGTTATACCAACCACATAATGTGTCAGATTGAAATGTGGTCAATTTATATATGTCGCAAATTACTTTTGGATCATTTTCATAATGTATCAAAATATTCTGAATGTTTTTTCTCAATTTTGAGTATGTCACTTATGTTTTTTACTAAAATGTCATTTTAAACTATAAATGGGTACTTTGAGTCATATCAAGCACATCATGTGTTGGTTTGATGTGAGAATAATTTATTCACATAAAAAATTACTTATTAATCATTTTCCTAAATTATCAAGATGATCCGAGAATGTTTTCTTAGTTTTTGATGAGTGGCATACTTTTTGAACTAAAATGTCAATTTTAAACTGATAAGAGACACTTTGAGTCATATCGGTCACATAATGTATCAAATTTATCTAAGGATGATTCCTACACATCACAAATGACTTATGGATCATTTTCCAAAACTATCAAAACAATCTGAATGTTTTTTCTCAGTTTTGAGTATGTCACTGGTCTTTTTTACTAAAATTAATGTCAATTTTAAATAAAAATACACACATAGAGTCATACCGGTCACATCATGTGCCTTTTTATTTAAAATTGACATTAATTTTAGTAAAAAGACAAGTGACATACTCAAAACTGAGAAAAAACATTCATATTGTTTTGATACTTTGTATTGTGGTGAGACAAATTAATACACATCAAAAATGAGTTATAGATAATTTTCCTAAAGTATCCAAACAGTCTAAATTATTTTTCTTGGTTTTTAGTATGTCACTTGTCTTTTTTACTAAAATTTCATTTTAATCTAGAAACATGCACTTTGAGTTATACTGGTCACATCATGTTTTAGTTTGATGTGAGACTAATTATTACACATTAAAAATGACTTATGAATCATTATTATAAATTATTATGACAATGTGATCATTTTTCCATAGTTTTTAATGAGTGATTCACTGTTTGAACTAAAATGTCAATTTTAAACACATAACAGATACTTTGAGTGATATCTAGAACATCGTGAATCAAATTGAGGTAAGGATAGTTCATATACATCAAAAATTACTTATGTATCATTTTCCTAAAGTATTAAAACAATTCTAATGCGTTTTATCTATTTTAAGTATGTCACTTTTTTTTTACAAAAATTAATATCAATTTTAAATAAAAAGACACACTTGAAGTCATACCAATCACACAGTACATTATATTGAGGTGTGGAAAATTAATACACATCAAAATTGACATATGGATATTTTTCCTAAAGTATCAAAACAATCATAATTCACTTTCTCAGTTTTGATTATGTCACTTGTCTTTTTTACTAAAATTAATGTCAAATTTAAATAAAAAGACACACTTAGAGTCATACTAGTCACACCGTGCATCTAATTGAAGTTTTTTTAGTTTATACATATCAAAATATTACTAATGGATAATTTTAAAAAAGTTTAAAAACAATACAAATGTGTTTTTTGGGTTTTCAGTATGTCACTTTTTTTACTAAAATTTCATTTTAAACTGGAAATTTTCACTCTGAGTCATACCAGTCACATCATGTGTAAGTTTGATGTGAGATTGATTCCTACACATCAAAAATGACATATGAATCCTTTTTCATAAATTATAGAGACAATATGAGTGTGTTTTCTTGGTTTTCAGTGACTAGCACACTTTTTGAACTAAAATGTCAATTTTAAACAAATAACGGACTCTTGGAGCCATATTGGGCACACTGTGCATCGTATTGAGGTTTGGATGATTCATAAATGTCAAAAATGGCTTATGGATAATTTTCCTAAAGTATCAAAACAATAATAATGGGTTTTCTCTATTTTGAGTATATCACTTGTCTTTTTTACTAAAATTAATGTCAATTTTAAATAAAAAGACACACTTGAAGTCATACCGAGCACACCGTGCTTTAGATTGAGGTGAGGCAGATTCCTACACATAAAAAATGACTTATGGACCATTTTACTAAATTATAAAAATAATCTGAATGTATTTTCTTATTTTTGAGTATTTCACTTGTCTTTTTACTAAAATTAATGTCAATTTTGAATAGAATGACATATTTTGAGTCATACTGGTAACATAATGCATAGGATTGAGGTGTGGCAAGTTCTTACACATCAAAAATGAATTATGTGTCATTTTTATAAAGTATAAAAACAATAAAAATGTGTTTATTAGTTTTAAGTATGTCACTTTTTTTACTAAAATTAATGTTAATTTTAAATAAAAAGACACACTTGGAGTCATACTGATAACCCACTACACCAAATTGAGGTGAGGATAATTCCTTCATATCAAAAATGACTTATGGATCATTTTCCTAAAATATCAAAAAAATATGAATTTTATTATTATTTTTGAGTATGACACTAGTCTTTTTTACTAAAATGTCATTTTAAACTAGAAACGTGCACTTTGATTCATACCAGTCACATCGTGTGTCGGTTTGACAAGAGAAATATTCCTATATGTCAAAAATGACTTATGAATCTTTTTTATAAATTATCAAGATAATATGAGTGTGTTTTCTTAGTTTTCAGTGAGTGACATAATTTTTGAACTAAAATGTCAATTTTAAACTGATAACAAACACTTTGAGTTATACCGAGAACATCATGCATCATATTTAGGTGAGGATAATTCCTAAAAATAAAAAAGGACTTATAGATCATTGTCCTAAAGTATAAAAATAATATGAAAGTGTTTCCTTAATTTTGAGTATGTCACTTATCTTTTTTACTAAAATTAATTTCAATTTTAAATAAAAAAAAGAAACACTTGGATTCATATCAGGAATGTCATGTATTGGATTGAGGTTTGGTTGATTCCTGTACATCACAAATAACTTTTGAATCATTTTAGTTGAGAGAGTGGAGTGATATGTGATCTTATGAAATAACAATAAGTTTAAGTTTCAAGGAAGAGGTTTTTCTCTTATATAATTAGATTATCATTCTATCATCACCCTCGTAGATATTAGGTGGGTCCCTAACCTTCTTAGAAACCTGATTTCTCTTAGTATTCTAGACTAGAAAGGTTATGTCTTTGGATCTGAATCAGAATTCCATAAGATCTCCAAGGGCTCTAGAACTATAATCAAGGGATCCCTAGTTAATGGAATTTCTATGTTGAATGGGAATACCCATTCAAGGTATATAGGGAGTGTGTATGTTAGTAGTGATGATAACACTTTTTATGGATAGGGATATTAGGGAATATAATATCCAAGGTCCTAGAGGAATTAAGTAAATAAGGGATGTTATAAAATGCTTCAATAAGAAATATCTTATTTTTTTGAGATTTCATCATGGGTAAGTTTAAGAGGGTTATTTTTTATAGGTCCCCTTTTAATGCTACTCAAACATTAGATTATATCAATTCTAATTTATGGGGATATTCCATAACAACATACCATGGTGGAGGTTCCTATTTTGTTACATTCATATATAAATTTTCATGAAAAGTATGGATTTACATACTCAAAATAAAATATAATGTTTTTGAAATATTTAAAACATGGAAAAAACTTGTTGAAAACCTAGTAGAAAAGGGCCTTAAATTCATGAGAATAGATAATGGTTTGAAGTAAATGTCTACTAATTTTTTTAAGTTCTTTCAATCTAAGGGTATAGTAAAACATCATACTATTAGGGAGACCCCCCGAAATAATGGTCTTGTTTTGTGCATGAATAAAAACATACTTGAGTGAGTTTGAATAATTATTACATTATTAGGCCTATCAAAATCCTTTTGGGAAGAAGCTTCCACTATAGCAATGTAACTAATTAATAAGTTCCCATCTATTTCTAACTACTTTAAACCCCTCGATGAACTATGGCATGGTAAAACACCATCCTATAACCACATAATATTATTTGGGTGTATTACCTACACCCATGTTAAAACTCATAATTTGGAACCAAGATTCCTTAAGTGTGTTTTCATGGGATACCATAATGGTGTCAAGGGATATAAGTTTTGGGATGAAAAACCCAGATACTAAAGGTATATAATTAGTGGAGATGTTTCCTTTCATGAATATTATTCTCATAAATCCAAATATATCATTCAAAATAGTAATGATACAACCCATAATGATATTGTTGATCCTCATCCTTCAACTCAGTTTTAGGACGATTTTGAACCTCCTCTAACTTTTCCTCAAAGTGATATCTGAAATGAGTCTAGTTATGATTTATATTTGGATTCAAAACCTTTTGATGCTAATATTGATTACTTGTTGACTCGATATGGATCTTGGAGGGTCACTAGACCCCCTACTTAGTTTGTCCAATATGATATGACTTCTTTTTTCCTTTCATGTTTCTAAGGATCTCATTGATGATGATCCTCAAACCTATAAGAAATACTTGAATAATATAGATTAAAAATAATGGATCTCTACCATGGATGAAGAAATTAAATCCTTAAGTAAAAAATTGTGCTTGGTATATTTTTATAGACCTATTAATTCCAAGGTAATTGGTGGTAAATGGATTTACAAAAGAAATGAATATATCACTACTGAAAATAAAATTAAATTAAGGAAATATTGGTGGAAAATGGTTACCTTCAAAGATAGGGTATTGATCATGTTTGGATTTTTTCACCAGTTGTTAAGAATTATTCTATTTGGATGCTTCTTGATTTTGCTGATTTTGATGAATTTTAAATAAAAAAACTAGTTATGAAAAATTCCTTCATATATGGTGAAATTAATGATTAATTATACATGAATCATCCTGATGGTTATCAAAAGGAGTTCAAACCTAAACAATTTTGTCTTTTAAATAAATAATTTTATGGTAGAAAAAATGAATCCAGATAATTGTATAGGAAATTTGACTCTATTTTGTTGGATAACAAATTTAACAGGATCAAACATGATGTATGTGTTTACTATAATGTGTTAAAAACTATATGATTTACCTACTTCATTGTATAGATGATGTATTGGTACTGGGAAATAATATAAAGCACATTAATTTTAATAAGACTCATTAGAAAAGTGTGTTTTTATGAAAGATTTAGGAGTATAAAAATAGATATTAGGCATGGAAATTATAAGTGGTGAACCTAAACTATTATATTTGTCCCAAAATGCTTATATCATGAGATTTATAAAGAGATGCTTGTTTGAGACCTTGAAGATTGTTAATGTTCCCTTTGCCCAAAACTTTAAACTTTCTTTTACTCAAGATACTTATTATACTATTAACATTGAATATATGTCAATGATACCTTATACCAACATTGTTTTCAGCCTAATGTACTCCATGATTTTCACTAGTCCTAACATAGCCTTTGTTATTTTCACTCTGATGAGGTTCATGGGGAATCTAGGGAAACATTATTGGAAGACCCTAAAATGGTTACTTAGATATGTTTCATATACAACTGACCTATATTTAAGTTTTGGTAAAAATGTAAGTACTAATGAACTAATTGTTGGATATGTAGATGTTGATTATATAGGTAACATGGATACCAAAAAGTGACTTATTATATATTTATTCATTTCTTGTGAATGAAACATATCCTGGAAATGTAACATGAAATATGTGGTTTCTCTTTCAATCACAAAAGATATGTATATTTCCTTGACAAAGGATATCAAGGATACTTTATGGTTAAAGTTTTTAGTTTTTTAACTCAATTTATACAATTCTATTATTACAGTTTATTGTGATAGTCAATCCTCTTTTCACTTGTCCAAAAATTTAGTTTTTCATAGTAAGTCTAAAAACATAGAAATTAGGATACATTTTATTAGAGATATCATCGAATCTGGAATTGTATGTGTCATAAAGAAATATACTAATAATAACTCGACTAATATTTTGAATAAATCCATAGTTTTATAAAAATAAATGTATTTTTTAGATAGAATGAATTTGGTTCCCATTAAATAATAATAGATTCAAGAACATCGTAAATTTTAAATGAAATGGTGGAGATATATGAATTTTAGTATTTTTAGTTTGAAATTACCTATTTGATATTTCTACCAATTTATTTTCACATGCATGAAAAATTTTGACAAATTATTATTCTCAAATTTTAATTATAGATTCGATTTATATCTATGGGTTGATCCTTTGGTTGGTTTTTCCATTTGGGTCTCATACATGGGCATAGTTAGTGGCTCATGAATTATCCTGCTTCCCATGTTATCTCTTTACATTTGCCTATTTCCCTAGACCACTCATTAATCCATATGAAATGTGATCCTAGTCACTGATAATTCCACCGCACTCTTGATGATGGCCTTACATTTACTGGGACTATATCATTTGTGTAGTTTCATTTTTAGTTGGTGTGGCTCTATGAAAAGTGTTGGTTAGTTGGGTTGTTAGGTTATCTTGTGCCTATCAGGGGGTTTGATCACTCCTGCAGGAAGTTTCACTTCAAAATTACACTGATTCTCACCTCCTGTTTTTCTAAAATTCCCTATATAGAATAACACTATCGGTTCTTCATCGAGTTATTTGAAGGAGATCTGGTTTTCATCCTATCATCATCTATCAGAGCTATTGCTACTCTTTTTTTGTGGATATCACCAGTATCCCTTCATATAGAAGAAGTGTGGGATCTTGTTCCTAGTCTTGAATTTTCCACAAGAGTACCAAGGAGATTGATCACCTTTGGTGGTTGTGTATCTAGTCTAGAAGAAGAAGTCTTCAAGATAATCATTCACTACTAAAAAATAGGCTTTTAAAAGTGCTAAAATTATCCATTTTCAATGAAAAAAAGCACCGACTACTGGAGGGAAATTAAAATTACTAGTATTTTATAAACACTATAAAATCACTGATAAATTACTTGAAGTTCCAAAAGATTAAATAACAAATGAAAAGGTGAGTTTAATCTATTGTTAAATTTTTATAAGTTTCAAAACTTTTAGAAACTTAACCCCCAAAATATATTAAGATTTATTTACATATAAACTTTTAGTAAATACTCATGAATGAAAAAGTAGGAAATCAAGTAAAGCACACAATATTTACAAGGTTCGGATTTTGTGTGAGAACCTAGATCATTTTCATAGCAACTCTTGTGGGTATATGGATATCCACTATTATAAAGAAGTGAATACAACTTGTGGAAACTCCCATTAGAAACCTTATATCTTTTGGAAAGAAATATTATACTGACTCCCATTAGTTTACAATGTTTTCTTATAAAACAATTGATCTAAACAAAATAATAAATACTTTTTTGAAACTTCTCCATAATTGCTCAGTCTAAATTTTCGGTCCGATTTGGATGGACCATATTTTTTTCAATACAATATTGTTGGATCAAATTTTCTCAATACAATGATGTTGGATATGATTTTCTCAATACAATAATTCAGGATCTAATTCTTTCAATATGATGAGTTTGGATCTGATTCTATGAATAAAAGTTGATCAATACAATGAACCCATTCTCAATCTTCAAGACTCAAACACTACTAAAATTCTCAATACAATTCTTCTTCAATAATATGGGAACATTTTCTTTGAATTATCCAACACTACACCTTTTGTGCATATAAGAAAATTGAAAATGGACGAATGATCTAAGAAAGTATTTATAGGCAACTTAGAAAACAAAAGTGGGAAACTTTTAATCTTTCCCCGCTTCCCCAAATTTTAAAACTCCAAAAATATATCACATTTAAACTTCAACTTTGAATTCTTAAATACTCCTTATATTTCTCCTAGATTTATGCAAAATTGATTTTCAAGTTTATCTTCTTCAGCTCTTTATATATTTCTCATCTCATTAATATTTGTTTCATCCTCAGCTAATTATGATCTATTTCTTTCTCATCTCATTACAGCCTGTTTCTTTCTCATCTCATTATGATCTATTTATTTCTAATCTCATTACAATCTGATTAATTTTGATATCATCATGATATATTTATTTCTTAGCTCATTACGATCTATTTCTTTCTCAGCTCATTGTGATCTGTTTCTTTCTTAGATCATTACGATATTTTTCCTTAGCTCATTATGATCAGTTTCCTTCTCATCTCATTACTATTTTTTTCTTCTCATCTCGTTATTATCTCTTTATTTATTCATTTCATTATGATGGAATTCCAATTATGATGTATTTTCCCATTTATGATATATTTTCTTATTATGATGGAATTCCTATTACAATATAATTCCCATTACGATGCAAATCACATTATGATGAATTCCCATTACAATGGAATTATCCACTTTTATTCTTTGAATTTCATTAAACCTCTCCATCATTTATTCAAAATCTTTTATCATGAGATTTTTCATGATTTTTGAGAACTTTATGATCAGCAAAGCATCATATGATTTTATTTTGGAAATTAATAAAACTTTCTTACTCTTGAAATAACATTGTTCTTTAAAAAATCTTCAGTAACAATACATATTCTTCGAACATAAACTTCTATCTCAGAAACTTATTTCTTTCTAACTCAGTAACTTCATTATTTTGAACTTAGAAACTCCATTCTTTCTAAATCAGAAACTTCATTATTTCTAACTTAGAAACTTATATATTTCTCTGATTATGGAAAATAAAATATTTCATCAAATAATAAATTCTTCCACTAATTATTTTTAATTTGATGATTTTTAATGTCATGTAAATGGACCTAAATATGATAAAGTGTCTAATCAACAACTTCATATTCCTTAATTCTTATTTGTTTGGTACAGCTCAATTAGAAAACATAGGTCCAAAAACCTGTGTTTGTAAAACAACCTCATTATGATAGACTGGGTCTGATTCCTGAATAATAAAAACATTATTCAACAAAAAGTTTAGTTGTTAACAAATACAAAAACTATGTTAAAAAAATTATCACAAAGGTTCTTAAATATCCCCCCTTTAGATTTCTTGACAACCCTTATTATCAACTTTTCCAACTCTCTTAATTTTTTTAGAACTCAACTTTTGTAAAAAAAACTCAATTTTTTTGAATTTTATCAAAACATATCCTTTCTTAAAAGAGAGAATCTTAAAACCACACTACTAGATAAAGTAATGTTTTTTAATGGATTATATCCCTTAGTGATAAGCAAATTTTTCAGCCGTGTAATGATAACTACTCCTCGCTTTTCTTTTTCTCTCACTTTTCTTTTTCTCTCCCCCATTTTATGATAACTACATCTTCATATCCATTTAATAAAGATAATTAAAAACTTATTACAAAAATTAAAAAGTTGTTAATTTCTCTCCCCCTTTATCAACATAATCCAAATAACTATGGGGGTGCTTCCTTATGAGGTTTAGGTAAACCTAGGAGGAGGCTGAATATAAAGTTTCAGCCTCAATTCCACAAACCTTTATTTCAGTTTTTCTTTTATAAAGATATCAGTAATATGATACTTTGTTGAAATGTATTCCAGCAAAACATCTCCAGCAGAAACTTTCTATTTTATAAAGTGAAACTTTATATCAATGTGTTTTGGTCTTGAATGTTGGAAAGGATTATTAGAAATATCAATTTCACTCTCATTATCAAAAAATTATATTTAATTATTTAGATGCTTTTACTTTCAAATATTCCAGATGAACTTTCATCCATAACATTTTAGTAAAATCCTAAGTAGCTGAAACATATTAGAATTCATCTATTCTCAAATTTAATGAACTTTTTTTACTCTGCCAACTCACACAACATTCACCCAAGAAAAATGTTCCTCCTGATGTTGATTTTCTATCATTACAATCTCCATCCCAATCATCATTAGATAAACTGTGAAAATTAATCTTACTATTTTTTTATAACAACCAATTTTAATTTGTTCCTTTGAAATATCTCAGAATTATTTTTTCTGCCAACATATGTGATTTTTTTAGATTACTTTGATACCTGAAACTCAAAGTCAAAACATAAACAATATCAACCCTTGAGGTTGTAGGGTAAATAATATTTCCTACCAGCTTCGAAAATTATTTTTGATTCACACTTATTCTGAATTCATCTTTACACAACTTTGTGCTCAATAAAATATGAGTTGAAACTTCTTGGGATTCTACCATCCTGAACTTATTTAACAATTCCCTAGAATAATTTTATTGAGATAAGAAAATTTATTTTTCCTTTTTTTGAACTTTAAATCCAAAGAAGAAAGTTAATTCTCCTAACATAGACATTTCAAAAAAATTCTTCATTTACTTATAAAATGTTTTACAAACATATTCTCTATACCCTAAAAAAACTATATCATCTACATAAACAATTACGATTAGAGATATGGAGTCAACATATTTTTTATATAATTTTCCATAAACTTTTCCTTTATACAAGTTCAACATTCTCAAATAATTATCAAGTTTATAATACCAAGCACATGGATCTTACTTCAGCCCATACAAATCATTCTTCAATTTAAAAACTTTGTTTTCATCCTCATCAAGTAGAAACCCGTATGTTTTTCAATGTAAAGTTCTTACTCAATATCACCATTTAAGAAAGATGAATTTATATGCATTTGATAAAAATTTTAATTCCATTGTGTGTCCACTGAAAGAAATATTCTAATAGATTCTAATATTTAAACTAGGGAAAACAATTCTTCAAAATACACACCGACCACCTGTGCATAGCCTTTACAAACAAGAGTAGATTTGTTTCTTGAAACTTCTCCATGTTCATTTAACTTGTTTCTATAAACCCACTTGGTACCTATAACATTTTTATTTGATGACTGTGAAGCAAGTTCCCACTTTTAATTCTTCTCAATATGATCCAACTCTTCATTCATGGCATCCACCAATTCTTTATGTTGAATATCTTTTGAAACTGATTCTGATTAAACTTTTGAGGTAAGTGAAGTTTGATTATCTAATATCAAATTTCTTATGGTCTGAACTGGATCTTTCTCATTCCCAATAATGTTTTTTGATTCAACATTTTTTTAAGGTAGTAAATTTCAAAGTTTCTTTCCCAGCTAAAATTTCCTCATCACATGATTCTTCTAAATATTGGTAAGGATGTTTTGAGTTACTTTCATTATTGTTGGAAATATTATATTTATACTCCTCATCATTCTCAAAAAAATTAAGGAACTTTTATTTTCAATTACCTTCACATCATATGAGTCCACTAACTTCTGTAAACATTTGTTCCAATATTTTTAACTTCTTGAATTTGGTTAATAACCCATAAAATTTCCTTCCTCATCTTTCTCATCAAACTTTCCTAAATACAGATTTTTTGTTTTGAGAAAACATGGACTTCTAAAAACTTTTGATGTATTTTAATGAAGGTTTTGTGTTATAATACATTACATAAAAATTCATGACAGTTTTCGGCCACAACAAGCATCTATTTTGAACATGTGCAGCAATACTAACAGCTTGTATCTAATAGAATTTTGAAAGTTTATATTATACTAACATACTTCTTATCATTTCTAATAATATTTTATTATCTTTTGGCTACTCAATTTTTTTTTAGAGTATTTGTATAACTATACTGATGTTTGATACCATTCTTTCTCGGATAAGTTTCAAAAGTATTGTTTTTGAATTTCATACAATTATCTATTCTCAATTTATTTATGGAAACCCCCATTTCTTTCTCAATATCTTTTTTGAAGAATTTCAACATTTTGGTAGCCTCTAACTTGAGATTCATAAACATGATATTTTTCATCCAGGTTAAATCATCAATAAAAGTGAAAAAGTAAAAAATATTCTTTTGTTGATTGATGTCTCATCGGCCCATATAAATCAGAATGAATATGCTCAATTGGTCTGGTAGATTGAATCCCAACTCTTTTATGACTTTTGTTAGTCATCTTCCCTTTTTTACAAGTTACACAAACATATTATTCTCCTCTTTTCAATTTTGTAAAGTTTAAAATGGAATAAACTTTAGAAATTTTGTTCATACTTTTCTATCCAAGGTGCTCAATTCTTCGGTGCCACAATTTGTTTTCATACTCTACACTCAAGTAATAGGAGTTATTAAATTCTTCTATTTGGAAGATATTCCCACTGGTTCTTTATCCTTTTGTAATGACTTTCCCATATTTCACACTTTTGATGGTACAAAAATATTTTCAAAAGAAAAATTCATTTCCATCGTCACATAGTTGACTTACACTAAGTATGTAATGTTTTATCTCATAAACAAATAAAACTTCCTTAGATTTCAACTTTTTAACTTCAATCTCAATCGTTCTAATTCCTCTTATTTTTAAGGAACTATCATTACCAAAGGTAACTACTCCTCCATCATCACTTTTAACATGTTTCAATATTTTAAAATCAAATGTCATATATGAAGAGAAACCACTATAAAGTATCCATGGTTTGTTCCCTTTACTTGTTTTCAAATCCATTTCAACAAAAAAATCCATTTCCTCAAATTGGTTCTTTTCAGCTTTATTTTCATTTCTATCATAAGAAAATTATTCTTGAATAAGTGTCATACATATTTTATAATGATAACTATATTGATCACATCTTGAAAAAACTTCTTCCCAAACATTCAAATTTATTTTTTATTGTAAAATTTATGACATCTTGAGAATTCACTTTTTTAACTCTCTATAAGCTAGGAAAGTTACTCATTCTACTTCCACTATTTCTTCCACTTTGATCAAATATTCATCCAGGTAGAGATAAGTTGTGCCAAAAATTATATTCCATATACCCATAGATTCCATATCACTAGAAATATCTATAAAATATTTATTTTTTATTTAATAAAGATCTTTCTTTATAGAAACCTTATGGAGGTTGGTAACTTCTTACAACTCCAACTTACTCAGGACATGGACCGTCTTTTATTTTGGTTGAGTTTTCTACTTTTGTAGATTTGAAATGTTTCTCAAATCCTTTCTCCACCCAATATTTCCCAATAATTTTTCCAGAACCTAAAATGTTAAAAGAATCAGATGAAACATTATTTTTGATAATAGGAGATTTCACCTGATTATTGTATTCATCCTTATCAGCATCTTTAAAAGTATTAGCTTTTACTTCCGAAGCTTTATTGAAGTTTTTATTAATCTTTCTAAAGGAAATTTTGGAATCAATAAGTTTTGATTGAAAATTGTTAGACTTTTCTTCCTTAGCTTCCATCTTCTTACTACGATCTTAAATCATCTTTCCCTTTTCATTATACAACTTAAAATATCCTGAATGTATTCATCCTCCTGCCTGATGACATGTTTTCCTCCATCAGAAACTTCTTCAAAATATTTCTTCATTACACTAATTTATTTCTTGAGATTTTTTTTTTCTCAAGACATGGAAAACGTTCAGTTCCAAGCTGATACTCTCTATAATATTCTTCACCACCTTCTTCACTCTCTGAGGAATATTTTATTTTCTCAACTTTTTTAATGAAGGTTTTGGATTTTTATGAACTTTCATCTTCAAAAGAATTTTTTCAATTGATTATAATTAAATCTTCTTACTCATCATAATTTTTTTATTTCCAGTAAAATTCTTCTTGTATCTATTGGAATAATTTTCCTCTTTATCATTTTTTTCAATTCTTCCATTGAGGTTTTCTATCAGAATATTCTCAATATTATCCAACTTTCTTATTGGGGAAATTCATAGCAAAGTGTCTAATTATACCACACTCAAAACATTTGAGAGGAATTTTACCACCATACTTTCTTCATCCTATTCGATAGTTCTTAGATATAAGTGAGCTGAATTTTTCATTCAACTCATCATCCTATTTTCCTTCAAACTCATAAGGATCATGTTCTTCAACATTTTGGATTTTTATCTTTCTCATAACTTCAAAGTCCATTTCATCTTTCATCTTCTTTTTAAACATTGGATATTTCCTCATTTAATATTAAAAAATAAATTTATGTAATTCATCAAGAGATAAATTGTCCTTATCTTATAAAGAAGAAATTTTAAAATCAAACCTATCCAAAAAGTTTCTCATAAGTTTCTTCACAATTTTAGAATCTTCTAAGACATCTATGAATTCTCTAATGTTGCAAAAAATTTCATTTAATCTGGTTAAGTATTCTTCAATTTATTCTTTATCTCTCATTATGATGTCTTCATACTTACTATGCCATATTTTTAACTTTGATTCCTTAACTATTGTATTCCCTTTAAAAACACTTTCCATTTTTTCCCACATAATTTTTGAATTTTTGAGATCCATCACCTTCTGATAAACATTTTATAATAAGGACATGAGAATAGAATTTATAGACCTTCCATCAACTTCTATATTTATCTTATCAACAAAGGTCATTTGGGAATCTTTCTCAATATGTGGAAACTCAATAGTATAAGAATCAATAACTTCTATTCCAAGAGATAGGAGGTAAGTAATCATCCTATTTTTTCATCCATAATAATTCTTTCCATAAAATGTAGAAATTCTTCTACTGTTGACAGAATTGCTATTATCCATGATAAGGATTTAATAAGGGAACCTTCCCTATGATACTAATTAAAGTTCCAGTGGATTGAATAACAACTGATAATGGGGGGTTGAATCAGTTGTTAACTTTTTAAAAGTTGCAAAACTTTTAGAAACTTAACCCCTGCAAACTGTTAATATTTATTTCCTTATCAACTTTTAGTAAATACCCATTCCTGAAAAAGTAGGAATGAAAGTAAAGGAAACAATATTTACACGGTTCAGTCTCAGTGTCAGAACCTACAGCATTTCCATAGCCACTCATGTGGGTCTATGGAAATCAACTATTATGAATAAGTGAATACAACTTGTGACAATGCCCATTAGAAACCTTCTATCTCCCTAGAGGAAAGATTATACTGACTCTTGTCAGTTTATAATGTTTTCTTATAAAATAATTGATCCAAACAAAATAATAAATTATTTGTTGAAACTAAACAGCAACTTCTGATTTCTAACTCAGCAACTTCATTCTTTCTAACTCAACAACTCCCTTCTTTCTAACTCAGTAACTTCATTCTTTTTAACTTAGAACCTTCTTTCTATCTTTGATTGTGGAAAATGAAAAATTCGAGAAAATTATAAATTCTCCCTCTGATTCTTTTGAATTTGAAGATTTTCAATGTCATTTTGATATACCTGAATATGATAAATTGTATGACCAATAACTTCATCTTCCTAACTTCTTCTATGTCTGGTGCAGCTCAATACGAAAACTTGGGTCTGGAAACCTGTATCCAAAAAAACAACCTCATTACGATGGAATGGGTCTAATTCCTAAATAACAAAAACATTATTTAACAAAAAGGTTATTTTTCAAAAAATAAAAAAACTTTGTTAAAAAAATTTATCATAAAGGTTCTTCAGGACCCCCTTTATCATCGCTTTTATTTAGTGCTAATAAAGGTGTCCTTTATCAGTACTACTAAAAGCACTAATAAATGGGGCCCTTTATCAGTTCTAAAAAGGGAACTAATAAAGGAAACCTTCATTATTACTAAAAATAGCACTAATAATGGGGGTACTTTATTAGCGCTAAAAATTTTTGATAAAGGAAACCTTTATCAGTGATATAAAAAAAATTGATGATAAATGAGCATATTGTAGTGTGTTGTTAGATTTATAGCAAACTATAGTAGCAAAAAAGAATCAAAATATGTTGTAAATATATAATTTAAATGAAATAAAATTTACAATAAAAATAAAAGAAAAAAACTATTATAAACATTTCAAACATTGGTTTTTACAATTACATGATAAGTGAAAATTATCACAGACATTCAAAAACATGAATGTTCATTTTTCTTTAGCCCTTGACCCTCAGTCAAGCTATTTCTAAACAAACCATCCCAACTCAATAAAAATAATTCACCAATATAAAAATAAATTCTTATGTTATCAATAATATAAAGAAATAAATTAAACATAAAGTGTTAATTTTAAACTAAACTTTGAGTCATACTAGTAAGATTTTATATCAGATTGAGTTGTGGTTGATTCTTAAACGTCACACCATTTCTTTTTCATCTTCAACCATTATCTCTTTTAAAATTAACTAAAAAATAATAAGATAAAAATGATAAGAAAATTAATTAAATAATAGCAGATAAAATTATGAGAAAAAAATTTGAGCTCATTTGCTCGGTTTTGGTGATATGATTCACATTTTAAAATAAAATGGCACTTATATATTGAAAACATGCACTTCAAGTTATACAAACCACATCATGTGTCAAATTGACATGAGGTTAATTTATATATGTCACAAATGACTTATGGGTCATTTTCGTAAAGTATCAAAATATTTTGAATGTTTTTTCTTTGTTTTGAGTATGTTACTTATGTTTTTTACTAAAATGTAATTTTAAACTAGAAACATGAACTTTAAGTCATATCGGGAAAATCATGTGTTGGTTTGATTTGAGAATAATTCATTATCATAAAAAATATCTATTAATCATTTTCCTAAATTATCAAGATGATCTGATCTTTTTTTCTTAGTTTTTGGTGAGTGGAATGCTTTTTGAACTAAAATTTCAATTTTAAACTGATAATAGACACTTTGAGTCATATTGGACATATTGTGTATAATATTGAGGTGTAGATGATTCCTACACATCACAAATGACTTATGGATCATTCTCCTGAATTATATTAACAATCTGAATGTTTTTCTCAGTTTTGAGTATTTCACTTGTCTTTTTTACTCAAATTAATGTCAATTTTAAATAAAAATACACACATTGAGTCATACCGGTCACATTATGTGTATTTTTATTTAAAATTAACATTAATTTTATTAAAAAAACAGGTGACATACTCAAAACAAAGAAAAAAACATTTATATTGTTTTGATACTTTTTATTGTGGTGAGACTGATTCCTACACATCAAAAATGAGTTATGGATCATTTTCCTAAAGTATTAAATAATCAAAATTCTTTTTTTTTTGGTTTTTAGTATGTCACTTTTCTTTTTTACTAAAATTTCATTTTAAACTAGAAACATGCACTTTGAGTTATACCGGTCAAATCATGTTTTAGTTTGATGTGAGATTAATTCTTACACTTCAAAAATAACTTATGAATCATTATTATGAATTATTGAGATAATATGAGAATTTTTCTCTTATTTTTCAATGAGTGAAGCACTTTTTTAACTAAAATGTCAATTTTAAACTCATAATAGACACTTTGAGTAATATCAGGACTATAGTGCATTGGATTGAGGTAAGGATAATTCCTACACATCAAAAATGACTTATGGATCATTTTCCTAAAGTATTAAAACAATTTTAATGAATTTTATATATTTTGAGTATGTCACTTTTCTTTTTTAATAAAATTAATGTCAATTTTAAATAAAAAGACACACTTGAAGTCATACTGATCACATCGTACATTAGATTGAGGTGTGGTTGATTCATACACATTGAAATTGACTTATGGACCTTTTTTCTAAAGTATCAAAATAATCCTAATGCATTTTCTTAGTTTTGATTATGTCACTTGTCTTTTTTACTAAAATTAATGTCAATTTTAAATAAAAAGACACACTTGGAGCCATAGTGGTCACATCGTGCATCGAATTGAAGTTTGGTTGATTCCTACATGTCAAAAAATGACTTATGGATCATTTTACTAAATTTTAAAAATAATACGAATGTGTTTTCTGGGTTTTGAGTATCTCACTTAACTTTTTTACTAAAATGTCATTTTAAACTGGAAATTCACACTTTGAGTCATACCATTCCCATCATGTGTCAATTTGATATGAGATTGATTCCTACACATCAAAAATGAAATATGAATTGTTTTTCATAAATTATTGTGATAGTATGAGTGTGTTTTATTGGTTTTCAGTGACTAGAATACTTTTTGAACTAAAATTTAGATTTTAAACAAATAATGGACACTTGGAGTCATACTAGGCACATTGTGCATTGTATTGAGGTGTGAATTATTCATAAATGTCAAAAATGGATTATGGATAATTTTCCTTAAGTATCAAAACAATACAAATTTTTTTCTCTATTTTGAGTATATCACTTTTATTTTTTACTAAAATTAATGTCAATTTTGAATAAAAAGACACACTTGGAGTCATACCAAGCACGCCATGCATTAGATTGATGTGAGGATAATTACTGCACATCAAAAATAACTTATGGATCATTTTAATAAATTATAAATATAATATGAATTTATTTTCTCAGTTTTGAGTATGTCACTTTTCTTTTTACTAAAATTAATGTCAATTTTAAATAAAATGACACATTTTTGAGTCATACCAGTAACATCGTACATAGGATTGAGGTGTGAATAATTCTTACACATCAAAAATGACTTATGTATCATTTTTATAATGTATCAAAATAATACGAATGTGTTTTATTGGTTTTTAGTATGTCACTTTTTTTTACTAAAATTAATGTCAACTTTAAATAAAAAGACACACTCTGAGGCATACCGATAACAGTGTGCACCAAATTGAGGTGAGGATAATTCCTACATGTAAAAATTGACTTATAGATCATTTTCCTAAAGTATCAAAACAATATGAATGTTTTTTATTATTTTTGATTATGTCACTTATCTTTTTTACTAAAATTAATGTCAATTTTAAATAAAAAGACACGCTTGAAGTTATACCTATCACACCGTGTGTTAGATTAAGATTTGGTTCATTCCTTCATATATCAAATGACTTATGGATAATTTTCTTAAAGTATCAAAATAATCTGAATATAATTTATTGGTTTTGAGTATGTCACTTATCTTTTTTATTAAAATGTCATTTTGAACTGGAAACATGCACTTTGAGTCATACCAGTCACATCATGTGTCGGTTTGACATGAGACAGGTTCCTACATGTCAAAAATGACTTATGAATATTTTTTATAAATTGTCGAAATAATATGAGTGTGTTTTATTGGTTTTTAGTGAGTGACATACTTTTTGAACTAAAATCTTAATTTTAAACTGATAACGAACACTTTGAGTTATACCGAGAACATCATGGATTATATTGAGATGAGGATAATTACTACAAATAAAAAATTACTTATAGATCATTTTCTTATAATATCAAAATAATATGAATGTGTTTCCTCAATTTTGAGAATGTCACTTTTTTTTCTAAAATTAATTTCAATTTTAAATAAAAAAGAAACACTTTGAGCCATATCGGGAACACCATACATTGGATTGAGTTGTGGCTGATTCCTACACATCACAAATGACTTTTGAGTCATTTTAATAAATTATAAAAATAATATAAATGTTTTTTCTTGGTTTTGAGTGTGTAACTTGTGTTTTTTTCTAAATTTAATGTCAATTTTAAATAAAGACACACTTTGAGTCATACCGGTCACACCGTGTGTCCGATTGAGGTGTGGCTGATTCATACACATCGTAAATGACTTATATATCACCATATTAAATTTTTAAAACAATATGATTTTTTTTCTTAGTTTTAGTATGTGATGTATATTTTGAACTAAAATGTAAATTATAAACTAAAAACACATAGTTTGAGTCATACTTGAGGTGAAAATAATTGAGTATATGATGTGTGTTTTTATTTAAAATGTATAAACTAATATAAAAAAGAAATAAATGTTCTATTTGTATGGAAGAGTAAAGCTCATTCTTCCTGAAACAGCTCATCCAAAAGCAATATGTTCTCTCTTTTCTGTCTTGTTGTATACAGTTGAAGGAAAAAATATGACTTCCCAAAAGATCTATGAAAAAATTAATTAGTTATTAGATAAAAATGATAAGTAAATTAACTTAAAAATAGTAGATAAAATGGTGAAAAATTTAACAAAATAATTAGTAGTAGTTCACCTTTACATGATGCGTGTATACATTCTTGACCCATTTCCTTATTGTCATTATCTCAGTTGCAGCCTCAAAGTCTAATCTCTCACGAGTACAATCATATTTAAACATACCATCCCAACTCTATAAAAAGAATCCACCTATATAAGAAAACAATTATTATGATAGTAATACTATAAATAAATAATTTAAACATAAATATGAAATAATACATTAATAAAATGACAATTTTAAACTAAAATAACACAATTTGACTAATACTGGTCACACCATGCATTGGATTGATATGTGGTCAATTACTGTATGTGAAAAATGAATTATATATTGTTGTCCTAAATTTTGAAAACAATTAAAGCTCTTTTTTATTTATTTTGGCTATTTCAACACACATTTCAAATTAAAATGGTGCATTTCTATTAAAAACACATACTTCATGTCATATCGATAACATCATGTCTTTAATTGATGTGCAGTCAATTCCTACACATGGAAAATAAATTATAGATTGTTTTCTTAAAGTTTAGAAACAATATGAGATCTCTTGATTGCTTTTGAATATTTGATTTATGTTTTAAACTAAAATGACACTTTTGTATTAAAAACACATACTTTGAGTCATACTAACCACATCGTATGTCAGATTGATGTGAGGTCAATTCCTACATATCACAAATTACTTATGTATCATTTCAATAATGTTTTAAAATAATCTAATCTTGTTTGTCGAGTTTTGATCATGTGACATGTGTTTTCAAATAATGTGCAAATTTTAAAAAATAATTATTAGATAAAAATGATAAGGAAATTAACTAAAAAAGTAGATAAATGATGGAAAAATTAACTAAATATGTAGTAGAAAGTCACTTATTCATGATGCTTTTATACATTATGAAACCATGTATTCTTCGCATTCGTTTCTAAAAAAATGATTTCCTCCATTATACTTCTCCTTAAAAAATGGATGTGTGTGTGTGTGTGCACTATGATACTAATGATTCACACCCAAAATATATTTCTAATGTCATATCCCATACTTGATCGCAAACATAGCAGTTAATCTCCTAAATTTGATTTTGGAAAACATTATGAATCCATGTATGTTTCCCACTCATCTCTAAACAAATTTAATTATTCTTTTGATTATGATGATTGTTAGAAATCTTGGAAGTTTTGAGAAAATATAGACAAACAAGATATTAAGAAATATTTTTAATGAAATTTTAATTACTTTTAGAAATTACCTGTTTAGGGATGTGCTACATTTCATGGTTTATGATCTCTCTCATAAATTTTCAAACATAATATCCACAATCGTTGTCATTATCTTACTTTGGAAACTACAAAAATATTGACCAAAATAAGTAAATTGTTTTGAAACATGTTTTGATAATTAAATATTTCTATATATATCTTAATCTATTACCATTTGAAGTAATTCATAGGCTTTTTATGTTCAGTCATCAACTTCATGCCATGATTTAGCCTATATTCAGAGACCATCCGATCATAAATTTTTTTTTGTTAAAACATATACTAAAACATATAATTCCAATATTATCTATAAAATGTTGATTTTAGTGTATTAAAAATTCACAATACACATCATGTGTGATTGGATTTTTGGATATCCATGAATTGGATCCAAAAAATAAATATTTGGGGTATCCAAATTGAGTGTGATCAACATCTAGTGCTTCCCAAAAAACAAATAAGTAATGAAAAAAATAAAATAAAAAATATTTTATGTGATTAGATTATATAGTTTTACCGCCACATTTTAGGCATCAAAATGAGTCTATTTTCTATTATTTTTTTCTCAGATTCATCATTTAGCCCTTTTTTTCTTATCAATTTCTTCCTTCTCTAATGAAGTTTCTTGCATAGAAATGATACAAGGGTTAATGAATCCAAATCATGATTCACACGGTTTTCCATTTATAGAGTATTAATATAAATTCCTATAGAAAATATGAATAGTAATTAACTTTAATGGACATATTATATCATTTTTTCATAGATGTATTATAAAAATGTACTTTATGTATGTATTCACAACTAAGACTCCCATTTATTAAAACTTAAGAATATCATTTATACTCTTGAGACCAACTATTTATGTAATGAAAGTTCCATATATTTCTTCTTCATGTGGAATGTAAGAAATATATCCTTCTTTAAATCCGGTCTCTTCATGAAGTTGTAATGATAATAAATGTTATAGTGAAACTGGTGAAGAGAAGGTACTCTCTAAAGGTCCTTTCGATTTCTTGGTTGATTCACTAGATTGTCTTGATTTGACCTTCCATTTCCCCCATCACTTTATCTATCTATAAAACCATACCTCACATCAAACCTTTTTTCATCAACTGTTATTGGTTTTTTAAATGAAAAAATTTTCTAAATTCATACCTCATGTATCTTTATAAGCTTCGATGACCATGCTATGAAAGTTCCAATAGCATCACTGATCATTGTAATATCCAGATCATCAAGTGGAATGGGAAAATAAGTGTTTGAATCCTATGATACCTTGATATCCTCTCATGTGATATTTTTGGAGTTCTTTATTATGTAGATTGTCTTCTAGGATATTATACAACATACCCCTTGCAACAAGGTGGTATGTGGACATTGACAGATATAAATCACATATAACTTTTCCCTATATAATTTTAGTAATATAAAGTTATAAAAAGTTGTTTGATTAACATTTATGATAAAGAGCAATGAAAAAAAAATTATATATTTACATGTTAAACTTATTAATTTTTATTAATAATTTTTTCATTAATAATTTTTTTAATAATTTTGTAATTTATTCATTTTAAATTTTTTTGTTTAATTATTACAATTTATTCATTTTTAATTTTTTTATTTAATTATTATAATTTATTTATTTTATATATATATATATATATATATTTAATATATACTATTTATTAATATTTATAACCTATATATATGTATATTAAATTTATTCATTTTTAATTAATAAATTTTTAAATATTTTTATTGATTTACTCATTTTTAATTTTTTATTTGTTTAATTATTTCATTTTATTCATTTTATATATCTATATTTAATATATACTATCTATTAATATTTAAAATTTATATATATGTATATTAAATTTATTCATTTTTATCAATAATTATATAATTAATAAAATTTTAATATTTTTCTTAATTTATTCATTTTTAATTTTTATTTGTTTAATTATTTCATTGTATTCATTTTATATATATATATTTAATATATATTATTTATTAATATTTATAATTTATATATATATATTAAATTTATTAACAAATATTTTATTAAAAAAATTAATATTTTTAAAATTTATTCATTTTTAATTTTTATTTGTTTAATTATTTAAATTTTTTATTATTTTTAATACTTGTATTTTTTTTATTGGTTGGTATAAAAAAATCAATGGACCAGGTCGGATCCTATTGGACTCGAATACGAAGGTGGACGATGGCCTGAGTTAAGAATAGGGTGGGAAAAGGCTCGTGTGGGTGTGTGGCAGACCCATATAAGTGTCAAGAATGTATGTGGCAGCCCATCCCCACATCAGGCTTTTGATAAATGGATGCGGAAAATGATATATAAAGAGGTGTCCTCCCGTGCGATGTTTCGATGTGGGATTCACCAAGCGTTCGAGACCTTTATCACCACTAATAAAAGCCACCCTTTATCAATGCTCAAATTAAAGCGCTGATAAAGTTAATCTTTTATCATCGCTAAAAAACAATGATAAAGGGTACATTTTATCACACTATTTTTAGCATAGAAAAAATATCACTACTACAAAAGCAGCATTTTACAGCACACAAAAAGGGCTTTAACAATGCTAAAAAATGTTTTTGTCCTAAGAGCCCTTAAAAGAAGAGTCGTTTTTATCAGCGCTAAACAAAACACTGATAAAGGACCCTTTTATCAATGCTAAAAAAATGTTGATAAAAGGGTACTTTTATCTTCATTAAAAAAATATTGATAAAAGTTAAAAAAATTAAATTCTCTAAATTAAAATAGATTCAGAGGTGGACCCCCCCCCCCTAACAGGGCTTGAATCCCCCTTTTAATTGTGCTCATTTAGCCCCCATCCACCTCATTATTAGGGCTCAAAACCCCCCACCACACCATTTATCAGTGCTTGACTGCCTTAGTAGACATCTGCACGTCGCTGCCTAGTTTCAAACCTCATACATCCCCTTTATTGATTTGTGCCTTTACCACTAACATGTATTATCTTTTTATGATTTTCATGATATATCTATTTATTTATATATATTTCATCACTTTTTTATCCATATATAAATATATTTATTTATTTATTTATTTATTTATTTATATAATTATTTTTAAATATATTTATAAAATGTGTTTTGTGTGTGTGTTTATAAATACATACATACACATATATATATATTTTGTGCATGTCTATAAATATAATTATACATATTTATATTTATTTAAATTAATTATATATTAATATTTATATGCATATATTAGAATATATTGATAAATATATATATGTTTGTTAATACACCCACACAAATATATTTATATATATAAAAATATTATATATACATTAATTGTATAGGAAGATAAATATTCATATATTTTTATTTTAAATAAAATGGATATTGTTTTTTATTTAGATATGGTTTATATATTTAGAAATATATTTTATATGTAAATATGATTACATATTTATTTATAAAACTAAATTTTTATGTGTAAATATATAAAAATATGTATATATGTATATCTATTTAATTATAAATAACGGTACAGTTTGAAAAATGATAAAATTTGCACATCATAATATTCATATGAGTGTGATCCTTAAGAATAAATTCAGTCTCCACCAAAAAAAAAGGAGGGCTCCCTTAAACGAGGATGAAATTCCATGAAATATTAAAAAATAGGGCCACCCTGATAAAAAAAACTCACTTTTGGAGGCCTTCTGGGCCTTTTTGACCCAAAAAACCAATGATTGAGGTTCCGATCACCATGGCATAGATCATTTTGAGGGATTTGATTTGATATGTGGTAAAGATCAAAAGGACACCCCGATCAAAATTTATGGTTGTCTGAAGTTCAAGCCATGTTTTCAACTTATTTTAGATTGTTTATTAACTTTTTAATTTTTTCTATCTTCAAATTATTAATAAATGACTATTGCTCGATAATAATTAAAAAATTGTCATTTTAATATTATATTTTTAATTATTTTATAATACGTTTTCACTAAATATCTTATATGTTAAATTTAAATGCGTATTTAGAATTATATAAATCATATTCACTAGTAGAAAAATAGTCTTTAACATCGGCATTTCAACGTTAATTCTTAGAGACCGACTTTAAAAGTATTCCACGAGGACTTTCAATATCAGTTCAGTAATGGACATTAAAAGGTCACTTTTAACATTGATTTTTCAAATAACTGACATTAAAAATCTTTACCAGTTTGTAACTCATTTCTCAGGCTTCGATTTGATTGGTCTTTGAGATAAAATGGACTTATTGATCAAAAGTTGTGGATGTCAGAAGTTTAACATTAGAAGACTTTTAACGTCGGTTTTTTTTAGAAATCGATGTTAAAAATAACTTTTAGCATCATATTTTCAAATAACTAACGTCAAAAATATTAACCAAGTCTATCTCATTTCCCAAGATTTGATTTAACTGGTCTTGGAGCTAAAACGGACATACGGATTAAAAAGTATGGATGTCAGAAGTTGAACTTCTCTGAGAGAAGTTTTAGAGAAGTCCAACTTTCGAAGGTCATAACTTTTGATCTGTAAGTCCATTTGAGCACCACAACCAGTAAAATCAAAGCTTGGGAAATGAGATAAAACTTGGTTATCATTTTTGAAATTGGTTATTTGAGAAATTGGTGCCAAATGTTACTTTTAATGTCGGTTTCTGAAGAAAAAATGTTGATGTTAAAAGTCTTTCTAATGTTCAACTTTTGACAACCATAATTTTTTATCCATAAGTCTGTTTTAGATCCAAGACTAGTCAAATCAAAGATTGGGAAATGAGCTACAACTTAGTTATCATTTTTGGCATCAATTATTTGGAAAAACTGATGCCAAAAGTTACTTTTAATATCGTTTTATGAAAAAAAAAACGACGTTAAAAGTCTTCCATTAGGACTTTTAACATCGGTTACTGAATAACCAATGATAAAAGTCCTCATGGAAGACTTTTAGCATCAATCTCTATGAACCTAAATTGAAAGTCCTAGTGGAATAATTTTTAACTTATATTATATATTTAACCAATGTTGAAATTAAAATTTCAAATATGTGGGATTGATTTTTCAATTTTTTTCACAATGTGCATTTCATTTTTTACAATCCCGCCTAAATTTTAATACAACGCCATTGAAAATATTTTTTATTACTATATATAAATTTGTATCCTCTTTCTTTCATCATTTTTGACCTCTTTGATTCAATCAAGTTTCCAACTCGTCTCCAATCGATGATTTGAACATGGTATGAATTATAATCATTTATTTTCTTTATTATTATTTTACTTCATTTCTAAACATCTTGATAATTTTCCTTATAAAGATGAATTATTCTTACGATCAAATTATGAATATAAAACATCCAGATGAGATTTACCAACTGAGGTGGAAAATTCCTTATCGATCACCGGTTTCATTGTCACATGTGTTCTACCCTACAAAGAAGAGAAATGATGATAAACAACATATCGATTTAATGAAAACCTATAAAAGCATTGAAATATGTTTGAAGGATAAAGTTTTTTTTTCATTTGGTTTTTGTAATTTTCATTCATGTTTCTCATGTTTTCTTTGAAATGGGTTGTATCTATCAAAACTTAGAGAAGTCCAACTTTCGATGGTCATAACTTTTGATCCGTAACTCTATTTTAGCTCCATGACCAGTCAAATCGAAGCTTAAGAAATAATCTAAAACTTGATAAACATTTTTATCATCACTTATTTGAAAAATATTTGCCAAAAATGAATTTTTAACGTCGGTTTATATTAAAAACCGACGTTAAAAACAATATGTAATCAGACATTCAACATTGGGTTTTCCAAAAAACTGACATCAAAAGGTAAGAATTTTAATTTTTGATGTCGGTTTATAAAATCCGACATCGAAAGTCCCATTTTTTACGTCGGCGACTTAGACGTTGGTTAAAAACCAACGTTAAAATTAAAAAATTACAGACATTAAAAATCATTTTTCTACTAGTGATTTTATAAAATATATTATATTTATATCAATATATTTATATTTATATATTAATATATGTTTTTTAATGATAAATAATTTTTTTATGAAATATACCTTTTATCAGCGCTAAAAAAATTGTTTAAATGCTGATAAAAGACATACTTTTATCAGCGTTCAGAAAAGTGCTGATAAAAGTACTTTTTATCGGCACTAAAAAAATGCTGATAAAGGTAGTACTTTTATCAACACTACAAAAAATCACTGATAAAGTGGTACTTTTATCTATGCTTTTTTTAGTGTTGATAAAAACACATTTTGTCCGTGCTATTTTTTTAGAGGTGATAAAAGTACCTCTTTTATCAGCATTTTCTTTAGCACTGATAAAGTGTAGCACTGGATTAAGCCGATTTTATGGTAGTGGATACACTTTATCAATGCTTGTTGTTAGTGTTGGCACTGTATATAGCGCGTTTTGTAGTAGTGGTGTGTGAAGAGATTTGAAGTGCTGGATAGAAAAGATATCCAGCGTTGTAAGTTCTTCAAATCTTCTTTTTACCTTTCTTGTCAAAGTATTCTGATATGAAGATTTTTTTGTATTTCTTTGATTTCTTCTGGACCGCTTTATCTTGTACGTGTTTCTTTGATTTTTTGAGCTAAATAAAATGTTGTGTGGGTGGTGTTCTTGTTGAGCACGCACTACCACAAAAACGGGTTTTTATAGAGCCACCCTTTAACAGTATTAAAAAAAGCATTGATAAAGGGGGGTCATCACTTTTTTTACTAGTGCTGATAAAGGGTATATTTCAAAAAAAATATTTCATTAAAAAAAATACATTAATTTATAAATATATAAATATTTTTATATTGATATAAATATAATATATATTTTTTAAATATGTTTTAGATAAGTATTAATAGACATTTACACTTACTATATAAGATAATTAGTGAAAATATCTTATAAAATAATTAAAAATATTTTTTTAATTCATAATTTGTTAATTATTATCAAGTAATGGTCATTTAATAACAATTTGAATACACAAAAAAATCAAAAAATTAATAAAAGATCTAAAATAAGTTAAAAATGTAATTTGAAATTCAAAGTGTCATAACTTTTGATCCGGGAGTCCGTTTGAGCTCTACCACATATCAAATCGAAGCATGTGATGATCTATACGTGCTAATAATATAAGGGAACCTTCTGTCACATTTTTTAAGGCTAAATAAGGCCAAGAAGGCCTCCAAAACTGAGTTTTGAATCAGGATACCCAAATATTTTAACATTTGATGGAATTTCAGCCTCGTTTAAGAGTGTCTTTTTGCCATTTTTTAGTGGGGACAAAATTTATTTTCAGGGATTACATTCATATTGATATTATGGCTTTGAAATTTTATTGTTTTTCACAATGTGTTGTTATTTATAATCAAATATATAACAATATATACATATTTTTTATATATTCACACATAAAAAATTTAATTTTATAAATTAATAATAAAACATATTTACATATAAAATATATTTCTCAATATATAAGCCTTATCTAAATAAAAACTAATATTCATTTTATTTAAAATACAAATGTATGAATATTTATATAACTATATAATGTGTGTGTATGTATTTGTGTCTGTTTGTATTAAACAACCGAGACATATTATCTATATATTCGAACATATGTATATACATATTAATATATAATATATGTAAATATATATAAATATGTATAATTATACTTACAAATACACATATATAATATATATGTGTGTTTGTGTTGTATATATGTATTTATTTATTTATTTATTTATTTATTTATTTATTTATTTATTTATTTATTTATTTATTTATTTATTTATTTATTTATACACACACAAAAAACATATTTTATAAATGAATTTAAAGTTGATCTTATAAATATATATTAATATACGAATAAATATATGGATAAAAAAATATAACTAAATAGATATAAATATATATTAATATACGAATAAATATATAAATATGACTATATATGTATATATATATATATATTAATATATATATATATATATATATATCATTAAATGGAGAACAAAGCAATGTGGAGGAGTGATAAAGGGTCTAGGCGTGCAGGGGAGAAGTCTTGAGTTCGAATCCAGGGGGGAGGCAGTGGCGGGCACATGGGTGAAATTGGGGCTAGCGTTGTTAAAGGGTGGAGGGGTGGCTTGGGCGTGCGGGCAGGGGTGGCTGGGGCGGCTCGGGCGTGCAGGTAGGGGGGCATAGAGCTGTTGAAATGGGTTCAAGTGCAGTTAAAACCCTTGGATTTGCATAAATATTTTTTATTTTATTTGTATTTTTTTTAACTTTTATCAGTGTTTTTTTAGTGCCGATAAAATGGTCTTTATCATCGCTTTTTTTAGCACCGATAAAATGGACCTCTTTTAATAGCGTCTCGATTATCAGCGCTTTTTTAGCGCTGATAAAAGTCTTTTTTAACGGTGATAAAACCTTGTTTTGTAGTAGTGACGTAGGCCCCCAAAGGACCGAAGAATATTAAATCGGGTGTTATTTTCTTTATTGTCTTGTCTTTCTTTGCTTGGTTCAATTTGTATTGTTGATTCTGTTTGAATCAGTCGTATCGTTCGAACATTTTGAATAAAATTCCAGTTCTGGTTTCTATGTTAATTTTGATTGTTTACACTCATCTAAAATCACTCCAATTTTTCTGATATTCACTTGCATAATTAATATTATCACATGTGTCTTGAATTTCAACTTCATAAACTTAAGATAAACTCATTACATATGGTGATCTTCGCTATTTCTTGGAGGGGTACGCTTAACGTTGTCTCCAACAACCGGGAACAAATCCCAGGTTCCAACCCCATCCCAAGGCAAGGACCAGATCCGAGACCACTGAATAAAGATGGAGGGAAAGGAATCTATAGATCTTATTCCTGAAAAGAGCCTCAAGATGATGATGAAAATCCAAACACTTTAAGATAGATTCCAAGACAGGTCGGAGTCAGGCAGAGGAAATTTACCAATATCTCCATTATCGGGGGCCACACAAGTTGTTGAATGGGGCGCATTTTTAGTTCAAAGGATTCCAGATTGGTTCCACTTTTTCTGATAATACTTGGAATCAGCATCGGACTTTTGAGGGACAACTCAGTTATGATGTGAAACCTCACACCATGGAGTAGGGGCATATATTTTGTGTAGGTAGATTCCAAAGGTGAAGCAGCTTAGCTGGTAATGCCTAGAATTGGAATCCCTTGGACAGGACTTTGTTTTTCAAAGATTCTAATTCTGTATGGTTTAGCTTCTGCTAAGAGCAAATATCTTGTTATTCGGAAGTGACTTAAAATGCAGCGGTGAGCGCAATAAAATGGAAATCATGCACCCTGAAAAACACACAGAGAGAGGAACCCTTCCCGAACCTGCCTACCAGCTGTTTTGAGTATCAGATCTCGATATCTGGATGAGTGGAATGGAGTTGGTCGTATGGGCGATCACAGCCACATGAAACCCTACCTCCCACCCTACAACTATAATATTCCCCTTTGATTTCACGCTTACTCTACTAAACCTTCCCTCCGTAGAGAGGGAGAGAGAGAACATCAATATATATATATATAGAAAATGGCACCAGATGGGCATTTTTTTGATAAAATGTCAGTTTTTTAAATTAAAAAAAAAACTTTTTCTAATTATAATATATGTATAGCGCAAGAAATGGATTAATTGGGTTGGAGATGATTTTCACTATAGCTACTTCATTTTGAAGTTTTGGGTTGGAGTTGCTCTTATATGCTAGAAAGGTTTGACTCTTAACACCCCAAGGTAGGGTGGTACAAGCAATTTTACCCCATTTAGGTGTGCAAGACGCATTCAAAACTCAGAAGTTTGTTCAATCCTATATGGTCATTTCTACTGGGCCAGTTTTGCATCTCAATCATCCTGAACAGGTTCAATGGGGCTTGAATTGATTTTCAAAAAAAAAACATCTATACATATTTTTTTTTTAAAGGTTGGGACTGAACTCTCATTTTATTATTAAAGCAAATACCTCTTTTTGTCTGGGTAGAGGGTGACCCATTACATAGCCTGAAGGTCCAATGCCAAGTGGCCTGAATACAAGGCTCGAAAGCCCTTTTTTTCCCAAAGGACCCTTCGGTGAACAGTACTGCTACAGTACCCGGGATGCTACAGTCCCTCCGCCACTACAATTCCTGCTACAGTTCCTCCGCCGCTACAACGTCATCGCTGCTACAGTTCCGTCGTTGCTACAGTGCGTGCTATAGTACTACTACAATAATCCGGAAATTTGTTCCTGCTCGGATTCGATCCTAGGTCTTTTGGATGCCAAGATTCGACGAGTGAACCATGAAGTGCCCATTCCAACAGTTTATAAAAAAAATGAGCTTTTGGGCCAGAATATTATGTCATCAGACCAAATGGGCTTTTGGCCATCAAATACTCGGACTTTAGACCATTTAAATTATAATGGACCAACTTTGCAATAGGTCAACTCTTGGAATGGGACGTGGCATGTCTTAAATGGGCCTTGGGTATTTGAGTTGTTTCGTTTTATTGTAATCTTCATGTCCTTAAATAAATTATTATTAATATTGATTTACAATTGTCAGGAAGGGGGTTACAAACAACTACAAAGAAAATTCGCGCACACGTGTATAAAGTACTTAGGAAAATTCAAACTCGAAACTTTCACGATACTCCTTAGGGACATAGCCAACTCACATGTACTCTCGGGGCTTATTAGTATTAAAATTAATATTACTAATAACAATAATATTATTATTATTATTATTATTATTATTATTATTATTATTATTATTATTATTATTATTATTATTATTATTGGTGATATTAAAATGACAATAAAATTGTTATGATTAATATTATCATTATTATTATTATGCCTCTAGGGTAGGTGGATTGGCAGCGTCCCTAAAGGATCTATGAGAGCACTATAAAAAGAGGATTAGCAGTGGTTTTTTTTCATACTAGCAGCAATTTAAACGGTCAATAAACCATTTAGCGGTGATTATTTAAATCACCGTGTATTTTGATGTCACCAATCAATTAGTGGTGGTTTCAATTTATTTAGTAGTGATTTATATAAGTGTCATTTTTCTACATTTAATGACAGTTTTTTATTCATTTAGCGGTGATTTTATTGGTTAAATTTTTTATTTAATAAATTGAGAAGAAAATAAATTAACCATCATTATATTGGTTAGTGGCAGTTTTGTTTTGCAACGGCTTACGTGAACCACCGCAACATAGATAAATAAAAAAACAACAAAATTGATAAAACTGTAGCTATTAGTTTTAGCGATGGTTTATAGAAACGACCACTAAAAATTGAAATAAAAACATAATTTTTTTAATAAAAATTTAACATACAATGTTTAATTAAAAACATAAATATACAATAAACTCAATCATACATCCATCAATCACATATACACAATCATTAGTCATACATCTATGCTCAATTCACTAGTCAAAAGCCCAGTACTCATATACATATGGAATAGATCTAACATCCATCATCAACCCATGACCATGATATCCATCTCTCCACCTCCACTACATCCAACCACCTCCATAGCTAGACTCATCATAAGTGAAACCAACCACATCACCATCATATCAAATGAAACAAAAACAAGATAAAAATCAGAACTAAACATAATAAATAATAATTATAGGAGTATCAATGATAATGTTTAACCATACCAGAAGTCATCATGATTGGCTTCTAAAGAGTGTCGTGGATCAGAACAAACAACTTTCTACCTATTTTCGGCATCTGTCACCTACAATACAAACCAGAACATTTAAGAAAAGGAACACAAAACATAATAGGCACAAAATATATTCAGAATTTTGCACATAACATTTGTTATTTTGTGAATTAAACATATGAAAATTCAACGCAAAATAAATAATATATCCACAAGGACACTTTGAGAACTCAAAATTACCAATTTAAATTATAAATCAACTCTTGGAACTCAAAATGGAAAAGTGATAAGCTGAATATATATATATATATTGGATGATATTCTTTAATGTTTAATTATGGTTTATTCAATAAAACACTGGGTTTTGATGTGTTTTCGTTGGAATTAGGAATTCATGACTCAAAGGAGGAATGTTGGAAAAACAAAAAAATTGCACATTACATGTCGTGAATCTAAAGTACACGATGTGTACTCCTCGAGTAGAGCACCTGCATAAGCTAAAGGCCAGCCCGTGGATCTAAAGTACGCGGCATGAACCAAGTACACAATGTGAATCTAGATTACATGTCGTGAAAGACTCAAATTTCAAACTTGATGAGATACACGACGTGATCTCAGTACACGACGTGCAAAGTTCAAAACCTAATTGTCGTTGAATGTACAATCCTTAAAATCCAAAGATCAATGATATTCAGAGATTATTGCAGATCTGAAGTACAAAACATGAAATCTGCTTACACATCATGAAAGAATCGATGTAGAATTCACTTAAAGAATGTTCACAATGTGAATCTATTACATGTCGTGAACTGCTTGAGGTCTATATATATGCAGTGACCCCGACGCGCAACAAAGTTGGGATGCCTAAACTTCTTTTCTTATTTTCTTCTCCGTTTCTTTCCTGTTTTCTTTATTGTTTCTTTCTATTGCTTTCGTTTATTATTTTCTTTATTCTATTATTGCCACTTTTGATTCCAAAACTCGTTCTTTGCACATTTTCCAACGCTTGAATCCAATTTCGTTTGTCGTTCAAACTTCAACTTCCACTATGTTCTTCATTGCTTCTTCATTCAAGTTATTTTTTAATTACTTTCAAATGATTTCAATTGTGGATTTCTTAGATATAAATTGTTTTTTCGTCATGTCGATCATGTCTTTTGTTTCCCTATTTTCATTTAATATTATCTTGTGTGGCTAATCCACTTAGGGTTAGGGGTCAAGAGTAAGGGTGGATTTAAATGTAATGAATCTGTGAATCAAAACTTGGTAACCCTATGTGTCACGACCCGTCCCCTGAGGCCTGTGTCGTGCCTACCCCAAGCCCGTCTTCCATAGGCCATGGGCTGGCGACTAGAACCGTAAAGGCATATCCCTAAAACCGTGAAGGCATTGCCTTTTTAACCTGCAACTCACACAATCCAAGCACACAGCAAGATACGAGCACAAAGTAAACTATATAGTAAAAATAGTCAGTACAGTAAGTAAAAGGGGTCGGAATATAATCCCAACTGGAAAGTACAAGTAAAATTGAAAACAGCTCCTATGAACTCCTTCCAAGGATCCTACCTAAAAGGTAGGTACAACTCTCGAACTGTCGTCTCTATAGTACGTCTCAACTAATGGTCCACCTCCGAGCAGCCTCCAGTCCTGGCACCCTCATCCTTGATTTATGTTGTTCGTCGTCTGCACAAGACACAACAAGGTGCGGGCGTAGCCCATGAAGGGGTGAGTATAACAATACTCAGTAGGGACCCCGAGACCCCCGAAGGTCTCTCAGAATCCACATAGGATAATCCACAAAGCAAGACCAAAATTATAAAGCACAAAGCAACAATCAAACCTACTTAAGTATATGCCCATACATATACCTAAGTTATCAAGTAAACTCATCTCGTTCATGAGGAAACACAAGGCCCAACTCTTTATCCAAAAGCACAATTGTTTCATGAAGGAAAGAATACCACAAAGGTAACACCACGAAGGTAAGTACCACAAAGGTAACGCCGCACAGAAGAATATCACGGAGGTATCACCACATAGAAGTGTACCACCACATAGAAGTGTACCACCAAGGTAAGGACTCAGCCCACACCAGGTATAACTTAAGTACAAAAGTATAGATGATTAGCTGTATTCCTAGATCATCTTACTTCGTTGAGAAGCTCTGTTGTTGACCCACGCAGGATCGAAGATGACCCACATAGGATCTGAAGATGCTGACCCACACAGGATCCGAAGATGACACACATAGGATCTGAAGATGACCCACAGAGGATCAGAAGATGACCCCCACAAGATCTAAAGATAACCCACATAGGATCGGTAGATGCTGACCCACACAGGATCCGAAGATTCTCCAAGCACAGCCAGCCACAGGGTTTCCGCACTTAGCACGCTTGATTCTAAGAGGATCTGATCCTCAATACATCTTTCGATACTTGAACTGCCATAAAGTCCCATGAAGAAGTATCACAAAGGTTTGTCATGTCATAAGGGACCCAACGCAGCTGACGACGTGTCAATTGGACGCTCGGTCAGCAAGTTATTAGCGTTTCCATTCTGAGGGCCCGGTTGGATTCGGGTTCGATCCAACTTGGTCATACTCCAAATTTATCCAAATCTCAAGTGGATTATACCAAAAGGACCATCTCGATCCAAGGATTCTGGTGCAGTAGATGGTTCGCCAAACGAACGCCTGGTTCTCAAGATATGGCCAAAAGGCGTATTTGGGTCCAGATGGGCCCGGGTCCGATCCGACCCGGTCGGACCAATCCATCCTGGGCCGACCCGATCCGGTTCTGGTAGACCTGACCCAGTCCAGGTCCGGCCCAGATGGGCTGGACCGCAGCGAGCCTGACCTACTGGGTCGTTGTCCGGCCCGCAAAGGGGGTGGCCCGGCCCACTCGATGCGGCCCGCGGCTGGGTGTGGTCCGTCGTGGCGGGGGCCGCCCTAGCCGTCACCCAGGGGAGGAGCCCCATTAGATTTCCCAAATGATCTAGTTGGACTATTCGGCGTTGGCCAACCCGGCGGCGCCACGTGGCGCTGCCTGCTGGCACGTGGGATCTGCTAGAGCGGGTCCTGCTCTGCATGGCGTGGTCGGCTGGGATTCCGGCCGGCTCCTCTTCTAGCGGTGTGACGGCACCGCTCCTCCTGCGGTCGGCTGGGTGTCGGCCGCCCTAGTGCACCATCGCGGCTCGACAGCCGCGACCTCCTCCTCTACAGGTGGCGCGGACATGCGCCGCCCTGCTTCCACACGATCGGTCGGCGTGTCGGCCACCACCCTCCTTCACAGCGGCCGACGGGCTGCTGCCTCCTTCGGCGGTGTGAATGCGCTGCCGCCACCATCGCGGCCGACCGGTGTGTCGGCTGCCGCCTTGCACGCCGGCGGGCCTCCGCGGGTCACCGGGTGAGCTCTGGTGGCCTGTTCTTCAATCCGATGAATTTTTGTGTGTCCTGAGACATCACCTTTGCATCTATCCCAACGTGGTCGGTTCCACTCAACCCAACGATCCGCCCATGAAGAAAACGTCAAACAATGAAGTAGCAGAGGGATCGAGTCATTTTCATTTGGCCTGCACCCTCCGCGTTAGATCAATAGCAGGTGGTTCATAGATTGAAGACAACAATTTATCACGAAAAATGATATGAACAATTTCCTTACCTCAATCGTTTTTTGGAGATGGCGTGAGGAAGAGGATGAAGACGTTGAAGGAGACACCGGCGTTCGTCGCTCCCGCAACACACTTCCAATCTGGGCTCAAGTGTCGGTTCCTCGTTCTTGATCCAGAGGTTCGTTCTTTGTTGGAGGATGTTCTTCCACCAAGAGTTTTCCACCAAACCGGTTTGCCAACAATTTCCCCAACCACGATAGGTGAGGATCCCCTCTCATTTAAGTTGAGTTAATGGTTAACTCGTCATTAATGAGATTTCATTAAATGGTGGGTTTCATGGTTACACACTTTGTGTAACCAGAAATTTAATGCCTAGTATTAAATGGTCGACCACCCTCGTGTGGTCCCCACCTCCAAAGAATTTAAAAAGGACGGAAGGAGTTTGATAAAAATAAAACATTTGTTTTATTTTAATCCTCCACGAACACCCGTAAAACTAGACCTCCCCCTCAGCCTACTGCGATTGAAGTAAAGGTCTCCTTAAGCGAATATTGGCGCTGTGAGTTCAACGATGTCCTCGGATTTCAATTCTGAGCACCGGTTCAAAAGTTACAAATTCTCGCTCGCATGTTAACTGAACGTACCTTAAAGAAAGTTCAGAAATTCATTTCGGGCACTCCGGGCCTTGAAATCACATGATGTCAATTTTCACAGTCTCGTAATATTTCCATATAATTAAAAAAATACATGGAAAATTCTAAGTCTTTACATTCTCCCCACCTCAGGTCTTTGCGTCCTTGAAATCCACAACACAAACTATGGAAACAAGTGGGGGTACTCTGCATGAATCTGAGCCTCCCGCTCCCATGTTCTCTCCTAGAGGTTCTCGTGCTGCCAACGAACGTGCACCAGAGGTATCGACCTCCCACGAAGGACCCACTCCTGTCGATCCTCAATCTCTACTGGAACCTCTGAAAATGTCTCCCCATCCTCGATGTCCAGCCCGCCCTAGTCAATGATGTGCGAAGGATCATACACATTCCTTCTCGGCAGAGATATGTGGAAAACGTCGTGCACCTAGTGCAACTGAGGGAAAAGGTCTAGGAGGTAAGCCACCTCGCCAAATCTAATGAGGACCTGAAAGGGTCCTATGAACCTCAGAGATAACTTTTCACCCTAGCCAAATCTCCGCAAACCTCATCGAGGTGAGACCTGTTAGAAGACATGGTCACCATCCTCGAACTCATGAGGTCTCTATCTCCTGTCAGCATAAGATTTTTGCCTGCTCTGTGTAGTCTTCATATACTACTAGATGATCTTCACCTTCTCTGTGGTAGATTGTACCATCTCCAGTCCCATGAGTGCTGACTCCCCTGGGTCATTCCAGCACAGAGGTAATCTGCAAGGTCGACCGTACAATGCCTCAAATGGTGTCATACCGATAGTGGAGTGATAATTGTTTTTTTATGAAAACTCCACCAAGGGCAAGTTATCCTCCCAGCTGCGGATGAAATCAAGGATGCAAGCACGCTGCATGTCCTTGAGAGTCTGAATGGTCTACTCTGTCTGACCATCCATCTGAGGATGGAAGGCGGTGCTAAATCGAAGTTGTGTCTCGAACGCCTCCTGAAACCCCTTCCATAGTTGGGAAGTAAAACGTGCATCACGACCAGAGACAATAGTAGATGGCACCCCATGAAGCCGCACAATCTCCTATACGTAGAGGTGTCCTAAGCCCTCTATTGATCCCTACTCTCTGGTAGGTAGGAAGTGGGCTGACTTGGTGAGTCGGTCAACGAGCACCCAAATGGAATCATGTCCCTTGGATGTGCGTGGAAGTCTTATTACAATGTCCATGGAAATTACATCCCACTTCCACTCTAGTGCCTCTAATGGTTGAACTAATCCTGCTGAAACCTTATGCTCTACCTTCACTTGATGAAAAGTGAGGCACCGTGAGAAAAACTCTGCCACTGCTTTCTTCATTCCCGGCCACCAGTGCTGACGTTGGAGGTCCTAGTACATCTTTTCCACTCCTAGATGTACCACTAGAGGGGATGTATGGAACTCCCTAAACACTTCCTCCTGTAGCGCCACTGGTACCATAGTGCGCCCTCTGAAGAGGATGATGTGCTCCCCGCCTTCAGAAAATCCATCAGGTGCCTTTCCTATGGATATCTGAGCACATTGTGCCTTAAAGTCAGTGTCCCCAAGTTGCGCCTCCCCGACTCACTAAAGAAGTGGGGGAGTGACTGTCAGAGACTGAAAATAAGATGCTCCATCTCGATCCATGTAGGATATCTACAAAGCGGCCAGCTGCTTCATCGCCTCACTTAGAAACTGTATACCAGATCTCATGTTGAGTGCATCTGCTACAACGTTCCCCTTTCCAGGAGTATAGACTACCTCAAAGTCATAGTCCTGGAGGAACTCAAGCCAACGTCGATGTCTCAGGTCCAGGTCCTTCTGAGAGAATATATACCTGAGACTCTTGTGATTAGAGTAGACTGTAAAATGTTCACCCATCAAGTAATGTCGCCACATATTCAGGGTGAAGACCATTGTTGTTAACTCCAGGTCATGGGTAGCATAGTTCTGCTCATGTTGTCTCAGCTGTCAAGAACCATAAGTGATCACTGCTCACTCCTGAATCAGGACACATCCAAGCCCAGTCCCTGATGCGTCGCAGTAGACTACGTACCCAACTCCCTCCTCTGGTAGCCTCAAGATGGGGGCACTCATCAGTATCTACCTAAAATCCTGGAAACTCTGATGCCATCTCTCCGACCACACTAAGGGTTTCCCCTTATTTGTTAATGCTGATAAGGGTGCCACAACACTGGAAAATTCAGGCACAAACCTCCGATAGTAACCGGCCAGACCCAGGAAACTCTGCACCTCTGTCACACTCCTAGGTGGCTCCCAAGCAAGCACAACCTCAATATTCGCTGGATCCACCACAGCTCCAGCCTTCGAGATGACGTGTTCCAGAAATTGAACCTCTCGGATCCATAACTGGAACTTCGAGAGCTTACCATAAAGTTGGTTCTCTTGGAGTGTATCCAGAACTAACTGCAGATGATAGCCATGCTCCTCTTCTGTAGCTGAGTATACCAAGATGTATTTGATGAAGACTACCACAAAGCGATCGAGGTATGGTTGGAAGATTATATTAATGAGTCTCATGAACACTGCTGGGGTATTGGTCACACCAAATGGTATAACCAAGAACTCAGAATGGTCATACCGACATCTGAAGGTCATCTTCTACACATCCTCGTCTTGTACCTTGAGCTGGTGATAGCCTGATCTGAGGCCTATCTTTGAAAACCATTTTCCTCCCTTTAGCTGATCAAAGAGATCATAAATCCTCAGGAGTGGGTACTTGTTCTTTACGGTCACCTGGTTCAGGCGCCAATAGTCTGCATAGAGTCTCAGACTCCCATCTGCCTTCTTGGTGAAAAAAATCGGGGCTTCCCAAGGAGAAACACTAGGCCTAATAAACCCCTTGCTCTGTAAGTCCTCCAGCTGTACTCGCATCTCTCGAATCTACACGAGAGCCATCTGATATGTTGATGTAGATATCGGTGTCGTCCTGGGGTACAAGTCGATATAAAATTCCACCTCCCTGTGAGGAGGCGGATCCAAAACATCATCAGGGAAAACATCAGTGTATTGGTCCACCACTACAGGATAGCTCAGACTCTCAACATCAACTGCTTCGAGGTTAAGGCTAGCCAACTGATGAGTGATCGGCTGCACCCTCCTCCGGGTAAGTCCATTCTGTGCTGTAAAGGTTCCCTTCTCGTGGGTGAAGGAAAACTTGGTCCCGTACTCATAGACACACCGAAATTTGTGCCTAATACAGTCAATCTGAGTATGGAATGTGGATAAACAGTCCATACCCAATATGACGTCGTAAGGCCTCGACGCCGCTACTAGGAGATCTCAGCCGAAGCTATCGCCTCCTAGAGTAAGCTCACACTGTCGGCTCCAGTGTGTAATCGTCAAATCCTCTCCTGTAGGAGTCTCTAGCCATAAGGATCAATCCAACGGCTCCACTGGAATCTCTAAGCTCTGAACGAGGGTCATGGAAATAAAAGAGTGATTGGCACCTGTGTCTATAAGTACTGCAGCTAAGGTGGAGTAGACACAGATCGTACCTCTAATCGTCTCTGGAGCGCTGTGGTCGTAGGCCTCACTTGCTTGGAGCTTAGCTCATCCCTGTCCACCTGCTCCCTATGGTCGGGGTGGACCACCTGGAGGTGGCGGTGGTAGAACCTCGAATCGCCGCCCACCGCCTGTTTCACGGCCAGATCCTCTACTACATCCGCCTGCTGCCTATGGACCTCCTCGATCAAATCTTCGCCTCTTCCCAGGAGGTCCTTCGACCGTCTGCGGTTCGTCCGTATGGCGGGTTAGGTAGTTGCGAGCCATGTGACCCTGCCCGCCAAACGAGTAACACTGCCTACTCCTCACATGTCCTGCTCTATCTCGAGAGACCCGCAAAATCGACCTTGTATCCTATGGTCGTCCACCTGTAGGTCTGATCCTCTCAGACCTCTGCATCATCTGTCTACTTCCAGCTGCAGATGACTCTACTACATGTTGTCTGGTGGTGGGTCTCGCTGTCGGTGGCTACTCAGCAAGGAATCTCTCCACTAAGAGTGCTCGCTCTAACACCCCCGCCTGCGTCGGGATATTGAGAGAAATCATCGAAGCTCTAATCTCCCATCTAATCCCCTGCTTGAAGGTTCAGGCCCTAAAGAAAGGGTCATACACCATGTCAATAGAGTAGCATGAGATGTTAGTGAACCTCGCTGAATATTGATTCACGGTCATGCTTCCCTGCTGCAAGTGGAGAAACTCCTGTATACGCACTAAGCGTAAGGTGACTGGGACGAACTCTACCCTGGAAAGGCTCTCGAAGTCCGCCCATATGAGAGTCACCTCGTCGTGAACCTGGAGCATCAAGTTTCACCATCTCCCCGCTACTGCCTGAAGAAGACTGGCTGCAAGGATGACCATAAGATCAGCTGGTGTCCCTACCAGTCGGAAAACTCTGACCATAGCCTCCATCCAATCCTCAACCGCCTATGGATCCATCTCGCCCCGGAACCTCGGTGGCCTCTAGCGCTGGAACCTGTGCAACGCGCTCAATCGGCGTGCACTTTCTGCTACTGGGGATAGTGTCATCGGCTTCCCAACGGGTAGTGGTGTTGCTGGTACACCACCTGATGGTACAACTCCTGAAAGGGGGGTCTGCACCGAAGTCTTGTCGCTCGGTGGGCTGTCATCGTATACTCTACCCAGAACTCTAGCTGGCTGTCTGCGTGGAGGCATCCTGAAAAGAAACAGGTGTGTCACGGTCAATAAGTTATACCTTGTGAGCTGACTCAAAGAGACAGCAAAGAAAACCTTTCCAAAAACACACACGCAATCAGTATTTTCATGCACTGAGTCGGAAATCAGGAGTCAGGGTCCTGGAGTATGGATACGTTAGCCGCCGCACCAACACTGGATTCCCCAAGCTGATAACCACACTCATAACACTTAACACTATTTCTAATTAAAAGATCAGAGTCCAAGTTCTCCAGTAGAACCTCCCTTTGATACCAATTTTTCACGACCCGTCCCCCGGGGCCCATGTCGTGACTACCCCAAGTCTGCCTTCCATAGGCTAGGGGTTGGCGACTAGCACGGGAAAGGCATATCCCTAAAACTGGGAAGGCATTTCCTTTTTAACTTGCAACTCACACAATCCAAGAACACAGCAAGATACGAGCACAAAGTAAACTATATAGTAAAAAGAGTGAGTGCGTGATAAAACACTATTTTGTAGAATATTTTATTTATAATAAATGATATAATTTCCCCACATTGTTCTAAATATGTTTATTTATAAAATATTTGGGATTTGATCATTCATTTGAAAATTTGGTGAAAATTCCAGTTTTACCCTTTATAGTGCACTGTAGTATTTCGAAGATAAATATTTTTATATTTATTATTGTAATTTGAAATTTTGTAACAGTGTTCCTAACTTAATTTTCTACAACTTTCATTCAGGAAACTAGATCTAAAAATGGCATTTGGATGGAGTAAATGGGACATTAATCCAATGGTGGTCTGGAATCGGCAGAATGGACATGGGTTCTGTATTTGGGCCATATATTCTTCATCAGGGCTTGGATTGAGCCCAAATTTTGAGGAACGCTCAGGGACATGATTTTCCACAAATCAGACTTCTGGAAGGCTGGTCAATTCACGCTTTTTGAAGGTCAAGTGGGCGGTGAAAGTTGGAATAAAATATTTGGCTGAATTTCCACATTCACACTTGAAACCACTTGTAACCTCTCCTCCCCTCCCCTCTATAAATTGGAGTTTTTCTCATTTTGAGGGGTTGTGACGTGCTTTGGGAAGTTGAGGGCAGAGGATAAGTGGATCCACTCCAATTATCCAACCATTTCAATAAGGGTAGCTCTTGAAGCAAGGATCTATTCGACGAAGCCTTCTTCTTCTCCTTCATGTTGTAATGATTTTGTTTATGTAATAAACTTATTTGTTCTTCTTTTATTTCTTCTCTTTTCTTCTGTTTTGTTTAAATTTTTTCTTCTCTTAATCTTCCTCTTTGGGCTGGAATTATTGAGTAGAAGCGTTACTGGGTTATACCCATTATAAACCTTTGCACATGCAAAACGCTTCTACGATGATTACGCCACACATGGAAGAGTAGTCTTTTAGTAATCGATCTATCTTCTACCCTCTTAATTTAATTATTTTGAATCATTGAGCTACTGTAATTCACTTAATATGATTCATGAATTGTGTTTTTAAATTGTAAGAAACTAAGCAATCAATTGAACAATTAACACAAAAACACGCGAGGTCGGGATTTTGTGTAAATTGTGAGAGCATAATCTTAATCGGTAATACAAGACCACACGGGATAAATTTATAGAGTTAAAATATAATCCCTAAACACAATTCATCCTCATTTCCAGAATGTATATGTGCTCTAATTAACCATTGACCATAAGCTATCCTTAGAACAACAATCAAAGCAGGGTGTTGCGATTGCGTATTCCGAAGCTAGCCTAGGGTTTAAGTAATTTCATCTTTGTGGTTAAGTTAACTCTCGTAGGGTTCGAGGGATAACAAATTATGGGATCATAATTAAGTGGATATTTATTTAAATGATAATGATTAATAAGTGAATTAAGAGGTAGAGTTAGATCGATTACGCCTTTTAAAATAGATTTCTAAAAAAACATCTTCTTGTTGTGTCATTTTAATTGAAACTTCATTTCAAAATTAAAAACAAAAAAAAAATGCAATCTTCTTCCAGCAAAATTCTTCTAGATTTATAATCTATAAACAACCACCCCCCATACTTTCAAGTAGTGTTTTTATTCTCTTTTATTTTATTTCTAGAATACCTCTGAAAAGTTTTTTTAATTCACTTCCTCCTTTGAGAGACGACCTTGGTTAGCCACTCTGCTGCACCTAAGTACCCCAAAATCACATTAATCATTTGAGGGCGCCCACGACAGTGCTTTATCAAATTGGAACAGTTTCCGGGGAGGCAAGTAATTATTTCAACCAATTAGAGGTATTTATTTTCTTTTACATTTTATTCTCTTCCTCTCTTCTTTCTTCCTTCTTTACCCAATATGATTTTTCTTCTTCTTCTTTTATTTTCTTCTACTTCTTTTTAGACTATCAACTCAAACTTCTCATTTTTATTTTACTATGGTCCACTTTCTTTCTTTTCATTTTTATTTGATTATGAAATGAACTAATCATGAAGATCTCTTAGATCTTGACCCTGAGATTGAACGTAGCCTTAGGGCACGAATCAGACATTCTCAATCTACGGGAAGTTTCAATATTCAACCAGTTGGTGAATTCCTCTCTTCTGGAAACATTGAAATTGGAAGCAATTCAAATTCAAACATAAAAGAGGAACCAATGGCTGGAAATAATGGAAATGAACTTAATAAAACCATTTGAGAATTGGTTGCACCTGATATTAACTATCAACCGAATTGTATTGCATACCCGAATCTCGAATCAGACTTTGAATTGAAATCTGGATTAATTCACCTTCTTCCAAAGTTTCATGGCTTATATGGTGAGGATCCCAACAAACACCTTAAGTAATTTAATGTGGTTTTCTCAACTTTAAAACCAAGAAACGTTTCCGAAGATCAAATTAAATTAAGAGCATTCCCATTCTCACTTGATGGAGCTGCAAAAGATTGGATGTATTATTTGCAACCTGAAGATATAACATGTTGGAATGATTTGAAACATCTTTTCTTGCAAAGATTTTTTCCAGCATCAAGGACAACATCCATTCGAAAGGAGATATCGGGGATCAAGCAAGCCCAAGGGGAGTCAATGTATGAGTACTGGGAGCGATTCAAGAAGTTGTGTTCAAGCTGCCCACATCACCAAATCAGTGAGAAATTACTCATCCAGTACTTCTATGAAGGACTCACACCTATGGAGAGAATCATGGTAGATGTTGCGGCTGGAGGAGAATTGGTGGACAAGACACCAGTAGCTGCACATGCGTTGATCGACAAGATGGCCCAAAACTCCCAACAATTTGGTGATAGAGGTACACCACATGTCAGGGAAGTACATCAGGTAAGTCCTTCTTCTCTTGAAAGTCATTTGATTGATACTAAGTTGGAAGAATTGACCACTATGGTGAGGCAAATTTCTTTGGCACAAAAGATATCTCTACCCCCTCTTTCAAGGCCTTGTGGTATTTTCACTAAGACAAGCCACCCAACTGATTGTTTCCCACAACTCCAAGAAACAGAAGATTGTGCAGCAGTGTTCCCTGGGAGACCATTTCAGCAGCAACAACAACAACCACATCCCCAAAAGAAGTTTGATCCAGCATACAACTAAGGGTGGAAAGATCAGTCGGACATGAGGTATGGCTCTGGAAAACAACAAAGGCCACCCTTTCAACAAAACTTCCAGCAGCCTCCGCCTTACCAGCAGGGTTTCCAACAACCCCAAAGGAGAGTTGAAGCTCAAACATCAACGAGTTTGCAACAAGGGAATCTCCAACACAAGGTAGACTCTAACACTGATGATCTTTTGAAACAAATTGTTCTTAATCAACAGAATGAGCTAAAGAGTCAAGGTTCGGAGCTGAGGGAGTTAAAGACTCAAATGAGCCAGATTTCCACCGCCCTCCATGAACTTTTAAGTAAGAATTCCGGAAATCTACCTTCCCAACCCACTCCAAATTCAAAGGGGAATGTTAGTGCCATCACATTGAGAAGTGGGAAGCAAATGAACGATACATCTGTACCTACCATTCCACCGGGATTCACCTCAACTCCAGAGAATCCGCATTCTATACCAACTGATGAGAAATCCAAGGAGAAAGATAAAGGTAAGAAAAAGATTGATGATGTTCCTCCTAAACCCCTTCATTTTCCAAACAGGGTTGTTCAACCCAAGAAGATGGCTGAAGAAGCAATGCAAAAGGAGGTTTTGGATACATTCAAGCGTGTGGAGATCAACATTCCTCTACTTGAAGCCATTAAGAAAATTCCAAGGTATGCAAAATTCTTAAAAGAACTTTGTACCAATCGAAGAGGGATCAAGGGAAATGAGAGGATCAACCTTGGAAAGAATGTCTCAGCACTCATTACACCAACTCTAGCAATGCCAACAAAGTGCAAGGATCCCAGGACATTCACCATCCCATGTACCATAGGGGAGTTGCACTTCTCTGATGATCTTTGTGATTTAGGATCTTCAATAAATGTGATGCCTCACTCTGTATTCTCTTCTTTACAGGTTGGTGAGTTGAAGCCGACAAGAGTAGTGGTGCAGTTGGCGAATAGAGCTACGGAATATCCAGTGGGAGTTCTTGAGGATGTACTTGTCCGGGTAAGAGACATGATCTTTCCAGCGGATTTCTATGTGCTTAACATAGAGGATGATCAGGTAAGTTCTCATGCCCCCATTATCTTAGGTAGGCCCTTCCTCAAAACTGCAAAAAATATCATAAATGTCAATGAGGGTACACTTTCCATGGAATTTGGGGATGAAGTTGTGATATTTAATGTTATGGATTCCATGAAGTACCCCTCTGAGGACCATTATGCTTTTGTTATCTCCCATTTTGAACCACCAAGTAAAAACTCCATGGATTTTGATTGTCCTATGCTTAGGGAGATTATGAGTATTGGTTCTGGTTTAATGTCTAAGAGAACTTTCACACCTATTTCTAATGAACAAGACTCTCTAAGATTTGATTTTGAAATGGATTCATATTCTGATCGTGATCATGTGAACTCTGATTATGACATGGCTATAGAGTATGCTGATGGATTTGATGCTTTATTCTCTGATTTTGATGATGTATATTATGATACTGATGCTCTTTGTGCACATATTTCGGTTCCTTCAATGTCTCCATCCATACTACACCCTCCTTCATTAGAACTCAAGCCATTGCCACCAAATCTGAAATACTCATACTTGTTGAGTGGTGAGAGATTACCTGTTATCATTGCTAATAATCTACCTTTTGAACATGAAGAAAAGATTTTGAATATTTTGAGGGAGAACATCAGGGCGATTGGGTGGACCTTAGCTGACATATCAGGTATTAGCCCCTCCATTTGCATGCATAGGATTCTCTTGGAGGATGGGGCTAACTCGGTGAGACAACCACAAAGGAGACTCAATCCCACCCTCCTGGAAGTTGTTAAAAAAGAAGTTGAGAAATTGCTTGAGGCAGGTATAATATTTCCCATTTCAGATTCTCAGTGGGTAAGTCCTATTCAGGTTGTGCCTAAGAAAAGTGGTGTTACTGTTGTTAAAAATGAGAAAGATGAGTTAGTTCCAATGAGGGTGAAAAACAGTTGGCGTGTGTGTATTGATTATAGGAAACTAAATCATTCCACTCGCAAGGACCATTTCTCCCTCTCGTTTATTGATCAGATGCTTGAGAGACTAGCTGGGAAGACACACTATTGTTTCTTGGATGGATTTTTTGGATATTTTCAGGTTCCTATAGCTCCGGATGACCAGGAGAAGACGACATTCACCTGCCCATTCAGTACCTTTGCTTACCGGAGGATGCCATTTGGACTTTGCAACGCCCCAGGTACCTTCCAGAGATGCATGGTGAGTATTTTTTCTGATTTTATTGAGGCATGCATGGAGGTATTTATGGATGACTTTACAGTGTATGGGTCTTCATTTGATGAATGTCTAATTAGTTTGGGAAAGGTGTTGAATCATTGTATTGAGAAGAATCTGGTCCTGAACTTTGAAAAGTGTCATTTTATGGTAGAGCATGGAATTGTCTTAAGGCATGTAGTGTCAAAACATGGGATAGAGGTTGATAGATCTAAGGTAGACATTATTTCATCCTTACCCTATCCTTCATGTGTGAGTGATGTTAGATCTTTCCTAGGGCATGCAGGATTTTATCGGCGCTTCATCAAAGATTTTAGTAAGATCGCTCTTCCTATGTCACGATTACTTCAAAAAGATTCTGATTTTTTGTTTGAAGATTCTTGTAGGACTTCCTTTGATGAGCTAAAGAAGTGTCTGACCACTCCACCTATCATACAGCCCCCACGATGGGAGATTCCTTTTGAGCTTATGTGTGATGCCTCCAACTTCGCGGTTGGAGCAGTCTTATCTCAGAGGGTTGAGGGATGTTCACATGTGATTGTATGCATCAAGGACATTGGATTTAGCCCAATCAAACTACACAACCACAGAAAAGGAGTTTCTTGCTGTCATATTTGCTTTAGATAAATTATGTTCATATTTATTGGGCTCTAAAGTAGTTGTTTTTTCTGACCATGCAGCTTTGAGGTACCTCCTGAAGAAGCCAGATGCAAAGCCACGACTTATCCGTTGGATACTCCTTCTTCAAGAGTTTGACCTTGAGATAAAGGACAAGAAGGGGTCATAGAATTTGGTAGCAGACCACATGAGTAGGCTTACTCACACACTAGAGGATGACACCTTGGACCAGGTACCACTTTGGGACACTTTCCCCGATGAGTATCTCTATACCATCTCAGGTACGCATCCTTGGTATGCTTATTTAGTTAATTACATTGTTTCCTCTGAAATCCCAGCAAATTTGAAGAAGCATCAAGTCCAAAAATTAAAAAGTGAGTCTGGGTATTATGTGTGGGATGATCCTTACCTCTGGCGCATGTGTAGTGACCAAGTCATTAGGAGGTGTGTTCCCGATCATGAGTTTGAGTCTGTTTTGCATTTCTGTCATACACTTGCTTGTGGTGGACACTTTGGACCCCAACGGACAGCTAGGAAGGTTTTGGACTCTGGATTATATTGTCCTAGATTGTTTCATGATGCCCATGTGTTTTGTAAGTCATGCTCTCGTTGCCAACACACTAGGAATATTTCGAGAAGACATGAGATGCCCCAACAACCCATACTATTCTGTGAGATTTTTTATGTATGGGGCATTGATTTTATGGGTCCTTTTCCTAGTTCATTTGTATTTTTGTATATTTTGGTTGTTGTTGATTATGTGAGTAAGTGGGTGGAGGCCAAGGCCACCAGGACTGACGATTCTCATGTTGTTGTGGACTTTGTCAAAGCACAGATTTTTTGCAGGTTCGGAGTACCAAAGTCCATCATCAGTGACCAAGGGACACACTTTTGCAATAGGAATTTCTCTTCCCTCCTTCGAAAGTATGGGGTGACACACAAAACATCAACACCATACCACCCCCAAACAAATGGTCAGGCTGAGGTTTCAAATCGTGAGCTGAAACAAATATTAGAGAAAACCGTGCAGCCAAATAGGAAGGATTGGAGCAAGCGCTTGGATGATGCATTGTGGGCTTATAGGACAGCATACAAGACACCCATTGGTATGTCCCCATTTAGGATTGTTTTTGGGAAAGCATGTCATATCCCAGTGGAAGTCGAGCATCAGACATATTGGGATATAAAGAAATGCAACATGGATTTGGCCCAAGCTGGAATTCAAAGGAAGTTGCAAATTCAAGAGCTTGAGGAGATTCGACTGTCATCATATGAGAACTCAAGGCTTTACAAGGAAAGATCAAAAGCAGCTCATGACAAAATGATCCAACAATGGGAGTTTCATGTTGGAGAGAAAGTCCTTCTCTATAGTTCACGACTCAAGCTGATGCCTGGTAAGTTGCGTTCCAGATGGTTAGGTCCTTATATTGTATCTAATGTTTTTCCTTATGGTGCAGTGGAGATCACACAATAGGACACTGGAAGGAGCTTTACAGTCAATGGGGAACGTTTGAAGAGATACATTGAGGGACTTCCTACTGATGCAGTGGATTTTATCACACTGCATGACCCCATCATCACTTGATCACATCAGGCTGTTCCTAACCCTTTCACTTTTATATTATTTGTCCTATTTAAAAATTCTGTATTTCATGTGCATATATCATATCATGGGTTCACATTTAGGACAATGCAATATTTTAAGTGTGGGGGAGGGAACCTTTTAGTTTAGTAATTTCAATTGTTTTCCTTTAAAAAAACAAAACAAATGTGTTTTTTTTTTCAAATTTTGTGTGTTTATTTTTTTCAATTTTCTTTGTGTTTTTGAAATTTTTGAGCTGAAATTATTCTCATCACAATTTTGAAATGCATATCAATGAGTGAAACGATTTATCCCATGAAACTGAGCTTAAATGAATGCTGAAAATGACTTTGTTTCAAGTTCAAATATTTAGTAATTTCATGAAAATTACACTGAATTTTGAATCCCATGCCACATCTCACTGTCTTTATATTTGAAATCACTTTCCTATGAGGCTTCTAAACCATTATTTTCATATTCTTTACATTCACCTCACTTCTTGAAAGAACCAAACCATACTTGATTTAACCAGAATTTGATTTATTCCTGTCAAAACTTGAGGGTTTGAGGTACTTATGTTTAAATGATTGAGGCATTTGTTTGGTATTAAAGCCCCTACTTCAAAGAATCTTTTTTTTATAATGGTCTACCTTGAACATTTAATCCTTTTAGCCCTTAGAATCAATGCACAGCCTATTAGGTTAGCCACATTACAAGCCAATTTTCCCTATCCAACCAACTCTTGAAGTGAAATTGCATAATCTAGTTGAGCTTAAGTGTGGGGGAAGATGTCTTGTGTTGTGCTACCACATTTTGTGATACTTTGGGTGGAAAATTAAATTCTGAAGAGATGTGTTTTCTGCTGAAGAAAGTCATTATATTGAAAGCTGTGCCTTTTCTGGAGCTTTCATGGCAAGTGAAGTTGTGCCTTTTCTGGAGCTTCTAATTGAGTTGGAGAGTTGTGCCCATCTGGAGCTTTCAAGAAAATCATGTTTGAGAAGATTGGCATTTTTTATGATGAAATGATGAATGGTGTAAACTTTTCATGACTTTTCATGATGATGGAGCTGAATTGATACTATGGGGATTGAGGAGAAGACCATATTTAAGTGAAAATTATATTAATGCAATTTTGCTTCAAAAAAAGAGTCAAGCCCTCCTCATTCAGCTTCAGAGTTTTTCACATCTTAATCCTACCAACCTAAAGCCACAGAACAACCCTGAAAAGTCCTCATGATAAACATATGTCCTTGACTCACATCGGGTAGCGATGTAGAAATTTATCAAGCCTATGGTGACCCTTGTATGAGTTTGGATGAGAAAGACATTGCAAAAAAAATTGATATTTGAGTGATGAGAGAAAATTCAAGCGAGGTAAGTGTTTTGTGCATGGGAGGATAAATAAAGTGGAAATATATTGAATGATATAAATGAAGAACTTGAAATAAGGTTTTTTATGAGGCATGATATCTTTTGATTCTTGGTGGGAAATTGATTCATCTCAAGGATATGTGTTTTAAAATTGGTTTTGATTTGATATTGATGTTTACTTAATATGAGATTTTGCTCAGGAGTGCAAAAGGGTAAGTGTGGGGGAGTTGATAAAACACTATTTTGTTGAATATTTTATTTATAATAAATGATATAATTTCCCCACATTGTGCTAAATATGTTTATTTATAAAATATTTGGGATTTGATCATTCATTTGAAATTTTGGTGAAAATTCCAGTTTTACCCTTTATAGTGCACTATAGAATTTCAAAGATAAATATTTTTATATTTATTATTGTAATTTGAAATTTTTTAAAAGTGTTCCTAACTTAATTTTCTACAACTTTCATTCAGGACACTAGAGCTAAAAATGGCATTTGGATGGAGTAAATGGGACATTAATCCAATGGTGGGCTGGACTCGGCAGAATGGACATGGGTTCTGTATTTGGTCCATATATTCTTCATCAGGGCTTGGATTGAGCCCAAATTTTGAGGAAATCTCGGGGACATGATTTTCCACAAATCATCCTTCTAGAAGGACGGTAAATTCACGCGTTTTGGAGGTCAAATGGGCGGTTCAAGTTGGAATAAAATATTTGGCCGAATTTCCACATTCACACTTGAAACCACTTGTAACCTCTCCTCACCTACCCTCTATAAATTGGAGTTTTTCTCATTTTGAGGGGTTGGGACGTGATTTGGGAAGTTGAGGGAAGAGGAGAAGTGGATCCACTCCAATTCTCCAACCATTTCAATAAGGGTAGCTCTTGAAGCAAGGATCCCTTCGACGAAGCCTTCTTCTTCTCCTTCATGTTGTAATGATTTTGTTTGTGTAATAAACTTCTTTGTTCTTCTTTTATTTCTTCTCTTTTCTTCTGTTTTGTTTAAATTTCTTCTTCTCTTAATCTTCCTCTTTGGGCTGGAATTCTTGAGTAGAAGCATTATTGGGTTATACCAATTATAAACCTTTGAACATGCAAAACGCTTCTACGATGATTACGCCACCCATGAAAGAGTAGTCTTTTAGTAATCGATCTATCTTCTACCCTCTTAATTTAATTATTTTGAATCATTGAGCTACTGTAATTCACTTAATATGATTCATTAATTGTGTTTTTAAATTGTAAGAAACTAAGCGAGCAATTGAACAATTAACACAAAAAACACACAAGGTCGGGATTTTGTGTAAATTATGAGAGCGTAATCTTAATCGGTAATACAAGACCACACGGAATAAATTTGTAGAGTTCAAATATAATCCCTAAACACAATTCATCCTCATTTACAGAATGGATATGTGCTCTAATTAACCACTGACCATAAGCTATCCTTAGAACAACAATCAAAGCAGGGTGCTGTGATTGCGTGTTCTGAAGCTAGCCTAGGGTTTAAGTAATTTCATCTTTGTGGTTAAGTTAACTCTCATAGGGTTTGAGGGATAACAAATTAGGGGATCATAATTAAGTGGATATTTATTTAAATGATAATGATTAATAAGTTATGAAGAGGTAGAGTTAGATCGATTACGCCTTTTAAAATAGATTTCTAGAAAAACATCTTCTTGTTGTGTCATTTTAATCGAAACTTCATTTCAAAATTAAAAACAAAAAAAATGCAATCTTCTTCCAGAAAACTTCTTCTAGATTTATAAACTATAAACAACCACCCCCATACTTTCAAGTAGTGTTTTTATTCTCTTTTATTTTATTTCTAGAATACCTCTGAAAAGTTGTTTTAATTCACTTCCTCCTTTGAGAGACGACCTTGGTCAGCCACTCTACTGCACCTAAGTACCCCAAAATCACATTAATCATTTGAGGGCACCCACGACAGTGCTTTATCAGTGCGGTAAGTAAAAGGGGCTAGAATACAAGCCCAACTGGAAAGTACAAGTAAAACTAAAAATAACTCATGTGAATGTCTGCAAAGGATCCTACCTGAAGGGTAGGTACAGCTCTCGAACTGTCATCTATGTGGTACGTCTCGACTAATGGTCCACCTCTGATCATCCTCCAGTCCCGGAACCCTCACCCTTAATCAATGTTGTCTGTATTCTGCACAATACATAGCAAGGTGAGTGCGTAGCCCGTGCAGGGGTGAGTATAACAATACTTAGTAGGGACCCCGAGATCCCCGAAGGTCTCTCAGAATCCACAGAGGATAATCCACAAAGCAAGACCACAATTATAAAGAACAAAGCAAAAATCAACTCTACCTAGGTATATTCTCATACATATACCTAAGTTATCAAGTAAATCCATCTCCTTCATGAGGAAACACAAGGCCCAACTCTTTAGCCAAAAGCACAACTGTTTCACGAAGGAAAGAATACCACGAAGGTAACACCACAAAGGTAAGTACCACAAAGGTAATGCCACACAGAAGAATACCATGGAGGTATCACAACATATAAGTGTACCACCAAGGTAAGAACTCAGCTCACACCAGGTATAACTTAAGTATGAAAGTATAGATGATTAGCTATATTGCTAGATCATCTTACTTCGTCGAGATGCTCTGTTGTCGACCCACACAGGATCGAAGATGACCCACACAGGATCCGAAGATGCTGACCCACATAGGATCCGAAGATGCTGACCCACACAGGATCTGAATATGACCCACATAGGATCTGAAGATGACCCACACAGGATCCAAAGATTTCCCAAGTACAGCCAGCCACAGGGTTTCCGCACTAAGCACGCTTGATTCCGGGAGGATCCACTCCTCAAGCCATCAATAAATACTTCAACTGTCATGAAGTCCCACAAAAAAAGTATCACGAAGGTATGTCATGTCATAAGGGACCCAATGCGGTTGACGGCGTGTCAATTGGATGCCTGGTCAGCAAGTTATTAGCATTTCCATTCTAAAGGTCCAGTTGGATTCGAGTTCAATCCAACCCGACCATACACCAACTTTATCCAAATCTCAATTAGAGTATACCAAAAGGACCATCTCGATCCAAGGATTCTGGTTCCACAGACGGTTCATCAAACGGACGTCTGGTTCTCAAGATATGGCCAAAAAGGCGTATTTGGGTCTAGATGGGCCCGGGTCCGATCTGACCCGGTCAGACCAACCCATCCCGGGCCGACCCGACCCAGTCTGGGTCCGACCCATATGGGCGGGACCGCGGTGGGCCCGGCCCATTGAACCGTGGTCCGGCCCGCAAAGGGGGTGGCCCGACCCGCTGAGCGTGGCCCGCGGCTGGGTGTGGTCCGCTATGGCGGGGCCGCCCTAGCCGCCATCCAGGGGAGGCGCCCCCCGGGATTTCCTGAATGGTCCAGTTGGACCGTTCGGCGTTGGACAACCTAGCGGCGCCACATGGAATTGCCTGCTGGCACATGGGACCTGCCGGAGCGGGTCCTGCTCAGCGTGATGCGGCCGACCAGGATTTTAGCCGGCTCTACTTCCAGCGACGCGATGACGCCACTCCTCCTGCGGCCAGCCGGGTGCCGGCCGCCCTGGTGCACCGCTGTGGCTCGACAGTCGTGGCCTCCTCCTCTACCGGCAACGCAGATGCGCGCCGCCCTGCTTCCATGCAGCCGGTCGGCCGCTACCCTCCTCCGCCGCGGTCGACGGGCTTCAGCTTCCTTCGTTGTGTGATAAATGAAATGTCTAACCCATATAACAAATGATGAATGATCAAAGTGAACCGCATTAATTAATGGAATCATGTTATCTTCTGTTTATATCGTTATTCATTATGTACCTGCATACACTACCTGTTTAGACTGGATATTTTCTAGACACTGTTGGTGGTGTCCTACTGAGTTGTACTCACACCTTGTCCAGACTGCCATTAGGTACCCATATATATTTCATGGTTGCGGATCAGGACAAGTGCAAATTCCTTATGCTAGATGGTTGATTAGGGCATGAGATATGCATGGATGAGGGATCCAGACTTGGAGTTAGGACCCATTTTGGGGACTTTTTCATTCATCTTTATTTTGGTTTTTCTTACACTTGACACTGCCAGACATGAAATAGCATATTTACTGTTTGGTTGTGGGTTTGAACCCAGTTTTGGGAAAATTCTTGGTAATTCATGTTTATTGTTTATTGTTTATTGATTCCTTTATTTTTTGAATTATCTATTGTGGATTACTCTGATAGAGTGTATAGTCTCTCCACGTGTTATATTATACCCTCACTGTTAGTCGGCACCCTCTGGCATACGGAGAGGCGTGCTTGAGGCCATGTGGAAACCTGGCTTGGGGCACAGATTTAGTGGCTTTTGGGTTGGGGACGTTACAAAGTGGTATCAGATTAGGTTTTCTTTTTCGTTGTCTTACTATTTGGGGATGGTAGATGAGAGATTAGGATGTTTCGGTGCCTTTGAAATGAGCTCATGCATGGGAGTAGCTAACCCATGTATGAGGGAAAACCGAAGTACCCTAGGGTGGTATTGTTGTTCTCGATGTACGTTGTTACGGTTGAATGATATTTCACCATTGGGTGATGCACTTTTTGTGTGATGTGACTATTTTATGATATTTTACTCATGGACAAAATGGTACGAGGTTTTACATTAATGCGTCATTTTAGGAACCTAGGGATATAGGTGGAATGCATCACGATAGGCGCACAAGGGAAAGACGTATGTGATGTGAGGGATAGAATGCATTTCACTTCCTTTGAAATTGGAATGAAATGGTGCCCAGTAAAGATGAAGCAAATGGGTAAATGGGGGGAATGTGAAATAATGGTTAAATAATAGTTCCTAATGAAGAGTTATAAATGGGTTAAAAATGGGTTGTAATAAGGTGTGAAGATGAAAGGGTGCCTAAAAGAGAAATATTTGTGTTGTGAGAGTGTAAGTGGTTAAAAATGGTGTCTAATAAGTGGTTTGTGACTATGTAAGTTGGTTTATCTAGGTTGAACATGGCCCATGGTTGGGAAGGTCGATGATAGTGAAAGAGATGCAACTATATCTGTTGGGATAGTGTTTGAGAAATGGGTTGTTTATGGCTAGTGGAGAGCCTTCTTTTGTGAAACTGTGGATATTTTATGTTATGTGTTCTGAGATGTGTGTTTGGAATTATAGAGAAATGTCATCACAACGACGTGTGCCAGTTGGGCGACAAGAGGATATCACTAAGAATTCTCCTCCATAAGTGGAGTAGGAAACCCTTGTGATCCAGGGTAATAGAGGAGCAGTTCTGTGAGGACTTTTCTCGTTTTATGCAGATGATGGAATGGTACCCAAGGCGGAATGTTCCAAGTATGTTTGAGCTGATTAAAAAGTCCCAGTATCTTTCTCTTGAAGAGGTTTGTTGAGGGGGTGAATCAAACCCTTATTTCATAAGGGAAATTAAGGGAGAGATTTGGTGGTGGACATGTGGTTCCATTTGGGTGATCCAGTGGTGCAACTTCTGATGGTAGGAAGCGCTGCTTCTAGATTTTTCACTAGGGCGGTAGTGGATAGAGTAGTCAGAGAAGAGAACCAACCTCTCAGGGTAGTGATCGAGTTTTCTGCTATCGGTGCGGTGGTCCAAGACACATCATAGGTCAATGTCCCTGGACACCATTTGAGTGATGAGTTTACGGAAGGATGGGGCATGTGTAGAGGTTCTCATCTACCATCCCCAAAATAGTAAGACAACGAAAAAGAAAACCTACTCTGATACCAAGGTGGAATGTTCCAAGTATGTTTGAGCTGATTAAAAAGTTTCAGCTACAATACCCTTTGACTTTTTCTAAAGAGGGTGGAGCTGAAGTAGCTGAGTTCTGGATAGAGTCCATCCAGATGATTCTTGATCACTTAGATACTCCTAATAAGAGAGACAAGTTGGAGACTTATATGTTGTGAGGATAGAAAAAGCACTGGTTGGATATCCTGGTTCAGAATGAGCAGGCACAGGGTAGTGGTGGAAGATTTCCAAGAAAAGTTTCTAGAACATTTCTATCTTGAGACCTTGAGGCAGCGGAAGTCTGTAGAGTTTATGAGTTTGACTCATGGGACTATGATAGTGATGGATTATGTTGGTCACTTCATTTACTTGAAATTCTTTTTTTCTGACATTGGTAGGGGATGAGGAAACTACAACTAGATGCTTCCATGATGGACTTGGATATGAGATCAAGTCCCAGTATCTTTCTCTTGAAGAGGTTTGTTGAGGGGGTGAATCAAACCCTTATTTCATAAGGGAAATTAAGGGAGAGATTTGGTGGTGGACATGTGGTTCCATTTGGGTGATCCAGTGGTGCGACTTCCGATGGTAGGAAGCGCTGCTTCTAGATTTTTCACTAGGGAGGTAGTGGATAGAGTAGTCAGAGAAGAGAACCAACCTCTCAGGGTAGTGATCGAGTTTTCTGCTATCGGTGCGGTGGTCCAAGACACATCAGAGGTCAATGTCCCTGGACACCATTTGAGTGATGAGTTTACGGAAGGATGGGGCATGTGTAGAGGATCTATAGAAACCCACAACATATGGGAAATGATGGAGGATCAAGGTCGGTGTAGAGTGCGGGAAAGGAGCCAGTTACCCCATATCAGACAGGCAATTAGAGCTCTACTGGCTGCACCAGTTGGGGTGGAGAACGTGGTACTCTATGAAAAGGGTGAACTTATTAGTAGGATAGTACAGCGCCAGGGAATTAGACCGAAGCCCAGGGTAGAGGAGAGGGTTATCTCCATGTAGTTCATCCTGCACCTGGAGGTGACGAGGTGGGGACATCGACAATTCAAGGTACGATTCATGTAGATTTCACGCTTGCTAATGCTTTGTTTGATATTGGTGTCTCACATTCATTTATATCTTCTCATTTTGTGAGTGTGTTCATCTTAGTGGTGGAGCATATGTGTGGGGTTATGTTGATTGATACACAGTTAGGGGTGCGAGCAGAAAATATTCGACAATGTAAGGAGTGTACCCTTGAGGTTGGAAGGTATTGTTTCCTATGGAACTTGTTTGTGCTTGAGATGTCAGGTTTTGGGGATGGATTTAGCTGGTGTTGTATCAAGCCTATACAGAATGTTACCTCCATAGGGTAACATTCACGTCCCATTGAGGGGAATACTTATGTTCATCGCGGAGAGTGGGATATTCGAGCAGGTCGTGCAAGGCCAGTCTGTCGTCAGTTTGGTGAAATCACAACCCTAGTGAATCGTCTCATTCTAGATGATGATGGAGTAGAGAATATTGTCTTTCCTCCTATGGTAGATCAGTTTTAGGATGTGTTTCCTAAGAACTTCATAGGGTTGCCACCCGAGAGAGATGTTAAGTTCATTATAGATTTGATGTCGGGAGCAGAACCAATTTCCATTTAGCCATATAGATTGGAACTCGCAGAACTCCAGAAGCTTAAAACTCAATTGGAGGAACTGGAGAAAAGGGGGTTTATTTTTACGAGTATGTAACCTTGGGGATATCCAGTTTTGTTTCCAAGAAGACTGACGGATCTTTGCGGTTGTGTGTCAATTATAGGAAGCTGAATTGGATGAAAGTTAAGAACTGATACCCTCTTCTATGAATCAATGATCTTTATGACTAGCTGAGTGGTGTTTCTATGTTCACTAAGATTGATTTGAGATCAGGGTATCATCAACTGGGGCGAGATCTTCTGATATACTGTCGACTACTTTTAGGAGCAGGTATGGTTTATATGAGTTTGTTGTGATGTCATTCGGGTTAACCAACGCACCAATAATGTTTATGGCCCTAATAAACCAACTCTTTCACCTGTACCAGGATCAGTTTGTGGTTGTCTTTTTGGATAATATCTTGGTTTACTCCAAGACTCATGATGATCATGTCAAGTATCTTAACATCATCCTAAGTACACTAAGAGAGCATAGGTTATACGCTAAACTATCTGAATGTCATTTCTGGATTAACAAGCTGCATTTCTTGGGTCACATCATTTCACTAGGGCCCTTCTTGATCTTTGAGGTTTTCTGGGTTTGGCAGGCTATTATCGAAGGTTCATAAAAAAAATCCCTGTTTGGAAGCCCCACTCTCACGCTTGACCAAGAAGGGCATGAAATTTGAATTTTTTGGGGCATATGAGAATTCTGTATAAGAGTTAAAGAAGAAGTTGACTACTGCACCAATTTTGATCCTACCTAAGCCAAGTGAGGATTATACCTTATTTTATGATGTGCCCAGTTTGGGCGTGGGGAAGTGTTGATGTAGGATGATAAGGTTGTATCGTATAGGTCATGACAGTTGAGACCTCATGAATGAGATTACCCTACACATGATTTTGAGTTGGTCACGGTGGTTTATTCTTTAAAGTGTTGGTGGCATTACTTGTTGGGAGAAAGGTTTACTATGTATACAAATCATAAGATCCTTAAGTACATCTTTTCCCATCATGATTTGAACCTTCAACAGTAAAGATGGTTTGAGTACATGCAGTCCTTTGATTTTGAGCTCGTTTACATGCTAAGAAATGGAAATAGTGTTATATATTCTTTGAGTCAGAAAACTCAAAATTAGGTGGTTCAGGAATCTAGTTCTGAGTAGAGGATGATGGAATTGTTTATTGAGATGCATTTGGAGGTACAGGATGGGCAATGACAGGCGACTCTTGCATCCATGGCAGTTGATTCCATGCTTCTGATTTGGATCAAGGAGAGGTAGTATGAAGATATAGAATGTTTGGCCTTGAGGGAAATTCTTGGAGGTGAAGAGTCACCTTCTGGGTGGACTGTTGGTGATGATAAGATCGTTTATGTTCGTAGTCGTGGCATTGTTCCTACTTGTATACGGGAAGAGTTAATATGTGAGTTCCATGCTTTGAAAAGGGTGGTGTATCCTGGTTTAACCAAAATATATCGTGATCTTCACAGACAGTATTGGTGGTCGGGGATGAAGAAACGGGTTGCAGGTTTCGTGACACGATGATATACCTGTCAGCAGGAGAAGGTTGAGCATAAGCGACTGAGTGGTTTTTTACAACCTTTTCCCATTCCATAATGGAAATTAGATGACGTGATGAAGGATTTTGTAGTGGATCTTCCGAGGACACCTCAAAATAATGATGCGATCTGGGTAGTTGTGGATCAGTTGACCAAGGTGACACATTTCTTTCCGATCCGAGAGACTTTCACCGTTGACCAGTTGGGTGAGTTGTACATTTAAGAGATAGTATGGTTTCACAAGGTGCCACAGACTATAGTTTTGGATCATGACATGTGTTTTACTTCGCACTTTTGGCAAGGGTTATAGAAGGTGCTTGGTACCCAGGTGTTTTTTAGTACGAATTTCCACCCGTAGACGGATGGGAAATCAGAGCGTACTATTCAGGTGCTAGAGGACATGTTGAGAGCATGTGTCTTAGATTTTTTTGGATCTTGGGAGAAACACTTGGCACTTGTTGAATTCGCCTATAACAACAGTTACCACGCGACGATTCAGATGGCACCGTATGAGGTGCTCTACGGGGGGTTTTGTAGATCACTGTTATGTTGGATGGAGACTGGAGAATTATAGTTTTTGGGACTGAGTCTTGTGCATGAGACATCAGAACATGTTCAGTTGATTCATAAATGTATGGTTACGGCTCAAAGTAGGCAGAAATCATATGTGGATCGACGTCATTGACCTCTTTAGTTTATGGTGGGTGGTTGTGTGTTTCTTTGGGTGTCTCCAAGGTTGGGTCACCGTCGGATTCATAAATAGGGTAAGTTGGAGGATCAAACCGATGGCATACCTATTGGCTCTTCCACAGCGGTACAGTGGAATGCACAATGTTATTCATGTGTCACAGTTTTATAAATATCACCCTGACCCATCTCATGTGATTGATGTTGATGATGTTGAGCTTGAGTTTGATGCTTACTTCAAGGAGCATCTGGTTCGTATTATGGATCACAATGAGAAAGATATGTGGGGAAATATCGTGCCTTTGTTTTGAGTGTTATGGCAGCATGGTAATATTTAGGAAGAGACTTGGGAGAGGGAGACGGATCTGCGGGCCCAGTGGCCTGGTCTCTTTACCTTGGAAACTCAGTGATGCTTGGGAGAGCGACTCGGGGATGAGTTGTTATAAAGTGGGGAGGTTGTAAGATCTTGGACTTTTAGTGAGGTACGTTCTTTTTTAAGATATGGTTTAAATCCCTTGATTTTGGTTAATGAAATTTTTACCAGGTGTATGAAGAGGCTTGGGGGTGTCCCAAGGGTTCGGGACATGAAATGGGGAGAAAGTGGTCATCCAATGCATGTTTCACGGTTAGAGCACGGTTAGTAGTAACTGTGCACCCTAACTGTTTTTTCCTGGAGGTGGGGTGAATAGTTTCAGAAACCTTGCAAAGGGGGGAGGCCAAACTGTGTGGGATTGGATAGAGCCATCCCACATGGTCACCAAATGATTTTTCAAACCATGTGGGCTCCCCAAGAGATCGTGCAACCCAGCCCCCTCTTGGACAGAGGGTGGCACACGGTTTGGCCAATCGTACGACCAAATCGTGTGGCCCATTAAAAATGTGGTATTTTACCATTTTTTTCCCTCGGGATTTATGAACCCTTACCCAATTTTATTCCTCATTTCTCCTCCAAGATCAAGAGTGATGAACCAAACTCTCCCAAGCTTCCCATGGATCGATCTCCTTCATGTCTAATCCATTTGGAGCATCGTTGGGTGTGGATAGAATCTCTAGGTGAATCTAACACTCCTCTTTGCTCCTTTTTCCAGATTAGGGCTTGTGAAATTTTTCTTCTCCTTCTGAATCCCTAAAACCCTCTTTTTCGAGCGGTTTCTAAGGTTGGGGCTTTGAAGGGTGTTTGAATTTGAATAAAAGTCTAAGGTTAAGCGATCGTTCGTCTTCGGAATTGAGGTAGGTGGTCTACAAGTCATATCCCATAGTCTTGTTGATTTTTTCATGTGTATATGGTTGTGCTTTGGTGTCGTTGTGTTTTACATTTGGTTTTCCATGATAGAATTGATGTTTTAATTGGTTAATTGATGGATTGAACCCCTCATCATCCATGTGGGATGCATTGAGGTTAATTAGATCGGGTCAAGGGCCACCCATGGGGTGTGACACCTTCTTGAACATTAAGATTACAATGATAAGTGTAGAATTGAATTGTTATAAAATAGAGCCCATGATAAATATGTTGACGTGTTATCTTGAATTAGGAAAAGTCACTAATGGTAGTTGTTTCTAGTCGTTGACATGGAATAAGGGGGTGTTTGGAATAATATGAATGGGTTAAATGAATTAAAGTGAATGTGTTAAATGACATATGGGTTGTAATGGAAATGTGTAAATGAATTAAGGTATGTGAATGAGGAATGTGTTAAATGGGTTAGGTTATGAAAGGAAAAATGGGCTAATGGTTTAAGGTGTGAAGATGGAAAATGTGTTGAATGAGTTATGATTGTAAATGATAAATGTGATGAATGGTTATGGTTTGTATTGGTAAATGTGTTATGGTTAAAGAAGCATGTGCACATGGTTTGGTGGTATGTGGGGTATTGACTTGAGGTTCTACGTCCACGGGTCGGGTTTGACTGAGACTCTAAACCCCACCCCTATAATGCACGGGTTAGGGAGTCGGAATGAGACTCTATACCCCTAACGGTTTCATTTGATGAAACAATCTGGACTTAGGCTCCAAGGTAAGTGTGATATAATTGTTTGTTAAATGTTTTCCCTAGTGAGATAGGTAATTTGATGTATCCCCTTATGCATAGTAGTTTACCAGCATAAGTCGTTGTGTAATAAATGAAATGCCTGACCCATGGAACAAATGATGAATGGTCAAAGTGAACTTATTTAATTAATGACATTCGGTTATATTTGGTTTATATTATTATTCATTATGTGCCTGCATACACTATATGTTTAGACTAGATATTTTTTAAACATCGTTGGTGGTGGCCTACTGAGTTGTACTCACACCCTTCCTGGGCCACCATTGGGTACCCAAGAAGATTTCATGGTTGCAGGTCAGGACAAGGGAAAAGTCCCTATACTAGATGGTTGATTGGGGCATGGGATGTGCATGGATGCGGGATCCGAACTTGGATTCAGAACCCATTTTGGGGACTTCTTCGATCGCCTTTATTTTGGGTTTTCTTACCCTTGACACTGTCTAACATGACATAGCATATTTACTGTTTGGTTGTGGACTTGTACCCAATTTTGGGAAAATGGTTGGTAGTGCATTTTTATTGTTTATTTCTTCCTTTATTTCATACTTTATATGTTGTGGATTACTCTGATAAAGAGGATATAGTCTCGCCAAGTGTTCTATTAGACTCTCATTGCTATTCGGCAGCCTCTAGCGTATAGGGAGGCGCATCTGATGTCATGTGGTGACCTGGATCTGGGCATCGGTTTAGTGGATTCTAGGTTGGGGAAATTACATTCCTCATCGTCGCACACTGCTCTAGCAATATTGCATTCTCCTGCTTCATCTGGCCGAGTCTAGCACTTATTTTTTCCACCAAAACTACTAGCGTCTCTATGCGCATGGGATATTGGTTACAACAACAGGTCTATACTCTTGATCAAGATGTCGTTGTTGTTGGGAAATATTGAAAGCGAAAAACTCTCAAATTAACATCAAAGAGAATATGTGGCGAAAATAAAAAAATTCCCTTCAAACAAGCCTGAAAATTAAAACGGATGCGCAGCGACCAACAATATGTGCAGAAAAATAAATGTTGACACCAACAATTTTAACATGGAAATCCCAAAGGGGAAAAACCACGGGACCTAGTCTAAAAATAAAGATCCACTAAAAAATGAGAGTACAATGTAGATACTCTCAAAGATGAGTAGGATCTCAAAAATAATACTCAAATAGAATAGCGGATCAATGGAAAAAAATCAAATGCAGTCTGAAACTGTCACAACCCCCTCCCCCACAAGGTGTAACCCTCCTAGGCCGACAATGTGAGAAGAGAGATAATGACCCCCAAGTCCCGCCTCCAGTAGGCCCTGGGTTGGCGATTAACACTGACGGTGTAGTATACACCCAAATGGGAGGCATTACCCTCTAAGAGAACACATGCGAAAGAGATAGATAAGATAGACACCAACCAACTCCAACTCAGACAACAATATAAAAGAAAACCCAATTACACGTATGTAATGTCATGAAAAAACTACTACAACTGAAGGGAAAAACTAAAAGTACCAAAGGAAAGTAAAAACAGCAGCAACCACAAGCCCGAACAGCTCCTGCAACCCCAAGCTAGTAGAAACCAGCCTGATCTCCAACCTACTCCAAGTGACCTGAAAAACAGCTTATATATACATAGGGTGAGTATAACAGTATACTCGGTAGGATCCTCCCCGGAGCCTCTCGTGAAAAAGTAAAGAAATCATGTTAAAGCACAGTGAACAACAAGTGAAACCAACTCGTCACCTAAACAGGTATACTAAGTTTCCAGCCTCACCATGGCTACTCTCACCAAGTATCACATACAAAGAGTATATAATATAATAAAGAATATCAAGGGTACCCCGCTACTACTTCCCCACTAGTTTGCCTCTTTGCCCCAACGTCGCACGTCCTAAGCCATCCCTCTCCAAAAAGGCTTGCCCACAGACACCTGGGCGAAGCACCACAACATGCACCTCGTGCAAGAAAACCACCACGTCCACATAAGCAAAGTAACCAGGTAGTTTTTGGGAGCCACCACAGATCGCATAATGTGTATCATACGTCGGGTATTATACCTCAATCTATTACAGCTTATACACTGAGTAAGGATCCTCAAGCCATCATATCCTATTCACATTACACCTATAGTAGTCCATAGGAAACTATATCCAGAATATATGTGTGTGAATAACCATAAGCCATTACAGCCCGCTACACACATATATGGGGAAAACTAATTGTTGTTCCTACCAGCACAAGTAACTACCAAGAGAAGAGAGCGGGTCCAAAGGGGGTAGTTAGTCATCCATCCTCCCACCGGAATGTTGGGGAAAACACCCCCCAGGGCTCAGAATCCTCAGGGTGTCAGTTTCCCTTACTGACAGGGTGGAGTAGTGTATAGAAACAGAAAAAGTGCAGAATATATATAGCTCACAACCACACTATGAGCATAACCTAGTCTTAGACTCAACTACAGCTAACGTCTCTCGGACTCCTAACTACCACTTTTAAGACTAGGTATCCTATAAGCACACTACCATTTAAAGAGTTTTATTACATTAATTCATTCCTTTTTTATCAGTTGCACTTTACGTTAATCAATTCCTTAAACATTAATTAACCATTAATAATTTCCACATTATATTTCAATAACATCACTCCCAAAGTTCATTGTTCCATTAAAATTTCAACCACGACATTGCATCCCAGCAAGCTTCAACCCCAAGGGTGAACATCATTTATTCAATCATTTATTAACATCATTACTTTCCCATATTCCCGGGCATTCTAGAAAAAAACATTCTAAGCTATTAAACATAAGGGGGCACAACACGGTGAGTGGATGAACTACCCGTCGAGTCTTTGCTGCCTATAGCAAGAGTATAGACTCATCCTCCCTCAAGAAGATAAACATGGAAAGCACGTGGCATACCTCGCGCATCTTCGCCCCTTTTTTCAAGGAGGGTAAGCAAACCAGCTTCCTTGAACAGTGGGGAAAGTAAAGCAGATAAACAACCAACAAGAAACAACAAGCATCCAAACATTCACATCCAACCCGTTCCATCATCTCTGGTGCCCTCCTTGACACCCACATGCATAAACATATGCATCTCACCACTCTAAGCGTCAACTGCTGCCACAACCAATAGGCCTCTCTGCCCCCACATATCACAATACAAGCAGCAGGAAAAAAAAACATCATATCAATTGGACTCTTGGCCCTTAAACAAGGAATCCAACCTTCAAACACAATGAGCTCTCACAGCTCCAAGCATAAGGCTCTTGGCCTTTACAAGCAAGAGGATAACTCAGAACCCTATGAGGAATTATCTTTTTATCAAACATCCAGTTCTTTAATCCATCTAAAATTAACCAATTTATTATTTTTAGGTTCCAATTATGGGTAGCCTAAACAACAAGCTATCATAAATTGATTAAAGATGCTTACTGCATCAATTTGATTAACATCAAATTACAACAACAACAACAACAACCGGATTCATTTACATGCCTCTTTATCTTTATCCAAACAATTATCAATTAATTCCAGCTTTACGTTCTTTACCAATTTCCATCAAGAACAAAAATCTAAACAAAGAAAACATATATATCACACTATCTAGAAAAACATGAGGCAATAACATACGATCAATATCAATTTATTTATCCGGCTCAAATATTTATTATGTCAATTCCATTGTGATCCAGTGGGCTAAAACATGTTAACTCTACAGTTTCACATAAAAGAAAAGAGAAGCAACGAATCCCCTACTTCAGAAGGTTTTTTATGCTCTTTGAACAAACTAACAAAACAGATCGTGATCACCTATCTTGGAGGATTTCATCCACCCGAGGATGCAGAGACACCACCACACCAGCCAACACCCAAGAAAATTCCATTAGGAACATGGAGATAACATTACATAAAAAGGTAAAGGAGAAAAATAAGGATATGAACCCAAAAAAATGACGATAGATCATACCTTATATCGAAGATTGATCAATACTGCTTGGTTGCACCAAAAACAGAGGGTGCACTTACAGCAAGAAGAAATTCAAGGGGAGCCAATCCAAGGAGGAATGTTTGATCGCACAACTCCTACGGGAAGGAAGGAAAGGTTCGAGCGTCTCGCACCAAAGAACAAGGAGGAAGAAAAGGGTAGGAAGATATATCATCCCTTTAGAAGATTTAATGGAGCAGCAGTTTAAGATACACTGGATTTTCCATTAAAAGCGTATCGCATTAAACCACATGGTTTGACCATGTAAAAATCATTATGATCCTTAGGAAAATTAATATAGGAGTTATGGGATTTGATTCGGCCTTAAATCCCTTAAAACAAGGCCTTAAATGCATTTTACGTCAAAGGAAACGTCAAAGGGGCGAACTGTAGGAAGCTGGAAATACTGTTCATGAACTATAAATTTGGCAAAGGAAAAAAGGCTGCTATTCTGGAAACATTGTTCATGGAATGTCTCACCGATGGGAAACATTGTTCACATCGGTCTACCGTTCGGTCTACCGTTGGAACTGTTCACATCGGTCTATCGTTGGACTGTTCACATCGGTCTACCATTGGAGCTGTTCACATCGGTCTCACTGGTGGGACTGTTCACATCGGTCTACCGTTGGAACTATTCACATAGGCCTACCGGTGGCACTGTTCACATCGGTCTACCGTTGGAACTATTCACATCGGTTTCACCGATGGGACTGTTCACATCAGTCTACCATTGGCACTGTTCACATCGGTCTATCGTTGGCACTGTTCACATCGGTCTACCGTTGGCACTGTTCACATCGGTCTACTGTTGGAACTGTTCACATCGGTCTCACCGGTGGGACTGCTCACGTCGATCTACCGTTGGAACTATTCACATCGGTCTACCGGTGGAACTGTTCACATCGGTCTACCATTGGAATTGTTCACAGCGGTCTCACCGGTGGAACTGTTCACACTGGTCTCATCGGTGGAACTATTCACACTGGTCTCACTGATGGAACTGTTCATAGAGTTTGAATTTGGAAAAGTGTTGGGGATAAGTCACCTTGACCTCCCAAAACACCTCAAACACAAGATTTCTATAGAGGAATGGACCAGAGAGGTTCGGGCCATTACATCAGATACCTCTCAAAACATTCTCGTCCTCGAGAATTCAAAACCCACCAAAAGGTAAACAGAAATGAGGTTCGAACAACCACCCATCGAGCTATCTCTCAAAATAGAGCAAGCCACAAGAAGTAACCAAAGAAATCCATCTCATAAACACAAAAGGTCTATAACCACAAAGCGGGCATATTTTTTATTTATTTTTTATTTTTTTATTATTATTATTTTTACATGAAAAGAGTTAAACATCAAACAACTTGGGGTACTGAGCACGTATCTGCAACTCACGTTCCCAGGTACTCTCCTCCACGCCACTGTGTCGCCACAAGACACGAACCAAGGGGATAGAACGCCCGCACAACACCTTCTCTTTACGGTCTTGAATCTCCGCAGGTCGCTCCTCGAAGGTCACATCATCATCAACATCGATCTCTCCCCAATCAATGACGTGAGAGTCATCATGAAGATAACGACGGAGCTATGACACGTGAAAGACATCATATATCCGGCTCATCTGTGGGGGAAGTGGTACTTGATACGCCACAGCTCCAACACGATCCAACACCTCGAAAGGCCCAACAAACCGGGAAGAAAGCTTACTCCCACGACCAAACCTTCTCTTCCCATGATAGGGAGTCACCTTCAGAAACACGTGATCCCCAAACTCGATCCCAAACTCGATCTCTCGTCGATGGAGTAATGCTACAAGCTCTTCTAGAAAAACATCAGAGTACACTTCTACGACCCTAAGAAACGTCAACTGCTGAATCTCTGAAGAACTCAACATCAACTCAGCCATCATGGATGATAAGGACGGAACAAGCCTCTGACCCATCCAAGTGTCTCACTCGCCAACAAACACTGTTGGCTCTCCATATGCATCGAAGAACACCACCTACCTCCAAGTGACCTGAGAAACATTTTATATATACAGAGGGTGAGTATAACAGTATACTCAGTAGGATCCTCCCCAGAGCCTCTCATGCAAAAGTAAAGAAAGCATGTTAAATCATAGTGAACAACAAGTGAAACTAACTCGTCACCTAAACAGGTACACTAAGTTCTCAGCCTCACCATGGATACTCTCACCAAGTATCGCATACAAGAGTATATAATATAATAAAGAATATCAAGGGTATTCTGCTACTACTTCCCCACTGGTTTGCCGCTTTTCCCCAATGTCGCACGTCCTAAGCCATCTCTCTCCAAAAAGGCTTGCCCGCAGACACCTGGGCGAAGCACCACAACATGCACCTCGTGCAAGAAAACCACCACGTCCACATAAGAAAAGTAACCAAGTAGTTTCTGAGAGCCACCACAGCTCTCATAATGTGTATCATACGTCGGGTATTATACCTCAATCCATTACAACCCATACACCGAGTAATGATCCTCAAGCCATCATAGCCTATATACATTACACCTATAGTAGTCCATAGGAAAATATATCCAGAATATATGTGTATAAATAACCACAAGTCATTACATCCCTCTACACACATATATGGGGAAAACTAACCGTTGTTCCTTACGTCACAAGTAACTACCAAGAGAAGAGAGCGGGGCCAAAGGGGGTAGTCAGCCATCCATCCTCCGACCGGAATGTTGGGGAAAACACCCCCCCCCCCCAGGGCTCAGAATCCCCGGGGTGTCATTTTCCCTAACTGATGGGGTGGAGTAGCGTATAGAAACACAAAAAAAGTACAAAATATACTATATCTCACAACCACACTATGGGTATAACCTAGTCTTAGACTCAACTGCAGCTAACGTCTCTCGGACTCCCGACTTCCACTTCTAAGACTAGGTATCCTATAAGCACACAACCATTTAAAGAGATTTATTACATTACTTCATTCCCTTTTTATCAGTTGCACTTTACGTTAATTAATTCCTTAAACATTAATTAACCATTAATAATTTCCACATTATATTTCATTAGCATCACACCCAATGTTCATTGTTCCATTAAAATTTCAACCAAAACATTGCATCCCAGAAAGCTTCAACCCCATGGGTTAACATCATTTATTCAATCATTTATTAACATCATTACTTTCCCATATTCCATGGCATTCTAGAAAAAAACATTATAAGCTACTAAACACAATGGGGCACAACACGGTGAGTAGATAAACTACCCGTTGAGTCTTTGCCGCCTATAGCAAGAGCGTAGACCCATCCTCCCTTAAGAAGCTAAACATGGAAAGCACGTGGCATACCCCACGCGTCTTCACCCCTTTTTGGAAGAAGGGTAAGCAAACCAGCTGCCTAGAGCAGTGAGGATAGTAAAGCAGATAAACAACCAACAAGAAATATCAAGCATCCAAACATTCACATCCAACTCGTTCCGTCATCTCCGGTGTCCTCCCCAACACCCACATGCATAAACCGATGCATCTCGCCACTCTAGGCGTCAACTGTTGCCACAACCAATAGGCCTCCCTACCCCCACATATCACAACACAAGCAGAAGGAAAACAAACATCAATTAATTGGGCTCTTGGCCCTTAAACAAGTCATCCAACCTTCAAACACAATGAGCTCTCACAACTCCAAGCATAAGGCTTTTGGCCTTTACAAGCAAGAGGGTAACTCCGAACCCTACGAGGAATTATCTTTTTATCAAACAGCCAGTTCTTTAATCCATCTAGAATTAACTGATTTATTGTTTTTAGGCTCCAATTATGGGTAACATAAATAGAAAGCTATCACAAATTGATTAAAGATGCTTACTGCATCAATTTGATTAACATAAAATTACAATAACAATGACGACGATGACCAGATTCATTTACATGACTCTTTATCTTTAGCAAAACAATTATCAATTTTTCGACTTTACGTTATTTACCAATTTCCATCAAGAACGAAAAGCTAAACAAAGCAAACATATATATCACACTATCTAACAAAACAAGATGCAATAACATACGATCGATATCAATTTATATATTTGGTTCAAATATTTACTATGTCAATTCCATTGTGATCCAATGGGATAAAACATGATAAATCTACAGTTACACGTAAAAGAAAAGAGAATCAATGAATCCCCTACTTCAAAAGGTTTTCGATGCTCTTTGAACAAACTAAAAAAATAGATCACGATCACCTATCTTGGAGGACTGCATCCACCCGAGGATGTAGAGACACCACCACACCAGCCAACACCCAAGAAAAGTCCATTAGGAACATGGAGATAACATTCCATAAAAAGGGAAAGAAGAAACATAAGGATATGAATCCAAAACAAAGATGATAGATAATACCTTATATCGAAGATTGATCAATACTGCTTGGTTGCACCAAAAACAGAGTGTGCACTTGCAGCAAAAAGAAATTCGAGGGGAGCCAATCCAAGGAGGAATGTTTGATCGCATAACTTCTACGGGAAGGAAGGAAAGGTTCGAGCATATCACACCAGAGAACGAGGAGGAAGAAGAAGGGAGGAAGATATATCGTCCCTTTAGAATATTTAATGGAGCAGCAGTTTAAGATACACTGGATTTTCCATTAAAAGTGGATCGCATTAATCCACGCAGTTTGACCAAGTAAAAATCATCCCGAGCCTTAGGAAAATTAATATAGGAGTTATGAGATTTTATTCGGCCTTAAATCCCTTAAAACAAGGCCTTAAATGCATTTTACGTCAAAGGAAACGTCAAAGGGGCAAAACTGTAGGAAGTTGGAAACACTGTTCATGAACTAGAAATTTGGAAAAGGAGAAAAGGTCGTTGTTGGAAGGTTGGTGTTGGAATGATGTTGTTCTGGAAACATTGTTCATAGAATGTCTCACTGATGGGAAACACTATTCAAATCGGTCTACTATTAGAACTGTTCACATCGGTCTACCGTTGGAACTATTCACATCGGTCTACCGTTGGAACTGTTCACATGGGTCTCACCGGTGGGACTGTTCACATTGGTCTACCGTTGGAACTGTTCACATCGGTCTAGCGGTGTCACTGTTCACATCGGTCTACCGTTGGAAATGTTCACATCGGTCTCACCGGTCAGACTGTTCACATCGGTCTACCGTTGGCAATGTTCACATCGGTCTACCGGTGGAACTGTTCACATCAGTCTCACTGGTGGGACTGTTCACATTGTTCTACCGTTGGAACTGTTCACATCGGTCTACCGGTGGAACTGTTCACATCGGTCTACCGGTGGAACTGTTCACATCGGTCTACCGGTGGAACTATTCACATCGATCTACTGTTGGAACTGCTCACAGCGGTCTCACCGGTGGAAGTGTTCACACCGGTCTCACCGGTGGAACTGTTCACACTGGTCTCACCGATGGAACTATTCACAGAGTTGGAATTTGGAAAAGTGTTGGGGATAAGTCGCCTTGACCTCCCAGAACACCTCAAACACTAGATTTCTGCAGAGGAATGGACTAGAGAGGTCCGAGCCATTACAGAAACGAAGAACGCATTCTGATAAAGAAACTCAAATATATATGACCATGAAGAGCGGATGTTCATTGTTCGAATAAAATGTGCAGATGAAAAACACCAAGATCGAATCAAGAAACACCACAAATGAAAGCCGATCAGATCTGAAGGAATTAACGAGTTGCAAATCTGAAAACTACAGGGTGAAACCCTGACCGCACTGCACCTGGAAGTGGAGACTGTCGCACATCTTGACTCTCCAAAAAACACACCTCACAAAATTCTGCCATCGAGAAGTCTGTAACTCCCACTTATATCACATATATCTTTTTTCCCTTTTTATTTTAAAAAGTCATGTGTCGGGGGACGAAGGAGAGGAGGCGCCCCAACATTTGTGGCTTCTGCATTTGCCTTGAATTCCTACATCTTCCATTACGAGACAATTTCCACAACTGCAAACCGCTTTCCATGGTTGCGATAAGAGTTTATGTTATGTTGGTTTCAAAATTGTCGATGAAGAACTTCTCTCTTCAAGTATCTCTCTCTCTAGAAATCTCTCAACTAGAGCACCAATCGATAGGTATTGAAGTGCAAGAGAGTAAAACAATATAATCTATTTATTTCCTGCAGTAACAGTAAGAGGAAAATTATAGAAAACAATAGAAAATGGAAGAAGTAGAAGAAGAAGAAGTGGGTGAAGATAGAGAAGGAATCTCGTGTGATGTTGCGCCTAGGCCGAGGTCTAACCCTCCTGTTGATTCCTCCTACCCTTAGCCTCCCTTTATTATCCACACCTAACCACAATATCCCTAACAACTTAAATCAAGCCCCAGTAAAATTTATAACACTGAGCATGATAATAATGAATTATTCCTCACTTCCCTTATGTGACATCAATAAGAAAAACCCTCCAACCCCATATTCTCTTGCGTGACAAACACCTCCCACCACACTCCAGCCTTGGCCTGTGCATGGCCAGCCCTGCAGCAGCTGGCCTACCCATAACCGACTCAGTTTCACGTTCCTTATTGTCGCACTTGAGGAGACATGAACCAAAGACCTCCCTCCACCACCATAGGGGCACAACCACTAGCATGCGCCCGAAGGGGCTCATGTAGCATAATAATAATAATAATTATTATTATTATTATTATTATTATTATTATTTTACCTAATTTATAAACCTACTTTTATTATTATTATTATTAGAGATGGGGGAGGATATTTTTGGATTTTGATATTTTTTATACGGACATTTTTGTTCAAAATTTTCATTTCTTTAAGACTACCTTTTCCACCCAATTAGAAGGGAATTTATATTTTATCAGACATAGAATTTATGATTTCCTGAATCATTTTTTCCTGATCCCTATTTCCCCCGCATCAAACAGAGACTATAGTAATGTTAATTTGACAATCTTGGATACACACCCTGTCATCACTACATGAATTTTATAAGATTTTTATGCACCCTTCAATGAAGTGTCTATCTGGGTGTGTCAAAATAATATTATTTCATCAAAAAACAAAAACTAAATGCATTTCTTTTAAACTCTAAAATGATAACAAAAATAACAATGATATATGTTATCTGAAAAAAAAAATAACATCACATTTAGTTGATTTGTGTGATTTGTTTAAGATTTTTTTAACTAAAACACTTCTTTTTCCAAAAAAATAAAACACTTGTCAAAAAGTTAGCTCATTTTTTTAAGTTTTTTTTAAAATGCATAATTTGAAAAAAAACACTTCAAAAACCAAATTTGAAATTGAAAGTGATAATTCTTTTTCTTGAATTATAATATTAATAAAAAACAACTTAACGTTTTTCTAAAATCACTTTTTAAAAATTATTTCTTTACCTATTTCAAAACCACTTATTTTTTTCAAGTAGAAACAGATAGACTTTTTATTGTATATACAATAATTACAACTGGTTAAGGAACATGAGAAACACTATGAAAAAACCCACACATTTTTTTAGTAAAAATGAGTAACTCATATATTAAGAGATCGAAGATTAGGTAAAACAAAAAAAGACAACCAACTGAAGAACAGGTCCAACCAGACATGTAGGTCATTCGAGAGGCCTCGAATAGATAAATGATGAGCCACCATATTACCCTCCCTTTTGGTAAAGGATAAGGAGCAAGTCAAAAAGCGATGTTGAAGTGACTGGATCTTCGAGATAAAAAAATACAAAAGGCTGAAGGCCAGCCTCTGGAGCATAGATAGCATGGATAATAGTAAGACAATCCGATTCCAAAGTGATGGATTCTCATACATGTTCCATGGCGAATTCCACGCCAAGGACAATTTATTGGGCTTCAGTGACTGCGGGTAAGAGCGATGCCAAGAAGGAAGAGTGAAAGGTCGCAACGATCAGCCCATGAGAGTCTCGGGCGATGGCCCCGAAACATGTGATGCCTTTGTCTGAAGGTGATGTGTCCACGTTATTTTTCAGTGTGCCACTAATGGGGGGTTTCCAAGTACAGGGATCCTTCTTGAAAAGAGGGTATTCAAACATATTCTCATTGTGGTTCCACGCTGATAACCAGTGGGATGCGTTCTCAACCCAAAAGGTGCATGGATTGGAGACCTAGTTAAAGAGGATGTTGTTTCTCCTCACCCAAATGATCCAAGCCATTGTGTAATGGGAGGACGGGTCCTTGGCGGCGAGGTGCAAAGACCATTTTGCGAGAAGAGTCGCGAGATCGAGAGCCATATCTAGGAGGATGTCAGCATGAGGGTTGAAGGTGCGCCACACGTTCCTTGCTCCGGGGGAATGGGCAATGGCGTGCATGGGAGATTCAGGCATGGACACGCAGATAGGACATGTTGGGTTGTTTGATGCATGGCGAGAGGCAAGGAACCCCAGAGAAGAAAGGATCCCGGTGCAGACTTGTCACTAGAAATAGCGAGCCTTAAGAGGAATACGTAAGTGCCATATAGTTTCCCAGAGAGCCCTCGCCTCCAGATTCAGAGTGGTTGAAGAAAGAGTGTACTCAGATTTGATAGTATAAGTACCAAAGTTTTCCCCACTCCAGCATAAACCATCAGGACCCAGATCCCTAGCGATTGGGATATGAAGAATGATTTTTCTATCCCTTTCGTTGAACCAGGAGGAGATTTTCTCAGGGAACCACATGCTTCCCTCCTCATTAAAAAGGAAGAGAACCTTTGCATCTTCAAGACCTTCAGGGGAGGGGGTGTTGTGAGCCCATTTCCATCAACCAGTCATGGTTCCATCCAAATATTAACGGAGGAACCATTTCCAATTCTCCAGTAAAGTCCCCTCAGGAGGGTCGTGCGTGATCCCCATAGGCTACGCCAGAGGAAACTGGGGTGAGGACCTAAAGGAGCGCTGCAGAAATCAGCATATGGGAAGTATTTAGCCTAGATAACCTTTGCGCAGAGAGAGTGAGGTTGTTGAATGAATCTCCATCCTTGTTTGGCAAGAAGTGCATCATTGAATAAGGGTAGGTCCCTAAACCCCATTCCCCCAAGAGGCTTGGGTTTGCAGAGTTTATCCCAAGCGATCTAGTGAGCCTTGTACTTTCTGTCACGAACCAACCCGGGTCGACCCTGAACCGGTCACCCGAGTCAACCCGCGACAAGGCCTGAGAGGCGTTCCCGATCCTCCTGGGATGGCGACAAGTGCCAAGGGCATCAACAGAGTGCCGATGGGAACGATTTCTCCTAATATAAATAAACAGAAGCAGCAGAAAGAGAAAAATAATAATAATAAAGCAACCCAAAAATAAATGAACTGAACAAAACAATTAAGTAAGAACTGAAAAAGAAAAACTAACTGGACCTGAAGACCACTAAACTCCATGTGACCCCATGGGTCACTCTCTGATCCCAAGACTCAACATCGCCCACGGCGATCGAGATCAAACTGAAACCTGCACCTGAGACTAAGAAAAAGAATAAAGTATAGGCGTGAGTATTTAAACTCAGTAGGTGTGCCCAAGTAATCCATTTCCAAATACATTTCCTTTAAACAAAAGGATCGTCAATTTCAGGTTTGAACTACAATATATAAAAGTAAGGCTTTCTACATGATACTCAAAAGCAAAGTACGAGTCATTGCCATTATTCTTTTCTCAAAACTCAAATCAATCTTTTAGTGAGACATTCGCATTTTCAAAGGGAAAGTGTTGTTTATATTTTCAGATTTGTACAAAGAGGATTAAACACTTTCATTTGAAAACCATTTTTAGAAACCTAATCAAAAACAGTTTACCACTTTCCAAGGAAAACAATATACAAAAAAGCACAAAAGAAATCACACGGCAAGGGCAATGTAGGTATACATATAAGCATCATAATCACTACTGCAAGCAACAAAAACCGAGTAGACATAGGTGAACCCATAAGATCGAGAATAATCTAGAAGACACCAATACATGAGACCTCATCCTCATTGACATGTCACACACGATGAAATCAAAACGCCCAATACGCTCGACCATCCTTTCTCAGGCAGGCCGAGGTAAAAATCCCATAGTAATAAACCCAATATATCCACCTATTATGGGCCACTGGTCAGTACCATAACCTACCAGTGCAGCAATCATTCTCAGAATATTCTCTCAATATGTCAGGTTCTCATGACTCTTGTATTTAGAAAGGAGGTGGGACTACCGATGCCATCCGAGCATCCAATCACAGTATATATATAATAATAAAGCACAACAGGCAACACCCCGAGTCACCCCAAGGAATATGTCCCTCACTTTTCTACCATTGATCACAGGGAAGTCCTACACAGCGGACCCCCATAACATATAACTCAACCAAAGCAAAGGGACCACATTCGAGGATATTTATCTTGAGATAACTAGTTTTACAAAAGTTCCAACCGGATCTCACATGATTTTCACATGCCAAACCATTTCTTAAGAATCACACACACACCACTTTGAAAACCAGAAATACACTTCAAAACCCATTTAAGAAACCCAAACCAGAATTTTAAATCTAAAACATGTTCACAAAGGCCAAAGGGTCATTTCATCAGGAAATTAATGTGAAAACACAATCAAACCATTTATTACAACACATTACAAGGAATAACCACTCCAATTCATGACAGACAATTTACTAACAGTTCTATATCAATAATTAATATTAAAACTAGGTGCGAAAAGCAAGAAATAAACGATTCTTAAATTTAAAGGAAAATGCATAGGGAAACCTACCTCAAAAAGGGAGCGGACCAAGACGAACAACTCGGCATCGGATGCCTTTGACTAATACTGGCCCGCAATTGCGCACACATACACCCCTATATATATATATACCCCTTAATCCAATACACATATTCCCCGCACCATGAGGGAATATGTGCAAGGAGGATTTATATATATATAGGTATACGTACCTATGTATGTGTGTACAACCCTTCAAGAAGACCCCGAACAATCTAATTAACCCCAAAGAGAATCGAAGATTACCAAAAACTCTAAATAAAATTGAAACAAAAAAAGGGTGGAAGCAATCAACCAAAGTTATGGGCCAAGCCCCCTTGTAAAACTTAACATAAACCAAGACCATTTGAAAACATGACTCGCCATTCAAAACCATCTACAATTGATATTGAAAAATACAAATTAAGTTCACATGTCAAATATTTCATTTTCCTTCAAAAACTATTTCCAAAATCATCTGCACCTTAAGTGCCCTTAAAACAAGGTTCGCGCCCACCAAACAACCCTAAAAAACATTCTCATGAAACGCCACACCAAGACACTCACACAAAACATAACCAATTTTCGATACAAAATCTGAACCCAATACACGAGCATGTCAAACCCTTCAAAAATGTATTTCACATGACTCAAACAATATAATAAATCATTTACACATTTTATAAAAACCCTTTCAAGAACAAAAACAAGATTTTACACCTAAAGTACACACACTTTCCCAACCAATTCCCTAGAAATCCCTTTTTTAATAATTAAACAAATCTAAAATTCATACGTAAAAATACACGATAAGGCATACATGCCAAAACTACTCCCTTCTTCAATAAAAACTCATTTTGAACCAAAACGCACCTCAAGTGTCATTGAAAATATAATTTGCACATTGCAAATAAGGCATAAAACACTTTTCAAGAAACATTACAATACAATATCACAACACATAGTTTTTTTATTTTGTAAAAACTCATTTCCAACCCATAAACATGTTAAAACCCTACCAATTCACATTTCGCACTACCCAAATAACATTTATAACACATTAAAATTAACTAAACAATTAACAGGGTAAAAGAAATCAACCTAAAACAACGAGGGATGAACCGGAATGAACCGAGATGCTTCGCCTTCGACGGCGAACACCGAAATCCACATGAGGAAGACCCTCAAGGCCCGTCACACACCCTATAAATGGAAGAAAACACAAAAACTCGATCAACCCGTGACCTAGGGTTCGGCCGAGACAAAAATCGAAGGAGTTACCTGCCAATGGGGCGTCGGCGAGGTCGCACAAGGGAGAGGAGGCCACCGGAGGGAGAAGGCTGTGGAGAGGGAGGCTCACCGGGAGGAGGAAATGAGGGCGGAGGTCCGAGAGGGGCGGGGGTCGTCGCGCGACTGGAGGAAGGGGAGGGGGGGTTCGGCGTCGCGAGGCAAGGGGAAAGGGTGAGGCCACAAGGTAATGGAGGGGGGTAGTTTAGGTTTTCATTTTTTTTTTGTTATTTAATTAATTATATTTTAATTTTAATTCAATTGTTTTGATTTAAAAAAATAAAATAAAATAAAAAGAAAGAAACTCAAAATGAATAAAATTAAAATGGAAACTCAAAAATAAATAAAATAACCGCGAAGTGTCGGGTCGGGGTGTGACACTTTCCATCATTGAGACCCCACAAAAAATTTGCGAAGCGAGAATGGAGTTGATCGATGATGAACCCTGGGGAGCTTGAAGAGCGTCATAAAATAGGAGGGAATGGATTGGGTGACTGATTTAATGAAAAATTCTTTGCCTGATTTGGAGACTCTTTTGAAACTCCAACCTTGTATTTTTTTTATCCACCCTCTCCAAGATGCCAAAGAAAACTTCTTTTTTGGATCGACTGAAGACCGTAGGAAGCTCAAGGTACTTATGGTGTTGATTAACCATTTGGAAGCCAGACGCCTGTTGGAGCTCAACCTTTCTAATTGGGGGCACGCCTGCGCTAAAAGAGACTTCTGATTTCAATGGGGTTGACAGCTTTCCCAGAAGTGTTCTCATAGAGGCGAATAAGAAGGTTAATACACTCACACTCTTCCAATGTTGCCCTAGAGAAAAGGAGACAATCATCGGCAAAGAAGAGATGGGAAATGGGAGTCCCCCGACGACATGTCTTCTCTTCATGAACTAATTTATCCTTAGCTGATACTGAAATGAGATTGGAGAAAATGTCACCCATTAAAATGAACAGAGAAGGGGAAAGGCGGTCTCCCTGGCGAAGTCCCTTGGAGGGTGAGAATATCCATTAAAGTCATCCATTAATGTGGATCTTGAACGAGACGGAGGTCACACATTTCATAATGATGTCAACCCATCTTAGGCAGAAGCCCATTTTGCTCAGGACGAACTGGATGAACGATCATTCCATTATATCAAAAGCTTTAGTCACGTCCATCTTCTAAGCCATGATGCCACGTTTGACTGTATTGAGGGTATTCATAGAGTGAAAAGTTTCATGGGCAATAATTGTGTTGTCAGAGATAAATCTGCTCGGAGAAAAGGCACTTTGGTTTTCTGAAACAATGGAAGGAAGAAAGGCGTGAAGACGGTTGACCAGGAGCTTGGAGAAAATTTTATAGGTGACATTGCATAGGCTGATGGGACGGAATCTGGAAACTCGATAGGGTTTCTGGGTTTTAGGGATGAGAGTGGTGAGGGTTTTGTTGATGGAGGTGAAGTCGGTCTTCCCATGCCAAAGGTCCTTTATCAGGCTCGACACATCAGGCCCCACAAATGTGCCAGAAGTTTTTAAAGAAAATGGTGTGGAATCCATTTGGGCCTGGGGATTTGGTGAAGTGGATTTGTTTGAGTGTGAAAAGGATTTCCTCATTAGTAATATCCTGGGTGAGCTTATTGTTCATAGCCTCAGAAACAATAGGCATAATACAGGATGCGACCTCAGTGGGGATGGAGGGCTCATCATCCATGTAGAGATCCTAAAAAACAAAGGACAATGTCACGGATCTCCTCTTCTTCCGAGACTGTTATTATGTCCGATGAGGTAAGACATGAAATAAGGTTTTGCGCTGCCTTCCAGAAGCTTTCTAGTGGAAATAATATGTATTTAAATCCACTTCTTTGATGTGAATGTCACAAGCACACATATACCAGTAGCTTTCTTTTCTTCTGAGGGTTTCATTGAGTTCAGCCTCAAGCGTTGTAATTCTGGAAATGATCATGGATGATGGTGGGAGAGAGTGGAGCTTGGAGAGACTTTTTTCAATGGTGTCACATTGGCGATCTGGTTGTTGGAACCGCCTGCCACTCCATTTTTTGAGGTTATACGCGACTTGGTGAATTTTAGCATGAACGTCGGGTCCACTTGCAGTCCATCATGCTTTAATCACTTCTTCACGACCCCTTTCCCCCCGTCCAGGAGCTTTTAAAAATAAAAGGTCTTTCATGTCTCGAATTGGCGAGGACTGAATTAAGGTGAATGAGAATCAGACAGTGGTCTGACATGGCAGGGGTGAGGTGGGAGACCTGAAAGAGGTTGAAGGTGGTGAGCCGATCAGAAGATGCCAAGAATCTATCGAGTCTCTCCTCGATGCGGGTTTCTCTGAGCGGCCTCAGTACCACGTAAAGGGGTTTCCCGTATGGCCTAAGTCAGTAAGACATGTGCGTTGAGTCGCATGGAAGAAGTCTCTCATATGGGTAGAGGGTCTGGTGGCACCCCCTCTCTTTTCACTTTGGAACATGATCTCATTAAAATCTCCTCCCATGAGGAGAGGTAATGAGATGTCGTTCCTAATTGTTTTAAGGAGGTCCCACGACTTCCATTTATCATTTTGTGAGGGTCGGTCATAGAAGCCAACAAAGGACCAAACAAGCATGTCGGGTTGATGGACAGAGGCATCAATATGGTTCGGTGAGAAGTTCTTAATTCTGATGTCCACTTCCTCCTTCCAGAGGAGGCAGAGGCCGCCGACATGGCCTTGGCGCAAGACAGGGAAGCGTCCCTCAAAACCCACTTTGGAGGCAATGTTGTGCATGTCCTTGTTTTCAAGCATGGTTTCAGACAAAAAAAAACACACACTAAGATTTCTAATATGTTTTGTCATATGTGCATTTACACAATGTTTCTTGGAAATGTGCAGGGTTAGGATTTCTAATGCACAAGGTTTTCCACCATGCAAGAGAGCATCTCCAACCCAAGGGTACTCCAAATGGATTATGTACAGTAAAATCTTATCCAGCCCGCTACTTCATTTTTTGCGCTAAATTATATATTGTAATTAAAAATGTTTTTTTAATCATATCTAAATTGGCATAAATTTTAAAAAAAAAGTTTGGCGAACCTATAGTACACCACCATAGCTCCCCTCCAAAATAGTGCATGAAATAGCATCGGGTTGGAGTAAAATCCCTACATCATTTTAGCGTTTTCACCCAAAAATAACATGGGTTCACTACCACATATTTGACTTTAGCCAGAGTCACCCTTTATCAATGATAAGAAAAAAACGCTGATAAAAATGTCCCCTTTATCAGTGCTAAAACAACAATTTTTAGCACTGATAAAAGGTATATTTCATTAAAAATAATATATTTATATATTTATATTGATATTGATATAAATATAACAAATATTTTTAAAATATGTTTTCAATAAGACTAAATAGGCATTTACACTAAATATATAAGAAATTTAGTGAAAATAACTTATAAAATAATTAAAAATATTATTAATTAATAACTTGCTAATTATTATCGAATAATATTCATTTAATAGCATTTGGATGACATAAAAATTAAATGAATTAATGAACAATCTAAGATAAGTTGAAAACATGACTTGAACTTCAAATGGTCGTAACTTTTGGTCCGGGTATCCGTTTGGATTTTACCACAAATCAAATCAAAACATGCGATAAATTCTACGCCTTGGTGACCTAGGGGAACCCCAATCACGTTTTTCAAGGCCAAAAAAGCACAGAATACCTCCAAAATTGAGTTTCTAGTCGATGTATCCTAATTTTTCAACATTCGAGGGAATTTTAGGCTCATTTAAGGGGGTCTTATTATCTTTTTTCAGTAGGGATTGAATTTATTCGTAGGGCTTACATTCATATAGATATTATAATTTTGAAATTTTATCATTTTTCACAATGTAGTTTTATTTATAATTAAATATATACACATGTATACATATTTGTATATATTTACACTTAAAAATGTAATTTTATAAATAAATATGTAACCATATTTACATATAAAATATCTTTCTATATATATAAACCATATCTAAATAATAATAATATCCATTTTATTTAAAATAAAAATATATGAATATTTATATACCTATACAATTAATGTATATATAGTGTTTATATTTGTATAAATATATTTGTGTGTGTGTATTGACAAACAAATATATATTTATCTATATATCCTAATATATGTATATAAATATTCATATATAATATATGTAAATAAATATAATTATTTATAATTATATTTATAAACACACGTATATATAAATGTGTGTGTGTGTGTTTATAAACACGCATAAAAAACATATTTTATAGGTATTTAAAAATAATTATACAAATATATATAAATATATGGATAAAAAAATGTAACAAAATATATATAAATAAATAGATATATCATAAAATATAGAACAAAACAATATAGAGGAGTGGTAAAGGTGCAGATCCATGAAGAGTAGATCTCGGGTTCGAAACCCAATAAAGGCGTGCACGCAGGCGAATGAAGCAGGAGGTCCTAGTGCAGTTAAAGGGGCAAGGCTTCAACATTGATAAAAATGGGGTGACAGACCTCTGAATTTTTAATTTGCTGGAAAAAAATCTTTTTAAAAAATTATTATTTTTGACTTTTATCATCATTTTTTTTAATGGTGATAAAAGATCCTTTCTAGCAACGATTTTTTTAGTGCTAATAAAAGAGATCATCTTTTACCAACGTTGAAGACAACAACATTTTTTTAGCGCTGTTAAAACCCTTTTTGCGCTTTGTTAAAGGGTCGATGTGCAGTAGTGGTTGGAGATGATCTCATCCTGCATAGATTATTTATACCAAAGATGGTGCATGTATGATAAAATAGAGGGGCTAACCTTATTAAAGGGGCGGGGGAGCTTCAAGTGGTGATAAAAGTGAGGTGATAGACCTCTGAATTTTTAATCTGTAGAAAAAAAATCTTTTTAATTTTTTTTTTTTTTTTTTTGACTTTTATCAGCGTTTTTTTTAGCGGTGATAAAAATTCTCTTCTATCAGCGTTTTTTTTTTTAATGGTGATAAAAGACTCTTTTACCGGCGTTGAGGACATCAACATTTTTTTAGCACTGTCAAAGCCATTTTTGCGTGATGTTAAAGGGTCAATGTGTAATAGTGGTTGGAAATGATCTCATCGTGCATAGATTATTTATACAAAAGATGGTTGCATATATGATAGAATAAACTACAAATACAATTACATGAACTGAATTTATCATCCCATTGAATTCAATGCAATACCACAAATACTAACCTTGCATTTGACAACATTTGTTGAAAACAGTTTATATCGCTTACACAGGTGTTTCTCAGAAAGTGGTCTCAAAGATTTATTGGAAAAGTGTTTCATATAAATTATTTAGATGATTTTTTTTAAAATTCAAATATAATCAGTTTTTCATAAACACAACATTTTTTCAAACTAAATCAAACATGAAATTTCATTCAATATAAGATTGATAATATCCGTCACCACGAGATACAAGGAACCAAATTGTAGTAAACTTGCACCCTCACCGACTTACCTCATGACCTACCCCTCACCCCCCAAACCATTACCACCCTGCCACCACTACGGGTGGGGCTTTGAAATCTCATTCAATAATTTAGCAAATAATGTCAACAAAATCGTGATTCTATTTTCACCATTCAAACAAAACATGTCCCTGTATGACTACTTTGTAGCAGGGTCTCAGCTATGATTTATTCGCGGATCGGAGAAAAGTGAGGGGCATAAAACATCGCACGATATATGAAGACAAAAGGGTACTGGAATACGGGCCAGTGAAAGATTCCAAGCATATTACATTTGGGCTCCCATGAGCAAACCTAATTTTAATCAAAATTTTAATTGCCTAATTGCATGCCAATTTATATTGGCAAAAAATCTAATGATTTTAAAATTGCATTTTTGGTCCCAGAACTTTTATTTAATTAATAAATTAATTATGAGATTTAAGATACAAAGATCGGGATATTTAAAGCATATAAATCATATATTTGAAATTTATTTTATTTGTCCCCCTCGGGGTTTTTTTTTTTTCTGGCAATCCAAATCAATGGACCAACAGTGTAACGAGTAATTAATATAAAAATGTTTATTATAAAAACAGAAAAAATAAATTGCATTAAAATAATAAAGATAATTTTGCAAATTACAAAGAAAAGCTTGGTTTATTTCTTTCATTTTATAATAAATTTTAAATGATGGTTGGATGATATCATATCATATCATTTCAAGTTTCATTTTTCTTTTGTGTTTATTCTCGTTTGATTGATGTTTCATTCATTACCATTTAATCCCATATATTGTTATGGACTACAAATAACATTATTTCAAACTTGTGAAAATGATTTAAAACCATTTGAATTATATGAACTATCATAGTTGATGATCGTTTTGGAATGATGGTTCTCGCCGTTCTGGCAAATGGTTTTCTTGAAAGTTGTCATATGTACCGTTTTTTTATATAAACTAAATAGAAAGTAATCAAAAATAATATTTTTTATTCAGTATGAAAAGTAATTGAATATAACTAAAATAATTACATAATAAAAAATAGAATAAAATAATAAAAAATATTAATTATAAGTATTATAATTAGATAATATTATTATTATAGCTATTAAGATACAGTAATAAAATATTAATATGAGATTTAATTCCATTTAGTCCCACTTAGGACAATAAGCCATCCTCATTTGAAGTGATCGGAAGTTTCTCATAGAGGGCCCCTTTCCTTTCCGGTGTACTAAATCATTACTTTTGGTATTTAACAAATATAGTGAGTATTTTGTTAATATACGAAAATTATGAGGAACAAAAATGGTACGTATTTTTACATTCTTTTATCTCACTTTGAATACAGTAAAATAAGAGATTGCCTGACCAACAAATCTCAATAAGTCTGATCTGCCACGTGAAGAAAAATTCCATGCTACCCTTTCCTGAGATTCTTTTATGCAAGATTCATGAGCCAACTGGCAAATACCCCTCCCGCCCGCCCCCTTCATGGGGCTTATAAAGAGGGGGCACATCTTTGATATCGTATCAGCCCATGACTTGAGTTTCTGAGTACAGCCCATGACTAGAGCTTCTTGAGTACGTTGTTCTTTCCTGCTGCTTAGAAAATAGAGACTATTTCTAAGACTCGATAGGGCTTTTAAAGTCGCTCTAGTGCAAACTACCCTGCAAACTTTTCTTAAGCTTGGACCGTAATCTCAAGGGGAGAAATGGGATCTCGCTGTAATGGGTCAGAGTCATGGACGCGAGAGCAGAACGCTGCCTTTGAAAACGCTCTGGCAAGGCATGACCAGAACGCACCTGACCGCTGGCAGAGAATCGCCAGGGAACTTGGCAGAACTGTGGAGGAGGTGGTGAGGCACTACCGGCGACTTGATGAGGATGTCAACCGCATCGAGTCAGGCCAGCTGCCAATCTACGACTACTACTCGAATGGAGGGACTCGCCGAAGAGGAGCATGATGGATGAGGAAAAGTAGAATCGAAATTCCTAAAAAAAAAGTCACCGTTTCCTTTTACACTTGAATTTTTTATTATTTGGCTGCAAGCACAGAATTGCATATGGATTAGGTAATTACACTGCCAGTAGAAATTTGAGGGGCAGCTCGTGAACCTCTAACTCGACTTGACGCTGATCATTTGATCCTGCTCTCTATAGCGTCTGCCCTAATATTTCACCCTTCTATCAGACACGTAGCGCAGAAAGAACCATAATCCTCGAAATGTGAATTCAGTGAACTCGCAAGTTTCTGCTGAATGACATTATCCTTTTTCAATGACTAAAAAGTGTACGGTATTTTTTTTATTGCTTGCAGGACGTGCACTTGAAGAAGACAGAGTGCATAGCGTACTAGCTAAGATGAAGTCCAGCGCCTCGTCCCTGCCTCAAGCTATCACAATAACGCAGCGCAGGAAGGGGTAAATAAAGAATCGTATCAACTGATTCCAGCTCTATTACTCTGTTTCCCTTACCGGAGACTAAGAACTGTGTATCCCGATTCCTCCCGATGGTCTGTATAAATGTTCTCTAAACTAGTGTGGTTTGATAAGTGATCTGTTCGTCAAATATTCTACGTCCTGCCTTAATATTAATTCTACGGAAATCAATTGATCTAGGCATCTTATTTTCGTAAATCGAAACGAGCAGCTTCGAGTTCAAGAAACAGAACTCGTACGGTAAAATAGATGGGGAATAATTAGAAGAAGAAGGTGCAGATTTGATTTGGAAAGTAGGAAACATCAAACCTGAAAATCGATTTCCTGTCAACGAATGATCGCGGCCCTCCGAGAGCAGACATGAAGGAGGAGTGGGGGCTTGAGGAGGATGGGGGCGGGAAAATATCTCGTACGGATCGGCAAGTCATGGAGGATTAGGTCAGGAGATTTGGCGCCAAGACTAATTGGGAACGTCATTAGACAGCCGGTCCACGCAACCGCTTCGGTTCGCAGGGTGGTATTTGTCGACAAATCCATTTTTTAAAATTTATTTATCAGGATATTAGGATAAATTATATAAAAATATATAAAAGACTTTTGTTCCTGTTCGCTGATTAAATTTGTTTAATAATGATTAATGGTTCTCCAGTTACTGAGCTCTTATATTGTTGAATCTTTTACATCAAATACTAAAAAAAAAAACTAAATTTTGTAATTTCAATAAATATTTGATTTTTTTTTTATAAACGTGATATTTGTGAAGAATAAATGTACCCCATATGTCCTCAACAAATTGCATTGTTATAGGACTGATACATCTCATATAGGTTGGCATTTGATCATTTGCATTAATAAAATGTGAGGGAGTTGCAAAATTTTGTTTATATAAAATTAAATTTAAAATTGATCATCTAATGTGGGTAGTTGCCCCCGCGCTCGACTGGGGTGGGGAGGGTGGGGAGGGGATTGGGGCGGAGTCACGGGATCAGGTCTCCGGGCCAACGATTTATCTGTATTTTCTTTGTTCGATTTCACAGGTGTACCCAATTTTTTTTTTAAATATAATGTTGATATTTATTTCATCAAGTTTGGAGCTAGTCTCTTGTAATCCCTCATGTATTTACAATTCTCGACATATATCTCAACTGATGTCATCCTATTACATGACCACGTGTAGAGAAAGTAAATTTAGATACAATGGTTGGAAAATAAACTCTTGGAAGGTGGGATGGTTGGAGATGAATTTATTGGTCACATTGGAAGCGTTAATGAATTCACAGTTCAAAAGGGTTTACTCCTCCCCTCAAGTTTGTTGTGTGATGTCTGCAGAAGTGTCCCTCGAGGATATTTCAAAGGGGTGGAGATTATCGGACATCAATACCAAAGATCTCATTAGAGAGTACTATATTGATTTCTCGGAGTAATGATGGGATTAGATGGGGAGGGTTTTAAAGCATTGAAAAAAGAATTGCTTCGATAGAATCACTATTTACATGACCATGGACGATATGCCGAATGTCGGTTTGAAGGTAATGTTTCAACACTAGACAACTTTTTATTTTCAAAAAATTAAAATCACAACCTTTCCAATTTCAGATTAGCATAGTTATTTAAAAAAATATATTTATGTTTAGTTATATATATAAATATATAATAATCTACTAAAATATATATTTTCTCAAACAAATATTATTATGAAATGAGTTCTTCCTAGGACACTTATTTACAAGAGAGCGACATTGAAAAGTTTATCTAAGTCTCCGATGTGGAACTATCTTTTTTAAATTTAATTTAGTCCACCTAATCAAATGTCTTGTCCACCTCATCATTTCATATACACTCAATCCACTTCATAAATCCATATTTTATGGGCGACTCGTCTTTGTATTTAATAAATAAACTACATTATTATTGAAAATATAACAATCTTTAACTTTTATTCATTAAATATCAACTATCTAGATCATAATTCAATTTATAAAAAAAAATCTAGATCGTAATTCAAATAATTATATTTAATAACCTAAACATAAGAATTAATTGTTACTAATTTAAAAATTAAAATTAATAAAATATAATATTATTATTAATTCATAATTACTATATATATAAATATAAACATAAATACATATGTACATACATATACAACGCATATAAAAATAAATATTCAAATAATAAATAGTAAACAATTAATAAATTATATTTGATAATTCATAGTTATTAATATATACTATCTTATAAATGTGCGTGTACATATATGCATACATACATATATATACATATACATGTGTGTGTGCGTGTGTAACATAAATATATATACACATCAACACACACATACGTATAAATAACAAGACATAAATAATTATTAATTTACATTAAGAATTTATAGTTATTAATACACATACATGCATACATGCATGCATACATACATCTATACATACATACATACATGCATACATACATGCATGGTGGATGACCAAAATTGTCACTCGAGGAACCTCTATAATTGTTCATTGCCCTTTGGTTGTTGCCACTTATTAATATTTTTTGGATTATTATTTATAAAAACGCAGTGTCATGAACCAGCTCGGGTACCCTGGTAACCCGATAACTGATACAACACTAACATAGCCCGAAGGGCGTTCCCGATCCTCACAGACTGACGACTAGCACCTGACATCATTCAAAATTAAAATGGGAACGATTTTTCCATAAACATTGCAGAAAAAGTTAAACAAGTCAATACACATACAAGAAAAACTCCACAGGAAGTAATGTACCAGAAGTCAAACAAGTATAAACAACCCAAAACACTACCACAAATTACAATAAAATAGGATAAAACCAAAGTCCCAACGAATGCAACTCTCCAAGCCCAACGATCAACATTCACTACCACCTCCAAGTGGCGCCTTATCCTTGCTCGAACCTGGAAGATGATAATCTACAAACACTCGAAGGCACAAGTAGGGTGTGAGCTAAAAGCCCAGTAGGGTCTCACCAATGGTTCCATAGAAGATGCCGACATTTAATTAACCAATCAAAACTTTCATGTTTAAATAAATAGGCATGGCAGTTCAGAGCATAATTAAAACAATTCATGATTTACATTTCAAATGATGGAAATACTTTAAACAAATGATTTCACAAACAATTTATATAAAACAGTTTATATAAATTCATTAGGCATGTAAAATAGTTTACAAACACTGACACACATTTATATCTCATATATAAACAAGCGAGCAACATAGTCATCTATCAAAAGGCATGATAGTTCTAAGTTACGGGATCCTCACACACTCGAAGGTGATCATGACAATATGTGTATACACACGTCCCTATGATACTGGCCAAAGGCAACTCGTCACCATCTCATTGGAGATGTGACCTGCCACGCTAGGTTTTATTTCAGTTGTAAAGTGTCAAAATAACCCACTAACTACCTAAGCTTGCATGTGCTCTAGTACAATCAATGATGGGAAATTTATTTTTAAAATTGTTTTAAAATACAATTCATCCCATTCCTCCATTTCAAAAGTGTCAATTTTTCCATTTAAAAACCAAAATGGGTTTTTAATCAAAACGTGATTTTTTTCCAAGATAAAACCACTAGTTTTATATCAAAACCATTTTAAGACATTTTTCTCAAATAAAACTTTGAAATAAATTTCAAAAAATAAATTTCATAATTTAAATTCAACAATTTAAATTCCACAATTTTCCATCGATTTCACAAATACACCCCAATTCAATAAAATTTTGTGTTTTTACCAATTTCATGTCAGAAATTCAATTTCACATTCAAATCCCCCAATCCAATGGAATTGGGTTTTTAATAAACTAATTGAAATAAATGTCAATTAATGGAATTTAAATCAAAAAATTGAATTTAAATCAATAAATTCATGGTTAATCAATTTTTTCCATCACAATGTAACCACCTACCTTTCTCACGAAAACATAAAACCTGCAACAGAACTCGCCAACAAGAATGAAGGCACAGTTGATCCAGGAACTCAACCTAGAAACAAGATTTGACAATATAGAGTTTAAATCCATCAATCCCAAGATGATCTATCAAACTCCAAGGAAGGAAAGAGAAAAAGATGAAGAGATAGGGAGAATTCTTACCTGGTGAGTGACACCGTAATCGCAACAATGATCAATCGCTGATCAAAATGACCCGAAAGGGTTTGAGGGCTCCAAAATCGCCTGGAAAAGGCTCTTGGGTTAAGAGAAAAGAAACCAGGAGAGGTGAAAAAGAAAACTCATCCAATCTTCCTATTAAAAAACAACCATTGGGACTTTACACGATGTGTAACCTAATTACACACCGTGTAATTGAAAAATCCCAAAATCTCTGAAAACCCACTACCTTTCGTTAAAAATGGATTTATTATTATTTTAGAACTTACACACCGTGTATCCACATTACACGGCATGAAAATCCCTAGCAGGCTGTAAAACCAGCAGGTTTTATGCTAAAAATCCAACAAATCTCTGACTTCACCATTATAGGTATCCTCCCAATTCCTTCTTGGCCATATCCAAACTATAGAAATGAAAACCATGAAAAGAGTTAAAACGTACATGTCAGAAAGGAAACGAGATGTTACAACCTCCCCACCACAAAAACTTTCTATCCCCAGAAAGCCTATCAAGAATATTCCATATCAAAAAGGTGATTCCACTGATCTCTCATCAGTGCCTTGCGCTCCCATGTATCATGAAAATTAGAACTGTTCTTTCATAGCACTCAAACCAAAAGTATCATCCTCCCACGAAGTACACTGGTTTCAAAATAAACTATCCTAACTAGTCGTTCAGTCATGGATAAATCAGGTTCAATCTCAAGATCAATCCATCTCAGAACACGAGATGGATTAGATAGATACTTTCGTAGCTGAGATTCATTGAACATGTTATGTATCGACGTCAACTGTGGTGGAAGTAATAAACAGTATGAAACTTTCCCCACCTACTCAACAACCTCAAAAGGTCCCACAAAATGAGGATAAAGTTTCCCTTGTCTCCCAAGACATCGATGACCCAACCGAGGTGAAACTTTCAACACTACCTGATCACCAACTAAGAATTCCAATGGTCTACAATGAAGATCAACATAAGACTTATACCAGCTCTGTGCCATTAACATCCTCTGACGAATCAACTAAATCTTTATCATCATCTCTTGAACCAAGCTTGGTCCAACCAATGAACTTTCACCAATCCTCGACCAAAACAATGAAGATCTGCAAGTCTGGTCATACAAGGCCTCAAAAGGATTTATTATGATCGCATACCGATAACTATTATTATAAGAAAACTCAACCCGCCCCAAATGGTCATCCCAATCTCCCCCAAAGTCGAGAACACAAACATGAAGCATATTCTCAATAATCTGTATAGCTATTTCTATATGATCATCTGACCGCGGATGGTATGTCGTACCCAAACAGAATTGAGATCCTAGTGCCTCTTGAAGGCTTCTCTAAAAGTGAGAAGTGAACCGATGATCCATATTATAGACTATAACAGATGGAACTATGTGTAGTCAAACAATCTCTTTAACATAAAGATTTTCCAACTCCTCAACTTTGGTTGTATCATGAATCGGTAAAAAGTGATCCGACTTGGTTAACCTATCGATCACAACCCATATCGCGTTCTTCTTTTTCTGAATATGTGGAAACCCAACTAAAAAGTCCATATACATCTCATACAATTTCCAAGTAGAGATTGGATGTGGCTGAAGCAAACTTGAAGGCTTCTAGTTCCAGACCTTGACCTATTAGATTATATAACAATTAAAGACAAATTCAAAAATGCCTCGTCTCATACCTAGCCACCAGAATCTACACCGTATGTCATAGAACATCTTTGTGGTTCCTGGGTGTACTTCCCATTGAGAATTATGACAATCTACCATTACATATTTCATTACTGCTAACGACACAACAAAGTGACTTTGATAGCATAGAATACCCTCTTTGATGAATGACCACTCAAAAACTGTCTCCCCACCATAAAGAGAGTCTCTAATGCTACAGAACTCATCATCAATATGTTTTTTCTAAAGAATCAATTTAAGAATAACAGATGTCAATTGAACAATATCCAAAGCAACCTCAGACCCTGATTCTTGGAATCCAACATGCAATTATAAAAAGAGAGCCATCAAGTTCCACTCTTCCAATGATTCCTTCATTGCCTGGGTTGGAAGTTTCCTTCTAAAAAAATCTACGATGAAATTCCCTTTCCTCGGGGTATAGGATGTGTCAAAGTTAAAATATTACAGGTATTCAACCCAACACATCTGATAAAGATTCAAATCTTTTTGCAATAAGATATAACTCAATATTTTGTGGTCCGAAAACATGGTAAACCTTTCTTCAAAAAGGTAATGTCACCAACTCTTAAGTGCCTGCATCACAGCTAAAAGTTCAAGGTCATGGGTCATATAATTATTTTCATGTGGCCTAAGATGACAAGATTCGTAAGCAATGACATGATCACCCTACATAAGAACGCGACCCAAGATTGAACACGATGCATCATAGAAGACCACATATCCCTGCCCGACCTTTGGAAGAGTCAACATCGATGCATTAGTCAAAATACATTTCAACTCAACAAAGGAATTCTGAAAATTTTCATCCAAAGAAAACTTTACTCCCTTTTGAGTTAGTGTAGTCATCAGAGAAGCCAACTTTGAGAAGTCCTTAACGAACTGTCAATAATACCCAGCTAAAACCAAGAAGCTTCAAATATCAAAAACATTTCATGGTTTCTCCCATGTCATAACAACCTTCACCTTATTAGGATCAACTGGAATACCATGTTCTAACACCACGTGTCACAAGAATGTTGCTTCCTGAATCCAGAAATCACATTTTGAAAGATTATCATAAAGTCAGTGATTTCTCAACAAACTCAGAACTATTTTTAGACGATGCACCTAATCCTCCTTGTACTTAGAGTAAACAAGGATGTCATCCAAAAATAATACCATGAAGTAATCAATATACTCGTAGAAAATATTTATAATCAAATCCATAAAGACTATAGGAGTATTGGTTGGACACAAGGGCATGGAAAGGTACTCATAATGATCATACCTGCTCTGAAAGGCAGTTTTCTGAATGTCATATTTCTTTTATCACCAACTTATGGTAACAAGATTAATGATTGATCTTTGAGAACCACTTTTACACTTTCAAAAGATCAAACATATAATTAATACATGGAAAAAAAATACTTTTTATTTGTCATAACTCGATTGATTTTTCGATAATCAATAAAAAGGCACAGTGAACCATCATCCTTCTTAGAAAAGAGAACATACACTACCCAAGGTGACACACTCAGACGTATAAAACCTTTCTCTATAATATCATCCAACTGAGTCTTCAGATCTTTCATTTCATCTGGTCACATATGGTAAGAAGGAATTGACATTGGTTGAGTACCAGGTACTAAATTGATAGAAAAATATACCTCCCTTATCAAGGGCATACCATAGGATTAAGAAGGAAACACGTTAGGAAACTCGATAACAACTAGAGTGAGATCACCACCCAAATGTTCTCTCTCTAGATCAAAAGTTAACACTGATATTAATTTCCCCAACTCTGGATAAGATGGTCTGGACCTACTCAACCTCAGTTCCCATTATCCTTGAAAGGTTTGATAAACCTCATTAGGTGCAGTAAAGGTGACCCATCAAAGGTAACAATCAATCCCTAATTTATTAGTATTGATCCAATTCATTCCAAATATGATGTCAAGAGGTTTTATGTTGAGGAATAGAAAACTCTAAGCAAGCTCGACATTAGATAGAGATAAAACACAAGCAGGGCTATAGAGACCCTTCTCTCTCTTCGTTCCAAGGGGTGTATTAATACCCATCATATAAGATAAAGGATTCATAGGAAGATTTATAAGATTGAAAATAAAGGTTGAAATGAATGAATGAGATGCACCGATATCAAATAAAACAACAACTAAAGATGAATCTATAGTGATGGTACCTCTCATAGTCGCTGAACCCATATTCACTTCCTCTAAAGAATCTTCCACTGCATAAAGAAGCTTCATTCTGGATGCCTGTGGTTGGAACCCATTTGTACGTGAAGGATCTGATTTCTCCAAAGTTTTGGTAGGAACTGATGATCCCATGACACTACACGGAGTGAAAAAGATATGACAGAACTTCTGCAAGTGACATGAGAATCCATAGGAGCCACATACCTTGGGAGCCTCAGTGAAAACCCTCTTTGAGTTCCCCAAATTTACACACTGGTAGAAAATTAAAGGACATCTTCCTGACACTAAAAGAGGTTTAGAAAAACCCTACTATCGTGAACTACCATGAGAGTCATCACGCTTCTGATTTCCTTTGAAGGAATTTGTACCTCCACTGGGAGAGAAATAAACTCCTGACAACTCTAACTTGCTAGCCAGGACCACTCCAACACTCAATGCTCTTTACAACACATCAGCATAAGAGGTCATATTTAGTTAGAAAACGTGATAACGAATATCCACTTGAAGTCCAAAATCAAACCGTCAATTATTCATCTTTTCATTTGATACTACCTCAGGTGAAAAATACACTAGCTTGGAAAAATGGTTCACATACTCTGTCATGGTTTTATCAGTCTTCTCAAGTTTGAGGAAGTCTAAATACTTAGATAAAAACATAGACTCTAGATAGAACTGGTTGGTGAAAATATATTTGAAGTATTTCCACTCTAAGACCTTATGTTTCTTTACCATAACCATTATGTCCCACCATCTCCTACTTGGTCCCTCCAACACGAAGGTGGAACACTTCACCTTGATCTCCTTAGGCATCTCCAAGAATTCAAACAAACGTTCCATCATGATCAACCATTCCTCAGCCTCTTGAGGATCATTTGAGCCTTTGAATGCCAGTGGCTTCTAGAGAAGGAACTCCTAAGAACAATTCCGAATAACATACCTATAAGGTTCCATAGTTAGAGCTTGAATGGGGACTAGCGATGGAGCATGTCCCAGAGCTTGGATAGTACGCACAATCACCTCAACTAGATTCAGGTCAATGAGAGGATTTTCTCACTGTGGTTCAACAATAGCTTCCTCCTGGATCCGATTAACACATCTTCTTTGAGGCATGAAGCTACACAACATCAGCATAAAATAAAGAAAATATCAGATTAACACTCAAATAGTGTAACAAGGGAGATTAATCCCATTAGATAGAAAAAAAATATTTAGATTTCTATCTATTAAAATAAAAAGTAGGAAAGATACTAGAACTAAACCTCAAGACATCTTTCCTTAACCACCCCTGGCGATTTAAGGTTTGTTTCAGTGAGAGATGTCCAAACACTCAATCACAACTCCTCCTAAAACCTGAAAACATTGCACAATGCATATTGACTTCAAGGAAAGAAGCTCAACCTACTCTAATACCACTTTTTCATGAACCATCCTAGGTACCTTGGTAACCCAATAACTTATCCAACACCGACATGGCCTGAAAGGAATTATCAATCCCCCTAGGTTGGTGACTATCACCCGACATCATTTAAAATGGAAGTGGGAATGATTTTTACACAAAAATTGCAAAAGAAGTTAAAAAAGTAAATATAAATATAAGAAAAACTCCAAAAGGAGTTGTGTAACAGAATTCAAACATGTATAAACCACCCAAAGCACTACAACAAAGTACCAGAAAATAGAATAAAAACCCAAGTCCTAATGAGCAAAAATCTGCTAGCCCAAAGATCAACAACTACTACCACCTCCAAGTAGCGCCTTACCCTTTCTTGAACATGGAATATGATAGTATACAAACACACAAAGACACAGGTAGGGTGTGAGCTAAAATCATAGTAGGGTCTCACCAAGGATTTCATAGAATATGCCAACATTTAGTTAACCAATAAAAAATTTAAAGTTTAAATAAACATGCATGGAATTTCAGAGCATAATTAAAAAAAATTCACGATTTTAATTTAAAATGATGGAAATAATTTAAATAAATGGATTCAAAAACAATATATATAAAACAATTTATAAAAATTCATTAGGCATGTAAAACAGTTTACAAACATTGGAAAAAATTTATATCTCATATATAAACAAGTGATCAATATGGTCATCTTCCAAAAGGTATGATAGTTCCAGGCTATAGTATCCTTACACACTCGAAGGTTATCACAACAATATGTGTATACACACGTCCCTCTAAAATTAGACAAAGGTGACTCATCAGCATCCCATCGGGTATGTGACCTACTGCACTAGGTTTTGTTTCAGTTGTAAAGCGTCAAAAGAGTGATATCCCAATAACTCCCTAAGTACCTAGGCTTTCATGTACTCCAGTACAATCAATGATGGGAAATTTATTTTTAAAACTGTTTAAAAATACAATTCATCCCATTCCACCATTATAAAAGTGCCAATTTTTCCATTTAAAAATAAAAATGGGGTTTTAATCAAAACATGCATTTTTTAAAGATAAAACCACTTGGTTTATATAAAAACCAATTAATCCATTTTTATCAAATACAACTTTGAAATAAATTTCAAAAAATAAATTTCATAATTTAAATTCAATAATTTAAATTCCACAAATTTCCATAAATTTCACAAACACGCCGCAATTCAATGGAATTGGGGGTTTTCATCAATTTTTTTCCAACAATTCAATTTCATATTCAAATCCCCCAATTCAATGGAATTGGGTTTTTAATAAACCAATTGAAATAAATTGAAATTAATTTAATTTAAATAAAAAAATTGAATTTAAATCAATCAATTCATGGTTAATCAAATTTGGCCATCATAACAGAACCGCCTACCTTTCTCATAGAAACAAAAATCCCACAATGGAAATCGCTAACAAGAACGAAGGTGCAACGGATCTAGGAACTACACCTAGAAACAATATTCAATAACACAATGTTTAAATCCATCAATCCCAAGATGATTGACCATGTTGTCATGAAACATCAAATAGATTATGTTTTTAAGGTTGATTTATATTATAGGGAATACCCTAGACTGTCTCTCAAGGAGTGTTGATAGGTTTAGAGTATGCATTTTTAATAAAAAGTACTAAAAAGAGGGATGATTTTGAAAACAATTTTATGAAACTAAATTAATTTAAAGAATTTAATAGTTGAGAAAGAAGTAGATTTTGAAAATATATGATAAGTATGTGATCATTTCTAAGTTACTACACCACTTGAAAATTTCCTTATTCTTAATTGAATATTAGTTTTTTTGGTGTAATCCTTTGATTGAGGGTTAACCAAGATCTTGGATACCCACAACCCCTAAAATGATGGAAGTAGGAATAAAACATGAAATAATAATCATATAGTAAAGTTACATACCCTAAGCATGAATTAAGGTCTTTTAAGAAACACTTAAATCTCAAATGTTTGGGAATGAAGAGGAGTCTTATGTTTTTCTAATCAGAACAACACAAGTCGCACACTTAAAATTGCACACCAATTGGCTATGAAATAAGAAGTGTTTCAATTAAATGCATCAAAAAAAGTTAATATACATATAAAAGAAAAATTAAAAACAAAAATTTATACCAAACTAGTAGATGATTATGTGTCAGAACTCCCTCTTCAAGTGTGTAGCTCCCTCGCAACGATCACCCACCTCTTAGATCAACATCGGGAGGAGGAGGAAGTTCAGGTGGAACTCCATATTCACTATTGATACCCATATGATGATAGGGGCCTCTAAAAATTATTGGATGAGGATAGGACTCCTTTAGATCTCCAAAATACCAGAGCTTTGCCTCCTGGTCGAACTTCCAAATGGGGAGCCCAACCTTCCATTTTATAAGAAAAGTGGAAGGTGGTTTTGGGAACACAGATTGTGTAAAACCACTTATCCCATGGTTTTAGACCACTAGACAGTAAAATATCACTTTGGAAAAAACTATAAACATTTTAAACCACCTATTGACTATATCCATCAAAGGTTTGGCACCATTTAGACAACTAGATCCCGATATATTGACAGAACACAACACACCGCTTTTGACTTCATACAGATTCGATGTGCTGTACAAATCAATCTGAATGGGACATCATATGAATGAATTATGATTGGATTTATTCATATGAAATGTATCCAATTTAATTTAGGACCAGAAAAAAATATCATCCCATTTGGATTCACGGTTTAGTATATTTGTGTGGTTGAGTCCACTAGTGTGCTTGGATCCTACGTAGTTTGGCCCATTTTTCTTGAACTTCATCATGAGACCTCCAAATCACCTTCACCTTTAATGAAATTATTAAAACAAGTAACATTTACATTTTTAATAGTGATAAAAATAATAATATAATCAAACATGAATTTATTTTTTTATAATTTTCAATAAAAAACTAGTTTAGCACAGTGGTGTAAGGGTGAAAATGAAATAGTGAATTGCGGTGCAATCACACCCCCAAAACTAAAACTTTACACTATTGGAAAAATTCATATTTGAAAAAATTATTCATGAAGATATTTAAAACTTAATAAATATTTAACATTCAATGAAATTTTAATTCTTGATAGAAATGTGATCGGAGTAAAAATCACACCGAGGAGTTATTCTCAGTGATCATGGAAAAAGGCATCTTAAAAATTGTATCAGCATGAAATTCAAGGAGTTGAATGATACAAATTTGAGAAAATAGTTTAAAATATAATCAATTCACTAATTCTCCATGTGTGTGTGTGAAAAACATTTCATTCTATTCTTTCCATTTTATATCGAGTAAATATAATTCATTTTAAGAATTTTCTACTTGCATGATCTTTTCCACCAAACCTTCCCTATATACTTTTTAATAAAAATCCAATACCCACTCACTTAAGCATTTATAGAAGTAAAACCATAAGCTTCTGACCTAGATATCCCCATATGTTTCACATTTCATCACTCCCCTCATTTTTTTTCAAAAGTTTCACTTGGAACAAATCTCACACTCTTCTCCTAACCCATGTTTGATCCCTCACGACACTAATTGTAATAGTTATAAAAAGATAAAAGGTTAAGAAAGGGTGGTTTTTAACCTGCCCAATATACAACCTTTTTTTTATTTTTTTTTATTTTGAGGGTGTACAACAGTCAGATAACAAGTATACACGTATAGGTCAATCTGGTACAATAATGAAATAAATCTGATAAGGAACAAATTTATTGAAAAATGATTTTGGAAAGTAGAGAAAAATCAACCTAACTTATATTTACCCTTTATTAAGTATAAATTTTCACACTTCATGGTTGGTTGAAAAGTTGTGTGGAGAAATCAAGTGACACAATTTTCCCTTAAACTATTCACAAAAGGGAACCATTCTTCTCAAAGGTTTGAAAATGATACAACCATTTATAGCATAAAAAAACTACCAAATTTCAAAATAAAGTCACATTATAGTATTGAATTCTTGAAAAAATGCACATTTAATTAGATTTTTTTTAATGTTAAAACAACATGAAATACAAAAATTCTACATGAATTTTCAATTAATTCCATGATTAAATGGGCATCATTTTCCATGATAAAGTGGGAATAACAAAAAATTAACATTTTGGCACAAAAGTGAGGGGGGAAATGAGGGGGAAAGGGGGTAAAGTAACAATACAATTTAGTAAGATAAAAATAGAAAAAGAAGAAAGATGATGAAAATTACTAACTAACCCAGGAATATACCCACCCCCCATACCTAGAGTGTGTAGTTTTTTCACTATAATAAAATATAATGTGGGAATGAAGGATAAAACCTAGTGGGTGTAACTTGTAGACTGATTCTTGAACTTGGAGTTCCTCCATCGGGGACTCCGGAATGGCTTTGTGAAAGTGCTTCAACCACTTCCCATTAAAAGTAAAGGTTTTCTTAGTTTCTTCATTTTGAACCTAAACAACACCAAATGAAGATATATTAGTAACAATGTATGGTCCTAACCAATGGGAATGAAGCTTACCTAGATGCAACTTCAGCCTTGAATTGTAGAGGAGGACCTTATGCCCAATGTGAAACTAACGATGAAGGATAAGAAAGTCGTGGGCAGCCTTGGTTATCTTCTTATAAATCCTATAGTTCTCATATGCATCTATTCTCGTTTCCTCTAACTCCTGAATCTACAAATTCCTTTGATTACCTGCACCATAAAGATTAGAATTGCATTTCTTGATGGCCCAGTAGGCCTGGTGCTCAATCTTAATAGGGAGGTGACAAATCTTTCAAAACACAAGCTAATAGGGTCTAATGGGATTTTTAAAGGCAGTATGGTAAGCCTATAAAGAATCATTGATTCAAAGACTCCAATCTTTTCTATTTGGTTGAACTATTTTTTCAAGAATCCATTTTACCTCCCTATTTGACACCACATCTTGACCATTGGTTTGTGGGTGATATGCAATAGACAATCTATGCCTCACCCCATAACAACACAAAATATATTTCATCATTCAGTTGCAGAAATGAGAACCCTGGTCACTGATGATGAACCTAGGTAATGAAAACCTACAGAAGATTTGGGATCTAAAAATTTCCATAACTGAATTATAATCATAAGTCCTTGTAGGTCGTGACTCTACCCATTTTGAAACATAATCCACTGCCAAAATAATGTAAATGTTTCCAAATGAATTAGGGGAATGGTCCCATAAAGTCAATTCCCCAAACATAGAAATTGTCATGGAAGAGAAAGGGTGGTTGTGGAATTTCATTTTTTAGATACATTCCCCATTTTTTGACAGCGAGGATAATATTTACAGAAGTCATGGGCATCCCGAAACAATGTTGGCCAAAAGTGACCAGAATCGAGGACTTTGCAAGCAGTCCGTTGAGGACCAAAGTGTCCCCCATAAGTAAGAGTATGGTAGAAGCTAAGGACGGAATGAAACTCGCTATCGGGAACAAAACACCTGAGGACTTGATCACTATATGTGCACCAAAGGTAGGGGTCATCCCAAATGTACCAAAGAGACTCATGTTTTATACAAATAATTTTTTTGTTGAAATTAGTAGGAATACAAGATAATACCAAATAATTTAAAATTTAAACATACCAAGGAATAGAATCTTTCACTAGATAAAATTTCTCATCTGGAAACATGTCATTTATAGGAATACAAGGGGGATGAGTCAATGTACGAGGATGGGTGGATCCTACTGATATATTCAACCACCACATTCTCTACTCCTTTCTTATTTCTAATTTTTAAATTTAATTCCTAAAGGAGGATCATCCCGATAATGAGACGTGGTTTGGATTCTGGTTTCTTAAGGAGATACTGGAGGGCTGCATGGCCTGAGAACACAATGACTTTGAACCCTAAAAGATATGACCTAAATTTATCCAAGGAAAACACAATGGCAAGAAATTATTTTTCAGTTGTGGTGTAGTTTTCATGGGCAGTGTCCAGTGTACATAAGGCATAAGTAATGACATGTGGAGCTCAATCAACCCTTTGTGATAAGACTTCCCCAACTACATAGTTAGAGGCGTCATACATGAGCTTAAATGGTAAATCCCACCGAGGTTGTTGGATTACTAGGGGTGATATGAGACTCTATTTTAACTTATTAAAAGCTTCCTCACATTTATTATCAAAAATAAATTCTTTTTCTTTTTGGAGTAATCGGGAGAGGGGGAGTACAATTTTACTAAAGTCACGGATGAAACGACGGTAAAATCTAGCATGACCTAGGAAATACCACACATCCCATACATTTTTGGGGAATGATAAGGAAGAAATAACATCAACTTTTTATTTATCTACCTCGATACCATCCTCATAAATTACATGTCACAAAACTATACCTTATCACACCATAAAATGAAATTCCTCATAATTTAATACAATATTCTTTTCAATAAATTGATGTAGGACTAAACCAAGGCTACTCAAACATTCATCAAAATAGGATCCATAAATAGTGAAATCATCCATGAATACTTTCATGCAATTATCCAAGTAATCTGAAAAAATACTAACCATGAAACACTAGAAAGTACTTGGAGCATTGAACATACCAAATGGAATCCTCCTATATGAAAATGTGCCAAAGGTGAAAGTAAAATTTGTCTTTTTATGATCCTTGAGGGTAATATGGATCTAAAAGTATTCAAAATAGCCATCAAGAAAATAGTAATGGGACTTCCCTGCCATCCTCTCTAGCATTTGGTCAATGAATAGAAATGGGAAATGGTCCTTCCAAGTGTGTTGGTTTAATTGTCGATAGTCTATACAGGCAGTCCAACTATTATGAACATGAGTTGGATCCAATTCATTATTTTCATTTCTAATTACCATAAGACTAGTTTTTTTAGGAACCACTTGTACTGGATTGACCCATTGGCTATTAGAGATGGGGTAAATGATTCTAACAACAAATAATTTGGTTACCTCGACATTGTGACTACCTCACTAGTTTAGCCTCATCATTTAATAATATATGATATGTACAAATTGATGGGATAATACCAAGAATTTTAGAAACTATCCATCCCAAAGCTTGTTTATACTCCCTAAAAAGTTCAATCACTCAAAATTTATGCTCAGGAGGGAGTGAACTAGTAATGATGACAGACAACTTGTTTTCATTCTTAAGATAGGAGTATTTTAAATCTTGAGGTAGTTGTTTTAGTTCCAATTCAGAGGGATTTTGGATTGATGGGTGTGTGTGTGAAAGTGAGAGGTCACTAATCTCATCTAACTGCTCAATGGTATCATCCTCAAATGAGGAATGATATTTTACAAGCTTAGTAGTATCATTGATGGTCAGTGGATCCTCAATATTCAAGAAATCATTAATTAATAAACACAAATGAGAATTTTATAGACTGGTACAACATTCTATGCATGATTCATTTCCTATAATTTCAATCAATTATAAAAACTCCAAAAGGGGATCGGGGTAAAGAAAATATGTTTTTAGGGTAAGGGATCACATCAATTGAATTAACAAAGAGAGAGGAATGTTCTTATGAGGGGTGCTTCATGGAATCAAGGATGTTTAAGTGGACAATGTCACTACCAAAATCCATAGATAATGTACCATTATGGACATTAATTATGGTTTTGGTAGTTTTCAAGAAGGGTCTCCCCAATATAATCAGGGCATGTCCATTCATCCTATCATATTCCATTTTAATCGCATAAAAAACAGTATGAAAAATTAAAATTTTCACCCTCACAAGAACATATTCTAACACACCAGAGGGGTGTGTGGTACTTTGATTGGCCAGTTGAACAATAATTCCTATGGGATTCAATTCCTCGATATGCAATGTAGAGTAAATGGAGTGAGTCATCACATTTATAGAAGCACCTAAATCAAGCATAGCATTGGAAAATGAATACTACCCTATGGTGCATGTAATCTAGAATGTCCCAGGATCGTTGCACTTGGTGAGAAATTATGGATTTATTAATGCTGATATGTTCCTCCCCAATCTCACCTTTTTAATCTCCATGAAGTATCCTTTGGTGGGTACAAATCTCCTTTAGAAACTTGGAATATCTTATAATTTTCTTCATGGCATCAATCAAGGGGATGTTGACCTGCACCTTTTTGAAAGTTTCCATGATTTCCTTATCAAGTTATGTTCCTTTTTTCTTTCTTGGTTGGGTATCCCTTTGGGGATTTATATCTCAAGATCATGGAAATCGATTGGTGATATAATACTCCACTTGATTTGTGGGGTTGTTTCATCAATACCTAGAGCTTATCATGAATTATTTTCTTGAAGACTAAATCATTGGAATGGGGTTGAAGTTAGAGATCCAATCAAGAATTATTCTCCTATTCTTGTTTAATTATTCTAAAGTGATTTATAAGTTGGTTATAATAGAGAAAAAAATGGAAGTGTTTATTGGTTTGATTAGTGCCTCAACTTCAATATAAGGGAGCTAAAGTTATTCATATGGATAGAAAAAGGAAGCAAGAAGAATCTTGTAACGGTAGCATTAGTAGTGTACATCATCCTTCTAATTACACTAATATAACACCTCCACAACTAGGTTATTGGTTTATTTTTTTTTTTGAAATTAAGTCACACCATAAAAGAATTCTAGGAATCTCCTAGGTTATACCCCTAATGCGGGTGCCTAATCTATTTATAACACTTTAAAAAAAATCTTTATATATTAGTTGAGTTATATCTTCTTTCATTAGGGGGTCTCAGGTGTGGATTGATGCATCTAAGGGATAAGGATCACCTTATTAGATTAAAGGAAATTTTCATTTTGTGAGTATGACTTAGGGAAATCCTGAATTAGAGAGTTTATATATAGATGAGTATGTGCTAGATGATTTTGATGTCGCACCAATGATTATTGGATGTATAGTATTTATTTATCCTTCTATGTTTATGTCTTTATTTAATACAGGTTCATCACATTCTCTTATTTCATATTTTTTGATTGATTCTTTGAGGTTATAACCAGATTTGATTTAGTATATGAATGATATCTCCACTCCTTTAGGGAAGAGTGAGAAGGGATTTATCTACCCTAAGTGTAATGTAGTTTTCAATGATGTTGGAACTATTTTGGATTTCATAGTTCTTATCCTGGATATTTTTTTACCTTATTTTTAGCATGGATTGGATGGTGAGAACTAATGTTTAGATTTACTGCTACCATAAGAATTTTATATTACTTTATTTGGATGGAGACATTCATATATTTTATGGTGTGTGGGGTCCATGATTAGGTATAGAAGGTCCTATTACTCTAGATGTTGTGATGATATCATGATAGATATCCAGCCTATTCATAGATATTATTGAGAAGACTTCAAATGGTCGACATCATATGGCGATGAGAAGGTATCTTGAAGGTTTTTGATGATTTTTATGAGTTTCCACCCAAAATTGAGGTAGAGTTTTCAATTGATCTACGACTATAAATGACTCCCATCCCTTTAATATATTATTGAATAATATTATTAAATTGAAATAATTAAATATTCGGCTATAGGATCTCGAGAGTAAGGGTTTTATTCACTTATAGTTTCACTAAGGGAATTGTCGATTATCATTTCAAATAAAGTATATGAATTTCTCTAGTTTTACATTAATTAATGAAATGTCACTCAGGTGACCATTAAGAATTGATACCCATTACCTCATATTGAAGATAACATCAGTTGAGGGTGAGGTAAATGTACATTCCCAAACCACTTTATAGAGTATATATGAGAACTATGAGTATTTTTTATACTTTTTGACTTTACTAATTCCCATGATATTTTAATGGCCTTTATAAATAGGATTTTTCCATCGGAACCTCAACACCTATGTGGCAGTGTTCGTAGACTATATCATGGTTTACACCAAGATGAATAAGGATCCTAAGGACTATTCGAGAATCATTTTTTTAACCTCTAGGGATCATCATTTGTATTATATGTTTTTTTAAATTCCATTTATGGATCTAGTAAGTGAATTTTTTGGGTCATGTGGTATCTAATAAAGGAATTTCAGTGAATCTTTATAAAGACCAATACATGATGTCTTAGGAGAGTCCTATAAATATCTTTAAGATTAGAACATTCTTGGGCCTGAAAGGTTATTGTAGGTTGTTCATTAGTGAATTATCTAAGTTTTATCTCACATGAAAACTATTAATAAAAAAGGATTTATATTTTATTGGGTTGAAAAATTCTAGAAATTCTTTGAGGATTTGATAGTGAGATCAAATTCATCTCCTATTTGAAACATTCTATAGTTGGGCATGGGTTATGCAGTGTATAGTGATGTATGGGGTTAGTATGTGTTTTGATGTAGTGTGACCATGTTATGTATTATTTCACCCTCCAGTTCCACCTCATGAGAATAATTACCCCACCCATGAACTCGAGTTGGCTGTGGTTATCTATGCACTGAAGAATTAACACCACTACCTTTTTAGGGGAAGTCTATGGTATATTCAAATCAAAAAAATTCTATAGTATATTTTCACTTGGAGGTATCTAAACATTTGGAAGAGATTCTTGGTGAAGTATCTCTAGCCATTCATCTTTGATATATCATATATACTTGGTAAAGATAACGTGATAACTGATGCATTGAGTTGAAAGTATCTAATTCATGATATAAGGTAGTCAAAGGATGAATAGTGATTAATGAACATTTTTTTATAATTTCATATGGATGTAAAAGACTAGGATGATATTTATTCTTTTACTATTATTCAAGTCTTACCCTCCTTGTATTATCATATTCAACCTGATTAGGAAATAGACCCAAATTTTCACTACATTAGTGAAATTATAAATAGTGGCTAAACCTCTAGTGATTAGTATTAGTATCTTGATGATGGTATTTATTTTAAGAATAGGTTAGTAGTTACTTTTAATTGATACATGAAGTGATGCGAGATCGGCCATTCTAGTTGGCGACAACTTAGACTTACCAAAAGTATTATGTCAACCATCATCTATTGAAATTCTCCATAGGTTATTTTGTGTTGTTAAGAGTTTTTACTTGATAGGGAAATCATCAGTTGATAAATCAATGTATGTTTATAGAATGTCATGATGAGATGTTTGAGAGTGTGGAAAGTCTTAGGAAGGTAGAACAATGAATAGACTTACATTCCCACTTTACCTTTTTTACATAACATATTTTAAATGTCTCATTGGGAGAAGTATCATCCCATCCCATATCATGAGATTTTGTGGCATGATTTATAATTGGAACCTAATACTACTATTATTGTGCACATGGTTCATATCATGATTTATTATAACAATATGATGCATGATAGGTATTTTCCATTTATTAGTTTATTTTTTCAGTGTGGTTGATATATTCATGAGACATAGGAGTGTGGGGACTTGATATAGGAGAAATTTATTCTCCTTTTCTCTAATAAGGGACATTGGGAACATTCTAAGAACCAAAAGTGAAATGGTGAGGATAATCATGACAAATACAATGTCATTTTCTTGTATGGAAGTTATTACTTATTAATTTTATTTATATTTTTCAATATCATTATCCTTATTTCCATTTTATGAATACTTTCAATGTTCTAAAATTATATTTTCTTCAAGTTGAATCGTTTCCCTACACATCACAGTCTGGTTGGCCTTTATTTTCTAGAGACTTTTTTTTTCTGCTTTCATGCGGGAAGGGACGACCATGTAATGGTATTAAGTATTGTACCATGGAGTCTAGAGGGTAAGTCTCTTTGATCCATGTAAAAATAGAGTCCATATAATGGTGTCCTAGAATTAGTATTTCTAGGGTTATTCTTGGTGAAGGTTCCCCATATCATGGAGATAGGCACTATGTCATAGAGAGAATGTCATGGGGGAGGATATGTCATGGATGTATGTGCTAAGAAATAGTGGCTAAGAGATTAGGATCCTTGGTTCTTCACCAAGTAGGTTCTCCATGATATAGATCTAGAAGGCCATTTTATAGAGGAATATAAATGGAGGGGCCACATTATAACTAAAAAATCCACATCACGAAGTTTCTATACCCATATTTTTATTTTATCATTTTACCCTTTTTACCCTTATAGATTTTTAAACCCTTATCCTCTATTTTCCTCTCATTTTCATGGTCTATAGTCATAAACACATAGATCTATAATTCTTTTTTATATCTTTGTGATATAATTAGTGATCTTCCTTGATCTTGGTAGAAATCATCAAGGTAACACGTTATTTTCTCTTGTATCATCATTTTATTCCTTTTCCTTTGAATATGTGAACCTTAACTACACATAGGGGATGAACCAATGTTAAATAATGATGGTATAATGGAATTTATTTCCTCACAAGGCTTGTAAGGATACATTCTCTTCATTTATTTTTTTAGTGAACAAAACTACTTTTATACATATTTGTGGTAGGTGTCTTTACATAACTCATATTTCCTTTAGAATACCTAGCGTACTCATATTTATTTTAGTTTTTTTTAACATATTCTTAAAATGATTTATAGAGGGATTTTATGTGTTTTACCAAAGAGATTTTTTTATTGGGTTTGGTTAAATGGTATTTTATATGGTTTTCATTCTAAAATATGGTTTATGCATAAAAGTTGTTTGGTACAATGTTTTAAATAATATTTATTTCTAAAATGGATTTTAAAGGATGTTTTGAAAGGAAAATGTTTACGGATACTGAGTATGAGGTGTAAATAGATTGATGATGGGTAACACATGAGAGACTTGGGTGTGTTTTGGTATGTATTATGAGAACTACACTAATTTAGATTCACCTTATCTAGTTCCCTAGGAATGATTATGCATCCCCTATGAGTTGACACATGGTGAGATAAAAAAATTATAAGTTATGTTTTTTTTGATAGGTCTATATATTCCATCTAGTGATCCAAAAGCTATTCCTATTACCACCATTTTTTTATTTGTTTCACCTAGAGGTTAGATTCACATGTTGTGCGTATTGTGATTATATTGAGATATAATGTTTATTTATGGACACTTGTTTATATGGACACATCAATGTTGATTATTTCATATTTCCCTCAGTTATGTTTTATATTTTCCTTATTTATGTTGACCATGGGACATATCTTACTTATGAAAAAACCAAAGGATTTAAGAATTGTTTTTTACCTATTTTTTATTAAAAAAATGAGTATTTTAAAAATTTAATGTTTTCAAACTATAGATAATATTTTTTATTTTGAAATATGTTATTTAGATTCATGTTGGAATCCTACCATGCTTCACCTCACACCCTACATATACCCATGGGGTGTATGTAGACTTGGTTATGTAGGACACATGTAAAGGGAAGAGTGTAATGTAGTTTGGTGGTGCTATTTGAGGATCATTATCCTTATTTAATATAGTGGTGGTCATGGTCATGAGTCACAAAGAGATTTATTAACATAGATTAATTTGTGATACTTCAATGTTCTTCATTTTGGACAGTTGTTTTTTTGTCCTTGTCAGAATTAACCAAAATTTAGATTATTTTATATATGTGGAATATTGACTATGGATTATTGGACCATTCCTACTATATTGATATATATTTATTTATTTCATTATTATTAGAAACTATTTATTTATGTGCATGGGTATACAATCATTGGATGGGTTATGAATGATTTCTTGGTAGAATATGTGTTGTGGATCTTTAAGATTCGAGGATGAAATCATTCCCAATGATTATATTTTGATACTTCAAAGCTTGTTGAAATCATATAGTGATTGAGAACGTTCTTTAGATCTTATGGTGAGCCAATTTGGGTGACATATTTGGTTGACCTGTCCCTTTTTATTACATACACTCTCTAAGGTAGTGTTATCCAGTTCACCTTTAAATATTATGGCATGATATATTATGTTGGAATATGGACAAGCATATTTTTAGTGGTGATCGAAATCATACCTATTGATATATCATTTTAATTATGAGTTATTATCTACATATCATTATTACCATAAAATATAGAACTAGGTCTATTTTGATACATGGTGATGTTATAAAGGATGACTCTATCATAAATATTGAAATATTAACATGGTTTTATGTCAAATATTTGTTTTATTTCCAATGAATATTTTAAAAAAAAGCCATCAATCATTCCTAAACATTTTGGTTAAACCATTAGGACTTTTCTTATAATGTTAAAATGGACATAAACTCAATAATTAGACATAAAAAACTATATGAATGATTAAAGGGATCTCTTCTATTAATATACTAAATAAAATAACTAAATTTACTTTCTTATGAAGTCTTATGTGTTACCAAGATTTAAAGACTTAATTATGACCTACCATGAACAAGTGTTTCTTTTAAACATAACTTCAAAATTTTCCCTTTCATTATACCATGTTTTTTTAATTGTATTGTTCATGAAAATTAAAAAAATGATATTTCCATAAAATCCATTATTATTTTTCCCTCTATATTCTATGAATAAGGATGATTTTGTGACAATGACTATAGTAATTTTTTATTTTAAAGTATGTATTGTGTGTACTATATGTAACAACATAACATGTGTAGGAATAAGATTCCCATGGAACTTTGGAAAAAAATACAATAAAAATTTATGGTAGGAAATTGGATATCCTTTATAGTAAAGATATAAGGGAGTATGGATTTCTTATCTCAAACACCTTTATTAATTTTTGTGACATATCTAACCATTTTTTTTATATTTTACCAGTTTTTATTTATAAAATATCTTTTGGAATGTTTGTTCAATACATTTTAATACCACTCTAATTTCCACTACAAAAATAATTTTTATATAAACATATTTGAAACTTTTTTTTTACATTTTTAAAAGTATATTTTGTTATATAATATTTTTTTAAATATTTCCTTTTCTTGATTATTTTTGAGGGGTTTTAAAATTTAATTTTTTTAGTTTATTTAACCCCTCTCTTAACTTTTTCTATCCGAGTTAATAATTTGTATCTATGATTTGATCTCTCTATTTTTTCCTAATATTAATCATTTATGGGTAATGAATTCACAATAACTAACTATATTATTAAATCCATAGACAGTTAGAACCACATAGATAATTTTTTATTTTATGGTATTTATTATGAATATGTGTAGGATTATATGGTGAACTTCATAATAAAAAATGGGATGAAATACTAGATAATTCTATTAAAATACAATAAGATTATTGAGAAATATTGGAAAAATTTGAACAGTGAATAAGAACAAGATTTTATTCTTACTTACTAGGTAATAATTAATTTATTGTATATTATATCTAGAAATATCTAAAACCGAATTTCCTCTTTAAAAATAGAACATGGAATTTGGATAAAAATTGGTACACCTCGCATGGTTACCAAACAATTATTGAAAAAATAACTATGGTATATGAATATTAATAATTTTTTCTTTTCATACTAGTATAAAGTGTTTCTCAAATTTTCAAAATAATTATGAATATAAAAAATAGGTTACATAATTTTAGTGAAATTATTATTGCTATTAATATTCTTATTGATAAGTTCATTGAAATCTTACCAAGGGATTTGGAGTCTATATATACTGAAATAAAATTTGTAAATATCATTATAGATATGAATATTTATAAGATTATCAGAAAATCAATACAATATGAGCCTCAATTAAAATTTATATTAAGAAAAAATTTCATAATAATAATAGAGTTTCATTGAAGACTAATATTATAAAAAAATCCTTCTAATGAGAGTTAAATTTATTTGAATGAAAATGAATTAATAAAACTTGATAAAAAATGGGTCAGTTATTTAAACAATGTGGACTAAAAAATTTAAGAAAGTAATATAAGGGCTAGTGTGACATAAATAGAATGAAAGATAAAATAAAGTAAACTAATTTTTTTTTGTTATGAGTGAAAATAACATTTTCATATAAAATTGGATCTTCCACACAATATAAATAAGGAAAAAGATAATAACAAATCAAGAAAAGAATAAAGAATAATGTTATTAAATAATAAATCACTTAGGGTGAAAGAGACAAATCATAATCTAAAAATAAAATAAACAATTATTAAATCAAGAAAATATCTCGATTCTTCACCTTTACAATAACTATAAATAAAACACGTGCATTGACATTGCTGATTGATACATTGATTAGAGAATATTTAAATTATCCCCCCTACTAATTATTCTAATGATCCCCAATAATTATATAAATTTAATGATTATATTTATAATCATGAGTATACCTAAAAACTTCTTAAAAGTAAATATTGGTAAGATAAAGAATATCTTTCTATGAATAATGAAATAATTTATAAACTTTAAGTCACTTTAGCTATATAGATAATTTTTATTTATCTTTCATTGATTATATAGAAGTGATTTAGTTACATTTTTAAAATAAAAGTTTAAAAATGTATTTATCAAAATTTATCAAAGTATCTATGCAGCTAAAGTGACTTAAATTTCAGTCACCAAAATTTACACTTGATGATTGAGACTAAGACAATATACCAAAACTATAGTTATTTGATTTATGAAAGTGGAAGTTAATTCAATATAAGAAGTAATGAAAATTGAATTGAAGTTCAACCATTTAATTTAAATTTCATTTCATTAGAAAGAAGTTGGATAATGAAATCCTACAAGAATTTGGGTTTAATAGAAGAAGAAGGATGAGTCTAATTCAATGGATGGAAAAAATTGGAGTGTAAGTGTTGAAATAAAAAGGAGGATCATATAGAGAAACTCTTGGTGGATTATTCTTGGTCTAGATGAATAATTTATGTAGATGAAAGGGGTAGATTCTGGATGAAGTACATGTTTTTGAGGTGGTGAATGTTATGTAGAATTCATGTTGAGAAGGAAATAAGGATGATTCATAGAATCTTTCCTCACGAGTTCATGATAAAGGAAATATTTTATAAATCATAAATGTTGATCAGATGATTAGGTGAACTATTCATCAGGTGTTGGTGTTTATTTCAATTTTTGATACTAGATATTGAATGTTTCTCATGCCAATGGAATGTTTCCTATAAATGTGTGTTAGTGGTGCTGACTAGATGCTCATCTGAGACCACTATATAGGTGGTGATGTTCCATGTGTGATGATGCAACATTATTATGATTTAAAATTAACTAATAAGGTCTAATAAAGGATAATATGGCTTTGGAATGTGCACACATGGGAATATCCAGATACTAGATGTTAAAGAGTTGAAGGTAGAGGTTGAAGTTTGGAAGAACATACACCTAAATGAGAATATGGATGATTCAACTATTGGAATGATATCGATGATACTTCCTCCATTCTCAAGGTTAAGGAAGGGGTACATGGTTTTATCCTTGTAACTCATTATAATATATTTCTATTTGAATGATAGAGATGTATTCATTATCATATGGATATAGAGATGAGTTCTAAAAAATTGGTAATAATGCATGGTTGTAGTGTTTAGTGGAAAATTAATGTAGTAGAGTGTCTGGTGGAGAATTTAATCAAGTATGTGGAAGGAATTTACTATAAGAATAGCGATGGTAAAAGAGTTATTCTTGGATATCAAAAGTTATCTTACCAACATGAGTCTTGAGTAATGTTCCATTGTTGGTGAAATTCATATATTGATGGAAGACTACTAGGTTATTCATGGTTAGCTAGTCTATAGAGTTACCAAAAGAATGTAACTATAACATGGATATAGTACCAGTGGTGTTTCTAGGATATCAAAAGTATAAATGACTAGTATGTTTTTTTAACATGTTATCTTCATTCTGACGGAATTATAAAACATGGTGGATGGATAATGGAATTATGATGGAATATGATGATATATTATGATATCTCAATTTAGTGAATGGTTATGTTTTTGGAAGAAATAATTACAATATGTTAGGAATGGTTTGATGATATGATGGTGTAAGTTTCACATCATGAAGAATGTTGAGTTTACTACTCATCGAGGGTTTTTAGTTATAATAGATGGGGAAGTGAGTTGGATACAAGGAAAATTGACTAGAAATTCATGGTAGTAAGCACAAAGATATTCTAAATAATGTAGTCAGGTGAAAAATAACACATGTCCTGATAAGTATTGGTTATTTTTATGGAATATGGTTTTTAGATCAAGTAGAGAGGAATCTGTAGAGATCGAGAGTATTGCACAAGGAATGATCAAATTATGGAGGTTGAAAAAAACTATAGATGATAGGTAGAGATTGATATTTTCCCCAAGTCTTCACTCATTCCTATATTGAGTTAGGTCATAGGACTCTAGGTGAAACACACCAATATTTTAGAATTTATTTTCTTTAAATAATATATTTGATAGTGTGTGGTATACACAACACCAAGCCGAAATGAACCTTGATAAATTAGTATTTAAATATGATAATTATGACTTAGTCATTGGCATGGAAAGTATGAATATTAATAACCATATAATTAAATATAGGTATAAATTTTTTCAAAAATAAATAATCAAATATAAATTAATTATCAATTGCTTGGAAATGAAGATAATTTTTTTTAAGATAAAAGGGATATTTTCCATAAAACTGTTTTTATATGCATAGTGTATTTTTATCTTAATAGATTAAATTTATATTTATTCATAAATGATTATAAATAAATAATTATATCATATAGTCAATTTAATTAATTAACATTCATGTAATTATAGCTATTAGGCAAGGAATGAGAATAAATTCATTTTATGTTTTAAAAATACATTTTCTTCAAAAGTGGTTTTTATAGCATTCTATTTATGGATATTATAAATAATTTGTTTGAATTATAGAATCTATAATAAAAAAAATTCAAATAATTTTTGAAATAATACGATCATAATATTATTATGATTCATATTTGTGATTTTTCTTAAAATATTAACTTTGGAGTGAATATTGAAAAATATTGATTTTTTTAAATAGTCATTTCTATTCATTAAATAAAGTAATTTAAAAATACCATTATGTTTTTGATTTTATATTAAACTAAAATAATTATCCTTTAATTATATATAATCTAATTAATTACTTAAGAAACATCATTATACTTGATTTTGGTATAAGTTCATTTATTGGCTTAAGAATGAATTTGTCTAAAAACTGTTTTTCATTGCATTTATGAATTTATATTAAAATTGATTTATTACACATATAGAAATTGAATATTGAAAAATTTATTCCATATTTTTATTCATGTGGTTTAAATATGGTAATTTTTTCTTTTTTATGTTTGGTCATTATTAATAGTAATCATGGTAAAGATTTATCATCATGCTAAGGGTAAAACATGTAAAATGGGTTAAAACTACGGGACATGGTCTCAAAATCAACCCCAAAAGTTTTTATTTTATTTTATCGGATGGTATTAATTATACCATATCTATCATAACTTTTAACATATTCCATTTTGGTGCCATTTTCCTTTTATAATGACATTTTTATTACTTTAAATAAAGAATAAATACCAAATTTCACTCTCTTGATTTTATATTATATTATATGTTTTCATAAGGATAAAAATGATAAATGAATGAATATAAAAGTTTATTTTTAACATAAATAAATTATTTTTATTACATTATTTTATTTTTAATTTATATGTATGATATATTTACCTTAAACACTTACACAACACTGATACAATGCATGTGTAAGAAGTAGAAAAATCAGGGTAAATTATTTTAAAAATAATAAAATTAATATTTTTTTTGGATGAATTGATAAATTAAATTAATTTAATAGTTAATTATAAATTATAAATTATATATTTTATATTTTAATTCCATTGTTGTCTTGATGTCTTAGAAGTCAAATTAAATGAATTTAACCTAAAAATGAATTTAACGTTATTTTATGTTGTATTATATTTTGTTAAAAGATATAAAAATAAAAAAATATTTAAATAGGAAAGGTATAATGGTAAATTCTCTATAATTTCATACATGGACCATTTGTGAGCCACTTATCACCTTAGAATTAAATTTATGACCCTTAAAATCTAAAAAATGGGTTACCACGGTTAATGTTAGAAAGGGTTAATGAAGGGGTTAAACCAAAAGATAAGGTTTAAAATTACATAAAAACATGTATAAATTTTATTATATGATTATATTTAGATCTTAAAATATTTTTATTAGAATTAATTTCCATTTTGAATCATTTTACTTGAGAAATAAATTAATTATATTTAAATCTTTTAAGTAATTCCTCATGTATCCTTTCATTACTTATAAAAGGAAAAACCCTATACTCTCTTAATCACACATTTTTAGCACTGTATATTATCCAAAAAAATACCCAAATAGCTTAAAAACCTTTATCCCCCTGAAATAGAGGCTCTGGTATCATCAAAAGACCAACCTAGAAGGCTTAAGGTTCAATCCAACGGCGGTTTTCTGAAGAATATGTATAACTCTTAACTAAGCATTTTTTTTAAATTTTTTCCTCTACCTCCTTAAAATATTTTTAAAAAACAAGGATATAATAACATAATTATATCCAATAAACTTAAATTTTATTATTATTACTGTAAATTCCCTTTTCATCTTCTCTTTCATCCAATGGGGAATGAAAACATTGTTCGTGCGCACGTGTGATCTACCACCTCCATGGAGAGATGTGTTTCGTTTTCCTTAACTAACCAATGGTTGTTTATAATTATGTATTTAATATATATATTTATTATATTCATTAAATAATTATAATTTTTAAAGATAACATACTACTTACCTTTCAACCATTTCACCCATTAAAATATGATAACATCACTCCTGCATACGTGTGAAATACCACCTCCACAAAATAATGTAACTCGTTTTTCATGTATTAATTTCATGGATGATTATAAAACTATATTTAATTTTTAAAAATGATAATTATTTCATGATAATTATTCTATATATTATGGAACAATTACCCCTTGGACCATGGTCAACTTACCGAAGTTGTTTTGGGATTATTAACTGAATATCCACGAAAGATCCATCATAAAATGAATTGATTTAGTGACTATATAATACATCATAATAAATGAAATAAAATAAATTATGGTATGTTAATAAACCTGAAAATGGTTTTTAATAATGTAAATAATTAATATAATTTTATTATACATGAGTTAGATAACATACATATCATGTTGGGGTTCAAGAGAAGGGGTTTCTTAACTCAATTTCCTTTCATTGGGTTATAATACTTTTTCATTGAATTTTTATGCCATGATTATGTGTGAATTTATATATAAATTATTTTATAATTTATTTCAATTTTTTTATATAGATTTAAATATATTCACATAATCACTTCATAGATTAATTATCACATCAAAAGTTATGATATTTGCAAGGATTTTATTTTTCTCAATCTCATTTTCTTAATAAATGTTTCATGTCACACACCATGATTTATTGGTATGGTTTAATTACTAACCAATGAATTCACCAATACCTTAGGGTCATGTAATGTATCTTAAGCCTATGTGCCATGTAATCACTAATCCTACGAGCCTTGTAAGGCCCCCCCTCATCCCTTAAAAGGGGGGTTATCAAAAATAAATAAAAATGAAGGCCTTCGAGCCATTTGTGTAAATGGTTTTATATCCCAATGATACCATCATTTTTCTTTATTTTGATGTCTTATGATCGTTTAAATATATTTTCATAGAACCCATTTACTTTCTACAAGTTAATCAAGATAAAAAGGAACAATTATTGTTTTCAAGGGTGTTATGTTTTAAAGTGAAAGATTCTAATTTTTTTTCTCATTATGTGGTACTTAGAAATATTTATGGATGATTTATGGGTGATTACATTATAAACCAAGGATGGGTGATTAAATTATAAAACAATTATGTGTAGTTATATTATAAACCAAGGACAAGTGGGTCCATTATATCCATCAAATTCATTGGGTAAAGAGACGAAGTTAACTGTTATAAGTTACTCATAAGATACAATGGATTTAACTATTGTGAGTTAATCCTAATAGATGGTGAAATTTATTGGATATGAGTATCTCCTAAGAGACTATGGAGTTAGCTATTGTAAGTTACTCCTAAGAGAATGTTGGAATTATCTTGTTAAGGTGATTCCATGATGAATGTTTTATAATCCAAGTTACCAACCTAATTTCATTATGCTTGCAATAAGTTCTAATGTTTTCATTGATCAAGGATTATTTTCACATGAATCATGATTTTTGAGTCAAATATCTCTCATATTTTTTTATGTATTTTATGTCATGTCCCATTTTTTATGTTGTATTTTTTGACAAGCATTAATTCTCTTATGTTATGATCATGCACTTTGAATATGTTATCATACCCTTATGTTCATCTAGTTATCATGAAATATATTCAATTTTTATTTCCTATGTTTACCCTTACTAATAATTTGACCTCACTATTATTATGTTTCTTTTACCCAGGTTATAAATAAATATGTTATGTATGATATTTATAGAATCACTTCATGTGGGAGATGATGAAGGCTTAATATATAATAATAAAATATAGGTATAGTGTAAAAATGATCACTTAAAGACAAGGGTAATTATATATAATAGTTTTTCCTAATTATTTAAAATTATAAACCTAAAAGTTCCTTAGTTATGTAAGTGATAAAATATTTTCTTTGATGTTTTATGCTTTGTATAGATAAAATTCGGTCATGTTTATTAGTATCAAATCCAAAAATGTAAAGATTATGTTCTAGAACCAGATCTAGGAGTGTAGGTTTGGGCCTGTTAAAGTTGTTATTAGAGAAGAGTTTAGATAACTTTGGATATTGAAATGTTTTCATGTGAGGTTAAGTTAAGAGTTATGGGTATCATTATGGGTTTATAAGTTTATGGTTGATCCTATGTTTAAAGGAATAAAAACCCTCTATTAGGTTTTAAGTGATGGGATTTTAGGGTTATTAATTATATTTTGGGAGACATTTTATTAGGTTGAGTTTTATGTAAACCTTTGGTTTAACGTAATGGATTATTTCAAAAGAATTATATTATCATAATCATATTTATTTATTTAATTTTACAAAGATTTAAACCCACATACAAGGGAAAATATACACTACAAATAGAAATCAATAGGAAATTATGGGGCCCTGAAATAATGGAGGCCCATAGTATCCCCTCTCACGAGGTTAATCCCCTCAGGTGGCAGTGGGTTTATGATTTTAAAAAAAGAAACCCTTTATTTTTGGTTATATATTTATGTAAGGAAATTCAAAACTTTGTTTCCCTCTCACAGAGTATGAATGATACTCATTTGGTTGTTAATGGAACCCCTATACCATTTAATGATATATGAAATTGACCAAGGGATAGTACCTAATCCATGTAAGGAATTTTACAACATTTTAGAATCTGTTTCAAATTTAGCTAGACTGATATTATTCTACCTACATAAGAGTAGACCTATGTCCTTAGCCCTGACCTTGGCCTATAGGGAGTCTCTACCACCAAAGTATATAGTAAAATAAATAATGATCGCACCTTGAGGATACCTTAACACTTAGAATCCCCTCATAACACCCATATAATATGAACCATCAGTGTTCAGTTTGGATCTGAGATATGAGGATACCAGGGAATACATCAAACTTAATTTGTTCTCATGTTCTAATGAGTTCATGTCCTGCCAGTAGAGAGTGGTATGAGGGTAGGAGCGTCTTCCCATTTTTTGATGATTCATAACATGTTAATCAGGATATTACATGTTATACTAACAAGAGTACTCCCTATACAAGAACTTCCATCAAACCAAGATGAGTTTTGTGCCTTACATATACACCAAAAACCTCCTATAAGGACCAATGGTCTCTTCTTCCTCACCTTCCCCCTTCCCCCGCACCTTGTAACCATCAATCAAGAAAATCGATCCCTTGCCCCTCCAACAATGAAAATCTTATAAACTATAAAAACATTGTATACACCTCACATGCATAACCAACTTCAAAGAATAGGTGCACTAAGATTTCCTCTTTATGGTCCAAACAACACGATCATCTAGACACTAGGTTTATACCTATACATTTAATATTATCATATGTATGAAATGATCTATTTATGATTCTCTATACAATGAAGTTTTATTTTTTAGGGAGTTCCTTTCCCCATAACACCTCACCCCACATATCATCGTATTTGAGAGAAAGGTATATTATTTAAAAATACTTTATTATGAAGTATATCTAAGATGATCCAATAAAAACATACTTTTCTAGTTCTTATGAGGTCAAACACATCATGTTGTTTTTCTTATAACACCACGTTGGTGAAGTCCTAGTGTCTACATGCATGGCGAAAGGAGATATCTGGAATGAGTCATCCAAGGAAACCAAGACATGGGACAACCCAGTTATGGTGCCCGAATGAGAACTTAAACCTACCCATAATCCATTGAGAGTGACTCTGTATGGTTTAGAAATGAGGTTGTATGACAGACCTTAATGAGTAATTACTTCCTATTTACATGGCTATATTCTCATTTTTTTTTGTTTCCATAGACCTTCCCCAAAGAGTCCTATCATCAAGGACCTCCCATTCCAATTTTTCATGCATACATTGGATGGTGTTCAAAAGATTCCTAACATTTATTCTTCCGTCCTTCATTGTCCGGGACATTCTTACCCAGGAGTCCCAATAATGCTTCCCATCCAAATGGGAGTCCCAAATAAATGATGCCAGGATATTATCAATATGAGAAATTAATACCTTCAAGTCTTTAGTAGCTGAAATACCATGAGTTATAATATAAAACAACACACTATTTACTCGGGTGGCTCCACCACCAAAGGATAAATACGGGTTCTTTCAGTTCATAATTCTCCCTGCGATCCTTCCCACGATTTTATCAAAGTGTTGAATCAAGGTCTTATTGGTGAGATGGTGGCACCAAGGTAATCCATAGGAAAATATCTTCTCTACATTTAAAAACTTCTAATCATGGAAGAGAACTGCCTACTAGGGAACCTTCTTGAGATGTTAAAAATGATCTTCACTCAATTGATGATCTATCCACTCCATTTTCAATAATCTTCAATATCTTTATTGATTCCAATGACTGATACCTTTTCATATTTTACAAGGATAATGGTATCATCTGTAAACATAAGGTGATAGATATTACATGAGTTCATCCTACATCTGTAAGGGAGAACATTTCCCCTCACAATACTCCTGTTAATGAGGTGACTGAGCATAACCTGGGTGATAATGAAAATTTTTGGGGATAGCGGGTCCCCTTTCCTAATCCCACATATCACTTTAAAAAAACCACAATTTTTACCCATGAAAGAAATACAAATTCAAGAGGATATATAAAACCTGAAAATAAGATATGAGGCCCATGAAACCCATCCTTTCAAACACCTTGATGATAAACATCCATTAATTACAACATAAATATCATGAGGTATAGTGTCTTTGAATGACTTGGTACATAAAACATCCAAACAAACTAAAACATAAAATATTTATTTTTATTCTTCTTATTGATATCATAAATCTATTTAATCTATTAAAATTTCATAGGACAACCTAAGAAATACATAAAAGAAAGGGATAATTTAAGAATCCCAATAAGTGAATAAACATGATAAGGAAACATAACATGTGTGTTAATGGTATAACATGATATCATAAAATAGAAGGCTTATGAATAATAAAATGAGAGCAAAAAATTAGGAACACATCATCATAATATCATTGAAACATAGTAAATTTGGAAACAATATATAACATGACATAAATATGAGTTAAGGATAGCTTCTTAGAAAATATCACATTGTGGGAAAAGTCCCATAATAAATTAAGTTTCCTCCCTAATCCCATACATGAAATATCATGATACAAAAGATTTTCCCAATGCATTGGATCACTATATGGGTGGAATCATCATAAAATGTTCATGATTATGTGTTAAACAAAAAGGAAATTAATCATAAGGCATAAACATAATAATTACCCTTGGAAATAAAATGGGATACATAATCTTTCCTCTTATCACAATCAAAGAAAATTTCATAATGAAATAAATTGATAAATGAACATAAGGAATGTATTACGTTGTCAATTTAAGGGAGAATGAAATAGGTATTAATTGTAGGAGACATATATACATAATTTATAAGAAATCCATAATATTAAAGGTTTTAATCATTGATGTAATCATATTTAAAATATTATATGGAAAATTTATTGGGGAAAATTTCCTTTTCATTTTGAAATCATTTCTTTCAAATCTAAAAAATTACAAGATATTATAGAAAAAAAATTCTTTGAGAATAAACATGGACACTTGTAAAGTAATATTCAAAGAATTGAGTGGTTATGATAGAGGAAAATTAAATACATTATGTATAAGTTAAAAAAATAGTCCTTTAATTTTTTTTAAAAAGTAAAAAATATATCATTTAGAATATGACAGAAAGATTCATTTTAAAACATTTTTAAAAAAAATTAAAAAATGGGTAAAATTGTATTTAATAATTCATTTTATAATTGTAAAAAATTATTTTAAATTATTTTAATGAAAATATATACATGTAAGAGAATGATTTCAGATCCAAAAGAGGATACAAGAGTGGTACTATATACAAACAATTTTTTTGAGGTTTCATTATTAAATAAAATAGGAAGTGGAAACAAAAATCTAAACCAAATTAAATAAAAGGTATATGGTTCAAGAAAATAATTTTATATTATTTTCCCCCAAAGTAACCTTGAACATAAATAATCTTGAAAATAAAGAAGATTGTAACATAAAACCTTTACTGCTTTGGTGTCTTTCAAATCAAATCCCCTTGGATAATGTAAAATGAATTGTAACATAAAATAACATGAAGTATAAAGGATTCATGATATAACATGTAAAAGTGTAATTACATACACTATATAAAATAAATTAGTGCATATAATTAAAATATGCCTCAATGAAATAAAATTGAGATGTAATATCTTACAATGATAATAACACAAATGTGTCAATTAATAAATGATGTGATTATGTGTATCAAATTTAAAACCACAGAAATAAAAGTTTAATAAAAAAAAATAAAATAAAAATTCATCTCATAAATAATCATGTATTTTCATAGACAATTAAGTAGAAGTACAACCCAATAAATTGAAAATTGAGTCAAGAAACCCATTACCTTGAGTTTGAATAGTCACATATACACTTTATCTTCATGAATAATAAACTTATGTAAATTATTTACTTAATTATGAACCTTTTTTAAAGTTTATTATTCCTTTTATTTTATTTATTACCATTTTATATTTATTTACTTAACCAATTAAGTTCATGTCAGATGTTTTGATGATATTCAGTTTATATGGTTAAAATGAATTTGGTAGGTTGACTATGGTAAAAGAAGTCATCGTTCAATCATATATATAATAATAATAATTAAATAATTATAAATTTTATACATAAATTAAACTTTTAAAACAAAATATGAAATATGGTTATGAAAAATGAACTGTGTTATAATCATGGAGACATTAGGTCGTTATGTACGCATGATCAATGTTTCTATTTTTCAATGGTCATTATGGAAAAAGGTAAGTACTATTTTATCTTTACATAATAATAATAATATAATAAATATTATATTATTTCTGTAAATATAATTTAATATATCATCTATGTGATGTGGTAATGAAGAATGAATCACATTGCTTTGTGGATGCGGTAGTCCATACATACCCACGAACGACATTATCATTTTTCAGTGAATGAAAAGGTAATAAATTAAATTATATATTATATTTTCATATTGATAAATATGTAATGATTATAACACACATATATATATATATATTAAATCCATAATTATAAAAATCTGTGAGAGGTGATGATGGAAAACAAATTATAGTGGTTTGCGAGCCGACATTCCACCATACACAAAAATGATTATTTCATTTCCTATTTGATGGAAGAAGAGATGGATGTTGGTTATAAAATTAAAATAATAAAATATAATTATTTGGGATATATTGATGTTATTATATCATAATGGTTTAATAATATTTTAATGAGGTGCAATAATATATAAAAATAAAAAATCTCAGTTAAGAATGATACCTCTTATTTGGAAAACCTCCTTAGGTTTACACTGAAAGATACCCTAGGTTGGTTTTATAATCAAAAAAAGGCCTTTAAGATGTGGTAATGGGAGTAATAAATGGATTTTGGAAATTATTGGATAAAGAAAAATGATATTGAAGTGTAGAGAGGAAAGGATAATGGATGTCCTTTTATAAGTGGGGGAGGGAACCCACTTGCATATTTACTAAATGAATAAAGAATGATGAAGTCATTATCAAGAAAAAATCTTCAAAATGGTAATATATTAAAAATATGGATATTTTAATGTTTAAATATATCCATAAAATATGATTTAGATAATTTTTATTGGAAAAATTACCCTTATATTTTGGTTTAACCCTCAGTAAATCCGTTTTAACCTTAATCGTGATAATTATTTTTTAATATTTTTACTATTCATTTTGACCAGAATTTAATTTAAAATTATTACCTAATATGAAATATGATGATTATAATTATCAATTTTATCAAATTAAATTAACCTAAGTGGCAAAATTTAATTTAAAAAAAGGAACACACAAAACGCATTGAAAAATAGTTTTTTTAAGAAATATATTTTTCAAGCATAAGATGATCTTATAATAACTCTATAAATAGTAATAATATTTATATGAAATGAATTTAATATATACAAATATCTAATATGTGAATTTAATTTAAATAATTCCTCACCAGTTTTTATTTTAATTAATTAAAATGGAGAAATATTATGCACTTAAAAATAGTTTTCATATTGACTGAAAGTTAAATTTTTATTGAAATCAGATCAAGTACAACCCTGCCTCAAGGAGGGAGAAAATTATGATAACCTAGTGCATCTCCATTAGTAATAACCTTACAGTCATTGGGTAAGGAACCCAAACTGGTGTACAAAATCAACCTTTCCCCTGGCATGCCTTTGTTGGCCAGAGCGTCAGCTGCGCCATTCCCCTCCCTCCACGTGTGAAGAATAGAAGTGCCTTGACTTAGGAGAGTCCTGCATTTCCTAATATTATAAGTTAATTACCAAGGAACCTTAACCTCTTTAAGTAACATCCCAACTAGAACAGTTGAATCAAAATCCACTTTGGAAATCTGAATGTTGAAGTTCCTGCAAAGTGACAGCCTGGTGTCCATGGAACATGCCTCAGCTCCAATAGACATGCTTGCACCGTAATAAGAGTTGAAGGCAAGGATAACATATCCCATGTTTTCCCTTATAGTTTTCAGAAAAAGGAGTTTTAATCCTTAAAATAAACTTATAATAAAATCATAAAAAGTTACTGATTAAAATTAAATTAATAAATTATTCTAAATAAAATTGTTCATATTTCATTTTAATACAAAATACAAAATATAATGTGAATTTTAAATTACTTGATTTATTGAAAAAAATAACATTATTTGATAAATTTGTAATTTTCACTATTTAATGAAAAAAGTAATTCCATAAAAATAAAAACATTTAACCCTAAGTTAATTTTAATATTATAATTTCAAAAATTAAGTTCATTTTATCAAATATATTTTCTAAATTTGTAAAAAATTCATTTTAAAATAAGTACGCAAAACGTGATGAGACTTTTTTTAGAAAAATATAGTTTTTAAGCATAAAAATGGATTTATTCTTATCCCATGCCTTGAAAACATATTAGATGAATGATAAAGTTTTTATTGAATACTTAAGATATAAATTTCATTAAAATAATTCACCAATAGTGATAAATTTAGTTAATTAAGATAAAATCACATTACACGGGAAAAAATGGTTTTTTCAGAGTTACATTTCTTTTACATTCAAATGTTTTCTTAATTTCCAATAAATTGATAACCAATGAATTTATTTTATACATGTGTAAACTGCATACTTTTATTATTTAGTTTGTTCTATTCATACCCCCAAATTTATCAGTTAGATTATAATAGTCATTTTTAAAAAGTAATATTTCATGGTTCATTTAGGCTTGGTGTTGCATGTCATATACCCTATTGAACATAGTTTTATTTTTAAAATATTGGGATGTTACAGGTCAGACATATTTTGAGGATTTTTAAGGTTAGTTATTTATATAATGTTTAAAGTTTATCTTTGGGTGTTATTGTTGAGGCTTTAGAGATTAATGTAGCATTTCTTCAAATTATGGTTTACTCATATTGGATATTATCTTATCATGAGTTAAACACTTTTGGTTTTGGTTAACTGACAGAAATAGGATAAATAAAGTTTTATCATTTTTAAAATCTTGTGATCCCTTGAAAATTAATTTTAGTGCTTTAGGCATGAAAAATTTGAAGGAACTGGGCACACAGAGGAAACCCCAAAAGTGGGATTTTAATTTTTTTTTCACCGAAGAATGACATGAACTTGTTGACATTAGCAAATCGCTGCCCAGTTTATTCCAAGGATCTCATGTGAAGAGTTTTAATCACAACATAAAAACTGTAAAATACACGGTTTAGCTCCGAAGTCGTGCATGATGTCTTCTCGTCATTGGCGATCAATTCTTCAAGAATATGAATCTGAATTTCTATAGATCGTCCACATGCACTTCAAGAAACTATAGGATCACCAATAATCATAATCCAGGTGCTAGTGTGGAGATACGCCGGCTCCTTCGACACTCCAAAGATCACCGCATTGCTCTACTTGCGATGCTTGGGAGAGAGCTTGATCTGAGCTCCTTGGATCTAGAACCTATCTCTCTAGGATGTAGGATAGAGAAAAAGAGAGACATAGGTAGTGAATAGTACATGACAAACTTCTATCCTCCTCTATTTATAGAGTGTTGAGAAAATATTCGGTATTTCCACCCAGCCTCTTGAATATGTAACACGCTATAAATGACTTGTTATGAATTCTAAACTGAGTCATAAATATTATTATCACTTTATTGTAATATATTAAATATATTATGTAATTATAAATGAGTTATTAACTCAACTCATTGTTCCCACAAATATTAATTGAAACTTGAATATTTTTAATATTCGTTCAAATAATATTTTTCATGTATTTACTTTAAATAGTATAAATAAATTTAATAAATAAATTCAACACCCATTATTATTAACTTTAATAATATGAATTTATTTATTACTTGGTGATCGTTTATCCTTGAAAAAATCCCAGACCCCAGTGGTGGGTCCCACCATGTCCAAAACTTCTATTCAACTGAATAGAGAATATTTTCGAATACACTATTATGTGAGACCCTCTAGACCCTTATCTCAATAGAAGTGAATAATATTCATAGGCCAAGAGATGGAACTAGAAACCCATCATAGCCCCTAAAGAGATAAGGATTGTCACAACAATGAAAACTAACATATGAACACACAATATATAATATAATCTCTTTGCCTTTAATATCCCATAAAGTAGGATGCACACTCGTGTCATAGTCATTTTCTTACTTTATTATTTATTGATTCAACTGGATAGATTTACCCTAGACTACCATGTCCATTGTCTTATGAAGGTACTACCATCCTGATCAACATGGCATGAGATATATTACTTCAATAACCCAGAAGCGACAAATCATTTCTTTACCATTCTACCAATGTCATGCCACCAATGACACACCCAACACAAAATACCTCTCCATGATTTCATCATCATGGTTTTCTTCTTTCATCAAAGTACATGATCAAATTACATAAACTGGTAATGATCTCAAGTCATGAGATCATTACACATGATCGTAGATAGGAACATAAAATGACACCCAAAACATGTGATGTTCCTATTGGCGGGTTTGTCCTCATGATCTCACTACTAGATATCACTAAGTGTGAAATTCATGATAAGAACTCTCAATGCTTATGATCCCCCAACACCTGATATTATAACATCTACTGTGTCTAGTTAGTAAAATGTATCTAGACCATAGAACATATTTAATATTAATGTCATAGTATCTCGAGGTTCTCATTATAGACTAGAATCTGCTATAACCATTCGATATAAAAATTAATCTTTGAACATTACCATTAAACAATGGACATAGAAAATTATTCACTATAATGGTAAGAATAAATCATGTATAACTAACTGTATACATGATATGGTAATAAAAATCATAGCATAAATGGGTCTAGGTCACCCACTATTTCAAAAAAATTTATCATGAGTATTTATTTCTTGGGTTAGGAGATTATATAGAAGTGGTAATTGATTGAAGCACAACCAAAGGATGAAATTGTGATTATGAAATGGAAATAAATCAAGTAAGTATATTTTTATCATGATCTTTATATTGATAATAAAATAATTCCTCAAATCTAGGAAAATGATCTTGAAATAATAATGTTATCCCTTTATTATCATCTCTGATGAATTTATAGTCTTATTTATCCCTTACTGATTTATGGTTCTTTGGTCATTAAATTTCTCATGGTCATGTTCTTGATCACTCTGTATTATTTCTCGAACATTTTTTTTCTCTTCCATGTCCATATTTTCACTTCCTACCAATGTTCTTATTATTTAGGAACCAAATTATGTGTTATTTCTAGTGACCATCATATTAAACTTCTCTTATTTTCAAATGGATGTTTTATTTTACCTCTTTACTATGTGGGTTTTCAATAAAGTAATTTTTTAATATTAAAAAGGTTTTTTACTTTATTGATCATATATTTTATTCCACTTCTTATAATTGATTCTAAATAAGTTTTAAACTCTTTTTGTCAGATATGAGATAAAATTGGGAGGATGCAATTTCATTGAGGGGTATAATGTAACACACAAAGATTTTAGAATTTATCTTCTTTAATTAATATATTTTATATTGTGCAATATATACAACACCAAGCTTAGAAAAACCTCAATATATTATTATTTCAATATAACCATTATGACCTATCCATTGATCTGGTGAGTATGAATAAGAATAGACTTATTATAAAATATATGTGGAAATATTTTCATTATTAAATAATCAATAACATATTGATTATTAATTGGTTGGAAATTATGATTAAATATTTTAATGGTAAAAGGGATATTTTTCATAAAACAATTTTTATGTATGCAATGTATTTTTATCCTAATAGATTAAATTTATCATTATTGATAAATGATTCTAATAAAATAAGTGGATTATATATTCAATTAATTAATTTTCATTTATTTAATTATATTTTTAGACAAGGAATGAGAATATAGTCATTTTATTCTTCAAAAATACATTTTATTCAAAAATGGGGTTTTATCGATTTTTTTCGTGTAGATATTATAACTAATTTATGAAAATTTTAGAAAATATATTTAGAAAAATGAAAATAATTTATAAAATCATAATTTCATAATAATATTAGGATAATTTTTTGGGAATTTTTTGAAAATGTTGACTTTGGAATGAATCATGAAAAATACCAATTTTTTATTAAAGTGTCATTTAATTTTATTAAATAATGTAATTTTAAAGTCCCATTGTGTTTTAAATTTTATTTTAAATTAAATTTATTCTTTTTTAATTATACATAATCTATTTTTTAATTTTTTTTGGTTAAATACACTTTTTTATTATTGAAAGGAAGGTAAAACCCCTTTTTATTCTATGTAGAGGGAACCCATTACATGGTCCGTAGGCCCAAAATAACACATGTCTAAGAGAAAACTAGCCCAAAAGGCCCTGATATGATTCATAGTACCCACTGCACCATGGTTGGAATACCCAAGACCTAGAAGAATTTCAAACTGACCTGTGGCACATGCCTACTGTGTTTGGACCACCAGGCCTCACCTAACTGGCCGCTATGGATACCTAGCTTGTGCATGTCCATGAATCATCGTCGCTGACCCACAAAACCTATATCCTATTCATTATCATCTATCATACTGAGGCACACCGCTGACCACCCTCCTACACCCCTGCTCACCCCGCCATGGCTTATCACCATCATCCACATCCTAGTTCCTATAGATGTGTCCAATGCCTATTATGTCAAGACTACTAGACCACACCCAATACCTTCCTTGGATTCTTGGCCTTCACATGATTGCAACTCATCACTACATACCCACAAACCCTACATCCTACTCACCACCACAAATCACCACCATCCACCATGCTAATCCATGTCTCTGAACACCATCCTCCATCCCTATCACCCTATCGAGGCTTGTCTCCATCATCCAACTAATTTTCCCCATATAAATCCTCATGATGTAATCTTATTCAAGATAACCCCATACATGAATGGGGGGAGAAAACACCACCCCCCAAAAATGGGGGAAAATGTGTGGGTGGTATTTGATCCCCGGACCACCAGATATAGTGCCCACAACATGAACTAGGTGGCTACGAGTTTTTCAACATTTTACATAATCTAATTAATTAAATAGAGATAAAAAATATAATTGATTTTGGTTTAAGTTCATTTTTTTGATTAAATATACATTTATCTAAAAACAGTTTTTCATTGTTTTTTTTGAATTTATATTGAAATTTAATTATGAAACTTCTAGAAATTTAATATCTAAATATAGATTCCATATTTGGAATTAGGTGGTCCAAATTTGGTAAACAATTCCTTTTTATTTTTAATCATTATGAATACTAACCATGATAAATATTTGTCACCACGATAAGGCTAAAATAGGTAAAATAAAGTTAAAACTATGGGATAAGGTCTCAAAATCAACCCAACACTTTCATTTATTTAATTATATTAGATTAAATCTACCATATCTATATTAACATAGCATGTATGATATTTTTGTTCCATTTTCCTTTGATAATGACATTTATATTACATTAAGTAAATAATAAATAAAAAAATGTCATTATCTTGATTTTAATTTCTCTTTTATGTTTTTATAGGGATACAAACGAGCATTGAATGGATCTAAAATTTTATTTTGAACATAAATATTTTTTTATAACAATACTTATTTTTTTTTATTTTTTTGATGATATAATTACCTTAAACACTTACCCAATGTCAACATAGTGCTTATAAAAATAGTAGAAAAATCAAGGTAAATGATTTTAAAAACAATAAAATTAATATATTTTGGATTTATTGTGGAATAAAATTAATTAAATAGGTAATTATAAATTATAAATGTTTCTAAATTATTTTAGATTCAAATTACATTTTTTATTGATGTATTGGAATTCAAATTAAATGAATTTCCCCAAAAACGCATTTTATGATATTTTATGTTAAATAATATTTTATTAAATGATTTAAAAATAAAAAAAGTACTAAAATAATATATGTGAAATGGTAAATGGTATAAAATGTCATCCATAGACAATTTTGAGCTAATTTTTAACTTTGACGTAAATTTTTGACCCTTAAAGGCTAAAAAATGTGTTACCACATTTAATATTAAAAAACGTTAGTGTAGGGGTTAAACCAAAATATAAGCTTTAAAATGAAACTAAAACCTATATAAACTTTATTAGATGATGATATTTAGACCATATCCTATTTTTATTCAAATCCATGTCTATTTTTAATCATTTTACTTGATAAATACATTAATCATATTTAAATATTTTAAGTAATTACAAGTGTATCACTTCATCAATTATAAAAGGAACCTCATATCCTCTCTTCTTAACACATTTTGATCACTATGGATTAGTAAATACCTACCCAAATACTTTTACAACATTCCTTCCCCTGACCTAGAGTCTCTTGTAAAATCAAAATACCAACCTAAGAGGCTTAAGATATAAACCAAAGGTGGTTTTTTGAAGAACAGGTATAACTATTAACTAAGCATTTTCATTTTATTTATTCCTATAAATCATTAAAATATCTTTAAACCATGATGATATAATAACATAAGTATATGAAATATACTAAAATGTTATTATGATTATGGTACAAGCCACTTTCATCACATTTTTCATTCTACGGGGATTAAAAACCTTGTCTTTTTGTACATGTGGACTACCACTTCCATGAAGCGATGTATTTCATTTTCCATCATCACATCTCATGAATATTCATAATATTTTCATTAATTTATATATATGATATCCATTAAATAATTATCATTATGTAAAGATAATATACTACTTACCTCTTACCCTTCCACCCGTTAAAAAATTATAATGTCGCTTGTGCTTACGTGTGCAATATCACTTCCAAAAAGCGTTGTGATTTGTTTTTCATGTACGAATTTCATTGATAATTATAAAAATAATTTTAATTTTTAAAAATGACAATTATTTCATTATTAATATTCTTTATATTATTTCTCAATCACCCATTTAACTATGGTTAACCTATCAATGTTTTTTTGGGATTATGTATCGAGCATCCGACCTGAGATTAATCAATTTAGTAATTATATAAGTCATGGTAATAAATGAAATAAAATATATTATGATAAATTAATAAACCTGATTTTTTTATTAATTGGTTAGATAATTAATATAAGTTTATTATATATGAGTTAAAGGACATAAATTGAAATTTGGGACTCAAGCTAAAGGGTTTCTTAATAAAAGTTCCTTTCATTGGGTTAGAACACATCTTCATTGAATTTTTTATTCCATTATTATGTGTGAATTTATAAATAAATTATTTTATATTTAATTTAAATTTTTTATGTTTGTTTACACATGTTCACATAATCACTTCCTGAATTAATTATCATCTTTGCAAGGGTTTTCTTTGTCACAATCTCATTTTATTGATACATGTTTCATGTCATAAACCAATATTTCATTATATAGTATAATTACTACCCCATGAATGAATTTAAACAAATTAATTAATTTAATTAATGGGATTTATATATCCATATAATATTTTTTATTCCAATGACTTTTGATTTGAAATTTACCAAGATGGTAAAGGCTTTATGTAACAATCTCATTTATTTTTGGGATTATTTATGTTCAAGGTTACTTTGGGGGAAATGATATGATATTAATTTCTTAAAACACACATATATTCTTCTACTATGGTTATTTTTTAGGTTTACATTAGTTTCTTTAATTTTCCTCTCTTTGGAACATAAGGAGATCAAATGAACGTTTTTAAGTAAATACTAACCTTATTTATCTTTTTTAGTTAGAAATATTTTCTCTTAAATATCCATGATATTTAGAATATTTTCAATAATTTTCTTTTACACTATGAAATAAAATTTTAAATTAATTTTAAATTATATTTTATTTTCTTTACCATGGTGAAAAATGAATCACCTTATTGTTTTCCAAACATGGTACTTTTGGTTTTTATAAGAAGTGTGAAAGGGAAATTTGTTTTAATATTTACCAAATGAATGGTTTTTACCATAGTTATAACTATTATTTTCTTTAAAGTTAACTTTATTTTTTTCTATGGTTATTTTCAAATAAAGTATTTTTCTCAATTTTCTCATAATTTTTATTTAAAACATTATCAAAAGAAATGGATATTTTCCCTATTTTCAATTAAATGTATTAAATATTCTTGTAAATTGATATTTAATTTGTGGATATAAACATTATTATTTTCCTATTCTCTAATTGGCTGTGTTTTATTTATACCATACTTATTGTTTCTTTGGATGAATTATGATATAGAGATTTTAATGGAATCCTTTTCCTTTCCATGGGTTAATCAAGCTAAAAATGAATGATGATTGTTTTCAAGGGTGTTATAATAAAAAGTAAAATGTTTTAAATGTTTTTTCATTAAATGTTACTTGTACATATGTATGAATGATTGATGGGTGGTTATGTTATAAACCAAGGATAGATGGTTATTTTATAAACCAAGCATGGGTGGTTGTGTTATAAACCAAGGATGGGTGGGTTCGTTATAACTCAATAATGCATTGGGTAAAGTGAAAGAGTTAACTGTTGTAAGTTACTCCTTATATATGAAATAGTTAACTATTGTAAGTTACTACTATGGGGTGATGGAGTTTACTAAATATGAGTATCTCTTAAGAGACGATGAAGTTAACTATTTTAAGTTAATCCTAAGAGAATGTTGGAATTATCCTATTTAGGTGGTTCAATGATTAATGTTTATTGTTCAAAGTTACCAACATAGTTTCATTATTATTGAAATAGGTTCTAATGTTTCCTTTGATCAAGAATTATTTTCACATGGATCATGATTGTTGAATCATATGTCACTGATAATTTATTAAATATTTATTTAATGTCTCATTGTTTATGCTCTTTATTTTTACATGTATGGATTATATTATGTTATTATCATTCACATTGAATATGTTTTCATACCCTTATTATCATCTTGTTCTCATCAAATATATTCAATTTTTAATGACTATTTTTACCCTTACTAATCATTTAATCTCACCATTATTATGTTTATTTCCCCCATGTTATAAGGAAATATGTTATGTAAGATATACCATTAAGGGGTTCATATGGGATATGATGATGACTTAATATGGAATTATAAAATTTGGATAAAGTGGAAAAAATTATCTCTTAAAAACATGGGTAATGTTATATAATATTTTTTTTACCAAATCTATAAAATAATAAACCTAAAAGGTCATTGGGTATGCAAGGGATCCAATATTTCTATTTAATTTATTTGTTTAATATGGATAGATTAGGTCACATTTATTAGATTCAAATACTAAAATATAAATATTATGGTTTATCACCCAATCCAATAGTGTGGCTTTGGGGCTCTTATACATGGGTTTCATCACACAATGTTTATGAAAGAGAAAAAGTTTTTTTTATAGAATCCTAATTATTGTTTTTAATGTGGTGGTTATATACAAAAGATGAATAAAATTATATATTATATGGTGATATCCTAGTTTATTAGAATATGGTCAGCTAAGAAGTTAGAGAAATTATGGAAGGATATTGAAAATTAATGTTGGGATATTTATGTTGATGAAATGCGTGGATGGGTTTCCTACTCTAAAATAATATGTTTAGAAAGATTTTTTCATGCCAGATATTAGATAAATTGAAGATAGAGTATGAAGCATGGTTTTCATGAGATCATGAGAGTGAGGGACTTGAAAGGATGAGAATCCCAATTCATGTGGAGAATTACTGAAATTTGGCAGTTGAGAGTGAAATATTCTATGGTATTGGATGGTTTTCAAGTTCTAAAAGGAGGTTTTCATGGGAATAATAAAAAGAACAAGTTCCAGTGACATTTTTCCTCTCATAGATTCCATTTTACTTTAAATTACCTTCATCAATAAATCAATTAGAATCCTGATGCATGTGGACAAGAAGTTAGTCTGGGAGATGAGAGATGAGGTGAAGTGGGAGTTATAGAATAATAATTGTTATCTTATCTTATGTTTAAGAAGAATGAACATGAAAACTAGAATAATATTTTTTTTGTATTGAATTTTTATTTGGGGAAGAATCTTTTGGAGGATACTCCATATATCTAGAAATAGAATAGGTGTAACACACTTCAGGTCACAAGAATTTTTTATTTTGAGACTTGAGTTATTTAAAGTCATGCTTTAAAATTGTTGGATGTTATTTGTGGATTAAATAGGATTTTTTGAACTTATCTATGTAACATGGGTATGACCATGTCATGGTCTAAGTTTTTTTTGTTCCTGGGAATAACCTGTGTGAAACAAGAAAGGCCAAAATGATCATGGTTGGTCAAGGTCTTAGGAATGAGATATTGAGGGTATTCTTATAGACTAAAAATATAGTGGAAACCACCATTCCATGGTGGAGGGAATGGTTATCCAAAAGAAACATGTTTTTTATACAACATCATAGAGGATCTTCATATCGGGATACCTGAGAATGGTGTGGTCATGGCCACCACACCATGGTGGGAAACACCAGGCCATGGTGACTGTTGATTCATAATTCCAAATGTATAATTCGACCACTAATATTATGAGGGAAGTTATAACACTTAATCAATGCATGTGATATCATTAATATGGGAAAATAAATGTGTCTTAAACATTTTTTACCCACTATTTATCCATTCACCATCCTCCTCTTTCTAGGGTTCCAATCCAGCCAATTCCATGGAGGGTTTTTAGAATAATTCCTTCATCAAGAAGTATATTGGGGTGTTTCACTCCTTTATAAGATTTTAATTATTTATTTAGTATCATTGGATTTTTTCTTCTTCATTTCCAATCACCATTTTTGAATGTGATTAAGTTTCCATTGTTGGAATGATAAGTGTCACTATATAATGGTTATTTCTCATAAAAACCTTGTTATTATTACGATTTATTTTGGGTTGGATTTTGAAAATGGTTATTTGATTTATATGAAGGTTGTTTTGTATAAATACATATTATTTGTCTTGGAAAATGGTTTTAAAAGTTTTTTTCTATAAAAATAGTTTTACTCACTTTATGTGTTTGATGAAATACCTTAAATATGGTATTGAATCTAAAATAGTTTTTCAAGAATGGGAGAAGTAATAATTTTCTTGTGGAAATATTTTATAAAATTATGAGCATGGTTTAATTTAATATTTTAAGAAAATATAGCACTTTGGGAACCATGGTTGTGTTGGGTTATGGATATATGAAAATCACAGTGAAGGTGGAACCTCTAGGGGTTATGATTACGATACTGGTTAACAATGTCAGGAATCGATATCATATTATTCATGTTATTCTAGATTAATGTTCCATATATATCCTAGTTTTTTATTCCCATAGGTTAGATGATAATTTTTATAAGTTTTATTCTTGATGGTATTTTTTATTGCATGATTGTTCACATGTTTATCTTTTGTGATACAAAATATTTTTAATACTACCCTCTATATCATCATTCATGTTTATATTCATATTATTTTGGATTTGAATATGATTTTTTTAAATGAAACGAATGGATGTTTTATGAGATTTTTTTTTCAAATTAAACTATTTATAAAACTTTTTTTGTATTAAATCTAGAAATAATGGTTTCATGGAGACAAAAATTTTATAGATTAAAGGTGGTATCCTACTGGGCACTATACTCACACCCTGTATATGATTTTGGGAATATAAAGACTTGGTTTTATAGTATACATCTAAAGGAAGGGTGTCATGTAGCATGAGGACTTCTCTTGGTTTGTGTCACTTCATGGTTGTTTGTGAAGGTGGTGACAAATGGTTAGATAGAGACATGTTTATGGTCTTGGAATTGTTTAATTTATGGGTTCAGATTTCTGTCTATTTTTATTATGTCTCATGGTTAGATAATTTTTTTCTATAATATAATCTAATTGTTTATCTATATCTTGTTTTTCATGTGACATGTTGTGTGTTTTGGTTGAAATCATTAACATTTTTTTTGTATTGATTCCCAAGTTCCTGTCTCCAGCTCATGAAAATTAGTCATGTGCTTTGGGCCATGTGGTGGGATTTTTGGGTGATGTGTTAGGTTGACCAATGTTAGTTTGTTACAAAATGGTATTAAAGCCAGGTTTGATCTGGGTTATTTGTTAGATAGGAGTAGGATAGTCAAAACTCAAGTAGTAAGTGTGGAAGGGTACCAAGCTAGTTCCTTTATATATGTGACCTTGGGTTACCTTGTGTGTTCAGTGATTTTTCATCAAGAAAGATATTGATTTTGGGGTCATTTTGATGACCCTAATTTTGGGTTTATTTAGATGAACCTTGCCACATTTTATGTTGGTTTTTGATGTCCACAATATGGATTCTTGAAGTTCATATTTTTATTTGGACATGTATTCCCAAGATAAAAAGTGTAATCTTTTATGTTAAATAGATAACGAATCATAGAAGGATCTCCTTAAATCAAAGGGAGGGACTTATGAGGAATTTTAAGTAGGTAAACGCTCTAGTTGAACATCCTCGAGTGGAAGCAATAATATATACTATTAAATCCCTAGGTCAAGTTGGTGGTGGAAACTAGGAACAGATGGTGGGTCATGATTTGGACTTTAGGAAATAAAATCCACCATTTTTTGTGGTGAAAAAGAATCCTAAGAACCCAAGGAATGAAATAAAATAATAAGGTGATTTTTTTCAATTTTTTAAGACTCTAAAGGACTATAAGGTTGTATTTTCTAGTTATATGATTAAAGGACCTAGAAGGAAATGATGGGATTCCATTTTTTAGGAAAAATTACATTAGGATATCACTTGGATCACTTTCAAGAAGGCCTTTAACCAACAGTTATATCCTAAGACATTGTTTGTGGTGAAGGCTCAAGAGTTTGTGACATTAGATCAAGGTGGCCATTATATAATTGAGTATGCTACTCATTTAACTGAGTTGGTTCATCCGTCTACAAAAATTTTCACTAATAATTACATCAAGGCTTGATGGTTTGAGATTGATCTAAAGACTGAGATTTGATTGATATTTATTCTCATGTACCTATTGAACTTTTTTGAGGTAGTTGATAAGGTGGCTATGGATGAGGTAGACTTATCTAGGAAGATAGGTCTTAGAAGATATTCCTTTAGATCATGGGGTAGCTAGGGTGTATTGTATTTCTAGAAAATTAAGAACTATAAGGGTTCTAGGTTTATGTTAGGGTTAGTTACATGGGATTTATCAGGACAACACCAAGTGTTTTACCTATAGTGTAGAAATCATGTCCATACGAGGTCTAAATATTTGTTAACAAATATAATTTTTCATCATTGTAGAAATTCCGGTCACCTTAATAATTTTTTTAAAGAGTACTCCGGGGTAATAGAATTGGATCCACTATTACTATAGGCTCTCAAGATCGGTATGATAAAGAAAAAGGTGGTGTATCACATTCTAAAGACAAGGGTGATAGTCATAAAATAAATAAATACCATGGAGTGGTTTAGGGTAGAATTTTTTATGCAACAGTGTATTCACTAGAGGAATTTGAATTGGTTTAGATACTATGCGAGATACAATTCTTATTTCATCCTCTATAGTCTTAGTTTTTTTAATATTGATGCATCTCATTATTTTATATCATCTAAGATGTTTTATGTGTTGGTATTATGATCAAATATTATTCAATTCATGATATATCTTTCCAATCCCTTAGTAAGAAGGAAGGAACAAGGTTTTAAATGTTTAGATTGTTGGGTTATAATCACCAACTATGAGGTTGTGTGGGATTTCTTGGTACATAATCTTTAAATTTTCAACATCATTATTGGAATAGATAGTATTATCTATTTTAAGACCCAAATTTATTTTTATCCTCATAAATTTCAGTTTTTATCTTTTGATGGGGCTACTCACATCTTTCAGGGTGAGTGAGATCCTAGATTCGAGAGAGTGGGGATTATTATTCTTGAGGAAGAAATGATATCATGGAAATTATTGTAGATGTTTCTTAACAATGCTAACCATAATTTAAGTGGTCTACTTCCTGATACAGTGGATAAATATCCTAAGGTTTTTATTGATGATTTTTATGGGTTATCACTCCAGAGATAGGGCGAGTTTACTACTGACCTACTTCCGAGGATGATTTCCATCTCTTTGAAATATTATAATATAGAACCCATTGAGTTAGAGAACATAAATTTCAACTTAATGATATCGAGGATAAGGTATTTATTCATCTGAGTGTGTCACATTTTTCTTATCCGGTTCTCATCACAAAGAAGAATGATGGATTCCTTTAGATTTTTGTTTATTAGAAACAACTTAATCAGGAGACTTTTAAGAACAAGTATCATTTTACAAGTATTGATGATCCACTTGATCAAATATAAGGATGATTATTATTTTATAATATTGATATGAGATCGGGGTACTATATGTTAAAATACTGATATAAGGATATTCCTAAGATAGCATGCAGAAGAAGTTATAGAACTATAAGTATTTTTTATGCCATTCGGTCTTACTAACTATCATGCAATGTTTAGGGATTTGATGAATCAAATATTTCATTTATTGTAGGATAATTTAATGTTTTTTTGTGGATGATTTTGTGTTGTTTCAAAGGAAAATGTAGAAAACATGGATCATTTGGATGTGGTTCTCACAACTCTTAAAGAACATAATATATATGTAAATATTTCTAAATGTTAGTTTTGGGTCAAAGAAGTTATGTTTTTAGACCATGTTATTTCTAATGTAGGAATCATAGTGTACCCTAAAAATATTTAGGTGGAGATTTCATGTAAGAGACCCAAAAAAGTTTTTGAGATTAAAATCTTATTGGGTTTGTTTGGTCACATCAGGATTTTAGTTTAGAGTTTTTCAACTCTTGCATCTCCTATGATTGTGTTGATACACAAGGGTGTTACATTTTAATGGAATGATAAGTGTTAAATATAATATTAGGAACTGAATTTAAGGATGAATTCATATCCAGTTATAATTATTCTAGAACTAGGTTTGGTTTAAATCATCTTTTAATATGCCTTTAGTATGAGATTAAGATGTGTTTTAATGTAAGGGAAATAGGTGGTGGACTATGGATATTTAAAAATCTACCCTAATGAGAATAACTATGATAACCATGATATCAAGTTAATCATGGTAATATTTACCCTCAAGACTTAATTCCACTATCTCTTAAAATATTTTTTATTATATATTTGGATCATAATGGCCTAAAGTATTTTTTTTATCAGAGGGATATGAACCTATAATAGAGATGCTAGGTTGAGTATCTTCAGAAATTTGATTTCTATATTTCATTAATGCCTAGATAATGGAATATTTCCACCAATGCACTGAGAATAAAATTATACACTCAATCCCTAGAGGAATCAGTGGAAGAGTTTTATTTGATGATTTGGTTCACTAAGGTGCACCTGAATGTGATAAGAGATAAGGAACATATGTGATTAATTTTTATGGAAGCTGATTCTTTGTTTAATGATTGTATCCATCCTAGAAAATTATAATACATCAATTTTCAAAGTTTTAGTAAAATACTTTATGAAGGGGAGACCTCAGTATAGTGTTCTCAGTCTCTTGATGGTGTCTTGTGCATATGAGTAAGATCATTCATTCTGATAACTCTAAGGTAGGAGTTGATGGATAGTGGACATTGATTTATTTGGTTCATACACCCTAGAAAAACCAAGATGTATCATGATTTGAGATTTTGATATTAGTGGTTAGGGATGAGGTGGTCGATTGAAAACTTTTTATATTGATTCCTTACCTAGCATAAGATCAAGGTAGAGTATGAGAGACCTACCAATTTGTTGAATCCTTTTCCCATTCTAGTATGGAAGTGGTATGATATATCCAGGTAATTTATTATGGGTTTACCACTAAATACTAGTAGGAAGAATACAATTTGGGTGATCATTGATCAAATCATAAATTCATCTCATTTATTTTATATTAAGGAGACAATGAAGATGAAATAGTCCAACACATGCATGTCCAATAGATTTTGAATCTCTATGGAGTTCCTTATGTTATCATTTCTAATAGATATTCATGATTTACATATCTATTTTGGAAAAGTTTATAAGATTAAATTGGTACCTATTTGAAGTTTATCATAGCGTGTCACCCTCAAATGGATAGAAATACTGAGTGAGCCATTCAAATTTTTTAGGTTATGCTTCGATATGGCATTCTTAATTGTAATGGTTCTTGGGAACATCATTTTCTATTTTTTATTTTTCCTATAAAAACTGGTATCAAGATTCAATTAAAATGTAACCTTTTTAAGTGTTTTATGGTTATCCATGTAGATATCCTTTTATTTTCAAAGATATGGGAGAACATTCTTTGGTTGTACTGGGACTTGTTCAAGAGAAAATAGAAAAAAATTACGGTTGATCCGAAAAAGGTCATTGATAGATCAAAGTAGCCAAAAATAATATATGGACCATCGTCGTCACCTTTTGGAGTTTGTATTTGGTGATTAGGATTTTCTTAGGGTTTCACCTCATTTGGGAAATATTTGTTTAAGAAGACAGAGTTAGATGTAACTAAGGTTTATTAGCCCTTTTAAGATCACCAAACATCTTGTAAAGGTGGAATATAATATATACTTACAGTCTTGATTAAAATTGATTCAAAACATGTTTCATGTTTCCCAACTAAATTGGTATCAATAGGTCTCTTATCATGTGTTATAATGGGAAGATATTCATCTTGAATGAGTCACCTCAGTGTTTGAGAATCCAATTCAGATTTTAGATCATAAAAATAAGGTATTATGTAGTAAAATGATTTTTTTGGTCTATGTACTATGGTGTATAAGAGGGTATAACCATGATACTTGGGAGCACTGAGCATTGATAAAGTAAAAATGGATTTATAACTCTATAATTCCAAAATCCTAAGCACTTTCTAGGGATAAAAGGTGACATGGTGGGGAGAATTATGACACCCTCTGGGTCATAGGTATGTTTTTCAGCCTTGATTTGGTTAAATTTAGGTTTGAGAAGTTTGGTATGAGCTTTGTGGAATAAAGAGGGTTTTTAGAACTTCTTTATACAACACAGGCAGGATCACATCATGGTTCAAACCATGTTGAGCCTAGGAATTTACTTTTGAAATGGGAAGGGCCAAAACACCCATAGTTGGGCATTAACTTGGGTGTGGGATGAAGAGGTTATTCTTATGGACCATAACCATAGTTTCCACCTCCTATATAATGGTGTATGGAAAGGTGATCCAAGTCTTCCATGGTTTTTACAACACACCATAGAGGGTCATTGTGTTGGGATTCCTATTCTTGGTGTAATTGAGGCCCCCATGCCATGGTGGGAAATATGATTTCATGGTGATGGTTGTTTCAGAATTTGAAATGGATGATTCAGTAATTAATCTTCTATTTTTAGTAATACCTCTTAATTATAGTGTGTGCGATCATTAAGATGGGATGGTTAATGCGTCTTAAAATGGTTTCCCCTCTATTTAGTAATTCTCCACCCTCATCTTGTTAGGATTATGATCAAGATGATTCTAGAGAAGGTTAAGGATACCATTCCTTCTTCAAGATATGAATTAAGGTGGTTATCTAATTTTTGGGCTTTTCCCTGTTGATTTTGGCTCATGGGATCTAAACCTCTTCATTTATAATCATTATTTTCTAAGGTGACTAAGTTTACTCTATTGGAATGGTTTGTGTCTCTATACAATTGTTCTTTCACATTGAAAAACTTGTTATTCATATGTTTTCCTTTGGTATGGATTATAAAAATGGTTTTTATATTTATATGAGAGTTATTTTTTACAAATACATATTTTTTCAGATAGAAAAATGGTTTTAATGGGGTTTTTATGTGAAAAAAGTTCTACACAATTCATTTGTTTGATGAAATACCTCAAAGATGGTTTTGAATCTACAATGGAGTTTCAAGAATGGGGGTGGTAATTATTTTCTTGTGGAAATGTTTTATAAAACTTTGAGCATTGTTTAATTTAATTTATAAAAAATATCACTTTGTGAACTTTGGGTATATTGGGTAGCGGACATATGAAAACATTACTGATTGTGGAACCACCAGGGGCTATGCTTGTGATACCGATAGACCATGGAAAGATTTTTTATTAGAGGATTTAATCTATGTTGTATTAATGTTCCTTGCATGTCCTAGTTTCACTTTACTATAGGTTATATCCTAATTGTGTTTTGTTTTATTCTTGATGGTGTTGTTTTTGTCTTTATTTCCCACATGTTTATATTTTGAGATATGGAATATTTTGACATATGAAATCTATATTATCAGTCATGTTTATTTCCATATTCTTTTAGAATTGAATTTGAAACGTTTTAAAGGAGACCATAAGATTTTTTATGAGAAATGTTTTCAATTGAAATGATTTATAAAACTTATTTTGTTTTAAATCTAGAACTAATGGTTTCATGGTGACATAAATTATAGATATTCATGGTGGTATTCTACTAAGTGTTTTCCTCACACACTATATATGTCATTGAGTGTATGAAAACTTGGTTTTATAGGATATAAGTAAAGGTAAGGGTGTCATGTATCATGATAGATTATCTTGGTTTGTATTGATTCAGTGAGTTTTGGGATGGTGGTGAAGGGTAGTCAAATGGAAAATTGGTTGTAGTCTTATACTTATTTATTTTTTGAGTTTATCTTTATTTATTATTTTGTTATTTATCATGGTTATAAAAATTTTCTTCTATGATGTAATTTTATTTTTTAACTATATCTTGTTATAAATGAGACATGTTGAGCTATGTTGTGTTTTCAGGGTAAAATCATATGAAAGGTTTTGTGAGTTGATACCCAGGTGCTTATCGACAAACTGTGGTGATTGGGAATGTACTTCGTGCCTTGTGGAGGGATATATTTTATAAAGTTTCAGGTCGAACTAGTTTGGTTCATTAAAATATTTATTGTTCTCTTGTATGTAAAGTATTTAGAAGGTTTCAAATTTAGCGATGCTCAAGTCGAAGATGGACAATCCCAAAGTCCTGGAATGAATTTCTTTACATGATATTATGAATCTATATATATGTTCATTATATTCCTTTTAGAGTAATAGATGGACCTCTATAATAAATTTGGGATCCTCAAAGTTGGGATCAAGTCTAGATGTCGTGGTACAAAAGGACCATTTGTGTTTTGGTTACATAGAAAGAAATTTTAGTAGGAATTTATCATGTAGATGACTCAGACTTTCTTGAAGTTATGGATAGAGGTCTAATATGATGATGTTTCTAGAGTTTGATATATCAAAAAGATCTTGGAATATAAAATCTTGAGTGATTATAATTTTAAAAACAAATATATGAAACAAAAAGTATCTAGGTTTAGTTTATGACGTAGCATGTTGGATGAAATATTAGAAATGTTAGTGAATAAAATCTCAGTTTCTAGTTGTTTTAGAGACATACCACAGAGAAATTAATAAGAGTTTTGATGATGTTTTGGGATGATATATCATGGTTCTATTAGAATATGTTGTAATTAATTCAGTGTGATCCTAGAATATTGAAAGAATTATAGAAGTAAACCTCGTGATTGCTGAAGTAGGAGGGTGTGAAGAAGCTAACTAGTGGAATATGGGTGTGAGTATGATAATAATATCATAGTTGAAGATTTTTGGAATCAACCTATAAAAATAATTCTCAAGTGGGAGATTATCAGATTTGGTGTAAGATCTATTTTCTATGTCATGTGATGGAATGTCTAAAAGTTTAGTCACCAGAAGGTACACTTGATTCCCCATATGAAGACAGTACACCATCACCATGGTCATTTGGTTTCATGTAGTTTAATTCAGTTCACCAAAAGTAGAAGTGTGTGTTGAATGGATGTTTGACAGATGCTTTAGAGTGAAAGTTTAGTGGAAAGACACTAAACAATGTGAGTTCATTAGAAGATAGGTATAGTGGAAGAAATTAGATGGGTTTAGTTCACTGGAAGGAGAATATTGGATTCCAAGTGAGGAAATATGAAGGATGATCATCCAAGGAAGATCTTATTGGGACAATCACGTTCTATAGAAATCATTAATGTATAAAAAAGGGGAATCTTCTTGATGAATCGCACTATATGAAGGTGGTGAAGGTTCTGTGTAATTTAGGATGAGAAGGAACTAAGGATGATGCATGGAATATTTCATCATGTATTTTCAGTGAAGGAATTATTAAATGAATCATCAGTGTTCATAAAAAGATTGCGTACACTATTTTTCATGTGTTGGAAGTCAATATAATGCATGATACTAGTAATCAAATATTTTTCACAACAATGGAAGGTCACTTATGAGTTTTGATTGGTGGCACGAACTAGATGAACTACTAGGTACACTTTATAAGTGGGTCTGGTCCATATGTGACAATACTATAGTATGAAGATTGAAAAAGTATTGATGGGGTCTGAAAAATGTAGAGGTGGATTTTAAAGGGGTATATTTGGGTATATCTAGGTGTTGTAGGCTGATGTTCTAAAGGCATAGGTTGAAGTATAGAAGGATGAAGATAGGAAGGAGCAAAGGGAAGATACAACAGCCAGAAGGGAATTTATAAGATTTATTCCATTCACATGGGTAGGAAACCATTACATGAGATCAGTATTGTATCTCATTATACCCTATTTCCACTTAAATGAAATGGATTTAATTGTTATTCCATAGATGTAGGACACACTACCCAATCCATGTTGTTATTATGTGATTTTTTTTTTCTATTTGTGCTTGTATATGTGTGTTTCTAATGTGCTTGTTTGCTCATATATTAATCAAAAGGAGGATAATGAGGTGACCAGAACTTGATGATAGGACAACTTGATGTGGTTTCAATGTTGATTGGAATTTCTAGTTCTTGTATTCAAATTCATATGGGATATTTGATCGAAAGTAGATGATTATAATGGTTACTATTTAATTTCATAGGAGAACAAGGAGGATAATCTTCCAATGATCAGAATCAATAACTAGTCCTCAAAAACTACTATCATAGAAAATTTGTAGTGGTTTTTGGTAGATCACGGTAGAAGAGTGTATGAGGGTGGAGTTAATCAAGGTATTAAAAGGATGTTTTTGAAAGAATAATGACATTACAATAGGATTATGGGATATCAATATTTCTCTTAAAAAACACAAGTCTTGAGGCATGTTCTATTACTAAGGACAGTCAGAGCTTGATGGAATACTATTGGGTTCTTTATGATCATTTGGTATTTTGAGTTATCAAAAAAATTTCATTGGAAGATAGTGTTTATAAAAATAGTTTTTTTGGTATATCAAAGTCTAATTGATCTCCAAGTTTCATGCATCACATTCCATTATTTAGGTTGGAAATATGGAACTTGGATGAACAATACTAGAATTTAGGTTGAATTAGACAATATTTTTAATTATTTCAATTCAATGGGAGCTCACATTTCTAGAGGAAAATATTTTAATGGATTAGGCATGGTTTAATTATTTGATGGTGGAAGTTACAATTTATGAAGGATATTATGTTTGATACTTCTAGAGGGTTTTTAGTTCCATTGGATAAATAAGTTAGCCAGATGAAAGGATAGAAAATTATAATTCCCTGATATCAAGAAAAATGATCTTATAGATTGATTATTCAAGTGAATGATGACATATGTTCTCATGAGTATTCAATGATATTAAAGTAAGTTGTCGGTTAAAGTAAATGGAAACAGGTGGAGATCAAGAAGTCTATTGTGGAAAGATCAAATTTCAAATTTTCCACAAACCTATAGTTGATAGAACATGACTAAAAATGTTTAAAATTATTCTATCAGTCCCATCTTGATTCAGGTTATATGACCCTAGGGTTTCATCACTCAATATTTGTGAATGTAGATCACATGTTTGTTCTAGTATCATCGTGACTGTTGGAAAAGTTTTATTCCACCATAAAGAACAGAAAAAGGAATAGTGTAGCATAGTCCCAGTTCATAAAAAGATATTTATATGGGAAGAAATATAAACAGTGGGAGGGTGTAGTAATTCAAACTAGGAGATTCATGGTTTTAGAACATATGGACATGTTTCCCTATCTGGAAAGAGATGTGTAGAAGGAGTGTTTGAATTTTAGAGATTAGATGAATGAAAAATGGATTCTAAGGAATAGTTTCCATGATCTCATGTGTGTGAGAGTGATTGAAGGATTATAATCTTAAGTTTTGTGTATAATTTATAAAACTATGTGGAAAATATTTAAATCTTTAGTGTAATATTCTAGTGTTCAAACTCTGAGAGGAGGATTGCATAATAATATGAAAAAGAATAAGTTTTGGTTACTTTTTTCCTCTTATAGAATCAATTTTACATCAAATTTTCTTCATTGAAAAATCAAAATTATCCATGATATAGTTGTAATGGAAAGTTTTTATAGGATATAATAGATTAGGTGAATTCAAAGTTCTTGAAGACTTCTGATTAGGTTTACCTACGATGAAGAAGGAAGACTAAGAACACCAGAAGAATGGTTTCGTGGAGTGAATTTATGTTTAGGGTGGGTTTTCTGAAAGATACTATAGAAATAAATAAATAATAAAAGCATAATTCTATTATCTATAAAGTCTTTAAAAGGTGTTGACTTCATCCATGAAAAAGTGAGTGAAATAAAACTCTAAATTCCTTGTACACAGTTATTTTCAAGTGCTTTTAACTCTATAGAAACATTTTCTCAAAATATTTTTAAAGTATTGGAAGTTTCTATGGTATAAATGTAGGATAATCAATAGTCCAGGATTGAGGATGGATGTAGTGGGAGAAAAGTTCCACACATGTCTCAGTTACATTGAAAGAATTTTTAGTGGAAATTCATAATGTTGATTACATCCGACCTTTTAATATTTATAGATAGAGGTCATTTTTAATGATATAACTAGATTTTGATATTTCAAAAAGATATAAGAATATGAAAACCTGGGTTATTAAAGTTTCAAAAGAATATTTTCAAAAGTTAAATGCTATGGACATGGTACATAGTGTAACCTATTGAATTAGAATTCAGTAAAGTTGGGTAACAAAATCTTGGTTCTTGTTGTTTTCGATAGATTTCATGTAGGCATTTTTATGAGTTTTTTAATTTGTTGGGATTAAATATCATGGTTCTAAATGACTAATGAGGAATTATTTTAGTGGTAGCCTTGATGATCAGAAGTAATATGAAAGAAAATCATGTGGTTTCTATAGATGAAGTGTGAGAAGAAGCTGACTGGTGGTAGTTTGGTGTGGGGATGATAATATTCTTCAAGTGGGACATCATTATACCCAACCTATGAAAACAAATCTCATGTTGGAGATTTTTGGGTTTTGTGTGAGAACTATTTTCAAGGTTAAGCATTAGAAGCTATGAATGTTAGACTTGATGAGCTGGATGGAGAAAGTACAATAGCACCATGGTTATCTAATTTTAGAAAATTGAATTCAGTTCATCGAAAGTAGAAATTTGAGTTAAACGAATGTTCAACTGGTGCCTTAGAGTCTTATTTCTATGCATGAAAGCTGGAAAATGTGATTTCATTGATAGGTGGGATTAGTGGAAGGATATGGATGCGTTCAGTTTATAAAATAATACAGAGTAGAGTTCAAGTGTGACGATACAAAGGATGGTCATATAGATTAGTGGTTGGTGGGTCAATCCTGTTACGAAGGAATCATTGATACAAATAGAAGTGGAAGGTTCCATATGCAACACATATTCCATAGGTGGTGAGGCATGGAATTCATGAAGATAAGGAACTGAGTATGATCCATGGAATCTTTCCTCATGGATTTACAGTGAAGGAAATGTTCAATAAGTCATTAGTGTTCACTGGAAGATGAAGTGAACTATTCACCCAATATTGGTGATCAATGCAACATGTGCAACATGTGCAATGGTAAAATGATTTATAAAGTGATGATAAGGTCAAACATAGCCTAGGATGATCTATAAGGGGCACACTTGGACATATTTAGTTGTTAGAGGTTGAAGTAACAAAGGTATAGGTTGTTTTTCAGCAATAAAAACGTAGTAACTTGCAGAGGTAATATGAAACAAACAAAATAGAATTAATGAGACTTATTCTATTCATACAGGTAGCACACTGGTACATGGTCTTTTTCTTTTAATTTTTTTTTACTCTACTTCCATTTGATTAAAAGTGATGTTTTCAGTCTTTTGTGAATGTAAGAACCACTATAAGAACCATGTAATCCATGTGTGAACTGTGTTTGTGTTTGTACCTGTATGTGTGACTTTATCATGTGCTTTATTTTTCATACATTGATCATAAAGAGGACTATGAGGTGACCAGAACTAGACAGTGTATGATGAATTGATATGGTGGTTGGGGTGCTTGGTCCTCCCAATTTTGATCCTAAAAGTTGTGCTGGATGTTCAATTAGAGTGAGATGATATTGATGATTGATGTTACACTACATAGGAGGACCAGAAATACCAAAATTCAGTGATTGGAATATGTACCCATCCCCCAAAAAATGCTTCTGAAGAACTATATATTATTTTCTATTTGAATACTTATTTATTTCTATCATTGTTTTCCTTTGTTAAAGTTCTATTCTCTATCAGTGTCCACCCACTCATAGTAATCCACATATACCCTTTTTATAAGATTAAAAACAATTTAATTGAGAGTAAACCAATTCCTTGATCAATATTTTTGGTTTCCTGGGTCCTCTCCTAGTGCATGATAGTACTGAAGAGAGGGATACACCCTACACCATTTTGAGGGTGTGGATCGTTCTTCTTATGTATTCAATTCTATGTGGAAACATGTCTTGTCCAATCATTGGAGTAAAAATTTCCCTTCATTTTCCCCTATGTTCATTGGGTCCTCTTAATGGTTTCTTTCAGTTCAGTGGGGCTTACAACAAGGTAGGGTTTCATTTTAGTGTTTCAGTTTGGGTCTTAATATTATGAAAATTTGGGTTGAGGAATATGGTTTGAATATGGATTGGCAGTCACCCCATTTCACATCCAACTTTTAGGATTCTCCCTTCTTAGTGGATATCTAGATTTTTTTTGGCATCTGCAGATGAAGTTTCATGTGGGTTTTCTGTTCATCATCATTTTATGTAGATCATACTTTAGGTGTTTAAGGATTATTCTTATATTCTTCTCAATTTTTATTTTTATTAGTGATAGGGGGTTGAAGGAACTCTCACATTTTTCTAAAGAATTGAACTAGATGATTATTATCAAATTTTTATTTAGGATCTCATTCTATTATTCCTATAGTAGATCCAAGTGGAACTGGTTTGGTGATAGATTACTATGAACCATTTCTCATTTTACCTATTATAAAAACCATATACTAGTGTTTTTTGGTTGAATATATGGGTAATGGAGTAAATACAGTGAATGATAAGAATAATAGAGTATTGATAATATAACTACCCATACTTTACATACATTGTTATTACTTAAGAATTGAAGCATACTTATTACAACATATAACAAAACCATGATAGGACCGTACAATTATAGTGTCTTTAGAAACCGGGAAACATAAACAACTGGTTCATAAATCATCTATATTGTCTCCCGTTTATTTCATCATATCTAGAGTCCCTTTTAGAATATCCTACTTAATACCCTTCTTCCTGACATGGGGAAAAGAAAACATACAAAGGGTGATCTCAAATTCTCAGTAAGGGAAAACAAAGGAAATATCAATCATATAATATTTATAAGAACATAACATTTTTAAAATCCTATCCTACAAAAGAGATCATAATATCATGACATGGGATAAATCATAGTAGTGAAATGTAATCCCAATATTCATAACATAAGACATGAAACTTTTTGGAATACACACATAATCATATAAAATCATTTCATATTAGTCAAGACTCATTTCCAAGACCATCATAGCGGACAAAGTCCATTACTGAACTGAGTTCACTCCTCATTCTAGTCCTGTATCACTGAACCAGATTAACTTGCCATTAAAGCCATGTATATCTCATGAGATATAAATATTTACCCAATGCATTAGAGGGAGATATAGGTCCCACCCATCTCATAATGAAACCATTCTTATATGTGCCACAAAATCATAAATCATACATCATAACATAACCCATGTAATAAAAATGGGGTTCTTAAACATCATGCCATCATAACATAATACATATAAGATAAAAGGACCTAATAAAAATAATTCCATAATAACATAATCAAATCAATGTAATAATAGGGATAGAAACAGAACCCTATATTATCTTAGATGGAAAATAATTTTGATAAAACACTTGAACTTCATTCTTGAGGAAAATATCCGTTCAACTTAATATTTTTTTATTTCTCAATATTTCATAAAATTTTAAACTAAAAGAAGTTAATTTAAAATAAAATTGAAAACTTTTAAAGGAAGATTAATGGAAATAATGTTCTACGAAATCATAAAAATCCATTTATGCCATATAAGTTAAAAAAACATTCTTCTCGTACTTTGGCCGGAAAATTCAAAAAGTATCTCGTACTGGAAATGACAAAAGATTCCTTTCATATATTTTACTAAAAATTCACAAATAGGTAAAATTGGATTTAAACAATTGTATGAGGATAGAAATAATATTACATATTGAGAAAACATGGATGTGGATGATAAATATGCCCCAATAAATTCTGAAGTATAAACAATCTCGGATAAAAATGAGATTGCGAGATTTTCCCTTACCTTAGGTTCGATATGCTCTATATGTATCCAAACCTACTGTATAATGATTTAAATAATGTCATTGAATTATTAAAGAATCATATACATTGTTATGATATCATATATGGTCATATTCTTATCTTCTTATTAGTAATATTTCATTGCTACTTGTTATTCAGGTGTTCATTGCTTTATGTTCTTATGCGTGTTTTGTCGAATAAATTTTTATTCCTCTTTTTAGGTTATAGCTAAATCATTTACAGAATGGTATTAGTATAATATATATCAGATTTATTCATTCAATTTGTTTATATAATCATGGTTTAATGAAGATCATGTAGAACGAATCACATCGCACCGTGGAGACGGTAAGCCGTACATACGCACGAGCGACGATATCATTCCCATAATTATTGAATGGTATTGGAGTGTAAGATAGAACATCTCAGAATTAGTATGATGTTATAATAATAATATATAGTTATTCTTTACACCCTTATACCCATCCAAGTAAGGTGGTGGTGGAAAACAGATTACACCACGGCGTGGAGACGGTATTCCGTACGTATTCACGCGCAGTGATTTTTTTTCGTAGGATGGATAGAAGGTGAAATAGGGTTGTTTAATATTTATAATAACATATAAGTATATGAGTGATACTGATGTTAAATAATTGGTAAAGGATATTACCTCTTCTTCAACGCGCCTCTTCTAAACCTCCTCTTAGGGTAGTAAAGTTGGTCTTTAAAGAAGACTAGGACCTCTAGTATGTTTATAGGGAAGTGGAGAAGAGAAATTTACAGGGTTTGGATGATCTTGAAGGCCCAAAATGTTATAAGGAGGATAAGGAGGATGTGCCCTTTTATAAGAGAGGAGAGGGGCACTTTTGGAAACCTCTAAAATATTAATTTATAATAAACTCAAACACCACTTAAAAACCTCAAAAAATGACTCAAATACAAATATTAGATGATATAGGATTGTAATATCATCAACCAATAATATTTAGACATGTGGGGAATTTATTTTAAACCTTATCAACTTTATTTATCCTTATTTAATTTATTTAATTTTATTTGTGGTAATAATATTCTAAATTTTAAATTGTTATAAATAATTACTTATGTGTTATGAATTTTCCATAATTGTATAATTTATGAAATTTTAGACCATATAAATTTCAATTTATAATTTTTAAATATTTTTGTGATTTTTAAACAATTTTATAATATGTTATTTTTATAAAATAACAATAGTGTCAATTTTGACACTGTTCGTTTATTTGAATTTAAATAAAATTCACATAGAGGATATATTCTAACAAAAATATTTAATAGATTCCTCACATGTCATATTCATCTATAAAATTTGTGTAGAACATTAATTAGTTCATATAATATTTATTTTAATATTTTTAAAACAATTTATTTGATATTTCAATCAATAAAATAATTTCTACATCATTATTGTGTCATCATTAATGATAATTATTTAATATCTAAAAATTATAAATAAGTTCTCATAATGTAGATAATTTTATTATCTTTCTGTAGACTATTTATATTCAAAGTTGTATGAGTTTTATTACTAAATTAAAATTATTACACTTATAAGATATAAGAGAGTGACATGTTGTCACTTTCTTTGGTTTTAATAATAATTATATCATTTTCATGGTAAAAAGTCCATTAAATGAATCTATTATGACCCTTAAGTGATATGGGTCGACTTTTATTCATCCAATAAAATTTTTTCAGGTCTTAGGGTAATTTTATAATCTTATTTTTACCCTTAAATACCCGATTTACCTTTAACTGTAGTAAATAAAAATTACCGTAGTTACTATTCTTAATATCAAAAAATAAAAGTATCCTATTAAAATAATTTTAACCCATTAAATACAAATATGGAATCCATTTTTCAAAATTTAAAACACATAATTTTCATTGATTAATTTAAAATTAATCCCTTTGTTAAGAAAACGGGTTTTAAAAGTTAAAACATTGTCAAAGATTGAACTGTTTTACCTATGAATTCAATGTAAAATTAATGGTAATGAAATAAATTATATTAAATGGTAAACATATATTCTATTTATACTTTAAAATCATTAAATTTTATCATTTAACCATATAAATTATCTTGATGAAAGAAGTTTTTTTAAGAAAAATTTAGCGTATTTTTACTATTCATCAAAATATGAAAGTTATCAGAAAAGTATCAAAAATTTATCCAATGTAAATTTTTATATCTTTATTCAAAAGAAGAATTTTATTTTGTAAAATTTAACTTATAAACTTTTCAAAAATTATATTTAAAATGGGTGCGCCACCAAAAGGCGGTAAAACTACATTTTTTGAAAAATACATCTTTTATCCAAAAAATTGATTTTGTTTTCATGTCTCATTCTAGAAAATGTGTAAGATTAATTATAATGTTATAAAATTAAAAATTTGGTTAATAATATTCATAATGACTAGTTCATAATATTATAATAATATTTCATTATTTAGTGAAACTCGGTATTGCGTACAATGCCAACTATCGAGGAAGGATTCTATTGCGTGTAACGCAAGCCAAGCCAGTGTTGTGTGTAGTGAAATATTACTTTGGTGTTGCGTATAACATAAGACATAAAAATATATATATAAAATCTCAGGGTGTTACATTCTACCCCCCTTAAAATGAATTTCTCCCTCAAAATTCATCACTTCATAACAAACAGATGAGGATACCTCTCCCTCATCATATCCTCAAGTTCCCATGTAGCTTCTTGTAATTGGTGGTTCCTCCATAAAACTTTAACCAAGCGAGTGGTCTTGTTTCATAGAATTTTTTTTCTATAATCCAGAATCTCTATCGGCTATTCTTAATAAGAAAGATCTTTCTCTAGCAGTACAAATTCTGAGCTTAGTACATGTGAAGGATCAGGTATGTACTTTCTCAGGAGAGATACATGGAACACATCATGAACTTGAGAGAGATTTAGTGGAAGTGCCAATCGGTAATCTACCTTCCCAACACGATCCAGTATTTCGAAAGGACCGATATACTGAGGGATCAACTTTACCTTCTTTCCAAATCTCATTACTCTCTTCCAAGGAGATATTTGTAAGAACACTTTATCACCCACTTCAAACTCTAGGTATTTTCTTCGGTTGTCGACATAAATTTTTTGTCGAATCTGAGCTGCTCTTATGTGTTGTCGAATAGATATGACCTTTTCTACCATCTCATCAACAAGATCAGGTTCTAATAGCTTTCTTTCCCCAACTTCATCTCAACAAGTTGGAGTTCTGCATTTCTTTCCATAGAGAGCTTCATAAGGAGCCATCTGAATACTGGATTGAAAGCTATTATTATAATAAAATTTCACCAAAGGTAGGTGCTTATCCCAACCACTTTTGAAATCCATAGATCAATCTCTCAACATGTATTCCAAAGTTTGAATTGTCCTCTCAGACTGACCGTCTATATAAGGATGATATGCAGTACTAAAACTCAACTCTGTATCTAGAGCATGCTGAAGAATCTTCCAAAACTTCAAGGTAAACCTTGGATCCCGATCAGATATAATGGAAAGTGGTACTCCATGCAATCTTACCACTTATTTTACATATATCCTGGAAAGCTGATCAAGATAGAAATCCTCTCTAATAGTAATGAAGTGTACTGACTTCATAAGATGATCAACTATAACCCAAATAACATTATTGCCTTTGGATGTTTTGGGAAGTCCGATGACAAAGTCTATAGTGATGTTTTCCCATTTCCATTTTGGTATGGGTAATGGTTGTAACATCCCTTTAGACTTCTGTCTCTCAGCTTTAACTTGCTAACAAACCCAACATCGAGAGACATATTCAACGATATCTCTTTTCATTCCATCCCACCAAAAGTACTCTTTCAGGTCCCTGTACGTCTTTGTACTTCTAGGATGAATAGAGAATGAAGAACTATGAGCCTCATCGAGCATCTCCTTCTTTAATTCTTGTATGGTAGGAATACAGACACGGTTCCTGAATCTTATTATCCCATCACAATCAAGGTTGAATTCAGGAACATTTCTCACCTTATTTTGAATCCCAACATCCTCCTTCTGCGCCTCTTTAATATTCACTTGTATATATGGTTGAAAATTTATTTGAGAAAGATAATATATCTCTCCTTTCATTAAAATTCCAAGATTCATCCTTTTTAAATCCATAAATATTGGATCCTTTGTGATCCTCATCATGGATAAGCTAGCAAGGTCTTGTCGACTTAATTCGTCTTCCACCTTGTTTTCTTTCCCAGGATGGTAATGAATTGAGCATTTTTAATCCTTAATCAGCTCCAACCATCTTCTTTGGGGCATATTTGTTTGTGCATGTGCATATTTCCTTTAATTTGATTTCATATGATTTTGTTTGATTACTTTTATTATGTATTTTGATGATATCTTAATTTATGTTATTTGGATTTTTTTTATTCTTATCATGTTGGAAATATAAGATATTTATCTATAATTTATTAGTTAAGGAGGAAGTTTGAAAATGCTTATCTATTTCTCAAAAATTTAATGAAGTTGCTACTATGTTTTTAGAAACTCTACATTTCACTGTTTTAAAAATTTTAAGTATTTATTTTACTAAAAATTCTAAAGTTGTCCAATTTGCATAAAACTTAATTCTATGGAAAGATAAAATGTTTATCTTGATTTCATTAGTTTACATAAAAGTATAAAAATATCGTTTGAATGGACTTTTAATTACTTGAAGTTCTGATATTCTGTTTTGAAGTAGCAGTTTTTACAGAATTGTTTTGCTTCTATTTTTTAATGATTTTACGAACTGTAGATGTCTTTTTTAATTGATTATTTTTTTGGAAAGATAATAAGTTTTTCTACAAATCATTAGTTTTGACCGAAGTCTGAATCTACTGTTAAGATCCCTTAAACATTCGTTGAAGTTTGTCACAACATTCTGTCCAGATTTTTGTTTCAAAAGTAAGGTTCATTTTTGTTTCAAAAGTAACGTTCTTTTTTGTTTCAAAAGTAAGGTTCATTTGTTATCAAAAGTAAGGTTAATTTTTGTTTCAAAAGTAAGGTTAATTTTTGTTTCAAAATTAAGGTTCATTTTTGTTATAAAAAGTAAGGTTCATTGTTATTAAAAGTAATGTTCATTGTTATCAAAAGTAAGGTTCATTTTTGTTATCAAAAGTATGGTTCATTTGTTATAAAAAGCAAGGTTAATTTGTTATCAAAAGTAAGGTTCATTTGTTATCAAAAGTAAGGTTCATTTGTTATCAAAAGTAAGGTTCATTTTTGTTATCAAAAGTAAGGTTCATTGTTATCAAAAGTAAGGTTCATTGTTATCAAAAGCAAGGTTCATTTTTGTTATCAAAAGTAAGGTTCATTTGTTATCAAAAGTAAGGTTCATTTGTTATCAAAAGTAAGGTTCATTTGTTATCAAAAGTAAGGTTCATTTGTTATCAAAAGTATGGTTCATTTGTTTATCTCACAAAAGTATGGTTACTGTTCATACCTTACGTTACTGTTCATACCCTACGTTACTGTTCATACCCTACGTTACTTTACTATTCATACCCTACGTTACTTTATTGTTTGCTCCGAAGTTACTATTCACTCCGAAGTTACTATTCACTCCAAAGTTACTATTCACTCGGAAGTTACTATTCACTTCGAAGTTACTGTTCATTCCGAAGTTACTGTTCATTCCGTGCAATTTTTTTTTTAAAATTGATTTTCTACAAATATATAGATTATTTTTTAATGATTTTTTTGTAAAATCCTCATTAAATATATGGATCATAATGAAATAGTTTTTGATGTTTTTGATGCTATATTTAGAGAGAAAATTTAATAACGTTCTTCAACGTATTTTACAAATAAATTTGGTCGTTTTAAGATTGTTTAAATCTAAATGTTTGAATTTAATTCCAGAATCTTCTGCTAGTTTTCAGGAACTGTTTTGACTTAATTTAAATCATTTTAAATGGATTTAAAATTATGTTTTGAATCATTCAATGCTTTTATTATTCTGGAGATTTTATTGGAAGTCTTATTCAAAATATTTTTAATTCTTCTATTAGATATTTTATTCTACGGGAATAAAGAAGCAGCGGTTCTGCTATTTTCAGGGAGATATTTTTAGGATCTCTTAACTTAATTAATTTTGAATATCCTAAGGAAGAGGAGTTGCTACACCTGGTAGATATTTTTATTCTCTATATATATAGTTCTCTCTTGGAGGAAAAATAACAACACAACACCAAGAGAAAGTGCTGTGAACTTTGAATCTGCTGTGCATTTGCAACGTCCTGTTACACTCTGCTTCACTACCTGCTCGGTCTCTCAAGTGATAAATTAATTCTGTTTCGACTAAATTTTCATTGAAAAGACGTGCTGAACTAAACCTCAAGAACCAGTACCTATGCTTTAATTTTTATCTTCTCTTTCATATGGTTCTGAGTCTGTAACACTACTTCCCATCTCTCACACGCACTCTTATTTTTCTGTTTATGATTTTGCACACAAAAGCATCATTTATTATTCTTTTTCTTCGGGTTGTGACTCCCGGATTCTAAAGTCAGGATCTTAGGGTTGTGACTCCCTGTATCTAAAGTCAAGACTGTTTGGGTTGTGACTCCCAGTATCTAAAGTCAGGTTGTAAGGGTTGTGACTCCCCACACAAAAGTCAGTGTCGTGGTTATCCCTCCACTAGAAAAGGATTTTGTAATTGGGTTATGATTCCCCTTTAAAAATCATTTTTAGTGCACACGTATCTCTCGCCGAGTAGAGAGGTATAAGAGTAGAGTAGGTCCACTTTGGACCGAACTACTATAAAAAACATCCTTGCGTTATTTTTTTTTCGCTGCTAATTAATTTTAATAATTAACTTTGATAATTAATTTATTTGGTTAAATTTTTAATCTGGTCTATTCACCCCCCCTCTAGACCATCTGCCATTACCCTGTCCAACCTTACAATTGGTATCAAAGGATAACCTTCTTAAGAATAGTTTTGCTCTATATTTATATTTCATTATACTTGGTTGTTCCTTCCGGAATTTATCCAATAATTTCTTTTATCATCTTTTATATTTTATTGTGCTAACCTATTCCTAGACCTCACAGTCTAAGGATAAAGATCTTATAAGATGGCAGGATTGAACCCGAATAATGCATGTATTACTTAGAAGCCACCACATTTTGATGGCAATGATTATGGATACTGGAGATCCCGAATAGAGGCATACCTCAAACAGTTGAGCATTGAGCACTGGTCTATCATGTCAAAACAATAAACACTTCCTGAAGCTGATCCAGATACTATTACAGGACTTGATGCTACTAGATATGTCTTAAATTACAAAGTCGTTAATATTTTATATTGTGCTATTAATAGAAGTGTTTTTATTCATGTTTCTGCATGCAAGACAGCTCATGAGATTTGGAATATTTTGCAAGTTACTCACCTTGGATCTGACAAGTTGATCCGAACCAAACTTGGAATGCTTCGTGCTGAGTATCAAGACTACAAGATGGGTGAAGATGAAACTGTAAATAAAATGTTCCATAGATTCACAAGGATTGTGAATAGAATGAATTCACTTGGAGAATCTCTGGAAAATCCTATACTTGTTTAAAGAGTCCTACAAGCATTACCAAAGAAATGGCATGCAAAGAAGGTTTCCATTAATGAAAGCAAGAACTTCAAAGAGTACACACTTGATGAATTAATTGGATCACAACTCCAATATGAACTGGAACTGAAGAACATAGCTGATGAGGAGTCAACAAAAAGAAAAGGTGTAGCTTTTAAATCTATAAATTTTATTTCTAATAATTCTTCTGATTCTGATCTATAGGATATTGAAAAGGAAGACATGGCTCAGATTGTAACTGGAGTCTACAAAAGAATGAAAAAGAAAGGTTTCAAAAACCATTTTAGTAGAAATCCTCAAAAAAATATATAAGGGAGATAAGAAAGGTGATACAAATTACAATGCTTCAGATTTAACTTGTTATGAGTGCAGGAAGAAAGGTCATATCAAACCCAATTTCCCTAAACTAAAGAATAAATACAAATACAATAAGAAGGATAGAAAGGCATTGACAACCAGCTAGAGTTGTACTGAAGAATCTAATTCTAGTGAATAATATGGAAATGATAAAGAATCTGCTAACTTGTGTTTCATGGAATCACTGGATAAGGTTTGTAATTCTAGTTATTATTATGAATGTTCTGATTCTGAATATGAATATGATAACCCCAATGTTTTTGAATTAAATAAAGAAATTGAAAGATTAAGAAAAGATATTTTCAAAGCTGTTGATTTATATAATAAACTTAAAGAAGATAATGAAAAACTTATTTCTGAAAATAAAGTAATTTTGAAAGAAAATAAAAGGTTAATAAACACTGCCTCTGCTTCTCATTCAACAGTTTATGATAATTTGAAAACTGCTCAAGATTTGAATGAGAAATTGAAAAATGAAGTTGAATGTCTTAAAAAAAATTTATCTACTTTTATTCAAGGTCGTGAAAAATATCATGAGATGATGTCTTTGACTAAAACTGATAAAAATAAATATGGTTTTGGTTATGATAAAAGATTACCTCAAATGTATAAAACTTATTTTGTTAAAAGTAAAAATGGTTGTACTTCAACTGTTACTTGTTTTAAATGTGGCATGAATGGTCACTATGCCAATGATTGTTCACTTAGATTTAAACAATATTTGGGATTTACAAAAACTAATATTTCTAAATCATTGTTATCGATAGTACCTTACAATACATGTTTAAATTCTGTATGGGTACCTAAAAATTGTATTACTAATCCTATTGGACCCAAAGTAGCTTGGGTACCAAAATTGTTAATTAATTGATTTTTGTAGGAAAAATGCCTTGGATGTCTCAAGAACGACATATGGTACATGGAAAGTGGATGATCTAGGAATATAACTGGATACCCATTAAAATTTACCACATAAAACACATGTGATGGAGGCACTCTTACTTTTGGAGACAATTACAAAGGCAAAGTAAAAGGTTTTGGTAAAGTTGGTATTTCAAATTCTACATTTATTTCAAAAGTTTTATATGTTGAAGGTTTAAAACATAATTTAATTAGTATATCACAATTAAGTGACGATGGAATGGAAGTTAAATTTCAAAATGATAAATGTTTAGTTTTTAAAGATGATTCTTTATTATTTTATGCTAATCGAAAAGATAATATTTATACTATTGATTTTGCTAAACTAACTGTTCAATATGTAAAGTGTTTGAATGCTGTACAGAATGACAACATCATTTGGCACCGACGTTTAGGACATGTTAATTTTAGATTTTTGCATAAGCTCTCGAAGCATGAGAATGTTTTACAGCTTCCTTCTTTGAAGAAAGAACAACATCATGTTTATGATGCCTGCATGAAAGGGAAACAACACAAAATTTATTTTAGACCTATCAATCAGATAAGTACTAATAAGCCTTTACAGTTAGTACATCTTGATTTATTTGGTCCAACTCAAATTTCTAGCCTTGGTGGAAAGAAATATACTTTAGTTATTGTTGATGATTATAGTATATTTACTTGGGTATATTTTCTAGATCATAAAAATGATACTTTATCTAAATTCACTGCTTTCTCTAAATTAGTTCAAAATGAAAAAGGTTGTATGATTATTTCTATTCGTAGTGATAAAGGAGGTTAATTTCATAATTTATATTTTGAAAAATTCTGTGAAAATAATGGATATTTTCATAATTTCTCTGCTCCTAGAAAACCACAACAAAATGGTGTTGTAGAACGGAAAAATAGAACTCTTATTGAAATGGCTCGAACTATGTTAAGTGAATATAATCTTCCTAGATATTTTTGGGCTGAGGATGTTTTTGCTGCATGTTATATTTCAAATAGAATTCTTATTAGACCTTTTCTAAAAAAAACTCCTTATGAATTATTCAAAAATAAAAAGCCTAAAGTTGGTTATTTTAGAGTTTTTAGATGCAAAGTTTTTATTTTAAATTTAAAGGATAATTTAGATAAATTTAATGCTAAAAGTTATGAAGGTATTTTTCTTGGTTATTATAATAACAGTAAAGCTTATAGAGTTTTTAATAAAAGAACGATGGTTATTGAAGAGTCTATTCATGTTATGTTTGATGAAAATAATGTTAAAATAAATTCTGATTCTAATGTTATTGATGATGAGTTTAGAGATTTTAATTTTGGTGAATATTTTCATCAAGATAAGAGTGAATTAATTTAGGGGGAGAATACTCCTTCTCAACCTGATCCAAGATCATGGAGGATTCACAAAGATCATCCTGTTAAAAATTTAATTGGCAATATTGATTTTGGTGTCAAAAACAGAAATTCTATTTTAAATTATTGTGCCAATTCTGCTTTTATTTCTGATTTTGTTCCTGTTGATATTCATGATGCTTTAAAAGATGCAAACTGGATTATTTCTATGCAAGATGAATTAAATCAGTTTGTTAGAAATAATGTTTGGAATTTAGTAGAATTTCCTGAAGATAAACAGGTAATTGGAACTAAGTGGATATTTAGAAACAAGATGGATGAATCTGGATAGATTGTCAAAAACAAAGCCAGACTTATTGCTCAAGGATACTCTCAAGAAGAAGGTTTAGACTTTGAAGTTTCATTTGCACCTGTATCCAGGTTAGAGTCAATTATAATTTTGTTATCCTTTGTGTGTTTTCAAGATTTTAAATTATATCAAATGGATGTAAAAAGCGCTTTCTTAAATGGTTTTATTACTGAAGAAGTTTATGTTTCACAACCCCCTGGTTTCGAAAATGAAAAATTTCCCAACCATGTTTCTAAATTATCCAAAGCTTTATACGGTCTCAAACAAGCACCTCGTTATTGGTATGAAAGACTTTCTTTATTTTTATTAAGAAATGGTTTCAAGAAAGGAAATGTTGATCCCACTCTTTTTATTAAAAGATATTCTGATGATATTTTAATTGTTCAAATTTATGTTGATGATATAGTTTTTGGATCATCTAGTGACATAATTTGTAATGATTTTTCTTTATTGATGTCTTCTGAATTTGACATGAGTTTAATGGGAGAATTAAATTTTTTTCTTGGACTTCAAATTTCTCAAAGGAAAGATGGAATTTTTCTTAATCAATCTAAGTATGCTAAATATTTAGTTAAACGATTTGGTCTTGATTCCTCTAAATCCATGAAAACCCATATGGGTACTAATTGTAAATTAGATAGTGATGCATCTGGTAAATCAGTTGATTTAACAGTTTATAGAGGTATGATAGGTAGCTTGCTATATTTAACAACATCTAGACCTGATATCATTTTTAGTGTTTGTTTATGTGCTAGATTTCAAGATGATCCTAAAGAAATTCATATTAAAGATGTTAAAAGAATAATTATATATGTTAAAGGAACTGTTTATTCTGGTTTATTTTATCCAAAATATAACTGTTTTGATTTAACATCTTATTCTGATTCTGATTTTGGAGGCTGTAGAATTGACCGAAAAAGCACATCAGGTATGTGTCATTTTTTGGGAAAATGTTTAATATCTTGGTCATCTAAAAAACAATTATTTGTTGCTTTATCTACTGCAGAAGCCGAGTATATCTCTACTGCTAGTAGTTGTGCTCAAAGTTTATGTATTAAGAAAACTTTATGTGATTTTGGTGTTTATCTTGATAAACTACCTATTTATTGTGATAATACATCTGCAATTTCTATTTCTAAAAACCCCTTACAACATTCTCGAACAAAACATATTGATCTTAGATTTCATTTCATTCGAGATCATGTGAATAAGGGTGATATTGTTTTAGAATCTATCCCTTCTGAAAATCAGCTTGTAGATATTTTTACAAAGCCTTTAGACTCTTATCAGTTTGAGAAAATTAAATTTTCTCTTGGTATGTTGGAATTTTAAATTTTATTTTCTACATTTGTTTAGGGGGAGCATGTTTTCACTTTTTGTTTATTTACAAAAAGGGGGAAAATTTTTGGAGAGAATTTTTGGTGAGAAATAATTTGGATTTAATCATTTTAAAAATTCATTTATGGTTTAAATTTTTTGTTTTTGTAATCAAACAAAAATGGGGAGATTGTTTGTGCATGTGCATATTTCCTTTAATTTGATTTCATATGATTTTGTTTGACTAATGTTATTATGTATTATGATGATATCTTAATTTATGTTATTTGGATTTTTTTTTTATTCTTATCACGTTGGAAATATAAGATATTTATCTATATTTTATTAGTTAATGAGGAAGTTTGATAATGCTTATCTATTTCTCAAAAATTTAATGAAGTTTCTACTATGTTTTTAGAAACTCTACATTTCACTATTTTAAAACTTTTATGTATTTATTTTACTAGAACTTCTAAAGTTGTCCGATTTTCATGAAACTTGATTATATGGAAAGATAAAATGTTTATCTTGATTTCATTAGTTTACATCAAAGTCTAAAAATATCGTTTGAATAGACTTTTAATTACTTGAATTTATGATATTCTGTTTTGAAGTAGCAGTTTTTCCAGAATTGTTTTGCTTCTGTTTTTTAATGATTTTACGAACTGTAGATGTTTTTTTTAATTGATTATTTTTTTTGGAAAGATAATAAGTTTTTCTATAAATCCTTATTTTTGACTGAAGTCTGAATATGCTGTTAAGAGCCCTTAAAAATTCGTTGAAGTTTGTCACAACATTCTGTCCAGATTTTTGTTTCAAAAGTAAGGTTCATTTTTGTTTCAAAAGTAAGGTTCTTTTTTGTTTCAAAAGTAAGGTTCATTTGTTATCAAAAGTAAGGTTCATTTTTGTTTCAAAAGTAAGGTTCATTTTTGTTTCAAAAGTAAGGTTCATTGTTATCAAAAGTAAGGTTCATTGTTATCAAAAGTAAGGTTCATTTTTGTTATCAAAAGTAAGGTTCATTTGTTATCAAAAGTAAGGTTCATTTGTTATCAAAAGTAAGGTTCATTTGTTATCAAAAGTAAGGTTCATTTGTTATCAAAATTAAGGTTCATTTTTGTTATCAAAAGTAAGGTTCATTGTTATCATAAGTAAGGTTCATTGTTATCAAAAGTAAGGTTCATTTTTGTTATCAAAAGTAAGGTTCATTTGTTATCAAAAGTAAGGTTCATTTGTTATCAAAAGTAAGGTTCATTTGTTATCAAAAGTATGGTTCATTTGTTATCAAAAGTAAGGTTCATTTTTTATCAAAAGTATGGTTCATTTGTTTATCTCACAAAAGTATGGTTACTGTTCATACCATATGTTACTGTTCATACCCTACGTTACTATTCATACCCTACGTTACTGTTCATACCCTACGTTACTTTACTATTCATACCCTACGTTACTTTATTGTTCTCTCCGAAGTTATTGTTCGCTCCAAAGTTATTGTTCACTCCGAAGTTACTATTCACTCCGAAGTTACTATTCACTACGAAGTTACTATTCACTCGGAAGTTACTATTCACTTCGAAGTTACTGTTCATTCTGAAGTTACTGTTCATTCCGTGCAATTTTTTTAAATTTTGATTTTCTGCAAATATATAGATTATTTTTTAATGATTTTTTTTGTAAAATCCTCATTAAATATAAGAATCATAATAAAAGAGTTTTTGATGTTTTTGGTGCTATATTTAGAGAGAAAATTTAATAACGTTCTTCAACGTATTTTACAAATAAATTTGGACGTTTAAAGATTGTTTAAATCTAAATGTTTGAATTTAATTCCAGAATCTATTTCTAGTTTTCAGGAACTGTTTTGAATTCGTTTAAATCATTTTAAATGGATTTAAAATTATGTTTTGAATCATTCAATTCTTTTATTATTCTGGAGATTTTATTGGGAGACTTATTCAAAATATTTTGAATTCCTCTATTAGATATTTTATTCTACGGGAATAAAGAAGCAACGGTTCTGCTATTTTCAGGGAGATATTTTTGGGATCTTTTAACTTAATTAATTTTGAATATCCTAAGGAAGCGGAGCTGCTACACCTGGTAGATATTTTTATTCTCTATATATATAGTTCTCTCTTGCAGGAAAAACAACAACACAATACAAAGAGAAAGTACTGTGAACCATGAATATGCTGTGCATTTGCAACGTCCTGTTACACTCTGCTTCACCACCTTCTCAATCTCTCAAGCTCTGAATTAATTCTTCTACGACTACATTTTCATTGACGAGACGTGCTGAACTAAAACTCAAGAACCAGTACATGTGCTTTAATTTTTATCTTCTCTTTCATCTGGTTCTGAGTCTGTAACACTACTTCCCATCTCTCACACGCACTCTTATTTTTCTATTTATGATTTTGCACACAAAAGCATTATTTGTTATTCTTTTTCTTCGGGTTGTGACTCTCGGATTCTAAAGTCAGGATCTTAGGGTTGTGACTCCCTGTATCTAAAGTTAAGACTATTTGGGTTGTGACTCTCAGTATCTGAAGTCAGGTTGTAAGGGTTGTGACTCCCCACACAAAATTCAGTGTCGTGGTTATCCCTCCACTAGAAAAGAATTTTTTAATTGGGTTATGATTCCCCTTTAAAATCATTTTTAGTGCACACGTATCTCTCACTGAGTAGAGAGGTATAAGAGTAGAGTAGGCCCACTTTGGACCGAACTACTATAAAAAACATCCTTGCGTTATTTTTTTTCACTGCTAATTAATTTTAATAATTAACTTTGATAATTAATTTATTTGATTAAATTTTTAATCTGGTCTATTCACCCCCCCTCTAGACCATCTGCCATTACCCTGTCCGACCTAAAAATATTCAGCTCCTTTTGTGTGAAAATATACTTTAAACTTTTATATTAGTATAAATATCACACCTTTCACCATAAAGATAATTCCTCTAAATCATTAATGGAAAGATTATCGTAGATAACTCCAAATCATGAGTTGGGTAATTTTGCTCATGGATTTTCAACTGTCGTGAGGCATAAGCTATCACCATATCATTTTGCATGAGAACACACCCCAACCCCTTCTTGGATGATCAATGTAGTTCACGAATCTTTCTCCACTACAAGGCAGTGTGAGCACAGATGCACTGGCTAACATTTTTTTAGCTTGTTGAAATTCTCTTCACATTCCTCCGTCCAAACAAACTTAACTCCTTTCCGAGTCAATTTGGTGAGTGGGTTAGATAATCTTGAAAAATATTTCACAAAACTTTGATAATACCTATCTAAACCAGGAAAACTTTGGATTTCAGTTACTGTTGTTGGTCTCGACCATCTTTCAATAACCTCCATTTTTGCTGGATCCACAAATATCCCCTATTTTGAGATTATGTGACCCAAAAATTAAACTTTTTGAAGCCAAAATTCACACTTAGTAAATTTGGAAAAAAGCTTCTCCTTTCTCAGGGTATTAAATACAATTCTTAAGTGATCTTTATGTTATTTCTTTCTCTTTGAATCAACAAGAATATCATCTATAAAGACTACCCCAAACTGATCAAGATAGTCTCTAATGACTATATTCATTAGATCCATGAAGATAGCAGGGGCATTAGTAATACCAAATGGCATCACTATAAACTCATAGTGTCCATACCTTGTACGGAAAGCCATCTTTGGTATATCATCCTTTTGACCCTTAATTGATGATACCATAAATGAAGATAAATATTGGAAAAGTATTGAGCTCTATGTAGTTGGTCAAATAAGTCATCCATGCATGGGAGAGGATATTTTTTCTTGATAGTGATCTTGTTAAGTTCTCAATAATCAATGCAGAGTCTCATTGATCCATCTTTCTTCTTAACAAACAGAACAAGTGCTCCCTAAGGTGATGACTTGGGCGTATGAATCCCTTATCAATATTCTCTTGGAGTTGCTTCTTAAATTCCTGCAACTCAATTGGGTCCATTTTATAAGGTGTCTTTGAAATGGGCATAACACCCAATATGAGTTCTATTGAAAACTCAACTTCACGATTTGGTGGAAGACCTGGAAATTCCTCTAGAAAGACATCATCAAACTCCCGTAAAATGGGAATATTCTTAATTGTGAGTTTCTCCCCAACCATTTGAGATAAATAACCTTCATTTATTGGAATCAAGACCTATAAGATGGAAGAAATTTCCACTGGAAGGTTATATTCATCCTTGCATCGATAGATGATCATAGATTGATCAGGAATATGAAATGTGACTTCCCTTCTTTGGAAATTGATACAAGATCCATATAAAGAAATCCAATCCATGACAAGAATCACATAAAATTCCACTATAGGAAGGATCACAAGATATTCAAGAAGAACTTTCCCACAAACTTCAATCGGAGAAGAATTGTAAACTTTTGATGCGACTGTTGTGCCATTAGGAGTTGTCATAGCTCACTCAACAAATAATTGTTGGGGTAGTATGGTGATACCCTTAGAAAATTCTTCATAAATAAAAGAGTGGGTGGATCCAGAATCAAATAAAACATTTTATACTTTAGAGTGGATGATAAGTTTACCTTTCACCACTTCATTATCGTACTACACATCGCCGATAGCAATTTCATGTGAATTTCCTTTGTCTTTGTCCTTAAGAGTTTGTTGACGTCGATCATCATCAACAACCCTTGGATTAGGGCATTGATTGGTATAATTCCCCATTTTCTTTCACTTGTAACATTGAAGTGTAGGCGGTGCATTCTGTGTAGCCTTTTCTTTGTTCGCATCACTAGACATCTTTTTCCCACCAATACAGCATTCAATTGCCCGATAACCATCTTTTCCACAATTAAAACATTTACTTGTCCCTTTAAGACAATTCCCTCCATGTTTCTTTCCACACTTTGAGCATAAGAGAAAAATCATCTTATTTTCAGCATGGTCTTTAAATTTTCCTTTGAATTCCATTTTCCTCTTCTTATCAAACCCATATGACTGATGTGTTACTACAATCTCCATCTCAACCTTGAGAGCACATCAAACAATATCCTCATAGCTATTTAAGTCTCTTATAGATAATTACCTTCAGGGACTTGGTTTTAAGTCACTAAAAAATCTACCGATCTTACTCTCAGGTAGGATAATAATCCCAGAAGCGTACCTTACAAGCCTTGTAAAATTTGCTTTGTAGGTACCACCAGATTCATCATCCTTTTATTTCAGTTCGAGAAACTCCTTCTCCATCTTTGTTCGAAGAATATGAGGGAAGTAATTATTGAAAAATAAGTTCTTGAACTCATCCCATTCCATGGACTCATTTTCAACTCTTTGCCTTGTATTCTTGACAAGATTCCACCATTGATCAGCTTAACCTTCTAAACGATATACTGCTAAGATGACTTTATCATGTTCAGAACATTGAAGGACTGAAAATATCTTTTCAGTGGTACTGATCCATTGTTCAGCCACTAATGGATCAGAAGAACCACTGAATGAAGGTGGAAGCTGCCTCATGAAGGATTCGATAGAATGTTTCTCCCTCCTTTGCTCATTTGTAAGTCCTGCATGATTCATAGATTGAGAAATTTGTGTGAGCATGGCTACAAGATTTTTTATTCTATCTCCCATAATGTTTGGTTTCTCAGGGGGACAATCATTGCATTTCCCATCACATTCAACATTAACACGGTTCCTTCAGGTTCCATCCATTGACTAAAACCAAGAAGCATAGTGTGAGCAACACTAATTACAATAGGAAAACCGAAAAATAAAAAATAAAATTTCACACTTTAGGTCTTATCATAGGTTATTCATGGAAATTTCTAAAACACTAATATTGTGTTCTATGCTTAGACATATCCTTAGGGTTCTTACTAAGGCTTTCACATCCTAGTTTCCAAAGTTTGACTATAACTTTCCTCTGATACTAACTATAATTACCCATACTTTACATACATTGTTATTACTTTAGAATTGAAGCATACTTATTACAACATATAACAAAACCATGATAGGAGCGTATATGTATAGTGTCTTTAGAAACTGAGAAACATAAACAACTGATGCATAAATCATCTACATTGTCTCCCATTTATTTCATCATATCTAGTGTCCCTTTTGGCATATCCTACTTAATACCCTTCTTCCTGACCTGGGGAAAAGAAAACATACAAAGGGTGAGCTCAAATGCTCAGTAAGGGCAAACAAAGGAAATATCAATCATATCATATTCATAAGAACATAACATTTTGAAAATATTATCCTGCAAAAGAGATCATAATATCAAGAAATGGGATAAATCATAGTAGTGAAATGTAATCCCAATATTTATAACATAAGACATGAAACTTTGTGGAATACACACATAATCATAGAAAATCATTTCATATTAGTCAAGACTCATTTCCAAGACCATCATAGAGGACAAAGTCCATTACTGAACCGAGTTCACTCCTCGTTCCAGTCCTGTATCACTGAACCATATTAACTTGCCGTTCTATCCATGTGTATCTCATGAGAAATAAAACTTTACCCAATGAATTGGAGGGAGATATAGGTCCCACCAATATCATAATTAAACCATTCTTATGTGTGCCACAAAATCAGAAATCATACATCATAGCATAACCCTTGTAATACAAATGGTATTCTTAAACATCATGCCATCATAACATAATCCATATAAGATAAAAGGAATTAATAAAAATAATTCCATCATAACATAATAAAATAAATGTAATAATAGGGATAGAAATAGAACCCTATATTATCTTATATGGAAAATAATTTTGATAAAACACTTGAACTTAATTCTTGAGGAAAATATCCCTTCAACTTCAAAAACATTTTTCACTTCTCAATATGTCATACAATTTTAAACTAAAAGAATTTAATTGAAAATAAACTTAAAAACGTGTAAATTAAGCTTCATGGAAATAATTTTCTATGAAATCATAAAAATCCATTCATGTCGTATAAGGTAAAAAAACATTCTTCTCCTACTTTGGCCGGAAGAGTCAAAAAGTATCTCATACTGAAAACGGCAAAATATTCCTTTCATATCTTTTACTAAAAATTAAAAAATAGGTAAAATTTAATTTAAAATATTGTTGGAGGATAGAAATAATATTACATATTGAGGAAACATAGATGTGGATGATAAATATGCCCCAATAAATTCTGAAGTATAAACAGTCTCGGATAAAAATGAGATTCCGGGATTTTCCCTTACCTTAGGTCCGATATTCTCTTTACATATCTGAAACTCCTATATAATTATTTAAATAATTTCATTTACTTATTCCATAATCATATAAATTTTTATGAAATCATATATGGTCATATTATTATTTTCTTATTAGTAATATTTCATTGCTACTTGTTATTCAGGTGTTTGTTGCTTTATGTTCTTATGCGTGTTTTGTCGAATAAATTCTTATTAATATTTTTAGGTTATAGATACATAATTTACAGAATGGTATTAGTATAATATATATCATATTTATTCATTCAATTTGTTTATATAATCATGGTTTAATGAAGATCATGTATAACGAATCACATCGCACCGTGGAGACAGTAAGCCGTACGTACGTATGAGCGATGATATCGTTCCCATAATTATTGAATGATATTAGAGTGGAAGATAGAATATATAATAATTAGTATAATTTTATAATAACCATATATAGTTATTATTTACACCATTATACCCATCCAAGTAAGGTGGTGGTGGAAAACAAATTACACCACGACGTGGAGACGGTATTCCGTACGTACGCACGCGCTGTGATTTCATTTTCTGTAGGATGGATAGAAGTCTAAATAGGGTTGTTTCATATTTATAATAACATATCAGTATATTATTGATACTTATTTTATTACTTTATAATGAAACAAATATATAATAGTAAGTATAAGAATAAATAAATTTGAAAGAATCGGTAAAGGATATTACCTCTTCTTCGACGCGCCTCTTCTAAACCTTCTCTTAGGGCACTAAAGTTGGTATTTTAAGAAGAAAATTACCTATATTATGTTAATAGGTAAGTGGATAAGAGAAATATATAGGTTTTGGCTGATATTGAAGGCTCAAAATGTTTTTAGGAGGAGAGGGAGGAGGTTCCCTTTTATAAGTGAGGAGAGGGGCACTTTTGGAAACCTCTAAAATATTAATTTATAATAAACTCCAAACCCACTTAAAAACCTCAAAAAATTACTCAAATAATAATATTAGTTGATATAGTGTTGTAATAGCATCAACTAATAATATTTAGACATGTTGGGAATTTATTTTAAACCTTATCAACTTGATTTATCCTTATTTAATCTATTTAATTTTATTTGTGGTAATAATATTCTAAATTTTAAATTGTTATAAATAATTACTTATGTGTTGTTAATTTCCCATAATTGGATAATTTAGGACATTTTAGACCATATAAATTTAAATTTATAATTTTTAAATATTTTTTGTGATTTTTAAACCATTTTATAATATGTTATTTTTATAAAATAACAATAGTGTCAATTTTGACACTATTCATTATTTGAATTTAAATAAAATCCACACAGAGGATATATTCGAAAAAAAAATATTTAATAGATTCCTAACATGTCATATTAATCTATAAAATTTGTGGAGAACATTAATTAGTTCATATAATATTTATTTTAATATTTTTAATACCATTTATTTGATATTTCAATCAATAAAATAATTTCTACATCAATATTGTGTCATCATTAATGATAATTATTTAATCCCTAAAAATTCTAAATAAATTCTCATGATGTATATAATATTATTATATTTCTGGAGACTATTTATAGTCTAAGTTTTATGAGGTGTATCACTAAATTAAAATTATTACACTTATAAGATATAAGAGAGTGACATGTTGTCACTTTATTTGGTTTTAATAATAATTATATCATTTTCATGGTCAAAAGTCTATGAAATGAATCTATTCCAATAATTAAGTGATATGGGTCTACTTTTATTCATCCAATATAATTTTTTCAGGTCTTAGGGTAATTTTATAATCTTATTTTTACCCTTAATTACCCGATTTACCTTTAAGTGTAGTAAATAAAAATTACCGTTGTTAATATTCATAATATCAAAAAATAAAAGTAACTTATTAACATAATTTGGAACCAATTAATCCAATTAGGTAATACATTTTTAAAAATTCAAAACACAGAAGTTTCATTGATTAATTTAAAATTAATCCTGTTGTTAAGAAGATGAGTTTTAAAAGTTAAAACATTGTCAAAGATTGAACTGTTTTTACCTATGAATTCAACGTAAAATTAATTGTAATGACATAAATTATATTAAATGGTAAAAATATATTCTATTTATACTTTAAAACCATTAAATTTTATCATTTAACCATGTAAATTATCTTGATGAAAAAATTTATTTTTAAGAAAAATTTAGCGTATTTTTACTATTCATCAAAATATGAAAGTTATTAGAAAAGTATCAAAAATTTATCCAATGTAAATTTTTATTTCCTGATTAAAAATAAAAAGTTTATTTTGTAAAATTTAACTTATAAACTTTTCAAAAATTATATTTAAAATGGGTGCGCCATCAAAAGGCCGTAAAACTGCATTTTTTGAAAAATACTTCTTTTATCTGAAACATTGATTTTGTTTTCATATCTCATTATAGAAAATGTGTAAGATGAATTATAATGTTATAAAATTAAAAATTCAGTTAATACTATTCATAACGACTAGTTAATAATATAATAATAATATATCATTGTTTAGTGAAACTCAGTATTGCGTACAACGTCAGCTATCGAGGAAGGTTTCTCTTACGTGTAACGCAAGCCAAGCCAGTGCTGTGTGTAGTGAAAGTTTCCTTTGGTGTTGCTTATAACATAATATATAAAAAAATATAAAATATCAGGGTGTTACATATGACTTCCTCTCCACTCTAAACACACACTGTATAACTAAGAGTAGATAAATAACACTAAAACAATGGATATATTAATATGAAAACTCATGAACTACAAGCTGGATATCCTCCCATGATCTAATCGAAGGCAATTAGATCTCCATGGATGGATATAAAAAATTGGTAGAGATATATAGAAAAATAATAATAATACAACAAACTAAAAACTAGATCTAATATATAGGTCCCCAAAACCTTTCTCTTGGTTTCTTCTTTATTTTTATCATATTATTTCCTTTGTACTTTTTAAGTTAATACAAGTGGAGGGAAATAGATTTGAGGATTAGTCCACATGGAACTGAATGTTCGAGATAACCTTCATTCATATTGTCTTCCACTCCTTTAGAAGCATGAATTTTAGTACTTATAATCTTCACATCACTTCAATTTCCTCCATCAAGTTAAATATTTATATGTTATTATACCATTTCCTGATTTCTTACAGAAACCCATACATTGAAAATTATTTTAATTCTTCAAATACTTTATGGATTCCATTTAGAAAAATACTACTATCTTTGTCTATGAATCACCTGAGTCTTGTGATTCTTCTTATTCTTACCCCTTATAGTATAATAATGAAAAAGCTTAATGATATTCACTTGATATTTGGTTGGATGGATTATGATAAGTTTGATTTTGTTGTTTTTTTAAATTTCCTATGTGTTTTATGATATAAGGATGTATTAATAACAACATGGCTTTGTTTATTATTCAATAGACACATATTTGATTCATATATATATATATATTTATATATGATAAATTTTTTACATTATTATTCTAAATCATGGGCAATGATATGATTCTACTAGTATTGGTGATATAGTCATAAATGATGATATTGCACTATCAAAGACGGTGACATCTAGTTCCCCTTCATCTACTATCATGGGATATACTATGTTTAAATTTTTACAATAATATTACCAGTGGTGATGTAGATCATACCTATAAATATCATCTTATTTCTACATGTAATTGGCTACATGACACTGTTATAATAAAATAGAGAATTGAAAATATATTTTTGTGATACTAATGTTATGGGGGGGGGGACTCTCATAGATTATGACTGACCAATGAGATAACATCTGATATACAATATAATATCAGTTTTATCTTCCATGTTCTAGTGATATGATATATTGTAAAGGTTTGAAATCATAACCAGTGGTATATAGATATCGTAAATACTGAATGAATCCTAAATGGTGATTGTCACTACCTACAACATAAGATTTCATCAGGATCATGGGGTGTCTCTGGATATGTTATCTTATGTATCCTTTAATGGAATATATATTTTATTAAAATTCAATTAATCACCTATTAAAACATCCCTCTTGTTTCCTACGAAATGCCTCAAATTCTAGAAAACAATTATATTTATAATTAATCTAGGCTTGGTTCATCTTCTTCATTCAACTTTGTGATAGTAAAAATAATATCATTAAAGTTTAGTTTCATGAATATACTAAAAAATAAAAATAAATGGATTATATTCATTTTTAAATCAATTTTATTAAATAATTTCAAAAAACACCAATTTATAGAAAATGTTTTAAATTCCATTATTAAAATTGTGTGCGTAATATGCAATGTTTTTTATACTAAAAATAGGTAAAATACAAGCTCTTTCAATACCCACATACATTCCTACTAAAATATGAGGAAAATATTATCAATGAATTTCAATGAAAAAATTTATATCCCATATCATATTCAAACAAACATGTCATAAGTAAACAAAACTATTTGATACTCTTAATAAATATTTTCAATATCCTATATGAATTCTTTTCCAAAAACATATTTTCTCTCCCACCTACACCGGTATTAATTTTTCATTTGTATCTATATCCCATTTATTACCTTAGTCCCTAGAGAATTATCCAACTTATTTTAGAGTGAATAATTTATATATTTTTCCTTAAAATCAAAGTCATGAATATTTCTATAGGTTTACGGTAATATTAATTTATACAGATCAAGATTCAAAACAAGGCATCAGTCATGAGGGATTTGAAACGGATATTTTAAAGCTAAGGGTAGGTGAGTATTTATATAAAAACCAAAATGAACTAAGAGGGGTTTCTTTTTCAGTGCAATTCATGATATTCAACACAATGATCAATGTAAAATTTCCTCACTCAATCTACTTATAATTCTATCACCCATGAAACTCATATTCTTTAAAAACCAAAGCTAAAAACATCTTTATTTTATATCATATTATAATATAAGTAATACATATCACAAAATAATCTCTCAATACCATGAATAGATGTTTTAGTGTGTTTGAAGACTATATACATAACCAAATTAATATATAACACTTGTAAACATTCCTCTATACTTGAGCCACACAATAATCCATTTTAAACTTCTCATAAGTTATAACCATCTTCATAAACATTATCCATGGAGCATAATAATAGGAAAATAACATAGAAACGCAACATTATCTTTAGAAATAACATAACAATGATCTTTGGCACAAACATAGGAATAGGGTGTAATCATATTGTTGTCACATCCATGAAGGACCTATATTTAGTTTTAAATCATATTGAATAAGAATCACCCTTTAGTTTTTGAGAATATCCAAAAAGGACCATGTTTTAATTATATAAAAATATCCAATAATGATCATGATACATTATCCCATGAGATATAAAACATTAACCAATTTATTTAAGGGAATTATAGGACCCCACATGTCATCATTTATACTAATGTGTTTCGTAAGATATAAATAATTAAATATATCATGGAAACCCATGGGAAGAAAATGAGTTTTATTCATTAAAAAAATAAATAACCCATGGAATATGAAATTGATTTCACAAAATTTAAAAATGATATCGCCAAAATTGAACTCAAGAATATAAACAGTTGATACCCAAAAATCAATCTCCCCAAAGGGTATTTCATATGAACATTTAGAGGGAAATTTAGGAAAAATAATTTCTTAGGAAATAAATCCTTTTATGATAAGTAGAAAAATTTTAGTGAAACTATAACATTATCATAAAATAAGTAGTCATAGACCCTATTCAAAATTCATTTTTAAAAAGGCAGAGTAAAAAAATTAAAAAAAAAATTTAGTTTTAAAAATAAACTACAAAAAATAGATCATTAAAGAGATATAAATATTATCAAAAGTAAACATGTAGTGGAATATAAAACCTTTGATTATAAAAGATAGAAGTTTTTTAATATTTTAATCTAATATTATTTTAAAAACCCACATCATAAAAAGTGTAACTAAAAAATTTTTTAAAAGAGGAAAAGGAAAATATGAAGGTCACATAAGACAATAGAAAATTGGTTTTCAATATAAAAATAAGAATTTTTATAGAAAGGGAAATATAGACAAGGAGGGGGAAACCATCATTGAAGCCTTTATTAATTATTCTTGTAAATGATATACTTTTTAGAAATAAATTAATCATGGTAAATGTTTGAATTTAAAATTTTACTTTCCCTAGAGATATAATAGTACAAAAAAGTATTTTCCACATTGGTTTTTATGGTTTTTAATGTTGGTTACAATGAGAGGTTATTGGAAGCAACATTGTAAATATATTTTTCATGTCAATATTGTTAAACAATATGAAAAACTATATTTCACATTGGGTTTTAAAAAACCATCATAGAAACTGGCCTAAAATTATATAATTGGAAGGGTTTTTTTCATAGAAGTTATATAAAAACCAACTTGAAAAACCCTTTATCACATCGGTTATCTAAAATTACCAATGTGATAAACTATTTTTTTACATTGTTTATTTTACAAATAGAAAAAAAATATTCACTTATTTTTTTATGTTTGTTATATATTAACTAATGTGAAAAATAAATTTTTATATTAAATTTAAATATATGATCCCAATAGTACAATAAGATAACCATAGACAAGAAATAGCGTCACAAAAACCAGAAAAAAAACATCAAAAATTCAATTCATTTTAACATTAGAATTTGAAATTAAAAAATTACATTATCTATTGCATATAAATTAAAACCCCATCAATCATGTGAAATAATCCACCCATTCTCTTTGTCAGTGATTTATATCTTGTTCAATATAAGGGTAAGGTTTATCAAAAATATATATATTAAAAAGTAATAATTTAACATGAATTATCAATATAATTATAAGATAACAGTACTACATATTTTTCTTTTAATAGTGCTTGGATTTATCAACTCTAAAGAAAGGGCGATAAAGGGGAGCCTTTATGAGCACTAAAAAAATCACTGATAAAGGCCCACTTTATTAGCACTTGTAAAAAAGAGATGATAAAGGAACCCCATTTATCAGTGCTTTTTTAATATTTCTGATAAAAGGGTATATTTCAAAAAAATTACATTTCATAAAAAATAATATATTAATATATTAATATATTTATATTGATATAAATATAATAAATATTGTTAAATATGTTTTAGATAAGGATAAATAGTCATTTACACTTAATATATAAGATAATTAGTGAAAATGAAATAAAAAATAAATAAAAATATTATTAATTAATATTTTTATAATAATCATCAAGTAATAGTCATTTAATAATAGCCAGATGACATAAAAATTAAATGAATTAATGACTGGTCTAAGATAAGTTGAAAACATGACTTGAACTTCAAACAACCATAAATTTTGATCCGGGTGTCCGTTTGAGCTCTACCACATATCAAATTGAATCATGCGATGAGATCTATGTTATAGTGATGGGAGGTAACCTCGATCAAATTTTTAGGGCCAAAAAATTCCCATAAGGCCCATAAAACCGAGTTTTTAGTCGGGGTATCCCGATTTTTTAACATTCGATTGAATTTAAGACTTGTTTAAGGTGATATTTTTACCATTTATAGTGGGGAATGAGTTTAATTCCAAGTCTTACATTCATATTGATATTATGGTGTTGAAAATTTATCATTTTTGACAATTTAGTTTTATTTATAATTAAATATATGCATATTTTCTTATATTTACCTATAATAAATCAGTTATATAAAAATATATATCAACATATTTATGTAAAAATTTATTTTTAAATATATAAAACAAATATTTATTATTCATTTTATTTAAAGTAAAAAATTATCCATTTTATTTACCTTAGACAAATGCATTAATATGTATATATAATGTTTATATATACATTTGTGTGTGTATTAATTAACACACACACATATATATTTATTTATATTATAATATATATAAATGAGTATTGATATATAATATATTTAAATAAATATAATTATATATATATAGACATCACACATTTCTAAATATATACAAATAAATAGAAAAGTTTTCAAATATACAACAATACACTAATAGCATTGTGGTAAAGAGCATCTAATCATATAAGGGAGGTTTTAGGATCAAATCCAGGAACACACAAGTATTTGGGGTAGCCTTCTAGCACCTAGAAGGGGGGGGGGGGGGTGCATGATGGCAGTTGGGGAGTGGAAAGTGCTGAGAAGTAGGGGAGGGAGTGTTGGGGGTGCATGAAAAACTAATTTTTTCCACATTTTTTAATAGTTATTTTTAGCATTGTTAAAGGGTGCCTTTAATAGTGATTTTTTAGATTTGTTAAAGGTCTTATTTTAACATTTCTCACTTTATCATTGTTTTTGAAGCACCGATAAAACCCTTTTAATTTTGTTGTTAAAGGCCCAATTTGCAATAGTGTAAATTAAAGGAAGGTTTATAATAAAATCTAACCTCATGGAATTTTTTTACAATCCCAATTGAAATTAGTTCAAAATTAAATCTTAGAACATAATATCCATATTCCATTACTCCTTAAAGATGAAAATTCCTCTTCAACATATTTTTTCAAATCAAAATAACATTTTATGTTCTGTAACTAAAATATAGTAACAATTGATGAGAAGTCACATTTTCTTTTACATATTTGATATTTGTTCTCCTTTTTCTTGTTATATCTCTCCTCCAATGGCCCTAAAGCCTTCATTTTGTTTATTGATTTTTGATAATCCACCTTTCAAGGGGTGAGGTGGAACCCTTACAAGGCCTATAGGCATAATATCATTCCTTTTTTGAAAATAATATGTATAAAATAAAATTAAAATTATTTAAAATATACAAGTATTTAAATAATCAAACATAAATATTCAATATATGGTTAAAAGTTTCTTGTATGTAACTATATAAATATCATAACTAGAAATATTTCTTGTTTTTGTAGACAAAAAAATAGAAAACATCCAAAGGAAAATAATATAAAAAAATAAAATTTGAGTAGTTATTCAGTTAAGATATATAACATTTTATAAAATATATTCTCCATACTCTTGAATATAAGGAATAATCCAACTCTAAATTTCATTGTTTTGAAATCTTTCAACAATATATAATTTTCTTTCTATATCTTTCATTATCATTGCTAATGGATAAATAAATTGTGAGTCCAAAAATACATATACTGATGTCATATCATACTTAATACAAAGTGTATAAATATACCTAATAAAAAAACATAAGTATTAAGTTTCAATAAATTAAAACAACTGAATGATATATGAAAATAAAAATACATGTAAAAGGATTGAATCATGTTGATTCCCAAAAAATATCTCGTTAAAATCTCTATGATATATCTATTTAAAATCATTATAGTCATTTCACACTGAAAAATGTTAGTATGCATTGGGAGATTATAAAATCATAGCAATAAAGATGAATATATTGATAATCTATTAAGTCCCTAAGAAGTTTTATTTGAATTTGTATCAGCATGTACTTGATGTTTTCTATAAAATATGACTTTACCTTTAAAGTATTATTGTAAAAAAATAAAAAATATAAAAACTTTAAAATATTAAGAAAAATTTGAATAATAATATGAAATAAAGGATATAATCTATGAATTCCTCAATGTTAATTTTTTCAAAAATCTCTATATAGAGAAACTAAAAAGTAGTAAATACTTTTTCAAACTATAGTGACCTCATCTATAGGAAATTTTACTCATGTTTATCTATCTATAATATCCTGTATGGTGAACCTAAGATGATCTATATTTATCTATTTACGATGAACAATATCCCTAATATAATATACAATCCCATAAGTGAAAATATAATGATGGGGATCCTCAAAATATAACTCACAATTGATATAAAGCTAGGGGTGAGGAGGTGTAGGAGTTCAATAAGCCAATGGAGGTAGAGGAGTGGGATCTATAAGCGGAGGTGAAGGAGTGGTATTTTTAACCTAAAATAATATTTTCATGTCTTTAGACATTGACTGCACTAAAGATCTTATCTTGTCCTCTATCATCTCACCCACCACTAAAACATTATATTTTAAATATTCTATTTTTCTTTAATACAAATCCACTTTTTAATAATATTTAGAATGACTAAGCAATTTTTTGCCGACACACCAGATGCATATCCTTTTATGAGGCCTAGGTGTTTGGTATTTTCCAATGTAGTAGCTAAAATATTCTTCCTACCCTCATATATGAAGGTCACCTATGTGATATTCTCCTCGAGGGATTCCTGTATAGAAAATTTTAATAATTATGTAGTAAATCATAATATATAAATATTAGAATTAACTTAAATAACCTCAAAAAATTTAATAACCTCTTAAAATCCTCTCAAATACATCCCTTAACTAATCCATAATATATTGAATATTATTACTCATTGGGGCCCTCTTCCATTTTTCATGTCTAACTAGGTGGGAGAAGGGCCAACCTCTATGGAGCATAAATAATTAACCTTAATTTTTTGATTTTTTTAGCCATCATTTTTTACTCAAATAACATATAACCACAATGAGATAAAGTTTTAGGGTATAAATTTTTGATTGGATATCCTAATTAAATATCCATATTTGTTGGAAATTAAGAAAAAATAAATCATTAATATGATCATTAATTTAAAAAAACTTATAAAAGCTAACTTTTCACTTACCAAAAATAATTTTTCATCTAATTTCAACAAACTGATTCCATGTATCATCATCAATAAAAGGATATATAACACATGGATTTTTGTTTTTTATTTCCTAAAAAATGAAATATAATTTTAGGTCTGATTTATAATCTCTCCATCTCATAACAGTCAAATATGAACATTTCTTCCCAACTTCTCTAGTGTCAGGTATATCATATGTCATCTGATAAGAAGGTATAAAACCAATAATAGTAAAATAATTCATGATAAGTAATGTAATAAAAAATGATATTTCCAATATTGTCTCCCATAATTGATATATTTTCACTATTTTAACAATTTTCTAGTAAAAAATAAAAATACTAACTTTGGATTAAGATTTAATTGAAATAAAAGACATAAATCATTTTGAATTTGAACCCCTAGGAATACCATTATAATCAAAATCAACTGATACACTCTAGTATTGGTTTCAGGAAATTGATAATTTTGGTAAACGTGGCTACCATGTTTACCAACCCTAGAATTCTTCTCTACTCCCATGGAAGTAGATGGATCCTGTGCAGAAGGATGAGGAGTCTCTTTAGTATAAATATGCATATAGTCATCCCAAACATCTCAAGGTGACTCAGATGTTTGATATTACATTATACTAAAAATTATAGTTAAAAACAATTAGTACACATTAAATATAAAAATCCAACAATTATATATAAAAATAATTAAAAAATAAAAATGATCCAATAAAAATTAAACTGAACTAAACACATTTTTATTAATATTTGTTAAAGTATTTAACTAAAATTATATTATAATCAATGAGAGAAAAAATGACATGAATGAAGGGAAAAAATTAAGTAAAATATTATTCAAATCCAACTATTACATAAAATTTTGAATAAAATTTTTAAAATGATACAAACAAAACAAAACAATACTAAACAAACCACTCTATGTCATATTCATTAGAGTACATAAAAATAATGTTAAAAAGAATACTAAAAAAATTATTTATCTTATTATTTAGTAGTTAACAATGTTAAAAGAGTACATATAATATTTATGAAACATAAAATGATAAAAATAAAATAAAAAAATCTTTAGTAAAAATTAATACAGATACAACAGTTACATATAATTTTGAATAATTAGAAGTTGATAAAAAGAACTAAACTAATCTAAAAAAAACTTAACATAATATTTATAATAAGTTTTTTAAGTAAAAAAATATAACTAATACATCTAGCCTTTTATAGAATTTTAATAAGTAAATAAGAAATAAATATATGTTACCTGTAATATTAGAAAATTACTAAAGGATTGTTTAATTATATTTCTTCATCATGATCATTCCATATTGCACCAACCATGTCTCTGACTTAATCATCAATATTATCTATTAATCTTTTCATAGAAGCAGAGATATCACATAAATCAACATCTTTGTCAAGTTTTTCATCGGTGAAATATTGTTTTTCTCCTAATAAAATGATGCACTATAAGAAAAACTAAATTCCACAGTGGTTTTGAAAACCACTGCTAAATGTTTAACAAAAAATTATTTCAGTGTTTTTAGTAGTGGTTTTTAAAACCAACACTAAATGTAATTTTAATTTAATTTTAGATGTTGTTTTTGAAAACTCACTACTAAATCATATTTTTTATTTTTTTTTAAATTTTTTTAGGGGTGGTTTTGAAAAATCACTGCTAAATTAATGGGAAAAATATTTAATATTACATATTTAATAATAATTTATTATTAATAATTATAATTTATTATATATAATCATTTGTTTTTTATGATTTTAAATCTTAATTAATTACAATGTGTTAATTATTAATTATTTATAATTATTATTTTGTAATTACTTAAAAATTAAATTAATTAGTGGATAAGTTGAAGATCTTGTTTTATTATCAAACGAAGATAGCTTTTGATCTCATAGTCCATTTTATTCTAAAAACTAGTTGCACTTAATCTTATAAAATGAGATACAATGATATTAGATTGTAATTTGGTAATAATTAGTTGAATAAAAAATATTTTAGTTTCAAGAGAATTTGAAAATCGAATTTGGACTTCAAAAAACCATAAATTTTGATCCGGTTGTGTGTTTAGGATCTAACACATATCAAATTGAATCTTGAGATAATATTTATGTTGTGTTGACCAATAAGGTCCCTATTCACTATTTTCTCAAGGTCAAAAAGGGAATGAAAGGCCTCTAAAATCTAGTTTTTAGTTTAGATGCCATGATTTTTGAACATTCTATGATTTTTAGATTTTTTTAAGAGTGTATTCATATGCTTGTTGGGTTGTCTCTTAATTTATTTTATGCATTTAATTTCCTATGGATTTTACAGTGTTGCAATTGTTGTGGTTTCCCTATTTTGGGGATTTATTATTTATTATATATATATATATATCTGTGTATTTATATGCATTTCTATACATCTATGTATATTTATTTATATAATATATATATATATATATATATCAATATTTATTTTAAAAGTACATATAATTGTTTCTATGCATGGATATTTATTTGTATTCATGTTTATATATTTTTATATCATATACGAGTATATATATATATATATTTATTTGTGTTTATATATATATATTTATATTAATATACAATTATATACATGTCTATGTTGATATATATTTACGTAACATAAATACCTATTTATATATATTTTTTAAAGTTTTGTTATATGTATATATGTTTATTGATATTTAAATCCGTTTATTATTTATTATTTGTTCATTTATTATATATTATATATTATATATTATATATTATATATAATATATAATATATTATACGTTACACATTATATATCATTTATCATTTATCATTTATTATTTTTAAAATTCATTATATATTTTTACGTAATATTTATAATTTATTATTAATTCATTATTTATTAATGATTAATTATTATTTATTCATTTATTGTTTATTACATATTATTTTTTATTACTTATTTTTTATATATTAATTTATTATTTATCATGATTTTATTGTTAAATTATTTTTTAATATTTATTATAAAATATTTATAGAGTGTTATTAAATTATTATTTATTATTAATTTAATATTTATTATTCATTTATAATTAAGGTATTATTTATTTATTATTTGTTTTTATTTTTATTTATTGTTCATTTATCATTTATTTATTTTTATTATTTTATTATTAATTAATTATTTTTTATTTATTATCTATTATTTATTAATTTATTATTTATCAATTTATTACTTATTTATCATATATCAATTTATTATTTTTTATAATTTTTTATTTATTCATTACTTATTTATGATTTATTAGTTATTTTTTAATAATTTATAATTAATTAATAATTTATTTGTTACTTATTAATTATTATTGAATATTGAATATTTATTATTTATTAACGTATTATTTATTTATTTATTAATCATTTGTTTGTCAGTCTGAAATCCCATTTCAAAGCTTCGAGCTTTTAAATTATTATTTGATCCAAATATGGTGTAAAGTGAACAGGATCTATGGATTTTTTCACATGCACCAAGACTGATTAGTCACTCTGTTGAAGAGTAACAAATTTTTATGAATTAGCCAATTCCATGGTATCTGGATAGAACTAATGGGTGAACATCACCTTGTAGTCCTTCCTTTATGGGTTCCAATCCTGCTTTTGCTTAATGATCATGTCACACTACTTTTGGTTGGGGCCTTCAGGTATAAAGGTAGAAAACTTCACCTTGATTGGGTCTAGATTCCATAGGAAATCAATGAACCACTCGGCCATTTCCGTCTAATCATCATCCATTTTTTGGATCATTAATTCTTCAAAAAGGAGAAGTTTTATACTTGAAATTCCTAGGCTTGATCATTTTCGAGACCTGGGTCGAATTCCTTAGCTGGGATGGGGTTAGTACCCATCCCTTGATCTAAAGACTGAATTTCCCATACCACAACCTTAATGATATTTTTGTACACTTGTGGATTTTCTCAAGGAAATTTATTTATTGCATGCTTCAGTAGATTAATGGGTTGCTTCTAAGGGGGATTATGCTACATAAAATTAATAAAATATTGAAAACCCTTAAAAATAATAATAAACCATTAATCTATAAAATAAAAAATTATCAAATTCCAACATAAATAATAATAAAATAAAGGTGAAACAACAAGTCATGACCTTTCATTAGGAAAGGCATGCATGCAAGGTCTACAACCCATGCACCTTACTTGATTTGGAAGGGTAAAAAAAATCCCAAAACCAAACAAGATTTCTCCACATCCCCTAGTAACTCATGATAGGAAACTAAGAGTGTTGACCAGATACCCCTTTGATCCTTTTACTTGATCCCTAAAAATCCTATCTTTGGTCTACCCTAACTTCCCAAATAATGTAAATCAAAACCGGGATCTGATAACATTTTGAAATGAACCAACCTAGGTAAACCATAAATAAGGAACACGATACGACCCTCAAAAAGTCCCAAATGGAATTCCTGATCCCCATAGGCTGGTAGAAAGCTCTTGGGTATCCTCTAATGTAACTTGGGAAATTTTTTTCCTAATGAAACAACACATGATTCCAAACCATAAAATCGAATTTATCTTTCCATAAAATGTAATTTCACGATCCAAGAATAACATGTACATATAGAAATAAATAAGCATTCTATAATATACAAATAATTCAAAGTAAAATACAAGTGAGAAGATAAAACATGACATCAATAAACATTATTCAAAAAAACATCCCAAAGAGAAATATGATGGAAAACTATATATATATATATATATATTTATATATAAGTACTAAAGGAATAAGAAGGATACTAAATAGATGATATAACATATAAAAATTCCCAACCAAAAGGAACAAAAGGTTCACCCATATTTGTGTAAAATGAGGATCAAGTACCCATTATTTCATCGTCATCACCCTATACTCTACTAGTTGGAATACCCCCCCATCTCCAAGAAATGCCTTACCTTTACCTGAACCTATAAAAACAAGGTCTACATATAATCATTGGGTATATACAGGGTATGATCAATACTATCCCATTAGAATCCCACCAAGTTATCTATTTCTAACCCCTATTAGATAAAAAAACATGAAAGTTTGAAATAAAACATAAGATAGTAAGTATTTAACTTTATGACATAAGAAAAAAAATCATATTCTAAAACAATATAAAAAGGAAACCAATTCAAAAAAAAGTAAACATTTATATAACACATGCACTATGGGATATCCATAGGTTATCTAAGGTTTTTTGGGAACCCTAGGTCCTCATATTAACTTGTGAACTAAAGGTAGATCCAAGTGAGCACAAAAAAACACTAAGGAGGTAATGCCTTAGACAAGATGTTTGGTATCATCCATTCAATTAAACCATACCCGATCAAAATCCAAGGAGTGAATTCCTTGTGTTGTGTTGTTTCCCGTCCATGATACCATGGAGTTCCTATAAATATATTTTAGTTAGTTAAAATGAGGTAGTCTAAAAATATACTTAACATTAGTCTCCCCCAAGATACCCTTGATTCCCATGTTCTCTTTCCATAACAAACTTATCAAATTTAATTCTAAACAAATCAAAGTTTGTTTCAATGGGTTTTTCATAAACAAACCAAAATACATTTCCTTTCAACATATTAAATAAACGCCTTTAAACCCATTACAACTTTAAAATAAAGAGGAAATCAATAAAACATTCATATCACACACAATTTTCTATCTAAACTACCATATCCTACGACAATAAAATCATAACACCCTTTTTAAATTATAATAGGAACATCTGTTTTATAAAATAAGCATGGGACATATAAAAACTTAACTTTAACCAAGGTAAATCAATCCCCTTTAGTGATAAACCACCTAGAACATCAAAGGGGATACTAGAGAGAAAAGAACAAACAAAAAACATCCAAACCCAAGCCCTAAAATTTGGCTGACCCAAACCCTATGTCACCATGACCTTAGGGTAGAAGGAAATCCAAGTAATAGAGAGGAAAATACCAAGAGGAATGGGGAGGAAGAACTTACTTGAATGAATGTTGAAGAAACCAGGAAAATGCTATAAAAATTACACCAAGGATGAAGGGGGAGAGGCATTCCTTGTGTGAGAAAGAGATGTGGGTCAAGTGAGGCTAAAAAGAGGGGTATTAGGATTTAATTTGAAGAAGGTAAATATAGTAATTTCCTAATTTTTATGATTCTAGGATGGCCCGTGGTTTGGCCGCATGTTTTAACAAATTGTGCACCAACCATTTGGGTCACAATATCACACATGGACACTCACATGATTGGTCTATATAGTTTGATAAACGGAAATGAACCATTCCAAATGGCACAATCAAGTTACAAACATATATCACACATTTATCACATGGTTACTCATAACCATGCATTGATTGTGCGACCCCCTATGTCTTTCCAAAAACATTGGGATTTAAAATCAAAATACCTTGAAATGAAGGGAAAATGAATAAATCAATAAATAAAAAAATAAAAAAGAAAAAACCTACCCAAAAGTTACACCATGATTTTGATAATAAGGGTTAATAATATAAAGTAATGAAAGTAGAAATTTATATAAAATTATTCAACTATATGGAGTCATCACACCATTCAAACCAATTCCCTAATCATAAAGGATTACTTTGATAATTTAATTATGAAATTTGTTGATGTTATGTTAGTATACTATAAAAGATAAAAATAGAATGAGAATCATTGTGAATTATTAATGATACTATCAGATTAAAGAATTTATTTGAGAAATAAATTTGTTTGGATCTTGGATTCATAATGTTTTATTTCATTGAAATATTGTATCCTTAGATGGACTATTTGTTGATATTTCTAAGATAGGGTAGACCCTCACCACCGTATATAACCTTTAGTGTTAGTACGTGATTTGAATTAAAGGTAATTATAGTAAATTTGTGTGAATATGTAATTATGATTTATTCAAATTTGGTTTATCATTTCTAACCTTGGGTGTTATTATTGAGGTTTTGGATATTAAAATATCACTCCTTTATTTGATAGTTTACTTTCACTACGGGAAAAAACGATTATTGCAACGGGGTATTTGCGACGGGTCTTATTCCTGTCGCAACAACTCCTATTAAAAGGGTTTTTGTGACGAGAATATATTCCCGTCGCAAATGGTCAGTTATTTGCGACGGAAATATAGGGCCCGTCGCAATTGTAATGGCGCGGTTTGCGCGCCAAAACGCAGGAAGGATATTTGTGACGGGTAGAAGGCTACCCGTCGCAAGTACCCATCGGTGGTAAATCGTATTTGCGACGGGGAAATTTCCCCGTCGCAAACAAATATTCACCCGGTATTATTTCCGACGGGCCCCGTCGCCAATACCGGCCGCTGTAAAGCCTATTTGCAACGGTCACCTACAACCCGTTGCAAAATACCCCACGGTCGTAAATACGTTTTTGCAACGAGACTATTTACCCATCGCAACAGATAATCCAATGAGAGTTATTTGCGATGGGTCCCGTTGCAAATACTAGCGGCGGTAAATATGAAGTTGCGACGAGGATATCCACCTGTCGCAAATACCAGCGGCGATAAATAGTAATTTGCGATGGGGATATCCGCCCATCTCTAATGGTGTGGCATTTGCGACGGGCCCGTCGCAACAACCCTTTTACCCGCCGCCCGTAATTAATGCGGGCGAAGGTATTTGCGACGGGCCCCATCGCGAATACCGGCGGCGGTAAATAGAAATTTGCGACAGGGATAGCCACCCGTCGCTAATGGTGGCTATTTGCAACGGGCCCATCGCAAAATTCCCTTTACCCGCTGCCTGTATTTAATGCGGGCGAAGGCATTTGCGACAGTATCCCGTCGCAATACCTCGTAGTTGTGACAGTCACCCATCGCAAATACGACCGTCGCAAATAATCTAACCTATATATACACCCCATACATTTTTTTCCATAACAATCAGATCTCTATTCTTCTCTCTCTCTAATTTTCAGTTCTGAGTAGAATTTTTTTTATTTTTATTTTTTCTTTCGATAAGAGGAAGGAAGGAGTTAGAAGGCGCAGATTACTAAAGGTATTTATATTTTTTTTAATTGTTAAATTATTTTTAATTGTTAATTGTTAATTTTATTTTTAATTGTTAATTTTATTTTTTTAATAGAATGTTTAGCTATATAGTATAATTAGTTTATGTGATTGTACCAAATAATCCTTGTCTGGGTACGAACAAGTAGATGCGGCTCTGGCACAGATGTACCTAGGAGTGAAAACTATGACAAGGTGTTTCGAGCTTGACTCGGGGTGACCTAGTACACGACAACGGGCCTTGCTGCACTCTTGGTTCGACACTCCCGGGGGGATGTTTTGGTAATAATTAGAAATAAATATATAATTATCAAATAATTAAGAAATAATTAGATTTAATTAAAATAATTATCAAATAATTATGAAATAATTAGATTTAATTGATTAGAAATAATTAGGAAATAATTAAAATAATTAGGAAACAATTAAAATAATTAGGAAGTAATTAATAAGAAATAATTAGGAAGTAATTAATAAGAAATAATTAGGAAATAATTAGATTTAATTGATTAGAAATAATTAGGACATAATTAAAATAATTAGGAAACAATTAAAATAATTAGGTAACAATTAAAATAATTAGGAAACAATTAGATTTAATTAGGAAACAATTAGATTTAATTAGGAAACAATTAGATTTAATTAGGAAACAATTAGATTTAATTAGGAAACAATTTGTATAATTAGGAAACAATTAGTATAATTAGGAAACAATTAGTATAATTAGGAAACAATTAGTATAATTAGGAAACAATTAGTATAATTAGGAAACAATTAGTATAATTTGGAAACAATTAGTATAATTAGGAAATAATTAGTATAATTAGGAAACAATTAGTATAATTAGGAAACAATTAGTATAATTAGGAAACGTGATTGACCGTTCATTTACCTCAATTTTCTTTTCATTTGTGTGTTGAGGCTTGACAGGAAAATTCTGCCTCCACATGTAATATCTGCTTTTACTGTCAAAATTATCTACCTCCTTTCCAATATAGAGGTGAGGAGGTTTATAATTTTGACAGTAAAAGCACATATTATATGTGGAGGAAGAAGTTTCCTGTCAACCTCAACACAAAAATGAAAAGAAAATTGAGGTAGATGAGCGGTCAATTACGTTTGTTTTTCTATTCATTGATTGATTAACCACCCGACGTATATGCATATCTTCACATTTCTAATTAATAACATAATTAGTAACATAATTAGTAACATAATTAGTAACATAATTAGCAAGATAATTAGTAACATAAATAGTAACATAATATAAAATATTATATTACTCTAATATTAATAGTTAAATAATACTTATAATATAATTATTTTATTATTATATGTTTAATATTTATAAAAAAATATTAATATTATTAAAATTATAAAAAATTTATAAAATATTACAATTATCAATATTTTCAACAAGTTTTGCTTTATTCTTAACAATTCAAATCTTAAAGGGTCGCCAATTTTCAGGTCATGCCCAATAAAAAGTTTGCATCAACCGTGTCCAATGTAAACTCTATAATTGTTCTTGCCTGGTTGATCACCTCGCAAGTAGCATTGCAATAGTACAACCCAAGTCATGTCTTTCTCATTACTTGTGTCGTCCTATTGTAACACTACTTGCGAGATGATCAACCATGTAAGGACAATTATAGAGTTTAAATTGGTCAAGGTTGACCCAAACTTTTTATTGGGAGTGACCTGAAAATTGACGACCCTTTAAGATTTGAACAAGTTAAGAATAAATAAAAATCTGTTATAAATATTGAGATTTGTAATAATTAGTAATAATTACTAATAAAATTGATCAAAAATCAAATAAATTCAAGTACATGGTTATAAATTGGCACAATTTCCAGCGGATTGACGACCACCTTTTGTTCAACGTCTCATATCTTTGCTACTTTATTCCACTGAAATCAGTATGAAAAATGTGCTCTAACGTATGTCAGAGCAAGTTTTTCATACTGATTTCAGTCGGTAGAAAGTTAAAAAGAGATGATCCATCAGAAAAATCAGAATAATTATTAATATAATCTTCACAACGATGATTACAAAATTTAATTTCATTATTCAAGCATATTTGATTTTGCCAAGTATTTCTAAGTATTGCTAGATTAATAATAATTAGTGGGGATGATTACAAACTATCTGTGTCGCCTATAATTATTTGTAATTACTAATAAATAACTGTAATTATGTATCTTCTTTTTTTAGGATATTGTTTCTTATATCAAATTATTTAACAATAGTAATGGTTTTAAATTTTGTAAAAACATATATATGAATATGGAACAAGGAAATCGACATCAATCATTTTTAGATGATCGTGCTTGGATAAATCAGCGCAGAAATCCAAACGGTTCTAGATTAAATCCTGTATATGTTGATGGTGTTGAAGCTTTCTTATCATTTGCATCATCAAACCCGGAATTTGTTTCAGAAGGGACAATTAAGTGTCCTTGTAAAAAATCTGCTCTGAGAACGTTTGATACATTTGACATCGTTGGGCAACATCTCTTGCGTTATGGTTTTCAATCAGATTATATTTTTTGGTATCAACATGGTAAACGTAGTTCCAGAGAAGATACTAATAATTTGATTTAAGATCCATCACGGTTTCAGAATTTAGTACATGATGTTGTAGGGTCATCCGTTCAACAAACATAAATTGAGGATGATGTTGATTTACCTCCCGAGTTGGCACCATCTGAATTTGCTGAGTTGTTTAGGTCGGCTAGGGATGCATTATATACTGGTTGAAAGATAAGAAAATTAGAAGCCGTTGCAAAATTTATGGCTATTAAATCAGATACTGGAATGTCAAATAACTATTTTGATCAGATATTTTCTTTGGTTAAAGCACTGTTACCTGAAGGAAATGTGCTGCCTGCTAATTATTATGAGAGCAAAAGACTCGTTCGTAATCTAGGCCTTAGTTATCAGAAGATCCATGCATGTTCAAATGATTGCATCTTATATTCTGGTGAAAATGAGTCGTTGGATAGTTGTCCCACATGTGGAAAATTGAGGTATAAAGAAGCTCAATCAGGGAAGTCTGTATTGATTCCTGTAAAATAGTTGAGATATTTCCCGCTTACACCCAGGTTGCAGCGTTTATTTATGTCTCAGAACACAGCGACAATGATGTCGTGGCACAAAACCAATATTTCAAATGGTAAAATCTTGATTCATCCATCTGATAAAGATTCATGGAAACATTTTGATCAAGTGCATCCGTCTTTTGCTTTAGAATCCCAGAACGTGCGATTGGGTCTTTCTACTGACAGTTTTTGTCCATTTGGATCTTTTGGTAGTCAGTATTCCTGTTAGCCTATCTTTATAACTCCGTACAATTTGCCTCCATGGATGTTGATGAAAAAGCCTTATATCTTTTTGACATTATTAATCCCAAGACATCCGAAAAAGAATATTGATATTTATTTGAAACCACGGATTGATGAGTTAAATTTATTGTGGAGTCATGGTGTTGGTACATTTGATGCTGCTGCGAAACAAAATTTTGTAATGAAAGCTGCTTTGATGTGGACAATTAGTGACTTACCGGCATATGGTATGTTATCTGGCTGGAGTACACATGGTCTAAAATCATGTCCTTACTGTATGGGAGACAACAAAGCATTTATGCTCATGAATGGAAAAAAACCTTTCTATTTTGACTGTCATTGCAGATTTCTTCCAATCGATCATCCTTTTCGGAGGAATAAATCTCATTTCAGAAAAGGAAGAATTGAAAGAGATGAACCTACAAAAATGATCTCAAGTACAGAGTTACAATCAGTTGTATTTTCATTACCTTACATCACTTTTGGACCGACAATAAACCAACAGAAAATTCATGGTTTTGGGAAAGAACACAATTGGACAAAACAGTGCATTTTTTGGAATCTTCCATATTGGTCTGATTTTTTGGTCCGACACATGTTGGATGTCATGTATATTGAGAAGAACTGTTTTGATAATTTATTTCATACATTCTTGGATACACCGGTTAAAACCAAAGATAATGTAAAGGCACGATTAGATCTTGCCTAAATTTGCAGGCGACCAGAACTTGAATTGTTTGAAAATGTCAGATCACAGAGATTAATGAAGCCAAAAGCAGCTTATACACTGACCAAAGAGAGTTGCTTATTATTTTGTCAGTGGATTGCAGATTTGAGGCTTCCATATGGTTATGCTTCCAACTTGGGCAGATGTGTTAAAAATGGTCATATTACCGGATTAAAAAGTCATGACTGTCATGTTATAATGGAAAGACTTATGCCTATTGGATTAAGAGGTTTTTTGAATTCTAAGATTTGGGATTCGATAAAAGATATATCATATTTTTTCCGAGACATGTGTGCGGCAACAACAGACTATGATACACTAAGAAAACTGGAATAATCTGTTGTTGTAATTATATGCAAATTGGAAAAAATATTTCCGCCGGCTTACTTTGACTCGATGGAACATTTGATATTACATTTTCCACATGAATCAAAATGTGGAGGTCCGGTTCAGTTTCAATGGATGTACCCATTTGAGAGATGCATGCAGAAATTGAAGAAAAAAGTCCGTAACAAAGCATCAGTTGAAGGATCAATTGCTGAAGCTTATTTGCAATAAGAAATTGCTTTATTCAGCTCTCATTATTTTGAATCTGAATATCCCTCAAAATTTAACTGCATGGGATGGAATGAGGGGAATGTTGATGATGATATGAACAATCAATTATCAGTTTTCAATCAGCCTGAACTTGGCTTTGGTGGAGTTCATGATAGATGACTTTCAGATGATGGACATCATAGATCTCATACATATGTTCTACTCAACTGTGAAGAAATGTCACCAATTGTACAGTGAGTGCTCTTATCTATTATTCTATAGATTCTGTTATAGTAAATTAATCATATTGTATTTGTAGGTTATATGATGATCATATCAAGAAACAATTTCCACAAATTACAGTAGTTGTCTTAGAAGAACGTCGGCAAAATTTTTTTGACTACTGGTTTCAAAAACTGGTAACATACATTATTTTTTGGTCTTACATATAAAATCAATTTATTACTTGTAATAGTGATAAATGTTTTACAAATTTTCAGGTATCTATACATGCTGATAAGATTGATAGTCGATTGCGTATTTTGAGTAGCCCACCATCCAAAATGTTTAAATATTATAATGCATATGTGGTGAATGGTTATCTCTTTCATACACATGCATATGGGGAATCAAAGAAAACAATGAATAGTGGTGTTTGTTTGAAGGGATCACATTATAGAGATATTGAAGTTGACTTTTATGGCATGCTTGAAGAAATTATTGAACTGTGTTATTTGGGACAGAATTATGTAACAATGTAACAATGTTGATGGCTGGATACTGAGAGAGGCTTGCGTATTTATCTGACTCATGGAATTGTTGATATTAAACATAAAAGTCTTCTTACAGTAAATGAACCATTTTTATTGGCTCATCAGGCACATAAAATTTATTATGCAAAATACTGTGCTACTGTAAAAGAGTTGGATGATTGGTGGAGTATAATAAAAGTTAAATCTCGAGAAAATCAGTTTACTCAAACTGAATGTGGTTCCACTGAAGTGCAAGGAAATGAAATTTTTCAGGAAACTCCTCAAAACACATCTTTTTCACAGAGACATGAATATTGAGGATGACACCCCACATTTAAGGGTCGATGATGACAATGTTGTCAATGATGTTACAACTGAATTTGAAATGACAAGAGATGATGACAGTGAAACTAATATGGAAATTGATGATGTTGATGAGGAAGATGAAGACATTGACATTGAAAACTATGAAGATGATGATGAAGATGAACATTGACACAATAAAATGCTGGTTTGAATCATAACAAATATATATCTATACATAATAGTTATTTTCAACTGTTTGCTAATAACAATCATTTCATGTTTCAGATAGACTCAGAAATATTTCGTCAGTTGCTGGAGGCTAATCTACCTATGGATGATGAGGTTCTTGAGTCATCTGACCCTCAGGAAGTTGTCACTATAGGGAGCACTCGGAGGGGGCGTGGTCTTGCCAGACTGATGATTCCAGATCCTATCTCAGAGCGACGTCCACCTCTTGGATTCGATGCGCACACGCGGTGGTATGGTAACCTGTGTATTTTAGTTATCTTTCATTATAATTTATTAATATTCTAATTGTTTGATTATTTTTTCTTTTTCCATAGTTTTACGCATATAGCTATTGGACAGGGGAGCGCTATCTTGCGCAATTATTTTTCTCAGTCCTGGCTCACATGGGATCAGATTCCCGCTGATGTGCAGGCCACCATATTCGATCATTGGATGGTACGTAATTAAATATTATTTATTTTGAAATTTAATTCATTAATAACTTTATATTAGGGTTTATGGTATCTCATTGACGAGAGCATGCAGGCCACTATCCATGCGGTATGGGTGGTTTCTATGCGTGACCATTTCCGTCAGTTTTTGCATAATTTGAGAAAGATAGCTGTGAAGAAAGCCGGAGTGACAGAATTTGATGAGTCCTATAGATCCCACCAACCAGAGTACATTTCATCTCACGTTTGGGATGGAGTATGTACACACTGGTTGGGTGGTGGGTTTCAGAGGAGATCTGCATTGGGTCGACAGAATCGGGGGAGACAAGAGGTGACACATCGAGCCGGTAGTCGTACATTCAGTGCGCATAGAGAGCGTCTGGTAAGTACTTTTTTTTAATATTTTATACAAGTTTAAATATAAATAGTTTATTTTATATTCATATAGGAAGACGAGAAGCCCGGTATTTCGGCGTACGACGTTTATCGGAGGATGTACACTGACCTGGCTACTGGAGAGATTAGAGGTGACCGCCAACGTCAGATTGTGGTCAGTATTATTTTATTTTCAGTTTTCAAATTAAATGCATATAATCTTTTCATTATTTTAATTTCTAATTGAAACTTAAGGAGTCATATGAGACCGCGACATCTCAGAAACATGCTGAGAGTCAAGACGAGACGGGTGATCAGACTAGTGCCCACCATTTTGATGAGACAACATGGATGCAGGCGACCCAATATGGCTTCGAAAAGGGCCGAGTAGTTGGTATCAGCTCTCATTTGACTCCTGCAGCTTATTATGGTACTACTGCGATGTTGGCGTCCAGCTCGAGAGGAGATCGTGGAGAGACATCATCTTCTGCCTCACAGTATCAGGAGCAACTGCGTGCTCATAGTCAGCTTATAGAGGATTTGCGTCAGGGGCAGGAGCAGATGCGTTAGCAGCACGATGAGGAGATGCGTCGATGGCAGGAGCAGATGCGTCAGCAGTAGGATGAGGAGAGACGTCGATATGAGGAGCAACATCAGGAGTATATGGAGTATATGCGTCGTCTGACTCATAGTTTAGGGATGTAGTTTCCTCCACCACCTCCTCCAGGTCCTCCAGATTATCCACCCCCAGTGATTTTTTAGATGTAATAAACATTTGAGTTCGTAGTTTATTGTCATATTAATTATTTACAATTCCTATTTCATATTAGTAGGAATAGTATGTGATTTAATTTGTTTTTATTTTTTTTAATATATTATTACTTATTAGTATTATTTTTAATGTCTGCTTATTTTAGTAATATTACTTTTAATATTTTATATTTATTGTTAATATTGAGAAGTTTATAATTTTATAATTTTATTAATATTAATAATATTAATATTATTTTTTCATAAATATGTATGTTTATTTTAATAATAATATTATTATATTAATTTTTTATATTAATAATATTAGTACTATTATTATTATTTTTTGATATTAATATTTCATAATATATAATATTATATTATTTATATTCATATTATTATTATTTTTTTATATTAACATTTCATAATTATATTATATATATTTTTTATTATTAATATTATAATAATATAATTTATTTATATTGTTAATATTAATATTATTATTATATAGATAGCTTAATAATAATAATATTATATTAAGTTTTTTATATTATTAATATTAGTATTATTATATTATATTATATTATTTATATTCATATTATTATTATTTTATATTAATATTTCATAATTATATTTTATATATATATTTTATTTATATTATAATAATATAATTTTTTTATATTGTTAATATTATTATTATTTTTATATAATATTATACAATTTGCAATAATTTTTTTTTTTAAATATTTGCGACGGGAACATTTATGACAGGAATTCCCGTCGTAAATGTTTTTTTTACTATACCATTTGCGACGGGACGAATACCCGTCGGAAAAACCTTTCTGCGACGGTCCGTCGCAAATACGTTCGTCGCAAGTATTTTTTAAAATTTTGCATTTGCGACGGGCACTACGGGAAAAAAGGGCATTTGCGACGGGAATAAACCCCGTCGCAAATAGTCCCGTGAAAAACTTATTTGCGACGGGGTTATTTTCTCGTCGCAAATAAGTAGCCTTTTGCGACGGGATATCTTTCCCCGTCGCAAAAGGACTGGCGCGGTTTGCGCGCCAAATCGCGGGAAACTTATTTGCGACGGGGGAATATTCCCGTCGCAAATAACCAGTGGCAGTAAAAGGTATTTGCGACGGGAATATTCCCCCGTCGCAAATAGTATGTCGGCAGGTGGTTATTTGCGACGCGTCCCGTCGCAAATAACTATTTACCCGTAGACCGTAATAAATGTTGGATAAAGTATTTGCGACGAGTACCGTCGCAAATAACACTATTTGCGACGGGAATCCCGTCGCAAATGGACCCGTCGCAAATAATCTAACCTATAAATACCCTCATCCGTTTTTTTCATTTCATTCTCATTCTCTATCTTCTCCTTCTCTCAAAATTATATTTCTAGAGTTCAGTTTTTCTCCAGTTTAATTTTTTTCTCCGGAGCGGATATTAAAGTTTTGAAGAACGATCAGAGCAGATCAATTTTCAAGGTATTTATGTTCATTTTAATTTAATATTTATTTTTATTTTTTTATTAGTTTCAATTATTCTTAATTAGTTGTAATTTAATTATGTTTATATTGTTTTATTACTTAATAAATTTAAATTATTAGTATTGTTCATAGTTAATGGTAATTAGGAATAATTAGTAATAATTTTTAATAATTAAGAATAAATATTAATAATTAGTAATAAATACCAATAATTAGGAATAATAACATTATTACATTATTAGTCTATTTTATTATTAATATTAAAATAATATAATTTTTTATATATATACAATTCTCTTTTCATCTGTGTGTTTGCTGTCTTCACATGTATTATTTGTATGTGGAGATAGAAAACGCACAGATGAAAGGAGAATTGTATATAAATTAGAAAATTATATTATTTTAATATTAATAATAAAATATATTAATAATGTTATTATATGTAATTATTGGTAATTATTTCTAATTATTGATAATTATTCATTTAATTACTAATAATTAGGAACAATTATCAATAATTATCAATAATTAAGAATAATTAGTAATAATTAGTAATAATTACCAATAATTAGTAATAATTAGTAATAATTATCAATAATTAGTAATAATTACCAATAATTAGCAATAATTACCAATAAGTAGTAATAATTACCAATAATTAGTAATACTTACCAATAATTTGGAATAATTACCAATAATTAACAATAATTAGTAATAATTAGTAATAATTACCAATAATTACCAATAATTACCAATAATTAGTAATAATTAGTAATAATTACCAATAATTACCAATAATTAGTAATAATTAGTAATAATTAGAAATAATTAGGAATAATTAGGAATAATTAGGAATAATTTGGAATAATTCGTAATAATTAGTAATAATTAGTAATAATTAGTAATAATTAGTAATAATTAGTAATAATTAGTAATAATTAGGAATAATTAGGAATAATTAGGAATAATTAGATATTAGGAATAATTACCAATAATTACCAATAATTACCAATAATTACCAATAATTACCAATAATTACCAATAATTAGCAATAATTAGCAAAAATTAGGAAAAATTAGGAAAAATTAGGAAAAATTAGGAAAAATTAGGAAAAATTAGGAAAAATTAGGAAAAATTAGGAAAAATTACCAATAATTAGTAATAATTAGTAATAATTAGTATTAATTACCAATAATTAGTAATAATTAGTATTAATTACCAATAATTAGTATTAATTACCAATAATTAGTATTAATTACCAATAATTAGTATTAATTACCAATAATTAGTAATAATTAGGTATAATTAACAATAATTAGGAATAATTAACAATAATTAGTAATAATTAACAATAATTAGTAATAATTAGGAATAATTACCAATAATTGGTAATAATTACCAATAATTAGTAATAATTACCAATAATTAGTAATAATTAGTAATAATTAACAATAATTAGCAATAATTAGTAATAATTAGCAATAATTAGTAATAATTACCAATAATTACCAATAATTAGTAATAATTAACAATAATTGCCAATAATTACCAATAATTGCCAATAATTGGTAATAATTGCCAATAATTGGTAATAATTGCCAATAATTACCAATAATTAGTAATAATTACTAATAATTCCCAATAATTAGTAATAATTAGTAATAATTAATAATAAATATTAATAATTACCAATAATTAGTAATAATTAGTAATAATTAACAATAATTAGTAATAATTAGTAATAATTAACAATATTTACCAGTAATTACCAATAATTACCAATAATTACCAATAATAACAATAATTAGTAATAATTACCAATAATTGGTATTAATTACCAATAATTGGTAATAATTACCAATAATTGGTAATAATTAGTAATAATTACCAATAATTAGTAATAATTAGTAATAATTACCAATAATTAGTAATAATTACCAATAATTAGTAATAATTAGTATTAATTACCAATAATTAGTATTAATTACCAATAATTAGTATTAATTACCAATAATTAGTAATAATTACCAATAATTAGTAATAATTAGGAATAATTAACAATAATTAGTAATAATTACCAATAATTAGTAATAATTAGTAATAATTACCAATAATTAGTAATAATTAGTAATAATTAACAATAATTAGTAATAATTAGTAATAATTAACAATAATTAGTAATAATTAACAATAATTAGTAATAATTACCAATAATTACCAATAATTAGTAATAATTAACAATACTTACCAATAATTACCAATAATTGCCAGTAATTAGTAATAATTGCCAATAATTGGTAATAATTTTCAATAATTACCAATAATTGGTAATAATTACTAATAATTCCCAATAATTCGTAATAATTAATAATAAATAGTAATAATTACCAATAATTAGTAATAATTATTAATAATTAGTAATAATTACTCATAATTAGTAATAATTACTAATAATTAGTAATAATTACTAATAATTAGTAATAATTACTAATAATTAGTAATAAGTACTAATAATTAGTAATAATTACCAATAATTAGTAATAATTACTAATAATTATCAATAATTGGTAATAAATATCAATAATTAGTAATAATTAGTAATAATTAACAATAATTAACTATAATTACCAATAATTAGTAATAATTAGTAATAATTAGTAATAATTAGTATTAATTACCTATAATTAGTATTAATTACCAATAATTAGTATTAATTACCAATAATTAGTAATAATTACCAATAATTAGTAATAATTACCAATAATTAGTATTAATTACCAATAATTAGTAATAATTACCAATAATTAGTAATAATTAGTAATAATTAACAATAATTAACAATAATTACTAATAATTAGTAATAATTAGTAATAATTAGTAATAATTAGGAATAATTAGTATTAATTACCAATAATTAGTATTAATTACCAATAATTAGTATTAATTAACAATAATTAGTAATAATTACCAGTAATTAGTAATAATTATTATTAATTACCAATAATTAGTATTAATTACCAATAATTAGTATTAATTACCAATAATTAGTATTAATTACCAACAATTAGTAATAATTACCAATAATTAGTAATAATTACCAATAATTACCAATAATTACCAATATTTACCAATAATTATCAATAATTACCAATAATTAGTAATAATTACCAATAATTACCAATAATTGGTAATAATTATTAATAATTACCAATAATTAGTAATAATTAGTAATAATTACCAATAATTAGTAATAATTACCAATAATTAGTAATAATTACCAATAATTAGTAATAATTACCAATAATTAGTAATAATTACCAATAATCAGTAATAATTACCAATAATTAGTAATAATTACCACTAATTAGTAATAATTACCAATAATTAGTAATAATTACCAATAATTAGTATTAATTACCAATAATTAGTATTAATTACCAATAATTAGTAATAATTACCAATAATTAGTAATAATTAGCAATAATTAGTAATAATTACCAATAATTACCAATAATTACCAATAGTTACCAATAATTATCAATAGTTACCAATATTTACCTATAATTATCAATATTTACCAATATTTATCAATATTTACCAATATTTACCAATAATTAGAAATAATTACCAATAATTAGAAATAATTACCAATAATTAGAAATAATTACTAATAATTTGGAATAATTACCAATATTTATGAATAATAACATTAGTACATTATTTGTATATTTTATTATTAATATTAAAATAATATAATTTTCTATATTATATACAATTCTCTTTTCATCTGTGTGTTTTCTGTCTCCACATGTAATATTCGCATTCTTTTTCAAAATTATCAACCTACTCGCCAATGGAGAGGTGAAAGTGAATGCAAATATTACACGTGGAGATAGAATGTTAAACACATAGATGAAAGGAGAATTGTATATAATATAAAAAATTATGTTATTTTAGTATTAATAATAATATATATTAATAATGTAATAATGTTATTATTATATAATTAATGTTTATGAAAAAATTATATTAGTATTATTAAAATAATAAAAAATCAATATAATATTAAAATTATCAATATTTGTAACATGTTTTGCTTTATTCTCAATATATTCAATCTTTACTTGAGTGTTTTTTCTAACAAATTATTCAAAACCAGTAATGCTTTTATATTTTATAGAGAAATATGGAACAACGAGGTCGTCGACAATCATTATTAGGTGACCGCATATGGATAAATCAACGTAGAAATCCAAACGGTTCTGGTTTAAATCCAGTATATGTTGAGGGTGTGGAGACTTTTTTATCATTTGCGGAATCAAATTCAGAATTTGTTTCAGAAGGAAAAATAAAATGCCCTTGCAGAAAATGTGCATTGAGAACGTTTGACACGTTTGACAAAGTGGGAGAACATCTCTTGCATTTTGGTTTTCAACCAGATTATGTTTTTTGGTATCAACACGGTGAACGCAGTTCCAGAGCAGGTGATACCAACTTGATTCCGGATCCATCCCGGTTTCAAGATTTAGTACATGATGTTGCAGGTTCATCTGTTCAACATACAGAAACTCCGGCTGATATAGCTTCAAATCCTGAGTTGGCACCGTCTGAATTTTATGAGTTGTTGAAATCTGCTGAGGATGCATTATATCCTGGCTGCAAGATGAGCAAATTAGAAGCAGTTGCAAAATTTATGGCTATCAAATCAGATAACGGAATGTCAAACACCTGTTTTGACCAGATATTTTCTTTGCTGAAAACACTATTACCCGAAGGAAATGTATTACCTGCAAATTACTATGAGAGTAAGAGGCTGGTTCGAAATTTGGGACTTACTTGTTAGAAGATTCATGCATGTTCAAATGACTGCATTTTATATTCTGGGGAAAATGAGTCGTTGGATAGTTGTCCTACATGTGGGCAACTGAGATATAAAGAAGGACAACACGGGAATTCTGGTTTGATTCCTGTAAAACAGTTGAGATATTTTCCGCTTACATCCAGACTTCAACGTTTATTCATGTCTAAGAATACAACGATAATGATGTCATGGCATAAAGAGAATATTTCAACCGATAAAAGCTTGAATCATCCAGCCGATGATGATTCATGGAAACATTTTGATAGAGTGCATCCATCCTTTGCTTTTGAAGCTAGAAATGTTCGACTGGGCCTTTCCACTGATGGTTTCTGTCCGTTTGGATCTTATGGTAGTCAATATTCATGTTGGCCTGTTTTTTTAACTCCGTACAATTTACCTCCATGGATGTTGATGAAGGAGCCATATATCTTTTTGACTTTACTAATTCCAGGACATCCGAAGAAAAATATTGATGTTTATTTGAAGCCATTGATTGATGAATTAAATTTATTGTGGAGTACTGGTGTCAGTACATATGATGTTGCAACGAAACAGAATTTCATACTGAGAGCAGCATTGATGTGGACAATAAGTGACTTCCCAGCTTATGGGATGTTATCTGGCTGGAGTACACATGGTCAGAAATCATGTCCTTACTGTATGGGAGAGAACAAAGCATTTATGCTCATTCATGGAAAGAAACCTTGTTATTTTGACTGTCATCACATATTTCTTCCAGCTGATCATCCTTTTCGCAGAAACAGATCTCATTTCAGAAAAGGAACAGTTGAAAGGGATGGACCTCCAAAAATGCTATCAGGTTCGGAGTTAAAATCAGTTGTATTTTCATTACCTCCCATCACTTTTGGTCCCACAATAAATCAACATAAAATTTCTGGTTTTGGGAAAGAACACAATTGGATTAAACGTAGCATATTTTGGGATTTGCCATATTGGTCTGATCTGTTGGTCCGACACATGTTAGATGTCATGCATATTGAGAAGAACTGTTTTGATAATTTGTTTCATACAGTTTTGGATACGCCAGGAAAGAGCAAAAACAATGTAAATGCACGTTTAGATCTTGCCCAAATTTGCAGGCGTCCAAAATTGGAACTATTTGAGAATGTCAGAACAAAAAGGTTACTGAAACCAAAAGAAGCTTATACACTGTCTAAAGAAAACCGTTTATTATTTTGTCAGTGGATTACAGATTTGAGACTTCCAGATGGCTGTGCTTCTAATTTGGGTAGATGTGTAAAGAATGGTCATATTACTGGATTAAAAAGTCATGATTGTCATGTTATAATAGAGAGACTTCTACCCATTGGATTAAGAGGTCTGTTGAATTCTGTGATTTGGGATTCCATAACAGACATGTCTCATTTTTTTCAGGAAATTTGTGCGGCTACGGAAGATTATGATGCTCTAGGAAAACTTGAAAAAGATGTTGTTGTAATTATATGTAAACTGGAAAAAATATTTCCGCCGTCTTTCTTTGACTCAATGAAACATTTGATGTTACATTTGCCATATGAAGCCAAATGTGGAGGTCTGGTACAGTTTCGATAGATGTACCCATTTGAAAGATGCATGCAAAAATTGAAAAGAAAAGTACGTAACAAAGCATCTGTTGAAGGATCTATTGCAGAAGCTTATTTTCAAGAGGAAATATCTTTTTTCTGCTCCCATTATTTTGAATCCGAGTATCCTTCAAAACACAACCAAATGGGACGGAACAAGAGGAATATTGATGAAATCGACAATCAATTATCTATTTTCAACCAGTCAGAGCTTGGTTTTGGTGGAGTTTATGAACGCTGGCTTTCAGATGATGAACATCAGAGAGCTCATACGTATGTTCTGCTCAACTGTGAAGAGATGACATCAGTTGTACTGTAAGTGTTTATATCACTTATTCTATCATTTATGTTATAGTAAATAACTTTGGTTTTTATAGGTTGTATGATAATCATATCAAGAAACAAATTCCACAAATTACAGCAGCTGCTCTCGAAGAACGTCGACTGAAAAATTTCTCTCAGTGGTTTCAAAAACTGGTAACATAAATTCTTTATCTTTTAGCAACTCATTCAATGTATAGTTTGCTATATTGATAATTATTTCACAAATTTTCAGGTGTCTCGACATGCTGATAAAACTGACAAACGGATGTGTGTATTGAGTAACCCACCTTCCAAACTTGTTAAAACTTATAATGCATATGTGGTGAATGGATTTCGATTCCACACACAGGCATATGGGGAATCGAAAAAAACAATGAACAGTGGAGTTAGCTTGAGAGGATCTCATCATCGAGAAAATGAAGTTGACTTTTATGGCATACTTGATGAAATCATTGAACTCTGTTATCTTGGACAACATTACATAACCATGTTCAAATGTCGGTGGTTGGATACAGAGAGAGGCGTGCGTGTTCATACGACTCATGGAATCATCGATATTAAATGTAAAAGTGTTCTCGCAGTAAATGAACCATTCTTATTAGCTCAACAGGCATATCAAGTTTATTATGCAAAGTACTGTGCAACATCAAGAGACTTGACTGATTGGTGGAGTATAATAAAAATTAAAATTTGAGACAATCAGTTTAGTCAAAGTGAATGTGCTTTCACTGATGTGCAAAGAATTGAAGTTTTTCAAGAGAGTACTCAAAATCAATCTTTTTTACAAAGAGACATGAGTATCAATGATGACACCCCACATTTAAGAGTCGGTGATGACGATGATGTTAATGATGTCACATATGAATTTGAAATGGTAAGAGATGAAGCAACTGTAACTCGAATGGATATCGATGATGTTGAGGAGGAATATGAAGATGACATTGACATATATGAAGATGATGATGAAGATGAACACTGATAACATTCCATGGTATTTATATACAATCATAATATGTATATATGTATATATGTATATATAATAGTAATTATCAATTATTTTCTAACATTAACATTTTCTATTTCAGATGGATGAGGCCACATTTCGTGAGTTGGTGGATGTTGACCTGACTTTCGATGCGGATGCGTTGCTGACAGATGACCCTCAGCCTGCAGGCGCTCCAGGGAGTACGCGGAGGGTGCGCGGTCTTGCACGATTGATGATTCCTGACCCCGTCCCCGAGCGACGTCCACGTCTTGGGTTTGATCCACGCACACGGAGGTGTGATAACCTGTGTGATAACCTGTGGATTTGACTAAGATTTCATTAATCTATTCGCATAATAAATGTTTATTATTTTTTCAGTTTTCCGCATATAGCAGTCGGACAGGGCAGCGCTATTTTGCGCAACTATTTCTCTCAGCCGTGGACCACATGAGATCAGATTCCCATTGATGTGCAGTAGGCCATGTTCGGCCATTGGTTGGTACGTACGTAAATAAATAATTTTTATTTTGAAAATTATTTCATTTCTAACTTGATATTTTGATTTATTTATAGGGTTTATGGTATCCGATCGAGGATACCATGCGTGACGCCATCCACGAGGCATGGGAGGTGGCCATGCGTGATCGCCTTCGTCAGTTTTTGCACAATTTAAGAAAAGCTACGATGAAGAAAGCAAGAGTGTCAGATTTTGAGGAGTCATGTAGAGCACACCGACCAGAGTATATTTCATCCCATGTATGGGATGGATTATGTGCGCACTGGTTGAGTGGTGCCTTTCAGAGGAGATTATCGGTGGGGAGGCAGAATCGGGGGAGACAAGAGGTGACTCATCGAGCTGGAAGTCGTTCTTTCAGTACTCATCAATAGCATCTGGTACGTACATTATTTATAAATATTTTATATAACTATAAATATTAACAGTTTATTTTTTATTCTTATAGGTTGTCAAGCACCCCGATATTACAGAGTACGACGTATATCGGAGGATGTATAGTGATCATGCTACTGGGGAGCTCAGAGGTGATCGTCAGCATCACATCGTGGTCAGTATTATTTGTTTTCAAGTTTAAAAATTAACTACATATAATATATTCACAATTTTAATTTTAAATTGAAACTATAGGAGTCATATGAGGCCGCAACGTCACAGGCCCGGCCTGAGAGTCAGGCCGAGTCATCAGATCAGACCACTGCCCGTCAGTTTGATGAGGCAGCATGGATGCAGGCCACCCAGTATGCCTTCGAGAAGGGCCGGGTAGTTGGTATCGGTTCTCGACTGACTCCCGGAGATTATTATGGCAGTGCTGCGATGTCGGTGTCCAGCTCGAGAGGAGCTCGTGAATCTTCTTCTACTACACAGTATGAGGATCAGTTGCGATCTCAGACTGCACAGATAGAGAGTCTCCGACAGGAGCAGGAGCAGATGCGTCGGCAGCATGAGGAGGAGCGTCGACGCCAGCAGCAGTTGTACGAGGAGCAGACGAGTCGGTGGCAGCATCAGCATCAGGAGTAGATGGAGTACATGCGCCGACTCACTCATGCTTTAGGGATGTAGTTTCCTCCACCACCATCTGCAGATCCCCCACCTCCCCCCTACTTCAGATTAGAGTTTGTATTTATGTTATAAAATTTGGGAAATCAAAATATTTTTTTTTTCTATCCTTAGTTTTTGTCTCATTATAAAATATTAATAATATTATATTTTTAAATAACAATATTAATATGAATAATAATATTATTTATATTTTATAATATTAAAATATATATATATATATTAAAATTTTATAATATTATAATTTAATTATATTTTTTGTAATACTTGAATTATTTTAATATTTGAATGTAAAATAATTCTATTATTTTTATATTAATTAAAATAACTTATTAATATTTTTTTTTATTTATGAATTATAGGGATACTATGCCCGTCGCAAATACTAGTATTATTAATAGTTTTTTATTTTTTTAAAAAATAGTTTTGCGACGGCACCGTCGCAAAGGGTATTTGCGACGGGACCCGTCGCAAAAACTATTTTAAAAGTTTTTTACAAAAATGCGGAATACTATTTGCGACGGGGAGAATGACCGTCACAACAAAAGGCTTTAGCGACGGGCCCGTCGCAAATAAGTGTTGTTGCGACGCCGTTTTCAGCAACGGGCTATTTGCGACGGGCCCCCGTCGCAACAAGCCATTTGCGACGGGATCCCGTCGCAAATGCCCCGTTGCAAATACCTGTTTTTCTAGTAGTGGGGATTCTGACCCGTCGCAACTAATATATCTGCGACGACCCGTCACAAATACCTTTTTTATATATAAACGAAAAATCATTTGCGACGGGGGAAAAATACCGTCGCAAATAAACTTTTTGCGACTGGACCGCCGCAAAAACACCTATTTGCGATGCCATTTTCGGCAACGTGCGATTTGTGACGGGGCTCCGTCGCAAAAGACCTTTTGCGATGAGATCCCGTCGCAAATCGCCCATCGCAAATATTCAATTTTCCTGTAGTATTTATTGATCATTATTTTTTACTTATGATAACCAGTTTTTTTAGTAAATGGATAGAAATAAGAGGGAAAAAAAGATTAGAAAATATTTCATACAATTAAGAACACTATCCTTTAATTCATCTCTTGATCCTTTAAGAGTTTATTTTTAGTGACTCAGGGATGAAAATTCATCTTGTTCATTCATAATTTTCATAATTAAATGAATGAGGGGTATAAAAATGATTGAAACACACCAAGGGGTGGAGTACAATTTATGAAATAGAATGGAATCAAGTAAGTATATTTTTTTTATAATTCATCAAACGCAAGAAATAGTTGCTAAATCTATCAAGTTTTGTATGAAAAGTTTCAAATAACTATCAAGGAATGACTCTAGAAATACATTTAGAAATGGAAGTCTATAAAGGTACACATATTGTCTAAAAAATATATATTTATGAAATAATAAGTTTCCTAGTCCTAACCCAGAAATTAAAAATCATGATAAAATATAATATAATGTCACAATATGCTCAAAATGAATTAATATCACGAGGATAAAATTTTGTAAGGAGGGTAGAATGTAACACCCCATGATTTTATTTTATTAATATTGTGTATAATAGCATGTGATACATGAAAAACCAAGTTTAAATAAATCACAATATATTATATAATATTATTATTCAAATATCATTATTATAACCTTACAGTTCAATTGATGGGTATGAATAAGAGTAACCATATTATAAAATATATATTAATTTTTTTAATAGAAATTTATTTATTAGTACCTACGAAATAAGTACTCAAATTTTAATTGTAAGAATAAAATCATATAAGGTTATGAATTGTTAAAGTTTAAAAGGGACATTTTTTCATAAAAGAGATTTTACTATATATTTTTGATTTTTATTTTAAATATAAATTTAAGAATATTAGTAATTTAATTTGATAAAAATTATTTCATTTTTTTTATAATAAAAAATTAACATGGGGTAATTTTTTGTGATTTTTAAAAATATTTGATTTTTGGGTGAATAATGAAATATACCAATTTTATAAATATTGTCACATTTATGAAATTATCAGGATATAAGAATGAATTAATTTTTTAATAAAAAATATATAGAAAACATATGTATTTAAGAAGAAATATAATGAATTTAAATATATAATGTTGAACCTATAAATTTATGTTTGACATTTTGGAAATCTAAGTAATGTTATCATTCAAATAAAAACTATTTTTAGTACTTTTATTTTAATCAAATTTACACAAGGTTACTTTTGGTTTTAATTTAGTTTTAAAGTCAAATAAGTATCATTTTATTTAATCTAATCCAATTAATTAAACTGGAATCAATATTATTCTCTATTTTGGTATAAAATCATTTTTATGCTTAAAACTAACATTTTTCTAAAAACAGAGTTTCATTTCATTTTGAAAACTTATATTAAAATTAACATTTACCAATTTTTTAGAATTAATATTAGAAAATATTATACTTATTTGGAATTATAATTCCAAAATTTGGTTATAAGTGTAATTTATTTTTTTGATATGAAGAATACCAACCGTGATAAAAATTTATCACCATGGTTAAGGGTAAAATGGGTTTAAAGTGTTAAAATAAAAGGATAAGACTTCAAGATAATTTTTTTATTAAAATATAATTTTTTGGTTTTATTTTAACCATATAATTATTATGTTCAAGAATATTTTAATTTTGTGCCACCTACCTTTGATTACAACCTCTATTTTGTTTAATGTTAGGAGTTATAAAAAATGTCACTCTTTATCACTTATTATATTATCAAGATAAGTATTTAGTTAAAAATAATATTTAAATGGATATATATTATAATATTGGTGAATATTAAATTATATTTATGAGGGTAATTTTTTTTAATTTTTTTAATAGTATAATTACCTACAATGTTCATGCATCATCAATACAACACCTTTGTGAGCGAGTAAAATATCAAAGAAAATAGTTTTAAAAATATTAAAATTGATATTTTTTTGGTCATTTTAGAGTCTTTAATGATTTTTATAGATCAAAATTAAATGCCATTTATTTTTTAAATAATAAAATTCTAACTCGATTTTTATGTTGATGTCTTTAAATTCAAATTATATGAATAGTTCTAAAAAAGACTTTAAGGATATTTACTGTAAAATAATATTTTTTAAATTAATTAAAAAATAAAGATATCATAAAAGAACAATTTTAATGGGAAATAGTCTAAAATGATACCCATGGTCCATTTTTGAGCCACTTATAAATTTTAAAATTACTTTCAGGACCCTTAAAAATTAATATTTGCAAAAATTCCATAAATGTTTTCTATAAAAAAGGGACGTAATCTATCCTTTCAAAAGGAACATATGAGTTAATTTTTCTCTAAAAACTCTACCCACATATCTATCCACACTTAATATACCATGTTCCTAATCCCATTTTGTGACCATATACCTATCCACTAAAGTCCTTAATTTTAATAGAAAGGAAGATACTTGGAGAAAAAGTAATTGTCTCTACTGATCTATTTCAAGTTTCTTTCATCCTAAAACAACATTAAATTTTATATAAACATAGTAATGTAATTACATAATTATATTTAATATGCATAATTTTTTTTATTAATGATGAATGTTTTTTCTATTTCCTTTAAATCTAATAAAAAAAGAAAACATCACTCATACATACGTACAGACTACCATCTCCATGAAGGGATATATTTTATTTTTCATAACCACCTATCAAGGATGGTTATATATATGAATTTAATGGTTATATATTATGTTTATGATATAATTAGGATTCTATAAAGATAAAATATTGTCTAAATTCTCACCATACCATCCTTTGGGAAATGATAACGTCGCTCATGTGTACGTGTGAGCTACCACCTCGACAAAGCGATGCAATTATTTATTTATTTCCAATTTAAATGGATGGTCATAAGGATAGATTTAATGAATATATATGATATATATGATATATTTATTATTCTTTAAATGTTAATAATTTTATAATTTATTTCCCTTTAAACCATTATGAAAATGAAAATTTCATCACGCGTACGTGTATACTACCTCTTGTTGGAATTGGTTCCATAGAGCCAGATTGTTTTGTACTTGATTACATGTTTTTATTATTAAAGATTTTTTATTATCACAATATTATTTTTATTCTTCATAATATTTTTATGTGATAATGTACTTAGAATATATTTCACACTGAAAGGTCATAATAGTTTTCTGCTATGATGAGAACCTAGAGGTTCAACAATATTTTTATTGAACCTTATTTTCTGGTCAGATGATATTGTTTGATGAGACATAGAAAATAAATGATATTAGGGGAATGAGGCTCTTAATACATCGAGGTACCTTCTCATGGTGTTCTCCCTTGGTAATATCTAAGATAGGGGGTTATGAGAATATAATCGTTAATAAGAAATCCACATTTACATGTGTCATTTGATGTTCCTTTCTATGGATGCGTGCATTGATCCTTAGAAATTAAGATTATCAATAATTGATATCATGACTCATGTAATTTGATGTAATGATGAAATCATTATGATATATATTCATGGTAAAGTAGGATGTCTTGGGTGATTGATGAGTGACATTTCCTTCATGGATAACATGATAAAGGATTTATCCCTTTTTTATTTTAATAGATGTAACCACCTATATAAATCCATGACCATGGTTTCTGGTGGGTGAGTTCAATTTTGGAAAGTCAAAGAAAGTGACATCAATAATATAGGTTTATGGCATTGAAATTAAACCTAATTGATGATAGATATCATGATAATTGTATTATATTACATGGTAAATGTTTATAAGAGGTTTGACGTTGTTGTGACATTAACTTCTTTCTCTAGGGATGAATTGGTGTGTTTCTAGATTCTAACCTTGGACTTTGGGAATTTATTTCTAATTTCATTGAGAAAGAGGCCTATAGGGTCATACACCATTTGTATTCACAATCTTAGTTAAATTCAAGTAATAAATTTAACAAATTATAATAAATAATATTTTTTTAGGTTTAGTTGATCTCCATAATTTAATCATAGGTAATTCGAAAGAATAAGCGAGTTAAATAATAATAATTAATATTTATTTTCAATTTTGATTAATATAATATTTATTATATTTATTTTATAATAATTAAATGATATTTATTTATTAAATAGTCATTATTTAAGAATCAATAAATATAGAGAAGGGAAAGCAGACCAAGTCTAATGGTCTGATTGGAAATAATATAAATTATATTTATTTATATATTATTAAAGGTGGTGAACATACAAAGTGATTAACAATAATAATAATAATAATAATATTATTATTATTATTATTGGACCTGGGGTCAATTAAGAATTATAAATATAGAAAGGGTTTCATGTTCAATTTTCCTACCCTAAAATAAATATCTAATTATATCTATTTCCTAAAACACAACTAGTGTGCACAACAAATATAGTGATACTCTCTGGATACCTATAGAGAGATCAATAGATCTAGAGGTATCTTCTCCACTCCTCTATCTAGTCAATTTGTGATCATTAAGATTTCTACCTCTCTCAAGAATAATTCTTTTGCAGTCACATACAAACAATGGAAGCAACTAGGATCATCTGTTCTAGGACCTGACGATTCTACGGTGTCATTCAGAGATAGTGGTGCATGTGTGTAAAATCTCTAGAGGGATTCAATGCTTGGATCCTATAGTGAAACAATTATGCGATGATATCTATTCTATCAGATCATAAAAAAAATTACAAGTTGATTTAATTCTATACCTTTTTATAAATTAATTATAAATTAAATGTGAAGATCCTTACCTTCTGGTTCCAGTATTTTGATCTTGTCAAGTAATCTACTTTTTTCATTGGACATGAAATTTTGATCATGTAAAGAAACGATTACACATGATTTATGACAAGAAGAAAAGTAGGATAGACCTTCAAAGGACTCTTCTGCTATACCTATAACCTACAAGTGGTCTCATAGTAGTCATATGTTTCATTTATAATTATTTATTATTCATTGATTAGTTGCATACATTTTTGTTTTCTTTTACTTCTATTGAATCATTTTAAAATATGATGTCATTATATCTTCTATTTCATTGTTCTTGCTAACATAACTTATAAATGGTTAAGAATTAAAAATAAATAAACATAAAAAAACACCTTGTAGAGGTGATCAAGGTTCTTCCTAGAAAACAATAGATTACACAAAGTGTAATTCCCATATACATACCATATACTATGTTTTCTCACCTATATTTATTTTCTATCGGCAAAGATCCTACAAAATTTAAAATATGATCTAAATAGATATAATTGGTGTGTATATATACATAGGATGGCACATGGAATAAAGAACTACATGATTTTTAACTACTTTACATGATGTGTAGTCCCCATTATAACTTTTCTGAGTACACAGTGTAATGACAAGAACTTTTATAAATAAAATTACTCCTGTGATTGCATTAAATACCCTATTATGGTAATATAAAACACATGAAAATATATGGTTTTATTAAATACTATTGGATTTAAAAGACCATTAAGCATCATAACCATTGATAAAATTTCCATTAAACAATGATCATATGATTAGTATAAATATAGGGTTATGAAAATTATAATTGATATAGATAAAATAATCAATGACCTCAACCAATAGGATCGTACCCTATGAAGCCCATTTATCAGATCTTCTAAAGGAGATAATATCACTGGGATTTTCACTTCACTATGCCCAAGTTGAGATCTAACAACTAAAGCATGATACAAACCATTTATGGGAAAATTTCAAGCTTATTGAGATCATGGCCTAAACCATGTATACCGAACCACCCCATGAAAATATGACCATCGTGCACCTTGCCCTTAGAGTATTTTCTAGTGTAATAAAGGGATATTTATCAATAAATTAATAATATGAATATGAATATTTTACTTTTAATATAATAATGGTTATCTTTACATATTATTGTCATTACTTTGTAAATTATTTTTGAATTTGATACGATAAGACACAAATTATTTTTTATGTAATATACAATTTCAATTAAGATATTCATTTTTGATGAATTCATTGATTTTAAACATAAATTATATATTAATGAAATAATACAATGAAATAATATTTATTAAATATAAATGATAGTATAATTTTTATGAAGTCAAATGTAATTGTTATAAGGGTTTGAAAACTGTTATTCTCAAAAAACAATCACTTCTAAATAAATATCAATTCTTGTTTTAAAAGTGAAAATTCACATATTTAGAAAATTATTTTGATAAAATAAATATTATTTTTGTAATTAACACATTGAAATTATCCAATAGTTAATTTTTTATAATTTTCTGAGATAGTGGAATTTTTGGGTAAAAATTAAATAGGGTATAAATATACGGTTTGTATTATGAAATCCTAATGACTAAAAATTGTTGCAATAAATGATATAAATGGAATCCAAGACAAAAATATATGTTATCACTTTAAAATAAAATTTTAAGGTTATTTTATTAATTTTATAAATACTTTATGAATTCTACAAATCCTATATTATGTTTTAAGGTTTTAAAATCAATTCATTATAAACATGACTCACTTACACATCACAAAGGGTAATATTTTTTTAGTTACACCATTTTAATTATAAAATAAATTATTATAACCATATTTGGTAGAAACCATTGGAAAAACCATGAGAAGGTTTTTGGTTTTTATTACTTTATTATATAGAGTCCAAAACCTATGTTTGGGAAATAATAAAGAACTCCCCGCACTTTTCCTATATAAACCCACCCAATATCCCCTTAATATTCACTAAAAAACATTTTATTATGTATTTACTCTACCATAAAGTTTTTATATTCATCCAAAGGTTCCCCCATGCTCACAATAATCTCCTTCCAAGCTTTTGTAATCACCCTGTCAAGGTTAGATATTTTCCCTCTCTTCTTTTCCATTCAAGCACCTTCTTTGTAATTAGAAATTTTAATCTCAATTTTTTTATTTTAATTAATTTATAAATATCCCTATACTGTAAAATTTATTCCCTAACAATGATATATCATTTATCCCCTTTCATTATGGAATTCACCAAAGATGTTACTATGTTGAAATTTAGTAAGGGGTCCTCTCATTCTCCTCTTTATTCAAGCACCTTATTTATGTAATGAACTTTTTATTCCAATTCCTATTGATGGGATATGATATTAAAAATCCCTATTACCTAAATTATGATTTCAAAGTGATGAGTTACCTCTTTCACTCTAATTAATCCCTACCATGATTCATTTGTACCTCCGTTACGCTGCCAAAATTATCCTGCAATATTTCCATGAAAAGTTTTTATTCAAGAACTCTACTTATCTTATGACTATTAATTATCAAATTTTAAAGTTTTATTATTTCATAAATGTGGAGCAGTTTGTAATTATTCATGATAAGGTCCGATAAGAATTATTATAATAAAAAATCTCCAAGACTAATGGAACAAGAAAAACCCTCTATTGAGATGGATCATAAAGACTGAAGTACATGTAACCTCTACTTTATAATTGTGTATGTCATGTTTTATTTTGATTCATGAAATATTATAATATATTTAAAGTTTTTTAAGAACATAAATTCACCACTATAAATGATTTATATCACTAGGTAAAAGCTTCTATGATTATTGTATCACATGTTATAGTTTGTGGGAATGTTCTTGAAAATATTACTAGTATCCCTTTAGTAAAATTTGATGTTATCCTAGTTATGGAATGGTTTTTATTTTATAAATACAACATAAATTTATGGGAAAAGGGATTCACCCTCCATACTATTAGTCACACTTCGACTCTATACAAGTGAAAGGAGGAGGATAAATATTCTTTAGTACCAAAATCTCAAGCATACATATTATTTACCTATGGGAAAGTGCATCTTGTTAAAATGATTTAGTCTAAGGAAATTATCATACTTTAAGGAATTACCATTGTGAGTGAATACACTAATGTGTTTCTCTAAGAATTTCCTTGTCTTCCTCCTAGCCAAGATTTTGAATTTTCAATTGATATTATACCTAGGGATTTTACAATATCCAATACTCCATATAGAATTGATGTTGTGGAAAATGGGGAGATGAAGAATCAACTACAAGAGAATATGGATGAAGAGTTTATAGGCCCAAGTGAATTTCCACTCAGTTAAATAGTCCTATTATTTATAAATAAGTATGGGTTGATGTGCCTTTTCATTGATTATCATTAGATCAACAAGATCACAATAAAGTACAAGTATCATATGCCACAAATTGATGATTTTTTATATTAGATATGTGGAGCCCAATACTTATCCTAGGTGGATCTTTAGTTGGGGTATTATGAAGTATGGGTTAAGAAGGTGGATATCCCTAAGTCTTCTTTTTTATATGAGGTATGGGCACTATGCGCTTGTAAAAATTCCTTTCAGACTTACTAATTATCTATAAATCATCATGGAATTGATAAATAGAGTCTTTATATATTACCTCAATAAATTTGTGGTAATATTTATAGATGAAATTAAAATATAATACAAAATAAAGGAGGATCATGAGGAGTATCTGATAACTATTCTAAAGACCTTATTAAAGGATAATATTTATGAAAATTATAGAAAATATGAGTTATAGTTGAAGGAGGTATCATTCTTGGGGAATGTTATAACCAACAAAGGGATATATGTGAACCCTTCAAAAAAAATTCAAATTAAGGATATATAATTCCAACCACTATGATGAAAATCCATAGTTTACTTGGATTATGTGGATATTATCATCGATTTATGAGAAATTTATCCTGATTTTAAAACCCTCTAACCAAGCTAACTTTGAAGAGGGTCAAGTTTGTTTAGTATAATTAATGTTAAGAGAACTTTAAGTAGTTGAAAAAGAGGCTTATAATAGCACCTATACTTACACATCCCATAATTGGGGAACTTTTCATGGTATAACACAATTCTTCAAAGAAGGGATTGGGTTGTTTACTAATGAATAATGAAAAAATAATAGCCTACGCCTTAAGTAAATCGAAATTTCATAAACATAAATACCCAATTATTGATCTGGAGTTGGCTGTAGTAATCTTCACATTGATAATATAGTAGCATTATCACTATGGGGGAATGTGTGAAATATATATAGATAATAATATCTTCAAGTATATTTTAACATATAAAGTGATGAATATCTACCAAAAAATATGTATAGATCTAATTAAGGAATATTCCTACTCAATCCACTACCATTATCAGGAAGAAAATTAAGTGTTAGATGCTCTAAGTAGAGTGGATCCAAAAATTTTATCATTATTGAGAATTGAGAAGGATCTGATCTTCTTAAACTTTTAAAAGTATGGATATGAGAATCATAAAATAAGGAACATCATTAATACTTTTACAACTTATTTCTCAACCATACCTTGTAGAGAAGATAAGGGATACTCAAAGAGACAATGTTTAAATTAAAAAGAAGATGAAATCTATAATAAAAGAGAAATCCCTAGAGCTTAAAATTAATGAAAAGGAGTTTTAAGATTTGGGATATGAATATTTGTACCATATTGACTTAAAGAAGTATTTGTTGGAAGCTTGAAATAACTTGAACTTATCCACCCACCAAGGGAACTTGAATATGTATCAATATCTCTGAGATCACTATTGGTGGGACAATATGAAAAGGTAGATCACAAAATATGCTTTAAGGTGTCTTGTATGTCAGCAAGTGAAGGATAAAAGGAAAAAATACAAGGGGAGGATGAAACCATTACCCACACCTAAATGGAAATGGGAAAACATAACCATGGACTTTTTCAGTGGTCTTTCAAATAAATTAAGAGGAAATAGTGCTATATGGGGTTTGGTGGATATCCATACAAATACTTCTCACTTTGTTTCAATTCAAGATGAATTCTCACTTGATCAACTTGTAATGATATACAATAGATAAGTGGTGAAACTACATGGAACACCACTATCTATTATATCTAATCAAGATCCAAGATTTACCTCCAAATTATAAAATATTCCCCCACATTATCTAAATAAAAAGTTTAAATTTAGCATGAATTATCACCCTTAAACTAATGGAAAATATGAGAAAACTATCCAGACAGTTGAGAACATATTGAGATCATGATCAATGGTCTTCAAAGGAGGGTGGGATCAACATATTATTTTGGTTCAGTTCTCATACAATAATTGTTTCCACTCAAGCATCCAAATATCTCCCTATGAATCCATTTATAGGAAGAGGTACAGAACACCTGCATGCTGGGATGAAGTTATTGTTTACAATCTACTGGGTCCTGAAATGGTTGAGGAAATGGTATAAAATTTAAGACCATTCATTAGAACACCATGGAAGAATATAGTCAATAGAAGGGCTATACTGACAATAATAGAGGAGAATTGGAGTTTGAGGATGGAGATAATTTATTTTTACACATATCTCCATGGAAATAATTAATGAGATTTGGGAAGAAGGGAAAGCTTAGTCCGAGATACATTGGTACCTTTGTGATCCTTGATTGAATCAGAGTGGTGGCCTATCGACTATAAATCCCACCTAACCCATATCTAGTACATGATGTGTTCCATGTATCCCTATTGAGGAAGTACGTACCATACCCATCACATGTGATGAATCTAGAGGTGTTACCATTGGAGAATGATCTTTTATATGAATAGTAGTTGGTGAAGATCTTAGATCATAGAGAAAAAGTTCTACGAAATAAGATAATGGACATGGTAAAAGTGTTATGGTGAAACCACAAGTTTAAAGCAGTGACATGGGGACCATAGGATGTGATGAAAAAACTACCCTCATCTATTTTATTATATGAAATAAAAATTTCGTGGATTAAATTTATGAAGGAGGGAATATTGTAATGACTCAAACTTTTAAAAATAAAATTTCCTTTATTATTGAATTAGATACCCTATTATGGTTATTGAAATCACATGAACATATCTCATTTTATTATATACTATCAGATTTAAAAGACCATTAAGAATCATATACATTGATGAAATAACCATTGAATAGTGATCATATGATTAGTATAAATACAGGGTTATGATAAATCCAATTGACATATACAAAAGAAGTAATGGACTCAACCAAATAGATCATACCCCTTGAATCCCATTTATTAATGATTATAAGGGAGATAACATTACTAATAATTTTAGAAGACCAATCCGAAGACAAAATCCAAAAACTAAAGCATGAGTGAAACCATTTATAAGAAATTTTAAAGCTCATAGAGCCCAGGACCCAAACCATATACGTCGAACTGCCACATGAAAATCTCACCATCGTGCACCTTACCCTCAGGGTTTTTTCCTATGTAATAAAGTTCTATGTATCAAAATCCTAATAAAATGAATATGTATATTTTATTTTCAATATAATAATGGTTATGTTTACTTCTAATTGTTATTAATGTGTAAATGTTTTTTATTTTGATATGATAAAACAAAAATTTTAATTTTTGTGTAATAGAAAATTTCAATTAAGATATTCATTTTTGATGAATTCATGAATTTTAGAAATAAATGATATATTAATAAAATAATAAAATTAAATAATATTTACTGAATATAAATGATAATATAATTTTATGAAATCAAATGTAATTATTATAAGCGATAAAAACCGTTATTGTCAAAAAAACTATTATTTCTCAATAAATATATATTCTTATCTTAAAAGTAAAAAATAACTTATTTAGAAAATTATTTTTATAAAATAAATATTTTTTTGGAATAATCACATCAAAATTATCCAACATTTAATTTTTCATAATTTTGTGAGACAATCAATTTTTTTTGTAAAAATTAAATATGATATAAATATATAGTGTGTATTATGACATCATAATGGCTCAAAAGTGTTGGAATAAATTATATAAAGGGAATCCAAGACCAAATATTTTTTACCCTTTAAAATGATGTGTTTTAAGGTTATTTTATTAATATAATAAAACCTTTATGAATACTCTAAAACCTATATTACATTTTAAGGTTTCAAAATCAATTATTTAAAAACACGACTCACATTAAAATCACCAAGGGTAATATTTTATTGAGTTATATACTTGGAAATATAAATTAAATAAAACCACACATATTTGGAAGAAATAATTTCCAAAAACCATGTGAAGGTTTTTGTTTTTTATTACTTTATTTTATAGAGTACAAAACCAAAGTTTGGGAAATAACAAAGAACTCCCCTCTCTTTTCATATATAAAACCATCCAATCTACCCTTACTATTCACTAAAAAACCTTGGATGAAATAATTACTCCAATATTTAGTCTCTATAGTCCTAACAATGTTCCCCCAATCCCTCAAGAAGCTCCCCCAAGCTTTTGGAATCACCCTCTCAAGGTAAGGGATCCCCCTCTATTCTTTTCCTTTTAAGAACCTTCTTTGTAATTATCTTTTTGAATATAAATTGGTTATATTTTAATGACTTTAAAAATATCCCTATACTTTACAATTAATGTAATAACAATTATATATCATTTCCCCCTCCCAATGTGGAATTCACCTAAGCCGTTACTATGCAGAAATTTAGTAAGGGATCATCTCTCTCTCCTCTTTATTAAAGAACCATATTTATGTAATTTAGTTTGTATTAAAATTAACATTGATGAGATATTTTATTCCAAATACCTATTAATTCCCTAATTATGTAAAAGTTATGATCTAACACTTTCATTCTTATTAATCCTTCCCATGATTCATTATGTACCCCCGTTACGCTACCAAAATTATCCTGTAATTTTTCTTTGCCAAGTTTTTATTCAAGAACCCTTATTGTCTTATGCCTATTAATTCCAAAAGAATTATATTGGATTATGTTCTTATATATCCTTCATAATTTAATTTTTAATTCCATGTGATGAGAGACCATTTCCCTCTCATTAAATTTTTTTATGAATCTTCATGTAATTTTGTTATGCAGCCAAAATGTCACGATGATTTTCCATGATGAACATTTATGAGGTGTATATATATGCCCATTTCTACTCAAGGGTATTCACGTAGTTATACCAATACAAAATTTATTGGGTAATTCCGTGTATGTAACCCAAAATCCATTATCATGGGATTAAATTTTATGAAAAGTGTTCTTATGTTATATGATCTATGTGGTACACTTATAGATATACATGATATGATTATGATGGGTGTGCCTATATTTCTCTATAATGTATTGGGAAATGTTTTAGTCTCCTGATATTCAATTTATAGTTCATGGGAGGTTATCCTAAGCACATTATGTTATGAAATCTTGGTGGTTAACCTTGACTTATGATTATGATTTCATGTTTAAAGTTGTTTCTACATTCCCAGTTTGCCTTTATGTGATCATGTTATATCATGAATCATTGTTCATATTTATGATTCCCAACCCTTTAATGTCCCATTGAAATTCCTATTTTCTATCATGTAATACTTTCTTCATGTTATGATTTTTTTATTCCATTACTAGGATTTATATCCCACCCATTTCTTATACATGTCCCCAGGTTATCCCATGCAGTTTTAAGAACACTGAAATACTATGAGCATGTTAAGGAAGTTTTTAATAATGCTAATGTACCACTTGTTTTAAGTTGTTATGTAATGAAACTACTCACCCAAATATACTATTATTCTCAATATTATGGTTTTGATTATGTGTATTCCTATGTAATAAATCAAGAATTAATGTTAAAAAAAGGTAAGGGTTGTCATACACAGGGTGTACCAAGCATGTCGTGTATTAGATACATGATATAGGGAATGAAATGTGATGAAAAATTAGGTCACACACCTTGTATGTTGGACTATAGGCCATGTACCTCAAGGTTATTTGTAGTAGGGAACATGAATAGACTCAAAGCATGTACTACGAACACAGTTAGAAGACAAGTGAACACTGAGTGCCTTTTGTACACATCATGTAATTTTTGTACATGTTGTGTAGTCAACTATCAAAAGTGTTATCAAATTTTAAAATAAAGAATAATTAAATGTATACCTAAACCTATTGATTATGTGTTCCTTGTGACATTAATTTTATAGTTCACACTATATCATAGGATTAACAATTATAAATTAAATTTAATTCCATGTTAAATTTTCAATGAACACATGATGTTTCCTCCAAGTACACTTGTGTACTACATTAATTTTAAATAACATTAATTTTGATTAAAATTATAGATGATGGTGAGTTAAGGATTGTTATACATAATTAAGATAAATTGAATAAATTTAATTAATTCATGTCATATTATCTTAATTAAATAGTGAATAAAAGTATGTGATAACTATATTGAAAATGTATTCTCATTTCTTAATGTTGGAATGATCATGATATTAGACCAGTTCTTGTATGTGATTGGATTGTTTTAATTTATTTTGGTTAAATTGTGATTAATGTCGTACAAGTCATCCTGTCCTCCTTATTATGTAAGGTTCTTCCTACCTGTGGTTTCTTTTATACAAACCCCATTTATCCAATCCATTAGATCCACTCACTTATGTGTGAGTAAAATCTTATATAAAGATGGAGATCCCATGTGAGAGGAATTGGTCCGAGTTAAGGAAATAAAGAAAAACTAATAAAGGAGATACATTGGAGGCAATGTTGAATACTAAAACATAAACCAGGATATGGTTCAAGGTGTTTTCACTTAGTGTTGAGGGATAGTTCATCATTTACTAGATAAACTAACCACTAGTAAATCTCATGATCATTCCACTTATATTTTATTTTTGATAGCTGCATGGTTAATTATTTATGTATGTTGATGTTTCATGATAACCTAATAAATGAATTAAAAATCATGTAGGATTGAATGAAATATAAATGGATTATGTGTAAATGTTTTATCAGGAATGGTTAATCACTTAATTAAAATAAAATTAATATTAGCAAAGAATATAAAAAGTTAAAATTGTATTTATGATTAAAAAAAATCTCCCAAACTATAATATTAAGTCAATTTAACCTTTTAGTACTTAAGTTAGAATCGACCTCATAGTTCAAAGTGATTGACCAACCCGAGTCGGGTTGCTTTCAATTATCATGGAAATTTTATCTTGATTTTTTGGGTTGAATTAAATTAGTTTACATCAAGGATTGACTTTCCAATAAGGATTTGGTGTAATTAAGAAGAAAATGTCAAGAAAATATTAATACAATATTTCAAGATTGGGGAGTCCGCTCAATAGATCGAGGAATTATAAGTCAATACAGTTGAAAAGTTAAATCTATCTAAAACCTTTTAAATAACTTATTAGGACCATGTCTGGGTTAGGAGAAAGGGAATATGGATTATTTCTACTAGAATATGTAAGTGAAAAGATATTATAAAATTGATGGTGATGGCTACTATGTTTCAAAAAATAGTGGGATATTAATAAGAATTCAATTAATTTTAAAATTATTAATGTATTTTTTAATTAATGAAAATACTAATTATCTTATCTTAATTTGTATAAAATACAAAATCAAAGGACTCTAACAATATCATTGCAATACATAATTTAGAAGTATAACCTTTTCACAAGTATGAATTTATAGGAATGGTATAGGAAATTGCACATTATACTATACCATGAATGGAAATTATACATGCTGGAAAACAAAATTATCAAGTTCATTTCCAAAGAGGTTAATGAGGAATAAGTATCTCTCTATTTGAATCATATGGATGATTCTATGTATGTACAATGTTTTATATTATCCTCCATTTCAAATGAGATTCTAAAGTAATATGAGGATATGGATGTGAATATCATTATTTCCCACCTTTAGGATCTCTATCAAGAAAAGGTGAGATCAAAGAGATATGAGATCTATAATGAAATATTTACATGTAAGCTTAGAAAATTGATTACATATGGGGAACATGTGGTCAATATGATTGGATACATTGCGAACTTGGACATATTGAGTTTTAAGATCACTGATGAGCTATACATAGATCTCATCAAGAACTTGTTACCCAAAACCTTCTTTAGTTTTATTATGAATTCTAATATGAGCAATAGCAAGAAGACACTTCTGAAACTTATTACACATATTCACCAATATGATAATGAAATGGGGCATGACAAACCCATTATCATTATGGTGAATAATAAGAAGAGTAATAAGGAAATTTTTTTAAAGAATCATTCCATATCAAAGCCTCTAAAGCACCATCCATCCAATAAGATGAATATCCATTGTAAAGGATAAGAATAGGATACAAAATGATTTTAATGTGGAAAGATGGGCCATTGGAATATGAATTTAACCCAGCCAAGAAAGAAAGGGGAAGCCTCATTTGAATTTTTTTATTGAGTGTAATATTTCAATATCTACAAGTTGGGTATTAGATAATACCTATGGTGCTTAAATTTGTATCCAAATACTTGAACCAAGTAGATTTTGGAAGACTACCAGAGATGAGGTTGATCTATAAGCTACCAATGGAGAGAGGCTTATTTTTCTCACCACTGAATACCGCCATCTCATATTTCCGATATGTTTTATTTTGGTTTTAAATAATTTTTATTACGTTCATATTGTTACAAGGAACATTATTTTCATTTATTTTCTACATTTGGATGGACTTTTTTCAACTTGATAAATAAAGGTTGTTTCTTTTATAAAGATAAAAACTTTTATGGTATGACACAATTGAATAATGTTCTTTATGTATTAAATTAATAAATCCAAATATTAGTAATAGATATCAAAACAAACATGCATGAATCATATAACACCCATCTGTGGCATCACCGTCTCGATTACATAAACAAGAAACATTTGGCAAAGATTTTTCATGATGGTTAATTAGACTCTTTTGATCTGAATCCACTAGAAATATGTCATTATTTTTTATAAGGTAATATAAACAATTAAACATTCAGCGTGCAAGGTGACATGACCATAAATATTATATAATTGGTATAAAATGATGTGTGTAAACCTTTTCAAGTAGAATATAGAGGTGGATTCACAAAATTCATTACTTTTACTGATGAATTTAACATGTATGATTATATTTAATTGATGATTTATAATTCTAAATACATTTAGAAATTAAATGTATTCAAGAATGAGGTTGAGAATCATATTGGTAAGAAGATAAATAATCTTTGATCTATCAATTTAGTGAATATATTATCCAATAATTTATCAACTTTCTATGAGAGTATGGGATTTTATCTAAAATTACTCCACCATACACACCATAATTGAATGGTGTTAGTGATTGGAGGAACCATACCTTGTTGGACATGATAAGGTCAATGACGAGTCATGCAATCCTTTCATTATACTTTTGTGGAAATTTATTACATACATCATTATAATTACTATACCAAGTACCAACCAAAGTAGAAAATGGTATTCCCTTTGATTTATGGATTTTAAATAAAATCATTTTGTCATATGTTCATGCATGGGGTTGAGAGGATTTTTTTAAGTCCACCTCAAGAAACAAACTAGCACCCCAAGGCACAAAGTGTTTCTTTATAGGGTCTCCTAAAGAAACAAGGGGATACTATCTGTACAACCCTTTGTACAATAAATTGACTATGTAAAGATAAACTATTTTTCTTGAGAAGGATCAAATCGTTAATAAGGATAGTGGGAGAAATATTGACTTTGACTAAGTTGATGCTCAAGATACACAAGAGTTCATATAGGAACTAATTACATAGGTCTCCATAAAGTATTTTGTTCCCGAAACACAAGTACTATGTAGGAACACTAGATAAGTAAGAGAACCATAGAGATATGATTTTCTAGTCACTAATTATAGTGACTCATTATTGATTGAAAATTATGATCCTATATCTTATAAAAATGTAGTAGATATCTCAAAATCTGTAGTATAGAAAGAATACATGAATTATGAGATAAATTACATGTACTCAAACCGTGTTTGGGTTCTGATCGATCCTACAATTGATGTAAAACCTGTTGGGTGTAAATGGGAATTAAAGAGAAATATGTTCATGAATATTAAAGTAAATACCTATAAATAATGACTAGTAGATAAAGTGTTTAGACAACATCAAGAAATTAACTAAGATGAAATTTTTTCTCCAACTTCTTGTTTAAATACACTAGATTTTTTCTATAGCATATTACCATGGATATGAGATATGGAAAATAGATGTAAAAATAGATTTTCTTAATGAGTTTCTTTAAGAGGATGTGTATATGAAAAAACCATAAGGTTTTTTGACTTTAGGAAATACCAAAAATTAATGTAAGTTGCAAATATCAATTCATGGATTAAAGAAAGCATCTAGGTTATGGAATATTGGGTTTGATGAAGCCATAAAATAATTTGGTTACATTAATAATGAATGTGATACATTTTCTTAAAAAAGGTTTAGCTAAAGAATAGATTTTTTTATAGTATTATATGTTGATGAAATATTAATGATTGGAAATGATATATCATATTTACAAGAGGTTAAGGTATGGTTGAGAAAGTATTCTCTATGAAGGACTTAGGTGAAGTGACCTACATTCTAGGGATCAAGATCAAGCGTGATAGATCCAAGAGACTTCTTGGAATAAGTCAAGGTACATACATTGACCAAATATTAAATAGGTTTAGTATGGAACAATCCAAGAGGTTATTGGTTTCTTTGTCACATGGTATACATCTTTCCAAGAAAATGTGACCTCAGATATAAGAGGAAAGAGGGAGAATGGGTAAGATCCTATATTCTTCTAGGATAGAATCCATAATGTATGACATGTTGTGTAAGTATTTATGTTTATGATGTTTTGATAATGGTAGCAAGATATAATTTAGATCAAGGTGAATAATAATATATTTCTATTAAAACTATCCTTGAGTATTTAAGGAAATCAAAGGATATGCTCCTAGTATATGGAGGAGATGAAGAGCTAGTCATTAGGGGTTATACAGTTGCTATATTTCATATATATTAGAATGATATGAATACACAGTTTGGATATATATTTTGTCTCAATGAAGGATATATGATCTGGAAGAGCTCAATGTAGCTAGTTGTAACTGATTCTATAAGAGAGTCTGAGTATATTGTAGCTTCTGATGTAGCCAGAGAAGTATTTTGGATTCAAATCTTTGTCCTAGAGCTTGATGTGGTAATTAGAAGTAAATATCCTATCACATTATACTATCATAACATTATTTTGGTGACTCTATCTAAAGAGACATGGTCACACTGAAGGATAAGGCACATACTTCAGAAGTTTCATATCTTGGAGGATTTTTCTCTATGAGATAAAGTTCCAGTGAGTAGAGTATCAATAGAGGAAAACATAGAAGACCCCTTATTGAAGGATTTATCTTAGTGGAATCATGACTATCATGTGAGAGCTAATGGAATGAAATATCTTGTCAGTTAGATCTAGTGAAAGTAGGAGTCTATTTGAGTTGGTTCTCTAGAAACAACTTGTTTAGTAATTGATTACATGTTTTTCTTATTAAAAAAGTTTTTTATCACATTATGATTGTTTTTATTCATAATATATTTATGTGACAATTTCATTAAAAGATATATCATGATAAAAGGTCACAGAAGTCCCCCACTATGATGAGAACCTAGAGGTGCCAAAAAATTATTCATGAACCTTATTCTATAACCGGATGATATTGTATAATGAGACACATTCAATACAGGATATCAGGTGTAGGAGGATCACAATACATTGAGACACCTTCTCATGGTTTTCACCATTGGTAATATCCAAGATAGGAGGTTATGAGAACATAACCGTTAATTGGAAATCCACATTTTTATGTCTCATTGGATGTTCCTATATTCAAACATATGTATTGATCCTTATACTTTAATATTATCATTAATGGATATCATGAATCAAAAAATTTTATGTATTGATGAAAACATGATGACATATGTTCACGGTAAAGTAAGATACATTGGGTGCATCATAAGTGATATTTCATTAATGGATAATGAGAGAAAGGATTTATCCCTTTTTTCTTTTACTAGAAGTTGATTTCTTAGAGGCTTTGATGGAAATGAAACTAACTATATAAATAAATGTCGATGTTGTTTTGTGTGTGAGTTCAATTATAAAAATTAAAATAAAGAGACATCGAGCATATAGGTTATTGGAACCGACATTCACCCTATTTTATTAGAGATATCATGATAAAGGGATTATATTACATGGTAAACATTGGTAAGAAGTTGGATATTATTGCAATGTTAACTTATTTCTCTAGGGATATATTGGCATATTTCCAAATGCTAACCTTTGACTTTAGGTGGTTATGCCTAAGTCCACTGAGAAAGAGGCCTAGAGGGTCACATACTAAGTGTATCTACAATCTTAATTACATTCAATTAACTTATTTAATGAATTAGAATAAATAATATTTATTCAGGCTTGGTTGATCGCCATAATTTAATCACGAGTTATTCAAAATAATAACTGAGTTAAATAATAATATCAAATATTTATTTTCATATTTGGAGAATATAATATTTATTAAATTTATTATAGAATTTTATAGTGACATTTATTTATTAATTACTTATCATTTAAGGATCAGTAAACACTGATGAGGGAAAGTAGATCCAGTCTAATGGTTTTATTGGAAATAATATAAATGATATTTATTTATATATTCTTAAAGGTGTTTCACATGTCAAGAAATTATTATTATTATTATTATTATAATAAATTAGTTTAATTAATAATTATAAAGATTAAAAGGGTATAATGTGCAACTTGAAAACCCTAAAACTACCATAACAATTATCTAATTATATCTCTTTCCTAAAACACAATTTGTGTGCACAATAGATTGAGTGATACTATCTTAAGCTATAGAGAGAGATCAAGAGATCTAGAGTTCTCTCATTCCTTAGTCTCTCAATCCAATTAGAGATCATCAAGAGTTCTTCCTCTCTCAAGAATAATTCTACTGTGGTCAACCATGAACAGTGAAAGCGACCAAGATCAACAGTTTTAGCGCCTAGTGATTCGACGACGTCATTCATAGATTTCAGTGCGTATGTGAATCACCACTAAAGGGATTATATATTTGGATCCTGCAACACAAAGACGGTGTGATAATATCCATTCAATTGGATCATCAATGAAAGTGGAATTACAATTTGAGATAATTCTATATCTCTTTATAAATTAATTATACATATTTTTGTTTATTTATAAATATTTATCTATATTTATATACAATTGTAAATATTTATATGTATTTATGTCTATATATTTTTATATCTTATATGGTTATATATATAGATATTTATATTTACTTGTGTTTATATATATATTTATATTAATATACAATTATATACATGTCTATGTTTATATATATTTATGTAACATAAATGTATGTTTATATATATTTATGTAAATTTAATTATATGTTTATATATTTATAAATATTTATATCCATTTATTATTTATTAGTTATTATTTTTTATTTGTTCATTTATTATATATTATATATTATATATTATATATTATATATTATTTTTTAATATTTACTATATATTTTTATATAATATTTATAATTTATTATTAATGAATTATTTATTATTTATTTATTATTTATTATTTATTAATGATTTTCTATTAATGATTTTTTATTATTTATTCATTTACTATTTATTACAAATTATTTATTTATTTGTTACTTATTTATCATATATTAATTAATTATTTATTAATAAATCATTGTTAAATTATTTTTTAATATTTATTTAATATTGAATATAAACTATTATTAATTTATTATTTTTTTATATTTTATTATTCATTCATAATTGAGGTATTATTTAATTATTAATTATTATTCATTAATTATTTATTATTCATTATCTTACTATTTTTTTAATTTATTATTAATTTATTATTAATTATTTATATATTACCTATTTATTATCTAATATATATTAATTTATCATTTATTAATTATTTATCAGACATTAATTTTTTCTTTTTTATTAATTTATTGCCTATTCATTACTTATTTATTTACTTATTACTTATCAATTATTAATGATTATTTTTTATTTATCAACATATAATTTATCTATTTATTAATCAATTTTTATTTATTAATTATTTGTTTGTTAATTATTAATTATTAATTATGAATTATATAATTCGTATTAATTTGTTATTTGTTATTTTTTTAGTTTTTTATTACTTATCATTATTATTTTATGCTATTATTTTTATCTATATTTATCTAAGTATATTAAAAGCTAATTTTGTTTACTCACTATATGAAGAGAATGATGAAATGGTAAAGCCTTTACAAAATAACCAGGAGGTAATGGGTTCAACTCTCTCCCAACACATATATATGCTAAATTTATACATGGTAGATGCATGCATTCATGAATGAGAGGTGAATATGCAAGCAATAAATAATAAATAATAAATGATATATAAATAATAAATACTTAAATAAAAAATAAATATAAAAAACCACTGTGAAACAATTTAGCAGCGATTTCAACCACCACTAAATTATTCCCTCTACTTTTTTAATAAAAGAAACATTGTTAAATTTTTGCACAACAGTTTTGGGAAATTTCCGCTAAATGATTGCTGACAAATGATTTAACGACAGTTTAAACGACTGCCTAACAAAAAATACCACTATGGAAATATTATTTTGGCATAGTGATAGACCACTTCACATTTGATGGGTCCATAATATAGATTTTTCTTTGCATGTGTTTCCATGATAAGTGATTAGTTATGTATTCCAATCTATTTAAATTAATTGGTGTCATACCAAATTCATCATTTCCGACACCGTTGTTACTAATAACCCATTTGCAGTTAAACAATTGAACTGAAAATTTATTATAATCAATCTATTATATTTCTTCAAGGACTTCATAATATGCACTTGAAGTAGATATTGAGTTTTTGTCTTTGGAACTTAAAAAATGTATTGCTTATGTGAACACCAATACACTACTATTCTAAGCTACACCTATATTGTCCTGATCTTTGGTATGAAATTTATAGCCATTAATGTCATATTTGGATCATGTTACCAAATTTAAACATCATCATACCAATAACCATCTCATTTTTTATGATACATATAATCTTCCATGCATGGTCTCTTTAAATCATGAATTTTTTTCATGCTCATTCAAATTACATATATTTTTCTTCTTTAGATAACATTTTTTTAACACATTAATATGCAATGTTATATATGGATGAGAATTATCTATATTATTAAACATGTATAAATGTAACCTATTTATCTATTCATATATCAATGATTTTACTTTCAATCCATAAATCCTCTTTCCCCCATAATTGACTCATTCATGGTAAGATGTTGGTAAACTGATATGATACACTTCAGACAAGTAGTTTGTAGAAAATTATGCAACCTCCTCAAAAATATACTTCTCAATAATGGAGGCATAAGGTTGATATGGATCATTAACATATCCCTTTAATATATTCATCTACCATTAAAAATGATACTTTGAATGTAGTTATACAGGTCTGAAAATATTTATTTATTGCTCCAAATATACCATTTAATACACCATGATATTAAAAAAATGATGGAGTAAAATAAATTTCTAGTTGAAAAAATATAAACTATGTCATTATCTAAAATTTTCAATGAATTCAATTCAATCACTCTATTAAAAATTGGATTGAAAAAATAATACACCTTTATGATTTCATTCTGACACTGATGGTAAATATTCCATGTAATTCAACTAGTAAGAGAAATTACATCATGATATGAAAATCATGAGATTTCATGTATATCAAATTAAAATATTTGAGAGATAATTTTTTCCTTTGAAGAACAACCCTTAAGTACTTTGATACCATGGAGACACCAAAAGAACTAACTTTGTTTCTCCTATATAGTGAATGAAAAGATGGGGGTATGTATGTTCGTCTTCCATTAGAAGTGTGAGCTAACTCCAAACATATTCCCATTGAGAGTAATCCCAATATTTAATTCATCCCAGATTTAGTATTTCCTTTAATGTCTAACAATGTTCCAATCAAACAGTAACAAAAATTATTCTATACGTTCCTGATATAAATGTAATGTTTGAACTCATTATATCTCCAATATGAAAACTCAAAAAATATTTAATGTTTCTTCCAAATATTTCTATAATTACCAGATTTTTGTGTCTTTTTGAATAAGACATTAATGTTTTTAACCTCTCAAAATATTGATCAGTGGAAAAGGTTTTAGATTAATATAAAAATATTTTGATTTATTAAACTCCATTTTTAATCTTTTATAAGTGTTATCCATATAAAAAAACCTCTGATGACCCATGCATACTATTTTTCTACCATATTGAAGTTGATAATATGAAGTTTTTTGTTAAAAAAATAGACAAGATTTATACCCCTTAACAATGTATATAGAAATTTTTTCATATTCTAGGAAGTCATTTATAGTGAACACAATCATTACAATCAGTTAGAAAATGATCCATTTTATAAGAATCACCCACTTTAATACCTTCTTCCTAAAAAATCTATAAATCATCGATTAAAGGTGACATGAAATCTTCAATATCATTTCTTGGATGTTTCGTTCTAGAAATCATTAAACTCAACATGATATATTTACACTTCATAAAAAAATCAAAATATAATTTGTAAATTACCAATAAAAAAGGACATGAACTATGCTTACTACTAATACTTCAATATATATTCATTCCATCTATGCACAGTCCAAGTATGAGATTTATAAATTCATTTTTGAATGTAGGAAAATGATGATCAATTTTATTAAACTGTGGACAATCATCTGGATGATGTAATTTTCTATCATATATCCACTCATCTATATTCCATATTATCCTTTTTTATTCATTTCAATTTGAAAATAAACATTTCAAATGAGAAATTATAGGAAGATACTAAATTTCCTAGACCAGAGTCTTTGTAACTACTAAATCAACATTTGATTTTTATTTAAACTTTTACCGTAATGTTACACACTTAGGAAACTCTTACAAACCTTTTTATTAATTCATATATAGTACACAGTCATTCAAGAAGAAATTTATCTTCTTATAACCCAAATCCATCAGGTATAATATTTTATTCGCATTATAATGTGATTCTGGAAGATCTCTGTCTTTAGGAAGTATATTTTTCAATAGTTGTGGTAACTCTGTAAAACTAATTTCACTACATCCATTTTTCAAATTCAAGTTAATAAATTATAATACCATTGATAAAACCATAAATTCCATACAACCTGGATAAAATGTTTTTTCAAAATAAACAAATAGAAGCTCAATTATAATTTATTTCCCAATTGACTCTACTTTAATATCATGAATTATTTCTTCAATTTGACTAAACTTATCATATTTAAAATTATTATCATCAATATATCTTGAATTCTTCCTAGTTTCACCATGAAAAATTTATGGGCTATAACTCAGATTACTCATCTTTTAAAACTTTTTATATTTAAGCATTTCAAGTATGGTTAAAAAGAACATGTTTTTGTTATATACATTTTGTTTATAAAATTCTAAAAAAGCAACAATATCATCCTCATATTCATTACTTATTTTTAGTGCATTAATCTAAATTCAAATCATTATTATCTATAAAAAATATCAAGAATTAAAAATAAGTTACTATGTTTTGGAATTCATTTTCAAATTTAATTTTATAAATAATAATAAAAAACTATAAAATATTTCAAAAATAAAATTAAAAAAAGAAAATTTGATTAACAAAAGTACCACTTTGAACATATTTAATTATCATTATTTTATCAGAAAGTAAAAAATTATCATGAAATTAGCATGATCATATAAATATATTTTATCAACACTATGAATTAAAAGTTCATAATCCATTATTACTTCAAAACTCCCATTAATAATATAGAAAAAACATACATTGGATGCATGAAAAATCGAACCAATAAAAAAACCATAAATAGAAATCCAAATGTGGATGAATGAGATGGTTAAGGAAATGAAAATAAGTTAAATAGAGAGTGAATGTTATGGATAATGATAGATGATGGAGTAATATGGTGTGTAATTACAACTAAAAGATATTTGAGGACACTAGATCAAATAATGAAGGGTTAGGGTTTGATGCATGAGAGAGAATCTAATGTGGTTGTGAGAATGTCTGAATAAAAAATAATCATACGAAAAATTCATGAAAATTATAAATATTTTTCACATTTTTTATTAAATAATATATGTTGAAAATATACTTTTCAACTTTGGTTATTTATTAACTGATCTTTAAAAGTCACTCTTTATATTTTTCATATCATTTATTTTATAACCAAAGTGGAAAATAATTTATTACATCAGTGATAAGTAACCAATATGAAAAATGAATAATTTTAAACATATTTTGTACTAGTGAGAGAAGGTATTATAGTATTATCAAAGAATAGAATAATCCCATATTGTAAAATCATAGTAAAAAAAAAATAATCATTATGAGTCAAGAAAAAAATTTGAGTCAAGATAAACCCTTTCCATGCATTCCCGCTTACTCAAATGTTGTAGAACCTCCTATATAATAAAAATAAATATATTAATAATCTATTTGAAAACATATTCATATCTATAAACTTTTTTATTATTCATTTTTAATTATTATCCACATGTATATTTGTTGGTTATTATCCATTTTCAATATCGAGTGTGAGTAATCTTGATGGTTTTGAACTAATTTTTTAATAGAAATGTTATTCGTCATTAATCTCTAAAATTTCATAATTCCTAGATTATTAAATAAATATTAACCATTGTTTTTAAATGATTTCTTATATACCATTTCATTAGGTTAAAAACATGGATATGGTTCATGAAAAATAAAATTACAATGAACTTGTTCTGCTGTGTTTGATGATCGAAAGGTGATATATAAATAAATATATTAAATATTAATTAAAAATTTATAGAATAATTAAAAAATATTAAATAAATTATTATTAAATTATATAATCATTGTAAAATATTTCTTAATATATCATGTTTGAAACATTATAATATCATTCACATAGGTGGTAAATTCGGTCCAAACAAGAGCACTCTGTAATTATTTTATGAGTAAGGATATGTTTTTATATAATGTTAATATAAATTTTTCAAAAGCATAAAAAATTAAATAAATTTTATATATCTTAATTAAATTCATTCATATAACCATCCATTAAGGGTGGTTGTGACAACCAAATTTTTTCATTTGTGGAGGTAATAGTTTTCTGTACGCATGATTAACGATTCCATTTATGAAATAATGAGATAGAATAAAGATATATGAAAAATTATCATTTCAAATTTTAATTTTTAAATAATCATAATTTTAATCCAGAAAATCCATCCTTGTTACTAACCATGAAATACGATGTTGAAAAATGAACCACATCATTTTATTGTGGTGGTAGTCCACACACACACACATTCGATGTTGTTTTTTTATTAGTGGATTGAAAGGATTAAATAATGGTTGATTAATTTACATAATTAAATTGTAATATATTAATAATAATGTTAGATTACTATTTATAGTAGAGGTATGTAACACCCCGAGATTTTATGAAAAATATTCTTTTTAATTTTATTGATGTCTTGTGTTATATGATACACCAAAAATAGCTTGCACTACACGCATACCTGACTTGGCTTGCATTACATGCAATCGCGACCTTCCTCGATAGCTTGCATCGTACGCAATACCGAGTTTCACTAAACAACGATATGCTATTAAAATATTATTAAAACTAGCCGTTATGAATAGTAATACCAACTTTTTGAAATTTTTTAAATTTTATTTTTCAAAATGGACTTCATTTTTGGATTCAGAATATCGAAATTAGTCTAGGGTGAAGTTTTGGTATTTTTCTGAAAACTTTCAATTTTTGATGAATAGTGAAAACACTGAGTTACTATTTAAAAATCGACTTTTTATTTAAATAATTATTTATTTTATTTAAATTAATTTTAGGTTAAAATTTATACATAACACCTTTATAAGTTCAAAGTAATTCATTGGAGTCATTTTATAATAATTTTAGATATATAAAAATATTATTGAACTTTTCGCCGTCTTTTACCCACCTCCTAGGAGAATTTGCAAATTTACATAAAACTTAATTTTACCACTTTTGTGAATGGAATTTCAAAAATCCAAGAGACCCGGTTGATATCATTAAGTAAAATGTGGTTCAATGAGATGAAAATAATTTTTGGTGAATAGTAACTTTTTACTTTTTTTTACCATGGTTAAAAGTAAATAGGGTAATTAAGGGTAAAAATGATATTATTATTACACTAACACATGTCTTAATTATATTGGATAAGTGTAATTCGAACAAAAACAATCTTAGGAATAAAATATGACCACTTAGGCCCACATGGATTAGATTAGGACATTTATTATTAATTTATTTAAAGAAGGGTTAAAATAGTTAAAATCAAAGTTTAATAAGTAAATAATTTTTAATATAGGGTTATACATAAGATAAATTCGAATATAAATATTCATTAGAAATATAAAAAGATTTCCTACATAATGGTATTTTATTCGTAATTTTTAGACTTTAAATAATTTAATTTATTTATGACACAATGATGATGTTGTAATTATATTATTAATGAAATATTGACATAATTGATGTTATAAATACCCAAATAAATGTAATTTGAAACTTTTTATGAATTAAACTAATTTTATAGGTTAATATGACATGTTAGTATTGATTTAATTAACTTTTTTCTAACTAATCATTCTGTTATGATTTTCACAAAAATCAATTACCAAATAGTGTCAAAATTGATATAAAATAGTTTAAAAAAATATATTATATTATTAATTGTTATTTTATTCCAAAAATCTAATTTTCGGCCAAATGACTTATCTAAAGTTATATATATTAATAATAAACAACTTGGGGTTCGTTTTTCTTGTTATAGTAAGTTTATTAACCTTATAGTGTAAGAAAACAAGAAGACACTGTAAAAGTTAAGTTATCTAACTTAAAGTTAAATCTAAATGATAAGGTTAAAATAGATACATAAACTCGTCTAAATTATATTGGATGAGATGATTTCGACCCACCCCTACCTTATATTCTAAATAAATCAATTTGGATCTATTAAAAACCGAATATGACTTTATTATAAAATAATATTTTTAGTTTTTCCTAAGGTGCCCCTCTCCTCCCTTATAAAAGGGAACCTCCTCTCTCTCTTCCTCACACCACTTTGAGCCTTCAATATCGACAAAAAACTTCCAAATTCTCTTCTTAACTTCCCTTGAAACATCCTATAGGTCCGGGTATTCTTCAAAGACCAATTTTAGTCCCCTAAGAGGAGGTCTCAAAGAGGCGCTTCAAAGAAGAGGTAATGTCCGTTACCGATTCTTTTAACTTTATTTCTTCTTCTAATTATTATTCTTTAGTTGTTTCATTATTAAGTAATAACATAAGTATCAATCATATATTGATATGTTATTATTAGAATGAAACAACCCTATTTCACCATCTATCCATCTTACGTAAAACAAAATCACCGCACATGCGTACGTACGGAATACCGTCTCCATGTCGTGGTGTAATTTATTTTCCACCACCACCTTACTTGGATGGGTATAATGGTGTAAATAATGACTATTTATGATTATTGTTAATTTATATTGATTCTGAAATACTATAAATACACTCCAATACAATTCCACGATCATGGGAATGATATCATCGCTCGTGCGTATGTACGGACTACCGTCTCCATGAACACGATGAGATTCATTTTCCATGATTAACCATTCAAGAATGATTATAAAGTATATATAATGAATAATAATGAAATATATGATATAATAATACTACTGTATTTATGTATATATATATATTTATTTCATCTATTTAATTTCATTCAATTCAATAAGGAAATGAAAACAGCGTTCATGCGTACGTACGGCCTACCGTCTCCATGAACAGTGTATTTCATTCATTTTATCGATCTATAATATACATGTATATGATGAATATATATTATACATAAATCATGTTTCACATTCTGGAATTATTTAAATCAGGATATAAGTAATAATATCAAGAACGACAAGTCTAAACACATACGATAAATGAAACGATTTTACTCAAAACGCTACATTAACATGAATTTACAAAAGAACGGGTAATATAAAGTCATAAATGAACTATATATGATATCATAACAATGAAGATGATTATGTAATAATTCAATGACATTATTTAAATCATTATACAGGAGTTTAGGATACGTACGAAGCATATCAGACCTAAGGTAAGGGATAACTTTTCCAATCTCATTCTTATCTGAGATTGTTTATTCGTAAGTATTTACTAGTGTTATGGTTCTCATCCATGTCCATTTTTTCTCAAAAATGTTTTCATAAAATGTTTAATATTCTTCCTTGTATGTTTAAAGTCATTTTTACCCCTTTTTGACTTTTACCACAAGGTACAGAAGGAATCTTTCTTTTATGATGTACTTTTTGACTTTTCCGGCAAAAGTACGAGAAAAATGTTTTTTTAACTTATACGGCATGAAAGGATTTTTACGGTTTTATAAAGCCTTATTTTCATGAAGATTCCTCCAAAAGATTTCATGACTATTTTCAACAAAATATCTTTCATTTAAAATTGCACGACGTTTTGTGAAAAGAAATTTATTTTGAAGAAGAAAGGATATTTTACTCAAGAATTCATTTCAAGTGTTTTATCAAAACCATTTTTCCATCTAAGATGACATTATTTCATATGTTTATGTTTCAAGTATAATTTCTCGATGATTTACATGGTTTCACTTTTCTTATGATGAAATGTCCATTTGTTTTATATGGATTATGAAATGATGGGATGATGTTTATGAAACCCATTTTATTCTTTGGGTTATGATGAATGTTTTAAGTTTATTTTGTGGCACAAGTAAGAATGATTTTATTATGAGATGGGTGGGACCTATATCTCCCTCCAATGCATTGGGTAAAGATTTATATTTTATGATATAGACATGGATGGAATGGAAAGTTAAACCGGTTCAGTAATATAGGACTAGAACGAGGAGTGAACTTGATTCAGAAAGGGACTTTGTCCACTAAGATGGTCTTGGCAGCAATTCCTTGGCTACTATGGAAATCATAACATGTGATTAATGGTTGCCACAGTTACATGTTTTAATCCCATGCTATTTTATCATGCTTAATGTTTCTTTATGATCTATGCCTTACGTACTTCCATGTTTTATGTCATTTCTCAATCTTTTGATGTTTAATCATTATGTTCATGTTTTTAAGTTCAAATGTATATGATTTGTTTTATTCTATCCATGCTTACCCTTACTAAGAATTTGAGCTCACACTTTATATGTTTTCTTTTCCCCAGGTTATAAATAAAGGTTTTAGGTAAGAAAACAAAAGGGGAAGATCTTTATGGGATATGTTGAAGATCTTTCACCACGATTAGAAGATTATTTTTCTGAGTTTCCAAAGCCACTAAACTATTATGATCAGTGTGTGTCTGTTTTTATTATGTATTAAGTATTACGAAAAAGTAATGTAATTCCCATGTACGTCAAGATTTAGGTCTCTATAAGGTATGTTTCTAAGTGGAAGATTAATAAGAAAATACTAAGGAGTAAGAAATACATATGTTGAGAACTCGAGATTTTTCTTAGAAATCTCCTTGGAAATAGAGGCCTTTAGGTATCTAATTTAGACCAAAGGATTATGAAATTGATATAGGATTATAGGATGATAAATTTTTTATATTTTCATGATGAAATTAAAAGATATTTGTGTTAAGTAAATGGGTGGAAGTTTCCCCATTTTATTTATTAAGAAATGAAAACTTTTGGGAACACCCATTATTTTTCAGTAATGAAATAAAACTATTCAAGGGTTACAAGATCTAAAAGTGGGTGATAATTAAGTTTGGGGTTAGATAATTTCAATAAATATACTACCAGATATTTTAACACATGTTTTAAACATGTTTAAATTCATTTATCACTATTTTTTATACATTTTACCATATTTGTTTTTTTACCTATGTAACAAGTTTTTAAATAAGTAATATTTGTTTTATTAAAAATATAATCTAAACTATATTACCAAATTTTTATGTGATGATACTAAATTTAAATTCTATTTATACCAATTCAATTTATAAATAAGAAAAAATTATCATTTAAATTAAAATATTTAATATATAGAAAAAATGTTTTGTAGAAAAAATGTTATTTTTACCATTAAGTGTCCTTAATATTATTTACCATTTATTACCAAATGAATGAGTATTAATATAATTATATATAGTTTGAAACATTATATTAGGGTAATTTTTTAGAATAGATTAATTTTTTTATAAAACTTAGACAATGTTAATAAAAAAATTCTTTTAAAATAATAGTTTTACCATTATCATGGTAATGAACATCAATCCTTGTAATCATATTTTATTCCAAAAAAATAAGTGATAATTTTTATATTATTTGGAAAAAATTATTCTATATTTAAAATCTATTTTATCAAATAATATTTTAAAGAGTATGAAAAAAATAATTTTTCATTTTTGTGTAATTAATAAATAAAACATAGTTTTTTAGAAAAAGTGTTTTGTTAAGAAAAAATTAACCCTTTTATTATTATACCTTTTACATAATTTTCATAAGGTGGTTAAATATTATTGATACCCTCCAATTTTATGGATATAATATAATATTTATATTTATTAATTTTATTTTGTTATGGTATAATGGTTTTCATTTTATTTCGGTGTTGCATACAAGATAAGCCATTAACATGATTTAAGGAAACGTATTTACTAAAATCATGGGTTATCACATTATACCCCCTTAAATGTAATTTCATCCTTGAATTTTTTTTATTATAAAGAAAATAACTGAGTTTAATTTTCTCTCATCACATCCTTAGATTCTCATATAGCTTCTTCAAACTTGCGATGCCTCCATAGAAATTTGAGCAGATGAGTTGTCTTATTCCACAATAAATCTTATATTTGATAAAAAATTTCCATTGGTTATTACTTATAAGATAAATAATGTTTCAATTGCATAGATTATGATTTTAGTACATGTGAAGGGTCTTGTATTTACTTTATCAAAAGAGATACATGAAGCACATCATGAACTTGGGAGAGATCTCGAGGGTGTTTTAAGTGACAAGCTAAGCCTAGAAAAAACCAATGATCTCGAAGGGACTGTTATACTTGGGTATCATATTACATTTATTTCAAAATATCATGAACCAATTACAAAGATATATCTATAGTAACACATTGTCACCAACATAAAATTATAAATCTCATTAATGATTATTTTAATAACTCTCCTATCAAATTTATGCTAATTTTATATAATAATTAATGTTTTTAAACTTCCCCAATATTTCTTAGATAAGTTCAGGTTCAATCATCCTCCTATCTTCATATTCTTCCAAGATTTTTTGAGTCCTGCATCTCTTTCTATATAGAACCTCATATAGTTCTATCATAATTCCATAATTGAAACCATTGTTATATGATAACTCTATTAGTAGAAGGTGTTGATGCCAAAATCCTTAAAAAACATTGAATAAGATCTAAAAATGTCCTCATTAGTTTTAATGGTTCTATCATATTGACTATCTTTGTAAGGGTGACAATCAGTTCTTACAATCTTCACTCTCTCCAATTATTGCTAAATAATTTTCCAAAAACTTGAGGTAAACCTCATATCCCAATAATATACACAGGGGGTGAAAATCCATGTAGAATTATATCCTCCCTAATGTATATCTTGGTGATTTTTTCAAGTGAGAAATATTCTTTGATTGAAATTAAATACACTAACATTATAAATTGATCAAATACAATCCAAATGTAATTATATACTTTAGATATATTAGGGATTCCTACAATAAAATCTATTGTGACGTTTTTCTATTTATATACTAGTGTGACTAATTATCACATCATCTCTATATAATTCTATCACTCAAACTTAACTTGCTTAAACATCAATCATCAAGATATGTATTATATGATATCCATATTCATATTATCCCACCATAAATTTCTTTAAATATCTATGAATGTTTTTGCTTCATGGATGAATAGAGAAGGTTCAGTTATCAGTATCATCCAAAATTTACCTCTTAAGTTATGATTTTTATAGGACATATATATTGGTTCCAAACATTATAACTCTATCTTTACTAAATTTTAACTATAGAATACTTACTAAAATTTTATGTATCTCCAAATCATCCTTATAAGTTTCTTTCATCTTCACGTGAATATATGGTTGAATAGTTATTTATAAAATATAGGATTTCTCACCTTCACTTATGAATCCATGATTTACCCTTTTCAAATCCATGAGTATTGGGTCTTTTTAAACACTCATCATAGATAGGGTAGAATGATCTTTTCTTCGCTGAGCATCAGCCACATTATGTGACTTCCTCGGGTAGTATGGTATTGAGAAGTTATAAAATTTTATAAATTCTTACCATTTCCTTTGGAGAATATTCAAATCCTTTTATGTGGATAAAAATTTCAAAATCTTTTAGCCATTATGAATTTCAAAATTTTCACCATAGATATAATGTCACTAAATCATTAATGTAAAGATCACTACTACCAACTTCAAATCACGTATCGGGTAATTTTTCTCATGATTCTTTAATTTTTAATATGAATAACCAGTTACCCTATCATTGTACATAAGGATGCATCCTAAGTCATTTATTTAAGAATAAAGTATTTTAAAAACCCTTCCCCAATTTAGGGTAATGTAATTATAGGTGTAGTGACCAACCACTTCTTCAGTCCCATGAAAAAATATTCACATTACTCTATCCAAATGAACTTCACTCCCTCCCATGTTAACTTGGTTAGTGGATTTGATAACCATGATAAATTTATCACAAATCATTTATGGTACCCATCTAAAATAATAAAACTATGGATCTTGGTTACTGTAGTTCATCTGGGCTATTGCTCGATAATTTATTTCTTTGAAGGATCTACATATATACCCTGTTTTGTGATTAAATAACCCAATAATGAAACTTTCTATATCTAGAATCCACACTTGCTAAAATTATAATATCATTTTTCCTTTCTTAAGTTCCTTAACACAATCCTAAAATGATCTTCATGCTTATACTTTATCATTGAATATATAATTATATCATCTATAAAGACAACTACAAATTAATAAAGTTAGTCTCAAAAGGATCTATTATTTAGAGACACTATGATGGAATGTGCACTCATAATTCCAAATGAAATCACTATAAATTCATAGTTTCCTCACCAAAAATGAAACATTGTAGTAGAATATACTTATTTTAACCCTCTACTGATGAAATCCCAATCAAATTCAATATTTGATAAGTATTGAGATCCTATGAGTTCATCAAATAGATCAACAATACAGGGTATAAGATACTTTTTCCTAATCAATATTTTATTAATATCATAATAATAAATGAAATGTTTCATTGATCTATATTTTTTTTGATAAATAGGATATTCGTGACTTAAGGAAAATAACTGGGGTGTATAAAAACATTGACTAGATTCTCTGGTAGCTGATTATTTAATTATTCCAACTCAACAAGGTCCATCTTATAAGGACTCTTTGATATATTCATGTGTTGTTAGAAGTGGAAAACTTGGTGGGGGGTGAATTAATTTTCCAATAAATTTTTTGTTTAAAACAATTTAAAAATATAATAACCCAATTTTATAAAAATTCCTAGTTAAAAAAACAATAGAAATATATAATTTTATCATTGGAAAAGGTTCTTGAAATCTTGATCATAGATCAGTTAAAATAATTTGGAAAATAATTTAACTTTTGAAAATAATTTATCAGGGGGATTGGTATCAAGATGATACATAACCCTATCCACTTTTAAATCAATTTCTTCCAAGAAGTTTTTTACAAAAATAAAATCATCCGCAACCGAGATTGGTTTTTACAAAATATAGTTCAAAAAGTTGAATAGGTACAAAGCCTCTTCCACACTTATATGTGGGATAAAACAAGTACAATTCACACATTACATCTTTCTATAGTTGTTCATGGGAAAATAGATAAAGATAATTTAGATATATATAGTTTCAAGCACTATCCATTTTAGTAAATGTGATTTTGTTTTTCAAATATATAGAGTAATTCTAGACATAGATCAAAAGAAAAACCTGAACACAAAGAGAAAATATCAAAGATGAAAAAATGTGGTTCTTTTCATTCTGAATGGATTTGTTTTCTCAGGATTCCTTAAATATATTTGTGAGAAGATTCCTTAATGTTTTCATATAAAGTTTAGTAAAATAGAGTATCATAGATGTTATAAAAAATCCTTTGTTCTTTGTCAGTTCTTTTATCACTATATATTTTTCAATTTTTCATGTATCCACCATGAATCCATACACTTAATGTCATTATTGATAAGAATATTCTAAATATATAGCATTACAGAAGATCAAATTATCCATTAAAAAATAATAATAAAATAATATAGAGCCTCATACTGAGAGGAAAATCTAGGAAATACTGACATTGTATTTAAGACTTACATAGATTTTTTTAAGAATAATAATAATTAAATACTTGTGATTATTTACAAAATTAAATTGATATATTATCCATTGGATAATTAATTTGGAAATTTATTCTAGATAGACACAATAGCACCACTAGTGATATATTCCTATACAACCATATCTTGAATTAGAGATATAAGCCTTTGATGATAGGTCACTAGCGATAACATCTCAAGTGGAATATTATTTAATAGTGGAAATGCTATGGAGGTAGAAATAGAATATCCTTGAAGTAGCATGATCTGGTGGTAGATCATCCTGACAACAACACTGTTCAATTGTATCATTACTAGTATCTTTTCATTAATGAAAGCAGATACTGGTGGTTGGATAAGTTGACAGTATAAACATTTTATTGTCATGGTATAAAATAGGTATAAATACTATGTAACTATAACAGTTCTTGGTGGTAGACCTATTAAACAATAACACAACCTAATGAAAACTCTGTATAACATGTGGAAGATCTTTTCAACTAATGGAAGATCAACACTTAGCTAAATTTTCACAATTTTCCTAGAATACGATTTACTATAATAAATAATTAAACTTATTAGAAACATAACAACATAATTTGTGATAATTAAAATAAGAAGGTTCTCAATGGTATGTATCCATGAATGAGTTCAATCAAAAACTCAACCTCATTCTCTAGGGTAAGACTAGGTATTCCATCCATAAATACATTAGTTTATTCTCATACAATGGTAATTTCAACAATGTTGAATTATTACCTACTCATATGAGTTTGAATTTTTTTGTTGGTATCATGACCCACATTACTAAATTTTCTTTCAAAGGTAGTTTATGATCATCCCTACATTGATATTTGATAGAAAAATGATTTGTGATATGGAATGGTATTTCTTTATCTCAAAAATTTATTTGATATTTTTTAGGGAAAGCTAATCTATACATAATTTTATGTAAATTTAAAATAAAATAAGAAGAATTATATTCACATGAAGTATCTTCACATAATATTATTTTAGAGAAAGATTATATATCTTAGTTTCAATTATTGTTCCACCAGTTGTTTTCACTAGTAGTTTAATATCCAATTCTTGAGGTGGTCAATCAATATTACTAACAGACATTAATGATTAAAAATATTTAAATGAACTAGAATCAAATAAAAAATTCATATATATAGAGTAGAAAATGTGTGTACCTTGAATCAGTTCATTATCATGATCCACCATAATAGTAGTGATAATATACATTCTTACTAGATCCTGAGGTTTAGGAGGTTACTAGGGACTATTCTCTTCATTCACTTTGGGTTAGGGTGTTGATTTTCATAGTGCCCATACTCCTTATATTTGAAGAATTTAATTGTAGGTGAAACATTAGTTAGGAAATTCTTTTACTCTATCACATTGACCAATCACTTTATCCCATTGAGACAATAATTAGCTTTATATCCAATCATTCCACACTTGATACACTTAGTTATCCCTTGGTTGTAGTTACTCTGTCCTTCCTCCCACTCCTTTTTTCATATAGCTAGTTGAAATTTATATACTCCAGGTGTATTATAATCGTAGCCTCCATTATACTCTAAATTAATTTTTTTCTATCTATAATAAAGAGAGTCTCTAGTTTCCATCTCCACTTTCAATGCACATTGAACAATATCTTTATAGATTCAAAAGTATCTTATGGAAAATTCCTTTCAAAGTCATGGATTTAAGTCACTAAAGAGATGGCCAATTTTATTATAAATATTGAAGATAAATATATATGAATACCTTATGATCATCATGATTTTTTATTTATACATGGCAATGGATTCAACCCCTTTTGTTTAAACTTCATGAATTTTATCTCTATCTTCATGAAAAGAGTTTGAGGAAAATACTTGGTGAATAACAATTTCTTAAAATCCTACCATTTAATAGATTCTATAACATAATTTTATATTACATTCTTATGACATCCCACTATTTTCATCTTCACCATCCAAATGATAAATGTCCATCACAACCTTATAATGTTATTATCACATAATAATGAAAAATATGTTTTCCATCACATTGATCTCTTTATTATAAATAAGTGAATTAGAAGATCCAATAAATGTGGTTGGACATTGTCTCATGAATGAATCGATAGTAAGACAATCCTTCCATGTTTGATTTATGATATCAACATGGTTTTCATTATTATTCATAGTTTAGGAGGGTTATGTGATAATCTCCATAAGATTCTACACTCATGTCCCATCCCATTTGGTTTCTCATTAGAATAATAATTTCATTGCCCATAACACCCATTTTAACTCATTTTCCCCTGATTTATATTTTTATCAAATAATGAGAAATTAAATATAAGATTACTTAATAAAAAAATATAAAAGTTTTAAAATAAATATAATAAATCCTAAATGACATAAATTTATAGGTTTTAATCATGGTAATTCATTTTATATATCCTATTAAGTCCTTTAACCATAACATAAATATATACTCTAATACTTTATAATGGTTAATAAAGGGTTATTAAATTCCTAGATCAAATCAACTGAGAGTGCCTATCTAGGTGTGATGTCAGAGGCCCACTCACCATGAACCATAGTTAAGATCAAGTCAATGATCCACCAACATTTTTAGGGTGATTACCCCTAGTTTCATTTGTTTCATAGCTATATCCACTAGATAGTATCTTGATAGAGATTTAATTTATAATAGAACCACATAATTACTACTTTATTAATACTTCATGATGTTTTATTATACTTTTATTTATCCCTTATACATACACCTAGGGTTTTCACTAAATTTATCTCATCCTAATCCACAAAATAACTAAACTAATCCTAAAAAAATAACTAAACCTTTATCTAATACCAACAATAAAAATCTAAGATAAAAACATATTTGTTTTACATCATTTTCATATGATAAATTTTATATATAAAAAAATAATCTTACAATCCCATGAACATAAGGTTCAATGTCTTTCAGGACTAGCTACATAAGCAACTTATTATACAACACTTCCGAACATTCCTCCATACACAAGACACAATATACTCCCTTATAGATTTCTTATAAACTATAATCATATTTATAAATGTGGGAATGGAAACATTAGAAAGGGATGAAATAAAAATCTCCATAATAGAAAACCTATCATCAATCTACCAAGGGTTATATCACAAGTATAAGATAAAATAATATAATGGGAGAAATTTCCTATAAAAAGAACATGAAACTATAATGGTTTTCTATGATTTATGATAGAAGAAATTGTTATTGGAAGCATATACCATGAAAAAATATTGTGGAACCATGAGATAATAAACATGATTCATGGATAATAATCATATGAATATGGCATAGAGATGTAACATACCCTTAAGGCATAGAATAATAATTATCTTTGACACAGACATAATAATATGATATCATCATATTGTGAGAATATTCAAGAATTACTATTCTTTAGTTTGTGATGAAATCCAAGAAGGTTCAACCTTTAGTTTATGATAATATACAAGAATTCCCATGCTTTATTTTTGTGAGCATATCAAAGAAGGCTTACGCTATATTATCTCTTAAGATATAAAATAGTAACCAATGTATTGGAGGGATTTATATGATATGATTCATCATCACCCATACATATGACTAATATAATATATCAATCATTCAACATATCATTAAAACCCACTATATGAAATTGGGTTTAACACATCATAAAGAACCAATGTAAAGATAAATGGGGTTTAAAATATTTCAAAATGGTATCACCAAAATTGACATCAAGAATGTAAATAGATGATACCAAAAAATAAATCCCCAAAAAATTTTATTTCATATTAATATTTAGAAAGTGATTCATGAAAAATAATTTCCAATGTAGTAAATAATTTTAACTTTAATATAAAAATGGTAGAAAAAATGTAATAATGTTTTTATAAAACATTTTGAACATTACTATAAAATAATTAGTTATAAACCACATTAAAAATTAATTTTTTAAAAGGTTATGTGAAAATTTTAAAAAATATATTTTAATTTTAAAACTTAACTTTAAAAATAGCTCATTGTGAAGATATAAAGGTTATAAAAAGGAAATTTAGGGTGGAAGATAAGTCATTTGATTATGAAAATATAGATATTTTAAATATTTTTAAATAACATTTGTAGAAAATTCAACACCATAAAAAAGTAAGAAAATATTTTTAAAATAGAAGAAGTAAAATATGAATGTCACTTAATATAACCCATAATTTGTTTCCATATAAATAGGATAACATTAGTGTGAATGGGAAATATATACAAGGAGGGTGAAACCATTGTTTAAGTGGATATGATTTATTCCCAATAATGATGTACTTTTGAAAAATAAATCCACCAATGTAGAGATTTTAATTAAAAGTTTAAAATTCAATATATAGGGTATGAATTATAGTATCATCATAGAATAGAAAAAATTATCTAGAAAAACCATATTTAAAAATTAATCAATATGACTCAAGATAACAAGTTGAGTCTATAAAAACTCTTACCTTGTATTTCTTATTAATATAATAAACTATAAACTCTTTTATAATAAAAATAACATTATTAACCTTTCATAAACATAATTTATAATTATTATATACATTTATATTAGTTAGGTATCATCTATTTTCAATATTGGGTGTGATCAACCTTTATAGTTTTGAACTAATTTTGTAATAGTGGTTTTATACATTGTTCTTATCACAAATTTCATCATTAATATATTATTAAATATATAATAATATTTTTTTTCAATTATCCCTTGAGTACTATTTAATTAGGTGAGAATCATGGACATGGTTCATGAAAAAGGAAATTTAGATGAACTAATTCTGTCGTGTTTAATGATAGAAAGATAATATATTAATAAATGTAATAAATATTAATGAAACCATTAAGAATAATTAAAAAATATATAATAATTTATTATTAAATTATTTTACTATTATATAAAAATCCTTAATCATTCATGGTTTAAATATTATAATATTGTTCACATAAGTGGTAAAAACCGACCCAAACAAGAGTGTATTATAATGATTTTAAGAGTAAGGATGTATTTTTTATATATTATTAATATAAATTTTATAGAAAAATAAATATGTCATAAATATCATATGTATTCATTAAATTAATTATTATAACCATCCTTAAAGTGTGGTGATGGAAAATAAAATTCTTTTTTTTGTGGAGATGGTAGTTAGCTGTATGCATGATTGACAATTCCATTTATCAATGAATGAGATAGAATGAAGGAATATGATAAATTATAATTTTGGAAATATAATTGTGAAATATTCATCATATTAATCTCTAAAATCCATCCTTGTTACCAACCATGAAAGGTGGTGATGAAAAACAACCCACATAATTTCATGGTGTTAGTAGTCCGCACATACACAAGGTCAATGTTGTTTTTCATATTCTTAGTGGATGGAAAGGGTCATATAATAGTTTATACATAAATATAATGAAATTATAGTATAATAATAATAATGGTTTTATTATATTATGGTTTATATAATAATTTTTAAAGTTGAATATTATGATGAAAATATTTAGGTGTAAGAAATACTTACGTTGTAAACATGAGATTTTTCTAGAAAATATAATTGGAAATAGAGGCATTAATCTAACTGGTTGACACTATAAGCCTATAAACACGACATATGATTATATGAGGATAAAAATTTTATAGTTTTAAAATTAAATTTGAATTTATGTTCGTGTCATGAAGGGGTGGAAGAGTTCCCCTTTTATATGTAAAGAAAAGGTCACTTTTGTGAACACCCATTATTTTTCAATAACTAAATACCACTATTAATGTCTAAAAACTTAAAAAAGTGAGAAATAATAAATTTTGGGGTGATATAAGGTATATAAATACTCTACCACTCTTTTATAAACATGTTTTAAACATTTTAAATTCATTTAGCATTATATTTTTTTTACATTTTACCATATTTGTTTTAAACTAGGTAGCTAGTTTTTAACTATATGATATATGCTTTATTGAAAATATAAAATAACACATATTACCAAATTTGGGTGATATGAAACTAAATCTAACCCCTATTTAGTCCAATTCAATTACTAAATAAGATAAATAAACTTGTAAATTAAAACATTTAATATATTGAGAAATTGTTTTGTACAAAATATATTGTTTTTGTTATTAAGTTTTATTAATATTATTTTATATTGATTACCAATTTAATGAATGATAATATATTTATATCATTTTTGAAACATTATATTATAGTTATTTATGATAATATATTAATTTATTTTTTTAGATAAAACTTACACAATGTTAATAAAATAATTCTCTAAAAACAACAGTTTAACCATTATCGTGATAATTAACCATAATAATTATAATATTATTTTATGAAAAAAATATAAATGAGACATGTTTATAATATTTACCTACTGATTACAAATTTAAAATCCATTTTACCAAATAAAACTTATAAGATTGAGAAAAAAAATTAATTTTTCACATTACCAAACTTAATGCGTAAAAATATTTTTTAGAAAAATAATATTTTCCTTTATAAAATTACCAATGTTTTATTATAAATTTTACATAATCTTCATATAGTGGTTACTTTATATTGATACACACTAATTTTATAACTATAATATAATGTTCATATTTAATTATTTTACTTTATTAAGGTATCATGGTTTTCATTTTAGTTCGATGTTGCGTATAAGAAAAGCTACTCAATATTATTTAAGGGAAAAAATTTACTAAAATAATTGATCATTACATATCACATTCTTGTCTTATAATTTATAAATCTACTTAGTTGATAGTATTGAGTGATATATCCTCACTATTATCTATATTTTTTATTATTATTTTAAAATATAATTTTTTCATTTTCATTTTTTTCTTTGTATGATAAGATAGAAAAAATATTACAATGATATTTCAAAATTTGAGACTCTTCTCTCCTTGACCAAAAAACTCAACACCCTCCACAGTCTTCCCATACAATTTTGTTCCACCCAAAGATACTATTAAATGATTTTTTCTCACTTTTATATTTAATTATATTCATAAAAAAGCGCATGATAAGTTGGAATGTATGGTAATATTAGATTATATTATAGCTTACATATCAGAAAATTCATGGCCTCAAAGTGATTGAATTTTTTTTCTTAATTATGTTAACAAAAATGAATGAACTCTATTTTTTTAAAACAATCTCATCAAGTTATAAATGAAATCATAAAACTGAATACTTTATCAAGAAATAAGGGTATTTAATGAATACATCATTGGGATTATAATTACTTATAGGGTTGTGAAATAATAAATATTATAAAGTCACTATGGGTATGTACTTATTTGATATGCCAAAAATTATGAAGATGTCTAAAAATCAAAAATCAAGGAATAGAATCATATCATAAATCATTTAACTTTTGATTTTAAAGTAAAAAAGTTCCTCATAAGGGGATTGGTTTCCATATATTGATATTAAACATTCTATTTTAACTTAAATTATTAATATTTTTTGATATTTTAAAAATCACATAAAAAAATAAAATAAAAATAAAATAAAATACCTTAAAAATCCTATAGTAAGTTTATACCCAAACCCACACTTATATGTTACTAATGTTTTTACACCCATAAAAAATGATCATGGAAATTATAAACTGATAAGAGGTAGGATATTAAGAAAAGTGAACATATTGGGTTACACTATATTCCTCATGGAATCTTACAATAAAAATAATTTCATTATTTAAACTAAAAAAATTAAAAAAATTGAAATAAATTAAAAAAAACTTGGATATATCCCTAAATAGAAATTGATTTTTTTTATATATAGCTATATAGTTTGTAATTTAACCTTATTCAGAAAAGGTGTATGATTTCTGGAAGTTACACAATTGAATCCTTGTGTCTATAGTGCTATTCAAAGTTTTCTCTTTTAGTGTTCACCATCGAAAATATACAACACAACCATATCCCATTTAAAAATGAAATTTATGGTTGTGGAGGTGAAATACGATAAGTATCCTCCATTTCATCTTTTTTTAATGAATATACTATTCATTAATGCTATCATATTGATCTAAGTAAATTGATCTTCTTATTTTTATTCATGAGTAGTTTATTATTTTTTATACTTCAATTCAATACCACCTTCCTATTATTCCTAAATTATTAATACAAAATGATCTTCAATTTATAATTCACACTGTTATTATTCGTATTAATCACCCATATAAAGAACCAATGGTATTTAATATTCAATATAATCATAGAGAGTGTGAAATTAAAATTTATATCTAGTAAAAAAATTATATTACTTTATATAGAGGTTGAGTCTGTTATGTTTTATCTAGTATCTACTTTTTCCTTAGGTAAATATATAATAAGACCTCCCTATAAAGGTACCTCACCCGGGCCAAAAATTAAGGAAGGGAGATAATGAATTCTGAATCTCACCTCAAATCAGAAATGGGTTGGTGATTTGCACTGAGGGTATAAAAATCGAACATATGGGAGGTATTACCCTCTATAAAGATTTAAGGAATATGATATATGATTAGAACAACACCAAACAACTCATAATCATAGTATACAATGAGGATAAAACAATATAATTTATGGGTACCCCAATACATGAATTTAATAACATATGAAACTGATATAACTAAGATAAATCCAAAACACATGCTAAGGCATTGACCATGTACACCAAAAACTCCAATAACTATTGAACAAATACTTTGAGAAATTAATGTCCATTCCAATCACCAACCATCCCCTTATAACCCAAAAAATAATTTATATATATTGTGTGATCATAACATGTATATTTAGTAGGATCCTCCTTGAAACCTCTCCAGAAAAATATGAAAGAAGAATAGTAAATCCTAGAGAGTAAATAAATAAAACTAACTCATCAATTAAATGAGTATACTAATATTTTTACATTCTCATTATGGATCACTCAATAAATAATTCAAAAAAGTAATCATATAATAACCAATATATATCAGGAAGGTACCCTACCACCACTTACTCACTAGTTTTCTACTCTTCCTCTACGTCAAATTTCCGGATCCATATCTCTCCAAAATAAGTAGTATTATTGAAGAAACATCAGAATCTATATCAAATAATTCAATCCATGAATAAAATATTATAAAAATCCTATCGAAACCTATAGATAGTAACCGAACAATTTTCATGATCCACCATAACCCGTATTTTGAGTATTATAACTCATGTCATCACATACCACACATGTTATACCTATAATAATATTTAAGATACTATATATAGGGATACATTTGTGTGAAATGACCAAAATCCATGAAATCTATCTATACACATATATAGGGATATATTACTACAATTCATACCATCACATAATACTGTATGAGGAAGAGAGAGGGGAAAGAGGGAGAAATCATCAATATATTCCATGTTAACCTATATATTACGGAAAACACCCTCCCATATTCCATTAGTTTTCATTCTCTCTATTGAAATGGGTGGGGTACCATATTAAATCACATAACATATAGGATATATATAGCTCACAACCACACTATGGTAAACCACCATGTCTTAAACTCATTTTCCGATAATGTCACACATAACTATCATATTCCACTAAAGAGGTCTTGGTATCAAATAATCATATAATCATAAATATTAATTTAATTAATTAATTAATAAACCATTAATTAATTATTAAAATTTCATTTCAAAGATTAAAATTTTAATATTCTGTACCAAAGTGCTAAAAACATCATTAATTATTTGCTTATATTCCCAAGAATATTGTTATCATTAGAAATCACCGTGAATCAACTCCATTCATTATTTGATTAATTAACATTAAAAATATCTAGGTACTCTATGAGTCAACCTAATATACCACTTATAAGATGAAATCATGGAATATAACATCAATTTTGTTCCATAGTTGAAAATTAATTATATAAATAACTTTCAACCATCAATAATTATGCTTGAATCAAGTAAGAAAATATGAATACTGATGAAAAATACCAATAATTAAATCATCCCGACCACCCAATATCCTACATGATTATGCATAATATCACATTTAATATACCATTCCAACATCATCATCATATATATCACACCATGCCACCATTATCATTATAACCATCACCCTTTTCCATCATTAATGGCTCTAAAATCCTCACCAATTTATCATAAAATATTCCAACCACACAAGGTTATCATTCAAACATATCAAGGATCTAAATCAATAGAGCATAAATAATTTTTATATTTATTATTCCAGAAATAATTTTAAAGGAAACTATGGCCAAATAAAATAAGGAATTATAGCCATTATTAAATAATGATTGGCTCTGTCATCCCAAAAGTAATGATTAAAAAATAATTTAATTTCCATTACCATATCTTATTATTCAATTAAAAGAAATAAATCCCTATATCACTTGCCATAAAAATTTCCAAGGATAAATATTATTTATTAAATTCATAAATCCTCCTTAAGCTACCTCTTCATGTATCAACAATCTCAAAAATAATTATTTCAACATGCCTATTTTATAATAATATATTACCATCTTTAAGAATTTATTTAATTATCAAACATATCAACCATGATTAAAAAATATAACAATTTATGGAAAACTATCTAATAAATATTATTGGTAACAAAATATATATCTCAAAGGAATGTGATCATACATCCCAAATATTTTAACCATGAATATTCATATTCTCAAATGTAATAATATTATCATTTCAAGAATTTATTACAATAATGATATAATCATCTATAATAATGAATATAATTTACTAGATGAAATCAAAATAAACATTTATTTTAAGTTCGTCATCTTTATAATAAGAAATAATCAAAAAATTTATCATGCAATGACAACTCCTTTTAAATAAATCTAAAAATTCTAGTGTGTAATAATAATAATAATTAAATTATTTTATTTTATAAATCATCATTTTATAACACTTCATGAGAATACACATTTTTAAATATGAATATAAATAACTTTATCTTTCATAGATAATATCTAGATTTTCAAAATTAATAAAACATACGATACCACTCTTACATCAAGAAATAATAACCTTTATGACATTCTATGGAAATTATAAGAGAAGAATATTAGAGAAACACATGAGTTGATACTTTCTAAGAAGTAATTAATCTATATAATGACAAGATCATTTTAAAGAGAGAATAATTCTTCCAAAACATGTGATAATATTATAAAAATAATTATTTATCGGCAACATGAAACATGAAATATAAATTTCTCTCACTTGAATATTTCAAGATAATTTGAACATGAGATAATTATTTATTTCTTATTAATTATATGATAATCTGTTAATAATATTTCACTATATCCATTTCATCTTCAAACTTTTGAATTTCCAGATTATCATATAATCTTAAATATTGTGATTATTTTATATATTTTTATCTGATCATGGATAATCCCATTCATCTATATAGTGGATTTTAAAATATGTTAATTCCAAAATTTTATAATATAAATCAAGGAGAAGTCTAGATCACTTGCCTCAATTTTCAGACCAAACCAAGATTAAAAACAATATTAATAAGTACCAAAATGAATTTTTAGGGAAAAACTTAACAATATGAAATCATTGTGATATTTATAATTGTTCAACTTTATCTCCAAAGTCATAAACAGATGTTAATCCATTTCAAAAGAGGTTCCAAATGAAGGTATAATCATTTTATTCTCCATATTTAAAATTTTAAACAAAAAATATAATTTATTTAAATATGGTAATAGAATCAATGCCTATGAAAAAACTATAATATTACCTTATACTTGTTAAGAAAGATCCAATGGATTTGATAACACGTCAGTCTGATTAGTATTGGGGGAGATATGGTAGAGATAAGTTGAGGAATTTATGGTATTTTATTTTTCCAGATTTTCATAACTAAAAACATTATATAAAAGTTTGGGATCCTACTTTAAGTTCCTTGAAATGAAACTCATAAAAAATGGATCATTTAAGTCATGATTCAATTTTCATATTAATTTTTCATTTTACTATCATTTTCCCTATGATTTTTCATGGGACATAGTTTTTATTGAAGAAATAACAAAAAACTATATATTTTTAAAGCAATAATAATATGAATGTTTCAGTAATTAAATTAGAAATTATTATTAAATTAAAATGGATAAAATAATTTAAGATATATATTTATAAAACATTTAAGTAAATGTGTGGAGTACACAAATCACTAATTTTTTTGAGTTATGGGTTCATATTTAGTATTGATAAGAAAACATCCAACTACCATATAAATAAAAAATATATTTTAAATCCTATAAATACAGAGTTATTTAAAATTATTTAAAATAATATCATGTAGAACTATTAACAAAACCTTAAAATTAACACCTTATAAATTTTCTTAAGAGTAGAAACATCTTCAATTTGAAAACATCTTACAGTAGAATCTTCCATTTTTTCATTCACTAGATGAGAAAATATCTTTTCAAGGAAATAAAAATTAGAGGTGAATAAAAAATTCACATATCATAATATATGATGATAATAATGAAATCTAAATATAAAGGAAATTATTTAGGGGAAATATAAAATAATAAAAAATTTAATCCTAAAATAAAACCGGTTAATTCCTCAAGGAAGTTGAGTAAAAAATCTTTACCTAGAAAACATAATTGGAATATTGAGTAAATAATAAAGGGAGGGAATCAATATTATTTATAACCCTTATATATAGATTACCTAAAAGTTAAAATAACATTAATAATTCATTTATAAGATAATATGTCAAACAAAATTAAAATTTATAAAGGAATTTTTCATTTATATAAAATTTAAACAAATGGAAAATAAAGGGATAATAATTAAATGTAATTTAATATGTATAATATCTTTTAAGTGATGCAACTCATTTTCAAAGTATGATATATATGTATGGAGAGAGGGAGGTGTAAATGGGGATGTAGAGGTAGGTGAATGGGGAGTGAGGAAGAAAACGTAAGGATACAAGGAAAATTGAGAGAAGCAAAATCTAGGATAAAAAATATGGAAGGCGAGATTGAAATGTGAAATGAAATTCAAAATCATTAGAATATATATAGATATATATAATAATATACCATCCTTTTAATTTAATAAATGTATATATTATCCTATATAATATCATGTCATGAAGATAACAAAATTGATTATACATATTATTCATTTTATATAATTAATATTCCAATATCAAAATTATTATAGAAATAATAATATACCATTTTTAATATAGAAGGTATAAATCTATGTTATTATTTATAATTATTTTAATATTAAAACATATTTATTATTACTAATACATTTTTAATAACATAAAGTCCAAATGTAGTTTTTATCACGTGAGATGGAGTAGGTGCTATAGTTAAAATTTTAAGAATAATAAATATAAAATTTTAAATTAACCCATAGTTTAAATCATTAAACATATGTGACTAAATAAAATGAACACATTAATTAGAGATAATATATGAGAAGAAAATTTATATTTCAAAATTACATTAAATCTATATAATTAACAATTTAAGATAAACAAATATATAGAAAATTTTAAGAAGCACCATGTAGAATTTTTATATCTTAGTGCCATTAAATAAATCTAAAAATTATTTAAACTGATACATGATTAAAAATAAATAAATTGAATATATATGAGTAAATATTTAAATTAAAAACACATAGTGTAACAAAAAATATATTGTTAACCTAAAAAATTGATAAATTTCATCTAACGAACATCTAGAGAGTCAATGCATAAAAAAATGAACACTGAAAAATTAGATGAATTCAATTTTATATTCAAACAAATATATATATAATTAATATAAATTGGTACCATTTACTCAATGAGAGATTAATTTAGTATTTTTTGTACAATTTTGTTACTACAATTGGAAATAAATTGAAAAAAATATAGTATTGGAATTTTTTTTAGAAAAAATACATATATAAAATAAATAGAAGCAATTATGAAAAAAACATTCATTCAATGAAATAGAGAGTCGATATTATAATAATGAACTTGTAAAAAAAATAATAAGTAATGGTTACTAATATAAGACAAAAAATAAGCATAAAAATAAAATATTTAATTGAAATTAATAGTTTATCAATCGTGGGTTATTTACATTTTCTTTTTGAGAGGTGAGTGTGTTTAGAGATTATGTCAAGCACTAGAGGTAACCAAACATCAAGAAAATAGTAGTATAAATACTATAATGGTTGTAATTAAACATTTGGAATAGGTGATGGATGATTATTTCAACATGAAAGATATATCAAAACACCTCATGGTGTGGTGTTTCTAAAAAGTATAGGTGAACATGTTGTTAGGAGTATTGTAAGTGCTATAATATATTATTAGAAAATTAATTACAAGGAAGGGTTGAAAAATTTTCAATTATGTTGAAATATGAAAAGTTCAGGGAAATAACTTTTAAGGTATTTCAAGAGTTAATGATCATCTAAATATAGTATCAAATCATCTTTGATTTTTTTATTTGAAAAAAAATTAATGGGAAAAAATACAATCTCATAAAATTTGGTATTATATGAACTCTCATGAATCTATATCAACCCAAAAAATAAATATAAAAATATAAGATTATATATATTCCTACTAAGAGTTATCTAAAAATAAACTTAGAAAATAATTATTTCTTATTTTATTTTTATCAATATAAATTTTTAATACATATTCCTAACCGCATAAATTTATAAAATACAGTAATTGTAATATGAGTGTTTCCAATTTAATAAAATTCATGAAGTTTTAATGGTACCTTGTATAATATTTTTAATTGAAATAAATACTATGTTTGTATCGATCATCCCTACAAAAACCATTGAACAAGAATATGAATACTGGTATAGGTAAAATAATAAAAAATAAAAAAATAAAAAAAAGTGAAATAACAATTTATTTAAACATGAAAAATTATTTTAATCATATATATAAATATGAGAAATTAAATCAAAATAATCTAAACATGTGATATTTGTATCAGAGAATTGAATTATTATTATAATATAAGAGAGTTATGATCATAATTCAGATAATAGTTTTAAATAGTGGGATAAAATAAATATATGTATTTTATTATAGTCGTATTAGAAACTTGAAATGTTCACAGCAATATTAGTTAAGGTATTTCAAGAGAGTATTTCATATAAATACAAAATCAAAGCATCTTTGATTGTTCTATATAAAAAAAATAATGGGAAATAATAAAACCACATAAAATATTCCCACAAACAAGCTCTTATGAATATTTATCAACCCAAAAAAATAAAGAGAAAACCTAATGGTTTATATAGATACCTACTCATAATTATCTAATATTCTCATTTCAAAACACTAATTTCCTATTGAATATGTATCAATATAAAAATAAAACCATTGTATTAACCACATACATGCATAAAATAAAGTAATTTTATAATTTATTTTCCCCACTTGATATAAGCCATGAAGCTCTAAAGGAACATGGTATGATATTTATTAATTGAAATAAATATAGTGTTTAGATCATTCATCCCTAAAAAAACTATGGAACTAGAACATGAATATTGGTATAGGTAAAATGATATAGAATACAAAAAATATGGGGAAATTAAATAATAATAATTGTTCACATGAAATATTATTTATGTGATGTATATAAATCTAAGAAATGAAATGAAATCAATCTACGCATTTTCCAATATAAAATATGCTAACATAGAAACTCTCATAAATCTGTATCATCCCAAGAAATCAATAGCATACCCAGAGGTGTATATAGTCACATAATTATAGTTATCTAATAGTTTCCTTGAAAAATTATTCTTATATATTTCATTTGTATCAATAGAAAAATCAAATCATTTTTTCTAACCACATACATGTATAAAATATAGTAATTGTAAAATGGATTTTTTCCACTTGATAAAAGTCATAAATATGGAAGGGTATCCAATATGTGTTTTTAATTGAAATGAATACACTATTAGGACTATTTATCCATAAAAAAACTATGGAAATTTCACATGAATACTGGTATAAGTAAAATAATAAAGAATAAAAAAATATGGATAAATTAAATCATAATAAATTTCACATGAATTTTTTTTGAGGGATGTATATAAATATGAAAAATGAAATCAAAATAGTCTAATCATGTAAATTTCTTATTTTGGAATTTTTTTATTAGTTTATATGAGAGTTTTGATCATAATTAATTGTATAGTTTTAATGAGTGGGATATAAAAAATATTTTCATTTTACTATAGTGACAATTTAAACTTGAAATGTTGACAAAAATATCTTGGTTTTTATTAAGGTATATTGCTACCTTTAATATGGAAGATGAGTTTATTTAAAAAAATGATTTAATAATGGCTTCTCTAAGGTGTAATTAAACATTTTCATCTTTTTATGGGGTGTTCAACATGAAAAGTAGAGAGCATAATGGTGTACCTTTTATTTCACTTGTTACATGGTATATAAGAGTTTAGGAGACACTTAGGGTTTTGGTGAGTGGAATTGAGGGTTTATCGTAGCCATATTTGAATCTGTATTCATTACCAAAGATTCCAAATTTATGTAATATAGATGACATGAGGTGACACGTGTTAGAAAACAAAAAAGGATCAGCTTTAATTGATATTAAAGGAACCGAATAGGGAAAAATCATCCTCTAAAGGGTTGATAAAATTGGGAATGATTTTGGAGTTCTCATTCTGAATGGTTTAGTCACAAAAGATTTTAGGGATATTATTTTAGTCACTTTATCATATTCATCGATAATATATATGAGGGGAATAATCACTTTTTGTATGGAGGGAAAAGAATTTGGGATCAAAATCTGGGATATGGATGTCTCTTCTTTATTTTTAAATGATTATTCGAGTTAGAATTAGGGTAAATTGGAGAAAAGGGTAGGAAAAATGGGACAGGTGTACATATGTAGAGGGATGAATAAGGGATTAGGAAAGAAGGATATAGTGAGGAAGAGTTGGTGATGCATCAGATAGGATAAGAGGCTAATATAGAGGTAGATATTGGGAGGTGGAGAGATGGAGAGGAGGAGAACAAGGAGGTGGAAACAGGGTGGGGAAGTGGGGATTTAAAAGCAGTGACAGTAGTGAGGCATAATCGGTGGGAAGGAAAATAATAATGGGTATTCTTGAAGGTGATAATTAAGAAATGATGAAGATAATGAAATGGGAGAAGGGTATGGGGTTAAAAATTAAAGCAGGAATATAGTTAATATGGAACTGACATGTGTACATGAAATTACACTCTTTACTAAGATTAAAGATTATCCCTAATTATTTAAATTATATTACATTGTTTCTTATATCAAAATTTGTTCCCATATCTTTTTAAAATTAATAGTAACGATCTCACTTAAATTCATTAATTTTTATTATATTTCTAAAACACATACACACCCCTTTCTTAAAAATACCCATATATAATATTTTATCTCTTTAGATTTCATTCCTTACTTATTTTTTCCCAAAATCATTACAAACTTTCTCTATTTTATCATTATTCCCCTTTCTAACTCCAATCACTTATCTCCTTAAATTCCTTTTCCCAATCCTTATTCTTATTTTCATTTAATATTTTTAAAATATTTACTATATATGTATATATATTGGCAATATATATATATCCTTTAATTAATAATTTTTCATAAATACATATTATATCTATATACACTCTCTATTATATATATATATATATATATTTATAATTTTGTAACAAGAAAAATATACAACCTTTTAAAATAATATATTATTTATTTAGCATGATAAAACTTCATAAGTGGATTTTTTTTGAAAGTGATATATAAGAAAATATAACTGATTTATTATTTATATAATATAAAGTATAAAAATATATCATCATTCCCTATGTATCACACTTAATCAAAATTTTTAAAATTACATTTGAACTCATAAAAAATAATAGATATACCGGGACTTACTCGAAACCAGGGCAACGACATAGGTAGGGGTGTGGGTAAAACCTGAACTCTTACACTAGACACCTCTCAAAAAATTATCTTTCCCGAGAATTAAAACAAAACCAAAAGAAAATGAGAATGGTGGTATAATCAACCAACCCATGAGATAACTATTAAGAGAAATACCAAATCACAAAACATAAATAAAAAATAATCTCTGAGGGAGACTCCTCTCAAAAAGGTACAATGTTATCATCAAATGGAAGACACAATAAGAGGTAAAAAGTTAAATAATTTCACACTGAGCCAAAAAATACCCAAATTAAAACTATAAAAATCAAAAAAAGAATAATATAAACATTTAGTAAACATAATTCATAATATTTTTAACTAATAATTCATAACATGTCATTAAAAATAGTAAACATGCAACTATAAGAAACGTTCCACTAATACTTTTTGAATTTCAAACCCACCAGGTTAGAAAAATTCAAATTAAAACTCCTTTTTAAATCATTTTTCATAAAATTCTCATCAAACTATCCATTGAATCAAATATTCGTAAAATTATTTTAAAAAATACACTTTTAAAATAAATATAGGATTTTTTCTTCTAAAGTAACTACTATAATTTATTTAAGAAAACTGATTATTAGGGAAAAAATTTCTAACACATTTTTTCCCAATCATGGAGGAACATTTCAAAGATAACATGATATATTTTTCTTTCCAAAAAAATTCATTAAAATTTAAATCCAATAAAATTGGTTAGTAAAATAACCAATTTATTTTATCATGCATCAGGATAATTAAATCATCCACCACCTATGAAATTTAAAGCTTAAAATTATTGATGTTAATAATATTTATGACCAAGAAATGTAAGTCATTTTAAGATTGATGTCTGAAATACCATATTTTATATTATTTTCTCAATAAAATACATATATTGAAAAGTCACATGATTTATTCAAATTATTGATATTCAAATAAAAATACTCTACCATTCTCTTTACCAAGTTACTGTCCATACATTTAAGTTAAAAATTATAGAATTCAAATTTTACATGTGACATATATCATAAAAAAATATAATGTTGGAAAAATCTACTTTACATTCCATTAAAATTTTATAAGTTTGTTAACAAAACATTAATGTCTAGGAACATTCTCATGGAAAGATACAATGGATTTAGTGTTCTAATTTCCATTTACCATAGGTACATTACGTTACTTTAAAGAGTTTAAAATTAACTCCAAATATCATTAGTCAACCAACATAGGAATTGAAATAAAAATAATCATAGATTCCACAAACATATAAGTCAAAATAACTCATACATCACTCCAAGATATTGTCTTTTTTGGGTAGAAATGACTCACCCAAATAGTTTTAAAACATTCCATGAAAAATAACATGCCATGATGAGAGAGGTGTCCCCTATGTTCATATTATTGAGTCCATAATACACATTACCAATATTAGATAAATACCTTTCGAGAATATAATCAGACAAGACCACAACCATATCATAATAATACCACTTTTACAACCCATAACATACAATAATTTAATTCATATTACATAGAGAAATTAATTTAATAATAGTCAGAAAATAAATTAAGGGAAACATAAAACATCCCCTTTCTATGAATTGGGGCCTATATTACCTAAAACAAGTGAATAATATATTGATTAAAAAAAAGGGATACATAAAATTATCCCATCCACTAGACCAAATAAGGGCCTGAGAGAGGAGTAAGATAACATACATAAATGGTAACCTCTCCCCCCAAACCAAATTATCTATATTGAGCATGTGGAGAGTGAGAATATCAACCCCCTCTCCCAAAATAAATAAGGACCTAAAGAGAGAGAATGAACTTACCATATATAAGTGAAATTTTGGTGTGGATTGGATACTAAAAGTTTGAGTGGTAAAAATAATATTGGTTCAAGGATTCAAAATGTGGGTTTCAATAAAGTGAATTAGGAGGTTTCTATACACTCATTCTAAATGTTGGGAATAAAATAATGATGATAATCTTGGTTATTTACTTTATGGGGATAATGATCGATAGCCTTCATGCTCAAAAAGAAAATTTAAAAGTCTCAAATCATATCAAGAGAAGAGATTAGAAATACCATAATGGAAGGAAGACATCACCGGTAAAAAATCCAACCTTTAAGGTTGAATAAAGAAACTAATCCAAGAAACTAATATTAGAACATCCCAAAAAAAAAACCAATATCCTCATAAACCCTATGGAATAACAACAATTATTATTGTTTTATTCTAAAAATCATCACCATATCTAAAGAAACCTAATTATTTCTTTAATCATGATTCAAACCAAATGCTATTACTACCTACTCCGACAAAATCATTATCCTATGATTTGTGACAGAGCCCTCAGAATTGTGTAGATTTTTGTGCTGAAACTATCAGTGTCCTCCTTTAAGTGTCTTCATAATATACCTATATTATTTGAAAAATTTCTTACACATATTTCTAACACTAATGTGAACCTAGATTCTATCCCACATAATAAAAAACATCATGAAATCCTAGCTATGGGAAAAATAATTTATGGTTAATTAATTAATTTTTTTAACCTATTTTCCATTGTTTACCCAATTAAAACATAGGCACATACAATAATTATGCATGATCCTTTCATAGGTATTTACCATATAAGAAACATTACTTATCTTAGCATGTTCATTAAACTTTAAGGTCCTTGTGTATAGTCATAGGAGTGACTAAAATACCATTTCCTAACTAGTCTCCCTTATTGAAAATATATACTAAGCCTAACTAATATTGTTTCCCTACTAACCCATGCATCGTCACTAGTGTCTAACTTCAAACTCTATCCTATATCTCAACCATTAGACTTTGATACCCCTATTTTATGACCCTCCTTCCAAATTTACCTCACCTAGGTTTATAATGAAGTAAGTGAGATAATAATGATGAATATTTTCCCCAATAGGCCATGGGTTAGAGAATAGCATTGAGTGTATGAAAATCACACATATGGGAGACATTACCCTCTATAAAGATTTATGGAATAAGAGATAAGTTTAGAATGATCACCAAACAAATCCTGCTCATAATAGAAAATGAATCATACCCAATATGATACATGATGATCCTAGTACATTAATGTAATAAAATATAAAACAAATACAACTGATATAAAAACAATATACATTCTTTGGTTAAAACCATGAACACTGATAACTCCGATAACTACTTAACAATTCCTCCAAGATAGTAATGTCTGACCTGATCACCAACTATCCCTTTATGACTTGAAAAATAGTTTATACACACATAGTGTGATTATAACATGTATACTCAGTATGATCCTCCCTAAAACCTCTTGTAAAAAAATGTTAAAGAAGCATACTAAAACCTAACGAGTAAATAAAGGAATTTAAATCATCACATAAACATGATAATAATACTTTACCTTCATCACTATGGATCACTCACTAAATAATGCATATAATTAATCATATAATAACCAATATATATCAATAATGTACTTCGCTATAACATCCCTACTAGTTTTTCACTCTTCCAAAGTGTCTCATGTCCTAATCCATCTATCTAGGAATATATAACATATCAATCACTCCATACATCACATCATATTAACATCTCATCCAAATATTTATATAGTTACTGAGTAGTTTCTAGGATCCAACACAACCTATATGTCATGTATTATACCTCAATATATCACATCCCACACACGTCATACCTATAATAACACTTAAGTTACTATATCTGGAGATGTGTGTGTGTGAACTAACCAAAATCTATGTTATTCCCATACACATACATATAGGGAATGATAACCACTGTGCATACATGTAACGAAATGACCCAAGATTCCAACCTGACCAGCACACAAGCTGACCTTCTACTAACCCATGTAGAATACCTGACCCCCCGAGGATAATGACAATCATGAAGGATATCAATCATAATCATTGGGGATGGTTTTGAACCAAAAAACCCAATCATAAACATCTAAACAAGGAATAAAAAAGAGAAAAATAATAAATTCCAATAATGTCATTTACAAAAAATATCCATTCAATACAAGATTAAAAAACTAAAAACTAAAAACATAAGTAAAAAAAATTGGAGTCTGAAAAGGTTGAAACATAACATGAGCCAACTAGTTCCATGAAAGTGAAAGACCAAACACTATCTCAATGTGACTGTCACTTCACCACAACAATCACAAAAAACCATTTGCCTCCCAAGGAATATATAAGTGGATAAATATTTAGATCCAATACCTGAATAAAACTATATAATACATGAAGAATATATACCCACAAACATGGGTATGCATGGTGTGACCCAAATACCAATAGGATACCACCATGAGTATGTTTCATTACTTTTATAAAAGAAACCAAAAATAATAGTTTCTAATTTATATAAAAAAATAATTTTTCATTTCCTTTTTATTTAAAATATCACTTTTGGAAATAAACCCACCCATGGTTTTATAAAATTTAAAAAGAATTTTTATAAAGACTTAAACATTGAAAACAAAATTTTCACCTTTTTCCTTCAATTTTTTAACACAAACAACTTAAATGTATTCAAGAAAACAAGGATAACTATAATAAAAACCTAACATCATAAATTCATAATTAAATCCAATAAATAGTTGAAAAAATAATAGACAATATCGAGAGTAAAGCAAAAGAGGATCAATACATCAAAGAAAGTCCATCTAATAAATAAACAACACACATTATAATAAATAATTAAAGGCATATGATATGATACATATCATGATGAAAAATCTTAGGGACTAATGGGAGAAGTATAAGACACACAAAGGTGGACCTAACACTAGAAATTTATTGGTAACACATACCATCAACAGAATTACTCTAATATAGTCTCATCAGTGACACCACACTAGATATGTGTTATATACAACTATGGGCGACTATCCAGTGTGTAATATAAACTAATATATCAACATCCCATGACTTACCAAATTATATACTAGGGTTACTTATATAATAACTAAAGAAGATGATCCACTTTAAATTAAATATCTTTCCATGACAATAAAAAATCCCAAAGTTTAACACCATAATCAAATCCTTCCCACCTCTCAAATTTCCCTTAGAAAGAGACCCAACCCATAAGAACATCATGAATGAAATAACAAACATCCATAAAATGGATAAAAATAAACATCATCAATAAACAAAATGGGGCTCAAAAATGGAACAATTAATAATCAAACAAACATCACATCACAAAGTGCCAACCGATCCTTTCACTTATCACTTCTAATATATATACATTTTGAAATAAATTTTTAAAATTATTTGTAATCGAAACAAAACACCAAGTGAAATAAAAATCAACAATAACTATCAACACAAAAACCCAAATGAATATCCATTTCATTTCACAAGACAACACCACCTCTTTTTAAATCACAAAAAACCCTCAAAAAACGGAAAACTACATTTAAAATCAAATTTGGATTAAAACCCAATGAACGTGTATTTTTATTATATAAAACTATCATTGGAATTTTATCAAACATATATAATGAATAAAATAACAATTTATATATAATTTTCATTTAACTATAAAATTCTACCCATTAATCCACATGAAACCCATTAGAATTTAATGAAAACTTTGATAATTCAAACCTAGAAACACCATAATTATCTAGATTAAAAGTGAATTTAGGAAGATAAGAATCCATGGAACTCTTAAATACAATATAATGAAATTAAAACAACTACATCTTGTAGTGAGATTAGATGTCCGTTAAATAAAACCACCAGTTAAGGTCTCAAAAGAGGGCTCATAACCCCTATAAAGAAACAAAACTATTTTAGGAAAACCCTTGGTAAGGAAATTAACATACTTAGACACTAAGATCATAGATAATACAAAAAAGTTAGGAAAAACCAAATGGAATGGTAAGGGAACCCTAACCATTAAATTTGGTTGAAGAATCACCAACAGAGAACTTATAAATCTACTTAGAGGGGATTTAGAGAGGGAGATAACCCCATGAAAGTACCCTAGGTAATGGGAGAATAAATGAGGAATCCAAGGAAGGAAAATAAAATTAAAAATGACCCAAAAGAAAAAAATACCCCTGTTCGAGTGGGTTTCATGGTTTACCCACAAAATTTACTAAACTTTGTGGTAACAGTGCATACTGTCTCTCTAAAAGGGCACATGAGATATACGTATAGGTTATATGGTTATTTTAACTAGGCACTGTAAATTTTTTACCTTGAAAAAGTCCCCAAAATATCACCATTTTTAGAATAAAACACCTTTAAATCGAGGGGGCAATCCCTGAAAAAAATACCCACCCATAAAAGTGACATTGGGATATTACAAACTCCTCACCATGCCACTTTCTTTCCCCAAAAGTCTATGAAAACTTACCACAAGTGGTAATTCCATGACTAACTTGCCTCTAATGAGTAATTTACTACTAGAATACTCCTCAAACCTTGAAATGAAGAACATAGGGAATGAAAAACCCATTAATTGGGATAAAAACTACTAAAAGGTTTAGAATTCACCAATAGAAAATGTACTAGGAGTATTAAGAGGAAGAAACCTCACTAAACTAAACTAAAGAGACAAAAAATATGACATGAGGATACCCACTCCTATGATATTATTTTGAATTAGGATTATCAATATATTCAAAACTTCTCCTAAGCACCTCCTAAATTCCATATCACAGGAAAAACATGAAAACCACATCCAAAACATCTAAGGTCCCTAGAGACATACAATATCACATACAAACCAAAGGTATCCCAAAGGATCACTCCATAAGAACAGATAAAACATATGGAGACCTAGAAAAGGTCTCCCCACCATTTATAATTTATCTATAACGGTGAAACATTATATAGACACTACAAAATGGAATATCATAAGCAAAGAGACGTGATTCTACTAATCATGACAAACAACTCAAAGAACCGAAAGAAAAAAAATACTTGAGAACAACCAAAAGGTTACTAGAACCGATCACTAATAAATGTCCCTCCAAGAAAAAGTGGGACATCCCAAATTTCACACACATCAACATGGAATGAAATGGTTATAAACTTGTTTCATGAAACTACAAAGAGGTTAACTCAGGGATAAAATCACCAAATGATCAATCATGGTGATCCTGAATAATATCTTTACTTGGTAGCTCTCATTATCTACCCAAAATCTAATATCTCATCCTTATTATAATAAACCTCTCCCAAGACATCCTCATGTCATTAATTAAAAAAATATCAACACATGGTTCACACCATTCATAAAATAAAATAAGCATCCAAAATTAACGAGACATGAAAATCTCAAAAGATATGAAAATTGCGTCAAAATCCCCTTTCATCAATTATACCTTTAAGAAATAGGTATAAAAAAGTTATCATAAGTCCCAAACCAAAAATAAAAAATTTCAAAAGAGAATATTCACCAAAAAACACTCATCTTCTAACTCTCCAAAGGAATAGACAACATAGACCATTGAAAAAATTCAATCTATGTCTGATAATTTTTTATGATGCCTGAATATCTCAAAAAACCTCTAAATATGACCAAAAAATCCACAGAAATAGAATATATTCAAAGATGACAGTCATGAGCACTTAACATGTCATGAATTCCTACACTAGAAATAAACTAACAACATATTATTTAATAAAATAAGAATGGTAGGATGAGAATACGACTTCCCATATTTATCACTTTCCTATTTCTCATTATCACTAGCTGGATCATAATTACAAGTTATAACTTAGGGTAGACCATCTCATCCCACAAGTTTCCATGCTAATATTGCCCCGATGATGATGGCCTTATAAAATGATTCCATATAGGCAGTCAAACTAGATTACAATACTGATTAATATAGATCTGGATGAAGGTACATAGAAGAGAACCGTGCCTTATTTAAATCTTTAGTATTAAATAATGGAGAAAAGGGTACCAAGCCAGCAAAATGTTCAACATAGTCTTTCACTGACTGATCACCCATGATAATACCCAAAAAATTAATCACTTTATCAAATATTAATTCTTAATGATAAAATAATTAAATAAAGGAAGCCTTAAAATATCCCCAATATAGAAATTGAATGAATGTTCATGAACAATAAGCTTCCACCACTCCAAAACCAATCCATTGAACAATGGAATGATGAATCTCACTTTAGAGGTTTCAGTAGTTTATAGTAAGTTAGAAATATCTTCAACCATGGCTAGCCACTCAATCACCACATGGGATCCTTGATCAACATAGAAGACTATAAGATACCATTTTATAATCTCTCATTCATGATCCATGATTTAATAAGAAAATGGAACTATAACTCCATTATGGTTAGAGAGGAGTTAGAGATTAGAAGGAAAACTCTCAGATCACTAGGACAACTAGTTGAGGAATTCCCATTATAAACTTCCAATTATTTATTATATATTTCATTATAATACATCACAAAATAAATAACTCAATCATTTTTTTAAATTTCAACATAAATAGAATAACAAAAAAAAAAAAAATACAAACAACATCAAAATTCCACAAAATGGAAAAAATATTGAAGAAAAAAAATCAAGGTCACAAACACGCATTCAAAATTTTACCAAAAATATTTGAAAACATTTAAAACCACATACTCAAATTATTTTGAAACTAACACAACCCTAAAATCACTTTATTTACTCAAACTACTTGTAACAAGGTTCTTATATTTTCTTAATAGTACCTCAACTCCCCAAAAACATGGGTTTTCAAGAAATCCTAACTACTAAGTCATAAAAAATTGATTTTAAAACATGGTTAGAAAAACTTCACTCTACAATAAATTCCAATCATATAACTATAAACAAACACCATTAACCCATGAAGAAGCAAAAAAAATGTGAAAATGAAAAAACATCCAGACTTTATACACTGAACATGGTTTGTATGCATGGTTTGTTAGACCATACACCAACTATGCGAGCACCATTAAATTTTATCCTGAATTTTCTGCATGACCTGTGCATAATTTGATAAACTGTGCGCTTTAACTGCATTCTCTCTAAAAAAATTCCAATTTATATATGAAATGATGAATTTCTTGAGATATCTCCTAAAATATCTCTAAAAATCAGAGTAATAGTAAACCACAAAAAAAAATCTAAAAAATAATAAATTAAAAAACCAGAATGGAAAAATAAAACAACCGAACACCCATGGAAACTCAAGATATCATATAAAGAAAAGCTGTCCAAGTACTTCCCTAGACCTACCACCTAATTATCGATGGTTAAATCTCCTTTGTATCACTAACACCTAAATAACAAGATAGTGAATATCAAAACCTATTCCCCTTTTTGAGAAACCTAGGATCTAATAAATTTTTTAATAAAACATCCCAAAACACTAACTAGACCAGAACTCGAGCTAACTAACAACTAATTGGAGGTGAATCACTGACCCCTAGGCTAGAGACAAGAATCAAGGGTATCATATATTACCATTGGTGATAATTTCACCCTAAAAAAAGAAACATAAACATCCAAACAAGGTATAAAAATAGAAAAAATAATAAATTCCAACAAATTAATTCACAAAAAATAACAATTTAATACAATATTAAACAAATACAAACTAAAATATAAAAGAAATAAAGGAGGTCAAAGAGGTTAAAATATAACATGAGCTAATCAGTTACATGAAACTAAATGAACAACCACTATATCTATCTAACTCTAAAATCACCACCATTATCCTAAAAAACCATTAGCTTCCTATGGAAGATGGAACCAAATGAAACTTGAGAGCTAATACTTAAAGAAACCCTCATACGACTTGCATAATACATACCCATCGATGTGAGTATATAGGGTGTGAGATAAAGGTACACATGATACCACCATGAGTTCTTTTCATTCCTTTTATAAAAGAAACAAAAAATTATAGATTTGGAAATAATATAAACAAATCGGTTTCATTTAATTTTTATTTAAATAATATCTTTTGGAAATAAATACAATAATGGTATAAAACCATTTCAAAGGAATTTTTATAAAGTATAAAAGTTTGAAAAATATTTCCCCCTTTCTATTTTACAATATTTAACACACCCAACTCGAATGTAATCTTTGGAAATAAGGGTAAATATAATGAAAATTTAACCATAGATATTCATAAATAAATCTAATAAATAGATGCAACAATAATAATCAATATTGAGACTAAACTATAAGAGGATTAATACATCCAATAAATTCTATCAAAGAAATAAGAAATAAACATGTCAATAAATAATGAATGACATAACATATGAAAAATATCACGAGGCAACACCTTAGGGACTAATAGGACATGTAAAATACATGAAACGGTGGAACTACTATCGACATGTTAATAGTCACACATACAACCAATCAAATCACTCTCAAATTGTCTCATTAGTGATACCCCACTACCTAGGTATTACATACAACTAGGGAGGACTATCCAGTGCATAATCTCAACTATCATACCAACATACCTTGACCTCCCACTTAGTATATTAGGGTTTCTCAAGTAATAAGTAATGGATGTGAGACAATTTTAAAGAAAATGTAATCCCTTAAAAAATAATAAATCCCAAAGGCCAATGCCATAATCAAATCCTTCCCAAGTCTGAAATTTACCTCAGAATGATCCCAAACCCATAAACAAATCACAAACATCTATCACATGGATACACATAAACATCATCAAAAAACACACTGGGGATCAAAAGGGGACATCAAAATCAAACAAACATCACATCACAAAGTTCCAATCAGGCCTTTTACTTATTACTTATAATATATATACATTTTGAAATCACTTTTTAAAATGATTTGGAATCTACACACCAATCCAAGGGAATTAATATTCAAAACTAATCATAACTAAAAAAACCAGTGGAATCTCTATTTCATTTCACATGACAATACCATCCCTTTTTAAATCATGGAAACCCCTTAAAAAAAGTGAAACCCAATTTTAAAATCACACTTGGATTAAAACCCAATGAACAAGTATTTTTCTTATATACAAAAATCCTTGAGATTTTATTAAAAATTTAGAATTCATAAAATTTAAATTTACATAAAACTTAAATTTAAATATAAAACTACACCCATTAAGAAATAGGAAAACCATGTAAATTTTTCCATGAACCCCTCCCTCAAATGGTACCACAATGAGTCACGAGAGATAATGACCCCTTCAGTCTTGTCACCAGTAGGCCATAGGTTGTTGACTAGAATCAAGGGTATAAAAATATCATGTATGGGAGGAATTAACCTCTATAATATAAATAGGATCAAGAGATAAGATGATATAGCCTAAATCAACTCTATGACATATATATAACCAAAAACCATCCCACAATTCATGTGTAAATAAAAATGATACAGATAAAATGTATCCAATGTAAATTCCCAAAAAATAAAAATTAGAGCAGCGACACAAAAACTATCCAAGGGTAACGTAAAGTCCAGAATGGCCCATGAATTACTCTTGGAATCCTGATATTGTTTTTATATATGTTGGGTGAACATACAAGTATACTCATTAGGAAAACCAAATACTCTCATGCACATGTGAAAATAGAAAACTAATGCACCTGTGTAAAAGTAGTAGAACAAAAAAAAACCTAATAAGGTACACTAACCAAAAACCCAACCTCATATAGGTTCAATCACTAAGTAACACGTATAAAAATATAATATAATATAAATAATATCAATGATAGGGTATCCTGCACCACTTTACCCCTGATTTTCCACTCTCACACCCCAACGTCATACATCTTGGAACTCCAACCCCTTCGAAATAACATCAAATCACATCACATAACATCCTACCCACACACACATGGTCCATCAAAACACACCATATCCTACCCACACATAACTGGACCATCACATATCATCACATAACAACTTGAAAGTGACAGTTTTGACTTCTATCCATCACTTCCCATGCATATCCTTCTCATCTCCCAGAAGAGGGAGCATGGAAGAGTGAGTATCTATCCATCAATCCCAACACCAAGATGTTGGAAATAATACCCCCATGGGACTATGTGGGTGTCGATACATAGTTCTCAACTAGGGTGGGGTGTGTATATAAATTACAAGAACATACATGGTATATACATATAGATAAATAGCACACAAGCCCCATATCTAGGTTCACAACCAAGGTATAAAACATTTCATAGAATACTCCATTTTTTATATATAATCTAAATGCACAACACCAAAATAAAAACACAATACATAGTTCATATTTCAATCTTTTATTATCATTAATCCATTTTCCAGATTCTCCATTACTAACCCAATCCTGTAAAAATTCTATTTTTCTTAGAACATAACAAGAAGCACAATATTTATTCCTTAAACATGCCCAATATTATTATTCATTTCACCATCCATTAATAATTAGGAAACTAACACAACATAACACACAATAAGAATAACACAAAAAACCCCAACATCCACATCTAGTTCCACTTTCCATCATATCCCCATTGCATAAACACATCAAAACTCCTATCATAGCCTCTTTGCACCACCACAACATAACAACCATTACAAACACACTTCACAACCATATCTCATCCAATTCCCCCACAAAAATTACATCACATACCACAACACATTTTTTTCAGATTTAGTAATGGGACTTTTATTCAATTTCAATTTGTTAATTAAGGTTTTTAACATACAAACCATTATATTCTGAAGCATCCATTCCATTAATTGAATTTCATAGTTATCCAATTATTTAAGATGAAACTAAAAAATCACAATAATAGAGTTTTCAAAAAGAAATTGATATAGAATAATCGATCCAACAATAAACATAAAATTATTAATAAATTATTCCCATAAAAACATAATATCAAATCAAATAAAAAAATATGTAAGATAATACTTCATATTCCCTCATCCCTTTAAATTCCATTTAAAACAATTAATTATCTTTGTCAATCCAGATGCAACTATGATCTTAAGAGATTAAAATTATAAACCTATCCCTCATGATACACATAAGAAGAAATGAAGGAAAACCCTACTTAGAAAAATAATATTTTCCTAACTTGCTGGACTAGAATGGGGGGTGCACATACATGAGGAATATTCTTCTGGGGATACAGAAAATAAATATAACAACCCATTATATGACTTCTAAGGAAGAAGTATTTGGAGAATATCTTATCAATATAATGTAATCCCGAAGGAAAGAATGAAGGGTATCTTCATTAGAATGAATAGATCTAATACTAGGGGGATTGTGTACAATTTTAACAGACCATTAAAGGTAGATCCCATCAATCTACGCATTTTATGCATTTAAAAGGTCTCTAGACTTTTTATAAATTAATGATATGATTAATATCCTTTTAAATGACTTTTAAACCCTTAATTAAATCATTTAAACCCATTTTTCATCATAAAATAAGTTATAATGGCAATTTTATAATTTTATTGAAAAAATGGAAAATTTTAGAAAAATGGAAAACTATTGAAATGTCTCACTATTATAAATGTATCACTGTTGAAAATGTTTCACCATTGTAAATTTCTCACCATTGTAAATTTCTCACCATTGGAAATGTCTCACCATTGGAAATGTCTCACCATTGAAAATGTCTCACTGTTGGAATGTCTCACCATTGGAGATGTGGAAAAAATAAAAAACTATTGAAATTTATCACCATTGGAATGTATCACTATTATAATTATAAAAATTTAGAAAAATATTGGAATGTCTAACTATTGGAATGTCTCACCATTAGAGAATTGGAAAAATGAAAAACTGTTGAAATGTATCACTATTTGATGTCTCATAATTGGAGATATTGAAAAAAATGGAAAACTATTGAAATTTCTCATCATTGGAATGTCTCACTATTAGATATGTGAAAAAATAGAAAACTATCGAAATGTATTACTATTGTAATTTATCATCATTGGAATTTTGGGAATTTGTAAAACTGTTGGAATGTCACACCATTGGAATGTATCATCGTTAGAGATGTGGAAAAATGAAAAAAAACTAAAATGTCTCACCATTAGAATTTATCACCATTAGAGATGTATAAAAATGGAAAACTATTGAAGTTTCTCACCAATAGTATATCTCACATGTCCCTAAAATACCCTAGAATTCCCCTCATACACCTCAATTATCAGTTTTTTTTTGTAAAGAAATGGTTCAGATAGTTCGGGGCGTTACACCAAATACCTATCAAACTATTATCGCCCTAATGAATTCAAAACCAATATAGAATGAATAAGATATTGGGTCTAAACAACCATCCCATGAGATACCTCTCACGGATATCATTATTCTTGAAATACTACAATCAAATAAACCTACTATCCCAAACACCAACAACAACTGAAAAAAACAAACTTCCCCAAACATAGGAATTATGGAATTCCATTCTCTAGGTCAAGATATTATCTACTCTGTGAGGAACTGAATCACCTTAATGGTTTAATCATATCATAGTATAATGTGTCTTAATTAGGAATTAGGTCTTATCTTTTTATCATGTAGGAACATTATCACACATCACACACTACATCAAGGGGAAAATGACATATCTCATAAAACACCAAGGTTTGAACAATATACCAAAAAGAAAACAAACAAGGGAAAAATTAAAACAAATTCAGGTACTGGAATCACATATGTGTCTCACCATGCCAAGTAATCTCCTCCAGGGAACCATACCTCCATAAAACACTAACCAGGGGAATGTTTCATCCTCATGGTACCTTCTCTCAACGGTCTTGGATCTCCACTGGATGCTCCATGAAGGTTGAGTCTTCCTTGATATCCAACTATCCCTATTCAATGATGTTGGTGTCATTAGGAAGACATCAATGGATCTGAGATATGTGGAAGATATCATAGATCTGGTCCATTCTAGGAAGAAGTTTATATCGGTAATCCACCTCATCAATATGTGATTAGGGGAGATGCACTAGGACTACATTATTTTCGCCCTCCGTAGGGGGGTCCGCGTTTGTTTTTGCTTTTGTTTTTGTTTTGCTGTTTTTGGTGTTATGTATGGGGTTTCTTGGGATTAATAAAAAAATCGTATTTTTGGTGGTGGATGATCCTTTTCTTTTTTCATCCTATCTTGAACCAACCAAACCTTCTCTGTCATGCTCTAGACCACATCGAGTCTAATAACTGTTGCATCCCCAACCTCCGTTTAGCATAGTGAATTATGATAAGGCCTCCTGTAAAAAGAATCAAATGAAAAAATTACAATGGAATATTGATAAATATTATTATAAGTGAACTCAACTAAGGGAAGGTGTTATGCCCATGAACCATCAAAGTCCAAGACACAATCCCACCTATTCCATCTACCTATCTCTCTAAGGGTGTAAAGCATTGATGAGGTGAAAATAAGTTCCAAAAGAATACTGAAATACCCTCTATAATCATGAGGTATAATTTACATCTTGATATAATAAAATATATCTTGTAACTCCATGTAGCTGCACAACATCCTCCACATATATTATTTTCCAAAACATCCACTATTCTTAACTCCTTTATTGTTTGGAAGTGAGATGATTTTGTTAAATGATCATCAATAACTTAGATAGAATCACAACCTCACTAATATATGGGTAAACCTGTAATGTAATGCATTTATTTTTCATCCCACTTCCACTTGGGAACAACCAAGGGATGGAATAAACCTCTAGGGACATGATTCTCAACCTTTACTTGTTGGAAAAACAGACACCGAGTCACAAACTCTTCCACTACCCATTTCATTATGGTCCTACCAAACTATGTCCTCAAGACATGGTACATCTTGTAAAATCCTAGGTGTAACTCAAAAGGTGAGATATGAAACTCATGAAGGAATCCCTCATACATCCGTATCAGAACAAATGACCTCCCATGAAACAACATCTGATTCTGACCATCCTCTAACCACCCCTCTGGAGCATCACAATGGCCAACATGATCATGTAAAACCTCTACGAATGAGTGTCCCCATCAATAATCCACATGCTATATTAGATAATATTGAACTTTCATCTAAAATTAATAGCCTCTAACACTATCCACCATTGAATTTAAGTAAAGGGATGCCAAATCCTCTTTCTCTCTCAAAGAATTCACAGACTCCCGAACAACATCCTTCTGTGACTTTCTACTCAAAGAATCACCCACAACATTCCCATTTACTAAGGTACAAGAGATATCAAAATAATAGTCTTAAAGACACTCCATCCACCTTCCCTTTTGAATATTTAGGTCACACTAATATAAGATATACCTCAAAATCTTGTGATCTGTGAAGAACAGAAAGCACTACCCAATGAGCTAATGTCACTACAACATTAGTGAAAAAACAACTTCTTATAGCTATAGATCATGGGTGGCATAGTTATTTTTATGAGGGTGTAACTACCTAGACCCATAAGAGATCACTACCTATTTATGCATCAAGATTTACCCTAAGCCCGTACAAGATGCACCACAAAAATTCTCAAATAGAACATCCTCCTCTAATAGCTGAAGTATCAAAGAACTAAATAACTTATCTTTCAGGAAAACAAATCCTTCCTAGAATTGATTGGTCTACAAAAATAATGGTCCTTCCTGGTTAATGATGTCAATGTGAATGTAGCTCAATATAAATTAGGCAAAAACCTCTTATGATAGCTTATGAGACCAAGGAAGCTACAAAACTCTGCCAAATTCTTGGGTACATCCCAAGAAACAACTACCTTGAAATTTTATGGTTACACTGACAAAAATTTCTAAGAAACCACATTTCCTAGGAAATTCATATCTTGTTTACAAAACTTTCACTTGGATAAATTTACATAGAGATGGTGGTGATGAAGAACCTGAAAAATAGTTATGATATGTTTAACATGATTCTTCTATGACCCTGAGTATATTAGTATGTCATCAAGTAAGACAAAAAAAAACTGATCTTGAAACTCATAGATCAAGGAGTTCATAATCCCCATGAACACGACTGGCATATTTTTAACACCAAATGGAATGACCAAGAAATCAAAGTGTCCATACCTATATCTAAAGACAGACTTCTGGACATCACTATCCTTCACCCTTAATTGGTGAAATCTAGATTGTAGATCGATATTGTATAACCTACTAGATCCCCTCAACTGGTCGAAAAGATCACCAATCTTTGTAAGAGGATAGAGATTCTTGATTTTCACTTGGTCCAACCTTTATTAGTGTATGCAAAAACTTAGACTACCATCTACCTTCGTAGTGAATAACATTGGGGAACCCCACTAGGGAATAATAAGTTGGATGAGACCCCTCTAAATCAGATAATCTATCTTAACCCTCAATTCCCATAACTCCAAATATGCCATTCGGTAGGGAGACATCAAAATATGAGAAGCACCATGATGCATGTCTATCCCAAACTCAACATCGTGTTGAGTGGGTAATATAACAACCACCTCAGGGAAAACATTTCGAAATTCCTTGAAAAAATTGGGAGCCTCCTCTGTCCCTATATCTACTGATTCTGTAGAAAACTCAACCACCAAATAATAAAGGGGTTCCAAATGCTGACTGCCCACCTGAAAACCCCTATCACCAACGAAAACCACACACCATAAATCTACATTTGAGAACTAGACTCTATTATAGAAGCATTCAATTACAACATGAATAGAATACAACAAGTCCGTGCTAAGGATGACATCATATAGATGCATCTAAATTAATATAAGGTCTACACAAGACTAATGCTGCCTTATCATCAGTGCACATCTCTCACACACATTAAACAATATGGTTTAGTCTCTGATTGGCATAATCAACATTAGGGTCATGAAAATCCTCTCTATGTCTTGACCTAGAGCATAGAATAGAGAGGATAAAAAAAGGAGTGTGAAGCTCCTGAATCAAAAACGTAACAAATAATGGCATATGATAAACTGAGCATACCTCGAATGATATCTATCCCCTCTGGTGCTATTACCCCAATTTCCGGAAACTATCCATGCCCAAGTACTCTACCCTCTGCTGATGGAATCCACCATGACCATGCTCAGGTCAAGGTCCCTAAGGATGAGGTACTTCCTATTGTCGGCCTCTACCTTCCCCATATGCTCTGAATGAAGCATAATCCTACTACCTCTATAGGTGGAACAACCTCACTGGTAACTACTACTGAGGCTGATGTTGAACTTGGAAACCTCTACCAAGATGGTCTCGATCAGCCACTGGGAACTGATCATGACGATGTAAGAAAACCCCATATAAAAAAAACTATTCTAAATTCCCTAGGATGAGTACAAAATCCACTAGACCCAGGTGACCAAAAAAGGTAAGCTGTTGAGGTCAACTCCCAGCTAGTCAAAACCTTGAAGGCCTTGGAGCCTGAGACCTACCCCTGAAAACTCTACCTCTCGAGGAACCCTGCAGGTTCCCCTCTCACTATAAACCTCCTCACAAGTGCATTATCTCTATCACATATTCCTTATTTTGAACCTCTAGATACATTGGAAATGTAAAAGAATTAACTGCATACTGGATCAAAGGATAGAGTGCCTCCTCAAGATGCCTCGCTTGGGACTCCTCGTATGGGAAAAGATTGGGGAAAAGTGTAGATGTTCCTTGATCTTTATTCCAAGATCCCATACAAAAATTCTTCCTTACTAAAGGTAGAGTAACTCATTCCTCTTCACAGCCTCATGGTTGATGAAAGGAACTCCGCATGAAACTCTTTCTGGAAGTCGGTCCATGAAACATCTACCTTCTTCTGCTTACCAAGGTACAATGTCTACTAATGATGAGAAAATACTCACATATGATAAACTACTAAGGGGAACCAATAATCCATCGAGGCTCGGATATAACTAAAATTTATCTCTAGACCTTCTAGCTATCCCTTTATCACCACATAAAAAATGTTGCCCTTATGCTTTCCCAAAGACTTCTACTGAAAATATCACAATGTCCTCTACCACTGTTCATCGTCCTCAACTGGATCAATCCTCCAGCTACCTATTGAACCTAAAATTTCTAATACACATGAGGATGAAGATTAGGAGACATAACTAAAAGATAAAAAATGATTTACTAAGCTCGGTAGTGTGAATTTTCATTATGACATATTTTAATTAACTATAATCCAATTTATTCATTTTATCTATTTTAACTTTCCACAAATAAAAAAATTCAAAAATGAACACAAGTCATCATGATGAATGTATATCTCCTAGGTCTCTACCTTTTAAGAAGCCCCATGTAACTTGGTCATTCAATAATCTTGGAGGCCATGCAATGGATTATGGGGGCCCCTGAAATTCTATCTCATAGCTGGTCTCCCTGGCCTATGTCATGCACCAAGGTAAACTGAAACTATTTCTATACCAACCCATGAATCCCTCACTATTACTAACTACGAATTCCATCCTATCTCTCAAACATATCCTCTAATACCACCATGTTGGGATGAACTCCCTCCAAAGGTACCACAATGAGGGAAGAGAGATAATGATCCCCGAGTCTCGCCTCCAGTAGGCCCTGGGTTGGTGACTAGTACTGAGGGTATAAAAATATAACGTATAGGAGGCATTAATCTCTATAATATAAATAGGATTGGTATATAAGGTGAACCAACCACAATAAACTCCATGACATATATATAGGAAAACAAAAAACCATCCAATAATTCATGTGTAAATAAAACTGATACAGATAAAAAGTATCCAAAGTGAATACCCAAAAATAAAAACTAGAGCAACGACACAACAACTATCCAAGGGTATGGTATAGTAAAGTCTAGAAAAACATGTTAAGTCCTCCTAAAGTTCTGGAAATAGTTTTATGTACAAAGGGTGAGTATACATGTATACTCAAGAGGAAAACCAAAATCTCTCAGGCACATGTGAAAAGAGAAAACCAATGCACCCTGTGAAAGTAGTAGAACCAAAAATCACCAAAGCAGTTATACTAACAAAAAACCCCAAACTCACCTAGAATAACTCAACAAATAACACTTCCAATAATATAATATAATATAAATCACATTGATGATAGGGTAACCCACACCACTTTCCCATGGATTTTTTTCTCTCACAACTCAATGTCATATATCCTGGCACTCCCACCCCTTTCGAATAATGTCGCATCACATCACATAAAACCTGCACACACTTGGGCCATCAAAATAAATAACAATCCATCCTCACACAGCTGTTCCATTATATATCATCACATTATAACTCAATAGTGGCACTGTTGACTTTTGGACATCATAGACCGTGCATGTCCTTCTCATCTTCTAGAAGAGGTATCAAGTAAGAGTGGGTAACCATCCATTTATCCTCCCATCGAGATGTTGGTAAAAACACCCCCACATAAATATACGGGTGTCATATTATAGTGATCGATGAGGGTGGGGTAAATATAGAAATCATAAGAATATACATGGTATATACATATAGATAAAAATCACACAATCCCCATCCCAATGGTTTCCAACCAAGGTATAAAACATTTCACAAAATACTCCACTTTTGATGCAGAAGCTAAATGTACAACCCCATAAGCAAAAAAGGAACATTTCATATTTCAATATTTTATTATCATTAATCCATTTTTTAGATTCTTTGTTACCAACCTGTTCCTATAAAACATTCTTTTTTTCTTAGGAAACAACAAGAAACACAATATTTATTCATTAAACATGCCCAATATTATTTTTCATTTCACTATCCATTACTAACCAGGAAACTAACACAACATTTCACACAATAAAAAGCACAAAACAAAATCCTAATAGCCACATCTAGTTCCACTTTCCCCCATAGCCCCACTGTATAACCACATCACAACTCCAATCATAGACTCTCTGAACCCCCACACCATAACAACCATCATAACCCCACTGCTCAACCATATCTCATCCACTTCCCCCACACATATTACATCACATAACACAACAAAAATACTTTTTCATATTTATGAAAGTGTATCTTATTAAATTTCACTTCTTTAATTAAGGGTGTTAAAACACAATCCATTAGATCTCAGGGCATCCATTCCATTAACTGAATATACATGGTTATCCAATTATATAATATGAGACCAAAAAAACAAAAAAAAAATATAATTTTCAAAAAGGAATTGATTTAATATAATTAAACCACCAACAGACAAGATTTTCATCATGGAAATACACCCATACAAACATAATATCAAATAAAATAAAAACAACACAAATAAAAAGCTGTAAGATAATAATTCACATTCCCCTTCCCCTTTAAATTAAATTTAAACCAATTAATTATCACTATTAATCTAGATGAAACAATGTTCCAAAGATATGAAAATAATAAAACCATACTACATGATACACATAAGGATAAATGAAGGAAAAACCAACTTTGATGAAGAATATTTTCTTAACTTGTTGCACTAAAACAGGGGGCATATGTATAAGAGGGATTTTCTTAAGTGGAAACATAAACTAACTGAAAAAAAGAATTATAAGAATCCTAGGGAAGAAGGATTTTGGGACTTTAGTATCAATATAAAGTAATCTCAAAGGAAATAATGAAAGGTATCCTTATTAGAATAAACATATATGATACTAGGGGGATTAGTTACGGTTTTAACTGTCCATTAAAGGTAGATCCCCTCAATCTACACGATTTATGAATTTAAAAGGCCTCTAAACTTTTTATAAATTAAGGATTTGATTAATATATTTTTAAAAAACTTAAAAATCATTAATTAAGGTATTTAAACCGATTATTGATCATAAAATATGTCAAAATGGAAATTCTATAATTTTTTGGAAAACTGGAAAATTATGGAAGAATGGAAAACTATTGAAATGTCTCACCATTGGAAATTTATCACCATTGGAAATGTCTCACAATTTTAAATGTCTCACCATTGGAAATGTATCACCATTTGAAATGTATCACTATTGGAGATGTGAAAAAATGGAAAACTCTTAAAATGTCTCACTATTAGAATTCTAGAAATTCTTAAAATGATTAGAATGTATCACCATTGAAATGTATCACTTTTAGAGATGTGAAAAATGGAAAATTGTTGAAATGCCTCCCCATTGGAATTCCTCACCATTAGATATGCCAAAAAATAGCAAACTATTGAAATGTATCACCATTGGAATGTCTCACCATTGGAATTCTAGAAATTTAGAAAACTGCCAGAATGTCTAACCATTGGAATGTATCACCATTGGAGATGTGAAAAAATGGAAAACTTTTTAAATGAATCTCTATTTTAATGTGTCATCGTTAGAGATGTAGAAAAATGGAAAACTATTGAAATGTCTCACTGTTGGAATGTTTCACATGTCCCAAAAACACCCAGGGCTTCCCCAAAACACCTGAATTATCATATTTTTTGTAAAGAAATATTCCAAAAGGTTTAGAACATTACAAAGTTAATGAAAAATTTTATAAACCAAACCCATATAACCCACACCGTAATTATCTAGATAAAAAATTAATTTAGAAAGCCAAGCATCCATGGAACTCTTAAATAAAAGATAATGTAATAGAAACACGTACCTCATGTAGTAAGATCAAGTCACTATTAAAGAAAATAATTGGTCATGGTATCAAATAAGATCTCACAACCCCTAGAAAGAAACACATAAATTTTAAGGCAAATATAGTCAATGAAATCATCCAACTATGGACACTAGGGTTATAGAGAATGAAGGAAAAGAAAGAAAAACTATGAGAAAGGATAAAGGAACCCGAAACTTTCAATCCAGGTGAATAATGACCAATAATACACTTAAAAATATAATTGGAGGTGCTTGGGAGAGGGAGATAACCCCATGGATAGAACCTAGGTTGGGGGAGAAGAAATGGGAAAGCTAAGGGATGAAACCAAAATTCAAAAAGGACCTAAAAGGAGAAAAATACCCCTCCTCAAGTTGATTTCATGGTATAACCACATAATTTAATAAACTATATGGTAATAATTAAGATAACCTCTATAAAACGCTTCATGGGATATAAACTTAGGATTCAATGTTAGTTTATCAATGTGTCTTAACTGTGGGAACTAGAAAATTCCCCCAAAATTTTACCCTTTTCAGCCCAAAATGCCTCTAACTTAAGGGAGAAATCCATGAAACAAAAACCTAAACATAAAAGTGAAAATAGGGAATCACAACACTAGAACATAATATTACCTAGAGAAAAGAGTGTGGGAAAGAGGGGGTAATAAGACATTTATTTCTCACCTTCCTGAATATTTGGGAAAATAACCTCTCACAGTCCACTGAGTATTAGTTTCCCTACTGATATGGGTGGGGTAGCATATGAAATTACATAACACATAGAATATATATATATATATATATATATATATATATATATATATATAACAACCACACTATGGGAAACTACCTATAATTAGACTCATCTACCGCTAACATCGAATTGGGATCCCAACTACTGCTGTTGTGGTCTATGTATCAAATAATCATACAAGAGTCAGGCTTAATTTAATTTATTTTTAATTAACCATTAGTTAATTATTACCATCTTTATTTCCAAGATTAACCTTTTCATCTCATATTCATAACTGTTGATGAAAATATTAATTATTTAATTTTATCCCCATGAATGTCTTCATCATTTGAAATCACTATGAAATAAACCCATTCATTATTTAATTCATTATCATTCATAAATTTTTGGGCACTCTATGACTCAGACTAAGAAACCAATTATAATATGTTCTCACATTGCGTAACATCAACTACATTATGTAGTTGAAAACTAACTATATAAATAATATAAAACCATTTTCCTTTAAGCTGGCATTAAGAAATAAAATATGAATATCGATGAGAAAGCCCTGATATGAACTTGTACTAACTTCCTAATGTCCCAAACCATTACAAATAATATTATATCTGACATTTCATACCAATATCATCATCATATCAATCAATACCCCATGCCACCACCACCATTATAACCAGCACCCTGTGTCATCATCACAACCTCAAACATCCCCACCCATTTCTCATATCAAATATTACAAAAAAAATGTTTATAATTCAATTATATCAAGGATATAAATCCATATAGAATAAACACTTATTAAATTTCTTATTGGACACATATTTTTAAATGAACTATGACTAAATCCAACAAGGCATTCTGGCCTTTATCAAATAATGAAGAGCTCTCTCAGTCCAGAAGTAATGATTAAATAATCATTTAATTTACATTATATTCTTTAATTATCAAATTAATAATAAATAAATTCCATCTACACTATCCATATATATCTCAACAATTATCAAGATTGAATATTATTATTCTCACATGAAATAATATTTCTGTTTCAATAATTTATTACAATCATGTGATAATCATCTCTAAGAATGAATAAATTAATTCCTATGATCAAAAGAAAAATTTCTTTAAAGTTCATCATTTTCATAACATGAAATAAAAAATTATTTAATAATTCCATGAGGAATCCTTTTTAATGAAGATAATAATTCTATCATGCAATAAAAATTATACTTCAATCCCTTTATTTTCAAAATCCTTATTCTATAACATAACATGAAAATAATCATTTTTATATATAAAGAGTAATCAATTTATGTTTCCTAGATAATTTATGTATTATCAAAATAAACAAAGCACATGATATTCCTATTACATAAAGTAATAATAACCTTTATGACATGCAATGATAATTCTAAGAGAATAATATTAAAGAACCATATGCATTGATATTTTCTAATAAATAAACAATCTATAGAATGTAATAATTATTTTAAAGAGAGAATAATTACTCCAAAACATGAAATAATATTTTCAATAGATTTATTTATCTTCAACATGAAATATAAATTTCTCTCACTTGAATATTTCATTATAATTTTAACATGAAACAATTCACTATTTTTATTAATTATTTTATAATATTTTAAAAACATTTTACTATATACATTTCATCTTTGACATTTTTAATTTTCATATGATCATATAATATTCCATCATGTGATTATTTTGAGAATTTTTATTTGATTATGGTTAAAACCATTCATATACAAAGAGGATTCTAAAGGATGCTAATTTCAAACTTGCATAACATAAATTATAGATAAGTCATAGACCATATACCATGATTTGTAGAACCAACCAATATTAGAAACAATGTTTACACAACCTAACATAAAGTTAAGGGGAAACCCTAAAAACACAGAATGACTATGAAATATAAAATGGTTCGAATCATGTTTTGAGCTACACTATGGGGGGTATTTTGAATTTAATATCCAGGATCATATTGGGTATTTTGGTTTGTAAAATCTGACATTGAACAAAAATAATATTTATTACCAATTTATAAAATAAAAACTAGTAAATAAAAAATATTTTCACATATAAAAATAATAATTATATTAGAAATGGAATTGAAAAATAATTACAAATACATTGAAAAAAATCACTTGGAGTATAATGGAAGTGGAAAATACACGAAACCAAGTTTGATTAATTCTCAATGTAGAATTAAATAATATGTACATAATGATTATTTATAGACACAATAAAAATAATGAGAATGGAAACATGAGATTCAAAAATGTACATTTCTATGCTAGCTATAGAAGTTCTAATACATATGAATCTAAGAGCAGCAAATAAGAACCAAAGAAGAATAATCATGAATAAAAACTAGGAAAAACAAATTCCAAAATATATTCTATTTAATCATTTAAATTCAAAATCAGGTTTGAATTAAAAAACAAGAAGTTGGATTCTGTTCAATAACTATGGGTAAAAAAATGTAGAAAAGGAAAATAGTAAAAAATAGACATAAGTATTTACATACTTTGACTAATTGGTATATGTTCATAGGGAATAATCATCAGGTTTTTACTATACAAAAAATGAGAGTATAAGAAGTGATGAGAAGAAAAGGAAAAGAGGATGAATAAAAAATTATTAATGAAGAAGAAAGAAATATAAAATGGAAATCTAAAAAAATTGACAAATAAAACTATAAATTGGACCAAAAACACCTTACCAAGGCTTGAAAAAATATTTTTCAAAGAATCAAGGTTGAAGAAACTGCTAAAATCATTGATGTGAATTCATTGAAGACCAATATCCTTAAGATTATCGATAACCAGGTTCATCTATTCTATCAATTTTATCAATGTCCAGGATTCCATGGAATGAGCCTCCAGGGGTTCAAATAACATCATGATCTATTGAAGAACTCCATCAAGATGACATTTTTTTGGATCTAGTGATCTAATTACTAGGGCCTCCTAATCTCTATATTAAATCTTATATATATATATATATATATATATATCCTTTTCTCTCTCTCTATCTCGATATATCCATGAGGCTCTCCATAAGATGATTTTTCAATCCCTATTTTATTTGGAAGAAGGGTATAAATACTTATGAGAGATGAAGGTTGTTACAATGAATCAACATGATGAGACGAATGAAGGGATAAAAAGGATTCAATCCTAAAAACCCGATAAAAAAAGAAAAATAACTCTATAAACATAATTTAAAATATATACAAAAAAGTCCTGGATAAACCACTAATACATGAGAGTATAACCCCACACACATAAGGGTTATGAGATAGTGTGTAAGGATCAAGAACTATGATATAAGGGAAACACATAAGGGTTATGACCACTCACAAGAGGGTTAGAAAACCTATCTCAAGGGCAAAATCCCCCTATGTAATGGTACACAACACTTACGTTAGGGTACACCAGGGATCACATAAGGGAAAGAAACTCAATATATAGGTACATAAGGGTAATATAAACTTTTGTAAGGGTATAGTAAAAGAAACAAAAAACATGTAAGGGTAAAGGTAGAGCTACTTAAAAGTCAAGGAAAATCATTTTAGGGCAACTAAATCTTTATAAATGTCAATGAGACCTCACGTAAGGGTAACCAAAGCTATATAAAGGTCAATAGGACCTCATATAATGGTATCTAAAGCTATTTAATAGTTAAGGGGACATCACATAAGGGAAACCAAAACTATGTAAGGGTCAATAAAATACCATGGAAATAAAGAAAAATAAATAAATAAAGAATATTAAATAAAATTAAATTAACAACACAAAATAATGGGAAACCAAAACAAAAATATACACCATGGAAATTAAATGCAAAATGGATTTAATATGAAACATCATCACACATATCCACATTATAAATTAAATTATAATCCACATGATGATTCTGCACCACCAAAACTATCATCAACTTGGCTATATTATCTTAAATAGAAAACTAAAAAACGGGAAAACATATGACCTTAGTAACATTATCGACCCAACTTCACCTAATATCCATTAACATGACACATGATTCCTAAATTGAATGATTTTTAAAAGATACTAATCATGTTCAAAATTTAAAAAATTATAAAAAAACTACATGATATAATTTATAACTACACTTATCTGAGTTATTTTATGAGATGATGCTAATAATTAAATCCTAACCCACAAATCACATGCTAACAAAGGTCCTCTGAACAACTAATCAATGAATACATAACACTAATAAAAAGAGTGTTACCCATCCTCCAATAAAACGAAAGATCAGAAAATTTACAAAAATATGACTCAAAAACCTAGTTTAATCCTGAAACCAATAGTAAGAAAAGAAAACCAATAGAGAGGATTAAAAGTAAACAACTGAAAGAGTCTCCACCTAGACCCATAAAAAGAAAAATTACTAAGGGACCTAGCACTATCAACTCTAAGTTGTGACACGCCTCCTAAAATCCAATCAAGAAGAATATCCATGAAAGGATTTAGAATATACATAAAATATGAATTTTGGATCTCTACCCAATGATATGACCACCTAAAAAAAATCCAAAAGGATAAATACTTAATTAAAAGGAAACTATAAGATCACATGAAAGAAGTCCCAACATCCTAGGATAGATCTAGAATGTGAGAAAAAAGGTGTGAGGCAACCTAAAGACCTTGGAAAAACACAATTCTAAGTGGAGAACACATCCAAGTCAATATTATTAAGAAAACATTGTTCCTAACACCATTAATATCAAAAAAAGATGCTAAAATGGTCAAAAAGTTAATCCAAGAAGCTTAGTGTTCTGTAAAGAAACAAACAAGAGCATTGCACCAAGAAAATACCCAATCACAAATACTAAAATAATTACAAGTCCATAATCAGAGCAAAAATACCTAACAGACATGGAGGAATACAATGGAGGTAACATAAGTTCAAGTCCTTGGAAAACTATAGACACTGGAGACCCAAGATTCCACCAAAACACATCTCACTACTGACCATCTTTTAGACATAGACCAACCACACATAGAAACTTTCCTACCCCAAGAAACAAAGACACACATAGGTAGAAACAACCAAATGAATCTATAAGGGTTATATAGGAATATAAATAGGGCATCGATAAAGGTAAAAACAATCAAAAACAAATTGAAATTACAACCAAAAAGGGATAATGACCTAGATGAATGAAAAATCCAAGCATGATTAAAAGGTAAAATCGAATAAAAAATCATTTAATTCAAGGAATAAAAAATATAAAATTTTAATGATGTAATACTAATATCAATTTATCTTTGATACCACTTTTTTTTAGGATGCAATGTTGTAATGACAATCTTTATTCAATAGTCTGATTCTTCTTGGGTATTTTTCTTTATAAAATATGAAACCGAAAACACTAATATTTTTTTACCAATTTATGAAATATAATGTTTTAAAAATAAAACTTGTCGGTATATATGCATAATTACATTACAAATGTAATTTAAAAATGATTATAACACTGGTGAACAATAATACTAGAATTAGAAAGGAAGTGGAAAATTCATGAAACTAAAATTTCATAATTCTTAGAATACGATAATCTATACATGATGATTCTTGATAGAAAGAATCAAAAAAATGATAATAGAAAAACCAAATCAACATATGTATATTTCTATACCTTCTACACAAGTTTTAAAACATAAGGAATCTGACAACATCAATCAATAACCAAAGGATAATCTACATGAATAAAAACTGGGCTACAAAAAATACCAATAAACTTTTATTTTAGCATTTAAATTCAAAACCAAGTTTGAAAATAAAACATAATAAGATAGATTCAATTAAACAATTATAGGTCAAAAAAATTGTGAAAAGAAAATAAGTAAAAAAGGGACACAAAGATTTTTTATGATTTGGATAATTTTCCTACGTGCATGGGGAAGAATCATCAGGGTTTTCACTTTGAAAAATTAAAATAGTGTAAAATAAATGATGAGAATAACTAGAATAGAGGAAGAATAAAATATGAACAAAATTAAGAAGTAAGAAACATATAATGTACTTACCAAAAAATATATAAATAAAATAATAAACAAGATCAAAACCCCCTTTACCGAGGCTTGGGAAAACCTTAATCGAAGAACAAAAGTCGAAACAACTGCTTAAAATTTTGATCCAAAGTTCTAAAAGTCTGATGTCCTCAAGATCATCGATAACCAAGTTCCTATCCTATTTACAAGCTCACTACAATGTTGGACCACATGATGTGAACAACTAGGGGGTCAGAAAAACTCTAGGATCTGTCAAGGAACTACATCAAGCCAACATTCATCTTTTACTATTATGAGATAAGAACTAGGGTCCACCAGATCTCTCCCTTTAAGGCTCTATCTCTATATCTCAGTGTAACTGATGATCTTTTCACATGATTATTTTTTCAATACATATTTTATTTGGAATAATAAGTGTAGAAATACCCATGAGAGATAAAGATTATTGTAATGACTCAATAGAACAAGATAAATGAAGGTCCGAGAAAGATTCAACCATAATATCCCAATAAAAAAAGGAAAAATAACCACATAAAGCTAATTTAAAATAGATGCGTAAAGGTATTTAATAGAACACCTCTCCATGAATGTAAAAACTCACTCAAGTAAGGCATAATAGATACTGCATAAGGGTCACGACTTGTGGTTTAAGGGTACCAAATAAGGGTAACAACCACTCACATAATGGTAAGACCACCTCGTGTAAGGGTATAAACCAACTATGTAAGGGTAGTAATCATTTATATAAGGGAACAACATGGCTTAAATAAGGGTAATTCACTCAATCCAAATGCTACATAAGGGTTACCTGAACTTATATAAAGGTAAAGGTAAAGAACCAAAACCCATGTAAGGATAAAGGCAGACCTACATAATGGTTAAGAGACCACACATAAGTATAACCAAAGTTATTTAAGTATCACGATGACCTCACATAAGGGTAACTAAATCTAGTTAAAGGTAAAGGGTAACTCATATAATGGAAAAAAATCTATTTAAAGGTCAAGGGGACCTAACTTAAGGGTGACCAAAGCTATGTAAGGGTCAGAAAAAGACCAAGGGTATAAAGAGAAACAAATAAAACAAGAAGATTAAATATTTATTTAATTAACAACACAAAAATGGGAAACCAAAACAATAACTCAATCATCGAATCATAATCTGATGTTAATTCATCCCAAAAGTGATGTCAAATGTAGAAATTGTCATTTTATTATCATTATTTATTTTTTTAAAATATTTTTTAATTAAATCTTGAAATAAAACCTTGATTTCAATAAAAAAACTATTTTATTAGATTCTAATCATCCAGAAGAATCCAAATGAGCAGAAAATATATCAATCTGAGTAGTATTAAGGGATATATGATAGAGAGAAGTTGATGAATTTTGGGTATTTTTTTACCCTATTTTAAAAAAATGTGTTAGAAAAGTTTGGGAGGCTTATTGGGGTTCCTGGACACAATAATCATGAAAAACATCCCATTAAAATCCCATTTCAATTTTCATACATTTTTTTATTTAATTCACCCCATTTATTTAAATGGAATTACTTTGTTTCTTATCTCAAAATCTGTTCTAATACATTTTGAAAATTAAGAGGCACAATCCCACTTAAATTCATTCATTTTTATAAAATTTCTAAAACACATGAACAACCTCTATCCCATATATTCTCATATATATTAATTTCTATATTTAAATTTCATGCCTTCATTATTTTTTTCCAAAATCATTAAACATTATCTTTATATTATCATTATTTTAATTTCCCTCTCCAAAAATTTCTCCCCTTCAATTCCAATAAGCAACTGGGCCTTCGGGCTATGTAATGGGTCACCCTCTACCCAGTTAAAAGAGGTCTTTGCTTTGATTTAGTAATAAAATGAGGCTTCATCCCCAAATTTAAAAAAAAAATATATTGCAGCTATATATATGTATATAACATAAATAATAATTTTTCATAAATACATAATATATACACACTCTCACTTGTATATATATATATATAAATATAAAAATTTATATCAATTTGTAATAAGAAAGTTCTGCAACCTTTTAAAACAACATATTATTTATTTATTTTTCCAAGGAAAAATTTCCACTTTGAAATTTTTTTAAATGAGATATGTAATAAAATACAATTGATACATTATTTTTACAATATCAAGTGTAAAAATATATCATAATGTCCACTTTATCTCACTTAAAAAATTATATTTGAACTCATAAAAAATAGTATATGTTCTAGAAATTTCTAAAAATCAGGGAAAAAATAAAAGATGGGGTGTGGGTAAAACCTAGACTCTTACAAAAGCATTTGGGAATTTAGTTTTTATTGGAAAAAATTTAGAATCATCTAAATTTTCTTCAAAACATACTATCTCTAATGTTTTTATTTCTCCTTATTTATTTAGAGCTTATAAGAAATGTTTTAGGTCTTTGATTTAATTATAAGGTTATCTAATTTTGTCTTATTCTTACACATAATATTAAAAAAAATTATCTATAGTTTTTTTAAATCCATTAAATTCCTTAATTATTGATTTTTTCTTCATATGAAATTTCTATTGTTGATATTTTATTAACAATCAAAGTGCATAAAAATCTTCTTGATTCTCATCCACTTTTATAATATAAATCTAAGAGGGAAAAATTATTCCTATAGATTCATTCCCTAGATAATTCCTTTTCATTATGATCTATTATAAAATAAATAGAAATTCATTCTATTTGTGACCATGACATTTCCATCCTTGGGTTATTGGCTCTAACTCCTTACTCACTCTGAATTTGTTGCAATAATTCATATATAATAAGTTATAATTATTAATATAAAAGGGGATAATGATATATATATATGTTTAAATTTAGATTTAATAAAATCTAAAATATTATGGATCATGTCATTGGTTTTACCAGTTTTGGGATCCAATATGGTTCTCTTCTACTTACAATTGTGGGAAGGAATTTTGATCAGTGAGATTATTTTACAAGTAAAGGATCAATGAGTTCATTTTATCCTAAGTAAACTAATGGAATTCCTTATTATATATAATTTTAGACTTATGATATTATTATGGATTAATAAAAATATAAAATTTAACAAAATAAATGATTGAAGAAATAGAAAAAAAGATAAAACAATTAAAATCTATGTGAAATATATTACCCTCCTAGATAAAAAATATAAATATAATGGTAATCCCATCACATGGTCTCAATAAAGTAATATTTTTTAATTAATCCTAGAATATTATATTAATAAAAATCAAATGTTATCTCTCAAAGAGTCCTTATATGACAAAAATTTCTAACTACCACATTATTTTTCTTTTTTGTAAATAGGTAAAGAAGATTTTTTGGTTTTTAAATTTTATAAAAAATGAAAATAAATGAATAAAAAATGGGTTACATGAATTTTTATTATTCAACAGGTTACTTATTTTCAACATTATATTCATAGGTTTGTTCATATTTTATTCTATCTTAGTGTTTACGCTCTCAAAATTTTCCATCTCTCATTATCTTTTTTATAAGAGGTATAACCTTATAATTACCAGTGAACTAAGAAATTGTATAATCAAATATAAATTCTTATATACACTCAATTAAAGAATATAAAGAGCTTTATGAGGTCACATGGACTCCAGTATGTAAAAAAACTTCCAATTGGGTATTATATCCTTCAAATAACAGGAATGATGTAGTATAACCTAGCCTAAATGGACACAATTTTAAACTAGTCCCTATATAACCATCCATCTCCACCATATGATAGATAATTATAGATTTGAACAAATTAAAAAAATATATTGTGAAATAATAAAATATAGTATCTAATAACAATGATATAGTGATAATTTTCACCTCCCCACTATATACACATAGATCATTACATGGAGTAGAGTTATAACAGTAAAATAATTTATATATTAAATCAAGAAATCATGAAATAAAAGTAAGATATCCTCCCTCATAGTAACCACATGGGGCTATATATCCATGGATGATGATAAAAAATAGGAATTTAGATGCATAAAATAATATGAAAATAAAGAAAACTAAAAATGAATTCAATATTGAGGTTCTATAATAATTTCCCTCAAGAAATTATTTATTTATATCCTCTAACTTCATTATTTGAATTTTAAACTCAATCCATGTAATGTTGAATGAATCTAATGACTGATCCATGTGGTAGTAAATTTTAAAGACTCACTCATGTCATATTGTCTTATTTTACTTTTATAGTATGAATTTTATTGTCTGAGATTTATTTTTCATCTACTTCTACCATGGGTTTTATATATTCATATCATTTAATCCTTACCTGATTTAGTTTGGAAACTCATGTGTTAAATATTTTTTTAATTCCTCATTTTTCACTTGTTTTATATGTGGATAACTCATATTATCTATAGTTAAGAATCATACAAGGCATATGATTATCCAATACTCCTCCTTTATTTAAGAGTCAATATAAAAGATCTTTATGATATTTATTGGATTTTCTATTAATGTATTATGAATGGATTGATATTGTTTTCAATGATTTCAATGAGTTTTATGATATAGGGATATCTTAATAGCGATATGATTCAGTTGAAATCTTATTAAACCTATTGTTTTCAACAATATAAGCATATTTTAAACATGATATATTTTTATTTTTAATATAAGGATACAATATAATGATTTCACTACATATAATGGAATCATAAATAAGGATATATCAATTTCCTAGGTAGTCACATCTATATATAATCCACCTACTTTTGAACAATTTATCATGTTTTTATAATGATAATGATATCATCAATAGAGATATCAATTATACCAATTGATTTAAACATTTCATTAATATTTATTGGTTTTATAATAATGTCACTAAAAAATAAAATGTCAATTTTGTTTTGATAGGTTAAGGTATTATAAATGGTAACACTGTTATAACTTAAAACTATATTATATTTTAAGATCCAATGTTTAATTTCTTTTTTCATTTCATATATCTAAATTTATTGAGATAATTTATCTCAAAGGCTGATAGTAATCTAAGCCAATAGAATATCAAGATCATAATCATTGACTGAATCTAATGAAGTTCTATGTTGATGTTGTTACATGTGAAATTGAATTTTCTCAAGATCATAGAGTGTTACTAGATATGAAATCCTATGTTTCCTTTAATAATAAGCGAAGTACCTATGTACAGATCATGTTACCTATAGAGATATCCCTATATTGTTTCATATATTACTCAAATTTTGAAAAGACATTAGATTTTAAATTAATACAGGAATGGAAAAAAATTATTCATTATCTTTTAAAATATTTAAAATTATATAATTTAAGTTATTCTATATTAATAAATTCATAAAATAATAAATCAATATTTTCACAAATTTTAAGAACCAATTCAAAAAAAAAATAATTTTTATAACATATAGATAATCAATTTTATGTAAAGATAGTGGGTGTAATATTCAATGAATTTAATAATAAAAATGTCTAAAATATTGGTATTTTCAAGGAACCAAAATGAGAATTTTCAAATAAAGAGGAACAATCATTTGATTTATCAAGTGAAAAAAATATTTTTAAGGGAGTAAATTGTTGTAAATGTTATTGGATATATTGATCATCTAATCACTACTCAAATAACCATCCAATATAAAGGTGGGATTTTAAATTTTTATCAAACTTAAACCCTAAAACAACACATGATTAATTAGATAATGAATGTTTGTAGATGAATATGACATAAAACTCAATCAGTTTGAATAGAATAATGTATGATTGTTAATAAAAAATTTAGATGAATTTATAGTTATATAAACAAAATGGGTGTAAAAAACCAATATTTTAAAAATAAATTGAAATTTATGAAACATTGTTTTAATAGGATAGTTATAAAGTAGCTGTTAAACATAATTTTTCCGCTTCTATGATTTGAATTTCAAAAAATGGTCATTTACAATTGTGATCAGTTTTTTTGGAGTCTCATAGAACCAACTTGTTTTTTGTGAATAGTAATATGAACCTTATGAATAGTAAATAATAATATTATTTTATTTTATTAAGGTTATAAGATAATGAGATCTTGATTAATTTTTCAAGGTGATATAAAATCAGTTATAATTTTAAAATTGTTATTTTCAGAATAAAATATGATTTTATTAAAAAAATTAAATTAATCATATTTAGAAAATTATTTTCAAAAAATGGAGTTCATTTTTAAGTTATACACATAAAAAATTGGTTATGGTGAAGTTTTGGGTTTTTTTCTAAAATATTTGAATTTTTGGTGAATATGAAATTTGATAATTACAAAATATGATAAATAAATGAATTTCTGCATCATGATTGAGTCATGGATGATGTAAATGGAAATTGGTTTGAAATAACATGAAATTATTATTATTTAGGGTCAAATTAATCAAGAATATTCATAGTCTTGAGAAAAAAATATTAAATTAATGTTTAAAATAATGTAAAACCCCTCCTCTCCTCCACTATAAATACTACCCTCGCCCCCTCTTCCACTCACACAACTCAAGCCTTGATCCTTGTCTAATTATATAAAATAATCTTCCCTAGCCTCTTTCCCACATCCAATACCTTTTTGTCTCACCAAAAGGCCAAAACCAAAGTCCCTAAGGAGGATCTCAAGGAGAAGAGATCAAGAGGTAAAAATCCTCTTTTATTTTCATGCGATTTATTTTCAATTATTTTCTTTTCTTCTAATCTATCCTCCTACCATTATAAAAAAGGAATTAAATATCTATAATCTTATATATTATGTATGTTATCATGTTTATTGATAAAATTATCCATTTAATTCTTCTCCTTCCCCCCCTCTTATTCTAAAAATAAGAACACCGTCTGCGATATGCTGATTTACCAAAATCATGGACGATATGCTCTCAATTTCCTTTATATCCTTAAAATATGTTTGTAAAACCATTTTAATGGTTGAATTAGATTTAAAAGTGTATTATTTGACATCTATTATGTTTGAGAATTAACTTATATACATAATATTATATGGTGAAACAAGTTTGTGATTTTCAAAGAACTGCCAAAATGATCTAAACGGATATCACTAAAGATTTATCTTATGATTCATCCTCATAACATATAAAATAATAATTTATAGAAAAATTTAATATTATATAAACATATTAATAAAATTTCATTCCAATTATTTAATTTTATTTCCATATGAAATGAAAATCAAATACAAACCGGCCAAAGAAATCATATAAAGAACGCACCCAAAACAATAGAAGGGACATAATACTAATAATTAAAGGGTGAAATTATGTTATTAAATGATCATATAAAGTGTTATAAACATTAATATGTTTCCTTAAGATATTAATAACACTTATTTAACCATTATATAAAAGGTTTTAAAATGTTTTTAAGTGATAAGAACCCAAGGTAAGGGAATTCTTAACCCAATTTCCATTCTTTGGGTTAACCTTATATTTGATTAATTATGTGGTAATAAGATTATTTGTGTAATTAATTTAATTAATATTATGTTTCATTATGTTTATTTTTAGTGTATACATATATTCCATTCATTTTTTCAATTCTGACTTAAATTATATGATATTTTAAGGGACTTTCCTTTAAAAATCCTCTTTAAAAATTCTATTTTATAAAATTCAAAAGAAATGTTTTTATGCAGTTATTAATATTTTATAATTATGTTATATTTCTTGGAAATTGTTTATGATGAAGGTTTGGACCTATATCTCTCTCCAATACACTGATTATGTGTAAGTTGGCGGTTGTCCGTATGGTTACTCTAAGTGTAACTGCAATGGTTACACAATACGGTAGCTGTGAGGGTTACATTGTAAGGTAGTCATGAGGGTTACAAATCATAAGGTAGATGAGAGGGTTACAAGATTATGTAACTAATTCCCCAAGATAAATTTATCATTCTCTTCATTTTATTTATGTTTTGTGGAAATCTTGTGAAAGTCTCAAGTTTCACAAAGTAAGTATATATGGGTGACAAGTATGTATTTTTGAAAATGATTTCATAGATTTATAAGTATTCATGGAATAATGTTTTATTTCCTTTTTTTAATATCCATTACTAATATTTTTGTTCTCATCCCAAGTTTTTAAATGATTTCCACAGGTTATAAGGATGTTTAATACAAAGAAGTAATCCAAGTTAAAGGTTATGAATATTTGTCAAAGAAAAAATGTTTTATTTGAAATGTTTTATATTTTAGAATAAATGGATACTATTTTTGTGGTATCTGATTTGTATAAATGTGTAATGTTATGTATGTATTATATTAAAATTCTCTAAAAATCTAAACTTGATAAGATACTCAATGTGAAAGGAAGTTATTTCTTGACTAAAATTCAATAATATGTAATGTAATAATGCTGGGTCCTTATAGTTGGTATCATAGGATGGATTAGATAACTTTAGGGGTTAGGATGATGTTAAAAGAATAACATAAATTGTTTTTACTCTATGGTTAATTTAAAATGTTATATAATTTAAATATTATCATGTTTATTCTACTAATTTATGTTTGTTCAAAATGGTTTTCCACAGAAGAAATAGGGAAGATAAAGTGGAAAGGCACCAACAAAAGGATATCCTTTCGAATATGTGGCCTGGAATGGTAGTTATTAGAATTGAGTAATTTTTGATATCAATGGATCAGATAAAATAGGAAATAAATGGTGGTGTCATCCATGCAAGATAACAACTAGAGGTACCACAAAGGAACAAGGTGACGGTGGAACATTTCATGAGGAAACACCCTCATACTTTCTATGGATCTTTTGACCTAGTAATGACTGAATGATGGATTAAGTAACTTGAAAATATATTCAATGTTATGAGATGTTTATATAATTAAAATTTAAGTATTTCCATTTATTGTTTTGAAGGTGAAAAATATCAGTGGTGGAAAATGGTCAAGAATATCTGGGATAGAGAGAGGATTTAACCCTAAGAGTGGGATGAATTTAAAAGTTTTTTCCTTGAAAAAATATTTTCCAAAGATAGTTTGACTTAGAATGGAGAATAATTCCTTGAATTGAAGTAGAATAGGGAATATTTAGTGGTCATTTATGAATATAACTTCACCTGAATGTAGAGGTATTCTCCAAATATTATTCAAGATCTTGATAGAAAAATCAAGTGTTTTTTACTCAGGATTGAATCCAAGATATCAAAGGGAACTGGATTCTCATGAGTTCAAAAGTTATGAGAAACTTTTACGATGTGATGAGAGGGTAGAAATATATTTTTATGATGAACACATGTACCTTGAAAATAAAAAAAGGAAGATGTATAGATGGAAAGTTATAGATAAGAATCAATCAAAGAAATCTGATGGTAAAAATCTTCAGTTTTCAGTTTGTAAAAAATATGATAAAAATAACCCTAGGGAATACCTTACCAAAACCAAGAATTGTTTTCATTATGTAAAGTTTGGACATATGACATGAGATTGTAATGAAAATGATCCTACGACTAATCCTAATAAGCATATTGTAAAGTGTTTTAAATGTTGTGAGATGGGTCATTATGAAAATGCATGCCCAAATAGAGATCCAAATGATGAAAAGTAGCTTGTAAGAACCCGAGTTTTGAGATTGTGAGACTTTGAATTTTTTCTTGATGTTATTCCATGGTAGGGAATTCAGACGGCGTGCGATTCCAAGCCCTAGTGTGGCCGGAATTAAATTTTAAGTGCGTTCACACTAGGCACACCAAATAAATGGAATAACTCCTAAAAGGTAGATCCGACTGGAACACCGAGGTCACCATTGAGTCCGGAGCATACCGTTTACCCTAATAGGGGTGTAACTTTCATGGGCACGGGCCTTCTGTGGAAAACACCACCAGGGGCATTTTTGTAATTTAGCGGCCTCAGGCATTGAATTTTATAACTTTTGAATGGAGCTTCAGATTAAAATTACGAGACTACCATTGCAATCAGGGCATGACGTTTACCCTAGGAATGACTTAATATTGGCCCCATCGAGAGTTTTGGATGCGAGTCTTTTCATGGGTGATTAAAAAAATTAATTAAAAGTTAATTCTATTTTTTCCTACTTAAACACAAATCATCTCCTTCTTCTCCATTTGTGTTCTCTAGAGGAAGCTCCCAAATAGAACTCCCCTCCCCTTCCTTCAAGCTCCACCTCCTCCCCAGTAAGGCGTTTTCAGTTCCAGTGAAGGCAGATCGATCGTGGAGCGTCAGGCTATGCCCTGCAAGGTAGGCATCGTTGCGTTTTCATTTTAATTCCCCGTACCATCTTTGAGCTTAATTTATAGTAGGGAAATGTTTATAAATTTCCTATCAAAGGAATAGATTCATAGGGTTCAATCATAGCTTTCAAACGCTATTTTTAGATCAAAAATCCGAGTCCCGGGGCGTCTAGGGTGGCCCCGGGAAGTTTTTCGGCCAAAATCCTAGTTTTCCGGTAGTTCTAGGGTGGTCCGGCGGGCGACGACGATGACATGAGCTCCCCAGACGGCAACGCGGGCTCCCCATGCGGTGGCGAGGGTTTCTAGGCCGTTAGAGCGGGCGATCAGGATGACGGCCTGACGTAGCGGCGTTCCGGGTGAGCAGGGGGGGACGACAGGCGGTGTGGGGGTGCACGGGCCGGCTTCGCCGGTCGGCGTGCAGCGCGAGACCGGGGTCGTCGCGACCCCAGGAGCGGACCGAGAACTGTGAAACACGGGTCCATGGGAAAAATCCATACCGACTTGTGCCGGTCCAGGTGAAACAGCGCGGGCCACGCGGTGAACTGTGGGCCACGGTGGACCGGGCGGTCCGGGCAGCCGAGCCGCGGACCGCCGGTCTAAAGGGGTGTACCGACCGAACATGACTGGCCCACCCCGTCTCCATATATTGGAGTTATAATGCCTCTAACTCTCAAACCGAGTATTAGATTTGCATGCCCTCTACCGCAACGCGATCCTCGGATCGATACTGATGTTTTTAGATGGTCTTGAGAATATTTAATTCCCGAGATGGGTGCTCGGTGGCACGACATGTCCGTTAAGTGTTATTTAGCACCTCGCCGAGATTCTTGTTTCAGATGGCTCGAACACATATGGAGTTCGTTTTAGGCGCCATCAGTGGAGTTTTAACCTTGGCGTCGAGATGAAGTTTTCCAGGGTGGTTTCAGGTGTTAAAGACGGAGTTGAGGTGTGGGCCCATGAGCCGTCTTTCAAGCTGCGTGCAACGTTTTGCAACTTTTTCACCAGACGTCCGTTTGGGGCATATGAATAGTCAATTCAAAGTGTTTTTCTATGAGGATTACAATGGTGTAATCTCTTTGGGTGTGCATAGCCTCATTAGAGATCTCATTAAAAGTGTAAGCATGAAAGGGCATTGGTCGGAGGTTCCTTTGGCACACTCTGAACCAATGCACGATATCGATGTTGGTGACACCCTGTGATGTCAGTGCAGTGCAGAGTTATCAGACCAATTCCAGGTTTACCCTCCACCAGGGATGGGAAATGGTTCACTAGTTGATTTATTGGGGTTTACCCTCTAGCGGGGTTGGGAAATGGGTCACTCGTTGACTTATTGGGGTTTACCCTCCAGCGGGGCTGGGCAGTGGGTCACCCATTGACTTATTAGGATTTACCCTCCAATGGGGCTGGGTAGTGGGTCAATCATTGATTTATTGGGGGTTTACCGTCCAATAGGGCTGGTTAGTGGGTCACCCGTTAACTTATTAGGGTTTACCCTCTAGCAGGGTTGGGCAGTGGTTCACCTGTTGACTTAGTGGTGTTTACCCTCTAGTAGGGCTGGGTAGTGGGTCACCCATTGGATTCTCAGGCACAATTCCTTCTGCTAGTCTAGGAAGGGTGTTTCTCCGTGACTACTGAAGTGAGACTCTTATTGTGTAGATCTGTGGTGTGACAAATTTTACGTGACCTTAGAACACACCACGAAGAGGGGCGCTTTTCCCACCAAGACACGCGGGGTATGCCACGTGCTTTCTGTGTCAAGATCCTCTTGGTTGGACGAGTCTACTCTCCTGATATAGGTAGTAAAGACTCGAAGAGAAGTTCATATTCTCAAAATTTCTAGCTCCTTGAACTTGGACGAGTCTACTTTATTTCTTTTTTTGGGTTGAGTTTCACTCTCTCTACTGTACTCTTACACTGTTCTTTGTTCTGTCTACTGCTCACCGTTTTAGTACCTCCTTTGTTGCTCCATCGAGCTTTCGGGGCATCCTTCTAAGTATCTTTATACTCACCCCTACTTGGGCTTTTCCCACACTTGGTGTGCCCTTGCAGATGACGGACATGTCAATCGAGACTACGTAGGAGAGTAGAGGGCACATGAGCTTGGGCTACGTTTAGTGGCCTTAGTAGGACTTTCAGGTGTGAGACTCACCAGCTGTTTACTTTCATTTACCTATTTCTGGGTAGTGGCACCTTTCTATTTGGGCACGTGTTTTTCTCTTTACTATTTAGTTTACTTGTCAGTCTACTTTTCAGCACTTTACTTGTCCTGTTTTAGATGTCGATGCATGCTTTTGGTTGGGATATTGTAGTCCGTACTTTGGTTTCCTTTTTTACTCTTCACTTTTTCATTTAGTGGGCTATGTGTGTGTGTAAAGGTACTTAGGCAAAGGCCTCTCTAATATTTTTATGCCTTCGATGCTTGTTTCCACCCCCTGGTCTATGGAGGCGGGCTTGGGGTAGTTGCGGCTCGACACCGGTAGGGTTGGGTCATGACAAAGTGGTATGAGAGGAAGGTTCTTTCCTTGGGGAATTGTTCGGACGTCCCTAAAAAGGATTTTTTTTGGGATTTAGGGCAACAATGTCGATGTGTATCGAGAGATTCTCTCAGGCTAGGGAGTCTAGTGATGGTATGGGCGGCCGACGTATCCATTCACCAGGACCCTGATAACCCTCTTATCGACTTGGCACACTGAGACACTTGTTGTAGGGAACTTTGGAACATGAATCTGGTAGGATTGAGTCTTTGACTATCCTTTTTGAGTCATATCCCCTTTGTTATTACTGTTATATATATATGCTCATCTGATCACAGTAATCCTTGATAATTTTCAGGATGCCCCCACGATAGCAGCCAGCCAGGTTACCCTCTCCAGTTCGTGATGACAACCTAGCGAGTGAAGAGGCGTCAGTTAAAGGACCCTCACATGACCCCCTTCCACCTAGTGGTTTAGCAGTAGTCCCTCCATCTAGAGAGTGGCAGTTCGTATCGGCAGCACATGCTGAGGTTGAGCACATGCTGAGTGCGCTTTAAGACTTCCAGCGTCAGCAACCGTAGAAGTTCCGTGGGGACCTGACTCCCCAGGCAGCAAAAGATTGGATAGATTCCATAGACCAAATTTTCAGGCTGGTACGGACACCAACAGACTAGATGGTAGCCCTATCTTCCTTTTCCTCGGGACAGCCGGGCGTTGGTGGGGGTTGGTTATGCAGACCCACGATGAGTCGTCTCTCACATGGGATAGCTTCCAGCAGCTCTTCCAGGCGGAGTACTCCCCCTCTTATTTACACTGTATTAGGATTCAAAAGCTTCTAGAGAAGAAGCAGGGGGGATGACTGTGGCGCAGTACTCTGCCCGGTTTTCCGATATGACACGCTACTCACAGGATATGATCCACGATAATTACTTTCGGGCGCGGAAGTTTGAGCAGGGTCTTCGTAGGTAGATCCATGATAGTGTATTGCCCCTGTGCATCCCTACTTATGCTGGGGTGCTAGAGCGGGTTATTGGGATAGAGAGATTCTTGGCTGATGGACGCAAGGTGGCTGGGGCCAGCAGTGGCCACTTTAGAGCAGAGTCTTTGGTAATAGGAAGACGACAGAGAGTAGGGCCTCAATAGAGGATACCCTTCCGTGAGCAGACTCAGGGGTAGGGTCATACACCGCAGTGGCTCCGTAGAGCATCAGGGTAGTTAGGAGAGAGTTTGTTCTATGCTTATGACAGACATGGTCACCTAGCACGGGACTGCCCGACCAGGCGTACCGAGCAGCCGTGGTAGACAGTGGGCACACCACAGTGGCAGAGGCAGTTCCGTAACCAGGGATATCCCAGGCGAGGACAGAGTGGTCCTCAGGGGGGCGGCGCAGGCAAAGCGGCAGGACCTGGAGGTGGGGGACTACGTTTCAAGATCCTTCCACCACCACCACGAGGCGGCCCACGCCAGGCTCAGGGAGCTGGCGATAGGGGCCGCGGGCAGCTTCAGGCTATGGGTGTTCGTGACCCCCCAACACATGAGATGGTTTGAGGTACGCTTTATGTTTACTCTACGTTTTCTTCAGTACTAGAATACACAGGATATAACCACTCTTTTATATCACTGATTTTGGTACGGCAGTTGTACTTCCCAGTAGAGGCGTTGACACATGCGCTTAGCCTCGAGGTTACTACAGGAAGTGCCTCGTTGGTGACCTTTATCTGCAGACAGTGAGAAATGTTGTTCGGAGGAAGAGTTTCACATGGGACCTACTCATCATCATGATGGAACATTATGATGTCATCTTGGGCATGGATTTTCTTTCCTTGGTTCATTCCCATATTGACTATTGGTGCAGACTAGTCAGATGCATCCATTATAATGGGATGAGGTTCACCATTCTAGGTGAACGAGACCTCGTGGCTGAGCAGACGGGTACTCTGAGCAGGAGACCACAAACTTTTTCTCACTAGTTAGTGAGCATGGATCTCGGAGTAGTAGAAGCTACAGGCACCTGGATCCCTACCGCTGTACAAGACTATATGTAAGTTTTTCCTGAGGATATCCTGGGACTACCTCTGAGTCGATAGATGGAGTTCTATATTGACTTGTAGTCTGGGACTACTCTGATATCATGTGCAGCATATCGGATGGAACCCACAAAGCTTCAGGAGCTACAAATTCAGTTGGAGGACCTTCGTGAGAAGGGATTCATTAGGCCCAGTGTGTCCCCCTGGGCAGCTTCAGTTTTGTTTGTGAAAAAGGCAGATGGGAGTATGTGACTTTGTGTAGATTATCGTCACCTGAATCAGGCCACGATAAAGAACAAGTACCCTTTTCCAAGTGTTGATGACCTATTTGACCAGTTGAGAGGTGCGAAGTGGTTCTCCAAGATTTATCGTCGATCCAGATACCGCCAGTTGCGGGTTCGTGAGGCTGACATCCCGAAGTTGGATTTCCATTGTCATTATGGGAATTACGAGTTTCTAGTGATGCCCTTTGGCGTGATGAATTCCCCCGCCATTTTCGTGGCATTGATGAACCAGATATTCCAGCAGTACTTGGAATAGTTTGTGGTTGTCTTTATTGATGACATACTCATCTACTCTGTGATAGAGGAGGAGCATGAAAAGTATTTTACGATGTTCCTAGAATTTCTTCGGGGAGCACCAATTGTATGGGAAGCTCTCGAAGTGTCAGTTCTGGATTCATGAGGTTCACTTTCTGGGGAATGTCATTATAGAGTATAGATTGGCCGTAAATCCTATAAAGATAGAGGCTGTGATTTCTTGGGATCCACCCAAGAATGCGTCAGAGGGGCGGAGCTTCCTTGGTTTGGCAGGGTAGTACAGGAGGTTCATGGAAGATTTCTCCAGGATTACTGACCCTTTGACCTCATTGATGTGGAAGGGACGACCATTCACCTAGACTGATCAGTGACCGAAGGCCTTCGAGGATTTGAGGTGGAGGTTTACTAGTGCTCCAGTGTTGAGGCTACCAGAGGAGGGTGTCGAGTTCCTAGTATATTGCGACACTTCAGGAGTTGGGCTCAGGTGCCTGCTGATGCAGTAATGGGAAATGATTTCATATGGGTCGAGATAGTTGAGTCCCCATGAGAAGAATTATGTGACTCATGATTTGGAGCCGGAAGCGGTGGTCTTCGCTTTGAGGATATGGAGACACTACCTTCTGGGTGAGCATTTTGTGGTCTACTCAGACCACCAGAGCCTCAAGTACATCTTTACTCAGAGGGATCTAAATCTGAGGCTGAGGTGCTGGCTGGACTTTCTATAGGACTATGATTTGGAGATAGTATACACTCTTGGGAAGGGAAACGTAGTAATAGATACCCTTAGCAGGAATTCCCAGGCTCGTCTAGTGCGGGAAGCTTTAGAGCAGTTGGCTTCCCTATAGCTGACCTTGGTAGAGCATGAGGGTGCGGATTTTCAGTAGTCGATGATGCTGACTCCTTCGCTCCTTGAGCATGTGAGAGAGTCCTAGATGGGGGATATCGACAACAAGGTACTACATGATCAGATATCTACGGGCGACGCACTCGATGGGTATTCCGAAGGAGGGAATCACGAGATCCTGTTCCGGGGGCGAATCGTAGTACCAATGGAGATGCGGGAGGAGGTGATGAGGGAATTACACACTTCTCCCTTGGCTGTACATCCTGGTGTGGGGAAGATGTACAGAGAACCTCAGTGGAAGTTTTGGTGGTCTGGCATGAAGTAGAGCATAGCTGAGTTCATTTCTCAGTGTCTTACCTGTCAGTAGGTGAAGGAAGAGCATCAGGTTTCGGTAGGGTTGTTGCATCCCCTTGATATTCCAGAGTGGAAGTGGGATAGTATATCTATGGACTTCTTCACAAGGCTTTCGTGCACAATGAATGACCATGATTCCATTTGGGTGATGGTGGACCAAATCACGAAGTCGATGCACTTCCTTGCCATCAGGGAGTAGAGCTCGGTGGAGAGTCTAGGGTATATGTATGTTCGGGATATCGTCCGTCTTCATGGAGTACCCTCGACGATTGTCTCAGACCACAATGCACGGTTTACGTCACATTTGTGGCAAGGCCTGCAGGAGGCATTCGGGACTCAGTTACGGATGAGTACAACTTTTCACCCCCAGACCGACGGGCAGATGGAGCGCACTATCCAGGTGGTGGAGGATATGCTCAGGGCATGCATGTTAGACTTTTCCCTAAGCTGGGAGGATCACCTGCCCTTGGTGGAGTTTGTGTATAACAACAATTACCACTCTACTATCGGTATGATACCTTTTGAGGCCCTCTATGGGAGACCCTATGGGTAACCGTTGTGCTGGACGGAGGTTGGGGAGACCTCCCTCGTGGGCCCAGAGTTAGTGCGAGTGATGATGAAGAAGGTGCAGGTCATTTGTGAGCGGATGAGGATGGCTCAGAGCAGACAGAAGTCTTAGGCAGACCGTCGTCACAGGCCTTTGGAGTTTGAGAAGAGGGACCATGTCTTTTTGAGAGTCTCCCCACGGCGTGGAACACTGAGGTTCATCCGGGGAGGCAAGCTATCCCCGAGGTTCACTGGGCCCTTTGAGGTCATGCACAGGGTTGGTGAGGTTGCCTACTGTCTTGCTCTACCCCTACAGCTGGAGAGGGAGCATGGCGTCTTCCACGTGTCGTAGTTGAGGAAATACGTGCACAACTCCACGCACGTTATAAACTGGGGAGAGCTAGACATTGATGGTGGAGCCACCTTTGTGGATCACCCGGTGGCGATTGAGGACCGGAAAAAGTAGACTCTGTGTGGATGGACCATTCCTTTGGTTCGTGTGCTGTTGCGGCATGGGAGGGTGAATGAGAGCACTAGGGAATGGGAGAGGCAGATGAGAGCTCAGTATCCAAAGTTGTTTATGTTGTTTTGTTCTTTGGGACCAAAAACTTGAAGGATGGAATGATGTAAGAACCCGAGTTTTGAGACTGTGAGACTTTGAATTTTTTCTTGATGTTATTCCAGGGAAGGGTGTTCAGAGGGCGTACGATTCTGAGCCCCGGTGCGTCCAGAATTAAATTTTAAGTGCGTTCACACTAGGAATGAAAAATAAATAGAATAACTCCTAAATAATAGCTCAAACTAGAAAACCGAGGTCACCGTTGAGTCTGAAGCATGCTGTTTACCCTAAGAGGGGTGTAACTTTCGCGGACGCGGGCCTTCTATGGAAAATGCCACCAGGGGTGTTTTCGTAATTTAGTGGCCTCGGGTGTTGAATTTTATAACTTTAGAACGGATCCTAAGATTAAAATTCAAAGACTGTCGTTGCACTCAGGGCGTGGAGTTTACCCTAGGAGCGGCTTAATCTCGGCCCCGTCGAGAGTTTTAGATGCAAGTCTTTTCGTGGGTGATTTAAAAATAATTAATTAAAAGTTAATTCTATTTTTTTCTTACTTAAATACAAATCCTCTCATTCTTCCCAATTTGTGTTCTCTGGCAGAATCTCCCAACAAGAACTCCCCTCCCCTTCCTTCAAGTTCCACCTCCTCTCCAGTAAAGGTATTTTCGGTTCCGGTGAAGGCGGATCGATCGTGGAGTGTCGGGCTACGCCCTACGAGGTAGGCATTGTTGCGTTTTCATTTTAATTTCCCGCACCTTCTTTGAGATTAATTTATAGCATTGGAATGCTAATAAATTGTCGAGCGAAGGCCATATATGCGTAGGGTTCAATTCGATCTTTCCAATTCTATTTTTGGATCAAAAATCTGATTCTCGGGGCGTCCGGAGTGGCCCCGGGAAGTTTTCTGGCCAAAAGCCTTATTTTTTGGCGGCTCTAGGGTGGTCCGGAGGGCGGCGATGACAGCGCAGGCTCCCCAGGTGGTGGCGTGGGCTCCCCAAGTGGCATCGCGGGCTCCTCGGCGGTTGGCGCGAGTGAGCGGGATGATGGCCCGGTGCAGCGGCGGTTCGAGCGAGAGGGGGTGATGACAGGCAACGCGGGGGTGCACTGGCCGACTTCACCGGTCAGCGAGCAGCGCGAGACCGGGGTCGTCGCGACCCCGGGAGAGGACTGAGACCCGTGAAATCTGGGTCCCATTGGAAAAAGTTGGACTATATTGTGTTGGTCTGGGTGAAGCAGCGCAGCCCGCGCGGTGAACCGCTGGCCGTGGTGGTCCGGGCAGTACGGTCGGCTGAGTCGCGGACCGCCGGTCTAAAGGGGTGGACTGGCCGAACTAGTCCGGCCCACCCCGTCTCCTTCCCTTGGCATTAAAACGCCTATAACTCTCAAATCGAGTATTGGATTTGCGTTCCGTCTGCAGAAACGCGATCCTCGGATCGAGATGGAGGTTTTGAGATGGTCTCGGGATTTTTTAATTCTTGAGACGGGGGCTCGGTGGCGCGACACGTCCGTTAAGTGTTATTTATCTCCTCGCTGAGATTCTTGTTTCGGATGGAGTGAGCACATCCGGAGTTTGTTTTACGCCCTGTTAGCAGCGTTGTTACCCTGGTGTCGAGAAGAAGTTTTCCACAGTGGTTTCATGCATTGAATCTGGAATTGAGGCATGGGCCCATGGGCCGTCTTTCAAGATGCGTGTAGCGTTATGCGGCTTTTTCACCAGACATCGATTTGGGGCATATGAATAGTCGATTCGGCGTGTTTTTCCATGAGGATTGCAACACTGTAATCTTTTTGGATGTGCAGAGCCTCATTCAAGATCTCATTAAATGTGGAATCATGAAAGGGAATTGGTCGGAGGTTCCTTTGATGCACTCTGAACCAACGCATGGTAACGATGTTGGTGACACCCTGTGATGTCAGTTGCAATGCAGAGTTATCGGACCAATTCTGAGTTTACCCTCCAACAGGGTTGGGCAGTATTTCACCCATTGATTTATTGGGGTTAACAATCCAGAGGGCCTGAGCAGTGGGTCACCCGTTGACTTATTGGGGTCTACCCTCCAACGGGGTTGGGTAGTGGGTCACCCGTTGACTTATTGGGGTTTACCCTCCAACGGGGCTGGGCAGTGGGTCACCCATTGACTTATTAGGGTTTACCATCCAGCAGGGCTGGGCAGTGGGTCACCCGTTGATTTATTGGGGTTTACCCTCCAGCGGGGCTGGGCAGTGGGTCACCCGTTGACTTATTAGGGTTTACCCTCCAGTGGGGCTGGGCAGTGGGTCACCTGTTGACTTAGTGGGGTTTACCCACCAACAGGGCTGGGTAGTGGGTCACCCATTGGCTTCTCAGGCATAATTCCTTCTACTAGGATAGGCAGGGGTTTTCTTCATGACTACCGAAGTAGGACTCTTGTTGTGCGGATCAGCGGTGTGATAACTTTGACATTACCTTAGGACACACAAGGAAGAGGGGCTCTTTTCCCACCAAGACATGTGGGATATGCCATGTTCTTTCCGTGTATAGCTCCTCTTAGTTGGATAAGTCTACTCTTCTGATATAGGTAGCGAAGGCTCGACAAGAAGTTTGTCTTCTCACCGTTTCTATCTCATTGCATTTGGATGAGTCTACTTCCATTCTTTTGTTGGGTTGAGTTTCACTCTCTCTAATGTACTCTTACACTGTTCTTTGTTCTGTCTACTGCTCACCATTTTAGTACCTCCTTTGTTTCTCCCTTGACTTTTTGGGGAATCCTACTGAGTATATTTATACTCACCCCTACTTGGGCTTTTCCCGCATTTGGTGTGCCCTTGAAGACGATGAAAAGGTCGATCGAGACTACAGAGGAGCGTAGAGGGCACATGAACTTAGGCTACGTTCAGTGGTCGTAGTAGGACTTTAAAGTGTGAGACTCACCAGCTCTTTACTTTCATTTACTTATTGCTGGGTTGTGGCAACTTTCTAGTTGGGTGAGTGTTTTCCCCTTTACTATTCAGTTTACTTGTCAGTCTACTTTTCATCACTTTACTTGTTCTGCTTGAGAGGTCGATGCATGATTTTGGTTGGGATATTGTAGTCCATACTTTGGTTTCTTTCTTACTCTGCACTTCTACATTGAGTGGGTTGTATGTGTGTACAGGTACTTAGACAAAGGCCTCTCCAAGATTTTTATGCCTTCGGCGCTTGTCGCCAGCCCCTGGCCTATAGAGGAGGGCTTGGGGTAGTTGCGGCTCGAGAATGGTAGGGTCAGGTCGTGACAATTCTAGACTATAAGAAGAAAGGCGTAGTGAGATACTTTACATCTACATCAGTAGATGTTGGGAAATCCAATGAATTTGTATCAGGTACCTTGTTTGGTTACTTATATTTTTCTAAAGTTTTATTTAATATAGGGTCTACAAATTCCTTTATTTCTAATAAATTTCCTAGTAAATTGGAAATATCACCTCAACAAATGAGACTAGAAATTATTATTAAAACACCATATGTAAATATTAAATCAAAGAGGAATTATAATAAAATTTCTATTGTGTTCTGTGGAAATAATTTACCTACAAACCTTTTGGTTTTTTCATTAATAGAGTTTGATGTCATTTTGGGTATGAATTATCTTTATGTTTATCATGCTAAGATTTATTCTAGAGATAGAGAAGTTGTTTTTTAGAAATAGTTTTAGTTTTTATACAAGAATGATCCTATACAATTGATAACATATTACGAATTTGAGAAACTATTGAAATATGGAAATAAAAGTTATCTTTATTATTTTTTTTGAAAATAAAGGAACTGTTCAGATTAATGATATTCCAGTGGTAAATAAATATCTTGATGTTTTTCCTAACAAGTTACCTAGTGTTATATCAAATCAGGAAGGTTAATTCACAATCGAATTAGTTCCTGACGCTAATCAAATTTTAAAACCCCCTTATCGAATGTCTCAAATAGAACTTATTGAATTGAAAAACTAGTTCAAGGAGTTTCTTGATAAAGGATTCATTTATCCTAGAACTTCTCCATGAGGTTCTCATGTTTTTGTTGTTAAAAAGGAATATGGATCCATGAGACTTTTCATTGATTATAGATATTTGAATAATATCACTGTTAAAAAAAGTATCCTTTGCCTCATATCGATGAATTTTTTGATCATCTCCAGGGAACAAAGTATTTTTCGAAGGTTGATCTGAGGTTGGGTACGGTCATTTGAAATTAAAAGAAGCAGACATCCCGAATACTACATTTATTTCTAGATATAGGCATTATGAATCTGTTGTTATGCCGTTTGGGTTAACTAATGAACCTTTTGTATTCATGGATCTTATGAATAGAACATTTCCTGAGTTCATGGATAAGTTTTTAGTTGTGTTTATTGATGAAATTATGATATTTTATAAAATTAAATAGGAGCATGAAAAACATATAAGGGTTGTTTTTCAAACCTTAAAGGAATATAAAATGTATGGAAAATTCATAAAGTGTGATTTTTTGTTGTAATAGATTTATTTTCTTGGGAACATTGTAAATAAGGATGGAATAACAGTTGATCCTGCCAAAAAAATTGGTTGATGAATGGAAAATACCTATAAATGTTACAGAAATTCATAGGTTTATTGGATTAGATGGTTATTATCAACGGTGTGTTAAAAACTTTGCACAATTATCTAGCTTTCTAACTAAGTTAACATGAAAATGGGTTAAATTTATTTCGAAAGAATAATGTGATTTTTTTTTCAGGAACTGAAGAAAAGATTGGTGAATTATCCAGTTTCGGATCTTCCTTCCAGGAATGATGGTTTTTCATCTACAATGATGCTTCATTGAAGGGGCTTGGTTTTGTTCTAATGCATAATGATCAGGTAATTTCTTATTCTTTAATACAACTAAAACCTCATGAGTTAAATTATCACACACATGATTTTAAATTAGCCACTGTGGTTTTTTCTTTTAAAATTTCGAGGAATCATTTATATAGAGCCAAAAGTAAAATATATACTAACCATAAAATTCTGAATTGTATATTAACTTAAAAATAATTAAAAATGGGGTAGATAATATGGATTGAACTAATAAATTATTATGATTGCACGATCAATTACCATCCTGGAAAAGAAAACAAAGTGGCAGATACCTTGAGTAAAAAACATCATGAATCATTAATCATGTTACGTTTAGAACATGATTCCTTGATTAATGATTTGATAAATTTTGTATTAGATGTTTTTAGTGTAGGAAATACCTATGTTTTGTTTCAGGTTTCAGTATAGTCATCATTATCAGACCGAATTAAGAAAGCGCGTGAGGAAGACCATGAGCTACAGAAAAAGGTAGAATTGGTTAAAATGGGTAAGTTTCTAGAATTTTACCTTGATATTGTTGGAGTCATGGTTGTTCTATGATGGAAATGGAGTATGGTTTGTGTTTTTTTTTCAATCCTCATTAGAAGTTCAGGAAGTTTTCTAGGAAAGGTATCAAACAGTTCAGGTGAGAAATAGTATTGAAGGTGGTGTTGTTTCCCAGTGTTTGCCCAATTTTTGGGTCAAAAAATTGGAATATAGAGAATAGTGTTTTTGGAAAATAGAGTTTCATGCAAGATTGAAGGGTGTTTAGAAACTTGTGCGCAAGGCCTAATTTGAGATCAGTGCCTCAAAATATGGAAAAGGAAAAAAGTGCGTGTAAGAATTAAATGTGCGCGAAAGAATCTTACGCGCCCAATGAGACTTCAAAAGGGGTTTTATGTGATCATGAAGAATCTTGCACACAAGGAAGAAGATGCGTTAGAAACCTACACGCAGGGTCATCGAGGCCTATAAATAGGTGGCTACCCCTATGAAAGACTTAATAATTTTCCAAAGAAAATCCGGTTGCTCTGCTGCGTGAAAGATTTGCTCATGAAAGAATTAAAAAAAGTTATTCTTGTGTGCAAGGTGTTTCTTTAGTCTGAAAAGACCAAGTGAACCATTTGGTGAAGTTGTAAAAAATATAATGGTTGTATGGAAATTAGGCGTTGCGCGAAAGTTATCTTTTGAGACAATTCCCAATTCTTGTGTGTAAGTTGAGGTATTGCGCGCAAGTGTGGTGTTATGCTTCTGAAAAGATTTTGAATATCCGGTTTGTGTGACCAGTGTTTTCAAGTGAATCTATTTATAAATTTGATGCAAGAAGTGTCTCATGTTGGACGAAGACAAAGAATTCAATGAAAATATATTGAAGATACCCTCAAGTCAATAAACGGAGTAAGACATCTCCTAGGGCAGTGAGGAAGGGAGAGTTGACGGAAGTGTTCTGAGGGACGTAGTGAGCTATCCCTGAGTTATTTTAAAGGCCGTGTGCCTAACAAATAGTGACTGTGACTGAACTATTGTACTCCAAAAATAGTGAATATTAGTGGATTTTGGTATAACTAACAAACTTTCGGCGTATGCTACTTGGACGTAGCCCTTTGTGGTGAACCAAGTAAAAGTGATGGGTGGTATCTTTGCTTGTGATTGTTTATTTGTTGTTCATATCCATCATATAGGTTTAACATGTTCCTACCAATTCGGGAACAAGATCTTTCACTTTGGAAGAAAATTTTGACACCCTTATTCACCCCTCCCATCTCAGGGTGTCCTGGGGTTCTACAGGTGGTATCAAAGGGAGGTTTTTGGTGTTGAATCTTTTCTTATTGGCATGGAGAATTCAGTAAATGTTAGGGGAGTCCCCCTATTTGATGGAAGAAACATTGAGATATGGAAAAAATAATGATATCTCATCTATGATCTATTGGAATGGACATCTGATTTTCTACTATGCAAGGAATACAAGTCACAGATCCTATTGGGATTTCAATGATAGATACATTTAGATAGATTCTTGATGCTGATTCCAAAGCACACAATTCTCTTAGTGCACCAATTTCTAATCAAATTTATCTAAAAGTGATGAGTTTTACTTCAGCAAATTCTATTTGGGAAAAGATAGAATATTTTTATGAAGGGGAAAAAAGTGAAGGTGGTGAAAGTACAAGTTCTTACAATAGGTTTGTTGATATGAAGATGCATCCAGATGAAAATGTAGATTCCTTCTTCAATAAAATTATGGAAGTTGTAGGATAAATTCAAGGACTTGGATAATAAATTAAAGACATCTACATTGTGAAGAAAATTTTGAGAAGTCTTCCACCATTCTACAATCCCAAAGTTTATTCCCTTGAAGAAAGATATTTTTCCAATATTTCTTTGGATGATCTTCTAAGAAGTTTGAATGTATATGAAATGAGAGTAAAACTAGAGGATGCGACAAATCATGTTAGCAAGGATATGGAATTAAAATCCATGAAAACACTTGATATTTCAGGAGACTAAATTAATGATACTGATAATGAAGGTGAGTTTCTCTCGTTATTTTCCAAGAAATTCAAGATAAGAAAAGGAATATTTGAAGTGAATATACCCTTGGAATGTTTTCATTGTGGTAGAGTTGGGAACATTGCTTCTCAGTGCTCAATGAAGTTTGATGATAATGAAAGTGAAGGTAGAAAGTCACAAATGCCTAAGAAGAGGTTTTATCAAAAGGGAAACTTCCAGTCTATAAAGAAACTATAGAGGAAAAGTTTTCTCCGTGAAGAAGATGATGACATCGATAATGACTTATTTGAGTCAGAAGAACTAGAATTTAAATATGAGAAACATGATTCCATGATAGCTACTATATAAAAGTCAGAACCATCGTGTAATAAAGATAGAGATAATTAGTTGAACACTATTGTCGATCCCAAACTTGAATTGAGGCTGCTCCTCGTATGTATAAGAATCAATGTAACATATTAAAAAAATGGAGAGCAGTTGTGGAAGAATCATCTGACTATGTAGATCAACTTGAAGCAAAAATTGAATGACTGGAAGAATTTGCGAAAGTATAGTCTTCAATAATTGAAAGTACAAAAGATGTTGTGTAACTAAAGATCAGAATTTAAGAACAAACCATGTTAATCAATGATCTTACCTCCAGACTAGAAGATAGGTCCAAGACTATTAAGGTCATGAAGAAGAAATTTTTACTCTTAGGAGTAAACTTGAAAGTCAATCAAACTCAAAAGAGGCAAAGAATAATATATAGTTTGGAATATTTTCAGATAAAAAAATACTTTTGAGAGCTAAGAATGGTTCTGATGGAGTTGAAAATATTTTGAAAGATCAAAGACCCACATGAATGGGGAACAATGTAATTTGCTGTGATACCGAATCATCAAATACTTGGGAATAAGATGAGCCGAAATAAAGGAAAGCTAGATGTTGGACATGTTGCGAAGTCACTTGAAGTATAAATAAAGAAAATCCCAAGACAAAATGGATGGAGAAATGAAAAATATTCAAAATATTTCAGAAATAATCAGAAGTAAAAATTATTATCTGAAGGAAGGGAACATGAAAAGGAATAAAAGTGAAAAGATGTTTTCAATTATTAAATTTTAATTATGCGGATATCTAGGCCATACCATGTCATACTGTGAATAGGAAATGAGTTATTTGAATGGGGGATAGCTAGGAGGTAAACAGAAGAGAATGAATTCATATCCAAATTCTTATAGAATAAATGGGTTCAATGGATATATTTTTAATTGCTCTAAATTTGGCCACAAATCTATGTATTGCAGGAAAAGGAATGACAAGATTAATTCCTAAAGATCTCAGAGACAAGTCAACACTCTCCAACTGGATGGTGTTTCTCTTTCAAATAGATTTTATCCTATAGAAGAAAGGTGTGAGTATGATGAACCTATGAACAGTAAAATTAGATTTAAAAATCCATCTTCATTCTTCACTCAAGATAATATTTCATGGAAGGAAAAGAAGAAGATTAAGAAATCCAGTCTTGATGAAGTTTCTCTCAAGGCTACAAGAACAATAGCACCTGTATTCTTGACAATGGATGCTCATCCCATATGATGGGGAATGTATAACTGTTAATGAATATTAAAAAAAGGTCAATGAAATAGTGAGGTTTGGTAATGATGGTGCTTTGAAGATCAAAGGTAGTGGATGTACTAAACTAGTTAACGAAGAGCTAAAGAATATGGAAGTTCTGTATGTGGATGGTATAAGTCACAATATCCTGAGTGTGAGTCAACTCTATGACTCAGTACTTATACTGACGTTCAATCAAAAGGGATGCATGATAAAGGGAAGAACAATGAATTCTCTCATGAAGGGTTGTAGAACTGCTGGAAACCTATATTAATTTGATAGTACAAAGAACATTTTTATCTAATGACTAAAGAAGAAAACAACTTGTGTCATCGGATTTTAGGGAACATCAATCAACAATACATGGAAAAGATATCAAAACTAATGATTTTCATGGATATCCCTGACCTAAAGCATGGACATGAAAAGACATGTGATGTGTACATTTATGGAAAGTTGGTCTACAATTCCTATAGGTCAAAGAAGAAAAGAGAATCTAATATTCTTGACCTTATTCATATAGATGTATGTATCCCGATAAATATTACTGTAATGTAAGGAGAAAGATACTTTTTACTTTTCGTAGATGAGTATAATAGAATGGAATGTGTGATAGTTGTACAGAGGAAATGAAAATTTCTTGATTTCATGAAGAATTATTTCCAAATTTTATAAAATGACATTCGTCAGACAATTAAAGTTCTAAGATCTGATAATGGAGAGGAATACACATCCGTCGAGTTTGATAATTACCTAAAGAAGTATAGAATACAACATGAGATGGTAGCTGTGAGAACCCCACATCAGAATGGAGTTGTGGAGCCTAGGAATCACCAAGTGAACAATATGGCTAGAACAATGCTGATTGAGAGCCATATCCCTCATCATTTTTGGAAAGAGGCAATTTAAGAAATGTTTTATATTCAAAATCAGATAGATCTCTATATGGGTGAAACCAATACACCATATGAGTTGTGGCATGGAAGGAATCCCTACTTGAAGTATTTCCATGTTTTTAGAAGTAAATGATTTATCCAAAATAAAGAATGAAATCAATGGAATTATGGTGATGAAGAAGATGAATGAATATTCCTTGGATACTCAACGAAAAGAAAAGACTACAAATGATTCGATAAGAAACTTGGAAAAATTGCGTAAAGTAGTGATGTAAATATCATTCAAGAAAAAACAAAAAATGCATCAAATAATTAGTATGAATATGTGATAGAAGATGAGGAAAAATGTGGAAATGGTACAAATACAAATTATTAAGTAGAGGAAATATGGAAAAACAATTAGAGGTTGCAAAATGATGATGATTCATAAGAATAATTAAAAGAAGAAACAATGCCTGAGGAATCCCCATATAAACCTCACATGCAACATAGAAGATCTGAAATAGATCAATAAAATATCATTAGGGATTGAACTGCACCAACCCAGACAAGAAGTATGAAGAGTAATGCTCAATCTGCATTCCTCTCAGTTGTGGAACCATCCTCATTTGAAGAAGCTGCAAAAAATTAATCATGGGTTAAATCCATGAATGGAGAGTTAGATCAGATTAACAAGAACCAAACATGGGACCTAGTTAAGAGACCTGAAGGTCACAATTTTATTATTAAAAATTTAATTTTAAATAATAAATTCGATGAGCATGAAAGTGTTATTAGAAAAAAGGCATGACTGGTATGTAAAGAATATTCACAGATTGATGGTGTCAATGTTTAAGAAACATTTTCTCCAGTGGCTAAACTGGAGTCAATCAGGATTTTTCTTGCCGTGGCAATCCAAAGAGGATATAAAGTATATCAAATGGATGTCAAGACAATATTCTTGATTGGTTTTCTTGAATAAGAAGTTTACATTGAACAACTAGTTGGATATATTCTTGGTAATGATTAAAAAAAGGTTTTCAAACTAAAGAAGGCCCTCTATAGTTTAATGCAGGCACTGCGGGCGTGGTATTCCCGGATGGATTCTTATCTCAAAAAGTTAGAATTCAAATGAGGAGAAGTATATCACAATATATATGTGAAAAATTCTTAGAAAGATTAGTTCATGGTGCTAGTTTATGTGGATGATATTATCTTTAGCGGTAGTAGGCAGGGATCAGTTGAAGAATTTTCTAATCACATGAAGTCAGAAATTGTAATGTCTATGATTGGGGAAATCACATACTTCTTAGGACTGTAAGTGATTCAAAAGAAAGATTATACTTTCATTTATCAGGAAAACTATGCAAAAGAGCTATTGAAAAAATTTAATATGCAAGATTAGAAACCAATGGAGACCCCGATTTCAGTTGGAACAAAACTCAAAAAGCATAAGGACGAGACGTTTGTGGATCCCACCATGTACAAGAGAATCATCAAAAGATTACTGTACTTAACTACAACATAACCCGATATTGTATTTGCAACATGTTTAGCTTCCCACTTTCAAAGTGATCCAAAGGAAGCACATATGATAGAAGTTAAAATAATAATGAGGTACATTCAAGGTACTCACAATTATGGATTATTATTTAATGCAGGTAAAGATAACAAATTATCTACTTTTTTAGATGCTGATTGGGTTGGAGATGTGGCGGATAGAAGGTCCTAGAGTGGTGGAGCATTTTTTAATGGTAGGAAATGTTTGGGTTGGATGAGAAAGAAATAATAAAGTAATTCTCTTAGTAATACTGAAGATGAATATATATCTTCTACAAAGGCATGCACTCAATTACTTTGGATGAAGCTGTAACTGACTGACATTGGTGATGAGGTGAAACAACCAATGGTGATCTACAGTGATAACAATAGCACAATTGATCTTACAAAGAATCCTGTCAAGCATTCTCGTACAAAACATATTGAAATTAGATATCACTTCATCAAGGAAAAAAGTTGAACAAGGCATGATTAAAATGGATCATGTGGGAACTGGTGAGCAAGTGGATGATATCCTAACCAAGCCACTGTCAGCGGCTGTGTTTGAGAAGCATCAGTTGAACCTCGATGTTCATCCACCTCCCAGTGCATAAGGAGGTTATGAAACTCCCATCTCCATAGTTATGTTAACTGTTTTTAATATTTTGGTGCATGTGATGCAGGTTTATGGGGGAGATACTATCCAAGGGGTGTTTTGATATGTAAAATGAACAAATACCGGTATTTGGGTTTATTTTCAACGGGAAAGAAGGAATAAATTAAGGACATGTAATGGACATGTAATAATTCTATTACACAATGAAAATTCAGAATTAGGAGGAGAAGGAATACATTCCGAACATGTAATGCTTCTCTAATATGATGAGAATTTGGGGTTAAGAGTAGAAGGAATACATTCAGGACATATAATGCTTCTGTGACATAGTAAGAGAATAAATTGGGCATCATTAAGAATTCCAAAACACAGGAACCCAATTCAAGCTTCACCTCTTGGTTTCTACACAGAGCATTGATCACATAGACTTAGAGTGTTGGTTTAGTTGATTCTTGCATATCAGGTTTTGATAGTGGATGGTGCTCTATTGAATTTATCTAGAGATTTCCAACAAACCCAAAGAGGGATATTGTTGGAACCATGGTCATTATATGTTGGAAATGGAGTATGGTTTTTGTTTGTTGTAAATACTCATTATAATTTCATGAAGTTTTCCCAGAAAGGGATCATACAGTTCAGGTGAGAAACAATCTTGAAGGTGGTGCCATTTCCCAGTGTTTTCCAAAATTTTCAGTCCAAAAAATTGGAATATAGAGTAAATTGTTTTTGGAAAAGGGAGTTTCATGCAAGATTAAGGGTGTTTAAAAACTGGAACACAATTCTTAATTTGGGATTAGTGCATAAAAATATTGAAAATGAAAAATTGCACACAAGAATTAAATGTGTGAGTAAGATGAGGTTATGCGGAAGAATCTTACGCACCCAATGCGACATCAAGAGGGGTTTTTCATGCTCATGAAGAATATTTTGCACACTAAAAATGACGCATCAGAAACCTATGCATAGGGTCATCAAGGCTTATAAATAGGCGGCTACTCCCATGAAGGGATTAAGGATTTTCCAACGAAAATATGGTTGCTCTGCTGCATGAAATATTTGAAAGTGAAAGAATTACATAAAGTTAATCTTGCATGCATGGTGTTACTTTAGTCTAAAAAGACCAAGTGAACCCTTTGCTGTAGCTTTGATAAAGATAAGGCTTTCAAAGTAAATTAGGGGTTTTGTGAAAGTCATCTTTCACAAAAATTTCAAAATCTTGCGTGCAAGTTGACGTATTGCGTGCAAGTGTGGTGTTATGCTTCTGACAAGCTTTTGAATATCCAGTTTATGTGATCAATGATTTTAAGTGCATCTATTCATGAATTTTCTACAAGCTGTGTCTCGTTCTTGACCAAGACAAATAATTCAAGGAAAATATATTGAAGAGACCCTCAAGTTAATAAACTAATTAAGACATCTCCCAGGGTAGTGAGAAAGGGAGAGTTGACAGAAGTTTTTTGAGTGACGCAGTGAGATATCCCCGAATTATTATAAAGGAAGTGTGCATAGAAGAGAGTGGTTGTGACCAAAATCTTATACTCTATAATTAGAGAATATTTGTGGATTTTGGTATGATCAAAACACTATCAGTGTATGCTCCTTGGACATATCCCTTTGTGGTGAACCAAGTAAAAGTGATGGGTGGTATCTTTGCATGTGATTGTTTTTTTTTTCATATCCATTATACAGGTTTAACGCATTACTACCAACATGGAAACAAGATCCATCAATTTAGAAGAAAAAGTTGACACCCTGATTCACCCCTCCCCTCTCAGGGCATCACGAGGTTCTACAGATAAATATTGTGTTTTAAGATTTGGAAAAAGATTGTGTGTGACTTTTGATTCTTAGTTGAAGAAATAATTGTTGTGTGAAGCTCATAGTTCTCTATTTTCATTTCATCATGGTATAGAAAATATGTATAGAGACCTTCAGCAGTATTACTGGTGGGATGGAATGAAAAGAGATATTGCAGAATTAACTTTGAAATGTTGGACATGTCAATAGGTTAAAGAAGAGTGGAAGTTACCGAAGGGGATGCTTCATCCTATAACAGTTCCAAAGTGGAAATAGGAAAATATATCAATGGAATTTATTTTGGGACTACCAAAGTCTTCTCAAGGTAACAATGCAATCTGGGTTATTATTGATCGACTGACTAAATCTGCTTGTTTCTTTCCTATTTTAGATACAATGACTTTGGATCATATTTCTTGACTATACCTCAAAGATATTGTCAAGTTACATGGATTGACTATTTCTATTGTATCTTACCAGGATCCCAGGTTCACTTATATTTTTTGGAAGGGCCTTTAGAAGTCATTGGGTACATAATTAAATTTCTGTAAACCTTTTCATCCTCAATTAGATGGGAAGTCAGAAAGAACAATTCAGACATTGAAGGATATGCTTCAAGCTTTTTCAATGGACTACCGGGGCAGTTATAATCAACATATTTCTTTAGTTGAGTTTTCTTATAATAATAGTTTTCATTATAGTATATAGATGACACCTTTTGAGGCATTGTATGGGAAGTAGTGTCAAAATCATAATTTTTGGGATTAAGTCAGGGAAAGGAAGTTGATGAGACTAGAATTAGTAGAGAAAGTGACTGAGGAAGTGAAGATAATATAGAAACACACGAGGATAACTTAGTGTAGGAAGAAAAGTTATGCATTTAATAGGAGGATATAATTTTCTTTTAAGGTAATTGATCATGTTTTTATTAGAATCTCACCATGGAAAAGTGTTATGTGTTTTGGTAAGAAAGAAAATCTAAGTCCACAATTCATTGGACATTATGAAATACTGAATAAATTTGGACCAGTCTCATACCAAGTAACTTTTCCTCCAAGTTTATCTCAGGTACACAATGTTTTTCATGTTTAAATGTTGAGAAAGTATGTGCCAGATTCATCACATGTCTTGAGCCCAAAATCAGTTCAGCAGAAAGAGAACCTTTCTGATGAAGAGAATCATGTTCAGATTCTTGATCATAGAGAGCAAGTATTTTGGAATAAGGTAATGCACCAGGTAAAGGTTTTTTTTGGAGAAACCACATGGTTGAAGAAGAAACATGGGAATCTGAAAATGCTATGAGGGAAAGGTACCCTCACTTGTTTAATAAGTAAATAAAAAAAATTACGAGGAAGCAATTTTACAAAGATTGGGAGAATGTAACACCTCGGGATTTTAAAAATAAATTTAAATGCATGTAAATTTGTTTTATGTGGATAGTTATAAACTATCCGTCAAACATAATTTTGCATCTTCTATTACTTGAATTCCAAAAAACGGTCATCTAAGGTTGTGATCAGTATGTTATTTAGAGTCTGATAGAGCTAATTTTTTTTAGTGAATTGTATTATGACCTTATGAATAGTAAGTAATAATATTATTTTATTTCATTAAGGTTATAAGATAATTAGATCTTGATTAATTTTTCAAGGAGATATAAAATCAGTTATAGTTTTAAAATTTTTATTTTTGGAATAAAATATTATTTTATTTGAAAATTAAATTAATCATATTTGGATAATTATTTTAAAAAAATGGAGTTCATTTTTGAATTATACACATTGAGAAATGGTTAGAGTGAATTTTTCATTTTTTTCTGACATATTTGAATTTTTGGTGAATAATGAAATTCGATAATTAAGAAATATGATAAATAAATGAATTTCTGCATCATGCTTGAGTCAAGGATGATGTAAATGGCCATTGGTTTGAACTCACATGCACTTATTACTGTTTAGGGTCAAATTAATCAATACTATTCATAGTATTTAGAAAAAATATTAAACTAATCATTAAAATATTGTAAAACCCCTCCTCTTCTCCACTATAAATACCACCCTTACCCCGTCTTCCTCTCACCCCACTCAAGCCTTGAGACTTATCTAAGTTATACATAATACTATTACAAAGGCTATTACCCATGTCCAATAATTTCTAGTTTCACCAAAAGTATAAAGCAAAAGGCCTTAAAGAGGATCTCAAGGATAATAGATCAAGAGGTAAAAATATTATTTTATTTTCATGTGATTTCTTTTCAGTTATTTTCCTTTCTTACACTCCATTCTCCTCCAATTATACAAGAGGAATAAAAGCTCCAGAATCTTATATATTATGGATTTTATCATGTTTATGTACAAATTCATCAATTTAATTATTCTTCTTCTCCCCTTTTATTCTAAAAATAAGAACACCATCCATAATGTTCTGGTTTACCAAAATCATGGATGATGTATTTTCAATTTCCTTTACCTCCTTCAAAGATGTTTGTAAAAACATTTTAATAGTTGAATAAGATTTTAATATGTATTATGTTACCTCTATTTTGTTATTTAATTAACCTATATGCATAATATTATATGATGAAACAAGTTCTTTATTATCATAGAACCACTAAAATGATATAAATGGATATCACTAAAGATTTATCTAATGATTCATCCTCATACCATATAACCAAAATTATTTATGGAAGAATTTAATATTATTTATACATATGAATATCATTTCATTCCAATTTTTGAATTTCATTTCCATGGGACAATAAAATCAAATACAGACCATCCATGGAAATCATGTAAAGAATGCACCCAAAAAAATGAAAAGAACAAAATACTAATAATTAAAGAGTGAAATGATGTTATGAAATGATCATATAAGGTGTTATAAACATGAATATGTTTCTTTAAGATATTAATAACACTATTTTAAACATTATATATAATATTTAAACACATTTTAAGGTAAGAAAAACCCGAGGTAAGTGAATTCTTAACCCAATTTCCATTCTTTGGGTTAGCCTTCTATTTCATTAATTACGTGGTAATAAAATTATTTTTGTAATGAATTTAATTCATATTTTGTTTTATTATGTGTATTTATAGTTTATAAAAATATACCTTTAATTTTTTAAATTCTTACTTCAAGTATATGATATTTCTAAAGGGATTCTTTAAAAATCCTCTTTTAAAATTCAATTTTACGAAAATCAAAAGAAATGTTTTTATGCAATTGTTCATGTTTTATGATTATGTTATGGTTCTTGGAAATTGTTTATTATGAAGTTTGGGACCTATATATCCCTCCAATTTATTTGGTATGTGTATGTTAGAGGTTGGTTGTATGGTTACTCCAATTGTAACTGCGATGGTTACACAATATGGTAGCCGTGAGGGTTACATTGTAAGGTAACCGTGAGGGTTACAAATCATAAGGTAGCTAAGAGGGTTACAATATTTTGTAACTAATACACCAAGATCCCTTTATGGTTATATTTATGTTTTTTATGTTTTGGTGAAATATCTTGTAAATATCAAGTTTCACAAAGTAAGTATATATTGGTGACAAGTATGTCTTTTTGAAAATGATTTCATACATTTAAAAGTATTCATAGACTAATGTTTTATCTCCTTATTTTTATGTACCTTACTAATATATTTGTGTTCGTCCAAATTTTTTAAATTATTTTCACAGGTTATAAGTATTTTTATGACAAATAAGGAAGAAAAGTTAAATATTATGAAGATTTGTCAAGGAAAACATATTTTATTTAAAAAGTTTTATATTTTGGAAGAAATGGATACTATTTTTGTGGTATCTACTCTATATAAATGTGGAATTTTATATATGTATTATATACCAACTCTCTAAAACTCTAAAATTTAAAATATCCTCAATGTGAAAGAAAGTGAGTTTGTGACTAAAATTCAATATTGTGTAATGTAATAAGGATGGGTTTTTATAGTGGGTATTTCAAAAAAAGTATACATGAAATGTTGTCATTATAATAAGTAATTATAAACTGATTACTAAAAAAAATAACTAATAAATTAGAATTTAATATAATGATAAATTTATTATGGTACCTTTACTTAGATCAATCTAAATTCCACTATCCTTCACAGTACATCTAAATTTTACTCTTTTCCAAATGAATATTAAAATTTCTTTTCAAAAGGTTTTTTAGGAAGCAATTTTTGTTAAAAAACATTTCAATTTTTAAAATCCATACCCTTTATATCATGATGTTTTACTTACCAAGACATTATATGAACTAAAGTAAGATCTAAGAGAGATTTATATATTTTTTATTTAAATTTATTTCCCAAAATATTTTTTCTTAAGGAAAATATATATCATTATATATTTATAAAAAAGAGTTTTCAAGAATACACTTATTATTTAGATATCTATTAATGATGTCATTTTTGGATCTACTAAAAATAAACATGTCCAAATTTTCTCCAAAATTATTCAAAGTCAATTTGAAATGACTATAATGGTTGAACATAACTTTTTCCTAGGTTTTACAAATTATAAAAAACTAGGGTTGTAAACAGAGTCCACCATTCCTCAAGATATGTGATTTGGGACCAATCTCCCTCATATGAGTCAATCAAAGATTTCTCATGACCTTGGAGGGTTGTACTGTGGACCTAAGTCATGTGTCCCACATAGGTTGAGTGGGGATTTCTTATGAAATATTAAATTATTCTGAAATCATTACCTTTCTAGAGGCCTTTTCCAGTGATGGGCAGTCTGTACTAGGTGAAACAAAGTTTTTAGGGGGTAAACTAGAGTATAAAATATCATGCATAGAGTGAGGATAGGTCTTGTTAGTTGGTTCTAGATAAAGGTAATGGGTTTAAATCACTCATGTAATATAAAAGTTTAATTTTTTGGAACAATAGTCCAATGAACATTTAGATTCATGAAAAGTGACTAACCTCCATCCCGTGAGATTTACAATGGTTGTGTCATGAACCAAAATTGTTATGCTGGGGCCCAAAATCCTGGATCCCACAATGGGTGAGAGGGGATTTATTATAAAGTATATAAATTAACTATAAATTCTTATTGTATTAATTTGTGTTGGTAAATATTATACAACATGGGGTGAATTATAGTTTTAGAAAAAAAATTACAATTTTCACCCTCTTCAAGTATTATGTTGATCAGTTTTTTATACTACCATTCAAATTAAAGCTCATAGTAATAAAATTATAAATAATAAAAATTATGGTTAGTATAGTGGAAATAAAATGAATGATATTTAATGTTACCAATGTAAGAGTTAATTCATTATAAATTCATAAAAAAATACAGATTATCAGTTAGAAAAAAATAATCCTTTAAAAGAATATTATTAAAACCAGACATTTAAACCAAAGTGAAATGTAGATCATTAAACATGATAAAATGTATCCATGAATTTAAACCTATCATAAGGTATCCAAAATTGTATATATGTTGGAAGTTCTATCATCCTATCCCCAGAATCCCTTGATTAAAATTTTTGGTAACAGATCACTTCTACACATTAAAAGTACTTAAGCGATATATTACAATCCATTAAAAACCTCAATTATATGATTAGAAATTACTCTATATTCCTATTCTTGGAATCCCTAAATATTTAAGTATCAGAAGGAAAACTATTAAAATGGAAAATTCTATGATATTTAAAATAAAAATTTCACAATGGTATCCCTAAATAGAAACACTCAGAAAGAAAAAGATTCTATAGACTCGAATCACTCTCAGTAAAAAGAAATTACATTATTTTTAAACTAACATAAAATTATAGAATTATATATATATATAACCATTATTTTTTTGATCTTTTATTTATGTGTTTTTTATGATTCTCAAGTTGTGGCTCTATTTATAGGCACCATTGTAAAAAACTATAATGGTCAAATTCTATGAAACACAGAGTCAATTGTAACTGTATTTGTAACAAATTCTTCATCTACCAATGAGATAAGTATATTGATTCATCTACTGATGAGTTAAATTAAAACTAAAACCGTGATTATAAATCTGATGGATTTATTCTACAATGAAAATTAAAATCACCAAAATTTAGTAAAACAACTTTATTTCACCAGTATTTTAGTTATCTAAATATCATTCTACATAAGTATAACATCTTAAAAAAACTTCAAGTTAGATCATTATTATATAAATTGTATTGTGATTTCTAAAATAAATAAATAAGCTATTCATTGACTCAACAATCTCCCCTTCTATGGAAAATAAAATATAACCAAGAAATTTTTAAGAGACTAACTAAATATTAAAAAATAAGACCCCCTATAGTATTTATAATAGATAATTTTACTCTATTTGTTTTGAGATAAATATAAAAAAATCATTATAAGAGAGAGAAAAATGTAATTTAATCCCCATTTGGAAATATTTAATTAGGTAAAATAAAATAGGAAAATTAGATAAATAATGGATAATTTTTTTTCTTAAATTTCTTCGGATTTTTGATTTTCAAAAATAAATACAGAAGAAATAAAAACTCAATTAGAAATAATATTTTTTTAGAATCATTTGATCATATATTTGGATTAATTATAAAACTCGTTCTTCCCTTTATATCTTCAATAAATTCATTTTAGATTGGTTGATGTAATAAAAATTTTCTACATCAATTCCATTTTAACCATGCTTTTCTATCAAAAGATATATTTTTATAAAGTGAGTTAATTATGAAATTCACATTCTCCACCAGTATAAATAATATTATAAGTAATCACCATATTATAAATGATATAATTCTGAATTATTAGACTTTAAATCTCACCTTATTCACCAATAATAGGATAGAGTGATTTTTATACATCTGATGCTTTTAATATTATTGCAAGGAAATCATTAAGCTCTATGAATGGTCTTTTTAGCTTCTTTAGTTAAAATATTATAAAGAGACTTCTATGGAGAAATATTTTAGTAGAAAATTTAAGATAAAAAGAAGTATGAATTTGGATAATCCTTGACATTATAATCCTTATATAGACAATTTATGTTATTATCATCCAAAGACTTACCCTTTTATATATGTGTGGTTCTCAAATACCTGTAGAAAAATGTAATGTCCAAAAAACAATTTCATACATATTATTTTTGAGAAAAAAATTTAAAAATTAATTTAATAAAAAAGAAAACATTTACCTTTTGAGAAATAATAACAACCCCCAATAAAAAATAATTAAAAAATTTTATAAATTTTTTTTAATATCTCCCAATATTTTAAACAATAGTTGCAAGAAAATAGTAAAATATATGGTTGAAAATTTGAAACCTTCTTGGAGTTATATTATTATGGATGATATTTCTCTCCAAATGTTGGTTTAAGAATTTTTTTAAATATTGTATAGAAAATGATGTAGTAAACATATTGAGAAAAAAAAAATAAAAAGAAAAAAGAAAATGTTTTGGAAAATAGATAAGTTTTGAAAAAAAATCCTATATTTTTAACTAAATGAGTTTTTAATATATGGAGATAAATGAAAATATAAGTGGATTGAAAATTACTTAAATATAATCACTTATAACTTCTTTTTAATAAATTTTAATCTATTATAAGTAAGAGTTTCTTAAAAATATCAGTAAACTAAATTGATATTCTATTAAATTAAAAAATAATATCTCCTTTTTGCATGTGATCCATAAAGAAATATTTTTTTTATGTCTATTCACTTTTCTCAAAATTTATGCACTAGGTTTCTATATAATGAAATACAACTATTATTATAAAAAAGAATTGTATTTTGAGTAAAACAAAACCGTAAGTGTGTGTTGTATCCATAACACTTGAACACAATAACTTTTGGCTACTACACATTCTACTTCATCATGGGAAAGTGATACATAATATTGCATCTTACTAGACTAATAGACTAAATATTATCTTAATAAATGAAATGTTCCATAAGTATATTTTATATCTAATCTAAAATATCCAAAGTTATAATTCAAGTAACTTTTTAGCACCAAATCATGTTGCAATGTATAAAATAATCCATGTTCTGAAGTACCATCAAGGTATCAAAAAATATGTTTTACCACTTTCTAGTGTGATTATTTTGGATTAGCTTGAAATATAGAACATAAAAATACTGAAAAAATTATATATGGTTTAACCACAATAAGATATATTAAACTTCTAGTCATACTTATATAAAGTTTTTTTCTACTAATTTACCTATTTCATAAAGATCATGTTTGATATAAGTTTACTACAAAGTGTTTATCTTTGATGAATTATCAAAACCAATTTTTTTTAGTTGATCATTAATATATTTATTTGATTTATAATATTTCCTTTTGGTTTTTAATTTTTTTTAAAAACATGGGAAAAGATAAGTTCTATCGTCATGCTCATTTCAAAATATTTTTTATAAGTTTAGAAAAACTGTGATAAAATGATTTTTGAGTTAAACCAAAAATAATTTCACCAAAATATATTCAAATAAAAAGGTGTTTTTAAAAATTTTATTTATGAAAAGGGTATGAAAAAAACTTTTAAATTTTTTTTTGATGTATATATATTGTAAGTCTATCATACTAAGATCTTGGGTTTTAATTAAGTCTATATAATACTTTAACAAATTTAAATAATTTTTCCAGAAGTTTTTTATCTTAAAAACAAGGAGGTTTTTCAATATAAACTTCCTCTTGAATATAACCGTTAAGGAAATTACTTCTTACATCCATTTGAAATAAAATAAAATTCATATGAGCTACAAAGTATAATAATATCCAAATAGATTATAATCTCTCTACCATTGAAAAAATTTCAACATAGTATATGAATTCTTCTAGATAATATCCTTTATCTAATAGTCTTGAATTATTTCTAATAATAATTACATTTTCATAATTTTTTTTTCTAAAATCCAATTTTACTCAGATTATTGATAGATCTATAGGAAATTCAACTAGGGACTAAAATTGGTTACATTCAAATAATTTGAGCTCTTATTTCATAAAACTTATACAACTTTTATCACCCAAAGAATCATCTCCCATTTTAGGTTAAAATTATGATAGGAAGGAATGAATCCCACAATGATTTCTTAGGTAACTTTTAGTTTTAACTAGTTACCTTACATATCCAAAAAACAATTTAATGGATAGTTATATAAGATCAACAGATCTTTGTGAAAAGTGGTAATATAATCCTCAAATAATAGATATTTATATTCTATTAAATAATCTTTTAGATATTTATAATCTAATATTATTAATTCTATAGGATTTACAATCGATAGTTATTAATTATTTTTTACCAAAGTAATAAGAGTATTTATGAAAACATCATCTTATTTTTTTTATACAAAAAAAGGATTTGAGTCATAAAAATTACACTTATTTCCTAAAAAACATTGGTTCTTTTGTTAAAAAATATATAATCCATGCTACTTTTATAATAAACCTAAAAAAATCCTTCATTAATTTTTAGATCAAACTTATGTAACTGAACTTTTAAATTTCAGATGAATACTTTACATCAAAAAACTTTGAAGTAAGAATGTTTTTTATTTATTCCAATATTCAAATCATAATGTGTTTTATTATAAAAATGTATGAGTAAAACTCAATTTATAGGATACTAAGTAGTACTCCTAACTTCATCATAAAAATTTCTAGCAATAGAGTGTTCACTTAGAAATGTTCGAGAAATTTCCTAAAAAATATCTTTCTTCATTCAAATAATTTTTTTACTATATTATAGGCGTATAAAAATTATGAGTAACACCTTTTTACTAAATAATGAATTAAAACCAACTTTAATAAACTCAAAACCATGATCACTCTTGAGAGTAACCAAATATAGGTTTGTATCATTTTTAAAGAAAGCATGAAATACATTTAAATGATTTAGGGCTTCATATATATGAATAAGAAAAAACCTAGGTAAATAATGTGTAATCATTAAAAAATATATATACATATTATTTTCCAACAATAATTTTAGTTTGTATAGAAAAAATAAATCCATTTCTACAAACTAAAATTCTTCGATAGTTGAGACTTCCCTTTTATATTTAAAACTTGACTTATATAATTTAATAAATTCACAAGGATCACAGATTATGTTTTAATTAAACTTGAGTTCTGGTATATCCCTTAAATTTTGTTTCTAGAAAATTTAGTTAAATTATTTAAGTTATATTATCCTAATATCCCATTCCAAAACCAATATAATCCTTTTATTTCAATTAAATACGGGAAATTATGATAACTTAATTATTCTAAGTTGAGAGTGTAAAAATTTTCATGACTATTGATAGATAAAATTAAGTTACCTGCTGAACATTGAAAATTACATTTATCATTCCTTAAATTCACAAGATATACCTCGTCACACAACTGACATATATTGATAAGTTTGTGCTTAAGTTATAAAAAAAATAAAAGTTTAAAAATAAAGTTTTTATAAGAAAATAAATGTAACCAATTATGATTATTTCACCAGGTGAATAAACTCCAAAAGTGACTCATCCTCATTTCAATTTATTTAAATTTTATAAGTTTGACTTTTATCTAATCATATATCAACAAAAACCACTTTCTATATACCATTTTATTATACTGTTGGAACTCGACTTCTTTTCCTAAAAATGATAAAATTATGTTATTTGTACCCACACATTTTTGGATCAAGTTACATTAGAAAATTAAATTTTATGAACCCATATCTACCCAACTCTATTATTTTGTATATATGATATTTCTTATAAAATAAAATATTTATGAAAATAAAAAGGCTGAACCTTTATTAGAGAATGATATTTATTCCTATCATTTTTTATAGAAGGTTCCCATTAAGTATAAAATAGTTTAGTTGAAAAAAAGTTTTATCAAATATATAAGAAATTACATTTCAGGTTTGAGAAAGTATTATTTGTTTATATATTTTATAAAAAATATATTTACCAAAAATTCTGTTAGATTATAGTTTCTTCAAACATAAAACTTCAGATTTATATTGAAAAATTAAAGTCTGATCATCTAAATCATTATTATCAAATTTATGATCAACTAGATTATAATCAATAGAATTAATATAATTATTTTTTATTTAATATAATTTAGTTGAATGTTTTAAACTTTATGAAGTGAAATTTTATATTATTTCATTATCTTTAATATGTTTTTCTTCAGTATAATCATACATACATTTTAGTTTATTGTTCTCTTTATTCATAAGAGTTGAATATCTATCCATTTTAGCTATAGTAGGTAAATTTTATTCATTTTATAATAAATTATCTTCTTAAATATTTTATGGATTATATTTTTCATCTTACGGTGAAGTTGAATAATCATCATCAGTATTTTAAGTGAATTTAGATTCAAGTATCAAATTTGTAAGGGATTTTAAAATTATATTTTCCATGAATCATATTTCATTCATTAAAATATTTAAATAGAATCAAAATATATTTTTTTATTTCTATTTCATTATATTATAATTAATGATATGATCATACATCACTTCTACTAGTAATCAAGGATTCAAAATATTTCAATATTTTCATTCATTTTCTTTTAGAATACCTTCTTGTATTTTTATTTTCTTTTATTAGTTTTATATAACCATGTATGTTATGGCCTTTATTTTTTACATTCATAGAATATAAATTCTGAAGATTACTTCTTATTTTTTCTATCTTTATTTTTCTTTCTAATTAACATTCTTAAAATTTTAATTATATACAAGCTTATTAATTCATATCGTAATTTGATAAAGTTCATTATTGTTTTGTCCTGAATCACATTGATATGAATGATTACATTTCCTCTTTAAAACAAGATATTTAAAATTTTCCTAACAAGTATTAATGGTACTAGGATTAGGGTTACCTGAAGTAGAATAAAATTCTACTCCATTATTCCTTTTCTCATTTTCAGCATCTCATCTAAGTCTACTCACATATTTCATTAATGTTCCAATTAAGTCTTCTAGGCTTAAATTTTTCAAATTTTTAGTATCATCGATAGATGTCATCTTAGAATCCCATTATTTAAGAATAAAAAAATATTATTTTTAATGATTTGATTTTGGGATAAATAATATTCTCCTAATGAATGAAAACTATTTATGATAGTCATAAGTATTGATACATTTATGATACTGGTTCTTCATGCCCAAAATAAAAATATTGGTAGTTAGCACATAGATTGGATTTTAAAGTTTTTAAAACTTTGGTATTTCTAAATTGAGTATTATAAAACTTATTCTAAATTCTATTTTCTATTTCAAAATAATATATCTAGACATAGATGTTCCCGGTCATAAAAAACAATAAAGTATTATGAAATCCATGGTTTACCTAATATTTTATCTTTTCTTCAGGAGATAATTGGATGATATCATTCTATAAAACTTTATAGTTTTCTATTATCATGATAAAATTTAAAACTCTGGTATTATTGATATAATATTTTGTTTGATAATTCTATCAATCATAATCAATTCAATCAAAAAGAGTTTTTTGGTTGGATTTATGTTTTCATGTTTTCCATCCGGTACTCCTACTATCCCAAAATTTATTTCTTCTAACATCAAAATTATTATAAGGAGACTAAGTTGAAAATATAAAAAAATAAAAAGAAATAAAAGATAAAGTAAAAGGTAATCTCAAAATCAAGGTAAAGACCCGCATTGATACCAAATACTGTCTTGAGGTTTGATTTTAAATAAGATACAAGAGTGGGGTAAATTTTAGTTGAAAAAACATACAATTTTCTTCATCTTAAAGTGTTATGGTCACAAAGTGGAGAATATTAAGTCTCATCTTGAGACCGAACCTCTTATCTTATTCCACTGTTTTTTTTTCAAGTTTAGTTTCCTCTATTTGTGTTTATTTAAACCAGAAAACTTCAATTTTCTTTGATAGTTAACCATATATAGTGTTTGTATTAGAATTTACTTTATTATATTGATTTTAAAATTAATAATAATAATTAATATTGTTTTAACTGAGAACTAATCACTCTTTGAAAAATCCATCAAGCAATAAAATATTTTATAAACTGCTCCTTTGGTTAAATGGGCCATTTTTATTTCAAATTGGGGGAATTTTAAATAAATATTTTGATATAAATTTTTATAGGAACTCAATTTACCCTTATCTAGTGTCCTACTCTGACCAAAATTTGTTATCAAATGATTCTTAATTTTTGAGTTTTAATGTTTTAAAGTTTTCAAACCTTTAATACTGTTATTTTAGTTGTGTTTTAAAGATATTAAAATTTATGTCAGTTAAAAATTTATAGTACTTTAAAATTTATTTTAAATGGATAATTGATAGGAAGGTGATACTACGACCATACCTTCATATTTTAATGGTACAAACTATGCTTAATGGAAAATAAAAATGAGAATGCATTTAAAAATGATGAGTTTTAAAATCTGGTCTACTATAATTGATGATCACAAGATTCCTTCTACTTCTTGAAACAATTGGTATGACCCAACTAAGGAAACCAATAATAATAATTTCAAACCTATGAATTCATTATATTTTTCTCTAGGTGATGGATAATTCAACAGTGTTTCTGCATGTAAAATAGCCTTTGAGATTTGGGATAGTTTAACTATTTCACAAGAAGAAACCACTAATGTTAAGGAAATGAGGATTAATACATATACTATTAAATATGATAATTTCAAAATAAAGTCTGAAAAACATATTTATGACATGTACCTTAGGTTCAGTAAGATTTTAAATACAATTATCTCACTGGGAAAGACCATCACTACAAAAGAACAAATTATGAGAATCTTGAGATGTAATCTAGAAAGATAGAGAGATACATCAGTATCAATTAGATAATCTTGTAACATCGATGAACTACCTGTAATGGAGATTATAGGTATGATGTTGATGTATGAGGAAGATCTTAACGTAAACCAAGAAGAAAATGTTGAACCTAAAAGAAAGTCAATGGCTTTCAAAACCAATGCATAAAAAAAAACGAAAATTAAGGTTCCTGCTTAAAGTTCCAGAAATGAGGATTCATCAAATGATAGTGATGAGTAAATGGCTTAGTTATCTAGGAGATTTAATAAATTATACAGAAATAATAAGTTATTTAGAAATCCTATCTATAGATGTAAATAAGACAATAAAGGAAATTGGAAATAGGGTTGGAAATGAAGTGAGAATACCAATGAGATAGTTTGTTATGGATACAATATAAAAAGACTTGTAAAGGCCGAATATCTAGAGATAAGGTAAAATAATAAATATGAGGATAAAAATATAAAATATAAAAAGATAATTAAGGATACTTGGAGTGCTTCTGTGAAAAACTCTAGTGAATTTAAATCATCTCATGATGAAAAGGGTAAAAAATCCAAGATGTTTTTCATGAAAAACATATCCACAGTAACCCTAGTATCTCCTACAATGAACTCTTATTATTCTAGATAATAATCTGAATATGGAAATTCTTAAAATATAACTAATGAGAAAATGTTTTAATACTTTAAAATAATTGAAGATACTTGCAATGAGCTAAACGATAAATATAAATCTCCCGAGAAATAGTATTCTCTTTATGCTACTGTTAAATATGAACTCACTATAGAAAAAGAGAAGAATGATCAAATTATCAATGAGAATACCGAACTTAATCTTTCTAAAGATAAATTAAAGAAATATTTAGAAAGATTTACAATTGGTAATGATACCTTAGCTCAAATTCTTAGAAAACAAGTTGCTCTTAAATATATTACTAGCATTGGTTATCAACATGGAAAAAGAAATTTTTTTAAAACCAAATTTGAATTCAATTCTAGAAAATTTGGTTTTAGGTGTAGATCTGAGAAATTTTATACAAGTTCTAGTATGGGAACATCTTTTACTACTTCTAGTTCTTCTGGACCTAATAGAGTTATTTTTATATAACCTTACAAACTACATATTGAGAACCCATAAATCAAATATGGGTTACTAAATCCTTAATTACTAATATTACTAGACCCAATAAAATATGGGTACAAAAGTATTTTATTTATTAAACTATTTTTGTAGGAAATTTGTTTTAAGAGTTCATGTAAGATCTTCTAGTACCTGGATAATGGGTGTTAGAGATACATGCAACATATTGATCTAGCTTCAAGAACCTTATAAATATTGATGGTAAACATGTTACCTTTTTTAACAATGAAAAATGAAAAATTATTGGCCTTGGCCAAATCATTAACACTAATTTAGTTTCAATTTCTAAAGTTATTTTTTTTGATGGTTTAAAGTACAATCAGATTAGAATTTTATAGTTATGTTATGATAGATTTTACGTTAAATTTGAAAATGATACTTTTAATGTTTTAAATTATAAGAATTATTTAGTATTTATTACTTTTAGAAAAGAAAATGTATATGTTGTTAATCTAGATTTCTTAGTGTCTCATAATGTTTCTTTCTTAAGTGCATTTCATAAAGAGTATTGGATCAGGAATTAGAGACTAGGTAACTATAAAATTCAAACTCTTATAAAGATTACTAGAAAAGGATTAGTCAAGGATCTACCTAAACTAGACTTTCAAAATAACAAATTCTACAATCCTTATCAAAAAGGAAAATTACATAAAGTATCTTTCAAACTAATGAAATCAGTTTCAACTTCTCAACCTCTTAGGTTGGTTCACATGGATTTGTTTAGACCATCTATAGTTTCAAGTTTAAATGGAATCACTATATAGATGTTCTAGTAGATGACTTTTCTAGTTATACTTGGACTTTATTTTTCAATCAAAAAAGTGAGGCTTGTTCTTATTTCAACAAGTATGCTAGATCAGTGGAAAACTTAAGTGGACTTAAAATCAAAACCTTAAGAAGTGAACATGGTCATGAGTTTAAAAATCAAGGGTTTGGATATTTTTTCTCACAAAATGGATGTAGTCATAACTTCTCCAATCCTGGAAAACCCCAACAAAATGGAGTTTTGGATAGGAGAAATAGAACCCTATAAGAGATAACCCAATCTATTCTTATTTAATATGATCTACCTATTTATTTTTGGGCAGAAGATATGAATATAGATTTCTATATAAGAAATAGAGTTTTAATTATAACTATCTGAAAGAAAACCCCCTATGAGCTATAGAGTAATAGGAAACTCAAGGTTAATTACTTCAATGTTTTTGGTTACAAACTATTTATCCTTAATACAAAATATAATATTGACAAATTTTCCTCTAAGTGTGATAAAGTAATTTTCATAGGTTATTCAATATCTAGTAAATCCTATAGAGTCTTTAATAAGAGAACAAAATGTGTAGAAGAGTTCATTTATCTCAAATTTGATGAAACATATCCACATGAATCCAAAACATTCTTAGAAAACATTGAGGAAAATCTGCTGAATCTTGATTCTATTGTCAAACAAGTTGAAAAATTGAGTTCTGGGGAATTTATATATTCTAACCAAAATGAATCTGAACCTAAAAATAAACCCAAAGTGACTAGAAATTTTTCTATAGATATTTTAGAACTCTTAAGAACCATCCTTTAGATGTTATAGTTGGAGAATTAGACAAAGGAACACAGACTAGAGCTTCTTTAAGAAACCAGGTTGAACATCAAGTCTTTTTGTCATATCTTCAACCTAATAACATCAATTATGCAATCAATAATAAATTTTGGATAATGAAAATGAAATAAGATTCAAATAATTTTGAAAAAAACAAAGTATGGAAATTTGTTGATATACCCAAAGATTCCTTGACTATAGGCACTAAGTGTGTGTTTAGAAACAAAGTGGATGAAGTAGAAACTATAGTAATAAATAAATTCAGACTTGTTGCACAAGGTTATAGTCAACAACAAAGAATAGAATATGAATAAACCTTTGAACCTATGACCTAACTTGAATCCATTAGAATAATGCTAACTTATACAACACATCTAAATTTCAAACATTATCAAATGGATGTTCAAATGGAATTCCTGAATAGTTATATAGTTGAGTATGTTTTTATTAAACAACCACCTGGTTTTACATATCCCCATTTTCCAAATCATGTTTTTAAATTAAGAAAAGCTTTTTATGGTTTAAAACATATTCCAAGAGCTTGGTATGATAGGCTCAACACATTTATTATTTCTAAAGTTTTTTCTAAAGGTATAACTAATCCTACTATTTTCATAAAAAATAATTTCTAAATATGTTTTAGTTGTTAAAATATATGTTGATGATATTATTTTTGGATCTTCAAAAAATGTTTTATGTATTGAATTTTCAAGGCTGATGAAAAATGAGTTTGAAATGAGTTTAATGGGGAACTAAAATTATTTCATGGATTTCAAAATTTTCAAAATAAGGAAGGTATTATATTAAATAAAATTAAATATACTAAATATATTTTAAAATGTTTTAATCTGGATAGTACCAAAAGTAGTGATACTATTATGAGTACTTCTTTTAAATTGGATCTTGATGAAAATGGAAAACTAGTGGATCAAACCAATTACGTAGGTATGATTAAAATTATTCTTTACTTAACTCCTAGCTGACCTGATATTATGTTTAGTGTGTGTATGTGTTCTCATTTTCAATAAAATCCAAAAAAGTAACACCTTCTTGTTGTTAAAATAATTTTCAAATACCTCAAATATACTACCAACATAAGACTGCTTTATCCTAGAGGACAACCATTTGAATTGGTGAGTTATTCTAATGATGACTTTGGTGGTTTCAATTTAGATAGAAAAATAACCTCTAGAACATGTCAATTTTTGGGTAAGTCTCTAGTTTTATGGTGTAGTAAGAAAAAAAAATTCTCTTGCATTATCTAATGTTGAAGATGAATACATAGTTTCACGTAGTTTTTGTGCTCATGTTTTGTAAATAAAACACACATTACTTGACTATGGTTATCAATTTAGGCATGTTCCTACAAACTATGATAAAAAAAGTGCCATTAAATTTTCTAATAACCCAGTTTCTCAGTCAAGAACAAAGCATATTGATGCAAGACATCACTTTTTGAGAGGTCATTATTAAAAAGGTGATATAACTCTTGAGTTCATGGGAAATAAACATTATCTTTCTGATATTTTTACTAATCCATTAAATTCTAAGAGAATGAGTTACATTAGACATGAGTTGGGGATGATCAATTTTGAGTGACTCACCATTGATGACTGACTATTGTGACTCACCTTTGTGACTCACCATTGTGACTTACCATTGATGACTCTCCTTTGTGACTCACCATTGGTGGATCACAGTCATGACTCACCATTGAAGACTCACCATTGATGAATCACCATTAATGACTCACCGTTGAGGACTAACCGTTGATGACTCACCATTGACGACTCACCGTTGATGACTCACCATTGATGACTCACTGTTAATGACACACTATTGATGACTCACCATTGATGACCCACCATTGATGAACCACCCTTGATGACTAACTGTTTATGGCTCACCATTTATGTACTACTATTTATAACTCACCGTTGTGACTCACCGATGACCACTCACTATTAGGACTCATTGTTGTGTCTTACCGTTCTTTACTTAGTCATTTTTTGGCTTGAACCTAAAATCTATGTTTTATTTATTTCATTTTTATTTTATAATGAATTTATTATTTATGATTTTGAAATCCCTAAATGATAAATATTTAATCGATCCAATTCATTTTTTACTCACTCACTCTCCCCAAACCGAACATTTCCCTCTTGAACCTCTTCTACCTTCTTCCTTCAAACCAAACCCTTTACAATGGATCAAGTGATGTTCTTATCTGAGAAATATCTAGATGAGTCTCACCCTATGAAGAAGAAAAAGGGTTAATCAAGAGCTTCGAAGATTAAACCTATTAACCCTGATCCCACAAGAAAAATGGTCATTCCAATCAAAGAAGTGCATGCAAATTGGTTCTTGTTAAGTAATTTTCTTATTTTGAAAATATTTCAAGAACAAGGTTGGTTGGAATGGTTCTCTAATAACAGGAGGCCTCTTTATCCAAAGCTAATTTATGTTTTTTATTTTTATGTGGTGTTTATTCTTCAGGGAACATATGTATTTTGGATCAAGTCTAAATTAGTTGTAAAAAGGGTTGCTTTCTCTTCTAAGCAATGTGATTAATGTCTAAATGTACCTCATAAAGGTATTTTTAAAGATCATAAAAGAAGTGCTTCTACTACTAGTGATATATTTAGCTTTGAAATAGCCTTGAATGAGATAGCCAGTGATGGAATCACTAGAATACCTATAGCAACTGAATTGGTTAGAGAATACAGGTTACAATTTAAGTTTATCTAGAATCAATTGTGTCCAAGGAAAGGGTATTTTTCCTCCTTGAAGTTTCAAGATTTTTGTTGTTGTATATGATGAAATAAGGACACAATATCAAAATCTTCTGATACATCATGGTTCATATGAGTGATATAAAAAATCCTCACTCTAAGTCAAACTCCCTATTTTACTCAAAGATGATTTCTACAATGTTGAGAGATAAAGGAGTAGTGACTGAATATTTACAAACTATGATAGATTATGCAGGATTTTTCATCAAAAAAGATATTTTTAAAAGGATGATGATTAGTTGGAATCCCTATAAGAGATAATGGGAGGGAGATAATGAAAAACTTTATGAATAATTCAATATAGTGAAACATCACACTTGGACAAAGGATATGAATGATATTGGTCTAGGACCAGATGAAGTTGTGGAGTATTTAGATGAAGAGGAGAATAAAGATGAGGTAGATAAAATAAAATATTCTTCTATTGATGATAGAAGTGATCCAGATGTTTCAGGAAGCCCCGATGAAATTACCTACAGATCTCTTTGCCCTCCAAAATCTCTTCCTATAACGGAACCTATCCTAAATAATGATGATGATGATGAAATAAAATAGTATGAGAATGTTGAATATTCTATTGGATGTGTAAGTGAAGAGGATGTTTAAGAAGAATAAGATAATAAATAAGATAAAGAAAATGAGAATGTGGAAGCTAAAGTAGAAGAGGAAGAAGAAGAGTTAGGTGAAGTGGAAGAAAGTGACGTAGATGAAGAATAATAAAAAGAATAAAGTGGTAAAAATGATGGTGAAACTGGTGATGATGTTGATCCTAATGAAACTGATCAATTTCTTATTATAGAACCTATAGATCTTGATAAAAATGTTTTAGTGGAAAAGGAACTAGTTTTGGAACGTCAAAAGACTGTAGGGTTTTTTTTAGTTGAAGAAGAATATCCAGTTGATCAAGTGAGAGAACAAGTTTTTGCTATAAAGAAAGTACCTATTGAGGGGGAAGAACCTATTTTGGGGGAGAAACTATCTCAAAGAGTTAAGGTGGCTACTCTTAATCCTTATGATTGGAATGTAGTAGCTGAATGGGAAAAATACCTTGGATATGTCACTATCGGCTTAGACTATCCAAATTTAGATGACGAGGCATCTGATCTAAAGGGATCACTGATTGAAGAGTTTGATCATGCTAAGACATTTATTGTTGAAACAGATCCAACTCTGGTTTCACCTATTCGTGCTGACTATATGAGTTATAATGATCTCAATGTTTTTAAAGCTGAGTTGTGCTCATTTGTTAAATAAATCCTTCAACCTCAACCAACACCTATGGAAAGTCTTAATAAAACCATTTTTACATACTTTCATAGAAATTTGTTTCATAGATTCTACCTCAAATGATTTATGAGCTTCAAGAAGTAATAATGTAGAACAATTGATTGAGTGATGAGTTGGAATATCTTATTCCTATAGTTAAATGATTATCATTTAAGTATACAACATCTTTGAAAAAAGTTGAAAAAACTCTTGAAGATACATATTTTTTGGATGATAATCCTCCACCTCTAAATCTTGATATGTATATCTTAATATTATTTTTCAAGGATGTAGTCAATGATTCTTCAAACTATTTTGTTCCTAGTCAGCCTTTTGATAGTGATATGATTATATTAGTTATCAGATAAGAATTGAAGACTATAATAGGTAGTTCATATCAGGAGAGATTAAGAAAGATTAAATAGAACATTAATCATGCACATAACATGGTAAGATTTTACATGAAAAGGGGCTATTGATTCTCATGAATATATCACCAAGAAATTATATTTTTACTTTAAAAGGATTTATACTAAAGATAAATTGGATAGTCATTTCAAATATTTGGTTAAGAATTTGAGGATACCTCCTGTTACTCAAAAATTCAAGGAACAAGTGAGATAGATCAAGAAGCTAAATCTTACACTTCAGATGTTCATGGAGAATAAGGATGATTTTACCAAGGTAATGGAGAAAGGTGGGAAGATAATAATGGATTTTATCAATCTTATGAAGCCCTTCCTGCATGTTCAGAGTACAATTATTGTAGTTCAGATAACAGAGAATAACGAAAGACTATAATGGGTAGTTTAGATCAGGAGATCTTAAGAAAGATTAAACAGATCAGTAACCATGTGCATGAAATGGTAAGGTTTTACATGAAAGGGGCTACTGCTGATCAGGAATAGATCACCAATAAATTAGATTTCTACTTTAAAAGGATTTATACTAACATCAGTTGGATTGTAATTTCAAATATTTAGTTGATAATTTAAGGATACCTCCTATTAATCAAGTGTTCAAGGTATAAGTGAGACATATTAAGATGATAACTCATGCACTTCAGATGTTCATGGAGAATAGAGATGATTTTACTAAGGAAATGGAGAAAGGTGGGAAGATAATAATGGATTTTATCAATCTTTTGAATCCCTACCTGCATGTTTAGATTATAAATATTATAGCTCCAGAGGACTTCCATACTCATCCAGTGATTGAGAATTTTCCTTCATGTTTAGTCTACTGGTCATTTTCTCTTTTGTTTAGAGATAATTTCACTCGAAACCCATTTTTTCCTCTTCCTGAAACCCTTAAACCTTTTCCCATGTCTCCATCTCAAGCTCTTAGTCATCTGAGGTCTATTATTTATCGATAACTGACAAAACCTACCTCTTCTACTCAAACTAATACCCCTCCTGTCCCTCCCGGAGTTCCCATTCATCAGCTTTATATCTCGGCCCCTTATGTACCTCATATTTCTCCATCTTCTTCTAATAACAAGGGAAAATCATTCATGGATTCTTGATGAAGAATTGGTTTTGAATTGTTTCTAGATAGGGATTTATTTTGAACTTTTTCTCCTTCAATGTATTCTCTTTTTCATGAAACATATTATCTCTTTTCAACCATTTTATGTTCTTTCAATCTTGTTATTTTTTAGTTATCCTCTAATATATCTGTTCTATTTTTGATAATCCTAGAAGGGGGGTATAATGAGAATGGAATTACAGAATAAGTATGGAATTTAATATGAGAATACGATTAAGTATGGTCTTTAATTTTATTTTGTTTATCTTATCATCTGTATGACATGTTAAGCATAACCGTTATATTTTATGATTTCATTATTTTGAATGACCTGTTAATTCCATGATTTTTCATCATCAAAAAGGGAGAGATTGTTGGAATCCTCTAGTTTTAATGCTAAAAAATCATGCTAAATCACGATTTATCAAGTTAAATTATGTTAAATTATGTTAAATTATGTTTACATATAAGATTAATCTATTTTGTTAGTATTTTACATCATAAGGTAGGTTGTGAAAATATGAGTAATTATAAGTCACCATTAGGGTTGAGTAACCGTTAAGGCATAATCACTATTGGACGTATCACTAATGATAGAAAATTTTCTATATATGAGCTACTAGTAATACAAAGATAATATTAATATGTATCACTATTACCTATCACACCATCAGTGTATACGTTGAATTATGAAAAAAGGATGATACATCGTTGTTCAACCTACTGACAACTCAACTCAGAATTTTTTCAAAGGACGAGACACCATCGCATTGAGTCACCATAAGACTCAACAACTTCTTATAATTTTTTCTATGTATGAGACATCATTGTATCAACCTACCGATATCTCAGATCATAATCTTTTGAAAAGTATAAGTCACCATCCTATCAACCTATAGATAGAGTGAATTATCAATATCCATAATTTTCATAAAGTATGAGCTACCGATAGCTAAGTCACCATCATGAGGACCTACCATTAGAGAGACTTACCAATCCTGAGTTACCGATACTTGAGTCACTAGTTTTGATTGTGTAATGCCTTAAGTATTAGTCATCATTCTGAAGGCATTGTTCCTAAGACACCATTCCTAAGACACCATTCCAAGACACCCATCCGAGAGACCGTTCTAAATCACTATTCAGAGACACTGTCAATTCTTCCTTTTTCATTTAAATTATAATTTATTTATAATAGTCATATTTTTGAAACTTAGTACTACTAATTATATTAATGACTTTTTTTTGTTTTTTTATAAAACCTTTAAATCAATATCAGACTATAGTACGAGGTTCAATGTACCTAGATATAATCTAGATCATTCTTTTCGTCGACTACTTTGTATAAAGCAAATAACTAATCAAAAAGAAAGAAGAACCAATGCAGTAAAGAAGAGATCTCATGTTCCTAATGAAAATACAAGAACTACTAGCTGTGGTAAATCAAAGGCATTTATAAGAACTCAAACCAAAGAACACTTTGTAGCGATAAACTAATAAAGAATAATATATCATTGAGAACTTCAATACCTCACTGGAAACAGAAGAAAAAAGTTCTCATGACACTCTATTTTTCTGTTTGTTTCTATAAGTCGACTAAAGATTCATTTCAATACATCTTCCAAGAGTTGCAATATGAATTTCCAATCAAACATTTCCTTCTAAATATATTCTCTCTATTTTTTTTCTTTGTTTATGTACTACTTTTACATTAAGAGTAGTGTGTATTTGTATGTATTATGAAAACACAATTACTCCTATGAAAAATTGTAAGATACATAGATATCTTCATAAACTATCCCTTTAAACCTTACAATCTAACATATAATAGTAGAATAGGTCCCTACATGGGGTGTTTGTTTTTCCATTCTCACAAAAACTACGGAAGAGGTCTAGTTTACCTAGATAGTTTTTCATGATATTATTAACCCCAATCTAGAGTGTGGATCAAAGTTTATTTATATAAAATATTTTTTGGAATATAACCATCAATTCAAGAGGATTAAATATTATCTTGAGAATAAACCTCATGTATTATTCTAATATGTTCATTTAATTTTAGTTTTATCTATTTGTGTTTATTTAAATTAGAAAACTTCACTTTTTTTGATAGTTAACCTTAGATAGTGTTTTTATTATAATTTTCTTTATTAGATAAATTTTAAAAGTTAGAATAATAATTCATATTATTTTAACAGAGAACTAATCACTCTTTGAGAAATCCTTTAAACAATAACATATTTTATAAACTGCTCATTTGGTTAATTGGTCAATTTGTATTTCAAATTGTGAGACTTTAAAATAAATAATTTTTTATAGAATTTTTTATAGAAACTCAATTCACCCTTGTCGACTGTCCTACTTCGACCAACAATCATATTAATGTTTTGTGATGATTAGTTTTTTATATTATTGATCAAATCAAATATATGAGTAATAAAATTATAAACACTATGAAATATGGTTAGAACAATAGAAATAAAACGATCTATATTTTATTTTAACATTCAAAGTGTTAATATAATGAAAATTTAAAAACAAAACAAGAAGTATTGGGTAAAAAAAAAATATTTATATTAAAATATATTATTAAAACCAAATTTTAAAACAAAGTAAAGCCCATAAATTTTAACAAGGTATAAGGTATGGAAAAAATATATCACAAGCTATCCAAAATTTTATAAATATCATAAGGAATATATTCTTATCCTCTAAAGCCCTTGATTAAACCTACCATTAGTATCTAACTTCCACAAAATAAAATAACTCGAGATTTATAATTCTAGACACAAATATCTCAATCAGATGATACAAAAATTAATATATATTTATATTCCTAGAAACCCTTGATCACCAAGGATCATGGGAAAAAATTTACAATTGAAAATTCTTAGAGATTTAAGGTGAAAACCATATACCAATATATCTTAATAAAAACACTTATAAAGAAAAATATTATACTAATAAAAAGTGATCCCAGTAATAAGAAAATGAAAATATTTAAAAGGAATAGAAATTTTTAGAATGATTAATCCAAATGGTTATTCTTCTTGTGTGCATATATATATGGGTTTTATTATAATGCTTGAGGAATAACTCTATTAATTGGAATTATTTTAACAAAATCTAATGGTAAAATTGCCAAAAACATCAAGTTAGTTGTAACTATACCAACATAAAATACTTCATCTATTGATGAGATTTGCGTCTTTCTTCATCTAATAATGAGTTAAATTAGCACTATTACAGTACTTATGAATCCGATGTATGTAATCTGACATAAAACATCAGAACATTGTAATTTTTTAAAATAGTTTTAGTTCAATGTTATTTCAGTTATCAGAAGTTCATTCTGCATAATCACAATTACTTAAAAAACATCAAGTTAGATCGTTGGTATATAATTTTTATTGTGATATCTATAAAAAAAAATAAGCGAGTCACTGATTCCAACCCCCCCCCCCCCATAAAAGAAATTTTCTAATGAAATGTAGTGAGACCCATGGGAATCACATTTATGAGGTAGTACTATATATAGGTTAATATACTATATGAAATGATGATAGGTATTATTATGTGCACACTATTCTATTATTATATCCACAAATGTCATGAAGATGAATCCATGAATGAATTGTATTGTCAGTTTATGTTTGATTTGTTGTAAAATGTTTATGAAACCATTCACACATAAAAATTTAGAATATAATATACTTGGAATACATTTAAGAGAGTGATATGCTTTAGGATATGTTCATGAATTATTGTAATTTTCAAGGATAATGAATATTGAATAATATCATCATAAATTGAGTTTAATATAGATGATGTGGGGAGTCATACTTAGAAGAAGAGTATTTGAGATTCTAATATCTAATATGGGATAGACATGAGATGATTTTACATGTTATCTATAAAGATCAATGAAGATTTTTGAGCCTAAAGGTTTCCTTGGTTGACTCATTAATGGGACTCAGAAAAGTAAACATGGATCTATTCTTGAATCAAGTGATTAAATATCACATGCATTAACTTGATCATGAATAAAAATTTTAGGAATAGGTAATTACATGTATTATAAATAACAAGATATATTTTTGTCTCTTCATTAGGATCAATGGAGTTTTTATTATTCATATGATTACATGTTCATTGAGGGATGGATATCTCTCATAGCCACTCTCCAACCAGATAATGTGGTAGCATGAACCTCAAGGTGGAATGAACTATGAATTAATACTATAATGAAGAGTTTAAAAAACAATAATATATTTTTGATGTTTATTTTTTTTATTTTTCTTGTGGGTACATATGAGAATTTTTCCTTGACATTTCATTAAATCTTTACATATCAGACATGGACAAAGTGAATGAGGTTGAAATGCACAATAATAATGAAGGATCTCTAGGTGATTTTGTAGAATCATTGTGAAAACCCATTTAATATTAATAATAAATAAACTTCAAATTTTTTAATACTATTTTTTATATTTTATTGATTCAAATTCATTACAATAATATTATATGATTTTTTAAATCAAAAAAGAAATAGTTTTATTCTAACTAAATGGTTTTCCATTATTATATTGTTTTAAAATATATATTTATAATTTTTAGAAATAAAATTTGATAAAATGGAATTAATTTTTGATATCATAAAATAAAATATTATTTAGAGTCAATTTTGGGATTTTTTATTAACACTAATTTGTACATTAATAGTGAAAATATAGATTTTTATAAAAAATTTCATTTTAATTCAAGTATTTACAAAAACCCATTATATTTTGGTTTAGTTTTAAACCCATTTGAATAAAAAATAAAATTAATTCCATGTAAATATAAATTATACAATATTTTGGTATAAATTTAATTTTATACTTTAAAAACATTTTTTGATAAATAGTTTTTTGTTGCATTTTGTGTATTTATATTAAAATTTCTTTCTGCCACTTCAAAAAACTGAACCATGAAAAATGGATATCATTTTTGGAATAATTAAGATCAGATTTATTAATGAGTTAAATGTTATTTTTGGTTATAATGAATAGTAACAATTTTTAATATTTATCAGCCTGGTAAATATTCAAAAATGATAATTAGGGTTAGTAATTTGTGATAAGGTAACACAATCTCATATTAATTCTTATTGGATGAGAGGATTTAAAACCCTTTCACCTTTTATTTTACATTGGATAGAATTAGTTCCATGTGGTTATTTTTATAAATTTTATTTAATGAAATGAATCTCATTTTTAAAATCATCATGTCAATATTAGCATTGGGTAATTTTTTTTGATTTTTCTAAAAAGATTTATGTTTCAATGGATAATAAAAAATACCAATTTATGATAAAATTTTATCTATTTTCAACAAATCAAGTATTTTAAATGTCCCATTATATTTTTAATTTGATATTAATGTAACATAAGTATAATTTAATGATAAATATTATAATTAATTACATAAGTATCTTCATTATACTTGAATTTCATATAAGTTTGTTTTTGGTTTAAAACACATTTTTCTAAAAAATAGTTTTTATGTGAATAATGTGTTTTTATCTTAATAAATTAAGTTAATATCAATTAATTAATGGTTTTAATGAAATATATATGTTATATATTCAATAAAATATGTTAAAATTCAATTTTTTGTTTTTTACAAGGCATATAATGGATGTAAATTCATTTTTATATATAATAATGCCTTTTTTAAAATATGTTTCCATTGTGTTTTGCGTGATTATTTTAAATTAAATTATTAAAATTATTAAAATATATTCTATTAAAATGGATTTATTATTTTGAATCATAATAATTTTTATATTTTAATACGAGTAAATAAATTTTTGTTCATAATGAATAGTAAAAACACTAACATTTTGTTACCATAGTTGCGGTTAAAATGGGTTTACTGGGGGGGGGGGGTTAACTGAGAGATAAGTGTAGGAATTACACATAAACTTGTATAATTACTTTTTTGAAGTTATTTAATCCTTGTATTACATATACTATAATAAATGGTCATTTGTTTCCATTTTCTCATGAAAGTGTCCTTATATTAGTGAAATCATTTAAGTAATTCCTTATGTGTCCATACCCTCACTTATAAAAGGGAATATATTCTCCTAAATTATTAAAAAAATTTATCCTACTAGATTTGAAAATACCTACTCCAACCTAGATTCCTTCCCTTAATCATTGATCCACTTTTCTTCTCCAAAGGCCAATCTCTCAAGGCTTAAGGTTTCATCCAATGGAGGTCTCTCAAAGAAGAGGTATAATTCTTAATTGATATTTTTCTCATTTATTTATTCCTCTATTATCTATAAAACTATAATATCACTAAAAATCATTGAATATAGTATAAATAATAAACTTATATGTTATTATAATGATGTCACAATCATTTCTTATATCTTCTCCTTCAAATGGGACATGAAAGTATCACTCATGCGTATGTATTGACTACCATCTCCAAGGATCGATATGATTAATTTTTTTATCACCATCATTCATGGTTGGTTATTGGGACGAGTTTAATGTATATATATATATATATATTAAATTTATGATATAATAAATATTTTTTAATTGGTTAATTGTTATTTAACTTTCTTTCATTCCATCCATCAGATAGTATAAATCATCACTCGTGCATGCGTATAGACTACCGTATCCATGGAGTGACGTAGTTCATTTTTCACCCCTAATTTATATGAATGGTTATAAAATTGTATATAATAACTAAATATTATGCTTATTACATGATTATTATTTCTGATATTATGTAACCATGATCAAAGTGCAAGGATTGTAACCTGTAAATCGAAACATACATGAAAAATGAAACAATTAAAACATAGAAATGATGAAATTAATAATGAATTTTTAATAAATTAGAGTAAAAATGTTACAAATAAATCATATATGGTATTATAGTTATGAATATAGATCTATTATATAATTATATATAATTTAATTCTGTTATACAATATTTTAGAGTGCTTACGAAGTAAGAAATTCTTTAGGCAAGTGCTTTACGTTAAAATCTCACTTTTTATCGGGATTATTTATGATTAGTTTTTATATGATGGAATTATATGATATTTATTGCCCAAATTATATTTAATTTATTATAAACTTCTTAGTTTTTCATATTAAATGTTTCTTTCTTATTTTACCCTCTTTAGTTACCTATGAAAATAAAAGAATGTTTTAAAGAAAAACTGACTTTATTTCCCTCTTTGATCAAGAATATTTTTCTTATTTATCCATATTTTTTAGAAATTTATTCAATAATGTTTTATAATTCCCAAATTATTTTATAAAGTTATTTTTACCCATGGTTAACTTTTAATAACTTTTTAAAAGTAATATTTTTGACATTTTTGGAACGTGGTATATTTGAAATTTTATAAAAAATGTGAAAGGAATCATTATTTCAACATACACCAAATTAATTTTACCACCATTATAAATTATATTTACTTTAAAGCTTTATTTATAAGTTTCCATGGTAATTTTCAAAGAAAATTTTTTACTTAATTTTTTTTATTTTTTTGATTTTAAATAAGTTATTTTAAAATAAATAATGTATTTTCCTTAAGAAATGTTGCAATGATATTTTAAAGGGTTTTCATTTATAATAAAATCCTTTTATGTTTAATATTAATTACTAGGAATAGTATTAAATGTATAAAAATTTATTCTTTCTTTGAATGATTTATGATTATTATTAAGAAATATTGATGTAACTCATTTTCTATTTTACGAGTTAAGTTTTTATATAATGATAGATGTTTTCATGATCTTATGGAATACCTATGAATGAGTTGTGATTATGTGATGGGTGGGATCATTATAATATTCTAATTCATTGAGTAATGATTAAAGTTTCATAAGATCAAAGGTTATACAATAGGTTATCCAAAACCCAAAAGGGGGTAAATGGGTGGTTATACCAAGCCTAAAAGAGAGTACATATGATTTATCCCATACCCGAAGTAGGTAAAAAAGTTGTTATATAAAGATTAACACATGATGAATGTTTTGGTGGGTAACCTTAACATAAGATTTGTATGATTAAATTTATACCACACTTTATTTCAGTATTTTATGACATGATCTTATGATAATGTTATGATCTCATGGTTTAAGTTATTTTATTCCTTTACGATTCATTTCTTATAAACTTCCATGATTTATTCCCCGACTTATGATTTTGATTAATTAATGATGTATATAATTTTAAAATGTTAATCTCATGTTTTTATAACCTTATACTAATGAAATGATTAAAAATTATCATTGGTTGAGATCTCCCTTATTTACCCTTATTGGGCATCAAAGACCACCATTATTATATTTTATTTTCCCTAGGATATAAAGAAGGATTTTATGTATGTAATTAATAAGAATGGTTATAGGTATGAGGAGTATAGTGGGAGATATTGTAATTTTTTTATGTGCTGGTTATTTTTATATCCATATTTCTAACCGCACTAAATATTTATGGTTATGGTGTGGATTGTAATGATATGTAGTGAATATTCATATAATAATATGTGATATTTAGGTATGTTATGGTTGGGTTTTTATTGTTAACATCAGTGCAAGGTATAGTTATTTTTAGAATCTAGAATGAGAAAAAATTAGTGATAACCCTTCAGAAAATCCTAAGTATAGAAGAAAATCCAAAGTTATGGTAAATAAAGAGGTGTGGTTTTCATAGAAAATACATCCCCCTATGTTTTATAGAAAGTAAATGTGGCTATGAAACATATTCACCTAGGGGTAATGACTATAAATAGGGAAGAATTAGGTATTAACTCAACTGTCATTAGTGCATGATGAGTGGGCCTATGACTGCACCCATGTATAGACACTCCAGGGGAATATTATTGGGTTAATTATCATTTTATTTATGAACCATTATGAATAATTTTAGTATATAATGACCATATATGGAATAAATTAAACATAAGGTGTCATATATTGAAAACAAGGTGTAAGATTTAGATTCCCTATAAATTATTCTCATGATTATATGATATATCACTATGATTATTATTAATCACACTATGATTTTTGGTTTTATTAAATGATTGGTACTTTGATTAATCGTATTATAACATAATGTGATAGGTAGTGAAAATATTTTACTCATGAAAAAAATTAAGTAGAATTTATAAAGAAAAACCTTGTGATTACGCCAAAAATTCTATCTCGATATATGATTTACAACCTCAACTTGGGTGATTTAAGAAAAAACCTAAAAAGAAAAAAAATTACTTTCATGGGAGTTCAGTTGATGAAGAACATGAACGAAAAAAGATTTAGCATTCTACTTACTGAGAATTGGGGTTAAAGTACCAAAGTAATGTATAAAAAGAATAGAAATATGTTTTATGTGTGAACAATAAAGGACTATAAAAAGTAATTTCTAGGAATAAACAAAGATTTTGATGGATTAAAATAAAGTACATCTTAACATACCACTTATAGTTTATTGTATTATGTATTGGGAACTTGGAAACTATCCAAGTCAAGGACCTAATCCATGGGATAACTTCTAGACTAAGAAATGATCTATTATATGTTAATTGTTGAAGTGGATCATAATAGTTAAGGAACAATTATCCTCTACTCCAAAGTTGAGGATTTCATGTTAAAATTTTAAAGAATGTGTTATATGAAAATATTTTTATTCTTCCATCAGTGTAATTTGATGTTATTTTGGACATGAATTATCTCCCTCTACCTAGATCCCTTATGGATTGATATATTAAGGAAATCACATTTGATATTTCAAGCCAACCAATTATTTTCTATTTATGTGAGGATAAATATGAACTTTCAATGGAAACTATATCCATTATGTGGTTATTGATTCATATTCAAAGAGGGTATTTATCTTAGATTGTTGGGGAGAAACTCAACATAGAATATATGCTTATTATATAGAATTTTTTTTTGATTTATTTCCTATATAGATTATTTTTTTCCTTATATTATTGAAGTTTATTTTTCAAATAAATAATTACCAATGCTACAAATACTTTAAAGAATCTATATAGATTAGCCCTGATAGAGTTATATGAATTGAAGAAGCAGTCACCATAGAATATCGATAAGGGATTCATTTCTCCATCTTTGTCACCATAGGGTGAACCTATTATTATTTTTAATAATAAAGATGGATCAATGAAACTATATATTGATTATCAATAAATTATAAATATCATTATCAACACCAAGTATGATCTTCCTCATATTGATAATTTATTTGATCAATTATGATGAGTTTAATATTATTTACAAGTATAATCTTTGATCTAGAGACTATCAAATAAGGTTCAAAAGTGAAGACATACCCAAGAAAACCTTCTGTATGAGGAATATAAAAAATTAATTTATATTTATTCCATTTTATCTTACCAATTCCTACATTATATTCAAGGATTTAACGAATAGAGTCCTTAGAGATTATCATGAAAAGTTCATGGTTGTATTTATTGATGATAATATTATATATTATAAAATAAAGGATGAGTGTAAATATACCTTTTTTATTATAATAAATACCCAATGGAGGGATGAAAATTAATTTAAATTTTCCATGTGTAATTTTTGGCTACATAAATTTTCATTTTCGGTTATATAATCTAAATTGAGGGTATATAAGTGGATCCATCAAAGACTATGACTGTGATATATAGTTTTCTTGGATTATCAGGATATTATCAATTCTTTATGAAGGATTTATCACTTTTATCTAATCCACTCACCAAGTAAACTTCTTTATATTGATGAATAATAATAAAATTTTAAGGAATCGATGAGAAGGTTTGTTAGTGATCTTTTGATCACACTACCCTATAGTGGATATGGGTTTGTGATTTATAGTGATGCATTAAAGAATGTGTCGGGATGTGTTCTTATATATAATTATACAATTATATATTTTTCCTCTTAAAAATTTAATGTGTATGAGAAAATTTAATCAACTCCTGATTTGGAGTAAGTATCAATAATCTATGCATTAAAGATATAGAGGCATTATCTTTACTCAGAAAGGTGTGTTATATATACTGATCATAAAATTTTAAATTTTATATTCACCTTGAATGATTTTAATATGATCTATGAAGGATGGTTATAGCTAATTAAATATTATGACTACTCACTACATTACCATTTAGGGAAAGAGAACAAGGTATCTAATGATTTGAGTCGAAAGGATTCAAACATATCTATGATCAGGATCACATAAGATCTAATATTTATGGATTTTAAAAGTACATGTATTAAAATTTTTAAGGAATGAGAGAAATATTATCTTTCTCAAATGGGTGTTCAACTATCTATCTATGAGATGATTAAAGAGATGCATAAATTGGATTAATATTTACAAAAGATGGTGAGAAATGTTCCACAATTCAACCTTATTTATGAAAGAATGATAAGGTTTAAGAGAATAGTATGTATCCCAGAAATACTAGAATTAAATAAATATATATTGGATGAATCCCATAAATCATCATACTTTATTCACCTTGGAATTAAAAATATGTATATAGATATGAAAGTGTAATTCTAGTTGGACAACATGAAGAGAGATATTGCTATATATGTGTCCCGGTGCTTTGTATTTTAGAAATTTAAGGATGTGATGTCACGGCCCGTCCTCAGGGCCCATGCCGTGACTATCCCAAGCCCGCCTTCCATAGGCCAGGGGCTGGCGACTAGCACCAAAGGCGTAAATCCCTAATCTAGGATGGAATTACATTTATAAAAAGTAAACACACACAATCAGAGTACACAACTGGAAGAAAACACTAAGTAAAACTGAATACAAAGGTAGTGCTGAAAGTAAAGGGGACTGGAATACAAGCCCAATGGAAAAGTACAAGGAAAAGAAAAAACCAGTAGAACTAAAAGAAAAACATTTGGAAGGTGTCTAGCATCTCCTGAATCGTCCACCATAGATCCTACCTGAAGGGTAGGTATAGATAGCCACCTCAGCACTCCACATCCGTCCGTCTCCTCTGGGTACCGTCTCGTTGAGAGGTCCACCTCCAGGTACTGTCCAGCCCCCGTACACTCTGCCTCGGTCAACGATGTCCGTAGTCTGCATCCAGCACAATGAGGTGCAATCATAGCCCGTGCAGGGGTGAGTATAACGATACACAGTCGGGACCCCGATACCCTAATGGTCTCACAAAATCCAACAAGGATAATCACGAAGTAGTAAGATACAATCAAAAAGTATTAAACATCCCTACTTAGTTATATTCCCATACATATACCTAAGTTACCAATCACAAACAAGCTCTGACTCTTGAGCCCAACCACATTCCATTCCACAAGTGTAGGAACAATCCACAAAGAAAGTAAAACACAAGGTGTATCCCATAGGTACAGCTCACAAAAGAAAGCCACGTGAGCTTCAGCACAACACATCCATGAAGGAATATCCACGAATAAAAATCCACCCTTACTTAGGTAAATTCCCATACATATACCTAAGTCACCAAGAGTACACATCTTATACATGAGGTAAACATGAAGGTAAAGACTCAACTCACATAGGTATACAAAAAATGAAGAGGGGTAAAGATGATTAGATGTATCCTCTAAATCATCTCCTCTTTCGAACCCATGTAGGATCCTGAAACAATATCAGTGCTGTCGAACCCACGGAGGATCCTAGTATAGAATTCATCATTATTGAACCCACAGAGGATCCTGGTACAGAAGTCACCACTGTTAAACCCACGGAGGATCCTATTACAGAAGTCATCACTGTCAAACCCATAGAGGATCTAGGTACAGAAGCCATCACTGTCGAACCCACAGAGGATCCTGGTACAGTATCGTCGCTGTCGAACCCACGGAGGATCCTTCCATCTCAGTCGCAGCCAGCCATAGGGTTTCTTCACACAATACGCTCGATTTTGGGAGGGTCCTCTCCTTGATCCAGGTGTCGATACATCAACTACCATGAAGTCTCAAGTTGATGTATCCCATAGTTTAGTCTCATAATAAGGAACCCAACGTGACAGACGGTGCGTCAATCGGACGCCCGGTCTGTGAGTTATTGGCATTTCCGTTCCAGGGGCCTGGTTGGTTTTTAGGTTCAAACCAACCCGACTGTACCCCAACTGTGTCCAAACCTCAAGAGGTTAGGCAAAAAGAAACATCTCTCTCCAAGAATTCCATCACTACAGGAGGTTCATCAATCAGATACCCGTAGCCCAAGATGCCGGCTAAAAGGTGTAAATGGCCATAGTGGGTCCGGGTCCGGTCCGACCCAGTCGGACCGACCCTATCCGACCCAGTCGGACCGACCCGATCCGAATCGGGGTCTGACCTGGTCCACGGTAATACCATGAATCAAGGGGATGGCCCGGCCCGAGGGCGGACCGGCCCGAGGCGGCCTGACTGAAGGCGGCCTGGCCGAAGGCGGCCCGGCCAAAGGCGGCCCAACCGAAGGTGGTCTGGATCAAAGAGTCCCGAATGATGGTGGCCCGACCGATGGTGGCCTGGCCCAGGGGCGGCCCGGCCCAGCCGGTGGGCTGGACCGCGTGGCATGGCCAGTGGGTCAACCGTAGGGAGAGGCCGGCCATGCCGTGAGGGGGGGGGGGGGGGGGGTGTTGCTCCCCCTGGATTCTAAAGGAACCAGCACTAGGTTTTAGTTCGGTGTTTCATGTGACCCTTTGGGTCCCGCTTTGTGGAGCGCCACCGGTTGCTGGCTCATCCGGCCGCCCTCCTCCGTCCTCCGCAGCCTTTGGTCGCAGCTCCTCCCCGGCGCGGTGCAACAGCATTGTGCCCATTCTGTCTGACCGCCATGGCCTTCGTGGCCGCATATTCTTCCTTCAGCGTGGTGCAATGACACCACGCCCCTCCGGCACCACCGTGAACTTCTTGGCCACGACCCGTTTCTCCAGACGGCGCGACGACGCCGCGCTCCTTCGGTGACCCAGCGTCTCTTATGCCGCTGGTTCTTCTCCCAGCCAGCCCGACACCAACCGCCGTTGTCCGCTCCCATCATCAACCACAAAAAAAATCAAAAAGGGAAAGAGTCGGTCTTTTTGGTGCGGTCCAAATTCCCCCATGTTATGGTGATATCATTTGGTTGTCAAACCTTATTTTCAACGATGTAGAATGAGTACAAAAAATAATTCAGAACCCCTACCTTGTAATTGGTGATCACTTGATGGAGTCGTGGGAAGGCAGCGTCGTCCCGTTGATGTCAGCAGGAGATGACTTCGTCGTTGGAGACGTTCTTCACAGGTGGCGTCTTTCCTTTATCGCCCTGGTTGGAGAGGGAGAAGACAACATCATCGTTCTTCAGTGGAGACAAGCGTTCTTCATTGAGAGGATATTCTCTCAATCCTTCCAAGGCTCCACCACAAGTTTATACCAACCCCAAAATAATATAATAACACATATTATTATAATGTTGGCATTGTGAATTAAAAATTATTTAAATTCATTAAGTTACGTCACTTAATTAAAAGGTAGTGTTGGCTCATTAATTTGGAGGGAGACGATGAAGAGGCTCCAAAAAAATTAAGTAGAGGGTTTCATCCTCCTTAATTGGGGGTTCAAGGGGTTAAATGGGAGTTAAGGAAGTTTAGGAGCTTGGGTGGACCCCACCTATTAACATCTTCCCAAGGGAGGTTAGGGTGTGGTGGGACCCTCCCCTAACCTCCACTTGGAGGTTTTAACCGCCCAACAAATAAAAATATGCTTGACATATTTTTATTTAATTTTATTTAGAAACCCCAAAAATTAACTTCTAACCTCGATAAAATGCAACTGAGGTAAAGGTCTCCTTAAGTGAATACTGGCACTGGAAGTTCAACGGTTCCCTCATATTTTAATTCTGAGTACCGGTTCAAAAGATATAAAACCCCGCTCATACGTTTACTGAACGTACCTGAAAAAACTTCAGAAATTGATACCGGGCACACCGGGCCTCAGAATCAAGCACCACCAGAAACTGCGGACACATAAAATTCCAATGAATTTAATAAAAAATATTTTAAAAGAATTTACGGGTCATTAAATTCTCCCCACATCAGGGCTTTACGTCCCCATAAGCTACAACTCACACTAAGGAAACACGTGGGGGTACTGAGCACGCATCTGAAACTACTGCTCCCATGTGATTTTCTGGAGGTTCTCGTGCTGCCAGCGAACGTGCACCAGAGTATTCGGCCATCCATATAAGACCCGCTCCTGTCGATCCTCAATCTCCACTAGAACCTCTATGAAAGTCACCCCTTCATCGGTGTCCATCTCCCCATGGTCGATTATGTGGGACGGGTCATGCACGTATCTCCTCAGCTGAGATACATGGAAGATGTCGTGCAGCCAGTGCAACTAAGGTGGAAGATCCAAGCGGTAAGCCACCTCGCCTACTCTGCTGAGGAATTAAAAATGTCTGATGAATCACGGAGATAACCTTCCACCTCAGCCAAATCTATGTAGACCTCATCGAGGTGAGACCTGTAGAAAGACGTGGTCACCCTCCTCAAACTCCAGTGGTCTCCGTCTCCTATCAGCTTAGGACTATTGCCTGTTCTGTGTAGTCTTAATCCGCTCCTGGATTATATGCACCTTCTCCCTCATAGCCTGCACCATCTCTGGTCCTACAAGTGCTGACTCCCCTGGGTCAGTCCAGCATAGAGGCGATCTGCAAGGTTGGCCGTACAGTGCCTCGTAAGGTTCCATCCCAATGGTGGAGTGGTAGTTGTTGTTATACGCAAACTATACCAAGGGTAAGTGATCCTCCCAACTGCGATCAAAGTTGAGGATACATGCATGAAGCCTGTCCTCGAGGGTCTGAATGGTCCTCTCAGTCTGACCATCTTTCTGAGGATGGAAGGCGGTGCTCAAGAAAAGCTGCGTCCCGAAAGCCTCCTACAACCCCTTCCATAGACGGGAAGTGAAACGAGCATCTCAATCAGAGATGATAGTCAATGACACACCTTGAAGCCGTACGGTCTCCTGCAAATAGCGGCATCCCAAGCTCTTTACTGAGCCCTACTCTCTGATCGGTAGGAACTGGGCCGACTTCGTGTGTCTGTCGACAATCACCCAGATAGAGTCGTGTCATCTGGATGTACGTGGAAGTACCATCATGAAATCCATGGATATCCCATCCCACTTCCACTCTGAGACCTCTAAGGGATAAACTAATCCTGCTGGAACCTAGCGCTCCACCTTCAATTGCTGATAAGCAAGGCATCACGAGACAAACTCTTCTACTGCCTTCTTCATACCTAGCCACCAGTGCTGTTGTCAGAGGTCCTGATACATCCTATCCACTCCTGGATGTACCGCTAAAGGAGATTTGTGGAAATCCCTCAACACTTCCTCCTGAAGTGAAACTGGAACCATGCAACGTCCTCTGAATAGAATGGCGTGGTCCCCACCTTCAGAAAATCCATCTGGTGCCTACCCGGTGGATATCTGAGTACGTCACATCTCATAGTCAGTATCTCCATGCTGTGCCTCCCTAACTTGCTGAAGAAGTGGAGGATTGACTATGAGAGACTGTATAAAGGCTTCTCCATCTCTATCTACAATGGATATCTGCAACGCAGCCAGCTACTCTGTCACAACTCCAGTAGATGAATGCCTGATATCCTACTGAGATCATCTTCTACAATGTTTCTATTTCCAGGAGTATAGACTATCTCGAAGTCATAAACCTAGAGGAACTCAAGCCAATGTTGCTATCTCAGATCTAGGTCCTTCTATGAGAAAACACACCTGAGAAAATTGAGAATAGAGTAAACCGTAAACCGTTCGCTCAACGAACTATGGGTGAGGCTAGAAAAATGAAAAGAACTCAATTACACCCTTATTCGCCTATGTCCTAAAAGAGCTTCTATGATTTCTCCTATTCCAAAAAGAGAAATCAGGTCTCATCCCTGGGATGAACCACGTCATTTGCCTAATATAGTCAATCTTGACATGAAGGGTACTAATTCATGTCATGGACGACGTCATAAGGCCTTGATGCTACTACTAAGAGATCCAAACGTTACTATCGCCTCCAAGGGTTGAGTCACACTGTCGGCATCAGTGTGTGGTCACTGGGTCTCTGCCATTAGGAATCTTGAATGTGAGGGTCAAGTCAATGGTTTTAACCAGAACCTCTCAGTATCAACCACACAAAAAGGTAGGAAAGAAAATGTCACAAGGACAAGTGTCTTTTATTACTACAGCTCAATGTACAAAGACACCAAGTAACCACAAACAATGATAACAACGAAGCTAGAAACATCATGAACAAAGGACTCAATGCCTAGAGCTAGTCCCTCTCCTATCCACCTGCTCCCAAAGCTCTGAGGTGAACCGTCTAGGGAAGGTGGTAGTAGTGCTCGATGACTCTGACCACCATTCGCTAAAGGACCTGCTCCACTGCCTCGTCCACTACTTCGATGATGCTCAAGCTCCTGCCACTGCCTTTGTCTCAGTGGATCCTATAATGCATGCTGATCAACTATTGGGGGAGTCAGACAGTCACACGCTCTATGACCCCATTCCCTTCAGGAATAACAGACCATTCTCCGTTCAAAGCTCCCTCGGCCTCGGGTACCCCGCACACCCGATGCCACATCTTGGGGTCGTCTAAGAGTAGATATAACCTACTTGTTCCCACATGTCATACGCCTATAGCTTGCAATAGATTACTCAACTACTGTCGGAAATCCCTACGGTAAGAGAAGAAGCTTCTGAGCACGCACAGAGCGTAGAGCCGCTGGTACAAACTCTGCCCTAAAAAGACCCTCGCAGTTCCCCTAGGAGAGGGTCTTCTCATCGTAAAACTAGAGCATCAAGATCCACCACCTCTCAGATTCACTTTATAAGAGACTAACATCTAGGTGCACCATCATGTCAGTGGGTGTCCCAACTATGTGGAATTTTTTTCTACAAACTCCAGTCAGTACCCAGCCGTCTGAAAATCTATCTTGCCTCGAAACCTCAGAGGCCTCTGTCGCAGGAACCCATGAAATGCGCTCAAGCGGTGCTCACCCTCTACTGCTGTAGCTGGAAGAAATAGTAGCCTAGCAGTTAGTGGTATTTCTGGTGCCTCCGCTGTGATGGGGCCCTACACCGAGGCCTCATTTCTCGGTGGGATACCATCGTGATCTCCACTCGGAACCAGCGCTGACTGACTAAGTGAAGACATCCTGAAAAGAAACAGGTGATCCACAATCAAAATTATACCCGGTGAGATGAAACAAAGTAATTACAAAGAAAACTTTTCAAGGGAAACACACATGCAATCAGTGTTTTCGTGCATTGAGTCGGAAATCAGAAGTCAGAGTCCTAGTGTATGGATACGTCGACCGCCGCACCAACACCAGTTTCCCTAAACTGATAACCACACCCAAAACACTTAAAACTATTGCTGTTAAAAGAATCAGAGTCCAAGTTCTGCGATAGAACCAACTCCTCTGATACCAATTTTTCACGACCCATCCTCGGGGCCCGTTCCGTGACTACCCCAAGACCGCCTTCCATAGGCTAGGGGATGAAGACTAGAACCAAAGGCATAAATCCCTATGCTAGGAAGTCATTACCTTTATAAAAAGTAAACACACAGAATTAGAGTGCACAACTTGAAGCAAAAACTAAGTAAAACTGAATAAAAAGGTAGTTCTGAAAGTAAAGGGGGTTGGAATACAAGACCAATGGTAAAGTACAAGGAAAATACAAAACAAGTACAACTAAAAGACAGACAGCTGGAAGGTGTGTAGCAGATCCTGGATCATCCACCACGGATCCTACCTGAAGGGTAGGTATAGATAGCCACCTCAGCGCTCCACGTCTATCCGTCTCCTCTGGGTACTATCTTGTCGAGTGGTCCACCTCTGGGTACCGTCCAGTCCTCGTATACTCCACCTTGGTCAGCGATGTTCGTCGTCTTCATCCAACACAATGAGGTGCAGGCATAGCCCGTGTAGGGGTGAGTATAACGATACTTAGTAGGTACCCTGAGATCCTCAGGGTATCACAAAATCCAACAAGGATAATCACGAAGTAGTAAGATACAATCACAAAGTATCAACCATATATACTTAGGTATATGCCCATACATATACCTAAGTTACCAATCACAAAACGGCTCCGACTCTTGAGCCCAACCACATTCCATTCATAAAGTGTAGGAACACTCCACAAAGAAAGTACACCACAAGGTGTATCCCATACATACAACTCACATAAGAAAGACACATGGGCTTCACCATAACACATCCACAAAAGAATATCCACAAAGAAACATCCACCCTTACTTAGATAAATTCCCATACATCTACCTAAGTCATCATGAGTACACATCTCATACAAGAGGTAAACACGAAGGTAAAGACTCAGCTCATACAGGTATACACCACATGAAGAGGGGTAGAGATGATTAGATGTAGCCTATGAATCATCTCTTCTCTCGAACCCACATAGGATCCTGGAACAATATCAGTGCTGTCGAACCCACAGAGGATCCTGGTACAGAAGTCATCACTGTCGAACCCACAGAGGATCCTGGTACAGAAGTCACCGCTGTCGAACCTAAGGTGGATCCTGATATAAAAGTCATCACCGTTGAACCCATGGAGGATCCTGGTAGATAAGTCATCGCTGTCGAACCCATGGAGGATCCTGGTATAGTATCATCACTATCAAACCCACTGAGGATTCTGTCATCTCAGTCGCAGCCAGCCATAGAGTTTCCGCACACAGTACGATCGATTCTAGGAGGGTCCAATCCTCGAGCCAAGTGTCGATACATCAACTACCATGAAGTCTCAAGTTGATATATCCCAAAGTTCTATCTCATCATAAGGAACCCAACATGATAGACATCGCATCAATCGGATTCCCGGTCTGTGAGTTATTGGCATTTCCGTTCCAGGGGCCTGGTTGGTTTTAAGGTTCAAACCAACCCGAACATACCCCAATTGTGTCCAGACCTCAAGTATGGTATTCCAACAGAATCATCTCGCTCAAAGAATTCCATCACCATAGGCTGTTCATCAATCAGACACCCGTAGCCCAAGATGTGGGCTAAAAGGTGTAAATGGCCATAGCGGGTCTGAGTCCGGTTCGACCCAGTCGGACTGACCTGATCCAAACCAGGGTCTGACTCGGTCTACGGTAATAGCCTGAATCGAGTGGACGGCCAGGCCCGATGGGCAGCCCGACCCGAGGCGGCCCGACCGAAGGCAGCCTGGCCGAAGGCGGCCCGGCCCGAGGCGGCCCGACCCGAGGCGGCCCGAACGAAGGTGGCCCGACTGATGGTGGCCCGACCTAGGGGCGTCCCGGTCGAGGGCTTCCCAACCTAGGGGTAGTCTGGTCGGCCGGCTGGCCCGTGCGACCGGGTGGGCCGGTCCACGTGGCCTGGGGGGATGGCCTGCGTGGCCCGGCCGGTGAGCCCGCGGGGTCTGGCCTGTCGGCCCGTGTGGCCTCGCCGGCCAGCCGCGTGGCCAGGTGGGCCACGCCGTGGGGGGGGGGGGTGTGCCACTCCCCTCGGCTTCCAAAGAAACCATCACTAGGTGCCGGTTCAGTGTGCCGTGTGACCCTTCAGGTCCCGCCTTGTGGAGCGCCGCAGGCGGTCGGCTTAGCCGGCTTCCCTCCTCCGTTCGCCGTGACCTTTGGCCACGGCTCCTCCTCAGCGTGGCGCAACGGCGCTGTGCCCATTCCATTGGACCGCTGCGGCCTTCGTCGCCGCGGATTCTTCCTTCGGCGCATTGCAACGGCACCGCGCCCCTCCAGCACCGCCGCGGCCTGCTTGGTCATGTCCCATTCCTCCACGCGGCATGACGACGCCGCTCTCCTCCGATGACCCTACGACCCTTGCGCCGCCAGTTCTTCTCGAGGCCAGCCCGACACCAGCCACCGTTGTCCGCTCCCGTCATCAACCACAAACAAAATCAAAAAGGGAAATAGTCAGCCATGTTGGTGCGGTCTGAATTCCTCCATGTTATGGTGATATCATTTTGTTGTCAAACCTTATTTTCAACAACATAGAATGGGTACAAAAACGAATTCAAAAACCCTACCTTGTAATCAGTGATCGCTTGACCGAGTCGTGGGAAGGTGACATCGTCCCATTGAATTCGTGAGGAGAAGATGTCATCGTTGGCGATGTTATTCACGGGTGGAATCTTCCCTTTCTCGCCCCGGTTGGAGGGTGAGAAGACGACATCATCGTTCTTCAGTGGAGACGGGCGTTCTTCGTTGAGAGGATATTCTCTCAGTCCTTCCAAGGATCCACCACACATTTATGCCAACCCCAAAATAATATAATAACACATCTTATTATAATATTGGCATTATTAATTTAAAATGATTCAAATTCATTAAGTTCCATCACTTAATTAAAAGGTGGTGTTGGCTCATTAATTTGGAGGGAGAAGATGAAGAGGCTCCAAAAAAATTAAGTGGAGAGTTTCATCCTCCTTAATTTGGGGTTCAAGGGGTTAAAAGGGAGTTAAAGAAGTTAGGAGCTTAGGTGCACCCCACCTATTAACATCCTCCCAAGGGATGTTAGGGTGTGGTGGACCCCACCCCTAACCTCCACTTGGAGGTTTTAACCACCCATCAATAAAAATATGCTACACATATTTTTATTTAATTTTATTTGCAAACCCCAAAAATTAACTTCCAACCTCGATAAAACGCAACTGCGGTAAAGGTCTCCTTAAACGAATACTGGCGCTGCGAGTTCAACGGTGCCCTCGAATTTCAATTCCGAGAACCAGTTCAAAAGATATAAAACCCTTCTCATATTTCTACTGAAAGTACCCGAACAAAACTTTAGAAATTGATTCTGGGCACACCGGGCCTCAGAATCAAGCGCTGTTAGAAACTACGGACTCGTTAAATTCCCATGAATTTAAGATAAAAAAATTTCACAGAATTTCCAGGTTTTTAAATGTGAGATAAAATTATAATGTTATGTTACAACTATTTACCATAACAGAATGAAAATGGAAAAAATAAACTTGGATTTTGTCATTAGAAACCGCAAAACATCTAAATCCCATAATTCTGTTTGGGTTGTAATCAATCACCTTACAATGTAAACACATTTCATTGTTCTCATACATTATTTCTATCATGATAAATTTTCCTAAATATAAATTAATTAAGTGTTATGGTTTCATGGAGTACCACATTATATTATATTGGATAGAAATCCAAGGTTTATCTTAAAGTTTTGGAAAATTCTTCAACATACTATAGATATAGAGTTGTGTTTCTATAATGATGATAATCCTTATATAGATGGTTATTCTAATTAGACCATTCAAACCCTGGAGGATATGTGGATGCATTTTTCTCTATATTTCAAAGGTGGTTGGTATCAACACCTTCATATAGTCAAGTTTTAGTTAAAAAATATCATTCACTTTAGCATTCCCAAGGATCTTTATGAATTCCTCTATGAGATGATGGGATAATTTTAGTGAAATAAAGTTATTGTGACCTAATATATATGAGGAAATGTAATATATTTCTAGATCCATTCATCAATATATCAAGGTAGATTAGAGTAGACAATAGACTTATACTGAAAATCGTTAATGAGATATGGAATTTTGTTTGGGTGAGAAGGTATTCCTAGGAATTTATCTATAAAATAAGATTATGATATTTGAGAAGAATAGAAATATTATCCCTATATATTACATCCATTTAATATTTTTTATTGAGTAGGTATGACAACATATCTCTTGGTGATTCTATCAATCCTCTCTTAAGTTCATAATGTGCCCTATGTATCTTTTTTGAGTAAGTACATAACTGATCATTAACTTTTACTAAACTTGGAGGTTGTACTATTGTATAATGATATTTATTATGATAATAAAACTAAATAAATCATATATTATTGAGAGAAATTTCTATGTTAAAAGACTTATCTGTCGGTTAACGTACTTCAAAGGAATCCAAAATTCAAGGAGGTTACATGAGAAGATGAGGATGTGATAAAGAAGAGACATCCTTAGCTGTTTGTATTAGAGTGATGTAATTTATATTATGAAATTAATTTTGGAGTTATAATGTAACAACCATATATTTTTTATGTATTTCCTTTTAAATAAACTTGAGGTATTAGATTTCTTTCCTTACACGCAACCGTGAGTCTTAATGAACTGTTATATAGTATACCATTATAACACAACTGTTATATTAGAAGGTATGAATATTAAAAACCACATTATAAAAAAATTATAATAATGGTTTTAAATAATTTAAATTTATATATTATTTCATAATAATATGTACACAATTTTTAGTAAATATAATTTATGCTTTAATAATATGTTTTCTTAAAAAAAGGGTCTATTGCATTTTTCATGAGAACATTAAAATTAATATCAAACATTTTTAGAAATTTTATTTTAGGACATTAATATCAATTTTAAAATCATTATTTAAATATTATATTATGGTGATTTTTTTTGTATTTCTTTAAAAAAATTATGTTTTAGTGAAAGTGAAAAATATTTATTTTTATACAACTACCATTTATTTTCATTATATAAAGTAATTTAAATGACCCATTATGCTTTAAATTTTTTATTAAAGAAACCTAAGTCTAATTTAATTATAAATAATCTAATTAATTACATAGGAATCATCATTATACTTTATTTTTCCATATATTCAATTTTTATGCTTAAAACACATTTTTTCTAAAAAATTATTTTTATGCTTACAATGTGATTTTATCTTAAAAAATTAATTTCATTTGAATTTATTAATTATTTTAATGTAATTTAAATATTATATATTAAATAAAATATTATAACATTCAATTTATTATTTTTACAAGGAAATAATAGAATTAAATTTAATTTTATGCTTAAAAATGCATTTTTCTAAAAACTAATTGTCTTTGCATTTAGTGAACTTATTTAAAATTAAATTATTATGATTATAGAAATGAAATCAATTAAAATAAATTTAATATTTATAATGAGAATAATAAATATTATTAAATATTTTCAACTTATTTTTTCTTTATAATTAATAATAAAAATAATATTGTTTTGATACCATGATTAATGTTATAATAGGTTTACCACAAGGCTTAAACTAAGATATAAGAGTATTAATGCCACATAAAATTGTCTAATAACTATTTTTTGAAGTTATTTAAACCGTATATTACCTTATCTTTGAATGTTTTCCATTTTTTCCACTTGATCATGAAAGTGTTGTTATATTATTGAAATATTTTAAGTAATTCCACATGTGTCCCACCGCTCAATTTTAAAAGGGAACCTGTTATCTTCCTTTAAAAAATTTGAGCCCTTTATATAATCCAATACGAGATAAAAAACATTACATATTCTATAAATTCATTATATATCCTCTATTCTTCTCCTAATACCAATCTTTCAAGGATTAATGTGTAAGACAATATAGGTCTCTCAAAGAAGATGTATAAATCTTTACTGAAATCTTTCAAATTGAATTCATATTTAATACTATCTAATACTATTGTATCCATAAAAAATGATTAATATAATATATTATATATAATCATATATTTTTATTTTTATTCTACCAACATTTCCCACCTCTTATTTAATGAATGGGAAATAAAAGTATCGCTCGTGGGTACGTGTGGACTACCACCTCCACATAGTGATATGATTCAATTTCCATCACCATCATTCATATTTGGTTATTATGATGAATTTAATGTTTATGTGGATATATATATATATAGATGATATTCATGATATAATAATTATTCTATAAACGTCTCTTATTATTTACCTTTATTTATTTCCATCCACTGAGATGTGGAAAACAATACTCATGCGTACATACAGACTACCATCTCCACGAAGTGATGTAATTCATTTTTCATCACCACTTTATATAAAAGTTTATAAATTCATATATAGTTATTAAATATTATACATATTAAATTATTAGGATTATTGATATTATGAAACCATGATCAATTTTTAAGGACTATAACTTACAAACCGAAACATCCATGAAAAATGAAACATTTGACACCCAAAAATGATGACTTTAATAAATAATTATTAATCAATGGGTGTTAAAATGTTATAAATGGAATATATATGGTATTATATGTATTAATATGTTTATTTTATAAACTTATGATAAATTTAAATTTATTAAATAGGATGTTGGGGTTCTTATAAATAAATATAGACTTGATGTAAGGGTTTTATGTTATATTCTCACATTTTACTGGATCTATTTATTATTTTTTTGATGATGAAATTATATTATCTACATATAAAAAATATTATTTATTATATTATAATATGTTTTTTTCTATATATTACATGTTTTTATTTCATTTGAGATGCTTTAAGTACTTATTATTTTGAAATGCTATATTTAATGAAATTCGTTATTATTTATCTCTTCTATTTGGATTTTTTTCTTCCATATACATATTTTAATTAAAATGTTTTCCATAAAATTTTTTATAATACCCAATGATTTTATAATTTAATTTTTACGCATTTTTAACTCTGAATATAAATTTTATGAAGGAATATTCTTAATATTTTCAGAACGTAGTACATTTGATTTTTTACAGAAAATGTGAAAGGAATCATCATTTTAACATACACCACAAGGATGAATTTTACTACCAACATGAATTATCTTTTAATTAATGATTACTTTATATGTTTCCATGATTATTTTCAAATGAAAATTTTTCCTTATTAATTTAAAAATTTCATAGATTTTGAGTAAGTGGTTTCAAAATAAAAAGGGTATTTTTCTGAAGAAATGTTCCTGTAACCTTTTAAAGGTATTTTCATATATTAAATATTTTATAATAATGGATTTTAATTATGTTATGGGTAGGTTTGTTATATCCCTCAAATGAATTGGGTAAAGAACAATGTTTTATGAGCTCAAAGGGTACACGATAAGTTATCCCAAGCCAAAAATATATTACATGATAGGTTATAACAAATGAAAAAGTTATTACAGGGGAGGTTATCCCAAGCCCAAAAAGGTACACGGTTAGTTAACCCAAGACTAACATGTTTTTAATGTCTTGGTGGGTAGCCTAGAAATATGATTTCTATGATTATGAATATGAAACAATTTGTAGAATCCTTTAATGACATGATATTATACCAATGTTATTTTATAATGGATCATGTTATCTGATTACTTTATGAATCATATATTATAATCTGATAAGATTTATTAAATGAGTTACGATTATGATCTATGAATTATTGGGTAACATTTATCAAATTTGAAGATCATTTTTTCATACCCTTATGCTCATGTTGTGCTTAAAATTGATAATTTATTGATATCTCCCTTGTTTACCCTTAATGGGTATCCAAACTCACCCGTATTAAGTTTTATTTACCCCATGATATGAAGAAATATTGTAAGTATGTATTTCATAAGAAGGGTTATAGGTGTAAGGAACTTACTGGGAGATGTTATGAATATTTTATGTATTGGTTTTTTATGTATCCATGTTTCTTAACACACTAATAATTTATTGTTATGGTGTGAATCATAATGATATGTAATGAATATTCATCTAATAATATGTTATATTTATTTCTATAATATTTGGGTCTCTATATGTCAGATACCACCTTGAATCTATACAATGTCTGTCACTATGAAACTGTTAGTTATATCTTAAAACATGAAAAATAGTATAAAAATATTTTATTTTAAATTTTTTTATATAATAAATGCTTAAGTTTTCCTTTAAAAACATTTCAAATTCAATGGAATAATAATATGGAAATCAGCATTAATGATAACAATGTAGATAATAATCAAAATCATTCAAAACCTAGAACATAATGAAGTAATGATTTAAAACATGATACATAATTGAATCCAAGCATGAAATACAAATGCGCTTTAGACTATATGAACATATAACTAGGACATTCAATGAAAACTATCCAACATAAATATGAATCCTAAAATACCGAGTCCTTAAAAAGTATATTGATATCAAAACCATACCCCTTAGTCGTTACATACTCACTAAAGGTTTTATATGGACTTACCCAAGGTTACCATGTGCTATATTTTCAAAAACCGAAAAATTAACCCATTATAGAAAAATTATAAAACAGTTTCACAAGTGAATAATCACTGCATCAATTCTTTAAAATTAATTTTAGAGTCAAAACCACCTTTGAGTCATTTTATAAAATATATAGTGTGGAATTTTTTTAATGAAAAATCACTTTAAAAACTATTTCACAAGACACAAAAGATTTAATTTTACAAAATATCTTTGAAAAAATTCAAATAAATAATTTTTATAAACCAAAACAAAGAAATTTACAATAACCTCAGGTAATTCATGAGATAAAACCATTGTATAGAGATACCCACCTTACCTATGATGAAAACATTATCATATTTGGAAATAGATATTGGAATCGAAGATATATAGTCCTCACAATTCTAGATCCATATGAAACCCCATTAAATCCCCACAAAACACTATAGATATAGAAATCACAGACCATTTGGGTTTGAATGGATCAATGGGATGATATATCGAGGATAGATTTAGAGAAATGTTATGAAATCAATAGGAAATCTAAACATACCTCAAATATATCCACTTAAATCGATCAAGAATCACCAATGACTCAAGGGAATATTTCTATAGAGTTTTTAGTAGGGGATGGATTAAGCTAATAGGGAATTATAAAAATATTAGGGTTTAAATGACCTATGTAATCAGACTAATTTTACATTTCAAAACCTTAGGATAGGGTAACATGGTTATTCCAAATAGTTAGGCAAAACATGTGCTAAATTTATGTTAGTTACTATCCCTTGAAAAAAAATTTAATATTGCCTAGGAATATCCACATGGTTATAAAAAATGAACTCAAATTTTGAAAATCACCAAGGGAACCAACATATACATATCACATAGTTTCGACAGTATTATATTATCTATGCATAGATTGTACACCTGACCTATTTTCAAAGAAACACCAAATTTTAAACCCTAAAATATTAAAATACTTTAAAACCTAAAAAGAGTAAAAATATACTTATAAAGAGACATAACTATTACCTTTAGGGTGTCACATGATACCATATCATCATATGATGAAAAATTATGAGATATTAGTTCCCTTTATAGGCTTGGATTGAGTCTATTAATAAAACAACCAATCTCACATTCTAGATTATATATTTAGTTCATATCATTCCTTGATAATATTTTAAAATTTTCCTCATACTCATGAACACTTTACTCTTCTTTCCATCTTAAATTATGGAATTTATTTTCCATATCAGGTCATTACACTCAAAGAAAATATTTTCAAATTTATGTAAACCTAAAAGTATTAAATTACATTATCTATATATCTCTTACCCCTATGAATTTTGAATAAATTAATTACATTTATTTTGACCTCCCTATAAATAATAAACTATTGAAATAACATTATCCATTTTATTACTTCTTAATGAAATAAATATCTTTTCATTAGACTTCACACATTGTTGTACTACTAATGATTAGTGGTTCCATTATAGTAATAAGGTATCAACCATATGAAATGGTTTAAAATCATTAAAAAATTCTAGGAAATATTTTGTTCAATGTTATTTGGGTTATTGGGAACAATTTGAGTCATTTTCCATGATTTTTTAATAATCTACTCAACTCTAACACTATCTATATTCACTTTATTAGGAGAGAAATATTGACATTAATTATAGGTGTTTATATGTTTTCTATTCCTTTCACTATACACTATTTCTAAATAGTTTCAGCCACTTAATTATTTGAAATAATTATGAATATTTATCTATAAAATAAAAATACCTAAAGAATTATTGAACAGTCTTGGGGTTTATCAAATTTCTTGTGAAAGTTATGTTATTCCAAAATCTATATCCCAGAGATCCTATTACACATTATTTGGTACCAACTATAAAAAAACTAACTTCAGTAACCTAGATATGATGTTTAAATTATTATATTGGTACTAATAAATGTTATTGTATAATAAAGTATAAAACAATTTAGTAGTCTTTGAATACTATATATATTCCTGATTCTTATAAGACATTAGAAATATTTATCATAATTTGTAAACTTTATAATTTTTTTATTTCTATAAGTTCATCTATGAAACCATTAAATGTTACATTCTTGGTACCTTAAAGAAGTTAAAAAATAATAAAGGGTGAGCTAATATGATTCAAAATGGATTTTATACAGTATAATCTATCCCAAAAACATAAGAATAAACAATATATAAAAGTGACTAATTAATAAGTATTCTATATAATAAAAAAGTTGAAAATTAAATATATTCAAGGATAATAATATAAATAATGAAATGAAAAAATAAATGATTTCATTATGAGGGATTCCATAACTCTAGACATCTTAATCTTATTGGTAGGGTCCCTCAACTAAGACAACATACATACCATCAAGGCCTTTTAATAATAAAATCATAAATATATAGGATACCATGGACTAATTGATTCCCAATATTGTTTTTATCAAGATACATACCAATGTACGATGGTATATAATGCCCCCATCCATTATTTTCACATTTAAATTCATTCCTCTTAAATTTAAATAACAATAAAATTCATTATCAATATTCTTTAAGAATCAATCATTAACTATATTAAATCTAGTGTACAAAACATCAATATTTTCTTAGTCAATTTAATTACATTATTTGTAAACATGATTTAAATCACACCATATATAATAATTATTAAATGGGGTTTTCAATTTTTAAATGATGAAAAATATATCCATGGTATAAAATAAGATGGACATGAAGAAGAAATATAATTTCATGGAATGATGGATCATAATAGAGAAAATAACATCATGGAAGTGAATTATCTAAGAATAAATTATTATGAATAATATAATGTATAAACCATAAATCATTAATGAATATAAGTAGAAAATAAATTAAAAAAATAAGGCTTTTTGAAAAATTCATTTCTAATGTAAAATTAGTGAGTAAAAAGGAGTCAAAACTTTGAAAAGAGACTTCTTAAAATTTTGTAATTCTTTTGTATAAAAAACATTATAAATCACTTATAGAACACATTTTTAATGTTTCAAGAATAATTCCTAAAATTATATTAGTAAAATAATTTTTAATAATGTAATCTCAAGAATAAACTATGGTTATGTAAGAAATTTTTTATTGGAATTTAAAAAATATACATAATTGAAATGAAATCCATTTTCAAAACTTTTAAGAAAACTATATCTTTTTATTCATAATAAAATGAAAAGTGCATATAATAACGAGAAATGTTTTTCATTATAAAACCATGTAAAATTAGATCTGAATATTTATAATGAATAACATTCATTAAAGTGGTAAATGTTGGTAAGACAACAATCATTAAAAAAACTTCATTTTCTTATTTTTGAAAAGAGATCCAAAATTGAACCATTTGAAAAAATGTTAAAATTTTTCATTTTAAAAACTTTTAAAAAGGGAAAATATATTTTATAATTACCTCATAAAAATATTTTATTATATATAATAATTTTCTAGAAATAAAATAAATGACATGGACATTCAATAAAAATATTCCCAACCTAGAAAAAGAAATAAGGCCAACTTAGGTTAATTTTTTTCATCTTTATAAAGTACCAATGAGGGTAAAAATGGAAATAGTAATTAAAAAAAATTGAATAAAATATAATACGAAAATATATGATTTTTATGATAGACTTAAAATATCATTTCCCTTGTGTAAATTTAAAGATAAACAATCCTAAATAAAAATAAGATTGTAACATAAACGATTACCTTGAATTCTCTCTTGGTCAAACATGTTCCAACTATTATATAATTTTTGTATTAAAAATAAAATAAAAATAAAAATATATATATATATATATATCTTATTGGATATTTTTTATTCATAACTACTTTTTACACATTTACTGATTATTGTTTGTTAATATATAATTATTGAACTATAATTCTAATGCATGTTTTGACTCAATGGTTCAATTTCATATACCTTGGTCGTGGTTTTATCACCTAAATAATGTAAATATTTTAATATATATCATATTTATACATTAAATACACTTTTAGGAATACCTATAAAATATGTTTAGGAAAAATGAAATATGTCATTCATGGAAGTGATAGTCCCCACATATGCATGAGTGACATTTTATTTTTTCAATGGAAGAAATGAATTTAGAGAATAATTTATATTTATAGAACCTTATTTATATAATAAATATAATATTTATTAATTATTTCTATATATATAACCAAATATGCAAGGTGGTGATGAGAAATGAATTACATCACTACATGGAGGTGGTATCCCACATGTACACACGAGCATTGTTTCAATTTTCCAACTAATGAGAGGGTATGATATTAGATACTATTTTATAATTATAGAATCATAATTATTACATAAATATAATAAATATTAATTAAATTGTTCTATATTACCATCCCTAATATTTGGTGATGAAAAATAAAATACAATGCATCATAGAGGTGGTAGAGAGAACATACACATGTGCATCATTTTAATTTTCCATTAGATAGAAAAGAGATAGAAAATGGTTTAAAATTAACATTAAAACATTTAAATTTAATAATAATACTAATTAAATTATTTAAATATGTTTATATAATATTTTTAGGTATTTTAATAATAAATAATCTTGAAATATCTTGGTAAGAACATATACCTCTTCCATGGAAAATCCCCTTTAAAAAACAACATAATGTTTCTTTGATGGGAACTTAGGGAATAAAAATACCATTAGGTAATCTATAAGGGTGTTTTAATTTATTTGGTTAGATATTTTCAAGAAAATTAAACATGTGAGTGTTTATATGTGAGGAGAGGAGGAACCCTTTTATAATTGTGGGGAGTGAAACCCTTGTAAATTCTCTAAAGTTTAAAATAATATAAAATAATTTTCATGAGAAAGTGGAACCGATTGAAAAATTTATTGAAGATAGGTAGATAAAAGATATATATACAATCATATAATCAAACATCGACATGTTTAAGGTATATTATAACACTTATCTCTTAGTTTAACCCCCTCGTTAACAATTTTAACTATTGGCTTAGTGAGTATTTTTTATAATGGTAAATATTCATTATGACTAAAAATGAGATGGGTATTATTATATATTTTAATATTATGAATATAAATAAGTAATAAATTTTAAAATATTTAGTTTCTATAAGTAGTGAACATTAATAATAATATAAGTATGAAAAATTCAATGAAAAGTAGTTTTATTCTGAAAAATGTCTCTTCAAAACTTTTAGAAACGTTTATACCAAAAAACTTGTATACAATTTATTCTAATAAAATTTATTGATTAATAAATAATAAAAGGATAGTAATGTAACTTTAAAACCAATTTAAAACTGATTGGAACTTTGTAAAGAAAAGTATAGAAAGTATTTCTTTTACTTGAATAAAATTTATCTTAGATTTTAAAATGTCAATCATAGATTTCTAAATTTAACATAATATTTTAAATGATTTATTTTATTTTTTAAATATATATTTTGTCTTCCAAAAATAATTTAAAAAAATATAATAAATTATTATAACATAATGATACTGTAATATTTACAGTATTTATAAAATCAGTACTTTTCATTATTCACCTAAAATTCAAAATTTTAATAAAAATCCAAAAACTTCAACCTATTATAATTTTTATATAAAAAATTGAAAAAAATTATTTATTCTAATTAAAATTATAAAATATAATAAATGAAAATATTAAATACAATTAAAAATAAATTTTATAGAAAAAATATTACTTTAAAATTCAAATGTTATTAAACTTATTTCATATCAATTAACAAATAGTTATTTAAAACATACCCATTTTTAATATTAAATGATTTTAATCAAATCACATTAATTATTTATTTTTTAATCATTAAATTTCATCAATAAATAAAATAAGTATCATATTTTATGAATATCTTTCTATATGTTAAAGTTTTATCCTCTATTTAATTTTAATATTTATCAAATCATTTTACTTTAGTGCTGAGTGTGTTACACGATATATAATATAGTATTTATTTATGAATAAATATTTAATTAAATTTAAAGCTGTTATATTATCCCTCGTTATGAATTGTATCCTCAAAAGTTTATTTTTTCCCGAATATAATAAATGTATCTTGATATAACAATGATATTGGATTTATATTTTATCTAGATAAGTATTTATAAAGTTACTACTAGGAATCATAGTATTAAATATTTCTAAAATGTTGTATGGATCAATATAAAACCCATATGTGTGAATGAGTCTTTAGAGACATACTTTGATAGCTGAGAGATATTTCCCATAGAAAAAATTATAATTTTATCTTCTTCATGTTTGTGTTTGATTAATTCTTTTACCATTGAGAGATATTTTATAAGAAAATATAATTAATTCATTTTTTCCATTGGATAAGTATAATTTATCCTTCGATTGTGTTTTGATCAATTTTACATCTTCTCTTCCCCTCATATTATAAATAATGAATTTTCAAGATAAAATTTTCATACACGATGAACTAGAATCAATATTTTATAGATCATAATATCCATAAAATAATGATAACTTATTTTTTTCTTTATAGAAAAAATAAATAAAAAAATAGAAAGTTTGAGTAAACAAATATCCAAATAAATGCTAACCTTAAAATATATTATTATAAAAAACACTAATAATTAAAAAAATAGTTTATAATTTATATATTAATTCTATATTAATAAAAATTAATTAAACCCAAAAAATACATATTATATCATATTTAAAAATAGGTATAAAAACTATGTATAAAATAGTGAAAAAAATTTCATCTTAAAATAGACCACATAATATATTATCATTGTAACCAAATTCCCATTAGGTTTCATAAATGAAAAACCCTTCCTCATTGTGTCAAGTGATGCTTCAATATCAATGAGAAATATAAAATATTACACAGATCAAAAATAAAATAAAGAATGAGTTTATGGTCAATGTACCTTCTATAACAACTTAAAGGACATCAACCTAATTTATAGGAATTACACAACCTTGAATTTTATCTATCAACCTATTCTGTGGTAAATTACCTTGATGATTAGGGAATTGGTCTAAATACTTCCCTATCTACTTATATTTAAAGCACTAAATTGTGATTAATTATTTCAAGACTATGAATTTCATGATCCATACGTCCCTTATATCAATACTAGTTAAAAAATCATATCACCTTTTATCAAGTACAATGGTGTTTCTTTCCATAATTATCACATATTAAATGTTTTATCCTTCCATTATTCTCATTTACCTCATTTTTTTCTTTGTAAATTATTCATTTTCATTATCTCTTTATTTACTTTGAAAATATAAGACTTTGGGAATTATTTCTCTTTCCTAATGGTACCTAATTCCGTATCATCATATGATGAAAATGATTGAGAGAATAACTCCGTTTAGAGGCTTAAATTAAGTACATAAATGAAGTATTCAATATTAATTTCTATATTAAATATAAATAATATAGAATTATTTTAACATCACATAAATTTACCTCATAATAAATAAAACATTACACTTAATTCTATATCAAATAATTGAATTTATTTTCTATATTAGCTCAGTGTTCTCAAGAAAAAAGCTTCTCAAATAATATCATCTTAAAATTCTTCCATTCTATTCTCGCTATCTCTTACTCCCCCTTATTATTTTAAATCAATGAATATTATTGATTAGAATATCCATTAAAATAATATACTACTAGAATAAGTTTCTACCTTTCATTGCTTCTCGAATCAAGAAATATCTTTTTAAGGGACTTGATCAATTATTCATTTACTTTAGGAATAATAGTTCAATTAAAGGAAAGGGGATTCTGTCTCATGAAATGGTCTAACATTATTGTATCACAATATTAAGAAATAATTTATTACATATGGTTAAGGTTATTTTCATTATATGAGTAACCTTCTATAATACTGTTATAAACTACTCAACTTGAACACTAGTCACACTGACTTACTCAAGAGAGAAATCCCTATGTTAATTATGATTGTTGATATATTTTTCATTCCTTAAACTAGGAAACATCTATAAATAATTACATACACTTAATTATCTCTAATAATTAAAAATATTTATCCATAAAAAAAAAATACATAACATGTTCTTGAATGTTTTAGGGGTTTCCTAGAATGCATGTGCAAGCTATGTTCTTCTAAAATCTAGTTCCCAAGGATCATAATAAAAATTATTCGATACCAACTATAACAAACTAGACCCCTCTAAGTCATAGATTATGTTTAATTTATTACATTGGTACATAATACAAGGGTTCACATCCTAAATTATTGAACATTTTTTCATTTTTGGGAGAATCAATAGATACATGATTCCCATAATTCATTGGAAACATAAATCCAAGATTGTAAACTTCATAAAATCATTATAATATGATTTAATACATCCATAAAATCATTTAAATATTCAATCAAGGTACCATAGGTAATGGAAAAAATAATAATGGATGAGATTATATTCCCAATAAGTGATTATATACGATGAATATATCATGAATACATAAGGTATAAAAAATAAGTAAGAGTGTATAATAAAACATTATTCCATATAATAAAAAACTTGAGCATGAAATATATCCAATGATAATAACGTAAATAATCACATGGAAAACAATAAATGATTTCATAGTTATGGAATATATAGTGTTTCAAATCTTAATATTACCATTATGGACTCTCAATTAAGACATATTATACATCGTCAAGTTGACTAAACCAAGAAGTCCTAAATATATGGGTAGGAATTCACTAAGTGATACCCGTACTTATTTGTTTCATGAGACATATTGATGCATTTAATGGATATAATAGACCCGAATAATCATTTATAAATATCTAATTCATTACTTAAGTATTTAAGGAAAAAATAATCATTAATATTCCTTAATAATTAATAATTAAGCGTATAGAATAAAGTGCATCAAATATCAATATTTCCCCAGTAAATGGAATAAATTTATTAAAAAATTCTTTTAATTCACATATTATATAATAATTATTATATAGTTTATTCAATATTTAAATGATTCAAAATATAACATTCTTAAAAATGAAAATGGATATGAAAGAGAAAATAATATCAACAAATAATAGAGAGTGGTAGATAACATAACATCGAAAAATGAATGATCTTGGAAAAAATTCTTGTGTGAGAAATAATGTATAAACCATAAATCAAAAAGGGATCAAATAAGACCATAAACTCATAATATAGAAGTTTTTTCAGTAAATTAATTTCCTTTTTTAAATTTGAGTGGAAAATTCAAGTAAAAATTGAAAAGAACTTTCATAAAAAAATTATAAATTTATTATAAAAAAGATTTTAAAAATAAATTCTTGAACTCATTTCATAAGGTAACTAGAAGAAATTTTATAATAATATTTGTAAAATAGTTTTCAATAAATTAATATTGAAAATAAAATTTTCTTAAATATGCATATGTGTAGTGGAATAGAAAAATTTACATTTGTGAAATGAAAGCTATTTTCCAAATTATTAAGAAAACAATATCATTATATTTCAGTATAAATAAAAAATAAGTAGAATAATAAATATATTATTTTCTTTAAAAAATAATAGAGACATGAAAAGGATTCTATATAATTAATATTTTTTATAAAGGTGGGAAAATGTGGTTAAGTGATAAATGTTAAAAAACATTCTTTTCATTCGTTTGTGAATAGGGTTAAAAGTGACCAGTATTGGAAAATGTTATAAAGATACATTTTTAAACCATTTTAAAATTTAAAATATAATTTAAAATTAGCTTAAAAATTAAATTTCTTATATATTATAACATTTTGGGAAAAAATAAAAAATATAAATATGGAACAAAAATATTCCCAACCTAAAAGAAGAAATATGGTATGATTTGCTTATAAACTTTTATTTAGTCTTCTTGAGTATCATAGAGGGTGAAAATATAAATAATACTTGAAAAAACCTTAAAAATATAGTGGGGAATAAAATATATTGCATTTAATATATAAATATCTTATAATTTCCCCAAATTACATTTAAATATAAACTATCTCGAATCAAATTGGGTTTTTATCATAAGCTCATACCATGGATTTCTGTTCAGTCAGATGTCTTCCAAACACGTGTATATTAAATTTATAATTATTATTCAGATATAAAAAATATATAGTTATATCAATATTTTTTAATATCACTTATCCATAACTTAATTTTACCCAATAACTCATAATTATTTATTAAAATATATTATTTAATAGTTTTATTATACATACACGTTTTGACTTGGTGGTTCTGGTCATTGAACCTTGATCACAATTTCATCACCACCATAATGGTAACAATGTCACACACACACACATATATATATCATATTTATACATTAAATACACTTTTATAACTATCCATGTAAGGATATTTTAAAAAATTAAACACGCCATTCATGGAGGTAGTAGTCTACGCCTACATATGCGTTGCGTTTTTATTATTCATTGGAATGAAAGAAGTAAGATACTGATTTATCATTATAGAACCTAACATTATGAAATAAATATAATATATATTCAATAATTATATCTATATAAATATCCATGTGAGATGGTGATGAAAAATGAATTATATTGTTTCATGGAGGTAGTAGTCTGTACGTACACATGAGCGACATTTCCATTTTCCAATGGATGAGAGGGAAAGAAATTAAAAAAATATTATATTTATATAATAATAATATAATAATAAATATAATAAAAATTAATTAAATCCATCTATATAACCATCCATGATAGGAAGTTATTAAAAATGAAATAAATCTTATTATTGAGGCATTAGTTTGCACGTATGCATGAACAATGTTTTCATTTTCCATTACATACAAAAGAGATAGAAAATGATTATACCATTATTATAAAAAAATTTCAATATAATAAATATACTTATGTAATAATTTTAATATGTTTATGTATAATTTGGATGTGGTTTAAGAAGAATTAATCTTGAAAATTCTTGGTAAGAACATAAACGTCTTCTTTGGACAAACTCCATTGAAAACAACTTAAGGGCCCATAAATGAATTTTTTTGGAAGTATAAAACCTTTAGGTAATGGATATGTATTTTATAAATGTATTTCTGTAGATATTGGTGGATCTATATTAAATTTTATTGTGTTTTTGTATAAGTGAGAATATGATGATCCCTTTTATATGTGAGGGGAGTGGAACCCACATAATTAATCTAAACATTAAAATAATATAAAGTGGTTGTCATGGGAATGAGGAAAAAAATGGACATGTTTTTAATATTGGTTAGTTTAAGTATGAAATAATCTTATACTATCAATTTTAAACTTGTTACAGTTATATTTAAAGCCTTATCTCGTAATTTAACCCCCATCATTAACCCTTTTTACCCTTACTTTGGCGACAAATATTTACCATGGTAACTATTCATTGAGGAAAAAATGATATGAAGATTCTTAAAAAATTCAAATATTATGATTATATATATGGAATCCTATTTAAAAGATTCAATTTATCAATTTGGTAAAAAATTAATTTTAATATAAGTACACAAAACGCAATGAAAAACCGTTTTTAAAATGTCTTCTTAAAATTAAAAATTAATTTAAACCAAAATAATGCATTCAATTAATTATTATGAAATTATTGAATTAAAAATAAAAAGTATATTTATTTGAATTAAAAACTAATTAAAAAACAAACATCCCATTGTAGTTACTTAATTAAATAAAACGACAAAAAATGTTCATTTATTAGAATAAAAAATCACTTAGGTTTTGAAATGTCAATCATAGGTTTAAAAATTAAAAATAATATTTCTAAATAATTTATTATATTATATATATATATATATTTATTCTATCAAAATTTTTTACACACTTTTAGGATATTATTATATGATAATTATGTAATAAAAGATACACTATTTTTGAAATCTATATTCTAACTATTCACTCAAAAATTGAACTTTTCAGAAAAATAAAAAAACTCACCCAAGATAATTTTGAAATGAAAAATTCAAAAATGAAAATTAGTTCATCTAATTAAAATTATAAATTATATTAATGCATATTTTAATTGAATTCATTAAATATAAATTAAACACTTTAATAGAAAAGTTACCTTTTTAAATATCATGTGTTATTAATACTATTTCATATATTTTTTATAGTCTCTATCATAAAGAGAAATAAAATCAAAATGGATATCTCATATAAATTTAAAATTAATTGAGTCTTAATTTAGTTTTTACTATAATAAAGGATTTTAAAAATAATTATTAAAAAAACCAAAACATATCAATATGGTTATTTGAAAAATAAACATTTTAAAAATTGAATTATTTTAATATATTATAGGTATCATATTTGATTATTATCTTCCTATTTATTAATGGATTATCATTATTAAAATTGTAAAATGTTTTGACTCTATATAGTTTGGAGTTTCATATGTTATAATAAATTCAACATAGTATTTATTATAATTAAAATACATACTAAATACTGGGGTATTATATTGGACTTGAAGGATTACTTGAGATGGATATCATGGCACAAGGTCTATAATTGCATTTTTATTGAACTGAACCAATTTAGGTGATTATTCATATTTATTTTCTTTACAGTACAATTTTATTGGATGAAACATAATACCTGTTTAGGTTTTGGTAAAGTTTAAAATGCTTTAACCATTGTGTGAACAATGGTGGACATGCCAAAACCCCCCAGAATTCATCATATATATGAAATAATTTAGCTGATGTGAGAAGGATCAATTTATGATGTAATTTTAATATCTTGAGGTTATTTATATAAGAATGATTTATTCTTACATAAGATGTATGCACTATTTCATTGCTCATATAGTTGAATTTAATTAATCAAATATGTGAAGAATAAAACAACAGGTGGATTATTTTCACCATTGTAATTCATTAGATAATTTCCCAAAATCACTATGAGGATCTATCTATATTGAGAAGGGAATAAATAGTAATTTACTAATACAATTTACTGGGATATGGAAAACTTTGTGCTACAATTAAGTATACCAAGCCTCAAAATGATAGTTCACATTACATTAGCTATGCCATGACATTGTTATATCTCATTAGAATGAAAAGTCATAGTGACAATAGTGCAATAACCGTGTCCATACCGCAACACTCTATTCAGAGAAAATTTAATGATAATGTGGTTTTAGAAATAAAAAAATCACTTGAAAATGAATATTAGTTCACACTGTTTCTTGAGGTGATTAACCTGAGAAGATCTAGATGATATGCTACAAGCCACTTGAGTATTCTATGAAGATATAGCCAATTTAATGGTTTTTAAGGGATATTTAAGGAAATTTTTCAGTAGATACTTTTGGATCTATATTTTGGTTATATATTATTCCATTAATAAATATAACTTTTTACAACATTATGCATTTTACTATGATTTGTAGTTCCATGATAAAAATTAATAATTTTAGATTATCCAAAAACCATATTCCCTATATTTTATGGATGAAATAACAACTCAAAATATGAAACATTAATAATAAATTAGATGAGTTTGACCCAATACTTAATGAAGATGTCATATAGATAAAAATTATTAGACTCCAAATTCATGGATTGATTACATTCTCAATTTAATATATAGAGATATGCAATATATTTATACAATGATAACATTTTCTATTATAATTATGAAAATAAAATTGATGCATTAGTCAATTGGCTAAATTCATGAGGGGTATATCTATCCTAGTGTGGTTTTAGGTAAGAACATGAGTGTAGAACTAGTATAATTTTATTAGATAGTTGGGTTATGGATGCAGATATAGTTCAATTTGTTAAGACATATCATTCATATTTTAATTAGAAATCAAGAACATCCTATCTCCATTTCTTGTTCCTTATGGTTAGTTGGGTTGAAACTGTTTCACACCAATACACATGATAGTAAGTATTTGTGAATATTTTAGAAAAACCTTATGTTTATGTGTGTTTTATCACTGAACTCTCACAATACCCAACTTTATTGCTGTTGAGATCATCATATGATCCATACACTAACCAAAAATATTTGGAATTAGCATAAAAATCTTAATATTTAAAGATAAGTTTTATTATAATTCAACCACTTCTTTATCCCCTCTCAATGGTTTGTGATATATTTCACTGGTCCTATATTATCAGAGATAGGTTCTCCCACTATGATCAAAAACCATAATTTTTTTGATTTTATACAAATTAAATTATAGATAAAATAACCAAAAGGATATCAAACTCTTTTATGCTTCAATGTAAAGGCATAAAAAATATCCCATAGGATCATAAGTTCTTAAATTTTATGATATAGTATCATTTTACTATCATTATATTACTCTATGACATGTTATAATTGTTATATACTTTCAAATGAGGAATTTTAAAACCAAGTTTGCGTTTGTAAAAAGATTTTTTGTGGGGTATTTATTTTGATATATTGATTCCTAGAGTTATCTTATTTTTAATGTTTAATTATTTTTCTTCCAATAATTATTGATTTCTCCCCTATATGACGTATTGAAATTTATATGATATTTAAACCATTTATATATATAATATTACCAATGGAGTGTAAGAAGATATGAAAAACAAGTAATTTAGAAATTAAAGGAAAATAGATAAAACAAAATTAATAATGTTCATGAGTACCTAAGAATATTTTTATATGGTTACTTCTAGAAACTTTGTAAATATTCAGAAAATAATTAGATACTTGAAACTAATATCTCAATTCTTTAGTGAATTTTGGATTTAGATAAATGAGATATGAATTTTTTGAGTATACATACAACAAAAATTGATAACTAAGTTTATTCTTATAAGACTAAATTTATGATAAAAAAATACATCATTCGATTTGGGATAAACTCATGGTGGTGAAGGTGAGTTTATAAACTTCTCTAAAAATTGTTTCAAAATTTGAGAACAATAATTCCAAGGAGGCCAATGGTATGAATTCTAAACATCAAGATATATAGAATCATGAAATTTTTATGTTTATATTATAGATAAATCATATCAATAAATTTCAAAACAGTAAAGAAAAATTTTCACTGGTTAGTAAAACCAAGATGATATTTAAAAGAAGGAATAAATTTACTTCTAAAAGGGAATATATTTTAAATCAATAAATAAAATTAACCATCATTAAACATTAAATAAAATTAATTTTTAATTAAATAATTCCTTATTTTAAATTTTAGGATCATTATGGTTTATTATTTCAGATTATTATGCCTTAACCCTTACATAAGAAACTCGTATATTTCGAATCAGACACTTCTACTAAGTATCCATTTTTTACACAGTATGAAATTTTTAAAATAAAACATGTCTTTTTTTAATCAAAAATATTCATAACTTTAAACTAGACTTTTTATTTTTTATTACCCATCATTAATCCCATGGAAAAATATTTTTAAAATATGGGACGAGCCTAAAAAGAACAGCAAGGGACATAAAAAATAACAAATCCATTAGTCTAATGAAATTCAAGAAAGCCATGAAATGATAAACTTTATCACAATATTATTTGAGTATAAAAAATAAATAATATCCACATGAAACAAAAACACATTTTTTTATGAAACAAAGAATTTAAAACCCTTAAAAATAAAATAGAAACCACTTTTTGGTGACTTAGAGCATCATATTTATAACCTGTGTTAGAAATAACTAGAGCCCAGTTAAATATATAGGAGAAACCACACCAGTTAACTCCCTAATTATTTCATTTTATGAAAAATATCATTACCCAATGTATTGAATAAATTTAATGGGGATCACCCATTATATAAGATGTATTGGGCTCACCTGTCATATAAGATGTATCAGGCTCATCTGTCAAAAAAGATATATCAAGATGAACCATCATATAAGTTTTATCAGGCTCACCCATTCAATATATATAATTCTCAAGTAAAAAATGATGAGTAAATTTTATACCTACACTCTTTCATCATAAAACTATTGAAAATATCATTTAAACATATATATAAAACCTTTTAAAATATCAAAATACCCTTTACTATTAAAAAACCATTTTAAAATTAAAATACCCAAAAAATGTAAAAGTGTTTTTATTTGAATAAAAAATGAAATATTTTAAAGGAGTACAATTGTAAAATAATGGTTATGATGGTGGGAGAAAATTTTGATGTCATATGCATTAAAATAAAACATTTCCCTTTTATTTTTCTCAATACACACTGTAAAATTATTCCATTTTTAGAACAAGAGAAATAAAGTAAAAAGTGACATTAAATATACTTTATAATTCATTTATGTACTTATAAAAACATTCATAAAATAATTTTAACAATATTTACATGGAAGTAATATATTTTGAAAATAAATATTGAATACATTTAAAACATTGTTTTAAGTTAACGCATCCCTTAACTCGAGTATGACTCATAATGTATGTTATTTATCTTCTAGAATAATAAAATTATGTTAATTATTTTATTTATTAAGAACCTTTTTCATATTTATTATTCATTTTTGTTTATTTATTATATTTTTATACTAAATTATTCAATAATTTACTTTCATGTTGGATGGTTTGACGATATTCAGCTCCTATGTTGAAAATGAATTTGATAGGTTTATAATGGTCAAGGAGGCCATTATTTCATCATATATGAAATAATAATCATGAAATGGTTCTCATTATTATAAATAAAAGATAAATTTGAAACCATCCATGAAATAAGGTTATTAAAAATGAACTATATTATAATTATAGAGATGATAGGTCATACATATGCATGAGTAACATATCCATTTTTCAACAATCATTATGGAAATAAGGAAAGTATTATTTTATAATTATAAAATTATAATTTTATTGTATATAAAATATTATTTATTTAAATATAATTATATATATCTTCCATGTTACATGGTGATGACAAATGAATCACATCTTTTCGTGGAGGTTGTAGTTCACACGTACACATGAATGCCATTATCATTTTTATTGAATAGACTGGTAAGATAATAAATGATATATTAATTTTAAAAAATGATTAATATGTTATTAATATAATATATATATATATAATACATAATTATAACCTACTGTGAGGGGTGGTGATGAAAAAAATAATTATATAGGTTTTCAAGGTGGTAGCACACCGTACACACGAACTATAGTTTCATTTCCCATATGATAGTAGAAGGTGATGTTTATAGGTTATTACATTAAAGAAATTAAATCTTATTATATGTTATATATTGATGTTATTATATCATCATGGATGAATATGATTTTATGGAGTTAGAATAGAAAATGAAAAAGAAAAGAATTGGTTAAAAACTATACCTCTTCTTCGGACAACCTCCTATGCTTTACACCTTAAACCCTCTAAGTTGGTATTTTGACCAAAATAATACCACTATAATGTGGGCAGAAGAGTATTTATTGTATTTGGGGATTGAATTTACAAACTAAATTTCACTTTATATGTGTATTCAATAGGAGAGTGCATTCCCTTTTATAATGAGGGTTTGGTAATTCTCAGAATTTCATAAAGTATTAAATTAATAAAAATTATTTTTCATTTTAAAATGGATCAAAATTGATAAAATTATAATATAAAATTATTATTATTATAATTATAATCATAAAATAAAAATTGGAAATGTTAGGTGATGTTTTTAACCTTATCTTTTTTGTTTTAACCTTCCATTAACCCTTCGAATGAATACAGTGATAAAAATGTTTTTTAATATTTAGTGGTCAAGATAGTTAATATAATGTAAAATTGTCCCTCAAATGGATGATGGTGGATATTTTAGACCATTTACAAGTAAATTGGATAAATATAGTGTTTTTATGGATTTAAATTCATTTAAAAAAATATTGTTTATTATAAAATATCATTTATTTCATTTTTGGAAATACATGAAATATTATAATATAACATGTGTCTAAATAATTTAAAATTGTTCAAAAATAAAATTCATTCAAATATAATTAATATTTTTCACTAACATAATCATAAAAAAAATTATTTTTTATTTAATTTTAAACCTTATCATTTAGATTAACCCCTTGTTTAACTAATTTTAACGTTAACTATTATAATGAATTTTTCGATATTAAAGGGTTATACTTTTACTTATAATGTGAAAATTGGAACATAAAGGGTAAATTGATTAAAATTTTAACCATTATGCATCCTAATTATCACCTTGAATTATTTTTATTATTTTTAAATAATTTAATAAAACTATCGTTTATATAAAATGTCATTAATGTCATTTTGACAATATTCATTGAATTTGACTTTGAAAACAAAATTATAACAAATAAAATCTAATCTAATAATTTTACACATACCTTAAATGTAAAATTTTGGTAAAAATAATTGGATCACAATAATTAATTCATATTATATTAATTTTAATATTTTTAAAGTCATTTATTTTATTTTCTATTAAATTAATAAATACTATATCGACGTTGTGTTAGAATTTAAGGTAATTATTTCATCACTAAAAATTATAAATAAATTACCAAGATAAAATAAAATAATTTTTCTTTCAAATAAATATTTATAACTGATTTTTTTATTTATTCCTATTAAAAAATATTATAGATATTGAAAGTAATAAAGTGACATTTTGACTTTATTTTTACTTAAATATTATATAGGTAAAAATATGAAAAATATAGAACAAAGTTGAATTATTTTAAAGAATTGGATATAAATTTCTAGAATAAAAACATAAAATAGGATAATGGCTAGTGTTAGGGTTATTTTTTTAGTCCTTTTCAAATTATTTTTTACCATAATTACAAGATTTACCATTAGCGTGGAGAAACTTATTTACTATGGTTACTATTCATGATGGACAATTATTTGAAGGGACCAATTTGAAATATTTTCACCTCTTGATTCCAAATATAGAATAGATTTTTCAATATTAAATTTATAGAAGTCATAGATATTAAATTTATATTTAAAGGGAAAATGAAACGAATAACAGTTTTTCAAAAAAATCCTTTATAAGTATAAAAATGTTTTTACTCAATATTAAAACATAAAATTGATTAAAATAAAAAAAATTTATTAATAATAACAAAATAGAACTAATGTTACTTTGAAACCATTTTAAATCAAAAATAAACTTTCTATATTCTTTAAATTGAAATACATTTTCATTAAAAATATATATTTTCACTATTCCCAAGGAATTAAACTTTTCATAAAAATCCAAAAAATTATAACATATAGAATCTTGAAATTATAATTTAAAGAATTATATAATTTTTATTAAATAAAATTTCTAAAATTTTGAAAAAATTTTCATAATATTTTTCTCAAAAAAACAAATATTAAAAATTTTAGAAGAAAACATATTTTTGAAGAAAAAACATAATTCACTAAAAATTGAGTGACTATTTCCCAAGAATTAATAAATATATTTTTATTTATTAAAAACTATATTTATATACTGATATGTTTAATACTACTCATACCCTTTAATTCAATGTTTATATTATAATAGTAAAATTTAATTAATAATATTTCATTGTTCATTTAAGATCAATGTTGTGTATCTTTTATGATATCAAACATAGTATTTATTTTAAAATCTCAAGATATTACATTACAACCCTTTAAGAAATTCATCCTTGTAATTTGAACTTGATCTCGGTAATCAATGGTTTGACTTTTAAAAAAATCTTTGTTGAATTTCCACATGATAAAATGGTTTAATAAAACTCCATCTTGAAAATATAAAGGGTAAATAAGAAGGGAATCAGGAATAACACATAATAGGATTTCCAATTGGGGAAAATTAGTGGGAATTGAAAATATAGACACGGAGTAAAAATTAATTTATGAATAATGATAGAGAGTGAAAGAGAATATTGATCACAAGAAAGTGAATGATCATGATAAATTCACAAACCATGAAAAAACAAACTAAAGAGGAATGAAATAGACCATCAATTCATTAGAAATAAAGGTAAAATATTTTTTTTATTTGATGATCATTTTACTATATTGGAGGAATTTTTATTTCATATAAACTAATAAAATTAGGAAATATACTTTCCTAACTAGTAGAATTTCATCCAAAATAAATTTCCACCATACTCTCATGTTTTTCTCCAAATGATGAGTATTCAAGATATATTTTCTATATCTAAAGCACTAAAATCAACTTATAATCTATCATATAATGAAAAAAAGGATAAAAAGATATTCCTCATGTCTTTATAAATTAATAAAAAATGGTGAGTACAATGTTTGATAATTTTTAAAATGAATAAACCTTAATATGATGAAATAAAATATGTTTTCAACCAATGAACTCTTTTGTATGAGATGAGGAAAACTTAAGATCAAATATTTATTGTTTTTAAGAATACATTTCTTTTTATTTTAAATGATTCTTATATAATATATAATAAATAGATAACAAATAAACACATGAAAACTATATATTTTTATAATTTAGTTAATACAATTAATTCCCTCCATTCCAATAGTTATGTGATAAATATTAAATTTAAAAATAATATTAATAGTATATTGTAGTCTAGTAAAATCTGGTATTTTATATAACATAAGAAAAACATAGTGTTGCATGTACCAAAATCTAAACTCAGTATTTTTTATAGTGACATATTAACTCGATGTTGCATATAATGAAATATCAAGTTGGTGTAGCATATAAATCAAGCTTAACATGGTGTAACATTTAATGAAATCCATCAAAGAATTTTAATTTATTCAAAAAAATTACAATTTATAAAAAACCTGGGGTGTTAACAATGGTTATCATGGTTTATCCAATAATAAATTAATCTATAATACCCCAATAATAACTCTTAAAGTAAAACATAAATAATTTAAAAAATATTTAACCTTAAGACTCATCCAAAAAATATTTGTCTAAATTCAATGTCTTAAAATTTAGGTTGAAGGATACAAAATATCCAAAATAAACATAACATTAGATGTCCCCAAAAAATATAATATAGCTTTTAATTTCACATACGGAATATATGAATACCTTTATCACTATGAAAACTTAATTAAAACATGAATGCTTCAAAAAAAAATATCTGGTTGTCAAATATATTCCATAAATATAATCACGCAGTATACTCAAACTAAGACAACATAAACCGTCATATCACTAAGAAACATAAATTTCACCAATAATATGCCATAAAAATATCCTTATAATTTTTTTAAACATAAATGACATATTATTTATTATCTTACCTCCTTCATGTGTTTTCCATAAAGATCAAAATTCCATTAAATCACTTTTCTTGGTACCATTCAACATGTGTATTAAAATCCTTATAAAAAAACAACTGTACTGCAATCAATTTATGTTTCAAGAATATCATTGATAAAATACTTCTATAACATACTTATTGGATCCAAATACACAAGAAATTTAATCATTAAACTTCACCTGTATTAATATAATCATGGCCATGATCCCTTAGTTTACTCTTTGGTATATTCCCAGAACATTTTGGAATTCCTTTGCATAGTTCCCTATCTTATTATAGTTGAATAATTTAACATTTGAAAATTATTTCTTTCCCATAAAATCATGATCACGGTGGACATTATCTCCACACATGAAGAAAAATCCCATTCCTTTTAAACAAGTACATGGGAGTTTATTTCCAAAATCATCACATGTGGTAGAATTGTTCTTTACCTTCTCTCCCTTATCCATTTTTATTCTTTCATGATCTTCTTATATTTACTCCCTTTTTATCCATATGACATGGATAATTATATCTCTATATTGATATCACATAATTCAATGTACTCAAATGATGATAAATTTTTGGAGACTAGTGCCCCTCTAAGGATTGGATTTAACCCCAAAAATAAATGGTCAATATTACTCTTTGGATTATGTATATTGTCCATATAATTCCTTGCTAACCTTGTAATTCTTTCTTCATACTTATCAACATTTTACACTTCAATTTGACTTAGACACAAAATTTTTCTTTCCATATCCACTCCTTGACCATGAGGAAAATATTTTTCCCAAAAGGGTGACTTAAAATCCTTTCATTCCATGTTTACTATTTTTTTATCCAAAGTGTTTTGATTCAAAGACCACTATTGATCTTCATATCTCAGGATATAATAAATTTCTAGGATAACCATCTCACTTTTATTAATTCCTAGAGAAATAGATATCTACCTTAAGTAAAATATCCATTTTGTATCTATAAATGGATTTGTATTCCTATTGAATGATGAAAGTTGTTGATGCATGAAGTGATATAACATTGTTACCACACAAGGTGGATCAACATGTTGGTTTATACGGGTAAGGTTATTAATCGTAATATGGGTCATCTACCCCAATATAGATATAATTTGATCAGTTTCTGTTGAATTTCAATCTCCATCTTTGTTATATTTACTAGGAGGGAATCCCCTACATTGAGTATGTTAATTGATATAGTTCTAACTTCATCCTCTAGGATCCACTTCTAAATTATTATAAAACTAGATTAGATCATAACATTATGAAACATTATGCATAATCCCAAAACTATAGAATCAATTAACATAAATTAAAAAATTTAACTACAACGAATATCAGAATCATAAAAATTGTTTATTTAGAAATTTTTTCAAATCATAATAATTATTTTCAAATAATTTATTATGGTTTGTAGAAAAATGTGAATTAACCCAAGCATATCCCCTAAAAGTATAAAAAAATTCACATTAAGTCCCACTGTGGTTTACCAGGTAATTCTCAAGTCAAGCTCAATACTTCTTTTTTAGTTTTATTACCCCTAGGTATATCTATTATAGAACCACATTTACTTATACTATCTAGACATGGATGTATTTCTAGGAAAAGTGTCATAATATCTTCATCACAAAAACATTAGGATGTTATTATATAATTATCCTCACAGAAAATCTTAATATTATGTTCTCTAATCTATTTTTACATAAGTCCAATTCCTAATGTTTTTACTAAAAATACTCTAATACCAACTATAAATACCCACACCCTGGTATCGGATAGTCGATGTTTACATTATTACATTAGTGATTGATATAAGTGAACACATCTAAAAGGACCTAATTGGTTAGTATTCCTAGTAAACCATACAAATACTTGAATATCATATAATATTTGATAAAATTAAATAAAAAATGGTATTTTCTTTGAGTTAATAATTATTTCATGTATCATAACCCTATATAACAATCATAAAACACTTCTAGAGATTTTGGGTAAAATAAAATCTAAGAAAGGGTCCATCTTAGATACTCAGTAATGGTATGCGTACAATAGAATAAATCATGAATAAATAAGGGATAACCAATATGGAAAGGTTAATAACTGAAATTCAGTCCATTTAATCAATATATTAAACATGAATAATAATATGGTAGGAATAAATAATTTTCAAATAATTCCATATTCATAATCAAATGATATTGAAACATTTTCATGGATATTATGACTAATCAAATAATCCAATATAAATTAATTACTAATCTAATGATGATGGAATTCATAATTTAGGACATCATAACCATGCTTTCAAGGACTCATGCCAAGACATATTACAGAAATGGGTAAGGCATCGACCAGAACTCAATCTAGTTGGTCTCATGAGACCTACCGATGCATTGAGTGGCTATAGGGAGACAATACCATAACTTAATAAGTCCCATGAATTCCTAAAATGAAAGGGTTGAAACATAATCCACATAAATATTCTTATTATAAAAAGTAGATACTGAAATGTTAATATTTTCTCCAATCAATAGACATAATCATCAACTATTTGGAGTAATGTAGGGAATGGTATCAAAACAGTGCATCATAGTCAATTTTTCATAAAACAAACATATAAATAATAAGGTTGGAATCATTAAAACATATTCCTAATATAACCTAAGGTAAAATCAGGGTTTTGTAATTGATTAATATAAATACCATAAAAATGTCATTTAAGCATTCTTGAAGAAAATATCCTTTTCATTTTAAAAATCACCATTTAAATCTAAAAGGTCACAAAAGAATTTGAAAATATATTTATTTGAAAATATAATCACAAAATTTTCGATAAATGTTTAAAAAAGTTAGTGGTTATTAGAGATGGAAAATTTTAACATGCCGTATATGTTAAAAACATATTCCATTCACATTTTTGATAAAACAAAAACAATCCATGTTTGAAAAAATATATGAAGATTACTTTTAAAAAAATTTATAAAAAATTAAGAAATTAGAAGAAATTCCTTTTATAAATAATTTTTTGAATGTTAAAAACAATTTTGAAAATATTTTTGGAAAACATTGTTTAGGAATAAAAATGGGTTTTCATCTAAAGAGAGAAATAAATATGATTTTTTATTAATTTTTTTTGAATTCATTAGTGAATAATGGGATAAAAATAAAGAAAAAACATGTTTTCTCATTAAATAACCATAATATTATAACTTTCATGAGTTTATTGAGGGATAGGTTATAATATTTCATCCTTAAAATTATAAACATAAACAATCTTGATAAATGATCAGATAGTACCATAAAACCAATACCACTTTGGAAATAATGAATCATAAAAACCAAGAAAGAATAAAATTAAATGAAAATTAAAATATAATTATAATTAATAACTTAATTATATTAAATGTTATTATGGATGTATATACACCTCATAAAAGATGGTAGGGGAATAACATGACATGTATCTCAAAGAATGAAAATTTAGACAAAAATCTCTTATCTTAGGTCTGACTTCCTTCACATGTGTTATAAAATACACTATAACAAATATAAGTTTTCTATAAATCTATTAAATAACCATAATCATATATATCATACCATATATTGTTTAATTATAGACTTTTATAACATTTTTATTAACAATTATTTATAAAAATCAATGTTTGGGGTGATAATTGCTTTGTTTTTCAAGTATGTTTTGGATCATCAATTTAGGTCCTTTTACTTTGATTATGTTTACATAATAACCAGAATTGAAAAAATGATATTAATATCATATATATTAATTATATTTGTATTTATAGTAATATATAAAATATAAATATAAGAAAAAAATTACACTATTCATGGAGATGGTAGGTCGTACATATGCAAGAATATAGTTTATATTTCTTCTATGGATTAAAGAAAAGGAAAATAAATAATAATTCAACTTCAAAGAATAATTTTTTATAGTATATATATCATTTATGTTAATATAATTTACCATTATTACCATCCATGTAAAATTAAAATTAACAACATTTTACATCATTATGTGGAGGCGCTAGTCCACACATACACATGATTGATGTTATTATTTTCCCAATGGATGAGAATGTAAGAAGTTAGTTGTGTTATTATATTTCCAAAAGTATTATAATATTATTAATATAATATACATATTTTAAATTGAAAATTATATTTTTTCTTTAATGGTGGTTATTGAAAATGAATTACATCGACTGACGAGGTAGTAGACCACCGTACACACGATCAATAATTTCATTTATCATTGGATGGAAGAGGAATAAGATATAGGTAATGAACATAAAACAATAAAATCTCATTATATGTCATATTATTTTTTAATTATCGAACCATATAGTTTATAAGGTCTAGATATTTCAATAAAATAGGTATTAAAGAAGTTGGTAGGTAATTTTAACCCATGTATTTTTAGTTAAACCCCATGGTAAATATGTTTTTACCTTAACCACAATAATTAATTTTGAATGTTTTTAGTATTTATTTTGGTAAAAAATGAATATGATCATATTAGATAATATTAATTATTATAATTACAAATATGTAATCCACTTTTTCAAATTCAATTCATAGAAGTACTGTAATTTTATTTAAATTAAACCCTATTGAGGCATTGGAAATCCGTTTTCCAAAAAGAAAATAAAAAGATTAAAAACATTTACATCAGAATTAAATATGAAATTTATTCAAATGACCTAAATTAGTTAAATTATAATATAAATTAACTAATTTTAATTTAAAATTGATTGAAAATTTAATTTAACTTTTTAAAAAATTTAAATGAATAGAATTTTCAAAAAATAAATAATATTTTTGACAATTCATCAAAAATTAATAATTTTAGAATTTTCTCAAAAAATCATAAAAAGATAATTGTGACTTGTATGTTTAAAAAATTAATTTTATTTTTTCCAATAATATTATATTATTGGAGATAATTAATTTCAAATTATTTTATCAAATTGTGACGAAACCACCTCTTAGAAAAATATAGTTTTTTAGAAAACATTTCTATTTATTTCAAATGGTTATTATTTTATTTATAATTAATAGATAAGCATTGAATTTATTTTATACATGTGTAAATAATATAATTTTCATAATTTATTTATTCCTACCCATTCCCATCAAATGAAAAACCATGTTATAATAGTAATGTTTAAATAATATTATTTAAATATATTTTCATGTTTTTTTAAACATAGTGTTTTGTGAATCTCAATCTATTGAGGAGATTAAATTTATTAAGAAGGAAATATATCATACAATCTTAGGTTGTTATATTCTCTTTAATCTCTATTTTCAAGTCATATACTCTATCTTTCAGGATGTTTCTATTTTCAAATATTAGAGTGTTACATATGTCCCTTAATATTCCATTTACTCTAGCTCATATGAACCAACTCCTATGGGTCAACCATATTTACTCATCCATCAGTGAATTATGAACAAAATAGAATTATGAAAGATTTTATTTCTGTTATAAACAATTTATTTAAAAAACCTTCTTAAGGTATAACCTCTATATAAAATAAAAATAAAAAACTATTCATTATGGGGATATATACATCACAAGGTATCTAATCCTATTCCCCCATTGATTGTTTAATGCATAAATCCCACACCAATAAGTATTGTGTCTGATCTTTTTCTATATATTGTTTCTCACATTGATCAAGACTCACATGAGCTTAGGTACTTTTAACAGCTGTTCCATTATCATAATAACCCCCACCCCAATTAAGAAAACCTCAGGGTGCAAGCCCTGCTCAAATGTCAAGGAAACCTCAATATGTAAGACCTATAAAAATATAATCTTACTTCCCTTTTGATATATTTTATCTTCTACTATCTCTTATTTCTCACATCGATCTTGAATCATGTATTCTAAGGGACCTATGGTGATCATGTGAATAGAATGATACAAATTCCCTTGAATATTAGAATTCATCTTAGTAAAATTCCCTAGTTTTCATAATATCTAGGTAAATAATCATCAAAAGTGTTAATTACACTACCGCACCCATTATCTTGTTAGGGAACAAATGAACTATAATGAATATAATTCTTTTTATAAGTAGGATACACCCGATTTCTTTTTACGACATGATCTCTATACCCAAGGATTAAATTACCTCATACATGTCCATTATACATAACTTTAAAATACATGGATTAGTCCTATAATAACTATTTGGTATTTTATTCCTATTCACAAAGGATATGTAGGATTCCTCTTAGAGGTTCAATAATAATTAAAAAAACACTAATACCCTACCTGGATAACAGTAAACTCTAATGTTATTAGTTATATTATAATGAATCAAACATCTCATTCATAGATATTTCATATTTTTAGATGAATATTCAATAAATTATATAAGAACATGAATGGGGACTATAATTATTTAGTTTCTTTAAAAACTAGGTACATAATCTTCTAATTTGGTAAATTATATTTAACATCTACCAAAATGGTCTTCCCCTTTAGTAATCTTCAAAAACATACCCTACTTAAAAATTTTCTTCATAACCCAGGGAAAGGAAACATAAGAAAGCGTGAGATCATATGATCAGTATAGTGAAATTGGATTTACATTCATGGATATTACATCATTTTAGATGATTATTTAGTACATTATGAAAATACATGCCAGAGGAATGTAATAGTTTTGTATCTTTGGAAACATGAAAAAATATTCTATCCTGGTGAAAGATCTTCAATATCTCCCATAAATATATCCACCTTTAATACTTCCATCTAAAACCATTCTTCATAACATGGTGAAAGGAAAATAAGAAAGGGGTGAGATCAGATGATTAGTAAGGGTAAATAAAAGAAATACATAAGCATAACATGAACAAAATGGTATTGAAATTGAGCATAACATTTGAAGATCATACACTTCATATTAGAGATCATAATAAATATTGGCAGTTCATAAGACCTAAATATTTAAAAAAAATAACATAAGCCATGAAATCATAAAATAGGAATAAAACATGGAATTTTGGCATAAACATACACATATATAATGATTTCCATAGTATTTGAGGCATTGATGTCGAGACCATATTAGTGGAAAAATTCATTTACTGAACTGAGTTCACACCCCATTCTAGCCCTATGATACTTAATTGAGTTCACCTCTCATTCTAGCCCTGTATTACTAAACTGAATTCATTTCCCATTCCATCTATGTAATACCGAACCGAGTTTATTTCGTTTTCTATCCATGTCTATATCGTGAGAAATAAATATTTGCCCAATGCATTGGAGGGAGATATCAGGATCACCCATCTCATAATGAAATCATACATATATGTGACAAAAAATAAAAAATAGTCATATCTCAACCCATAAAATTAAATGGGTATTATAAACATGTAATCATATCATAACCTTTATAAAAATATACATGTTTCAAAATCATTTCATCAAAATAATAACTCGTGAAATAGAAATGTATTCATCAAACATATAACCCATGAAAAGGAATCCAATTTCATAAGAATATAACCCATGAAAGAGAAATGGTCTTCAAAAATACCATGACATTAAGGAAAACCTATTCATAGAAAGAATATGAATGGAACCTTTAGATCATTTACTATAAGGGAATGAGTAATATCAACAGATTTTATTTTAAATGAAAATTAATTTTTAAATATATTTCAAAAATATTTCCTGAGGATAATATCCTTTCTTCTTTGGAAGAGGATTTTTAATACATAAAACCATTTGAAGATAATTTTCCTAGAAAATAACTTGAAAACTTATAAAGAAGACTTTAAATCATTTGAAAACCTTTTTCCTTGAAAAATTATAAAATATGATTCAAAAAATTTGTAAAATCTTTTTCTTTGAAAAACCATTAAAAAATTCTAAATAAATATTGATTTTATTTGAAAACCATTTATTTTAATATACTTTTAAAACTTATAAATAAGGATTTTAAAAAACATTTTCATTGAAAACATATAAAATAAGATTGAAATTTTTTAAAAAACAATTTTATTTGAAAATTAATTTTAAAATTTTTTTTTAAAAAATTACCCATTTAAAAATAAAAAGGAATCTTAAATGAAATGACAATGGGTAAATCTGTACATGACATACGAGGTAAAAAGAACATTAATTTTTCAAGGTAAAATGGTTATAAATATTCCATGTTCAGAAAGAAAAAATAATATACCTTTAATGATACTGGTAAATGATAAAAAGGGTAAAATTTTATTATTAATAATATAGGATAATGGTATAGTATTCTTAGAAACCATTTTTATAAAACATGGAGTTAAATAAACATAGATTTCCAACCGAAGAGAGGGTAAAGTTGGGATTTATTGACATAAATTTATTAACTATATTATGTAACCAATAGTGGAATAAATGGTAAAAATATATAAATAAATCAATATTAACTAGAGGATATGAAAATTCATGAATTTTCTTGGGATATAGATCATAAAATTTCATCAATGGAAGTATAAATATAAACAATTTTGAAAAGCAGTGAGATTGTTTCAATAAACTCTTATAACTTGGGATCATACTATCCATGTAAGAAAAGAAAATAACATGAAACTTAAAATATCATTATATAGAATGTAAAATTTAAGTATATACACCTCTAAAGAGAATTTAGATGCATAAAAAAATATGACTCTCAAAGAAGGAAAATTGATAGAAAACTTTCATCGATTTGGTATGTTTTGAAACAATAACTCCGTGAAAGAAATATCATAAAATGGATATATGATTACCAATTAAATTTAATAATAAGATAAATATAATAATATCATGGTTAGTATATACACCAAACAAAAGGAAATAGTGGTGAACATATCATGTATCCCAGAGAAATAAAAAAGTGAGATGAAATCCCCTTACCCCGTGTATTGACTCTTGTCGTAATCATTCAAACCAAATGTATAATAAATATAAATTTATTATAAATCATTTATAGATACATATTATTATATATAATACCATATATGGATTTATTATTATTTTATATTAACTTCTTTTTAAAAATCCTTTGTTAGGGTTTTACTTCGGGTGGTATTCTCTTTATTCTTCACATGTGTCTTAATTTGTTATATCTTTGGTCCTTATATTTATATAATGATTTAAAGAATGTAAAACATGATATAAATATCAAGAATACACATTATATTTGTATTATAATAATCTATTGAATATTTAAATTTGAAAACTAATATACTGATCATGGAGATATTTGGCCGTACGTACGCATGAACACTATTTTTGTTTAATTGTCATGTTGAAAGAAAAAAAGTAAAACAAATATATGTATATATATAAAATTATTATATTATATTTATGATATCAACTATATCTTATATATTCACTAAAAACATCCTTAATACAATCCATGTAGTGTATGAATGAATTATATCTCTTTGAGGGGGTTATAGTCCACACTTCCTCAAATGAAATTATTGTATTAACACCAAATAGAAAGTAAAAATACTTGTGTTGTAAAATTTATAAATAAGATTAAATAAATAATAAATATAATATATTACATATTTAAATAGAGTTTTCATCATAATATCCACCATGATAGGTGGTAAGGAAAATTGAACAATCATAATTTAGTGAGGAGGTAGTTCACCGTACACATAAATAGTATGTTCATAACCCATTAGATGAATGTGTGTGTAATTGTAGGATGAAAAATTATAATAAAAACATAATAGTATATTTTTGATACTGTTTTTTTATATAATAATGGAATTAATAGAGTGTATAGGGTGGATAAATGTAATAAAAGAATGGAGCTTGAGAGAAGACGTTACCTCTTAATCAAGTAACTCCTTTTGGTTTGTGCCAAAAGGATTCCTTGGATTGACTTCTGCACAAGGGAAGGATTATAGAAGTAAGGTAGGATTTCTTATAAGTGTATTGGGAATATTTTGGACAAAATTTGGAGGTTTTATAGATTTTAAGAAGTGAGAGATGTGGTTTCCTCTTATAGGGAAAGAAAAGGACTCACTTAGAATGTTTTAAAACAAATTAGGTGTACACATGTTATTACCTAAAAAAATTCATAAAAAACAAAAATAAATTAAGAATGGAATATTTATGTCTTAATAACGTCCATAAAATTCTTTTTGGACAATTTTCTAGGTCATTTACCCCCTAATATTAAGGTTTAGTCCCTAATTAAGCTTAATTTGACATTAATCACTGTGATTAATTTTAATCACTTTTACTAATAATTTTGGTAGAAAATCAACATGATATAATTAGACTCTAAATATTGTTATTATTATAATGTTTTATGTCATTTTTTAAAAATTCAATTCACAGAATCACCAAAATAAAGATTAATGATAATCCTACAGATGAGAAAAAATTACAGGTTTTTAAAGTATAAAGAAGTTCAAAAGGTTATTAAGATTTTATAATCTATTTCAAAGTAAAATTCATTATAATGGAAAAAATTGTATTAATATATGTATGATTGATCTAATTTTACCTTAAAACAAATTTAAAATATAATTTAACATTAATTATTATTTAAACAAAAAGGCAGTTTTTATCTAAAAAACTGAATTTTTCACTATTCATCAAAAAAGAATGCTTCACAGAAAAATCCCAAAGATTCACCTTAAGATAATTTATAAATTATAAATTCAAAAATTAATTTTTTTTAATAAAATAAAATTTCTAAATGTTTCTAAAATTAATATTATCATTATAATCAGTTCATTCGAGAAAATGGTATTTTTAAAGATAAAAATGACTTTACCAATAATTATATCTTTCCTTATCAATATGTTTTATTTGTATAAAATAATTAAAAAAATTATTTTAAAATTAGTTATTAATATTAATGTCATTAATTTTAATATCTAGGTTATAATTATATCATTCAAAAAAATATTATAAGAAGATGCTTTGTAGAAAGTCGGTGTTGCGTGTAACGTACACTAAGTCAGTATTGTGTGTAGTGTAAGCCAAGGATGTATTGTATGTAGAAAAAGACAAGTCCATGCCATGTAGCACAAGCCATGTCAATTCCATGTTTAATTAATGTTTGACCTAGTGGTTTATATATATATATATATATATATATATAAATAACCATTTCTAGTATCGTGTGAAATGAAAAACATAAAAAAGATAAATTAATTCGAAAAAAAATAATTCACAAAATTTCAGGGTGTTAAATTCTACCCCCCTTAAAATTAATTTCACCCTCAAAATTCTTCTAGGTTATCAACAGTTTAATACTTGAAAGTTTTATTCATAGAAACACATATCGTAAAAATGAATACTAAAACTCACCTTAAAGGGAATGTTGGGACCATAACAGTTACCCAAAGTAACATATAACTTGGTTTCCACATAGGAAAACATAGGTTGGGAGTGAATATTATACATAGAGGAAAAGAATAAATATTTATAGGGATTGATTGAGGTTATCAATAACAAACAAGTGAATGATTAAAGAAATGTTTGGGGCCTCAAATTCATAAATCTTTGATGATTTAAAAGGCCATCAGTTCAAAAAAAGGTATTAGGACAACACATGTTCTTTTGATCATTATCCTATTATTGAGTAATTCTTTTTCTAACCAAGAATATAAGGAAATATAATTACTTGAAATACTTATATAAACAAAATTTCATTCTTTAGTTGTGATTTTATTAATTTCTAATTCATCCATTACTTCATGTAATAGATATACAAAAATTAAATTTTATGCCTGAAGTGCTAAAATACACTTTTATAATATCTTAAATATCATAAAAAATAAAATGTATAACTATTTATCTATAAATATTTATAACAATCAATATGGTTAATACCTTAATGTATAAAAATAAAAATTAACACTAAAATTTCATCATAAATAATTATTCATAAAAAATTATAAGATATTAACCAAGGCATCACGTAGGCTAGTGGTAGGTGTGAAAACCTTATCGTCCTTAGATCATTGGTTCAATACCCATGGACTTACTAGACTTGATTGATTTTCACACGATATACATGATGTACTTTTCTAAATCTATACTAATATAATTTCAAAAATATGATGGACATCATTGAAATAAGGTTAATCACTAAATAGTAGTTTAACGAAGGTTTTCAATACAATCTTAATACATAAATACTTTCTTAAAATTTTAACTTAAAATTTTCATGAATGGTTAACCTTATAACCCTTATAAAAGATAAAAAACCAAACAATATAAAAATGTTCACAAAATCAGCTTAACATTGATCCCCCATATCTCACAAAGTACCACTTGTTTTTCACTTTAAAAAAATGAGAATACCATTAACGTATATTCCCTTGAAACATGGTAATAACCTTAATTACCATAAATAATTTTATAAAAAATTCATGATTCCTTATTACAATGTATATTTGATCTATTCCATAAATCCAAAAAATGTTGTAAACATCATCAATGATAGAATAACCCACCTATCAACAAGTCGCTAATTATTTCTAAGGTAATCAATACCTTTAAATTTAATTATTCATGACAACATTATCTTATCATAAATAAAATATTAAGGGTTACCTTACCTTAGTCAAAGTATCACCTTCTAATTAAATCAATTCACAATTCCATTGGGAAAATTCAACATAAACTTGTAAATAATGAGCAAAAAACATAAGTAGAATAGTCCTTGTATATTTTATCATTCTTCTAGCACACTTTTTTTTATTACAAACACATACATACATTTATTATTCCACTTTATCCTTATTCAATTAACAAGGATACCACATCTTATTACACAATACCTATTTCCTTTCAAATTTCATCTAAAGTCTCTTCATCATCAACAATGTAACCATTACTTGCACCACCTTGTAGGTTCCCTTCATAAAGATTTCATCTCGAGATGTTGAAATTAATAATTATCATTTACTACACACTTAAAACACTTAACCTTCAATCATTTATTAGGGAAAATAATATTCTCATCTATTTCATTAATCAAACTCTTTATTTTTCCCTTTCAGTTACTTGATTTTTATCCTTATTTACATAGTAAAAAAATATTATTATTCCTATAATACATTTAAATATGTGATTCTTTACACATTCATGACATAATGGAAATTTAATATTATTTCCTCTATGGTCTCCATAACCCAAAATCTCAGTGAACTCCTTATTTCTCTTCCTTGGTGAGCCCGAGAATTGGTTAAGGTACACATTGTCAATCATGTTCCATGAAAACAGATTAGGAATGATCAGAAAATATTTCTCTCCATTGATCATCCCACTTAGATGGTCATCAAAAAATCATCCACCACATTCATCATTAATATAGTTCCTTAATTTTTTCCAATTGAATAATACCTAAAGCATAGTGTGAGAATTACTTATCATAGTAGAAAACCACATAATCCTGAAAATATTTACCTATAGAATGTCTAAATCATGAAACCATCCTTAATTTTTGACACATTAGGTTCATCCTAGGTTATTTATAACCAAGTTATATTTAAAACCTTAATCATGGTTTTAGAAGACTTTGTGAATTCCCAAAGAATATCCCAAGAGTGTCAAAATTGGTGTGTAGCAAGGCCCATTGTCATGTATTAGATTACCCCGAGTAAGGCCTAAAAAATATTGCCAGAGATGTTACCCCTAGGAAAATCTGTTCTAGATCCACATACAATTATAGTATTAATAATAGGATTTATTTCTTGGAAACCACTCACTCTATCCTTTATCAAAATTTCAGGACAGTTTCTAAAATGTTAACTCATCCCTATACTTATCCTTTGAGGCATCCCAAGACATATCTTTATAAACATACCTAGGGATATCACTAGTGTTTTATCATCATAGTATCCAAATGTTGACTAAACCTATCATTTGATACCAACTATAGTGACCCAAGATTTACATACATGGATATTTCATCATTTTAGATGAATATTTAGTACATTACAAAAATACAGGTCCGGGGACCATAACAGTTTAGTGAATTTGGAAACATAGAAACAAAATCATCAATCATGGTGAAAGATCTTCAACATCCCCCATAAATATCTTAACCTTTAGTACCTCTAAAAAAACCTTTCTCCATAACTTGGGGAAAAATATAACAAAGGGGTGAACTCAGATGCTCAGTAAGGGTAAATAAAGGAAATGTGTAAGCATAAAATGAACAAAAGATTATAGAAATTTAGAATGAAATTTTAAGATCATACCATGAATATTAGAGATAATAATAAAGATTGGAAGTTAATAATACATAAATGTTAAGGAAATAAAGAACATTAGCCATGAAATCATAACATAGGAATAAGAAATGGAATTTTGGAAGAAACATAATCATATATAATCATTTCTATAGTAGTCAAGGGATTTTTTCTGAGACTATTTTAGTGGAAAAAGTCCTTTACTGAACAAGGTTCACACACCATTCCAACCCTATATTACTGAACTGAGTTCACCCCTTGTTCTGGCCCTATATTACTAAACTGAGTTAATTTCCCATTCTATCCCTGTAATACGGATCTGAGTTCATTTATCATTCCATTCATGTCTATCTTATGAGATATAAATGTTTATCAAATTCATTGTAAGTAGATATAAGTTCCACCCATTTAATAATAAAATCATAAATAACTGTCCCACAAATTCATAAAAAATTATATCTTAAACCATGAAATTAAATTGGTATTATAAACATGCAATCATATCATAACCTGTGAAAAAAGATAGGGTTTAATAATCATTTCATCAAAATAATAACTCATCAAAGAGAACCAAATTTCATAAACATATAACCCATGAAAGGGAAACATATTTTATAAGCATATAACCTATGAAAGAAAAATGGGTTTCATAAAACCATAACATTAAGCATAACCTATTCATAGAAAGGTTATAAATGGAACCTTTAGATTATTAACTAGAAGGAAATTAGTAACATAAACAGATTTCATCTTATATGGAAATCAATTTTAAAATATATTTCAAAAAATTTTCTAAGGAAAATATCCATTATTTTTTGTAAAAGGCCTTTTAATACATAAAACCATTTGAAAATAATTTTCTTATAAAATAACTTGAAAACTTATAAAGAACGCTTTCAATCATTTTAAAACCTTTTTAATTAGAAAAATTATAAAATAATATTCAAAACATTTTAAAAAACTTTTTATTTTAAAACACTTTGAAAACTTATAAATAAATATTGAAAATGTTTTTAAAACTATTTCTTTGAAAATAATTTGAAAACTTATAAATAAGTATTGAAAAAAATTTGAAAAAAGTTTTCATTGAAAAGATAAAAAATAATGTTGAAATTGTTTTCAATATTATTTTACTTGAAATTTAATTTTAAAAATATTAAAAATTATCCATTTAGAAATGAAAAGTAAGCTTTAATGAAATGAAGGTGGGTAAATCCATACATGCTATATGATGTAAAAATAGAATTCCTTTTTCATGGTAAAAAGGTTAGAAAAATTCATTGTTCAAAAAGTGATAAGAAGATTCCTTTAAAGAGATTAGTTAAATACAAAAGGTTAAAATTTTATTTTAAATATTATATGAGAATTGTAAACTATTCTTATAAACCCTTTTTAGAAAACATGGTTTTAAAGGAACATGGATTTCTGAATGAAGAGAGGGTAAAGTATGGATTTTTTTAAAACACTTTCTTAACTATATTGTGTAAAAAAGAGTGGAATAAATTGTACCAATAAAGGAATAAATCATTAATAACTATAGGATAAGAAAATTCATGAATGCTCTTGATATATGGAACATAATATTTCATTAAAGGAATCATAAACATAAACAATCTTGAAAAGCGAGGAGATTGAATCAATTAACTCTTATCACATGGTAACTTGGGATCATACTATTTATGTAAGAATAAAAAATTACATGAATCTTTAAATATCATTAAGATAATTAAATTAATGATATAACATATAAAATGGGAGTATATAAACCTCTAAAGATAATTGAGGTGCGCAACAAAACATGAGTCTTAAAGAATGTAAATTGATAGCAAAATATTTTAGAGATTTGGTAACTTTTAAAACTTAAAACACATAAAATAAATATCATAATATAGATATGTGAATACTAATAATATTTAATTATAATACACATAGAATAAAATCATGGTAAATACATACACCACACAAAAATAAAGAGTCTTGAACATAACATGTATCTCAAAGAAATAAAGAGTGGGAAGAAATCCCCCTACCTTTTTTATTGACTCTCATCGTACTCACTAAAACCACATGTATAATAAATATAAACTTATCATAAATCTTTTAAAGAACCATATTATTATATATAATACAATATATGGTTTGATTACAACCTTATATTTTCCGTTTGTTAACAATCCTATGTTAAGGTTTCACTTTATGTAATATTCGATTTATTCTTCGCATGTGTCTTAATTTGTTATATCTTTGGTACTTATACATATATCATGATTTTTAGAGTGTAAAACATGATATAAATATCATTTATATATATTTTATTTTTTTTATAATAATCTATAAAATATATAAATATGAAATGGAATACATCATTCATGGATACAGTTGGCTGTACGTACGCATGAACTCTATTTCTGTTTAATTTTCATGTTGAAAGAAAGAAAGTAATATATATATATATATATGTATATATATGTATAAATATATCATTATTACAGTATATTTATTATTTCATATATATCTTATATATTCACTAAAACCATCCTTAATACAATCCATGTTGTGTATGAACGAATCATATTTATTTGAGGGGGTGGTAGTCCACATTTTCTCAAACGAAATTATCATATTAAAGAAAAAGGAAAGTAAAAAATATATGTTTTGTATAAGAAATAAAAAATATTAAATAAATAATAAATATAATATATTAAATATATAAATGCAGTCTCCATCATAATTTCCACCATGAGAGGTGGTAAGGAAAATTGAACAATCATCGTTTAGTGAGGAGATAGTTTATCATACACATAAACAGTATGTCTGTTACCCATTAGATAGAGGTGTGTTAAAGTGTAGTTTGAGCCCTTAGAAAAAAAATCCTAGTATATTTAGGATACTGGTGTTGTTATAAAATAATTTAATAAATTGAGTGGAGGGGTGGATAAATAAAATAAAAGAAATGAGCTTGAGAGAAGATGCTACCTATTAATCAGGTAACTCCTTTTGGTTTGTTCCAAAAGGCTTCCTTGGATTACCTTCTGCCCAAATGAAAGATTATAGGAGGAATTGAGGAATTATGGTAAGTTTATTAGGATTAAATTTTACAAAATTAAGAGTCTAGAGAGGGGTGTTGAGTAACTTTAATGGAATTATATGTGACTTTCTTATGCGGTACACATATACATGTACATTTTATTAATATGAATAGTGAACCCTAAAAACACTCCAATGTATTTGGTTAAGAATTAATATCTAGTGATGATATTATTATGATACCTAGATAACATTCCATGGTATTGTTTTATAATACCTTAATGAATAACCTTGGTTATATTATTTTAGGACACCATAGTGATGAACATTAGTAACATTTTTATGAATTTATTTTGTTTATATTGTAGCTATTCATCATTGCCATTACATAGGTTATTATTTCTATATTAATCCACATTTTATTATTTTCACATTTATATGTTATTCCCCATTTTATAAACACTATTCCATGATCCTATGATATCTATTTATTTATTCTAAAAGCCTTATTCAATGATTCTTTATGAATCTTCGTTTTATTGGGTATATATCCATTATGATTGGTTCATATTACTTGATTATATTCTCGTAACCATATGTTCATATTATGATTACTTATGAAATTTTATTTTTATTTCTTATACTTACCCATACTTTTCATTTGATCACACCCCTACTTATGTTTCCATTTTCCTAGGTTATAATGAAAAGTAATATGTATGATATGTCTAGAAGAGTATCTTGTGTGGAGAATTTATGGGAGATGTTTAAGACTTATTTTGGATTAATTAGGTATTTTTATGGTGAAAATATTCTTATTATATGATATATTCATTGGATTTATCAGTAATCAATTTTTCCTAACTCTCTAAAAATTTAATCCTAAATGGTCATGGGAATGTACGTTTTTCAATTTTTTTGATAAATCATGTATTTGTGGAAAATATATGTCTGGTGTGTAATATTTGGTATTAGAAGGTGTTTAAATAACTTTTTTGGTTATTATATTATCATTTTTGGATAATTTAAGAGTTATAAAGGTAATAAAGGGTTTATAAATTTTGATTGATCATAATTTAGAATGTATAGATATCCCTTTAGGGTAATTTAGGTAATATTGAATATCTCATGTTGTTTGGGAATTAAGATGGGAGAAATTTAGTGAAAACCCTATAAATAAATATATGTATAGGAAAAAATCCTAAAATTTTGGTAGACTAAATATTTTTTGTTTATCTTATCAATCAAAGACATTTCTAGATACTGGAAAGTAGATACGACTGTGGTGCAGATGCACCAAAGAGTAACCACCCCGAAAAAGGCTAGTTGAGTATCAATTCAATATTTACTCGATTCTTGATGAGTGGGAATAAGAATTCACACTTGGATAGACACTCACATTAGATATTATTTGGTTTATAATATAATATTTAAAAATTATTTTTACAGGTCTAACTTTCTAATTATTTTGGAGATTAGGTTATGTATTATGATAGAACCGAACAAAAAGAAACTTAGGGTGATACAAGGTGAATAAAAATGACTATCGGATAATATAAAGTTGTTCTAGAGTATGAAATTAATAATATATATTTTTCAAATATATATATAGTTTATATATTTTTTGTTATTATTTATCACTCATTTTAACACTTTTAGATTTTTTAATGGATATAGATAAGAGAAATCAAGTTTAAAATAGGTGTGATGGACAATATAGTGGTTGTAAAAATAAGATACCAAATGATATATAAGATAGAGTGAAAAATATTATGGATATGATTAAACACCTATATTAAAATATAATTAATAATATTTACCAATTTAAAGTTTAAAATGCACAAAAGATGATAAGGATTTAGTTTCATTGATATCCATGTTAAAACCTGATGACAAAATTAAGGTTTGATTTAATATATACCAAAAATGTGGAAAGATACATGGGAGAAACATAAAAAATGGGATAAATAAATGATAAAAATATAGATATAAAGGCCTTAAATCTCACAATTGTAATGAAATTAGAGAATCCACACTATTTTATTTCTATAATTATTAGGAAATTCGGAATTATGAAAATCAATGCCCTGATCCAAGGGAAAACAAGGGAAATCGGAAACAATAACCTCATAGACCATGAGAGCATTTATAATTCCATAAAATGACTTAAATTAAAGTGGATATTTATTTTTTACTACAGGTTTGTGGATGTATTATATCATGTAAGGTTTTTCCACCTCAACTATTAGATATTGAATTAGAAATAAATACGCATAATGGTATGATTATTATAAAAAATGTATATAAATATTATTCAAGTTTTGTAGGAAGTTACTCCTTATAGATCTAGACCTTATACACTTTTTATAATTCAAGAATACATTTTGAATCGATTACTCTAATTAACAAAGACTTCACCACAATTGTTTATTGGAAAAAATCACTTCATATATTAAATCATACCATGATCATATACCTGTGTATGTTTAATTATGATCTCCCTATAGAAATCACACTCATCATATGAGTTTTAAAACTGTTAATATTGAATTTATTTAAGGGGGTATAATGTGACACCCTAATATTTCACTATACATATTTCAATTAAATAAATCAAATGTGTTTGGTAGCTTGCGTCACACACATCACCGAAAGAAATGAATCACGACACCATTTATTAATATTATTATAATGATTGTAATGTATCTATATAATTTGTGGGTATAAATAGAGGTAACTATATAATGAAATATATATAGAAATAAAACTATTGGTAATAAACTGATAAAATTCAACGAGTGTAGTTAATAATTAAAAAAATATTTTCATGCATAAAAATATATTTTATAATTTTTTTTGTGCACTATGTATTCTATTATATTATGGTTAAATAAGGAAATATATTGATAATATATACAAAAAAATAAGTTAACATACATCCAATTATTATTACTAGATAAGTAATAAATTTATATTATGCTTAGAAGTTATATTTGTCTTAAAATGTGTTTATGTTCTATGCGCACTTATATTAAAATTAATTTCATCTCTTTATGAAATTTAAATCTATAAAATTAATTGAATAATTTTTTAATCATAATTTTAAAATAAAGTAATGTGTTAAATTTAATTTTTTAGGTATAATATTATGTTACCAATGTAAATATTAGTTACCACCATAAAATAGTTATTTTTTCATAGAATTATACTTTTATAAATATTGTGTATTTTTTAAATTAAAAGTAACTATTTTTAATTAGTAATATAATATTTTTTTTCATATAATTTTTAAAGAAATTAAAAATAATTTAATAGATAATTAACATTAAATAATATTAAGAACACTGAAAGATTAAAATTCATTTTTTCTAAAAATATAGTATTTCTATAAATTTTATTTATATAAATATTAAGTTTAATTTCCCATAAATAGTAATTGATTTTTTATTTAAGAGAGTCACAATTAATATTTATGAATTATAAATTTGTTAATAAGGGTTATCTTATATTTTTAGTAATAAAATTATTTTACGATGGTTAAGTTTTAATCATGATTAATAAGTGTTTAAATTGGTAATATAATGTGGCTCAAATTTTACTAAATCAAATTGAAACTTAGGCCATATAGAATATCTTTATTAGGTTAGAAATTAATACCTACATGCCTCACCAATATTACCCAACTAACTCACTTAAACATCATGAAATATCATTCACACCCCTTACCTAACATTCTTTTCCAAGGATTTTTCCATATTTTTCAATTATAAAAGGATCTCACCACCACCCCATTTTACACTAATTACTAAGAATTATCTCAACCAAAAAATATTCTATGGTAAATCCTTAACTCTCTCCCCATATTCTATAATTATGGATCTTTCCAAATGAACTATGTGAGAATCCTTGATGCATTACACAAGGGAGAACAATTGAAGGGTGAGGTAATGTAAAATATGGACCTTTTATGGAGATGTATCAAGATTATTTTTTAGGTACTATTTTTTTCTTGTCTTGGTTTCTCATTGGTTGGGGGTTTACTTTCGTTTGTTTCAGGTAAAATTGGATAACTTTGGAAGCTAAATAGGATATTCACAGTTGGTAAACACTTAGGGAAAACCATGCATTTTTTTCTTAGGAAACCGTGCACCCTATTTGGAGAGATAGAGGTCGCGCATGGTTGGTGCACAGTTTGTCAAACCATGTGGGCTCCCTTGCCCAAACTATGAATTCTTAAACATAGGGTTTTGTATGGCTAGCACATGTTTATTGAAACTGCTCACTCTCTTAGTACTAATCGTGCACCCCTAAGATAAGGCACATAGTTAAGGCGAATGGTTTGTAAAACTATGTGCCCCATCCTAAGAAACTATCTATGTGATTTTTAATCCCCTAAAAATTTTATTTTAATTTAAATAAACCCCATTTTAATACCCCTAAGCACCCTACATTAGCATAAATCATTATCTAACATTTTTTGAGGTCCTTGAGAGAATTCCAAGGCTCCTCAAAACTCATTATTAATGAATTGAAGATCTAGTTGAATGATTTTATTCTGGTTGGTATGTTTTTACCTCTATATTTGGTTTCCCATATTCCTATCAATTTTAGAGGGGATTTTTTTCTCCATTGGTGATGGGTTAGATCTTGGTTTTCAAGGATCTTAATCTATTTGATTTTGATCTTAGATTTTGATCCTAAATTTTCCACACTATTTGATCATTCCATTTAAATTTGGGAAAATTCCATTGGGAGAACATCCATAAATGATCATGTGGTAGGTGTTCTAAATGTTAATTCCCATAGTATTATATTATAATTTCCTGTATTTAATTATGGAATTTCAATTTCCATGTTTGTAAAATGAATCTTGTATTGAACTAATTAGTTGGTTAATTAATTAGCGGGATTATTAAATTTCTCAATCAATGGGATTAAAAAATTGGTCAATTAATGGGATTGAGAAATTGGTTGATTAATATGGATATGAATTGGTTGATAATGTAAATTAAATTATATTTGGATTACCCTTTAAGGTTTAATCAATTATATGATTAAATGTTGAAAAAATGGTTTAATGGTGAATTTTTCTTATTATTCCATGTGATTAAAGTGATTAAAAATGATTGAATTCATAATTGAAATGGGATACTTTGATTTGAATGTTTGATAAGAAGGTTAATAATGATTAACCTTGATGTATATGAAATATGTGATATATATGATATTGTGATACATGTGATGATGAGTGTGGGGTAAGGACTAACGCTTGAAAAGAAAATTTGTGATAACAATGAGTGTGGGACACAAATTGATTCTTCAAAAGACCATATGTAATAAAAATGAGGTTTGAGATATGGAATGATGTTCCAAATACCCATGGGATTCTAGACATTAAGTTCTAGGACTAAGACATTGGCATTGGAATGGAGTTCCAAGTAGCCTTGATATGAAATTGAAATTAAATGATTGATGAAATCCCCAGATAAAATGAATTGTGATTCCCTATATGATATGGTTTAGGCTCTAACAAGATTCGAATTAGGTATTGATGGTTTTGGTTTCATCATAATGATAAGGAATTATGTGGTTAATTAAGGAATGATTAATTATGAAAACTTTTTACTTATTTTATTTTACTTTATTATTTATAAAACTACATACACTATTCTAGAATGGATATTGTTTTAGACACTATTGGTGGTGGACTATTGAGTTGTAACCACACCCTACTTGGCCTTCCTGATTGGTACCTGAATAGACTTCATTATTATAGACATGATAAGGGTAAGATCCCTATGTTTGATGGAAGAGTTGGGATAGAGAAAGGATGAGGGAACCAGAAATGATGTCAGGACCCACTAGGGAGTTTCCAGTGTGTATTTATTTTGGGTTTTTTCATATTGAAACTTGAAACATATATGGAATGACATATATACTTCTTTACTTTGGATTTTCTTCTTCATATTTTGGTTTATCATGTGGTATTGGTCTTTTTTATGGTACTATTCCAGTTTTTGGTTATGTATTTTGGATATTTTTTGTTATTTAAACTATTGTGATGTTTTTATAAATAGGGTTTAGTCTCCCTGTGTTATAAATTAGACCCTTGCTACTAGTCAGCAACCGTTAGCATAGAAGGAAGTGCACCTAAGGTCATGTGTCCAATCGGCTCGGGGAACCAACATGTGGTACCTAGGTTAGGATTTTCAAAAGTGGTATCAAAGTCTATTTTATTTTATTTTATTTCATCCAACTATTTGGGTATGATAGAAAAGATACTAGGATGAGTTGGTCCATTTTTATGAGCATGTGGATAGGAGTATCTAACCCATGTATGGGGGAAAACTGAATTACCCAAGTTGGAATTATTGTTATTTATGTTTGTTGTTATAGTTAAATGTATATTTCACTTAGAGTGATGCACTTGTTGTGTGATGTTATTATTTTTGGAGATTTCTTAATTGTGGCCCAATATATCATGATATTTGTGTGTACATGTATCATTCTAGGAACTCAGGAATTATTGTGACATGAATCATTTTAGGCATGGATGGAAAAGTAGGTTTTTGGGTGAGTTCTTTAAATGAAAATGATTTTATTTTCTTGTGTAATTTAATTGAAAAAGATTCATAAAATTAAATTGATAATTTTAAATGGTGATAAATATTGTTATTAAATTGGATAAGATGGGTGTATAATGAGAAACATGAATCAGAAAGTGTTTTAACCTTTATTATCCATGAACTATTTGAGTGATGCTTGAGGGTAGTGATAACACATCAGTTTTGACCATGTGGTGGGTTATGGGGGATGAATTGATATGGATTTATGTGAATCACTATTATGTAAATGTGCAAATGATTTATTTTGTTTCCTAACACATGTGTTTGGAATTATAGAGTTATGTCTCCATGACGGTTCTTGTTGATGAGATAGAAGAAGTACATATCCAAAAATGATCCTATAATAGTGGAACTTGAGGCCTTGATAGTTATAGGTGAAGGGCTGGGGGAGCAGTTCCATGATAACATTGATCACTTTATGATGCTTATGGAAAGAGACTTACAATGGGTTAATAAGTGTATGTCCAAATTGAAACAAGATTTCTAGTTTCCGTACCCTCCAAATTTCACTAGAGAGGGAGACATGAGGTAGCTAATTTTTAGATTGAGTGACCCCATAGAGAATCCTTCTGAGAGGAAATTCAATCTGGTAGATTATATGTTATGTGTTCAAGTGAAGGATTGGTGGGACATCTAGAATCGGGATGGACATATGGAGAATATAGTGTGAACGGACTTTAAGGATAAGTTATTAGAGAAAATTTACCCTACAATTCTCAGGTTAGAGAGGACAACTTAGTTTATGAGGTTGACCGAGGGGATTATGTTATTCTGAACTATGTAAGTCTCTTTACTTATTTACAGTGCTTTGTTCCACTATTGAAAGGAGATGAGTCAAATATGGAAAAAAATTCAATATGGTATTAAATGAGAAATTAAGTCCCAAGGTAACATCTTTAGGAAAGAAAAGATTTCTAAGGTGGTGAATTAGGCTCTCATAACTGAGGGGAACCTGAGGGAGGCTTCTAGTGAGATGCATGTGGTTTCTACTAGGACAGCAGGAGGTACGTCTTCTGAGGGTAGGAAGCGTCACTATGAGAATGTTAACTAGAGTAGTGGAATGTAGAGTGGGTAGAGGGAAGGTTCAGTTACTCAGGACACCACTCTAATGATCTTTCACTAGTGTGGTATGTTGGGTCACTATTGTAGATAGTTTCCCTAACCACTGGTAGAGTGTCGATCTTGCGGCAGGATGGGATATCTACAGTGGTTCTGTAGGAACTAGTGATAGATGGTTAATGAAAGGGGACCTAGGAATAATTATAGTGTTGGAAGGGGATCTACTACCCCATATCAGTTTGGTCATTAGAGTTCAACTATCCATGGTGATCAAGGTAGTGGATGATGTCCATTGGGGAAAGAGTGCTCGTATCAATAGAGTGGAGAAACCTTGGGGACTCAGAATATAGCACAGGGAAGAGGGGTAAGACAGTTTCATATAGTTAATCCTATACTTGTGGATAGTGAGGTTTGGCCATCAATAGTTAGAGGTACTATTCTTATAAATTATATACTTTCTAGTAAATTATTTGATATAAGAGCCTCTTATTATTTTATATATGAAAAACTTATAAATAGGTTGAGTCTAATGGTAGAGTTTGTGATAGGGGTTTTGACAATTGATACATCTTTGGAGAAAGGTTGAGAGACATGTTCTAATGAAAAGGGTGCTCTCTAAAGTGGAGGAGTATCATTCTCTATGGGATATTAATATCCTTGATATTTCAGGGTTTGACTTGATTTTGGGTATGGACTAGTTAGTAGTGTACTGAGATCAAATTAATTGTTATCACAAGAGAGTGACCTTTTTGTCTCATAAGGGTGAAAATTATGTACATCATGGATAGTGAGATATCCAAGTAGATTGTGCAGGGCTAGTTCATCAACAATTGGTGAATCTCACCACCCAGGTTTCAAGTCTATTGTTGGATGATGGGGTTGTGAAGTAGGATTTTTTCCACCCATAGTGGACAAGTTCTAAGACGTGTTTCTGAAGACTTATCTAGGATACTACCTAAGAGATATGTGTAATTTATAATTGATCTCATGACGAGGGGTGATCCAGTTTCTATTCCCCCACACAGAATGACTCCAATAGAGGTTCAAGAGATTATGACTTGACTACAAGAGTTGATGGATAATAGATTTATCCATCCCAGTATATTGACTTGGGATCCCCCAGTTTTGTTTGTAAAGAAGGAGGATGTGACTTTTTGCTTATATGTTGGATTCCAGATATTGAACCAAATGACAGTGAAGAACTAGAATCCTCTTCAGTGTATTAACAATCTCTTTGACCAATTGAGTGGAGATTGTGTTTTCACCAAGAATGAATTAAGACCTGGGTATCATCAATTCAGATTTCAACCTTCTGATATATCAACGAATGCTTTCATAAGAAAGTATGGACTTTATCTGTTCATCATGATACCTTTCGGGCTGACGAACACACTAACAATGTTTATGGACTTGATGAGCTGAAAATTCCACCCATACCCAGATCAGTTCGTGCTTATTTTTATGGATGACATCCTAGTGTACTCCAAGACCCATGATGATCATTCCCAACATCTTGACATCATCGTATGTATATTAAGAGAGAATTTTATAAAGATGAATATATCTGAGTGTCAATTTTGGATCAATTAGGCATATTTCTTAGGCCACATTATCTTATAGGAAGGTGTATAAGTGGACCCAAAGAAGGTTCATGAAGTTGTTTTTTAGGATTAGTGTAAGAATATTTTTTATATCTATAGATTTCTTCGTTTATCAGGCTATTATCTGAGGTTCATCCCAGACTTTTATTTCATGGAATCTCAGCTTTCTAGCTTGACCAATAAGGGGATAAAGTGTAAATGGTATGAAGCTTGTGAGAATTATTTCCAATAGTTGAAGAAGAACTTTAATCCCACTCTAACTTTGACTGTTGATGAGTTGGGAGAGGATTATACATTTTTTTGTTACTTATCTGGAATAGGAATTGGAGAAGTGTTGATGTATGGGATTGATTTATGGAATATGGGTCATGAAAGTTGAGGTTACATGAACAAAATTACCCTATTCACGATCTAGATTTAGTGGAAGTGGGTTATACTTTGAAGTGTTGGTGGAATTCTCTCATTGGTGAAATTTGTTCTGTGTATATAGACCACAAGAATTTAAAGAATTTATTTTCATAGTGATATTTGAATATTTTTTAGAAGATATAATTCAAGTATATGTAGTCATTTGATTTGGAGTTGCCATATACACTAGGGAATGGAAACCATGTTCTTGACACTTTGAGTGTAAAAACTCAGACTCATGATGCCAAGTAGTGTAGCTATGAGTGGAAGATGATGAATTTTATGGTTGAGATATATGTTGTGGTTGGGGAGGGATATAAGAAGATATCCTTTGAATCATTATTAGTTAAGACTACATTTCTCAACATCACCAGGGAAAGGCATTATGAGGATCTGGAGTTTATGGACTTGAGGATGAGATCATATATATCAGGAATATTTTGGTTGTATCTATGAGTATACAATTAGATATTGTACATGAATTTCATTCCATGAATTTAGGGATGCATCCAAGTTTGACTAAAATGTATGATGACCTATGTCAACAATATTGGTGTCCAGGCATGAAAAATGATATTGGAGGGTTTATGAAATGGTTCTACACCTATCAATAAGAGAAGGATAAGAATAAACAACCCAATGGTTTGATAATTCACTTTTCCATTTCGAAATAGAAGTGGGATTGCATTACCATGGATTTTATAGTGGGTTTCCTGAGGACTCCTCAGAACAGTGATGTTATTTTGGTCATTGTGGATCATTTGATGAAATTAGCTCATTTATTTCTTATACGGGAGACTTTATTAGTGTATTAGTTGTGATAAATGTATGTTTAGGAGATAGTATGTCTGCATGGGTTTCCATGGAGTATAGTTTCATACCGTGACTCACATTTTACTTAACACTTCTGGTAAGTCTTGAAAATGGTTCTTAGTATACATGTATTACTAAGTATAATTTTCCAACCATAGAAAGATAAACAGTAAGAACATACTATATAGGTTTTGGAGGATATTATTTGAGAGTGTGTTATTTACATTGACGAGTCTTGGGTGAAACACCTAGCACTCGACGAGTTCACCTATAATAAAATATATCAAGAAAAAATTTAAATGGAACAATATGAGGCTCCTTATTTTAGTATATTTAGATCACCTCTATGCTAGTTGGAGGCAGGTGAGCCCGACTTGTTTGGACTGAGTCTCGTGTAGGAGACATCGGTACAGGTTCAATTTATTCAAAAATGCATGTCTATGACTTAGAGTAGATAAAAGTTGTATGTGGATTGATATTGATGACCCCTAAATTTTATAGAGGGTGGTCATGTTTTCCTTTAGGTGTCTCTTATATTGGGTCACCAAAGGATACAAGACAAGGAAAGTTGGTGCCTAGGTTTGTCACACCTTTTGAGGTTGTGGATAGAATTGGTCCAATGTCATACCAATTGGATCTTCCACATAGGTATAATGATATGCACAATTTTTTTCATGTGTCACAACTTCAGCAGTATCACCCTGACCCTTATCATGTGAATAATGGTGATGATGTTGATCTTGAGACTGATGCTTCCTTAAAGGAGAATATGATTCATATTATGGGTCATAATGAGATAGTGTTGTATGTAAAGGCCATACTGATAGTTCTAGTATGGTGGAAACATAGTCGTTTTTAAGAAGAAACATGGGATAAAGCAGTATAATTGCAGGCTCAATGGCCTAATATTTTTATCTCAGAATCTTAGATATGCTTGGGAATACAACTAGAGGATGAGTTATTAAAATATGGGGATATTGTAAGATCTTAACCCTTTATGAATTTGTATCGATCACATTTTTCAAGCACTCTTTCCTTGTTTTAGTTATACATGGTTGGGTGCTTTCTTTAGGTCATTTTGGGAGAAATTGGAGAAATTTGTAAGCTAAAGTGGGTGAACATGGTTGGCACACTTTTAAGGAAAACCATGTGATTTGAACTACTAAATTGTGTTCCATATTTAGAGAGATAAGTGGAGGTGTAGGAAAAACTATGAACCCTTATAGTAGTAAATTTTCACCCCTAATATGAGTTTCATGGTTAAGGAGAATGGTTTAGAAAACCTTTCACCCAAGACCTAGAAACCGTGCATGCAATATTTAAACCCTCAAAAATTTTATTTTAAAATCCTTAACCCCTAGTTAATATCCCTAAACACCCTACTTCATCCTAACTCATTCTCCAACATTTTTTGAGGCCCCTAAGAGGATTCCAAGGCTCCTCAACCCCGTTTTTAACAAATCAAATATCCGATTAAAGGATTGGATTCCCGTTGGTAAGTGTTTCCTTCTCTATTTGGTTTCCCATATCTCTACTTTATTCCTATAATATTTTGAATTGTAGTTTTAATCCTTTTTAGATGTTTTAGATCTATGTTTTCATGTATCTTAATCCATTTTATTTTTGTGTTAAATTCTGATCCTAGACCTTCTGCACCATTATGGTATTGTTCATTCTATTTCAATTTGTTTAATGTTTTTTGGGAAAAAACCCATCAATGATATTGAGATTATTGATCTAAATGTCAGTACCCATAGTCTTAAATTATAATTACATTTATGTAATTATGGAATTTGAATGGCCATATTTGTCCATAGAATTTTTAATTGAACTAATTATTTGGTTAATTAATTAATGAGATTATGAAATTGGTTAATTAATGGGATTATGCAATTGGTCAATTAATGGGATTGTGAAATTGGTTGATTAATGTGATTATGAATTGGTCGATAATGTTAATTAAGGGATGCTTGGATTAACCTTTAATGGTTAATGGATTATATGATCAAATGTATATAGATGGCTTAATGGTGAATTGTTCATTTTATTCCATGTGATTAAAGTGATGAACTATGATTGAATGGATAATTGAAATGAGTCACATTGATGATAATGTTTGATAAGAAGTTTGACAATTCTTAATGATTGTGTATATGAAATATGTGATATATGTTATATTTTGAAATATATGATGATGAGTTTGGGATAAGGACAGATGATTCAAAATCCCATTTGTGATAACAATGAGTGTAGGACATAAACTGAGGCTTCAAAATACCTTATGTGATGAAAATGAGTTTTGAGATAGGGAATGATGCTCCAAATACCCATATGGTGATAGGCATGACATTCTAGGCATAATACATAGGCATTGGAATGGAGTTACAATTAAACATGATACGAAATTGGAACTAAATGATTGATGAAAGAAATTTGATAAAATGAATTTTGATTCCCTATGATATATGGTTTAGACTTCACCATGGGATGAAGTAGGTATTTACGGTTTAGGTCTCACTGTGAACCCAATGAATTATGTGGTTAATTAAATAATAATGAATTGTGAGAACTGTTTACTTATTTTATTATAATTTATTATTTATACAACTGAATACAATGTTATAGACTAGACATTGTTTTAGATTATGTTAGTGGTGGCCTAATAAGGTTTAATCACACCATAATCGAGCTTCCTGATTAGTAACCAAATATAATTCATGTTTGAAGGATAGGATAATGGAAAGAGACCTATGTTAGATGATTGATTTGTGATGGATAATGGATGGGGGAACCAGACATGATGTCGGGACCCGCTTGGGATTTTTCAGTGTGTATTTGTTTTTGGTTTTTTCATATATGGAATGAAATATATACTTATTTAGTTTTTATATTGTTTCATTGTTTTTTATCATGTGACACTAGTTTGTATTGGTTATGGATTATTCTAGTTATTGGATATATGTTTTAGATTTTTTTTTATTTATGATGTTTTGATACTTTGATAAAGAGTTTATAGTCTCCCCATTTAATATATCTGAACATTGTTTCTATTTTGTAGCCTTTGGAATATAGGATGGCATGCTTGAGGTCATGTGACCTACTAGATCAGGTCACTGACATGTTGTACACGGGTTGATATGTTATGGGTAATGTTATAAACTAAGATATGTTAATTATGATTTTTCTTGTACCCCCTCCAACATACTATATCAATGAAATTATGATGAAAAAATTATTACTTGTAATTATACAAATATAATTTATATTTTATATATTTCTCTAAAATGATTCAAAACATGAAGATATCATCATGCGCATATGTGAACTATCTCCTCCATGAACTAAGTGCTTGATTTTTCACCACCTCCTTACATGACATGTTATAAAATAATATTTAAAATATTAATATGATATTTATGAAATTATTAAGATTATAAAATTATAAACCATGTATTATCTTTTTTCTAATATATAGAAAATGAATGTGTCACTCATGTAAATTTCTATAGTACCATCACCATAAAAGTGATGTATTTTTTTCCATATTAGCATGAGGCAAGTCTCATTGCACATGGATCATGAGTAAACCATCATTGCACATAAAGTATGATTTGTAACGACCCGGACCCGGCCATCCACCCGAACAGTGCCAAACGGGTCGGGTGTCACTACTTTAGGTGCACCTCCCCAGAACGCCAAAGGCTGCCGACTAGTAGCGAGGGTCGGAATAGGTATAGTGGGGAGGCTATACCCTCACGGAGGAAATAAAGGTACTGGTCTGAGTATAATAATAAATATGCAGTAGATTAAAGGACTCAGCAGACTCGAACCAGACCCGCAGAGTGGAAGCATATCAAATATCAAATAAATAGCGGAAAAAATATAGAAACAATTGCAGCAGAAGGTAAATAGAACAACATGCTGAATATCATAGAAACTAATACTGTAAACAAACAAACATGCAACCATATCAAGTCATACACATCAATATATAATGGCACCAATGGCTAACCAACAATTACTACATAATAAGGTAAGCATGCTAATGCAAAAAGGGAACTAAACAAAATAACTCCAGCAAGGCACGACCTCAAGGTCCATGCCAGTCTCCATGACAACCACACTAAGGTCCAACTCCTGAGGCTGACCCTCTACCTACACACAATTTCATAAAGTCTAAACTCATCCCGAAGGGCCCGTGTAGGGTGTGAGACGAGTCTCAGTAGGATACCACCCAATGGTGCGTACCTAATATAAGTGTTTCTACACACATGCTTATATAGGAAAATAGTAAACAGTACAAAGCCCAAAAGTAAACACAAACTTCACTAGAGCTCAGTAGCCACCAGGAAGTCTCACCTACTCCGGCCAACACCGAAATCTCTGGTCTGTAACCCAGCACCACGTGCCACCTGACACCATGTGTCTCAAGTACTGACATCCTGAAGGTATGCCCAATAATCGTAACCCAGCTCGAAATCTCAACCTGAACATGGAACAACATCGATAGGAACAATAATAACTGTCCTCAAATAATAACCGGAGGGACAATGATGTCTACCCTTAAATAATACCCAAAGGGACAGTGATATCTGCCCTCAAATCATGGAGAGCCTCGGCCCCCCAACCTGACAGCCTCAACGCTATATTCCGAAGGCTCCTCACCTCCCACGTGGCTTCCTATGGAAAGAACCCCCAAACTAATAACACCTAACCGCATCTATTGGGGTCCTCTACCCAGTGAGTGGTTATACCACCTCATCACGAAGTCTATCTGTGTGTACACTACTCAAAAGTACCCGGTGAGCAGTAATCACCTCAATAAGTTCTCAAGCCACAACACTTCTGACATCTTGTGTCCCTACGAACATGTCGCTTAAGTCTGATGGCCTCGCCATCTAAGTAACCCAGGCCAAGCCCAACCTGATAGTCTAACTGCCTCAACCAACATCCATGACACCCAATCACGTGGTAGAAACCACCAAAGTAACCCAGGAAAAGCCCCATCATGTGATCAACATCCCTCAACAAAAATATCCAGGCCACACCCAACTTAACTAAACAGTTCAAAACAGGCAATATCACACAATGAATATATATATTTGAAGGAATCACTTTGAACAGTAAATTACTAAACATTTAAGTTGCACCACTCGTGTGTCGTCACATACTAGCACCTAAGGTCTCGAATTCATTAAGAAAATTCAATCATGCTTTAACAAATTAAACTCAGTAGTTTAAACTAAGAAGTTCAATTTATACCCATTTCGGCACCCCCATCCGAAATTCCCCAAATGGGTAACGACCTCTAACCCAGACTCTCTCAATCACAACTAGGTCAAGGAATTCCTAGTGGCATCCCACATTGCATATAATTAGTTTAAAACAATTAAACATGGTTTCTCTCAAAACCCGACATCACGCCCGAAAGTCGCAACCCCCAAAAGTCTACGAAAACACGAAAGAAGGTATGCACCACCCACCTCGTACGTGTACGATGATACTCCTCTGATATCATCCTCTGAATTGGTCTAAATCACAGTAGATCTGTGTTTCCATCAATTTCTGGAAATTCCACTCAGTTGGAAACTGCGGAGAAATAGGCATGGAATCAAGGACGAAGAGGGGTGCATAGGGTTAGCCTTTCCAATGCGGTCCTGCAGCCACCGACAGATCAAAGAACGGACAATGTATGAAGATTCTAGGAGGAGATGTGTTTTTGGTGGTTTTTCGGATGAAGGTTTCTTCCAACGGATATGAATAAGGCCTTTATGGAAATAAGATGCGACGACATCTCGGATTCCCAAATAAAAATAAAAGTACACGGTGTGTATTTCAAGACTACACGCCATGTTGATTAATTTTCCGTACTACGACTTAAGCAGAGTCCAGTGAATGGCTTGGACCGTGTACACGGTCAACACACGGCCAGGGACTCGGCCATTTACACGGAAATAGGTACATGACATGTCAAGGAAGACTACACGCCACATAGATGGAAATTCACACATGGTCACCACACGACATGTACTTAGTCTCAGACAGGTTGTTACATGCCTAGATGATACACGGTGTGTACTTGGGAGTACACGGTGTGTACTTGGGAGTACACGGTGTGTAGTCTAGAAATTTACAGAAACTTCCCATATTTTCCAGACTTCTCAAAAATCAGCCAAAAATATTTATAGAAAAGAAGAGAATTCAAACAAGGTCGGAAAGAATTAACATGTTCTAAAAACCAAGTTCTTACAAACTCCCCACCTTAACGTAGATCGTCCCTGAGCTACTGAACGAAACCCAGAGATGGCATCGAACATGCCCATCCTGGTTAAACAACCTGGACTACCCCGGTCCCAAGGTTCTAGATAAATTCCTCAAGGGGATCCCCACCTTAAGAATTACCTACTTGGTCTAAACCCAAACAAATCTTAAAGCAATCAAAATAAACAAACAAGGCCCAAAGACCTATTTCCCGAACCCATGGTTCCTCCCTTGACGCATCGTCACTCTTGCACCTCCTCGGTGCCCATGTGTTGCTTCCGACACCCAACGTAACCCTCACTGCATCGGTGTCCGCCTCCAAGAGGTCCTACATCTCATAGATGCTCCAATCAAAACCTGGTGCCTTGCACCTCAAGTAACCCGCATCCACAATGCCCCGATGCCCATGGCACCTCACGTAACCTGCATCTGTGATGCCCCGATGCCCATGGCACCTCACGTAACCTGCATCATTGATGCTCTTGATGCTACGCATCTCAAATATATAAATAATATATATAACACATCCGATATATTGCCAATCCCACTAACTAGCATCTAGTCAGTCCACAAGTATTCTATGCAACTCATTCACTCAACCAGACATTCCTCAAGAGGCCGCTCCAAAAGAAAGCAAAGAAAATCATGGCCACACCCGTGGTGTACCTACCACCGTCGTCGGCTCACCAGCCTACTCAGTCCCTGGCAGCTCCACAGTGGGCACCTGGCTTGAAGTACGGCTGCCTGATGCCTGACCTCCCAGCGGTGCTGTTCCAGTCACCAGCCACTGAACCCTCAGCTAGGTCCCACAATCTCTATCACGTCCTCCGTGGATAGCTGAACCTTGACTACCCTCTCCTGGTACCGAACATGAACCAACAACTGACGCCATAGTCTGTCCTGGTCCCTGTCTGCCTGCTGGCTGAGAAGGCTGCATGCAAAACCTCTCCAGATGCTCAACCTGTCCACACACCCAACACTCCTTCGAATGCCAATCACACTGAGCCCGAACATGTACCGGCTGTCCAAACTGAAAGAAAACCACCGCTGAACTTCCACGATGTGGCCTAGCTGAGTCCTTGGCCTGCCCGAACAGCTGGAACTCATCTCTACCTCGCTTCCTGTTGTCCGAACCACCACCTAAAGCTGTCACTCTTCCAATCTGGGGTCTATATATCCCTCTGGTTTCCCTCTACTATATGTTCCTGGTTCACCGCCTCGGAGAAGGAACCCAGCCTGAAGATGTTCACCTGGACCTGAATGGTGTGTCGTAAGCCGTCCTCGAAGCGCCTCACCCTAACTGCGTCATCACTTACCATACCAGGTGAAAAGAAAGACAACTATGTGAAGGTAGCTGCGTAGTCCATGACAAACATATCTCCCTGCTGAAGACTCAAGAACTCCCAAGCTCTCTCTTCCCTCAGCATCTCTAGATAGAAGTTCTCAAAGAACCAGTCCTCGAAGTCCTTCCAAGCTAGTCCCTCATGCCTATAAGCCTGTACCTATACATCCCACCAACGCTTCGCCGGTCCTCTCATCATGTACGTCTTCAGCTTGACCCTCCACCCTGGAGGCATCTTGAGCTACTAGAAGATCATCTGCATGCTTTCTATCCAGTTCTCTACCGCCTGCGGACCACCCTCACCCTGAAAAAGCGGCAGGTGCTGCGATTGAAACTCTTGCGTCAGATAAACCATAGATGGATCTGTACCCTGCACGCCTCTGTGAATACCCTGTAAGACACGTACCAGGAAATCTTGGAGCTGCTCGTAAAGCCATGGTCTGAACGCTACCAAACTCGGTTGCTTCCCTGCCTGTACTTGATCCTGAACCTGATCCTATCCCTGAGCCTGTACCTGCGGCTCATGCTCTGCCTGCACCAGATTCTGAACCTGATCCTGCGGAACTGTATCTTCTCCTGACAGATGATCCATCGAGTCATGAAAGAGTAACCTGCTAAATACCATAAATGGTCAGACAACCCATATATATATATAACGATATATTCTACGCAGATAAGGAAAACAGTATAGAGGCAGTGTATAACCACTACCCTTACTCTCCCCTATCGCAACCTATGCCCTTGGCATCCCGACCTCACGAACTCCTTAACCGCCCTCAACAGAGCCATGTATCAATGGTACCTCAGGCCATGCCCATCCTAAAAACCAATATTGCCTCTAACCCGACGACCGAGTCACCCAATCCTGATAGTTACACTACCTTAGTCATAGTACCTGCCTGCTCTCATAAGAGCCAGGCCCAAATATCGTGCAACATTCAATTCTAAAAAAACACAAATCATGGCATACATATTGAAATAAACAAGCAATTCCATCAGGAGTTTCACCTATTCACATTTCAAGGAATACATAGCATGGAAATTGATTTTTATTCACATGAAATTATCACTTTATGAAGCATACGTGCAATTATGAAATTGAAATAACCTAAAATGTGCCTATCAAAAGCCAAGAAAACAAGCCTCGCCATACTGGGCCAAGGTTCAATTCTCCCTTACTGCACTGGGTCAAGGGTCACATATCAAAATCAATAACATCACACAATAAGTGAGCCACCGAGGTGGAAATCATACAAACTGTAATATGTAAAAAAGTAAACAGAAAATCCCACCGATGGAAACTTGGTCCATCCCTTGTACCAGGGGCTGCAGGCACCCAAGAACAAGTTAGAAACCCAGTTTCCAGTAACAACCTATCTCCAGTCTACCATATCCCAAATAGTAAAACCAGCAGAAATAAAAAGGGAAGTCTCAACTCCTAGTAGTCAACAAGGCACTACTACTAAATCCCTGCCAAGAACTCCTCTGATACCACTTTTTAACGACCCGGACCCGGCCAGCCACCCAAACAGTGCCCAACGGGTCGTGTGTCACTAACTTAGGCGCACCTCCCCTGAACGCCAAAAGATGCCGACTTGTAGCGAGGGTCTGAATAGGTATAGTGGGGAGGATATACCCTCACGAATGAAATAAAGGTACTGGTCTGAGTATAATAATAAATATGCAGCTGATTAAAGGACTTTGCAGACTCGAACCAGACAAGCAGAGCAGAAGCATATCAAATATCAAATAAACAACGAAAAAAATATAGAAACAATAGCAGTGGAAGGTAAACAGAACAATATGCTGAATATCACAGCAACTAATACTGTAAACAAACCAACATGCAACCATTGAAAGTCATACACATCAATATATAATGGCACTAATGGATAACCAATAGTTACTACATAATAATTTAAGCATGATAATATAAAAATGGAAATAAACAAAATAACTCCATCAAGGCATGACCTCAAGGTCCATGCCAGTATCCATGCCAACTGCACTAAGGTCCAGCTCCTGAGGTTGACCCTCTACCTGCACGCAATTTCATAAAGTATACATGCGTCCCGAAGGGCCGATGTAGGGTGTGAGAAGAGTCTCAATAGGATACCACCCAATGGTGCGTACCTAATATAAGTGTTTCGTCAGACATGCTTATATAGGAAAATAATAAACAGTACAATGACCAAAAGTAAACACAAACTTCACTGGAGCACAACAGCCACCAGGAAGTCTCACTTGCTTCAGCCAACGTCGGAATCTCTGGTCTGTAACCCGGCACCACGTTCCACCTGACACCATGTGTCTCAAGTACCGAAGTCCTGAAGGTACGCCCCATAATCGTAACCCAGATCGAAAGCTCAACCTTCCCATGGCACAACATCTGGAGGAACAATGATACCTGTCCTCAAATAATAACTGGTGGGACAACGATGTCTGCCCACAAATAATACCCGGAGGGAAAGTGATATCTGCCCTCAAATCACGGCAATCCTCAGCCCCCAACATGACAACCTCAACGCTATCTTCTGAAGGATCCTCAACTCATATGTGGCTTCCTATGGAAAGCACCCCCAAACCAATAACACCTAACCGCATCTATTAGGGGCCTCTACCCAGCGAGTGGCCATACCACCTCATCACGAAGTCTATCTGTGTGCACACTACTCAAAAGTACCTAGTGAGCGGTAATCACCTCAATAAGTTCCCAAGCCACAACACTTTTGACACCTCGTATCCCTGCGAACCTGTCGCTCAAGTCTGATGGGCTCTCCATCCAAGTAACACGGGCCAAGACCAACCTGACAGTCCAACTTCCTCAACCGAATTCCATGACGCCCAATCCCATGGTAGAAACCAGCCAAGTAACTCGGGCAAAGCCCCAACCTGTGATCAACATCACTCAACAATAATATCTGGGCCTCGGACAACATAACCAAATAGTTCAACACAGGCAATATCACACAATGCATATATATACCGGAAGGCATCACTTTAAATAGGGAATTACTAAATAGTCAAGTTGTACCACTCGTGTGTCGTCCCATACTCGCACCTAAGGTCTCGAATGCGTTAATAAAATTCAATCATTCTTTAACAAATTAAACTCAAAAGTTTAAACTAAGAAGTTCAATTTATACCCATTTCAGAACCCCCAGCCAAAATTCCCCAAACGAGTAACGACCTCCAACCCATCCTCTCTCGATCAAAAATAGTTCAGGGAATGCCTAGAGGCATCCCACATTGCAGATAATTAGTTAAAAACAATTAAACAGGGTTTCACTCAATTCCCGACGTCGCGCCCGAAGGTCGCAACCCCCAAAAGTCTAAAAAAACATGAAAGAAGGTATGAACCACCCACCTCATACTCGTACGATGATACTCATCCGATATAAGCCTCTGAATTGGTCTAAATCGCGGTAGATCTTCATTTATGTCAATTTCCGGCAATTCTGCTCGGATGGAAACTGCAGAAAATTGGAAAGGAATCAAGGAAGAAGATGGGTGCGCGAGGTTAGCCTTTCTGATGCGGTCCCGTAGCCACTGACGGATCGAAGAATAGACAACATATGACAATTCTAGGATGAGAGGTGTTCTTGGTGGTTTTTCGGATGAAGGGTTCGTCCAATGGAGAAGAATAATGCCTTTTTGGAAATAAGACGTGATGACGTCTCAGATGCCCAAATAAAAATAAACGTACATGGCATGTATTTCAAGACTACACGCCGTGTAGATTACTTTTTCGTACTCCAAATTAAGAATAGTTTAGTGCATGGATTGGACCATGTACACGGTCAACACACGGCCAGAGACTCATCCATTTATGTGGAAATAGGTACACAGCGGGTCAAGGAAGACTACATGCCGTGTAGATGAAAATTCATACATGGGCACCACACAGCATGTACTTGGTCTCAGACGAGTTTTAACATGCCTAGATGAAACAGGGAATGTACTTGGGAGTACACGGCGTGTAGTCTAGAAATTTCTAGAAACTTCTTTATTTTCCAAACTTCTCAAAAATCAGCCAAAAAATTTATAGAAAAGCGGAGAATTCAAAAAGGGTCGGAAAAAATTAACCCATTCTAAAAACCCAGTTCTTACATGAGTAAACCCTTGTTTCACTTGAATTAGGATGAGTCAACACCCATTTCACATGAAATATCATGATACTATATTTTACCCAATGAATTGGAGCGCTATCAGGGCATACCCTTCTTAAACATTTCATTTCATGCATAAGTGTGTCACATGGATCATATAACATGGAATCAATCAAAATCACAAGTCATTACATGATTAAGTAATGTGAAAAAAATACATGAAATTACCATTTAATATTTATATGTTCAAAAAGGTGAATACCCTTTATAGAGACATGAGTATGGTATTCACTATACAATGATCTTGACTTGAAAAAACGTGGTGTAATTTCGACGGCATAACAGTGTGACATAAGAATTCATGAAAATGGTTGACGAGAAAGAAAAGGGTGTCTCAAAATATTTAAATGAAATGGACAATAATGGGTTCATATAGATACATTTCCCAATAAATGTAATTGAATTTAGATGCATAATACAAAATAATTACTTGGATGTAAAAGAGGAGAGAGAAACCCCTCACGGAATTTTGGCATCGTAACGAGTGTACATGGGAGGAATTAATTAGAGAGAAAGGGGTCTCCCATCATCAAAAAAATAGGGTAGTATGGGGGAAGTGTAAAATCATATGCTAACATTTTTAATTGAAAACAAAAGGGCATAACAACTTAAAGAAAATTGGACAAAAATGAGAAAGGAAGAAATCCCTTACTTGGATGTGCGACCCCAAAGGCTTGGGAGAGGCTTTAGAGAGGATTATTGGGAGATTGGGGAACCTTGGGAGGATTCTAGAGAGAGTAGGTCAGGGGTTTTCGAACTAAAAAGTCTTGGAGTGAAGAAGAAGTGAGAGCTTGGATGGGTTTATATAGGAAATGAGAGGGAATTCTTTATTATTTAGGTTTGGGACACCTCACATTAAACTAATCAAAACAGCAAACCAGCCCATGGTTTTTTAAAATGGGGAGTGGAAAAAATATTTTATAAGTCCAATGGCTGAAATTCTTGAAATGATAGGGTTGCTTATGTGAAGGTGAGTCACACTCTCAAAGAAAAAAATTTAAAAAGACAAAATGTTTTATAAGCCTTGAAGGGTCTACTAAATCTTTGAAAAATAAATCAAACAAAACCAAAATCACAATATTTTAATGTTAAAACATATATTTTACAAAAAAAATGTTTATTGTATTTTATTATATCATTATTGGGTCATTATGATGTCATAAAACACATTTTATATTTAAACGATATTTAATTTTTACCCAAAAATTCGACTGTCTCAGAAAATTATGAAAAATTCACCATTGGATAATTTCGACATCCTTATTCCAAAAATAATATTCATTAAATCTAAATAACTTTCTAAATATGTGAATTTTTACTTTTAAAATAAAAACTGACATTTATAAAAAATTCATGGGTTTTAACAAAAATAGCTTTCAAACCATAATAAAAATGACAATTTCATTCATAAAATTATATGATCATTTATATTTAATAAAAACTAATTTAATAATAATAATATTTTAATAAAATATTATTTAATTAAAAAATCCATTAATTCATCAAAATAGATTTCTTAGTAGAATATTAACTAAAAATACTATTTGTGCTTTAAAAACTATTTAAAAAGTAACAATAATAAAATGAATGAACATTATTTATTCAAAAATAATGTACATAGTAATAGTAATAGGGTCTTGTTACATAACTCCTTATAACACCCGAATAAGACTGAAGGGTAAGGTGTGTGATGGTGAAAGACTCTTGGGGTGGCTCAGATAACGTCGCTCAGGTGGTAATCTCTATTAATTTCCACTTCTCTCGTAGTCGGTTCTACTCAAGATTTACGTGTTCAAGCTCAGATTGGTCTTGGTTAAGAGCGAAGACCAATGAATCCACCTCCATTCCTAGCTCCAAAAAATGTGCTTCATACGGGGAAAGTCTACTGGATGAGGTCATCGCTTCCTTTGTTTGAGTAAATTGGATTTGTTAAAGCCCTATATTTATACTAATCATGTGATCACTGTTCAACGACTATATTAGCAATGGTCACAATTCATAATAGTATTTTAAAATCTAGAAACATAAAACCAATGAAGTTCATATTTTATATAACCATAATAAGACATATAATTAGATCAAGAAAAATTTCCATTAATGAAAGTTTGGGTCGTTACAATCTTCCCCCATTAAGAAATTTCTCCCTCGAAATTTCCTTTTCCCACTCGAAAAAAAATGTGGGTAACTTTGCTTCATCGTTTCCTCTAATTCCCACGCAGTTTCTTCAAACTAGTAGTTTTTCCACAACACCTTGATGATGGGCATTGTCTTATTTCGTAGAACTTTTTCTCTACGATCTAAGATCTTCACTGGTTTCTCCCCATAAAAAGGATCATCCTCTATCTGTACTACCTCTGAAGAGAGTACATGTGAAGGGTCTAGTATGTACTTACTTAAGAGGGATACATGAAAGACATCATGTACCTTATCCATGGTAGGTGAAAGTGATAGTCGATATGCCACAACCCCAACGCGATCAAGAATCTTGAAGGGGACGATGTACCTAGGACTTAACTTAACTTTCTTTCCAAACCTCATGACCTTATTCCATGGAGATATAAGTAGAAATACCATGTCTCCAACTTTAAACTCAAGGCACCATCGATGATTATCTGTATAACTCTTCTGTTGACTCTTGGATGCCTTGATATGCTCTTGAATGGTTTTCACCTTCTCCTCCATTTCTTCGACCATTTATTGTCCTAGCAGCTTATGCTCACTGACTTCATTCCAACATGCTAGTTTTATGCACCTCTTCCCATAAAGGGCTTCATAAGGTGCCATTCAGATGCTCAAGTGGAAACTGTTATTGTAGGAGAATTCAACCAGAAGAAGATATTGATGCCAACCTCCTTTAAATTTCATTTAACATGATCTTAACATATCCTCTAGTGTCTGAATAGTTCGCTCAGATTGGCCATCAGTTTGAGGATGATTGGACGTACTGAAGTTCAATTTAGTATCCAGAGCATGTTGAAGACTCTTCCAAAACTTAGTGTTGAATTTTGGATCTTGATTGGATACAATAGATAGTGGTACTCTATATAGCCTTACCACTTCCCTGATGTATATCTGTTCCAGTTGATCCAATTATAATTCCTCCTGAATTGCAATGAAGTGTGAAAACTTTGTAAGATGATCCACAATAACCCAGATTTCATTGTTGCCTTTGGATGTATTCGGAAGTCCGGTGACAAAGTCCCTGGTGATGTTCTCCCATTTTTATGCTGGTATGGGCAATGGTTGCATCATCCCCTTAGACTTCTGCCTCTCTGCCTTCACTTGCTGACACACAAGAAACTTTTATGTATACTAAGGAATCTCTTTATTCATATTATCCCACCAATAATGATCTAAGAGATCTCAATACATCTTTGTGTTTCCTAGGTGAATAGAGAAATTTGAACTATGTGCATCATCCAAAAGTTTGTTCTTCAGCTCTGGACATGATGGAACACATAGTATTTTACCAAATATCACAATTCCTTCTTCAATAACATTTAACTCCAAGGATTTCCTTATTCTGATAGCTTCCACTTTCTTCTGAATTCCCGCATCATCCTTTTGAGCATCCTTTAACCTTTCTAAAAGAGATGGTTGAGCAATCATTTTTGAAAGGATTGATGATTTTCCATTATTTATGATTTTCATGTCTATATTCATTAAATATAATAATATTGGATCCTCTTCAATTATCATTAGTGATAAAATTCTTGGGTCCTTTCTACTTAGAGCATATGCCACCTTGTTCTCTTTCTTAGGGAGGTAATGGATTGGGTAGTCATAGATTTTGATCAGCACTAACCATCTTCATTGGAACATGTTCAACTCTTTCTGTGTGAATTTATAATTCAGGATTTTATGGTCTGTATATATTTCACACTTCTCCCAAAAGATATAATGCCGTAAATTTTTTAAAGAGAAGATCACCGTAGCCAACTCCAAATCATGACTTGGATAATTGTTCTCATGAAATTTCAATTTCATTGAATCATAGGCAGTGACTTTTTCATTTTTCATCAACACATAGACCATGCCCTTCTTCGATGCATCATTGAATACCACAAAAAGTTCTCCACTTGTGGGTAAAGTGAGAACTAGTGTAGTGATAAGCCCCCCTTTTAACTCCTTGAAGCATTCTTCGCATTCATCACTCCAAGAAAACTTTACTCCCTTCCCAGTTAGCTTGTTAAGAGGGTTGAAAAATCATGGGAAATTTCTCACAAATCATCGATAATATCCAGCTAACCCCAAGAAGCTACGGATATCCGTTACCGATGTTGGCCTCATCCATCCCTCAAATGCATCTGTTTTGGAGGGATCCAATTATATCCCATTTCTTGTGATGAGATGTCCCAAGAATAAGATCTCCTTTAACCAGAACTCACACTTTTTGTACTCTACATAGATCTTCTCCTTTTGGAAGGTCTCTAGTACAATTATTAGATGATTCTCACGATCCTCCTTGGTTTTGAAGTATATCAGAATATCATCTATAAAGACTACCACAAATTTGTCGAGGTAATACCTAAAGACTCTATTCATCAAGTCCATGAATATTTCCAGAGCATTAGTGAGTCTGAAAGGCATTACTATGAATTCATAGTGCCCGTATCTTTTACAAAAATTAGTATTGGGAATATCTTCCTTCTTCAGCCTTACTTGATAATATCTCGATCGCAAATCTACCTTGGAAAAGTATTGTGCTCCACACAACTGATCGAACAAGTCATTAATTCATGGGAGAGGATACCTGTTCTTTATTGTGATTTTGTTAAGCTCATGATAATCGAATCAAAGTTTCATTTAACCATCCTTCTTCTTGACGAAGTGGACTGTTGCACCCCATGGTGAAGCACTTGGGTGTATAAAACCTTTATCTATATTCTCCTATAGTTGTTTCTTTAGATCCTCAACCTCCATAACAGCCATTATATATGATGTGTTGGATATTGGAAACACCCCAGGTATAAGATCAATTGAGAATTCAACATCTCTTCTAGGAGGAAGACCAGAGAATTCCTCAAGAAACACTTCAGCGAATTCCCTCACAATAGGCATGTCTTAAAGGATGGTTTCCTCCTTAGACTCGATCCTCTGAGTTAGATACCTGTGCTCAGAGGGTAGTAATATCCATGCTTGAGATGATGGACCTAAAGAATATTCAAATTCCTCCTTGCACTTGTATAGAATCAGAGGTCGATTCTCCACATAGAGAGTGATTTCCCTCTCACGACAATTTATGTTGGCTCTATATAAGGAAAGCCAATCCATGCCAATAATTGCATCAAATTCCACCAGAGGGAGTATGATGAGGTTCGTCGGGAAATTCAACCAACATATTATGACAGGGGAGAAGTTATATTCATGGGATATAATGATTGACCCATTTACCGTACTCACCGATATATTCACTTCCATGATTTGTGGTGGTGCTGGGATTGTTCTACTAAAATTTTGGGATATAAAAGAATGCGTAGAACCTGAATCAATACATTCTCAATTCCTGAATGAATAACTAGCATACCTGTCACCACTTCGTTTTCGGGGTTCACTTCGGCAGTAGTGATGGAAAAAGATATCCCTTTTTTCCTTGAAGGTTGTTGGTTGCCTTTAAAAAACCCTTGGCTTAGGGCACTGATTTGCAAGATGCCCTGGTTCTTTTCAGTTGTAGAAACAAACAACACATTGAGGTTCAAATGGAGTGTTCCTTTCATCTGTTGTATCTACGAGTTTTTCTTGTCTGTAGTTGACAGCTGGGTTCCCTTTTCTTCCACACCTAAAGCATTTCCTCATCCCCTTAAGGCTATTTCTGGGGTGATTCTTTCCGCACATTTTTCAAGTGGGGTGATATATCTTTTTAGCACCATTGTATTTATCTATCAGACTGCCAGCATTGAATTCCACCTTATGATTCTTATCCCCATGATACCCTTGAGATTCTCCAATATCCATTTCGACCTTGAGGGCACATCAGAAAATTTTCTCATAGCTGTCGAAGTCACGGATAGCCAGCGCTTTTGAAAGGCTAGGTTTTATCCCACGAAAGAAGGGTTCAACCTTCCATTCGAGGGTAATGACAAAGCCAGAGGCATATCATGCAATACTTGTGAAGTTTTCCTCGTACGCTCCGATAGATTCGTCGTCTTTTTTTCTTGAGGGAATGAATGTCCCTTTCCATATTAAGTCAGAGGGTGCACAAAAAATATTTATCGAAAAATATCTTCCAGAAATAATTCCATTCCAATTCCTCGATCTCCTCCTTAGGTTTCGTATATTTGATCAATGTCCACCATTGATCGGCTTCACCCTCCATACAATAAGCAGCTAGGAGAACCTTCTCTTGTTCAGAACATTGAAGGATGGAGAATATCCTTTCAATTAAGTTGATCTATTTTTCAATGATTGAGGGATCAGATGATCCATTAAAAGTAGGAGGCCATTGTCTCAAGAAGCTCTTGATAATGACTTGTTATTTCTTAAGGGGGGTTGAATGTTCATATTGACCTATGTTTCTTTTCAAATCTTGAGTTAACTGAGAGAGAAGCATGACAAAGTTCACGATTCCCACTCCCATCAGATTGGGAATCTCATTAGAACAATCATCACATTAGTTGTTAGCCCGAGTCCTCCTATTACTGGCCATTAGATAGAATAAAAGGAAAGTTAGGGGTAACACATATAGGGTAATCCAAGAAAAAACAGATGGCTTATAAATAGATTTTGTTTCCTTAACTTATGAATCTATAGGCTTCAATCTATGTTATCCATCATATATTTTTAGGGGATATTTTTTTTTTAATTTCCTTAATAAGGGTTCATAATAAGCTTGTTAATTTACCAAAGCATATCACACAGGAGTTTCCTAACCAATAGTGTAGAAATTCCCATTATTGTGTACCCGGATACCCTGGGTCAAGCCCTAAACTCCTTGTTGGGGTTTTCACCCCTAGGTACATCTATTACAGAGACGCCTCTACCTGATCATATCCAGACATGGATGTATTTTCTTGATAAACCACTTACTCAATACCCACCAAAACCTAGGGATGTTTTTATTATACTTAGTCTTGTCTCTATGGCTTCACGAGGGTTTTCTAATCCTAATCCCAAGAATAACTAAACCTATCCTCTGATACCAACTATAACAACACTGCTTTTATTAAAAACTTAAACATGATTTATTACATAAACTATTCACTAGATACAACATGGAAGATTCACAGGTATAGTGTATTTGAGGCTTAGGATCATTACATAACAACTTAAAACATGAAACAAACAAAATCTTTATTGAAAACTTCCTTTACATGACCACTACATTCCCTCTTACTTAGCATTGCATGAGATACCCTGAGGACATGCATAAAAAAGGGTGAGATATAAATCCCAGTAAGGGAATAAACATGGAATAACATGAGGAATACAGTAAATGTTAGACAATAGGCATATCAATATAGTACAAGGTAATCATGAACATAAAGGCTTGATAACACTTGATAATCATAACATGGAAATGTGGCAACAACACTTAACATAGAATTGGAATGATCCAAGGATCATGGACATGGAGCATGAGTAAACCCTCATTTCACATGAAGAACGAGTAAAATCTCATTTCGCTTGAATTAGAATGATTCAAAACCCATTTCACATTATGTATCATGATACTATACTTTACCCAATGTATTCGAGCGCTATCAGGGCACACCCTTCTTAAACATTTCATTCCATGAATAAGTGTGCCACATAGATCATATGACATGTAATCAATCAAAATCACATGTTATTCCATGATTAAGTAATTTGGAATAAATACATGAAGGTACCATTAAATATGTATATGTTTATAAATTTTAATACTCTTGATAGAGATATGGGTATGGTATTCACTACACAAAGATCTTGTCTTGAAAAAACGTGATGCAATTTTGGCAGCATAACGGCGTGACATAAGGATTCATGAAAATAGTTTATGAGAGAGAAATGGGTGTCTAGTAATATGTACATGAAATATATAGTAAGGTGTTCATATAGAAATAAATTTCCCAACAAACATAATGGAATTTAGATGCATAATATAAAAGAATTACTTTGATGTAAAAGAGGAGAGAGAATCCCTCACAGAATTTCAGCATGGTAATGGGTGTACATGAGAGGAATTGATGAGAGATAAAGGGGTATCCCATCATTAAAACATAAATAGCGTAGTATGGGGAAGGTTTAAAATCATAACCCAACATTTTTAATTGAAAAAGGGCATAAAAACTTAAAGCAAATTGGACGAAAATGAGAAAGGAAGAAATCCCTTACTTGGAAGTGCGATCCCAAAGGATTGGGAGAGGCTTGATAGAGGCTTCTTGGGAGATTGGGTCACCTTGGGAGGATTCTAGAGAGATGAGTTCATGGGTTTTGTGAACTCCAAAGGCTTTGGGTGAAGAGGAAGTGAGAGCTTGGGTGAGTTTATATAGGAAAGGAGAGGGAATTCTTTATTATTTAGGTTTGGGAAACCTCACATTAAAGTAATCAAAAGCACAAAATAGCCCATGCTTTTTTCCAAAGGTGATTAGAAAACAATATTTTATAAGTCCAATTACATAACTTCTTAAAATAATTGGGTTGCTTATATGGAGGTGAGTCACACTCTCAAGGAAAACAATTTAAAAAGACAAAATGTATTATAAGCCTTGAAGGGTCCACTAAAGCTTTGTAAAATAAATCAAACAAACCCAAAATAACATTATTTTAATGGTAAAACATATATTTGACGAAAATAATGTTTATAGTATTTTATTAGATCATCATTTGGTCATTATGATGTCATAAAACACATTATATATTTAAACGGTATTTAATTTTTACCAAAAAATTTGACTATCTTAGAAAATTATGAAAAATTCACCATTGGATAATTTCAACATCCTAATTCCAAAAATAATATTAATTTTATCTAAATAATTTTCTAAATATGTGAATTTTTACTTTTAAAATAAAAACTGACATTTATATAAAATTCATGGGTTTTGACAAAAACAGCTTTCAAACCTTCATAAAAATTACAATATCATTCATAAAATTATATGATCATTTATATTTAATAAAAAGTAATTGAATAATAATAATAATTTATTAAAATATTATTTGATTAAAAAATAATTTAATTTATCAAAGTAGATTTCCTAGTTAAATATTAACTAAAAATACTATTTGTGATTTAAAAACTATTTACAAAGTAACAATAATAAAATTAATGCACATTGTTTATAGAAAAATAATGTATATAGTCATAGTACTAGGGTATTGTTACATAACCCATTACAAAACCCAAATAAGACCGAAGGGTAAGGTGTGTGATGGTGACAGACTCTTGGGGTGGCTCAGATTACATCGCTTGGGTGGTAATTTGTAACACCCTGACCCTAGTTACCTAGAGTCGGTTCATTATTACATAACATTTGCATGATCACAAAAGATCAAGTCTTGAAATACTGATTAGTTTAGTAGCCTTGTAAATACTAGATACATTCATAAGTTTTACATTACATTATAAAATGAAAAACTATAACAACATATTCTCCACAGGCCACACTCATATCCCTTATACTATCCCTGCAGGTCAGTCGTAATATACTTCTTCACATCCTGGGAAAAATAAAACATAGAAAGGGGTGAGCTTAGATGCTCAGTAAGGATAACAATATGGTGAAAACTTTCATAAATAAGCATAAAAATTTAAAGCAATGTAAGACTAAAAAAATACCTTTAAACATGAACTTCAGCATAATATGGAAAATATGAAATCAAATAATTCCTTTTACTTATTCACATGGATATTATACTAGTCAAATAATCACATTCAATATCAATAGCCACTTTCATAATGATGGAATGCATAATGCTAGATTTCATAACCACATAGTCAAGGCCTTGTGCCAAGACTACAAATAAGATTTTGTCAAGGCCTTATTCCAAGACACTATTTTGTCTCATGAGACCTACCGATGCATCAATGAGCTATAACGGGCTCCACCCGTCACTTACTAAGTCCAATGCATTCCTTATATGAAAAGGTTTGAACATAACATAAAAATTCGTATTAAAACTAGTGTATGAAATGTCAATAATTTATCCATAAACAGTGAATGGTATAAAAATAACACATCCATAGTCAAAAATATCACAAAATATTCAATACAATATGGAATATTTTTATCATAATAAATCAACTTCAAATAATCTTACAATCCATCAAAGGATGTTGACATATATGAAATAAGGTTTTTTTAGAGAAATATCTCTTTATATTTTGAAATCATTTAAAAGTCATATAATTATAAAAGAAAACATTTATTTTGAAATATTATTATAATATTGTAAGGTAAGCTTCGACAATGTTATAACGGTGGAAAATATCTGCACCCTCCGTATAAGTTAAAAAACATTCTTACCTTAATTTTTTCAAAAAGGTCATAAGGTACCTTGTTTGGAAAACGATGGAAATATTCCTTTAAAACCATTTATAAAAGTAAAACAAGGGTATAAATGGCTTTAACCCATATTCTAGTAAATAGAAAAAATGTTTTGGAATACATTTTTAAGAAACATGTATGTGGATGATAAAGAGGTCCCAGTAGATACTTACATAAAAACAACCTCAGATAATAAAGAGATTGTAAAATTAACCCTTACCTTGTACTTTTCCTTGGTAGAGGGTAGGTTAACCTACTATATAATGGTGAATTAATAGTTATTAAATTATAAAATAACAAAATACATTAATATTATATCATATATGATCTTCTAATATTTCTTTGTTAATGATATTTTAGTAGTATCATCGTTTCATGTGTTAATTGATTCATTTTCCGTATTTGATTGGTTACATAAGACATGTTTTTTATGGATTGGATGTATTTTATTCATATACATAATGATATTATGTTCATAAAAATTATTTTTAATCATAAAATGAAAATTATTCTTGAATTATTACAATGGGGAATGAATCTCATCGCGTTCATGGAGACGGTAATCCGTACGTACGCACGAGCGACAAGATAATTATTTTGATATTAAAAATTGTATATAATTTGATGGTATATCATATATACAGAATCATTATCATGTTATATTTATTCATTACATCATTTATACTCATTATTATACCCATCAAAATGATTAAGTTTTTGAATAACAAACTACACCACGACGCGGAGATGGTAATCCGTACTTACGCACGTATGGTGACTTTGTCATTTATAGGATGGATATAATAATGAATATAGTTGTAAATTTTTTAAAATAACATCAAAATATATAGAATATACTAGATTTATTATTTTATAATGGAAACAACAAAGAAAGAGGAAGTGGAAGAAGAAAAGAACTTGAAAGAGGTGGTGACATATTTACCTATTCTTCAGGTTCTTCCTTGTGATTTGATCAAAAAGTACCCTTAAGTTAGATTTATGACTAAAGGAATGCCTCTAGGATTAAGGTAGGATAGTGTAAAGGATATTTGGGCAGGGTTTGTCCGATTGAAATTTCTATGAAGGTGTGATTTTGAGAGAAGGTGAGGTGCCCTTTTATAAGAGAGGTGAAGGTCCATTTAGGAAACATTTGAAATATTATTTTATAATAAAATACTTTTCGGTTTATAATGGCTCCAAAATGAATTATTAAAAATCTAAGGTGGGTATGGGTCTAAAAACTCTCAACCAATAGGTTTTATACTGGTTTAGGTCATCATATTAACCTTATCTTTTAGATTTAACTCTTTGTTAAATAGTTTGAAATTTACCATGTCTCTTTGTATTTTTATATTATATGTTTAATAAACTTACTATAAACTTACAAGAGAACCTCAAGTGGTTAATTACTGAAATATATAATATTATTTAAGCCTTTTGGATGAAACTTAGATTTTTTTGAATATAATACCAATTAATAATATAATATTGTGTTTAAAACTCTTGTATGTTAATTTTGACACTATTTGGTATTTTGTTTTTTTTAATTAATAACAACATTATTACATAGAAAAAATTCATTTAATCGACCCTAAAATGTCATATTAACCTACCAAATTAATTTATTTCATTAGAAGTCTCAAATTAGATTTATTTGGATATTTATAATATCAATTATTTTAATCTTTCATTAATAAGGTAATTACTGCATCATTGTTGTTTCATAAATAAATTTAATTATTTAATTTATAAAAATTATAAATAAAATACCATTTGTTAGGAAATATATTTTTCTCTCTATTTAATATTTATAGTAGAATTTATCTTATGTATAACCCTATATTAAAAATGTTTTAGTTATTAAACTTTGATTTTAACTCTTTTAACTCTTCTTTGAATAAAATAATAATAAATGTTCTAATCTAATCCAAGTGGACCTAAAGGATCATATTTTATTATTAAGGTATTTTTTCCCGAATTACACTTATCCAATAGAATTAGGACATGTGTTAGGGTAATTATGATATCATTTTTACCCTTAATTACCCAATTTACTTTTAACCGTGGTAAATAAAAGTAAAAAGTTACTATTCACCAAAAATTATTTTTATCTTATTGAACCAAAATTTTCTTAATTATATCAACCATGTCTCTTGTATTTTTGAAATTTCACTCACAGAAGCAGTAAATTTACGTTTTATGTGAATTTTCATATGCTTCTAGGAGGTGAGTAAAAGACGGTAAAAAGTTCAATAAATTTTTTATATATCTAACTTTGTTATAAAATGACTCCAATGAATTAAATTGAACTTATAAAAGTATTATTTACCTATTTTGACCTGAAATAAATTTAAATAAATTAACTAATTATTTAAATAAAAAGTTGGTTTAAACCGATAACGCAGTGTTTTTTCACTATTCATAAAAAAATTGAATGTTTTCAGAAAAATACCAAAAATTCACCCTATGCTAATTTTGATATTATAAATCCAAAAATGAAGTCCATTTTGAAGGATAAAATTTATAAATTTTCAAAAAGTGGGTATTTCTATTCATAACGGCTAGTTTGGTTGGTCGTGGTGTGTTAGAATCTTGAAGTTGCGTACAATGCAAAGTATTGCATTATTCAAAGGGAAATATACCATGGAAGTTTGGAGTCTTACACTCTTCCGTCCTTCAAATAATTTCATCCTCGAAATTTCTATAATACTACCACACAAAAAGATTCGGGTGGTTCTTCATCATAAGTTCCTCTAATTCCTACGTTGCCTCTTCCATCTTATGGTTTCTCCATAGAAATTTTACTAGATGAGTCGTCCAGTTTCTGAACATTTGTTCTTCGGTATCAAGAATCTTAATAGGATCTTCACAGTAAGACAAGTCAGGTTGTAGTTCAATTTCTTCATATGTGATTACATGCGTTGGGTCAGACATGTATTTTCTCAACAGTTATATGTGGAACACATCATGAACATTGGAGATACTTGGAGGCATTTCCAAACGATAAGCTACAACTCCAATTTGTTCTAGAATTTAGAATGGTCTGATGTACCTGGGACTCAATTTACCCTTCTTACCAAAACATATAAAACCCTTCCATGGAGATACCTTCAAGAAAACATGGTATCATACTTAAAATTTCAAATTCTTCCTTCAGTTATCAGCATAGCTCTTTTGCCTACTTTGGGCTACTTTGATGTGGGTTTGGATAACATTCACCTTTTCCATTGTTTCCTCAATAAGTTCCGTGCCTACAAGTTTTCTTTCACCAACATCATCCAACCAAGTTGGTCCGCGACATCTCTTTCCATATAACGCTTCATATGGTGCCATCTGAATACTTGAATGGAAGCTATTGTTATAGTAAAATTCTACCAGAGGTAAATATTGATCCCACATACATTTAAAGTCAAGTGAGAAAGATATCAACATGTCTTCTAAGTTTTTAATAGTCTATTATAATTTTCCATCAATTTGAGGGTGGTAGGCAGTGCTCAAACGAAGTTCAGTATCGAGGTCTTTCTGAAGGCTTTTACAGAATCTTAATGTAAAATGGGGATCACGATCAGAAACAATGGATTAGGGTACTTCAAAAAGTATTACAAATTCAATAATATATAGTCTTTCTAGATGTTCAAGTTGTAAATCTTCTCTTACAATAAGAAAATGTGCTGACTTGGTAAGACGATGAACAATGACCCATATTGCATCATTCCTTCTATGAGTCTTTGGTAGCCCCATGACAAAGTCCATCATAATATTATCCGATTTCCACTCAGGTATGGGAAGAGATTTCATGAATCCTCCAGGTTGTTGCCTTCCATCTTTCACATGTTGAAAAACCATACATTTTGACACAAAATCAACAATCTCCCTATTCATGTTGTCCCACATAAAATGTTCCTTCAAATCTCTATACATCTTAGTGCTACCAGGGTGTATAGAGAAATTAGAGCTATGATAATCATCCAATAATTTCCTTTTTAGATATGGTATATTGGGAACACAAAGTCTCTTCCCAAATTTCAAAATTTCATCTTTATATATGAAGTCACTCAATCTCCCATCATTCACAGCTTTAATCTTCTTTTGAAACTCATCATCATCAGCCTAAGAACTTTTTACCCTTTCTAGTAAAGATGGTTTGGAAACCATTTGAAAAATTATTGATGTTTCACCTTCCATGATTATTCCCATATACATTTTCACTAGATCCATGAAAATATGATCCCTTTCAACTCTCATCTTGTTCAAAACACCATGATCCTTTCTGCTCAAAGCATCTGCCACCTTATTTTCCTTCTCTGGGTGGTAGTGTATTATGAAATCATAATCCTTGAGTAGTTTAAGCCATCTCATTTTCCTCATGTTGAGTTCTTTTTGTGAGAAAATTTACTTCAAACTCTTGTGATCATTATAAATCTCACATTTTTCACCATAGAGATAGTGCCTCTATATTTTTAGAGCAAAGATTACATATTCTAACTCAAGATCGTGAGTAGGATAGTTTTTTTCAAGAATTTTTAGATGTCATGATGCATAAGAAATAACTCTATCATTCTGCATAAGGACAACAAATTCATTTCTTTGAAGCATCACTATAAATAACAAACCCATCATTCTCTGATGGTAGAGTCAAGATAGGAGCATTTAATAATCTTCTATTCAGTTCTTCAAAACATTATTCACACTCTTTTTTCCAAACAAATTTAACCGCTTTACGTGTGAGTTTGGTTAATTGGTTAGCCAATCAGGAAACATTCATGACAAAATGCCGATAATAACCTAATAAAGCAATAAAATTGAGTACCTTAGTTATACTCATCTGTACTGGCCATTCTTGGATTTCCTTGGTCTTTGAAGAATCAACATATATTTCATCCTTAGAGACAATATGGCCATGAAATGAAATCTCTTGAAGTCAGAATTCACACTTGCAAAACATCCGGTACAATTCATTTCTTCTAAGGGTTTTCAGAATGGTACATAAGTGATTTTCATGATCTTCATAGCTTTTGGATTATACCAGGATATCATCAATAAATACCACTAAAAAGTCATCAAGATATTCCTTGAAAACTCTGTTCATTAAATCCATGAAAACAAAGGGTGATTTAGTTAACCCAAAAGGCATTACTATAAACTCGTAATGCCTATACCTGGTTTAAAATGTTATTTTTGGAATGTCTTCCTTCTTCACACAAAACTTATGATATCCAGATCGAAGTTCAATCTTTGAAAAATATTTAGCTCCATGAATTTGATCAAATAAATCATCAATGAGAGGTAGGGGATACTTTTTCTTTATTGTTATAGCATTTATCTCCCTATAGTCAATGCACAACCTCATAGATTTGTCTTTCTTCATAACAAAAAGGATAGGGGCTCCCCATGGAGAAAAAATATGGTGAATAAATCCCTTATTACTCAATTCATCTAGTTGTTTCTTTAGTTCCACTAATTCCATAATGTCCATTCTATAAGGGGTCTTCGATAAGGGCCTTGAACCAGGAATTAAATCAATGGAAAACTCAATTTCTCGTTCTGGATGATTTCCAGGTAAATCCTATAGAAACACATAAACACATTATTGAACAATAGGTAAATACTCTATTCAAAAATTATTTTCCTCACCTTTAATTATTTCATTCTCATCATCCTCAATAATTGAATTTAGTAGAGCTACTGGGGGTGGATCTTGATAAGAATAAGGTGGTGATGTTTCTGCTCTAAAGATAAGGTACTCCTTATCATCATCAAAAATTGTAACCTCATTCTTCTTAAAATAAATTTTCACATCATGATCCAAAATCCAATCCAGACTGAGGATTATATCAAATTAAATCATGGGTATGACAATGAGATTAGCAGATAAAAAACATTTATATGCCCAAATGGGAACTGATTCACAAAACTTTGTTGCGATGATACTTCCCTTATGTGTTTTGACCGACAACTCCCTTGTTAATACAAAATGAAAATATCGAATTTTCTTAGAAAACTGGGAATATATGCAACAATATGATGATACATAATCAAATAAATCATTGGCTAAACTTGAGGAAACCATTAAATTACCTACCACCACGTCTTTTGGAGCATCAACCTCAGCAGTAGTGATCACATAATCTTGGCCTTGATCCCTTGTCCTTTTTAAGGTAAGTTTCATTAGAGATTAGGAAATTCATTTGCATAATTCCCCATTTCTATACAATTGTAGCATTCAACATTGACAACCTCTTTCTTTCCATTGCAATCACAAGCATGGTGGCCTTTTTCACCACACTTTTAACAGACTCCCATTCCCTTCAGGTAAGTACTGGGGTGTTTCTTCCCACATTTACTGCAGGATGGATATTCAAATTTTCCCTTTCTTCCCTTATATCCATTTACAAGGTGTTAAATAGATCTCTTCTTCTATTTCTTTGCTTTAAAGTAGAAATAATTAGAGAATTATTTTTCTGTCTTGGTAGCACATGATACAATATCTTCGTACGATGAGAAGGATTGTGAGACTAATTCTTGACAGAGAAATGGTTTTAACCCATCAAAGAAATGATTAATATTACTTCTTGGGATCCGTATATAATCTACAGTATGCCTTGCTATCCTTGTAAAGTTAGCCTCATATTTTTTGACATTCTCATCATCTTTTTTCCTCATACTCAGAAATTGTATTTCCATATCCGCTCGATGGTCACGAGGAAAGTATTTTTCTAAGAAAATATCTTTAATCTCCCTCCATTCCATATTTTATACTTCATCATCCTCCTTTTCATTTTTAATCAATGAACACCATTGATCTTTATATCCCGTGAGGTGATAAACTACCATGACAACTTTTTCCTTTTTTCTACTCCCCAAGGTAAGAAATATTTTCTCTAAATAATTCATCCACTGCTCAGCTACTAATGGATTTGTACTCCCATTAAATGTTGGTGGTTGTTTCCTCATGAGGCGGTCTAACATTGATCCTCTGAGTTGTGGATCAGGGTGCTTCATATGGGTAAGGTTATTATTCATAACCTAAGTCAGTTATCCCAGTAGGGTGATGAGATGATCAGCACCAGTTTCTTCACCAGTTCCACTATAATTATCTTGAGCAAAAGGTCAATACCTACATGGATTACGTGCGTTGATATGGTTTCCATTCCTTCCACTAGGCACCATTTATAAACAATGGCATACACTATATTAGTTTATGAATCAAAACACATAAATCAAAACATGTAAAACACTTAACATAAATTGAATAGTTTATGGATATAATCCATAATAAAAAAAATGTTTTCTTTGAGGAATTATATACTAATAAACCCTTCATAATGGTTTGTAAAGAAATTGAGAATTATCCTAAGCATATCCCCTGGGAGTGTCGTAACCAAGAGTACAGTAAGGCCCATTGTTGTGCACCAGTTCCCATTCGAGTCTAGCTCAAAGTAGTGTTTTCGGGTTTTACCCCTAGGCACATCTATGTCAGAGCCGCCTCTACCTGCTCGTATCCAGACAGGGATGTATTGCCTTAAAACTCAAAAAATCTCTATAGTACCAAAATTCTAGGATGTTATTCTATACTAATCCTCATAGTCTATCTTAGGGCAATGTTCTCTAATTATATTTTTTTTAAATCTATCTTCCAAGGTTTGTAGTAAAATTCCTCTGATACCAACTATAATGCCCTAACCCTAGTTACCCAGAGTCAGTGCATTATTACATAACATTGGCATGATCACAAAAGATCAATTCTTGAAAGACCGATTAGTTTAGTATCCTTGCAAATATTAAATACATTCACAAGTTTTACATTACATTATAAAATGAAAAACTAAAACAACATAGTCTCATTAGGCCACACTCATATCCCTTATACTATCCCTACAGGTTAGTCATAATATTTTTCTTCGCATCCTTGAAAAAATAAAACATAGAAAGGGGTGAGATCAGATGCTCAGTAAGGATAACAATATAGCGGAAATTTTCATAAATAAGCATAAACATTTAAGGCAATGTAATACTAAAACAAAATCCTTTTAAACTTTAACTTCAGCATAATATGGAAAAGATAAAATAAAATTATTCCATTTACTTATTCACATAGATATTCTTCTAGTCAAATAATCACATGCAATATCAATAGCCACTTTCATAAGGATGGAATTCATAATGTTATACTTCATAACCACACAGTCAAGGCCTTGTGCCAAGACTAAAAATAATATTTTTTCAAAGACTTGTACGAAGACATTAGTTTTTTTCATGAGACCTACCGATGCATCGGGGAGCTATAGAGGGCTCCACCTGTCACTTACTAAGTCCAATGCATTTCTCATATGAAAAGGTTTTCACATAAAATAAATATTCGTATTAAAACTAGCATACAAAATGTCAATACTTTATCCATAAACCATGAATGGTATAAAAATAACACATCAATATTCAAACATATCACAAAACCTTTAATACAATATGGAATATTTTCATCATAATAAATCAACTTCAAATAAGCTTACAATCCATAAAATGATGTTGACATAGATGAAATCAAAACTTTTTTAGAGAAATATACCTTTCTATTTTGAAATCATTTAAAAGTCATATAATTATAAAATAAAACATTTATTTTGAAATTATTCTCATAAGATTATAAGGTAAGATTAAATGATGTTATAACGGCAGAAAATAGCCACACCCGCCATATAAGTTAAAAAAACATTCTTACCTTAATTTTGTCGAAAAGGTTATAAAGTACCTTGTTTGGAAAATGACAGAAATATTCCTTTCAAACCATTTATAAAATTCAAACAAGGGTATAAATGAATTTAAACAATAGTCTAGTAAATAGTAAAAATTTTTTGGAACACATTTTTAAGAAACATTGATGCAGATGATAAAGAGGTCCCAATAGTTACTTACGTAAAAACAACCTCAAATAATAAAGCGATTGTGAAATTAACCCCTACCTTGTACTTTTACTTGGTTGAGGGTAGGTTAACCTCTTATATAATGGTGAAATAATTTTTATTAAATTATACAAGAATCATATACATTAATATGATATCATATATGATCTTATAATGTTTATTTGTTAATGATATTTTAGTAGCATCATCGTTTCAGGTGTTAAATGATTTGTTTTCCTTTATATGATTGGTTACGTAATCCATGTTTGTTATAGATAGGATGTGCTTGATTCATACACAGAATTATATTATGTTCATAAACATTATTTTTAATCATAAAATAAAAATTATTCTTGAATGATTATGATGGGGAATGAATGTCATCGCCTTCGTGGAGATGGTAATCTGTACGTACGCACAAGCGAAAAAAATCATTCGTTTGATATTAAAATCATATATAATTGGATGGTTTATCATATATAAAGAATAATTATCATGTTATATTTATAATTTACATAATTTATTCTCATTATTATACCCATCCAAATGATGAAATGTTTTAATAACAAACTACACCACCACATGGATACGGTAATCCGTACGTACACACGAATGGTGAATTTATCATTTATAGGATGGATAGAATAATGAATATACTTGTACCATTTTTATAATAACATAAAATTATATATAAGATACTTAAGTTATTATTTTATAATGGAAACAATAAAGAAAGAGGAAGTGGAAGAAGAAAATAACTTGAAAGAGGTGTGAAAATTTACCTCTTCTCTGGGTTCTTCCTTTTGATTTGATAAAAAGGGATCCTTAGGTTGGATTTCTGACTAAAGGAAGGACTCTAGAATTAAGGGATGATAGTTTAGAGGATATTTGGTCAGGTTTTGGCCGATCCAAAAGGATTTGAATGTGTGAATTTGAGAGAATGTGAGGTGCCCTTTTATAAGAGAGGTGAGGGTCTCTTTAGGAAACGCTTGAAATATTATTTTATAATAAAATAATTTTTGGTTTCTAATGGATCCAGAATGAATTATTTAAAGGATAAGGTAGGGATGGGTTGGAAACCTCTCAACCAATATGTTTTAGATAGGTTTAGGTCATCATATTAACCTTATCTTTTAGATTTAACTCTTAGTCAAATAGTTTGTCATTTACCATGTCTCTTTGTATTTTTATATTATATGGTTAATAAACATAATATAAACATCCAAGAGAACCTCAAGTGGTTCATTAATGACATATATAATATTATTTAATCTTTGTGGCCTAACCATAGATTTTTAAGAATATAATACCAATTAATAATATAATATTTGTTTTAAAAACTTTTTTATGTCAAATTTGACACTCTTTGGTATTTTGTTTTTGTTAAATTCATAACAGCATTATTACTTAAAAAAAATTCATTTAATCAACCCTAAAATGTCATATTAACCTATAAAATTAATTTAATTCATTAAAAGTCTCAAATTAGATTTATTTGGATATTTATATTATCAATTATTTTAATCTTTTATTAATAAGGTAATTACTACATCATCATTGTGTCTAAAAGTTATCAATAAAGTACCATTATGTAGGAAATATTTTTATCTTTATAATTAATATTTATAGTTTAATTTATCTTATGTATAACCCTATATTAAAAATTGTTTAGTTATTAAACATTGATTTTAACTCTTTTAATTATTCTTTAAATAAAATAATAATAAATGTGCTAATCTAATCCATGTGGACCTAAAGGATCATATTTTATTCCTAAGGTTGTTTTTGGTCAAATTACACTTATCCAATAGAATTAGAACATCTTTTAGGGTAATTATGATATCATTTTTACCCTTAATTACTCTATTTACTTTTAACCGTGGTAAATAAAAGTAAAAAATTACTATTCACCAAAAAATATTTTCATCTTATTGAACAACATTTTTCTTACTGATATCAACCATGTCTCTTAGATTATTGAAATTCCACTAACAGAATCTATAAAAATAAGTTTTATGTGAATTTTCAAATGCTCTTAGGAGGTGTGTAAAAGACGATAAAAAGTTCAATAAAAATTTTATATATCTAAACTTATTATAAAATGATTCTAATAAATTACATTGAACTTATATAGGTATTATGTATCTATTTTTACCTAAAATAAATTTAAATAAAAAAACTAATTATTTATATAAAAAGTTGGTTTTAACCAATAACGCAGTATTTTTTTCACTATTAATCAAAAATTGAATGTTTTCAGAAAAATACCAAAAATTCAGCCTAAGCTAATTTCGATTTTCTAAATCCAAAAATGAAGTCTATTTTGAAATATAAAATTTATAAAATTTTAAAAAGTGGGTATTACTATTCATAACGACTAGTTTGATTGGTCATGGTGTGTTAAAATCTTGAAGTTTCCTACAATGCAAGCTATTGCATTATTCAAAGGGAAACATACCATGGAAGTTTGGGGTGTTACATAATCATTATTAACTTCCACTTCTCCCATAGTTGGTTCTGATCAAGATTAACGTGTTCAAGATTATCTTGGTCTTGGTCAAGAGAAAAGACCAATGACGCCACCTCCTTTCCGAGCTCTGAAAAATGGCTTCATATGGAGCAAGTCTACTGGATGAGGCCATCACTTCCTTTGTCTAAGTAAACTTGATTTTTTAAAGCCCTATATTTATACTAATTATGTGATCACAGTTCAATAGCTATATTAGAATCGATCACAATTCATAACGGTATTTGAAAATCCATAAACATAAAACTAATGATGTTCACATTTTATATAACCACAATAAGACATATAATTAGATCAAGAGAAATTTCCATTAATGAAATTTTGGGTCGTTACATTTATACTGTATCAAAATAACCTAAAATCTAACTCACCACTTTAAAAACATATAAAAATCAACAGTATTCTTCTATATGGATTATATTTTTCTAAAATAATCACTTTATTAACCGTAATCACTCATATATTAAATTGTGTTGTAATTTGGGTCGGTTAAACCATATACATGAACAATGCTATATATTTATATCATGGGTAACTAAGGAATCATAAATAAACGAGATATTTGATAATAATAATTAAATATTTTTTCGGAAATTATAATTTTAATATCCTACTCATTATTAAGATACAACCCCTCATTCGTGAATATTACCAAAACAATCTAGTCACCAACATCATCATCATGAATAATAACTAATATATTTTTGAAATTTTATTAGAAAATTATAAATCATTATAAGACAAATATTGTATATCCTTTAATGTTATCAGAATGACGAACTTTGAATCTTTAAAAAATAATCAAAACTGCGATTATGAATCTAGTACTAAACAAAACAATAAAAGATAGAAACATCTGATGAAGAAAATAAAATATAACTAACTAACATATTTATAATAAATATTTATAAATGAATTTTATAAAAGGTAATAGGTACGAATAGGTTCATGAAATAGGTGACTAAGATAATAATTGTTGTTATACAAGCAGTTAGATCATTTTTTACTAATCTAGAATAAAATGTAAGGGTATTTGGTCTCAACTTAATATAATATAGACATGTATTTATACACAAAATTTAATTCAAATGTTGTGTATAATACTTTTCAGATATATAATATCATGAATTATATTAAATTATTCATATTTGGAGTTTAATTTTCATCCCTCTATATAACACCTTATGTCAGAAATTTCCCATAATTACATGATTTATAAAAGGGATTCAATTTATTTTATTCCAATGATATTTTAGGTTTAGTGTTTTATATAATTTGGAAAAACATTAAAAAAAGTGGGAACTTCTTCACTAAATACATTTTTTCTAAAAAAATAGGGCATTAATTTTATAATCCTATTTCATTAAAGACATTTTTTTATTTTAAGATGAGTAAAAAGTGGCATATTTGAACTTTCTATAATTACTACACGTCCTTATATCATATGAAAAAATATTAAAAATTCAGATGTAAAAAAATATCATTGTGGGATATAAAAATGAATGAATCTTATTAGTATATAAAAAAACCTAAAAACCTATGAAAGTGTTTACAATTTTCATAATAAAACTTTGAGAACATTAATAAAACATATACACATGATAAAACAAACCATTACTCAAATAAAACCTTTTAAACTAATTATAAACATAGAAAATAATAATGGAAAAAATGAGGTATATGATAACTGATGAAAACATTTCTTAGAAAAAATAATCCATTCACCTTTAAAAGTTTATTAACATTTCTGTCCTCGTGAAATAAAAATACTTCCATGAAAAACCATAGAAATAATTAAATTGGTATCTTGGAGAATCATATCCACAATCCAGGTTCACCATTATTTAATCTGTGTTAAAATAACTAAATCCCTATTAACCCCATAGGAGTAACCTACCATTTTATTTCCCTCATTTTTTTACATTTGAATACTATTTATTACCAAATTCATTAGAGAGATATATCCAGACCACTCATCATTAAGAGATATATTGGGATCACCCACCATAATATATTATTCTAAAGTACCATATCATGAACAAAAAAGTTTTAATCTTTAAATTTTCATTACAAAACCCTTGAAAAACTCTTTTTAACCCACAAGCATAAGCACATTCCATTTTCCTCTAAAACTGTAGATAAATATCCCTTTATTCTGAAAAAAATAATTAATTGAAATTTTCCTAGAAGAATGGGATTATGATTTTATTTAAAAAAACATGAAAAAATTATATAGGGATATTTGTTATGGCTAATGTCTATGGTGGTGGGAAAAGACATTCAAGCTGTATATGTTAAAAAAATTCCTTTTCACCTTGGTAAAAACTCCAAAGGAAATGTATAGTAAATATTTTAATAGATTACTTTTAATTTGTTTTAAATAAATTAAAAATTAGTTAAAAATTATATTTAAAAATATTTCATGTATAGACAAGAACATTTTTGGAACATTTTGAATAAATGAGCATGGGTGAGAAATATTTGAAAGGAATATTTTAAAATATGTTTTTAAAGAAAAATACACTACCTTAAGTGTCATCTATCTATGCATGTTCCCCAACACCAGAATAATAAAATTATATTACTTCTATAATTTATGAATATACATTATTATTTTCATTACATTATTTTTTTTTCTTTTATTTCATTTATTATTATAAATTATTAGTTACTAAAATGGTTAAGTTTACATTGTTTTTTTTGGATCGTTTGATTTACAACATCAAAATAACATTGGTCCATTGATCATGGTGAAAGGGGTAATTATTCCATAATTTATATAATATTAAAAATTTTATAATTATAATTTTTATACATTAAATATTATTTTATAACCATATATGTAACATAGTCATGAATAATTAAGAACCTCGTTTCATAGTGATGGTAGTCCGTACGTATGCATTAATGTCATTTTCATTTTTCTACTGCATAGAAAAGTAAACAAAGATAAAATTTTAAATTGGAATAAAAATAAATATTTCATAAATTTCATATATATTAATTATTTATGTACTTATAAGAATACATTTTAGGTGGTAAGGAAAAATAAATACATTACTTTGTGGAGGTAGTATTCCAAAGGTATGCACGAGCGACATTATAATTTTATAATGAATGGAATGGTAAGAAGTTAAGTAATATATATTTTTGAAAGAATAATAATAATATCATATATATCATATATATCATGTATATTTAGTTCATATATCATTTTAACTATCTATATAAGTTATTTATGAAAAACAAAATGTATCGCTTCTTGTATGTAGTACTCCACATACATGAATGAGTGACATTTTCATTTCTCATAGGATAGAATATGTGATGAAAGTGGATTTCTACATGAAAATAATAACATTTTAATATATATAATATATTTATGTTGTCATATAATCATATTTAAATAAGATTTTAAAGAGTTATAAGAATAAATAAACATGATAACACTTGTTTAAGAGTTATACCTTTTATTCTGGAAACATCCTTTAGATTACAAATTAAGCCTTATAGTATTAATAATTTAGCATGATAAATAAATATAATTTGTGGGTAGGTATTTTCGGAAGCTATTTGGGTAGGGGATTTTTGAGTGAAATTTATCATGTTGCATGAGGAAGAGATGGGAGGAGTTTTCTTTTTATAAGTGAGGGGAGTGACACTCTTGTAATTATTCAATGTTTTATAAGAATATAAATTTATAATAATGTAAATATGAAGCTAGGGGAATTATATTTTTAATATAAGGAGATATGGGTGAAAATAATATCATAATATAATATTTATGAATATATTTTTTGACCTCTTCTCTTATTTTTAACCTTAATTAACTCGTTTACCATTATCATGGTAACCAATTTTTATAACGATAACTATTCATTATGAACTAAATTGAAATTAAAATAATTTATAAATTTTATATTTTTTTATAAAAAATATTAAATCGATTTTTCTATATTACAATTTTACAAGTTTAGGAAATTAATTTTTATATAAGTGTCCAACACACAATGAAAAATAGTTTTAGAAAAAGGATTTTATTCATAAAATTGAACTTATAATAATATAAAATATAAATACGATTCCAATGGAAATAATTATATAATTTTTAATAAAAGTATTATTATTTTACATTAAAATAAAATCCAAATTATAATTAGTCTTTTAAATTAATTGTTTTTTATAAAAGAAATTACAGTTTTTCAGAAATCAGTATTTTTCTCTATTTACAAAAAAACAATATTTTCAGAAAAATACTAAAAAATAACCTTAAGATATGTTTTATATGATGATATAAGAAATTGATTTCTTTTTATAAAATTTAATTTCTAAAATAAATACATTTAACTTTAAATAAAATCTCATAATTCATGAAAAATTATTTATTGAGAAAATATAATTTATTTTTCGACTAAAAAAATGATTAAAATATATATAGTGAATATAACTCCATAAAATATAATAATGAATATAATTAAGTCATGAAATTTCTTTACTATTGAAATTTCATAGGTTTTCCCATTCATTCCCCATTAATAAATTATGTCTTTGTAATTTTATTCAGTACTTAAACATGTGAGGTTAATTTTCCCTCATATATTTATTTTGATTCACATGTTGATTATTTGATCATTTAGTTTTTACATTAAACTTTTACCAGATGAGTCACATTATTCTAAAAAACATGATCTTTATGATCTCAAATTTAAAATCCATTTTCCTCATAAGAAATATTATATTCCAACAGAAACACTACAAGGATTAAAACAAGAGATTCATTAGGTAAAAATGTACTTAACAAAGAAACATATAACACATCATGTAACTGAGATAAAATTATAGGTAAGGATTCTCATCATTAAACCAATCCCAATTTTCAATAATTTCATATGGACCAATATTCAATAGATTTAATTTTACTTTTCCTTTAAAGCATATATAACTTTCTTGAGGGGATACCTTAAGAAAAACATGATCTCCTACCTCAAATAAGATATCATTATTTGGATTATCTACATAAATTTTCTACCTGATCTAAGATTAACTCATATCTTTTTTAATCATATTTATCTACTCAACTATCTATTCTACCAATTTTGGTACCAAAAAATTTCATTCACTAACTTTGTCCTAACATGATGGATTTCGACGCCTCTTTCAATATAATGTCTCAAAAGGTCTTGTTTTTGTTTTGGAATTAAATCTTTTATTATAAGAGAATTATACTATTTAAATATGATGATCCCAAATTCCTTGATAACCTAATGAGAACTCATGAATCTTATATACCAAATTCTAATTTTTTCACTCTAAATTCTAATGAAATTGAGGATAAAGTTTTTTACTAAAATTTAATTCATTACTAAATCACATATGAAGTCCTTTCAAAACATTGAAGGAAAATATTAGATATTGATTAGATACAATAGATAAAGGATCCCATGTAATATAACTATTTCATTAATATAAATTATATAAAATTTATCCAAATATATAATATATAGAATAAGAATAAAAATTTGATATTTAGTCAAATGATCAACAATAACCCAAATATCATTATTATCTTGATATTTATTTGTTAATACCACCAATAAATCCATAGATATATTATCTAATTTCAATTTAGGCAATGGAAAAGGTTGAAGCATCCCATTCGATAGCTAAAATTTATATTTGACATGTTGAAAAGTAAAACATTTATGATAAATTCAAAAATATCATTCTTCATTCCACCCTCCAATAATTATCTCAATGTTCTCTATACATGTTAGTGCTTCTAGGTTGAATAGAAAATGGATATCTATGAGATTCACTAAACAGTTCCTTTATTAACTAGGAATAACATTCCACACACAACCTCTATCCAAATATTATAACAAATTCTTCGTCAATGTTAATTAGTGAATCCTACCCTTCGTAACTAATTCCACAATTTCTTATAAATCCAAATATTTTGTTTAATAATTCTTAATTATATAAAAAAATATGACTCCACTAACACCTAAAACAAAATAGATGGGGTTACTGCATAAGAAATTTCTAGGGTGAAATTTATCAAATCATTAACCAAATTATCATGTTCCATATGGAACATGTTTATTGGTACATTATATTTTTAAATCAAGGCATTTACAACCTTAATTACTTTACATAGATGATAGTGAAATGTGAAATAGTAATCCTTAATAAATTTTATAAATATTAACTAGATCATTTTCAACTCTTTTTGAGTTAATATATACATTATTAATTTATTTTAGGTATATATTTATCATTTTACCCAATATCAACGATTCCTACATTTTTTTAAAGAAGAAACCATTGATATAATCTCAGGATTAAATGTAGGGTGATTCTAATCCTGTAATTTTATTTTACACGAACCATATACAATTACCCAACCATATTGAATCCAGAAACAACAATGTCCCTTTATAGATGCATCAATTTAAATAAAAAATTCATACAATCTTAATGGATAAGAAAACATTAGAACATTAATCAATTTTTCTTCAATTTCTGAAAAAATTATAACATTCCCTTTTCAAGATGAATTTATCTCCTTTTTAAGTTAAATTTTTTAGTGGGATAGATAACCAAGTAATTTTTTCTATAAACTATTAATATTAAACCACTAAAACCATAAATATTTGAATCTTGGTTACACTAGTAGGTATTTTCCATTATTTCACTAATTTATTTTTTGTAGGATTAATATTTATGCCATATTTTGAAAAAATATTCCCATAGAATAAAATCTATTGTAAAAAACTTTACATTTACTAAATTTCTCATAAAACTTATCTTACTTTAAATCATGTAGAATAATACTTATATGTTTCTCATGTTCCTCCTAATTTTAAGCATAATACATAATTTCAAAAATGAAAACCCCCATTAATTTATCCAAATACTCATGGGTAACTCTGTTCATAATACCCATAGATACAAAGAGAGAATTTTCCAACCCAAATGGAATAACCAAAAACTCATAATGGACATACCTAGCATAGAAGATTTTCCTCAGAATGTCTTAATCCTTCACTTTTAGATGGTGATACCAAGACTTGCAATCAATCTTTAAAAAATATGGATCACCATAGATATGATTAAACAATTCATCAATATAAGTCAATGAATACTTGATCTTTAGAGTGATGTTATTGAGTTATCTATAATAAATGGAATGTTTCATGAAACTATTATTTTTTTTTAAAAAAAAAATGAATAAGAGCACCCTAAGGTGAAGTACTATGATGAATGAAATTTTTATCAAGAAACTCATGTAACTTACTTTTTAATTCAAAATGTTCTTCTAGAGCTAGAGGATAAGGGTGTGCTGAAATTGGAATAACATTAGCTACTATGAAAATAGTGAAATCAACCACATGATCGGGAATAACACCTAAAAAACATTAGAAAATAAATATAGATATTCATTTACTACTGGATCATCACTAATCAAATAATTACCATCATTTAAAAAATATTATTAAGATAACCTTCAATCCCATATTTTATCAGTTTCTTATCTTTTTTATATGCTATCAAAGGTATAAAATCATTCTTATATACAAACTGAAACTTATTTTGAAAAATAACTTCTTTATATCTTCAATATATCTTAGTATAATAAATTGAAAGCCAATCCATACCTATAATAATATCAAAATTTACAATAGGAAAGGAAAACGAGTTTGTATAAAAATTATTCCGTTCATGATAATAGGAATATTACTATAAATTATTATTTACTTAATACTACCCTATAATTTTTTAATAAAAGTTGTTACTTTTTTCATGAGATGGAAATTATACTCTACATGAATTTTTTACCATATATAAGTTATTACGTGGATCCTGAATCAAATAATACAGTGGTATAATATTAAAGAACAAGTCATGTTCTTGAAACCACTTCATTTTAGGGTCTTGAAACTTCTATAATAGTATAAAAATTATTTTCAACACATTTTTTATTATGATCTTGATGATTCCCACCTTGAGTAAGTAACTTTGGACTTGCGTTAGCCAAAAGACATATCTCACTACAACTAAAACATCTCACTATCGGCTGACTATTTTTTCCCTTATTTTTTAGATGAAAACTATTTTCCTTGTAGTTAAAATATAATATAATAAACTTACATCATTGGTAAAACATTAATGATTCTATAACACATTCTTTAAAATTCCTTTTATGACATTTGGAACATTTTTTGGTCTTACCTTCAGATTTCTTGTTGGCTGATTCTCCATCACTTTCCCAATTAATCACTTCTTACCCTTATTTTCATATACATATGTTTCATAAAACTCAATCTCAATAATCTTATCATAAATAATAACTTCTTTATAACATTTAAATTCATGATAGTTCAATTATCTTCATATTTTTTTAGACCTATGTAAAATCTATCAATTTTATTCTCATGGTTCAGAATGAAATTCAGTGTATACCTGGCCAATATTGTAAGATTTTCTTCAAAAGATGCCATTAAGGATCATTAATTTTGATTTAGCTCTAGAAAATTAATTTACATTTTATTTACAATAACATTATGAAAATATTTCACATGGAAAATATCATTAAAGATCATCCACTTCATGGAATAAATTTCATCATTTTCCTTAGTGTTATTAATCAGAGACCACCATTGACCAGTTTCAAATTTAAAATCATAAATATAAATATTTACCTTTTTATTTTACAAACATAAAAAAACTTGAAAAATCATTCCTAATTCATCTATCCATCCATTAGTTTTCATCAGGTCTGAGGAATCATTGAAAGCTGGAGGGTTATGTTTCATTAAATATTCAACTATAGATATATTCCACTATCTAGAATTTTTTAACTCTTTTTCATTAGTGCTAAAGTTAATATCTTGTGTCAAATGATTTAACAAAGATAAAAGTTTCTCTATTCAAAACACTCTATATTTTCAATTTAGAAGGTTATTATCCCCTTTTTTTCCTTCCTATATAAGATGTGTTATTTCCTCTATGAAAAACCATTTTTAACAGACATGACATAGATGATGAAAATTGGAAATAATTAAAATATATCTCATGATAACATAACAATAAATTATAATATTTTAAAAGTGTCTTTTAACATCAATCTAACCTATAAAGTTATCTAAAAATTTTCTATAATGCCAACTATAATTCCATGTATAACAAAAAAACCCATAACTACATAATTTATAGAAACATTTTCACTTAAATACATTCCCATGATCTTTTGGGGTTAATTGTTTGATAATTAGGAATAAAACATTACTTGGAGAAGCAGACTTGTCCAAAAAGTTTACATTTTTTCACAAAAATAGGGCTTTTAATTTTACTATCCTATTTCATTGAAGACACTTTTTATTCTTTTCAGATGAGTAAAAAGATGAAATTTTTACATTTATATAGTTCTTAAATATACTTATATCCCATGAAAAATATTTAAAAACACAGGATGAGAAAAACAAAGATTAATAAGGGATAGAAAACTAAAGGATACTAGGTATTCAAGTAAAAAACCTGGAAACCATTAAAAAGATTTAATATTTACAAAATAAAACTTTGATAAAATTAATAAACCTTGTCCACATAATAAAATAAACCATTTATCAATGAAAACCATTGACACCCATTAATATCATAATGAATTAAGAAGGAAATATTTATTATATGGGGACTCATGAAAAACTTCCTTATAAAAAAAAACCATTCACATTTAAAAGTATATAAACATTTCTTTCATCATAAAATTAAAATATTTATATAAAAATAAATATAAATAATAAAAAAGGTATCATGTAGAATCATATTAATAACCCATGTTCAGTCTTGTTTAACTCATGTCAGAATAACTAATCCCAATTAATATGATAGGAGTGACATACCAAGTTGTATTCCTTATTTTTTTCTTTTAAATTTTATTCATTACATAATTTATTAGAGATCTATATTGGGCTTATCCATCATCATCTATAATGTTTGAGTACCATATCATGACCAAATTATTTTTAATATTTCACTTTTCATCCTAAAACACTTGAAAACCCCATTTGAACCTATTAGAAAATTCATGATCAAATTTCACATGAAAATGAGTATAAGTATCCATTTTTTGAAAACTCTTAAATTGAAATATTTTGAGAATAATGGGAATAGGAGAATCTTTGAAAAAACACTAAAATAATATTTATAATGAATAATGGATATGATGGTTGGAAATGATAGTCAAGTAATACACATAAAACAATTCCTGATGGTAAAAAAAGTCAAAAGTATTTGTACATTAATTTTTTTTAAAATACTTCTTAAATATTTTTACAGAAATTAAAAGGTATTTTAAAACAAAAATTAAATCCACTTATTTTGAATCCTTAAATGATATTATATATGTAATACTTTTATGTTAAAACCAATATCTTCGTATCATATTCAATTATCATGCCTAATATCTTGTTTACTTTAGACTGATATTTCATTTCAAAATTTATAGATAAGTATTAATTTAACTTCTAAATTAGTTAACTATCCAGACATACCAACAACATATCATTCATGTACAAAAGTAATATTATAATTTAATTTGTACTGAACTCCCTCTAATAAAGACAATGATTGAATTTACTATATAGAAAACCCATTTCTCCCATTAAGGAATCAAACTTCTAGTTCCAATATCATGGTGCATGTTTCAAACCATAAATACTCCCTCTAATATTTCACACCAAGATCTAATTCGGATTGTTCATGAAACAAATAGGTTTATTCATATAAATTTCTTCCCAAAAATCTTCATGAATAAAATTTATATTCACATATATTTGTTCAATGTTCAAATTTTTGAAATCAATCAAACTTAAAATAGCTCAGATGGTGGTTTATTTTACTATTAGAGAGAATATATCTGATTGGTTGATTCCATCGTACTGAAAACCCTTCCCAACCATCCTAGATTTATATCTCTTTTTCCATAATCTTATTTTTTCAAAATGAATACACACTTATTCTCAAGTGATTTTTTACTAGGTGGTAATTCAATTATCTCCCAATTTTTATCCACTTTTAGGGAAGCCAACTTTTCCTATATTTCTAACTCCCACATTTTGAAATCTTCTACAGTAGTGACTTATTCTGGAATCTCTAGTTCTACAACATTTATTAGTTGAAAGAAAATCAAAATCATATCTATACACCTTTATTAGTTATCTGTTCCTTAATGTTACTCACACATTAACTTATGAATCTAACTTATTCAGAACTAAAACTTCTGGAACTTCCCCATCAATAAATCCTCTTTTTGAAACTTCTCCTTATGGAACTCTTGAGCGGGATTCCCCAGTTAGTGATCTTTCTGATATATCTTTCACTATTTATCCTTTTTAACTTTCAAAACATTCCTTTGAACTTATTATAGAATATGATTCCTGACATTAAAATTTTATAGACTTCAAAATTTCGGAATATATGATCTCTCAGAACAACTATTCAAATAATTTTAATTGAAGTTGAATTTTCATTCAATGATCCCATTCCGTTAAAGTTATGATCTTTCCAAAAGATCTTCTAATTAAAAAACCCATTTTTACTTTTGAAAATATTCTTATTTTCATAATCCCAAAGTTAAAAACCAATATCTTCATATTTATATCTTATTATTAAACATTCTCAAGAGTTATCATCAAGATTATCACTATATTTTTCATAAAAATTATTATATGATAAACTTTTAAAAACTCTACAATGAGCTACTTCCAGAACTTTTCCTGAATAGAAATCTTTCATTTGTGTCTTCTAAACTATTTTTGATAGACTTATATTTATTAAGTAAGTTTTTGTCACTCTTACTTCCACTGAAAACGTTTTAGGAATTTTGAAATATAGAAACATACATCGTGTTCTTCCCACAATAATTTTATTCATTCTATTAGCTGAACCATTAATTCCTGGTGTACTTAGAAGAGAATTTTCATGTTTGATTCCACTTTTCTTGTAGTAGTTTCAAAAACTCCTTCTAGAAATCTAACCACTATTTTATGATCTTAGGAATTTTAGGTTTCTTTCTATTTTCCTTTCCACAATATCTTTCCATTGAACAAAGCTTCCAAACACTTTAATTTTTTGTTTTATAAATTAAAATCATATTTTTTTATAATCATCAACAAAGTTAAAAAATTACCTACACTTTCTGTAATAAGGTACTTGTCACGTCCCGTCCTCGGGGCCCGTGTCGTGACTACCCCAAGCCCGCCTTCCATAGGCCAGGGGCTGGCGACTAGCACCAAGGCGTATGTCCCGGTAAAGGGAAGACATTGCCTTTGTAAAGTAAACAAGCACCACAGAGTAAGCAAGCGGAAAAGTAAACACTAAGTAAAAACTGGAACAAGCTGTGATGAAAGTAAAGGGGGCCGGAAATACAAGCCCAACTGTAAAGTACAACTGAATGGGGAAAAAAGCAACTGAAAGGAAAAGCCACAGCGTCGAGCCGTCCTCTGGAAGTTCCACCTGAAGGGTGAGTACAAAAAGCCTCCACTGCTCCTCGGGTCTAGCCGACCACTCTGAGTATGTCCTGCCCAGTGGTCCACCTCTAGGTACCGTCCTGCTCCGCAAGCCTCAACCACGATCAGCACTGTGCGTCGTCTGCAACCAACACAACGTAGTGCGGGCATAGCCCGTGCAGGGGTGAGTATAAGATACTCAGTAGGGACCCCGAGACCCCCGAAGGTCTCCCAGAATCCACAAAGGATAAAAAACAAAGGAAAAATACAATCACGAAGTAACATCCGACACGGCTTAGGTATATGCCCATACATATACCTAAGTCATCAATTCTCGCTCGGCTCCAACATCAGAGCTCAAGTACAACCCAGTCCACACAGGAAAGAAAAATGTAAATCCACACAGGATAGCACAACACAATCCACAAAGGAAAGCAAAACATAAATCCACACAGGATAGCACAACACAATCTACAAAGGAAAGAAAAACGTAAATCCACACAGGATAGCACAACACAATCCACAAAGGAAAGAAAAATGTAAATCCACACAGGATAAAACAACACAATCCACAAAGGAAAGAAAAACATAAATTCACACAGGATAGCACAACACAATCCACAAAGGAAATCAAACAGGGTTTCAGCTCACACAAGTATACTTCTTCGAATGACGATAGAGATGATCACTGATCCGTCTAAGTCGTCGGACCCACAAAGGATCGATAGGTACTAACCCCCGCAAAGACCCACACAGGACCTATAGGCGCTGGCCCACACAGGACCACTGAGCGCTGAACCACACAGGATCGGACCCACAAAGGATCGGTAGCACTGACCCACAAAGGATCGTTGAGTGTTGTAGTCGTCGTCGTCGAATCCACTGAGGATCTCTGCACAGTCGTCATCGTCACAGTAGTAGTCGTAGCCAGCTCTAGGGTTCCCGCACACAGCGAGCTCGTTCGGGAGGGTCCGCTCCACGAGCCGAGAGGCTGATACATCAACTGACACATAGTCCAGATTTGATGTATCCAAAACTTCCGTATCGTCAACAGGAACTCAACGTCGCAGACGACGCGTCAATCGGACGCCCGGTCTGAGAGTTATTCATTTTTTCGTCCGAGGGGCCCGGTTTGTTTTTAAGGAAAAACCAACCTGACCGTACTCCACCTGTGTCCAAACCTTGGGTGGAGTATGCCAAAAGATCAGTCTCAATTAGAGGAAAACAACAAAGTCGACGACACGTCAAACGGACATCCGAAACTCAAGATATGAGCGTTTCCGCTCCAAGGGCCCAGTTGGTTTCGTGTACGAACCAACCCGGCCGAACTCAAAGTATTCCAAAACCTTGAGTGTGATATACCGAAATGACTGTCTCGATCCAAGAATAGCATCGCCGCTAACGGTGCGTCGTTCGAAGGCCCGTAGCTCAAGTTATGAGCGAGAGGCCGAAAAGGTCCGGAAACGGGGGGTCTAGGCCCGGCCCGACCCGGCCCGACCCCCCCTGGGTCGGCCTGAACCGGGTCGACCGGACCCGGGTCCGCCCAGCCCGGCCCGGCCGGCCCGGCCAGGCTCGGCTCGGCCGAGCGGCCGAGCGAGGGGAAGCCGCGGGGGGCTTGCTGCCCCCGCATGAAGAAACGCCGCGACCCTGGGTGGGGCCACCTCACCAGCGGACGTGGCGGCCGGGCCGCGTCCCTCCTGCCGGTTCCGCGCGGCCGCGTCCCTCCTCCCGGTTCCACGCGGCCACGTCCCTCCTCCCGGTTCCGTGCGGCCGCGGAGGGTTTTGCCGGCGGCGCGCCAGGCCCCGCCGCCGCCTGGCGGCCGGCGGGAGCTTCCGCGGGCCACCGAACGCGCTCCGGTGGTCCGTTTTGCATGCGTTCTTCGCCAGTGGTCCTCCCGGGACTCGATCTTCACTACCAGGACCTCGAATCTCCCTTGCGGCCCCGTTTGTCATCGGCCACCGTTTCGCGCACCAAGAACGAAAAGGTGCGGTGGGTTCGGACTTGTTCGTTAGTCCGCACCCACTGCGTTAGCGGTCTTAAAGATATTCACCCAAAAATATTTAAACGAACGGGGATTTAATCACAAAGATTTAAAGAATCAAACCCCTACCTCTTCGAAGTCGTCGAACATGCGTTCTTCGCAGAATTGATCGCCGCGGGAGAAGAGGATCGTCGTGTCGCGGAAGGGCATCACGTCGTTGCGGTATACGACATTGCGTCGACGAACTCCAAGGATCAAGAACATACAGATTTAAATATGACAATTAAATCCATGTTTTTGTTATAAACCACAAATAATTAAAAGGTCCGCAATCTCTCACCTCAACGGATGATCGAATATTTGTCGCGGATGAAGGAACGTCGCAGAAGAACGTCGCAGGAGAAGAATCGTCGGCGTCGTGGTAGTTGGCATCGTGTTGTCGATCTTTGAGGGCTCAGCGTTCTTCGTCGCCTTTTGTTGAAGGTCGGAATTTTTCACGTTCTTCGTGTTCTTCGCAAAGGAGGTTGAAGGACTTAAGGTTCTGTCAAATCCTCTCAACGAACAACACACAAGAAGAAGAGTGTTGGTCTTATTTTATTAACATTCCAACAAACGAAAAAAAGATAAGTTAAGTAACGACCCATTAATTCATAGAATTAATTCAATGAATAAAACCACCCAATTAAATGTAGCATTTAATAGATTGAGAAACGCCCCAGTTGACTTTCAATTAATAGGGGTTTTCGCGGGTGCGTTTCTTAGCGGAAAAGAAACGGTGGGGCTCGTGCAAGCCCCACCTCACAAATATCCTACCAAGAGGGTAGGATATTTTGGGTTCCACCCTATCCACTTTAACTTAGCTTAACCAGCTTTAAGTGACTTTTAAGTGGCTTAAGTGAAATAAAAATAAAGTTGTCTCACCACATTAATTTATTTCTTAACTTAAAGCCCAAAAATTAAAAACCACACCCGAGCAAACGCAACTCCGGAAGAGGAGTTTCTAAGCAAGTACTGGTGCTGTGATTCCATCGGTGCCCTCAGAATTCGATTCCGGGCACCGGTTTAAAAGTTAGAAAAACCCTCTCGTTCGTTCACTGAACGTACCCGAGCCAAACTTTGAAAAACTGATTCCGGGCACACCGGGCCTCGGAATCATGTGCCGTCAGAAACTGCATTTATGTAAAATTCCAAAGAAAATTAAGAAAAAAATTTCCTTGAAATTTACAGGTCTTTACATCACTCCCACCTCAAGGATTTTCTTCCCCGTAAAGATACATCATAAACTAGGGAAACAAATGTGGGTACTGAGCACGCATCTGAGCCTCCCGCTCCCAAGTGATCTCCTGGAGGTTCCCGTTCTTCCATCTGATACGCACTAGAGGAATCGATCGTCCACGTAGGACCCACTCCTGTCGATCCTCGATCTCCACCAGGACCTCCGCAAAAGTCGCCCCATCATCAACGTCTAGCTCCCCATGGTCAATGATGTGTGTCGAGTCGTGCACGTATCTCCTCAGCTGAGATACGTGGAAGACGTCGTGCACCCGGTGCATCTGAGGTGGTAGAGCCAGGTGATAAGCTACCTCGCCAATCCTACTGAGGACCTGGAATGGTCCAATGAAGCATGGAGACAACTTTCCGCCTCAGCCAAATCTCTATAATCCACGTTGAGGTGAGACACACAAGAATACATGGTCGCCATCCTCGAACTCTAGTGGCCTCCGCGTCTTGTCAGCATAAGACTTTTGTCGGCTCTGAGCTATCCTCATCCGCTCCTAGATGACCTGGACCTTCTCTGTCGTGGCTCGGACCATCTCTGGTCCCACAAGTGCTGACTCCCCAGGGTCTGTCCAGCACAAAGGAGTTCTGCAAGGTCTGTCGTACAACGCCTCGTATGGTGCCATCCTGATGGTGGAGTGGTAGCTGTTGTTGTACGCAAATTCCACCAAGGGTAGTTGGTCCTCCCAACTGCGACCAAAGTCGAGGACACATGCGCGGAGTATGTCCTCAAGAGTCTGAATGGCCCTCTCCGTCTGACCATCCGTCTGAGGGTGAAAGGAGGTTCTTAGACGTAGCTGCGTCCCGAACGCCTCCTGCGACCCCTTCCAAAGCTAGGAAGTAAATCGAGCATCTCGATCGGAGACGATAGATGATGGCACACCGTGAAGACGTACAATCTCCTGAACGTAGAGACGCCCCAAGCTCTCCACTGAGTCCTGCTCTCTGATGGGTAAAAAGTGAGCCGACTTGGTGAGTCGGTCGACAATCACCCAGATGGAGTCGTGAACTATGGAAGTGCGTGGAAGTCCAGTCACAAAGTCCATAGATATCCCGTCCCACTTCCACTACGGGACCTCTAAGGGTTGTACCAAGACTGCTGGTACCTGATGCTCTGCCTTCACCTGCTGGCAGGTGAGGCATCGAGAAAAGAACTCTTCCACAACCTTCTTCATGCCTGGCCACCAGTGCTGTCGTCTGAGATTCTGGTACATCTTCGCCACTCCAGGATGTACCGCCAATGGAGAAGTGTGAAACTCTCTCAGCACCTCCTCTCGTAAAGAAACTGGTACTAAGGTACGTCCTCTGAAAAGGATGTCGTGCTCTGCTCCAAAGGATAAACCATCAAGTGCTTGTACTAAGGATATCTGTGCACGCCGCATCTCACATTCAGCGTCCCCACGTTGTGCCTCTCTGACTCGCTGCAGTAGTGAAGGAGTGACTGTGAGAGACTGAAGGAAGGTTGTTCCATCTCTATCCATGAAGGATATCTGCAAAGAGGCTAGCTTCTTTGTCGCCTCCTTGAGTAGCTGAATGCCCGTCCTCCTACTGAGAGCATCAGCTACTACGTTCCCCTTCCCATGAGTATAGACTATCTCAAAGTCATAGTCCTGGAGGTACTCGAACCATCGCCGCTGTCTCAAGTTCAGGTCCTTCTGAGAGAATATGTACCTGAGACTCTGATGGTCAGAAAAGACTGTAAAGCACTCGCCCATCAGATAGTGTCGCCATGTCTTCAGAGCGAAGACCACTACTGCTAACTCCAGGTCATGGGTAGAGTAGTTCTTCTCATGTGGCCTCAACTGACGTGATCCATAGGTTATCACTTCCCGCTCCTGCATCAGGACACATCCGAGTCCGGTCCCTGATGCATCACAGTAGACTACGTACCCTACTCCCTCCTCAGGCAACCTCAAGATAGGTGCGCTGGTCAATCTTTGTCTCAGCTCCTAGAAGCTCTGTTGACATCTGTCTGACCATACAAATGGTCTCCCCTTCTTCGTCAAATCTGAGAGTGGTTCCACAACTCTGGAGAAGTCTGGCACAAATCTCCGGTAGTATCCAGCTAGTCCTAAGAAACTCCGCACCTCCGTCACGCTCCTGGGCGGCTCCCAAGCTAGCACTGCCTCGATCTTCGCAGGATCCACTGAAACTCCCGCCTCAGAGATGATGTGCCCCAAGAAGTGGACCTCAAGTATCTAGAACTGGCATGTCGAGAGCTTTCCATAAAGCTGGTGCTCTCGGAGTGTGTCCAGTACAACTCGCAATTGGTAGGCGTGCTCCTCCTCAGTCGTCGAGTATATCAAAATGTCGTCGATGAAGACTACAACAAATCGATCGAGGTATGGATGAAAGATCCTGTTCATGAGGACCATGAACACTGCTGGAGCATTGGTTACGCCGAATGGCATAACCAAGATCTCATAGTGTCCATACTGACATCTGAAGGCCGTCTTCTGCACGTCCTCGTCCCGAACTCTGAGCTGATGATAGCCTGACCTGAGGTCTATCTTTGAGAACCACCGTGCTCCCTTGAGCTGATCGAAGAGGTCATAAATCCTCGGTAGAGGATACTTGTTCCTCACTATCACCTGGTTCAGGCGATGATAGTTGACACACAGTCGCAAGCTCCCGTCCTCCTTGGAGAACAATATTGGGGAAGCCCAGGGTGAAACACTGGGTCGGATGAATCCCTTTCCCTGAAAGTCCTCCAACTGTACCCGTAGCTCTCGAATCTCAGCGGGGGCCATCCGATATGCTGGAGTCGATATCAGGGATGTCCCGGGGTACAGGTCAATATAAAAGTCTACCTCTCTGCGATGAGGTAGCCCTGGAACGTCGTCGGGAAAGACGTCCGCATACTGATCCACAACTGCAGGAAAACTAGGACTCCGCACGTCAACTGCTCCTAGGATGAGGCTAGCCAACTAATGAGTGATGGGCTATCCTCTCCTCTGTGGAAGTCCATCCTATACTGCGAAGTCTCCCTTCTTGCCGGTGAAGGTGAACCTGCTCCCGTTGGTGCGTACACATCGCACCTTGCGCCTAATACAGTCAATCTGAGCATGAACTGTAGATAACCAATCCATGCCCAAGATGACGTCGTAAGGCCTCGATGCCGCTACAAGAAGATCCCAGCCGAAGCTCTCGCCTCTTAGAGTAAGCTCACACTACCGGCACCAGTGCGTAATCGTCGAGTCTGCTCCTGTAGGAGTCTCTAACCGTAAGGATCGAGCCAACGAATCTGTCACAATCTCCAAGATCCAAACAAGGGAAACAACTATGAAAGAGTGACTCGCTCCTGTGTCTATAATAACTGCAACAAGGGTGGAATAGACACAGATCGTACCTCAAATCATCTTGGGTGCGCCTTGGTCGTAGGCCTCCGCTGCCTGGAGCTGTGCCTGTCTCTACCCGCTAGCTCCCTGTGGTCGGGGTGGACCTCCTGGTGGTGTGGTGGTAGAGCCTCAAAGCGTCGCCCACCACCTGCTACTGGGCCAGCTCCTCTGCCTTATCCGCCTCCTCCCAGCGGACCGCCACGGTCGACCCTCTACCTCTGCCTGGGTGACCCCTCAACTGTCTTCTGCTCCTCGACACGATGGGTCGGGCAGTCACGAGCCATGTGGCCTTGCCCGCCGCATGTGTAACATTTCCTGCCTCTCGAAAGACTGGATCTGCGCTGTGTGCCCCGCACTGCTGATCCAGTGTCCTGAGGTCGTCTGCATGAGGGTCTGGTCTGCCTGGACCCCTGAGTCATCCGTCGACTGCCTGCTGCGGAAGACTCTGCTACGTGCCACCCCGTGGTAGGTCTCGCCGCTGGAGAAGTCTCAGCAAGAAATATCTAGATCAAAAGGTCTCGCTCCAGTACTTCTTCCTGAGTCGGAATGCTGAGGGAGATCAGCGATGCCCTGATCTCATGTCTCAATACCTGCTCAAAGGTCCGGGCCTGGAAGAATGGGTCCCGTACCATGTCTGTCGAGTAGCGAGAGAGATCGGTAAATCTCGCCGAGTACTGGGTGACCGTCAAGCTGCCCTGCCGCAACTGAAGAAGCTTCTGGATGCGCACCACACGGAGGGTGGCCGAGACGAACTCTGAGCGGAAGAGGCCCTCAAAGTCTATCCAGAGGGGTGATTCCTCAACATGAACCTAGAGCATCAAGCTCCACCATCGGCCCGCTGCTGCGTGCAGTAGGCTCGCTGCGAGGATCACCATGAGGTCTGCTGGTGTCCTCACTAGCCTGAAAACTCGTACTACTGCCTCCAGCCAGTCCTCGGCTACCTGGGGGTCCGTCGCCCCGCGAAACCTGGGCGGTCGCTGGCGCTGGAACTCATGCAGTGCACTGAGGCCACGTGCATCGTCAGCGGCTGGTGCTGGAAGCATCGGTGGCTCGGCGGGTAGAGGTACCGCCGGTGCCTCTGCTATCAAAGGGCCTTGTACCGTGGCCTCGTCGCTCGGAGGGCTGTCTTCACGTACAACTCTTGGAAACCTAGCTGGCTACCGTCGTGGGGCCATCTTGAAAAGAAACAGGTGCGCCGCGGTTAGAACAGTATACCTGGTGAGCTGATACAAGTAATCACAAAGAAAACCTGGAACACACATGCAATCAATGTTTTCGTGCATTAAGTCAGAAATCAGAAGTCAGGGTCCTGGTGTACGGATACGTCGACCGCCACACCAACACTAGACTCCCTGGACTGATAACCACACATAATACGCTCAACACTATTGCTTCACATAGAAGAAAGATCAGAGTCTGCGGTAGAACCGAACTCCTTTGATACCAATTTGTCACGACCCGTCCTCGGGGCCCGTGCCGTGACTACCCCAAGCCCGCCTTCCATAGGCCAGAGGCTGGCGACTAGCACCAAGGCGTAAATCCCGGTAAAGGGAAGACATTGCCTTTGTAAAGTAAATAAGCACCACAGAGTAAGAAAGTGGAAAAGTAAAAACTAATTAAAAACTGGAACGAGCTGTGCTGAAAGTAAAGGGGTCCAGAAATACAAGCCCAACTGTAAAGTACAACTGAAAGGGGAAAAACATCAACTGAAAGGAAAAGCTGCATCGTCGAGGCGTCCTCTGGAAGTCCCACCTGAAGGGTGAGTAAAGAAAGCCTCCACTGCTCCTCGGGTCTAGCCGACCGCTCCGAGTACATCCTTCCCAGTGGTCCACCTCCAGGTACCATCCTGCTCCGCAAGCGTCCACCACGATCAGCGTTGTGCAACGTCTGCAACCAACACAACGTAGTGCGGGCATAGCCCGTGCAGGGGTGAGTATAAGCTACTCATTAGGGACTCCGAGACCCCCGAAGGTCTCCCAGAATCCACAAAGGATAAACCACAAAGGAAAAATACAATCACGAAGTAACATCCGACACGGCTTAGGTATATGCCCATACATATACCTAAGTCATCAATTCTCGCTCGGCTCCAACATCTGAGCTCAAGTACAACCCATTCCACATAGGAAAGAAAAACGTAAATCCACACAGGATAGAACAACACAATCCACAAAGGAAAGAAAAATGTAAATCCACACAGGATAGCACAACAAAATCCATAAAGGAAAGAAAAACGTAAATCCACACAGGATAGCACAACACAATCCACAAAGGAAAGAAAAACGTAAATCCACACAGGATAAAACAACACAATCCACAAAGGAAAGAAAAACATAAATCCACACAGGATAAAACAACACAATCCACAAAGGAAAGCAAACAGGGTTTCAGCTCACACAGGTATACTTCTTCGAATGACGATAGAGATGATCACTGATCCATCTAAGTCGTCGGACCCACAAAGGATCGATAGGTACTAACCCCCGCAAAGACCCACACAGGATTGGGCCCACAGAGGACCTGTAGGCGCTGGCCCACACAGGACCGCTGAGCGCTGACCCACATAGGATCGGACCCACACATGATCGGTAGAGCTGACCCACAAAGGATCATTGAGTGTTGTAGTCGTCGCCGTCGAATCCAGTGAGGATCTCTGCACAGTCGTCATCGTCACAGTAGCAGTCGCAGCCAGCTCTAGGGTTTCCGCACACGGCGAGCTCATTCGGGAGGGTTCGCTCCACGAGCCAAGAGGCTGATACATCAACTGAAACATAGTCCAAAGTTGATGTATCCAAAAGTTCTGTATCGTCAACAGGAACTCAACGTCGTAGATGGTGCGTCAATCGGACACCCGGTCTGAGAGTTATTGGCTTTTTCGTCCCAGGGGCCCGGTTGGTTTTTAAGGCAAAACCAACCTAAATATACTCCACCTGCGTCCAAACCTCGGGCGGAGTATTCCAAAAGATTCTTCTCACTTAGAGGAAAACAACAAAGTCGACGACACGTCAAACGGACGTCCGAAACTCAAGATATGAGTGTTTCCCCTCCAAGGGCCCGGTTGGTTTCGTGTACGAACCAACCCAGACGAACTCAAAGTATTACGAAATCTTGAGTGTTATATACCGAAACGACCGTCTCGATCCAAGGATCGCATCCCCGCTGACGCTGCGTCGTTTGGAGGCCCGTACCTCAAGTTATGAGTGAAAGACCGAAAAGGTCCGGAAACGGGGGGTCTGGGCCCGGACCGACCCGGCCCGACCCCCCCCCCCCCCTAGGTCGGCCCAAACCGGGTCGACCTGACCCAGGTCCGCCCTGCCCGGCCCGACTTGGGCACGACCCGGCGCGGCTCGGCCGAGCGGCCGAGCGAGGGGAAGCCGCGGGGGGCTTGCTGCCCCCGTGTGAAGAAACGTCGCGGCACCGGGTGGGGCCGCCTCGCCAGCGGACGTAGCGGTCGGGCCGCATCCCTCCTCCCGGTTCCGCACGGCCGCGGAACCGGCTCGCCGCCACGGCTGAAGCCGCGGCGGGTTTTGCCGGCGGCCGGCAGGAGCTTCCGCGGGCCACCGGACGCGCTCCGGTGGTCCATTTTGCGTGCGGTCTTCACCAGTGGTCCTCCCGGGACTTGATCTTCACTGCCAGGCCCTCGAATCGCCCTTGCGGCCCCGTTTTTCATCGACCTCCATTTCGCGCACCAAGAACGAAAATGTTCAGTGGGTTCGGACTTGTTCGTTAGCCCGCACCCACCGCGTTAGCAGTCATAAAGATATTCACCCAAAAATATTTAAATGACTAGGGATTTAATCACAAAGATTTAAAGAATCAAACCCCTACCTCGTCGAAGTCGTCGACCGTGCATTCTTTGCGGAATTGATCGTCGCAGGAGAAGAGGATCGTCGCGTCACGGAAGGGCGTCGCGTCGTCGCGGTATACGGCGTCGCGTCGACGAACTTCGAGGATCAAGATCATACAGATTTAAATGTAACAATTAAATCCATGTTGTTGTTATAAACCAAAAAGAATTAAAAGGTCCGCAATCTCTCACCTCAACGGATGATCGAAGATTTGTCGCGGATGAAGGAACGTCCCAAAAGAACATCACAGGAGAAGAATCGTCGGCGTCGCGGTACTTGGCGTCGCGTCGTCGATATTTGAGGGCTCAACATTCTTCGTCGCCTTTCATCGAAGGCCGGCATTCTTCGCGTTCTTCGCGTTCTTCACATTCTTCGTGAAGGAGGTTGAAGGACTTAAGGTTCTACGAAATCCTCTCAATGAACAACACACAAGAAGAAGAGTGTTGGTATTATTTTATTAACATGCCAACAAACGAAAAAAAGATAAGTTAAGTAACGAACCATTAATTCATAGAATTAATTCAACAAATAAAACCGCCCAATTAAAAGGAGCATTTAATAGATTAAGAAACGCCCCAGCTGACTTTCAATTAATAGGGGTTTTCGCGGGTGCGTTACTTAGCCGAAAAGAAACGGTGGGGCTCGTGCGGGCCCCACCTCATAAATATCCAACCAAGAGGGTAGTATATTTTGGGTTCCACCCTATCCGCTTTAACTTAGCTTAAGCAGATTTAAGTTTATTTTAAGTGTCTTAAGTGAAATAAAAATAAATTTGTCGCACCACTTTATTTTATTTCTTAACTTAAAGCCCAAAAATTAAAAACCACACCCGAGAAAACGCAACTCCGGAAGAGGCGTTTCTAAGCAAGTACCGGCGCTGCGATTCCATCGGTGCCCTCAGAATTCGATTTCGGGCACCAGTTTAAAAGTTAGAAAAACCCGCTCATTCGTTCACTAAACGTACCCGAACCAAACTTCAAAAAAATGATTTCGGGCACACCGGGCCTCGGAATCAGGTTCCGTCAGAAACTGTGTTCTTGTAAAATTCCAAAGAAAATTAAGAAAAAAATTTCCTTGAAATTTACTGGTCTTTATAGTACTGGGGATGGTCCCTAACCATTTTCATAAATAAATTCTAAATTATTTTATTTTGGTGTCATTTTATAATGATTGAAGTACACCATTCATTAATTTTTCAGTATAAAACTCTCACAAATTATTAAGTATTCCTGATCCATGTTTAGTATTCCTCTATCTACTAAAATATCCATACTATGTTCATATAGGTACCCAAAATAGTTATTCTAAAGTATTGGACATCTAGAAGATGTCTTTTTGGTGAATCTGGCCCCCAATATCCTTTCAGTAATATATAAAGACCAATATTTTACACCTCTAGTTATGACAAGATAACCATGAGTTATATTCCAAAATCCTTTTATAATGTGAGTTTAAAAACCGAATTCATCCAACTAACCCACTGAAGTCAGGTTATTTCAAATTATTGTAACAGGTAAAACATATTTCAATATAGGATTTCATTCATCCTTTAAATAAAATTTGACTTATCTATTTATCACAATATTTGGAGACATATAAGAACCAATATGAACTTAAAAAATTTTTCTAGAAACATAATTTGATAACCACAATTTTTATTATGTGTAATGGAATAAAGCTCCAAAATAAAAAATAAAAAATTCCATCAGTATTGAAAATTTTTCAAGTAGATTTACAGTATCTTCCTTTTCCACAATCAACTCTCCTGAATAAGTTATTATGTATGTTTTATTTCTATCATGACAATATTTCTTGAGTTTATCTCTCTTTCTATAGTGCCAACATTAATGCCCTCTTCTAGATTAAATCCCTCTACTTATCCCACTTTATTTCCTCTTTATCTACATTTGATTATTTTGATGAGGTGAGTGATTCCTTCCTTCCATATTCAATACATAATCATTGGACAATTCACCATATTTCCCTTGAAGATTATCATTTAGTATCAAGTTCTACACATTTTTTCACCTCAAGTCATTCTTTACACTTTAACTACTCAAATTTATTACCATGTCTTCCCCATAATTTGGTAAAGATTATAAAAATAAAATCACCCAAAAATTATTAGAAAATTTTACTTTTATAGAATCCAGTAGACATCAGATTTAGTTGAAATCATTTAAAAAATTGGATTCATATCTTTATTTCAACAACCTCATGTTTAATAACATCAACATTAAGGAAAATTTGTTTAATGTTGTAGTTTTATCATATATATTAGTTAGTTCTTACATTAAATCAATTATGGATTTTCTTGTCCCAAATGTTTAAATCAACATTCTAGACTAAAGGCATTCATATCAAACCAATATCCTTATAATCCAGCTTTTTTCCATTCACCATTTTCTATTAATTTCAGTTTGAAACCCTTCAACGGATGCTCTAGATCATTCTGATTGAGATAATATTCTATCTAAATATTTAAGAAAATAAAAAAAATCATATAATTTTTCAATTTTTTGTCTTCTTCTAACACCATATTTCAAAAAAACAATGACTCCCACTAAAATTTGAAAGTCTTATGAGAAAAATAATGTTACTTGAATTGAGAAAACTCTTCAGAATCCTGATAAAATTCATTTTAATTCAACTTTTATAGAAACCCTTTTACCATATAGTCCTTCCAATAGTCCACAAAAAATTATTCTTTTTTGAATCACCATGAAGATTCTAATTCTAAAAGGAATTATCCAAACTTATTGTTCAAGAACATGGTAGATAAAAAGTTCACCCAAGTGACTGAACTATGTTGAACCTCAATTTTACCCCGATTCACTCCAATAGGTATAAATTCATGAAATTTAATGTAAAAGTAAGAAAATAAGTAAAACTTTTATTTTCATATAGTCTGGATTGATAGTTCTATATAAATAAGAGAAAAATTTAGTAATTCATTTCTATGGAAGAAATATTAAAACTTAGCGATAAATATAATACGAGTAATCACTTGGGGTTAAACACATCATCATAACTCAAGTCTCGACAACCCCCAAAACTTTATAGATAGATTAATCTAGTCATCTGATTTCACCAACCTATCAAAAGTGTGGGTGTTAATTTATTCCTTGGATCCAACTACTGATCTCCAATATCGATATTCAAAGTGACTTACCCTTCTTGTAAACTACAAATTCCTTTTCAAGATTGAAACACTCACAAAATTATTGAACTAGAATATAGAACCTATGGAACCAAACCACTTAAACTAGAGAACATTTGGATTAATCCCCTTCCGAAATATTATCCTTCTACAAAACTCATTATAAAATGATAAAGTAAAAAACCGCTACTGCTACCACAACTTCAATAAACAAAAGAACTTCCAGAACAACTCTTTCATGTATTATACTTCTGACCAACTGTAGTATGATTCAAATTCCCAATAAAAACATCCCATAATTTTCAATGAGTGAGAAGAAAATTTTTGTTACCTTCATCTAGTTTATATTCACTTTTTTCTCCTTTAAAACCACCTTAACAAGCATTAAAAAAAATTGAAATAGATTTAAATCGTCTTCTATCTATTCATAAGGGTCTATAATCTATCATTATTGTGACTATTAGAGTTTTGGATTGAAAAAATTGGGAATGTAGTATAAATATTTAGGTTCTACTTTGTTGGGATTGCATTTAGGTGGCTAGAATTGGTATGAGTTCGTAGTGGATTTGTAGTGGTGTAGTGAGTTGGGATTAGTTTGTTATGGATGGTCTTGGTCTTATGTAAATATATGGATTCATGGGTTAAACTTTTGTGGTATGTGGACATGGGCAGAAGTTAGGAGATTTGGGATGACTTTATTAGATGGGATTGGATTTAAGGAATAAATGAGAAATTAGGAATCAGTGAGGAATGGGTTAGGTGTTAATATATTTAAGGGAAACTTGGATGGTGTATAATTTTGGCTGAGAAGGATGGTTAAACTCACCATATAATAATATATCATCCTACACCACCTATTTGACATGAACATGAGAATATACTAAACATCCTTATGTATTAATTATAGCATCATACTCTATAGGTATGATCTAGGTCTATGGAGTGGTATACTATCATCAATGAAACCCTAGAAAAATCATATTGATAGAATTTCTGAAATAAAATACCAAATTTCATCTAGGAAAAATTATAAAACCCAGTTACTTCCATCTTATGTTACAGTGAAAATATCCCATAATTCCCACAATAAATCCAGATTAATTTAGTCTTATATCTTAACCACTTTTAGTTTTTAGTGCATTAATAAAGAACACATCTGTCCTTTAATAAAAATTATTTTGGAAAACACCTAGACTAGATTTAACCCTATTAATGGTTCATATCCTCATAATAAATAGTGGAATGAGCCTAGAAGGTAGTAAAAATATAAAAAAATTTAATGAAATATTTTGGTTAAAACCTTAAGGTAGCTGAAACCTCAAATAAGACACCCTCAAAAGTAAAACTTTCCAAGATTCAAAAAATGAATGTATGTACTCTATCTGGTAGTGAATTCAATGAAGGAAAAAATAAATGTGACCCTATTGAGTGTAAACTGATATCACCCATTGGATTATATAATGAGTAGGAGAAAGAAAATATTATTGTATGAGGTACTCCTCTTATCACCGACTAGTTTTAAGATGTAACCGCAAAAGTGTTTATATATTATTCCTTTAAGGACTATGTTAGAAATTAATCTATCTCAATAAGTGGTATTAGATCCATGGGTATCCTAGGTGTGATGTGTGTGTCCCCAAACCAATTTAACAATAATAATAATGGCTCAATTTAAAAATGTGTATCTGTGGTGGTTCCTAATGTCAAAATTTTGGATAATAAAAGTGGCCATGTGGCTTGTCCTAGTGATGGAAGAAAAAATGGTGGTACATATGTCAGGTGATTTTGATTGTATTGATTTTCATTTAATTAGATCCCTGGATGTGTTTCCTTTTGTTTGAGGGGTTTTTTGGTGTAAACCCAAATCCCACATTGGTTTCTACAGGGAGTGGTGGATAAAATATAAGATTTCTTAAGTTAATTCTGTAATCACCAATTGGGTTTAAGATAGAACCCCAGAAGAGCTTTTATGTAGGGTCAAGAAGGATTGGGTTAGTAAGAAATATCCCCCCAAAAATCCAATACGGGAAGTGGTTTCTCCCATTGATAGTATTTTACAAACTTATTCATATGCAACAGAAGTGTAAAACTTGGACTAACCACCTCCTATAAATCCTGAGTAGTGGATTGAAGATCCATTAGTGGAAACGAAATAGCAGTAATATTAACCACCATTATAGCATAGATTGGGTTTCCTTTGAGCCATAGTAATGAATACCCAATACAAAAAGTCCAAATCTCTATATTTATAAAACCCCATTAAATACCTTGAAATGATCCCCCATATTTGATCAAGATCCCAAATATAGTGGTAGAACACCATGATTCCCCTAAGTCACTAGAATATATCCCTAAAACCCTATTTTTTCAATGTACGACTAGGGAAACACATAAAATCAAATAAAACCCCATAAAAAAATATCTTCCACAAAAATTTCACCAAATTCAATGTGTAAAAAATAAATATAAAATTTATTATCGTATTTTAAAATCATAACTCAACTAATTCAGTTACATTAAATATATTGAAAAAATATGTCTTTGAGTTCCAAAAATATATGAATTTTTAGAGTATATTTTTTAGTATCTTATGTATGCTATCTGTAAAAAGGATACACTTCTAGTACATCAAAAAAATTTATTTCTAGATTATATATAAACACATGAATTTATGCAATGTAAATGAAAAATGTGTGTTAGTGTGAACTATAAAATTGCATGTGTATTTATGATTCATAAAAAAAGAAATTTCAATAATAAATTAAAAAACAATAGTGATCATTCATAATTCTAGATAATTATCCAATAAATTAAAATAAAATAAAAGATCTATTCAATTATTCACCAATAAAATCTATGTATAAAAAATAATTGGTTTTACCTATAATTTTTGAAAAGATAATTGTGGTTGTTTTCTACAAAAATAAAATTATTTAAAAAAATCATATCATCATAATGTTTTTTTAATAAATTGGGCTGAATACTAATATATTGGACTAATGATATAACATTGGTACTAGTAGTAATCATTTTTTCAAATTAAAGAGGGAGTCAAGGGTCATAATATATCTCGTCTTTTTCTTAGGTGGTGTCTCAATGGGGTCATGTCATGGTGAATGGTTTTGTTAGAGTCTAATAATTAATATAAAATCAATCATAAGTGATTAAAAACATTGTCTGAGGATGTATATTAAAGATAATATGAAACTATTCAACCAAATATAAATGATGAAATACTATAAATCCATTGAAATTTATTCCAAAGATCCACTACATCAAATCCCCACACTACTCCCCCCATTGGCTTTATCCTCCAACTATGGGGGTAAACTTTCTACTCATTATTGATGATATTTAACATGATGAGTATTAAAAACTATGTTTAGCACTAGGGAAATCCCAAAAATCCTTTGGGATAGGTAATACAACGGGTTAGGGTAAAGCATCCATCCATATCCACCCTTATACCTCCTCATCATGATGCCACATACCCCCTCTTCTTTCTACTCCAAGAAAAAGGAATGATGAATAATATGTAGCATAATTAAGGTTATATTTTCTCTTCAGGATCATTTCTAATTAATTTCCTATTATGTTAAAGTCATTTCCTCCCATTTTACTTTTATTTCATTTCCTTGGAACCACTCCAATATGGGTATTCATCTTCTTACCCTTTCATAGTTTAAAATTTTCTACATTAACGGTGGATTTAACCAAGTTATGGTTGTACCAATTTCATAATATTCAGAATTTGTCTCCTTAATAAAGATATTAACTTCAATTATTTTAAGTTAAAAACCCTTAAATATGAAAAATATCACTAAATTAGATGAATAAATATTTCTGAATTGGAGTAATTCATACTACATAATTATTATTTTGATTTCCTATATATAATGAGACTAATACAATTTAGCTTCTACCCCATTGAATCTACTAGTTATTCCTACCTTCCCCCTTTGCTGTATAGATGAGGTAATTTCAAACCCACTCCTATGTTTTTCTCAACCTCTACCTTGTAATTTATCATAAGTTTTATCATTTTTTACAATTAGTATTTATATGAAATTCCTAGTTCTCTCTTTATCTTATGTTTTATGTTTGAATGATGAAATTGATTTATTTTTGTTTTTTGGTGTCTTAAATTTCATGTCTTTCCATGGGAAAATATTTTTCAAGGATCAGACCCTATATATTGCCCCTCAATATTGTTTGAACTCAACTTGGGGATACCTAGAGGTTCATGGTGTTGCGATTATTTCTATTTATATCAATGATTTTCATGGTGACGAATTTCTATGATAGAGATTCACAATTCTAGTGGATTTGGAACTCGATAATTTGCATCATGGGGAAGGAAGGATGTGAATGACATGATGGGATGAGTGAAAATATATAGGCGGTATTTTTTTTAAATATATATATATTTTTTAATTTTTCATATTTTGGGTTTTAATTGGGGATTTTTTTGTCTCATTCAAAATGAATTTATATTAAACTACAATAAATTTATTTTAATCTAGTTTTATCGAGTAGTTAAGAGAGAAAACTTAAAATCTTATAAATAAAATTGTAAATGGGTTCAAATCCCATAGAAAATAGTGATTAATTTTATTTGAAACCTTTTTCATATTCTCATTAGGGTTCCTCACCCCTCCCACCCCACCCCACCAGATTCCCTCTCCCTAAAAGGGGTATGATTGCTGCTTTCCTATGGTGACATTCGGTGTGGTGATGAGTCCATGATATGATTATCCATGGGGTAAGTCCAGTAATCCTCTAGGCTTGGGAAACCAGTGGGGAAGGGGAAATCATCTACCCATATCCTCCATTCTACCTCAATAATGTGATACCACCTACCACATCTCCTCCATACTCCTATAAAATGGAATGAAAAATAGTAAGTAATATTATCCATGTTTTACTTCCTCTAATAGTTCATTTCGGATTCCCTACCTTTTCTATTAGAGTTAATTTTCCCTTTGTGATTCTATTTTATTTCCTTTACATCCCTATAATATGGGTATTTAAATTCCACCACTTTCCTAGCTACTAAGTTTTTGATTTAATGGTGGATTTAATCATATTATGATTTTATATATTCTATAATTTTCAGAGAAAAATTTTCCTTAATGAAGATATCATTTTAAAGGATTCTAAGGCAAATAACCTCAAATCTAAATTCTCTTTCCAAATTTAAATAATACCTATTTATAAATTTGAATAATACATGTTGTATCATTATTATTTTAGTTTCTTATATATGATAGGACTTTGGAAATTCAATTTCTATCTCATCACCTACACTGGTTATGCCTCTATGACAATTGTGATCCCTATTTGAGATAATTTTAAAAACCAATCCCATGTTGTCTTTCACTATACCTTGAAATTTATCATAATTGTTGTTATATTTTTATAATGATTATTTATATGAATTTTTTAGTTATATTTGTATTGTGATTTTTATTTATGAAGGTCTACATTGGCATATTTTGTGTGTGTGGTATTTTTGTAATCGTGTTTTTTTTGGGAAATGATATTTCTAGGGTTTTCCCTATCCAATTGTCCTCAATAATTTTTGACCTCAACTTGGTGATACCTAGAAGCACATGGTGTTGCACTTCATGCTAATAATGCTGATGTTTTTTATATCGAGGAGTTATTAAAATAGATATTCACGTTTCTGGTAGAGTTCGTGATGGTTGACATGCACATTAGAGAAGGAAGCCTTGAAATGGCGTGATGGGATGTGTGGGGGTATCTAGGTGGAATAATTTTTAAAATAATGAAAAAATAAAAAAATTAAATTATTGTTTTTTAAAAGGGGATTTTTTTGTTATCTCATTAAAAATTAATTTAAATTAAAATATCATAAATTTATTTTAAGTTGGTTTGACTAACTAGTTAAGGGGAAATATTAAGATCTTTGGAATACAATTTTACGTGGGTTCAAACCCCACATCAAGTAGTGAGTGACTCAATTTTTTGAAACTTTTTTATACAATCATTAGGGTTCCTTACCCCACCCAACATCCCACTATATTATCCCCCCCCCCTCTATGGGGGTATTCTTGTGTCTCTCCCTTGGTGATGTTCAACATGGTAAGGATTCAACACTATGATTTTCATTGATGAAATCACAGAAATCCACTCAGATAGTGAAACCGTTGGGGAAGGGGAAAGTATCCACCTATCTCCCCCTTCTACCTCCTCATTATAATGACCCTTGAATGAAGCATGAAAATACAATATAACCAACTCCTATGTTATTGAATTTGAGATTATGAACTGATACAATCAATTAATACATCGCATGTCATTAATCCTAATGGATAAGCATATCATATGTCCCATACCAAGATAGATATAAAATATCTTGGTGTGGCTGCACACCCACATAGTCTATCTCAATCGAAGGCCATGATTTCATAATCGTCATATGGGAGGAAAAATATCATTTTGGTTAAGATATAATTGATGACATCATCAACAACATACCCAACTAGACACATATTAGTTAAGTCAACATGTATAATTTTATAAATAGGTCCTCAGATTATGAATGTTCTCATACTTGGTACCTCACAAGCTCAAGTAGTGGGGACTCAAATACGATCCACACACCCCTAGTATACCGAATACATATGTATGACACTTCATGTTGTATATGTAGTTGGTCATCCACCACACAGAAAGAACCCAATTATTTTTACTATTCTTCATGGTCATATTTTGTATCTATATATAAGAATCCTACAAATTCTAACATTAAAATTTCATCATAACCTATAAAACTCCATGGAGAACATTTGTTAAGGATATACTCTAAGTCATACTTTGAGAGGTAAATTATAATTTTACTTTAATAAATATATATCTATATGTTCATTTATGTATCCAATAAGAAATAATGGTAAAATGGAGGTTTCCATTAAATTTAACACATTTTAATATTCTTAAACTCTTTATGAATATTTAAAAAACCCAACATAAACACTGGTTTAACATATCATATATGATAAACCGCTATATCAACTATATGTTTGCTACACTTTTTGGATTTTGTTAACACATTACATCATACTACATCACTGTCACATCTCTATGTGACCATCTAATAAAAAACACCCACAAACTAATTAGTGAGAAACTTCTATAAAGAAATCTATTTTGAATAATGGTTATATTTAGTAATAATATTCATAACTATTCAACTTTTTGAACATATTCAAACTTCATAACTTTAAAAAATCAAATTTTATGATGAAAAATTTTATTTTATAGTTATAATTATTTATATGTTAATCATAGTCATCCTTAGAATCCTATTCCATTATAATTTTTCATAAAATAATTTAACTACTTAAATTATTGTTAATAGTTCCTCCAAAACTCTTTTAGTATAATGTGAAAACCACATTTTCATAGTAACTAATTTTACTCTTTACATTTATCTTTACCTCCAAACCTTAAACTCTTTGAGGATATAAATTTTAATTACCATTTCATTTTGACCGGTATTATCCTTCAAGAAATATTTTCTTTTAATATTCTTGATAACTAAAGGGAACACTTTATGTTTTTTTCTATATCATCACATATCCAAAAATATTTTAGGATATTGAATGAAAAACACTTAAATCGTAAAATAGTATAATCCTTTAGGAAATACTATATACACTTTTAAATGGTAACTAAATGTAGCACTTTACATTTTTCTTTATCATCACATATCCTAAACATTTTATCATATTAAGTGGAAAAAACTTTAGCTTTAGACTAGTTTTATCATGTATTTATTAATTTTGAACTTCTCTATGTCTAAATATACTCCCAAAATCCTTTTAGACACTATGTTATTTTCAGAAAATATTGTTAAGATACACAAAGCCCTTTTTATTAAGAAATGACTTTTAATTATTTTTAGTAGGAATATGTAACAGATAAGTTAATATTTCTATATCAAGTATGTTATTCTATTTTTTTGGAACATTTTTTGTATTTAAATAAGTTTTTATTAAAATATTACACTAATGGGTGGTGGGAACACATTACCATATAATTTAAAAAATATTTGAATAAAAACTTTTTTCCTGGATAAAAATATTTTATCCATATCTTCTTCTCAAAACCTACTATATAAATTAATGAATCCTAAACCATGTGTATACACATAATCACAACACTTTATTATCAAACAAAATCCATTATCACATAATATAAATGAGATAAATATACACATATTTTACATAGACTCAATTTTTAATCAAATTTTCTTTTTCACTCAAATGTAGCATCTCTTTGCACTATGAAAATAAACTACAATATCAAAAAATTGTTCCTTATATTTTTAACTCCTTTTATATTTAAAACACATGAAACATACACATTATATATCATGTACCCTTAAAAATTGAGGAATTATTTCCTATAACATCCATTCATGACATAAAAATTCCATAGAGTTTCAAAAATTCCTTCACATATATCTTACACAACCCAATCATATGATAATTTTTTCTAAATTTGATAAATTTTCATAAATAAATAATATTTCATAATAATTTTTATATATTACCAGTCTTAGTAGAAAATTAATTTAATATTATCCTTATCAAGGATTGATAATAAAGTTTATCATTATGATGATGATGATGATTATGATATTATCTATAACATGATATTTTATTATATTATTTCCATGTTTTATAACCATATAATAAGGACCTTTATTAAATGGGTTCCCATTGAAATGATGACCCATTTTAAAAACAAAAAATTTCTATTTGCAATCCAAGATCAATGATTCACTATGAATTAAACCAGTTATCATGTAAATAATCCATAACTACATATAGTTGAAAAAATATCAATCACATAATATATGACTCTTGGATATTTGAGTGGAAAACCCTTTGTTTGATCCATTATAAAGATATACTCAACTCTATTCCTCTTGTATCCTAACCACTAGGGCTTCCCAGCTAGTGTAAATAAAAGAAAAATCCAATAATAATTCAAAAAATTACAATCAATGGATACTCATTCTATAATAAAAAAATACCACAAATATAATCCAAAATTCAATTATGACATGTCTTCCTTACACATTATAATCAAGGGTTATTCATCATGGGGCCGAAAATACCTGGTGTGATGATTGTGGTCCTGATAAGTTCCACATGGCAAGGAATCCCACACTTAGTATTTGACAAGAATTTTAATATTGAAATATTATCTCATGTTATTCCCTTTTATATGTGCATGATTCTTGTAATTTAGTTTTGAATCATATTCCCACCACTAAACTAATATTTTCAAAACATATTGATACGTAACTATTTAAAAAACCCACATGTTTGTGTTACTCACCCAAAATAGAAAGTAAAACATATTCATATATATCTAGATGCATCATATGTATAATATAATGACCCAATATTGATGTACATGGAAATTATATTTCTTTTTTTGGAATAATTAATTCATTAAACAAATATATGCTAAAGACAATATTAGTTTAGTGTCTTTGGAAACTTGGAACATAATCTTCTAACTTGGTGAAAGATCTTCAAAATCTTCCATAAAGATCTTCTCCTTTTATTTTTCTACCTAAAACCTTTCTTTATATCATGTGGAAAATAAAACATAAAAAGGGTTATCTCAAATTCTCAGTAAGTTTAAACATGGAGAACATAAAAAAACCAAAAACATAAAAATGTAAAAACTTGAACATAAAGTTTAAATATCAAAATCACGAATAATGAAATAATCTTGGTAGTACATAAAGCATAGATAATAAAGGAACATTAACCATGATAATATATCATTGTCATAAAACATATAATTATGGAAAACAAATAAGCACATAATATTATATGCATTTTATCCAAGGCATTTCTTCCAATAACATTATAGTGGAAAAAGTCTATTACTGAACCCGATTTACTTGCCATTCTAATCCTGTATTATTGAACGAGATATACTCATCTTTCCATCCTTGTATTACTGAACTATATTTAATTTACATTCCATTCATGTCTATATCATGTGATATAAATCATTAACCAGTGAATTGGAGGGAGGTATTGGTCCCACTCATATCATAATGAAATCATTATTTTATTTTCCACAAAAACATAAACCATTCATTATTGTGTTGGAGTTGGTGGCCTAGAACCAACTACTCTGTAATTTATGATAAACTTGTATTCATGTATTTGAATATTAATAAATACCTTATCACATCTTGATTGTTCTTCTGTGTGACAATGAATGCGATAATTTCCTAAGTATAGTCATTACACAAAAGGGTCATAGCGGATCCCATGTTATGATGAGAACTTGAAAGTTCCATAACATTATTCCGGAATATATGTTCTATGATTAGATGATGTTATTTTTGGAAAACAAATAATACAATCCATTAAGGTTTAGGATTGACAAATCTTTGAGGCACCTTCTCATGGTATTCTCCCTTGGTAGTATCCAGGATGATATTATGAGAACAAGACCCATAGTAGGAAATCCACATTTCCTAGTGTCATTAGATGCTCCTATCTATGGACGTGTTTATTGGTCCTTATACTTTAATATTATTATTAATGGGTATTAAAACTCGTTCACTTAGATTTATTAATGTAAAAAGTGATGAAACATTTTTCGCAGTGAGGTAGGATATGTTGGGTGCATCACGAGTAATACCGCTTCAATTACTAATGCGAGAAAGGATTTGTCCCTTCTAGTCCATAACAAAATTAGATATATCAGTCCCTTTGATTTGATTGATATAGCCTAAATAAATCCACGTCCATGGTAAGGAACGAGAGAGTTCAATTTTGGAAAGTCAAAGAAATAATAATCGGGCACATTTGTTAATGGCATTAGCATGAAACCCGCTTGATTCGAGATATCAAGACAAAGGGATTACATTACATGATAAGTGTTCGTAGGAGGTGAAATGTCATTGCAGTGTTAACATCTTTCTCCATGGGTGGCTTGGAATGTTTCTAGATGCTAACCTTGGAGTTCAGGTAGGCTCCACCTAATTCCATTGAGGAAGAGGCCAAAAGGGTCACACACTTAGTGTGTCCAAGTATCTGAGTTAAATATTCATCTAACAAGTTGAATAAAGATTATTCCCGATTTTAGTTTAATAACTATTTAAGGATTCTTGATCGCATTTATTTCAACACTAGTTATTAGAGAGAATATATTGTGGATAAAATAATATATTTATTAGAAAGTATGGTAGTGATATTTATTTAAGAAATAAATATTCATTATTCAAGGTCTAATTAATGTGGTGGAGGAAATAAAGAAAATATAAAAACAAAAATACCCACCATGTATATTAATATACTTGACGTGTAGTTTTTATGGGTATTTTTGAGAAATAATATTATTTATTTAATTAAATAATATTAGGTGTAATTCACTGGGCGCATGTCAAGTGAAAATAATAGTCAACTGTTATTATTAGACATGGGGTCTTACTAAGAATAAAATAAAATGAATAAATTCTTTTAGGTAATTAATTCATTTTATTATTCTAAGTAATAAAATTCCAATTACATTATTCTCATTTACTTAGCCATTAATTGTGGTTGTGATCAAAATATTTGGAGAAATATCTCAATCTAAGAGATAATTTCTTTCCTATAAGAACACTCTCAAGTTATAAAAGAGATCCTCCTCCACCAGATCAAGGAGAGCACTTTTGAATAGGCTCTCAAGGCTATCAAAGGCGGAAATTGCAAGCGAAGCCTCTACCATGATAGAAACCATAGATCTCTTAAGAGATTTCTAGAGATATGTGGATCATGTGTGGATCACCTCTAGAGGAATCCTACACTTGGATTCTATGACACAATCAAGAATCACATTATATCATGACTAGAAACATCAATGGAGAAAGAATTATATCAAGGTAATTATTGTATTTTAATTAAATTAATTATAACCAACATATGATGATCCTATCTATGGTTCTGCAAATCCCGTATTTTCTTTTGTTATTCATTCTATTATGAAGATCCGACATTTTATCATTGTGATAGATCTCAGATTGATCTTTTTTAATGACAAAATTAAAGTTGGGTACACCCTTCCACATGTTTATGATGCGCCCAGAACATACAAGTGGTATTAGAGCGGTCATATCATTGATTATAATTATTTCGTTTTTCATTAATGATTTACACATTTAATAATATAGTTGTTTCAATTATGGTTAATTGTTCTACAAATATGAATCTTTAGATCTGTTCCTCCTCTTTCGTTTCTCATTCACCTTAAATAGATCATATCTTTTTTCAATTTTGATTAAAATAAAATAGAGTATCTCATCCATAGGTGCCAAATGTTCTTGGCCGTACAACACTCGAACATAAAACGTGTATTATGTAGTACACACCATGTAGTCAAGGTTAAATGCATCATGCTGGTCCACCAAACCAAGCCATTCCATTGCCGTTTATCTAAGTATTTATGACTCTGTGTGTTGACCAAGAATAAGTGGCACAAGTTTTCTAGATTACACACTGTGTGGTCCATTGGACAAACCATGTAGTCCCCTCAGGTTAGTGCTGACCCATGTACCCCACACACAACTTTCCCGGATGGAGACCGTGTAATGCGTATACTACACATAATGAAGACCACTGGACATGCCGTGTTCATTAAAAATTTCCGAAGTACATTTACACGCCGTATCCCCAGGAATATACTTCGGAAGGATGGTGAATGATAGTACATGCCTTGTAGTTGGAACTACACATCATGTACTCATCCAAATTACAAATATTTAGTAAAATTTATTATTATGTTATAAAAACACTTAAGATGTGTACCATAGTGTGGGTGTAAGGTTCAGTAACAACACATGATAGTTGTTTTATATATATGTGTTTAATTTAACATCTACATAATGTTCATTTCTACCCATTGGGTAGTTATAAAAAGGAATTCATCATGTTTCTTCCAAGGTACAAGTTACATACAAAGATAATTTTAAATTAATATATTTTTTTAAAATTACGATGGATGGTAATCTCAAGGAAATTCAGAAAAAGGGTTTAAGATAAAAGGACTGATTAATTAAAGATAATTAATTGATTCGAGCATGATTTATATTAAAAAAATTATTAAACAATTAAATTATATTTTTATTTATGCATGAATATCATTTCTTATATACATGATCATGATCTAGACTAAGACCTTTAAACGTGGATTGTTAATTTTAATTAATTTATTTAAATTAATTTTTTTGGCCTTCGAGCCTTCTCCTCATTAATATATAGGGCTTGCATTCCCAAGGTCTCTTTTATGTAGAAACCCCTTTTACCCCTCACCTGTGTGTCCGATAAAATCATATATAATGGATAGAGCTCCCAAGTTTGTTGAGGTGGCTCAAGCTTGGAGCCAAGGTGAAAAAAATCCAAGGAGATACAAAGATGGATAAGTGGAAAGCTGGAAACACAAACCCAAAAGGTTCATGGTGTTTCTCCCCTTGGTACTGGGTGAGTTTGTCAACCTCTAGATAAAATAACTAATAAAACAAACTCATGATCATACCATTTAAATTATTTCTATCAGTTTCTTGGTTTATTTATTGTGGGTGTGTTTTCACAATCACACAATTAATAAATTAAACAATTATGCAATATAGAACTAAAATAAGGATGGCTTATGCGTAAATATTATCATATACATGGTTAATTAATTAAGTATATCCCACTTAATATTAACTAGCATGTAATAAAATATAATAAAATGGAAATTATGTATAAAGATAAAATCCATCAAAGAAATATTATGTTTTTATAACCTTCTATAATCTTGGTAAGAAGCAAACCATAGTTCAAAGTGCTTGAAGAACCCTAGTTGGAGTTCTTTCAATTATCAGGGAATTATAATTCAAGGTTTTGGGTTGACTACCACAGCCGGACTTGGTGTGTCCGAGAAGCAAAGTTTGAGGAAATCCAAATTAAAAGGATTTTAGGATTGGGGAGGCCACTCAGCGGATCAAGGAATTGTGAGTTAATGTAGTTGGAATTTGGAATGACTACCTAAAAACACTTCAAGTTACTTAAAAACACTAGTTGGGAGAATTTGAAGGGAAATAGGGATCCTTGGAACTAAAATATCTAAGAAACATAATATTCCAACTTCAGTGATGACGGATATTGGATTTCAATGAAGTAGTGAGAGACTAAAAAGTATTAATTTGTTTATTTGTCTCATTTTTATCATGATAAAGTACTAAATATTTTCACATATTAATTTGTAAAAACTAAAAGAAAAATTACTTCAAACATATCATTATGAACCTTACTCAAGAAGTAAAACATTTTCATCGGCCCTAATTTCCAGGAGTGAAAGAGGTGTTTACGAGTCATCCTTCACCATGAGAGGAAATTGTATGTGCTGGAGGATCCTATTCCAGTTACACCAAGAAAAGAGTCCAGTGATGAGGAAATATCTCTCTATATGAAACATATGAATCATTCCACATATGTCCAATTTTTCATGCTATAATCCATGTCTAATGATCTCTGGAAGCAACATGAAAACATGGATTCATATAGCGTGATGTCTCACCTTAAGGATATCTATCAAGAAAAGGAGAGATGTGAGAGATATAAGATATCGAATGCTTTGTTCACAACTAGTATTGGAGAGTGTTCACCAACTGGACCTCATGTAGTCAATCTTATTGGCTACATTGAACACTTGAAAATCTTAGGGATTAAGTTCTCAGATAAGTTGCATACATAACTCATCCAATCATCACTGGCCAAGACCTTTTCTAGCTTTGTTATCAACTACAACATGAGAAACAATGAGAAGAGTCTATCAGAACTTCTGACCTTAATTCTCCAGGTTGATAAGGACATGGGGAATGAAAAACCCACAGTTCTTATGGTGAATAAGAAAAGGAAGGAAAAGTAAAAGGTTCCAAGGATTTATAAATGGTATGAATCCCCTAAAAAATGTCCCTCTAAGAAGGGGAAGATACAACGTAGGGAAAGGGATGGGAGGTGGTGTGTTTTTCATGTGGAAATCTATGCCATTAGAAGATGAACTGCACCTAGAAGCTCAGGGAAGCTAAAGGTGCATTCGTTATTGAGTGTAATCTTTCCATTTCTACACATTGGGTATTAGATACATCTTGTGGTGATCAAATCCATTTTAAAATTTATGTGCCTAGTGTTACCATGATCAAAATTTATATAACTATTTTTATGTCCCTAGTGTTACCATGAACAAAATTTATGTATCATGTTTGGATATGAATGGATTTATTTTCATGTTGGGAAATAAGGGTTGTTTATTTTATAATAACAACATATTTTATGGTATGAAACATTTAAATAATGGGTTGTATGTATTAAATTAGGAAAACTAAGTATTGGAAATTGATAACAAAACAAACACACATGAATCATACAACACCCAGTCGTGGTATCACTGTCTTGGTCATGTAAATGAGAAGCACTTGACAAATCTCTACCAAGATGCTTATTTAGACTCTACTGAGCTAAAAACACTTGATAGATGTCACGCTTGTTTACATGGTAAAATGACCAAGACGAATTTTGGTGGATAGGGTGAAAGGTCCACAATGCTTCTAGGATTGGTGCACACAGATGTGTGTGGACCATTTCCAGTAGAATCTATAAGTGGATATTCTTACTTCATTACTTTTACAGATGATTTGAGTAGATATGGATATATTTACTTAATGATGTATAAGTCAGAGTCCTTAGAGAAATTTAAGGAATTCAATAATGAAGTAGAGAATTGGTTTTGTAAGAAGATAAAGAATCTATTATTGGATCGTGATGGAGAATATCTTAACCAATATTTCAACAACCATTTCTGGGAGTCTAGGATTCGATCTCAAATCACACCTCCTAATGAACCATAGTTTAATGGTGTTAGTGAAAAGAGGAACCACACCTTGTTCGACATGGTGGGGTTGATGATGATTCATGTATATCATCCATTATCCTTTTGGAGATATGCATTACAAAATGAAACATACACATTAAACCGAGTACCAAATAAGATAGAAAATGGAATTCTCTCTGAAAAATGTAATGGAAAGAAACCCATTTTGTTGCATAAACATGTATAGGGATGTGAGGAATTTGTTAAGGCCTTCTCAGGAAACAAACTACCACCTCGGGGCATGAGGTGTATCTTTATAGGATATCCCATGGAAACGAAAGTATATTACATATATAACCCTTCAGAAAATAAAGTTATTGTCACCAGATAAGCCATCTTTCTTGATAGGGATCACATCCTCAAAAGGATAGTGGGAGCAAGATTGACTTCGATGAAGTTGATACTCAAGATACACATGAGTTGGTACAAGAAAAAGTTCCATAGGTCTGCGTGGAAGAGGTTCCAGAAACACATGTACTATATAGGATCTCAAGAGAGGTATGGGAACAAGAGAGATTTGGTATCCTAGTCACCAAGGATGGTGAGTCATTATTACTAGAAAATGATGAACCTCTCTCCTACAAGGAAGCAATAGAGAGATTATAAGCTGTAAGGTGACTAGAATATAGGAATTATGAGATGGATTCCATGTATCAGAACCAAGTTTGGGTTCTAGTTGATGAGCCAGTTGATGTAAAAACTATTGTATGTAAATGGGTATTCAAGAGAAATATAGATATGGAAGTTCAAGTTATCACCTATAAAGAAAGGCTAGTGGCTAAAGGATTTAGACAACATCAAGGAATTGACTATGATGAAACCTTCTCACCAGTTTCCATGCTTAAATCCATAAGAATCATACTTACCATAGTAGCATACCATGACTAAGAGATTTGGAAAATAGATGTCAAAAACATTATTACTTAATGGGAACCTTCATGGAGATGTCTATATGACACAACCAAAAGGGTTTGTGACAACAAGTGAATACAAATGGGTTTGAATGATTCAGAAATACATTTATGGATTAAATAAATAATCCAAGTCATGGAAAATTTGATTTGATGAACCCATAAAGAAATTTGGATTCATTAAGAATAAATGTGAGCCATGTGTTTATAAGCAGTTTAATGGGAATGCGTTCTTCATCCTAGTAATATTTTTTGATGACATATTACTCATTAGGAACAATATAATAGTCTTACAGTTTGTTAAGTACTGCTTGAACAAGTGTTTCTCTATGAAGGACTTAGGTGAAGCAGCCTACATTTTAGGGATCAAGATCGTTTTTGATAGATCCAAGAGGATTCTTGGAATAAGTCCGGGTACATACATTGACCGGATACTAAAGAGATTTAGTATGGAATAATTCAAAATGGTATTGGTTATAGTGTCACATGTCCTACATATTTATAAAATAATGTGTCCTCAAACACAACATGAGAAAGATAGGATGAGTAAGATCCCATACACTTCGGCTATAGGATCCATCATGTATGACATGTTACATACCAGGCATGATGTTTCTAATTCACTAATAATGGTAGGCATATAACAAGAATATATAGGAGAATATCATTGGACTAATGTTAAGACAATCCTTAAGTATTTGAGAAGAACTAAGAATATGTTCCTAGTGTATGGATAAGACAAGGAGCTTTTCATTAGAGGGTTTGTTGGTGCAAGTTTTTAGAAAGATCAGAATGATCTGAAGTCGCAATCAGGATATGTTTTCTGTCTCAATGGAGAATCTGTGAGCTGTAAGAGTTCAAATAATCCAATTGTCATCAATTATATAGTGGATTCCTAATATATAGTGACTTATGATGAAGCTAAAGAAGCTATCTGGATTTGAAACTTTGTACAGGAGCTTGATGTGGTGCCTAGCAGTAAAGATCATATCACATTGTATTGTGATAATAATGTGGTGGTGGAACTTGAAAAATAACCATGGTCGCATCAACAAATAAATCACATTCTTCAAAATTTTCACCTCTTGAGGGATTTCTATCAAGGGGGGAAGTTGCAGTGAGAAGAGTGTCCACAAAAGAGAACATGTTGGACCCCACGACTAAAGACATATCTTAACAGAAGCATGAATATCAAGTTAGAGCTAATAGGTTAAAGGCTATTAGAAGTTGGATCTAGTCCAAGTGGTAGTATGTTGGAGTTGGTGGACTAGAACCAACAACTTTTTACTTTATAATAAACTTGTGTTAATGGATTTGAATATTAATAAATACCTTATCACATCGTGATAGTTCTTATGCATAAAAATGTATGTGATAATGTCCTAAGGATATCTATTGCACTAAAGGGTCATAGTGGATCCCTGTTATGATGAGAACCTGGAATTACCATAACACTATTTTTGAATATGTGTTCTATGACTAGATGATGTTATTTGAGTGACAAAAATAATACAGGCCATTAGGGGTGAGGACTCATAAAACTTTGAGGTGCCTTCTCATTGTGTGAAACCTTGGTAGTATCAAGGAGGATATTATGAGAAAAAGACCCGCCAATATGAAATCTATATTTCATAGTGTCATTGGATGTTCCTATATATGGATGTGTGTATTGGTCCTTATAATTTTATATTATTATTAATGGTTATAACAACTCACACACTTAGATGTATTGATGAAAACTGTAATGACGCATTGTTCGCAGTGAGGAAGGATTTGTTGGGTGCGCCATGAGTAATACTGAATTAATAGATAATGAAAGAAAGGATTTTTCCCTTCTTTTCCATAAAAAAGTAGACATCTCAGTACCTTTGATGGAATTTATATAGCCTTAATAAATCCATGGCCATGGTGAGAAATGGGTGAGTTTAATTATGGGAAGTCAGAGAAAGAATAATTGAGCACATGGGTTGATGGCACTAGCATGTAACTCACATGATTTGAGATATAAAGACAAATGGATTACATTACATGATAAGCGTTCATAGGAGGTGACACTTCATTATGATGTTAACTTCTTTATTTATGTGTGCCTTGACATGTTTCTAGATTTTAACCTGGGAATTTAAGCAGGCTCTTCCAAATTCCACTCAGTGAAAGGCCGAGAGGGTCACACACTAAGTGTGTCCATGTATCTCGGTTAAATATTTATTTAACAAGATGAAAAAATATTATTCCCAATTGTGGTTTAACAAGTTTTCAAGGATTCATGATCACATTTATTTCGATAGTAGTTATTCAAGAGAATATATTGTTGGAGAAATAATATATTTATTAGTTAGTAATGCTGTGATATTTATTTAAGAAATAAATAGTCATTATTTAATGTTTAATAAATGTGGTGGAGGAAATAAATAAAATAGGAAAACAAAAATACAAGCCATATATTTAAATACACATGTTGTATAGTTTTTCTGGGTATTTGTTAGAAATAATATTAATTAATTAATTAAATAATATTAGGTGTAATTCTCTTTGCGCATATCAAGTGATAATAATAGTCAACTGTTATTATTTGAAATGGGTTCTTACTAAGAATTAATTGAAATGAATAAATTTTTTCAGGTAATTAATTCATTTTATTATTCTATGTAATAAAATCCAAATTAAATTATTCTCATTAACCTATCCATTATTTGTGGTTATGCACAAAATATTTGGATAAATCTCTCAATCTAAGAGATAATTCATTTCCTCCGAGAACACTTTCAAGTTACGAGAGAGATCCTCCTCCACCAGATCAAGGGGTGAGCTTTGGAATTGACTCTCAAGGCGGTCGAAGGTGGACATCGCTAGTGAAGTCTATTCCATGCTAGGACCTGGAGATCCCTTCAGTGATGTCCAAAGATACATAGAAAGCATGTGGATCACCACTAGAGGAATCCTAAACTTTTATTCTATGACTCAATATTGGATCGCACTGGATCGTGACCCAAAACATCAACAGAGAGAGAATTCCATCATGGTAATTATTGTCTTTTAATTAAATTAATTATAACCAACATATTATAATCCTATCTATGGTTTTCGGACTCCCCTATTTTATTCCATTCTTCATTTTATTTCAAATATCCAGAATTTTATCTTCATGAAGGATCTTGGATTGATTGTTGTTAATGGAAAAATTAAAGTTGGGTACACCCTTCCATGCGCTTCCGCTACGCCTGGAAATTACACATATCATAACCCAAGGAAGAAAAAATGGGTTTCTTAAACATTATTCCATAATTATACATATAAAATAAATTGATTTCATAAAAATAATTCCATCATAAACATAATCAAATCAAATTAATAAAATGGATAAAAACATAACCCTATGTCATCTTATATGGAAATTAATTTTGATAAAATATGTGAAATTAATTCATGAGGAAAATATCCTTTCTTCTTCATAAACGTTTTCTTTTATAAAAATGCCATGAAATTTTAAAATAAAATAATTTAATTGAAAATACACTTGAAATATTGTAATTTAATCTTCATGGAAACAAGGCATTATGAAATCGTAGGAATCCATTCAGGCTGCATAAGTGAAAAAAACATTCTCCTTCTACTTTTGCTGGAGAAGTCAAAAAGGACCTCGTATGGTAGAAGAAAGAAATATTACTACCAAACCATGTCGTAAAAGTAAAAAATCAGTAAAAATTAATTTATACATACATATAATAATATTAAACATTTTATTAAAACATTTTTAGAAAACATGGACATGAATGATAAATATACCCCCAGTAAATACATACATATAAAAATTATCAGATAAAAATGAGATTGTAAAATTATCTCTTACCTTATGTCTGGTATTATTCGTATGCATCTGAACCTTCTGTATAATGTTTTAAATAATGTTATTGACTTATTACAAACTTAAAATAATTTTTATGATATCATATATGATTATATTATCATCTATTTATCAGTAATATTTCATTGTCACTCGTTATTTGGATATTAACTAGTTTATGTTCTTATGCATATTTTGTCTGATAAGTTTATGTTACACTTATTTGGTTATAGTTATATAATTTAAAAAATTATGTTATTATAATATAAATCATATTTATTCAATCTATTCTTGTATATAATATTGGTTTACTCACTAGTACAAAAACCTTTTTTTACGTCGGTTTTTTTTCTTTTTAATGTCGGGTTTTAAGCGACGTTATTGCGAGTGACGTTAAAAATGTGATTTTTACGTCGGTTATTTAATAACCGACATAAAAAATGGGAAAATATAGTATTTAATGTTGGTTTTTAAAAAACTGACGTGAAATACATTCTGGGAAATAGCGATAAGAAGCCATTTTTTACGTCGGTTTTTGACAAAACTGCCGTTATAAGTCATTTTTCCGTCGGTTATTTAATAACCGACGTTTACTATCTTGTAGAAAATTTTCTAAGCTTTCATTTGACAGGTCATAGAGCTCAAACAGATTTACGGATCAAAAGTTATGACCATCAGAAGTTTGATATTGTTTTCGAGGAAAGATTGAATGAGCCAACCGTAACTTTATATTAGAAGGAATTTTTGAATCCGTAGGGGGATTTGCAGTTTTATCATGATATAAAGAATCATCCATCATTATAATAAATTAATAATCATTAAATGGTATATCAATTAAGAAAAATACTCATATAAAATATAAATCATGGGAAAATAATTACAAATACCTTGATGAGGTGGCGAAAATAAGAAATTGTTGATTCACGTTGAAGATAAAAAAATTTGATTCGGTGTAACGATGATGGTTGAATGAAATGATCATAAAATGGTATATCAATTAAGAAAACAAGTCATAAAAACCATAAATCACGGATGTATGATTAAATATACCTTGACGAGATCGCGAAAAGAAGAAATAATTGATTCACGTTCGAGAGAAAAAGAGTCGATTTGGGGGAATGATAATGGTTGAAATAAACGATCTTCAAATTAAGATGGTTGTATAATGGAAACATATAATTGAGGTTCTATGAGAAAACACGGTATTAAAAATTTTAGGCGACAATTCAAAATTTCGATGTCGCGATGTACAAAAATTGAAATTTCACATTCGCGGGATATTAGAAATATCATTCACGTCGGTTTTATGATAACCGACGTGAAAATATATTAAAAATTTCACTTATTTTTCACGTCGGTTATTATAAAACCGATGTGAAAAATCAATCTTCATCACTCTTTCACGTCGGTTATTAAATAACCGACGTGAAAAATCTATTTTCATGACTTTTTCACGTCAGTTATTTAATAACTGACGTGAAAAAAGTTTACAAAAATGTACTTCATTTTCCAAGCTTTAATTTGATATGTCACAGAGCTCAAATAGAGTTACGGATTAAAAGTTATGGCCTTTAGAAGTTGGACATCCTTAAGACATCGTTTAGAGATGATCAACTTCTGAAGGGCATAACTTTTAATCCGTAACTTCGTTTGGGCTCCGTGAACTATCAAATTAAATCTTGCGAAATGAACTACATTTTTGTAAACATTTTTCACGTTGGTTATGAAATAACATACTTGAAAAGGTCACGAAAATATATTTTTCACGTCGGTTATTTAATAACCGACGTGAAAAATAAGTGAAAATTTTAATATTTTTTTTCTGGAAAAGGATTTTTCACGTCGGTTATTTAATAACCAACATGAAAAAAGTTTACAAAAATTTAATTCATTTTCCAAGATTTAACTTGACAGGTCACGAAGCTCAAACAGAGTTTCGGATTAAAAGTTATGGCCTTTAGAAGTTGGACATTCTTAAGACATCGTTTAGAGATGATCAACTTCTGAAGGCCATAACTTTTAATCCATAACTCCGTTTGAGCTTCATGACCTATCAAATTAAAGCTTGAGAAATGAAATACATTTTTGTAATCATTTTTCATGTAGGTTATTAAATAAAAGACGTGATAAATAAGTGAAACTTTTAATATATTTTCCTGGAAAAGGATTTTTCACGTCGGTTATTTAATAACCGACATGAAAAATCAGATAAAATGGTTTTTTAATGTCGGTTATTATATAACCGACATGAAAAATCAGCGAAAATTTATTTTAACATCAGTTATATAATAACCGACGTGAAAAATTGATTTTTAGATATTTTCACGTCGGTTCTAAAAAACCGACGTGAAAAATGGTGACGTAAAAAAGGTTTTGTACTAGTGACTGAAGATCATGTAGAATGAATCACATCGCATCCTGGAGACGGTAGGGTGCATGTACGCACGAGAGACAATATCATTCACATAATGTTTAAATGGTATATAATTGGATGGTATATTAATTATATAGAATAATTATCTTGTTATATTCACTATTTACATCCATTATACTCATCATTATACCCATACAAATTAATTATTGTTAAATAAAAAATTACAGCACGACATGGAGATGGTAAGTCGTACGTATTCACGCATGATGATATTGTTATTCGTAGGATGGATAAAAGGCAGTACAAGTTTTTCCCATAATTATAATAACATATCATAATCTATAATATACTATATTTATTACTTTATTATGTGAACAACATAATAATAGGAAGAAGGATAAGAAAATAATTTTGGAAGAGGTGATAAAACAATAACCTCTTTTTCGAGTATTTTCTTTTGATTTGCACAAAAGATCTCCCTAGGATGACTTTATGACCCAATTGTGGTCTCTAGGAGGAAGGGATGGATTTTGGGAGCTTATTTTATCAGAATTTGGATAATCTAAGGGGCTTGAGATGTGTGAGTAAGTGGGTAGGGTTGGTGGAATTTTATAAGAGGGAGGAGGGTCACTTTAGGAAATTTTTGAAATATAATTTTATTACAAAATGATTTTCAAATTAGAATAGTTATAAAGTGATAAATTTAGAGGATACGATAATTATGAGTTGAAATACTCTAAAAAAATAGGATTTATACATGTTTAAGTCACAAAAATAACTTTATAATTTAGCATTAACCCTTAGTTAAATAATTTACCTCTTACCATGTCTTCTTGTATTTTCATACTATATGGTTAATATAGTTATTATAAAATTACAAGAGAAACTAAAGTGGATGATTAATGAAATTTTTAACATTATATAAGTAATTTGATTGAATAATATATTTTTTGGACTGTTATATCATTTAATAAAATAGTATTTGTTATAAAAACTTATTTATGTCAATTTTGACACTATTTAGAAATTGATTTTTTTAAAGTCAAAAAAACTTGATTCCTTCAAATATAATCATTAAATAAAATATAATATGTCATATTAATCCATAAAATTCAGTTATGGTGTCAAAATTTTCAAATTAAATTTATTTTAATCTTTATAATATCATTTATTTGAATATTTCATTAATAAGGTAATCATTACATCATTATTGTGTGATAAATAAATAAATTTATTTATTGTCTAAAAATTATAAATAAACTACCATGATGTAGGAAATATTTTTATCTATATAATGACTATTTTCATTCTAATATATCATTTATATTAACCAAAATAAAATTGTTTTAGTTATGAGATACATGTTTCTGTTATATTTCCCTTTTCTTTAAATTAAAAATTATAAAAAGGTCATTATCACACCCAAGTGGATCCATGGGGTCCAAAAATCGACCCAAGGATGATCATGGTCGGCCATATCTCATCCAATAGTATTATGACATGTGTTAGGGTAGTTTTATATTATTATAATATTATTTTTTACCCTTATTTACCTGATTTACCCTTTAACCATGGTACATAAAAATAATTACTCAAGTTACTATTCATAATGTTTAAAAATAAAAGGTACCTATTTAAAAAAATTGGACATTATGATTCCAAATATATAATCCATTTTTCAAAATTTAAAACACATAAGTTTCAATAATTAATTTAAAATTAATTCCTATTGTCACAACCAGAAAGTAGGTTTTTAAGAAGTAAAAACTATCGAAAGATTGACATGTGTTTATGTAAAATTTAAATGTGAAATTACTTCCAATGACCAAAATTGGATTAAATTATAAAAAAATAATCCAATTAAACTTTAAAACCAATTAAAAATATAATATATCTATATAAATAATTTAGATGAAAAGAAAATTTTGAATTAAAATGCAGTATTTTTCACTATTCATTAAAATATGAATTTCATCAAAAAAATACCAAAATTTCAACCAAGGTTTATTTTCATGTCCTGATTCTAGATAAGAAGTTTATTATTTCAAATAAAACATAAAAAATTATCAAAAAACTATATTTAAAAAAGGTTTTCCAAAAAAAATTGGTAAACTGTATTTTTAATAAAAATACATCTTTTATACGAAAAATAGAATGTGTTCTTGTATCATATCTAGAAAACATATAATATGAATTTAGAACAATATATTGAATATATTAAATATATATTTCTATTCTAAAATATATAAAGAGTGATTTTATTATTTTTATAGACTCACTTATTTTCATTTAAATAGTTTTTTAGAAGGAAGTTAATACTATTAATTCCTCCATTAGAATGATTAGGTTATAATATTTAGTTATCACATATAATCGGTCTTTCAAAAAATTAATTCCATCAAAAGATCTTTAAATTTTGTGAAAAACAAGTCAAGAATAATGTTGCATATACTACAAGATAATATGGTGTTGTGTATATTGCAAGATAATCTTGGTGTAGCATATAACACAAGACTTCAGAGAAATTAAAAATAATCTATATCATAAAATCTAGGGGTGTTACATTCAACCCCTCTTAAAAATAATTTCTCCCTTGAAATTCATTGGGGTTATAAAATGTTTACTACTTGAAAAGTTTCTTTTATAGAAACCCATATTATAAAATGGAATACTAAAACTTCATTTTAAGAAGGAAAGTTTGAAACATAACGGTTACCCAAATTAACTCATCACTGGGTTTCCACATAGAAGAACACGGGTGGGAAGTAAAAACCTGGATATGGATGAAAAATATTATCATTAGGTTCTGGTGGATAGTGAAAGAGAACAAGGTTTGGAGAAAGTTAATAACCAGAAAGCCATAAATCTGTGATGATTTAAGGGACTATCTGATTCATCGGATAAAAAGGTACTAGGATAACATTATTGGGTTTCAATATCCTTTCCCTAAAGTCGAATAATTTTTCATGAGAATAAATACTAACTTGATTTTAGTACAATCTCACCATTTCTCATGCCTTAAACAAATTCAACTTCATCTCTTATTTAGAGAAATGAAGTTGATTTTATCATTCTTGAAGTGTCAGCAGATCATGCGATAGAATGATAGGTCATTCCATATGTCTCAAAAAAAAGGTTATCACAATTAATCATATATTAATAAGCCCACCTATACTGAGATAATAAATTAATCTAACAAACTTCAACCGAAATATAACTTATAATATCCATAAATGGATAAAATTACAATCCTTCTAAAACTGAAAATATAGAACTTTAGAAATAGGTGAACTAAATCAACTTAACATTTATCTCCCATATATTATAATGTAGTTCTTGGATGTCACATTCAAAACATGTGAATACCTTAATCATTTATTCTCTTGAAACAAGATAATAACATGAATTACTGTAGAACTGTAGTGAAAACATTCATTATGTAACTCTTTACTACTAGAAATTTAGGCTATAGCCAAAGATTGAAACCATGCATATAAGCCTAAAAAATGTGGATATAGGTTATATACATGGTTTAATGGACCATGGATAGTATTAGAGTGGATTTAGGGAAAGTATTATTGACACGGTTTGGAACCATGGAAGAAGATTAAGCCACACAGGGCCTATATCCACGGTTTGAAACGGTGGATATAGAGATATAGACATGGTTTTTTAATAGTGGATATAGGTATTTCCATTTAAAAACACACCCTCCCCCTTCACATCCCCCCCCCACTCCCCTTGAAGTATCCCACCCCCTACAAAGCCCCCCCCCGCCCGTGTAGCCCCCTTCCCCCTACAAAACCCCCTCCACTCCCCCTAGACATTCCCCTTCCTGGACAACCCCCTCCTTCCTGAACAACCCCCTCCTTACACACCTTCCCCTTGCAGACCCCCCTTGCACACCTCTTCATACCACCTACAGACCCCCTTGCACCCCCTCCCCATTGCACCACCTCCAGGACACCCCCTCCCTCCTAGACACCCCCTCCCTCTTAGACACTCCACCCTCCTGGACACCCCATCCTTCCTGGATAGACCCGCCCTAGACAGACCCCCCTAGAACCCCCTGTACACCCCCTAAAGACCCCCTTACACACCTCCCTCCTTACACCCCACCTCCAAGACACCCCCTCCCCCATGGACACCCCTTCCCTCCCTCCTAGATGCCCCTACCCTCCCTCCCAGACACCCCCTCTCTCTTATAAACCCCCAAACTCCCTCATGGACACCCCTCCCTCCTTAAAACCACTCCCCGTCCCTCCTGGAAACCTGTCCCATCCCTCATAGAAACCCCATCCCTCCTGGACACCCCCTCACTTCGGGACACTCCTCCCTCATGGACACCCCCTCTTAGATCACCCCTCCTAGACACCCCCCTCAATACTGGACACCCCTCCCCACCCCTTCTAGACATCCCCACAACCCCACCCTCCCTTCTAGACACCCCTCCCTCCTGGAAACCCCCATGAAGTACCTCAAAATTTAATTATATCTACATAAGGTTCAAAAAGGTAATCCTAAGGATATTTCTAATAATTTGATCTATCACTACCTATTTTAAATGAAACTCCATTATAAGACATCCAAAAATCTCCTAGAAAATGGAAAATTGGTAGAATTTTTGGAACATTCGAAAAAAGGCCTCTTAATACAATACCAAACTCACTAATTTCATATCAAGGTATTATATTTCAAAGAAGATGGTGGGAATAATTGTGATTTCCTCTTGGTACAACCACCCATTGGACAAGTCTCAGTTTTATTCCTCTTTATACGTCTATAATTCCACTCAAAATATTCATGTATATAAGAAATATGAACCCTTCCCCAATTTGAGTCCCATGTTGGTACCTCTGGGGTTTGGATGGAAGTTTGTGGAGGTTCGGGGTGGAAAAAGAACATAAATTTATGCTACTTTATCCTTTCATGTTGTGAACCATCATATTTATGCCTTGAATAAGGGTTGGTTGATGGGTAAACCCCATATCTCGAACATTTTAGGCTGTGAACCTTAGTTCAAGCCATGAAATTCCCAGGGGAAGGAATTCATGGTGTGAAACCCATGGTCACACCATGAATCATTCCTAGGTGGATTTATTTTAATAGGTTAAATTATGTCTTTTTTTGGGTTAGGTTTTCATGATATAAGAAATATAGAGAGCTTAGGAGAAGAATTTTTAATTTGTTCCTCCACTCTTACATTCCTCCTTCCATAACCTTTAGGTTGGGTTGTTTTTAGATGCATTTCAATGGACACCCCACCTGCACACACCCCTGCCCCCTGCCCCTACACCCCCTTCCCCCTCCCCCCTACACACCTTGGTGCACCCCCCAACCCTCCTGCACTAGCCCCCAATGCAACCCCATCCCACCTGCACCATTCCACACATGTTTCACCCATTCCCCTCCCCCCTAATGTACCCCCAACCCCCTACACCTTCCCCCAACCACTGCTGCACCAACCCCCAGCACCTCCCCCCACCCCCATGCCCTAGCCCCCCCACCTGCACCAGTCCCCCCTACTGCACCCCAACCGCTATCCCCCTGCACCCGCCCCTTACACTTTCACCACCCCAAGCACACCCCCACCCCTACCCCCAACACACCCTGAACTAATGTATTTTGACACCATAACACTGTGATAATAGGGGAGAACCCATCATTAAGTGTCAGGCCAAAATTCTTAGATGGTATTGGGAATGTAATAAATGTTGTATTCATAGTAGGATTAGAGAATGTGAATCTAGATATTTTTTTTTTATCTTTTCATAACATTAATCAAGCTATGTGTTGTCCTTAGATTAGTGTCCTTTCTACACATCAGGCTACACAATAAAAAATATAATTGTTTTTCCAAGTTTTAGACTATAGGATAGGATAATACATTAACTAGTAATCCCATACACTTGGAACGCATAAATAGATATTTCCTTGAAATATGTAGTGATTATTATAAAATGAGTTTTTAAAACAATCAAGAAATTATGGAAACAAGATTTTAAAACAATCAAGAAATTATTGAATTCAAATTAAAGGGTTAGGCAGTGGGAACCTACCTCAACCACGAGGTGAACTGGTTTTGATAATGACAAATCAAATCTTTATTTTTTTCCCTTTAATGAATATGGAACTTTACATATATATAAGGACACCTGGACCCTATGTAGATATTTCCATGGTCAAATAAGCGCAAGGGGGTACTTTGATATATGTTTATACCTGCATATACACCTCTACACTTACACATGTATGAATTTTTCATATACTTATATAAGCACACCTAGCCCCAATATATATATCCATACATCCATGAGTGAATATATATATATATAAAGGGGGAACTTATATATGTAAAAAACAAGTCAAATCATTTAAATGAATTTCATTACACATACTAGAGTGAAACCTCATTTTATGTGCCTTCTCATTCATTATTTTATTCAATAATTCAACAATAATATATTTTTTGTTCAAAAAACATATTTTTTATTTTGGTTCATATGTAATGGAAGTATTTCTTGATGTCCCTTCCACTATATTAACCTCCAAAATCTTTAAATATGTATTTAATAATTATTAATGAATCCGAACTTCCAAATAAAGATCAATTGGAACCCAATACTTGATTTTTAATTTTTTTTATTACACTACCACACTTATCATAGATCTAAAAATATGGTCTAGTTATGTTAGTTTTACCTATATTATCATCTCTATAATTATTTTTTATTTCATACAAAAAAATATTTCGGTTGGGTGAACATTCTCTATCTTCAATACTCAATGATTTACCAGTTGGTTCCTATACTTCCCTCCATGTAAGATATTAATTTATGATCATGTTATTGACATACTAAAATAAAAATTTGGTTTTTATAATATAATTACCAACTTTAATAACCATCAGTTCCCAACTCAATGATGTTAATGAAAGAAAAATTAATTTTCAAACATCATCCATGAAAGTGACTTTGATTGACTTTATCCTACTTATAATCATATTAATTTTTTAGCACGTACTACGGATAGACTTACTTCAATTAGTATAAAATATAACAACATATATATCATAAACACCTTATTGATTTTGGTTTTCCATACATGTTTGTTAGGGAAATCAATAGTTTTTTTTCATTTATTATCACTAATATTTAATGAAACATTCCATTCCAATGAAATCCTCACTAATCAATGTGACTTAAAATTGAGATACTCCCATTAAAAATTATATAACTTTTCTGTATTGAATACATTTATTAGAAAATCCACGTATTTTTAAATGTGACATAATTCTATTTTCATCCTCTAGATGACATAGTCCTTTCCATAAAACTAATGAATATTTATATGTATAACCTTTATCTTATTACTAAAATGTAGTATCCCTCCACTTCGCCCTGACCCCACCCCCACTACCCCTCCCCCACACCTCCCCCCCCAAATGCACCCCCACTACCCCCACCTATACCCCCACAACTCCCAACCACCTTAACCCCCACCCACAATGCACCTCCACCTATACCCCCACTACCCAACCCTTTAACCCAACTCATTTAAACCCCCCACACCCCCACACCCCTTCATACCCTCTACACACTACCTCTATCCCCCTTCACCCCCACTACCCCCAACCTTCACACCCACTCCCCCACCCCCTTCACCCCCACCCTTCACCCCCACCCCAACCTTTACCCACACCCCAACCTTCACCCCAACTATCCCCACCTGCACCCCCACTACCCCAACCTAAAACTCTTAATGCATATATCCTTCTTGATTTTCTAGATTGAAACCTCATTTTTAGCATATTTTTCTTCTATAATTCACCTTTATTCATTAGTTTATATAGGTTTATGAATTTTATAAATTATATAATTTTTCTTATTTTATTTTTACTCAATCCACTTGGATTGTTCAAACTAGTTTGCTAATATGATTTAGACAATATTTTGGTGCATGATCTTCCTTCTTCTTGATTGTGTATTTCCCTCTTTGTAGAATTTTTTTTTGAACATGCGATAATTGGTTCTTTCCTTTTATCTTTCAAAAATTATTGTTGTCATGGAATCAATGTCATAAATTATTAAAAATTTGGACTAATTGGTTTACCTTACACCCACACTCTCAACTAATATCCATGTCCTGATTGACATATTAATCATGGAGTTTATAATATAGAAAAAATGAGAGTAGAAGTTTTTGAGTAATTATTAAACCAAAGATTCACCCCTCTCAATGGTGGGTTATATCACATTCAAGACCCTCACACATTTATTTTATTTATAAATTTATACAGAAAAATTTCAATCTATAAAATGTATCATGTTATATAAAAACTATATCTATTTTATTATTTATTCACATGTGGTGTATATTTTATGGAATGGTAAAAAATTATACCATTTAAATATAAAACTGGGTTGACACTAATTAATGGTAATCATGAAGTTTCTTGGGTTACAATAAAATATGCAGATTAACATGTGTTAGGGGTCATATGAAAATACTATGTTTCATTAATGAGAAAAAAAATGTGTTTTGTGTTTTAGATGAACCACTAGGATACAACATGGAATTTCACTATAACCTAGCTACCAACCCATCATCAACATCAACTATCACTATAACCTAGATACCAACCCATCTCTCATCCATGGTTCCTAGAAATATAAAAAAAATATCAAATATATCAAAAAAATATAACCTAACTACAAACCCATCTCTCATCCAATGCTCCCAGCCATATCAAAAAATATATCAATAAAATAGAATTAGGAATCAAGCCCATTTCTAATCAAAAAACCAACCAAACATGATTATCAAACAAATAATAAATGAAACTAAAACTTCCTAGAGCACACACCAATCAAAAAGTATTTTATGAAAAATGGAAAATGCATTTAGGACCTAAAATAATGATATACAGGCCTTCCATAATAAGTATGGGATTGATCCTACCCAATGTATTTATATCTTGCAATAATTTTTTTTTAATTCTAGCCCATAAAACCACTCCCCTCAGCCCCTCCCCCACCCTCACCAACCCCCAGCCCCAACCCCTAGCCCCAACTGCACCCCAGTCCCCCCTCCCCCACCTGCACCAGTCCCAAACCCATCCCCTCCTGAACCAGCCCCCAACCCCTCCTATACCCCAACCCCTCTCCCCCACTTGCACCAGCCCCCAGCCCCTCCCGCACTATCCCCCATCCCCAGCCCCCATCACCTCTTGCACCAGTCCCCCCCCCCCCACATGTACCCCCACTATACCCCCACACTTCCCCTTGCACCTCCCACATCCCCCCAAACCCCCCACCTTCACCCCTATTTCACCTTACACACCCAAACCTACACCACAAATTCCCCCTACATACCCCCTGCACCCCCCCTACACCCACACTTCCCCCAACCCCAATCCCCCACCTACACCCCCAACTTTTTAACATCCCAAACTAGATTCACACAAAAGTAAAAAAACCTAAATGAACACATGGTATCAATAAGGCCTCTTCGTATGTGAGAGTATACCAACTAGGAGTGAGGTTTTATGATGGTATAGTAGGGAGACTATATCCTCATGATCATACCTACACATGGTGGAAATAACTGATAAAATAGAAGATCAGATTTACATAAAACCAATGAAGCATAGTATCCATAATAATAATACTAAACAGTGGAATAACATCATAAACAATAAAAAACCCATAACTAGTATCATATAAAAAATGCGTCATGACTGTATGATATACAGAATTATGGAATATAAGGTAACTAGAGCATTAGGGGAAATGAAACTTGCTATACAACAATGTAAAAAAAGATAAAAATATTTTTCAAATGGAATTGGGAGTATTGGTTAGGTCCTCTTATCTCGTACTCCATCATAGTATATAAAATCAAGCACACATTGCTTGATGTTTCCCTTTTTCCATGCCTATATCTATGGAGTCTATTTGGGAACCAATCGGTTACTCGAACAGGGTTTGAGATAAACTCACTATCCCACCATCAACAGTGTCTAGAAAAATCTAATCTGTGAATATACAATTAGTGGTGTACAATTAAAATGAATAAATGAGTTAAATAAATAGACCATGTCATTCATGGTTACCTATAGAACAATCATCTAAAAAACATGCTTTAGCCTATACTGGAATATGTATGACCATTTAGTAATTATTATAAAATTGTAATATTGTCTTGGAAACTAGAATCATATATTGTAATGCTTACGTAAGGGATAGATAACACCCATGGAATTTAGAACTAAATGAATAAAATAATAAAGTTCTCTATGTATGTGAATCATTGACCAAATCCTTGTATGTTCTTTGAATTGTAATACACATCATCAATTTAATTTAATTTTAAATTTCCTCCAATGTAATGCATTTAAATTATGTAACTAAAATATTTATTTAGTTTACTATAAACCCATACCCCTAAAAAGTCCATCTATTTTAATCCTAATAGGAATTCAAATATCTTCAATGAATGGTATAATTTCATCACTTCCCAAGACTATCTTCAGTAGTCCATATAGGGAACCGAAGTGTCACTCAATGCATAATGTAACACACTTCCCTCTAAGACCATCCTCAACCTTCCATATAAGGAACCCAAGTGTCATGTGTGGAATAATTTAAGACCACTCTCCATGTGATATAATTTAATTCATTCTACCTATGAATCCATATATCACCTACAATGTAATGAAATTCATTTTATAATTCATTTTATTTCAATAGATCGGTGATCACATACACAGTGTTTCATGTCAGAACACTTGTATCAGCCTTTCCATGTCATGTTGGACGGGCATGGATAGTGGAAACCATACCATTTTACAATTAACTTGATTCAATTTTGGGAATTTAATTTATAATTACAATTCAATTTATAAAAAATTTGAACAAGCTCCTATGAATATAGGCTTACCATTTTACCTTTTTTAGATTCACACTACAATTAAATAATAGGGTCCAACTCAATATACCTCAATTGGATATTCAATTTAAATTTAATGATATGTGTTATGGTACATTAAATGCGATTTACCCTAAGGGGTGGATCAAATCAAGTTAAATAGTCTAGGATGAAAAATATTGTTTTCTAGGACTACCATAAGAAAGGTGATAACAATTTATTTTCTTATTTTGGAATTTTTGTTGTGTCATATAGAAATTATGGTGTTTATAATGAAAACACATAATATAAAATCAATACATTAACTAAAAAAGAAAAAGACCATCTACCATAGCTTCATAGTTCACTCCACATCTGGTATTAGCTTTATATCCAAGAAAGAACAAAAAAATAAAACAAATTTTCAAATACTTTTATGATAGGTCATAAGGGGTGTCAACCTCGCCGTCAAGGGTCTTGAGGGTTGAGGGAGAGAGCCATTAGGTAGGAAGGGAGGAGGTGAAGAGGCCACTCAGAGAATATTTGTTGGAGGAGGAGGATAGTGGGGAGGAGGGTAATGACAAGGAGGTGTTGTGGATGTTGAGGGTTGTTGGAGAGGAGGCATCGGGGATGGTGTCGGGGGTGTCGACCTCGCCGCCAGGGGTATGTTATCAGGGAGAGCTATCAGGAAGGAATAGAGGAGGTGTGGAGGCCACTTAGAGAAACTTTTTTGGAGGAGTAGGGTGCCGATAAGGAGGTGTCTGGGAGGTCATTGGGGTTGTTGATGCTTTTAGTGGAGGATAGATTGAGAAGAATTAGGGAAGAAATAAATAGGCTAGGATATATAGCCATAGAGTCATGGAAATTTATATGGCTGTAGCCACGGGTTTTCTAACCCTTGGCTATATAGGTTTGGAAATAGATTAGTTTTTAGTAGTTATTTCCACACACAAAAAATAAAAAAAAATTGTATATATTGAAACCATGATATCACTTTGTCTTTATATCAGTCATGAGGTCATTAATACTGTCAAACATATCATTATCTCTTTATCCCATCATTATGAACATATCATGTGCTTTAGAAAAATATTTCAATCCCTTTGAATGGTAACCAGTACCATATACTTATGGAAAACCACAATGGATCAATACATAAATATTATTATTTTCCATAATACTATAAATTATATTCTACAACATTATTTTGGAATCCCATTACATAAAAACTTAATCATTCACCCACTTATTTGTCATACAAAACATTTCCAATAATGATCACATGTTATTTTCCTTTTTATTTTGCCTAAAGAGGTTTTTTATGTCAATAATAATTAATAACCCTTGTATTAAGGAATTGGTTAGCATAATGGCCCATTTGATTACACTTGTAGTATTAATATGTGGGTGGTGCGTTCCCTATAGTCTTTTCTCTATTCACATCATTATCAACCTTTTTCCCATTTATTCAGAACTCAATTACTTGATGAACTTCTTTTTGACACTTAAAACATTTTCTAGTCCCTTGAAGACAATATCCACCATGCTTCTTTCCACACTTTGAGTATAAGGAAACATTCATATTTTTTCACCATTATTTTGAGATTTCCCCTTGAACTCCATCATTAATTTCTTGTAAAAACCATGAGTTTGATATGTAACACCAAATTCAATTTCTTCTTTGACAGTACAACACACAATCTCTTCATATATACTATAGTCTCTTATGGATAATTCCCTTTGAAGACTTGGTTTTAAGACACTGAAGAATCAATAAACTTTAATTCTAGATTGGATGATAAATCCAGAAGCATACCTTGCAAGTGTTGTAAAATTTTCCTCATATGTACCTATAGATTCAACATCGTTTTTCTTAAGGTTGAGAAACTCATTTTCAATCTTTGTTCTAAGAATATAAGGAAAGTAATTATTGAAAAATAATTTCTTGATCTTGTCTCATTCCATGGATTCAATTTAATCTTACTTCCTTTAATTTTTTATTAGAGTCTACCACTGGTCTACTATGCCTTCTAAAAGATAAACAACCAAAATGAATTTTTAATTTTTCGAACAGATAAGGATGGAAAATATCTTTTCAATGGAACTAATCCATTATTCAGAAATAAGTCGATCAAAATACCCACTGAAAGAAGGTGGACATTGCCTCATGAAGGACTCAATAGAATGTTGTTCCCTTCTCTACTCATTTGGAAGTTTAGAAAGATTCATATCTTGTGTAAGTATAGTAATAAGATTTTTCATTCCATATCCCATAAAATTTGGTTGTTTAGGAGGAAAATCATTTAATTTCCCAGTGCATTGATCATTAACACGGTTCCTTTGGGTTCTATCCATAGTCTAAAACCAAAAAATAATATTATGAGAGGCAAAAATCATACTAGGAAAGCAACATAATAAAGGGGGAGTACGTTCAATCTCTAACATATTAGGTTTAATACTAGGTTATTCGTGATAGTAACCATAATTCTAGGACAGTAACCTATAGTTACACTTACCCTTAGGGACATACCTAGACATACCATATAAATATCACTAGGGATCTCACTAAATCTTGAGTCATGAAATAAATCTTGGAAGTACGTAAGGTATAGATCATAAAGGAACATTAAACAAGATAAAATAGCATTGGAATGAAATATGGAATTTGGAAAAACAAAAAAGCACATAATATGATTTCCATAGTACCCAATACATTTATACAAAGACCATCATAGTGGACAAAGTCCATTACTAAACCGGGATTACTTTCCATTCTAGCCATGTATTAATGAATATAATTTACATGTCATTCCATCCTTTTATTTATGAACTATATTTACTTTCCATTCTAGTCATGTATATATCATGAAATATAAATCTTTACCCAATGCATTGGAGTGAGGCATTGGTCCCACCCATCTCATAATGAAATCATTCTTACATGTTCCACAAAAACACAAACCATTCATCATAGCATAACCCAAGGAACAAAACATAGGTTTCTTAAACATCACTCCATTACAATCCATATAAAATAAATGGATTTCATAAAAATAATTCCATCATAAACCTAATAAAATAAAATAAACGACAGGGATAGAAACAAAAACCTATATCATGTTAGATAGAAAGTAATTTTGATAAAATACTCTAAGTTAATTCATGAATAAATTATCATTTTTTATTCATAAACGTTTTCTTTTCTCAAAATGCCACACAATTTTAAAATAAAATAATTTAATTTAAAATAAACTTGAAATATTGTAAATTAAGATTCATGGAAATAAGGAATTATTAAATAATAAGAATCCATTCATTCTATATAATTTAAAAAAACATTACCCTCATACTTTTTCCAGAGAAGTAAAAAAGTACTTCATATGATAAATGAATGAAAAATTCCTACCAAAACTTGTACTAAAAGTAAAAAATGAGTAAAAATGAATTCAAACATAAATATAATAGTTGTAAAAATTTTATAAAACCATTTTTATAAAACATAGATATGGATGATAAATATACATCTAGTAAATATTTATGTACAAACAATCTCAGATAAAAATGAGATTGTAAAATTATCCCTTACCTTTGGTCTGATATCCTTCATATGTATCTGAACCTCATGTATAATAAATTAAATAATGATATTAACTTATTCCATAATATTAGTCATTTTTAAGATATTATATATGTTTATATTATCATTCGTTTGTTAGTAACATTTCCTTGTCACTCGTTATTTGGATATTAACTGCTTTATGTTATAATGCATGTTTTGTCAGATAAGTTCATGTTCAAATTATTTGGTTATAGTTATATCATTTAAAAAATGATATTAGTATAATATATATTGTATTTATTCATTCCATTCATGTATATAATATTGGTTTAATAAAGATCATTTATAATGAATCACATCGCATCATGGAGACGGCAGGTCGTACATACGCATGGGAGATGATATCATTCACTTAATGATTAAATGGTATATAATTGGATGGTATATTAATTATAAAAAATAATTATAATGTTATATTATTTGTTTAAATCCATTATACTCATCATTATATCCATCCAAATTAAGTATTAATAAAGAACAAATTACATAAGGGCGTGGAGACGATAAACCGTACGTACGCACGCATGGTGATATTATTATTCATAGGATGGATAAAAGAAGGTATAATATTGTAGAATAATTATAATAACATCTAATAATATATAATATTCTATATTTATTACATTAGTATGGAAATAAAATAATAATATGAAGAATAAGAAGAAAATATTTTTTCAAGAGGTGATAAAACAATTACCTCTTTTTCGAGTATCTCCTTTTGATTTGCACAAAAGACATCTCTAGGATGACTTTATACCCAAAGTGTGGTCTCTAGGATGAAGGGAGTGATGTTGAGATATTATTTTATCAGAATTTTAATTATCCAAGGGGATTGAAAGGTGCGAGTAATTTTTTAGGGGTGGTGGCCTTTTATAAGAATGAGGAGGAGAACTTTAGTAAAGTCATGAAATATTATTTTATTATAAAATTATTTTCTAATTATAATAGTTAAAAAGTGAAAAATTTAGAGTATAAGATGGGAATTGGTGTAAATCCTTTCAACCAATAGGTTTTAGAGAAATTTAGTTTACAAAATTAACCTTATCATTTAGCTTTAACCCTTAGTTAAATAATTTAACACTTACCATGTCTTCCTGTATTTTCATACTATATGGTTAATATAGTTACTATAAAATTCCAAGAAAATAACAAGTGGATAATTAATAAAATTGGTAAAAATAATTAAGTCATTTTGAAGAATCATATATTTTTAGGACTAATATATCATTTAGTAAAATAGTATTTGTTATAAAAACACATTTATGTTAATTTTGACACTATTTAGAAATTGAATTTTGTTAAAGTCATAAAAACGTGATTGCGTTGAACCAAAAAAAATTAACTGAAATATAATATGTCATATTCATACATGAAATTAATTTATGGAATTAAAAATTTTAAATTATATTTATTTTAATATTTATAATATCATTTATTTGAATATTTCATTAGAATGGTAATCATTGCATCATCATTGTGTCATAAATAAATTTATTTATTTAATATCTAAAAATTATAAATAAAATACCATGATGTGTTAAATATTTTTATATTTATAATGACTATTTATAGTCAAAGATATTATTTACATAAACTGAAATCAAAATTTTTTAGTTAGAAGATACATGTTTATGTTATATTTCCCTTTTCTTTAAATAAAACATTATAAAAGGTCATTCTCACACATATGTAGCTCAATGGGGTCCTAAAATTAACCCAAGTATGAAAATGGTCGTAAATATATCATCCAATAGGATTAGTACACATGTTAGGGTATTTTTATATTATTATAATATTATTTTACCCTTATTTACCCTATTTACCCTTTAAAGATGGTAAATACAAATAATTACTGAAGTTACAATTCATAATGTCCAAAAATAAAATGTAATTATTGAAAAAATTTGGACCATATGATTCCAAATATGGAATCATTTTTTCCAAATTCAAAACACAGAATTCACATTAATTAATTTAAAATTAATTCCTGTTGTCAAAACCACAAAGTGAGTTTTTAAGAAGTAAAAACTATAAAAATATTGACACATGTTTATGTCCAATTTTAATGTGAAATTACTTCCAATGACCAAAAACTGTATTAAATGAAAAAAATATAATCCAATTAAACTTTAAAAATAGTTAAAAATATAACCAATCTATATAAATAAATTAGACAAAAAGGTAGTTTTGAATTAAAATACAGTATTTTTCACTATTCATTAAAATATGAATTTCATCAGAATGGTACCCAAATTTCTAACAAGGTAAATTTTTATATAATTATCCCAAATACGAAGTTAATTATGTCAAATATAAATTTTAAAGTTTCAAAAAACTAGATTTAAAAAGGGTTTTCCATTAAAAGGTGGGAAAACTGTATTTTTTTGAAAAATACTTCTTTTATCTGAAAAATTGAATTTGTTCTTATATAATATCTATAAAACATATAATATAAATTTAAAACATTAAATTGAATATATCACATATATATTTCATTAATAAAATCCATAAAGAGTGATTTTATTATTCTTATATACTCACTTATTTTCTTTTAAATAGTTTTTTAGAAGGAAGTTAATACTATTCATACCCGCTAGTATAATTACTTGGTTATAATATTTAGTTATCACTTATACTTGGTTTTTCGTGAAAATAATTATATCAAAAGAACAAATTTTTTTTTGAAACAAAAACCAAGAATAATGTTGTGTATCCTGCGAGCCAATACGGTGTTGCGTATAGCACAAACTAATCTTGGTGTAGTGTACAACACAAGACATAAAAGAAATTAAAAATAATCTATGAAAAACCCCAAGATTTTAATAGTAAGTTGTTTTATTTAAAGTAATTCAATAGCTTTAGCTACACACAACACCGAGTTCGAGCGCACCACGACTTACCAAACTAGCTGTTCAAAAGAGGTTATGAATAGTATTAACTGAATTTTGAATTTTATATATTCCATATAATTTTATAATCCATATTATGTGTTTTTTAGGCATAATATAAGACCAAATTCATTTTTTAGATAAAAGAAGTATTTTTCAAAAAAATGAAATGTTACCACCTTTTAATGGAAAACCCTTTTTAAACCCAAAATTGGACACATTTATATATTCAATTTAATGAAACTAAATTACTCTTTATAATCGAGACATAAAAATTTATTTTGGATAAAGTTTTTGTACTTTTCTAATAACTTTCATATTTTGATGAAAACTGAAAAATACTAAATTTTAATTGAAAATAATTTTTTTAATCAGAATAATTAATAGTGTTCAATTATACATTTGAATGGGTTTTAAGTATAATTATATTATATTTTTACCATTTAATCCAATGTTGTTCATTGGAATTAATTTCACTTTGAAATTATACATAAACAAGTGTCAATCTTTTGATAGTTATTGTTTCTTAAAAACATGCTATTTGTTTTGACAAAGAGAAGTAATTTTAAATTAATTAATAAAACTTCTATGTTTTTAATTTGATAAAATAGAAATCATTTTTGAATTCGGAAAATCAATTATATCCTATTCTAAATTTTTGGTATTTTTCTGAAAACTTTCAATTTTTGATGAATAGTGAAAAAAACACCGTGTTATTGGTTAAAATCATATTTTTATTTAAATAATTATTTAATTTAGTTTAATTTATTTTAGGTCAAAATAAATACATAATACCTATATATTTTCAATGTAATTCATTGGAGTCATTTTATAATAAGTTTAGATATATAAAATTTTATCGAACTTTTTACCGTCTTTTACCCACCTCCTAGGAGAATTTGAAAATTTGTATAAAACATAATTTTACCACTTCTATGAGTTGAAGGTCAAAAATATGAGATACACGGTTGATATCCGTAGGTAAAATGTGGTTTAATAAGATCAAAATTATTTTGGGTGAATAGTAACTTTTCACTTTTATTTACTACAGTTCAATGTAAATAGGGTATTTAAGGGTAAAAATGATATTATTATTATTACCCTAAAAGATTTCCTTATTCTATTGGATAAGTGTAATTCTACCAAAAACAAACTTAGGAATAAAATATGATCCTTTAGGTCCACTTGGAATAGATTAGGACATTTATTATTATTTAATTCAAAGAAGAGTTAAAAGTGTTAAATTCAAATTTTAATAACTAAACCATTTTTAATCTAGGGTCATACATAAGATATATTCTACTATAAATATTATTTAGAAATATAAAAATATTTTATATATAATGGTATTTTATTTATAATTTTTAGACATTAAATAATTAAATATATTTTTGACACAATGATGATGCAGTAATTTCCATATTAATGAAAGATTAAAATAATTGAGATTATAAATATCCAAATAAATATAATTTGAGACTTTTAATGAATTAAACTAATTTTATAGGTTAATATAACATGTTAGGTTTGATTAAATGTATTTATTTTGAAGTAATTAATTTTGTAGGACTTTAGAAAAAATCAATTATTAAATAATGTCAAAATTGACATAAATGAGTTTTCAAAACAAATACAATATTATTGGTTGATATAATAATTCTAAAAATCTAAGGTTCTGCTAAAAGACTTATATAAATAGATGTGTATCATTAATGAACCACTTGGGGTTTTCTTGTAAGTTTATATTAATTTTATTAACCACATAATATAAAAATACAAAGAGACATGGTAAATTTCAAACTATTTAATTAAGAGTTAAATCTAAAAGATAAAGTTAATATAGTGACCCAAAAATTTCTAAAACCTTTTTGTTGAGAGGTTTTAGACCCTTCCCCACTTTATAATTTAAATAATTCCTTTTGTAGCCATTAGAAACCGAAAATGATTTTATTATAAAAAAATATTTCAATATTTTCCTAAGGTGCCCCTCACCCCTCTTATAAAAGGGCACTTCCCCTTCTCTCAAATTAACACCTTCAAAGCCATTTGGCTCAGCCAAAACCTGACCAAATATCCTCCAAACTATCCTTCCTTAATCATATATGCCTTACTTTAGTCATAAATCCAATATAAGTATCCCTTTTGATCAAATCAAAAGAAAGAACCTGAAAAGAGGTAAATATTTCAACACCTCTTTCAAGTTATTTTCTTCTTCCACTTCTTATTTATTTGTTGTTTCCATTCTAAAATAATAAATCCATTATCTTATATGTACTGTGATGTTATTATAAAAATGTTACAACCATATTGATTATTCTATCCACCCTATAAATGACAAAGTCACCATACATGCGTACGTACGGATTACCGTCTCCACGTCGTGGTGTGGTTTGTTATTCAAATACTTCATCAATTGTATGGGTAAAATAATGAGTATGAATGATGTAAATAATAAATATAACATGATAATTATTATGTTTATATGATATACCATCCAATTATATATGATTTTAATATCAAAAGAATGATATTGTCGCTCGTGCGTACGTATGGATTACTGTATCTATGAATGCGATGAGATTCATTCCCCATCGTATCCATTCAAGACTAATTTTCATTTGATGATTAAAAATAATGTTTCAAGACTTAATATAATTATGAATATGAATAATATACATCCTATCCATAAAAAAAATACTTACGTAACAAATCATATAAAGGAAAATGAATCAGTTAACACCTGAAACGATGATACTACTGAAATATCATTAACAAAGAAATATTAGAAGATCATATATGATATCATATTAATTTATATGGTTATTTTATAATTTTATAATAATGATTTCACCATTATACCGGAGTTTGACCTACCCTCTACCAAGGAAAAGTACAAGGTAAGGGGTTTTCATCTCACTTTTATTCTCATGAGATTCATGCTATATTTTCCACTACTACCTTTTGTGTGGCATTTTTACTACCCATGATTATATTTTTTGTGTAATATAATTTAATTTATGGGTATTTACATCACCATTGGATGATCCTTCTTTCATGGGGTTTATGTTTCGTAAGTTACCAAATCGATAAGGGAATTTAAAATTTCAATTTTCACTCATTCGGTTTTACGCAAACTTCATTGATTACTTTACCCCAAGATTATTTGTGAAATAATTATTTATTTAATTATGTAGTAATTTACACTCCCCTTTTCATGGATATACTTTTTATACACATAATAACCTCATAGATAAATTATTAAGTCATCTATATAAACTTGATAGGAGTAATTTTAACTCAATTTTTATTCATTGAGTTAAACATCCAAGTCATTGGTGTTGTTTTTACAAGAATATGTGTGAATGTCCTATGATTGATTTACAATAAATATCCAATAATATTGAGTGTTTGTATACTATAATTTGACATAGTATATCATGAATCCCTTTATTCTCATGATATTATAAAGCTTTTATTACCTCAATTATTTTTATTCAAGCGTCTCTCATTTGGTTAAGAACTCTAACTAAAATATCATTTTAAATGTTATAAAAATTTAATCTTCTAAATCATTCTCATTAATTTCTGTGTTTTAAAAATGGTTTTAAGTTTTTATTTATATGGAAAAAAATGTTTTAAAATTAAAATTCCTTTTAAAAGTTTCAAAGTGGAATGGGACACTTTGATTCAAAAATCTATTTTAAGCATATTTTTGACAAATAGTGAGACTTTTAAATGTTTTAAAGAAAAAGGGGGATGTTTCTCTCAAATAGTTTTGATGATTAACTTCATCCTTCATTATTCTCAATTGAGTTTGATTTATTATAATAAAATATTCTATATTGTATTGAATGAGTTATGTTTGATTGTGGATGTGTTATTTTTATACCATTCATGGTTTATGGATAAAGTATTGACATTTCGTATGCTAGTTTTAATATGAATGTTTATGTTATGTTTAAACCTTTTCATATGAAGAATTCATTTGACTTAGTAAGTGACGGGTGGAGCCCACTATAGCTCCCCGATGCATCAGTAGGTCTTATGAGACAAACTAGTGTCTTGGAACAAGGCCTTGAAAAAATCTTATTTGTAGTCTTGGGACAAGGCCTTGACTATGTGGTTATGAAGTCTGGAATTATGCATTCCATCATTATGAAAGTAGTTTTTGATATTTAATGCGATTATTAGACTAGTAGAATATCCATGTGAATATGTAAATTAAATTATTTTATTTTATCTTTTTCATATTTTGCTGAAGTTTTAGTTTAAAAGGCGTTTGTTTTAGTCTTATACATTGCCTTAAATGTTTATGCTTATTTATGAAAGTTTCCGCTATATTGTTATCCTTACTGAGCATCTTAGCTCACCCATTTCTATGTTTTATTTTTTCAAGGATGTGAAGAAGTATTTTATGCTTGACCTGTAGGAATAGGCTAAGGATATAAGTGTGTTTAAAAAGGGAACATAATGTTGTTTATGCTTTTATTTAATAATGTAATGTAAAACTTATGAATTTGTCTAGTACTTCTAAGGATACTAAACTGATCAGTATTTTTGGACATGATTCCTTGTATGATGCCAATGTTATGTAATAATGCACCAACTCTGGTCTTCTGGGTTTGGGGCGTTATAATATATCTCATAAAATATTGGGGTGTTACATATAAGGTACATTAAAATTTTATATAAAGGAAACAGTTATCCATATGAGTAATCTTGGAGTGACATATAGAAAACCCCATTCACCAACCTAGACTTGGCATAAGTCTCTAGGTAGGTAGGTAGTCCAGACCCAAATCCCTCTACTAAGGATACTTTTCTCAAGAGATAATCAGATTCATCATAACTCTAAAACCTAATATGCACAAACATTAATCAATAACTAAATTCAATTTCATAAGTTCAATTACAAACCAAGGTCATGGTAGATGAACAACTACAACCATTATAGAGACCTTCTTAGTATATAATGAAAGGCTCTATTTATAAGTAGATTAACAATTAAACTAAATCATACACAATATTAAATTTTTTTAAACAATTACTAAACATGAATATAGTAAGGAATAAAATTTTAAATAAAAGAAAAAAAAATCAATTATTTAAACCAGAGATAAACAATTATGAATAATTCATAAACCATAACTAATTATAAACACTATAATAATTTTTATCATTAAAATTACAGACATTCCATAATTATGAATATTAATATTTTGTATTCATTTAAATTTTTTGAATATAACCACTTTATATTCTTATAAATAAGAACTATTTCATATTTATCATTACAAGGCATCACGATTATAAATATATGATATTATATAAATTATAATTTATTTATAATCAACCTTATATTATGTAGAAATCTTTCATAATCTAATTATAATATACTTATTAATTATTTAAATCTTGATCATATTAATTGTAAAATAAATTTTTATTTGGCTTAAATAATATCCAAATAAAAAACCATTTTATTTTTAACAATTCATAATAATTAATTGTAAAAAATTCATAATTTAAAGATAAAAATTCTATATTATGGCCTTATTTAATAATATATAACTGTTTATAAATTATCACTTGTGATTTATAAATAAATTATTTAATTTATAGATGAAAATTCATTCTATATAAATTAATAAAAGGTATTTCGAATATTAAAATTTGATATTCGGGAATTAAATTTTTCTTAAAAATTTAATTAATTATAATAAATTATAATTATTTAATTAATAACCATTTTATAAATTAAAATATCCCAAAATATATTTTATAATGATTTATAAGTATTTTATAAACCATTAAATCCATTTTAAATGATAAATATTTTTAATAATTCTTAATAAAATTATATTTACCCTTATACAGAGGGGTATTAATGCAAAGGGTAAAGCCTTATAACTTTATAGAGGTCAAATATAAGCCCTTTCATCGAGGTAAGTCACTAATAACCTTTAGTAAACTTTATGGAACCGTTGTTTAAAGGTAAGATACCATATTACCTCTACGTAGCCTTGTGAAACCTCACTAAATAAAGGTATAAACTTTACATAGCTGACCCTATTAAGGTTACACTACCTTTACTCTTACATGGATAGACTACATAAATGTATAAAGGACCTGACCCTTATGCAGTGCATATAATGTAATGGTACACCTGATGTTACCTATACGTTGTCATGTATCATATAAGGGTAAGAGGTTAGTTACCTTTATGTACCACTTTTACAAATTGTATAGACTTTAAGAATATACCATTTACCCTTAAACAAAATTTTAAAAACAATAATTACCTTTACATGTAAGGGTAATCAATATCACACCCTTATGTAACACCCTTACCCAGAATATTTTCTTAAGGTTTACAGTACCGACTACCTTTACATAAATCCTTCACATTAAGTGAAGCTTTAGGTATCCTTACTCATGGAAGGTTAATTTCATGGTTACCTTTACACAACCCAACTGCATGAGGGTAAAGATTAGGTTATCTTTATAGAGCCCAATATATATGGGTAAGCCATTTTTCTAGATTTCTAAAAAACGAGTGATATTATGTTATATTTTCACATTTCTTTATTTCCCACACATGATTTCATCAAACTCAAAAATTAGATCCCATTTTTATCATTAAAGGTTTTTTAGGATCTAAAAATGATTATCATATCAATAGAAAGTTATTATAACCCTTTTATGTGGATCTCCATGATAGGTAATATGAAATTGTATAATGAAATTGAAATTAAGAAATACTGTAAATATTATGTACCTTACATCAAAGAGAAACTACATGAAATCTTAGTCCCCATCATCTGATGAGTTTGAGAGAGATCACAAAGTGGAAAATAAGATCTTCCCATATCAATTGTGTATCTTTATGATATGCCTGAATCACTCGATGTTTCGAGTAGGATCCACCATCCTCCATGATGTATTAACATCTCATAATAAAAAGTAGGGAGATCAAATAGGGCAATGGGATATGGATTATCGACCAAGCATGTGGATTTGAATCCACTATAACCACTATAGTTGCATGTAAATAGTTTAAATAGACAGTTAAGGATGATCTGTAATTGCTATATCATTTATTCATGTGTTGGGACACATGAATAATAACAGTTGTTGTTTCTTTAATGCAAGAATACATTGTATGAATTTACTGCATCAACTATTTCATTTTATGAAATGGTATAATAAATGATTGATAATATTGGGGAATAATAAATTATAATAGTTTATCATTTATGTTTCATGGAACGATATACCATTATTAAAATTCATAATTTTCATGATATATATATATAATATACATGGTTTTAAGGAATATATCATTTACATGAAACTCAGACAATCAGAAAACCCACAGAAACACAACCACCCTTCTATAAGGGTTTACACTAACCAACTTAAGTATTCAAACACAACCAATAATCAAATTCACACAATTCTACACCCCTCATTCATTTTTCATCTTTGAAAAACCAATCGGAAGAAAAAACATCAAATTAAATATGAAAAAGGTTTTTAATATACTCCAAATATTTAGAGTAATTATTATATCTCATTAGATAAAATCTATAAGGAATAACTAGTTATCCTAAGGTAACATTGTAATGATATCTTGAGAATGATCCTTAACTTGGATTTACGATCTCATATTATTATGAATGTTCTACATTATTATGAAATTCTATATGATTTTATTATTTTCATATATTTGATAATAATCTATAATATATTTTTAATTTGTATTTATATCCATCACTATGTGTTCTATATCATTTTCCCAAATTTGGATTTTTATATTTCCCATTATTTTTGAGCCATGTGTTGGGATTCAGAACCACCACAGCTAGAATAAACCCTCCATAACTTCAAATATGGAACAAAGCCCAAAACTTATGGAATTGGAGCTATCCATTGAATTTGATGTACCATAACCAAGATGAAAAAACACACCCAATCCACTGCACTAGACTTATACCATCACACACTCCATAAAAACACTACTCTTGAAAAAAAAACAGAAAAAATAGGAACACACACACCCACATGCTTTAGGGATGATAATAAGGATTTATGTGTCTCATTAGTTAATCTTATATCCATTATAGAACACTTTTTTCTATGTTTATTTCATGAAATAGAAAATTATTAAAATCACATTAATAAAACTAAGTCAATATTAGATCACTAAAATTTACATGTATAGGTGGTCCCACCACATAAATTTACAGTGTGGATCAGTTTTCCTATTGGTTTCAAAAACATTCGAGATTCACAGAGGACCCAATATTAGTCTTGGAAACCTTTGATTTCTCATCGGTTTACCTATTCTAACTGCTAACTTATGATGAATCATGCAATTCATTCTAACATAGCCCTCTGATGACTTATGCACAACCTTGATAAAACATCTATTGACTTTTACATGACCACATAACACACACTTCATAAATTCACAAGAATGATTCTTACATGATACATAATTTCCAGACTTCCATCATTCAAAAATTCACATTTAAATTTATATTTTTGTAACATATCATTAAAATAATCTCATCTACCACTGGCCTTCTATGTCCATGATCATTAATATGTTTGAGCCATTTGTTATAGATTCAACCCTTCTAGATATAGGAAATGGAATATTAAATGAGACTTTAGAAATCTGATCATTCTCGAACTTAAAGACATTTTTTTGGAATGCTAATTTTCATAGAAACTTATGAAAATTATCATCATTCCATTTTTTTAAACAAAAGACATTTTTGAAATTCCATAATCTAGTCACAATAGTCCCACTAATGTATAATACAACCTCAAACATTCATGGACTAAGACTTCAGAAAACATGTTAGGTAGATTCTAATATATGTTGATATTCATTATCTCTAACACACTATCCATTAACATAATTTGTATGGAATGAAAACATATCTCAATGTGATTTTTTCATGAGATAAACATTTGATTTCTTATCAAAATTAATTGTCTCTGATTGTCATAGAAAAACAACACACTATACTATCTTCTTCTGAGTTCCTTCAATAAATACCTCATCCAGATCAATTCATTTCCCACTTATGTGACAAAAACATACTCTACTTCCATTATGGATAATTCACTAATTTTTTTAACCTCGATAACTAACTTATGGTTATCCACTCAATGGTAAATACAACACATGTGGTACTCTTCCAAGTGTAACACCCAGATGTTTTATGAAATATTTTCATTAAGTAATTTTATTCTTCAGTAGCTTGCTTTGTATGCAATAATGAGTTTAAACCAACTAAAAGACTGCCTCATTATAAAATTACCATTATATCTTAACCATTAGGTTAACGTGAATAATTATAACTAACTTATGAAAATTCATTGTGAATTCATTGGCTATCAATTATTTTCCAACGAGCCTGTACCCTAGTGGTACATGCTCCTACTTGGAATCCAAAAGACCCACGATCAAATCCGGGCTGGGGTGAATTTTCCCAGGTACTGTAGCAGTACTGTAGTAGGTACTATTGCAGTGGTGGCACTATAGTAGAGGAAGCACTGTAGCGGTGGAGGGACTGTAGCAGATACTATAGCGGTGGTGGTACTGTAGCGGGCACTGTAGCAGCGCAGGTACTGTAGCAGTACTATTCACCAAGGGGTCCTTTGGGCCATTCAAATGGGCTTTCAAGACTTGTATTCAGGCCACTTGGCCTTGGGACTTCGGGCTATGTAATGGATCTCCCTTTACTCAGTCTAAAAAGAGGTCTTTGCTTTCAGATAATAAATTGAGGCTTCATCCCCAACCTTTAAAAAAAATTGGCTATCAATTATTTATGAAAAATAGAATTCAATTATATATTTTTATTTTTGAGTGAATTAATTTAGGTAATGAAATTAATGTGATATATATGTGTTATAATTAATAATATATTTTTGATAATCATCAAAGGTATATTTTAGTCATAGTGTATGAATAATACCCTATTCGATGTATAAAAACATATTTTCTTTTAATGTTTAATTTAATACCTTTGAATAGAGAACCCATTTTAAATTAATATTTTGAGACATTAATAATATTTATATGATAAAATAGGCATGTTATTTTTAATTAGGATATAAAATTTTACTTTGGATGAATTTCTGATATTTTTTTGATAACTTTCATGTTTCGATAAATAGTAAAAATACGATATATTTTAATTGAAAATTACTTTCTTCATTGAAATAATTTATATGGATAATTTATATTATTTAATGGTTTCAAATTATAAATATAATATATTTTTACCATTTAATATAATTTATGTGATTTTAATTAATTTTACATTAAATTCAGATGTAATAACATTTTAATCTTTTGCAATATTTTAACTTTTAAAACACATTTTCTCATTTCGAAATAGGATTAATTTCAAATTAATTATTAAAAATTGTATGTTTTTAATTTTTAAAAATGGATTAAATATTTATAATAATTAGGTCCAAATTATTTTAATAGGCTAATTTTAATTTTGGGCATTATGAATAGCAAATTTGGTAATTATTTTTATTATCATGGTTAAAGTTAAATCTAGTAAATAAAGGTAAAAATAATCTTATAAAATTAACTTAAAACCTATAAAAATAATATTTGATGACTAAATTAGAACATTATAATCTATTTTTCTAAATTTAATAACTTAATGGTCACTCTTCTAGGTATATGATATGAATATAATAAAAACTAATGAATGTGACAAAATGTCACAATCTCATTTTATATAAGTATATTAATTTTAATATATGCATAACTAGAATATATTATAGACTATAGGTAGTATATGGAAATATAAAATAATTACCTACATCATAGAAATTTATTTATATTTTTTAGAGATTAAATAATTACCATTAATGATGACACAATAGTGGTGTAGAAATTATTTTATTAATAGAAATATCAAACAAATGGATTTAAAAAAAATAAAATAAATATCAATGATCCAATTAATGTGGTCTAAGAATTTTATATGATAATATGAAATGTTAGGATTGTATTTAATATTTATTTTGAATTTATCTTTAATGTGGATTTTATTTGAAGTCAAATAAATGAATAGTGTCAAAATTAAGACTATTGATATTTTATAAAAACAACATTTTATTAAATTATTTAAAAATCATAAAAATATTTAAAAATTAAAAAGTGATGATTATAAAGTCTAAAATTAATTAAATATCCATTTATGGTCAATTTAAACCATATAATTAAATATTTATAACCATTAAATATTTAGAGTATTATCACCATAATTAAAATTAAATAGAATAACTAATTGTGAATTAAAAATATATGGTTTAAATTTACAAAATAACTTGTCCAAAATTTATTGTTTTATGATATTACAATACTATATCATCTCATATTATAAATTGGAACATTTTGGAGGTTTTTGGATAGGGTTTAATTTTATTATAAATTATTATTTATGGAGTTTCCAAAAGTGCCCCTCACCTCAATTATAAAATGTCACCTCCACCCTCACCTATTCACTTAATTTTGAGCCTTCAAGATCGTCCAACACATGATTTTTTCCTTGATAAAATTCTCTATTTTCATTTTAGTGGTTTTGGTCATCTTTAAAGACCAACTCTAGTGCTCTAAGAAGAGATTTAGAGGAATCACGTCGAGGAAGAGGTGATCTCTTCTACCGATTATTTCAAAATTCTTTTTTATTCTACTTCCTCTTCATTAGTTTTTTAATTATAAATTAACAAAATAAGTATGAATCATATAAAAATATTTTATTATAAATATTAAACATCTATATTTCAACTTATATCCATCCTATGAAAATTAAATCACCACACATGTGTACGTACGACTTACCGTCTCCACGCCGTGGTGTAATATGCTTTTCACCGCCATCTTACTTGTATGGGTATAATGATGGAAATAAAAACTATATATGATTATTATATCATGTTAATAATTCTGAAATATTATACACCATATAATTCAATAATTTTGGGAATGATATCATCACTTGTGCGTATGTAAGACCTACCGTCTCCATGATGTGATGAGATTCATTCTACCTGATATTCATTATACCATGATTATATAAATTAATTAAATGATTAAATATTATATATATTATACTAATATCATAATTTAAATTATTTAACTATAACCTAATAATTTAAATATTAACTTATTTGACAAATCTTGCATAAAGACCTAATGCAGTTAATATCTGAATAACACGTGACAATGAAATACTACTAACAAATAGATGATAATATAATAATATATTATATAATAAAAGTTATTATGATTCTTTAATAATTCAATAACATTATTTAAATCATTATTAAATATTTTGGGATACATACAAAGGATACCATACCTAATGTAAGGGATAATTTTACAATCTCATTTTATATGAGATTGTTTATAAGTAAGTGTTTATTGGGGTATATATATAATAATCATCCTTGTTTTCTAATTATGTAATATTATTTATATTATTATTTAATTTTTTAAAGTTAATTTTACCCATTGGTTAATTTTTATTAAATGTTACGAAATGAATCTTTTGTCGTTAATCGATTTGAGGTATTTTTTTAATTTTCTAGCAAAAGTATGAGGATAATGTTTTTTTAACTCATACGACATGAATGATTTTTTACAATTTAATGACACATTATTTCCATGAATATTACACTACAATATTTAAATATTATTTTCAAATAAATTCTTTTCTTCTAAAACTTCATGGACTTTTGAGAAAAGAAAATTTTTTTGAAAAAGAAAGAATATTTTTATTTAGGAATTAAGTTCAAGGGTTTTATCAAAATTATTTTCCATATAAGATAACATAGGTTTATATTTATATCTATGTTATTAATTATTTTTTTTTATGATTTAATTATTTTTATGAAATCCATTTATCTTATATGCATTAGGTTATGATGGAATGATGTTAAAGAAACCCATTTTATCTCATGAGTTATGCTATGGTGAATGTTTGTATGTTTTCATGGAACACATAAGAATGGTTTCATTATAAGATGGTTGGGACCAATATCTCCATCCAATGAATTAGGTAAAGATTTATATATCATGACATAAACATGACTGGAATGGAAAGTAAATCCATTTCAGTAATACAGGGCTGGAACAAGGAGTATACTTGGTTCTGTAGTGGAATTTGTCCGCTATGATGATCTTTTCAATGAGCCTTGACTAATATAAAATGAATTTATATGATTATGTGTGTATTCCATGAAATTTAATGTCTTATGTTATTACTATTTGGATTACATTTCAGTTTTGTGATTTATCCCATGACATGATATTCTGATCTTTTATATGGAGGATAAGATTTTCAAATTTTATGTTCTTTTGATTATGAAATGATTGATATTTCTCTTATTTACCATTAATGAAAATTTGAGCTCACAATTTCATATATTTCTTTTTTCCTAGGTAATGAAGAAGGGTATTAAGTAAGATATGTCAAAAAATAATGCTACTTTTAATGAAATAAGCGGGAGATAATGTATATTTTTATGAACTAGTTATTTATGTCTCCCCATTTCTAAAGAAAATTAACCTATACCGTCCTGGTGTGGTTTTTTTATGTTATGTAATAAACATTATTCAAATTTTAAGTAATATCTACATGTAAATTATGGTCTGTAATAGTTGGTATTTGGGAAAAGGTATAGTTAACCTTTGGAAAATAGAATGAGAGAACCTTAGTAAAAACCCTAAGGATATGTCTAAGTATAAGTTACAATACTATCCTAGTGTTTTACATATGTTCATGAATAACCTAGGATAAAACCTAATGTTTCCTAAATTTAAATTTTATTCTTTAATTATGTGGTTTTCCCATTATTACTAGTGTTTCTCTCTCTATGATTCTTTGTTTTAGTCAATGACTAGAACCCAAAGAAACCATGTTAATTTTAAATGTGACGGGCAATGAAATGATTGTCCCCCCTGAACAACCAAATGTTTTGGGAACTAGAATGAAAAATATTGTATCCATGATCCCACAAAATTTTCAAGATATGAATCATGATAGACATCCAAATGACCTCATTAGGGAGAAACATACTATTGAATCCTTCATGAGGCAACATCCACCTTCATTCAACAGGTCTTCTGATCCATTAGTGGATGAAAAATGGATCAGTACCACTAAAATTATAGTCTCAGTTCTACAATGTTCTAAACATGATAAATTTATCTTAGTAGTCTATCATTTTGAAGGTGAAGCTGATCAATGGTGGAATATTTTCAATAATAGGAGGCAAAGAGATGAAATTAAGTCCCTGGAATAGAAAAATTTCAAGAACTTATTTTTTAATAAGTAATTTCTTAATATTCTTAGAACAAAGATGGAGAAAGAGTTACATGAACTTAAGATAAAGGGTGATTAATCTTTTGGTACCTATGAAGAAAATTTTACAAGATTTTCAAGGTATGATTCTAGATTTATTATCAAACCTGATAGTAAAATTGATTGATTCTTTGGTGGCTTAAAACCAAGTCTTTGAAGGGAATTATCCATAAGGTACTTCAATAGCTATGAGGAATTTTTTTGATATTATCTCAAGGTTGAGATGGATATTGGAGTAACCCATCATTCATATGGGTCAAATAAGAAGAGAAAAAATGGAATTCAAATGAAAATTTAAAGACCACACTGAAAAGAAGATGATTTTTTCCATATACTAAAGGTGTGGAAAGAAACATTGATAGAATTTTCTTAAAGGGGCTAGTAAATGTTTTAAGTGTAGAAAAGAAGGTAATCAGGAAGTTGAATGCCGATGTAATGGGAAAAAGATATCTAATGATGAAAATAATGAAAAGTATGCAAAGAATGAACCTACTACACTTCAATGTTACACTTTTAAGGAAATGTTGAATTATTCCAATAAATGATATAATCAAAGGGTTATTGATGATGATCGAATTTAATGGACTCTTAAGGACATAGAAAAAGTAAAGTCACTTGAAATTACTATCGTGATGTGGATTACGATAATGAATTGGTGATAGGTAAACTTACCATCCTCTCTAAAGTATAAAATATTTTATTTTATTCTAGATCAACTGAATCTTTTATTTATGAAGAATTTCTAAGGGTATCATCATATTCTCTCAACAATTAGATGTTGAGTTAGCTGTGATAACTCCTAATGGCTCAACAGTCACATCAAAAGTTTATAATTCTTCTCTAGTTGAAGTTTGTGGGAATTTTATTCCTATAAATATTATGATCCATCTCATAGTAGAATTTTATGTGATTCACTGTATGTATTGGATTTCTCTATATGAATATCATATCAATTTCCAAGGAAGTGAAGTAAAATCTCATATTCCAGATCAATCTATGACCATCTATCAATGAAAAGATGAATATAACCTTCCAGTAGAAATTCATTCTATCTTATGGGTCTTTATTTCTATAAATGAAGGTTATTTATCTCAAATGGTTGGGGATAAACTCATGATTAAGGATACACCCACTGTACGGGAGTTTGATGATGTCTTTTTGGAGGAATTTCTAGGTATTCCACCAAATGTTGAAGTTGAGTTTTCAATTGAACTCAAACTGGGTTCTATGACTATTTTAAAGACACCTTATAGAATAGACCCAATGGAGTTACAAGAATTGAAGAAGAAAATCAAAGAGAATATTGATAAGAGATTAATACACTCTAGTGCGTCACCTTGGGGAGCACCTGTTCTGTTTTTTAAGAAGAAAGATGGATCAATGAGACTTTGCATTGATTATCAAGAACTTAACAAGATCACTATCAAGAAAAAATATCCTCTTCCACGCATTAATGACTTATTTGACCAACTATGTGGAGTTCAATACTCTTTCTAGATTGATCTTCGTTTATGATATCATCAATTAAGGGTAAAAAAGGAGGATATAACAAAGATTACATTCCGTACAAGGTATGGACACTATGAATTTATAGTGATGCGTTTTGGTCTTACAAATGCACCTGATCTCTTCATGGATCAAATGAATAGAGTCCTTTGAGACAATATTGATCCTTTTATGGTAGTTTTTATAAAGAAGATTCGTGTCTTTTCAAAGATCAATGAAGAACATGAATATCACTTAAGAATTGTACCAAAGACCATGAGAAAAAAGAAGATTTATGACAAATTTACCAAGTGTGAATTTTTTCTTTAGAAGGTTTCATTTTTTGGTCACCTAATCTAAAGAGAGGGTATGTCTATAGATCTAGTAAAAATAGAGGTTATTGAAATATGGTCGAGAAAAACAATTGTAACTGAGATCCAAAGTATCCTTGGTTTTTCTGGATATTATTGACTTTTTTTGAAAACATTTTCATGATTTTCTAATACACTCACCAAGAATACTCATAAATGAGTTATGTTTGTTTGGATAGTGGAATGTGAAGAGAATTTCAAATAACTAAAAAGAAGTTTATCCAGTGCACCTGTGCTCACACTAACTTGTAGTGGAGAAAGGTTTGTGATATACAGTGATGCATCCAAAAAGGGGTTGGGATGTGTTCACATGAAAAATGATATGGTGAAAGCTTATGCCTCACAACAATTGAAAATGTTTGAGAAAAATTACCGAAATCATGATTTGGATTTATATGTGGAAATATTTTCATTAATGATATGGAGGCATTATCTTTATAGTGAAAGGTGTGATATTTATAATGATTATAAAATTTTAAAGTATATTTTTACCCAAAAGGATCTGAATATGTACCAAATAAGATGGTTGGAGTTGATTAAAGATTATGAGTGATCAATACATTACAACCATGGTAAAGAATAAAAAGTGGAAGATACATTATGTCAACAAGACCATGCTAGCCTATCCATGACGAGGATCACAAAAGATCCAATATTTATGGATTTTCAAAGTATGGATCTTGAAATTTTAAAGGATGGAATAAAATATTATCTTTCCCAAATGAATGTTCAACCATCAATACAATTTAAGATTAAGGAGGAGTAGAAGAAAGATGTAGAGATACAGATGAAGGTGAGAAATTTCCTTGAATTCAACCTTGATTGAGATAAAATAATAATGTTCAAGAACTGGGTTTGTATTCCTCCCATACCAGAATTAAATAAGGAACTATTGTATAAGGCTCATAATTATTCATTATCTATTCACACTCGAAGAACAAAGATTTATAGCGACCTGAAAGAGTACTTATGGTGGGATGTCATGAAAAGCGATGTTGCTGAATATGTCTCTTGATTCATGGTTTGTTAATAAGTTAAGCCTGAGAGATAGAAGTATAGGGGGATGTTACAACCATTACCCATACCAGAATGGGAATGAGAAAACATCACTAGGTACTTTTCCATTGGACTTACCAAAATATGCAAAGGAAATAATTCTATCCGGGTTATAGTTGATCGCCTTACGAATTCGGATAACTTCATTGTTATTAGAGTGGATTTCTATCTTGATTAACTTTCCAAGATATATGTAAAAAAATTGGTAAAATTGCATGGAGTACTGATTTACATTATATCTAATTGGGATCCGAGGCCTACCTTGAAGTTATAGAAAATTCTTCAACATGATCTGGATATAGAGTTATGTTTCAGCACTGCTTATCATCTTCAGACAGACGGTTAGTTTGAGAGGACAATTCAAACTCTCTAATAGATGTTGAGAGATTTCTCTCTGGATTTCAAAGGTGATTGGGATCAACACCTATAATTTGTGGAATTTTCTTACAATATTAACTTTCACTCTAGTATTTTGATGTCTCCTTGTGAATCCCTCTATAGAAAAAAGTCTAGAACTCCAATTTGATGAGATAAAGTTGGGGAAATAAATCTATTAGGACCTGATCTTGTTGATGAAATGGAAGAAAAGGTTAGATCTATTCAATGACACATAAGAGTGGCCCAGAGTTGAAAAAAATGTTCTTTTTACAATCAAAGAAAAGACCTAGATTTTGAAGTGGTGATAATATTTTCTTACGAATATCTCCCTAGAATGGAGTAATAATATTTGGAAAGAATGGCAAGCGGATCCCTAAATATATCGGTCTTTTTGAAATTATGGATCGTGTTGGGAAGGTAGCTTACCGATTAGTGCTTCTACCGAATGTATATCATGTTCATGATGTGTTCCATGATTATATCCTAAGAAATTACATACCCAATACTTCACATGTACTAATCTTAGAAGTCATACCATATGAGCAAGATATTTCTTATGAAGAACAACCAATAGAGATTATAGATCATAGTGAAAATATTCTATGAATCAGGACCACTCGCTTGGTTAATGTTTTATGGAGGAACCAAAAATTTGAATAATAATCATGGGAATTTAAATATATTATGAGGGGGAGGTATCCTCATCTGTTTAATTTCAATTGATGAATTTCGAGGGTGAAATTCAGTTTAAGGAGGGGGTAGAATGTAACACCCGAATGTTTTTAAGAAATATTTTGTTTAAATAATTTTTCTTCTTCAATAGATTTATTTGAATGCAACGATGAGTTTAAATTAACCAAGAGATGAACTTATTATAAAATTACCATTATATCCTAACTGTTAGGTTAGCGGGAATAATTATAACTAACTTATAAAAATACATCGTGAATTCATTGGCTATCAATTATTTATGAAAAATATAAATCAATTAGATATTCTTATTTATGAGTAAATTAATTTTTCTAATGAAATTAATGTGATATATATGTGATATATACTTAATAAAATATTTTTTATATTCATCCAATGGATATTTTAGTCATAGGGTATGAATAAAACCCTATTTGATGTATAAAAACCTATTTTTTTAAAAAGATTAATTTTACACCTTTGAATGACGAACCCCTTTAAAATTAATATTTTTAAACATTAATAACTTTTATATGACAACATAAACATGATATTTTATGCGAGGTATGAAAATTTACTTTGGATGAATTTAAGATATTTTTATGATAACATTAATGTTTTGATGAATAGTAAAAATTCGCTAAATTTTAATTGAAAATAACTTTTTTCATTGAAATAATTTATATGGTTATATTATATTATTTAATGGATTAAAAGTATAAAAGTAATATATTTTTACCATTTAATATAATTTAGGTCATTTTAATTATTTTTATATTAAATTCAGATGTAAAAACATTTCAATGTGTTTCAATATTTTCACTTTTAAAACTCGTTTTCTCATTTAAAAAACTTGATTAATAACAAATTAACTACTGAAAATTCTGTGTTTCAAATTTTATAAAATGGATTCCATATTTTGAATCATTGTGTCTAAATTATGTTAATAGGATAATTTTATTTTTGGGCATTATGAATAGTAAATTTAGTAATTATTTTTATTACCATGGTTAAAGGTAAATCGGGTAATTAAAGGCAAAAATAATATTATAAAACTATCTTAACACCTGTAAAAATCCTATTAGATAAATAAATTATACCCTTAAAATATAATTTTTGTTGTGGAAAAAATTAATTGCCAATTACCTATGAATATGACAGGAATATAATAAAAACTAATGAATGTGACAAAATGTCACAGTCTCATTTTATATAAGTATATTAATTTTAATATTTGTATAAATATGAGATAATATCGACTATATATAGTATATGGAAATATAAAATAATTACCTTCATGATTTAAATTTATTTATAATTTTTATATATTATATAATTACCGTTAATGATGACACAATAGTGATGTTGAAATTATTTTATTAATAGAAATATAAAAAAAATGGTTTTAAAAATATTAAAAGAAATATCATATGAACTAATTAATTTTCTCCACTAATTTTATAGGCGACCATGACATTTTAAGAGTGTATTAAATATTTTTTACGAATTTATCTCTTGTGTGGATTTTATTTAAAGTCAAATAATTGAATAGTGTTAAAATTGACACTATTGATATTTTATAAAAATAAAATTTTATTAAACTATTTAAAAATCATAAAAATATTTAAAAATTACAAATTTAAGATTATAAGGTCTATAATTTCATAAAATATCAATTTATGGTCAGTTAACACAATATAAGTAAAAATTTATAACCATTAAATATTTAGAATATTTTTACCACAATTAAAATTAAATAGAATAACTAAGTGTCCATTAAAAAGATATAGTTTAAATTGACAAAATAACTTGTCAAAAATCTATTTGTTGATGATATTACAACCCTATATCATCTAATATTCTAAATTGGGACATTTTGGAGGTTTTTGGTAGGGTTTTATTTTATTATAAATTATGATTTATGAAGTTCCCAAAAATGGCCCTCACCTCATTTATAAAAGGGAACATCCCCGCTCACCTCTTCACTTAATTTTTGGCCTTAAATCTCAGACATCCCCTGAAATGTTTCCTTATCAACTTCATTATTTTCATTCTATAGGTTCTGTTCATCTTCAAAGACCAACTCTAGTGCTCTAAGAAAAGATTTAGAGGAAGCACGTTGGGGAAGAGGTAATCTCTTCTACCGATTATTTAAAACTTCCTTCTTCTTGTACTTACTCTTAATTAGTTGTTTCATTTTAAATTAATACCATAAGTATTGAAAATATACTGACATTTTATTATAAATATTCAACAACCATATTTCGCCTTTTATATATCCTATTAAAAACGAAATCAATGCCCGTGCGTACGTACCACATACCATCTCCACTCAATAGTGTTATCTGTTTTTCACCACCACCTTACTTGGATGAATATAATGATATAAATAATAAATATATATGATTATTATAACTTTTTAATAATTTTAAAATATTATAAATCATCCACTTTAATAACATTAATCAATTTTGGTAATGATATCATTGCTCATGCGTACGTACGACCTACTGTCTACACGATGCGATGTAATTCATTCATCATGATCTTCATTAAAACATAATTTTATACATGAATTGAATGAATAAATAGGATATATATTACAATAATATCATTTTTTAATGATTTAACTATATCTTAATAAGTGTAACATGAACTTATTCGACAAATCTTTTTTTTAAAGGTTGGGGCCGAAGCCTCATTTTTATTAATAAAGCAAAGCAAAGACATCTTTTAACTGGGTAGAGGGAGACCCATTACATAGCCCGAAGACCTAGTGGGCTTGTAGCCCATTACATAGCCCGTAGGCCCAAATTGTTGACCAAATTCCAATTCTGTGAATAGTACCCTAGCTGCTACAGTACCACACAGTACCGCTGCCGCTACAGTGCCCTGCCACCGCTACAGTACTCGCCGATCAACAGTACCGCCACTACTAAAGTACCCGCTACAATACTACTACAGTACCTGCGCCCAATGGGTTTTGAACCCCCATTTTTCATGTAGTATTAAGGGGTGCTTACCACTATGCCAAACCCCAAGTACATTCGACAAATCTTTCATAAGAACATAAAGCAGTTAAAATCTGAATAATGAGTGACAATGAAATGTTACTAACAAATGGATGATAATATAATTATATATGATATCATAAAAATCATTATGATTTTGGAATGAGTCAATAATATTATTTAAATTTTTATATAGGATTTTTGGTTACATACAGATGATATCATACCTAAGTAAGGGATAATTTTACAATCTCATTTTTATATGAGATTGTTTATACATAGGTATTTACTGGGGTATATTTATCATCCACATCCTTGTTTCATAATTATGTAATATTATTTTTATTCTTCTACAATTGTTTAAAGTTCATTTTAACCATTGGTTAATTTTTATTAAATGGTATGAAAGTAATATTTTGTTGTTAATCAATTTGAGGTACTTTTTTGACTTTTTCGGCAAAAGTACGAGGATAATGTTTTTTAACTTATACGAAATTAATGGATTTTTACAGTCTCATTACACCTTATTTCCATGAATATTACCCTAAATTATTTCAATATTATTTTCAACTAAATTATTTTCTTTTAAAATTGCGTGGAATTTTGAAAAAAGAAAACGTTTTTGAAAAAGAAAGGATATTTTCCTCCGGAATTAAGTTCAAGTGTTTTATCAAAATTATTTTCCATGTAAGATGACATAAGTTTATGTTTCTATCCCTATTATTAATTTTATTCAATTTTTTTTATGATGTAATTATTTTTATTAAATCCATTTATCTTATATGAATTATGTTATGATGGAATGATGTTTAAGAAACCAATTTTATCTCATGGGTTATGCTATGGTGAATGTTTTTTTGTTTTCATGGAACACGTAAGAATGGTTTCATTATGAGATGTGTGGGACCTATCTATCATTCCAATGAATTGGGAAAATATTTATATCTCATGAGATAGACATGAATGAAAATGGAAAGTAAATCGGGTTCTGTAATAAAGGGCTGGAACGAGGAGTGAACTCAGTTCACTAATGGAATTTGTCCGCTATGATGGTCTTGGAAATGAGTCTTGACTAATATGAAATGATTTTTTATGCTTATGTGTGTATTCCAAAAAAAATCATGTCTTGTATTATGAAAATTGGGGTTACATTTCACTTTTCTAATTTATCCCATGACATGATTTTTTTATCTTTTATTTACAGGATATGATTTTCCAATATTATGTTATTGTGATTTTGAAATTATTAATATTTCCCTTATTTACCATTACTGATCATTTGAGCTCACGCTTTCATATGATTCTTTTCCCCGGGACATGAAGAAGGGTATTAAGTGAGATATGTCAAAAATGAGTCTAGTTTTGAAGAAATAAGTGGGAGACAATATTGAAGTTTTATGAACTAGTTGTTTATGTTTCCCAATTTCTAAAGACACTAAACCTATACGGTATTGACATGGTTTTTGGTATGTTATGTAATAAATATTCTAAAATGTTGATGTAATATCTAAATTTAAATTATGGGTTGTTATACCGAGTATCCTTATCCCCTCCAAAATTTATGTCAATATATCCCTATAACAGATCATATATTCTAAAGCACAAGTTTATGTCATTAAAATCATTGATATATTAAAGAATCCACTTCACAGCTTCATAAATATCCTTTCCAAAATTCTCCATTAACCAGTTAAAAACTCCCACTAGATTTAATATTCATAGATTTATAAAAACCATGGCATACCTAAAATATGAAAACATTGATTCAAATAGATATATCACCATTTATTTAGTATTATATTTCATTTTGATGCTTTCACATTTGATAACTTGAAGTTCCCATCCAATGGAGTTGACACATGTTTAAATTCGGCTATTATAAAACTTTTGATAAGCTTTAAAATATATTCCTTATGAGATGAAACCAATATTTTGGACTTCCTATATCTCTCAAACCATATCCCCAAAATATTATTGGATTCCACTTGATTCTTTATATAGATAACCAAGCCTTAAATATAATTTATTTCAGGATTTATAACATACTTTCATGAAAATACAAGATATAGATATAAAGGTGGAGTGCCTTTATATGATTAGATACATAAACACGTCATAATAAAAAAAACATAATTATTAAAAACTCCACATATTGAACATACCTTTCATATAATTTATAAAACTATATAGGATATTTTAGGGAAGAAACATAAATAAAAGAGTTATCAGAATATCCCAGAAATAGAAAAATAAAAGAAAATCATGAAGGTGTAAATGGGGTTGGAGTCATAATATGATACAATCATGAAGATAATCTTATGAAATGAAACATTTAATAAGGAAATGAAATAATTAGATCATGGGATCATAAGCCTGTGGAAACATCATAAATCATGACATCATAAGCATACACTAAGGCTAACCACTAAGATAATACAATATAGGATAACTATCATCATAATCATGGTATGTTTTCGAAAATGACCATCATAACACAGTGTGATTAGATTAACCTCATGTTAAACATGAATAGTGTTATAAGGCTAACCGTATGTTCATCATACAGAGTGTCCACTCATGCACCATATATGACATCTCAAGACATATTAACATTTCTCATTTAATGAATGGGATATAAAAAACCCAACCATTATAATTTAGTCTAACCACCATCATAATATTTATTTTCATATGAGTTCCAAAAAAGGTAAAAACAAACCATACATAAATAAAAAGTATAATGTAACCTAGAATATGGATTACGGTTTCATAATATTGTCTTATGTTTTAACTAAAGGATATATTATATATTTTCAATAGAGACGATGGAATAAAAATATTTTAGATATTAATTTTTTATTAAAACTAAATATTTGTATTGAAAATGGGTAGTAATTTTAGTAAATTATTCTTAAAACAATTCAAATAAATAATAGTAAAATGAACCACTTAGGTGATTCTTTTCAAAATAACTGAAGTAATTTTTAAAGAAAGAAAGGGAAAATGTTTTCTTTTGAAACAAGAATTGAACAATAAAGGGATTTAATTAAATAAATAAGGTTTTTTTGAAATACATTCATGTTTAAAACATTTTATGGGGTGAGATACTTAACATTTTTGTTAACAAAGGAAATTTCCCTTCAAAGTCAGGTTCACTTAAAAGAGAAAACATTGAAGGGAAAATGAAAATGTATATTACCCAACAAATAAATTTATGTTAACTATGTATATATGTAAATAACACAGATATATAGAATATGTATAATATAATTGAGAATAAGATAATAAAAAATGGAATAAAATAAAGAGAACATATAACCAAAAGGTAATGAGGGTGGTTTGGTGGGGGGCATTACCTTTATTTTAGAAGTTCTCTAATTGGTGATTCAATAATAATATTTATCATGGTATTTCGGTGAGAAAAAATATTAAAAAGAGTGGGGATAATTTTTTAGGAGATAATATAGAATATTTTTGGTTGATCCAAGTATTTAGAATGGGTGGAAAAAAGGGGGAGTTGATGGTCTCATTTTATAGGTGAAGAAAATGAAACTCTTGTAAAAACTCATTATTTCTCTTGGATATAAATCCATTATTCAAGGAAAAACATTAAAAACAATACACAATAATGGTGTGGATAAATAGATAATTCTAATAATCTATCCACCATGAAAAATTAAACATGTTTTCACATGTTTTATATTTTTTCAATATATTATACCAATTTTATCCTAATTTACCCATACTGTGGTAAGTGCACTTTTACCCTTAGAAACTAATTTTATTGGAAACAATATAAATTAAAATTATTTCATAAATTTGATTGATGATTTTAAAATTTTAAATCACATTATAAAATAAAATTTTCAAGATTTTATAGAAACTAATCTTAGTATTAGTACATATAATGTGAAAAAAAATTTCTTAGAAAAAGGTGTATTATTCACATAATATTTATTTTTAAGATAAAATTATAAATATAGTTGATTTTATTGAAATTAAAAATTTTATTATCATTGAATGAATATTTAATTAACATTAAATTAGGTTAAAAAACTAATTCAATCATGTAATAATTTTATCAAAAGAAAAAGTTGAAAAATAGTTTTTCTTAAAATACTACCTAAATTTTTGATGATGTGGGGCTTGGGATTTATATTTAAAAATATTATTTAAAAAAATACTTTAAATTTTTAAAATACTATTTTAATATTAAAAATTGTTTTAAAAACATTAATTTTACTATTTTATAATAATTTCATAAAAGTGATAGTATTATTAATGTAAGTAATATTCAAAATTCACCTAAAAATCATTTGTTTTCAAAAAAACCTAAAATTATTCTTAAAATAAAATTTAAATTCTAAATTAAAAATGAAATCTATTTTTAAAATAAAATTTATATAATTTTATATTTTTACTTTTAATTAAAATTATAAATTATAAATTAGATGTTATTTTTATAGGAAAATAAATTTTCTAAAATATAACTTATTCTTTTAGATAATTTATATAAAACACTAATAAAAATATCATTAATCAATAAATATTATATTTAATTAAAATCATCATTCAATATTAATATACTCAGTTTTCTTTAACAAAAAGAACATCACATAAAAACATATATTCTTATATATAATAACGAATTATGGTTTTTTAATAAAAAAATTATGAATATATAAATATATAAATTAATATATTTCATAATTATGTTAATCTTATTCATACATACTAATTTAATGTCTAGGTTTTACCAATATAAACATATACTAGTTCTGTTTTGGTGCGGTGTTGTATGTTGAGAAAGCTATCAGACATATTTGAAATAATTATAAAAAACATATATTTAAAAATCAGGCCATTATACGTTATCTCTAACTTTCAAGACAAACTATATTTTTCCTCTTGAATCTATTTCATGCCTAGACCAAAAATAAATATGTCATCCTGGTATAAGAGAGGGATTTCGAAACCTCAATCCTTGAAAACCTTATAGAAGAAACATTGGTATGAGTTGATCCAGATGAACCCATTCTCATCCATATGGTCATTAAACTTCCAAACCCATTTACATGGTGATTTATTCAAACCAAAATTGTTTATTTTATACTTAAAATTATGTTCCTTGTTTAGTTTTCTCAAAAATCCATTCGACTACATAATATCAATTTCCACCTCCAAGTAAACATGAGATAAACCCATTTGACATCCATCTTTTCTAAATGATTACTTTTCTAAGTAACCAGTCTAAACACTATCTGGATAGTTGTGTGTTTGACAATCGGTGAGAACATTTTGAATAAGTCCACTCTTTCGTTCTATTGAATTCCATTGAAAACCAATATAGCCTTTTACCTATTTCCAACATCTACTTATCCTTTCATCTAGAAATCAAAATTTTCAATAGTTATTTACTCCCTTATGGTATTTATATTAACTCTCAGGTTATATCTTCATTAAATAAATCCATTAAACCTTTCTTCAATAAACACCACTTTTTGAAATCATCAAGATGTTCCAATTCTTCTTGAAATTGGTCTCTCCTACATCTGTAATAATAAGTAGTTTAAATCAATTCAAAATCTCTAAATTGATCATATGAACTTGGTATTCCTCTACAACTATATCTTCATTTTTTATCTTTCCCAAACTACTACTTTCTGAACTTAAAATTAAGAATCTTTACCTAGAGCTTCCATGGTACTTGATATTTTGGATACTTCAATCAACCCAAGAGATCCTTCTAGACTTACCATGATATCTAAACATCCTAGAACTTATAATCTTCCAAAAACATTCATTCAAAACAACTTGTTTATAGTAAGTTTATTTTTTCTTCAGAAATCCATCTTCTACCATGTTTTATTATTTCCATAATACATTCTCATTAAATAAAATATTCCAAATTCAAATGATATTTTGATTTTCAATATCCCAAATCCAAAATCTAATGTTTTCTTCCCCATAATAAACAATGAAAATTATTGGAAATCTTCTTCATGTTTTTTTTGATAAATAGAATCAACATGGGTATATGTGAATTTTACAAAAAAAGGAGGGATTTTTCATCTTGTTTTCTAAATAAAAACTATTCTAGAATATCTAGTTGTAATAGACTAGGAGGAATTTTATTCAAAACATAAGAAGTATAATTGACTGATTCTACCCAAAACTCCTTGGTAATTCTAGAATTCATTCCCATGATCTCCTCCTAATCATTTAGTTTCTAGTTCATCTGATCTAATACACCATTCTTATAATATTCTTCTCAAGATTTATTCCATTTATGAAGAAAAAGTTATAGAATACCCTCTGATCTTAAGAATGTATGCTTATTTTGGATTCTTTTTTCCAACATTTCCCTCTATAAAATAAATTATTTATACACATCATATTTTATATTAAATAAGTAGATCCATAATTTCATTATTTAATCATTGATGAATATAATAATTTATAAATACCCACCATGATAATGGACTAGTACAGGCCCCCAAACATCTGTAGGCACGGGATATGTCTTATTAGACTTTGGCGTCCTTATATTTTTGATAAATAAATCCTTTCTCTATTTTATATTGATAAAAATATCACATGATACAAAAAAATTTTGACCATGAATTTTTAACCCTTTAGTCACTACTACTTGCATGCTATTCTCACTTAGGTTCCCAAGATGACAATTCTACAACACTAGACTTTCTAAAGCTATGATTCCATTGATTATTGCTCCATATGATCTTCCTTTCAAATAAAACATTCCATATTTAAAAACTATGGAGAGATATATTGAAACCTGAGTAATCTTATATACTCTATTTGAAAATCATATTCAATTACCTAATTTATCTAGATGACCAATGGAAATTTTATTCTTCGTAAAACTAGAATTTTTCTAACATTATGTAACTACATGAAGCTTCTGTCTGAAATTCAGACATTAAAATAACACTTCCTTATAATATCAACAGATTCATAATCATATGGATAGAAACTTATGAACCATATATATACAAAAATAAACACGCATCCCCTCTCATTCATAAAATGGAATTATTCCCCAAATTCAAAAAATCTATGATTTAAATGGAATATTAACACTCAACTACAAATTGTTCTCACCTTGAGTTGTGCTATTTAAGGAACACTATCTTTCAAAAGTTACTTTGTTGTAATTTATTAAGAAATAACTACAATAATTTTTTAGGTTCCCTTTATTTGTGAGATTCCAACATATGCATCTAGGACAAAAAAGCATACCTTAATTTATTTCCTTTGATATGTCTTTATATTTTTTTTTGGCTTTTATATTTAATTGATTATTCTCTACCCTCCATATTGAGAATGGTTCAGATAGTTTACTAGGCTTCCTTATGTGTGGGATCTTTATTTCAAATGATATAAAAAACTTCCTAAAATACAAGGTCATTATTTCCATAAGTATTTCTTATGACAATCACTATCACATATCATGATTCTAGAAGTGATATTAACATCACCAAATCAGTCTAATCTTCTATACATTTTACTTTAACTGATTCAAGATGACTCTGAATCATTTTAAATTTATTTACATGAGCATTATATATTCTTTGTTCTGAGACTCTCTTGCTGATAACCTCTACATCATGAACACATTATCCATTTCTTTGGGATTCTAATATAATTCTAATAGGGACTTCATCGACTCCCTTGTGGTATTCACTCCAATTTGTTTTAGGGAACATTAAGTTCTAGTGACATCGATATCATTCTAAATTAATTTCTATCAAGAATTTCCCATTATTATTTCTCTATTACTTCAAGTTTTACTTAATTAGATAAAACCTCAAGGTAATTCTAAAATAGATAATCTTCCATATATATCATCCAGAAACTAAACTTTGTAATTTAAAATTTTTTACCTGGATCTTGAATTATTCATATTCCATTCCTTCAGAAATAATTGAATCCATTGAAATAAAAAATTAAGATAAGAACATTACCTAAAGAGTCTATTGTTGAGTATTTAGATACATTTTGAACCACAATCTCTGATACCACTTGTTGGGATTTGGGACTATTCAAACTAGAAGAAAAAATATATGAAAATAACTATGAAACAAATTTTAAAAATTCTGGAAAAATAATAAAGATTAAAGATAAATTTAATATAACTAAGAATAAAAAACCAACTCATATCCATTGTATCAGATCCCCACCCTCACATACTCTATCAAAAAATAACTATTAGAAAAATAAACATAAATGAGATCATGTACGTCCTTGAGGAATAATAATATGAATTTAGATGGTTCATAATTTTTTCATACATTCATGGGGGAACATTGTTTCTTCCATTCATTTCATGGATAAAGAAAACTTTACATTCACAATCAAAAAAATCTGCATATATTGTATCACTATAAGTCAAAAATATAAGTGGTCTCACCACATAAATTTATAGTGGGTCATTGCTACTCAACTAGTTACACAAAATTTTGAGATTCATGGGGAACTCATCATTTGTCTTGGAAACCTCTATTTTTCTATTGCACATTATTCTTTAGCCACTAACTTATAGTGAATTTTTAAATTCATTCTCATAAAACCCTTCGATGATTCATAATTTTTATTTGATAAAAATCTAGTTACTATGGTGTGAATATAGATAATTTCCTATAAAATTTCATTATATTGGTTCTTACATGAGCCAAAACATATTAACTTCCATTATCTAGACACAAACTATAACACATCGGGAAACTTTTTTTTTAGATTTATTTATTCTTTGGTCATTTCAATTTTTTTAGATATTTGTTCTTGAATTTTAAATTTTCTAAAAATTCCACCAATGTTACATAGTTTTTACGCATAGTTTAGGGTAAACCTTGAAATAACCATGAGATAGTGAATTTTTAAGTTTATTTTATTATTTCATGGTCAGTATGTATTGGTAGTTCATGTTTGGGTCCCAAATATTTGAAACCCATTTTAAAACATTAAATACCTTTTATGGGTAAGGGTGCTAGAACAATACTTGTACACTATTAGTAAAAACCATGAAACATGAGTGTGGGGGAGATATATAGTTTTAAAAGAGTGCATTTATATAGTTTTTGCATATTTTAGAAACCAATAAGTCAAAAAAATAAAGTTTTTTTCTTATTCAGTAGCCCCCGCACAACTAGAGCATGATTTACCAAACTATGTAGCCTAACTGTGTGAGTTTACCAGTTTATGCATTTTTCTCTTGATTTTTAACCTTTGTCTTTCCCTCTCCCATCCATTTTATTAAATTGGACTATAAAATATCAAGGGGGAGATATTTTCTCCTCATCTCTTTGATTTTGGCCCTCTTCTATCATATTCCAAGTGGTTTTGAGGAAAATCTATCAAAATATCTTCTATATTCTCTCCTCCTTCCCTTTTGTTTCTTTTCCCTAGGTTCTACGACTCTCCCAAAACCATAATTTGATTTTTAAGATAGATTTGATTATAACCTAGTGTTTTTATTTTCCAATACTAATATATGTTGATTCATTTCTCTTTTTATTTTTTCCATTAAAGGTGACATTATGGAACATGATTTCCATTGGTTTTTTATATCTGTTTCTATACACTTTATTTTTTTCAATTCATGTAATTATTGGGTTTTGAAAATCATTTTATATGAAATTATATTTATTAATGATTCCATGATAAGTTTATTAAATGTTTCTATAAAATTATTTTCCTTCCATAAGAGGTTTAATATTTATTTTCAAATATTCCTTAAAAAATATTGATTTAATTTGACAACCCCATTGTGAAAATGCATATAAGAAACTTTTAAATAGTTTTGATGATAAATGTGGGGAAATGCACTATTTTTCTTTTAAAGGAAGGGAACCATGTTTTTATAGATTTTTTAGTATTTAGAATGGGTTTTGTTTAAAAATTATTTCTAAATTGTGTTTGAAAAATGAATTTTTGATAAGAATAAATGACATGGAATTCCAAGCCTATTTTTATTTAAAGTATCATTTTTAATTTTATGAAAAAATGGTTTATTTTTTATGAGATCCTTATTTCTTTACCCACTATATACTTTACCCATTATGGGTTATTCATTATTATTATCTGATTATATAGTATGTAAAGGTAATATTTTGTGAAATATCATTGGAGGTGAGGTGTGATATATTGTTTATGTTCTATTTTTGTGATTATCTTAATTTACTTCTCACCTCATTACTTGTTTGTAATTATAATGATATATACCTATACATATACCTATATAAGTGAAAACTCAAGTTTAAATTGTGTTCCTTATGGAGTAAAAAAATAGATATATTGGATAACCTAGATGGTTGTAGACATGATAGATTCGGGCTCCTGGGAGGGTTATAGGGCCTTGTTAGTTCAAAGGTACTATCATGACAGACATGATCTTATAGGACGATATAGGGAATCCATTTATAGTTCATGGCTATATTAATTTAGGAACTACGGATTAACCCATAAAATTTGTGCCTTTATTTGGGGTTCTTTGGTGTATTTCCATTTCATACCTATTATTCTCCCTTATTCTTATTTTTTATGGCACATCATCCTTTTCTTTTTTTATAGAAATCCATTGATGTTGTGGTTCCTTGCTCCATTGTAATTTACTAATTCATAATTGAGTTAGTTTTTATTTTATTTTTTGAAATATATATTTTTAAATGTTTTTGAAATGGTTTCAAAGGTTTTTTGGACAGGTTTTGAAATGGATTATAAAGAAGGATTTTTTCCATTTTTCATAAATAGTAGATATTTTCTCACTGGTTCTCTTGCGATTTCACCGCATTGGTTTTTAAGGAAATGAGATTAATTATTTGTGGAATGAATATTATATTTTTTGTGATATAAATACATGGGATGAAAAACATTATTTTTTATTGTATTTAAAAATGACATTTATGGTCTTCTTAATTAATTTAATTACTTAGGATTCTTGGTGAGATTTGAATGCATAATTTTTCTCAAACCCTACAAACACACTATTGTTAGGGTGAATTAAGTTCCAATTATTTCCTATATTTTCTAAATTTAATTCACAAGGTACATGTATATATATTATGTGGATGACGGTGAGTTAGTATGTTAAAAGAAACTTTGGGTTTCATGGAGATATCTTCAGGGTTTTTCTTCCGTTTAGATTTTTTTTATATTATTATGTTTGAATGTATCATTCAAGATGAGCTTACTTTATTTTTATTAATATTTTATTTTATTGTGATTTGTTATTTTATGATTCTTTTATTTTGGATTCATGTTTTATTATGTGAATTAGGTTTAATTATAAAATGAGTGGAATCAATATTGGTTGGGACTCATTTGGCTAGTTGGGTCTATTTATCTAGGTAGATCTATTTATTGGATATCACATGAATCTACAATATATTAATGGTTTGTGTCATTATTTAAAAGAAATATATGTTTTGTGTTAACTCTAATTTAATGGAGAAATTATTCCCAAAGTGCTTCCATGATGCCCCGAAAATAGTTTCTAGCCTATGGGGATCAAGAATGCCCTTCGAAACCTATAAAAAATTGGACTGGGAACCAGATTATTGGTATATTGGGTTTGATCATTACATGACCAATTAAAAACATGGTTATATACTATTTCATCCAAAATATCCTACCTCATATCGGTCTATTAGTTCAACTAGATCTTATCAGTCCTAGTCCTTTGTTATAGAGTCACTCATTTTGGATATAAGAAATCGAACATGAACACCTCTCCAATAAAAATATTTTATTTTAATTAATATTATTTAGATATAAGAGATATACTATGAATGATTTAATTTATTTTTTGGTTTAACTTGTGAAAATGTTTCAATATGTACCTAATAATTTGAAAAATAAAACCTTTGTAATTATAGATTTAATAATAAAAGCTGAATTTTGAATTTATTTTTGAAAACATGATTGTAAAGTGTGCATTTGATTTATGTATCAATATACTAATATAATGTGTTTAAGGATGGGTTTATATTTTTGATATATGTTAAATTATAAGGATAAGGACTCAATTTTATTGGTATTTTATTATATAATAATTATTTTTCACTTTTTCTCAAGATATGATTTTTTTGTTTTGGTTAGTGTTGTTTTTTTATAAGGTAATAATTTCATTATAAAATAATGATTTTTATATGTTTTTGATATATATATATTTTTATATATTATATCATTACATTTTTGGATTTGATATACATATATTTTATAAATCAATGTTCATCCCAATTTTTATTTTTTTTAATTCAAATGGTTTCTTTTTCTAAAATGGATGTACATATGTGTAATGGTTTTCACCTTCTTGGCCCATTACTTTGATTTTTTTGTTCGTAGAGGAGTTTGGGAGATGTTTAGGGAGATTTCGGTAGAGGATGAAGCTATAGTAGAGTTACTTCATGAAGTTATTGGCGTATATTGTTTACACGACATGTAAATTTGATTCACAGTTTGTATTTCCTGAAAATTCATGAATTTTATATAGGAGGTGGGGGAAATAGTGAGATGGATTACACATCTTTTAAGTTCAATTCACGATTTTTAATAAATAAATTTTTAGGTGATTTAATTTTCAAAAATATTTCATATTTTGTGAATCCCATGAATTTAATGTCATATAATGTTTACAAGATGTGAAATTGGAAGATTCTATGTTATTTTATAAAAAAATTCATCTGAATTTATTTTAATTTTCTCAATACCTCCCTATATAATTCTACGAAAACCCTAGAAAACCTGAGGATACCTTCTATCCCCCTTCCTCTTCCTTTAATCCATTGGTTTCAATGGTTGTTGTTTAATGGTCTGTGGTCAGTACTTTCTCTTTTCCCTGTGATTTTGTCTTATTCTTTACTTAGGGATTTTCTATGGTAATGTTTTTCTTAGTTTGGGGTGTGATTTGGGATGAATATTTGGTTTGGGTTAGGTTGATCCACTAGTTTCTATGTGTGGTTGTAGTTTGTGAACATATCTTCTTTGCATTACAATACAGAATGAGTCAGCAATGCTTCTTTGAGGTAGGGAATCCCTCATTCTTATTTATTGTGTAACATGAAGAAGGTGTTTACTATTTTATATGTATGATAAATGGTTTTTTTGAATTAATTAAACATAAATAACTGTCTGATTAAAAATGAATGGGGAAAGGGAAAAATATTCGCATGATTTTATATCCTTGATATTATTATGATAAGAAGGGTTATAAGGGTTTAATTCCCCACTGAAAAATTTGGTGGTTTGGGTATTTTTTTTACTAGATGATCTATTTTATGACTATTTTGTCTGTTATGATATCACCCTAAAATGAAAATTGACCATCCTCTAATATCGGGTTAATAAAATGGTTTCCCAGAGATTATGTCTTGTGTGATAAAACCCCTAAAATAAAGTGATATGTGATTAAATCACCTTTGTTAAATATATAAAATGGTCTTTAATGTGTTTTGATGTGTGGATGTGCTTGTATAGAGGTGATGTGTGGTTGTGATGCGATGTGAGGATAATGGGTGAGATGTGATTAAGCTTTTGGGAAGCTTGGTGGTTACTTTTTGGTCATACTTTTGGGATGGGGATGTGTTGGTTGTTTGGTCCTGATTTTAGGATGGAGAGGTGGTGGTTGTTTTGGTTTGATTTTGGGGTGGCGAGGTGGTTTTTTTATGTGATTTTGGGTTAGTGAGGTGGTGGTTTTTTATGTAATTTTGGGGAAGTGTGGTGCTGATTGTTTGGTTATGCTATTTGGGAGAAGAGGCAGTGGTTGTTTGACCATAATTTTGTGGAGGAAAGACGATGGTGTGATAAATATTATTGGGTTCTTTTGATGTGTGGCTGTGTTGTGGTAGATGCTTGGGTAGTGGTGGATCAACTTGTTTAATAACAATTAAAAGGGTTTGTGTTTGGTTTTGTTAATTGGATGAAAATGATTAATGAAAAAATTAATAATTGGTTGTGTGGTTAAATGTGGTTGATGATAATTAATGAAACGAATGCTCTGGATAATGGGTTTGGTTAGAGATGTGAAATATGTCTTGTGGATTGTGGATTTTATGGTGTTATGCATTTAGAGGTGGTCACGAAAGTTGTGATTTTTTGATATGGTTAGTGTTTGGTTGTTAAACCATAACATAGGATTGTATGTGGCTATATGTATATACTTTTATATTCCTTGTGATTTGTATACACACTCCACCATGGATGACCACTATGTTCCGACACTTATATTCTCACATGGGGGTGTTTTTCCAAACATTTTAGTGATTAGGATGGACATATGGTCACTAGCTCTTCCCCTATATCTCTCCAAGTGATTTTATAAGAACATTTTGTGATGGATGGAGGTCTTTTCACACACTAAGTGATGGTCCAATTGTTTTTAGGAGAGATGTTATGTGACTATTTTGGGGTTCAATGGCCCAGGTGTCTTCGAGTGGGATGTGATATGACTATGTTGTGGGGCATCTTATGTTGTGGGTAGTCCATGGTAGTAGGAGGTAATGAGGTTAATGTATTTCATGTTCATGATACCCTACTAATCTAGTTATGGTTATGATGTTATGGTCCAGGTTTCTACAGGCATGATGAGATGTGACCGTGATGTGGGGTAGTGGCCTAGGTGTCTATGGGGGAGATATTATGTGACCATGCTATGGGGTGGTGGTATATGTTATTTGGAATATATGAGAGAACCACCACATATGAAGTTGGGATGTGATAGTGAAAAATCAATGGGAAAGAAAAGTAGGGTAACCCTTATCAATATTCTTCTTTTTAGGTAACAATTCTTGTCTTGTGTTATTTGGTGATCTTGACTTGGTAAGATTGGGATGGGTATTTGACCAATTTATGTGCTTCTAGTATTGAGGTTGGATCATGGGTGAATTAGTATTCTTCTTGAACATGTGCAAGAGATAATTTGGCTTTATAACTAATTATACTTTTATTCTCATCCTATATATATAAATTATATTTCAAGTTTATAGGATGACTATGTGGACCATGCTGGACAATAATAGCTTCAATCTTTGGATATTTGTTTCATTGCTACTTTATCTTTACTTTTGGGTGTTTTAGTTTTTGAGGAATTTATCTATATAAGTTTTATTTATAAATGTGTTGTGGGATGTTTTTGGTTTCATTTTTTTATGTAATGGATTTTCTTTTGGTTGATTCATCTTATCGCCCGTTCCTATTATTATTATATGGGGAAATGCCTTCAATTCTATGATATTTTTATACCCTCGGTGATAGTCTCTAACCTGGGTCCTACTAGAGGAAGTACTCTAGGTTCATTGTATCTCTCCCCTCATTACAATATCTTTAGTAGGATTGAGTTAAGACCTAGTAGTATCAGAGGTGATAGTTGAGAGATAGGATGGAGTTTGGAGTTAAACATAGTGAGGATTTCACGGTTTGTTATAGAAACAGTTCCTATTGACCTTGGTGTGTGAAATAGACTTGGGAGACTGACTATTTAAAGTGGGTCCTGAATGGTCAACTGATTCCATCACCTTATGAAAAACATGGGGGACCCACTATTAGTCTTATCATACTCCGATTTCCCAATCTGTTCTGCCTTAATCATTTTTTCTTGATGGTTAGTGCAATACTATCACATGAATCTCTATGATGATTCACATGTAGCCTTTGGAAAACCTATGTTTACTCTAACATAAATATAGTGCACACTCTAAGTAAATTTATTAGAGTGGTTATTATGTGAGCTATAAAATCCACACTTTCATCACCCAGACACGACCACCTACACTCCTAGTTCTAAAACATGTTATCCATACCAGCCTGTATCTGAAATATATCATATGGAATTTCTTTCCACATGTACTTTGTGAGAAAACATTCGTATTATTTCCTTATTTCTAAATCACTCATTCTATATATAATAAACAAAAATGAAATTTTTCCTCACAAACCCTAATAATATCCCTCTTGAATAGTGCTTTCAGAGATTCGAGCTTCCATCAACACTTTGAAAAATAATTATCATTCTAACTTCCACAACAATATTCAGTTCCTCCATTCCAACTTCCATTCACCTATATACCACTAAGAAATATTCACACCTTATAATTTCTTGAAATAATCCCTTGGTAAACTTTTTATATAGATTCTAACTTCTTCTGATCTCTCAAAACTCCAACACCCCCTCCTCTGACATCATCTAAATGAAATGATACTTTATCTCAACATGCTTCATTCGAGAGTGTAACATAATATTTTTAGCTGAATGAATATAACTCTGATTATCATAGACCCAAAATACAATTTTATGACTCATCCTAGTTCTTCTAGCAAATAATTTATCCAAATCAACTCCTTCCCTGCTTCTATGTTGACCACATACTCTGATTTTTTTGTTGATGGTGCAACAATCCATATAAAAATTGTCATAAAACATATGGTTTTCCCTGTAAAGTTGCATAAAAATCCAATGAAACACCTCAATGAATCTATATCCCATCTATATCCCACATCAACATAGCCCTATATCAGTTCATATGTTTCAAAACACATGTTATATATTCTAAACCATTGAGATAACAGAAAATAAAATTTATAGATTCTTAGTACTCCTTTCCCAAATTCACCATAAACCAATTCAAAACTACCATTACATGTGTAGTTTACTTCCTTATATAAACCATGAAATATAAAAAATGTTTTTTTGATTTTTTTTAAATTTTATAGTATTTTTTCATTTATTTCACATAAAATTTAAATAATTTGATAAAAAATTGATTAATTTAGGTCCTGAATTAAAATGAAAAATGTATCCAATCTTGTTTTTTAGTTATTTTATTCATCTTTATAATTAAATGAACAATTCATACATTGATTTTTGAATATTGTAATAAGAAATTTTATATAATTGTAATTTATATTTTTATTATTTTAAATTAATTACAAATTAATTTGAAGAAGCCTATACTAAGTTGATGTTTTTCATGGATTTCAGGTCTGAGGATAAAAAATTACAAAGGGATGGGGATTTGATAAGAATATATAGATCTCTTAAGAATTACAAGGGAGAGTTTTATTCTTATAATACTTTTGGACTTAACCAAAATTTATCAAATGGAACACTTGTCAAACTTTCTAGAAATCATATACAACTTTCTAATCAATCGTTTAAGAATTATTCATTGCATATATAAGTTTAATGAATTACATAAAACATTCTATTTTCACATAATAGTATTTACATAGCATAAATTTACCAAAGTATAATTATAAAATTCTTCCCAGTGAAATTATTAATACTTTTACTACTATACAAGACATTACGTATATGACTTTTAGGGAACACTAGAATCTGTTGAAATTGGTCAGACTTTTTAAGACTACCCAGGATCTTATAATATTTTTTACACTTCTTCGTATGAATTTACCTATAATGTAAGAATTTGTAATCTTCAAAAACAAAAGTGTATTAAAATTTAATATTCCTAAAATAATAAAGGTTTTACCTAAAATTGAAAATTAATTTTTATGGTTTGACCAAATTGGGAAGAGATTCTCTAAGATATTCCACCTACAAATCAACCAATGAGCTAAAGGAGATATAGATAGAGTTAAGGAAACTTGAGGGTATGAATGTTCAAAAGTATCTTGCTATTGTAATATACTTTCTTTTAGCTGTACACTTATAATTCATCTGAGAGGATGCATGTTGGGGATTGAAATGTGGTGGGATTTATAGAGAACTATAATAGAATGATAATAAATCAATGAAAAATAAGACTATTCAATCCACATGATAGAAATAAAAATAAACTACAATAGTACCCGATCATTTTGGTTATTCTATAAAAGCAGATGAAAATCACAATAAAGAGGGTGGTTGTGAATCAGTGGTTTGATTTGAGATCTTCTATTGTTACTAGAGAATTTTATTGTTTTTTCATTTATATAATCCCTATCAATTAATGGAATAGTAAACCTATAGTGGTCAATCCTAGGATATTTCTCCACCCCTATTAATTAATTCTATTCTTCATTGATTAATTCTCTCCTGTTTGATTTATCTAGAAGTGTTGGATTGCTTATAGAAGTGTAGAATTACATTGATCTTTAAATTTACTTTTTTACTCTTATTATCTTTTATCATACATGAGATCCATAGTACTACTTCATGTCTAATATAGAGGAGGTAAATGAGGTTATGTTTTAGAGTGTGCAAAGGTATTTTTTCACTAGTATATGAAATAATAGGAAATGAAATGATTGTAAAATTTCTTTGTTTAAGAAACAAATATATGGCGAGTGTGATCAATTAAGGTTTAGACTAATTATAGAAATAAATAATGACAGGTGAATTGAATCATGATTTAATAGGTACGTGATGGGATATCGAGGTTAGACCACTACTTTGAAAAATGAACTTAAAAATATTATTTATTAGCTCAAATCACTTAAACATACACTTGAATATCAGTTTCTAAATACATAATGAACCCAAAAAAATAAAAATGAAAACAATAAAACAAACTTCCTTTATCTAGAGACTACCTGATTCACACAATTCACTAAATTTTAATTGGGGTTCAAATATTTTTTCTTTGAGGCCCATTAAATATTCCACATCAACCTGAATCCATTATCAAATTATCATGACAATATTGAGTTTTATTTTTGTTTTAAATTTTTGATACATGATAATTTAGAACTTGGTTCACCTATTTAGTTTTGATTCAAGGGATTAAAATACTTTAATGGATAGTGTTAAAAAAATTATAATCACTGATCAATTGGAGTAATATTTTTTTCACTATCTCATTTAGAAACTCCCCATCCCCAACCTCTTATTATTATTATAATAAATCTAATTTATGAAGTAGAAACACAGAATACAATCTGGATCAACTAAATAGAATACTTGTAAAATTTTATAAACCTAATTTCAATAATAATAATCAATTTATACAATTTTGCAGTCAATATGAATTCAAAATCAAAACTGTAATGATAGAATTTTGAGATAAGTTTCATGTCTTGGTAGGGGAGGATCTTAATTTTAATACGAAAGAATTTGGGAATGTATGTATCAATTTAAAAACTAGAGGAGTCTTATAAGATCTTATCAGTTATAAAGTTTTCCCCTTCTCCCATGAAGAGTCAACTAAAGAGTGGATTCATAATCAGCAACACATACAATTCACCACTTAGGATGAAATCCAAAGGGAATTTCTCCAACAATTCATTAATACTTTAATAAGTACCATGATGATAAAAAAATCTATTGAATTAATAAATAAAGTGTAGAAACACGATATGAATTTTTTTGAGAGATTAAAGAGGCTGAGATCACCCTTCCCATATAAACCATTTGAATACCACTATTTTTTCGTATTCTTATACTAAGGAATAATGTAAAATTATAGAAACTAGTTAGATGCTTCTTCTTTAGGAGAGTTGATTGAAAAATCTCTAGTTGAAGTAAGAGAATTGAGAAGGTGTATTTTAAAAAACCCTTGAAAATTTGGTACAACATCTACTAATAGAGTAGTAAATTAAATAAATAGTTACAACAATCCTTTAGTTGAAGTAAAATTGAAAAAATAACATATATTGTCAGATAGTTATCCCTGAAAAAGGTTCATGATGCCTCTCTTACACCCCCAAGTGTGTTCACATTATTCCCTTATCTGGAAAATTTTAATAATTACTATCTTTAAGTGAAAGAGATTAAAACATGTGAAGCCATGTACCGGTGGTAATACAAGAAACAAACACTGAGAATATAAGGATTAAATGAGTACTCTATAATTAAATATGGATTTGGAAACTGTCATCCAAAAAGTCCACCCTTCTATCATACTTTTTAACTGTTTTACCACGAACCACAATTCCATTGAAACAAATCTCAACCACTTACAAGCTACCAACCTCAAGGAAAGAACCTAGAATACTTTCTAAAAAATATGTTAAGATATCTATTTGAGTTCCAAGGTAAAAAACAATCCACTCTCACAAATCATGAATTTTAACTAAAGGAGGAGAATGGTTAGTTGGGAAAAATAATTTTTACTTTGAATAACATGGTAAGTTTATGAATTGGTAAACTTACTTCCCAATAAATTTCCAACCCTAAGAGTAGTGTAACATCTATATCTTTAAGTAGTGAAAGTGAAGTAAAGAGCAGTGAAGGACCATCACTAGAAGGCATGTTTGGAAATGGATATCTTATGGAAGAAAAAACAACCCCCTTTGAGAAAGAAGAGGAAGTGCCTCTTGAGACAAAAATAGTGAACAAGGATAAATAAAAATTTAAGGTGGAGGATTTTATTTAACATGACCTCTTATAAATAATAATAAACCCAACAGGACCACAAATATTCCCTATAATAGGAAATGATATACACATTCAAGGTGGAAGTTAATATCCTATTATAGTATGTCATCTATGAAATTCCAGGGTATGAAAAGTTTCTTATGGAGATGTGGACCTAGAATGGAAAACTACAAGATGATAAAAAGGTATGTCTTGGAAGAAATGTTTATGATCCAATAACCCACAAATACCTAGAATATTCCAATACTAAATACTTTTAGTATCCCATGCACTATTAGATAACAAAATTTTACTAATGTTTTATGTGATTTAATAACTTAAATTAATGTTATCACATACTCAGCTTATTATTCCTTGAATATAAGTGAACTTAAAAAAACCAGAGTTTTTGTAAAACTATCTATTTGAGACAATACCTACCAAGTAAGAGTTTTAAAGGATGTTCTGTTAAGAGTTAATTAATTATTATTACCTATTGATTTTTAAATCCTAGATGTTGAAGATAAAAGTGGTAAAACTCATTACCCTATCATATTAGCTAGGCCATTTTTTAAATCTTATATGATTATAATAAATGTTTTTGAAGGAACAATTTTAATAGATTTTATAGATGATATCTTAATTTCAATATCTCAGATTCAATTAAATTACCAGTTGAAGAACAATTTATTTTTATTCTATCTCATTCTAAAATTCAATTTTATTATAAGGAAGAAAATAGAATAAAAGAACAATTTATTCTATCCACTCGGCACCCGACCAGGCCGAACATAAGGACTTAGGTAACTTCCTTATCCCCATGAGCTAACAACTATTTTATGGGCATAACAAGTAACCCTTTGGTAATGATTTAACCCAAAATCAAAATAAAATATAGTGTAAAATCTACTAAGATCTTATCATGGATTGTCATACATTGGACATCTATGAAATATAAAACATGTAAGAAAATAGAATAAAAAAATATGTAAAATAATCCATAAAAAATAACATAGATCCAACACATTTAAATATACCCAAAACCATCCATATGAAAAATAGCACAACATGGAATAAAAATATACTACAAGATAACTTAGATAAACTAAAAATATGGCCACCATATATGATGAAACACTAAATAAACAACCTCTGAAAACTTGTTCCAAGAATGAAACCATCTCCCTGAAACCTCTAATTTCTGACCACCACCAAACTCACCCCATTTCAGCCTCAAGTAATAAAACATGAATCCACATGGAAACCTAGAACCTAAAAATATATTGGTGTGATATAAAAAACCCAATAGGTCACAACACATTGATACTATTTAGTTTGTTTCATAAGCTAATTCATAAATGTTATTTCAAAAAATAAAACTATAAAATATTATTTCAGACATAAGCATGTGAAATACACTAACAAGTTTAATTTTATCTATCAAAATATTCAATTTATTTCCTTTAAATGAAAAAAATCTCTTTACAAAAATTTCACTAGTCAAAGAATCCTTTAAACCAAAACCCCAATTTTTAAATACACTTTTAAAAAATATCCCAGGAGTCTTTATTTAAAAATGGTTGTTTCCAAACATCTTTTATTACCATTTTTCCATGTCACCCAAATTTACATGGTCTAATCATAAGATGGTAAGAATGTATTGGTGATAAAAAAATACACATTACAAGAGATGATGAAGACCCCCTGCCCAATCAGGGAAAATATAGGTTGATATTGGAAAAAAATTACCTAAGGTTATGGATTCTTTACGGTCTATTTATTCACAAAACACACATGTTTCATAAATCAGCCTCAGAACTCCATGAAGTTTAATCTTATAAAAAGAATATAATATTTTAGACAGCATATGTTTGAGATTACACGATGCCTATAAATACCTCATTCAGTCAAAATTGAAGGGGTATTTGACCTTTGGACTTCCAGTTGAATCTCCCAATAACTTTCATGAAAAAAAAGAAATATATTCCTATAGGTATTGGTCCTTTTCATACAACCTCCCTTAGTTCCTTTATAACCCGGGCTCATAGCGGAGATTATTTTCGGGATTGACCACACCCTCCACACAAGAGTAATATTCCTAACACCTATTAGGGAAACTCATGTGATCTATCTTCATGAAACCCACTCTATAAGAAGCAAAACACCTCTCTTATATCTTTCACCTATGTATTATAAAATTATCTTATTTTTGAACCCCCTAAACTTCAAAAAATCAATACCACAAGCTCCTATATGATGACTCATTTCATCAGACATATCTTCATGAAAGTTGGGTTCTCATGGGACCTAAACCTATGCAAGACATATTTACATGTGCCTCAACTATCTGCATGACCAGTATAGTGGAACCTCATTCACAATCCCTTTCCTCTAATAATTGGATTGGTTCCCCCGTTGAATTATTGTTTTATTAATAGGAACCCTAACCTCATAAACCCTACATTCTACATGAAATGGGTAGCACCCATGTCTCTTTCTCTCCAAAAGAGCCTTCAAAGTAGACATGTGAGGCCTTGAGATGCCATCAATAAGGGAAACTGGCCTCCACTCCCTTTGATGAGTGTATGAGGGGTCCCAAAATACTTACATACTTTTAAATTCATTTAGAATGAGAATATACCTACCTAATACCCAAAAGTTTCTGAGCTATATTAATTTAAATTATATAGATACAAAGTTTGAGTTTTAAGAATTTAAACTACATAACACCAATATTCATGTTGTAAGTCTTTAAACTACATATCCTAACATTTCAATCACATTAAATTAAACTATAAAACAACGTTCTCAACACAGGAAATTAAATTTTATCCTTACCCTATATGATTAAAATATTATGCCTTATGTGAAGAGAATGAGAAGACAACCCATATTTGAAGTATATGGGATTGTGTAATCCTCACACCATCCCATATTGTCATTCCTTTCATAACATAAGAGTCCTTACTACATGAAATTAAACTACATAGATCTATCCCATCATAAGATCATAAACTATTCCATCGAACTACATGGTTTTTTATCCCCTTATCCTTATTGGGCATGTAGGACACCTCTCAGAGGTTCAATCCTGGCATCTTGACCTCTCACCATATAAACTCGATGTCCCCACTGGACCTTGTAATCTCTATAAAAAGATAACCATCCTAGACTAGTATTTGAAGAGTGTATATGGTAAATGTTCCCACTAAACCTTAAACCTATAAACACCCATACGTGAAAATTTTATGTGACATAGTCCACAATAGACTCTGAATTTTTGAGGTTCCTTCACTCATCTTTAAAACAACGACCCTTCTTGATGAATCATATCCCTTCCTCTAAGTGATGAGCCTATAAATATTTAGGTGATGAATGTAATAAGTGTATGTGGTTAAAATTATATTTCCTTCTCCCACTTAGATAAAGAATCTGAGTCCCTACCTCATGCGATGATCATGATATACCTTAAGTGATGATCCGAATAAGCCTTCTATAATGAGCACAAGTTTTCGGGCATGATGAGAACCATATTCCTCATATAGAAAATAATAAATATGAGCCTTATTACATAAAGAGAACTGAATGTTTGAGGTGAAGATCCTTAGATTCCTTATTTATTGTGTGCAAGTTTCCCCAAAGTGATCATGGGATTCCTCAAGTTTTTTACCTTCAAAATTTTATTCAATGTGTATAAAATTCCCTACCAATATAAAATGAGGAATACATTCACAGATTCCCAGTGTACCCAACACCTTCACATAGACCTACCATACCCAATATAATCATCATTTATAACCATAAGTAGTTTCCCATTTATGAAGGAAGGCAATGAAATTAACTGGGGACTATGAGAAGATGGTGTTGAGAGTGAGATTCAGAAACATGTATTAGATTTATAAGGGAGACTTAGACTAGGCGACAAGAACTATAGAATATTCTATGAAAGTAAAATACTATATCTTATCATCCCGTTCAAATAAAGAAACTAAAATCATTAACTAAATTGTTATAGGAAACCAACTATTGGAAAGTGGGAATGCAGGGAAACTATGAGGGACCAGGACTAGTCCATAGAAAATGATAACTCTAACCAATACACCTAATTTTCTCCCTAATATAAGCATAAAAAAACTGTGAACATGATGTGAATATCAAAACATGAAACTATAATTTAATGATGAATGTTTTGAATCACTGGTTCAATACATCGTTGATGAGAATACCTTATCAAATAGTGATAAGATGTGTAATTATAGGTAAAATGGGCATAAACTCCATCAGAAACAAACTAAATGTTTTCTCTATATGTCATATAGGACTTCAGCAGCTCAAAATGTTTAACAACCTACCTCTAACTGAAATAGAGGAATAATTATCGGTGATGCCTCAATCCCACCCAACTAAACCTCTGCTATAATGGTCATCACTCTTATAACTATAGGGTACCCTCACCATATCACCCCAAATGAGATTATAAAATAAAGGTTAATCAATGACCATTTTCAAATGTATGTCCATGAAGGGTCATCCCAACCATGGACATGTCTGGTCAATAATTAGAATTTGTAATGTTATTCCAACATTTCCTACTGTTGGGAATATGCATGGGCTCATCCCCCCCATTACCAAAACCAACCATTTCATGATACTATCCTTGAAATGATTTGATAACTTTCTCCCCTACATCGGTAATGTATGGTATTCACTGGTCACATCCACATTGACTTCCACCCGTGAGTCTCTTAGGAGGGATCCCACCACCAAGTTCTGCAAAAAAAATATCAATCATCACCATAGGATGAAGAGTGGGTTAATCATATCCTTTCTCCAACATATATAGTCTAGTATTTGTGGAAATAGTTCTAGGATAAGGCCTCCATACCTACCCAACAATATCATTCTCCATTATCATCTATATCCCCTACCACATCCGATGAACAACATGTTATCCCAAAAATCATTCAAGAACACATCCTCTTATGGTTTGGATTGAGACCCCATTCTACCACCATGTGAGTTGGTTTAACTCTCTTTATCGTGGGTGCCACTAGAAAATTTCATAGGGGTCCACCCCATGATGATGAATTACATTGTAGATATGATATCCTCAACTCTATCAGCCAACATGGAGGCCCTCCCCATGATAAAGACTTCTGATTCCCTAAAGTCCCTTTCTGGGGTAGAAGGGAAGATATAAATCATAGGTACCCTACCTATGACACCATACGTAACATGAATTGAAAAGATACCCAAAAGACTCAAGGAATCATGCAAGGGGATCTACAACATCTCCATTTAAGAGAAGTCTTGGGTCAATGTTATATCACCATCAACCTTTTATAGTTTGAGGTAATGGATGAATCAATAGAAATGTATATTATTTCACCACCAGATCCATGGGAAGGAGTATTCAGTTTAAGAATGACTTTCCCTAAGGCCGAGATACCTAAGGTCCCTATATCCCTATCCATGTACATAAACATAGAGGATGTCTTGAATTAATTTCAGGGAATCTTTGTGTATCCTATCCTACCTCTATCATCTTCCCTCGTCTACACCTCCACCATTTAGGTTGGGGACACATCAAGGTTTAACTTGGAACCCTAGTACAAAGGTAAGGGCCTCATCAAACCATTCATACATTATTCCCATACTGAAAAATAGGAGTCCATTGATACCCTATCTTATATCGATGTAGTTATGAAACTATCTCTTCCCCTATAGGACACTACTATTTTAGGGGAGATAAGCTCATTTTACCTTGTATCTTCAATAATATAAGTAGCAGGGTTGGTATGCATCACTTCCTCACCAAAAATTTCAACTATCATTGATAGAAGTTTGGGTTTTTTATGAGAAAGACTACTATCTAGGTGATGCATAGGAAATGGAGAAATTGTGTGATATTCTGGCCATCTACTACTTATAAACCTTATTCGAGCCAGCTAAAATGCCACACTTTGGTATCCTAGAGATACTAACTAAGGATTACACAATTTTTATTCATTTGAACCTATGGGAAACTTTCAAGCATCTCTGATTTTTTTAGATAAACTATTTTGTTATAAATGAAAATCTTCTGGTCATCCACTAGTAGTGCTAGATGGTTGAAATTACAGCAGTTCCGATGGTTCAAAACCACAACCCATATGAGTACCACTGGAGTTTCCAACATACTTGAATTTCAAGACTCAATTTTCTTCATCAAATCCTGGAGGAAGTATCTCCCCATGTGTATATAATAGACTAGGGGTAATACACTACCCTCCAATTTAGTCATATTTTATGATGGCAACAAGAACATCAGAACAATCCACCCATCGATGGTGAATGTCAATCTTCAACCACTGCCACCATGAGTAATGTCTCAATCAACCTTATAATTGTTTAGGAGAACCCGAATAGTGGTGTGGAGGATGAGGGTGGAGATACACTTTGGGGTGAGGTGAAACTTAAGATAGAACTATCAGTAGGTGCCCACACCTGTCAATAAAGACAAACATTTAGCCTCAAGAATCCCACAAGGATATTTCCACTTTCTCAAAGAAATATTGACAATGGTAAGAGTATTGATTTACCCATTAGCCTATTCGAGGACAAGTACGAAGCTAAGATAGTTTCCAAAATCACCACTTTTAATTAGGATATTTAGGGTTACAAAAGGCTCACAACCAAACTCATCGGTGAATAATGACTAATGTGAGAAGATTTTGGAGGGGACACTACCTTTCCAATATCCAAGAAACCAATACTCCTTGGCCAGTTTCCTATGGTAGATAAGGGCAGCCTTGTGCACCCATTCAGAGTTGAGGATAGTGGCTCTGGAAAATAACCAATTTATGACACACCATTCTATCAGGATCTTTCTTTAGTTGACCAGTGTGAACTCCCATAGCTGAATCTTGATATTTATTCCTCTAATGATAGTAGATAGATCAAAGAATTAGTGACTTCCTGTCATCATGTTGAAGACATGATAGGTGCTGATTAGACAAAAAAATACATACTTTAATTATATTTTATTGGTATAAAATTTTCATTTTTGATCTTATGGGACAGAGTTAGTGGATTTCAGTTTTGAACATCCATTCTCATCATTTGTGCACTCCATGCCTAATGTACACCAATTTAGGCCCAATGATTCATCTGATTTTGAGTAATGTAATTATCCATATTTTAATTTGATATTTTGGGAAATGGATATAAACTTCAATATGATCATTTTTCATTCAGGGGTCAATGGATGATTCATAAAGGATGATGGGTATATTTGGTGATGAAAGGAAACAATTCTAGAGAAGTCAGATTGGACACTAGTCCACTGATGAGAATGTGGGGCCCAAAATATAGAGCCACTGAATACAAAACTTTGTGGGATGATAGAATAAATATATAGGAACATATTATTATGCATGATATAGTGCTAATTCAGCCTCCATTGTGGTTATTCATGCATCCCAATTTAGAGGTAAAATTTTGGGCCAGATTCTGCAACCCAGAAAAACATCCCTCAAATTTAATCATATCTAGGAAACCACAAATTGATTTGCACTGAAATTTTACAGAGAGATATAAGAAATCAGGAGATTAAAAAATTTCTTCTATGGCCAACTCTAATTCTCCCATATAGAAGGCCATCTCGGTGCATCTGTTCGGTTGATGCAAGCTGGATTCCACTTCGAGTCAAGGATAAAGAAGTCCACTCTCCCTTGATTTCCACCACCCTAGGCCTACCATAATCAAGTGGTATGATTTTTACTGTTGGAGGATCGACCCAAGGATCCCAAAATTCCTATTTAAGGGAGTATTTTTGAATGATTTAAGTATCTTTAGTGCTTGGTTTCACTGTAGTGTTATGTTGCTGCTTTGTGTTTGTAATTAAATTTCTTTCTCATGTAAGTTGTTAAATTCACCTTAGTTTCTTAATAAAAGTTCTTCCTTTAATCTTATTATGTTCTTCTACATATCTTTTTGATACCATTTCCTAAAAGTGTGAATTTATCACACCATACTTTGTTAGATTTATCACACAAGGGTGGAGTGATAGATTTTTATTATTGTTTTTACTTATTCAATTCCACCCTCATAAGTCTACTTCCCACTTCTGTTGAGGACATGCCACAAATGGAGGGCTAACTCTTTTATGGGTTGATCCAAGGGAGTATAAAGGGTTTGGATTTAATTATATTTCTCACTCTCTAAATGTTTATTAATTTCTTTTATTTTAGTTTATTTTATTCAATTATTTTCTCTCTTTCTCTTCCATATTGAATTTAATCATTCCACTTTTATGTGCTAATAAGATCCTTTTCCTTGGAGCTCTCATAAAAATGATCCTACAAGTGTATAGGTGATTATCATGTGTTTTTGAGGTTGTTTAACCCAAATGTGATGAGGTTAGTTTAAATTCATTGAATGAATCCTTCTCGAGTTAATGAAATTGAAATCATTTAAAAGGAATTCATCCAATCCACCCTGAGAGATAACCTAGGATCAACTCATTATCTTAATTTGAATTAACTAAAATATGTTAGTGATAATTTCAACCCATATAAAATCAACTCAAATTTGGAAACTTCATAGCCAAACATCCATCTCATAGTTTGTGTATCTTAGGTATCTTCTTAGGTCCCAGTGGATTCGACAACCCAATCTAGACTATAAGGATCGTTCTACCTTTATCTCTTAGGTAAATTTGAGCGTGAATCAAATTTTGACATCATTTCCAGGGACCAAGTAAGTACCTTAGGCTAAAACCTTTTTTATTCACCCCCATTCTTCTATTCTCACCCAATATCTCTTATCTTTTACCTTTTTCATTTTGTTTTCTTTTTGGCGCATGTCCTCCTATACCCGCGATAATTCAAACAGGCTAGTTAGGGTGGAAAGTCCTAGGACAGGGGAGTCAAGTGAACCTAGGGGATTGTTTCCATTATATCCTAATCTCTATGATACTCCAGAGTCCAAAATTGAACCCATTTCAATGGAACATCTTCAAAGAAACCAACTCATAAACCCAGGTGGAAACCAAAATGGAAATCCAAATGAGGCATCCCCAAACTTGGGGAATGTATTCGATCAAACCATGAATGACTACCTCAAAACTGCATGGACCAATGAACCCTAACGCCTTAGATACAATTCCCTAGAATATTCCAACTACATATTTAAACCTCATGTTCTAAACCACCTTCCCACATTCCTTGGAATGAAGTCTGAGATGCCCTACCTTCACTTTAAAGAGTTCAATGACATTGTAGAAACCATGTGTCGCTCACATCAACTAGAATCAGCTATGATGAGGATCTTTTCTTTTTCATTGAAGGATCAAGATAAAAATTGGCTAAAAATTTTGAGACCATAATCCATAAACTCTTGGGAACAATTACAAAGATAATTCTACAAAAATTACTTTCCCCCCAACAAAACAATTTCACTTAAAAAGAGCATGCAATTTTTTTTGAAAAATAGAGAGAGACATTCTATGAAACATGGGATAGGTTAAAAGACACCCTAAACATGGCTCCACATCATGGTTTTTCTATACCTGAATAAGGGAGAAATTGTTATGAAGGGTTCGGCCTAGGAACAAACAATTCATTGACATGATGTGTAATGGAACCTTTAAAAATAAAACCCCAAATGATGCTTACGGGTATCTGGAAAGCCTTACTGAACAAAACCAAACATGGTGAACTTAACCTTATTTTGAAAATCCACAAAGAACTACTAGAATTCATACACTTAGAGAATAGGAAATTCTTAGGGCTAAACTTACAACACTCTTTAGGAAGGTTGAAGAGATAGAAATTAAGAAAGCCCATGAAATCCAAACTGTAGACCCTGTTTGCACAATTTGTGAGAAAAATGACCATAAGACAGACAACTTCCCAACCATTCCATACATCAAGGATGTTCTTTTAAGAGGACCCCCAATAGAATTAAATTCCTTGAACTTTCAAAATCCTCAACACCAAAACACCTTCAACCCAATGTATAATGACCACACAGGCTTCCGCTGGAAAGATAACCAACAACCTAGACAACCACAAGGAAAAAAGATTTAACCCCATCAGAACTACCAAACCCATAACCAGTTCCAAACCCAACCTATCAAATACCAATAAACACAAGTCCATTTTCAAAAAACCTTCCCACCTCCAAAATATCCGCTGGGATAAAACAATCTTTTCTAGAACCAATCCAAGCTGTTCCACAAAGCCTAATAGAACAACTGTGCAAAAAAATGAAAAGGATGAACTCGGAAGTCACTTCCCTAAAACAAGAACTTCAAACCATTAAAAATGGAAATCCACCCATTCCTACACAAGCCATTCCATAACAAACTGTAGGGGGATACTCAATTTTTACTCAAACAACTCATGAACAACTAAAGGCTGTGACAGTTTTAATAAGTCATAAATAAATTGAGAAACCTAAACAAATACGTCAGACACCATGTTAAGCTTCAAAATCTAATGAAAATTCAAATGAACCACAAGATCAAACTAAGGAAACTGATAACAATGTGAAAAAAAACTCTTCAACAAACAACCCCACAACCTGCATCATTTTCTCAACACATGAGGTGGAAAACCAAGCTTGAATTTAGTGGACATTAAGGGAAATATTCTCACAAGTCAAGATTAAAATTCCACTCCTTGATGCTATTAAAAACATTCCCTCATACTCAAAATACCTTAAGGGCCTTTGCATGTTTAAAAGGAAATTCTTGCATAAGAACTATGTCCTTCTAGCAAAAAATGTTAGCACAACAATCTAGGGAACCCTTCCACCAAAGATGAAAGAACCTGATTTCCCTTACATAAATGTTGAACTAGGAGAGAACAAAGTTTTAAAGGCCTTTGTGACCTAGGTGCTAGTTTCAATATCATCCCTTATGTTGTGTACTACCAGTTTTTTCTATAAGAGCTCCAACCCACATCTGTCACACTTAATCATTAAAATCGTAGCATTAGGGTTCCAAAGGGGATTTTAAAGGATGTTCTAATAAAAGTAGAAAACTTCATCTACCATGTTTACTTTATTGTCTTTGAAAAAAATCCTAACTTAGGCAACAAGGAAGAAACCCCAATAATCCTTGGTTATCCCTTCCTTTCAACAATCAACTCTGTTATCCGAGTCCAAAATGGGAACATGACCATCAAATTTGGAAACATGAGTCTAGACTTGAACATTTATAATGCAAGCTCACAAATAGGGGATGAAGAATAAATTAATGAATTAAACATGATAGGAATCATTGATAATGAATCCATAGAACATCAAGTAATATTTAATGGATGTTTAAGTTAGGATGAGATTGATTTACTTTGTTTAGATGAAGGAAGTTTATCACCTTGTCTTGAATCATTTTCAAATTTTTCTTATGATGAAGTCTTAGGTCCAAAAATCAGTGACACCTTTCAAGAAACCACTTTCATAGAGACCAATCAAACTTCCTTCCCTAAATCTGATCAAACCAATCTTGTAGCTAAAACTTATACACATGGGGATTTGATTCAATATAAAACTCTAGGAAACAAAATTGATCTTGATACAATGTCTCAATATTTTGCTGAAATTCTTAACCAACATGATATTTAATTTAAGGAACTTCTCACTGCACTCAAGTATGCCCTTCTAGGGGAAAATAAAACACATACTATTTTCATTTCTTCTTATCTTGAATCTAATCATGAGATGATTCTTCTATATGTCCTTAGGAAACATAAGAAATCCATTGGTTGGACCCTGTCTGATACTCCTATGATTATCCCACTTATCAGAACTCATAGGATTGTTTTGGAATCTAATTGAAAGCCATGTCGTAAACCTCAACGTCGACTCAATACTAATCTCATGGAATTAGTGAGAAAAGAACTTTTGAAATTGTTAAAATCTTGTATCATCTATCCCATAGTTGAGAGTGAGTGGGTGAGCCCAATACAAGTGGCTCCAAAAAAGTCTAGAATCACAGTGATAACCAATGAGGATGGAGAGATTCTTCCAACAAGGGTGAGTAGTGACGGGAGAGTCTACATCGACTATATGAAGATAAACTCATTTACCAAAAAGGACCATTTCCCCTTACCATTCATTGACCAAGTCCTTGAGAGAGTGGCAGGTAATGGCTTCTACGATTTCTTAGATGGGTACTCGGGGTATAATCAAATTGAGGTCTCCTTATAGGATCAAGGGAAGACTACATTCACATGTCCATTCGACAACTTTGATTTCAAACACATGCTCTTCGGGTTATGCAATTCCCCTGGAACCTTCTAATGATGCATAATGAGAATATTCTCAGACATGGTAGAGGATTTTCTTGAGGTCTTCATGGATGACTTCTATGTCATTGGGGATATATTTGAGGGATGTCTTAGGAATGTGGAGTGATTTTTTTCTAGATGTGAAGAAATGAATCTGGTCCAAAACTGGGAGAAATTCCATTTCATGGTTAAACAAGGATTAGCACATGGCCATATAGTCTCAAGTAGGGGGATTGATGTTGATAAAGCAATGTTTGACATCATTCATCACCTTCCATCACCTATAACTATTAAGGAAGTGAGGTCTTTCTTAGATCATGCTGGTTTTATAGGAGATTCATCAAGGACTTTAGTTTAATCTCTCATCCCCTTTGTGATCTCCTTGTAAAGGATGCTCCATTTGTTTGTATAGAAAGCCGTGAGGGTTCATTATCAACCCTCAAATCCTCTCTCACATCTCCTCCCATTATGAAATATCCAAATTGGTACCTTCATTTAGAATTTATGTGTGATGCTAGTGAATTTCTTGTAGGAGATGTGTTTGGACAACATTATGATAAAACTCCATTTGTCATTGCTTATGTAAGAAAATCCTTAAATGATTCCAAAATAAACTACACCACCACTGAAAAGGAGTTACTTAATATTGTGTTTTCCTTATATAAGTTTAGGTCCTACCTATTAGGATCCCCCATAATTGTGTTCACTGACCATTCTGCACTAAAATACCTCTTCCAAAAACAAGATTACCAGGCTAGACTAATTAGGTGGGTCTCTCTCTTACAAGAATTTGACCTCAAAATCAAGGAAAAAAAGGGTGTTGAAAATGTTGTAGTTGATAACCCCTCTTGGATGGAATTCAAACACAACTCAAATCACCTTTCTATGTCTGATTTATTCCATGAAGAAAACCTATAATCTGTAAGTGACTCCCCTTGGTATGCCGACATAGCCAATTTCTTAGTTATAGGAGTCATTCCAAAATTCATTAGGACTCAAGCTTTAAGGAAATTCCTTTGTGATGTTAGGAACTATGTGTTTGATGATCCATACCTATATAATATATTCCCTGACCAAGTCAATAGGAGTTGTGTCCCAGAATCTGAAAAAGAGTCCATCCTTAAATTCTGTCACAGTGAGGAATGTGGAGGTCACTTTTCTTCTAAGAAAACATCTACTAAGATTCTTCAGTGTGGTATCTTCTAGACCACCCTCTCAAGGGATTTCTACACTTTTTTTTTCAAAGCTGTTTTAGGTGTCAAGAAGTAGGGTCCATCACAAAAAGGAATAAAATTCCACCCACTCCCATCTTAGTTGTTGAAATCATTGACTGTTGGGGAATTGATTTCATGGGTGCGTTACCAAACTCTAGGGGATATCTTTACATTCTCTTAGCTATTGATTATGTCTGAAAATGGGTTGAGGCCATTCCCACAAAATCCAATGATCATCAAACTATGATTAGATTTCTAAAATAAAACTTCTTCTCTAGATTTGGAATTTCTAGGGATATCATTAGTGATCATGGAACTTATTTTTTCAATCGCCCATTCTCATCACTCACAGAAAAGTAAGGAATTTCTCACAAAGTGTCCACTTATTACCACCCACAGACCAATGGTCAAGATGAGTTATCCAATCGAGAAATCAAACAAATTCTTGAGAAAACTATTAATCCAACTCAGAAATATTGGTCGAGAAAAATCTTAGATTCTCTTTGGGCCTATCGAACCGCATATAATAACATTTTAGGAATGTCCCCATATAGGTTGGTATATGGTAAAGCATGCCATTTTCTAGTGGAGATTGAACATAAGGCCATTTGGGCAATTAAGAAAATGAATTATGACCTCTCATTGCCCAAAACAAAAAGGAAATTAGATCTCATTGAACTTGAGGAACTTAGGATGGAGGCTTATGAAAATTCAAGGATCAATAAAGCTAAAGTACAAACCTACCAATCTCAAAATATTAAAACCAAAAACATTGTACCGGCTAAACCTATTATTTTGTATAGTAATATAATTCATTTACACCTGGTAAAGTTGAGGTCTAGATGGTCAGGTCTATACATAGTGCATAAGGTGTACCCCCATGGGGCTGTTGAAATTAAAGATCCCACCAATGGTCAAACATTTAATGTTAATGGTCATAGAGTCAAACCATTCATAGAACCATTCCAAAAACATGAAGTTGGTGAAGAATTGTCTGAACCTACCTTAGATGGAGAAAATAATTAATCAATTAGGGGTCCAAGTCTAGCTAATGACATTAAACAAAAGTGACTAATGGGAGGCAACCCTTGGTTTCCATGTTTACAATCTTTTTGAATCATCCATATTTTTCAAATAGGATTAATGAATCATTTGGATATTTACAAAAATAGGTTGTTGACCTATTATTCTATTATTATTATGGATGGGTATGAAAGGGGAGCAACATATTCATCTGTGTCACGTGGTGTGGTTCTTGAGTAATACCTTACCCAGATATTTAAAAAGAATACAATGTATCATCAGTTAATTTTATTTTTATGTGTTTGTAGGTTAAAATAAAAAAAATTAGAAGGAAATATCGTAGGTCGTGGGGAAAACCCCGTCACAACCGGCGAAGCCGCGGGGATTTGAACTCGAGACCGAAGGGAGACAGGGGTGCACGCTTACCACTAACCTATGACTTAAAGTGCTCCCTTATTCTATAATTTTTGTATATATACTTATATTTTACTTTTATATTATATGAATATATATATATATATATTGTTTTATTTTTCTTATTTGTTTGTTTTTTCCTTTTTCTACTAGGGAACTCTGCAAGTGACATAGATATCAAAGGACTAAATTGGAGTAGCAAGAACTTAAACTTCAACCACCAGGTGACTCCATTACATGATTCTCATATTTCAATTTCCTTTTTGAACTCACCTTCTCTGCCTCTACCCCCTTATAAATTATCTTTTTTTCAAACACTGGGGACAATGTTATTTTATGTTGGGGGGAGATGAAATAAAAAATTTGATTTTTTGTTCAAAAAAAATTATTTTGTATGAAAAAAATGAATGATTTGAAAAAAAAAGTGTGCCTTAATGGAAGGAAAATTTTCTTTAACCTTGAACATGATAATAGACACTGCACACTTTGAAACTGAATATCAAATAATTTAGCATGCCCAGATTCAAATTTTAATCCTTGTATATTTCATGAGCATAGATTTTGGAATGTGTGGCTGTATAATTTGATATTTCATTGTTTATATTCTCATAAAAAAAAGAATCACAACAAACATTCTTTGGATAGTGGGGTATTAGTTTGAGTTCATGGGGTCTCCCAAATAAATATCATAGGTTTGGTGATCTTTTTAGTTTTAATATGAATATTCAAAAAAACAATAAATGTGCACATAGAGCAATAAAATTACCTATTGCGTGGCTTTCGGCACTTGGGAATCATGAATCCATAGTTTTCTGGCCCAGAGTTAGTAATTGTATCTCTATTTATGGTAATTTGAATTTTTTTGACTGAGTTAACTCAAGATGATGCCCGAGTATGTGGGCTTCACTTGGTGCCCTAAGGTCTTTGTGCCTGGGAGAAATCGGCAAAGTCTCGCTACAAGGGTTGACTCTTTTGAGTGAAATTTCAATTACCATGGATAAATTGAAAAAAAACCAAAATCAAACAATAAAAAATACAATAATTTTTATTTGATTACTCATATTAATATTGAAGTGTTATTCCCCCTAGTGCTTCTATCATTTCACCCTTGAATAAAGATAAACCCCCCATGTCTAATGTGATGCACAACACATCATCACTCTTAATTGATATTGGATGAAATATGGCGATGAATTTAAACAAAGGAATGGGATTGGGATTGATATATTCTTATGAAACTATGTTTTATTAAAATATTTTTATGGGTTTCATGATTTTTTGGTATAAGGTATTTTGGTGATCATTGTGTATTAAAATGTTTTCGGAAAAGGGAATTCGAATTTCATATTATTGAGATACATCTTACTCAGGACTAGAAAATATCAAGTTGGGGGGTGTGATTAGACAATAAAAATACATATTTTAATTATATTTTAATGGTATTAAATGTTCATTTTTTATATTATGGGTATGAGTTATTGGATTTTAATTTTGAACATCCCTTCTCATCATTTGTGCACTTTCTGCCTAATGTACACCAATTTAGGCTCAATGATTAATCTAATTTTAATGAATGTAATTATACATATTTTAATTTTATATTTTGGTAAATGTATCTACACTTAAATATGAACATTATTTATTCAGGGATCAATGGAGGATTCATAAAGTATGATAGTAATATTTGGCGATAAAAGGACATAATTCTGGAGAAGGTAGATTGGACACTAGCCCACTGATGAGAATATGGGGCCCACAATACAGACACACTGAATCCCAAATTTCATGTTATGATAGAATAAATTTATAATAACATATAATTACTCATGATCCAGTGCTAATGCGGCCTTAATTTTTTTTATTTAGGCAGCCTAAGTTAGAGATAAAATTCTGAGCCATATTATGGGACCCAGAAAAACAGCGCACCAATTTAATCATATCTCGGAAACCAAAAATTAATTTTGGATGAAATTTTACATAGAGATTGTAGAAAACAAGATATTAACTTTTTTATTCTATGAACCACTATAATTATACCATCTAAAAGTCCATATAGGTGCATCTTTTCGGTAGATGCAATATGGGTGCCACTTTGAGTCAAGGATAAAGAAGTCCACTCTCTATTAGTTTCCACCACCCTAGGCCGACCATAATCAAGTGGGATGCTTTGTATTGTTGGAGTCTTAATACAAGGCTCCAAAAATTCTTATTTAGGGTAGTAGTGTTTAATTATTTAATTATATTTGGTTCTTGGTTTCATTGTAGTGTTATGTTGCCGCTTTGTGTTTGTAATAACATTTATTTCTCATGTAAGTTGTTCAATTCACCTTAGTTTATTTATAAAAGTTCTTCCTTTACTCTTATTTTGTTCTTATACATATCACATTGATACTTTGGCCTAAAATTTTAAATTTATTCACACCATATTTTGTGAGATTTTTCACACAATGGTGGAGTGATTGATTTTTGTTGTTTTTACTTCTTGAATTCCACCCTCGTAAGTCTAATTCCCGCTTCTGTTCAGAACATGTCATCAATGGATAGCTAACTATTTTATGGTTTTATCCAAGGGAGTAGAAAGGGGACGGATTGAATGTTTTTTATTACTCTCTAAATGTTTATTAATTTCTTTTATTTGAGTTTCTTTTATTCAGTGATTTTATACCTTCCTCTTTGATATTGAATTTAATCACCCCACGTTTATTTACTAAAAAGATCCTATACCTTGGAGTTATCATGAAAATGACCGTAAAAGTGTATAGGTTATTATCATGTGTTTCTGAAGGTGTTCAACTAGTAGGTTATGAGGTTAGTTTGAATGCATTTAATGAATCATTCTCGAGTTAATGAAATTGAAATCATTAAAAAAGGAATTCATCCAATCCACCCTGAGAGATAACCTAGGATCAACTCATTATATTAATTTGAATTAACTTAAATATATTAGTGATACTTTAAACTCATCTAAAATAAACCCAAATTTGGCAACTTCATAGACAAAAAACCATCCCATAGGTTGTGTATCTTAGATATCTTCTTAGGTCTCAGTGAATTCGACAACCCAAGCTAGACTACAAGGACCGTTCTACCTTCATCTCTTGGGTAAATTTGAGCATGAATCAGGTTCTCTCACCACTAGTCTTGAGGACATAGAGACATAAAAATATTCCATATCACATGAGGGTAATTCATGTCTTACATGGGTGTATCAAATGAGTATGTCGTTATACTTTGGTAACCCAAGAATCACCATGTTCAATGGAATATGAGATATGTTGAAAAATATGTCCCACATTACCTCTTGATGAATATTAATGCTTGAGACTCTAGAGTATTATTAAGCTTCCAAAATTCTATGTTTCATCTTTTACTTGGAGAGACCTTCATTTTTCTGGTTTAGTCAATTGGCATCAGGGTCCTTCATTTGCTGGGATGACCCCCACCCCAAGTTTCTCTACCATTTCAGATCTACCTTGTTAAAGACCTCAATCTCATACACATCCAAGTGAAAAAAAGGCATTATTAGTGCATTTATTTCCTAATGAAACAGACTCACGTACACCTTCTATATGCAGCTTTCCTATTAACATTTTTTGGGAATATTCATGGAGAAAGTTTATGATGAGATTCTCCCTACCATCATCTACCTATGGTACCCAAATGGATTTAAAAAATCCATAAGATATTAATTCTTGGATGAATCCTTGAATAATACCAAATATTTTTCAAACCAATTAACTCTTTTGGATCCAGTATGGAGGACTACAAGAGAAGAAACAGACACCACTATAAAAAATAAAACCCCTCAGCCTGTATGGCTTCAATAAACACTATGAGACATGCCTCTCAAAGTGAAGCCTCATTGTTATAATTCCTCTTAAGACTTTCCTTATGGATATACACCATGTTTCCCCTTAACAAAATGAAATAACATAGTACACTCCTTCAGGAATGAGAAAGTCCTGGGATAATACATCTATTCCATGGAAAAGAACCTCGTGAAGTTTCCAGATACTAGGAGTCCCCAAAAAGTTGGCTTACTAGACTACAATGACTACTTCCCTAATCATTGGTTCCTTTGGAAAAACACCAAAGAGTCCTTAATATTTAATGATTATATTAAAAAATAGGAGGACCATGTTTTGGTTGTGCAAGGTGATCCCTTGTGCTAGGTGATATATGTATCTTCCACCCCCAATGGTGATGATGAGGAATCCAGTGAATGGAAAAAGTTCCTTACAGAGGTTTAAAAAAAATTGATGAATGTCTATCTCGTAAGATGGTCACTCACACACACAACATTATATATGCTTGGTTAAGAAAAAAGAACCTTCAATGGTCTTTAAACCTCCTATAGTTGATTTATTGAGATCACATTTTTCTTATCTTTGAAGTACTATCATTGACTATTCCAAGACAATAAATATTGATCACTAATTCCTAAAATAGTTTTCACTCAGTGATTTCATGCCCCTTAAATTGGGAGAAAGACCTGAAATATTTCAATTATTGGAGTATTGCACATATAATGATCATGAGTATGCCTCAATAAACACCATTATGATGGTGAATCTCTATATAAAACTTAATAGGGAACAATTCAATGAAGCCCCTTCAGGAACCTCAGGACTATGTCATCGAGGTAAAGGTAAGAGTCACGCTACCAAGAAAAATTCCTAGGCCACTACACCAAAAAGGATTGTCCATGCTACTGAAACCAGGTAGTAGGTTTTACACCAAGATTAAAAATTATATCCTTTACAGGGTATTCTATTGGGAATACCCTTATATCCTACCATGTTTGTTAATCATATGCATCAAGAAAAACAACCTAACAATCTTTCACAATAATCCAAGCCCCAATCACAACCACCCACCATTGATCATAATTCATTCAACCAACAAGAGGAAATGATAATCACTAGTTATAACCTAGCACCTCCTCCAGATACCGATAACATGATTTTTGTTAAAGAGTGTCCTTTAGGATGCATGAATATACCCCTCACTTAGATGTATGATCTGTTGAAACACCTAAGAAACCTACTATCATAATACTCAATCCATGATGTTCTCTTAATTTCAAATAAATTGCACAGGGATCTCATTGAGGATATAAAGATCCCTCTCCAGTTCAGAATTGAGGTAGTTTCTGTTGAGGCCTATTATGAATAGGGATCTAAGAAAGAAGAGTTTCATACCATCATCTCATTTTTTGAGTAAGATGAGGGTTCCACCATTCTAAGAAACATATGCCCAGACTATGTATTAGGATAGTTCAATGGAATGGGAATACTCTTCTACCTAGTAAAAAATAAAACTAGGATAAATTTCATCCTATATCATAAAAATTAAAATATAGGGCTCATTGAGGTATACAAGACCCTATCCAACATGAAAATATAATGGTATGATTAGATTTAGAAAAATCCTTGTGGAAAGATTTGTATGGTCACCAAATTCCATGACTTGATAGAAGGTTTTATGGTTTTATCATAAGAAACCACTTAAAAACCCTTTATGGAATGGACCTAGCTCTATCTATATGTAGTGGTCCCATGTCCTAATAAAAAATGCCTCAAATACTTCATTAATGATCGAGTAGGGGTACCCTATGGTGACGCTTCCCCTTTTAATTCTTGTAAATCCCACTACCAGTGTGATGGATATTTCAAGATGAAGGATAAACAACTGGAGATTAATGAATTGGAGTTTATAAATGCACCCTAATGACTTGAAGACTACCACATTAGTTCTATAGGATAATTTAAAGGATAACTTCATCCAACTCATCCATTAATTGCAAGAAAAACCTCCTAAATTGGGAACCTTTTCATCATCCCCAAGAAGAAGAAATGATCACATATTACATCTTATTCCAATAAGGGGTAGGTTCCATTGAGGATATAATTTCCACTCCAATTGTATATCATAATTTTCTCCCATTGGTCATCATCCCGTAATATCATCACAACTTCAGAAGGGCAGGGTTGGCCCAATGGAATTCAACCCATCATTATTGTTTCAATATAAAATGTGGACCTCAAAATTGGAAACCACAGAGGATTGAATCATAAGCATTCATCTCCATGGTCTCTATAGAGTAAGAGTCCATAATTAAGGATCTTTCCCATACCATAATAAACAACTACACCACCTCATGATTACCATCTCTATGAGAGTTATCCTCTTACCCTAATCCTCATAACCCTAGTGATAAAGATGATTTGGAATAATACCCTCATAAATTTGAGGTAGGGGTCTACACCACTATTTATGGGTTGATGTGAGTGAATATTGAAACTAGGAATGATCCAAGGAAAATTTTTATTAGCATTATTATTTCATCAGAGTAGTAGTGGAAATATGTCACTTTCTTGAAGAAACATCATGATGTATTTTCCAAGAACTACAAGGAAATTCTATGTATTTTTTCTAGGGTGGTTGTTCACCACATTTGCTGTAATGACCCAGAATTTTGAATAAATTTTTGTTTCCTAATTTTGTATTTTATTTTATTTTATAAAACTATTTCATTTGATGAAATGAGTATAATTCAAATGAGACTATTAGGTTTCAACTGTTATATGACCGTTGGTCAATATGACTGTTGGAAACTAAATTTTGCGATTATTGTCTATAAATAGAAGTGATCTTGGTTAATTAATACAGAAAGAAGTTTTGATGGCCTCATCCAGTAGTCTTGGGCCGATCGAATCCCATCTCACAGAACATGGGAAGAAGGTAGCACCACTGGGCTTTTCTCTGGACCAAACCCAAGTCTAACTTCATCGTGTGAAGCTAGAACGTAATCACCTTTGGGAGAAGTTCTAGCTGATAGAAATCACCACTCGGGAAATGTTGGCTGAGCCACCCCAGGATTCTATCACCTTAGCACACCTTACACTTATGTCCTATGATGGTGTTATAAGGGGATATGTAACAAGACCTTAGCTACTTTGTGTACCCCTTTGATTTAAATAAAATTGTTTTTTATTCTTATGGTGAAGTTGGTAAATCTCAATTGTCCGGATAAATATAGGATGTATATTATTGATGAATTTTGGAAAAAGAATATTTTTAAAATATTTATATAAACCATAAATAATTAAAAAAAATTAATGATTTTCCAAAAATAGTCTTCTACAATTGTGTTCAGTATGAAATTTAGAGTCTAATAAGATCAACTTAATTTTTGGTAAATAATAAATTATGAATAGTGATTTTATGCTTATGATTACTAATGTGACCAAATGGATTAAGTAACCTCACTTAAGAAAGTATTAATATAATTTAGGCACCTTGATTAAGAAATGTGATTCAATAAAATTGGTAAATAATAGTTTCAGAAATTATTGGTCAATTATTAGTTTTTTAGGGTGAATAGTGTTTTTTATTTAAAAATTAAATTAAAAATATTGAAAAAATTATTTTCATAAAATGGAGTTCATTTTTGAATTGAGATCATTGATATTAGGTTAAAATAATTTTTGGGGATTTTTCTAAAAAAGTTGAATTTTTGGTGAATAATGAAAATACAGTTTTTAGTTTCGGGTGTTTAATGACATCATTAAGGATGTAATAATTATGAAATAATTCTGTCCGACTTATGAATATTAATATAAGGTGTGACGTGTCCTAGGTGTCCAATACCATGGGAAAATATCAAGGGAAAGCCCATGGTTTTTCCAATACCACCGATGAGGTGTCCCTTGGCAATTAATGCTTTGTTCCCTCCCTTCTCTCATAAATACCAAGACTTTCCCTCATTAATTTCATTTCCAAATCCTCCCCAATGAAGTTCCAGTCTCTTTACCTTCCAAGTAGTCCTCCCAAGGTTCCCTCAAGCCTCCCAAGGTCCTGACCTTCAAGCTTTAAAAGTTACTCTTCAGGGTAAGAGAATCGTGCACCCTCCTCTTTTAATCCATGACTTCATTTATGTTGTATCTTCTAGTTTACATCTATTTTTGTTGAGGGTATGTTCTTATATGTTCTCATTACTATAATTTTCATTTCTAATTGTTGATAGACCCTTTCCGCTCTCATAAATTTCTTTTTTGAATTTTTATGTGACGTCGTTAGGCTACGGAATTTTTCATAAAAGGAATCACATCTTCTCTTTTCTTTCATGTTTCCTTTTCATGTGGTATGTCATTAAAATTTACATAACATGTTCTTATATATATTTTATTCTGTATTTATATTTTATTATAAGTTATTTATTAGTGGGTTACTCTTGTACCCTATCTTTTCAATGTTTTCTAAAACCACGTTATACAGTCGTTATGCTGCAGAATTTTCGCCTCAAAATTTCTATCTCTTTCTCTCCAGAAATTCTATTGTTTTATTTATCTGAGTACCCAGACTTATTTTGTTTCAATTGGTGTTTATAAATATATAAATATGATATATCTAATTCTGGAATTGACATCCATATAACCCTCACTCCCTTTTCATGGGTTATAAATGACATACTAATCTTATTTTTAAGTACTTTTAGAACGTCATGATCTTCAAATGAAACCCATTTATTTTATTCTCCATGGGTTATTTATGAAATGTCTGATTATGATCTATGTGTATCACATTAAAATAAATACATATTAAGGGTGCACCCGAAAAACACTCCAATTCATTGTGTAAAGAATTAATCTCTAGAGATGAAAAGTTTTACGAGACCTTGGTGAATAACCTTGGTAGTTTTTATGACACCTTGGGGATGGACCTTGGTGATATGTTCATGAATGCCTAAATGAAATGGTGTAGACACATATTCAAGTTATGTTCCAAGTTATTTTCATTACGATATGCCTATACTTCCATTTCTCATGTCTTTCTGTTTTTATTCAAGTTCTTATGGATATCACAAGTAAAATGATTCCCTTATTTACCCTTACTGGGCCTTCTACTCACCCTTTCCTTTGATGTATGTCTCCAGGATATGAGATACAGTAATTGTACATATTATGAACCTATGATGAAGTCTTAAAAGTGGTTTAGAAGAATTTTTTATGTTGTTTTCATGTATTATGTTTCTAATTTCCAAGACACTAAACTTTAAAGATCCTCTGTTTGTAAAATGTAATGAAAAATTATGTAATAAAAAGGCGGGATTCCATAGTCAGTATCAAAGGATAGTTTAGTTATTTATGGAAATTAAACTATGAAAACTTTAGGAAGAACCCTATAGAAAACTTTAAATATTGGAAAACATCCTGGTATTTTGTTGAGTTTAGAGTTAGTGGTTTATCAAACAAATACATCCCTGTCTAGATACGGGCAGTTAGAGGCAGCTCTGGCAGAGATGTACATAAGGGTAAAACCCAAAAACATCGCTTTGAGCTAGAGTCGAATGGGAACTGGTGCATGACAATGGGACTTGCTGCACTCTTGGTTATGATACCCCCAGAGGATATGTTTGGTTAATCGCAATCTTTTTATGAATAATTAAGAAAAAATTATAGAGAAATATAATAGTTTAAGCATGATATTTTAAGACATAAAATCATTTTTAGTTAAAATATTAGTAAATGAAATAAGTTTCTCACTAAGGATTTATTCTATTAGAAAATTGCAGGCAATAGAAGGAACTGTGAAAATGGTTACTACAATGGACCATGCGCTAACGGCCCTCTGATGGAAGCCGGAATAGAAACATTCATGCGATGATGAACCAACTGACTCAAGTTATGAGTAATAACTTGACTCAAGCTGATAGGATGATATCACCACAAAGGTAACAACATTTTGTTTAGTCCTTTGTTTTCCAACGACCCCCAACCTTAAGTGGATCGACCAACCCATTGATTGCTGAACAATGGATCAGCTCTACAGAGAAGATCTTTTCTGTGCTACGTTGTTCAGAGCAATAAAAGATCACCCTGACTGTCTATCACTTAGAGGGAGAAGCTGATCAGTGGTGGGAACTGATCAAAAACACGAGGCACAGAGTGGAAGGTGAAGATATAGAGTGGGAATAGTTTAGAGGGATCTTTTTCAATAAGTATTTCCCTCGTTCCATGAAAACAAGAACGGAGAAAGATTTTCTTGAGTTGAAGCCGAAGGAGAATGAATCTATGGGAAGATATGAGATGAACTTCACAAGGCTTTCACGATATAACTCTAGATTTGTCAAGGATCCAAAAGGTAAGGTTGATAGATTCTTCGATGAACTGAGACCTCATCTGTGGAAGAATTTATCCAACCGAGACTATGATAGCTATGAGGAGATCGTGCTGAGTGCAATGAAAGTCGAGCTAGAGTTTGGTGAGATGAAATGGTATCATAAATCAAATGAAAAGGAGAGATAGTTGGTACCAAGCTTAGGGAGGGGCTTCAATAAAGGAAGAGGATGAAATAAAGTAAAACTTACCACATGTAATAAATGTTGGAAGAAGCATTCGGGGAAATTCCTGCTTAGGAGTGGGAAGTGATACAAGTGTGGTAGAGATGGTCACATTGCAAGGAATTGTCCTAGTGAGGTGAAACCACAACTTCCAAACACAAATGACAAGGGGAAGATGGTGTAGGCCCTACCTGATGTCCAGTGCTTCAAGTGTGGACAACGTGGGCACTTTTCTAATCACTATCCAAATCTGAGGGCAGTGGAAGGGAGCCACCATCATCCTCAGCAAAGGCCAAGGGATCAAGGACATGAATTTTCTATCACAACAGCTGAAGTTGAATCTCTAAATAGTGTGGTAGCAGGTACCCTTATTGTCCTCTAAAATCTAGTAAGTACTTTGTCTGATTATGGTTCTACGCATTCCTTTATTTCCTCTAAGTTTTCAAAGAATTTAGAATCAACCCCCGATTTGCTAAAAGTAGAGTTATCAGTCAAGACTCCTGGTGGGACTATCCAAGAATCTTCAGTGTTTAGAAAATCTTTTATTTACTTTAGTGAGCACAATATTATCACAAATCTAGAAGTCATTCCCATGACGGAATTCGACATTATACTAGGGATGGACTGGCTCTCAAAGTATAATGCTAAGATCAATTGAAGAAGCAAGGAAATATCAGTGGTATTGAATGGAAAACCTATAGTTATCTTCCATGTATAGATATATCAACCTCATATTTGTCTAAAAGAACCCCTTGTATCTTTCTTTATGGATTTTATCGGTGAATAAGAAGAAAGATATGAGAGTTTGATGATAGAAAATGTCCCCATCGTCTAGGAATATGTTGATGTATTTCCTGAGGAGTTGCTTGGACCTCCTCTAGATAGATAGGTAGAGTTATCCATCGAACACATACCTAGATCTCATCCGATATCAAAGACCCCCTATAGTATGGAAAATGTGGAGATATAGGAATTAAATAAATAACTCCAAGATCTTTTGGAAAATGGGTTTATCCAACCGAGTGTGTCTCCTTGGGGAGCACCAGTTCTCTTTGTGAAGAAGAAGGATGGATCATTGCGGATATGCATGATTATAGAGAACTGAATGGGATCACAGTGAAGAACAAATACCCACTACCAATAAATTTTGACTTATTTGACCAACTTCAGGGGGCTCAATTCCTCTCTAAGATTGATCTTCGATCTGGTTATCATCAATTGAGGGTGAATAAAGAATATATTCCTAAAATTGCCTTCCAATCAAGATATGGGCATTATGAGTTTGTTGTTATGCACTTTGGACTAAGTAATGCACCTGCTATTTTTATGGATTTGATGAATAGATTCTTTAAGGACTACCTTGATTACATTGTGGTAGTTTTTATTGATGATATTATGATATATTCTAAAAGTCACGAGGAGCATGAAGATCATCTAAGGGTTATTTTTCAAGCTCTAAAAAAGGAGAGGATTTTTGGAAAGTTCAGTAAATGTGAATTCTGGTTACAACAAGTCGCTTTCTTGGGTAACATTGTTACCAATGAAGGAATCATAGTTGACCCTGTAATGACAGAAGTTGTAGAGGAGTGGCCTCATCCTATAACAATAACTGAGATTCATAGTTTTCTTGGATTAGCATGATATTATATGAGGTTTGGGAAGAACTTTTCATGACTTTCTAATCCATTAACCAATTTAACTCGAAAAGGGGTCAAGTTCATCTGGATAAAGGAGTGTGAGGAAAGTTTCCAAGAGCTGAAGAAGAGATTGGTTACTCCACCTGTGTTAACTCTTCCCTCAAGTGGAGAAGGATTCGTTATTTTTAGTGATGCATATCTCGAAGGGCTAGGGTGCATCCTCATGCAAAATGAAAATGTCATTTCTTATGCATCTCGACAGTTGAAGACTCGTGAGAAAAACTACCATACGCATGATCTGGAGCTAGATATGATTGTTTTTGATCTAAAGATATGGAGGCACTATCTTTATGGGGAGAAATGTGATATATAAACAGACCATAAAAGTTTGAAGTATATTTCCACACAAAAGGAATTGAACATGAGACAAGGAAGATGGTTGGAACTTCTCAAAGACTATGATTGTTCAATTCATTATCATCCCGGAAGAGAAAACAAAGTTGTTGATGCATTAAGCAGGAAAGACCCAGTTTTCCTTTCCATGATGAGAATTCAAAGAGATTATTTGATCAATTTCCTAGTAAAGCTGGACTTGGGAATTATAAGGGAAGGGACATAATCAACTTTAACCCAAATGATTTCTCAACCATCATTACTAGAGAAGATCAAGAAAGCACGGAAAGAAGATCCTTTGTTGTAGAAAATGTTTGAGGCTATAAAGGATGAGAAGTTTCTTAAGATCAGTATTGACCAAGAATGTTTACTAAAATTTTGTAGAAGACTATGTGTTCCATCTATTTCAGAAATAAAGAAGGAGATGATGGATGAAGCTCATAGCTCTACCTTTTCTATCCATTCTAGAATCACATAAATGTATAGGAACCTTCATGATCATTTTTGGTGGGATAATATGAAAAGGGAGATTGCTGACTACACTTCAAGGTTCCCGGTATGTCAGCAAGTGAAGGATGAGCGACAAATTCCTAAAGGGGTATTGCAAACACTACCTATACCAGCATGGAAGTGGGACAATATCACTATGGACTTCATCACTAGTCTCCCGAGAACTTCCAAAGCAAACAATGTGATATGGGTTATTGTGGACCGTCTCACCAAGACTTCCCATTTTATCTCTATTTGGGAAGATTTCTCTCTTGATCAAATTTCTAGGATTTACGTGAAATAAGTGGTAAGGCTGCATGGAGTTCCACTTTATATCGTATCTGATCGTGATCCAAGGATCACATTAAAATTTTGGAGAAGTCTTAAACATACTTTGTGCACCGAATTGAACTTCAGCACGACCTATCACCCCCAAACTAATGGCTTATCTGAAAGGACTATTCAAACACTCGAGGACATGCTGATAACATGATCCATGGATTTAAAAGGTGGATGGGATCAATATCTCCCATTAGATGAGTTCTCTTACAACAACAGCTTCCACTCAAGCATTCAAATGGCACCCTATGAAGCTCTATATGGGAAGAGAAGTATAACTCCTACTTGTTGGGATGAAGTTGGTGAGAGAAAGCTTCTTGGGCCTGATTTTGTGCAAGAGATGATAGAAAAAGTCTGTTCCATCCAACAACACATTAAGGATTCTCAGAGTCAACAAAAGAGATATGCCGACAATCATCGAAGGGACATGGAGTTTGATGTTAGTGAAAAAGTCTTTCTTCAAATATCACCTTGGAAGAGAGTCATGAAGTTTGAGAAGAAAGGGAAGCTTATCCCCAGGTATATTGGCCCCTATGAAATCCTTGGTCTCATAGGAGGAGTGGCCTATCGGCTTGCGCTCCCTCCAAATCTAGCACAAGTTCTTGATGTCTTTCACGTATCCCTCTTGAAGAAGTACATACCTAACCCTTCACATGTACTAAACCCATAGGTCGTACAACTGGAACACGACCTCTCTTATGAGGAGCAGCCGGTGGAGATCTTGGATAGTATAGAAAAGGTTATACGTAATGAGACTACCCACCTTGTTAAGGTGTTGTGGAGGAACCACAAATATTAAGAAGCCATGCGAGAACTAGATGAGTCTATGAGGCAGAAGTACCCAAATATTTTCTCTTCTGAGGGTATGAGTTAAAAATTTCAGGGACGAAATTTCACAAGGGGGAAGAATATCACAACCTGAAATTTTGAATAAATTTTTGTTTCCTAATTTTGTGTGTTATTTTATTTTATAAGACTATTTCATTTGATGAAATGAGTATAATTAATATGAGACTGTCAGTTTTTTACTGTTATATGACCATTGGTCAATATGACCGTTGGAAACTAAATTTTGTGATTATTGTCTATAAATACAAGTAATCTTTGTTAATTAATGCAAAAAGATGTTTCGATGGCCTCATCCAGTAGCCTCATGCCGATCGAAGACCAAATGAAAGAATCTGGGAAGAAGGTAGCACCACTGGTCTTTAATCTGGACCAAATCTATGCTGAACTTCATCGTGTGAAGCTAGAACGGAATAACCTTTGGGAGAAGTTCAAGCTGATAGAAATCACCACTCATGAAATGTTGGCCGAGCCGCCCTAAGATTCTATCACCTTAGAAAACCTTACACTTAGGTTCTATGCTTGTGTCATAAGGGGCTAGGTAATGAGACCTTAGCTTCTTTGTGTAAACCTTTGATTTAAATAAAATTGTTATTTCTTCTTATTGTGAAGTTGGTAAATCTCAAATGTTCGGAAAAATATTGGATGCATATTTTTGATGAATTTTGGAAAAAGGATATTTTAAAATATTTATGTAAACCTTAAATGATTAAAAATGTGTAATGATTTTCAAAAAATGGTCTTCTACTATTGTGTTCAGTATGAAATTTAGAGCCTAATAAGATCAACTTAATTTTTGGTGAATAGTAAATTATGAATAGTGATTTTACGCTTATGATTAGTTATGTGACCAAATGGATTAAATAACCTCACTTAAGAAAGTATTAATATAATTTAGAAACATTTATTAAGTAATTTGATTCAATAAAATAGGTAAATAACTGTTTTAGAAATTATTGGTCAAGTATTAGTTTTTTCAGGTGAATAGTGTTTTTTATTTAAAAATTAAATTAAAAATATTTAGAAAATTGTTTTCATAAAATGGAGTTCATTTTTGAATACAGAGCACTGATATTATGTTAAGGTGATTTTTGGGTATTTTTCTGAAAAAGTTGAATTTTCAGTGAATAGTGAAAATACAGTTTTTAGTTCGGGTGTTTAATGACATCATTAAGGATGTAATAATTATGAAATAATTCTGGTAGACTTATGAATAGTAAGATAAGGTATGAGGTGTCCCAAATGTCTATTACCATGGGAAAATACCATGGGTAAGCCCATGGTTTTTTCAATACCACCGATGAGGTGTCCCTTGACAATTAATGCTTTGTTCCCTCACTTCTTCTATAAATAACAAGCCTTTAACCCATTAATTTCATTTCCAAATCCTTCCCAATGATGTTCTGGTCTCTTTTCCATCAAATGAGTCCTCCCAAGGTTCCCTAAATCCTCCCAAGGTCATGACCTTCATTCTTTCGAAGTTACTCTTCAAGGTAAGGGAATCCTTCACCCTCCTCTTTTAAACCGTGACTTCCTTTATGTTGTGTCTTCTAGTTTCCATATATTTTTGTTGAGGGTATGTTATTATATTTTCTCATTACTTTAAATTTTATGTGTAATTTTTGAGAGACCCTTTCCGCTATCATTTTTTTCTGAATTTTTATGTGACGCCGTTAGGCTGCCGAATTTTTCGTTAAAGGAATCACATCTTCTCTTTTCTTTCATGTTTCCTTTTCATGTGGTATGTAATTAAAATTTCCATACCATGTTATTATCTACCTGATATTATTTATTTATACTATATTAATATTTATTTACTTGTGAGTTACTCTTGTACCCTCTCTTTTCAAGGTTTTCTAAAACTATGTTATATAGTTGTTATGCTGCAGAAATTTCGCCTCAAAATGTCTATCTCTTTCTCTCCAGAAATTCTCTTGTTTTATTTATGTGAATACCCATACTTATTTCTTTTCTATGGGTGTTTATAAATATATAAATATGATACATTTGATTCTGGAAATTACATACATATAACCCTCACTCCCTTTCCATGGGTTATAAATGACATAATGATCTTATTTTTAAGAACTTTTAAAACATCACGATCTTCAAATGAACCCCATTTCTTTTATTATCCATGGGTTATTTATGAAATGTTATATCATGATCTATTTGGCTCACATGAAAATAAAAACATATTAAGGTTGTTCTTTTACAACGCTCCAATGCATTGGGTAAAGAATTAATCTCTATAGATGACAAGATTTACGATACCTTAGTGAATAACCTTGGTAATTTTTATGACACCTTGGGGATGGACCTTGGTGATATGTTCATTAATGTCTAAATTAAATGTTGTATCCACATATTCAAGTTATGTTCCATGTTATTTTCATTATGATATTCCTATACTTCCATTGCTCATGTCTTTATGTTTTTATTCAAGTTCTTATTGATATCACAACTAAACTGATTCCTTTATTTACCCTCACCGGGCCTTCTACTCACCCTTTCCTTTGATGTATGTAAAATGTAATGAAAGGTGGGATGCCATATTAGCCTCCCTATTGGCCACCATGAATAAAAATAAAAATCTATAATTTTTAATCCCTCCCATAATTTCATGTTTGATGTTGAATTAGAAAATATCATCAAGGTCGCCTCTGTCAAGGGAGTTCAATACCCCAAATGGGTGGAAAACATTGTCACTCTAGAATAAGAATATAGAGATAAATTTATACATTGACTTTTATGAAATCAACTGCCACTACCCAAAGGAAAATTTTCCCATCCTAGATACAGATATCTTAATTGACACAACTATTAGTTTTCAAGATATTTCATTCATATATGGGTATTATAGATATAATCAGATATATATGGATCCATTAGAGAAGAACTCACTGCATTCAAGGTGTCTCAAGTAAATTTTTTTTGCGAAGTTATTCCATTTGGTATGAATAATTCTAGAGTCACTTATTAGTGTTCCATCCACTAAATCTTGAAGCCACTCCTTGGGACACTGGTGGAGTTCTATCTGGATTACTTGGTTATAAAATATCACCAATTAAAGGACCACATAATGAATACTAAGAAAGTTTTCAGTCTACTCCACTCCCATCACTTGAAGGTGGACCCCGTGAAGTGTTGATTCAAGGTTAATTCTGGGAAGTTACTTGAATTTCTTATCAGATATAGAGGAATCAAGATAAAATAAGATAAGATAATGTCTATCTGCCAAAATTCCTACTCCATGAATCATTTATGTATTGAGGGAACTAAAAAGGCCATCTATCCTACATATGTTGTTTTCTCACCATCCAATACAAAAAATGTAATCCCTTTTCAAGGATCATAAATAAATACACCACCTATCAGTGGGATGAGAAATTTCAGGATTCATTTGAGGACATCAAGAAGTATCTACTACATACTCTAATCTTGATTCCAAATTTACTAGGAAAGACTATGGTCCTTTATGTAACTTCTTAGAAATAGTCATTTGGTACCCTCTTGGCTCAGAAGAACAATTAAGTCATAGATAATAGTCTATACTATATCAGTCCTCTAATGTTCAACCTAGAGACAAGATATTCTTCCACTAGGAAGATCTACCTGGCCCTATTCATTGCAATCCAAAATTTTTGGCACTACCCGAAATATCATGAGATATAGATAACATCTCATATCAACATAATAAAGTACATCCTTAACCTTCTCATGTTGGCTAGGTGACTAAAACAATGGGATGTAATTATTTTGTAGTTAAACATCAAATCATCCCTTAGAAAGCATTCAAGGGCCAAGCACTAGAGGATTTCCTCTTAGCACATCCCACCACAGAGGAGATTACCCAAGATGTTGACTTTATAAATGAATCCATTATCTCTATCGACTAGGATACAACATGTTGGAAAATTCTCTTTGATGATTCCTCCTATATTTATACTTGGGGAACACTCTATAGCCCTAAACTCAATAGGTTTGACCTTGGGACTATCTTCATCACTCCTATATAGGACCTCATGTCAAAATAATTCATTTTTTGTAAGGGTAAACCAACAATGAAGTAGAATACCCGAACCTTATCAAGACCCTTGAGCTACATATCAATATTAAGCTCCACAGATAGATGCTAAGGGTGATTCAGAGCTGGTTATCAAGCATATCAATAGTGAATACATTGTCAGAAAACAAGAGATCATCCCCTTATTATAGAACACCCATGAGATGGTGGACTTGTTCCCCTCTGGGATGAAGGTGAATTATGTTTCCCAATCCTATAATGATAAAGAACATTCCTTGTAAATCCTAGCTACATCCCTTGAAAATCTCGAGCAAGATACCTTATTTAATCATATAGAACATCAGAGAGTCATTTCCCTAACACTTATAATGAAGATGACAAGGAAGTTGAACCGAATGACCATCAAAACATCCTTAGGGTAGCCTCTATATTTACTTGTGGTGGATGAAATACCTAAATGGATGAATCACTTCCTTAAGTACCTCTAACATGGGACCCTCTCATCGGATATAGTGGAGTATGAGTGATTCCATTAGTGTGAAGTGAATCCATTAGTGTGAAGTGAATTTCACACACCGATATGTCCCCAACTCAAAAAGGTTCTATAAAATCATGAATTCAATATAATCCTCATTAATTTCATTCACATAGGAGAGATATCTCATTTAATATATGAATTCCATGTAAATTCATGTGATTCCCATCAACCAGGGTTGAATCTATCTCATCAAATCTAAATATTGGGGTACTTTTGGACCACTATGGTATGTGACTACATGGAGTTCACTAAAGAGTGTCAAGAATTTCATATTTGTTCTAACATTGTGAATCAAAATCTAGATATACTCCATGAAATTTAGTGCTTATGGCTAATTACAACATGGGGACTAAACATAGTGGGTCGGTATCCTCCAGAGACAACTCGTCATCATAGGTTCATTATGATTTCTACTGAATTATTCTCAAATTGAGAGAAATCCATTTCCATAAAAAAGATAAATACCCAATTTTTTGTCCAATTTGTGAAGTCCCACATCATCCACTGATTATAGAAACCTACGCTATCCTATCAAAAAATGGCACCAACATTCAAGATACTGAGAGGAAGAAACTATATGAAATGTACAACATCTGGTCCAATCATAGATCACAGTATCTTGTGGAGGAAAGTGAGAAGATTGAGGCATCAAACAAAACCATTTCTAAAATCCTATAGAAAATAGTAGAAAAAAATAAGAAGGTATGGCCAGACAAGCTCTTTAAGTCCCTATGGGTGCATTAGGTGAACACCCAAAATTCCGCCCATGTGATCTCATACTCCCTGGTGTACATGACATAGGTAGTGTTACCCATGGAGGTTTAGTTTTCATCACTCTAGATGATCTTATATGATCATCAGATGCTAGAAAAGAGTTATGTGGTATGTTTTTCTAAACAAGAGGCCCTTAATGAGAACATACTCTAGGAATTACACAACCTAAAATATCATTATAATCGAGTAGCATTAGTATTCAACAAAAAGGATCACATCTTCTTCTTCCTTTATGGAGACTTGGTATTGGTATTAATGTTTCCTACGATACCTAGGAAGAAGACTCCAAAATAGGATCCCAAATAGGTGGTACATTACAACATTCATAAGGTCTACTCCAATGGTTTATACCAACTCATCACTATGAATGGAGACCTCATCACAAATCCTACCAATTCCAGGTTCCTAAAATGATACTTCGCATAAACAATAGGCATTCTAATTGCATGATGTTAAACTGTGGGAAAACATCCTTGTCATGTGACATTAAACTATATGAACTTTTTCCCAGTCATATGATATTAAACTGCGAGGCAACATCCTTTTCATATGATGTTAAACTATATGGCATATTTCCTGATCTCATTGTGTTAAACTGTAAAAAAAATTCTTAGTGACATGATAATAAATTGTGGGACAAAATCCATTTCATAAAATGTTAAAATGAATAATGTATCATCCTTACCATACGATATTAAACTAAAAATATAATATCCTTAACACAAGAATTTAAACTACATTGTTCATGTCCCCATTGGTTGATATAAAACCGCATGATATTCTATCCCTCACATGATAGGACTTTGCCTTTCAATGTTATTCTCTTACATAAATGCATTATAGAACTACATATGTCTTGATTCCCATTTTGATGGGATACACATTGATTATTAGATATCATATCCTAGTCTCATAACCGCCACTAGAATACCTCATGAGCTTCCCTTTGAGAATAGTTTTGACCCTCGCTCATAGCCATGCTCATTAAATGTGCTCAAGTACATGGTGTCATAGCTTCCAAAGTGACGAACTCTCTATGAATATCCCCTCATGGCCACCTTAATAATTCATTTACTCATTGATTTTAATCCTCATAATCCTATAAGTTTGATAATCTCCCCTACAATGATGGTGTAGGGATAAAATAGGCTCTCCTCTCATCTATGGTGCATTATTTAGAGAGCCTCTTTTGGCAAGTGATGGATCAAATGTGTTGAACTTGGTTAACATTAAATATGACATTTTCTCACCCCAACCTTTCTAGAAGTTGTTATAGGACATGTGTTTTGAATATGGTCAACTTTCCTTCCCCACTCATTGGTCTCCCTATTTTTTGGTTCAAATACCAAAATCTACAATTTTCATCCATTCAACCTCCACTTATGCTGGTGGATATTTAACACCATTGATATAAATCATCAATACATCTGTGAACATTGATCAAGAACATCAGTGTCATTAGGACCCTCTCAAGATGGATTCTACTTTCCCCTATTGTGTGATCCCATGTGATAGGGGGACTCCCCACCACTTTTTTTTATCACACTGAGTATGGTTCATGAGAGATTAGGAGTCATGGTATGGTATTCCCCCATAAATTAAAGATGTAAAAATTTTTCTGAGAGGGGAGTTCCATGGGTCCAATAATTATTAACTTAATCTCTATGAAAATCAACTTATTAAGATTTTTTCAACATGACGCCTCCTTGGTCCACCTTTCACAATTGGTTCAAACTCAATTTTGTAATGCGAAAAATTCTTCAAAACACCCCTTTGTGGCCCAATCTCTATGACCTTAAAATGATGTCAACCCTATGGCATGAGCTCCTTGAAATTAAACTAGAAACAACTCCTTTTTTTTGAATCTATATAACCTTGAATTGGTATCAAACCCGTGTTCTGATATACATGGAAATAAATTATTATCAACTCCCTTTAGTCCACAACTTGTGACTATAAACATTGTGTACTCATCCACACATATGACCCTAAATATATTCCCCTCTATCCATAATATCACTTATTCCTACAATATGATTTTTGATCCCCTTTTAGGTCCCTCTATTTATGTAAAGTATGACCTTATATAACCAAATAGGTGGTCTCACTCCTTCCAATTCAATCATCGTGACCGTAAACTATGTTCATATGGTCACTTTACCCTCAATTTACATATGGTGTTTGTTTCATTTGGTGATTTTCTGATTATTTTTCCCCTTTGTTTCATCCTAATATCATGACCTTAAACTACATGTATTAGTCCCTATTTCATGAAATTAAGTGGAATAATGAATTATACTCTCATTAAAGATAACACCACTCCTTTTTTTGTGCTGGTTTCCAACCATTCAACTTTCTAGAACTATGTGTGGTTTGATTCCTACTCCATGGGATACGTAGAGAAAACTATATCTATTATCTTAGTATTAGACATAAATCCACCCATCACTCAGACCTTGTGTTGGGACATATCATTCCATTATCAGACCTAAGTATCCCTTTTTATATCAAGGAAGTGTGATTCCAAAATGTAAATAGTCAATGCAATATGACCTTAAACTATTTTTTACCATCCAAGGAAATATTTTCATGTTACTAGGCCTCTATTTTTCTGTCTTTTTAGGTTGAGTCTATATTACCTCTCATACCACAAAATATTCCTTATTTACTCAGAGTTTTATATCTATAAACTTCATCCCCCATGGTGGTTTTAATTGTATGACCATAAACTAAAAATTGGAAGAGGCAAAAATACTTATTATGATGAAAACCAATAAAGGGAATACTAAGAAAATTTCAAGATTTCACCCACCAAGTCTCACCTAAAAATTGGGAAAAAGTAAGGGTATTAATGGAAAAGGTAAAAAACATGTGATCCTTACAAGTGATCCATGGAAAAAACTTGGGTATGCTCACTAAACCCCCCATTACATGAAATATATAGACCCAATCCCTCTCACCATTGTCCATATCCTTGTCCTTACCATAATACATTAACCTAGGTGTCCAACCTTATTTCCAAAAAATGGTATAATGCATGGTGAACATCCACATCACATTACATAAAACTATGTGATGCTTTGATCCTATCTTGAGAGGACCTCCACCCCTAAAATTGGCCTTTATGTATTCCTTATTCTATAAATACATGTGACTTTATTCCCATTTACAAAATACATAGTGATGCCCAAAAATCTCATCTTGGGCCCAGTTAAGATCTTCTTCCCATCCAGTGTGGTTTTTTATAGTGGCATTAGATCCACCTTGGTCCCTCCATTCACACTGGGTTTGTTTTTCCTTAGCCAGCTATCTCACCTCTCTATTGTCCAATTTTTTCAACTTTAAAACTTAACACCCTATATTCTTAGTAGAAAGACCCTAATTTGAAATATCCCTATTGGTCTACAATATATGACACTAAAAGGAACTACCCTTGTTCAAATCTATATTTCCTTCAATTAAAAAACCTTTGGTTTTTTCAACCACTTATTTAGAACAAACCCAATCCTTACTCTCATAGATGTTTGTGTATACCCCACTGGCTTTTACACTCCCCATCATATTGGTTCTCTCCCATTGGTATGCCATATGAACATTGATGAAAACTTAAGATTTCTTGAACTCTTCTTGGGTATTCTGATCCTCCATCAACATGCCTTTTGTTCCCTTGATCTGGATCAACATCCATCTTTAATGCCAGAATATTCTCTCATATAGCTACAATGCATGGACAAAATAGTCTCACCTCCCATCAAAGTCACACACCCTAGAGGATCAATCCCCATTGTTTCTAAATGGAATCCCCTATGGAGATAGAACATGAAAAAAAGAGTCACCTATCATCAAGGTTACACATCTGTAAAGATACATCCTTAGTAGAATTGTTGTTGAACCCATGTTTCAAACATGGTCAATGATTATATTTAACCCACTAGCCTCCTCCATCTTTTGACATAGACATTTGAGGTCACCATACACCTATTTCTACTTCCACCTTGATCATGTATAATTCTAAAACCATTGGTGTTTCACCATCATCCACCATACACATGATTAAGGAAAACAAAACCCCTAAAATCACACCAAACCAGTTTCAAAGGACATTGGTCCTTAATGGTGATTGATCCATCATTTTGATCTTGACGATTCACCCCATGTCCGAAACTCTTGTATAAATGGGTGATATTATATTGGTATCTTATTTCTCACACCGATCACGAATCATGTGGGATTAAATATTTATAGTTTATATTCTTATTGTTTTAATGAAGATACAAAAAATTTAACGCATGGAGAGTTGAAGAAAAATGGAATTTTCATTTATTTAAACATAATAAAAATAGGGAGGGACATACATAGTACAGATGCTCTCCATTTTCATAACAAAATTCATCTATGTCTTGGCATGGGCCATGTAATTCTCAAGAATAACTCTCCTCTACTATGCTAATTCCATGATACTGTGAAGTCTGGATAGTTATGTAAGATCTTGCTCAGCCAAAGGACACACCTTGCATATCTTCAAATTAAGCCTTCCATGTTTGGATTTTCATCCTAGTATTTTGGAATTAATTTTTGATATATTGGGTTGATATACTACTTGTTGATCCTCCAAGCGATGAAGCATATCCTCCCTAGAAGAAATAATGTCCTACTACTGACTCACCTACCCCTAAATCTATGAAAACTCATACCCACCTACAAATAGATTAATTAATATTGTAGAAAAGGACTCATATTGTGTGAAACCAATGTTTTTCCACTCTAACTGTACACACTCAACCAAGAAATCATGATCCATGGTGTGGAAAGCATGGTAGTCCACCCTCCCAATTGTGAGGTTCACCATCCAGTAGTAGAGGGATCTCATTTGGCCTAATAGATCACTCAATAATGTACATGTTGAAGTGCACTGTGTTGCATTTTTTGTCAATGAGGTATGTTGTTGTCAAGGAATGAATGGATGGATGTCAAGGAGTTTCAATATGTGAATGACAAAGGATGTGATGGTGATGGTGATGAATGGAGAATGGCCATGGTACTTAGAGACATGTCACTTAGGAGATTCACTAAGTGACATAGGATGTTGTGTTTGAAACATTCTCTATGAATATCAGACGATTGTAGAGCTGTTCTTAATGTTTCAATACTTGTATCAAGATGATACTAAGTTACACCACTTAAAGAATTGATGATGATGGAGTATCATCATTATATCTGACGATTGTTGAACTGGTCTTTAAGTTCAAAGAACTTGTATCCTGATGATACAATGTCACACCAATGTTTGAAGACCATGCATTGTATTGACAATGCATGAGGAGTTTAATGTGATCCATCCACAATCTCTAAGTGGATGAAGTGGATTAATGAAGTCCATGCACTATCACTTAGTGCATGTGAACATGAAGAAGATCCAACTTGATCTCTGATTAGATCAATGAAGTTTATTGAAGAGTTATTTGATTCAGGAGCTCGGTTGATGAAGAAGACCCTTCGGGAATTCCATTCCAAAGTGATGAATAAATGTTGAAGAGAATTGGAGGAATTATTATGAAGAAGAAATGGGAGAAATGGAGAAGAATAATTTGAAGTGGCATTTGGCTTGGAAGAACTTGGGTTGGCATTTATACATTGGGAGAACTTTGTTTTTAACAAAGTGTTTATTCAACACTTGGCCAAAAAGTAGCCACCAAGGAAGGCCAACCGAGGGTCATCACCCAAGGCTCATGTGGGACTCGAGGTCACCACGCCCATGGGGAACCCTCAGGCCAAGGCAGCATGTCCCTGAGGCAGAAGGGTCGGGGCCGTGTATAAGCCCCGAGGGCACGCGGTGGTGAAGCCCGCGCACCCGAGTGTGCATAGTGGGCGCTAGGAGCGCGCCCGCAAAGGCGAGAGTGGGCGCAGAGCGCGCCCACAGGGAGAACACGGTGCGGGGCGGCACCGTGAGGAGGGAAGTTCAATTTCTGAGTGGAAGGCAGCAGCACATTGATAAACCGTAGAAAAACTGGACGCGGCTTCGATGTGGGATGCGGAATTTTTCCGCGGAGCGAATCCCAGCCGCTCATCTGATCTCGCGGACGATCGGTGCCGCTCATCTAATCCACCGCGCTCCCGATCTGATCCAAGTCGTCGAAGGTTTTTTGATCACCGCATCCAACGGCCCAGCGTCCGTCTCCTTCCTCGAGCTCAGCCGAAGGCCACCCTAGCATTCCCGCAGCCACCAACGAACCAGGCGCCCTCCGAGCAAGCCAAATCGAGTTTCCGGCCACCTCCGAACAAACCGAAGGCTCCATTGAGCTCGTCTCGCCCGTACGAACACGACCATGCATAAAAATAGGCATGCATGCAATGTTTGGAAGAAATTTGCACGAGTCCGAAGCAAACCGAAGGTGCGAGGCCACGTGGAGTTTATGCTTTGCATGAATCGGGATAAACAGAGGCATGCGTACGTTTCCATGCACATGCATGAAGAGGAAATTAAAAAAGGAGAACTCGCGTGCACCGAAGAGAAAACACAAAAATTTGGAAAGATTTTGAAGATCTGAAATCTTTGGTGATTCAAGATTTATCACGCGGATTGAACCGCCTCTCCTCTGCCTATAAAAATGAGGCCTGGCCCTCGAGGAGTGCTTGCTGATCCGCTGAAAAACTTGGAAGTCTCGTGAGAGCACCTTTGCCTCGCGAAGAAAAGTCTGTGTGCACACTTGCGCGGTAGTACAGCCCAGAGCTTCCCTAGCTCTGTTTGGTTCCTTTTGTGCACTCCTTGCGCAAAAGAAGAAAGGGAGTCCCCTGCGCGCTAATCCTTTGCGCAGCAGGAAGACCTCGTGGCCGCAACACCTTGCGCGCCCGAGGCTTGTTCCCTCTCTTCCCGCACCCTTGCGCGGCAGGAGGAAGACCCCGCGGGTGTTGCACTTGCGCGCCCCGCGGCAGGAGGAGCTTGCGCGCCCGCGACTTCCCTGCACCTGAGGCTTGCGCGGTTTTTGAAGTGAAGGAAGGTCGAGCCCCTTTCATCCTTCGGTGTGTGCTAAGTGCAAAGAATACCCGAGGCACTTTGTGTGCAAAGGAGGGAAAGGCCGTAGCCTTGTGCAAAAACGAAGACCACACCAAGTTGTGTGTTGTGTGAAAAGTGGAGAACCTTGTGTATGCAAATTGAAGAACATACCTTGAGTGTGTGTGTGCAAACAAGAAGAAGAAGGCCGAACCTAGGTGTGCACTAAAAGTGAACACACTTAGAAGAAGTTGAAAGAAGACTCTCACACTAAAGTATAACACACTTTTATGTGTGTGTAATCAAAAGAACAAAGTGTGAAGAAGGTTGAGAAGGTGTGTGTGCTTAATAAGAATACACCCTTTGTGGGTTTTATCACACCAAGACAAGAAAGAAGGGGATTGCATGCATGCATGCATGCACGTGCACACGTGAACAGTGCCAAATCAGTGGTGTGCATCTGAGTAGTCCAAGACCAGAGGATCTTGAAGAAATTGAGAAGGCCATGCGGTCAGTGCATGGGGATTCAGAGCTTCCATGCATTCAGTGCATGAAGTTGTTTTGAAGTGAGACTGGACCAGACTGAAGTTAAAGATATCAGTTGTCTGAGTATTTAGTAGTTGGAGAGAAGCCAGGTCATCCTGAGAAGAAGGAGATAAATCCTGAGCAAGACGAGAAGACCTGATCAACTCAAGTGATCAGAGGTACAGAGCAAGGCCAGCAGCCTTTATCCCAGGCTACTGAAGATACTTGAAGAACTTAAAGTGAAGAAGAGCTACTCGTGCGACTCGAGGAGCCAAGAGAAGACCATGTGGGACTCAGGGAGAAGAAGTCTTTAGTGGGATTCTGGAGCAAGCCAGTGGGACTCTGGTAACACTGTGTGACGCAGTATAAAGACCCTCCTGTGGGACTCAGGAGAGATACAGTGGGACTCTGTATCGACCATTGTAATTCTAACAAGTTATAATGGAGAAACCATGTTGGGGTGTATAACCAACATGGCAAGGACGTAGGCCTTTGGTGCCGAACCTTGTAAATCCTTGTGTCATGTGCCTTTACATTTACTGCATCATTCGAGGAAAGGTGAGAGATACAAGAAGAGTGGATCGAGGCTTTAACCAGCCATATAGGTTTAATTGATGAAGAATCAATTAGTAAAAAGTTTTAAAGGATCACTGATTCACCCCCTCCCCCTCTCAGTGATTCACACTGATCTGGGCACTTCACATGTGATGATGTTTATAAAACTTATCCATACTATATATGTATTATTTAGTTCTAATCATCTAGTTATGATCGTTTTTCATCCATTTTCTTAGGAGAAAGCTCATTCTCAAGAAAGTCAACATGTACCTCTATGGTAGGATCACCCCCAGGTAGTTAATGGTTGAAGTAAAAGTTATAAAGGAGCACATATAAACCTCATTCATGGAGGATAAATTTACCAAATAACATAATATATGAAAGGGTATCTCTATAGGGGGTTATGCCTCAGTCCCACCCACGATATGGGACTCTCTAGAATCCACCTCTTTAGCCAATGCCGCAATTCCATCACCGACCTTAAACAATGATAGACTACTCACTACCTCATTTTAAAAGGATGTTTCAAAACTAGGAATCTCCATAAACCCCTATATATGGGAAAATTATGGGGTAGGATCCACTATCATGACCTCATCGGTCCCCCCACTGAAGGGATATCTCTTGTGGTCACTACCTTAGTCGCAGTCTTTGAATTCTTCGAAATCACCTTAGGTGGATGGTCCCCCAATAGCGTAAAAATTTTCATAGTGACGAGACATCACTAAAATTTAATTCAATTTATATTGAAAAAAATAAAATAAGTGAAAATACTTATAGATGACATAGAGGGAGATATAGTTGAATTACTAAGTGTGTTTTATAATTGATTCCATGGGCATGAAACTGGGAGAAATCTCAAGTGTGTGATCTAGGATAATTTTAGTTTCCATGTTGGGTAACATATAGGTATTTATCTTTGTCTATGTAGGCTCCACTGGTGATTCCATCATTTCATCAACTAGCGCATCAAAAACTATCATATATTTCCAAGTGATTAGACACAATTATTCTTCTATGGGAAATAAGACATGTTAGGAAAAAATAATAATTTTATAAATATTTAAAATTAGAGGTAAAGTACTAGGTGTTACTATATGATTCTTGAGGTGGTTGATCCATCACTTTAACCATAGGCACTACCACTTTAGTGAATGGTTTTACACCTATGACCATAAAATTAGAGGGAGGTGCTGCTATCACCCCTTTGAGGATTTGGATTTGTGCATCCTCCCTAGAATATTCTTCATGATTATCTCCCTTCTCCATAAATTCTTATCCCTCCAAATTTTAAGAGGAGATGATTCTTTAAACCCAAAGGATTAAAAATTATCTCAAAACCTCCAAATTGAAGTACTTACCTCATCAGTGTGGAGGTTATCTTCCTTGAGGGATTCTAGATAGGAATCTCTTTTTCGTGACTCCTCATCATCAGGATACTCCACCATTGTGTCTCTGGATGATCCACTCACTACGAGAGGGCATGTACAGGATTACAGACATCTTTTTGGTCAAGGGTTGTTCCATTCCATGAGAGTGGATCATAATCTATAGTGTTTTGGTACATGAAAGCCTCCATATATGGAGATAGTAAGTTGACCCTATAATGGAACATATTAAGAATATATACTATGTACCTTGAATTTGTTTCCATGACACATGGGAGGAGTTCAAATTCCAAAAGATGTACCAATACACCAAGGCATCAGGGAATACCATTTCGCCTGGTACGTCCACCACAGATGTAGTCATTTCCCTGGAGTAATTCTATGTGCTCTTTGAGCCTCTCCAAAAGCTTCACCCCACTCTTGAGAAATTTTTATATGGTAGATAGACGAGTAGGTAATGGTCTCTCTCATCATAATGTGTTAGTTTCTTCATTATCCTGATTTTTTAGTTCCCATAAGAAAGGGTTTGATGTATGATTTTCTTTATTCTTATTGGGTCATTCACCCTGGAGATACTAAGATACATTATGACATGAGATGTTAGTTATAGTGTCCATGTATGAAAAATGGAATATATTATTTTTCCTCTCAATGATATACATTTCAAAAACTCAAGGCTGAGCACCAAAATCTTCCTAGTCTACTTTAGCTATTATATGTTCCTGTGTCAGAGTAGGATGAGGTGTCCATAGATTTCATTATTGTGATACCATGGAATCCCCAAGGTAATAATACCATTTTTTTGACATTAGATTAACTATGTGGTACCATTTCTTTCATATTCAATACATGATAAAGGTTAAGGATTTGGAAAATTTGTATGTGAAAGAGATTAGAAGGTTTCATGAGTTTCTATATGTAATTATATTGGATAGGGATCCTCGGTTTACCTCTCAGTTTTGGAAATGCCTCTATGAGGTGAAGGGTTCTAAATTAATGTTGAGGAAAACATACCATATTTATATGGATGGAAAAATATAGCATAGTATTCAAATTAATGTTGAGGAAAACTTACCATAAACCTATTTTGGTTCAAATTCAAATTATGGAAGGTGTTTGTGACATAATATTTTCTTTGAGGGATTTGGTAATTTAATATCGGTGAATTAAATCCTTTCTTATTTAACATATTTGTTCTATGTGTTCACACTGACAACTTAACCATTCTTTTAAATAGAAAACATTCACCATATTTGTTTATTTTATCTCTGTATGATTGTTTATTATTATATTATTTTATCACATATAATAAATACACATTAAAAAAATTATAAACCACACACATGATAAAAAAAAGTGACATGATTATGAACCGTTAACTATTGTTTAATCCATCAATAGAATAATTGATTAATTGAAATCCTATGGTAATTTACTTAAGTCAATACCTGACTTGAATTGTAGTGCTCACAGCTTTTGTGCACTTCACTTTTTTGGTCTATACCAGCTCTCAACTTTAAGTACGTCTCCACAAACTCCTCCGATCATCACATTGTATACTCACACACAGGCGAGGGTAACTCAGGGTACGAAATAACATCTTTTTCACGTAAATTTGGAAACATAGACCCTTATACCAACTAAATATGGATGTACGATGCACTAATCAAATTACATTTTATAGAATTTAAATGAAATAAATAATAAACCAAACAAGCACGGGTGGGTATCAGCTCATGATCAGTCAACGTGCAATAATATTGCATACAAAAAAATAAATTTTCTAAAATTCAACTTGAGTGTATTTTTAATGCATTAACTTGCATTAAAATAATTTTAATTAATTTGGAATACATCCCACAACACCCAAAATAATTTATTAAATTCCAAAAAATTATATTTAACTTCTAATTTTTTTGTAATTTTTTTGGTTCATATGTACCTAAATCAAATCCCTATAAATTATTTAAGGACCAGTGATGGGTTGAATGTGTCAGATCGTTCATACCCAAACCAAATTTGTCTGACCCGAGATGGGGTATCTATTTAAAGGACACACACACACACATATATATAATATAATATTTATATAATATATATAATATATATATAATATAAAATGATAAAAAGCTTCCAATAAAATATTTGTCCCATTTATATATATATTTTAAACAATATTTCAAGAGAAACTTTAAAATCTCTTCTATGGGAAGCTTTATCCTTCTAATTAAAGAGGCATCCATGAGAATCTTTATCCTTTTAATTAAACAAGATTCCTTGAGAAGCTTTAAACTTGTTTACAAGGGTAGCTTCATACTTTTAATTAAATAAGCTTAAATGAGAAGTTTTAAACTATCTTTCATGGGAAGAATTATCCATTTAATTAAACAAGATTAAATAGAAATATTTAAACTAGCTTCCAAGGGAAGCTATATTTGTTTAATTAAACAAACTTCTATAAGAATCTTTAAACTAACTTCCAAGGGAATCTTTATCTGTTTAATTAAACATGCTTACAAGGAAAGATTGTATCACTAAAAGACTAACCCAACCATATTTCAGTATATCTGGATACCATTAAATGTACTAAAATCATACTCTAGAAAATATTAGTCACTCTGGTAACCATTAAAATGAATAAAAATTAAAACATTACTTTTTGTGCAAAAACTATCGATCTTATATCAAAAATATATTTGCGATACGATCTCAGATCAGCGCACAATTAGTTGAGTTGGGACCATATAAAAACCCTTTTTTAATCCTAGAAAATTTAATAGAAATTTCCATGGTTTAGACTTGAATAATTACACATTTTCTCTAATACTAATTGAAGGAACTCGGGGTACAACGAAAGCGTGAAAGAGGAACAATTTAAAATTTTGGGTTTGAATTCATGTTAAAAATATTGAATCCACATACCCCTTTCAATAATTTATAAAAGTATCACATTTAATTTAATTTATGTATGAAAAAAAAATCAAAGAAAATCATAAATGATACCATATTCGTTTGAAGTTTTTTGTTTTATTCGCTCCTTTTTTGATGTGTTGTGGTTGTAAGATGCCAAAATTGAAATCCTATAGATAATACCCACATGCTCCAAAATTCCAAGATCATCGATATATATTTACCTGGTGCTATCATGGGAAAAAATATCTTTGTGACATCCCTTAGATCACCTAAAGAACACAGAATCGATTGGGAATCCAGGATCGATCCAACATTTAACTTCCTTTAGAATAAATCTCTAACAACATGAGAGGATATAAGAAGAGATATTATATCACTAAATTTGTAAAAATGGTGAATATTATAATTCAAGAGGCTAAAATGAGTTTTTATACTTAGTGTATACTTTCCAAAATATCACTTTTGTCCCTAGAAATTAATTACCTTCATTTTAGACTTTTTTTCACACTTATGACAAAATAAACATTTTATAAATGTCACAAATATTTTATCACTCACTATAAAAAGTTACATGATAAAATATTAAAGATTAACTTGTCCCATAAGCTTCCCAAATAATTTAACAAACCTTGAACATCCAATGTTCATTTGAAAAATAATATTCTTCTCATATTCATTTTTATGATAAAAAAATTGTGAATTCCTTGGGAAATATATTTAATAATAATTATTCTAAACATGAATAATATAATTCAATTTGTTTTAATTGTAATCATTTTTACTAATACATTCATCGACCCCCTCATGTGGGGCCCTCTTAGGCTTAAAGACCTATTCATTATAATAATTGAAACTTGTGGATACACATAGTGTGTGACCACTAGGTCCTTATCTAAATAGTATTGAGTTCAAACCATAGAAAAAGAGTGGAGTCTAGAAACCCATAATGATCCCTAAATAGAAAAATAATGTCAAGCTACAACTTCATCCTACCAATACTTACTCTTTTATATAATAAATTTGTCTCACAATATCTCATAAAATAGGATGCACACTTGTGTCATCAACCATTTTTCTTTATATATTTTGTGACCTTACTGGATGGACTTACCTTCATATACCATAGACATGGATTTATAAAGGTACTGCAATCTTGGTCAACCTAGGCCCCTGAGATATCTCTTCCTAAACTGAAAAGTGAAAATATATATCTTGTTCATTCAACCAGTGCTACACCTCCAATGATGCACCCAACCTAAACTACCTCACTAAAATTTCATTATCCTAGATTTTTCCTTACCTAAAAGTATGTGATAAAATGGAACCCTTAAAATGAACTCAATTCTGGAGACTAATACACATGTTGGTAGATAAGAATAACAAATTACTCCTGAAACATTTTATGTTCCTATTGGTGGTTCTTTTCACATGATCTCACTAATAGAGATCACCCGTTGAGAACATAATGAGAGGAAGTCCCATTTCTTATGATCCCACAACGCCTGATTGTTATACATCATTTCTGTCCTGTTAGTCCGATGTATCTAAATTATACAAAATATGTTTAATATTACTGTCATAGTATCTTAAGGTTCACATTGTTGTTGGGAACTACTATAACCTATTGATATGACACTAAATATAAGGAAATTACCATGTAAATAGTGGATGTAGTTATATCAACACTGTTGTGGTAAGAATAAATAAACACACATATATATGAATTTGTATACATGTAATGGTAATCAAAAGTACTATTCAATTTGGGTTTAGTGAACCCACTATTACAACATCTTTCATGAGAAATATTTTATATGGTTCAATAACAGAGAGTATAAGGATCCTAGGGCCCATCCTTACTGACATATCTACCCATTATGATTGATTTTTCTGTTTAAATTTTATTCTACCTTTTTAAAATAAGTAAATCAGTTAATTTATGTTAAGTAAAATGTATTTTCAATCTAATATTTTCATCCTTTTAATATTTGAAATGATTTTTTATTAAAAATTCATATCCCTCCATGATATGAAATGATATTATCTTTTTAAAATAATAAGAATTGTTATTTGGTTTTGAAATAAAAATTGGAATAATACTAACTTTTATAATTATATTTAAAATTAGCAAAAAAATAATTTTATTTAAATATTTAAACATGGGGTGTGGTTTACAGGGAATTAATACTAAGTTTTATACTCCTGACTATCATACAATTTTAATTTGGGGATCTTCTTTAGATTCCGTATGCTTATGGAGCTTGTTTTGATGAGGTTGGATGGTGACTCATAAATTAACATGGAGTATATTATTGGTCTTATTTTTTTCTATTTTATTTATATATTATTCCATGTAGACCTTTTGCATATTTCTATAGATAAAGGGTATTAATATTTGTGGGAGGCCATGATGGAATTGGAGGCAGAGACAATTTTATTTTCCAGGGAGGGAGTTGGTGGAAGCAAAGGGATTGTTCGTTTAATTTTTTTACGACCCTTATATTCAGTTGTTTATTTATTTATTCCTACATATTTGATTTGGCATGAATGAATAAAATAAAGATATTTCATGCCAAAATATTATATTGTTATTTTTTATTTATTTATAAATTATATATTTGTTGAAATCATTCCCACTTGGTTCACTTGGATTCACAATGCTAGTTTATTGGATTTGGAGACTGGGAATTCATATAAAGTTTTGTCTCGGACCGATTTGATCATCTGATGGATGAATTAATTGGGTTTATTCATGAAAAAATGGTATTGGAGTGCCATTTGTTATTTGGGTATTCATGGTAGATTGGATAAATGGCCATCAGAGCTTTGGAGGTAGGCCATGGGTGGGTGGTTGATCACCACCACTTATGATGAAACCTGAGTTACAATGGGATGTTGGGATTTTAATTTTGATTTAGAGTTTTACATTAATTATTTTTATGAGGTTTGGATTATTTTAATAGTGCTTTTAATTATGATAATATTATAAGAATTTATTAAAGGACATTCAAGTTTTGGGGGTGAAATGGGAGTAAAACTGGTGGTACCATACACTCTTGTATGGTGTAGAAAACAATGTGAAGCCCGAGTACATGGTTCAAAATAAATCCACATGGAAATAGTATAATTGGAACATGTACATCCAAGACATGCATCTAAGTTAATTGTGGACTCTATCCCATTTTGAAAATCCTATGTTGAGGTCCCATTGATCTTAATTCCTTCAGGATTTGTGTGGGTGTTATTTTTATTGGTTTTGATGAGATTTCACAATGGATGTGCAATCTTTAAAAGGTGAGTGCTAGTTTTGAAAATGATAATGAAAAAAAAAATTAATAAATTAATCAAAGTGCATTTGTAGTTTTGAAATCAGATTTTATGGGTAAAAAGTAATGTTTTGGAAATTTAAAAGGGATTTTCATAAAAGAATTAAATTATAATTAGTTTTTATATTTCCTTGATTTTTTTAGAAAATAACTTGGAAGGATATAAATTATTTTTTGAATTATAAATTTAAGATTCCAAAACAATAGTATGTGATTATGAAAATAGTTTTAGAAAAGAATGTTTTGATCTTGTGTAGTTTAATGAATTTTTGTGACGATTGAGGATTGTTCTATTTGAAAATTGCTTGGAAAATGATTCATTTTTGTGATTTTGTGTTTTTGAAAATGAATAATGTTTTATGAGTGATGAAATTTAGTTCAAATGTTTTACAAAATAGTTTTTTTGAATCTTTAATAAAGGATGTGATTTTGAAATTATATTTAATGAATGTCCTAAAATTTGAAAGAAAAAAAAATAGATTTTGAAACTATTAAAGAAGAGGAAAATGTTGATTTTATTTAGTGTTCAGGGATATTACTTTGGACTACTATTTTATATCATGACTAGTTTCAATTTTTGGTTTTTTAGTATGGTTATATTGACAATTATTTTTCATTAATTTTTATTCTAAATTTTCCTCCCAAGAAATTTCATTTTTCTAGTGTCTCTATAGGATTTGGTTGTCATTTTTAGTTTTAAATTATATTTAAATTATTATACATGTAATCACGTTTGGGTTTTTATGTATTATAGGTCTTCGGTTTAACTTGGTTCTTGGTGATCTCAGAAAAAATTTGAATTTTGGGGTGTTTTTTGACTTGTTGATTATTAAAATATCTTGGTGGTTTCCCATGTGTCAATTTTTTTTACAATTGGTTTAGTGAGTTATGATTTCCTTTTTGATATTTTATGTCACTCTTAATCTATGGAATGTGGTAATTATGTAATGAACATTAACCTGGTTTTGGATAGGGTGATCATGGGAAGGGAAAACCCTGGATGCACTAGTTGACGGTACTCCCTAGCCAGTGTTAAATTTATATTTTGAAGTTTCCATGTTTGGTGACTTTTATTTTGGATTCTAGGTTATTATCCCCCTATTAGAAATCAATGGTGGATGATCATATTGTTTAGGTGAGGCATATATGTTGTATGTAACCCATCTTTCCCTTTTATTATTGTTTAGAATAATGGTTACAGAAGCTTCAGTGGAATCCATTTTTGGGTTTTCAAAATGTACATTAGGTTATTATATTTCTTGAGAGTGCGTTGATTATATTTTAAGACTTTACCTTACTTAACTTCTTTACTTTTCTTATAATTCATGTTTGTTTATTGTTGTTTTTATTGATCTATGATTGGTGTTTTTAGAATATTGAGATCGTGTGACTTCATGAGGAAGTAGAAACTGTTTTTGTAAAATTATGAGTGTATATTTGATCTAGTGTCACAGTTAGAATCTCTTTATTTATACTCTTTTAGTTTTCCTTGTAGTGATCCCTTATAATGTTCTTGTCTAGGTGACCTACCATATTAGTGTCATTCTTATATGCTTGGGAGGTCCATTTTGAATTTTTTTCTAGTTCTTCCTTATATTTTTTGGGAGTGACTTCTGGAGTCAATATTTATGTCAAGGTTGATGGTTTCATTGGTTTGGGTTTGAATTTGGGATGGTTTGGATCAGTGTTATGGTTTGATCATTTTAAATTTATTGATTTTTTATGATGTGTCTCATTCCAAAAACTGGTAATCACATAACCCTTTGAAGTTGGTGGCTAAAATGATTGAAAATGGAATAATTGTCACACCATAACCTTTATGTATTTATTTAATTACCTTTTTCATTTAACTTCAAACCACACATATTTAAATTTTTGGAAATTTTGAGGGCCAGGGTAGTCTGCTTGGTTAGCTTTCACATTTTATTAAATCATACCATGCCAATGCGAATGACTAATAATTTTTGATTGAATAGTTTCTAATGGTTGGTGCACGATTAGTGAAATTTTGTATACTAAATTTGGATCTTCCAGGTGTGACTCTTGAGCGGTAAAAAATTTGTACATGATTTATTAAACCATGCATCTAAACAGTGTGAGTTTTCCAAACCTGTAAAAAAATATTATTAATAATAAAACCTAATTCTAATACCCCTCCCCCCTTAACCTACTTTATATCCCACCTTTACCCATACTAATTGGATCTTGTGACCCCATACCCATGGTTCCCCACTCCCCCACATCTCCCTCCTATATCCCTCTTTGGATGGATATTTCCTCTAGATTTTTTCATAATCTGATGTCGATCCCTTGAGGTGATCTCCTTCTCTTGTATTTCTCTATATGTTTCTCCAATTTTCTTACTTTTTTCTTTCCATATCTAGATTGACCTTGTTCACTTTTTACTTGATTTTAATTTGGGTTTTTAGAGATTTATTATTACTATTTATTATTCCTGACTCTTTGTACCTTTTTGAGGTAGATTCAAGCCATTGTTTGTGAAGGTAGAAATTTTCATGTAGGTTCCCCTTGTTTTAGGTATTTAAATTGTATAAAAAAATTATTTTATTTTTGACCCCATGATTAGATATTAAATGACAATAATAATAATTTTCAATATTATTTTAATTTTAAATCAAGTTACACTTGATCTATACTTAATTTCCAAGGTCTTCATTAAATTGTAATTTTGTTAAAAATAATATGACCATTTTAATTTTCAACATTTTTTGTTTTATAAACACATAAATGGACTTTAATTAATATGTTCAATATTTTAAGAGATTCTTTGGTTTTAAATTTTGGTTTCTACCTTATTCAACCTTTTTTATAATGGTTGTATGTTTTTAGAAATATATTTTTCTATAAACATATATATATATATATATATATATTTTTTTGTTTGTATGTATATGTTGGTTCTACACATATGCATTGGTATCCATATATATATATATATATGTGTGTGTGCGTGTGTGTAAAAATTAACATGATAAGTAAGTGTATATGGGTAAAAAAGGGAGATGACTAACCTTAAGATTGTTTCATTCTTTGGTTTTCTAAATATATTGCAGAAATAAGAAATTTTAGTATGTTTTTAATCATGTATTTTTAAGGCCTACTTGGAGTTTTGAAAATAATTGTATGTAATCATGATGATCATGATTCTTATTTGTATGTCACCATGGGTATATTAAATATTTTCCCCTTGCCCTAATAAATGTAAATGGTTTTTTTGTCATGATTTGATCATGGTTGAATTAAAAATGGTATTGTAATTTGATAAATATGGGAAAATAAATCACGTGGTAACCCCATGTAATTAGGTCAGTTGTAATGGTTTGTATCTTCTTGGCTTGTATCTTTTGTATTTTGGGTGTTGGGGGTGTTCAAAGGAGGCCTAAGGAGGGTTCTATGGAGGTTGGAGCTGAAACAAGGATAAAACGGTTGTTTTAGAATATGAAGATAATTCATGATGTGGGTTGTTGTTTCACGGAATGTAATCCCGGAGATTCATATCTTGTATGTGGGTGAGGAGTATTATACAAAACAGATTCATAATGTGAAAGGGTAATTCACAACATATAATAGTTCAATTCGTGGGCCATTAATTTTATAAGAAGTGTCATTTATAGAAAATTCACATCTTAAATCCAATTTATGGCTTGAATTTTATACACCTAGTGGTATTAAAGATGTGAATATATACTTCACTCCATGGATTAGGTCAGTTTCAACATGTTTATAAGTTTCAGATCAACCAAATTTCCACCTTAGACTCATTTTCCTCTAAGTTTTTGGATGAACCCTAGATTCCTTTTGAGGATATTCTAGATCCTCTCATATGGCATTGATCTTTGGGTTATAGTGGTTTATCTTTGGTGATCTGATGTGATTTCTTCTCCCTTTCCGCCTTTTTTCTACATTCCTCTTCTAGGGATTCACTATGATGTTGTTGTTTTGGTTTCAGATGTGGGTTGGACATGATTTGATGACCCCTCGATGCATTTCGGGTTTATCGAAGGATTCCTAGTGTGGTTTTGGTTTTCAAGATTTTTCTTCTTCTCCCTATAGTGAACAACAAATTAGAAAGCTTATTTAAAGTAGTGGATCCTCATTTTCTCCCTAATTATGTGAAACATGTGGGGATTATATTCTTTTTTCTTAATTTGGGTGGATAGTAAGGGATTTATTGTATAAGATAATGAATTAGAAAATTATAAATTTATGGGGATGAGGGGTAATAACATATTTTTAATAATTTTATATTAATGTTGATGAGTTTATACCTATTGTTTCCATTTCTGAAAATAATAGTTATTGGGAGACATATTTGTGATATAGATTATATGTTATGAGACCCTTATTAAGTTGTTGTTTGATTTCACCCTGAATAAAAGAATAAATAAAGTATATATTTCTAATGAATTTTTTTACCATGGACACCTGTTTTATGAAAAAATAACCATGCTAAATAATTATGTAAAGTGATGTGAGCCCTTGAATAAAATATTGTATGCTGGGATGTGTTGTTGTTGTGTGTGGTTGTGATTTTTTTCTTCCTTGTTCGATTCGGGATATTGTGTGGTGATGTTGGTGATGTCCTAGGTTGTGGAATATGTGGGATAGTGATGCAATTTCTGGTTAACATGGGATGTGTTTTGTCCAGTTGTGTGATGTGGTTATGGTGTGTGATGTTGTTTTGATGTGTGGTGGATGTGATGTGTAGTTATTATGATGAGATGAATTGGATGTTTTAGTGGTGTGATGAATGTTGGTTTGTTATGGATGAGATGTTTTGTGTTTTATTTGGGTTATTTTTCTAGGTATTCAGGGAATAAATTTTTAATGATGAAATTAAATGACATGGGTTGGTGAATGAAGAAGAAAAGGCATGGAAATTGATGTGTGGTAAATGAATTAAATGAATTTCTCTATAAATGAATGGGTTATGACAAATATGAAATGTAATGGATTTGTAAATGGGAGTTTGTGGGATCTTATTAAATATATAAATGGTGTAGTTTGAAATTGAAAGTAATTTTTTTCTAGATTTGTGTGGAAGTTGTGTTGCGATGCATATAGTGGTGGAGCAGTTGTTATAGTTAATGTATAGTGCAGTGGTAGTGATGTGGAGTACAATAATATAGTGTATGTGAACCCATAGGTTGGGTATTGTGTTTTATCTATATATATAATGTATTTTATTTTATTTATATAGGATCCCCAGCTGAGTTTGATAACTTTACCAATGCTCATAGGTTCTAGGTTCTAGGTGTTTTCCTCAACATTCTGGATAATGGTGATACAAATGGCTGGATACCCCCTCTTCCACACTCTTCTTTCAATAGTGATGATACGGGTTCATGTTGGAGATTACCCAATATTTTTGTGATGTTATTAGGATGTGATATGAGGTGGGGATCATGTGTGGTAGGATAATTACATGAGGTTGATATATTTCATGTTCATGATACCGTATTGTCTTAGCTATGGGATATGATGTGATGGACCATGTGTCTTCGGGTAAGATATGATGTGATGCCCAAGTGTATTTGGGTGATATGTGATGTGATAGCCTAGGTGTGTATGGAAAAGGTGTAATGTGTTGATGAATGATGTTAGCATCAGATTCTAGACCTTGAGAGTTTGGGGTTGGTAGGAATGCATCCCAACCCACATCAAAGATGGCTAGATATGTGATGTGATGTGTATGAAAGGGATGGGGGCACAAGATGTTTGATGTTGGAGAATTAGAGTATAGAATTATTGGGGAAGTGGAAACATGGTTCCATATTATGTTTATATTACTATGTTACTATATTGGATGCATTATTTAGAGAGTGATCTATGGTGAGACTATGGTTGTTTATTTCACCTGTTAGGTGCTTGTTGGTTATGTTGTTTGTTCATTTGAACATTATTATTCCCTTTCACATGTGAACAAGAGACCTTGGGTTTGATCTAGTCGAGTATAATTTTATTCTCACCATATGTATATAAACTATTTTTAGGTTTCTAGGAGGACTTTGGGGACCAAGATGAACATTACATTCTAGGGACTTAGAGCTTCTATTGAGTCAAAACAATTGGAATTGTATTTTTGTATTTTATTTGAAGACTTTTCTTGTATCTGTTGAAATTGTTAATACATTATGGGATGGTTTTCAGTTTACTTATATATTTAATACAGGACTTTCTTTAATGGTTTTTCATATCTCTCGGTCCTGTTTTTTTAGAGGGTATTGCCTTCCATATGTGATATTTTTATACCCTCAGTGCTTGTCACAAAATCAGGACCAACTAAAGGTAGGACATGGGGGTAATTATCTCTATAAATTATTTTATAACCTAGTATGGGTCATGAAAGAGTGGTATTAGATATTTTATTTAAGTGATAGGGTGGATTTTTGGGCAAGGAATAATGAATATTGCATGGGTTGGTAGAGAAACAATGGGAGTTGATCTTGGTGTGTAATATAGGCCTGTGAGACCAGCTAGAATAGAGTATTTTAAAGACCATCATGATCTAATGAAATGAATTTTAGTTTTTAAAAAAACTAATTAAGGTAAACCTATAGAAACCACATCCCTTTACACGTATTATTACATGATTTTAAGCATAATTAACCATCAAATACAAACTAAGGATAATAAATTCTAGTTTCTTTGGAAGATTATGTACAAAATTTATAATAATGGAACAAAAATAAAGATATGTTTTATTTATAATACATAATGATATCCTAAATTACTTTTATAAATTACATTTATATAGGATAAACTAGGGAATACATGAATAAAGGGGTGATCTGAAAATCCCAGTAACGGAATAAACATTACAATAAAGAATAGCACATGAGTTATAATTCATAACATAATGACATAAAAATTCATGGAAAAATGACAAAAATGTGGAATAATGATATATATAATATTGAATCATCGATACATAGGAATGTGGAGCAACATACAAAATGACATAAACATGATTGAAGACTAACTACCAAGACTATATCACATGGTGGACAAAGTCCCATAAAGGAATTAGGTTTACTGTCTATCCAAACACGATGTATCAGGAAAATAAAATTTACCCAATGAACTAGAGTGTTATCTGGGTGAACCCTTCAAAAAAATTTCATTCATATGTGTTCTAAATTAAGAATCAAACATAATGAGTAAACATAAGGGTTGCTCATAGAAATAAATGGGTATCATAATCATGTCACAAGGCATAACCAAAGGGAATATCATAATAGCCTCCATGAAAGAATGGATATAAATAATAATTGGAAAATTATAAGATAAAATAGGCATATATCATGATAAATTATGTCCAACAGAAGTTAAAACATGTAAAAACATTGTTTAAGAAATTTTTGAAATGATCCACTTCGGTGTAGTTTGAGGGAAAATATAAAAGAGTATTTAAAGTGGAAAAAGGCATAATTGTTTTCAACAAACAAGAAATTAACTATGATAATTTTTAATGATAAAAATATATATTTAAGAAAAATATTTATAGATTAAAATAAATTATGTTGTATACTTTAAAACGGGGAAAAAATTGGGATGTTTTCTTTAGTGAGGCTTGTTTATAGGGAGGAATTGAAAAGAGAACCATATAAAACATGTATATACCCATAAAAGTAAGAATAATTGAGCTAGGTAAATATTTTTGGAACCTATAGAAATAATTTAGGAGTATTACATAAGAATAATTAATAATTACATTGGGATAAATAGAGATAAAGTGTAACTTGAAGTACAAAATGGAGGTTCAGAGAGAATCCCTTACCTTATGTCTAAAAGTGTTATTCACTTGCACTAAATGTATTGTATAATCAAATTATATATGTTAATTAATTAATTATAAACCTATTATACATATAAATAATTTATTTTAATTTTATTAGGCTCATTTATGGCTATTTTTATGAGTATAGAGTTTAGTTTTTTCATTTTGGGAGCATTCGTTACATGGTTTCATGGTCGGTTCACTTGTGTATACTTATGAAATTTATTTTAAAATTGAAATAATTCTATAGAAGGGAAATTATATTGTATTAATTTACTTATATAAATTTAAATTTCCCTATATATCACTTTATTTTTTTGCATGAGGTTGATTCATTAGATAAAATGTTAATGAAATTTTTTTGGTTTATTTTTGTGGTTTTTTTACAACCATCATGGACTAGTTTCATTTTTTTAATATCATGTTTTTATAATGGTTCTAGAATATGAAATAAGTTTTAATACACATATTATAATCTATTTTTATCATAAAAATGGTTTATGACCATCCCTGAAGGTGGTAATTGAAAACAAAAACTCATCGTACATGAATGCAGTGAATCGACATGCTAGAGATAATGTTTTCATTTTTAGAACAAAAGGAGAGGAGAATAGATTTGATGATGGATATCCTATTAAAAAAATAATATAGTTTATGTATGATACTGTATTTATCATTTCAATTTTTATAGGGGGTTAGGGAAGTATAAGAAAATAAAAGAAGATAAAAGAGAAAGGAGAGTTTTACCTCTTGAATATCGTCTCCTTTAGAACCTTCTTAAGGGCTTGGAAATGGTCTTTTGTTGATACCAGAAAGACCTGGACATAGAGAAGAGTCTTCATAATGGAATTGGAAAAAATACTATCAAGATACAATTCTTATAAGGTGTGATGTGAAGAGCTGGTGAGGTGTGGTATTTATAAGGGGAGGAGAGTGGTCTTTTTTATTATTTTATTATTTCGTTAATTATTTTGGCTCATGATAATAAATAGTGTTGATTCTTGAGAATAAGTACAAAAAATAGAGAATTTGAGTTTGATATAATGGGAACTTACATAAACCATAACTCAACCATGACCCAAAAATTTATTTATTTGAATATAATGTAAAATACCGTAAAATACCGTATTTAACTATTCACCAAAAATTCAACTATTTTATAAAAATCCAAAAAAAAATAACCCTAAACATTTTTTAACCTGTTGATTTTAAAAATGAACTCAATTTTATAAAAATAAATTTCTACATTTTAGGGATTTAATTTTTAATTCAAATCATCATTTATTTGAAATTTTTTGATTTTAATATTGTAACAGGTTTTGTAACACTTTAAAAAATTAACGAAGGTCTCATAAAATTATGATATAATTATAAGAAAACAAAATTTTAATTTATTAATATATTTTGTGAAAATAAATTTTCTTTTAAATAATTATATTAATTATAAAATTTTAAATAAACATTTATGTTTTACGAAAATACAAACACTTAATTTATCCTTTTTCAAACATTTATTTACTTATACCATGATATAAATATATCATATTTTAATTTATAAGATACCTATATTTTATTTATAATTTAATAGGTGAGGTTGCTATTATATTAGAAGAATTATTATTCCTAATGTTTATGTTACTATTCCATTAGTATAGGTTCCTTAATTTCCATGAATACTACTTATTTTATTCTTAATTTATGAGAAAAATGTTTTTATTAGGTTCAATATGTGATGTACGTGTTTTATAATATATTAAATAATTACAAGAATGGAAATTTTGTTGATGAACATTTCAGGTCATTACAATCTCTACCCTTTTCAAATTTCACCCTTGAAATTTCATTTTACATACTAAGGGGGAAACAAGTGAGTGTATTTCTCCTTTATTGCTTCCTCCAGTTCCCATGTCTCATCTTGATACTTATAATTCCTCCCCAACAATTTTAAAAGATGATTTTTCTTATTACCTAGTAATTTTTCTCTATGGTATAAGATCTCCATCGAATGCACTTTATACAAAAGGTCATTCTCTAGTTGTACCACCTCCATATTCAGTACATGTGAGGGGTTTGATACATAATTTCTTAGGAGAGATACATGGAACACATCATGAAATTGTGTCATATTTGGTGGAAGTGAAAGCCGATAAGCCACTAATACTATGTGATCAAGGATCTAAAAGGGGCCAATGTACCTTTGGATAATCATATCTTTATTTTCAAACTACATGACTCTCTTTCATGGTGATTTTTGAAGGAATAATTTATCTCCAAAATCGAACTACAAATCCATTCAAAAGCTGTTATCATAGAAAATTTTCTGAATCTGAGTAGATTAGATATGTTTTTGGGTGGCTTAAACCTTATTTTTAATCTCTTTCACAAGATTATGTCCAAGTAACTTTCATTCGCTAACTTCATCCCAACAGGTTAGAGTAATACATCGATTCCCATATAGATCTTCATATGGATCCATTTGAATACTCAAGTGTAACCCATTGTTGTATGAGAACTCAACCGATGGGACTTGATAATCCCATCAACATTTAAATTCCATTGAGTTGGAACTTATCATGTCCTTGAGAATATAAATAGTCATTTCATATTGTCCCTCAGTTTGGGGGTGATTGGTTGTGCTGAAATGAAATTTAGTACCCAATACATGTTGAAGAATTCTACAAAATTTAGATGTGAACCTTCGATCATGATTAATTATGATAGAAAGTGGTACCCAAACAACCTCACCACTTCCTTCACATATAAAATGGAATTTTTTTCATGTGATAAATATTACCAAATAACAATGAAGTAGGTATTCTTGGTGATTCAATCCACCACAACCCATATCTTATTTTTTTCTATTTGTATGTTTTTGGGAGACCTGTGAAAAACTCAATTGTGACATTTTCCCATTTCTATGCAGGTATAAGAAATGGTTGAATCACCCCTTTGGAATCTTTTCACTCTAATTTAACTTGCTGGCATACCAAACACCATGAGATATAATCCACAATCTTCTTTTTCATATTGTCCCACCAGAAGTGTTCTTGAAGATCACATTACATCATAGTACTTCCAAGATGGATAGAGAAAGACGAGTTATGTGCATTATCTAGTAGCACTTTCTTTATCTCAATTTATGAAGGCACACAAAGCTTAATTTCAAACCAAATCACACCATCATCATCGATGTGGAACTCAAGTAGCTTCCCTTAATTTACAACTTTCACTTTATTTTGTAGATAAATATTATCCCTTTATGCCTCCTTAATATTCTCTTGGATAGATGGTTGGGGAATCATTTGGGAAAGGTCAATGTATTATATGCTGTTATTATTTCTAAATCCATCATCTTTATTTCAATGAATATGGGGTCTTTCTCAATCTACATCATGGATAGAGTATTTGGTTCTTTTCTACTAAGAGCATCAGTTACCTTGTTTGCCTTACCAGGATGATAGTGAATAGATAAACCATAGTCCATTATTATATATAATCATATCCTTTGACTCATTTTGAGCTCCTTTTGTGTGAATATATACTTTAGGATCTTGTAATGAGAATATATGTCACACTTCTCACCATAGAGGTAGTGTCCCCATATTTTAATAGATAAAATCTTAGCTGGTAGATCTATATCATGAGTAAAGTAGTTTAACACATGGATCTTCAACTTTCATTCAGAATAGGATATCACTTTATCATTATTCATGATTACACAACCCAAAACTATTTTGAAAGCATCACTATATATCAAAAAACCATCTCCACTTATTGGTAGTGTTATCAAAAGTGAATTGATTAGCATCTCCTTGATCTCCTTAAATATTTCCTCATATTATTTAATATTGACATACTTTACCCCTTTCTTTGTTAAATTAGTTAGCGGGTTATAGAACCATGATACAATTACTCACAAGACATTTATAGTACCTAACTAATCCAAGAAAAATATGGATCTCCATTGAAGGTGTTGGTATGCGCTACTCCTCAATTGCCATTATTTTAAAAGGTTCAATAGATATCCCTTTTTCGGTTATAACATCCCCCAATAATGATATTTCCTCCATATAGAACTCACATTTATTATAGTTTGCATAAAATTTCTCCCTTCAAAAATTCAGTAGCACGGTATTCAAATTCTCCTCATGTTCCTCCATTCTCATAGAGTATATCATAATATCATCGATAAAGACCACCAAATTTTTTCAAGGTAATATCTAAAGTATCTATTCATTGTGTACATGAAAATTGATAGATCATCAGTGTGTCTAAATGGAATAATGATGAACTCTTAGTTTCCATACCTCATTCAAATGACCGTATTGGGAATATCTTCCTCCTTCCCCTTTAATTGGTGATATTCTGACCGAAGGTCCACTTTTGTTAAATACTTGGCCACACATGGTTGATTGATCAAGTATTATATCTATGGTAGGAGATACTTTTTATTTATCATGATTTTTTTAAGGTCATTATAATCAATTAATAGGTGCATTAATCTATCCTTATTCTTGATAAATAGGACTAACACACCCCATGGTGAAGCATTGAGGCATATAAAACCCTTGTCCAGATTCTCTTGTAACTAATTATTTAGTTATTCCAACTCAATGGTGGTAATTATGTAAAGAGAATTTTTTATAAGCATAGATCCAAGAATAATTTCAATCAATAACTAAAACTATTAGTTAATAGGAAGACCAGACAATTCATTAGGGAACACATCAATGCAGTCCCTTATAATGGGAATTTCTTTGAGCATGATTCTCACATTTGTCTCAATAATTTGAGTTAATTTTTATTTATCATAAGGAAATAATATCCATGATTGAGATGATGATTCTAAATAAGATACATCATCCTCCTTACACTTGTACAGAATTAGAGGATTCCTCGAGATGTGAAGAGTGATCTTCCTTTATCGAAAATTGATGTTGTATTTTTTTTAAAGATAGCCAATACATGCTCAAAATAGAGTAAAACTCCACTAAAAGAAGTAAGACAATATTTTCTTGGAGGTTCATTACATAATCATTATTCAAGAAGGATTTATATACTTTAGATGTAATAACTTCCCCATTTTATGTTCTCACATATAACTCAACCTCCGTATTTTGATGCAGTGTTTAAATAGTACTACTAAACTTTCATGATATGAAAGAATATGTAGAACTATAATAAAATATTATGTTCTCTATTATTGAATAAATAACCAATATACCTATCACCACTTCATTATCGGGGTCCACCATAGCAGTAGTGATAGCATATTCTCTTCCTTGATTCCTTAGAGGTTGTTGTTGATTGCCTTGGAAAGCCCTTGTCTTAGGGAATTATCTTACATAATTCCCATGTTACTTATAGTTAAAAAACTGCACTATAGGTTGAGTGTTGTTATGAACCTTCCTTTATTCTTTAACATTAGTGGCCTTATTTAAATACCTTCAGAAATAATTACTATAATGACCATCTCTCCCACATCTAATGCACTTCATGGTTCCACTTAACCAGTTTCTAGGATGCTTCTTCCCACAATTTTGATATGTGGTATATTGGATTTTCTTTCCTTAATTAGATTTATCTATTGATCTACCCATATTAAACTATATTATCACATTTTTATCCCTAGATCCATGAGACCACTAAGAGTCTCAGATCTCCATTTCAACCTTAAGGTCACAACAGACAATATACTCATTACTATCAAAGTCTCAAATTGACAATATTTTTTGTAGACATATCTTTAGTCTTATAAAGAATAGGTCAACCTTTCTTTTAGTGTTCATGATAAATATAGAGGCATATCATTCAATACTTGTAAAATTTTCCTTATACTCTCCAATATACTCATATTCTTTTTACTTTGGTCTGAGGAACTGGCTTTCCATATTAAGATAGAGTGTTCAGTGAAAATATTTATTGAAAAATAATTTCCTAAATGCTTCCTATTCTATGGAATCAATTTCCTAATTAGTATTTGTGTTCTTGATAAATGTCCACCACTGATCAACTTCCCACATCAAAATGATATATTGACAACACAAATTTCTCTTCATCTAAGAACTGGAGGACTGATAATATCTTCTCAATGGTGTTAATCCATTGTTCTCTGATGAGAGGATTAAAAGATACACTAAATATAGGAGTAGTTTGTCACATAAAGGATTCAACTACAACTTTCTCTTTCTTTGGAGAAGAATGGTGTTCCACATGATCCATGTTATTATTAATAACTGAGATTATATTACCTACTAAATGTAATTACCATATATCATTTAGCGGGAATGGAACCCAAATCTCCCAGCTCCCATATCCCCTCTCAGCTTTCCTCTTAGGGTTTCTAAAGCCCTACCTATAGGTGATGGATCTCCCCTTTGGATATAGTTCATTATGGTGCTTTCTGCCTCTCTTGTTTTCTCCTTCTACACAGCAGTTCCTTATTCTCATGGATTTCTCCCTCTCTGCTTTGGTTCTTGATGATGTGGGTTTTTTTCTTCATTTATTTAGGTCTTCCCATCGAAGGTTGCTTATTTTGGAATACCTCATCTTCTCAATACTTTCTCCAGCCATAAGTTCCTCTAAACCTCTCCTGGTTTGAGTAGGAGCAGTGGTAACAATGTGGATTTGGGTTATGTGGATCAGCAGTTGACGATTTTCTTGGTGCTACCAGATTCTACTTCTTTTTTGTTCTATCAAATACTGGTTTTTTGCTGCTTCTTTGATGCTGGGGATTCAGAGTCTACTACTGATCAAAGCTCAGCTATGTACTCACGTTCCTCTCCACCTATCCCAGTTGGATATGGAGAGGTGGTTCATTGAGGCTTTGTGATGTGAGGATCGACAGTTGTTGATGCTTCAAGTCCAGCCCAAATCAATGTTTGATGCTCTCTTGGTGAAGTTTGTGTATTTGGTTTTGGTGATCTTTGTTTCTGGTGTGGTGATGATTGTTAGATGATGGAAATGTTTTATAGTGGTCCGATGGTCTTTGATGGTCTCCAGTAGTTCCAGTATCTTTATCTTCATCATTTTCTTGCTCTGTTCTCTGATCTGGATCGATATTTCAGCATTCTCTCTAATGTGGAGATGTGCGGTGGGCTTCAAGTGTCTTTGGGTTGTGAGTGTAAATGGTTGGTATCCATAGGAGGGAAGTGAATATGATTCGACCTTTGATAGTATGGTTTTGTTCATCTATGGTGAGATGGTGATGGTGGTTGGCATTAATTTGATAGAAGCCAATCAGGTGATGATAGAGGTGAGGTGTTCGATGGCGGTGAGGTGTTTAGGGGTTGTTTTCTCGGGTGGAGGGTGATGGATGATGTGTCATGGTTCTTGGGGGCATAAAATTTTTTATCTAAGGTGATGGTTGGAAGTTTTTTTAGATTTTTAATTTTTAATTTTGAATTGTGGTCATTAAAAGTGGTTGTAATGGTCTCATTATGGGTGTGGAATACGTGGGATCATGTGGTTGTATTTGGGTTCACAATTTTCCTTAAAAGTGTCATTTAAAAATTCAAAAATATTGATTGTGTGTATGTTATTATTAATAACTTGGTCTAGTTGAGAAAGTATTTTCATAAAGTTTTGAGCTCACATTCCCATTAGATATAGCATTTCATTAGGGAAATCATCAGATTTCATATCACATTGATTATTTAACACTATTCTAATAATCATATAAATTAAAACTTTGAACTTAGAAGGATAAAATTTTAAATGAAAAGTATATCCTACCATGTGATTCTCTATGTTTAAATATAGGTTATCAATGGTGGTATAATTATCCCTAGGGTTCTTACTAATTTTTTCTAGTCATAATATCAAAAAAAATAGATTATCCTCTAATACCAACTATAGAGACCCAATCCATTTACACATATTATTACATGATATTAATCATAATTAACTATTAAATATAAACACATGATAATAAAGTATAGTGTCTATGGAAGATAAGATACATAATTAGAAATAATGGGACCAAAATAAAGAAATATTTTATTTAAACTACATAATGATATCCTAACTTTTTTTGAGCTCTTAAATCATTTTAGGATAACCTGGTGAATACATGAACAAAGGGAGAGCTAAAAATCCCAATAAGGGAATAAACATAGGAATAAAGAATAGCTCATGAGTTATAAGGAATAACAAGATGACATAAAAAGTAATGGATGAAGAATAAACATATGGGATCATAATATATAGAATATGGGATCATGTAATCATGGATACATAGGAATGTGGAAGAAAAATATAACATGACATAAACAAAAGTCAAAGCTAACTACCAAGACTATATCACATGGTGGACAAAGTCTCATAAAGGAATTAGGTTTACTCCCTATCCCAAAATGGCATCTCATAATACTAAACATTATCCAATTAATTAGAGAACTATCTAGGAACACCCATTATAACATGTTCATGTATGTATTTATGACCTGAATAATCAAACATAAGGAGTATATATAAGGGTTACCTATGGAAATAAATAGGTATCATAATCATTACATAAGGAATAACCAAAGGGAATATCATAACATTGTCCATGAAAGAATGGATTCAAATCATAATTGGACATTCATAAGGTAAAATAATCATATATCATGATAAATTATGTGTGAATTAAGTGAAAACATGTAAACATATTCTTTACTAAACTTTTTAAGTGATCCACTTTGGTGCGATTTATGGGAACATATAAAAGAGTATTTAAAGTGGAGAAGGGGATATTAGTTCAAAATGAACTAGAAATTAACTGATATATTTGTTCATGATAAAAATATTGATTTTAGAATAATATTTGTGATTTAAAATAGATTATGGAGTGTACTATAAAATGGGTATGAAATTGGGAAGTTCCCTTTAATTGGGCTTGCTTATCGGGAGGAATTGAAATGGAATCATTATAAAAAATGTATTTCCCCATCAAAGAAAGAATAATTGATCTAGGTACATATCCCTGAAACATACACATATAATTTAGGACTTATAAATAAGAATATTTAATAATTACATTGGGTTAAAGAGAGAGAAAGCATTACCTGAAGGAAAAAATGGAGGTTCAGAGAGAATCCCTTACCTTTATCCAAAAGTGTTATGCACATGCACTTAATCTACTAGGTAATAAAATTTGATCTGTTAATTAATTAATTCATAAACTATTATAAATATATTTTATTTATTATAATTTTTTTATATTCATTTATGGCTATTTCTATGAGTTATAGAGTTTAATTTTTTCATTTTGGGAGTGTTTGTTTCATGATTTCATAGTCGGTTCACTTGTGTATAATTATGGAAGTTCATGTAAAATAATAATTATATAGAAGTGAAATTATAATGTATTAATTAGATATTATAAATTTAAATGATTCCATATATCATTTTCTTTGTTTAGATGAGGATTATTCATATGAAAAAATGTCAATGAAAAATGATAAGTTTATTTTGTTGGGTTTTTACGGCCATCATGAACTAGTATCATTTTCTAATATTATGTTTATATACTAGTTCCATAACGTTAAATAAGTTTTAATATACATATTATAATATTTTTAACCATAAAAATGGTTTTATGAACAGCCTTGAAAGTGGTAATGAAAAATGAAAACTCATCATCCACAAAGGAGGTGAATCGGTACCCAACAAATGATGTTTTCATTTTTAGAACAAAGGGAGAGGAAAAGATATTTGATGATGGATATTACATTAAAAGAATAATATTACAATTAATTTATGATAATTTATTTTTAATGTCACTTTGTATAGGTTATGTGAGGGAAGGATAAGAAAATAAAATGTGATAAAAGAGAAAGAAGGAGGGTTTTACCTCTTGAATATCATCTCCTTGAGAACCTCCTTAAGGAACATAGAAATTGTCTTTTGGTGAGACCTTAAATACCAAGACATGGGGAATATTATTAGTAGTTTAATTGGTTATAATATTAGCAAGATCCTTGTTTTAGAAGGTGTGATGAGAAGAGGTGTTGAGGGGCGTCTTTGATTATTTTATTCATTTGTTTATTATTTTGGCTCAAGACTATTAATAGTGTTCATTATTGAGAATAAGTACTATGACTAGAGCATGCGAGTTATAGATAAAGGGTACTTACATAATACATGACTCAACCATGACTTAAAAATTAACTTATTTACTTATAATTTTAAATACTATAAATTATTGTATTTCACTATTCACAAAAAGTTCAACTTTTTTAGAAAAATCCCAAAAATTCACCCTTATAAATTTTGGATGTGTAGATTTTAAATATGGAATCTATTTCATTGAAATAATTTTCAAAATATGAGATATTTAATTTTTAATTAAAATCATCATTTATTTGAGAAATTCTGATTTTAATATTGTAATCAATTTTAGGCCACATTGAAAAACTAATTAAGGTCTCATAAAATTATCTTATAATTATAAAACAAAGAAAATATTTATTTATTAATATATTTTATGAAAATAAATTTTCTTTTAAATCATTACATTAATTGTAATTGTAAATAAACATTTTAATTTTACAAAAATTAAAACACTTAATTTATCTTGTTTAAATGATTTATTTACTAATTGCATGGTATAAATATATCATATTTTCATATATTATATGGCTGAATTTTATTTAAACATTAATAGGTGATGTTACTATTCTATTAGCCAAATTACTATTCCTAATGGTCAAGTTAATATTCTATCAGTATAGGTTCCTTAATTTCTATGAATACCACTTATTTCATTCTTAATTTATGGGAATAATGTTTTTATTAGGTTCTATATGTGATGTATGTGTTTTATATTATATAACATAATTACTAGAAGTGAAATTTCATTGATAAAAATTTCAGGTCATTGTGGAACCTTTTTATAAGGTTGATATCTAAAAGAGGTATATGCACCATGATTGGTTGTGTTGATGTTTAAATTGGGTATTTTTGGGAATTAATTAGAATAAATAGATTAATTAAATAAACCTATGATAAAATTTTATTCTATTGGGATTAAGATTCCTCCTTCCTTTTCAAGAATGGATCCTGGTCATCATTCATGAGTAGATTAGAAATTTTAGGTTCATCATGTCCATCCAGTTGATCATTTGAGGATCGACTCGATAGAGGAGGATGAGGAATGGAAGAGGGATTTGCGTTCCTTTCAGTCAAAGAGTTTGGAAAGTGTGAGGGGAGTATCTCTGATATAGAGACAAAGAATTGGTTGGGAAAGATCGAGATTTATTTTGGTCTGATTCAATCCCAGGATGAGTTTTGGATGTCTTTGGTAGTTAGTTAGTTTTAAGGAGTAGTGTATTAGTAGTGTAAATTGTATCTATGTGACCGAAAGGAAGAAATTGTATTATGACCTGACTTTCAGAATTAGTTTTGTTCAATTTTCATGACTTCAATGACAAATTTAGTGAATTAGTATGAGTTAATCTCTTTCAGCAAGGAAGCCCGAGTTTTTTATAGCTTGGGATCAGGTGTAAGGACCTATTTCACTTCACCCTAGATGTTTTTGGAAATGAGGAGTCTAGAGCATGGTGTCCAGAGGAGGCCTTTCACTGAGTGATTAGATATAAAGTCACCCCATTTATTATTTCTACATACCAGAAGGTAAATAATCAGGAATATGTTATTGATAATATACTTTCATTGGGACTTGAGCCTCGAGATAGTGTAAATAATGGTGTCTTAAAGAGTATAGATTTAGGTAGTGGGTCATGGGTGTTTAGACTGTTGGGGTTTCTATCTGTGGGGAGCCTACTGTAATAGATCTTTTCTCGTTATTCTAGGGTAGGTGGATTCCAAGAACCTTTCAAGGGATTACCATTCTCATTCTATGTTTTTGGGGTACATTGTCACTTCTAGGATCAATTTACAACCACTTAGGGAGGCTAATTTAAGATGGATGGTCAAACCCCTTTTTAGGAGAAATATTAACTATTGCCTCTGAGGCAATTTCAACGGCAGGGGTTGCCAATACTTTTTAAGAATATGGTTCTAGAAGGCATTATCCCCATGATTTTTAGAATATATAAGTATCTATTCTAGATCATTTTCATTTTGTCCAACAACATATAGGTAGAGGAGTTTAGTGTGGTCAGATGCATGCATTGGAGGTAGCAGCATCAATAGGGCCAGAGGTTGTCAGAGGTATGATCAGTTTATCATCTACTCTTGTTTGTACATTATTTGAATTAGGAGAATCACAATCCTTTATTTATCATGCTTTTTTTGTACCATGGTATTTTATTTTTAGAGGCTTCTGATTCCCTTGATGTTATATAAACCGATTGGAGGTCAAAATTCATTGTTTGATGTGTTACGAGGGTGTAGACTAGTGATGGGGTAGAACCAGTTGGTGGGAGAATTATTCTTAATACAAATGAAAATATATGATGTTTTCCTTAAAATGGAATTGATTAATTCTATACATATTTTCATTAACTTCTTCTAGATGAGTTTTTTTCTGATTTAAGGGTCGGTGGGTGGTGTTCGTCGGTGAGTGAGTTTATCAGATGGGTGTAATGAAGGTGGAGCCTCTTTTGTCTTAGTAGACGAATATTTATATGGAAGATTGGTCAGGGAATGTTTCCATGTTTTTGGAGAAGTTCTTGGATATTTTCATGGGTGAGGTTATGAAACTACCCCCTTGACATGATTTTGAGTTTGGGATGGATTTTCAACAGTGTGTGTCTATGATTTTGATGGATCCCTATAGAATGTGACCTAAATAGCTATGTGTATTGATATTGTGGTTGGATGATATGATATAGAGGGGATTAATCTAACCTAGTGTGTCATCATCAAAAAATACAATATTGTTCTCCAAGAATATGGATGATTGTATGAGGTTACATTTGGACTACTAGAGGTTGAATCTGGTAACAGTTAAGAATCATTACCCATATCTTGAGGATCGATGATCTCTTCGACTAGATTAAAGGATCTAATTGGGTTTTTTAGGCCAACTTATGGTCTATATATCTTTAGATGAGTGTGAAAGTTGAGGATATCCCAAATACATTCTTCTGGTGAAAGTATATGACTTTGATTTTGTGGCCATTTTTTTGGTGTCATGAACACACCATCTATGTTCATGGGGTTTATGAACTCCATATTCTAAGTGTTTTTAGACCATTTCATTATCATGTTCATCAGAAATATCATAATCTACTCGATTTCATAGTATTAACATTTTGATCATATCAGATATTCCTTACATGTCATTCGACATCAATAGCTATATGTAAAGATGACAAAGTGAATTTTTTATATGTTATAGGTTCATGTCTTTGGACATGTAGTGTCCCCATCAGATTTGGACATAGACATGTTTAATATCAAGAATTGTTTTTTGGGGAAGCACCCAAGAACAGGGTAGAGATTTATAGTTTTATTGGTATAGATGGATATTATTAAAGGTCTGTGTCCAATTTATCTTGGTTTTAGTCCTATTGAAAACATTGAGTTGGAAGGACTGGGATTTTATGTTGACTAATCAGTTCAAGGTAGAATTCACTTTCCTGAAGTAGAGGTTAGTTAGTGCTCTGGTGCTTCAGTTTCTTGACAAGGGTATGATTTTTGAGGTTTTTTAGGATTCTTCCCATCCTAAATTAAAATTCATGTGGATTAAATAGAGAGTAGTGATCTCTTATGGGTCTATAAAGTTACTTCCCCATGAGTGTAACTATTTTACCCATTATTTAGATCTTTTGGTAGTTTTATTTTCACTAATTTTTTGGAGGTATTATCTCATTAGTGAGTGATTTGTGGGTTTCATAGATCAAAATATCCTGAAATATGTTTTCTCTAAGTGGGATTTCAATCTACACCTGTAGAGGTGGATATTGTTTATTCAGGATTGTGATTTTGATATATATTACACCCTGATAAAGTCTAATTTTGTTTTCGATTCATTGATTCATATGTCCCAAATAGAATTGGTTCAGGTGTTTGTCGATGTTTTTAAATGGATGTATGTTCTTGCAATAATTAATCTTTATATGATTGATAAAAGTGGTTGAGTTTGTATTCATTAGATGACTATGGATTATTCTTTGATATAACAAGATGAGGAGTCTCAGTGGGGAGACTCAGAGGCAAAGGTGATGTGTGACCCTGTCAGCCATGGTGATGCTCCAAAGTGATGGTCAGAGGCTGGACAAAACTAGATATTATTTTAGGGAAGGCTATTTATTCCATTAGATGTGCACGATGGATTTATCCATGATTTTTATAACTCACCTTTAGTGGTACATCCTAGTTTGACCAAGTTGTATTTTGTCTTGAAGAGATAACTCTAGAGGGTGTGAATAAAATGACCAGAGGAAGATTTTGGGTGAAGTGTCAAGTTTTTTAGTTGGTGAAGAAGTAAAACCATGTTCTTTGAGTTTTTTTGTATTCCTTGGATGATCCCAAGTATAAATGGGGGGAAATTAGGTTGAATTTTATAACCGGTTTACCCAGGTCTTAGGGAGGTTGTGTTGTAGTTTGGGTGATGGTGGAACAACAGATGAACTTAGCTCATTTTTTGGAAATCCATTAGTCGAGTACCATAGATGTGTTGTCAAGGAGGTTTGTGGATGATGTGGTCAGGCTTCACATGGTACCAAGGACCTTCATATCTAATCAGGATCCAAATTTTACCTCATGGGTCTGCAGGGGATTGCAACATGCTTTCAGCTACCATTTGTGATTTATCACTACTTTCCACCCTCAGACTGATGGGTAGATTGAGTGGACCATCCAGATGTTGGAGGATATGCTATGAGAATGCATCCTATACTTTGGAAGACCCTGGGTAAGACACCTACAACTACTGTATTTTTCATCTAGAAATAAATACCACGCATCCATCGAAAAGGATCCATTTAAGGAATTGTACGGGTCACCATGTCATTCTCCATTATTCTAGACAAAGCTCGGTGATTTGGTAGATCTTGGTCCTGATGTGGTATTGATCTTGACTGACAAGATAGAGTTGATTTGTGGTCATATTTGGGTGTCATAGGACCCTCAAAATGCATGTGATGATTGTATATGGAGGCTCCTAGAGTTTGAGGTTGGATACTAAGTATTTTTTAGGGTCTCACCTTAACATGGGGAGTAAAGGATTTGAAGGGGAGTAAGATTTTGCCCAATTTTTTGGGCCATTTGTGGTTTTATAGTGAGTTGATGAGGTGACATGTTGGTTTGAACTACCACTACTACAAGAAAATATCCATGATGTCTTCCATATGTCCTAGATTCATTAACATCTTCAAGAAAACTCCCACTTAATCAAATTTGGATAGTTTGATATCAAGGATGAATTGATGTTTGTAGAGTGACCAATAGATATTCAAGATTTTCAAGGGAAGGTGCTACATGAAAAAAATATCCCATTGGTTCATTTGTTTTGGAGGCATGGTAGCCCAGAGGATATTACATGGGAATGAGAGATGAAGATGTGTTCATAGTATTAATATTTGTTGATCTTTTATTTGTTCTATTTTCTTGATGATATTATGTTTGGATATTATTATAGTATGATTTATTTTTTACATGATGATGTGATGTGTGATAAAGAGTTTGATATATAAAGAGGATAAAACATGATTTCAAATCAAGACATTTTATGCTATGACACGTATAAAAACCATGTGGGCAAGTCAGTACCACCCAAATTGTATAATATATTGATATATGAGATGTAATTTCTTGATTTTTGTGATCAGGTTAGTGCTGTGTGTTGGTTGTGGAAGATTTTTAATTGGGTTTTGTAGAGGTTGAGGTGGTTATGAAGATGTTTATGTTGAAAATTGGAAACTTGCAGCTGGTGTCGGGGGATGTAGTGTTGTGCTCAGTGAGAGATAGTGATGTGGTTGTGTGGGATGTTTTATGGATATTTAGTTTGGAATATTTGGATTTCGATAGTATTTAGAGTAGAATGATACCAATGAGAGGTATCACGTGGGATGGTTTTTTAGACCCCTAATTCCTTTTGGGTTTGGTTTTGATTCTCTAGGACGAGAATCATTTGAGATGAGTCTAATATAACGGTTCATACCTTCTCAGTCTGTTACATTTAAATTTTGGTTTTTGGGGGTGTTTGAGGAGGACTGTAGAGACCCAAAGCTTGACATACATGGAAATTACATTACTTTTTCAGAATACTTAGTACATAACAAAAACAGACACACAAGGACCGTAATAGTTTAGTGTCTTTGGAAACTCGGAATATAATCTTCTAATCATGGTGAAAGATCTTCAACATCTCCCATAAAGATCTTAAACTTTTTGTTTCCTTACCTATAACCTTTCTTTTAATCCTGGGGGAAAATGAAATATAAAAAGGGTGATCTCAAATTCTCAGTAAGCGTGAGAATGGATAAAATAAAACATACCATATACATTTGAACATAAAACACATGAACATAATGTTTAAACATCAAAATCTTGAGCAACGACATAAAACATGGAAGTACATAAGGCATAGATCATAATGGAACATAAATCATGATAAAATAGCATGGGAATAAAACATGTAATTGTGGAATCCATTAAGCACATGTAATGATTTCCATAGTAGCCAAGTCATTGCTGCCAAGACCATCTTAGTGGATAAAGTCCCTTTCTGAATTGAATTCACTCCTCGTTCCAGTCCTGTAATACTGAACCGGATTAACATAGCATTCAATCCATGTCTATCTCATGAAATATAAATCTTTACTCAATGCATTGGAGGGAGATATATGTCCCACCCATCTCATAATGAAATCATTCTTACTTGTGCCACAAATAAACATACATTATTCATAATAACCCAACGAATAAAATGGGTTTCATAAACATCATCCCATCATCACTTAATCCATATAAAAGAAATGGATATCATTTCAAAATAAGAAAATTAAAGCCATATAAATCATAGAAATTATACTTGAAACATACACATATGAAATAATTTCATTTTAGATTGAAAATGGTTTTGATAAAACACTTGAAATGAATTCTTGAGGAAAATATCCTTTTTTCTTCAAAATCATTTTCTTTTCACAAAATGTCTTGCAATTTTAAAAGAAAGGTATTTTGTTGAAAATATTAATGAATTTGTTTGGAGGAAGATTCATGAAAATAAGTCTTTATAAAACCGTAAAAATCCTTTCATGCCGTATAAGTTAAAAAAAACATTCTCCTCATACTTTTTTCAGAAAAGTCAAAAAGTACCTCGTAACGTAAACAAAAGAAAGATTCCTTACATACCATGTAGAAAAAGTAAAAATGGGTAAAAAGCACATTAAAAATACATAAAAACACTTTTAGAAAACATGTACGTTTATGATAACAATAACCCCAGTGAATACTTACGTATAAGCAATCTCGGATAAAAATGAGATTTGCAAAATTATGCCTTACCTTAGGTCTGATATGCTTAGTACGTATCCAAACCTCCTGTATAATGATTTAAATAATGTCATTGACTTATTACAGAATAATATTAATTGTTATTATATCATATATGGTTCACTTATGACTTTATATTACCCGTTCTATTGTAAATTCATGTTAAAGTAGCGTTTTGGGTAAAATCGTTTCATTTGTCGTTCATGTTTTAACTTGTAATTATTCATATGATTATTTAGATCATGATTAATTACATCTAGAATGTAAAACGTGATTTATATATATTATATATTCATAATATACATATATATAATGGATCGATAAATGGAAAGAAATACACCGTTCATGGAGACAGTAGGTCGTACGTACGCATGAACGCTGTTTTCATTTCCTTATTGTATTGAATGGAATTAAGTAGATGACACATATATATATATATATATATATAAATAAATCCAGTATCATTATGATGTCATATATTTCATGATTACTTATTATATATACTTTATAATCATTCTTGAATGGTTATCATGGAGAGTAAATCTCATCGCGTCGTGGAGACGATATTCTGTACGTACGCACGAGCGATGATATCATTCTCATGATCGTGGAATTGTATTGAAGTGTATGTATAATATTACAGAATCAATATAACTTTACAATAATCATATATATTCATTACTTTCACCATTATACCCATCCAAGTAAGGTGGTGGTTGAAAATAGATTACACCCCGGCGTGGAGACGGTATTCCGTACATACGCACGCGCGGTGATTTCGTTTTCCGTAGGATGGATAGATGGTAAAATATGGTTGTTTAATACTTATAATAACATATAAGTATATGAGTGATACTGATGTTATTACTTCATAATGAAACAACTAAATAAGAATAAGTGGAAGAAGAAATAAAGATGAAAGAATCGGTAACGGACATTACCTCTTCTTTGAAGCGTCTCTTTGAGACCTCCACTTAGGGCACTAAAATTGGTCTTCTAATAATACCAGGACCTCTAGGATGTTTCTAGGGAAGTGCAGAAGAGAATTTGGAAGGGTTTTTTCAAGCTTGAAGTCTCAAAGTAGCGTGAGGAAGAGAGGGAGGAGGTGCCCTTTTATAAGGGAGGAGAGGGGCACCTTTGGAAAAACTAAAAATATTATTTTATTATAAAGTCATATTAGCTTTTTAATAGATCCAAATTAATTTATTTATAAGATAAGGTTGGGATGGGTCTAAATCCTCTCATTTAATATAATCTAGACATGTTTAGGTTTGTATTTTAACCTTATCATTTAGATTTAACTTTAAGTTAGATAATTTAACTTTTACCGTGTCTTCTTGTTTTCTTACACTATAAGGTTAATAAACTTACTATAACAAGCCAAACGAACCCCAAGTTGTCTATTATTAATATATATAACCCTATCTAATTCATTTGGCCGAACCTTATATTTTTATGAATAAAATAGCAATTAATAATATAATATTTGTTTTAAAAACTATTTTATGTCAATTTTGACACTATTTGGTAATTGATTTTTGTCAAAATCATAAAAGAATTATTAGTTATAAAAAAGTCAATTAAATCAAAACTAACATGTCATATTAACCTATAAAATTATTTAAATTCATAAAAAGTCTCAAATTAAATTTATTTGGGTATTTAGAACATCAATTATGTTAATATTTCATTAATAAAATAATTATTGCATCATCTTTGTGTCATACATAAATTAAATTATTTAATGTATAAAAATTATAAATAAAATACCATTATTTAATAAATCGTTTTAGCTTTCTAATGAATATTTATAGTCGAATTTATCTTATGTATAACCCTATATTAAAAAATATTTAGTTATTAAACTTTGATTTTAACTATTTTAACCCTTCTTAAGATAAATTAATAATAAATGTCCTAATCTAATTCAACTGGTCCTAAATGGTCATATTTTATTCCTAAGGTTGTTTTTGGTCGAATTAAACTTATCAAATAGAATTAGGACATTTTTTAGGGTAATAAAAATATCATTTTACCCTTAATTAACCTATTTACTTTTAACCGTGGTAAAAAAAAGTAAAAAGTTACTATTCACCAAAAATTGTTTTCATCTCATTGAACCACATTTTAGTCCTTGATATTAACCGTGTTTCTAGGATTTTTGAAATTCCACTCATAGAAGCGGTAAAATTAAGTTTTATGTGAATTTGGAAATTCTCCTAGGAGGTAGGTAAAAGACGGTAAAAAGTTCAATAAAATTTTTATATATCTAAAATTATTATAAAATGACTCGAATGACATAAATTGGACTTATATAGGTATTATGTATCAGTTTTGTCTTAAAATAAATTTAAATAAAATAAATAATTATTTAAATAAAAAGTCGGTTTTTGAATTGTAACCCAGTGTTTTCACTATTCATCAAAAATTGAATGTTTTCAGAAAAATACCAAAAATTCACCCTAGGATAATTTCGATATTCTGAATCCAAAAATGATGTCCATTTTGAAAGATAAAATTTCAAAAAGTGGATATTACTATTCATAATGGATAGTTTATATAACATATCGTTGTTTAGCGAAACTCGGTATTGCGTACAACACACACTATCGTGGAAGGTCGTGATTGTGTGTAATGCAAGCCAAGTCAGGGATGCGTGTTGTGAAAGCTCCTATTGGTGTAGCATACAACACAAGAAATTAATGAAATTAAAAAGAATATTTTTCATAAAATCTCGGGGTGTTACATTCTACCCCCCCTTAAAATGAATTTCGCCCTCGAAATTCATCAGGGTTATAAATGGTTTACTACTCGAAAGTTTCTTTAATAGAAATCCACATCGTAAAAAGGAATACATAAACTTGGATTTAAAAACTAAAGTATGAAACACAACAGTTACCCAAATTAACTAATCACTGGGTTTCTACATAGAAGAACATAGGTGAAATATGGATATGGAAGAGAAATCTAACCGTCATGTTCTGATGGAGAGTGGTAGAGTACATGGCTATGAAAAAGACAACAATCACAAAGCCATATATTTGTGACAATATAGGGTACCATATGATTCATCAAATATAAGGTCACTAGGACGACATTTTTTGGTTTTCAAGATCATTTCCCTAAAGTTGAAGAAATTGGAATTAGAATAAATACGTTCTTGATTTTGGTACAGTCTCATCATTGGTCATTCCTTGGAAAATTTCCACTTCATATCTTAAATAAATGAAGTTGAATTTTTCATTCGTGAAGTGTTAGCAGATCATGTGATAGAATGATGGGTCATTCCATCTGTCTCAAACAAAAGTTTAGAAAAAGTTATCAAAAATACATATGTCCATATATAGTGATATTAATCATATATGGTTCCTAAAATGGAAGTATACTTCATATATCATACTACTTAATATAATAAAACTGGTTTCTACTAAAAAGGGACTTCCTGTAGGCCAGTGGTAAGTGATAAAGGCCTGTCGCACTTCAGTTGTGGGTTCTATTCCCACAGCCTTGTCTGATGCGACGGGTTGTCGCCCGTCCTGCAGGTTTTCCTTTTTCTAAAACTACATTATTGTAACTTTCCATCAAGAATATCGAAAAAGTTCTTGCCTTAAACAATACTAACTTATAATCCATTCAAATATTTAGGCTTATCCAAAATACTATTGTCCAATCTCATATTATAGTGAAAACGATTACCAAGGAGTTCATATAACAAGCATGTTAATACCATCATTGATCCCCATATATCATAAGATGTGTCTTTTTGGTCACATTCCAAAAATTAGAAGGCCTTAATCATGTATTCTCTTGAAAAATGAATACATATTGAACCTTAGTGAAAACATGAGTGCTGTCAAAAGTTAACTCTTTCCACATACCAAAATCTCAAAATTCTGTATACTCAAACCATGATATAACTATTTCCTTATATCAGTCATGAGCTCGTGAATACTATCAAACATTTCATTTTATCTTTATCCCTTCATTATGAGCATATCATCTTCTTTCCAAAAATAACTCAATCACTTTCCATGGTTACCGGTACCATAAAATTATTGAAAACCACAATAGACCAATACATAAATATTCCAATATTCCACGATACTATATACAACATTATTTTGGAATCCCGTTAAATAATCACTTAATCATTCCACCACATCGTTTTCATATTCAACATCGCCAATAGTGATCGCATGTGACTTCCCTTTTTCCTTTTCTTTAAGTGGTTGCTCATCTCGATCATCACTAACCCTTGGATTAGGTCATTTATTAGCACAATTCCCCATTTCCTTGCACTTGAAGCATTGAAGTGTTGGTGGTGCGTTCTCTGCAGTCTTTTCTTTATTCACATCATTAGCTACCCTTTTTCCATTACTTCGACACTAAGATGATCGATGACCTTATTTTCCACACTTAAAACATTTTCTAGTCCCTTTAAGACAATTTACACCATGCTTCTTTCCACACTTTGAGCATAAGGAAACATTCATCTTCTTTTCACTATTATTCAGAGATTTCTCCTTGAACTCCATCTTTCGTTTCTTGTCAAATCCATGAGATGGATATGTAACACCAACTTCCATTTCTACCTTGATAGCACAATGCACAATTTATTCATAGCTACTGAAGTCACTTATAGCTAATTCCCTTCGAAGACTTGGTTTTAAGCCACTGAAGAATCGATGAACTTTACTTTCAGGTTGGATGATAAAGCCAGATGCATACCTTTCAAGCCTTGTAAAATTTGCTTCGTATATACCAACAGATTCATCATCCTTTTTCTTTAGTTCAAGAAACTCTTTCTCCATCTTTGTACGGAGAATATGAGGGAAGTACTTATTGAAAAATAAGTTTTTGAACTCGTCTCATTCCATGGACTCAATTTCATCTATTGGTCTCGTATTATTGATAAGATTCCACCATTGATCAGCTTCACCTTCCAAATGATATACTGCAAAGATGACATTATCATGTTCAGAACATTAAAGAACTGAAAATATCTTTGTAGTGGTACGGATCCATTGTTCAGAAACAAGTGGATCGGAAGACCCACTGAAAGAAGGTGGATGTTGCCTCATGAAGGACTCAATAGAATATTGTTCCCTTCTCTGCTCATTTTGAAGTCCAGAATGGTTCATATCTTGTGTAAGTATAGCAATAAGATTTTGCACTCCATCTCTCATAAAATTGGTTTGTTCAGGAGTACAATCATTGCATTTTCCATTACATTGATCAACAAGGTTCCTTCGGGCTCCAGCCATCGTCTAAAACCCAAAAAGAATAGTGTGAGAGACAAAAATCATGCTAGGGAAAACAACATAATAAAGGGAGATTACCTTCAATATCTAACATCTTAGGTTTAATTCTAAGATCATTAGAACAATTCTAGGACTATAACCTATACTTATACTTAACCTTAGGGACATCTCTAGACATGCCTTAGAAATATCTCTAGGGATCTCACTAAAGTTCGCACATCCTAGTTTCCAAAGGATGACTAATCCTTTCCTCTGATACCAACTGTAGAGACCCAAAGCCTGACGTACATGGACATTACATTACTTTTACGGAATACTTAGTACATAACAAAAACAGACACACAAGGACCGTAATAGTTTAGTGTCTTTGGAAACTCGGAATATAATCTTCTAATCATGATGAAAGATCTTCAACATCTCTTATAAAGATCTTCCACTTTTTGTTTCCTTACCTAAAACCTTTCTTTTAATCTTGGGGGAAAATAAAACATAAAAAGGGTGAGGTAAAATGCTCAGTAAGGGTGAGCATGGATAAAATAAAACATGCCATATACATTTGAACTTAAAAACATGAACATAATGTTTAAATATCAAAATCTTGAGCAACGACATAAAACATGGAAGTACATAAGGCATAGATCATAATGGAACATAAATCATGATAAAATATCATGGGAATAAAACATGTAATTGTGGCATCTATTAAGCACATGTAATGATTTCTATAGTAGCCAAGGCATTGCTGCCAAGACCATCTTAGTGGACAAAGTCCCTTTCTAAATCGAGTTCACTCCCCGTTCCAGTCCTGTAATACTGAACCGGATTAACTTACCGTTCCATCCATGTCTATCTCATGAGATATAAATATTTACCCAATGCATTGGAGGGAGATATAGGTCCCACCCATCTCATAATGAAATCATTCTTACTTGTGCCACAAATAAACATACATCATTCATAATAACCCAATGAATAAAATGGTTGTCATAAACATCATCCCATCATCACATAATCCACATAAAATAAATGGATATCATTTCAAAATAAGAAAATTGAAACCATGTAAATCATAGATACATTATACTGGAAACATACACATATGAAATAATTTCATTTTAGATGGAAATGGTTTTGATAAAACACTTGAAATGAATTCTTGAGGAAAATATCCATTTTTCTTCAAAATCATTTTATTTTCACAAAATTTCATGCAATTTTAAAAGAAAAGAATTTTGTTTAAAATTTTCATGAAATCTTTTGGATGAAGCTTTATGAAAATAAGGCTTTATAAAACCGTAAAAATCCTTTCATGCCGTATAAGTTAAAAAAACATTCTCCTCGTACTTTTTTCAGAAAAGTCAAAAAGTACCTCGAAACGTAAAAAAAAGAAAGATTCCTTACATACCATGAAGTAAAAGTCAAAATGGGTAAAAAGGACATTAAACATACATAAAAACACTTTTAGAAAACATGTACATCGATGATAATAATAACCCCAGTAAATACTTACGTATAAGCAATCTCGGATAAAAATGAGATTTGCAAATTTATCCCTTACCTTAGGTCCGATATGCTTCGTACGTATCCAAAACTCCTGTATAATGATTTAAATAATGTCATTTACTTATTACAGAATCATATTCATTGTTATTATATCATATATGGTTCACTTATGACTTTATATTACCCTTTCTTTTATAAATTCATGTTAAAGTAGTGTTTTGGGTAAAATCGTTTCATTTGTCGTTCGTGTTTTAACTTGTAATTATTCATATGATTATTTAGATCATGATTAATTACATATAGAATTTAAAAAATGATTTATATATAATATATATTCAGAATATACATATATATAATGGATCGATAAATGGAAAGAAATACACCGTTCATGGAGACGGTAGGCCGTACGTACGCATGAACGCTGTTTTCGTTTCCTTATTGTATTGAATGGAATTAAGTATATGACATAAATATATATATACATAAATCCAGTAGAATTATTATGTCATATATTTCATGATTACTTATTATATATACTTTATAATCATTCTTGAATGGTTATCATGGAGAGTGAAACTCATCGCGTCGTGGAGACGGTATTCCGTACGTACGCACGAGCGATGATATCATTCCCATGATCATGGAATTGTATTGAAGTGTATGTATAATATTACAGAATCAATATCACTTTACAATAATCATATATATTCATTTCTTTCACCATTATACCCATCCAAGTAAGGTTGTGGTGGAAAATAGATTACACCATGGCGTGGAGACGGTATTCCGTACGTACGCACGTGTGGTGATTTCATTTTCCGTAGGATGGATAGATGGTGAAATATGGTTGTTTCATACTTATAATAACATATCAGTATATGAGTGATACTGTTGTTATTACTTCATAATGAAAAAACTAAACAAGAAGAAGTGTAAGAAGAAATAAAGTTGAAAGAATCGGTAACGGACATTACCTCTTCTTTGAAGCGCCTCTTTGAGACCTCCACGTAGGGAACGAAAATTGGTCTTTGAAGAAGACCAGGACCTCTAGGATGTTTCTAGGGAATTGTAGAAGAGAATTTTACAGGTTTTGGCCGATCTTGAAGGCTCAAAGTGGTGTTAGTAAGAGAGGGAGGAGGTTCCCTTTTATAAGGGAGGAGAGGGGCACCATTGAAAATACTAAAATTATTATTTTATTATAAAGTCATATTCAGTTTTTAATAGCTCCAAATTGATTTATTTCGAATATAATATGGGTATGGGTCTAAATACTCTCATCCATTATAATTTAGAGATGTTTTGGTCTGTATTTTAACCTTATCATTTAGATTTAACTTTAAGTTAGATAATTTACCTTTTACCGTGTCTTCTTGTTTTCTTACACTATAAGGTTAATGAACATACTATAACAAGACAAACGAACCCCAAGTTGTTTATTATTAATATATAACCTTATATAAGTCATTTTTCCGAACCTTAGATTTTTAGGAACAAAATAAAAATTAATAATATAATATTTGTTTTAAAAACTATTTTATGTCAATTTTGACACTATTTGGTAATTAATTTTTGTGAAAACCATAACAGAATTATTAGTTCAAAAAACGTTAATTACATAAAACATAACATGTCATATTAACCTATAAAATTATTTAAATTCATAAAAATTCTCAAATTACATTTATTTGGGTATTTATAACATCAATTATGTCAATATTTCATTAATAAAATAATTACTGCATCATCTTTTTGTCATAAATAAATTAAATTATTTAATGTCTAAAAATTATAAATAAAATACCATTATATATGAAATATTTTTAGCTTTCTAATGAATATTTATAGTCGAATTTATCTTATGTATAACCCTATATTAAAAATGATTTAGTTATTGAACTTTGATTTTAACTATTTTAACCCTTCTTTAAATAAATTAATAATAAATGTCCTAATCTAATCCAAGTGGGCCTAAATGGTCATATTTTATTCCTAAGGTTGTTTTTGGTCAAATTACACTTATCCAATAGAGTTAGGATATGTTTTAGGGTAATAATAATATCATTTTTATCCTTAATTACCCTATTTACTTTTAACTGTGGTAAAAAAGTAAAAAGTTACTATTCACCAAAAATTATTTTCATCTCATCGAACCACATTTTAGGCCTTGATATTAACCGTGTCTCTCGGATTTTTGAAATTCCACTCACAGAAGCGGTAAAATTAAGTTTTATGTGAATTTGTAAATTTGTAAATTCTCCTAGGAGGTAGGTAAAAGACGGTGAAAAGTTCAATAAACTTTTTATATATCTAAAATTATTATAAAATGACTCCAATGACTTAATTTGAACTTATATAGGTATTATGTATCAATTTTAACTAAAATAAATTTAAATAAAATAAATAATTATTTAAATAAAAAGTCGGTCTTTGAATAGTAACCCATTGTTTTCACTATTCATCAAACATTGAAAGTTTTCAGAAAAATACCAAAAATTCACCCTAGGCTAATTTCGATATTACGAATCCAAAAATGAAGTCCATTTTGAAAGATAAAATTTCAAAAAGTGGGTATTACTATTCATAATGGCTAGTTTATATAACATATCGTTGTTTAGCGAAACTCGGTATTGCGTACAACAAATGCTATCGTGGAAGGTCACGATTGCGTGTAATGCAAGCCAAGTCAGGGATGCATGTTCTGAAAGCTCTTTTTGGTGTATCGTACAACACAAGACATTAATGAAATTAAAAAGAATATTTTTCATAAAGTCTCAGGGTGTTACAAGGACTGATAAGGGTTTAGTGGAGGTTGGAATTACAACAAGGCTTCAATAGGTATTTCAACATGTAAAGATGATTAATGTTGTAGTTTTTTATTCCAATGCATGTGAGGCAGGTGATTCATGACTTGTATGTGGGTGAATATTACTGCACGAAATATATTCTTGATATTAAAGAGTAATTAATGAAGTGAGATAGTTTGAGATGAGGCACCATGAATGTTAGAGGATGTATGATATATTGCATGTTCAGATCATAAATCCAATTCAAAACTTAAATTTCACGGACTTGGTGATATTAAAGACATGAATATATAATTCACACCATGAATCAGTTGTGTTTCATCCTATTTATAAGTTTAATATCAGCCAAATATATGTAGTCAGGCCCTTTTCCTCTCAATTTCTAGATGAACCCTAGAAGAATTCATAGGATCATCTATCCCTTTCCTTTGGTGTTTATCCCTGGGTTATAGTGGTTGATCCTTGGTGATATAATTTTATTTCTTATACCTTTCCCACCTTAATTACCAATGTTATTTTTCGGATGATTCACTGCATTGATTTTTTTAGTTTGAGATGTGGTTAGGTTGTGTTTTTATGATCCCTTGATACAGTTCATGTTGATATATAGTTTCATAGTGTACTTTTTTTGGGTTGTTTCTTCTTTTTACATGGGTGCACTATGAATCAAAAATATTTAATGAGATAATAAATCCTCATTCCCTCACTAATTATGTGCAATGTGGAGGGTATGTAGGATTCTTCCATCCATTGGGTGGATAGTAAGGGTCATCTTAAATAAAATAATAAATTGATAAATTTGAAATTAATGGGTAAAGGGAGTAATCACATTTTTTACTTCTTTGATGTTATTATTGGTGAGTTTATTTTTATTTTTTCCATTTATAAAAAGCATTTTTGTAGAGAGACTTTTTTGTGATGTAGATTATATGTTATGAGACCCTTTCTATGTTTTTGTTTGATCACTCCCTGAATAAAAGGATAAATAACATATATACGGATAATGAATTGGTTCCCAAGGAAATCTTGTCTGTGTGTATAAGAATTAAACGTTTATTTGAGGAATATAACCTTTTTATTTACAGTTTAACTATTTGGTTTTGACCTAATGTAGATTCCTAGTTTGGATATGGAGGAAACAGGGGTGTCTAGGTCTTGTTCTAAGCCCAGAGCTTCAGTTTTTGGAGACGGCAGTTGGGCTGCACAATTTATAGAAACCATGCATCCCAAGTCACACAGTTTGAGTAAACAATGTGGGGTGCTCCATCCCACTCTCCAGGGATACATGGTTTAATGAAACCATGCAACATGGGATGCATTCCTACACTTGTATGATTTAGTTTTTATTAGTTAAAAAATTCCTAGAAATCACACACTTTTTCTAACAATACACCATGACCATGTGAGGGGTATTATGGAAGAGGTTTTCATGATCAGTGTACAGTTTGTCCAACCATGATGCCAAAACATGTGTGCCAGTATTTAGAGTAGAAATGACCTTTTTTACCTTAAAATATTATAATAACCCATCTATTTTTCCTTCTCCTATAGCAGACAACCATATTCCCATTTGAGAGCTTACTTACACCTAAAAATAGGGATTGAGGAAACTTATCCATTTGGACTCCGAATCACTCACCACCAGTCTCATTGGATGAACTCTGATGAGTTATCTATTCATCATTATCCCTTCATGTTTTGTTTTCTATCAATGATTCTATTTTTGTGAAGGATCGTATGCCCCATTTTTAGTTCATTCAATAATTATTCAATTTTATTATGTCCTAGATCAAGTTAAATGCTAATAAAAGATGAGTAATATTCTATGGGATTAAGGTAGGTGGTCTATACATTTTCCCAAAAATTATCATTTTTTATATCATGTTATAATTGCACCACACACAATACTTTCTAGATAATTCTTTAAAAATTAATTGAGCCTTGAGTTAAATGACAAATTCATGTTTAGGATATTTTGTGACACTCAAATATAATGTTAGAGGTTTTTGACCTCATCCCAAACCTTCTATGGGGTGAGTTATTCCTTTTCACCATGTTATTTCCACCCTTGGTGTGCATTGAGATCATTTTTCCTAATTGATAATTGAATGTGGTAATTAAGATAATTGTTTATGGTTTTAAGTACTATGTATAACCTTGTAATGTGTATATGAATGGTATATTTTATTGAATTATTTTTCTTGTATATGTTTTAAAAGGGATAAATGAAATGGTGAATGAATTTGCTAGTATGCCCGAGAAATTTCTACTTCATGGATCCCATTTAATTAGAACACTTCGATTCCATGGAAATTTCTACTCCTTGGAAACAATTACTTGATTTCCTCGATTTATTTGGATGCCTTGGACATTACTACTCCATGGATCTAATGAACCAATAGGATGACTTGAACATTTATAGTCCTTAGATCCTGGACACATGGCATATATGGATGTCTTGTACATTTTTACTCCAAAGATCCAATCTATAAATCTTACTTGGATAACTTTGAAATTTATACTCCAAGGATCCAGTTGAACTAGTTTACTTAACATTCTAGGATGCCTTAGAAAATTATACTCCTTGTATATGATGACTCATTAGGATTCCATGGAAAATTTCTACTCCTTGGGTCATGTTTACATATTTTACTTAGCTTACTTAGTTTTCTTGGGAATTAATACTCATTTCACCCTAGCCCATATTGGTCCAACACATGATTATAAAACATAATACATTTTCATTGACACTTTCTATGATTTATAGATAGCTGCTACATTTTAGTGGCCTTATCATAGTGAGACTTGATAAACTGGACAACGTTACTTATACTGTTATTATTTATACACCTGTTATATTTGTATTCTACTTCAGCTTAATGTATAGGTTAGACCTATTATATACATCATTGGTGGTGGCCTACTGAGTGTTATCTCACACCCTGTTCAAGAAATCATTGTGTACTCTAATAGACTTTATGAATACTGGAAGGGATAGGGGAAAACCCACATTCTGAGTCTTGATTCATTGTTGCATAAGAAGAGGGGAGCATATGACCTCTCTATGTACTGTGATGCTATTTGGGGTTAGTTTCTTTTTGTATTTTTTTATTTTTTATACATTTATAGTACTTGATGCGTGTTTCCATGTTTTACCTAGCATTATTATAAAATTATTGGATCATCATTTTCATATGACACTGTTGGATAATATTATTTGATTGTTTATATAATGGATGTTTATTCTTACACTGATCATTTATTTCATATGCTTCCATGGTTTTTGTTTGTGATTATACCATTTTGCTTAACTCTGACTATAAGGGTATAGTCTTCCCACAATTCCACCATCAACCCTCACTACTAGTCTGTAGCCTCTATAATATGGGGAGGCATGCTTGCGGCTAGTAGGAAGCATCTCTTGCTTTCTTATTAATTGTGTGTCACCAATCCATTGGTTTAGAAGAAAAATTTGGTGTGTGATTCATGTTTAGGAAGGATTGTGCCTATCCTATTCATATATCTATGATTCTATTGTTCTAAAATATTTTTTAAGGAATGCGCTTGGAATTTTAAAAGATATTACACCATGATGTCATCCAGTTGTGTGCCAGGAGGGTGGTGATGACCATGATCCATAGGTGGTGGGCCATGTGAAACCTATAGAACCTTCAGTAGCGCATCATGAAGCACCCAATATTATACAAGATATGGGTTATGAGACCCTATTTTTATAGGGATTACTATGTTTCATACAGAGTGTTCAGGGAGCACCGTGACCTTCCCTAACTATGGAAGAGTTGACACATGAGTTCCAGTAGTAGCATACACCCATGTTTTTTAGGGATAGAGAAAAACAAATATAAAAAGTCATGGATAGATTCCATCATATATATTTTCAGGCTTCTCAAGAAACCTCTTTAGAGGATAGTGAAGATTTCTATATATCTGATTTGGGATTTCTCCAAGAAATTGTGGGATGTGATTACTCAGATGGGCCATCATCATGATATGGTTTTCATGGATTTCCATATATCCTTTTTTGATTATGTCCTTCCCAATATGTTGTGGGCTGATATATCTAGATATTTTATGAAATTGGAGCGGGTAATGTTATCAGTCATGGGCTATTCTTCCCATTTTATAGTGCTCTAGAATTTTACACCTATTTTGTGAGATGATGAGTTATAAAAATCTAGAAGATTTGAGGGTGGTCTCAAGTATGAAATTTGATCACTAGTGAATGTATTTTGACTTTCTACCATTTAAGAAATGTTAAATTATGTACTGATTACTAAACATAACCTAATAGAGGCTGGGGAATATTATAGGGAATATCAGCTTTTAGACCTAGTGGCTCTATGTCATGGGGTAGAAAGAGACACTTTTATGTCTCTCATGAGGGGAGTACTAGCCAGAACATGAGTGATGTTAGTTCTATTCTACTTTATTAGTGTGGAGGGTAGGGACACATTAGAATCCAGTGTGATATAGATCCATTTGAGTGTTGATTTTGTAGTAGGATGTATTATCTATAGTAATTTTGCTAACCTTTCCTATAATAGCTAGTGAGAGATGGTCTCCACCGACTCCAAATTCAAGGATCGAGTTCATCAACATCCCATCAGATAGGGAGTTGGAGTACGATCGGCCAATCTAGATATGGTGGTGGTTGTGGTCAAGGTAGCTAGACACCATGCTTTTATAAATAATAGGGAGGACCTTCTAAGGGTATTCGGGCTATATCTCAGGGCCGAAGTTTAGGCCATATATATACATTACAGACAATGAATGAGGGTCCAAGTGCCATACCTTCTACCCCGATAGGTATTATTATGGTAGCTTATATGTTAGTATATTCTCTTTTTGATATAAGTGAATCTCATTCTTTTGTATTTTTACCTATTTTAGAGATCCTTGGGATCATTGTTTAGTTTTCTAATGGTGTAATGAAACTGGAAAATTCATTGGTTATATAATTGGAGAGTGTATGACAGTGCAGGGAGTGACCCCTTAAGTTAGGTGGGTGTCACTTCATATGGGACCTCTTTGCCCTCAAGATGATAAGGTTTAACATCATTTTCAGAATGGATTGGTTGGTTCTCTATCATTTTCTCGTTGACTGTTATCACCAAATGGTGAATTCCACATCACCAGAGGGTAGAGTTTTTATTCAGAATAGTGAATGGAATGTCTAGGGGAGCCTATATGGACTTGATATTTATGTTCTGGAAGGATGATATCCCATATTACTAGCTTATACCTATATGATTATCGAACAAGTTGGGTGAAAATCCCTCAAGTGTTTTATTTTTTCAGGTATGTTTTCCTAGATGAATTTTCAAAACTACCTCCTGATAGATAGGTATATTTTTACATTGATCTAGTTCCAAGAGTTGAATTGGTATCCATTCCTCTTTACAGGATAGCTACTACTGAGTTGTATGATCTCAATTGGCATCTAAAGGAATTATAATTAAAGAGGTTTATACAACTCAATGATTCTCTAGGGGGTTCACTGATCCTTTTACTAATAAGGTAGACAATAAACTCATGATATATATAGTTTACCAAAAAAATGGAATAGATAATGGTGAAAAATATTTATCCCTTTCCTAGAATAGATATTCTATTTGACTAGCTCTAAGGAGCTCAGGTGTTCTTGAAGAATGATCAGATATTGGGTTATCATCAGGTGTGCGTTCAACCATCAGACATACCTTATATAGTTTTTTCCTAGAATGTATTTTCTATATGAGTATTTGGTTATGTTTTTTGGTCTCACAAACACACTAGCAGTTTTCATGGAACCGATGAACCTAGTTTTCCATCCTCATCTAGATTCATTTTTTGTGGTATTCATGGATGATTTTTGGTTTATTATCACACTTGACGCGAACATTCCAAACATCTTGAGATCGTATTGGATACAGTGAGAGATAATTAGTTATATTCTAATATCACAAAGTTCCACTTCTAAATGGATAATATTCACTTCCTATGTTACATTATCTCAATGACGAGAGTATCCGTTAACCCAGAGAATGTTAGAGTTATAGTTACCTGATATTAGCCTAAGAACATATTTGATATACAGAGTTTCTTGGGGATATATGGTTTTTACATGTGCTTTATAAATAAATTAACATTCTTAGATGAACCTATTATGGTATTTATTAAGTAAGATGTGATGTTTATATGGAAATATTCCTATGAAACAACCTTTTAAGAGCTGATAGGGAGAGTGAATTCAGAACTGATACTGGTTTTACTAGGGCCATGAAAAACCTACACAGTATACTGTGATGAATTAGGTGTCGGGATAAGGATAGTTTTGATATAGGATGATTGAGTCATAGTATAAAAGTCTCATCATTTGAGGCCAAACTAGAAGAACTGTCTAATGAATGATCTCAAGTTTACCATTGTTGTACATGCCTTGCATTGTTGGAGGCACTACTTATTGGGAAATCATTTTGTGGTTTATAGTGACTAAAATATCCTCAAATATATATTTATATAGTGTTAAATGAATATTATTAAGTAAAGGTGGGTTTAATACCTTCATTCCTTTGTCTTTGAGCTTGCCTATATGATCTAGAAGGGAAATGCAGTCATCAATGCTTTGAGATAGAGGACTTAGACACAGGAGGTTCATGAGGAAAGTAGTGAGTGGTAGCTTATGGAATTGTTTTCAAAGATGTATATGGAGCTTTAGGACCATCACGGATAATATGTACTCACATCAATGTCAGTGACCACTTCACTTATGGAGAGATTAAAGATGAGGCATTTATCATATTCTGAGGGCTTGGTCCTATGGTAGAGTGTAGAAGGTGAGGACCCACCTCCTGGTTGAATATTTGGTAAAGATGAAATATTTTTCATCCATGGACATGTATGGGTTCATACATATATCTAAGAGGAGTTGATGAAAGAGTCCAGTAACAACCCGAGATTTTATAAGATATTTTTTTTAATTTCTTTCATATCTTATGTTGTACGATACACCAAGATTATCTTGCGCTATACGCAACACCGTATTAGCTTCCAGTATACGCAACATTATTCTTGGATCGTGTTACACACAATTTCATGTTTGTTTGATAGTTGTTATTCTACGAAACATTGAGTGTGTATGAATATATATATATATATATATATATTCAATGTATAAATGAAATATGGTTGTATTTTTTTATACGCAACAACAAAGGAGTCTTGCACTACACGCAACCCTGATTTGGCTTGCATTACACGCAATCGTGACCTTCCTCGATAGCATGTGTTGTACGCAATACCGGGTTTCACTAAACAATGATATGTGGTTATAATATTATCACGAACTAGACGTTATGAATAGTATTAACTAAATTTTGAATTTTATAATATTATTATTCATCTTACACATTTTCTAGAACAAGGTATGTGAATAAAATAGATGTTTCGGGTAAAATAAGTATTTTTCAAAAAATACAGTTTTTCCACCTTTTGATGGCGCACCCACTTTAAATATAGTTTTTCACATGTTTATAAGTTCAATTTTACAAAATAAACTTCTTATTTTGAATCAAGATATAAAAATTTACATTGGATAAAGTTTTTATATTTTTCTGATAACTTTCATATTTTAATGAATAGTAAAAACACGCTATCTTTTAATTAAAAACAACTTTTTTCATCGTAATAATTTATATGGTTAAATTATAATATTTAATGGTTTTAAAGTATAAATAGAATATATTTTTACCATTTAATATAATGTGTTTAATTATCATTGATTTTACCTTGAATACATAGGTTAAATCAATTCAATCTTTTGCAATGTTTTAAACAAAAACTCATTTTCTTTCGACAATGGGATTAATTTTATTTTAATTTCTGAAACTTTTTTGTATTGAATTTGGAAAAATTAATTCCATATTTGGAATTAGTGGGACCAAATTTTGTTAATAAGCTACTTTTTATTTTTGGGCATTATGAATAGTAACTACTGTAAATTTTATTTACCATAGTTAAAGGTAAATCGGGTAATTAAAGGTAAATATAAGATTATAAAATTACCCTAACACCTTCCAAAATCATATTGGATGAATAAAAGTCGACCCATATCACCTAAGGGTCGGACTAGATTCATTTCATCGAATTTTGACCATGAAATAATATAATTATTATTAAAACCAAAGAAAGTGACAACATGTCACTTTCTTAAATCTTATAAGTATATTAATTTTAATTTAGTGATAAACATCATGAAACTTATAACATGAATAGTTTCCAGAAATAAAATAAAATTATCTACATCATATGAATTTATTTATAATTTTTAGGGATTAAATAATCATCATTAATTGTGACACAATAGTGATGTAGAAATTGTTTATCAAGTGAAAAATCAAGAATATAGTTTTTATTAAACTAATAGTGACCATAAAAGGAACAAACACCCTACCAAAACCTATTTTTCATGTAAATGTAAACCATAATAATCCAATGGTAGAATATTTTACCATTTGGAGCCTTATAAAAGCGATTATGACACTTATAGTATTTTATTTTAAATGATGCCAAAGTTGTCACCTTCATAATTTAATAAATATAACAATTTAAATATTGTACTTTTAAGATAATAAATTCGAGTAAAAGTATTATTGTGAAAGTTAATATATTTATATGAATCATAGGATTTTATTTTTAATTTTTATTCAACAAATAAGTATATTAAATAATTATACAAAAATGTTGTAGTAATTATTTTATTAAGAGATATACCAAATAAATGGTTTTAAAAATATTAAAATAAATATTATATGAACTATTTAATGTGATCCATGAATTTTATAGACAAATTTGACATGTTAGGAATGTATTAAATATTTTATTTCGAATATATCCTCTGTGTGGATTTTATTTATATTCAAATAAATAAATAGTGTCAAAATTGACACTATTGTTATTTTATAAAAATAACATATTATTAAATTGTTTAAAAATCACAAAAAATATTTAAAAATTATAAATTGAAATTTATATAGTCTCCAATTTCATAAATTATCCAATTTTTGAAAATTAAAAACACATAAGTGATTATTTATAACCATTTAAAATTTAGAATTTTATTACCACAAATAAACTTAAATAGATTAAATAAGGATAAATCAAATGATAAGGTTTAAAATAAGATCAAAACATGTCTAAATTTTATTGGTTTATTATATTACAACCCTATCTTATCTAATCTTCGAATTGAGTCATTTTTGTAGGTTTTTATGTGGGGTTTGAATTTATATTAAACTAATATTTTTGAGGATTCCAAAGGTACCCCTCTCCTTCCTTATAAAAGGGCACCTCCTCCCTCTCTTCCTCACACCATTTTGAGCATTGAAGCTCGGTCAACCTCTTCCCATTTTACTTCCCCAATTCCCTTGAAACATCCTATAGGTTCTGGTCTTCTTCAAAGACCAATTTTAGTGCCCTAAGAGGAGGTCTCAAAGAGGCGCTTCAAAGAAGAGGTAATGTCTGTTACCGATTCTTTCAACCTTATTTCTTCTTCTACTTATTCTTATTTAGTTGTTTCATTATAAAGTAATAACATAAGTATCAACAATATACTTATATGTTATTATAAATATGAAACAACCCCATTTCACCTTCTATCCATCCTACATAAAATGAAATCACCGCGCGTGCGTACGTACGGAATACCGTCTCCACGCCGTGGTGTAATCTGTTTTTCCAACACCACCTTACTTGGATGGGTATAATGGTATATAGAATAACTATACATAGTTATTATAACATCATACTGATTCTGATATATTGTATCATCCACTCCAATAATTATGGGAAGGATATCATCGCTCGTGCGTACGTATGGACTACCGTCTCCACGACTTGATGAGATTCATTCTCAATGATTAACCATTCATGAATGGTTATAAAGTATATATAATAAGTAATAATGAAATATATGACATGATAATGATACTGGATTTATGTATATATATATTTATGTCATCCACTTAATTCCATTCAATTCAATAAGGAAACAAAAACAGCGTTCATGCGTACGTACGGCCTACCGTCTCCATGAACGGTGTATTTCTTTCCATTTATCGATCTATTATATATATGTATATTCTGAATATATATAATATATAAATCATGTTTTATATTCTGGAATTAAGTAATCATTATCTAAGTAATCATATGAATAATTACAAGTCAAAACAGGGACTACAAATGAAACGATTTTACCCAAAACGCACTTTAACATGGAATTTACAAAGGAACGGGTAATATAAAGTCGTAAGTGAACAATATATGATATCATAAAAATGAATATGATTCTGTAATAATTCAATGAAATTATTTAAATCATTATATAGGAGTTTTGGATACGTCTGAAGCATACCAGACCTAAGGTAAGGGATAATTTTGCAAATCTCATTTTTTATTCGAGAATGCTTATTCATAAGTATTTACTGGGGTTATTTCAATCATCCATGTCCATGTTTTATAAAAGTGTTTTCATGTATGTTTAAAGTCATTTTTACCCATTTTTGACTTTTACAACATGGTATGTATGGAATATTTCTTTTACGAGGTCCTTTTTGACTTTTCCGAAAAAAGTATGAGAAATTTTTTTTTTAACTTATACGGCACGAACCGATTTTTACAGTTTTATAAAGCCTTATTTTCATGAATATTCCTCCAAAATATTTCATGACTATTTTCAAAAAAAATATTTTCTTTTAAAATCGCATGACATTTTGTGAAAAGAGAATGATTTTGAAGAAGAAAGGATATTTTCCTCAAGAATTCATTTCAAGTGTTTTATCAAAACAATTTTTCATCTAAGATGACATTATTTCATATGTGTATGTTTCAAGTATCATGTCTCTATGATTTAAATGGTTTCACTTTTCTTATTATGAAATTATATCCATTTCTTTTATATGTATTATGTGATGATGGTATGATGTTTATGAAACCCATTTTATTTATTTGGTTATGTATGTTTATTTTGTGGCACAAGTAAGAATGATTTCATTATGAGATGGGTGGGACCTATATCTCCCTCCAATGAATTGGGTAAAGATTTATATCTCATGAGATAGACATGGCTGGAATGGTAAGTTAATCCGGTCCAGTGTTACAGGACTGAAACGAGGAGTGAACTCGATTTAGAAAGGGACTTTGTCCACTAAGATGGTCTTGGCAGCAATGTCTTGGCTACTATGGAAATCATAACAAGTGTTGAATGGTTTCCACAATTACATGTTTTATTCCCATTATATTTTATCATGATTGATGTTCCATTATGATATATTCCTTTTGTACTTCCATGATTTATGTCTTTTCTCAAGATTTTGATGTTTAAATTTCATGTTCAAGTTTTTGCTTTCAATTGTTTATGGATTGTTTTATGTTCACTATGTTTTCCCTTACTGATCATTTGAGCTCACCCATTTTATGTTTTCTTTTCCCCAGGATATAAGGAAAGGTGGTAAGAAAAAAAGGGAAGATATTTATGGGAGATGTTGAGGATCTTTCACCAAGATTAGAAGATTATGTTCCAAGTTTCCAAAGGCACTAAACTATTACGGTCCTTTGGTGTCTGTTTTTGTTATGTATTAAGTATTCCACAAAATTAATGTAATTTCCATGTACATCAATCTTTTGGTCTCTACAGTTGGTATCAGAGGAAAGGTTTAGTTAACCTTTGGAAACTTGGATGCGAAAACGTTAGTTAGATCTCTAGAGATATTTCTAAGGTATGTCTAGGGATGTCCCTAAGGATAAATATACGTATAGGATATAGTCCTAGAACTACGGTAACGATATTAGAATTTAACCTAAGATGTTAGATATTTAGGGTACTCCCCCTTTACTATGTTGTTTTCCTGAGAATGATTTTTTCCTCTCACACTATTCTTTTTGGGTTTTAGAAAATGGCTGGAAACAGGAAGATTCACGATAATGGAGGATATGATGGACAATGGAATGATATTCTTCATAAGAAACCAAATGAAATTGGATCTAGAGGTCTACATATAGTTATTATGCCTAATAAGCAATCTCATAATATGATCAATAATCTCAACTTTGGTAAGTTTCCTGACTCACCTAATAAGAGAAAGATGGAGTTTCATGATGATCATAGAGGAAAGAAAGTTCCATTCCCCTCATGTAAATCATGTGGGAAGAGGCATCAGGGAGAATGTTTCAAAGGAACTAGAAGATGCTTTGGGTGTGTAAAATAAGGACACAAAGCCAGTAATTGAAAATGAAAAGGTTTAGTTAACACCATGGACAAGGATAATGGTATTTCTAAGACATCAACAATGGTTAAATGTTTTAAATGTGGAATGTACGGGCATTATGCAAACCAATGCCCTAAGGGAAAATCTCATGAAGAGAATCAGCATGGTAATATAGGTAGTATTTATGTGGATGATGATGAGGAGACTAAAAATGATATATGAGATGAAATAAGTGTTGAAGCTCAGTCATTTGTTTAAGAAGGTAGTGGAATGATTGTATGTTGATAAATAATAATGTATGGTACTATGGAATAAATAATCATCTAAGGATTGTTACACTATTGTTTTTCCTAAAGTATTCGAAAGTATATGTTGAATGGTAATGGTAGCCATGGAAGGTTATTCAGATATTTTTGGAAAGTAGATGATATGCGCATAATGAAGGGATAAGAAGATAATGAGATGTTTGATTGTATTCATGAGCTCATGATTGATATAAGGACTAAGTGATATTATGGTTTGATTATATATATTTTTTGGGATTTTAGTATGTGGAAGGAGTTACCTTTTGACAGTATTCCTGTTTTCACTAAGGTTCTATGGTAATTTATGTTTCAAGAGAATATATGACTAAGGTATTCATGTGTTTGGAATGCAACCAACAAGATATATCTTATGATATATGTGGGATAAATGCTTGTATTCACATTCTTGGTAGATAACCTTTCTAGTAATTGTTTTCTTTATATACGAGCTTGGACTGATGTATTTTAGAAAAGCCTAATGATTGGAATAGATTATGTTGTACATAAGTTAGTATTGTTTAAGGATAGAACTTTTTTTGATATTATTGATGAGATTTTATAGTAATGTTGTTTTAGAAAAAGGACAACCTATAGGACGGGCGACAGCCCATCGCGTCGGACAAGGATGTGGGAATCAAACCCACAACCGAAGTGAGACTGGCCTTTATCGCCTACCACTGGCCTATAGGAAGTCCCTGGTTAGTAGAAACTAGTTTTATTTTATTAAGCGGTATGATATATGAAGTATAAGTTCATTTTTGGAATCGTATATGATTAACCTCGCCATAGATGGACTTATGTATATTTAATAACTTTTGCTAACCTTTTGTTTGAAACAGATGGAATGACCCATCATTCTATCACATGATCTGCTAACTCTTTACGAATAACAAATTCAACTTCATTTCTTTAAGAGATGAAGTGTAAATTGTTCAAATCACGAACAACAGTGAGATTGTACCAAAATCAAGAAAGTATTTCTTCTAATTAAAAATTTTAAACTTTAGAGAAATGATATTGAAAACCAAAAATGTTTTTCTAGTGCTCTTATATATGATGAATCATATGGTACCTTAGATCATCACAAATTTATGGCTTTGTGATTTTTGGCTTTTTCATAGCCATGTCCTCTACCACTCTCCATCAGAACTTGATGGTTAGATTTTTCTTCCATATTCATATTTTCACCTATGTTCTCCTATGTGGAAACCCAGTGATTAGTTAATTTGGGTAACCATTACGTTTCATACTTTAGTTTTTAAAGTTATGTTTTTGGTATTTCATTTTATGAAGTGGGTTTCAATTAAAGAAACTTTCAAGTAGAAACCCATTTATAACCCTGAAGAATTTCGAGGGCGAAATTCATTTTAAGGGGGGTAGAATGTAACAACCCAAGATTTTATAAGATATTTTTTTTAATTTCTTTAATATCTTCTGTTGTACGATACACCAAGATTATCTTGCGCTATACGCAACACCATATTAGCTTGCAGTATACGCAACATTATTCTTGGATCGTGTTACACACAATTTCAAGTTTGTTTGATAGTTGTTATTCTACGCAACATTGAGTGTGTATGAATATATATATATATATATATATTCAATGTATAAATGAAATATGGTTGTATTTTTTTATATGCAACAAAAAAGGAGTCTTTCACTACACGCAACCCTGATTTGGCTTGCATTACACGCAATCGTGACCTTCCTCGATAGCGTGTGTTGTACGCAATACCGGGTTTCACTAAACAACGATATATGGTTATAATATTATCACGAACTAGCCGTTATGAATAGTATTAACTACATTTTTAATTTTATAACATTGTTATTCATCTTACACATTTTCTAGAACATGGTATGTGAACAAAATAAATTTTTCGAGTAAAATAAGTATTTTTAAAAAAATACAGTTTTGCCACCTTTTGATGGTGCACCCACTTTAAATCTAGTTTTTGAAATGTTTATAAGTTAAATTTTAAAAAATAAACTTCTTCTTTTGAATCAGAATATAATAATTTACATTGGATAAAGTTTTGATATTTTTCTGATAACTTTCATATTTTAATAAATAGTAAAAACACGCTATATTTTAATTAAAAACAACTTTTTTCATCGTAATAATTTATATGGTTAAATTATAATATTTAATGGTTTTAAACTATAAATATAATATATTTTTACCATTTAATATAATTCATGTCATTACCATTGATTTTACCTTGAATTCGTAGGTTAAATCAATTCAATCTTTTGCAATGTTTTAAACAAAAACCCGTTTTCTTTCGACAACGGGATTAATTTTAATTTAATTTCTACAACTTTTGTGTATTGAATTTGTAAAAATGAATTTTATATTTGTAATTAGTGGGTCTAAATTATGTTAATAAGCTAATTTTTATTTATGGGAATTATGAATAGTAACTACGGTAAATTTTATTTACCATAGTTAAAGGTAAATCGGGTAATTAAGGGTAAATATAAGATTATAAAATTACCCTAACACCTTTAAAAATCATATTGGATGAATAAAAGTCGACCCATATCACCTAAGGGCTGGACTAGATTCATTTCATCGAATTTTGACCATGAAATAATATAATTATTATTAAAACCAAAGAATGTGACAACATGTCACTTTCTTAAATCTTATAAGTATATTAATTTTAATTTAGTGATAAACTTCATGCAACTTAGAACATGAATAGTCTCCATAAATATAATAAAATTATCTACATCATATGATTTTATTTATAATTTTTAGGGATTAAATAATTATCATTAATTGTGACACAATAGTGATGTAGAAATTTCTTATCTAGTGAAAAATCAAGAATATAGGTTTTATTAAACTAATAGTGACCATAAAAGGCACAAAAACTAGAACAAAACTTATTTTTCATGTAAATGTAAACCATAATCATCCAATGGTAGAATATTTGACCATTTGGAGCCTTATAAAAGTGATTATGACACTTATATTATTTTATTTTAAATGATTCCATAGTTGTCACCTTCATAATTTACTAAATATAACAATTTAAATATTGTGATTTTAAGATAATAAATTCGAGTAAAAGTATTATTGTGAAAGTTAATAGATATATCTGCATCATAGGAATTTATTTTTAATTTTTATGCAACAAATAAGTATATTAAATAATTATACAAAAATGTTGTAGTAATTATTTTATTAAGAGATATACCAAATTAATGGTTTTAAAGATATTAAAATAAATATTATATGAACAATTTAATGTGATCCAAGAATTTTATAGACAAATTCGACATTTTATGAATCTATTGAATATTTTAGTTCGAATATATCCTCTGTGTAGATTTTATTTATATTCAAATAAATAAATAGTGTCAAAAGTGACACTATTGTTATTTTATAAAAATAAAATATTATTAAATTGTTTAAAAATCACAAAAATATTTAAAAATTATAAATTTATATTTATATTGTCTCCAATGTCATAAATTATTCAATTTTGGAAAATTAACAACAGATAAGTGATTATTTATTACCATTTAAAATTTATAATTTTATTACCACAAATAAACTTAAATAGATTAAATAAGGATAAATCAAAATGATAAGGTTTAAAATAAGAACAAAACATGTCTAAATTTTATTGGTTTATGATATTACAACCCTATATAATCTAATCTTGTAATTGAGTCATTTTTGGAGATTTTTATGCGGGGTTTGAATTTATATTAAACTAATATTTTTTAGGATTCCAAAGGTGCCCCTCTCCTCCCTTATAAAAGGGAACCTCCTCCCTCTCTTCCTCACACCATTTTGAGAATTGAATATCAGCTAAACTCTGCCCATTTTACTTCCCCACTTCCCTAGAAACATCCTAGAGGTCTTGTTCTTCTTCAAAGACCAATTTTAGTGCCCTAAGAGGAGGTCTCAAAGAGGCGCTTCAAAGAAGAGGTAATGTCCGTTACCGATTCTTTCAACTTTATTTCTTCGTATACTTCTTCTTCTTCTTTAGTTTTTTCATTATAAAGTAATAACATCAGTATCACTAATATACGGATATGTTATTATAAATATGAAACAACCCCATTTCACCTTCTATCCATCCTACGGAAAATGAAATCACTGCGCCTGTGTACATACGGAATACTGTCTCCACGCTGTGGTGTAATCTATTTTTCCAACACCACCTTACTTGGATGGGTATAATGGTATAAAGAATAACTATACATAGTTATTATAACATCATACTGATTCTGATATATTGTATCATCCGCTCCAATAATTATGGGAACGATATAATTGCTCGTGCGTACGTACGGACTACCGTCTCCACGATGCGATGAGATTCATTCTCAATGATTAACCATTCATGAATGATTATAAAGTATATATAATAAGTAATAATGAAATATATGAAATAATAATGATACTGGAATTATGTATATATATATATACAGGTATTTCATCCACTTAATTCCATTCAATTCATTAAGGAAATGAAAACAGCGTTCATGCGTACGTACGACCTACCGTCTCCATGAACGGTGTATTTATTTTCATTTATCGATCTATTATACATATGTATATTCTGAATATATATTATATATAGATCATTTTATATATTCTGGAATTAAGTAATCATTATCTAAGTAATCATATGAATAATTACAAGTCAAAACACGGACGACAAATGAAACGATTTTTCCCAAAACGCTCTTTAACATGGAATTTACAAAAGTACGGGTAATATAAAGTCATAAGTGAACCATATATGATATCATAACAATGAATATGATTCTGTAATAAGTCAATGACATTATTTAAATCATTATACATGAGGTTCGGATATGTACGAATCATTTGAGACCTAAGGTAAAGGATAATTTTGCAAATCACATTTTTTATCCGAGATTGCTTATTCATAAGTATTTACTGGGGTTATTTCTATCATCCATGTCCATGTTTTATAAAAGTGTTTTCATGTATGTTTAAAGTCCATTTTACCCATTTTTTACTTTTACTACATGGTATGTATAGAATCTTTCTTTTACGAGGTACTTTTTGACTTTTCCGGCAAAAGTACGAGAAGAATGTTTTTTTTTAACTTATACGGCACGAACGGATTTTTACGGTTTTATAAAGCCTTATTTTCATGAAGCTTACTCCAAACGATTTCATGGCTATTTTCAACACAATCCTTTTCTTTTAAAATTGCATGGCATTTTGTGAAAAGAGAATAATTTTGAAGAAGAAAGGATATTTTCCTCAAGAATTCATTTCAAGTGTTTTATCAAAACCATTTTTCATATAAGATGACATTATTTCATATGTGTATGTTTCAAGTATCATGTCCCTATGATTTACATGGTTTCTCTTTTCTTATTATGAAATGATATCCATTTCTTTTATATGGATTATGTGATGATGGGATGATGTTTATGAAACCCATTTTATTTATTGGGTTATGTATGTTTATTTTGTGGCACAAGTAAGAATGATTTCATTATGAGATGGGTGGGACCTATATCTCCCTCCAATTTATTGGGTAAAGATTTATATCTCATGAGATAGACATGGATGGAATGGTAAGTTAATCTGGTTCAATGTTACAAGACTAAAACGAGGAGTGAACTCAATTCAGAAAGGGACTTTGTCCACTAAGATGGTCTTGGTAGCAATGCCTTGGCTACTATAGAAATCATAATAAGTGCTGAATGGTTGCCACAATTACATGTTTTATTCCCATTATATTTTAACATGATTGATGTTCCATTATGATATATTCCTTACGTACTTCCATGATTTATGTCTTTTCTCAAGATTTTGATGTTTAAATTTCATGTTCAAGTTTTTTCTTTCAAATGTTTATGGATTGTTTTATGTTAACTATGTTTTCCCTTACTGAGCATTTGAGCTCACCCGTTTTATTTTTTCTTTTCCCCAGGATATAAGGAAAGGTTTTAGGTAATAAAAAAAGGGAAGATCTTTATGGGAGATGTTGAGGATCTTTCACCAATATTTGAGGATTATGTTCCAAGTTTCCAAAGGAAGTAAACTATTACGGTCCTTTGGTGTCTGTTTTTGTTATGTATAATGTATTCTGCAAAATTAATGTAATGTCCATGTACATCATGCTTTGGGTCTCGACAAGTCCCATGCCTCTATATGGGTTGTGTTGTAAGAACCTGATTTTTCGTTGAGGTAGGGACCCTTTGTTTTCAATAAATTCTCAATTTAATTTCTTAAATAAGGCTTAATTTGAATGCTTTTTGGGGTCATGAAGGTCTCTAGGGTGTCTAGGGTTGGTTCAAAACTCAGAACCCATGTTTTGGGTGAGAAGAGAAGGTCGCAGGTTTAGTGAAAATTGTGCCGATTGTGCAGCCATGTCTGTATTTTTAGAAGACTTTGATAGAGGAATTTCAAACGGTTACCACAAAATTATTAAACCATATGGGGGAAACTATGAGGGTTCCCCAGAACAATAGGTAATTGTGCACGAATTTTTCATAGTTTTAAAAGCCATGCGAATAAACCGTGTCTGCCTACAATTTTATGAATTTTAAAAAAATTAAATTAAATTAAAACTAAATTTAAACCTAATGACGTTTCTTCTCATCACACAATAGCCTCACCCTCACCGTGGAAATGCTCCACTATTGGAATCTTATGGGATTTGATATCTAATTTCCATCCAATCTTCTATTTGAATGCAGTTCACCTCCTTGGTTCTGTAATGGTAAGGCCTTAATTCCATTTCAGCTTTCATGATTCTTCTAAATATTGACTGCACTATTTGGACTTAGGCTCATATTCCATAATTTCCCATTCTTTTCCCATTCTTCATATTTATTTCAAACTAGGATGAATTATATCTTGATACTAGAAGAGCTATCAAGAATGAGCCTAAGGTAGGTGGTCATGTGATTTTTGTTGAGAGTTGGATAATTTATATGTTTCGATGTGATGAAAACTCATTTTTGGGGTTTTGACTTAAATTGAAATAAACCATGTTATTTCCTATCTCAATTTAGGTAATTTAATAGGTGTGATTATGCATCTTATAGGTTGCATATCTTGAATAAGGACTGACCCATGGGTGAGTTTCCTTGAATGACTTTTTATGGATTTTTCTTCCTTGGATGCCTATGAGGCATGCCTTTTTCTCCATGACATGGGATGTCTAAATGTGAATTGGCTTCTTAATTAAATTGTATTTTTTTCAATTTTTATTAAATCTAATTAATTGTATGTGATTGATGATTCCCCTTCACCCATACATGCCTTTATTGTTTAAAGCGTGTTTTCCTTTCCCATGTGAGTAAGTAAAAGATATGAATTGAATTGATGAAATTGAATTGAATTTCCATAATTATGGATTCTAAAATGTGATTGATAGTATAATTAAGCCATTTGATATATTTATAGTTTTATTAGGCTTGTTATATTAAAAATTCACATTTTACTATTTGAAGTCAAGCCCTTGAGGTTGGCCTTGTTTTTCAAATTCCTTAATAGGAATGGATTTCACATTTTAATGCTTCACCCAGGTGGGTTATAGGATATCCATGAAATGTAGTGGATTTTAATTCCCTTAAAACATGTTATTCAGTATATTATGATGTGATTAAATGAAATTCCAATCCCTTTGAGGTTGTCCAAGGCATGATACACCTTTTGATGTGATCTTGTTAAAAGATGCCCTTGGTTTTGACCTTGGCATGTTAAATGGATTGTTTCAATGGAATTGAAATTGTTAAAGGATAAATAGCCTTGGGTGATATATGGATTCAAATTAGAATTTCATGGATGTACTCACATGACTATTGACCTTTACACATTGGGTGACACATGGATCCAGCTTAGGATTCCATAGACGGACTCAATGGTCAATATGATATCATCATGAGTAATACATGGATCCAAATGAGAGATTCCATGGATGGACTCATTAAGGCTATACTTATATGTCAATTGATACATGAATTATTATGAGAATTTCATGAATAGACTCAATGGGCATTTGAATATTATGTGAGGGGTGATATGTGAGCTTATGTTGAGGATCATCAAAGATAGACTCAATTAGTTGGGATGTATACCTTACCTAGAGCGATATCAGTTTCCTGAAAGGCTCTCCATGGATTAGCTTATAGGGAGTTGGTTGATATTTCATCTGATCCTATCTGTTATATTACTAAGTTGTAATTCAAGTATCACTCCAGGTGAAATATTAAGCAACATCCTATAAGACCATTGTTGGTTAACCTTTCAGGAACCCGGTATCTCTCTAGGTAAGGTATAAGGTATCATCCAATCAATTCCATCCTCAGTGCTCCTCAATGTAATCTTGACTATCAACCATGGAATAATATTCAAATTACCCTTGAGTCCATCCATGTAATTCTCATAATAATCCATGTATCACTAAACATATAATTATATCCTCAATGATTCCATCCATGGAATCTCTCATTTGGATCCATGTATCACTCATGACAATATCATATTAACCATTGAGTCCATCCATTCCATACTAAGTTGAATCCTTGTGTAACCTAAGGTGTAAAGGTCAATATTCAAGTGATTTTGTACATGGAATTATAATTTTAATCCATGTATCAACCAGGGACATTTATCATTTAACCATTTTAATTCCATTAAAACAATCCATTTAACATGCCAAGGTAGAAACCAGGAGAATATTCTAACAAGATCACCTTAAAAGGTGTATCAAGCCTTGTCCAAACTCAAAGGGATTTTACTCTCAGTTACTCACATGTGTATATTTTTTATAACATATTTCAAAGTCATAACCAGATACTACATGTACTTAATATCCTTCAACTCAAATGGGTAAATCATTAAAAGGTGAAATCCCTTCCTATTAAGGTGGTTGAAAAACATGGCTAAGCTCAAGGGATTGCATTCAAATACTCACATGGATATTTTCAATATAACAAGACTAAGAATCCTATATATCTATTATATAGATTAATTATAATATGACTCACTAGGAAGAATCCATAATTAGGTAAATTAAATCCAATTGCACAATTCAAGTCATAGCCTCTACCAACTCACATGGGCAAGGAAAAATTTATTTAAACTATAAAGTCATACATGGGTAAAGGGGAAATAATTAATACCATACCATTAATTCAATTTAATTACAATATAAAAACATTTAAATTTAATTCACAGACCAATTCACATTTGGACAACCCATGTCATGGAAAAAAACGCATGCCTCATAGGCATCCAAGGCCAAAATCCAAAAATGATCATTCAAGGAAAATCACCCATGGGGTAGTCCTTATTCAAGGTATATGACCTATAACATTCATAATCACACCTATTAAATTACCTAAATCATGACAGTTAATAATAGGGTTCAATTCAATTTACGGCGATGCCTGAAAAATGGCAGCTCAGCACGATGACACAAATAAATGATCTGGCATTCAAAGAAAAGAACATGACCACCTACATTAGGCTCGTGCCTGATAGCTCTTTTAGTATCAATCTCCGATTCATTCTGGATTATAAGAAATATAAATAACAGATGAATAATGAGAAATTAGGGCATATGGGCTTAAATACAATTAGCGCAGTCGATATTCAAAAGAATCAAGAAAGGATAAAAAGGAATTAAATCCTTACTATTACGGATCCAAGGAGACAACTCCCCTTTGAATCAGAGATCAGATGGTGAGTAGATCTGAAATACAATAATAAGACAATATAAGATCCTTTCCATGGTGAGGGTGAGGTTGTTTTGTGATGGGTAGAAACCTCATTAGGTTTAAATTGAATTTTAATTTAATTAAAAATTCTTAAAATTCATAAAATTACAGGGTTGCATGGTTTACTCGCATGGTATTTCAAACTATGTGGAAACCATGAATGGTTTCTTTTAGTTCTGGGGAACCTTCATAGTTTTTTAACCATTTCATAACCATGAAAAATTCCTCTGTAAATGTCTACTAAAAATGCAGACCTTGCTACATGGCCATTCGGGTCAACCAGCATGGTTTTCACTAATCGTGCAACATCCTTTTCTCACCCAAAACATAGTTTCTGGGAACCAGACACCACTAAGACCTTCATGAACCAAAAAAGAATTCATATTAGTCAATATTTAAGAAATTAAACTAATAATTGATGGAAAGAAAATATTTTTTACCATAATGAAGAATTGGGTTCTTATAAAATTCCCCCTTAAAGCATTTCATCCATGAATTTCCCTTGCAAGGGTGGTGAAGTAATATTGGAGAAAAAATCTGGCCAATGTGATCATACATAAGTCTCCCTATCATAGGTCTCATCCTATACTCATTCATTCTTCCATACCACCCATACTAAAGGAACATACCGGCCTCATAGAACCTTTGTGCTATGATCAAAAATTCGTATAGGATTCTCCTCAAAGGATGAATCTACCTGTAAGGAAAGCACCTTTGGTTTAAAGGCATCATATGGGTTTGAAAAGTAACACCACAACTAAGAAAAATGGAAGACATCATTCATAGCCTAGTACCACTGAGGAAATTGAAACCGATAGGCTACCAGACCGACTCTCTCTTGAATCTTGAATGGTCCGACATGTTTAAGAAAAATATTACCCTATATCCTAATCATCTTGTGTCCTAGACTTTGTGAAACACGTAGGAAAACCCTATCCCTAGCCTCAAATCCTAGAGTTTGTCTTTGGTGATCGGTGTAAGATTTATGGTGAGATTGTGTAGTATTCATCCACTTCTGAATCAACTACACTTATTCTGTGGTTTCCTGGACAAGACGAGGTCCCAGCAAAGCTACATATCCTACTTCCAGCCAACATAGGGGTGATCAGAATGTCCTACCATACAAAGACTCATATGGATCCATATGAATAGTATACTAAAATCTATTATTGTAGGAGATATCAATCAAGGGTATATGCCTCTCCCAAGATCCCCCAAAATCCAATACACATGCCTACAACTTGTCCTCAAGCATCCGAATTGTGTGATTTGACTGGCCATATGCCTAGGGGTGGTATGCCATGCTCATAATCACTTGTGTATATAGTACCCTCTATAGCCTATTCTAGAAATGTGAAGTAAACCATGAGTCCCTATCTGAAATGATAGAACGTAAGACCCCATATAGTGGTACAATCCCACATATGTACAACCTCCCAAACTCATCAACAAAAAAGGTTTCCCTGATTGATAGAAAATGAGAAACCTTCATGATCCTATCAACAAAAATCTATACAACATCATTACCTTTAGGCAACCTCAGTAAACTGATCACAAAAATCCATTGTGGAATCATTCTGTTTCCACTCGAGAATGGGTATATCCTGTAAAAGTCTAGTTGGTCACCAGTATTCCACCTTTACTTACTGGTAGGTGGAACATCTCATGAAACCCCAACTGCATCTCTTTTCATGTTGGGACACCAATTTTGATGATGTAAATCCTAATACATCTTAGTGAAACCAAGATCCACTTCCAAATATGAAGCATGAAAATTACCCAACAACTCCTCATGCATGTTTTCAGAAACCACATGTGACCATGTACCCACAGGACCTCATCCTCGCTCATGGCCTATACAGGAGGAGGGTCATCACCTACCACACTCTCCCATAGAACTAAGTCTTTAGATTTTGATAGCTTCCCCATCCTCACTCTATCAAGAAGGATATAGGTAACAACTAAGGATGATAGAAATGTCTTCCCCTAACTATCCTACACCTCCAAGTGAATCTCAAAGAAAAACACTATAATATTCCACTCACTACTGGCCTACTTCACTTCCTGTGTTTTAATCCTCTTAATTAGTGCATCAACCAATGTATTTCCTTTACCGGGCATGTAGGAAATCTCAAAATCAAAAGACTAAAGATACTCAACTCACCTTCAATATGTTGAGTTCATATCACTCTGTGTAAATATGTACTTGAGGCTATTTTGGTCCATGTACAACAAAAAACACTCTCCCATTAACTAATATCTCCAATTGGGAAATACGTGAACAACCGTAGTTAACTCGAGATCAGGCATTGGGTAGTTCCTCTGGTTTGGCCTGAATTGCTAAGGCATGTACGCAATGACTCGATCCCCTTGCATAATAACATCTCCCAACCCAATACCTGATGCATTGCAGTACACAGTGTAACTTCTTCCTAGTTCTATAAAAATTAGTATTGGTACCAAAGTCAGTCTCCTTTTCAACTCCTAAATGGTCGTCTCGTAGGAATCCGACCATACATACTTCAAACCATTCTTTGTCAAGCACTTCAACTGTGCTACCTAGACTGATAAGTCCATTATAAAAAACCTATAGTAACCATCCATACCTAATAAACTTTGCACCTCAACTATGTTCTTGGGATTCTCCTAGGTAACTACCACTCTCACCTTCTCTAGGTCTACTGATACTCCAGTCTCTGAGATGAGGTGACCTGGGAAGTGAATCAAATTCATCAAGATGTATGTCATGGTCATTTCGATTGTGAGAATACACAAAGATGTCATCCATGAAAACAACAACAAGATATTCAAGATATGTATGGAACACTCAGTTCATTAGTTCCATGAAGACTGTGGGTGCAATCGTGAGACCGAATGACATAACAAAATACTCACACATATTGTACCTTCTCCTGGAGGCTCTAAGAGGTATGTATGATGGTTTAACAAGGACTTGATGATAACTGGATCTCAAATAAATATTTTAGAAGACTCAATCTTCCCAGAACTGGTCAAAGAGATCATCTATATACAGTAGATGGTACCAGTTCTTAACTGTCAACTAGTTCAATTTTCGGTAATCCACTCATAGGCTAAAGGTAACATCTATTGTTTATGAAAAAAGGACCAGAAAACCCCATGGAGAAGTATTGGGTTGGATGAAACCCTTTGCCTCTAAATCTTCTAGCTACCTCTTGAGCTCTTGAAACTCCATCGTAGTCATCCTGTAAGGAGGAATGGATATCGATGAAAATCCTAGAACTAGCTCGATAAAGAACTCCACCTATCTCACTAAATGTAATCTTGAGAAATGTTCTGGTAATATGTCCCTAAAATGATCAACCCATAGAGGAAAATAAGTCTGATGTGTCCCCTAATCATCTAGATATAAAATTTAAATCTGGATTTTTATCCCACCCAACCCATGACGCTCAGGTCCAGGTCGGCTCTCCTGGACATCCCATTCACCCTTGTGAATGACCTCCCCACCAACTAGTGGTATAAAACTCACCTTTTAGTAATAGAAATAAACAAAATATTGAAAGGAAAAAAACCAATCCATCCCAAGAATAAAATTTAATCCTGTAATCTTAGGAAAAAGTGGTCCCATACGAAGTGACACCCACCAACCTCAAGGGGGAACTCCTTGTACCGATAAAAAACTTCCATCCTGATAAATAACGAAGTGTCAAGAATCATTACACCATCAAAAATAAAAACATAGAGCCAAAGGATCTCCCCAACAGGAACATATATAAATCTATGTGAGTCCCATGAATCAAAAATTTCCGAAGCTAAAATGGAGGCTACTAGAATAGTACCTCTGACTTTAAATTGTCTGGGGTACTGCTCATGTTGGGTCTGTTGCACTACATATGCCTAGCCTATATCATGGTCCTGTAACATTGTCTGGATACCCTAACCTGATCTTCCCTACTATCATTGTGAACCTGGGGTTAGGATACCACGGCCATGACTACCACCACGTCATGATCGACCTAATAAACACCAGCTCCCTATTTGGTCATAAGTTTTTGACCCTACTCCAGAATTTGGAGTCAGTGTAGACCATCTCTCACGAGCTTCTAGTGGAAATTTTTTGCAGAATCACTATAGATGGCCCATATTTCCTCAAGATTGGTACTCGACTGGGTCCTTCGTACACTATGGCCTCATATATCTTAGCCTACTAAAATGGTATCACCTCACATGGATACTTGATGAGATGTTATGACTTCTAATATCACCACAAGAAATTTCTAGATGACACTTCCTACTACAAGTAGATGTAGTACTAGACCTAGGTGTTGAAATTCCTAGGCTCTCACAACCAGATTCCATCTATTTATGCTCTGTGATCCACACTTGAATCACTACTCCAGATAAAGTTGTCAGCCGAAAGAAATTTTCTTGTGATCAGATGTCATATCTCAGACCATCCTCAAATCACCTGGATTTTGATAGCTTATCGCCCATCAGAATAGTTGTGAATCACTGGTGTTCAGTAAAACAGGATGAGTACTCTGTAACTGATAGTGCACCCTACTCTAGATGTAAAAACTCGCAGGATTAATCTACCCTCAATGTATTAGGATAAAAGTAATCATAGATGTCAATATGAAACTCCTTCTAGGACATATCCCAATGATGATATGTCTGAGTGATAACATCCCACCATCTCTTGGTGGAATCACACAACATGTTCTTATAAAGATTTACCCTCTACTCAGTTGGTGTCTTCGAGTACTTGATGATAGATAGCATGGACTCAAGCCATGACTCCTCATCTTGTGGTTCTTCATCCCTCGAAAACATGGGTGGATGTTGTTGTTGAAACTCACGCATCAACTCTACCATAGTCATGGTAGGTCTTCGTGCTCCCTGAATCCTTTACATGAACCACATAAATCCTTCACAGAACTATGCCTCAACACCTTCATCTGGTATAACATATGGTGTCACAACTAGAACAACTGGAGGATCCCCTAGTATCACATTTCCTACCACCTCTAGAGTGTGATCATTTTCTCCCTCCTGGCGTACAGCTAGAGGTCATCTTGGTGACATGGCTCTACAATTCCCAACACCCACCTTGGTTTACGATCATTAAAGAGGTTGTAGCTCAAAATCATAAAACAAAACATGATAGGTAAAAACTAATTTCTCTATAAGAAATCACCCCTCCCTACTCCATGGGTTAGTTCTAGGTGTTAAACAAGTGAGAGACACTACCAAAATTCCACTACTAGGGTCTGGTCTGGTCAAGTTCTCTATTATAATCCATTTCAGTTTCAATTGGTTTCATATTCACTTGATTTCACACCGAGTACATATTCTCATTCAATGAAATGATACTCATTTAAATTTTATCACATTCAATTTAAAAAGTAAATTTATGGTCATTCTAAATTCCAATTTGTGGAGGGGGGTAATACTCCCTAAGAATCAAAGCTTGGTGTCCACCTATAGAATAACATAACACAATACACTTTAAGGTTGAAGCATGATCCTCCAAATTATGATCCAAGAGGGCCCATACACCTCAGAGACAAAATATTGGTGTCCATCTTCACACCATAAAAGATTTCAATATACCAAACACAATAGTAGAAACATGTATCACAACACCTATCAAAACAACATACAATCGTTAATGCATCCTCAATGGCATAGCATAATACATGGAATGTAAAATCTTGTAGGTGAATTTATGATGTTGGAGATGGAATACCCTCATCTAATCAGGTTTCAACACAATAAAACCCAAAATCATATCAACAATAACAACATAAATCAAGCAAATCACCCACCACTGGAATCAAATCAATTGTAATAGATCAAAATCCAGAAATCAATTATTCAATTCGAGGCAATTTGTATTTTCCATATACATGAGTTAGATATGCCCATGAACATAACATTACCAACTTCCATTTCCTTACTATCCCTATCGATTATCACCAAATACTAAGGAAAATAGGAAAAAACTCCTCTGATACCAATTTGTAATGTCCCGAACCCGGATGCCACTGAACGGTGCCCCAAGCCTAGTGGGTCACATGGTCTCAAGCACATATCCCCAAATGAAAAAGGCTATCAACTAGTAGTAAGGGATAGGGTGAGTCTGTGAGGAGACTATTCCCTCCTACATGTACTTGATATTCTACTTAGGATAAAAAAGATCATGGGACCAAGCAGAGTCTTGCGATGCTACTGGGATTATTTTGTCATTTTGTTACTTTTGTTATATGAATTGTACATTTTCCTTGTATTCATGTTGTGGATAGAAACATTTGGCATATATCATCATATTGTATATGATATGATTTTATATTTGTTTATAATATCAGTATTTTGTAGTTTAGTTCTATTATATGTTTTACTACTTATGTTATTTGTATCTTGTACGATTTTTCAGCTACAATACACTCTGGTAATGAGGGAATAGTCTCCCCATAGACTCACCCAGGACCTTGCTGCTAGCTGATAGCCTCTAGAATTTGGAGAGATTCATATGTGGTCATGTTATCCACTGATATCAGGTCACCATTCAATGGAATCTGATTCTAGGATATTACATGTTCATCCCAATCTTACCAAAATGTATTGCGACTAAAACTGTTAATACTGATGGTTGGGGATGAAGAAGAAGATACCTAAGTTCGTTACTCAGCATTCCACCTGGAAATAGGTGAAGGTGGAACACTTGAAACCATATGGTATTTTATAGATGTTACGTATTCTTGAGTGGAAATGGGATGACATCATCAAGTATTTCATGATAGGACTTCCAAGATCGCCTTGGGGCAGTGACACCATATGGGTAACTGTAGGCAGGTTGACAAAGTTCACCCATTTTCATCCCATTCAGAAAACTCTTTCAGTGGATGTTCTCGAGAGGCTCTACATTCAGGAGATCATACACCTCCATGGGGGTCCATATTATTTTATATCACATAGAGATGCTCATTTCACATCATGGTTCTAGTAAGGGTCTCATAGGGAACTAGGTTCATAGGTACTACCGAGTACATCCTATCACCCATAGAACAATGGTCAGTCTAATAATGTGATGCAGGTTTTAGAAGACATTCTATGAGAATTCATCCATGATTTTAGAGGTTCTTTAGAGAATCACTTACCTCTCAATGATTTATCTTATAATAACATCTTTTAGGAGACTATACATATGAATCTTTATAAATACCTATAAATTAGGAGATTTTTTGACCCCTATGCCTATTAGAGGAAGTAGAGGTAGCACTATAGGTTCCTCGTCTCATTCCAAGACTTCAGTGTAGGTTTAGATTATTAGGAATAAGATGTCAACAGATCAGTTGAGACATAAATCATAGGTCGATCATCGCTATAGACCACTAGATTTCAAGGAGGGGAGTCAGGTTTTCTTATGGGTTTCACCTAGACTGGGGAATAGACATATTTAGAAACAAGGGAATATATCACCTCATTATATCAAGACCTTTGATATTTTGGAGAGATTCAGGTCATTATTCTATTAGTTGTAGTTACCTAAGAGGTATTATGACATGAATAATGTATTCCAGATATCCCCAATTCACTGATATCATTTTGATCCATCACATATTCTTCATCCTGAGGTGATTGAGTTGGAGCTAGGTGCATCCTTTGAGAAGAATCTTTTCTGTATTGTTGATCATTCCATGAATGTCTGAGGAAAATCAGTTCCTATGGTATGGGTGCTATGGCAGCATGACTGTGATTAATAAAAGACTTGGTATTTGAAGGATGACATATGTGCCTAGTGGATAGAGTAATTCTCACACAATGCTTTACCACCCTTGGAATAGAAACATGGGGATGAATTTCTTTTAGGGAGAATATTGTAAGAACACGTATTTTATTTGAGTCACAAAACCTTTTTATTTAATGTTTAACTCTTTGGATTTCACATAATGTGGATGTATGGAATGTCTATGGAAGAAATGGGTGTGTTTGGGGCTTGTTTGGAGCCTGAAGACCATGTTTTGGAGAAGGTAGTTGGTCCATAGGTTTAATAAAAACTATGCATACCAAGATTCGTGGTATGAGTGAACCATGTGGGGTTGTCCAACACACTATCCAGAGCCATGAATTTTGATGAAACCATGAAATAAGGGATATATTCCCATGATTCGATTTTGTGGTTCTTAGAAAAGGAAAAATACATTATCAGCGCACAGTTTGTCTAATTGTTTTCCATGACTATGTGAGGGGGGGGTATTGAGGCATAGTAGTTTGAAAAATTGGATCACAGTTTGGAAAACCATGAGGCCAAATTCTATGACCCATTATTTAAAGGGTAAATGAAATTTTTGACCTTAAAATCTTATAACAGCCCACCTCTTATTTCTTTCACCTTCAATAGACAACCATCCTCGTATTTGAGAGTTTCGTCACACCTAAAGCTAGGGAAGAATAAAATTATCTATTTAGACTCTAAATCGCTCTCTTTTGATCTCTTTGGATACACGTTAGTGTGTTTTCTATTCATCTTTATCCTTTTACTATTTTCCTTGCTTTCAGAAATGATATTTTGGTGTAGGATATTATGCCCTATTTTTATGGTTTTCGTCTGTTCTTCTATTTTCTTATAATCAAGATCAAATCGTAGGATGAGACTGGATGAGTACTCTTCTATGGGATTAAGGAAGGTGGTCTCTACATTTTTTCCAAAAATTATCATTGATTTTATATTGTTTTTATTATACTTCATGTTGTACATTACGAGTGATTCTTTATAAATTAATTGAACCTTGAGTTGAGTGATAAATTAATGTCTATGAAATTCTGTGACACTTATATATAATGTTGGAGGTTTTTGAACCCATCCCAAACCACCCATGAGGTGAGTTATTCATTTTGACCATTTTATTTCCACCCTTGTTATGTGTTGAGTTCATTTTTCATAATTGATAATTGAATGTGCAAATTAAGATAATTTTTTAAGGTTGTAGGTAACTTGTATCACCTTTTAATTTGTATATAAAAGGTATAAATTTTTGAATTCCTTGGATTTTATATGTTTACAAAGGGATATATAAAATGATAAATAAATTTTCTAGGATATTTTTAACATTTATACTCCATAGATCCCATTTAATTAACATATTTTGATTCCATGGGAATTTATACTCCTTAAATATGATTACTAGATTTCGTTGATATATTTGGATTCCTTGGACATTACTACTCCTTGGATTCAATGAATTAATAGGATGTCTTGGAAATTTCTACACCTTGGATCCTGGATACATGGATTATATGGATTCCTTGAACATTTCTACTCTTTGGATCCTAGATACAAAAAATTTCTTGTATGCCTTGGATATTTCTACTCCAAGGATCTAGTTGAAGTATATTACTTGACAATCCATGATGCCTTGAAAATTTCTTCTCCTTAGATCTGATGACTCATTATGATGACATGGAAATTTCTACTCCTTGGATAATATTTACTTATTTTACTTATCTTACTCAGTTTTCTTGGACATTACTACTCCTTGGACCCTAGACCATGTAGGTCTAAAACATGATTATATGGTGTAGGCCATTGTTTTTTACGCTTTCTATAGTTTAAATATAACTTCTATGTATTAGTTTCCTTATCACAGTGAGACTTGATAGACTGGAAAACATCACTTCTACTATTATTATTTATAAACCAGTTATATTTTCACACTAGTTCATCTTATATATAAAGACTGGAGTTGTTATAGACACTATTGATGGTGGCATACTGAGTGTTATCTCACACCCTTTTCTGGTCGTCATTGGGTACCCAAATAGACTTAATGGATACATGTATGGAAAGGGGAAATATCCCTCTTACAGATGCTTAATTAATTACTGTATAGGAGGAGGGGAGCATATGATCTGGTTATGGATTTTGATTCTATATGGAGATAGTTTCTTTTGTTTTTTTTTACTTTTGATACATGTATTGTAATTGATGCATATTTCCATTTTTTACCTATATTTTGTATAGCATTCCATGGTCATAATTTTTATGTGACACCTTTGGATGATATTACTTGGTTATTTATATAATGTATGTTTATTCTTTTTTTACATAGTTATTTCATATGCTTCCTCCATTGTTAGTTATAATTATATTAATATGTTACACTCTAACCATAAGGGTAAAGTATCTCTACTATTCCACCATGGACCCTCACTACTATTTGACATTATCTAGAATATGGGGAGTTATTCTTGAGGCTAGGTGGCCAACTGGGTTTAGTTACTATTGAGTGAACTGGATCTGGGATGTTATAGTGTGATAATACCCATGATAAATATTGAAGTCAAGTGATGTGATCCCTTGAATAAAATATGGAATATTTGATGTTTTTTTGTTGTGTGAGGTTGTGTTTGTTTTGTTTCATTGTGTGATGTGGTCTATTTTATAGTGATGGGGTGACAAGATGAGTTGTGGAATATGTGGGGTAGTGATATGATGGTTGGATCGTATGGGATTTGATGTTTCTAGTTGTAAGATGTCTTTGTGGTGTGCATTGTTGTTGTGATGTGAGGAGATTGTGATGTGTGGTTGTTGTGATAAGATGGCATGGATGTTGTGGAAATATATTGATGGTTGGTATGTGATGGGGAATTTTTTTTGTGGTAAAGTTGTGTTAGTTTCTTGGGTAGCCATGGAATAAATTTTTAATACTAAAATGAAATTACATGGATTGGTAAATAAAAAACAATAGGGGTGAAAATTTATGTATGGTAAATAGATTAAGTGAATTGAATAAAAAATGAACGGGCTATGAAAAATGTTGCATGTAATAGCTTAGTAAATGGGGGTTAGTGGGAACTTGTTTAATATAGAAATGGTGGAGTTTGAAACTGAAAGTGGGTTTTGTGTAGATTTGTGTGGTGATTGTTTTATGATGCATATAATGGTGGAAACAGTTTTGACTATTGGTGTGTGGTGTGGTGGTAGTGATGTGGAGTATTCTGGTGTAGTGTATGTGAACCCATAGGTTAGGTATTGTGTGTTATATATGTATATCCCATATTTTATGTTTTTTATATATGTTACCCACCCATGTTGGATAACCTTTCAATGCTAAGAGAATCTAGGTTTTTAGTTTTTTCCCCAACATCTATGATGGTGACCATATGGATGAATGGCTACCCCATCTTCCCCACAATTCCTTAAATAGTGATGATACAGGTTGGTATTGGATATTACCTAGCTGTGATATGATGTGATGATGATGTGAAATGTGTTGTGGTTTCTTTGTGGTAGGAGGAGGATATGAGGTCTATGTCCTTCATATTCATGATACCCTACTGCCCTAGGTATATGATGTGATGTGATAGTTCATGTGTGTTTGGGATAAATGTTAAATAATATACCAGGTGTCTTTGGGTGAGATGTGATGTGATTACCTAGTTGTGTATGGGAGATGTGTGATGTGATGATGAATGATTCTAGAACAAGATTCTAAACTTTGTATGGATCGGGTAGGTAGGGATGCATTCCGACCCACACCAGTGACAACTGGATATGTGATGTGATGTGTATGGAAGGGATGAAAGAACAAGACATCTGATGTTAGGGAATTAATGTGGAAAATCAATGGGGGAAGTGACAATAGTTTTCCTTGTTATGTTTATGATACTATGTTACAATATTGGATGTAATATTTTTCAAGTGAGCCATGGTGAGACAGGGTTGGTTTGTTGACCAGTTAGGTTCTTATTGGTTCTTTTGTTTGTTCACTAGTGCATTATTATTCTTTTTTCACATATTAACTAGAGACCTTGGGTATAATCCAACAATGTATAATTGTATTCTCACCTTATGTATATAATATGATTTTTGGGTTCCAAGGGTACTTTGGGGACTAAGATAGACATTACTAGCTTTAGATTTTGAGCTGTTGTTGAGTGGATTCTATAACACTTGTCTTCTGGATTTTTTTGGACATTTATATTGTATCAATTGACATTGATCATGCATTGTGGTATATATTTAGGTTTAATTGTATATTGTGTGTTGGAATTTCTTGGTGGTTTATTATCCTACCTCTCAGTCCTATTTTTTATAGAGGGTAATTCCTTCTATATGTGAATTATATTACCCTAGGTACTTTTCACTAACTTAGACCCTAATGGAGGTGGGGAGTAGTGGTAATTATCTCTATACCTTAATTTTCATCCTAAGAGGGGGTCATGACATTGGTAGACCATGAAAAGTACACTAGTTTGAGGTAGAAGGGGTTTAGACATCCCTCCCAATCATTGTACTACACTACAACACTAAATAAACTATGACATGATATGGATTGGTTACTATTGGGACTTTCATTTCATCGTCCTCAAAGGATTTTTCATGGGAATAATTTTATATGGTTTTATCATTGAGAGTACAAGGATCTTAGGGCCCAAACATAGTGACCTAAGGCTCCGTAGTGTGCTTGATTTGTTTTTTTACCTTTATTACTCCATTTTTATAATAAATAAATCATTTAATTTATGTTTAGTGAAATTTATCTTTCAAATTAATATTTTCTTTCATTTAATGTTTAGAATGAATATTTTATTAAAAATGAATTACTCTCCATGTTTTGAAATTATTTTTTCTTTTTAAAATAATAAGTATCGATATTTGGTTGCTAAATCAAGATTGGAATAATACCTACTTTTATAATTGTATTTAAAAATATTATAAAATTATCTTTCATTTAATATATTGAAAATGGGGTTTGGTTTACATGGAACGACTACTAAGTTTTACGCTCACACCTATTAAAAAAATTTAGTTTAAGGTTCTACTATAGATTCTATTTTCTCATGGAGTTTTTGTAGTTGAGGTTGGATTTTTAATTATAAAGTCACATGGTGGTATGTTGTTTGTTTTTTTATTTTATTTTTATTTTTCTCATCGGCTATGAAATCATTTTACTTATTCATGGAGATGGATGGTATTAATATCTATTTAATACCAAGAGGCAATTAGACATGCATATGATTTTATTTATAGGGGAGGGATTTAGGTAAGGTAGAAGGATTATTTGTTTAATTTGTTTACTACTTTTATATTATGTTTCTTGTAAATTTATTCCTTCATTTTTTAATTTTCATGGATTCCCAATATATAGATGATTCATGCTGAAATTTTATTTATTATTTTTTAGTTTTTTAATTAATTATTTATTGGGAAAAATTATTTCCACTTAGTTTACTTTGATGCTTGACACTAGTTGTTTGCCCATGGGGATCGAGAATACCCCTCAAAACTTTTTGGGGATCGGTTTCAAAATACAATGAAGAGATGAATTAGTTTGGTTCATGAAAATGGCTGTGTAACTACATAAATAAAGCATGGATATGTAGGTCCTGGAAATTAAAGGATGGACAAGTGACACACTGTCATGAAATTTAATTTAATAATTTACTTTTACATTTAATATTAAATTAAATAGAATAAAACCAACACATATATTGGTCAATAAAATATCTTGATAAATCAAATCTATTTAGAGAAATTTCATTAAATCATTGATATCATTCACTTATAATATCTCTCTTAATTAACATATTATTCTCTCAAATTGATAATATATGATCTTATTAATTAATTAATTATTTATTTATTTATTTATTTTAATTATTAATCTAATTAGTAAAAAGATACATAATGTTCTATTCAAATGTAATTATAATTTTTTTTTTAAAAATAGTTAAAATTATATTAGTAAATCATGTGTACTGACCATGTTCAAAATTTATACCCTTCTAGATAGGCGAAATTCAAATCTGAATTTATTATATGGCTTATACTTGAGGACACATGACATGTTCCCTATATAAATTATATAATTTGTATTAAATAAAAGGTGTGTACTATATACTATTTATATTTTTGTTCATGTATTGTCTATAGGCCTGGTATATTAGAATACATGACATTTCATATAATTACCTGACATTTAGTTTCATGGGTCAAATTGTGTGACTAGGGTTAGAATTTTGACTACATGGCTCACCATTAATATACATAATGTGTATTCCTAAATAGATTTTTTAAGTACAAATAGTGTAATACCAATATACATGGTATGTATATGAAAACAACACAAAAGTAATTAATTTATGTTTTTATTTGACATGGTTGGAAAAATTACTCAGTGTGGGGAAAACCTTGGAACATGGTGAGTAAAGTAGCTACACACTATGTAGTCTGATTTAATTGATATAATTGTTCCTTAAAAAATTAATAACATGCATTAAATGTTCAAACTTTGTTTCTTACATGATTTGGAATGTATACCATGGCATGTACACTGACTACACAACGTGTAATCCTTTTTGGATAATCTAAAATACATGTCTTGATAATCAAAATGTAATATATGTGGATTTTTAATTTTTTATAGAACTTTTACACTATATAGAATTCATTTAATCACAACTACCCATGTGTTATGTGTATTTATTTAATAATGTGGTGTGTGTATTGAAAGTATGACACATATATTGACCACATGACCACAACATAATGTTGGTGTTACATGGATTGTACACTAACTATTGTCCATATAATGATGTAATCCATGTTTTAACCTAAAATTCAATATAGAGTGTGATTAATGACCATTTGTAATGACACCCCTCATGACATGATGCTATTAGAACAACTAATTACACTTATGGTTGAATTGGGATACATGATGTGTCATTTTATTACACACAATGTAATAATGTTGATCAAATTGGATCTCTGGATCCTATGGTTAGAATATTCTCATGTTCTTGACCTTTTATTGGTCATATGATAGTGAATAAAAAATCATCTTACATTCATTTATTATGAATGAAAATTAAATTTTAAAACTAATATAATAATTGAATTAAATGATAAAAACATAAATAATTATAAATTTGAAAGTGACTACTTTATTACCAATTGAAGGTTTTGAATGCAGTGGAATAATTGTTCAAGGCCATGCCCAACATTGGGTTTGTCGACTATAATAAATATTCTACTAGATCATGATGAATAATCTTCATGCATAATAGATATATGACAAGAAACTATAAAGGAATACTAGAACCAAGATAGAGGATATTTTAAAATTAAATTTATAATTAATTTAATATGAATAAATAATACCTCAGTATTAATGTCTTTCTTTGATGTAGATATTGATCTCGTGAACCCTGTTCCTGTTATTTCATCCTTTTTCTTAGAGTACAAAGTGTGGAACCCCTCTATTGGGGATCCACAAATTACCCTTCATCTTGGAATGTCACTTTTAGAACATCAAGTGATAGTGTAGAGATTTTGGTAATATTTTTTTATTCATTAGTGATCAAAATTTGTGATAATGTTTTCTTGAAGATCACATCTATGTTCTCTCAGGATGTAGATGTAGTAAATCACTTCTCTTTTGTAGATCCCCAGTCTGAATTAAACACTAAGAGGGGAGGGATAAATCAATGGTTTATTTTTATGAATTAATTTTATTTTTATTTCAACATCTCAAACATTATAATATTCTCGATACACTCAATATTATCTCTAAATATCACCTCATGTGCAGTTGTAATAATGGATAGAGGAACACATAAGATTTACCTGGTTAAAAAGAAATCCTACTCCTTACTGTAACCAGTTATTCCCATTAATTACAGATTGGTCACTATAAAATGAGGGATTATAATGCTCAAAAGTCCAATTGAGAGACATTTTATGAACCTAATAAATCTAAGAGACTCTATTTTCTTTTTAATCCAATTGAAAGAGTTATTTCTTCAGCTCTAAATGAGAGAAACCTTTTTATCCTAACTCAAATCATAAGTCTTCAGTTCCACTGATATGAACTGAAAGACTTCACCTTTGACCATGGATTGATCCAATGCAGGATTATATCTTTATTATCCTATATGATCTTGTATATTATGACTTACTCATATATTTTTTATGTACCTTCAACATCCACTAGTCGGGTCTGTTGGTATTTCTCAATTATATGATCACCTTTAATGACCAATTTCCTCAGTGAAATAAATCCTCAGGTTGTAATTCTTTGATCTACTGATGAAGACCCAACCTCACTAAAATGTGTGAAAAAATTTCACAAAAAATCTTTAATATTTTTTGAAATGTATAACTTTCACAACATAAATCACTTCTTTTTAAAATTATCAACCTGATTAGATCATGTGCACTTCATGCCTAGATATTGAATGGGATTCTCAAATAAAACCCCAACACATATGATTTTCCTTACATTATTATTTTAGGTGATGTTTATCATTTTTTATTATTTCGTATATCTCAAGTGATTCTTCACATCTGCATATACTTATGTACTATCCTCCATCAATCTTCACAGCCTTTTGCACAAACCCGAATGGGTGTGAACTATTCTTTGTTCAAGCCTCACAAAGCCACTACACTATTCTTCACACAAGTTAAATATGTAGGATCAAAATAATGATGTAGATGCTCAATATAAAAGAGGGGTGAATTTTATACTTTAAAATTTTCCTTTGGAACTTTTAAAGATGGTATAAACCTTCCTATTGTTTAAAAATTTTAAACAAGGTAAATTCACAAGACCTCTTAGTTCCAAAAACTTTCTAGATTAATGAAATATGGTTCTAGAAATGAAACGTAAGAAAATTTTACAAGTACAAAGATTCTACCATAAAGCGTATAGAATCTTACTAATCATAGTAAAAGTATATGAAATTATAATAGAGTTATACTTTCCTTTTAAATCAAAATGCAGTGAAAAACAAACTTGAAACAATACAAGTAACAAGTAAGAAATATTTTAACCCAAAGAGTAGGGTATCTAACAACCTTGGATAAAGGTCCCTTGATTTATATTTTCAAGAAAGTATGTCTTACCCACACTAGGGTAATCCCTCGATAGGAATACCGAAGTTTGTCTTTCTATCCCCGCAAGCCCTCGAACTTCAAGGTAGTAGGAACCTCTTTCTTCCTTATCAAGGAAGTCCTCGAACTTTAAGGTAGTCAGCACCTTTGTCTTCCTATCCCCAGAATCCCTCGATTGTAAAAAGCAACAATCAAAGTCATACAAAGCAATCTGAACAATATGTTCAGTACGCAAAAAGCATGAGAGTCTCTCTCTCTATAGAAATCACTTCAGTATGTAATCTCTAGAGTTGTAGAGAATTCATAAAAGTTAAGTGTGTATTGATCGCATTCTGATGAGCTTTTATTTATAGGAGCATTTCTAACGGTCGATTCCCTCCTCCAACAGTCATATTTTTCCTTGAATTTCATAGGGACCTGTACACGTGTCACTCGAACAATGGTTGGTAAGAAACAGGATGCACAACATCATTTTATAACAATAATAAGGGTAAGTAAAATATGGTTTCTCAACCAAATCCATTTTTTGGAGTCTAAGGATAATAAATTTGAGAGTCTAAGAACATTAAGATTATATATTATATGGATATTCATATTCTTTTTATCAAGGAATTCAGAATCAGAATTCTGTAGACTTTAGATTCTAAATTCTAAGGAATTCAGAGTCTGAATTATGAAAAATTGGGAGTCTGAATTCTGAGGAATTTTGAGTCTGGATTATAAGGAATTCAGAACCTGAATGATAATGAATTCAGTTTCTGAATTATAAGGAATTCAAAGTCTGAATTTCATAGAATTAGTAGTTTTAATTTTCTAGAATTCGAAGTCCGAATTTCAGAGAATTCGGAATCTGAATTCTGGGGAATTCAGAGTTTGAATTCAGATCCTAAAAACAGAATATTCTATATCTGAGTATTTATAGAATTCCAAGGTTTTAGATGTGAAATTAAATTTTTTACTTAGGAATAAAAATATTTATATTTAGAGAGACTAAAATATGAACAATGAAAAGCATGGTAAGGATAAATTTCCTTGGGGAAGGAAAATGTTCCTTATTAGGGAAAAAAATTATGGAGAGAAACATTCTTTGAGATAGAGTGTTTGTGATTTTCAAAACATAGAGGAATGGAAAAGTAAAAAGGAAACCTTATTGAATCAACAATATCCCCCTTTTTTGAAAGCACAAACATCCTAATTAAAATGAATATAAGGATTTGAAATATCTATGATAATACAAAAAAATTATCTACTTTTACTTATAGATCATAGTGAATACGACCAACTCCCCCTTAGGCTTTGGAAACCCTAAGAATCATATTCTTGATTTCCTGAATGAGATTTTACATTTTCTTGCAAACATAAATCTTCATGATAAATACTCCCCCTTGGATGAACTCCCCCTTACTTAGGAAAATTTATTCTTTACTAAGTATTATTTTTTGACATTCCTTTATCCCCCTTTTTGATTTTCGAGAAGGAATAAAGGGAATAGAAAAGAAAATATGGTACCTGAAATATTAATACTAAACAACCAAAAATATAAAGTGAAACAAGAATTTCATTAGGAATGAATGAATTTTTAAAACAGGAAAATACAACAAAATATCATATTTGGAAAATATTATCTTTCCTTCTCCTTAGGCGTCATCTTATTCACAATGGTTTTTAACTTCTTGAGCTTCTTGTGATCCTATTATGCATGCTTGAGCAACTGATCCTGATCTTCTTTTTTCTTCTATAAGGCTTTAATTGTCTCTTCCCGAGCCTTAAGAGATTCTGTCTGGGCCTTGAGAACTTCTTATTGATTAGAACTCTTCTATTCAATCTCAATCCTAAGATCCCTTTCTCTCTTCCAATCCATGGCCATAGAATTTAGCTTCCCATTTAGATCCTTAATTTCTTGCTTCTGAGAAGTCTGTTCAAGAGATAGCTTTTCCTCAAAACTAATAGTGAGATCCTTGATCTTCACATATTTAGTATCAAAATCATCATTGAAACTATCTTGAAATTCATCAAAGATTCTCAACTCTTATATTGTATTCCTTGAACAACTTTTCATCTTCTTGAAAGATCTTTTATGAGAATCATATCTAATAAAAAAGGTCTTGAAGTTTTCCTCAAGACTGACACATTTATCCATCACCATGGATAATGAATCTGATTTTTATTTAACGCATTTTGAAGCATCTGACATCTTGATTATATAATAAGGAATATTGGAATATTCCCAAACAGCTTCTTCAAAGAATAAATAGAAAATTCATGGCCAAGAGAATATGATTCTGAATCCAAGACTTTGGTTGGTGAGGATTCCTTTTCTATTTCAACAGCCTTCGTCTTTGATAAAGCACCAACTTATTTCTTCTTTACCACAGTTCTACTAGGTGTATCGACTACCACCTATTTTCCCTTATCATCCTTCGTAATGATTTATTCTTGATTAGGTTATTCATGTTCACTATCTGATAGCTGAACAATTTTATCTTCATCAACTTCTTCCTTTTTATCTTCTACCTCAACATCCTTGGGGTGAATGAAATCATGATTTCTACTTTCATTTTAAGACAACTTATTAACTTCTTCCTGACCCTTCTCATATTTTTTTAGGGTAGAAAGTTTTTAAGTCTCAACTTTAGAAGTTCGAATTGATAATTTCTCATAAGGATATTACTTCTCATGGAAATCCTCTACTTACTTTATCAAGTCCTCTATATCACCACTGCCTTTTTCTTCTTCTTATTCTAATTCTTCTTCTTGTACCATTTCTTCTTCTCGATGTCATTCCAGAATCACTAAATTCTTTCCCGGAGCCTCTATAAAAGGTTCTATAAAAAAGGATTTTGGTACTGGAATTTGTTCAGAGGATTTTTTTGGTAGCCTTGATAAGAGATTGAAAGACTTCAACTTTTTGACAATTTATTCCTTTTCTTTTTTTTCTTTTTCTTCCTTTTCATGATTCTCAGCAACCTTCTCCTTCAATGCTTTTTCCTCAACAGGGTCCAGGCCAAACTTAGGCTCCCCTTCCTTCCTGTTCTTCCCATCTTCTCTCCACTTAGCCACTACCTCATCAGGATATGATTTCTTCTTCTTTATCTTTGGAGGTGCTGACTGAGTTTCCTTAGACACTGGGGTTTTTCATTTCTCTTCTGGTTCCTTCCCCTTCCTTTTCCTTCCACCCTTTTTAGAGGTTTCATCCACTTCCGACTTTTTTTATAGAGCTTTCACATCTGCTTCCGACAAATCATGAAATTCTCTAGATTGACTATTAAATCCAATCTTCATCCTCCTTAGAGTATCATCACTCAAAAGCATCACCTTACAATTTTTTGGCTTAGAACTGCAAGGAATCTTGAAAGACTAGAGACAAAGAACAATGATCTTTGAAATAATGGTTGGATACATGATGATCTGAGACTTCAAATTTACGTTATTTATATTCTCAATTGTAACCAAGATATTCTTAACTAGGTTTATCTTTTTTAGGTTCACCAAGAAATCCAGAACATACATATCTCTTTTCTTTAGATTATCCTTGTCTCCTTTTTTTGAAATGAGAAATCCTTGAACCCATAGCTAAAGAATCTAAAGATTTGTAGAGAGATGAATAATTTTCAGAGTCTTTACCTATAAAATAGCAAGACAAACTAGAGCATTTTTCTTTTCAAAATATCCTATTTCATTAGGTATCTTGTGTGAAAAAAACTCTGCATCTCCTTAATAAGGAATTCCTATCAGATTTTCTACCATGTTATAATAAAGAGAGTATGTCTTACCATAACTATTGAAAGAAAATTTATCTCTTCCTCCTTCATTAAAGAATCTAATTGTCTCATAGAATTCATCTAGAAACTCTGGATACATCAGATCTGGTGCTCTTGGTTTTTATGTACATGCACTCTCCCAACTATTCAGCTTGATATTCTTAGAAGCAATGGAATCATACTTGGCATAAAAAGTCAGATCGACTAACCTTTCTCAGTAGATCTTCCACTTGTAGATTTCATTAACAGTTGAAATTTCTTTTGAGAAGAGGCTTTAGCAGAGATTCAGAAGTAAGGAAACTTTTAAAAAACTGTAACGACTCTAAAAATAGAGGCAGAGCTTCTTCACATGAAGGCTTAGGGTTTGATGTGGGATGACTATTGGGGGTTCTATATATAGGCAATTGAAGTGACAGTTCAGCTTCCCTGATTAATCTAATGGTTGAAATTCTTTTGAGAAGATCTAACGGTTGAGATGATAGCCGAATAATAAATTTAATAGATTTTGATATTTAGAGGTTTTAAAGATAAAACATTTGGATTTAAGGAAAATTTAATCCAAAAAATTTAAAACAAAAATAAAATACATACAAGTAAAAGAAGATTATGATAATTTAGAAAAAAAACATACCTTTCAGAATGCTAGGAATAATATTTCTAATAAAGAAATTTTTTCTTGAATAACTTTAGATTCTGAAATTTTGATTACAAACAAATTTGACTATGAACATTTTTACTACAAAAATGTTTTTACTATAAAAAAACTATAAAAATCTGATTACGAAAGTTTTAACTACGAAAATCTTCATTACGAGAATTTTAAATACAAAAATATTATTTATGAAAAATTTTATATTATTAAAAATTTTAGACTACAAAAAATTTTAGACTATGAAAAATTTTAGACTACGAAAAATTTTAAACTATGAAAAAATTTAAACTACAAAAAAATTTAAAACTACGATAAAAAAAATATGTCTACCAAAAATTTTGACTATGAAAAATTTGACTACTAAGCAAATATGCTTCCCATATGAAAAATAGTTTCTTACTGTAATGAGATAGGTTATAACAAGAAGTTAATATGGAAGATTACCTTATAGTTATCATTCCTAACTTCTATTTAATGTATTCAAATATATCAGATTGTAAATATTTTGTGAAAATATCAGCAATTTGATCTTTCATTTGGATAAATTAAAGAATGATATCTCCTTTTTGTGTGTGATCTCTAAGAAAGTGATGCCTAATATCTATGTGTTTTGCATGAGAGTGATGTGAAAGGTTTTTTTATTAAGGCAATGGAACTAATATTATCACACAAAATTTGTGTTTTGGTAAAACTCGTACCATAGTATATAAGTGTGTGTTGCATCCACAATACTTGAGCACAACAACTTCCAGCTACTACATATTCAGATTCAGCAGTAGATAGTGCTATTGAGTGTTACTTTTTTAATGACCAAGAAACTAATTAATCTCCTAAGAAATGACAAGTTCTGGATATACTTTTCCTATCCATTTTTCATCCACCAATGTTAGCATCTAAAAAAATAAATAAAAAACATTTCTAGAAGTATAAAAGATTCCTAGAACCATGTCTCCCTTTAAGTAGTGAAAAATCCTTTTCACTGTATTTAAATGAAATTATTTATGATTGGATTGATATATTTCACATAAGAATACCGAAAACATTATGTCGCAATGACTAGTTGTCATGTAAAGTAGACTTCCTATCATACCTCTAAAAGGTGTTTGATCTACTGGTTTCCCAACTTCATCAAGATCAAGTGAATTTGAGGTACCAATGGGAGTACTTATACTCTTAGTGTTTTTAAATCCATACTTTTTAAGAAGATATTTAATATACTTGTGTTGGGATATATAGATTCCTTCTAGTTTTTGAGAAATTCAAAAACCAAGAAAAAATGTTAATTCACCCATCACAGTCATTTCAAACTCATAATTCATTATATCCGCAAAGGTATTAGTTAAAGATTGCTGAGTTGAACCAAATATAATGTCATCAACATAAATTTGAACAATCAAAACATTTTTTATTATCTTTCTTTATAAAAATGGTTGGATCATCATTTACCTTAACATAATTGTTTTGAAGCAAAAAACATGTAAGTATATCATACCAGGATCTTGAGGCTTGTTTAAGTATATATAAAGATTTGGTAAGTTTAAAAACATGTTCCGAATGTTATTTATCTTCAAAACTAGGATGTTGTTCAACAAAAACTTCCTCTTGAACATAACCATTAAAGAAATCACATTTAACATCCATTCGAAAAAGTTTGAAATTAAAGAATGCTTAAAAGGCAAGTAGAATACGAATAGATTCAAGTATAGATACTGGAGCATAGGTTTCTTTATAGTCTATTCCTTATTGTTGATTATAGCCTTTAGTAACCAACCTAGCTTTATATCTTACTATGATTCTATTTTCATCACACTTATTTCTAAAGACCCATTTTACTCCAATAACAAAATTTTCCTTAGGTATTTCAACCAAGGTCCAGACATTATTCCTTTTGAATTCATTTAGCTCATCTTTCATAGCTTTTATCCAATAATCATCACCTAAATCTTCATTAGTGATTTTTTGTTCTAATTGGGAAAGGAAAGCTAGATTTTCTATTTCATTTATTAAGGAACTTCTAGTCCTTAATGGTTTATTTACATCACCAGTGATACTATCACTGGGATGATTCTTAAGAAAAAACTTATTTGGGTTCTGTAAAACTTGTTCATCAATGTATGGTAGGAAGTCCTCTAGGGTAAATGCTTCAGAAATATTTTCTAGAACATTTTCCTAATCATAAGGATTTTCTATCAAAGTTTGATAATCAGTTTTTGAAAAAATATCTGAAGATGTAGGTTGAGGTTGTTTAAAAACAAAAGGATCTGTTTCATTGAATTTAAGATGTATTGTTTCTTCAATAGTACAAGTATTTTTATTGAAAACTCTATAATCCTTTCAAGTTGTGTAGTATACTAAGAAAATTATTTCATCATATTTTGGTGCGAATTTTTGTAGATTATCTTTAGTATTCGGAATGAATACCTTGCAACCAAAAACCTTGAAGTAGGAAATTCTGGATTTTCTACCATTCCATAACTCATAAAGAGTTTTATTAAGGAAATTTATAATTAAAACATGATTTATAGTTTGACAAGCAGTACTTACAGCTTCAACCCAAAAAAGTTTGGCTACCCAATATTGACTCAACATGGATCTTATTATCTCTTGGAGAATTCTATTTCTTCTTTCAACAACACCATTTTGTTGAGGTGTTCTTGGTGCTGAGAAGTTATGAGTAATGCCTTTTCTACTAAAAAAAGTTTCAAAATCATAATTTCGAAAATCTCCGCCACGATCACCATGAATAGTTATCAATGGAAGGTTTTTCTCATTTTTATCTTGGGCCCTAAAACTTTTGAAATAAGAAAAAGCTTCAGATTTCTTTGCTAGAAAATAGACCCATGTAAATCTAGTGAAATCATCAACTATAAAAAATACATAATATTTTCCTCCAATGCTTCTAGTTTTTGTTGGAACAAAAAGATCCGTATGCACCAATTGTAATGCATCAGTAGTTGAGACTTCACCGATTGATTTAAAACTTGATTTATGTTTCTTTCCATATTGAAAAAGATCACAAACTTTTTAAGAATCAAATCTAAGCTCTGGTAGATCCTTAACTAGTCTTTTCATAGAGATTTTTCATAGGTTCTTAAGTTTAGAGTGTCCTAACCTTCTATTCCATAACCACGAATGATCTTTCGTTGCACAAAGACAAGGTAGATCTTGTCTTATAAGGTCTTATATGTTCATTGTGTATAAATTCTCTTACCTATGGGCAGAAAGAATAAACTCTTCCTTGGAATTGTGTAATAAACACTTTTCATTCCTAAAATTTACAAGGTAACCTTCATCACATAATTGAATTATGCTAATAAGGTTGTTCTTAATACCCTTAACAAATAAAAAATTTTAAATCAATGTTTTTTCAATAAGAACATTGTTACCTATACCAATAATTTCTCCTTGAGCATTATCTCCGAAAGTTACTTTTTCTGACTTCATCTTGATAATTTTTTCAAAGAAGTTTTTGTTACTAGTCATGTGCTGGGAAAATAAACTATCCATTTACCATGTATTTATATTGGTATTATCTTTACTTTCCTAAAAACAAGAGTGTTAGACTTTCAGAACCCAAGATTTCTTGGATCCGGAAACTTCAGAAAGAAAAATTTTAGGAATCGACATTTTCTTTGAAAAATAAGCTTTATGAAAACCTAAAGACTGAGTTTTGTTTAAGGGATAATTTTTTTCCCAATGCCCACCACACTGACACTTAGTGCAGAATGGATCACTTTGAGGAACAAAATAATTGTTACTAAAAGTCTATTTTGAACTGGTATAACCAATACCAGAATTATTCCTTAGTGGTCGAATTTGGGAATACATTTTATCAAAGTTTTCCTTACCTAAGGTAAAGTTTTACAAACACTTACTCAAGGAAAATATTTTTGACTTCAGTCTAATAACTAAGCTTTTGTCCTAAAAAACGTTAGTTTTAGCACTAGAGTTGGTCTCAAAAACATTTTTTTTAGAAATTAATTTTTCTTAATCCTTAGAAGGTTTATCCTTCTCAGAATTAACTTCCTCAAGGGTTTTTGAAATTCCTTCAAAATCAAGGATTTTCTTATTAAGATATTTAGAAAGACCTAATATTTCCTTAGTAAGAATAAAAATCCTATAATTATCCATTATCACAATTTTTCTTGACTTTAGAATTTTCATTCTTAAGAAGATTAGAAAACCTAGACACTTCTTCATAATTAGGTAAAGTATTATCTTCATCTGAAGAAGATTCTTCATCCGAGGATTCATAATATTTATTATCACTGTAATTATCATTCAAGGATACATTGGTTACGGATTCAGTATTGTGTACCTTAGCCATTAAATAATGATTTTCAATAGGTATCTTGGCTAAAAGACCAAGATTCTCTTAACTAGAAGATTCATACTCTGAGGATTATTCAGAAGAGTTTCCACCACTGGCACTCCAGGTGTCATTGTCTTTCCAAACATTCTTAGATTTATCCTTGTACTAATTTGTTCTATTCCTCTCAGAATGATTTTCCTTTCTATCTTTTCTCTTAAGCATAGGACAATCTAGCCTTATATATCCTGCTCTCTTGCATTGATAACAAGTGACTTAGGAGTCTTTCTTTTCCTTTATTTCTTTCTTCTTATATCTATACTGAAAGTCTTTCTTCCCAACTATCTTGTTCATCCTTTGAGCAAGATTAGCTAGTTCATTCTCAGAATGTTCACTTTCACTTGATTTGGATAAAACAATGACCTTATTCGATTTTGATCTTGTAAATCTCTCCGGAGTCTTGGTATTCATATGATTTGAAGTAGTTATAAAATAAACACTTCGGTTCCCATTCTTCTTTTTATTTAGATCAACATATATTTTCATTATTGTCTCATGTTGAAGAAGAGTTCCAAAAATCTCATCAAGAGTAATATGTGAGACTTTCCTATTCTCATCAATAACTGTTCTCTTTGATTCCCACCCATTAGGCATGATATCTATAATCTTGTCCACAAGTGCCTCATCATCCAAATCTTTTTCACCCATATATTGTAAACTGTTAACAATGGTCATAAATTTCTATTGTACCTTACACACTGGTTCTCCATAAGGAAAGAAAAAACCATGATATTCAGCTCTGAGCATAGCTCTTCTAGTTTCGATAACTTTGGAAGTTCCAAAATGAGTGACCTCCAATTTATTCCAAATACTATTTGAGGCTTCACAAGAAGATATCTGGATATATATATTATTGGTCATGGAACACAACAAAGTATTGCATACCTTATAGGTAAGTTGATATTCTGACTTTTCTTGATTAGTAAAATTTCTGACTTCCTTATTCGGAATCTTGTAGTATCCAGTAAGCATTACAAAGTTTCCCACTCCAGTTTTAATGAAAAAAGTATTCATACAATCTCTCCAATATTCTTAATCTTTCCCATCAAAAATAGGTGGTCTAGTAGGATTAATATTTTCAATCAAACCAACATTCAATCCTACCATCTAGAAGAAAATATATTTCCATAGAATCTTGTTAGTAGTAAATTTTTGTAAACAAGGATAAAAATCCTAAGAAATGAAAAATAGAACAATGAAAAATTGAGCAAGAAATATTATATGTGAATATAATTATTCCATAGACCTCCTCTGATACCAATTGTAGGATAAAAATAATGATGTTGATGCTCAATATAAAAGAGGGGGTAAATTGTATACTTTAAAAAATTCCTTTGGAACTTTTAAAAATGGTATAAATCTTCTATTGTTTAACAAAGTTAAACAAGGTAAATTCATAAGACCTCTTAGCTCTACAAACTTGCTAGATTTCAGAAATATGGTTCTGGAAATGAAACTTAAGAAAAGTTTACAAGGACAAAGATCTGCCATAAAGCATATAGAATCTTTCTATTCAGAGTACAAGTACAAGAAAGTATAAGATAGTGATACTTTCCTTTTTAATCAAAATTCAGCATAAAACAAACTTGAAACATTATAAGTAACAAGTAAGAAATCTTTTAACACAAAGAGTAGGGTGTCCAACAACCTTGGATAAAGGTCCTTTGATTTATACTTTTAAGAAAGTCTTTCTTACCAAAACTAGGGTAAGCCCTCGATAGGAATACCAGAGTCTGTTTTTCTATCCCCACAGCCCTCGAACTTCAAGGTAGTGGTCACCTCTATCTTCCTTGTCAAGGAAGTCCTCAAACATTAAGGTAGTCGACACCTCTTTATTCCTATCCCTGGAAGCCCTCGATTGTACACATCAACAATCAGAGTCACACCAAGAAATATAAACAAGATTTTCAGTACACACAAATCATGAGAGTATCTCTCTCTAGAAATCACTTCAGCATATAATCTCTACAATGGTAGAATAGTCCTCAAAGTTAAGTGTGTCTTGAGCTTTTTCAAATGAGCTCTTATTTATATGTTCATTTCCAATGGTCAATTCCCTCCTCCAATAGTCATATTTTTCCTTGATTTTTGGAGGGACCTGTATACATGTCACTCAAACAATGGTTGGTTAGAAAAAGAATGCATGAAATCGTTTTATAACAATAACAAGGGAAAGTAAAATATGGTTTCTCAACCAAATCTATTTTTCAGTGTCTAAGGAAAATAATGTTTGGAGTCTAAGAACATTTGGATTCTATATTATATGGATATTCAGATTCTTTTTATCAAGGAATTCCGAATCAGAATTTTGTAGACTTTGGATTCTGAATTCTGAGAAATTCTGAGTCTGAATTATGAGGAATTCGGAGTTTTAATTCTAAAGAATTCAGAGTCTGAATTCTAAGGAATTTAGAACCTGAATTCTAAGGAATTATAAGTCTGAATTCTAAGGAATTCAGAAACTGAATTCTAAGGAATTCGGAGTCTGAATTATAAGGAATTTGTTGTCTGAATTTCATAGAATTTAGATTCTGAATTTCAGAGAATTTGAAGTCTAAATTTCAGAGAATTTGGAGTCTGAATTTTGAGGAATTCGGAGTCTTAATTCAGATCCTGAAAACAAAATACTCTATATCTGAGTATTTATAGAATTCCATGGTTTTATATGTGAAACCAAATTTTTCACTTAGTAATAAAAAGAGTTAGATTTAGAGAGACTAAAATATGAACAATTAAAATCATGTTAAGGAAAAATTTCCTTGGGGAAGGAATATTTTTCTTTATTAAGTAAAAAACTTATGGAGAGAAATTTTCCTTAAGATAGAGTGTTTGTGATTTTCAAAACATAGAGTAATGGAAAAGTCAAAAGTAAACCTTATTTACTCGACAAAATACTACTATATTATTCACCCAAGGTATATATAAACACTCTTTATTTGTGAATAAAAATCCTTCATCCAAATAGTACTCTTGAGTATGTCACTATTCTTCTATGTGGATGTTATTCTTGATGAGACACGGTGAAGTTATGAACTGTCTCCCAATCATAATATGTTTCAAAAAACTGGTGAGGGTATGCATATGTGTCTTGTGTAATCTCAAATGATTTAACTAGACTAGTTCTTTATGAAACCCATAAGTGCTTGATTTTCAAATCAGGAAGCCAAAAAAAACTCATCTCCCTCGCATAAGTAAATGCTTTTCATAAACTCCTTAAGAAACAATATTTTCATTGCTCTATTTATATGAAAATGAGAGCCTATTAATATATGTAGAAATTATTATTAGACATGTTTTATCATTATTTATAGGTGGATTCTACCACCTATACCTCTAAGAATAATCCCACATTAAGGCTGGATTAACACTCCAGTAAAAAGATCAATTTCACAGCCAATATTAAGATCATTGAAGGTTTCAATAATCTCAATCATACAAAAAAATCATGGAATATTTTCTCACGTGATTTTTCATTACTTATCATGTTCATGTGATGATATTAAAATTATTATTATTTTTATAAGATTGAATGCATCTATGAAATATCATATACTTAAACTAATTAATGAAAGTTATTTTTTTCATTTAATAGTAGAAACTTATTTATACTCTATATTGCATTAAAATTGTATCATGCATTCATGGAAATTCATCATCACATATTTTTATCCTCATAATGATCATGGAATACATGGTCTTTGTTGAAGGAATTTTGACCATCTACTTAGATGTGATGAAATTCTTAGATGAGGCTTCAAGGAAGAATACACTCGTAGGCTCCATCAAATGGATGAGGTCAAATTGATCAAGTGGTGCATGGTATGTATGTATTTTTAGTGATTGAGGAACAATGTTCCTCTTATCACCTATCTTACATAGGCTCTATGGTATATTGAGGCACTACCTTATATTTCAATATGTTTGGAAACTGATTCAATCTAGTAGTGTGGGATCAATACCCACAAACACATTACACCCACACCTCACGGTCTATACTGCACATGCACTAGCCCACAGACACCCCAGTCACATGTGCTATATAATCCTATATATTAAAAAACTACACATGTACCACCATGTGGGCCTATGAGATATCTCTCCTATGTTTTTTAGGTTCTTCTTCACAAAATGTGGGGTCAATATGGCTCGTTACTCAGGTGGTTGTCCACTTTTTTAATGGAAACTAAATCATTACATAGTAATTTAATCATAATTCCCCAAATCAAATTCCTTCCTCATCATAAAAATATAAAAAATTTCAGATACATCTTCACATCCTCATTAAATAAAAGATATTTCATGGACTTCTTCCAATTTTTATTCTTCACTAAACATTGTAGTAATCAATGTGTATTCATTAACACGTGTCTTTAACATTAAAATATTGGTTAAACGATTATCAAATTTACTTGGATAATTTCTCAAGGTTGAAATAAAATTTCATTAATTGAATCCATAACAATTCTCACAGCATAAACACATCATCCAACAACTCACCAAACACATATTGAAACTTCATTGAAAAAAAATACAACATTGGTCCCAAAAAATCCCCTCTTTATATGTTTTGGCAATATATCCTCACATATTTAAAAGTCAATATGTGTGCTCAAAACCTTATCCCCATTTGAAAATAAAATTCAAAGTAAAATTGGGGGGTTTTATCATCTAATATTTCTTCTAAAAAACATTATCTTCTAACTTATATGAAAATTTATCATTCACTTATAAGATATGGATGATCTCATGTGGTTCTCTTGGAAAATAAACATTATTTAATCAACTCTATGTCTATGTGGGATAACCCTATGTATAAAATAAGATAGATACAACAATTGTTTCCATGATATACATAAACTAACATGAATGTAAAATCAGGCTAAAAAAGTTTCAATTCTCATGTAATGGGTTCTAAGTAAATAGATTTATCAATAAGATGTTAAACCCTACACATACATCAAGAAACACATTATATATTTCATATTAAAAAGATATAGATGCCCATATTTCTCATCTTTTACTCAACCAATAATTCCCCCTCAATATAAATGATTAATAAAATTAAGAATGAGGGATGAAGGTGTGATTAGAATACCTCATATTATAATCTTATAAAGCTATTTAGAAGTTCCACATTCATTTTGTAGTGAATATTTTACAGATTTATCTCAAAAATGATACCCATAAAGGGTTTCATCCATACACTTCAATTAATTTCATTTCAATAAAAAAAACATGGATATATTGGGGAATAAGGAGGGACTTTTTCATTAGGTGTAACATTTAGCATGTGAACTTCCTCTAAACAAGGAAAATTGTTTTCATCCAACCTCAGAATGGGAGGATTTCTTTAGACTCTTCATTTTGTTTTGAGTTTAATTTATTTGACTATATTATTTATTACATTATTCTTTTTTTATGAATAAAATTTTCCACCTTAGTTTCTGAAATAAATTTATTTCCTTTATATTTATAAATTTTTTCATCATCCTCAAATTGATTAGCCAATTTCAGTGTGTTTTTCCAAACAACTAGTAATGTTTTCCTAACATTCTATGTCTTCTCAAAATCTTCACATGAATTTACATTGTTTTATGTTTAATATTATTCCCATTATTACAATAGATAATATCTCATGAAAGTATTTTAATTAGCTTCTCATCTTTGTTACCCTTCTTATTATCCAAAAAAAACTTTTTTTAAGCCTTAATATATGTTTTGTCTTGACATATTGGATGTATTTCTGGTCACAACATTATTTATCAAAGAAAATGATATCATATATTCAACATGAATACCCCTTGATTCATAATTTTTTATTGGAAATGAAATATTATACCATCAATAGTAGGATTTGTGACCATACCTTTCACAACACTAAAAAACCTATGAACTAAGATCTTTCACCTTGATGTGCATTATATCTAAAAACTTTTTGTCTTTGTACTTCTTCAAACTAAGCCTTATTTTACCTAATTTTTAGTTATTTTATTGAAATATTTATTTCTAAATTTAATGTAGGAGAGGATCTCTTGTTTTTCTTCTTGGTAATAGTTTTTTCCTAGTTTTCTTATTTTGTTCACATCTCAAGGATGACTTTTCACTTTTATTTTCTTCTGGATATCTCTGCTCTAGTATATGTCGTCTATTTTATTTAAAATTGGACCTCCTAATGTATTAATTCTAGTTATTTCATGAATTTTCATGTTATTCTAACATTTCAATGCATTGTTCCTAAACATTCGGCAACACAAACAATAGTATATAATCTTTCTTCTCATTTTTTATGGTGTAGTGCATTTAGATTTTATAAGTTGTGAAGCTTATTAGTTTGAGTGGAACCACCACTATTTGGAAAACTTATTGGGGAAAAAATATTTATGTTTATTTTCACATACAACCTATATGTGGTAGGTTTATCAGTAGTTTTCACCTTACATAATTTCCCCAATTTTTGATTAATTTTTTTTACAGAACATGAAGCAACATTAGTAACCAAGATAGTTTCTAGGTTATATGATACCTTATTATTGGAGGATGATTCAATTTTATTGGATGAATATCTCATAATTATTTTGGAATCATGATCCTAAATTCAAACATGAGTGGTAACATATCTTCTTTCAGTTATTTTGGATGTTTCATCTTGTAGTGAATCCTAATTTTTTAATGTCACACGTAGCTCTAAACACTTAATTTTGAGGTAGTTATTATAATCCTCAATGTGTATCATCTTGGATTATTATTCCTATTTCATCTTCTTAATTTGATATTCAATCATGCTTCTAGATTCTTTCAAATAATATTAAAGCTTCTCAAACCTGTTAGTGTTTTCTTTCAGTAGAGAAAATTTGAAAACCATGGATACTTTGTGAAATTTTTCAAATTCCTGAAATTTTTTTTTACAAAAAATAAAACCTCAAAAAAAGTATTTGTGGTGATTCTTGAAAAAAAACATACAAATAAAACCTAAACAAATCAATATCAAAAATACTTCCTTACAATTATTCAATAGATTCATCATATCTTTCATTTAAAATAAAAAATGTTTCTCCTTTATTATTTCATATATTTTGTGAGAGTGTTGGATAAGTTAACCCTTTTAGAGAATGCCTCGTATAAAGAATCGGCTTCTCCATCCATCAGTAATTTTTCATTCAGAAGACCCTTTATTCCTACGACAATATGTTTTACCACTTATTTGGAAATTTTCTTCATATGTTATTTGAATTCAAAATAAATATCACTAATTGATCCATAATAATCACATATTGATAATTCTTCATCAGAAGAATCATAATAAAGAGAATAATTACATGAAGTGGCACTTTGATTACCCAGTTTCTCTTATTTGATATAAGATTATTCTTTAGATTTATTGTATTTATTTTATTTTTATTATTATGATTCCTACTAGAAATATCTAGATTCATATATTCTATAGTAACATAATTTTTCTCTATATGAGGTTGCTCACTCATTTACATAAATATTCACTTCATTAATACTTGCTAATATATTTATAGGGAACCTCACTATGATACCACTTTTAGATCCCTATGAAAAATTTACCACTAAGAGGTGAGGGGTGAGTTAGTGTTTTCTTTTTATGAATTCATTTTATTTTTAATTAAACCTCTCTAACTTTTTAAAGTTCTTGATCCACTCAATATTATCTCTCAATATTACCTCTGGTGCAGTTGTAAAAGTAGAGAGAGAAACACACATGATTGACAAGGTTTTATATAATTCCTACTCCATGATGTAATTGGTTATTCCCCATGGTTAAAGATTCTTCACAATCAAAAAAGTGATTTAAATTATCTCAACTCCTTCTGAGACACTTCTTATGCTCTGGATCCAATAAAGAGACTCTTTTTTATTGCATCTCTAACCAAAATACTTATTACTTTGGATCCAATCAAGAGACTCCTTTTTCTCCTAGATCCAATAAGAATACTTCACCTACTACCAAAGAAAACATGAATAATTTACCATTGATAAAGGATTGATCCAATACATTATGATATCTTGATCATCCAACATGATCTTGTAGAATATTACTTTCTCATATACATGTTCAAGTACCTTCAAAATCCACTAGTTGGGTCTATTGGTCTTGTTCAATTATATGATCACCTGTAATGAACAGTTTCCTCAATAAACAAATTCTCACACTATAATTATTTATTTTGATGATGAATATCAAGCCTCACTATGATTTTTTCAAAGGGTAGACAAAATTTATTCAATATTTTTTTCAAGATAGAACTTTCACAACTCTAAACACTTATAGAAATTATCAACTAGATAAGATCATGTTCACTTCATGCAAGGATATTTCACAGACTTCTAATATAAAACCCGAGCACATATAATGTTACCTGGGTAATTATTTCATGTTTTATTTATCATTTATTATACTTTGGTATATCTCAAGTGTTTCTTCATGTGTGCATGTGATTATGCACTATATTCATTTCACAAGGTTTTTTTTGTAAACTATTTCTTATTTCATGAAAATCCTTCATGAAAATAGTATGTATGAGGATAAAACAATTATTATGTGGGAATGTTTTTCTTTAAGAGACACGGTGAAGTTGTTCATTTTCTCACAACCTCAACATGTTTTAAAAAACCAGAGAGGTTATGCATATGAGTATGAAAAAATATTGAATGGTTTTTCTAAACTAGTTATTCATGACACCCCTGAGTGTTTGATTCAGAAACCAAGAAGCTAATAGATTCTATTCTCCTTTATGTAAAAAAATTTTTACAAAAAATATTGATAAAACAGTGTTTATGGTTATTTTTATTTCTATAAATTGGAGCCTCTCAATATATATAGAAATAGAACTTGGACTTGGGTCTTCACTATTTATAGTCAGATTCAACATTCTCTTCCCCTGATAATAATTCCAAATCGATGATAGATTAACACACCTTCGAAAAGAGTCATGTTAGGGATGATACTAATATCACTAAAGGTTTCAGTAATCTCAAACATTTGTTAAAAATAATTGCATATTTTCTTATGTGAGTTCTCATTGGTTCTCACGTGCATACAATAATATTCTAATGCTCCATATTTTAAAAGATCAAATGAATCCATGAATTATTGAATTCTCAAACTTCCTATTCCAAATCCATATTACATTCAATATTATAAACTTCTTCCTACTATTGATTTCATAAAAATCATAGAAGGAATTAATATAGATCCATCATATCCTTATCTTGGCCTCATAAATATCATGATAATATCATGCTTGATCAACACAGTTCCAGATATCTTCTCTGGTGTCATGGAATACTAGAACAAGGCTTAAAGGAAGAAGACACTTGTTGGCTACATCAAACGGTTGAGATTTCCTTGATCGAACGATGCATGTTATGTTCTTATTTTTAATGTAGGTGTAACAATGTTTTGATTATCAATCGGCCCACATAAAAAATATGGTATATTTAGGAGATTTCTTATATTAAAATTGGTGTGGATACCAGTTTGAGCTTGTCATGGGGTATCAACACTATCATACACATTTCACCCATTCCTACAGGGCTACACCACACATTCACTATCCAACCATAACCTTCGTACCATTCTCTCTATGGGACTATAAATGGTCCACCTACACCTTCACTGTTATGCAGGTCTACGAACTATCTCCCATGCACAGTTGATGTTACTCCTCCAGAAATGTGGGGTTAATATGGATCCTTCCTCGGTTGATTGTCCATAATTTTGTTAAATTCCACCAAATAATTGCATAGTAATTCAATCATAATGCCTTAAATCAAATGGCATGTTCATCATGAAAATATAACATTTTTCATCGCCTTATTCACATCCTCATAAAATAAAAGCTGATTTGTGGACTTATTCCAATTAGTTTTATTCTCCAAACATTTTATTAATCAATGTGTGCTCCATAACACATGTATTTTTCATTAAAATGTTAGTTCAACAATCATCACATCTACTAAGATAATTTCTCAAGCATAAAATACAACTTAATTAATTTATTTCAAAAAAATTCTCAAAGAATCAATACTTTATCCAAAAACTCACTGAAAACATATTGACACTTCAATAACAACAAATGAAACACTAGGTCCAACACTTTTTCTTGAGGGAAACACTAGATATGTTCTTCGTTTGGAGAATTCCCTTAGGATGAGACATTATAGACAATACAAATTATTAATTATATGTATTTTTTCAAAATGATATAATAATGTATATATAGAGTTAGTTTTTAACAATGTTAATAAAAAAAGTCCTCAATAAAATATTAAACCCATAATATATCCCATGCCATATAATAATGATAATATTATTATTATGAGGCATGTGAGGTTTTATGAATTGTTAAATGTAATATAATTATTTATTTATTTATTTATTTAATGATATATAATAATTATACAATTCTTATCATTGGGTCCTTTTGGCCTAAATATACTCCTCAGAATTTATTGAACCTTTTGAAAAATAAATAAATAAAATGATTTAATAAATAAATATTATTTCAAAATATTGAGAATAAAAAATTATTTTATATTCATGTAACTAAATAAATTTATTCACTATATTGTGAATAATTCATAATTTTTTATTACCTTAAAAATGATAATGAGAGATAATAAATATTTCATTTAACGGGCTTGTGAATATATATTTATTTAATTTTCAAGTGACACAAATATTGGGTAAATAAATATTTTTGATAAAAAAAATCTTAAATAAATACTAAACCTCATTATGTAGAATAATATTTCTTACAAATTATAATTCAAAATTAAATGTATCTATGATCAAATATACACTTTGTGTATAACCTATAGGCCTCTTTATGAGTGGTAAAAGGTGAGTTTTCCTAAAGTAAAAGATTACTATCAAGAAACAGTTCAAGGCTCCAGTAATGAAACAATTTGTATCTCAAATACATCAACCACGTATGGAAACTCACTATGTAATATAATCAATTTTTCATGATATCTCTAATCAAGTAGGTTGTATTACTTTTTTTATCAACTTATGTGCTCAATTACTCTTTCATTGATTATCTAAAATGAAATCCTAAAACATTATAGATGTGGAATTAATTAGATAGGTACATTTCATTAAAATGTACCTAGATGTAAAATTAAATTAATGAATTAAATGAAAAAATATTTTGTAAAATTATTCATTATTTCATATCATAAGTGACACACCTAGTGTATTATACGTCATTGTATGTATAAGTTGTAAATGTTTTTTTCCAATACATCAATTTAAATGACTCATGAGATGAATTAATAATAATATCAATGTCTAAGGATCATTTAACAAGTTCTCATATTGGAATATATAATGAAACAAAATCATGAATAATTCCTAAATGTGAATATTTCCACATAATATCCTATCTTGGATATTACAAATTTATTACTACATGAGATGTTGTTTCATCCACTTAAATATACTAGAACCTAATATTAAAAATACCATGTGTCACTTCATAGATTTTTATCCTAAACATAGGTCTAATTTTTATAAATCTCATAATTTCACTTCATGGTTCTTATCATAACAAGGAAATACTATAACCTTTTCAATGTGATAGATTATCAGTAATATAAAAACATTAATATAACATAGAATAATTGATCATAGTGTTATAAGAAACACAATTAATATTCAAATCTTAGATTTTATTCAGGTAATATAATGTATAATATAGTTGATTATAGGGAAAAAACTCTAACAAGTAGTACAATGGGATAATAAACACACAGAAAATAAAATATCTGGAATAGGAAACTTTATATAAAATTGGTCTCCTAGAATTATCATGCCCATGAAAAATACTATAAAAAACAAAAAAAAAGTAACAAAATCAATATTTTATAAATGAATAATGTAGAACCATGAGAGGAGTTGATGTGAATAATTAATGATGGAAAATGGAGTTATTTATAGAAAGTTGAAAACCAATATGACTATTGGAATAGTAAAACTGATAATTAAGAATAATAATTTAACCATTTGAATAGTAACCTAACCGATTAGAAAAGCAAAAATAATATTTTTGTATCATATAAAATAAAAATATATGGGATTTATATCATAATAAATTTAAATCAAATGTATTAAACACGATAAAATAAATATTTTATACAAATAAAGAATAACTATATTTTTAGGAAAATATATATTTTTAATTCTTATTAGAATAATTTTTTTTATGATAAATCATAAAATTATAAATAAAATTTCATTTTCAAAAAAATGGTTTTAAACAAAATATTTATTTTTAAAATATATAATATAATTTTATGAAATCATAATTTATTTTTATATGAATCATAAATTTGATCATATCCTAAAAAATTAATATTTTTTAGCATGTGATGATTTTATTTAAAAATTAAATTGATCATATTTATAAAATTATTTTTATAAAATGGTTTAAATTTGTTAAATTAGAACATCTAAATTTATTAAGGGGTTTTTTTAGTAAATAATAAAATGTAGAGGTGATTAATAAAATACTATATAATTACCACAATTTATAATTGAGTATAGGGAAAAATTAGGGTTTGTAGACGTTATATAAATATTTATTGACCCCTTTACCCTTTAATCACTTTCCCTTTTCTCTTGAATAGTTTTTTTCATCACTTTTGGATGATATAATATTTCATTCTCAAACACCACTCCCCTCCCATTATAAATACCACCCTTTACCACCCCATTTATACTCACACCATAAGACTCTTAGTTTAACCAAAATCTATGAGAATACCTTCTGAGAACTCTAAATAACATACTTTGTTTTTTCTAATCAAAATACCACTTTTAAATGAAAATTCCTATTAGAAATGTAGTCATACACAAGAGTATTGTAAAAACTCATAATTAGCCTTTTTCATTTCTAACTGTCTTCTTCTATATCCTCCAAATATATTCCATGAATCATGATATAATGTCATAAGTATCATAAATATATTAAAATGTTCTTATATTTATGTAATAATTATCACCCACCTTCCTATAATTTATTCTAAAATGATCACATCACCCATCTTATGGTCAGTTCGCCACCTATATAGACAATGTATTTCATTTTTCATCCCCACCATTATGGATGATTATAATAATAATAAATTTATGGTTAAATATGGAAATCATAAGTTTATTATAATTTATTTAATATTCTATGATGGATTAATAAATATAAATATTAAATTAAATTGGTTAAGTTCAACATGGTCATAATTTTTTTTAAATGAACTAACCATTAAATGATAAAATTTATAATCAATGAATCATTATAATTTTAATGATTATTTGATATTTAATTTATTTTTTTCAGAATACATAAAATAAATTTCATTAAACTTTGGGAGTTATCGAACCATTTCATAATAACTTCAGTCATCATCAATAAATCAATGTGACCTTAGAATCATGAAACAAACGTCATATGGATGATGAACATGAACACGATTCCCTAATAAAATGATTATGAATGAATGAATATGAATTATAATAAATAAAACATACATGAAAATTATTCTTAAGGAATTATTTAATAAATTTAATTTTATTATTCGAAAGGTTAGACACATTTACAAAGAGATTTGGGACTCAAGGTAAGAGAACTTTTAAACCACCCACTTTTCACTTGGATTATATATTCTCTCTCTACCTTAATTTATCCCTCTCATATTCCCAAGTATTTATTTTATATTATTTATATATCTCTTTTAAATATATTCCTATTTTATTTCCCTTTATCTGATGGGGTTATATATATTTTTAAGTTACCTTATTAAGATTCTCTCTAAAGAAAATCCTATTAAATGGAACTTCCCAATTCATGATTCCTTTTCATTTCTCAACAAATTAAATTTTTTCACCATCAATTATTCATATAAATAATTTCTATTTTATAGAAAATAAATATGTTTCTTCTAATTTTTTTGGGAAAAAACATGTGTTATCCTTTTTTAAAATTTATTTACTTATATATTAAAGCATCATTTTAGATGTTCATTTCTATAATTACTTATCTACTAATTTCTTATGATTTTTTATTTATATAAAATCTATATTCATGAAAAAAAATTAAAAAAATTATGAAATTTCAAAATTCGTAAATAAATTATTTTATTATAATACCTTGTGATATATCATCTAATTACACTTTCATACATGATCATGCTACCCATTTTGTTCCCTTGGGTATTCCTTATGCATATGACATATGTATGATTTCCTTACATGGAACACAGTATCATGAGATAACCCAAATGTGTTCCTGGAATTATACATCCCCCAAATGTGTTGGGGAATGTTTTCATCTCAAGAGACCATGTATGGTGCGTGAGTAATTTTTCTTGCACAATATATTATTTTGTCTCTCCTCTGATCCCTAAATTACACTAATTATGTCTTGTTTTATGTTTTTATCACATTATTATAGTTTTATAATCTTATGATATCTTTTTCTTTATACCATTGTTACTAATAATTATATATTATCATTTTCCTTTTTGATATCTTTTTTTCTTATAGAATCATATGTTGTGCATCATTTTCATGTTTATCCACTAATTGGGACCTATATCTAAATATTTTCCTTTATGTATATCCCCAAGGTATCCTTTGTAGTAATATAAGTTCAATACAATATGAGATAACATTTTTTAGATTTAAATAATGGTGATGTATTCATTTATAAATTTTATGTTCTCTATATCTAATCTTTTAAAGAGACTATACACTTATATTTATATGTTTTTTAATGTATTTTAGGTTAAAAATCATGTAATAATATATGTATGAGACTATAGTTTCATTACATTATGTAAGAAAACTATTAAATGTTTTTTAAACAAAAATCCAAATGGAAATAATACTAATAAAATAATCACAATAACATTAATATTAAAATGGGTTATCATAATTATAAGTCAACTATCATCCATAAAGTAGAAAATCATCTATCATGGTAACACCTAAAATCTTAGAGGAAATCTAAGATAGTATAGTAATGAATATGAAAAATGGTAACCTAATGTGATTCACTTCATGAAAATAAGTTTTATAATATCTAGCCTGAATGAGAAGAAAATCCCCTAAGCTCATCATAATCCTAACCTGAGGTGACTAGTTAGAGTGTAATCATGGACTAATATAATACTCATACCCATATGTGTAACTTAGAAACCTATGTTTTCCAATGAAATAGAATACATATGAGTAAGTAATATTTGATATATAGTAACATATAATAAATAATAATAATAATATACCCTCACCTCTAAACACACTTCATAGAAGCATCCCCTTTTTCTGTTAAGCATTGCAACATAAAACCCATATATCCCAACTGGGAAAATTTCACCCAAATTACACAAAATAATTATCACATTAACTTTTCATATAGAATTCATAAGGTGTGCACTCCGGTGGTATATTTATATCTAGAAATTATTTTTTAATTAAGTGTCAACTAGGGATTTGGAACATCGTTATGGAAACAGGATATAAAATCTTCTTTGAAATCCACATAAAAGAAACATCATCAATGATTCATAAACAATAAAACATTAAAAAATATAATATTTTTATATCCAAACACCCCTTACTTTAATTGAAATTATTTAACAGTTCCACTAATACATTTTTAAAAATATGTGTCTGCATAATTTTTTGAAAATAAATTTTTTCATATGAATATGAGGAAATTATTTTTATTAAATAAAATTGACGGAGAGGGAAAAAGAATCCATTATAAATGGATAAATGGATATAATTTGTATAGTCTTAATAATATTGAAACATTCCTTAGAAATAATAAAGAATTACTAACTTAATTTTAAATATTTTTGTATACAAAAATGACCCTTATACTTAGATAGAATCTCTCATTGAATTTTGACATATAATATGAGCTCAAATAGAATAAATCATTAAATTTGAGGAAAATCATAAAATAAGGAATAAAAATTCAGTTCAGGTTATATACCATGAAACTAATTGGGAAACTAAGAGATAATAAAATTGTAATTATAAATTTGACAGAAGATATCATCATATGGTACTCAAATCAGATAAGAAATAAATGAATCACTTTACTCAAAAGAGAAAAGGTTAAGGGGGTGAAGGGGAAGATGTGTGTCACTAGAATAAATGAGTAACACTAATTATTATCCCTTAATATTAAAATTATTTTTTATATTGATTTTATTTTAAAACTATCAAGGTCATGGACCATGGTGTGATAATACAAGTCATGGTGTTATGACCCTTTTAGGAATTCTCTATGTAGTGGCCTACCTAGTCATGGTGTAACTCGACTCTCTTAGGAAAAACTAATGATCCAAACCCTATTAAATCATATCATATCCTTCCTACTTCATATTATAAATCACCTACCTTTCCTATCCTCAAGGAATAGCCTTATCCCATGACACCACCATCATGGTGTGACGCACACACATCAAGGAATTATTGTCTACACTAATTAGAATTTAAAAAAAAAACAAGACATAAGAATTTTCACAGGGGTAGGTAGGATATGTAATAAATTATAGATAAAATTTAAAATTCAACACCCTAATATATATCCCTTTAACACATCATAACAATCACATGTAATTGTTCCAATAATTATTGAAACTACTAACTATGATGTGATTTTCCTTCTTACTATATTTTTTACAAACATTGGGACTCTCATGTATAATATTTCCCATACATAAGAGTAACTCAAATACTCCAACATTTGAGACTTTTCAAATTTTTGTTATCCCAAACACTCATCATGTCATGATTCCCCTGTCCATAGTGTGGAATCTTCCTAGAGATTCATATACTCACAAAGGAAAGAACCTCACACATGGTGAGGACTTGAGTTACCATTTTCAAAGTGTTACCTCAATTTAACTCCTACAGAAAATTAAATGTTCACTATAGATATGAAATATATTATTTTTCATATATAAGTAATTTACTTTTTTAGAAAACCCATATTTAATATATTTCTAAAAAAAGTATGAAACAACTTTACACTCCCTAAAAAACACAAATTTATAGAAATAATTATGTTTTATTTTTCACCAATGTGTTTTTATGGTTAAAATTAAATGTGATATTGATTAAAGTATGGAGTTTCTACCATTGAATTATCCTTAAGAATTATTCATAATTTAGAAAGGATCTTTATACTTAAATAGGTGCATCTTTAAATAAAGGAACATTAATTGTGATTATTGTTGAACATATCATAATGTCCAAGACATGCACAATAGATGTTTGGAGTTGGAAAAATGTTTATAAAATTCTTGAGGTATTAAAGATATTTAATTAAAATCCATGAAAAATAAATGTTTTCTAAAGAGTTATTGAAAAATTAAATAAATGAGTTTTTTATGAGGAATATTGAAATAAAGATGAATTTGACATTGATCTTGAGGTTTTATTTCTATGATTTTCCTTTACATAGATTTTACTAATTATTGGAGTGGGACTTAGCCAAAAATTAGTTATCCCATATACAATCAAGGACCCACCTCAACCACAAAAGTGGGGCCAAGGTCTAACCATATGGGTGGAAGTTCAACATGGGAATTCATGGGAATCTGGAGGCTTTAAAAAAGGCGGGAAGGCATATTGTGTTCACAACACACACATGAGTGTGTGACATAATCATGTGGGAAACATGCTAGAAGATGGGGTTCCATCGTGGGTCAGTGTAAGAGGAAGCTGATATTGGACCTTTTTACTCACATCTACCATGTTATGGATCTCGAATTGCTTATATATTAGTTCTCCGATGATGGATTCTTCAATAAAACTCTCAGTCTAAGTGTCCACTGTAGATCCATTTAAAAACCTATATAAATAATGATGGCCCTATGATCCATTTTATATAGGTCTTTTTATTGATACTAGTATAGTCTTCAGCCTTTATCCTTTGAAGTAATTATTTTCAAGTCGGGTTTTTCTTCCTTAGCATTTCCATACCACAAAGTCGACAAGCATGATTGAAGAATAACTCCAAATAGAATGTAATATGTTATGAATAATTGAGATATTCTTAGGAAGTGTTGATGGTGATTTTTTTCATGTATGATTTACAAAAATTTCATTGCATGGGAATATTTAGTTTTTATAGATAAAGAAGGTAATTTTTTGATCATTTTAAGTAGTAGATTATATCAGTGGCATACATTTACAAATACCTGAAAAACTCACCACTATAGTCATAAGCTTAATGTTCATAGAGATTGAGATCGTAGAATCCTAAAAAAATACTCTAGGGAGATCTGTATTAATGAGAGGTTTCCATTTGATGATCATTCTGATATTTTCTAGGCCTTCATGATCACATAAAGAATTAATAGATTATAAAAAACTCTATTTTTTATACTTTTATTTGAAGTAGTTTTGTAAAGAAATAGAGAAATTTTTTCATGAGATTCAAAGAATCTTCAATCACACTTCTCACATAAACTTATGAAAATAAATAAAAGGGTATCACATTCTAAGTTGATACATGATAAACACTAAGACAATATCAGGAATAGAGTGAGTTATGTGAAAAAGTAGACATCTCATGTAATACATTTGAGTGAAGGAATGTGAAATTGTGTTATGTGATGCACATGCATGCTATATGGATGCATGAATGAAATAAAGAGAGACATTGATATCTTGAAAATATTGTATTCTTATTTATGTGAATTGATGAAGTTATAAGGAAATCACTTGTGTTAGATATACTTACACAAAGAAAAAGTGAAGGATTGAGAATTTTTTGAAGAATCATTTGATTAATATGCACAATGAATAATTATATTCAATAATAAATTGATTTTAATCAGAAATAGTGAGGTTATCCTATTTGAGATGTGAAATTTGTTAAAATATATAATTCCATGAATGAAAAATAAATTAAATGAATGGGATATGAGTTATGTAGTTCAAAATTACCATAACCTACAGTGCATTTGTGAGTAGACCAAATTGTGTAGTCATTTGTCAAGATAATATCAAAGAAAACATATTATATTATTTCTAGAAAGTGACACGAGACATTTAGTGTACTAAAAATATCATTGATATATTAGAAGGTGAAAAGTTCAGATTATTGAATGTGATAAAGACCATTATTTATTATAAAGAAGATTTGACTATGTGGACTTGAAAATGAACAAGTTTAACATAAACACTACATCTGTAGGCCGAAGTTGTTGAAGACCTATTTATAGGGGTTAGGAAGACCATTAAAGAACTTATGGGACTCCATTAAAATAATTAGATCTATTTGGGATATAGATTAACTGATGGGATACTAGTATAAAGATCTCATTGGGAGGTAACCCACTGTATTAATTAATTATTGGGAAATACCAGTGTTTTTTCAATCCAAAATTTCAGGACATTTCCTATATTTGTAATCAATTTTCCTTACTAGTGGAGAATCTATCTCTTAGATCACACCAAAGACAACAAGGATGTTTTCACCCATCTTGGGGGATAACCTTGTAAAAATACCATTCATTATTCCCAATTTTCTTTCTATATTAAATGTGGTGTGATTGTGCTTATTAAAGTGGAATATGTTTTCACCCTAATAGTTGTATAAGTTAGAATTAAAAAGGGGGTAAAAAGTAAAATAAAATAAAATTGGTAAAACATGTGTACATTGATTCACATACCCTATTAGTGTACTAAAATGATTAATTAGGCACTTAAATTGGTATCAAAGGGAAGTTTCCACTCCGGAATGGATATATATTACTGTCCTAGTAGATTTTATCATAAATATATAAATTAAAAATATAAATTTTAAGAAGTATCATAGTATCCTCAGATGTAAAATTTAGTTTCCATCTTCGTCTGTTGTAATAAAGATGTTTCTACAAAAACCATGAAGAATGAATAGAATAAAGAGGAAAGGAAGCTAATAAATAGTTCAAAGAGGAATTAGGATACACCATAAATTGAATGTTGTTAGAGTTATAGTCTATTAGTAGTACCTATTAAATCAATTTTTAATAATCCTTTTGATGATTTCGATTCATGTAGTGATGAATATGTGTTTTTTGAATTGCCCAATGATTTTTATTCATACTTCAAATATTATTTTATGAAATTTACTATTGAGGTTTTCACTTATATATTCACATTTATCAATTGATTATATGATTAAAAATCAAATCTTAAAGATAAATCTTGAGATATTGAGAACACCTTGTAAAATAAGGTTCAAATATGAAAACATTTCACCCACCATTTTAAATCCAAAGATGAAATTGTATTACTCTCCAATGAACATATCTCTCAAGTTGAATAATATTTTCAAAGAAATTTTTTTTATAATGTAGCTATTAAAATTATCCTTACCGAGATGATCCATAAATATGAAGAATATGAAAAGCTACTATAAATATCAATATTTATAAATTATATTAAGAATCAAAAGAATAGTCTACAAAAATTTTCAATATAGGATTCGGTTTGGTTGAATATAAATTATAATGGGATGTTTTGAAAAATGATTTGATTGATAATGTTTTTATAGAAGTTATGCATATATTGGAGAAACTACATAAGACCTCTATGAATGTTAAAGAAACATAGTTAGAGGTTAAATAAATGATAATTAAAGATTTTAATAATTCTATTTAAGAGGAAAAAATGCATGTATATCATATTAAAAAATTAAAAAACTAGTAGGAAGAATAATTAAAATCATTTTAATATGATAATATTAGTATCTACATGAAATGTCTTTAATTGGAAGTAAAATGGAAAAATCAATAATTGAAACAATAAGATACTTCCCAATCATATAATAATAGAAATGTGAAACCCCTAGTTTTAGGAACTTGATTATTTCTTATTTGTTTTGAGACTATAAAATTATTGAGTTTTGTTTTAATAAGTTCAAGGTAGTTTCGACATGTTTTTTATGTGTTTTTGGAGGTTCATGATTTGTGTATAGTTATTATATACCTTGAACCACCTCCATGAAACCATGTCATGTTTTTAGGGGTCACTGGGCAGGTGCATAGTTGGAACATGGTTTAAAAACCCCATGTGAGTTCCCAGTGGAAACCATGTGAAAGGTAATATAGGGGAAAAGCATGGTTGGGGAATGGTTTGTAAAACCTTTCTAGCTAACCATGTGATTTGTGGCTTAATATAGTATCATCACATGGTTAGTGCACAGTTTTTCAAACCATACTAGCTAACCATGTGTTTCTCATCTAATTATTAGAAAATTAGTTTTAAATAAGGATTAATCCCCCAAAACCATCATTTTACACCAGATATCCTAGGTTATATGACTCCCCTTCCTCCTAAGGCTCATATTGACATTCCCTTCGATCCAGAGTCATAATTTGTTGAATCAAAGTGCTTTGGAGATCTCAATTCCTTGGAAAGTCATTTTTCTTCCATGTTATTCTTATATATACTCTTCTTTTATCTCATGGGACCATATATATAGTATTTTATAAATATATATATATTCTATTATGGGAATATTGATGATATATTAGTACCATTATTTTTTTTCTCCATTCGTGGAAAGATAGGTGTCTTCTCTCTCATCTCTACTATTTTAGAACTTGAAGAATTGGTTTTGAATAAATGTTTTCCTTGATATTGTTGTGAAAAAATTATGATATTCTTAAAGGAAACCACCTTTTTAGTTATGAATTTGGAATTTTGTGAAATTGGTTGTCTTTCAGAAAACTCTATTCATTTATAATTTTAAAATGGGAGTTTTAAAATTATTGTATTATTTTGATGCATGGAAGTTTTCTAATGAAATTTCTTCAATAAATAATTGGATTTATATGAAATGGAATTTGGAATTGGATTTGGAATACATGGATGGTGTGAGTTCATCTGTGGCTGTAACCCTGAGGAAGGGGACTGTGCCATTGTTGAACTTAGATATTGGTCACCTTAGGACAACTTAGTGGACCAATGAGAGATCACTCATGAGTATGGAAATGTCACTTGGAATAAATGGGTGTGTGTGTGTGTTTGTAGAGAAAATTTAATGGGGATTTCAAATGATGTGAAATGGTTTTAGAACTTTTTTATTATTTTCCATGGAAAATTATTTATTAATTTCATATAAAATTAAATAACTACTTATAAACATTTTTATATTAAATATTTTGACATGTTTTATCCTAGTGGTGTGAGTTGAGAATTATTTGCATAAAACCTACTGATTTTATACTCACCCCCTACTTTGGAACTTCGATGTGTTTACAAATTTCATCTATTGGGATACAATGAAGTGTAAGTTATCTTACATTTCAAGTGATTCTTCATGATACCTTAGATATGGAAGGTAAAGTTGGATATTAGAGATAGTTCTACATTTACTTGTGAGGATACCATATTGGTGTCTTTGGGTCTTGTTATCTTTATTTTCTTATAATTTTTTTTCTTTAATTATATTATCACTCTGATATGGTTGTATTATTTATTTACTCTTGGGTTATATTTTTTTATTTTCATGTCATATATTAGTTTTTATGTTTATGTTGTGTGTTGTCATATTGTTTTTTTATAGGGTAAATCATCCCCCAAATTTTCCTTGAGGCCTTGGATTTTTTTTCCATCATTTAGTGTCTTGGGGATGTCTCCTAAGGCCAGTAACACCTCTTTCGCTTATCAAGCCAATGAGTAGGTGCAGGATGTTACAAATGATATCTACCTAAGTCAGTACCTCTATTTTATTTTAGGATAGTAGCAAGGAGATAAAAATTTTGGATCTCGAAATGTATTTCTTAAAATATGTAGTTAACCTTTTTTATGAATTTCAAGTTACCATGACGTTCTGGTAAAAAAATAGTTTTGAAAATTCTAGGTGATTTTTCATCTCATTATCATGGGTTTATCCAATAAGTATTTCATATCATTCATTGGTAGTAAGACTTCCCACTATAATGACATTGATCCTATTTGGTTTTATGATTTATGAAAGAGGTTTAAAATTATTACAATGGTGGGATTTTGAAAGGAATGGTTGTGGTATTTGTTGATGTTGTGGTTTGAAATTTCTAATCCTTCAATTTCTAATGAGTGAGACTAAATGGAGTTTCTTTTTTTATAGAAAATGGAACTAATTAGACATATTAGGAATGAACAAGAAGAGGTAGCAAAAAATGTGGATTCACCCAAGCCACAGGTGAACCAAAAACTCATCCAGAGCATCATTCATGATTTTCAATCCATTGATAGAGGTAAGAAGAAAGATGAAACTAGAAAATTGGATAACTACATATAGTTTTAGAGACAAAATCCACCCATATTTAAGGGGGACTCAGATTCTGAAAAAGTGGAAGCCTGGATGAATAGGATGAATCAAATATTTGATTTACATAGAACACCAACTAAGCTGAATATCATGTTGGAAATGTATATGCTCGAGTATTTTTCCTGAAAATGGTTGGATTTAGGTTTTCATGCTAAATTTTACCAAGGAGTTACATTAGATGAATTCCAATAATTGTTTGATAATAAATTTTATCCTCACCCATTTTGGATCTCTATGACATTAGATTTCTTTATCTTAAAGAAAGAGAATCTCTTGGTGAAATAATATGAACTTATATAACTTTTCACTAGAAGTATCCATGAGTGTGTCCTTGAAATAATGAAATTTTTATTCTAAGATATGATCAGAAATTAAATCATAGTTTTATTCCCTTTGTATTACATACTATACAATGATGGTAAATATATTTAATATGATAGAAAGGGATATATCTATAAATAAGGTTTGTGGGAGTATGTTTATCCCCATAGGAATAAGTGATAACTCCAATGATGGGAATAAGATGAAGATGGTCACCTACTTCCAAAGTGGTGGTATATCTCAGAATCAGACCATGAGACTAGTTAACACCCCTCCTTAATCTAGAAGTATTTAGGGATTTTTACAATGTGGTTCCTTTTATCATATCAAGAAATATTATATGAAACCACCTAGATCATGCCGCACCTATAATAATATGGTACATCTCTAGTGTTATTTTCATAGTGGTCCAAATATTGGAGACAAGAATATAGTCTCTATACATCTTATGCTTCAAATGGAATATCTCGAAAGAATAACACTCCTAAGAATCGAGTGATCCTGGGTGATTCTAGGAAACCCATGATTCCTTAGGATATATAACCTCAATTGTGAAACAAATAGTAAGGGATAATGAGTAATAAATTTTATGGTGATGATGAGGTGATCATGGATGATGAATCTGGTCCTTCGATGGTGTAAGGTGTGATTCTTGTGAATTATAACCTTATATATTCCTTTTTGATATGATCATGTCACAAATTTTATTTCTTATTGTGTTGTTGATCTTATGGGTTTTCATGTTAAAATGATTATTTTTATTTTGAAACTATAAAATCCTCTTAGACAATGAGAGTGTCTGGATTTTAAGTGTGCACCTTGTTCGATGACTATCGATGTGGCTGAATTGGTATGAGACTTCATTGTTCTTGAGATAGATATATATTACCTGATTTACAGAATGGATTGGTTTATGATATCTAAATACCATATCTATTTTTTACTCTCATCAAATCAGTTTCACATTATCTGATGGTGTTAAGTATCTCTTTATGGGATATTAGGATATAAATAAAATTAGAGAAGGACATTTAGTATCAGTAATTGGTACTATCCTTTATCAGTTTTCATCATTTACCTTGGATTCTATGGATTAAATCATACATATATATTTTCCAACCATCATTGAACAATTTTGTAATGTATTTTGTAAAAATTTATTTGGGTTTCCACCTGAAATAGAAGTTAAATTTATGATCAATATCCTACCATGGATCAGTCCCATTTCACATACATCTTATAGAATGTAACCAATGTAATTGATTAGATTTAAAGTTAAATTGGAAGAATTGGAAAGAAAAGGGTTTATTTTACCAATAATGTCCATGTGGGTAGCACTAGTTATTTTTTTAAAGAAGGTGGATATAACACTTAGGATTTTTGTAGATTATCGTAAGATCCACCAGCTTATGATAAATAATTGATACATTCTTTCATGGATTGATGATCTATTTAATCAATTAATATGATCCTAATGGTTCTATAAAATTTAATTATGATTAGGATATTACCATCTATGATTTTGGAAGGAGGATATTTCTAATACTGCCTTTAGGAGAAGATATATACATTATGAGTACGTGGTGATACCCTTTGGAATAATTAATGCACCAAAAGTGTTCATATAACCAATTAATCTAATATTTCATAGGTATATTTATTCTTTTTTAGCAGTATTCATTGATGATATCCTAGTGTATTTTAGAAAAAAAATCAGACATGAGGAACACTTGGCTATAGTGTTGGGTAACTTATGGGAACATCAAATTTATGATAAGATCCCAAAGTGTGATTTTTAGATATAGGAGGTACATTTCCTTGGTCATTTCATTTCTAGAAAATGGGTTTTAATTGATCAAAAAAAAATACAAGTTGTTATCTCTTTGAAACCATCAAAGAATGTTTTTGAGATACATAATTTCCTTGGATTATCAGGATATTACCGATGCTGCGTGTGTGCTTTATCACAAGTTTCCTCGCCAATGATAGTATTCACAAGGAAATTTGTTCCTTTCCAATGGAATGGTGATTTTAAAAATTATTTCCAAGATCTAAATTTTCACCATACATTAGAAGTTATCCTTACATTACCAGATTTGGGATAAGGATATATGGTCTATTATGATTCATCAAGAACTGAATTGGGTTGTGTTATTGTACATGGATATCATGTTGTATCTTATGTCTCGTGATAATTAAGGGTGTATGAGAAAACTACCTTAATCATGATTTATAATTGGATAATGTAGTTCATGTCTTAAAGTCATGGCATCGTTATCTTTTTTGTGAGAAATTCATAATCTTTACAGATCAGAAGAGTTTGAAACACATTTTCTCACAAAGGTATTTGAATATAAGAAAACAAAGATGGATGGAATATACTTATATGTTATAATTTTAAATAATTTATACATTCGGTAAAGGGAATTAAGTGATATATTCATTAATTAGAAAATTCATATAATCAGCTAGCTAAAGAGGATTCTGATCAGTGGAAGTTGATGTTTGTTATAGCTGAAATTCACATGGATTTTACTGATCGGGGTGATGTTGCATTTTTATTTCTAGTTTATATTTTCCTAATTTTTTTAAGAAGGTTAGAGTTTCACATACATCTAATCTTGAATGTTTAACTATGAATTCAAAACATAGTGGTGGGTGACCATTGAGGGATATAAGTTGGATGGTAGTTCAGTGTTACATTTTTGAAATTGGATAATTTTATGCTTGTCTTATTAGAAACAATTCCTTTATTCCTACCACCATTCGAGGTAGGATATTAATCCTAGAATATAAAATATGTATAGATTGTTGAAAACACACTTTTTTTGGGATGTAATTAAGAGAAAAGTGCAAGATATTATTTTGAGATACCTCACCTATCTGTAGGTTAAGGAAGAACACCATTGACTAGCTGGTATGTTGTAGACCCCTGAAAACAAGTCCCCAAAATTTTCACAATGCTTCCATAAACGATTCAGGATCATAGACCTTTTCACAAGCTTCGATTTGGTAGGTCGCAGGGCCCGAATAGAGTTACGGATTAGGAGTAGTGGACATTTGAAGTTGGAATGGAAAACTGCCTCGTGAAGCCACTTCGCGGAGTCCCCCCAGCACCGTGAGCCCACCATGAAGCAAAGGAGGCGGTAAGGCTCCGCGAAGTGCTTTGATATTCGTGAAGCGCCGCGAAGACCCGCCGCGAAGAAAAGGAGGAGGGACGGCTCCGCGAAGTGCTTTGATGTTCGTGACGCGCCGCGAAGCCCCGCCACGAAGAAAAGGAGGCGGGATGGCTTCGCGAAGTGCTTTAACGTTCGCGACTCGCCGCGAAGATCTGCCGCGAAGCAAGCTTCGTCTTCGTGCTGAGCGCTCTGCTTTGTGGCACCCCTGGCTATAAATACCTAGCTCACCCCCTTCTCACGACGGACGTCCACGGCCACTTCGCCCCTTGGGAGGCCGATCTCCCAGTCCGTGGAGCTCCACAATGCGGCTCCACGAGGCCATGCTCCGCGAGCAGCTTCCTTCACGTTGCTGCTCCGCGAGTCGAGGCTCCATGAGTCTATGCTCCGCGAGCTAATGCTCCACGAGGCTGCTCTGCAAGTGCTCTGTGAGCCGCATGCTCCCCGATCCCCTTTGCTCCGTGAAGCTACTTCGCGAAGACCTATCATTCGCGAGGATCCTACCTTCGCACCCACCAGTCTATACCGAGGGGGCGCAGCCCCCACACCCCCGCTCGGGGTCAGTGCCGGGATTCTTCCTTCGCAACTGTCACAGACCGCCATGAAAAATAGAGAGTCGCACCACAAACTTTTCGGGCTTGGACGTCAGGATTTTCCATTGCGCCCTTATGCGCTACCATATTCCACCTATGGAATACCATGATTTGAGATACTCCTCCACACACCATGAAACACACTCAGTCGACATATTCCTCTTGGTTTCATTCCTATGTCATGAGTTGAGGTTCTCATCATCAATTCCCCGAGTACCATGAGTCGAACTATTCCTTAGACACCTCCTCCAAACCCAATCACCTGGTCCCTATGCCAGGTTGAACCACAAAGGGCCGCCCTTGCATAAGTCCCAACACCAACCATTTCTAGGCACCGTATGCCTAACAGTCCTATCTATATTAATTTAAACTGTAGTACTCCCTATCTAACAAATGATAGGATTCCTCTTTATCCAAGCAAGAGATGCCTTATGCTTCAAGAAAAAGATGCCATTAGTCCTATCTATATGACTTTAAACTATAGTACTCCCTATCTAACAAATGATAGGATTCCCCTTGCTCCCAGCAAGAGATGCCTTATGCTCCTAGCATGAGATGCCAAAAGTCCTACCTACATGACTCTAAACTATAGTATTCTCCCTATGTTCCAAACATAGGATGCCTCTTTCCCTATACGAGAGATGCCTTATGCTCCAAGCATGAGATTCCAACAGTCCTCTCTACATGACTATAAACTGTAGTTCACCCTATGTTCCAAACATAGGATGCCTCTTGCTCCAAATAAGATATGCCTTGTGCTCCAAGCATGAGATGCTAACAGTCCTACCCACAAGACTCTAAACTGTAGTGATATCCCTGTGTTCCAAACATAGGATGCCTCTTGCTCTTAACAAGAGATCCCTTATGCTCCAAGCATAAGACGCCTAATGCCATGATTACAGTGGCATGATTTCAACGCCCCTTGGAATTACCCCTCTTGTGCACCAGTGCACAGGTTAGGGCCTCAATTCACCAGTGATTTGGGATTCCCTCATGGCCAAACATGAGGAAGACATTACGGGCAGCTTCCTTGCGTAAGCCCCATTCACCAGTGCTGCTCCATAGCGGCGCCTGGGCATCTTCCTAGCGTAAGCCCCATTCACCAGTGCTGCTCCTTAGTGGCACCGGGGCAGCATCCTTGTGTAACCCCCATTCGCCAGTGTCACTCCATAGTGGCACCCGGGCAGCTTCCTAGCACAAGCCCCGTTCACCAGCGCCGCTCTATAGCGGCACCCGGGCAGCTTCCTAGCGTAATCCTCATCCACCATTGCCTCTCCATAGCGGCACCCAGGAAGCTTCCTCATGTAAGCCCCATCCACTGTTGTCACTCCTTAGATGCACCCAGACAGCTTCCTTGCATAATCCCCATTCACCATTTCCACTCCATAGCGGCACCCAGGCAGCTTCCTTGCATAATCCCCATCCACCGTTGTCGCTCCTTAACGGCACCCAGGCAGCTTCCTAGTATAAGCCTCATTCACCAGTGCCGCTCCATAGCAGCACCCGGGCAGCTTCCCCACGTAAGCACCATCCACTGTTGTGATCCCAATCAGGGTAAGACATTGTGATCCTATGCAATGATAATCCGTTAACATCCTTTTCCAGCGGTAAACCGTTGTGACCCAATCCAGCGGTAAGCCGTTGCGACCCCATTTAGTGGTAAGCTGTTCACATCCTTATCCAGCGGTAAGCCGTTGTGACCCAATCCAATGGTAAGCCGTTGCGACCACATTTAGCGGTAAGCCGTTCACATCCTTATCCAGTGGTAAGCCGTTATGACCCAATCCAAGGGTAAGCCATTGAAACCCCGAATCGGCAGTAAGCCGTCATCAGAAGAACTACGTGGACTTTGATTCCCTGCCATGGGGATACGTAGGAAGCCTCTTCAAGGCTCAATACCGAAGCTATCATCATCCTTTACCTCAGGCCTCCATCCTAGAGTAAGTCCCAGCACCATGGGCCACCTAACGCGTATGCCCCTCTTCGCTTCTCACGGACTCACCCTTCGTGACGTGATCATCAGGTCCTTGCTGCCTCTTGTTTCTCACACCGAGAATGACTCACGTGGGCTTAGAGTAAGCATCGACCATGGAAATTCCCCTGTCCACCATGAAGTTAAACTGTATGCCCACGTCCAGCATGACGTTAAACTGTATACCCCCATCCAGCATGACGTTAAACTGTATGCCCTCGTCCAGAATGACGTTAAACTGTATACTATCGTCCAGCATGATGTTAAACTGTATGCCCCTGTCCAGCATGACGTTAAACTGCACATCCATTTGAACTATGAGGACTTTGATCCATGTCAAGGAACGGTACATAAGAATCCTCCACGAGGTTCAAGCCCATCACCCCGACCCTCTTCGCGTCAGGTTCCACCCTCATCCAGCATGACGTTAAACTGCATTCTAGTCTGACGAAAAGTTGTTGTGTCCAACCCGAACTATGAGGACTTTGATCCATGTCAAGTCACGGTATGTAGCAAGCCTCCCTGAGGTTCAATCCCATCTCCCATCGGACCAAGGTCCTTTATTCATGTCGTTTTGCCGACACCCACCATTATTCGTGAACTATGAGGACTTTGATCCATGTCAAGGCATGGTACATAGGAAGCCTCCCAGAGGTTCAAGCCCACCACCTGTTGGTCACCCCGACCCTCTTCACATCAGTTCACCAACACCTAGGCAGCCTAGTGTGTAATCCCCACACCATCTGGACCAAGGTCCTCACTCACGTCGGTTCGCTGACACACCATTATGAACTATGAGGTCTTTGATCCATGTCAAGGCATGGTATGTAGGAAACCTTCACGAGGTTCAAGCCCATTGCCACCTGGACCCCTGTTCCTTCTTCATGTCGGCCTTCCGGCATCCAACCTGAACTATGAGGTCTTTGATCCATGTCAAGGGATGGTACGTAGGAAGCCTCACGAGGTTCAAGCCCACCACCAGTGGACCCACAGGTTCACCTCCACATCGGTTCGTTGACGAAAACCACCACCTAAACTATGAGGTCTTTGATCCATGTCAATCCATGGTACGTAGAAAGCCTCCATGAGGCTCAAGCCCATCACCCGGTCATTCCGACCCTATTCACGTCAGTCCACCCCCGTCCCGCATGACGTTTAACTGTATTCCGATTTGAACTACGAGGTGTTTGATCCATGTCAAGGCATGGTACATAGGAAGCCTTCCTGAGGATCAAGCCCACCACCATCGGACCAAGGTCCACCTTCACGTCGGTTCGCTGACGATACCCATCAGACCAAGGTCCACCTTCACGTCGGTTCACTAACGATACCCATTGGACCAAGGTCCACCCTCACGTTGGTTCGCTGACAATACCCATCAGACCAAGGTCCACCTTCACTTCGGTTCGCTGAAAAAACCCAGTGGACCCACGAGTTCACCTTCACGTCGGTCCTTCAGCGCACCATCCCAAACTATGTAGAATTTGATTCCCTGCCACAAGGATACGTAGGAAGTCTCTTTGAGGCTCAAGCCTAACTCTACCATCTCCCTTGCGATGGTCCCATTTCATTCCCCCTCCACTTCATTCAACTCTCCATCATCCATCCTGTTCTCATCTGGGCCACCACATCCCAGTGGGATCATGTCATCCACCCTCCCCGCTGCTCCTAGCAGCACCTGGGCCGCTATCCATGCGTAAGCCCCAACATGTCTTCGGGTCGTTGTCCTCTGTGTACACCCCGATTCATCACCCCTTTGAACTACGTGGGTTTTGATCCATATCCTCTACACAGGGTACGTAGGAAACCTCCAAGAGGTTCAATCCCAGCCAATGGTAATCCATGGTGTCCCCCATCTTAGGGCACATTTCCCCTGATCCGCCCTCAGTGGTGTTCAAATCAGCCATTACAGTGTGACATCTCCCCTCTAGGGAGTGCACCACCTTGGATCTGTCCCCATTGGGTGTTCTGATCCATCCATCTTCCAGTGTTCTCTCCATGGGATATACCAATCTGATCTGTCTCTATGGGACATTCTGATCACCCTCATTTTGTCTTTGTAAGACGTTAAACTCATGACCTACCTCATGATAAACATGAGATGCCTGAGGAAAACCTCGGATGACACACCTTTGGCATAACCGTCTCCGAAAGACGTTAAACTCGTGGAATTCCCCGTGATAAACATGGGAAGATGAGGAAAACCTCAGATGGCATATGATTCCCCGCATCCGATGTGGGATGCCTCGGGTTTTTCACCCTTGATATTCCCTCTTATGAGGAAGAATACAGGTTCCCCTATGTCCATGAATCGAGAGATGCCCAGAGATGCCCTGACATGCCTGATGTTATCGTCTACTCCGATCGAAGGTCGCTACCATGTCGAGACACTATGGAAATTCTTGACAGAATTAGTGTAATTAACCGGCATCCATGAAGATATGGCACCAGGAATGAGATTCACGAACAACATCTTAAATCTATGAGGGAGACCCGGACTAGGTGACGAGTTCCGAGGAGGAATCCACGAAAGGAAGAACCGATATCCCATCATCCCGTTTCAATCAAGGAGCAGATGTACCTAAAAAAGGAACGAATGTCGCCCACCTTTGGAAAGCGGGAATGCGGGGCAACATCAGTGCGTCCTCACAGACAGAAGTGTGCACCTCGGAAAAAGCGTCAGAAACATATGTTTCACTCTTTACAGATTCCTATGTTGAAATGACAACAAATATCTATGGATTTTGTGATAGGGATGACAAGAACGGTTTGGAAACATGATTCTATATGGTTGATTGTGTATTGGCTCACAAAGTCGACTCAATTAATATTTATTTTTGAATCCAATGTGTTGCAAGAATTTTCCAAACTCTGCATTCAGGAAGTTGTAAAGATACATGGTGTCCCATTTTCAATTGTATCTAAATGGGACCCCATGTTCACCTCTAGTTTTTTGGATATCCTTGTAATAATACCTTAGAATGAAACTAACCTTGAGAATGAATTATCATCCTAAAATAGATGGACAATCTGAATGGATGATCCAAGCATTTGAAGATATGTTTAGGGATTCTGCAGTGGATTTTAGAGGCTCGTGGGAAGATCATATACCGTTTGTGGAGTTATCATACAATAAAATTTATTAGAACTTGATATACATGGATCTTTTTGAATCATTTTCTGACTATACTTATCATTATCCAATTTTTTGGGTGGAAAAAGGTGATACTTCACTCATTGGACCTAGCCTAGTGCATGAGACAACATAGAAGATTTAAATGATCAGTGTAAGAACTTGATTTTTCTATGAGGTATGGATCCTTTAAATTTTAGTCTAATTATTTATTTTAGACCTATTATGGATGAATAATAAGTTCAAAGAAGTTATAATGGTGAAAATGGATTGTTTAGAGCTCATAACCCTAGATGGTAGGAAAATGTATTGGCCACATGCTTTGTAGAAATCATGCGAGCTAGACCACATAGTTTCCATGACCGTTCAAGGGATGGATAGAGGTATGCAGTAAGTTTCACAATTTTCCCTAACCATGAACCCAAGTCTTTACATTCATGTGAGTATTTTATCAAAATGTAGTAGAGTGTGAAGAATAGTTGGCGCATAGTTTCTCAAACAGTGTGGGGTCAACCGTGTGGGGTCCCTCATTAAGTAGTGGGAGGCACATAGTTGGATCACGGTTTGTCCGACCATGCATCAAAACTGTGTGACCCTAAAATTATTTGGAAAATTTACCAAAATTCCCTTAAATGTTTAATTAGATTACTTTTCCCACCTATGTTCATTTCCAGCAACTGGGGCCTCCCTTCTTCCTCCTGTAAGAATATCTCAAGCCCCATTCAATATATTTTGATCTCTTTCCTTCATTCAGTGTCTGATCAAACCTTAATTGGCCTTTTTGGGTTCTTATAGGTAAACTCTTTGATCCTTTAGCTTAGATCATTATTCTCCTTTCCCATGACGGTGCTATTTTAATACAGGCTCATATTCCCTATTTGTAGGTTGTTGATAAATTATTTTATTTTCTTTCAATATAGGAAAAACTAAAGGCTGATACTAGATGAGGAGGGTTTTATAGGCTTGAGGTAGGTGGTTTATGACTCATCTCTCATCTCTCTCCATTTTATAAACTACTTCCATTTTGTGCACTCTGATTTCATCTGGAGTTGACTATTAAATTCATATGTTCTACTTGTAACCATATTCCTCGTGTTCTAGAGACATTCATATATATAATCATTGCACCATTGGAGGTTGATACCTCAATGATTTCCAAACAAATTACGGTGTTTCCTCAAATATTCATTGGTGACCCATGTGGGTTTACCTATGACACTGTTTGAGTGTGTGTCTTGAACCTACTAATGGAAATACCCTTTAATTAAATGAATTATGAATTGATAATGTATATAATGTGTAGTTTCTTAAAGGATAATGGTAATGATGAATGCTCTAGAGGCGATGCCCTAGCGGCGTTGTCGGATCTGGTGGGCCCTCCTCTTCCGGGGGAGGGGCCTCAACCCCAGGACCTCGGAACCCGGGATTCTCCTAATTCTTCCCCATTTCTTCTCCCCTGCATCAATGTTTCTCCAAAGGTTCTTGGGATCCTCCATATCTAACCAGTGGTCCCAATTTCTTTGTAGGAATTCACCAATGCTTCTTCTCTGCTCTATACGGACCTGGTGGTTAAGTTCATCCGGCGTCGACCTTCGGTGGAGATGTTTGACATGTATGTGAACGAGGAATGGGGATTAAGCCATCATTTGGTTTTTTGTATCTTAGGTCCCAGATATATGCTTTTTCATTTCAGTGTTGAGGAAGATTTGGTGCGGGCTTGGTCCAGAGCAGGTAGATCTGTTCGCGGATTTCAGTTCCATTTGCTCTGCTGGTCTTTCGACCTTCACATGAATCGTGACCACTCCACGATAGAAATTTGGCTTCAAATCCCTGGGCTCCCCCTGCCCTTCTAGAATCCTTCTCTTCTATAATGAATTGGTAATTCCATTGGACGCTTCCTGTGTTCGTATTGGAGGACCTCCGCCCTGAATCACCCTATAGTTGCTCGAATTTGTGTGGAAATGAAACTTTTGAAGCCCCCTCCAGAAATGGTTTGGATCGTGATAGAGGAATAATACAGGTATACACAATCCATAGTGTATGAATCATGGATGAAGTTTTTCTCATCCTTCAGTAAGAAAGGGCATAGCTTTGTTGATTACTGCAAAAGGGATCAGGGTGTGTTGGCCGGACCTCCCATGGTGCCCGAAGTGCTTCCTAACTTGGATGTGGCTGGTGAGGAGCTATATGCTCCTACGTATGGTCTATCAGGGACCATAATGAGGGGAAGATAAGTAACTAATGATGTGGTTCTTCCACAGACTGACATCGTTATGGTGACCAATGGTTCTGATGATCCTATGGGCGATGGGGCAACCAGTCATGTGCTTCCCATAGCGGAGGAACCTTCAGGTCTGGGTTTGGTATGCTCCTCAGGCGCAGTGAAGAAAGAATTCCCTAAAAACCCAGATCCATGGGTCTCATAAGTTTTCGACCATTTGAGATGATATTTGGGTATTGGTTCTTTGTTAAGTGGATCGGGGGTGGCAGCGCAGGGGTCTGAGGTTGGGGTCGGGGAGCGGTGCCTCCAACCGGATGTGGTCTCAGACAGGCAGCCGGAATTCTTTGGAAATACCAATGTTATTGCTTCAAGAAAGGAAGTCTTTCCTAGTGCTAGCGGTTGATTTTACAGTGCAGATTGGGATGCTACAAATAAACATTTTCAGTACATGGTCTGTGGATTGGAGCAGCCTGGAAGTTCAGAGCTTCCATAGTGTGTCTCTCAGACCAGTTCAACTTATGCTGATACAATGAAGTTTAGTGGAAGGGATAGTATTTATCCCAACTGTTTCGCTGTGTTGGAAGGTGAAGAGAACCATGTTGTGGTGGGAGGTGATGTTGAAGAGGCTGATATTGGAAAGACTAGTGCCTTGCGACTGGAGGGTTCCCAGGAGGAAAATGACTCAGACTTGGACTCCCCTGTCGATCCAGAGAAGGTGGGAATTGCTGAGGACTACATTATATTCTCATCAAAGAAGGGTAAAAACACCATCATTGACCCAGAAGGTTTCATTCAGCACTCTAGGAGGCCGCGAAAGAAGAAAGACTACTTCTTTCTACCTAGCCCTGATGTCACCAGGTCCTCAAGTAAAGGGTAGTGTCCTCAGAAGGTGCCCAAATAGGCAAGGATAAATTCTACAAAGGAGTTTGAACCTCTTGTAGGGGAACCATTAACTACTGACCTAGCGGATACAAGAAAGGAGATGTTTGATTCAAACACTCCTCCAAATGGGAGTGAACTGATGGAATGTGATGAGTGGGAAGCAATACTTGATTGCAATGAATAATTCTCGGATAAGAGCTTGGAGTTCATCACCGTGCAAGAGGAATTTTATAGGCTGGTAGGGAGGCGGTTCCTGACCAATCTTCCCAAAGATAAGGGTGCATGGGGACATAAACAACTTGGAATCCTGGCACATGGATTCAATCGATAGAAGATGACTATGGAAGAGCTCATACAAACTTGGGATAAGATTTTTTACAGCTTATAAAACCTCCTTAATGTAGATCTGGATGATAAATATCCCAACCTCCAATGGTCTCTTCTCAAGGGTAAGGTATCTAAAAGGCTTAAACTCTAACTCTCTAATCAGGCTATTTCCTATCATGTTGTTTGAATGTTTCCTATGTATGGACTGGTTCTCACTTTTCCCTAAAGTGTTTTTCATAATAAAAAATATATTTGGTGTTTGGAGTTGTAGTTTCCACAAGATCCTTATAAGGAATCACTACTAGAATTATTGGTAATTGCGATGGTCTATTTACGATGGTATCCCATCGCAAATAGGATTTAGCGACGGGGCCCCTTTGCAAATAGGTCGTTGTAGAAAATGCTGTCACAAATACAATGATTTGCGATAGGCCCATCGAAAAAAATCTTATTTGCGATAGGAAGCATCGTCATCACAAATAAGCCTCTGATTATATGTATTATATATACATAAATGTTTTCGCGACGGGCCCATCACAAAATATATATATATATATATATATATATATATATATATATATATATATATAACGTTCTTCGACGGGCCCGTCACAAAAAAGTAGTTGTGATGGGCAAGTAATCCTGTTGTAAATATGTTTTTAAAAATATTTCATTAGACTATTTGCGATGGGGTCCCATCGTAAAAAGTCCCGCCATAAATAATAAATTAATTTAAAAAAATTATTAAAAATATGATTAATGAAAAAATAATATTACTATTATAAAAATAAAAAAAAATAAAAATTATTAAAATTATCAATATTCACAATAAAATATAAAAAAATATTAAAATATTAAAAATTAAATTATGTAATATTTTCACCGATATAAAAGACAGAAAATGTAAATAATTCATATTAAAATGATAAATTCAAATGTTTGTAACATAAAAAAATCACTGGGGGGTCATCTTCTGGAAGAGGTGGAGGAGCTGAAGGAGCTAGTGGAGGAAACTCCATCCCTAAACTACAAGTCAGACGGCGCATGTACTCCATCTACTCATGATGCTGATGCTTCCATCGATGCATCTTTTCCTCATGCTGCTACTGCTGCTGCTACTACCATCGACGCATCTGCTTCTTGTAATGTTGCTCTTGCTGTTGTTGCCGCTAAAACATCTCTTCTTGCTTCTTCTGCAAAGTCTCTATAAGCTCAGCCTGAGCTTGCAACTGCTCCTGATACTATGAGCCAGAAGATGATGCCTCTCCACGAGCTCCTCTCGAGCTGGACGCCGACATCGCAGCAATACCATAATAAGTACCAGGAGTCAAATGAGAGTTGATACCAACTAATCTACCCTTCTCAAATCCATACTGAGTCGCCTGCATCTATGTCGCCTCATCGAAATGCTGAGCACTGGTCTACTCAGTCGTCTCGTCCTGACCCTCAGCCTATGTTTGAGAGGTCACAGCTTCATATGACTCCTTCAATTCCAATTTAAAATTAAAATTGTAAAAATATTATGTGCAGTTAATTTTCAAACTAAAAAAATAATACTAACCACAATCTGACAGTGGCGATCACCTCTAATCTCTCCAGTGGATGGATCACTGTACATCCTCCGATAAACGTTGAACTCCGTAATATCGGGATGCTCGACTACCTACAGAAATATAAAATAAATTGTTTATATTTAAAGTTATATAAAATATTTAAAATATATACTTACCAGATGCTCTCTATGAGAACTGAATGTACGGCTACTAGCTCGATGCGTCACCTCCTGTCTCCCCCGATTCTGTCGTCCCACTGAAGATATCATCTGAAATCCACCACCCAACCAGTGTAAACATAATTCATCCCAAACGTGAGATGAAATGTACTCTGGTCAGTTGTCTCTACACGAATCATCAAATTTTGTCACCCCTACTTTCTTAATGGTTGTTCGTCCCAAATTGTGCAAAAACTGACGGAAACGGTCATGCATAGAAACCTTCCATGCCGTGTGGATAGCGTCACGCATGCTATCATCGATAGGATACCATAAACCCTACAAATAATTTATAATATCAAGTTTTTAATAAAATAAATTTCAAAATACATATTATTTATTTATGTACCAGCCAATGATGGAACATGTCACGTCACACATCAACGGGAATCTGTTCTCATGTGATCCATGGCTAAGAAAAATAATTGTGCAAGATAGCGCTCCCCTGTCCAATAGATACATGCACAAAACTGTGAAAAATGAATAAATAATCAAACAATTAGTATATATATAACTAAATTAATAAAATCTAACTAAAATATACATGTCACCATACCTCTGTGTGCGTGGATTGAAACCAAGATGTGGACGTCGCTCGGGGATAGGATTAGGAATCATCATTCATGCAAGACCGCACCCCCTCCACATAACCCCTGAACTGCCAGTAGGATGAGGGTCAGATGATCCAAAATCTCCCTCATCCAACGGTAGGTCAGCCTCCTACAAATCTCGATATAGATCAAGGTCCATCAGAAACAAAAAATGATTGTTGTTAGCAGATAGTTGAAAATAACTATTATATATATATTAGTTATGATTATAACCAGAATTTAACTGTGTCAATATTCATCATTATCCTCTTCTCCATTGCTATCAATGTCAATGTCTTCATCTTCCTCGTCAGCATCATCAATATCCATATGAGTTTCAATTTCATCATCTCTTGTCATTTCAAAATCATTTTTAACATCATTAACATCTTCATCACCATAGATCCTTAATTTTAGGGTGTTATCATTGATATGCACGTCTCTTTGTGAATCAGATGGATTTTGATTAGTCTCTTGAAAAATTTCAATTCCTTCCACTTCAGCGGAACCACATTCATTTTGAGTAAACTGATTTTCCTGAGATTTCATTTTTATTATGCTCCACCAATCTCTCATGTCTCTTGAAGTAGCATAGTATTTTTCATAATAAATTAGATATGCCTATTGGGCCATTAAAAATGGTTCATTTACTACAAGAAGATTGTTATATTTAATATCAATGATTCCCGTAGTCGAATTAACACACAAGCCTCTCTTAGTATCCAACCACCGATATTTAAACATTGTTATGTAATTATGTCCTAGATAACACAGCTCAATAATTTCATCCAAAATGACATAAAAGTCAACTTCAGTTTCTCTGTGATGTGATCCTCTCAAGAAAACTCCATTGTTCATTGTTTTTTTTATTCCCCGTATGCATGTGTATGAAATTGAAAACCATTCACCACATATGCATTATAAGATTTAACCATTTTGGATGGTGGGTTACTCAATATACACAGTCGCTTATCAATTTATCAGCATATTAAGACACCTAAAAATTTGTAAAAAAATTATCAATATAATAAATAATAAATAGAATTGATATTAAACCATCAATAATTTATGTGACCAGTTTTTGAAACCATTGAGATAATTTTTTTTGGATGTGTTCTTCAAGAGCAGCTGTAGTAATTTGTGGAAGTTGTTTCTTGATATAATTATAATATAACCTAAAAATAAAATAATTTTAAATATTGTAACATAAATTATAGAATAAGTGATAGAAGCACTCACAGGACAAATGATGTCATTTCTTCACAGTTGAGCAGAACGTATGTATGAGCTCCGTGATGTTCATCATCTGAAAGTCATCATTCATGAACTCCACCAAAACCAAGATTTGGATGATTAAAAACTGTTAATTTATTATCCATTTCATCATTAACATTCCCCTCATTTTGTCCCATAAGACTGTGTTTTGAGGGATATTGAGATTCAAAATAATTGAATCATAAAAAAGAAATTTCCTCTAGAAAATAAGCTTCAGCAATTGATCCTTCAACTGATGCTTTGTTACGTATTTTTTTCTTCAATTTCTGCATGCATCTCTCAAATGGGTACATCCATCAAAACTGTACTGGACCTCCACATTTAGTTTCTTGTGGAAAATGTAATATCAGATGTTCCATTGAGTCAAAGAAAGTCGGCGGAAAGATTGTTTCCAGTTTACATATAATTACAGCAACATCTTCTTCCAGTTTTCTTAGTTAATTGTAGTCTATTTTCACTGCACAAATGTCTTGAAAAAAATATGATATGTCTGTTATCGAATCCCAAATCATAGAATTTAACAAACCTATGAATCCAATTGGCATAATTCTTTCCATTATAACATTACAATCATGAATTTTTAATCCAGTAATATAACCATTCTTAACACATCTGCACAAATTGGAAGCATAGCCATCTGGAAGTCTCAAATCTTCAATCCACTAAAAAAATAATAAGTGAATCTCTTTGGATAGTTTATAAGCTACTTTTGGCTTCATTAACCTCTGTGATCTGACATTTTTAAATAGTTCACGTTCTGGTTGCCTGCAAATTTGGGCAAGATCTAATCGTGCCTTTACAGTATCTTTGGTCTTACCTATTGTATCCAAAATTGTATGAAATAACTTATCAAAATAGTTCTTCTCAATACGCATAAAATCCAACATGTGGCGGACCAACAAATAAGACCAATACATAAGATCCCAAAAAATGCTCTGTTTTATCCAATTATGTTCTTTCCCAAAGCCATGAATTTTCTGTTGGTTTACTGTTCATCCAAATGTGATGGGGGGTAATAAAAATACAACTGATTTTAACTATGTACCTGAGATCATCTTTGGAGGTTCATCCCTTTCAATTTTACCTTTTCTGAAATGAGATTTTTTCCTCGAAAAAGGATGATCGGTTGGAAGAAATCTACAGTGAAAATCAAAATATCAAGGTTTTTTTTCCATTGACAAGCATAAAGGCTTTGTTTTCTTTCATACAGTAAGGACATGATTTCATACCATGTGTACTCCAACCAGATAACATGCCATATGTCGAAAATTCACTAATCGTCCGCATCAATGCAACTTTTAATATGAAATTTTGTTTCGCAGTAACATCATATGTATTAACACCATCACTCCACAATGAATTTAACTCATCAATCAATGGTTTCAAATAAACATCAATATTATTTTTCAGATGTCCTAGGATTAATAGAGTCAAAAATATATAAGGATCCTTCATCAAAATCCATGGAGTAAAATTGTATAGAGTTATAAAGATAGGCCAACATGAATACTGACTACCATAAGAACCAAACGGAAAGAAACCGTCAGTAGAAAGACCCAATCGCACGTTTCGGGCTTCTATAGAAAAAGACGGATGGAGACTGTCAAAATATTTCCATGAATCACCATCAGATGTATGATTCAAGCTTTTATCAGTTGAAATCTTGGTTTTGTGCCATGACATCATTGACGCTGTGTTCTGAGACATAAATAAACGTTGAAACCCGAGTGTAAGGTGGAAATATCTCAACTATTTTTCTAGAATCGATCTAGACTTCCCTGGTTGAGATTATTTATACCTCAACTGTCCACATGTGGGAAAACTATCCAATGACTCATTTTCGCTAGAACATAATATGAAATCATTTGTACATGCATGAATCTTCCGATAACTATGGCCCATATTACGAATCAGCCTCTTACACTCATAGTAATTTTTAGGCAACACATTTCCATGAGTTAACAGTGTTTTAACCAAAGAAAATATCTGATCAAAACAGTTGTTTGACATTGCATTATCTGATTTAATAGTCATAAATTTTGCAACTGCTTCTAATTTTCTTATCTTGCAACCATGATATAATGAATCCTCAACAGACCTCAACAACTCATAAAATTCAGATGTTTCCAACTCAAGAGTTAAATCAATATCATCGTGAGTTTTAGTTTGTTGCACATATGGACCTACAACATCATGTAATAAATTTTGAAATAGTGATGGATCCGGAATCAAGTTATTAGTATCTTCTCTGGAACTACGTTCACTGTGTTGATACTAAAAAACATAATCTGGTTGAAAACCAAACTGCAAGAGATGTCCCCCAACCTTGTCAAATGTGTCAACGTTCTCAGAGCACATTTTTTACAAGGACACTTAATTGTGTATTCTAAAACATAATCTGGTTTTGATGATTCAAATGCTAAGAAAGCTTCAACACCCTCAATATATACAGGATTTTAACCAGAACCATTTGGATTTCTGTGCTGATTTATCCAAGCTCGATTATCTAATAATGACTGATGTTGACTTCCTTGTTCCATATTTTTCTACATAAAATATAAAATCATCACTATTTTTTAATAATTTGAAGTTATAAAAACACTATCTGAAAAAAAGAAGATAAATAATTACAACTACTTAATAATTACCATTAATTAAGAGCGAAACAATTTCCAGTGGATTGACCGCTACTCTTTTTTCCGGTGGCTCATTTAATTATTACAATTTATTACTAATTATTACTAATTATTACTATTTATTACTAATTTATAAATACTTAGCAATACATAGAAAAATGAAAACTTATTGAATAATGAAAGGAAATTTGGTAATCATCGTTGTAGAGATTATTACAAAATTTCCCTTCATTATCCAAGCAGATTTTGTTTACTAATTATTACTAATAAAAAATTTATATTATCAATATTTAAGAAAAAACAATATTAATATTATTAAAATAATAAAAAATTTATAAAATATTAAAATTATCTATATTTGCAACAGACTTTTCTCTATTCTTAACATGTTCAAATCTCAAAGGGTCTTCAATTGTCAAGTCATGCGCAATAAAAATTTTGTGTCAGTCATGTCCAATGTAAACTCTATAATTGTACTTGCATGGTTGATCACCTCGCAAGTAGTGTTACAATAGGATGACCAAATTAATGACGTTCTCGCCTCTAAGAATCATCTCACATGACGCTTTACAAAGATCACTCTTCCTTAAAAATTTGTGGGGATATCAGTATCCTTTCCTTAAATTTTCAAGGAAGAATGGTCTTTGTAATGGTTCATGTGAGATAATTCTTATAGATAATAAGGGCATGACTTGGGTTTTCATATTTCAACACTATTTGCGAGGTGATCAATCATGCAAGGATAATTATAGAGTTTACATTAGACATGGCTGACACAAACTTTTTATTGCACATGACCTGACAATTGGTGACCCTTTGAGATTTAAACATGTTAAGAATAGAGCAAAGGCTGTTGCGAATATTGATAATTTTAATATTTTATAAATTTTTTATTATTTTAATAATATTAATATTGTTTTTTCATAAATATTGATAATATAATTTTTTATGGCGAACTTTTCCTAACTTTTGCTTACTATTCCTAACTATTCCTAACTATTCCTAACTATTCCTAATTATTGCTAAGTATTCCTAACGATTCCTAAGTATATATAATTATAGCTAATTATTTCTAATTATAGCTAATTATAGCTAATTATAGCTAATTATAGCTAATTATAGCTAATTATAGCTAATTATAGCTAATTATAGCTAATTATTCCTAATTATTCCAAATTATACCTAATTATTAATAATTACAGCTAATTATTCCTAATTATAACTAATTATAGCTAATTATAGCTAATTATAGCTAATTATTGCTAATTATATCAAATTATATCTAATTATTACTAATTATTACTAATTATTACTAATTATTACTAATTATTACTAATTATTACTAATTATTACTAATTATTACTAATTATTACTAATTATTTCTAATTATTACTAATTATTACTAATTATTACTAATTATATCTAATTATTACTAATTATTACTAATTATTACTAATTATATCTAATTATTGTTAATTATTACTAATTATAAGTAATTATTACTAATTATATCTAATTATATCTAATTATATCTAATTATATCTAATTGTATCTAATTATATCTAATTATATCTAATTATATCTAATTATATCTAATTATTACTAATTATTACTAATTGTTACTAATTATATCTAATTATTACTAATTATTACTAATTATATCTAATTATATCTAATTATTACTAATTATTACTAATTATTACTAATTGTATCTAATTATTGCTAATTATATCTAATTATTCATAATTATTACTAATTATATCTAATTATTACTAATTATTACTAATTATTACTAATTATTACTAATTATTACTAATTATAACTAATTATTGCTAATTATTACTATTTATTACTATTTATTACTATTTATTAATATTTATTACTAATTATTACTCATTAATACTAATTATTACTAATTATTACTAATTATTACAAATTATTACAAATGATTACTAATTATTACTAATTATATCCAATTATTACTAATTATATCTAATTATATCTAATTATTACTAATTATATCTAATTATTACTAATTATATCTAATTGTTACTAATTATATCTAATTATTACAAATTATTACTAATTATTACTAATTATTACTAATTATTAAAAAAAATTACTAATTTTTACTAATTATTACTAATTATATCTAATTATATCTAATTATATCTAATTATATCTAATTATATCTAATTATATCTAATTATTACTGATTATTACTAATTATTACTAATTAATGCTAATTATTACTAATTATTACTAATTATTACAAATTATTACTAATTATTACTAATTATTACTAATTATTACTAATTATATCTAATTATATCTAATTATTACTAATTGTATCTAATTATTTATAATTATATCTAATTATTACTAATTATATCTACTTATTACTAATTATATCTAGTTATTTCTAATTATATCTAATTATTACTAATTATTACTAATTATTACTAATTATATCTAATTATATCTAATTATATCTAATTATTACTAATTATTACTAAATATATCTAATTATATATAATTATGCCTAATTATATCTAATTATATCTAATTATATATAATTATATCTAATTATTACTAATTATTAATAATTATTACCAATTATTACTAATTATTACTAATTATTACTAATTATTACTAATTATTACTAATTATTACTAATTATATCTAATTATTACTATTTATTATTAATTATTACTAATTATTACTAATTATTACTAATTATTACTAATTATTACTAATTATTACTAATTATTACTACTTATTACTAGTTATTACTATTTATTCCTATTTATTGCTATTTATTACTATTTTTTACTATTTTTTACAATTTTTTCTATTTTTTACTATTTATTACTATTTTTTACTATTTTTTACTATTTATTACTATTTATTACTATTTACTACTATTTACTACTATTTACTAATTATTACTAATTATTACTAATTATATCTAATTATTACTAATTATTACTAATTATTTCTAATTATTACTATTTATTACTATTTATTACTATTTATTACTATTTATTACTATTTATTACTATTTATTACTATTTATTACTATTTATTACTATTTATTACTAATTATTACTAATTATTACTAATTATTACTATCTATTACTATTTATTACTATTTATTACTATTTATTACTATTTATTACTAATTATTACTATTTATTACTATTTATTAATATTTATTACTATTTATTACTATTTATTACTATTTATTACTGTTTATTAGTATTTATTACTATTTATTACTAATTATTACTATTTTTTACTATTTTTTACTAATTATATCTATTTATTGCTAACTATATCTATTTATTGCTAATTATATCTATTTATTTCTAATTATATCTATTTATTCCTAATTATATATATTTATTACTAATTATATCTAATTAATATTAATTATGACTAATTATTTATAATTATCACTAACAATATCAATTTCTTTGTAAAAATAAATATAAATAAAAATCAATTGAAATCTAATTAAATTACAACTAATAAACAACAATTAAAATTAACATAAAAAAAGAAAATAAAAATAAAAAATAAAATTTAAATACCTTAAACTTTGATATTCTGAAGATATTGACAACCTCTGATTGCTCTCGTATAAAAAAATTCAATTAAAAGAAAATTTTTCTTTGAAACTGAAGAAAGAAAAGAGGGAGAGAGCAAGATCTGAATGATTTGGGAAAAAACGGATGAGGGTATATATAGGTTAGATTAGTTGTGACATGGTTATTAGCGACGGGTTCCCGTCGCAAATGGTGGTATTTGTGACGGGGCCCATCGCAAATACCATCGCCTGCATTAATTATAGTCAGCGGTTAAAAGGTTATTTGCGACGGGACCCGTCGTAAATAGTTTCTGCCGACAGTCTTTTTGCGACGGGACGACATCCCATCGCCAAAAGTTATTAACCGTCGCTGGGTATTTGCGACGGGATCTCGTCGCAAATACCCCTGCGTGGTTTGGCGCGCAACCCGCGCGGTTTGGCGCGCAAGTCGCGCCAAACTATTTGCGACAGGAGACGAAAACACGTCGCAAATAATTGGTTATTTGCGATGGTGAAATTGTCCCGTTGCAAATAGTGATTTTTCTCGTAGTGTATGAGTTTAAATCAATTAAATTGTTTTTAAATTTTAAATGATAAGTATAATATATGCATCACTTTGCCTAATTGAATGAAATTGAATGACTTGGTTTCATGTCTATAGCACAACTTTCTATACCTGATGGAAGTTAGTAGATTGAACCTAATTAATGATTAAGTAATTAAATACTAAATGGTTACATGTCCTAGTTATGCCTTGTCTCACTAATGAAATCTATGTAATGAACCAAATTGACTTATTAAATGGAATTAGTATTACTTGGCCTAATTTATTAAATGAATCAAGTATAAGGTGACTATTGCATATGGACCTACTCATCTTTATAAGATTGGTCAGACTCGAGCTAGACTTGGATTCCTGAGGGAATACCTTAAGCACTGGTGGACACCATTATGATTTAAGGATCTGGTTTCCATGGGAGATACCCACCTTGGAACCTTGACCTTGTCTACCAGTGGATTCCTTAAATGACACTATCGAATGGCTTCTTTATAATTTAAATATTAGGATTCCATGGATACACTTCTTGGATCCATCTTGATATCTTTAGAAACATGGTTCCATAGATGCACCCATTCGGCCTAGTTATGATTAGCTTGTTCTTACCTTTTACGTGACCCATAGAATTAGTTAGAATAATATTACAGTGTAATTACTTGGGAGATTCCCCTTGGATTATACACATACCCCTTATATCCATGCTATAGATTATTATTGAGTTGTATCAACCCCTTATATCAAAGATTCTAGGGTTATTACCTTCGATCCTCTTTATTATTATCATCATCATCAATGATGAATTAGTTATTACCTTGGATCCTCTGTTATTATTATTATAACTATGGGATTCCATGTTCATATATGGGATCCTCTTACATCGCATATTATAAACTAGAAAACATTTAACTAAATTATTAATTGTTCAGACACCATCGGAGGATAAAGCGTGTATCATGGTATTTACATTACCATACTATTTTTTACTTTCATATTTACCTTCACACTATTTCAGATTATAATCATAGACTGGATTGAGTAGAAATCATTGGTGGTGGACAACTATGATTTATCTCACACCATATCCAGGTCACCATTGGTTCCTAGGAATATTATATGTAGGCAAGTGTTGACAAGGGGAAGCATCCCACTTGGGACAGTTGATCTTTCTTGAATTCTTAGTATGGAGATTGGTAGTAGATGACCAGGCCGGTTCTTGAGATGGTGGATAGTTTTTGGATTATTTTTAATTCTTTTGTGTATCATGTATTATCTTCTTCCATGTACACCTATTTTCCAGTTTTATAGAGACATGATTTACATTATCATAAAATTTTGTATATGATTCAATTTACAACATTGAGTTTTTTTTTCTTGAGTTTTTATTCATTTATAAGCTAATTCTGCTACGACATGTTACTTGTCTAGTTTTTATAGTGTATTTTTTCTGATATTCCTTCTATTTACATGTTCTTATGATATTTCATCTATTTATATTATATCTTATTTGATCCACTATGATTATAAGGGAATATTCTTCCCATGGACACACCCTAGTACCTCGTTGTTAGTTATAAGCCTTTGGTATATGAGAAGGTGAGCATGAGTCCATGTAGTCAATCAGGCTCAGGGAAACATTGAGTGGCACCTAGGTCTGAAACATCATAAAGTGGTATCAGAGTGGTTCCTTGATTTATTATTTTGAAACAATATAAAGGATATTAGGAATGCTATGAAAATTGGTTATAATCAATGCTTGGGCGTAGCTAACACACTTTCGGGGTAAATTCTGAGTTGCCAGAAATAATAATTATTTTCAGTATTCTGCTTAATATAGTCGATATACTTTCATTGTTGGGTGACACACATGTTATGTGATAGTTATTATTATTATTTTTATTATTATTATGGTTGAGGTTTTCATTTTATCCTTGGCCCGAGGAGATTATGGAAAAGATAATCAATCTTGCATCATCATAGGCACATGGAATTTACATGCCATGCATATTCCATGCCATATAGGTGATTTTCAATACTTTAATTTGTCTGTATTTCCTATGATTTTTGAGTGATCCATGATTGTTCTATATGATGTTGATGATAACATTTTATTATATGATAGGGACATGGTTATTTAAAGTGTTATCATAAATCTAAATAGTGTTTTCCTATATAGGTTGATGGTGTCAACTTAAATATATGGTTTCTACCTAGGCCAACTATGTGCCTCTGGTTACATGAGATACTATTTATCTAAGATTGAGTGATTTTCGGTTTCAATTCATGAGGTGTTTAGGCCACCATATATTGGAATGAGTAATTTACTGAGTCGATCGATCATATATCACCAAATACATTTTGATCCCGAATGTAGATGGGGTAAATGGAAATTAAATGGGAGTTTATTTTAGTGATAAGGTTTATGGGGCCTTATTCTTGGGGGATGGTGATCCATTTTAAATGAAAAGTGAAATATGTATAAAATAAAATCAAAACCTAAAATGAAAATCCTGAATTATAAAAATAACATGGTTTCCAATAAATTAAGTGGCAAGGTAGAGTGGACCCTTCACTTACTAGAACCCTTGTAAATTAATCTTGAACACTTCCTAATACCTAGCCTTTTAAGTGGGTAGTTCATGTAATACCTTGGATAGTGATACCTTATTCATACGTTCTTCTTACGCTGGTTCTTACATCTATTTCAATATAGATATTAGCTGTGTTCTTGGAATTTTTAGATCTATGCCACCATGATGTCCTCTTTCCATACACCAGGAGGGTGGAGTTGACCATGCTCCAGAGATGGTGGGCCCTGAGCTTCCAGTTTTACCACAACCTGAGGCACCACCTATTATACTTGAACTTGGAACTGACGCTTAGCATAGAGAGTTTTTTCTAAATTTGATTCAGTCCATGTAGGTTTCTTCATGACTTGCACCTATAATGGATAATTTGACTTGTGAGTTCCGGCACTAGCATCCTCAAACCTTTTTGGGGGATGGCGGTCTATAGGATATTGATTCTTGGCTAGAGGTTAGTCTATCTATATTTGAGAAGTTGTAGATTCCACAATAGTGGAGGGTCAATATTTCCACCTATATGCTTCATTATTCATCCAAGAACCAGTGAGATGTGATTACCTAGTCTGGTCATCAAAAGGGATGGTATGGGATGATTTTCAAACTACCTTATCAGAAAACTTATTTCCTCATACACTTATAGATGATTGAAAAAGAGAGTTCATACACCTAGAGAGGGTTTTTATATCTTTTAAGGACTATTGAACATGTTTCATAGAGTTTCAAAACATTGTAATGATTTTAGAAGATGATGATATATCATGCGCTTTATTATTCAAGGATGGGATGAGTCATGCCATCCATACTCATGTGAATTTATTTTGCCTACCTACTACTTCTAATATCATCAATTAGGTCCTTATCACTGAGTGTAATATGAGGGAAGGTGATAGTTCTAGTCATATAGGTTCATTTCTAAGACAGGGTAATGGTTTTTCTAGTAGTAGTAATAATACCCTTGAGGGTTCTTATTAGAGAAGTGGAGGCTAGAGTATCCACATTGGTAGCTCCATTATATTCCATTAGTGTGGATGGTCGGGGAACCTAAATCATTAGTGTGATAGGGACAAGATGGCTTGTCGTGCTTGTGGCTATATGGGGAATCTTCATAGATTCAATCAAACCTTTCCATATACTTCTATAGGAAGAGGTTATGCACTATATCCACCTTCAGGGTAAGGATATTTTACACCATGTCAGTTGGGAATTTAGAGTAGAAATGGAAGGACTGGGAAAAGAGGAGTCCATGACCATGGTATCCAGAATTTGGATTATCAGTGCTAGAAGAGCAGACCTGTTCAGGGTAGTACAGAGGTAGCACATGGCTATGGATCAGGCCAATTTCATGCCTTACAACTAATAAATGAGGATCAAAGTGTAGGGACATCTACAGTATGAGGTATCATTCGAGTATCATCCACTATAGTGTATGCTTTAATTGATATAGGTGCTTCACACACCTTAATCTCTTTATCGAATGTGGAAATTCTCAGGCTGTAAATTCAGTATTAATGTGGTGTGATGACATTGGATAAGTCTCTAGGTATTTGGTCTGAGGGCATACACCAATTAAGAGACTTCCCCATTGATGTAGGTAGTTATATTTTCCTATGGAACCTCTTCTTCCTCAAGATTATGGGATTTGATGTCATTCTTGGGATGTATTGGTTAGTACCATATCAAGCCTCTATGGACTACAATCCTCACAGGGTGTCTTTTACGTCACCATAGGGAACAATTTACCTCCTCAAGCCTAAGTGGGATGTCTAGGATAGTGTAGATGGACCATATAATCATGGTCTACATAGAGTGACCACCTATATTTCGTGTCTTTTGATGGAAGATAAGGGATTTTTTATATTGATTTTCCTCCCATAGTAGATTATTTCAAGGACATATTTACTAATGATTTTTCTAGATTACTTTTTAATAGATAGGTAGATTTTATGATTGATCTTGTTCTAGGAGCATATCTTGTGTCCATTTATGGATATAAGATGGTAACTATTGAGCTCTAGGATCTCAAGAGATAGTTGGAGGATTTAGATGCCAGGGGTTTTATTCAGCCTATCAGTTCTTCCAGGGGTTCAACCCTAATTTTTTCCAAGAAGGAAGATGGGACCCTTCATTTAAGCATGGATTACTGATTTTTTTACTATATTATTGTCAATAACAGATATCCAATAACTCATATATATGTTCTCTTTGACCATCTCCAAGGAGCTAGGGTATTCTTGAAGATCGACCTAAGATCAGGATATCATTAGGTGTGAGTCAGGAATTTAGACATACCTCATACAACTTTTCATAGCAGGCATGTTCTGTATGATTATCTCATTATGTTGTTCAGTATTATGAATTCACATACTATTTTCATGGCTTTTATGAATAGGTCTTTCCATCCCTATTTGTATTCCTTATCCATGGTCTTTGTGGATGACATCTTGGTGTATTATCACACTCATAGTGATCATGATAAGAATCCTTGGAACATTTTTAATATACTAAGATATAAATATATTTATTCCAAGATTTATAAGTTCCACTTATAGATAAAAAAAATTCTCTTATTGGGTTATATTATCTCGGAATCAGGAGTATTTGTTGACCTGTAGAAGGTGAGTAATGTTGTTTCCTAGGAGAAACCCAATAACGTGTTTGATATATAGAGTTTCTTAGGTTTGGAAAGATACAACATGAATTTCCTAAAAGACTTTTCACACCTTTATGAAAATCTTACTGGTCATACAAATAAGGGTGTGATGTTTTTGTGTTCAAGAGAGAGCGAGAAATAATTTCAAGATCTGAAAGTAAGGATTACTTCAACACCTATTCTGATTCTTCAAGATCCTGGAAGAGGTTATACAGTGTTCTGTGATTCATTAGACACTAACTTGGGTGAGGTTAAGATTTAGTAAGATATATTATTTATGGACATATCTCAACAGTTGAGGCCTCATCAGAGGAATTACCTAATGCATGAACTCTAGCTAGAAGCAGTTGTACATTCCTTACACTACTGGAGATACTATCTAATGGGTGATATCTTTGTGGTGTATATAAACCACAATAGCCTCAAATATATCTTTACATAGCATTAGTTGAACCTCATGAAATAAATATGGGTCAATTATTTTCAATACGTTGATTTTTATCTTACCTATATGCTTGGAAAGGGCAATGTGGTAGTTGATGTGTTGAGTCGGAAAACTCACCTGTGATGAATGGAAAATGATGGCCCACTTTTCTGAGTTTCATATAGATTTTCATGATAGTCACAAGCAATATTAGCTCTTAGTCTTGATTGTTACCTATTCCCTTTATGATAGATAAAAGATCAGGCAATTCTCATATCCTGAAGGCTTTGTTCTCTAGGAGAGTATCTTAGAGGACCCAACTCCGGATAGGTATATGGATTGAGAAGACATCCTAATTATACATGGATTTGTTTTGGTTCCTAATTATATGATATAGGAACTGATTTGAGATCCCCATTATTCTCAGTGGGTAGTACATCCATGCATCTCTAAATGTATCAAGATATGTGACATCAGTATTGGTGTCTTGGGATGAAACATAAAATAAGAGGTTTTATCACCAGGTGTTCCACTTGTTAGTAGGTGAAGATGGATCACCAGTTACTTGTGGGATTTTTATAGCCACATCAAGTCCCATAATGGAAATAGGAATATGTTTTTATGGATGTTTTAGTCACCTTACCTAGGTCACCTTGAGGCAGTGACATAGTTTGGGTAGTCATGAATTGACTGAAGAAAGTCTCCAACTTTCTTCCTATCTGATATACTTTCTCAATTGATGAGATGGGAATACTATATGTTCGTGAGATCATAGGTCTACATGGGGTTCCTCATTCTATCATTTTATATAGGGATGATTGTTTTAAATTTATTTTATGGAATGGGTTAAAAAATCTATGGGTACACAGGTGATTCTGAGTATATCCTTTCAACCTCATACCAATGGCCAGTCAGAATGGACAATGTGTTAGAGGATATGCTTTGAGAATGTGTTTATTTTTTTAGTGGTTATTGGGATAAGAATATCCCTCTTTTTGAGTTAACCTATAATAATATCTTTCAATAAAAAAATCAGATGGATCCTTTTGAGGCCTTGTATGGTATGTCGTGTTGTTCACCCCTATTCTGGTTAGTGGTAGGAGAGGTAGTGATACTAGGTACTCATCTCATGAAGAAGACTTGGGAAAAAGTTTATCTGATTGGGAAGTGTATATCAACAAGTAATTATAGATATAAATCTTATGTCGATCACTATTGATGACCTCTATACTTTGAGTTTGGGGATTGTGTTTTCCTACGGGTATCACCTAGGCTTGGGCATAGATGGATACAGAGGCAAGGTATATTGTCACCATGCTTTTTCAGGCTATTTGAGATTCTGGATAAATTCTATTTGGTATCTTATCAGTTGTTAATACCTCAGATGTTCTATTCAAAGCATGAAATATTCCATGTTTCGCAACTTCACCATTATCATGTTGACCCTTTTCATACTTTTCATCCCAAGGAGGTTGAGTTAGATGTTGATGATTTTTTTGAGGAGTACCCTATAAAAATCATTGACTAGGGAATAAAGTCTCTCCAAGTCCATCATGTCCCTTTAGTATGGATGATATGGAAACATGATCATGTATAGGATGTGACTTGGGAGTGGGAGGTCGATGTACATTCCCAGTGGCTATATTTATTCTCAGACAGTGTTTTGCTGCCCTTGGAAGGTGAACTCGGGGATGGGTTCTTTTAATGGGGAAGACTATAAAATAATGGTTTTTTAAGGGTACAAATACTTTAAATATCTATTTAATTGTTTATTTTGGATCTATTATGGATTCCTAATGAGTTTATGGAGGTTATAGGGGTGTTCGGGGCTTGTTCGGAGCTTCGAACCCTAATTAATGGGGAAAATCAACTGGCTGTACTGTTTGTAAAAACTGTGAAATCCAGTCCACGTAGTTTCTGTAACCTTGTAAGGGCTGGACGGAGGGGTGAACTAGGGCATATGGTTTTCCCTAACCATGTTCCAAGGGAAACACACTCATGTCATTACCTTAGAAAAATTTAGTAGTGGGACCTACATGGTTGGCACACAAATTCTCAAACCATGTGGGCCTAACCATGCAGGGTCCCACCTTAAGCAGTGAGAGGTGTACAATTTGTGAAAGGTTTGGCCCACCATATGGACAAACCGTACAACCCAAAAATTATTGGGAAAATTTACCAATATTTCCTTGAATTTTTAATAAACATACCCTTCCCTCCTATTTTTATTTCCATTTCTAGGGACCTCCCTCCTTCCTCTCATAAGAATCTCTCAACCCCCTTCTGATAGATTTTGATCTTGTTCCTTTATCTAGTGTCCAGTAGAAGCTATGTTGGTATCATTATATCTCTTTAGGTAAGATCTTATATCCTTTCGCTCGGTTCGTTGTTATTATTTCCCATGACGTTGTTATTTTGATATAGGCTCATATTCCCTATTTTCAGGGTGTTGATCCATTCTTCCATTTTATTATGATCCAATCCAAACTAAGGGATGATACTAGATGAGAAGAGTGATATAGTCTCTAGGTAGGTGTTATATGACTCATCCATCAATTCTCAACATTTTTTAAACTTCCATCATTATTTTCTTACCAATTTCCTCAGGCTCTACATATTAAATTCTTAAACCTTTCTTGTAATCATCATGCCTGTGTTATATATCCATTTCTATATATGATCATCACACCATTAGTGGTTGATAACTCAATGTTCTCCACCCCAATTCGGGTGTTTCCTCAATTATGGATTAGTGACACATGTGGGTTTACCTATGACACCGTTAAAGCATGTGGACAGACCCTTCTAATGATAATCCCCTTTAATTTTATTAATTATGAATTCCTAATGGTTAGGATGTGTAGGTTCCATATAGACCTTCTAAGGTAAGTTCTTTAATCAATTAAATGATCTTTAAATTGTAAATGGGATGTATAATATATTTATCACTTGGCCTAATTGAATGTAATTTGATGTCCTGGTTTCATTATCATAGCACACCATTTCATTCTGGATGGAAGTCAATAGAGTGAACCTAATTAATAATTAAGTAATTAAATGATAACTGGTTGCTTGTCCTTTATATTTATTTTCAAACTCATGAAAGGTATGGAATTAACCAAAATAACTAATTAAATGGAATGAGTATTACATGGCCTAATTTATTAGATAAATCAAGTATAAGGTGCCTATTGAATATGGACCTGTTCATATTTTTAAGAGTGATAAAACTCGATCCAACATTCAATTCCTAGGGGAATTCCTTGATAACTCGTGGACGATATTCTGATTCACGGAGCCAGATTCCATAAGAGATACCCAAATTGGAAGCTTTCCCTTTTCTACGAGTGGAATCCCAAAATGACATCATAGGATCCATTATTTATCATTCGGATACTAGGATTCCTTGGATACACTCCTTGGATAGTCTTTACATATTTAGACATATGGAACCATGGATACACCCGTTGGGCCCAGCCATTCCTAACCCATTATTAACTTGTACATGATCATTAGACTCAGTTAGAATAATATTATAGTGGAATGTCTTGGGTGATTCCCCTTAGATTAAACGTAGACCCCTTATAGCCAAGATATAGATTATTACTAAGTCTGATCAACCCCTAAGGTCATGGATCCCTTGGTTATTAACATGGATCCTCTTTATTTATATCATCATCAAGGATTACTTAGTTTGAATCCTCTGTTGTTATTATTATTCTTATAGGATTCCTTAGTCATATCTTGGATCCTCTTATATCCCTTATTTCAAAATGGAACATAATTAATTAAATGATTACTTGTTCAGACACCATCTCATAATAAAGTAGGTATCGATGTATTTACATTATTTTATTGTCTTTACATTTTTATATATATACATAAACACTATTTAAATTTATATTCACATATTGGATGGCATAGACACCATTAGTGGTGGAATATTTAGATTTATCTCACACCCTATTTGGGCCTCCATTGGTACATATATAGATTATATATATATGTAGGTGTTTACTAGGGGAAGCATCTCACTTTTAAAACCATATATTTCTTGCATGGTTAGGATGGAGCTTGGTAGAAGATGACCAAGCCATACCTCAGGATTTTGGATATTTTTTGGATTGTTTTTTATTATTTTTTATATAATATGATTACTTCTACCCTTTATACGTATTATCTAGTTTTTTAGGCACATGACATAAATTATCATCATATTTTTCATATGGTTCTATTTCCATATTTGAGTATTATTATGTATTGGTTGAGTTGTTATTCATTTCTATATTGCTTCCTCTACGACGAGTTAATGGTCCAGTGGTTATGGTGTCTATTTTCCCTATTTCTTATATTTACACATGCTTCCACTATTTCATTTGTTTATATTATATCTGTTATGCTCTACTCTGATTATGAGGGAATATTATCCCCATAGACACACCCAAGGCCCTTGTTTCTAGTCAACAACCTCTAGCATACGGGTAGGCACTCTTGAGGCCATATAGCCAACCAGTCTTAGGTAAACTTCAAGTGGAACCTACATTCAGGAAATCATAATCATAAATAGAATGAAGATATCTCGAAGTCGTCAGAAATATTATGCAGATCACCATCGATGACCTTGATCATTTTATGTAGTTGATCATTTTTCTTTATAATCTCTCTAAGGTTAGGGAATTTTCATTTTGTTAAACAAGGGAAGTTGTATCTTTAGTAAATTAGAGATTTTTAGATACTCGACAGAGTGGGTGTGGTAGATTATCGGTTGGATTTACCACAAATTTTTTTTTTCATAACGTGTTCCATGCATCTCAATTGAAGAAGTATCAACCTAACCATGACCATGTGATTTGATGGGACCATGTTGACCATGAACTGAATTCTACATTGGTTTATGTGCCAATATGCATTTTGGATAGGTAAGAGAAGATATTTCATGGGAAATTCATCAAATTTAATAGGTTTTATGATAGAATGGTTGAATTCATAAAGATACATGGGAACATGAGAAGGAAATGTTAGGGAAATGTCCTGAAATCTTCCAAGAGACCAACAGGTTTCTACATTATAAGGAAATAAAGAACAATTTTTGGTAGAATGTGACGCCACACTTTTAGGTACTTGTTATTTTTTTTTGTGTTTTGAGTTTGTACAGTGATTGGGTTAAGTTTTAGGAAGTTTGGGGAGGTTTCAGCATGTTTTAGAGGTGTCTAATGTCGGTGCACGATTTGTGAAAAGTTAGTAGAAACTATGAACCACCTCCAGGAAACCTTCAAATATGTTTTGGGGGTCACTGGGTTGGTTCATGATTTGACCAAGTCATGTGAGTGCCTAGGGTAAATCGTGTGAGAGGTAACTGAGGGGAAAATAATGGTTGGTGCATAGTTTGTTAAATTGTGTGATCCCACCATATGAGGTGTGTAATTTGAGATAGTAGCACCACATGGTTGGAACATAGTTTTCCAAAATCTATGGGATAACCATGTTACATGCATTTAATTATCTAAAAATTATTTTAATCTAGATTAATCCGCTAAAACCATAATTTTTTACCATATCACCAACTATCCCAAACTCCCCTTCCTCCCAATGCTCCTTTGGTGTTTTCCTTCGATCTAGGGTCATATTTTGTCAAATAAAAGTGTATTGGAGATATGGATTCATCGATAAGTCATTTTTCCTCCCTATTCTTCTTAGATATACTCTTCTCATCTCTCCCATGAATATATATCTATTTTTTATGGATATATCTATGTTCTATAATGGGAATATTTATGAGATATTATTGAATCTATTAATGTAAAGAAGATTGAAGTTCATATCCATAATATATTAGTGTCGTACTCCATTTTCACCATCTATCGAGAGAAAGGTGGATTCTCTCTCACATCTAATTTTTTGCAACATGAAGGCTTGGTTTTGATTAAATTTATTTCTTGAAATTATTGTACAAACCTTGTGTGATTTCTGAAGGAAAATCCCTTTTTGGTTATAGATTTTGAATTTTTAAAAATTGGATAGATTTTGGAAAACCCCCTTAATTTATAATTTTAAAATTATAGTTTTAAAAATATGGTATTTTTTTATTCAAAAAATTTATTGTTTTATGTTTTTCAATAAATAATTGGATTTAGTTGAAATGAAATTTGTCTTGGTATTTGGAATATGTGGTTGGTGTAATTTAATTCATGTATGTGGCCCAGAATAAGGGGTATGCTCTATTGGGGATCCATGATATTGGCAACCTTGTAACAAATTTTTGGATCAATGATAGACTGATCTTGAGTAAAGAACTATTACTTGGAATTCATGGGTTTTTTAGTGTGTGTGTTGAGACAAGGTAATGGGGATTCTAAATGATGTGAAATAGTTTTAGAACTTGTTTATTGTTTTCCATGGAAAATTGTTTATGGATTTGATATAAACTACTAAAACTATTTCTTAACTATTTTATACCAAATTTTATAATGTGTTCTGCAATAGTGGTGTGAGTTGGGAATTATTTGAATAAAAACTAATGAGTTTATACTCACCCCCTACTTGGGAACTTTGGCACATTTGTAGATTTCATGTATTGGGATATTGGTAAAGTAAACATGTATTTCTTTTCTAGTGATTCTTTATGATACCTTGGGAATGGTAAGTGGGGTTGGAGCCTAGATCTAGTTTTGGATTTACATTTGAGTATACCACATTGGTTTCATTGTGTCTTTTTTTATTTATTTCTTTGTCAGTTATTGTCTTTACTTCCTTTGTCACTCTGATATGGTTATACTATTTCTTTACTCTTTATTTGTATTAATTTATTCGTGCATCTTGTATTATTTTAGATGTTTAAGTTTTGTCTCGTCAAGTTTTTTATTTTATAGGGAAAATTTCCCCCCAACTACTACTTGAGACCTTGGAATTTATTTCCAGCCTTTGGTGTCTTGGGGATGTCACCGAAAGCCAGTAACACCTTTATCACTTCTCAATCCAGTAATGTGGTGTGGTATGTTACAAGAAATTATTCCAAGAGTATTTCTGAAAATAGAATTACTTATAATAAGACTCATTCCATTTTAAATAATCTTGAAATTATATAAATATTCATCTACTAAAATCACACTAAAATAGGTAACCCTTCTCCTAAAAGTGTTTTTTGTACTAATACCATTCAATATGATATTATAGCTTTGAAAAGGAATTATTGACAAACATGGGTGAATAAGATTGATGTAAACCGCACTATATCATTAAATGTGGATGTGAATAAGGGTAGGAATTATTTATCCTCACTAAAATATCAAATAAAGAATCATATTATCCCAAAATAGTAAGATTCCAAAGATAACCAAATTATTCCATATAAGAAGAAAAAAATATATGTTGGCTATTGTTTGTGATTTTTGGAAGTTCCCACATTTGTTAATTGACTGTTGGAATAATTTTTCAATGCATGGTAATTATATTAGGCTAGTATTAAGGGGTATAAAATATATTGTGAAGAAAAATCCTATATCACTAAAGCATAATACAAAAATTAGGAATAATATTTCTATCAAGAATAGATTTGGTTTTCCTAAATACTTATTTGATTATTTTATAAGAATTGGTCACAATTATGATGAGTTTCAGTATATACCAACTATACATATATCATTATATAATTAAAAGAGAAGTAAAAAATATTAAAATAAACATATGTGAAATAAATACAAGTATTCCTTAGGGAGTAAACAAAAGAAGAATTTGGTTAAAAAACTACTCCCAAGAGGTTGTTGAATAATTATGAGAATTTTATCAAACCTAATTAGATATACATTCTCAATGGGATAAAAGGACACATAATAGACCATTACATATTTTCCATAAATATCAATGAAAAAGTAAGAGAGTTAAAAATAGATAAGTAATCATTCCATGAGAAGAATAGCATTATTAGTTTAGTGCAAGATATTTATGATGAAATTTTAGAATCTCTTGAGTGGTTATCTAAAAATGATATCCCTATGAATTATGGAGATCCTTGTAGAAGGTGAATAATGTCTTGGAATATGGATGAAAAACTTATAACATGGTTTTTTAGATAAAAATAACCAGCAAAGAACAAAGGGAATATACCAGTGATTTATTATATTAAAAATGATACTTTGAAGAAGGAGTCTAAACACAATAAGAAGACTAAGAATGTATATAAAATAATGCTTATTCATATGGTAATAGTAGTTGGAATTGACTAAGAAGCTGGATCAGGCAGAAAATAATGAAATTTGTTTTCCATATGTAGTAAAGGATCCTATTCCCTATAAGAAGAAATTTGATATGGTAAAAGATTCCATACCGCCCGATTAAATCTGTGTATGTAAGATTAAGGGTGAAATAATAAATAATTATTAGAAATTTTAATCTTGGTTAAAAGTAATTTCTAGGTTTATATCTAAATATCATACTTGTTTCTCTAAATAAGGAGATTATGAACAAACCAACTTAATCCCATAAACATATCTTGTTTTTTATATTCTGTGAAGGGAATTGAACATGATTCATATATTCAGGGGGATACCAGAAGAAAAGAATGTCATGAAAAATTATTCAGTATCCAATAAGATATCAATGAATCATTGAATTATTTAAATTGGTGTTAAAATTGTTTTTAGAGTTTATTATTGAAGAAATACATCCACAATGAAGAATATGGATGAATTTAATCCCTCTATGGGGAGTGAAGCTGAACAACCACTAGATTTTAATATCTTAATTGGTATCACATGAATATTTTAAATTATGGTATGTTTTATATTTGATCATTTCAAATATTAAAATTATAGAAGTTTAAGTTTACCATTAAAGATGTATGTTATCCTATATTTATATTGAACATTAATTATGAGATTAAATGGTTGAAAAAAAATTATGAAATAAAAAGGAAAATAGAATGAAAAGGGGTGATATATTATTATATATGAATGTTTTTAATCTATTTATTGAGACGAAAGTGGGATTTTTGTTGAAAATACTTTTTAATAACATATAAGAGATGTTTTTTGAGTTAGAATCACATTCTGAAAATTTATTGATGTATTTTTTGTGTTGACAGATCATGAATGTTTTCTATACTGGGTTTATCTATGTGAACATAGATATAGTTAATTGATGACTCACTACTTTAGGAAGAGTGATTCCATCAATTTTTGAAGTAGATAACTTTGAATTTATCTTAAGTGTAATATCTTATAAAATGAGGTTATTGAAAGGGGTAAAATAGAAAGTTCAACTTTGAAAAAAATAAGATGTGTGAATCTTCCCAACTAATTAACCTTTGAATTTATTATCAATAATGAAGTGAAGAACAAATGTACTTTAGTAATGATTTGGGTATTGAAAGAAAATCAAAAGAGGGTGATTAAAAACCCTAGATGAATATATATAATACTATTTTATTTATTATCAATGAGTTTGTATGATGGAAAGTGAATGTGACAATGATGGAAGTATGGAGTTGGTTCCATTGAATTATTATTGATAATTATTAATATGCTGGGAATATTTTTTGATTTTAATAGGTTTTGATTTAAATAAATAAACCTTAATTATGATTATTTTTTAACTGATATTAATGTTCAAGACATATTCTAGAGATTATTGGAGTAGGCACAATGTTTACATAATAATTAAGGAATTAAGATGAATTTATTGAAATCCATGAGAAATATATTTTTTACGAGTAATTGATAATTAATCCCAGAAATGATTTTTTTCATGATAAATATTGAAAGGAAGAGGAATTTAACATTGATCTTGAGTTTTAATTTATATTTTTGTAATTTATATAGTTTTTACGAAGTATATGAGTGTGGCTTAGAAAAAATTGGTCATCCCATACCAAAATGATATCCCTAAATTGTATAAATATTTTTATGGTTTTTTTATTTGTGTTTCTACTGGATATTAATTTATTTTATATAATATTAATTATTGATTTCATTTTCTATTATATTCTTATGGTAGGACTAACATTTTTAATAATAAGGAGGGAATTCAGACATTTTGGGATATATTGTAATGATTGAAAATGATGATGAAGTTAAGATTGAGTATAAAAGCCAAAAAGATTAAGATTTTGATTAAAATAATTTTTCCCATTATGTAGGATTCATATTGGACACTTATGGAGAGAAAACTTGAATAAATCTATTGAAACAGAGGCCAATCTTCGAGAAGAAGCCCATTCACATCATGAAATAAGTTTAGGACATGAAAACATTTCTATATGTGGGAACATGATGTGAAACAATAACTTTAGAAAATGTTTTTATGGTGTCGATTGTGTGAGAAAATGTTTTATACCTTGAATCATGCTCAAGTTTCCTCTATATCAATGTTTTGACATGTCCTTCGATGGGGATTTATGGGTTTGACCTAGAATGACCATTTAACGCTGCGTTGGACTAGGGGAAACCCTATGATGAATTATAGGATTACAAATAGGGATTATAAACAAAGTAATAAATAATTAATTCAAATTACAAGGATTTGACCATTGGAAGGTTGCTTCTAGGGTTCTAACTTAGAGATAACTCATCATAGTTAGGGTTTTCTTTCTAGTTTTTTTATCTTTTACTATAAACATGGGATGTTTTATTATTTTATTTTAGTTTATTTTCTTTTATATCTTTCCAATACTTTCAATTTTATTCTATATAATATTTTTTTATGTTTATACATCATTGGAAATCACCCAAATATGGTTACCTAGATCCAAATGAGAGATAATATCTAGTTATAGGGGGTGTATACCCAAATGTCTTGATTTTTCTTCACTTGAAAAATAATTTCATTATTTATTATCATGATGTGATTTAATTAACTACTGTATTCAACATTGGATGACTAAACATGATTTTATAGTGGTGAATGAACACCATCATGGTAAATATAATTAATTAAGGATCATTGGGTTTGATTATTCTTCTCTGTTTTTAATCTGGCCTTAATTCATTCTAGTTATTTTAATTCATCTGACAATGATGATTGATATGATAGTATAGTTTTGATGAAATATACCAAGTTGATTTTGAATATTTTTATGATTTCATGGATATAATATGTAATTTACCTATTATTGAAGTTGATTTAATTTTTTTAGTAATATTGTATGACATAATACCTTTCTATTACCTAAATTTTCATTACACGGTACAAACAGAGGATCTTTTAAAGATTAATTTCTTGGTAATTATGTACATAATACATGAAAAAATAAATCATTATTATAATACCAATTGAAATCAATATTCATGGGCTAAATATAGGTTAATTTTACTATATATCATATCCTATTAATATACATTAAAGGAATAGGGTGAACATGAATCGTAGTAAGGTAATTAGTAAGAGAGACATATAACATGTGATCTTGGGACATATCAATAAGAACATAAGCATAAAGATAAGGGATGAGAAAAAGGTATATCATAAATATTAGAACATGAATAATTATATAGAAATATGGATACAATATTTAAACGAGATATTCATAAGCACACCACCAAGGTTTATCACCAAGGTGTGAAAAAATGAAAATTACCAAGGTTATTCAGCAAGGTATCGTAAAATTTTTAATCTCTATAGATCAAATTATTTACCTAATGAATTGGAGTGATATCAGGGTGCACCCATAACATGTACTAATTTCATGTGATCCACATAGATCAGAATATATCCTTTCATTAATAATTTGTGGTGAATAAATAATGGGTTTCTTATCAAAATCTTGGTATACAAAATAGATATGATCATTATATTATTTTTAAATCATGAAAGGAAATGAAATTTTAATAAATGTAAATAACCAATTAAAATAAAAAATTTATAAATATAGGTGAATACCTATGGAAAATAAAAAATTTTGATTATCCACTCGAGAAAATCAAAGATAATTTATTAAGGAGAAGAAATAAATTTTGAGAAAGTAAATTCTGCAGCATGGAGGTTATAAAATGTGGTTATAGAAAAGTGTAAAATGGAAGGGGAAAAGGGTCTAACATTCATAAATGAATATTATTATAGTAAATAGATAATATAAATTGGAAAAAAGAACTTACTTTTTAAATTAGAATACATACCACATGAAAAGGGAAACTTGAATGGAAAAGAGAATTAAAGATTTCCCTTACCTTGAAGAGTTGTTCCTAAAGATTGAGGTTGGAAACGTGGGGGATTGAGGACACGTTTGGGGGACTCCTTGGGATGAAAATAACCATAAATTCATGGATTATGGATTTTTAGTGAATTAAAATGGATAAATTCAAGGGTATTTATAGTAAAAGTGGAGGAAATTTTTAATACTATCCGAGTATATGTATTGGAAAATTAGGTTGTAGAAAATGAATCATCATTGGCTTAACCATGGTTTTTTGTCATGATTTTTGAAATTTGGGTCACATTTTATGTTATTTTAATCCACCAGAATATAAATTAATTATTTATTTTTTATTTTTTCATGGAAAATTAAATAATCCACAAAGTAATGTTTTTAAAAAATAACTTTTCCTTTTTAGACTTTGGAAAGTCACTTATAGTTTTAGTAAATGATTAAAATCTATTGAAATACTTAATATTAATCAAATATCATATTTTAAGTCATGGATTATTTTTAATTAATTATTAAATCATTATGAAATAATTATGATTTCATAAAAAATATCAAAACCCTAAAACTTTATTTTTTACTATTCATAAAAAATAACTAATTTTAGAAAATTATTATAAATTTAGACTAACCTAATTTGATATGCTAATTAAAAAAATTATGTTATTTTATTAGAAAAATTCACTAATTATGATAATTTTAACATTTAAATATAAAAATAATTATTTATTTAAAAATAGCGATTTTTAAGGCACAATCAAATTTCTGACACTTATAAAAATTTTCCCATGAAATTATAAAATTATTTTAACATTTATTATTTAAATAATTTTTTTTAAATACTATTTCATTAAAAAATTTACTATTCATAATATATTATTAATTATATAAATTTTTTGTATTTTCAAGAAAAATATAATTATGTTTTATTTTCGTCTAAAAATTAATTTATCAAATTAATATCAATTAAACATATTTTTTAATAAAAAATTTTTTTTATTAAGATTAATTTAGGAAATAAATAAATTATAAAAATTAATTTACACATTATGTAACTAAGGTCTAGATAGGTAACCCTTTATTACACCCGCATACGCCATGAGTGTAAGGTGTGCGATGGTGTTAGTTTTGTGGGGAGAATCAACTAACATCGACTGAGTGGTAATATCCATTAGCTAGAACTTCTACCATAGGTTATTTCATTCATGATTCACTTTTTTAATCTCGTATTGGTATTGGTTAAGGGTGAACCCTAGTGATGATACCTCCCTCCCATGTTCTGATAAGTGGGCTTCAAACAGCATGACTCTTCTGGTTGAGTCCATCAATTCTTCTTTCTGTATCAATTATCATTTTTCATTAATAATTATAAACACTAATTATAATGGTAAAATTATCAACCAAGGGTATAATTTCAAACGATAATATTTACCGATGATAATATAATGGTAGAATCGCAACAGTCACATTTCCCTTTATACCATATAAATACCACTTCAATCTTTTGCTCAAAATTCACTAAAACTTCTCTTAAGGTTATATTTTTATTTCTATAAAATGTTTATTTGTTTGTTAATATTTTTTTTCATTTAAATATTATTTACAGTGGGGGAGATGATTCTATTATATTAGGGTGATCCATACTTTCCCATTTTATCTATAATATTTTATATTTTATGTCCAGTTGTAATGTTTGGAATTTTAATTGGTTTCATAGATGAATAATGTAATGATCATTGTTAATGAGATAAAATTTTGTTGGTTTATCTTAATTTTTTATGTGTATAATATTTTATAATATGTAATAAACATTTATTCAAGAAATAAATATCATTTAAAAAGTATAGGTTGTTATATTCTTCCCCCTTAAGAAATTTTTTCCCCAAATTTTCAACTCATTTTCTCAGTTGAGAAAAGGTGAGATAAATTATATATCATTATATCCTCTCTTTACCATGTCTCTTATTTATGTTATTTTTCCTTCACAACACTTTGATGAGGTGGTTAGTCTTGTTTCATAGAACCTTTTATCTACATTCCAAGATCTCCACCAGATACTCCTCGTAAGAGAGGTCATGTTCTCGTTGTACCACCTACAGATTCAATACATGTGAGGGATACAGTATGTACATCCTCAAAAGAGATACATGGAATATATCATGAACTTAAGTGATATTTGGTATAATTATTAAATGATAATCCACTTCTCCTATGTGATCAAGTATTTCAAAGGGGCCAATGTACCCAGGGATAATATTCCCTTTATTTCCAAATTCCACGACTCTCTTCCATGGTGATATCTGAAAGAAAACTTTTTTCTCTAACATCAACCTCCAAATCATTTCAATGATTATCAGAATATCCCTTCTATCGACTTTGAGTATCCTTTATATATTGTTGGATAGAATGAACCTTTTCTTTCATCAATTACACATGATTGGGCCTAAGAAATTTCCTCTCACCATATTCATCCCAACTAGTAGGACTTCTACATCACATTCCATATAGGTCTTCATATGGTTTCATTTGAATACTCTAGTGAAATATATTATTATATGAGAAATTAACTAATATAATGTTTTGATCCCATCAAAATTTAAATTCCATCGAGCATGTTCCCATAATTTCCTCGAGTGTCTAAAAAGTACTTCTAGACTAACCATCAGTTTGGGGGTGATAGGTCGCAATTGAATTCAATTCAGTATTTAGATCATGTTGGAGACTTCTCCATAATTTAGATGTGAACCTTGGGTCACAATCAGAAATGATATAAATTTTAACCCCATTAAACCTCACCACTTCCTTAATTTATATCTTGGGAACTTGGTCAAGAGAGAAATATTTCCAAATAACCATGAAATAGACAGTCTTGGTGAGACAATCCACTATAACCCATGTCAAATTTTTTCCATGGGATGATCTTGGGAGAAAAATAAAAAATTCCATAGTGATATTATCCAACTTCCTTGTTGGTATGGGTAGTGGTTGAAATACCCCTTTAAGAATTTATCTTTCTACCTTCATTTATTGAAATACCAAGCACCTTTTAGTGTAATTAGTAATATCTCATTTCATATTATACCACCAAAAATGATCACAAAGGTCTATATACATTTTAGTGCTTCCAGGATGTATATAGAATATAGATCTATGTGCTTCATCCATCAACTCCTTCTTCATCACTAGTATAGATGAGACACATAACCTTGTGTGAAATTTTGGTACACCTTCCTGATCAATATTGAACTCAGGAAACTTTCCATTATTCAAAGACTCTATCTTATTTTTTAATAAGGGTTATTCCCTTTGATATATCTTGATATTCTCTTGTAATTATGGTTAATAAAATATCTGGGATAGGGTTTATTATGTTCCTTCCCTTATAATTACCATTTTAAATTTTAATAGGTCTTAGATCAATGGATATCCTTGAATATTTATCATTACCAACACAATATGGTCTTTCTTACTTAATGTATCAGTGAGTTTGTTTGATCTTCCAGGTTGGTAATAAATAAAACAGTCATAGTCATTAAGAAGTTCAAACCATCTCATTTTTCCATGATCAATTCATTTTGTGTGAATATATACTTAAAACTTTTATGTTCTATATATATATATATCACATTTATACCCATAAAGATAGTACCTCCATATTTTTAGAGAAAAAATATCTATAGATAACTCGAGGTCATGTGTAGGATAATTATTCTCATGAGGCTTTAACTATTGATATGCATAAGCAATAACTTTTTCATTTTTCATGAGGAAGCACCCAATCCCTTTCATAGATACATATCTATAAATAATTAATCCTTTTCTGATAGAGGGTATATTTAACGTAGGTGTAGTAACAAATCTATTATTTAATTCTTCAAAACTTTTTTCACAATCCTTTATCTGGATGAACATAGCCCCTTTTGGAGTTAACTTGGTTAGTGGATTATAAATTCATGAAATTTTTTTCACAAACCTCCTATAATATCCTTATAAACCAAGGAAACTACAAATCTCAGTTACTGTTTTAGGATTAGGCCACTCCTCTATAGGCATTATCTTCATAGGGTAAACTAAGATTCTGTCATTGGTTATAATGTGCCCCAAGAATGCAAATTATTGTAATCAAAATTCACTTTTATAGAATTTTCCAAAAATCTTCTCCTTTCTAATAGTTTTCAATATAACAATTTCATAATCCTCATGTTCCTCATGAATTTTAGAATATATCATAATATCATTAATAAAAACTACCAAAAATTTATCAAGGAAGTCCTTAAACATTATATTCATAAAATCTATAAATATAGCATGAGCATTAGTCAAGATGAATGGCATAAAAACAAACTCATAGTTATAATATCTTATTCGGAATGAAGTATTTGGAATATATTATTTCTTTATCCTAAATTAGTTATTACTGATATTGGAGGTCAATATTGCATAATAATTGATCCCCATAAAGATGATCAGATAAATCATCAATCCTTTGGATAGTGTACTTGTTCTTAACTATGATCCTGTTAAGTTATATATAATAAATTCATAGTCTTATTGATCCATCAATATTATTCACAAATTGAACAGGTTATCCCCAGTGAGACACACTTGGTTAGATAAATCCCATCTCCAAAATATCTTGAATTTATTTTCTTTAATTCCCATAACTCCATATTTTCCATTCTATATTGGGGTCTTTGATATCAGCTTGGATCTAGGTATGAGTTCAATGTATAACTCTACATCTCTCTCTTGGGGAGGTCTAGGTAAATTTTCTGTAAATACATCTATGTATTCCTAAATGAGGGGGAATTCTCTATCTTTATACTTTTATTTCCTTCTACAACTTCACTGATCATCTCCATAAATAATTCTATGGGAGGTGCTTCTAGTAAAATCTCAAGACGAGATATATCTTCATTAAAAATGATTATAGGTTCTGCATTCAAGACTACTGAAATTTACTTGCTTCTATAGTTGATCTTAGAATTATACATTGAGATCCATTCCATCCTTAGTGTAGTTTCAAATTCCACCATGGGAATGACTAGTAGATTTGTTATAATATTGTACTCTCCAATGTTAATACTGGAGTTTCTATACACTATTGATTCTAGGATAATTCCTCCCAGAGTCATGATTGATAACTCTTCATCTATAAGTTCAGGGATTTATTCTATATTTTTTCAACTTGGATAAAAAAAGGAATGTGTATAACTATAATCAAACAATGTACTTGTTAGATTTGAGGGCACAACACATGTACCTACCACCACATCATTCAGAGCCTCCACTTCAGTCATCATGGTAAGAAATTCCAAAACTTTCTCCCTTGGAATAATATGATGTTGATGGTGGTTCTAATCTATTATCTTATGATTTGGATATTGGTTAAAAAATTTCCCATGCTTTCTACACTTAATTCATTGAACTTCTGGCTAGTCATGCACCATATTCCTTTTTTGTTAGTACTAAGAAGTTGAGGCTTCACCTCACCATGACATTTTTTAGCTATATGGTTATATATTTCACACTTATAACACTTACCACTCCCAAGTAATAAGTTTACTGAATGCTTCTTCCCTCATTTGTTGCATGTGTAAAGTTTTATTTTCTTTCCTTCTCTTCGATGATCAAAGTTGTTCCCTGAGTTTGGATCCATTTATCTCTTCTTATCATTAATACTATGTGACCATTTTGTCTCTCCAAACCCCAATTCAATATTCATATCACCCTACACTATCTCCTCATAGCTTTTATAGTCTTGATTTTCTATATTCCTCCACATATGGGGTCTCCGTCAACTGAAGAATCTATAAACATTTTCCTTCGGATCCATAACAAAGTTATAGGTTTATTGAGAAACTATTGTAAAATTCATCTCATAGTTTCCCAACAATTCATTTTTATTCTTCTTAAATTCACAAAATTCCTTCTCTATTTTAATTTACTTAAAATGGGGAAATATTTATTGAAAAATATTACCATGAGCTGTTCTCACTCCATATCATCGATATCCCTTATTGGTTTAATGTTTTTAATCATTTTCCACCATTGATCAGATTATCCATAAAAGAGGTATACTTCTAGGGTTAATTTATATTTTTGTGGATAATAGAGTACATAAAAGAACATTTCTAAAGAGTCTATCCATTGTTCAGAAATCAATGGGTTGGTAGATCCACTAAAAGAAGGTGTTCGCTGACACATAAAGGACTCCATGAATTTTTTTCCCTTTGAGTGGAATCTGGTCTCTCAACTTCATTCAAGTTATTATTTATAAATTGAGTTAGTTGATTCATCATCTTAGTGAATTTTTCCATACTATCTTCCATAATAACGCCGTCAGTATCTCACTTGTTTCACTCGTCATTTATACGATTCCTCCTATTTCCTACAACTTTTCTAAAATAAAAAAACTTTAGTGAGAAATGTGTTACTTTTATGAATCTTATAATTATAAATGGATTTTATATCTTAAAACATCATTCTTAAATATGTTATTAATATCCACTAATAACAATTGAATTTTATATATATCCTTCATAATGGTTCATAAAAAACTTGTGATTAACCTAATATATCCCACAAGAGTTTCAAAATAGGAGTGAAACAAAGTCTGTTTTCATGCACCCATTTTCATTCAAGTCTAGATCAAAGTGGTGTTTTCAAGTGTTACCCCTAGGTACATCTGTGTCAGATCCACAACCACTTGTTCATGTCTAGATTGGTATTTCTTTTCTTAGAAACCACTTACTTAATAATTCACCAAAGTACCAGGATGTTTTTTTATTTAGACTTTTCCCTAGGTTTCTTTCTAAATTTTTTAAGTCCTAATTTCCAAAACTAACTAAACATTTCTTTGAATCCAACAATGGAATCCCTCTTTTTTATTACATAAATTTCATTACATGGTACAAACAGAATGACCTAAACTTCCATTGAAGTCGGTCAAAGTTTAAAATTTATATTCCTACTAACTACTGTATGTGTGGAAAGCAGGGTCGAACCCACAGGGAAGGTAAAATTGGCCACTACTAAACTAAAAACTTGGAAAACTCCACTATTGTCAGAAGTGGAGTGTTTTTCTTTTCTAATTTTCACTTTTTAAATTTTTTCATCTTTTAATTTTCTTATGATTTTATGTACTATGAAACTACACTTCTATAGTAAAATTGTTTGACAAATACTAAAACAGAGTACAAGTTGGAGCAAGGTGCAACAGCGGAGATAAAATGATGATAAAAGACAATAGTAAAGAATACTCGGGTTCATTCTAGTCTACTAGTTTGAATTGATTTTTCTTTTCATGTAAATTACTGCTTCATACCACTGGATTAAAATGACGACTTACTTCCCTCTCCAGGAGTTAAGTCGTGGATATTGTACAACTAGAGTCCGCCACTCCGAGAAGTACAATTCCAGAAAGATGTCTTAAGATGAACAACAGTACAAACTCGTCGTAAGTACTGAAGTTTTCATTATGATTTGTTTACTAAAAAGATAACACCATAACCAAACTCGTCGAATGATTATAGAGTTTTGAAATTGAAGTGTTTGTGGTCTGCAGCAAGAATATATAATTAGAACTGATCTCGCCGATCAATTCTAATCACATTAAAATGATAAGTGAAAAAGAATGAAAAAGATACCAGTAGAGCTAGAACTCTCCTCGAACTAAAAGACTTAGCTAACTATACTATTCATTATAACTACAGTAACAGGAAACTTTACATAAACAGAGTACAAAAGTTTAAAATGCGAGGGAGAAGGAACTCCCTAAGAATTCTCTGCTCCTGAGTTCCTGGACTGCAATGCTCTGGATGAGAGAGAAGCTCTCAAATCTTCAATTCGTCACAAGTTGTTTGAATCAGAATCCCCCCCCCCTCAAGAACGCTGCTTGCTCTGCTTAATTACTCTACTAACATACATTTCTTATCACTGCTCCATTTCCACCGACTCGGAATGTCCTTCATGAGTGCACCGCAAAATGTCCATTTTTTCGTGACCAACACGTCGCGTTAGACATTCTCATATAACTAACTCCGGCTGAGTTAGTTAAGTGAATCTGGACGTAAACATGAAGCTTGAATGAACCTGCCAAGTTAGATAAGAAAAATAAATAAATTCAAGCACAAGTTAAGTTAAGTAGATTTAATAAATATCTTATTTATTAATTATGATTTACTTTTATAAATCATTATTAACAATTGTTATCGGTAGAAATAAATACAAAATACTAAATCTTTTAAGTTTATCAAATTAAACTAAATCATTAAAATTAAACAACATAAATGAATAAGTAATTAGAAATTTAGTAATTTTAGATTTTATTAAAAATTCTATTATTACTATTAAAGAAAATAAATTGTTAGGTTAATTAATTAGTAAATTTTAAATTTAGCAATTAAAATTATTACTTAAGTTATAAATATAACTAAATTAAAAAGTATGGTTTATAATTATTTATAATTATTATTAAATTATACAATTAATAGTAAATTAATTTATTATAAACATTTATTATTAATTAAGTTTTACAATTTAATTTATAATTTATTAATATCTTAAATTATTAACTTTTATAGATTAATTTGACTTAGTTACAGTTTCTTTAACTTTAACTTTTGTTTTTTTACTTTTTTTTAGATAAATTTATACATTACTTTTTATCATTATCTTTATTGTTTATTATTTTTTTTTTTTTTTTTTTAAATCATCTTCTTCCTCCTCTCCAAAATTGGCGCACAACAGGGGAGGGTTTCAGATTTCTTCCTCCCGAAGCGAAGCAGCGACATGGCGCGGCTTCCTCCGCTCAGCACCGCGGCGGCTCCAGCTCGACCCCAGCATCAATGCACTACAAGCAGGTGCGGTCGCCTCCTGATCCCCTGATCGACGGCCCGATTTGGATCAACTCTCTTCTCGGAAAACACTGACTTGTGGCAATGGCGCGTCTCCCCTCAAGCAGCGAATAGGTCCCAGATCTGGTCATGCGCTCAGCGGTTTCATGTTTCACCAACAGCGGCGGAAAGGGTGCGGCAGCTTCAGCTTCTCGGTAAACACTGGTGGCGCAATGACTGGAGATGAGGCGAATCTCTGTTAGGAAGAGGAAATGAGAAATTGAGAATGGGAATTAGTATTGTCCTGCTCGTAAAATCGGGCCAAAGAACTTCACCAACTGAGCTTGCTGGTTTTGAGCGAATTCATCCATGGAGGCCACTTTGAGTTTTGATGAAAGCATTTGAGGACTCAACGACAATGGAGTAAATAAGCGAGATCATTGGAATCAATGGTAGAAAAGGAAGTGAGATATGGTGAGTGAAAAGTGGAAAGTAGGGTAACAGATCGGTTGAGGGTGCCTAACAGTGAGGTAAAATAGTTGGGTATCGGTGAGGCAGGGGTAGTCTAACAGTGAGAGAGAGAGGTGCAACGGTGAAGAGGAAAAGAATTGAAACAGGGGTGTAATGGTGAGGTATAGGGAAACAGTCGAATGGTGAGGTTGGAGACAGCCTAACGGTGAGGATAAGTAGAAGTGCATCGGTGAGGTATAGAGTAAAAACAGGTAACAGTGAGGGGTATCGGTAGCTGAGTCTACCGATTGGAAAAAGTGTGGTAATAGTGAGGATGAAAGTTGATGTAACGGTGAGGATGAAAGTTGTTGTAACGGTGAGGATGAGAGGCAAAGCAGGTGCTACCGTTAAGGATGGGTATCGGTAGCTGAAGCTATCGATGGGAAAAAATAAAATATCGGTGAGGTATGAAAAGGGACGGGTAGGGCCGCATCTACCGATAAAACTAAATGAAGGTCACCGATTTAAATTAAAAATAGAGGGTCAGGGGTCACCGTTAGAATTAAAAAAAAGTTCACCGATATGCAGTAGGCTACCGGCGGGTAAAAGGATACCGATGGGAATAGAGGTCACTAATAGATCAAAGTGTCACTGTTAGACAAAAATAAGCTACCGATAAAAATAAAGTTAGCGGTATAATTTGCTAACGGTGAAACATAAAAAATTAAAACATAAGTTATTTTTTAAAGAAGGATTGAAAATAATTAATTAAAAAGAAAACTAAACATCATTAATTTATAGAATAATTTTTATTAAACTTTCAACTCATTAAAATAATTAATTAGCAAAAACAAAATTATAAGATGAATAAAATTTTAAACTAACTTAATAAAATACATAAAATTAAAAATAACTAAAGAAATTTATTAAAGAGTATAAGTAGATAACAACATCGGTCACCTAAATAAATCACTGCAAGCTCTTAAATTACCTCACCGGTAGACTAAGAAAATTATTAAATAAACTAAAAATTAATCTGCATACATAAAATAATATAATTAAAAACACAAATTATTTACTTAAATTACTAGCAGGTGATTAAACACATAAAATAGTAAAATTAACCTATTCTAATGTAACTTAATTAAAAGATTAATTAATAAAAAACAAAGTCTAAATTAAATAATTTGAATTATGTTGATTAAATAATTGTTTAAATAGATATTAATTATTATAAAGTTAAGTAGATTTATAATAAACCAAACTAAAAACTCACCGTTGCTTATAAAATTAAAGTGCTTACCGGTATAAATGAGTATCGGTGACAAGGGTCACCAATAGAGGCAGAGTCACCGATAGAGTGTACCGGTAACCTGCTATCGGTAGCTAAGCTACCAGTAGTCTGGCATGCCGAGCTAAGTTTTATATAACATTAAAAATTAAAATTAAATTAATAAGAAAACTCAATGATTAATAATATTAATAAATTAAATAAAATAAACAAATAAGGATTTAATTAAACAAATTGAAAATTAGTTATATTAGTAACACATAAAGAATAAATCAATTATTTTAAGGTCCAAAATTACATAAAATGTTATAAAAAGTGAATATTTGACAAATTTAATTATAAAAATAAAAAAGTACAAATATTTAACATAAAGTGATTAAATAATTAATTAAATCATTAAAAATTAAGTAAGAAGATGTGGAAAAACATGTGTTTTAAAGGCTACATCAAATTCCCCCACACTTAAGCATTGTTTGTCCTCAAACAATCTCATGCTTTATTATCATTGAAAAACATTAAAATGTATTTATGATAAATATCACACTGTAACACGTTCAGCACTCAAAACAGAGGACAATACATAACAATAGGCTTAAAGAAAATGATATACTCAAATGAATCTTGCTCAAAACAAATACTCAAAGGTAATTAAGAACACAAAGACCATCCATTAAAGAGGATGTCATGCCTCATATGTGATACAACTTAGTGACTCACTTCAATCTAGTTTCAGGTTCTTAGTCTAAGAATAATAGGGGATAAAATTTCAATGAAATTAAGACCTTAACCAAAGAACTTTGTACTTTGACTTTTTCTCCTAGGTTCCAAAAATAAATAGTTTTTTTTGAATCACCTCAATGATACAATCTAAATGATTTTCATATAAACCAACTGATCCCTTCTTCATCTAGTGTCCATCCTTCCCCTCGCATTAATGAGATCATTTTTTACCCTAGACACTTTATTTATTTTTCCCAAGTCGTGTATCATTGTGCTGAGCACTGTGCAATGCACTTATTCAAAGTGTACAGAGGGCTTATAGTTAACAGAAACGCACCCAGCATCTAAGGTCTCAGAGACTCACCGTGGGATCCCATATGCCCAGATTACTCCAGTTCCAAAAGATTTATATAAAATCATTTACATTGGCCCATTAAAGAAATTAATTTTAATAAATTAATGATGAATGAGGTCCCTAGAATCAGAATCAAACTTCTAGTTCCAAAAGGTATGATCATAACTCCATAAACATGTAACCCAAATCACTTCCATAAGTATACTATAAACAAGATTTCCATCAATTCACTAAGAAAGATCACTCAGCAATCATCCAAACTCATTAATTTCAGATTCAATGCAAATCTTAACTTCCAACAAGATACTTGTCCAAAGGCAAGACCCAATTGAGAAAAATTGTAAAGTCTAAAATTATGCAAGAATTTTGAAAAAATTTATCCTTTTTTAACAAAAAAAAATTGAATTGCAGTGGGAATTGATGGGCTTACAATAAATCACAGTTTAGCACATTCAAGAATTGACCCCCTCCCCCACACTTAAAACCCAACTTTGTCCCCAAAGTTGACTTCTAAATATGGAGAAGAACAGTTAATAAATTATGGTTCAAAACATATTTTCAATTTAGTAGATTGATGACATGTATAAAGGGTCCCAATAAAGTTCAAAGATAGTGTTGTTTTCCACAAAGGTTAAATTAACAGCAGGTTCATTGACAAGTACACCCGTTAACATTGATGTCCATTGGAAAAAAATTTCATTAAAGTTCAAACATAGCATATAAGGTGTGGGTGAACAATTAATTAGGTGTCTGCATTTTAAACATGAAGTTCAATAATATGTTTAATACAGTAGACAAATTTCATGCTAAACACCTCAAAGAAATAAGTAGATTCAAATGATCAGCAGCATGTACTCCCCCCACACTTAGTTTCATGCAGTGAAAATGTTTTATCACAATGCAATTCAGTTTTTTTAAGCAAGGAGGATCATGCAGATTTGTAATTCATTAGTTACACGACATGCAGCAGAATTTTATAATACAAGCAGAATTTTAAGCAAGCAGAATTATATTTTCAAAAACATGAGCAGAAAAATCAGTGCAACAAGTTGAATTACTTCCCCGACTAAGCTCTTGTCCAAAAATGACCATGGGAATTCCACTCCTTAAATGAAAGAAGCATCATCATCCTAGAAACACAGAGCATATAAACCAGGAACAAGTATCGAGCAAAAATAGAGCATATATAAGCATGCAAAACAACACTTCATTCAAAGTAAAATAAGAACAGAACAAAAGTAAACACAAAGAAAGAGCATGGGTTGACTCCCATAAAGAACTGAATTTAAAGCCTTCAGTCAGACTTTATTTAATTACAAATTTTTTATTTATTAACAAAACAAAGACCACGGGTTGCCTCCCATGCAGTGCTAGGTTTACAGTCCCCAACTAGACTTCATTCAAGAACAATTTTCAAGAATAGTGAAGGCTGCCAAACCCTTTGGTTACCCCTCAAAATAAAGTTTCACTCTTTTCCCATTAACCAACATGGGTTTATTCTCTTCACCTACAATTTCCACAGCTCCATTCTTCAAAAATCTTACTACAGTAAACGGTCCAGACCACTTGGACTTCAGCTTCCCAGGAAAAAGTTTAAGTCTATAATTAAAGAGGAGAACCTTTTTTCCAAATTTGAACTCTTTGGTTTGAATGATAGAATCGTGAAAGATCTTAGTCCTCTCTTTATAAATTCTTGAATTATCATAACTCTCTCTTCTAATCTCATCAAGTTCACTCAACTCAAGCAATCTCCTCTCACCAGCACTCTTAAAGTTAAAGTTCATAGCCTTAACTGCCCAATATGACTTATGTTGCAACTCTACAGGTAAATGACAGAATTTCCCAAACAACGGCCTGTAAGGAGACATACCTATTGGGGTCTTGAAAGCAGTTCTGTAAGCCCATAAATCTTCATCCAGTTTAAGATACCAATCTTTCCTAGAGTTTGACACAGTTTTCTCAAGAATTTGTTTCAGTTCTCTATTAGAAATTTCCACTTGTCCACTGGACTGTGGATGATATGGAGTTCCAGTTTTGTGAGCACAACCATATTTGTCCATTAAAGCTTTAAACTTGTAATTTTTTAAAATGTGTTCCATTATCAGTAATAAAATCTCTTGGGACTCTAAATCTTGTAAAGATATTATTTTTTATAAATTTTGTCACACTATTTGCTTGATTGTTGGGCAGAGCTACTGCCTCAACCCACTTTGACACATAATCCACAGAAACAAGAATATACTCATTCCCATGAGATGATGGAAATGGACCCATGAAATCTAAACCCCAAACATCAAAGATCTCTACCTCCAAAATACCCTTCTGGGGTAACTCCTGTTTCCTACCCACATTTCCCAGCCTCTGACACCTATCACAACCGACCACAAAGCTCCTAGAATCCTTAAAGAGTGTAGGCCAACAAAAACCAGACTGCAGGACTTTTTGAGCCGTCCTCTCACCCCCATGGTGACCTCCCCAAGGTAAAGAATGACAACTTTCAAGAATAGACAGCATCTCTTCCTCAAGTACACATCTCCTAAGAATACCATCATCACACCTCCTAAACAGCAAGGGATCATCCCACGGATAATATTTAAGCTCAGAAATGAATTTCTTTCTTTGATTATTAGACAGATTTTTGGGAATGACACCTATTGCCAGGAAGTTGAAAAAATCTGCAAACCAACAAGATTGCCTGACTGAGACAGTGAGCAGTTTTTCATCAGGGAAAGAAGATTTAATCTCCCTAGGATTTTCATATTCAAGTTGAGTAACAGGAAGCCTAGATAAGTGATCAGCAACTAAGTTTTCAGCTCCCTTTTTATCCCTAATCTCTAAGTCAAACTCTTGTAATAATAAGGTCCATCTAATCAGCTTGGGTTTAGTTTCTTTTTTAGATAGCAAGTATTTTAAAGCAGAATGATCAATGAAAATTATGACTTTTGAGCCTAACAGATACTGTCTAAACTTTTCCAGAGAAAAAACAACAGCTAAAAATTCTTTTTCAGTGGTGGTATAATTCTTTTGAGCATCATCTAGCAGTCTACTAGCATAGTATACCACATGCAACCTCTTATCTCTCCTCTATCCAAGGACAGCACCTACAGCCATGTCACTAGCATCACACATAAGCTCAAACGGTAGTTTCCAATTAGGTGCAGTGATGATAGGTGATGTAGTGAGTTTCTCCTTAAGCAGATTAAATGATTTCAAATAGTTTTCATCAAAATTGAAAGGTGGATCCTTGACCAGCAAAGAACACAAGGGCTTAGTTATTTTAGAAAAATCCTTTATGAATCTCTGGTAAAAACCATCATGCCCTAAGAAACTTCAAACACCCTTTACATTAACAAGAGGTGGCAGTTTTTGAATAACTTTTATCTTCACAGTATCAACTTCTAAACCTCTATTTGACACTTTATGACCAAGGACAATACCTTAAGTAACCATGAACTGGCATTTCTCCCAATTAAGAACAAGGTTGGTTTCAATGCATCTCTCCAAAACTAGCTCAAGATTTCCTAAACAAGTATCAAAAGTACTCCCCACTATAGAAAAGTCATCCATGAAAACTTCAATGATTCTATCAATCATATCAGAAAAGATAGCCATCATACACCTTTGAAAGGTGTCTGGAGCTCCACACAACCCAAAGGGCATTCGCCGGTAAGCGAATGTTCCAAAGGGGAATGTGAAAGTGGTCTTCTTCTGATCCTCTAGAGCAACGGGTATTTGGTTGTAACCAGAATACCCATCCAGAAAACAAAAAAAACATTTCCAGCTAGCCTCTCAAGCATTTGATCAAGGAAGGGCATAGGAAAATGGTCCTTCCTAGTGGCTGCATTAAGCTTCCTATAATCAATACAGACTCTCCATTTTGTGGCTTTCCTAACTTGGACTTCTTCATTCTTTTCATTTTTAACTACAGTGAAACCTCCCTTCTTGGGGACAACCTAGACAGGGCTGACCCAAGAACTATCAGAAATAGGATATATTATTCCAGTGTTTAACAACTTGATTACTTCCTCTCTCACAACTTCTTTCATGTTTGGATTTAATCTTCTTTGACATTCTACACTAGGCTTATGACCAAGCTCCATAGGAATTTTGTGCATACAGAATGAGGGAATAATACCCTTGATATCAACTATCGTCCAGCCTATGGAAGATTTAAACTTTTTCAAAACATTCAACAGTTTTTATTCTTGGTTTGCATTTAGTTCAGCAGAGATTATTATAGTTAAAGTAGAGTTCTCACCCAAGAATGAAGATTTAAGATGGGCAGGGATGGGATTCAGCTCAAGATCAGGTGGTTCAACACTAGAAGGAAGACTCTTAGGCCTGGTAGGTCCAAGATATTCAATATATTTCTTATAAGGAGTATTAAAAGATGAAAGATTTTCAATTTCTAGTTCTGATTTAGAAATAACAGTGCTACTGTCCAAGGTAGGCAGTACACTGTCCAAATTTTCTAGATCAGAATTCAGCAGGTTTATCAAAGAAGAATCATCAAGTTGTCTAATAAGTTCTCCCTCAGTATCATCAAAGTGATCCACAAGGTCAGTGTTAACAGAAATACCCTCAATTTCACTCAAAAAGTTCCTAAGTTCAGAAACAGGGGACTCTCCTACAGTAGAAACTGGAAAGTTGTCCAGTTCTGGAATATTTTCCAGATTGGTTGTTACAGCAGAATTTTCAGTTTCCAAAATAGATTCACAAAGATTTTCAGCTTCACAATTGTTTTCTTCAGCAGAGGAATGTTTTTCAGATTTTTCAATGAGTTCAAGTTGATTTTTATAAGAACATTCAGCTTCAAGAGACTCAATTTTTGAACAGTTTTCAGAGTAAGTTGGTTCCTTAATATTTTTAAAAACATTGAACTCTTCTTCTTGTTCACCAATTTTGAATATCAGTTGACCCTTTGACACATCTATAACAACACCACATGTGGACAAGAAGGGCCTACCCAAGATGATAGGTACCTCTTGATCACACTCCATATCAAGAACAAGAAAATCAGCAGGTAAGAATAACTTCCCAACTCCAACTAGTAAGTCATCTACCCTACCCACAGGATGAGTGAAAGATCTATCAGCTAACTGGAGAATGACTGTGGTGGGTTGAAGATCACCCAGCCTAAACTGTCGAAACAGTGAGTATGGGAGAATATTAATACTGGCACCTAGATCACACAGACAGTTCAGCTGACCAGAATTTCCTAGAGTACAAGGGATGACAAAACTACCTAGGTCTTTAAATTTGGGAGGGATTTTCTTTTGGAGTACAGCACTGCACTCTTCAATGAGGCTGTAAGTAGCAAATTCTTCAAGGATCTTTTTATTTGAAACAATTTTCTTTAATGATTTCAGATAGGATGGGATTTGAATTAAGGCTTGGATAAAAGGGATGTTCACTTGAAGCTTGGACAAAAGACTAAGGAACTGAAGAAGTTCAGCCCTGGTCTTACTTTGAGGTTTCAGTTTTTCAGGGAAACGGATGGGTGGGGAAAAATTCTTAAGAACAGTGGGCATGTCACTCACCTCTTCCACAACTTTTTCTTTTCCTTTTTTTTTGATTTTTAGAACAATTTTCATCTTGATTTCTAGGAGACAGGTTAAGATTCTCATCATTTTCAACATCTTTCTTTGAATTTCCAAATTGTGAACAAAGCAGATTTTCATTTCCAGATTCAAACAGTTTCTCATTTTGTGCATTTTTTACAGTTTTTTCAGTAGCATTTTGAGTATTAAGACCACTCCTAGTTACAACATCCATAGAATTCTCCCTATGGTTAAGTTCAGTTATACTAGGCAACCTACCTTTTTTCCTAGAAGTCAAATCTCTAGCTATTTTTCCTAGCTGTGTTTCCATGTTCTGCATTCTCACATCATTTTTCATCTTGTCTGACTCATATTGACTTTTCTGTTTATTAAGTTGAGTCATGTACCTTTCCTCTTGTGAATTTATTTTATTCCAGATCTGATCCAATTTAGAAGACATTTTATTATCATTACTTCCTTGAACATTTTAAGACTCACCCCTTTGTTGATTTTGAAAGTTGGGTCTTGGTTGATTCTGATAATTAGGGGTAGTTTTTTGCTTAATAATACATTGATCCTTCCACGACAGATTTGGATGGTTCTTATAGCCTTGATTGTAATTATTAGAAAATCGATCATCTTTTTTAGGCATCCTAGGACCGTAATTGACAAAGTTTAAATTTTCAGGTTGTTGGGTAGTTAGATCAACATTAGGAAAAAAACTTTCAGAGTGCCCAAACATGCCACATTGAGTGCACTGTTTCCTAAGAGATTGATACTGATTCTAGTTTTCAACTTGGTTAACAGTTTTTTTTGAATTCTGGTTCATTAATGTTTGAAGTTGGTTAGTGATTTCAGCTAGTTGAGCTTGAGTTTCATTCATTGAACCAGTATTTGAATTGACAGTTCTATTAACTCTTTTTATTCTTTAATTTTTATGTTGAGAATTAAGGGCCAAATTATTGAAAATTTGTCTCAACTTCTCATTAGTCTTATCATTGTAATTACCCCTAGCAGCTTGATCCACTAAATTCTGACCAGAGGAGGAAAGCCCTTCATAGAAGGTGTCCATGAGGAGATGTGATGGGAGTTGATGATGGGGACACTGCCTAAGCAGATTCCTAAATCTATCCCAAGATTCATGAAAAGATTCACCATCCTCTTGATAAAAACTAGTGATTTTAGTTCTAAGTTCTCCTTTTAATCTTTGAGGATAAAATTTCATAATAAAAGAGTTGTAAACTTGATCCCAATTTTCAAAAATATTCTCATCTAATCTCAAAAACCAATTTCTCGCATTCCCTTTAAGGAAAAAGGGAAAAACTCTCATCCTAAGCTCATTCTCAGTGAGTCCTAAAAGTGGTAGTTGCTGCATAGTGTTATAGAAGTCTCTAATGAAGGCTAAAGAGTCCTCATTAGAGAGACCATTGAATGCAGGCAGTAGAGAAATGTGTGATTGTTTCAGCTCATAATTTCTGGCTCTAGGACTTAATCTAATGGATTATGGGTTGCTTGAAACTTGAGGGAGTTGAAACTCCCTCATCCTAGGCCTTTCATTTTCATCTAATAGTTCTAGTTGGTTATGGAAATTATTATTCTCAGGAACTCTATTATCTATGTTTTCCATTTCAGTTTTGTTCTTCTTTCTTAGAGCAGCTAAATGTTTTTCTAATTCAAGGTTTAAGGGCTCTAATATAACATCAGATTTTCTTGTGCTCATAAAAAAAAATAGTAGACGGAAACAACAGTAACAGTTCAGGTTGATAAGACAAAATTTTTTCTTTACAGTTTTCAAAATTTTCAAAAAAAATTTAAAGATTTTTATATTTGTTTTTTTTAAGTTTTTTTAGCAATGGATCGTACCCTCCCCGAAAATGATGCCAAAAACTTGACCTAAACTGCCGTTGAAGTCAGTCAAAGTTTAAAATTTATATTCCTACTAACTACTATATATGTGGCAAGCAGGGTCAAACCCACAGGGAAGGTAAAATTGGCCACTACTAAACTAAACACCTGGAAAACTCCACTTTTGTCAGCAGCGGAGTGTTTTTCTTTTCTAATGTTCACTTTTTAAATTTTTATATCTTTTAATTTTCTTATGATTTTATGTACTATGAAACTACACTTCTATAGTAAAATTGTTTGACCAATTCTAAAACAGAGTACAGCTGGGATCAAGGTGCAACAGCGGAGATAAAATGATGATAAAAGACAACTGTAAAGAATGCTCGGGTTCATTCTAGTCTACTGGTTAGAATTGATTTTCCTTTTCATGTAAAGTACTGCTTCATACCACTGGATTAAAGAGACGACTTACTTCCCTCGCCAGGAGTTAAGTCATGTATATTGTACAACTAGAGTTCGCCACTCGGAGAAATACAATTCCAGAAAGATGTCTTAAGATGAACAACAGTACAAACTCGCCGTAAGTACTGATATTTTCATTATGATTTGTTTACTAAAAAGATAACACCATAACCAAACTCGCCGAATGATTATAGAGTTTTGAAATTGAAGTGTTTGTGGTCTGCAGCAAGAATATATAATTAGAACTGATCTCGCCGATCAATTCTAATCACATTAAAATGATAAGTGAAAAAGAAGTAAAAAGTTACCAGTAGAGCTAGAACTCTCCCCGAACTAAAAGACTTAGCTAACTATACTATTCATTATAACTACAGTAATAGGTAACTTTACATAAACAGAGTACAAAAGTTTAAAATGCGAGGGAGAATGAACTCCCTAAGAATGCTCTGCTCCTGAGTTCCTGGACTGCAATGCTCTGGATAAGAGAGAAGCTCTTAAATCTTCAATTCGTCACAAGTTGTTTGAATCAGAATCCCCCCCCTCAAGAACGCTTCTTGCTCTGCTTAAGTACTCTACTGTCATACATTGCCTGTCACTGCTCCATTTCCACCAACTCGGAATTTCCTTCATGAGTGCACTGAAAAATGTCCATTTTTTGGCGACCAACACGTCGCGCTAGAATTTCTCATATAACTAACTCCGGCTGAGTTAGTTAAGTGAATCTGGACGTAAACTTGAAGCTTGAATGAACCTGCCATGTTAGATAATAAAAATAAATAAATTCAAGCACAAGTTAAGTTAAGTGGATTTAATAAATATCTTATTTAATAATTATGATTTACTTTTATAAATCATTATTAACAATTGCTATCGGTAGAAATAAATACTAAATACTAAATATTTTAAGTTTATCAAATTAAACTAAATCATTAAAATTAAACAACATAAATGAATAAGTAATTCGAAATTTAGTAATTTTAGATTGTATTAACAATTCTATTATTACTATTAAAGAAAATAAATTGTTAGGTTAATTAATTAGTAAATTTTAAATTTAGCAATTAAAATTATTACTTAAGTTATAAATATAACTAAATTAAAAAGTATGGTTTATAATTATTTATAATTATTATTAAATTATACAATTAATAGTAAATTAATTTATTATAAACATTTATTATTAATTAAGTTTTACAATTTAATTTATAATTTATTAATATCTTAAATTATTAACTTTTATAGATTAATTTGACTTAGTTAAAGTTTCTTTAACTTTAACTTTTGTTTTTTTACTTTTTTTTAGATAACTTTATACTTTACTTTTAATCATTATCTTTATTGTTTATTATTTTTTTATTTTATTTTTTTTAAATCATCTTCTTCCTCCTCCCCAAAATTGGCGCACAACAGGGGAGGGTTTCAGATTTCTTCCTCCCAAAGCGAAGCAGCGACATGGCGCGCCTTCCTCCGCTCAGCACCGCGGCGGCTCCAGCTCGACTCCAGCATCAATGCGCTACAAGCAGGTGAGGTCTCCTCCTGCTCCCCTGATCGAAGGCCCGATTCGGCTCAACTCTCTTCTCAGACAACACTGACTTGTGGTAATGGCGCGTCTCCCCTCAAGAAGCAGATAGGTCCCAGATCTGGTCCTGCGCTCAGTGGTTTCATGTTTCACCAACAGCGGTGGAAAGGGTTCGGCGGCTTCAGCTTCTCGGTAAACACTGGTGGCGAAATGACTGGGGATGAGGCAACTCTCTGTTAGGAAGAGTAAATGAGAAATTTAGAATGGGAATTAGTATTGTCCTGCTCGTAAAATGGGGCCAAAGAGCTTCACCAACTGAGCTTGCTGGTTTCGAGCGAATTCATCCATGGAGGCCACTTTGAGTTTTGATGAAAGAATTTGAGGACTCAGAGACAATGGAGTAAAGAAGCGAGACCATTGTCATCAATGGTAAGAAAGGAAGCGAGAGACGGTGAGTGCAAAGTGGAAAGCAGGGGAACGGATCGGCTGAGGGTGCCTAACGGTGAGGTAAAAGAGTTGGGTATCGGTGAGGCAGGGGTAGTCTAACAGTGAGAGAGAGAGGTGCAACGGTGAGGAGGAAAAGAATTGAAACAGGGGTGTAACGGTGAGGTATAGGTAAACAGTCGAACGGTGAGGTTGGAGACAGCCTAACTGTGAGGATAAGTAGAAGTGCATCGGTGAGGTATAGAGTAAAAACGGGTAACAGTGAGGGGTATCTGTAGCTGAGTCTACCGATTGGAAAAAGTGTGGTAACGGTGAGGATGAAAGTTGTTGTAACGGTGAGGATGAAAGTTGTTGTAACAGTGAGGATGAGAGGCAAAACAGGTGCTACCGTTAAGAATGGGTATCGGTAGCTGAAGCTACCGATGGAAAAAAATAAAATATCGGTGAGGTATGAAAAGGGACGGGTAGGGCCGCAGCTACCGATAAAACTAAATAAAGGTCACCGATTGAAATTAAAAATAGAGGGTCATGGGTCACCATTAGAATTAAAAAAAAAGGTCACCGATATGCAGCAGGCTACCGGCGGGTAAAAGGATACCGATGGGAATAGAGGTCACTGATAGATCAAAGTGTCACCGTTAGACAAAAAGAAGTTGCCGATAAAAATAAAGTCAGCGGTATAATTTGCTAACGGTGAAACTTAAAAAATTAAAACATAAGTTATTTTTTAAAGAAGGATTGAAAATAATTAATTAAAAAGAAAACTAAACATCATTAATTTAAAGCATAATTTTTATTAAACTTTCAACTCATTAAAATAATTAATTAGCAACAACAAAATTATAAGATGAATAAATTTTTAAACTAACTTAATAAAAATCTTAAAATTAAAAATAACTAAATAAATTTATTAAAGAGTAGCAGAAGATAACAACATCGGTCACCTAAATAAATCACTGCAAGCTCTTAAATTACCTCACCGGTAGACTAAGACAATTATTAAATAAACTAAAAATTAATCTACATACATAAAATAATATAATTAATGCTTAAAAACTCTTATTAATTAATTAATTTACTAATTTGAACACATAAATTTAAGAGGCGAACTATTAAATTAAATTAAAAACACAAATTATTTACTTAAATGACTACCAGGTGATTAAACACATAAAATAGTAAAATTAACCTATTCTAATGTAACTTAATTAAAATATTAATTAATAAAAAACAAATTCTAAATTAAATAATCAGAATTATATTGATTAAATAATTGTTTAAATAGATATTAACTATTATAAAGTTAAGCAGATTTATAATAAACCAAACTAAAAACTCACTGTTGCTTATAAAATTAAAGTGCTTACCGGTAGAAAGGAGTATCGGTGACAAGGGTCACCGATAGAGGAAGAGTCACTGATAGAGTGTACCGGTAACCTACTATCGGTAGCTAAGCTACCGGTACTCTGGCATGCCGAGCTAAGTTTTATATAACATTAAAAATTAAAATTAAATTAATTAGAAAAATAAATGATTAATAATATTAATAAATTAAATAAAATAAACAAATAAGTATTTAATTAAATAAATTGAAAATTAGTTATATTAGAAACACATGAAGAATAAATCAATTATTTTAAGGTCCAAAATTACATAAACTGTTATAAAAAGTGAATATTTGACAAATTTAATTATAAAAATACAAAAGTACAAATATTTAACATAAAGTGATTATATAATTAATTAAATCATTAAAAATTAAGTAAAAAGATGTGGGAAAACATGTGTTTTAAAGGCTACATCACAGAGGATCTTTAAAAGTTTAGTTTCATAGAAATTAGGTACACAATAAATGAAAAAGTAAATCGTTATTCTAATTCCAATTGAAATAAATCTTCATGGGTTTAATCTAGGTTACTTTTAATACATCTCATATCCTGAGGACATGCATAAAAGGAAAGGGGTGAGTAAGAATCCCAGTAAGGGAATAAGAAAGAGATACATATAACATAAGATCTTGAGATATATAAATAAGAACATAAGGCATAATGATAAGGAATATGAAAAATAAATATCATAATAATAATAACATGAATCATTATATGGGAATGTGGCTAAAAATTTTAAATGATAAATTCATAATCATATCACTAATGTTTATCACCAAGGTTTTATAAATGAAAATTACCAAATTTATTCACCAAGGTATCGTAAAGCATGTCATTTCTTGAGGTTAAACTCTTTAACCAATGCATTATAGTGACATCACGGATCACCCTTCAAATGTATTAATTTCAAGTGATCCACAAAGATTATAATATATCATTTTAGTAATAACCCATGGTGAATAAAGAAGGATTTTCTTATCAAAATCTTGGCATACAAGATAGACATGATCATTACGTCATTTTTAACCTCTAAAAGGAAATTAGACTTTCATTTATAAAAATACCTGAATAAAATAAACCATTTTTAACTCTAGGTAAATAACCATGAAAAAAAATTAATCATCCACTCAAGAAAATAAAGGAAATATTTTTAAGGAGAAGAAAGAAATTTTGAGAAGTAAATTTGGCGGCATGAAGAGTATAAAATGTGGTTATAGAAAAGTGTAAAATGAGAGGTTAAAAGTGTATCCCATTCACAAAAGACTATTATTATATTAAATGGATAATTTAAAGAGAAAAAATATAACTTACTTCATAAATTATAATACATACCACATGAAAAGGGGAAATTAAATAGACACAAGAAGTGAAGATTTACCTTACGTTGAAGATTTGTTCCTAAAACTTGAGAATAAAACCTTGGGGGATTGAGGACACCTTAGGGGGAATATTTGGGAGGAAAAATAATTATAAATTAATAGAGGATGGATTGGGAGTGAGAGGAAATAGATAAATGGGTTGGTACTTATAGAAAAATTGGATGAATTGTTTAATAATTTACAAGTATAGGTCTTAGAAAACCAGGTTTTTGGAAAATGAAAACCCATTTTCTTACCCATGGATTTTTCTCACAGTTTTTGAAATTTGGTTAAAATTTTAAGTTATTTTGATTCACCAGAACCAAATTCCATTTTTTACAACTTATTTTTTCCTGGAAAAATAAAGATTCATCTATGTAATGTTTAAAAAAAATAACTTTTCATTTTTAGACTTTGGAAAGTCACTTATAGTATTAGATATTGATTAAAATATATTAAAATAATTCATATTAATAAAATAAAATATTGTATTTCTTGGAATGTTTTTAATTAATTATTAAATAATTATGACATAATCATGGTGTTATAAAATATAATGAAACCTTAAAAATGTATTTTTTACTATTCGCGGAAAAATAAATTATTTTAGAAAATTATAATAAATTCACCCTAACCTAATTTCAACATGATAATTTAAAAAATGATGTTTATTTTATTATAAAAATTATATAAATATGATAATTTAAACTGTTAAATATAAAAACACTTATTTATTTTAAAATAGAAGTTTTTAAGGCACAGTTAAATTTATGACCCTTATAAAAATTTTCTGAGGCCGTTATAAAATTATTATATCAATTATTATTTAAATAAAAGTTTTTTAAATTACTATTTTTTTAAAAAAACTATTTATAAAACCTTGTTTAATTATAAATATTGTATATATTTTCTAGAAAAATAAAATTATGTTTTATTTTCATCTAAACATCAAATGATCAAATTTATCTCAATTAAACATGAAAGAATATTATTAAGAGGAATTCAGGAAAATAAACATTTAATTTATACAAAGTAATTAACACATTGTGTTACTATGGTTTGGGAACATAACCCTTTATTACACCAGTATATGACCTGAGTTTAAGGTGTGTGATAGTGGTAGTTTCATGGGGTTCCTCTGCTAACATTAACATAGTGGTAATCTACACTAACTTGAACTTATCCCATAAGGAATTTCATTCAAGTTTCATTTTTTTAAGATTGAATTGGTATTGGTCATGCTTTATTTAAAGGAACAGTCATGGGTTCTCTCAAATAATGTTTAGTTTTGGGTTATTTATGTGTAACACAGTGGTTGAACAAGGTCATCTCTCAAATGAGGATGTAAATTAAAATAACATATTAAAGGTATTTTGAAAAAAAAATAACATAAAAAATAATTAAAAGTATTTTTGTTTGGGGTATATCATTTATAAATATAGAATAAGTATTCTAGAAGAGGATTTCATTTTTTCTTTTTTATGATATGAGATTGTGAAAACGTAATGATAAGATATTTTTTTTGAAAACTATTTTTAGAAAGAGTAATTGATATAAATATACCTCATCACTTACTTATTAATAATTATAATTTAAATTAATATCGACTCAATTATTATCCCCTAATTTTTTAACCCCTGGACCCTACTATAATTAACTTAACTACCAAGATGAAATTAATTGAACCCTAGGATAGCTTTAGAACAAGAAATTACAGTACCCTTCTTTGATTAGTGTTATAAAGAAAGATTATAGTCATTGGTAAATTAGGTAACATATAAACTCTATAAATTATAATAAATTGATTTAAGGGATTATATTTTAACTCTACAAATCGATCATGTGTTTTCTTATTACTGATTAAGATTACGCTCTCACAATTCACACAATTCTCGACCTCACACATTTTCTGTTAATTTTCCAGTTTCTTGATTAGTTTAATTTAAATTAAAAACTAAATTAATAGATCATATTAGTTTAATGAAATAATCTCATTTGATTTAAAATAAATAAATTAATAATGTAATAGTTTTATCGATTACTAAAATCAACTACTCTTTCATGGGTGTTGTAGTCGTCGTAGAATCATTTTTCACATTCAAAGGTCATGGAAAGGGTATAAGCCAATAACACTTATAATATTGATTTAAAGCCCAAATATGATGATTAAATAAGAATAAAATTGATAAAAATAGAAGAAAATAGAATAAATATAATAAATAGAATAGGAACTAAGAAGTTTATTATGCAAACACAAACATTGCAACATGAGGAGAGGAACGATTCAATGAAGGGATCCTTGCTTAAAGAGATATCTCTATGAGTATAGGGTGTTAAGGAACCTCTAAGTTGATTAGAATACTATTATAGAAATAAAAAAATAAAATCACATCACTCCTTGGTCAAACTCCCAAATGAGGTTCCCATGGTTCCCTTTTATAGCACAAAATGGGAAGTGATATTGGGAACCTAGATTTTGAGATACCACTTGTATCTAGATTTTTGGTTGGTAAATGTAATTATATAAGCTTATAAAAAATAAAAAAGTTGTTGGTAGAAATATTAACTATCACCATGTAAAATTTCACGTCCATTGGACATCTATAATGAGAGATATAACCAAAATAAATAATGTAACCTTTGATTTTGGGCAGATTTCGTTCTCTGGACAGATCAGTTTTTTGGGCCATCATAAGGAAGAATTTGGCTTGGGTTTCTTGAGATAAGTAGTATACCATTTATTTATGTATTTGATAACAAAATTTTATCCACTTTTGATGCACGTATTTCTCAATACATGTAAAAAATTGTGCATGTGTCCTTGGGATTCCATGCAGTTTGGCCCATTTTCCTTCTACATCATCTCCAACCCTCCAAATCACCTCCGACTATAATAAAATCACCAAAACAAGTACAATTTAACTTTTAAAATGTGATAAAAAATTGAATAATTTAATCAAATTGGAAGTGAAATTTGTTTTTATATTTTTAATTTTCAATATAAAACTAGTTTAAAATAATGATGTAAGGGTGAAATAAAGCACTGAATCATGGTGTGATCACACCCTCACACTTTAAATTTTGCACTCTTAGGAAAAAATCCATATCATGTCTTCCAAAAAATTGTGACAATAGATTCATGTTCATATTTCTCAATCCACATTGTAAATATAGGCAATGTAAGAATCCTATTAAGAGTCAATATTAATAAATTTGAAATTCATTGTCTTATAAATTGTATCAAATTAAAATTCAGTGATATTAATGACACTAATAATAGAGAAATGGGTTATGGGTATACAATTCCATATATACCCTATGTGTGTGTGTTCCAAGAATTTCAAGATCATATTTATACCCTTTATTCAGTATATTAAAATCAATTAAAAAAATTATACTTACCTGGTTTAATTCACTGAAAATATTCTACATTCATTTGTAATCACATTTTAAGACCCAATCACTTAAGTATTCTTGAAAATAAAATCTTAATCCCCTGACCTAGATATCCCCATGTGTTGAAAATTTAATTCCTCCCCTCTTTATTAATATTTTTTTTTTTTTGATTTTTTTGATTTTTTATTTTTTTTGAATTTTTTTTAGGGTGTACAACTATCAGATATCAGGAACACATGCATTGCTTAATTCTTAAAATTAATGAAATTGAACAGAATAGAAATGAACATAGGGACCAACCATTGATATAAGATGAATTTGTTTACCTAAATTATATATATATTCAAATTGAGTAGGAAAACTTTCACAAGTCATAGTTGAGTGAAAATTTGTGTGGAGAAATAAATGACACAATTTGACATGATCAAGTATCAAAAATAATGGTGTCATAATTCTGAAGGTTTTATAATGAAAAAACCAATAATATCATTAAAAAATTCCATTTTTATAAAAATCAACCCTTTATGATGAAATCTTACTCATACTTATCATGATACTAATGCATTTTTAAAAAATGCATTTTCAATAGGTTCCACATATAAATGAGAATGTTACATGATATGTTTTTTATTTATTTTTATTTATTTATTTTTTATTTTTGTGTGTCTTTTTTTTAAAATTTTAATATAAAACCTAATAGAAAATAGAAAAAAACACACAAATGAAAATCCTAAATATGTACTCTAAATTTTTTCCCTCCCCCACACTTAAAATATTACATTTTCCTTGATGTGAATCGATAAGATGATATGTGAACATGAAAATTAGAATTTTAAATAGGGAATATAATATAAACGTAAAATGGTTAGAAATAGCCTGATATTCCAAAGTGATGATAGGGTAATGTAGTGTGATTAAATCAACTTCATGGGTGGGAAGTACCTCAATGTATTTCTTCAAGTGTTTCCCACTGATGGTAAATATCATTCTGGTTTCCTCTTGTGTGATATACACTAAACCATAAGTAAATAAATTAGATACTACCTAAGGACCTAACTACCTAGAACAAAACTTACTGGGCATCAGCTTTAGTCATGGACTATAGAGTAGGACTTTGTCTCCTATGGTAAACTCTATTTTTTTGGATCATTATATCATGATATTATTTTGATATTCCCTTGTAGATCCTTAAGTTCTTAAATGATGACAATCAAATCTCCTAAATATTTTGAATTTGTATCTTCCTTTTAATTCTAGATTGGTCTAAATCCATGTTTCATTTATTTATAGCCCAGTATTCCTGATGCTCGACCTCCATGAGGAGATGACAAGATTTCCCAAAAAAATCCTAAATGGGGAAAAACCAATGAAAGTTTTGTATTTTGTCCTATAATCCCAAAGTGCATCATACAAGGGTTTTCTCCAATCCTTCCTATTCATCTACATGGTTTTCTATAAAAAAATCAACTCTTGATTTGAAACCTCAGTTTGGCCATTTTTTTGTGGGTGGTATGGTGTGGATATTTTGTGGGTCACCCCAAACTTCTAAAGGAGGGAATCCAAATTATGATTGAAAAAGTGTGTCCCATGGTCAATGAAGATGGACTTCAGTGCTCCAAACTTACAAAAAATCTATGCCTTGACAAAATCAACAATAACACAAGAGTCATCAATCCCTGTATCCTTAGACTCCACCCAATTTCAAACATAATAAATGGAAAAAAAAAAAAATCCAAATGACCTTGGAAAAGGACCCATAAAATCAATTTCCCATACTTAAAAAATCTCAAATAATAATATGGGTTATTTGAGTATCTCATGTCTCCTAGAAATGTTTTTAATGTGTTTTTAATGTGAGGGATATTTAAAAAACACATGAGAATCATGGAATAAGATAGGAAAATATAATACAAAGTCTAAGACTTCATTTGATGATTGTTGGGGTCCAAAGTGTCCTCCACATGAAATTGTATGGTAGAAATATAGAACATATTCAAACTTAGGATCATAAACACACCCCCTAATAACATGATCACTACACATGTGCGGATTTAGGGATCATCCCACACATAAAACCTAGTATCACTCTCTAATTTTTTGAATAGATTCTTATTTAAATTTGTAGTAATTTATAAGGAAAAAAGGGAGTTCACTAAATATACATACCTAATATGTGTACTTGAGATGACGTAGAAATTCCCATCAGGGAAAGTTTCCCAAATTGGTACTTATTCCAAGGTTTCATCCTCTATTGTGTGATTAAACTTACTCATTTGGTCTACCACTATGTTTTCTGGCCCTTTATTTTCTTTTATCTCAATATCAAATTCTTAAAGATAGAGCATTCATCGGATAAGTCTTGGATTTACATATATCATATTCAAGAGGTACCTCAGAGCTATATATTCAGAAAAAAAAACTACTTTAGAGCCTAATAAATATAAATAGAATTTATATAAAGAAAATATGATGATAAGAAACTCATTTTCCTTGGTTGTGTAGTTTGATTTGGATGAATCCAATTGCCTTGAAGAATAGGGAATCACATGTGAACATCCCTCCACCCTATGTGATAAGACAGCATAAACTATGAAGTTTGAAGCATCACACATAAGCTCAAATGGAATGTCCTACTATGGGGGTTGTATTATTATTATAGTGGTTAAACATTTCTTTAGCTCATAAAATGATACACTGCATGATTCCTCAAAAAATGAAGTCAATATAATTTTGAAGAAATCGAGATAAGGGTAGGGAGATCTTATAAAATTCTTGGATGAAGTGTCGATAAAATCATGAATTCCCTATGAATGGTCGAACATCATGCACACATAAAGGATATGGTAAGGATGAAATAATATCTACCTTAGATCTATCGACCTCTATTCCATGTTTTACCACTACACACCCTATGAAAATTCCATACTATACCATGAAATGTCATTTTTCAAATTTTAAAACTAGATTCATCTCAATAAAACTATTCAACACCTTTCCCAAACTAAAGATACATTCATCAAATGAATATCCATACACTTAAAATCATCCATAAATAGCTCCATGAAAGTCTCAATGAAATCTGAAAAAAATACTCACCATGCATATCTAGAAGGTAACTGGGACATTGAATAGTCTAAATGGAATCCTCTAATAGGAAAATGTACCAAATAGACAAGTGAATATTGTCTTCTCCATATCCTAAAGGGAAATAGGAACCTAAAAATATACAAAAACTCCATCCAAGAAACAATAGATGTAACATCCCAAGTAAGTAATGAATAATAGATATTTTTATCTATGTCTATTAATGATTAAGATAGTGTCATAGAGGCTTAAAATGAAAATAAATACAATCTTATGCATGGAATACACTAATATTCTTAAAAGATTGTTTTAGTGCCTTTTGATGGCAAACCATTTTTGAATCTATATTTTGACAATTTTATAAACTATGTTTGTCAAAATAAACTTATTCTTTATGATTGGGACATCAAAATTTACCTTGTGTTAATTTTTGGTATTTTTCTGACAATATTCGTTTTTTTAATGAATAGTGAAAAATACTGCATTTTACATTAAAACTGATTTTTAATCCAATTTATTTATATGATTATATTATCTTTTGAATTGGTCTTAATGTGTAATATGAATATATTTTTACCATTTTATCCAATGGTGGTCATTGGAATCAATTTCACTTTGAAATTAGACTTAAACTGGTGTCAATCTTTTGATACTTATTGTTTTGTAAAAACACGCTTTTTGCTCTGGCAGCGGGAATTAATTATTAAATTAATTAATGTGACTTATATGATTTGAATTTTGTAAAATAGACTTCATTTTTGAATTCAGAATATCAAATATAGCTTAGGGTGAATTTTTGGTAATTTTCTGAAAAACTTCAATTTTTGATGAATAGTGAAACCACTAAGTGGTAATCAAGCAAACTGATTTTTCAGTTAAATGAATGTTTACCACTAATGTGTATTGAATTTTGAAAATCCGACATACATGGTTGTCATTAAGAAGTAAAATGTGGTTCAATGAGATTATAATAATTTTTTGGTGAATAGTAACTTATTAAGTTCTTAATCGCGATTAGTGGTAATTAGTGTAGTTTAAGGTATAAATAATGCTTTAATAATAGGAAATGACCTAGAAACATGTCCCAACCTTATTGGTTGTGTCATGGCCGACCAATACAAGCCATGGGTCAACTTGGGGACCCCATGGAGACATTTTGGTTGGGAAATGACATAAATAACTTTTTATTTAATGTAAAAGCAAAAATGACACAAACATGATATGTCTTACGAAAACAATTTTTACATGGGGTTATAAAGATCAGATATTTGATTATAAATAGTAATTGGAAAGCTAAAAAGATTTCCTACATCATAGTATTTTTTCTATGATTTTTAGACATTAAATAAATTAAATTATTTATGACATAATAATGAGCAGCGATGACATCATTATTTGACGATTTAAATAAAATGGAAAGATAATGTAAAATATATGAACTACACATGGCCAAAACCAATTGGATGAGTGGATTTATAACCCTTATCACCTTATCCACGAATTATATCAATTTGGGACCTTTTGAAACCGAAACACATTTTCAAATAAAGTAATATTTCTTTACTTTCCAAAAGTGCCCCTCCTCTCCTCTTATAAAAGGCCCCCACCTCTACCTCATTTCACACACTCCTCAAGCCTTTGGCTCGGCCAAACCCTGACCATTTACTCTCTCCACATCCCTCTCCTCGTCCTATAGGATTCCCTTTGGGCAGAATACTTTCAAAGGAAGCCTTTAGGCTCAAATCAAAAGGAGTTACACTTTTAAAGGTAATTCATTCTCTCATGTTCATTTGTTTTATTTTCTCCAACCCCCTAAACTCTTTTTATTTACTTATTTTGTAACAACACCAGTATATTAAATATACTAGGATGTTGTTATAATATTTATTTGAGCTACACTCTCACACAACTACATCAAATGGTTAAAGAACATACGGTTTCCGTGGATGGTGAACTTCTGCCTCCCGAAACGATGATTGTTCAATACTCATTTAACACCTTCAAAGGTGGCCATTATGATGTCACTATTTTTATATATGATATATAATATGTTTATGTTTTCCTTAAGCTTCTGTTTTTTTCATTTTGGGAATACCTTTATGGTTTCCATTATGGGTAAACACGATATCTTCATTTTAGGAAGTGCGGACTACCGCCCCCTGAAAGTGATTTGATTCGTTAATAACATATGTGGGATGTGTAAAGGATAAAGTTAATGATATTATATATGTTATTATACTGTAATTATAATATACTCTTATATCATTATGATTCCATTCCAGAAAATATGAAATAGAAATGGAAGTAGCGTTCATGCGTACGTACGACTTACCATCTCCATGAACGGTGCATTTCATTTCTTACCTCTAAATGTGATGTAATATTATAAATACATGTATATGATGAATATATATGATATATATGTTATCCAAATCATTAATATCATTCTGGATATAACGAACCTATGACCAAATTAACAACATGTAAGTGTAAGAAGTCTATTTTTGACTTAAGAACCAAATACCGACAAAATGAACATTATTAACTTAAATGATTACATGATGTTCATAACATGGTATAAAAGGAATAATGAACTTGAAAAATATTCTTAAGAAAGTGGAGATTAACTCAAGTTTATTATTTAAAAGATTAAAGAAAGGTCGGGTCAAGTCGGATACGAGTTATGGGACTTCGTCTCAATCTCCTTTCATTGAGGCATATTTTATTTTATACACAACTTTATTTTATACGGTGTATAAACCCCTTTGACTTTTACATTTATTCAAAAGTAATCTTTTTTATATGAAGCGTTTACTAAATGACAAAAGGGAATGTTTTTGCCGTACGTATGCGGCGACAACGACTTCTCCACCGTTGTAACCGTTATTTGAGTTTCGACTTCCTCTACAAGCCATACCTTCTTTTTTTAAAAGAAAAATAAATACCATGTTTTAATTTGGTATTGAAAATTGTTTTCATAATGTTTTTATTATATCAATGTGTTGTATTGATATCTCGTGATTGAAATGTGGAAATGTTATGTTTCCTTTATGCATGTTTTATGTGATATGATTATGTTATGGTTCTTGGGAATTATTATGAAGACGGGTGGTTCCATGATAAACTAAGGGTGGGTGAGCCCGTTATAGCTCTTCAATGCATTGGGTAACGCGAAGGAGTGAAACGTTAAGGTTTCTCCGAAGAGATTTTAGGGAATATACTGTGATGGGTATTCCAAACGTAACCAAGAGGGTTACTCCCTACGTAAGAATGTTATGAATGCCTCAAGTTACCTTTATGTCTTATGATTTCTATGATTTATTCATGATTTTATGAGGTATGTTAAAGTGCCTATGTTTTATGGGTAAAGTATGATTTCATTCTTATGTATATATGAACTCATGTTTCCTTTCCATGTTTTTTTTTATAACCCATACTGAGTTTTTATGCTCATCCCAAGTTTTTGAAATGTTTTTCACAAGTCAAGGGAAAGGTACATGATAAGATGATAGAGTCAAGGATGTGTCAAGAAATAATCCATGTTTTATTTTAAATGTGTTTCCATTGATGGGAATGAAGAATACTATCTTTATGTAACCACTTTGTTTATATGTGGAATGTAATGCAAGTTTTATGATCTAATTCTCTAAAACTCTAAACCCGAAAAGATCCTCAATGTGTAATCTTGTAATAACTCAATATTAAGTAAGGTTTAAGGCTGGGGCCTTATAGTTGGTATCAAAGGTCGGTTTAGATAACTTTAGGAGTTAGAATTCTATTAAATGATTATCCAAAAATATTTTTTTCGAAATGATATAGCATTTAAAGATTACCATGTTTCTTCATCTAAGACATGTTTGTTCAGAATGGTTTTCCGCAGAGGAAACAGGGAAGCAGTGCTAGGAAGGCATACAGAAGGAAATAACCTTCCGAATCAGCATCCAGAAATGGTCGGAATTGGAACTGAACAGTTTGTTGCAGTAATGGCGCAGTTGACTCAAGCGATAAATGGCGGTGGTATCCATGCACGAGATCAGCAAGAACAACCGCAGAGGAACATGTCAGTGGTGGAACATTTCATGAGGCAACATCCACCATCATTCAGAGGATCATCTGACCCTGTGCTAGCTGAAGGGTGGATTAAAGCACTGGAGAAGATTTTTGATGTCACGGGGTGTTCATACAATCAAAAGGTTAGTCTTTCTATTTACCGTTTGGAGGGTGAAGCAGATCAGTGGTGGTCTATGGTTAAAAATATTAGGGACGCCGATGAGATTGATGCTCTTGACTGGGATGAATTCAAAGGTATGTTTCTTGAGAAGTATTTTCCTAAGGCTGTTCGACTTAGGATGGAAAAGCAATTCTTGGAATTGAGGCAAGAGGAAGACTCAGTGGCTGCCTATGAAGAAAGGTTCACTCGATTGGCAAGGTATGCTCCAAATTTTATCCGGGACCTTGATAGTAAAATCAATCGTTTTTACTCAGGATTAAAGCCAAAATATCGAAGGGCATTAGCTTCTCGAGAATTTAAAAGTTATGAAAAGCTTGTTCAATGTGCTGAGAAGGTGGAAATGGAGTTTGCTGATGACCAAGTGTTCTATAACAACCAGCAGAAGAAGAGACCGAGGTGGCAGGAGAAAGGTAAGAATTCTTCAAAAAAGTCTGATGGTAAGAGAACTAAGTTTCCAGTTTGTGATAAATGTGGCAAAAGGCATGCTGGGGAATGCCTTATGAATTCTGGGAAGTGCTACCGATGTGGTAAGATGGGACATAAGGATCGTGATTGCACTGAAAAGGATCAAGGTGAAGGTAAGAACAAATTTTATTCACAGTTAGTGAAATGTTATAAGTTCAATGAGATGGGTCACTATGCAAACGAGTGTCCGACAAGGAGCTTGAGTGATGGGAAGCAGTTAGACTACAAGCAGAAAGGGGTGGTGAAATCCTTTGCAACTACTTTAGCAGATGTCAGGCCATCAAATGAAGTTGTATCAGGTACTTTGTTTGTTTTTTCAGATTATGCCAGTGTGTTGTTTGATTCGGGGTCTACACATTCTTTCATCTCTGAAACCTTTTCTAGTAAAATGGGAATACCATCTCAAGAAATGACTCCTGAACTTTTGGTAAAAACACCTGGGGGAAGTGTCGAGGCAAAAAGAATTTATAAGAATCTTCCTATCCTTATATGTGGAAAGAACCTACTTACAAACCTTATTGTTCTACCTCTAGTAGAGTTTGATGTTATCCTGGGTATGGATTGGCTCTCTATTTACCATGCTAAGATTGACTATAGATCTAAAGAAGTTTCTTTTCAGAAAGACTTTCAGTTTGTTTTCAGGAATGAACCCTTACTTTTGATAACATATCAAGAGGCCGAGAAACTTGTAAAAGATGGAAATGAATGTTACCTTGCACACATCGTTGAAAATAAAGGAACTATTCAGATTAATGATGTGCCAGTGGTAAATGAGTATCCTGATGTTTTTCCTGATGAGTTTCCTGGAATAATACCAGATCGGGAAGTTGAGTTTACTGTTGACTTAGTTCCTGATGCTAAGCCAATTTCAAAACCCCCTTATCGAATGGCACAAATTGAACTTTTAGAGTTTAAGGAGAAATTGCAAGATTTATTAGAGAAAGGATTCATTAGACCTAGCACATCACCATGGGGTGCTCCTGTTTTATTTGTTAAAAAGAAAGATGGTTCTATGAGACTTTTCATTGATTATAGAGCCTTGAATAATATCACTGTTAAGAACAAATATCCTTTGCCTCATATCGATGATTTGTTTGATCAGCTCCAGGGAGCTCAGTTTTTTTCAAATATTGACTTGAGATCGGGGTACCATCAGCTGAAGGTAAAGGAGGCAGATATTCTGAAGACCGCGTTCCATACGAGATATGGCCATTATGAATTTGTAGTAATGCCTTTTGGGCTAACCAATGCACCTGCTGTATTCATGGACTTAATGAATAAAATTTTCCATGAGTTCTTGGATAAGTTTGTGGTGGTTTTCATTGATGATATTTTGGTGTTTTCTAAAAGTAAAGAAGAGCATGAAAGACATTTAAGGGTTATCTTGAAAACCTTAAAAGAAAAGAAACTGTATGGGAAATTCAGCAAGTGTGAGTTTTGGTTGCAACAAATTTCTTTCCTTGGTCACATTGTTTCTAAAGATGGAATAACTGTTGATCCTGCAAAAACAAAAGTTGTGGAAGAATGGCCAAGACCCACAAATGTAACCGAGATTCGTAGCTTCCTTGTTTTGGCGGGCTATTACCGAAGGTTTGTTAGAAATTTTTCACGGTTATCTAGTCCAATGACTAAGATAACTCGGAAGGGTGTTAAGTTTATCTGGACAAAAGAATGTGATGATTGTTTTCAGGAATTGAAAAGAAGATTGGTGAATGCTCTAGTTTTGGCACTACCTTCCAGTAATGGTGAGTTTGTTATATACAGTGATGCTTCATTGAAAGGACTTGGATGCGTCCTAATGCAGAATGATCAGGTAATTTCTTATGCTTCACGACAGTTGAAAACTCATGAGGTAAATTACCCTACACATGATTTGGAATTAGCTGCTGTTGTTTTTGCTTTAAAATTTTGGAGGCATCATTTGTATGGAGTAAAGTGTGAAATATATACCAATCACAAAAGTTTAAATTATGTATTCACTTAGAAAGAGTTAAACATGAGACAATGGAGATGGCTGGAATTAATCAAAGATTATGATTGTACAATTCATTACCATCTGGGAAAAGAAAATAAAGTGGCTGATGCTTTGAGTCAAAAAAGTAATGCTTCATTAACAATGTTGCGTTTGGAACGTGATCCTTTGGTTAAGGATTTGATGAACTTTGGAATAGAATTTTTTGGTGCAGGGAGTCCTTCTATTTTGTTTCAGGTATCAGTGAGATCATCTCTATCAGATAGAATCAAGCAAGCACAGAAGCAAGATAGTGAGTTGCAGAAAAAGGTAGAGCTGGTTCAGAAAGGTAAGTTGCCTGAATTCAACATTGATAATGATTGCGTTTTGAGATTTGGGAAGAGATTGTGTGTGCCTTGTGATTCACAATTGAAGAGAGAGTTGTTATGTGAAGCTCATAGTTCTCCGTTTTCAGTTCATCCGAGCAGTACTAAGATGTATAGAGATCTGCGGGAGTATTACTGGTGGGATGGAATGAAAAGAGATATTGCTGATTTTACTGTGAAGTGTTTGACTTGTTAGCAGGTTAAAGCAGAGCGGCGGTAACCAAAAGGGATGCTTCAGCCTTTACCAGTGCCAGAGTGGAAATGGGAGAATATATCCATGGACTTTGTTGTTGTATTACCGAAGACATCTCGAGGTAATAATGCAATCTGGGTTATTGTTGATCGCTTGACCAAATATGCTCATTTCCTTGCTATACGAGATACTTTCTCTCTTGATCAACTTTCCCGTTTGTATCTTAAAGATATAGTCAGGTTACATGGAGTTCCTCTCTCCATTGTATCGGATCGTGATCCCAGGTTTACTTCTAACTTTTGGAAAGGCCTTCAGAAGTCGTTGGGTACTGAATTAAATTTTAGTACAGCTTTTCATCCTCAATCAGATGGGCAGTCAGAACGAACAATTCAGACATTGGAGGATATGCTACGAGCTTGTTCTATGGATTATTAGGGAAGTTGGGACCAACATCTTTCTTTGGTTGAGTTTTCATATAATAACAGTTTTCATTCCAGTATACAGATGGAACCATTTCAGGCATTATATGGGAAGCGGTGTCGAACTCCAGCTTTCTGGGATGAAGTGGGTGAAAGGAAGTTGATGGGACCAGAATTGGTAGAAGAGATGGCAGAAAAAGTTCAGCTGATTCAGAAACACATGAGAACAGCTTAGAGCAGGCAGAAGAGTTATGCGGATAATCGGAGGAAGGATCTATCTTTCGAGGTAGGTGATCATGTTTTTCTCAAGGTTTCTCCTTGGAAAAGTGTGATGAGATTTGGTAAGAAAGGAAAGTTGAGTCCAAGGTTTGTTGGACCATACGAAATTCTGGAGAGAGTTGGATCAGTTGCATACCGAGTGGCTTTACCTCCGAGTTTATCTCAGGTACACAATGTTTTTCACGTTTCGATATTGAGAAAGTATATACCAGATCCATCTCATGTTTTGAGCCCAGAGGTAGTTCAGCTGGAAGAGAACCTATCTTATGAGGAACAACCGGTCCAGATTCTTGACCACAGGGAGAAAGTGTTACCGAATAAGGTGATTCACCAGGTAAAGGTTTTGTGGAAAAACCACATGATTGAAGAGGCAACATGGGAATCTGAAAATGCAATGAGGGATAAGTACCCCCATTTATTCGATAAGTAAATAAATTACGGGGACACAATTTTCTAAAGGGGGGAAGGATGTAACATCCCAATTAAGTAATGAATAATAGATATTTTTATCTATGTCTATTAATTATTAAGATAGTGTTATAGAGGCTTAAAATGAAAATAAATACAATCTTATGCATGGAATACACTAATATTCTTAAAAGATTGTTTTAGTGCCTTTTGATGGAAAACCATTTTTGAATCTATATTTTGAAAATTTTATAAACTATGTTTGTCAAAATAAACTTATTCTTTACGATTGGGACATCAAAATTTACCTTGTGTGAATTTTTGGTATTTTTCTGACAATATTCATTTTTTAATGAATAGTGAAAAATACTGCATTTTACATTAAAACTGCTTTTTAATCCAATTTATTTATATGATTAGATTATCTTTTTAATTGGTCTTAATGTTTAATATGAATATATTTTTACCATTTTATCCAGTGGTGGTCATTGGAATCAATTTCACTTTGAAATTAGACTTAAACTGGTGTCAATCTTTTGATACTTATTGTTTTGTAAAAACACGCTTTTTTCTCTGGCAGCGGGAATTAATTATTAAATTAATTAATGTGACTTATATGATTTGAATTTTGTAAAATAGACTTCATTTTTGAATTCAGAATATCAAATATAGATTAGGGTGAATTTTTGGTAATTTTCTGAAAAACTTCAATTTTTGATGAATAGTGAAATCACAAAGTGGTAATCAAGCAAACTGATTTTTCAGTTAAATGAAATTTTACCACTAATGTGTATTAAATTTTGAAAATACGACATACATGGTTTTCATTAAGAAGTAAAATGTGGTTCAATGAGATTATAATAATTTTTTGGTGAATAGTAACTTATTAAGTTCTTAATCGCGATTAGTGGTAATTAGTGTAGTTTAAAGTATAAATAATGCTTTAATAATAGGAAATGACCTAGACACATGTCCCAAACTTATTGTTTGTGTCATGGCCGACCAAGACAAGACATGGGTCAACTTGGGGACCCCATGGAGACATTTTGGTTGGGAAATGACATAAATAACTTTTTATTTAATGTAAAAGCAAAAATGACACAAACATGATATGTCTTACGAAAACAATTTTTACATGGGGTTATAAAGATCATATATTTTATTATAAATAGTAATTGGAAATCTAAAAATATTTCCTACATCATAGTATTTTTTCTATGATTTTTAGACATTAAATAAATTAAATTATTTATGACATAATAATGATGCAGCGATGACATCATTATTTGACGATTTAAATAAAATGGAAAGATAATGTAAAATATATGAACTACACATGGACAAAACCAATTGGATGAGTGGATTTCGAACCCTTATCACCTTATCCACGAATTATATCAATGTGGGACCTTTTGAAACCGAAACACATTTTCAAATAAAGTAATATTTCTTTACTTTCCAAAAGTGCCCCTCCTCTCCTCTTATAAAAGGCCCCCACCTCTACCTCATTTCACACACTCCTCAAGCCTTTGGCTCGGCCAACCCCTACCCATTTACTCTCTCCACATCCCTATACTCATCCTAGAGGATTCCCTTTCGGCAGAATCCTTTCAAAGGAAGCCTTTAGGCTCAAATCAAAAGGAGTTACACTTTTAAAGGTAATTCATTCTCTCATGTTCATTTGTTTTATTTTCTCCAACCCCCTAAACTCTTTTTATTTACTTATTTTGTAACAACACCAGTATCTTCAATATACTAGGATGTTTTTATAATATTTATTTGAGCTACACTCTCACACAACTACATCAAATGGTTAAAGAACATACGGTTTCCGTGGATGGCGAAATTCTGCCTCCCGAAATGATGATTGTTCAATACTCATTTAACACCTTCAAAGGTGGCCATTATGATGTCACTATTTTTATATATGAAATATAATATGTTTATGTTTTCCTTAAGCTTCTGTTTTTTTCATTTTGGGCATACCTTTATGGTTTCCATTATGGGTAAACACGATATCTTCATTTTAGGAAGTGCGGACTACCGCCCCCTGAAAGTGATTTGATTCGTTAATACCATATGTGGGATGTGTAAAGGATAAAGTTAATGATATTATATATGTTATTATAATGGAATTATAATATACTCTTATATCATTATGATTCCATTCCAGAAAATATGAAATAGAAATGGAAGTAGCGTTCATGCGTACGTACGGCTTACCGTCTCCATGAACGGTGAATTTCATTTCTTACCTCTAAATGTGATGTAATATTATAAATACATGTATATGATGAATATATATGATATATATGTTACCCAAATCATTAATATCATTCTGGATATAACGAACCTATGACCAAATTAACAACATGTAAGTGTAAGAAGTCTATTTTTGACTTAAGAACCAAATACCGACAAAATGAACATTATTAACTTAAATGATTACATGATGTTCATAAAATGGTATAAAAGGAATAATGAACTTGAAAAAGATTCTTAAGCAAGTGGAGATTAACTCAAGTTTATTATTCAGGAGATTAAAGAACGGTCGGGTCAAGTCGGATACGAGGTATGGGACTTCGTCTCAATCTCCTTTCATTGAGGCATATTTTATTTTATACACAACTTTCTTTTATACGGTGTATAAACCCCTTTGACTTTTACGTTTATTCAAAAGTAATCTTTTTTATACGAAGCGTTTACTAAACGAAAAAAGGGAATGTTTTTGTCGTACGTATGCGGTGACAACGACTTCTCCGCCGTCGTAACCGTTATTTGAGTTTCGGCTTCCTCTACAAGCCATACCTTATTTTTTTAAAAGAAAAATAAATACCATGTTTTACTTTGGTATTGAAAATGGTTTTCATAATGTTTTTATTATATCAATGTGTTGTATTGATATCTCGTGATTGAAATGTGGAAATGTTATGTTTCCTTTATGCATGTTTTATGTGATATGATTATGTTATGGTTCTTGGGCATTATTATGAAGACAGGTGGTTCCATGATAAACTAAGGGCGGGTGAGCCCGTTATAGCTCTCCAATGCATTGGGTAACGCGAAGGATTGAAACGTTAAGGTTTCTCCGAAGAGATTTTAGGGAATATACTGTGATGGGTATTCCAAACGTAACCAAGAGGGTTACTCCCTACGTAAGAATGTTATGAATGCCTCAAGTTACCTTTATGTCTTATGATTTCTATGATTTATTCATGATTTTATGAGGTATGTTAAAGTGCCTATGTTTTATGGGTAAAGTATGATTTCATTTTTATGTATATATGAACTCATGTTTCCTTTCCATGTTTTTTTTTATAACCCATACTGAGTTTTTATGCTCATCCCAAGTTTTTGAAATGTTTTTCACAGGTCAAGGGAAAGGTACATGATAAGATGATAGAGTCAAGGATGTGTCAAGAAATAATCCATGTTTTATTTTAAATGTGTTTCCATTGATGGGAATGAAGAATACTATCTTTATGTAACCACTTTGTTTATATGTGGAATGTAATGAAAGTTTTATGATCTAATTCTCTAAAACTCTAAACCCGAAAAGATCCTCAATGTGTAATCTTGTAATAACTCAAGATTAAGTAAGGTTTAAGGTTGGGGCCTTATAATAGGGGTTCTTTCTAGCTAGTCTCTCAAGAATTTGATTAATAAATGGTAAGGGTAAATGGTCCTTGAAAGTGGATTGATTTAGTTTCCTATAATCAAAACACACACGCCAACTATTTTTCACCCTCATTAGAACTTACATTTCTATCTCATTTCTAACAATAGTAACACCACTTTTCTTAGGTACAACATAAATAGGACCCACCCATTGGAAATATGAAATGGGATAAATGATACCTTAAAAAAATTTCAACCTCTTTTTAAACAACATCTAGAATATTTGGATTAAGTCTCTTTTGCGGTTGTCTAAACAGTTTATCCTCATCCTCCAAAATAATCCTATACATGAAAATATAGGGGCTAATACCAAATATGTCAGCCAAGGTCCACCTATTTTCCCTAATGTTCTCCCTAAAAAGAATCTAAAGTTTTTATTCATATTAAAAAGGGATATTATTAGTAATTATAATAGGTAATCTCTCACTACTCCACAATTATTAGTATTTGAGATTTGGTTTCAGTGGCTTGAGTTCCAATAAAGAGGGGTGTTTTAAGGATGAAGACATTGTAGGAATAGAAATATGTGCATAATGAACACTAGTATCAAAATATACATAATAGAAATCATATACTAATGCATCAAATACATTAATATACTCTATAGAAATGTCATAATAAAAGTGAACATGATCAAATTCAAAATATGAATCCACATAAAAATCAAATACATGAGAGGTTTGTGAATTAGAAACAAGTGTGGTAGTGATCTTAGACATCATACCATAACAAATTATCATAATATTCCTAAGAACATGATAATCAAAATCCATGGGGTTTTTACTTGGAGATTCAAAATTAGAGATAAAAACATAGAACGGTCTTCTAAGGGGTACTTCAATAGAGTCCATAAAATTAAATATCAAAACTTCATCTCAAAACACCATGGAGAGTGTACCCTCAAGGAAATTTATGAGGTCATGAATTCTTGTGTAACCCCATCCATATTCCCTTTGAATTTTCTTTTCTTTTTAATAAAAAGGGATCTGCCCTAACATTTCTGGTAAATATGATGGAAATATCATGTATCTTACCTGAACAAGTACATTCTTAAGGGATCCCATTGGATATGTTGTAGCTCTATTCAACAACTATATCACTACTCTCATGGTTTCAACTCAACAACCTGTAAAGAATAAAATACAGTGTAAGTAATCACATTTATGGAAGATCCTAAATCTCATAAAGCATCAAAAAAGTGTAACTCTCCTATGATGCATGGGATGGTGAATTTCCTGAGATCCATGAACATTGTTGGCATTGATTGAGTTGGTGTAATGAGTGTTAACACATTTCTTACAATATTTATCCACTCATTTCCCTTGACCCCTCTTCTATTAGTGCAAAGGTCCCTTAATAATTTTTCATACCATGGGATTTTCTTAGTGGCCTCAATAAGGGGGATTTTTATCTCAACACACTTGAATGTGTCCAAAAACACTTTTTTCATTACCTCTTCTGCCATATTCTAGGTTTGAAAAACTCTACTTAGAAAGGGAAGAGGTTTAGAAGGAATATCATCAATCTTTTTCTTACCTTTTTCGTTCTCCATGGGTTGATCATCATTTGGTCTTGAATGGGGATTCTCTGGAGTTGAGGTGAATCCAGGTGGAATGATAGGTGTAGATGTACCAGCTGTTTTATTACCACTTCTCAATGTGATGGCATTGTCATTCCCCTTGGGATTTTGAGTAGGTTGGGAAGGAATAATTATTGATTTATTAATTACCAGTTCATGGAGGGTGGTGGAAATCTGGGTCATTTTTTTCTTAAACTCCCTAAACTCCAAACCTTGGCTATTCATCCATTCTATTGGTTAAGAATTTTTTTTTAAAAGGTCATCAGTGTTAGAATCTACCTTTGGTTGAGAATTACCTTGTTGTTGTATTTTTTATTCTTGAGCTTAAAATATCATTTGGGGTAATTGAAAACCTTGTTGGTAAGGCAGAGGATATTGGAAATTTTATTGAAAAGGGTGGCTTTATTATTTTCCATATCCATACCTCATGTCTAATTGATCCTTCTACCCTTGGTTGTATGTTGGTGAAAAATAATTTTTCTTATTTTGGGGATGTTGTTTTTGTTGTTGTTGATATGGTCTCTCAATAAATGTGTCTTCAAAGTCTTCTCTTTATTTTTGTGAGGGGAAACAGTCAGTTGGGTGTTCTATTTCAGTGAAAATACCACAAGTCCTTATATAAGTGGGTTGTGATGTCTTTTTTTTTCAAAGTAATATGCCTCACAATAGTGGTTAATTATTCCAACTTGGTATCAATTAAATTATTTTCAAGAGAAGATGGGTATATGTAATGTATTCCTCTAACATGTGGTGTGCCTCTATTACCAAATTTATGGGAGTTTTTGAGCAATATTTTCGATCAACACATGTGAATATATTGGTTTTTTGTCGACCAATACTCATCCAACCGTGAAATCCACTATGCTTCTCTCTATAGGAATGATGCCTTCATAGAAGTTCTGGATGAGGAGTTTGTCACTAATTTGGTAATGTGGGAATCTTGCACATGACTTCTTGAATCACTCCCAGTATTCATACATTGACTCCCCTTGTGATTTATTGATCCCTTGGATCTATTTTTTAATGGTATTGGTCCTTGATTCTAGAAAAAATATCTTCAAAAAAAGATGTTTCAAATCATTCCAACATGTTACATCTTCAGTTCGTAAATAATACATCAAGTCTTTTCAGTTCAATCAAGTGAGATTGTGAATGCTCTTAGATTGGTTTGATCTTCAGATAAATTTCTTGGTTTTAGGGTTAATAAAACTACATTAAATTATTTTAAATGTTTTTTTGGATCCTCACTAGACAATCCATTAAATTTTGGAAGAAGTTGAATTAACACATATTTCTGTTCAAAGTTCGATTCAAGATTTGATTATGGAATATAATTTGGTTGATATTTAATATCGAGTCAATCCAATTATCAAATTGTTATATTAAGTACATTGTTATTATTTATAGCTATTAGTTCTAGTTTTATTGTAGAATTATAATTTCTTCCAATTTCAATGTTCCCATAGTGGTGGAATTATCCAACTATTTGGATGTTGAAACTTACCGTAGACCATGACTGTCTGATTCGATCCTTAACGCTACATTAAATATTTGGGTAATAATGAAAGAGATCCTCAAAATGGGATAATTTCATAAATAATATAAAAGTTAAATGAAGAAAATTATTAGATTATAAAAATATAATAATTATGAGTTCATGGTCCAAAAAAAGAAGAAAAAGAAAAAAGAAAAAAAACAGATTGGGTAAAGAATGAAGAAGTAAGAGAATAAGAGAATAAAATAAAATAAAAACCTATAAATTATTGAAATAAGTACTTGAATCCCCAAAAAAAGTTATAATTTTAAAGGTGCTATCATGGGCGCCCTCAAATGATGTATGGTTTCAGGTTTTTTTGGTTTAGTAGAGTGGCTGACCAAGGTCGTCTCTCAAAGGAAGAAGTAATTTAAAAAAACATATCAAAGGTTTTTTATAAGAAAATAAAATAACATAAAATAACTAATTAAAAGGATTTGGGGTGGTTTTTTTGTCATTTATAAAACTGTAATATGTATTTTAGAATAATATTGTACTTTTTTATTTTTATTTTTGAAATGAGATTGTGAAAACGCAATAAGAAGATATTTTTTTGAAAACTATTTTTAGAAATTTTAATTAATATAAATCTACCTATTCACTTACCTATTAATAATTTTCATTTAAATTAATATCCATTTAATTATTTTTCCCATAATTGTTTAACCCCCAAAACCCTATGATAATTAACTTAACCACCAAGATGAAATTAATAAAACCCTAGGCTTGCTTCAGAACATGCAGTCGCAACACCCTAATTTGATTGAGGTTCTAATGAAAGGTTATTGTCAATGGTAAATTAGGGAACATATACACTCTATAAATGAGGATGAATTTATTTTAGTGATTATATTTTAACTCTATAAATTTATCCCATGTGGTTTTGTGTTAACGATTAAGATCTCACTCTAACAATTCACACAATTCTCGACCTCACATGTTTTGTGTTAATTGTTAAATTGATTGATTAGTTTAATCTAAATTTAAAACTAAATTCATAGATAATGTTATTTTAATTAATGTATCTAATTTATTCAAAATAAATGAGTTAATAAGGTAAGATTTAGTTCGATTACTAAAAATAACTACTCTTCCACGGGTGGTGTGGTCATCGTAGAAACATTTTTAATGTGCAATGGTCATGGAAAGGTTATAAATCAATAAAATTTATACACATAATTTCTAAAACAAATAGGATGATTAGAGAGGAATAAAATTTAAGAAAATATAATAAAACAAAAGAAATTGAAGAAATAGAATATAGACTAAGAACTTTATTATGCAAACCCAAAACATACAACATGAGAAAGAGTGGAAGGCTTCTATGAAGGGATCTTTGCTTCAAGAGTTCTCCCTATGAGTACAGGGAGTTATAAAACCTCCAAAGTTATGAGAGGAATCCTATAGAACTCAAAAATTTCATCACTTCAATCATTGGTTGAACTCCCAAATGATGTGTTCATGGTTCCCATTTATATAAAAAATAGTAAGTGGTTTTGGGAACCCATATTTCAATATAACAATTGTGTCTCAGTTTTTGGTTGATAAATGAGATTATCTAAACTTAAAAAATATATAAAATTTTCGGTAATGACTCTTGAATATCACCATGTAAAATTTTTAATCCATTTGAGATATTTAATGTGAGATATATCCAAAATACCGAATCAAACTTTTGACTTCATACATATCTAGTTCTCTGGACATATCAGTTTGGTTGGGCTAATATATGTATGAATTGAGATTGGGTGTCACGAGATGAGTTGTATCCCACTGAGTTATATACAATTTCATAAAATTTCAGCCCATTTTAAAGCAAAAATTTCTAGAAACATGTAAAATAGTAGACATGTTTCAATAGGATTCCATAAAGTTGGGCCCATCTTCCTTATACATCATCTTCATCCATCCAAATCAACTTCTCATACAATGAAATCACCAAAATATGTATAATTTTACTTTTTAAAAGTGATAAAAATTGAATAATTAAATCAAATAAAAAGTTCAGTTTGTTAATATATTTGTAATTTTCAATACAAAACCAGTTTAAAATTCTGCTGTAAGGGTGAAATAATGAAATGAATCATGGTGTGATCAACAAACCCAAGTGATGATACCTCCATCCCATGTTCTAAAAAATGGTCTTTAAACGACACAACTCTACTGGTTGCAGCCATTGATTCTTATTTCTATTTTAATTATCCTTTGTGATTACTACTTATAAACACTTATTATAATGGTAAAATTAATAACCAGTGGTATAGTTTCCAACGGTCATATTGACCAACAGTCATATTGACCAACAGTCATATTGACCAACAGTCATATAATTATCAAATCCTAATAGTCACATTTCTCTTTATACCATATAAATAATACGACATTATTTCACTCAAAATTCACTAAAATTTCTCTTAATGTTATATTTTCATTTCTATAAGATGTTGGCTGGTTTTCTAATATTTTTTTCATTTTTATATCATTTTCAGTGGTGGTGATGATTTTAGTAGATTGGGGTGATCCATACTTTCCCTTTTTAGCTATTTTATTTTATATTTTTTATCTAGTTGTAATGTTAGGAATTTAAATTTCTTTCATATCTAAATAATGTAATTATCATTGTAAATGAGATAAAATAAATTTAGGTTTCTATTTAGTTTTTACTCATATAATATTATATAATATGTAACAAATATTTAATCAGGAAAAAATATTATTTAAAAAGTCTGGGTCATTAAAGACCATCCCTAGAAACTGGTTCCCCTCTCTTCTACTTTTCTATATGATTTTATTTATTTTTATTTATTTAATTAGTTTAATAAAATAAATCAATTATATTGGGATGAACAAAACTTTGGTCAACAGTTTTCATCGTTTCATTCCCCGTTATCTATGGGATCAACCCCTAGTTTTTTTATGCTACACCTATGTTGATAGTGTAGTTTTAGACATTATAAATTTTTAATTTTTCATTACCAGAGGATTTAATGATTTCTTTAGGACAAACCAAATTTATGATCTATTTTCTAGGAGCATTAGATTTTAGCAGATAACACCAGGATGATTTCTTAGGTCAAATAAGTTTTTATCCCTTTCTGTTTAAAAATTTTAGTTTAGGAATTTGTTTATTTGTTTATTTATTTATAATTATTATTTTCTATTTTATGTTCTTAGTAGTTGGTGGTGGTTTCCAGGATGGATTACATGTCATATCAATCGTATGCCACACCACCATCATAATACATAGAATATCCATAGTATCCAACCACATAGGTTTCACTAAAATCATAAGGGGGTTCACAACAATAAGATGGAAAAAAATGTTTTTTATTCTAATGGATATGTTGAATTCCAACCTCAAATGTGGATTGATTCCTACTACCAGTCCAATGGTGGAGCTATATTCTATTAATATTACCAAGTATTATCTGTATTTGAACCATACCATCAGATTGGAACTTACCTCCAACAAATTAATGATCGTAAAATAGAATATAGACTTACCAAATTTCTCACAAATTACATTCCATTATTGGATAAGTGAATGGATGGTCATGAGTCCCAACTTAGAGAATAGAGAGAATTGACTAAACATATTTCTCATATTATTTTAAATTTAGATTCCTAGATATAAAACTTACATTTTAATTATAACATATGGAAATAATGGTTTGAAGAATAAAAATATCATGAAGTGGATAAAGTTCAAGATGTTGAAGAAATAAACTAAAAAACAGGGGATGAGGATATCTACAAAGAATTATTATAGAATTATTAGATTTATCAAAGTCATGGACCTATGGATTATGAAAAATAATAATTATAACACGAGGTATATATTATATACATACAAGAAGTCAAAGAAGAATAATAAGAATACCTTTTGTGATTGTGAGATGAAGAAGAACACAATATGATAGAAATTATTGATTTAATGATCGAATAGAAAGAGGAGTAGAATGTTTAAGTATTGAAATCCATTTAATATAATAAGTAAAAAAATAAAGAGGAAAATAAGAATACATGTGTTGACCTCATGAGAATTTTGGAGACCAAAGAAGAATGAGACTCCCTCTAATAATTTCAAGAGGAAGAAGAGAAAAAGTTGACCCCAACTCAAGAATTCATTCCAGAATCTGAACCTAATAACTAGATTATAGAAGAATTGGTGGAGTGGTAGAACTATAAAATCTATATATATTTCAATTTATCTATATTTTCATTACATATTACCTCTAATTAAATCCCACTATAATCACTGGTTATGAAGAACCAATGGAGGAGGAATCTAAGAAATACCCTAGATGTACAACATAGTCAAAAGTGGTTAAATACAAGATTATTATCTCTATATAATGTTTCAATTAGATAATGGAGGTAAAATTTCTATATGCATACCATAATGTAGTACTAATGGGAGGTACTTGAATTTTTAAATTTTATTCCAGGTCTTAGATTTATTTATTTTTAGATTAGTTTAGTAACTCACCCTGTGGTCAAGCTATTTATATGCTTGAGCAAAATATTTTAAATTTTAAAAGGGCCTATAATTTCAATATTTACTTTTATTTTTCAAGCCCATATGAGTAGGAATATGGTTGAAAATAAAGCGTGACTTATAGGACCAATTCACATTGTGAGTTTAATTCACATCATAGGTCTAGTTCACGTCATGATATCATAGTTCACATCATGAAACTGGGTTATAAAAACCCCAAGAAACTCATTAAAAAGCATTAATATAAGGGAATTAATATTTTAGTTGTATATATTTTTACATCATTAGTTTCTCCTACCATATAATTTTGAAAAACAAAGAAGAAAAAAATTAATTGAATTGTTACATGAACTAAATGAATTAGATTCTCCCATAAATTCATAAATTTTATTATGTTGTACTCATTGATCAAGGATACATAAAAACTTAGGAGAATTATGTTGACATATAGGAAAATTTTAATTATCATGTCCATAAATTTTTTAGATATAAATGTACATTTTGATTGTCACTTTATTACTTCAATTTGGAATTTCTTGAAAATGATTGATTATATAATTTATTTTCTTGATATGTATTCATATAATTATTATTTGAGTAAAACAATTGTTAATTTTCATTCCATGACACAATAAGAAATTTTTATGTTTCTATTCCTGGGAGAATTATGGACTAAATATTTCTTATTTATATTTACATTTTTGTTGAGTGATACTTTGGGTATGTCAACATACTTGAACATGTATTAATATATTTTCAAAGTGGTGAATAAAATAATTTACTTTTAAAATGATTAAGGAATTTTTTATAATAACTTTTATCATGATACCCACCAGTACATTTATCCTTCTTATCTGTTGGAATCCATGGATAGACTTGTTATTGTTGGGCCACATTACATTCCCTTATTTTACTTTACTACACAAATTTTTTAATTTTTCATGACATTCAATTGAGTGAGTGTATGGGAGATGGTTTTCATTGTGTATTTGAGATATTTTATCTTGAGATGTGATTTTAGGGAGTTTCCATGGGGTTTTTGGGGAAGGTTCATATTTACATTCGTTATTTCATTATTTATCCCTCTTGTTGTTAAAAAAATGATAAACAAATATAAAAAATTAGTTATGACTTGGGTGAATCCAAATTCCTCAATACCATACTGATGATTTTTATCATATGTGGTTAGGTGGTATATGTGAGGTATATTCCTATCATGAATTAAAATGGTTATTTCTCAGGTAGAAAAAAATCACCATTACCCGACTAATGATTTTTATCATTTGTGGTTAGATGGTGTATGTGAGACTTATCTTGGGTATTACTTTAAAAAAATAGAAAAAATATAGAAAAAGAATATGTGTGTTTGTGTGTGTCTTTGTATGTATGTATAGAGAGATATGAATTCATTCATTATGACTACATTATCCATGAGCATTTACTTTCCGCTATAGGGGGTATGAGAGAGGACATTATATTTTGGTGAGGAGTATTTTATTGAGATTGTGTTTTTAATATCATGTAATATACTTTATATTTTTTCCATTTTTTTAGACTTAATTGATTTTTAACATCAATACCTACCAACCCTCAGCCTCAGACTCATTTTTTCATTATTTAAAATCCCTCATGATTAATTGTGTAATTTATATTTATGGAGTGAAAAATGGATTCATTCCAAGACTATGGTTATAAGTATGTACTTAAGGTATGATCATAACTCCATTAAATTATTACGTTGAGTGATGAGAGGAAAAATTCATGGTGAGATAAATCATAAATGGAATGGGTGATGATGGATGGTTGAAATCCATAAGTGAAAAGGGTAAATGCCTTCAATTGGAAATTATAAATGAATCATGATGTGTGAATTATTTATTGTGTATGATTGTGATTTTAAAATATTTAGTTATAAATTTTTTATAAGAATCATAATTTGAAAAATCCCTTATTAATGTATGGACCATTGGTATTTTTATGTTGAGATTGTTGACGAGGATGAGAAAATATTCGCGTGTGGGGGTATTTGATATCTCTAAATTGTATACATATTTTAATGGGTTTTTATATGTGTTACCATTTTATATTAATTTATTTTATAATATATGCATTCTTGATTTCATTGTTTGTTGTGTTCTTATGTAAGGACAAACATTTGAAATAATAAGAAGTAAATTAAGATATTTTGGGACATGACATGATGATATAAAATGATGAGGAAGTTGAGATTGTGGTTCAAATCCAAATGGATAATATTTACATGGAAAAAAGGTTTCCTAAAATGTAATAATCCTATGGGACACCTCCATGGATTAGAATTGAAGAAAAAAGATGAAATGGAGGCCAATATATTGGAAGAAATCCATTCATTTAGTGAAAGAAGTTCAAGATGTCAAATGAATTTCAAGATGTGAGAATAGGATGTGAAAAACCACTTTTATAGAAGATCTATTGGTTTTCATGGTGTGAACACATGTTTCACATCGTGCAACATTCCTAAGTTTCTCATATACAAATTTTTTGATGTATATTTCAAATGGGGCTTAGGGTTTTCACCCAGATTGACCAGTTAACGTTGGTTTAGACCCAAGGAAACCCTAAGGTGACTTCAAGGATTATAAATAAGGGTTCATCCAAATGAATAAATTATTAATTTTAGGAATATATATTTAACCACCAAGAATCTAATTTTAAGGTTATGACCAATAAATCACTCATCACAGTTAGGTTTTCCTTTTTGATTTATTATTTTCTATTTTTCTATAAACCTTGGATGATTCATAGTTTTATCCCATTTTATTTTATTTTATCTATTTCATGTTCTTTATCTTATATTCCATACCCTATTGTTTTGGTTTTATAAATTATTTTAAATCACTCCATGATGGTCGGATAGATCTATAGGATAAACCAGATCTGATTAAAGGGGGTGTGTACCCATATGTCACGATTTATCTTCACTAGTAGAATAATTTCATTATTTAGAATCATGTTGTGATTTAATTCACTATTGTGTTCTCTATTGGGTCGATGACTACACATTTCTAGTGGTGAATGAACACTCGTATGGTAAATATAATTAATTCATGATCATTGGGTTGGATTATTGTTTTGTGATTTGAATAATTCCTAATTGCATTCTAGTTTTTTTAATTCATCTAACCTTGAGGATTGAGTGGCTCAAATAGTTGTTATAAAATAACCCAAGTTCATTTAAAATATTTTTTTGATTTTCTAGCTATCATATGTAATTATTCTATGAGTGAAGTTGAATTAATTAATTTATTAATTCCACCCTTGGAAAACAGTTCCCCTCTCTTTTTTCTTTCTGTCTACTTTTATTTTCTTATTAATTATTTCATTAGTTTATTAAAATAAATAAACTAAATTGGTATGACCCAAACTTTGGTCAATATTTACCATCGATACATTCCCCACTCTCTTTGGGATATACCTATTACTACAGTTATGTTATACCTTTGTCTCTAGTGTATTTTGGGACATTATAAATTTATAGTTTTCTTTTTTGGGAGAATTTAATGAAATTTGTTGGATTCATCACCAACCACAGACCCACCTCAAACACATATGTGGTACCTAGGTCTAACCACATGGGAGGAAGTTAAATGTGGGAAGACATGGGTGAAAAAGGCCTTTGGGAAGGTGGAAAGGCATATCATGAACACAATGCACACAGAAGTGGGTGACACCATTATACGGGGAGACATGATGACAAAATGGGTGTTGGCATGGGACAGTTCCATCAGAAGTAAAAAAGAAGACCCCACTACTCACATCTTCTAAGTAAATGATCTTAGATTATATATAAAATGGTGCTTAGATGATGGATTCTTTGATGTGGTACACAACTTACAGGTGTATTGTAGCTCTATTTAAAACATTATATAAGGAATGATGGTTGTCTAGTCCACTGTATCTGGACCTTCTGATCAAGACCAACATCATCTCCAATATTTTTCATTTGAATCAGGGATCTATTTGTCAGGTTTTCATGAATCAACAATTTTATACCATATATTTGACAATCATGACATAATAAGAATTCTAAACTACCTTGGATATTATTTGACTAATTTAGATACATTTTTTAAGCATTGATGGTGAATTTTAATCACATATTATTTACCGAAACTATATTGCATGGGATGACTTAGTGCACATAGATGACATTGTTCAGAGTGTGTATCTTTTTAATTAGTATAGGAATTAAGTGGAATATGTCTACAAATATCTCAAACCCTCACCATTATATCCACAATCTTAATGCACATTGAGGGTGATATCTAAGAATCCTAAATAGATACTCAATGAATATATGTATTAATGATGGGTTTCTGTGTAATGATCTTGATGAGTTTTTTTGTCTTCATAATTGCATCAAGAATAACTATATTCAAAAAAACATTTTTTATACTACTTACATTAAAAGTAGTTTTGTAATGAAATCAATAACTTGTTTTGTGATCATCAAATCTTCATGAAGTGCTGATCTCATGTACACTTATGCAAAAAAATAAATGGATATCATATACTCTATTGATACATGAAGAGCACTGAGATAGTACCATGCACTGAGAGAGTTACATAAAAAAGTTTAAATGTCATTTGATACATTTACACAAAGGAAGATGATTTCATGTTACTTGAATCACATGCATGTTATATGCATGCATGAATGAAATATAGTGAGATGGTGAGAGCTTGAAAAACATGTATTATTTCTTAAGAAAATTGAAGAAGTGAGAAGGTAATCACTTATTTTTACTTATACTCACACACATTATAAGTAAATTATGTATAATTTTATTATAGAATAGTTTTATTAGTCTACAATGGGATTAAGTACATGTAATAATAACTTTCATGTTACTAGAAATAGTGAGGTTCACTTTTTCTGATTTGTGAAAAGGTGAAAATATAGAATTCCATTCATGAAACATATAAAATACATGTTTCAGATATAATTTAGGGAGTATAAATCATTCATAATCTATAGTGAAATTGTGTGTGAACTAAATTATATATTCAATTGTTTAGAGTAGATCATAGAAAACATATTTGATTATTTTTGGAAAATGATACAAAAAATTTAGTGTACTGGAAATATCAGTGAGATATCAGAAGTTGAAAAGTGTTGATTATTGAAGGCTAGAAAGGTCAGTAGTTACTCAAAATAAGATCTGAAAATGTAGAGTTGAAAAAAAATAGGGCTAACATGGACACTTCATTTGTACGAAGAAGTAGTTGAAGACTTATTCAAAGGATATTAGGAATACTATTGAATAACAGGTGGGATACTAGTATAAAAAACATAACTTTTCAGGAAATAGATCAACTGGTGGGATTATAGTATAAATATATAATTGGGATATAGTCCAATATAATCATTATTAACTATGGATTACCATATCTTTTTCAGTCAATAATTTTTGGTAGATTTTCTATTTTTAATCACTTTTCATTAATAGAGGAAAATCTATGTCTTGGACCATACAAAACATAACAAGGACATAGTTCCCCATCATGGGGGGTGAAACTTGTAAAACTACCACATGTGGTGCTTCATTTACATTTTTCCTTGAAAGTGGTGTTATTGTTTGGTTATATTAACTTTTATTTCCATTTGTATTATATTATGACCATTTTTTTCTTTTATGTAAAGAAAAGTAAAAAATTCCACACACTTGTTTTTCATAACTATAATATTTTTAATAGAGTTAAAAATAGAATATATTTGGTTATAAATACTATTTTTATATAATAAATTATTTATATTAATCATATTAATTTTATTTTTAATTTTTGGTGAAGAAATAGTTACCTTAAATGTTTACAAAATGTTGTTAGAGTAATTATTTAATTAATAGAAATATAAAATTAATGATATTTAAATCATGAAAATTCATATAATTTGAAATATTTAATGTTCCTTACTAATTTTATAGATATATATGACATATTATATAGGTTTTAATGAATTATATTTGAATTCCCCCATTTTCTTGATATATTTAATGTCAAATTAAATGAATAGTGTCAAAAATGACATTAATAATATTTTAACAAAATATTATTTTATCAAATTATTTAAAATTAATAAAAATATTATATCCATCCATATGAATGTATTATTTTTTAAATATCATACATGGTCTATTTATGAGTCACTCATCCATTTATAGTTGCATTATTAACCCTGTGTAATTAAAATAGTGGTTCCCGTGATCAAGGTTAAAATAAATTAACCAAGGGGTTAAAAAAATAAGGATTAAAATGATATCCAAAATTGATGATTTAATTCACAAACTAGATACTCTTAATTTTAATTCATGGTCATTTGGAATCTTTTTTATCCAGAATAGTGTTATTTTATTTAAATTTTTTAATAAATTTCCAAAGTTCCCCTCACCTTAATTATAAAATTTTATCTCCTCCCTCACCAATTTACACCACATTTATACATCAATAAAAACTAAAACATGAAAATTTATCTTATAAATTACTTATAAAAATTATAAAGTCTTTTTTAATCCCAACAGACCAAACCAAGTTTTCTTCAAAGGAGATCCAAATGAGTTCTTCCAAATAAGAGGTAATCGCTATAACCAATCACTTTATTTTTACATCTTCTTTTACCTCATCTAAATATATAATATTTTTCATAAAATGATAACATAATTATATTATATATACAAAAATATTATCATGATGATTAAAACACCATTATTCACCCTCTTTCCCATCAAATAAGAAGTGAAAGATCACTCGTACGTACATACGACTTACTATGTCCACGTAGAGACACAATTCATTTTTCATTAGCATATTTTATGGATGATAATTATGATGGGTTTAATATTTATATATGATATTTATAAAATAATTATAATTCTTTAATGATAATACCATATATATATTCTTACCTTATATATTGTTGGTAAAAGATAACATTGCTTGTGCATATGTGGGGATTACCATCTTCACAAAGCAATGTGATTCATTTTTCATTTTGGTTTTTATTATATGGTAATGAGGATGGATTTTATGAATATATATGATTTATAAGACATATTAATAATTTTATAAATGTGGATTATTATTTATCTTTCTTTCATTCCATCTATTGAAAAGTGAAAACAACGGTCAAGCATATGTATGATCTACCAACTCCATGGATGGGGCCGTCCATTTTTTTACCTATAACATTTATGGATTACTATAAATAAATATATAATTAATATATATGATATTTATATCATTTTTAAAATTATTTATATTATTTAACCATGATAAAAGTTAAAGGACTAAAAATACCAAACCAAAACATACATGAAGAATGAAGCAGTTATTACCTAGAATAGTGATTTTAATAAAAAAATTGTTAATAAATGGGTGATAAAAGATTATGATTAAGTAATATATGGTATAATATATATGATTATGGATCTTTTATAGATTTATATAAAATATATATTCATTATATAGGACTCATGAAAATTTGAAAAGTAAATCAAACCTAAGACATGAGTTTTCTCATCTCACTTTTGTTTTTCTAAGACTTATATCATATTCACCACTTTATTCTTTTATGTGGTGTATATATTTACCACTTGAAATGTGGTATCATGATTACCCTTATCTTCATGATATATAAATTTTCATCTAGATTTATTTTTTCATGGGGATTAATATTCAAAATCTACCAAAGGTGTTGGGGTTTAATTCTTAATCTCATCATTATCTGGGGTTGTTTATGTTGAAGTCTCCACTAGAGAATATTTCTCTTCCATATGCTTATTTTATAAAAATGTTTTCAATTTTTTTTAATATTATTTAATGATTTTTAAAACTCATTTTTACACATATTTTACTTTTAAAAAAAAATTCAAAAGGAATATTCCTATAATTTTCCAAATTAGGTACCTTTTGATTTTTCTTACAAAAGTGTGAAAGGAGTGTTTTTTATATTATACAATAAGAACATATTTTCCTACTGTCATGAATAATATTTGAATTAAATATTCCTTTACAAATTTACAAGTTTATTTTAAAAGGTAAATTTTTCCTTTATAATTTCAAAACTTTTTAAAAATTAGTGATTTAAAAGTGAAATGGGAATTTTCTCCAATAAATTTTTAGTGATATTTTTAAAGTATTTATATATTTTCAAGCATCCTTTGATTAATATTATTATTTTATATGGTTATTATCTTTTTATAACTTCCACCATATATTATTTTATGGTTTATTATTTTTTTACTGGGGTTATACTCTTTTGATACCATCAACCATATTAGTCTGGATGGTTTATTATTATGTTTCTTGATTGTAGTAATTATTAATATTTGGTATTCTAGTTTTGATATAAATGTTTATATTGATTATGTTTCACCCCTTTAATATGGGGAATGAATTGGACTTATTATGATTGGTGGGTCCCACTATATCCCCTCAATGCATTGGTAGGTATACGGAGACAAAATAGCCTGGATTTTGGTTGAGGCCTTACCCATTTTTATAGTTTTCATGGAATAAGGCCTTGAAAGTATTTTCAGATGTCTAGGTTGAAGCCTCTATAATAGGTTTCAGGTGTAAAATATTTTTCATTCTATAATTATAAAATTAGTTATTGATTTAAAAGTGATTTTTTGACTAGTTTTGATATCCATGGATAATTTATATCATGATATGAATTATATGTAATTATTTGATCATAATTTATTCTTACCATATTATCCATGCCTTATTTAGCTTCTGTTGTATGCATACCCTAACTGATAATCTATACTCACACATTTATTATATTTATTTTCCATAGGATACCAAGAAATATATTATGATTGATATACCAAGTTGTACTAGAATAAAAAATTGTATCTTAAAAGTAAACAAATTATTTTATATCATTATTTCAAATGTAATTTGAAATTCAAGTATGTATATGGTTTTCCAAGACTACTAAATTATATAATCCTTCAGGATGATATTTCTTGTATCTAGTGCCAATAAAATTTAGTAACCACTGGATATATGATACTAGAGTCAAGGTATTTACAGAATGGATGAATATAATATTTTATTCAGGTTCAGAGGACATGTGATATCACAATTTATCAATTTGAGAAGAGCATTCCAACATCCTTCCTTTATGTTTTCAAGTTATGGACTCCATTGTACATATTCAATTCTAGGATAACGAGTATAAGGTTTTAACCATGATTCAAGTTTTATTGATAAAAAATGGATAGCTATGTTCATGGGACAGAAACCATAATACACTAATGTAAGACCCTGAGATTTTATAATATATTTTTCTCTAAATAAATACTATGTTTGATAGCATTCTAAACATTTTACACAAAACAAAAATGTGTTGTGCAAAATTAGAATAAGATTATAAATAAATTTTAATAATAATTAAACCACTATTAAATAAAAATATTATAATCAATTTGGAATAAACACAAAATAAGACGATGAATACTTAATGATTTAAAATGGAATTTTTTAATAAAATAATTTTTTCTTTATAAATTGTATATTCTTTTAAAAGATAAATTTATAAATTTTTTGATTTTAATTTTTAAAATGAATTAAGTTTTTGAATCCATCATATAAAAATTATCCTAATATGAGTTTTTGAGATTTTTTTTAAAATAATTTATTTTTAGGAGAATAATTAAAAAATATAGATTTTGGTAATATTTTCACTTTTATGACATTATCATCATACTTGAATGACATAAAAGTTTTGAAATATATTTAATATAAAAAATATATATTAATAAATTAAAATAAATTATTTAAAATAATATATTGAATTTATAAATCTCATGTTAAACGTTTTGAAAACTTAAGTAATATTTTACTCTCAAATTTGTTTTTATTCACTTATATTAAAAATCATTTTCATCATTTTTATAAATTAAATATAAAAAATGGATTTCAGGTTTTAGATTAAAATTTATATATTAAATAACAAGTTCAATTTCATTTTTATGAATAAAATTATGATAACCGGGACTAAAGTTAAATAACAAGATAATAGTTAAGGGGTTATTTACAAAGAATTGTTCTATTAATGTTGTGTAGTTTTTATATAATAAATTAAATTGATCTATTTTATATAATTAACTAAATATTTTTTTTAAATGTATAAAAATATATTTTCACTATTTTAATTAGTAATTAATTTCACATAAGATTAAGAACACTTAATGGTAAAACAACCTTTTTTACAAATAAGTTTTCAAATATTACTTATCTAAATTTAAAAATATAATTTTCACTTATTTAGAAATTAAATTTAATTATATTGAGCATATATTTAGGTTTATAACATAAAAATATGGTAATAATGGTATCCTTATATATTTTATTAAAATATAAATTACTTGGTAAAATAATAATAATCATAGTAAAAACCAAAATGAAAAAATGTAAAAATATAGTTTTAAAAGACTTATGTTTAATATAATGTGAAAAAAATGAGTGGTAGATAATTTAATGACCTTATATCACTAAAAAATTCATTATTTTCAACTTTTTATCCACTGAATCTTGAAGATTTTCATGCCACCATTTAAAAATTAATTGGTATTTAAAAAAAATTATTTTTTATCACTTATAAATGGGGTAAAAGGATTAACATGTTAAAAACATGTTTCAAATTTGAGTTGTAGTGGTTTGGAATGACCAAAAATTCGCTCCACTCCATGATTTTCCATTTTGAAGTCTTTGTAACATGTGAAAAATGTTATTTATTTATATTAAGTTCAAATATTTACAAAAAAAATAATTCCCTCCACTTATAAAAGGGGTCTCTCACTACCCCTTCAAGACCACTCCCAAATTTTGGTTACATCTTAATGATATACCCTATTTACTTCTATAAAAATCATGTTATCATCTTTATTATTTTGGACATAATATTTTTGTTTGATTACTCTATTTCTAGTAGGAAAACTCATGTTCTCAATGAGATTCAAGTGATTTAGTGTAATGAATTAAATTTAGGGGTTCTTTCTCACAAAATTAATTTCTTGAGAAATATTTATTAATTTTCACCATAATAAATTTAATACAATTTTATTTCTACATAATGAATTTTTTTTACTATATTTATTTAATTCATGGGTTCTGAAGAGTCATATCATGTCCTCTTTTTAAATTTATTTTTAATAAAAAAGATACCAAACTTGTATGAGTTTTTGTTAAATAAACTCACTTTATTGGGTTATAATTCTTGTTCTTGAACATATTTCATTAAATATTAGTTTGTACCACCCTAATATATTATTTTAGGGTATATTATAATCTTTTATGGAGAAAAATTAATTTATAATTCAAATATTTAACCTTGATAGAATCTCATTCTCAAAAAGAAAATCATTTTTTAGAATAATTATTATCATCTTTAATGATGGTTTCACATCTTGGTAATATTTACCTTTCCTACCAAAGTTTCCATTTCCATGTTGAAACCCAAGAATGTGTTATCTTAGGACACCTTCATATTTCCATTCTTCTATTTTAAAAAGCAACTTTTTTTAGTATGTTTATGATGTAATTTTTCAACAAAGGAATTTAAATATGTTTGAAAGGTTTTATTTTCAAGATCATATGTTTTATCTCTCACTTTATATTTCCTCTAAAAATATTTATATATAATTTTTAAAAATCCGTTAATAAATATTATTTTTAAAATTAAACATTTTCAAAAAAATTAAATTCACCTTTTTGAAACCTTTATTCCCTTTTAAAGGCCTCATTATTGAGATTTATAATGATTTTTAAAATGAATTATTTTTAATTTCTCAAAAGTTTTTTTTTGGAAAGTGGCTCATAACATCGTCTTTTATGAAAAAGTTGAGATAATTTTTCTAATGAATGATTTTTAGTTTCCCTTTCATTTTACACTTCCTATAAAAATAATATATTCACTTGGGAGGTTATTTCTCATGAATGACCCATTAAATTACATATGAAATCCCCTTTTGTGTGTTTGGAATTTCAGGTATAAATTTATCTAGATCATGAATTCATTTTTATGTGATATCATTTGGGGGTGTATGAACCCCATTTCATTTCAATTGTTTCTTTATGATAAAATAAATTATTAGTTTCAAGTGGAACATATATATATATATATATGATGATGGGTGGGTCCTATATCTCTCTCCAAAGTGTTATTTAAGTATTTTTATTTCATGTGATAATGAAATTGTGTGTGAGTTTTTTTGCAGTTATCTATGATCACAACTATTGTGTGTGAGTGTAATTACATATTATATATACTCATAGTGGTTGTTTGTGAGGTTATCCAAATTTATATTTTCTCAAAAAAAATTTGAGTGTATTTTTGGTTGTTTTCATTCAAAAAATATTTTGAGTGAGTGTATTTTCAGTTATAAGTGATTTTATAGATTGTGTGTGAGTGTAGTTGTGGAGATATATACTCACAAATACTGAGTGTAGAAATAATTTTGAATGGATATAATGTTATGTTTTTTTTTCTTATTTTTATTCAACATTTCTATGTGATATTCCTATATTATTCTATATGGATCATGATTATTATCTCATGTCTTACACTATTATTTCATGGAATATAGTTTTTAATGTTAGTTTATATGGACTTATATCATGAATTATAAGAAACCTCCATTATTCAATATTCTTTTTAATGATATATTTCTCCAATGATCATTTTTTTTAATTCTTATGATCTAACCCTTTGATTAATAGTAAATAAGTTTCCCCTTAATGAGAATTTGAGATCACCCCATTCTTATATTTCTATTCCTTTGGTTATTATTATGATTATAAGCAAGGATGTGTTTATAAAGGGATCTAGTACAGTGTGATTATAGAGAAATTTTGGCAAGAATCCTAAAATGATTTTCTTATTTATTTAATCTTAAAAGATACTAAACCTTTTTTATTGGTATTGTGTGATTTTTTTGAGATATAATGTCTAAACTCTAAAAAATTTGTAATATAAAAATTTTTATATTGGGAAATATCACTTGTTATCAAAGACAATTCATAAATTATTTGTTTTTATTACCAGACATGGGAGTTTGGGTCTGGGGAACCTTAGTTGGTATCAGATAAAGGTTTTTTTATTTTTTAGTATTAGTGTATTTATTTTTTGGATTAGTATGAGTTAAATTTATTGAAAACCCTAGGGACATGTCTAAGGGATAGCCTCAATATAGGATGACATCATGATGTTTCAGTGAAGTATAGAGTATGAGTTCTCTAAACAATTACTTCTGTATCAGTATATTAGAAAGTAGACATGGATCTGGCATAGAAAAACTTAGGGGTAATCATCCTGAAAAATATTAGTTGAGTATCAAATCAATATTAAATCTAGTACATTATGAGTGGGCTTAAGACCACCTACCTAGATAAACACTCCTGAGGGATATTCTTTAGTTAATTCATATTCTTTTTATGAACCATTATGGTGGATTTAAATACCTAATTATTTATGATAGAGAAATTAGTATGGAAATGAACATAGATGGCATAGATTGAAACATATATTGAACACAGAGTGATATAGGTCGAATAAAAAACTAACATAATGATCTCTAAATGTAATAAATTTTGAGGTTGAGTCTTCCATGAGATTATTTATGATAATTATCATAATAAGTTAATTTTTCATCTCTTAGGGGATGTAAATAAATGGTGGTAATTGATTCAAAAAAATAAGGATTAATAAGAAATAATAATCATGGAGAAGAATTATTTTAAGGTACCCTTCTTGGAAAAATGATTCCCTCGCAAGAAAAGAGTGAATACGTTGATAAAATTTATGAGTCTTAGAAAAAAGGAAGATGAAAATGTTACTAAATATGAATCAAAATTTAAACTCTTATCGAGACATGTTTTGGACTATGTACATAATCCAAAGATCGATATTTTCTATTTATTTTATGGGATTGAGAAAATCCTTTAAAGGGAACAAGTCTCCCAAACATTCTCATCATACGAGTACATAGTTTGACATGTAATAAAAATAGAGAAACAATTATCCATGTTCTATGGATTTTAAGGAAAGAAATATAATAAGTGGGATGTTGGGAATGATGTAAAAGTAAATACAATGAAAGGGAAAAGGGAAGGGTGAAATTTCTATGTTGTAGTAAATGTGGAAGGAAACATTGTGGAACATGCTTATGGGTATTGGGAGTTTTCTATGTGTTTGGAGAGAAACTCCAGCATGCCCATGATTGAAAGGGAAATAAATAATATTCGAATGTGAAATTATTATAATTTAATAATATAGGGAACTATTGAAATTAATTACCCATGCATCAAGGGAATATGCCTCTGATGAATCCACTAAATAAAGGTCAAGACATTGTCATTGATATGATCGAAGTGAAATATTTATGTTCTTGTGTATTTGGATTCAGTAATTATTTTAAAGTGGTATTTTATCAAGTATATTAATGTTATAAGAATCATGAAATTTATAAGGATTTTACTAAAATAGTTTTCTTTAAATATTTGAAAGCATATGTTGATTTGTATCAAAAAAAGTGATTCAGTGGAAAGTTTATCATTTTGGAAAACACATTATTGAGTGAAAATGAACCTTAATATTTATTATATATTGACATAATAATGGTATTTTTATGGTATAGTACTAGTAATATTGAAATTAGTTATTTATATAATAGATTATGTTATCTTTTCTGAATTTTACAACATTTTTAGATTTATGAAATGTATTCTACAATATGAGATTTTATTTTTGGAAGAATTTATGTTTTTTTAAGGTTTTAAGGTGATAAATGTATTGAAATATTTTTCTATTTGATATTAAGAGATACATTATGTTGTCTTTGTAATCTAATTTTAATGAAATTTTGGAATCTTTCATGACCTTCCTTTGAAATTTTTATACTTTAAAATTGGAATGAAATATTTTGGATGATTCTTATGGTTAACTATTTATGAAGTGGGTAAAGTTGTACATTGGGGTTATTTTTGAGATTTTATAAATTAATGTATTATTTCATAACTCATGCTTACCATTTTGGTCTTAGAATACATCTAGAGATAGGTAGAATAACTTTTCATTCTTTTTATGATCCATTAAGAGTTAGTCTTAATTCTCTAAACGTAAAAAATAATTATGTATATTCATTTATTAGTGTAAGAAATGAAGTTGAAATTGATTAAAGAATAAAAAAAGGATGAAATTGTTCCTATAAAATAAAAAAGATTTCAATTAATTATATTTCTTTATGTTCTTGTTTATGTGGTAAAGTAATTCATCAACACTATTAAAAGGATCTTGAAACAGAAATGGTATCCTTATAAAATCATTTCTGATGAAACAAGTGTTATTTTAAGTCAATAAAGATTTATATATTCTTGGTTGTTAAATTTTAATGATCATTCACATTATTTTTATCAATGATATATATCACTCTCTATAATTATTTATGTTTTTCATCCATGTCCATATTTTCACCTCCCACCAATGTTTTCCTACTTGGAAACCCAGTTGTGTGTTATTCTAGATAACCTTAATAATTCCCATTCTATCTTATAAAGTGGATATTTTATTAACCTTTATGATGATGTGGGATTTCATTAAGGTTATTTTTAAATGTCAAACCCTTTATTATTGAGATCAATATTAAATTGTGAGGAATAAATATATTTATGTTACGGAATGTAATGTCCCTAGATTTTAAAAGAGGAACATCATATTCGATAGAATATATAACACACATCATCATGATTAGAAGATAATTTATCACCCAAATAATTTATGATATTACTCCTTTTATATAAATTCTTTCTCTTTAATATCATATGGAACATGCAACCATGAGTTTAAATGAACTGTAATATAGTATATCATTATAACCTGGCTATTAAATTGGAATATATGAATTGGACTAAATATATTATAAAAATTAAATGTTTTAAATATGTATACAAAAAATACGTGGTAAAATATTGATTATAAATAAAAATAAAATTCATTTGAAAGAAATGGAAATATTTTCAAAAAAATTGTAATTTTTAAAGAGCGGTTTGGTACATTTTGAAAAAATATTTTAAAATTAATTTTTTCCTATTTTATAAAACTTATTTCATGAAATAAAATTAAATATTTAAATCATAATATCAAAATTAAAATAGAGATAATGTTTTAGAATTTTATTATAATATTAATTTTTCAATGAATATAGAAAAATACAGTTTTTATTGAAAACTTCCATTTAATTTAAATTTTTTACAAATTAAAATTTTATTATAAATTGGTAATAGTGTGAAATTAGATCAATTATATTAAAATTTATATAATTTAACCCATTGGTATCAATTATATATTCAATTTAAATATACAAACATTACATACTTATGAAAACGTTTCTTTGAAAAATGAAATCTCATCATGTTTCCGAGTTTTATTTTAAATTAAATTGTACCATATATGTGAATTTAATTTGTTAAAATGAATTACATGTTTGTAATTATCATAAATAATATTATCTAATGGGTCAAACTTAACTTTTTGACCATAAGTAATTGTGAAAATAGTAAACATTAATTATCATGGTTGTGGTAAAACTGATTTATGGGGCATAAAACATAAAGATAAGGGTTAAAATAACCAATAATGTAACTAACCAACCCAAGAGAACTATAAAATCCACTTAATACATCCCATCATGGTTTTTAGTTGAAATAATATAAAAAAACAATACTTGATTATAACCAAAATAAGACAAACAACCAAAGTACAACGTAGAAGAAATAGATATATCCAATATCAAAACAACCCAAGCCCAATGGGCTAATCCATAAAATGTAAAACTAGATGAAATAAAAGTATCCATATGTCAAAATATCACATATAATCTATCCTAAACCAAAGTATTCAAAAAAAACTACCATGCTAAAAGATGCCATTCTCTATACCTGGATCTTTCAATATAACATTGAAAACCGCCCATAGTCAAAAGTAGGTTGTGAGAAGAAAGACCAATAGGGTAAAACAAAAAAGTATATACAAGGAATAATAAAAAGAATTTAGTAGTTTTATATTTTAAAATATAATATTTCAACCAAGCATTTTAATAAATCAAAACCCATTTGTAAATCATTTACTTTGGTTTTCATAAAAGCCTTTCAAATTCACAAAGATAAGAATTTGAAAACTATAAGTGAAAACCCAGGAATGAATATCCATACACCATAAATTAGGAAAGTAAAAATATATCCATGACATATTCCATCATGAAAATCCATGTGAAACAACCCCATGTGAAAGATTGTGAGCAACAATCCATGAAAAAAATCTATCATGTGATAAACAACTATAAATAAAAAAGTGATCTGTATTGGGCCCTAGCCTAGGAGAATATGTACTAGAAATTAAATAATACTTAACTAGGAATATTTTGGTACAAACCAATATCCATTCCTTTTATCATCCATCAATATCAGAAAACTATCCCTTACTGGTTCCATACGCACTAGAGTCACCTTTGTCCCTTTCTCAACACACCAAAGGTTCCCAAAGTTCCATGTTTTCCAAAATCCATTTTAAACCTATTTTTTCAATTGAAAAAACATTTTCAAACACAAGATAATATGATTCAATAACTGGAGAACCATTTCCAAACAAAAAAACCATTCAAGAATTTAAGAAAACACTTCATGTGTTAACCCCCACATTTAAAGAAAAACACCTTTAAAAATATCTATATTTCTTATAAATAATTTAAAAATAAAAATCAAATCAATTAAATGAATAAACCAAAGTAGTTTTACAATAACGAAAATAAATTCATTTAATTATCCCATTTTATATAATCACCTCCCTCAAGAAAGAAAGTAGAACTATCTGCCTTCTACAACGAAAATCAAGGAATGGTATATTATGCCCTCATCATCCTAGATCCACTAGAACACATAAATCATTTTTATAACCACTTATATCTAGCATAAATATCCCCTTTAGGTTCCACGATATGAGAGAATAATAGGTCCAAATAGGATCTATGAAGAAAAGAAAGAAACCAGATCAAAAATAAACTTACCATTAGTTGATCCATCAAAAACAGACGAATTCCACCTATAATACCAAGGGATACACCTCTCATGTGATAGGGAAGGATTTAGATGAGTGAAAATGATATTATGGATGATTATAATTAAAACCATAGGATAAAGGTTAAAATCTCATTTTCAAGAGTTCTTTGGGGGTTTCACAGTTTCCTAGAGGAGGTCTCACAGTTAAAAAACAGTGTGTGTAACTATACGCCCTTAATATTTATTCTATTTGGGGGTGAAAGGTTTTCATTGGGGAATGTATGGATTTTTTATCCATTCATAAACTATTCAAAACCCGACTATTTAAACACAGGTCCATACCTCACGGTTTTCTCATGGTTAGAATAATTGTGCACTAGCCTTGCACAAGGTTTGTCCCCTCCAACAATCTCCATGTTAAACCCGCATTCCCCCAAAACCTCTAGAAAGAATTTAAAGAAAAAAATATAATAAATTAAAGCATACCTGAGATATAGTGGGTTCTATAATTCTCCCCACTATAAAATCTTTATTTCCTAGAATGTCCTCAAGATTCTAGACCCACAAAAATATAAGGCCATTTCTGCCTCATCAATGATTCCCACTCCCACATATCCTGGCCATCCCATCTCTATTTCCATAGTACCTAGACCAAAGGAATCATTTAACTTAATAGTACCTTATCTTGATGATATATAATTTGAACTGGTTGATCAAAAATGGAGTTATCATTCTCAAGATCAACATACTCATATTCAATCGCATGGGAAGGATCTTAGTGGTACCTCCTTAGGTGGGAAACATGAAATAAATCATGAATTGATGTAAAGAGATATGGAAAGTATAACTAATTTTCCAACATTCCAATTTACTTCTTGGTCTCGAAGGGACTAATAAAACTCGATGACAACTTTTCATACTTACCCAACTGATAATTTCACAAGCAATGTGAAGCTCTAAGAAAACTATTATCACAAACATTAAACTCTCACATCCAATGATGATGGTCTACATAGGATTTCTGATGGCTCTGTGCAGTGAAAAACCTCTTCTGAATCAACTGTACCTTTTCTTTTATCTCCTGAATGAGACTGGGTCTAAACAAAATCCACTCTCCTAACACTTCCCAGCATAAGGGAGATCTACATGGCCAACCATACAATGATTCAAAAGTTTCCATCTTTATATAATTTTAATAACTATTTTCATAAGAAAATTAGACTTGAGGAAAATTATTTTCCTAATATCATCCCAAATCCAGCATGAAAACCCAAAGAATATCCTGAAGAACCTATATAACTCTCTCTGTCTATCCAACCTTATACATATGATAATCTATGAAGAATTACATCTGGGAACACATCACCTACTATAATCCTTTATTAATCATATATTTTAACCACAGGTCCCTATCAGAAACAATCAATAGGGGAAACAAAATATCTCACAATCACTCATATGTACTAGTCTCCCAGCTATTCCACTTTTTTATGTCCTTAAAAGAAATAAATGAGATTATTTCATAATTCAATCAATGATCACCCAAATAATATCCTTCCCACTTGGATATCATTTAAAATCAATGTTAAAGTACATAGAAATTTCATCCTAATTCCATACTATAATGGGTAAAGGCTGTAACAAACCAGCATGTCTCTGGTGTTTTAACTTAATTTTCTAACATATGAGACACCATGAGAAAAAATATGAAATCAACTACCTCACCCATGGATACTAATACTGATGCCTCTATTCCTGATAAAATATGGTAGCTCCAGTGTGTATGGACCAACAAGATTAGTGTCTGCTTTCCCTAAACTATTTCCTCCAAGAAAATGGAACAACTAACATATTACAGAAGTATAAATCTCTATCAAGAGACTAACACCAATCACATGAGGTCTCCCCACCATAAAGGATTTTATTAAAGAATTAGAACTCGATTTTTGTCACTTGTTCGAGATGAACTCACTAATAAAAATATTATTCAACTTTTATATATTTCAGCAACACATTTCTACCAACCACTTACACTCCCAAGATCATCTTGGAAAAAAATCTCATTAGAGAACAATGCTTAGATGATTTACTCATAGGTTGTTTCAATATTTTCTTCTGAATGCATCCACGACTACATTCCATTTCCCATGAGTGAATGCAATTTCAAAATCAAAATTATGATGAAACTCTACCTATAGTTGTCATCGCATGTCCAGATCCCTATGAGTAAAAATATATTTCTAGCTCTTATGATTAGAATAAACTTCAAACTTCTCCTAAAAGAGATAGTGACACCAAATTTTGAGTGCATGCATAATTTATTCCAACTAATTATCATGGGTAGGGTATTTATTCTCATAAGGTAATAAATGGAAATATCTAGAGTCCACCGCCCATTACTTCTTCCTTAAGACACATTCCAAACTTATATGAGAAGAATCACTAAAAACCTCATAACCTGAACCCAATTCTGAAAGAATAAAAAATGGTTTGGAATTCAACCACACCTTAAGATTATAAAAAATATCTCTAGAATTTTTCTTTTCATTCAAACATTATACCCTTATGGGTTATATCTTTCATCAAATATGTGATCTCGAAGAAATCCTAAACAATCGTCTATAGTATCCATTTAAACCCAAGAAGCCTGAGATCTTCAATAAAACTATGGGATGATCATATTATATAATATCCTATTTTTTATTGAGATTCACTGATACACCCCTCTAAGATATCATGTTCCCCATAAATTTCACTTACTAGATCCAAAACTTGCATTTGAAGATCTTACCATCAAGATGATATTACTTCAAGTTTTAGATAATTATATTAAATGGTTCATATAGTTCTATTCTATCTTGTAGTACACCAAAATATCATCCAATAAAAAAATATTCCAAAAATAGATGAAATATTTAGTTAATCAAATCCCAAAATACCATAGGAGAATTATTTAGACCTAATGAAATAACCAAAAACTCTAATTTACTATATCGAATCCTAAACATTTTTTTATGTATATCCTCATATCAAACTTTCAACTGGTGGTACATTTATAGAGGTTCAATATTTGAAAACCAATATTCCCCTCTAATCTAGAAAAAATTGTCATAAATCCTATGAAAAGGAAACTTTCCCTTAAAATTCAACCAATTTAACTTTCTATAATCCACATAATGTATAAAACTCTCATCTACCTTCTTATAAAATAGGATTGGTAAAGCCCATGATTATATTCTAGGATGAATGAACCCATTATCCTCCAGACCCTCATGTTTAACTTTAAGATCCACCAAATCATTTGGTTCCATTTGATAAGATGGCATATAAATCGACATCATACCATGGAAAAGGTCAATAGTGAACTCAACCTCTCTATATGGTGGAAAACTATTAAAATCATTCATAAAGGCCTCAATGAATGCACTCACCACTGTAGGAATTAGTCTACATAAACAAGGGTTAACAACATCAAGCAACATGTTTGAAAATTGTTATGAGATTACCCAAACATAAGGAACAACAGGACCTTCCATTCCCATTTTGGAGTCCCACTCACCATGAAAAACATGATTGGCCCATCAAAAGATAAAAAATGAACCCAAAAACAATAAAAGTTTATAAGTGAATTAATTTTTATCATTCAATAAATTGCATGTACTAGTTCAAAGATGTAAATATATAGAACTAAAAATTCTTACACCACCTCGAAGTCGACTATCATCACCAGACATATGGGACACTTAAAACATTTTTCAGACTTCTTTCCCAAAGGCAAGGAAAGATCCAAAAAAAATTAGTAAGTTTAAAATATAATCCCAATATTTCAAATAACATTTATTATATAATTGAATGAGTAAAAAATGTATCAAATAAATATAGAACCATATAAGACAAAATAAACACCATTTCTTTAACAGTGGTTGGACCTAATTCAGATTCATCTAGAGTATACTCTGCTGTTTAAATTCATCTAGTCTTAGCCACTTGAATTACCCCATTATCCTAAGGATTATCCCACCACCTCTGGAAGAATCTTTATAAACTTGTAACCCCTTGGTAAGAGTGGATCCTCCCTTACTGACTTTGGATATCCTTTCACAAGAATGATTTAGGTGACCATACTATACACAAAAAAGAAAAGTATTAGGATCCTCAACATAGTTATGATTATTATGTACATGTATTCCACACTAGTAGCATATGACCTACTATTTATGGGAAGAATCCCTTGAAATAAATACTGAAGAAAACTAAACACCCTTAAGCTACCTTTTCGGGAAAAAAATCACACTTGTTAACAAAAATGCCAACCAAATTTTCATCCAAACCCATTTTCCATGCTTTTTTACAAATTCCACAATGGTCAGAGGAAATATGATAATAAACATCAATAGAATATCCAACCTCAATCCATACTCAAAACATCGAACATTTAGGTACTCATTGGTGATTATATCTAGTCCTAGATGCACCAACTCTGCAAAATGGGTGGAATCCCCTAGAATGGTACGATACCCTTGATCCAAGGTCAAAAATACATGGTTATTCCCTACATGTAACATCTTAGAGTAAAAAATTGGATTGAATATTTTATTAAAATTAGTCCATGTAATGTCCTCATGAAATATATCTTGCATGATAGAGTATCAACATCTTCTTCCTAGTTTCTAAAGCATGTACGTGGTCAAACCCACCATAGAGTCTTTAGGGGTCTTTATTAATTTAAATATCCTATAAATATGATCAATACACTCCTCATATTCCTGGTCTCATCCAAATTTACCCAAGTTTTAGGGTTAAGCGGTCGCTTGTAGTTTAGCTTGGGTTGTCGAATCCTTAGAGAACTAAGAAGAAACCTATAGACACGTACATTCTGTGGACTGTTTCTTGATATGAATTTTCCAACTTTGGGTATATTTTATATGGTTTTAAAGTACCATTAACAGATCTAATTTAATTAAAATTAATATAAATATTTTATGCTAGTTTATCGCTTGAGGTGGATTGGATGAAATTATTTTTTTAACGGTTTAAATTTCTTTTATTCGAGATGGGTTTATTCAAGAAGATCAAACAACATCATCACATACTGGTTCAATACCATCACACCATAATACTAATCACCTATAAACTTAGAGGATAAAATTTATGATCACTCCAAGGTAAAGGTTCGTATTAGCACATGAAGTATGTGGCCTTAAATTTCAACAAGGACGAAGAAGTTTTAAAATCATCAAAAAAAAATATCCATTAAAAGAAGTTATTAGACATTAATGTGGTGATAAATAAAATCCAATATATTCCCTTTCTACTCCCTTGGATCAAAACATAAGTGGATTAATCCCCCATTGATTATATGGTTTTAATGGAAGCAGGAATTAGACTTATGAGGGAGAAAATGGAGTAGAAAAAAAAGACAATGAAATAACGATCACTCCATTGTTGTTTGATAATTTTACAAGGTTTAGTGTGAATAAATTCACACCTTGAAACAATGGTATCAATTTGATATGAATAATAACAGAATAAAAGTATAAGAATAAATTTTATTAAGAAACTAAGATGAATTAGAACAACTTACATGTGAAAGAAAAACTTGAGACAACAAAATTGTAGCATAACATTACAATGAAAGAAAGAACCAAAGATGATAAACTCCTCCACCACCACTGCCTTAAATATTCATTTCAAGAGGATTTGGTTGACCTAATAGATGTACAAAGGATCCCACTTGAGTATGGTATGCCTAGGGTGGTGGAAAGTAAGGGAGAGTGGACTTCTTTATCCTTGACCAGAAGTGCCAACCAGCTTTCATCCACCACACAGAGGCGCCTAAATGTCCTTATATATGGAAAATTTGGAGTTTCTTATAAAATAAAAACATGAATATCAGGATGTCTCATAGCTCTAAGTAAAATTTCATCCCAAATTAATTTTTGGTATTCGAGATATGATTAAATTGGTGGGATATTTTTTGGGGTCTCATAATCTATCCTAGAATTTCATCTCTAACTTGGGATGCTCGTAACTCCTTTAAAACATCAGAATTATCTTTGGAAACTATTGAATTAAATGTTAGTAATTATTTCCTCTATCTTCATTTCAATTTTCAGAATTATTGGGCTTGTATATTGTCATATACCATAGTTTTATTGGGATTCTATCCAGTTCACTACACCCATAATGTTGTTTGTTCAAGGCCAACTTTGGTGGTCTTCCAATATGAATCTTCAAGTACTCAAAAATTATGAATTGTAAAAAATTTAATTAGAAACCTGAAAATTAAATATGAAAATAAAATCGAGATCATTGGGTACTTTTAGTGATGTTCAAAAATGTACCATGTAATAGTTCATTCTAAGAAAGAATTACAATTATAATATGAAATAATGTTCAAAGTGTAAAATGCACTAAAATGGTGTTTATGAATAATAAAGCATATGAATATTATATATATATATTAAAAATGAATATTATCTTAATTAATTTTATAATCACACCCCCCCCCCTCAACTTGAGTTTTGCTAGTCCCGAGCAAAATATATCTAAAAAATGTGAAATTAGAATTCCCTTTTCCAAAAACATTTTAATACACAATTCTTACCGAAATACCTCATACCAAAAAATTATGAAACCTATCAAAATCATCTAAAACAAGATATCTCAATAAGAATATCCCAAGACCAATCTTGTTCCTTTTTTCAAATTCATCACCACATTTCATCTAATTTCAATAAAGTATGATGATGTGTAGTGTGTCAAAAAAGACATGGGGGTTTATTTTTATTCAAGGGGAAAATGATGGAAGCGCTAGGTGGAATCAAATTTCAATATTAAGATGAATATTCAATTTTTTTGTTTATATATTTTTTTATTGTTTTTTTTTTAAATTTTTTCATCATAATTGAAATCTCACTCAATAGAGTCAACTCATGTAGTGAGACTTTGCTGATGACTCTCAGGATCAAAGACCATAGGGAACCAAGTGAATCCCACATACTCGGGCATCATCTCAAGTTAACTCAGTTGAGAAAAAAGTCAAATTACCACAAATAGAGATAAAATTACTAACTCTAGGATAGAAAACTATAGAGTCATGATCCCTATGTGCCAAAAGCCCCACATTTGGTTATTTCATTTCTCTACATGCAAAATTATAGTTTTTTTTATGAATACTCATATTAAAACTAAAATGATCACCAAACCTATGCTATTAATTTTGGGGACCCCATGAACTCAAACTAATACCCCACTATCCAAAGGATGTGCATTGTGATTTTTTTTGGATGAAAAAATAAATAATGAAATATCACATTAGACAACCACACTTTCCAAAATATATGCACATAAACTTAAACTTTCATTAAAATCATAATCCAGGCATGAAAAAATATTTTTATATTCAATTTCAAAGTATGAAATGTGTATTATCATGTTCAAGGTTAAAGGAATTTTTCATTCCATGAATTTTTTATATTCCAAAATGTTGATTAAATTTAATTTTTTTTCAAAAGAAATTTTTTTCATTTCACCCCCCCCCCCCACTTAAAATAAAATTGTCCCCAGTGTTTGAAGATAAGAAAATTTAGAAGGGGGTAGAGGAAGAGAATGGAAGTTAAAAAAATAAATTGAAAAAGAGTATCATCAAATGAGTTCACCTGGTGGTTGAAGTTGAAGTTTGTGTTGAACCCATTTAATCCCTTGATATTCATTCCACTCACAAAGTTCCCTAGTAGAAAAGGAAAAACAAACAAAACAAACAAAACAAAATATATTTATATTTATATAATAATAAAAAAGTAAAAAAAATGTATATATAAAAAAATTATAGAATAAAGAAGCACTATAACCCTTAATTCAGAGGTAGGCGCACTCCCATATCTCTCTTCGGTCCCGATTTCAAGTCCTCACGGCTTCGCCGGTTGTGATGGGGTCTACCCCACGACCTATGACATGTCCTTATATATATATATTATAGTTATATAAATACAAGTATTTTTATTTTAACCTACAAACCCATAAAAATAAACTGATGATACATTATCTTCTTTTTAAATTTCTAGTTAAGGTATTACTCAAGGATCACACCACATGACACGGATGAATATGGAATTCCCCTTTCATACCCATCCATACTCATAATTGAATAATAGTTCAATAGTCTATGGTACTATCATATGTACAGTTAAGTATTTTTTTAATATAAAATTGATTTATTAATCCTATTTTAAAATAAAGATGGTTCACAAATATGAAAACCAAGGGTTGCCTCTCGTGCAGTGCTTTTGTTTAATGTCGCTAACTCCAATTATACCCTTAATTGTTTAAGTACTTTCCTTATATAAGGTTGGTTCATACAGGTTTTCATAAACTTCATATTTTTGGAATGGTTCAATGAATGGTTTGACTCTATAACCATTAACTTTAAAGGTTTTACCATTGGTGGGATCTTGAATTTCTGTAGCCCCATGGGGGAACACCTTATACACTATGTATAGACCTGACCATCTAGAACTCAACTTTCTCAAGTGTAAATGATGTTTATAAAAATAAAAAAGAATAGGTTTAACATGTACAATGTGTTTGGTTTTAATATTTTGAGATTGGAAGGCTTGTACTTTAGCTTTATTGATCCTTGAATTTTCATAAGCCCCCATCTTAAGTTCCTCAAGTTCATTGAGATCTAATTTCATTTTTGTTTCATCCAATGAGAGGTCATAATTCATTTTCTTAATTGCCCAAAAGGCCTTATGTTCAATCTCCACTGGAAAATGGCATGCTTTAACATAAACCAACCTATATGGGGACATTGCTAAAATGGTTTTTTATGCAGTTATATAGGCCCAAATGGCATCTAAGAGTTTTCTCGATCAATCTTTCCTAGATGGATTAATAGTTTTCTCATGAATTTGTTTGATTTCTCGATTGGCTAACTCAGTTTGACCATTGGTCTATGGGTGGTAAGCTGTGGACACTTTATGATAAATTCCATACTTTTCCATGAGTGTTGAGAATGGAAGATTGCAAAAATGAGTTCCACGATCACTAATGATATCCCAATGAATTCCAAATATATAGAGGATGTTTTCCTTGAGAAATATAATCATATTTTGATGATCATTGGATTTTTTAGGAATGGACTCAACCCATTTGGAGACATAATTGATATTTAAAAGGATGTACAGATATCCCCTAGAGTTTGGGAAGGGACCCATGAAATCAATTCCCCAGCAATCAAATATTTCAATCACTAATATGGGAATGAGTGGAATTTGATTCCTTTTTGTGATGGACCCAACTTGTTGACACCTATGAAAACTTTGAAAAAATGTCTAGGAGTCCCTTGAGAGGATGGTCTAGAAGAGACCAGACTGAAGAACCTTATCATAAGTTTTCTTAGAGGAGAAGTGACCTCCACATGCCTCACTATGAAAAACTTTAAAGATGGACTCTTGTTCAGATTCTGGGACACACCTTCTGATGACTTGGTCAAGGAAGAACTTATAGTGGTATGGATCATTGAACACATAGTTTCTAACATCATAAAGGAATTTCCTTCAAGCTTGGGTCCCTAGTAATTTTGTAATGACTCATGTAACTAATAAGTTGGATATGTTGGCATACCATGGGAAATCACTCACTGAATAGAGATGCTCATTCGAAAATGAATCAGACACAGAAAGGTGATTTGAGTTTTCTTTGAATTATATACTAGAGAGGTGATCAGATAAAACATTTTCAACACCCTTTTTATCCATGATTGTGAGGTCAAATTATATTAAGAGAAGGACCCACCTAATCAGTCTATCCTTAGAATCTTGTTTTTTGTAAGAAGTATTTTAGTGCAGAATAGTGAGTGAACATAGTGATAGGGGATCCTAAGAGGTAGGACCTAAAATTTTCTAAGGCAAACACAACATCAAGTAACTCCTTTTCAGTGGTGGTGTAGTTGATTTGTGCATCATTTAAAGATTTTCTTGCATAAGTAATGACACATGGAGTTTTCTCACACTGTTGTCCTAAGATTTCTCCTACAACGAAGTCACTTGCATCACACATGAGCTCAAAATGAAGTTTCTAATTTGGATATTTCATGATATGTGGAGAGATAAGAGCTGACTTGAGTGTAGAGAATTATTCCTCACAGCTTCTTGCCCATAAAAATGGAGCATCTTTCACCAATATAGCACAAGGTGGTCAAAAAATGGAGCTGAAATTCCTAATGAACCTTCTATAGAAACTAGCATGTCCTAAGAAAGACCTAAATTCTTTTATAGTTTTGGGTGATGGAAGGTTACGAATGATTTCAACCTTGGCTTTATCAACTTCAATTCCCCTACCTAAGACTAGATGGCCAAGTACTATTCCCTCTTTAACCATGAAATTGCATTTTTCCTAGTTTAGGACCAGATTATTTTCTTCACATATTGACAAGACTCTCTCCAAATTCCTTAGACATCCCTCAAATTTATCCCCAAACATAGATAATTCATACATGAATACCTATAAAAAATCCCATACCATGTTCGAGAATATTCCCATCATGCACCACTGGAAGGTTCTGGGGGCATTTCATAACCCTAAGGGCATGCATTTGAAAGAAATGGTACTGAATGGACAGGTGAATGTAATCTTCCCTTAATCTTCTAGGGATACCTCAATTTGATTGTACCCTGAGTACCCATCTAAGAAATAGTAGAATGCGTGACCTATGACTCCCTCAAGGACTTCGTCAATGGATGGTAAGGGGAAATTGTCCTTCTTAGTAAATGGGTTTAGCTTCCTCTAGTCGATGAAGAGTCTCCATCCACTAATCGCCCTAGTTGGACGAATCTCTCCATCCTTATTGGTTATCAATATGATTCCAGCCTTCTTTGGGACAACTTGAATTGGGCTTACCCACTCACTCTCATCAATGAGATAGATGATACCAACTTTTAACAATTTTAGATGTCCTTTTCTCAGCTTCACATGTTTAACACAGGGTATGCTACAAGTTTAACGTCCTGTGGAGACAGATCGGGTAGATCAGAACACTGACGAGAGTGGGTCAAATGGAGGAACCCCCTGAAGGGAACACTGATACTGGGGCCATCGTGTGGGTGGCCTCCTGAATTCTATTATTTGGAATGGGGAATGGGTTGGCATGATCCCACCGGGATGTGGAAGCCCGGGTAAGAATCAGGATGGCTAATGGAAGGTTTCATGAGGGGGTGATGAATGGGATGGAATCGTCATGAGGATGATGATGGTTTTGGGTTTGAGACTCGAAGAGGATTCCTACGTATCCCTATGGCAGGGAATCAAAGTCCATGTAGTTTGTCTAATGGATGCTTGGTGTTGAACGGGGTCACAACGTCTTACCACTGAATGGAGTCACAACGGCTTACCACTGGGTGGGGTCCACAGTTTAACGTCATGAAGTACGGGGGGCGGACCAACATGAAGTGGGTCGGAACTGCTGGATGGTGGGCTTGAACCTCGGGGAGGCTTCCTATGTACCTTACCTTAGCAAGGATCAAAGTCCTCGTAGTTCGAGATATGGGGGAATTTGGGGCTTACGCTTGGAGGCAGCCTAAGGTGTTGGTGGACCGACGTGAATGGGGTCGTAGTGACCGATGGGTGGTGGGATTGAACCTCGTAGAGGCTTCCTACATACCTTGCCTTAGAAAGGATCAAAGACCTCGTAGTTCGGGTTATGGGGCTTGGCGCACGGATGTAAAGATGGTCGAGACCAATGGATGGTGGTGGGCTTGAACCTTAGGGAGGCTTCCTACATACCCTACCTTAGCAAGGATCAAAGTCCTTGTAGTTCTTGTATGGGGCAGGATTCAGTGAACCGATGTGAATAAGGACCTGGGGTCTAGGTGGATGGTGGGATTGAACCTCAGGGAGGATTCCTACGTATCTTGTCTTGGCAATGATCAAAGTCCTCTTAGATCTGGTGGTTGCGAACCGACTTAAAGGTGGAACTGTGGTCCAGGTGGATGGTGGCTTGAACCTTAGGTAGGCTTCCTACATACCTTGCCTTGTCAAAGATCAAATACCCCATAGTTCAGGTGGCGGATACAGTTTAACGTCATGCGGGAGGAAGGTTAACTGACTTGAATGGAGTCGGTAAAAGTAGGTGTTGGGATTAAACCTCAGGGAGGCTTCCTACGTACCCTAACTTGGCAAGGATCAAAGACCACGTAGTTCAGGTGGAAGATATAGTTTAACGTCATGCGGGAAGAAGTTGAACCGATGTGAAGGGGATCGGGACAAGTAGGTGTTGGGATTGAACCTCAGGGAGGCTTCCTACGTACCCTGCCTTGGAAAGGATCAAAGACCACATAGTTAAGGTCGGATTTGTGGGGCTTACACTCTAGGATTCCCGGGGTGGATGTCATGGTCGGTGCTTGCTCTAAGCCCACGTGAGTCGTGCTCGGTGTGAGAAACAAGATACAACATAGACCTAACGATCACGTCTTTAAAGATGTGTCCATTGGAAGTGGAGTGGGGCTTACATGTGATCGCATCCCAAAGAGGAAATAGAGGATTATGCATGGTTAGCAGCCCGAAGATGTTGGGACTTACTCCAGGAGGGAGGCCCGATGGAGACAAAGCACAACAGGAGAGGGATTTGGGATCGAAGAAAGGGGAAGCATCGTTCCTCATCACACCCTTTACTGGCCCTGGGGACCGAAGAATAAAAATGGAGTAGGGATTCTACCTCCTACAAGAAAGTTGGGGGCTTACACCAAGATGGTTTCCCTTTCCCCATAGAAAAACGCCACTCCCATAAGGAGGATATCATCCCCTGTGGAGACTAGTGGGCTTGGAGAATGTCCAAGGTTGGGGTACCCTGCGTGCGAGGCACGGGGAGAGATCACAGTTTAACGTCATGTGCTGTGAATGAAGGTGCTTGTCAATTTAATGTCTTGTATCTCGGATGAGGTGGGTTTTCTCCACACCCCTGGGACTTACATAATTGGTACCCTCTGCTCCTTGGTGCAGAGAGGGGATAAGAAAAGACATGGAAAGGGGGTTTCATGGAGCGAACCATCGGGGGGGGTCCATGTTAGCGTGGCTATGTGAAGAAGAAATAGTCGTTAGTGTGCCTATACGAAGAAGCATGAGGAAAAGAAACACAATGGGTGGTATCGTCTAGGGGAATTTGAAGTCACATCGTGCAAACCTCGAGGGTCGCACGGGAAAAGGAATCACAAAGCAGAGGGGTGTGCTTCGCGAAGTGGGATGCCTCATCCTAAGCATAGGGAAGAGGTTCATAAGGGGGGTGTTTTGCAAAGTAAAAAGGCATTCGCGGAGCACTGCCTTGTAGAGAAAAGGTGCCTCACGAAGCAAGGTTTCGTGATGCAATGTGCTTCGTGAAGTACAATGACCCTGCCCTGGCATGTAGATCGTGTGTATATGAAGGGTGTTTCGCGAAGCATAAATGCTCTGCGACAACTCGGGTCCCCTTGGGGATCCCATTCCTTCCCGGAGGCCCTTAGTCTCTACGAAAGGATTCCATCTTATAAGAGGGGATCAAAACGAGACAAAGTGGAGGCACTTCACAGAGCAGAAGTACCTCGCACAGCTCATGGTTTGCAGAGCATAAGGGTGCTTCACGATTCGGGAGCTAGGAAGTAAAAAGGTAGGATTGTCCACCTCCTGAACTTGGGGTGGGGATGGTATTTATAGGGGAGAGGTGCTGCAAAGAAGCGTGTTCTCGACATGAAGAGTTATTCATTTGCTCTGCGGCACGTCACGAACGTCAAGGGCGGTCACATAGAGTTACCACCTCCTTGCTTCGCGGCAGCTCGTGAATGTTAATGGTGGTCATGGAGAGTTACCTCCTCCTTACTTTGTGGTGGGTCGCGAATGTCAAGGGTGGTTGTGGAGCATTACCACATCCTTGATTCATGGCAGCTCGTGCAAGTCAAGGGTGGTCGCGAAGCATTACCACCTCCTTGCTTCACAGCAGCGTGATGTGACCGGTTCTCTACGAAAGGGATTCGCAAGGAAGCTCTCCGAATTTCTATGTATTCTTCTCCGCCCCACATTATGGCGTCAACAAATTCACCCCCTCAGAATTGGAGCCGCGAAGAAGTCAAGGGTCGAAGTCTGAGGGTCAATTGAAAAAATCCTCAGTTTTTTGCAAAGCTACCTCACGAAGAGTTCTCACCAAGAGGGAAAGGGAAGATCTGGCTGGATGCGTCGCAAAGCAGGCTTTAGTCGGGACGTGCTGTGAAGCTCTGTGGGTCCCTCGCCTATAAATAGGGGAACTGAAAACTCTTTTTTCTCTTCTCATCTCCACGAGTTTGGACTCTAGAGCTCTCGATTCGCGAAGCTCCACGTACTCCGCGACTGCTCTCCACGAATCGGGTCTTCGCTTCATGGCGCATAGCGAGTTTTTGACTCCACTACAGTGATTCAGGCTTCGTGAACTCTCTTCGTGAACGATATTCATGAACCAACCCAAAAATCATCCAAGTTCTAAAACTGAATGGCTCATCAAGAAGTTGCCGAGGGGGTTCTTACAGATGCTGTCTGGACGGACAATATGGAAAATAGTCTGGGTCTAGTGGAGTTGGTTTAGAGCCACTCGGACCATAATTCATTGGTGGAGTTTCTATCAGAGAGCTAGAAGAACTACCCACTATGTAGGAGGTTGGCTTTGTATGGCTTCGGGCTGAGGGATGACGTCTTCATCCCAAAAGGGAGTCGAGATGAACCAGCTTACTGGTTTAGGAGCACGTCATGCTAGCGTTGATGGTTCAGGGCGGCTGATGGCCATGCCCAAGAGGATTTCACACACATCAATGTTGATTTCTTATACAACCACCTGAGTAACGTCAATGGGAAGGCGAAATAGCCAGAGACATCTCCTCCTCTGTACCACAAGACCCTAGAGGTAGCTTTGAGGAACCCGATGAAGGGGTGGTATGAGGAATGGGACATGCGCCAGGGTGGCAACTTCACAGACGATTGGGTCTGGGCCTACTGGGTAGGTGCCTCGTGTGAGGAGTTTGGGGTTGAGCTGAGGATAGTGGGTTTGTATGAGGTGTCCAGGGCCTCTCAATTTCACATATATCAACCGAAATAGATGATTCCAGATGTATTGAGAAGATAGTCGTCAAGGACCAATACCTTCCACTTACACCGTGGGGAGGTCGGTATCAGCATGTGGGACGTCCACCAGATCTTGGGGTCCTTATATTGAGGGAGATGTATGACGAATTATTCCCTGTCATGAGTGCATGGAAGGATCAAGAGAAAATTCCATGGTTGGCAATGGCGCTGATGGATCTTGTACCCGAGGAGGACAAGGCGGCAGTAAGGGGTGTCCACTTTAGGCGGTGGTTCAAACAATTCCTGAACTTCTCGTAAAATAGGCAGTTTCCGGAGAGGCCTCGGACTTGCTCGAAGGGGGCTCAAAGTAAGGAGCACTCATACTGGAGACTTTTGGAGGATAACCAGTGGAAGACCTGGGGTTTTAGTGTCATCACTGAGTAGCAGCCAATAGTCAGGCTGGCATCATTCATCATGACTCTGATCTATGGTTGGATCCTACTAGTGATGGATACCAACATGGGAGTACACCCCAGCACATTCATCATGGAATCCACATTGGCGATGGGAGGGTGGATCAACCTGGGAATCCTGATGCTCGCCAAGTTTTATATGGTGTTGTGGTATATCCGCGAGGTTAAAAGGCCACAGAGGGTATGTGGGTTGTTCCACCTTCTGTATGGGTGGATAGTGGCACATATCAGGGGGGTTTATGAATACCCAAACTCTATCTCTCCTTCGAGCTCGAACTTCTGCCCATCGATCCTAAATGTCATGGGGAGCTTTTCGGCCAAGCTGACCGCACCGTCGGTTCTGAACTAGGTGTGGAGCATGGAGGAATTCAATTTCCACCCATTCCTATTGCCGACAGGGGTATTTACTGATGATGGTCGAGGAATGGAAGATCATCGGGCCTATATCCTGGGCTTTTGAGGTGGAGTCCTGGTGGCGAGGTTGGACCATGATCCACTGTGCGAGCTGTATACCCCACACCGGTTTGCAAAGAAATTCCGTTGTATCCAGAGGTTGACCCCACAGGTTTATCTGGAGGTGCGCTATGAAGAACACCCATGCGTGATGAGGTAGATATGGCTCATGTTCACGCGATAAGATGGGAAAATGCGGAATGAGTTTCCTCCTCCAACCATCGTCCTCAGGCTGGTAAAGGAATATGCCCCGAGCTGGGAGGCGGCCTGCCCGAGGGAGATGCTAAAGCAGCCAACCATTCGAGTCAGTGATGGTGAGCTTCCCTAACCTCGAGTCCAAAAGGTGGAAAGGGCATCCCGTGGTGGCAGGGCTGCCATGGCAGCGAGGCTCGCACCAGTTGAGGGTGAGGTAGCAACCATAGACCCAGAAGTGGTAGCAGACCTGGTGGTTCCAGAAGAATAGAGCCATCCGGAGGGGATTCCACCGAGAGGATTCTGCAGGATACCCACCCAGGCTCCGGGGAAGTGACTACACCATATCGACAAGCTGGAGGATGCCATCTTCCCAGAGGCCTGGGACATCTGGGAAGTCAACATGCAATTTCTCAGCCCCGCTGAGTTGTGGAAGCACCTAAACCATCTCAGGATGGATTTACCGGAGATAGACCCTATCCAGGCTGGCTTTGCGGCGCCCCAGGCAGAGGCGGAGCGGTACCTGGAAGAGTTAGTGGACTTTGTGCATTCCCAGGGTGCTCCTCGTCTAATGAAAGATTGAGTCAAGGTGTAGCTCGATCGCACTACTCCTCCGCAGTTGTCGGCAGCTAATTTGAGAGAGAGCTTCCCCCTTTCGGAAGAATCATAAGAGTCTTCTTGGGGAGACGATGCCAGGAGAGGAGGCCCATTGGAGAAGGGTGAATTTTGAGATCAAGACTCAGATCTTGAAGAGTTCATATAGGCCCTTGAGGTAACAATCTGAAACCCCCTTCTCCGAGACGTTCTTTGAGGTCATTCCGGATTTCTTGTTAACATCTGAACCATGCAGGAGGGTCTTATATAAAGGACCTGTTCTCATCCCTTAGTGGATGCAGATGTGGGACCCTCAGGATCTATTCCTTCTTCCACATCTATTGCTGCATCCAGTAGGGCTAAGACACCTGAGGTGACCCCTCCAGAGTTTTTAGGCCTTCCGAACATATACGAGGGGCCACACTTTGGGGTCCCGATGGAATCAACCCAAGAGCGATACCAAGGATTCAATATCTGTAAGTCCCATCCACCAATTTCATGACTTCCATCCCCTAACCATTTTTACTGACATCCATGTACCTTTTTGGCGCGTACAGTTCTGCAAATGGCGTGGGTCACCCTGGAGAGGTTGGTCAGGGCTTCTAGCGGCATCCTTCCCAGGGGAATGTCAATGGTCATGGAGGCGGAGGCCCCAACCAACCTAATTGTGGAACTTCCAACCACCAGTGGTACCGTCAGCGGGTTCGTGCCTGAGATCATTGAGGTGGGTTCCAATTATGAGTACTGGTCGGATAGCCCTAGTACCACCATTCCTAATCAAACACTAGACGTGGACCCTACTGAAGAGTTCCTGGGGGCGTTCCCCACATATAAACCTTCCTACCATGATGACTGGGACTATACGGCCTCTGATGAAGAGGATAGAAAGATAGTTCATCGCCAATAATGGAAGCTGATCATGTGTTTCATCAATGACACACCCCAAGCACTATGGTTGGATGAGATAGAAAAAATTTTCTCATGATTGCGCGAACTGTGTGATGGGGGAGTGTATGCCCAGTACCCTCACATGCTCATCCAAAATATTATCGTGGAAAAGATTCGAGAGAATGACTGTGGCCTTGGTGTGGGATGGTAGCAGAGGAAGGCGGTAAACATCAAGAGGCTCCAAGAGGATGAATATGAGGTCCAGCGGCTGCAGAATCGGGCAAATGAGCACTCGACCTCCCTCAACACACAATTTAAGATAATATTGCGATTTAAGGCCCAGCTAGAAGAAGCATAAGAGGGCATGAATCGAGCCTCTGAGAAGATGAACATCATCCAGACCGACGTGGATTGGGCCCAGATTGTGGCCAACGAATTGCGCCCCCTCGCAACCGAGGAGGAGCGGGAGCTGAATAGGCGGTAGTAACTCCTGGATGCCACCAGCCATAGGGTGGCAGAACTACCACGCTCTTTTGACAAGGTCAACCCATCCATGGGGGAGTCTACCCCCAGGTACTGTAATGGTCAGCAAACCCTCAAACGTATTTTCATTCTTTGATTTTTTGATGTCGCAGAATGAATGAGTTCTATTGTTACATTGTTTTATTGCATTCTTGTGATATTCATGGAGAATCCAGTGATCATTCCCTAAGTTCACGTGGGTTGGGCCTGATGTGAGGAACAAGGGATGACCACCTTATCACCTCATCCCAATGTAGGAGTGAAAACCAAGCTTCAGGCATCCAGGGATTGAACAACCGGTCTGTATTTCCAGGGGGAATGGGAGAGACCTTACTGTAGAATGAATCTCTCATAATAGCTGAATTACCATTTTCTATGTGTGCTCTTGTGAACGAACGGGGTAACACCAGGGGTGCTAGAATCAATCCAAATATATGGGAATGGGAGGTGTGAATCACGATACCCAGGATTCGGAACACTGTGGGGGTGGTGTGACAATAAAGAACAACTGTTGACCATATTTAAAACACAGTATCCTTATTGTGTTATCCTGGAATGGAGAGAGAAAATGAGGGCCGACCGTTGACCATGTTCAAAACACAGGTCCTAACTCAAAATTCCATTTGTTGGTCTTCCGGAACGTTGGCCCAGGACAATAGGCTGGCCATAGGCTGAGCATCCATATTGTTAGGGGGTTCCCTTATACATGAAAGGGGACGAGGGTCTGAATAAGGGGTATGAAAAGCATGGAATGTGGAGTGATGGTTTGTTCGAACAGAATACAACACTCGAAATTACGCCGTCGTGGTGGGAGCACATTAGATGAGTGCATCGGTCTGATCATGGATCATTCCTCATTTTAGACATAACCTCTCTAGAGAGGGAACTGTCACTTCCCAATGTCATCATGGGGCATCCCGAATTTTTTCAGGGCAAAGCTATAGTTACATGGTTCCCCACAAGGGGTCAGACCAAGGGTTCGGAACTAAGGAGGAATAGGATTTATGATTCTGAGGGTTGTACCCAAGGTGAAATGCCTGGGTGTCTCTACGTATCCCATGAGGATGGGAATCATGCCATACGTAGTTCTGGAAGATGTTGTGTAGTTTAACGTCTTGCAGGAAGGACGCAGAGTGGTCTTAGTTTACTGTCATAGAGCTCAGATCATGGATCAGTAAGGAGTGCAGGGAACACATGGTAAGTGATTATGAAACCTGACATGAATGAGGACCCAGAGTCTAGATTACCATGTGTTCCCTGAGAAGGTTTTAGGTCGAGGGATCAGAAACGATAGTTAAGCTGGGCCCGTGGGGGAAGTGCTCGGGTGTTCCTACGTATCTCATGAGAATGATAATCAAGTTGTACATAGTTCTAATGGGTACCATGGTAAGGTACCAGTGCTAGGGATGAAAGGGGCGTGCGGGTATGGACCTCACACAAAAAGAAGCGGTATTTGATGTATATTTTTTGTCCTTTAAGGTGAATGGTTTTTTTTGTGTGAAGCGACTGGCCTAGGATAGCAAGTCCCGGCATCGCCACAAGAATCAATCCATGTACAGGTATTGAAAAATGGTATGGCATGTGACCAATACCAAACATGGTGTCCCCTTGAGTGAGGACATCATGATGCAGTTCCATTTTTCATCGTACGACCAGGACGATAATGTCACATTTTAGGGTCATGTGATGGGACCAAGCGTGCATTTTAACGTCATGTGGCACAGACATGGTAGAAATGAGGCTAAAGGGGGAATGTGCATGGTGTAATAAAACATACCCGAGGCGAACGAGGGCAGGATCCCATACCACACCGTATGTGATTCCGTGAAAGAGACATTGAGCCAAGGGGCCAAAATAAAGGTAAGAGGGTAAGGGGAAGGAGAAACTAGCTCCCAATTGAGCTGAACCCGAAAATGAGACATTTGGGTGCTCCTACTATCCCATGAGGATATGAATCAAGACACACATAGTTCTGAAAGAGATCTTATTTTATGGTCTTAGAGCTCAGACCATGGAGAAGAGAAATCATTTCAAGTAAATTCAAACCTCAACCCGATCCCTAATCCCATGTGAGTCAAACTCGGTGTGGGAAACAAGGGCGGAAGAGGTTTTCTGCAATATCTGGGATGCACGTCAAAGAGAAGTCGGTGCGGAGCCCCAAATGATGCCTTTACCATGGCTTTGTCCTCCTAATGTGAAAATGTGCACTGAGGGATAGTGCTAGGAGTGCTAAAATTACACTTGGACATGATGGGGTGGAAAAGGATGTGAATCATGTAACCGAAATTTTAGGCTTAATGGGGTTGTTGTGATGATGGAGGATAATTGTTGACCATGTTTGAAACATAGCATACATATCACTTTAGCCTGAAATGGGGACAAAAAAATGAGCATCGACCGCTGACCATATTCAAAACTCGGGACTTGTATCGATTTTTTTTCTGAAACCCTCAAGGGCGTTGGACCGTAATGGTTGGAGAGCCCTTAGGTCGAGAATCCATGGCATTCGGGGGTCCCTTTGGATGTGAAAGGGGATGGAATCCCTAATGAGGGAGGAAACGAAGCCTAAAAAATGGGTAAAGGCATGTCTCAGAAGAGTCTGACATTCCAGGTACTAAACCAGAGTACCCTTAGGCACATTGGTGAATCACTAAAGAGGGTAGAAGAGGGTGCTCAACTTGAGAGTCACCAATTTGAAGGGATGAGTATAGAATACAGGGATAGAGAACTCCCAGGAGGGATAGGTACGTGGCGTGGTTGTTATAAACCCGATGTGAATGAGGACATAGTCCCATACCACACCATATACACCCCTCCCTGAGAAAGGGTAGGCCAAGGGGCCAAGGTGAAAGGGAGATTTATGAGAGATGGGGCTGGACCCAAAGTCCAGACATTTAGGCGGTCCTATGTATCCCATGAGGATGGGAATCAAGCCACATGTAGTTCTAGAAGGAACATAGGGTACGATACCATAATGAGGGGGGTGTAAGGCACATCGAGTAACCTAACGTGAATGTGGAAATAATCACATGCCACACCATATAGCCCTAAGTGAGAACTTTGGCCGGGGCCCGAAAAGGCCAAGGGGCCTGAGGTTGGGCCTCGGATGGGAAGGCCCGACCAGTCTGCAGTATAACATCTTACAGTGAGGACAAGAGTGGGTAAGATACCCCACATACCTGAGGTGTACGGTGCAGCAAGTAACCCGATGTGAATAAGGACATAATCCCATACCACACCGTACAATCCAAAATAGGAACTTGGGTCGGGGTCCTGAAAAGGCCAAGGGGCCAGAAAAGACCAGGGGCCTGAGGCTGGGCCTCGGTCGAAAAGGCCTGACCAATTTGCAGTTTAACGTTATTCCGTGATGATGAAAGAGAGGATAAGGTAACTAATCTGGGGATTTTTACGGCACGGTGAGTAACCTGGCGTGAATGAGAACATAATCCCATAATCACACCATACAATCCCAGGTGATAACTTGGGTCGAGGGCCCGAAAATGACAAGGGGCTTGAGGATAGGCCTCATATGGGAATGCCCGACCAGTCTGTATTTTAACGTCTTGTAGTGAGGACTAGATTGGGTAAGATACCCACATACTGGAGGTGTATGGTGCAGCAAGTAACCCGATATGAATGAGGACATAATCCCATACCACACCGTACAACCCTAAGTGATAACTTGGGCCGAGGGCCTGAAAAGGCCAAGGGTCCTGAGACTGAGCCTCAAATGGGAATCCATACGTCCTCTTGTGTGGTTACCGCCTCATCACAGCTCATAATCCCACGTGAGCAGTGCTCAGTGTGGGAAACAAGGAGTCGGTCTTGGATCTCCCTGTCATATGGGGTCTAATAGCTGATATTTCTCGAAGGGAGTTCGTTGCTTGGAGACATAATGGGGAACAATGAACCACTACACTCAATGTTTGGGACATCTTGGGTTGGTTCTAACGACGAAGGATAGCTATTGACCATTTTTGAAACACAGAATCCCCTTAGTGACCTGAAATGGGAACAAGAAATGAGCATCGACCACTGACCATATTCGCAATGCGGGAATTGTATCGGCTTGTTTCTCAACATCCTTGAGGGTGTTGGCCCAAAGTGGTAGGAGATCCCTTAGGGCTGGCATCCATTCCATTCGAGAGCCCTTCGGGACGGGATGGATAATGGATTCCCAATCAAATGAGTTGTTGAAGTATAGTTGTACCCATACATTTTAAAGTCAAACAGGGCGGTGAAAGAGGTGGATACCTCTAGGAAGTGGTACTTATGGTCAGATCGAGATGAGCTCAACGTAAATTGGGTAAAAAGTTTTCACCCCACCATATTTCTTGTCCCGAGGGGAAGATTCTGGCATTTGGGTTGGGCCAACAGAGGAAATGTATAGGCATTCCTATGTATTCCATAAGGATGGGAATCAAGCCATACGTAGTTTTTGAAGTCTATGCAGTTTAACGTCTTAAGGTGAGGACGTGGGAGGATAAAATAACGGGGTGTGGGAACATAGTGAAACTGTCATAATCCTAGAATGGTTGGGGCTAAGGAAGCCTACACCATATCATTCAAGGATCCTCCGAGAGAAATATACCGAGGGGGAACAGTCAAAGAGAAGAGCTTGGGGGCTGGGCTCAAGATGAAATGCTTGAGCATTCCTACGTATCCCGTGAGGATGGAAATCAATCCATATGTAGTTCTCAAGATGTAGTTTAACATCATGCAGGATGATGAACAGTTTAAAGTCATGTAAGACCGGACAGTTTAAGGTCATGCTAGACCGGTGTGCAGTTTAGGGTCATACGGGACTATCAAGTTTAAGGTCGTACAGGACCAAACAGTTTAGGGTCATGCCGGACCAGATAGTTTAGGGTGTGTCGGACCTGCTGGCTTAGGAAAAGTATTTCTTGAGGAATTTGGCATTAGTGGGAGGAGTAATACGTTCTCCACCCATGGTCACCAAGGAGTATGCTCCATTGGGGTAAATCCTGTGAATTATGTAAGGTCCTTCCTATTTTGGATCCAACTTGGGTGGTTTCCTGCCGAGGATCATTGGAACCCTGAGGGCCAATACCAAGTCACCTTGTAGCAAAGAGTGGGGGAGAACCTTCTTGTTGAAGACCCTAGATATCTTATTCTGATGCCTTTCTAGATTGTGCAGTGCACAAATCCTATTCTCGTCAAGTGCTTCCAATTCAGCTAGACGAATTTTGATTACCTTGTCTGGAGCTTGCTAGTCATAGACCACTATGCGTAACAAAGGAAGCTGGATCTCGATGGGCAGGACGGCCTCAGCTCCGTACACCAGGGAATATGGGGTCACCTGGGTGGAATTACAAGTCGTCATCTGATAAGCCTAGAGGGAATTGGGGATCTTGTCAAGACAAATCTTCTTGTTCTGACCAACCATTTTCTACAAAATGTTATAGAGGGTTTTTTTGAACTCCTCGATCTTTCCATTTTCCTATGCATGGTAGCGGGAGGTATGGTTCGAACGGATGTAGTACTTGGCATACAATTTATTCAGCTCAGCTGCTTGGAAGTTGGCATCGTTATCAGTGAGGACAGTGTGAGGGACTTCAAACTGGTATATGATTTTGGAGCTCACGAAGTCAACGATAGAACGGTCCTTGACCACCTTGATCGGAACTACCTCTACCCACTTAGAAAATAAATCTGTGGTGGTCAGGATGAACCTACACTGGTGAGTTGTCGCCGGTGGGTAAGGTCCCACAACATCGAGTCCCCATACCGCGAACGGCCAAGAGTAATTGGTGGAGTGGAGAGGTTCTGGTGGCCGATGAAAGAAGTTAGCATGAATTTGGCATGCATGACACCTCTTGGTGAACTCGATGCAATCATGGATCATGGAGGGACAAAAGTATCTCAATCTCTAGATCGGATGGGACATATTTGGCCCAGTCTGGTAAGTGCCACAGGATCTGGCATGAACCTCATGGATGACCTGAGAAATCTTGACTCCTTGGATGCAACGGAGGAGAACACCATCAAACCCACTCTTGTAGAGGATCTTCTCAAGATTGGGACCACTCTAGAAGGTAAACTGCAGCGCGCGGCATCAGATTTGCTCACTCTCAGCCTGATCAGCCAGGAGGCAACCATTTTGGAGATACTTGAAAAAAGGGTATCTCCAGTCGGTAGTTGCTTCAACCACTGCATCTGAGGGACCTGGGGGTACTAACATGGAGGCTTCAGCGGTAAGATGGCTTACTCGTAGGTCGTTGTCGTCATCCAGGGTGATGAGAGAAATGACTCTCTGATGTGCCACATGTATAATCAGATCATCATTCTTGGGTTCTACAAGTGATGCAGCTAGGCTGGCCAGGGCATCGGCTCAACCATTCTGAGATTGAGGGACATGAGTAACTTTCGACTGTGATGGGAACTGGGCCATTAGCTAGAGGGTGCGCTCCAACAATGGTACGAGCTCTGGATTTCTGACAATGTAGCAACCATTGATTTTCTTGATGACTAGTTAGGAATCCCCTTTAACATGTAAATGGGGAACGTAGATCTCGATGGCCAGCTTGAGGACAGTAATGAGGGCCTGATACTCTAACTTTTTGTTGGTGCAGCCTTCCGACAACAAGAATGAATACGGAAGAATAGATTGTGTCAGAGTGATGAAGAAGATACCCAGGACTGCTCTGTTGAGCCTAAGATCCTTGAGTCACCTGTCGGTGGGGCTTCTAGAGGCACCATAAAAGTGTATCTGCCAACATGGGATGGCATGATCTACCGAGAGGATTGCCTTGTTGGGAAAATCCAGGTCCAAGGACTGGTCCACAGGGGCTGGATGGGTAGCTAGAAAATCTTCCAATGTTTGTCCCTTGATAGCCTTCTGAGGCACGAATCAGATGTCGAACTGCTGAAGGATTACTGCCCATCATGCTAGATGGCCGGTCAATATATGGCGGTTCAGAATGTATTTCAGCGAGTCTACCCAAGACACTAGTTTTACCTCGTGGTTCTGCAGGTAGTGTCACAACTTCTTCAGGGAAAATACAAGTGCAAGGTAGCTCTTTTTTATGGGGGATTATCTGGTCTCTGTATCAAGGAGCATGCAGCTGAGGTAGTAGAGGTTGTTTTCCATCCCCTTGTTGTTATTCTGGGTGAGGAGGACACCAAGAGATTATTCCAGGGTAGTCATGTACAGGATTAGTGGTTTTCCAAAGATGGGTGGCATCAGGACCGGAGGCCGGAGCAGATACTACTTGATTTCCTCAAACACGTTCTGGCACTCTTTGTCCTACTCGTAGGCGAAGCCTTTCTTTATGAGCCAAGAAAAGGGCTTACACTTGCCGACTAGATTCACAATTAATCACCATATGTAGGCTAAGTGGATTTGGAAACCACGAAGCTCCTGAATATTTCTCGGGGGAGGCATCAGGCTGATGCCCTTGATCTTCTTTGGGTCGATCTCAATGCCCTAGTACCTGACAAGAAATCCAAGGAATTTCCCAGAGGTGAACCCAAAGGCACACTTCAACGGGTTCATCTTCAGTTGGCAGGAATGGAAAAATCCAAAGAATTTCTCAAGGTTCCTGAGATGGTCCTAGTGCTGGCGAGATTTAACCACCAGGTCATCTACATAGCCTTCCACCAATGTCCCGAGGATTGGCCTGAATATGCAGTGCATGGCCTGCTGATAGGTGGTACCTACATTCTTCGGGCTGAAGGGCATAACCTGGTAACAGAAAGTACTTTGGGGTGCCCTGAAAGCTATGGAATCTTCATCCTCGGAGGCCATATGGATATGATTATATCCAGAGTAACCATCCATGAAGGAGAGGTCCTAGAACCTAGTCGTAGTGTCGATCAACAATTCTGTCACTGGAATCAAAAGTCATCCTTCAGAGAGTGACGGTTGAGATCTCAGAATTCGATGCAGAATTTGACCTGTATGTTCTTCTTCTTTACTGGCACAATATTGGCTAGCCACTTGGGGTATTGGAACTCCTTGAAGAAGTTTTCTTTGATGTTCTTGTCAACTTCATCCTCGACCATGGCACCATGAGAAGGGTGCATCTTTCTGGGAGGCTGCTTGAACCCGCGATTATTTGCAGGGAGACCGAGGAGGTGGATGGATACCTGAGGATTAAATCCTATCATCTGGTTGTATCTCTAGGAGAATACATCACGATGCTTCTTTAGGAAATCTATGTACCGTTGCTGCTCCTCGAGGGACATGGAGGCACTGATCAATGTGGGTCTCAGATTTACCTCGCTACCAAGGTTCACCTGTACCAGTTCATCAACTGTGGAGGAGACGCCTTCTTCAAAGGCAGGGGGAGAATCCTCCAGATCCTCTTCTTCACTTATGTAGAGGGAATCTCCAGTGGTATGTGCATCCTCTAGGTCAACGGATCCCGATGGGGAGCTGGTGCCAGCCTAGGAAGCGGTGGACAGCGTATCGGGAGATTCACGTGTTGTTGAGACCATAGCAATGAAGGCAGTTGATCTAATCCCATCTGGTCTACGGCCCAAGGGGCCACGCTTAATGATATCAAAGCAGTAGTGTCACGTTGGCTTGATTTGGTTAACTCCAGCCTAGCATAACAGACACGCCTGATGTACTTTCATTGTCAGGGGCAGACATCCCGATACCGTATTGGGGTAGGAGGCTCTGGGATCACCTGAGCCTAATTTGTGTAGGAATACGAGGTGATCTTCCATCGTCACTTGGACTTGGGAATATGTTTCTCCCTTGTGACAGAGACAATAAAATAGTGCCCCATGTCGGGGGTCGTGGCCTCCAATCAATGGATTGGGAAGATCTAGGCGTTATCCAGACCTACCCAGGGGTCAGTTGTGACCGTGATGGATTCAACCTCGCCTGCCTGAATCTTCTTATCCTTTCCCTTGTAATGGTCAGCATCCAATTATAAGGATTTAAAAGAGGTGAAAGGAGATGAATCACCTTGGAGTACACCTAATCAACCATTAAGGGAGTACTTGAGGCATTGGCGATACGATGAGGGGACCACCACGTGCAGGTGGAGCCATGGTCTGCCCATCAATGCATTGTACGTGGTGTCCTGGGAGACAACCATAAACTCGGTGCTAGAAACTAGGCCACCAAAATAGGTCTTAAAATGGATCTTACCGACTGGGGTCTGCTCTATCATGTCGTATCCTTGGATCCTTAAATCATTGGGAGTCAGGTCATCTTCGGATAACCCTAGCTTCCACAGTGTCCGTGTTAGGATAAGATTGATCCCAGAGCCAGTGTCAATGAGACAGCATCGAACCTCCACGCCATTAAATTGGCATGTGATGTACAGTGTGAAAATGTGCCTTGAATGGGAGAGCCTTCATTTTCTCTAGAGAATGAAATGATGGCCTGACAATCAGCGTTCTGGACCGCTTCAGCATGAAATGCTTCTGCAAATGCTACCTCCGTCTCATACTAGAGGGGGATTCTTAAAAGCCTTAGCGAGGGCCTCACACATATCTGGTGACAAGAGAAGGGATTCAAGGATGGAAAAGCCTCACTGGGATACCATAGAGGTTCTTGAGGACATCATACTTCCATTCCAGGTGCGAACTTCTGCTTGCAGGAGCCCGATCTATGATAAGAGGCATGGCGGGACCTACCAGATGGATCGGCGGCTGACTAGTGCTGGGTATGTCTCATTGCTCACTAGTTGAAGCTCAAAGAGTAGCTGCCAGATGAGGACCGGATGACTGAGATCATCTTGTAGCAGGGCGAGACTGGTCATGGCATGGTCGAGGCAGCTATGTCTGATCTAGTAGCACAAATGGTGGTGGATGTGGGCCCAACAACACCGGATAAAGAGGTTGTGCATGTTGAGCTCTGTGCTGGGCCTACTGTCTGATATTAGTGTCATGCACATCCTATCTAGAGGTGCCAAATAACGTGCCCCGATGACCCATGTGGACGCGATTCTTCCGACGTTGGCATTGGCTGGGGATGTTTGGGAGGTTCTCTTGGCGCTCCCCATCGTCAGGAGTCATATAGGGGTTTACCAACTCCACGGTATTAACTGAAGATTACCCTTGACTATAACTTGAAGAGTCATCCATTACTGGGCGTATTATGGGGGGAATCCCCATCTCCGAGGGAATAAAGTCGCTGAGAGTATGGGACGATGATGGTATTGGTGGGGCACGTTGTTTTCCCTTGCGCCGTCGATGCACGCTCTTCTGGGAAGATGTCGGCTGAGATGATGATGCATAAGTGGTGGCCGCAGCTTCTGAAGGCTCCGGCTTATTTAGGCATGCTCGAATGATACCTTGGGCAAGGGAGACCATTTTGCGAGCCATCCAGTCATCATACTTCTGGGACTTGCAGTTATAAACCTGCTGCCACTCACCTTCGTTATTGCTACTACTGTCTGGACTTTACAAAGACACCTTCCACTTGTGTTGGGGCCGAGCCCAACTTGACTATGTTATTATCGACCTGGTCTTGAAGCCTGTCTTTGAACACATAGCACTTCTTGAGGGTGTGACCTAGAATCCTATTATCGGGGAAGTAGTTGGGGCGATCAGTGAGATTCGCCTCTTCCATCCTTCTACACTCAGGCAAGCGTACATTCCCTGCTCTAAGGCGCTACTGAAGTAATCGGGGACCTGATTCTCGTTGAATGAGTAAGTCTGGTTTCTCCTATCTAGAAAGGGGGCCCTTGGAGCGTGGCCCTGAAGAGGATATGGAGGGGCCTATCGAGGAAGCAGACACTGATTGTCCCACCTGGGCAGTGGCAACACATTCCGCGGGGGCACCTGCCAATTCTGAGGAGGACACTGCTGATCCGGAGGTTTTCCCTAAGGTGGAGGGCCTCTGCGAGGTTTCTGGGCTGGTTCCACTGGTAGCAATTCTAGTTACTTAGGGGCTTCTATTTGGGCAACCGCGGCGGGCTCGGCTCTGGCAGCCCTCCTTGCTTGAATTACAGGGGCAACGGGTGTGCCTGGATGGCCTGTTTCAGGGCTTCCTCCAGGCACTAAGCCTTATCGGAGAAGTCTCAAAACCCTCCAGGGTAGTTCTGGGTGATCAGGGAGGGAACCCGTTTCGTCTTGACTTTCCCTATGCACATCGTCAGTAATTTCTCCTGAGTTAGTGGCATGTCAAGGGAGTATGTGAGCCCCTTACACTGGGTGATAAAGTCTGTGACTCGCTCATCAGGACTTTTCTTGCACTTTAAGAGGTCTATAATGCTGTTTTTTCAGGTGGTAGAGATGAACTGGTAGAGTAATTGCATGTGAAGGTCCTCCCAACTGGTTACAGATCCGATGGGGAGCTGGATGTACCAGACGAATGTCAGCCCCTCCAATTTTTGAACAAAGCAGCGGACCTTGGCAGCCTCCTGCTGTGCTAGAGTCCTTAACATGGTCCCACACCTTGAGTTTAAGTGGACCAGGTGTTGTGGTGGGTCCCTCATCCCATTAAAGGGGGAGAAGGTGGGATTCCTGAAACCCAGAGGTGCTGGCATATCATCCACCCATGTCGGGTATAGATTACCATCAGGTGGGATTGCCACCTATCATGTTTCCAATTCCTCAAGGTAGGAAATGAGTTTCATCATTGGATCATCTGGGCGGGGTTCCCTATCTTTACATGGATCCATAACCACGAGCGCATTGTCGGGTTCCTCAACACGGTAAACAGGCCCAGTGGCTCGTGGAGTAGCTAGTGGAGTGACTTGCGGGGCAGCTGAGGGACCCTGAGCTGGATTCCTTGGATTGTTGCGCCGTTCAGGAGGGTTTGGAGAGAAATACCATGCCCTCTTTCTGTGAGCTCCGGCTTCAGCCCTGTCCGTAGGAGTGGCATGATCAGGGTTTCCTTGGGGCAGATTTCCAAGGGGAAGTTTTTCCTGCCCCTGCTGTACTGGCCTAGTATCGCCGTAGTTGGGTTGTCACTATACAAAACGTTCATCTAGGATTTCTTGGACCAACCACTTCTTCTCAGCAATTTTTTGGTGCAACGTGGCCTTCTCGGAGTCCTCCTCCGTCTTCTAAACTGAGGCGGATGGGTCAGAGTGTTTGACAGCTCCGACGTGCTCTTTGACTTTATCAGAATTTTAGCTGAGTACCAATGCCTTAGTGGGCATAGGGAGACCTATTAGTTTCCTCTGCTGGTTCGTAAACCTTCCTTATGGGTCCAATAGTGGTGGCACACCCTTGGGGGGTATGTCTCCATCGAGAAACTCCATCTCTTCCTCCTCGTCCACTATGTCGGCCATGTTGACAGTAACCCTTCCCGAGGGCATGTCTTTGATATCGCCTAGAAGGTCGGTCTGCCGCCAGATAGGACTAAAGAGGAGGGCAGCATACTGCCCCCATCCACGGATTTTCACATGGGGTTTATCCTCCTTGATAATTTTGTAGAGCACCTTGATACTCTGAACGCATTGCTACTAGAGGGCCTCACGACGACTAGGTGACTCAGGGTGATGGACCATGGGGAGTGCGGCCAGATCAACCATACAACATTGTTCACTGATGTCTTCAAAATGCGCTTGTATTTTGGGATAAACCACTCACCAATGATGAAGACCAAAATGTGTCTCCTAGAGGGTGTAGTGGAAACAATCAACTTCCTCTGGGGTGATGGATTCCAGTATGCGAACATTCTGCACTGCCACGGGCTAGAACTTCTCAGGGAAGTGGTCCACTACGAGGATGTTCCAGAATATACTTGGCTCAGATTCAGGTTCTGGCCCTTGATTTCCCCATTTGTCCACTGGTGGTGGTTGAGGAACTGGCAGCGGTACTGAAGCAGACCGCTGGGACAGCAGGCTGGCCGGTGGAGAGTACGGCGAATGGGCTGATTGGCCGCCAATTCTCAGGTTATCCTCCAAAGAGTGTAGTGACCTGGCCACTACGTTGTGATAAGACGGGCCAATGGCCGCCATTCTTGGCTCCAGGGCTAGGGCTGCTGGTGATAGGCCACAATGCTGCTTGTCTACCATTGGTCCCTAAAATAGCTCTATGTGATCTCTTGTGGAGGTAGAGAGCACTTCCGGTGATGATAATGGTGATTGCGCAACCGTAACCTTCGGGGTCATCAGGTTTTCTTCATCCTGGATATACCTATGGAGGGAGGTGGGAATCTTGTTGACCTCACACTCCAGGAGTACTAGGCTGATGTGCCTTGTTCCTTCCCCAGCCCATGACTCAGATGAGCGAGGGAAGGGTTCCTGAGCTGATTCGTACTCCGCTTCATAGTCTGAGAAGAGGACCAGTTTGATCTCCATCCGGACCTTCTCAGAATTCTTCTTATGGTGGCGACGACCCACTTTCCTTCCCCTGGGTGGTTCCTCATGACAGGTCTGATTTCCGACACAAGGTCCTTCAGCCTCACTGGTGTTGAGGCAGAGAGTGTCTCCACCCGAGAAATTCGGGGGGCGAGGAGCACCAGGATAGATGTCAAAGGGGGCATGGGGAGGACCTCCATGTGTAGTGATGGAGTGGGTGATACCTACACTGAAACTAGAAGGAGCATGAGGAGGATCTCCACGCTTGTTTTATCAGGGAATCTCAATATGAGGAGAGTCCTTGTACCGGTCTGGCTGAACATGGGTAGGACCTCCGTGCTGGGGGTAGGTGGAGTGAGGATGGCCTTTACCCCACTAGTTGTCGAGGTGAGGAGGACCTTCACTGCTTGCTGAAAGTACATGGGGAGGATCCCCACATTGAAGAAAGATTTGGTGGGCGATGTCCCTGCACCGGCGGTCGGGGGTAGGAGGAACAACTCCATACCCAGTGTAATGGGCATAAGAGAGGCTTTCGTGCCCAGTGGCACCATCACGGGGAAGGCCCTCATTCAGATTGAGGGTGGAACAGGGTGGACCTCCATGCCAAGCCTCAAAGTGGGGAAGGCCCACGTCCTCCGTGGTGGTGGTACGAGGAGGACCTCGGTACTGGGTGGTGTCGTTGTAGGTTGGTTCGCGATGGTTACTACTTGTGCCAGTGACCAAGAGAGTCAACCCAGCCTACCCGTAGGGTGATAGAGGCCTCGATCCTAGTCAGGCGTATAAGTTCCCCTACTCAGTGTAGGCAGGGAACTGATGATATGCGTCGGCGGTGGCTCGGGCCATAGTAGTCATCGACGTTGACGCCCCCTGGTGGGCGTACTCAAATTGCACCCGACGCTGGCGTCGGGTCGGACGAACTAGGTCCAGTGGTGCAGGTACGTGGCTTACTTTCTCTTCATCCAGAAAAACTGGGCGGCAGCACTAATGCGGCTGGGTGGGAGCCCTCGCTGGGATCCCCTAGAATGGGACTCTGACTGGGTTGGCTCGGGCATCACCTACCTCATTAGTGTAAGGCAGGGGGTCATCAAAGCATTCCAGGGAGAGTCTCCCAAAACAGTTGTATGTCAGGGTGGGGAGAAATGGCTCCCTACATGGCCCTCGGGGGTGGCGTTGATGGAGAGGCATGGATGCCTCTAGATCTAGGTGGGCCATATCCTAGGTTGGGATTATGCCCTCCTCCTCGTAGTGACGTACGAGGTCTTTGATGACCCTACGTTTAATGAACTCATATGGGGAGAGGGGGCATGGACTCCCCAGGGCCATAGGTGTAGAGGTCATCGCGGAAGCGGTGGAACCAAGAGAGACTTCCACATTAGTGCTTCCCCTGCCCCGGCGCCGGTGTGCAAGAGGTGATCGCATTCCAGATACAACAACCTGATTCCTGAGAGCAGGGAGATTAATCCATCAGTGTAGAAAGGAAAATGAATCGACAACCAATTCCCCAGCACCATACCATCTTCCATGTCCAGCAATAGGTATCCACGCTGACAACATCATAGAATGGGATGTCCAACATTCTACTTCCCAAAATTCTGGTGAGCTTCACTCCAGGCCTGCTATTTTCTTAGCAGGACCCGGCACTGGATAGTTGGATCCGGTGACACGTCAATCCATTGATTACCCAAGAGCTACTAATCTCCATATTGAGGAGAATAATTTCACTTCGGGTTCACCATTTCTATTTCTGATGCTTTCATCGGGGCGCGCACATCCGTCTGTGGAGGACGCGCAGCTTTTTCCCCACATTCCCACTTTACAAAGGCAGGCAACATCCATTCCTTATTCATTGATGTTTGATCCTTGATCGAAATGGGATGATGGGATGCCAGTTCTTCCTTCCGTGGATTCCTCCTCAAAACTCATTACCTATAACGGGTCTCCCTCACAGACTTAAGATATTGTTTGTGAAACTATTCCTGGCTCCATATCTTCATGAATTTTGGTTAATTACACTGCTTCTTCCAGGACATTCCAAGGGGTCCGGTCAGGGTAGCAACCTTTGGTTAGATGAGTAGTTATGTTGGGAATAACTAGCATGTCTGGATGCTAGGTTATTGACGTGTCTATCTTCTGTCCCTTATTATAGGGATTCTTGAGGGTGTGGAAGCCCGAGGCATCCCACATAAAATGCGGGGAATCATATTCCATGGGCATGTATCTGAGGTTTTCCTCAGCTTCCCATGTTTAACACAGGGTATGTTGCAAGTTTAACGTCCAGCGGAGATGGATCAGGCTGATCAGAACACTGACGAGAGTGGGTCAGATGGAGGAACCCCCTGGAGGGAACACCAATACTGGGGCCATCATGTGGGTGGCCTTCCGAATGCTGTTAGTTGGAACGGGGAATGGGGTGGCATGATCCCACCGAGATGTGGCGTCCCGGGAATGAATCAGTATGGATTATGGAAGGTTTCATGAGGGGGTGATGAATGGGATGGAATCTTCGTGATGATGACAATGGTTTTAGTTTTGATCCTCGAAGAGGCTTCCTACGTATCCCCATGGCAGGGAATCAAATTCCACATAGTTTGTCTGATTGCGGCTTTCCACTGAACGGGGTCACAATGGATTACCATTTGATGGAGTCACAACGGCTTGCTGCTGGATGGGGTCCACAGTTTAATGTCATGTAGGACGGTGGGTGGACCTACGTGAAGTGGGTTGGAACTGATGGATGGTGGGCTTCAACATCAGGGAGGCTTCCTATGTACCTTACCTTAGCAAGGATCAAAGTCCTCATAGTTTGGGATATGGGGGAATTTGGGGATTACACTCGAAGGTAGCCCAAGGTGTTGGTGGACTGACGTGAATGGGGTCGGAGCGACCAATGGGTGGTGGGCTTGAACCTCATGGAGGCTTCCTATGTACCTTTACTTAGCAAGGATCAAAGACCTCATAGTTCAGGTTATGGGTTTTGGTGCACCGACGTGAAGATGGTCAGGACCAATGGACGGTGGTGGGCTTGAACCTCAAGGAGGCTTCCTACGTACCCTACCTTAGCAAGGATCAAATTTCTCGTAGTTCCTGTATGGGATAGGAGTCGGTGAACCGACGTGAATAAGGACCTAGGGTCCAGGTGGATGGTGGGATTGAACCTCAAGGAGGCTTCCTACGTACCTTGTCTTGGAAAAGATCAAAGTCCTCATAGTTCAGGTGGTTGGGAACTGACGTGAAGGTGGACCTGGGGTCTAGGTGGATGGTGGGATTGAACCTCAGGGAGGCATTCAACATACCTTTCCTTGGTAGAGATCAAAGACCACATAGTTCAGGTGTCATATACAGTTTAACGGTATGCGGGATGAAGGTGAACCGACGTGAAGGGGGTCGGGACAAGTAGGTGTTGGGTTTGAACCTCAGGGGGGATTCCTATGTACTCTTCCTTGGAAAGGATCAAAGGCCACATAGTTCAGGTGGAGGATATAGTTTAACGTCATGCGGGATGAAGGTGAATCGACGTGAAGGGGGTCGGGACAAGTAGGTGTTGGTCTTGAACCTCAGGAAGGCTTCCTACGTACCCTATCTTGGAAAGGATCAAAGACCACGTAGTTCAGGTCAGATATGTGGGGCTTACACTCTAGGCTGCCCAGGGTGGATTTCATGGTCGGTGCTTGCTCTAATCCCACATGAGTTGTGCTCGGTGTGAGAAACAAGAGATAGCAGAGACCTAACGATCATGTCGCGAAAGGTGCATCTGTGGGAAGTGGAGTGGGGCTTACACGTGATCGTAGCCCAAAGAGGGAACAGGGGATTATGCGTGGTTAGAAGCCCGAAGAGGTTTGGACTTACTCCAGGAGGGAGGTCCGATGGCAACAAAGCGTAGCGGGGGAGGTATTTGGGACCAAATAAAGGAGAAGCATTGTTCCCCATCATTCCCTTTGCTAGCCCAGGGGACTGAAGAAGAAAGGTGGAGCAGGGATGCTGCCTCTTACAAGAAATATAGGGGCTTACACCGAGATGGTTTCCCTTTCCCCGTAGACAAACGCCACTCCCATAAGAAGGATATCATCCCTTGTGGAGACCAGTGGGTGTAGAGAATGTCCAAGTTGGGGGTACCGCCCATGTGAGGCACGGGGAGAGGTCACAGTTTAACGTCATGTGATGAGGATGAAGGTGCTTGGCAGTTTAATGTCTTGAAGATTGGACGAGGTGAGTTTGATCCACACCCCTTGTACTTACATAACTTGTACCCTCTACTCCTTGGTGCAGAGAGGGTACAGGAAAATCCGTGGCGAGGGGGTGTCGTGGAGTGATCCATCAGGGGGTCTATGTTAGCGTGGCTATGCGAAGAAGTAATATCCATTATCATGCATATGCAAAGAAGCATGAGGCGAAGCAACGCAACAGGTGGTATCCTCTAGGGGACTTTGAAGTCACATCATGCAAAACTAGAGGGGTGCACGGGAAAAGGAATCACAAAGCATAGGGGTGTGCTTCGTGAAGTGGTATGCCTCAGCCAAAGAATAGATCATAGGTGAATATGGGGGGTGCTTCACGAAGTGGAAAGGCATTCGTAGAGCACTGCCTTGCGGAGAAAAGGTGTCTCGCGAAGCAGGGTTTCGTGAAGCAATGTGCTTCACGAAGTACAATGACCCTGCCTTGGAATGTAGACCATGTGTATATGAAGGGTGTTTTATGAAGCCTAAATGCTCCACAACAACCCAGGTCCCCTTGGGGATCCCCTTCCTTCGCGGAGGCCCTTAGGCTCCATGAAATGCATCCCTCTCAGAAGAGGGGATCAAAACGAGACAAAGGTGAGGCACTTCGCAGATCATAAGTACCTCGCACACCTCATGGTTCATAGATCAAAAGAGTGGTTCGTGATTCGGGAGCTAGGAAGTCGAAAGGTAGGATTTTCCTCCTCCAGAAATTGGGGGGGAGGATGGTATTTATAGAGGAGAGGCGCTGAAAAGTAGTGCATGCTCGGCGTGAAGAGGAATTTGTTTGCTCTGCAGCGCATCGTGAATGTCAAGGGCGGTTGTGGAGCGTTACCGCCTCCTTGATTTGCGGTGGGTCATGAACGTCAAGGGCTATCGTGGAGCATTACCACCTCCTTGCTTCGTGGAGAGTCACGAACCTCAAGGGTGGTTGCGGAGCATTACTGCCTCCTTGCTTCGCAGTGGGTCGCGAACGTCAAGGGAGGTCGCAGAGCGTTACCGCCTCCTTACTTCACGGCAGCTCACACACGTCAAGGGTAGTCGAAGAGCGTTACTGCCTCCTTGCTTTGCGGTGGCACGATGTGACCGGTTCTCCGTGAAAGGGCTTCACGAGGCAGCTCTCGGGATTTTTGTGTCTTCTTCTCCTCCCCACATTTTGGAATCAACAAGTACATGGTATCTAAAGTGGTAAAGAAGTTCACATATTTAGTTAATCAATAAATAATAAACAAAATCACATTATTACTTTAAAAATTCCTTTCTAGTTCCACAAAAAAATTCATGGATATATTTTCACATTTTCACTTTGTAACTTGAAAATACTGCAACATCCCCTTTAGAAATTTTCTTTATTCTTTAAACTACTTAAAATGTGAACTTTTCATGGTAAATTTAACAACATATCCTTTAATTTCATCACACCAGTAACACTCCCAAAGTTCTATTTACATCTTAGATATTCCAGGATGAATGGATAATGGTGTACTATGAGCTTCACTCAATAATTATTTCTTCAACTTGTAATCCAAAGGAATATATAATCTCTTTCCATATATAAAAACTTTGTCTTTGTTAAAGTTAAATTCAACAAACTAACTCTATTACCAAATCTACCTTTTTCTCTAAAACATTATCCTACTTATGAGATTTTTTAATTATTTATAGTAGAGATGATTGTACTGAAACCTATAATAAAAATGAGGAGGTTCATACATCCACAACTTCTAGGTCAAAATTCATGAAATCATTAACCAAACACTCATGTTCCCAATGTAACATGGTTAATAATACATGATGTTTCCAACTCAAAGCATCAGCTCCTTTGTTTTATTTCCTATGATGGTAATGAATCATGAAATCACAATACTTAATCATTTATAAACATCTTCACTACCTCATAGTCAATGACTTATGAGTGAATATATACTTAAAACTATTATGATTGCTATATATTTAAAAAAATTCTACAAAATAAATTATGCCTCTAAATTTTTAACGAAAAAACACAATAGATAATTCCAAATAATGGGTAAGATAATTTTTCTCATGAGTTTTTAATTAATGTGAATAATAATAAATTACACAATCATTCTACATCGAGACATGTATAAGTCCTTTCAAAAAAGCATCATTGTAGATGCATAAGTCACCATTCCTAGAGGGAATGGAAAAATAAAAACATTAACCAATCTTACTTTTAGTTCCTGAAAAAAAATCACAATTATTTTTTATGGATAAATTTAACTCTATTTAGAGTTAACTTAGTCATTGGGCTTTACAACTGAGCAAATTTTTTAACAACTCATTGATAGTAATTCAACAATCAAATAAATCTATGATACTTTTTGACATTTTTTGGTCTTGGAATTTATTCAAAACCTTTAGTTTTAACAGGGTCAACTGTAATATCATCCTTAGAATCAATATGTCCAAGGAAAGACATTTGTTTCAAACAAAATTCATATTTTCAAAATTTCCCATGGAGTTTATTTTATTTTAGGGTTTTAAAAACAATCCTTAGGTGTCATTCATGTTCCTGATGACTTTCAGAATATAATGGTATATCATCAATAAAAATAATCAAAAACTTATCCAATAAATCATGAAAATCTCTATTCATTTGATCCAGTGATATAGCTTGTGAAATGACAACCCAAAGGGAATAACTAAAACTCATAATATCGATATCTTTACCGAAATATTGTTTTCAAAACATATTACTTCTTCACTTTCAACTGATAGTGACCAAACTTGAGATCAATATTTGAAAAATAATACACTTGGATAATCAAACAAATAATTGATATGAGTAAAAGGTTACTTATTCCTAAACGTGATGTAACTAAAATCTATATAATCTATAAAAATATCCTGGAACCATATTTCTTATTAACAAATAAAACAGGTTCATCCAAAGTTGAAATGTTTTTTCAAATGAAACATTTATCAAGTAAATCATGAAATTTCATTCCAAATATAAAAGTTTATGTGAGTGATTTGATAATGGGGTTTTGGAATAGAATTAGAATTAGGGAATAAGTAAAAATAATAATCTCAACCTCTTGATCAAAAATAACACTATGCAATTAATTAATAAAAACATATATATATTCATTCACAACATAAACATCACCAATTTTAGCAATTTCATTCTTTTCAAAAAAATGATCTAGGAAGAATTCACTACCATCTATAATCAATTTCTAGCTTCCCACTAAGTTATTTAAGTTATAAAATGATTGAATAAAAATTTCTAGGATCTACAATATATCTTATTATAATAAACTGAAAGTAAATCCTTACCGAAAATAATATCAACATCTATAATGGCATGTTCAACATGATTTATAGTAAAGACTATTCCAATGAAGTCAATAGGAATATTCCTATAAATATTTAACTCGTTAATACTTCCAACCATAGTTTTCATCAAATTTTCTATCTTAGTTTCATAAGGTGATATTCAAAATTTACTTTTGAATTTCTCATAATTAAATAATGAAAAGATCCAGAGTCAAATAGGGTATTTATATAATTTGAATAAATAAGAAACATATAATTCATAACTTCATTTCAAAGCTCAATATAAACTATAGTAGTGGAAAATGATTTTCCCACACCTTTTCAATATTGATGAATTCCTTCATTGTGTGACTAACTTCAGACACACATTATCATAATAACTTAAATTCTAAATCATCTTATCATGAGATTCTCATTATTTTTATGATTATTTTCTTTACACTCACATGCCATATGGATAAACATTCCACATCGGTAAAACTTACCATAATATACAATACATTCCAAAGGATAATTTTTACCACACTTATCATAATAAGAGATTTTTTTCTTACCTATAAATGTTATTGATGGATTATTCCCCATCACCTTCCAACCTGACCACTTCTTACCATTTTCATCACGAGACACATACATTCCTGATAAATCCATCATAAATTTTTCAGTACAATGAACAATTTTATCATAACTTTTAAATTATCATGATTCTAAATATCTTCATACACATGGTTTCAAATAAATTAAAATATATTAATTTTACTATCAACTTCAAGAAAAAATATTTTACATTCCTAGATAGACTTGTAAAACTAGATTATTATTAAACCACATAATATTTATATTTCTACCTCAGTTTTAGGAATTTTTTCTCCATTATAATTTGAATAACTTTTGATAAATATTTTTCTCTAAAAATATTATTAATTTTTTTCCATGTGATAAAATCAAGATCATATTTATCTCTTGTTTTATTAACCATATACCACTGTAAATCAGCTTCACATTCAAAATAATAAATGGAAAGGGTTACCTTTATATGTTTTGAACATACCATGACTTCAAGTGTCTTATTCATGGAATTGATTCTTCCTTCATCTATCACTAGGTCTGACTTGAAAGGATATTACCCTCATTGTGCGTTCCTACTACAAAATCCATTATTCCTTTGTAAAAATTTATTTTGAACAAATATAGGTTATATAAAGAAACATGATAATCCTAAAATTATATAACATGATTACCATAGGTTAAAATCTCTTAAGGGAATTTACATACATTATACTAACCTATAAAATTATTTAAACCCTCCTCAGATACCAACTATAAGGACTCATCCTTAAACATTACATAATCTTGAGTTTTAAGTCAATAAATCAATATCTTACATTGGAGGAACTATTTTGTCTTAGAGTTTTAGAGAATCAGTTCATGAATCATACATTAAAAACCATATAAATATAAAGTGGATACTTTTACTCAATATAAATTTATCCAACAAAACAAAACATTGGAAAAACATGTTTTGTTTTGATAAAATGTCTTCTCAAATTTGATCTTCAGATTATCCTTATCCCTACTCATTATTAAATCCCTATAAAAAAATTTAAAATTATGGATGATCGTATAAAGCATAGTAAGGGATATAAAATAAGAAAATGGTTAGTCTAGTGAAAAACATGGAAACCTATAATGACACCTTTTTATAAAAACAAACCATCATATCTTAAAAGAGAATTATTTTACCTTTAAAAAGATCACTATCTTTCCTTTTTGAAATAAAATGGCATCCATGAAAACTCATTATAAATCCTATAAAATTCATGTATCTTCCTTGAGATATCATTTCATATAAACCTTATAAAACCTTTATAGGTCTATTAAAAATTTTAGTAATCCTACGTTTGAGGTCCAATATAATTCTTTCAAGAACATAATTATTACCCAATGCATTAGATAGATATAATGTGGCTCAACCATAAAGTATTACAATATAACGGGGCACAACCCTTCATATTATGAGCTATAATAAGGCTCAACCAGTCATATCTGGAACAAAATACATGGAATATATTATGAAAAAAATAATTAAAAACACTTTTTAAACACATATGAAAAACAATTTTACATATCAAAAAACCATTTACATTTTTTGAATCACTTATTAAAAAACTAGAGAAATATAAAGGAAAAAAATTACTTTCAAAATAAACTTTTAAAATTTAAAAAGAATCTTCAAAGAAATTATTATTCATGATGGAGGGAAAATCCGCTCATGCTTTATAAGTTAAAAAACAATCTTTCCATCATTTTTTTAAAAAAGTCACCGAGTACCTAGTTTGGAAAATGATAAAAATATTCCAATAAAATCATTTTTTAAAATGAAAAACAAAATAAAAAATTAATTTTAACAATCATAAAAAAAATATTAAAGACATTTTCTAATTTTTTTTATAAAATATAGATATGGGAGAAAAAGAGAGATTTAAGGGAACTTTAAAAGAATATTTTTAAAAGTCCTTTACATTAAGTGTGACTTAGCCCATACGTTCTTTATATTCTTAAATAATAAATACATGTTAATTATTCAATTTATTAATAACCTGTTTTAAATTTATTGTTTCTTAAATTTCACTGATTAACTTATTATATACAATTACTTAATCATTTATACTCACATCAAATGGTTTGAAGATATTCGTTTTATAAATAAAAAATGACTTTGGTAGGTTGAATATGATAAAAGAGTTAATTATTACATCATATATAGAATAATATTAACTAAATAATTATCATTTTTACACATCTTTTATACTTCAAAAACCAAAAATGAAATACTGTTATGAAAAATGTTCTACGTTGCAATCATGGATATGGTAGGTCATATGTACACATAAGTAACATTTCCATTTTTTACAATAATTATATAAAGAAGGTAATTATACTTTTATATTTATATAATGATAATTATACCATATATATCAGATCATTTATTTAAATATAATTAAATATATCATCCATGTGATGTGGTGATGAAAAATGAATCACATCGCTTCTTATAGGTGGTAGTCCACTCATACGCAAGAACGTCGTTATCAATTTACAGTGTATGGGAATGTAAAAAATATGTATTATATTATATTTAAATAATGATATATATGTAATTAATATTATATTAAAAATATTTATTCCATCATTATAACCAGTCTTGAGAAACAAGGATGGAAAATGAATTACATCAGTTCAAGAGGTGGTAGTCTTTCGTACACACAAATGATGAATTCTTTTCCTATTTGATAGATGTTGGAGATGGGAATAAGTTATTAAATTAACATAAAAATACCTCATTATATGTATATTATAGGATTTATTATTTTATCATGGTTGAATAATATTTTAATGAGGTGGAAGAGGAAATAAAACTGAAATTCTCGATTAAAAACAATACCTCTTCTTCAGACAACCTTCTTTTCTTTACACCTTAAGACAACTAGGATAAGTGTTATTCCTAAAAAAATACCTATAAAATTGGTGGAGGTATTCTATTAATGTATTTGGGTAGATCAAGACCTAAATAAATGGTTTTTTATGTTTGAATACAAGATAATATGTGGTTCCCTTTTATGAGAGAGGGTAGGGGTACTCTTGGAATTACAAAAAATATTAAATTAATATTGTTGACACTACTAGAGAAAGTAACCAAAAATATAGAAAACCTTTAGATATTTCAAATCCCAATGAAAGATTCAAAGAGTACAAAGGAAAATCCATAATACTCCCAGAGCGCTTCACGACGATGTAGCTTCACCAAGCTACATGGCCGAGCTACACGGTCGAGCTACACGGTCGAGCGACGTGGCCGCCCTACGTGGCTGACCTCCACACCAGAAGATGTTTTATGCCCCTACATAGAGCACCTATGTGGCAGAGCTGTGAGAAGTACCTGTTCGGGCAACATCTCTTCGACCAGGCCCATCCGTTCCTATAATTAAAGCAATTGGGCTCCCCATTTCCAGACTGAAAAAAAATTGAAATACTCTCTCAAGCTCCCATTGTGTAGCTCTTTTTCCTAGATCTCTCAAATTTCCTCAGTTAGCTCTCCAACCCACGATATAAGCGGTAATTTAATAGGATATTCATGTTTTTAAGTTCTTCACATTCTTCAGTCATCATCCATATCTGCGCGCCATACCTATGTGGTATACCTCTGTGGTAGACTTGTGTGCCATACCTGTGCAATACAGCAACGTGGGCTACCTACGCGGCATAAATGCACGAGGGACCTAAGAAGCCATCTCAAGTACCTTTTTTTAATCCATTTATGGAAGGTTATCTCCTTCTTTGGTTCCCTTATCTGAAAGGGAATAAATTGAAGCCTCCACCAAAACCTCCTAACTTATCAAACCTTTGGGAATGGCACATCAGCGCGTCTCCTATTTAGGTTTGTATTTCCATAGTCAAAGGTTTTCCACATTCATTTATCAATGGTGTTAAGATTCATGGGATGTTTGTGGGTTTGTATATCCGCAATCACATGGACCTTTCTCCTAGAAATAGTGTTGGGAAGTTCCCAGTTTGGAGGAGGGTTGGTTACCAGCCTCTCCCTTCTCAAAAAGGCGATCCAGAACCTCAGGTCTCCGGTAGGGAAGGTACACTTCTCACTTTCTATTCCACGAAAGTATAGGAGAAGTCTCCCTCCCCTACTAGAACCAATTTTAGGGCAGCCATCCTGGTATAATCCCTTAACCTTCACCCCTTGTTACTTACATTAGACCCTTGTCCAATGTAAATAGAATATAGTAAAGGCTCATCTCTTCGCCCTCTTCCACAGTCAACGAGCCCTCTTCCATCCTCGGAGGAGGAAAATTGTGAAGTGTCATTGTTGAATATTTCACATCCTCTTGTTTCTCACACCGATCATGACTCATGTGGGCCTAGAGATACGTGATGGTTACAACATGTGCACAAACAATCAACCAAGGAACTATGAGAACTTTGATTCCTGTTCAAATCAGGATACGTAGGAAGCTCTTTTAGAGCCCAAGCTCATTGGATATCCTCCTCAGGAATTCAACCCTAATTCCCCCAATTTGGGCATCCTCCTTAAGAAATAATCCCCAAATTCAATCCTCAAATCATTGAGGCATCCTTTTTTGGAATTAAGACCAAACTTCATAGAACTAAGTGGGATTTGATTCCCATACATATGGGATATGTAGGAAGCCTCTTTGAGGTTCAAACCCAACACTTCAAATCAACCATGTTCTCCTTGGTCCATATTCCCAATAGGTTCTGACCCTGCTTGGAAACTCATATCCTTTCCAAGTTCCTCGGGATTCTTCAACATAAGACCCACACTAAGTTTAAACTAATCACCTTCCGCTTAGAGTTCCTTATCACATGACCTTAAAAGGTATAATGTGTCCTACTAAGCGGCACTAAAATACGAGGGTTCTGATTCCTTTCACAAGGATACATAGGTAGATCATTTTATGAGCATGATCCCAAGATTAAAACAAACTTCCATCTCCATGGATGATAATAAATTCCAGATTGCCCCATTGAGTGGATTAAAAACTAGTATCATCATAATGATGATTAAAAGAATATCTAATCAGTATATTAGAGGATACCATCGATGGAAAACCTCGAATACATACAGATGTTTCCATTGATGAAGAAACTTGAATGCATACTGATGATTCTAAAATTTTACACATGTTAATAAGTGATTGAAAATTCCAAGGGATACTTATGATATACTTGGTGAATTAAGAAGTATTCATGAAAATATTTTAATTTTAAAAATAAATTCCCAGAGTAGACAATAATTCCCCCCCAAAAAGGGTGTGATGAGTCTGACCTCCCATCCTCTTGACCAATGAATGATCCTAAGTTTCATAAAGTTCAAAACTTAACGAACACCTAGATTTGGAAAGCAGGTCCTCTTTTGGATAAACAACTATTGTAAGTTTCTAGTTCCATGAATAAATCCAGTGGAAACCACCTAGAAATAGTTATTCTTAAATCGAGAACACAGGTTTCAAGGAACTACGAAACAAAAATGGTCAACCCGACGTGAATCCTTAACCAAGTTAATAATGTTACCCACATGTTAGGCCCCTATAAATTGATAAAGGAAGTCTATACAAATGAATTAATCACACATATATCCATATGAAAATATGTTTCTTTAATAAATTTTTTCATTGTTCTCAGTTTTCCATAGAACTCCCTTCAAATCAAAGAATGACTTTCTCCAAGACAACATCTGTGAACTTCCTGAATAGTGCTCAATGTGGATCTACATCCATGGGAAGTACGTTATCACCAACCCAGTATCTTCAACGCTGGGTCTCTAATTTTCTGGTGAAATAATATATCCAACACGGTACAATCCCAACTTTGGAGGCTGCTCGACCGGCCCTCGAGGTCAACAATAATCCTTGATCATCTGGCCAACAACGACCAATGATCAAGAAGAAAATGGTTCCAATCACCATCTCCAAACGTTTTGGATCTTTATCCTTGTAATGCAACAATCAATATCTTCCATACTACAGGGAGGTGGATCAAGAGGTCAATAAAGGCCTCAATTCAAGAATGCAGGAGTCCTTCCTGAGGACTCCCACCAGCAATCACTGCCAAAATCATGTGGCAGTGTATCCCCAACATGATGGGGGTGTTGCCTCTAGAAGTTTGGCCCATGCCTCTTAGACCTGGGCATGTAAGACGAACATCTAGGGACAACATCCGGTCAACAGGGAGCAGGTTCTCACCTCTACCTCTTCCGAAGAATTCCATTGACCAAAGTTGATGACAAACAACGAGTGGGCACATACACTCGTCCGTTCTAATTTTTCTACTCAGTAGGATATTCTGACATAAACCCACCAATCCCACCAGATAAGGCTGGTAGAGTATCGTGAACAGGAACATACACCTGCTCACAAGTTATCATCCAGACAGCAGGCTTGTTTGATTTCATTTAAAGAGGACCGCCAATCTAATATGGTGGCAACTGGTAAACAGGAACATACACCTGTTTACAATCACCAATTCTATAAGCAATCTCGTCTACCAGTATTGAAGGAAGTATGTCAACCATACTTGATGTAAAACTACCAGTAGGCACATACACCTTCCAATGTTCATCAAGATTTACAACAGTCTCATTTGGTAGCACCCAGAGAAGTCATTCATAATGCTCCGACAAAAAATTTGGGGCAGACCCAACTCTCTACCCCCATGCATGAGTATTGTCAATGTCTATTGAAAGGAAAATGAGGACAGGAGTAGGCACATACACCTACTCTAGATATAGAATGGATTTATATTCTCGTTATGGCTACTGAAGTCACCAAACATATCTTATCAATGGTGAAAGGGAAGACGCATATCCCTACCCATATTCTAGAAGAATGCTGGAATATTTTAACTACTTCGGCAGTATCAGGGGAACAGACATATAAATCTGTCCCCAAACATGGGATGACACATCAGTATGTCATCATGGAGTAGATATATACCTCTGTTCCAGTCTATGAGGTTCATGGGGTATTTCCCCCATATCATACGGACAACAGGATCAGGAACATACACCCTTTACAATTATAGTTAATCAGTCCATTCTGGTAACTATTTCAAGGAAAGTACATACATCTGCCCATTATAACCACTATTCCCGGCAGGTGGCCCCAACTAAGTATAAGAGAACATCCAAAAATAAATCTCACCAAATACCGTTGTAAAATCAAGAGTCAAGATGTGATTTAGCTCCTCTTAATGTTGGAGTTCTTGAAGCCCTCAAAAATTTATCTATTTCTACTCAAGATCCTACCCTCTCATTACCAAATTTTGGGAGAGGTAGTTTTAATTCTAAAGTTTTTCACCAGACACTTCATTATGAAGGCTTGATTCATGAAAATTTGGTCAATATAGAGTGTCTATATTTGGATGAGAGCCACGGCAACCCTTCGTGTGTCTAGAAGAACAAGGATAAAGAAGATTTATCCCTTATTGTAATCCATCGTGGTGATCCTCACCATGATGGCATTCACTGCGAAAGTCCTCCCTATAGTAGTATTTCTCATTTTCAAAACAATTCCATAATTGACAATGTAGCAACAAGAAATCCCTCCTATCTCGAGGAACTTGCAAACACAATTCCAGTCATGTCTGATTCCTTGTCATTGATGGGTGAAACACTTTATCAGTTAGAAGACATCTTAAGGGAACGATCATTCTTCGAACCTCCCTTGGGTCATTTATCTTCTAAGTCATATCATCCACTTTGGTTAGACCAAGTGGAGAAACCTCTAGTGAAAGATGATGAAGATGTGTTAAACATGAAGAAACAATTAGCTAAAGGAGAAATACCAGTCATGTTCTGGACTTCAGAAAATTCATAGTTTGATATTCTAGAATTGATGAAAACATATTGCTTCATGACATTCATCTCAACTTATATAAAACTCTTCGTCATTTTAAAAATAAAGTATTATTATATGATGAATATAAAAATCATATAAAGGTAATATAAGGGTTACAGTTCCAAATTGACTTGGAATCTCTTTCAGTTTCCCAACATCCAAGGGTTGAAAAGAAATAGATAACACTTTAGCACGCATGTCTCAATGCTGTGAAGAGGCTACGCTAATTAATTTCGATTCCCCATCTAATTTTTTCATCAGAGGATGGGGTGCATATAGAGCATTGAATTTCACTGCACTGAAAAATCAGAAAAGTCCCCCAAAAGTGGTATCATACAATGTTATTCCCCATGGCTGGCCACAGTCAATAGGTTCTGTATGTAATCAAATGTACGCTCAAGAAAAGGCCTCAACCAGTTCTCATCAGAATTAGGCCCAAAGAAAAGAAGTTGTTGAGCTACTTCTACATCAAGCCTCTGAGAATCTTGATCAAGCGTCCCGTTTAGACAATGTTAGGCGTTAGGGGATGAAAATGTCTGAAATAGCACAACTATCTTCTAAAACATGTGATTTAATTAATTGTCAAATGATGCACCCAACTAATGTCCGAACCAAAATCTGCAAAATCAGAAGAGCAGTTGCACGAATTTCAACTGTAACAGTTCAAGAATCACCCCATCTTTCTAGGCTGGGGGTCATTTAATGAATCCTTAAAATTCATTAAACAATGTTTAAATATTTGAAGAAGAAGAATAGGATCAACCGCAGCCTTCAAGGCTGGGGGATTTTTCGTATCTACAATCCCCTCCACAACAGAAGTCAGTTTTCTCCCGATTAGGGAAGAAGACACAAGTAAAGAATATAACTGGACTATCCAATGATTCCCTTCATGTTATTGTCTGCCAAAAAATTCCAGGGAATTCTTCATATAGAAGAATTGAGTTTCGTGAAAGACAAAAAGGGAGACGATCTACCAGAAACACTGACAGAATGTCATCAATGTGTTATGCATTAGTGAATGTTTCAATACCATTGCAGAAGATCCTCTAGAAAATAAGTCCAGTTCAGGGGAATCAGAAGATGAATTTCTTGTCCACAATATAGTACACACCGAGGAAAATGAAGAAGGTGTGTGTACCCAAAATTAGAGGCTTACCCGGAATCTAGGTATGCCTTCAAATAACCAACTCCCCCTATCTGAAAGGCATCTAACAAGGGGAATGGAAAAAATTAAGATTGCACATCACTTTTTCAATGGAGGGGGTCAATATATTTCACTTGAATAGAGAGTTTCACAGCAATAAGAGGAAATGAAGGAGTTGAAAAGACTCAATACAAAGTTTCTTTGAAACAACATTTCTTCTAGACAAACTTCCCAGACAAATCCTCAACTTGCAAATCCTGTAGGAGCTCCTCAGTAGAGGGGATTTGTAGTAACTACATATGTGTATAATGAATTCCCTCCTTTGGGTACACAATCAAGATAGGATCATATACATCCTGATAGACCTGTTTCTGTGGGTTATCCAAGATAGATATCAGCACCACCATCAATGGTCTTACTGGTCATCGCACCATCTCAAGTTCTAGTTGCAATACCTACATAGAATCCAGCTCATTTGGATATTCCCCAAATACTTATGAATACAATTGAGGCATTAAAAACTCGGTTGGAACTATGGAGGAATGACGTGCACCAGTTTAACTGGAAAAGAGATCTTACCCTGAATGGGTGGATGCAATTCCTCCCCCACCAAATTTTGTGAATACCACATTCCCAATTTTTAATGGTTCGGGAGATCCGGAACAACATTTAACATATAATTTTTCTCGTTGTGATCCTATTATGGGAACTTCTCAACAATAAGAGGCAGTTAAGCTTAGGTTTTTTGTGCAGTCATTACAAGGACCAGCTTTTGTCTAGTATACAAATTTGCAATCTTGATCAATTACTAGGTGGGAAGATCTCTGTTAGAAATTAATTCTTCAATTTAGCTCAACATTACCAAAGAAGACATTTTTTTATCTTACCAATTGTAAAAAAAGGGAAAATGAAAGAGTTTTAGATTTCATTGCTCACTGGAAGGGATTTACATATTCCTTAAGTTTAGCACTCTCTCAAGAAGAGTTTTTGACAATTTGTGTGGAAAATCTGCATGATGAATTGCACACACCATTGATCCATATGAAATACACAAGAGGGTTTCAAGACCTTACTTCAATCGCTCAGCATATAAAAGACTCTATTATAGAAACTAAGGCTAAAACTCGTGTAATTATATCAGTTCTATGAAGGAGAATAGGAAAGGCATAAGCTTCTACAGTTACACTCAAATAGGCACTTATACTTGCTTCTACTTCAAGACCTTCATCATTCCGAAGGGCTCCACTTCCTGAGCATCAACAGCAATGACCACCTCATCAAGATGATCAAAGAGATCAAAGGAGGAAATAGTTTGAGGAATTGAAGAATAAAATATATTCTTTCAGGAATGAGAAAGTTTTTGGCTACTTAATCTCAGCCTTAAAAAACAATTTGGTTTAGTTTCCAAGGTCGAAGAAGCTAAATAAATATGGAGATGAAGATAGTCCAAATTATTTTTCCTTTCATCACGTGTTGGGACACCCCATTCAGGAGTGCTTTGTTTTCAAAGACCTTCAGCAAAATATGGAAGACTCTGGATAAGTGAAATTGAAAAGTTCATCAGCTCAAGTAGAATGTGTTACTACCCCAATCCAGAGGAAGAGGGAAATTGGCAAGAGGATAAAAGTAAAAATGTGCAAAAAATATGATGATTGGATGATTAGGAAAAAGATCAACCGGACTCATGCTATTTTCGAACACAGTTGAAACAACCAATTGTGTCTTCTACCACTCCTACCACAGTAAAACCATCTTTGTCAAAAGGTTGTTCTTCAAAGAAACAAAGTGGTCATAAAGATAAAGAGCAGTCAGGAAAAAAAAGACGATCTCACATCAAGGCCATTATTGTCCTTAACCCTGGAAAATTTTATGCCATCTGTTTCAAAATTACAGGCACCGCCCCGCCAAATGGTACAACCAGAAGTAACCTGTTAGGTAGAATCCTCATCAGACAAAGAATTGATCTTTGGTTTCGTTAATGTTATCCATTTAACAGATCTGTATGCCAATGGTGATTCTAATTGTATTGAGCTATAATTCCTTGTGCCTAATTGGGGAACTAGAGGAATAGTCCAAGGTCGAGGATACGAGGGAAGATGTGGGAATTTCAGAAACCATAATTTTAACTCTACCTCTACTCAAAGCATATATGCGGCAGAAACTCATGGAAGATCCCATTTGTGAGATCAACAAGAACAGGGAGTTTTTCCATGAAAAATAAGTCTAGTTCTGGCACAATTATTCTGGAGGACCGATTAGAAGCTACACCATCTTCTTCTTAGTAGATGAATAGACTTGGTCAGTCTAATTTACCAAAGTCAGTGGTATTTCCTAATTCTGTTTCAACACAGAATACATCTATAACAGATGCATCAACTTCCAAAGCACCTACAAAACCACATCTCCATGCTGGGAAATGCAGACCTTTGGACCAAAAGTATGATGTCTTGAAACAATTGTCCCATGTAACAGCCAAGTTATCAATTTTCTATGCTTTGAATCTATAAAAAATCATCAAAAATAACTCATTGAGGCCTTGTTAAGTCCTCAAGAATTTGAAACTGAAGTTTCTAATGCTGAGTTTTACCATATAGAGAATGATTATGCAGAATTTCATGCAGTCATATCTTTTACAGATGAAGATGAAGACTATGTGGTACATGGACACATCAGACCATTGCATCTATCTGGAAAGGTCAATGACATGGATATCCGAAGAGCCTTTATTGATAATGACTCCGGGGTCAACCTCATTCCCGTTCATACACTTCATCGATCGAGCCTAACTAAATCTGACTTATCTTTATTGAGTTTAATGTTGCAAGGATATGACAAGAATGAACAATAACCTCTGGTAGAAATTACACTTAGAACTCAGTGTGAAGATCTTGTGTCTAATTAATATTTCATGGTTGTTCGTCAACACACAACCTTCAGTATTATTCTTGGAAGGCCTTGGCTACATCAACATGTAGCCATACCTTCATCATACCACCAATGTCTGAATTACTGTTTCAATGGTCAAATCGGAACATTTTATGGTAAAAAGGCTCCATTCAAAACATGTGAATCTCAATACATTGAGGCAGAGTTTCATCACACACAAAAACAAAGTCCATGAACAAGGAGATAACCAGAGTTAATGCTCCAAATGGAATGGAAAAGATCCCAGAAAATTCATTCATGCATTTTAGTACAGATTATTTGTTACCCATTAATCAAGTTGAAATGGTAAAACCAAATCCATTCACTCATCCAATAATTCCCATAATGTCAATTGTGGCAATTGATCCTGATAACATGGGAGAAATTATTGATACACCAAGAAATTATGGAAGCTTGAATGGAGATGTTTTTATTTCATCTGTTGAACTACAATAAGAATTTACTTATTCAATCAGTATAAAATAAATTGTAGCAATATTATAGGGAGACAAATATGTTGATTCTCAATCCATCAATCCCTCTTTACCACAGGAAGACCCTTCGTCATTTGTAGGGTCATATATGGTGCCTTCTTCTTCGAGATGTTCAAATACTGACTCCTCTCCTAACTTTGAGATTTTTTCCTTGTGATCTACCATGAAAATGGAAACAGAAGAGGTAACACATAATGAAGAAGAAGAGGAAAATCTCGAGGATGCTCCTCCAGCATTTGAAGAAGGAGTTTCTACCATCATGGAAGAACTTATAGAAATAAATCTGGGTACAGGAGAAGATCCACACCCCACCTTAATTAGTGCGGCCATGACCTCTGAGGAGTAGGAGGTGTATACTTCCTTTCTAAAGAAAAATTGAGATATATTTTCTTGAAATTATATGTAAATGCCATGTCTTAATCCTGATGTATCCACCCATCATTTGTTTTTTCCATAATAACATCATGGGTTCAAGAAAGCAGCAAGCAGAACACACCCAACTCATGACTATAAAATTGAAGATGAAGTTGATAAGATTATAAAGGCTAACTTTTCAGGCAAGTTCAGTATCCCAAATGGTTGGCCAATATTTTCCCAGTGAAAAATAATAATGGGAAAATTAGAGTCTGTATTGATTTCAGAGATCTTAACTGGAATTGTCCTAAAGATTATTTTCCAATCCTGATTACAGAACTGCTAATTGATGCAATGGCTAGCTATGAAGATCTTTCCTTCATGGATGGATATTCTGGGTATAATCAAATTAGAATGGCCCTGGAGGATGAGGAATCTATAGCCTTTAGAAATCCTCAAGGTGTGATTTTAAATAGGGTAATTTCCTTTGGCTTAAAGAATGCAGGCGCGACATACCAACGTGCCATGCACCATATCTTCAAACCCTTCTTAGGGAAATTTGTTGAATGTTATGTGGATGATTTGGTAGTCAAATCCAAACAATGTTCCAATAACTTGGCTGATTTTGAAACCATATTTCGCAAACTTCAACAACATAATTTAAATATAAACCCCTTAAAATGTGCTTTCGGAGTAACCTCAGGAAAATTAATTGGCTTAGTTGTACGCCATCATGGTATCAAAGTTGATCATATGAAAACAAAATAAATCCTTGTTATGTCACCTCCTCGAAATTTGAACGAATTGAGAGGACTTCAAGGGAACTTGGCCTATATTCGGTGCTTTATCACCAATTTGGCAGGAAAATGTTTACCTTTCACCAAATTAATGAAGAAAGGAGTCACTTATCAATGGAATGAGGATTGGAAAGAATCATTTGATATACTCAAGAAATATCTCTTAAGTCCACCAGTATTGATTCCACCTATTGAAGGAAGACCACTCATTCTCTACGTGACAGCTTTAGAGCAATCACTAGGTGCCTTCCTTGCCTAAAATAATGATGCTAGAAATGAAAATAGCCTTTATTATCTCAGATTCACTATGCTTGATGTGGAAACTCAGTATTCAAGTATTGAGAAGTGATGCCTAGCATTAATCTTTGTTGTTTAAAAATTGATATATTACTTGCAACATCATGAGGTCCAATTGGTATCTCGTAATAACCTTCTCAAATTTATCCTCAGACGTCCTATGCTTACAAGACGTCTAGAATGGTGGGCGGTTATTTTGCAATAGTTTGATATCCAATTTGTGCCTCAAAAGGCAATAAAAGGCCAAGCTCTGGTTGATTTCCTTGCTGAGCACCCATCTGCGAAAGACACATTGTTTAATACTGAACTTCTTGATGAATAGGTCTTCTCCATTCAAAATAATTCCCAAACATGGGAAATGTATTTTGATGGTGCTTCTAGAAGTCCAACAGGGAAGAGACTGGAAAATCATAAACTCACCAAGGTTGGATTAGGAATAGTCCTTATTTCCCTAGAAAAGGAAGTATTTCCATATTCTTTCCTATTATCAGAAGGTGGTACCAATAATGAAGAAGAATATCAAGCTCTCATCGTAGGTTTGGAATTGGCCCTTCAGGTGCAAATGGATCATTTAAAGGTAAAAGGTGATTCAGAATTAGTAATCAAACAAATCAATGGAGAATATTCTATTAGAAAAGAAGAGTTAATACCTTTGTGTGATTTTGTCAGAGAGTTAGTGGCTTAATTTACCTCAAATCCAACATTATCCTATGTCCTACGATCACAAAATGCCCAAATAGATGCACTGGATAATGCAGCTACAGCCTTGACAGATCCCAATCGGGATGCGACAGTTATCATTATAACCCATCACCGTGTGCTCTTACCTTTTGTTCAAACCAGAATGGAGGAAATTAATGAAATTTTCCCTATTTTTTAACCATATGGTCATACCATGGGATGGAGAAAATCCATCATGGAATATCTTCAAAATGGGTTACTTCCATGAAATAGGGCTGAGAAGGAGCAGATCTGGCGACGAGCGGCTAATTTTACTCTTTATGATAGTACATACCACCAAAATATCCTTTACAAGTGAGGATTTGATGAAATTATCTTTAGATGTATTAATGGAGAAGAGACCACAGCTTTCATGAAAGAAGTTCATTTAGGAGCTTGTGGTGCCCACCAATCTGGGCATAGACTCTATGATCAGATCCAAAGGATTGGATACTTTTGGCCTTTAATAATACATGATTTTACAAACTTCACTAAAAAATTTCATCTCTTTCAAGTGCATTCCAACTTCATTCATCAACCCCCAGAGTTTCTATATACAGCTAAATACTCCTGCCATTTTCCACATGGGGAATGGATGTAGTAGGGCCTTATCCTCCAGCTACGGCTAAACAGTTCAAGTATATTCTCCCTACTACTGATTTCTTCTCTATGTGGGTTTAGGCAATACCTCTCAAGGAAGTAGGATCCAAAAGAATCATTAGTTTTGTCAAAACTAATATCATCACCATATTTGGTGTCCCTCGTACTATTTTGACGGAAAATGGTACCAATTTTTGTTTTGCTAAAGTAAAAAAGTTATATCAGGAATATAATATCAAATCCAACCATTAATCTCACTATCATACAACGACCAATGGACAGATAAAGGCCTTCAAAAAACCCTATCAAATATACTCCAGAAGATGGTGGATAAAGATAAGAAATCATGGACTGATAAACTTTTGAATGATTTATCATCTTATCGGACAACTACCTGTACTGCTACCCAAGAAACTCCTTATTTATTGGTATATGGAACTGAAGCGGTTTTGCTGATTGAAATACAATTTCCTTCACTTAAAGTTGCAATTTGTGATCAGTTTTCTAGAGACGAAAGGTCTCAGAAATGGTTTAATGAGTTGGAATTATTAGATGATAAAATATTACATACTTTTCATGATCTAGAAGTCTATTATAATAGAATAGTGCGAGATTTTAATAAGAAAGTTCTCCTTCGTTCATTCCTCCAAGGAGAATGGGTATTGGTCCTTAGGGATCCAATGATACCAAGAAGGAAACCTCAAAAACTTGAACCAAAATGGGAATGACCTTATTCCATACATAAGGTCTTTTCAAATGGAACCTATACTTTAATCTCAATGGATGGAGATCTCATTACATCTCTAGCCAATGTGATTTTTTTGAAGAAATAATTTGTGTAATTATACCCATTAGTCCTCACTGTAAGACTTTAAACTACGCATTACAATTTCTTTGATGCAAGACTTAAAACTACACATCATCCAATTTCCTTGTTACAAGACATTAAACTGCATAACAACCATAAATTTCCATGTTTCATGATGTTAAAGTGTGTAGTATCTTCGTCCTTGTTGCATGACATTAAACTAAATGACATTATATGTACAACTAATGTTTTCTCTATTTAATGCTAGAAGCTTACATAAGAAAATGTCATTGATGTCATCACTTCTTATTAGTAGTACATGAGTCCCTCTCTTTACTATGTCAGAGTCAGATCTGCATAGAGACCAAGTTTCAAGAACTACGTATGGCTTGATTCTCATTTTCAATGAGATACGTAGAGACGCCTGAATCTCCAATTCTAGGCCCAGCCACAATCACCAAATTTTCTTATTTTATTTTCTCCTCTTGTATATGAATCAGATCTATATAGAGTGTTTCCTTAAGATATATGATTTGGTCCTTATACCATTTTATGTCTTAAGATTTATTGTTCTCTTAGAACGTATCAAAATCCCCCATTACTCATGTCAAACTTAGTGTGAGGAATGATTGTTTAAATAACTATATATGGATTGATTCTCATCTATTTTGTGATACGTAGGGATGTCTAGATCTCCAATCTTAGGCCCAGCCAAAAAACCCTTTATTTATTATATATAAAATTAAATCTGCATAGGGAATGTTTTAAAAACTATTTATGACTTGATTCTTTCCCTAGAAAGACATATAGTGACACTTGGGTTTTATCCCTTAATCCAGTTACAGTATATATTTCCTTTCATATCAATTCATTTTCATCCTTAACACATGACGTTACACTGAATGAAAATCTAATACCCCTATTCTTCATTTGCATCACCTTTTCATTATAAAAGAAACTCTTACTGCTCTTTGTTTCTCACACCAAGCATAGCTCACGTGGGATTAAAAATTGAGTAAATGGCTTCTTTATATAAGGTGTTTTAATTTCTTATGGGGTTAATAATTTCCTTAATTCATGACTTAAAACTATATAGTATAATGTATTTACTGCATGACTTAAAACTGCATAGTATAATATCCTCACTACATGACTTAAAACTACACATCACGATATTCATTCAAAGGAAAAAAAGAAAGTATCCATTTTACATATGAGTCAGATCTATGTAAAAGACATAAAACTCATAAACAATATTGATTCAAACTCCTCTCATGTGCGTTAAAAAAATACCCCCTTCCACATTTCACACTCTTAATCTTGAATATTTCCAGATTCTCATAATCTTCCTTAAGGTTTCTGGTGACAAAGTTGTTAATATTTAAAGATCTCTTTTTCCTGACTATGTAGCACGTGACCTTAGGTGGCCTTGCATAAGTTTCCTACATAATAGGAATGTCATCCAAAAGATTTCATTATTTGGCTATGCATTATGTGCCCCAATTGTCTCTATATAATATAGCCCCCATAACGGGTTGTTCAAATAATGGTAATTTCATTCTTGGTTATAGTATCTTTGACCCCTTCAAACTTTGATGACAATATATAATAATCTGTATTTTAAAACAGTAATTCAATTATACTTGTCCCATTATCTTCATCACAATATGAAAATATTCAAGACCATGGTTTACACATTTCCTTCACCATGTGTTTGATGCACTAGGTAATAACCTTGAAATCACTTAGCCACATATCATATATTGTTTCCATTTCTGGTCCTAGTTGTATGACCTAAAACTACGGACACCATATCTTTTACGTTTGGGTCATATCTTCGTAAAAGTCTTATTCTTCCAATTCATTGGACACTCTTGGTTGGAAATACCCTTTCCATATTCAGGTACCTTTCTCCATAATCCAAACTCTATGCTTCGGAAAATCTGAATCTCCATAAACATTCTTCAACTTTTAGGAATAGAACATCAAACTTCTGAGAGCTCTTTTTCCTGACTATGTAGCATGTGCCCTTAGGCGGCCTTGCATAAGTTGCCTACATAATAGGTCTATCAGTCAAAAGATACCACTATTTGGCTATACAGCATATGCCTCAGTTTTCCCTGCATAATACAACCCCCATAACGGGTTTGTCAAGTAATGGTAACTTTGTTCCAATAAGAGACTTCCTCTAATGCTACTATCCCTTTTCCCATACCATTCATCGGTTTCTGAAATTCTCAAATCACATTTACAATTTTCCCTTTCATACCTAAATATGATAGTATATTTATAAAAAAAAATTATCAAGAAATTGGGAGATTTTCATACTTTTGGTCAGAGCTAAATACCTTAAATTAAATCCACACAATGTCCTCACTACATGCCTTAAAACTACATAGTACCAATGTTCTCACTGCATGACTTAAAAATGCACAGTACCAATGTCCTCACTACATGACTTAAAACAGAACAGTACCAATTTCCTCACTACATGACTTAAAATTGTATAGTATGATATCAGAAATTTCCTTTTTTGATAATTTGTTAACCATTAATCATACACTAAATTTGTATAAAAATGGTTTTCCTATTCATGACTTATGTTGGTCTAAAATAACCCTTTTTCATTCTTAAAATTCATTTCCTTGGAAAAACCACCTACTGTGGTCTTAAGTCACCCAAATCTTATTTCCCACAATCTATCAGCAGAAAATGTTAAATTCCTAAAGAACTCTTTTTCTTGACTATGCAGCACGTGCCCTTAGGTGGCCTTACATAAGTTGCCTACATAACAGGACTGTCAGTCAAAAGATACCACTATTTGGCTATGTAGCATATGCCCCTGTTGACCATGTATAACACGGCCCCCATAATGGGTTGTTTAAATAATTTTAATGTAATTCCTAGAAAAGACACCCCTTATGTTGATACAGGTTTTATATTTTGTGACCATATAAAAACATCATGACTTAAGATTCTCCTTAAAAATGTTTAAAGAATATTAAAGCAATTCTTAGCCACAGGGTTTTGTTTGGGATCTAATTTTAAAATTTATGGTCAAAGCTATTTTCAACCATAAATATTAGCCCTTTATAGTCCAACATGCATGACTCTAAACTTCTAACAACAAAAGACTCCATACTCATTAGATTTAGAACCTGCAAAGGGAACTCTAAAAAAAAGTTGAGTCCTAGCTCACAAAAATATACATTTTTTTATGATTTAGGTAATATTGAGAAATAAAAAAAGGAGGTCAAAAGATACAAAATTTGTGGGGTTATCCATATAACACTAGAAATAGACAAATTATGCTTATTAGGTCCCTTGGATTAATAGGAAAAAAATTTAGTGCTTCATTATTATTATAATAATGATTGTTTAACGTAAAGGAATAATTATCATCATTTACTTTTCATATTTCAATCATGAAAAGAAAGGAATGAAGATTTTTATGATTTAAAACAAAATTTCTTTCATTCATATGAAAATAGAGGGTCATCCACAAAATGGAGTCTCTCTATCATGTTTCAGAATAAACTCTCAACATGAATTTTCATTTTTTGTACCCCTTAATAAGATCTATCAGCTGCCTATTGAAGTTTTGATAGTAGAGCAACTCCGGCCTCCTCTGCCTGACAAAGTTCTTCCTTAGTAGTTGAAATGGAATTTATCCCATCTAATTGGGTTTCTCCTAATTTCTGATTCAATTGATCAAGATTGTTATGAATAATTGAAGATATAACAACTCCTTCATGGATTCTTTGATTTGTTGGATAATCTTGAGTGATTTATTATTATGATTTGCCTCCGCCTCAATTACAACAGCTTGAAAGTTCTCAATATTGATGCATCATTTAGCCTCTTCAAAATCTTGTCGCAACTTATGCTCCTCCTCCCGTCGGAGAATATTCTCTTTCATGGCATCATAGACTGGCCGATAATTAAATACTCCAAATCCCAATACACAGAATAATGCTGGGAGTTTTGAAAAATGGGATGACAATTCATCTAAATAATTTATAGCAATCATGCTCCAGATATGCTTCCATGTCTTCTTGCGTGTCATACCAAGAACATATTGAATCTCTAAGTCTGAATCTGAGTCACTACCATGAGGTAAAATGTACTCTAGAAACAGGTCTCTTAAAGAGCTGCCTTGTTCCACTTCTCTTGGGATAGTAGAAGCTTCACCTTCTAATCTAGGAGCTGATAACCCTAAATGATAAATCAAGATCATTATTAGTTTCAAATAGAGAAAGAAAATATGATTCAGACAGCTGATTATATTTACCCAATAACAAGTCAGCTACTTGATTAGATTCATCCCCTATATTATCAGCTCCAGTATTATGATTAGGTGTTTCTTGAGAAGGGGAATTTCCTTGAATTTTCTCAGTTATGAAATTTGAAGGCTCTATAACATCTCTTGATGAAGGATCCTCTGTAGGTATTTTCTAGCCCCAGCAGAAGGATAAAGTGGAACACCCTATTCCTGAAGATCCTTTGCAAAATTTTCTGCTGATAAAGTTTCATAAGGTGAGTTTTGATGTAAAGAATCAAGTTGAAGAATAAATTATGTATGGAAAATGCAATAATAGGGACTTATGTCCTTCTAATTCCTCATGAAAATTCCCAAACTCCTTGATGGAACCTGGAATATCAACAATCGGATTAAGGGCGTCCATCTTTTCAATGTATACGGCCTGAAATGTTATAGCATCCTCACCATTTAAGGTGTCCAAAAAATGTTGGTTGATGCCCAAATTGGCTCCACTAACATTTTTTTCTGTTGAATCTTCAATTGGTATACCAGCATCAGATCTTTCCTGGTTTTGGTTAACATCAACATTGGTTTTAGATTACCCTAGATCTTCATTTCTTTCATCTGAAGAAATAGAAATATCAGTGTTGATTATTTTCAGGATCCTTTGACAAAAGTAATTGGGGAATGTATTTAATCTTACCATGGATTTCCTCTCTCTCAATAGATCCAAGAGAAATTATAGCTGAATCTTTTGACGATTTATCTACTAAAATGGAAGAATTGTTAGTATGAACCAGGGTTTCCCCTGGGTCTTCTTTTTCTGGTCTTGAAGCATTAGATCTTAATCTCTTGAGAGAGGAGAGAGACATAGATCCTACAAGAGGATAAAACATGGTTACTAGAATATATTTATCAAGTTGTATGCTCTAAGAATCGTATGAACACTTACTCCTTCAGTGAACACTTCGAATGAATCTCATTACTCTCTTTAATTTTTGTTCAAAAGCATGGGGAGAGATTGAAACACTCCTCTTAGCAGGTAAAACTTGAGGTAATGGTTGAGGATTATCTGTTGCCATTACCCCAGTCATGATTCTTACTCCTAGATAAATTTCTGGAAACCTGGGAGGATCATTTGTTTCATTGATAGGAGAGCCTGTAGGATCATACTTGGGTGATTCGAGAATTGGTCCAGATATTCCTTCTCTGCATTCAAGCTACATAAATATATTTTCATCAAGATTAAAGATAATAAATGATAAATCATATTTGAGACAAAAGAAAAAGGGAAATAAATTCTCATTATTAACATAAATATCCCACTCCTCCTCAGAGTCGATAATTACCCCTTCGTGGACTCCTAAGTCCAGAATATGAGATACTCATTTAGAGGCTAGGATTTTTTCATCGGTTGGATATATAAAAACCACTATCTCTGCAATATACTTCTTTAATTCAGCCAAGTTATTGTTCGGATTGCAATCATAAGGTGCCTTGATGTCACCAATATCTGGTATTAGAATGCCATGATGGAGGAATTCACATGCGTCCCTAAGATCACGGGTTATAATTTCCCAATGATGAATGGTTGAAGGTTGCACATAATTCAATTCTGGTATGGTTGACTATCGAAGGGAAGCTTCACCTTCTGATTGGAAAATTTCTTCAGACCTCCTTTCTTCAGAAAGCTCAACAGATGGATTAGGGACCATTGTTTGATGGTGACGACTGGACCACTTTGGAATTGAAGGTATTGCTTCTCTAGCCTTCGTCTTCCTAGTGTAATTCCTACGAAGACATTTTGAGGTCTCTAAAACCTCTGACACTTCAATATCATCTTTGGCCTTGTATTTCTTGCTACGATTTCCACATGAAATAGTCGGTGTAGCTGCCACTCGATATATTCCTTTTGTCAGAGCCCCTTGGGGATATGAAGAAACCCAAAATTTGGCATACCCAGCTTCCAATATAATTGATGCATCTGGTGGAGGTAATGTAATTGACAATTTTTATACCTCTAAAGCTATTAGAATCCATAATTTTCACACTAACATTGGGTGCTTCTCATGTATGACATATGTGGGTGGAAAAGTGCTTGATTTTTGAAGACATCTGAACTGAAGAGCAAACCTATAGGAAACATAATCCTTTTATATAATTTAACCATCAATCCTAGTTGATAATATGCCATACCTGAATTCCATCATATAAGATCTCATCTCATAATTATTTTCTTTACCATCATCAATAAATGTTCCAATTGGTGGGTCACCAAAAGTAAAGAAACTGACTTCCCCTGAGACATTCAATGCCTTCAGCACCACGTCGGGTCTTAAGACCAGGGGCTGAATACCAGAAATTTTCTGTACAAATAGAGTGAATCGGCCATTGGGAACTCTAACTAAATTCATCACAGAGTATGAAGAAAAGTGTGATGCAATCCAGCCCCACAACACTTGGAATGGACCTAAAATCCTAAATGGATCCTTTCCATTGTATTAATGTAGCAGGAGATGGTAAATTCATTCTAATACAAGGGTTTTTGGCCCAATATACTTCCAATCTACCAATTTAGCTGCAATTACAAAAGTCCCTGATCTTACACCACATTAGGATTCATGGACTGGAAGCAAATAAACACTTAGCCACATAGCAAGGAATGCTGCTAAGCATAATTTTTAATTTATTTGGTTTTACTTTATATCCCCATTGCTTGTAATCACCTATTTTCAGTGTAGAACAATATGTTTTTGAACTACCTCAGTTATCTATAGAAGGACAAATAGTAGGACGTCCACAGGTTGGACCTTTCTCTGTTGTTGGTTCTAATAAGGCTTCCATACACACTCTAGCATGGATATCTTTCTTATCCTTGGGTAAATTCTTTTCTATATTAAGTAATTCATGGGCCAATGGTGGTGTTCTGGTAACATCACTCCATGTTGTAGCAGGTGGGATGAATTCATCACACATTTCCCCAAGAATGGGAATTCCATCTATTTGGTAAATGTCCCAGAGACTGATACCAACTTCACCATGCATCAAATGAAATGAATTCATTTGTAGACTCCATAGGCTCAGTAATTCAAGAATGAATTCTTTTTTGTAAACATATGTTTTCCCCATCCAGACAGCTTCGTAAATATGAATGTCTGATAACTCTTTTCTGAATTCCGCACAAGTCGAACATACCCAGAATGTCTGCATCCACTCGGGTTTTACACCCCCTCTAAAACGAAGGTCCCAATCTCCTTTTCAACCATTATATTGATCTATTTGAGAAGCCTGAAAAGTGGAATCATAAAAATGTGGTCTTCGATCTACAACATGATCTTTTATATTGGGAGTGCAGCCACTTTGATGAAGGATGCAACTAATAGGTATCGTGCCTTCTTGTATCAGAACCCCCTTGCACTAATATTCATACAATAATAGTTTGAATACTGAAGAAACCAATTCTTTTAAAATTACTTCTTAATAGATGGACCATGGGCGTCTTACAAAATCCCATGCTCGTATAGGGGTAAGTAAGGACTTTGTGGATAGTCATGCTGGTATGGAATTAGACCCTTCCATAGCCCAGGAAGAGTACTCTCAACAATGTAATAATTGTATGGCCCGATGATCTTCATCATTTCATTTTGGTGAGCCTTGGATTATTTAGTATGGGTCATCAAATGAGTCATTCTTTCCTGCTAAAAGAATTACCAAACATCCAGGTCAGATTTTAAAGAAGAAAGTGAAAATTTTGGCAAATGACACTATTCGAGTAGGTCCTTGAACAAGGTCCTTCGACAAGGTCCTTCGATGAGGTAAGTCACATAGGCCCTTCGATAAGGATCCTAGAACAAATCCATCGTTGAAGTCCTTTTTTCATAGCTCTATCATGTAAATAATTTTACCTTGAAGAAATTTCAAGAGAATTACATGAGAGCACAATGCGATGAAGCTAGGAGAACAAGCTATGCAACGAGAGCTCTAAATTTTGGAGAAAGCACAGGTGAAGAAAAATCGCGAAAGGTTGAGACATATTTATAGGCAAAAAAAGACCTACATGTCATGACTACGTGCCGTACTTGCACGAAATACCTACACAAAGTACTTGCGTGACAAAACTGGGATATTCAGTAATCTATCCTTATCTTTTTCCTAGACTTTCACTTCAGGACTTAACCTTCTTTGTATATTTTAGATCCAATCCGGAGGGGGTGATTTTGTGGAAACTACTTGATAAAGTAACCAAAAAGATAGACAACCTTTAGATATTTCAAATCCCAAAGAAAGATTCAAAGATTACAAAGGAAAATCAATAATACTCCCAATGCGCTTCGCGATAATGTGGCTTCATTAAGCTACGCGGCCGAGCTATGTGGCCGAGCTACGCGGACGAGCGACGCAACCGCCCTACGCGGTGGACCTCCATGCCATAAGATGTTTTATGTCCCTACACGGAGCACCTTCAAGGTGGAGATGTACGAAGTACCTGCGCGGGCAACATCTCTTCGACCAGGCCCATCCGTGACTATAAATAGAGCCCTTGGGCTCCCCATTTTCAGACTGAAAAAAAAGTGAAAGACACTCTGAAGCTCCCATTGCATAGCTCTTTCACCTAGATCTCTCAAATTGTCTCAGGTAGCTCTCCAAACCACGGGATAAGAGATAATTTAATGGGATAGGCATGTTTTTAAGTTCTTCACATTCCTCAGTCATCATCCATATCTATGAATTATATCTACGTGCCATACTTACGCAGTATACCTCCACGGTAGACTTGCGCGCCATACCTACGCAATATAGCAGCACGGGGTACCTACGCTTCATACTTGCATGAGGGACCTATGTAGCCATCTCAAGTTCCTTTTTTTAATCCATTTATGGTAGGGTATCTCCTTATTTGGTTCCCTTATCTGAAAGGGACTAAATTAAAGCCTCCACCAAAAACTCCTGAATTATCAAACCTTTGGGAATGGCACATTAGTGTGTATCCTATTTGGGTTTGTATTTTTGCAGTCATAGGTTTCCCACATTCGTGTCACAATGGGGTTAAGATTCATGGGATGTTTTTGGGTTTGTATATCTGCAGTCACATGGACCTTTTGCCCAGGAACAGTGTTGGGAAGTTCCTATTTTGGAGGAGGGTTGGTTACCGGCCTCTCCCTTCTCAAAAAGGCGACCTAGAACCTCAGGTCTCAAGTAGGGAAGGTACACTTCACACTTGCTATTCGGTGCAAGTATAGGAGAAGTCTCCCTTCCATACCAGAACAAATTTTAGGGCATCCATTCTGCTATAAGCCCCTCACCTTTACCCCTTCTTCCTTACATTGGACCCTTTTACAATGTAAATAGAACAGAGTAAAGGCTCGTTGCCTCTCCCTCTTCCACGGTTTACGTGCCCTCTTCCATCAGTGGAGGAGGAAAATTTTGAAGAGTCATTCTTGAATCTTTCACATCCTCTTGTTTCTCACACCGAGCATGACTCATGTGGGCCTAGATATATGTGATGGTTACAACATGTGCACAAACACTCAACCAAGGAACTATGAGAACTCTGATTCCTCTTTAAATTAGGATACGTAGGAAGCTCTTTCAGATCCCGAGCTCATTGGATATCCTCCTTAGAAATCCAACCCTAATTCCCCCAATTTGGGAATCATCCTTATGAAATAATCCCCAAATTCAATCCTCAAATCATTAAGGCATCCTTTTTAGGAAGTATGACCAAACTTCATCGAACTACCTGTGCTTTTATTCCCATCCATATGGGATATATAGGAAGCCTCTTTAGGGTTCAAACCCAACACTTCAAATCAAACCTGTTCTACTTGGGCCATATTCCCAATAGGCTCTAACCCTACTTGGAAACTCATATCGTTTCCAAGATCCTCAGGCTGCTTCAGCATAAGTCCCACACTAAGTTTCAATTAATCACCTTTCTCTTAGAGTTCCTTATCACATGACCTTAAAAGGTATGATGGGTCCTACTAAGAGGCACCGAACTATGAGGGTTCTGATTCCTTTCACAAGGATACGTAGGTAGCTCATTTTATGAGCATGATCCCGAGATTAAAATAAACTTTCCTCTCCCTGGATGATAATAAATTCCAGAGTGCCCCACTAAGTGGATTAAGAACCGGTATCATCATAATTATGATTAAAATAATCTCTAATCGGTATATTAGAGGATACCATCGATGGAAAACCTCGAATACATACATATTTTTCCATTGATGAAGAACCTTGAATGCATACTGATGATTCTAAAATTTTACACATGTTAATAAGTGATTGAAAATTACAAAGGATACTTATGATATACTTGGTGAATTAATAAGGATTCATGAAAATATTTTAATTTTACAAAGAGAGTCCTAGAGTAGACAATAATTCTCCCCAAAAAGGGTGTGATGAGTCAGACCTCCCATCCTCTCGACCAATGCATGTTCTTAAGTTTTGTAAAGTTCAAAACTTAACGAACGTCTGCCTTTGGAAAGTAGGTCCTATTTTGGGTAAATAACTGTTGGAATTTTCTGGTTCCATGAATAAATCAAATGGAAGTCGCCTCGAAACTGTGATTCTTAAATCTAGAACACTGGTTTCAAGAAAATACGAAACAAATATAAATTAATTTTCAATTCCAAAATGGATCAAAAAAGATTTATTTTGATAAAATTATTATTTTGTGTCTAAATACACCCATTTATTAAAAATTTGAAATTTTTTGACCTTATTTCTACCCTTATCTTTTGTTTTTAAGCTCTTGTTAACCCCTTTTACTTTTACCATTACAACAAGGACTTTTACTATTTGGGGGGTCAATATAGTTACTATAAATGGAAAAACATATAATAAATGAAAAATGGGTGATATTATAAACCATATAACATTTTTTTTAAATAATTTATGATTTTTAGAAATTTTCATTTAATGAAATTATATTTATTTAAAAATAACATTATTTTCAATTTTTAGAATTATTTATTACATTGACTTCAATAGCATCAAAAGAATAGGTAAAATTAGAACCAAATATTTTATTATATCTCTATGATATAATGGTAATATTTAAAATTTATATATCATATTATCTATCTCATATTATATTTATTTTAATTTTTTTAATATCAATTATATTATTTTTCCATTAATTGAATAATTATTGCGTCAGTGTTGTATAAGAACTTAAGGTATTAAATCTACACTAAAAATTTAAAATAAATTACCATTATGAATATAAAACTTTTATATTTAAAACAACTATTTATATTCAAACATATCATATGGTTGAATTCATATTTAAAACATTCTATTTATTAATAACAATAGTTTGATATGTTTGAATTTTCAAGAAATAAAATAATATAAATGTCATAATCTTATAAAAATTGCTATAAAATGCCATATTAACGAATAATGGATGATTATGGAAGAGCTTTTCCCATCCAAGAAGATTAAGGCAATTGCTTTTTTCATTTAAAGTCCTTATAATTTTGTTTTTAACTTTAATTAACTAATTTAACCTCTATCGTGGTAACAAAAATTACTATGGTTACTATTCATATTAACCAAAAATCAAGGCGAACTTTTTAAAAAAAATTATACCACATGATTACAAATATGGAATCAATTTTTCAATATTAAAAACAAATTAATTTTATAATTTAATTTTTAATTAAACTGTAAAAATGAAATAAAAAATAGGTTTTCAGAAAAATTTCTTTTATGAATATAAAATGTCTTTATGCTAAACCCATGTATGAAATATATTTCAAAAACAATAATCATTTTAATTAAAAAATGAACTAATTAAATTTTAAAAATAATCCAAAATTGAATTTTACTATGTAATTAATTTATAATGAAATATATTTTTTATTAAAAATCAATATTTTTAACTATCCATTAAAAATTATATATTTTTAGAAAATTATCAAAAATTCATCTGAAGATAAATTTGACATATTTAATTATAAAATTAAATTCATTTTTTCAAATCGAAATTCTATATCTTGAGAATTAAACTTTAAAATAAATCCTTTTAAGAAATGGTTTTAATAAAATTATTTCCTTCTTAATTTTACAAATTGAATAATATAATTATAATTAATATAACTATCCAACTCAATAATACTTATAAATAATAAAATGATTTATTCTATCACAACCTGGGTATAAAATTATTCAATTAAGGTTTCAATGGAATTAATTGTAATATAACTAAAGTAATTTTAGTCTCTACTCACATACTCAATGTGATTGAGTGTACCAATAACTCGATGAGACTAAAGATACCCTCTACGGTTTTATCTGGTTATGGAATTTATTTTACTTCATTATTTTCAATTTTCCAAAATGTTAATGACTTAAATCAATGTTTAATATGTTTTATAACATTATTGAGGATAGTGGAATTGGGAATATGATGTTTAAGATTTGTTGTTTTGTTGACAGTACAATAGGGAAAAGGTTTAATCTTGTAGAAGATGGTTGTATTTTATTAATAGAAAGCCTTTGTAATTTAAATCTAAATGCAGTGTTAAGAATAAATGGAAATGTTTCCATAGGATGTAATTATCAGAAATACATTAATGTTTTCTGGAAACTCTATGGAGATTTTGTGTTAGGTATTAATGTTATAGAATTCAATTATTTTTTTTTGAAAGGTATGTGATAAAAAATGTATACTTTACAAATTTTTTAAATATACAGGAGTTGAAAATCATTTTATAAATTGAGATATATTTTAGTTTGTATTCAAATGATGAAGCAATGGGTTGATGATTAAAAATTTGAATGAAAAGTAATATGTGAATCTTAGGTGTTTCTTAATAAAGTATTTATATTGTTATCTAATTCTCTTATATGATAAGTGTACTTATTTATTAAAAAATAGTTATTTTGAATAACAGGAGATGATGGTTCTAATATTCATGGTTTATAATTCATTAAATTTTATATCATGTTTGAAAAGTGAAAGGACCAATGTGATCACTAAGAGGGGGAGGGGGTGAATCAATGATCTTTTCAGTTTTATAATTTACTCTTTCTTATGAAAAAAATTTCGCCTCCTATTAAAGAGTTATAACTTTTCATAAAAATAATCATCCAAGAACAACCATAGGAACATGAGTATTTATAAATTTTACTACTAATAAATAGTATCTAGTCCTTGGTATGGTTTGAAAATAATCCAATACCATCGAATCAACTAATAAAATCCTTTTTAGAAATGATGGAATATCCTTACAATTGTGTTTTACTATGATCAAAATAGTAGTTCATGTTATATGGAATAGGTAGTGATGTAAAAATAATTTTATAACAACTTTAAAACCTTCAAAATTAGGCAAAAAATGTTTTCATTGTGCTATAATTACTTCTTCACTTTTATTTTAAAAAACAATTCTTGTTTGCTTTCTTCCCTTGTAACAGGTAAGAACTTCTTCCATGAAGTTCACAATTCCTTTAAAGTATATGTATGATTTTTTCATCTATAATTTCCATCAAGAAATTCAATATGGTTCTTTATGGTAATCGAAAAAACGTCCTTACACAACTTTGTAAGTCCAATTTCACAAGATTGAAAAGTTTTTCCTGTGACTGAATAATTTGTTTATTCACGGATCACAAAACCTTGGATTAATGTAAAATTTCTCTTCATCTTCTACCAAGAGGTTTCATAGTTGTAAAATTAATGTCAGAACTTTTCCTAATAAATGTTCATCTCGTATCTCTTTTTGAAACAAATTCTACAACACATCCACTTTTTTTTACATGTGAACAGTACGCCTGTACTATTAACATGAATCCTATTTATAGATGCATGTTATGAAGAAAAGGGTGGATTAATATTTTTATATTCCCACTAAATTAAAAAATGATATTATTATATCCCACTCAAAATAATTCACTGAATCCTTCTCAAAAAATCTATAATGATCTTGAGTGCACATGTGAAACTTCAATGACTTCAAACATCATTAAATTTACTTAAAACTCAAATATTGTCATTATTATCTTCCACGATATATGGAACATTAAAGGACCAAATCAAAATAGTAACATCAATATCTTTATGAAAAAATAAATAAATAAATTCACTTCACAAAACATCCTCTATAATTTTTTTTCTAAAATGCTATAAATAGTTTCTCCATGTGATGATCTAAAAAACATTATAGAAATATTTTGGAATCCTTATATCAAAAAAATTCTTCATATGATGAATTTTGTCAAAAAAAACATTAACCTGTGACTTTATACATTTAATAGACTCCATCTATTGGTAAATTTTATGATGAAAAAAATTCAATAGCACCACTTTTGAATCTCGATTGAATTTGTTCTCCGATTTGTACATATCCATTTGATATAAATTTTCACACGAAGTTTTTCTAATATGTATTATAATTTTTTTGGATAATATTTCATCCAAATTTAACTTCGAAACTTCATAAATGTTCATCTGATAAACATTGTACAAATATTTTGTTTGATGGAATTCATCTGAAAAAAAAAGGCTGATGAAAATATTTAGAATAATTCCATTTAGCACTTTAGAAACATTTCTTTATTCAAAAAAATTATAAGATTTGATTTATTAATGTTTTATAAAAAACATTCATCTGATCCACTATAACCAAAACATTTTTAGATGAACCTTTCCTAAAATTTTCATCGACCAATCCAATTGGGCTTAATAAATTTTTATCAGGTTGATTTATTTCGTCTGATTCTATTCCTTTAGAAAATCAACTTATACACTTAAAAAACATTTCATCTTGAAAAAACTTCGGAAAAAAAATTATAACAAAAGTTTTCCCCCCTTATACCTTAATAAAATGTCCCATTCATTTTGACTTACCAAAAACTTTTTCTGATTTTGTTTGTCTGATAAACTCTATATTACCTCATTAGAAAGAACATTGTACACCCAAAAAAACTATCCCCCTTTTGAAACAAAATCATGGATCATGATAACATTGTAACTCATGATTTTGTAAAATTTCAGAACAACAAATAATTTCCAGATTTTGTTTCTATAAAAATTGTTTGTGAGATAAAAATTTTTAACCATTTGTAGATAAATATCAAGAGAACAAACTTTGATCAATGGAATTTGAAATAAATAATTTTTCATGTCCTTTTGTACATATGATCACCTTTTTTGAAAGTCATAAAAATGTAAATTTATTTTTTTTACTTATGATGGTTATGTTTAACAACATTGATCAACAAAATATAATTCTTCCAATAAAATTATTTTTACCTGGAACTTCAAAATTTCAACAAAATAACTTCTAACATCTATAGAAAATCCTTCATCTAACTTCGTCCCAATAGTATCCCCTTTGTATTTTTATTTCAACCAAGAACCATAAATAACATTTATTTTTTATCTCAACAAATGGATTACTAATCCAATAATTAAAAACCTAAATAAGTAAACTTGATATAGGAAACAATAATCATTAAACAGAAAAGACACTCTATCGAAATGCAGTGACATAGGAAACATATTATTGACAACTTCTTAGAACAATACTAACTTTTTTTAACTTTTTAATTCCTGATAAATGTTTCCCTACATCCACTTTAACAAACTATTAAAACAATTCACATATGATCCATAAAAACATGTCTTCTATAAAAGGTTAAGCACATAAAAATGGGTAGATTTATGAAAAAATTTATCCCCCATGACAACACCATCCAATGATAATATGAGAGAGGGGATGGATTACCATACCATAACATTGAATAGGTGGAGGTATTAATCCCAAGTCAACCATCAATTTATAAAAAAATTCCTTCGACAATGTTTTTGTGAATATATCAGCAATTGTTTCCTTTATTGAATCATATTACAACCTCATTTCACACTTCTATGAATGATCATTGATGATGTGATGTTTGATATGAATATTATTTGAAAGGTAATGTATCATTGAATTTTTAGAAAGATTTATATCACTTTGATTATAATAACCCAAGATTATGGGTAACACTACATTCACTTTAAAATATTCCAACTGAGACTTCATCCACATAAGTTTTTTTGCAGCTTCAATGGTATATACATACCCACCTTTATACATACTAAGAGTTATTGAATTTTTATTATTAATGTTCTAAATTACAAAAAAAATCTCCTAGAAAGAAATCTTCACCAAATGTGGATCCTCTGTCATTAAAACTTTATAATAATAAACATCTCTAAAACTAAACGAATCAATTATTCCTGATCAATCATATTTTATATGAAAATTATCTATTCCTTTGGTATATTTGAGAATTATTTTGCTAAAATGAGATGAGTTTATTTTGTCTCACTTTGATACTTTCATATAAAGTAAAAACATACACAATATATAGTCTCAAATATGATATATATAACAAATATCCAACAATATTTTTGAACTTTATAATATTCACATCATTTTCTTCATTATCATTAAGAAACTAGGATCAGACTGAAATTGGTGGGGATACTAGATTTGAGTCTTCCTTACCAAATTTTATTAAAATTTCATTAGAATACTTATATTGAGTTAGGAAAATATATTTCTTCTTTTGTGATATTTGTAAGCTATGAACATATTTCTTCTCTCCCAATGTGGACATTTCATAGAATTTTTTCATCTCTTCAACAAACTTCTCAAAAGTTTCTTCATCATTCCTATTAAATATTATATCATCAATATAAATGATCACAACAAGATAAACCTCTTGGTTGTATTTGATGTTAAGGTTTCAATCAACTCTTCCTTTCTTGAAGTTAAAATTCCTTAATAAAGTATCCAATTTGGAATAACAAACTCTCAGAGCCTGCTTCAACCCCAAAAAATCAATATTCAACTTACACACATAACATTCATATTATCCAGTCATAAGGCCATATGTTTGATCAATTTAGAAATCATCCTTATGTTCTTCATTTAGAAAATTTTAATTTACATCCATTGAAAAAAAACAAATTAATTATGAATTGATAAAAATAAACATTCTATTAGATTCTAATATTTTTACTGAAGTAAAAGTCTCACAAAAAAAATGCCTTAAATTTGAGAGAAACATTTACAAACTAGTCATGCCTTGTTTCTTATCACTTAACCATGTTAATTTAAATTGTCTGAGAACACCCAATTTGTAAAAATATCATTTTTATTATATGGTTTGGGTACAAGTTCCCAGTTACCATTGTTCTAAATATTATCCATCTCTTCATTCATAACATTAATCCACTCTTCATGCTCAAAGATTCATCAACCTATTTTTCCTCAAATTTTGTATATAAGGAAGTATGTGAAACTAACCTAGATGTTATTATAGTATGAACTTTTTTTGTTTATCACAAATGATTTTTTGAATATAAACATGCTTTATTAAACTATAAAGAGATTTAAAAAGTTGTTCATAATCACTATAAATAGTTGATTAAATGTCTCCAATTAAAATAACTTTTTTTAATTTTCTCAACCACAATTTCCTCACCTTCCCTATCTTCCAAATATGCATCTATTAATGAGACATTATTATAATATTTTTGAATAAATTTTACATATATAGATTCAAATATATTTACTACTTCATTATTAAAAATATGTATCCTATACTAATAACATCATGGATCATAAATATTCCATCAATACCACTCTGATCAAACATCCCAATATTTCCACATTTGAATTTTATAATACAAGGATTGCTAAACTCCCTTAAGTGATAAAAACATAAAGTTTCATTATAGAACAATTCAAAATAATACATATTAGATTTTTTTATAGAAACATCGATTTTGAATATAAACTATTTTATAGATAACCTTACTTCAAAAATAATTATAAGTATCATGTTCAATCAACATAGTTCACTCAATTTCCACTAGAAATCTATTCTTTATTTCAGTAACATAGTTTTTATGTGGTTTTTACAGTGCAATAAACTAAAGATGAATTCTACATTTCTCAAGATAATATCTCAAATCCTAATTTTTATATTCACCACTATTATCAGTTCATAACTTCTTCACAGATTATCCACATTATTTCTCTGAAAATCTACTGAAATTATTGAGCATGGTGAGAGCCTTTGATTTACATTTCAAAAACATAATACATGTATTATGAGTAAAATCATCAGTGAAATAAATAATGAAATTATATACATATTTTTATTGTTTACTCATTAACCCAAAAATATCAAAATGTATTAGATATAAGGGTCGAGTTGAATTTATCTCAACTTTACTATGAATTGATTTTGTAATATTTCCTTTCTAAAAAATGAAAAACACAAATCTATACTTATTTTCATGTTAGGTAAATTATGCATATCTTATCTCTTTATTAGTTTGATCATAATTCTATGACACATATTCATGATCCTCTTATGCAATAATTTTTTTTCTTCTATCATTCTTAGATGGAAGGAACATTTTATACTTACAAATTGAGTCAAGTTTCCTTTTATTCCTTGACCATTTGTGACAAACTTTACATCTTTAATTATTTAAAAAAACATCTTTTATAAAAAAACCATATTATATTCATCAAAAATTTATAAAACATGTGGTAATATGTGTTTTATCCCATCAACAAAAAAGTCTCTTTTGGATTTTAACTTTTCTTTTCAAGTTATAACAGATCCAACACCATTGATTATGCTCAACTCATCATTGTCAAAAGTTATTGTACCTTATTTAAAATAATTCAAATTATTTAATAACATTAAATATTTTATAATATGTGAGGATAAACCACTATAAAAAATGTAAGGTTATTCTCCTTTTATATCCTTGAGAGTAGTTGCAACAAAAATAGATTTTTCATTTCCTATCTCCTTCTTCACATACATCTTTTGAGATTTTTTAAAAAACATTGATGCCCCAAAAACATAATATGACATCCTTTTGAATGATACATAGTATGTTATTTCACATATAGTTTCCAAATTATATAGTATATTTTCAATCATCACAAAAACTTTATCAGTTCTTCCACATTTAGTGGGTTGAATTCCCCTAAAACTTGGAATCAATATTTTATTAGGATTTTTGCAATGTTATTAATTAAACTAGAACAAATTAGTTGTATGGTTAAATCCACCACAATACCTATAGTAACCATAAAGGGAATGTTTTCCTTTGAAACTTTCATATTCCCTGAAGTTGTATAGCTTCAAATCATTAACTTTCTTACTTTCCATTTTTGAACTTGGTTGCACCCCAAATTCTTCGATACCTTTTTAGATTATATTTTCCATCTTAAACTTATTTTTAGACTCAAAAGAACCACAAATACTAGAAATTATGGCTTCATAAGTCAAAATTTTAGAAACTTAAAAATTTTCAACATTTTAGATTTTGGATATAGATATGATTTTATCAACATTCTTATTATTCTAAATTGTTTCATATTTATTTTAAAACATTATAGATAAATTTTATTGATCCACCATAGTTTTTCACATCTAAGAACTTTAACTAACCTCTATAAGGTTATTTTAAAAAAAATAACTCCTTGTTTAGATTTATGAAATTTTTGTTGAGTAAGTTCTAACTCTTCCTATGTTACCTTTAACTATTCATAAATATCAAAAATAATATTTTTCTTCTCCTAAAAAAATTAGATTATAAATATCTCTTAGTAACATGTATTTTTATCCATGAACATATTATATATGTTTTTCTATACGATTTTACTTTTTAACTTATTGATATCTCTTTCAAAGTCTTACAATATTTAGTAGACACTCTTTCATGTATATTTTCATTATAAATCTAAAATAATCTTATTCTTCATCAGAACCACTACTTTAATCATTAGTGAACATTTAATCAATCACTTGTTAAATAAATTTTTTTACCAGTATCATCACTGCTATTTTCATATTCTTATTCATTATTAAAATCCTTATTATCTTTAGAAAAAATCCTCTATGTTTGGATTTAGAGAACATTCTATCATTTCCATTCGAATAAAATTTTCATTTATCTATATTTTTTTTTAAATTATCTTCTTTAATTTCTATAATATCCATCACTTTCTTCATATTCTATTTTTTTAGGATGATTTGTAGAAAAATTCCCAATATCTCTACAACCAAAACATTTTAGTGTCAACTTCCACTTGTATTTCATGTGCCAATTTTTACATTTTTAGAAAATAGGGAAATAAATTTTTTAAAAAATTTACTACCTTTATATTCAATTTTGGAGACACTATGTTCTTTATTATTGATAAAATTCATGGATTTTTCGTTTTTGGTGTCTTTGAAGTATATTTCTATACCAACCTTTTAATTGATTTTCAAAACATTATATCTTCTCATTTCAAACATGATGAGAGTTCTATATAAATAATCTAGAGATATAGTTTTAGGATATATATATTATATTGATGAAACTTTGGAATCAAACTTATCTGGAATAATTAATAATATATTTTCAATAATGGTTGAATATTCAAACTTTTCAAAAATACATATTATGGTTCTTATAAAGTAATTCACCCATGTAAAGAAGTCCCCAACAGATTCATAAACACCCATTTTGAGATCTTTATACTTTAGTATCTATATTTATAACTTATCATTTTTAACATTCATATTTACTTCATAGTTGTTACTCAGCTTCTCTTAAATTCCTTTAGTATTTGAACTCCTTTATGTATAAGAAACTGTCTTTCACAGAAAGAGGAAAGTATAACATTTATGGCTCACCCATTATTCTTCAAATCTTTTGTATAAGTATCTATAATAGGAAAATTATCATCATAAAGGGGGAAACCATATTTCATAGCTTCAAGTAGTCAATAACCATGAGACATAACATGTATAAACATTCTATATTTTGAGGTATGATAGTAATTTCTATAGAAAACTGGAATCCTCTTATTATTCATAGAATTTTGAATATACATAGAAATTTCACTATTCCTGAAAATTTAGAAATATTTTGACAGATTAAACCATTGTCACTAATACCAATTAAAAGGACCAATGTTATCACTAAGAGGGGGTGAATCGGTGATCTTTTTCTTTTGACAATTTTTCTTTCTAATGAATGACCTTTTCCTCTTGTTAAGGAGTTATAATTTTGCAGAAAAATAAGAATCTAAACACAACCATAGGAAAAAAGTATTTGCACTATTCACCACTCTGTAAGATTAGATTTTCCTTATCAATGTTTATTAATAATCTAATACCACACAATATAAAAGAAAAAAATGATTTTATGTGGATATAGAAGGTAAGGAATATCCATACACTATTTTAATTATTATAATAAAAAAATAATGTTATTTTTACATATATAAATATGTAAAAAATATTTCATAACAACTTTATAAACATTCCCCATAAGGCTCAAGATATTATCACTGTGTTTTTTTTACTTCTTCACTTTTTCTATTTTTACAAAAGCACACCTATTCACCTTCTTACCCAGCTACTGGTAATAGCTTCTTCTATCTATTTCATTATTCATCAAATTTTTATATCAAATTTCACCATTCGTAAGGTACATCTAGAAAATCTATATGATGAATTATGATAATTGAAATAAAATTCTTACACTTATTTGTACATCTAATTTCACTAGATATAAAATTTTTTCCAGTGACTAAAAACTCTTCCCATTAATAGATCACAAAACCAATAATCAATATCAAATTCTTTTTTAACCTCAACCAATAAATTCATCAATTGGAAACTTTCCACTCATAACTTTGTCTAACAAAATTTTGACTGACATCACTGTTTGAAACTAATTTTTCATCACGTTCACTTATCGAATGAGTAAACAATACACCATTACTTTTTTAATTTATCCTATTTATAGATATAGATCAGGTAGAAAAGTTGAGATTCCAGTTTTTAAATTCCCAGTTAATAAAAATATGAAATTAAAATATTCCACTCAAAACTATTCACAAAAAACTTCTCAATAAATATAGAATGTTCTTTACTGAATACATGAACCTTAAACCACTTCAACCTTCTTTAAATGTCATTAAAACAGAGTGAGTATCATGATTTTACTCCAGGATATATGGAACATTAAAATATATAGCTCATCATCATCACTTTACTAACTCTATGAAACATTTCCAAAAGAACTTCACTTTACAAAATTTCATTCATAAATTTTTTGTCCAATACACTCTAAAGAGTTTCTCCATCTAGTGAGAGTTAATTTGATGATATAACAAAACTTTATTTGAAAATTTTTGAATTATTAATTTTTAAGCTTTATTTTCCTAATTCATTCTATTAGAAAATATCGATCAATGACTTCATATGTCTGATAAACTTTCTATTTTGGGAATCTGTATGGTGACAAAACTCTAATAACTATAATTTTTAAGATTGAAATGATTTATTCTTATATTTGAACATATCCATTTGAATGAAATTTATACAAAAAAAATTGGTTGAAATTTATACAAAATGTCTTTCTGATCATATTATAGCCAAATTAAATTTCAAATCTTCATAAAAATTCATCTGATAAACACTGTACAAATAGTTCATTAAATGAAATTCATCTAAAAACATTGTCTAATTATATTCTTCAACAAGTTCCCATTTAGAACTTTAGATAATTTCCTCTATTATCCAAACTTCACTAAAATTTTCACCTAAATATTTCATATGAAAACATTAATTTGATGCACTTTATACAAATCGTTTTCAATTGAGTCACTCCTAATATTTTAATTGACCGATTTAATTAGACTTAATAATTTTTTTTCCAATGGATTTTGTATATACAAGGATATTTCTTTAGTATCTCCCCTTATTAACATAAACAACTATTCTTCTGGAAAAAACATTGAATAAAATAGTTTCCCCATAAATTATTTTCTCACCATTTCACCTTAAGAATATATCACATTCTTTCCTATTCATCAAAAAATTTCTTGATTTTTTTTGGTTAAATCCTAAGAACATCTTTAGAAATAACGTTTTACACTTGAATGAATTTTTCACCCTTTCTATAAGAAACACAGATCATGTGAACTTTGTAATTCATGATGTTGGAAACATTCAGAAAAAAAAATCATCAATATATTTTGTTTATCAAAAAAATATACGAAACTTTATAACCTCTTACAAATAATATTCCAACACACATACTTTGACTGATGGAATTTGTAACAAAAATATAATTCAATCCATTTGTATGTATGCTAAAAAAAATTCAAAGGTATAACAAAGTAATGTTATTTTTGTACATAACAATATTTTTTTCTATAAAAATTGATCAACAATAAACAATTCTTCCAGCAAATTTCTTATAACCAGTAACTTCAAAAATTATTCAAGACAACTTAAATCATTTTTTAGAAACTGTTTCATCCAAATTGGTCCCAATAAAAATAATATAAGGATAAAAGGGTTTTTATCTTGGATAAATGTGTTTATTCATATGTTTTTTTAAAAATAATGGATTCAATCCCACCACCCACTGGTGAAATATTTTAATGAATAAAATAATATATTTAGAATGATACTCCAAAAACAAATACTACCATATAAGATATACATATATAATGGTCTATCTATTGAATATTTCCCTAAGAAAAATAATTCCTAATTTATAAAAAAAATTATTTTGTTTATCTTTTCATGTTATTATATAGATAATAATATTTCTATGATTCTGGTGGGGTTATGTTTGGACATGAAAAATTTAAATATTAATAAGTAAATGATTTTATGAGTTAAATTTCAAAATAAATATCAATTAATATATAAAATGGTTTTAGTTATTTTGGTAAATTATTAATGTAAATAGAAATATTAGTTACCAAAATATATCGATGATAAATTTTGATAGAAAGGGTTATATGAATGATAATGACGATAAAATTTGAATGATTTATATGTGGACAATAGAGGTTTTAATCTTCATAAGATTCTATTTCCTGAAGTAATGAAATTTGAACACTATTTTCAAATAATTTAGCATTTAAAATATCATTTATAAGTCTAAATATTATTCAAATTAGCATTCTTAATAGATTTTACTCACTAAAAGAGTTTAACTGGTGGGTTTTATCAGATTTTTATATAGAGATGTGGAATGAATTATGTAGAGATTTAAGGATTTTAACAAAACCCGAAAAGTACTAAAAACATAAGGTCACTATTATGGTATATCATATATAATATGATTATATAGATTATTTTTATGGTTTAATTAATACTATTAAAGAGTTTAATAAAATAAAATATATCATTTTATAAAAAATGAAATATATATTTTATTATTTATTTATATTTAATAAGTACATCACATGAAGTGAAATTATATTTGAAATCCCAAAGTAGAACTTTAAATTATCAAAAAATACTTTTTTCATGGAATATTATAATTTTTTCTGAAATTTTATTTTTATCACGATTGTTATTTTATATAGAGATTGAAATTTTCTCCATAGTCAGAATCCATCTTTTGTGTGTCAAACCCAAAGAGTATTCCACAAAAAGTGTGACACATTATGTCATTTTTATAATAGGGTGCATGTTGCATATTTGGAATTTTCCATAACTAATATTTTTGAGATACCTTTTATAAGTAAAATCATACTTTGATACCTTAATTATTTAATATTTTGGGTGTATCTAGAAAGAGGGTGTTTGGTTATGTTGATGTTCATGTCATTGGTTCGAGTTTAACCAATATGGAATATTTTCTCTCATATAAAAAGTATGATATTTAGGATCTTGATTAAGATTGACTAAAGGACTATACATTCATACCTAGATAAAACATTTGATATCATTGTCTATTGGATAAATTTCATGTGGTGTGTTCATCTACAATGATGAATGAAATATGATGTATTAATTGAACTAGTTAGTATATACATACAGAATTGATAATATATGAGTAGCTATATATGATTTTAATAATCTGTATAAGGTGATTAAATGATCTATTATAAAATAGGATCAAATGAAAATGAATTTTTTATATGGTATAGTTGGTGTAAATGGGTATAGAGATACATGTGTTTGATTTAGATAGGGTCTAATACCCTAATAGCCTATGTAACATTGATGCTTTCCTAGAGGACAGACCTTGATTACATTTATTTATTTGAGAATTAATATTTGTTTTTAATGCTACAAATACCATTGGGGTTACAGTTTTTGGTTGACTAAATGTGTATTGAGTTTTAAAAAACATAGATATCTAATATAAATGAGTTCTAGAGTTTATCAAAAATGGGTTTTGAATGGATATAAAAAATGTTTTTAATGTGATGTGATATATGGTGACTTTTTAAAATATTTAAACAAAAGTGTTTTGATATATGCCCAAAATTATTTTTGGATGTGTTAATATAAGTAATTTCATATGATACAATACAAGGGGAAATGTCATAGTGTTTTTGAGTAACTATTTCATGGTGTAGTAAAAGGTATTATCATATGGTTTTTAATTAAAGGAACGATATCATATTATTCTTATAACACTATATAATTGAGAAATAGCTATTGAATGCTAACAATAAATAGTTGGATATATATTTTCTTTTGAAGAAAGAAGGATTATATTAATGGAGAATATCAGCAGTCGTACATAAGTATATCCAAGAAGGTAAATTGTACAGCCATAGTTGGTTGACATCGAAGGGGCCTGAGGCCGCCAGCTGATGGGCCGCATTGTTTCCTTCCCTTTTGGTAAAGGAGAAGGTGCAGCAAGAGAAGCCTTGGCACAGCGAGCATATTCTTCTGACGATAAAGCCAAAGGCCTGGAGTCCGGTGTCACCATGGTTAATATCATTGATGACCAAAAGGCATCCAGACTCGATGATGATAGCATCCCATCCACATTCCACAGCGACCATCATCTCTGCCAGTATGGCATAGGCCTCAGCAACTGTAGGTCCCCAGAAGGCATGATGTGGTTCATATTTTACTACAATGATCTGTCCCAGATGATTTCAGGCCAAGAAGGCATGATGTGGATATATTCTACATTAACTATCATCAATATTAATGATTCATATGATGACATGTAACACCCTAATATATTACAGTATGCATATTTTTAAATTTAATCTCTATGATAACTTAAGTTATATACAACATTGATCTTAAACAAATGATTAAATATTATTATTTAATTATGATAGTTATTATCTATCCATTGAAATGGAAGGAATGAATGAGTTTAAAAAAATTATAAAAATATAGTTTATGCATGTTTATAAAATAAATTATTTGGTAAAAAATTAATTATAAATGAAAATAAAAAACAATTGAACATAAAGGATGTGTTTTTATAAAAAACTACTTTTATGCCCACAATGGAATTTTAACTTAATAAATTAAATTAATCAATATTCATGGAATATAATAATGAAATTTATAGATTATATATTCAATAATTTTTTTAAAAAACATCCAATACGTTTTATAGACTTAAGATAAGAATAAATCCAATATTCTGCATAAAAGGCTATATTTTTCTAAAAGGTAATTTTGTCGCCTTTTAATAGAAAAACTATTTTAAAACTAAATTTTGACAATTTTATTAATTTTATTTGAAAAAATAAACTTCATTAATTAAATTGTGATATAAAAAATTTATTAGGTTTATTTTTTTGTATTTTTTTGATAATTTTCATTTTTATGATCTGAAGTTAAAAATACTACATTTTAATTGAATACTGACTTTTTATAAAAAAAATTTATAATGTTAAATTATATTTTAAATTGTATTTAAAGTACAATTAGATTAATTATATATATATTCATCCAATTTACGTAATTTTAATCATTTTAATGTTGAATTTGGATATAAAACCATTTCAAACTTGTGATCATTTTCTCTTTAAAACGTGACTTTGTCATATTATCTATGAGATTAATTTAAAATATAATTTTTTCAATTATATTAATTGAATTGGGTAAACTATATTTAATATTTGGATTCATGTGGTTTAATTTATGTTTTATTTTCATTTTTATTTTTATGAAAAAAAAATTAATCGTGCTAAAAAACTATTTATTATAGTATAAATAAAATAATGTAACGGGTTAAAGTTAAAAGTTAAAGTCCTAAATAAATAAAAAAATAAAAATAAAATTATTATTTGAAGTTTTTATAGACCATAAACATCCATTAAAACATTAATTATTACCCAAATTTTTGGGAATTTATTCCATCTCAATGTGGTTGGTTTTAATTATAAAATAATCCTTACTTATTCAGTTAAGGCCACCCCTCCTCAAGTATAAATATCACCCCATTTATCCTAAAAATCCTTGAAGATATTAAAATATCTGAAAAAATATCTCCTAATCACTCTAAATACATCCAATTTTTTATGGAATCACCAGAATTCAAATTCCACAAACCTTATGAGATCATTCAAGGAGGTGATGTTCTAGAGGTAATTTTCTCAAAATACTTCTCTTAATTTAAGTTCTTCTTATACTTTATCTTAAACTCCTTCATCCATAAAGGAATGGTAAAAATAAAATCATGTATATTATATAATTTTAAATTAATCATGTAATATATTATATCCATCTATTTTATTACCTTTCTCTTATTCAAAGAAACGTAACTATGGTCCAAATTATGTCGGTTAATCACCTCTATGAATAATGATTTTGCTCATTTTCAATTAATATCTTCATGGTTGTTTATAAAACTATTATTATGGGTAAATAATATTTTAATAATTAAATTATAAATTATTTCATGTTCTGAAACTAATATATATAAATAATATTAAATAAAATGAAATTGTCTCATGATAGCTAGAAAACCTGCCAAATTAAATTAAATATTTATCATTAACATTTATGAAAATGAATCATCCCCATGTAAGAAATAAAAATGATAAATATGAAAATTTAAACTTATTGAATATAATTAATACCATTTCATTTAACTTATGGAGTTTTATTTCCATTTTATAATAACATCCATAATGAAACACAAGTAAAGCGACCATGAAACCATAAAGTGAACACGCCCGAAATAATGAAAATGATGAAATATTATTAATGAATAGGTGGTAATATGTAATAAAATGATCATATATTGTATTATAAATATTAATATAGTTTTTAATGAATTAATAAAATTATTTAAACCATTACATATGAGGTTAAATAATGCAACACTAAAGGTAAGTGTGAGGTAAGGGTTTTCTATTCTAACTTTCACTTTTGTGAGATATATGCCTTATTCACCACTTATTTCTGAAGTGTGGTGTGTATTTACTACCCATTGACATATCATATCATGAATATGATCACATTCATGGTATTTAATGTTACATTTGATAACTATTACTTTTATGGGGTACACGATTTGACTAATTAAAAACGGTAAGGGATTTCGTCTCAATTTACATTCCATTGAGACTTAATTTTCATTATACACTCATACACTTCTTGGCATTGTATATACCATAACTTTAAAATTTAATATCATTATTTATCAATTACTAATTTTATTTTAAGTTTCACTTTTAATTATTTTATCCTAGGGTATTTAAATTGGAAAATACTATGTGATAAAAGTTATTGTAAAATATCTCATTCTTTTATGATTATTAACTTTCTATTAAATCAATCACTTTATTATAATATTTTTTGTTTGAAAATTAAATTTATATTAAATATCCATTTTATTTTATGATTTATATTATTATAACCTAAATTTTATTCCATTTTTATATACATTGTTTACTTTGAAAGTAATTTTATTAATTTTGAAAATATTGATAAATCCATATATTTTAATAAATACGGATATTTTAGGATAATGGTAATTGTTTTTTAATTAAATTGATTGTTTTATATATGAGGAATGATTTGGACATGGAATACATGAGTTGGGGAAATTTTAATTCAATCCCCTGGATGCATCTATAGGTCTCATGAGACGAATCAGTTGGCTAAATCAGACAGGTTTCTACCCACAGACCTAAACTAGCAAGAGGATTGATCTTGATGGTAACTATATAAATGGTATATCTTGATAGTTATGATTCTTGATATTATACTTCACAAAAAAAATATTATTCCATGTTATTAATATATTAGTTAGAATATCTATGGTCAAGTTTTAAACTCATGTTCTTTTTTATATGGAGTTATTTGATATTATTTTATTCTTTCCATTTTATGCTCAAGTTATTTATTAATTAAAAGTGTGATAATTTATTTACCTTTATATGTTGATTATTCTTATTCATGATAGCTTCCACTATATTTAACCCTTACTCAGCATTTGCGCCCATGATTATTTGGTTTTCTTTCCCGAGGTTATGAAGAGGATATCTTTGTATGAGTTTTCAAGGATGCATATTATTCGTTTTTATTTTGTATTATTTTTTATTTTCTATTAACAATGTAAAATGGGCATCGTGCATATAATATATGCTTCCAAAACTGCTAAACTATTTGTTCATTTTAGATGTGATTCCTTATAATCATGCTAATATAATAAAGTAAGGCACCAACTTTAGGCTAGTGGGTCAAGGTCATTATAGTTGGTACTAAAGGATATTTAGTAGAATCTTTGGGAAGTAGATTTATGAAAACATATATAATGGAACAAAATCATATGAAATAATTTTTAAATATATCTAAATAAAGTAATATTATAATTTAGAGATTATTTTACACTAGGTGGTTTTGAGATTATGCATTATGCTTCATAATGTTATGATCTAATCAATCATATACCACTATTTAGAAATGGATCCAAGAATAAGGAATATGAACCATATCAATGCACAAAATCCATATAGGGATTTCCCTCCTTGGCCAGAAAATAGTGTTAAAGCTAGAGCAGGAGTTGTAGTTGTAGATGAAAAAATTATAACTATCTTAGGAAAACTAACTCAGGTTATTATAAATAAAATTCCTATATAGAGAGGCCTCATCCAAAATCATATGTAATAATTTTATACCACTTAATGCATCTATCATTCAATAAGACTAAAAATCCAATTGTAACTGAAAATGGATAAATTCTTTGGAAAATATATTGCTTTATTTGGGAAGTAATGAATGTGAGAATATTTTCATAGAATTTTATCATCTTTATAGAGACGTGGATAAATGGTGGTCATTAATTAAAAACTCTAAGGAGTATGATTAAACAGAAAACATGGAATATAAGGATTTAAAGTGAGTTTTAATGGAAAAATATTTCCCTTGTGAACTATTGTAAGATTTAGAGAGATAATTCTTGAGTTTGAGACAAAATGAATATGAGAATGTTTCTAAGTATGAAGACAACTTTAAAAGATTATAAAGGCTTATTGTAGACTGAATACTTAACCTAAGGAGTAATATTGGTCATTTCTTTGATGGGTTAAATCCATTCCTCAAAATGGCACTAGATTCCAAAGTTTCTCATCATATGATGATATAGTATCACATGATATAAATATGGAGAAATAATTCTCTAAGTCTTATGAATTTAATGGAAAGAAATATAAGAAGATAATGGTGGAGAAAGTGATGGATAAAGGGAAAAATGGAAAGAAGTATTTTTCCACCTGTGATAATTGTGGAATGAAACACCTTGGTACTTTCCTAAAGGGAATGTGAGTTTGTTACAAGTATAGAGATATAGTCTTCAAGACTCATGGTTTTAAGGGAAATAAATAAGTTTTAAATGTGAAATGTTTCAAATATAAGGATATGGGGCACTACACAAGTGAATTCCCAAAGAATCAATGGAATATACCTCATAAGAAGTTAAGGGTTCAATGCCAAGATTATGATATTGATATATCTAAAATGGAATGAATATTTTTCTTTTGATTTTTGGATCCAAGAAATATATTTTATGACAATATCATTATAAAAATTATGAAATGTATATTAATTGTATTATAGTACTATTTTATAAAGTATTTCAAATCATGTATTGAATAGTACCAAGAAAATTGATTTAGTAGAAAGTAGTACTTTTTGGAAAACACATGGTTGAGGGAAATATAACTATTAATATGTTCCTGATTTTGAGATAATTATGTTTGGATAAAGATATGATTTAAATGGATAAAATAAATTGGATATTTCTGACTACCTTAGAAATGGTTAGTGATTCATTAAAAAATGGTTATACTATAATTAGTGGAATATACAATATTTTTGGATTATATCAAATAAATTGTGTATTATATAAGGAATAAGTAAGAATTCATGTTTTTAATATGGTTTTATTGTAATTAAAGTTATTTCCATGTTTCAAGAGGATACGTGATTATGGTATTCACATGTTTGGTATGTGATAATTAATAGCTACTTCATGTTATTTGAGGGATTAATTATAATTTCATTTTGGAAATTCAGTGACCTCATTTCTAATGTATTGGATCATGATATTTTTGAAGGTTTAAAAGGATAACCATTTATGAAATGGTTTATGTTGAACATTTCCCAAGGTTTTATAAATAAATTCACCATATGATTCCAACCATGCTCATAGATGGAGTATAAATAGTTCAAGACAAAAACAAAGGATAATATTGTTATTGTGAAATAGAAATGTATTAGGTAATTATTATTTTTTCCTTATATTATTTTAGAGATAGATAATTCCTCAACTCTAGGGAAAATGGTCTTGAAACAAAAAAAAATTATCCTATTATCATTAGTTTTGATGATATGAGTCACCCTTTCCACACATATGGTTTATGGATTTATGGTTAATAAATTTCTAATGACCATGTTATATATAAATCTCCATAAAAAATTTATAGTTTTATTTGTTTTCCATGTCCATGTTTTCAATTCCCACTAATTTTCTCCTGTATAGAAACCTAGTTTTATAGTGACCTTCCCATTTCCCTTTCTCTCTTATATAGAGGATGTTTTATTAACCCTATTTATGATGTGGGTTTCCAAAAAGTAATTTTAAAGTATCAACCTTTTATTTTTGAAGGAAAATTTAAAATTACAAGGATGAAATTTATTAAAGGAGAGGAAAATGTAACACCCCATGATATTACAGTATGCCTCTTTTTAAATTTAATCTCTTTTATAGATTATGTTACATAGAACACTGATCCTAAAAAATTAATAATTATTATTATTTAATGGTTATAGTTATCACATAGGCATTGGAATTGATATAATTAATGGGATTAACTAAATTATGAAAATATAGTTTATAAATGTTTCTAAAATTAATTCATTGTTTACCAATTAATTAGAAATGAAAATGAAAACTAATTGAACATAAAGGATGTGTTTTTATAAAAAACTTATTTTATGCCCACAATAGAATTTTATAATAATAAATTAAATTAATAAATATTGTTTAAATATCATAGTGAAATTTATATGTGATAATTTCATTTAAATGTTTTCAAATTCATTCAATAAGTTTTATAGGCTTTAGATAAGAATAAATCAATTTTTAATCATAAAAAAGAAATATTTTTCTAAAATTAAATTTTTAGGAATTTTAATGGTGAAGCTATTTTAAAACTAAAAACATCAGTTTATAAAGTTTTATATAAAATTTATATTAGGTTACTTTTTTTATATTTCTAATAAGTTTCGTTTTTTGATGAAAATTGAAAAATACAGCATTTTAATGGAAAAGTGACTTCTCACCTAAATATTTTATATTGTTCCATTATATTATAAACGAGTTTTAAAGTAAAAATAGATCAATTATAAATATATTAAAACAATTTAGTTTATATAATCCTTTCTATGATGAATTTGGATATAAAAACATTTCAAAATTTTGATCATTTTCTCTTTAAAATCCCTCTTTGTCGTCTCATCTATGAGATTAATTTTAAATCTAATTTTAACAATTATGTTAATTAAATTTGGTAAAATTGATTAAATATTTGGAATAATAACATCCAAATTAGGTTTTAAGAACATTTTCATTGTTATTCATAAAACATTTACTTTGGTAAAAAAATATTTACTGCACTATACGTAAAATAATGTAAGAAGTTAACGTTAAAAGGGTAAACTTTTAAAATACATAAAAAATACAAAAAATGGTTGTTTTAAGTGTTTTTTTAACCTTAAAATAATTTAAACATTAATTATCAACCAAATTATTTTAAATTAATTCCACCTCAATGTGGTTTGATTTAATTATAAATTATCATTATTTAGTCACTAAAACCACCACACCTCAAGTATATATATCAACCCCCACCACCCCATTTCACCTAAAAATCCATTAATATCATAAAATAACTACCAAAATATCTCCTCCTCACTCCCCCAATTCCTATTTCTACATTTCTTACCAAAATTACAATTTTAAGGTCTTTAAGTGATCTGTCAAGGAGGTGATATTCAAGAGGTAATTTTCAAAAAACACTTCTCTTAATTTATTTATTCTTATACTTTACCCTCACATACTTCATCCATAAAGGCATTATTACTTCATAATAATATATATTTTTTAATTTTATGTTTATAATGTAATATATTATATCCATCCCATTTATTACATCCTCTTATTCAAAGAAACAAAACTATTGTCTGAATTATTCTGGTTAATCGCCTCTTCAAATAGTGATTTTTTTTATTTTCCATTACCACTTTAATGGATGGTCATAAAACTATTATACTGGTTAAATAATATTTTAATATGTATATTATAACTTATTTTGAGTTCTGGAACTAATATATAGTCGTAATATTGAACAAAAATAAACTAGTTTATGATAGTCATAAAAACTGCCAAATGAAACTAAACATTTGTCATTAACATTTTATCAAATGAATCAACCACACGTAAGAAATAAAAATGATAAATGGAGACATTTAAAATTATGGAATTTCATTAATACCAATTAATTTCACTTCCATTTTTTTATTTCAATTTTACAAGAACATACATAATTATACGCAAGTAAACCGACCATGAAACCATGAAGAAAATGCACCCAAAACACTGAAAATAATGAAATAGTATTAATGAATGGGTGGTAATATTTTATAAAAGGATCACATAAGTTATTATAAATATGAATATAGTATTTTAATTAATTAATAACATTATTTAAACTAATATACATGATATTAAATAATACTACACTAAAGGGAAGTGTGATGTATGAGTTTTCTCTTCTCACTTTTACTTCTATGAGGTATATGCCTTATTCCCCACTTATTTCTTGTGTGTGGTTTATATATACTGAAAATTTATATAAAATATAATTAATATCATCAAAATCATGGTATTTAATGCTACATTTTATAATTATTATTTTTAGGGGCATGTGATTCGACTGATTAAAAAGTGGTTAGGGATTCCGTCTCAATTTATATTTCATTGACCCTTAATTTCTATTATAAACCAATTAAATTATATGTCGATTATATATTGTCCCTTTGAAATTTTATATCATGATTTATTTATTACTCATGGTATTTTAAGTTTCACTTTGAATTATTTCATCCAAGGTGATTTTAATTGTAATTATAAAGTGATAAAAGTTATTTTACAATATCAATTTATTTTGTAAATGTTAACTTTATCTTGAAACCATAAATTTATTATAATAATTTTTAATTGGAAATTAAATTTATCTTAGATATACATATTATTGTATTATTCATATTATTATAGCATAAATTGTGTTTGATTTTTACATATGGTGTTTACTTTGAAAATTATTTGATTAATTTTAGAAATATTGATAAATCCATATCTTTTATTCAATAATGATATTTGATGATAAGAAACATTGTTTATTAATTAAATTTATTATTTAATAAATTAGGAATATTTTTGAAATGAAATACATGGGTTTGGGACTAGTTAATGCAATCCCCTCAATGTATCAATAGGTCTAATGAGACGAATTAGTTGGCCAAATCATATAGGTTTTTAACCACATACTTAAATTGGAAAGATGATTGTTATTAATAATAACTATATAGAGGATATATGTTTATAGTTTAGATGTTCAATTTTATTAATTACATCATTATTGTTATTCCATGTGATTAATCGATTATTTATAATATCCATGGTCAAGTTCCAATTTCATGTGATTATTTATATGGAATTATTTGATCATATTTTCTTCCTTCTATATTATGCTCATGTTATTGATTAATGTAATGTGTGCTCAGTTATTTACCTTTCTATGATTATTATTATTATTCATGATAGCTTCTACTATATTTAACCCTTACTGAACATTTTATCTCGCCCTTATTTTGTTTCCTTTCCCTAGGTTATAAAAAATAGATCATTGAATGAGTTTTCAAGGATGCAGTATATTAGCTTTTGTTATGTATTATATTTTATTTTCTATTCCAAATGTAAAATTGGTATCATGTATGTAATCTAATTTTTCAAAACTTCTAAACTATTTGGTCATTTGGGGTGAGATTTCTTGTAATCATGCTAATGTAATAAATTCATCAGCTAAAGGCTACTGGGGTCGAGTTAATTGCATGAAATGTTGGGGGTAATTTATTTTAATGATGGTTATGGAATGTTTAACTAAATATTTTTACTAGTAGGTTATATGACATATAATTAAATGCATTTATGGATTATGTATGGTAACCATAGATTATATGTAGATAAAAACCATAGAGACAGATATCTAAGAATTCCCAAGACATTAACTTATTCTCATTCTTATCTCTTCCTTGTCCTTCATAAACTCTTGAGAGAAACTATCATATCACATATGTGAGGAGGATCCCGCTTGAGCATTGGTTGATTTAAATTAGCCCATGGATAAACCATAGTGGAAGGAACCACTTGGTATCTCCTATGGGATAATTATTAAATAATTGAAATTGGAGAAAACAAAATAATCCAAAATTGGTATAACATGGAAATTATTTATTAATGTTATGCATGGTTTGAATTTTCATAGAACATTTGATCTAGTAAATGAGTATACTAATAATTTTAACTACACTAAACAAGGTTTTTTTCCGTAAAAACTTATCATTAAGGTCACTTGATTAGGGATATAATGGTGACATTTAGTTTCGTGTATCAATGACCATTTCTTTATATATTAAAGTTTAATATAGTAGAATAGTATGTGAAACATACCAAGAAATAGATTGGTGTGAATTCCACATGAGTAGACCTTTTTAGTTTTAACTGGTAAATGAATCAAGTGAATATATTTTATAAATCATAGAGTAAAATCTAGACTCAAGAAATTTAAGAAAACGATGAGTACAATTATGAATTATTTCATTTTATGAAATCAAGAGGAGAATCTAGAAATGGAATTTGAGGAAACCAGGGGAAATATATGAACATAAAGAATTTTGGAAAACCAAGAGATGAATCTCAACTCTAATAATTTGAGGAAACCATTAGGATAATCTCGACCCTTGGGATTTAAAGAAACCAATAACACTAACTCAAATTAAGGTATTTTGGAAAACCAATATGAGGATCTCAACATAAATCATTTAAGAAAACCAGTAGGAGAATCTCCACTCAAGGAATTTTAGGAAAATGAGAGGTTAATCATCACTCAAGGAATTTTGAAAAATTAATAGGAGAACATCAACTCAAGTAATTTTTCAAAACCAATAATAGAATCTTGACTCATGGAATCTGAGTAATCGATGAGTATAATCTTGAGTTAAGGTATTTTTTCCAATCATATTAGCGACTACTATCATATTTACCCAAATCCTATTTTACCTAGATTAAAAGTTTCACATTTTGGATTATGAAATTTCATGGGGGTTAGTGATGGAAATATATGTATTAGGTAAAATTCATGAGATCTCCACCCATCACTAATCATATCCTGAGTTACGAGGTAAATCTCCCCTGGTATGGAAGATCTAGGATAAGCTAGGCATGGATTCAAATATGAGGCATGGGTGAATGGGATACTATTTAGGTGATCTGTTTGAATGAGTATCCATGAAAGGCCATAAATTCTAGGAGTATCTTCTCATAGGAAATAACATTTCATGGATCCATTATTGGATAACTGGGCAAGGATCCTTTTTGGGACACCTGAGGGTGGTTCAAATTTGGGGAACTTACGTGCAACTTAACTTTATGATTATATATATGGATACATTTTAGATAACATGGGTATTGATCCACCTTGGGATAACCTAGTCATGTCTCTACATTGGGACAACATTAGCATAATGGTTTTTCACCATTTCCTTAATGGTTGGATTAGAAATAACTTATGGTGTTATATATAGGTTAAGGGTTCTCAAACTAGGACTTTGTGTTATCTAGTGGTGTGACCTCCCTAGGATGTTAATCATGGTCTAACTAAATTCACAAATTTTGAGGTTTGGGGTCCTTTTATAGTCCAAATAATTATCAGAACCCATGAAACTATTCATAACCACATTGGGAACCCAGGTGATTTGGTTGGGTATAAGCCATATTGGAATGATCCGTCTATATGATAATTTAGGGGTCCTTTATATCCAAAAGAAGTCTGGGAAACGAGTAAACTTATTGTAACCACATCAGGAACCTGTGTTCTTTGACTGGGTGTGAGAAATATAGGAGTAATAAATCAGGGCATGATATTGGGCATGATACACCTGGTTATGAGACATATAGGTACTATTCATATGGGAATGAAATAGGGAAACGACTATATTGGCATGATCCATATGGTCATAACACTGGGCATACTAATAAGTGCATGTGAGGTGGGGCCTATATAGGGTAAAGTGATATCCATATAGGAATGTCCAATATGAGCATGAGACAAGGTGTGGGAGGTAGTGTGTGTGTAGAGATAGACATTAATATTATATCATTCATGGAGTAGGGTGTTCATATAGGATTTGTCTTAGAATGGTTCTGGTCTTTGAAAAAACTCTTACATAAAATGTACCACTTAAAATGACCCAAACCTTTAATTATTTTTCTATTTTTTATTCTAGGTCATATAAAATTAATGAGTAAAAAATGTTTTATACACCTAGATTTAGAGGATACATATAATAGGGGTTTTATTGGGATAATGGTTGTCTACATAATATTTTTAAATTCATTTGAATACTAGATAAATATTTTCAAAAAGAATGGATAAAATACATGAACTACTTAAGATAGTTATTTCTCACCAAAATGTAACCACATTGGGAAAATAGTTTCAAGTATACACTACCCTTGATGTATAAGAAATTATGTGGATTTTGGAGGCCCCATTTGTGTCTTCTTCATCAAGTAAGATACTCCTTGACCTTTTACTTAACTCCTGACATTTGAGTTCGGATCATATCCTAGTCCCCACACTATATTTTTTTCACTAATAATTCCCCCCCCCCTTAGAATTATATTCATTTATAATAATAATAATATGATTATAATATTTAATAGAGAACATTTATTTCCTTGTACATCATGTAGTTTTCTTGGGATAAATATTTATGAAGAGGATTAAAAGTCAATTAATCTCGACTCTATAATTTTATTTATCCTTGAGGGAAATCTTCATTCAAGGATTTTGTGTTTTTAAGATAAGTATCTCAACTAAAGGATTTAATAATCCCAATATTGGTACAATGGTTGGTAATACAATATAAATAGGTGAGATCACAATAGGATGGTGAGGAGAATAAAAATTGGAATTTGTGTCTCTGTCCTAGATAGGTGATCCAAATCTCACTATCTATCTAATGAAGGTTGGAATGAATCCATGTATAGTTATTAATAAATGGCCTCTACACGAATTTGGCTCATATATAAGCTAACATGGAGATGTCATCAAGGGGTATCCAAGTTATAGGACAATATATTACAAACCCAACATGAATGGAAAGTATTAACACGATAATAGGATGAGGGATGTGGTGAAAGTGAGTGCGAAGACTCATCCTAGGATAGAAGACTGAGCATCAATTCATATAATATAATAACATGAATCAATCCACATGTATTTCTTTGAAATTTTATCATTGTATGTATAATATCATATGTATAAGGTAAATAAAATGGTTTTCATCTCAGTTAAGGACTATTGGAGAAGACCCAATGTGAATCGAAAAACCTATACACTAGGAACTCTAACATAGATTCGGATCTTAGGTGACTATATCAGGTTATATAGAATAAAAAACTCCAATAATTTTTGAATAATATGAGATAAACCATTTTATATTATAGTTTATATTCATATGATAAAGACTATAAATGTAATATAAATGTTCTAATTAGAGAATCTAAACTCAATGATTTTGGGTTTTACAACTCAAAAAAAATTATTTCCAATAGAAGTATATTGAATAGAGGATTATTTTTTGTCTTCATAGAAAATTATTACCAAATTTGAAAGGTTACAAGAGAGGGGTGTCTTAGTACTTATTTTTATATTGGAATTTATTTATGAATGTGTAACACTAAGTGTATTTGAATCCACTTGAACAACAGTTTTATTGAAATGATAAATCATATTTTAATGTCTAAGTCATTAGGAAATGATGATTAGTGAGAGTATCTCAACCATTGGAAATGGGGGGACTAATCTCATACTATCTGAAACCAATGCATGTAATTATGGTTATTTTTTTCTTGGACCAAAAAATGATCTAGGGATTAATTTTTGTTGCAAAAAAATTATGTTATCCACCATTACTAGAGAGTTTATTATGATAAGTCAGTCAAATTTTTACTTATTGGTATGAAATGGGAATCTTAGAGGATAATTTTAACTAAAGATATTTCTGATTTTCAAGAAGAGAATTCAAGTCCATGATTTTTTTAATAATGACTCAACCATTCAATTTATGTAGTTTATTTATAAATAAAAGGTTGTTTATAAAGGGTTCGATCACTCTAAAGGGTAATCCACTTTGTATTGAATATATTCTCAGGGAAAATTTATATGACATGAAATTGTTTTTTATATGAAAAACTATAAGGTAAGCCTTATCAAAATTAATAGGTATCCTTGTTCAAAAATATGATGTGACCATGGAAATGTTAAATCTAAATTGAATGTAGTGATGATGGTTTTATCTAATTTTTTCACATACATTTGGTTCAGGTTAGAATAACATGTCATTTTTTTGGGCCTTCTTTTTATATATAAAATTTTTGTGTTTTTAATCTATTTTTTCTCTAAATTATCCTAACATAATAAATAAAACTTATTATAAAATGGGGTCATTATTTTTCCTCATGATGCCAATAAAGGGATATCAACCTAATAAGATATTGTGTCTCCTTCATTTCTATTTTAAGGCCCTAAAATTTAGACCAATATTTGGTGACTGGGTTTATAGTCAAATAGCTTAGGCTATAAAAATATAGTTACTTATCCAGAAAATGGAGAAGAAATAACCTAATATTAATGACATACCCATTTCAAGTATAGGTAATATAAAAAGGGAGGAAACATGAATGTAGTGTATGGAAATAATTTTTTGGCTAGAGGTAGGGTAAATTTGCATCCATGGTGAAACTAAACTAGTGCCCTGAGCCAGACCGCCACATGAACTCAGGTGCGCCTCCTCATATTCTAGAGGCTATCAACTTGTAGCATATAACTATAGTGGAACTATAAGAAGAATATACCCCTATATAAGAGTGTAAAACTAGAAGTTAACAACCAAGTATCACACACATCAAAGTTAGTGGAATGAATAAATAAAGTGAAACATGATATAATAAAAATCAATGTAATAAATACCTGAACATCCATGTCATACATACAACTAACCGCCCATTTGGATAGTTACATAACATCCCAAAAATAAAATAAAATAAAAATAGGCTCCATCATGTCACCAAGCCACACCCAAATATTCACCTGAAACCAATTGAGTATTCCTTCTTAACCAAACAATTCTCTAGCTCGCCTCATCCCAAAAATGTACCAAAAGTAAACATGTGAGATTTGATCAATTACCCAAGTGAAATGGTAGCCTGAGAAGAGTGCGAGTAAAAATTAGTAGTCTGCCACCAATGGTGTCTAAAGAAAATTCCATTTAGTACAATAGTGTATGAAAATAGATATTGGAAGAAGTAAATAGTACAGAAAAGAGATATAAGGCAAGTAACATGTCAACTTATCTAATACCCACTAACCTAAGGGTTCTAAGGAGACACATGTGCGAACCAAAAATGTCAGGACCTAATACAGTTATCTAAATTGTAACATAGTAGTTACATTATATATAAACCAAAAATGGGTTGCTTACTATTAATTCTACTTAGGGAGGCTATAAAACATACATTCACATTATCTGTCTCATGTACTTGTGCCATTAGTGCCCAAAACATCGATCTGGCATCTAAATTAGATATCAAAATCAATATCAAACATGTCTAGAGACTACATATAGAAACTAAATATAAACCATATTATCATTACCAATATTGAACATCAAGTCTATCAAACCCATCATAGAAACTAACAGTAGTTCCTGGATCCACTGTCCAGGATCCATTAATACATGAAATTGGTTGTGCCTACAGAATTAGTCTAGCCCAGTCCAAGGAGGAGGAGTATCATTCTGACATAATTTTTTACATGGTATGCCATTATTTCTCATATCCTCAACCTAGCACATTTACCATGAAGTATACTATAAATTTCTAGAGCCTTAGCTTGACACCTTATCCATAGTATACTACTCATTCCCCGAGAACCATCCCAGCACCCAAACCATTCCCTCATTTATTAATTACTAATATCAACATCATGAATATAAAAAAAGTCCTAGACAAAGACAAAAACACATATTTAAACCACTAACACTTAATAAGGTCCCTACATGCATTAAAAACAAACAAAAACTCAACAAAACCAAAACCTTTTCACAATCCAAAGTAAACTAAACCAAACACCCTCTTTACAAATTTCCAAACTACCCTTTTAAAACATGGTTCTTTCTCTTAAAAAAACAATAAACCATGCCTACCATTCTTATATAAAAATCATAAGATCCATAAAATAATTTTCACCAATGATGTAACCATGTACTTATTTGAAATCTACATTTTAAGTTCATTTATAAATCCCTTTTTATAAACCAGTTAGAGGTTAAAACCACATTTCAAAGCAAAGATTATTTCAAAACAAAGATTCCCCATTTTGACACCCAAGACCATTTCAAATTTCAATTCACATGATTAAAAACCATTTAAAGAGTCCTATATTAATTTAAAAATTCAATCCATAAAACACAACATTTTATCACCTTACATGTTGTAACCATTTATTTATATATTCAATGAATTATCCCTTTATACTATTTAATCAAGCCAACCAACTAGATTATTCATGTCAATAAAATCACACAAATAAATTAATTAAGAAGTAAGAAATCATGCCACTCATGGGATATAATTCACACACCACATACACATGAAAATAAATCAACAAGACTATGGTAAAATCTTTTTTATAATCTACCTCGTTAACAAAGATTTCCAAAACAAAAAAAACCATGATAGTCTTGTCAAGGTATTTCCAAGAATTTTACAAACCCCTCAACAACAAAATAAGCTTTTCATAACCACCCAATATATAGTATTACACCAAAAAATAATTAATTAATAATAACACTTGTAATTTATTAGATAACCTAAAACCAACTTCAAATAATGTTATAAACTCACTAGGTTATTGTGCCACACCAAAATCAAAACCAACAACTCATCAAATACACGTGGCATAACCCAAACCACATTCTAGGATATATCCCTAAGAGGGGAAAATAATTCTAAAACTAAATAAATTAAATAATTATAAATAACATATGAAACTCACTATGGTCAAATAGATTGACAAAACTCCATGCAATGATGCGTGGAATCCATCGTGAGATCTCCTCTACCCAATATGAAAAAAATACGCATCACCCTTCGATGATTCCTCAATTATATATTGAAATTAGAATCAAATACACAAACACATGTATCTAAAGTGAAAGGAACCAAGGGAATGGACATAGGTAAGTAAAAAGATAATAAATCTCACCTTAAATGCTGAAGAAAAACAACTAAATTACCTCCATGGTGAGCATTGAAGAAGGTATGAAGGGAGGAGAACCCTCCTATAGTTCCTATGTGTGAGGGGAAGAGAAGGTTGAGAGTAACATAAAATACCAGAGGGTAAAATGGAAAAAACACAATTTTAATGAAATTATGGGTAGTCTCGTAGTTTGGAAGAATAGTTGTCCATGTTGTGCACCAACCGTATGGTTGGCCCTACCCAAGGCCACCCACTCATGCGATTTGGGCACGCATTTGTACAAAACATGAACCAACTATATGAACCCCTACTTCCAAACAACCATACCCCAAATGGTTAGGCTGAAAATTTTGACAATACATGTACCAACTGTGTTATAAACATTTCCACCCACTTGTAGCAAGGTGCATGGTTTGTCTGAAACTGTTTTCAACTTGTGACCCAGGCCTTAGACTCTCCACATACATGCATGGTTTATCTTTTTTACATGAATTTTTTACCCTAAATAAGGATATAATCATGAAAATTCACTATTATAAGTTCAAAATGAACTAAAACCTCAATATCATCAAGGTGTCACATAGTTTCTCCTAAATTGTGCACACCAAACCGTGCAACTTGGGCAGAAATCACCAAAACTCTCAAAACTTAACCTTAAGCCTATAGAGCTCAACCAAACACCTTGGATACCTCCCTAGACTCATTCCTTGTCTAAAAATATCCTATTTAGATTTTATATCTCTCAAACCACCATTCAGAGTATTAATTCATGATTTTACCTGTCTAGTAGTGAGAATTAAAATTCCTTCATAAATTTTTGTTTCATCTGGATGAGGAATCTTACAGTCTCCCCATCATAATACCTTTCACCATTGAGAAGTATTTTTGGTTTCCCATCATCACAACCTGACCTATGTTAGGCACCACATTTTTTCCAATAACCTCACTTAGCTTCCAATATCCTAAGATACACCCAAAGAACAACCCCTAACTAAAGGTCCTCAACTGGCCCAAAACTCCAATATAACACCCATTACCAAATCAAAACACCATGATGATTATTACCCGATCCCATCCAACTAAAACATTTATTATAACATCACTCGAGTAATTATCGATCTATGGTGCTCCCTTCTATAAACTTCAGCTTATAACCACCAACATTCGATACTTAAATCCATTTCCATCAAGGAAAGACTAACCGAATGTAAAATCAAACTCTCATAACATAACTAGAACAGCCCCCAACCAACCACACCCCAACACCCATAATAACACCAATCATTATTGGAACACATCCTCATAACTGAACACAAACTTAAGCAAATGCATACCTGCCATCCTTGCACAAACAGAGAACAAATGGATTTCCCTGAAAACCCAACTCAAACCCAATATAAATCTATCGTTCCAAAATCACACACTAGACATGACTTGTAACCTTCTTTACCCACATTATGCACTGACCCTAGTTGGGATATCCTCAGATTATTCATTTCCAAAGATCCCAGCTCCATTTTTCAGCTCATTGCCACCTCATCTAAACATTATTCCCTTACACTTGGAGGTATTCCATGACCACAAAACATACCCACTATATTCCATACACAAAATACTTTATAGAACCACATCAATCCTGAATCCAATGCTCATTTTTATCATACATAAAAAATGATATTTCATTATCATTCCTTATGGAATTTAAGTATTCACCACAATAGTTTTAAATTGAATCACAATTCCAACATGACAAATCCATATCTATTTCCACACACCCATGACCCATCTAGTATAAGGTTCATATCTCCAGAAATGATACATCACTCCCCAATATAAGAGTTTCATCATCACCAACTCATTCAAACAACCTCATCTACCTCAAACCATGTTCCAGCCCATTCTAAACCAAGAATCAGATGTGGCTATCTCACCCACACCTAATCAATGATGAAAATCATAAACAAATTCCCATTTTTGGTATTCAAGAATCATACTCATGGAATCATCGACATTTGATTCATCTGGAGGACCTCACCCATAAATAGTCAATGGTACACATCCCACTATACAACTCCATATACACTTCTCTGTAGGCATAGAATCAAATATTCCCCATATCCAACCAAAATACATTAGGGTAGCTAGGAATATATCCTAATCTCATTCAATGTATCCAGAATGATGTCAATATATTGGTCACAATCATTACTGACTAAGTTTATGTTAATATTTTTTTTAATAATAACATTACCACTCATACATTCTTTATGTCACATCTCACCACAGGGACATAAAATACCCATTCAGAGGCCCCAGAACTCCTTTTATTCAAGTTTCTCATCACATTTACATCATTTCTCATCCAAATGATGACTGTATTCACTACTCAAAAACCTTGCGAGTATGATCGTGTAACTTCTAATCCACAAACAAAATGTTGTATCATGTCTCCACATGCTCATGATACCAAGATCTCATTAACGCATCTTCATCACACACACTCATGTGTAACCCCACCATAGAACCTGATTCGGACTCTAATGAGTCCATATTTTCAAAACCTCATCTCAAAAGCCCTATCCATAAGTCATTCCTACCCTACATGCTTATCTCACCTGATGTATATCACCCTTGGTGTTTTCCAAAACCAAAAGTAACTCATGAGAAAAAAAACTTATATGAACACTTAAGACTTGAGAATCATTCAAAAGTTACACTAAGTTCATGTACACTCTCACCAAATTACTAGATAGGCATCCAAAGTCAACCAGGTCATGAACCTATCATGTACCACCTTAATAAACCACATGAACTATCAAAACATCAACACTATAATTTCTGTAAAACATATGAAAACTAGACACCTTTATATGCCGCATACCAAAAAAACTCACCCACATTATCACCAACCAAAATGAACATGTGCACTTGAAACCACATTTTCCTCAAGCACCCCTTGTACTCTCGATCCAAATCCTTGCCACCAAGCACACATTTCTTCATATACATTACCTTTCCTATGCAACCAAACAAGCCCAACCCTATAGAATAAAACCAAAAGTCTAAATCATTATCACCCAAGTTATCTTCCTCAAAACTAAAGGCACCATATGTTAAAAAAAATACTATACTAGGATGCACCCTTCACACAATATTGTTAAGAGTCACAAGCATCCATTTGTTTCTTACACACCTAAAATAACTCATAACTTGAACATCCCATCCCATGGGTAATCCACAAAATCCACAAAGCACTAACTCTCCGGACTGAAGTAGCATCAAAATGTCCCCAGGTACAGCCACCCAATGTCTATGCTAACTCACATTAGACTATAACTCACAGGCACTTAACAAGTCATCTCATCATAACACAACTCCAATAAGTCATAAAAAACTCCACTAGGGTCCCACACCATAAAGGTTTTATACACCAATCAATAGCCCACAACTTGGATTTTCATCCTCTCCAATCATCTATACATCAAACTTCACTCTAGAGGACCCAGAAATTCAATTTATCCCAAAAAAACACCACCTAAAAGGGGTATAACGGTCTTGAACTTATATTATACTAACACATAGGGGTCAATAAACTCACTATGTATAAGAACCGCACAAATTCTATCATTAACAAGAATATCATTTTAGATCCACAAAACCATCCATAAAAATTAAATCCATAAAATCACACACTAGAAGTCCTATACATGTAGAACTTATGTTCCTAACATGATTCATGAGATACCTCTTTCCCATGCGGGCCAAGAGTCAAAACCAAATGATAGGCCTATTGAAAAGGGAAAAGATCCCAAATTCCATCATAAACCATCAAATCCAAACACCATGTGTGTCATTAAAAGAAAAATCATATACTAACATAACATTAAAAGACAAAATAGCAACCCAATACCCTAGTAACTTAGAATTCCTTCTTGAACAGGTGTTCATGATGCACCATCCCAACATCCATCTCTAGATCTAACACATTCCTATATCTTATTCTACAAAACTCCAAATAGTAATATAACAATAAAGTAAACGGCTTTGATACCACATTGTAACATCCATGCTTGGGTGTTACTAAACTGATGCCGCCATCTGGACCACCAATGTCCTCAAGTGTTCCTCCTTGTACACTAGAGGATGTCGATTAGAAGTGGAGTTATAAAGTGTAATTATGAGGAGAATTTACCCTCATATCAGAGTGCACAACCATATGTAAATAACCAAGTATCACATAAATCAGATTAAATAGAAAGAATAAATAAATTGAAACATGATATAATAAAATGAAATACAATAAAGGCATGAATGACCATGTTTTACATACAGCTAATCGCCCACTGGGTCGGCTACATAACATACCAAAATAAAAGGAAATACAAACAGGCTCCACTACATCACCAATATACATCATATAGTCACCTTATACCACTCAAGTAGTTCTTCTTGATGAAACAACACTCAATCGGCCCTCATCCCAGACATGTTCCTATAATAAACTTGTGAGAGTTGTTCGGGATCCCTCAGTGAAATGGAAGTCTGAGTAGGGTGTGAGTAAAACATATTAGGCCACTACTAATGGAGATAAAATCAAATACTAATTCATACAACAATTTATTTAGATAAAAAGTGAAATAAGAAAATAGTATAGAAAATAGATTCAATCCAAGGAACACATCATCTCATCTATTACCCACTGGGATAAGGGTTCTAACAAGACACCAAGGGAAACAAAACATGTAACAACCTAAACCAGTACTCTAAATTATAACATAGGAGTTATATTATATCTAAACCAAAAATGGGTTGTTTCATATTCATTATACTCATGGAGGCCATAAAACATACATCCACAGTACCTATTCCATTAGTTCCAAGAACATCAGTTTGGAATATAATTCAAATATCAACATCAATATCAAATGTCATTGGATCCTCCATCCAATACTTTACCATAAACCAAATGATCATTATAAAAACATTAAGTCTATAAAAATCATTACAAAACATAGTATTGTTTCCCAATCCTCAGTGCAGCATCCATCAATACATGACATCAGTGGTGCCTAGAGGATCAGTCTGGCCTAGGACAAGGAGGAGGATAATCAATACAAAATACTTTTATATACGGTGTACCATTGTTGTCCAAATCCTAATTTTGGAACATTAACCATGAAGTGTACTATTAATGTTTAGAGCCTCATTCTGACACCTTATCTATAGTATAATACCGATTCCTGGAGCATCAGCCCAGCATGTAAACAATTCCATCATTTCTTAATTACTATGGTCAACATCGTGACCATAAAACATTTTCATGAAAAACAAAAAAAAACTTCTTTAAACCATTAACACTTAATAAGGTCCCTATAGTCCTTCAAAACCAATATATGTCTAAAAAACCCAACCCTTTATAAAATCAAAAAGTAACTACACCAAACACCCTAGTTAAACATTTCTAAAATACCCTTTTAAAACATAGGTATTTCTCTTTGAAAACAAAACAAGGCCCCAAGCCTACCTTTCTGTCAGAACCATCACAAGAGCCATAAAATAATTTTCACCAAAGAGGAAACCATGAACCTATTTCAAATCCACATTTTATTTTCATTTGTAAACCCCCTTTTTATATAACTATTGGAGTAAAACACCTCATTTCAAAACAAGGATCATTTTAAAACATAGGTTTCACCTAATGACACCCAAGACTAGGTCAAATATCAATGCACACAATTAAAAACCATTTCAAGATCCCCATAGGTATTTCAAAACACAACCCCTAAAATACCACATTTTCTTCCTTTACATGTCATAACAATTTATTTCTATATTCAACCCATTATCCATTTTTACTATTTAATCAATGTTACCAATTATCTTAAACAATTTAAGCTCATCACTCAAATATATTACATAAGTCAAGGAAGAAAACATGACACTCGTGAGATATAATGCACACACTTTATATAAATGAAAATAAATCAACATGATTATGGGTAATGTTCTTAAGACACCTACCTCATTAATAATGATTTCAAAAATAACAAAGCATGATGACCTTATCAAGGCCCATCCAAGCATCATTCAAACCACTTGACACCCAACATATCTTTGTAAGATCACCCAAGATCTAATATTACACCAAAAAATAATAATTAATTAATTATAACATTATAATTAATTAATTAAACAAAAACCAATTTTATACAATTCCAAAAAACTTGTCGAGTCATTGTGTTTCACCGAAACAGAAACCAACAACTCACCGAAGACTTTCGGCATAAAGAATATCATGACCTGATTTTTTATCGAGTTTGTGAAGGCTTACATCATCCATTGATTATGGAAACTTAAAGCATCCTCACAATAAATGAAACCAAATTTCAAGATGAAGAGAGGAAGAATCAGTATGCAATGTACAGCATCAAGTCCAATCATACCTCACACTATCATGTGTCGAAAAGTGAGAAGATTAAGGAATCAAACAAAACCCTTTATAACATCCTATAGAAAATGGGGGCCCAAAATAAAAAGGGATGGCCCGAAAATATCTTTAATTCTATATGGGTGCATCAGGTGATGACCCAAAATTCCACCCATGTGACCCCGTACTCCCTAGTGTACATGATAGAGGTAATGTTACCCATGCAGGTTTAGTTTTTGTCACTCCAGATGATCTTCTATGATCATAAGATGCTATAAAAGATATATGAGGAATGTTTATCTGAACTATAGGCCCTTAACGATAACATACTCCATGCATTACACAACCTCAAATATCATCATAATTGAGTATCATGATCATTCAACAAAAAGGATCACATATTCTCCATCTTTTAGTGATACTTGGTATTGGCATTGAGGTTTCCTATGATACCTGGGAAGAAGAGTCCAAAATAGGATCCCAAATGGGAGGTGCCTTACATCATTCATAAGGTCTACTCCAATGGTCCATACTCACTCATCACTATGAATGGGGACCTCATAAAAATTCCTACCAATTCTAGGTTCCTCAAACAATACTTTGTAGAAACCATTTTCATTTTGATTGTACGTTGTTAAATTATTGGAAAAAATCCTTGTCATGTGAAATTAAACTATATGAAATGTGTCATAGTCACATGATATTAAACTATGAGACAAAATCCTTTTCATATGATGTTAAACTAATTTACATGTTTCTTGATCTCATGGCATTAAACTGTAAGAAATTTTTCTGGTCACATGATGATAAACTATGGGACAGCATCCTTTTCAAAAAATGTTAAACTGAATAATGTATCATCCTCACCATATGATGTTAAACTAAACATATAATATTCTTACTACAATATTTTAAACTACATTGTTAATATCCCCATTGGTTGACATAAAACTGTGTGATATTCTATCCCTCTCCAGAAAGGACCTTCCCTTTCAATGTTTCTCTCCTACGTCACTTCTTTACAGAACTACATATGTATTGATTCACATTTTTATGGGAAACATAGATATTCTTAGATCTCATATCCAAGTCTCATCCCAGCAACTGGCCTACCTCATGACCTTCCCTTTGAGAAAAATTCTGACTCTCACTCATATCCATGCTCATTTAATGTGCTCAAGTACATGGTGTTGTAGCTCCAAAAGCATTGAAATCTTCATGAACATAACCTTAGGTTCACCTACATACTTCATGTCCTCCTTTATTTTAATCCACATAATCCTATAGTACAATTTTTTGATGGTCTCTTTCGATAAGTGATGGATCCCATGTGTTGAGCATGGTTAATGGTCGATCTAATAATTTTTTCACCCCATCCTTACCATAAGTAGTTATGAGACCTATTTTTTGAACATATTCAACTATCATTTCCCACTTATTGGTCTCCCAATTTTATAGTTCAAATAAAAAAACACAATTTAATTCTATTCAACCTCCATTTGTGTTGGTGGAGATTTAACACCATTGATGTTACTCCTCAGTGTATTTGTGAACATTGATCAAGCACATAAGTGTCATTAGGACCCTATCAAGATGGATTCTATTTTCCCCCATTGTGTTCTCCCATGTGATAGGGGGACTCCTCATCACTTCTATTTTATTACATTGAGTATGGTTTATGGGAGCATAGGAGTCTTGTTATGGTCTTCCCCCATAAATTAATGATGTAAAAATTCTCCTGTGTGGGGATTCATTGGTTCTAATAATTGTGAAATTTATCTCTATGAAAATCATCTTATAGAATTTTTTTCAATGTGATTCTTCCTTGGACCACCTTTCACAATGGGTTCATACTCAATTTTTTAATGAAAAAAAAATCTGCAAAACACCCCTTTGTGGTCCAAGGTCCATGACCGTAAAATGATAGAAACCCTATAGCATGATATCCTTAACATTAAACTAGAAAAAACTCCCTTTTGTTGAATATCTATAACCTTGAATTAGTATAAACCATGTGTTCTAAGATTCATGGCCTTAAACTGTCAGAATCTCCCTTTAGTCCATGAATAATGACTATAAAATATGTATACTAATCCACACATATGACTCTAAATGTGTTTCCCTCTATTCATAATATCACTTATTCTCGAAATAGGATTTTTTATCCCCTTTTATGTCCCTCTATATATTTTATGTTTAATCTTATATAACTAAATAGGTAGTATCAATCCTTCCAATTCAAGAATCATGACCTTAAACCATGTGCACATATCCCCTTAGCCCTCAATTCACATCTAGTATTTGTTTCCTTTGGTGATTTTATGATTATTGTTTCCCTTTGTTTAATCCTCACCTCATGAAATTAAACTAAATGGATTATTCCCTTTTTCATGAAATTAATTGTAATAATGCCTTATACCCTCATTCAAGAGTATGCCACTCCCTTTTTAGTGATGGTTTCCAACCATTACACTTTCTAGAACTAAGTGTGGCTTGATTCCTACTCCATGGTATACATAGAGATACCTGGATCTCTCATTATTATTTATAAATCCAGCCATCACTCAGGCATTGTTTTGGCACATCTCATTCCATTATCAGACTTCATTTCCCCTCTGTACATCAAGGTAGTGTGATTCCCAAATGTAAAAAGTCTAGGAATTATGAACTTAAATAATGTGTGCCCATCCAAGGGAATATTTGTTGGGTTACAGGCCTCTATTTGTCCCTTTTTCATGTTAAGTCTATATTACCTTTCATACTACAAAATATTTTTTGTTTGGTCATATTTTTATTACCATAAACTACATCCCTGTAGTGTTTTTAATAGTTTGAACATAAAATACACAAGGAAAGTGGCACAAATACCTATTAGGATGAAAAAACTTAAAGGGAATCATGATAAAATTTTAGGCTTTAACCCACAAAGTCACATCTAGAATTTGGGAAAAAAGTAAGGGTATAAATAGAAAAGGTAAAAACTAGTGATCCTTACGAGTGGTCCATGGAAAAAACCCAGGCATGCTCACTAAACCCCCAATTTCATGAAAAATATAGAGCCAATCCCTCTCCCCATTGTCCTTATCATTATCCTTACCATAATAGGTTAAACTATGTGTCCAACCTTATTTCCAAAATATATTAAAATACATGGTCAACATCTACATCACATGACATAAAAATATGTGATGATTTGGTCCTCTCTTGAGAGTACCTCCACCCCTGACATTGGTCTCCCAGTATTACTTATTTTAGAAATACATGTGACTTGATTCCCATTTACAACATACATAGTAATGCCCAAAACTCTCATATTAGGCCAATTCAAGATCTTCTTCCCAACCAGTTTGGTTTATTATGGTGGAATTAGGTCCACATGGGTCCCTCTATTCATACTAGGGTTGTGTTTCCTTAGCCAATAGTCTCACCTCCCTATAGTCCAAGCTGTACAACTTTAAAACTCAACACCTTATAGTCTTAGTGGAAAGAACCTAAATCGCAATGTCCCTATTGTTCCTAGATACATGACCCTAAAAGTAACTCCCCCTATTCAAAGCTATATATCCTTCAATTAAACAACCTAGAGGATTGCCAACCTCTTCCTTAGAACATGGTCAATCCTTACTCTCATAGTCATTTTGCATGTGACCTAGTGGCATGTACACTTACCATCATCTTGGATATCTAAAATTTGTATTCCATATTCATGATGATGAAACCTTAATAGTTATTTAACTCTCATTTATTTTCATGCTCCTCCATCAACACACTTTTTGTTCCATTGATTTGGATCGACATCCATATTTCATGCCCAAATAGTCTCCCCTTTAGTTAAAAAGCATGGTTAAAATAGTCTCTTCTCTCATCCAAGTCAGAAACCCCAGAGGATCAATACCCATTGTTTCTAAATGGACTCATATATGGAGATGGAACATGGAAAAAATAAGTTCTCCTACCATCTAGGTTACACATTCTTAAAGAGGCATCCTTAGTATAAGGGTTGTTGAAGCCATGTTTCAAACATGGTAAATGATTATCTTTAACCCACTAGAATCCTCCATTTTTTTGATATATACTCTTAAGGTCACCATTCACCTATTTTTTCTTCCCCTTTATCCTGTATAATTACAAAACCCATGGTGTTTCACCATCCTCCACCATACACATGATTAAGGAAAACCAAACCCCTAAAATCACACCAAACTAGTTTCAAAGTCCATTGGTCCTTAATAGTGATTGACGCAACATCTTGATCCTAAGAATTCACCCCATGTTTGACACTCTTGTATAAATGGGTGATATTATATTGGTATCTTATTTCTCACACTAATCATGACTCATGTGGGATTAAATATTTGTTGTTAATATTCTTGTTGGTGTGATGTAGATGAAAAAATTTTATGCGAGGAGAGTTGAGGAAAAACGGAAATTTAATTTCTTTAAACATAATAGAAATGGGGAGGGAGATGCATAGTCTAGATCCTCTACCTTTTCATACCAAAATGCATCTATGGCATGGCATGGGCTATGTATTTCTCAATATCAACTAGCCTATACTCAAATAAGTCCATGATGTTGTGAATCATGGATAGATCTGTAAGATCCTCCTCAGCCAAAGGATACACCTTTTCCATATTCACGTGAAGCCTTATATTTTAGGATTTGCATACTAGTATTTGGGAATTCATCTATTATAGATTGGGTTGAGCTACTACCAGTTGATCCTCCAGGAGATGAAGCATCTCCTCCCAAGAAGAAACAATGCCTGCTGCTGACACACCTACCCCTCAAACTATGAAAAATCCTACTAAAATACACATAGAGTGATAAATATTGTATAAAAGGGCTAATATTGTGTGACACCAATATTTTTCCAATCTATGTGTACACGCTCAACTAGAAAATCCTGATCTAGAGTGTGGAGATCATGGTAGTCCACCCCACCAATCGTTGGGTTCACCAGCTAGTAGTGGAGGGATCTCATTTGACCCAGTAGATCACCTAATGATGTACATGTAATGATGTATCTAACACTTATCCATACCCTATATGGATTATTTAGTTATACTCATCAAGCTATGATCACGGGTCATCCATTTTATTAGGATCAGGCTCATTCTCAAAGATGTATGGAAGTACCTCTATAGTAAGTTCACCTTCAGGTAGTCAAGGGTTAAAGTCAAAGTTCTAACGGAGCACATATTGACCTCCTTAATGGAGGATACATTTTTCAAATCACTTAATTCATGATGTGATATATCTATATGGGTTTATTCCTTGGTTCCACACACGATAGGAGACTCTCCTAAATCCACCTCTTTAGCCAATGCAACAGATCCATCACCGAACTTAAATGATGATAACCTACTCACTACCCCTTTTTAAGAGGATGGGAAAACACTAGGAATCTCTAAAAACTTCTCTAGATTTAGAAATTATGGGGTAGGATCTACCATCGTGACCTCATCCATCACCCCCACTGAAAGGCCATCTCCTGTGGTCATTTCCTTAGTCATGGTATCTGAATTCTTCGGCATCACCTCAGGTGGATGATCCCCCAATGGAGGAAACATTTCCATAATGATTTGAGGTCACTAAAATTTAATTCATGTTTGATAAAAAAATAAACAAAGTGAAAATACTTATAGATGACATAGAGGGAGATATAGTTGAATTACTAAGTATGTTTGAGGATCGATTCCTTAGGCATGACACTGGGATCAATATTAGGCATGTGACCAAGGATGATTTTAGCTTTCATGTTGGATAATATATTGATGTTTAGGTTTCTATAAGGAGGCTCTAGTGGTGATGACATCTTTGCATCAACTTGTTCATCAACAACTATCATTGATTTTCTAGTGATTAGACACGTTTATTATTATATAAGAAAGAAAACATGTTAGGGGAAAATAATAGTTTTATAAATTCCAAAACATAGGGGGAAAGGACTAAGTATTACCATATGATCCATAAGGTGGTTGATCCATCACTTCAACCACAGGCACCACCTCTTTAATGAAATGTTTTCCACCTACAACCATAAAATTAGAGGGAGGTTCCACTCTCACCCCTTTGAGGATTTGGATTTGCGCATCCTACCTCAAATATTATTCATGATTATCTCTATCCTCCATACATTCCTATCCATGTTGAAGTTAAAAAGAGATGATTTAGTAAACCAAAAAGATTAAATATTTTATCAAATCATCCAAATCGAAGGACTTACCTCATCAACATGAAGGTTATCTTCCTTGAGGAATTCTAGATCAGTATATAGTTTCCATGACTCTTCATCATTAGGATCCTCCACTATTGTGTATTTAGATGATTTGTTCCCTCAGAGATCAATAAAAGAGGGAATGTATAGGATTACACACACCTATTTGGTCAAGGTATGTTCTATTCCATGAGAGTGGATCACAATCTATAGTGTCGAGGTAGATCAAATCCTCCATCTAGAGAGCTAGTAAGTTGACCCTAGAATGTAACATCTCAGAAATATATAATATGTCCCTCTAAATTTGTATCCATGAAACATGGAAGGAGTTGAAATTATATGAGATGTCTCAATACACCAAGGCATCAGGGAATACTGTGTCATCTGGTATGTCCACCACATGATGTAGGCATTTCCCATGATAAATTATAGGTGATCTTTGAGCCTCTCTATAAGATTCACCCTACTATTGAGATATCTTTATATGGTGGAAAGACCCTCCGGTAATGGTCTCTCTCATCAGAATGTGTTAGTTTCTTCAGTATCCTATTTTTTTATTGTCCATAAGAACGATCTTGATGTATTTTTTTATTTATTATTATTGATTCATTAACTTGGTAACTACTAAGATGAATTATGAAATGAGATGTTAGTTATAGTTTCTATTTATGAAACATAGAATAGATTATTTAGTCTCTCATTTCTATACGTTTCAAAAACTCAAGGCAGAGCACCAAAAGCTTCTTGGTATGCTTCATTTTCTATATATATAGGTGTGGAAGTAGGATGAGGTGTCCATGGATTTCATTATTGTGATACCATGTAATCCCTAAGGTAATAATACAGTTTTTGTGGTGATTATTAGATTAACTAAGTATTCCCATTTCATTCATATTCAAGACATGATAAATGTTAAGGATTTAGGAAATTTGTATGTGAAAGATATCAAGAGGTTTCATGAGGTTCTATATGTAATTATATTGGATAGGGATCCTTAGTTTACCTCTAAATTTTGGAAAGGACTCTATGAGAAAGAAAGGCATATATTTTTGTGATTACTACAAATGATATTAAATTACCAAATGATATAATTGTAGGTACATTGATTCTAAACTTAAATTTAAAGAATGATTTATTTGGTTCCAGATCTACACACTCTTTTGTATCATGCATGTTTTTTGAGAACATTGAATCATCCCAAAATACTCTAATAAAGGTTTTTTTTGTTAAGACACCTAATGAGATTATTATTTCAATTATTATTTACTAAGGAGTCTCTATCAATATTAATAGATATTCCCTATTTTAAAACATGATTATTATACCTATGTTTGATTTTCGAATTACCCCTAATATGTATTGGTCATAAGATATATCAACACCCAATCCTATGTTATATCCCATTTTGGAAACATTAACATTTATGTGTGCCAGAAAAAGTAAATCAATCATAAGGCATAAACATAATAATTACACATGGAAATAAAATGGGTTGCGTAATATTTCCTCATAACATTATCAAAGAAAATTTCATAATGAATCTATTTTATAAATGAAAATAAAGAATTAATTACCCCATAAAATAAAGGGTGAATAATTTAGGTATATATTTTATAGAAATACATATATAATTTATAAGTGTTCCATAAGAGGGTGAAATTGATTTTGAGAGAGAACGGTCATAACCCGAAGAAAAGGGTGGTTTAGAGAGATCCCTTACCTTGAGTATAAATCATCATGTATGTTATTTATATTTCAGAATAATAAAACTATGTTGATAATACAATTTATTAAGAATATTTTTTAATAATATTATTTCTTTTAATTTATTTTTTACCATGTTATATTCAATTACTTGATCAATTAATTTCATGTCGGATGTGTTGACTATATTCAGTTCATATGCCCAAAATGACTTTGGTAGGTATAATATGGTCAAAGAGGTAATTATTTCATCATCTAAATAATAATAATCCTTGATAAGTTATGATTTTTATAAATCAATTATACTTTTAAAATCAATCATGAATGATGGTTACAATAAATGAACTATGTTGTGATCATAGAGATGGTAGGTCATACGTACGCATGAGTAACGTTTCTATTTTTCAATAATCATGATGGAAATAAAATAAGTATTATTAATTACCATTATATTATAAATATCATATTATTTCTCTAAATAATCTTATATACAAAATTCTTTTTGTTATGTGGTAATGAAAAGTTAATCACATCATTTCATGTAGTTTGTAATCCACATGTATGCATGAATGACATCATCATCTTTATATGAATGGAATGGTTAGAAAATGTGTGATATATTAATTTTATAGAATTATAACTATGACATGAATATCACATATATACATTAAACCCATCATCATAAGCATACATGATAGGCGATGATGGAAAAAATTATTACATTGGTTTGTGAGGCGGTAGTCCACCATACATACGAATGATGGTTTTATTTACCCTTTGATGAAAGAGGAGATAAATGTAGGATACTAAATTATCAAAATAAAATCACAATATATGTTATTCAGTGATTATATTATATCATGATGGTGTAATATGATTTGGTGGTGGTGAAATAAGATATAAAACAGAAACGCATGGTTAATAATTATACCTCTTCTTAAGAAAACCTCTTTTGGTTTCACCAAAGTACTTACTCATTGTGCCAAGTATCAAAGTGAACCAAAGTAATATCATGTTATATATAGAAAAATAATTCTTAGATACATCAATGATATAATTTATTTCTGAATAAATTATGAAATTATTGAAATTTTGATACATTTATTTATACATATACTAATTGGGAAGGTAGTATTAACGACAGAAGATGCACATCTGATGGAGTTTTCTTTTTAGGAGAAATATGTGTTAGTTGGAATAAGAAGAACCAAAATATAGTTACTCTCAACATTAATGAAGTATAGTATTTATCCTCCACTCAATATGCAACACAGTTAATATGGATGAAGAAACAATTGAATGATTTTTCAATTGATATGGAGTTTCCCTTCCTATTGGGTTATGATAATAAATGTACTATAAATCTAAAAAAAATAATCCATTTAAAGATTATCATTATAATAAAATTGATATTAAATATCACTTTATCAAAAAAAATATAGAAATAAATGAACTAATGTTGGAGTTTTTTCTTACAATGGAGTAAGTTGCTGATATATTTACTAAACCATTACCGAAGGAAACATTTCACAATCCAAGGTCGATCATGTGTGTACAACATCACTTTAATAAAAAATAATGTATTTTAAACACATCACCTCTATAATATTTTATTTTTATAGATTATTTAAAGGGATATAAATTATATAACCAAAATCTATCCATTATTATGTGATTTACCTATCTATGAAGGTCATGTATTTAGGGAGATTTTATAAAAAGAGTAAGCTATGATTTCATAATTTGTGAACTATTTTAACAATTTTTTGAAGTAGATACATGAATTTGTTTTTTTACAGGTCGAATGTTATATTGGAAATGAATTTTAGAGTTAATAAAATAATTTTTAAATTATATTAAGAAATGTTTCTTAAATCACAACTTATGGACAACATTGTTATTTTATTCAATTATTCTTGTCTCGTATATTGATTTTTCTCACATAGGATAAGACTTATTGTATAAGTGACCTATTTAATGAGTTATAAGGTTTCATTGATTTATGTTCCTTGGTTTCCAACAAAATCCAAAGGGGGATATTGTTGAGGCTAAAAGGTTTTGAGATGTTCTATGATATAAAAAATCTTGTTTTTTAAAGGAAGAAGGATTTCTTGAGTTTTTTTTTGTTATAAATAAATCACTTAAAATTAATAATAACATAAAACACTTAACATTTTTTCCTTCCTTAAAATTTCAGTTAGATGGAGTCCAACATTCTGAGACTAACTAACGGGGTCCAATGGATCATTGTAATCATACATAGTGGGGTTATAAATGTTTATCTAATTATGTTATAAACTTTATGAGATAGTGATATTATAAAATGTAAATAAGGTGATGATTTATTAATATTAAAGTATCAAAAATAATTTTTATATGAAGGTATTTATATATCTAGAGTAATACGTTTGAATAAATAATGTTTTTTGTTTTATGGTTATTATGGATGAAGTTGGATCAGACAAAAAATTATATAAATTATACACGATAAACTAGTAGAAAGATAATGATATGAAGTGGTGAAGTTAAAAATTAAGTTTAAGTGGATGAAATGAATTTTTTTGAATGTTTTTGATGAAAAAAAGTTTCATGAACAATCATTATTTAATTAGATATAAGAATGTTAGCAAAGGAAACAGATAATAGTTTCCAAGTAAAGTTCATATGATAGATTTTTTTTATAAAATTCATCAGATGGAGGAAATCAAATAAAGTAACTCAAAGATATTTGGATATATGATTCAAATATATTATTCATATTATTCTTAATAATGTACTTGGAAAAAATCATATATGATAGTGCATCATATAGATAGTTTCAAATGATCATACAGAGTTATTTAGATCATCAAATAGAAGGTTTCTGAAGCAAGTTATCAGACAAAGGAGGCATAATAGATCCCCAAGGGTTTATCAGATGAAGAAAATTTTACAAACATCTTAGAAATCATTAGATTGGGTAAGTTTCATGTGAAATAAATTTGAGGGAAGTTCAATAAAATTCAACAAACAAGGAATATTATTTTAAAGAAACATCATAAGAAGAACCACCAGATGAAGATGTTACTACAAAGTAAAGTCAGATAAATTTTTATTAGTCTTTGAAAAGTGTTTTTCTAAAATATAAAATGTGGTAATGAAAATCAGGTATTCAACACTCCAATAATCATAAAGTAATAATCATGATTCATAATGAGATATTAATAATTTTTTAAGAATATTGATGTTGATATTTAATGAAAGTTTCTTAAAAGGATGTTGATTCATAATTAAGCGGTGGTTTGAATGTGGTCAAATGCTGAAAGGTTTTATTGGTAACTTTTAATTTGAGTTCATTCTTCTTCCAAACTATTTAGATATATTTTTATTATATAAATGGAGGAATGTTCACTAAAAGAGTTTTCTTATGTTATTATCATTGGTTGAATTGCTAAAGTTTTGGGATATTGATTTAAGAGCTTGAGAGTTCTTATTTAAAAGCATCAGATGTAGTAGAATCAGACTGATGGATAACATACATAGTTTCCAATAATTTGGTATCTGATGGAAAGGGTGAATAAGAATAAAAAATGGTCTAATATAGTGATATCTAAGGTAACAGATAGAGGTTAATAAGAATGATTATACCATACCGACTACTTCCAGATAAAGTAAACATTGGATAGACAAGTACAGATAGATAATTTTATAAATAATTTCTTGTTATATAATATGAAATAAAGTGAAGAGGAAGAACAAGTATTTTCAATAATGTAATGTGTGAAGAAGGGCCAAGAAGAATAGTGAAAATTTATTAAATCCTGTCGGTGAAGGTTCTTACTGTTGATAAAAAATATTGCAATATTAAATTATATGTGTGAGGATCACATGAATTTTCAAAATAATTATAGTTATAATTATGTGATGAATATTCCCTACTTGTTTTAAACATCAAAAATATTGTTTTCTATTGGTTTTTGTGCCCTTATATTTCATGAAAAAAATACCAAGAACTAGCTCATATTATTGAGTAGTGATCCTTGTAGATAATTTCATTCCTATGGTGGTGCTTGTTTTTTATTTTAAAATAGAGTCATATTTCACTAACTATAGGTGAATATTTTTTCTTTTGTAAGAGAATATAAAAAAGATAAGATCATTTATTCAACCATCCCCTATTAGTGATCACACAGATCCTGATTGGTCTTATCCATTCATCATTTCAATTTCCTTTATCAATAAATTGAAGATTTTGAACAATTATTTAAATAATATTTTAATACACCAGTGGATTAGGTAAAATAACATTCTTCATAGCTTCTTCTTATAGGTTTATATGATATATACCCAGTTCCATTTATCTAAGATGAGAAAAAAACACCACTTAGTATCACTCATTGAAAACTAGAAGTTTTGAATATTTAAAATCATCACAAGAAATAATCAATAGTACCATAATTTATAAAATCATAAAAATAAATAAGAATCATAACCATTACTCAAAATTCATAAAACATTATATAATAAATGTATTCCAAGTGATAATTCTTGATAAAAATTCATGATATGATACACTCATTGGCTAAACCCATGATGATAAAATGAAAATACACATAAAATTTTCTTAGAACACTTTTTTGTACTTAAACCACCACGTTCACTTGAAGTTCATCCTAAAGAGGTCATATGAATCCTTTTATGATATAAATTCTATGTTTTAAAATTCTTATCTCCTTTATAATATCCCAATATGATGGACTGAATAAGACAGATATCATTTGTAACATCCTTTCCCAACCCATTAACTTAGACCGGGACAAAGGTGCTCATATCTTTAGGTGACATCCCCAAGACACCAAAGGCTGGTAATAAATTTCAAGGGATTAGTTAAAATTTGGGGTATTATTTTCCATGATAAAATAACATAATCATACAAGATAAAATATAAATAAACAACCCATTTTATGATTCATGAGAATAAATATTAAATCTAAATATGAAAATACTAAAAACATAATATCATAGTATCAATGTTAAATTATAACACTATTATAAAGAAAACCAAAGTACATATTGATGTAGAAAACCCAATGTGGAATCACTCCAATGACTCTAAACGAGAAATTATAAGATCCAAATCCTTCCCAAAGAAATAGAATTAATATGCTCCACTAGAGAAGTATGATACCTTTACTTTTCCTATGTCATAAAGAATAATGTATGGATGTACACTAAAGTGAATATGTTGGGGGTGAGTAATTAAACATAGTAGGATTTCCCAAAAATGATTCCCAAATCACACCAATAATAAAATAGCATGATAGATCATAATATAAAATATAATTTTATAACAAATAGAGTAATAAAAAATATAAGGTTTGAATATATAAAACATACCTCAAGTAATATAGTTTAAGAAAACCAATGTAACTAAATAAATTTTTTCATTATTTTCATTCCACTTATCATAATAAATCCATGTTTTACACACACACATTCATGACAAATGACAGTTCCATACTCAATAGTGGTTACTCACTAATCTACCAAGTCATCACTATGTGAATAACCTCCAAGTGTCGTAGTGGAACACATCCCTTATTCAGGGTCACGTCCGATGAAAATAAATTTATACCAACAATATATAACAATTCATTATTAGATATAAATTCATTCCTTTTAAAACATGTCTTCACTTTAAAATGTTTCATTAAATATATTACTTATGTCAACCATAAGCATAATTTTAAAACAATAATTTAAAATTTAAAATCAAAGGGGTTTTCCAAAAGCCAATAAATTTTCAAGATTCCTGAATATTAATGAAAAGATTATTCCAAAAATATATCATCAAAAATTTCATTTTAAATTAATTAAATTCAATTTAAATATCTAAGTCTTATAGTTATAGAATAATTGGGGAAGAGAGAGAAGATACCTACCTCTCAACAAGTGATGACAGTGAAGAACGACACTATAAAAACTCTATATATAGGTTCAAAGCACCTTTCCTTCAATAAATAAAATCAATATCTCATAAAATGTATCATAGATTATAAATCTATCCATAATATATTATATATAACATTTCAGGTGAGATAAGATGAGAAGATCTAAAGAGAAATAGAGGAAATAGAGAATTACCATTGATTCTAGATATCCAACACACTTGGATTCTTAAAATATTGAACTCAAATCAAAATTAACCATGATGAGTGTTTAGGGAAGGATAGGAGTTCTAGATACTAGGAAAATAGGGTAGAATGAGTGTTTTGGGCCTAAAAACAGAGCTAAACTTTAATTTTAGGAGCATTAAATGCAAGTCACATAGTTATAAAACACACACCAAGAATTTTTACACCAATTCTATACGTTATACTATCTCCAAAACACCCCCTCGTACATCTTATACACAGTTTTAAAACCCATGAACCAATCATGAATTTAGGATTTTCCTCCTCTTTCATAGTTTTTCCTAGGCACCTGCAATTTTTGGAAAATTTGTGTGCTAGTCGTGCACTTCCCCCTATCCTCTTCATCCTGTTTCATGGTTTCCTAGATAAAAACACATCATTTAACCAAACCATTACCAAACTGTTCACCCTTCTAAAACATACTGAAACCTTCCATAAAATCCCAAAACTCAAGCCATGTATTAAATAAATTCAAAATACATAATAAAAGGGTAAAGTACCTGAAATTTGAGGTGTTGTAACACTACATTTAAAATTATTTTAAATACATCGAAACCACATATACCATTTTCCATTTCAAATATATTATTTAAAAACTTGGTTCTTACTCTTTGAAATCCAAAATATGTCCAAATTCCACCAACTTCTACCAAAAATATTTAATGTTCCCTTATGTAATTTCCACAATTGGAAAACATGAAATCATTTCAAACCAGCATTTAAAATTAATTAACAAACCACTATTAAAAAACTTTGAGTTCAACACCTCATTTAAAAACAATTCTCATGTTAAGTCAATGTTTACACTCTTTGAAAACCAAAACTTGAACAAAGTCCAACACACATCATTAAAACCATTTCAAAAATCCCCATAGGCATTTCACACATTATTATCACATTAAAACATTCCATTTCAATCATGAAAAAATACAATTCAAAAGATAAACCCTTTATTATAAACTCAATGCACATTAAAATGGTTTCAAATCATTGCATAGATATCACATATATCTATACTGTCAAAAACATGAGATTTTTAAGGCACAAGAACACTTTGAATTTTAAAATGAAAAAAAATCATATAAATTCTTACTTAGAAGAATCTAAAACCAAGTTATAATATGTTGTATTCAATGGAGACCGCACAAATAATCATGGTGACCTCCTCTATAGACCATAACAGACCAAAGGCCTAGGTTAGCACCATCCTGAAACCCAATACCTAGCTTACATAGTAAACTATGGTTTCAAAAGGAAGAGAAAAGTTAGTAAAGAAGGAAGGAAGAAAAATACAAGATAAAGGAGGGAATATTTTCCTTGGAACCTATTTAAAATCACCATTAACAAGAAATTATTAAATAAGGAAGGATGTTGGAGCTGCTCATTGGGATCCTATGGTTTACCTGATGCATATGGTGAAACAAAGTGGTGAAAAACTTTTTAATTAAAAATTTTAACTTTGGTAAAAATAAATTTTTAAGTGGTTCTTGGTAAGACACATGGTTTAGTTTCATGGTTTTCCAAACCATGATCCAACCATGCACAAGACACTACCTAGGAAAATATCACCTAAACAATTTTTAGGTATCTCTACATGGATTATCAAACTATGTAGAAGATGTAAAAATAGATCATTCCCTGGGATAACACCCTCATCATGGGAATCACATGGTTATCGCTTATCATGTGGTTAAACCATACAACACCTAGAAATCCACCAAAACTAAAAAATCATGGTCCAAAAAATTACCAAGATAATGAACATACCAAGATAACTTAAAATAAATAAAATTAAGCACTCTGGTGAAATTTGGGTATCTTAATTATCCCCAACATTCTACGTTATACCCCTATAATTTTTTTGGTTTAAAATGGAAGGAAAAATAATAATAAAGATCCAAAAATGACCAAACAAAGAAGGAACAATAAATATGATATAACCTCCAAACCAAATAACCAAGGACCACAAAACATTTTTAACTGATCATCCAAATAAATTTTCAAATGTATCCATGAAAAACCAAAACATGAACCTCAAAAAATAATTCCTAAGATAAATGAGAGACCTAACATGGTCTTTCCTCATTTATAATTCCTATGACATGGTGGATCCAAAGAAAGCTAATGAGAGAGTCATCCTCAAATAAACAAAGAAACAACTAGAGAAACTCACTATTGAACCAAAAAAATACTTTCATATAGAAATAGGTGAGAAGAAATCACAAGAAGCCTCAAATAAATTATATGAAATCTAACCTTGATCCATAACACACATGAATAACCTGGGTTCATAAAATTGGTCACCCTCACATGGTGATTCTAAAACAGCCCAAGCCAAACACTAGCGAGTATAAAAAATAAACTTGTTGATCACCTACCTAAGTTATCCAATTATGAAACCAAGGCCTTTCTCTTTTCCCAACAATGATCGTCCCAAAATATCAACATAATCAATGGGTGAAACCATAACTCTCAATAAGTTTCACCCAAACAACAAGGCACATCAAAACCAACTCTCACAACCATCATCAAATGAACAAGTAATACAAGAACAACGAAATAAAATTCCATCCATGAGGTACATCCCATAAAGAAAACAATAATAATATTTCAAACAAATAATAACCAAACCTCCAAAACATCAACCTAGATTATAAGAAACAAATGAAAGGTTGCAAAACAACCCATCCAAAAAAGGTTTAAAACCAATACTTATTCTGAAAACCCAAATAGAAAACTTTTTAAGATTACCCATATAGCCAAAATGGAGGGAAAATATAGTTTCTTTAATATAGGAGGTCTTATAATTCCTTGAATACCCATATTTGAATCACACAAAAGATATTTTCTTCCCATTAGAAAGAAGTTTTTCTTTTATACAAGGACCATCATTATTTTTTTCCTCACCCACTGGGTTACCATCATTCCCATCATATAGACCTATGGAATCCACTATCATCAGTTTCCTAGATTGGTCAGATTCCACCAAAATGGCCTCATTTACAACCTCCTAAAAATATTTTAAGTCATACGTGATTTTAGGTAAACCAAGATCTAGGTGAAGACCACCTCTGAAGAAATGAGATTGCTCAGAATCATTGATGATCGTCTCTGGAGAGAATATGACTCGCTCTGAGAAGTAATCAATGTAATCCTTTACTAATTGCACACATTGATAAAGTATTACAACATCAAGTGATCTCTATAATTTGATAACCATATGAAAGAAACATTATATAAACACCATCAAGAAATACACCGAAGGCATACCTTCATGTAGTTGAGGAGGTACTATAGACTCTCACTAGACTTGGATAAAACTGACAAGAATGATCAAAACTAATTTTACCCATGAATATTTAGGTGTTATGAGAGAATTTAGGATCACATAAATCATTTCCAACCACCTTACCACTTCCATCAATCCTTGATCACCACAGAAAGAAGGCATGTTATGATTCATGAAATTTGATATGGGGTCTGAGCATAAATAATGTTCCATGTATACCACTCAACAAGGATTATTGGTAGATTATGGAACTGAAGTAACTATTTTGACCATTATGGGAGGCATACTATAGCAATAAAATACATGAACAATATCAATTTATTCCTCAAAGTTTAAACCAAATGATTCTATTATAAGATAAGGATAAAATCAAAAACATAAATCACTAAAACAAGTCATTTCACTCTCACATCAAATAAAGAAATCTTTTACTTTAAAATTTTTAAATTTCACCATGTAATTTGGAAAACACACTCCATCAAGTAATGAACTGAAAAAAAATCAAAACCTCATCTTTGAAAACAACTCGACATTGGTGGAACACACATCACCCAAACAAATAATGTCATAAAATTCCTTCCAAATTCTATTTCATTTTTAATAACTAATTCATCTGATGAATGGTCATAAAAATTAGACTTCATTATAAAAAAATTGAAATTTAATTCAAAAAAACCCCTATTAATCTTAAAACACTTTAAAAAACCCCATTTGAAATCAATTTCTTCTAAGAATACCCAAATAAAAAAATTTAAAACATCACATTTTCCCCTTTAGGAATTTTTCTATTGAAATAATATAAAAACCCAATTTATAAAACATTTCTTAAAAACTAAGGAAATTTACTCCTTCCAAAAATTCATAAAACCAAGTTTTAATGTAAAAATTTCATAAAATTACCACATTTTTTAAAATAAGGCTTTAAAAACAGGCACAAAAAAAGAACCACACCAACTTTCCAACAATGTACACAAAAATCACAACCATCAAGACACTCCTCAATTCATTTCCAACTAGTGAAAATCACTTGAGGATTGACTATAAATCAAGATGTGTCAAAACAAATGAATTGGGGGAGAAATAGGTTATGCACGAGTTGGGAAAATATCTACTAAATGTGAAATAGGCTTTATGAAGAGGACATACCACAACCACATGGGAAGCGCATGATTTCCCAAGTCGTTCAACCAAAATATTCCACTCATGTTCTCTTCCATTTTCACTATGGAAACAAATAAAAAACCCCAAAATCACTTACATTCTCAAATTGGATCAAAACCACATCAATATATATCAAAATCCATTGGAAAAAACTAAAAACAAAATGGAATTCACAATTCAAAACCCAACATACCATGGAAACTTAAGGCTTGGGGTGATAAAGAGTTAGTTATAAACTTCCCTCACTTACCTCTCAATACTAAAAAACCATAATATCTATTATACCAAGACAAACAAAAATAATAATAGGAATAATTAAGAAAAAATTTCACGCACCAAATAAACTAATACTTTGATAGCATTTTGTAGTGAACCAACATAGGCTTCCATTCACTTGGCACCCAAACCAGATAACTACAAAGCTTGAAGGGTGTTCCCAATCCCCACAGGCTAGAAACTAGTGTTTGGGAATCATGAGAATCCCTTTGGTAATTATTTTCCCATAAATCAGAGATAAACATTGCAGAACATCTAATGAGATTATGGAATTGACCATCTCTACATTGGATGTACAAGAAACATCAATCATGTAAGAAACCATAATAAAAGAACATTCCAAATGAGTCATAACCAATAACACTAATCCGACCCATTTACAAAAATACCCAAGACCATCCATATGAAATATATCACAACAAGGAATATAAAGATATAAAATAAAAACTTAAATAAACTATAATGATGGACTCTATGTATGATACAACACTATAAAATAATAAAAATAACATTATCAATCTCAATACAAGCCTAAAACCATCTTCATTCAACCATGAGTTTCTCAACACCACCTTACTCACCCCATGCCATCATGAGTGAACAAAACTTAAATCTAATAGAAACCTAAAACCTGAAATATATAATAATGAGCTAAACAACCCAGTTCGTCACCACCCACAAAGGCTATGCAATTCATTTAATAAGTAAATTCATAAATTATAGTTTTAAATTTCAACTATAAAATAGTCTTTCAAATATAAGCATGTGAAAACAACTAACAAGTTAAATTTCACCATTAAAATTATTCCATTTTTTCATTAAATAAAAACAACTGCTTTATAATCTGAATTACCCAAGGACTAATTAGGTACTAATGGGGGGTGAAATAGTGGTATAATTATTTTACAAATTATTTCTCATTTAATTCAACCTTTATGATTGATTAAAGTTAAGATCCCTCATTTTTAATTCCTCACCATGCCATATAAGAAATGGTCATAAAGAGATCATAGCACACAGGTATTTTACACGGATCAGTCAAAAGGTTAAATAATTACTATAACTGATTATCCCCCCCCCCACAGATATAGATTCTTTAAAATATAATGGTGGTTATATCCATATAAGTTTACCTTTCCATCAACACTGAGTCCCACAATGTCTCCACTCTATATTCCCACTAGATATCACAAGTTCCCACCTACACAAGTGATAAAAACATATACCTATTGTGTCATATCTTTCTCAAGTTTCCAACTAGAGACTTACACTTATCTTCAAGGTATAATCCACTGATAGAAATATCTTTATTATCTTTTGACGCCTTTTGTGTTGCCTCAAGATGTAATCTTTCTCCATAAAAAACCATATCACCCGGTCTACTTATGTAAACTTCTTTATGAACTTTGATAAAAAAGGATCAAGTATACTTTATCTTTATCACTATCCAATAATCCTTAAATGATCTAAACCTTATCAAATCAAAAATAAAATATTGGTATGAAAGTTTTTTTAAATACTACCCAATTTCAATCTCAAGTTGAGAAATTCCTGAGCATAACAAAACTTCTTCTTTTAATGAAGTATCTTGTACACATTTGCTTCCCAATCACAAAACAATATATATTTGAATTCTCAACTCAATTACACAAAATTCACTTCATGAAATATTATATAATTTCATGGTGTATTATATTTGTGAAAAACCTATAACATTTAAAATATTATCCTTATAATTTTATATTCTTTTTATCATATCCTTAATTATTCCTCTTCAGGAGATCATATATATTCTCAAGTTTTGTTTTAATCAAATTTCCAACTAAACAAAAATTATATCTGCTTCATGACTCTCATATACTTATGAATCCACGTATATCATGAATCCATTCATGAATTGTCTTCCTTACACTAAACTGAATAAGTATGAATGCCTCAATTTATCCTTCAATCAAGTATGTTTCATGATCTTAATCCTTCATCTTCATATAAATGAGTAGGTTATATCTCTATAATTATCACAAAATAGAAGGGCTTTGAAGAAATTTGATATAATATAGTCTACATGAATATATGCTGAGGCATTTTTCTTCTTCTTTACATAACCCATGAGTGTTCTTCTAATATAAAAGTCTACACAAAAATTCTAGCCTTTTCATAACATAGTGTGTATGATTAATCTTCTTGTTTATTTATGTAATAGAGTTGGGCTTGTGGGTTCTTTTCTCACTTCATGAAAATAGAAGTGTGAGGATCCTTTTTTTATTCTAAAAATGAGAGATCTCAAAAATATCAAATGAGAACACTATTATCTCATCTTGTATGATCATTATTTATAGTTGAGGTTCCAATGACTTAGATCTGATCTTAATTATACCTCAAATATACATATTAAATGAAAAGTCAAGGATATTTTTAAAACTCATGAAGATATTAGGTTTTGTAATCCTTCGAAAATGGGTTCTTTCTTCTTTGACATCATGTGTTTCCAAAAAATTTGGTGTCTCGATTTCTCATGATTGAAAATTTCTTTCATGATAAAGTCTCATGTGCATATGATATAGAATAATGTACTTAAATATATCTTAGAATATTAAACTCATGTATGGATATGGACATATGGGATTCACTCTATAATTTTATATCATTCTCATAAAGTAGTGATTCTTCATGTAAATACATACATGAAATAAAAATATTACTTGCATGGCCTTTAGTTGATTAATCATACCTCATTCCTTTGGTATGATCATGGAAGATGACCAGAGTGAATTTCATAGAACACTGGTATAAATCCTGAAAAAAAAACCCCAATGGAAAGTAATAGATAATGCATTGATATAATTATATTCTATAGATAAATATGATCTGTCAAACACTATTATTTATATAATTTTTTAATATAGGAACATTTTTATGTGTTTTTGGATCCCACATTGGTCATAAAAGTAGATTACCTCTTCTTAATAATACTCACTACTCTATTTAGAACTCGATCTAGAACCACGGTCAACACATTGACACAATACACCCATTCCCCATATGGGAAATGCCACACCATTTCATGGTCCCCTAGGGACCTACATGTGTGCCCTGTGAGTACACTATGCATAAACATGTGGTCCTTGTGGGTGCTATGCATGCCCATTCTCACACCTTCCTCTCACGGCTGGCCAGGTTGACCTACCATCTATGTGTTATACCTAGTCCAACATTTAATATGGAGTTGGGTCCTTTATTGGATAAGGGTTGAACTATTTTTTAATAAAGGTTGACTAAAAAATACTTAGAATAATTTTAAGCATAGAATATAATATCAATCCATTTATCGTTATCAAATTCTAATCCACTCAAATTTCTTCACTTATTAATAATTCATCATGAAAAATAATATTTTTCATTTTATTCATTGTAAGATTCGTCATGAAATAATATAATATTGAATTTTTTCTTCAAAATATTTCCTTATTTAAATGTTATAAGCAATGTGCACTATCCTAGTGAAATATGCACATTCAATTAGAGTTCATGAACAATTCAATAATCATCATAAATTGGTTGAGGATGATTCCATAACAATCCTATATGCATAATCACTAGTATAAATACATATTGGAATCTTATAACAACCAAGTCAATCAAACTTATTGAAAATAAATATAAATCACTGAAAGGGAACTTCAATATCCCTCTTTGGATTTGTTATCAATACCCCCAAACCGCATCAAAACCAATATGTGTGTTTTACTTTCTCCCCCATTATTGACAATGAATACAAAGAATATATAAAGTACATATCTTCTTATCTCATTCTCATAAATAATCTTCTTCTCCCATTAGGGATACTATTAGAGTTAGTGTCTAGAACCAACTGATTGTACTTTGGATTACACATATATTCAAATATTGAATATTCATAAAAAATCATTTTTCTTCATAACTTTAATGTAATATCATCCTAGTGTATCCTTCACATCGATAAATTCATACCAGTTCCCTACTATGATGAGAACCTTGAAATTCCATGATGATAGTCATAAAAATAGTTATATGGTCGGATAACATACTATGATGGGACATATATAATTATGACTGTCAAGTGAGAGTAATTGTAAGCAGAAACGACTTTGTCTCATTAATATTACACTTGTAATCCCCAAGATATGAGATTAAGAGAACAGACCATCCTGTATGAATTTTTCATTTTTACATGTTATTAGATAATCTTATCTTCGACTATGAGTAATGGTACTTAAGAATTATGATTATTATTATTAATGCTTTTCATGAATCACATACTTTGATATACTAACCAAAATCGTGAATGTATATATTCACAAGAAGTAGGGTACGTTGTGTGCATCTTGAATGACTAATTATTAATGAATATTCTGAGGAAGTATTTTTCACTTCCATGTTTATGGGAATTTATATCTTAAACCTTTGATTGAAATGGATCCTTCATATTAAATTCCATGTCCATGGTTTAACTATTAGTTTATTTTAGATAGTAAAAGAATGTTGTATCATGAACATAGGTTGATGACATGTATCCACAACCTACTTGATGATATATTGTGACAAAGAGATTATATTACATGGTAAAAGTTTGTGTGTGATTATCAATGTTCAAACATTAACTTCTTTCTCTTAGTCTTCTTGACCAATTTCTAGATATAATTATTATAATTTATATAAGCTCTTATAATGCTAACAAGAAAAAATCCTAGAGGGCCACTCACTAAGTGTTTATGTTGATCTCGATTAAATTATATTTAAATTTTATTAATGGAATAAATATTATTATCATGTCTAATAGAATTTTTTTACATCAATTATTGATCAAAAATATTCTCAAGGAAATAAATAATTATTTATTCATTAATAAGTAATTTATTTAATTATGTGAATATTAAATAAATGTGTAGTCACTATAATGTGAATATAATATTTATTTTATTTATTGAATATTTAATAAATTTTTATTCACCAGATTGGAAATATAATATTAATTTGTGAATAAATATTTAATTTAATATTTATTTAGGTATTTGATAAATACCAAGGATGAGTTAATAAATATTGTGTCTGGCGATAAATATTAATTTACAAGATGGTATAATAATATTAATCATACTAGTTAGCGCAAAACATAAAATTATTGTAAAGTGATTATTATATGAAATGGGGTTAGATAATGATTATAATATTATTTAATATGTTGTGTAGTTGAATGATATTTTTAACCTAAACCCTAACTTAATAAATTTATGGGTATGTCTATTGTGTAGGGTTAATTAAAAATTGAGAATCATTGTGAATAACATATTTCTCTCTCAATTATTCTTTCTCTCACCCTCTTAAGAATAAGAAGAACAATAATATTCCTTCAAGACTGATATAACTTGTTGTAATCAAGATTAATAATGAAATATGATTGAATCATCCTGCTAGAACCCAATAATAAATTAGTGTTGTCTAGAGATCAAATTACCATGCATAGATCACTGAAATAGGGGATCTAATCTGGTTTCTCTCTATGAAATGGTGGTAATTCCAAAAGGTTTTTAGAAAATAAAAATCTTCATCAAATAAATATCTAAAGAAAATGTATTTTTTATTTTGATCTAATTTAAATTAATTATATGTTTAACATGGAAAAGGTCATTCCTTGGCTCCGGCTATTCTATGTCAATATTCGTTGGAAAAAATTTAGTCATGATGTTTATGTCTTCCACAATCGGTGAATAATCTATAAAATCCAATAATAAACTCTATGGTTGTTAACAAAAAAAATTCTTTCATTGTGTTCGAAACCTCCAAGTGGTGTTAGAGGAATCACATTTAAATTTATAATTGTTTATTTTATTTTTGATCTATATACTCATTTTTTGTTAGTCTTAATTTCCAAAGTATTCATTCTTAAATATGAATATTAATAAACATTATTTAAAATTATTCTTTCACGATTGATATTTTCTTAAGGACTAAGAATAGATAAATAATGATTAGATATTCCTTCAATAGTTACCAAAGACCCAGGCCCATAGTTTAAGTTACCCGGTCTTTAGCTAGAGTATAAATTGTGTACCCAAGTTCACTACACCTGGACATGTCTTGGGATACATAGTGTCTTGAGAAATTATTACACATGATGCATCTATTATACACTGTGTTTTTACCTAGCCAAATTGGCACATGGTTTTTCAGATTACATGGCGTGCATCTAGAATACACATTGTGAAGTCCAAACAACATAAAGAATAAATTCAAGCTAAATTTTTGGTCAAATATATGGTTTTATGACATGTGAGACTAAAAAACTATAACATTAATGAATCACTTGGCGTGTATCTAGTATACATGTTGTGTAAGTTATTAATCCATTTTTATGAAGAAAACAACATGTCATTCAATAGGTTATGAAAACACACAGCATGTGGACCACATGACATGTGTCTCTTTAGTACATTTTATGTAATCTATATGAGGTATACATAAAATTCCTAGTAATTTATCTTATAAATACAAAAAACTTGACCAGATGATGTGTATCTTGTTATTACACACCATGTAATCTAGCCAAGGTACATTCTGAAGCCCCGTGCATTTATCCTAGATACTCAAAAATCAAGGAATACAACATATATCTTGGTATTACATGCCATGTAGTATCTTAATAAAGGAAATAATTAAATTACATTAAAATAATTAATTGAATCAATAAAATCAAATTACTCTATTGGAACCAGATTTGTTTGACTATGTAATAAAAGTTTTAAATAATTAATAAATTCTCAATTAATTCTTTGTAATTATCTATAATTATTTTTCATTCTGTTTATTTTTCCTAAATCAATTTATTATGGGTATCTCCATGAGGCATCTTACGGTCATTAAGATAAATAAAATTAATTGATTAATTATTTAATTAATAAAATCACATTTATCTTAATAATAAAGGATTAAATGAATTGAATGTTGTCTGGTGTACTTTTTTATATTCATTTCATGTATAACTAATCATGATCTTTGTCCATACGTGTGTATGAGTTAGTTTTATTTTATTTTATTTTATTTTATTTCATGTTTTTTTAATTATTTTTTATTAAATTAAATTTGATGGCATGTGTGTCATCCCTCCCACTTTTATTATATAGGACCTACATGTCCAATGTTATTTATGTAATTCTCATTAACCAATACTTTGGGTCCCCTCACATACATGTGATTTATAAACATATGTAATAAAATGAGTATCCCAAGGAATATGGAGGTAGTTCAATATGGAACCTGGATGAAACCAACCTGGGTGATACACATGTGGATAGGTGGAATACTTCATCTCATTCCATGACTGACATAATAAGTTTTCCCTAGGGTCATAGGTTGATTTATTGTCTACTCAACTAATCAACCATTAAATAATATCATGATAAATTCATTTATATATATATAGAACTTTTCCATGATTTATTTTATAGATGCAAGACAGTTATCACATAATGAAATGGACTAATATGCAAAGATTAAATTTAAGTAAATGGATTGTGTGTAAATGTTTTATCAAAATATGGTTAATCAATTAAGTAAAATTCACTTATCAATGAGTTAATATGAATGGTTTAGGTTAACTTAACAAATTTAAATCAAGAGAAATATATCTCACTAGACATTACGTAAAATAGAGGTAAGTGTTGAGGAAAACAGATTAAAGGTTTTTAGATTAGGGATTCCACTCAATGGATCAAGGAGTTTCAATATCATAGTTGGAAAATACTTTACTACTTAAATGCCTTTGAGTAATTGACAGATCCCTCCTTTGAGTTATGAAAGGGGAAATATGGAACCTTTACAATATAATTTCTTGATTGATGGAAAATTATGAGTTCAATTGTGAGAGCCATTCAGACTTATTAAATTAGTGGTACAATTAAAAAAATAAATTATTATTATGTCTCACATAATTTTTAATCGAGTAATGTACTAGTAGTATACTCTATTAATATTGTAGAATAATTTAATGTTAATCAACAACATTATCCCAAGGATCAAACTTTGAGAAAGACCATCTCATTAATGGAATTATCTTCCAAGAATGGTTTAGACACCTATAGATAGTATTGTGTTATGAATGGAAATATTACATTCAAGAATACTCAATGCCTAATCCTCCTACTAAGGAGTTGAGTGATGATAAGTTCACTATCTATGATAAACACCCAAGAGACATGGTTGATATTCAGTGTTTAATTCTTGTATCCATGTCTAATGAATTCATAAATTCACATGAATACATTGATACATTTATCATGCTCCAGCATCTCCATGATCTATACCAAGAGGTAGAAATATAGTAATGATTTTATAAATCCAAGGCACTCTTTTAGAGAAAACTCAGGGAAGATATCATAGTTTTCCTTATGTAGTTAAACTCATGGGCTACATTGAGTTCCTAAAGGTTCTAGGTTATAAATTTTATAAATAACTATGCAACAATATCATTCTTGTATCACTTTATAAGATATTATGTAACTTTTTTGTTAATTTCAATATATAAAACATAGATAAGTCCCTTCTAGATCTTCTCACACTAATTCTCCATGTTAATAAGGATATGAAGCATAAAAATCATTCTATACATATGTTGATCAAAAGTAAAGGTTAGGAAAAGGGCACTAATTGAAAATATTGTTCGTAATTCCCATCCATGAAGAGAGGAATCAAGTGATAATCATGGAAACGTGATTTTTTTTCTATTTTTCCTGCAGAAAAAAGGATTAATGGAAGAAAAATTGAATCCAAAAAAATAAGTAAGGGGGAGAATTAGGTTCATTTGTTATCGATTTAAATTTATCTATTTATACAAATTGGGTGTTAGATATAGAATTTGGTTCTCACATATGTATTCAGATATAGTAACCAAGTATATTTTGGAATATTTCCTAGGTTGAGGTAAATCTATGAGTATCCAATGGATCCAAGATTTTTTTTGTGGTTATTAGGGGAAAATACCTCATGTTTCTAATAGGAATGATCTTGGTTTTAAATGGTTGTTATTATGTCTCATATTTTAATAAAAATATTAGTTCTATATACAAACTTGATATAGATGGATTTATTTTAAAATTTGGAATTAAATTATTCTTATTTTATAAGGATAAAAAATATGGTAAGGAACATTTAAATAATAGTCATTAAATGTTGTATTATGAAAACCAAGTAATGAAAATTTATAACGAAACTAGTTCACATGACTTATACCATGCCAAAATATGGAATCACTAGCTATGTTATGTAAACAAAAATCATTTAACTAAATTACACAAAGTTAGATATCTAGATTCTTTTGAACTAAACTCACTTGGTGTATGTAATTTATGTTTAAAATAGAAAAATGACAAAATAACCATTTAGAGGAAATAGAGAAAGTGAAAATGGGGTTCTTGAATTAGTTCATACCAAACTATGTGGACTATTTCTAGTTGAATAAAGGGTTGGGTAATCATACTTCATAAATTTTAATAATGATTTTAGTAGATATAGATATGTCTACTATATGTGGTATTATTCATAATATTTTGAAAAATTCAAAGAATACAAGAATAAATTTGAGAACTATCTTAGATATAATATTAAGAAACTCCACTCATACCATGGTGGATAATATATTAATCAGGTATTTATTGATTAATTATAGATATTTGGGATTTTATCCAAAATCAATATGACTTAGAAACCTCAATAGAACAATCTAAGAGAAAGTAGGAACCACACATTGTTAGAGATGGTGAGATTAATGATGAGTCACATGAGCCTTCCAATATCCTTTTGGGGATATATGTTATATACAACAAAAAATACTAAAAAAGGTTCCAACTAAATTAAAAAATGGTATTCCATAACAATTGTGGAGTTGAAAAAAAAATTGTTGTCATACTTACATGTGTAGGGATTTCGATTGTTTTTTAAGGCCTCTTAAAGATACAAAATTTAACACCATGTAAAAAAGTGTACCTTTATATGATTTCCTAAGGAAAAAAGGGTTTATAAAATATATGAACCTTCAGAAAAAAAGTTCATAGTGGAAAGACAAACCATATTCCTTGAGAGGGATCACATTTCTAAAAGAGATGGTGGGATTGAGATAAACTTTGATGATTTCTATGATCAAGGGGGTACAAAATTTTTTTCACATGAATAAATTCTATAAAACCCTGTATAATAAAAAGTTCAAGAGACAAAATTACTACATATGAGTACAAGAGAGGTTAGAGAACCTAAAAGATATTGTTTTCTGGTCACCAAATCAGGATTTTGGTATATCCTCCAGTGGTTGTAAAGACCATTGGTTGTAAATGGGTATTCAAGAATAAATTAGACATGGATGTAAAATTTAGTTATTATAATACATTATTTGTTGAAAATGGGTTCAAACAATGTCAAGTCATATAATATAGAGAAAATTTTTCACCAGTTTCTATGATGAAATACTTTAGAATTCTACTTGACATTATGGTTTACCATGAGTATGAGATTTAGAAAATGGATGTTAAAACATACTTCCTTAATGTGAACCTTAAAAAATATGTATATATGGCACAAATTGAAGGTTTTTTTACTCTAAAGGATTCTAAAAAATTATGAAAATTTCATAAATCCATTTATGTATTAAATCAAGAATCTAGGTCATAGAACATTTAGTTCAATGAAACCATAATAGAATTTGGTTTTATAAAGAATGAATGTGATCCATGTATTTATTAAGGGTTTATTGGGAGTGAATATGTTTCCCTAATAGTTTATATTGATTAAATACTACTTATTAGAAATAAAATACCAATGTTACAGTAAGTTAAAGCATGGTTAAACAAATGATTCTCAAAGAAGGACTTAGGTGAAGAAAAATATATTCTTGGGATCAAGATCCATCGTGATAGATCCAAGAGGATATGTGGAATAAGTCAGAGTAAATTTATTGACAATATACTGAATATATTCCCTATGGAATAATCAAGGAGGTGATTTTTTTCCAATATGAATTGTCATTCATCTTTCTAAGAAAATTTTTTCCCCAAACACATGAGGAAAGATAGAGAATATATAGGACTCCATATGCATTTTAGATTGATCCATTCATTTATGTTATGATATGTAATAGGCTTATTGTTGATTATTCCTTAATTATAGTAGGAAGATATCAAGCTAACCCAAGTGAACACCATTTTATGGAAATCAAATTTATCCTTAAGTATCTTACGCATATTAAGAATATGTTCTTGGTATATAGAGGAGATAAGAAACTAGTAATCATAGGATATAAAGATTCTAGTTTCAAAACAAAACAAGATGATATGAAATCATAGTTGGGATACTTATTAAATCTTAATGGAGGTTCTATGAGCTGGAAGATCTTAATGAAATACAAGGAAAAAAAATATACCATAGAGTCTGAGTATATTACAAATTATAAGGTAGATAAATAATTATTTTGGCTATAACACTTCATTTAAGGGATTTAATTGGTGCCCAATAGTAATAACCCTATCACACATTATTGCGATAATACTACAGTAGTGGCTATTGAAATAGTTACAAAGTCATATTAGTAAAAAATACATTATTCAGAAGTATTACTTATTCATGGATTTTTCTCAAATAGGTGGCATCACAGAGAGCAGAATATCCATGGATTAAAATGTGGTGGACCCCTAGACTAAATCCTTAACTTAGTAGAATCATGATCATTATGTCAATTCTAGCGGACTGAAAGCCATGGGCAATTGGATCTAGTCCAAGTGGGAGTCTATTGGAGTTGGTTTTTTAGAACCAATGGTTTGTACTTTGGATTAAATGTATATTTGAAAATTTGAATACTAATAAAATATCTTATTACATATTCTTCAGTTTTCTGCATTACTTTAATGTAATAATTTCCTAGAATATTTTTTTTATTGATAAGGTTATATTAGTTCCCTTCTATGATGAGAAACATGAAAATCCATGCTTATATTATTAAAAATAGTTCTATGGTTAGATAACATACTATTATGGGATATATAAAATGTTTATAGTAAGGTGAAAGTACTCATAACTAGACTATAATTCCTTTCATGAAGTTCACTCTTGGAAATCTCCAAGATTTGAGATTATGATAACAGAATAACCTATAAGAATTCTATATTTTTATGTCATCATATATTCCTATCGACAAGAATGTGTAATGGTCCTTAGACTTTATGATTATTATTAATGTATTTCATGACTCACATACTTTTATGTACTAACCAAAACATTGATTCCATATGTTCATGAGAATTAGGGTACGTTGGGTTCATCATGAATGGTATATTATTAATGCCTAAGTCAAGTAATGATTTTAACCTTCCGTATTTATGGAAGTTGGTATCTTGACCCTTTGATTGAAATAGAATTTTCACATTGAATTCCATATCCATGGTGTAATGATGAGTTTATTTCTAATATTTAGTGAAAGATATATCAAGAACATAGGTTGATAACAAGTGTGTGCAGCCTACTTCATGAGATATTGTGACAAAGGGATTATATTACATAGTAATCATTCTTGTGTGGTTAATGATGTTGTGATATTAACTTCATTTTCATGGGTTCCATGACCCATTACTAGATACTAATCCTATAATTTGGGAAAGCTCACCTAATTCCAATGAGAATGAATTGTAGAGGGTCACACACTATTTGTTTCCAATAATCTTAATTAAATTATTTTTGAATTCAATTAATGGAATAGATATTATTCTCATGACTAAGGAATAATTTTATTTAAAATCTATTGATCGCAAATATTCAGATGGTAATAAATAATTATTTATTCATTAATAAAAAAATATTTGATTACATGAATATTTAATAAATATTTATTCAGTTAAAATAATATTTATTTTATTTATTAAATATTTAATAAATACGTATTCACTAGATTTAGAATAGAATAATTATTTATGAATAAATATTTGATGAAATATTTATTTATGAATAAATATTTGATGAAATATTTATTTGGGTATTCGATAAATATTGAGGAGGATTAGTAGACCAAGATTGTGTCTGATGATAAATATTAATTTATAATATGGTAAAATAATATTCATCATTATGCCAATTAGTTCACACCATAAAATAATAATAATAATATATATATAATGGGGTTAGATAAAGTTTATTATATTATTTAAGGGTCTTTGTGTAATTAAATGATATTTTTAACCTAACCTTAACTCTATAAATATATGGATGCATCTATTATGTAGGGTTTATCGAAAATTTTGAATCATTACAAAAAACACATTTATCTCTCAATTAATCCTTCTCTCATCCTCTCAAGGATGTGAATAATGATATAGATTCATTTAAGTATGAAAGAACTTACAGATCAATACATACAATGAAAGATGATTGATCTACCACGCTAGCTCCCGACAATCAATTAGTGTTGTTTTGAGATCAAAAGCCCATGTGTGGATCACTATTAGAGAGGATCTACTTTTGTTACTCCCTGTGAAATAATGGTAATATGAATAGGATTTTTAATGATAAAGACATATATTAAAGAAATATCATAAGATGAGGTATTCTTTATTTTGATCTAATTTAATTATAAATTTAATGTGGATAGGATCCTCTCTTGGTTCCGACTATTATATTTCAATATTTAATGGAAAAATTTCATTCGTCAGGATGTTTACATATTTCACAATTGGTGAATGATCTATAAAATCTAACAAAACAAATTATGTTTATTCTCCCAAAATGTACATCCATTATGTCTAAATCCTCCAGGTACCACGTATTTTCTTTTTAAAATAGAATTTACCAATAAAACTCAATGTCTATATGTGAAAATATAGTGCAGAAAAATAGACTATATCACCAAGGTGGTCAATGTTTCCCATAAACAAACATGAATGTGATACCAATCTAAAATAAATCTTACTTAATACCATGGAGCTTCTTAGACAATAGAATAATAGAAAATATTTATCTTGCACTCATATGAACAAATACATTGGAATGTTCAGGTGAAAAAATAGCTCCCCCTTAAAAATTTCATATTCAATAAGTTTTGAATATTAGAAAACTTCAAATATTTTTTTCTCCCCCTCAAGGGATTCATCCACCTCCTTTAATTCACTACATGTTAGTATAAAAATAATATATATATATATATATAGGGGAATAAAGATGGACCAGTTTATTTATCACGAAACTAGCCCAGATACCCTGGTACCCTGATACCTGAGCCAACATCGACATATCTTGAACAGTGTTCTTGATCCCCATGGGTTGGATACTAGCACCTGGAATCATAAAATATGCAAGTGGGAATGAATTTTCCACAAACACAATGGAAGCAAGAGAAAAAAGTCAGTATGCATGCTAGAAAAACTCCACAGGGAGAACTACACCTGAAGTCAAATAGGTAAAAACAACCCAAAGATAACCACAAGGAACCAAAAAACATGATCAAAATCCAAGTCCCAACGTACACTCCCCAAGCCCAAGGATCAACAACTAGAACCACCTCCAAGTGGTGTATTACCCTTGCTCAAACTTGGAAGAAGATAATCTACAAACACTCAAAGGCACAAGTAGGGTGTGATATAATAGCCCATTAGGGTCTCACTAAGGATTCCCTAATGAGATGATACAATTAATTAACCAAATAAAGCTTTAAATTTTAACTAAACAGGCATGGAATTTCAAAATCAAATTTAAAACAAATCATGATTTACATTTCAGTTGATGGAAATACTTTAAACAAATGGATTAATAAAAATTTTATATAAAAATACTTTTATAAATTCACAAGGAATGTGTAAAAAAAATTAAAAACAATAAAATATATATATATAATCATTAAAAATGAGAAACATGGTCATACTCCAAGATGTATGATAGTTCCAGGTTATGGGATTCCTTCACACTTGAATAGTTATCACAAAAATATGTATACAAACTTCCCTCAAACACTAGTTAAAGAGGAATCAATCGCCATCCCATCAGGTATTGGACATTTTGAATATGTATTTTTAGTATTTTAAAGCATCAAGAGAGTGTTATCCTAAATAACTCACTAACTACCTATTATTTCATTTTCTCTAAAAAATATCAGTAATGGGAAGTTTGTTTCAAAACTATTCAAAAAACAATTCAACCCACTTTTTCCCATTTCAATATACCAATTTCCATTTAAAACTGAAAATGGGTTTTTAATAAAATCATTCCTTTTACAAGATAAAACCAATGGGTTTATATGAAAAAAATCTAAGCCATTTTTCTCAAATAAAAATTTGAAATCAATTTCAAAAATCAATTTCATAATTAAATCTCACAATTTAAATTCCATAATTGATCTTTTATAATTTCCATCAAATTCCATAAACACACCCCAATCCAATGGAATTGGGGTTTTTTCCCAAAATTCATGCTAAATAAAAACCAAATCCCAAATTCATTAGAATTGGGTTTTTAATAAATCAATGGAAATTAATTTAAACATAAATCAATAAATTTAGGGTTAATCAAATTATTAATATTAAATGGAACCACCTACCTCGGTAGCACGGTATCATGAAACATAAATCCCTAAATTGAAATCTCCAATGGGGAACATCAGCAATGAAGATCCAAGAATCAAACCTAGATTCAAGATCCCAAACAAAGGTTATTAGATCCTCCAACAATATGGAGATCCAATAAACCCTAGTAAAGAGTGTAGAAGATAGAGGGGGATAGAGAATGGGAATAATAAACCTACTAGGAAAGGATCGAATGATGATCGCCTAGATTTGATCCACCTTTTAATGGGTTTGGTAGAGCCAAAATCAGTTCATGGGAGCCCCAAAACCTAGGGAAACGTAATAGGGTAGAATGAGCCTGAGCGGGGGTCAAAAAGGGTTGTTCGGGAATATGTTTAACAATTTACAGATTAATTAAAGGTTGTGAACATGGTTTCTTGGGTAGGGCCACACAGTTATAAAAACCATGAAGCCTAACCATGAACCCCCTTCTATAGGTTTGTATGATTTTTCAAACTATGTGTCAACCATGAAAACTCTCACTGTCTCGGTTTTCACGGTTTTCAAAATCAGGGTGCACTATTTAAGAAAACTATGTGCCAACCATGCATAGGCCAAGAACATCTAAAATTTTACAAATTTTGACCATAAACATCCCTAAATGAAACCCATCCAAATCTAGTTCAAAAGAGGGGTTTAGGAATACCTGAAAATAGTAATAGGATGTTACAACCTCCCCACCATAGAAATTTTGTATCCCTAGAAATCATGTTAAGAAGCTTCCTTGTCAAAAATATAAGGAAACTTCTCTCTCATCAGTGCCTCCCTCTCCCACCTCTCATGAGTATTAAAACTTTTTTTCCATAGCACTCGAACCAAAGGTATCATCCTCCCATAAAGAACCTTAGTTTCTAAATCAACTATCATGATTAGATGTGCAGTCATGGACAAATCAGGCTTGACATTGAGATCGCTCCAACTTTGAACATGATATGGATAATAAAGATACTTTCATAGCTGAGATGCATGAAACATATTATGGAATGATTTCATCTGTAGTGGGAGTTCTAAATGGTAAGAAACTTTTACCACCTACTCAACAACCTCAAAAGGTCCTACAAAACAAGGAGCAAGCTTCCCTTGCCTCTCAATATGTCGATGACCCAACTGAGGTGAAAATTTCAAGAACACTTAATCACCAACTGAAAATTAAAATGGTCTATAATGAAGATAAGAATAATACTTACATCAAATTTTTTTCCTTCAATAGTCTTTGAAAAAATAAATGAATTATCGTTTTCATCTCTTGAACCATGCTTGGCCCAACCAAGAAACTTTCACCAATATATGATCAATACAATAGATATTCACAAGGATGCACATACAAGGCCTCAAAAGGAACCATCCTAAACATGGACTGGTATTTGTTGTTATAATAAAACTCAACTGGCCATAACTGATCGTCTCAAGCTCCACCAAAGTGAAGGATATAGGTACAAAGAATATCCTCATGAATCTATATAGGTCTTTTTGTCAGGACATCTGACTGTGGATGGTTTTCCATCCTCAAATAGACTTTAGATCCTAGTGCCTTCTGAAGGCCTCTATAAAAATGAGAAGTAATCTAAGGATCTCGATTGGAGACTATATCATATTGAACTACATTCAAATGAACAATCTCTTTCACATAGTGATTTCCCAACTCCTAAACTTTGGTTGTATCATGAATAGGTATAAAGTGAGCCAATTTTTTTCAGCCTATCGATCAAAATAAATATCACATTCTTCTTTATATGGGTACAATGCATCCCAACTATAAATTTCATAGAGATATAATACCACTTCAAGTCAGCACTGAAAGTGGATGAAGAAACTCAAAGGTCTCTGGTGCTCGACCTTGACCTGTTGGAACGTATAACAATGAGAGACAAGATAAAAAATTCCCCATCTCATATCTAGCGACCAGAATCATTACTGCATGTCATAGAAATTTTCTTTGGTTCCTGGGTGCACTTACCACTAGGAGTTATGAAAATCCACCAACACAGTTTTCTTTATTGCTAATGGAACACAAAAATAGTTCTGATAGCATAGAATACCCTCTGTGGAGAATGACTAGTCAAAAACAGTATCTCCACTATAGAGAGAGTCTCTAATGCTACAGAAATCATCTTCATGCTTTTTTTTCTGAATAATCAACTTGAGAAGAGTGTAGGTCAACTAAAAACTAGACAAATAAACCTTGAACCCAATTTCCCATACTCCAATATAAAACTGTGTAAAGAGATCCATAAAGTTCCACTTTTTTTATGATTCTTTCATGGTACAGGTTGAAAGTTTCATGATCTAATAACATGATATGGAATTATCATTCCTTGGGGTATAGGTGATTTATAAATGAAAATATTTTAATAATTCCACCCAATACCTCTGTTAGATAATCAAATATTTTTTAGAGAAGATATAACTAAAGATTTTGTGGTCAGAAAACACACTAAATATTTCTATGAAAAGGTAATGTCACCAAATATTAAGCACGTAAATCATAGTTGCATGTTAAAGTTCATGGGTTGGGTAATTATTCTCATGTGGCCTGAGCTGCCGAGAGACAAAATCAAGGACATGATCACCTTGCATAGTAATGAAGCCCAAACATGAACTTGACACATCACAGAAGACCACATAGACCTACCCAGCCTTTCGAAGAGTCAAAATTGGTGCAGTAGTCAAAAGACAATTTCAACTAAAAAAATATTCCTAACACTTTCCATTCCAATAAAACATTAATCCCTTCTAAGTCAGAGCAGTCATCTACGAATCCAAATTTGATAAGTCTTTAAAAAACCAGTGATAATATCCAGCTAAGCACCATAATATCTGAATATCCAAAACATTTTGTGGTTTCTCCCATTTCATAATATCTTTCACCTTTCTAAGGTCAACTAAAATACCATGTTATGACACCACATGTTATAAGAAATTCACTTCTCGAATCCATAAATCACATTTTGAAATCTTGGCATAAAGTCAGTGATTTCTCAAGAATTCCATAACTGCTCTAAAATGATGTACATGATCCTCTTTGGACTTAGTGTAAATAAGTATTTCATCCAAAAAGACTACCATGAATGTATAAAAAACTCATGTAAAATATTGTTCATTAAATCCTTAAATACTATAGGAACATTAGTTAAACCAATTGGAATTTCATGGTACTCATAATGGTCATACCTGCTCCAAAAGGTAATTTTCTAAATGTTATATTCTTTTATTATCTACTAATTATAACTAGATCAAAGATCAATCATTAAGAACCACTTCACACCTTTCAACTGATCAAACAGATCATCAATATATGGAAACAAATACTTATTATTTAACATTACTTGATTTAGTTTTCAATAGTCAACACAAACTTTAAGTGACCCATCATCTTTCTTAGCAAAGAGAATAGGCACCACCCAAGGTGACACACTCAGGTGTATAAATCATTTCATTAGGATATCATCCAACTAAGCCTTAAACTCTTTCATTTTTACTAGTTCCATGTGTTAATAAGGAATAGACATTGGTTGAGTATCAATTACAAATCAATAGATAACTCTATCTCTCTTACCAGTGGAAAACTAGATAATTCAGAAGGAAAAACTTCAGGAAACTCAATGAAAACTGGAGGGAGATCCCCACTCAAAGATTCTCACTCCAAATAAAAAGAAAACACAGATATTTCTTTTCCAAACTATGGATAATAAGGTCCATCTTGGATTTCCCTTGGGTCCCATTCTCCCTGAAAAACATGGTAAATCCCATCAGGTGTAGAAAAGAAGACCCATTGAAGATTACAATAAATATAGGATTTATTAGTAATGATCCAATCCATTTGAAATATGAAATCAAGAAGTTTCATGCTGAAAACCAGAAAACCCCAAGAAACCTCAATATCTTATAATGATAAAACACAAGAAGGGCTATAGAGTCCCTGCTCTCTCTTCATTCTGAGGGGTGTAGTAATATCTATCACATAAGATAAAATCTTTATAGGAAGACTTATCATGTTGAAGATGTGGTTTAAAATGAATGAATGAGATGCAATAGTATCAAATAAAGTAGTCACTAATGATGAAGCTATAGTGATGGTACCTCTCATAGTTGTTGAACCTGTATCCACTTCCTCTATAGACTCTTCCACTATGTGGATAAGCTTCATTCTAGATACTTGTGGCTGGAACCCCTTTGTTCATGAATAATCTATTTTCACCATAGTTTTAGTAGGCACCAATGATCTCATTCCACTATGTGGAGTGGAATAAACATGGAAGAACTTATTTAAGTGACCCGATCGTCCACAGGAGCCACATATCTTGGGTACCTCAGTGCAAACCCATTTATAATACCTCTTCTTGTCACACTGATAAAAAATAAAAGGGCCTCTTCTAGGAACAGTACTAGGTCTATAAAAACCCTATTTTCAAGAACCACCATGAGAATAATCACACTTCCTCTTTACTTTAATGGAATTCACACTACCACTGGGAGAAAAAATGGACTCCCTTCAACCCTGACTTACCAGCCAGGTCCATTTCAACCATCAATGCACTATCTAGAACATTATCATAATAAGGAATTTTTATAAATAAAACATGAGAATGAGTATCAGATCAAAGTCCCATATCGAAACATCAAGTATTGATATTCTCATTTGATATAATCTCATGTGAAAACTTTACAATCTTAGAAAAATGTTTTTTATATTCTGTCATGGTCTTATTAGTCTGCTCGCGTTTGAAAAAATAAATCCTTGGTCAACACCATCAACTATGTATAGAATTGGTCCATTAAAATATATTTAAATTATTTCAACTCTAATACCTGGTGCTTATTCTCCATCACCATCATTTACCACTATCTCCTACTAGGTCCCTATATCTTGAAGGTGGAATATTTCACCATGATTTCATCAGGTGTTTCCAATATCTTAAAAAGAACCTCGATATCTCTCAACCATTCTTCATCCAGTTGATTATTGTTAGAGCCTTGGAATGTTTGTGGATTTTGGAAAAGGAACTCTTAATAATGAATCCTAAATTAATCCCTCTGAGGTTTCACAACTGAAACCTAATCAAGAACTAGTGTAGGTGATTATCCTAGATCTTTGACAGCATGCACAATAACTTCAAGCAGATTTTGGTCCATGAAAGTATTTGATCTTTGTAGTTCATTAGTATCTTCCTCCTAGATTTTATTCACACATTTTCTCAGAGGAATGATGCTACACAACATCATCATACAATACTGAAAACATCATATTTATTCTCAGACTAAGAAATAAGGGAAATTATTCCCAACAAATAGACAAACAAAATTTGGATTTTAGTATACCCAAATCAAAAGTAGGGAAAATACTATAAATAATCCACAAGATATCTTTCTCAAACCACCCTTGGTGACTTAAGGATCATTGTGGTGAGAGATGGTCAGGAACTCAATTTCAAATACCTCTTAAGTCCCATAAATATCACATGACTTTCTACTTACATCAATGAAAGATTATTAACCCATAACTTTTATACCAATTTATCACAAACCATCTCAGATACCCTAGTACCCTAATACCTAATCCATCACCGACATATCCTGAAGGGAGTTTCTGATCCCCATGAGTTAGAGACTAACACCTAGAATCATAAAATATTAAAGTGGGAACAATTTTACCACACAAAAAAACAGAATCAATAGAAATAAGTCAGTATGAATAAAAAAATAATCCATAGGGAGAACTCACCAAAAGTAAAACTAGTAAAAAAACCCAAATTACAAACACATGGTACCGGAAAATAGGATCAAAACCCAAGTCTTGATGAACAAAACTATCTATTCCTGAGGATCAACAACCAGAACCCCCTTCAAGTAGTGCTTTACCCTTACTCGAACCTGCAATAATATAATCTACAAACACCCAAAGGCATAGGTAGGGTGTGATATAAAATCCTGGTAGGGTCTTAATAAGGATTCTATAATAAGATTACATAATTAATTAACCAAATAAAGATTTCAATTTTAAGTAAATGGGTATGGTAGTTCAAAATAATATTTAAAACAAATCATGCTCTATATTTTAGTTGATGTGAATTCTTTAAAAAATGTCTTAGTAAATATTTTATATAAAATAGTTTATATAAATTCACAAGGCATGTGTAAAAAAGTTTTCAAACAATGGCATATAAATCAAAGCATTAACAATGAGAAACATGGTCATCTTCCAAGAGGTGTGATAGTTCCAAGTTATGGGATTCCCTCATGCTCCAATATTTATCGTGTAAATATGTGTACGCACATCCCTCAGATTCTAATCAAATAGAAACCTATCACCATCCCATTAGTGATGTGACCTTCTACATATGTATTGTTAGTGTTTTAAAGCATCAAGATAGTGTTATCCCAAATAACTCACTAACTACCTATGATTTCATGTGATCTAAAAACATTTCAGTAATGGGAAATTTATTTTAAAACTATTAAAAATAAAATTCAACCCATTTTTCCCATTTCAATATTCCAATTTCCATTTAAAACCCAAAATGGGTTATTAATCAAATCATGTATTTTTTCAGGAAAAACCCAATTAGTTTCTATCTAATTAATTTAATACATCTTTCTCAAATAAAACATTTAAATTAATTTTACAAATAATTTTCACAATTTAAATTCCACAATTCAATTTTTACAATTTCCATCAAATTCCATAAACACACCCTAATTCAATGGAATTGGGTTTATTTTTCAAGTTCATTCCAAATCAAAACCAAATCCCAAATTCATTGGAATTAGGTTTTTAATAAATAAATTGAAATAAATTTAAACTAAAATCAAGAAATTTAATTTAAATCAAGAAATTTATGGTTAATATAATTATCAATCCTAAATGGAACCACCTACCCAGGGATCATGGGATCATCAAATACAAATTACTAAATAGAAAGCTCTAATAAGGAACTTTAGCAAAGAAGATATCAGAATCAAATCTAGATTAAAGATCCAAAAAAATAGGTATTAGATCCTATAACAAAATAGATATCTAATAAACCCTATGGAGGAGAAGGGAAGATAGTGGGAGATAGATAATAGAAATAGGAAACCTATTGGGAAAGGAATGAATGATGATATTATGGATTTTATTTTCCTTGGAAGGGGTTTGGAGGAGCCAAAATCAGTTCTTAGGAGCTCCAAAACCTAGAGAAAACATAATAGGGTTGAATGATCCTAGGCAGGGATCAAAAGGGGGGTCAGTGATTTTTTAATAATTTTCATAATAATTAAAATTTGTACACATGGTTTCCTAGGTAGGGACGCACGGCTAGATAAACTGTGTGCCCCTTACTATAGGGTTTTATGGTTTTTACTTGGTGGTAATAGGGTTTTTCAAACTGTGCGTCAACCATGAAAACCCTCACTATCTCTATTTTCATAGTTTTCAATAACAAGGAACATTGTTTGGTCAAATCATGCACCAACTGTGCATAGCCCAAGAACCTCCAAAATTTTCCAAATTTTCACCCAAAACATCCCTAAATAAAACCGAACCAAATAATGTTCGGAATATAGGATTAGGAATACTTGAAAATAGTAACAGGATGTTGCATTATTCCTCTGAAATAGAACTCATCCTAATATTTTCCTCTCAACCATACGTTTTCCTTCCTTTTTATCTCAGATTTGGAAGAGTTCACCTTATAATTCATACGCTTCACAAGTTGGATTCTCTTATTTTTTTCCATGAATTGTTTATTCATGTGGGATAGTATTATCCACATTTTCATGTAATAAAGCTTTATTTTATTTTATTTTTGATTTCATAGACATTTTCATCAACTCATCTTGGAATGGAAAGATATTCATATAGTTCTTCATGTCTTCCCCAACCTATTCACACTGATTCTTTAGATTCTCCAGATCATCAACAGTATATGATTTTCTGTGAAATTCAACATATTATTTTTAAAATAACTTGTTTACCCTCCACTATAGAATCTATTTGAGATTTCTACACGTGTTTATCCATTTTTTTTAATCTGGAAAATTTCCAAACATTACTTCTTTTCATTATTAGATTTCATAAGTGTCTCACACTTCTTCTTAGATATACATGAATTATACTCTTTTTTATTATGATTTTTATTCCACTTCATATCATATGTAAATTATCTAGATAATTTATTTATGAAAACCTTAGTTCGATGACCTTAAAATCTGAATTTTCTAAAAAAATATTCTAATCATTCATAATAGTTTTGTATTGAAACCTTAGATGGGTTTCTGGTCACTACTGTATTCCTTTGAAAATATGTTCTCAGTTTTTAACCATGGATCCCCTTGGTTCATACATGTTTTTTAAAAATGACATGTTATACCAACAATAGCAGGATTTGTGGCCATACTTTCTACAATGCCAAAAAAATCCTATGAACTGTGAAATTAAATTTTATTAATAAATCTTTCTAGAAAATTCATGATTTTTTCTTATTATAAAAAATATTTTTTTTTCTCTATGAGAAATATACTTACTGCCATATCCCTTTAATTAATTAATGTTATATAATTCCATTATCTTGACATCTTGGTCCATAAAAATTCTCCCTACACTATTAGTGATAACGTATTTATTTTGATACTATTTAGATGCAGTTTTACCTTGTCTATAGGAACTCATCATCACATCAGCTTGAGAGGACTCATGTTTTACCTCAATATATTTTTTTAAGTCTTCTATATTATTTTTCAATTCATGTTGTTCTATTAGAAATATTTATTGAGTCTCGGATAACTCTTCCTTCTTGAGATTCAATTTCTATTTAATATCACTCACCTTATTCTCTAGATCATCCATGTCACAACCCTCCTTTGTCAGGATGAGGGAAGGGATGGAAAAGTGTTGTGACCATCCTTATTCAAGATGAAAAATAGATAATGACCCCCAAGTCCCACCTTCAGTAGGCCCTGGGGTGCCGACCAACACCAAGGGTATAAATATATCACAGAAATGGGAGTCATTACCCTTTTTACAGTAACCAATATCGGGAGATAAGATGTATTAACCTCAAAACAAATCTAATAAATATATATAAAAAATAATCCAAAATACATCCCACATGCATGTTTAAAGTAAAACTGCTATAAATACAATGAAAATATCCAAAGTAAATACCAAAAGAAAAAAGCTAAGTAGTGACACAGAAACTATTCTGATTCCTGGGCTAGTAATTCCCATCATGGTCTATATAGTCCTATTGGAATCCTGAAAAGAGTTTTATATATATAGGGTGAGCATGCAAGTATACTTGGTAGAGAAAAACTAAATTCACTCATGCATAAGTGGGAAAAGCATACTAATGACCCTGTGAGAAATCAGCTGAACCTCAAAAGAACCTAACAAGTTATACTATCAACCCTAGCCTCACCAAGGTACATTCACCAAGTAACTCAGTTCAAGTAAAGTAATTTAATAAGCACATCGATATTTGGGTACCCGACACCACTTCCCACTGGTTAACTTCTCATCCCTAATAGAGAACATCATGATGCTACCACACTCTTCCACATGCCCCACTATCACAACCTTCCCGTACACACCTAGTCTACATACCACATCCCACCCGCAAACACTTGGGCCACAACTACATCACATCCTTCCCATAGAAACCTTGAAAAAAAACCACAACCTCGTCCCAAAGACTCCTGGGAAAGTACAAAATATATCATCATAAAAACACCTGGGAAACACACCTCACCTGAAAACACCTAGGTCTCACCACTACATCACAACCTACCTGAAGAAACTTGGGCTACTAATGACTATAAGAGGGAACAAAGAAGAGCCAATAACCAGCCATCCATCATCCCACCGGGATGTTGGGAAAGGACACCCTCACCCATAACAATTGGGGTGTTCGTCACGTAGTTCTCAACAAGGATATGGAGATTATAGAAATCACAAGGAACTATATGTATATATATAGGTACCAAATAGTCAACCCAACCTATGGATTCTAAAAAAAACCATCCCACACAAAACTACCTTTCCTGGTACCTCTAAATGCATAACCACACAAATAGTCATAAACCCAATTCATAACCCATAACCAATTCATTTAAACAACTGTAATTATTTATTTAACAAACCATCTTTTCATTCCATCCCTACCCTAGAAACTACCAAACACAGCATAAGTAACAGCCTCCCAGTCATCCATAACACACCAGGAAGAAGGACCAAGGTAAAACAACCCACTACACACTCCCCATTATTGAACACTCATCCAACTACTGCCACCATCATTATTCAAAGTCATTCCACCTTGTCCTTCATCTCAACAGGAAAACCCCCATCACACCTCATCACAACCACACTCAGAATCCCTAATGTAAAACAACACCACACCCAATAACATAAACATAGCACAACCTGAAACTGCAGCCCCACTGCCCAACCACTTCCCAGATGCAGTCCCACTGCATAACAAGTTCATTCATTCCACAGTCAATCAATATCTTAACTTGATATTCCATTAAACCTCCTACACCACCCCATACACCAAATCCACAGCCCCTCTGCACAAACATACCACACCATGCCCACAAATCCAACCCCCATGTTCACCCCTATACCCACAATAGTGCTTCCAACAGTATCAACACACAACTACACAAGGCACCATGCCGAATGAAACCATAAAAAATACATATCCACACCAAAACAAGCAGAGTGTATTCAAATTTGATCAACACTGTTCTTTAATTCCACTTTCATAATTCAGGGGTGATCACAGCATAAGTTTAATCTTGGTGGATTCATTTATTTAACCAGGTATACGTGATTAATGAATATATATTCACAAAAATTATTCACAAGCTACCATATTGTGCCAAAAAAGACCCCCAATGGACATGATTTTCAGAATTCTTATATCCCATTCAGTTCACGTCATAAATCAAAGATAACAGATAAAAAAACGATCATCAACACATTCCTAGCCCGTTATCGTAATAGTCTGATTATCTTTTTTGTCATCATCTTTCCCATTTATTACTTCGTTAAAATTTGGATTCATCCATTTTCCCAAAGGTGGCATCATTACACCCACCCCTCATGATACAAAAATAAGAGAGAGATTAAGGGATCCCTAATTTGAGAAATAGACGATCAAAAACTCCTCCTTGAACCAAAATAGAGAGTCACGCAAGAGATAGGAGACTCCAAGGAATGCTGGATCCAAAGGTCACAGCATAACACAGGAATACATGGGGAAGGAAGGCTCTAGGAACACTAAGAGAAAATAGAAACACACTAGGAAGAGAAGTTATTGGATTAGAAGAGCCATATTCTATATCAACGGAATAATGGTTTCAAAAGTCATTAAAAGTTAGATCACGATCAATATTACACATTTTTGACTATTTCAAAGACTCGGGAGAATTATCATATTAAAGATATAATTAATATCCTTTGAAAGTCCTTTAGAAAAGTTTAAAAAGGGTTTTAAACTCAGTTTTTATCAAATAAAACATAAGAGGGGTGGAACTAGAAAAACTAAAAAAAGATGGAAATAACTCATTGATGGGTGGTTCACCGACATGAGTCACTGGAAGTGAGTCACCAATGATTGACTCACCAACACGAGTCATCGACACGAGTCGCTGATATGAGCCACCGGCATGACCCACCAATAGCAATTCACTGACACAACTCACTAACGCAACTCACTGATGCCCAAACTACCGATGCCCGACCTACTGATGCCCAACCTACCAATGTCCGACCTACCAATGCCCGACCTACCAATGCCTAACCTATCAATGCCTAACCTACTGATGCCTGAACTACTGACGCCCGACCTACCGATGACCTAACCTATCGATGCCATGTCCTACCGATGGCCGACCTACTAACGCCTGACCTACCGAAGCCATGTCCTACCAATGCCTGACCTACCAATTCCCAACCTACTGATGCTCGAGTCACCAATTTTGAGCTAATAACATGACCTAAAAACTTCGAGTCACTGATGGAAAAACTATAAGTTTTAGAAGACTCTTGAAATGAGCTAATGTTGCCTCCCATAGCACCCCAAACAATATATTTTGACAAAATAATGTACTGAGGAGGTCTGGACCATTACATCAGATACCTCTCAAACAATTCTCTCCCTTGAGAATTCAAAACCAAAACCAAAATAAAGAGGGGTCCAAACAACCACCAAGTAAGATACCTCTCAAGGATAAACCACCCTGCATTTTTCTAAAGATGGAGTGAACCCTTAACATCCAATAACACCTCTTACCACATCTGTTAAACCAAACATCCACGGGATATCCCACACAAGAACCAACTGTCTAGAAACATGAATTAGGTAATTTCTTCCTCCATGTCAAGATACGATCTACTCTAAGCATCACTGACTCTCCCACAGAGGTTTAATCACATATCAATTAATGCATCTTGATTTGGAATAAGGTACTCGCCTTCTCATGGTTACGACTTTATCACATGATACAAAATAAGGAAACAGCTCTTCTCATAAAAAAATTCAAGAACTACATAACAAAGTGAAACGAACAAGAAAAACTCAAAACGACTTTGGGTACTAGGTAAGAATCTGTTCTTCTCACTTCCAAGTAATCTCCTCCAGACCTCCATACCTCTACAACACATGAACCAAAGGAATGGTCCATACATGAAGAACCTTCTCCTGATGATCCTGGATCTCTACTGGTTGATCCACAAATTTTGTGTCGTCCTCAATATCCAACTCTCCCCAGTAAATGACATGGGATTCATTGTGAAGATACCAAATAAGCTGGGATATATGAAATACATCATGGATCCTCCCCAACTATAGTGTAAAATCCAACTAGTATGTCACCTCTCTAACTCTCCCCAGTACCTTGAAAGGTCCGATGAACCTGGGAAAAATCTTGCTTCCCCTATTGAACCTTTATTGTCCACATCGAGGGAAAAACTTTAAGAACACATGATCTATAACCTTAGTCTCCAAGGTCCTTATCTTGAAATCATTATATGAATTATTTTGGTCACGTGCTTCCTTTATCCTCTCATATACAAGCTACACATTTTCAGTTGTTCTCTGCACCACATCGGGACCAAGAACATCTGCCTCCCCAACTTTTGTCCAATACAAAGGTGAACAACATGATCTCCCATATGAGGCTTAAAATGGATTCATACCAATGGAAGATTGATATTTATTATTGTAAGAAAACTCTACCAAAGGAAATTATCGCACACAAGACCCACCAAAGTCCATGATGCAAGCTCACAACATGTCCTCCAATATTTGGATGGTCTTCTCTGTATGTCCATCTTTTTTAGGGTGGAAAGTAGTACTAAAGTGTAACTAAGTTCCAAAAGCATGTTTCAATCCCATCTAGACTCATGAGGTAAAATTTGTATCCCGATTTGATACAATTGATCTCAGAACTCCATAAATCTGCACCACCTCATCCACATACCTTATCACCAAGGAATCCATTGTTATCAACTCCTTAATTTCTAATAAGTGAGCTGATTTTGTCAACCAATCCACCACTCCCATATAGAATCATAGCTTTATGAGCCCTGCATAATCCTGTGATGAAATCCATCGAAACTTCATACCACTTACACTCATGGATATCTAGGGGTTGAAAAAAAAACATCGGGAACATGGTGATCAACCTTCAATTTCTGACACACCAAGAACTTTTCCATAAATTCCTCCACAACCTGCTTCATCCCAGACTACCAAAACTACTTTCTCAAGCCATGTTACATCTTGAAAACTCCTGGGTGTACCGCTAAGTATGATCTTTGAAACTCACAGATAACTCCATCATGTATCGCCACTAGAAAAAACTTCTTCTCAGAGAACAACATCTGATTCTGACCATCCTCCGACCATCCCTCCAGTGCACCACCCTGGTCAATGTGATCATGCATCACCTCTACCTCCGAGTCTCCCCACTGAGACTCCTCCACCTGCTGCCTTAGAGATGACTTTACCATCATCTAAAATAGACAGCCTATGCCAACATCCATTCTTTCATCTAAGTGCAAGGAATCTAACTCCTCCATCACCTTCCAAGCATCTGTAGATTTCTGAACAACCTCCTTCTACGAATTTTTTCTCAAAGCATCGGCCACAACATTCCCCTTTCTTGATGTGTAAGATATTTCAAAGTCATAATCCTAGAGAAACTCCATCCACCTCAACTTCCTCAAGTTCAGGTCTTGCTAGGAGAAGATGTACCTCAATATCTTATGATCTATAAGGACCAAAAAAATCTCTCCAATGAGGTAATGTAGCCACAAATTTAGTGAAAACATGACTGTTTCAAGATCCAAATTATGGGTGTCATAGTTTCATTTAAGGGGATAAAAATCCCTAGACCCATAAGATATCACTCCTCATTGATGCATCAGCACACACCCTAAGCCTAGATGGGAATCATCACAAAACACCTCGAACATCACACCCTCCTCTAGCAATGAAATCATAGGATCACTGAATAAATTACACTTTAGATAGTTAAAACCTACCTGAAACTACTCGTTCCACACAAAGGCCTAGTTCTTTCTGGTCAAAGCCCTCAAAGGAGCTGCTACTCAAGAGAAATAGGGTATAAATCTCTGGTAATAACCTACCATACCAAGAAAACTACAAACCTCTACCACGTTCTTGGGTGCTACCCAAGAAATAACTGCCTCGACATTTGATGGGCCCACTGCTACACCATGCTGAGACACCACATGTCCAATTAAGTGGACCTCCCATGTCCAAAACTTTAACTTGGACAACTTTCCATAGAGATGGTTCCATCAAAGGATCTTTAGGATAGTCCTGAGATTCTCGGTTTTCTCCTCCTCTGACTTTGAGTAGATAAAAATGTTATCGATGAATACGAGGATGAATTGGTCCAAGAACTCATGAAATATAGAGTTCATAATTCCCCTAAATATGGTCAGTGAATTCGTAATATTGAACGGAATACCACGAACTCGAAGTGCCCATACCTGTACTTGAAATCAATCTTCAGGATGTCACCCTCCTTCACCTTCAACTGGTAATATCCAAAATGTAGATTGATCTTAGAAAAAAAAACTTTCCCCCCTCAACTAGTTGAAAATATCATCTCTCCTTGGGAGAGGGTAACTGTTCTTGACTGTTACCTGATTTAGTCTCTGTTAGTCTATGCATAGATTCAAACCACCTTCTGCCTTTTTCGCAAACAAGACCGGAGCACCCCACAGTAACACATTGGGTCTGATAAATACCTTGTTCATTAGATCATAAATCTGAATATTTATCTCCCGCATCTCAGAAGGTGTCATCTGATAAGGATCCATTGAAATTAGAGAAGAACGGGGATACAAGTCTATCCTGAACTCAATGTCACGTCGAGAGGGTATAATCACAACCACATTGGGAAAAACATCCAAGAAATCCCCAACAACACTAGGAACCCCCACCATTTCAGCATCCACTAATTACACTGACATCTTTTCCAACAAGGAAAGAAGAGGCTTGACACGCCGACTGCCCATCACAAAACTCTTCCCACCAACGAAAGCCACACATTGCCAATACATGTCTAAAAACTCAACTCTTCTTCAAAATACATTGATAACAGCATGCATAGAGTACAACCATTCAATTAAAAGGGTCACATCATATGGTTTCATCTACAATAGGAAAATATCCCCATAAGATTGATGCAGTCCCATCATCATTTTACATCCGCGGAACACATCAAACAAGCTAGTATGACCTCCGACAATGTTCTAAACACCAGGGGAATTGAAATTATCTCTATTTCTAGTCCCATAGAATGGTATAGAGCAGGTGAAACAAAGGAGTTTGAAGCTCCCAAATCAAAAAAAATCACAAGCAAGAGTACTAAACCCATTGATCGTTCCTCGAATGATCTCTAGCCCCATTGGAAATGCCGCCTCTGCAGCGTGCAACTGAACATTACCAGCTCCTCTAACTCTCTACTATCGACTGCCTCCTCAACCATGTTTGGGTAGAGGCCCCTATAAAATGACTAGTGTTCAGCCTATGCCTTCTCTGTCTCCCCTTGGTAAAGCAAGAGTCTACCGTCCCTGTTGCTGGAAGGGCCTGGCTGGAAACTGATGTTGAGGTGGGCATTGAACTTGCCCACCCCGACCATACTGAGCTCGATCTCGGCACTGACTTTGAAGGTTCCCATGGCCTATTTAATATAAACACCTCAATCTCAATCCCATGGGAAAAGGACTAGGTCCAGAAGGATGGAACTAAAACTATCAGGGTCATCTCCCCACTGCCCCAAACCTAGAAGGCCCTAATGTCAGAGACCTACTACGGACAGCCTTCCCCTTTGAAGATCACATTTTGATCCCCTATCATGGTAAACCTCCTCAAGAATACATCCTTTACACTACCTCATCTTTTTTATGAACCTATAAATATGTCAGTAGGGTGAAGGGAGTAAGCGCGTACTAGAGGGAGGGATGGAGTTCCTCATCTAAGAATCTCACCTGAGACTCCTCATCTAGAAAGTGGTCCAGAGTAAAGAGAATGAGATCCTTAAACTTGATCCCCAGATCCCTCATCGACATACTCCCCTACTAGAGGGACAGTAACTCATGCCTATTCTTATCCTTCATCATTGAAGAGAAGTAATTCCACCCAGAACTCCTTCTCAAAGTCAGCCCATGAAACATCGGTATCCTGCCTCTCTCTGACGTAAAGTGTCCACCACTAACGTGCTGCTCCCCTCATATGGCTCACTACCAAGGGAACTTTATACTCTATCAGATCCCGGATCAAGGTTAAGGAGATCTCAAGCTCCTCAATCCAACTCTCCATCTCAAAGTCTAAAACAATTCCTTTGTACTTCCCTAGAGTCTGTCTCTGGAAAGCATGAAGGGTCTTCTACCATTGGCCACCCTCCTCTTCTCGATAAACCCTCTGCTGAGCCTCGACTACCTGAGACACTCATGGATGATGTCCGAGTTCCATAGCTGAAATGTAAACAAGGGACCCCTAAGCCCAATTAGTATGTAATTTTATTTAAGTTTCATTTTAACTCATTATTAAATGCCCATGAAAAACAAGAACAAAAGCCATTATGATGTATGTACCTTCCCTAGAGTCTCTACCCCATAAATGGTGTATCCTCACTTGGTTTTTTGGTAGGATTGAATTCCTTGCATCGGATCACGGGGGGGGATAAAATACTATGCTCTAGCTGGTCTTCCCTTGCCTATGTCGCATACCAAGATCACCTAACACTGTTGCCCTACTATCCCATGCAATCCTCACTCTACCTAACTCCAAACCCCATCCTATCTTTCAAACATCCCTCTGATATCATTCTTTCATGACTCTCCTTCATCAAGATGAGGTAAGGGATGGAAAAGTGTTGTGACCTTCCTTCCTCAAGATAAAAACGAGATAATGACCCCTGAGTCCTGCCTCTAGTAGGCCCTGGGGTGACGACCAGCACTAAGGGTATAAAAATCCCACAAAAATGGGAGGCATTATCCTTTTAATAGTAACCAAGATCAGGAGATAAGATGTATCAACCTAAAAAACTCCAATACAAATATATATATATATATATATAAGAGGCCAAAATCCATCTCACATGCATGTTTAAAGTAAAACTGGTATAAATACAATGAAAAAATCTAAATTAAATAACAAATAACAAAGATAAGCAGTGACATATCAATTATCTTAAAACCCAAGATAGTAATGCCCAACACGTTCCATATATTCCTCCTAGAAACCTAAAAAAAGTTTTATATTTATAGGGTTAGAATATAAGTATACTCAGTAGGGAAAAACCAAAGTCACTAGTGCACAAGTGGGAGAAGCATAATAATGCCCCTGTGAGAAAGAAACAGAACCTCAAAAGCACTTAACAAGGTATATTATCCACCCCAGCCTCACCAAGGTACACTCACCAATTAACACAATTCAAGTAAATTAATATAATAATCACATCAATATTGGGGTACCTCACACCACTTACCACTGGTTAACTGCTCATCGCTAATGACGAACGTCCTAACGCTACCACACTCTTCCACAAGCCCCACTGTCACAACCTGTCCACACACACCTGGGACACATACCACATCCCTCCCATAAACACTTTTCCCACAACCAAATCACATCCTTCTCATAGAAACATCGTCCAAAAAACCACAACCTCATCCTGAAGACACTTATAAAAGTTCGATATATCTCATCTCAAAGACACCTCGGAAGCACGCCTCACCCGCAGAAACCTAGCCCGCACCACTGCACCACAACTTGCCCAAAGAAACTTGGGCTACCAATATATAGAAGAGGGATTATAGAAGATACAATAACCATCCATCTATCCTCCCACTAGGATTTTGGGAAAGGAAACACTCCACCATAATAATGGGGGTGTTCATCACGTAGTGCTAATCACGGGTGGGGTGCATATAAAAATCACAAGGAACTAAAATTGTATATATAGGTACCAAAAACTCTTCCCAACCAATATATTTCTAAAACTAACCATCCCACAAAAAATTACCTTTGATGCTACCTCTAAATGAACAACCACACAAACAACCGTAAAACCAATTCATAACCCCCAGCTAATTCATTTAACCAAATATTATTATTTATCTAAAAAACCATCTATTCATTACACCCATACCTAGGAAACTACCAAACATAGCACAAGTAATATCCACATAGTCATCCATAATACACCAGGAAGATATACCTAGGTAAAACAACCCACCACAAAATCCCCTTTCTTGAACACCCATCTAACCACTACCACCATAATTTGTCAAATTGGTGTCACCCCGTCCTTCCTATCAACAAGAAAACCACCAAAACACCTCATCAAAACCACACTCGGTAGCCCCACTTCATAACAACACCGCACCCAATAACATAAACATATCACAACCCAAAACTGTATCCCCACTACCCAAAAACTTCCCAAATGCAGTCCCACTTCATAACAAGTTAATTCATTCCACAACCGACCAATTTCTCAACCTAATATTCCATTACACCTCTTATTCCACCCTATACACTGAATTCATTGCCCCACTGCACAAACATACTGCACCATTCCCACAAATCCAACCCCATGTTCACCCATGTACCCACAACAGTGCTTCCAAAAACAACACCACACAACCACACAAAGAACCAGACTGAACAAACCCATACATAGAAAACAACCACACCAAAAAAATCATAGTGTATTTAGATTTGATAAATATTGTTCTTTAATTCCACTTTCATTATTCATGGGTGATCACAACAGAAGTTTAATCCTGGGGGATCTATTTATTTAACAGGGTATGTGTGATTAATGGATTGATATTCACATAAATTATTCAGAAGCTACCATAGTATGCAAACAAATACCACCAATGTCCATGATTTTAAAATTTCTTACATCCCATAAAGTTCACATCATGAATCAAAGATAACAGATAAGACAAAATGATCATCAACGCATTCCCAACCCGCTATCATAACAACCCGATTATCTTTGTTATCATCATCTTTCTCATTTATTACTTCGTTAAAAGTTGGATTCATTTGTTTTCACAAAATAGGAATCATTACACCCACCACTCATGATACACAAATAAAAGATAGATGAAGGGATCCCTAATTCGATAAACAGACGATCCGTAACTCCTCCTTGTGCTAAAACATAGGGTCGTGCAAGCAACAGAACACCCCAAGCAAAGTTGGATCTGAAGGTCACAACACAATACATGACTACATGGGGAAGGAAGGCTCTAGAAACACCAATATAAAATGGAAACACACTAGGAAGATAAGATCTTAGCTTAGAAGAGATAGATCCCATATCAATGAAAGAATGGTTTCAAAAGTCATTAAAATTCAGATCACCATCAATATTATGTGGTTTGAAAATTTCAAAGTCATAGGAGTGATAGGATATTAAAGATATAATTAAAATACTTTGAAAAGCCTTTAGAAACACTTAAAAAATGTTTTAAACTCAATTTACGTCAAATAAAATGTAAGAGGGGTGGAACTGGAAAAACTGAAAAAATCTGGAAATGACTCCCTGATGGGTGAGTCACCGACAAGAGTCGATGACGCCTTACTCAAGGACACAAGTCACCAACATGAGTTACAAAAATGATTCACCAATGTGACCCACTAACTATGATTCACTAACGTGACTCACCAACACGACTCATTGACGCCCGACCTACCAATGTCCGACCTACCAACACTCGACCTACCGACGTCGGACCTACCGACACCCAACCTTTTAATTCCCTACCTACATACGATTTACCTACCGACGCCTTTTATTACTAACACCTGACCTATAGACACCTGACTTACTGATTCCCAAATCATCGATGATGATCTACTGACACAACCTACCAACATTGAGTCACCGATGGAAAAATTAGAATTTTTTGCAAACTCTTAAAATGGGCTACCATTGCCTCCCAAAGCACCCCAAACACTGTATTTTGAAAAAGTAATAGACTGATGAGGTCTGGGATATTACAATACACCTTTGATATATACTTACTATTCTAATAAATAATATATATTTTTTCTATTAGGCTTATCTTTTTCAACAACTAATTTTTTATTTACTTTCTCCAGCTTTCTCTTATCTTTATTGAGATTTGTTTTCTACTTAACAAAATATTACAACTCTTATTTTATCCTTCATTATATATCTATTCTTACTTTTCTATCATAATCACTACTAAAATAATCATATCCTTTCTCAGTATGGGCAGGAAAATGATGTTTATCTTCTAAAGAACTTTTAGATGATGAATTGGACATACTTTATCATAAAATTATTCTTTCCATTAATGGAATACTTCTTCCTATTCTTATAAATTTTCTATTTTTAAGGGTTCCCATTTTATTCATCATATTCTTGAAATCATTTTTGGTCAGTTTCCCTTTCCCTCTTTTTTGGAGGAAATTTTATTAACCCTTTTATGATGTGGGTTTTCAATAAATGGATTTTCAAATGTCAAACCATTGATTTCTAAGAAAATTTTCAAATTATGAGAACACAATTTACTAATTTTAGGGAGAATTTAACACCCTGATATTTTATAATAAGAACATTATGTTAAATAGAATTTACAAAATACAACATTGAGCCTTAACAAACCATGATATACTATTTAAATGTGATCGTTATAACCTAGCTATTATAATTGGTGGTAGGAATAAGAGTAACCAATTTTTCAAAATTATTTTTAAATATTTTAGATGAAAAATATATATTGGTAAATATAGACTAAATTTTTATTAATTACTTTACATTCTCCAAAAATATATTTTTATTTAAAAAGGTTTTTTTTAAATAATAAAATTATTTTTTACCAATTTTAGAAATTTTATATAAAAAACCTTAATTTTTGAAATAATCGTGTTGAAAATAACTTTGTATGAAAATTTGGGATTTTTTAGAAACATTTAATTTTTTAGTGAATAGTGAAAAATAATTATTTTTGTAAAACTATGATCTATTCTCATTGAAAAAATCCCCATAATATTTTGAATTTGATACTAAATTATTATTTTCTATATTGGTTCAAGGAACAAAGGTAGAATTTAGAAGGTCATGGGTTGAGAAATAAGAGAAAGGTTTCAAAAGTTTTATTCAAGGGAGGGTTCCTCATACTTATATTTTAGAATAATTTGATCATTTAGGGATTCTAAAATAAGAAATTAAATAATTTTATTATGAATAATAAAAAATATGATGCTATTTTTAATTATAAACAAAAGAAATGTTACCACTAGGAATAGTGGAAACCTAATTGTAGGTTCTACAATAGATTATCATGGTAACATATGACAAAAACACACTACAGTAGAATTCAGATGATAAAAACTTATGGTAACATGTCATGGTAGTATTTAATGGTACAATTTCATGGTATAACTTCATGGTAGAATAGAAACATTAGTATGAAATAGTTGATCATCACGATAGCATGAGTCATGATTGATCCTCATGGTAGCATGAATCATGTCCGATCAACATGATAGTCGGATAAAAAATAGATCAACCATGGTATTTCTAAAGAGATAATGAAAAAGGTAAAGGATATTCAAGATCATATTAAATAATCTCAAAGTAGGCAAAAGAGATATGTCGATAATCAGAGGAACGATTTAGAGTTCTGAGTGGAAGATCATGTTTTACTGAAATTATCTATATAGAAGGGTGTTATCATGTTAATTAAAAAAGGAAAACTGAGTCCCAGGTACATTAAGCCCTTCGAAAAATTTTAAAGGGTTGGATTTATTGTATATTATTTATAAATGCCACCAAATCTCTCAAAGGTACACGATGTCTTCCAAATATCTATGCTAAGGAAGTACATGTCAGACCCAACTCATGTTCTCATCTTTGATGAGATAGAGTCAGAACCTGACCTTCGATATTTTGAAGAGCTCAACCAAATTATTGATACCAAAGAACAAGTATTGAGGAATCGAATGACTCATTTGGTAAAGGTACTTTGGAAAAATCACAAAATGGAAGAAGCAACATGGGAATGAGAGGATTATTAGAAGGAGAACTACCCACATCTTTTTAAAGGTAATACCCCTAAAATTTTTAGGATGAAATTTTTTGTATAAGGGAATAATTTATCACCTGAATACATTACCATATTTTCCTTTTAGAATAAATTTTAATTTGTTGGTAGCTTTACAATACACACAATACCCAATTTAAACAAAATACTATTTAGTCAAGTTTTGCAAAGTTAATAAAATTACACCACTTTTAGAGAGTTTATATAGTAAATTAATATATTATATATTCAATGAAATATTTTTTACATTCATCTAATATATTCTATAGTCATAAGATAAGAACAAATCCAATATTTCCCAAAAAAATCAATATTTTTTAAGGCACGTTTACCACCTTTTAATGGAGAACCTATTTTTAATCCAATTTTTTGAACTTTAATAAATATAATATGTTAAAATAAAATTAATATTTAAAATTAGAATATAAAAATTAGGTTATGGTTAATTTTTGGAATTTTTTTGTGAAGTTTCATTTTTAATGAATAGTGAAAATAAAAAAGTTTAATTCAAAAATGATTTTTCATCTAATTTATTTATAAGGTTAAATTATAATTTTAAATGGTTTTAAAGTTTAATTATATTAATTTTTATAAATTAATATAATTTATTTCATTGTTATCTATTTCAATTTGAAATTGGATATAAAAACTTAGCAAATTTGTGAACGTTTTTACATTAAAAACCTGTATTGTTGTCCCGTCTGTGGGATTAAATTTAAATGAATTTATGAAACTTATGTGATTGGAATTTTTAAAAATGGATTAAATATTTTAAATAATAATAATTTATTATTTCTAATAAGGTCAATTTAATTTTTGAGGAAAAATATTAGTGAAAGTAGTTAAAATTAATTGCAATGATTAAGGTGAAATTAAGCTTAACAAATAACTAAACATTAAACTTATGGGTCCAAATAACCTAGAAACTTATAAAAAATACATTGGAATGAAATATTTAGACCATATCCTCCCTTTTCCTTACTTTGGTCCATTATTTGAGCCACATGAAATGGGAAAAACGTGAGTGGAGTTCCCTTTTCCAAAAATTACAATAGTGTCACTCCTCCTCCACTATAAAAAGGCACTCAAGCCTCTCACTTCCTCGTACCTCTCAAGACATTTTGGATCGAACAATATCTACCAAAATAGATCCTAAAAATACCACCCCTCATCCTATAAGCCTCAATTTTGGAAAGAATCCATCCAAGTTAACCCTTTGATGAAAACCAAAAAGAGTTACCCAAAGAAGAGGTAACATCTTTCTTCAAGATCTTTAGTTTTAATTTCATTCTCCACCCCCTCAACTCTTATTATTACATGATTAAATAATAAAATAATTATCCTAAATATACTAGTATTTTTTTATTTTAATATTTTGATCTTCACTTACACACACTTCTATCTAATGGGTAACAAACTTACTGTTCTTGTGCATGGTGAACTACTACATCACAAAGAAAAGTTGTTCATTTTTACTTTACCACCTCTCATGGTGGAAATTATGATAGAAAATCTATTTATATATGATATATATGATATTTGGTATTTATTTATTCTTTTTTAATCCTTTTATAGTACATACCTTTATACTTTCCATCTTTTGTAAATATGATAACATCATTTATGGAAGTGTGGACTACCATATTCTCAAAGCGATGTGATTCATTCACACTATACATGGAACATATTAAGGACGATTTTAATAAAAATATGTGTCATATGGGAAATTAATATTATAATATGGTTATAATATACATATTTATGATTTACTTATCACTCTTTTAATATGAAAAAGAAATTAAAGTAGCATTCATGTGTACGTACGACCTGCCGTCTCCATGAATGATGAATTTTATTTTTTATCTCCAAATATTATCGATTATTATAAATACATATATAATGAATATATATGATATTTAAATTATGTTTTATATTATTTATATGATGAAACCATGATCTAATTAATAATAACAATAAGTAGTAAGTTAAAACATACTTGACAAATTAGAAAATTAAAACCCAAAATAGTGAAAATAATGAAAGATTGTTAACAAATAGGTAATAAGATATTATAAGATGATAATATATGATAATATAAATTTTAATATGGTTCTATAATAAGTTATTAACACTATTAAAACCATTATAAAAGAGTTTAAAGGATGATAAGTCAAATGGAAAATCAAGGTACGGTATTTTTATCTCACTTTTTACATTTGTGAGATAAATGTTATATTCACCACTTAATTATTTTGTGTAGTGTATATAATGCCCATTTTGATATATTATATCATTAATAATTTATATTAATGGTATTTAAATCTTTAATTTAATGTTATTCCTTCATGAGTCTTATGATTTAAAATGTGTCAAAGTGGTATGGGATACTTTGGAATGTTTAAAGATTATTTTCCTCAAGAATAATTTTAATGATATTTCATTAACATTCGACGAAATTGTATGTAAATTGTTAAATAAAACCTTTAATTTTTCTCTCATATATTTATTCATGACATTTTTTAAGTATTGGTACCATTATACTCTTTTTTACTTAAAATATTTTAGAAAATATTTTTAATAAAACTCGATTGCATTCTCTCTTTTGTCAGAGAACCTGTTTTCTTCTAAAAACCATGTTTTCTAAAAAAATTGAAAAAATGTTTTTAAACTTTACAAAATTATTTATTTAATACATTTTTACCCTTTCTATCTTTTATCTATGTTTTCAAAAGAATATTCTTATTGGTTTCTAAACATGGCATTTTTCTAACCTTTTTACCATGCAAAAGGAATGTTCTTTTTACCTCATACGACATGTGCATATTTACCCATCGTCGTTTATTTGAATCTTATTATGTGTGTTTAAAAGTTCACTTTATAAATAAAATGTTTTCAAAATTTATTTTCAAAGAAAAGTTTTTTTAAAAAAAATATTTTCCTCAATAATGTTTTTAAAAGATATTTTTATAGTATTTATATTCATCAATTACAACAACCATTTATTTTTACATCACTTAGGATATGTTTTATTGATAGCATATTTATTCCTAATATGTATGTTTTATGATTTATTTGGCCAAGTAAAGTATTGAAATTCACTTCCTTGATTCCTTTTAGCCCGCTTGAAATATTCAATTTCCTATAATCATTTGACATTGAATTTCCCCTAAATATCTATATAATTTTTCATGGATATGATTTTTTCCTGAACTATATACCATTTTTCATATGGTGTTTACTTTGAAAGTTATTTGATTATTTAGGGAAATATTGATAAATATATTTCCTTCATTAGATATGGATATTTGATAAGAAAAAATTATTATTAATTAAATCGATTACTCGATATAAGGATTGCTTTAGAAATACAGTGGTGGGTGGGCTTGGAATATACATAGTCCCTCGATGCATTGATTGTTTCTCATTAGACAATTAAGTTGTCAAAATTAAATAGGTTTCTACCTGTAGTTTTAAACTTTCTAGAGGATGGATCTTGATAGTATAGGTTATTATGTTCCTTAAATATGATTTCCAATAATTAAGAATTTCCTTCATAGATATTCAAATTATAATTTTTATTATATATGAGATTTTTATATGATAAAATCTATGGATGCATTTAATTCTCAGTTTATTAATTAAATGAATTTTTCTTCAGTTTCTTACCTTGCTATTGATTATGCCTTATCTAGTTATTTTAATGGCATGTGTTATCATTTATTTACCTTTCCATGTTGATTTATTCTCATTGACTCGTTATTGTTTCCTCTTCACTTTCCCTTACTGATCATTTGATCTCACCCTTATTAAGTTTTATTTCCCCATTTTATGAAGAGGAATCCTTTGAATGGTTTTCAAGGATGCTATTTATTTAATTTTATTATGTATCATGTTTTTATATCCAATTTCCCAATGTACTATGGGTTTCATGTATGTAATATAGATTTCAAAAATGTCTAAACTGATTATTTCTTCATGATTTAATTCCTTGTAATAACACTAATATAATAAAATAATGCATCAGCTTCAGGATTCTGGGTTCGAGGCATTACATCACTCATTATTTCACTATGGAAACTATGTTCCCAAATAAAAATGATACCATGTATTATTATATGATGATAGAAAATCTGAAAAATAAATCTATACTTTATAATTCCTTCATGTTGACTATATATATATGTATGTATGTATTTATGTATGTATATTTTGTGAAGTGTAATGGTAAAAAAACTCCCAAAGTATAACTTTGAGTTATCCCTAAATGATGTTAATCATAGAGTATTATTGGTTGTGATGAAATGTTAAGGTTAGCGTGAGTAGGATTATAGTATGGTGATACATGATATGCTCATGAGTAATGAAAGTGTTTTGTGCACTGGATGACCCATGAAGTATAACACATGGAGTACCATACACATTATCTTTGGTATAATATGGGATGCATAATTCATATTTGGAATTTCCATTACTTGAGTTTGGTGAGATACCTAGCATGAGAACATTCATAATTTTATACCCTTATTATATAATCCTTGAGGCTTTGCTAATCTGGGGTGGTTGGGTATATTGAAAATCATGTTGTCATTTGGATCTCAAACAAGATTGGATTTTTCCTCTAGTATGATGAGTATTAAATATGGGCCCTCTATTGGGATAGATTGAGGAAATGTATGACCATTATTAGAAGGTATATATGATTTTATTTTCTACCTGGATGAGGGTTATGTGATATACTGATCTACTATATGAATAACATGTGATGTATTCATCAATCTAGATAGTTTATACTAGAAGAATCGAAAATATTTTAAGAGTATATATGGAATAGATATATACTATGTCCCATGGTCACTCAGTGTTTTGAAAAAGGGGAATGTATGAAAATGAATGCTAACATGTGATGTAGATGGTGGAAACATGTATAGATATACATTTGTTTGATGGAGATCATTTTATATCCCTTTGTAGGTTGAGTTCCATGGATAATTTACTATAGGTCATTCTTTTCTTACATTTATTGATCTAGTGATTCATTTTTTATTATCAATGTTACAATGGCCCATGGGGTTACACATTGTGGTTGAACTAATGTGGAATGAGTTTGACTCAAAGAGATTCTCTAAAAAAAATTATAGTTTTATCCAAAATATTTTTTGATGGTATTTTCATAAAGTATTTCATACTATGTAAAATAAGTTAATGTTATTAATATTTTTCAGATGTATTTTGGAAGAAATACAAAAGAGTTTTGGATGTTATTTCACACATTATTGTATATGATATTATATAAGGTTAAATAATAAGAAAAACCCTTCTTGGATTTAGTGAAAATGAGATATTGTTAGGAATATGACTTAAGTCTTAAGATGTCATTTTTTATAACTTTTTGGATTATGGAGTATGATATGCATATGGGAAAAGACTAATATTAAGAATTGTAGGAAAATAATTTTATATGATACGAAGATATTGTGTGAAGGCTTCATGGTATTATAATTCTATACAATATAAATGGGTCTTAGTGATAATTATAGAGTGTTTTAGTACATTAAACACTATCATGAATCACATGGCCTCTTGAACGTTGAGTTTTAAATGTTCAAAGCCTCCTATACATAAACCATCATTAAACATGGGATTTATGCACATAAGTTACATGCAATGTAATTGATACCATTAATCATGCATTTTTGAAACATATGAGTATCAACCTGATACAGATGCATGGCTTGGCGAGCCTCCTCATAGCTTATAAAAAGGATTCCAAACCCTTGTTTGTAGTGTGTGAGCCACCATGCGATCCTCCAAGATAAAATTCTCACCTCCCAAAATCTCTCTCGCTTATACCTCAATTTATTTTAAATGATCAAAAAAACCTATTAATAATATAATAATTTCATTTAATAAGATGTTATTATTTATGTTTTTGCATTAAGTTAGGTTCTAATTAGATCAAAATTAGTGTGGGAGGCTTCCTGGAAGACCCTAAATAGGTGGAAGCACCAACTACCTAGAGAAGATCTATCATACAACAGGTGGCATGATCAGAAGATCTAGGATTTTTTCAAGCCCACTATTTACCCAATAGTGGATCATTGGCTATTAAGTGGCTACAATTGAGGATTTGTAGGTCTATATGACCCAACAGACCACTGGTGGGTACCCAGCAGCCTGCTGATGGTCTCAGCGGCTCGCCGGTGGAGTCAACTGGCTAGCTTATGAACCCAATAAAACTTTCCATTTGAATTAGACCCTACATATTTAACACAAAATTTAAAAAAAATTGAACCAAGACTTCTCCAGAATGATGAATGGAATTTTTGGAGAAATAAATAGGACCTAAAGGAGGCATAACAGCTAAAAAAATAAATCAATAATAATGACCATCACGCCTTCCCGATTGACGTTATTTTTTCTTTATTTTTGTGAAAAATATCTCTCTTATTATTTCTTCTAAATTTATCTAATCTATTCTATTATTCCTTATTGAAAATTTAGAGTGTTATTCAAAGAGATTTTGACTAAAATTCATCCTTTTCCTTCATTTTCCAAAGGGTGATCACTACCAGTAAAGTGAGATATTTGGATTTCTTGATAAAACCATCTAAAAATTAAGTTTCTCTTCTTTGTATTGGGTTTATTTCTACAAAAAATTAAAAGGAAAGTGTATTCTTTCTTGGGTGACTAGGATATTGATAAATCCAATGGACATTAAATTGGGGTATATTGGATAATGATAAAGTTAAGGGTTATGGTCTAAAACTTCTCAAACAATTGAGTGGAGTAGACATATGGACTCATATTGAGTTTTAGCTGAACTCCTTTATCAAATTATGTTATCTTTACATTTTTTATTTATGTTGTGATTACTCTTTAATTTTAATTTATCACTTAATTTAATCTTTTTATTTATATATTGAATATATTTTTTCCAATTTTAATATATGTATATAAATGTTTCATACTCTATTTAATTTATCAATTTATTTAAAATTTATTATCATTTTTATTTTGAATTTTTAAAAATAAATTCAACTCCCTCTTACCATCTTACTCAAACCAACACTTTGAATTAGATCCAAACATTGTTCTCCAAAACAAATAGGCCTTTTTTCCAAAAGAAATTAAAAATATTGATTGTTTTTTGGGAATGATCATCAAGTATGATCTCTAAATATAACACCCAAGGTGTTCCTAAAGAAAACTAAATGATTCATGCTCTATTCATTGATGTCTAGGACTATCTTTTTTGGAAAACTTTCATATCTAATTTTCTTAAAAGCATAGGTTATCCTATTTTGAATATTTTCATGCATAGCTCTTCACCCACTAATGAATCAGAGGAAAAATTAACTCCTGATGATATTAAAACTTTTAAGCATGATGAAAAATCCATGAATTATATTCAATGTGGTTTAGATCATAAATTATTTAATTTTATTTCCACATGTAAAACTACACATGAAATTTGGAAATTGCTTGATGTAATATATGAAGACACTAATAAATCCATGGATAGTAGACTTGATATATATCATCAAGATTTTAAAAGATTTAGTATGAATCATAATGAGTCTATTACTAAAATGTTTTTCATTTTAATAACATTTACAATGGAATAAATTCTATTGGAGAGACTCTTTCTATAAAAATGATTGTATTGAAAATACATTGGGTTTTGAAAAGTTCTTGGTCACTCAAAGTAACAATAATTCAAGAAGAAAAGGACATCAAAAACATGCTGGTAGAATAAATTATTGGATCACTAATGACCTATAATATTACTAAGAAACTAAAAGATGAAAAGTAATACAAGGAGTTCGTATAGCGACCCAAACCTTTTGCATACAACATTTCTTGATTCTAAGCATAATTATACATCAAAGTACAAGTCAAGGATCGTTAAGTCTAGTGTATTGGGATACTAGGTACATATATCATAAAACATGGGGCTAAAAAACACTTCTTTATTTAATCTCCATAATGAGCTCCTAACTTCATTTGATCCCTTACATCTGTATAGGGTACCCTAGGGAACACATGAACAAAGTGATGAACTAAAAATCCCAGTAAGGGAAAGAACATAAGGATACATCTTAAGCACATGAGTTAGGATGCATGACATAAATATATCTAAAGCATGGAACGTATGAAATCATATCATGTAATAATGGGTTAATATAAGCATGGAATCATATAAATGTGGCAGAATCATAAAACATTTCTTTATTATGGGTCAAGGATAACCGCCAATCTCATTTCCCATTTTAGTACGGGTCAAGGCTAACCGCCAATCCCATTTCACATCGTATCTCATGAGACTTAACCTTACCCAATGAATTGGAGAACTATTTGGGTGCACCCATCTCAATACTTTTAGGAATATTCTTTCCACATAAATAATCTTTCCACACCAATAATCATACATAATCAACCATACATAAACATAAGGGTACCCATGGAAAGAATTAGGTACCACAACCATGACATATATCATAACCAATGGTCGTATCATAAAAGTGTCCATGAAAGAAAGTAATTATAAATGGAAATTAAATAGGCATATATCATGGTACGTGATGTCAAAAAAGAGTGAAAACTTGTAAGAAATGTATTTGGAAAATTTTAGCATTAAAACATTTTGTGCGGTTTTAAGGAAATACTATAGAGCTTTTAAAATAGAAAAGGTAACAGTCTTTTATATAAAACCAGAAGTTAACCAAGAAGATTTTAATAATAAAAATATTTATTTTATAAAGACAATGGTGGCTTAAAATAGAATATATAGTTCACTTGAAATCAGGTGAGAATTCGGGAAGTTCCCTTAAAACATGATTGCTTATCGGGGGTATTGAGGTGGGAATCACTAAAAAACATGTATATCCCCAAAAGAGACTGAGGTATGGATATTGGAACATGAGTTTTGAGCATATAATCATTATTTATAAGTTATAAATAAAAACGTAAATACAACTTCATTTTGGTAAAAATAAAGATAGGGCAACCCGGAGGAATAAAGGAAGTTCGAGTAGAATCCATTACGGTTTATCGGCATGGTATCAGGTGTAACTAAGAGGGCTTGATGAGAGATATAAGGGTTTTATCGTCACTTATAAAACATTAGTTAATTATGTTGGAGGTAATAAAACATACCCCATCACTTTTTATTACACAAAAAAGGTATATCATAGAGAACAATCTTGATTAAGAGTGAAAAGAAGAGGATCCCTTAACTTAAATTTGTTGGTGTTCTCCACTTGTTATTAAAGAAATGAATAAACAAATTGGGATTATTAATTAATAATTCCAGAACCTATTATATATGTAATTGATTTATTATAACCATTTTTAGTTCATTCAAGGCCTTCTTGATTAGTTATAAGGTTCAATTTCATTGTTCGGGCTCGTTTGTTTACTTGGTTTTAAAAGATCGGTTCACTTATATTCAAGTTCGGATAAACATGAAAGATGGAAGTGATTGTCCAGAAATGAATTTATATACTATTATTGAACATCATAGATATTACATGGTTTTAAATTTAATTTTGTTGCTTATATTGAAGTCGAACTGTTATATAAAACCATAGTGACAACTGTTTTTGTTAATTAGTGGGTTTGATTACAATGAACATGTTTTGATTTATAACTTAATACCATTTGTAAAAAAATATTACAGAATAAAAATAGGATATATTACATATATATAATCTTGTTAAACCATAACAAAAATGTTTTCATGACCATATTTAAATATGAGAATAGAAATTGATAAACCATTGTCCTTGAATGTGCTAAATTGGCACATCTCAAACGGTGCTTTCATTTCTTTCAAACAAAAGGTGAGGAAAGGAGAGAAGATAATGAAGTATCCCATTAGCATAATATCATTCCATTATATGTATTATACTGGAGTTATCATACAATTTGGGTGAATGGAGGTGAGGAAAGAAACAAAAAATAAAAGAACTTGAAAGAAATGAAGGAATTGGAAAGAGGAATTTACATCTTGAGACTTTCTCCTTTGAGAACCTATTAAGGGGAGAGGTTTTGGTATTTTGAAGAGGATAGAAGATTTTGGACGTGGGGGAGGATCTTGGGGAGAGATTTGGGTAGAATATTAGCAAGGAACAAGTCTTGAGAGGAGTGAAGAGAAGAGGGAGTGAGGGGGGGTTATAGTGGAGGAGGGAAGGTATTTCTCAATATAAAATTCATTAATTTATTAATTTCCCACAAGACAAGGAATAGTGAGTCTTCCATGTCCAAGAATAGTAAATTTATCATGTGATCCCAAACCAATTGGTCTTACATATGTATAACATCATCAATGACTCAATAACTCCCTTATTTATCATTTATCGTAAATTATCACATTTTACTATTCATCAAAAATTCAAGTAGTTTAGAAAAATCCCAAAAATTTACCCTAACCATTTTTCAATGTGTAGAATCAAAAAATGAACTCCATTTTTCAAAAATAATTTTCTAAATATGATTATTTTAATATTTAATTAAAATCATAATTTATTATCAAAAACTAGTTTTAAAACATTCATTTACTTATTTTAAAGTATATGTATATCATACTTTCAACTTGAATATTATTTATATATTATCATAGGTAAGGTTACTATTCATTAAGATATATCGCTATTCATAAGGGTATGTTACTATTCATAAGGGTAGGTTACTATTCACCAAAATAATAAGTTTTTTTTATCGGACTCCAAATAACTTACTGAACACAATCGTGTATGTCAAATTTTTGAAATTCCAAACACAGAAGTGACAAACTTATGTTTAAAGGTCGCTTATCACTTATTAGTTCATTATGTTGTGTTTTCATGTGATTTTATGACATATTTATAAGATAGGAATTTCCATTTATAAAACATTGGGTCGTTACAGGTCGAGAAAAAGAATATTATTTCCTTTAAGGCAATCAATGATGATTCTTCTAATTATGGTGATGATATTGCAAACATAGCCAAGAATATAAAAAAATCATGTGACAGAAGAAATATTTTCATCATACCAAAAAGGAAAATGAATGTTATGGACTAAAATTAACTTGATTTTTATTCAATAAGAAATGATACATCAAACCAAAGTTCCCTAAATTCAAAAAGAATATGAAATAAAAGAAGGAAAAGGTAAGAAAGAATTAAAGGTTTCCACATGGAGTGAAAGTGATGATTCCCTCTCCTCAACCTAACCAAGTGATGGTAGTTCCAAATGACTCATTAATGAAATTGAGGTGAATTATGAGTTAAATTATTACAAATATTCTTGTTTTTAAAGTCGTTTAAACTATGAAGTTCTTAAATATGTTAGAGATTAACTTGAGTGTGGTTTTTTATGAACTCGCTGAATATTTAAAAGATCTTAAAAAGAAGTATAATCAAGAAGTTTTTGAAAAGGACTGAATTTTAAAAGAAAGGGAGGAATTATTCATGAAATTAAGATCAGCCTAATGTATAAAAATTAGAATCCACTATTAAATAACTTAGAAAATCTATTTCTATGTTCTCTAAAGGAGAAAAAAATTAAATAAAATATTGGGTTCCAAAATACATGGAACCAACCATTTTGTTCTTGGTTTTTTAAATCAATCAAACACCTCTAAAAAATATAAAATTTGTGAAAGGGTGATCTCAAAATAAATTTTTACATTATTGTCAAAAAATCAGGCATCTGATTTATAAATGTAATTATAAAAATTATCATTACAGTAGACCCAAAAGGGTTCATCTCTCTTATAATATTTTTTTAGAAAATCTTATTCCAAATAAAGATGGATTCTAAAATCCCTTTTAGATAACATATATGAACCAAAAATTTAGGTACAAAAGGATTTAGTTTCTTTATTATTTTGTAGTAAAAATGTATTAAGAGAAAATCCCAAGTACCCAAAAGATTCATGGATAGTGGATGTTTGAGACACATGTTCGGTGAATACTCTAAGTTCAACCATCTTGAAAATTTTGATAGACAACAAGTCACTTTTGGGGATAACTCATAGAGTAAGACCATTGGTATAAGTACTATTAGATTTTAAAATTCTTTTATTTTTAATGATTCTTTTTTTTAATGTCTTAAAGTAAAATTTTATTAGTATTAGTCAATTGTGTGATATAAATTTTAAAGTTACTTTTGAAAATGAGTTTTTTAATGTTTTTTATTCCAATAGAAAACTTTTATTTTCATTTTTTTTATTAAAAAAATATTTATGTTATTTATTTAAAATGTCTTCAAATTAAAAATGTTAATTTTTTAGTGAAAAATATATTGATTCATGAATTTGGAAAAGACGCCTTGGTTATTTTAGGATACACACACTAGTCAAACTCAATCAAAGTCATCTGGTATGAGATTTTCCAAAACTATATTTCAAAAACAACATTGTGTGTGATCCATTCCAACTTTATAAGAAACAAAAACCTCCATTTAAATGTAAAATTAAAGTTTCCACCTATGATTCCCTTGATCCTCTAAATATTTACCTTTTTTACCAACCCAAGTTTCAAGTATATGTGGTAAATCTTACACATTTGTGATTATCAATTATTATACACGATTCTCATGGGTTTATTTCATAGCTCATAAAAATTATGCTTGTGATGTTTTTATTAAATATAACAAGAAGGTAAAAAATTAAAAATTATATAAGATAATATTCATTCAAAGTGATCATGGGAGAGAGTTTGAGAATAATTATTTTGATGAATTTTAAATTCAAAAGGTTATAATTATTAATTTTTCACTCCTAGGACTCACCAACAAAATGAGGTTGTTGAAATAAATAATCAAACCCTTTAAGAAATTCCAAGAACTCTTTTAAATGAATTTAATCTCACTTAACATTTTTTGGATGAGGCATTCAATACTTATTATTAGACCTTAAACCATGTTCTCGTAAGACCCTTCCTTAAGAAAACACCCTTTGAGTTTTTGAAATCCAAACAATCAAAAGTTAGATAGTTTAAGGTGTTTGGGTGTAAATGTTATATTCTTACCACCAATGAATACTTTGGAAATTTTAACCCTAAATCTAATGAAGGTATTTTTCTTGGGTACTCAAACTCAAGTAAATAAAATAATATCATTAATAAAAGGTCCAAGGCCATAGAATAACCAATTCACATCAAATTTGATGACTATTTAACTAAGATTCATCCTCAAATTGATGATGTTGATGTTGACCTATAACATTATACCTTAAATAATCCACCACCATATAAAGTAATTGATGTTTTTTAAGAACCACCATCTATACCTTTTCCTTATTCATGGGAGAAATATAAATACCATCTCTTAGAAAATGTTATTTATAATTTACAAGTGGGTACTTGTACTAGAACGTTAATTTTAAATCAGTTTTAATATCATGCTTTTGTTTCACACCTAGAACACAAAAATATTCATGATTCTATTAATGATAAAAATTGGGTTCTCATAATGAAATAAGAGTTAAACCAATTCATAAGTAACAACATCTGTAATCTTGTTGAAAGACCTGATTAGAATCTCATTATTGGTACTAAATTGGTTTTTAGAAATAAGTTAGATGAGAAATGTAACATCACTCATAACAAAGTTAGACTCATATCCAAAGGCTATGATCAAGAATAAGGCATTCATTATGATGTTATATTTTCCCTGTTACTAGGCTAGAATCTATTAAAATCTTACTAGCATTCTCTACCCACTTAAATTTTAAGCTTTTTCTCATAGATCTTAAAAGTTTTATTTTGAATGGACTTATTTCAAAAAATATTTCTGCTAAACAACCTCCCTTTTCTAAAATATTTAAAATTTCTAAATAATTTTTTTATGTTAATCAAGGCTCTTTATGGTTTAAAAACAAGCCTCTTATACATGATATGAGTGGTTAACTAAATTTCTCTTAGAAAATGATTTTAAATTAGTAAAGTCAATTCAACTTTGTTTTTAAAACATATTTTAAATTATTTATTAATTTTTCAAATTTATGTTGACGGTGTTATTTTTTTTCTACAAAATAATCTCTTTGTAATGAGTTTTTTGATTTAATAAGAAAATAATTTGAAATGAGTTTTATGGGATAATTCATATTTTTTCTTGGTTTTAAATTCCTCAAAATATGGGTAGTAATTTTCTATGTTAATGAAAATAAAATAATGATCATTTAAAATGTTTTGGCATGGATCAAGTAAAAAAAATTATACACCTTTGAGTAATTTTAATCTAACATTGGATGAAACTGGTAAACTAATTAACAATATGCTTTATAGAGGTATAATTGGGAGCCTTATTTACCTCACTCCAACCCAACCATATATTATATTTAGTGTTTTTTTTTATCATTTCTAATTCAATCTTAAGGAATCGCATTTAAAAACTCTTAAAAATAATTTTCATATATTTAAAAGTCTCTAAAAATAATGGTTTTATTTTATCCAAAAGATACTTCATTTTAACTATCATGTTTTTTAGATATTGATTTTAAAGGTTTTCAATTATATAGGAAAATTACAAGTGATACTTGTCACCTTCTTGAAAATCCCTGGTCACATGGAGTACTAAGAAGCGTAATTTTTTTGCTATTTCTATAGATGAAGTGAAAAATATAGTTATGTGGAGTTTTTGTTCCAAAATTATATAGATGAAGTACACTCTCTTAGATTATAGGATTACATGTTATTATGTTCCTACAAAGTGTGATAATACTAGTGTCATTAGTATCTCTAGGAATCTCATTCAACACTCACGCACCAAGAACATTGATCAAAGGCACTAATTTTTTAGAGAACGCTTTTAAAAAGGTGATATATTGTTAGAGTTTATTATCATGAACTTTCAATTAACAAATATTTTCATAAAACCCCTTTCTCTAGAATGTTTTATTTCTATTAAGGGAGAGTTAGGAATGCATTGCTTTTAATTTATTTCTTTATCGCTATTATTTATAATTGTTTGAATTGTGATTGTCCGTTAAATTTAATCTTTTTAAAAAGGGATTTATTTACCTTTTTAAAATGTCTTTCAGGCTTATGAGTTTTTTTATAATCAAAAAATGGGGATAAATTCCTCATACTATCTTAAAATAGGAAAATAGCATCACCCCATCATAAAGGTATTATACTATCCTACTATATTTTCAAGGGGAAAAATATCCCTTTATATCTTAAAATAGGGATAAATATATCATAGAAAATGGTAAAGTGAATGTGACTTTCCTTGAAAAAACATCATTTTCTATATAAAAAACATGTGGATGTGGTTTGAGTGAGATGCACTAAGAGGTAATAACCTTCAAAAGAGCCGGTAGGGTATTTACTCAATCTTCACCCTGGACATGATTAGTGAGCCTTTACCACAAACCTGATTTGAAACTCCAAATGGATATGCTTTGGATAATTCGGATGAATTTTAAAAGGTATTATGAAATATAAAAATATATGGGTTGAAATTATCTGTTGAAAATATGTTCAAAATCTCTTTTTTCATTAATAAATATTGAAATTATTTTTCAAATTACATTGAAAATATATTTTAAATCTATTTATATGTATTTACCTCTTTGGATTATTATTTTTATTTCTAGTGTCTGTGATCATCAAAAGGAGGGATGATTGTTGTACCTCACTTTTTTTAAAATGAACACAAATAGTTATTATTTATCTAACCATTTCATTTCATAATATTTTAATATTTATGTTTGGTTATGAAGTTAGGTTATTGTTAGATCAAATGAATGAATCAAAATTAGTGTGGAAGGATTCCTCAAAGCCCCTCACTGGGTGGCAGCACCAACTACCCAGAGCAGAGCCACCGGCCAGCCGGTGAAATGACTAGAAGATTAAGTCTTCTGGCAAGCCAACCAACTACCCAGTGTAGGAGAACTGACCAGCCTATGACTACATTAGATTAGTGGAAAGTATGTCTATCCTAGTATCTAGTAGGTGGTCCCAACAGCTCATTAGTATATTCATCTAGCTAGCTAGTGATCAGTGTAAAATTTTCCATTCGAAGTAGACCCTGTCACTTTCACTTGCTTTTTAAAGATCTATTTGACTAAGGAATTCTCTAGAATGATCAATTCACTTTTGGGGATATAAATAGGACCCCCATGAGGCATGAATTTTTGGGACCAAGTTTTTTGGAAGTTTCTTTTGGAATCTTCTAGAAGTTTGTTTTGAAAGAATTGTCTTTTGTTTTCAAAGAAAAAAAATCATCTCACTTTATAAAAGTCAGTGATTGGAATCACAATATTATTTAGGAAATCATATGAAAAATTATTAAGAAATTCCATCATATTGGTAAGATTTTTTCTATAAGAAAAGATTCATTGGAATCATCTTAGGTTCAGAATGAAAATTTTGATCAAAATGAGAAGATGTTTTGGAATCTGCATGGATCCGATGAAAATCTGATGATGCTTTGCTGATTTTAGCATTATCATAAATTATAAGTTGTCTAAGAAACATGTAATGCAATACTTATGAGATAAATATGTAAAAAAAGTGATTCAAATCATATTGAGGTTGGTTGGAAAGAAAAAGGCATTAGAAGTATGGGAAGTTACGATACTTTCCAATGAAAGTCAAATGATGTTATGTCGATCTTAAAATTTTTCAAAGTCATGAAGAAGTCATGATACAAGATGAAGTTTGTGGAAAAATAAATTCTATTAAGTCAAATATTTTCATTCTCAGTTCATCGGTGTGATATCACAAGACAAAGATTTGTTTGAAGGCTGTGAAGTTTTGTTCGGAACGTGAGAAGACCAAGATGATGGTTTTCAGTTAGACCATTAATCCAAAAGATACAAATATTAAGTGAAAGAAGTTTGTGTTTACCGTAATCATAAAAGTAAAGAAGTTTCTTAATTAAAATCTATTGATACTAGTCCATCGGATGCGGTGTTCCACCGATCATTAGAATAATTCTGACACTGATCATCAGATGTATTGAGGGTTGCAAAAGTTAATTAGAGGTAGAATTGTTTTTATTGGGATTTGTTGGGACCAATAAAAATGAAAAGTAAATTTGATGGGACTAATGAAAAATAGGATCAGATATCAATCAACAATATAATCAATCATTTTCGTTAGGTTGGTTTATTTTGTGTTAATATTTTCAAGTATGAAAAAGAACTCTAATATGATTTCAAATGGGCCAAGAGATAAAATTGTCTTATTATTTTATCAATTGGGTAAATATTCATCATATTGATGCTAACATCGATCATTAGAGTGAAGTAGAGATCGATCCATCAGATGCAGGCTGACACTGATAACTTCGTTGGATTTAGGATCATCAGTCTAAAGAAAAGAAGAAAATTAGAACTGCTTAAAGCAGTTACAAAAGTTTTGTCAAGGGTAGCTTGAAGTTTGAGGCTAATGTTAAAGTGCTTTTGAGAAGTTTTGAAATTTTTAGAAGTTTCCACTATGTTTAATGAAAAATAAATGAGACTGAAGTCTAATGGAGTAGAAAAAATGTTTTTAGCAGAATGGTTTCAATGTGTTATATCTAACAGTTGGTGTTGAGCATCGGTAAGAACAGTTTTTTTCAGTTGGTTGTGATAATCGTAATGAGAAGACATTTTTTTACATATCTTTAAATTGGTGTGAAGCAATGTAATGAAGAATCTATTTTTGTACATATTTATTCATTGTAATAAGGAAATCGGACAGACAATTGGAAGCAGACTAGAGAATGTTTAGATAGTATAAAGTGAGTTGAAGTTGTGAGAAGATTTGAGAATATTCAAGAATATTCAAGAAGAAACAAAAAGTGTTGAGAAGAACTGAAGAAGTAAAAGATGTATCTAAATTTTAATGGAAATAAAAAAATTTAAGAAATTTGGTTTAGCGGGAAAGTTTTTCAGAATCTTGATTAAACCATATTTGGCGCGCCTATAAATATAGGGAAGTGACTTGTACTTTATAAAACTTGTATTGTTTATGGGTGAAGAGAGAATATGGAATGCTAAAAGTTTGTACAGAGGAGTTTTTTAATTGATCATTCTTGAGGATGTTTTTTGGACAGAAGAATTAAAGAAATAATTTATTTAGTTGATTATTATATAAAACTTCATCTTTGGACTCGAAATTAGAATAAGATTTTCGGACTAAGGAAGAAGCAGTTGAGAATTATTTTAGTGGTATTATTAAGATCATATATTTTCAAAATGAGTAATCGTATTGGAGAATAGGATTGGGAATCAGACTGAGTATCATTACGAATTCTAGAGAAGTTCTTACCTATTGTTGGGTAGGAAAGTGAAGAATTGTTTTGAAGTTCATATATGTGATAGTTGACAAGGAAACACAGTAACATGTTTTGAATCATCTGGTGAAAGTTTCTCAACTTGTTACACAAATTATATTATATCATTTTTTGCTACTTGAATCACATGCATTGTTTTATTTAACATAGTTCTACATAAGTGTGAGAGTGTATTCTACTTGTTGTATGCACCCAAAAGGTTTTTTTCTAGTGGATTGTGTGGTATTGGATTGATTTCAAATCATACCAAATATGTAGCAGGAGGCAAAGGTTGTTTTAAAAGGAATGAAAATTAAAAGAAAATGATATTACTAATTCACCCCTCCCCCTCTTAGTGATACATTGATTATGGCTAGGAAATCTCAATTGGTATCAGATCCAAGGTTCCCTTTGTTTACTCTTCGACGAAGTTTTGAAAGAGAAATCTTGATAGAGAATATAATTTTGTGGACAGTAAGTGGATTTCAATCTTCAATGGTAAGAACTATCATATCTGGAAGGATAGAATGTTGTCTTATCTTATGTCTATTAGGTATGATGTTCTTAAAGTTTCAATAGATGGATTCCCTCCTATTGATTAAAAATTTTATCTTACATCTATTGATAGGAAGAATCTTGAGAATGATGGAATAGTTAAGAATGATTTACTCTCATCACTTTCTGAAAGTGAGTTTTTAATATTGATGGGAGTTTCCATTTCTAAAGGTATATTAGATAAAATGAAGAAAATTTATAAAGTCAATTCAAAGTTGAAGAAGGCCCAGTTACAAATATGGAGGCTAAAGTATGAAGATATCAAGATGGGTGTGTATGAATATATTAGTGACTTATTTACTAGGTTGAATGACATTATCAACATTATTAGATGTCTTGGTGTTGTAGAATAGATCTTGATAATTCTTCCTAAAAAGTTTGATGTCAAATTTTCTTCATTGGAATATATATATCCAGAAAAATTATCTATGGATGATCTGCATAGTACTCTTGTTACTTATGAAATGAGAAGAAAGAAAGCTATGAAAGACAAAACAAAAGTGGATATAGAAATGTCCATCAAGGCTAGCAAGCAAGAAAAGTCTAAGAATGTTATTAAGAAAGATGATGTTCTTGAATCTAATTCTAAGGATGAGGTATGTAAAAATATTGATGAATTTTTATCCTTGTTTTCTAAATATGTGAAAAGTGGTACGGGTAAATATAAATGGAAACTTCCCTTTAAGTGTTAAGTTCCAAAGGATCGAATAACAACTGAGAATGGGGGGTTGAATTAGTTTTTTTCTTTTTGTAAGTTTCAATACTTTTAAAACTTAACCCCTGAAACTTTTTAGAGTTTATATCCTTATTATATTTTAATAAATACTCATGCATGAAAAAGTAGGAAAGAAAGTAAAGCACGTGAGATTTACAAGGTTCAACCTCAGTGTGAGAACTTACATCCTTTTCATAGCCACTCCTATGGTTATATAGAAATTCACTATTATAAATAAGTTAATATATCTTGTTTCAACTCCAATTAGACACCTTCTATATCTTGAAAGAAATGATTATACTAACACCCATCAATTTACAAAGATGCTTATAAAACAATTGATCTAAAACAAAAGAATAAAGACTTTGTTTAATTTTCTCCACAAAAGTTCTTGGGTCTGATGACCTTGAGACCGATGGACTTTAGTCCAATGAAATCAGTTTTATTAACTCAATGTAATCAAATAAATATGATGATCCCTTTATCATTTTGTGCTAGAAGAAAATTTATGTTCTGTCTGGATAACAAAACATACACTTCTCAAAAACTACTCAAAACTCAATCTGAACTTCCATATTCTGATGAATTCAGTCTAATGGACTTGGTATGATGAACTCATTATCAATTTAAAAAAACTCAAACTCTACTCAAATTCTCAATACAGTCTTCTTCAATATAGTAAACATAACTTCCAAGTATTCGACCTTCTCTTGAGATCTCAGTACAGAAATAAAAACATGACAATAATTATGTACTGCTCCACATTTTCTGTACAAGAAAAAATTTCAAAGTATGAATGTATTATGATTTTAGTTATAAGAAACATGGAATAAAAATGTGGGAAACCAAAAAAAAATTTCCACTTACCCAAATTTCAAATCTCTGAAAAACACTCGCATTTAAACTTCAACTATGACGACTTTAAACCTTCTCAATATTTCGTAGAAATCAGTCTTCTCAAACATACTAACTTTTCTTCAGTCTGATACAACTTCCTCAGCTTCAGTATGATATAACTTCATCAGCTTCATTAAGATGAAACTTCCTTCCTCTACTCATTACAATCTAACTATCTTCGTATCATTACGATCTGTCTATCTTCATCAAAGTTATTCTGAATGAATTTCCTTCTCAAAGTCAGTCTGATGGAATCCTCATCACAAAGGAATTATTATTATGATAGAATTATCATTACGATGGAAACTCCACTCTTCAACTTTGAAATTATTCAAACCTCATCAACTATAACTCATTAAGACTTATGAAAACTTCTATGACTGGTAATTTTAGATCGATTAAAACTTTTTCTTGATCTCTAGAACCAATACAATATTTATGATTCCTTCATTTAATCAAAATCTTTTATCACAATAGTTTTCATTATATATGAGAACATCAATATTGGTAAAACATCGCCTGAATTAGGTTAGAAATTATGAAAAAAAATTAACTCCTGACTTCACTATCTTCTTCCAAATCTCTTCAATGACATTACAGCTTCTTCACTCAGCAAGATCATTCTTCCAACCTTTTGATATTGTCACATCAATGATTCTCATACCGATGATCTTCATTCTTATATGTGTGGTGTTCTTCACACTGATGAGTAGCATCTAGAATACTTTACATCATATTCTCCTCTTCTCCACCAACTCCATCTTGTATCATAAATTTTTCATGATTTATGAAAACATTATGATCAGCAAAGCATTGTATAATTTCATACTAGGAAGTTCTATTACTTCCCAACCTTTTAGTCTCACTCGGCATCTTTAGAGACTGATCCTTTCTAAGAACAATTTCCAGCAGTCTCTAAATTTCCATCAAATTCTCATTCTGATTTCCCAGTTTTATTGACTCATGCTGATAAGATGAGTCTTATTTGCCATACTGATGGTATAGGTCTAATACTAAAGAACAAAACCATTATTTTACAAAAATATTATTTGTCAAAAAATATAAAACATTGTTAAAAACATCACAAATATTATTCAATCTCCCCAATTGGATTTGTTGACAACACTTGTTAACAACTTTTTAACTTCAAAAATTTTCACAACTCAAATTTTGTAAACAACTCAAGTTTTTTGAATTTGACCAAAACATGGTATTTCTCAAAATAGAGTTTTATGACACCACACTACTAGATATAGTAATGTATTTTAAATAAATTTCATCTCTTGGTGATAAGAAAATTTTATGGTCATATAAAGATAAACTCCCCGTCACTTTTATCTTTTCTCTTTTTTATTTTTCTCTCCTCCTTTATTATTATCTCCTCCATTATCTAATAACCACAACTTCATAATCATAAAATAAATATAAGTAAAAACTTCTTAAAAAGTATAAAATCGTTACTTTCTCTCCCCCTTTGTTAACATACTCCAAAGCATGGTGGGAGATTTCCTTATAATATTTAGGAAACCATTGGAGGAAGATGAATAAGAAGTTGTAGTATTAACTCAAAAAACATTTATTTTGGAATTACCTTTGTAAAGATATTATAAATTTGATACTTAGTTGATATATATTATATCATAACATCTCTATATGAAACTTTATCTTTTATAAATTGAAACTTTATATCAATGTGTTTTGATCTTGATTGTTAGACAATATTTTTAGAAAGAATAATTTTACTTTAATTTTTATAAATTATCTTCAATGGTTTAGAAACTTTTACTTTCAAATATTTCAACTGAACTTTCATCCACAAAATCTAAATACATGTCTGAATAGCCAAAACATATTCATATTTCATTGTGCTCAAAGTTATTAAACATTGTTTATTATTATTCCAACCAACACAACATTATCCCAAGAAAAATGTTCCTCCTGAGGTTGATTTTATATCATTTCAATCTCCAACCCAATTGGTATTATTAAAACCATGAATATTCATTTCAAAATTTCTTCTATATAACAACCCATGTGAAGTGGTTCCTTTGACATATCTCATAATTCTTTTTGTTGCCAGCATATGTGATTATTTTAGATTACTTTGATACCTGGCACACAAAGTCATAGCATAAAAAATATCAGGACTTGAGGTTGTAAGGTAAAGTAAACTTTCTATCAGCTTCCAAAAATATTTCTGGTTCATACTTTTTGGTAGTTGAATTGGTGGGTCACAAGGCCTCAAGTACACCTCCTCATACATCAGAATCTTTTGACTATCAGTATGGGTGTAAAGGTGATTCAATGGGGAGACTATACCCTCATAATTAGAGTGGCACAGCGGCACAATATTATATAAAAAATAGATAACAACAGAAGCAGTAAATAAGTGAAGGAAAAGCAGTAGAAGAATAATATAATATCTGAATAATAAATAAAATGGTTAATGCCAATTTCCATATAATGATACCTGTAATATAGATGATGCTACAAGTGAAAGAAGTATGAATTGCAATATCAATATAATGTAATAAAAGAAAAAAATCCCAATGACTAGCTCCTTGAGCATCCCGATCTCCAACTCAGTCCTGTGCTCCTAACTCCCATGTACAAAGCACAACACAAGCAATGAATCCAAATACCTACGAGTAAGAAATCAGAATGAATAAGTTCAAGAATTCAGGTACACTGAATGTCAACTCTCTTATGACTTGTGTTAGTCATCTTCCATTTCTAAAAAGTAACCCAAACATCTTCATCTCTTCTTTTCAATTATGGAAAATAATAGGCAGAAACAACTTGAGAATGTTTTTTCATGTTTTTTCACCCAAGGTACCCAAGTCTTCGGTGCCACAATTTGTTTTCATCTTTACCACTCAAGTAACAAGAGTTATTAAAATCTCTAATTTGAAAAATATTATCACTAGTTCTTTCTCCTTTTGTGATAACTTCACCATCTTTCACACCTATGATGATAAGAATATTTTATAAAAATAACTTCTTTTTCACCATCAAAATTTTTACTTACACTAAGTTATGTTTTATCCCATAAACAAATAAAACTTCTTTATATTTAAAATTTTCTGCTTCAATCTCAGCTATTATGATTCCTCTGATTGTTAAGGAACTATAATTATCAAAGGTAACTTCTCCTCCATCATGAATTTCTACACGTTTCAATATTTTTATATCACATGTCATATGTGAAGAACAACAACTATCAAGTATTCATGGTTTGTTCCTTTTACATTATTTCAAAGTTGTCTTGACAACAAAAGTTATTTCCACAACTTTATTCTTTCCGTATTTCTTTTCTTTTATAACATAAGAAACTTGTTCTATAAGGAGTGTCATACATATTTTGATATAATGACTAGCCTGATCACATCTTCAACAAAATTCTTCCAAAAATTCAAATTTATTTTTTGCTGTAAAGTTTCTAACATCTTAAGATTTTTATTTTCTAAATTTTTGTGAGTTATTAAAGTTACTCATCCTTCTTCCACCATTGATTTCACTTTGTTCAAACATTCTTCCAGGAAGTGATAAGTTATGCCAACAATTATAAGCCTTGTACCCATAAATTACAAAATACTATAAATATCCATCAAATATTTATTTTCTATTGAAGTAAGATCTTTCACATTAGAAACTTTGTTAAGGTTTATATCTTCTTCCTACTCTAAAAATATCTAGATGTGGATAATATTTCCTCCTGGGTGATTTTTCATCTTTTGTAGATAATATAGGTTTATCATGATCCTTTTTACCCAAGCTTTCTGAGTACTTTTTCCAAAACCTAAAATGGTAGAAAAATCAAATGAAACGTTATTTTTGGTGGGAGAGGATTTCACATGATTCTTGATTTGTGCTCTCTCAAAAACTTTAGACGTCTCGCTTTTACTTTTGATATATTATTGAAGTTTTCATTCATCTTACTCAAGTAAATTTTGAACTAAAGAAGTTTTTATTGAAACATGTTAGCTTTTTCTTCCTTAGTTTTTATCTTATTATTGAGATCTTTAACCATTCTTCTATGTTTAGAAATTCTAATTTTGTAACTTAAGATTTTCTGAATGTATTCTTCCTCTTACTTGATGACATCTTTTTTTCCTTTAACAAATTCTTCATAACTTTTCTTCATTACTTTGATTTCTTTATTGAGAGTTCTATTTTTTTCAAGACATGCAACAAGTTCTATTTTTAGTTGATTCTCTCTATATGATTCTTAACCGCCTTATTCACTATCTGAGGACTCTTTTCTTTTCTGAACTTTTATGATGAATGTTACGGATTTTTATGAACTTTCATCTTCTAAAGAATTTTTTTTAGTTGATTTGGGTTCATTTTTCTTACTCAACATACTTCTTTTTTATCTAGTAAAATTCTTACATTTTTTGGATGAATTTTCTTCTTTAGAACTTGTTCTACACTTCTTCCATCGAGATTTTTCATCAGAATCATCTCAATGTTCTCCAACTTTCTTGTTGGGGAAATTCATAGAAAAGTTTCTTGTTCCACCACACTCAAAACATTTGACGAATTATACCTCCATACTTTTTTCTTCCACTTAAATAGTTATTAGATAAAAGAGACATGATTTTTTCATTCAACTCATCATACTCTTTATCTTGGGAGTCACAACGATCAACATCTTCAACATCTTGTATTTTCATTTTTCTCATGGATTCAAAATCCATTTCATCTTTCATCTTCTTTTTGAACATTGGAGCTTTCCTCATTTCATAAGAAATAATAAAGTTATGCAATTCATCAAGAGATAAATCATCCTTATCTTCTAAAGAGGAAATTTTATAATCAAACATGTCTGGAATGTTTCTCATAAGTTTCTTCACAATTGTAGAATCTTCTAAGACATTAATGAAACCTCTGATGTTTCAAACAATATCATTTAATCTGTTGAAGTATTCATTAATAGTTTCTTCATCTCTCATTCTTATATCCTCATAATTACTATGCTATATTTGTAACTTTTTTTCCTTCACTTGGGTATTCCCTTCGAAAATACTTTCTAGTTTGTCTCACATACTCTTTGAAGTTTTGAGACTCATCACCTTCATATAAACATTTTATGAAAAGGAAATAAGGATAGAATTTCTAGCCTTTCCATAAACTTCAATATTTTACTTATCAATAAACGCCATAGGAGCATCTTTCGTAATAGGAGAAAAACTAATTGTAGCAGTATCAACAAATTCCAGACCAAGAGGTAGGAGATAAAGAATCATCTTATTTTTCTATCCATAATAATTTTTTTCATCAAATGTAGGAATTACTCTGATATTGATAGAATTGAGATTATCCATGATAATGATTCAACAAGATAACCTTGATCTGATACCAATTGAAATTACCAATGATTTAATAACAACTGAGAAGAGGGATTGAATCAGTTGTTTACTTTTTGTAAGTTCCAATAATTTTAAACTTAACCACTAAAACCTATTAAATTTTATATTCATATCATCTTTTAGTAAATACTCATGCATGAAAAATTAGGAAAGAAAGTAAATCACATGATATTTACAAGGTTTGGCCTCAATGTGAGAACCTACATCCTTGTCATAGTCATCCTATGGGTCTATGAAAATTCACTATTATGAAGAAGTGAATACAACTTGTTACAACTCCCATTAGACACCTTCTATATCTCGATAGGAATGATTATACTAACTCCCATAAATTTAAAAAGTTTCTTACAAAATAATTGAGCCAAAACATAAGAATAATTACTTTGTTAAATATGATCCACATAAGTTCTTGGGCCCAATGACCCTGAGCCTGATAGCCTTCAATCTGATGAACTCAGTTTTATTGACTCAATATGATCGACTTAATACAATGATTCCTTTCTCATTTTACTCCTGAAGAAACTTTTTTCTCTGTCTTGATAACAAAACTTGTGCTTCTCAGAAACAACTCAACACTCAATTCAAACTTCCACATTCCGATGAATTTAGTCTAATGGCCTCGGTATGATGAACTCATTATCAATTTTCAAAACCTCAAACTCTACTCAAATTCTCAATACAATATTCCTAAGTCTGGTAAAAAAAAGTTTTAGGTGTCTGACCTTCTTCTGAGATCTCAAGCCTAAATGAAAATCTTGACAAGAATTGTGCAGCTCTTCGCCTTTTCTGCACAAGAAAAAATTGTAAAATATGAATTTATTATTTTTCTACTTATAGGAAACTCATAATAGAAAAGATGGGAAACTGAAAAACTTTTACAACTTACCCAAATTTCAAATCTCTAAAAAACACTCGCATTTAAACTTCAACTTTGATTACTTCAAATCTTCTCAAGATTTCTTGGAAATCAGTCTTCTCAAATATACTAACTTTTCTTCAATCCAATATAACTTCCTCAGATTCAGTCTGATGTAACTTCCTCAGCTTCATTTTGATAAAACATCCTTCCTCTGCTCATTATGATCTGACTATCTTCATCTCATTATGATTTGAATATCTTCATCATAGTTAGTCTAATTTTATTACCCTCTCAAAGTCAGTCCGATGGAATTTTCATTATGATGGAATTCTCATTAAGATCGAAACTCTACTCTACAAATTTAAAATTCTTTAAACCCCATCGGCTATAACTCATTTAGACTTCTGAAAAACATCTGTTTCTGGTACTTCTGGATCTGAGGAAAACTTTTTATTGATATATGGAACTGATAAAATCTTTAAAATTCCTTCATTTCATCAAAATATTTAATCATCATATTTTTAATGATATATGATAACTTCAAGATTGGTAAAACATAGTCTGAGATGGAATGGATGTGCCCGTAAGGGGCTCTGCGGCGATTAGGGTTCCCATCTGCCATCGCCTTCTCCCCGCAGCGGCTATTCTCTCCTCAGCTCTCAGCTAGGTGCACTCACGGTGCGGCTGCCCTCTACTTGCGCGGACTCGTCATCATCCTCGGAATTTGCATCGTCGCTCATCCTCTGTGTCTTGGAGGCGTGATGATGCCCCAGGGTGCGGGATCTGTGCTGCGTTCTGGGGTTCCCGTCATGTTCGGTGTCAGGAGCTTGTTCTTTGGGAAGATATGGCCACTAGTTGCGTTTCGGAAGTGTTCTGTGATGGTTTTTCCAGCAATGATGCTTGATGGTCTCGTCGGTGACCTGCAGTGGTGGATGCACGTGGTGGAGATGTGAGTGGTTCCAGATTTCTCGCTGGCTGTGTAATGGCTGTCACGTGAAACGCTTCTCGAGGTTTCGCGCGGCTCGAGGAAGGATCAGGGTTCGTGGTTTTTGATTTTTGAATTTCGGATGTCGTTTGTGCTTGGGGGATTGTTTGGTTGTAAGGTTTCCGGTTCTCCTAAACCTGCTTTTACTGTACTTTTTCCTTTTCTTTAATAAATGGTCAGGGACTTTGTCCCTGGCTGAGCTTTCCTGGTAAAACATAGTCTGTCTTGGGTTAGAAAGTATGGAAATTTTATAACTCTTGATTTCAATATCTTCTTTCAAAAATATTAAGCAACATTAAAACTTCTTCACTCAGCAAGATCATTCTTTTAGCCTTCTGATATTGTCACAGAAATGATTCTCATACTGATGATCTACATCCTTCTATGTCTGATGTTTCTCACACCAATGAACAGCATCTAGAATACTTTACATTGTATTCTCCTCTCTTCCCCCAACTCTGACTTGTATCATAACTTCTTAATGATTTATGATAACTTCATGATCAAAAAATCATTGTCAGGTTTAATACTTAGAAGTTAAATTACTTACCAACCTTTTGGTATCACTCAACATCTTCTGAGACTAATTCCTCCTAAGACTAATTCCCAATAGTCTCTAACTTTCCATAAAATTCTCATTCTGATTGCCTGGTTCTGTTGACTCATGCTGGTGAACTGAGTCTAATTTCTCATATCAATGGTATGGGTATGATCCTAAAGAACAAAAAAATTCTTTTACAAAAAAGTTTAGTTGTCAAAAAATACAAAACATTGTTAAAAATATCACAATGTTTATTAAAAGTTTTTTGAATGTGGATCCATTGGGAACATTCCAGCTAATTTTTCTCAAAGAAATAAAGAATAGGATAGTGATGAAGATGATAAATGGAAAATAATTTCATGAGAGAAACTGTGTGATAAGGATAAACCTTATTCTAAAGGGAAAGATAAAAAATGTTATCTCAATCCAAAAGGATAAGTTTTTTTTAAAGATGATGAAGAAGATAGTGAAGTTGATTCTAAAAAGTCTACTGAGAATGTTAGAGAGAATACTTTCATTACAATAGTTAACAATGAAGAGTTTGAAATTAGTATATCTGAAGAAGAAGAAACTCAATTATAATTTCTTCTAAAAAATAATTGAAAGAATATATGAGAAATATTTGAAGGCTTGAGAAATAAATCAAGAAAATAAAAAATTAAATTTTCTCAAAAAGCAATCAAGAATGTTTTCCTAATAAGAAATTAAAGTTGTTGGAAGAGATTGGTGATTTGAAGAAATCCATTGAGAAATAAAATAATTGGAATGAACACCTAGAAGTAAAGCTAAATTAAAAAAGAAGAAGAGTTGGAACTTGTCCAACAAAAATTTTCTAAAGCTGATAAGAAGGTTACAAGTTTCAAAAATTCTATCTCTAGAGTTGGTAAAAGATCTGGAAAGGTTAAACCTAATAAGGATCAAAAATTACCTTTATAGGTTGAGAAGAAAGTTGAAATAGTTTATAATAAAACGAAAGTTGAGAAAGTTATTTATGTAGTCAAAAACAACAAAGTAGAGAAGTTAGAAGTTTCTAAAAAATTTGAGTCTGAAAATTTTTTTATTACTTCTGGTTCTGATAAGGCTGAAAATAAAATCGAGCTGAAAAATAAAATTCTAGTTGATAACAGAAAGGTTGGTAGTTAACAAAATTCTGATAAGAAAGATAATAAGGTTGTTGAGAAACATGCTCAAAACTCCAAACATTATTAAAGTTATAGAGGAAAATATTCCTTCTATGGATACTACTGGTATTGTGGTGGATTCAAACATATGGAAAATATGTGTTGGCTCAATCAAAAACATTATTACTATTCTATAAATTACTGATGGAAAAGTTTTATGGGTAGTCAATCCTCTCAAAGAAAGAAGTATGAAAATGATGTTTTTAAGAAACCAGAGAAAGATGGTGTGAAAGTTGAAAATATATTCCAATATTTGGAAACTATTTGTGAAATATATGAATAACCTAGATATCTTGAAAAAGGTTGTCTGGTTTTGTTACTGTAACAACAAAATTTTATTAACAATTTTCAGAAGTTGGACGTGAATAAAGATAAATGGAAAGAAAAATCTCTAGTTTTAGAAACTACTCTTAAATATACAAAAGACGACATTGGATTCTGGATAGTGGGTGTTCTTCTTATATTAAAAGAGATTTGAAATTGTTGAATAATGTGAAATATTTCAAAGATGAAACAGTGACATTTGGCAATGATAAATTTCTCAGAATCAAAGGTGTTGGACCAGCCATCATTAGGGAGAAAAGTTGAAATCTAAGAAATCTTTGTTTATTGATGTTCTGAAACAAAACTTGCTAAGTTTTTCACAATTTTTTGATAAATTAAAAAAAGTTATTTTTAGAAAATTTGGGTTTTTTTTGAAAAATTAGGAATATGGAAAAATATTTACAAGAGGCCAACGTACAAAAGGAAACTTGTTCCAAGTTGGTGAGGTTAAAAACTCTTGTTAATTAGGCATGGTAGAAGAGAATTAGTTGTGGAATAAAAGTTTAAGACACATGTGTTAGAGAAACATTATGAAGTTATCAAAGTGATACAGTGTTTGTGAAATATTTGATATGTTAAGAAGAAGAGATTGGTGTTGCACAATTTTTCAGAAAGAAAATATTACAAACTCTATGTATAAGAAAGTTGAAATTTGTTCAAAATGACCCCTAGAACTTATTCATTATTATATATGTAGTCTAATGATCAAATAATTAATTAATATAGATAAGTAATTAATTTATTTTATTGAAAAATTTACTCACATTACTTGTGTTATGTATATGAAACATAAGTCAGATTCTCTGAAAATGTTTAAAAGTTTCAGTAGAGAACTTGAGAACAAAAAATAATGGTGAAAGGAAAAAATAGAAGTTTGATGGAAATGGGATGAAATATGTTACTTGAACATGGTCTCTCTTATTATTTTTGGAGGAAAGTTATGGGTACTGCTATGTATATTCCAAACTGATGTTTCTATAGGCCAAGTTTTGATATGACTCCTTATGAAATGTTTTATGACAAAACTCTAAGTTTGAAAAATTTGAGAGTTTTGGGGAGTCCATGCGTCATAAAGAAGAAATATGGAAACCTTGGGAATTTTGAGTAGAGAGGTGAAAATGGAACTTTTCTTGGCTATGCTCTGTAAGGAAGAGGATATAGATGTTTCAACAAAAATACATGAATATTAATTTACTTTGTTGATGTGAAAGTTATTGAAATGGCCAAGGTAGATGCTAAAAAACTCATGTTGATAAGGAAGATAAACATGATGAAAGAATGTCTGATAAAAATTTTGATAAGGAGGCTGACAATGGTAATTAAATTCGAGAATAAAAATTGGACTCAGCCATTTCAAGTGAGGTGGAAGAATCTCAAAAATCTCAACTCAGTTAGAGGAAGCAAGTGGATGCTCCAAACATAATTGGTGATAAACATAAAAAGGTTCAAACAAGAAGAACATAAAAAACTATTATACATGATTCCTTGTATTAAAAAGTTGAGTTGAAAGATGTGAATGGAGATTTTGAGCATCTGGAATGGGTTCAGGATATGAATGGAGAGATGGATCATATAGAAAATAATGATACTTGGGAACTCGTACCTAAACCAAATAACAAAATTGTTATTGGTACAAAGTGGGTTTTTCGGAACAATCTTAATGAATATTGTGAAGTGATAAAAAACAAAACAAGATTAGTGTGAAAAGGTTACTCACATATTAGAGGCATTGATTTTGATGAAACTTTTCCTTTAGTGGAAAGGTTAGAAAGAATCAGAATCTTTCTTGCTATTACCGCACAATGAAGTTGAAAAATATTTCAGATGGATGTGAAGTCCATATTTATGAATAGGGATCTTGATGAAAAATTATATATTGAACAACCATGTGTCTTTGTTTTTTGGAAGGATGAAAGTTATATGTTCAAGTTGAATAAATCCTTGTATGGGATAAAGCAATTTATGAGGGCATGGTATTCCAAATTGGATACCTTCTTAAGAAAGATGAGTTTTAAGAAAGTAAGGGTTGATAATAATCTTTATATCAAATAAATTCAAGAGTTTTACCTCATTATAATTGTTTATATTGATGAAATTATATTTTTTGGGAATGATGAAAGAATTTGTGAAATATTTTCTTAAGAGATTAAAATTTAATTTGAGATGTTCATGTTAGGTGAAATGAAATACTTTCTTGGGTTACAAATCCCATAGAAGAAGAAACACATTTTTATTTCTCAAGAAAAGTGTGCTAAGGAACTTATTAAAGAGTTTGGAATAGAAAATTAAAAACCTGTTTCCACACCAATTTCAGTGGGAACCAAGTTGAGTAAAGATAGTGAAGGAAAGGAATTTGACTCTAAAGAGTTTTGAAAGCTGATTAGAAATTTGTTTTATTCAACTTCCTCAATACCCAATATTGTTTATGTTGTTACCTTATGTGCAAGATTTCAGAGTGCTCCAAAATAATCACATCTATTTGATGGAAAAAAATTCTCAAATATATCAAAGGCACAACAAATTTTGAAATTGGGTATAACATCTCAGAAAGTATTGACTTTTTTAGGTATTCAAATGTTGATTGGGCAAGAAATGTTGATGATATAAAATCCACATCTAGTGGAGTTTTATTTATACAAAAAAAGTTTCTTTGATTGGCACATAAAGAAGAAAAATTAAATAACACTTAGAACAGCTAAAGTTGGGTATGTTGTTGTCACTAAAGCTACTACCCAACTTGTGTGGATGAAGACTTGGTTGGAAGACTTATTTGTTGAAGAAAAGTCACCCTTGCTCTATGGTTGTGATAATAAAAGTGCTATAAACCTTAAAAGAAATCCATTACAACATTATAATTCAAAACATATTGACATTAAGTACTTCTTAATCAAAGAAGATGTGGAGAATAATGAATTGATGTTGGAGTATGTTCTTAAATCATAACAAGTTGCTGACATTTTCACAAAACCTTTATCGAATGAATCTTTTTGTAAACTGAGGTTGAACATCGGCATCCAAAAAAATTCTCAAAAAGGTTGAGATATGTGTTTTTTTCCTCTCTCTCATCTAGTCTTTAGATAGTGCTTTTAAAGGGGTGGAATTTTCTCATAAATCAATTCATTGATATGTGTTAAACCTTTTAACGAAGTAATTATGTAGGGGATTTTTGGGTAAGCTATGAATTCAGCATGTAAGTGTGTGAACTATTCTAACAGTTTGTTGGAGTGGTTTTAGTAAAATTTTGTTTAAAGGTTGTGTAATAAGTAAAGAAAGTTGTGAAATAAAGAATTTGTGAAGGTGTAAAGTTTGAAAGGTTGAAGAAAAATGTTTTTTAAGTCATTACTTTTGGACAACATGATTTTTTTGTCAATAATTCTTATTTCCTACAATGAGTTATCTCACGTAGGCTTAGAATTTTTTATAAGTAATTCATTTCTTGAGGTGTAAAATTTCAGTGATTTATGAACCTTGGTTGACAAAAAAAATAAAAGGGGGAGATTATTGGGACCAATTTGGATGGAAGTTGTTTTTGGAAGCTGGAAAAAAGTTTGTGTTGAAAGAATTGTCTTTTTTATCAAATAAAATAAATCACCTCACTTTGTAAAAGTTGGTGATCATACTCACGATCATATTCATGACATCAAATGCAAAATTCTTGAGAAAGTTCATCAGATTAGGAAGATGTTTTCTGAAATAAAAGGTTCATCGGACTCATCTTGTGTCCGAAATAAAAGGTTCGATTGTAATGAGAAGATGTTTCGAAGTCTATATGAATCTGATGAAAATTTGATGATACTTTGATAATATTAGAGTTATCATAAATCATAATTTGTTTGAGAAACATATGATGAAATCCTTATGAGAGAAATACAAAGAACAAGTCAAGTCAATCTTATTGAGGTTTGTGGAAGAAGAAAGTTTGTGAAGTAAATGATTTTCAGTCTCAGTTCATCGACATGAGATCACCAGATGAATATTTTTTTGAAGGCTGTGAAGTTTTGTTTGGAATGTGAGAAGATGAAGATGCTAGTTTTCGGTCAAACTAATAATCCAGAGGATACAAATCTTTAGAGAAAGAAGTTTTCATGTACTATAATAAAGGAAATAAGTTGTTGAAGTTGAAGCTACTGATACCGGTCCATTAGAAGTAGTTTTCCACCAATCATTAGAATAATCATGACACTGATCATAAGATGTAGTGATGGTTGGAAATTTTAATCGGATGTAGAATTGTTTTTATTGGGAGTTGTTGGGACTAGTGAAAAGGAAAAGAAGTAAAGTTGATGGAACCAATGAAAAATGGGATCAAAGATCAATCAAAAATATAGTCAACCATTTTCATCAGGTTGATTTGTTTTTTGTAAATTGGGTCAATTACGAAAGAAGAACTCAGATATGATTTAAAGTTAATCAAGAGATAATATTGTCTTGTGCTTTTATCAATTGGGTCAAGATTCGTCAGATTGGAATTGACACCAATCATCTGATTGAAGTATAAATCGATCCATAAGATGTAGGCAGACACCAATAACTTTATCAGATGCAAGATCATCGGTCTAAAGAAAAGAATAAAAGGTTGACTGCATAAAGCAGTGAAAAAAGTGTTGTCAAGGGGATCTTGAATTTTTAGGCTAATGTTAAAGTACTATCGAGAAGTGTTGAAATATTTAAAAGTTTCCACTATGTTTATGTAAAAAATAAAGGCGACTAAAGTCTAATGAAGTAGCAATAATGTTTTTGGCAGAATTATTTCAATGTGTTATATCTAATAGTTGGTGCAGAGCATCGGTATGAGCAGTTTGTTTTCAGTTGGTTCTGAGAATTATAATGAGAAGGTATTTATTTTACATATCTTTCAATTAGTATAGAGAAATATAATGAATAATCTATTGTTGTACATATTTCTTCATCATAATGACGAAATCAGAGTGACAATCAGGATCGGACTAAAGAATTTTTAGATGGTCTGAAGTGATCTGAATTTGTGAGAAAATTTGAGAAGTTTTTAGAAGAAACAAGAAGGGTTGAAAATCACTAAAGAAGTTGAATATGTATTTGAAATTTAAGGGAAATAAAAATTTCAAAAAATTTGGTTAAGCGGGAATGTTTTCTAGAATCTCACCTACACCATATTTGGCACACCTATAAATATAGGGAAGTAATTTTTACTTTCTGACACTTGTATTTTTCATGGGTGAAGAGAGAAGGAAGAGCGCTAAAAGTCTGTAAAGAGAAGGAGTTTCTAGATTGAGGATTCTTGAGGAATTTTTTCATGTAGAATAAAATAAAGATCATATTTAGTTGATTATTATATCAAATTGGATCATTTGACAGGAAATCAGACCAAGATTTCCATACTAAGGAAGAAGCAATTGAGAATTGTTTCAACAGTTTTCAGGTAGATCATATATTTTTGGACTGAGCAATTGGATTGGAGAATAAAAATGGGTATCAGACTGAATATCATTACAAAGTCTATAGAAGTTCTTACCAACTTCTTGGTAGGAAAGGGAAGAATTTTTTTGAAGTTTTGATTTATGATAGTTGACAATACATCATAGTAACATGTTTTGAAGCATCTGGTGAAAGTTTCTTAAGTTGTTACACAAATTGTATTACATCATTTCGTGCTACTTGAAGCACATGAATTGTTGTATTGAACATAGTGTTACAAAAGTCTAAGGTAATATCCTACTTGTTGTACCCACCCAAAAGGATTGTTTTCTAGTGTATTGTGTGGTATTTTATTGTTTCCAAATCATATCAAGGAAATAACTACTCTTATTGAGTAGTGAACCTTGTAAATTCTTATGTTCATGTGGTTGTGTGATTGTTTTGTTTTCAGAAAAATCATAACTCTTTAACAGGAGGCGAAGGGTGTTTCAAAAGGAAGGAAACTTAAAATAAAAATATATCATTGATCTACCTCTCTCGATGATACATTAATAATGTCTATACAATCTCGTGAATGAAAACAAATGAGAATCAATTGACAAGAAATACAAAAACTCCTTACCAAGATACTTTCTTTGTGCTTCATTATAATACATCATCTCTCTCTTATCCTTTCCCATCAATTTCTCTTCTCTCTTCCTATTAATTCTTATTAAGAATTGAGAGTGTGCTTCAAAGGGTTTTTTCCTAACAACCCATCATTATTATTCTTCTTATCTAGGGTGCACACTACTACTAATGTGATTTATTTGGGTCGCTTGTTAAAACCATCTAAAAATCAATTTTTCCTTCTCTGTATTGTATTTCTTGCTACAACCAATTAAAAAGCAAGTGGGTTATTCTCGAGTGTGTTGGATATCGATAAATCCTAGGTAATTTCTTCTCAGTTATTGTTCCTAATGTTAATGCCAAATTTTTTAATCTAAAACCTCTCAATAAATTTATGGGAGGGAGACATTGAGACTCATTTTGATTTTTAGATGAACTCATTTTTTAAAAAAAAAACCTTTAATTTTTGTATCCTCGCTTCTCTTACTCTTTAATTTTAATATATTACTTAACTTATTATTTTATTCATATATTGCTTCTTCTTTTAAGATATACATGTGTGTGTGTTGTATACTCTATTCACTTTATCAATCGATTTAAATTTATCATTGTTTTTAGTTTTAATTTGTAAAAGGAAATTCAACTCCCTATTTTCATCCTACTTGGACCAAAATTCTCTACCTTCCTATTTTTTCACCGAGTTACTAGTATACATGGTAGGTCTAGAAGTGGGATACAAAATAAATAAAGTTGTAGATGCGGAGGTTCGAAAATAGGTCCTCCTCAACTCACCACCACGGGTATAGCAGGGATGTAACCATTGAACTTCACCTCATGGGGCAGTCACTGAGTTACTAGTATAATTTGAAGGAGTTAGAAGATCCCACACAAAGTTTTTTGAATGATTCAATGATTCCTATGGATATACCTCATAGGGAAGAACCATTTGGTTGTTCCTTTGATGATTGTTATCGAACACAAAAATACAAATAGCATTTAAAGAGAAAGGTATGTGTATGAGGATTTTTGGGATTTATGTTTTCTTTGTGCTTTTTTTGTTTATATTAAAAAATAAACTCTTCTTATAAACCTGTCAGTATTTATGGATAGAATGTTTAGGTGAAGTCACTTCTCACCAAGTATCACTACCTATAAAAGTTTAGTTGAATTCATTATTCACCAAGGTCTATTTCCTATTGGATGAGTTTAGGAATAGATCATTGCCACCCAAGGTCACTCTCTTCTCTTCCTTTATGAAATACTCCAAAAGATATCAGTTTATACTTGTAAGTCTCATCTCAGTTTATTAACATGAAGAAAACCCCTTAAAAATAACAGATGTATATTACATCATGATTCTAGATATTGATGTTCTAATGAATTCCATGTGTTCTCTCAAATACATTGTGAGATATAATCAACTCCATGTTATAAAATTTAATACATTGATCTTGAAATAATCTTCACACAATATAAAAAAATTCACTAGGTTGAATAATTCAGGAAAATAAATTGTCATCAATGGATTTTTCCTTACTGCAACAATATGGATGTATCCATGATATTCCAAAAATTCTATCTTCAATACATCCTTTATCAAGAATAACATAGTCTTTAATTCATATATTTAACAAATCCCATATTTCTATCTTTCTTTTTTACCTCTAGGAACACATAATTCCCTTTTTTATATTTTATATTCTATGTTCTTTATGTTTTCTTTTATTTTTCTTATTTGATACCTAATATATATAAAGAATTTTAAATTGAAATTAAAATAAGTAACTACCTATTTATAAACTTTAAAACCATTCCTCAAATCAACTTTAAGAAAATCATTACCATTCAAATACATTTGGGTCATTGAAGTTCGATCCATAACTATCAAGTAGTTTTGGATGTTTCAAATCATCAAAACTAGATGTAAGCTCTAGTTACTATAACATCATGGAAAGAAACTTCTCAAAACACCCGTATTGGGTGCCGGTTCAAACTGATCATGACATGGTACTCCAATTATCTTATCATAGTGATTCTCTAGGTAAAAATTCTCTTCACAATGATTTACTGAATATTTTTCCTCATGTTTCCTCTTCATATCTAAAACACATTATCTGATACAGATTCCTCAATATTATTACTCATTTTGATAACTCTTACATACAGCCAATTATGAACACAATTCCCACTAAAATATCCACAATATCCACAATACCATATCCCATTTTACGCAAGGATTCTATAAACACAAAATTCCATATGTCGTGATGTGGCATGAATATTCTCCCCATTTCAGTTAAATCATCATCACCATGGTATTCATCATGCATAGTAAAATATATTGCATACCATTTCCAAATCTCTAGGTATTCCAAGATTTGTTGAACTTAATTCGCATCATAACATGTCCATAAATCCATGGTGTGGACTACAACATCACAGGGAATGTTCCCCCTTTGTTTCATATCACTACCTATTCTAGATTTTACTCATATTTATACATGGTAGGGCTTTATTGCTCTCAAATTGTCATTATTCTTATGGAACATACTCTTATGTATGCTCCTAATTAGTATTATTCATTCTGAAACATAGATTGGTGACCCTTACACACACACATTGTTAGTTTTCTCAGCTTTTATTTTAGATTACCTTTATGCCTGACCATGGTTACTCGTATTCATATTGTTGGAGTCTACATCCCACATCGGACTAGTGGTCTGATGTAGTCATTATTATTCATTATAAAATAACCTCAAGGTCTCCCTTAGAGAGGTACCTTGAGATTGGGTCTCCAATCTTTTACTATCTGCATGGTATCAGAGGAGGTTTTATAAAACCAAGCCCTCCCACCCATTTTATTCCTATCTAGGGTTTCTAGAAATTCCCCTCAGTGGGGGGCGGCATCCCTCAACCCTTTGGCCACCATCAGTGCCACCCTCTACCATCCTCTGGGCGCCTCCCTGTGTAGACTCCTAACCCACCTCTGTAGTTTAATGGCCTCATCTCCCTCCCTGGTGCGCTCGATGACTGATGCCCCACCCCCATCACCAGAATCCTCTGTGCCCATTCATAGTAGATTGATCCCAAGACATATTTCCTCCATCTACACACTGCAATAACCCCCTCATTGTGTGTGTATCTCTCCCACTCGCGCCGCCAGATCCACATCAGCCTCACCTTCTGCTACGCGTGCGCCTCCTCCCAACAGATCATGTCCACCACAGCTCCCTCCTCCATACAGGCTCCATCGTGCCATCCCTGCGGTCGTACCCTGGTTCGCTCGAGAAGCACCCAAGTGTTGGCCAACTTCTGCACAATGGATCTCAGCCTATCCACTTCATCACGTGTCCATCCCTCTCATTCTATCTCGACACATCTCATCCAGCCTCCTCCCTCTACGCACGACAGCCATCCCCAGTCTCCTCTTCCCTCCAGGAAGACGTCACTCGTCCCCTTTAGAAATGGACACCTTCAACTGAGACCCCTCCACCATGCATCCTCAATGGAATCATCAGCACCCCTCCACCATCAAGAGGCTTCCGCTGTGGCTTCTCCCTATGCGCACAATAGCACTAGCAGTGTTGCCCTCCCAAATCCGTCCAAATATAGATGGATCCCGTCTGTCGTGTGTGCCTCCTCCTACCGGTCGACTGCCTCTTCTGTTTCTACACCTCCTCTACCTCAGCACAGCTCCTTCTCTTCCGATATGGCCTTCTGCATAGGCCCTCCCAGCACACCAACTCCCACCCTGTGCTCCACCCCTTCCTATAGGATAATTCCCCACATGTCGCATCCTCTTGTTTTCCCTGTTATGGACATCGGCCTCCTCATGTGACACCTATTCACTGGCTCCTCTGTGGTTCTCCCAACGCCTTATTGACCAGCCCTGTCCATGCGGATTTCCTGGTGGTCCGTTGTCCAACCCCACCTATACAGCTTTCCCGATGCCTCGCTGGCACATCCTTCTGAGCGGATTTTTTGCATCATCCATCAACTTATTAATGGGGAGCATCAGTCATGGCAGTTTATCTTTTCTTTTTTTTGTATTATTTTTTAATCAAGCTAGGTATGTCCGGTTTGAGGGGGAGTGTTTGCAGCATCTGTTGATTGCTTTGTTTTTCTTTATGTGTTCAATATAGGTACACTCATCTTGAGGGGGGTGTTGGAGTCTGCATCCCACATCAAACTAGTGGTCTGATATGGTCTTTATTATTCATTATAAAATAACCTCAAGGCCTCCCTTAGAGAGGTACCATGGGGATTGGGTCTTAACTCTTTTACTATCTACACATACTAATACGTTTCTATATCATAAACACTTAAAATCCAAAAATAAGTATATAAAAATATTACACATTGGTGCCAACTAAATTCTATATGAACATCTAACCACTTCTAACTTCCAATTCATTGAAATAAAACTTCAATATTTTTAACTTTTTAACTTCCAATTGACAAAATAAATTCCAAATAATCAAACAAATTTTGGACTTCTTGTTTTAATACAACTTCCGAGCTTCCAATGGTACCCATCACTTATTCCAGAAAATCAACCATCATAATATTCAGAATATCAACCTGCTCTAATAACTTCTAGAACATAAAACATCTAATTCTTAACTAATAGTTCATTGTTTCCAATCAAAAAAAATAAAATAACCTTCTTATCAGTAAATTTGAACCTCTAATGACTGTCAAAAACTCTAACATACATCCTATTAGTTGTAACAATATCATCCTTTGGAATTTATTGATATTTATTCCATAAAATATATTCCATTTCTAGAGATAATATCTCATAAAATCAAAAATTTAACCATTATTAATAGATGAAGATAATATCTACCCATTTCTATTTCAATCTCATATCCAAAAAATAAATGGAAATAGACTTTATGGGAATCTTTTCCTCGAAATTTGTTAATAAAGTGAAAAGGGGTTATCTTTTCAAGAAAACTTTATTCTTTATTATCCATTCATCCATAAATGATATAGGGGTTTCATCACCAGTTTCACCCCCTCCCTTTGTTAATATACTTATTGAAACAGATTTACTTGAGAAATAAACATCTTTTCATTCCTTCAAGAATTCCCGATTTAGAGAGACTATGTCACCTTCATATTCACTACACAAGATCAGGTTATTTCAATAACATGTTGAATATCATCAGATCCTTTGAGTTTTATTCAACTATATTTCATTAAAACATTAATTTAGACCACTTCCTCTTTCAAATACATTCTTCTAAGAGAATTTCAGTGAGTGAACACACCACTTGTAAATGAATCTTAAACAATTCCTCTAATCCAACTCATCCTGAAAACAATTTAGGAAACTTGAGTTAATGTAAATAACTGAAAAGATGTCCATTTCAGTTACTTATTTCTCTAAACATAATTAACTTGAGAAATTGCATTCCTTCGACATCAAACTTCCTATGATCTCAATCATGCTTAAAAAAATTGTCTATGTATAAGTAATGAAGTAAAAAGTATGTGAGGCATACCAAAAGTTGAACCAACTATTAGATTTTATGCTAGTGTCTAGACTTTCAATAGGGCTTGACCTTCTATTGTCTAAGTATACCAACTAAGGAGGGGCAGTTCGGGTATTCTTCCAGACATAGTCAGTTAAGTCTGTTTTTGGATATAAAGGCTAGGGATGGATTTATGGGTGGCATTAGGAATTATCTCTGGGAGGAAATAAAAGGGAGTGATACATGTGGAGAATCTGGATCAAAGGAGTGGACTACCTTCTGAAATCTTCTTCCTATTCTTGAAGATAGTAGATAAGCTTTAGAAAATTTAGTGTAGTTTACTCCTATTATTTTATTTCTTCCATCTCTATATTGTAATTCACATATTGAATATAGACCCTAATTCTTCTCGAAACTCTCTAGTTGTTTATGTGATCCTGCTAGAACTAGCCTTTTTCTCTCCTATAAGTTGGAAAACCTAACATTTTGGTGAATCCAGTGGGGAACCGCCGTGCGAAAGAGGTGAATAAACCCTAGAAATTTTTTTTTTTTTTACTGAGTGAGTTGTTTACCACTAGAAATTTGAGAAATAGATTGAGAGGAAGGATTCAACATTGTTGGATCGTTGTTCTTTCTATGAGATTTTCCTATAGAGGCATGAGATTTTGGAAACTGTGGAAAAGTTGAATGGAGACTAGAATGGAGAATCGTATCGCTGTAGTGGAATCAGTAGTGGATACATTCCAATAGAATATGGCTATAGTTCAGGAGAGTATTGATCATTTAACTCATGGTCAAACCAAAATTAAAGGAATTAAGGAATAGGCTAAGGAATGATTAATTTCATGCATGTGGAACATAGAAGAGAAATATATTGAGAGAATTAAAAAATTAGAGTTGTAGTCAGGATCTGGTACTGAAAACAGATGAACAGAGAAGATTGTTTTGGAAAAAACTTGCGATGACAGTCTTCTGGGAAAATAGTTAAGTCCTAGTATGGATAGAAGTGGGAATATAGAGGATGTGCTACTTGCATAAGGAGTGCAGAATTCCATACTGAAGGTATAATTACCGTCTTTTTTAGGGGGTGATAATTTTGGATGGATATCAAAAAGAATATACATATTTTTTAATTAACCAAGTTCGAGAGGAAATGAAATTGCATCTTTCACATCTTTTCATGGAGAATACTGCTATGTATTGATTCCTATCGTAGAATAGAGAAACACTTGAGGAAACCTAGGAAAAATTTAAATCTTATTCATTGGATAGGTATAGTAATAATACAGAGGGAGATCTGATATGATTTCTGAAAACTTTGTGACAGATCGGAACCATAGATGATTATATAGAGAATTTTGAACAGGTAGCATTGAGAATTCCAATATTTCCAGAGTCATGGTATATGAATCTTTTCCTGGGAGGTGTTTGATTCTGTATCCCATATCAGACTTATGTTCTGATGTGGTCTTTATTATTCATTATAAAAGAACCTAAAAGCATCTTTAGATAATACCTTGGGATTTGGGTCTACCTCTTTTATTATTCTACATGGTATCAAAGGGTGGTCTCTAAACCAGAACCCTCCCGCTCATTTTTTCCTACCTTAGGTTTTCTAGAATTCCCCCTTGGGGACCCACCCCCCCCCATCACCAGTAGGGCTGGTATTTTTTTTTGTCGCCACCCCTTCGGACTCGTTTCCCAGATGGCACTCCTCCTTCGGGCTCATTTCCTAGGCGGCCTCCCGATTCTGTCTGGCATCGCGCATCCTGATCCCGGCGTTGTTGCCTGGCCACCTACATCTCCCGATCCCAACAGTGGATTCTCAGTGCCCTTCGTCTCCTAGCCTTATAGCCTAGGTCATGGCTCCCATCCCTTCTGCACCTCCCGATCCCAGTGGCACCTCCTGATCCCGAAAGGATCCAGCCGATCCTCCTATAGCGGTTATCCCATGATGACCTCATCTTTCTCCCTCTGACCCACGCACCTCTGTCCAGCCCGAGTGGCACCATCCTGCTCACGGCCATCCACCCGCACATGGCTTCCCTATGCAAGACGCCTGACGGGATTCCTCCCCCTCCGCCGGCCAGCACGAGACATGACATCCTTTGTGCGCAACGAACCAGGTGGCCTCTCTCTACCGAGCATGACCCAGTCCGGAACTGCTCTCCCATTCCACTCCATCCTTTTGTGGAATCCATATTGGCCTCCTCCTGTGCGCACGACGATGTCCCAGTGGCTCCCTCTCTCAGATCTTACTAGATCTAGCCGGATCCCATTAGTTGTGGGCTCCACCACAACATCTCTCCCTCCCATAGGCCCTTCCTCTAGAGATCGGATATCTCCCGACGGAACCCTCCTATTCCCCTTCGTCGGAAACTCCTGCAATGGATATGTCCCTCCTACCTTCCTCCATTGATGGGCTCCCCTCCAGTGTGCCATCCCCCTCCAGAGCTCTATCCCCTCCTTCGACTCCCACCCCTGTGTTCCCTGGCCATCACCTCCTGAGTGGCCTCCTGCGATGGCTCGCTTCCGCACCTCCTGAGTGGCCTCCTATGATGGCTCTCTTCCGCAGCTCCATCGCGTCATCTATCTACAACATGGCTTCTAGTCATCTTTCCCAGTTCTCTATCATCTAACCCCGCTAGTTTGGATTTCCCAGTGCTCTATTGTCCGACCCCACTGGTTCGGGTTTCCTGGTGCTCTGACGTCCGGCCCCGCCTGCGTGGTTCTGTTGTTGCGCCTCGACAACATGTCACACCACTAATGTTATCTATCCTTTTAGCGCTATCTTCAATCATCCATCATTTTTATCTCAAGGGGGATCTGTGATCTTAAGGGGGAGCAGGAATCATGAATGTTTTCTTTTGTTTTGTTTTGTCTAGTTTTGTAATCAATATGGGTATATCCAGTTTGAGGGAGAGTATTTGCAGCATTTCTTGTTTGATTTGTATTGTCTTTTATTTGGTATCTTTTCTTTATGTGTCCAAGCTAGGTACACATAGCTTGAGGGGGAGTGTTGGAGTCTGTATCCCACATCGGACTTATGGTCTTATGTGGTCTTTATTATTCATTATAAAAGAACTTCAAGGCCTCCTTTAGAGATTACCTTTGGATTCAGGTCTACCTCTTTTATTATTCTACAGGAAGATTACTTCTGGAAATTGAGAATCGAGTCTCAACACATAAACTTTCTAATAAGAGCAGGCCGCATACCTTATCTAGAAAAAATGAGCAGGAATTGATTGGTGAGGGAGTACTGTGAAATGTAAAGGGAAGAACGCCATTGCCACTGGTTTCATGGAATTATAATGCTAGGATGGTAAATTTTCATAATAATAGACCTATTTTTTACCAGAATAGTGGGGGGGAGGATCTCAAAAGGGTAATAGAAGATGACTTCAGAATAGGGGTGTGACCAATAAGCCGACAAGAGCGTGAGGAAAGACGCCAAAAATATTACGTTTCCGCTATGGGAAGAACTTTGGACCGATGCATCGAAGTCCTGATAATCATATGTGAATCATTGTATGGGAGTATGAGGAGCCGAATGAGGAATCTATGGGAGAAGATAGAAATAATTTCGAGCTATATAAAGAGAAAAAGTATGAAAATAATTAAGTACAACAAGAATTACATACTGAAGAAACAGTAGAGTTCCATAGCATGGGAATGACAAGAATATAATCAATCTTCTTAGAAGGAAAATTTTTGGGAGTTTCAGTTTTAGTTATAGTTGATAGTGGAGTGAGTCGCAACTTTATTTCAATAGACTTTGTTAAAATGGAATCACTAGAGGTTTTTCTAACCAGGCCCTTTGGAATCAATACTGGTGATGGGTAATGGGTTTTGTCCCAAGGAGTATTTGAGAAGGTAACAGTTTGTTTGGAGAAATTTTTTTCTATAAAATCATATGTTTTTTATACTGAGGGATTGGAAATGGTTATTGGTATACCGTGGTTGAAGATTCTAGGAAATGTTCTAAAAAACTGGTGTGATAAAACCATGGAATTTTCATGGGAATGAAGGGAAGTCAAGTTGCAAGGGGTGACAGCTAAAGCAGGAGCTTCTGTATAATTGCAAAAAAAAATCAGAAGAAAGATTTAGTTTTGGATGGGTGGATTTGACAGGCCCAATTATCTTTTCCAAAAATATAAAGTGAACACAAGCAGGAAAAAATCATCTCCAGTTAGAGTGTATTGAACAAAAATATCAAAAAAATTAAGAACCATGCGGATTACCACATAATAGGATTAAAGACTATGTTATAACCTCAGAATAGGGGGAAAACTGGTTAATATACATCCTTACAATATTTATCACAATTTAAAATATGAGGTAGAAAAATAGGTGAAAATTTTGATGGTTAGTGGTTTTATACGAAATAGCAGCAATCATTATACAAGCCCAATTATTTTAGTCAAAAAGAAGGATAGAGGTTGGCGCATGTGTGTCGACTACCAAGATTTGAACAATTTGACGATTCCAATCAGGTATCCAATTCCAATTATATAATAACTATTGGATGAATTGATTGGTTCTTGGTATTTCACTAAAATTGACTTAAATTTAAGATTCCATTAGATATTGGTTAAGGTTAGGGATGAAATCAAGACATCCTTTATAACCCATGAAGGAAATTATGAATACCTCGTAATTACTTTCAAACTCATGAATGCACTGACAACTTTTCAATCAACTATGAATCAAGTATTTAAGAAGATACTTCACAGGTACATATTGGTTTTTTTTTTGATTTAATAGTTTATAGTAAGACTTGGATAGAGCACCAAAAACACTTGGAAATTTTGTTCTATTTTCTTTTGAAAAACCAGTTGCATGCTAATAGAAAGAAGTGATTCTTTTCGAAACCAAAAATAGAATATTTGGGGCATATAATTTCTTGTGAAGGAGTAAAAATATATCCTACAATGATTGAATGTCATTTTTCCTCACTGAGACCACAGAATATCAAGGGGGTGTGAGGGTTTCTGGAACTTACCTAGTACTATAGAAAATTTGTACTTGAATATGGAAAAATTGAAAATCCACTCACAAAATTGACTAAGAAAAATGGATTTATTTGGAATTCAGCAGCTAAGAAATCTTTCGAGAAGCTTAAAAATAGTTTACTCTCAACCCCAACCTTAGCTTTACCATATTTTCAGAAGCCTTTTTTTGTGGAGTGTGATGCATCCTGGAGGGGAATTGAGGCAGTCTTAATGCAAGAGGTCTAACTTGTAGCTTATTTCAACAGATCACTGGATGAAACTAACCTTTATAAATCTGTATACAAAAAGGAAGTGATGGAATTAGTGTTGTTTGTGAGTAATTGGAGGAAATGCCTCATTGGGAATCATTTTACCGTCTACATAGATCATAAGGTGCTAAAACACCTACTAATTCAACGATTTCTTACATGTAATCAAGAGAATTGGAAATAAAAATTACTTGGGTTAAACTTTGACGTGGTTTAAAAACCTGGAAAGACAAATCAAGCATCTGATTCTTTATCACTATAGGTTACATAAAAATTGGAAGGAGAGGAGAAATACTTAGGATCTTCTATCACTGAACCATTTTGGTTAGAGGAAGATATCATCTAGGATGAATTGTAGAAATATTCAAAGTTTGTTGAAATAATTACATCACTAATTAAACAACCATATTTTAGTCCAGATTATGTTTATAAAAATGGTCTGCTGTATTATAAGGGAAAAATAATGCTTTCACGGAAATCAAGTTTGATTCCTAAGTTCTTTCATTACTATCATACTTTTCTTGTAGGAGGACATGAAGTTTTCTTGAAGACATATAAAAGGTTGTCACCAATATTTTTTTGGAAAGGCATGACTAAATGTGTTGCACAATTTGTTCGGGAGTGTGATACGTGTCGATGTCAAAAATATCTTGCCATGTCACCCACATGTTTATTACATGCACTTCCCATACCCAAATTGGTTTGGGATGAAATTTATATGGATTTTCTTTCCATATTACCTAAATCAATGAGTTATGATGTGGTTTTAGTTATTGTAGACCGGCTGTCAAAATATGCCCTCTTTCTTTTACTTATACATCCTTACTCGGGAAAAGGGGTAGCTGAAATTTTTGTCAACAAGATTGTCCACTTTCATGGTATGCCTAGATCTATACTTAGTGATCAAGATCCAATTTTTGTAAGAAATTTTTGGAATGAACTTTTTTGACTAGAGGGAACTCCTTTGAAAATGATTTCATCATACCATCCCCAAACGGATGGTCAACTCGAAGTCATTAACAGGTGTTCGGGAACATACTTGTGGTATTTTGCTTCTGAACGGCCTCAATCTTGGGATTATTGGATACCTTGGGTAGAATATTGTTATAATACTTCTTCCCATGCCTCTTCCAATATAACGCCTTTTGAGATCGTGTATAGAAGACAACCTCCTTCAATTCTGTGGTATGTAAAAGGGGATACACTGGTAGAGACAGTTGATGCTATCCTTGTGGACAGGGACAGATTTATGCATAATCTTCAAAGTAACCTTCACTTTGTTCAAAAAATTATGTCTTTATTTTCTAATAAACATAAACAGGGAGAAAATTTTCAGATTGGTGATTCCGTATTTGTTAAGATCTGACCCAATATCCAAATTCCAAAAAATAGGAAATTATGTCCAAAGTTAGCTACACATTATTTGATATCCATGATATTCATTCCATTATAGTATTTTTTTTCATTCTCAGTTATGGATAATCATAATTTGAATTCACATCATAAATTCAACATAATTTCCTCATTTCTTGACACCAATAAAATTATAATCTATAGCATGAGGAAACCACTTATTGATCGTAATTCTTTCCTCTCATCAGCTTTTAATGACCTAAAAAAAGTCAAATGACACCATGTTGTTAGTTAAAAAAGATATAAAACGCGTATTAATCCATTAATGTAACAAATACTCTATCTAGATATTTTATGAATAATAAATTTGGAGGAAAAATTTAAACATTTTAGCTAAAAACAATTTGGAAATTGAGTCATTCAAAAATCATGTTCAAGGGTCGTAATGGGGTTCAAACAGCATATTTCCACAAAATATAGAATGTTTTGAGAAGAGATTTTAATTTGTACATGCTTTTCCTTTATAAATATAACCTAATAAGTTTTAATTAAACTCAAAATAATAACATGTTAATAGAGAAAATGGGTTCAATAACTCTCATACAAATACATAGAAAATTAGAGGGTTCCAAGCTGAGTTTTCAATTTTTCCTCTAAAATCATTTTCAATAAAGATTATTAAATCATGAAATGTACCCAATATATTCACTTAATTTAGTACCAATAGGGAAGAAATTTTCCCCACACTTAGTTTCAAACAGAGATAAAACTTTAAACTAAATAGATTAAAGTTCACTTTTTAGGGAAGCATGCAATGATTTCAATAATTAAGTATTTAATGAAAAAAGAAAGTGAAGACTCCCATAAAAATTGTTGCCTTATTTATTTATACTCAGACCAGTGATCACTCTCCTTTAGCATTTAATGCTCCACTTTATCTCTCCAAGAAGATACCTTCAAGATTAAAACAATCAACATCAAAACTAATCTTTAACAATCAAAAAGACGAGATCAAACAAAGGTGAGATTATGTGGAATTTTAGGTTCAATACTTTGACGAATCATGATTAACTAAATAATGGAGTGAGTAGGTGAAAGATTTTAATTGCAAAAAGAAAGAAATGAGGGACTTTAATTTAAAATAAAAACAATAAAATACATAGAAATTTGTAGAACCATGGGTTGTCACCCATACAATACTAGATTTAAAGTCTCCAACTAGACTTTCCTATAGGACTAACGGTTGCCACTTGGAGGGTGCAGTTTCTTATCCATAAACTGCCACATATTCACAACCCAAATTTTTTTTATTAAAAACTGAGTTTTATGTGAAACTAGAATTCCAAAATAATACTAGATTCCTTTAACAATTAAAATAACCCCTTGTAAACACCTCTTAATAACAAAGGAATGCTCAAAAGGAATCTCTCAATGAAATAGAATGAACATCACAATATTCCACCGATTTAGTAGATTAAATAGTTTTAGATATAGGTGAAACAAAATATACTTCCTCAAGATCTTCCAATAAATCATCATGCTCATCGATGGAAAAATAGATCACAAGAATCACTCTTGGTAGGAGTGCTATCCACTTTTGGTTTTAATTCAAAATTGATATATTAGGAGTTTTCATGAATGGGAAGTAGTGTGAAATGTGTTTCTATTCGTGTGATTTGACCCTCATAGCTTCCTAACTCATTTATAATCTTGAAACTCTTAGAAAAAAGGTGCAAGTGGCTAATTTTTTATCAACAGTTCCTAGAAGTGGTTTCTCAAGAGTATTTAGTCTGGTTTTTGAATCATTGGAAACCAAAATAAATTCCTCTTCTAAATTACTCCTAGTTTGAAAATTAAATTTATCACCTCAATCAATTGAGTAATGCAATGAAAAATAGGGAAGAGAGATTTTTTGTTCATCCAAAAACTCAGATTTTACTAGACAAATATTTTATTCCAAATATTCCTAATCTGAAAATAAAAACTCATCAGTCACTACCTTTGAAAATTTTCATCCTCTAAAACTTTCTAGTGTGTCCTAAACTCTTTGAATTCAATTTCCAAAATTTCATCCTCCAAAAAAAGAGAATTTATTTGAGTGTTCCAAGGGAGGAATTTTTCAATTGAGTTTCATGAAAAAATGATTCAAGTGATTTCAAATTTAAAAAAATCCCCTAGAGGATCAACATTAATTTCTAGTTATTTAGAAAAATTCATAGGGTAATCATTAGTGAGAGGATAAGTGGGTGAAATCTTGTCAATTATTCTTTCCTGATTGTGCACTCCCTCATCCATAGCTTCACAAACCATTTCAAAAGGGGTTGGATTAACAGTTTCAACATAAATAAGATTACATTGAAAATTAGTTTCTAAAATCACATAATTAACATCTTCCAATTTAATGTTTTATTCCCCAAAATTCCCAACATCAAACTCTATTTCATTATTTTATAGTTAAAAAACAGATTGAAGAATTTTCAAAAATTAAATCTTCATCTTCAAATTTATCCTCAATCTGAGCTTCCACACTCAAAAATTTTATAATAGTAAGTCTTTTCAAGCATGGGAACCAAGAAAACTATAGGGAATTACCTTTCAAGTTGTTATTTATTCTCATAATCTTATTTCTTGAAATTTTTAGAGTTTTTTGTTCATACAGTAATATTTTTAATGTGACAAGTTGTTCTTATTCAATTTAAAAATTTTCTAATTCAGTGGATTGTTCTATAATATCTAGTTCACTCTCTAATGCACTCATTTTCCATTTCTATCAACTGGTCCCCTTCATTATATTTATCCAATTCATTTTCTTCACTTATTAATTTAGTATGTTGTTGATTTTTCATTTGTTCTTGAAATTACCACATTTTAGTTTGATTTTTTTACATTCTGGATTTGTGGGATTCTTTATTTTCATCAAAATTATCGAGCATTTTCTCTAACATTTCATTCAAAACTTATTGATCATCGGGTTTAGGTTCATAATGATCATTGATTCCTTCAAAAAGATAAGGACATTGTGGTTTATTATAGGCACATTTCCAAGAAGTGTGCCCATAATAGACATAAAAAACAATATGACTCTCTTTGTTGATCCCAACCCTGAAATGGGTCCATTTTCATTAACCATAAATCACAAACAACATCAAGGATTTTTTTAATTTCAGCGCTTAGCACATCAACATAATCTCCTAACAATAATTAACTTAGTAACACTCATCGCTTGAAATAATAGCAGAAAGCAGTAGTAATGATTTTAAAGCTCAACACACATAGAATGATGCATAAATAGAAATTTCATCCTAAGAAGAAATCAAAATAATAGAATTTTTTTCTAAATTTCTGTTTATTTGAAGTTTTTTCCTTCACTTTACTATATTTCATTGTTTTTTACAATTGTTTTAATATATCTAAGACACTCTACACCAATCCTTCCCTAAAAATGACATCAAATTTTGACTGAGTGTCATTGTAGTTCGACAAAATGTAAATTTATATTTCTTACTCTCACTAGTGTAGTGGTGAGTAGGGTTGATCCATAGGGAAGTGGGTGATATGTGTTAAGGGATTATTTAAAACCTAATATAATGAAAACATCGGGGAATAGATGAAGTGAAATTATGAGTGTGAAATATAATGTGATAGGACCAGATGAAATGACTGCCTGTATATATGAAGTAAACTAGAGAATTACAGAAGATAAGGAAGAAGGACAATTCGATAGAGAACTTTCTCCCCGCCCAAGCCCACAGGCCGAATCCCAATCCAAATGGTCTAACTCACCATATTCTTCTCCCCCATGTTCACTCCCCTTTTCTTTTACTTTTATAACAATATCCCCCTGCCACATGAAGATGGCTACTCCCCCCACTTCCAACAAACTCCCACAACTCCCCTATAACAAACTCCCTCATACAAATACAACAATACCCCTTAACTAAACTTAATCACTATAGGTCCCTAAAAAAATAATCAGTAACAGGTCTCCATCATTGTCACTATCCTGAAAAACCATTTTGTCCTCAAGGTGGTGGATCATGCTGTTATGACAAGAAATCTTCTATATTTGGCGCCCTACTCTGGCATGTCAAGCTGAAGCAAGCAATAGCATTGACTGAGGACCAAGCCACTACGGTGTTGTATAAAGTGCATGTGTTGCAGGTGCATGCCACGCAACCTCCCAAACGTTTCATCCGCTATCATGGATTGAGTGTGGATAGAAGAAGGGTAGAGTGTCTCTCATTGTAATGTCTCTCGCCTTCTATTGGTAAGGTCTCTAGGGTTCTATTGAGAACTAGTTCGCAAGTATAGTTTGCACCACCCTGCTTCATGCATGGAAAAATGGTATGGGTCTTGAAAAACTAGAGGACCACATCCCGTCACTGTGGGATTAACTGGTGCATCGGGTGGTAAAATAACAATAGCCCCTATTTGGGCTAGCACATGCTATGACGTCTCATGCTCCAACATTAAGGATACGGATGTGTCCTACTCCTTATGCGGAAACTATACCGAATACTGGCTGGTGGAAGTGTTATCAGTGGTGTTGGGAATAGTCACTATAATGCAAAGTGCTTCCCCCATGATCACTATGGATTGGACATTACCCTCATTTGGAAACCCATCAGGCAGCATTGGAACAGGTGTAATGTTTTATGGGCATTACAGCAAGGGCAGCGCGGGTGCCCTCTATTGTTGCTCTGGATCATACCATTGTTGGTGCAGTGGGAGATCTTCCAGTTTGGTCATCAAATGAGGCATTCTGGCTTTGACGAATCTCATGCCCGAGAATTTCCCTTCAATTTGCCTCAGGTTTGCAGTTGGAGCACCAGACCCAACGGTATGTCTCGTAGGCAGCGTGGTCATGTGATAAGGTAGAGTTGCCTCCTCTTGCGGCAGCAATGTCTCAAGAAGTTGCTCCAAAAGTTTGAGAGTGACCTTAAATTCTTCTTTCCCCAACGCCAACCAAATTGAGGTGCTCTTGATTTGTTTTCTGATCACGTTGAGGCATTTCTCTTTAGTTTTGTCAGTCATCCAATGGCTGTGTCGGCAAACGACCTACCCTCCTTTTATTTTTTTTAGTTTTTTTTTTGTTTTTTTTAATGTGTTTATCTTCCTTGAGGGAAAATTAGGTCCACCTAGGGATTTTTTTCTTTTTCTTTTAAAACATGACCTAGTATCGGCCCACCTTGGCCGATTGAGAAGAAAAACTACAGTGTGTACTTGCAGGCTACATCGACAGGGTTCTATTCGTCGTCAAGCTGGTGTGACTCCTCCTCCGGACTAAGTTGTAGTGGGGGTACATGCCCCTAGGAGAAAACAAGTCACTATTGCATGGCTTGGATGAGATTCGGTGGTGTGGGACTCCTTGAAATGCAAGTTGGAAGAGGGAATCCTCTCCAGGAAAAGCCTCGTCGCATCACAACAGAGCAGTAGGGTCGCTGCCGCACTGAAGCCTAGAAGTGTGTGGTGCCTCTGATCATCAACAAGACGAGGAGCGGTCCTCTCAGACACACACATTATAGTCGGTTATCATGCAACTTGTTCAATCCATAGTGGATAAGCCAGCAGTAGGCGTCACATTTGGGTGTGTTGAAATTCTTCAGTGTTGCGTTGGGGAAGCAGGATAAAAATGGTTTTATGCCTCGTTCGAGTGGGCTCGTCCAGAGAATATCCAAGGATGGAGGTCGGCAGTTTGGAACAATTGATAGAACCAGATGAAACGACTACCTGTATATATGAAGTAAACTAGAGAATTACAGCAGATAAAGAAGAAGAAGGACAATTTGAGAAAGCACTTGTTCTTCACCCAAATCCACTGGCTGAATCCCAAGCCAAATGGCCAAACTCACCATATTATTATCCCCCCTGTTCACTCCCCCTTGATTCTAATTTTATAACAATCCCCCCTTGCCACATGGGGATGTTTACTCCCCCAACTTTCAACAAACTCCAACAAACTCCCCCGACTCCCCTATAACAAACTCCCTCACACAAAGACAACAATACCCCTTAACCAAACTTAAGAACTAGAGGTCTCTAACAAACAAATCGGCAGTAGGTATCTATCATAATGGATGAAACATGGATGTAAAAAAGAATTAGAGATAAGGAATGTTAGGAGAAAATACATGCAAACATGATTATCAAGAGAAATTCCCACCAAAGAAACCTTTAGAAAGAGGATGTTTAAGAGAAAATATTCAACTCAACAAGTAAACCGGTTCACTAGAAATGTTTCTACTACCCAATTTTCATCATATAATAGTAGTTTAATGACTCAAGTAGTTTTGATATTGAATATATTCCCTCGATACGTGAACCAAAATTGAAAATTGAATAAGAAATTAAATGGTCAAGAAGAAAAGGTTTCATTTGAGAAGGAAAACACCAAGAACATGAAGAAAAATGGCAGGCGACATCGATTGCATTTTCATTTATCAATTAAGTATAGTGAATGCATAACATAAGGAAAGCACAAGCATAGTTGATTGAAATAAAATAGAAGAAAAATTAAAGGAGAAAGGAATATCTTCTCTGTTGAGTCAAAGTTTGACTTTCCTTACTTCATCTTTAACTTTCTTATATTCATTGTAGCACCGGCTTTCACTCCTGAATAAGTTTCCTTCTATCATCCCAAGGTTCGTCCAATAATTAGTTGCATGTGTTGGAGTCTATCCCCAATCTCTGTGCATTCTCCCTTTTATTTTCATAATTTCTCCACCAACTTAAGTTGAAACAATCACAGCCTTCATTTCGTGAAATCAAAATGGGAGAATAAAATATGGCCTTCTGTCACTGATGTTGTTCCCTTAGAAAATCTCTTCAACCAAACCCTACCTCCAGCTATAAATCATTAATTTTCTCAGTTACTTAGACTTTTATCTTTAAAGTATTTTCTTTCTTGCATTTTGATGGTGATGTGTTAGTCTCCTCCAAGTGTCTTCATTATTCTCCTTTATGATTCAACCTGTAATTGAGTTCCTTTTGAATTCTAAGACCTCAATAATGCTTTGTTGGATATACAAATCGAGAAATTTGAGAGGAATAAAATTGGAACACAACACAAAGGAGCTTTCAATCTTTTTTTCACATATTTTTCAGACTACAATTTCCAACAATTTATAGGCATTTACAAAGGAATGAAATAACCAAATTAAATGGACACATTAATGAAATAAAATAGCCACATTAAACGGAAACATTAATAAAATAAAATAGCCACATTAAACAGACATGCTGAGAGAAAAATGTGGGGGGGTGCATGTAGTTAATACACGCTGCATGGAAAAAACATGGGGAAAAAATGTGGGCTGCTTGACGCGTGGGTTTTTGTTTTCATTTCCAACAATCCTCTTTAAACCAAAACCAACTTCATTATGAGCATCATTCTGAGTTTTTTGAATACATCTTTCAGTAATGCATTTGTGAAAATATCAGCCACTTGTTCCGTAGTATGACAATATTCCAATTTTATCATTTTATGCTTCACATGATCGCTTAGAAAAATGGAATTGGGTATCAATATGTTTTCTTATTCCATGCTGCACCAAATTTTTGGAATGTTAAATTGCTGACTTGTTATCCACATATATCACTGTGGATCCATCCTGCAGATGTTTCATCTCCTTCAGCATATTTCTCAACCATATTCCTTCACAAACAGTGGATGATGCCGCCACGTACTCTGCTTCACATATGGACAAGGTGACCATACTTTTTTTCCTTGAATTCCATGTGAAATTCATCAATGGAAGAAAAAATGCATACCTAGTGGTACTTTTTATTTCATCTTGGTTGCCTCCCCAGTCACTGTCTGAGTATCCATGCAGATTTGCTTCTTCATTGTATGGATAAAAAAGACCAAAATCCATCATTCCTTTAACATACCTAAGGATACGTTTTTCCGCTAGCCAATGTGACTCTTTTGGTGCTTCCATGTACCTGCTTAGAAGTCCAACATTGTAGACAATATCAGGCCTTGTGATTGTGAGATACCTCAGGCTTCCAATCAGACTCTTGAACAAATTCAAGTTAATGTTTCTCCCTTCTCCATCTTTTTTCAGTTTTAATATTATTGCTACAGGTGTGTTTATAGTATTACAATTGGCCATATTGAATTTTTCAAATAACTCCCTGACATACATCTTCTGAGATATATAGATACCGCCATGTTGTTTCTTTACCTCTATACCCAGAAAAAGGACATGAAACCTCCATCGGTCATCTCAAAATCCTTGAACATGGCCTCCTTAAATTCATCGAACATCGATCATTTTTTCCCTGTAAATAGAAAATCATCAAAATACAAGCAGGAAATAAGTATGTCACCACAACCATTCTTCTTGAAGTAAACGGCATGCTCATATGGACATTGGGCAAAGACGTTCTCTCGAAGATAGCTGTCAATGCATTAATTCCAAGAACGAGGAGCCTGACTCAACCCATGAAGTGATTTATTCAGTCGATACAGTTTTTCTTCCTTCCCTTGAATAACAAAGGCTTCAGGCTAGTCAACATAGACCTCTTCCTCTAGAATTCCATTTAGGAATGCAGACTTCACACCCAATTGGTAGATCATCCAACTGTGATGAACAGAAAGGGAGATAATCATCCTCATGGTGTCAAGGTGAGAAATAGGAGAGAAGACTTATTCATAGTCTACCCCGTACTTCTGTTTGGACCCCTTTGATACGAGCCTTGCCTTGTAGCGATCGATTTCACCATCAGAATTTCACTTGATCTTGTACACCCATTTAACACCAATGATTTTCTGGCTATTAGGAAGTGTGGTCAGCTCCCATATGTCATTTTTCTCTATGGAACAAATTTCTTCTTCCATAGCCATTCTCCAACATTCTTCCCTCATGGCTTCCTGAAACATTAGTGGTTCATGATTTGCATACAGGCAAAAAAGATTTACCTCCTCGTTTTTCTCATAAATGTCGCTTAAGATTTTTATTTTTATGGGCACCATGGGTGAGGATGGGCTCGCTAAATTTTGACTTGATGGAGTCCTTTCAGGAGTGATTTAATGTCCTCTTGGACTCATGTGTACTGACGATGAACCTGAGGAAGGTGTTGTTGGCATTTGCTCCTGATGATCAGACCTTTCTCCAGGATCTTCTGTTTCGACTAGAATCTATTTGTTTGATTCTTCGTCATTCCATTTTCAAGATTCTTCCTTACTAAAGACCACATCTCTACTCACTACTAATTTATTGGTTAGTGGATTATAGAGCTTATAGACTTTAGACTCTTCACTATAGCCGATGAAGATGCACTTTTCACCACGATCATCAAGATTCTTTTTTCTCGCTTTTGGAACTTGAGCGTAGGTAACACACCCGAAGATTCTTAGGTGCGCTACACTCGATTTGTAGCCACTTCATGCCTCTTGTGGTGTCAAGTTTCTGACGCACTTGGATGGACACCGATTGAGTAGATAGGCAGTATATTCCACTGATTCTGCCCAAAATTTCTTTGGCAGGCTTTTCTCCTTCAGCATGGTCCTCGTCATGTCAAGGATGGTGTGGTTCTTCCTTTCTACAATGTTATTCTATTGTGGCGTGTAGGTAGTAATATATTGTTGTTTGATGCCTTGTTCCCTGCAAAAAAATTATGAAATGCATTTGAAGTTTATTCTGTACCTCTTTTGGATCTGAGAACTTTGATTCTATAACCACTTTCAGCTTCAACATGGGCTTTGAACATTTTCAAGATCGCAAATGCAGAAGATTTTTTCTTTGATGCAATACAGCCAGAGTTTCCTACTAAAATCATCAATGAGGGTAATAAAATACTCATTACCTCCAAGTGAGGGTGTTTTAAGTGGTCCACAGATATCAGTGTGAACCAATTGAAGTGGTTCATTTGCTCTTATAGACACTCCCCTTAGGAAGGAGTTCCTTTTATTGCTTGCCAATTGTACACGCCTCACACACATGATTTGGAACTTCAATCGCCGGCAATCCACGCACCATGCTTAATGGAGATAGAAATTTAAGCCCGCTAAAATGCAGATGTCCAAAGCCCAGATTCCATCTCCATGAGTCATTCTTCATGAGTCTCAAGAGATACTCCTTGGCCTTTGTGTTGATACGCAACAGAAACATGCGATTCTTTGCCATTTGGAATTGAGCAACAAGTCTCCTATGAGCATCCCTTATAGACAAAAAAGAATTGTCAATGTGTATAACATACCCCTTCTCAAGGAGTTGGCTGAGACTAATGATATTGTTTTTCATGTTTGGTACATAACACACATTAGAGATGTAATTTGTCTCACCAGTCTTCAAATAGATTTTGATTTTACATTTTCCAATCACGGGTACCTTTGATGAGTCGTCAAAGCTCACGTCACCATGAACTTCTTCGGTGAGTTCCTCGAACAATTCTTTGTTACCACTCATGTGGTTGCTTGCACCCGTGTCGTGATACCACACATCGGGGCGTTCACATGTATTTTCTTGTGCGAGGAGGAGTGTGGTACCTTCTTCTTCATGATGAGATATTTTAGTATAGTTGGATCATTCATCATGATCCACTTTGCTCCAACAATCAGAGGCATAATGGCCAAATTTCTTACAGTTGTGGCATTGAATGTTCTTTGTGTTTCCACGACCACACATAAATCGACCTCCACCATTCCCACTTCCACGAAAGCTGGTAGGATTTTGTTGCTTTTGTTGATGACTTGGATAATATTCACACTCTCTTCCTCTTGCACGATGACTGCCTCGTTGCGTGTGACAATTCTTTTGTTCTTGTAGAGTCAACTTGGACTCTAAGGCATGCTCTATTGTTGAACCGACATTCTTTTGCATTCGTTGCTCATGCACTTGCAACGACCTCATCAGTTCTTCAATGGACAGTTTTTCAAAATCTTTTGATTCTTCGATTGCCACAACCACATGCTCAAACTTGATTGTGAGAGATCGAATTGATTTTTCAATAACTTGAATGTCCTCTACTTTTTCACCATTCCTTTTCAAATTGTTAACAATAACAATTAATCTTGAGAAATAATCGGAGATACACTCACCTTCTTTCATGTGCGGCGCTTCAAACTCATCTCTTAATGTTTGAAGACATACCTGCTTCACTTGATCAACATCTTTGAAGATGGTGGTAAGGGTATCCCAAGCTTGCTTGCATAATGTTGTTTCATCAATCTTTTCGAACATTGATTCATCCAACACTTGATAGAGGATGAACAACGCCTTGTTGTATTTCTTTGATTTTTGAGACCTGTTTTTTCTTCATTCGTGAATGTGGTTTTTTCCTCCGTAGAGGGTACAATATACCCGTTGGTGACGATCTCTCATAATTCTTGTGACTTGAATAACGCCTTCATTTGGATGTACCGCCTTTCGTAGTTGTCCTTAGACAGCTTCGGAACATGCAACTAGATTGCAGCCATCTAAAAAAAATTGGAGGATCTTGGTAACTTAACCTCTGATAATAGTTTGTTGGCTATACAAACCGAGAAATTTGAGAGGAATAAAATTGACACACAACACAAAGGAGCTTTCAAGCTTTTTTTCACATATTTTTCAGACTACAATTGCCAACAATTTATAGGCAGTTACAAAGGAATGAAACAACCAAATTAAATGGACACATTAATGAAATAAAACAGCCGCATTAAACGAACACGTAGGGAGAAAAAACAAACGACGAAAAACGTATGTAGTTAATACATGCTACATGGAAAAAAACACGGGGTACTTAACACGTGGGTTTTTGTTTACATTTCCAACATGTTTCAATCAGGCGCAGTTCCACTTCCCGAGTCTCCAGAATTTCAAAAGGCAGCATGCGTGGGTTCTTCCACATTCTCGGGCTGCCACTACAATTTATATTTGACTACAAACCTCAACACTCAACCATGGTTTTTAGGAGACAATGGCGACTGTGCGTGAACCATTCTCCTCTGGTGTCCACTGTAATCTTCTTCAAAGTTTGGCCCGACGTCATCTTCGAATCAATTGAGCTAAAGAAGCCTCAACTCCTCGCAGGCAATTCATCGAACACCTTGCGCGCAAAAAACATTCATCCTTGCAGCCGGAGAACTATAAAACGACGAGGCCCCCTCCAATGAACACCTGCAACAGTGAACACACCCAGCGATAGACAGCGTATTGATCAAATTCGGACCTAGATTTACATCGTATTGCCCAACCGCGGTCTCAACTCACTAGAGATCCGGAGCTCGGCATCTCAACCAAAATCGGAATATCCTTTCACAGATTCTGACACGCTTCGAGCTTGAATGACCAGCTTCAAATCAGTTTCCCCCAATCTCGCTCGGGTCGAGCTGTTCATCACGTTCAATTTGAGCCTGCACATATGTTCATCAATTCCTCAACGATTTGCACAGTTGCGGCTTCGTTTCTACTTCCAGCAAGCTCAGATGGTGTTGGTCTTCATCGATTCACAGTGGCATACGAAAACCCCCATCTCCTTGTTTCGGTCATCTTCAGAACATCATTAACGACTCCAGCGTTGCATCCCTCGGTAGACGGATTCCATTCTTCGTTACGTTTTTTAGGATTTTTTTTTAATATGCGTTTTTTTTTTTAAAATTCTGAAAAACCGTATAGGTTAATTTTTTTAAAAAAAAATACGTCACAAATGCCGCATTTTCTCTAAAACAGTATTTTTTTATTTATATTATTTATATATTTAAAATTTTAATGTTTTATTATTATGTTCGTATGGTTATATATATATATATATATAAATAAAACTTAATGTTTCAACATAATTTATCTTTTATTTATATACGTGACTTTGATGACCTATATAATATAAACTATAAGACCGATATGAATGAAATTTTAAACATTGTTTAAACATATAACTAGTAGTCCAAAATAAAAATAATTTTTAAAAAAATCTTGGTGAAAATTTATTTATAATCATTCAAATCCATCTACTTGAAACTTAAAAATGTTTCAAGTACGTGACTTTGTTGGCCTATATAATATAAACTATAAGACCGATATAAATGAAATTTTAAAATTTGCTTAAACATATAACTAGTAGTCCAAAATAAAAATAATTTCTAAAAAAATCTTGGTGAAAATTTATTTTATAACCTATCATATCCACCTACTTGAAACTTAAAAATGTTTCAAGTACGTGACTTTACTAGCATATATAATATAAATTATAAGACCGATATGAATGAAATTTTAAACATTGCTTAAACATATAACTAGTAGTCCAAAATAAAAATAATTTCTTAAAAATCTTGGTGAAAATTTATTTATAACCTATCATATCCACTTACTTGAAACTTAAAAATATTTCAAGTACGTGACTTTGTTGGTCTATATAATATAAACTATAAGACTGATATGAATGAAATTTTAAACATTGCTTAAATTGGAACTCAACTCACCCCCTCTTGAGATTCTACTCCGACCAACAAGTAATAATAGTATTTTGATTTCAGTAGACATGCAAAGACCCGGAAATTTCAAGGAAATTTTTTTCTTAAATACTTTTGAATTTTACAAGTCTGTGGCTTCTGACGGCACTTGATTCCGAGGCCCGGTGTGCCCGGAATCAATTTCCGAAGTTTAGCTCGGGTACGTTTAGTAAACGAACGAGCGAGTTTTTCTATCTTTTGAACCGGTGCTTGGAATTGAAATCTGATGGCACCGGTGAACTCGCAGCGCCGGTAATTGCTTAATGGGACCTTTACCGCAGTTGCGTTTTAAGCGGGTTGAGAATTATTATTTGAGAATTTAGTTTAAAATAAATAAAATTGTTGGAACAATTTTATTTTATAACTTTGAAAGTTAAACCCTCCCATGGGAAGTTGTTGGTGGGGCCCACAACCACCCAACTTCCCATGTGTGGATATATGATAGGTGGGGCCCACACGAGCCCCAACCTTTCATCTCTCGTAACCCTCTTTAAACTCCACAAATAACTCCCTTAAACCCCCCATTAAACACCCTTGTTTAATGTTGACAACTCTCCCAACATTTATGAGATCTTCCACCTCCTCTCCCTCTCTTTAATTAATTACCAACACATTTAATTATTGAAGTGGTTTGAATGTTTGAATTTTAAATGGCTTGTGTTAAATAAAATAATAGGGTAACTTATTATTTTATTTTGGGGGAGGCTTTCGTTGTGTGAAGAAGAGTTGGGGAGAGCTCTTGAGTTTTTGGGGAAGAACACCGACCCTCCGACGAAGAATGACGACTTCTTCGACGAAGAACGCCGGTTCCACGAAGAACGACGACACACCATCCATTCTCTTCTCCGCGACAAGTGAGGAGACACCGCTTCCTCCTCGGACGCACTCCGACGTCGCCGACGAATCCTTTCCTCGCGACGTCGTCTTCTGTGACGCCCGACGTGCGACGTCAATTATCGAGGTAGGGGTTATGTTCAATTTTAATGGATTAAATTTTGTGCCTCGGTTCGTCGTTGTATAACCTTGATTGTCTCGGCCTATTCCTATCGCTTAACGCGGAGGGCGCGGGCCGAACGAACCCGGCCCGACGACCCTCCGTTTGATCTTGTTTAAATTTTATGGAATCGACGATCGGAGGAAGCACGACGCCGTCGCGCCGTGCCGGGAACGCGGTGGAGGAAGCCGGCGCCGTCACGCCGGCTGTGCGGAAGGAACCGCGGGCCGCTTCGCGGGCCGCTTCGGCGGAAGGACCGGCCGGCCGGTCGGCCGACCGGGCGGAGAGAAGCCGCGACGCCAGGAGGACGCTGCGCCGGAAGAGCCACGACCCGCCCGTGCGGGCAGCTTGCGCCAGAAGGCCGACCGAATAGGGAGGGCGGCGTCGCTTGGCGCTGCCGGTTCGTGCAGCTGGGCCCCCCCGGACTGCTCGGCCAGCTGGCTGAGCCAGCCGGGCCGCGCCCCGCCGAGCCGGGCCGCGCCGCGCCGCGCCACTTCGGGCCGGGTCGCGCCACTTCGGGCCGGGCCACGCCCCACGGGCCGAACCACACATTTCTGCAGCCCGGTCCGACACCACTACCGGGTCGGACCCGTCAAAACTGGGTTAACCCGACCCGCCAGCCCACTGGACTTAATGGGCCGGGCCCGTTATTCACTTAAACGTGAATAACTTAAACACCGCGCGTCCGATCTACGCGCCGTCTGCGACACTAGGACCCTATCGACGAGGCGGTCCTTTTACAATACTCTAAGTGAGTTTTGGACAACTTTGGCAAATGGATGGGTTTGGAATGAGCATATTTCCAACCGGGCCCCTGGAACAAAAAAACCAATATCTCTCAGACCGGGTGTCCGATTGACGCGCCGTCTGTCGCGTTGAGTTCCTTTTGACGAGTCAGAACTTCGGGATACATCAACTCTGGAATTCGTGACAGTTGATGTATCGATCCCTTTACTCGAGGAGCGGACCCTCCCGGAATCGAGTACGCTGTGTGCGGGAACCCTAGAGCTGGCTGCGACTGCAACGACTACCGTGCTGGGATCCTCCGTGGGTTCGACAACGATGACGACTGTACTTGGATCCTCCGTGGGTTCGGCAGCGATGACGACTATACTAGGATCCTCCGTGGGTTCGGCAGCGATGACGACTGTACTTGGATCCTCCGTGGGTTCGACATCGATGGTTACTGTACTTGGATTCTACGTGGGTTCGGCAGTGACGACTTCTGTACTTGGATCCTACGTGAATTCGACAGAGGAGATGATTCAGAGGCTACATCTAATCATCTCCACCCTTCTTCGTGAGCAGTATACCTGTGTGAGCTGAGTCTTGACTATTCAATCATTACCATTGGTGTGATTGACTTCTTTCTTGTGTGGACTGGGTTGTACATGGGCTCGAGAGTTGGAGCTGAACTGGAATTGATGACTTAGGTATATGTATGGGCATATACCTAAGTAGATTCGGTTGGTACTTCGTGTTTGTACCTTTCCTTTGTGGTTTATCCTTTGTGGATTTTGGGAGACCTTCAGAGGTCTTGGGGTCCCTACTGAGTATCGTATACTCACCCCAGCACGGGCTATGCCCGCACTACGTTGTGTTGGATGCAGACGACGGACAACACTGATCGAGGTGGAGGCTTGTGGAGCTGGACGGTACCCGGGGGGTGGACCACTAGACAGGATGTACACTGAGCGGACGGCCGGACCCGAGGAGCTGAGGAGACCATCTGTACCCACCCTTCAGGTGGGATATCCGGAGGACGACTCGGTGGTTGCTGCTTTACTTTACTAATGTTGTACTTTCTTTTCAGTTGTACTGTACTTTCAGTTGGGTTTGTATACCGGCCCATTTACTTTTCAGCACCTACTTTTGTACTCAGTTTACTTAGTGTTTACTTCAGTTGTGTACTCTGTTGTGTTTGTTTACTTTTATAAAGGCAATGAATTCCCTTTTTATCAGGATTTACGCCTTTGGTGCTAGTCGCCAGCCCCTGACCTATGGAAGGCGGGCTTAGGGTAGTCACGACACGGGCCCTGAGGACAGGTCGTGAAAAATTGGTATCAGAGGAGTCAGTTCTACCGCAGAACTCAGGACTCTGATCTTTCTTCTTTTTGAAGTAATAGTGTTAAGAGTATTGAGTGTGGTTTTCAGTACAGCGAGTCCACTGTTGGTGCGGCGGCCGATGTATCCACACACCAGGACCCTGACTCCTGATTTCCGACTCAGTGCACGAAAACACTGATTGCATGTGTGTTTCAAAAGTTTTCTTTGTGATTACTTTGTGTCAGCTCACTAGGTATACTGTATTAACCGTGACACACCTGTTGCTTTTCAGGATGGCCCCACAAAGGCAGCCAACTAGGGTTTCGAGCTACGTGCAAGATGACAGCCCACCGAGCGACGAGGCCTCGGTGCAGGGCCCCATTACAGCGGAGGCGCTAGCGGTACCATTACCCGCTGAGCCACCGATGCCACCAGCCCCAGCAGTAGAGAGTGCACGCCACCTGAGTGCGTTGCACGAGTTTCAGCGATAGAGGCCGCCTAGGTTCCGCGAAGAGATGGACCCTCAGGCAGCCGAGGATTGGATGGAGGCTATCGTCAGAGTTTTCAGATTGGTAGGGACACCAACAAACCTTATGGTGATCCTTGCTGCGAGTCTCCTATACGCAGAAGCAGGTAGATGGTGGATCCTGATGCTCCAGGTTCACAACAAGGCATCACTACTTTGGACGGACTTCAAGAGCCTCTTCCGCTCGGAGTTTGTTCCAGCCACCCTCCGTGCGGTGCGCATTCAGGAGTTACTACAGCTGCGGCAGGGCAGTATGACAGTAGCCCAGTACTCGGCGAGATTTACCGACCTCTCGCGCTACTCCACGGACATGGTACGAGACCCATTCTTATGGGCCCGGACCTTCGAGTAGGGACTGAGGCATGAGATCAGGGCTTCGATGGTCTCCCTCAACATTCCGACGCGGGCATGAGTACTGGAGCGAGCCCTCCTTGTGGAGATATTTTTTGCTGAGCCGACAGCAGTAGCGAGACCCACCGCAGGGCGACACATAGCGGAGTCTTCTGCAGCCAGCAATAGACAGATGTTGTAGAGGTCCAAGCGGACCAGGCCACCAGGTGGGCGATGTCAGGATATTGGTTCGGATGTGCGGGGCACACGGAGCAGAGCCAGCCATACGAGGGGCAGACAGTGCTATGCATGCGGCGGGCAGGGCCACATGGCTCGGGACTGCCCGACCCGTCATGCAGACGAGTAACAGACAGTAGAGGGACCTCCCAGACAGAGGCAGAGGTTCGACCGTGGTGGTCTGCAGGGAGCAGGCGGACGAGGCAGAAGAGCTAGCTGAGCAGCGGGTGGTGGACGATGCTTCGAGGCTCTACCACCACCACCACCAGGGGGACCACCCCGACCACAAGGAGCTGGTAGACAAGGGCAGGCTCAGCTCCAGGCAGTCGAGGCCTACGACCACGACGCACCTAAGATGATTCGATGTACTATCTGTGTCTACTCCACCCTTGCTGTAGTTCTTACAGACACAGGAGCGAGTCATTATTTTATTACCGCTGCCCTTGTTCGGAGCTCGGAGATTCCGACGGAGCCGTTGGCTCGATCCTTACGGCTAGAGACTCCTAAGGGAGCAGACTTGATGATTACGCACTGGTACCGGCAGTGTGAGCTTACTATAGGAGGTGAGAGCTTCGACTGGGGTCTTCTTGTAGCGGCGTCGAGGCCTTACGACGTCATCTTGGGTATTGATTGGTTATCTATAGTCCATGCCCAGATCGACTGTATTAGGCGCAAAGTGCGGTATGTCCGCACAGATGGGAGCAGGTTCACCTTCACTGGTGAGAAGGGAGCCTTTGCAGTGCAGGATGGACTTACGCAGAAGAGAGGACAACCGATCACACATCAGTTGGCTAGTCTCATCCTAGGAGGGGTCGATGTGCGGAGTCTGAGTTTTCCTGTTGTGGTGGATCAGTATACGAACGTTTTTCCTGACGACGTTCCAGGACTACCTCCTCACAGAGAGGTATATTTCTACATTGACCTGTACCCCGGGAAAACACCGATATCTACTCCAGTATATCGTATGGATCCCGCCGAGCTACGTGAGCTGCAGGTACAGCTGGAGGACTTGTAGGGAAAGAGATTCATCCGACCCAGTGTTTCACCCTGGGCTTCTCCGATTTTATTCACCAAGAAGGTGGATGGGATCTTACGACTATGTGTCGACTACCGTCGCCTGAATCAGGTGACCGTAAAGAACAAGTACCCACTCGCGAGGATTGACGACCACTTTGATCAGCTCAAGGGAGTACGATGGTTCTCGAAGATAGACCTCATGTCAGGCTATCATCAGCTCAGAGTTCGAGACGAGGATGTGCAGAAGACGGCCTTCAGGTGTCGGTATGACCACTATGAGTTCTTAGTTATGCCCTTCGGCGTAACCAACACACTAGCAGTGTTCATGATTCTCATAAACAGGATCTTTCAGCCTTACCTCGATCGTTTTGTCATAGTCTTCATCGACGACATACTGATTTACTCGACTACTGAGGAGGAGCACGCCTACCACTTGTGGGTTGTACTGGACACACTCCGAGAGCACCAGCTTTATGGTAAGCTCTCAAAGTGCCAGTTCTGGATTCAAGAGGTTCACTTCTTGGGGTACGTCATCTCAGAGGCGGGAGTTGCTGTGGATCCTGCGAAGATCGAGGCAGTACTTGCTTGGGAGCCACCCATGAGTGTGACAGAGGTGCAGAGTTTCCTAGGTCTGGCTGGGTACTATCGAAGATTTGTGACAGACTTTTCTAGAGTTGCAGCACCGCTTTCAGCTTTGACGAAGAAGGGGAAACCCTTCGTGTGGTCAGATAGATGCCAACAGAGCTTTCAGAAGCTGAGACAGAGATTGACCAGTGCACCCATCTTGAGGCTATCGGAGGAGGGCGTTGGGTACGTGGTTTATTGTGACGCATCAGGGACTGGACCTAACCGTGCATTTCTTCAGGCCGATCTGACACCCCTGCCGAGTTAGACCCGTCAAAACTGGGTTAACCCGACCCGCCAGCCCACTGGGCTTAAAGGGTCGGGCCCGTTATTCACTTAAACATGAATAACTTAAAGACCGTGCGTCCGATCGACGCGCCGTCTCCGGAACTAGGACCCTATCGACCAGGCGGTCCTTTTGTGATACTCTAAGTGAGTTTTGGACAACTTTGGTAAATGTATGGGTTTGGAACGAGCATATTTCCAATCGGGCCCCTAGAACGAAAAAGCCAATATCTCTCAGACCGGGCGTCCGATTGACACGCTGTCTGTCGCGTTGAGTTCCTTTTGACGAGTCGGAACTTCGAGATACATCAAATCTGGACTTCGTGATAGTTTATGTATCGAACCCTTTACTCAAGGAGCGGACCCTCTCGGAATCGAGTACGCTGTGTGCGAGAACCCTAGAGCTGGCTGCGACTGCGACGACTACTGTGCTGGGATCCTCCGTGGGTTCAATGACGATGATGACGATGACGACTGTACTTGGATCCTATGTAGGTTCGGCAGCGATGACGACTATACTAGGATCCTCCGTGGATTCGGTAGCGATGAAGACTGTACTTGGATCCTCCATGGGTTCAGCAGCAATGGTTACTGTACTTGGATCCTACGTGGGTTTGGAAGTGACGACTTCTGTACTTAGATCCTACGTGGTTTCGACAGAGGAGATGATTCAGAGGCTACATCTAATCATCTCCACCCTTCTTCGTGAGTAGTATACCTGTGTGAGCTGAGTCTTGACTATTCAATCATTACGATTGGTGTGATTGACTTCTTTCCTGTGTGAACTGGGTTGTACATGGGCTCGAGAGTTGGAGCCGAACTGGAATTGATGACTTAGGTATATGTATGAGAATATACCTAAGTAGAGTCGGTTGATACTTCGTGTTTGTACCTTTCCTTTTTGGTTTATCCTTTGTGGATTCTGGGAGACCTTTGGTGGTCTCGGGGTCCCTACTGAGTATCGTATACTCACCCCTACATGGGCTATGCCCGCACTACATTGTGTTGGATGCAGACGACGGACAACACTGATCGAGGTGGAGGATTGTGGAGCTGGACGGTACCCGGGGTTGGACCACTAGACAAAACGTACACTGAGCGGATGACTGGACCGGAGGAGCTGAGGAGATCATATGTACCCACCCTTCAGGTGGGATATCCGGAGGACGACTCGGTGGTTGATGCTTTACTTTACTACTATTTTACTTTCTTTTCAGTTGTACTGTACTTTCAGTTGAGTTTGTATACTGGCCCATTTACTTTTCAACACCTACTTTTATACTCAGTTTACTTAGTGCTTACTTCAGTTGTGTACTCTGTTGTGTTTCTTTACTTTTATAAAGGCAATGCCTTCCCTTTTTATCAAGATTTATGCCTTTGGTTCTAGTCACCATCCCCTGGCCTATGGAAGGTGGGCTTGGGGTAGTCATGGCACGGGCCCCAAGGACGGGTCGTGACAAGACATAAAACATGTAAACAATAATGTACAATCAATTCCTATGTCTATGGTGAGGAGATTATGTCCCACATGGTGGTATGCGAATAGGACGTCCGCATCGAGTGTGCAGTGGAGTCTGATGACATGGAGAAGGATGATCCTTGGGAATTGGAATATTGACTGGTGCATCCTCCATCTTTGTGTCGGTGGGAGGAGTTGTCAACTGCATTTTATACTGACATCCGGACCCTTCTCCCACTAGGGTGGTAGAAGGACCTGCCTCCATCGCATTGGGGAACCAAGCCTACGATGGAGCTATACCCCACGACGATGATGGCTCTAGAATCCAAGGCTATGAAGGATCTGGAACCCAATATGAAGAGAACTGTGGATATCCTATCAGGAAAGATGGATCCCATACCATCTGAGGCACATCCTGAATCGGCTAATCTTGGACTACTAAAGGGCCGACCTCTTCCAGTGGAACATATGATGCCTCACGTGAAGCACAACGCTGTCTACGTAACCGTGGTCGTGGCTCCTCAGCACCAGAAACAGCTGAAGGATGTGCCTCTGGGGCAGGAACCTCCTCTATCTAAGCTGGACACGCGAAGATGCTCCAGGAAAGCACATGAAAAGATGCCCTCGCCTCCAGCGCTGTAGCATGGATGACTGTCTGGCTAAAGACCCCCTCCTCTTCATCACTCATGCGAACAAGTTTCTCTATGTGACTTCCCTGTAAATAGATTCAAATAGAATTAGAAAATTATTCAATAAAAAAACTAATGGAAATTTATTGACTTACCATCCTCTGCATATCTATGCCGGCTTGGGTAAGATATAGTATAGACTTCAGTCTATACCATGGTGCATAGTCAACCTGCTCTGAAAGAGAGAATCGATTCATAGGAACACCCTGAATATGAAACTCTGCATGTCTGTGCCAGCAGTTTATAAAACTGGCATATACTTGGGACCAGTCATCATCCTGCCTCCCTGTCAGCTTCATCCCATGAAGCTGGTCTGTCTGTCTCGATGTTAATGGAATCGACTGAGTACGGAAAAACTGGTGCATGAATTTGTTAGGCTGCTACCACTCAATAATATGGAAGTGAATGAGGGGTACTACAACCATAGCATCCTCAAGCCCAACCATGTAGTATGCTGGAAACTGGTCCATAATACTTGAGTATGGAAGCCATGAAATTTGAAATGTCAAGTGATTTTGTCCAAAAAACACCTAACTAAAAACCAAAATTGATGCTATTATTAAATATTTTAGACATTGATAGATTGTATATACATACCTGATTAGGTAAGAGACAATCCAACTGTAGCCGATATACGCCCAAATGCTGTCTCGGAACCACGTCAAAATTGTGTCGCTGACACCACCTGTAAAATACATCAACGATAGTGACAAATAATGAGAAATTATAGTCAATAACTCATTGTAGAATCAGAAAACAATAGAAATGACTTATCATACCATCATCCATGCGGAGCGTCATGCAACACCTCCATCCCGACCGGCGGACCAGCAAGGTCAGGGTGGAATGCTGGGATGCGCTCCCATGCCCACATCTGAATAAGGATGACGCATCCTCCGAGACATGTACGGTCCCTGTGGGATAGACTGTATAATGATTTGTACGTGTATTCCAAGCAGGATGATCCTCAACTGTACATCCCAACCCGATAAAATTCCTCTAGTAGGGGTAGATACATCATATGCATGTGCATCCCGGAGTGATCAGTACACATGGTCCCGCCAATGAGCTGTAAGATATATGCACAGGCGTAACGCATGAAGGTATTCTCATTGTCATCATCTTGTAAATGTGGAATCTGCGACTCTAACCAAGGCATAGATATGGACGATCCATATGTAGCCCTACAGTCAGACAAAATATCAACGCCTAACAATCGCTGATCAAGGTCTGGACAAGCTGCACGAGTGAGTCCAATAATGGGTCTCTCCTGGATAGGCAGATCGAGAAGCACTGTGACATCCTTGAGGTTGATGGTCATCTCTCCCTCAGGTAGGTGGAATGTGTGTGTCTCTGGTCTCCATCTCTCAACGAGGGAAGAAATTAGGTAATGATCTACAAATGTGAAATCTGATACGGCAAGTCCATAGAAGCCAGCACGATGCAAGTAAGGTCTAATGGCATGTGGAGGCTCCATGTGATGAAAATGGTGCACTCGACGCACCTTCACCAATCGATCTAGACGACCCTCTAACACGGCCTGCGAAATATGGGTAGGCTAATGAGTGATTAGTATGGTATCATCCATCTGCATATAAACAAATGAAATGAGTCTTAAGTGTAAAATGTAAATATAACGTTATGGATTGGATTAAGATAAACCATGTCAATTAGTAATGATGTTTTTGGAATTTATCTAATTGTATGTATTTAATAACCTATGATGATCATTATGATACTATAATTTTGTTATAGAATAGTCTACTAAAATATCCTACATGTTTAGGTTGGGGTTTAGGTTTTAGGGTTTAGGGTTAAAGAATATAATATTAACGTTTAGGAAACATGTTTCTGGGTTAATAACATTTACTTTACAAGATGAGTTAAGTGTTCCTCTTTCGGATTTATGAAATAAATTCTATTATCTCAGATTTAAAGTTATTTCTTGAAAGTAATAATATTATTATGAAATAAGTTATATTATCTAAAATATTGAGTCTTGAATTTGGTTACACATATTTTGGGGGAGCTTTATGATTAACTACTTATGGATTGGATTAAGATAAACCATGTCAATTAGTAATGATGTTTTTGGAATTTATCTAACTGTATCTATTCAATAACTTATGCTAATCATTATGATACTATAATTTTGTTATAGAATATTTTACTAAAATATCTTACATATTTAGGTTGGGGTGTAGGTTTGAGGGTTTAGGGTTAAATTTTTTAATATTAACGTTTAGGAAACACGTTTCTGGGTTAATAACATTTATTTTACAAGATGGGTTAAGTGTTCCGCTTTCGAATTTATGAAATAAATTATATTATCTCAAATTTAAAGTTATTTCTTGAAAGCAAGAATATTATTATGGAATAAGTTCTATTATCTAAAATATCGAGTCTTGAATTTGTTTACACATATTTTGGGGGAGCTTTAGGATTAACTACTTATGGATTGGATTAAGATAAACCATGTCAATTAGTAATTATGTTTTTGGAATTTATCTAATTGTATGTATTCAATAACTTATGATAATCATTATGATACTATAATTTCGTTATAGAATAGTTTACTAAAATATCCTACATATTTAGGTTGGGGTTTAGGTTTGAGGGTTTAGGGTTAAAAAATTTAATCTTAATGTTTAGGAAACATGTTTCTGGGTTAATAACATTTACTTTACAAGATGGGTTAAGTGTTCCGTTTTTGGATTTATGAAATAAATTCTATTATCTCAGATTTAAAGTAATTTCTTGAAAGAAAGAATATTATTATGAAATAAGTTCTATTATCTAAAATATTGAGTCTTGAATTTTGTTACACATATTTTTGGGGAGCTTTATGATTAACTACTTATGGATTGGATTAATATAAACCATGTCAATTAGTAATGATGTTTTTGAAATTTATCTAATTGTATGTATTCAATAACTTATGCTAATCATTATGATACTATAATTTCGTTATAGAATAGTTTACTAAAATATACAACATGTTTAGGTTGGGGTTTAGGTTTGAGGGTTTAGGGTTAAAAAATTTAATATTTACATTTTGGAAACATGTTTCTGGGTTAATAACATTTACTTTACAAGATGGGTTAAGTGTTCCACTTTCAGATTTATGAAATAAATTCTATTATCTCATATTTAAAGTTATTTCTTAAAAGCAAGAATATTATTATGAAATAAGTTCTATTATCTAAAATATCGAGTCTTGAATTTGGTTACACATATTTGGGGGGAGATTTATGATTAACTACTTATGGATTGAATTAATATAAATCATGTTAATTAGTAATGATGTTTTTGGAATTGATATAATTGCATGTATTCAATAACTTATGCTAATCATTATGATACTATAATTTCATTATAGAATAGTTTACTACAATATCCTACATATTTTAACCAAAACCCATGCCAAAGGGAAGATGTTTTTTGGGTTTATAAAACCGAGGAAACAAGAAGAGATAACAACATTTAGTGTACAATATGGGAATTTCACAATGAAGACAATACATCATTATGGATGAGACCGTGAACTCGACCCAACAACATTAAGGAATCATTTCTGGTTATGACCTTATTTATGACATATCATGCATCGCAAACTCTGTCCTTGTTCTTGAGGCTAGTCCATATCATTACGCATCCTACTCGCCTTCGATCTCTGACGAGGACGTAACCGATTCATGTCAGGTATCATTATCAGCTGGCCTTTGGGAATTGGGAAATAACGATACTCCCCAATAGGTGTCCATGGTGCAACATAATAGTTAGCAATGGTATCCATCCGGTACACTGGATCCACATATGCTTCCCATGAGATGTTCACAGAGGCACATGTTGTGATGGCATGTGTACATGAAAACCGTAAGGCCTAAATGTTTTCACATTGACATTGCCTTGTTTCTAGTAATACCACCATTTTTTCACCGATACAATTTGTGATGGGGTATGAACACTCTTGAATATCAAATCGGGAGTCTTCTATTTGAAAGAGACAGGCATAATAACCAGAATATTCTTCAATATTATTTTCAATCTCTCATTGAAAGTGTCTTTCGTATCTTATCCCCTGTTGTATTCCATCTGATGCTAGTTTTTGTCTATCCACAAAGTAATTCACACATCGATATAATGTCTCCTGAACTATGGCGGTTATAGGTAGCTTGCGAAGCCCTTTGAAGATACCAATGATGCACTCCACAATGTTTGTCATCCTGTGTCTATACCTCTTCCCCCCTTCGTATGCCAATGTCCATTTCTCTTTTGGAATCCATATCATATAATCATAAACTTATTGATTAGCCTGAATAATTTGTTCAAAATGTTCTTCAAACCGCCGTTGGACCGACTCATATTCTACAAAGCATAGATGATATTTTACAGAAATTGATTTTATCTTTATATTGAAATAGTAAATTAGAACGAATAGAATGCGTACCAAGCCTCGTGATTGCCTTCTTCATCGGTTCGTTGTGGAATTTTTTATGCACATTTCCAGCAATGTGTCTAATGAAGAATCAATGATGTGCATTTGGGTATCTCTATGTATCAGGATCTACATTGATTGCCTCATTAATTGCTCGATGGTAATCATATATCAAACAAACACCCGGAATGTTTGTGAAATGGTTACTGATACATGCCAGAAACCAACTCCATGATTCATAGTTTTCTTTCTCTACAATGGAAAAGGAAAGTGGAATAGGTGAACAGTTTCTATCTTGGGTTGTCACAATCTATAATACTCCCTTGTATTTTCCATACAGAAATGTTTTATCAATCTGAATAAACTGTTTGCAGAAATGAAATGTGGACATATAGGGAAGGAATTCCAAGAACAACCGATGAAATTGAACATGAGATGGATCAAGTCGGTTATCATGAGACACATGTTTGTTTGTATCTAGATGGATTAAAACTTGGTTATGATGCCTCAGTATGGCTAGAAATTGCGGCAACACCTGATATGAGTCATCCCAATCACCACAGACCTTCACAATTACCTTCGGTTTCGCCATCCATGCCTTATTATAGGAAATATTATAACCGAATGTCTGTTGAATCCTCTCTTGCACAAGGGATATTGGAACATCTCGACACGTCTTAATCATCTCAAGAATAATAGATGGCACAAATTAAGCATCCAATGTGGTATGATCTTTTGTGAGGCTTGGCTGAATGCAAGTATGAGTCGCCTCAATCCTCGAGATTCTCCAACATCCAAATGTAATGTCCAGAATTTCCCTAAAGAGAAATCTATAATCATCCCCATACTTATCACACCATATAAAATATTTACTATAGCATGATTCGTGAGCTATATAGTTTAAGTGTCTCTCAATATGAAATATCTTTAGTGTGCTTTTTAAGGAATATTTACTAGGAAAATTCCTTCCAATATATAAGGTTTTGTCCACCTCACTAAACCTATCTGGTACAACTCCAGGGAAATTAGTTGTTGGTGTGAGAACACTATTATCGAATTCAGGCATGCGTGTCATTGCTTCTGAACATGATGAAAAGAGTGGTGGATGATTTATTGTAAGTCAAGGTTGATGTACAACTAATGCATTTCTCAAAGCCTTCTCTCTATCTTCTGTTGGTCCCTCCTCATCAGCACTGTTGTCACCATCTAATCCATCATTAAGAAACTCCTCATCAGAATTTGGATTGACATGTATATCCGGGAGATCATCTAGGTTGTCCTCTTCTTCTGCATCATTGGGAATATGCTCAATTTGTTGGGTCGGAAACATATTGGTTTCAAATATAAACCCAGTTGCGACAACAAAAATTTGTGAGAATCACCAATGTAAACGAAGCGCCAAACCAAACAGAAGAATAACAAATGTGGACAAAAATTTTAACATGAAAAAACCATCCTTTCGAATGATTAAAAAACCATGAGGCAACTTCAAGAAAATTCACTATGAATCAGAGAGTACAAAAATCCAAGTTAAACCCGAAACTTGAATCGCAAATACAACATAAAAACCTGTGCGAAAAACCACACCCTGATATGACTTCATCGCCTCTATGATAATAGTCCGTGACAATATGCCACCCTTAGGAGATCAAAATCGAACTTGCGGCATCGTTGCAGCACCTCGTTGCACAACCTGATTTGCCGCTGCTCACTACTTCCCATGCCCTAGAAAACAGTTACCCAAGTATCTTCTCTCCTTGGGTTTTCACGCACCACCAATTTTCACATTCCTTGATTCACTTCTTCCCCTTTAATAGGATCCCATATGCCACATATCTTGATTGAAAAGGAAATCTTAAAATATCTCAAAAAGATATCATGAGATATTACCTGAATCTCATGCTGGCAGATACACAGTGGAAGAATCATGAATTTCCAAAAAAATATATCTTCAAATCTAAAAGATACATCATATCTAAAATAATGGAAACACCCATGTGTGGGATGAACCCCAACAATCTCCCCCTTTAGCCCATCGAAGAAAGAGATCGCATCTAACAAACTCAGTTGGAAAGAAAACCGGTTGGTATCGCACCAACCGCTATCCTCTGCAGAAAATATGACATCCCTATTTTGCATCTCTGACGGAAACCTAAAAGCTCCCCCTGCAAAAGAAATCCAAATGCCGAAGTCTTCTTAATACTTATGTCTGCACCGCTAATAATAGAATCAACAATATCTGGCTCCCCCATAACTGTGATCGCCACATAATTTGGAGCACCTGCAGGAATTACTTGTTCCCTCTGCTCAACATCCTTCGAGCAGTCAAAAACACTCAGCGCATCACCTCGATCTTTGATTTCCATTCTTTCTTCAATAGTGGCACTCTTTGAAGAAAAAGAATTAGGTGTAAGATATGAAACACCTGCCATGACAAGCTTTGGCTTCAAAACCTTCTTCAACTTAGTCGATGGTCTTCGACTCATGCATGGTGATCGCCACTACCACAAATTTGACGAAGTCCTCTTCGCAACTGGATTCGTCACATCAACACATGCCTTTACATCTGTCCTGTAAATCATGTCATCAATTTTTCTGTGCACATAAACCATCGAGACTCTGGAAAAAGTCCATCTTCCACCACTAAACGAACTCCTAAATCCATCAGTGTCAAGAGAACTATTAGATAACAAATTATGGGGAATACCTGGCACATGTCGCACATCCTTCAATGTCAGTGTACAACCTGCATTCGTAGTGATACAAATATCACCAACACCAATGACATCAACAAAATATCCATTTCCCATCTTCAATCTACCAAAGTCACCTTCTTCATATGAAGAAAATAGTCCCTTCTTTGGTGAAATATGGTATGATGTTGCTGAATCAATCACCCATTCAGTGTACAAATATGATCTGCGACAATCAATTCCAACTAAAAGTAAATCACCCTCACCCTGAACAAGACTTACGCCGGTATCCTCAGAATCAGTTTCATGCTCCTTCTTTTCCTTCTTAAGTTTTTCCAATTCATAGCAGCGTCTCTGCACATGACCCTCCTTATTGCAAAAGTAGCACTTGACCTTTCTTCTTGTCTTTGACCGACCTATCTTACCACCGCGTCCATCTGCCACAGCCAGAGTACCACCATAACCTGAAGATTCACCATCATTGGTCTTTCGTCGAGTCTTGTTCATCAACAATAATGAAATCACATCATCCAACTTCAGTGTATCCTTCCCGAACAACAGTGTGGTGAAAATATTATCATATGAATCAGGCAACGAACCCAAAAGAAGAAAAGCCTTGTCTTCTTCTTCCATTTCAACAGGTACCACATTACCTTTATCATCAATCTTGACCGCCACCGAGGATAGCTCCATCAGAAGTTTAGTGAACTCGTCCAGATGGTTACCTAAATCTCCATTCTCTGGCATTCGCAAACGATACAACCGTTTCTTAAAATATAAACGATTTGTGAGGGATTTTGATTTATACCTGCTTTCAAGCTTCACCCAGATCTCCTCCGGATCTGTCAGATTCATCACTTCCCGCAGTGTATTATCACCCAAATACATCTGAATCGTGCTTTTCGCCAACTCTCGCATATCCTGCCAATCATCATCACTCATCGTCTCCAGCTTCTCTGATTTTTTCTTCAACACCTTCGCTGTCTTCTCACAGACCAAAATATTTTTAACTCTTTGCTGCCAAAGTGTAAAATCATTTTTCCCATTGAACAGTTCAATGTGAGCAGAAATCCCACGGCGTGAATCCCCCATATTAATCAGCAAGAAAACACAGATAACCTCCTCTGATACCAAATGTTGGGTCGGAAACAGATTTGTTTCAAATATAAACCCAGTTGCGACAACAAAAATTTGTGAGAATCACCAATGTAAATGAAGCGCCAAAACAAACAGCAGAATAAAAAATGTGGAAACAAATTTTAACGTGAAAAAACCCTCCTTTTGAAGGATTAAAAAACCACGGGGAAAATCTGAGAAAATTCACTATGAATTAGAGAGTAAAAAAATACAAGTTAAACCCAAAACTTGAATTGCAAATACAGCATAAAAACCTGTGCGAAAAACCACACCCTGATATGCCTTCGTTGCCTCTCTGATAATAGTCCGTGACAATACGCCACCCTTCGGAGATTAAAATCGAACTTGCAGCGTCGTTGCAGCACCTCATTGCACAACCTGATTTGCCACTTCTTGCTGCTGCCCATGCCCTAGAAAACAGTTACCCAAGTATCTTCTCTCCTTGGGTTTTCGCGCACCAACAATTTTCACATTCCTTGATTCGCTGCTTCCCCTTTAATAGGCTCCTATATGCCACATATCTTGATTGAAAAGGAAATCTGAAAATATCTCAAAAAGATATCATGAGATATTACCTGAATCTCATGCTGGCAGATACACAGTGGAAGAATCATGAATTTCCAAAAAAATATATCTTCAAATATAAAAGATACATCATATCTAAAATAATGAAAACACCCATGTGTGGGCTGAACCCCAACACAATTTCATGGGGTGGACTGTCATCAACCACTCTTGTAATTATAAGTCTTCGTACAAGTGGATGTTGTTTTTGTACAGTAGTAACATCAACGTATAACTCCATCATGGTACCATATGACCATTGGTAAAATAAATTAATTGCTTGGACCCACTGCGCATTAGAAACCAATGGACAAACTAGATGCCACAGTGTTGTCAGAAATTGCAAATGTCTATAGCTCATAGACATGATCTCTTGATCGGGTCCCAGATTTAAGGAACCAAAAATTCTCTCTTGAATGTCACTTTTGGTTACACAATCAGCTGTACTAACCGCCGTAATTGGTTGTGTACTATAAGAAGCTCCTTACTCAGTTTGAATAATCTCCCCATAGCAGTACACACAGGCAAACATGACTCTCTATATCAAAAATGTTTCTTTCATCAAAATTATGATAGTGTAACAAATACTGACAATGATTTTTGACCATATGATGTTTATTAGAATGTAATTTTAGGGCGCCTTTCTATACCCTAAAATAAGCTACTGATGTTTGAACATATGAGATTTATTAGAATGTAATTTTAGGGCACCTTTTTATTTCATGTGTTTGTTCTTATTTATTTCACTTTATATGTTCATCAGTATCGTTATCTAATCATTATATGGATCCATGTTTTAATCCTATTTTATTTATTAATTATTCTATAATTAATTATGTCTAAGAGTAACTATTATTTCTAAACTATATAATATTTACATTTTAAAACATTTTCTTCTCCATTTCATTTTAAATAATTGTAATTGTCATTTTGAACTGATTTTCTTAATATAGTTTTTAACTAATCAATCATTCTTTAATCACTATTTAATCATTATTAAGTTATTCTTTAATTATTTATTATTTAATCATTAATCATATTATATTCATTAGTCAATTATAATTAACTAATAATAACTTTAATTCATTAATGCTTATGTCTTTATTTGATTCTATAACATTATATTTATCATTTTATCATTGATAAATATACTGATTTGATTTTTCTTTTCTTATATATTTTAGTAGTTCATAAAGAAAATATGAATCATCTTAAGCATATTCCCCAAGAGTGTCAAACCAGGATGCAACAAGGCCCGTTATCATGCACCAGTTCTCGTTCGAGTCTAGCTCAAAGTGGTGTTTTTGGGTTTTACCCCTATGTACATATATGCCAGATCCACATCCACCTGTTTGTATCCAGACATGAATTTAATTGCTTAGATAACCACATAATATTTAAACTAGAAAAATTTCAAAATACTTAATCCTAAGTTAATCTATACTTAATATATACTACTTAACAATAATTATTTTAAACTATATATAACTAATTACAGAAACTAAATAACCAAATATTAAGAACTACCTAAACTACTTAAAAAATGAAATATTTAAAACTAAAAAGAATTAAATTAATTAAATAAAAACATTAAATTAAATAAAGAGACATACCTTTAAATGAAGATTTGTAAAAACCCTCACAACAAATGAAATTTTTAGAGAGAGACAGAGAGAATTTAGAAGAGATGAAGGTAAGGGTCAAGTGAGGAGAGGGGGGGGGGTGGCCACCCTTTTATAGGGAGTTCAGGCCAAGGCGGCATTGCGGAAGCCGCCTTTCGCCTCTGCATAAAGCCAAAGGAGGCATCGTAGAAGCTGCCTTTGGCCTTACCCATAGGAGAAAGGTGGCCTCCCACCAGCTGCCTTTTCCATGTCATCGATCCGGGCCAAAGGTGGCGTGGGGGAGCAAAGGTGTCATCACCGATGTCGCCTTTGTAGCGTGTTTTTAAAAAAAAATTAACCTAAGCAGTTTTTCAATTTTTTTTTAAAACATATTTAAAAAAAACTCGATTTTTTAAGATGAAACTCGGCACAGAAGCTTCAGTTGAATCACTGTAGCGGTGACCAAATGGCCATTTGGGCCAAAAAATAGCTTTTGGACCTTGTATTCAGATCACTTTGTCTTGGGCCTTTAGGCTATATAATGAGTCTCCCTCTATCCAGTTTGGAAGAGGTATTTTCTTTAAATAATAAATGAGTCTTCAACCCCATCCTTAAAAAAAACTTCATTTGAAGTTGTATACAAAATCTTCGATCGATTCTTCAAGTGTAACGAGCATCGGGTCGGTAGTGATTCATCAGAAGCTCTGGTTTCCTTCTCTTTTGGTCTCGGTCGGAAAAACTAGGATTTTAATTCTCATCCACAGGGTCGGGCGTGGAAGCCTTATGGTGGAGACTGCAAAGGCTTACTATGGATGCTACAAATCCTTCCTTACACCGTAGCACCAAGTCCTGCAATCTTTGCTGGAAGCCTTACGATGGATGCCTGCTACCCAGGAAATTGGCAAAGTAAACCAAACTCTTAGGATGAAAAAAATGGAATGAAAAAGATTTACGAAAATAAATAAATAAAAGACTTTGGATAATTTATAAGACTTACAGAATTAAACAAGAGACTGCCAAAAATAATAAAACCCCAAATCAACTAAAATTAAATTAAATGTCTTTAAAACCAAAAAAAAACTTTAAAACAAATTAATTCAGGAATTTTCAAACTTTGAATATAATATTCCACAAAATATATTCAAACTGAAATAATAGAATGTCGAAATTTAAATTAAAAAAACCTGAAATCATCAAAATACTTGAAAATGATATTTAAATTATTATTCCATAAAAAACAACCAAAATTCTTGTTTGAAAATACGTGAAAATTAAAGAACCGAACATTAATCAGCACACACATTTTTATCAAGATTTTCAAAAACTAACATATTAAACTTCAAATTGACCAAAATCCTGTAATTCTTAATTATATGAACATTTTCACATCAAAAACACAATTAATACATCAAAAATATTTGTCAAAATTGGATTAAAATAAAGTCACATCAGTACCTATCTTTTTCTTCAAGGACTGCCACCACTTGTTAAAGGCCTGATATGACATTTTGAATTCTAAAATTCACTTGATACCATTTGTAAAATTAATATATGGTTTTGAAACTTTCATCACTACAAATTAGGCTATGTTTAACTTATACTACATCATCTCACCATGTATAAGCAGATTTATCTCTACTTTTCATAATGTCTGCTTGTAACACTTATTGATCTTGAATGGCCTTTGGAACCACATTAATTTTTTTATCACAACATGTATCTTCATATTCATAAATGTTTATTTGTTTCAATCTCCCAACCCACATGATTCTTGAACCTTTGACACTTTTACTACATGTGATGTTATTTATTGGAATATATTTATTCTTTAACATCCATAATTGTTGCTTCAAACACCTCTTGTTGTATTTCATCCACTCTCAATGCAATTAATTCATGTTAATGCACATTCATCCTCTTATCTTGAATTCATCTCATTTGAATGCATACACACACCCCATGGAGTATCTCTCACCCATAATCCTGCATCACTTCAATCGTTCGATATAAAATTTATGTGCATGGGGATAGGGGTACCTTCTAACATCCTCATGTAGAGGAATATAATTTCCTAACAAAGGGAAAACCTTTTCTTTTAAACTTCTTCCAAGACTTTCTATGAATAACACCACTTGTACAAACTTCTCTCTTAATGTTTTGGATCAAAAATTCTTCTTCCTACATATCTAGGCACTCATTTATAGTGAGAGTTATCTCAATAGTATAAGTTTCCACCTTTAATGCATTATCTCTTCATTCTTTTCCATGTTCCTTTATATCTGTAAGGACAACTTCACTAGTCTTCTTCTCTTTCTTTGTAGTGGTATGGATAAAAAAACTTAAACATGTATCTTGTTCATATTCCATGATTTCCATTAAGTCCACTATAAATTAATTTTTCTTTAATGGCATATTCTTTGAATACCCATTCACTTTCTGTTTGATGGGAAAAACCTTTTTCATATTCAAAAGTGATGGCCCGTCTTTCACATTCTCCTTGTTAGCCATGAGGGAAATCACTTCATTCTTATTTTTTCTCCATGCTTGCATATTTTCTTTACTTGATGGATGTTATTAATGACCCATCATTGATACTTCCAACATCCTCCTTTTATTTCTCACTTTATAATCATCTAACACCATAATTTTGTTTTTGGGTGAGTTAATTTTTTTCTTTCATTCATGTCTCCTTTCTATCATAGAAACATGAGACATAATCTTGTAACCTACTTAACTTTTTTCACTAAAATTTATTTCCATATGAAAATGATTAGAACAAATATAACATCTCCCTGCATAATCATTCCATATATAATGTAATCTCGGTTGACATGTGGTTTCAGTAGATCTTCAACCACTATTTAACTTCCAAGATTCCTTACTCACACTCATAATTTGTCCCAATATTCCATAGAAGTAGCATTATAATGATATATTTGGTTGAGAACTACTTCCATAGGTTTAATAAAGAGAGTCATATCTCGTTCCTAATCCTAGATATTTCTTGCTTCTAACAGGAGCCTTCATGTGAGAATCTTTAGTGTTTGATTTTCCCCCACAACATGAAGCCCCCCCTTACGATTCTTAATCCTCACATCATTCAACTTAAATTTGATTACTAAATTCTCAATGTGAGAATTCATTTCATTATTTATAACATTCACTTTTGATTTGCACTACTTAATTCAGGAATATGTATATGCATCATGAATTTTCTCTTTTTTCCATGGTTAACTTCAATTCAAGAACATGTCCTTCAAGTATATTATATTGTTCCATCATTTTCCTATTTATTCTAGTAGCAGAACCCTTTTAAAAAATATATCCATTCATCAAATTTCTATTTTCATGCACCATATTTTCTACGTGAGTAGAGTTTTTTTCTCTTTATTCCTCCAATATTTGTACTTTACTCCTCATATCTTTAAGTTTCTCTTTTTTTCAAAAACAATCTATAGATTTACCATAAGATGTGGTTGCCTTTTATTTCCTATCATCCTCCAACCATTTAGGTAATGTGAAATCTATATCTTCAGATTTATAAAAAAACATCCACAATAAAGTTATTTTCAAATATACACAAGGAATAAATTTTGTTCACCTTAGTGGGGTTTCCCAATTTCTTAGTTATGTTCTTCATTTTCTTTACCTTATTACTTCTGGACATATGACATACATCTTTAATAAAATTATTAACTAGACCTCTAACTACATGATATTAAAAACTAGTATAATAAACCTAGTTATATTCATTCAACACAGATTAATTAACATAAAAATATTCCAAATTCATCCACATAACTTTTAATGACTTGTAGTGAACTATCTTATTGGATACAAATTCTTCCAAACCATCCTTTAAGGCTTCCTTGATACAAGCAGCAATCTTAAATTTTCTTTGATATATCTAATACAAAATTCCATGTTGTCTTTACAAAAAATAAATGCAACTAAAAAGATATTCTAAGGCATTACAACATGTACTTCCTAATATGATATGAACTCCTGCTTCCAATTAGAAAAATGATTTCTTCAAAATAAAGGAAATTCACTTATAGAATCCATATCTAGTATAACCTTCAAATCTTCAAAAATGAATACGTTAGGTTTAATACACAATAGAAATTATTGGTTCAAATAACATATATTAGTGTTGATATCCCCTATATGAGTGTTGAGATATTCTAAGTTCTAGTAGGGTTCATGGAGCCCCCCACGAGACATGGGTGTGATACCTTATCTGAGTATCGAGATCCTCTGGGTTCCGATGTGACTTTTCTTCATGGAAAAACCCAACGAACATATTCTATCATATGGATTCCATTATGGATGGCATATATTTACTACCATCTTAGTGATACCTGATAGGTGAGACCTCTCAGATGAGTTCCATCAGGGATGGCAAGGCTTGTATAGTGAGTAGTCTCAAACGAGCGATGCCTTTGAGCCTTGAGTAGAATACTATGTCTATTTGTATAGTTGAGACCCCAAGAAACATGGAATCTATGATTAGTATATATGGGTGATTCTAGGAATCCTTATGGTTATGTATCAAATCTTGATTGACATTCCTTGTGATGATGAGATGACTAGTCACGTATAACTGAGTTGTTGAGATAGAGATTCCTATACTCTCTCACTTGGGATTTCTGTACCCTTAGAATATGGGTCGAGCTAACCATTTAATTTCAATTTATCCATTTTTATTTTGGGTTTTTAGGTTTCCTAATGGTTATTGTTATACTCACCCATACATGGGATCTTCTCGCACATTTTGTGTATTCTACAGACAAAATGCCTTTTGAAGGATTCCTGGGAGGACTAGGAGAAGGTGGAGCATAGCGAGATAGATAGAGCAAGGTGTGTAAGAGTGGTTTCATTTGACAACAGTATCCTCTTATAAGAAGGTTTGAATATTTTTAAGTTCTTAGTGGGTTGTATTTTTCCTTTTATGCTATCTAGTAATTATATTGCACTCTGATTGTGGGATATATATGTATGCATGCATTTGGTATTGGTTTTTTTGTAATATCTCCACTATTTCATGAAGATGGATGTGTGTGTGTGTGTATAGGTACCATAGTATAAGGAATCACATGTGAGTGATATTCTTACTCGGTGTTGGTCGCTAGCCGCTAGCCCATTGGAGGTGGGATTGAGGTAGCCACACTCAACTTATTGCTGGTTAGGTAGGCCATAGTAGGTTGGATCGTGACAGAGTAGTATCAGATTGGGTTCAATTTTGGGAATGGAGTGTTGGGGTTTCTAGCTGCGAGACTTGGTTTGGGCACTAGGTACATAGTGTTGAAGTTTCTCAAGTTTGAATTTCAGGCCAGGGAAACCACTGATGGTGTGGTAGCTAACATATCCATTTAATAGAACTCTAAAAACCTAATTGTAGACTTTGTACATATAGAAACTAGTTGAATTGAATACCTTGGTACATGCATCATATAATAATGGGTCACAGTTCTCATATCCTTCTTAAGTTATCTCCCCAAATTTATTCCTAACTATGGTACGTCTTGATTATTTTATGATGCCTCTATGATAGTAGCCATCCAAGATTCCACGATGTGATTTTGATGATGATCCGCATAGTGACGAGGCTTTAGTGGAGGGGTTTACACCAGAGGTGGTACCACTATGTGGTTTTCCTATCATTCCACCACTTATTGAGTAGCTGGTTGCATTGATAGTTCCAACTAAGGATGTGTATAGGTTGAGCACCCTCCATGAGTTTCAGAGGCAAAGACCTCCTAGGTTTAAGGGTGATCCAGAACCCCAGGTTGCTAATGACTAGCTTGAGGTAGTCACGTGCATTTTCCACCTTATGAGGACACCTCTTTATCAAATAGTGGTCCTCATGGTGAGCCTTCTTCAGGGATCCATGGGGAGATGGTGGAGCTTAGTTACTTAATTACATGATGAGATTATTCTCACTTGGATAAAGTTTTATCACCTCTTTATGGAAGAGTTTCATCCCTCTAAACTATGATCAATGCATATCCATGAGATTATGTAGCTTCATCGGTGTAGAATGACCATGGTAGAGTATTTAGTGAGGTTTATTGACCTTTTTCAATACTCCTTGGATATGGTTTGAGTTTTTTTCAAGCATAGACCTTCGATAAGGGATTAAACCGAGATATCATTCCTACATTGATATGATTTTTGATATCACCTATGCTAGAGTGCTTGATCAGGCCTTATTATTGGAGAGATTTTTTACTGAACAGATGCAGACTATTGGTGCTGATAGTGGGAGCACATTAGTTGAGACATCGAAAGCTGGTATCTGATGATAGACTCAGGAATATGGGCATGTAGGACGCTTTAGGAGACGATATAAGGATATAGGGTCTGTGGTTTATGGCTCTTAGGCTAGTTTTAGTTAGCTGAGAGAGAGACATTCTTCTCTTGTGATGGTCAGGGACATCTCACACAAGATTTTCCAACCCACCATGCAGCTAATAGGGAAACGGTCAATGGAACACCTGGGTTGATAAAGTGAGAGGAGAAAGGAGTTCTATGTGATGGTGTATGTGGTAGAGGAGTGGGGAGAGTAGTAGGATGTGGAATACGATTTAATCTATTTCCACCACCACCCCTGGGTGGTTCACACTAGGCTCAGGGAGCTGGAGGATAGGGTTGAGGACAACTACATGCTACAGAGGACTATGACCGAGAGGCTCCATGGATTATTTGAGATACTATATGTATCCTTTCTACTTTATAGTAGTACTAATAGAGACATGTGTGATATACTATTTTCATTCCACTTCTTATTCAAGTCATTTATAGGGTGACACAGGGCATCAATGGATCCCTATGTTGGTGATGTTTAACATGAATTTATACTCGCACAGAAAAGGAACACTTCCCCCACTAAGACATGTTCTTGTGATGTAATGAAAAATTTCATAGGTGAGTCAGTTCCACCTAAAGTGGATAGTTTTTACGTGTGGTGGATGAGTTCCTTTGACTTGTGTGTTTGGGGGTAGTTTGGTGTACTGAAGTGTCGGAGAAAACCTTGATTTTAGTGAATAAGTAGACACGGGAAAGTATGAGCTTCAAGCAGAATGGGATTATATCCTACAGTATTGAGAGTGGTTTGAGGTATGACATATGTCTTCACTACCCCAAAAATAGTTTTAACACAAGGTCATGAGTTGATTTTTCCTGAGTGTAGCCCCTATTCTAGGATTAACGATTCCAGTGGAGTCTTTTAGCTTGACCCTTATGTTTGGAGGCTCTAACAGATAGGATTAGAGGTCATAAAATTCTATCAGAAGTGTGACTTGACTATAGAGGAGAGAGATCCTCATATATAATCTTTCCATAGTGGCAGAGATAACCTTTTATTTTTTCTTCTATGTAGATTGGTTACCTACCATCCATGCTTAGATGGTTGCTTCTAGTGGGTGTGGAAGTGTTTCTAGATTATGGGGTGGAGTTTTCTGCCTTTTATGAGGAGTGATCCTAGGAAGAGTAGGATGAGTTCATGCATTGGAGGATACAACCAACTTCTTATTAGTTGGTTAGTATGACACTTAGAGTAGTGGAGATTACGAGCTTTCAGTTTTTTATAGTGGTGGGGGAGTTTGAGGACATCTCCTCAAGGATGTTCTAGGTATAACTACCCATTATTGAATAGAATTCAATATAGATTGGAACCCAGGGTCTACCCTGATAATTGTGACAACATATTTGTTGGCTCTCATGGAGCTTCATGAGCTATAGGTGTAGTTGAAGGTTTGTAGAATGGATTTGTGAGATATAATATATTCACCTGGGTATCCTTATGTTGTTCACCTAAGAGGTGGATAAGAGACTTATAAATCGGGTCCATCAATACTTTTTGGATCTATTAATGAAATTATTCTTCATTGGTACCATTATGTGCTCGGTGTCAGAGTGCACATGAGACACTTGATGTTGGATATCGACATGGTCTGAGTGTACCAGTCTCATAGGAGGCTTTCATTGAGCCATTTTTAGATTCAGGAAGTCCACTTCTTGTGATATGTCTTCTCGATCCTAAGAGTGATAGTATACCCAACATAGGCTGACATCCTTCTATCTTGAGAGCCACCCAAGGGTGTAGTCATAGTAGTAGATGCTCATAGTGAGGTCTGATTTCCACTATTATTGAGAGGGGTAACAGAGTAATTTACCCCTTTACAGTTTTCCCTTATGGGTGAGTTTGGCGCAGTATATCTCCATTCGATGATTGTTACCCCACCATTTTTTAGTGAGTCAGTGAAACATAGGTTGGGGATGTTTTTTATGAGGTTACGCGTGACTAGATATCCATTGGACATGTTATTAATGAGTTTAAAAATGTGGGGATTACCTCATCCTTCTAAGGATTGATGATGACACCAATCATACTGTGAGACGAGGTGTTGAGGAGGTTTTATTCCCTTAATATAACACCGAGGAGAGCGATGGATGTGTTGAGATACCATGGAAGAGTTTAGTGTCCAAGGATGTGGTGTTTTGTTACTAATCTCTTGATGTCTCTCTTATATATAGGTGGAGACCAAGGTTCCTGAATGGAAGTGGAAATAGGGTTTATAATTTTTAGTTTTCATGATAGGGTTACCATGAATAATGAGAGTTCATGACACTATCTGAGTGATCATAGATAGGATCACCAGGTTGGACCACAACTTAACCATCTAAAAGTAGATATTAGTAAAGATATTGGGATTCCTATGTGTTCATGAGGCTTTGGGGATTAGTTACATATGATCCTAGTGTTTTTACCCCATATAGATGGCCAGGTAAAGTAGACAGTTCAGGTTTGGGGGAATATGCTTCAGGTTTTCATGTTGGTTTGAGTCCATTTTGGGAGATCCTACAGGTTACTTCTATACTAGTCAGATCCAGTAAGAGAGAACTTTTGTGGGCCTAGAGTTGGTGCTAGAGATGTTTTTTGAGGGTAAAGTTCATCCAGGGGTGGATGAGGATAGATGGGGTTTTTTAGGATAGAAGGCCCATCCCTGGGGTTCATAGACTCTTTTACCAATTTCTACATGGACTGGTGATGTGGTGTACTTCTGGACCTCATGATCATAGTTAGATTCTGTGTTTGGTGTTTTCCACATGTCATAGTTAAGGAGACATCTTCACATCTCGTTACACAATGCCGACTTGGATGAGTTGGGTTTTGGGTGTGGAATTTTCTTTTCAGGGTACCTGGTGGCATTTGAGATCTGACTATAGAAGAATATTCATGGGAAAATTGTTCCCCTATGTGTGTGACTGTTGATAGCACAAGAATCATCCAGAAATCTCATTGGTGTGGGAAACCTAGTCCAGAGATCAATATCCCCCCTTGTGAGTAGGTTTTTAATTTTTAGGATGAAAGGACTTGAAGGTGCGGGGAGTGTATGACTTTATTTTTATCATGTAAGACTTTTAGAATATTTCAAGTAATATTTCTGAAGTCAGGTGCTGAGTCAGTGCGAAATTATGCGGCCCGTAGATCCCTATTGTGGTGATATTAAAAATATTAAATATATCATATCATGCACGGATAGTTTTTTTCTTCTAAAAATGTGATTTAACCCCTGAATAAAGTCTTAGATTAGATATCTGAGACTGTGATAAATTCCAAAAATGTAGTATTTATCCTTGGTGCAATCTAAAGTTTGTCAGCATCAGCCCCCCGGTTGGAGGTGACCATTGGTGGGGAATTAATTGATGGAGATTTATTAATTAAATAAACTTAATTAACAAACCTACCCCCCATTTAGATTCCAGTGTATATAAGGGGAGGGAAGGTTTTATACCATGGTGACGGATGAGTGAACTAAGGGATTAAGAGAGAGGAGGTTCCATCAGACTCTATCCTTGATGGAAACCAACCCTAGTTAAAGGTTCTATAGATTCTGTATGTTTTGTTAGACCCAAAGCTTTAGTATTTTTTCGAAGAGGTTGTTGGATTTATGAGATTTAAATACCAGCCCTATATTATACATTTTTTTTCATTTTTAGATCCCTAATATGATTTCTTGAGATCCCCTATGGGTTGATATGTGGGAATTCAGTGAAAATTGGAGGGTTCATGAGGATCAAAGTGATTTTTGGTTCAAAAATCCTGATCATACAGTGTGTAGTGTTGGATCACATGCAGTGTGTTCTTCCTGTTTGGGGAATATGATATTTTAGAAATACACACCGTGTACCAGGGGTAGGTACCATGTAGTGAGGTTTGGTTAGGTGGTTGAGGACATGGGAAGGCATACCATGTAAGGAGACATGGTCGTGTGGAAGTACACAACCAGAGACTAGGTTTACATGGGCCAGAGGACACAGCTAGGTACAAAGTCATGGGTTATAGTACATAGGCACAAGCCATTGTACATAATCATGGCCAAGGAAACAGGCTTAGGCTGAACCAAGAGGTACATAGTGTGTACTATATGTACACATTGTGTAAGGCTACATGGAAAGCCCATTCATGTGTGGGAGAAGACACACCCAGGTGATTGAGTGAGGTTACATGATGTGTAACTGTATATACACGTTGTGTACTTGTCTACACGCTAAGTATTTTTAGGGGAAACAACCAAGGTATGACCTTGAGAGACACTTCATGTACCCTAAGAGGACACATCATGTACTACCCTTAGAGGCTTCTCCCTTATGCATATCCATCTGCAGGACTCAGATAGAGGCCCACAAGTAGCCTATACTCAGTGGGTTTCTATATATAATGTGATGGTGTCTATGTACTTGGAATTATAGATATGAAATGAGGTGATTCTAGCTGCAAGATTCTGTTAGGGACACACAAATCAGTTCAATTTGGGTGTTTTCCCCTAGTCCATCCCTCTGAGGATACAGTGCGACATTGTGTCTTGATCATAGGATTATGATCCCCTCTATGGGACTGGTTTAGATAGAGTTCATGTATCCCTACAGGAATCCTAAGGTGGGGTTATTTATTGTATCATATTATATAGGTGGGGTTTGAGGTATCATCTTGACCAACTTACATGGGCACTGATACCCTACTTAGTGGGTTTTTCTAAATGGGTTGGTGGTGTCAACCAATGGCCTTGGGTCTGATCCCCTACCTATGTATCATGATATTGTGTCTCAAATTGGGTTTACGGTATCCCCTTGTAATTTTAGACGTGATCCCCTAATAGAGTGTTGAGATCTTATGAGTTCCAATAGGGTTTGTGGAGTCCCCCATGAGTCATGGTTGTGATCCCCTATTTGAGTATCGAGATCTTCTAGATTCCAGCATAAATTTTATTCATGGTAATACTCTATGAGAATATTCTCTCAGATTGATTCCATTGGGGATGGTAGGGATTTTCTATCAGCTTAGTAATACCCAATGATTGAGACCTCCTAGACGAGTTCCATTATGAATGGTAAGGATCATGGAGTGGGTACTCCTGGGAAAATATTACCTTTGAGGCTCAAGTAGAATCTTGTGTCTAGTTGTATAGGTGAGACCCCTAAGAGAATTGGGGTCTTTGATGAGTATATCTAAGGTGATTCTGGGAATCCTTATGGTTATGTATTGCATCTTAATTAACTTACCTTTTGATGATGAGTTGAAAAGTCATGTCTACCCGAGCTATAGATATTGAGATTCCTATTCTATCTTGCTTGGGATTTCTATAACCTATGGCTATGGGTCGAGTTGATTGTTTCCTTTTAGCTGCTCCCTTTTTATTTTGGGTTTTTGGGGAGCCTACCGGTTATTGTTATACTCACCCATGTATACTCTATGATCGCACATGTCAAGTCTTATACAGATGACAGACCTTTTGATGGAGTTCTAGGAGGACCAAGAGCAGGTGGAACATAGTGAGCTAGATAGACCGAGGTGTATATCAGTGGTCACATTTGATAGTATTACCCTCATTTTGAGCATTATGGACTCTTTTATATTACTTTTGTGGGTTTTATTTTTTCATTTATGGTATCTAGTAATACTGTTGCATTTGGATTATTGGATATAAATGTAATGATGCATTTGTTAATAGTTGTATTATTATCTATGCACTATTTCATAGAGATAAATGTGTATTTATGTGTATAGGTACCATAGGATAAGGCCTCCCATGTGTGTGATATGACAACTCAGGGCTAGTCTCCAACCCTTGGACTATTGGAGGTATTCTTGGGGTAGTCTCACACAACTTATCACCAGTTAGGAGAGCCCCAATGGGTCGGGTCATGACATGTATACTGAATCACAATTTCTAATGTTGATACCCTAATAAATTTAAAGTGTGTTAATCTCAAATCTGATTTCAGATATAATCAACTCTATATTAAAAGAGTTGTGTATTGAATCTACAAAAAAACTTTACACAACAAAATAAAATATTCTCTAAGTTAAAAAATTCCAACAAAAAAATTATCTTCAATGGATTATTCCTTCCATACTTTAGAAATTTTGATGTATCCATGATTTTCAAAAAATATGATCTTCAATATATCATTAACCATCAAAAAAATAATCTTATTTAATTCAAAACGTTAACTAATCATGTGTTGTTGTATTTCTTCTTCTCATCTTAGAACACACAATTCCCTTTTCTCCATTATTTGTTCTTTATTATCTATATTTTATTTTATTCTACAAAACCAATACCTAATATATCATTTAAAATTTAATTAAAATTCAAATAAGTAACCATCTCTTCCTTAGATTCCAAACCATCCCTCAGATGAACTTCAAGAAAATCATTACCATTGAAATCTATTTGTGTCATTAATGTTTGATCCATAACTTTTAAGAAGTTACAGAAATGACAAATCATTAAAATTAGACATAACATATAGTTATTCAAAAAAACACATTATGAAACTTCTAAAAACAAAAATATAGGGCTATAAATTATAATTATCATGGTGTGGTATTATAATTATCATAGCATAGTTATTTTCTAGGTAAAAACACACTTCACCATGGATTTCTCCCTATTTTACAATCAGTTTCCTCTTCAAATCCAGAAACCCAATACTTGAATCGACTTCCAAGATGATGTGATGATTCTATATTTTCTATTTCAATAACACTTGTATATAGTTCAATTATGATAAAAAATACATCCTGGATTTCACAACACCCATAATGCAATATCTCATTTTACATAGGGATTTTATCAACAAAAAATGTCATGTGCTATAGTGTGGCCCAAATCTTATCCCCATTATAGTTAAATATTCATCAACATGCTATTTTAATACTCAGTGAAAAAACATGTATACTATTTCCAAATATGTTGGTATTATATAATATTTTGAATTGAATTTTCTTCACTATGAGACCATAACTCCACAGAGTGGAAAATAACATCACAAGGAATGTTTTTCCTTTGGCGTATATAATTCATACTTCTAGATTTTACTCTTTCATATACATGGTTGTTCTTCCTTAACCTTTTAAATTCTTATTATACTCCTAGAAATTAATATTACCTATTACCATTATGTATATAGGGACTTAGTTTTATGATTTTTACACACTGACTGATATTTTTTGGCTTGCATTTAAGAGTACCTTTACTCATGAACTTGGTTAGTCTTATAGAAACTAAAACATTTCCATTTGAAAAAAATATATAAATAAAAAAATATGGAAATAAAAAATGGTATGCATCAGTAGAACACTAAATTTTAGATCAACATTTTTCTTCTTTTAACTTTTTATACACCTAAATATAGCTTCTGGATATCCAAATTCTGAACATCCAATTGACAATAAGACATTTAAATATTAAAATATCATTTAACTTCCAATTAATATAAAAAATATATAATTCCAATAAAAAATATTGAATATTCTGGAACATCAACCTTTATAATCTTTATAATATTAATATACTATGATAAATTTTGAAACATACAACTTCTGGTTTATAACTATTGATTTTTTATTTAAAATCAACAAATCCAGCAACCTTCTCATCAGTAAATGTCAACCATCGATGATTTTTAATAAACCCAACATACAAAATCTTGGTTATAAAAAATAATGAATTAAGAATTACCTTATATATATATATATTAGAAAGTTTATAATGGGGTTAATACTGATGAGTTTTTATAACATAAGATAACTCTGTTACATAGTCAACCAAAATCTATATATAATTATTACTATTAATTTTCATTGGAAGTATTATGAAGAAGCATATTGAATCATTATACTACTGATATACTATCATAGGTAATGTGTTTATCATTTATTTGGTTAGATTCTTATTATATTTTACTCTCTAACACTCTAGACACCTTGATGTATTTTTATCTATCTCCCACTTTATGTTGTCTCACCGATAATGATATTTAGGATCATTGTATATCTTTGTTAATCCTAGGATTTATAGATAAGTCTAAGCTATGATTTTCATTAAATAATTATGAATTATTATTAGGAACATATGGAATATATAATGTCATTTCAAAACCAAAATACTCCCTCTATTGTAACCACAACAACCACAATAACTCAAAGAGGGGTCATGGAATTGGGTGTACATATATTATTATCATATGGATATTTTCCTTGTGTTAGAAAGAACACTCAAATATATCAAATGAAACTACATTATAATAATATCCAAATAATTAAAATAACTTTATAGGATATAATGATTTTACTTGGTTCACCTAAAAGGGATATATCCAAAAAGCTACACTAATTATGTGCCAATATACCAAGAATCCATTAATATACTATTAAGTGAATAAATTTTTAAATTAATCCACTATCTAGTTCAAGTATTACCATATCTTATTATCTATCCACCCAATAATTTAAAATATGTTTATTATAAATCAACTTGTAGGTTATCACAGTGAATGTATCAATAGAAAATCAATGTATCAATTCAATATTGGTGTTTTCCATTAAATCCAACTAGAAGAATTGATCTAGATATTCCATAATCCACATGTTTTTAAACCTTGATTAAATATTCTCTTCAAAATTCTAGATATGAAATAGTTTTATTCTATTCATTGATGCACACCCTATAAATTTGATGTAATTATTCCACTTAAATTGGTTATAAAAAACATTCATAATGGTTAATTTAAATCTCTCATCAATAAATTAAATATTCCAATATTTTGAAAATATTTAAATCTATAAAATATACATATAACCACCAAATCATGGAATAATGTAATGAGGTAAGTCATGACAAAATTAAAATACCATATCTATTTAATAATCACAATATAATTATTACCTTATCCAAAAAATCATTGATTATAATTTTTATGAAATCCATTTAAAAAATTCACTTTTGTGTAAGGTATAACATCATGATGTAGTACCTTGTTCCATAATGAATTAATTTTTTTTGTAGTGAAACTACTATAAGTATGTTTCATAGCCTAATTCACTTTTATTGAAAAATATATTCTCCAAAAATAGTGGTTTATAAATATAGGAAAAACTATAATTCATGTTGAGGAACTTGAACTCATTTTAAATTGCATTTTTTTATTACTTCCTAGCTACAATTATCATTTTGAAAAACTTTTTATATCTTATTTAATATTAAACCATACACAACTAAACCACAATGTAGTAATTTATCATTGTGATATGTTTTTTTTACTTTTCTAGTAAATGTATTTTTTCAAAATATCTTCAAAATAACTACTATATAACATTAAATATTACATTTTGTATTTGTTTCCTTCCCCAAAGAAGCTACCAAAGACCTAAAAAACCCCAAACATATTCCAATATCTACTATAGACGTATTTAATCCCTTAATACCAACTGAAGACATATAAAACTAATTTAGGACATGAATCATTATTCATATCTCTTTAATCATTATAGGATCTAACATTCCCCACCTTTGGTTTTTTAGAAATGCCTAATTTTTCATTAACTCTAAAAGTGTGGTTGAAAAATCTTGAAATCTTAAAAACTTTCAAGTGACATGACCCAATCCACCAAGGGATAACTCATACCTATAGTAATATGTGTTTTCCACCTCAATCCCACCTACAATGGAACAACAATTGGTGACTGGTGATAATTAGGCATATCTCACATGATGGGAGGCCTTAGCCCAATATACCTATACATATCCACCAATCTTTACATATGATTATAATAATAAGATACTCAATAAATACCAAATGTAATATGAATAGATGCTTACAAATCACTCTAAGATCCATAAAGGAATGATAAGTGAATAATCTATAAAGTAAATGGTTAAAACAAACTCCTAACAAAAAAAAGGTGAACCAACATAAATCAACTGAGGTGAGAGGATATTTTCAATAAACTATATCTAAACATGAATGTATTCTACTACCATTACCTCAAGGTAGAACTATGATCTTGATCCATTGATACAATTCCCACCAAAGTTATCACCAGATATTTTGTTATCTATATAATACATGGAACATGCAGGTGAAATTCCCATGTAGGGGTGAGTATATATATGCCCTGAAGGAGGATCCAAAAATAAAAATGGAAAAAAAATCCCATGTCATCTCGAAACCATATAGGTAAAGGATAACTATTTTAGGGAAGAAGAACATAAAAAACCAAAACCAAATATGATTTTATGTTAAATAACCCATGACACTGAGTCCCACTCATTAGCAGCCTAACATCTTAAAGAAATATGTCACATTAACAAACATAAGAATCCATGTTATGTAGCTAATGAAATCCCATATCATTTCATTAATAGTAGTGTGGGACACGTGCCTAACCAAGATGAGTGTCAATTGAGGGAGAAACAAAACCCTGATGGAAGACACACTCTTCACTGAACGAGGTCATTAAATAAGGGACCACTTGATACCCTAAATAATTCACCAGAACCCTAATGATTCAAGGAACATTGATTAATGGAATACTATACTCTATTTACCCATTGGAGGGCCTCTGCCTTATTGGGTGAAATGGAGTTTTGAATCCATGCTCTAACTATATAGGACTCTCATCCTATGTATATAGGAGAGTAAAAAACTCTAAGACCCTATAGAGGACCTATGAATTGTCACCCACATGAAACTATTTGAGTATTGAACCTAATGTAATGCTCCTCTCATTATTCCTAGACTCAATCATTAGACCGATAGTGATAAGTATACCTAACTACCAAAATTGCCTTGTGTTGTACCTATGATGTTGAAGAGGGATGTACTGTCACGTTCAATGAAAAAGACACTTAGGATAGGCTATCTTCTCTCACTAATACATAACATAGATGAAAAGATACATAAGAATCCACAAAAGGCTCATGTTGGGTCATTCTAAATAGGGCTCAACATAATCATGGATTATGACATAATGTCATACTATAATTCCTAACCTTGTTCCACGACACAATCAAAACTCCTAATTCAATACCCAATGACCTTAGAATCCTTCAATATTCTAAGATTATTTATCAAATCCATAATTACCACCTTAACATCTCAACTATAATTTCCAAACCACAACATGCATTACACAAGGTTCACTTAGAAAATCATGGCCTCAAAAAAAGATTAATCTCCAAGATAAACCATCTAATCTTATATATGACTGGTAAAGGGTTTCCATGATAAAACATAAAGTGTTGTGGTGTGATCCCAATATTCAGGCTAGGGGAAAATTTAGAATACTCTAAGTTGTGGTATGACATTCTCTATCATGGTGAAAAGAGACCCTACATAGCATAGACTTACTGCTATCGATGTTTCTATCTAGTACCATCACATCTATGTATCAATTTCATAATTAATACACCAAAACCATATTCCAACATGCTTAAAATTGATTGATTCAAAATAAATATATGAGTATTCAAGAGAAATATTCACAAGGAAACATTGAAAATGATAAAATAATCAACAAAAGTCATTTAAAAATAATGGAATTATTAATGGGATCGATAAGGATTCACAACATAAAAATCATAAGTAATTAACAAAAAAAAATTAGATATATTCATCATTTATTCATATGATAACATAGTATGAGAAGAGAAAAAATATCTATCTCAAATCTCATTCTTTGGTTCTCTAAAAATTGATATCCTACAAGTGCCAACAAATCACACATTGTCTTCATTAGTTAAAGGATTATCAAAGATGAATAAGGCACTAAAAATGTACCAATAGAGGCTGAGAGGTTTAGGTATAAAAAATATAATAGGGAGAGGGTTAAACCACTATTTATAATGAAAAATTAGGGAATCCCAATCACAATGTAATTTAAATAGTTGAGATGGAATTCTTTAAATCCAGACCAAAACCATGATGAAACTGGTTCCATCATGCTATAATTTACCTTATTTAATATGATATTAAAAAACTATGCAATTATAAAAATCCCTTATGACTCCCTAAGAAACCTATTCAACTCTCACAACTTTACACACCTTGAACCCTATTGTGGGAAAAAATTCATTCTTGTGAAATCCTAAAGCTTTTGGAAAACATTGTGTGATTCTCTTCATCATGGAACAACACACCCTACATAACTTTAATCCAAAGGAAATAATTAATAACTATATAACCAAAATTACCATGACTCAATGGTAATAATCATGATTCAAATAAGCATACTTAACTTCAAAAGATTTTTATCCCAAAAATTAAAACCTAGTCAAAAAGGTGAGGTTAATCATCTCACATATGACACTTGTATTCTCATGATCTCTCTTGAAGGATCTCTTGATTCCATAGAACACACTCTAATGGTATAAAATTTCCATTAATGGTCCAATCCTATGCATAATCTATTTATTACTGGCACTATGAGAAGGTGGCATCATCCTTGTTATCTAGCTCATTCCAAAAGATGATTTGCAATAGGTCACGTACGTTCCTCTCCAACTATGACACATAGAAGGTGTTTTTCACCAATTATAGCTAAAGGGGAAGTACTAGGAATAAGACAACCAAATAACCATGTATAAAATTTGGAATATCATGATGGAGTTTGTATATAACATACATCCCCATCAAAATCTCCACAAACCATGTCATAAAGAGACCTTTAGTAACACATGATCTCCCTATTCTAACTACAAAGTCCTCTATCATCATTCCATATAGGAATTGTAATTTAATGGACCACAAATTTATTTTTATTATCAATATAAGAACTTATGTTTCACATTGAATATTTTATTACGTTTTAAGAATGTGGAACTTTTATATTTCATTACACATGTTGAGATAATGCTGACTATAATTGTTAGAAATAATACATGGATAACAATAAAAAAGAATAATGCACACACCAATATAAAATACACATGATTTAATTATACTATAAATATAACTCCTTATATAAATGTAGATAATATTTTAGAGTTAAACTTTGATAAATATGAATTTATAAGGTTTGGAACCCAGATATGTTTCCAATAAAAACCAGAATTGAAGAAGGAACTTTTGGATGATGCTTATAGATCATTCATCTCTATTCTTCCAAGAATAAAAAAAATTATAAAGCTATAAAGTAAAATTTTTGATGGGATAACATGAAGAGATATATTTAAAAATAAATATCTCGATTCTTGGTATGCAAAAAAGTTAAATATGAATGAAAAAAGTCTGATGTTATATCACAACAACAATATATAGTTGTATAGAAATGGGAAAAATCACTATATATTTCTTCATAGGGTTCCATAAAATGTATAAAGAACATAGTTCTATTTAGGTTGTATTAAGTCTCCTTACAAATTCAACACATTTTATTTACATGAAGTAATATTTCTCCCTTAACCTACCCACTGAGATATACATGAGGGAAGTGTAAAGACTGCATGAAGTGCCACTATCTATTATATCTGATTGGGATTTGAGGTTTATCTATAGGTTTTATAGAAGTATTCATAAAGAATTGGAAATATAGCTATGCTTAAACACAATTTATAATCCTCATACACATGGTCAATTTAAAAGGGCCATTCAAACTCTATAGGGTATACTGAGATATTTTTTGACAGATTTCAAAGGATGTTGGGATCAACACCTCCCCATGGTAGATTTCTCATATAACAAAATTTTCTATTCTAATATTTAAATGGAAACATATTAGTCTCTATATGGGAAGATATGTAGGACTCCAACATGATGAGATGGTGTCTGAGAGAGTAAATTTATGGGTCCCGACCTTGTCTAAGAAATTACACAGAAGGTTAAAAGCATTCAGCGACATATGAAAGTGGTAAAAAGTCTACAAAAGAGTTTTGCTGATAATCATTGATGAGATATAGAATTTGGAGTTGGTGACAAGGTGTTCCATCAAATATCTCTATGGAAGTGGGTTATGAGATTTGGAAATAAAGGGAAGCTGAGACTAGATATGTTAGTTACTTTGAGATTCTTAATCATGTTAGGGTCATAAATTATAATATAACACTCCCTCGATACCTCTCTCAAGTGTATGATGTGTTCCAAGTATCTCTTTTGAGGAAGTAAAAATTAGATCCATCACATGTAATGATCTAAAAATATATAAAATGAGAACATATCCTTTCATATGAAGAAAAACCAATGGAAATCTTGGATCAAAGTGACAAGGATCGAAGAAATAGGACCACCCATATATTCGAATTTATACAGTGAAATCATAATATTGAGGAGGCTACATGGGAACCTGAGGATGTGATGATAGAATGGCACCCTCACTTATTTTTGTCCATGTATAATTGTCATGTATAAACTGTGGTAATGGAATTATGAAATATATATATATATATATATAAAATAAAGTACACTTTAAATATCGACTCAATTAGTGCCCCTAAGTAACTAATAAAATTATTTTTATAAAATTTAATACTTTTAATCTATAATATATTTTTATATGAATAAATTATTAACAATGTATTAATCATTAATTTACAAGAAAGGAAATAGTTAATATACCAACTTTCATTTTCCTATAAAAACATATTTTCATCATATTTTATGTTTTTAATTAAAAATAATATTTATATTTTATTATAATTTTAATTTGAAAAAATTAAATTAAAATTTTTATTTATCATTGAAATATTATCCTATGATAAATTTTTGGTATGTTTTGAAAAATATCAATTTTTAAATTGATAGCAGAAAATACCATTTTTAAAAATAAATTGAATTTTATGACATTATTAGTATATAAGTATTAATTAAATTTTTATGAAACATTTTTATAAGAAAAAATATGTATTTTACAGGTGTATTTATAATTTTAGAAATATTTTTTAATTTATAAACCCATATTTTATATTTTATAATTTAATTTATAATTTTCAAAAAATTGTTTTTAGTACATTATATATTTTTTATTTTAAAATTAATGTTTATCAAATTTTGTAATAGAATAAAAAAATTGTTTTAAAATTTGGAAACATTAGGTCCAAATTACATAATAATGTGCATTTTATTTTTATTCATTAAGGATAAATTAATTATGTAAAAACTAGTTGTCATGGAGAAAAACAAAATGGTTAAGATGAGTAACCTAAGATTTTAAGGGACAAACATGTTGAAAACATTTTTTAATACCATGTTTAAGGTGTGACCCAACCTTATCTATTATCCTCTCTATTATTTCTCAATTTTGGAGTCATTTTACTTGATAGTTACTTTCCATTATTGAAAAGTTTTGTGTATTTATAAAAACGATACTTATTTTCACTTATAAAAGGGGCACTCCTCTCATCACTTCCCTTCACACCAAAACCAGCTAGATTCAACCCAAAATCTACCCAAAAATATCTTCCAAACTCCTATAATATTTTAATAGGTTATTTTCTTCTCAAAATACCATCCCTCAAAGGTTTAACCCCATTTACAAAGAAGATAACCCAAGTGTTCCTGTATAGATTTTAACCGTTTCTTCCTCTTTTCTATTACCTTATATGCATTTCTTCTTTCTAAAATTTATTTTAACCATATCAAAAATATAACATAAGTATTAATGTTATAATTTTATTATATTATAATTATGGTTCAATCATCAACCCCCTTTCCCTCTTCCTTTAAGAAAAATGAAAACGTGAATTGTATGTGTGTGCAAACTATCACCTCCAGGAATAAACATGTTTCATTTTTTAATAACACTAGCATGAATGATTTTTGTTTATATTTTATTATAATATATGGTAGATATAATTAATATATATCATTAATATTTTTCTTTATTGATAAAAAAAATTAATGATCATTATAAGACAATCCATTGATATCAATAAATAACCCAAAACTAGTTCATCACCATTTTTATCTTCACAAAACATGACTAAAACTACCATGAAATTGAATTATTACATTAATGTATTTATAAAAAATATACTGTAGTAACATTTTTTTAAACTATGATATTTTTGAGAAAAAGGACGATCAAAACTGCTTTTACAAACCTCGTTCAAAATGACCAGGGATTATTAACATACAATGTTGAAACACGATTATAACGATCTAAAACATAAAGAAAATTATTATTAATGAAGAGTATAAATAGAAATTTATATGAATAAGGTTCTAAAATAGGTGATTAATATATTTATCTTTACGATATAGGAGGTTAAAGCACTTCCATGGAAATCAATTGTAAAGGTAAGAGACTTGGTAACTCAAAATCCTTTATTTGAGTTAGAAAATATATTATTGAACTTATCTTTCTAATACTTCCCATTTTGAATGATTTTATCTATTATTTTATGGGGAAAAATAGTTTTTGATCCAAATACACAACCATGAAATTTTTTCTAGTCACCTTTTAAAGAAAACAAAGGATACTTTTTTTGAAAAGAGACTCATAACTATGGATTTTTCATCTATGAATACAAAATCTTTTCAAGAATTCCATTATCATGATTTAGTTTTAATTTTCCTATATATCTTGAAAATTATCTATCTCCAATGGAGTTATGTTTCACATTTCACACTATATTATTCTTTTACTATGTGATTATTTTGGGTGATGAGGATTTTTTGTATCAAATGATTTAGTTCTTGTTGATATTTTATACTATTTAGATATTTTAAGAAACCCATTTTATTTACATAATTTATTTATGTAAAGTGAATGATATAATTTTTAATTTTTTATGAAACCCATTTTATTTACATTGGTTCTTTATTATGTGAAAATTGAATGATTTTAAGTGGCACATGTAAGTATGGATGAATGAAGGGTAGGGTCCTATATCACCCACCTATAAATTTTTTAAGAGCTTATATATCATGAGATAGGTATTTGTGATCATATTTTAGTTGTTTGTAAGTATGAAAAATTATTATGTGGGTCATGAAAGTAATGTTTACCTATGATATAGTTTATTCCACATATAAAGGAGTTTATTAATTATGATGTTATGATCGCATGATTCAAGGTTTATGTTAAATTTATCTAAACCATGTTCTAGATATTATGTTTCCATTTTGATATTTTGTGTCTTTAAGTTCTTATTCCATGTACTTTAAATTTAACTTGTGTTTAATAGTTATCACCCATGATGATATGATACCAATCTTATGTTCATGTTTTTAATTATTCATTTGAACTCTTCCTTGATGAAATGTTTACTCACCACTTAATGAGAATTTTAACTCACCCCTTTCTTATATTTCTATTCCCTAGGTTATGAGTATGAGTCTTACTAATGAGATATCTATAATATGGTCTATTATGGTTCCTTTAAGGATAAATTATCACAATTTCTATAAAATATGATTATGATGTAGCTAGTCACCAAAAAACCAGAACCTGTCAGTTCTTGGGATATTATTATTTATGAAATGTAATGTTTTAAATCATGAAAGGATGTAAAATAAAGGAATTTTTATCTTGTATCTCTATTTCATGTCTTATATACCTAGTTTCCAAGACACTAAACCTTGAAAGATCATTAGATGTTATTAATGTTATATTTTTTAAGGAAATATATTAAAAATCATATATGAAAAGGTAGGTTTCCAAAGTTATTAATAAATTTTTAGTTATTTATTGATATTAGGACAAGAAAATATTAGTATGAATCCTAGTTATAAGTATACATTTAGGAAAAACTCATAATTTTGGGAAAATATAGAGTGTGTGGTTTCCTAGTAATTATATCCCTATTTTGATACTGGTGAGTTGGTTCAGCCATGGTATATATGTGCCTAGGGGTGATTACCCTAAAAATGTTGGCTGAGTATCAAATTGATATTTTTTTAATTGGTGAATGATGGATGGTCCTAAGACTGGATACCTGACTATGCACTCCTAGGTGATATGATTTGGTTAATCAAAGGAATTTTTCAAACCTTTATGAAGGAAATATATATAATATAATCATTTTTAAATATTAAAGTATATCATCCTAGAAGAATTATATTATAAAATTTTATGATTAAACTTAAACTTTATAACTATTACCATAAAATTTATAATAATAGTAATTTTATTATTTATGTTTTATTATTTTATAAATATGGCAGGAAATAGAAGGAATCATGTAAATAATGGATACGACAGAAAATGCATTGATGTAATTCCAAATATTATGGGATTCAGAGTTCAAAAATATCATGAGGATGCTAAATCATGTTATAAATAATAACCTTAACCACATGGATTATCCAAATTCACCAAAGAAGGAGAAACTAGCATTTTAATACTTCATGGTCTAATGAACACCAACATTTAGTGGAACCTTTGATCATAAAAAAATGTATCAATACTATAGAAAATATATTTTTTGTGATACACTATTTTGATTATAAGAAAGTTAATTTAGTATTATATCACTTAGAAGAAGAATCAATCAATGGTGGACATTAATCTAGAATAGAAAGACTGAGGATAAGGTTTAATATATATAGTTGGAAGTCTTCAAAAAATTATTTTTCAATAAGTATTTTCCTCTTACCCTCCAAACCAAGATGGAGAGGAAATTACTTAAGCTAAAGAAAAAGGAGAACAAATTAGCGGGAAGTTATAAAATGATATTTGTTGGGATTCTGTGATACACTTAATGTTTTTTCATTAATTCTGAGGGGAATATCGATCAATTATTTGGTGGACTAAGACCTCATTTGTAGAAGGATCTGTAAATATGATAATTTGGAAGTTATAAGGAAATAATATGGTATTATATCAAAAAGAAGATGGATTTTGCAGATACACAATGGTCTTGTGGACTTAATGTTAATAAGTGGAAGTTAGAACAAAATTTTGGGAATAATTTTGATCATGAAAGAGAAGGGAAGAAAAAACAACTACCTATGAAAAACAATTGTGTGAAGAATAATTTTATGTAATTGTATTCAAGGAAGTGAAAATTTTATAAGTAAGAAAAATATGGCTATATAGCTCAAACTTTTTAAGGAGATGTAAAACCTCAACTTTTAAATGAAATGAAAAAGGGATTATGGGGAAAGTACAACCTACAGTGTAATGCTTCAAGTGTGGGGAGTGTTGAAATTTTTATAACTAATTTCCTAATATGAGTATAATGTAGGGAATCCACTATTAACCCCAAAATAGGTCAAGAGCACATGGTCATGCTTTTGAAATCAAAATGGCGGAAGTTGAGGCTCAGAATGGTGTAGTGGAAAGTACAATCATTGTACACTCAAAGATATAAAGTACATTATTTGAATCTATTTTTACACATTCATTTATTTAATTTATGTTTTCAAGGAACATCAAATTAAATTTGGAACTACTAGTGGTAGAATTATGGGTTAAAACTCCTGGATTAAGTATTCAAGAATCGATGATATATATATATATTAACCTATTAAATATAGTGAGATAAATCTCTCTGAAAAATGGTGGTCACTCTAATAGTGTATTTTTCATAATACTAGAGATAGATCAGTTGTTAAAATATAATGTCAAGATCAACTATAGAATAAAAGAAATTTTAGTTGTCTTGAATGGATAACCTATATTTATTTTCAATGGAGATATCCCAACCTGAGTTTTTTTAATAACACCCTCTTACAATATTCTGTATAGAAATGGATGGCGAAGAAGGGGAAGAAATTAAAAGTATAAAAATAGGATATATACCCATTTTTAGGAGTAATTTGATGTATTTCCTAAATAATTTCCTAGAACTTCATCGGAAAAGGATGTTGAGTTCTAAATTGAGCTCATACTTGGATCCAATCTAGTATCAAATACCACATATAGAATAACATATATGGAGTTATAGGAATTTAAGAAGTAACTTAAATAACTTTTAGAGAAGATTTTTAATTATTCAAGTGTGACTCCTTGGGTAGAACCTATTTAATTTATGAATAAGAAGGATAGATCAATGTATCTATGTATTGATTATAGAGAACTTAATAGAATCACAATGAAAAAATACCTTTTCCAAGGATTGATGATTTATTTAACCAACTTTATGGGGATCAATCATTCTCCATGATTGACCTCCGATCTATGTATCGTCAACTAGGGGTGAAGAAAAAATACATTCCCAAGAATGCCTTTTGAATAAGACATGGACATTATGAGTTTGGTGTTATTCCCTTTGATTTTACTAGTTTACTTGATATATTTATGGTTATAATGAATAGATACTTTAGTTACTACATTGATAAATTTATGATGGTCTTTATCGATGATATTATTATATATGATACTTTTTTTGAGGAGAATGAGTATTATATAAGGGTTATATTACAAACTCTAAGGAAATATAATATTTTTGACAAATTCAGTAAATCTGATTTCTATTACAACAAGTATATTATTGGGGAACATTATGACTAGTGAAGGAATCTAGACTGACCTAGTAAATACAAATTCCATAGAGGTGTTTCCTCATCCTATAATAGTAAATGGAATTCTTTGTTTCCTTAGTCTATAAGAATACTAAAAAATTATTGTGAAAAAAATTTCACAGCTTTCAAATCCAATAAAATTGTTAACTCAAAGGGATTTTAGTTTATCTTGATAAAAGAGAGTGAAGAATGTTTCCAATAATTGAAGAAGATATTGGTCAGTGAACCTATACTCTCTTTACCCTCTAACAGGGAATGATTTTTCATTTATGGTGATGCATCCATGAAAGGACTCGGATGTGTACTCTTAAAAAATAACAAGGTGATTTCATTTGTATCTCGATAGTTGAAGACTCATAAAAAGAATTATATTAACCATTATTTGGAGTTATATATTGTTATCTTTGCACTAAAGATATTGAGATACCATATTTATGTGGAGAAGTGTGATATATACATTGACCACAAGAGTCTGAAGAATATGTTTAGAAAAAATGATCTGAACATGAAGTTGGTTGGATATTATTAAGGAATATGCTTCTTCTATTCAATATCACCTTTTAAAAGAAAAAAAATTCACTAATTCATTGATTTGGAAAGATCCTAGTGTTTTTGAAACAATGAAGATTCAAGGGGATCCATTTATTAAGGACTTGGTAAATATGGGAATAGAAGTCATAAAAGAAAGAAAATCATAAATCCTATCCCAAATGATTTCCCAACCATAATTACTATAGAAGATTAAGAAAGGAAAAAGTGGCGATCCTATGTTACAAAATAAGTTTGAAGATATGAAAAATGGGAAGTTTCTGGATTTCAATGTTTATTAAGAGAGAGTACTGAGGTTTGGAATAGGGATATGTGTCCTATATGTTATAGAGTTGAATAAATATCAAAAGGATGAAGATCATAACTCTGCATTCTATGTACTTCCTATAATTACCAAAATGTATAGAGATTAGTGATGTCATTATTTTTTTGGATAAGATGAAATGGGATATGGTTGATTATACTGGAAGATGTTTGGAATGTCGGTAAGTGAAGGATGAGTAAAAACTACCCAAAAGAGTACTTAAACTAGTACCCATACCTGTATATAAGTGGGAAACCATCACTATGAAGTTTGTTGCTAGCCTTTCCAAGGAATCTAAGGGAAAAAATGACTTCCATTCCCATCACTATAAAAGAGTATTTCTACCTTAATTTACTTTATCATTTTTATATTCAATAAGTGGAAAGACTTCATGGGGAACCACTATTAATTATTTTAGATCTTGATCTAGGATTTACTTCTTAGTTCTAAAGGAGCCTTCAAAAGTATATGATTATAGATTTAAATCTCACCACAACCTATCATCCTCAAAATAATGGAGAATCTGAGAGGAATATTTAAACATTGGAAGACATGTTGAGGTCTATCTCACTTGATTTTTAGGGGATTTAGTACCAACATCATCCAATTATCAAATTCCACTATAACAACAATTTTAATTCAAGTATTAAAATAGATCCTTATAACTAACTTTATAGAAATAGGTGTATAACTCTAACATGCTGATAAAAATTTGGAGAACAAAAATTGTTGGGACCATACATTATGATAAAAAATATAGAGAAGATACAACAAATCCATAAACATATCATGGATTCCCAGATTCGAAGAAAGAGTTATGATAAAAATAGAATTATGGAATTTGAATTTCATATTGGGGATCATGTATTCCTAAAAATATCACCATGTAAAGAAGTCATGATACCTGTAAAGAAAGGGAAACTAAGTTAATGGAAAATCAGATTATTTAAGATTCATTTGCATGTTGGCATAGTTTCATATCGATTAGTACTACCTTTAAATCATTCCACGGTTCAGGAAATATTCTATGTGTCCCTGTTAAGAAATTATATGTTTGACCTCATACATATACTAGACATACATGCTAATGAATTAGAACCTAACTTGTCATATAAAGATGAACCTACCCATATTATTGATAAAAGGAAATGAGAATTGAGGAACAACACAACCCAACTCATGAAATTATTGTTGAGATATCACAAGTTCAAATAAGAAACTAGGGATCCATAACCAGTGATGTAGGATAAATACCCCCATTTATTTTAAATAAGGAAAAAAATTTTGAGAGGTAAATTTATTAAGGGGGAGAATGTAACAACCAAAAAATTTCCTTTTATTATCAATAAAAAAATCATGTTTCACAATGACTATTTTATTATGTTTTAAAATAGAGTCAAACATAATGAAATTTACATTTCATTACAAATTATGTGATAATATTGACTATAACTTCTAGAAATAATACAGGGATAAAAATAAAAATTAATAATGCACACACCAATGTAAACTCTATAGGATCTAATTCCCCCATGAAGATCACTCCTACTATAAAAATATTAAAAATAAATAAAAGTTTATGTAATATGATTGACATTGTCAAGGGATGTGTAAATATTTTATAAGTGATGTAGTGAATGATGATTGATGTGAATAGTGGAGTATATATAGTGTGTAATGGAAAAAGTGACTGTTAGGTTCTAACTATTACATGATTACCAGTCAATAAGTCCATTGGTTAATATTTACATTTTTCAATATGACCATTGGTCAATATGACCATTGGTAAATATGAACATTGAGAATTATGACCATTTAGAATAATAACCATTGTGCATTATGACCATTGGAATTAGTTTATATAATGGTTAATTATGAGAGATAATTTATGTAGAAGGGAGAAACAATGGCTTTAACCAGTTGTATCATGTCTTTCAAAGCCCATTTATCAAAAAAATGGAGGGTGGTAGCATCATTGGGTTTCACCCTTTGTAATGAACCAACCCGGGTAGACATGACACCTCACCCAAGATAGCCCACCAAAAGGAGAAGGTAAAAAAACCAAACGAGTCTCACAAATAACTAAAAATAGATAAACCAAAATAGTACAGTGTGGAAGAGGAGTACACATATATGAGATATACAATGACATTACAAAAGGATAAACATGAAAGTAAAATAGTAGAAGAAAAAATCCGAGTCTCCATGTGGCTATCTGTCACCTCCATCACTACCCACTACAAAGAAGACAACATCAAAGTGATGATGTAAAACTACATGGAACCCTTCAATTTACCTAAGTACTATAAAACCAAATCTAAAAATTGATAAATTAAAAAGTATGGTAAGATCATCAAGCCTAGTATGATACCACCAAATAATCTATACAAATACTAACACCATGAAAATCTTACTTCTATATTTATAAAAAACCCAGTTTATATAGGCATTTAAAAAGGGGAATCATTTCACAAAAAATCCTTTATTTTTTATAAAAAAAATTCATTTTCAAAATAAATTAGGAATATGAATAGTACATATAAGATAACATGAAAGCATAAGTAAAACCATACATGGATGCGCCATAAGATAAAAAAGTGATAGACCAAACATGAAATGTACCATAATGTTTAAAACCAAGAACAAATGGGATCTGATCTATGTATATATGTAAGTTTACATGTTAAGTAACTCTAAGACATACATAGCATGAATCTAATCAATATCAAGTCTCACCATAATTTATCGATATCAATAAAATAACCCCTAATGATGTGAAACTCACTAAAGTTTCATATGTCCATAATTCAATGCATCTAAGGTTACCAATGAGTTATGATTGCTAATTTTTTTTAAAAACCATTTTCAAAATTTATAAAACATTTTCATATCAAAGTATCACCACTCCCATACTTGAAAATCTATTTTTGAGTCAAAATCACCTTTAAGGAATTTCATCAAACATGTAGTGTGAATAAATCCATTTTTAAAGATAAAACCCTTTGAAAACATGAATATCATGAAACAATTCAACTTTGATATCAAATAATACAATTTTATAAATAAAACCAAAGGAAAGCACAAGAAATATAAGTAATTCATGATTTTGAACCTTTATATAGAGATGCCTGCCTCAAGAATGGAGGGAAACAATTCACCTTCAATAACAGAGATTATAAATGAGTAGATATAGTCCTCATGATCCTATATCCATTATAAACATTAAAAATTCTCTCTCAAACCCCATATAACTGGAAACCATTATCCAATAAAGTTATAATGAGACAACAGGAGAAGAGGTCAAGTGAGGATCTAATATGATGAGAGAAAACCTGATCAAAAAACAAAACATAACGTCAATAGTCCCAAAAATAATGAAAGTATATCACCAAGGGAGAAGTGATATAATACTCTAGATCATTGGGGAAGTTTAGTTCGAGTCTAATGAATATTATTAGGTGATTATATAAAAAAGATATCAAGGGAAAAGAGGAAAATTACAACTTTTTAGAGGTTTAGATTGGGAAACACAGTTAGTCCTTATAGTTTACTAAACCATATGAAAACCATAAGTGGACTCTATCCTTTGAAAATTTTAGGCACTAAAATAATTTGGTAGAGCCACATAGTTTGGGAAAATGTGCTCAATTCGTGTGAAACCTCTAAAAAAAAACCAAACAAAGACACAATTTCCTTGGTGAGCTGCATGGTTTGACTAACCATGATCAAATTGTGAAAAATGATACTAGATCCTCACATTTTTATATCGCATGGTTACCACATAGTTAGTTGTAATAATGTTTCTAAACCATGAACTTGTCCCGTTTCCTCAAAAAATACAAATTTTCAACCTCATATTTCTTAAAACCTTTAGAACCACCCATAGAATAAACCAAGATCAAACTAAATCATAACTATGACCCAGAGGGAATTAGAATTATCCTCAGTATAACATATTTATGTCCTTTTAAAGTACTCAAGATTATGAACTTAAAAAAAGAGAAGGACACTGCTACCTCATCAATGATTACCACTCTCACATCTTGTGGCTACCCTGTCTGTATTGCCACAATACATGAACCATGGGAATTGTTTTATAACACAATATCTTATCTTGGTGATCCATAATCTAAATAGGATATTTAACCACAAAGGTTTCATGATCAATATCAGTATCTCCCCATTCAATCAAATGGGAAGGGTCTAGTTGATACCTCCCTAGATGGGAAACATGAAACATGTTGTGAATTGATGTTAATTGTGATAATAAGTCCAAATGATAATCCATATTTAAAAGTCATTAAATGATATAAAAAGGTATAAGAAACCATGGTACCAAATTACCATTCTTACCCAATAGAAAATTTCCTAAGTGTGGCGAAACTTTGAGAAAGGACCAATCACTAGCTTCAAGCTTCAGAGGGTGATGATGATGCTCTGCATAGGATTTAGGAAGATTCTAAGCAGTTACTAACCTCTTATGGATTAGCTGCACTTTCTTCGTCATCTCTTGAATAAGGCTCAGTACAACTAAGGATAGTTCTCCCAAATCTACCTATCACAAGGGATATATACATGGATTCCCATATAACACTTCTAAGGGAACCATTTTAATAAAATCCTAATAACTATTGTTATAAAAAAATTTACTAGAGGCAAAGGTTGTTCCCCCAAGACACCAAAATCAACCATGAATTCTCAAATCATATCCTCAAGTATTTGAATAGATTTCTCAGCATTCCTATCCATCTTTGTATGATATTCCATGATTAATTTCAACTAGGAACCCATCACCTCATGAAAATAATTCCAAAACCTGGATGTAAACCATGGGTCCTTATCAGAAACAATTGAAGAGGGAACTATATAAATCTTTAAAACCTATTGGACATTCAATTTCCTTATTTGATCACCTTCATCATCTCCTTAATAGTAAGGAAATGATATAATTTCATAAGTTGATAAATTATCACCAAAATTTCATCTTTCCCTCAAAGAGTCTGTGGTAAAACAATGAAAAATTCCATATAAATCTCACCCCACTTCCATACCAAAATGATAAATGGTTGTGACAAAACATTTAGCCTCTAGTGATGTGACTTAATTATCTAACAAGTTATACACTGTGAAATGAATCCTAAAATCGACCACCTCATCCCTAACCATTAATTATTAAATCTTAGATCATGAAACATCTTGGTAGTTCTAGGGTATAAATACTAACAAGACTAGTGTACACTATCCATTAATTCCTACCTCAGATATATAGGAATTAACAACCAACCTTAAAATAAGAAATCATCAATATGAGACTTAGACCAATCATTTTATGTCTCCCAACCATTTTGGATGTTACTAAAATGCTAACAATATGTGACATACACATTTTCAAGATGAACCTTCCCATCAAATGATAATTCATCCTTCACTGAAGCTAAGAACATCTGATTTAAAACCTCTTCCACCCCCCGAGTTCATCTTAGTAAACAAAATCATTAGAGACCATTCCTCTACTGATACCTTCAAGTCTCGAGTTAGTTTTTCTTGCTCAATGAATTGGAGACCACATTTCCTTTTCTAAGAGTATAAGAAATATCAAAATCTAAAGTTTTAAGATACTCAATCCAGTAAATCTATCATAAATTCAGATTCCTTTGAGTAAAAATATACTCCATACCCTTATGATCAAAATATACCATAAACCGCTCACCAAAGATATAATGGCATCAAGTTTTGAGAGCATACATAACTGTTTCCAACTCAAGGTTATGGGAAGGGTAGTTCATCACATGATGGAATAATTGGCGATATGCATAGGCCACCACATACTTTACCTTCATTAAGACACACCACAATCCCATACATAAGGCATCATAGAAAACATCATAACTTGAACTTGGTTATAGAAGAATTAGAACTTGAGGAAAAATCATCCTCTTCTTTAGTTCCTTGAAAGACCCCATACATTTTTCATTCCACTCAAACTTAACACCCTTATAGGTTAAAGAAATCATCTGAGATGAAAGATTGGTCAAGTCCTAAAAAAATGGCCTATAATAAAAAACTAAGCCTAAAAAGATATGAATATAAAACACATTTATAGGCTGTTCCCATGACATTACTGGTAGAATCTTTTCAGGATCCACTAATATTCCCCTCTCATATATAAAATTCCTCAAAAAACATTATTTCTTGGATCTAAAAGTCACAATTAAATGTCAACCATACAAGTGATTTTATTTTAAGATTATAAAAATGAAATCCAAATGATCTGCCCAATCCTCCTTTGAATTAGATTACACCAAAATATCATCCACACAAATTAAAATGAGAGAGTCCAAGAACTGATAAAAGATCTGGCTCATCAACACCATAAATAATGAAATAGAATTAGTGAGACCGAATGAAACAACCAGAAACTAAAAATTCCCACAATAGATCCTAGATTATATCTTAGGTATATGTTCTTATAGAAATATCAGATGATGGTACCCCAACTATAGGTCAATTATAGAAAACCATCGAGCCCCTATGATATGAACAAAGAGATCATCAATTCTTGGTAAGGGGTATTTTTATTAACAGTAATCTAATTTAGCATTTGATAATCAATGAAATGTATAAGGCTTCAATATACCTTACTGGAATGGAGAATAGGCAAAACCTAGAGTGACATTCTAGTATGAATAAATACCTTAGCCTCAAGATCCACAAGATGGAACTTATTTTTCTTCAACTTAGTAGGTTCCATGTGATAAAGTGGAATAGAAATGGGAATCATACTAAGGAGTAGGTCAATAGAAATATTTACCTCTCTTTGTGGTGGTAACCTAGAAAAAAACTAAGAAATACCTCAGGGTACACACTCACCACTAAAAGAAGTGGGATTATAAAGTGAGAATAAATGACCTCAAGGAACATCTCCAACAACCGACATATGATCATTCTATCAAAAGGAACAATAGTCCCTTTCCTCCTTGATTTAGAATCTCACTCACCTTGAGAGATACAAGAGACCACATTGGGATATAGAAGCTAAAATTAATAATTATAACTATTTATCTAGGCCTTAATAATAATTATCCAATCCATTCCAATAATAAGGTCAAATATTTAAAGATCAAGAACCAAGACACCCCACACCATTTCAAATTTTGATATCATGACCTAACACATGGAACATTTAAAACCTTGTTCATACCTCTTTCCCAAAGAAATATAAATACCCAACATGAATTTCTTAAGTTATGAATGCAATAATAACACTTAAATTATCTTTAATGATATTCAAGAATGAGTCACACCTCTATAAAATAAATCTAGTACTATAGGGGATGAAATGAACACCATACCTCTAATAGTAGCAAATCCAACCTTAGATTCGTCTAGTTCATACTCTGTTATGTAAATATATCTGGTCTCAGATCCTCTCTAAGATTTCATTTCTATTAGAGTATTCCCCTTGGCATGATAATGCGATCCACCAAAGTTTAATCCATTAAAATAATCCCATGATCCATTATTAAGAGTGGATTATTCTCTTGTGCCTTGGCCCATTCTCCCATAAAAATGCATAAGGTGACCGATACCCCAAAATGATGACATGTCTTAGGAAATTCCATATAGTTAGACTTGGTATGACCATTAATTTTACATTGATAGTAAAAAACCTACTACTTCCCTAAATAAGTCCCTGAAATTGGTCCCTATGTAAACTGGTTACCTTTAAGTTACCTTTTTTGTCTAGAAGACACACCTTGGCTACCCCCTACAATAACTAAAGCTCCACCCGATCATGTTTTTATAGCTATGTTTGCCTCAACCATAGTAACTTTATCAACTACCCCAAAAATGTCAGAAGGCATAAGATAATCAACATCCACCAAATATCATCCCTCAGACTCATATTGAACCTATGATATTTAAGGTAATCATTAGTAACAATCTCAAGTTCTAGGTAAACCAACATGGAAAAGCAGTTGGTATACTCCATAACCCACTGATCCCATTACTTTAATGTAAAATATTCATGGGTATTTTCCATATGTAATATTTTAGTATAGAACTGATGGTTTAAGTTCTTATTTAAATAAGTACATGTAAGATCCTTGTGTAACTTTGATTTCATGATGGAGTCCCATAATTTCCTTTCCATTCCTTCAAGAATGTACATGGGGAAACCCACCTTAGAGTCCTATAATGTTTTAAAAAATGGAATATACTTTTAATACAAATGATACACTCTTCATATTCCAAAGGTCCTTTGTCACCATGAAATATGGGTGGATTCTTCTTGGTAAATTTTGATCCATGATCCACCATTTGTCCCTGATTTCCAACACCCACCTGACCTAGAGTTTGAATTGTGCAAACAACAACTTCTACTAAAGAATGGAATACTGGAGGATTCACCTATAGAACATATCTCATATATTTCTCTCTTAGATTCACAAGATATCTTCTAAGAGTAATTTTATAATAAATATAAAATAAAATATCTAGTTATATCAAGGTAAAATTCCTAAAAAAAGTACAACTTCAAGAATCATGAATTTAAACCTTTAAATGATAATAATTTATAGAAATGATAGATTATATTAATGGGAGAAATAAAATTAAATAGGAATATTTTATTTAAATAAACCCTAACTAAAGTTAATTTATATAACCTCAAACACCAAGTCACAAGTTTGGAAAAAATCCCTGACAACCTATAGTAACCCGAGTTCAGACACACAAGTGATCTATCCAATCACCCTCCCACAATTACTACCCAAATTCTGATGTTTCTAACTTCTACATACCATATACCTTGGAATAAACCTAGGAAGTTTCATTACACTTCTTTTTGGATAATAGATTTGATACCATTTTTTAATAACCCAACCTAGGTAGATATGACACCTCACCCGACATGGCCTACTATAAGGTGAAAAATCCAAAAATGAATAAACAATTCACATGAATAACTGAAAAGAGATAAATAATATAGTATAATAAAGAATAATATTACACATCAATAATATAGAAAATGATAATACAAAAGGCTAAACCTGAATGTAAAACAAGATAAGACAAAATCTAAGTCTTTATAAGACCATCTGTCTCATGCATCACAAAATACTATGAAGATGATGACATCCAAGTGAAGCTCAAAAACTACATGTTGCCATTACCTTTACAGAATTATTATAAAAATAGATCTAAAATTTCCCAAAGTAAAAATCATGGTGTGAGAATTAATCCTTGTAGGACATCGCCAAAGAATTTATACAAATTCTAACACCATGAAACTTTTAGTTCTAACTATACAACAAAACCAGTTTATGAGTCCATTAAAAAAGGGAAATTATTTTGTTAAACATACTTTGGTTTTTATAAAAAAAATTTATTGTTCACATAAATGAGGAATATTACAAGTACATATAATATAACATGAAATCATAAGAAAAACCATGCGTGGATATTCCATAAGATAAACAAGTGAGAAACCAAACATGAAATGTACCATCTTATATAAGACCAATCACAAATAGGATCTAGACAATGGGTATACATACTCAAACACATTAAGGAACACTAAGCCATTAATAACATGAATCATAAATGTTATAGAGTCCCACTATAATATATCAATATCAAAGAAATAACCCCTTGTGTTGTTACACTCACTTAGGTTTCATATGTATATTACCCAAAACAACCAAGGTTACCAATGTGACATATTTGAAAAAAACAATTTTAAAACCTTGATCATAATTTATAAATAATTTTCATAGTGAAGCATCACTTATCTAATGTTTGAAAATCCATTTTTGAGTTAAAATCACATTTGAGGAATTTCATCGAACAAAAAGTCTGCATAAATATGTTTTTAAAACAAAAAACCCTTTAAAAACATGAATCTCACAAAAAAATCAACTTTGATATAAAAAAATATAATTTAATAAATCAAACCAAATGAATTCACAAGAACATTAAATAATTCATGAGTTAGAACCTTTGTATAGAGACACCTACCTTGAGAACGAAGGGAAACAATTAACCTTTAAGAAAAAATATTAGAAATGAGTCGATGAAATCCTTAAAAGACTAGATCCATTGGAATCATTAACAATTATTTATCAAACTTATTAATATGGAAACCATAGCCCAATAAAATTCCAACAAGACAAGGGGAGATGATATCAAGAAAGGATATAATAATTAGTGAGAAAACTATATAAAAATATAATACAACTTGAAGATATACACCAATAATAAAATGATATCACTAAGTAAGAAAAGGGATAAGCCTCTAGATAAATGGGGGAAGTTTAGTTTGAGAATAATAGAGATTGGGAGGTGATTATATATAAAAACGATCAAGGTAAAAGATGAAAATTCCAACTTTTTAAAGGTTAGAATCAGGGAACACGATTAGGAAACATGGTTTAAAAAACCATGTGCTAACCATGTGTGGCCTCTATCCTATTAAAATTATAGGTGAATGACTACTTGGGTAGATTTTCATGGTTTGGGAAACCATGCTCAAACCACGTGACACCTCTGGAAAAACACCTAGAAAACCATATCGTTTACTTAGTGAAATGCACGGTTTGACTAACAATGCTCAAACTGTGCAAAATAACAATAGAGCCTCATAATGATATACCTCATGGTTACCACATTGTTAGTAATAATTGTTCACCTAAACAACACACATTACCTATTTACTCTAATAATCCAAGGTTTTAACCTCTGATTCCCTGAAACCTCTAGAATGAATCAAAGAACAAACCAAGATCAATATTAACCATACCTTTGACCTAGAGGGAATCACATTGATGGGTAACCTATTGAGAAGTTTCTTGGGGTGCATGAATGTGAGGAAAAACACATTGAATGTAGTATGTGTTGGGCTTAGGGGGAGTCATTAGTCTGATGAACCATTTGGGCATGTGGTTGGGCTCTAGGGAGGGGACAACTTGTGTTTGGGAGAAAACTAGGGTTCCCATGGGGCCTAATTGTTACACCCTTGACCAAGACCAAGAATATATTTAATAATTGATGATCAAGTAAAAAATACTTTATGATAAGTTCATGTTAGTAGATATCACCACTAGATCAATGTTAGCTAATCCACCCCATGAAAGTACTAACATTTCACACCTTACCCTTAAGGTGTATGTTGGTGTAACTAGAGGTTATGTATCTAAGACATAGTATTATAATGGTGAAATTTTCTTTTTATAATTGAAATAGCGGGTTTTTCATTCACATTCCCATTTTTATTTTATTTAATTAAATAAAAAATAATTTAAAATTAATATGATAAATAGTTTTTGGGATAAAAATAAAACAAAATTATTATTTTGGAAAATATATGATTATAATTAAAATATACTTTTATGATAAATTCAAGAATTTTAGATAACATATATTTTCATAAAATAGTCTTATAAAACACTATTTATTTAATATGAATTATAATATAATTTCTTAATGTCCAATGTAAATTTTATAAGGGTTAGGAAGTTGATTATGTAATAAAACTATTATTTTTAAATAAATAATTATATTTTTTTAAAATATAAAATGCACATATTTAAAAAAAATATTTTGATAAAATAAATATCATATTCAAAATTAGTGCATCAAAATTATCAAATGATGAATTTTTAATAATTTTCTGAGATAGTCAAGTTTTTGGGTAAGAATTAAATACATTGTGAATATACTCTAAGAATTTTGACATCATAATACCCAAAAAGTGATGTAATAAATTCTATAAATTATTTTCCCGACTAAAAATAGTTTTTTTATTTTAAATAATGAATTTTTAAGTGATAAAATTATTTTTACAAAGCTATAAAGAACCTTCTAAATCCTAAAGAATATTTTAAGATTTAAAAACTATTTTTTATAAACACGACTCACTTACACATCATGAATTATATTATTTTAAGGATTTGGTTTCTTAAACTAATAAAATATTAAAAACCACTCGGAAAATTAACATGGGATAAAACCATGGTAAGGCTAATGGTTTTTTATTTTTTAATAACTTGGAATCCAAATCCTATGTTTATAAATTAATAAAAAATTTCCCAATATTTTATTATAAATAAAAACCCATCATCTCATTCCTCTAAAATACCAATACTTTGAGAATGTAGTTCCTCTAAATTTATCTCTCTATATTCCCCAAGGTGTTTCTAATGCTCAAGAAATTTCCTCCCTATATTTAAGAAGAAATCTGTTAAGGTAAGGGGTTCTCTCCTGCCTCTTTTCAATTGAAGTGCTATCTTTGTTATAAGACCTTTTTTATAAGATCTCGTGTTTTGAATCGGGTTAAATTTTTGAATGTTTCTAATTTTAATTTTTAGTTTATCAATGGGTCATTATTTTTAAACTGAGCTCCGGAATTTTATCCCGAGTGTTGGATCACCTAAAGATGTTGTTTTTTGAACTTTGATAGAAGTTTTTGAGGTAAAGGGGAAGCCGCACGGACAGTGCACGATTTGTCTAACCGTGCGGCCAAACCATTCGTAGTTGGTCTTGGATGTAGTAGCTTCCACATGGTCAGCGCACTATTTTTCTAACCGTGTGGCCAAACCATGTGAGAAGGGTGGCTGAGGCAGTAGCTAATGCACGGTTAGTGCACGGTTTGTCAAACCGTGAGAACTAACCGTGCGAGCACTTAAATGAGATCCTTAAATTGTGGATCTCACTCATTTTTTCCTTTAGATGGCTCGTTTAAGCTTTTAAGTGGCCAAAACTCGAGATTACTCTTCCTTGAAGGTTGGAAATCCTCTCCCAAGCGTTTTGGAGGTGATCCAAAGGCTTCTCTTAGCGAATTGAAGACGAATTCTTGAGGTAAGTATATGTTCTTCTTCATTATTATTCGGTTTCTTAGATCTACTTATATATACATCTCCTCTTCTATCGGTTTCTTAGATCTACGCCCGTTATGGGTAAATCTAAGTGTGTGGATGCCAAGTATGATAAGTTTTGGTCTTGGTCTTGCTAGGAGAATTGATCTAAGGCGGGTTCTTGAAGAATCAACCCATTTCTCTTGAGGGTTATTAGTTCATTGTGGTTTCCATAAAAACCTGAGGTAGGGTCTCGAATATTTTACACTTTATTCAAGAATTATAGATTCATTAAATAAATTGATAATGTGAGTGTCCTTGATTATGATTTTCCGATGCATGACAATTTTAATATTATTAAGTAATGCCACTCACATGATATAGATGTGGACTTGAACATGTGTTGATTTTAAGCATGGGTTGATATTTTTAGTTAAAGTGATATGATTGAACAATTTAACAATTTGAATGGGAGAATGAGTAATAGGGAAATTAATTGTAGAATTAATTATCAAGTCATGATTTGGGATAAGATTATGTCTTTTACAGATTATTGGGAATATCGAATATTGGACACATTCGGAAGATAATTGGAAGCTGGTAATAATTAATGGAGGAATTAATTATTACATGTTAAATGGTAAATGGTTAACTAATTGATGATTGGTTAAATAGATGATATTTAATTAATTAATTGTTGAATTAATTAATTTTCATGCATTAAATTAATACTATGAATTCATTGTTTGTTACGATTGTTAGCTAGGAGTAATTTTGATGCATATTAGTTTTCCATGCCTTAAGTTGTCTTGGATGGAGTTGTTTGAAAATATGATATGTTTTGTGAGATGGTTTCTAAATACCTTGGCTTTGTTTATCATGTTTTGTGATGATTATGGGGTGCGTGTAGATTGTTAAAGTTCTAGATGAATCACTTTTTGAGTGGACGGGTTCAGACTTGTTAAGGAATTTGGTTAATTAAGTGTTGACTTATCTGAATAGATATTTGTTTTGTTAATTAATTTCTGAATTAATTAACGGGTTGGTTTTATGGTGTTAGACATGGTATTCTATACCAATGATAAATGTGTATGTGTGATTGATGAATGGGTTGTGAGATAGGTACTGATGCTCCAAATACTCAAAAGGTGTTAGAAATGGAATTCTACACTAATGATAGATGTATGTGTATGATTGATAAATGGGTTGTGAGACAGGGACTGATGCTCCAAATACTCATGGTGTGCTAGACATGGTTTTCTACACCCAGCTTGCAAGAAAATATTCTTTTATGGGTCAGGGACTGATGCTCCAAATACCCATGGGTTGTGAGACATGGAATGATGCTCTGAATACTCACGAGAGTGCTAGACATGATGTTCTACACCCATTTAATTAACATTAGACTATGGGTCCAATTGTTCATGTATGAAATGAATTAATGGTTAATGAAGGCTGTTGTGACATGATGATTTGTGAATTGATTATTAGAAGGGGTTTAGACTTATTAATGAATTGGGAGAACCACTGTTAGTGGATGGACCCAGGAATGAATCTCTATTTTAGTGGATGGACTTAGACATAATATACGAATGATTAAATTGAATAACTTATGACGTGTTATCCTAGCCAATGAAAAATCTTGGATTTAGTCTTTACTTTGATTACTTAGATGGTCTTTAGAGACATCTGTGGTGAGTGACTTATATGGGGGATGTCGGGCGTAGGCTTAATCTCAAGACTTTCACAATAAGATTTGAGTAATTGATAAATAAAAAATGATTATGTAATGATTTTCGAGTATGCATGACAAATTAATAGTTCAGGTTCAGACACCAGCTGAGGTCCGAAGTAGGTACTTGAGTATATCATTACTTTGTACTGTTTACTTTATTTTATGCATGTCTTCACGTGTTTTAAATTATTTATTAAATGTCTAGATTTGGGGTAGACACTGGTGGTCCTGGCCTACTGAGATTTATATCTCACACCCTACTTGGGCCGCCATTGTACCGGGTACCCGAGTAGATTCTATTTGGTTGCAAGACTATGCTGTTTGCATTTACTTGGGATATAGGAGTAGAGGACCGAGCGGATGCTCGGGGTGCTCGGGGAGATCGCCCTTGGGGATTTGATTCATTATTTATTTATTTCTGTATTGGAATATAAAGCATGATGTTTTGTTCAATATTTTATACTTTTGTATCATTAGCATGTCATGCATGCATCTGCTGTATAATTTGGCGTTGGCCACTTTTATAAAATGAGTATTATTTGTCTTTCGCTGTTTGTAATTTATGAGTTACTTCTTCCGCTATTGTTTGTTATCTACACTAATATACCACTGTGAAACTATGATAAGAGGGTATAGTCTCCCCACTGACTATACTTAGACCCTCACTTCTAGTCGGTAGCCTCTGGCGTACGAGGCGATGCACTTGAGGTCATGTGGCGACCGGTCCGGACACCGGTTTAGTGGTGAGTCAAGTCGGGACGTTACAAAGTGGTATAAGAGGTTTAGGTTTCTTTTTTTTCCTTTGTCTTACTGTATTGGGGTTGGTAGATAGGATACTATGAATGTGTCTATGCTTGGGTTAATAGCCGTTCTTGGGACTGATAACCTCATGTATGGGAAATGACCAAGTGGACAGGGATGGGAATTGATATTCTTGCTATTGAGGTTACTGTTGATATGATTTCCCCTTGAGTGATTGGAGTACTTTATGTTGTTTATTGATTTTGATAATTTTGAAAAGAATAATTTTCTTGGCCTGATATGGAAAGGATTTTTCATACACGCATTATCTCAGGCACTTAGAGATTCACATGTCATGCATATAACATTCCATGTAGTTGCATTAGTAGGATGCCTACTAATTTGGATTTTGTTCCTTGGGTTCAATTCCATGTTTGATCTGCTTTAGAATGCCTCTCTAGATAGCATGTTTCGGTGATATATTTAACATGCTCAAGTGATTATATGCCATTCTACCTCATTTATTAGCATGTTTTGTTGTTGTGACATGCTTCCGTGTTATAGCATGTTGTTGTGTTACTGCTTATGCTAACATTTTAGAGAAGTTTTTGTTATGTGAAAGGGGTGATAAAGAAAAAATGTTAAATAAATGTTGATTGTGTTAAATGGGAGCCAAAATCTAGCGATAAGATGTATGGGCGCCTTATCGATTGTTAGGTGGTCACCCATATAATTTGGACCATTAGGTTGATCATGTTAATTTCTGAATTGACATTGGTATTGATTAATGAGAGCCAATTTTTAATCTATGGAGTGTATGGGTGCTTCATGAATTGGGAAATGATGACTCATTTTAAATGTGATGTCTTTATGCCTTGTGAAATGATTTTAAATGTGAAAGATGTTTAATTTTGATCAGAAATCAAATGGCTAGTTTCTAAACTGCAAATGGTCCCAAGTAGGTCAGTTGGGGAGTGTTTTTATGAGATAACCCGTTTGGGTGTTTAAAATTTTAATACCTATGGGTTTTCTATTGGGTTGCTTTTTAGATAACCCGGGTTGGTTAAAATGGGATCCTCGTAGGTCAACTTATCTTCTTAAAAGGAATTTATTTTGATAAGTTTCCTGAAAATGACGAGATGTCAACTAATGTAAATGTTTTAAAAAGGGAGTTTTATGGAACTTTCCTATTTTTCCTTGGGGAATTTTGAAAATGGTATTTGATGTTTTGATTAAATAATTTGACGATTAATGATTAAAAGTGATTAAATATAAGAGGCATGGAAATGGAACCTTTTGTGGTGTCCACTGTTTAAAACCCTCATGTAAAGGGTAGTTCAGACTTCTCTTGAGTTTCCTTGGAATGGAAGTATGAGTACTTTTTGTAGGCGTTCTTCTCCTTAGCAATGGCCTTATGTTCGGCTTTTGAGCCTAGTGACTTTTTTGAAGTGACCCGATTTAGGGTTGTCATTGTTTTCTTCGTAAGGGGATAAACTGCGGTCAGTAGCTCCCTCAGAACTTAATGCCTTTCTAGAGCTATGACTTTTCTCACTATTTTGGAGTTGTTGGGTGCCGTTGTCCCAGGTAGGACTTCCATTTTCTTGTGACACCCTTGTTTGAACGAGTGGTGATGTGTTTCTTGACCTTGTTGTGGGCTTGAGCATCAAGTAATGCTCTTTGTCAGTTGGTTAGACGTTCCTCGGGCATGGTCGACTACGTTTTTGGTAATTTGACCCTTTCTTCTTAGTAATGGATGACTGGTTATGGCATCGTCCATGAAAATGGTTGTACGAGGCAAAATGACTCCGTAATAAGTCTTTTTGTACTGTTGAGTACGGTCTTGGGTCAACTCCATATAGAGTGACTTGAGCGTTAAAGAATTAGTTTCTTTTCAATACATGGAATGGTTTTCGAAAGACCCGGGTGTTTTGACACACTGATCTTGTTGTTAATATAGTGCACTGGTGAGCGGATGATCTTTTCTTGAGACATCATATGAAATCTTAAGGTGGGTATTTCCACTTTTTTCACGACGAATGTGTTGTAAGGTGATGCTGAGATTTTATAATAGAGTTGTCTGGTAATGGTTTGACTGATCTTATTCATGACCTCGGTTTTCCCTTAGTGCGCTCTTCTGGACACACCGAGCATATCCCCTATCTTGAACTCATCATGGAGACACTAATATAGCATCGGTCTTGTGCCACGCTACTATTTAAATGTTGTTGGGTGTTAGGACCAATAGGGGCCTATATACCCTGAGAGGGGGGGGGGTGAATCAGGGTATGGATATTCTTTTTCAAAGTTCTTCCTGCCCCACTAGATCTTGACCTCTTTATTACAAGGGTCACTTCGTTTGCACTTGTGTGTTTATTATGATCACTTATTTTCTTCTTTATCTGATGATGATGCTTTAAATGCAACGCAGGAAAGTAAGTAGGCAGACACAAAGATTTTTACTTGGTTCACCCTCACTAGGCTACGTCCATGGAGCATACGCCGACAAGTTTCCGGTCATACCCAATTCCACTATTCTTCACTAGATGTGGATACAATGGTTTGGGATAGATCACTTCTATACCCAGGATCACTGCCTTTGCAAAGTTTAGGGTCAGCTCACTACTTTCCCAAGGGTCACTCCCTGTTTCTCTCTCTCTGGATCACTGCCGGTGGAGAGGATCACCTTCTTCCTCTTACTTTGCTCACTGCTCCGAAAAGGATCCACTCACAGTTTATAGACCTGTAGGTCTCTTCACTTACATGAATAAATGTATCTTCCTCTATATGTAGATGCTCTGTTGAATCCCAACTTTCACCCGTAGATGAATTTCACTTTGCACCGAAGGTATCAGGCAATCTTCCAGCATCCACGCGGCCGCAAAATAAGGTCGGGGAATCAACCTTACTTGGCGCACAAGTCTACCTTGGCGTGAAAGTATCATCATGAAAGTCACAACTGGTGCGCAAGTCCTCCTCAGACACTTGTGCGACACAAGCTTCTCCAACTCCAAACTTGCGTGACTCACTTCCCTTTACGCCCAAACCAACATTAGCGCGCAACTACCAACAATCACCCTTCTTCAAATCTGGCGTGCAAGTCCTACTTGCGCGACCACCACACCTACGTGACAAGAGCTCTGATTTCTCAAAGTGTTGAACTCCGGTGAAGAATGAGGTGGGGTGGTCCAGTATTTATAGGCAAATTGACCACCCTGCGCGACAGCACGCAAGTCAACACTCGATGCGCAAGTCTCAGCACGCAGGCCTCTTCCCCTGCAAGTCACTTGTGCGACCCACTTCCAAACTTGCACGAAACTCTTTCCTTTGCCATATTTTGATCTTATGATCTTGGAAAACCATAGGCACGCAAGTTCTCAGGCTTCCAAGGCATCGACGCGAAGTATCTTTCTCGGCGCGCAAGTCACCTATGCGACCTCACCAAAACTTGTGCGAACGTTATCCCTTTGCCATATTTTGATGATCTGATCTTGATAAACATATGGCATGAAAGTTTCCAAGCCTTCATGTACACGACACGCAAGTACCTTTTCCAAAAACAACTTTTCTTTATTTTTCGATTTCCAGGCCCAAAAATTTGGCAAACACTGGAAAACGACGCCACCTTGTATCTGTTCTTTTTGTACCGCCTCCAGATCATCCATCTCTTTGTCGACATTCTTAAATCAAACATGGATCATTAATCACAGCTCTTGAACTCGACATTCCATCATAAAATCCCCTTTGTCAACAAATTTTCATGTCATGGTTTGCATTGTCAACAATCACAACACAGATGATCACTTTGTCAACAAACACAATCACCTCAAAAATACTTCAATGATGCCTTGAGGGATTTTTTCCCAACATTGGGCTTGATGAATAGTTGTTATCTGGGAAGTATGCGGGATGAGTGGTTTCTTTGGGCTACTTATTTTTTCGTGTTTGGGCATGGTTGTTTTTAAAATAGCCTTGCGATGGCTTGACTTGGAAAATTTACTAGATGTTGGGTAAGGACTTCATTATACTTGCGGATGGTTTTGGAATAGTTTTAAAGGCACGTCATCAGATAAAGGGTGAATGTGGCTTTTGGTTCCGTGACGTCTTTCAAGGGAAGCATGTGAAACCTGTTCTGTTGTTTGATCGAGGTTCAACCATTTACGTTGACAAGGTCCTTCTAATGACCTAAGATAGAAGATATGTTTCGATGTATAAGCTTTGGAGTAATCTTTAGATCTAGTTAAAATGGATTATCCATCAGGTTTGATAAGGGTTAAAGGTGTGTTTGGCATTGGGAATGCAACACATCACTTCTAAGGAGATTAAATGACCTCGGTAGGTCGGTTGTTTTAGTAGTGGTTCCCGGTGGCTTCTTGGGGACGAGAAGTTTTTAAGGTGCGTATAATGTAAGATCCCGTGTTTTGAACCGGGTTAAATTTTCGAATGTTTTTGATTTTATTTTTCGGTTTATCAACGTGTCGTTCTTTTTAAATCGAGCTCCATAATTTTATTCATAGTGTTGGATCTCCTAAATATTTCATTTTTCAAACTTTTATAGAAGTTTTGAGGTAAAGGGGAAGTCGCACGGGCGGCGCACAGTTTGTCTAAAAGTGCGGCCAAACCGTGCATAGTTGGTCTTGGAGGCAGTATCTTCCGCATAGGTGGCGCACGGTTTGTCTAACCGTGTGGCCAAACTATGCGAGAAGGGTGGATGAGGTAGTAGCTAATGCACAGTTAGTGCACGGTTTGTCAAACCATGCGAACTAACCATGTATGAACTTAAATGAAATCCTTAAATTGTGGTTCTCGCTCTTTTTTGCCTTTAGATGGCTCTTTTAAGCTCCTAAGAATCCATAACTCGGGATTACTCTTCCTTGAAGGTTGGAAATCCTCTCCCAAGCATTTTGGAGGCGATCCGAAGGCTTCTCTTGGCGAATCGAAGCAGAATTCTTGAGGTAGGTATATGTTCTTCTTTGTTCTTGTTCGGTTTCTTAGATCAACTTAGATATACATATTCTCTTGTATTGGTTTCTTAGATCTACACCTGTTATGGGTAAATATAAGTGTGTGGATTCCAAGTATTATGAGTTTTGGTCTTGGTCTTTCTAGGAGAAGTGATCTATGGCGGGTTCTTGAAGAATCAACCTGTTACTCTTGAGGGTTCTTCGTTCGCTATCGTTTCCGTCAAAAGCCCAGGTAGGGTCCCAAATCTTTAACACTTTATTCAAGAATTATAGATTCTTTAAATAAATTGATAATGTGAGTGTCCTTGATTATTATTTGTCGATGCATGACACTTTTAATGTTATTAACTAATTCCACTCACATGAGATAAATGAGGACTTGAACATGTGTTGATTTTAAGCATGAGTTTCTATTTTTAGTTAAAGTGATATGATTGAATAATTGAATGATTTGAATAGGAGAATGAGTAATAGGATAATTAATTGTATAATTAATTATCATTTCCTGATTTGAGATAAGATTGTGTATTTTACAGATTATTGGGAATATCGAATATTTGACATGTTTGGAAGATAATTGGAAACTTGTAATAATTAATGGTGGAATTAATTATTACATGTTAAATGTTAAATGGTTAACTAATTGATGATTGGTTAAATAGATGAGATTTAATTAATTAATTTTTTAATTAATTAATTTTCATGCATTAAATTAAGATTATGAGTTGATTGTTTGTTACAATTGTTATCCAGGAGTACTTTTGATGCGTATTAGTTTTCCATTCCATAAGTTGTCTTGGATGGAGTTGTTTGAAAATATTATATGTTGTGTGAGATTTTTTCTAAATAACTTGGATTTGTTCAGCATGTTTTTTGATGATTATGGGGTGCTTGTAGATTGTTAAAGTTTTGGACGAATCCCTGTTTGAGTGGACGAGTTCATACTTGTTAAGGAATTTGGTTAATTAAGTGCTGACTTATCTGAATAGAGATTTGTTTTGTTAATTAATTGTTGAATTAATTAATGGGTTGTTTTTATGGTTTTAGACCTGGTATTATACACCAATGATAAATGTGTATGTGTTATTGATGAAAGGGTTGTGAGACAGGGACTGATGCTCCAAATACTCACAAGGTGTTATAAATGGCATTTTACACCAATGATAGATGTATGTGTATGACTGATAAATGGGTTGTGAGATAGGGATTGATGCTCCAAATACTCACGGGGTGATAGACATGGCGTTCTACACCCAGATTGCAAGAAAATATTCTTTTATGGGTTAGGGACTGATGCTCCAAATACCCATGGGTTGTGAGACATGGACTGATGCTCCAAATACTCATGAGGGTGCTAGACATGATGTTCTACACCCATTTAATTAACATTATACTGTGGGACCAATTGTTTGTTTATGAAATGAGTTAATGGTTAATGAAGGCTGTTGTGACATGATGATTTGTGAATTGATTATGAGAAAGGGTTTAGACTTATTAATGAATTGGGTGAACCACTGTTAGTGGACGGACCCAGGAACAAATATCTATTTTAGTGGATGGACTTAGACATAATATATGAAAGATTAAATTTAATAACTTATGACGCGTTACCCAAGACAAAGCACAAGATTGGATTCAATCTTTACTTTGATTACTTAGATGGTCTTTAGAGACATCTGTGGTGAGTGACTTATACGGGGGATTTCAGGCGTAGGTTGAATCTGAATACTTTCATAATAAGAATTGAGTATTTGATAAATGAAAAATGATTATGTAATTATTGTTGAGTATGCATGACAAATGAATAGTTCAGGTTCAGACACCAGCTGAGGGATGAAGCAGGTACTTGAGTATATCGTTACTTTGTACTGCTTACTTTATTTTATGCATACCTTCACATGTTTTAAATTATTTATTAAATTTCTAGATTTGGGGTAGAAACCAGTGGTCCTGGCCTACTGAGATTTATATCTCACACCGTACTCAGGCCTCCATTGCACTGGGTACCCCAGTAGATTCTATTTGGTTGCAGGACTATGCTGTTTGCATTTACTTGGGAGATAGGAGTAGAGGACCGAGCGGATGCTCGGGATGCTCGAGGAGATCTCCATTGGGGCTTTAAGTCATTATTTATTTATTTCTGTATTGGAATATAAATCATGATGTTTTTTCACCATTTTATACTTTTGTATCATTAGCATGTCATGCATGCATCTGCTGTATAATTTGGCGTTGGCCAATTTTATAAAATGAGTATTATTTGTCTTCTGCTATTTGTCATTTATGATTTACTGCTTCTGCTATTGTTTTTTATCTACACTGATATACCACTATTCAACTCTGATAAGAGGGTATAGTCTCTCCACTGACTATCATTAGACCCTCGCTGCTAGTCGACATCCCCTGGCGTAAGGGGAGATGCGCTTGAGCTCATGTGGCGACCAGTCCGACCACTGGTTTAGTGGTGAGTCGGGTCGGGACGTTACATTTTTATTTACAAATATTTTTGTTTCCATATGTTCATATTCATCCCCTACTATCCAAATAATGGGATACTACCTTCCTCTCCTATTAATCCCTTCAATGAAATTTTATGTACACCCATTATGCTACCAAAATGATCCCATGATTTTCCATGCCATATTTTTATGAATACCCAACACTATTTTCATTCAATATAAGTCATCTAGGTATAAATATTTATTATTTATTGGGTAAATCCATATATAAAACCCAAATTCCTTTACATTGGGTCTAATATAAAAAAAATTACTTGTCTATAATCACGTATAGATTCAATGAATTTTACATGAAACCCGTTCATTATTTCCCACGAGTTATTAATGAAATGAATTCTTATGATAACTAACCTACGTGAAGCACATGAATTTATACATATAAAGAATGAATCTTGATATCAATCCAATTAATTAGGTAAATAATTAATCACTAGAGATAAAATGTTTATGATACCTTTGTGAATAAACTTGGTAATATGTTTTACGATACCTCAATGACCGACATTGGTGAAACTTTATAAATGTATCACTTTTATGTTATAGATACATTTCAATGTTATAAATCATGCTATTATAACCATTATATTATATTATGCCTCATGTATTTATTATTATGTTCTATTGATGTTCCTTATGATTAATCCATGATAATCACTCACATTCTATTTCTTTTTCTATCCTTTATAGGGCTTTACACTCACCCTTTTCTATTAATCTATGTCCCTAAGAAATCACTTACAGTGAGGTAAATATGAGGGAATAATAAAGGATACTTTTAATATTATTAAATAAAGTTTAAATTTAAGTTTTATTTATGTACTTAATGTATTATGTTCCAAGATTCCAAGACACTAAATCTATAGAAGTAATTAATGTAATATTTTTTATATAATTATGTTAAAAATCATGTATGAAAATAGAGGTTTTACATTGATATAGATGATATTTTCAATGAATATATCCCCACAAATATATCCTTTTTATGAAATTACATAATTTTTTGAATTTTGATTAGTTTTGAGCTAAATTATGAAAACTCCCTAATTTGGGAATTTTAACAGTTTTTTAACACTTTGGTATTTTGGGAATAACTTTTTCAATATGGATCCAATTGTAAAAAATCTTATTTTAGGATCCATTGGTTTATGGTATGAATTTATTATAATTGGACTAAGTGCTGAATCAACCACATGGAGGCCCAAAAAAATCAATCATGTTGGAAAATATTTCTAAGATAGAATTGACACACCTTCAGTAAATGAAGAATATATCTGTCTAGATGTGTCCAAATAAAGTTATTATAGATGGAAACTAAATAGTAATCTATGAATAATATTCAAATTAAATATACATTTTAAATTTTCTCAATAATATGTTTAATGGGTGCATGAAAGTGGAGGAATATGAATATACACTTCATTAAAAAAGTGTTTTGAGTAATTTGGGTACAATGTTTTTACAACTTGTCTAGAGACTCTAAAATTTAGTGGGGGAAATATTAAATTCATTTTAATAAATCTCTATAAGTACATATATTTATACTCTTCTGGTAAGGGGTCCAAAACTAAGTTAACCTTCAAATTATAAAAACTATACATCACCATTACTATACCTTTTTCCTATACTTCTAAGTCTCTAATTCTATTTCATAGGATAGTGAGAGAGAGGGAGTGAGATGTGATGGAGGAGATTGTATGGAGAATTTATATTTTCATGAAGTAATAAATCCATGAAGGGATAAACCCCATGTAGCCTTGGATGGTGGAATCTGGAAGATACTATTCCCTTTTGAGTTTGTGCTTTTCATTGTTATCTTTTGTATTTATATGGAAACTATTTTTCATGAATTAAGAGGGTAATTTTATTTATAAAATCCAGTTTATTCTAAATAATTATATATTTCTATTCAATATATGAATTTAAAGGGGTTACTCTCATTATTTAAATTTCTTTGGTGAAGTATTTCCTTTGATCATAGTGAGTTTAATCTTTTTTGATTACTCAGAGGTTATTGGGTAATCAGATCATGTTCGTAATGGGATAGATACCCATATTTTAGGTATCAATATGATGTATAGGTGTATTATTTTAGGTCTTTATGAATACATTGAGAAATAAAGTTTCTAAATTTATTTGTAAACAATGATAAAGGGAGTTATAAAGGCTAAAACTTGTCAACTACTGCTATGTCCCATCTATATTTTTCTATCAGTCATTCTTCTAACATCATATCTCTAAAATTAATTTTTAATTTAAATCTAATTTAGTTTAATTTTAATTTATTTAACTCATTTTAAATCCACACTTATAGTTTTAATATAACAAAAAAAATTAACAAAGTGAAAGTGTGTGCTTAGTCAGCAACCTACTCCTGATAAAACCTTGTGGTAACCACTATTATATATTTTAAAGGGGAAATTATTGAATGAGGTAACACAACTAAATCCTAATCACATAAATTTGGTTCCATTTCCATATAGTTTTCCTATTTTTTTTAATTTCTAGGATTTTAACCACTAAATTAGAGTCTTAAAGAAGAAAAAAAGGATTTTCAAAGTGATTACTCCTCTTCCAATCATGATTATCAAAAATTTTAAAAGTCTAGTCATGAATAATTTATAAAACTTCAATTCCAAAAAAATGGTTTCATGCTCCAACAAAATTATTTGGTTATTCAATAAAAATTTGTTATGATTAAAGAAGTAAGAAAACAAATTGAAATTCTTGGCACTTCTTTAAAATAATTGAATGAATTAGAAGATCAAAAAAAAGATCAAGAAAATAAAAATTTTATCCTACATACTTTTGATTTTGAAGAACCTATTTTGGATGATTTGAGTGATGTATCAGACCTTTATTTTTCAATTTTATATTCAAAGGTGAACACTAACCTTAACTTTCCTATTGATTTGAATGTTGGAGATCAAAAAATTTAGAAAGTTATTGGGATAAATTTGTTGAAAATTAAATTTCATGTGAAACCCAAATTTTTTAAATTTAATATTTAGATCCATTGTATAAAAATTTTTCCAATGAGGGAGAAACATTTGAGCTGTTAGTTTTTGAAGAATATTTGAAGAACCTAATCTACTTCCCAATTTCATTACAATTGTCATCCACTCCAATAAAATGATGGAATATGAGAATTCATAGGGATAAGTGTCATGTTTTGTTCCATTTTTTCCATATTATTTTGATAATAAATTTATAACTATTTCTCCATGTGCAGATTTAGTGCTCATTTCTTTTGAGTGGTCTAAATTTTCAAATAAAGAGGACGTGAAGGATGAAATTAAAGAAAGAATGTTTTTATAAGTTGAAAAATACATTAGTACACATGATGATAATGGTAATGAGATAATTTTAATATAATAAATCATTTTTAAGATGAAATTGAAGAGGAACCACATCCTAGAATTAAAATTCAATTATTAGTGGAGGTCATTTATGAGGATAAATTTTTGGTAAGTTTCTTTTACATTTTTTCCCTCTTCTAATACATCATTGGAAAAAAAATTCATGGAAGGGAACTTGAATAAATATGATTTTTAGAGATTATAAATGTTGTTTGAGTTAAAAAATATCAGATAAATTTTAATTTGGTGGTTTTTGAGAAAGAAACTACACCCAACTTTAGATTGCGGATGAACAGCTGGAGTTAGATGACTTGGGGAATTGAAATACTAGCACTCGGATGGGGGTTCAAACCAAGGATATTTTCCCATATCTTTCATTTAATTTTTTTATTTCATTTCATTCAATAAAATTTAGATTCTTTATTTATAGTTTACTATTTATCTTATAGGTTTCTAAGTTGTATCTTTTAGGAAGCTATCTCAAGAATGTTGTGCATAATAAAGAACAGGTTGTGTCTTTACATCCCACTTGTTTTTGTCATACATTATCCTTTTGATTATCACTTCTTATATAAAATACTACAAAATAATGACACTGTACAATATAAGTGTGGGTGAGGAATATGCTGGTTATATTATGATATTGTGTGTGTTTTAAAATTTCTATTTTAAATAATTATTTTAAATTTTGTGTTTTTTCTTTTAAATTTTCTATTTTTGAAACTTTCAATCTTCAAATAAATTTAATATGTGAATTTAAAACTTTTTTCAATGAAAATAACCAACTTTATTCATGTAACTAAACTTAAATTATTACTAAATTATGATTTGTTCCAAATTCAAAATTTTTGAAATTCATAAAAAGACCATTTAATTATAAATTCTATACCATTAATGCTGTACAAAGTTGAAAATCACTTGACCGTGAGGAATTTTAATCATTTTTTCATCTTTCTTAAAATAATTCCCCCTATTGAGTGAACCAAATAATGATTTTTAACTATAAAATACAATTTTCTTTCAAAACCTATGAGATTTAAGGAACTTGTGTTCAAAATGATTGAGGAAATTCATTTGTGATTGAAATCCCCTTTATAAAAAATTGAACTCTTTTTTTCATCCTACATTTTAAATTTGACCCCTGTGGGCCCTTAGTATCCGTGAAATTTCTATTATATGTCCACATTACAAGATATATTCCCTATCCAGCCCTCTCTTTAAGTACATTTCATGATTTTAGTAAAGGTTAAGTGTGGGGGAGTTTCTTTGTGACTTACTACATTATTTTGTGCTACTTTGGGTGGAGAAAAATTAATGGATGGATATAAAATTATTGATATAAAAAGTTATTCCTTTCAAGATATTTCAAGGAAAAGGAAGTTATGGCATTATGGAGCTTCTAAAGAAAAAATAACAAAAAGATGTGATTTTATAGAGCTTAAAATATAATTATGAAATTTTGGAATGAAATTATTGTTCTAATGCCATTTAATTATAGATTTTGATGGATTTCCATGAAATAAAATTTGAAGTTATTTTGAAGTTGATTTTATGCCAAGAAAAAATAGGATAATACCATCCTTTATAGGAAACTATAATCATGCAAGCCTACTTTAACAATGAGCCAACCCTTCTCCTTCCACATTAGAATTTTTGACATTTGAAACCACCAACATTAAAACCTCAGAAAACCCTTTATAGTTAATCATGATGGATATTTTTTAAACTTAATTGTATGTATATTTATAAAATTTTCAAGCTTATAGTGACCCTATCATTTATTGGGATCAGAAAAACTTTTATTGAAAGTAAAATCTTGTATTGAGAGGATAATAAGTGAGGAAAGCATTCTCATGTATAGAAGAATTAATGAAATGGGAATGGAATGAATGAAAATAATTTAGAAATTACAATTTAATTTATTTTAGAGGAATGAAAAGTTGGTTTTCTTGATTTTTGGGATTTTTTAATTTCATTGGCATGAGTTTTGAATTTTCATTGGAAATTTATTTTGAGTGCTCACTTGTCCAGGATTCCAAGTAATAAGTGTGGGAAAATTTATAGAGCTAATATTTTCAATAATTTTTATATTTATTTTAATGATAATATCCACTAAAATATTTCCTTTTATGTGAAATTGGATAATTTTTGTAAGTTTGATGAGTTTTGAGCAAAATTATAAAAATGACCTAATTTTGTAATTTTAACTATTTTTTATCACTTTGGTATTTTGGTCATAACTTTTTAAATATTGATCCAATTGTTGAAATTGTTATTTTTTAGGATATCATGGCTTGTGGTTTCATGTCACGACCCGTTCCTCCAAGGCCCATGCTGTGACTACCCCAAGCCCGCCTTCCATAGGCCAGAAGCTCGCGACTAGCACCGAAAGTCGTATTCCCTAAAACTGGAAAGACATTGCCTTTATAACCTGTAAACACACACAACCAAGAACACAACAAGATATGAAAAAAAAGTAAAATGTATAAAAAAGTGATTACAGTAAGTAAAAGGGGCCAGAATACAAGCCCAACTGGAAAGTACAAGAACTGAAAGTACAAGTAAACTGGAACAACTCCTGTGAACACCCACCAAGGATCTTACCTGAAGGGTAGGTACATCTCTCGATCGGTCATCTCTATGGTACGCCTCGTCTAAGGTATACCTATGAGGTACCTCTAGTCCTAGTACTCACGTCCTTAGTCAGCGCTGTCCATCGTCTGCACCAAACACAACGAGGTGTGGGCATAGCCCGTGTAGGGGTGAGTATAACGAGACTCAATAGGGACCCTGAGACACTCAAGGTCTCACAAAATCCACGAAGGGTAATCCAAAAAGCATGAAATCAACTTACAACCCAACTTAGGTATATGCCCATACATATACCAAAGTTATCATGAATACCTATCTCAATCATGAGGAAAACACAAAGTCCAACTCCAAATCCCCATGCTCAACTGTTCCACAAAGGAAGAAATACCCCAAAGGCAAGTACCACACAGGTACGCCACATAGAAGAATACCACCAAGGTATTACCATGAAGGAAAGTACCACACAGGTATATACTCATCTCACACAAGGTATAACTTAAGTACATAAGTAGAGATGATTAGATGCAACTACTTAATCATCTTACTCTGTTAAGAGGAAGACCCACAGAGGATCACTCGGTGCTGACCCCCAGAGGATCGCTAGGTGCTTACCCACACAGGATCGCTAAGTGCAGATCCATATAGGATCACAAGGTGCTAACCCACACAGGATATTTAGGTGCTGACCCACAGAGGAACGCTAAGTGCTGACCCACATAGTATCACAAGGTGCTGACTCACACAGGATCGCTCTTCATTCTTCACGTCACAACCAGCTACAGGGTTCCCGTGATAAGCTCGCTCATCTCCGAGAGGGTCCGCTCTACAAGACATTGGTCAAAACTCCAACTACCATGAAGTCCCATGAAGATGTATCCCAAAGGACCACCACGTCATATGGGTCTCAATGCAACAGACGGTGCATCAATCAGACGTCCAGTCTGTAAGTTATTTGCCTTTTAGTACCGAGGGCCCGGTTGGATTCATGCTCGATCCAACCCGACCATTTACCAACTTTATCCAAATATCTATTGTAGTATACAAAATGGACCATCTCTCTCCAAGATTTTCGGTGCCACATACGGTTTTTCAAACAGACGCCCGATGCCAAAGATATAGCTGAAAATGCATAAATGGGTCAAAGTGGGTCCGGGTCCGGTCCGACCCAGTCATACCAACCCGGACCGACCCAATCTGTGTCGACCCGGACCAACCCGCTGGGTCTGGCCTGGCACGTTGGGTTTGGCCTAGCCTTCTGGGTGTTCCGGCAGGCCGTGATGCCCGGGAGGGGCCGTGGAGGGTCACAAAGGGCGGTGTGAGGCCATAGAGGCCGCAAAGGCCATGGTGGCCGCGAGGCCATGGGGCGGTTCAGCCACAGATGGCGCGAGATCATGGGGGTTCCATGAGGGTAAGAGGAGGATTCATCGCAGATCGGCTCGGATGCCGACGACGCGAGGCCACGGGGTGGCTCGAAGGGCTGTAGGCGGCGTAGCTTGGCCGCGAGGCAGCGCGACAGGACGTGGGGTGGCGAAGGTCCGCGGTGAGTGGAGGTCGTGGGAGACAAAGCACTGTGGGGCGTGGAGGCTGCGGGCGGCGGTGGCCACGAGCAGCGGTGGCTGTGGGGCAGTGTCGTTGCCTTCGTAGCCTTCATCGCCTTCGTCACGTTTGATAACCGTCCTCCTCCATCATGAAGATCACATGAACTCCCAAGAAATTTGGAGAGGACGTGCCATGCTTGTTTGGCCCGCAATCTCCGAATTAGAGTGACAACAAGTAGCTATAATGCTTGAATGAAAATAATATCAGGAACGGGTAAGGGAAATAATTCAAACACCCTACCTACCTCGTTTGATTCGTTGACTGAGGTTGCGAGGAAGGAGTCGATATTGTTTGGGATAGACGGACGTCGGTGATGTCAGCGTTCCCTCGATTTTTGGTTCATTGACATTGAAGACGTTCCTCATCAAAGATTATCCTGAGGAAGAAGTTGAAGTCGAAGTCGGTGTTCTTCATTGGTGTTCTTCATTGGAGAGATTTCTCCCAATTCTCTAAGTTTCTCCGTTTTTCCAAGAGTTTCCCCCAATTCCACTAAAAATGAATTAGTTAACATTATAGAATATGTTGGAATAATTTCAAATTGGAATAATTAATTTATTTATTTGGGGTATTAATTAAAGGGGGTTCCATAATTAATCAAGGGGAAGTTCAAGAGACTTCCCCTCATTTAAGTGGGAGGTTCAAAGGGGTTTAAGCCTCGAGTAGTCCCCACCACAATAACCTCTCATGGAAGGTTAGCTCAAGTGGTCCCCACCACCATAACCTCTCATGGGAGGATTAGTTCAGGTGGTCCCCACCTATGAAACATCCACAAGGAGTTTAAAATAAAAATAAAAATAAAAGCTACACAATTTTATTTTTATTTTATTCGTTCACGAATATGTGAAAAGCTAACTTCCACCCCCGACCTACTGTGGTTGAGGTGAATGTCTCCTTAAGCTAATACTGGTGCTGCGAGTTCAATGGTGCCCTCAGATTTTAATTCTGAGCACCGGTTCAAAAGTTATAAAATCCTGCTTGCACGTTTACTGAACGTACCCAAAATAAAGTTCAGAAATTCATTCTGGGAACTCTGGGCTTCAGAATCACGTGCTGTCAATTTTCATGGACACATAAAAATCCCAATTATTTTAAAAATAATTACATGGAAATTTCGGGTCTTTACATTCTCCCCACCTCAAGTCCTTACATCCACGTAAGATACAACTCAAAACTAGGAAAACAAGTGGGGGTAATGAGCACGAATTTGAGCCTCCCACTCCCATGTGCTCTCCTGGAGGTTCCTGTGCTACTAGTGAACGTACGCCAGAGGTATCAACTGCCCACGAAGGACTCGATCCTGTCGATCCTCAATCTCCACTAGAACCTCCATAAAAGTAACCCCATTGTCGATGTCCAGCTCACAGTGGTCGATGACATGGGAAGAGTCATGTACGTTTCTACTTTGCCGGGAAACGTGGAAGATGCCATGCAACCGGTGCAACTGAGGTGGAAGATCTAAGTAGTATGCCACCTCGCCAACTCTGCTATGGACCTGAAAAAGTCGGATGAACCTTAGAGATAACTTGCCGCCTCGGCCAAATCTCTGTAAACCCCATCGAGGTGAGACCCATAGAAATACGTGGTTTCCATCCTCGAACTTCAGAGGTCTCTATCTCCTGTCGAAATAAGACTTCTACCTGCTATGTGTTGTCTTCATCTGCTCCCGGATGATCTGCACCTTCTCTGTGGTAGCCTGTACCATCTCTGGTCCTACTAGTGCTGAATCCCCTTGGTCAGTCCAACACAAAGGTGATCTGCAAGGTCTCCCGTACAATGCCTCAAAAGGTGCCATCCCAATGGTGGAGTGATATCTGTTGTTATATGCAAACTCCATCAAAGGAAAGTGATCCTCCCTGCTACGACCGAAGTCGAGGACGCAAGCTCGTATTATGTCCTCGAGGGTTTGAATGGTCTGCTCAGTCTGGCCATCCGTCTGAGGATGGAAGGCGGTGCTCAAATGAAGCTACGTCCCAAAAGCCTCCTGCAACCCCTTCCATAGCCGGGAAGTAAAACATGTGTCATGATCAGAGACAATCGTCGAGGGAACTCCATGTAGCTGCACAATCTCCGGCACATAGAGACGTCCCAAGCTCTCTACTAAATCCTACTCTCTGATTGGTAGGAAGTGGGCCAACTTAGTGGGTCAGTCAACGATCACCCAAATCGAGTCATGTCCTCTAGATGTACGTGGAAGTCTTGTCACTATGTCAATGTATATCCCATCCCACTTCCACTATGAGACCTTTAAAGGTTGAAACAAGACTGCTAGTACCTGATGCTCTGCCTTCACTTGCTAACAAGTGAGGCACCAAGAGACAAACTCTGCAACTGATTTCTTCATTCTCGGCCACCAGTGCTGTCGTCAGAGATCCTGGTACATATTTTCCACTCTAGGATGTACTGCTAGAGGGGATGTGTGGAACTCCCTCAAAACTTCCTCCTGAAGTGAAACTAGTACCGTGGTACATACTCTGAAGAGGATGGCGTGCTCCCCGCCTTCAGAAAATCTATTAGGTGATTGTCCTGTGGATATCTGAGTACGTCACATCTCGTAGTCAGCATCCCCACACTGCGCCTCCCTGACTCACTGAAGAAGTCAGGGAGTGACTATAAGAGACTGAAGAAAAGCTGATCCATCTCTATCCATAAAGGATATCATTAAAGCGGCCAGCTGCTCCGTCGCCTCGCCTAGAAGCTTTATACCTGACCTCCTGCTGAGTGCATCTGCTACAACATTCCCCTTCCCAGGAGTATAGAATATCTAGAAGTCATAGTCCTGGAGGAACTCAAGCCTATGTCGCTACCTCAGTTTCAGTTCCTTTTGAGAGAAGAAATACCTGAGACTCTTGTGATCCGAGTAGACTATAAAACATTCTCCCATCAGATAGTGTCGCCACATCTTCATGGAAAAGACCACTGCTGCTAACTCCAGGTCATGGGTAGCGTAGTTCTTCTCATGATATCTCAGCTGTCGGGAACCATATGTGATCACTACTCACTCCTGCATCAGGACAAATCTGAGTCTATCCCCTGACTCATCGCAGTGGACTACATACCCTACGCCCTCCTCCAGTAGCCTCAAGATAGTTACACTAGTCAGCCTCTGCCTCAACTCCTAAAAACACCGCTGGTATCTCTCCGACCACATGAAGGGTTTTACCTTCTTCATCAATGCTGATAGAGGTGCTGCAAATCTGGAGAAATCTGGCACAAACCTCCGGTTGTATCCAGCCAAAGCCAGAAAACTCTGTATCTCCGTCACACTCTTGGGTGGCTCCCAAGCAATTACCACCTCAATCTTTACTGGATCAACTGCAAATCCAGCCTCCGATATGACATGTCCCAGAAAGTGAACCTCTTGGATCCAAAACTGGAACTTCGAGAGCTTACCATAAATCTAGTACTCTCAGAGTGTGTCCAGTACTACCTACAAATGATAGGAATGATCCTCCTCAGTAGCCGAGTAGATCAGAATGTCGTCGATGAAGACTACTTTAAAGCGATCAAGGTATGGATGAAAGATTCTGTTCATGAGTCCCATAAACACTTCTGGAGTGTTGGTTACACCTAATGGAATAACCAAGAACTCATAATGTCCGTACCGACATCTGAAAGCTGTCTTCTACACATCCTCGTCCCCTACTCTGAGTAGGGGATAACCTAATATGAGGCCTATCTTCGAGAACCACCGTGCTCCCTTCAGCTGATCAAAGAGGTTGTCAATCCTTGAAAGTGGGTACTTTTTCTTCACGGTCACCTAGTTCAGGCACCGATAGTCAACACAAAGCCTCAAGCTCCCATCTGCCTTTTTGGAGAACAAAATTGGGGCTGCCCAAGGAGAAACACTGGGCCGAATGAATCACTTCCCCTGAAAGTCCTCTAGCTGTACCCGCAGCTCACGAAGCTCTGCAGGAGCCATCCGATATGCTGGTGTAGATATCGTTGCTGTCCCAGGGTACAAGTCAATGTAAAAGTCAACCTCTCTATGAGGAGGTAGACCTAGAACATCATCAGGGAAGACATCTGCAAACTGGTACACCACTATAGGATAACTCGGACTCTCCACATCAACCGCTCTGAGGGTAAGGCTAGCCAACTGATGTGTAATTGGACACACCCTCCTCTGGGTAAGTCCATCCTATGCTGCAAGGGATCCCTTCTCACCAATGAAGGTAAAACTTGTCACGACCTGCCCTCGGGTTCCGTGCCGTGACTACCCCAAGCCCGCCTTCCATAGGCCAGGGGCTGGCGACTAGCACCAAGGCGTAAATCCCGGTAAAAAGGGAAGGCATTGCCTTTGTAAAGTAAACAAACACCACAGAGTAAGCAAGCGGAAAGTAAACACTAAGCAAAAGTAGAGTACAACTGAAAGTGCGGAAAGGTAAATGAGCCAGTATACAAACCCAAACTGAAAGTAAAGTACAACTCGAAAGGGAAAACAGCAACTGAAAAGTAAAAGCCGCTACACCGGGCTGTCCACTGGAAATCCCACCTGAAGGGTGGGTATAGATAGCTCCACTGCTCCACGGGTTCCGTCGTCCGCTCCGAGCACGTCCCGTCCAGTGGTCCACCTCCAGGTACCGTCCTGCTCTGCAAGTCTCAGCTAAGATCAACGCTGTCCGTCGTCTGCAACCAACACAACGTAGTGCGGGCAAAGCCCGTGCAGGGGTGAGTATAAGCTACTCAGTAGGGACCCCGAGACCCCTGAAGGTCTCTCAAACCACAAAGGATAAACCACGAAGAAAGGTACAATCACGAAGTAACAACCGACACTGCTTAGGTATATGCCCATACATATACCTAAGTCATCAATTTCAAATACGCTCCAACCTCCGAGCCCAAGTACAACTCAGTCCACACAGGAAAGTAAACGTATTCCACACAGGAAAGCAAAACGTAATCCACACAGGATTGCACAACACAATCCTCACAGGAAAGCAATAGGATTCAGCTCACACAGGTATACTTCTTCAAAAGACGATAAAGATGATCTCTGATCCATCTAAGTCGTCGGACCCACGAAGGATCGATAGGTAACTAACCCCCGCAAAAGACCCACACAGGATCGGGCCCACGTAGGACCTGTAGGCGCTGGTTCACACAGGACCGCTGAGCGCAAAGACCCACACAGGATCAGACCCACACAGGATCGGGCCCACACAGGACCTGTAGCACTGATCCACGTAGGATCGCTAAGTGCTGTAGTCGTCGTCGTCGAATCCACACAGGATCTCTGTACTGTCGTCGTCGCAGTCACAATAGCAGTAGTAGCAGTAGCAGTCACAGTAACAGTCGCAGCCAGCACTAGGGTTCCCGCACACAGCAAGCTCGTTCGGAGGGTCCGCTCCACGAGCTGAGAGGCTGATACATCAACTGTCAAAAAGTCCAGAGTTGATGTATCCAAAAGTTCCGTATCGTCAACAGGAACTCAACGTAACAGACGGCGCGTCGATCGGACGCCCGGTCTGAGAGTTATTGGCATTTTCGTCCCCGGGGCCCGGTTGGTTTTTAAGGAAAAACCAACCCGACCGTACTCCACCTACGTCCAAACCTCGGGCGGAGTATGCCAAAAGAACCGTCTCACTAAGAGGAACACAACAAAGCTGACAGAACGTCAATCGGACGTCCATAGCTCAAGATATGAGCGTTTCCGCTCCGAAGGCCCGGTTGGTTTCGTGAACGAACCAACCCGGCCGAACTCAAAGTATTCCGAAACCTTGAGTGCAATATACCGAAACGACCGTCTCGATCCAAGGATCGCGTTTCCGCAGAAGGTTCGTCAATCGGAGGTCCGTGGCTCATGTTATGGCCAAAAGACCAAAACTGATTCGAAACGGGGGGGTCCGGGTCCGGGCCGACCCGGCCCGACCCCCCTGGGTCGGCCCGAACCGGGTCGACCCGACCCGGGTCCGACCCGGACCGGCCGGCCGGCGGCGCGGCGGCGCGGCAGCCTGGCGGCGCGTCGGCCTGGCGCCGCACGGAGGCAGCACGCGGGGGGGGGGGGGGGGGGGTGGGGGGCAAAGCCCCCCGCTTCTTGGAGTGGCGGCGCGGCATATGTGCCGCGCCCTTTTGGAAAACGGCCCCCCCACGTGGGGGCCTGCTTGATTAAACCGGGGGGCCACCTGCCCCCCCCAAAGGAAACCGCCCCCTCATAAATGAGGGGGGTTTTTTAAGCTGGCAGGGGGAATTTATTTCCCCCGCCTTTTGACCTTCCGGCCGGCCAACTGCCGACCGGTTTTCTGCAACGGGACCGGAAAATCCGGTCCCCTTTCCGGCTTCCGACGCCGGCGGCCCGGCCGCCGGTCTTCTCGTCCCGCCGCGGCCCGGAATCGGCCGCGGTGTTCGTCGTCCGGCGCGGTGCGACGGCACCGCGCCCCTCCACCGCGCCTCCGATTCCCCTTGACGCGGCGTGACAGCGTCGCGTTCTTGATGATTGTTTTCACGGCGCGGCGCGACGGCGCCGCGCAATATAAACATACGATTATCCGCGTGGTGCGACGACACCACGCCACCTTGTTTCCACCCGCAAGATAAATCAACAAGAACGATGGAGGGGGTTCGGCCGTGTTCATGCGGTCCGGCCCCCTCACGTTAAATGATAACACAACTTAAAATCCTTACGTTAGACATGCAAGAACCACGAACAAGGATAAATAAATAAACAAATAACAACAACCCCTACCTTGGTTCTGGAACGAAGTTCGATGATCGATAACGATTCGAGGAAGTCGAGCGTCGCGGTGGTCAGCGTCACGGAAGAATAACGTCGATGTCGCGGTTATGTCGTCACGGAAGACGGTTCCCGAGAATGTGGAGTTCTTCGTCGAAGTTCGAAGGTTCTTCGTGTTCTTCGTCAGAGTTGAAGAAGAAGGAGGAGGAGCTCTCAAAAATCCTCACAAGTTGGCTAAATAATTCTAACCAAAAAAAAGAATAAGCTAAGGGTTATTTTATTAACTCAACCAAACCATTTGAATTTCAAAGGTTTGAATTAAGACAACTCAAGCCATTAATTAACCCAACTTGCCAACTTAATTTAAAAGGGGAGTTTAAGGGAGAAAATGAAAGGTTTAGGTTCGTGTGGGTCCCACCACACTTAATCCTCTCAAGGGAGGTTAAGTGGGTGTGGGTCCCACCCCTAACCCCCTTTGAGAGAAGTAAACCAACAAAAGTAAAATAAAAAGAATTCCACATTTTTTTATTCAACTTTTTATAAATCTCCCAAAAACTAACTCTCAACCCGAAATAAACGCAACCTCGGAAAAGGTCTCCTTAAGCGAATATCGGCGCTGCGAGTTCATCGGTGCCCTCGGATTTCAATTCCGAGCACCGGATCAAAAGTTAGAAATTCCCGCTCGTTCGTTCACTGAACGTACCCGAGCCAAACTTCGGCAATTGATTCCGGGCACTCTGGGCCTCGGAATCAGGTGCCGTCAGAAACCGCGTTCTTGTAAAATTCCAAAGAAAATTAAGAAAAAATTTCCCTTGAATTTTACGGGTCTTTACATTACTCCCACCTCAGGGCTTTACGTCCCCGTAAAGATACATCAAAAACTAGGGAAACAAATGTGGGTACTGAGCACGCATCTGAGCCTCCCGCTCCCATGTGCTCTCCTGGAGATTCCCGTGCTGCCATCTGATGCGCACAAGAGGAATCGATCGCCCACACATGACCCGCTCCTGTCGATCCTCTATCTCCACCGGGACCTCCGTAAAAGTTGCCCCATCGTCAACGTCAAGCTCCCCATGGTCAATGATGTGCGTCGGGTCGTGCACGTATCTCCTCAGCTGAGACACGTGGAAGACGTCGTGCACCCGGTGCAACTGAGGTGGCAGAGCCAGGCGATAAGCCACCTCGCCAATCCTGCTGAGGACCTGGAAGGGTCCGATGAAGCGCGGAGATAACTTGCCGCCTCGGCCAAATCTCTGAATACCACGTCGAGGTGAGACCCGCAAGAAGATGTGGTCGCCATCCTCAAACTCCAGTGGCCTCCGCCTCCTGTCAGCGTATGACTTCTGCCGGCTCTGTGCTGTCCTCATCCGCTCCTGGATGACCTGGACCTTCTCTGTCGTGGCCTGGACCATCTCCAGTCCCACCAGTGCTGACTCTCCAGGGTTTGTCCAGCACAAAGGAGATCTACAAGGTCGGCCGTACAACGCCTCGTACGGTGCCATCCCGATGGTGGAGTGGTAGCTGTTGTTGTACGCAAACTCCACCAAGGGTAGGTGGTCCTCCCAGCTACGACCAAAGTCGAGGACACATGCGTGGAGCATGTCCTCGAGAGTCTGAATGGTCCTCTCCCTCTGACCATCCGTCTGAGGGTGAAAGGCTATGCTCAGACGTAGCTACGTCCCGAACGCCTCCTGTAACCCCTTCCAAAGCCGGGAAGTAAAGCGAGCATCTCGATCGGAGACGATAGATGATGGCACACCGTGGAGCCGCACAATCTCCTGAACGTAGAGACGTCCCAAGCTCTCCACTGAGCCCTGCTCTATGATGGGTAAGAAGTGTGCCGACTTGGTGAGTCGGTCAACAATCACCCAGATGGAGTCGTGACCTCTGGAAGTGCGTTGAAGTCCAGTCACGAAGTCCATAGATATGCCGTCCCACTTCCACTCCGGAACCTCCAAGGGCTGTACCAAGCCTGCTGGTACCTGATGCTCTGCCGTCACCTGCTGGCAGGTGAGGCATCGAGAAACGAACTCTGCTACTGCCTTCTTCATGCCCGGCCACCAGTGCTGTCGTCTGAGGTCCTGGTACATCTTTGCCACTCCAGGATGTACCGCCAAAGGAGAAGTGTGAAACTCTCTCAGCACTTCCTCTCGCAAAGCGACTGGTACCATGGTACGCCCTCTGAAAAGGATGTCATGCTCTGCTCCAAGGGAGAAACCATCAGGTGCCTGTCCTGAGGATATCTGAGCACGCCGTGTCTCACAGTCAGCGTCCTCACGCTGTGCCTCTCTGACTCACTGCAGTAGTGGAGGAGTGACTGTGAGAGACTGAAGGAAGGCTGCTCCATCTCTATCCACGAAGGATATCTGCAAAGAGGCTAGCTGCTCCGTCGCCTCCTCAAGTAGCTGAATGCCCGTCCTCCTGCTAAGGGCATCGGCTACTACGTTCCCCTTCCCAGGAGTATAGACTATCTCAAAGTCATAGTCCTGGAGGAACTCGAGCCATCGCCGCTGTCTCAGGTTCAGGTCCTTCTGCGAGAAGATATACCTGAGACTCTGATGATCAGAAAAGACTGTAAAGCGCTCGCCCATCAGATAGTGTCGCCATGTCTTCAGAGCGAAGACCACTGCTGCTAACTCCAGGTCATGGGTAGCGTAGTTCTGCTCATGCGGCCTCAACTGAAGTGATCCATAGGCGATCACTGCCCGCTCCTACATCAGAACACATCTGAGTCCGGTCCCTGATGCATCGCAGTAAACTACGTACCTGTAGACGCCGGAAAAGTCCGTTGTTCCCAAACGAAGCTCCGGATGCGGAAAGCGAGGTCATATTTGGAGTCGGAAGAATGTTTCGGAGGGCACGGAGGCCTTGCGCGGAATTTCAGAGGTCTGCGCGCAAAGATGATGATCCGCGCGCAAAACCCCCGGGATGCGCGCAACTCCCTTGCGCGCGGTGCCCGATTCCGCGCCCGCGAGGAGAATTCCGCGCTCGCGCCTTGGATTCCGCGCCCGGGGTTGCCTATAAATACTAGGCGACCCCCAACGTTTCAAGGGTTGCTGGAAGTCGAACGGTCTCCCGCGCGCGCAATTCAATCCCTTCCGCGCGCAATGCCGATCTTCAGGTAACCTCCTTTCTTTCGCACAATCGAGCCTTGGGGTCCGCCTTCGCGCGCAATCCCCTTGGCTCATTTCCTTTGAACAAATTTCAACCCGAAGGCCTTTGCGTGCAAAAGAAGCCTCTTGCGCGCAATTGCCCCCGGGTGCGCGCAATCCAACCCGATTGCGCGCACCCCCATCTTCAAAGTGGCCATTCGTTAGAGAATGAGCCGTTGCCCCCACGCGCTACCCGAAGCCCGGTGCGCGCAATCCCAATCATCCGCACGCGAAGCGCTGGCCCAATTGCGCGCCAGCCCGCCATTTTGCGCGCCGATCCGCGGTTTTGCGCGCAAAGCTCCTCTTTTGCGCGCACTCCGCCAGGGTCGCCTCCCTTGACCCCCTTTGGGTACCCGCCTGCGTGGCGCCCGATGGTCTTCATCGCAGGTGCCCGCGTTGTGCGTCGTCTTTCCGTGCGGCCCCCCCCTAGGCTCGCGCGAAGTGACACGGACCTACCGACAGCTTTATCGTCCAGCATGACGCTAAACTGCACTACGTCCGAGCTACAAGACGTTAAACTGTTCAGCATTCGTCCTGCATGACGCTAAACTGCACCACGTCCTGCACGACGTTAAACTGTATCCGTCCAGGCTGCACGACGTTAAACTGCCTAGCCCCCATCGTCCGTGCTGCAAGACGTTAAACTGCCAAGTGTTTCGTCCTCAACATACGACGTTAAACTGTACTTCGTCCGGCAAGACGTTAAACCGTCCGCTTCGTCCTCAACACACGACGTTAAACTGTACTTCGTCCGGCAAGACGTTAAACCGTCCGCATCGTCCGATCCCGTGCTCTGCACGCAGGGTCTCCCCCGGTTTGGACGTGACCCCCACCCGCTCGTCTCTGCAGGGATGTCGGGATTGTCCCGCTTTTGGGACGATTTAATGGGAGTGGCTTTTCCCTACGGGGGCAGGGTATTACAAACCCCTAGTTTCTCGTGGGAGGCTGCACATGTGTATCTCCATTGCGCCTCCCCACTGCCGAAGCCAGTAGAGGGTGTGACTGGGATCGAGGTGTCTTCTGCTTTCGGTCCAAGTCCCTTCCAACTGAGTTTTGCCGCATCCGGGCTGCCTCAAGTGCGTAAGTCCTGACAGAATGAACTACGTGGACTTTGATCCCTGTCTTCTATACAGGGTACGTAGGAAGCCTCCCTGAGGTCCAAGCCCGCCACCTGGTCGTCCCGGTCGTATTTACGTCGGTTCGTCCATCAGTGGACCCCTTCAGGGTTCACGCTTGCGTCGATTCACCTATGAATCCGCCCCTGTGGGAGACTGCCCGTGTGTATCTCCACTGTGCCTCCCCACAGCCCCTTTTCCCATTTCCCCTTTTATCGTCCAGCATGACGTGAAACTGTGATCCACCCGGCCGTTCCATCCCCCTCTGTGCGAGGTGGTTCGGTTCAATCCTCCGCCCGGCGGCCTAGACCTCTTCGTGAGTCGGCTTGCCGACGTCCAGCATGACGTTAAACTGTATACCCGAACTACGCTGACTTTGATCCGTGCTAACGCGCGGTACGTAGGAAGCCCCTACGGGGTCCAAGCTCTTCACTCCATCATCCATCCTGATCCTTACCCGGGCCGCCACATCCCGGTGGGGTCATGCCACTTCACTCCACTCCACGTTACTTGGGAAGCCGCCCATGTGCTGGCCCCAGCGTCGAAGGTTCCCCGCAAGGGGTTCTGTCATCTGATCCACTTTTCGTGTTGATCGGTCCGACGCCGTCCCCGCTGGACGTTAAACTCGCGGCATACCCCGTGTTAAACATGGGAAGCTGAGGAAAACCTCAGGTGACACAGTTCCCCGCACCTAGTACGGGATGCCTCAGGCCATCATGCCTTCGAGAAGCCCTGTTAGGGACGGAAGACAGACGTGCAGAGCCGCAGTGTTACGACACGCCCCCATCACCCAGAGCCACCCGGCCTTCTCACTGCAGGTTGCTGCCCCGCCCAGACTCCTTGGAGCGTCCGGGCGGAAGCAGCGTAATTAACCGGTGTCCATGAAGATATGGCGCCGGGAACGAGATTCGCGAACATTCTTAAGTCTATGAGGGAGACCCGGATTAGGCGACGAGTTCCGAGGAGACGTCCAAGGAAGGAGGAGCCGACATCCCATCATCCCGGTTTCGATCAAGGAGCAGGCCGTGCACGCCACTGAGACTAGGCAACAGGCTCAAAACCGAGCTCAGCGCGCGCAGCCCCCCCATCCGGGGATGACGGATTCGCCTCCGCCACTGTTTGTGGTGTGGGACCAGGCAGAACCGCCTCAGCCGCGTCGCGACCAGCTCCGCCCTGCCACGAGTCCATCCCGGCCTCCTGACTCCAGTACGGTGACCATTTCCCGGACTGCGACCAGTGAACAGCGAGATGCGCCAAGTACCAGTCGGCCGCCGATCCAACCGGCAAGGTCCGTCATGCCACCAACCGCAGAGCAACCTCCTGCAACCAGGGGCTCGCGCTTGGCCAAAAAGTATGATGTCCTGAAGCACTTGGCCGACATCCCAGCAAGGCTCTCCATCCTTGAGGCTCTGCGCATGTCATCTGAGATGCGCGAGGCACTCGCTGAAGCCCTGAAAAGCCCCCTCCAGTTTGAGACAGAGGTTGCGGCTGCAGAGGCCTTTCACGCCGAAACGATCGAGGACGCCGAATGTCAGGCAGTTATCTCGTTCTCTGGTAAGGATGAAGACCCTCCTATACAGGGACATATCCGTCCGCTGTATGTCACTGGCCAGTTCAATGGCCTTGAAGTCCGGCGCTGTCTTGTCGACACGGGGTCCGGGATTAACCTGATTCCAACTCGGACGCTCCGGAGATTGGGGTTGTATGAGGATGACTTGATTCCCTCCGACCTCAGGATCCAGGGGTACGACCGCACCGAGCAAACCCCGGTCGGCAAGATACGTTTGAAGACCCAGTTCGGTGACTTGGTTGCCAACACCGAATTCATGGTAGTCTCTCAGGACACTGCGTATAACGCATTGATGGGCAGGCCATGGCTTCACCTTCACGCGGCGGTTCCCTCGTCATACCACCAATGCCTCAAATACTCCCTTAATGGTCGAGTAGGCGTGCTTCAAGGAGATGCCTCTCCTTTTACCTCATGTGAAGCCCGCTATCTGGACGCGGACTATTACAAGAGCAAGGATAAGCAGATCCTGGCAGGTGAGGTTGAGCCTGTCGCTGTTGCAAGCGATCCCTGGGCAAGTCTGGATGACGCTTACGTCCTCCCGATTCACCGGTTGGACGTCGCCATGGTCTTGACGGTCCGCGGGTCTCCTGATGAGATGGCCGCGACCGCCCGTGCCAGCACCAGTGGCCCAGCAGGATCTGGTAGCCCCAGTGCAGTTTCCAACGTAGTCTCTCCCGTGGACGATCCCTCCCCGAGCGGAGAGGATATGGAAGATGCACCCCCAGCCTTTGAGGAGGGCGTCCCCGCCACGGTCGATGAGTTAATACAGGTGAACCTTGGAACCGAGGCCGATCCAAGACCCACATTGGTTAGTGCCGCCATGCCCTCTGGGGAGCGGCAGCAGTACGTGGACTTTCTCAGGCAGCACCGCGATGTGTTCGCTTGGGGCTATGACGAGATGCCGGGGCTAGATCCTCAGGTAGCCGTCCACCGCCTTGGTCTCCCGGCGAACCATCGCGGGTTCAAGCAGCCTCCCAGGAAGATGCACCCATCCCACGGTGCCATGGTTGAGGCCGAAGTTGACAAGCTTATCAAAGCCAACTTCGTGAGGGAAGTTCAGTACCCCAAATGGCTGGCCAACATTGTGCCGGTCAGGAAGAAGAACGGGCAGATTAGAGTCTGCATCGACTTCCGCGATCTCAACCGCCACTGTCCGAAGGATGATTTTCCCCTTCCAGTGACAGAGCTGTTGATTGATGCCACGGCAGGGTTCCAAGCCCTCTCCTTCATGGATGGATACTCCGGATACAACCAAATTCGGATGGCCCCTGAGGATGAGGAGTTCACTGCCTTCAGGGCCCCCCAAGGTACCTTTTGCTACCGGGTCATGCCCTTCGGCCTGAAGAATGCAGGTGCCACCTATCAACGGGCGATGCACCGCATATTCAAGCCAATCCTCGGCACACTGGTGGAATGCTACGTCGACGACTTGGTTGTCAAATCGCGCCAGCGTCAGGACCATCTCAAAGATCTTGAGAAAGTGTTCAGCTTCCTCCGGTCTCGATGCCTGAAGATGAACCCGTTGAAGTGTGCCTTTGGGGTCACCTCCGGAAAGTTCCTTGGATTTGTGGTAAGATACCAGGGTATTGAGATCGACCCAGAGAAAATCAGGGCGATTAGCCAGATGCCTCCCCCAGGTACCGTCCGGGAACTGCAAGGGTTCCAAGGCCACTTAGCCTATATACGCCGATTCATCGCGAATCTGGCCGGCAAGTGTAAGCCCTTTTCTCGGCTCATGAAGAAAGGTGCCACCTATGTATGGGATAAAGAGTGTCAGACCGCTTTCGAGGAAATCAAGCAGTACCTGCTTCAACCTCCGGTCCTGATGCCGCCCGTATCCGGAAAGCCGCTGGTCCTTTATGTGACCGCCCTGGAACGGTCCCTGGGTGCCCTTCTCGCCCAGAAGAACAACGAGGGAACAGAGAATAGCCTCTATTACCTCAGTCGCATGCTCCTCGATGCGGAAGTTAGGTATTCCCCCATCGAGAAGAGCTGCCTGGCGCTCGTATTTGCCGTGCAGAAATTACGGCACTACTTGCAGCACCATGAGGTACAGTTGGTTTCTCGGGTAGACCCGTTGAAATATATCCTGAGCCGGCCTATGTTGACTGGCCGCCTAGCGCGGTGGGCTGTGATTCTCCAGCAGTTCGACATCAGGTATGTGTCTCAGAAGGCCATCAAAGGGCAAGCATTGGCAGACTTTCTGGCAGCTCACCCGACCTCCGCGGATCAGCCGCTGGATCTAGGCTTTCCTGATGAGGCCATTCTCTCGGTTGATCGAGCCGATCCATGCTGGCAGATGCACTTTGACGGTGCATCCCGGAGCCCCACCGGTAGAAGACTCGATAATCCTAAGCTCAACAGAGTGGGCTTGGGCATCGTCTTCATTACCCCGGAGCGAGCCGTGCTGCCATACTCTTTCCTGTTGTCAGAGGGCTGTACCAACAATGAGGCGGAATACCATGCCCTCATCACCGGCCTCGAGTTGGCTCTCGAGATCGACGTGCCCCATCTGTGCGTGAAAGGGGACTCCGAGCTGGTCGTTAAGCAGATCAATGGCGACTACGTTGTCAGGAAGCCGGAACTTGTGCCATTGTTGGAGTGCACCCTCCTTCTGATGGCCCGGTTCCCTTCTCGGCCGGAAATTGTCCATGTTCCCCGGTCGCAGAACGGTCGAGCAGATGCTTTGGCCAGCCTCGCTGCGTCACTTGCGGAGCCTGAACAGGACAACCTGATCGTCCGCGTGACGCGCCGCAGGCTCATCGCTCCCGTTATCCCGGAAGAAGATCGCGGCCCGTTGGTAAGTAACCTCACCACGGTTGCCCCTATGCCCGGAGCCCCGAGTACCCCAGATATGACAGTCGGATCAGCCCCTGATTGGAGGACACCTTTGGTTGAGTACCTCCAACATGGCATTCTTCCATCGGATCGGGCCGAGCGCGAGCGAGTTCGACGCCGCGCATCGCAGTTCGTCCTCCAGAGCAGTCCCGGCCTGGAGCAGATCCTCTACAAACGCGGATTTGATGGTGTTCTCCTCCGTTGCCTTCAGGGATTTGAGATCCCACGAGTCATGCAAGAGGTTCATGCTGGTTCATGCGGCGCCCACCAGACTGGGCCGAAGCTGTCCCACCAGATTCGGAGGTTAGGATACTTCTGGCCCTCCATGATCCATGACTGCATCGAGCATGCCAGGAGGTGCCATGCGTGCCAGGTTCATGCGAACTTTGTGCATCGGCCGCCGGAGCCTCTCCATACCACAAGGTATTCCTGGCCCTTTGCAGTCTGGGGACTGGACGTTGTGGGACCTTACCCGCCGGCGACAGCTCGCCAGTGCCGGTTCATTCTGACCGCCACGGACTTCTTCTCCAAATGGGCAGAAGCGATTCCGCTCAGAGAGGTCAAATCCTGTTCGATCGCTGACTTCGTGACCTCCAACATCATCTATCGATTTGGAGTGCCTCACGCTATCCTCACGGATAACGGAACCAATTTCCGAGCAGCCGAGTTGAAGAAGTTGTACGCCAAGTATAACATTCGCTCGAACCATACATCTCGCTATCATGCGCAGGCGAATGGACAGATCGAGGCGTTCAACAAAACCCTCTCTAACATTCTGCAAAAGATGGTTGGTCAGAACAAGAAGAGTTGGCCGGACAAGCTCCCCAACGCCCTCTGGGCTTATCGGACGACGACTCGCAATTCCACCCAGATGACCCCTTATTCCCTGGTGTATGGAGCTGAGGCCGTCCTGCCCATCGAGATCCAGTTGCCGTCCTTGCGCACTGCGGTCTACGACCAGCAAGCGCCGGACAGAGTTGCTGAAGCCCGTCTAGTCGAGTTGGAAGCACTGGATGAGAATAGACTTCGCGCTTTGCACAACTTGGAGAGGCATCAAAGCAGAATGGCTCGAGCTTTCAATAAGAAGGTTCGCCTCCGCTCCTTCCTGCAGGGTGATCTAGTGCTAGCCCTAAGAGCACCGATGATCCCCGGCAGGAAGCCACCCAAGTTGGAGCCCAAGTGGGAGGGACCTTTTGTTGTCCACAAGGTCTATCCCAATGGCGCGTACTCCCTAGCGACTATGGATGGTGAGCGTGTAACTCCTCCCACCAACGCTAGGTTCCTCAAGCAATACTTTTCCTGAGTGTTCAGACGTCCAGCATGACGTTAAACTGCACATTTGTCCAGCATGACGTTAAACTGCACAGACGTCCAGCATGACGTTAAACTGCACATTTGTCCAGCATGACGTTAAACTGCATAGACGTCCAGCATGACGTTAAACTGCACATTTGTCCAGCATGACGTTAAACTGTACAGACGTCCAGCATGACGTTAAACTGCACATTTGTCCAGCATGACGTTAAACTGCACAGACGTCCAGCATGACGTTAAACTGCACATTTGTCCAGCATGACGTTAAACTGCACAGTCGTCCCGCATGACGCTAAACTGCACTTCGTCCTGCATGACGTTAAACTGCACCACGTCCTGCACGACGTTAAACTGCATTCGTCCAGGCTACAAGACGTTAAACTGTTCAACATTCGTCCACGCTGCAAGACGTTAAACTGCCAAGTGTTTCGTCCTGCATGACGCTAAACTGCACTACGTCCGAGCTACAAGACGTTAAACTGTTCAGCATTCGTCCTGCATGACGTTAAACTGCCTCTCAAGAACTACGTGCGGCTTGATTCCCATCCTTATGGGATACGTAGGACCGCCTGAACCTTCATGTTTCAGGCCCAGCCCCATCCTTCGGGAATTTCCATCCCATCTCGGGCCCTTGGCCCAGTTGCCCCCGGGTGTGCGGCGTATCGCGTGAGCGGGGGATTATGTCCTCATTCACGTCGGTCTACTGGCCGCGCCGTACGCCTCCCCCGTGTGTGGGACTACCTCACACCCCTCATCGTCCTGCATGACGTTAAACTGCCTCTCAAGAACTACGTGCGGCTTGATTCCCATCCTTATGGGATACGTAGGACCGCCTGAACGCTTGTGTTTCAGGTCCAGCCCCGTTTCTTGGTTGATCACGGGGATCTACCCTCTTTTGGTTGCTCTCAGGGTGAGTCCTCCGACCCTTCCCGGTGACCCGTTAACATGTTTTGGGTACTTCGGTCTATGACTCGTAGTGTCAGATTCAATCCCGACAAGTCCTGTGTTGCTTGTCAGGCCTCGCGCTTCCTCTTGTTCGAGCCTTCACTCAAAGGGATCCTCGTTAGCGGTTTGGGTACGATGCCTCAGTGCTCTCCTACCGCTCCGGGTCGATTTACCGGCGGGTCTTGGGCCGCAAATCGATATGAATCCTGCGATTGAGCGGTTGATGCTCGTTTGCTTGCCCCGTCTTAGGCTGACGCGATCGGATGTTGTGTTGCGAATGCGTCAGCAACATCCTTGATCGCCATGTTGGCTCTTTCAGGCTCTGAACATTGGTTGCGCAGTCCTCATCACACTCCGCCTTTATGCGTTGTAGTGGAATCTCGACACTCTTCATACTGACCTACAGTACACCTCTACACGTTAGACAGACCAACCAGGGTAATGATGTCGTTCGAGGCTCCCATGATCTGAGCACCAAGGATATATGCGGATATCCTCCCTAAGGGCCGTGCGTAGCTAGACCCTCGTCCCCATAAGGAGGAAGGAGTTGCCCGAACAATCGCGTTCTGGGCCCAGTATATCTGGAGGCTAGCATCTCTGCCCCTCGGGTGATGGACATACGCAGACCCCTATCCCAAGACTCTCCTCCTGGAATCATGCGTGACCGCAGGGCTGGGTATGTTCCCACCTCCGCCGTGTCCACCGTACCGCAATAAGCGGATTCCTCCATGGTCCGAACCACACGACCTTAAACTGTGTTGTCTGGTCCTACCACACGACCGTAAACTGTGATCGTCTTGGCCGCCCGACGAGAAACGGCACTGCATCGTGATGTTCTCCTCGGGGGACACTCATGTTGGGCGCTGGTTAATAACCACGCCATTCATCAATGCCTTCCATGGCTTGATTATTGTGGCGACGCCAGAGATTTCTCAATCACAGGTATGTCGCCGCACAAAGAAAAACCATTCATCTTTAAGGACAAACAAGAAATATCAAATGCCACTCCTTTTGTGTGCGAGGGTCAGACCCGCACTCTTCCTCGCGCTGGTGCCCGATTGTGATGCGCCGCGCTTCAAGAACTACGTGTGGCTTGATTCCCATCCTTACGGGATACGTAGGAACGCCCGGATGTTTGAAACTTCGGGTCCAGCCCCCCACCACTTAGAGATTCCCCCCTTCTCTGGGGAATCCGCCGCCTTCAGGTCACCCTCAAGGCGTGTTCCCCGACCCCTTGCCGTGGTCCACCAGTGTCAAGAGTACTCTGGTTTATTGCCAGGAGTGTCAGGTTCAGCTTGGTCAGGTTCCTTCCACTTTTCAGGCTTCGTGCTCCCTTTCATTTGGACCCATCGTCTACGCCCTGGGTGGAGCCCCCGTGAACGGTTCGGACACAATGCCTCAGTGATCTCCCACCGACTCGGGCCGGTACCCCCAATGGCCTCGGGCAGCAAATCGATATGAATCCTGCGATTGAGCGGTCGATGCTCGTTTTCTGCCTCACTCCACCAACGGTTAGTGCGATATTGATGCTGCTTTTCCGCCACGGTCGGCAGTACTCCCATATCGTTACGCCGGTGCCCCCAGTCCTTGAATGAATGGCCGCATGATTCACATTTTCCACCTCCCATTCCGGCCAGGCAAAACCTCGACACTCTTGACACTATCCCTCAGTGCATCTTCGCATATCCAGGGGATATGACCACGATGTGGCGTGCTTGGAGGTCTTTATGGTCCGAGCTCTAAGACCTTAAACTAAGATCTCTTCTTATGGTCCGAGCTCTAAGACCTTAAACTAAGATCTCTCCTTATGGTCCGAGCTCTAAGACCTTAAACTAAGATCTCTCCTTATGGTCCGAGCTCTAAGACCTTAAACTAAGATCTCTTCTTATGGTCCGAGCTCTAAGACCTTAAACTAAGATCTCTCCTTATGGTCCGAGCTCTAAGACCTTAAACTAAGATCTCTCCTTATGGTCCGAGCTCTAAGACCTTAAACTAAGATCTCTTCTTATGGTCCGAGCTCTAAGACCTTAAACTAAGATCTCTCCTTATGGTCCGAGCTCTAAGACCTTAAACTAAGATCTCTCCTTATGGTCCGAGCTCTAAGACCTTAAACTAAGATCTAGCCCTTATGGTCCGAGCTCTAAGACCTTAAACTAAGATCTAGCCCGTATGGTCCGAGCTCTAAGACCTTAAACTAAGATCTAGTCCTTATGGTCCGAGCTCTAAGACCTTAAACTAAGATCTAGCCCTTATGGTCCGAGCTCTAAAGACCTTAAACTAAGATCTAGCCCTTATGGTCCGAGCTCTAAAGACCTTAAACTAAGATCTACCCCTATGGTCCGAGCTCTACGACCTTAAACTAAGATCTCCCCAAATGGGGTCCTACGTCCTGCATGACGTTAAACTGCACTCTCAGAACTACGTATGGCTTGATCTCCAGCCTGATGGAGTACGTAGGAACGCCCGGGCATTCCGACTCGGGTCCAGCCTCAGGGATCGTTAAGTCCCGCCCCTCCTCGTCGCCGGCCGTCTGGCCTGACTTCGGGTAGAGTGGTGCAGTTGTGATATTCTCCCCGATTCAGCTCGGGATGCCCCATCGCAAGGATGGGAAGTGACGGTTTCCTCGTCAGAGAGGTGCTGTCTGAGAATTGAGGTGACTCACGGCCAGATTAGTGCATCCGCCTAATACGCTCTCCCCACGGTGGCGCAATTTTGAGAGCGTTGGATTCTGTCCGAACAAATCGTCACTTCGCCCCACGCTTCGCATGCCCTGTTGATCTGGATTTCCACCCTTGTGTCTGAAGGAACCCCAAAGCGGTATTCATGATGACATGTGGTCCGCCTCCTGCAATATGAATGATGGCCTTTTTCGGTCCGTCTATTGCAGTTGTTATGGTCGATCCACTGTCCACCTACCGTCTTGGGCATTTCCTGGAAGGCCGACCGTTGTGGATGTCTGGATTCGGGACGCACGATTCACCTTTTCTCATTTCCCTATGTTCGGATAAAATCTCAACGCCCCTAGCATTGTCCCGCTCGTGTGTTGGAACAGGTTGGGGGGATGGTACATTGATTAGGTCTGAGGTCTCCTTTCTTAGGAATGACCTCCCTCTTTTCTCCAGGAATCCAGGCCCAATTGTGGATGCCTGATGCTTGGTTAACACTCCCGCAAGACAACGAATTGTGGTTGAGCATGTTAAACCAAAAGATGCAGATAAATATATTGATTCATACAGATGGATCAAAGTAGCGGAAGCAAATGTTTTGGGAATGGCAAAACAAAGCCCTTAGGGATTAGCGTGCTGGATGAGTCTTTCTAATGCCGCTACCCTTTGGCTGGTGGCCTCCAGAGCTGCTTCTCGCTCTCTGCGTGCCCTATCTTCGTCGGCGGTCGCAGCGCGCAATTCGTCGATTCTAGCCTGTGCACGCTCCCGCTCGACCTGAATTGTGACCATCTGTTGGCCCGCCTCCGTCAGCTGTACCTGGGCGTCAACCAGCTGAGCTGCTAGTTGCTCCACAAGCTCGGTACACGTTGCGACGAAGGCCTCCTTCTCTGCCGCCTGCCCTTCGAGGCGCCGGACTTCCTGCTCTGCCGCGAGGAGCGCCCGCGCGCTCTTCGACATGTCCCGACTTTGTGCGACGTCGGCACGCCGGCAGCTCTCGCGCATCTTTTCGGCCATGAAATCACGGACCGTTAGATGGAGGCGTTGAGCATCAGCTCCCCCGGCACACAGGAAGTGCAGCCAGGTTTGAAGTGATCCCATGCGCCCCAGCCACTCCGATGGGTCTCGCTTGAGGAAGCGCTGGATGCACTTCCACCCCCTACGGCGCGTTATCCGGCTCTCCTCGACCGCCTCCGTGTCTGAGTCGTCCATCTCCTCGGGATCGGCAGGCCGGTAGGCAGGGAAGGCAGCCAGCAGGTCTGCTGCAGGGTCCGCCCCTGGGAGGTCCTCATGAGGGATAGGTTCCCCAACATCTGGGCGACCTTCTTCTCTCTCCCCAGCGGCGCTGACACCCTCGTCAGCCCCCAGCCTCTCTCCGATGGCAGCACCGCCGACGTCCGCAGCCCCTTGATCAGCAGTTGGTGGGGCCGGCTCGGTTTGGGAAGTCTGTTCCGGAGCAGGCGGCATGTCCACCACTGGTCCACTCGTAGATGGCCCGGGTTCGGCAACCCGACGAGCCTCCAATGTTGAGATCACTGCGCGGGGCATGCCATGGTTAGTCACGGGTCGTCAACAGCAAGCACCAGCAGTAAAGTAGGGAGACTTACGGGAGTTCGGAGCGTCATCTTCCGCTATCCCGGTCGCCGCAGGAACAGTTGCAGCAGGGGACCCCTTAGCGCTTGTCAGTTCGATAATGGGTGCCTGGCCCCCGCCTTGTCCTGCTGGCGCCTCTCCTACTCCTGCTGAGGACGCCTGACCGACATCCGTGTGCTCCTGAGAAAGATGGAGAAATGGGTTAGAAGCTGCATAAGAGAGTGGATGAAGCAGATTGAGTAGGGATAGAAGCGGACCTCGAGGAGCTCAGTGACATCAACGTTGTCAGAGCCGGCCACCTCACCGCTCTCCCGTGGGCTCCCCTGATGGGATCTTCCCTCGGAGCCTTCATCCTCCCCCATTTCCTCCTCTTCTTCGGAGTCGCTGCTACTGTCATCTTCTTCCGGCGGCATCTGTTCCGGAGCGGGCTCGAGACCGAGCATCACCTTCACCAGAAGGGATGGCTCCGCGCGCTGACCACGTTGGCGCGCGTACTCGTCCATGGCCGTCAGATACGCATACTGCCGGTTGAAGTCCACTCTGTCGGCAATCTGGAGGCGCCCGACCTCTGGCAGATAGATTCCTTCTCTGAGTATCTTTCGCCAGATGGCGTCGGTCCCCAGTGACTGCCGCAGAGTCATCCAGGCCGACCACAGTGCCGGGAAGACCGCATCATGGGAAGGTTCGAGCAGACATCTCACCTGCTTCCCGGGCCGCTCGTCGACCACCGCACGTGCCCCCTCTCTGGGCGCTGAGGTCGTGGCGGCAGCTCGCGATGTGCCCGCCGCCGAAGTCCCTGCCCGCGCCGGCTCCGCTGTTTGGCGCGCCTCCGTTCTCCCCCGTGTGGCGGCACCTCGCCTCCTTCCTTGACGCCCGGTCTCCGCACGGGTAGCCTCGAGCCGCCGAACTAGCTTCCGCAAAAGCCCCTCGGGGTACGCGATGGCCCAGTGTTCGGCGTACTCGGTTGCCAAGCCTGCGTCAACTCCGGTAGGAGGGAGAGTGATGACGTCGCCAGAGCCGAAAGCGGCAAACATCAGCCACATCTGGCGAAGGACGCCAGGGTTCGTCTCCTCCCGGACAGCAGTGAATACCCTCTTCGGCATCCGTTGAAGGCACCCGAACTGCCTGGCAAACCGGGTCGGCACGTAAGGCTCGCAGATCACCTTCCCGTCGATCCGAGCCACGAGCACCCCGCCCTGCATGTTCAGGAAGTATTCATGCTGCTCCAACGGACCCTGCCCATTGTCGATCATCTGGCCGACGGGAGTGGGGAACGGACTGAAGTTGAAGTTGGCATGATTGCCAATCCGGATCCGCACGCCCTCCTCACTTAGGGTCATCGGAGCGACCCCCGCGATGTTCAGCATGGAGGGTCGCAGGCCGTTGCCCGGAGGAATGATGGCGTTCGGAAACGTGTACCCACCGAGGTGAGCAGCCACCCAGCCGTGGAAGAACTGAAAGGGCCCACAGATCCTTCGTGGCGACCCCCCTCGTGAGATGCGTCCCAGGATGGCATACAGCCTCGCCAACACTGGGACCCCGAGGTTGTATCTCTTGTTGGCGGCCATAGCGCCCACCATCGCCAGTGTCGCCGGGCGAACGCCCATTCTCGCGTCCCGCACTGGCAGGAGCCACCCACTCAGAAAGGCGGCCAGGAACGCCGCGTACCGGACATTTGGGTCCCGGGCCTCGATGACGCGGTACCCCCATGAGCGATAGTCACCCGTCTCCAGGACCCGCCAGTACGACCCGTTCCGGCTTCTCTGAGCTGCGGTCGGGCACCGCTTCCCCCTACCTGGCATCTTGACCGCCGGGTCATGCTCCAAGAACTGGCCGAACCATTCCTTGTAGGCTATGTCCTTCTGGAAGTCTTTGATCCCGAGCCGCTGCGTAGCCAGGTCAAGCAGATGCCAGGTCAGGATGGGAGTCCGTGACCTGTCCTCCCAGGTATTCTTCGGTGGCAGGAACTCATCGTATTGGTAACCCTCCAGCGGGATACCTCCGATGCAGTGGATGTCCCAGAGACCGATGCCGACCTCCCCATGGTGAAGATGGAAGGTGTTGGTATCCGGAGACCATCGGGTGAACAGCTCCGGCCCGAGCTCGGACTGCTGGTAGAAGTGGAACTGCGACGTCCACACCGCCTCGAACAGGCCGATGTACCGCAGCTCCTCTGCGAAGTGATCGCAAGTGTGGCGTACCCAGAACGCCCAGGCCCACTCGCTGGTGAAGTTGCCCCCAGACCGCAAGTCCCAGTCCTTCAGCCATCCCTTGGTGTCGTCCGTGACGCTCTGGCGATATATGCTCGAGTAGAGGGCTGGAGAATTCTCCGCAGTAGGCTCACCCCCATCAATGGTTCGCGTCCTCGGGTTCAGGACATAGACATCCAAGTGTCTGGTCTCCCTGGCAGGATGCCCATTGTTGGTGATGTTATAGCGGAGAAGCTCGTCCTCCCGGGTCACCCAGGTCCGCGGCGCATCAATCTCGAACCCTGGCACCGGAACCTCATCTAGGATGTCGAAGTTCCAGAGCGGCAGGTTGTCCGACAGTGGATATGTCTTCTGGGCCGGCGTCAGTAAGTCGAACAAGGATTGATTGTTGGAAACAATCTCCTTGGCTCCGTAAACCTCCTCGTTCGTCGCCATCTCAGCCCTGCGAGTGGCGGCATCCCCCTCATTTCCTTGATTCGCGGCCATCTCAGAAGTTCCGGGGGTCGTGCGGGTTAAGGGATGAAGTGTGCGGAATCGGACGAGGCTGGTGGAAAAGTTTGAGAGTCGGCGCGCAATCCTAGTGGACGGCGCGCAATCGGGAAGTCGTTCGCGTAAAACCCTGGGTATTCGCGCAAAGACAGAGCGAAATCCAGACGGTTTTGCGCGACGAGCGGGCGAATTCCGCGCCGGAAAAGGCAATTTCGCGCACGAGAGCAGAGATGCTTATCGCGCGGAAGGCCAATGTACGGCACGGAGGGACCCAGTGCCCCTATTTATAGGCGAGGCCGGGGTCCGCGCTGCGCGGAAAGCGCTTCGCGCGACCGCAGCGGCGAATTTCGCGACCGGAGCCCCTTTTTGCGCGCCTAAGTCCCGCGCCGCCCAGGACTTCGGCATTCCGGCGTCTCCCTCGGAACCCGATCGTTGCGACCTCTCGCCGATCAGATTCCGAGGGGGGGCTTTTGTAGACGCCGGAAAAGTCCGTTGTTCCCAAACGAAGCTCCGGATGCGGAAAGCGAGGTCATATTTGGAGTCGGAAGAATGTTTCGGAGGGCCCGGAGGCCTTGCGCGGAATTTCAGAGGTCTGCGCGCAAAGATGATGATCCGCGCGCAAAACCCCCGGGATGCGCGCAACTCCCTTGCGCGCGGTGCCCGATTCCGCGCCCGCGAGGAGAATTCCGCGCTCGCGCCTTGGATTCCGCGCCCGGGGTTGCCTATAAATACTAGGCGACCCCCAACGTTTCAAGGGTTGCTGGAAGTCGAACGGTCTCCCGCGCGCGCAATTCAATCCCTTCCGCGCGCAATGCCGATCTTCAGGTAACCTCCTTTCTTTCGCGCAATCGAGCCTTGGGGTCCGCCTTCGCGCGCAATCCCCTTGGCTCATTTCCTTTGAACAAATTTCAACCCGAAGGCCTTTGCGCGCAAAAGAAGCCTCTTGCGCGCAATTGCCCCCGGGTGCGCGCAATCCAACCCGATTGCGCGCACCCCCATCTTCAAAGTGGCCATTCGTTAGAGAATGAGCCGTTGCCCCCGCGCGCTACCCGAAGCCCGGTGCGCGCAATCCCAATCATCCGCGCGCGAAGCGCTGGCCCAATTGCGCGCCAGCCCGCCATTTTGCGCGCCGATCCGCGGTTTTGCGCGCAAAGCTCCTCTTTTGCGCGCAATCCGCCAGGGTCGCCTCCCTTGACCCCCTTTGGGTACCCGCCTGCGTGGCGCCCGATGGTCTTCATCGCAGGTGCCCGCGTTGTGCGTCGTCTTTCCGTGCGGCCCCCCCCTAGGCTCGCACGAAGTGACACGGACCTACCGGCAGCTTTATCGTCCAGCATGACGCTAAACTGCACTACGTCCGAGCTACAAGACGTTAAACTGTTCAGCATTCGTCCTGCATGACGCTAAACTGCACCACGTCCTGCACGACGTTAAACTGTATCCGTCCAGGCTGCACGACGTTAAACTGCCTAGCCCCCATCGTCCGCGCTGCAAGACGTTAAACTGCCAAGTGTTTCGTCCTCAACATACGACGTTAAACTGTACTTCGTCCGGCAAGACGTTAAACCGTCCGCTTCGTCCTCAACACACGACGTTAAACTGTACTTCGTCCGGCAAGACGTTAAACCGTCCGCATCGTCCGATCCCGTGCTCTGCACGCAGGGTCTCCCCCGGTTTGGACGTGGCCCCCTGATAAAACACTATTTTATTGAATATTTTATTGATAATAAATGATATAATTTCCTCACATTGTGTTAAATATGTTTATTTATAAAATATTTGGGATTTGATCATTCATTTGAAAATTTGGTGAAAATTCCAGTTTTACCCTTAATAGTGCACTGTATTATTTCGAAGATAAATATTTTTATATTTATTATTTGAATTTGAAATTTTGTAACAGTGTTCCTAACTTAATTATCTACAACTTTTATTCAGGACACTAAAGCTAAAGAGTTGATTTGGTTGTTGAAATTGGGCCATGAAGTCAAAGTTGGGCTGGGCTCGCCAGAATGGAGAAGGTTCTGTATTTGGGCCATATCCTCTACATACGGGCTTGGATTGAGCCCAAATTTTGAGGAAAGCTCGGGGACATGATTTGGCACAAATCATCCTTCTGGAAGGCCGGTCAATTCACGCGTTTTGGAGGTCAAATGGGCGGTGCAAGTTTCATTAAAATATTTGGCCGAGATTTTGCATTCACACTTGAAACCACTTTAAACCTAGCCTCCCCTCCACTCTATAAATTAGTGATTTTCTCATTTGGAGAGGCTGGTTCGTGCATTGGGAGATTGGAGGCAGAGGAGAATTGGTTTCAACCAAATTCTCCAACCATTGTAAGAGAGGTAGCTCTTGAAGCAAGGATCCTCTCATCGAAGCCTCCTTCTCTCCTTCATGTTGTAATTGTTTTGTTTGTGTAATAAACTTCTTTGTTCTTCTTTTATTTCTTCTCTTTTCCTCTGTTTTATTTAAATTTATTCTTCTCTTAATCTTCCTCTTGGGGCTGGAATTCTTGAGTAGAAGCGATATTGGGTTATACCCATTATAAACCTTTGCACATGCAAAACGCTTCTACGATGATTACGCCACCCATGGAAGAGTAGTCTTTTAGTAATCGATCTATCTTCTACCCTCTTCATTTAATTATTTTGAATCAATGAGCTACTGTAATTCACTTAATATGATCCATGAATTGTGTTTTTAAATTGTAGAAACTAAGCAAGCAATTGAACAATTAACACAAAAACACGCGAGGTCGGGATTTTGTGTAAATTGTGAGAGCGCGATCTTAATCGGTAATACAAGACCACACGGGATAAATTTGTAGAGTTCAAATATAATCCCTAAACACAATTCATCCTCAATTCCAGAATGGATATGTGCCTTAATTTACCACTGATCATAAGCTAATCTTAGAACATCAATCAAAGCAGGGTGCTGCGATTGCACGTTCCAAAGTTAGCCTAGGTTTAAATTCACATCATCTTTGTGGTAAAGTTAATTCTCGTAGGGTTCGGGATTTAACAAATTAAGGGATCATAATTAAGTGAATGTTAATTTAAATGATAATGATTAATAATAAAGTGAAGAGGTAGAGTTAGATCGATTACGCTTTTTAAATAGATTTCTAAAAAAAAACATCTTCTTGTTGTGTCATTTAAATTGAAATTCATTTCAAAACTAAAAACAAAAAAAAAATTATGCAATCTTCTTCCAGCAAACTTCTTCTAGATTCATAAACTATAAACAACCCCCATCCTTTTCTAGTAGTGTTTTTATTCTCTTTTATTTAATTTTTAGAATACCTCTAATAAGATGTTTTAATTCACTTCCTCCTTTGAGAGACGACCTTGGTTAGCCCCCTATGCTACACCAAGTAAACTAAACATTAGCTTCATAGAGTGTTGTGCTTGGAGTTTTATCCAACGTAACTCACTTTTGAAGTTCTTTTGAGAGCGCGTGCGACAACGCTTTTTCACCCCCACCCGCTCGTCTCTGCAGGGATGTCGGGATTGTCCCGCTTTTGGGACGATTTAATGGGAGTGGCTTTTCCCTACGGGGGCAGGGTATTACAAACCCCTAGTTTCTCGTGGGAGGCTGCACATGTGTATCTCCATTGCGCCTCCCCACTGCCGAAGCCAGTAGAGGGTGTGACTGGGATCGAGGTGTCTTCTGCTTTCGGTCCAAGTCCCTTCCAACTGAGTTTTGCCGCATCCGGGCTGCCTCAAGTGCGTAAGTCCTGACAGAATGAACTACGTGGACTTTGATCCCTGTCTTCTATACAGGGTACGTAGGAAGCCTCCCTGAGGTCCAAGCCCGCCACCTGGTCGTCCCGGTCGTATTTACGTCGGTTCGTCCATCAGTGGACCCCTTCAGGGTTCATGCTTGCGTCGATTCACCTATGAATCCGCCCCTGTGGGAGACTGCCCGTGTGTATCTCCACTGTGCCTCCCCACAGCCCCTTTTCCCATTTCCCCTTTTATCGTCCAGCATGACGTGAAACTGTGATCCACCCGGCCGTTCCATCCCCCTCTGTGCGAGGTGGTTCGGTTCAATCCTCCGCCCGGCGGCCTAGACCTCTTCGTGAGTCGGCTTGCCGACGTCCAGCATGACGTTAAACTGTATACCCGAACTACGCTGACTTTGATCCGTGCTAACGCGCGGTACGTAGGAATCCCCTACGGGGTCCAAGCTCTTCACTCCATCATCCATCCTGATCCTTACCCGGGCCGCCACATCCCGGTGGGGTCATGCCACTTCACTCCACTCCACGTTACTTGGGAAGCCGCCCATGTGCTGGCCCCAGCGTCGGAGGTTCCCCGCAAGGGGTTCTGTCATCTGATCCACTTTTCGTGTTGATCGGTCCGACGCCGTCCCCGCTGGACGTTAAACTCGCGGCATACCCCGTGTTAAACATGGGAAGCTGAGGAAAACCTCAGGTGACACAGTTCCCCGCACCTAGTACGAGATGCCTCAGGCCATCATGCCTTCGAGAAGCCCTGTTAGGGACGGAAGACAGACGTGCAGAGCCGCAGTGTTACGACACGCCCCCATCACCCAGAGCCACCCGGCCTTCTCACTGCAGGTTGCTGCCCCGCCCAGACTCCTTGGAGCGTCCGGGCGGAAGCAGCGTAATTAACCGGTGTCCATGAAGATATGGCGCCGGGAACGAGATTCGCGAACATTCTTAAGTCTATGAGGGAGACCCGGATTAGGCGACGAGTTCCGAGGAGACGTCCAAGGAAGGAGGAGCCGACATCCCATCATCCCGGTTTCGATCAAGGAGCAGACGCCCCTGAATAAGGGACGGATGCCGCCCGCCTTTGGAAAGCGGGACTGCGGGACCACAAGCCGCGCGCCCATCCCCTCGGGTTGACGGGTGCACGCGCGAACGCGTCCTGGCGGAACAGCGTAACCCGACGCACATCCGCACCGAAACAGTACCCTACTCCCTCCTCAGGCAACCTCAAGATAGGTGCGCTGGTCAATCTCTGTCTCAGCTCCTGGAAGCTCTGCTGACATCTGTCTGACCATACGAAGGGTTTCCCCTTCTTCTTAAAAGCTGTGAGTGGTGCCTCAACTCTAGAGAAGTCTGGCACGAATCTCCGATAGTATCCAGCTAGTCCCAAGAAACTCCGAACCTCAGTCACGCTCCTGGGTGGCTCCCATGCTAACACAGCCCCAATCTTCGCGGGATCCACTGCAACTCCCGCCTCAGAGATAACGTGTCCCAATAAGTATACCTCACGTATCCAGAACTAGAACTTCGAGAGCTTACCATAAAGCTGGTGCTCTCGGAGTGTGTCTAGTATAACTCGCAAGTGATAGGCGTGCTCCTCCTCTGTCGTAGAGTAAATCAGAATGTCGTCGATGAAGACCACGACAAACCGATCGAGGTATGGATGAAAGATCCTGTTCATGAGAGCCATGAACACTGCTGGAGCATTGGTTACACCGAATGGCATAACCAAGAATTCATAGTGGCCATACCGACATCTGAAGGCCGTCTTCTGCACATCCTCGTCTCTGACTCTGAGCTGATGATAGCCTGGCCTGAGGTCTATCTTCGAGAACCACCGTGCTCCCTTGAGCTGATCAAAGAGGTCATCAATCCTCGGTAGCGGATACTTGTTCCTCACTGTCACCTGGTTTAGGCGACGATAGTCAACACAAAGTCGCAAGCTCCCGTCCGCCTTCTTGGCGAATAAAATCGGGGAAACCCAAGGTGAAACACTGGGTCGGATGAACCCCTTGCCCTACAAGTCCTCCAACTGTACCCGTAGCTCTCGAAGCTTGGCGGGGGCCATCCGATATGCTGGAGTGGATATCGGGGCTGTCCCGGGGTACAAGTCAATATAAAAGTCTACCTCTCTGCGAGGAGGTAGCCCTGGAACGTCGTTGGGAAAAACGTCCGCAAACTGATCCACCACTGCAGGAAAACCAGGACTCCGCACGTCAACTGCTCCAAGGATGAGGCTAGCTAACTGATGAGTAATGGGCTGTTCTCTCCTCCATGGAAGTCCATCCTGTGCTGCTAAGGTTCCCTTCTCGCCGGTGAAGGTGAACCTACTCCCTTCGGTGCGCACACATCGCACCTTGTGCCTAAAACAGTCAATCTGTGCATGGACTGTAGATAGCCAATCCATGCCCAAGATGACGTCGTAAGGCCTCGACGCTGCTACAAGAAGATCCCAGCCGAAGCTCTCGCCTCCTAGAGTAAGCTCACACTGCCGGCACCAGTGCGTAATCGTCGAGTCTTCTTCCGTAGGAGTCTCTAGCCGTAAGGATCGAGCCAACGGCTCTGTCGGAATCTCCGAGCTCCGAACAAGGGCAGCGACTATGAAAGAGTGACTCGCTCCTGTGTCTATAAGAACTGCAGCAAGGGTGGAATAGACACAGATAGTACCTCGAATCATCTCGGGTGCACCATGGTCGTATGCCTCTGCTGCCTGGAGCTGTGCCCGTCTCTGCCCGCCAGCTCCCTGTGGTCGGGGTGGACCTCCTGGTGGTGGTGGTGGCAGAGCCTCAAAGCGTCTCCCACCACCGGCTGCTCGTCCAGCTCCTCTGCCTCGTCCGCCTCCTCCCTGCGGACCGCCACGGTCGACCCTCTGCCTCTACCTCGGTGGTCCCTCAACTGTCTGCTGCTCCTCGGCACGGCGGGTCGGGCAATCACGAGCCATGTGGCCCTGCCCGCCGCACGAGTAGCACTGTCTGCCTCTCGAAATACTGGCTCCTCGCTGTGTGCCCCGCACTGCTGAGCCAGTGTCCTGAGGTCGTCTGCCTGAAGGTCTGGTCTGCCTGGACCCCTGAGTCATCCGTCGACTGCCTGCTGCAGATGACTCTGCCACGTGCCGCCCTGCGGTGGGTCGCTGCGCTGGTGTAGACTCAGCAAGGAAGCTCTCGATTAGAAGAGCCCGCTCCAGTACTCCTGTTTGAGTCGGTATGCTGAGGGAGATCAGCGATGCCCTGATCTCGTGTCTCAAACCCTGCTCGAAGGTCCGGGCCCGGAAGAATGGGTCCCGTACCATGTCAGTCGAGTAGCGCGAGAGATCAGTAAATATCGCTGAGTACTGAGCGACCGTCATGCTGCCCTGCCGCAGCTGAAGAAGCTCCTGGATACGCACCGCACGAAGGGTGGCTGGGACGAACTCCGAGTGGAAGAGGCTCTCAAAGTCCGTCCATAGAAGAGATGCCTCATCGTGCACCTGGAGCATCAAGCTCCACCATCGTCCTGCTGCTGCGTGTAGTAGGCTAGCAGCGAGGATCACCATAAGGTCTGCTGGTGTCCTCACTAGCCTAAACACACATACCACTGCCTCCAGCCAGTCCTCGGCTGCCTGGGGATCCGTCTCCCCGCGAAACCTGGGTGGTCTCTAGCGCTGAAACTCATGCAGTGCGCTGAGGCGACGTGCATCGTCAGCGGCTGCTGCTGGAAGCATCGGGGGCTCGGCGGGTAGAGCTACCGCCGGTGCCACTGCTGACAAAGGGCCCTACACCGAGGCCTCGTCGCTTGGTGGGTTGTCGTCACGCTCGACTCTCGGAACCCTAGTTGGAATCCGTCGTGGGGCCATCCTGAAAAGGAAACAGGTGCGCCACGGTCAGAACAGTATACCTGGTGAGCTGATATAAGTAATCACAAAGAAAACTTTGAAACACACACGCAATCAATGTTTTCGTGCATTAAGTTGGAAATCAGAAGTCAGGGTCCTGGTGTACGGATACGTCGGCCGCCGCACCAACACTGGACTCCCTGGACTGATAACCACACTCAATACGCTAAATATTATTGCTTCACATAGAAAAGATCAGAGTTCACGGTAGAACCGAACTCCTCTGATACCAATTTGTCACGACCCGCCCTCGGGTTCCGTGCCGTGACTACCCCAAGCCCGCCTTCTATAGGCCAGGGGCTGGCGACTAGCACCAAGGCGTAAATCCCAGTAAAAAGGGAAGGCATTGTCTTTGTAAAGTAAACAAACACCACAGAGTAAGCAAGCAGAAAGTAAACACTAAGCAAAAGCAGAGTACAACTGAAAGTGCGGAAAGGTAAATGGGCCAGTATACAAACCCAAACTGAAAGTAAAGTACAACTCGAAAGGGAAAACAGCAACTGAAAAGTAAAAGCCGCTACACCGGGCTGTCCACTGAAAATCCCACCTGAAGGGTGGGTACAGATAGCTCCACTGCTCCACGGGTTCCGCCGTCCTCTCCGAGCACGTCCCGTCCAGTGGTCCACCTCCAGGTACCGTCCTGCTCTGCAAGCCTCAGCTAAGATCAACGCTGTCCGTCGTCTGCAACCAACACAACGTAGTGCGGGCAAAGCCCGTGCAGGGGTGAGTATAAGCTACTCAGTAGGGACCCCGAGACCCCTGAAGGTCTCTCAAACCACAAAGGATAAACCACGAAGAAAGGTAAAATCACGAAGTAACAACCGACACTGCTTAGGTATATGCCCATACATATACCTAAGTCATCAATTTCAAATACGCTCCAACCTCCGAGCCCAAGTACAACTCAGTCCACACAGGAAAGTAAACGTATTCCACACAGGAAAGCAAAACGTAATCCACACAGGATTGCACAACACAATCCTCACAGGAAAGCAATAGGATTCAGCTCACACAGGTATACTTCTTCGAAAGACGATAAAGATGATCTCTGATCCATCTAAGTCGTCGGACCCACGAAGGATCGATAGGTAACTAACCCCCGCAAAAGACCCACACAGGATCGGGCCCACGTATGACCTGTAGGCGCTGGTTCACACAGGACCGCTGAGCGCAAAGACACACACAGGATCGGACCCACACAGGATCGGGCCCACACAGGACCTGTAGCACTGATCCACGTAGGATCGCTGAGTGCTGTAGTCGTCGTCGTCGAATCCACACAGGATCTCTGTACTGTCATCGTCGCAGTCACAGTAGCAGTAGTAGCAGTAGCAGTCACAGTAACAGTCGCAGCCAGCACTAGGGTTCCTGCACACAGCAAGCTCGTTCGGAGGGTCCGCTCCACGAGCCGAGAGGCTGATACATCAACTGTCACAAAGTCCAGAGTTGATGTATCCAAAAGTTCCGCATCGTCAACAGGAACTCAACGTAACAGACGGCGCGTCGATCGGACGCCCGGTCTGAGAGTTATTGGCATTTTCGTCCCTGGGGCCCGGTTGGTTTTTAAGGCAAAGCCAACCCGACCGTACTCCACCTGCGTCCAAACCTCGGGCGGAGTATGCCAAAAGAACCGTCTCACTAAGAGGAACACAACAAAGCTGACGGAACGTCAATCGGACGTCCGTAGCTCAAGATATGAGCGTTTCCGCTCTGAAGGCCCGGTTGGTTTCGTGAACGAACCAACCCGGCCGAACTCAAAGTATTCCGAAACCTTGAGTGCGATATACCGAAACGACCGTCTCGATCCAAGGATCGCGTTGACACAGACGGTTCGTCAATCAAAGATCCGTGGCTCCTGTTATGGCCAAAAGACCGAAACTGATTCGAAACGGAGGGGTCCGGGTCCGGGCCGACCCGGCCCGACCCCCCCTGGGTCGGCCCGAACCGGGTCGACCCGACCCGGGTCCGACCCGGACCGGCCGGCCGGCGGCCTGGCGGCGCGGCGGCGCGGCAGCCTGGCGGCGCGGCGGCCTGGCGCCGCACGGAGGCAGCACGCGAGGGGGGGGGGGGGGGGGGGCAAAGCCCCCCGCTTCTTGGAGTGGCGGCGCGACATATGTGCCGCGCCCTTTTGGAAAACGACCCCCCCACGTGGGGGCCTGCTTGATTAAACCGGGGTGCCACCTGCCCCCCCCAAAGGAAACCGCCCCCCTCATAAATGAGGGGGGTTTTTTAATCTGGCAGGGGGAATTTATTTCCCCCGCCTTTTGACCTTCCGGCCGGCCAACTGCCGGCCGGTTTTCTCCAACGGGACCGGAAAATCCGGTCCCCTTTCCGGCTTCCGACGCCGGCGGCCCGGCCGCCGGTCTTCTCGTCCCGCCGCGGCCCGGAACCGGCCGCGATGTTCGTCGTCCGGCGCGGTGCGACGGCACCGCGCCCCTCCACCTTGCCTCCGATTCCCCTTGACGCGGCGCGACAGCGTCGCGTTCTTGATGATTTTTTTCACGGCGCGGCGCGACAGCGCTGCGCAATATAAACATACGATTATCCGCGTGGTGCGACGGCACCACGCCACCTTGTTTCCACCCGCAAGATAAATCAACAAGAACGATGGAGGGGGTTCGTCCGTGTTCATGCGGTCCGACCCCCTCACGTTAAATGATAACACAACTTAAAATCCTTACGTTAGTCATGCAAGAACCACGAACAAGGATAAATAAATAAACAAATAACCACAACCCCTACCTTGGTTCTGGAACGAAGTTCGATGATCGATAACGATTCGCGGAAGTCGAGCGTCGTGGTGGTCGGCGTCACAGAAGAAGAACGTCGATGTCGCGGTTATGTCGTCACGGAAGACAGTTCCCGAGAACGTGGAGTTCTTCGTCGAAGTTCGAAGGTTCTTCGTGTTCTTCGTCAGAGTTGAAGAAGAAGGAGGAGGAGCTCTCAAAAATCCTCACAAGTTGGCTAAATAATTCTAACCAAAAAAAAGAATAATCTAAGGGTTATTTTATTAACTCAACCAAACCATTTGAATTTCAAAGGTTTGAATTAAGACAACTCAAGCCATTAATTAACCCAACTTGCCAACTTAATTTAAAAGGGGAGTTTATGGGAGAAAATGAAAGGTTTAGGTTCGTGTGGGTCCCACCACACTTAATCCTCTCAAGGGAGGTTAAGTGGGTGTGGGTCCCACCCCTAACCCCCTTTGAGAGAAGTAAACCAACAAAAGTAAAATAAAAAGAATTCCACATTTTTTTATTCAACTTTTTATAAATCTCCCAAAAACTAACTCTCAACCCGAAATAAACGCAACCTCGGAAAAGGTCTCCTTAAGCGAATATCGGCGCTGCGAGTTCATCGGTGCCCTCAGATTTCAATTCCGAGCACCGGATCAAAAGTTAGAAATTCCTGCTCGTTCGTTCACTGAACGTACCCGAGCCAAACTTCGGAAATTGATTCCGGGCACTCCGGGCCTCGGAATCAGGTGCCGTCAGAAACCGCGTTCTTGTAAAATTCCAAAGAAAATTAAGAAAAAATTTCCCTTGAATTTTACGGGTCTTTACAAAACTAGTCCCATCTGTGGGGACACACCGCACTTTGTGGCTAATATAGTCAATCTGAGCATGGACTGTAGATAAGCAGTCCATACCCAAGATGATGTCTTAAGGCCTCGACGCCACTACTAGGAGATACCAGCCGAAGCTCTAGCCTCCTAGAGTAAGCTCTCACTGCCAGTACTAGTGCGTAATTGTTGAATCCACTCTCGTAGGAGTCTCTAGCCGTAAGGATTGAGGAAAAAAATCCATCAGAATCTCTGAGCTCCGAACGAGGGTAGTGGAAATAAAATAATGACTGGCACCTGTGTCTATAAATACTGCAGCTAATGTGGAGTAGACATAGATCGTACCTCATATCACCTCCGAAGCACCGTGATCATTGGCTTCAACTACCTGGAGTTGAGCTCACCCCTGTCCTCCTACACCCTGTGGTCGGGGTGGACCACCTGGTGGTGGTGAAAGTAACATCTCAAATTGTCTTCCACTGCCAGCTGCGTGGACAGCTCCTCTGTTACGTCTGCATGCTCCCTGCAGAACTCCTCAGTCAAACCTCTATCTCTGCCTAGGCAGTTCCTCTACCATCTTCTGATCATCCATACAGAGGGTCAGATATTCACGTGCCCTGTGACCCTACCCGCCACATGCGTTACTCTGCCCGCTCCTAGAAAGACTGGCTCTACCTTAGGTGCCATGCACAACTGACCCTGAATCCTGCAGTCGTCCACCTTTAGGTATAGTCCTCTTGGACCTCTGAAACATCTGTCTACTTCCAGCTGTAGAAGACTCCATTATGTGATGACTGGTAGTGGGTCTCACTACTGGTGACTGCTCATCAAGGAAAGTCTCCACTAAAAGGGCTCACTGTAACACCCCTGCCTACATCGGGATGCTGAGTGAAATCATCAATGACATGATCTCCCGCCTAAGTACCTACTCAAAGGTTCGGGCCTTGAAGAATGGGACCCACACCATATCTATGGAGTATCATGAGAGGTCAGTGAACCTCGCTGAGTACTGAGCCACAATCATGCTTCCCTGCTGCAGATGAAGAGTCTCCTGAATGTGCACTGCGCAAAGAGTCGCTGGGACAAGCTCTGCCTGAAATAGGTTCTCAAAGTCTGCCTAGAGAAGCATCACCTCATCGTGAACCTGGAGCATCAAGATCCACCATCTGCCTGCTACTGCCTATAGAAGGATAGCGGTAAGGATCACCATGAGATCATCTGGCATCCCTACTTGTTGGAAGACTCTCACCATGGCCTCCAGCCAATCCTCAGCCGCTTGTGGGTCCGTCTCTCTCTTGAACCTGGGTGGCCTCTGGCACTGGAACTCATGCAACGTGCTCAAGTGGCATGAACTCTCTGCTACTGGGGTTGGTGGCATCGGTGTCCCAATGGGTAATGGTACCGCTGGTGCATCTACTGGAAGAGGGCCCTACACCGAGGCCTCGTTGATCGATGGGCTATCAGTGCGTACAACTCTCGGAACCCTAGATGGCTATCTTTGTGGAGGCATCCTGTAAAGAAACAGGTGCACCACGGTCAAAAAGTTATACCTAGTGAGATGAATCAAGATATCATAAAGAAAACTCTTCAAAACACAAACGCAATCAGTGTTTTCATGCACTGAGTCAAAAATCAGAAGTCAGGGTCCTGGTGTATGGATACGTCAGTCACCGCACCAATACTGGATTCCCTAAACCTATAACCACACTCAATACACTTAAAACTATTTCCATTAAAAACTTCAAAGTCATATGTTCTATAGTAGAACCGACTCCTTTGATACCAATTTTTCACGACCCGTTCCCCCAGGGCTCATGCCGTGACTACCCCAAGCCCGCCTTCCATAGGTCAGGGGTTGGCGACTAGCACTGAAAGGAATGTTCTCTAAAACTGGGAAGGTATTGCCTTTATAACTTTTAAACACACACAACCAAGCACACAAAAAGATACGAACAAAAATGAAACTGTATAATAAAGTGAGTACGGTAAGTAAAAGGGGAAATAATACAAGCCCAACTAGAAAGTACAAGAGATGAAAGTACATGTAAACTGGAACAGATCCTATGAACACCCACCAAGGATCCTACCTGAAGGGTAGGTACAACTCTCGATTGGTCGTCTCTACGATACGCCTCGTCTAAGGTCTACCTCTGAGCTACCTCCAGTCCTGGTACTCATGTCCTCAGTCAGCGCTATCTGTCGTCTGCACCAAACACAACGAGGTACGGGCATAACCCGTGCAGGGGTGAGTATAACGATACTCAGTAGGGACCCCGAGACCCTCAAGGTCTCACAAAATTCACAAAGGGTAATCCACAAAGCATGAAATCAACTGACAACCCAACTTAGGTATATGCCCATACATATACCTAAGTTATCAAGAATACCCATCTCAATCATGAGGAAAACATAGAGTCCAACTCCAAAGCCCCAAGATCAACTCTTCCACAAAGGAAGAAATACCCCGAAGGCAAGTAACATACAGGTACGCCACACAGAAGAATACCACCACGGTATTACCTTGAAGGAAAGTACCACACAGGTACAGACTCATCCCACACCAGGTATAACTTAAGTAAAATAGTAGAGATGATTAGGTGTAACTAATGAATAATCTTACTCTGTTAAGAGGAAGAACCACACATGATCTCTCAGTACTAACCCACATAGGATCACTAGGTGCTGACCCACACAGGATCGCTAAGTGCTGACCCACACATGATCACAAGGTGCTGACCCACATAGGATCTCTAGGTGCTGACCCACACAGGATCGCTACCTGATGACCCACACAGGATCAAAAGGTGCTAACCCACATAGGATCTCTAGGTGCTGACCCACACAGGATCTCTAAGTGCTGACCCACACAAGATCGCAAGGTTCTGATCCACACGGGATCGGTCTTCATTCTTCACGTCACAACCAGCTACAGGGTTCCCGCGCTAAGCTTGCTCGTCTCCAGGAGAGTCCGCTCCACAAGCCACCGGTCAATACTAAAACTTCCGTGAAGTCCCAAGAAGAAGTATCCTAAAGGACTGCCACGTCATAGGGGTCTCAACAAAACAGACGGTGCGTCAATCAAACACCCAGTCTGTAAGTTATTAGCCTTTTAGTCCCAAGGGTCCGGTTGGATTCGTGCTTGATCCAACCCGACCATTTCTCAACATTATCCAAATATCCAGTGGAGTATACCAAAGGGACCATCTTGGTCCAAGATTTCAGGTGTCACAGACAGGTCATCAAATGGATGCCCGATGCCAAAGATATAACTGAAAATGCGTAAATGGGTCGAAGTGGGTCTGGGTCCGGTCCGACCTGATCTGACCGACCCGACCCGACTCGGTCTGGGTAAACCCAGCCCGACCCGATGGGTTCGGCCTGACCCGATGGGTGGCCCGGCCCATTGGGTTCGGCCCGGCCCACTGGGCAGTCTGGCATGCAGTGAGGGCCGCGAGGGGCCGCAGAGGCTGTAGAGGGCGGTGTGAGGCTGCGGGGCCCGCGGAGCGGTGAAATGGAGGCCGTAGGGGCCGCAAGTCCATGAGGAGGTTCAGCCGCGGATAGCATGAGGCCACAAGGTGTCTTGGGGGGCCGCAATGACTCGGAGGGCCGCTGGCGGCACGGCTAGGCCGCGGGGCGGCACACCAGGCTGCGGGGTGGTAGAGCGCTGCGGGGCGCAGAGGCCGTGGGTGGCAGATCATCGTGGGGTGCGGAGGCCGTGGGCGGCAGAGCACCATGGGGCGCGGAGGCCATGGGCCGCGGCAGCCATAGGCAACGACATCTGCGGGGCGGTGCCATTTCATTCGTTGCCTTCGTCACAGTTGATAGTTGTCCTCCTCCATCGTGAAGAACACAAGAATTATCCCAATAAATTCAGAGAGGACGAGCCATGTTTTTTTGGACCACACTCTCCACATTAGAGTGGTAGAAAGTGGATATAATACTTGAATCACAAGAATACCAATAACGGGTAAGGGAAATAATTAAAACACCCTCCCAACCTCATTTGATTTGTCGACGGAGGTTGCGAGGAAGGAGACGACGTTATTGGGGATAGACAGACGTTAGTGAAGTCGGCATTCCCTCGATTGTCGGTTTGTTGACATTGAAGACCTTCCTCATGAACGATTGTCCTGATGAAGAAGTCGAAGTCGAAGTCCGCGTTCTTCGTTGGCATTCTTCGTTGGAGAGCTTTCTCCCAATTCTCCAAGTTTCTCCCTTTTTCCAAGAGTTTCCCCCAATTCCACCAAAAATGAATTAGCCAACATTATAGAATATGTTGGCATAATTTCAAATTGGAATAATTAATTAATTGAGTTGGTGTATTAATTAAAGGGGGGTGGCATAATTAATCAAGGGGAAGTTCAAGAGACTTCCCCTCATTTAAGTGGGAGGTTCAAAGGGGTTTAAGCCTCAGGTGGTCCCCACCATAATAACCTCTCATGGGAGGTTAGTTCAGGTGGTCCCCACAACCATAACCTCTCAGGGGAGGTTTAGTTCAGGTGGTCTCCACCTATGAAATATCCACAAGGAGTTTAAAATAAAAATAAAAATAAAAGATATAGAATTTTATATTTATTTTATTCTTTCACGAATATGTGAAAAGCTAACTTCCACCCTCGACCTACTATGGTTGAGGTGAAGGTATCCTTAAGAGAATACCAATGCTATGAGTTTAACAGTGCCCTTGGATTTCAATTCCGAGCATCAGTTCAAAAGTTAGAAAATCCCGCTCCCACGTTTACTGAACGTACCGAAATAAAGTTCAGAAATTCATTCCAGGCACTCCGGGCCTCAGAATCATGTGCCGTCAATTTTTTCAGGCTCATAAAAATCCCAATTGTTTAAAAAAAATTACATGGAAATTCTGGGTCTTTACATTTCATTTATATTAGTTGGTCCAAGTGCTGAATTGACCATTTGGAGGAAAAAAATCAATCAAATTGGAAACTATTTTTTCATATAGAATTAACACTCCTTTATTAAATTATTAATATCTTAGACCAAGAGTCAGAATGAAGTAATTCCAACTAGAAATTAAATAGTAATCAAGGTCACATCTCATAATTAAGTACCAAGTTCAAATTATATCATTAATATGGTCAATGGGATGGTGAAAATGGAGGAATATGAAGATACACTTTTACTAGAAAAAGTGTTTTGAGTAATCTAGGTAGAAAATTTTAACCACAAGTCCAAATAATCAAACTTTTTTTGTGTGAAAATTTATGAAATTTTTAAGAAACCCTATATAAGGATTTATATTGATATTCATCATGAAGAGGTCTTAAATAGAGAAAAAATTTGAAGTATAGAAACTAGAAATCACCTTGACCGTACTCTTTTCCTATAATTCTAAGTCTCAAATTCCATTTTAAAGTATGTTGAGAGTGAGGGAGTGGGACGTGATGGAGGATAATTGCTAGAGAAGATATATTTTTATAGAACAAATCAATCTGTGAAGGGATAAACCCCCAAGCAGTTCTTGAGGGTGGAATCTAGAGGATATTCTTCTCTTTTGAGTTTGTGATTTTCATTATTATCTTTTGTATTTCTATGGAAACTATTTTTCTTGAATTAAGAGGGTAATTTTATTTCCTAAATACAATTTATTATAAATTATTCTATATTTATGTTCAACTAATGAATGTAAAGTGGTTGCTCTAATTGTTTAATTTTTTTGTTGAGGTCTCACCTTTAAGAACAGTGAGTTTAGTCTGATTTGGTTTCTTAGAGGTCTTTGGGTAAACATACCACTTTTATAAGGGTATTTAAACCCATATTTGAGGTCTAAAAATTGGGTTTAGATGATTTTATATGTATTATTTGAGGTATTTAAGTATACATTAATAAAAATAATTCATAAATTAATTTGTAGATAATGATAAAGGGAGGATCAAAGGCTGAAACTTGTCCACTGCTACTATCTATCATATGTATTTTTATAATAGTATTACTTCTGAGATATTATATATAACTTTAATATCTAATTTAAATATCATTTATTTTAATTTTAATTCATTTAATTCATTTTAAATCCTTTATTCTAGCTTGAATTTTACAAAAACAAGTTAATAAACTGGTAGTTTGAACTTAGTCTACAACCTACTCATGAGATAACACAGTGGTCACCACTATGATAAATTTTAATGGGTAAATTATTTAATGAGGTAACATGAATGAATACTCATTAAATCAACCATATCTAATGGATTCCATCTATCCATATCTATTTATAGACCAATATAATCATCTCTTCCATCACATATACTAACTATTTCCCCACTAGTGATGACTCTCTAATCTCATTCCATCACTTGGATGACCTATATAGTCTCCTATACAAATCCTTAAAAGATGTAGTTCCATTAGTGGTGTGGTGGATATTATTTTATGTAAAATCCACTAGTGGTAATTGATCCTTCTAGCTTCATTTAAAATCTTACACTTAACCCCTCAACATATCCTTAAGGATCAAAATGGATATCTTATTTTTACCATCCATATGATGGTGGAATAATGTACTCAACCTAAACTATTTTTGAAATTTCTCCTCTAAGATACTCCTTAATAAATACATGAATAAATTATCTCAGTCAAAAATGGTAATCAAATGTACTCCAAGCATCCAGACAATCTTAGATATATACAAGCATCATAAAATATCCACCTAACTATGCTCCTTAATATGAGGTATTTTGAAAAACTTGGTTAATATATTGATGATCACCCAAATCACATCATGAGTCATTTCTAAATGTGGAAATCACATCACTAAATCCATCAATATATGACCACACTTCAAATCTGGAACCCCTAGGGGATGGTACCAACATACCTAAACCCGATGATCATCCTTTAACTATTAATAGATAAAGCATAATGAGATAAAATTAACAATTACCCTCTTTATATAAGGAAAACATTAATGAAATTTTATTTCTTGGTACATCTTTATCACACCTAGATATATTTCTAAGCGATAAGTGTGTAACTCCCTCAAAACCTCGTCATGTAGTGTGACTGGAACCACTAGACAACCTCAGAAGGGGATTACGTGCACCAAACCTTTATGAAACCCATCTAGTTTATCTTTTTGGGAGATCGGGTTATGTGAGTCCTCAAAATTTATTCTTCTCAACTTGGCCTCCTCCATTTATAGTATAATTTTAGGGTCCTATACTATTGATAAAAAATAATCCACTTATTCCTTATAGACAAAGGAAAACTGAATCACCTCCAACTTCTCATATGCATCCTCTATAAATTAAGGATGGTATTTCCTATCAAGTTCATCTACCACCAAATTTTTTTTTCTTAAAGTATATAAAATATTGAAGTTAAAGTCCTACTCGAACTAAAAGCAATTCTTATCCCTCATGTTAGGATATCTCTCAGTTAAGATATACCTACGACTCTTTTAGTATTTCAAGACTATGAAACAATCAAAAAATGATAATGTATCTAAATATTAAGGAGAAAATTATATTGAGTGATCTAAATCATAGGTCATGTAGTTCCTCTCATGAGGTATGAATAGTCTAGACCCATAGATAATCACTGCCCAACTTCTCATCATCATACAACCAAGACCAACTCCAAAGGCATGTAAGAGTTTCTATCCTAGAAACAACTGGTTGTACTTCAATTACATGAATATTTAATATATTTAAATATTAAACATCTTATTACATATTTTTCATTGTTATGCATGACTATATTATAATAATGTCCTGGAGTATTTGTCGCATTGACAAGGTCATAACAGTTCCCCGCTATGATGAGAACCTTGAAGTGATATGATGATATTCTTAAATATAGTTTTGTGGTTGGATGAAATACTATAATGGGACACATAGTTTATATACCGTTAGGTGTGAGTACTCATAAGCAGATGAGACTTCCTCTCATCAATTTTGTACTTGGTAATCTCCAAGATGGGAGATTATGAGAATAGAACCACCAGTAGAAATTCCACATGTTTTGGTGCCATAGAATATTCATATCTACAAGTGTGTGTAATGATCCTTAGATTTTAAGATTATCATTAATACGTGTCATGACTTGCACAATTTTATTTATTAACAAAAACTGTTACGCAAATAGTTGGTGGGAATTAGGGTAGGTTGGGTGTGTCAGGAGTGACATGTTATTAATGGATAAGTCGAGGAAGGATTTTTACCTCCCATTTATGGAAGTTGATATCTTAGAACTTTGATTGAAATAGAATGGTCACACAAAATTACATGGCCATGGTGTAACTATGCGTTTATTTTAGGTGGTCAAAGAATGACGTATCAAACACAAAGTTTGATGACACTATCATGAAACCTACTTGATAAGATATTAAGAAAAGAAGATTATATTACACGGTGAATGTTCGTATGTGGATGTTGTTGTTGTGACTTTAAGTTTTTTCTCCTAGGTGCCTTAACTCATTTTTAGACAGTACTCTTGGACTTTAGGCAAGTCCACTTAATGACAATAAGAAATAATCCTAAAGGCCCACACATTAAGTGTTTTTGGTGATCTCAGTTAAATTCTATTTGAATTTAATTGATGAAAAAATATTATTCTTAAGGCTATGGAATAATTTTATACAAGTTAAAATGATCACATAAATTAAATAAATATTTATTCACTAGATTTTTATTAAAATATATTTATTTATTTTATTGAACATTTAATAAATATTTATTTACTAGTTTGTAAATAACATATTTATTTAAGCGAATAAATTATTTATTTATTTATTCAGGTGTTCAATAAACGGGAGTAGAGTTTGAGTAGACCAAGGCTGGTCCGATAGTAAAATAATAATTTTCAAGATGGTAAATAATTATTTAACTAGTTGGCATAATGTAAAATAATAATAACACTGCTATTATTTTGTGACGTATAATTTTATTCATAATTCTATTTTGCACAAGTTGGTGCACCATAAATAATGACACAATATTATTATTAAGATATTGGGTTTTATATAAGGTTATTATTGTATGTAATTGCTATTATGTAATTAAATATTGTAACTGAAGCCCCATGTCGATAAATAGACACGTATGTCTATTGTGCCATGTACCAAACTGAACGCCCGGTGAATTGAGAATTGTTAAGGTAAACAATTTCTCTCTCGAATAATCTTCCCTCCCATCTCAATAATGAGAGACTTTCTTCAAGACTGAAGAGCAAGAAATCTAGAATGACCGACACAAGACACTCTATTCGCCGCGCTAGCTCTTGGAGAACAAGTGGTGTTGATTAGAGGCCATCAGAGCACGTGTGGATCACCACTAAATGGATTCTTCTTTGGATCCTCACAAGCACAATGAGACAATCCGGAAGAGTCATTCCGGATGATCAACATCATCAATGAAGAAAATACTGAAGATCCATATATTATTTTCATTATAAAATTAATTAAATTAATTATAAAAATGATGTGCAGGATCCTATCTAAAGGTTTCAGGCCTCTTCCTTCTCTATCTAAATCTTTGATTATATTCTGTGGAGACTGACGTTCATCATTGTATTGATCCCAAAATAATCATTGATCATGGTAAAAATTAAAGTTAGGTGCTGTCTGAAACAATATTCCGCTATACCCAGAACCTTTAAGTGGTATCAGAGTGGTTACATCACAGTTTTTAATTATTTAAATATTTTGTTGATGATTTACACATTTAATAATATAGTTGTTTCAATTCAAGTTAACCATTCTTCAAATATGAATCTCAATATATGTTCCTCCTCTTTTGTTTCTTTTCCACCTTATAAAAATGATATTTTCTTTTAATTTTGATTAAAATAAAACAGAGGATCTCATCCAGAGGTTCCAAAGGTTCCTGTCCGTACAACACCAGAACACACGACATGTATTCGGCAGTACACACCATGTAGTAAAGGTTCAATTCACTGAGTTTAGTTCGCCAAACCAAGCTGTGTCATTGGAGTTTGTATAAGTCTTAATGACTCCATGTGTTGAGCAGGAACAAGTGGTACCCAATTTCTAGATTACACGCCGTGTGGTTGACTAGACACGGTGTGTAGTCTCTTCAGGTTAGGGTTATACTGTGTATCCCATACACAACTTGCCTAGCTGGAGACCATGTAAAGTAGATAATACATATTGTGTGGCCCACTGGACACACCGTGTACTCTGAATATTTCTGAAGTATACTCACACACTGTATCTCTAGGCATGTACTTCAGATAAATGGTGAACAATAGTACATTCCATTTTGTTAGAACTACATGCCATGTACTCATCCAAATTACACATATTTATTAAAATTTATTATTATATTATATAAACCCTTGAGATGTGTACCATGGTGTGGGTGTAAAGATAAGGACAACACGTGATAAGTGTTATATATATGTGTTTTTAATTTAACATCTGTGTAATGTTCATTTATACTCATTGGGTAGTTACGAACATGAATTCCTGAGTTTCTGCCAAGGTACAAGTTACGTACAAAGATAAATTTAAATGAATTTATTTGTTTAAAATTATAGTGGATGATAATCTCTAGAAAATTCATAAAAGGGTTTAAGATAAAAGGATTGATTAATTAATGATGATAATTAATTGATTCCAGTGTGATTTATCTTAAAAAAATGATTAAATAATTGAATGATAGTTTTATTTATTCATAAATATTGTTGCATGTATGGATGATCATGATCCAGACAAGGAATTTTCTATATGGATGGGTTCTTTTAATTTATTTATTTAAATTAAATTTGTTGGCCTGTGATATTTATCCTCATTAATATATAGGGCTTGCGTGCCCAAGGATTCTTTTATGTAAAACCCCGTTTTACCCCTCACCTGCATGTGATTTTAAAATCATATGTAATGGATGGAACTACCAAGCTAGTGGAGCTGGTTCAAGATGGAGCCAAGACGAAAGCAATCCCAGGAGATACAGAGGTGGATATGTGGAATTTTGTAAACACAAACCTAAAAGGTTCAAGGTGTTTCTCCCCTAGGCCAGGGTTAGTTTTCAACCTCAAGATAAACTAGACATTAGAAAAGCTCATGCTCATTACCTTTACTTTATTTTATTTCTGTTAGTTCCATGGTTTATTATTATGGATGTGTTGTTGCGATCACATAATTAATGAATTAAACTTGCATGCAAGATGGAAATAAAATAAACTAGGGTTATGCATAAGTATTATCAAGACACAGTTAATCACGTAAGTAAGTTCCACTTAATATTAACAAGCATGTGATAATGATAATATGAAATTAATTCATAAGATATAAAAATCCCTCAAATAAAATATTAAGTCAGACTAAGCAATATGTTACTTGATTAAGGGAAAAACTCAATAAAACTACGTGTTTGACCAAACCTTACTGAGACACTAACTTTTATATTGGAATCCATTATGAAAGGTTTCAGGTTTACTAAAACATATTACATCAAGAAGAGTATCCATTTCTAGACTTGGTGTAATACTGGAGGCAAGAGTTGGGGAAATCCAAAATCAGTATTTAGGAGTCAACTCAACAGATCAAGGAGTTGCAAGACCACAGTTAGCAAAGACCAACCTACCTAAATATCTTCAAATAGCTTGACCAACCCTTGTTGGGGTTATGCAAAGGGGAATATGGATCCTTTCCACTATAATTTCATGTAAATTAGACATTTTGAATTCAATGGTGAGGGCCATTGGGACTTGATAAAATAGTGGGAGACTTAATAAAATTAATTTATTATTTCTCATAAAATGTGATCAAGAAAATACTAATGATATGCTCTTTTAATTGTAGAATAAAAATGAAAAGATCGTCAACCACACTATCCCTATGATCAATTGTGGATAAAGAAAACATACTCACCTGTAATAACTTCTAGTAATGGTTTATATGCCTTCAAGTTATTCTACTCCATTAATGGAAGTCTTACGTGTTGGAGTCAGTATTATCTAACCCTCCTGCCAAAGAGGCGAGTGATGAGGATTTGTTGGTCTATGAGAAACATATGAACAATGTAGTCTACATTAAATGTTTGATGCTATCATCAATGTCTAGTGAAATCATGAAGTCTCACAAAAACATGGATGCTTATAGAATGCTCGAGCATCTCTGTGGTCTTTACCAGGAGAGAGAAAGTCATGAAAGGTTTGAGATCTCCAAGGCACTCTTTCAGAGTAAGCTTGGAGAGGGTGCCCCATTTGGGCCTCATGTAGTCAAGATCATTAGCTACATTGATCACTTGGAGGTTCTAGGGTTTAAACCCCCTAAATAACTGGGCACTGATCTCATTCTTGAATCACTCCCTCAGAGATTCTCTAGATTTATTGTTAATTTTAGTATGAACAACATCGAGAAGTCTCTATCTGATCTTAATATCCTCATTATACAAGTGGAAAAATATATGAAGCATGACAAGCCTTCTGTCCTTATGGCGAATAAAATGAAAGGGAAGGCAAAGAGATTTATTCCCAAAGCTTCTTCATGCCCTTCCAAGAAAAATAAGATCAAAGGGGAGGCAAGGTAACATGAGGCTATTTATTTCACATGTGGCAAGAAGGGCCACTAGAAGAAAAACTAAACCCAACCTAAGAAACAAGGGTATGCTTTAGGTGCATTTTTTATCGAATGAAATCTATTTGTTTCTACAAATTGGGTATTAGATACAGCTTGTGGTGCTCACATATGTATCCAAATACAGGAACCAAGTAGATTCAGGAAGTTTGACCGAGGGGAGGTAGATCTACGAATAGCCAATAGAGCCAGACTTGCTGCTGTAACTATCAGAGACTACCACCTCACGTTGCCAACTAGGATGATCTTGGTGTTAAAGGGTTGTTATTATGCATCATCTGTTACTAAAAATATTAAGTCTATATGTATATTAGATACATATCGATTTGTTTTCAATTTTGGAAAGGAATGTCGTTTCTTTTACAAAGATATAATTTGTTTTGGTAGGGCGCATTTATACAACAGTCTTTATGTGTTGGATTACACAAACCAAGTAATGGAAATCAATAACAAAGATACTTCACATGACTCATACCACACCCAACTTTTCCATCACCATCTAGGTTATGTAAACAAGAAACACTTAACAAAGTTACATCAAGATGGATATTTATATTCTTTCGAACTAAAACCACTTGGCGTATGTCATGTTTGTTTATAAGGAAAAATGACCAAATCCCCATTTAGTTGGAAAGGTGAAAGGGCTAAATATCTTCTTGAATTGGTTCATACCGATGTGTATAGACCATTTTCAGTTGAAGTAAGGGGAGGGTACTCATAATTTATAAATTTTACTATTGATTTTAGTAGATATGAATATATCTACTTAATGAGGTATAAGTCAGATTCTTTTGGTAAGTTTAAAGAATACAATAATGAAGTTGAAAACCATCTTGGTAGGAAGATTAAGAAATTTTTCTTAGACCGAGGTTGAGAATATCTTAATCAAGACTTCATTGATTACTTACGAGAGTTTGAGATCATATCCCAACTCACTCCTCCTTACACACCCCGGTGGAATGGTGTGAGCGAAAGGAGGAACCACACCTTGTTAGACATGGTGAGATCAATGATGAGTCATGCGAGTATTCCATTATCCTTTTGGGGAAGTGATGTGTTTGTTAAGGCCTCTTCAGGTAATAAACATTCAACCCAAGGCAAAAAGTGTACCTTTATAGTATACTACAAGGAAAAAAGGGGATATTACCTATACAACCCCTCAGACAAAAAGGTTATAGTGGAGAGACATTCCATATTCCGTGAGAGGGAGCACATCTCTAAAAGAGATAGTGGGAGAGATATATAATTCCATGAAGTGAAGGCTCAAGGTACACAAGAGTTGGTACAAGAACAGATTCCACAAAGCCACGTGGAAGAAAGAACTATTCGAGAGACACAAGAACTGTGTAGGAGTACAAGAGAGGTTGGAGAAACGGAATGGTATGGTTTTCTAGTTACCAAGGATGGTGACTCATTATTAGTTGATAATAATGATCCTATGACCTATAAGGAAGCAGTAAGTGGCATAGATGTTACCAAGTGGCAAGTATCCATGAATTCTGAAATGGATTCCATGTACCAAAACCAAGCCTGAATTTTGGTAGATCATCTAGTTTATGTAAATCCTATTGGTGTCAAATGGGTATTCAAGAATAAACTGGACATGGAAGGAAAAATTAGTACCTATAAGGCATGAATGGTTGAAAAAGAGTTCATGATGTGTCAAGGCATTGACTACGAAGTAACCTTTTCACTAGTTGTAGTGCTGAAATCCATCAAAATTCTATTGGCCATTACCGCTTACCATGACTATGAGATTTGTAAAATAGATGTCAAAACAGACTTCATTGATGGGAACCTTCAAAAATATGTCTACATGACACAACCTGAATGGTTTATGACTCCAAAGGATGCTAATACGGTATGAAAGTTGCAAAAAATCATTTATGGATTAAATAAAGCATCTAGGTCATGGAGTGTTTGTTTTGATAAAGACATAACGAAATTTGGTTTTATCAAGAACGAATGTGAGACTTGTTTCTAAAAATAGTTTAGTGGGAGTTCAGTCGTTTTCATTATAGTATATGTTGAAGACATATTACTTATTAGAAACGAGATACCATTCTTACAGTCTATCAATGCATGGTTGAATTAATGCTTATCCATGAAGGACTTGGATGAGGTAGTGTATATTCTTGGGATCAAGATCCATCGTGATAGATCCAAGATATTGCTGGGCCTAAGTCAAAGTACATACATTGATAAGATACTAAATAAATTCAGTATGGAACAATCCAAGAGGAGATTGTTTCCAGCGTCACATGGAATTCATCTTTCCACGAAAATGTGTCCTCAAACACATGAGGAAAGAATGATAATGGAAAGGACTCTATACGCATCAGCAATTGGGTTAGTCATGTATGCCATGCTATGTACTAGGCTGGATGTCACCTATGCATTGAGTGTGGTAAACAGATATCAATCTGGCCCATGTGACTACCATTGGATGGAAGTCAAGACTATCCTAATGTATCTGAGGCGTACTAAGGATATGTTCCTAGTTTATGGAGGATATGAGGAGCTAGTTATAAGAGGATATGTAGATGATAGTTTCCAAACTAATCAAGATGACATGAAATCACAAAATGGATATATCTTCACTTTGAATGGAGGTGCAGTGAGCTGGAAGATCTCAAAGAAGAGTGTGGTCGTAGATTCTACAACAGAATCCTGGTATATCATAGCTTATAAGGCAGATAAAGAAGTAGTTTGGATGTGAAGCTTCATCCAGGATCTGGATGTGATACCTAACAGTAAATATCTCATCACACTGTACTGTGATAATACTACAGTGGTGGCTCTCACAAAAGATCCAAGGTCACATCAATAGATTAATCACATACTTTGGAAGTACCATCTCTTGAGGGATTTTTCTCAAAGAGTTGAAGTTGCAGTGAGCAGTATTTCCATGGAAGAAAATGTGGCAGACCCTTAACTAAAACCTTGACTCAATAGAAACATGATCATCATGTGAGGTCTAGCGGATTGAAAGTTGTAGGCATTTGGATCTAGTGCAAGTTGGAGTTTTTAAGAGTTGGGGTCCTAGAACCAAATGGTTGTACTTTGATTACATGAATATTTAATATATTTAAATATTAAACATCTTATTACATATTGTTCATTGTTCATCATGAATATAGTGTAATAATGTCATGGAGTATTTTTCATATTGACAAGGTCATATCAATTCCACTCTATGATGAGAACCTTGAAGTGATATGAAAATATTCTTAAATGTAGTTCTATGGTTGAATGAAATACTATAACGGGATACAGTATACAGACCGTCAGGTGTGAGTACTTGTAAGAAAATGAGACTTCCTCTCATAAAGTTTGTACTTGGTAATCTCCAAGATGAGAGGTTATGAGAACAGACCCGCCAGTAAGAATGCATCATGTTTTAGTGTCATAGGATATTCCTATCTGTGAGAGTGTGTAATGATCCTTAGACCTTAATATTATCATTAATACATGTCACAACTCACTCACTTTGATTTACTAATGAAAACTGTCATGCAGACAGTTGGTGGGAAGTAGGGTACATTGGGTGCATCATGAGTGGCATGTTATTAATGGATAAGTTGAGGAAGGATTTGTACCTTCCATTTAAGGAAGTTGATATCTCATCCCTTTTATTGAAATAGAACCATCAAGTAAAATTCCATGTCTATAGTGTAACAATGAGTTTATTTCAGGCAGTCAAAGAATAACGTATCAAGCACCAAGGTTGATGACACTATCATGAAACCTTCTTGATGAGATATTAAGAAAAAGGGATTATATTACATAATGAACATTCATATGTGGATTTCATTGTTGTGACTTTAAGTTATTTCTCTTGGGTGCCTTGACCCATTGCTAGACAATACTCTTATACTTTAGGCAAGACCGCCTAATGCCAATGAGAAAGAATCCTAGAGGGGCACACACTAAGTGTTTTTGGTGATCTCGGTTAAATTCTATTTGAATTTAATTGATGAAATAAATATCATTCTCAAGAATGTGGAATAATTTTATTCAAGATAAAATGATTGCATAAATTAAATAAATATTTATTCACCGGATTGTGAGTAAAATATATTTATTTATTTTATTGAACATTTAATAAATATTTATTTACTAGTTTTTAAATAAAATATTTATTTACTAGTTTTTAAATAAAATATTTATTTAAGAGAGTAAATTATTTATTTATTTATTCAGGTGTCCAATAAATGGGAGTAGATTTTGAGAGGACCAAGGCTGGTCTTGTAGTAAAATAATTATTTGAAAGATATTAAATAATTATTTAACTAGTTGACACAAGTTAAAATAATAATAATACTGCTATTATTTTGTGATGTGAAATTTTATTTATAATTCCATTTTGCGGAAGTTGGAATACCATAAATAATGACAAGATATTATTATTAAGATCTTGAGTTTTATATAAGGTTATGAATGTATTTAATTTCTTTTATGCAATTAAATATTGTAACTGAAGCCCCATGTCGATAAATAGACATGTACTTCTATTATTCCATGTACCGAACTGCATGCCCAGTGAATTGAGAATTATTGTGATAACCAATTTATCGCTTGAATACTCTTACCGCACCTCTCAATAATGAGAGACATTATAAAATACCGAAGAACAAGTGATCTAGAACAACCGACCCAAGACACTCACTTCACTGTGCTAGCACCCGGAGAACGAGTGGTGTCGATTGAAGGCCATCAGAGCTTGTGTGGATAACTGCTAGATGAATTTTGGTTTGGATCCTCCCATGTGCAATGAGACAATCTGGCAGAGTCATTCTGAATGATCAACATCTTCAATGAAGAAAATACCAAATATCCATGTATTCTTTTCTTTATGAAAATAATTAAATTAATTATGAGCATGATGTGCAAGATCATCTCTAAAGGTTTCAGGCCTCTTCCTTCTTTATCTAAATATTTTATTCTATTCCATGGAGACTGGCGTTCATCATCATATTGATTTCAGAATAATCATTGATCATGGTAAAAATTAAAGTTGGGTGCCATCCCAACCAAGATTCCACTACACCCTGAACCTTCCAGGAATTGCAGGACACAATATACTTAACCCCTTCCTTTGAAAGCACTAGAACATGATCTCTCATCAATCTCCTCTTCAGCTATTTAAAATATCTATGGAATTAATCTGACCAAATGAATGAATTCAACATTCTTGTAATGGTTTTCATGGGAGGATAGACCCTAGTGAATTCCAACAAAAATATCCTTTAATATCTTTCAAATATAATTAATCTCCACACCAAAACACATTCTTAGGGGGATTTGAATAAAGAATTTCCTGAATCTTCATATGGTCTATGGTTACTCCACCCTCTAAGATGACATGACCTAGAAAGTGAACCCATAAAATTCATAAATGAATCTTTTAATAGCTTACTATTGAACTGGTTCTCAAGACAACCCTCATATGTTCAACATGATTATCCTTCAACGCTAAATGAATGCGGATTTAATTAACGAATAATACAATAAATTATTCTATGAAAGGATTAATTATTAGTTTCATGGGGCCTATGAACATTTTCATGGTGTTCATCATGATGAAGGGAATCACAAATAACTCATAATGTCTATAGTGACACCTAAATTCCATCTTTAGGATATATTCCTCATTAATACAATGCTGAGGATATCTATACCTAATATTGATCATTAAGAACCACTTGGATCATTTCTTCTAGTTAAAGAGGTCATCAATCCATGGAATTTGTCATTTGTTCTTTATTATCACCTGAATTTGTTAGAGTTAGTAAATAACAATCCTAATTCTCATGTCTACTCTATTGGAAAACATCAATGGAGTGACATATGGGGGAAACACTAGTTTTGATGAAACCATTCTCTAAAACATAATCCAACTACACCTGCAGCTCTATAATTTTAGATAAGTGTATCTGATAATCATAAAAATATATTTTCATGGTCTCAGGGTGTATATAAATATATAATTTAATCTTCTAAAAAGGGGAAAGTCTTGGAATATACTTGGTAAAAACACCCATATACTCCTAAATGATTACTAGAATCTCATGATTTAAATCTCAAACCATGCGTAGAGAAAAATAATCTAACTAATAGGTAATTAGATACAACATTCCACACACATGCCTTTCCCATATTAATTGAGGGCCCCATACTTCCATGATGGAAAACCATAATCCATCTGCTCAAGTACATACCATTCTCAAATAGTAACAAACTATCTAGGCACAAACTAAGGATATAACATCCATAATGATGATGGAATCATAGAGCCTCTTCATAGAATCCATGAAGTCCCATATATATCCCTCTCCACTAAGCTCAAGTTCTCATCATTAGTTGATGTGTGTGAGCATGTAATCACTTCTTATAGGAGTTACTAGCTACATATATTAGGATGAAGGCTTTATTAGGATCACTAACTCTTGAACCAGGGTTACAATCACAAAATACTATATAAAAAAGTATATATGAGTATAAATTCTTGTGTAGAATATAAATTTATCATACCTCAAATATGGTGGGTTTTACTTGTTTTTTATCCCCCATAACCTCTATCGGGTCTTATCACTAGCCTCCAAATCCATGATCATGACATGGAATACCTAGTGGTGGTGGTATAATAATATCGTAATGAATTAGATGTCAAGTTCATCCTTTGGGTACATTTCCATATCTAATTCTATAAAAAAATCCATAAGGACTACTGTATATACCTCATGGAGGTCCCTAATCACATTTCTACCTCAAACATAAGGTTCCATCTACTACTTAACTTCCCTCTATTCTATTTTAGGTCAATCATTCATGATCCATGTGGCCTCATACTCAATAAGATTAGATAAGTTGATATATTATTTGAATAGATCCTCAATATGAATCTTGAGTTGCAGACCATGGGTCTAGGACCATGAATGTGTATGAATTTTATGTCAAGAAACTAATTCCTATTGATGGTTAGTTGAAACTCATGAAATTAATCCTGGATAACCACCACCTACTACAACTACATGGTGTCCATTTGTTAAAATGATCTAAATCACCAAGGACCTATTTAAAACACATCAATGGTGGGAATATATAAGGGAATAATTATTATTTAGATATCTCTATGAAGACCACACTCAAACATCCATTCTTGATGAAATCCATTGTGAATCATGACAAGGGAGTATCACATAAGGTCGGTGAACCTCGACACATACTTTGAAATAGACATGTTTCTCTATTAAAGTTCAAATAACTCTTGGATTTCTATAAAACACAATTTATCTAGTTAATATTCTTGGTAAAATAGGTGCTAAAACTCTTTCCATGGGAGTGTCTCCTTATCATGGGATGATATAATCAATTTCCACTAGTGACTCACTGAATCATGGAGAAGGTTGAATAATAGTACCACCTTGTGATCTGAGGATATATAGACAAGGAGGTAAACCCAAATCACTAAATAAAGCTAATCATTTGCTACATGAGGGTTAGGATCACCCCAGAATATGTCTTTTTATTAACACTAAAATTTCTAAAGCAAACATAGATTACACAAATCCTTATCCCACCCCAGTAGAATAAACCAGTGCTCAGTTGGGAGAGGGACGTCAGCTTGCATCATAGGTGGTGGGTATGATCACGAAACCATGGGTGGAGGTAATACTCTCCAATTCATAGAGGAGTATTCTCACTATAATTTCCTTGAAATAAAGAATTACTACTAATTTGGTCAACCAAAAGAGGCTTGATCATTGAAATGGCTATGTACTAACCCTACCTTGGGACCCTGTATGTATATCTGTGTGGTAACATCCTATAATTGAAATGATGAACCACTATCATTAAATAATATCTTGGAATCTAACTCTAGGATGATACAAAAACAAATGACCAATCCTTAGATGAAGTACATGCTATTTACTTGTTCCAAACAATAGGTGCTTCAAATCTCTGAGTTGAAAAGTAGGTTATCATAGTCCTAGTGAATGTATAATTCAGTAGTTGCACCAATATTGAGTCCAGTACCCTAAGAACTAAAATTAATAACCAGTGATACCATTTACATAAATTCAAAAAACTGTATCATACACACCTACATATGATCTCTTTTCTGAAGAAAAACCAAATTTGATACCACTTAGAAACGACCTGACCCACTAGGGCCCCACCTAGACCAATGGAAGGCCTAGTGTGCCACCCCAATCCCACCTCTAATAGGATAAAGGATAGTGAATAACATCGATTAATCATATTTCATAGGATGGAAGGTATTATCCTAATACACCTTTATATATCCATCAATCTTCATACAAGATAACAATAATGAAATAAACAATAAATAACAAACTAGAATGTGGAATAATGAATGAAACTCATTCTAATATATACAATATAATAAAAAGTGAATAATATATAAATTAAATGGAAAAAATACATGTCTAAAAAACCCAAATGGGAACCAACATAAAGTGACTAAGGTGAGGGGATCTCGAAGATGAATGGGATCCAGAAATGAACGTGGCATTCTACCTTCACATATGGGTACTACTTGTAGGACCCCGGGACACCCTGAGAGGGGAGGGGTGAATCAGGGTGGAAACTTTTTCTTCTTTTAGTAGTGGATCTTGTTCCCATGTTGGTAGGAACTACTTAAACCTGTATGATGGATATGAACAACAATTAAACATTCACATGAAGAGAGATGACACAACAATTTTTACTTGGTTCACCACTAAGGGCTACGTCCAAGGAGCATACGCCGACAGGTTGTCGGTCGTACCTAAATCCACTATGCTTCACTAGCTGTAGATTACAAATGTTCGGGTACAGACACTCTGTCCCAGGCTCACTACCTTTACAATTGTTCAGGGATAGCTCACTGCGTCCCTCGGGTCACTCCCATTGACTCCCCCTGGATCACTACCATTGGTGAAGTCTCACTCAGTTTATAGACGTGAAGGTCTCTTCACTAGGTGTGCATTGAAGTTCTTCGTCTCCTATTCAACATGAGACATTGCTTGCATCAGGGTTCAGATTTGATGCTCCTTTTAGTTCAATCCTTCTTCTTTAGTGCAATGAATGAATGCACTAGATCCCCTTGTCTTCGTTTGCCTGAATCACAATCACTGATGTGATTGCTTACTTAATGAAGCTCAACTTACTCGGCGTTGTCAGAATCAGTTCTCCATGTATGCATGAGATCATTCATGTATCATTTAGATTTCTTCTTCAATCTCGTTTTGCACCGAAAGTATCAGGCAATCATTAGCTCTTGTGCAGCTCCAGAAAGGCGGGCGTGCTTCAACAATATTTGGCTCTCCTTTTCAAGCCCGATGCGCAAGTCTCCAACTGGCACGCAAGTCTTAGGCGCGCAAGTATAACCTGGCGCGCAAGTGTCTCCAAAGCACCTGCGCGACTCTGCCTTCTTGAACTTCAAACCTGCGCGACTCACTTCCTTCCTTGCCCAAATCACCTGGGGCGCTCAACCATCAGTCGGCGCGCAACCTCTACTTGCGCGACCCAACTACCACTTGCGCGGTTCAACCACTTGCGCGACGAGAGCTCGAACAATCTCAAAGTCTTGAGCTCCGTGAGAAATGAGGAGGGGTGGTCCAGTATTTATAGGCAAACTGGACCCCCTGCGTGGCAGCGTGCAAGTCATCCATCAGCGCGCAAGTCTCGGCCCCTACTAGGCACTTGCGCGGTCAATATCCAAACTTGCGCGAACATATTGCCTCTGCCAAATTTGGATCTTCTAATCTCGAAAAACCATAGGCGCGCAAGTTATAATGCATTCAAGGTGTCGACACGCAAGTCTCTTCCCGGCACATAATTCACCTGTGTGACCTCACCAAAACTTGTGCGACCCTTATCCCTTTGCCATATTTTGATGCTCTGATCTTCAAAAACATATGGCGCGCAAGTTTTCTATCCTCCAAGAGTATGGCGCGCAAGTCCCTTTTCCAAAATCACTCTTCTTCATTTGTTGATTTTGAGGCCCTGATATTTGGCAAACACTGGAAAACGGCGCCACCTTGTATCTGCTCTTTTTGTACCACCTCCAGATCATCCATTCCTATGTCGATGTTCTTGAATCAAACATAGATCGTTGACCACAACTCTTGAACTCGACATGTCACCATGGAATCTCCTTTGTCAACAAATTTGTATGTCGTTTGTTTTCTTTGTCGACAAGTACGATCACCTCAACAGCACTTCTTCTTGGTGATCTGTATCCTTCAGCAACTCTTTTTCTTTTATCACAATCTCCACAATTGTGATATGTATTCTTTGAAGGAACAACTTTAGTACCATCATCTTCTATGACAATGTGATGTGCATGGTCATTTCATAAGTCAACTCATTGGCAAATTGCCTCCTTCATCAACTGTCATGATCAACTTCATGAAAACCATGTGATTCAATCCGTCAAGAAGTCTCTAGCATGGTTCTCACGCAATCATGAGTAATTGCATGGTCTTCATCAAAACCCATTGTTCTCATGCAATAATGATGAATTGCATGGTCTTCATCAAAGCCCATGGTTCTTATGCAATAATGAGGAATTGCATGGTCTTCATCCAAAAACACCATCCTGCTTTAATCATCCTTGGATGGATAACTCCTCACATTCTTCATTGTTGTAAACAATGTATCACCTTTGACACATGTTCTTTGAACTTACGATCAACACAACAATCGTCTGAATCACTACTCCCCTACTTCATCGGAGTACTTCATGATCTCCTTCATTGTGATCTTCCATTCCTCCATTTTATTGGAGTACTTCTTGATCTCTTTCATTTTGATATTCCATTGACAACTATTGACAACAAATACAAACCTATACACAAAGTGGTTCCAACAATCTCCCCCTTTGTATTTTTTTGTCAATACCTTATACATCTTCTGAAATGAATTTGTCAATGTCAAAATGAGAATCTTCTATTCAATCAACTTTTCTTTTCAAACATTCATTTCACTTTCTCTCCCCCTTATTGACAAGAAATACAAAGCACATGGTAGGGAGGGTATCAATCCACACTTAAGAAATGTTTCATTAATCATTTCACTCTAAGTATACTTGAGCAATGCTCGATGTAGAAAACAAGAGGATTTGATTAAGTCAACAAGGCTATCCATTATCCACAGATCATGATACCAACATGAGATGATAACTCATGTATCTTGTCTTCAAGGGTTTAACACTTTAATTCCAGGTAGAAGAAGATCAACTATGATAGATAATAATCAACCTGAAACTCCTGCACTCACTTCAGCAAATAGATCAAAAACATTCAAGTGCAATCGGCAGGATAAGTGACCTTGGGGCACTTCCATTCTCTTTATGTCACTGATCAATTCAGTTACCCCCCCTTTGTAAAATAATCTTTGATCTGAGTAACCAAGGTATAGTTATTGAGAAATGAAATACCTTATCCATTGGCGTGTTCTTCAAGAAATTCACAGAGTAACTGCTTTTGAGTCCTACTGGAGTTGATATTGATTGAAACAGTGATTATGAAAGCTTCTTCATTCTTCTCCCCCTCAAGGGAAACACTCCTCGTCATCTTCATCAAGAGTGATCCTTCATCATCATAATCTTTGAATATCAATTGAAGAATCTACAAAGGATGGAAACTTCTTCATCTTGGCTATCAGGAGTTGACAACATTCACTACTTCTCAGGTTCTCCCCCTGAGAGCATGCTTCACCTTCAATTCCCTGCATTATTAGCACAAATACAATACACAAATGATTACGGGAATAAGGTGGTTCCTTCTTGATTCATCAAGAAGACTTGCTTGGTTGAGGTTCTTTTCTCAACCAAGTTCCTCTATTCACTCCAGTCTTCATGCCTGCACATTTGAACATATGTTCTGACATCTGTCGGTGTGGCATGGCTCTGTTCACATTCTCTTCTGATTTGTGTGGAGAATTGTTCTGCTTATTATCCATCATGAATGATACATTCTTACTCCTATTAAGGACTGCTTCTTACTCTGGTATTAAGGTTAGGCAACCTTTTGCAATGTGACCAGATTTCTTGCATCTCTCACACAGAACTTCTTTGACACGTGTGTTTCTCTTTGTTTGCAAACTCTCATGCACTGTGTCTTCATCATGTGAAAGTTTTCCTTTTCCTTTGTCACCATCCTTGGCCTTCTCATCTTCAAGTTTCCTTATTCTTTTCAAATCTTCTGGCCAGATGACCAATATGTCATTTGGAACTTTTTCAGCTGGTTTAGGTCTTCCACATGGGTTCATCCGAGATTCATCCCACTTAGTGTTTCTTTTGGATGAATGACCCTTCAATTTCATGGATCTAAAATCCTGGGTTTTCTCAGCTTCCCTACTTGGGACCTTTTTGGGGAAATGTGTGTTCACAACATTCTTCTGATTTCTCCCCAAGGTAGCTGCTTCATTCTTTGACGACATCAGAGGTATTCTTTTATTTTCAACAGTGAAAGCATGTTGATATGGACATGTTTATGCATTGTGACTGCTGTCGTTGCATACATCACAGATTTTATCAAGAATTCCAAATCTGTTTGCAGTAAACAGATGCTTCTGGACCTGCTGATGTTGCTTCTTTTTCTCTGGATTCTTTCTCTTTGATATAGGCATTCTCTGTGCTTTTCCATGTAAGGGATTATAAAGACAATCCAGTGCACAATTCCCAAATCTGTTGCAGCACCAACATTGACCCACAAATCTTTTCTTCTTTGTGTCTTTTGTATTAAGTTGTTGGGCCTTCTGCTTAATCTTTTGTGCTCTATTTGAGGAACCCACTTCCTCCTTTTTCTTCCCATCCACCCTAGCCATGGTGATAGGTTTCTTCTTCTCACCTTTTCTCATCCATACTTGTTTAGAACTTTTCTTCCCACCTGCACTGATTGTAGGAGTGTATTTAGAAATATGAGTACAAGATGGTTTGGATGGTACCTTCACTTTCTCAGTTGCTTGTGATAGATCAAAGAGTGAAGTCATGATCTTATTATCACATGTTGGAGGTCTTTTGACAATAGAATCCTCCAGTGAGCATTGAGCACCAGCAGCAACTGATTCTTGATATGGATAATCAAGAGTTGTCATAATCTTCTTATCACATGTTGGAGGCATTTCAGCTTTAGAATCCTCCAACGAACATTGAGTGCAAGCATCACTCATTTCATTCTTTTGTGAAGTCTCAATATGTGTGTTCTCAATCTTGGTCAACTGAGCTTCCAATCTTTGACCCACAATATTGAGGATGATCTTCTGATCATCAATCGTGATCATCTTCTCTTCATAAGTCTTCTTCAACCTTTCAACCTTATCTTCATGCATCTTAACTTTGTTTTGTAACAAAGAGTCAAGTTCCCTGAATTTAATGGAAGTTTCTTCCAAACAAAAATTCTTGACTTCATTGCTCTTCTTCAGCTCAGCTTCAAGTGCATGGATCCTTTCTTTTAAAGTCTTATTGACTTCCTCTTCGTCTACAAAGACTTTCACCCGTTTGATGAGCTTCATACTTTCCATAACTTTTCTTTCCAACCCCTTTTCCATATTTTCAGCTTCCCTTTCTAATAGATTGATCTCAACCTGCATAGATTGCAATAGGCTACAAATAATAGCAACCCTTTCTTCTGGAATATCATGCAGATATGTTCTGAGTTTTTCCTGAAAGCTTGAATTAGGGGTATCATCCTTTCCTCTAGATGAGTTCTGAGCCACCTGCTTGATACTTTCCAAGCCTAATGTTTCTTCATTATTGGAATGGCATGGAGAACAAGACACTGCATCTTCTTTGGATTTGGGGGACTTCTTCATAATCTTCTTCTCTTTCTTTTTCCTATTTGTCAAAGTCTTGGTGGATATAGATTTCTGCTCAGAAATGACTACATCATTATCAAGACTGCTCTTCATTGTTGACTCTAGGAAAGAAACTCAAATCCTCTTCTCAATAGAATTATTGGAGAATATCCAACATACGTTAAACTTTCCCTATGATACCACTTGTAGGACCCCAGGACACCCTGAGAGAGGAGGGGTGAATCAGGGTGGCAACTTTTTCTTCTTTTAGTTGTGGATCTTATTCCCACATTGGTAGGAACTACTTAAACCTGTATGATGGATATGAACAACAATTAAACATTCACATGAAGAGAGATGACACAACAATTTTTACTTGGTTCACCACTAAGGGCTACTTCCAAGGAGCATACGCCGACAGGTTGTCGGTCGTACCTAAATCCACTATGCTTCACTAGCTGCGGATTACAAATGTTCGGGTACAGACACTCTGTCCCAGGCTCACTGCCTTTACAATTGTTCAGGGATAGCTCACTGCGTCCCTCGGGTCACTCCCGTTGACTCCCCCTGGCTCACTGCCGTTGGTGAAGTCTCACTCAGTTTATAGACGTGAAGGTCTCTTCAATAGGTGTGCATTGAAGTTCTTCGTCTCCTGTTCAGCATGAGACATTGCTTACATCAGGGTTCAGATTTGATGCTCCTTTTACTTCAATCCTTCTTCTTTAGTTCAATGAAAGAATGCACTAGATCCCCTTGTCTTCGTTTGCCTGAATCACAATCACTGATGCGATTGCTTACTTAATGAAGCTCAGCTTACTCGGCGTTGTCAGAATCAGTTCTCCATGTATGCATGATATCATGAATGTATCATTTAGATTTCTTCTTCAATCTCACTTTGCACCGAAAGTATCAGGCAATCATTAGCTCTTGTGCAGCTCCAGAAAGGCGGGCGTGCTTCAACAATATTTGGCTCTCCTTTTCAAGCCCGACGCGCAAGTCTCCAACTGGCGCGCAAGTCTTAGGCGCGCAATTATAACCTGGCACGCAAGTTTCTCCAAAGCACCTGCGCGACTCTGCCTTCTTGAACTTCAAACCTGTGCGACTCACTTCCTTCCTTGTCCAAATCACCTGGGGCGCTCAACCATCAGTCGGCGCGCAACCTCTACATGTGCGACCCAACTACCACTTGCGCGGTTCAACCACCTGCGCGACGAGAGCTCGAAAAATCTCAAAGTCTTGAGCTCCGTGAGAAATGAGGAGGGGTGGTCCAGTATTTATAGGCAAACTGGACCCCCTGCGTGGCGGCGCGCAAGTCATCCATCAGCGCGCAAGTCTCGGCCCCTACTAGGCACTTGCGCGGTCAACATCCAATGTCACGAACCAGCCCGGGTCGACCCTGAACCAGTCACCTGAGCCAGTCCGCGGCAAGTCCCGAGGAGCGTTCCCGATCCCCCCGGGATGGAAACTAGTGCCGGGCATCAAGATTAAGCAGGTGGGAACGATTTCAGCCCAAACAAAAGTAAATAGAACAGAGCGAGTAAACACTAACAGCGGAAAAGAAAATAAAAGTCACACGACCACGTACCTCCATGTGACCTCTCAGGTCACCACCCAACTAGAGAGCAACCTCGCTCCAACTCTGAGAGACTCAAAACAGAAGATCTGAGCAAGGGAAGACCTGAAACTGAAATGCTAATATAGGCGTGAGCATTAAAAATGCCCAGTAGGTAAGCCAAAGTAAACCACTGAATCCAAATGTTTCCTTTCCCAAGCAATCCGTTGACACAGGTTTGAAAAATACAATTATAAAATAGATTTTTCACATTTAAAAATAAACAACATGTTTTCCCCATTTGAAAACCCAACGCACACTATAAATAACTTTCAAAACCATTTCATGTTTTTATAAACAAAACCAAATACAGATGATACTACGACTGTGCTAAAAAGGAACAGGTAAACAGTACAGGCTGAAAGCAAACCAGTGAAACAGAAGGTAACCAAGTAATGCAAGATGATAGTAGTGCAAAAGGACACAAGTAACACTATAAGCTATAAAGAATAACTGAAAGTAAACAATCAAGGTGAACAAGTAACCATGGGTGATCCTAAACATCCCTAGAAAACCCCTGGACGTACTCGGGTTCAGACTACCTGCCGGCATGGTACTCCATAGTCAATAACCAACTGGCCGCCCTAATAGCCAACCAGTGGCACATCCCTCCTGGCCTGTCTACAACTCCAGGGGGTACCAACCCGTCTAATCAGGGTTAGCAAGCAACCGTCACTCGATAATCTACAAGACGCCCAGGAACCCATGGTGGTTTTAGTAACACTGTGTAAGTGGGAGGCCCACGCACGCGTGACTCATCTCACCGCACTTGCCAACCCCTTACACGGACATCGCTACACGACAACCCTCGAAGGGAAGTCCCCCAGTAGAGATGCCCTCACAAGTACGTATATGTATATATCTATATGTATAATCACTTCACATTTAATAAAGTGCCAACCGGGCCTTCACGCCATTTAATTATCAAAACCACTTTATAAAAATACCCAAAGTTGCCCAGCGAGCACTCCATTTTTACAAAATAAAATGACTTTACACGAACATTTCACAATATCATTTTAAATAACTCTAAACACTGTTTTTGTATTAAATAAAAGGCCAAACGGGCATATCTTCGTGGATTTCTTTTCAGACTAATTTAATGTGTCTCATGAAGAGGTCAAAACATTTTGAAACAAAGAACCATTTAGAAAAGTCAAGGTTTCGAGAAACTAAAAATAAATAGAAATAAAAATAAATGCTAACAACTCAAAACACCATCTTCATTTGAGGGCGCATCCATGTGTGCACCTGGTGCACGCATGGATGCGTCATCATCCAATGGTGCATCAGACTTGCAAAGAGGCACGAAAACATTTCCAAATCACACTAAATTTCATAAAAACCAACCAACACAGGATAATATGACCCAAGAATGATTTTTATTTCCTTTTTTTTCTTTAAAAAGAAAACACCACACCAGACCACCAACGATAACATCAGAAACACAGACATTTAGTTCCACCCTAACTGACAACGCCTAAACAAGTGCAAGATACCATCTAGTGTACAACTATAACAGCATAAAATTATAATTGCTTCAAACATAATTTTTCGAACAAAAACTATGGATCATAAACCACCAAAATAAGTCACGCAAGACTATAATACACATGCGAATCATGGAATAAAATTAATTTAAAATAATTCAAGTACCAGCAGAGTGCTTCGAAAAGGAAACAGGTGAATTCGCCTACCTCAAACAAGGAGCGGACGCGACGGAACCCCAGCAGAAAGTAGGACAAACCTTCGCGGACAAACTACGTACGCTGAACAGTGGAAAAAGTGCACGTCACTCAACCCGCGACAGAAAAAGGATTAATATAAATTAAATATAAACACCAAGATGCCACGAAGGAAAAATAAATAATTAAATAAATGAATAAATTAATTAATCAATTAATTAATAAACAAATAAGCAATTAAACAAATATATATAGATAAATAACGCATACAAAAATAACCAAGAGAATAAATAAATAAATAACAATAATAATTTAGCACGATAATAATATAATAGTAATAACAATATTAATATAATACAATAATAATAATAATAATAATATGATAACCAAATAATAATAATAATTATGATATAATAATAATAATATAAAATAATATTAACATTATAATATTAATAATAATAATATAATAACAATAGCATAATAATAATAATATAATAATAATAATAAGAAGAATAACATAATGTAATAATAATAGTAAGTATAACATAATATAATAATAATAATAATAATAATAGAAAAGATATTAACATTATATCATTAATAATAATAATATTATTAACATGATAAAAAAAACAAAACATAAAAAAGAAAACTTACTGTGAAGGGGGAACGGGAGCGCGCAGGGGGGGGGGGGACGCCGGACGGCGGCGAGGGCGACGACGGCTGGGTGCAGGTGCGGCTGCTTCTGGGTGCGGCGAAGGAAGCCGGAGGTCGGCACAAGGGGGGTGTCGCCACGGCGGAGCGAGGCAGGAGGAGAGCGGGGCGGAGGCCGGAACGGCGGAGAAGCAGGGGGGGAAACGGGTCGGTGATGGGGACAGGAGCCGGACGCCGGGTGCGGGGCGCGGAGGGAGAGACAGAGGAAAACGGGGGATGGGGTGGCGGCTACGGGATTAGGAATTAGGGTTTGGGGGGGTTAAACAAAAAAAACTATATATATATATATACATAATCAATAATAATAATGATAATAATAATAATAATAATAATAATTGTAATAACCTTATAATAATTGTAATAATAACCATAATAATAATAATAGAAGACTAAACAAAAGAATAAAATCTAATCTTCATAATAATAAAAATTTATAATAATAATATTAATAAAAATTTATAATAATAATAATAAATAAACTTTATAATAATAATGATAAAATAAAAAAAAATAAAAAAAATAAAAATAAAATGACAACATAACATTCTCAAATTTAAACGTCGGGCAAACACGTAGTCACCCGGGCCAACCGCACGGTCACCGCTAACAATGCGATGACCGCGTACTGGCGCGAAACCCTTCAACACAAATAAACGTTAAAAAAAATTCAGACCGAGACCAAGAAAAGAGTAAGATAAGGGTATCTGCGGTCGGGGTGTGACAATTCTCCCCACCACAGACACTTTCTGCCCCCAGAAAGTCACCAAGCCACAAGTCGGTCAAGATTTGAGTTCATGCCCCAACGGAACTAAAGGAACCAAAGAGAACTGAGAACCTCGGGGATGACCTTACTCAGCACAGGTCACACCCGACCGATTCAAGAGAAAACTGGGGTCCGAGATTGAGGGGAGAACACGAAGGGGTTCTCCCCACCACAAGAACTTAACTAGTGCAGAAAAGTTGACCATATAAATAGAAAACCCTGGGAAAAAGGGGGTCGACGCGGGAACTCCCAACCAATTCAAACCAACTCTTATAGCACGATTACTACAACACCTCCGTCGAAACCTTGAACCCACGACTAGAGTCATCAACTCCAACACCAGGGAAAACCCATAGAAAAACATTTAACCAATATCAAATTGGAGACATGATCCACCGAAGTCCACGAAACATAACTACATCGACAACATAACTAAAACGAGGTCAACCCACACGAGGGTCAAACACACTTTTAAGAAGGACACACGATTTAGAAGATCACATCCACACAGACAAAAAGGCTTGGACTACAATTGAACAAGCTCATCATTACTTCTTAGCAAAACAACGTAATTACAACGACTTTGAAACATTAGTAGCAGAAAGACAAACATGAAATGATTTCTATTTGTTCCACCGCCAACATGGCACACAAAACCTGGACCAGTGCTCCACAGCCCTGGGAACTCCTGACTGTGCGCGAGCTTCGCCCCGAGACTTGTGGCTGGGGCTCTGATGGCTGAAGCATCTTCTGCCTCACAGTCAGGTACTGACATTCTCCCATCACAGCTTCCTCTTCAAGCAACGCTTCTTGCAAAACTTCTCCAGATGACCCAGACAACCACAGCGATGACACGTCTTCGGAGGGTTGCGACAAGTCGACTTTAAATGCCCGAAACGACCACACTGAAAGCATACCATCGAACGATCTGATAAACTGGAAGCTGGGACCAAAGGGGATAACTCCTTAGGAACAGGTATCTCGGGCGCCTTTTCCTCACCAGAGGGGGAACTCTTACGAACAACCGGGGATGCTGAAGTATTAACCACCTGCACACCGGATACCAACTCAGCCAAGAAAGCTTCCTCCATCAGCTTCTCGAAACAAAGGTCTTTAGAAGGGAGGACTCGCTTCTTGATCTCTGGACGAAGACCCCCAGTGAAAAGAGAGACCTTCATGAGCTCATGCGACGCTACCTCTGGAGAAAAGGAAATTAGTTTCTTGAAACGGTCAACATATGCCTTCACCGTCCGTTGACCTTGTTGAATATGCACAAGCTCTCTCTTTTTCTCCAGCTTCACTTCCTCAGGTACAAACCATTGGATGAAAACAGTTTTAAAGACATCCCACGTCATTTTACCTTGCGTTGACGGTGGGGTAACCATCTTCCACTGGTCCAGAGCTAGACCCTCAAACAACTCCATAATTGCACGAACCTTAACATTATCGGGAGTTCCCAACATTCTAAAGACACGCTCTACTTCCTCGAGCCATTCCACTGCCTCTAACGGACCCTGATCACCATGGAGAATAGGCAAAGTCTGAGGAGGACCAAAAACTGGGCATGACTTATCCGAATCCTTAGAGACCTTTCTGGGCGGCATTTCCTGAGCGACATATAAAACACAAGGCCAAAACCAACATCAAATCGAATCAACATCAATAAAAGCGCCTTCATCAAAAAACAGTCAGCACAAGGGCCAATCAAATACAACACAATCCAAAATAAAATCTCCTCTTTAAAATTCCCTTTTCATTTTTGATTTCAAAACCACCCTTTTTCAAGATCACTTTCCAAACCCAATCCACTTTCAAACCAAAAACTTTCCAAAACCGTTTCCCCTTTAAAACCAATTTAGAAAACAAAGTCAAGCGTTAAACTTCAAACACATCCAGGTACTCCCATGACCCGTTGCACATGTCTTCATCCACATTACATTCATACGTGCATCAACACACACTTTCCATGCATTCTCACACATGTGCAAACGTTCATAAAGAGGAACCGAGGTTTCAACCCAAATCATTCTTATCCAATTCCAAGAAAACAACAGATTTCCAAATCAAGGGATTTCAGTTTTAAAAATCCATTTTGTACATTTAAAGTCCTTTAAAAGAAACCGGTCCAATTTTCAAAAACCCTTTTTCATTTCCAACAACGCACTCACACAAACCAAAACAAAAGCAGGATCCAAATTTGCATCAACCACTGAAGTGAGGGACCAGTAGTCACGCTCAACCTAGCGACATGGTAGTGGGCCATGTCCCAAGTCAGCGTCGACCACTAGGAGGAATTCAAACCATGTACTCGGACTCCACATGGGTCACTACTCCATGTGAAATCACGATGTAACATCGGTTTACCTCCATTTCATCTCTCAATCCAAGACAAACCAGAAAAGACAAGGACACAATTCCCGAACTACCCCTGGTAACTCGAGGATCAGTGCGAGCAAGATTTCGCGACGCTCTTCCCGTACCTACCCCTCGAGTTCCGACAGTCCTAATCTCCTTCTACCGGGCAACCCAAATAACAAGAACCACCTCTGATACCATTTTGTCACGAACTAGCCCGGGTCGACCCTGAACCGGTCACCAGAGCCGGTCCGCGGCAAGTCCCGAGGAGCGTTCCCGATCCCCCCGGGATGGCAACTAGTGCCGGGCATCAAGATTAAGCAGGTGGGAACGATTTCAGCCCAAACAAAATTAAATAGAACAGAGCGAGTAAACAATAACAGCGGAAAAGAAAATAAAAGTCACACGACCACGTACCTCCATGTGACCTCTCAGGTCACCACCCAACTAGAGAGAAACCTCGCTCCAACTCTGAGAGACTCAAAACAGAAGATATGAGCAAGGGAAGACCTGAAACTGAAATGATAATATAGGCGTGAGCATTAAAAATGCCCAGTAGGTAAGCCAAAGTAAACCACTGAATCCAAATGTTTCCTTTCCCAAGCAATCCGTTGACACAGGTTTGAAAAATACAATTATAAAATAGATTTTTCACATTTAAAAATAAACAACATGTTTTCCCCATTTGAAAACCCAACGCACACTATAAATCACTTTCAAAACCATTTCATGTTTTTATAAACAAAACCAAATACAGATGATACTACGACTGTGCTAAAAAGGAACAGGTAAACAGTACAGGCTGAAAGCAAACCAGTGAAACAGAAGGTAACCAAGTAATGCAAGATGATAGTAGTGCAAAAGGACACAAGTAACACTATAAGCTATAAAGAATAACTGAAAGTAAACAATCAAGGTGAAAAAGTAACCATGAGTGATCCTAAACATCCCTAGAAAACCCCTGGACGTACTCGGGTTCAGACTACCTGCCGGCGTGGTACTCCATAGTCAATAACCAACTGGCCGCCCTAATATGCAACCAGTGGCACATCCCTCCTGGCCTGTCTACAACTCCAGGGGGTACCAACCCGTCTAATCAGGGTTAGCAAGCAACCGTCACTCGATAATCTACAAGACGCCCAGGAACCCATGGTGGTTTTAGTAACACTGTGTAAGTGGGAGGCCCACGCACGCGTGACTCATCTCACCGCACTTGCCAACCCCTTACACGGACATCGCTACACGACAACCCTCGAAGGGAAGTCCCCCAGTAGAGATGCCCTCACAAGTACGTATATGTATATATCTATATGTATAATCACTTCACATTTAATAAAGTGCCAACCGGGCCTTCACGCCATTTAATTATCAAAACCACTTTATAAAAATACCCAAAGTTTCCCAGCGAGCACTCCGTTTTTACAAAATAAAATGACTTTACACGAACATTTCACAATATCATTTTAAATAACTCTAAACACTGTTTTTGTTTTAAATAAAAGGCCAAACGGGCATATCTTCGTGGATTTCTTTTCAGACTAATTTAATGTGTCTCATGAAGAGGTCAAAACATTTTGAAACAAAGAACCATTTAGAAAAGTCAAGGTTTCGAGAAACTAAAAATAAATAGAAATAAAAATAAATGCTAACAACTCAAAACACCATCTTCATTTGAGGACGCATCCATGTGTGCACCTGGTGCACGCATGGATGCGTCATCATCCAATGGTGCATCAGACTTGCAAAGAGGCACGACAACATTTCCAAATCACACTAAATTTCATAAAAACCAACCAACACAGGATAATATGACCCAAGAATGATTTTTCTTTCCTTTTTTTTTCTTTAAAAAGAAAACACCACACCAGACCACCAACGATAACATCAGAAACACAGAAATTTAGTTCCACCCTAACTGACAACGCCTAAACAAGTGCAAGATACCATCTAGTGTACAACTATAACAGTATAAAATTATAATTACTTCAAACATAATTTTTCGAACAAAAACTATGGATCATAAACCACCAAAATAAGTCATGCAAGACTATAATACCCATGCGAATCATGGAATAAAATTAATTTAAAATAATTCAAGTACCAGCAGAGTGCTTCGAAAAGGAAACAGGTGAATTCTCCTACCTCAAACAAGGAGCGGACGCGACGGAACCCCAGCAGAAAGTAGGACAAACCTTCGCGGACAAACTGCGTACGCTGAACAGTGGAAAAAGTGCACGTCACTCAACCCGCGACAGAAAAAGGATTAATATAAATTAAATATAAACACCAAGATGCCACGAAGGAAAAATAAATAATTAAATAAATGAATAAATTAATTAATCAATTAATTAATAAACAAATAAGCAATTAAACAAATATATATAGATAAATAACGCATACAAAAATAACCAATAGAATAAATAAATAAATAACAATAATAATTTAGCACGATAATAATATAATAGTAATAACAATATTAATATAATACAATAAAAATAATAATAATATGATAACCAAATAATAATAATAATTATGATATAATAATAATAATATAAAATAATATTAACATTATAATCTTAATAATAATAATATAATAACAATAGCATAATAATAATAATAATATAATAATAATAAGAAGAATAACATAATGTAATAATAATAGTAAGTATAACATAATATAATAATAATAATAATAATAGAAAAGATATTAACATTATATCATTAATAATAATAATATTATTAACATGATAAAAAAAACAAAACATAAAAAAGAAAACTTACTGTGAAGGGGGAACGAGAGCGCGCAGGGGGGGGGGGGACGCCGGACGGCGGCGAGGGCGACGACGGCTGGGTGCAGGTGCGGCTGCTTCTGGGTGCGGCGAAGGAAGCCGGAGGTCGGCACAGGGGGGTGTCGCCACGGCGGAGCGAGGCAGGAGGAGAGCGGGGCGGAGGCCAGAACGGCGGAGAAGCAGGGGGGGAAACGGGTCGGTGATGGGGACAGGAGCCGGACGCCGGGTGCGGGGCGCGGAGGGAGAGACAGAGGAAAACGGGGGATGGGGTGGCGGCTACGGGAATAGGAATTAGGGTTTGGGGGGGTTAAACAAAAAAAACTATATATATATATATACATAATCAATAATAATAATGATAATAATAATAATAATAATAATAATAATAATTGTAATAACCTTATAATAATTGTAATAATAACCATAATAATAATAATAGAAGACTAAACAAAAGAATAAAATCTAATCTTCATAATAATAAAAATTTATAATAATAATATTAATAAAACTTTATAATAATAATAATAAATAAACTTTATAATAATAATGATAAAATAAAAAAAAATAAAAAAAATAAAAATAAAATGACAACATAACATTCTCAAATTTAAACGTCGGGCGAACACGTAGTCACCCGGGCCAACCGCACGGTCACCGCTAACGATGCGATGACCGCGTACTGGCGCGAAACCCTTCAACACAAATAAACATTAAAAAAAATTCAGACCGAGACCAAGAAAAGAGTAAGATAAGGGTATCTGCGGTCGGGGTGTGACATCCAAACTTCCGCGAACATCTTGCGTCTGCCAAATTTGGATCTTCTGATCTTGAAAAACCATAGGCGCGCAAGTTATAATGCATTCAAGGCGTCAGTGCGCAAGTCTCTTCCCGGCACATAATTCACCTGTGTGACCTCACCAAAACTTGTGTGACCCTTATCCCTTTGCCATATTTTGATGCTCTGATCTTCAAAAACATATGGCGCGCAAGTTTCCTATCCTCCAAGAGTATGGCGCGCAAGTCCCTTTTCCAAAATCACTCTTCTTCCTTTGTTGATTTTGAGGCCCTGATATTTGGCAAACACTGGAAAACGGTGCCACCTTGTATCTGCTCTTTTTGTACCGCCTCCAGATCATCCATTCCTCTGTCGATGTTCTTGAATCAAACATAGATCATTGACCACAACTCTTGAACTCGACATGTCACCATGGAATCTCCTTTGTCAACAAATTTGTATGTCGTTTGTTTGCTTTGTCGACAAGAACGATCACCTCAACATCACTTCTTCTTGGTGATCTGTATCCTTCAGCAACTCTTTTGCTTTTATCACAATCTCCACAATTGTGATATGTATTCTTTGAAGGAACAACTTTAGTACCATCATCTTCTATGACAATGTGATGTGCATGGTCATTTCATAAGTCAACTCATTGGCACATTTCTTCCTTCATCAACCGTCATGATCAACTTCATGCAAACCATGTGATTCAATCCGTCAAGAAGTCTCTAGCATGGTTCTCATGCAATCATGAGTAATTGCATGGTCTTCATCAAAACCCATTGTTCTCATGAAATAATGAGGAATTGCATGGTCTTCATCAAAGCCCATGGTTCTTATGCAATAAGGAGGAATTGCATGGTCTTCATCCAAAAACACCATCCTGCTTTAATCATCCTTGGATGGATAACTCCTCACATTCTTCATTGTTGTAAACAATGTATCACCTTTGAAACATGTTCTTTGAACTTACGATCAGCACAACAATCGTCTGAATCACTACTCCTCTACTTCATCGGAGTACTTCATGATCTCCTTCATTGTGATATTCCATTCCTCAATTTTATTGGAGTACTTCTTGATCTCTTTCATTTTGATATTCCATTGACAACTATTGACAACAAATACAAACCGATACACAAAGTGGTTCCAACACTACTAAGCTCCCAATCCACTAGTACTGTACCCATAAAATTCACCAAAGAACTGTCCATAATTTATTTAAGACACAACATGTGTGGGTGAAACACCCATGTGTAGATAAGTATATACACACCCAACATGATTTCTCAAAAACCATAATGGAAACATAAAATATCAAAGTCATCTTAAAACCACATTGGTAAAAGATAACGAACTCAGGGAAGAACAAAAAAATCCTAGTTATACTTTTATGTTATATAATTTGGGAAACAAAGTCCCACTCATAAAATTACCGACATCTCAAAGATAACTATCATGATTAGAAACCAAAGAATTTAGGACATCCATCTAATATAATCCCACATAAACTCAATAACTACAGTAGAAAACCCACAACCTACCAATATAGGTATTGTCCGAGGGAGTTATAAAACCCTAACAGAGGACCCACTCTTTGTTAATAAGGGATTTAAAATGGGGGAGTACCTAAATATATAATTAGAGGACCCACAACTAATTATTCATGAAACATTGATTATGGGAGTATCAAACTCTATTGACTCTATGTAGGATCACCACTTTATCAAGTGTAATGGAGTGCTGACTCCATTCCTAAACTATAAAGAAATTACACCCAATTAATATGGGGGAGTAGAAAACTTTGAGATTGTAACACTGTGATATTTTATGATATTTTTCTCTCTAAATAAATTTTATTTGTTTGATAGATTGATTTATATGCAATATCGGGTTTAAATGAACCGCGATATACTATTGAATTATTATTATTTTATGTGACATTTATCGCCTAACTGTTGGATCTATGGGTACAAATATGACTAAATAATTATGATAAATTATTATTTACACATGTATAAAACAAATTAATTAGTTATAAACTGATAAAATCATTCGAAAGTAAAAAGTGATGTTTTCCTGAACAAATTGTTTTTATGCACGTAATGTGTTTTTATCTTAATAAATTAAATTAATCACTATTGATGAATGATTTTAATGAAATGTATAGATTATACATTCAATAATTTTTTTAAAACTGATCTAATTGGTTTCAATAGGCATGTGAAAATAATAAGTGTAGTTTTATACTTAAAAATATATTTTTCTAAAAGTAGTTTACGTTGCGTTTTACACGCTTAATTTAAAATGGATTTCTAACAATTATAGAAATTTAATATTGAAAAATTAATTCCATATTTGGAAATAGGTGGTTAAAATTTGGTAAATATGTCCCTTTTATTTTTGTTCATTATGAATAGTATCATGATAAATATTTATCACCTCAGTAAGGTTAAAATGGGTAAAATAATGTAAAAATAGTGAGAGAAGGCTAAAAAATATCCCTAAAACGTGAAATCATCATAATGGATGAGTGGTGTTAGAATCTATCCATCCAATATATGAAAATATGTATTTTTCCACTTTTTATTGATTATAACATTTAAATTATTTTAAGAAAAGGATAAATACAAAATGCCACTCTCTTGATTTGAATTTATCTTATATTTTTTACAGGGATAAAAAGAATTTATAAACAAATATAAAAAGTTATTTTCATCATAAATGAACTATTTTTATGATTTTTTTCATTTTTTTGATGGTATAATCATATTAAATTCTTATGCATTTCCAATACAGAGCTTGTGCAAACATTATAAATATCATGGAAAATGATTTTAAAAATCATTAAATTAATATATTTTGGATACATTGCGGTATTATAAAAAAATTACATGTAATTATAATATATAAATGATGAATTTTTTTTATATTCTAATTACACTGATACCTTGATGTCTTTAATGTAAAATTAAATAAATAGCCCTAAAATATAATTTAATGATATTTTATGTTAATTAATATTTTATTAAATGATCTAAAAAAACCAATGATGAAAAATTTGATCGTAAATTGTCTTCAATGTCATCCATGGACTATTTTTGATCCAATTTTCATCTTAAAATTAAATTTATGACCCTTAAAGGCTAATAAATGTCTAATTACAATTAATGTTAAAAAGAGTTAACAAGATGGTTAAACCAAAAGATAAGCTTTAAAATGAAACTTATAATATATAGATTTTATTAATTTAATTTTTTTCAACCTTATCATGTCATAAAGTTAAAATTATTACAATATGGTTCCAATTTTCATGAATATGATATATATTATATTATTATTTTTTAAATAATTCCAAGCATGCACATCCCTCACTTATAAAAAAAACCTCCACTCCCTCTTATTAAAATAGTTTTATCCATATATATCAGCTATCAAATATCCTAATACCATACTACCTCACTTATCCATGTTCTAGATCTTGTAGTCTTTCTATAAAACCATCCTTTCAGGGCTTAAGGTGTAAACCAAAGGAGGTTTCTCTACGAAGAGGTATAACTCTTAATTGAGTAATTTCAAGTTTATTTCTTTTTATATCTCCTATAAATATATGGAATACATTATAAAGTAATTATATAAACATATTAAATATACTTAATTTTTATTATTATGATGGAATAACCATTATCCACCTGCTTTCCATCCTATTGGAAAATAAAACATCGCTCATGCATATGTGTGGACTACCAACTCCACGAAGTGATGCATTTATTTTTTCATCAAAGATTTAGATTTATGGTTATAATTATTTATTTAATAAATATATATGATATTATTGGAGTTTTTATAGGTGAATTATTATTTAATTTTCTTTCATTCCCATCTATCAAAAAGTGGGAACATCACTCGTGCGTACTTACTGACCACCATCTCCACAAAGGGATGTAATTCATTTTTCATCACCACTTTATATGAATAGTTTTAAAAGTGTATATAATGATTAAATTTTATATTACTATAATTATTAAAATTCTGGAGATTATGGAACCACAATCAAATTATAAGGAATAAGACTATTGAATAGGAACATGCATGAAAAATGAAACAGTTATCACCCAAAATAATGATATTCGTAACGATTGTTAATAAATATTTGATAATATGTTATAAGAAATTAATATATGGTTTTATATATATTATAATATTATGTAATAGATTTATAATAAATATATATTTATTATAAAAATGGTTCGAATGCTTACAAAGTAAAACTAATCTTGAGGTAAAGGTTTATGTTATAATCTCATTTTTTAAAGGATTGTCTATGATAAATTTACATCAAGAGAAATTTTATGGATATTATCCTTCAAACTAATATATTTACTTATATTATAGTTATTTATATAATTTTAATGTATTATTACTATTTTTTTCTTTTATTTGGTACTTAAAATGATCGAGAAAATGTTTTTGAAGAAAAGAAAACTGTATTTTTTATTTGGTCGGAGAACATTTTATTCCATATCCATGATTTTAAAAATTATTTTATGAAATCTCACACCTATAAATAAAATATTTTAAAAGGTCATTTTCAATACCTTTTACATTGTTTAATTTTTTTAAAAAATAGTCTTTTAAAAAGTTTCCTAAGAAAGTCATTTTTAACTTTTTATAAAAGTGTGAAAAGAATGTTTTCTTTTAATGTATATAACATGAAAATATTATCCCTAATTAATTAATGTTATTTAATTTTAAGCTTAAATTAAAATTTTCAATGTCTATTTTAATATAAAATAATTTTCTCAATATTTTGTGATTTTTTGTTAAAATTTTATCATTGGAAAAGGAAATTTCTCATGTTTTCAAAGAAATGTTTATACAATATTTTAAAGGTATTTTTATATATTTAATCATACTTTAAGGATTTTTATGATTTAATAGGGTTATGATATTATGTTACCATCCACCTTCTTTCTTCAGATGACTTATGATGATGATGATGATTTTGTGAAACTTGTTTTTTCCCATGGGCTAATTAATTTATAATGAGATCTTTATGAAACCCATTTATTTTTTATGTTTTATAATTCAATGAAATGATGAATGGTTTATGATCTTGTGGAACACATATGTATGATTTTATTTATATGATAATTTGATCTCTTATAGCCTTATAGTGCAATGTGCAAAACATTATATCTCATGAGATAATTATGTAAAATAATAAGATGTGATTGATCCACTATGGGAAAAAAGTGGGGATTATTGATCTACTAGATATGGGAAAAGTTAGTCATTATTGATCCACAATTATATGATGGTCTTGTTATTTAACCTTGACATATGTTATGGTTTCTATACCTATGACGGTGAAACACTCTCATGACATGTTTATATGCTTATGATTTGAGATAATTGCTCATGATTGTTTTTTATGATTCCCCAATCTTGAGAAATAATATTTTTTAATTCCATGACTCATGATTATGATATATAAATTTTTTTTATGATTTTATATTGATAATTACATGTTCTCTTACCGTTATTATCATGATGCGATCACATATGATCATTGATTGATATCTTCCATGTTTACACTTACTGAGCATCTATGATCACCCACCTTTATGTTTTATTTTTCCCCTAGGTTTTGATGAAGTGCACTATGCATGATGAGTATAAAATATTACTTTATATAAAGAAATATTAAATAGATAATGAAGAATATACTTAAATAATTTGGTTATTTTTCTATTCTATAAACACTCTAAAAAATTTTAGTTCTCGTGCATGTTTATTTGTGAGATTTATTAAATATTCATAAAAAATGTAATATATATATATATATATATATGTTATTCTTGGGTCACTATAGTTGGTATCATAGGTGGGGTTTAATTATGTCTAGGGATTAGATTATGATGAATATGGGGATAAAACCTAAGACAACCTATGTTGAACATAAATTTATATAGGATAAACCTTAAGTGTTAGATATTGATAAGAAGGTGTATTTATTTAATACATCTTAGAATTTTTTTCATGATTATATGATTTCTCACTCTAATTATTATAACTTCATGCTTACACTATGTTTTTTTTAGTTTTATTGGATGCATAGAACCAAAAGGTATCATGATAACAATGAATGTGATTGACAATGTAATGATTTTTCTCTTGGGAAACCAAATCTTATGGGAGATGGAATAAAGAATATTGTTTTTATGATCACAAAAAAAATTTCAGCTATGAATCATTCTAATATACCAAATGATCAAAAAAGGGAACAACATAATATTGAGTCTTTAATGTGGAATCATCCACCATCTTTTAGTGGGTATTATAATTCAATAATGGCTAAGGGACATATCATAACCACTGATTAAATTCTTTTTTTTATTTCTCCAATTATCAAAATATCAAAAATACATCTTAGAAATTTATCATTTGGAAGGAAAATCATACCAATGATTTAATATCATTTAGAATACAAGGTGAGAAGAAGAAATTAACTCCATAGAATGATATGAGTTTATGATGACATTTTCCACTAATTACTTTCCTTGTATTCTACATACAAAAAATTTAGAATGAATTACTTGATCTTAGGTAGAACGATAATGAATCCATTGTTACCCATGAGGTAAATTTTACAAGAAATAAAAGTTTTGATTCCAGTTTAATCACCCCCCTGAAAGAAAAAATGATCAATTCTTCGATGACTATAAACCAAGTATTTGTAAGGATTCAAATATAATATACCTTACTATTTATGAATAAATTTATTGATGTGATCTCAAGGTAGGAATGGAATTTTGATATTCCCATCATTCCCATGGTTTTGATAAGAAAAGGGTGATAAATTCTCATGAAATATCAAATAAATCACATGGAGGAAAGAAATTACCATCACAGGTATGCCATAAATGTGGGAAGAAACATAACTAAAATTGAATAAATGAAACCAAGAGGTTCTTTACATGTTTAAGGTAGGGTCATAAATCTCATGAATTTTGAAATGCGATTAATAGATTGGTTTATACAATGGATGAAATTGATATTCCAAATAATGTACTACTCACACTCCAATGATTCATATTTAAAGAGTATGAGAGTTATGAAAATTAGTGGATGAATCCAAATTTTAATGATGATGATTGGGGTAAAAAATATCTTAAGACCAAAGAAAAAGGGAAATCTCATGCATTCATGATTGATAAAGTGGGTTAAGAGAATGATGCGTTTAAAGGTACACTTATAACACACTCTAGAATAACTAATTTCTTATTTGATTCTAGATCTACCTACTATTTATAACTGAGTAATTTTTTAATGGTATCAAATTACCACCTCAATGATTAGATATTGAGTTAGTAGTGAAAACTCCCAATGGTATGATGATCGCATCTCACATCTGTAGTTCCCATATGATTGAAGTTTGTGGGAATTAAATTCCTAGAAATATTTTGATTCTATCCCTAGTTTAACTTTATTTGATTATAATCATGGATTGGACTTCTTTATATAGATTTGGTATCAATTCTTGAGGAAGGGAAGTCACATTTCATATTATGAATGAACTTATGATCATTTACCATTGGAAGGATTAATACAATATTAAAATGAAAACCACTTATATATTTTGGGTATTAATTACTATCCATGTAGGGTACATATCTCAGATGGTTTGTGAGAAGCTCAATATTGAGGATATACCTATTTTATAGGATTTTATTGACATATTTATATAATATTTTCCCAATATTTTTATAATCATTAATTTTATTTTTCAATAGAACTCAAAAATTATTTTATACATATTTCAACGTATCCATATAGAATTTCCTTGATTGAGTTGAAATAATTAAAGAAGAAACTCTGGGAGAATCTAAAAATGGGATTTATTCAACCTAGTGTGTCACATTTCTGTGCTCCTATTCAATCTATTATTAATAATGTTGTTTCAATGCATCGTTGTATTGATTATCAAGAACTTAATAAGATCACTATAAAAATGAAGTAACCTCTACACCATATCAATGAATTTTTTAATAAATTATGAGGAGTTTAATACTTTTAAATTATTGAAATTCATTCTATTTATCATTAATTAAGGGTCAACAATGGGAAAATACTCAAGAAAACATTCCATATGAGGTATGAGAATTATAAATTTATAGTGATTCCATTGGGACTTAATAATTTCCCGGCCATATTAATTGATTTAATGAATATGATATTTAGATATTACCTTAATAAATTATTTATAATACTTATATATGACATTCTTATGTTTTAAATGAGTAAGGAAGCACATGAATATCATTTTATAATTCTAATTATGACCCTATGGAAGGATAAGTTGTATGCTAAATTTACCAAGTGTTAATTTTGGATTGATAAAGTTTCATTATTGGGTCATATAATCTCAAGTGGGGGTATATTTGTGGATCCTTCAAAGATAGAAGTTATTTATAAATGGAATAGACTGACCATGGTTACCGAGATCCATAGTTTTCTTGGTTTGGATAGATACTACTGATGCTTGGTAAAATAGTTCTAATGATTATCTAATCCACACACCATGTTGACTCAAAAGGGTGTTAAGCTCTTTTAAATTGAATAATATGATGATAATTTCAAGGAGTTAAAGAGAAGTTCGGAATATGAACCTAATATAATACTACCCTACAATGGATAAGGGATTATAATATATAGTGATGAATCAATGAAGGGAATGGGATTTTTCCTTCTGAACAATGATATGGAAATATAATATGTCGCTTTCTAATTGAAAATACTTGATAAAATTTACATCAGTCGTGATTTAGATCTGGTAGTGTTAATTTTTATATTGAATGTATATAGGAATTATCATTATGGTGAATGGTGTGACATATATATGGATCATAAAATCTTGTAGTATAAATTCAAAAAAAGAGTTGAATATTCTCTAAAGAATATTGTTGGGGATGATTAAATATTATTAGTTCTCAATACATTAGTACACTAGTAAGGAAAACAAGGTGGGTGATGATTTGGGTCAGAAGGGCCATGATAATTTGGCCATGATGAGCATTGAAATAGATCTAATAGTTATGGATTTGTATAAGATGAAAGATTAACTTCTGAGGAAAGGGTATAAATCCTATCATTCATATAAAAGTTCAAATATCCACCCATGTGAGGATTAAAGAGTTATATAAGAAAGATATAGAACTATAGAAGAAAGCGATAAATGTTCTTATCTTAAACCATGATTGTGATGGAATGATAATGTTCCTGAATAGATTATGTGTCTCATTATACTAGAATTGAAGAAGAAACTACTAGACTATTCTCATAGTTCATCATTATTTATTCACCCTTGAATTATTAAGATTTATAGATATATAAAACAATATTTCTAGTGGGAGAATATGAAAAGGGTTATTTTATAGTATATATCATGATTCCCAATATATCAAAAAGTTAATTTCAAGATATACAATTTTAAGGAGATGTTACAACCATTACCAACGTTTGAATAGAAATAGGAGAACATTAAGTAATTGGTGAGATTGCATGAAGTACCACAATCAATTGTATCTGATTGGGATCCAAGGTTTAACATGATGTTATAGAGATGTCTTCAAAAATATCTAGGTATAAAATTGAGTTTCAGTACCAGATATCATCCTTAAAAATATAGTTAGTATTATAATACTATTAAAACTCTATAAGACTTGTTGATATATTATTCTATGGATTTCAAAGGTGGTTTTCATCAACACCTTCCTTTGGTGGGGATTTCTAAAAATAATAAATTTCACACAAGTATTCAGATGGATCCTTATAAAACCCTTTAAGGAAGTAAAGAACTCTAATATTTTGGGATGATGTAGGAGAAAAAAATATTTTAGGACCTAATAAATATGAGTAAATGATAGATAAGGTTAGATCCTTTCAACTACACATCGGGGTATCTTAGAGTTGATATAAAAGTTATGTTAAAAATCATTTGTGAGATCTAGAGTTAAATGTTTTTGATAAGGTATTCCTATGAATATCTCCTTAAAATAATGTTACGAGATTCATCAATAATGGAAAGGTGATCCTTATATATATTTTTATGTTTTAAATTCTTGATCGTAAGAGGGTGGTTTCTTATCATTGGGAACTTCCATAGAATATCTCTCTAGTTAAGGATGTGTTCTATGTATCTTTCCCAAGGAATTAAAAACTAGACCCTTCATATATAATAAACTCAAAGGTTATACTATAGGACCAAGATATATATTATGAGGAACAACTAGTTGGATATTTTAGATCAAATAGAGAAAGTTTAGTGGAACATGACCACTCAAATGGTTAATATATTGTGCTGAAACCATAAATTTTAGGAAGTAACATAGGAAACCAAGGATATAATGAGGAAGAATTATACTCAGTTGTTTGTATCAGAGTGATGGAATTTTGAGGGTGAAATTATTATATGTGGGTAAAATGTGACACCCTATTATTTTATGATATATTTCTCTTTAAATAAATTTGATTTATTTGATAGCTTTCTTTTCATGCAACACAAGGTTTAAATGGACCGTGATATATTATTGAATTATTGTTATCATTTAATGTTATAGTTATTACCTAGTAGTTTTATTGGTAGGTGTTAATATGAAAAAATAAATTATGAAAATTTATTTTTTACACCTGTATATAATAATTTTATTGGTTATAAGTTGATAAAAGTAGTTGAATGTAAAATGATATGTTTTTATGAAAAATTGTTTTTATGTACACAATGTAATTTTTATCTTCATAAATAAAATTAACCACTAATTATCAATGATTTTAATGAAATTTATAAATAATATATTCAATAAAATATTTTAACATTCATCTAATGGTTTTTACTCAGCATGAGATTATAATTGTAACAGCCCAATGTTTTTCAGTAGAAATTACCATCTTATAAATATGTAATAAAATCACATGAAAACACAATATAATGAACTACTAAGTGCTAAGTGACCTTTAAACATAATTTCGTCGCTTCTGTGTTTGGAATTTTGAAAATCTGACATACACAGTTGTAATCATTAGTTTTTTTGTTGTCCGATAAGAAAAAATTTATTTTTGGTGAATAGTAACCAAACCTTATAAATAGTAACATACCCTTATGAGTAGTGATATACCCTAATGAATAGTAACCTTAAATATGATAATATATAAACAATATTCAAGTTGAAAGTATGATATACCTATATTTTAGAATAAGTAAATGAATATTTTAATACTGGTTTTTAATACTAAATTATGATTGTAATTAAATATTAAATTAATAATATTTAGAAAATTGTTTTTTTAAATATGGAATTCATTTTTGGATTCTACACATAGAAAAATGGTTAGGGTGAAATTTTGATATTTTTCTGAAATACTTGAATTTTTAGTGAATAGTAAAATACATTAATTTACCGTATAAATACATTATAGTTAAAATCCACTATTCCTGACATGACAAGTGATGTAAGAACCCAAATCACGAACTAACATGCATCTATTAATATTCTTGGTCTCATAATCATCACTATTTCTGGTCTTGAGGTAAATTAATAAACTAATGATTATAATATTATGAAATCCCTCCTCTCTTCCACTATAAAACCCCCTATCACCCCCTCTTCTCTTCACTACTCTCAAGCATTGTTACTTGAAAATATTCTACCTAAATCTCTCCCCAAGATCTTCCCACACGTCTAAAATCCTCTAGCCTATTCAAAATATAAAAACCACTCCCCTTAAGAGGTTCTCAAAGGAGGAAGTCTCAAGAGGTAAATTCCTCTTTCCAATTCCTTCATTTCTTTTAAGTTATTTTATTTTTGTTTCTTTCCTCACCTCCCTTCACCAAAATAGTATGATAAGTCTAGTAACATAAATGTACTGGAAATGTTTTATGATAATGGTATATTTCATTATCTTCTATCCTTCCCCCACCTTTTAATTTGAATGAAATGAAAGCACCGTTTGAGATGTGCTAATTTAGCACATTCAAGGACAACTGTATATCAATTTCTATAATCATATTTAATTCTGGTCACAAAACCATTTGTGTTATGGTTGAACTATATTATTATATATGTAATATATCCTTGTTTTGGTTCTGTAATCTTTTGGTACTAATGGTATTAAGTTATAAATAAAAACATGTTCATTGTAATCAAACCGACCGATTAACCGAAACAGTTGTCACTAAGGTTATATATATAATAATTCGACTTCAATATAAGTAACAAAATTAAATTTAAAACAATTTAATGTCTTGAATGTTCAATAATAGGATATAACTTCAATTCTGTACAACCACTTTCATCTTACATGTTTATCCAAACATGAATATAAGCAAACCAGTCATTAAAACCAAGTAAACAAACAAGCCCGAACAATGAAATTGAACCTCATGACTAATCAAAATTGTTATAAATAAACATAAAATGATTATAATAAACCAATTAAATATTTAAGAGTTTCTGGAATTATTAATTAATAGACCTAATTTGTTTATTTAGGTATTTAATAACAAGTGGATAACATCAACAGATTTAAGGTAAGGAATCCTCTCTGTTTCTCTCTTAATCAAGATTGTCCTCTATGGTATGACTTTTTATGAGTAGTCCCAAATGATGGGGTATGTTTTAGAACCTCCCCCATACTACCCTCATGATTTATAAGTGATTAGAAACCCATTTTCTCTCTCATCAATCCCTCTTAGGTACACCCGACACCATGCTAATAAACCATAACGAATTCTACCCGAACCTTCTTTGTTCCTTCGGGTTGCCTTATCTTTATTTATATCAGAATGGAGTTATCTTATCTGTTTATGTAAATATTATAAATGATGTTTAGTTTTAAGAAACCCATCTATGAAGACCCTTTCATCACTCTATTTTGGTGATATACATGTTTTTAAAATATTCCCTCCTTAGAACTTTCCGATAAGAAAACCTGTTTTAAGGGAACTTCCCGAATTTTTACCCAATTTCTGGTACACTAGATCCTCTATTTTAAGCCACCTTTTTACTTATAAATTCATCCTTTTTATTATTAAAACCTTATTGATTCACGTCTAGTTTTATATAAAATATTTTTCCCTTTTCTATTTTGAAATCTCTATAGTATTTTCCTTAAAACCGCACAAAAATGTTTTAATGATAATGTTTCTCAAATACATTTCTTATATGTTGTAAATTATATTTGACACCACTTAACATGTTATATGAATATTTTAACTTATTAATTCCCATGTATGTTCTAATACATTTCTTTCATGGACACTTTCATGATATGCTCATTGGTTATGCATTATGTCATGATTGTGGTACCCAATTATTTCCATGGGTATCCTTATGTTTATGTATGGTTGATTATGTTTGATTATTTATGTGGTAAGAATATTCATGAAAATGTTGAGATGGGTGCGCTCAAATAGCACTCAAATTCATTGGGTAAAGTTAAGACTCATGAGATGTGATGTGAAACAGGATTATCGGTTAGCCTTGACCCGTACTAAAATGGGAAACATGATTGGCAGTTAGCCTTGACCCGTACTAAAATGGGAAACGAGACTGGTGGTTAGACTTGAACCATAATAAAGAAATGTTTTATGATCCTATCACATTTATATGATTCCATGTTTATACGATCCCATGCTTATATGATATGATTTCATATGTTCCATGGTTTGGATATCATTATGTCATGCCTCCTAACTCATGTGTTTAAGATGTATCATTATATTCATTCCCTTACTGGTCTTTTCAACTCATCCCTTTGTTCATGTGTTCCCCAGGGTACCCTGTGCAGATGTAAGGGCTCAAAGAAAGTTATGATCTCTTTATAGAGATTAAATAAAGAAGTGTTTGTTAGCCCCATGTTTTATGTTTTATGTACCTAGTCTTCCAATACACTATACTTAATGATCCTTGGATTGTACAATGATGTATAATTATTCTTAAAATCATGTAATGATATATGTAAAAGGCTTGGGTTGCTATATTTGGTATTAGAGGATAGTCTAGTTATTTTTAGAAATTAGGAATAGAGCACCTTAGTGAGAACCTTAAGGATAAGATTAATTATAAGAAAAAATTCCTAAATTTTGGTGAGTATTGAGTGAGTGGTTTATCAAAAAAATACATCCATATTTGGATACAAGCAGGTAGAGTTGGATCTGGCACAGATGTATCTAGGGGTAAAACCCAGAAACACCACTTTGAGCTAGACTCGAACGAGAACTGGTGCACGACAACATGCCTTGATTCACTCTTGGTTATAGAACTCCCAGTGTATATTCTTTGGTATATTCATGAGCTTAGTACAAACCATTATTAAGGGACAAAAAAAATCCCATAAGAATACATTTTAAGAAATAGATCGAGGATAACTTAGATTTAAACTTGAAGAATCACAAGATAGGATATACTTCTTCTTTATAAGTTTATCATTTTATGTTCATAGTTTCCTTTTTATGCTTAATAGATAAGTATTAAAGACCTCTAATTATATGTTATTTTTCTCAGTTAATGGAGGTAAACTTAAGAACAAATTCCAAAAAACAATTTGATAGGAAATGTGAAGATTTCCCTAATGATATTCCTAATATGACGGGAGCGGGTGTTCAAAAATTCATGATAGTACTTGCTCAGATGAATCGAGTTAGGAATAATAAATTGAATCATGCAGAATGACCTCCTCATCCAAGGAAAGACCAGGTTTCAATATAATCTTTCATGTGGAAAAAGGCCTCCCATGTTTAGCTGATCTTCTGATCCCCTCCTCGTGGAACAATGGATTAACTCCATTGAAAAGATATTCTCTGTCCTGCAGTTATCAGAAGAAGAGAAAGTTGTACTGGTGGTCTATCGTTTTGATGGGGAAGCTAATCATTGGTGGACACTGATCAAGAATACAAAGTCCCAAGATAAAATTGATTCCATGGATTGGGTGGAATTCAAGAGGATGTTTTTCATCAAATATTTTTCTCAAACCCTCTGTCTGAAGATAGAAAGATAATTCCTCGGACTCAAGTAGAAGGAAGATGAGTTCATCGGGGAGTATGAATCAAACTTTACAAGGCTTTCATGGTATGACTCTGGCTTTGTCATGAACACCGAAATCAAGATGGATATATTATTTAGCAGACTAAATCCGAGTCTACGAAAAGCGTTGGAGATTCAAGACTTCAAAATTTATGAGAATATTTTCCATTGTGCCCTCCAGGTTTAAATGGAGATTGGAGACTCTAAGTGGTCTCGTGGGCCTTGTGACAAGAAGCATAAAATGGAGAACAACACAGGTGGTTCATAAAAAAATCCCATGATGGAAAGAATCATGAAATTTCCCCTTGTAAAAGTTGTGGGAAGAAGCATCCTAGTAACTATCTGAAGGGAACCAAGAATTAATTCAAATGTGGAAAGTTTGGTCATATGGCCAAGAACTAATGAAGCGATATGAAAAATCCCTCTAATGTTGAAGAAGAAAGGAAGGTTCAAAACAATACTCATCCTGCAGTGCAGTGTTACAACTACAAGGTGCATGTGCATTATGAGAACAATTTCCCTAAGTTAAGGGTTGTCAAAGACAATCAGAAACAACCTCCAAGGTAACAAGGAAGGTCTTATGATATCACTACTGCTGAGGTGGAGTTGGAAAATGATGTGGTGACAGTTAAGCTTGTTATTCATTCAATAATAGTGGTTGTACTATTTGATTCAGGTTCTACGCATTCTTTCATATCTTGAAGGTTTAGTAGAACTATTCAAACCCCATTTCAAAATTTGGAGGAAAAGTTATCTGTGAGAACAAAAAATGGGGAAATTATTGCATCCATGGTTTATATTTCATCCCTGGTTAACATTTGGTGGCTGAACCTCCTAGTAAATCTCATCATACTTCCTTTAGTGGAGTTTGATGCTATATTGGGCATGGATTGGATATCTTTGTACAAGGCCAACATCAACTGTTGAGAAAGGTAGACCACTCATCACATCCCAATTCATCCTCCGATTCTTTACAAGTGTAAGGAGGAAGATGAATCTACTTTAGAATTGTCATCTCAAGTGTGGATATTGTTGCCTTGTGATAAAGCATATCTAAATCAAATTATTGAGACAAAGGAGAGAATCATGCTTGAAGACATGCCCATCACAAGGGATTACACTGATGTATTCCCTGAATATTTTCCTAGTCTTCCTCTTGACCAAAAGGTTGAGTTCTCAATTTAACTTATCCTTGGATATCTGCCTATCTCAAATACACCTTACAGAATGGCTACTGTAGATCTAGAAGAGCTGAAGAAGCAGTTACAAGAGAATATGGAGAAGGGTTTTATATGCCCCATTGCTTCACTGTGGGGTGCGCCAGTCCTATTTTTCAAGACGAATGATGGATCAATGTGTCTCTACATTTATTATCATGAGCTCAATAAAATCATGATAAAGAACAAGTATCCCTTGCCATGGATAGATGATTTGTTCGATTAGCTTTGTGGGGCCAATTATTTCTCTAAGGTGGACCTTTGGTTGGGATATCACCAATTAAAGGTAAAGAAGGAAGATATTCCAAAGACTGACTTTCGAACGAGGTAAAGACACTATGAGTTCATAGTAATTCCATTTGGACTTTCTAATGCTCCAACAATTTTCATGGATTTAATGAATAGAGTCTTTAGATATTACCTTGAAAAATTTGTGGTAGTCTTTATTGATGATATTCTGATATACTTCAAGAGAAAGGAGGAATATGAGGATTATTTGAATAATATTTTGAAAACTTTGTGAAGAGAGAAGTTGTATGAAAAGTACAGTAAATGTGAGTTCTAGATGGAGGAAGTATCATTCTTGGGGCATGTTATCATCAATAAAGGGATATCTGTGGACCCTTCCAAGACAAAGGCAATTGAAGAGTGGCCCATGCAAACTTCTGTAATAGAGATCCGCAACTTTTTGGATCTAGCTGGGTATTATTGATGATTTGTGAAGAACTTTTAACAATTGTAAAACCCAATGACCAAGCTGACATGGAAGGGAGCAATGTTTGTCTAGACTCAGGAATGTGAAGACTGTTTCTCAGAGTTAAAAAAGAGGCGTATCACTACACCATTACTCACACTTCCAACAAGTGGATAACTCTTTGTTGTGTGTAGTGATTCTTATAAGAAGGGATTAGGCTATGTGATAATGAAAAATGATAAAGTGATAGCCTATGACTCAAGGCAGCTGAAAATCCATGAGCAAAACTATCCTACGCATGATCTGGAGTTGGCGGCTGTGATCTTTGCATTGAAAATTTGGCGGCATTATCTCTATGGGGAGAAGTGTGAGATATATACTAACCACAGGTGTCTCAAATATACATTCACATAGAAAGATCTTAATATGCGCCAATGAAGATGGATAGTGCTCATTAAGGATTATGAATGCTCAATCCACTACCATCCCGGTAAGGCAAACAAGGTGGCATATGCTCTAAGTAGAAAGGATCCTACATATTTATCAATGAAGAGATTTGAAAAGGATCTGATCTTATTAGATTTGAAAAGTATGGACATGGGAATCATTAAGGGAGGAACATCATCAATCCTTTCTCAAATGATTTCTCAACCATCCCTCTTGGAGAAAATAAAGGATGATCAAATAAAAGATGTGGAAATTCAGAAAAGGGTGGAAGCTATCAGAAATGGGAAATCCTCCGATTTCAAAATTGATGAGGATGAAGTTATACGATTTGGGTCACGATTATGTGTACCATCTGATCCAGAGATAAAGAAGGATCTTCTGAATGATGCACATATCTCAACCTTCTCTATCCACCCAGGGATCACAAAGATGTATCAAGATCTCCAAGAAAACTTTTGTGGGACAATATGAAAATAGATATTTTTGAATATACATCAAAGTTTATGGTATGTCATCAAGTGAAGGCTGAGAGGAAAAATTATAAGGGGATGATGAAACCACTACCCATATTATCATGGAAGTGGGAGAACATTACCATGGACTTTGTCACTGGATTTCCAAAGGCATCCCGAGGAAATAATGCTATATGGGTCATTTTGGATCATCTTATAAAGATGTCTCACTTTATAGTGATTTAAGAGGACTTATAATTAGATCAACTTGAATGGATTTACATAAAATAAGTGGTAAGGTTTCATGGAGTACCACTATCTATTGTATCCAGACGTGATCCAAGATTCACCTCAAAGTTCTGGAAAAGTCTCCACCATGCTCTAAGCACTGAACCGAACTTTAGTACGGTCTATCATCCTCAAACTAATGGAAAATCTAAGTGAACTATTCAGACACTAGAATACATGTTGAGAGCGTGTTCTATGGAATTCAAAGGAGGATGGGACCAACATCTTCCACTGGTTGAATTCTATTACAACAATAGTTTCCACTCGAGCATCCAAATGGCACCATATGAAGCCCTTTATAGGAAAAGGTGTAGAACACCAGCGTGTTGGGATGAATTAGGTGAGTGTAAGATGCTAGGACCTGAAATGGTCAAAGAAATGGTGTAGAAAGTGAAAAACATTCAACAGAATACCAAGGAAACCCAAAGTCAACAGAAGAGTTATGAAGATAACTATCGATGAGACCTTGAGTTTAAAGTTGGAGACATGGTATTTATATGCATATCTACATGGAATAAGGTCATGAGGTTTGGAAAGAAAGGTAAGTTAAGTCCTAGGTATATCAGCCCCTTCGATATCCTTGATCGAGTTGAAGCTGTGCTCAATTGACTGGAACTTCCACCTAACATGTCAAAAGTACATGATGTCTTTCATGAATCCCTCTTAAGGAAGTACATACCAGAACCTTCACATGTACTCTCTTCAGAGGTGGTAAAGTTAGAGGATGATATTTCCTATGAGGAGAAACTAGTGAAGATCTTGGATCGTAGAGACAAAGTTCTACCCAACAAGACTACTCATCTGGTCAAGGTACTATGGAAAAACCATATGTACGAAGAGGCATCATGGGAACTGGAAGAAGCAATGAAGGAAAAGTACCCCCACATGTTTTTGGCCTAAAATGTAAAATGAAATTTCAAGGGTGAAATTTCTTAAGAGGGGAAGAATGTAACGACCCAATGTTTTTCAATTGAAATTCCCTTATTATAAATATGTCATAAAATCATATAAAAACACAACATAATGAACTAATAAGTGCTAAGTGGACTTTAAACATAAGTTTGCCACTTCTGTGTTTGGAATTTCTAAAATCTGACATACACAACAATCAGTAAGTTTTTGTATCCCGATAAGAAAAACTTTATTTTTGGTGAATAGTAACCTTCCCTTATGAATAGTAACATACCATTATGAATAGTGATATACCATAATGAATAGTAACCTTAAATATGATAATATATAAATAATATTCAAGTTGAAAGTAAGATATACCTATATTTTAGAATAAGTAAATGAATATTTTAAAACTGGGTTTTAATACTAAATTATGATTTTTATTAAATATTAAATTAAGCATATTTAGAAAACTATTTTTTAAAAATGGACTTCACTTTTGGATTATACACGTAGAAAAATGTTTAAGGTGAATTTGTGATATTTTTCTAAAATACTTGAATTTTTAGTGAATAGTAAAATACATTAATTTATAGCATAAATACATTATAGTTCAAATCCACTATTCCGGACATCAAAAGTGATGTAAGAACCCAAATCTCAAACTCACATGCATCTATTAATATTATTGGTCTTCGAATCATCACTATTTCTGGTCTTTAAGTAAATTAATAAACTAATGATTATAATATTATGAAATCCCTCCTCTCTTCCACTATAAAACCCCCCTCACTCCCTCTTATCTTCACTACTCTAAAGCCTTGTACCTTGCCAATATTCTGACCAAATCCCTCCCCAAGATCCTTCCCCACATCCAAAATTCCATATCCTCTTCAAAATACCAAAACCTATCCCCTTAAGAGGTTCTCAAAGGAGGAAGTCTCAAGAGGTAAATTCCTCTTTCCAATTCCTTCATTTCTTTTATGTTCTTTTCTTTTTGTTTCTTTACTCACCTACCTTAACCCAAATAGTATGATAAATCCAGTATAATAAATGTAATGAATTTTTTTATTCTAGTTGGATATTTAATTATCTTCTCTCCTTCCCCCACCTTTTTATTTGAATGAAATGAAATCACCGTTTGAGATGTGATAATTTAGCACATTCAAGGACAATGATTTATCAATTTCTATTATCATATTTAATTTTGGTCATGAAACCATTTTTGTTATTGTGGAAACATATTATTATATATGTAATATATCCTTGTCTTGGTTCTATAATCCTTTTGTACTAATGTTATTAAGTTATAAATCAAAACATGTTCATTATAATCAAACCCATCGATTAACAAAAACAGTTGTCACTAAGGTTATATATATAATAATTCGACTTCACTCTAAGTAAAAAAATTAAATTAAAAACCAAGTAATATCCTGGATGTTTATTAATAGCATATAAATTCAATTCTTCACAACCACTTTCATCTTACATGTTTATCCAAACATGAATATAAGCGAACCAGTTATTAAAACCAAGTAAACAGACAAGCCCGAACAATGAAATTGAACCTCATAACCAATCAAAATGGTTACAAATGAACTTAAAATGATTATAATAAACCAATTACATATATAATATGTTCTTAAATTATTAATTAATAAACCTAATTTGTTTATTCAGTTCTTTAATAATAATTGGAGAACACCAACAGATTTAAGGCAAGGGATCCTCTCCATTTCTCTCTTAATCAAGATTTTCCTCTATGTTATTCCTTTTTATGAGTAGTCACAAATGATAGGGTATATTTTCTAACCTTCCCCATAATTCCCTCATGATTTATAAGTGATGAGAAACCCCTTTTATCATCAATACCTCTTAGGTACACTCGACACCATGCCAATAAACCATAACGAATTCTACCCAAACCTTCTTTGTTCTTTTGGGTTGCCTTATATTTCTTTATATCAGAATGGAGTTATCTTATATGTTTATGTAAATATTCAAAATTATGTTTAGTTTTACAAAACTCATTTATGAATACCCTTTAATCACTCTATTTTGGTGATATACATGTTTTTAAAAGATCCCCTCAGAACTTTCTGATAAGAAAACCTGTTTTAAGGGAACTTCCTAAATTTTTACCCAATTTCAAGTACACTATATCCTCTATTTTAATCCTCCATTATACTTTTAAAATAATATTTTTTATTATGAAATCCTTCTTGGTTAACTTCTGGTTTTATATAAAATATTTTTCCCTTTTCTATTTTGAAAGCTCTATAGTATTTTCCTTAAAACCGCACAAAAATGTTTTAATGCTAATGTTTATCAGATACATTTATTATATGTTGTCACTTCTATTTGACACCACTTACCATGTTATATGCCTATTTTAACTTATGAAAATCCATATATGTTATAATCCATTTCTTTCATAGACACTTTCATGATATTCTCATTGGTTATGCATTATGTCATGATTGTGGTACCCAATTCTTTCCATGGGTATCCTTATGTTTATGTATGGTTGATTATGTATGATTATTTATGTGGAAATAATATTAATGAAAAATATGAGATGTATGTGCCCAGATAGCTCTCCAATGCATTGGGTAAAGTTAAGTCTCATGATATGCGATGTGAAATGGGATTGGAAGTTAGCCTTGACCCGCACTAAAATGGGAAACATGATTAACAGTTAGCCTTGACCCATAATAAAATGGGAAAAAATATTGGCGGTTAGCCTTAATCCATACTAAAGAAATGTTTTATGATACTACCACATTTATATGATTCCATGTTTATATGATCCTATGCTTATATGATATGATTTCATATGTTCCATGCTTTGGATATCATTATGTCATGCCTCCTAACTCATGTGATTAAGACGTATTCTTATGTCCATTCCTTTAATAGGATTTTTTGCTCATCCCTCTGTTCATGTGTTCCCCAGGTTACCTTGTGCATATGTAAGGGCTCAAAGGAAGTTAGGATCTCTTTATAGAGATTAAATAAATAAGTGTTTTTGAGCCCCGTGTTTTATGTTTTATGTACCTAGTCTTCCAAGACACTAGACTTAATGATCCTTGGATTGTACTCTAATGTAAAATTATGATTAAAATCATGTAATGTTATATGTAAAAGTCTTGGGTCTCTATAATAATAAATTCAATTTTATTCTTAAAAACACATTTTTCTAAAAATAGTTTTCAATGATTTTTTCACGCTTTTTTAAAATGGATTTAGATGACTTCTAGAAAATAATCTTGAAAAATGGATTCTTTATTTGGAATCATGAGGTTCAATTTTTTTAAATATTCCCCTTTAATTTTTTGTTATTTTGAATAGTAGACATGAATTTTTTTTCACCATGTCATGTATAAAATGGGTAAAATTGGGTTAAAACTATGTTATAAGGCCTAAAAATATTCCTAACACTTTTATTTATCCTATTGGATGAGTAGTGTTTGAGAAAACACTTCTAATATACGAAAATATGATAATTTCTTTCCATTTTCCTTTGATTATAAAATTTATATTATTTTAAGAAAAAGATAAATATAAAATATAACTCTATTGATATTAATCTGTCTTATATGTTTTCAAGGGGGTAAAAATAATTTATGAATGAATATAAAGGTTTATTTTTAACATAAATAAATTATTTTTATTATTTTAATTTATTTTTAATTTTTCATGATGGTATAATTACCTTAAATTCTTACAAGACACAAATACAGAGCTTGTGCATGCAATGGAAAAATCATGGTAAAGGATTTTAAAGACAATAAAATTGACATTTTTTAGATTAATTGGGGTATGGAATGATTTTTATATGTAATCATAAACTAAAAATTATAGAAAATGTGTTTATATTTGAATTCCATTATTGTCTTGATGACTTTAAAGTAAAATTAAATTAAAATTCTCAAAAATTTATTTAATGATATCTTATTAAATGATTTAGAAATAAAAAAAACTTGAAAGAGGACATTTTTTATAGTAAATGATCTAAAATTCCATCCAAGGACCGTTTTTGAGTCACTTTTCACCTTATAAGTAAATTTATGACCTTTAAATGCTATAAAATGTGTTATCATGATTAAGGTTAAAATGGGGTAATGAGAGGGTCAAACCCAATGATAATGTGTCAACTGAAAATAAAGAATGTATAAATTTTATTGGTTAAATGTATTTAAACCTTATCCTTTCCCACCATATAAATTACATCCATTTGATTCCACTACTCATGATTATGTTATATATTATATTAAAATCCATTAAGTAATTCCAAGTGTTCCCTTTCCTTCAATTATAAAAGGGAACCCATTATCCTCCTTTATTCAAAAGGTTTTATCCTTATAGATTAAAAAAAACTAACTTAATAACATATTATATTCCTTATACATATCCTATAGCTTCTGTTATTTCCAAAATACCATCCTTTCGAGGCATAAGGTGTAATCCAATAGAGGTTTCTCATCAAGGAGTTATAACTCCTAACCAAGTACTTTTAATTTTATTTGTAATTATACTTACTCTAAATAAATGGTGTCCATTATAAAATAATGAATTAATTATACTAAATATAATTAATTTTTATTATGAGGATGGAAAAACACTACTCACATCTTTTTTATCCTTTAGAAAAAGAAAACATCACTCGTGCATATGCGTAGACCACCACCTCTATGAAGTGATGGGTTTTGTTTTTCATCTCTACTTCACATTGATGGTAATAATGATGAGTTTATTTAATATATATTATATTATTGTATTTATGGCAATGTGAATTATTATTTTCATTTATTTTTCTTCATCCATCGAAAATTGGAAACATTACTCATGCGTACGAATGGACTCCGTCTCCATAAAGTAATGTAATTCATTTTCCCAACTAATTTATATAAATGATTATAAAAGTTTATATAATTATTATATATTATATTCATGAAATTATTAACATTCAAAATATGATAGAACCATTATCAATTTAATATTCTAAAACCCTCACTCCTAAATTTGGTGCTAAAACATAATCATTACTTTTATAGATTTTATACCAATAAATGTGAATCAATTTTATACATAAAAATCATACAACATCAAACATAAATATTTTATCACTCATATACCCAAGGAACTTTTAGGTTTATATTTTTAGATAATTAGGATAAACTCTCAAAAAAAATACCTTTGTCTTCAAGTGATAATTTTTCCTATTCTACCCTCTTTTTCTTATTGCATATTAAGTCTTCATTATATCCCGTGTAAAACCCTTTTAGACATATCTTAAATAAAATATTTCTTTATAACCCCTATAAAATAAACATAACAAAGGTGAGATAAAATTATCAATAAGGGTAAATATATGTATTAATAATTGAAAATATTCAATGAGAACTAGATCAGTATAAGGGTATGAGAACATATTCAATGTGAATGAGCATAACATAAGAGAATTTGGACTAGTGAAAAAAGAAAATAAACAATGAAACATGACATAAATCATTAACAAAATATTAGAGACATATGAGTCAATAAGCACAAGAAATTTTGATATAATCCTTGATCAATGGAAATATTAAAACTTATTGAAAGCATTAAGAAAAAATTCTGGTAACTTGGAACACCAAACATTAATCAATGAATCACCTAAATAGGATAATTAAAATATTATCTTATAATTAACATACAACAATTAAATAAATTTTATCTTATCATCTAATAATATTCAATAAATTTATCCTTCTCTTAGGAGTAACTTACAACAGATAACTCTATCATCTCTTATGAGTAAATTATAATAGTTAACTATATCAATTTAATTAATGAATTATAGGGATATAAATGGTCCATCATCATTGGTTTATAACATAACCACCCACCTTTGGTTTATAAAATAACCAACCATACATAGTTTATAATAGAACCAAAATTCAATCAACCATACATATGTCCAAGTACCATATAATGAAAAAAATATTTAGATGATTTCACTTTTTGATATAACACCCTTGAAAATAATCATCATTCCCTTTTAGCATAACTAACCTAGGGAAAGGAAATTGGTTCCAGGAGGATCTTTTTAAAAAATCATAAGTCATCCAGAGAAATAAGAATTATGGTATCATTTGAACATAACCCCATTAGAGTATAGGAAACAAATAATGGATATTTATATAGATAAAAAAATATAACTATAATAAAATTTAATACATTTACTAGAAAATAGGGAATATATACTTTTATTTTGATAATATTTTAAATAAAAATTAAGAAAACATTGGGAAAAATATTTTCATTTAAAATTACCATGTAAAATTATAAAGTAATATTAAAAAAACAATTTTTATGATGGTGGAAAAAACCATTCATTTAGTAAATATTAAAATGATGACCCCTTTCACACTTTTAGAAAAAACCAAAAATACCCTATTTGAAAAAATTAAAAATATTAATTTTAAACCATTTTGAAGAAATAAAAGTATATTTTAAAATGAATTTAAAAAATATTTACTTTATATAAAAGAAAATTCTTGAATACATTTTATATATCATGGAAATTGATGAGAAATGATTCCTGAACAAAAAGAGAAATAAGGTCTAGTTTTCCTTCAAAACATTATTTTTATTTCCTTAAGTATGGAAGATTGGAAAATGAAATGAAATCATGTAAATAATATAAATAAATAGATTATAAGAATATATATTTGTTTCAATAAATTAAGATTATATAATTCCCCCAATAGGAACTGTTAATATAAACAATCCCAAAGAGAAATAATATTATAACATAATGCTTTTACCACTTTGGTAACTTTCGAAATCAAAATTAATTGAAATAAAGAATATTACATGGATATAAAAATCCAATTAATTACATTACATAATAGTTCAAAAGTTATTCATGGGGTATTAAATATACCATATAAATAAATCATGGTTCACTTCATAAAACATGTCTCAAGAAAATTAGATTTAGACAATGAAAATACTTATAAAGATTATAAATATTGAATTGAAAATTAATCTATAAAGTGATTATGTATAGATATGTTAATCCACATAAAACTAGTAAAAGAACAACATAAAAAATTTTAGATATCAATTTACACATAATCACGTGATTACAAAGTCAATGAAGAAGTGTTATAACCTAATAAATGGAAATTGAGTTATGAAACCCCTTACATTGAGTCACAACTTTTTATGTATTTCATTTAACTCATGTATAAAATATTATATTAATTATTTAAATGATTTTTTTAGGTTTAATCCCTTGTCCTAATATATTTTATTTCATTTCTTATCATCTCTTATATAGTTACTAAATCGATTAAGTTAATGTTGAATGTTTTGAGGATGTTCAGTTCATAATCCTAAAATAACTTTGGTAGGTTGACCATGGTCAAAGAGGTTATTAGTCCATAATCTTGATAATATTAATCATGAAATAATTATATTTTTTATACAATAAAAATATTTTTATAATCATCCATTAATGGTGGATATAAAAAATGAATCACATCACTTCATGGAAGTCTTATTACACATGTACACACGAGCGACATAATCATATTTTAATAGGTGGAATTGTAAAAAGGATAATAATATATTATATTTATATAATGATAATAATTTAATTAATATTATATATATATACACACATTAAATCAATAATTATAAACATCCATGATAGGAATTTTTGGAAAACAAAACACATCTCTTCGTGAAGGTGGTAGCCCACACGTATGCACAAATAGTGTTTTCGTTCCCTATAGGATAAAAAAGGAGAGGAAAAAGGGTTTTACCACAATAAAAATTAAATTTGAGTATATTTTATCTAATTATGTTATTATATAATCATTATTTAAGAAGATTTGAAAGTGGTATAATAGGAAATAAAATTAAAATGCTCAATTATGAATTATAGCTCTTCTTCAGAAAAACACATTTCGCTTACACATTAAGACTTATAGGTTGGTATTTTTATGATAATATTTCCTCTAGGTTGTAAGGATAAATATTGGGAAAGTATTTGAATATTTTTAGTGCTAAAAATGCACGATGAAGAGAGTAGAAGAGGTTATATTTTATAAGCGAGGAGAGGACACAATTAGAATTACTTAAAAGCATTAAATATAATTAGTGTTTTTCTCATGTAAAATGATTAAAAATGGAAACTTATGATAATAAAATATTATAATGTATATATTTAATCAGAAAATATTGTTTTGATAGGTTTTGGGTCATTTTAAACCATTGGTTTAACCTCTTAATTAACCCTTTTTTAACATTAACCGTGATAACACATTTGATAGCATTTAATGGTCATAAATTTACTTATAAGGTGGAAAGTGGATAAAAAATGTTCAATGCATGAAATTTCAGACCAATTTAAATTTCACCTAACCCTTGAAATATTTTTGTGATTTTTGAATCATTTAATAAAATATTATTTAACATAAAATATAATTAAAGATATTTTTAGGGCTATTAATTTAATTTGTATTTAAAGACATCAAAAAAATAATTTAATTAGAATATAAACACATTTAACATAATTTATACCTTATAATTACCCATTATATTCATTTAATTCCCAAATTCATCAAAAAATATTAATTTTATTAATTTTAAAAACACTTACCTTGATTTTTATATTGCATGCACAAGCATTGTATTAGTGTTGAGGAAGAATTTAATAAATTATATCATCATTAAAAATGAAATACAAATTAATATCATAAAAATAATATATATATGTTCAAAATAAACATTTAAATTCTTTCATTACCCATTTTTTTCCCTATGGAAATATATAATTGAAATTAAAATGAAGAGAGTAACATTTTATATTTATTATTTACTTAAAGTAATATAAACAGAATTATAAATGGAAAATGATAAAAAAAAATTACATATTTTCTATTTTAGGATGGACATTGTATAATATATCTCTGTCATGACCATTATCTTGGGGGTCGTTCTGTGACTACCCCAAGCCCACCTTCCATAGGCCAGGGGATGATGAATAGAACCAGAAAGACATATCCCAAAAATAGAAGGCATTGCCTTTAAACCTATACACACACAGATAGGGTATACCGCAAAAATAAAACCACAAAATAAAGAAATTAGTAAAACCACCACAAAGTATCACTACTGATAGTAAAGTGTGTAAACTGAAAGTAAAGGGGCCAAAATACAATCCAAATTGAAAGGAAAGTACAACAATAGAAGTACAAGCTCCGAAGGTCATCCACCAATGATCCTACTGGAAGGGTAGGTACAACTCTCTGTCAGATGTCACTACAACACACCACGTCTATCGACCCACCTCTGATCAACTTCTAGTCCTGGGTCCCCAAAGTCCTAATCAAAGCTTTCTATCATCTGAACAAGACACAATAGGTACGGGTGAAGCCCGTGCAGGGGTGAGTATAACAATACTCAGTAGGGACCCTAAGACCCCCAAAGGTATCTCAGTAATCCATGAAGGAAAACACCACAAAGGAAATACCACAGAGGTAATACCACAAAAAAGATCTCAAACACATAGAAAAAAGTAAAAGACGCAACTCACACTAGGTATAACTTAAGTACATAAGTAAAGATGATTAGTTGTAATCCTAGATCATCTTATTCGGTCGAGAGGCTCTACTTATGATACACACAGGGTCACTAGGTTCCGACCCACACATGGTCGCTAGGTGCTAACCCGCATAGGATTGTTAGGTTCTTACCCACATATGATTCCTAGGTGCTGACCCATACATGATCACTATTAATTCTTCATGTCACAACCAACCACTAGATTCCCACACTTAGAACACTTTATTCCAAAAGTATATACTCCTCAATCCATCCCCCAAACCTCATCCTCCATGAAATCCAACATAGATTAAACCCAACAGACCATCTCATCATAAGGGTCCTAATGCAACAGATGGTGCATCGGTCAGGCATTCGGTCTGTAATTTATAGGCTTTTTGTAAAAAGGGACCAGTTAGATTCGAGTCCGATCCAACCCGACCATACTCCAACTTCCGCCAAAACTCAAGTGGAATATCTCAAAAGGACCGCCTCATCTCAAGGGTCCCAATTCCACTAACAACGCGTAAATCGGACACCCAATTTGAGAGATACAAGCATTTTAGTGAAATGGGGGGCCGGTTGGGTCCGGGTCCGGTCCGACCCGGTTGGATCGATCAGGCAGTGCGGGTCTAGCCCGCTGGGGCGGGTTCGACCCACTAGAGTGGGTTTGGCCTATGGCTCCACCTAGTCTGCCAGAGGCGGACCGACCTTCATCCTAGGTGGGACGTGACTAGGAGACGCGCTCGGCCCCTCTGATGCCCCACAGATGTAGGGCCTCATCTCTATTGTTATTGAGCGACCGCGGACCACCACGTGTCACGCCGCGTGAGGCCTCTGACATGGTCGAGTGACCGCATCCTCCACGTCACCCACGGACCGAGTCCGCGGGTTGACTCGGTCAATGTGACACCAACATGGCACCGCGAATCTCTAGCACTGTAGTCGAGCGACCGCGGCCTCCGCCGTTCTCCCAGGCGACCCGGATGTGGGCTTCCATCTCTATGCCACCGTGGCTGGATGGCTGCGGTCCTCTTTTGCTGCAATTCACTAATAGGCATGTCGCCTTCCTCTGCACTATGGCTACCACTACAGGCCATTTCTAGCACCGGTGCACTGACGATTTCTTCTACAGGCCACCAGAGCTACTCCGATTGTCTGTTTATTGAGTTTATTGTGCCTACGGTCTCTATAGGATGCCTTTACTTTGAGGTCCTCAAAATCAATTTGATGAAAACTTGAACATTCAACATCAAAGAATGCACAATAAACAACTATGGAATAGGGTCCGGGCCTTGTTCGTGTTGGCCCACGCCCTCCGCGTTAGAGTTTAAGAATGGGGGAAAGTATTAACCACAAAAAAAAGTAAAACCCCAATTCAAATCCCCGCATTTGAACCTCCCACAAAATGAATGGATCACGGATCAACCCGTTAGTTGGTTGATATGCGTTCATTGTTAATTTCAATAATGAGGAAATAATTATCAATTACAAAGAATGCATGAACCCCTACCTGGATACGTTGGATCAGCTGAGTATGAAGAAAGAGTTCGGTGTCATCATCGATCTATGATCGTTGGCATTCTTTCCCACTCGTCGACCTCCAGATCTGATCCTCCAAAGTTCGTCACTCCATTCCTTATTCTTTGTTAGAGAGGGATCCTACTGGAATTTTGTTAGAGATTCCTCACATTTGTTAATCCCCAAACTCCAACATGTTTGAATAAAAATGAAACATGTGTAGCGATATTGCACTCATTAATAATGCTCATTAATGACCCAAATTTAATGATCCATTAACAAACTATTAAGATAATAGCATCACTATTACAAAAAATCCATTAATGAACATCCATTAATGATCCTTGTCATTGCACCGCTGCTTCCCTGTCCTCCGCTCAATGGTGTGAAAAAGAAAATAACTTTGGAAAAATTATTTTATTATTTTCTTTAAAAAGTTTGAAAATTAGATTTTCCATCTGACCTTTTCTGGTTGAACTTAAGTTTCACCTAATAGAATCTTGGCTCTTTGAATTCAACGGTGCCCTTAGATTTCAAATCTGAGCATCGGTTCAAAAGATAGAAAAACCCGCTCGCATGTTTACTGAATGTACTTTGAAAATGTTCAAAAATCCATTCCAGGCTCACCAGGCCTTGAAATCACATGCCATTAAAGCGCATGGTCTCAAAATAAATCCATATAATTAAAAAAATATATGGAAATTACAAGACATTACATTCTCCCCACCTTAGGGATTTACATCCCCAAAATCCAAAACATTATCTAATCAAACAAGCGGGGGTACTGAGCATATATCTGAGCCTCCCACTCCCATGTGCTCTCTTGGAGGTTCTTGTGCTGCCACAGAACGTGCACCAAAGGAATTGACCATCCATGAATGACCCTCTTCTGTTGATCCTCTATCTCCACTAGAAACTCTGCAAACATCACCCCATCATCAATGTACAGATCTCCGCAGTCGATGACGTGTGATGGATCATGCACATACCTCCTTAGGTGTGACATGCGAAAAACATCATGCACCCTGTGCATATGTGTGGGAAGAGTTAGGTGGTATGGCACCTCTCCAACTCTGCTGAGGATCTGAAAAGGTAAGATGAACCTCAATGAAAGCTTTCTGCCCTGGCCAAATCTATATAATCCTCATTGGGGTGAGACCTGAAGGAATACACGATCACCCTCCTCAAACTCCAAGGGTCTCCATCTCTTATCGACATAAGACTTCTGCCTACTTTGTATAGTCCTCATCTGCTTCTGTATGATCTACACCTTCTCAGTGGTAGCCCATACCAACTCCGAACCCATGAATTCCTACTCCCCTGGGTATATCTAACATAAGGGTGATCTGTAAGGCCAACTGTATAAGGTCTCAAATGGTGTCATGCCAATGGTAGAGTGATATATGTTGTTGTATGAAAACTCTACAAGTGGTGGGTGTTCTTCCCAAATGCAACCAAAATTAAGGACACAAGCACAAATCATGTCCTCTAAGGTCTATAAGGTCCAATCCATCTGACCATCCATCTGGGGTTGAAAAGCTGTACTCAAGCGCAGCTGAGTCCCGAACGCCTCCTATAATCCCTTCTATAACCAGGATGTAAAGCATGCATCATGGTCTGAGACGATCAACAAAGGCACCTCGTGAATCCGCACTATCTCGTGGATGTAGAGGCACCCCAAGCCCTCTACCGATCCCAGCTCCCAAATGGGTAAGAAGTGATTGGACTTGGTGAGTCGATCAACGATCACCCAGATAGAGTCATGGCCCCTAAAAGTGCACAGTAACCCTGTCACAAAGTCCATGGAGATACCATCCCATTTCCATTCTGATACCTCAATTGGTTGTGTCAAGCCTACTGGGACCTAATTCTCAGCCTTCACTTACTGACAAGTGAGGCATCGTGAAATGAACTCTTCCACCACTTTCTTCATCCCTGGTTACCAGTACTGACGTCAGAGGTCCTGGTACATCTTCGCCGCACCAGGATATACCGCTAAAGGGGATGTATAGAACTTCCTCAAAAACTCCTCTCATAACATCACTGGTACCATGGTGCATCCTCTTAAAAGTATGACATGCTTCCTACCTATCGATAATTCATCAGAAGCATGTTCTAAGGATATCTAAGCATTTCAGGCCTCACAGTCAACAACCACAAGCTGTTCCTCCCTAAATTACTGTAAGAGTGGGGGAGTGACAGTTATATATTGGAAGTAATATGCTCTATCACTATCCATGAAGGATATATGCATTGCGACTAGCTGATTCATGCCTCACTCAGCAACTGCAAACGAGACCTCCTACTGCGTGCTTCTGCCACCATGTTCTCCTTTCTAGGAGTATAGACTATCTCAATGTCATAGTCCTAGAGGAACTCCAACCATCACTATTGTCTCAAGTTTGTGCCCTTATGTGAGAAGATATACCTAAGACTCTTGTGGTTGGGGTAGATGATAAACCGTTCACCCATCAAGTAGTGCCGCAACATCTTCAAGGTAAAGACCACTACTTCTAACTCTAGGTCATGGTTCGTATAGTTTTTCTCATGCTGCCTCAACTTTCATGAGCCGTAGGCAATCACTACTCTCTCCTACATTAGGTAACAACCCATTCCGTCCCCTGATGCATCGCATTAGACTACATACCAAAAACCCTCTTCTGGTAGTCTCAAGATTGGGGAACTCGTTAGTCTATGCCTCAGTTCCTAGAAACTCTTCTGGAACCTCCCTGTTTACACAAAGGGTTTTAAATTATTTTTCAAAGTTGAAAAAGGTTATTCTACTTTGGAAAAGTCAGGCATGAACCTCTTATAGTAATCCAAAAATTTCAAGAAAATCTGCACCTCAGTCATGCTTCTGGGTGGCTCTCAAGAAAGCATTTCCTCTACCTTTTCCGGATCCACTGCAAATATAGCCTCCGAGATGATATATCCTAGAAAGTGGGCCTCCTGAATCTAGAAATGGCACTTCAAGAGCTTACCATAAATCTGGTTCTATTGGAGTACATCTAGGACTATCCATAGGTGTGTAGCATGATCATCCTATGATGCTGAGTACACTAAGATGCCATCAATTAATAATACCATGAAACGATCAAGGTAAGGCTGGAAGATCCTATTCACGTGTCTCATAAACACTATAAGGGAATTAGTCACATTTAAAGGAATCACTAAAAACACATAGTGGCCGTACATGCATCTAAAGGTTGTCTTATGTACATCCTCATCCTGTACCTGAAGCTGATGATAACCTGATCTGAGGTCGATCTTCGAGAACCAGCTCACTCCCTTCAGCTAATCTAAGTTGTCATAAATCCTTAGTAGTGGATACTTTTTATGCATGGTCACTTGGTTCAGGTTTTGGAAGTCTATTCATAGCCTCAAGCTCTTATCTTCCTTCTTGAAAAACAACACCAGGACTGCCCATGAAGAAACACTAGGCCTTACAAACCCCTTTCTCTATAAGTCCTATAGCTGTACCCTCAACTCAAAAAGTTATGTGGGAGCCCTTTGATATGTAGGTGTATATATTGGTTCCATACCTAGATAAAAGTCAATTCATAAGTCTACCACTCTACTAGGAGGTAGTCCTGGAAAATATTCTGGAAATACATCCTCATAATCGTCCACCACTACAAGAATTATTGGACTCCCCTCATCCACCGTACCAAGGGTGAGGCTAGCCAATTAGTGAGTGATCGGCTGCACCCTCCTCCAAGAAATTCCATCTTGTGCTGCAAAGGTTCCCTTATCACCGGTGAAGGAAAACTTGGTCCCATCCTCACGGACACACCACACTTTGCTCCTAAAACAGTTTATCTGAGCATGGAATGTGTATAACTAGCCCATAGCCAAGATGACGTCGTAAGGCCTCGACGCCACTATTAGGAGATCCCATCCGAAGATCTCACCTCTAAGAGTAATCTCACACTACTGACACCAGTGTGTAATCATTGAATCCCCTTCCATAAGAGTTTCTAATCATAACGATCGATCCAATGGCTCTACTGGAATCTCGGAGCCTCGAATGAGGTCTGTGGAAAGGAAGGAGTGAATGGAACCTGTGTCTATAAGAACTAAAACTAAGGTGGAGTAGACAAAGATCATACCTCTAATAATCTCTAGAGCACAATGGTTGTAGGCCTCCATCACCTGAAGTTGGAACCGCCCAAGTCCACCTCCTCCTAGAGCTCCTGGTGGACTTCTTGGATGTGGTGGTGGTAGTACCTCAAACCATCATCCACTGCCTGCCAGTCATCCTACTCCCCTGCCTTGTCCGCTTCCCTATAGAACTCCTCATTCAAACCTCTATCACTATCTTAGTGGTCCCTCAACTGCCTTCTAGTCATTCATGTGGGGAGTCAGACAGTCACGAGCCATATGCCCATGTACGCTACTAGAGTAACAAACTCTAGACCTCAAATTGAACTCCTCTACCTTGTGATCTCCGCACCTCCGACCCTACATCTTGGGGTTATCCTCTGGAAGGACTGGCACATTTGGGCCTCTGCGTCATCTTCCTACTGCCTGTTGTAGATGACTCGACCACCTATCTTCCGGTGGTGTCTCTCACCATCGGTTCCTTCTTGGGTAGGAAGTTGTCCACCAATATGGATCTCTCTAGAACTCTGGTATGTGTTGGTATCCTGAGAGAAATCATTGATGTCCTAGTCTCCCATAATATTCCCTACTCAAAGTTCTGGTTTCTAAAGAAATGTTCTTGTACAATATTGGTGGAGTAGCGGGAGAGGTTAGTAAACCTCGCTAAGTACTAGGACATAGTCAGGCTACCCTGCTGCAGGTGCAGTAACTCCTAAATACGCACTGAGCATAGTGCTGCTGGTACAAACTCTTCCCTAAAGAGGCTCTAAAAGTCTGACCATACAAGGTTCACCTCCTTATGTGTCTAGAGCGTCAAGATCTACCACCTCCCAGTTGTTCCCTGAAAAAGGGTAGCGACTAGAAATTCCATCTGGTATGTAGGTGTCTCCACCAGGTGAAAAACCCAAGTAACTGCCTCCATCCAATCCTCAGCTGCCTGATAATCTTTATTGCGTTGAAACCTCAGAGGAATCTGCCTCTGGAACTCATGCAGTGTGCCCAGTTTTCGTGAACTGTCCACTGGTGGGGATGGTTGAAACTAATACTCTTAGGGTGGTGGTGTTGTTGGTACACCACCTGAATGTGCTATCACTGTAAGTGGTCCCTGCACCGACACCTCATCTCTCAGTGGACCATATTCATGATATCTTACTAGAATATTGGCTGGTAGTCTTAATGGAAGCATCCTGTAGAGAAACAAATGGGGTACAATCAATAAGTTATACCTGGTGAGCTGACTCAAAAGAGATCTAGAGAAAAAAAACATTTGCAAAACACATGCAACTAGTGTTTTCATGTACCAAGTCAGAAAATAGAATTAAGGGTCATCGTGTATAGATACGTCGACTGCCACCCCAACACTGGACTCCCTGGACTGAAAGCCAAACTCAAGACACTTAACACTATTTCCCCAATTGAAAATAACGACTCTTAGTTATTCTAGTAGAACTGACCACCTTTGATACCAATTTGTCACAAACCACCCCCCAGGGCCCATGCCATGACTACCCCAATCCCACCTTCTATAGGCCATGGGCTGGTGAATAGCACCATCAAGATATATCTCAAAAAGGGAAGGAATTTTCTTTAAACCTGTACACACATAGATAGGGCATATCGTGTAAAGAAAACCACAAAGGAAATAAAGTAGTACAACTAGAAAAAAGTATCACTATTGATATTAAAGTGTGTAATATAAAATTAAAGGGTCCATAATACAATCTCAATAGAAAGGAAAGTACAACAAAAGAAGTGCAAGCTCCGGAGGTCATCTGCCAAGGATCCTACCTAAAGGGTAAATACAACTCTCTATCAGATGTCACTACAGCACACCACGTGTATTGATCCACCTCCGAGCACCGTCTAGTCTTGGCTACCCAAAGTCCCATTCAAAGTTTTCCGTCATCTGCACAAGACACAACAGGTGTGGGCGAATCCTGTGTAGGGGTGAGTATAACAATACTCTGTAGGGACCTTGAGACCCTCGAAGGTCTCTCAGTAATCCGAGAAGAAAAACACCACAAAGTAAATACCACAGAGGTAATACCACTAAGAAAGATCTCAAAAACATAGAATAAAGTAAAATACATAGCTCACACTAGGTACAACTTAAGTACAAAAGTAAAGATGATAAGTCATTAAGATAGATAATCTTATTATGTCTAGAGGATCTGTTACTGATCCACATAGGCTCGCTAGGTGCTGACCCACACAGGGTCGCTAGGTGCTCAACCACATAGGATCGTTAGGTGCTGAACCACACATGATCGCTAGGCGCTGACCCACATAGGATCGCTAGGTACTGAACCACACTGGATTGGTAGGTGCTGACCCACACTGGATCACTATTCAATCTTCATGTCATTGCCAACCACTAGATTGCCGCACTTAGCACGCTTGATTCTGAGAGGATCCACTCCTTAAGTAATAGTTTGTACCTCAACTGCCAAAAATTCCCATATATAGTGACCCCAAAGTACTTTCTTGTCGTAAGGGTCCCAATCTAACAGACGACGCGTCAATCGGACATCCGGTCTGTAAGTTATAGGCTTTTCGTAAAAAGGGCCTGATTAGATTCGAGTCTGATCCAACCTAGCTGTACTCCAACTTCTGTCAAAACTCAAGTGAAGTATCTCAAAAGGAACACCTCAATGAAAGGGTCCCAACTCCCCTGATAGCATGTTAATCGAACACCCGATTTCAGAGATACAAGCATTTTAGTGAAACGTGGGCCGATGGGGTCTGGGTTTGGTCCGACCCGATCGGACGGACCTGAACCAACACAGTCTGACCTAGGCTTGCCTCATTGGGCTATGTGTCTGGCCCAATAGAACAAGTCCGACCCATGGGTCCACCCAGTCCTCTAGAGGCAGACCGGCCTTTGGCCTGGCCGAGATGAGGCTGGGAGCAGCGTCCGGCCCCTCCGCTGCCCCACGGATGCAGGGCCTCCTCTCTGCCGTGGTCGAGTGACCGCGACCTGCCATGTGCTGCACTGCACACCGACTTCGATGCAGCCAAGCAACCACTTCCTCCATATCACTCGTGGACCAAGTCTGTGGGTTGACTTCATCAATGCGACACCAACGCGGCACTATGGATCTCCAGCGCCGTGGTCGAGCGACCGTGGCCTCTGCTATTCGCCCGGGTAGCCCAGATGTGGGATGCCGTCTCCATGCCACTGTAGTGGGCTGTCCATGGCCCTCTTCCACCACTGCATGCCGACGAGCGCGCCACCTTCCCCCCCCACCTTCCACCACCGTGGACCACCACCTGCACCGGTGCACCAACGGTTTCTCCTGCGGGCCACCAAAGCTACTCTAGTGGTCATTTTCTTGAGCTGCTTTCGCGTACGACCTTCGTTGGACACCTTATTCAATACAAAGTCCTTAGAATCAAGTTGATGATAACTTGAACATTCAATCTTGAAGAATTCAGAATAAAAAACTATGGCGGAGGGTTCAAGACTTGTTCGTGTCGGCCCGCGCCCACCACGTTAGAGTTTAATCATGGGGGAAAGTATTAACCACACAAAAAAAGTAAAACCCCAATTCAAATACAGCATTAGAACCTCCCAAAAAACGAACGGATGGTGGATCAACCTATTAGTCGGTCGATCCGTGTTAATTGTTAATTTCAGGAATGAGGAAAGAATTATCAATTTCAAAGAACACATAAACCCCTACCCAGATATGTTGGATCCACTGAGGACGAAGGAAGAGTTCCGCATCGTTGTCAATCTGTGATCATTGGCGTTCTTCACCGCTCGTCGACCTCTGGATTCAATCCGCTAACATTCATCAATCCATTCTTTATTGGAGAGGGATTCCACTGGCGATTCGTTAGAGATTCCCTGCGTTTGTTAATCCCCAAACTCCAACATGTTTGAATAAAAAAAACATGTGTTGTGACACTGCTCTCATTAATGGCGCTCATTAATAACCCACATTTAATGATCCATTAACAAACCATTAAGATAACAACGTTACAATTTAAAATGATCCATTAACGACCCTCCATAAATGACCCTCTATTAATGACCCTTGTCATTGCACTGCTGCATTTTCATCCACCGATCAATAGTGTGAAAAATTAAATAAATTTGGAAAAGTTATTTTATTATTTTCTTTAAAAATTCAGAAAATTAACTTTTCCATCCGACCTTTGTCGGTCGAACTTAGGATTTTACTAAGAGAATCATAATACTGTGAGTTCAACAGTACCCTCAAATTTCAAATATGAGAACTAGTTTAAAAGATTAAAAACCCCTCTTGCACTTTTATTGAACATACCTTGAAAAAGTTCAAAAATCAGTTCTGGGATCATCGGGTCTCCGAATCATGTTCCGTCGATGCGGGTGGTCTCGAAATAATTCTATATAATTAAAAAAAAATTACACAAAATTTAAGATACATTACAATCTCAACCAATGAAATAAAATCAACTATTGGGTTGATTTTGTGACCTTATCCAATAGAATTAACCCTATTTTACCCATTTTACTCTCATCATAGTGACAAATCTTTACCATAGTTACTATTAATAATGAATTAAAATAAAAGTAAAATATTTATAAAACTTAAAATTAATAATTCAAAATATAGAATAAAATTTTAAATATTAAATTTATAGAATCTTCATAAATCACTTTTAATATAAACGTGTAAAGAGCAAGGAATTTTTTTTAGAAAAATGTATTTTTAAGCCCAAAAAATGAACTTATACCAAAATTAAGTATAATACTAATTAATATGAAATTAATTAAATTATTTATAATTATGTAAAAATTATTTTAATTTAATATAAAATAAAAAATGTAATAGGACTTTTAAATTACATTATTTAATGAAAATAAATGACTCTGTAAAAATTGATATTTTTCAGTATTCACTCGAAATCAATCCTTATATAAAAATATAAAAATTTCATGATAATAATATTATGACATGATGATTTCAAAAATTATTTCCATTTTTTCAAATAATTTTTCTAAAATTTGTAGAAATTAATTATATTATCCGTGCACAAAATGAAATAAAAACCATTTTTGAAGAAAATGTATTTTTAAAGAATAAAAAAACATTATTCTCATTCCTTTAACAATAAACGTAATTAAATGAATGTTAATTAATTAAATTAGATATATAATTTTATTATTTAATTATAATTATTTATTAATAATGATAAGTTTAATCTATTATGATGAAATCACATTACGCACATAAAAATAGTTTTATGAAAAAAACCTTTTACCCATAAAAGATTTTATATTCATTTATAACCAAATGATAATAAATTTATGATTGAATATTTATTAATGAAAAATTTATACATATATTTCATGATAAAAATATTTCAATTCATACCACTAAACTAATTTCTAGTTCATAACATTCATATTTAAATAATTATATATCAAGGTTTGTTCATGTTCAGTGTAGCGTATACCAAAACTATAAAATATAATATTTAATGAAAATAAATTCTAAAATATTGGGGTGTTAAATTTACCCACATTAAAGAAATTTATTCATATCAATTTTATATGATGTACGATAAAAAGGGTTCAAAAAATATTTAGAATTATTTCCAAGGAGTGGAATAAAATATAATATTATGAAATGGAAAACCTTTTTAATATTTTAAAATACAATTATTGAAAAACCATATTATAAAAATGGATAATAAAACATCCTTTTGGAATTTGGAGAAGTTTAATATGATGGTCACATATAATAACACATAATTGGGTTCCTACATTACGAGAACATTAGAGGTAAGTGAAAATATAGACATAGAAGAGAAAAATAGCTTTCAAGGAATAATAGAGAGTGATAGAGAACATGGCTATGAAAAAGTTACTGATAAGAAAACAATAAATCAAGAAAGGATAAATAATACTGATAATTCATTATAAATGAATTTAAAAGGATAAAATTTTAATTTAAAGATCATTTTTCTATAGTTGAGGGATTATTTTACCATCAATATAATTAACATGAGAAAATATACAAAATTTCTTCTCATTTTATAGGAAAAATGTAATCCTTTAGTTGTGATTTGATCAATTTACACTTCTATATCACTCTTACTCAAGGAAATAAATATTCATGATGAATTTTTAATTCCTAAATCACTAAAATTAACTTTCAAGGGATTAAATGACCCACAAAATAATGACAAGTTATTTATCTTATTTCCATCCATTAACCAAAAACAAAAAATAGTTATATCAAGATAAGATAATATCCTATATTAATAAACCTTCAATGAAATACCACATTAATATCTAAATTCTAAATAATAAAACCCCAATTTAAATACTAAACATTCCATAAATAACTAACCTTAAAGCTCTCAAAATATATCTGACCATGTGCAGAACCCATAAATTAGAAAGTTTTGGTCACATATTCTTCCAAGATAAACATAAAATTTATCTCAAAATAACATCAATCACTCATAAAATTAAAAACCCAAAATTTATATTACCCAATCATATACCCTATAGAATATTCCAATATTTTACAAAAATATCCTAAATCACCATAAATCCATAATAAAATCATAGATAATTCATCCTTTATTCCTAAAAAAACACCCATCATAACCAAAAAATATTTCCATTTACTTTAATCATATAGTATTCCCAAAATAGTGAACTTATATAAAAATAATTTTATTCACTTAGTCACCAAATCACTTTTCAATACATTGGTTATCAATATGATAAATCATATGTTCCTTAAATGTAATAAAATTTTTATCCCAATTAAATACAATTACATCAATATCAAAGAATGTTTTAACCTCAAAGGTTGTCTCATACCTTTCATATTACATCCCCAAAAATTTAATAACATTATTCTGAAATAATACTCCGTATTAAATGTAAGGGTTACATATACCTCAACCCAATAAGACTTCTTCCAAAATATCACAAATCACCTTAAAATCCCATCACTTAAAACCTAAAAAGGGGTTTAAATGACTTTAAACTTATGATCAACCTTAAAATTAGAAACCCATTATGGTATCTATAACTCTTAAGTTAAACTCAAATGAAAACATCATAATCTCCATTTTTATCTAAACCCTTCTTAGATACCCACTACAATATCCCTGAACCCACACTCTATGATCTAGTGCTAAAATATAATCATTACATTTTGGGCTTTGATGCTGTTAAATGTGACCCAATTTTATAAATCCAAAACATGCAACATGAATTTGAAATATTTATTCACTCATATAACTAAGGACCTTTTAGGTTTATAGTTTTAGAGAATTAGGAAAAATTCTTACATAACATTACTGATGTATTTAAGTGATCCTTTTTCCCACTATACCCATATTTTCAAATTTTATATTAATTCATTATCATCTCCCACATGAAAACCTTATATAAATATATTACATAAAATATTTATTTATAACCTAGGTAGAAGAAAAATATGAAAGGTGAGATAAAATTATAAGTAAGGTTAAACATATGCATTAAAAATTTAATATCTTTGATGAGAACAAGATAATAATAAGGGTATGTGAACATATTCAAAGTGATTGAGAAAAACATAATAGAATCCATACCCATAAAAACCTGGAACTTAAACAATGAGACAAGGTATAAAAAATTAACAAAAAAAGATATATGATTAAATCATCATAATCCATGTGAAATTAATCCTTGATTAAATAAAATATTAAAACTTATTGAAAGTATAAATAAACCATGATGGTAACTTGGAATATAAAACATTCATCATGGAATCACCTAAATAGGATAATTCCAACATTCAATTAGGAGTAACTCACAATATTTAACTTTTTCATTACATAAGAGCTACTCATATTCTGTAAACTCCATCACCTCTTAAAATTAACTTACAAAAGTTAACTCTATTATATATTAGGAGTAACTTACAATAATTAACTCTATCTCTTTAAAAAATTCATTAGAGGGATATAATAGTCCCACCCATCCTTGGTTTATAATGTAAACACTCGTCCTTGGTTTCTAACATAACCACCAAACCTTGGTTTATAATGGAACCACCCATAAATCATTCATACATACTTGTAAGTACCATATAATGAATCAAATAGTTAGAGGATTTGACATTTCAAAATAAAACCCATGAAAATAATCATCATTCTTTTTTTATCTTGATTAACACATGGAAAGGAAATGAGTTCCATGAAAATATATTTAAAAAATAATAATCCATCTATAGAAAGAATAAGGATTATATCATTGGAACATAACCCCATTTGATAATATGAAAAAAATAATGGATATTTCCACATATTAAGAATAAATTTATAATAACATTTAATACATTTATTATAAAACTAGTAAAATATCATTTTTTATAACTTTTTAAATAAATATTCCATGAATACTAATAAAATTTTTTTTAGTAAAAATAAAAATGGAAACATTTAAATGAAAATGAAAATAGAACAACATTTATGATAGCGAGAAAATCCATTCATTTGGTAAATGTTAAAATAAATACCCCTTTTACACTTTTATTAAAAACTAAAAGTACCATGTTTGGAAAATTATAAAAATATTTATTTTGTAACATTGTAAAGAAAGTAAAATATAGTAAAAAATGACTTTAAACAATCATTTCATCATATAAAAGAGCATTATTGAATTTTTTTTAATATCAGGAATATGGATGAGAAAATTCAAAACAAAAAGAATAATATGGTAATTTTTTCCTTTAAAATGTTATTTTATTCTCCTTAAGTACCAAAGAGAGGAACATAAAAGGAAATCATGTAAACATCATAAATATCCAATTATGAAGAATATATATCCAGTTTAGGAAATTAATATAATATAATTTTCTCCAAGGGAACCTTTAACATCATTAATCCTAAAAAGAAATGGGATTGTAACATAATGCCTTCATGGATAAGGAAACTTTTGAATCAAAAGTAATTTAATGAAAGATTATGAAAAGGATTTAAAAATACCATGAATTACAAGAATTAATTCTTCAAAATTAATTTATAGGGAATTAATTACACCATAAAAAGAAATCATGGTTCTTGACATGAATCATGTCTCATGAAAATGAGATTAAGATGATGAAAACCCTTTAAAAGATCATAACCTTTGAAGTGAAGATTAATCCATGAAGTGATTATGTAAAATATGTAAATATATATATATAAAATTTAAATACAAAATAAAACAATATGGATATCAATTTATACATAATCATGGTGTAAAAAAGTCAAATGAAGAAGTGTTATAACCCAATGAAAGGAAATTGTGTTAAGAAGCCCCTTACCTTGACTCCTATATTGCTATGTATGTCTTCTAACTCCTATAGAATTAGTTTATATTAATTAATTATTTTTTAAGAACCTTTTTTAGTTATATTAACTTATTATAAATTATTTTTATTTAATTTATTACCATGTCATTATATAGTTACTGAATTTATTAAGTTCATTTTGGATGTTTTGAGGATGTTTGGTTCATAATACCCAAAAAACATTGGTAGGTTGACCATAGTCAAATGGTTTATTATTCCATCACCTAGAAAATATTAATCATGAAATTATTATAATTTTTAAACATTAAAAATATTTTTATAATCATCTATTAATGGAATACATGAAAAATGAATCACATCGATTTGTGGAGGTGGTATTCCACATGTACACATGAGCAACATTATCATTTTTAATGGGTGGAAGGGTATGAAGATAAGTAATAACTTGAATTTATCAAAGGATAATAATTTCATGAATAATATATATATATATATATATTAAATCCACCAATATTGTTTCGACCTGATTTTCATCGTACTAGGGCAAGCAAAATGGCCTGACAGATAGTAACCAATTATACATTATTATAGAGGGTTTCATGACAGTTTAACGATTCTTATTTCGAACTAATTTTCACAATGACCCTTTTCAGAAAGTGAGATGGTCACACTAGGACTGGGCAATATATCATTCTTTTTTCATGAAGGAGGTTCCACAGTTGAGTTGTCCTGGCAGGTGATTGTAGGGGGTTCAATGTTTGTGCAATCAGCCCACATAGGGTATAATGTCCTCATATGGTCTCCAATGGGTCTATTCGTAGATCCAGAAACACCCAAGGACCCATTTATCCATTATTCATAGACCATCTTTCTAAAGGCAGGTTCTTGTTGGATTATTTATCCAAAAACACTTAAGGACTCCATTGGTTGGGAGGATGAGAGGTCAGGCTCATCACCCTTTTTTGGGGGAATTATTTCATATTTTGGGACTCTATTATAAATTTAAGAAATGTTCATATGTTATTTAATCCTTGGTTTATTCCCAAGAATGTGTCTACAGTATATCCCTAGAGGAGCATGATCAACCAAAGTATACATGGGTTTGGAATCATCTGTATGTATGATAGGTTCTCCACTGATTAAGAGATCTATATGTATTCGAAGTTCTTCATCGATGTTACCCTTTTATAGACATATCAAGGATTCTTCAGTCTTTTATCAAGATAATGATGATTTAAGCAATATGATGAGGTGCTCTAGTGTTTATCGTTATTAAGGGGGAAATATAGATTATTTTGATGTCAGAATCAAACCCATAAGATGAGATTCCTACATATCCTCATGAGAAGAATTATATTCCATGTAGTTCGGTGTCACTTTACAGGATAGATCACCTTTTAAGGTCATGTGATGAGGACCGATCCATGCAGTTTAACGTCATATAGCTAGGACATCTAGGCATAATATACCTTGTAAAGATATTGTGTGAGACTTTGTAAAGACCCATAAAATTCAAGGAAATTTTTTTTTTAATTTTATTTGGGATTTTACAAGAACGCAGTTTCTGACGGCACTTGATTCTGAGGCCCGGTGTGCCCGGAATTTCTATCTGAAGTTTAGCTCGGGTACGTTCAGTGAACGAACGAGTGGGAATTTCTAACTCTTGAACCGATGCTTGGAATCGAATTCCGAGGGCACTGATGGAATCGCAGCGCTGGTATTTTCTTAGGAACACCTTTTCCGGAGTTTCGTTTACACGAGAGAAGTTGTTAAATATTTGTGGAAGGTAAAATAAAATTAAGCATCAATTTTATTTTACTCTAAGTGGTTTAAAGATTTGGGTGGAAGTTGGGGGAAACCACCCAACTTCCATTTGGAGGTTATGAGGGTGGTGGGGCCCACACAAACCCTACTTCTTCACCTTCCCTAACCTTCCATAACCCTTCATTTAATTTGACAACTTGAGTTAATTAATTGTGTGGATTAAATTCAACTTTTGAATTTCAAACATAAGTTGTGTTAATAAAATAAGTGAGGTACTTATTTTATTTTTAGTTGGTGGCTTGTTGCTTGAGAGATTTGGGAGAAAAGATAAGGGAGGCTTCAAGATCTTCATCTTCTTCATCGAAGAACATGAAGAACGCGAATAACGAAAAGAACACCGGATTCCTCGGAGGTCGACGTCTCCTTCCGCGACGTCTCCTTCCATGACGTCTCCCTCCGTGATGGTTATCTCCGCGACGAATACTCACCCAAATTGTTCGAAGAGGTAGGGGTTTTATGCGTTTTTATTTTTTGATTACTTCCGTTGTTTTCTTCGTCATCTATCCTCATTATTTGGAACCACTTGATATCATTTAACGGAGGGGGCGGGACCGCAAAAACACGACCGAACCTCCTCCCTTTTATTTATTTGTGGTTGCGGTTCGAAGGGATGTGACGCGGTGGCGTCACACCGCGCGGGAACGAGGGAAAAAGATGCGCGACGCCGTCATGCCGCGCCAGAAAAACACGAAGTCACCGCGGCCGGAGCGGGGCCGTGGACGGTTCCGGGCCACGGTGGAGCTGAGAGACCGGCGGCCAGTTCTGGGCCACCGACGTCGGAGCAAGGGGGACCGGCCTTGCCGGTCCCGTGGCGGCAACAGCCGGCTGGCCAGGGTGGGCCGGCTGGACAGGGGAGAAGCTAGGGGTTACAAACCCCCGACGGCCAGCTCAAGAGGCCCCCATAATGGGGGCCGCGGTTATAAAAGAAAGGGGGGCAAGCGCCCCCCCCTCAAACCGCTCGGCCGTTTGGCCGAGCTCCTGGACAGCGCGCCCAGCGCGCCGCGCCTAGGCCGGGCTGCGCCCAGGCCTGGCCGGGCTGCGCCCAGGCTGGGCCGGGCCACGCCCAGGCCAGGCCGGGCTGCGCCCAAGCAGGTCAGACCCAGACCCGGTTCGGGCCGACCCTAGGGGTATCGGGCCGGGTCGGACCGGGCCCGAACCCCTCAATACAGAACCTCTTCCAGTTGGTCGCCCATAACTTGAGCTACGGGCCTCCGATCGATGCACCTTCAGTTGCGATGAGATCCTTGGATCGAGACGGTCATTTCGGTATATCGCACTCAAGGTTTCGGAATACTTTGGGTTCGGCCGAGTTGGTTCGTACACGAAACCAACCAGGCCCTCGGAGCGGAAACGCTCATAACTTGAGCTCCGGACGTCCGATTGACGTGCCGTCGACTTTGTTGGATTCCTCTTAGTGAGACGGATCTTTTGGCTTACTCTGACCGTGGTTTGGATGCAGGTGGAGTATGGTCGGGTTGGTTTTGAGTTAAAAACCAACCGGGCCCCTTGGATGAAAATGCCAATAACTTCCAGACTGGGCGTCCGATTGACGCGACGTCTATGACGCTGAGTTCCTATTGACGATACGAGACTTTTTGATACATCAACTCCGGAATTTGTTTCAGTTGATGTATCAGCCTCTCAGCTCGTGGAGCGGACCCTCCCGAACGAGCTTACTGTGTGCGGGAACCCTAGAGCTGGCTGGGTTTGCGACTGTGACGACGACGACGACTGTACATAAATCCTCAGTGGATTCGACAACGATGACTACAAAACTAAGTGATCCTACATGGATCAGTGCTACCGATCCTGTGTGGGTCTGATCCTGTGTGGGTCCGATCCTATGTGGGTCAGCGCTCAGCGGTTCTGTGTGAGCCAGCGCCTACAGATCCTGTGTGGGTCCGATCCTGTGTGGGTCTTTGCGGGGGTTAGTTACCTATCGATCCTGTGTGGGTTAGACCCTTCCTGGGTCATTGCGGGGGTTAGTACCTATCGATCCTTTGTGGGTCCGACGGCTTAGATGAATCAGTGGCTACATCTGATCATCTGTATCGTCATATGAAGAAGTATACCTGTGTGAGCTGAATCCTGTTTTGCTTTCCTATGTGGATTGTGTTGTGCTATCCTATGTGGATTTACGTTTGTTTTCCTGTGTGGACTGGGTTGTGGTTTCTTGTGTGGACTGGGTTGTAATTGGGCTCGGAGGTTGGAGCGAACTGGAATTTGTGACTTAGGTATATGTATGGGCATATACCTAAGCAGTGTCAGATATTACTTCGTGATTGTATCTTTACTTTGTGGATTATCCTTTGTGGATTCTGGGAGACCTTCGGGGGTCTCGGGGTCCCTAATGAGTAGCTTATACTCACCCCTGCATGGGTTATGCCCGCACTACGTTGTGTTGCTTGAAGATGACAGACAACGCTGATCGTGGTTGAGGCTTGCGGAGTAGGACGGTACCTGGAGGTGGACCACTGGGCGGGACGTACTCGGAGCGGACGGTTGGACCCGAGGAGCTATGGAGCCTATCTATACTCACCCTTCAGGTGGGAATACCAGTGGGCGGCTCGATGTTGTGGCTTTACTTTCAGTTACTGTTTTCCCTTTTGAGTTGTACTTTACTTTCAGTTTTGGGTTTGTATTCTGGCCCATTTACTTTTCCGCACTTACTGTTGTACCCTTCTTTTCTTAGTGTTTACTTCTTCTGCTTGCTTGCTCTGTGGTGTTTGTTTACTTTACAAAGGCAATGCCTTCCCTTTTTAGTGGAATTTCCACCTTGGTGCTAGTCGCCAGCCCCTGGCCTATGGAAGGCGGGCTTGGGGTAGTCATGGCACGGGCCCCGAGGACGGATCGTGGCAAATTGGTATCAGATGAGTTTGGTTCTACCGCATAACTCAGGACTCTGATCTTTTTCTATGTGAAGCAACAGTGTTAAGAGTATTGGGTGTGGTTATCAGTCCAGGGAGTCCAGTGTTGGTGCGGCGGCCGACGTATCCGTACAACAGGACCCTGACTTCTGATTTCCGACTTAATGCATGAAAACATTGATTGCATGTGTGTTTCAAGTTTTCTTTGTGATTAATTTATGTTAGCTCACCAGGTATACTATTTGACCGTGGCACACCTGTTTCTTTTCAGGATGACCCCACGATGGCAGCCAGCTAGGGTTCTGAGTGTTGTTCGTGATGAAAGCCCACCGAGCGACGAGGCCTCGGTACATGGCCCTTTGACAGCAGAGGCACCGATGGTACCTCTACCCGTCGAGCCACCGATGCTACCAGCCTGAGCCGCTGACGATGCACATCGCCTTAGTGCACTGCATGAGTTTCAGCGCCAGCGACCGCCCAGGTTCCACGGGGAGACGGACCCCCAGGAAGCCGAGGACTGGTTGGAGGCAGTGGTATAGGTTTTCAGGTTAGTGAGGACACCAGCAGACCTCATGGTGATCCTCTCAGCGAGCCTACTGCATGCAGAAGCAGGAAGATGGTGGAGCTTGATGCTCTAGGTGCATGATGAGGCATCTCTCCTCTAGATGGACTTTGAGAGCCTCTTCCGCTCGGAGTTTGTCCTAGCCACCCTCCATGCGGTGCGCATCCAGGATCTTCTACATCTGCGGCAGGGCAGCTTGACGGTTTCCCAGTACTCGGAGAGATTTACCAATCTCTCGCGATACTCGACAAACATGGTACGAGACCCATTCTTCCGGGCCCAGACCTTTGAGAAGGGATTGAGGTAGGAGATCAGGGCATCGCTAATCTCCCTCAGTATTCCGGCTCAGGCAGAAGTACTGGAGTGAGCCCTTTTGATCGAGAGCTTTCTTGCTGAGTCTACACCAGCGGCGAGACCCACCGCAGGGCGGCATGTAGCAGATTCTTCTGCAGCAGGCAATCGACGGATGACTCATGGGTCTAGGCAGACCAGACCCTCAGGCAGACGACCTCAGGACACTATCTTAGCTATGCGGGGCACACAGCGTGGGTCCAGTCTTTCGAGAGGCAGACTGTTCTATGCATGCGGCGGGCAGGGCCACCTGGCTCGTGACTGCCCGACCCGCCATGCCGAAGTGCAGAAGACGGTTGAGGGACCACGCAGGCAGAGGCAGAGGGTCGACCGTGGTGGTCCGCAGGGAGCAGGCGGACGAGGCAGAGGAGCTGGCTGAGCAGCAGGTGGTGGACGACGCTTTGAGGCCCTACCACCACCACCACCAGGAGGTCCACCCCGACCACAGGGAGCTGGCGGGCAGAGACAGGCACAACTCCAGGCAGTGGAGGCCTATGACCATGGTGCGCCCGAGATGATTCGAGGTACTATCTGTGTCTATTCCACCCTTGCTGCAGTTCTTATAGACACAAGAGCAAGTCATTCCTTCATATCCGCTGCCCTTGTTCGAAGCTCGGAGATTCCGACGGAGCCGTTGGCTCGATCCTTACGGATAGAGACTCCTATGGGAGCAGACTCGACGATTACAAATTGGTGCTGGCAGTGTGAGCTTACTCTAGGAGGCAAGAGCTTCATATGGGATCTTCTTGTAGCGGCGTCGAGGCCTTACAACGTCATCTTGTTCAAGGATTGGTTATCTACAATCCATGCTCAGATTGACTGTATTAGGTGCAAGGTGCGATGTGTATGCACCGACGGGAGAAGGTTCACCTTCACCGGCGAGAAGGGAGACTTTGCAGAATAGGATGGACTCTCGTAGAGTAGAGGAAAACCCATCACTCATCAGTTGGATAGCCTCATCCTAGGAGCAGTTGACGTGCGGAGTCCTAGTTTTCCTGCAGTGGTGGATCAGTATGCGGACGTTTTCCCCGACGACGTCCCAGGGCTACCTCCTCGCAGATAGGTAGAATTTTATATTGACCTATACCCTAGGACAACCCCGATATCGACTCCAGCATATCGGATGGCTCCCACAGAGCTTCGGGATCTACGGGTACAGTTGGAGGACTTGCATGGCAAGGGATTCATCCGACCCAGTGTTTCACCCTGGGCTTCCCCGATTTTGTTCGCCAAGAAGGCAGACGGGAGCTTGCGAATTTGTTTCGACTATCGTTTCCTGAACCAGGTGACAGTGAAGAACAAGTATCCTCTACCGAGGATTTATTACCTCTTCGATCAGCTCAAGGGAGAACGATGGTTCTCAAAGATAGACCTTAGGTCAGGCTATCATCAGATCAGAGTTCGGGACGAGGACGTGCAGAAGACGACCTTCAGATGTCGGTATGGCCACTATGAGTTCTTGGTTATGCCATTCGGCATAACCAATGCTCCAGCAGTGTTCATGGCCCTCATGAACAGGATCTTTCAGCCATACCTCGACCGATTTTTCATGGTCTTCATCAACGGCATTTTGATTTACTCGACGACTGAGAACGAGAACGCCTACCACTTGAGGGTTGTACTAGACACACTCTGAGAGCACTAGATTTATGGTAAGCTCTCGAAGTGTCAGTTCTGGATATGTGAGGTCCACTTCCTGGGGCACGTCATCTCTAAGGCGGGAGTTGTGGTGGATCCTGCGAAGATCGAGGCAGTGCTAGCTTGGGATCCACCCAAGAGTGTGACTGAGGTGCGAAGCTTCTTGGGTCTAGCTGGATACTATCGGAGATTTTTTCCAGACTTCTCCAAAGTTGCGGCACCACTCTCAGCTTTGACGAAGAAGGGGAAGCCCTTTGTGTGGTTAGAGAGATGTCAGCAGAGCTTCCAGGAGCTGAGACAGAAATTGACCAGCACATCTATCTTGAGGTTGCTGGAGGAGGGGGTTGGGTACGTAGTCTACTGCAATGCATCAGGGACCAGAATCGGATGTGTCCTGATGTAGGAGCGGGCAATGATCGCCTATGGATCACGTCAGTTGAGGCCGCATGAGCAGAACTACGCTACCCATGACCTGGAGTTAGCAGCAGTGGTCTTCACTTTGAAGATGTGGCGGCACTATCTGATGGGCGAGCGCTTTACAGTTTATTCTGACCATCATAGTCTCAGGTACATATTCTCTCAGAAGGACCTGAATCTGAGATAACAACGATGGCTTGAGTTTTTCCAGGACTATGACTTTGAGATAGTCTATACTCCTGGGAAGGGGATCGTGGTAGCCGATGATCTCAGCAGGAGGACGGGCATTCAGCTACTTAGGGAGGCAACAGAGCAGCTAGCCGCTTTGCGGATATTTTTTGTGGATAGAGATGGATCAACTTTCCTTCAGTCACTCACAATCACTCATCCACTAATACAGCGGGTCAGAGACACACAGCATGGGGACACCGACTGTGAGACGTGACGTGCACAGATATCCTCAGGACAGGCACCTGATGGTTTCTCCTTAGGAGGAGGGCACGACGTCCTTTTCAGAGGACGTACCATGGTACCAGTTTCTTTACGGGAGGAGGTGCTAAGAGAGTTTTACACTTATCCTTTGGCGGTACATCCTGGAGTGGCAAATATGTACCAAGATCTCAGACGATAGCACTGGTGGCCGGGGCATGAAGAAGGCTGTGGTGGAGTTCGTTTCTCGATGCCTCACCTGCCAGCAGGTGAAGGTAGAGCATCAGGTACCAGTAGGCTTGGTACAACCCTTGGAGGTCCCGGAGTGGAAGTGGGACGAAATATCTATGAACTTCATGACTGGACTTCCACGCACTTCCAGAGGTCACGACTCCATTTGGGTGATTGTCGACCGACTCACCAAGTCGGCTCACTTCTTACCCATCAGAGAGCAAGGCTCAGTGGAGAGCTTGGGACGTCTCTACGTTCAGGAGATTGTATGGCTTCACGGTGAGCCATCATCTATCATCTCCAATCGAGATTCTCTCTTTACTTCCTAGCTTTGGAGGGGGTTGTAGGAGGCGTTCGGGATGCAACTACGTCTGAGCACCGCCTTTCACCCTCAGACAGATGGTCAGACGGAGAGGACCATACAGACTCTCGTGGACATGCTTCGTGCATGTGTCTTCGACATTGGTCATAGTTAGGAGGACCACCTACCCTTGGTGAAGTTTGCGTACAACAATAGCTACCAATCCACCATCAGGATGGCACCATACGAGGCGTTGTACGACCGACCTTGCAGATCTCCTTTGTGCTGGACAGACCCTGGGGAGTCAGCACTTGTGGGACCAGAGATGGTACAGGCCACGATAGAGAAGGTCCAGGTCATCCAGGAGCAGATGAGGACAGCTCAGAGCTGGCAGAAGTCCTATGCTGACAGGAGGCGGAGGCCACTATAGTTTGAGGATGGCGACCACATCTTCTTGCGTGTCTCACCTCTACGTGGATTACAGAGATTTGGCCGAGGCGACAAGTTGTCTCCACGCTTCATCGGACTATTCCAGGTCCTCAGTAAGATTGGTGAGGTGGCTTATCACCTGGCTCTACCACCTCAGTTACACCGGGTGCACGACGTCTTCCACGTATCTCAGCTGAGAAGATACGTGCACGACCCGACGCACATAATTGACCATGGGGAGCTTGACGTTGATGATGGGGAAACTTTTACGGAGGTCCCGGTGGAGATTGAGGATCGACAAGAGCGGTTCCTATGTAGACGGTCGATTGCTCTAGTGCGCATCAGATGGAAGCACGAGAACCTCCAGGAGAGAACTTGGGAGCGGGAGGCTCAAATGCGTGCTCAGTACCCACATTTGTTTCCCTAGTTTATGATGTATCTTTACGGGGACGTAAAGCCCTGAGGTGGGATTAATGTAAAGACCCGTAAAATTCAAGGAAATTTTTTTCTTAATTTTCTTTGAGATTTTACAAGAACGCAGTTTCTGACGGCACTTGATTCTGAGGCCCGGTGTGCTCGGAATTTCTATCCGAAGTTTAGCTCGGGTACGTTCAGTGAACGAATGAGCGGGAATTTCTAACTCTTGAACCGGTGCTCGGAATCGAATTCCGAGGGCACCGATGGAATCGCAGCGCCGATATTTTCTTAGGAACACCTTTTCCAGAGTTGCGTTTACACGAGAGAAGTTGTTAAATTTTTGTGGAAGGTAAAATAAAATTAAGCATCAATTTTATTTTACTCTAAGTGGTTTAAAGCTTTGGGTGGAAGTTGGGGGAAACCACCCAACTTCCATTTGGAGGTTATGAGGGTGGTGGGGCCCACACGAACCCTACCCCTTCACCTTCCCTAACCTTCCATAACCCTTCATTTAATTTGACAACTTGAGTTAATTAATTGTGTGGATTAAATTCAACTTTTTAATTTCAAACTTAAGTTGTGTTAATAAAATAAGTGAGGTACTTATTTTATTTTTGGTTGGAGGCTTGTTGCTTGAGAGCTTTGGGAGAAAATCTAAGGGAGGCTTGAAGATATTCATCTTCTTCATCGAAGAACACGAAGAACGTGAAGAACTCGAAGAACTCCATATTCCTCGGAGGTCGACGTCTCCTTCCGTGACGTCTCCTTCCGCGACGTCTCCCTCCGTGACGGTCATCTCCGCGACGAATCCTCACCCAACTTGTTCGACGAGGTAGGGGTTTTATGCGTTTTTATTTCGTGATTACTTCCGTTGTTTTCTTCTTCATCTATCCTCGTTCTTTGAAACCACTTGATATCATTTAACGGAGGGGGCCAGACCACACAAACACGACCGACCCTCCTCCCTTTTATTTATTTGTGGTTGCGGTTCGAAGGGAAGTGACGCGGTGTCGTCGCACCGCGCGGGAATGAGCGATGAAGATGCGCGGTGCCGTCGCGCCGTGAATTTGAAAGATGAACCAAGCCGCGTTGCCGTCGCGTCGTGCCAGAAAAAACTGAAGTCACCGCGGCCGGTGCGGGGCCGCGGCGTCGTCGCACCGCGCCGGACGAACCAAGGCCGCAGCCGGTTCCGTGCCGCGGTCGGTTCCGGGCCGTCGGCGTCGGAGCAAGGGGGACCGGCCTTGCCGGTCCCGTGGCGGCAATAGTCGGCCGACCAGGGTGGGCCGGCTGGACAGGGGAGAAGCCGGGGGTTACAAACCCCCGGCGGCCAGCTCAAGCGGCCCCCATAATGGGGGCCACTGTTACAAAAGACAAGGGGGCAGGCGCCCCCCCCTCCTCAAACGGCTCGACCGTTTAGCCGAGCTCCTGGCCAGCGCGCCCAGGCCGGGCCGGCTTCTTGGCCGGTCTGCCAGGCCAGGCCGCGCCCAAGAGGGCCGGACCCGGAACCGGTTCGGGTCGACCCTGTTCAGGCCGACCCTGGGGGTATCGGGCCGGGTCGGACCGGGCCCGAACCCCTCAATAACAAACATCTTCCTGTCGGTCACCCATAACTTGAGCTACGAGCCTCCGATTGACGCACCATCAGTTGCGATGCAATCCTTGAATCGAGACAGTCGTTTCGGTATATCGCACTCAAGGTTTCGGAATAATTTGGGTTCAGCCGAGTTGGTTCGTACACGAAACCAACCGGGCCCTCGGAGCGGAAACGCTCATAACTTGAGCTCCGAACGTCCGATTGACGTGCCATCGACTTTTTCGGATTCCTCTTAGTGAGAAGGATCTTTTGGCTTACTCCACCCAAGGTTTGGACGTAGGTGGAGTACGGTCGGGTTGGTTTTGACTTAAAAACCAACCGGGCCCCTGGGACGAAAAAGCCAATAACTTCCAGACCGAGCGTCCGATTGACGTGCCGTCTATGACTCTGAGTTCATGTTGACGATACAGAACTTTTTGATATATCAACTCCGGAATTTGTGTCAGTTGATGTATCAGCCTCTCAGCTCGTGGAGCGGACCCTCCCAAACGATCTTGCTATGTGCGGGAACCCTAGAGCTGGCTGCGTTTGCGACTGTGACGACGACGACGATGACTGTACAGAGATCCTCAGTGGATTCGACGACGATGACTACAACACTCAGTGATCCTACGTGGATCAGTGCTACCGATCCTCTGTGGGTCCGATCCTGTGTGGGTCCGATCTTGTGTGGGTCAGCTCTCAGCGATTCTGTGTGAGCTAGCGCCTACAGATCCTGTGTGGGTCCGATCCTGTGTGGGTCTTTGCGGGGGTTAGTTACCTATCGATCCTGTGTGGGTCAGACCCTTCCTGGGTCATTGCGGGGGTTAGTACCTGTCGATCCTTTGTGGGTCTGATGGCTTAGATGAATCAGTGGCTACATCTGATCATCTCTATCGTCATACGAAGAAGTATACCTGTGTGAGCTGAATCCTGTTTTACTTTCCTATGTGGATTGTGTTGTGCTATCCTATGTGGATTTATGTTTGTTTTCCTGTGTGGACTGGGTTGTGGTTTCCTATGTGGACTGGTTTGTACTTGGGCTCGGAGGTTGGAGCGAACTGGAATTGGTGACTTAGGTATATGTATGGGCATATACCTAAGCAGTGTCGGATGTTACTTCGTGATTGTATCTTTCCTTTATGGATTATCCTTTGTGGATTCTGGGAGACCTTCGGGGGTCTCAGGATCCCTACTAAGTAGCTTATACTCACCCCTGCATGGGATATCCCCGCACTACGTTGTGTTGGTTGCAGTTGACAGACATCGATGATCGTGGTTGAGACTTGCGGAGCAGGACGATACCTGGAGGTGGACCACTGGGCGGGATGTACTCGGAGCGGACGGTTGGACCCAAGGAGCTGTTGAGCATATCTATACTCACCCTTCAGGTGGGACTACCAGTGGGTGGCTTGACGTTGTGGATTTACTTTTATTTGCTGTTTTCCCTTTCGAGTTGTACTTTACTTTCAGTTTTGGGTTTGTATTCTGGCCCATTTACTTTTCCACACTTAATGTTGTACCCAGCTTTGCTTAGTGTTTACTTCTTCTGCTTTCTTGCTCTGTGGTGTTTGTTTACTTTACAAAGGCAATGCCTTCCCTTTTTAGCGGAATTTACTCCTTGGTTCTAGTCTCCAGCCCCTGGCCTATGGAAGGCGGGCTTGGGGTAGTCACGACATGGGCCCCGAGGACGGGTCGTAACAGACTTACGCCGAAACGACCCTAGAAACCCATAAGAGATTTGGTCTCTTGGTTAGATATGACCGTACTGGGGATATGGCCTAGAGAATATTAGGGTGGTTTGGGTGTCAGGTTTGGACCTCTGGGAGGCTTTTTACGCATCCCAATTGGTTGGGAATCAAATACCTCATAGTTCGGTTTGAGTTGGGACTTACACCTTCTAGGATTCCTTTTGTGTGGACATGATTGGGGCTTATGCATGGGAGCTGACCATTTGAGAGAAATAAGGTAGAGATTACTTCTAGATAAGATAACTTAATGATTTTAGGGGAACTTTATTGGGAATGAATTATAAGAAGAATGTCCCTTGGGATCGGGCCTTAGGTAGGCATCCTACGTATCTTGGTTAGAGCTGAAACTAGTGTTCTCATAGTTCATTCAATTTAGGGATATACCATGGAGGAGCCTCATGTTTCTAGAACCATGAGGAGGATCTTGACTCATGATGATTTTGATGTTTGGTTGGGGCTTACACCTAAGAGGATGCCCATTCTTTGGGGTTATGCGGGTGTCATGTTCACCACCAACCTGTAAGCCCATGCGAGTCATGATCAATGTGAGAAACAAGAGAAGTTATCATATCTGGAGATCACACACCCCACATCATCTATTGATAGATGATATTGGAAACCCAAAGGGAGGGGGGGGGGATTTGAATGTGCCAATTTCCTCTCCCGTGCTGATATCTAGGATAGTCACATTTGGAAATCTATCTGGACATGTCTTGGGATCATCTTAAGAGGAGAAATAGTTCCACCTCCTATGGAAATGTTACGGGATTACCTTAGGGAGAGTGCCCTAAAATTATTTCTAGAACAGGGTATAATCATTTCTCACTATCAAAGGGAAAATTAGGCATGATTCCTTTGAGTTATCTCTCTCCTTCATTGAATAGAAAATCTAGTGATTACCCTTTATCCCTAGAATAGGGAGGTTAACTTGAGTATTACTAGGTTGGGCCCTAGGATATCCTGGAAATTTAAACTTAATGAAATTTCTATGGTCCACACTCTTACAAGGATTACCCATGTGACTTCACTTACCATGGGTATGTAAACTCATAAGGATACACTGATTTTATTAATGGTTTTATCATATGGGTCCAGTGGATTTGGAAGAGGCATTGGCCTAATACCTATGGACTGGTTAGCATAGGTAATTCATAGGATGAGATGGAAATGAAAGGGAATGATTGGGACTAGAAGGTGGAAAGCCCGAAGGAACCCCATTCTACATATCATTTGTTCATGTGGGATGTGGTACCCCCCGCATGGCGTATTGCTATATGGGTGTAGGGGACGTCCACATACCATGGTGGTACATGGATCTGGATGTGGTCCATTTACTGTAGTAGTATGCGGCCTTAGGTTTCCTCCCCATAGGGTGGTGCTACGCGACGCTGGATTCCATCCATGTAGCGAAGTGCTACGCAGTGCAGTGTTTTGTTCGTATAGTGAGGTGTTATGTGGTATGCTAGATTGAAGGGGAATTGATCCTGTGGTTTATGGGAAGTTCATCCATGAAGGGCATATGGTTCACGGTTCACCAATTATTTTCACAGTTAGTTCATTATTATTATTATTATGTTTCCTTCCCTTCATGGTATGCGGCAAGTTTATACTTACGAGAAAACGTTTGCAGTCCCATACTTTGTCAATCATTTGTATTCCAAGTCTTCCATATGTAAACTTTGAGATCCCAATAAAAAAATCCGATCTCCCTCTCTGATCCCTTTGAGGTTCTTTTATAGAGTTCCAAGGAGGCCATATCTATGGGTCATACGACACCTTTTGTGGAAACCTGTGAAGAAATCATCCGACCCGTGGATGACTCGATCAACCAATGTTTGTGGGGATGATGTTTGCGATGGATACGATTTGTAGTGGAGGTGGTTTGTGACAACAGTAATCACATCCTTAATCCCATAAATGGATTGTCTTGTTTGTGGGAAACCTTAGGCTTCGCCTCACCCATGAACCGTATTGGTTTGCAGGGAAGGTTCGTGGTGGTGTACCGTTCCATATCATTTTCACCAATGACATAGTTCACAATTGAGCAGGCATAGACGACCTCATCTGGGAATTGCTTGGTTAGCTTGACAACGACCCATGAGCCAATGACTCATGGGTTCCACAAACTGTTGGTTCACAAGGAATGTATTCCGTGAACCATTCCCAAAATGTAGTATGAAGACCACTTTGAGTCTTTTACCAAATTTGGATTCTTCAAAATTTTTCTTTCACTACTAGAAATTTTAGTTTTTGTGCCTCTTGAATTGGAAGACCACCATTGGCGGTCGCTAAAGAGGGTATTAGTAACAGCCATAGGCGGCCGCTAATACAAAAGTAAAATTCCAGCGGGAATTTTCCCACGTGCGCATCTTCTTCTTCCCTCCCGCTTTAGCCTCTACAAATCCAATGTACTGCAGTCGACATTGCACACTACCTCATGCCACCTATCTTAATTCCATACCATGCTTTCATTACAGTACACTCATGACCGCCGTCTACGTGCCTAACAATCCTGAACCCTCGCCTCAGACTTCCGGTGACCTCATCCTCATCACCTGAACAACTCAACATCCACCTGTCGTCGTGTGTCCGCCATGGACGGTGGGGGAAAGGTCTTGTGTCCCTTTCCACACATATGCTGAGACGAGGACCCACATGAGGACCATCAGAATGCTGTGTTGATGTGAAACATTAGTGACCACCAATGGCAATCGATAAAGGGTTTTACCGACAAAGCTAATGCGACCGCCAAAAGCGGTCGCTGGGCGGTTGCTAAAGCCTTTTAGTGGCCGCTTTTTATGGTTGATAAAATCTCTAATTCTAGTAGTGTTTAAATAATTCATCCAATTTTTTTTATTTTCTTTTCCAAAATTATGGGAGTATTCATTTTCCCTTTTCAAAGTTTTCAGGACCCTACAAATTCCCCCCATCAGAATGGGTTCTGATTAGAACAAATAGGAGGTTATTTTGATGTAGAAAGTGGTCCTAAACTGAACTAGTATATGGTGGAAAGGAGGAAATGGTGGGGGAATATGCCTATATATAGGGGGGTCCCATATAATTTGTCTTTTACGGGATTTTTGGAAAACTTTGTGCTCTTGATTTTCCTCTCGACCAGTCTGCTTCCACATACCATTCCCTTCACAAAATCCTTTAACCGTGAACAATTCTTTGTATTCTGCAAACCAAAAATCCTTCATGGTCACTCACGTCCACAAAATACCTTTTAAACTCGAAAATAGAACATCTATTCTATGAATGGTGAGTTCAAGATTATGTGTATCAAGTGTTGTACGTGGGTCTTCCTTATCCGAAAACTTAATTCTGAACTCACAAAATGAACATTGAATTTTGAAACTTTGATCTCAGAACTCTACGTAGTGAGGGTTGTATGCGGTTTTCTTACTTTGTAAACTATTTAGTTCGCTGGCCAGCACCCCATAGGCTAGTGCCTCGCGGGTTCCATGAACTATTGGTTCACATGGAATGCCTTTTGAGAACTATCAGTTTGTAGGGAATGTGTTATGAGAAATATTGGTTTATAGGGAATGTATTCCATGAACCATTTCATGGGTTCAGTATTTAGACTGATTTGATTCATTTTACATTTTTTCCCAAAGATTTTATTAGACCGACCTTCTTTAGGGTATTTTTTTGAAGAAAATAAATGGCTCTTCCACATTCTATTGTTGATGATGTCATTGTTGCTGGTTCCACCACCACTCCCCTTTCAGCTATTGATGAAAGGAAAAATAATATGGATAAATCTATTGAAGACAAGATCCCCATCATCCCACAATATCAATATTTTGAGAAATTGCTTACTGTAGGTCCGAGGGAGTATCTAATTCTGGATAGGATACCCATTTATGGATTTTTTCTACTATCTTATTTCACTAAAAAGACGATTCATAGAGAAGGATATTGCTGTTGGGTTTTTATTGAACTATTCCCCTTGATCTCTAAAGGGTGCATGATGAAATCCAGATGAAAGGAACCATTGCTACCATAGCATCACATAGAGGGCCACATCAAATGAAAAACATGGATGGTCATCCAAGCGGGACCTTCATTCTAGAGGTTCATTTGTTCGGGACTGGGGGTGGCACTTATGGGGTTGTCAGATATGTGAAGAATTATGGGTTCAATTTCAGGTTGTGGGTTATATGAGGCTATCTAGGTATCCTAGACCTATTCTCATCGAACCAAATCCCTTATTTTATATATTCTGAGTAGGTGGAGTCCAGACACCAAAATCTTTTATTTAGTCCATGGAGAGGTGAGTATTAGCTTTTGGGACATTCGGCTAATTTCAGGGGTCCCCATCATCAGAGATATGTATGATGAGTTTCTACCTCCTTCTTCCACCTGGGACAACAAGGAGAGGACCCCTTCCCTATCTAAGAGACTTATTTCCCCATCAAAAACATTTTCAAAGGATGTCGACCCTTACTTGAAATAAGACATTCCTTTATCTTACTTGATCAGTTCCTTTATTAAGAGAAGTGGTCCAGCTCCCATCGTACATAGACCCAGGTTCTGCCCTACCAAGGAAAACTGAAGGTAAGAAGGTTCCTGCTGGACTACCTTGGTGGAGGGCCAATTTCGCGGATGGGGATGAGAAATTGTCCCAAATTTCAATCAATTGTTTTGGTTGGTGGTATTCTTGGACATGTTTTTGAGTGGATGGATTCTTCCACTACGTGAATCCAACAATGTAAGAGTTACGACCTTTGTCATGGAGTCTCATCTTGCCACTAGTAAGTGTATCAATTTGGATATTATAGAATTGGACAAGATCTATCGATTACTCCTCTAGGTCAGTGAGGGAATCCACCTCATCAAGTGACTGGACCCTTTCAGATTCTCTAGGGATGGATGAGAGCCTATATAGGGGGTTACGCATTTATCAATCCCCTATCAATTCCATATGCTCTTTTTTGGCCATATATTTAGAGTACCCGTAGGGTTATGCTTGTGGGATAGGCCACACAATATAAGAAGGAAGATCGGTCCCAATGGAATGAATGAGAATTGTTGACTTGAATAAACTATCATGACCACTTTACTTATCTTCCTTATACTTCCTATACTGGTTTCATTGTGAATGAAAAATAAGTGGACTTTATTAACCGAGGCTACCTTTTTTCTTTAAGAGAGGGAATATTGGTTACTCTTATTGACGAGAACTTATCTACGAGGGATATGTGACTTGTAGATGTAGTTGTTAGTTTAACCATTTTTAAATTCTATTCCCCCTGCTCTAAATAGGATGCATCAGGAAAAACATCTTATGACATCCCAATAGTTTTGGGTAATGTTTACCCCAGAAGATACTTAGTGAAAAATCAAGCTTCTGGATTACAAGGGTTTTGTACCCTTCCTCATAAAAGGTTATGTTGATGCTTGGGTTCAATTGTATCCAAATAGTTAGTTGTTGGATTTAGTTATCATTATTTCAAACCCTAAAGAATCTAGGGCCAAGGGGAAGAAAAAGGAAACAAATCATTCTAGTCTAGGGAAAGTCTTTTGAAATCCTCTCAGTTCTGAACCCCCAAGGAAGGTTATGAGAGACTGGGGTGTAACCACACAAGCTGTCAAGGCTACCACTATAAGACAACCACCTATTCCCTCTAATGCTGCATTTCTAGTGGCCTAAAGGCATTGGGATTTTTTGAGGAGTCAAAAATCCTTTCATGATCAGTACCCACACACTTTGTGATGATACCTCTAAATTAGGGAGGTTTCCCTTAAAAAACATGGTTATGTGTCAGCACTTACTAACATTTCTTATGATGATGTGCTGAAGAGGGTACACTATTACCTTCAAGACCTTGAATCCCTAATTCATGATTAGAAAAATAATTGTAAATAATATCATTGAGTACTTTCCATGCTGAGATCATAGCCTGATGAAAATTATGATGATGATTATCACTCCTCAAAGGGTGACGATATTACTGATTTTTCTACTGTGGATGGAGCAAGGGAACTTCCTCACATTCACCCAAGGTGATGTAAACGTTTATCCCTGGAGGGTCCTAGGGCTGCATAGGCATCTAGGAAGCAACCAAAATTGATTAAAATTGCTTCACTTCCCCAGACCGATCCTATAGCATTATCCATTCCCATTATATCTTTATTTTCAAGCACTTGGAGGGTTTGGGATGACTTAAGGGAAAATGCTTTGGATGAAGACATTTGGAAGCTACTTCAAGGGGGGTGCTTTGATATTTTGGGTTTTGGGGTAGCCATCACCCCCACATGGATTTACACTAAATAACATCTAGATGAGGTGGCTGCATACTTGAGAGAGATGGAAAAGTTCCTTCATACTTTAAAGATAGGATTTACTGGTCTGATCGGGTGGCATGGATGTTGGTACTCTTAGAGACAATTAATATCGAAGGAGAGGTCATTCTATTTATTGACCCTAAATTTAATTTCCTTCATTTTGAAGGTCCTAAAACTTATCTTATTTACTTATATAGGGACTTGAGGAGTCTCAATAGATTCTTATTTCTCCAGTATACACCCCCTAGGGGAACTGTTGTTGGGGAACATATCCCTTCATATGTGGGGATTATTGGGAAAGGTTCTCCTAGTGTTGAAAAACAAATGAGGCATTTATTTCAAATCCTACTGGGGAATTTCCTCCTCCATCTCTACTTAATATTCCCACTAGGGATCCATCCCCATGGTATACCAAAAAACCCATACAGACATCCCAAATATTAAAACAAATCAAAAAGAAGATTACAAGTAAATGCCCTATTTGTTTACCTAATCGTCATGCAAAGTGATTTTATTTTGTTTACCAACAATCATGTGCATATTCAGATGTAGAAAAAATAAGTAATTTGGAAGAAATTTCCTAGGAATCTGTGACTCCTATTCCTTATATGGTAAAAAAAGACCACTAGTAGTCATAGTTTAACATGGTGGAGTGACAAAGCCAGCTGAGGAGATCAGGGGTATTTTGAGCCCTCTGGATGTACCTGCCGCAAATCAGACAATTTCTAATCTAATATGGGAGGAGCCTTTAGAGGTTGAAATCCCAACTGAGCATGTTGATACTACCACAAAAGGGAAATATGAGATGACATTAATAGTAGAAACTAAATTGTGTGAAGAACCCCAATCACCTCGGGATATCAGAGGGGTTCCAAGTCTCGAGGAGTTGACCAACCCAAATCAAATGGACCTCCCCCTTGTAGAGGGAACATCCATGGAGGTTGATGCCCCAATTTAGAATGCTGAACCTATTATCCACAGAGTCACAACCAGCAAGGAGGCCCCTATCCCAGCTCCTGAAATTAAGAATGGTCCATCAATCCTTTTTCCACATCCATAGGAGAGGTCATGATCTTGGCTCCCAAAAATTTAGAACTAGCCCTCACACATTTTTCAAGACTGATTATCCCTACGAGCCAAATTTTTTTGAGTGATATTATGGAGGTTTCTCTAGAGGTCACTAGACCAGTCGAGCATGGCCCTGATCCATAGGTGCCTTTGAATGTATTTGGGACTCAGTTACTTACTAAGGATGCATTATCATCTTTACCGTGTAGTGATCCCATCATGGAAGTTGAAGGCATCGATGATTTGATAAGTGGAGGTTAGTTTCTCAATACTCCTACCACCACCCTTATTTTTTTTTTGTTTTTATCTACTTTTAAGAAGTTATAGTGTTTAATTTCTTCACTTTTGATTTTAGGATCATAACTGCAAGAATTAATGATTGCAGTAGATACTTTGATCTTGCATTTTATTGCAACTATTAGGGATGAGGCTGCTGAGGGGTCAAGTCGGGCCGCATCAATCGAATTAGGACCCTCCCTTGTGACATTCATTCTCAAATACATTCCATCACCTAGAAGATATTATGAGAGAGACGTAGAGGAATTTTCTAGACTTCTTCCGAGCTGCCAAAGGGCATGGGTAAACATGTGGGGGATTTATTTCTCAAACACCACATGCTGATATGCTGATGAAGTTTCCAAAACTACATCACCAATTGGGGTTTTGGGTTTTAGAGGATTTTACTACCATGGTATTTATGACATAGTTAATTAGGTGGTCATGGATAGGGAGAAATATGGCTTGCTCGAGTCCCATCTTTTTACTATAGAATCTGATGCTCATCTTGTTGCGTCTAGATAAATTTTTATGAATGAAACCACTGACCAAGATGGAGCGGTCGTGATGATATAGGGAGAACTTGAGAAACAAAGTTCCTTAGGGGGGAAACTCTAACATGAGGTAGAGAAAAAGTGTATATAACTGGAGTAGATTAAATAGGAACATGCCCATGTCATGACCACAATTGATGTAGAAAAATGGATAGTAGTGGAAGGGGGGAAGGCTGGTCTTGACGCAACGTAGGAGGTAGAGTAATTGCAGGCATGTGTGGAGGATGAGACTGTAACTTTGTTAAGGCTCTTCCAAGCCATTGAAGAGTCAAATTAGGCATCAATACAACTCTAATAGTCTTCTTATCATCTTTTGTAATAGTCATGTTCTGTCCATATAGAGAGGCTCCAGGTTGTGGACACATTTCATACCTACATTTAATGGTATGAGGTTATTTTGTTTTCCAATTCTTCTCCTTCATTTTCACCCTATAACATCAATCAATAATTATTAAGAGAATTTTAAATCATAATCTTAACTGGATATCAATTTGATCCACAACTCAGAATAAAGGAAATAATCAAATCATGCTCTAATTTTTTCTTAAGTTGAGGGGCTCAGCGAACGTAGTTTGAATCTTACTATTGTTACATGGTAAACCCTAATTTTTTTTTCCATTTTATGTTATTACCCTAATTTTTTTACTAAGACCCACTTGATGTGGGCTTAGTGGGCATAACTTGACTTTTTATTAGGCCACTCTTCCAGAGTTTTCAACCTAATAAGCTTTGTGTCTCTTGAGTTTCTTCTTTTTTAGTTGCTAAAAGTTTTGACTAAACTGTACATAGTATAGGTTTAGCGAGATAGCACTAGAATTTTATCCAAGGTTCCATTTGAGAGTTTTCACCTTGGAGAGTGTTGTGTCTCTTTTCATTGGTATTTTAAAGTCTTTCCAATCAGACCATCATTACTAATGTTTTAGGTCAAACAACTTTGACCATGATTTGTATGGAGAGGGACCCAATTTAGAACTCATTAACTGAGAATTCCTTAATAGCCTTCAGACATGGACAAGAAATTTCATGGAAATTTGTATTTGTTTTATTGTCAAAGACCACAGTGGGTGGACTATTGAGGGAATGATTCCTGAAATCATGGGGTTATTTACATTGGTTTTGGTCTAGAAAATACTCCCACATGAATTTGACTTGTGCAAAAGAGGGATAATGCCTGGTGTAGTTTAACGTTGTTCAACTGGTAATTTTGAGTCTTATGGTTTAATTTATTTTTTTTACTGTAACTAGAGACGATAATCAATTTTCCATTCTCATGATGGTTTGACCAAAAATGCTTTATCATTTTCAGGCATAAAAGGGAGGAAAAGGATACAAACTATAATCTAGGGGGTTTCCAAATCCAGGGATTGAGGTGGGACAAAAATGTCATAGGGGCATTTGGAGTTAGGAAAATCCTCTCATGAGGACTAATTTTTGTTTGGTTGATATGCCTTTTTATGGAAAAAATATGCAGAGTCACTGGGGAATTGTGTGAATAGTTAAACAAAGTTATCCATAGGACACTAGCCATCCATTTTTGATGGTCATGGATGGTTATGGGGATTAAGAAGTTTCTGGAAACAGAGTATGGTGTGTCAAGAGGGGTTCCTGAACATGAAAAATGGGGGATTTGAGGTTGAAATTTATTAGGAATACTAGGAATTAGGGGATGCATATTTATCCAATCCATGCAAGTTGATTCCTTACGCAGGTCTGACCCTTGCGTAGGTATATATGAGATAATGCGGTTTCATGGTTGGACCTGAAATATGAGATTCAAATTTCACTACATATCTTGTGATGATAGGAATCAATACATTCATAGTTATTTTGAAAGTTTACCCATATTCGGATCTAATTCATGCATATGTATGGGATATATTTATTTTATGCATGGGTTCACTAATGAGGTGGGTCTCATGTTGGAATTTCCTATGTGGATTCATTTCATGCACATGAACATGGGTTAAGACATTATTTGGCATGTTAGGAACCAATAATGAACATTTATTTTCAAGCATCATGGAGTTTTAATGTCATACAATTAAGATGTTAATGTAGAAGCTCCAATTAACTAAAGAATGATTGGGTCGAGGTGTTCCAATGTGTCTAAGACGTGGATTGGAAGGAAATTGCAAGTCATGGTGTCAATGGATGTCAGATCAGGAGATATGAAATAGGGATTGGAAGCCAATGGGCATACAAAAATAGGAAAAACCTTTCCCAAGGAAGAATTTTCCTTTGGTTGAAGGGCCATTTTTGTGGGCAATATATGCAGAGCCGCCAGGGAATTATGTGCATAGTCAAACAAAGGTGTCCTTAAGGCATTAAACCTCCATTTCTGATGGCTGGGGAAGTATATGAGGATCCTAAATTGCTTGAATCATGGATTCTGAAAGGTGGAAAATATGTGTCTGGACATGTTGGAAATGTTCAAGTTGTGATCACCTATAGAGTTGGGAAATATTCTACATAGATTTAGATCTCATGTAGGATGATACATTTTGATTTCATTGCTAGCGAAGGGTCCGATTTTGAAGGTTGGGGTGCCCTAAACTACAGCTCCCTTCATAGATCTGGCCTATGTGTAGGGAGTGGGGGAACCTTGGCTACATTTTGGGGTACCTTGTAGTTTAATGTCATATGGTTAGGAATTTGTTTCCTAAAATAGAAGGGAAAACTTTTACATGCCTTTTAAAGTTTGTAAAAAAGGACCAGTGGATTGATTCACCCTGGTTTCATGTGGAATCCCCTACAGAAATTCCTAATCCCAGATGAGATATTCTCGGTGTGAGAAAAAGGGTAGGCAAGGTCCTTACTTCACCACCTAGGGATAGAAAAACCAAATAAGGGATCATTGTATACTCAGTATGGTGCTACGTAGTTTAACATCATACAATAAGGACATATTATCATGCAATTTAAAATTATACGACTAGGATGAATGTCATGCAGTTTATCATCATATAGTGAGGATGTGAAAAGGGGGATGTACAATTTAATTTATTCTACATGTAGAATAAGAAGAATTTATACACATTTCACAGCTTGTTCTGGGTCAAAGGACTCGGGAGTCACTATGTATCTCCCAAGGTAGAGATCAGACCACACATCATCCTTCATACGCCACTCCTCCTATGTAGGTCTAGCCTGGACGCAGAGGGGGAGGAGGAATTTTTTTCTTTTGGGGTAGCTTAATTGGGGTGAAAATACTAATACCCCTACTCATCCTGTGAGGGTAAGAATTATGTCAATTTACTAATGTTGGAGGGAAATATCTTCTCAAGTGAGAACACTGTTGGGTCATGCAGTTTAATGTCATGCAACAAGGACATAGACCAAATAGTTTAACATCATTTTGAGGGAAAAAATTTAAAATTAATCATGCATAGATATGGGCTAATTAGGTCGGGATATTTTGGTATGCGAAAAATGTGAACGGGGGAAGAAAGTGTAAACCATGGTTCTGGGAGCATTCAGACCAGGAGAGATGATACGAGGCTTGAAATCCAATGGAAAAACAGAATTAGGAAAAACCTATCCTAAGGATGAATTTTCCTTTGGTTGAAAATTCATTAGTGTGGGAAACATACGCAGAGATGCTGGGGCATTGTGTGCATAGTCAAAAAAAGGTGTATACAGGACATCGTCCTTCCATTTTCGATAGCCATGGGTGATTATGGTGATCCCAAATTTCCTGGGTCATGGAGTTTAATGGATGAAAAAGGGGGATATCTGGGTATGTGAGAAATATTCAAACTATGATTAGTTATGTGGTTCTATATCCTTTACATAGATCTGATTTTTATTTAAGGGGAATCATTGTCTTTGACACTTTCTAGATGTCAGAATATAGATTTGGAATCTCCTGTATCTATTTGAATTTCACATGTAGGAGATTGGGGACATTCTTATTTTATTTTATGTGGCTGATCCATGAGTTTCTGGTCTAAGTGTTGCTATATATCTCATCATACTATGAATCAAGCCGCATGTGGTTCTTAAGATACCTTATAGTTTAACGTCATGTGGTTAGGACTTATTTGGCCATGTGGTTTAATGTCATGCAATTAGGACTCATGAATTTACCTATGCAAGTCTGACCTATATGCAGTGGGAGGAATTTTTTATAGAGGCTGGACCAAGATATGGGATCCAGGTGTCACTATGCATCCTGCAGAGGCACGAATGAAGCTGTACGTAGTTCTGGAAAACTCTCCATGCTAGTCTGACCTATGCACATAGAGGGGGGCATTTGCATCATGCGGTGGCTAGACCAAGACTTAGGGTCAAGGTGTCTCTATGTATCCTTTAGGGAAGGAATCTATCCATATTTAGTTCTTGAGGTACCCTGAAATTTAACATTGAAAGGAATTTTCATTTATTACACTATGAAAGTCTAACATATACGCAGGGAAATGGGAATTGTTGATTTTAGATGGTGGATGAACCAGGATGAAGATTTGAGCATCACTATGTATCCCATTAATGAATGGGAATCAAGATGTACATAATTCTGAAGAAAACTCTCCATTCTAGTTCAACCCATGCACAAAGAGGAGGCATTTTTATCATGATTTAAAGATGGAGGGATTATCATATTCCTCTATACTTTTCCACATGAGGGAACCCTTATCACCATTCCTAATCTCATGTGAGTTATACTTGGTGTGAGAAATAAGAAGCGATGATAAATAACCTCGTAGTGTAGGGGAAACCGAGGATATAACATAGGCCGTTCGTGTCTTGTGATGGATGAACCCACAATTAAGGTCATGGTGTCTCTATGTATCCCATTGTTGATTAGGAATCAATCATACGTAGTTCTTGAGATACCTTACATATTAATGTTGTGTGGTTAATACTTACAGATTTCCCAATACAAGTCAAACCAATAAATAGGGAGTGGAATTGTTTTTTCTATGGTGGACTGGACCAGGATATGGGATCTGAGCATCACTATGTATCCTATGAGGGTAGGAATCAAGCCACATATAGTTCTAGAAACATGTTCCCTATATCTGTCTGACCCGTATACATGGAAGGGAGCATTTTATTTTTTAAGGATGGATGGGCCTAGATACGGGATCCAGGTGTCACCACATATCCTACAAAGGTAGGAATCAAGCCATACGTAGTTCTAGAGGGAAATTTCTGGAAAAGGTTTGGTCCATACATAGGGAAAGGGGGAATTTTGTACCATTATTTTGGGGTGGAGGGATTGTTATATACCTTCATGCTTTGTTAGTGTAGGTAAACCCTCAACACCATTCCTAATCTCATGAGAGATATTCTCAATGTAAGAAACAAAGAGTAGAAATGATTTCTATCACAGTTAAAGGATGAATGAAAGAATGACAAAGAAAATTATAATCATGAAGTGGATGGACAAGGATATAAAATATGATCATCTCTATGTATCCCATTGATAGATGGGAATCATGCCATAAATAGTTTCATGAATCTCCCTGTGTAATTTTGGACCATACATAAAGAGGGGGAATTTTTTTTATCTTCCCCCTTTTTCTTGTGGTGGATGAAACTGAGACATGAGAATCAAGTTCAACTACATATACTATGATGATAGGAATCAATCTGCGTGTAGTTATGGAGGGAGATAATCCTTATGTGGACTTGTCTCTCACGAAGATAGGGGTATTTTTGTCTTCATTGCATGTAAATCTAACTCATGTAAGATGAACCATGGATTGGATCATGATGGTCCCCGTATAATTTAATATAATGTGATTAGGACGGTTTTACCTTGCAATTTTACATCATGCGATCATGATGGTTTTACCATGCAGTTTTAGGTCATGTGATCAAGAAGGAGGTGCTATGCAGATTAGTGTCGTGTAGCTAGGATAAATATCACATGATGTGGAAGGAAAGGGAACTTGTATCCTATATTTTAATGTCTTATAATTAGGACCTTTGGCCATTAAGTTTAACATCATGTGGAAAGGACGTAAATGAGGCTATGCAGTTTAACATAGTGTAGCTAAGGTGAATATTTTCATGATTATGTAAAATATTTCTTCAGAAACCTCACATTGGTGGGAGCTGTGATGAGCTATCCATCCATTGATATAAAGAAATATGCTCCATTGGAGTAGACCTTATGTATAACATATGGTCCTTCCTATTTTGGCTCTATTTTTAGGGTCTTCTTCCCAAGTATCATTGGGGTTATAAAGACCAACACCATTTCTCCTTCGAGAAAATATCAAAGGTGAACCTTTTTATTTAAAGATCACGTGATCTGGTTCTGGTAGACTCTTAAATGGTAAAAAGTGTGAAATCTTCTATCATCTAATTTCTCCAACTCATCGAGTAATTTTTGAGACTGCTCATCTGTGTACAATTGATTGCAGATGACAATGTGAAGTGATGGTAGTTGAACCTCAATGGGAAGTACCACCTCTGTCCCATATACTAGTGAGAATGGGGTCGCTTGAGTGGTGGTGTGTGTTGTGGTATAGTAAGTCAATAGATCATGGATAATCTTGTATGACCATGATTTTTTGTCCTTTTCTACCATGTTTTGGAGTATATTGGATAGGTTATTGTTAAAGGCCTCTATCTGACCATTGGTTACTATATGATAGTGGGATTAATGGTTAGATTCGATTCCATACTCCTGATATTGATTGTTCAATTCACGTAGAGTAGAAATTGGTGCCGTTTTCCATCAATACTATATGATGGACACCAAATCTGATGATGATATTGGCTTTCACAAAACTAACAATGCTTTTCTCTTTGACTTCTTTAAGGGGTATAGATTTTTCCCATTTGGAAAATAATTCAGTCGATGTGAGAATATACATGATTTTTTTGGTCATAGTAAGAGGACATGGCCCCACTACATCCATTCCCCATATAGAAAATGGCCAGGAATACTTGGATGTGTGCAGTAACTCTGGGGGTTGATGGATGAAATTAGCATGAACTTGACAGAGATGACATTTCTTAGGGAATTCAGTGCAATCATATGTTGTAGTGGTCCAATAGTATCCAATACTCCGAATTTGATGAGATAGATTGGATGCTAACTGATACGCTCCACAAGTTCTGACATGCACTTCTATCATGAAAGAAGCAGTTTCTTCCCCATCGATGCACCTAAGGAGGATCATGTCAAGGTCTCTCTTATAAAGGACCATCTTCTAGTTTGTGCCATTGTACATTGTGAAGTTGATTTCCCATCCCGAGATTTGTTCCTTTCTAGTACTATCTAGTGGTAATTACCCTTTTTGGTGGTAATTTGAAATTAGAATCATCCAACTATAGGTATGACTATAAGGCTCAGTGACATGACTAATTTCATTGATTTCCTCCTTCTTAGTCTGAACGAATGGTAGGACTATCTGACGATGTGCAATGTTGATTACTGTTTCTTCCCGGTCTAGGTCAAAAAAATATGTGGATTCATTTTCTAATGCATAGGCCTATGTATTTTTCACCTAGGGGATATAGGATAAGGATATATCTGACAAGAATTCTGCCATTAGTTCTCAGACTTTGTCCATCAAAGGGACCAAATCTACTTTCTTGATAGTATAATCACCATTGACTTGATTGATGACTAAATCTGAGTCACCTTTTACCTTATGGTGCTTGTCTTTTACTTGAAGGTCTAGTTCCAAACCTACAATGAGAGCATGGTACTCTGCCTCATTGTTGGTGCACCCTTCTAACAACAGGAAAAAGTAAGGCATGACTGCCTTTCCCAGAGATATGAGTATGACTCTCAGCCCCACTTTATTAAATTTGGGGTCTCTATACTTTTTCCTGTCAGGCTTCTAGAAGCACTGTCAAAATACATATCCCATATTTGGGAACCATCTTGAATAGAGAAAACCTTCTCATCGGGCAGTTCAACATCCAACGAAGTCATATCTACTAAGGGATGATCTACCAAAAAAATATTCCAATGCCTTTCCTTTAATGGATTTATGAGGCATGAACTATATGTCAAACTATTATAAGATAATTTCCCACTATGAAAAGCATCCAGTTAGAATCAAATGGTTGAGAATATACTTGGGAAGATTACTATGTGAGACCAAATTGACTTCGTGGTGCTACAAGTAATGCCTCAATTTCTCGACCATGAAGATTAGGACCAGACAACTCTTCTCGATATTTGAATAACGAGTCTTAGCATAAATCATGGTTTGATTGAGATAATATAGACTATTCTCACTATTGTAACCATTATTCTATGTGAGGAATATTTCGAATGATCTCTCTAAGGTAGTCACATACATGATGAGTGGTCTTCCTTCAATAGGAGGGATCAACCCTGGTGGAATCAAAATATATTTCTTTGGGTTTTTGAATGCTTACTGATAGTCATTCTTCCTTTGATATGTGACCCTTTTTTCATCAATCTAGTGAAACGAAAACAATTTCCTACAAGGTTGGATATGAAGCAATGACTGTAGTCCATGTATCCTTAAAGTGCTCTCAAATATGTGAGATTGTGAGGAGGTGACATTCCAAGGATGGCATTTGTCTTCTTAGGGTCGACTTCAATTCCATAGTGGCATACAACAAAGCTGAAGAATTTTCCTGAGGTAACACCAGAAGCACAATTTAGGGGTTCATTTTTAGACTATATTGTCATAGTTTACTGAAGACAGTCTCAAGATCATCCAGGTGGTCCAAGAGTTATTGTGAATTAACCACAAAATCATCCACATAACATTCTATGAAATCTTCAAGAAAGGGTTTGAAAATGAGATTCAAAGCGCACTTATATGTGGCTCTAAAATTTTTCAAGCTGAAGGGAATTACATTATAGTAAAACAATCCCAGGTGGACCTTGAAGGCTATGGCTTCCTCATCTTCTCAGGCCATTCAGATTTTATTGTAACCTGAGTAACCATCCATGAAAGAGATAGATTCATATCTGGTAGTTACATTGATAAAAAAATTTTGTGATCAAGACTAGGAAATCATCTTTCAGGAAATACCGATTAGGATCCCAAAAATCAATACAGGCTCTGATATTCCCATTATTCATTTTTATGGGGACAATATTTTCCATCTAGACAGAATATTGGACCTCCCAAATTATGTAAGCTCTGATGAACTTCTTGACTTCATCATTTATTTTGGCAGTATGGGTTGGGTGTGTCCTTTTGGAAGCTTTCTTGTGACCAAAATGGTCTTCTAGAAGACCTAAGTGGTGAGTGGACACCTTAGGATCAAGGCCTGAAATTTCTATATAATTCATGGTGAAAACATCTCGATTCTTATTTAAGAAAAAGGTATATACCCCTTTCTCTTCAGAAGGCATGTACAAATTAATCAGAGTGGGTTGTAGGTCTTCTTCCATACCCAAGTTTATTTCCTTGAGTTCATCAATGGTGGTAGATACGCCTTCCTCGAATGTTGGAGGGGGCATACCTTAGGTCCTCTTTTTCTTCCTCTTTTGCATTCTCATCATCTTCATCTCCATCTTCTGGCGGGGAAACAATTCTTGAGATGATCATTCCATGGTTGAGTGAAGAGTCATAATTTTGGTGTCTGGGAGGTGAAGTTGACTCTTCTATCTCAGTCATCGGCGGAGGCTTCTCTAAAGAAGATGTAGTGAGGGGTAAAAGATTTTTCTAATTTTATTTGAGTGGCAAGATACTTCCTCTTGAATTAGTGAGAGAGGTAGGGATTTCATGGGATTTTAATTATTGTTAGGGGGAATTTATTTCCAAACCTTCCCTATTATCTTGAGATTCAATGACATTTTCAACATTATTAGGTTTAGTGGCCTTGATTGAAATCATGAGGACCACTGAATAAGTGTCCAAATTTGGGCATGTTCACTCAATCTGATTGACGGACATTACGTATTCTTCTCTGAGATGCTTGAGGGGATCAACGCGAACCATTTACAATCATTTTGGGGCAACAAATGAATAAATTTTTTCATCTGAGGATTGTTTTCCCTTCGGTTTGTAGAACCCTACATCAATATAGTGTGACTCGCAGGACTTGAATGGGGCCTTATCATCATATAATGTCCCACTCTATCAATTAATTATATATTTGAGGCATTGATAGTAAGAGGATGGTATTACTACATGTTTATGCTGCCAAGGCCTTCCTCGCAGGGCGTTGAAGGCCGTATTATTTTGAACCAACAAAATTTCTAGGTGAGCTATGAGGTAACTGAATTAGGTTTTGAGCTTAATTTGGCCTACTGACTTCTGATCACTTTTTTCATAGCCCAATAGAGTCATAGTACAGGGTGTTAGATCATCCTCATTGAAACCAAACCGATGAAGTGTTTACTGTGGGAGGAGATTGAATCCAGAGCCATTATCAATGAAGTCTTTTTTGGATATTGACACCATTTATGCTGCCAAACACATACAAGGGTTAATGTGTCCTTGATGTTGAAATCTTCATCTTGTTCCATGAAGGAGATTACTGCATGGAATTCCATAGTATTGGTCTCTGTTTGGTAGACTTCAGCAGCGGTCACCTCGACATTAAACTCCTGGGGAATCAAAAAGCTTCAATGAGTACTTCCCTGAGATCTGCTGATAGATTCAGTGCATCCATGATTGACAGCTTGGGTGGTACCAAAGATAACTACTTCAGAATATCATATTTATACTCTAAAGGTTGGTGTTTTTCATCCCAAGGATTATATTTCACAGGTGCTTTAGGGTATTGATCATTTTATGATGACATGTATACCCTTGGGATCGAAGCCGAAGGATCTTCTATCTCTTATGGATTGGGATGGGAAGGTCTACTCACCTGCTGAGGGCAATTAGTCATATGTTATTACTTTGATAGAAATGCTAGAAGAATTAGATTGGGATGGATTCCTATGGGGGTAGGATAATTTTCCAATCCCTTTTGGAATCACTAAAGGGTCCTTTCGTGGATTTCTATAACACTGGATATTTGATTGGGGGTATGAACATAAGCTTGATTTCAACCATGGCTACGTCCCCCTTAATATTCCTGGATTCTACAGCTTGTTCATATGGCCCTCCAATTGGTTATGGGTAATTCTAGTTAATAACCATATTCATCATTGGATAAGGGATCCATTAAGTGGATGACATTGACAGAGCAGAAAATCAGCTCCTCTTTTGATGATGACTTTGCTTTATCATCTACCTTTGGTGGTGCCATTTGGCAGGGCGGTTCCCATTGTTATATTTGGTGGGGTGGTTCCCCTATCATTAGATCTTTTGGCATAAAATCTGAGAGAGTCAAATCCAATTTTAGATTTTTTGCAATTTCATCTTCTCGCACTTGCTTTCTTCCCTTTTGTTTGGACTAATTTTTGGATGGTTGACCTTTGGAGGATTGTGGGGCCGGGAATGTTGGCTATGTTGCATCAGAAGTTACTAGAGGCATAGTGGGTTTATATAGATATTCATGGAGTATTAAATGGGTTTGATTGATTTTATTCTGATTCATACAACTATAAAACTTCTTATCCTTTTTGTTAACAAATTTTTTCCACTCCCCTTATTCATCTGACTCAGCAGTGGAAACATATTCCACTTGTACTGGTGGAGGTCCTAGCTTGAAATTTCTGGAATCAATCATTTTTTGTAGGAGGTCATTGAATAATAAACACTCCTAGATGTTATGTCCCAATATTCAGTATAAGGGACAATAGTATGGGCAGTCATCGAGACCTACTTCATCATCCCTCTCCAGCTCTGGTATTTGGAGTAAGTTGCAATTCGTGGTGGCTATAAAGTAGCCATGGACATGGTCATCTCAGAATGAGTAAAACTTGTTCCTTCATTCCTAGAATTGATTCTTCTTGGACCCCCTTCTCTCATCCTACTGAGGTGGGGGAGGTTACTGACATGCAGGGGGCTCTACATGGTTTGGTGTGGTCCTTGGAGCTGGGGCTAGTGCAAGGGTGGCTTAAGTATTACATATACCTCTTCATCTATTCCAACTCTTTTTATTGGGATTGATGGGGCTGATCAGGACTTGATATTAGTCCATTTCAAGGAATATTCTATCCTTTGAACAATGATGGAGAAGACTCGGAACCCACTTGTATACTTTATCGAGATGAGTGGTGTTTACAGATTGTTACAGAGATTATCGATACACATGGCCAACATCTCATCTAGAGGGAGCGACTAATTCAAAGAGTAAGTCAAACCCTTATATCTGGAAATGAAGTCTGAAACTCTCTCATTATCTCACTGTTTTCAGTTTATAAGGCCACTGACCATTGTTTTTTGCAACTTCGAGTTGAACTGAAATATGAACTGACATCAGATATCCTCCCATCCTATTATCGAATTAGCTAGAAAACTGGTGTACCATTCAAAGGATGAACTTTGTAGGGTTCTCACAAAGAATATGATCTTCAAAAATTATTTTTACTCTGGGGTTCCCATCATGGGATCAAAATAAGATGACTAGTACATCAGATGCTACTCTAGGTCACTTGATCCATTAAACACTGGGAACATGGGGTTCCCAAAGTTTTGTGGTGGCAAGACGTTTCTCACCCAGTCAGGGTAGGGATTTTGTTCTAGTTGTATCAAAGAATGTCATCCTTCCATGGGTTCCAATCGATCTGTTAATGAATCTATGGTATTCGTGATCCCTTGATGCATATCACGTTTAAATTGAGAATGAAAAGGTGCAATAGGGGGAAAGATTGGATGTTTCAGTTCTGCTATAACATGAGGTGGATACCCATTCGGGGGCATCCTTTGTGGATTTTATTGGATTTGTTCTGATTGCTTCCCTAAGGAAGAAAAATATTGATATCCTACTAGGATTTGGTTCCGGTATACTTATGGTCCCGGCGATGCCTTGAATGATCTTTATGACCTTGATTCATCTGTCAGGATGATCCCTAGTGGCAGAGGCACCTCTTTTGGAAGTGTATCCTGAAATTATACCTGAGGAACATATCGGGTAGGACGACTTGCTTGAATCATCTCAACGTTGATTCTTCTTATCTATTTCACTTCTTCCTCTTGTCAAGAAAATATCTCCTCAAGCATTAGGGACACATTTTGATTTAGAGGAGGAGGTGGTTCATGGAACTTACTCTTATTATTCTCTTTATTGGGGATTCAAAAAGGGGAAAAATGAAGGATTAGATGAGGGGGAACCCAAATTTAGGGAATCTCTTTGGTTCTGGGTGTGCACACCTGCTGGCTCAGTGTGGACCACCTCTGGGAGGGAACAATATTCCCATGCATACTCTTCATTTATATTATCTTTAGTAAGGTCAATGGTATTGACATCGATGACATGTACTGATGCATACTTCATTGGGGGTGGTGTACCGGGTGCTGAATGGTAGGAGTGCTTATGGAATCCTTTTCTTAATTCCCTCCTTCCATTATACGGTACCATTTGGGTTTCTTGGTGAAGAGTGACTCAAAGGGAGCCTTGATATAACCTTGTAATATGCCTTCATCTTGGGGGACATGAATCATGAGATGGGGTAGAATAAGAGACCTCTCTATTTATCTTTCTCCACAGACGGTAGAAGAGATACTTCCACTGGGCGGAAATTCATGGTAAAAATAACCCCAGCCCTACAGGATGGGGTTGGTCCCATTTTTTCATCATCGAACTGTGGCCTGGATTTTTCAGTCTTATGAGGGTATTTTTTGTTAAAAATTCCCCCAGGCCTACAAGTTGGGGATGCTCCTATACTACATTGGTTTCTGCTACTATTTCACCTTCCTTGATCTCACACATTCCAACGTGAGAGTGTCCTCAATATTGTGTCAGATATGCATGTGAATTTATTTCTTTTGAGGACATGATTGATGCTTTTTGGTTAGTTTACCTTAAGCAATAATACTATTGAATGTTCTTAGTGGCATGGTTCATGAGCTTTTATATTGTTTTCTCTCATCAGGCCTGACACTTTTGAGACTTACTCAAGGCCTGTTCTTGTTGAGAATTCCACCTTTCCTAAGTAGGGATATCACCTAAATGCTGTATGGGGACAATAACATTGTAGGATGTCATTTCTAGTGGGTTCTTCTAGATGGGACATGGGGTGAAGTGTAGAGATCCATGTTCTCCCCACCCTCATATGTGAACACCAGATGATGCATCATTAATGAGGCAACATAATTTGTGAAGCATATGGAGGAAAATCAACTCAAGGTTCTTATTTTTCCTTTTTGATCAAAGATGTCATGCATATAGAAGGTATTCTAGCTCTCTTTGCTGATGAATCTCCCCCAATATATTTACATGGTCTGTGTACCCTTTGTAGGGATTTTTTTCCTTTATCTAGCAGAGAGTTGTCTAGATATTGAGGCAAATGTTGTGCATACATTCTTCCAAAAACTCTTTTGTAATGTTGAGTTGAGAAGTAGATGTGGTCCGTAACATAACTAGTATGTCGTCCCTAGCTAGTTTTATTCTCACGAAAAACATATTATTTATTTCTTTTTCCAGGGCTTCCTCTAATTATTATTCCCAACTTAGATTATCTATAATGATCTCATCCTGAGTAGCAAGGCTAGTAGAGATTTCATTGATGCATGAATGGTATGGGGGATGCTCATAGGATGAGCGTGGACTCGGGCCATATACTATATTATAAAGGATGTCAATCTTCATTGAAATAGTTTCTAGCATATACGACCCTGTCCTTCTAAGCACCTAATAATATGAGGGATTTCTCGTATTTGGATTGACAGGGGGAAGACCTTCCTACTGGTGTGAATTTTGATCACGGGGAGGGCCTTCTCAATCAGTTCCATGATGGCGAGGACTACCATCATGACTTAGTGTTCGACCACAAAGAGAGTATATACTACATATGCCTTGGGGAGGACCTTCAGTAAGGTACACAATAAGGGGAGGGCCTTATTTCTATTCGATTCCTTTGAGGGGAGGGCCTTCACAATGACTGATATTATGGAAATGACTACCATCATAGATCTAGCTGTAGAGAGAATATCTATATTGTAAATTCTAGAGAGGACCTTCAAGATATACTGCAATGAGGGATGACCTTCTCATTGCTTGGTGTCACTGTAGAGAGGACCTTTACAGTGAATGCCATCATGGTGAGGATTTCCATGATAGATTGACATCCAACTATAGGGAGAAACATAACTACAACGTATACCCTATGGAGGACTATAAGGTTAGACTCTAGAAAGGGGAGGGTCTTCTTTCTATATGATCTTATGGTCAATGTTAGAGCTACCCTGACACTCACTAGGAGAGTGGTTCTTATGATTGATCATTTCTATCCTATAGAGTAATCCCCCGTGGGTGCTCTGGGGACGACCTTTAGAGCTGCTGGTAACAACATTGCAGGGAGGACCTTCGAAACTACTACCAACGCTTCCATAATTTGGTAATGGATCGGCTGGATCTTGATCATCTACTCATATATGTTCTATGGAATCATGAACTCTATCTTCCAGTATAGTAGAATCATGAACGTGCTATTTATTTTCTAGATGAATTTGGTTCCTTTCATTTTTAGGAACTCTCTTGTAGGAAATTGGGGCCGCCTTCTATTGGTAACAACCTTCGTATATGGGTCCCTATTTAGTTGGTTCCCATAATTTCACCAGGATACAATGGTGAAAATCTTGAGTTTTAGCAGGGATATATGCCTACCCTGGAGAAATACCCATGTTGGACTGGTGTCCCCCAGTTGGAATGGGTGTTTGTTCCTGATTCGGATGTCCTTGTATCACAGAATATAGCCATTGAACCTCTTGGACTAGATAAGGGATGAAAATCTACTTCAAAGTAGCCATCTTATTTTGCGGATGAATTACCTCACCTGAGGATATAGGATCGTGGGACCGACTCCTCTCTTTTTCCACCAACATGATGATGTCTTGATATGTTTTGAGGATATGGTCTGGAATTGAAGTTTTATCCCCCATAATTGCCAAGATGGGTAGAGATACATCTTTGGATGGAATAGGTATAAATGCCCATTTTGATATCGGAGAAAGAGTTTGTGCCTGCTCCGATCCTCTATATATTACCAGTGGGTACTGGAAGTTCTCCATTACTAAGGCCGAGGAACGAGTCTACCTCTTACTCTTAGTCAGGATATGATGACTACTTTCTCTGATTTCCACCATATTTGATTGGTGAGATTTATATTTACAAGCAAGAATTTTCATCTACCCATTTTTTGTTGTATTTTTTCTTACGGGATTGGTTTTCGTACACAAGAATTTGACTCTTCTTGTATTTTATTACCATTGTATTTGACTGGTGGGATTCATTGTGGTAGGAATTTTTTTTCATATTCCTATTAATTGCCACTGTATTTGATTGGGGGGCTTCATATGCACTGGCAGTATTGAATGACTGCCCATAGTTTTTAACCTTATTTTTATGGAGGACTTATTGTGTGTCAGTAAAGATTTGAGTATGTTTGTAGTTGGTTGACACCCTATTTTAATAGTGGGATTCTTACACATTGGAGGGGATTTTCATTCACCTATAATTTTCCACTCTTTCTGTACATTGAGACCATCGATCATTGGCGGGGATTTTGTGACAACTTGTACTATGCCACCATATATCCATAGTGGGATTCATAATAGGGAGTAGAGATATGCATTATATCATAGGTTACCACAGTATTTCCATGGTGGGATTCTAAAGAGGAGGCAAAGTTGTATGTCCGCCCGTGGTATTCCTTCATGTTTGTATGTCATATATCCTCCTCAGGAACAAGAGAAATGAACTGCTTCTGATTATGTGTTCGCCACCCTCAGTGAGTATCCTGAGGAGATCATCTACATTGGACTTCAGTAGGTGACCCCAACATGATATCCTCTTCAGATCAAGGATATTGGGTTGTACGCCATGGGTGCCGACATCCTCTAGTAGGATCCCTCAAGAGGAGTTTCTATGTAGTTGGGATAAATTCATTTGTATCGACTTCATAGGCCTCACTACGATAAGGGAGGTACTCATTGTTGTGTTTTGGGGACAGGATCCTGAAACGATTTGAGATGTCTAGTGGGGTCGTACTATGCTATATTCACAGATACGACTGAAGAGGTGGCTGGAGAGATTTCACCGATTGGAGGGCCTTCTTTGCGACCTCCACCATGGGGAGAGTACCATTTTGGTTTCACTCTTTGATCAGTGTGTTTGAAACCCACCATTGAAGACACTGGGTAGACGATAAAGTCATGTTCTTCGTCAGGGACTTAAATGGTGCTTTGATCATCATGTTTTCTCATGACAACTTTGAGGATGCCATTGGATTTAAGGTTTCTCTGGAGACCTGTAATACATGTAACAAGAATAGAAAATAAAACCCCATCAAGGTTGCATCTCATAATCACATGCATGATTGGTAATCTTGCTTGACCTTATTCCTCTAGAATGCGAAAGGGGCTTGAGGTGGGGTGACCCACCACCTTGGTTAAGGATTCACGTCGTGTCCACCATTTTTGTTTCAACCCGATTAACATCCTACCAGGGCAATCAGAATGGCATGACAGATAGTAACCAATTGTCCTTTATTATAGAGGGTTTCATATTGGTTTAAGCATTCTTTTTTGACCCAATTCACATAGTGACCCTTTTTAGTGGGTGATATAGTCTCACAGGGACCAAGTAGTATATCCTTCTTATTTCATAAAGGATGTGACACAGTTGAGTGGTCCCAAGTTGTGATTGTAGGAGGTTCAGTGTTTGTAAAATCAACCCATATAAGGTAGGATGCCCTTGGATGGTCTCCAATAGGTCTATTCATGGAGCCAGAAACACCCAATAACCCTTTTATCCATGTTTCATAGACCTGATTTCCAAAGGTAGGTGCTTATTGGATGATTTATCCAACAACACAAAAGGACTCCATTGGTCAGGAGGTTGGGAGGTTGGACTCATCAAACCCTTTTGGGGGAAATTATTGCCTATTATAGGACTATTTTATAGATTTTATCAATTTTAAAATATGTTCTTTAATCCTTGGTTCATTCTTAATAATGTTTCTGCGGTATATCCCTGGAGGATCATGATCAACCAAAGTATACATGGGTTTGGAATCATCTGTATATATCCTAGGTTCTCCACTAATGAAGACATTGATATGTATTCTAGGTTCTTCATCTATGTTACCCTTTTATGGACATATTAGGTATTTTTTGGTCTTTCATTGAGACAACTATGATTTAGGCCATATGACGAGGTACTCCAGAGTTTATTGTCATCCAGGGGGGAACATAGATTGATGTTAAGATCGAACCCATAATATAGGCTTTCTATGTATACTCATGATAGGAATTAGATTACATGTAGTTCGATGTCAATTTATAGGACACATAACCTTTTAAGGTCACGTGATGAGGACCCATACATGTAGTTTAATGTCATGCGCCGAGGAAGTCTGGAAGGAAGATTCCTAGTAAAGATTTTGTGTGAGACTTATGCTGAAGCGGCCCAAGATACCCAAAAGAGATTTGGTCTCTTGGTTATATATGAACCTACTAGGGATATGGATCTAAGAATATTAGGGTGGTTTGGGTGTTAGATTCATACCTTCCGGAGGATTCTTATGTATTCCAATTGGGTTGGAATCAAATTCCTCATAGTTTAGTTTGAGTTGGGACTTATACCTTCTAGGAGACCTTTTGTGGGGACATGATTAGGGCTTATGAATGAGAGCTTCCCATTTTATAGAAATAAGTCAGGGATTACTCCTGAAGAGGATACCTTAATTATTTTAGGGGAATTTTATTGGGACTGACTTGTAAGAAGAATGTCCCTTGGGATCAGGCCTTAGGCAGGAATCCTAAGTATCCTGGTTCGAGCAGGAACTAGAGTTCTCATAGTTCATTAAATTTGGGGCTTATACCTAGGAGGAGTCCCATGTTTCTGGAACCATGAGGAGAATCTCAACTCATGATTATTTGGAGGTTTGGTTTGGGCTTACACCTTGGAGGATTGAAATTATTTGGGGGTTATGCGGATTTCATGACCACTACCAACCTCTAAACACATGTGGGTCATGATTAGTGTGAGAAACAAGAGGAGGAATAGATATAGAGATCACACGTCCCACATCATCTGCTGAAAGATGGTAATGGGAACCCAAAGGGAGAGAGAGAGGGGCTTTGAATGTTCCAATTTACACTCTAATGTTGATATCTAGGATAATCACGTTTTGAAATATATTCAGACATGTATCGAGATCATCCTAAGAGTATCAAGAGTTCTACCTCCCATGGAATGGTTAGGGGTTTACCTCAGGGAGAGTACCCTGAAATGAGTTCTAGGAAATGGGAGAATCATCGATCCTTATCAAAGGGAAAAGAAGGAATGATTCCTTTGACTTTTCACCCTACCTCATTGAATGGAAAATCCACTGATTACACTAGATCACTAGAATGGGGAGGTTCACATGAGTATTCTAAGGATGGGCCTTGGGTTACCATGGGAATGAAAACTTAAAGACATTTTGGGGGTCCACACCCTTGCGAGGATTACCCATGTGACTCTGCTTAAAATGGTAATGTAAACTCAGAAGGACACAATCATGAACGTGATAGTTTTATCATACTGGTCCAGTGGATTTAGAAGAGGCTTTGGCCTGATTTCAATTGACTTGTTAGCTGAGAGGGATTTAAAGGATGGGATGGAAATAGAAGGGAATGATTGGGACCAGAATGTGGAAAAACTGAAGGTACCCTATTCCACGTACCATTCATTCATGTGGGATGGGGTACCATCTACATAGCATATTGCTATACTGGTGGAGGGTCCCTTCACATACCATGGTGGTACATGAATCCGGATGTGTTCAACATACCGTAGTAGTACGCATCCTCAAGTTCTGTCCACATATGGTGGTTCTATGTGGTGCTAGATTCCATTCACATAAAGAAGCACTATGCGGTGTAGGGTTTCGTTCGTATAGTGATGTTCTATTAGGTAAGCCAAATTAAAGGGGAAGTGATCCTATGGTACACTATAAGTTCATCCGCAAAGAGAATATGGTTTGTAGTTCACCATTTTGGTTCAATTTCAGTTCATTATTATCATTATATTTCCTTCCCTTTATGGTATGCAATGGGTTTATACTTTCTAGAAACCATTCACAGTCCTGTACTTCATTGATCATTTATCTTAGAAGTCTTCTATCTGTAAACTCCAAACTCCCAAAAACAATTCTGATCTCCCCCTATACTCCCTTTGTGATCCTTTTATAGTGTGCCAAGGAGGATGTATCTATGGGTCACATGAAACCTTTTGTGGAAACCCATGAAGAAATCATCCAGCTTGTGGATGACTTGGTCAACTGAGGTTTGTGGGGATGAGGCTCGTGATGGGTACAGTTTGTAGTGGTGGTGGTTTGCAGTAGTGCTAATCATCACCTCAATCCCGCAAATAGATTGTCTTGTTTGTAGGATGCATTCAGCTTCTCCTCGCCTACAAATAATTTTGGTTTGTGGGGGCGGTTCATGGGGGTGTACCTCTCCATCTCATTTTCAGTAACAACGCGGTTCACGGTTGAGTTGGCACTGAAATCCCCATCCACGAACTGATTGGTTTGTTGGAAAATTCCCCATAGGTCAGTGCCTCATGGGTTCTATGAACTGTTGGTTCGTAGGGAATGTATTCAGTAAACCATTCCCAGAATGCAGTACATAGACCACTTTGAGTCTTTTACCAAATTTGGATTCTTTAACAATTTTCTATAAATCCTTCATCCAATTTGTTTTCTTTCCATTAAAAAAATTATGGGAGTATTTTATTTCCCTTTGAAAATTTTTTAGGACCCTATAATTATAAATATCAATGATAGGTGGTGATGGGAAATGAAACACATCTTTTCCTAGAGGTGGCAGTTCACATGTATGAACAAACAATATTTTCATTCCCCATTGGATGGAAATGGAGATAAAAATGGGTTGTACCATATTAATAATAAATTTTAAGTATATTTTAGATATTTATGTTATTATATCACAATGGTTTAATAATATTTTAAGGAGGTATAAGAATAAATAAAATGAAAATGCTTAGTAAGAGTTATATATATTCTTTGGAAAACTACCATTGGCTTACAACTTAAGCCATATTGGTTGGTATTTTTATGATATTGGATTGTAAAGTTAGTAGGGAGGATGTTTGGTAAGTTATTTTATTGGTATTGTTTGATATATAGTGATAAACATGTGTTAGGAAGACAATATTGGTGGCGACTATTTATAATTGAGTGAAGGACACACTTGGAATATCTTAATAGAATTAAATATAATAAATTAATATCTCTAAAAAATGATTAAAAAGGATATATATTCTAATAAAAGAGGCTAAATTATAACTATCATCATCCAATAAAATTTAGATTGGTTTTCATATCATTTTAAACCTTATCTTTTGGTTTAACCCATTCATTTACCCTTTTTTACATTAACTATTGTAACGTGTTTTTTAACTTTTCAGGATCAAAAATTAACTTATAATATGAAAAGTGTCTAAAAAATAATCAATAGATGAAATTTTAGACCATTTAAAATTAAAATTATTTTATTGAACGCTTTTTTTATTTTTAATTCATTTAATAACATATTATTTAACATAAAATATAATTAAGTCATTTTTGGGAATATTTATTTAATTTTAATTCAAATACCTAAAAATTAAAATGGAATTAGAATATAATTTTTTTAACCATTTATACTTTATAATCACCTATTAAATTATTTTAATTCCAGAATCCATCCAATCCATTTTAATTTTAATTTTTTTTAAATCATTTACCTTGATTTTTCTAATGCTTTCATAAGCACTGTATCAACGCTCCATAAGTGTTTAATGTAATTTTATCATCACTAAAAATTAAAAAATAAGTTACTATCATAAAAAATATTTATTTATGTTTAATGTAACATTTTAAATTCATTCATGGATACTTTTTATCCCTATGAAAACATATAAGTGAAATTAACATTAAGAGAGTGACATATTTTATTTATTCTTTACTTAAAGTAATATAAATGTAATTATAAAAGGAAAATGGAAAATAATTCCCTAATACATCTAAAGGGAATAATGTTATTTAGGGTATAGTCGATCTCCTTAAAAATTTAACACATTTCATTTCTAGTATAAATGATTTCTCTCTTGATCAATTTACTTATATTTATATTAATTTACTAGTTTGATTTCATAGAGTACCACTCATAACTATATCTTATTGTGATTCAAGGCTTACTATGATGATCTAGAGAAGTCTTTAGTAAGATCTAGATATAGTGTTGAGTTTCAAGTATTACATTTAAACCTTATACATATGGCCAATATAAGAGGACTATTCAAACTCTAGAAGACATGTTGAGATACTTCTATGTGGATTTCAATGATTTTTGGGATCAACACCTTCCTTTAGTGAAATTTTATTACAATAACAGTTTTTCACTTGATAATTTAGATGGATACTTATGAAGCCCTAAATAATAGGAAGTTCATAACTCTAATTTGTTTTGATGAAGTTGGAGAAATAAATATATTGAGACATGATTTAGTTGAAAAAATTGTAGAGAAGGTTATATCCATTCAACAATACATCAGAATAGATAAGAGTCGCAAGAAAAGTCATGTTGAAAATAATTGGTGAGGTATAATGTTATAAGTTGGTGGAAAGGTATTACTATGAATATATCCTTGGCAGATGGTAATGATATTTTCAAAGAAGATCATGATCATCCCTATATATATCTATCCCTCGATATTCTTGATTTTATTATAGTGGTTTCTTATCTCTTGGTGTTTCAAACAAACCTCTAGTGTTCCATGTACCTCTCTTGAGGAAGTGCATACTAGAGCCTTAACATGTATCGAATGCAGAGTTTCATACCACTAGAGAATGATCTATCTTATGAGAAAAATGAATTGGATATTATGAATCGAATAGAGAAAGTTCTATTGAGTAAGACCACTCACTTGATCAATGATTTTTAGTGAAATTATAAATTTTAGGAAGTTACATAGGAACCCAATGATGTGATAAGGCAAAAGTATCTTGTGTTATTCATATGGTGTGAAAGAATTTTGTGGAAAAAATTATTATAAGTGTGTAGTATGTTACACCCTGATATTTTATGATATATTTATCTTCAAATACATTTTATTTCATTGATATCTTTCTTTACACGTATCACTATGTTTAAATAAAAAACATTATATTATTGAATTATTATTATTTAATGAAACAATTATCATGCATCCATTGGATTTTTTATGTATGAATTGGACTAACTAAATTATTAAAAATTATTTTTTATACATTTATAAAACAAATTCATATGTTATTAATTGATAAAAACAGTTGAATGAAAATTGAGTTGTTTTTCTAAAAAACCATTTTTTGTGCACAATTGACATTTTTATCTTAATAAATTAAATTAATCACTATTTATAATTAATATTAATTAAATTTATAGATTATATATTCAATAATTTTATTAAAATTAATATAATTATTTTTAATAGGAATGTTACAAAAATAAATAAAGATTTACACTTAAAAACACATTTTTCTAAAAATAGTTTTCATTGTGTTTTGCAAAGTTTTTAAAAAATGGATTTCTTCCTCTTATAGAATTATAATTTTGGAAAATGGATTCCATATTTGGAATCCATATTTTTAAATTTTTTAAATATTCCAATTATATTTTTTGTCATAATGAATTGTAACCATGGTAAATAATTTTCTTATTATTAAGGGTAAAACGAGTAAAACAGGGTTAAAACTTTGAGATAAGGCTTATAAATATCTCTAATAATTTAATTTATCCTATTAGACATGTTTTTTTGACCAAATACAACCTATATATGAAAATATAGCAATTTAATTCCACTTTTCTTTGATTATAACATTTATATTATTTTAATAAAAGCATAGATACAAAATCTCAATCTATGGGTTTAAATATATATAATATGATTTAATAGGGGTAAAAAATAATTTATGGATGGGTATAAAAGGTTTTTTTAACATAAATCATCTATTATTTATGGTAATTTATATTTAATTTTTTTAGGTATAACTAAAATAAATTTTTACGCAATGTCGGTACAGAGCTTTGTAAAGTAGTATAAAAATCAAGGTAAATGATTTTAAAAACAATAAACATAATATGTTTTTGATGAAGTGTGGTATTAAAAGAATTTAATGGTTAATTATAAAATATCAATTATGTCAAATATTATCATATTAAAATTATATTAATTTCTTTATGTCTTTAAATTTAAATTAAATGAATAGTCATAAAAATGACACAAATGAAATTTTAATTCAAATGATATTATATAAAATTATTAGAAAGTTAAAATATATTTTAGGTGGAAAATTTTAATTGGAAATTATAAAAAAATTTATAAATGGACTATTTGTGAGACAATTTTTACCTTAAAACTAAATTTATGACCTTTAAAAGCTACAATAAGTGTTACCACTGTTTAGGTTTAAAAAGGTTAATGATAGGGTTATACCAAAAGATAATGTTTAAAATGAAACATAAAAATGTATAAATTTTCTTGTTTAAAGTTATTACACCATTATCAAGTCCTAAATTCATAATTATGTCCACTTATTTCCACTTATCATGATTATGATATATATTATACTAATGTTTTTTACATAATTCCAAGTTTTTCCTTTCATTCACTTATAAAAGGGCACCTCCTTTTATCCCTTATTAAAAAATTTTGAGTTCATAGATCAGAAAATACCTAACCTAATACCATAATATATTATTTTAACATTCCCTATAGCTACTGGACTTTCCAAAATACCATTCTTTCAAGGCTTAAGGTGTAATCCAAAGGCTGTTTCTCAATGAAGAGCTGTAACTTTTAACCGAGTACTTTCAATTTTATTTCTTTTTCTACCTCTAAATATATGGTATCCATTAAAAAAATGAATTTATTATATTAAATATAATTAATTTTTATTGTGATGATGGATTACCCATTATAAACCTTCTTTATATCCTATGAAAAATGAAAACATTGCTCATGTGTACATGTGGACAACCACCTCCACGAAACAATGCGTTTCATTTTTCATCACCGCTTTACATTGATGGTTATAATTATGTATTTAATAAATATATATTATAATTATGATATTATTATATTTATTTAAAGGTGAATTATTATTTTTTATTTTGTTCTATCTATCAGAAGGTGGAAGCATCACTCATGCATACATATGGACTATAGTCTCTACAAAATGATGTAAATAATTTTTCATAACCACTTTATATAAAGAGTTAAAAAAGTATATATGATGATTAAATATGATATTAATTAAATTATTAACATTATAAAGATGATTAAACCCTAATAAAAGTATAATCACTGGGATTTCTGAACAGAAACATGCATGAAAAATGAAGCATTTATCACCCGTAACCATAATTTTAGTAAAGAATTATTGATAATTTTGAGATAAGATATTATAAGTAAATAATTTATGGTATGATATGAATTATTATGCTTATATAATATATTTATATAAAATAAATATTTATTTTATATGAGGTTTTAATGTGTATAAAGAAATATGACACTTATGTTAATGGTTTATGATACAATCTCATTTATGTTCATGATTGCCTATACTAAATTTACATTGAGGGAAATTTTATTGATAATATCCTTTAAAAAACATATATTTTATTATAATAATTTTATTTATATATTTTTCAAGTATCAATACCATTTCTTTCTTTTTTGGTACTTAAAATGACCAAGAAAATGTTTTTAAAGAAAAGTTGAAATTATTTCCTCCTTTGTAAGTGAAAATTTTATTCAATATATACGAGCTTAAAAATTATTTTATAAAATTTATTATCTATACATGAAATAGTTTAAAATTTTAATTTTATTACCTTTTAATTTATTTATAGTTGTTTAAAATGAGTCTTTCTAAAAGTTTTTTGAACAAGTCATTATTGACTATTTACAAAAGTGTGAAAAAATGTTTTCTTTTAACATATATGTTATTGACATATTTTACCATAGTCATGACCATTAATTTATCTAAATATTAAATTAAAAGTTTCCATGGTTATTTTCAATGAAAAATATTTTATATATATGCTGGTAATTTTATGTTAAAGTGTTATAAAAATAAAATTATATTTTCTCATGATTTTAAAGAAATGTTAGAATGATATTTTAAATGAATTTTTCATATATGTTGTAATTAATTAACCCCAGTAGCCTAGAGTGAGTGACTTACTTTATTATATTGGGATGATTATATGGAATCAAATCCTAAAGGACAAACCAGGTTAGAAGTTTTTTAAAACCAGATTACATACATTATACCCATATTACATTGGGAAATAAAAAATAATAACATGATATATAATAAAATGAAAAAAACACATCCTTGAAACTTAATCAATGGATTCCTCTTCATAACCAAGGGAAAGTGAACATAATAAGGGTGAGCTAAAATGACTAATAAGGGTAAGTACAATAGAATAAATAATGAATAAATAAGAATAAATCAACATAGAAAGGTAAATAACTAAGACCACATGCCATTTAAATAAATGGATAAGGCATAATCAATATGGCAATGTAGATTATTGAAAAACATGAAATTTAATCAATAAAATGAGAATGAAATGCATGCATATATTTTTTCATATGAAAATATCATGGATAATAAAAATAATAACTAAAATATCTATGAAGAAAATGCTTAATTATTTGAAATCATGTTTGAGACACATGAAAACCTATACCATCAAGATTTTTCTCAAGATGGTTTCAAACTACAAGTTTAAACACATTTAATTCGGCCAACTGATTCATATCATGATCTCCTATCATTTTATAAAGGAGATATATAATGTCTAGGACCCACCCATCATCTCTAGTATAAATCATTTCTTGTATCGAGTTATTGATTAAAAAAAATATTCATGCTCAAATATCTATGTTGAATAAAGAATATGGATTTATAAATATTTACTATATAATCAAATAATTTTCAAAGTAAACACTCTATGTAAAAATGGTAAATGATTTAGGAAATAATAATTTAAATCACCCATAAATGTGTATATTTAAAGAAATATCTAATGAAAATGATTATAATAAATTTATTTTTTCAAGACAATGTTAAAAATCACAAAAAAATGTAAGATTGAAAATGTATAGACCCGTGTTATTCTAGACTCCAATTTTGAGAATAAATTTGATTTTTTCTATCAAATGATTATAAGGGGTAAATTTTTTATTTTCACCTAGAATATGAACTCAAATAATTTTTATGACAACTCCATTGGTTCTGGAATAAGATTTTTACCCTAGGATAAGAGTTTGGTGGAAATCTAATTCGTTCGAATTTCAGTAAAATAATTAATATGTAATATTTAATAAATTAAATATTAAATTATTTGTGTAGGTTAATTTTGTGATATCTTTTGAATAGAGTGTTTAATTGAGAATCTATTTCCTCCATTGAGTATAGAATGGGTGTTTTTTTCCTCAGGACATAAACTCATTTAGGGTGTCGAGGCCACCCGAGTCCCCTTTTCATTTATTTTATTTTTCATATTTTTCTTTTCTTTATTTTCTATCCTCCTTCTAGATTCACACAGATGCCCATCTGTGGGTTCCTCTTTCATGTGACAGAGAGAAAAGAAGGATACAGAGAAATATAAAGAGAGAAGGAGAAACAAAGGTACCACCGTGGATCTCAGGACACACCAGATCATCGTGCGACAACTGTGGACCGCGAAAATGGGTGAAGCTTCGATGAATTCCATCCAAAGGTATTCTATTTTTATATTTTTACCTAAATCCCCATATTTTAATCGTTTTAAAGTTTTAAACCCCTAATATTATTGATTATGTCCCCTGTGTCCTGATCAATTACTTTTGGGGTGAAAATGAGGGTTTTGGGGTGATTCGATGGTTTTCTATTCAGGAAAACCCGTCTACACAGAACATGGTTTAGGGAACACACACCGTGTGTTCTTATTATTTGTGGAAGATGAAGCTTTCAATGTACACTCCTTGTAATAGGGTGTAGACTCCGCATACGGGTACTCATATAGGTAATCGAGTACCTAGCTTGGCTGCACATGTTTGGGTACATGGTAGTGTAGAGTACACGGTCAGACCCCGTGTGGGTTGTATACCATGTAGAAGTACATGATCAAGAAAAAATACATGACCATCCCATTTTATGGACATGAGAAGGTACCCCATGTTGGGTACACTTCGTTTACCCATCTTACATGCCATGTACATGGATGTTTACACGCTATGTCCGGCAGGAGTACATACCTAGGCGGGGCTTCATGAGTACACATTGTGTACACATGGAGATATGTCATGTATTACCTCCTTGTAAACCCTTTTGGTTTTTTGCATATTTTTTACCAGGAATTAGAATTGGACCCAAGATATTTCAATTTTGAGTAAATATTTTCAAATATCGTAATTGTAAGACCTAATAAGTTTTTTGAGGAATCCAAAGTGGTATTTATTTAATAGAGAGGTTCTTCCTAAAATTTTTGAATTTAGTCACCTCCTAAGAGCTACTTGAAGTCATAATGATCAGTTAAGTGTTCTTACCAACCCAATTTGATACCCATATTTTAGATGGGATATGAGCTATCACCCTTGGCTAATACCATCATAGCTTTCCTTTGACAATGTATCTATTATGAGATGTGATCTTATGGTCCATAAGGATGTGATAATTTTTGTTTATGAGGATCCATTGTAGGATTCCCCTATTTAAATTTTGACCTAGAGGATCCCATGTAGGATACCTAAATCTTCTTTATGTACCAATGGTCCCATGTAGGATGACTTTATTACATTATGACATAGGAAATACCTCATAGGATCCCCCGATCTATATATTATTCAAATAACCCCAAGTAGAAAAACTCTATCTTATTTTAAGGTTATATAGGATCCCCTATGGGATGCCTCCACCTATATGTTGTTTCGAGGATCCCATGTAGGATGACTTAGTCTTACTTGTCGTTCGGGGATCCCATGTAAGATTACACTCTTACATTTTTATCTAAGAATTCCATGTAGGATTCCATCTATTATGTGTATACCTGAGGATTCCACGTAGGATTTTTCTCAGTGTTTGACTTGAGGGACCAAGTGGGTGCCCCATTATTTGACTGACCATGAGTTAGTACATCAGGTTTGGGTAGAGATGGTAGTGGGTGTCACCTTAAAACCTATTCTGAGTTTGTAAGCCCATGGGGATGTGGATATAGTGTTAGGTTTAGGAATTAAACCAACCTCACTCTTTGTTAATCGTAAAAATGTTTATTATTGATGTAGTGATGTTTAACAGAGGTGCTTCCTGGTTGGTGGATGTTGAATCTAACACGAGGAATATTTCTTTCTCTTTGGGATGCCCACACGTTCTTCTTAGGATCTGGATTCTGATCCATGTTATTTGTTATGTTTATTTGTATACCAAGAGGTACTACCTGGGAACTTTCTATTGAGACTTTATGTTTGTTTATTAGATTATTGGGATTTAATGAGGTTCTTCTTGGAATCCATCTATTAAACCTAATATCATGAAGATCATGATTATTATCTCCTCATCTCATGGGATAAATGGGTTTGATTACGCTCTCCTCAAACTAGAGTTTTCAGTGGATGAATAAACTCTTCTCTAACTATGGTCTATTATAGTGCCCTAACCCTAGTTACCCAGAGTTGGTGCATTATTAAATTACATTGGCATGATCACAAGGGATCAAGTCCTGAAATACCGATCAGTTTAGTAGCCTTATAATTACTAGATACAAACATAAGTTTTACATTACATCATGAGATAAAAACAACAACAACAACAATTTTCCCCCTTTGAACACACTTATATCCCTTAGCCTATCCCTATAGGTAAACCATAAAATACTTCTACACATAGTTGTAAATATAAAACATAGAAAGGGGTGAGCTCAGATGCTTAATAAGGAAAACAATATAGAAGAAACTTTCATAAATAAGAATAAACATTTAAGGAAATGTATAAGACTAAAACATAAGCCTTTTAATCTTAAACTTCAGTATAATATGTAAAATATAAATCAAATAATTCCATTTAATTATTCACATGGATATTCTACTAGTCGAATAATTACATGCTATATCAATAGAAAATTTCATAATGATAGAATGCATAATTCCAGACATCATAACCACATAGTCAAGGCCTCATGCCAAGACTACAAATAAGATTTTTTCAAGGTCTTGTGTCAAGACACTAGTTTGTCTCATGAGAACTATCGATGCATTGAGGAGCTATAGCATGCTTCACCAGTTACTTACTAATTCCAATGCATTACTCACATGAAAAGGTTGAAACATAACATAAACATTCGTATTAAAACTAGCGTACGAAATTTTAAAAATTTAACCATAAAAACATGAATGGTAAAAAAATAACACATCCATAGTCAAACATATCCCAAAACCTTCAATACACTATGAAATATTGTATCATAATAAATAAACTTCAACAAGTGTAAAATCCATCAGAGGATGTTGACATAGATGAAATCAAAACTATTTGAGAGAAATATCTCTTTCTATTATGAAATCATTTAAAAGTCACATAATTATAAAAGAAATAACTTATTTTGGAAATATTCCTATAATCTTGTAAGGGAAGATTTGAAGATGTTATAATGGTAGAAAATAGCCGCACTCACCGTATAAGTTAAAAAAACATTCTTTCCTTAATTTTTTCGAAAAGGTCGTAAATGAATTGTTTGGAAAACGATGGAAAGATTCCTTTATAAACATTTTTCAAAAATTCAAACAAGGGTATAAATGACTTTAACTCATAGTCTAGGAAATAGTAAAAATGTTTTGAAATAAAATTTTTATGAAACACGGATGTGGATGATAAAGAGAGCCCATTAGATACTCATGTATAAACAACACCAGATAATGAAAAGATTGTAGAATTAACCCTTACCTTTTACTTTTCCTTAATCAAGGGTATGTTAATGTAATGGCCCAGAACCTCTTGGTCCATTACTTTTCCAAAAAAACTCAGTCCCACCAAAACGGTGGAACCAGTCACGGCGGCAGCATGACAGTGGCACCAGTCACAGTAGCACCGTGACAGTGGCACTAGTCATGGTAGCACCATGACGATGGCACTAGTCACGATAACACCGTGGTGGTGGAGCTGTGACTATGGCACCAGTCACCACAACACCATGATGGTGGTACCAGTCACATAAGCACCATGATGGTGGCACCGGTCACGACAGTACTGTGATGGGGGCACTGGTCAGGGCAGCACCGTGATGGTAGCACCGCTTACGGTGTATCAACATGACAGTGGAACCAAGACGGTCGCACACTAAAATGGTGGCACCGCTTATATTGTCTCACTGAACCAGTGGCACCATGACAGAGACATCTTTACAGTGTCTCAACAAATCTATGTCTTGCCCTTTTCTAGTTTCTGAGTTTTTCCAGTTCCTCCCCCACAATGTATCTTTTTTCATAAAAGTGTTTAATACCCCTTTTAAGCCCTTTTAAGGACCATAAATGATATCTAAAATACCTATGAGTCAGGAAACCCTTGACTTACCAAAACACGTGGATTTTCCTCAGTGTCACACCCTTTTTCCCGTACTTTCCAATTCCACCCTATTACCTGTTTTCCTCTGTTTAAGGGAAAACCCTTTGAATCCTAGCCATTATGGCCACCCCTCCAATGAGAATTATTAAATGATAATTAATTCCATCATGTGTAACTGTCCAACCACATGGCGCAACAACGATCTGCCTTTAAATCCGTTCAAGATTTTTTTCATATCTCGTAAATCCAGGATCTCAGCTTTTTATCGCACATTGAATTCGTTCCTTCTTCTTTTTGGCCAGTTTCTTTCTTCTCCTTAGTTCATTTGGATCCCCCCTTCTCGAGGAAAGTGGTTCACCTATGATAGAGATATTCTGCTCACTCTTGGAGTCCCCAGAGTTCCTCCTTTGCAAGTCGCGCATCCCCAGTTCCTTGTGCATAGAGAGAAACTTCGATCATTGATAATCCAAGTAGGGTTATTCTTTAATCTCTCTTTACTGTGTATCATGCAGGGTGGTTAAGATAATGTTTCTATGGAGATGGATGAAACCAAACCATAATAAAGATAATAAATGGAATTTTAAAGAATGAAGGGGAGAGTCTAATGTTTCTAATGTACTCTTTTATCCTTGATTATATGTTGTGAACTATATGGGCTTATGTACACTAAAAATCATGGCCGTTGGTGGTATTTACTTGTGCACTAATGGACCCCTGTCTTCTGTGATGATTGAATGATTGTAACATGGAAATTGGTTAGTCACGTAATCTTGGTTGATTAAATGAATGTCTATTGAATAAGAATCTCAATTAATGGTGTGATAGAATCTGGAAACTCCCTTTCTCTATCTTGGAAATATGTGTTTTTATTCTCCTTGATTATTATGGGTTTACATGGATGGTGATAGAATCCCATGTTGTGGTGAAGATGTTGGTTTGTGGATCTAAGGCCGTGTGGGGTCGTATGATGGGGCTTGTTTTGGTTCCAGCACTTTGAGGGATCTCATGGATCCCTTTTGTTGTTGTGACTTTACAAGAGAACTGGGTGTGAATGCTTAAATTGCTTCTTGGATATTTCTCCTTCCCTGGATTGTGTTTATGCCTATTAGTTGCCCGGTAGTGAAGAATTATCTAAATGGAATCACTTGAATATGAAAACAAGAATGGGTTCAATAAGGAATTGTTTTTCAGTAATGAGTTGTGACATGGTTGTGGCTATGGTGCTTCTTATAAATAAATAGTAATGAGGGGTGTTTGTATATGGGCTGGTTTTGGAACCCCTAGGCTGGGATGAGTTCTTGTTACTTATATGTATAATTTAGTTTTTATGTTTCTTATTCGCACCCCAACCAAGTTGATAACTTCATGCCGAACACCCCCATTTCACGGGGAGGGTGTTTTTCCCAACACTCCTATGAGTGGCTGGTTATTATCTCCTTTTTTGATCCCTTTCCTGAGTAGCCAAAGACTCTTCGGGTAGGCTGTGACATCTTGAGGTCCATTATAGCCCAAGATTCTTTGGGCAGGGAACTTTGTGGTGGTTATCCATGGTGTGTGTGGGTAGGTTGTTTCCTAGGTGTCTTTGGGGTGAGGCCTAGGTGTCTTCGGGCATGGAAGTAGTTGTTCGGGCTGATGTGTCTTCGAGCGTGGTGGTAGTTGTTTTGGACTAGGTGTATGTGGTCATGGTTACATGTGGTTGTGGCCTAGGTGTATGCTGGGGGATGTTTTGGTCGTGGTAGCCCAGGTGTGTGCAGGCAAGGTATGGTAGTGGGACTGCGGTGAAAATGGAAGTGAAGGTCTGACGCATAGTATGTCTTTAATAACCAGTGGGAAAGTGGTGCGGGTTACCCAAACATCGATGTGTTATTACTATTACCTTACTTGAACTATATTATTTGGAGAGTGTTCCTTGGTGAGGTTTGGGTGGATAGTTTTCTTATTAGGTTCTCAGTTATCTCCTTTTCTCTTGGGGCACTAGAATGCCTCCCCACATGTGCATGAGAGCCTTTGGTTTTCCCTACTGAGTATACCTATATACTCACCCTACGTATATAAAACTGCTTTCATATTTCCATGAGGACTTCGAGGGCCGTGTGGGACCATACTAGTTTGCACGTTGGGATAGTTTCTATTGTTGTTTTCCTTTTTTTGGTATTTACCTTTGGAGTTTTCTTGTTTTGTAGTACTTATTATTTGAAACATGCATATGGGAAAAGATTGTTTGGGATTTAACTTTACTTCCAGTTTTGGTGTTGTTTGAGACTTACTATCTTATCTCTGGATCCTACTAAATAAAAAGGGTAATGCCTTCCATTTTGCATATGATTCCATACCCTTAGTGCTAGTCGCTACTCTGGTACCAATTGAAGGCGGGTCTCAGGGGTCATTATCTCTCCTTCAACTTGAAGAAGGAAGGGTTTGGAAAATCTCTTGTCCCTTCCCTCACCTTGGTGAAGGCGGGTCATGACAGAATGGTATCAGAGGAAGAGGTTGAGAGACAGGATGGAGTCTGGAGTTAGGCATAATAAGGATTGAATGGGATGGTAGGGAAACCGTGTTAGGAAATCTTGGTGCATGAAATAGGCTTGGGAAGACTGGCTAGAACATGGGATTTTAGGGCCCCCTTGATCCAATGCAAGGACTCTCGGCCTACCGAACGATCAAGTGGGGCTACACTGATTGTAGGGTAGAGAACCTAAGAAAGGTACATGCATCATAATTACTTTTGTTCTTGTGCGTCTTGGGTATTTTGGGGATTTAAAATGAATACAAAAGACTAAGAAAAATTAAAAGTAATCTTCTAAACTACTTGGGCTTAGGAATTCCTTGTTTACCTTACAGCTATGGAACCTATATGACGGCCACGAGTAGTGCGGGTGATCGAGGCCCAAAAGGTTGATTTGGATGATTGGCAGAGGGCTGACTGAGAGGAGGAGGATGATCAGTGGCATAGGACACTTCGTACCTTTCAGCAATAGACCCTCAGGAAGTACGAGGGCATCATCTCAGATATGAAGATAGAGAGTTGGATTGAGGAGCTGGTGATAGATTTCAGGTTGATTCAGGATTTGACGGAGTACTGGGTTCCTCTGCATATAATCCAGATGCGGGGAGCAGTGCGTCAGTGGTGGACGCTCTATCGTGGGGAGAAGAGGGAGGATGAGGTTATGTGGGCTGACTTTGAGGGGGAGTTCCGGGAATAATTCATCTCTTCCACAATGAAGGTTGAGAAGAGGCAGGGGCTACTCTCCCTTCAGTTGGGGAGTATGTCAGTGAGGGATTTGGGGATCACGTTTAAGGATCTCCTTCACTTTTCTCTGGACCTCTTTTCGGATGAGGAGTCTTGGGCGAGACGTTTAGAGGAGGCACTCTGACCTTCTCTTCAGTGTGCTGTTATTCCCTTCACCCTACCGACATACATGGAAGTCCAGAAGAAATCTGAAGCGGTGGATAGGATGCACATGCTGGGAGGTGTGCTGTGAGAGGGGAGCCATTTGGGATCATCAAAGGGAAAGGCCGTCAGCAGCAGGCCTCCAACGTCAGGGCCTTTTAGGGTTCGTCTAGTGGGGAGTAGGCCCCAATAGTTCCAGTTTCAATCTCCCGGTCCTTTCCCTTTCCTTTCAGAACCAGGACAGAGATGATTCATCTATGATATCCGTGGAAACATTTGGAATTAGTACCCAGACCGAGTACAATACAATGGGGGTGGGCCGATCTAGCACCCACCTCAGTAGCAGTAGTTTCCAGCCAGGCCCTTTTAGTAGCAGCAGTAGGGACAGTGAGCTCCTGCTCCTCAGATAGCAGATATTGCTGGAGGAAGATGAACTCAAGGACCTCAACCAGGGTGTGGTCAGGGAGGTGTATGACATCCGAGGGGTAGAGGAGCTGGGCATGGGCAGTTACATGCTATAGAGGCAGCAGTTCCAGCAGGGTCAGAAGTCGTTCGAGGTACAATCTGTCTGTTCAACACTCTTGTATCTGCCTTGTTTTATTCAAGATCTTTACACTCCTTTTTTGCACCCATTATAGGCCATGATTTGGGTATAGACACAGAGATACTTCTCGTACCCATGGTTTTGAGTATACTAGTTTGAGATCATAATAGCTTGTCTCATGTTTTCTAATAATGTAGACTTACGTTGGGACCACATCAATCCAGTGGGGTCATTATTTTGCTGCATATGCAGCCGTATGATGTCATTATAGGCATCAACTGGCTGTTCTATATATGTGCTATTATCGACTGCTTTCGAATAAGGATCATGTTTTCATATGTAGGCGAACAACGTGTGACCTTCATCGACGAGAGGGGCTGCAAGGAGGGCTGCCAGCGAGTGAATCCCCTTATTTATTTGTTAACTGAGCTATTAGTAGAGTCCGCGGATACATATATGGTTGATATCTTGGGTATTGTCAGTGAGTTCATGTACATCTTCCTTGAGGAGGTGGTGAATCTAACCCCTCAACGTGACGTTGAGTTCGGGATAGACTTTCAACCTGGTGCCCATCCGATTTAGATGGCTCCCTACTAGATGACACCTTCTGAGTTGAAAGAGTTACAGATTCAGATTGATGATCTGATGAAGAAGGGTTTTTTTTTTGACCAAGCACGTCACCATAGGGCACTATAATCTTGTTCACAAAGAAGGAAGACATTGGTCTCAAGCTATGTATAGACTACCAGAGACTGAATCAGGTAACGGTGAAAAACCGTTACCTGCTCTTGAGGATATATGACCTCTTTGACCAATTGAAGGGGGTAGGATGGTTCTCTAAGATAGACATGCGATCAGGATATCACCACATGAGGGTGAAGGAGGGTGACATCTCAAAGACTTCCTTCAGGTGCAGATATGGGCACTTTGAGTTCGTGGTCATGTCATTCGTCATTACGAACTCACCAGACATGTTCATGGGGCTCATGAACTCCATCTTCCAGAAATATCTAGACCTATTTGTAGTTTTGTTTATTGAAGACATCTTGATCTACTCAAGATTATATGAGGATCACGCTGAGCATCTGAGGACTATTTTAGAGGTCCTCTTATAGCACCATCTCTACGAGAAATTGTCCAATTGCATGTTCTGGACACAAGAAGTAATTTTCTTTGGACATGTGGTGTCTGATCAGGGAATAGAGATTGATCCATCAAAGTTTGAAACAATTGTTTATTGGGAAGCACCCAAGAATGTGGAGGAGGTTCATAGTATCTTGGGTCTAGTGGGTTACTACCAGATATTTGTGCCCAAATTCTCCCGAGTTGTAGCACCTTTGACAGCCTTGACCAAGAGAGACCATGCTTTTGTATGGAGTGAGCAGTGTCAGGCATCCTTCAATTATCCAAAGGTAAAATTAGTTAGTGCCCTAGTACTGAGGTTTCCAGAAGAAGGGGTGATGTTTGAGGTATTCTGTGATGTTTCAGGCCAAGGCATGGGGTGTGTGCTGATGTAGTAGTAGGGGGTGATCTCTTATGGGTCTAGTCAGTTACGTCCCCATGTGCGTAACGATGCCACCCATGATTTGGAGCATGCAATAGTTGTATTCTCAAAAAAGTTGTAGCGGAACTACCTCATTGGGGAGCATTTTGTGGTCTTCACAGATCACAAGATATTGAGTTATATCTTCTCCCACTTGGAACTAAACTTGCAATAGCGGAGGTGGATAGAGTTTATTTAGGACTACGACGTCAAAATCTCTTACACTGAAGGTAAGGGGAATGTGGTGGCTGATTCCTTGAGTAAGAAGTCACATAAGGATGCAGTTCGAGAGTCGGAAGATGATTAGAAGGCAATGGAGGAGTAGGCTACCCTACACCTGGATGCAAGGGTGGAGGATGGAAGAGGATGTCTGTTCCAGATGACAGTGCAATCCTCTCTATTATAGCATGTGGAGTAGTCTTAGTGGGGGGTGGGGGGGGGATTAGAGGCTGAAGTGATGCGCGATTGTGTTATCTAGGGAAATGCTCTGGGAGGATGGTTAGAATACGGGAAAAATTAGATGATGTTTCATGGGAAGTCATTCATCCCGGTGGAAATGTGAAAGATATTTCTTAGTGAGTTCCACAAATCACCCCTGGTGGTGCACCCAAGAGTTTCCAAGATGTACCGGGGCTTGAGGGGTCAGTTTTGGTGGCCTGAGGTGAAGCGGGTACTGGGAGATTTCTTGCTAAATTGCCTCATATGTCATCAGGTGAAGCCTGAACACCATGTCCCCATAGGTCTGTTACACCCTTTATATGTCCTTGGGTGGAAGTGGGATGACATCTTGATGGATTTTGTCACATTACTACCCAATGTTCAAGGGGGTTTCAATTCCATCTGGGTAGTGGTGGACCGACTCACGAAATCGGCTCACTTCCTGGCAATTAAGGAGTCGAGTGTAGTGGATGACCTAGCACAACGGTATATGGATGAGGTGGTGCAGTTGCATGGAGTTTTGAGGTCTATAGTCTCCAATTGGGATACCTAGTTTACCTCACAAGTCTAGAAAGGATTGCAACATGGTTTTGGCACCTAGCTATGCCTCAGCATTGCTTTCCACCCCCAGACAGATGGGCAGACATAGACCACCATCCATACATTGGAGGATATGCTACGGGCATGTGTTTTAGACTTTGGGGGATCGTGGGAGTGGCACTTGCCTCTGATAGAGTTTTCCTAGAACAATATCTATCACTCTACCATTGGCATGGCTCAGTTCGAAGCTTTGTAAGAGAGGCCATGTCACTCACCCGTGTGCTGTACAGAGGTCGGGGAAGTAGGTGTTCTTAGCTCAGAAGTGGTGCAGAGAACCATGGAGAAGATTCAGATTATACGAGAGAGGATGAAGGCATCCCAGGACCAGAATAAGTCATATGCCGATAGTAGGAGGAGACCCTTGGAGTTAAGGGTTGGGGACCACGTGTTCTTGAAGGTCTCCCATCAGCATGGAAAATGAAGGTTCAGCAGGGGGAGTAAGATTTATCCCAGGTTTTTCAGACCCTTTGAGGTGTTGAGGTGGGTCGGTGAAGTGGCTTATCATCCAGTGCTACCACCGCCACTACTGAGAGTGCATGACATCTTCCATGTGTCTCAGCTCCATCGGTATCTACACGATGATTAACACATCCTCAATTGGGGAAAGTTGGATAATATGGATGATGCGGCGTTCATAGAGAGACTCGTGAGGATCAAAGGTCATGAGGAGAAGGTGCTTTGTGGATGAACCATTCCCTTCATTCGTGTGTCCTGGAGGTACGATGGCCTCAAGGAGAGTACCTGGGAACAGGAGGCACAGATGCACACCCAGTACCTAGAGCTGTTTTGAGTTTTCTATATTTTGTTTTTACTTGATTATGATATAATGCTTGACCTGGTTAACTATGAAATGTGTTATTTTCTTTGTTCTCTAAGTGTGTGTGAAGAGTCCTGATTATGGGGAGGGGAGGACCTGATCCCTAATCAAGACACAATAATGTGGATGCGGTCGAACCCGTGTGAGCGAGTTAGTGCCGCCCAAATAGGATAATTTCTTAATATGGAGGAAGGAACTCCCTAATCTATATGACTGGACAATATGACCTTTACATGCTTGTCGGTTACTTAGGGAGAGGATTGGTAGTGTATCCATGTTTGTTCATGAGATAGATAAGGAAGAAGTGTTCATAAATATCAGGGTTGTTCCAGCTTTCAAACAACTTTATGGTTGTTTGTCTTTGAGAGGTATCTTATGGGGTGGTTGTACATACCCCTCTTATATCCGGGTTTATCCTTGAATTCTAGAGGATGAGAATAGTTTGAGAGGTATCTAATGTAATGGCCCAGACCCTCCTGGTCCATTAATTTTCCAAAAAACTCAGTCCCACTGAAACAGTGGCACTGGTCACGGTGGAATCATGATAGATGCACTAGTCATGGTAGCACTGTGATGGTAGCACCAGTCATGGTAGCACCGTAACAGTGGAACTGTGAAAGTGGCACTGGTCATGGCAGCACCGTGACAGTGGCACCCGTCACGACAACACTGTGAGGGTGGCACCACTTACGGTGTCTCAATGTGATAGTGGCACCGTCACAGTTGCACACCGAAACGGTGGCACTGATTATGGTGTCTCACTGAACCGGTGGCACCGTAAAGGTGGCACCGTGATGGAGACACCGTTACAGTGTCTCACCCTTTTCCAGTTTTTGAGTTTTTCCAATTCCACTCCCGCAACATATCTTTTGATGTAAAAGTGTTTAATACCCCCTTTTAAGACCTTTTAAATCCCATAAATGATATCTAAAATTCCTATGAGTTGGGAGACCCTTGACTTACCAAAACGTGGGGATTTTCCTCGATGTCACACCCATTTTTACATACATTCAAGTTCCACCCTATTACCTGTTTTCCTCTGTTTAAGGTGAAACCCTTTGAATCATAGCTATTATGGCCTCCCCTCCCATGATAATTATTAAATTATAATTAATTCCATCATGTGTAACTGTCCATATTCATCGTGAAACCACGATCCGACTTTAAAGTTGTTCAAGATTTTTTTCATATCCCGTAACTCCCGGATCTCGCCTTTTTATCGCACATGAATTCCTTCCTTCTTCATCTGGGATGGTTTCTTTCTTCTTATTGGTGTGTTTGGAGCCCAACTTTTTGAAGAAAGTGGTTCACCTATGCTAGTGCTTTTCTGCTAACTCTTGGAGTCCCCGGAGTTCCTCCTTTTCAAGTTTCACATCCCCAATTCTTGGCACATGGAGAGAAACTTTGATCGCTGATCATCCAAGTAGGGTTCTTTCTTCTTCTCTCTTTATTGTGTATCATGTGAGGCAGGTAAGCTAATTTTTCTATGGATATGGATGAAACCAAACCTTAATGAAGATAATAAAAGGACTTTTAAAGAATGAAGGGGTGATTCTGATGTTTCTGATGTACTCTTTTATCCTTGATTATATGTTGTAAACTGTATGGGCTTGTGTCCACTAAAAATCATGGTCATTGGTGGTATTTCCTTGTGAACTAATGGTCCCCTATATTTTGTGATGATTGAATGGTTGTAACATGGAAATTTGTTAATCACATAAACTTGGTTGATTAAATGAATGTCTAGTGAACATGAATCCTTGTGTGAACACCCCAGTTAACCAAATGAAAAGATAAAACTCAATGAATGGTGTGATAGAATCTGGAAACTCCCTTGCTTTGTATTAGAAATATGTGTTGTTCTTCTGCTTGATTATTGTGGGTTGACATGGATGGGGATGGGATCCCCTATTGTGGTGCAGATGTTGGATTGTGTATATAAGGCCGTGTGGGGCCGTATGGTGGGGCTTAGTTTGGTTCCATTACTTTGAGGGATCTCACAAATCCCTTTTGTTTTTGAGAATTTACAAGAGAACCGGGTGTGAATGCTTAAATTAATGCTTAAATGTTTTTCCTTCCTTGGTGTGTGGGTATTCCTATTAGTTTCTCAGTAGTGAAGAATTATCTAAATGGAATCACTTGAATATGAAAAAATAATGGGTTCAATGGGGAATTGTTTTCTGGTAATGAGTTGTGACATAGTTGTGGCTGTGGTGCTTCTTATGAATGAATAGTAATGAGGGTGTTTATATATGGGCTTGTTTTGGAAACCCTAGGCCAAGATGAGTGCTTGTTACCTATATGTATAATTTAGTTTTTATGTTTTTTATTCGCACCCCACCGAAGTTGAGAACTTTGTTCTGAACACCCCCATTTCATGGGGGAGGGTGTTTTTCCCAACACTCCTATGAGTGGCTAGTTATTATATCCTTTTATACTCCCTTTACCGAGTATCCCAAGACTCTTTGGGTAGGTTATGATGACCTGAGGTCCATTATAGCCCAATATTATTTGGGCATGGAACGTTGTGGTGGTTAGCCCAGGTGTGTGCGGGCAGGTTGTTTCCCAAGTTTCTTCAGGATAAGGCCCAGGTGTCTTTGGGCATTGTAGAAGTTGTTTGGGCCCAGGTGTCTTTGGGAATTGTGGTAGTTGTTTTGGACCAGGTGTCTGTGGGCGTGGTTATGTGTGGTTATGTCCCAGGTGTTTGCGGGTGGGATGTTGTGGTTGTGGTATCCCAGGTGTGTGCGGGTAGGTTATGACAGTGGGACTGCGGTGAAAATGGCGGGGAATGTCTAACACATATAATGTTTTCAATAACCAGTGGGAAAGTGGTGTGAGGTACCCAAACATAGATGTGTTATTACTATTACCTTACTTGACCTGCATTATTTTGGGAGTGTTCCTTGGTGAGGTTTTGGTGGATAGTTTCCTTATTAGGTTCTTGGTTATCTCATTTTCTCACAGGGAATTAGAATGCCTCCTGACTTGTGCACAAGAGCATTTGGTTTTCCCTACCAAGTATACTTGTATACTCACCCTATGTATATAAAATTTCTTTTTGGTTTCCAGGAGGACATTGAGGACCATGCAAGACCGTACTAGTTTGGACATTGGGATAGTTTATGTTGCTATTTTTCTTTCTTTGGTATTTACCTTTGGATTTTTCTTATATTGTAGTACATTTTATTTGAAACATGTATATGGGAATTGATTGTTTGGGCTTTACTTTTACTTCCACTTTTGGTGTTTTTTGGGACTTAATATCTTATCTCCCTACCCTACTAAATAAAAAGGGCACTGACTTCCATTTTGCAAATGATTCCACACCCTTGGTGCTATTTGCCACTCCGGGACCTATTGAAGGTGGGTCTTGGGGTCATTGTCTCTCCTTCTACTTGAAGAAGAAATGGTCTGGAAAATCTGTTGTCCCTTCCCTCACCTTTGTGAAGGTGGGTCATGACAGCTAACCTCTTGATAATAGTAAAATAATTATTATTAAATTATACCAGAACCACTTACATAAATATGATATCATATATGATCTTCTAATATTTCTTTGTTAATAATATTTTAGTAGTATCATTGTTTCAGGTGTTAACAAATTCATTTTACTTAATATACTTGGTTATTTAATCCATGTTTGTTATGGATAGTATGTATTTGATTCATATCCAGAATTATATTAAGTTCTTTAAACATTTTTTTAATCATAAAATGAAAATTATTCTTGAATGGTTATGATGGGGAATTAATTGCATCGCGTTCATGGAGACGGTAATCCGTACGTACGCACGCGCAATAATATAATTCTATTGATGGTGAAATAATATGTAATTGGATGGTATATCATATATAAATAATCCTTAACATTTTATATCTATTATTTACATAAGTTATACTCATTATTATTATAAGAACCCATCATTATTACATACATAATCTTGAGTTTAGTCAAGAAAACACTTCCTTTTACATTTAGGATCTTTTCAAGTTTAGAGCTTTAGAGAATTAGGACAAAAAATTCAGGACATTACACATTATTATAGAGTGGATACCATAAAAACAGTTTCCATTTTTCTCAAAATATAAAACATTAAAACTTAAAACAAGACTCCTTGAAAATTATTCAACATTTAATGTGTCTTACTTCCTTGTATTAATCATCCATTAACCTGTGAAAAATAATTTAAAAACTTGGGATGAGCACCAAAGCTCAGTAAGGGATGGAAAAGAAGGAAAAATCACATTAGTCCATGAATACTCATAACGTATGAAAACATTTTCAAAATACATTCTTTTAACTGATATATACTTACTTCATGTCACATGAGACTTACACAAGAACCACACAAACATGAGAACAAAATATATTCATAAAGGTATCTTGGGGAATTACTTACATAATATTGTAACCATCTTGGCTACCTTAAAACTTGTAACCCTCATGGCTACCTTACTTTGTGTAACCATCACAGTTACACTTGGAGTAACCATATGTATGACCTCCAACTTACTCATATCCAATGAATTGGAGGCAAATATAGATCCCACACTTCATCATAAAAAATTACCAAGAACCAAAACATAATCATACAACATGAATAATTCCAAAAAAATATTACTTTGGAATTTCGAAAAACCGAATTAAAAAAGATGATTTTTAAAGAAAAGATCCTTATAAATATCATATATTTGAAGAGAGAATTAATAGAGTTGATGGAGTATGTATATATACTGTATATAAACATAATTAAGCATAATATAAACATAACCCATCACCCAAACAATTTAAATATCATGTAAATAATGAAGTAGACAGTTAACCCAATGAATGGAAATCGGGTTAAGAATTCCCTTACCTTGGGTTTGTCTTACTTAAAACTTGTTTAAACCTCCTGTTTAATGTTTAAAAGAGTGTTATTAATATTTTAAAAAAACATGTTCATACTTATAACATATTATATGATCATTTCATAACATCATTTCACCCTTAATTGTTAGTATTTTTCCCTTTGCACTGTTTTTGGGTGAGTTCTTAACATGATTTCCATGACTGGTTCATGATGGACATTCTTGTCGATTGGAAGTGAAACTATAGAATTAGAATGGAGTAGTATTTATATATATCTAGTAACATAAATTATTCCATTCATTATTTTTAATTATTACATGAGGATGATTCATAAGTTAGAACATTAATGATGTTCGTTTAGATCATTTTAGTGGTTATTTGATAATAACAACCCCGTTTTGTCTTATAAATTAGAACCATGAGTACAAAAGAATTACAGATCCATGGGTGAGTCATAAAACATATATTATAACCTGGTTTAACCATATATATGGTTTCATTACCATAATTGAAATGATTAATGGAAATTGAAATCACATCATCCACGATGTCGGTAATTCAACACAAACTGACAATGTTTTTTATTATTTAAATAAGTGGGAGAGTAGGAGAATAATGATGAGTAATTTTCCATAAACATGATAAAATATAGAATATACATGATTTATGGAGATTTAATGCCTCTTGGGTAAGGATATATGAAGAAAGAATAAGTAAAGAACTCAAAATAAAAGAATAATTGTGAAATCGCTTACAAAAATTCGGCAGCCTAACGACTAAGCAACATGGTTTTAGAAAATATTAAAAGGAGAGGGGAAAAGGGTCACCCATACATAAATTAATCATAATATATAGTAGATAAAGAATAAGAAGAAAATAATAACATGGTATGGAAACTTGAAAGTTATATCACATAAAAGAGAACTTGAAAGGAAAAAGAAAGAAATTAAGAATTTTCTTACCTTGTAGAGTAACCCTTAGAACTTGAAGGTTGGGACCTTGGGGGCTTGAGGAAACCTTGGGAGGACTACTATGAAGGTAAGGAGGCCAGAGATTTGTTGAGGGATAATTGGGAATGAATTCAATGAAGGGAAGATTTGGTATTTATAGGAAAAGTGAGGGATTATTTTAATAATTTTGAAGGGACACCTCATGGGTGGTATTTGCAAAACCATGGGCTTACCCATGGTATTTTCCCATGGTATAAGATAATTGGGACACCTCACATATTATTTAACTATACACAAGTCTACAAGATTTATGACATCATTATTATATCATTAATGATGTCATTAATACACCGAAACTAAAAACTGTATTTTTTTACTATTCACTGAAAAATCAACTGTTTCAGAAAAAATCGCAAAATTCACCCTAACCATTTATCAATGTGTAGATTTCAAAAATGAAGTCCATTTTTTGAAAATAATTTTCTAAATATTATTAATTTAATATTTAAATAAAATCATACTTAATTCAAAAATTAACAATTCTAATTATGTAACTACTTCTATATAAAAGTGAAAAACTAACCTAGATGCTATTATTTTAAAGCCTTAATAAAATAAAATAATAACAAAATTAACTATTCATTAGGGTCATATAACTATTCATATCACTATTAATAAGGGTATGTTACTATTCACCAAAAAACAAGTTGGTCCTAATAGACTCTAGATAACATACTGAACAAAAATGTAGATGACAGTTTCTTGAAATTCAGAACATAGATGTAAAAAAAGTTATGTTTTAAAGGCTAATTAAAAATATATATTTAAAACAAAGTTCCATGAATTTATATTTATTTTTTAGAACAACTTGGGGTGTTACATTATCCCCACCTTCTTGAAATTGTGTCCTCATAATTTTTTTACTTATTAAACAACTGAGGGTATTTTTCCCTCATAGCATTTTTAGACTCCCATGTCGCTTCTTCAACCATGTGGTTTCTCCACAAAACTTTTACCTGGTGGATTACCTTATTCCACAATACCTGTTCCCTTCGATCAAGAATCTGAACTGGTTTCTCTTCATAAGAATGGTTCTCTTCCAGCTGAACTGCTTCTAGGATCAAGACATCTGATGAATCTGACACATACTTTCTCAACATTGAAACATGAAAAACATTGTGTACCTAAAAAAAAGCTCAGAGGCAAAGCTACGCGATATGAAAATATTCCAACTTTCTCCAAGATTTCAAAAGGACTGATGAACCGTGCACTTAGTTTTCCTTTATTATCAAAACACATCACACTTTTCCAAGGAGATATTTTAAGGAAAACATGGTCACCTACCTCGAAAGAGAAGTCTTTCCTTCTATTATCTGCATAACTTTTTTGACTGATATGAGCTATCCTCATGTGGTGTTGGATCATCCTCACTTTATCATCCACTTATTCAACTAATTATGGACCCATCAACTTTCCTTCACCGACTTCATCCCAAAAGGCTGGAGTCTGACACCACTTCCCATACAAGGCCTAAAAAGGTGCCATCTAAATACTGGAATGAAAACTGTTATTATAAGAAAACTCAACTAATGAAAGATGCTAATCCCAACATCCCTGATAGTCCATTGAAAAAGCTCTAAGAATATCCTTCAGAGTTTGAATCGTACATTCTGACTGCCCATCTGATTGAGGATGAAAAGATGTATAGAAATTTAACTCTGTGCCCAACGACTTATGAAGTCCCTTCCAAAAGTTAGAAGTGAACCTGAGATCTCAGTTAGATACAATGGAAATAGGAACTCCATGTATCCTGACAATCTTCTTGAGGTACAATCGAAAACGATTATCCAAAGACATTGTATCTTGAATAGATAGAAAATGTGCAGATTTTTCCAGCCGATCAACAATAACCCAAATCGCATTATTACCTCAAGAAGTCTTTGGTAGTCCCACCACAAAGTCCATGGATACGTTCTCCCATTTCCACTCTAGCACTGGAAAAGGATGAAGCATCCCCTTTGGTAACTACCGCTCTGATTTAACCTATTGACACATTAAACATTTTATGGTAAAATCAGTAATATCTATTTTCATTCCATCCCACCAATAATACTCCTGAAGGTCTCTGTACATCTTAGTATCGCCAGGATGAATAGAAAATGGAGATCTATGAGCTTCACATAACAAATCTTTCTTCAACTGAGAATTACTAGGCACACACAACATTTTTACAAATCATAAAACAAAATCTTTTTCAAGGTTAAATTATGGAAACTTACCCATTTTAACCAATTCTACCTTTTTCTGTAGCTCACGGTCTTCCTTCTATGCTTACTTAATTCTGTCTGACAACAAAGATTGCACTGAATCCTGAAAAAAAAACAGATGTATTCCCTGCACCAACAAATTCTAATCCAAAATTCATCAAATCATTAATCAAGGGATCATGTTACAAACATAACATGGTTAATGATGCATGATGTTTCCGACTCAAGGAATCTGCCACTTTGTTTGCTTTTTCAGTATGGTAATTGATCGTGTAGTCATAATCCTTTATCAGTTCTAGCCATCTTATCTGCCACAAGTTTAATTCCTTCAGAGTGAATATATACTTTAGACTTTTATGGTCAGCATATATTTGACATTTGGTTCCGTATAAATGATGCCTCCATATTTTCAAATCAAAAACCACAACTGCCAATTCAAAATCATGTGTGGGATAATTTATCTCATGAGGTTTAAGTTGTCTCGAAGCATAGGCAATTACCCGATCATTCTGCATCAAAACATAACCAAGTCCCTTCAAAGAAGCATCACTGTAGATGAAAAACTCACCGTTTCGGGAAGGTCAGTCCAAAACTGGAGCATTCACCAATCTCTTCTTCAGTTCCTGAAAACAAACATCGCATTCCTATGTCCAAAAAAATTTAACCCCTTTCCGTGTTAACTTAGGTATCAGGCTAGATAACCGTACAAAGTTCTTAACAAAATGTCGGTAATAACTTGCTAAGCCCAGAAAACTACAAATCTCTGTAACATTTGTGGGTCTTGGCCATTCATTAACTACTTTTGTTTTGGCAGGATCAATGGTTATTCCATCCTTATTTACAATGTGCCCAAGAAAAGAAATCTATTGCAACCAAAAATCACACTTGCTGAATTTTCCATATAGTTTCTTTTCTTTTAATGTTTGTAAAACAACCCTTATATTTTTTTCATGCTCCTCTTTATTTTTAAAAAATACCAGAATGTCATCAATAAATACAACCACAAACTCATCCAAGAAATCATGAAATAATCTATTCATAAGATTCATGAATATGACATGTGAATTAGTTAATCCAAATTCCATAGCAAAAAATTCATAATTCTCATATCTAGTACGAAAGGCTGTTTTCGGGATGTAATCCTCTTTCACCTTCAGCTGATGGTATCTAGATCTCAAGTCAATCTTGGAAAAGTACTGAACTCCATGGAGCTGATCAACAAGTCATCAATATGAGGCAAATGAAACTTGTTTTTAATAGTGATGTTATTCAAAGCTCTATAATCAATGCAAAGTCTCATGGAACCATCTTTCTTTTTAACAAACAAAATAGGGGCTCCCCATGGTGAAGTGCTTAGATGAATGAAGCCTTTGTCAAGAAAATCCTGTAACTGATTTTTCAATTCAAGAAGTTCTATTGGAGCCATATGATATGGGGGTTTTGAAATTGTCTTAGCATCAGGAACTAAGTCAATTCTGAATTCAACTTCTCGATCAGGTATGACACCGGGTAAATCATCTAAAAATACATCAAGGTATTCATTTACCACTGGAACATCATTAATTTGAATAGTTCCCTTGTTTTCAACAATATGAGCAAGATAAATTTCATTTCCATATTTTAATAGTTTCTTGGCTTCTTGATATATTATCAATTGTATGGGTTCATTCTTGTATACAAACTGAAAATCTTTCTGAAAAACAACTTCTTTATCTCTATAGTCAATCTTAGCATGATAATCAGAAAGCTAGTCCATTCCCAGAATAACATCAAACTTGACTAAGGGTAAAACAACAAGGTTTGCAGGTAAAGTCTTTCCACAGACCACAATAGAAAGATTCTTATAATTCCTATTTACTATAACATTTCCCAATGGTGTTTTAACAAATAGTCTGGGTCTCATTTATTGAGGTGATATTTCCAATTTACTAGAAATTTTCTCAGAGATGAAAGAATGTGTAGACCCCATATCAAACAAAACATTAGCAAAATCTATGTGAACAAAAAAAGTACCTGATACAACTTCATTGGATGGCCCGACATCTGTTGATGTAGTCAAAAAGGATCTCACTACACCATTCTGCTTGTAGTCTAGCTTCTTTGCATCATTCAGATCTCTCTTTGGGAAGACATTTGCATAATGACCCATCTCACCACATTTAAAACACTTTATACTCTGCCTATCAGGATTAGTCTTTGGATCATTTTCTTTACAATCTCGGGCCATATGTACAAACTTACCACATTTAAAACACTTCCCAATTTTCTAATACATTCCTCAGGGTGCTTCTTGCCACACTTTTCATAAACTGGAAATTGGGTTTTCTTACCATTAGATTTATTTGGTTGATTCTTAACCATTGCTTTCCAACTGGACCTCTTATTCTCTTTGTTGCCTAAATGCACGTGATCATCAGAAAACTCCATCTCCACCCTCTCAGCACATCAGACAAGTTTCTCATAACTTTTGAATTCACGGGAGGCCAACTCCCTTCGATACCTTTGATTGAGTCCTGAGTAAAAGCAGTTGATTTTGATATCAAGATCCAGAATAATATTTGGAGCATACCTCGCCAGAAAGGTGAAGTTTTCTTCATATATACCCACTGAATCTTCCTCCTTCTATTTCAATTCAAGGAATTTCTTCTCTATTCTAAGTCACACCACCTTAGAAAAATATTTTTCAAGGAAAAGTATTTTAAATTAATCCCATTCTAAGGAATAAAAATCCTCTCTACCCCTTATATTCCTTATCATTGACCAACACTGATCAACTTCCCCTTAAAAACAATAAATGGCAAGACTTACCTTCTAATTGTCTGAACATCCCATAACATCGAATATCTTTTCAAGGGCTTTGATCCTTCCTTCAGCTGCTACTGGGTCAGAAGATCCACTGAATGTAAGAGGATGTTGTCTCATAAAATATTCCACTACTGTCATGTTCTGTTGTGGTACCTATATTGGTTATCTTGCATGGATTCCACCACCATTTATTTCCTGCATTAGATGAGCCATTACTATCAAAAACTGCTCAGTTACAATCCCTACCATTCTGGGATGTAGTTCTAGAAGGATGTCATTCTGTAGGTGCCTCTCCTCTTTAGCATCCCTGTTCCTTCTGCGGACAACCATTCTGAACAAACATGTCTTAGATGAAGCAACATAGTAATCATTAAATTCTAAAACATTTCATAAACATAGAGTGAAAATCATTTATGGTATTCTATTATCATCACCATAACCCCTAAAGTTATCTAAACCATCCTCTGATACCAACTATAAGAACCCAGCCTTATTACATACAAAATCTTGAGTTTAGTCAAGAAAAAACTTCCTTTTACATTGAGGATCTTTTCAAGTTTAGATCTTTATAGAATTAGGACAAAACATTCATGACATTACACATTATTACAGAGTGGATACCATAAAAACAGTTTCCATTTTTTTCAAAATATAAAACATTAAAACTTAAAACAAGTCTCCTTGACAATTCATCAACATTTAACATGTATTCCTTCCTTGTATTACACATCCATTAACCTATGAAAAATAATTTAAAAACTTGGTATGGTCACAAAATCTCATTAAGGGATGGAAAAGAAGGAAAAATCACATTAGTCCATGAATACTCATAACATATATTTTTTTTTTCAAAAGACATGTTTTCACCCATATATACTTACTTCGTGTAACATGAGATTTACACAAGAACCAAAAAAACATGAGAACATAAATATAATCATAAAGGTATATTGGGGAATTACTTACATAATCTTGTAACCATCTTGGCTACCTTAAAATTTGTAACCCTCACGACTACCTTACTTTGTGTAACCATCACAGTTACACTTGGAGTAAACACACGGCCGACCTCCAAAATACTCATACACAATACATTGGAGGTAAATATAGGTCCCACCATTCATAATAAATAATTCCCAAGAACCAAAACATAATCATACAACAAGAATAATTCCATAAAAACATTACTTTGGAATTTCGAAAAACTGAATTTAAAAAGATGATTTTTAAAGAAAAGAACCTTATAAATATCATACATTTGAAGAGAGACTTAATAGAGTGGATGTAGTATGTACATATACTGTAAATACACATAATTAAACGTAATATAAACATAAAACATCACACAAAAAATTTAAATATCACGTAAATAATGAAGTAGAAGGTTAACCTAACGAATGGAAATCGGGTTAAGAATTCCATTACCTTGGGTTTGTATTACTTAAAACTTGTTTAAACCTCCTTTATAATGGTTAAAATAGTGTTATTAATATTTTAAAAAAACATGGTCATGTTTATAACATCTTATATGATCATTTCATAACATCATTTCACCCTTAATTGTTAGTATTTTTCCCTTTGCATTGTTTTTGGGTGAGTTCTTAACATGATTTCCATGATTGGTTCATGATGGACATTCTTGTCAATTGGAAGTGAAACTAGAGAATTGGAATGGAGTAGTATTTACATACATCCAGTAACATAAATTATTCCATTCATCATTTTTAATTCTAACATGAGGATGATTTATAAGTTAGAACATTAATGATGTTCGTTTAGATCATTTTAGTGGTTATTTGATAATAACAACCCCGTTTTGTCTTATAAATTAGAATCAAGAGTAAAAAAGAATTACATAACCATGGGTGAGTCATAAAACATATATTATAACCTGGTTCAACCATTTAAATGGTTTCATGACCAGAATTTAAAGAATTAATGAAAATTGAAATCACATCGTCCACGATGTTGGTAATTCGACACAAACAAACAATGTTTTTTATTCTTAATTAAGTGGGAGAGGAGGAGAATAATGATGAGTAATTTTCCATAAACATGATAAAATATAGAATATACATTATTTCTGGAGATTTCATGCCTCTTGGGTAAGGATATATGAAGAAAGAATTAGGAAAGAACTCAAAATAAAAGAATAATTGTGAAATCGCTTACAAAAACTCAGCAGCCTAACTACTACGCAACATGGTTTTAAAAAATATTAAAAAGAGAGGGGGAAAGGGTAACCCATCCATAAATGAATAATAATATATATAATATAAAGAATAATAATAAAATAAGAATATGGTATGGAAACTTGAAAGTTATATCACATGAAAGAGAACTTCAAAGGAAAAAGAAAGAAATTAAGAATTTTCTTACCTTGTAGAGTAACCATTAGAACTTGAAGGTTGGGAAATTGGGGGATTGATGAGGACTAATATAAAGGTAAGGAGGCAAGAGCTTTGTTGAGGGAGAATTGGAAATGAATTCAATGAAGGGAAGAGTAGGTATTTATAGGAAACGTGAGAGATTATTTTAATAATTTTCAAGGGACACCTCATGGGTGGTATTTACAAAACCATGGGCTTGCCCATGGTATTTTCCCATGGTATAAGACAATTGGGACACCTAACATATTATTTAACTATACACAACTCTACCAAATTTATGACATCATTAATATATCATTAATTATTTCATTAATACACTCAAACTAAAAACTGTATTTTTTATTATTCACCGAAAAATCAACTATTTCAGAAAAAAACCCAAAATTCACCCTAACCATTTATCGACGTGTAGATTTAAAAAATGAAGTCCATTTTTTGAAAATAATTTTCTAAATATTATTAATTTAATATTTAAATAAAATCATACTTAATTCAAAAATTAACAATTCTAATTATGTAACTACTTCTATATCATAATGAAAAAACTAACCTAGATACTATTATCTTAAAGTCTTACTAAAATAAAATAATAATAAAATTTAATATTCATTAGGGTCATATCACTATTCATATTACTATTCATAAGGGTATGTTTCTATTTAAAAAGAAAACAATTTGGTTCCAATAGACTCCAAATAACATACTGAACACCAATGTAGTTGAGAGTTTCTTGAAATTCAGAACACAGAAGTAAAAAAAGTTATATTTTAAAGGATAATTAAAAAAATATATTTAAAATAAAGTTCAATTAAATTATATTTTTTTTACAAAAACTTGGGGTTTTACAATTATACCCATCCAAATAATGCAGTGTTTGAATAACAAACTACAACATGACGTGGAGACGGTAAGCCGTGCGTACACACGTATGGTGACTTGTCATTCATAAGATAGATAGAATAATGAATATGGTTATAACATATTTATAATAACATCACATTAATAATTAGGTACTGGATTTATTATTTTGGTATGGGAATAACAAAGAAAGATAAAGTGGAAGAAGAAAGGAACTTGAAAGAGGTGGTGAAATAATTACCTCTTCTTTGGGTGCTTCCTTTTGAGTTGATCAAAAGGGATATTTAGGATGGATTTATGATAAAATAAATTCCTCTAGGTTGAAGTGAGGGTAGTTGGGAGGATATTCGATTAGGGTTTGGCCAAGCCAAGTGGATTTGGAAGTGTGATTTTGACATAAGGGGAAGTACCCTTTTATAAGAGAGGTGAGGGTCACTTTAGGAAGAGATTAAAATATTATTTTAATATACAATAATATTCGATTTATAATGGCTCAAAAATAATTTATTTTGAGGATAAGGTGGTTATGGGTTGAAGACCTCTCAAATAATAGGTTTTAGATAGGTTTATGTTACCATATTAACCCTATCTTTTAGATTTAACTCTTAGTTAAATAGTTTAACTTTTACCATGTATTCTTGAATTATTATAATAAATGGTTAATATACCTACTGTAAAATGAAAATCCTACCAAATGTGGTTCATTATTGATATATATGACCTTATATAAGTCCTTTGGCCGAACCTTATATTTTTAGAAATATTATATCAATTAACAATAAAATATTTGTTTTAAAAACTCATTTATGTCAATTTTGACACTATTTTGTATTTGATTTTTTTTAAAGTCCTAAAAACCTGATTAATTCGAAAAAATTTTATTTAATCAACCCTAACATGTCATATTAACCTATAAAACTAGTAGAATTCATCAAAAGTCTCAATTTTCATTTATTTGGATATTTATAATATACCTTATTTTAATCTTTCATTAATAAAGTAATTACTGCATCATCATTGTTTCATAAATAAATTTAATATTTAAACCACTAAAAATTATAAATAAATTAAAATAATGTTGGAAATCATTTTATATTTCTAATTAATATTTATAGTCGAATTTATCTTATGTGTAACCCTATATTGAAAATGTTTTAGTTAATAAAATTTTAATTTAACACTTTTTACTCTTCTTTAAATAAAATAATAATAAATGTCCTAATCTAATCCAAGTGGACCAAAAGAATAATATTCTATTCCAAGGGTTGATTTTGGTTGAAAAACACTTATCCAATATAATTAGGACATATGTTATGGTAATTATAATATCATTTTTACCTTTAATTACCCTATTTACTTTTAATAGTGGTAAATAAAAGTCAAAAGGTATTATTCAGAAAAATATTTTCATCTTATTGAACCAAATTTTACTTACTGATGTAAACCGTGTCTCTTGAATTTTTGAAATTCAATTCATAGAAGCTGTAAAATTACATTTTATGCAAATTCGCAAATGCACCTAGAAGGTGGGTAAAAGACGGTAAAAAGTTCAATAAAATTATATATATATAATATTATTATAAAATTACTCCAATAAATTACATTGAAAATATATAGGTATTATGTATCTATTTTTACCTAATATAAATTTAAATAAAATAACTAAATATTTAAATAAAAAGTCGGTTTTAAACAATAACACAGTGTTTTTCTCTATTCATCAAAAATTGAAAGTTTTTAGAAAAATACCAAAAATTCACCCTAAGATAATTTTGATATTCTGAATCCAAAAATGAAGTCCATTTTGAAAAATAAAATTTATAAAATTTTAAAAAGTGGGTATTACTATTCATAACGGCTAGTTTGATTGGTCGTGGTGTGTTAAAACTCCAAGTTGCGTACAATGCAAGCTATTGCATTATTTAAAGGGAAACGTACCATGGAAGCTTGGGGTGTTACATTGTCCCCTCCTTCAAATAATTTCATCCTCAAAATTTATAGAATAATATTTCATAAATAGATTTTGGGTAGTTCTTAATCATAAGTTCTTTGGGTTCCCACGTTGCCTCTTCCATCTTATGATATCTCCATAGAACGTTAACCAGATGACTCGTCCAGTTTCTCAGCACTTGTTCTCTAGTATTAAGAATTCTGACAGGCTTTTCCCAATATGATAGGTTGGGTTCCAATTCTATTTCTTCATAGGTGACTACATGCATTGGGTCAGACATGTATTTTCTTAATAGTGATACGTGGAACACATCCTGAACTTTGGAGAGACTTGGAGGCATTTCCAAACAATAAGCTATAGCTCCAATTCATTCTAGAACATCAAAAGGTACGATGTACCTGGGACTCAATTTACCCTTATTACTGAAATGTATAACACCCTTCCATGGATATACCTTCAAGAAAACATGATCTCCTACTTGAAATTCCAAATCATTCCTATAGTTATCGACATATCTCTTTTCCCTACTTTATGATGCTTTGATGTGGGTTTGGATAACCTTCACCTTTTCCATTGTTTCCTCAACATGTTCTGGTCCTATAATTTTTCTTTGAGCAACATCATCTCAACATGTTGGTGTGCGACATCTCCTTCCATATAACACTTTATATGGTGCCATATAAATACTTGAATCTAAGCTATTGTTATAGTAAAACTCTACCAGAGGTAAATATTGATCCCACATACCTTGAAAATCAAGTGATCAAGATCTCAACATGTCTTCTAAGGTTTGAATAGTCCATTCTGATTGTCCATTAGTTTGAGGGTGGTAGTCAGTGCTCAAACTAAGTTCAGTATCTAGGGCCTTCTGAATACTTTTCCAGAATCTTGATGTAAAATGGGGATCACGATAAAAAACAATCTATAGGGGTACTATAAGATGCCTTAAAACTTCATTAATATATAATCTTGCTAAATGTTCACGTGGTAAATCTTCTCTTATAGAAAGAAAATGTTCTGACTTATTAAGATGATAAATAATGACCCATGTAGCATCATTCCTTCTAGGATTCTTTGGTAGCCCCATGATAAAATCCATCGTACTATCATCCCATTTCTACTCAGGTATGGGAATAGGTTGCATGAATCCTCTAGGATGTTGTATTACAGCTTTCACTTATTGACAAACCATATATCATGACACATAATCCACAATCTCTCTCTTCATGTTGTCCCACCAAAAATGTTACTTCAAATATCTATACATCTTAGTGCTACTAGTGTGTATAGATAAATTAGAGCTATGAGCATCATTCAAAAATTCGATTTTTAGATTAGGTATGTCAGGAACACAAAGTCTATTCCCAAATTTCAAAAACCCATCTTCATATATGAAGTCAATCAATCTCCCATCATTCATAGATTAATTTTTTTAAACTCCTCATCATCATTTTGAGAACTCTTTATCCTTTATAGTTAATATGGTTTGGAAACCATTAGAAAAAGTATTGATGTTTCGCATTCCATGGTTATTCCCATATCTATCTTTACTAGATTCATGAAAATAGGATCCCTTTCAACTCTCATCTTGTTTAAAACTCCATGATCCTTTCATCTCAAAGCATCTGCCATCTTATTTTACTTCCCCAGGTGGTAGTGTATAGTGAAATCATAATCCTTGAGTAGTTCAAGCCATCTCCTTCACCTCATGTTGAGTTTTTTTTGTTAGAAAATATACTTTAAACTCTTGCAATCAGTATATTTTGGACATTTTTCACCATAGATATAGTGTCTCCATGTCTTCAAAGAAAATATTACAGCTGCTAACTCAAAATCATGAGTGGGATATTTTTTTTCATGAATTTTTAGATGCCGTGATGCATAGGCAATAACTCTATCATTCTACATAAGGACAAAACCATGTCCTTTCTTTGAAGCATTACTATAAATAACAAACCCATTATTCCTCTATGGTAGAGTCAATATAGAAGGATTGACTAATCTTATCTTCAGATCTTCAAAATATTCTTCAAAATATTTTGTCCAAACATATTTAACCCCTTTACGTGTGAGCATGGTTAATGGGTTAGCCAATTGGGAAAAATTATGGACAAAGCGTTGATAATAACCTGCTAAACCAATAAAACTGCGTACCTTGGTTATACTTGTCGGTGCTGGCCATTCATGTATCTCATTGGTATTTGAAGGAGCAATAGATATTCCATCCTTAGAGATAATATGGCCAAGAAAATAAATCTCTTGAATCCAAAATTCACACTTACTAAACTTCCCATATAATTCATTTCTTTTCAGGGTTTTCAGAATAGTGTGCAATTAATTTTAATGATCTTCGTAGCTTTTTGAGTAAACCAAGATATCATCAATAAATACCACTAAAAAGTCATCAATATATTACTTGAAAACTCTATTCATTGGATCCATGAAAACAGAGGGTGAATTAGTCAGTCCAAAAGGCATTACTGTAAACTCGTAATGCCCGTTCCTGGTTCGAAATGTTGTTTTCAGAATGTCTTCCTTCTTCACACAAAACTGATGATATCCAGATCAAAGGTAAATCTTTGAAAAATATTGAGCTCAATGAAGTTGGTCGAATAAATCATCAATGAAAGGTAGAGGATACTTGTTATTTATTGTTATAGCATTGATCTCCTTGTAGTCAATGCACAACCACATAGATCAATCATTTTTCTTAACAAAAATAATAGAGGCTTCCCATGGAGAAAAACTATGGTGAATAAACCCTTTATTACTCAATTACTTTAGTTCCACTAATTCCACAGTGGCCATTCTTTTAGGGGTCTTCGATATTGTCCTTGAACCAGAAATTTAATCAATGGAAAACTCAATTTCTCATTCTGAAGGATGTCCATGTAAATCCTTTGGAAACACATCAACATATTTTTTTCACAATAGGTACGTCCTCTATTTTAACATTATTTTCTTCACCCATAGTTATTTCATTCTATTCCTCCATAATAATTGAATTTAGTTGAACTACTTGGGGTGGATCTAGATAAGAATTAGGTGGCGATGTTTCTGCTCTAAATATAAGGCACTTATTATCATCATCAAAAATTGTAATATCATTATTATTATAATAAATTTTCATATCATGGTACAAAATCCAATCCATACCCAGGATTTTATCAAATTCAATCATGGGTATGATGTTGAGATCAGCAGATAGAAAATATTTATATGCTCAAATGGGAACTGATTCACAAAACTTTGTTATAATGCTACTTAACTTATAAGTTTTGACTGAAAACTCCATTGTTAAATCAAATTGTAAATATCTAATTTTATTAGCAAACTAGGAAGATATGAACCAATGTGATGATCCAGAATCAAATAAATCATTGGCTAAACTTGAGGAAACCATTAAATTACCTACCACTACGTCTTTCGGAGCTTCAACCTCAACAGTATTGATCGCAAAAGCTTGGCCATTCTCCCTTGGACTTTTCTAAGGTGAGTTTCCTTTGAACTTAGACATTTTTTTTGCATAATGCCCCTTTTCTCTACAGTTATATCATTCAATATTGACAACCTCTTTCTTTCCCTTGCAATCATGAGTTTGGTGTCCTTTTTCACCACACTTGTAACAGAATCCCATTTTTTTGGTAAGTACTGGGGTGTTTCTTCACACATTTACCTCCGGATGGATAATCAAATTTTCCCTTCTTCCCCTAATTTACATTTCCAGAGTGTTGAAAAGATCTATTCTTCTCTTTCTTTTCTTTAAAGTTGTAAGACTTATAGAATTATTTTTCTGTCTTGATATCACACGATACAATATATTCGTATGATGAGAAGGATTGTGAGACTAATTCCTGATGGATAAATGGTTTTAACCCATAAAATAATCGATCAATCATACTCCTTGGGTTACATATATAATCTAATACATGCCTTGATAACCTTGTAAATTTAGCCTCATACTTTACGACATTCTCATCCTCCTTTTTCCTCAGACTCAGAAATTGTCTTTCTATATCCACTCAATGGTCATGAGGAATGTATTTTTCTAAGAAAAGATCTTTAAACTCCATACATTACATATTTGATACTTCTTCATCTTCCTTTGTGTTTTGATTTAAAGACCACCATTGATCTACATCTCCCGTGAGGTGATAAAATACCATGACAACTTTTTCCATTTCGCTACTCCCCAAAGCATGAAATATTTTCTCTAAGTAAATTATCCATTTCTCAACTACAAATGGATTTGTACTCACATTGAATGTTGGTGGTAGTTTCCTCATGAAGTGGTCTAATATTGATCCTCTGTTTTGTGGATCATGGTGCTCTATACGGGTAAGGTTATTATTCATAACCAGAGTGAGTTGTCCTAGTATGGTGATAAGCTGATCAGCACCAGTTGCATCACCAGCTCCACTATAATTATCTTGAGTAGGAGTGAAATCCCTACATGGATTATGGGCATTGATATGGTTTCCATTCCTTCCACTAGGCTCTATTTCTAAATAATGGCACACACTATATTAGTTTATAAATCACAATAGATAATTACAAACTTGTAAAACACTTAACATAAATTGAACAGTTTATTGATATAATCCATAATCATAAAAATGTTTTCTTTGAATATGTACATACTCATAAATCCTTCATAATGGTTCGTAAAGAAAATGGGAATTATTTTAAGAATATCCCCCATGAGTGTCGTAACCAAGAGTGAAGCAAGGCCCGTTGTGATGTACCAGGATACCCCAGGTCAAGCCCAAAACTCCTTGTTGGAGTTTTCACTCCTAGGTACATCTTTGCTAGAGCTACCTCTACCTACTCGTATCCAGACAGGGATGTATTTCTTGGAAAACTCACAAAATATCTACATTACCAAAATACTAGGAAGTTCTTCTATACTGATCCTCAAAGTATATCTTAGAGTAATGTTCTCTAATCAGAGTTTTTATATATCTACCTTACAAGGTTTGTACTTAGTTTCCTTTGATACCAACTATAACACCCCGACCCTAGTTACCCAGATTCGGTGAACTATTAAATAACATTGGCGTGATCACAAGGGATCAAGTCCTGAAAGACCGATCCGTTTTGTAGCCTGTGAATTACTAGATACAAACATAAGTTTTACATTACATTATGAGATAAAAAAACAACAACATTTTGTCCCCTTTGAACACACTTATATCCCGTAACCTATCCCTTCAGACCAACCATAAAATACTTCTTCACATCCTTGAAAAAATAAAACATTGAAAGGGGTGAGCTTAGATGCTCAGTAAGGATAACAATATAGCAGAAACTTTCATAAATAAGAATAAACATTTAAGGAAATGTATAAGACTAAAACATAAGTATTTTAAACTTAAACTTCACCATAAAATGGAAAATATAAATTAAAAAATTCCATTTACTTATTCACATGGATATTCTACTAGTCGAATAATCACATGCAATATCAATAGCCAATTTCATAATGATGGAATGCATAATGTCGGACATCATAACCACATAGTAAAGGCCTCATTCCAAGACTACAAATAAGATTTTTTCAAGGCCTTTTTCCAAGACACTATTTTATCACATGAGACCTACTAATGCATCGAGGAGATATAGTGGGATCTACCTGTCACTTACTAAGTCCAGTGCATTCCTCATATGAAAAGGCTGAAACATAACATAAACATTCGTATTAAAAATAGAATACAAAATGTTAATAATTTAACCATAAACCATGAATGGTATAAAAATAACACATCCACAGTCAAACATATTTGAAAACCATCAATACAATATGGAAGATTGTATCATAATAAATATAATTCAGCAAGTGTACAATCCACCAAAGGATGTGGACATAGATGAAATCAAAAAAATTTGAGAGAAATATCTATTTCTATTTTTAAATCATTTAAATGACAAATAATTATAAAATAAATCATTTATTTTTAAAAAATTCCTATAATATTATAAGGGAAGCTTTTAAGTTGTTATAATGACGAAAAATATCCACACTCACTATATAAGTTAAAAATCCATTCCTTCCTTAATTTTTTTTGAAAATGTCATAAAGGACCTTATTTAGAAAACGAAGGAAAGATTCCTTTATTAAAATTTTATAAAAATTCAAAAAATGGTATAAATGAATTTAACCCATATTCTATGAAATTGTAAAGATGTTTTGAAATACAAATTTTATGAAACACATATGTGAATGATAAAGAGGTCCCAGTAGATACTCACGTATAAAAAACCTCAAATAATGAAGAGATAGTAGAATTAACCCCTAGCTTGTACTTTTCCTTGATAGAGGGTATGTTAACCTCTTTTATAATAGTTAAATAATTTTTATTAAATTATACAAGAACCAGATACATAAATATGATATCATATAATATCTTCTAATATTTGCTTGTTAATAATATTTTAGTAGTATCATTATTTTGGGTGTTAAATGATTCATTTTCCTTTATATGCTTGGTTACGTAATCCATGTTTTTTATGGATAATATGTAATTGATTCATATACATAATGATATAAAGTTATTTAAACATTATTTTTAATCATAAAATTAATTTTATTCTTGAATGGTTATGATGGGGAAGGAATTTCATCACGTTCGTGGAGACGGTAATCCGTACATATGCACGAGTGACAATATCATTATATTGATGATGAAATAATATTTAATTGGATGGTATATAATATATAAATAATCATTAACATGTTATATTTATTATTTAAACCATTTATACTCATTATTATACCCATCCAAATAATTAAGTGTTTGAATAACAAACTACACCACGATGTGGAGACGGTAAGCCGTACACATGCATGTATGGTGACTTGTCATTCATAGGATGGATAGAATAATGAATATGGTTTCTCTATATTTATAATAACAACATATTAATATTAAAATTCTAGAGTTATTATTTTGTTATAGTAATAACAAATAAAGAAGAAGTGGAAGAAGAAAGTAACTTGAAAGAGGTGGTGAAATAATTACCTCTTCTTCAGGTTCTTCCTTTTGAGTTGATCAAAAGGGATCTTTATGTTGGATTTATGATCAAAGTAATGACTCAAGTTATAAGTGAGGGTAGTTTGAAGGATATTTGAGTAGGGTTTGTCCAAGACAAATGGATTTGGATGTGTGATTTTGAGATAATGGGAAGTACCCTTTTATAAGAGAGGTGAGGGTCACTTAAGAAAAAACTTGAAATATTATTTTATTATACAATCATATTTAGTTTATAATGGATCAAAATGATTTATTTATAGGCTAATGTGGAGATGGGTCAAAAAAATATCAACCAATAGGTTTAAGACATGTTTAGGTCACCATATTAACCTTATTTTTTATATCTAACTCTTAGTTAAATAGTTTAACTTTTATGATGTATTCTTGTATTATTATAATAAATGGTTAATAAACTTACTATAAAAATCCAAGAGAACCCCATATGGTTAATTATTAATATATATAACCATATATAAGTCCTTTTTATGAAACATAGATTTTTAGGAATATTATATCAATTAATAATTGGATATTTGTTTTAAATACTCATTTATGTCAATTTTGACACTATTTAGTATTTGATTTTTTTAAGTCCTAAAAACTTTATTATTTCCAAAAAAATTTATTTAATCAAACGTAACATGTCATATTAACCTATAAAAGTAGTTTAATTCATCAAAAGTATCAATTTACATTTATTTGGGTATTTATAAAATCAATTATTTTAATCCTTCATTAATAAGGTAATTACTTCATTATTATTGTGTCATAATTAAATTTAATTTTTAATATCTAAAAATTATAAATAAAATACCATTATGTATGAAATATTATTTTCTTTCTAATGAATAATTATAGTCAAATTTATCTTATGTTTAACCCTATATTAAAAATGTTTTAGTTATGGAAATTTTAATTTAACACTTTTAACTATCCTTTAAATAAAATAATAATAAATGTCCCAATCTAATCCAAGTGGACCAAAAGGATAATATTTTATTCCTACGGTTTATTTTGGTTGAAAAACACTTATCCAATATAATTAGGACATATGTTAGGGTAATTATAATATCATTTTTACCTTTAATTATCCTATTTACCTTTACCGTGGTAAATAAAAATAAAAAATTACTATTCACCAAAAATTATTTTCATCTTATTGAACCACATTTTACTTACTAATGTCAACTGTGTCTCTCAGATTTTTTAAATTCAATTCAAAAAAGCGGTAAAATCACGTTTTATGAAAATTTGAAAATGGGCCTAGAAGGTGGGTAAAAGACGGTAAAATGTTCAATAAAATTTTATATATCTAATATTATGATAAAATTACTCAAATGAATTAAATTGAACATATATAGTTATTATGTATCTATTAATACCTAATATAAATCTAAATAAAATAACTAATTATTTAAATAAAAAGCTAGTTTTAAACAATAACGTAGTGTTTTTCACTATTCATCAAAAAAAGAATGTTTTCCAAAAAATACCAAAAATTCATCCTAAGCTAATTTTGATTTTCTGAATCCAAAAATTAAGTCCATTTAGAAAACTAAAATTTATAAAATTTCAAAAAGTGGGTATTACTATTCATAACGGCTAATTTGATTGGTCGTGGTGTGTTAAAACTCCAAATTGCGTACAACGCAAGATATTGCATTATTCAAAGGGAAACATACTGTGGAAGCTTGGGGTGTTACATATATAGATGATGATTTCACTCTCCTCGACTTGTATCTTATGGAGGACGACTAAATTCTCCTCGATTTTTCATACGACAAGGATCTCCACAATTTCTCTCTCAGATTAGGCTTATGTGTCCTTTTCTTGGTTTGGGTGGTTTAGTATGTCTTCTCACTTATATTATTGACATTAACTATTGGATCTAGTGGGGTGGGTATGATGTCTCACCAGTGATATATCCTTATTGATCACCTAAGGGTCATAATCTTAGGTTTCATCTCAGACAAATGTCGTGACCAGCTATAAACTGAGAGTTAGTTCCTAGACATTGGACTAGATTTGTTTGGAATGAGTAGGATGTAATCTATCTCTTGTCCATTTATAGGATTTCCAAACATAATTCCCACGAATATTTGGTTTCAGTGATTGGTGGTGGGTATGGGTGAACCTAGGTGTAGGATGAGTATCCACCTATGGTGATGTACCTTGCTCAGAGACATTTCAAGTGTTAATTAAAGCAAGTACTTTCCAATTGGTCTTACAGGACCATATATTGACTTAATGATACACGGCTTGAGTGACATGATGTCTAGCTAAATTACCTTGCACATGATGTCTAGGTAAGTGAGAACATAGACCCAAGGATCGACTGATGATTCATTTTATGTTATTTTATACACAATACTCAGGAATATTCATATTTAGTTATATATGTATAGGTATGGGACTATACATGTATACACATAAAGATATGGAAATCCAATGTGGAACTTTCCCTCTTGGCCGAGATTACGGATTCAGGGTTTTACTATGGATTTATGTTGTTGGATTTACTTATCTTTTCAATTATGTCTTAGTTAGGATGAGCATATTGGTTTTTCATGCATTTATAGCAGCGTATTTTATAGGTTAATCATTTTGGTGGCCTATTGAGATTATTTCTCACCACTACACATACACCTCTGTGTATGTGTAGACCTTATGTTTAAATTTTAGGTTGAGCACCATTGCATTGTGAGTAGGGCTGAGGCCCAGAGTAGCATGATCGAGCGTATCTTTTTCAGTGGGTTCTTCTGATCATGCCGATGCAGTTTGATAGTGCATGGAGAGAAGGTAGGTGATCTAGCTTAGAGTTATTAGTAGAGACCTATAATTTTATTTGAGTTTATTTTGTACTCCTGCATCAGTATGGTCAGCCCAGTGGGTGACTAGTGTTGTATGTATGACATAGTTGTTTGGGATTTTATATATTTTCCATATATTATTACAACATGTACTATTTTAGCTATTTATTTCTTCCACACTCTATTTATTTAATGATGAGTGAGTTACTTAGTTATTTTTACTATTTTCTTATTCTGATATCAGGGAATAATCTCCCCACTATCACACCCTCAAACCTTGATACTAGTCGACAACCTCAGGAATATGGGGAGGTGTATTTGAGGCCTCATAACCAATAAGTTTGGGGCACCATTTTAGTGGAATTCGAGTCGAGATGTTATAGTGTGGTATTTGAGGTGTTATTTTCTCAGTTTTTACTATTTGGGATATGGTAGATATAAGTATTATGAATGTGTCAGAACCAATGATGGATATCATACTGGAGAATCGGGAACACTTGTTCTAGTAAGAAGTCCTCATTTCTAAGGGCATGAGACTATTGTTCTAATCTATGATGTTATAGTTGTATATGATTTTCTCATGAAAAATGCAAATTTTGTGTGTATTTTATGATTTACAATAGATTTCTAGATCTTGGCTATTGGAAAGAGGCCAGTGATGGATTTTGACTCCTGGCTAAAAAAGGAAAGAGGTGTCTCATGCATCATATTTTTCATATAGAATTCACATCATATAGGCAAGATAGTGTGTGATTTTTTACTGACGAATGAGGCCTATTAAATTAGGCCTACTTATATATATATATATATATATATATTTATTTGTAATGGTAGGTTTTTTGGATCTATGTTGAGGTGTTTGGTGGTGAGGCCGATGACTTACTCCTCTTGTATGTGAGGTGTAGTGACCCTAGTAGGTTGATATGGCATGTGAAGACCTTATGTTGTACCCCATATAGACTATTGTTTCTCAAGTTTTGGTTTTATAGTATGATCGTTGAGTACGATGCTGATAGATATTAAGAATTTTCTTATGAACCTAACCACAAGGGGGTATTACTGAATACAGATTCCCAGTTATTTTTAGTTCAGCCTCTTCTTCTTCATTGGTATTTTGACCTATAGGGAGAATTTACATATAAGGATACTCGGTGAGGATCAGGCCCGTATAGGCTATGTTTTCAGTTTTGAACCTCATAGGTTGTTCTGATGTTTACCTTCTTTAGAGAGGTTTGATATTTTGGGCTAGGTTGTTAGACCTTGTGACCTAGTTGTGAGACATGATCAGTAGGGCTAGGTGGGAGACCTTGAGGCCCTTATTTTTGAATTAGAACCTTGTAGTTCAATGTCTATTTATTTTGAAGGAAACCTTTGTGAGAGAGGTTGGATCGTGTTTTCTAATTCATTTTTAGGCAGTGAGATGGTTATACACTCATTTTGAGATCGATGCAAGAAATGTTCTCAAGTTTTGTGTCATAGGCATGTTGATACCATCATATTTTGATAATAACTTTGGGTGATTGTGTTTTTCATGATTGGATTAGATAGAGAGGACTATTTTGTTTATTTTCCTAGTCGATAAATGTTTTTTTTGTTACTAATTCAGTGAGAGAATGGGTATATGCTTGTGACTGGAATGACACCAAGTGACAGACGGTCATGGAATACAATCCTGGAACAGGTGAGGTGCCATATTTTGAAGAAGACTTCTAAGGGAGATTATGGTTTTTTTGGACTGAAATGTCTTGTATCATGGTCATCATGGATTTAATATCTATACTAATTGCTAGAGTATGAGTTCGGTGGTAAAGGTATACGTTGGTTGTGCTTGGTATCATTTGAATCCAAATCAGTGTGTGGCCAGGTGTGAGTTGAGGATAGATGGTTTCACAACTTTTACTGGGCATGGTTTTCCAAGAGTTGTGTTTAAATTATGAATGTCCCTCTATAGTGGAGGTGAAATCGAAAATTAATTGGGTATCATGAAATGGTTGAATCATGGATGTACCTGGACACACATTTTCAAGAGATGTGGTGTCAGGTGTTGGAAAAATGCAGGTTAGACAGTTTGTTGTGAGTGTAGATCAGAAGAGATGTACATGCCTTTTTTGGTATCTCAATTTACTCATAGTTAGAGATGATCATTATCTATCTTGAAATCATCTTGAGTAAACTAAAATATCATTGACCCTACACCAAGATTATTTTATTTTAAATGTATTTACAGGTTTGGAAAATAAACATGTTGAGGTTGTGCTTGAGGAGTGGTGTAAGGTAGGTGATATGGTAGGGAGTGCACCATTGTCTATTTAAGGGTGGTGACCCTCATTTTTAGTTGTACTTAAGAGGTTTTCATGGGTCATTGGGGTTAGAGTTTTCTTTTGAGACAATGATAAGGGTATTCCTATGGTGGGGAGTACCAGATCATTCGTAGTTAAATGTCTTTTGTAAAGGAGACAACTATTCACACTATGAGATTGTTTGGTGGATAATCTAGATAACTTGGTTGTGTAGATTCTCAAGTTGAGATCATGGCTGCTAGTCTTACCACCAAGCTTCTCGAGGATGAAAAGGTTTATGGTGGGGATATCATAAGGTCATGTGTTTTTCCAGATTGTAGTTTTGAGCAGAAATTTGACTTTTTTCTATAAAATTATTATAAAGGGTAAAATAGTTTTTTACCATAGAAGATGACATCAGATAATTTTTTTGACCACTCTGTTGGTTCTAAAATAGGGTGTTTACCCCAGGCCAATATTTTGGTGGAAATTTGATCTATTTTAATTTTAATAGAATAATTAATAATTAATATTTAATAAATTAAAAATTAAATTATTCATGAAAGTTCATTCAATGATATATTTTGAAGGTAGAATTAGATTGGGAATATATCTCAACCATTGAGTATGCAATGGGGAGTTTTTTTCTAGATGGGACATAAACTTGTGTAGGGTACTGGGGCTGGTCGGATCCCCCTTTTCTTTTGTTTTATTTATTTTTTTATTATTTTTCTTTTCTTTATTTTATTTCCCCCACCTATTTTAATGGGAATTAACTCCTATGGGTTACTCATTCACTTGATAGAGATAAAAGTTGGAGAGAGAGAAATAGAAAGAGATATGGAGACATAAAGACATCACCATGAATCTCAGGACATGCTGAATCGTCATGTGTCAACCGTGGATCAAAAAAAATGGACGAAGCTTTGACGGATTCCTCCCAAAGGTAGTCCATTTTTATGTTTTTCCATAAATCACAATTTTATATCAGTATCATATTTTCAACCCATTATATGCTTTCTTATGACCCCTTGTGTCTCAATCTACTGATTTTGGGGTGAAAATAGGGGTTTCGGGGCAATTTTTGTGATTTTTTGTTTAGGAAAAGCCATCAACACAACATGTGGTTCATGGAAAACATGTAATTTGTTATTCATATTTAGGGTAGATGATTTTTTAAAAGTTAACACCATGTACTAGGGTGTACACACTGTGTAATATTACTTGACCATGTAGCCGAGTACCCGGTTAGGCTACCTGTGTAGGGGTACACAACCGTGTAGAGTACACGACCAGACCCTATGTGGGCCTCATGCCATGTACAAGTAAATATACAAGGAAAATACATGGCCATGCCATTTGAGGGACATGGTTAGGTACCCCATTTTGGGTACACTCCATGTACCTGTCTTACATGCCATGTATATGGGCATTAACATGCTATGTATAATGGGAGTACATGCCTAGGTGGGGCTTCAAGAGTACACACTATGTACTCATGGAAACACACTGTGTAGTTCCGCCATGTAAACCCTTGTATGTTTTATTCATATCATTTCACCTATGAATCAGAAATGGACCTAAGAGTAGTCCATTCTGAGTATCTTTTCGGGTATATCATAATTGTAATACCATAGAGGTGTTTTGAGGACTACTAAATGGAATTTATTAAATGAAGATGTTATTCATCATGTTTTGGAATTTATTATTATCCGAATAGAGAGTTGAAGTGAGAATTATTGGTTAGGTGTTCAGACCATCATAGTTTGAGTCCTAGATATAAGATGGGCTATGAGGTGTTTCCCTTGGCTAATGCCTTCATAGCTTTCCTTTGAGGATGTCTCCCTTGCGAGATGCAAACTTTAGTCCCATATGTTTTTGATACTTGTTATTTCTGAGGATCCCTTGTAGTATACCACTTTTTACATTTTTAACTAAAGGATCTTGTGTAGGATTCCTCAATCCTCTTTCTGTACCATTGGTCCCCTATAAAATTCCTTGCTTACACGCTAGCATAGGGAATCCCTCATAGGATCCATTTACCTATATATCATTAAGAGAACCCATATTAGGACACCTCAACCATCTTTTATAGTTATATAGGGTACCCTATAGGATTAATTAACCGGTGTGTTGTTTCAAGGATCCCATTTAGGATGCCTCAGTCTTGCTTACTGTTCAAGGATCCCATGCAGGATTCCTCTCTAACCTTTTTAGCTAAGGATCCCAGGTAGGATTAATTTTCTTATGTGTATACCTAGGGATCCCATGTAGGATTCCTCTAAATGTTTTACATGATGTACCTAGTGGGTGCCCTATTTTTTTGACCAATATTGAGTTAGTATGTTGATTTTTGGTAGATATGGCAATAGGCGTCACCTTAGAACCCATGCCAAGTTTGTAATCCCATTAGGATGTGAATGTAGTGTTGGGTTTAGGTGTTAAAACACCCTCACACTTTGTTTATCCTTCACATATTTATTTCCAATGTAGTGATGTTTACTAGATGTGATTCATGGTTTGTGGATATTGAGCTTGAAATAAGGTGTCTTTATTTCTATTTGGGATGCCCAGATGTTCTTCCTGGGATCCAGCTTCAGAGCCATGTTATTTGTTATGTTTATTTGTATACTTAGAGGTACAACCTGTGACCTGGATATTGAGAATGAATATTTTATTATTAAATTATTAGGATTTCTAGAGGTGCTTCCTGAAATCTAGTTGTTGAGCCTAATATTATAAAGATGATGATTATTCTCTCCTTAGCTCATGGGTTAAATGAGGATGATAATTCTCTCTCTAACTCGAGGTTGTCAGTGGATGATTATGATCTCATAGAATTATGGTATAAAGTGGATGGTTATGATCTCCTTGACCTATGTAATATAGTGGATGACTATGTTCTCCTCGATTTTTCATATGATGAGGATCTCCAGACATTCTCTATAGGATCAAGCTTATGAGCCCTTTTCTTAATTAGGGTGGTTGAGCATGGAGTCTCACACCTATGATTGACTTTTACTTTTGGATATTGAGGTGTGGGAATGGAATCTCACCAGTGATATATCTTTATATATCCCATAAGGGCTATACCCTTAGGATTAATATGAGTAACAATGTAGTAATTTCTTATGGGATGGGACCTAGGGTTAAAATATTGGACTAAATTTACATGACATGATCATCAAAATGTCTATATATTGGAAATTTATAGGATATTTGGATGTACATTCATGGAATCAATAATTTTAGTGATTGGAGGTGAGTACGGGTGAACCCAGGTATAGGATGAGTATCCCCCTATGGTAACATATATTTCTCAGAGTCATTTTTGGTATTGGTTGAATCAAGTACTTGTCAATTGGGATTATGAAACTAGAGATTGACTTAATGAAACACCACATGAGTGCTTGATTTCTAGCTCAATGTACTTGAAAATGATGTCTAGGTGATTGGGATTATGGACTCAAGGATCAACTTATGATTGGGTTTATGTTATTTCATACACAATACTCATGAATATTCACATTTTTGTATATATTTATAGGTATGGGACTATACATGTATGCACATATTGATATGGATATCCATGATGGAACTTTCCCAGTTGGCTAGGATTATAGACCCGAGGTTCAACTATGGTTTCACATTGTTGGATTTACTTCTTTTTTTAGTTGTTTCTCATCTTGGACGAGAATATTTCTTTTTCATGCACTTATAATATGTTATTTTATAGTTTCATCATTATGGTGGCTTACTAAGATTATTTATCACCCCTACACGTGCACCTCAGTGTACGTGTAGACCTCATGTATGTTTTTTAGGTTGAGAACAGTTTCATAGTGGGTATAGATGAGGCCTAATGTTGTATGATTGAGAATAAATTCTCAATTTGGTTTTTCTGATTAGGCTGATGTAGTTCTACAGTGTCTGGGGACAAGGTACATGGTCTTGCACAGAGTCAGTAGTAGATCCATGCTTTTATTTCAGTTTATATTATACTATTTTATCTGTATGGTCTGCCTAGTGGGTGACTAGTGTTTTATGTATGAAATAGTTATTCAGACTTTTATATATTTTTTATTTATTATTACAACATGTTATATTTTAGTTATTTATGGCTTTCACACATTATTTATTTACTATTGTGTATGATACTTAGCTATTTACACTATTTTCTTACTCTGATTTGAGAGCATAGTCTCCACACTATAAAACCCTAGTCCATTGATTCTAGTCATAATCCTCTAGATCATGGTTAGTCATGGTTTATTCTTCTTAACCAACCAACTTGGGGAATTGTTTTAGTGTCATCTGGGTTGGGACGTTACAACAAAGATAACTTTTACCACTTGGTAATTTTCATGATAAACTCCTTGGGTGAGATAATTCAAAGTGAAACTTAAAATACTATAAAATATGAGTTAATCATGAAATTAAATGTAAAAGGGGTAGTATATAAACTATATATAAGTGAATTAATGCATAATAACAAATACATCTCAATGAAATTTAAATTGTGACAAAATCCCTTACCATGTATTTCCTTTTGGTTAAAAGTACTTTAACATCATTTATAATATTTTTAATAATTTTATTAATTATAATAGAACCATAATCATATTTATAATATCATATATTAACTTATTATAATATATTATAACCCATTTATTAACCATGTTTCATTATTTTCACTATTTTGGGTGTTAAATGCCTAGTTTTTTTAGCATGTTTTGACATGTTACTTATTGTTACTATGAATTCGATCATGATTTAATCATATAAATAATGAAAAAAATTATTTAAATAATATATATATATATATATATATTAATTATAAATTTATTTAGAATAATCTCTAAAATTTGTACATAGGAAATAAAATGCACCGTTCATGGAGACGGTAGGCTGCATGTACGCATGAATGCTACTTCCATTTATTTTTCATATTAGAAGAACAGAAATTAAATTATATATATGTATATTATAATTAAAATATCATATTTATTTCATATATTTCACATATGTTTATTAAAATTATGCTTAATACATTCCATGTATAGCCTGAACGAGTCACATCTCTTTGAGGAGGTAATAGTCCACACATCCACAAACGATGTCATCATATTCCAAAAGAATGGAAAGTTTAATGGTATGTGTTATATAAAAATTTAATAAGGATAAATAAATAATAAATATCATATATAAATTATAATCACATCATTATTCCAACCTTTAAAGGTTGTAATGGAAGAACGAACAACATTGGTTCGCGAGGCGGTAGTCCGCTATACACACGAACAATGAATGCGTATCCCATTTGAGGGATGTGTGTGAAAGTATAGGTATAAGTATCATAATAACAACATATCAGTATATTTAATATACTTATTTTATTATATAATCAGGATATAAAAATAATTTTAGGGGTGGAAAAGTAAATGAAATAATGTGATCGTTGAAGAACGTTACCTCTTATTCGGGTAACTCCTTTTTGTTTATACCAAAAGACTTACTTGGTTAGATTTATTCCCAATGTGAGTATTATATGAAGATGATAGGGATTTCTTGATATTATTTTATCAGGTTTTTTACAATCAAAATGGATTCAGAGTTCTGAATAAGTGGGAGAGGTGAGTACCTTTTATAGTGGATGAGGAGTGATATTCTTGTAAATATAAAAAGGTAAAAACTATTGAGAGGCCTCCCTTATAGAATGTGCCTAAAAATGTAAATATTATATAAAAATTAGCCTATGTTCAAAATATTTCTATAAAATGGATATTGGAAAAGTTTCTAGGTCATTTTGGCCCTTATGTTTAAGGTTTTGTCCCTTGCTAAGCTCATTTTTCTCTTAATCGCGGTAATTAATTTTAGTCATATTCACTTATATTTTTGGTCAAAAAATAAGTTGAAATTATAAAAAATAAAAAATTATTCTAATTCCAAATATTGAATCCATTTTTCGAAATTTAAATCATATATTTTACTTAATTTAATTTAAACTTAATCCCACAAATGAGATGGAAAAATGGGTTTTTAATGTGAATATGTTTAAAAGTTTTCCAAGTTTTTATAAAAAATTTCAATGATAAATTGATTAAAATTACCTAAATTGGTTTAAATGATATAAAATTATTCTAATTATAAATTAAAACCAAATTAGAACATATTTTAACTATATAAATAAACTAGACAATAATACCATTTTTAATTAAAATCTAGTATTCTTCACTCTTCATCAAAAAATAAAACTTCTTAGAAAAATTAATAAAATTATCCATAACTTAATTTCGATGTCATTATTTAAAAAATTAATTTTATTTTGACCTATAAAATTTAAAAAATTTCAGAATTTTATATTTAAAATAATCGCACCATTAAAAGGTGGAAAACTATTTTTATAAAAATGCAGGTTTTTATGTATACAATTTGGTTTTCTATTATATTATGCCTATAAAATATATTGGATGAATGTAAAAAATATTTTATTTAATATATAATATTCAAATTTCATTAAAATAATCCACTAATATTAATTAATTTATTTTTATTAAGATAAAACGCTTCCTATACATAAAAATAGTTTTTTATAAAAATATTTCCTTTATATTCAATTGGGTCCTATATTCATTTATAACTAATTCGTAACCAATGAATTGAACCATATATTTTTATAAGTAATTAAATAATATTAATAAAAATGAATTTAATTGATTAGTTATATATTATTATATTAAATAATAATATTTTAATAATATATTTTTGTTCGGTAAAACCCAGTCTTGCGTGTAATGTAAATTATTGAAAAAAGTCATTGTTGTGTGTAATGAAATCTAACTCAGTTTTTCAGGCATTAAAAGTTATAGAATAGATTTATTTAAAATATTAAATATATCATAATTTCCATGGGATTTATATTTCTTTCTACTCTTGGTGTTACGTGTTACACACACTGTTAAATATAATATTCTTACTTTAGAATTTTGGGGTGTTACATTATCCCCACCTTAATTAAATTGCATACTTGCAATTTTAACTTGATCTTGGTAATCAAGGGATTGATTCTTGAAAATAAACTATTACTAAAAAACCCACATCATAAATAGCGTTAATAACACACATTCTTAATAAGATGGAAAATGAAATGTGATGTTCACCACAAAACTAGGATTTTGAGTAGGAGAAAATTATTTAAAACACAAACATGGAAGAGAAATATAACTATCAAGTTCTGATGGAGGATGATAGAGAACATGTTCAGATGAAATTTGATGACCACAAAACCATAAACCATAATTGTGAATAATTGTTATTGATATCATAAATAATTATGATAATCAAACAACATTTTTGTTTTAAGACAATTATTCCTAGAGTTGAGGAATTATTTCATTATCTAGGAATATATTTAAATACAATTACTTGATATGTTTATATAAGAATAATATTATCATTTGGTCTTTCCTTGAACTATTTATACTTCTTTTCTTAACACAGGTTCCATTATATGGGGGAGTAATACAATATTCTCTAAAACCTCATTCAAAGTTAAACATAAACCATTTCATAAATGGTTAACCTTATGAACCTTACATGTATTATGATCTAAAACATTAGAATCAATTCCAAGGCAGTCTATAATATCCAATTTACTTCATACAAATCACTCATCTCTTTATCCAAGCATCATTATCTTAACATAAGGAACAAATTAAGGATTATCTTTCCCTCAATGATGTATTTTCCAATAAAGTCAAACTTTCCACCAAATCACTTTTCTTGGTACAATTCTATATATAATCTCAAATATTTAATTAATAAGTACTGCAGTACAATAATAATATATTTCATAATTCATATAATGAGAAAATAATCAATAAAATAATTTTACAACATATTTATTAGAATCATATATAGAAGAATATTAATCATTCTACTTCAATTGTGTCAATAACATATGCCTAACCTTGATCCCTTAACTTATTTTTAGATACATTCCCTTGATTATTGGAGAATTTATTTTAATAGTTCCCCATCTCCTTATAGTTTGAACACTGAATAATTTTTTTTTCTGTATTTCCCTTGAATTATTATTCCTAGTGTCCTTTTTTTCTCACTTATAAAAAACTCCCAATCCTTTCAACCATTTACCAGGGTGATTATTTCCACAGTTATCACATGTGAGAAAAAAATGCTTCTATACCTTCTCCCCTTTATCTATTATTTGAACTTCCTTTATCTTATTCTATTTCTTCCCTTTTAATCCATATGAATTAGATAATTCTTTCCCTATCTTGATATCACATAAAGCTATTTCTTTATATAATGAAAATTTTCCATGAAACTAGCACTCTTCAAATATTTCGATTAAGTCCTCCAAGGAAATTGTCAATCTTGCACTATTTGTTGTGTATGAAATCCATAACATAACTTTATAACCTTTTAAAGGTAGTTTCATACTCCAAAAAACTTTCATCCTCATTTTTTAAACTAAGGAACTTTCTCTACATCTCAGTTTGTTACTCATAAGGGAAATATTTATTCAAGAATGTTTCTGTAAAAGTTCTCCATTATATGAGTTCTATTTCTTCTTCCTCCCTAGTATTCTGGATCAATGACCACCATTGATCAACATCACTATTTACACAATACCATGAAATTTTATCCTTTTCCTTTTATACACATCCAAAGCAATAAATTTATTCTCCAAATAATTAATCCATTTCTGTGATTCCATTGGATTTTTAGTCCCACTAAACTATGGGGGCCTATGTCGCATAAATCAATCCAAAATCAAATAATGTAGTTGCAGAACATGTTTATCCAACCATACAAGGTTATGTGTCATAACCAGATTAAGCTACCTTAATATATCCATAATTTTCTCTATCAAAATACTAGCTATATTGGATATATCAGTTGTGAAACATCCACAATTTCTATTATTATTGATACTATTATTCCTTCTGAGTTCTATTTCTAAAAAAATGAAATATACTGGATTATATCAAAACATTATGTAACATAATTTATCATCCCAAAAAATAGTAAAATACATAATATAAATTGAAAAATTTATGTTCATCTAATCTCATAATCATAAACAATGTATTTAGGGATATCTTTACATTAATATCTCTCATAATGGTTTGTAAATAAAATGTGAATTATCCTAATAATATCCCCAGAAGTATCAAACCAGGTGCACAGTAAGGCCTAGTTTTGTGTAATATGTTATGCTCAAGTCAGGTCTGACACACCTTTTTATAGTTTTTACCCCTAGGTACATCAGTTCCAGAACCACGTCCAGATGTATCATCTTGACATGTATGTATTTATAGAAAGACCTACATAATATATACCCTACAAAATTTCTAGGATGTTATTCTGCACTTATCCTATAATTCTATCTTAGGTCTATGTTTACAAATCTATGTATTATAAATCTAGTTTCCAAGATTGCTGCTAAAATTCCTCTGATACCAACTATAACGAATCTACCCCAGTAGCCGGAAGGTGGTGCCATAATTTATTATGTTGGCATGATTACAAGGAATAAACTCCTAAAGGATTTATTAGTTTAGTATTTTTAGAACACTATATTATATATATGATACCCATATTACATTGTGAAATAGAAAATAAAAACATGACACATAATAAAATGAAATAAACACCATCCTTACAACTCATTCAAAGGATTCATATTCATAACTAGGGGAAATGAAACATAATTAGGGTGAGATAAATAATCATTAAGGGTATGTAAAATTGGGGAAATAATTAATCAATAAGAATAAATCAATATATAAAGTTAAATAACTAAGAACACATGGAATTTAAATAACATGATAAGGCTTAATAAATATGGAAATGTAAATAACTGAAACAAATTCCATTTAATTAATAAATTGATAATGAAATGCATCCATTTATTATAAAAAAATATCATGGATAATAAAAATAATAATTTAAATATCTATGAGGTAAATGATTAATTATGTGACGTCATGGTTGAGGCAAATGAAAACCTATATCGTCAAGACCTTTCACATGATGATTTAAAACTACCGGTAGAAACCAGTTTAATTTGGCCAACTGATTCATATAATGAGAACCTATCAATGTATAGAGGGGATATATAAAGTTAGGGACCCACCTTTCACTTCCATTTCAAATAATTCCTCATATCAAGTAATCAATTAATAAATAATATTCTATATCTAATATCTATATTGAATAAAGAATACAGATTTATCAATATTTCCCAGATAATCAAATAACATTCAAAGTAAACATCGTATATATTAATTTTATATGGATTAGGAAATAATAATATCCATAACCCAATAAATTTGATATTTAAGAAAATCTCTAATGAAAAATGATTATAATAAATTTATTATTTCAAGTGAAGGTTAACAATCACAAAAGAAAATGAGGTTACAAAGATACATTTTACCACTTGGTAATTTTCAAGATAAAATAATTTGGTGATATAATTAAAATTGAAACCTAAAATAACATTAATAATGAGTTAATAATTATATTAAATGAAAAAGGGGAAATATATATACAACATATAAGTGAATTGGTTCATAATAACAAGTAAGACTCAATGGAATGTAAATTGAGATGAAATCCCTTACATTTCATTCATATTTGTGTTAATTTAATTTAACCTCATGTATAATGGTTTTAAACATATTATTAACTTATAATAGTACCATATTAATATTTATAATATCATATATTAACTTCTTATAATATCTTATCACCCATTTTTTTAACAATCTTTCATTATTTTCACTACTCCGCATGATAATTTCCTAGTTTTTCAAGTATGTTTTGACTTATTAATAGTTGTTCCTATTAATTAGATAATGATTTAATCATCTTAATAATGTAAAAAATTATTTAAATATCATATATGTATTCATTATATATATATTTATAAGAATCCTTAAAATTTGGAGATAGGAAATGCAATGCACCGTTCATGAAGATCGTAGACTATACGTACGAATGAACTCTACTTCTATTTCTTTTTCATATTAGAAAAACTAAAAGTAAATGATATATATGTATATTATAATTCCAGTATAATATTTATATAATAAATTTCACATATTTTTATTAAAATCAACCTTAATATATTCCATTTATAACGTGAACGAATCACATCGTTTGAGGAGGTGGTAGTTCACACGTCCACAAACGATGTTATCATATTCCCATAAAATTGAAAGTATAAATGCATGTGTTATATAAAAGTTAAAGAAGAAAAAGTAAATCATAAATGTCATATATATTATATATAAACTATAATTCCATCATTATTCTAACCTTTAAAGGTTGTAATGGAATAATGAATGAAATCGGTTCATGAGGCAGTAGTCCACCGTACACACAAACGATGATTGTGTATCCCATTTAATGGATATGTGTGAAATTTTATCTCTAAATATTAGCATAAAAACATTTCAGTATATTTAAGATATTGAGATTATTGTATAATCATGATATAAAAATAATTTAATGGGTGGATATGTAAATGAAACAAAAGTTATCGTTGAAGAACGCTAGCACTTATTTGAGAAACCCCTTTTGGTTAATACCAAAATACTAATTTGGTTGGATTTATAACAAAATTGAGGCCTCTATAAGAAGTTTAGGGAAGTTTTAAGCTTTTTTAAGCAGAGTTTGGATGATCCAAATGGCTTTATAGGTGTTAATAAGTGGGAGGGGTGAGTGCCTTTTTATAGTGGAGGGGGAGCGACATTCCTGTACATATAAAAAGGTAAACACTATTAAGAGGCCTCAATTACATAATGTGGATAAAATAATGGTACATATTTGATAAAATGGAGGTTATGGTAGAAATATGGCTATAATATGGATTTTAGACAAGTTTATAGGTCATTTTCCCTTTATTTTGTGGTTTAGTCCCTTGTTAAACTAATTTTTCTCTTAATCGATGTAATTAATTTTAATCACATTCACTAATATTTTGGGTAAAAAAGTAAGTTTAACTTATTATAAATTTAATATTATTATGATTAAAATCATTTAAGCCTTTTTTTTAAATTAAAGTAACATAAGTGGTGGAAATTAATTTCAAATTAATCTTATAGACGTGACAACAAATTGGGGTTTTAAAGTGAATATGTTCAAAAGTTTTCCAAGTTTTTATATACAATTTCAATGTGAAATTGATTAAAATTTAATAAATTGGTTTAAATGAAATAAAATTGGTCTAATTATTCTTGAAAAAATCAAAACGTGATTTAACTATTTAAATATACTAGACAAAGATGTAGTTTATAATTAAAATCTAGTATTTTTTTACTATTCATCAAAAAATGAAACTTCTCTGAAAAATAAAAACAAATTAACCCTAACATAATCTTGATGTTTCAACTTAAAAAATGAATTTTTTTTACCTATAAGAATTTTAAAAATGTTAAAATTTAGATTTAAAATAGGTCCTCTATTAAAAGGTGGAAAATCACTTTTATAAAAATATAAGGGTTTTTGTGTAAAATTCAGTTTGTTCTTATCTTATACCTATCAAAATTTTTGGATGAATGTAAAAAAAATTATATTGAATATATAATATATAAATTTTATTAAAATAATCCCCTAATAGTAATTAATTTAATTTTATTAATATAAACCACCTTATTTACATTAGAATAGTTTTTTATAAAAACATTCCTTTTATATTCAGTTGGGTTCTATATTCATTTATAAATAATTGGTAAACAATTAATTCAGCCATATATTTTTATAATTAAGTTAGTAATATTCATAACATCCAATTTAATGGATAATTTATATCTTATTATATTAAATAACAATATTTTAATAATATATTTTTGTTTGGTAAAACTGGGTCTTGTGTGTAACAAACACTATAAAACAAGTCGTTATTGATGGTAACGAAAGATAACTCAGTGTTGTGTTAATTAAAATCTATATAATGTATTTATTTAAAATATTAAATATATCATAAATCTCATGAAGTTATATTTCTGTATATGCTTGGTGTTGCGCGTCACACATGTTTTTAAACACAATGATCTTACTTTAAAATTTCAGGGTTTTACATATGTCATCATACATTATATATTTTTATGATTCACTAGGGTTAGCATATTATTTTAACATTACTATTTATTTATTCATATGTATTATTATGATTATTACTCTATAAAATCCATTTTTCCCATGGGTTAATTATGTTATGATGATATATTTTTGAACCCCATTTATTTTTCATGGGTTATGATGTGTTGAAATAATGAATGGTTTATGATCTTGTGGAAAAAATGTGTATGGTTTCCTTTATATAATGTATGGGTCCTTTATAACCCTAATGTTTTTTTGGGTAAAGCCTTTTATCTGCTGAGATAATTTTAAGAGAAAAATTTATGTGCATGATTCACTATGCAAAAGTGATAGGGATGACTGATCCACTATGATGTAAGAAACTGGTGGTGATATGTAATCCTTTATTATACGATGGTATTGGTAGTTCAAATTGATATATGTTCTGGTTTCTATATCCAAATTTGTTCCACACACTTATGAAATATTGATATTCTTATTATTCAAACTCATGGCTCATAATTGATTTTTTAACGATACCCTAATATTATGAAATAATAATGTTTTGTTCCATGAACCATGATTAAGATCTATAAATTTTTGGGTATAATTTTATATTGATAATAACATTTTATCATACCCCCATTCCCATGATATTATCACATATGACCATTGATTTTTATATCCCATGAGTACCCTTACTAAGCATACAAGATCACCCATTCTTAAGATTTAATTTTCCCCAGGCTATACAAAATTTTAATAAGTATGATGAGTCTAGAAGGGTATTTTAGGTAAATAAATGTGTCATAGATGTCAACAAATATAATTAAATAATATGTTTATATATCTAGTTTCCCTTTAATCTTAAACTTTATGGTTCTTTGGCATGTTTATTTTTGAGATATATTGTATATTAATCGAAATGATGTAATATGCAGGTTTGTTATACTTGGGTAGATATAAATACCATATAAGGGGAAAAACACCTATTGTTTACATGCAACTAGGGGAGTATAAAATCATGAGGAATACTAAAATTCAACATGTCTAAACCCAGTCATTGGATTTAATGAGATAAAGAAACTAAGATACCTAAACCACCATGAGTTTCACCTCTGATTCTGAAGAGGGGTATACCATCATGTTCCATGAGGAAAAAAATTAGTATAGGGTTTCTCATCACCTTAAAACAAAACATGTGTGAAAAAATATGTAAAAATTCATAAAGGAGTCATGTTAGGAAATTATCTCAATGGATCAACATAGTCACAACACGTGACATATCTTCACATCACAATACTTGAAAAATCTGATTCATACCACAATATAAACTCCTCAAAAAAATAACTATGCTTGAAAAACCCATAATAATTCCATAAATACCAATCCACAACACTCCTACCACCTTCACATCATATCACCACGCTACGACACACCTTATGTAGTATTAACATGGAAACACATAGAATATTTGAAATATTAATCTCCAAGATGACCCTTCTAATGTAATATACCATGGGTAAGTGGTGGTCATATTGAACCATGAACTATTTTAGTGAGATCCTTATAAGAATATTTGGGGAAATTTTATGATACCCTGATTTGTAGTGTTTTATTCCCTATCTTGGTTCATCATGATGCTACAAAACACATACCTACTTCCATTAAAATTTCCATAAAGTACTATGTAATGAATTAATTGGATCCACTATAAATACACCACTTACATACCCCGCTCATAAAAAATGGGATTCAAATTTGATAAAATAATAATAAATAGAATGTAATTCTAGTGAAATACTTAGTAAAATGATATTGAGAATGGGTTACTAAACAATAATGGTTCATTTCCAAAAAGGGTAGTTCTCAAATTGTTTGATAGGGTTTCACTATAGTAATATCATATGTAAAATATGAAAAATAGTATAGAGATTCAAAACTTAATTATTCATTAATGGAGCATGAGAGGAAAAAAATTCCAACTATTCCCTTTTTTTCCTTTTTTCTTTCCATGAAATTATTGGTTGAGTGGAGATATAATATTGTCTCCCCTTCATACATCCTAAATGAGAAACAATTTAGTAATACTACACTTAAAATGGATCTAATTTATTCTCCAAAAGACAGTGAACATTTATTTCATCTAAATTATCTTCACCCTTTAAAATAATTATTTTGAAACCATATTTTACTATAATAGTGAGGCTTGTGTCCAAAGTTAGTGTAGTGAAAACAATACACAAAAAATGAATTTCTTATCTCTTATGTTAAATAGATTATCATAATTTGTTACATTTCCTTAGATTCCTATCCATGAAAATAGCTTCATAAGTCATCATAATAGGTAATGGTGTGACCTAAGTTACCATAAATTTACACTTCATTAATGGGAATCGTTTCTCACTCTCATTCTAAATTGTCAAATAATCTAAGTAGTTTTTAGATAACTATCAGTGATTGAGTTGCATAAATTCATTAAAAAATTTTATTTTCTTTTACCATTTGAGTGTTGATCGAATTTACATCATATATAAGATTATTCATACCTATATAATTATGTCCTTGTTTGGTAAAAAAATTGTTAGAATTTATCATTCCTCTAAAAAACCATTCATTAATACCCTTAGATGAAAATTATACAAATTAACAATTATTTTTAATATTTTTTCATTTAAATTTAGATTTCATTTTTAAAGTGAGCACATCATTTTTTAGTAATTCAATACCTTTCCCGCATTTTTCAAAATAATAATTAACATAATTAATTACCATAACATTTCCCATAATTTTCTACTTAATGTAAACTATTTATTCTCATTTTTATTTGAAAACAGTTTTATCTTACACTTCCTTCTCTAACTGAGTGATTTTGACATCATTTTAGTCAACATGAGAGTTGAATTATTTTATTAGTCCACCATAATTCATATTTTTCTTACAGTGAATATCGAGATCCTCATATTCTCTTTTATGTTCCACATTATGATTAACTCTACCTTTTATTTGATCTTAATCATTATTGTTATCAAGTTAGTCATTTTCAACCCTTAATATCATGAAATCTTAAAAATTATATTTGGATTTTATTTCACCTTGAAATATTTAGTACTGGATTTATCCTTTCACACAAATTCTATTTCTTTCAAATTTCATCATAGATTGATTTCTAGATTTCACATTCCTTATAAGTGGAAACATTATTAGCCTAGTTTTTAAGAAATCAATGATACTACTATCTATATCTTGGATACTTTGGTACCTTTATACTATATTTCAAACAAATCTTTACTTGAATAATTCCATTGGTAAATTTACCTAAAATCTAAAATTTCCTTATTTGACCCTACTAGACACAAGTAAGTTAGATTCATCACTAATATACTCATTATAGTTTTAATGATTTATTTCAAGTTACCATTTTTCTTTTAAATCGACCTCCATTGATGTGTGACGTTTCATCCTTTATAGATTTATCATAATCTTATAAAACACCACGATAATTTTTAAAACATCAATAGATATCTCTACTATATTTTGTTCTTTAGGACCCAAAACCTTTATATTTTACAGTGCTGGGAGTCTCCCTAATAAGTTTTATAAGATTTTAAAATCCATGATTTCTACACCAAGTCCTTGTATGGATCTAGTAAATTCAATGGTTTGGTTAAAGATTTAATTTATGTTTTAATTATATAATATATTTAAATTATTAAATTTATAATGAAAAACATTAATATTTTCCTCCTTAACTGTTCTACACCATTTATAAATATATTAAAATTGTCCCCATATCAAATTTACAAATTTTTATGTCATCACCTTCATTGACTTGATAGTGCTCTAAATAAATTATATTTGGTCTTTTAATACATGTTTATAAGTTTTTTATATTTTTCATTAAATAACACCTCATTAGGATCACTTACATAAATTCCATGTATCATAATGGAGAATAAATTAAGTCTATGTGATTAAAGATAAGAACTCATACTATTTACCCTTATTTGATAATTACACCCATTAAATAGTGGAACTCCCTATTCATTTATAGGGTTATATATGTTAAATTTTCCTTATGATAGATTAAACATTTGATAATTTTTCAGTTATGATACAACTATTTTAGACCACTATGTTCATAATTACCCTAAAAACAGGGGGATTGAATTAGGGAATAAATCATTTCTTTCTTTATAGACCATTTTCTCATGATATCAAATAAATTTAGATCTATCAAATGAATCTACCAAATCATAATATTCAATAAATGAAAATAAAATGCTATGAAACATAGATTTTACTGAGTTCACTCATAAGGGATATATATATTGAGTGTATACTAATGATGTGTTGATATATTAACATTTAACTAGTTAAATATTTAGTGAATAAATATTTTGGATTGGTTCAAAATTGAGTCTAAGGATTTCCACCTCTTCTTAGCACTCTACTAACTACTCCAGGATAATTTCATAAAGATTTGACTTATAAATTATTATAATGAAGGTATCAACATAAAGTTCATATAATTATATGATATATGTATTTATCTTAAACTCTAATATCAATAATATTTTAAAAATTTCAATAATATGTATGTTTATTATCCTTGAAAAAATAGTCTCATAATTCCAAATATGTATTAATTTTTCACTCTTTATTGTTGTGTTCTCTCTAAATTATGTGTTATTCCATATGTATAAATTAAAATCATTTTACCTCTTCATGATCTATCATAAAAAATGTTTTTCATGTTATTACATGTTTTACCACTCTATTGGTCTACAAAAACATTCATAACGATCTGTTATAATATATTATTAATCAACCAAATCTTCCAACTTTTAAAAAATTCTCTAATATTGAAAATACAGAAATATTTATCAAATCATGATATAATGACATGATGAAATTTAAAATCTTAGATATCATAAATATAACAGAATAAAATATTTTTTATCCCAGAAATCACAAACAATAATATTATAAAATCTATAAAAAAGCATCATTATTTAATGTTTAACTTTAAGACGTAGTGCATTGGTTGAAAAAAATTACAGCTTTTTATAATGTAATGAAAAACTAAAAGTGTCACACAACCCAATTTACTTTTCCTTAAAAAATATTTTACAAAAATCATGTATTTTAATAATGGAATATTCAATGAATTATTTTGGACATCATAATCCCATTTCACATTATGATATATCATTATAGTTTGGTATAATGTTTTGGCCATAAGAAACATAAAATTATTATTTAAATTTTAAATTCACTCCCCCAAAATATTATGTAATAATTTATCACTATGGTGTATTAATTATTTTTATATAAAATAAAATTTATTAAAATCTTTATAAAATCTGTAGAGAACAACATTAAATATTACGATGTGGGTTTCTATTTCTTTTCCAAATCAAGTACCAAACACATGAAAACATGTTAAAACTTACCCTTAACTCCACCATATATATATTTTATCAATTATTTTTGATTTAAAAAATAATAAAACAATTAAATACATGTATTTTTTCTCTATTCTATTCAATAAACATGGTTTATAACATGATCCTAATTTATATTTAACTAAGAAATATTTTTATCTTCAATTTCATCATTTTTCTTTCACAGCCTCACATTATATCATGGAAACCCATTTATGTTATATAATAATAATTACTGATTCACCACATACAAATGATATGATCAAATTACTTACTTTATGTTTTCCATGATTAAATTTACCAGATCACTAATTAATGGATCATCTTTAACACTTATTCAAAAAAGAGTGCTATGATCCTTTAAAATCAAGGAATCACCTACATTTTTTTCCTAGTTGATAATGAATGGTGAAATGATAATATTTTAATAGTTATAAATATATTCTCTACCTCATGTTCAACTCCTCATGTGGAAGTATATATTTTATAATTTTATACTCTATATATATGAAAATACATCTAGAGTGTAATGATTTAATATTTTCAAGGAAAAAATAACCAATTTCAACACTAAGTAAAATATAGGATAATTATATTAGTTAATATTCTATAAAAATGATCAATATAATATAAATATATCATTTTTCATCATGAATAAACCAAGTGGCTCTATTGAAATGTCACTGCAGATGGAATCTCATCATTCTCCTGAATGAAAGGTCAACACATGTACACTAACTAAATTCCACATGTTTTTTTGATAATAATTCAAAAAAAAACTAAGAACCTTTAAAATTTTTTCAATTTCATTTAAACATTGTTTAGGATAGATAATTATGAAATATATTTTAAAAAATGATAATAAAACCCAGATAAGATAAGTAATTTATGATTCTTTTTCTCAACATTTTTCATATGTATCAAATAAGTTAATAATATTTATCCTAATGAATTAGAATTATTTAGGGGTATACATTTAAAGTAAATAATGAGAAAAAATCCTAGAAAAGGGTTATGAAATTTAAATATAGAAGAGATAGATAAAAATTAAGAGCATGAAGATCACAATTCATTACCATAGAAATGAAAATTTGATAAAAATGTATCATATCTTAAGAATGTGTCATAAATATAATAATAAATCATCATAGGTAAAAGTGAATCATCACATACAGGAAAATATAACATAGTTGGGTTATACAATTTGATTATTCCCTATAGATAACCTCTCATTAGATATAAGATTTTCCCAATGTATTGGCTGGGTGTATAATTTTGGGTAACTATCCACTTTATTATGAAAAAATAAAATAAAAGATGAAATGAATCCTGAATATTAAAATAATAATAACATGAATAACTCTTAATGAAAGAGAAACAAATTTTATTGTGATATTATACAATATATTATAATATGAATCAATGATTAAATGAAAAAAATTAATCTAATTACCCATAAAAAAAGAGATAATAACATTACAATATGTTCAAAGAAAATATATGCACATGTATAATTAAAATATATAATAATTACAATATAAATAAAATAGGGCAACTCAAATCAGAATCAAAACTAAATTAATAGAATAATCGAGAAGCATTTCTACAATAAAAACTTTTAATAAATAAGGATAGATCAATTAGTATATTAGGTTATGTAAATACAAAAAAATATGTAAACAATAATAATATGTACATGAAAAGTGAGATGGAAATTATATATATATATATATTCAAAAAAGATAATCAAAGTGGTATAATTCCATAGAGATGAAGAGATAAGTTCTAATACAATTTCATAATTAATCCAAAATGGATAAAAAAGTCATATATATCCTAAAAGGAAAGGAAAATAGAATAATATACATTTAAATAATATATTATATAAGAGATAAAAAACATATATGAGTAAGAAAGAATTGAAATTCAAAAAAATGGTAGTGAATTATTCCACTAATATAAACATTGAGTAATATGGATAGGTTCTAAATTCTTCTATAATAATTTTTACTTATCTAAACATTATTATATATCACTCCTTATATTAATTTATCATATTTTTGTAATATTTATCATTATTAATTAATTTTATTCATCTATTATAAATATCATTAACCAAGGGGTGTTTATTTATAAAATTTCATATACCTTTTAGTGTTTCATTCTCAGGATTCAGTCTTTGATAATTTATTTTTTTATATCAATAAATGTAAAGGTAAAAGTTAAATAATAGTTCTATGATTTTTTATGATTAAAGAACAATTATTTGGATGGGAATTAGAAAATACAGAAGGTGGATTGGGTTTTAGGATTAAAATGTTTCAATTATTAAAATGAAGAATGAGATCCCATTTTAAAAATTTAGAAGAAAACCCACAAGAACTCTGGTGGGTAACCTTAAGAAATCAGATGCTCACAAATGGGCCAATGAACTTCCATTGGTTTGAAAAAAGATTTTTATTCCATTTTTTCACAACAACCCCTATTCATCCATCCACCCCCTTCTACTAAATCCTCTCCAATTATACACTAGCTTATCCCCAACTTACAAAAACACCATTTATGAAATGAAATAGGAAAACATAATATGAATAACTCACCAATGGGGTGGGGGTTATTACAAAATCTACATAATAGTGATCCACATCCTTGAGAGGCTTCAATGTACTCCTTGAGGAAATAATTTTGGCTATTGATCATTCACTAAAATTATTATTCCCATACTTCATTTAATATTTTTCCATGGTTCTATCTAGTATAAACTAGAGGGATTACTTTACCTCACAACTCATTTTCACCCTGATTGTTGATGAAAATTGGATACTCAATTAATGATTAATTTTACACTCATTTGATATCATTATATTCAATCTTTTGAGTAGGATCAGGTGGAAAAAGAAATAAAACATCATAAATGGAACTAAGAGTTAATATAATGTATATTCAATTATATTCAATATCTAAAACGGTATAATGAACCTCAATGTTTTATTTTATTTCTTTCCCATATTATGATGATTTAGTATTAATGAGACTTAAAAAAATATATGATCACCACTTTGAATTCCAAAGGTCACCTTATATGATCAATAAAATTATTTTGGAAATTTTGATTTACAATCAATTACATTAAAAATCAAAATTTCTCACTCCATCATTTTAGACTATGTTTACCGTGATATAGATACAACACTATTTTTTCCAATATAGAAGAGAATAAAATGGTCTTCCATATAAAGCCTCAAAAGGATTCATTTAAATATATAAAGAATAACTATTATTATAGGATAATTCCATAAGTGAAAAATTATCTTCCCATGATCCACTAAAATCAAGAATAAATCCCATGACATATTTTCTATAATACTAATGGTGTACTCAAACTATCCATCACTTTAAGGGTTATAGGTTATAGTCATTTTTACCTGAGATCCCAAGGAACACTACAACCCTTTCCATAACCAAGAGGTGACCCACTATTCTTAGAAAGATATTATATTATCTATCATTAAGTAACGATTTTTTATTTTTATAATATATGGATTTCCAAGATCATATACATGGTAATCTTCTTAAATTGGTAAAAATTGAACTATCTTATTCACATGGTCCACAATAACACAAATAGCATCTTATACTTTAGTATATCATAATAAAATGGTTAAAATTCCCTTCATGATGTCATTATATTTTTGTAAATGTAGGTTTCAACTCACCACTAGGTCATTGGAGTTCTTCTTTAACTTGTTGACAAGTGAAACAATTAGAGATGAAACCTATGATATAATTTTTCATACCAAGACACCAAAATTAATGGGGAATATCATGATACATTTTTGTAACACCAAGATTCAAATCCCATATAGTTTTATTATATTCTTATATAACCTCTTTTCTCATACTAGTAAGGATTACTATCCTTCTATCTAAATAGAGTAAATAGTTGGAATATTAAGACAAACCGTCAAATATCTACCCATTATTTAGTTTCTCATGAATGATGTTAGAATAAATATTTGATACTTAAGAGTCCTTGAATAATTTTTTTATGGATAACATAATCTTTATATGGAATAAATACTTTCCTAATAAATTCTCAATAACATCCGTATAATTTCAATCAATCAATAGCATTGGTCCCCATACTTCATTAACTTATTTAAATTTTTGATATCATTCTTTATTACTTAAAGTATAAGAATTAAAATTTCATTTACCAATTTCATATTGAATATAAAAATTTAATGATTAAAGATATTAAACCTAACATCACAATATAAAATTTATGTCTTATTGTGAAAAGACTTACTTTAGGCTCTTACAGTGTACAATTACCACGAACTACTTGAAAAAAAAAAAATATATCAACACATTAAATCATAAAAAGAGTGTAAAATTATAAATAATTAATAGGGTAGTTCCACTCATTAGTTTAAAGTCTTTTTTAACCATAAAATAGTACCAAATTATTATACATATGGACATAACCAAGGAACAATTGAAGAAAAATAACAAAAATCCTAAAATCATGAACCTAATTTATGTAGAATAAGAAAATGAACTGTCATTAGCATTTTTTTCTTCTCTAGGGATGATAATTAACATTGGATAGACCATATAATACTTTATCCTTTTATTGTTAATGATATCATTTAAGTTACTATTTTTAGAAAATTATAAATGAAATGATGATTTTGTCCTAAAATCCCTAAACAAATTTAATTTAAAAAAAATTCAATGGTAATTTATAGAAAATTAACAATTTCAATTTCTTAGGATATACAATGTTCTTAGCTCCAAAAACCATGATCTAAATAAAATTGAATTTATATATCTAAAAAGAGAAATTATAAATCTTAGAATATAGATGTAATTTGATTAATGTATCCAAAATAATATGAATATGTCGACCATGCACTTCTAAGGACATCCAATACACCAGAATATAATATATGAAGATAAATAAAAAGGTGTATAAGATTAAATATAATATTTTATTCATTAATTTCAAAAAAACTGTAGGATTAGTTTCTATCTCAAAAGGAAACACAGGATATTAAAAATTCCATATCAACATTAAAATACATATTTGAAATATCATTATGTATTTTCTAAGGATAACGATACATGAAGAAAAAATAAATATTTGGGAACCAATTTTCCTATTTGATATATTAATTAAATTATAATTTATGGCAATGAGATATTCTTTGATTATTTGGTTGAGTTTATAATTATCCACATATAAACAGACACTACCATTATATTTCATTGCAAAGTGTACCCAAGAATCCCTTAGAGAACTGCTCTACCTGATAAACACTTTCTCCTCATGATCCTCTAACTAAATATTCAATTATTTTATCTTAGTTAAATATATATGAAAAGGGGAAATATATATTGATTTAAATCTAGGAAATAATTCAATAAAAATATCATCAACCGGTTTATGAGTAAGTATTCAGAAATATATAGGGGAATCATTAGGAAGTGATCCACTATAGGAGGTAAAACCATTAATTACATATATTAAACCACTATAAGAGTGAGTCTAGATATTTTAGTAGTGATATCTCCCACTTGATATTGATCCAGTCCAACTCAACCTGAATGAAATTTCCATTAACCAATTAAGGTGCATTTAACTCTAACTAGAGATAAAAACGATAATCTCGTTTGGTAGAATTTGATATAGGCTTAGAAAAGGGTAAATTAGCCCACCCTTTGGATAATATTGGGGATGCCTAAAATAACCTAATGTATCATAATAGGAAAGTAACCCCATAAAAAATTCTATCCCATTTCCCAATAGAGTATCCAAACCCACGAGATTTTGTGATGAATTTACCCCTATCCCCAAGAAAGATATAAATTTCTCAAATATAAATTAGTAACAATCTCCCATAATAGAGAGAGAGTGTGCATGTGAAATTATTAGAGAAACTAAAACTTTTAATTCCATAAGGGCTGATTTTTTAGATATATGAGAATGAACAATGATTATATTAAGAATAAAATCATGGTTATTAAGTGGGTATTAAAATAATAACTTTAAATGAAGAAGATCAATAATTATCATCTATAGTAGTGTTATATATTTCCTCAATCCTACCAAAACTATAAAAAGTTACTATGGTAGGAATCCTTTTCTAATTATACTAATTAAATAGAACCTTTAGGGTTGTAAAAGTTGACTATAATGATAGGATTGTTTTATTGAAATAATAAATGAGTCTTGATGTTTATGTAACATCCACACTATTTCTATTACATAGTTAGTCTTTTAAAAATAGAATAAATTAGAACACATCCACTGTGATCTCCTTAAAGTATAAATTCCAATCCTATACCCAACTGACCTAATTTCCATCCACAACAGTATCCCTAGTTCTATATTTCCAAATTATTTATAAAATCTATCATTATATGGAACTAGTGTTGGGAAGATCTATCTACCATGAATATTTATACTCATTCACACTTATGATTTGGAAATTTATGATTTATATAATAATATGTTTTTATTTAATCCATTCCTTATTGGGTAAAATTAGGTACGAATTTTTTAAGAACCTCATTACCAAATGGTTACCATCACAAAATTTTTTTCCCATAATTTTGAGAAGCTAAACATTCCACTTTAATCCTTGATGGTTATTAGTAGGTCTAGATATAGGTGAATTCTCATACACACCATGATTCATAATATGTTATTGATGTCTGGGTTGAATATTAAACATTTAAGTATATATAAACACATTAGGTTCCAATTTTAAAAATATGAAATTAGGAATTGTATAAAAACACAGTTTTGTTAAGTATAAACACCATCCCATATCTCCTTTACAGTAATTTATCAAAACACTTTATATTTTAATACATATTTTATATTACACTAAAAATATTTTAAATGTAAATATGAATATTCATATAAGTGAAAATATTAAATAATATTTCAAATATTTAAAACATGTTTTACAATAATATTTCAAAACATTTAAAGTAGTAATTTTAATAAAATATTAGAAATACTATCTATCAATAATAATAAAGAATGTTTCTTTAGTAATAGGAATTAATTATTAATTTATATTAACCTAATTTTCAAAAATATATAAATATAAAACACTATTTATTTATTATTGATGTTTTTATTAATCATAATGATTAATCGATTCCAATCGTATTGTAAAAAAAAAGGGAAACCACATGGAACATAATTCTATCATACCTATTACTATATATAGACACCCACCCATAATTAATGAGAGTCAAGTAACTATTATTGATTGAAGATAAAATATAAAAACTAAACCTAGACTACCCATGGTAACTCAAGCTTTCACTACAGTCGTATATAACTGGAAAATATATGGGTTAATTCCTAATAGATCTCTATTATCTTTTCTCTCTAGAAATAGGTAGTAATTATCCAATGTATATATTTTTAAATTTAAATCTCATCAAAACCATCCTCTTATTGGATCCTTTGTAATCTATGCAATATGGACTTACATTAGGAACTAAGGAGTCTTCACAACAAGAAGCCCGCTCATTCGGATGAATTCTCATAAATGATATGGTTCCTTCTCTAATGGACTACCTCCATTTAATTTTGATTTATATGAATGACCTAAAAGTTTTCAATGTTAACACAAATTTATCCCTCTCTATGGATTAATTATACCTAGTAGAAGACTATGAAAATTAAATCTAGATCACTAATTTTTTTATAGAATTATTATCAATTATTTCCATTGATTTCATTGTCAAAACAAGGGGCTTTTCGACTCTGATGATGATATATATTATAAACTAGAGATCCATTAACATTAATTTATATTCATAAGTGTATTTCACTTTTTCTTAGGAAAAATATTCCATGATCTATGGGAATCAACACATTCTTATCTATCAGTGGTCCATATAATTACATGAAAGGAGGGATCACAAGAGGTAATTGTTTTAGGAAGAAATTATAGGTTTCCCCTACCCTACCATAATATAATGATCTCGGTGGGCATAAAAAAATTACATTTAATCATTTCATCTACACGGACATGGATAACTTGGTGATGAAGAGCATGATGGAACCTAGGGCTTGTTTTGATATGGATGTCTCAACGCCCTTCCCACATAATAATTTTTTCAAGAAGAAACCAAAATCAATTATTAGTAGAACATTTACATCTTAAATAAGGTTATTTTTTAAAAAAATTCCATTTCTAAGTTTATACATAAAATTCATACAACATAACTAGGATTCCCTACGTCTCTGGTGGTGCAATAACCAATGAGTATATTTTAGAATGAGAATGGTGGAGTTTATTTAGTCCATCCAAGTCCCATGCCCCTATATAGTGATGGATTAGATATGGATAGTTTTAGGTGTATGTTATACTATATATAATGTTATATTATATTGTTATAAATTTCATTCAAAAGGTAAAGATGAATGATCAGATCATGTTCCCTATGGATTAGGGGAATACATAGGATGTAATAATGAGGCCTCTCTCAGTATATCCATAAAATGTACATCCTATTCGCTTGAAGGTAATAGTAACCCCTATGAATAGTAATTTTGTTTCAAGGATTCTCCTCTATACTTAAAGGGTGACCTTATTGGGGGAATCCCAACTCTTTCTGTTATAAATGCTTTTACTAAGCCCACCCAACCTTGCAATAAAACCTATTTAAAAATTATTATAAAATCATTCAATGTAATTGAATTGGTGGAGGATGAGCCATAATTATTATATTTTTAATTAATCATTTAAATGAAAGATATTTTTACTAGTACTAATGAATTGGGTTCTATGTCTACTATATCAAGGTCCATGTATCTCTAAAATGGTGTACCCCATCTCTAGGAGGGGTTAATTCCAAGTCCCTTGTTACTGATTAACCAAAAACTTTTATTTCAACTTGAATGATATGTGACTAGGATCCAATATGAAATTATAAAATATATTAGCTACAGATAGACTCTATAGGGTCTCTATACTGGATAAACTAGAACCAAAACACAATTTAATAATTTTCCCCAAATATTCCACCATGTTTCAAATAAAATAATTATTGAATGATAATCTAACCAATGAAAAAATTTGGATTATTTAAAAGGATAACATGATATTAGAGATAATCTGACCCTCTATTTAACATATTTCCATAAAGTTAATGTATCTATATTGAGTTGTTTATAATTTATTTATTTATGAAAAATATGATGTATTGGAAAGAGAAACTCTCTATTAAACCACTTTTATTTCAATATGGGTTTACATGGTTCGATTATTTGTGTGGATCTCAATACAATCCTTAAAAATATTAGAAAAAGGAAGGTTTTGTTTTAGTAAGAAGGTTATACATGACTTGAATACTTTTTTTCTAATAAAAAACACTTAGATCTAAGCTAATTTAGTGAAAAATATAGTTGTGAAATGAATAAGAAAATAGTCAATAGATATTGGATTTCATATCCATATGCCATTACAATCTTCAAGGGATTCCAAATTTCTTAGATAACTCCACCACACACCTGTAATAGTCATTTCAATATCAATCACCAATATTTATTAATTTATAAAGCACTAGTGTGGAAAAAAATCTATTATAATTATCTAATCTATGGATATAAACCAAATGATTCATTAATATGGTTCAAAGGTCATGGGAAGGACCCCTAGACAATCATTTTTTTTCCATTTTCTAAAATCTAGTTTAAGGGTTGCCGGTACCCATTACAGAAATTCACTACATCTCGTCACAACATCCAAACAAATTCAAATTTCAATTTCAAAACAGCCATCCAGAAGAAATCTATTCTCATGCACCGCACCTCCGTCGAGCCGTGAGCCCATCACCGTCAGAAAACCGTGATGAAAACCAGCGCATCTGTCATCGTCGCCAAACACCAATAAACCCCATCTTCATCATCTCCATCAAAGAAAAATCCAAATCCTGCATCCACATATCAAATTATGCAAACAAGATATCCACTTCAACCAGAACATGATCGAGCTCACCATCATCTGTCCTCTTGGTCTAGGACCAAAACGACCAACCTCCGAGGCCAAGAACAACCAGGCCATATCTGAATCTCCTCCCAGAAATATCAAAAACACAGAAAGAAAATTCGAAAAGGGAAGACATGAAGATGCCTTCGCAAAACACCATCAACCAGAGCAACAAATTCAAACCCCATCTCGCCAAGACATGAGTTGGAAAGAAGAATCCAAACCATATTTGAACTGGTCATGAAAAAATCCACAAAAACAGAAGGATAACATCAGTAATCAATCCATACTACACATAGAGCACAACTGCCTATGAAACCCACCTTCCAAGAACAAGGGTTTGTTCGACAAACCCCCCCGCCGTCATCCTCATATTCTGAAAACAAAATATGCTCCCAACGACACCATCCGAAAAAACCACAGATGCAACGCTCAACCTCTAAACTCCCAGATCTATTGCCGAAGTGATGATCTTGAACCGCCAGGCCAGGGACTCAGGCGCATAATCATTATTCCAATAATGGTTAAACTAATATTAATACTAAAACCATCCCAAATGAAGTATAGATAGTAGATTTTTATTGATGGTTGAATTTAGATAGGTCATCATACTCAGATTCCTTTCTAGTTTCCTTTTATATAGCTTGATGATATCTCATAAAAAGGATCTTATTTTGGCTATATATAACTACTTTAAAGGCTGATATCTACCCAAATCCACATGAATGGATAACCTCTTCCACATAAATAAAGTTAAATAATATAAATTCATAACCTAATTTTTCCCTATTAGTATGTCTAACTTATCTTACAATGTTTTTAATAAAATCATTAATGAAAGAGTCACCCCACTACTTCTTATAAAGGTTTCATAGAATCCTAATGGTTTTTAAAGGAATAGAAGAATCCAATGTCAAGTTTGGTTAGATCAATATATTATCCAAGAACTCAATAAATTTATTTATTAGCATAAATTTTATACTAAATGATGACATAGAGAATTCTTATGATTGACAATAAGGGAACTTTGTTCTAAAGGTTATTCTCTAATGTGGGTTCTATGAGTAGTTTTGCAACTAGTTATTTTACTGATATTATCATTTTCATGTATGGGAAGGATGTTTGGATTCATTAAATCCAATTTTAGAATTAAATAATATAATACATTATCTTCTAGTTTATTCATTATCTATCTATATTCTTATCGAAGGAACGTCAATAATTCAATTTCCTATTGTATTGTTATTCCCTTTAAAGAAAGTTATGAATCTATAAGAATATCTTGATAATTTTTAATAGATGATAGTTTATTATTTTTGAAAGAAATATATAAATCTATTATTGGTTTCATAGAAATAATCAATATACATGGATAAAGGAGAGGGGAAATAGAAGAGAATTTCCAAAAGAAGTACCTACATTTCTTGTAGCTCCAAGGCTAGATGAGCTCCGTTGATTGAGAGGTGGACATTTTTTTATAATAGTAGCATCCCCATAGAGTATGTTGGTTCTCCACTATCTAATATAAGGATTATAATATGGCCCTTTGATAACCTTATGAATATGACCACATAGAGTATAACTATCCAGAAGATATTTCTTATCTATTTTAAATTAGAATGAATCCCATTAACAATAACTTATCTTCAATTCCCATATATATCCTCATTATTGTTATAGTTTCTAAGAGAGTCACTATGTTCCTAAAAATAATTATTAATTATTTACATTGGTTCTCTAATAATGAAGGAGAGTTTAATTGGTCCATCTACAGGCACTTAAAAATTCATTTTTATGGAGGGATTGACTTAGAGTGCCTCGACAAGTCTATGTAATCTACAAAAGAAAAGAAATCTTGGGATGAAATTGTGGGATGTTCATTTTGGGTGAGTTATTTTAAGAATATATATTGTAAATATTATAATTCCATTTATTATGTGAACTCAAACAATTCATTTTTATAGAAGAGACTTAAAGGTATCCTTCACACCATTCTTGATCATTCAGAATGCATTATTTGAGGAGTAGAGGTTTTATTTAATAAAGATAATAGGAAATAAGTTTAATATAATTAATTTTTTTTTAAAAATAGTAAAATGAGATTTAATTTGAAAAATAATCTCCCTAAATTCAATAATTCCATCCCCAATGATGAATAATGATAATTCATAAAAACCACCCACTTGGTGGATGATCCGTATCATTACTTATTTACTTTAGCTAAATCTAGACTCTTCAACATGAAAGCTTACCATAACCCAGGACATAAAAAACAAGAAAATTATGAATGGAGAATATATTTATATGGTGGTTACATTCTCTATAAATATACATTCATGGTAAGGGATAAAAATCATTAAGCTTTATCGACAAACAACATGATCTAATGGAGAGGTATTTATCTTGACTCAAAATACAATTGTTTCTCCTACATATAAATAGAGATAAAGGAACACATATTTTTTTGCAGGGATAGTGTTTGATACATAAAAAATATTATTAATGAGTATTTGGTTATCAAAATCCACAATTTCTCCTTCAATCAGTTCTTATATTCTTAGTTCTACAACTCAAGAATCTCCTTTGGTGAAGGATATTCTCCAAATGTAGATTTTTTTGAAGGATTTCATTCTATCAGGGAAACTTTAAATGAAATATACCACTATAGAAAATATATTATAGTTTAAAATATGAAAATTAATATTTTGAAAAAAATATATGATATAGACTAGTTGATCTATTAGCGAGAACCTCCCAATTCATTGTATAATTTTATCTTCAATATTATCATTTCATAGAATATCATTGACAATGAGGGTCTATGAAATTGGGTATAATGGGTACCTATAACATTTGGTTATGAGATCAATATTGAAAGTTCATATTTTAATATAGTTATTCAAGGTGGGGTTATAATTCATGATGGATAAATATCTGTGATTCTATCTTATAGTACATACTATGGTATATGATTACCATTGGAGAATAATCCTTGATCTTTCTTAGTGGTCTATCTATTTGTAAAGATAAAAGTGTCCAATTATTTTTTATAGAATTTTATTAAATATTAGTTATCAAATACATGTTAGGTTTCTAAAACTCCCACTAGGATACTATATATCTTATTCAATAATTCAAGATACAGATTAATCCAGATAAGATGGTACGCCATATATGGTGAGATGAAAACAAGGCGACTAACATCATAACTACTAAAGGAGATGAAGTAATGGACCTTAAAATATTAAAATCACTAAGATACCTACCCTAATATTCTATTAAATTTTTTATTAGGGTTTATCTTATCCAATACCACTTTAAATGTAAAGAACGGGAATTTCAATGTATTTTTTTTAAATATATGGATATTTTACAAGTCTGTGAAATCAAACGGCACGCGATTCCGAGGTCCGGAGTGCCCGGAATGATCTATCAAAGTTATTTTAAGATTAAGTTAATGCACGTAAGCTTTTTTTCTTGAAAAATTGGAATAAATATTAAAAGGTTACTCGGATTAGAAATCTGAGGGAACCGTTGCACTCAGGATGGCAGGTTTACCTTATTCGCGACTTATGTTTAGTCAGCGCGGGTCTCCTGTGAGAAAATTAAAAAATGGAATAACCGTAAATAAAATAATTTAATAAATTATTTTATTTTTCAAATTATTATAACTCACAAACAGTAGATCAGATTAAAAATCCAAGACCACCACTGAACTCCAGAGGGAATGATTTATTTAAGAAGATTGTAACGTTGGACGATGTGGGCCACCAGTGAAAGTTCGTTTTTGGCCATAAATAAAATAATTAAGTGAAAATTATTTTATTGTAAAATCCATAACATTTAAACGGTAGCTCGGATTGAAAATCCGAGAGTACCGTTGGGTTCGTTGGGGCATTTTTTACTTGGGAATAGCCTATCGTTGACCAGCATGGGTTGAGGGTGACTGTAAATAAATTTCTGAACTTTTTTTGGGTACGTTCAATAAACGTGCGAGCAAGTTTTTCTAACTTTTGAACCGGTGCTTGAAATTGAAATCTGAGGGCACCGTTGAACTCACATTGCTGATATTCTCTTAAGTATACGTTACTCTCGATGGTAGATGGTCAAGGGTGAAAGTTAGTTTCTGGGTTTTTCGTGAATGAATAAAATAAAAATAAAGTTGTGGAGCATTTTTTTATTTAGTTTGTTAAACCTCCATGTGGAAGTTGGAAGTGGGGTCCACTGAAACTAAACCTCCATGTGGAAGTTGGAAGTGGGGACCACAAGACCTTAACCTCCCATGAGAGGTTATGGTGGTGGTGACCACCTGAACCATAACCTCCCATGAGAGGTTATGGTGGTGGGGACAACCCGAGTCTAAACCCCCCTTTAATTGAGAGAAACTCTCAACCCCCATCATTAATGTGGAGGAGTCTCTTGAATTCCTCCACATTAATTATGAAAATTCACATACCATTAATTGTTCCAACTTATTTAATTGGATTTCCCCCTTTTTAAATTAAGTAACAACGTCGTTTGAATTTAGGAAGGTTCCTAATAAATGAACCGTCATAAATTTCATGATATTTACCTACCTCCCTCCCTCTCATATATATATATGGAGGTTGGGAGGAGGATTTGGGATGGATTCAACAAGAGATGAAGTGCTGATAAAGTGATGTGATTCCCAACACTTGGAGGATTATGATCCCCAATAAAGAACGCTCCACCAACAAAGAATGCCGACCTCCTTCGACTTTCTTCCTCGGAACTTCCTTCGACGTAGGATGTGTTCGTCTACAACGAATCGATGTCCACCTTCTCACACCAACATCTACCAACATAGAACAAGGAAGTTTTTTTAATTAATTATGATTTTATTTCCTTGATTCTTTCCTTCTAAAAACAAAGAACGCTGATCAACGTATTATCAATTTGATCCTCGGATGTTTTCATTGCGGGTTGGGAATAAGTTGTTGCGAGAAGTTGTCGGGATTATTATTTATTTGATTTAAACTTCCCATGTTCTCCCATATTTTTCCTTTGCAGGGTTGGGAATAGATATAATCGAGGTATTATAGGAATTGATGTTTTAAAAAAAATCTTCCATGCTCATTCTTTGTTTATGTTCTTGAAGACCGCTTTCTACCACTCTAAATACAGAGGGTGCGGGCCAAACTAACATGGCCTGACTCCCTCCGCTGTTATTATTTGTGATGTTCTTCGGAATGGAGGAAGCTGACGAGATGAAGATGGTGAATAAGGAAGCGAAACCTCTACCCACAGCCACCACGACCCACACCGCCCCCACGGCGCTCCGACCTCATGACTGAACGGGCTGCGCCGCCCCGGGCCGGACCGTGCCGCCCGCCGGCTTCTGAACCGCCCTCGCGGTCTCCTCCCATCTGGCCGAGCCGCCCTGGACCGGACCGAGCCACCCTGGCCGCACTTTTCACCTGCCAAACCGGCCATGGCCACCCCGGTCTCATGGAGTCCTTCCGAGCCGCCCCGACCACGCCAACCGCCAACCTCCTACGCCCCTAGCGGCGCCCCGGCTGAGACGACATCCCGCGCCCCTCACGATGCCCCAGCTGAGCTGGCATCCCGCTCCCCTCGCGGTGCCCTAACCAATCCGGCCTGTAGCGCCCCTCGCGGTGCCCTGGCTAAACCGGTCCATGCCCTCTGGGCTGAGTCACCCATGCGGCGCCCCCCAGGCCGAACCGCCCTCACGCCGACCCGCGACCGATCCACGCCCTTGTAGCCGGTCCACACTGTCTTGGCCCTCCACGACCCCTCATGGCCTGCGGGGCGGGGCCCAGTGGGCCGCGATGAACCCAACAGGTCAGGCCGGGTGACCCGAACCGGGTCGGACTGGACCCGGCCAACTACGACCCATTTACTCCTCTTCGGCCGTATCTTTGGCACCAGACGTCCATTTGAAAAACCGTCAGCGGCTCTGGTAATCTTGGAGCATGAAGGTCTCTTTGAGTATACCCCACTGAAGTTTGGTATATAGTTGAGATACGGTCAGGTTGGATCATGCACAAATCCAACCAGGCCCCCATGACTAAAAGGTTAATAACTCACAGACCGGGCATCTGATTGATGCACTGTCTATTGCGTTGAGACCCCTATGACTTGGAGGACCTTTGAGATATTTCTTTGTGGGACTTAATGACAGTTGGATTATTAACCAGTATCTCTTGGGGCATATCATTCCAGTGACGAACGAGAAGAGTGCGGAGACCTAGTAGTAGGCTGAGACTTGATGACTGTTGACCGTTTGACTCGAAGTGATTCTACTAGCCCAGTGGGGAGCCCTTGGTTGTAGAGGCAGACCGACGGTGGTGGAGCGCGCTTTGTGACGCGACAGACCCATGGTACTCGACAGGAGGAGTACCTCTGTAGGCTATGAGGGGGATCACCTGGGTGTGGCGGCAGACCCACAGTGGGGAGCACCTCTATGTGACGAAGAAGACCCATGACACTCGACAGGAGGAGTACCTCAGCAGTCCAAGGTTAGTGGGAAGAGCCTTTGTGTGATGCGGTAGGCCCACTATAATTGATAGAGCAGTTGTTCTCCAGCAGCCGAGGTTTCAGTAATGTGAATAAAATCCTGGTTGAGATGAGTCTATTTTTCTGTGTTTTCCTCATGATTGAGATAGATCACTTGATAACTTAGGTATACGTTTGGGAATATACCTAAGTAACGTTATCTATTGATTTCATACTTTGTAGTTTGTACTTGTTGGATTTTTCTGAGACCTTGAGGGTCTCGGGGTCCCTACGGAGTATCATTATACTCACCCCTTTATAGGTTATGCCTGCATCTCATTGTGTTGGATGTAGATGAGGAACATCACTAAATGAGGCTGAGAGTACCAGGACTAGACGGTACCTGGAGGTGGACCTTGTGATGAGTCGATACACGGAGGAGACTGATGGACATGGAGTGCTGAGGAGGATATCTGTACCTACCCTTCAGGTAGGAATCCTAGAGGACGACCCATCAACTCTTTCTTTTCCTTTCTTCAGTTGTACTTGTAATTCCAGTTCCATGTACTTTACAGTTGGGCTTGTATTTCCTTCCCCTTTTACTTTTTAGCACTCTTTTGTTATACAGTTTACTTAGTGTTTTGTATCCAGATGTGTGCTCTGTTGTGTGAGTTTATAGGTTATAAATGCAATGCCTTCCCAGTTTTAAGGAATTATGCCTTTGGTGCTAGTCGCCAGCCCCTGGCCTATGGAAGACGGGCTTGGGGTAGTCACGACATGGGCCCTGGGGGATGGGTCATGACATTAAACCCCATTGAACTTTTATATCAATGATTTTATCCTTTCTATTTATAAAAAATAACTTTGTGTGTGGTTACATCAAAAGTTTCTAGAATCCTATAATATAAATAATACCACAACCAATATCCTTGATTAGGATCTGAAATAAATTTATAATGACTATGATGGGAAAACATGAATAATACCATGTCATGTTATCACAACACCTCAAGAACACCTCTTGATAATGGAATTTTTTCATTAACACTAAGGGATGAATGATAATAACTTGGGATACAATTTTAATCTTTAAGACCAAACTAAATTATCAATAGTGAACGCTGAAATTTAGGTATAACCATTATTAATAGTTAATACATAAGAAAATAAACATATATTCTAATGATAGTACCTTTGTGTTTAAAATAACTAGATATTTTTATAATGCAAAAAACTATACCAAATTAAAATCCATAAAAAACATTCCAAAAAATCATTACAAAACATTAAACAGGTGAAACTAGATATAATAAACATATATAATCTATATATAAAAAAAATATACCCTAAAGGGTAAAATGGGAGGTCTAATACATGAGATCTCTAATATAGAATGTCTAAGGAAAACACCCACATACTTATTGATACCATGCAAAAAAAAAAACATAAAAATTGTTATTCTCAACTCTATACATCATGTGTTATAAACTCCCATGCTCTAGATCCTTACCATTACTCAGATCTCATAAAAAACACTCACTCCACATTAAATAATTACATGTTCGACATGTGAGTATAACATACACAATTGGTGGTCACAACCCAACCCATTCCAACTAATTATAAATCCTAGTGCATATAGTATCAATATAGGATTGGTTAATAAGAATACAAAAAAGTTTACATGATCTTCACATACTACTATCATGTAAGGTAAATACGAAAAATAAATCCCTATATAGGTAGGATGAAATGTATTATTAGTTGAATTGTCATAGAGAATGATGATTGTAATACTATTAGGGTAGAATATATATCCCATTATTGAAATAGAATGGTGTATTGATATATTAAGAATATTCCTGTAGCCTATCCCAAATTGGAAATGGTAAAGGGGTATATAAATAGTCAGGGCACTGAGATCCTACCCATTTTTCTGAACAAATATATTGATAACATGTGTACCCTCTTATGACACATACATAATAGAAAATATATATTTATTTATACATAAGAATCCTCAATAGTAGGCATAAATAATTTAAATATATACTAAATAAAATTCATTATATAAAAATTTACTAATTTATGATTACAAGACCATACTAAAAAGAAAAAAATATAAAATCATATGAATTAAATAAAATGATCACACTCAAATAAATCATACATAGAACTGATCATGAAATATATATAGATGTGTATATCAATCTAAATGACCATATACATGAACCAATATATCATATATGTATAATTAATGTTTTTTTCTTTGTGAAATTTAAAAAATAATATATTAAAACGACTTAAAGATAGAGTCTAAACAAGTTTAAAATGAAAAAAAATAAATAAATATGAATAGTAGTTGAAAAAAATTTACTAGATTATATGTATATATATATATATATATATATAATGTGAGGTATACTAACCAAACTCATGGATTTTTCAAATTAAACACAAATTAGATTTAATTTTTTTAAAATCCATTTTAAAAAATTAAGAAAACAACACTATTAAAGGAAATAATTAATTTTAAATCAATATCACTCATATTTATACATCTTCTATCCCCAAAACTACAAAAATATATAAGATAGTGGGGTCACCTACCTAAATATATATTTAACCAAATCCTAAATCCCATGAAAGGAGAATATTTTATAAAAACATTAATTTTGCAAACATAATTTGGGAAATAGAAGTGGTTTCATAACTTCCAGAGTTATAAAATGGAATTAAAGATAGATTATAATTCACCTTAACTTTGAATCATCCAATATAAACTCTAATGATATCTTAGAAGAGAACTGATCAAATGGGAATGGAAAAAAATGAAAAAATATAGCCAAAAGACACTTAAGGATTCAATTTTGTAGAAACCCAAGCATTAAGCAAATATTTTTTTTATTTTCACATACTTTTCAAACAAATACAAACAAAGGATCAAGATGTATAATATATTTGGATGATTTTATACATGAATGAACTATCTTCAATGTTAAAAAATTTCTTTATTTAAAACTCCACATATTGCTCCAAATTCTCATATATATTCTAAAACTACATTGGATGCTCAGGGGAAAATAAAAAAGTAAAAGAGTGATCTAGAAGCCTAATAATGGAATAAACATGTAAATAAATCAAAACATGAGATTCAAGAGGAAAAAATGATATCATAAAAATAATGATCATAAGCATGAACACATAGAATAAGGAAATGTAATCTTAAGACCTTGGAATCCTAAGCCTATTAAAACATAAAAAATCATAAAATAATAAGAATATTCAAATGATAATAGTGAAGAAAACATAACATAAGATGACCACAATTATAATCATTTTACGATTTGGATAAACGACGTAATAACATAGTACGATTAGTCTAACTATCCAAGCACCATACAAGGTATCTCTTGAGACACTAACATTACCCAATTCATTAGAGGGACCTAATGAAACTACCAGTCATATAATAATGTGTATATACATATGTGTGTCATAATAGAAAAGAAACCATTTATAAATCATAAGCATGATAAAACCCATGAGAATAAAGTTGGTTTCATAATTCTGATTTAAGGTATAATTGAAGGATAAATCATAGGGAATTATAATTAAACTATTATTTAAATAATTTTGGAAATTAATAATTTTTAAAGGAATATATGTCTTTAATATGGAGTTACAATTTTGAAAAATCATGAGAAGTATCTAGAAGAAGAATGAATAAAATCATACCAATTGGGTGATTCTTAGTGAAATAAATTAAGGATTTTTTAAAAAAGAAAAGAGATTATTTTTTCCACAAATTAAAAATTTTACTAAGAGGGTTTCCCAAAAAACATGATGGTATTTAACATATATTATTAGTTCAAAAACATTTCAGGGAGGTGATTATCATTGTGATACAAGAAATAACAATGTTACGTTGACTCAAGTTTAGTTAAATGTTTGACTTTCAAAGGGAACTAAAAACTTGTATAACCCCAGAAATGGATTTTTTTAAAAGGTTTATATTTAAGGGGAATATATATAAGATTAACATGAGAATAATATAGCCTAAAAAGGGATAAAAATAAAGGGAATGTATAATCGACCGGTTAGAGAGGTGGTATGAAAGATCTCTTTTTTATTTTCTTAAACACCATTATTGAAACACCACATCATAAAATAAGATAATAAAACTTTATTTTGAAAAATGATAAGGTAAATATGATTATAACATGAGATAAAACTAAATTAGGTTTCCAATTAAAATGGAGAACATTGGCGGGAAGTGAAATTATATGAAAGGAGTTGAAACCATCATTTAAATGGATTAGAATTATTCATAATATAGAAAAATTTTCAAAAATGGATTAGAACTCACTAGAAAAAAATAAATGAATAAAAAGTGATCTTTCAAGATATAAATATGGTATACCATATGAAATAATAGATGAAATTCATAGAGAAACACTATTACTTAAGAAATCACATTGAGTAATGTAGGAACCTTCTATTTTAGGAAAACATCAATTATAGACTGTAGTAAGTAAGAGTATGAATGGAACTAAAGTCTCCATGTTCAAAAATAATTTATTATATAATAATTCATGGGTTCCATTGATACAAAATAAAAATGAATATCGATGCATAATATCAAAGCACGCCTCAATGAAAGGTGATTGAGATGGAAACCATTAAAACATTAGAAAAATTATAATTTTTTTGAAACATATTGAGATTGAATCTGAAGTTAAAATAAAATGAATACAAAGTAATATATGATATTGTATAGCCAATTTTTAGTATACTCAAAATTTAAAATGAACTAGGTGCATAAAAAATTTGTCTCAAAGAAATAAAATTTTGAGATGAGACCCTTACCTCATGTTCTAAAGCACTCTAAAGTTATAATAAACTTACTGAATAATTAAATTAATTTCATTAGATATATACCTAATAAATTTATTCCTCTATATTTACTTTTGTATGATCCATATATTATCTTTTGGTCTTATTTTTAATATTGTTTTCGCTTACATCGGTTACTTGGGGTTTTTTGATTAATTTCTTTCTAACAAATTTAGTTTGTTGACCATGGTAAAAGGTTATGTAAAATAAATTCTTGATATCTTGACATTTAGAATTTTATACCCTTTATTATTCCATTATGAAAATACTTATATTGTTTCAACGATTATCCCATAATGATCCAAATTAATAAATGTGCATTAATAAGTCCATTTATGGCGGTTAAAGTCACTATATATATTTATTATTTTTATTAATTATAGATTGTAATATATTATCATTAAAAAATATCGATAGTTAATTTTTTTTTGATTTTTTTAAAGTCAACCATTTTAGGTGGTCATGTAGAACAAAACATGTCGTTCATGGAGATGGTAGTCCGCACACACGCATAATGACATTTTCATTTTTCTCATTGCTTTTGGAGAAAAGCATAACATGGATATTACATTAATATAATAAAATTTTAGAATATTAAAAAATATGGTGGTATCATACCATCATGTATATAGTGGAATTTAGGGGTGTGAAAGTAGAAAAGAACTTAGAAAAGTTGGGTTGAAAGTATTTCCTTTCCTTTATTAGTTCTCCATTGGGTAATTCTTTTGGATTATTTAGCATGGTATTTGGTGAGAGCAAGGCTAAAAAGTCATGGGGAGGGTGTTTAGGAGAGATTAGATAATATTTTATTCTAAGAATAGTCTATTCAATGGGTACATAAATGGGGAGGAAGTGGTCTCCTTTTATAATAAAAGAAAACGACGCTGTTGTAAAAATTATGTATTTCCCAATAATATCACTCCATTATTCAAGGAAAAAGGCTCTAAAAATTTCTGATCACAGCACAGGGAAAGTTATAAGGCTGTTATTAAACCCACCATACATTATCAAACATTTTTCTCACATTTTTTACCCTTTTCACTATAATTAACCACTTTTACCCAAATTAAATATTATCATGGTAAATCCACTTTCACCCTCGGAAGATTACACTAATGGATAAAATTTAAAATGAAATTATTTAATTATTATAAAATTATTATTTTAATATGTAAATAATTTTATAAAATATTATTTCAATTATCTAAAAATTTATTTCAGTATTAGCATACATAATGCACAAAAATATAATTTTTTTTTGAAAAAAGTGTCTTTTTAGGCATAAAGTTTATCTATTAAAAAACGAATCTATGTTGTTAATTATAATGATATTATGAAGATTAATATTATTAAAATATGAGTCATATGACATTAAAATAAATCCAAAACTAAATTTACCCATAAGTAAATTCAATTAATGAATCATATGAAAAATACTTTCTATAAAATTCTACTTGTCTTTCAAAAATGATATTCATGGTTTTAATAAATTCAACATAGATTGTTAAATGAATTTTTTACTTTTATATATATTTTTATGTCATTTTTTAAAATAAACTACAATTCATACAAAAGTGATGGTATTTGAAAAATCAGTATTTTTCACTATTCACCTAAAAATATATTATTTTAGAAAAAACTTAAAATTTCATCTTAAAATAATTTTAATATAAAGAATTAAATAATGGATTTATTTTATTAAATTAATATTCTAAAATTTATTTATTTATTTTTAAATAGAAATTATAAATTATGAATAAAACGGATTTTATTGAAAAATAGAGTTTCTAAACATTATATGTTCTTAATATTATTTCATATCAATTTATAATTTAAGTGATATAATATATTAGTTAATATATAATAATATTTTAAATGTGTCAAATTAATTTATTTGTAAAAAATATTAAATACATAATAAAATAGTTCTTTGTAAATAAGTATTACTTTGATACTAAATACGCTTTATCAAACTATATTAATTAGTTATTGATATTCTATAACACAATTTTTCTACTAAATTGATATTGAAATATTTATTTAAATTTTACATAAGAATTATATCATATTTTATTAATAATGATAAAAATATTTATATATAACATGTAAATTACAATATTATAATTTTTTAATAATTTATTTGTGTTTCATTATGAGTCATATTTTTTTAAAATGACACAAATTTTGTGTAGCTAATTGATATGTAACCAATGAACATATTTTCAATGATCATATTTACAAAAAATATATTTATAGCAACCATATTTATAATGACCAAATTTCATTCACATGTATAGACATAGTAAATTATTCATTTATTCCACTCTCACTTTGCATGGAACCACTCTTACTTTATATTATAGATTTTTAATAATTATTTATACTTCCATGGAGATCTTCCTCATTATATTTTATTTTAGTTATTGATTATCCTTAAGTTTAAATATGATCCAAGAGATTTTCTTTTCATGAAGATTTTATTCTATTTTTATCTATTTTCTCCTATTAATTTATGCACTTTTAAAAGAAGTACTTCATCCTCAGCAAGTAATAATACATAGTGTACAATACATTGTTTTATTTAGTTTTTTAATGCTCTACTTATAAATGAATAAAATGTTGTTAGTTTAATTCATATCTTATATGACGTATTTCCAAATCAATTTCAATTCCATGAAAAAAAATTCAATATTACAAACATATAGTTTATAAATGGAATCAAATTCCTAAAAACCTGGGTTGTCACAAATATCATAGTGGATAGTTGTTAAAAATTTATGGATGATGGTTTATCCCACTATGGGATTACCAACAAGAGACCATAAATAATGATCGAAAAATCTATGGATCATCCTAGGTGCATGGATTTTCATTGGTGGAAGGAGAGGCTAGGGAGTGCTCCAAAATGAGATATTTAATGGTTGTAAAATAGTAAATATAAAAGAGAGTATGTTTTTTATTTTTTAATGTTTTAATTATAGAAATGATAAATATACCTCCCATTTTAAAATTTAGTAGATAAACCATCAGAACCCCCATGGGTTACCACTATAATTATAGTTCTCATAAATGGTCCACTTTGTTTTTTATGGTTAGATATTAGAGTTTTGATGTCATTGCTGCACAATGTCCTCTTCATCCTTCATAAAAACACTTCCACTAAATTAAATCCACTTATTATCTAGTATCCCCAAAAATTTAGAAACCCTAATCTAAAAATTAAATGGTATTTAAAAAAACCCAGTCATGGGTTGGGGGTTATTATACTTACCATATTATATATTTCCATAAATCATTCTCCAAAATAATTCATCTCACTCAAAAATTTATCTCTATATCTTTTATATTTCCTCTATAATATGTATATCACATTACTAATAATATTTCACCTTATTCCATTGACTCTTTCAGATATAATATTCACGGTGGACAATGATCCATTTTATTTTTTTATTTAAATCAGTGTTTTTATTAGTTTTTATTATCCTATTTTACTTTAATCAATCACACATAACGTATTTTTATTTTATTTTCTAATATTATGTAATAAAATTATATTTTATCTTTTTACATGTTATATTTTGTTTATTTATTGTATATATTCATACTTGTCTCCAATTTTTCACAAATAAAGAAAATATATTTAATTATGACAGGCATATAGGTCAAGTAAGAAATTTTCACATTGAAAAAACTAGGTCATTAAAGTATTTGATGGGAAAAATGGAATTACCATAAACTTATAGACCCTGTAATTTGTTTGAAATATGATCCTTAAGAATTCCAACTTTCTTAATTTCTATCGATGATATACATATCTAATAAAAATAATATAAAAATAACATGCACCATGATGTTGATAAAATAAATACTCAATTATTAGTGAAGGGTTTATATTTATAAGAATTGTTTCATTGATATCTCTATAATTGAAAAATAATCTCATTATATTATCATTTTTCATTACAAATAATACAATATCACTCTAAGGTGTTATACACGAATAAATGTTCTATTTCTTGAAAACATCTCATCATTTTTTATATCATTTTAAATCTTAATAAATAATATTATATATAATATAAATAATATGGGTTTATCTCTAAGGATTATCTCAATAGTGAAATCAAAATATTGGCATGTGGATGGTCCATAAAAAACCTCTATAAATATAACCAAAACTTCTTTCCTATTTAGAACATACTTCATTTTTATTAATTCCTTTAAAAACCGTATATGAGAAAGATTTCCATACCCATATTCATCACATAGTCTTTCCAAATCAGAAGAAGATGAAAATAAAGGAAATTCATTCATCATATTATATTTTTAAACTAATATTAGTTGAATAAGGATGTTCAATTTTTGAATTTATCTTGATAATTAATATTTTTCCAAGATTATGAGATCCAATCTATGCCTAGTATGGCTTCAAATTATACCACTTGAAAAAAATAATAAAATAATAAATAATAATTTCCCAGAAATAATGTCAAAGAATGATTTGAATATATTAGTGGAAATAATTTCATCATTACTAATAAATGAACCACCATTCATTTACTGAGGAAATTAATGTGAGTCATGAATTTACAATATATAAATCGATTCATTATTCCAAAATCAATTAAGATATATTCCATTTCTAGACAAATAAATATAATAATTATGAAAATAATATTTGGTTGATCCAACTTAGATGTTGTGGTTAAATATGCCTAAGAATGAAAATACATTTATTATTGTTGATAAAATCACTATATATTATGCATCCTTTGTATATTAAATAGAAAAAATAGTTCCATAATTTATTTCAAACAAAGACATAATCAGTAATTGAGGTTTTCTAAAAAAAATTATTATTAAAAATGAAGAGAATATTTTTTTCACTATATATGTTGAAATATATGGAAGAAACCCATAAAATTACTCATATTTATATTTAAAAATAATCATATTTTTATTTTTTGAGTTTATATAAAGTTACAACTATTTTGGTAGTTGAACCAAAAAATATTCCTTGATTATATAAAACATATTGTTGTTTATTTGGTAGATTAATTAAAATGTTTAGAGTACAAGTATGGTATTTTTTACATGATAAATATGGATATAAATAATAAAAAAAATATAGTTATAAACGTTCTATATGTTTATGTTTGAAGATCAAATTAGTAATGAACTATTTAATCATAGGATAATAGAGCCTAAGTGTCGCACCCGTTTTTTTTAATTACTTATTTTATTAATTTTCTGGGCATCGGCTAGTCTGGGTTAAGGCCGGACTTAATTATTGAGTTATTATTTAAAGAAATGCATGTTTTGGTCTTGACATCGTTCAGCGCACTGCGGTCGAAGCCGCATGACCTGCCCGATATTCAAGGCAAATGAATAAGATGCAATGAATAATAAAGTGAGAATAAGATAAAATAAGAAGTGTAATTGGATTCAAGGGACTATTTTAACGAAGATGATAATAACGTTGTTTGATAATATTTTTGTTATAATTGATAATGTCAAGAGTGTAATTTTTATTAATTTATTAATATTATAAGAATTGATATCATCATTAACACGAAATTAAGTTACTATGACCCCTTTTTTTAAACTTATTTGGTTTTAAAGTGTTTCGTCAAGGCGCGTGCTAAGTCTCGATTGAATTTGATATTTTTGTCGATAAATGAGTTTCTTTTTCGGGGCGCGACAACGTGCGACGCATGGGTGAAGCAGAGTTGCAATATTGTACGGCCTCGCCAGCGCCGCCGGGTGGGCCGCCCATTGTTCAATTAATTAAATAAATTGAGTTAATAACAGTGAAATAAAATTAAATGTTTTGAAGAATAAAAATGAAAATAAGATGAGAAAAATGTGTCAATAGTTTAATAAGTTGTTTTTTATATAAGTTGTGTTTTAGTGATAATAATAATATCATTATTATTATTGTTTTAGTTTAAGAATATTTTTAATTTTATTAATAGTATTATTATTATTATTATTAATTGTTTTCTTTTAGTTATTTTTGGGTTTCTTTTATTCTTTGTTTTTCTTTTTTTTCCTTTTCTCTACCTCCCCTCACTCTCTCCCGTCGGGCCCCCTCCCTCTCCCCTTGCGTTTTTTTCTCTCCCCCTGTAAACCCTATGCACCGCACCCCCTCTCCCTGCGGCCTCCTTCGTCCGGCGGACTTCCCGTCGCCCCTCCCCTTCAACTCCCATCCGACGTCGTCCTCACCGGCCTCCATATCGGCCGGCGCCATCCTCGACGGCTTCCTCGACCCCGCTCGGCCACCCTCCTCTCGACAGAACATCAAAACTGCACAGGACTCGACCTCCGCTCAAGGCCGCGACGCCGCCACACCCTCCCTTCACCGGAACAGTCGCCGGACCACCACCCGCAGCCCTGCTCGCACCGTCGGACCGCCTCCCGCACCCCTCTTCTTTGCTTTCCCCAGTCCATGAAGGGTTTGTTTGTTTGTTTTATTTTATTTTATTTTATTTTATTATTTTAATTTAATTTAATTTAATTTATTTTAGTTTATTTAATTGTTTTGATTGGTTTAAATTTATGTTAAGTTTTTAAATTATTAAAGCTTTTGTTTTAGTATTAATTAATTTATTAATTGTAGTTAAAATTGGTTAATCATTTTATTTATTAAAATTGGTTAAATTGATAATTAATTTAGTTAATGGTCATTACACTTGATAAGTTGTTAATTAATTTAATTGATCTTGTTATTTAATTAAAATTACTAAATTGTTAAATAACTTATTTAGTTAATTTTGGGGTTGTATATTTAATAATTAAATTATTAAATTGTTTAGGTTTAAATTGTAAATTTGTTTGTTTAATTATTATTGAACATGTTTAGCGGTCAACTGAATTATTTGGGTTGGTGATGTTTTATGGGTTGGCACCGTGGTGTTTTGATCTGCTATTTTAGGGCATGTTTGACGGCGCAATATGGTGCGATCATTATGCAATGGGACCTTTTCGCCATGTCGTTTTCCATTCCTATTTAAGGTAGGTGGTTCCATGTCATTACTTCATTTAGATAATTTAATTTGTTTGTTTAGTTTAACTTAATATGTTCTATGGTTTAGTTGCAAGATGCGAATTATGTTTATAATGTTTTGGTAGAGCTGTAGAGGTTTTGCGAAATGCATTTTAAAAATGGTGTAACATGCGTGCGTGATGAATGTTGCACTTTTCTTTAGAAATTTTCATTTTTATTCCTTTCGATTCGGTTGTGGTAAATTCTAGAGATGTCTAATAATTGTTTATAGTGTTCCAAAGAGGTTTTGAAGGGGGTGATTTGTGAAATTGATTTTGTAATGGTTTCCTTTTCATGCAATATGTTTCATAAGTTGAGGAATTGTTTATTTAAGTGGCGTTTTTTTAGTGCGAAACATGGTTGAAAGGTTTTGAGGGTTGTTTGGCAGGTGCGAAAGGTGTTTTCAAGTCACTTTAGGTGTTTGTATATTTAAATAGATATTTTCAAAGTATATGAATCACTTTTGGTGTGTTTTCCTTGTTGTGTAACTTTGAAGTTGAATATGCTTTCACTTTTAAAGTGGTGTATTTTTATAAAAAGAGGCATGTCATGTGCTTGCGTCCTTGAAATAGTGCTTTGGTATGCAAATGGTGACTTTTGTGTGCAATATCTTGTTTGGTCTGCGAAATGAGGAATAAATATATTATGTGAATGTGAAACTTGTTTGAGCACAAGGGAAAACCCTGGGTATCTAGGTGGGCAGACTAGAACTAGTGCGCTATTGAACCGGATGGGTGTCGTCCCTGTTTAACTTAGCTGGATTGATGATTGCAACACTAACAAAACATGATATCTGAGGGTCGTGGACTTCTAAGCCACGTGTTCTGAGGGTTGTAGCCTTCTAAGCCACGTTTTCTGAGGGTCGTGGCCTTCTAAGCCACGTTTCACCGAGACACGAGGTTCTAGGGTCCCACTTGAGCTTGATGAACCTTAGGGGATTTACCCGTAGTGCTCTACCATCTTTGGCGTGGTTCCTTCCGTCGGTATATAGAAGACCACTTGAGTATGTGTGTGTGTGTGTATGTGTATTTGTGTGTGTGTGTGTGTGAGTGTGTGTGTGTGTGGTGATAATGAACCTTTATCTTCCTTTTTTAAAATCTTGTTTGTGAAATGAGTTCTTTTTAGTGTTTTCCTTTAGCATTTGGTTTGTAAATGTTCTCTTTAAAACCATTTTGAAAGTATAATTTTGAATAAGCACTTTAAATTGTCTTTTGAAGTTGTGGCATGGAACTTTTTCTCAGTGGCATCCTACTGGGCCTTTAGCTCACACCCTACATACACCCTTGGGTGTATGTAGATTCTTGTTTCTTGTGTATTCCAGGTTTTGCGTCGTGCTTAGCGATGGTGGATCTGGTTGCTATTGGTCTTCGTGTACAGGTTGGTGTTAGTAGCTTGGGGATGCAACTTCTCGTGTTGCATGAGGTTGGTTTTGGAGCTTAGTTCTCTTTTTCGGTTGTTGTTCATTTTGGGTTTTTAGCTGAATTGTTTACCTAAACCTGTTTATAGTTTAGAAGGGTGTTTTGTAGTCCGTTCCAGTTTCAGTTTTTATCTGGTTGGTTGTTTACTTTTTGTCTTGTATTTCGGGTAAAACCGTTCCCACTTGTTAAACTTGATACCCGGGCACTTGTTCCAGCCCGTGGGGATCGGGAACGCCCTTCGGGCCTTGCCGCAGACCGGATCGGGCGCCGGGTCGGATGGCGACCCGGCCTGGTTCGTGACAAAATGGTATCAAAGGGCAAGGTTTGCTCTCTTGGGTCGTTTTCTTTTGGGATAGAGTCATGATAGACTTGAGTTAAGGTTGTTGGGACTCGACGTCCTGACTATGAGCAATGTGCCTGGCCAGCACACCTCGTGGCGGGACTCAAGTTACCAACGTATGTTGAGGTTTGTCTCAGTTTTTGGTCCTTGTGGTTAATCGTGTCTAAGGGAAATGAAAAAGGGGTAAGGTCAGTGGTCCTAGTGAGCTCGCAGGGTCTGGCAAGCCCTGCGGAGCTGGGGACGCTGTCCTAGAATACCCTCCGTGGCAGTGGCGTGACTGGCGTATGGCCGCCAACCATACGTTCCAGTCACCTGCTGACACAAGTTTCTATTGCGTCATTTCTCTTCCCCTTGTTTTGGATTCATGGGAAATTGGTTTTTAAGTAAAAATGTTTTGGTCATGGAAAATGTTTTCAAATGAAACGCTTTAAAAAGAAAATGATGTATGAAGTTTGAAAGGTGTGGGTTGAATGTTTTGGTTTTGAAAAAAATGGAAAGGTTTGGTTTTGATCCTTGGCGCTCTCATGGGCAACCACATGCATGAGTGTATACAAAAAGGGAAATGGTTAATGGCACAAGAGGATGAGTGCCTGGATGACATGTGTTGGGTGCCGGTGCGGCACAGGAACATGCATGTGCGAGGCTCATGGGACGCCATTGGTGTTTGTGCAATCCACTGGGTTTACTTATTTTCAAAATGTTTTGTTAAAGGTAAGAAATTTGGTGTTTTAGTTAATAGTGTTTGTGTGGCGTGTCCTTGTGTTTTGAAAATGTCGGATGTGAGGCGTTTTGAGCCGAGGATTTTTTTCGGAATAGTTGTGTCCTGAGTTTGAATTCTTATTTGTAAGTTGGTATGCAAGCGTGTATCTAGTTAATTCTTTTGAGAAGTATCTCGGGGAGCCATTGCAGTGGTTTCCCCTGCACGTGTGGTGTTCGCTTGTGGTATGTCCTGACCATTGGACCAGTTCGGTTGGGTCCATGGATTTATTTCTTGGCTAGTGCACACCCCCAATAAAGATTAATGTGAGAATGACGTGCGACCACATATGGTTCGCTGTTGGCCGACCCTCCAGTTGACAAAAGTAAGGACTCTTTTTTTTTGTGTGTTACAATGCTAAGTCTATTCCTTTTTCCTTCAGTTAAGCGGATCCTCTCGCAGCGGAATGATAGATGAGAGGGGAGTTGAAGGTAGTATTGGTCATTAGAATTGTCTCAGTCATTGGGTACGAGGTTTGATGTCATCATGTTTGAAGGTTCCACCTAGAAACGGTGAAAGGAAATCTAGAGAGGAAGGGTGAAGGCGGTTCAGAATTATTAGTGTTGACCAGTGTCTTGAACGGATTTTTAGTATTTACAGCGGCCGCAAGGGTCATGTTCGGTGACATCTTGCAGCGTGAGACCTCTTTGATAGTCAACGGTGGTTTGGAAGCAACCCTAAGTCGTCGGTGTAGCCTATCGTTCTAAGTGACCTCTGGTCTTTGGTTTATTTAGTTTAAAGAAGGGTTCATGTTAGACTACTAGTTTGGCAGACCCAGTCGTATGAGGCTGCTATGGTCATTTGCAGGAATCACGTGTTGTTCAAGATGCAGTCTAAAGTGTTTCTCAAAGTAATGTTTCTCTCGACAGCAATGATTGTTCTCAGGGACGATTTGTGGTGTCATGTTCTCATTCAGTGTAATCAGGGACGATGCATGTGTATCATTTAATCTCTCGTTCGAGTGAATTTCAGTGTGAGAGTAATTGGATGTCATGACGTGTTGTGTCTGATGGTGTTTCCTCAGGTGCAGTATGATTGGGTGTGACACCAAAAGGAGAAGCTCCGTTCGGGAGTCTTCCATGCTTGACTACGAGGCAGAAGATGCTTCAAACATCAGGGCTCCAGCCATAGGCCTCGGAGTGAAGCTGGCGCGTGGTCAGGAACCCCGAGAAAGTATGAGACCCGACTTTATTTCTGTCACCAGTGTTGAAAGTAGAGGCAGTTTAAGTTGTTTCAAAGGTTGTTCCGCTCCGAATGAGCCGTCTGGTTGCATAAGGTTTTCGCGACCATGTGGAGGTGTGTTCGTCTCGTTGCCTTAAAGTTTTTGGGATTGCGTCCCCTTGGATGCAATCGTTTTAGTGGTCCTTATGGGAGTTTGTTGAGTAAATCTGTCTCAAATCTGAATAATGCTCATCTAGGAATGTGGGAATGATGGTTTGTCTTGGGTTATGCTTTTGACGCCCGGTAGTCGGGCCCCTCCCTACCTGCCCATTGTGGTGGGGTGTTTGGTCACCATTGAGAAATTTTCAAAGTTCTATACCTTCCGTTAGTTCAAATGGTGGGGAGACCCACATTGGGTCTCGGACGAATGCCTCTAAAATGAATCAGTGATGGACTCTTCTTTAATGGCAGGGAGTTCGCTCGAACCTCTCCGAGTCATTTTTCCAGTCTTGTTTCGAGCATCAGTGACTTCCTAATGGTGGGGAGACCCTCGGGCCTCCCCATGTTGATCTTTTTCTTTTGTTTTTAAATACGGTTTGGTGATAAGTGATAAGAGTGTTCTTGGACGTGGTTTGACCATTCTAGCCAAATGATGGGGTTTTCGTTTAATAATGTTTTAGTTGTTTCATCTTGTGAAGTTGGTTTCCGTGAGTGCGAGAGTTCCCTTCCTCAATTAGTCAACTGGAGGCGTTCTAGCTCTTTGGGGCGGGTGACACATATTTGAATGTCTTTTGACACATTTTATGAAGTTGTCTTTGAATCACTTTGTCTGAGCATAATGCTTTGGCCTCTTTTCACTTGTTGATTCTGGGGATCCTCTTTAAACTTGAGTGGGGTAACAACTTCTTCTTTGGGTCTTGGCCTTAGTTGTGGCTTTCCGGGGACGGAAAGATTTATGGTGGGGAGAATTGTCGCACCCGTTTTTTTTAATTACTTATTTTATTAAATTTCTGGGCATCGGCTAGTCTGGGTTAAGGCCCGACTTAATTATTGAGTTATTATTTAAAGAAATGCATGTTTTGGTCTTGACATCGTTCAGCGCACCGCAGTCGAAGCCGCATGACCTGCCCGATATTCAAGGCAAATGAATAAGATGCAATGAATAATAAAGTGAGAATAAGATAAAATAAGAAGTGTAATTGGATTCAAGGGACTATTTTAACGAAGATGATAATAACGTTGTTTGATAATATTTTTGTTGTAATTGATAATGTCAAGAGTGTAATTTTTATTAATTTATTAATATTATAAGAATTGATATCATCGTTAACACGAAATTAAGTTACTATGACCCCTTTTTTAAAACTTATTTGGTTTTAAAGTGTTTCGTCAAGGCGCGGGCTAAGTCTCGATTGAATTTGATATTTTTGTCGATAAATGAGTTTCTTTTTTGGGGAGCGACAATGTGCGACGCATGGGTGAAGCAGAGTTGAAATATTGTACGGCCGCGCCAGTGCCGCCGGGTGGGCCGCCCATTGTTCAATTAATTAAATAAATTGAGTTAATAACAGTGAAATAAAATTAAATGTTTTGAAGAATAAAAATGAAAATAAGATGAGAAAAATGTGTCAATAGTTTAATAAGTTGTTTTTTTATATAAGTTGTGTTTTAGTGATAATAATAATATCATTATTATTATTGTTTTAGTTTAAAAATATTTTTAATTTTATTAATAGTATTATTATTATTATTATTAATTGTTTTCTTTTAGTTTTTTTGGGTTTCTTTTATTCTTTGTTTTTCTTTTTTTTCCTTTTCTCTACCTCCCCCAACTCTCTCCCGTCGAGACCCCTCCCTCTCCCCTTGCATTTTTTTCTCTCCCCCTGTAAACCCTATGCGCCACACCCCCTCTCCCTGCGGCCTCCTTCGTCCGGCGGACTTCTTGTCGCCCCTCCCCTTCAACTCCCGTCCGACGTCGTCCTCACCGGCCTCCATATCGTCCGTCGCCATCCTTGACGGCTTCCTCGACCCCGCTCGGCCACCCTCCTCTCGCCAGAACATCGAAACCGCACAGGACCCGACCTCCGCTCAAGGCCGCGACGCCGCCACACCCTCCCTTCGCCAGAACAGTCGCCGAACCACCACCCGCAGCCCTGCTCGCGCCGCCGGACCGCCTCCCGCACCCCTCTTCTTTGCTTTCCCCAGTCCACGAAGGGTTTGTTTGTTTGTTTTATTTTATTTTATTTTATTTTATTATTTTAATTTAATTTAATTTAATTTATTTTAGTTTATTTAATTGTTTTGATTGGTTTAAATTTATGTTAAGTTCTTAAATTATTAAAGCTTTTGTTTTAGTATTAATTAATTTATTTATTTTAGTTAAAATTGGTTAATCATTTTATTTATTAAAATTGGTTAAATTGATAATTAATTTAGTTAAAGGTCATTACACTTGATAAGTTGTTAATTAATTTAATTGATCTTGTTATTTAATTAAAATTACTAAATTGTTAAATAACTTATTTAGTTAATTTTGGGGTTGTATATTTAATAATTAAATAATTAAATTGTTTTGGTTTAAATTGTTAATTTGTTTGTTTAATTATTATTGAACATGTTTAGCGGTCAACTGAATTATTTGGGTTGGTGATGTTTTCTGGGTTGGCACCATGGTGTTTTGATCTGCTATTTTAGGGCCTGTTTGACGGCGCAATATGGTGCGATCATTATGCAATGGGACCTTTTCTCCATGTCGTTTTCCATTCCTATTTGAGGTAGGTGGTTCCATGTCATTACTTCATTTAGATAATTTAATTTTTTTGTTTAGTTTAACTTAATATGTTCTATGGTTTAGTTGCAAGATGCGAATTATGTTTATAATGTTTTGGTAGAGCTGTAGAGGTTTTGCGAAATGCATTTTAAAAATGGTGTAACATGCGTGCGTGATGAATGTTGCACTTTTCTTTAGAAATTGTCATTTTTATTCCTTTCGATTCGGTTGTGGTAAATTCTAGAAATGTCTAATAATTGTTTATAGTGTGCCAAAGAGGTTTTGAAGGGGGTGATTTGTGAAATTGATTTTGTAATGGTTTCCTTTTCATGCAATATGTTTCATAAGTTGAGGAATTGTTTATTTAAGTGGCGTTTTTTTAGTGCGAAACATGGTTGAAAGGTTTTGAGGGTTGTTTGGCAGGTGCAGAAGGTGTTTTCAAGTCACTTTAGGTGTTTGTATATTTAAATAGATATTTTCAAAGTATATGAATCACTTTTGGTGTGTTTTCCTTGTTGTGTAACTTTGAAGTTGAATATTCTTTCACTTTTAAAGTGGTGTATTTTTATAAAAAGAGACATGTCGTGTGCGTGTGTCTTTGAAATAGTGCTTTGGTATGCAAATGGTGACTTTTGTGTGCAATATCTTGTTTGGTCTGCGAAATGAGGAATAAATATATTATGTGAATGTGAAACTTGTTTGAGCATAAGGGAAAACCCTGGGTATCTAGGTGGGCAGAATAGAACTAGTGCGCTAGTGAACCGGATGGGTGTCGTCCCTGTTTCACTTAGGTGGATTGACGATTGAAACACTAACAAAACATGATATCTGAGGGTCGTGGCCTTCTAAGCCACATGTTCTGAGGGTCATGGCCTTCTAAGCCACGTTTTCTGGGGGTCGTGGCCTTATAAGCCACGTTTCACCGAGACACGAGGTTCTAGGGTCCCACTTGGGCTTGATGAACCTTAGGGGATTTACCCGTAGTGCTCTACCATCTTTGGCGTGGTGCCTTCCGTCGGCATATGGAAGACCACTTGAGTATGTGTGTGTGTGTGTATGTGTATTTGTGTGTGTGTGTGTGGGAGTGTGTGTGTGTGTGGCGATAATGAACGTTTCTCTTCCTTTTTAAAATCTTGTTTGTGAAATGAGTTCTTTTTAGTGTTTTCCTTTAGCATTTGGTTTGTAAATCTTCTCTTTAAAACCATTTTGAAACTATAATTTTGAATAAGCACTTTAAATTGTCTTTTGATGTTGTGGCATGGAACTTTTTCTCGGTGGCATCCTAATGGTCCTTTAGCTCACACCCTACATACACCCTTGGGTGTAATGTAGATTCTTGTTTCTTGTGTATTCCAGGTTGTGCTTCGTGCTTAGCGATGGTGGCTCTGGTTGCTGTTGGTCTTCGTGTGCAGGTTGGTGTTAGTAGCTTGGGGATGCAACTTCTCATGTTGCATGAGGTTGGTTTTGGAGCTTAGTTCTCTTTTTCGGTTGTTGTTCATTTTGGGTTTTTAGCTGAATTGTTTACCTAAACATGTTTATAGTTTAGAAGGGTGTTTTGTAGTCCGTTCCAGTTTCAGTTTTTATCTGGTTGGTTGTTTTCTTTTTGTCTTGTATTTCGGGTAAAATCGTTCCCACTTGTTAAACTTGATACCCGGGCACTTGTGCCAGCCCGTGGGGATCGGGAACGCCCTTCGGGCCTTGCCGCGGACCGGATCGGGCGCCGGGTCGGATGGCGACCCGGCCTGGTTCGTGACACTAAGAACATTGAGCTTCATTAAATTTTTAGTAGGTGGTGTTTCTAAATTTGAGATCCAAATTGTATTTTAAAGGAATGGATAATCTATATAGGGGTTTTTATGGATGTTTATATGTATCAAAATTCTTTTTGGTGTTTACATGAAGAATGTATTGGGTGGAAATATGTTGGTGAAAACCACATATACACCCTAGTACCTAGTGGTGTGAATATATTGAAAGTGATTCCAAAATTTCTACTAGATGGATGGTGTTCAGCAGCCAAAACACTCGTGGAACACATAGTACCTAGTGGGATAAAATTTTTTAAAAAAAATTTCTAATAATTTTTAAAATAAAATTTTCTTTAGTTCTTCATCAATTGTATGTCCCCAAACCCATTACTATTTTATCTCCCTCAAACGCTTTTTATATTCTCTATCAAAACTATATATATGATTTTATCAATGATATATTTAATATAATGTTTTTTTAAAATCTAGTATAAGTTAAGATCCTTATTTTCTATCAATTCATTTCTTATCTTATTTTATTTAACCTTGATTAGGCCCTCTTTGTCTAATTTCTTTATTATAAGTGAATGAAGCATAGCCTGTTGGAAATATTATGTTGTGTTACTCTAATAATAATTAGTTCACTAGTTTCATACATACTAAGTAATATATATTTTATTTATATTCAATGTTTTGTTCATGAATTGGGGTTAGCATTTATAAAAAAACCATATAAGTGACCAATAGGGTTACAAATTTGTGATACAAGCTTGAAAGCCACACCTATAGTTAAAAATGAGGGGTTTGATTATGATTTAGTGATTTTAGGAATATTTGGTGAATATTTCACCATGGGTAAAATGTTTTAATTATATATGAAATACCTTGAATGAATATTTTATCTTGATAAAATTTACTGTTTGGATAAAAAAAGAATTTTATGTTAGAATGAGAAGAATAAAAATATTAGATTCTCTAGTTTTTTTGGTAAGGGTTTAATTATCTTAGGGTTTGTTTAAAACCTCTCTCTTTTAGTGTAATATCTATCATGGTGTTGGTTTGAGTTGAATAAACCTTTTAGGGTATTTCAAGATCCTCTTATGAAGGATTACCAGACTATATTGTGGGTTAGTTATAAATAATGGTTTCATTCAAGGGAACCATTAGATCTGAAGTGAGATGGAAAAAATCATGGGTTATGGGGTATCCTTCTAGAGATGCTTGATGGGTGTAAATGAATGTACAATTTATGGTTTCCTTATGTTACTTGGTTATCATGAGTGAGTTATCTACATCATATGACTTCAATGTTAGGTTTAGTGATGGGTAGTCTAATGGAATTAGGGTATGATATTGTTTTAGATATGATAATTGAGTGAGGGAACCATTATGGTTGTGGTTGGAATGTGGGAGAGATTTAAATGGGTTCTTTGAAAGAAAAATAGGGTGTTTTTTATGTTTATGTAATCAACAATAATGTTATGGATATATGTTTCCACTAATAAGTAAGTTTTTGGTGTTTATACAAATAGAATAAATGAGTTGTTTGTTTATGAGTGATATTGAAAGATGATCAGTTCAACTATTCATGTGTTTTAAGTCAGTGGTTGGTATAGTGAGGGTAGTCTGTATGGTTAATGGATAATGTTTTTTTTTGAAAATGTTTTTGATGTTGGGGGATGAATAGATTCTAGGTTATGTATCTTTATATAGTGTTAAGTAGATATTAAAGAGTCTAATATTATATTATGACCTATGAATTATATTCCATTGGTATGTTTTATTCATTAACCTGACATTAATTTGATTACATTTTATGTGGTTAGTTCTGTTCACTAATTATGGATCATAAGTTTGGATTACATTTGGTTCTTATAGGGTATAATTCATTGTGGTCTATAGAACAATAAGTTTTCTAATAGGTTCCCTGTGAAGGCATTTTTTGGTTCTTGATAATTTTAGTAGGGGATTAATGATGGTGTTCTATGGATCCCATTTTTTTATCATTAGGTAATGCCACAATATTAATTATTTTTCTATGTTTTGTAATTGGTTCATGGTCATGTAATTTTTTGGTCCCTAGTGTTTTCTCTTATGAGAGTAGTTGTTGTATTTCATGTTTCCTAGTGTTTTCTCTTAGGGGTCTGATCATGGTGTTCCATAGTTCTTGATATTTCTATCTAGATCCTAGATATATAATTTCATGGATTTTGATGTCTTATATTAGGGTTATAAACTTGATGATCCATGTTTCTTAAAATATATGTATTAGGTACCAAATATTTAGTCTCATGGATCCTATTTAGCTGTTCACTAGCATTGAACGAAGTAAGTAGGTAAAATTTTGTGGTGTCCTAGTTAGAACATGATTCCCCAACATGATTTATTTCATGTTTAGTGTTAACATTTATTTAAATTCCTATGAATAAACTAATATATTATATAAAATATTTGAGACCTAATTGGTGGTTCATTACTAGTATTTATTCTCATTTATTACAAGTGAACCTTAATTGATATAGATAATATATACCGGATATGAAGTACATGTCAGGAGCTATACATGTAATTGGCTAGAGTATATTCATTTATTTAGGACACATAATCATGTAGAGGGTAAATATTATATTGGGACCTCTTTTTATTTTTTTTATTTTCATTATATTGTTTATATAATTGATTTATTTTGCGATCCCTTTTTTAAATATGATATATTACATACACCTTTAATTTTTTATAGCATGTGTGTATGTTTATTTTCATCATTCTTAGCTCATGGATACATTCACATATGCATTCTTGGATATCATGTTATTAGTGATATTTTTGTAATTTTTATATTATTATATTCTTGATACTATGATCATAGTCTCCCAATGTTGATCATGACTGCTCTCCACTAGTCATCAACCACTAGCATATGGAGAGGAATTTTTGAGGTTTTAAAGCATCACCTAGCTTAATCACTATAGAGACAGGTCAATAGAGGATATTTGAAGTGTTATTAGAGTATTGTTTATTTTGTCAAATTATTTTAGGATACTTTAGATAGATTTAGGGATAATAATAATTTTGGATGGAAACATGGATTATACTTCATGAATTCCTGTTTGGTGATAGTTAATGTTACTAGGATTTTGGGATCATAGTAATTGGTTTTCATTGGTATATTTGACTATTAAATCATGTTGGTATAGTTTTTTTGAATTAATTGTATTATAGTATGTAAATAGAGTTTGAATACATTCATAATACATGCTACTTTTGATTTATTGGATGTTCATGACTACTTATGATTAGAAAGTTATTTTTAAAAAGAAAATTGTTTTAGAAGAATATTTTTATAAATAAAAATGAAATTATTTCAAAAAGGTGTTGGAAAATTTATTTAATTAATTAAAATTAAACAATATGTTATTTTTTATTTTCCTAAATTATCTATTCAGGATATGGTAAATAACTACACCAAAGATGCTAATATTCTATATACTACTAAAATGATAAGATTATGTTTTTTTACTGATATCATATTTCAAATATGCTTAGTCTATGGGACTAGGAATTAAACACTATATGTTTATATTAATAGTTTCATTGCATTACTTTAGGGTAGTTAGATTTTTATTTCCATATTGGGAGTCCGGTTTCTACCATATTGAGGCTAATGGGTAAGCTGGTAGGGTAGTTCCTTGTGAGTGTTCTAGAATCAAGTAGGTTTTAGTCCACATTCCATAAATGAATTTGATTGAGTGTTGTATAATATATGGTTTACACATGATATTGTGACATAGAATGATACTTAATATGAAGATACCTAGTAAATTATAATGAATCATGGATGACTTTTAGTCGTGTGTTTGGTTTTGGGATGGGTAATTCCTTATCTACCACGTTATTTGAGGTATATGTAGTTATTTATTAGGTGTGTATGGTTAGTTATTTGGTATGTGAGACCATTTAGGATGAAATGAAACTCATTATGTAATGGGTGGAGTTGTGATTTTAGGTAGTACATGGTTATATTCTCTCTTGTAAGATATAATTGATAGAGATCATTGATGGTTAAGAACCATTATCAATGTGGTTCTTTAGATTTACTCATAGTTTAAGACAGATATATTGACTGTTTATATAACTTTTATGGTTAGGGAATCATGGATATTAGAAAAGTGTATTGGATACATTAAATGACTCATTCATATATTGGTTGTATTAATGTCAGAAGTGTGTTGGGGGATTGAGAAATATATAGGTTTTTGGACCTGGGCAGTTCCATTTCGGTAAGATTTGAATATAAAAAATACTTTATTCTATTATTAAATCGAGATTTTTCATGAGAATCCTATTTACTTAATGGGGCATTAAATTTGGAAATACAACTGGAATAAGATATGAAAATTATGTGGGATTTTTGCGAGATGACCTATGGTTATGGGGGTCAATGTTAAGCTAAGTTGGTCAACTTATGTAATAGGATTTCATGAAAACTACTTACAGTTGTGTAATAAGATTATATATCATTAACTTTGTTTGAAATTTATGGTTATGGGGGATCAAATCATTTATAAGTGAATTATTTGTATTTCCATATCTGTTGTGATATTGGATGACACAACAAATTGAAAAATATCTTATTGAATGTGGTGAAAAAATTTAGGATAAGAACATAAAAGTCATATTTTAATGATTAAATTCACCAATTTCAAGGTATAATTTTTGAGTTATATTGGTTTAATGGTGAATTATAGATAATCTCAGATAACTATAGTTAACAACATAATAATGTATTTAGACCCCAGTATGAGTCCTAGGATGGGTATATGAGAATCCAATGACAGAGACTCATGTGTACTAGAGTAAATGTAAGAATTGAGTTTGAAAAAGTCATATGTTTAAAAGAAGCTACAGGGGTAGTCATATGGTGCAGAAATAACCATTTAGATTTTCGAGGATACGATAATCATTTCATTAGTAATGTAGAAAATATTGAGGGTGACGTGTAATGTGAACATAAAATAGTGCTGGTTGAAGATTTTTGTTGGTGATTGTATATAAGTAGGCATATATAATCTATATATAATGTTTTATTATTGACTATAAATGAGTTATGAGATTCATAATATAATGTTACCTTGTCTTTGGGAATTCTTGAATATCTATACTAATATATAGGGTCTTCTGATATTGAGCTAGTGTAGTGATTATTTTGGTGGTTGGTTGGTGACTAATAATAATTTTTTGTATAGAGAACGACAATAATTTTAGAGCTTAGAGAAGTTATAATAGTATAAGTTGATCATCATAATCATTTTAGGATCATGATCATGGGTCCTCATTGGATTCCTCATATCCAATGTATCATTTTAGTAAGATGATGATATGGATAATCTAATTTTAGTTAAAATAATATTTATCATTCAGAGTAGGAAACTTATATCATGTTTCTTTGGTGAACCTTGAGGGTCCCAGTTGTATTAAGATCCATATGATAGGTTATTGAGTCATCACTTGGAATATTGGTGTATCATAAGGCCAATTCCACTGAGTTTCATGATAAATACTATATCCATAAAATTTCAATAGATTTCAAGTAGAGTTGATGTTCTATGTGTCTGAGATATATTATAACATAATAAATTATCATATTGGTACTTAGTTACAAAGGAATGTTATAAATCAAATTATTAGTAAATCTATGATATTACTAAATGAATGATATTTTTATGGAATCACAAATTGTTCCTAGATAAAACTCATGTTTTTGTGGTTGGATGATTTCATGAGGTCACTGGAGTTAAGTAATGATTATTGAAATGTAATGATGAAAATCCAGTTATTGAGAATTGTGTTTTTAGATGAATTTTTTTAGCTATGTTTTGATCAAATCTTTTTATATTTATTAAGAATAGAGAGGTGGTTTTGGAATTGGTTAGATTATTTTAGAAAAATGGATTTTTGTTATAAAATTGTAGGAGTTTCAGTACAAGGCCTTTTCGGATAGATCAGGTATGTGGATATAATGACTACATATAATATAATATAATAAATGTAAAGTGGTATTAGATTCAAGCAGATTAATGGGAGACAGTGATAAATTTTCAGATACTTATTGAGGATAAGAATTTATACGGTGAAGAATTTTAATGTCCCATTTCATTATAAAATTCCGATAATTTAATATTATTAAAACATGGGGAATGTAATATTTTATTATTTGAGATCTTAATGGGATTTATGTTTATTGGGACATATTTATTGGGTGTTTTATGGATGAATAAATGTCTTGAGAATAGTTTGGGGTGTTTAGATGAAGAATCTCATGTTTGAAATCTATAGTTGAAAAAATAATTATATGACTAGGTACCCAGTAGGGGGATCACTAAGTAACCAATGGTGTTGGATTGGGGATGTAATCCTAGGTTATCTACTGGATTATTAGTAGAAAACAACAAGTTAGTTAGTGGCCCATTTATTACCCACTGATTTTCATCAGGTACACAAATCACCCATATTTTTCTTTTCAGAATTTATTTTGATAAATATTTTTTAGAAACATAAATAACACATTTTTTACTATCCAAATGACCCAGGAGGACTCAAATACATTTTCATCACTCCCTTTGTCTTCATTAGTTATCTCTTAGCACTCTATTCATCTTCTAATTGATGATCTATCTTCAATAGTGGTTTTCTACATGGGAGGTTAATTTATACCATTTTTTCTCTACATGCGTCCATTATCTCATTATATATTATTTAACACCCCCAATTTGTCTTTGATTATCTAATTTCCTGAATCTAGGTGAATGGAGTGGAATAATATGGTGATATTGGGGTAGAGGGAACTCTATTAATTACTAGGTAGAAGGTATCTTATATATTAATCAATATAGAAAATATTTTTTTTGAAATTTCAGGTGATTTCAAAGGGGTTTGGGTATATTATAAAATAGAATAGGGATAAAGATGGTTTTAATTTTGTGAGATAGTTTGGTATAAGATTCTATGATTCAAATGGGTGTTCCATTTCTCATTTATTTATTTTATAAATTCTTTACTACTATGTCATAAAGGGATGTGGGTGTTAATTTAAAAAAACATTAAATGTATCATGATCTTTGTTAAATTTCATAGGACAAAAAAAATATTATTTTAGGGTAGAATTAGCGGTCTATAAATCATAACTATTGGTTTAAATGTGAAGGGATAATTACCTGTAGTTTGTGTAGAATCTACCTTTAAAGGGGAAATTTTAGTCAGAGGATTGGATTTAGTGTAATGATCCTTTAATGTCTAGGTATATATTTATGTGAAGGATTCATAGTGTTTTTTTTGGAATTATGATCAATGATTTTTTAGTTTGAGGGCACCATTAGAGCCTAAGTAATAAAGATTTTTTTGGGGTCATGGTATCTTCATTGTGAGAAGCATGAAGTGTGTTAATTTATTGACCTTAAATTGTTTCCTTGTATAGTTTAGTGTAAATGGGTGAGTGGAATACCTAAGTATGGCTTGATGGGTATGATTAGAAATGGGTTTTCCAATGTTCTTTGGGTATTAATTTATTTAGGGTATGATTTATCAGAGCGAGGAACTCTATGAAAGTAATTTTTATTTGTAAGAAGGATTATATGGGTTGATTGAAACCAAATTTGGTGATGTTTACAGGTTCTTAATCATGAAATAGGTGGAAGATATATGTTTCATTGAGTGAGATAGAATTTTTATTGGTTCAACTTTTTGTGGATGTTGAGTTAGTAGGTGGTATGGTTAGGGTAGCCCATGTGGATTAATAGTTAATGATTTATTATCAATAATGTGGTTTATTTCAAGGGATTAATAGTTCCTAGGTTATGACTTAGGATAAAATTGAAATTTTATGTCTAGGAGGATAGTGGAGTTCTAGGGCATAGGATGTGAATTCCATTTGCGTGTTTTATTCATTAACCCAAACATGACATGATCATTCAATTGTAATGTGATGTTTCTTTTCTAACGATGTATTAGAGGTTTTATTTATAGTGATTTATCATATAGTCGTAGTTATGGTGTTTATCGTTCCCATTTTTTTCTTATAGGGTCTAAGTCATGGTGTTTTTTAGTTCACTATGATTTCTTTTTAAGGTCTTGGTTATGTAATTCAATAGCTCCAAGTATTTTATTATAAAAGATTAGTCATGATGTTATATGATTCCATGTTTTTTATATCAAGGCCCTAAAAATAGAATTTTATGAAACCTATTGTTTCCTCATAGTTTGTTATTCATAACATTATGTGGTTCCCAGTTTTTCCTCTTTAGTTCTAGATCACAATGTTATGTAGTTCTCAATGTTTCTATTAGGCTCCGAATATTGAAACTCTTAGGATCCTGATATCTTTTATTAGGCCTTATACCTGAAACATAATAATACCCAATGTATGTCTATTATAGAACCAAGTTTTAGTCTTATAACTCTTGTTTCACTATTCATTGGCATTGGTTGAAATAAGTATAGTCTGGTGTCATGGTGTCCTGGTTAGTAGATGATGGCCACATATGAGTTATTTTATGTTTAGTGTCACTATTTATTTGATTTCTCAAGCATATAATAACATATTATTCTAGATATTAGGGGATCAATTGGTTTTTTCATACTACGATTTAATTTGAAACCCATCAAGTACACTTTGGTGGGTGTATAATCATTTTTTCTGATGCGAAAGATAATTCAACTAATCAATTGATAAGGTAGTAATAAATTGTTTGAGTTGGGATACATAATTGAGGATAGGATGAAGATTTTTTTTGAGTCTACATGTGATTTATTATTTAACTATATTATGTATACTATTAGTTTATTGGTCAATGCCTTTTGATTCACATGACATATGACTAGTAAAATACATTTTTTATAACATGATTGTATGATAGTATTGATCTTTGAAATCTGTAAAATTAATTCAACATGCGTACCATGATATATTATTATGGATAATGTTTATTTTATTTATCTATTATTCCACTTGTGTTTATTATATAATAGTCACCATAATACCATTCATGGACTCTCACCACCTGTTAGCAACCTCTGTTATATAGGGTATAATTTGTAAGGTAATATATAACCATCTAGACTAGTTGTTATTCATTTGGTAAAGTATAGCGTATTAAAATTTCATTCATATTTTATTATAGTCTATCATACCATGTGAAAATGATCATTGATATTTTTAAAGGCATGAATTTATAATCCAAGATGGGTAATAAATTCTTAAACATATAAAAATTGATTTCATTTAGTAAATTTATCTCATCAACACATTTCATTTATATGCTATATTTACAAAGCCCAATTTGTGTAAAAAACAAAATTTCATGTATGATGTCTTTTATAGATTTTGTATATGAAGTGGATGAGATAAGAGTTCCTATTAACTGATTAAATAAGATCATGGATAATTAAATTTTGAATTCACATACCTTGATCCACCCCTATTAGGGTACATTCCCCAGTTTTTCAGCTGAATTGTATTAGATTACATATTTTTTTCCAGGTGTTTTATATATTTATTGAATATGAAAGAAATTTTCAATCATAAAGAATTTTTTTTATTCAATGAGAATAATTTCCTATTTTTGAATAATCAAATGAAAAAATATTTTTATTACACTGGACACAACTTTTATTCATGGATTTTATTTCCAATAGTTAAATAAGTTCCCTCATAAAAGAGATTATGAGAAAATAGATACTGTCTTCAATGGAATATACATTATAGAGGGAAATATTTTCAAAAATATCCTCATAAAGGTGATGTTTTAAAATAAATTAAAAGAGTTTTCGGGGAAATTATTAAATAAATTTGGGGGAAACATGAATTTGAAAAAATATAAGGCTCAATTATTTGGATTAAATATTAATACATTTTTATTCACCCAATAAAAATAATTGATAAACTATTTGATTGGTAAGATGTGATTTTAAATGATATACATTGACATGGTGAGTATTTTGAAGGTTTAAATATTTTTAAGTGAATACTATGAATGATACATCTATAATCTAATATGAATGTTTTTGTGATTGAAGAATAAGGCCAAAGATACTATATTTATAATAATTGAAAATATCCTTACCTTATATTAGAAGATAAAAAATGAGGATGATCCTATATCAACAGAGACATCATGCAGTGTTTGTTTGAAATAAATAAAATTTCCATGTAGGATGATCTTAAAAAGAATTAATTTGAGTAAGTAGTGTAATGCTATTCAATAAATCCAAAAAAAGGAAAAATGAAAGTTTAAAAGGAAGCTTTACTTGTGTGATTTTGATGTGGAATGAGTGGGAATCATATTATGAAGAATCAAAAACAATTTTTATATTAGGAGGAGGATGATCAATTAGTAATGAAATTCTTAGGGGATGTGAGATTATTTTGAAACTCATCACCTTGGATTCTAAAATATGGAAATTTTGTGCCACTTTACTTAGATTATAATATTTATAACATTTTAGGTAAAGAATAATTACATAATGTCACTCTATTTCTTTGATTATTTGTAATATGTTGTGATATGGATAAAAAGATGTTATGAAATGTTATAAATGGTTATTTTAAAGGTAAATAATTTTTTTTATTATATTAATTAATTTTTATTTTTAGTGATATTTTAATTACCTATATCCATTACGTAACACCATTGTAGTTCTTATCTAAGCAATATAAGAATCAAATAAATTATTCTAAAAATAGTAAAATTAATATGTTTTCGATTAATTATGGAATTCCATAAATTTAATGGATAATTATTCTGTATTTTTAAAGTTTAAATTATTTATATTCTGATTATATTGTTTTGTTGACATGTTTAATATCAAAATTTTCGAATAATCTTAAAAATGACCTTAAATAGTATTTAATGTTTATTTTTTTAAATCATTGTATAATCATAAATTTACTATATTAACTAAAATAGATGGAAAATTATATATACAATCATTAATGACTCATAAATTTACCAATTTTATTTTTTAATATTATTTTCACAACCTTTAACTATTAAAAAATTTGTTATAATGGTTAATGATAAATATAGTTAATAAGGTGGTTAATAAACAGTATTAGGTTTAAAATGATACTTAAACTTTTCTAATTTTTATTGTTTGAATTTAATTTTGTTCTTATTATAAATAAACTTGATTATATGTCACATTAGATCCCTTTTACATGAGAAAGACAAATGTTTTTTATTAATATTTCATGTATTTAAAAGATTTTAACCTACCACACTTATAAAAGGGAACCTCCTATCCTATATTACTCAAAACTGTGGAAAACTTTATCTCAACTAAGATATAAGAATCATGTTTTTATATTAGGTTTGGATCCTTAAAATTTTTGTTTAATTCTATAGTTTGTACTTATTATGGCTTCCTAATGAGGTCATGGAAGTTTCAGGGGTGTATGGGTCTTGTTTAAAGCTCAAAACCCCAGTCGATGGAGAAAAAGGAATGGGATACATGGTTTGTAGAAACTATGTGAGCCAATACACATAAATTACCTAACCATGTGATAGATAGAATCAAGGATTCAGGAGGCCACATGGTTTGAAGAAACCATGCAACTAGGGGAACAAGCCTATACAGGTAGCTTTGCAACTTTTTGTGGAGGCATGTAACACAATATGTGCATGATCAGTCAAACCATTCAAATTAAACCATGTGGGGTCCCTCCTTAGAAATGGTATGAAAATAATTTATCCAACTATATGGATAAAATATGAACCCTAGTTTCTTTTGGTTAAAATTACAAAATTAATATAATTTATTTAAACCTCACACCTTTCTTATTTCTTCATTCTAGCGGCAGGGGGTCTCTCTTTTCTCTCACCGGAAGCTCCCAAGGACACCTAAGATTGGTTATTCCATATTTACTTCATCTATTTTCTAATATAAGAACCATTAATCTCCATGAATCAATCTCTATTAGAACTAAAATTCATTACCTTTTATTCTTAATTTATCTTTCTGTCATTTGTGTTGTTTTGATTTAGGGTCATATGCCCTATTTTTAATGTTTTGATCCATTCTTCCATTTTATTATTATCCTTGGAAAACTATAGTACGATACTTGGTGTGGAGAATTTTATAGGCTCAAGGTAGGTGGTCTATGACTCATCCCTCAAATATCTTCATTATAGGAACTTCCATCATTGTGCACACAACAATTTCTTCAAGCGTTGCTTATTAAATTCACATTCCATGATTATATTCATTATGACCGTGTTCTAGAGCCCTTCCTATATTTTATTATCAAATTTTTGTAGATTATTATCTCAATTAATTCTATCCCAAGTATGATTCTTATTTAATTATTCCTTGGTAACCCATGTGGGTTTATCTAAGATACCATTTGGGTGTGTGGCTTGAACCTCCTAATAGTAAGCCCTCTAAATCAAATGAAATGTGTTTTTTGGCTAAAACTTGTATAGTATTAACTTGACCCTTTTAAGATAAGTGTTTTATTTAATTAATAAACCATTAAAATTTTCAAAGGAATATATATTTATAGATATAACTTTGATTAGTTAATTATAGTTAAATTTCATATGGTTACATGTCCTTAGCCCACCTTTACATGATTATGGATGGTAATGGAATGAACCTAATAATTTAATATGGAATCAAAGTAATAATTATATTCATTTACTCTATGGAATGAACACATTAAATGTTTATAAACTGTAATAGAAACTGGATCCGTGTACTAATTATCCTTTTCACCAAGTATGAAACACAGTGGAATGAACCTATTGAATTATTAAATGGAATGAGTATTACATGGAATAAATTAAATAATGAATTATGTAAAAGGTTCCTATTTCATATGGAAATTTTTATCTTTATAGGAGTGTTAATACTTGAGCTAGACTCGGATTCTTGAAGGAATTCCTTGAGCACTCAGAGGACACCATTCTGATTCAAGGATCTGGTCACCAATGGAGATACCCACCTTGGAACATGGTCCTTGTCTACAAGAGGATTCCTGACTTGGATTCATAAGATACCTCAATATCATCCAAATATTAGGATTCCATGGATACACTCCTTGGATCCATCTTGATATATTTGGACATGCCGCACCATAGATTCACCCCATTGGGCCAAGTCATGCTTAGCCCATTTTTACCTTGGACCATTTCCGTGGACTCAGTTATAACTATTTAAAGTGGACAGACTTAGGTGATTACCTCTATATTACACTTGAAAAACTTTTTACAAATATACATTATGACTTATTATTATGAGTTGGCTAATACTTGTGGTCAATTATGCCTTGTTATTACCTTGGACCCTCTTTATTATTATGATGACATACTGTCAGTGCTGTATACAGCTCACGTGACTTATCTATCTAAAATAAACATAAATACATTAATTAAATGATCCCATATTCAGAGACATAACAATTTTAGGTTTAGGAATACATGATTTTTTAATTTTAATTTCATACATTTATATATACCTGCACACTATTAGTTCATATTTCATAGGCTAGATTGTATGGATTCCATTGGGGGTGGCCTACTGAGATTTTTCTAACACCCTATCCGGGTTGTTGGGGGTACCTGAGATGATTATATGTATGCAGGTGTTGATAAGGAAAAGCTTAATTCTTTAGACACAAGATATTGATTGCTTGCATTAGGATGGAACTCTGTAGTAGATGACTGATCTAGTTCACGAGATGTTTAGATAGTTTTTGTTCATTTTTCTTGTTTTGTGTTGAAGATATTTCCTACTTCTATATATACCTGTTTTAAAATTTTTAGAGACATGAAATAATAATTTTTATATGGTAAAATTCATATTTTGAGTTTATTATTATTTATTTTATTTATGCTTCTCTTCTACTACTAGTTTGTTTATTCATTATCACGCTTCCACTATTGTAATCTGTCTATTATTATTTATATATCTACTGTAACCCCTCTTACATGAGGGAATATTCTTCTCATAGACACACCCAAGGATATAGTTTATATTGATAAACCTTTGGTGTTTGTAGAGGCACTCTTGAGGCCATTTGGATCACCAAACTGGGGAACATTTGAGTGGCACCCATGTTGGGATGTCACAAAGTGGTATCAAGGAGGGTTTTTTTTGTTTTATTGTTTGATAACATAAACAGAATATTAGGAACAATTTAGAACAAGGTCAAAATCTGTTCCTAGGAGTATCTAACCCATGTTCGGGGTATATTCCAAGTTTCCTAGGAAGGATAAATGATTGGTTTACCTTTTGTTATTATAGTTGATATACTTTCACCATTGGGTGATGCATAAGAATTTCAGTACTTTATATGATTTGTAGAAATTTTTTACTTCTAATAATATGGTAAGGATAATTATTACATGCATAAATATATGCCATAATAAATCACATCCCATGTATATTATGGCATCCCACCTTTTTATTACATATACTATTGATTACATTGTACAAAACAGAAGATCTTTTAATCTATAGTTTCTTGGTAACAAGGTACATACTATATGAAAAATTAATATATTCTTTTAAAAAATGTAAAAGTATTATTAATTGGTTCATCCTAATTACTTTTACTTTATATCATAACCTGGGGATGTACATCCAAGGAATGGGTGAGCATAAGGCCCAATAAAGTAAATAAAGAGAAATAGTTTACATGTGATCCTGAGGAAAAATCAATAAAAACATGAGGAATATCATAAAGGCATGAGAAAAAGAAAAATGGGAATATAAAAATGAAAATAACTTGAATAATAACATGGTAATGTAGATATAAATTTAAATTATACATTCATAAGTATATCCCGAAGGGTTGTCCCAAAGGTGTCGTAAATATTACCAAGGTTATTCACCAAGGTATCATAAAACATGTCTTCTATAGAGATTATATTATTTACCCAATGAATTGGAGCCATACCATGGAACAAAATCCATATATATTAATTAATTTGATCCACATAGTTCATAATAAAACATTTCATAAATAGCCTATAGAGAATAAATCAAATAGGTTTCATATAAAAATGATGTCATTTAAAAAAAAGTTATTTAAGACAAGATTTTTTAGTCATTAAAACCACATAAAGGGAATGAGGGTTTTATGTATGTAAATTATAAATTAAAATAAAAAATTTAAATCTTTTTTAATACACCTAGAAAAGAAATACATTTGGGTATTCACATACTGAAAATAAAGGGGAATTTCTTAAGGAGAAGAGAGAAATTTTGAGAAGTAAAATCGACAACATAATGGGTCCAAAGTAGGTTTAAAAAAGATTAAAAGGGGGTGGGTCATGGGTATAACTTTTATAAAACATAATTTGGATGTAATAGAATGAATATAAAAGAAATAAGAGATAGTTACATTAAAATTATGAAGACATACACAAAGAGGTTCATGAAATGAAGAAAAAAGAAGGATATTTCCCTTATCTTGAAGAGTAACTCCTAAAACATGAGGATTGGGACCTTGGGAGATTGAAGACACATTGTGAGGAATCCTTGAGAGGTATAAATATTATATATTCATGGATTATAAATTTTAATTGAAATAAAATGAAGAAATAGTTGGGTATTTATAGAAAAATAAGAGGATTTGTTTATTGATTTCATTGGACACCTAGGTGGTGGTAAATACAAAACCATGTGCCTGACCATCGAACTTGCATATGGTATTGGACACTTGGGATACCTATTATGATAATTTAATCCAAAATAGTCTATCAGAGTTTTATATCTCTTATTTTGGTAAATATAATTAAGGTTTTTACAAAATAACATTTTTAATGTTAAAGTTTCAATTTTAAAATTTAGGAAGTAAATTTTATATTTGGAATTAGATTGAAATATATTAAAATAATTTATATTAATAAAATAACATATATTAAGACATGTATTTTGTTTAATTAGTTATTACATAATTATTACATAATTATTAAGTCTTTAAACATACTAGAATACACAAACTATTTTTTACTAATAAAAAAATAATATTTTAGAAAATTATCATGAATTCACCCTAACCTAATTTTGATGTTTTGATTTAAAAAATGATATTTATTTTATCACAATTATTATATAAATATTTTAATTTTAAATTTATATAAATATGACAATTTTAACTTTTAAATGTAAAATTAAATATTTACAAAAAATAATAGTGGTTAGAAAATGCATAGTGAAATTACGTAGATAAATTTCTAACACTTGAAAAAAATAAAATCATTTTTTCATTTATATTTATATATTAGTGTTTTAAACTTAATATTTCATTAAAATAAGTATTATTCATAATATATTATTTTATTATAATATTTATATACTTTTAAAAAAGTTCAATTTGTTTTTGAAAAATCAATTTATCAAGTTCGTCAAATTTTTAAGAAAAACTATTCATAAAACAGAATTAATGGAATAAAAATTTCATTTTTAAAAAAATATTATAGTTTAAGTAACTAATGTCTCAACATATATCCCCTTATAACACCTATATACAACCTAAGGGTAAGGTGTTCCGTGTTGATAGATTCATGGGGTGGCTCGGCTAACATCACCCGAGTGGTAATTTACACTAACTTGAACTTATACCCTATGAGATTTTGGTCAAGCTTCACATCTCAAAGCTAGGATTGGGATTAGTCATGGGAGAATCCCAGTGATGGTACCTCACTCCCAAGTTCTTAAAAATGGGCTTTGTATGGTACAATTTATTGTTCGATTCCATTGTTCCTCTTTTCTGTATTAATTATTTTTTCTCAAAATTTTACTTCTAAAATCTAATGATAACATTAAAATTATTATCAAGAGTATAGTTTCCAATGGTTGTATTGACCAACAATCATATAACGGTCAAAACCCAATGGTAACATTTCAAATTATACCTACTTAATTATTAACGTGATATAGTTTCTTTGAGTACAAAATAATATAACACCCATTTTTAGGAAACAATTATCATTCAAAAAGTTCATGCTATTACATTCTTCCCCCCATAAAAATTTTTGTCCCGGAAATTTCAAGTCATTCTATCAGTTGAGAAAAGGTGTGGGTACGTCTGCCTTATTTTCTCCCCTAGTTCCCATGCCGCTTCTTTAAATTTATTGTTCCTCCACAACATTTGGAAAAGTTGGGTTGTCTTGTTTCATAGAACTTGGTCTCTATGGTCCAAGATCTGCATTGGCTACTCTGCATAAGATAGTTCATGTTCCAGTTGTACTACCTCATGACTCAGTACATGTTAAGGGTCAGGTATCTACTTCTTCAAGAGGGATATGAAGAATACGTCATGGAGATAAGATAGATTTGGATGAAGTGCAAGATTAAAGGACACTACTACTATGTGATCAAGGATTTCTTATGGGGCTGATGTACCTAGGTATAATCTTCCCTTTATTCCTAACCTACAAGAATATCTTCCTAGGTAAAATTAGAATTAAGACTTTATCACCAACATCAAACTCGAAGTAACTTTTATGGTTGGAAACATATCTCTTATTCCATATTTGACTAGCTTTTATGTGTCATTGGTTGGGATGAACCTTTTCTATCATCTCTTGCACAAGATCATGTCCATAAATCTTTCTCTCACTAGATTTATCCCAACAAGTAGGAGTTCAACATCGATTCCCATATAGAGCTTTATAGGGTGCCATTTGAATACTCAAATGGAAGATATTGTTGTATGAGAACTCATCTAATGGGAGATATTGATCCCATCCACCTTCAAATTTCATTGATTATGTCCTCAACATGTCCTCGTGTGTTTGAATAGTCTATTCAGATTGTCCATCAGTTTGGTGGTGATAGGTTAAAATGAAATTCAATTCGATACTCAGATCATGTTGAATACTTCTCCATAATTTTGATGTGAACCTTGGATTGAAATCAAATACAATAGAAAGAGAAACTCCATGTAGTCTCACCACTTCCGTTACATAAATATTGGTAAATTGAGCAAGATATTAGTCATCCCAAATAATGATAAAATGGGATGTCTTGATGAGATAGTCCATAATAACCCATATCACATCATTTCCTTTGGATGTTCTTATGATACTAGTGAAACATTCCATAGTGATATTACACCACTTCTATGTTTGTATGGGCAATGGTTGTAATACCCTTTTAGGAAGTTGTCACTCTGCTTTCATTTTTTGACACACCAAGTACCTTGTAGTATAGTCAGTAATATCCCTTTTCATCTTATCCCACAAATAATGATCACAAATGTCCCTTACGTTTTTATGCTTCTATAATGTTTAGATATTGTAGAGTTATGAGTTTAATCCATTGGCTCCTTCTATATTTCTAGACTAGATAGAACACATAGCCATGTATGAAATTTCAGTACACCTTCTTGGTCAATATTGAACATAGAAAACTTCACATTCTTCATAACCTCGATCTTATTTTGTAATAAATTATATTCTCTTTGATATTTATTGACCATATCTAGTAATGATGGTTGTGAAATTATTTAGGATGGGTTTGATGATGTACCATTCCATATGATTCCCATGTATAATTAAACTATATATATAATTAAAGTATCTTCTTGAATCCTCATCATTGGAACCATAATAGGGACTTTCCTACTTAATGCATCAGAAACTTTGTTTACTCTTATAGGGTTATAATGAATTAAAAAAACCACAGTCTTTAACAATTTCCAACCATCTGCTATGTTTAATGTTCAATTCCTTTTGTGTGAAAATATACTTCAATATTTGATGATCTATGTATATATAAAAATTCTCACTATATAGATAGTGCCTCCATATCTTTAGAGAAAAAACAACCATAGAAAAATCGAGGTCATGCGTAGGATATTTCTCCTCACGAGGCTTCAACTGTAGATATTCATAAACAATCACCTTGTCATTTTTCATGAGGATACACCTGATCCCTTTCAAATATGCATCTCTAAAAATAACGAATCCTTCTTCTATAGAGGTTAGATATAAAACTCATGAAATAAACAATCTCTTCTTTAGTTATTGGAATATTTATTCACACTCTTTTTTCCTGATGAGCTTGAACCCTTTTTGAGTTAATTTGGTTAGTGGATTAGAAATTTGTGAAATGTTTTTCACAAACCAGCTATAATATCCGGCTAATTGAAGGAAAATAAGAATCTCAATTACTAATGTAGGATGGAGCCACTCTTCCACTAAATTAGTCTTGTCATGATCAACTGAGATTCCTTCATTGGTTACAAAATTCCCTATGAAATCAACTTATTGTAACCAAAATTCACATTTTGTGAACATTACAAATAGACTATCCTTCCCAAGAGTTTGAAATATAACCCTTATATGATCCTCATGCTCCTTGAGACTTTTGGAATATATCATAATATCATCAATAAAAGATACCACAATGTTATCAATGTATTCTTTAAAGAATTTATACATAAAATACGTAAATATATTAGGATCATTAGCTATGTTGAAGGGAATAACGAAAAAAATAACAATGTCCATATCTCGATCAAAAGGTGGTCTTTAGAATATTTTCATTATTTAGCATAAATTTATGATAAACAGATCAATGATCAATCATGGAGAAGAATTGATCCCCATGAAGCTGGTCAATTAAATCATTAATTCTTGAAAGAGGGAACTTTTTCTTCACTGTGATCCCATTAAGTTCTCTATAATCAATACATAGATGCATTTATCAACCCTTCTTTTTCATAAATAAAACATGTGATCCCCAAGAAGACACACTTGGTCAAATAGAAACCTTCTTGAAATAATGTTGAAGATTTGTCTTTAATACTTCTAGATCCACATTTAAGTTTCTATATAGGGTCTTTGATATCAATTTTTTTTACAAGAATGGGTTCAATGGTGAACTCTACCTCTCTTTCTAGGAAAGTTCCAGGTAACTATTTAAGAAATACAAAAATGTATTCATGAACTTGGGGACATTTTATATTCATATACTTTCATTTCCTTCTTCATATTCACTGATTATTTTCATAAAGAAGGCTATGGGATGTTCTTCTAGATAATGATTGTGTCAGGATATCTCTCATTTGAAAAAAACTATAGATTTCCCAATCAAGACCATTGAGATTACTTTGCTTCAGAAATTGATCGTATTATTATACGTTGAGAGCCAGTCCATCCTGAGTATAATTTCAACTTCTATCATGGGAATGACTACTTGATTTGCAATGATATTGTGCTCACTAAAGTCAATACTAGAGTTTCTATACACTCTTGATTCTTGGATAATCCCTCCAGGAGTCCTGACTAATAACATTACTTCTAGAAGTTTATGGATAGATTCTATATTCTTTGAAAAATGGATTAAATAATGGAATGGGTAGAAATAGGATAAAAAATGTAGTTTCTATCTTTGAGAGAACAATGAGAGTACCTAGCACCACGTAATTTGGAGCTTCAAATTTAACTATAGTTATTGAAATTTTTTGACCTTCTTCTGTTGGTATATGCTTAGGTTGATGGTGATTCCCCTACATTAATTCCATATTTCAACAATTATTGGAAAATTACCCAAGGTGTCCAGAAATGAAGCATTGAACTTCAGGATATAGTAGCACCATATTCATTTTTTTATTAGTGTTGAGAAGTTAAGGCTTCACCTCGCTATGAAAGTTACAAGAAATATCGAAATCTCTTCCACAATTGTAACATTCCCTAATCCCGAGTAAGAAGTTACCCAGATTCTTATTTTTTTGGGAAAAGTGTGCATCATGTCTCTTATTATAAAATAGACAAACAGTTCAAGTTACATTAGTCCGAAGGTGGGTATTTTTTATTTGTCCCTTCTCACCAAAGGAAGAAGGTCATTAGGAAGGTTTCTAGAAAAACATTTCTCCTTATTCTTCATCCCACACTTATTTCATGCAGAATGATTCACTTGATTTCCTCCTATTACATGATCTATGTTACTACCTATGATTATTTCCAATGATCTATTCTTTTCATTCGATATATGGGACTACTACATCTTTCCAAACTCTAGTTCAACCTTCATAACATTTGGAACTATCTCCTCATAGATATCATAGTCTCGATTGGTTAGATTCTTCCATAGATGGGGTCTTAGTCCACTAAATAACTTATAAAACTTCCCATTAGTATCCATGAAAAAGATAGAGGTGTAGTGAGATTAGTCTTGTAAATTTTATCTCATATATTCCTACATATTCATTTTTCTTCTTCTTCAGCTCTAGGAAACCCTTCTCTATTTTCATTCAAATCAACCTGTGGAAATATTATTTGAAAATGGTTCCCCTAAACTCCTCACACTCCAGATATTCAATATCCTATCTTGGATTCATGTTTTTAATCAGTGTACACCATAGATCATCTTCTCCCTCAAAGCGGTACATAGCCAAGGTGACTTTATCTTAGTCCAAACAACTGAGTATAGAAACTATCTTTTCTGTAGAGATTATTAATTTTCAGCAATAAATGGGTTGATATATCCAATAAAATAGGCTGGTCGTTGATACACGAAGGACTCAATAGATAGTTGTTACCTTCAAGGTGAATCCAGTCTCCGAGACTAATTCAATTTATTGCTCATAACTTGAGTTAGTTGACTCATCATTCTCATGATGTTTTCCATTTTGGAATCCATCTAAGGTCCGTCAATGCTTGGTCCATTACGCTCACTATTTAAGCGGTTCCTCCTTTTTTCCTTCCATTTTCTAAAAGAATAAATCTTAGTGATAAATATTTTTATTTTATGAATATTATAATTATAAAGTAATTTTATGAATTAAAACATCATTCTTAAATATGCTAATCATTAATAATAATTACATTTTCTATAAATCCTTCATAATGGTTAATAAAAAGCTTGTGATTAATCAAACATATCCTCTAGGAGTGTCAAAATAGATGTGTCTTAAGGACTGTTGTTGTGTACCAAGTTATGTTGAGTTAGGACCGACACACCTTGTTAGAGTTGTTACCCCTAGGTAGAACTATTCTATAACCACATCCACTTTTTCATATCCATAGAAATATTTCTTTAATCAGAAACCACTTACATAATAATTTTCCAAAATACCATGATTTTTCCTATATTTAACCTTTTATAGAAGGTTATTACTAAATATTACAAATCCAAATTTAAAAAAATAACTAAACCATCCTTGGATACCAACTATTAAATCTCCTCTTTTTGTTACATAATGTTTTCATTACATAGAACGAAATAGAGGACCTTTTAATGTTTAGTTTCTTGGAAACAAGGTAAATAATACATGAATATTCAAAACATTATTCTAAATTTTTTTAAAGGATTATTCATTGGTTCATCCTACAAAATTTTAATGCATCTCATAACCTAGGGACATACCTCAAATGAAAGGGTGTGTATAACGCCCAATAAGGGAAAACTAGAGAAACAATTTACATGTGATATTGAGGAAAAATCAATAAGAACACGAGGAATATCATAATGGCCTGAGAAAAGAAAAGAGGGGAATATAATAATAAAAATAACATAAATAATAACATGGTAATGTGAATATAAAATTTAAATGATATAATCATAAGAATATCACTAATTTTCTTTCACCAAGGTGTCATAAAAATTACCAAGGTTATTCACCAAGGTATGGTAAAACATGTCATATCTAAAGATTAAATTATTTACCAAATGAATTAAAACACTGTTAGGGAACAGAATTAATATTTATTAATTAATGTGAGCCACATAGATCATAATATAAAATTTCATAAATAACTATAATAGAATAAAAGAAATGGGGTTCATATAAAAATGATGGCGTTTTAATAAAAAAGTTCTCAAAAAAGATCTTTATGTAATTTAAACCATAGAAAGGGAATGTGGGTTTTATGTATATAAATTAAAGAATAAAAAAAATCATTTTTATATCTTGGTGAATACACCTAGAAAATAAACAGGTCTAGGTATTCACATAAATAAAATTAACGGTAATTTCATTAGGATAAGTGGGTAATTTAGAGAAGTAAAATTGGAAATATAACAGCTCTAAAACATGGTTTTAGAAAAGATTAAAAAGATAGGGTACATGGGTATACCATTTATAAAACATAATTTTGAAGTAAGGTAATTATTAAAAAGTAAATAAGAGAGGGTGACCACGAAATTTAGAATACTTATACAAAAAGGGGTTCTTAAAACGAAGAGAAAATAAGGATATTTCCCTTACCTTGAAGAGTAACACATTAAACATGAGGATTGGGACCTTGGGGTCTTGATGAAACCTTGGAAGGACAACTAGAGAGGTTCAAATATTATAGATTATTGGAGGATTAATTTTAAGTGAATAAAAATAAAGAAATGGGTGGGTATTCATAACAAAATATGAGGATTTATTTATTAATTTCCTTAGACACCTAGGTAGCGATAAATGAAAAAACATGGACTTGACATAATATGAAAAAGTTTCAATTTTAAAATTGAAAATGACATTTTTAAAGTTAAAGTTTCAATTTTAAAATTTGGAAAGTAAATTATATATTCAGAAATTAGTTAAAATCTATTAAAAATACTTTATATTTATAGAATAAAATATATTAAGTCATGGATTTTGGTTAGTCAGTTATTACATCATTATGACATAATATGATTTCATCAATCATGTAGAAAAACTCACTCTATTTTTACTATTCATGAAAAAAATAAAGTATACTAGAAAATTATTATCAATTCACACTAACATAATTTTGATGTGATGATTTCAAAAATGATATATATTTTATCATAATAATTTTCTAAATATGATAATTTTAACTTTTAAATATAAAAATCCTTATTTATAAAAAAATAATAGCGGATAAAAAATGCATAGTAAAAATGCATTGTAAAATGTATGACACTTAAAAACAATAAAATCATTTTATCATATCTACTGAAATAGGAGTGTTTTAACCATACAATTTCATTAAAATAAGTATTATTTATAATATATTATTTTATTATAATGTTTATAACTTTTATAAAAAGAATAATTTTAGTCTGAAAAACCAATTTATCAAATTCATCATATTTTTAATAAAAAATATTCTCCAAACAGAATTGACATAATACTTTTTTTTATATAAAAAATGATTACAGTTTATGTAACTATTGTATCAACACATAGCACCTTATAACACCCAAATATTACCTAAGGTTAAGGTGTTCGATGTTGATAGATTCAAGGGGAGGCTCGACTAACATCGCCTGAGTGGTAATTTCCACTAACTTGAACTTCTGTCATAGGAGATTTCATTCAAGATTAAATTTTCAATGCTCAGATTGGGCTTAGTCAAGATTGAATCCCAGTGACAATACCTCCCTTCCATGTTTTAAAAAATGGGATTCATATGGTACAACACTATTATTTGAGGCCATTGTTCCTTTTTTCTGCATTAATTATCTTTTCTCAAAATTTTACTTATAAACACTATTTATAATGTAAAAATTATTATGAAGAGTATTATTTATAATAGTCATATTGAAAAAGGTTCATATAATGATCAAAAACCGATGGTAACATTTGAAATTATACTCACATATTCCATTCCATATAGGTTCATGTCATTGATTGTATTTTATGTGATGCCCATTATTGTTGAGTGATCCATAGTAATTATATATGCATATGCAGCTAATATATTCTAAATGGTAAGAAAATTAGGTATTTAATGTTTCAGTATCAATCTAGAATGTTTCTTGTATTATAGGTTGATGGTGGTATGTTAAAAATATGGTTTCCAGCCATGTCAGCTATGTACCTCAAGTTACTTAAGATGCTATTTGGCTACAATTGAGTGACTACCAGTTTCAATTTATGAGGGGTATGTGACTTTGTGAATTAGAATGGGTAATTAACTAAGTTGAGACATCATATATTACCCATTACATTCTAAGACCGAATGTAGAGGGGGTTGAATGAAATCAAATAGGTTTCACTTTAATTTAGAAAGTGTATTGGCCTTTATTATATAGGAATTATGATCCATTTAATCCAACCTTCATATATGTAAATAAGAAAATGAAAAATTTAAATTTAAATATGGACTTATAAAATAATTTGGTTTCTAGTAAATGAAGAAGAAGAGTGAAATTAACCTTTCAATTACCATAACCTCTATAAATCAATCATGAACACTTAATAATACCCAACATTCTAAGTAGGCATTTGGGAATAAGTCTAGGTAGTGATACCTTTTTCTTAGGATATTCTTGCACTAGTTCTTATATTTGTTTTAAAATCTTGATCTAGGAGTGTAATTTGAATTTGATGAGATATTCCACTATGATGTCCTCTAGTTGTGTGCTAGGATGGTGGTGATTAATATGATCTGAAGGTGGGGGGCCTTGAGATTCCAATGATACCTATTTTAGTGCCACATGAGGTACCACTGGATATCCCTAAACTAGGTACTAACGCTCTATTTCAAGAGGGTTTTCTACATATGGTGCAGTTCATGTAGGTTGTTCAAATACCTGCACCTAATATGGCCGATCTGAATCATGAGTTCTAGCAGCAGAAACCTCTAATATGTTTGGGTGATGGTGGTCCACAGGATTCCGAGTCTTGGATAGAGGCCTCTCTTTCAATTTTGAAGTATCTGGGGAGACCTCAAGAGAGGAGGGTCAATATTTTTACCTATATTCTTCATGATTCCATCAAACACTAGTGGGATGTGATTACTCAGGCTGGTCTTCATTAGGTTATGGTCTGGGTGGACTTACAAACTGAATTCTATTATTAATTTTCCCCCAAACAATATGATCTGACCAAGATAGAGAGTTCATGCATCTAGATAAAGATGATATATCTGTTATGGACTATTCATTATGTTTTACTGTGTTGTAGAGAATTAAACCACTTATAGTCAATGATGAGATATCATGAGTGTGACGTTTTGAGGATGGTCTCAAGTAAGTCATCAACTTCTTGGTTAATGAATTTAACCTACCAACCTTTTTTGAGATTTTCAATCAATCTCATATCACTAGGAACAATTTGATAGAATTTGATAATACTTGGTACATAGGTTCAATGCTGAGGTAAGGTAGTAGTTCTTCTGGTAGAAGGAAGTGTATCCTAGAGGTTTCTCATTAGATTATTAGAGGCTAGAGTATCCACACTGGCAGCTTAATTATATGCCATCAGTGTGGATGGTGGGGGAATATAATGCCTCAGTGTAATAAAGACCCTATTTAGTGTTGTGCTTGTGGTCGTATGGGTCATATTAAGAGACTATATTATAAATTTACACCCAGTTCTAGTGTATGGGGATCTACAGTAGCTCCACATTCAGTGGTAGGATTTTTTATGTTGTGTCAGGAAGAGAGTTAGAGTTGTACTGACAGGACTGGATGAGGAGGAGGCCATGACCATGGTAGGCATACATCATATTATCAACGATAGGAGAGTGGATCTGCTCTGGGTATTCCAACTATAGCATATGTCCATAGATCAGGTGATATGCATTCTTTATAGCTGATACCTGAGGATCAGAGTGCGAGAACATCGACTATGTGAGGTACTATTCTAGTATCTTCTACTATTGTATCTTCTTTGTTTGATATAGGTTCTTCACACTCCTTTATCACTTTATTGACCATGTAAGGTCTCAGGATATAAATTCAGTACTTCTGTGGTGTGATGACCCTATACCCACCCTTGGGAATGTGGTAAGAGGTCATACACTAATGAAGGGACTTACCCTTAAGGTAGGAAGTTATTCATTATTATGGGACCTATTCATATATGAGATTACAAGATTTAATTTCAATCTAAGGATGGATTATTTGGTTCCCTATAATTCTCATGTAGACATATTTCACTGTAGGGTGTTGTAAACATCACTAAAGGGTAGAAATTATCTCCAAAAGGGTGAGTGTAATGTCAAGTCTAGTAGTGATGGACTAGACCATCATGGGCTCTGTGAAGTTACCTCCCATATTACTAGTATTTTCATGTAGGACTAGAGAATATATCTGACAAAATTTCCCCCTACGATAGTTCATTTAGGAGTGTTTTTCATGATGATTTTTATATCTTACCTTCTAAGAGAGAGGTAGAGTTTATGATTGATCTTTTTTCCATGAGTATCTCTAGTGTCTATTTCTCTATACATGATTACACCTACTAATGTAAAGGAGCTCAAGAAATAGTTGGAGAATTTAGAGACTAAAGGATTTATCAGACCTAGTACTTCATCTTGGTGTTCACCTGTGCTTTTCGCAAAGAATGCAGATGATACCCTTTTTATATGTATGGATTACTGATAGTAGAACTAGATTATGGTTAAGAAATAGTATCCACTACCTCATATAGAATATATATTTTAATAGAACCAAGGATATAGGATATTCATGTATATAGACATTAGATTGGGTGATCATTAGGTGTGAGTCAGGCCTTCAGATATACCAAATATGGATTTTAAAAGTTGGTACTGTTAATATGATTATCTCATTATGCCTTATGGTCTTAAAAATGTTCCCTCCATTATCATGGACTTAATTAATATGGGTTTTCACACCTATCTAGATTCAATTGTTATGGTATTTTTGGATGACATATTAGTGTGTTCTCATACTTTTAGTGACTTTTCTAAACATACTAATATCATTTTTAATACACTAAGAGAGAATGATCTATATGATAATCTTCATTAGTGACAATTTTGGATTGTCAAAGTTCACTTATTTGGTCATATTATCTCTAAATCAAGAGTATCAGTTGAACCATAGATGGTGAGTGCTATGGTTTCCCGGGGGTATCCTAAGAATGTATTTGATAAAAGGAGTTTCTGGGGGCCGGTTAGACATTACAATAATTTCATACTGGACTTATCATGAATTGTTTCACCTCTTAGTAGTCTTAAAAATAATTTTGTGAAGTTATTATGGTCAAAATCATGAAAAAAACCTTTTAGGAGCTATAAGGAAGACTTGTTTCAGTATCAATTCTAATTATTCCTAAGCCTGGTAGAGGATATACAATTTTCTGTGATGAATTATTAATTAGATTGGGTGTAGTTATAATGTATTTGGATAGATTAATTTTTTACAGGTACCACCAGTTGAGACCTCATGAGTGTAATTACCTAACAAACTACCTTGATCTAACAGTAGATGTCATTGCTTTATGCTATTAGAGACATTGCAAGATGAGTAAACCGTTTGTGGTGTATATGAACCACAAGAGCCTCAAATATATCTTTATGTAGCATGAAATGAATCTTATATAGTGAATATGGGTTGAATACCTTCATTTCTTTGAATTTGAGATTGACTATACTCCTAGAAAGGGAAATATCCGAGATGATGTTTTGAGCCAAAAAAAAAACTTAGGCACATGTCATACAAGATGACAGTGATGAATAAAAATTGATGGTCCTATTTTATGAGATGAATTTGGAGTTCCATGAGATTCATGATTATTCATATATTATATCCTTGACAGTTACTTCCTCACTTCATAATAGGGTGAAGAGAAAGTAGTTTTTAGATCCTGAAGGGTTGGTTCATTTGGATATTATTTTTGGTGAGGAAACACCTCTATATTGGTCTATATATGGAGATAACATCTTATGTATACATGGGAATATTTGGGTTCCTACAGATATGAGATAATAACTGATTCAAGAGTCCCGTGTTTTATAGGGTCAGTTCTTATGGGCATCTTCATGATGTATCAAGATATGCAACACTGTTATTGGTGGCCTTGGATGAAATGTTAGATAACATGTTTTATCACTATATTTTCCACCTATCAGAAGGTGAAGGCAGAGCACCAATTTCATGATTTCTTGTTACATATTTTACCAATCCTGGAATGGAAATGTGAAGATGTTGTTAAGGATTTCATAGTTGGATTACTGAGGTTTCCTCAAGGTAGAAACATAGTTTAGGTAGTCATGGATCAACTGATGAAAGTATCCCACTATCTTTATGTATGGGAGACATTATTTGTTGATGATATAGGAGGAATGTATTTCCATGAGATCATGTGGCTACACTAAGTACCTCATACTGTTATTTTAGATAGGTTTTCTCATTTCACATCGAGTTTCTGGAAGGGGTTACAGAGAGATTTGGGTACATAGGTGCTTTTTGAGCACAACTTTTCACCCTCAAATTGATGGCTTGTCAAAACAAATGGTAAATGTTCTACAAGAATGCTCTGGGAATGCATCCTTGATTTTATAGGTTCTTGGTTGAAGCATATACCTATCATTGATTTCTCAAACAATAATATCTTTTTTTTTATGATTCAGATGGCTCCTTATGAGGCCATTAATGGTAAGATATTCCATTCATCCCCGTGCTGGTTAGAGGAAGGAGAGTTAACACTACTAGGTCCTTATATCATGCTAGATACTTCAAATAAGGATTAGATGAATAGTAATCATATGTATAATAATCAATCTAGATAGAAATATTAGGCATATTACAACCGATGGTCTCTTGAGTTTGAGGTTTGGAATCGTGTTTTCCTATGGGTATCACCTAGACTTAAGAATAGATGAATACAGAGGGAAGGGATGCAATCAACTCATTTTTTCAAGACATTTGAGATATTGGAGAGAGTCAATCCGGTATCCTATCAGTTATTATTATCTCAAAGACACCGTTCCATACACGATGTCTTCTAATTTTCACAGCCTTTTCATTATCATGCCAACCCATCTCATACTTTTGATCCTGAGTAGGTTGATTTAGATGTTGATGCTTCTTTTGAAAATTATACTATAAACATTATTGAACAAATCACAAAGGCTCTCTAAGGCCCTTCTGTTCCCTTAGTATGGGTTTTATAGAGGTATTTCTTGGTACATGATGATACTTGGGAGTAGGATCCCGACATACATGCTTAGTGGTTAGAGATGTTCTTAGATAGCATTTTCACTACCCTTGGAAGGTAAACTCAAAGATGAGTTATTTTAAGGGGAAGACTATAAGAAACCAATTTTTTTAGGAATTAATCCTTTACATTTATATCTAATTATTTATTTTGTATCTGTTATGGATTCTTAATGGGGTCAAGGAAGTTTCGAGGGATGTCTCAGGCTTTTTTGGAGTTTGGAACCATGATCGAGGGAGAAGAGGAATTAGCCGTAGAGTTAGTAGAGACCATGAAATCCAATCTGCATGTTTTAACTAAACATGTGATGTCTGAAAAAAGGGATTTAAGCAGATGCATGGTTTGAGGAAACCATGCAGGTAAGGGTGCACACCCATTCAGGTAGCCCTGTATCTTTTAGCAAAGGCATGAAACATGTTTTGTGCATGGTTTGTCAAACCATGTGCATGAAAATGTGTGGGGTCCCTACTTAAGAAGTGGGAGGTGTAAGGTTGGATAATGGTTTTCCAAATTGTGTGACCTAGTTTATATTTGGTAAAATTACCACAATGACCTTAAATTTCTTTAAACACCTCTATTTATTTCTTTATTATAGCAGCATGGGATCTCTCTTTTCTCACATTGTAATCTCCCAAGGCCACCTAAGATAGGTTCTTACACATATCCTTTATCTAGTGTCTGATCAAAGAACCATTAATATCCTTGGATCCACCTTGATATGATATCAAATCATTTAACTTATATTATTCTTTTATCTTTCCATATTTTACACTATTTTTGTGCTAGATTATATGCCAAATTTTTAGGGTACTGATTTGTTCTTACATTTTATTCTATTATATTCCAAAATAAAGGCTGCTACTGGTTGTGAAAAGTGATATAGGCTTGCGGTATATGGTCTAGGACTCATCCCGCAAGTCTCTTTACTTTATAAAAAACCATCATTGTGCGCACACTGATTTTATTAGGCATTTATTATTAAATTCACATTCCATTCTTATATTCATCATGCTCATATTCTAGATCCCTTCCTATATTTTATTATATAATCATTTGAGTCTATAAACTTACTTAATTACACCACTAGTAGGTTTATTTTTTATTTATTACTTGGTAACCCATGCGGGTTTATCCGAGATATTATTCAGGTGTGTGGATTGACCCTTATAATTGTAATTCCCCTTAAATCAAATGAAATATGAATTGTTATTGTATAGAAAAAGTATAGTATTCACTTAAACCTGACATGTTATGTGTTACAATTAATTAATGAACATTTAAATTGTTAAAAGGGAAAAATATTTATAGATATCACTTTGCCTATTTAATTATAATTAAATTGTATATGGTTTCATGTCCTTAGACCAAATTCCCATGTTTATGAAAGGTAAATGAATGAACCTAATAATTTAATATGGAATCAAATTAATAATTGGTTTCATGTACTCTACGGAACAAAGCCATTTTGGTTTTATATACAGAATTGGTAATTGGATTTATGTCCTAATTATCCTGGCCACCAAGTGTGAATGTAATTGGAATAAACCTATTGAATTATTAAAATTCATGAGTAATACCTGGCCTAAATTAAATAATGAATTATGTGTAAGATGTCTATTGAATATAGCACTTTTTGTCATTATACGAGTGGTTAGACATTGTACAACCTTGTATTCAAATGGAAATTCATTGATCACTCATAGTATGTCATTATAATTCAAGGAGATAGTTTCCATGCGAGATACCCACCATAAAAAATGGTTCTTATCTACTAATAGATGCCCAACATGTCGTAGTATCACTCACTATATTCTAGATATCAGGATTTCATGGACACAGTCATTGTAATTAGTGTGATGTATTTGGTTTTGTAACACCATGAATTTACCTCATTGGGCATGGTAATTATTATCTTATTATACCTTGAAAAAGATCTTGGGCTCAGTTATAATAATTAACAATGGAATTCCATGGGCAATGAAACTTAGATTACACCCACAACCCATTTTAGTATGAGTTAGCTGACCCCTGAGATCTAGGATGAATTATTATTACATTGGATCCTCTTTATTATAATCCGGATATATTGTTTGTTCTGGTTACACCTGACTACATCGTCGATCACATCAAATTAAATGTTTAGTTTTTACTAAATTTTTTGAAGTATAGCAGGAATCCTAGGTCATATCTTGACATAGAATTAGGTTATTAATTATAAAAGAATGTTTTGATTATGAAAAAGGGAGATTAGTTTTGGAAAAATTTCGGTTTGGTGATTTAATAATCCAAAATAAAATGGAATGTGATAAAACAAAGAAGAAATTAACAGAATTAATTAAGTGTGATCAACCTAGGGAAGTGTCGTGATGCTCATCCTTCATCACTTTAAGAGATATGGTTTAGATATTTTAATAATTGGTTTGTAACACCTAGAACCATAATTTTACTTAGTTTATACTAGGATACCTCCTAGGGTTTAGTTGGAAACAAAAAATGATTCACTTGATATCGTCAATGATTGAGTGATTTGTGTTTTACTTCATAACCAAAATTCACAAAGGCCACACACGAACAAAATGATGTGATATATAGGTTTGCATGTTACATATTTTTGATTTCATGAAATAAATTTACATGGCCTTGATAGTGTTTATGATAGTTCAATTAACAAATAATAACCACACAAACACCACAATAAAAAGAGGAAGAAAGATATAATGAATGGTGTGTGAAACATCACATGAAAGGGTACCCCCAAACATGATTATATGTGTTGAGAATGACATAAAATTACATAAATGATTTAAATAAGAACATAGGTTTATTAAAAACGACACAAAAACCTAGAATCTAAAAGAACATTAAAATATTACAAAAAACAAAGTTCGGGATTACATCATGTTCCTCCCCGGGTGATCCAAGGGGTTTAGAAATCTATGGGAGGGGAGGAAGAAGAAGATGTTGAAGTAGCACTTCCCATAGAATCAAAAAATTATAGGTATGATGATAAAAGTACTTTGGGACTCCAAAATTTCAGCACCATGTCTTATGTTTGAACTTCCAAAGGGGGTTCCCAAGGAACTCTTTTATAGGCAAAGTGGGAGGTGGTTTTCGACACCCTGATTTCAAGAATCCTCTTGGTGCATGGTTTTTGGCATCTATATAGTCTTAAATAACATTATAGAAAACTAAAATATGTTGGCCTACAACTTATATATCTACATGTAAAATTTCGACACCAGATAATGTATATAATAATAGATATAAATCTAAGATAGAGTGGCAATTTTTTGACTCCATGCAGATTCATTCTATTGGACATATCAATTACTTTGGGCCTCTTAATGTAAGAATTGGGCTTGGGTTCCTTCATGAATGTTGGAGAACATAAAGCTATGGATATGATAAAATAATTTTATCCAATTTTAGTGGAAGTATTTGTAACACCCCGAGATTTTATGAAAAATATTCTTTTAATTTCATTAATTTCTTGTGTTGTATGCTACATCAAGATTACCTTGCGCTATACGCAACACCGTATTAGCTTGTAGTATACACAACACTATTCTTGGATCATGTTACACACAATTTTGATAATAGTTATTCTATGCAACATTGAGTATATATATATATATTCAATGTATAAATGAAATATGGTTGGATTCTGTTATACGAAACAATGAAGGATTCTTGCACAACACGCAACCCTAACTTGGCTTGCATTACACGCAATCACGACCTTCCTCGATAGCGTGTGTTGTACGCAATACCGGGTTTTACTAAAGAGCGATATATTATTATTAACTAGCCGTTATTAATAGTATTAACTAAATTTTGAATTTTATAACATTATTATTCATCTTACACATTTTCTAGAACATGGTATAAGAACAAAATAAATTTTTTTGGGTAAAATAAGTATTTTTAAAAAAAATGCAGTTTTGCCACCTTTTGATGGCACACCCACTTTAAATATAGTTTTTGAAATGTTTATAATTTAAATTTGACAAAATAAAATTATTCTTTGGAATCAAGAAATAAAAATTTACTTTGGATAAATGTTTCATATTATTCTGGTAACTTTCATATTTTGATGAATAGTAAAAACACGCTATATTTTAATCACAATAATTTTTATGGTTAAATTATAATATTGAATGGTTTTAAAGTATAAATAGAATATATTTTTACCATTTAATATATATTTTTTCATAATAATTGATTTTACATTAAATTCGTAGGTTAAATCAATTCAATCTTTTGCAATGTTTTAAAGAAAAAACATGTTTTCTTTCAACAACGAGATTAATTTTAATTTAATTTATGCAACTTTTTTTGTATTGAATTTGGAAAAATGGATTCCATATTTGGAATCAGTGGGTCCAAATTATGTTAATAAGCTACTTTTTATTTTTGGGAATTATGAATAGTAACTACGGTAAATTTCATTTACCATAGTTAAAGGTAATTCAGGTAATTAAGGGTAAATATAATATTATAAAATTCTCCTAACACATGAAAAAATTCTATTTGATGGCTAAAAGTATACCCATATAACCTAAGGGTCGGATTAGATTCATTTTATGGACTTTTGACCATGAAAATAATTTAATTATTATTAAAACCAAAGAAAGTGACAACATGTCACTCTCTTAAATCTTATAAGTAAAATAATTTTACTTTAGTGATAAACATCATAAAACTTCTAAAATGAATAGTCTCCAGAAATATAATAAAATTATATACATCATGATAATTTATTTAGAATTTTTAGGGATTAAATAATTGTCATTAATGGTGATACATTAATGATACATAAATTATTTATTAACTGGAAAATAAGTAATATAGTTTTTATTGAAATAATAATACCCATTAAAAGGCCCAAAAACCTGACCTAAACTTATTGGTAGTGTATATATACACCTTAATCATCCAATGACCTAATATATAACCGTTTGGAGCCTTATAAAAGTGATTATGACACTTATAGTATTTTATTTTAAATGATGCCAAAGTTGTCACCTTCATAATTTAATAAATATAAGAATTTAAATATTGTGATTTTAAGATGATAAATTTGAGTAAAAGTATTATTGGAAAATTTAATAGATTTATATTCATCATAGGATTTTATTTTTAATTTTTATGCATCAAATCAGAATATTAAATAATTATATAAAAATGTTGTAGTAATTATTTTATTAAGAGATGAACCAAATAAATGGTTTTAAAAATAATGAAATAAATATTATATGAACTATTTAATGTGATCCACTAATTTTACAGATACATATGACCTTTTATGAATCTATTAAAGCATTTATTTCGAACATATCTTCTGTATATATTTTATTTAAATTCCAATAAATGAATAGTGTCAAAATTGACACTATTGTTATTTTATAAAAATAACATCTTATAAAATTGTTTAAAAATCACAAAAATATTTAAAAATTATAAATTTAAATTTATATGGTCTATAATGTTATAAAGTAACCAATTATGGAAAACTCACAACAAATAAGTAATTATTTGTTATAATTTAGAATTTAGAATTTTATTACCACAAATAAACTTAAATAGATTAAATAAGGATAAATCAAAATGATAAGGTTTAAAATAAGATCCAAACATGTCTAAATTTTATTGTTTTATGGGATTACAACCCTATATAATCTAATCTTAGAATATGAGTCATTTTTGGAGGTTTTTAAGTGGGGTTAGATTTATTATAAATTAATGTTTTTAAGAATTCCAAAGGTACGCCTCTCCTCCCTTATAAAAGGGAACCTCCTCCCTCTCTTCAACACACCAATTTGAGCCTTTAAGCTCGGACAAACCCTTCCCAATTCTCTTGTACACTTCCCTAGAAACATCCTAGAGGTCCTGGTCTTCTTCAAAGACCAATTTTAGTGCCCTAAGAGGAGGTCTCAAAGAGGCGCTTCAAAGAAGAGGTAATTTCCGTTACCGATTCTTTCACCTTTATTTCTTCTTCCACTTCTTCTTCTTAGGTTGTTTCATTATGAAGTAATAACATCAGTATCACTAATATACTGATATGTTATTATAAGTATGAAACAACCCTATTTCACCTTCTATCCATCCTACAGAAAATGAAATCACCACGCGTGCGTACGTACGGAATACCGTCTCCACACTGTGGTGTATTCTATTTTCCACCACCACCTTACTTGGATGGGTATAATGGTGTAAATAATAACTATATATGATTATTTTAAAGTGATATTGATTCTGTAATAGTATACATACACTCCAATAAAATTCCACGATCATGGGAACGATATCATCACTCGTGCGTATGTACGGAATACCTTCTCCACGACGCGATGAGATTCATTCTCAATGATTAACCATTCATAAATGATTATAAAGTATATATAATAGGTAATAATGAAATATATGAAATAATAATGATACTTTATTTATGTATACATATATATATGTATGTCATCCAATTAATTCCATTCAATTCAATGAGGAAACGAAAACAACGTTCATGTGTACGTACGACCTACCGTCTCCATGAACGGTGCATTTCTTTCCATTTATCAATCTATTATATATATGTATATTCTGAATATATATTATATATAAATCATGTTTTACATTATGGATGTAAGTAATCATGATCTAAGTAATCATATGAATAATTACAAGTCAAAACACGGACTACAAATGAAACGATTTTACCCAAAACGCTATTTAACATGGAATTTACAAAAGAACGGGTAATATAAAGTCATAAGTGAACCATATATGATATCATAACAATTAATATGATTATTTAATAATTAAATAACATTATTTAAATCATTATACAGGAGGTTCAGACACTTACGAAGAAAATCGGACCTAAGGTAAGGGAAAATATCCCAATCTCATTTTTATCCGAGATTGTTTATACTTTGGTATTTACTGGGGTGTATTCTATCATCCACATACATGTTTCCCCAATATGTAATATTTAAATCCTTATAAAATATTTTATATCCAATTTTACCCTTCGGTGAGTTTTTAGTAAAAGATATGAAAGGAATCTTTTGTCGTTTTTTTCGTACGAGGTGCTTTTTGACTTTTCTGACAAAAGTACGAGAAGAATGTTTTTTAACTTATACTACATGAATGGATTTTTAAAACATTTTTCCAAGAAGCTTCCTTTAAAAATTTTCAATTTTATTTTTAATCAACTTCTTTTAGTTTAGAATTGTATGACATGTTAAGAAAGGAAAATGTTTTTGAAGTAGAAAGGATATTTTCCTCAAGAATGGAGTTCAAGTGTTTTATCAAAATTATTTTCCATCTAATATAATAAAGGGTTCTGTTTCTATCCCTATTATTACATTGATTTTATTTTGTTGTGATGGAATTATTTTTATGAATTCCTTTATCTTATATGAATTGTTTTATGATGTCATGATGTTTAAGATTCCCATTTTTATTACATGGGTTATGCTATGATGTATGGTTTATGATTTTGTGGAAGACATAAGAATGGTATCATTATGAGATGAGTGGGACTTATATCTCCCTCCAATGCATTGGGTAAAGAATTTATATCTCATGAGATAGACATGGCTGGAACGGTAGGTTATACAGGTTAAGTGAAACAGGACTGAAACGAGGGGTGAACTCGGTTCAGAAATGGACTTTGTCCACCAAGATAGTCTTGGTAATGAGTCTTGACTAATAAGAAATAATTCTCTATGATTATGTGTGTATGCCACAAAGTTTCATGTTTTATGTTATGATTATTGGGATTACATTTCACTACTATGATTTATCCCATGTTATGATATTATGATCTCTTTTGTAGGTTAAGATTTCCAAAATGTTATGTTCTTATGAATATGATGTGAATGATATTTCTTTTGTTTACCCTTACTGAGCATTTGAGATCATCCTTTTATGTTTTTTCCCCAGGATATAAAGAAAGGTTTTAGGTAAAAAAAGGGAAGATCTTTATGGGAGATGTTGAAGATCTTTCACCACGATTAGAAGATTATATTCCGAGTTTCCAAAGACACTAAACTATTACGGTCCTTGTGTGTGTGTTTTTTTGTTATGTACTAAGTATTCCGCAAAAGTAATGTAATGTACATGTATGTCAAGTTTCGGGTCTCTATAGTTGGTATCAGAGGAAAGGTTTAGTCAACCTTTGGAAACTAGGATGCAAAAACGTTAGTGAGATCCCCAGAGATATTTCTAAGGTACGTCTAGGGATTTCCCTAAGGATAAGTATACGTATAAGATATAGTCCTAGAACTATGGTAACGATCATAGAATTTAACCTAAGATGTTAGATATTGAGGATACTCCCCCTTGATTATGTTATTTTCCTTGTATGATTTTTTCCTCTCACAGAATTCTTTTTGTGTTTTAGTCAATGGAGGGAACCAGAAAGAATTTGGTTAGCATTTAATCCAATGGAAAAATTGGTGACTATGAGCAAAAAAATTGCGTAATGCCTAGAGAGAAAGATATTGTGATTATTCCAAATCAGTCATCACGATATATTATTAACAAGGTGAAATTTAATGGTATGCCTAATTCATCAAATAAGAGGAAGATAGACTTTTATGCATGTTTACATGTTGAGGAGCATAAAGAAAGGAAGATTGAAATTTCTAAATAAGGGAAGAAGAACCTTGAGGAATACCTCAAATGGAGGGACATATGTTATCTTTGTGGAGAAAAGGGACATAGAGTGACAGACTGTTATGGAGTTCAATGACTTATTTGTGGAGAACATGGGAATTACCCAACTCAATGCCCTGACCTAAAAAGTTACTTCTAATTAAGGAAGGACTTATTCCAGGACAATCATTGAAGATGATGGTTTGAAGTGTTTATGTATTGGTATTCAAGAATAATGTTATTGAGGTATTTTTATGGTATATTGGAATATCTATGTATTGGTCCATTGTGGTTTTCTATAAGAATATGACATTGGTAACCATGAAAAGTGATTGAAATATTTTTGGAAAACAGATGATATGCACATAATGAAGGGATAAAGAGAATCTAATATGTTTGATAGTATTCATGAGCTCATGATTGATATAAGGACTAAGTGATATCATGGTTTGAGTATATAGAATTTTGAGGATTTTGGTATGTGGAAAGTGTTAACTTTTAACTATATTAATGTTTTCACTAAGGTTCAATGGGTATTCATTTTTCAAGAGAATACATGATTAAGGCCTTCTAATGTTTGGAATGTGACCAACAAGACATATCTTATGATATATGGGGATCAACGATGGTATTAAATCTCTGGTAATCGTTTTCACTATATTATGAGAGTGGACTGTAGTATTATGGATAAGCCTAAAGATTGGAATGGATTATGTTGGACATAAGTTATTATTGTTTAAGGATAGAAGTTTTTTTTCGATATTATTGATGGGATGTTATAGTAATATAGTTTTAGAAAAAGGAAAACCTGCAGGATGGGCGACAACCCATCGCGTCGGACAAGGCTGTGGGAATCAAACCCACAACCGAAGTGCGACTGGCCTTTATCGCCTACCACTGGCCTACAGGAAGTCCCTGGTTAGTAGAAACTAGTTTTATTTTATTAAGCGGTATGATATATGTAGTATAAGTTCATTTTTGGAACCATATACGATTAATATTGTCACACCCCGACCGCAGATATCTTTATTTTACTTCTTTCCTGGTCCCGATTTAAATTTTTTTCGAGGTTTAGTTGTGTCGGCGGTTTCGCGCCAGTGCGCGGTCATCGCATCGCTAGCGGTGATCGTGCGTTCGGCCCGGGTGACTATGTGTTCGCCCGACGTTTTAAATATTAAAGTTTTTACGTTGACTTTTTATTATTATTACTTTTTGAGTTGCGTTATTATTATTGTAGTTATTTTCCGTGTATAAGTATATATATATATATATATGTCTATATATGTGTATATATATATATACATATGTATACACTTTAATACGTTATGTTTATATATGTATATATATATATATATAATGTATCTATGTGTATATGTTTATATATAGGTATATATATATATGTGTTTAGGTATGCGAATATCTACACGAGTATTTTGATTATAATAATTATTATTAAAATTAACTAACTTTTATTTATTATCATTATTCTATTATTATTATTATTATTATTATACATTTTATTATTATTATTATTATGTTTTACTATTATTATTATTATACTTATTAAATTGTTATTGTTATGTTATTCTTGTTATTAAAGTATGTTATTATTATTATTATTATATTATTATTATTAATATATTATTAAGGTTATTATTATTATTATTATTATTATTAAGTTATTATTTTGGTTATGTTATTGTCATTATTATGATTATGCTATTATTATTATTATTATATTATTGTTATTATTATTATATTATTATATTATAAACGTGCTAAATTATTATTGTTATTATTATTGTATTATTATAATCGTGCCATATTATGATTGTTATTATATCATTATTATTATTATTATTATATGGTGATTATCATTATTATGATGTTATTGTTATCACCATTATTATTTTCACATTATTATTATTACGATTGTTATTACTATTATGATATTATTATTATCGCTGAACCCGTTTAATGGTCTTTTGTTTTAGGACCGGTTTGACGGCGCAATACGGTGCGACCATTACGCAACGGGAGTTTTGCGCCGTGTCGTTTTTCGTTCCGAGCTGCGTCTTGAGGTAGGTCTCCCTTTGCACTCGCCTTTAAATTTAGAATTTATTTATTCCTTGACTTTTTATTAAGTTTCAGTAAATTCAAAAGTATTATTAAGTAGTTATCTATAGTTTGGTGATCTGCTGATGATAAAAGTTGTTTTAATTCCAGCGTTTCATTAAAAGCGTTTTCTTGGATTTGATTGGTGCTTCCATGGTAGTGTTGCTAGATGGTTCTTCCTGAATAATGAAAGACATGTTGAATTGGGTTTTGAAATGTTTTGGCGTGTGGAAATTAGTAGATGTATTGTTTATAGAAAATGGTGTTTTCTTAGAACCTTGATTAGAGAAAACGTCGTGTGACCCTTTGAAATTGTTTTTGGAAACTTCATGTGTGGTTCTTGGTTGATGAAAGATGTTTTCCTTTGTTGTGTGAACAAAAGTTTGGATTTCATTTGAGAAATAGTATTCCTTAAAAAGGTGATTAAAGGCCCGTTTGGCTCTTGATAAAAGTGGTGTGCGTTTTGATATTATAAAATAACTCTACTTGTGAAACAATTGTGTTCCAGGGTGATATGCTGATTTGAGTTTCTTAAACAAAGTTCTAAGTGTGTTTTGGTTTTCAATGAAATGGCGTGTGTAATATCCCTTTAGAAATGCTTTAATATGAAATGGTCAAAATGTAAATAATATGACGGCCCGATTGGCACTTTAATAAATGTGAAGTGATCATATATATACATATATATGTATACGTACTTGTGAGGGCATTTCTACACGGGGACTTCCCTTCGAGGGTTGTCGTGTAGCGATGTCCGTGTAAGGGGTTGGCAAGTGCGGTGAGATGAGTCACGCGTGCGAGGGTCTCCCACTTACACAGTGCTACTAGAACCACCATGGGTTCCTGGGCGTCTTGTAGATTATCGAGTGACGGTTGCTTTCTAACCCTGATTAGATGGGTTGGTACCCCCAGGAGTTGTAGACAGGCCAGGAGGGATGTGCCACTGGTTGGCTATTAGGGCGGCCAGTTGGTTATTGACTATGGAGTACCACGCCGGCAGGTAGTCTGAACCCGAGTACGTCTAGGGGTTTTCTAGGGATGTTCAGGATCGCCCATGGTTATTGCTGATAACTTCTGGTTTATTTTTACTTGCACTCAGTTTTCCTTGCCTGTTTACCTTTACTTGCACTTGTTTTCCCTGCTTGTTTGCTTTCAGTCATATTTCACAGCCTATACTGTTAGAATTTGGGAAAAATGGTTTTCAAATGAAAATGCTTTATTATCTTTGGGTTAGATTTGAAAATGTAACACTTTGCTTTTCAGAATGAGTTTAAAACTAATGAAATGGAACTAACTTTCGAAAAAGAATAAGGGAAATGTCTCGTGTTTGATTTTCAAGTAAAGCATTATGAAAAATTACTTTTATACATTATAGTTCAAACCTGGATTATGTAGATTCTATATTTACTGGCAGTGCTTTGGGATTTGTTGTTGGGCTCACCTACTGAGTACTTTTGTGCTCACGCCTATCTTTTACCTTTTTCAGTTGCAGGTTCCTTGTGTTCAGGTTTTCCTGCTTGAGTCGCTCAGTGTGGGAGCGACGCTGGTTGTAGTTGGGTGGTGACCCGCGAGGTCACGAGGAGGTATGTCGTGGTGTAGGTTTGTTTATGTCTTTAGTGTTTGTCAGTTTGTTTAGTTTATATTCATTCTTTCGATCCTGCTTTTAGTTTGGGCTGAAATCGTTCCCAACGATTAAAGTTTCAATGCCCGACACTTGTTGCCATCCCGGGGGGATCAGGAACGCCCCTCGGGACTTGCCGCAGACCGGCTCGGGTGACCGGTTCAGGGTCGACCCGGGCTGGTTCGTGACAAATATAACCATAAGATGGACTTATAACTTTTTCTAACCTTTTTTTTGAAAGAGATGGAATGACCCATCATTCTATCACATGATCTGCTAACACATCACGAATAACAAATTCAAATTCATTTCTTTAAGGGATGAAGTGGAAATTGTTCAATTCACGAACAACAATGAGATTGTTCCAAAATCATGAAAGTATTTATTTTAATTCATCAACTTTGGGGAAATGATCTTTAAAACCAAAAATGTTGTCCTATTTCCCTTATATCCGATGAATCAGATGGTACCTTAGATCATTTCAAAGCAATAGCTTTGTGATTGTTGGCTTTTTCATAGCCATGTTCTCTACCACTATCCATCAGAACTTGATGGTTAGATTTTTATTCCATATCCATATTTTTACCTATGTTCTCCTACGTGGAAACCCAGTGATGAGTTAATTTGGGTAACTATTACATTTTATACTTTAGTTTTTAAAGCCATGTTTTGGTATTCCTTTTTACGATGTGGGTTTCTATTAAACAAACTTTCGAGTAGTAAACCATTTATAAAACCGATGAATTTCGAGGGAGAAATTCATTTTAAGGGGGGTAGAATGTAACAACCCGAGATTTTATGAAAAATATTCTTTTAATTTCACTAATTTCTTGTGTTTTATGCTACACCAAGATTACCTTTCACTATACGCAACACCGTATTAGCTTGCAGTATACACGACACTATTTTTGGATTGTGTTACACACAATTTTGATAATAGTTATTCTACGCAACATTGAGTATATATATATATATATATTCAATGTATAAATGAAATATGGTTAGATTATATTATACGAAACAACGAAGGATTCTTGCACAACATGCAAGCCTGACTTGGCTTGCATTACACGCAATCACGACCTTCCTCGATAGCGTGTGTTGTACGCAATACCGTGTTTTACTAAATAATGATATATTATTATGAACTAGCCGTTATGAATAGTATTAACTAAATTTTGAATTTTATAACATTATTATTCATCTTACACATTTTCTAGAACATGGTATAAGAACAAAATAAAATTTTCGGGTAAAATAAGTATTTTTCAAAAAAATGCAGTTTTGCCACCTTTTGATGGAAAACCCACTTTAAATCTTGTTTTTGACATGTTTATAAGTTCAATTTGACAAAATAAAATTCTTCTTTGGAATCAAGAAATAAAAATTTACATTGGATAAATGTTTCATATTATTCTCGTAACTTTCATATTTTGATGAATAGTAAAAACATGCTATATTTTAATCGCAATAATTTTTATGGTTAAATTATAATATTGAATGGTTTTAAAGTATAAATAGAATATATTTTTACCATTTAATATAATTTATGTCATTATCATTTATTTTACATTAAATTCGTAGGTTAAATCAATTCAATATTTTGCAATGTTTTAAAGAAAAACCCGTTTTCTTTCAACAGTGAGATTAATTTTAATTTAATTTCTGAAACTTTTGTGTATTGAATTTGGAAAAATGGATTCCATATTTGTAATCAGTGGGTCCAAATTATGTTAATAAGCTACTTTTTATTTTTGGGAATTATGAATAGTAACTACGGTAAATTTTATTTACCATAGTTAAAGGTAAATCGGGTAATTAAGGGTAAATATAATATTATAAAATTACCCTAACACATGAAATAAATTCTATTGGATGGCTAAAAGTATACCCATATAACCTAAGTGTCGGATTAGATTCATTTTATGGACTTTTGACCATGAAAATAATTTAATTATTATTAAAACCAAAGAAAGTGACAACATGTCACTCTCTTAAATCTTATAAGTATAATAATTTTAATTTATTGATAAACATCATAAAACTTAGAACATGAATAGTATCCAGAAAGATAATAACATTATCTACATCATGATAATTTATTTAGAATTTTTAGGGATTAAATAATTGTCATTAATGGTGATACATTAATGATACAGAAATTATTTATTAAGTGGAAAATAAGTAATATAGTTTTCATTGAAATAATAATACCCATTAAAAGGCACGAAAACCTGACCAAAACTTATTGGTAGTGTATATATACACCTTAAGCATCCAATGACCTAATATATAACCGTTTGGATCCTTATAAAAGTGATTATGACACTAATAGTATTTTATTTTAAATGATGCCAAAGTTGTCACCTTCATAATTTAATAAATATAACAATTTACATATTGTGATTTTAAGATGATAAATTCGAGTAAAAATATTATTGGAAAGGGTAATAGATTTATATTCATCATTTGATTTTATTTTTAATTTTTATGCAAAAAATAAGAATATTAAATAATTATATAAAAATGCTGTAGTAATTATTTTATTAAGAGATAAACCAAATAAATGGTTTTAAAAATAATAAAATAAATATTATATGAACTATTTAATGTGATACACTAATTTTATAGATACATATGACCTTTTATGAATCTATTAAATCTTTTAGTTTGAACATATCTTCTGTATATACTTTATTTAAATTCAAATAAATGAATAGTGTCAAAATTGACACTATTGTTATTTTATAAAAATAACATCTTATAAAATTGTTTAAAAATCAAAAAAAAATTTAAAAATTATAAATTTAAATTTATATGGTCTATAATGTTATAAAGTAACCAATTATGGAAAATTCACAACAAATAAGTAATTATTTGTTATAATTTAAAATTTAGAATTTTATTACCACAAATAAACTTAAATAGATTAAATAAGGATAAATCAAAATGATAAGGTTTAAAATAAGATCCAAACATGTATAAATGTGATTGGTTGATGGGATTACAACCCTATTTAAACTAATATTTGAATATGAGTCATTGTTGGAGGTTTTTAAGTGGGGTTAGATTTATTATAAATTAATATTTTTAAGAATTCCAAAGGTACCCCTCTCCTCCCTTATAAAAGGGCACCTCCTCCCTCTCTTCCACACACCACTTTGAGCCTTCATTCTAGTCAAAAACATTCCCAATTCTCTTCTCCACTTCCCTAGAAACATCCTATAGGTCCTAGTATTCTTCAAAGACCAATTTTAGTGCCCTAAGAGGAGGTCTCAAAGAGGCGCTTCAAAGAAGAGGTAATTTCTGTTACGGATTCTTTCACCTTTATTTTTTCTTCCACTTATTCTTCTTAGGTTGTTTAATTATTAAGTAATAACATAAGTATCACTAATATACTGATATGTTATTATATGTATGAAACAAACCTATTTCACCATCTATCCATCCTACGGAAAATGAAATCACCACGCGTGCGTACGTACGGAATACCGTCTCCACGCCGTGGTGTAATCTATTTTACACCACCACCTTACTTGGATGGGTATAATGGTGTAAATAATAACTATATATGATTAGTTTAAAGTGATATTTATTCTGTAATAGTATACATTCACTCCAATAAAATTCGATGATCATGGGAACGATATCATCGCTCGTGCGTACGTACGGAATACCGTCTCCACGACGCGATGAGATTCATTCTCAATGATTAACCATTCATAAATGATTATAAAGTATATATAACAAGTAATCATGAAATATATGAAATAATAATGATACTGGATTTATGTATATATATATATATGTATGTCATCCAATTAATTCCATTCAATTCAATGAGGAAACGAAAACAACGTTCATGTGTACGTACGACCTACCGTCTCCATGAACGGTGTATTTCTTTCCATTTATCGATATATTATATATATGTATATTTTGAATATATATTATATATAAATCATGTTTTACATTATGGATGTAATTTATCATGATCTAAGTAATCATATGAATAATTACAAGTCAAAACACGAACGACAAATGAAACGATTTTACCCAAAACGCTATTTAACATGGAATTTACAAAAGAACGGGTAATATAAAGTCATAAGTGAACCATATATGATATCATAACAATTAATATGATTCTGTAATAATTCAATAACATAATTTAAATCATTATACATGAGGTTCAGACACTTACAAAGAAAATCAGACCTAAGGTAAGGGAAAATATCCCAATCTCATTTTTATCTGAGATTGTTTATACTTTGGTATTTACTGGGGTGTATTCTATAATACACATCCATGTTTCCTCAATATGTAATATTTACATCCATATAAAATATTTTATATCCAATTTTACCCTTCGGTGAGTTTTTAGTAAAAGATATGAAAGGAATCTTTTGTCATTTTTTCGTACGAGGTACTTTTTGACTTTTCCGAAAAAAGTATGAGAAGAATGTTTTTTTAACTTATACGGCATGAATGGATTTTTAAAACATTTTTTCCAAGAAGCTTCCTTTACAAATTTTCAAGTTTATTTTTAATCAACTTCTTTTAGTTTTTAATTGTATGACATGTTAAGAAAGGAAAATGTTTTTGAAGTAGAAAGGATATTTTCCTCAAGAATGGAGTTCAAGTGTTTTATCAAAATTATTTTCCATCTAATATAATAAAGGGTTCTGTTTCTATCCCTATTATTACATTGATTTGATTTTTTTATGATGGAATTATTTTTATGAATTCCTTTATCTTATATTAATTTTTTATGATGTCACGATGTTTAAGATTCCCATTTTTATTACATGGGTTATGCTATGATGTTTGGTTTATGATTTTGTGGCACACATAAGAATGGTATCATTATGAGATGGGTGGGACCTATATCTACCTCCAATGAATTGGGTAAAGATTTTATATCTCATGAGATAGACATGGATGGAATGGTATGTTATACCGGTTCAGCGAAACAGGACTGAAACAAGGAGTGAACTCGGTTTAGAAATGGACTTTGTCCACTAAGATAGTATTGGAAATGAGTCTTGACTAATAAGAAATGATTCTCTATGATTATGTGTGTATGCCACAAAGTTTCATGTTTTAAGTTATGATTATTGGGATTACATTTCACTACTATGATTTATCCCATGTTATGATATTATGATCTCTTTTGCAGGTTAAGATTTCCAAAATGTTATGTTCTTATGAATATGATGTGATTGATATTTCTTTTGTTTACCCTTACTGAGAATTTGAGCTCACCCTTTTATGTTTTTTCCCCAGGATATAAAGAAAGGTTTTAGGTAAAAAAAGGGAAGATCTTTATGGGAGATGTTGAAGATCTTTCACCACGATTAGAAGATTATATTCTGAGTTTCCAAAGACACTAAACTATTACGGTCCTTTTGTGTGTGTGTTTTTGTTATGTACTAAGTATTCCGCAAAAGTAATGTAATGTCCATGTATGTCAAGTTTCGGGTCTCTACAGTATTTCTCAGATCATGCAAAACACAGGACATGTGTTAATGGGCTTCCATGAAGTTTGGACCATTTTTCCTCTGCTTCATTGTGGGCTCTCTGAATCACCTCCACCTTTAGTGAAATCATAAAAACAAGTAAAAACTATATTTTTAATAGTGAAAATAACATATTTATTTAATCAATCATTAATTTAAAATTGTTATTATAATTTTAATTTTCAATGAAAATCTATTATAAAATAGTGGTGTAAGGGTGGAAATTAATAGTGAATTACGGTGTGATCACACCCCCACACCTAAACATTTTCACTCTAGGGAAAAGTATTATATCATAATCATGTACCATTACTAAATAAAGATAGATAAAACTTCCATGATTCTTTGAAATTAAATACATCATGTACTGTTTATGAAATTAAATTTTCTATCATTTTTCATCTATTACATTAGAATTTGTTCAACATCATTTGTTCACACATGGAACATGTCGCATACTACATCACCTAGACCGTTTATGTCTTTACTTAAGGAACATATTAAAGTGGAGTTATACTATTTTCATAGTGTTCATGTGATCTTACAATATTATTTCCAAGATTCCCAGATCTCTATCGGTAGAAACTAGTTTGCTACATAAGAGGACTTCCAACAAGCTATTATGTGGTTCAAGGGTTGGTGGGATTTAATGTTTAAAAATATGAGGTAGAAGAAGAGTGTTTAATATCTTACATAAAAAAATGTCAAAATTTAGTAAGTGTTCACAAGGAATGTAGACACTCAATCCCTTACTATGTGTATCACCTCAAACTCACTATCCCCATTGTCCATTTGTGCGGGTCACAACCAAGCATTGAGTAATAATGAATAAACATCTTATTTCATATTTTTTTTTTATTTTTCTATATTTTATTTGATGTAGAGAACTATATTTTATTTAATATAATGTGTTTTTGGAGATAAATAAGAAAACATGTGTAAAAAAATGATGCAATATGGCTTGTGAACCCACCGCCCAAGGAAAATTTAGGCACTCTTTATATAAACCCATAACAATGATTTTCTCCACATATTTACCATGGAAACACCCTTTCACCCACAGTTTATGAAAATAAAACAAGAATATACACAAGATAAGGGTAGGTACAGATAAATTAACTTGTAATGTGGCTACCTAAAAAGATTTTCATGGTATCTAATGCTTAAGAAGGGTAAAATGTCAAGGTTTCTGAAAAAAGAGGTTAATTGTAAAAATAAATTTTCAATGAATGATTTCCTCTATCATGAATGTATCAGACTCAAATATTATGGCTTCAAATATAATTAAGGAAATTTATAGTTTCTCTATATGAACCAAGACTCTCAAGAAAGTGATTAAATGGCAGAATATTCAAAAAAAGGTCTTAGAATGTCACTTGCATAAGGAATTAAAATATTAGTCAGTGATAATGAAGCATGGGTTTCAGAAATACATTAAACACCTAATAAAGATTTGAAAATAAAAATTCTAGAAAAAATATTCCATATCAACATTCATTTGAAGAACATTTTTCAAAAAATAATGGATTTTTCCACACAATTGACTCAAACATAAAAAATGATTTTGGATATTTTTTTATGTTCAATGTTATCTAAAAACAAAAAATAAAGAAAAATAAATAAATAAAGAAAACACTTGCTCTATTTTTTTATTTTATTTTTTTAATCCTATATTTTACATGTTAACCTCCCCCACACCTAAAAATTACATTGTCCTCAATGAAAGTATTTCACATAAATATACATGTAAATAAAGGTAGGGAGAAGGGAAATCATGTTATGTGGTGTCATATATGGCATCTATCAGTTGGATTTCCTCTACTAGATGCTTTGGAAAATCCTTATAGAAGTTTTTGAGCATCTCCCCTTGATAGTAAACCTATTTTCACTATTCTCATGAAAAACATATATAGTACCAAAAGGGTAACTATTAGTAATAGTATAAGGATCGAGCCATCAGGAATGAAGCTTACCTGGGTGGAGATGTTACCTGGAATTATACATGCAATCCTTCTCACAAATATAATACATCCACTTATGAATCATCCCATCATGGATAGACATTGTATTATCTTTATAGATTTAGAGTTTCTCATATGCATCACACCAAATTTCTTCCAACTCATGAATATGAAACTTCTTATTCTCACCTGCATCTAAGAGATTCATATTAAATTATTTAACAACCCAATATACTGGGCTCTCTACCACCACTAAGAGGTGAAAAGTCTTTTCAAACACAATCCTATATGGTGACATTCCAATTGGGGTTTTAAAATTTTTATGGTAAAACTAAACTGCATCATCCAAGTGCAAACTTTTATCTTTCCTATTGGGTTGTATAGTTTTTTTCAAATATTCTCTTAACTTCGTAATTTTAGATTTCTTCTTGTTCATTAGTTTGGAAATGATATGAGGTGGATAGTTTATGAAAAACCCCATACTTGTGAAGAAAATTTTCCATGTTGAGATTTCAAAAATGTGAACCCTAATCACTAATGATGAATCTTGGCAAACCAAACCTGCTGCAAATTTGGGACGTCACAAAATCAAAAACCACTCAAGACTCATCAGTCCAAGAGGCCTAGATTCCACCCATTTAGATACATAGTTAATATCTAATAAGATGTATATAAATCCAAATTAATTTGGAAAATGCCCTATGAATCCAATTCCCCATGCATCAATGATCTTACAAAATAACATGGGCTGTTGTACAATTTCATTTGTCTTAGATATTACCTATGAATTGACATCAAGTACAAAACTTATAAAACCGATGGAAATATCTATACAATTTGGTCCAATAAAGTCTCTAGTCGAGGTCCTTTAAAGAAATATGTTGAGAGCCAAAGTGACCCCCATAAGCCAAAGTATGGAAGGAGGTCAAAATATTGGTGAACTCATGGTTAGGGACACACCGATAAACAACTTGGTCACTACAAATTATCTAAAAATATGGGTCATTACAAATATACCATCACAAATAATGATTAAGTATCTAGGACTATGAAGTTATGAAATATATGGTGACCATTGATGTTTCCAGAAAATTTAAAATATCCATATACCAAGGGGTAAGGTCAAAAACATCACAAAGGTTATCACGAGGGATGAATTATCCAATGGGGAGGGATGAGTTAGTATGTAGGTTCAATGGTGGATAAATCCTACTAATGTGGTCAGCTAAAACATTTTCCGCTCTTCTATTATCTCTTATATCATGTTCAAACTCCTAGATTTAGAGCATCCACAGAATGAGGCATGGATTCTCTTTAGGTTTCTTTACGAGAAAACGAAGGGAAACATGATCAAAAAAGATAATGACTTTTGACCCAATAAGATATGAATATAATTTTCCAAGGAAAAAACAATAGAAAAAAGTTTTGTGGTATTGTAGTTTTCATGGGAAAGGTCTAGGGTACATGATCCATATGCAATGACATGAGGAGACTTCTCAACCCTTTTTGATAAAACTACCCCAACTACAAATATAATGGCATCACACATATGTTTAAAGGGAATATCCCACCTTGGTGGTTGGATTATGAGAGGATATGTGAGACACATTTTTAGGGAATTAAATTCATCCTCAATTGTTTTTTCAAACACAAATTCAGAATCCTTCTGCAACAATCGAGATAGGGGAAGTGCAATATTACTGAAATCTTTAATGATTCAGTGGTAAACACCAGCATGACCCAAGAAGTATTCCACTTCACAAACAAATTTTGGATATGGGAGGGTTGATATTAATTCAATCTTTCATTTATCCACTTCAATAACATCTTTTGAAATAACATGCCCAAGGAATATCCCCTAATCAACAATGAAATAAAATTTCTCATAATTTAATATGATATATTTTTCAATGAAACGATGGAGGATAGAACCTAGGTGTTCCAAACAGTCATCCAAGGAAGTTCTGTAAACCCTGAAATTGCCCATAAAAAATTATATGAAATTATCTAGGTACTCAGATAGAATACTAAACATACATCGATGAAATGTTATACGATAATTACATAGACCAAAAGTCATCCTTATGTAAATAAATGTGCTGAATAGATAGGTAAATTTTGTCTTTTATTGATCTTTATAGGCTATATGGATGTTAAAATAACCTGAATATCCCTCAAGGAGACAATAATAGGACTTACCAACCAATCATTTTAAAATTTGTTCAATGAAAGGTAGATGAATGTGATCCTTTTGAATTGCTTGATTCAATTGATGGTAGTCAATACAGATTCTCCAAATATTTTCACACATGTTGGAACCAATTCATTCTTTTCATTATACACTACTGTTATGTCCGTGTTTAGGTACAATTTGATCTGGGCTAACCCATTTACTATCAGATATATGATAAATGATCCCAAAAGCAAGAAATTTACTAACTTCCAATTTTACCACTTCAAGGAGAGTGTGATTCAACCTTAAGGGTCTTAGCCTTATCATCTAAAAGTATATGGTTCATGAAAATAGATGGGCTAATCCGGATAATATCATCTAATTTCCATACAATTTTCTTTTTAGACTCTCTCAAAAGGTCGAGAAATTTTGATTTGTACTGTAGATAGAGGTTATCAGAAATAATGATGGGAAATTGGTTAATAACCACAAGATAGACATATTTTAAATTATATGGAAGTGGTTCCAATTCCAACACTGGTGGTTTTTTGGATTGAGGGAGGGGATTTATGGGGAGTGAGGTCCATGAAACTATTTATATTCTCATTTTTATTCCCTAAGGATAGAGAATCTATTAAAAATATTTTTATAGAATCAGTGATGGTTATGGGTACCTCATAATGAAAACACTCATCAATTAAAGCACAAAAGTTACAATTTTTAGAACCCAAACAACACTAAAAACATGAATAAAAACTCCAATACTCGAGGTGTAAATAAAAATAAAATGAATCAGAGTATGGTTTGAGGAGAGAATTTTTTTTGTGTGTGTCGTTTGAGATCAGTTCTATTAAATAGATAGGATGATTGGAGTGCTCTTCAATTGGGTGTTTTATAGCCCCAATGATGTTAAAAATTACCTTTTCACCACTAAAATCTATGGAAAACATACCATTATGAACATTGATGATCATCTTTACTATTTTAAGGAATGGAATCCTAAGTTTGAGAGGAGAATATCCTTTGGTTCGAGTATCTTCCATCTCAAGAATGTAGAAATCGGTGTGGAATATGAGATTCATCACTCTTATGAGGACATCCTCAATCACTACTGATGGACATGTTGTTCTCCAGTTGGAAAGTTGAACGATGATGCCCATTTGTTGAAGCTATCCAACCTATAGAGAAGTGTACCCAGATTAGGGAATTACATTAATTAATGCACCTAAATCTAACATAAAATCTAAAAATAATGTCTCCTCTATGGTGCAAGGTATAGTGAAAGTTCCCAGATCCTTGTATTTGGTTGTAATTTATAGTTGAATCAAGGCTAAGACATTCCTGACCAGGTTGAATCTCTTATTCCCCTTTAGACTTCATATATGGGTGCAAATTTCTTTATGAAATTCAGCATAATGAGGAATCTGTTTAAGTACATCGAATAAAGTAATGTTAACTTGAACCTTTTTAAATGTATCCCTTATTTTTTTATCAATCTCATTATCAAAAATTTTCTTAGATTTAGGGTGTCTTAGAGGGAAAGTAATAAGAATGGATTGTTCATGGGAATCCTCAATTATAATTTTATTACCCTTTTTGTCTTTTTTTATTTATTGGAATATATTATGGGTGGAGAAAGAGTGTTTTCAAAAGGAGGACATACATTTTGGGTAGAATCATTGGATGAAGAAACTTATTTACCACTATGAAGTGTTATTAAACAAACATTAACTTTGTCTTTTGTATTAGCTATAGGCTAGGATGTAAGTCATCTTGAACCTTGCATCTTAATCCCACCGATGGTGTTTACCAAATATCTCACTAGAGTTCACAGGTCTTGAATAACCGATTATGTGGTCTAATGGAATTGGAGGTTCAGGGTTTCCATTTTCTTCACCATATCCTTGAGGCTTGGTTCAAATTTGGGAGGAGGAGTATTGTTTTTAGATTTTGAAGGATAATAAGGTTGCATACCTTGGCCTTTTTGATACTAGTTCTGTTTAGTGTAGCTCGAGTTTCCTTGTTTTTGGTACTGTGGTTTTACTTTCCACTCGGGGTTTGTATTGGTCATAAATGGTTCCTTCTTGAAGGGAGTTTATTGTTAGAATGGATTCCCAGGGAATAATAATTCACAAGACTCAGATGAATCTTGAATTTGTGGGCACTGTTCATAGAAATGAGTGCTATCATAACAAATACCATAATGTAATGGAATAGAAGAAGAGTGTGAGTTTCCTTGTGGTTGATCTAATTTCCTTATAAGGGTATGAATCTCATCAATTTTATTATATATCTTTTGTTCTAGGTATTAATGAATTGCCTCATGAACTCCTCAAGTTGGTGAAATTGCTTGTGTACTAAATTGTTGTGCATTTTGAGCCATGTAGGCTATTAAGTCATGAGTGATGGAAGGAGTTTTATCAAATAGGGAACCACCAGATGTAGCATCTATTATTCCACAATCCATGGGTATAAGTCCCTTATAGAAGTATTGTATTAATAGTTGTTCACTAATCTAGTGGTGGGGACAACTTGAGCAAAGTATTTTGAATCTCTCCTAGTATTCATGAAGGGTCTCTCCTTGTAATTTCCTAATGCCACAAATTTATTTCCTAATTGATGTAGTTGGGGAGTCAGGGAAGAACTTCTCTAAAAAGAGTATTTTATGGTCATTCAAGCCACCAATTGTAGTAGTAAGATGGTATAGCCAGTATTTGGCTACACCATCAAAGGAGAAAGGGAAAGCCCTAAACTTAATTAGTTCTTGAGAAATATTTTTGGGTTTTATAGTGGAGCACACTATGTGAAACTCTTTGAGATTCTTGTGAGGGTCCTCACAGATAAGACCATGTAATTTATAGAGTAGGTGTATGAGGCCTGATCTCAGCTTAATTTTGGCTTCTTCCACATTATTTTTGTTGTATTCTAGTTGCTACTCCACATTTTGGGTTGTCAGTTCTTTTAATGTTTGGCTATTTGTATCCATGTTTTATGGGGTTTGATTTGGTTCAATTTTTGATTTTTTGGGATCATTTGAAGTACCAAAAGTGGTTACTTAGTGTTACTAGAATCTCTTACTCTATATTACTTAATTTTTGAGTGAAGTGGATTTTCAATTTCAGGGTCAAATTCAAGTAGTGGTTCTTTTCCAGATCTTGTCATACAACAATGATGTCCAATATAATTGTTGTTTATCCGATTGTCTTTTTTTTGAATTTTTTTATAGAAGATGAATAAAATGAAAACAATTAAGAATAAATAAAGGTTATAAGAGAAGATAATTTATACTATATAATTAGATAGAAAGAGAGAGAAGAAGAATAGAGAGAGAGAGAGAAGGAAACCCACATAAAAAAACAAATGAAAAAAACAACCAAAAGGGATGGGGGATATTGAAAGGAGTACTAATTAAAAAGTAAAATAAATAAAAGGAAGGAAAAAATGATATTGGATCCCCAGAAATGGAACCAAAATTTGATCGTTTTGTTGAATGCATCAAATTAAATGTTTTGTTTGTGCTAGAATTTATATATTATAGTAGGAACCCTAGGTCGTATCTCGATGGATACATAGATCATTAATTTAAAAATAAAGTTTTGATTAAGAAAAGGGTAGTGTGGTTTTGAAAGTATTTGGGTTTTGTGATTTAAGAATACAAAAAATGGAAAGAGATAAAACAAATAAGAAAATAATAGAATTAATAAAGTGTGATCAACCAAGGGAATTCTCATGATGCTCATCCTTCATCATTTCAAGATTTAGGGTTTAGACCCCTAAATAATTGGTTTTTAACACCTAGAAACATAATGTTAATTAGTTTATGCTGGGATACCTCCTAGGGTTATGTTGGAAATACACAACAATTAACCAGATACTGTTGATGATTGAGTGATTTGTGTTCGACTTCATAGCCAATACTCACTACGGAAACACATGAAGAACTCGATGTACTGTCAATTTTTGTATGATATATCTCTATGACACGATGAAATAAATTTAAATTCCCTTTTCATTGTTTATGATAGTTTAATTGATCAATATTAACCACACGAACACCCCAATAAAAAGAGGAAGGATGAAATGATGAATGGTGTGTGAAACATCATTAGAAAGGGTACCCCCAAACATGATCATATGAGTTGAGAATGACATGATAGTACATAAATAAATTAAATAATAAAATAGTATGATTAAAAAAACACACAAAACTACAATTTAAAACACCATAAAAAATATTACAAAAAACAAAGCTTGAGATTACATCACGTTACTCCCCTATTGATCAGAAGGGGTTTAGAAATCCATGGGAGGGGAGGAAGAAGAAGATGTTGAAGTATAACTTCCCATAGACTACATAACTTCTAAGGATGATTATAGAACTCATTTGGTACTTTAAAATGTTATAACCATTCCTCTTGGTCAAAATTCCAAATGGGGTTCCCAAGGTACTCTTTTATAGGAAAAGTGGGAGGTGTTTTTGGGCACCTTGATTTCTAGAATATGATTCGTCCATGGTTTTGGGACTCCATATTGTATTATATCACATTGGAAAAAACTAAAAAGTTTTTTTGACAACTTTTATATATCCATGTCAAATTTGGAGACCAAATAATGTATTTAATAAGATATATTTCTAAAATACTGAGGCAATGTTTTGACTCTATCAAGATTCATTCTATTGGATATATCAGTTAATTTGGGTCTCTTAATATAAAAATTGGGCTTGGATTCCTTCATTAATGTTATATACCATAGAGTTATGGATTGGATCAAAAAATTATAGACCATTTGGATGCACGGATTTCACAGAACATGAAAAATAGTGGACATGTTTTCATGGGATTCCATGAAGTTTGGCTCATTTTCCTTCTGCATCATCATGGGATTTCTGAATCACCTCCATCTCTAGTAAAATAATCAAAATCAGTAAAATTTTTCTTTTTAAAAGTGAAAATAACAAAATTATTTAATCCATCATGAATTGAAATTTTTTATTATAATTTTAATTGTCAATACAAAACCAGTTTAAAATAGCGGTTTAATAGTGGAAATGAATAGTGATTCACGGTGTGATCACACCCCCACACCTAAAAATTTTCACTCCTAAGAAAAGTCTTATATACTAGTCAAATAACATTCCTAAATAAATGGTGATAAAACTTCCAAAATTATTTTAAATAAAATCCATCATGTCTCATTTATGGAGTCATTTTTCTATCATTTTGCATCTCTCACATTAAAATTTGTTCAACATCATTTGTTCACCCATTCAACATACCCAGACCAACCTCACCTGAAAATTTCCCTCTTCACTCAAGGAACATATTAAAGTGTAGTTTTTATATTTTCCAAAAGTTCATTTCATCTTAGCTTATTATTTCCAAGATTCTCATTTCTTTATTGGTAGAAACTAGTGTTCCACTCAAGAGGAATTCTAAAAGGTTGTTCTGAGTTTCAAGGGTTGGTGAGATTTAATGTTTAAAAATATAAGGAAAAATAGGAGTGTTTAATTTCTTATGTAAGAAAAATGTAAAAATTTAGCAAGTGTTCACATGGAATGTGCACACTCAACCCCTTACTAAGCATATCACCTCCAACTCACTATACCCATTATCCATTTGTGTGGGTCACAACCAAGGAATGAATAGTAATGAACAAACATCCTTATTTATCCTTATTTATTTATTTTTTTATGTTTTTTTCGATGCACAAAAAAATATCTTTTTAATATAATTTTTTTGGATATAAAAAGGGAAACATGTTTAAAACAATGATACAATATGGCTTGTGAACCCACTGCCCAAGGAAAATGGTGGAACCCTTTTTATCAACCCATAACAATCATTCTATCATAATAATTACCATAGAAACACCCTTTCTCCCACACTAACTAAAAAAAACAATAATATACACATGATATGTGTATGTAGGGGTAAATTATCCTATAATGTGGCTATCTAACATGCATTTCATGGTCTTTAAGGATTAAGAAGGGTAAAATGTCAAGGTGGATGAAAATAGAGGTTAATTATACAAAGGGATTTTCAATGAACAATTACCTCTATCATGAATGTAGCATACTTGAATCTTGTCGCTTCAAATATAATCAAGGATAGTTCTAGTTTCTCTATAGAACCCAATACTATCAAGAAAGTTATTAAAAGTCATAATATTGAAAAAAAGGTCTTAGAATGTCTCTTGGGTAAGGGAATAAAATATTGGTCAGTGATAATGAGATATGGGTTTCAAAATTCAATTAAACCCATAAGAATTATTTGAAAATACAAAATCTAGAAAAATATTTTATATCAACATTCATTTGAAGAACATTATTCAAAAAATAATGTATTTTTTCACACAATTAACTCAATCATGAAAAATTATTTTGGATATTGTTTTTAAGTTCAATGTTATCAAAAAAACACAAAATAATTAAAAAGAAATAAAAAATGAAAATTCATGTTTTTTTGTTTTTTAATCCTAACTATGACATGTCATATTCCCACACACCTAAAAATTACATTGTCCTTAATGAAAGTATTTTCAATAAATAGACAAGTAAATAAAGGTAGGGAGAATGGACATCCTGCTAAGTGGTATCATATGTGGTATCTATCAGCTGGATTTTTTCCATGAGATGTTTTAGAAAATCCTTATAAGAGTGTTCGAGCCTCTTCACATTTATAGAAAACCTCTGTCAACTCTTAACATGGAATACCTATATAGAACCAAAAGGGTAAACATCAGTAAGAGTGTAAGGACTGAGCCATCAAGAACAAAGCATTCTTGGGTGGAACTTTAGCCTAGTATTATACATGAGGACCTTCTCACCAATATGAATCTTTGTATGATAAATAATCCCATCATAGATAGCCTTTGTCTTATTTTTATAGATTTGGGAGTTCTCATATGCATCACACCAAATTTCTTCCAACTCCTGAATCTATAACTTACTTGATCACCTGAATATGAGAGATCCATATTAAATTTTTAACAGCCCAATATTCATGGTAATCTACCTATACCTAGAGGTTCCAAGACTTTTAGATCACAATCCTATACAGTTACAATCTGATCAGGGTTTTAAAAGCTGTATGATATACCCAAAGTGCATCATCCAAGAGTAAAATCCAATATTTTATCTTAGGTTCTACCATTTTTTACAAGATTCTATTAACTCACCAATTTTAAATTTCTACTTGTCCATTAGTTTAGGGGTTAAAATAAATAGAGTCTTTATAAAAAATGCCATACCTATGAATAAAATTTTCCATTTTATAATTTAAAAAATGTGAAACCTAATCACTAATGATGAATCACTAAAAACTAAACCTATTAAAAATTTGGGACCTCACAAAATCAACAACCACTCGAGAGTCATCAGTCCTTGTTTCATTTTCATCCACCCATTTAGAGACATAGTAAAAAACCAATAATAAGTACACAAATACAAATGAATTTGGAAAAGGCCCCATGAAGTCAATTCCACATGCATTGAAGATCTCACAAAATAATTTGGGTTGTTGAGGAATTTCATTCCTCTTAGAGATATTCCCTATGAATGGACATCGAGTAAACGACATAAAAAACTGACAGGAATATCTATAAAATGTTGATCAATAAAGTACAAAGTCATTGACCTTTTTATCAGTACTTTGAGATCCAAAGTTATCCCCACAAGAAAAAGTATGGAAGAAGGTCAAAATATTGGTGAACTCATGGTCACATAAACACAATGAACAATATGGTCAGTAGAAATTATCCACCAATATGGGTCATCCCAAATGTACCATAAGGAATCATGCTTAAGTATCTGGGAATATAAAGTTATAAAATATGTGGGGAGCCTAGATGTTTCTATAAAATTCACAATGTCTACACACCAAGGGGTAAGGTAAATAACATCACAAAGGTTCTCATAAGGGAATAATTCTCCAATGGGGAGGGATGAATCAAAATGGTGGCACAATGGTGGGGAAATCCTAATAATGTGGTCATATACAACATTTTCCACTCTTCTCTTATCTCTAATCTCAAGGTCATACTCCTACAGTAAGAGCATCAACCAATTGAGGTAGGGTTAGCTTTAGGTTTGTTTAGGATAAAATGAATGGAAACATGATCAAAAAAGGCAATGAATTTTGAACCAATTAGATATGAACACAATTTTTACAAGGAAAACAAAATATAAAAGAGTTACTTTTTAGTGGTGGTGTTGTTTTTTGGGTAGGGTCAAGGGAACACAAGAAATATTCAATGACATGAGGAAAATTCCCAACCCTTTGTGATAAAACTACTCCCAACAACAAAGATAGAGGCATCAAACATAAGTTCGAAGGGAAGATCCCACCATGGTGGTTGGATTATGGGATGAGATGTGAGACTCATTTTAAGTGAATTAAAATAATACTCACAATTTTTATAAAATACAATTTCAGAATCTTATTGCACTAATCGAGACATGGGAAGTAAGATCTTACTGAAGTCTTTAATGAATTACCTGCAAAAACCAGCATGACCCAAAAAAGATCACACTTCATGAACACATTTTTTATATGGAAGGGTTGAAATTAATTCAATTTTTTATTTATCAACTTGAGTTACCTCATTTTAAATAAAATTCCCAAGGAATATCCCATACTCAACAATGAAATGACATTTCTCATAATTTAATATGAGATCTTTTTGAATGTAATAACATATAACATGGCCTAGGTGTTATAAACAGTTATTAAAGGAAGTTATATTAAACATGACATAATCCATAAAAACTTCCATGCAATTATCTAGGCACTTAGAAAAAAAATACTCAATATACACCACTGAAAAGTACCAGGAACCTTACATAGAACCAAATGAATCATTCTGTATGAAAATGTACCGAATAGATAGGTAAATATTGTTTTTTCTTGATCCTCCGGATTTATATGGATTTGAAAATAACCGTAATAGCCATCAATGAAATAATAATGGGACATAACAGACAATCTTTCAAATATTTGGTCAATGAAAGGTAGAGGAAATTGGTGCTTTCGCATGGCTTGATTCAATCAAAGGTAGAGGAATGCGGTGCTTTCACCTGGCTTGATTCAATCGATGATAGTAAATAGTGAATTGAATTGTGATCAAAACCACACATTACTTATCTATATAAATTTAACTTAAATAAAATAATTAAATTATCTCATATGTAGAGACATTAATAGTTAAGGATGAAATAAATATGATTTATTTATTTGGAATTTCTTACATTTATATATACCTATAAACTCTTAATTTATATTTCATAGACTAGATTGTATAGAGACCATTGTTGGTGGCCTATTTAGATTTATCTCACAACCTTTCCAAGATTCCATAGTTATTCATTCATATTATATGTATGAAGGTGTTGATAATGGGAAACATCCCACTTTGGACACCTGATATTCATTTCTTTCATTCAGATGAAGCTTGGTAGTAGATGACCATTCTAGTGCTTATTATTCTTGGATTGTTTGCTGTATTTTATCTTTTTTTAAGTTATGTATTTATTATTTCTATGTATACATGTTTTCCAGTTTTGTATAGATAGAAAATCATATTTTTTATATGTTACTGTTCAACTTTTGAGTTGATTATTATTGATGGATATTTATTCTTGTCTTCTACTGCAAGTTTCTTTATTTATCACACTAATTCCACTATTTACCTAATTATTGTATATTTAAACTATTATAAACTCATACATGATAGAATAGTATCCCCATAGACACACCATATGACTTCATTACTAGTAGGGTGCCTCTGGCGTATGGGGAGGCACACTTTAGGCCATTTGTCCAACCTGGTTTGGGGAATATTTGAGTGGAACCTAGGTCAATACATCACATAATATCTATAAAACTACCTTCTAGAATTTAATTACTATGTTATATATGTTCTTGTCTCACCAAAATACAATCCTTTAAGTCTTAATGTGTAAGAAAAAAGAGGTTTCTCAAAAACGAAGTATAACTCTTAACTAAATGTTTTCAAGTTTATTTCTTCTTCCACATCCACTAAATATTCTATATTCATGATGGGATAATATCATCAGTATCTTCCATATATTTAAATGTTATTATTTTATGGAATAATAATTTTTCATCTCCCTTTTCATCCAATTGAAACTGATCACTTCACTTTTTCTTACACGTAGACTACCACATCCATAAAGCGATGTGTTCATGTTTTCATCAGAAACTCATATGGATGAATAAAATGATATATCAAATGAATATATATGATATTTAGGAAATAAATATTATTTTTGAAATATAATATATTACATAATTTCTTACCCTTTCATCCATTGGAAAATTATAACGTCGCTCGTGCGTACATGTGGGCTACCACCTCCATGAAGAGGTGTGTTTATTTTTTCCTAACCACCTCATATATATGGTAATAAGGATGGAATTATTGAATAAAAATGCCATTTATAACATATTTATTATTATATAAGATAAAAATATTATCGACATCACTTCTTTTCTTCCTAGTAGAAAAATGAAAACATCCTTCACACGTATGTACAGACTATCATGTCCATGGACCAATGTGATCCATTTTTCTTGACTGTCACAATGGATGATTTGAAAATTATATTTATTATATAAAAATTATAATTATTTTATTATTAAAATTCTAGAGTTTATGGAATAATGAAAACTTTTTGACAGAAATAACCTACCATATTTGATTTGGGAATTAAGAATCTAACGTCCTTAAAATGTCCAACATGAACTCTAATGATTTAGTAAATAAATAAAAAACTATAGTAAAAAGGATTAATGATAATTTAATGAAAAATAAACATATTCTTAATAAAGTGTAAAACCAATATAATTTTATTATTAAAGAGTTATAGAATTTATGAATGTAAATGTGACTTAAGGTAATGCATTTTTCTTGGAAATCTATTTTAAAACTATTCCTTTAAAATATTTTTCTTTTATATATTGATTATTTTAAATGTTTTAAGAATTTTAATTTTTATATTTAAAATATTGTCAAATTATATTTTTAAATGTTTTTTATTTTATTTAAAAAGGTTGGAAAATGAATATTTTTAGTGTTTACCATACGAGTCACTTTTGCCTATTTTTACAAAAGTGAAAAAAATATTTTTTTAATATTTGTCGTATGAGCGGAATTTACCACCTTCATGAAAATTTTTATTTAATAATATTTCTATATATTTTTTCATGGTTTCTTAAAGAATATTTTATGTCCCATTGTTTTGGTTTTTTTTTGTTTTTTTAGAGTTTACAAAGTAACAAAGGATTTTTTCATTTTTTTTACATGAAGCAAGGATGTGTTTCTAAATATGTGTTTAAAGGGATATTTTAGAAGTCTTCATTAAGAAAATGAAATATTTTACTTTTTTCTCATTATATGGTTCATTGATATTTTATATGACAACTATTAAACCCAATATTTCCTTCCAAATCATTGGATAAAGTGACAGAGTTGACAAGAATTAAGTTACCCCTAATGGATATGTTAGAATGAAGTATGATGGTTACTACTTTGAATTCGTGATTGTATGGATAATGTCCCAAGAAATATATATGACTTTTATATTCTTGAAAATGAGTTTTCATGATAGGTTTTCATTTAACAAGGTAAGATAACGAGATTTTTTAAAGTAATGTTTATGCCCCTTTTAAGGGTGGCAATTTGTTTTTCAGGAAAATATTTTCATGATTATTCAAATTTTATAAGAAACCCTCATGATTATGTTTTTATTCCATTATGATTTCATATAATATATATTTTTAAACTTTGGGTAAATGATTTTATTTATTGATTAAGTAATTAATTATTAGATCTTAATATTTTTTTTATGAAAATGGAAAACTTTCTTATCGGTTTTAATAAATTCTCACATGTAATAACATGTTTAATTTTTTTTATATCCCATAATGAGTTTTTTTATCATCCTATGTTTTAAAATGTTTTTAAAGGGATTATGTTTTAGTAGGAACTATATCAAAGTATATGTTTCTATTATTAATATTTTACTTAAAAGAACAAGACATATTTTAATGAAACATGAGTTTAAATTTAAGAATCATATTTTTTTGAAAAAATTGACATTGAGTGGAAGTTTCAAATTTTTATTGTAAGGGTATGTTATATATGTTTTTTTCATAATCCTAAAACACTATAATCTGAAATGATAATGGGAGTGTATGAAAATTTAATATTTTTTATTAAACTCATAATTATGGGTTGATTAAGTTACGACTCCATATAATTGGTTTTAGAGAAATGGTTTAGATAACATTAGAGTCTAGAGTGATTTTTTTGAGAATAATTTAGGGGTTAATATAATGGTTTGGGATCATATGTTAGAAGTATTATATAACCTCAATGGTTAATATGATATATATAATTTTATTATTTTTGACTTAATCAAAATATTTTAATAAAACATGAAATTGTTAAGGATATATCAGGGCTTATACTCATAAACAATGGTTCATTATGATTTTAGTTGATATACTAACTCTAAAAAGTTGGGTTTTAGTAAATGTATAGTACTAGCATAAAATATATTAATAATGGATTCTAGGGATAATATGGTGGTTTTATGAATGAGAAACTAAATGGGATACGATTTTTGGTGAAAACTATTATAACCATGGTTAACAATGTATCTTGATTTATGATTAATAACCTGAACCAATGTGAGTTTTAGAATGTTCTAAATAAGATTAAAATGAAAATTTATGGAAGTTTAAGGAATAAATATCATGAAGGTAAAAATATTTAATATCCTATGTGTTAAGAATATTATAAGAAGAACCTATGGAAATTGATTTAGAGAATAAGAATATATTTCATGCGTGGTAAATGTGGGTTTAGAGAAACAAAATACCAAAGAGAAATAAATAGTTCAGTTGACACAATATAGTGGAAGATAATTTTTCATAATTTATCAATTGAATTATTTAAATGTGGTGAGTATGGTCATTATCAAAATAAATTCCCTTTAATTAATTGTTGAAAATGGGATCATAAAGATCATACGAATAATTTTTTGGCACAGTTGCATGCTACATATGGAGAAATACAAAATTAACTACAAAAGGGTTGAATTATATTTTTTAATATGTTTTGAGATTTAAAATTTATAGGACATGAATAATATTTTTTTTGAATTTATAAATGAATTATTAAGTAATATAATGATATGTCATGATTAATGGTTTATAAATAAATCTAAATGATCAAAGTTTTAACAATAAGGGTTTCAAGAGTTGTGATGTGGTGGTTTTTTATTTAAGGGTAGATGAATTTAAGTATGATTATAATTTTAATGGAATTGATGCCCTTATAATGTTTTATGTGATGGGAATATATTTGGATACATTTATTGAGATTTAATAGATGTATGAGGTATATTTAATACTTAAGTTTAACATCTGTTTTAGTGAAAAGACTATTTTTGGAAGAATAAATTTATATTTTGTGGACATAGGTTGAAATTTATTGATAATATTCAGGGTTCATATGATATTTTATGTTGTGGAAATTATGGTTAATTAGGATAAATGGGTTATTACATTTCATGAATTTTTTTACTACATAGATACCCATGTAATAATAAAGTGATTTGGTGAATAGGGTAGTAAATTTATTTTTAAATAATTTTACCATTTGTGGATTAATATTTTATTAATCTAAATGATTTTTTGGATAACATGGAATTTCATTTTTGGAATAAAGGTCGACTTATCTATTAGTGTAATATATGATATTATTATGGCTTTATGGTCATTTATGTGATTTATAGAAATGAATAGAAAATTTTAGTAATTATTTGATTTGGGAATATACATTTTTGGTTTGTGAATTTTTGAATTACTGATGTTATTTGGAGATAAATGTTATGTTGATCATGTAAGAATATGTTATCACATCATTCCAATATTCTAGATTCAGTTTTGGTAAGAAATATTTTGAATAGTTTTAAGGTTAGTTATTTATAAAGTTATTCAAGATGAAATTTTGGCGTTATTATTGAGGATTTAGTGATAAATGTATTATTTTTCATATTAGGTACTATATTAACTTGTTCTATCCATTTTTTGTTTTGATTAATGTATATAAACTAGAGAAATAACTTTTCATCCTTTTTTAGAACTTGTGATGTATTAGAAGTTGATTTAGTGCTTTATGAATGGAAAATTCATCTTGAATATTCATTACATGGAATAATAGAAGAGTAAGAAGTGGAAACTAATCAATCCATAAAAAAAGAATGAAATTCAACTAATAAAATGGAAAGAAATAAATTATATATATTTTCATTAAATCTATATCTCAAAGGTAAATTAAGTTTTCAAATCTATTGAGCCTTATACTGAAAGTAACACTCAACTATCAAGGAATGATATTTTAATATCATATATAATTATGATTATTATAAAGGTTCATTAATTTAATAAAAAACAATTTATTTTTCTTAACCTAGAAATTAATGTTCATGATAAAATATATATTTAATTTTATTACAATGTTATGATTAACTAATTTAGGTAGAATTTAATTAAAAAAGTGAGGATTAAATTTATTTAAGGAGGTGAGAATTTAACACCTGAATATTTTAGTTTAGAAAAATATTATGAATTATTTTATGTACCCCATGAAATATAGTTCTTAAAGCCTGTAGATCCCTAGTCTAGATTGAAAATTGAGTGGGGGGGGGGGGGGGTGGACCAGTGGTATATATTTTTTGAATTATTTTTAAACCGTTTAAAATTGTTATAGTTCTCGATATACTTAGTTATATCTCACCTCGTATGAAAAAATAATAATTAAAATCACATTATATATTATATATGTTGATCAGTACAAATACCTACTCCTTTAAATGTTTTTCCTCCCCAACATGGATTCTTAACTAAATTCTTTTAGGATTGCAAATGAATAGGCATTAACAACATATACAACCTAGTAATTGTTCCTCTAGTAGATCCTGGTTCTACCTCCATCAATCCAACTCTTCTTCCACATTTGGTTATACCCACCAATCATACTTCTTGTATCCCTAATCATGTGTCCACAAAAGGGGATATTTATACTTCCTCACATAGTGTTACTCATGTTCGCACCAAACTTCACACTATTGAGTCACACAAGATGATATTTATACTATATCACATAATGTTGTACCTTATTCTTGGATTGATACACTACAAGATAATATCTTCACCCTATTGGTTACTTCTAAACCAATATATGTTGATATTGCTCCACAAGATTTTTGGATCTAACATTCTTGTGCACACTTATTCAAGTACCTTTGCAGCTATTTCATTTCTCTCAGATATTTCTGATCACCTACGTCTGATCTATTTCCTTAGTATGATAATTCTAAAAAATATATTCTTAATTTAGTCTGATGATTTCCCAACCTCACTTATATGTGTTCAATTGATTCACACAAACTTATTTAATTATATAATTTTGAAAGAATAATATTTCATGATCTCAAAAAAACTTCTTCTTAAATCCTCAAAGATATTTCACAAAACACACTTCATGTAATATTAAGGGTTTATATTTAGTGGTAAAAATATATAATATTTTATTTATCCTTTTATTATTTTATGAGATACCTTAATATTTTATATTAGTTATTTTCTAAAGTTATTCTATATTAATGTACTTCATGCAATATTTCATGCACTATATTCCTTGTACTAACCTAACTGGATGTGGATATCACTATTTTTATGTTCAAGTATATCACACAAGTTTTTCATTATGTGAAGTAGAGTACTTTTCATATCCATGGAGGTTAAAAAATTATTTCATCATAAATCTATTTTAATGTGTGTAATATAAGAAAATTCTCATGATGTATCAGTTTATATATGAATCTATTTCTGTGAGAGTTTCAATTAATAGGCTATAAAACTTCTTTTCATTTATACAAGTATGTCATGAGTTATCCTCTTCATGAGAAAATAGTTTCTTAGTGATCTGATTCTATATGGAAAATGAGAGCTTCAAAACCTTGATCTGCAAAAAACTCCTCTCAATCTCGGATGATCTCTCTTTATAGCTGAGTACCACCACCTAACATTATATTATTCTACTAACTGAAAAAAATATGATAAATAAGCTATGTCAAGGATGGTTTGAAATGCAAAAAAAAAATACTCCTCGTCAATGTTTTTATAAACATTGATGATCTCAATACTTCTCAAATATTCTTATATTAAAAAACATGAAGTCTATCCATACCTGAGAATGGAATCTTCCTTTGAAAATTCAGACTTATTTGAAAGTGATCATATCACATACATCATATCATGCATTAATATCACTAAGACCCTTTGGTTCCTCATTAGTAGAGGATATATCATCGTGTAAACATATGAATGCACATAATAATTCACAAGAAAGGTGATCCAGAATAATATCAACTCAAAATATTGAGCTCAAAATGATCATGGTAACCTTGAATTTGATCAAACTCTTCATGAAATAAAAATGGAATGCCCTAAAACCCTTCGAATATCAAAGGAAGGATATAGAGAAGTGGCTACAATTAGATGGCCCTATATTATCTAATTGAACGACTGTGTTATATCCATAACATTTTAAAATGGAGGAAAAATAATTGACCCATGCTATGCCACATCAGTTTCTTTCGAGTTTGAGTACTTCTTAATGATAGACCGTGTTCCCTTAATTGCTCGAGTTGGAACCCTGGAAAAACTCAGAAAAACTACGAAACACTACATGGAGAACATGTACCTATATTTCATTATACTCTACCTACGAGAATCCTCACAGGTGCTATGCTCTCACCAATCTTGCCTGTATATAAGTTCTTTCACCTACATTATCCCTGTGGATGTTATAAATTCTCACCCTGCCATCATAGACTATTTAGGTCAACCCTCTACCAATATCGTTAATCGTAGGGACCCACATATGGTTGATTTGGGTCCTTGTTTGGCTTATGGAAAACCCATTTTTAGTAATCTCCCATAAAATAGTTATTGAAATATTAAATATAAAACAACAAATTCTAACCCACTCAAATTTCATTATAGAAGTGTTGTAAAAAATTCATCATGAAAAATATTATTTTATCATGGTCTTCAAAATCCCCATCTTTTTTTTATTTTTGAATTCAATTATAATCTCTAAATATCTTCAATAAAACATTTTTTCACGCGAATTTTTTTTATGGTATTCAACATTCTATATAGACCTCATAAAATAATGAAATATTACATTTCCTTATTTAATTCCTCTTATTCTCTTCCATGTTGTAAATAATATTTCATAATCAACACAAGTATTTGGAATTAAATAATAGTTCAACCATCAGAAAAATTATGACGGATTATCGCTCAAGCATTCCATCTAATGAAAATTGATAAATATATAACAATCCTAAAAGAATAATTACTTCACATCCACTCACTAAACACATATGGTATCATTTACAAAAAAATTAAAGCATTCTTGGGCTCAACAATACACCCTTTTTATTTATTATAAATATATACTCACATCATAAAAGTCAATATATTGTTTAAATTATTTTCTCCCATTTATTGACAAATCAAATACAAGGATAAGTGGGGTATTATTGTCTTATTAATTTTCCCAAAACATGCTCTCATCGCTTATATAATTTCTTCTTGAATACTTTTGGAAGATTTATGATATCACATGATATCTTAACAAAGAGTCTTTAGTTAATCTAATATAATACTATATGGGATAACCTCATGTAGAAAGCAATATAAATATAACCAAAGTCATATATATTTTCCATAAATTACCATTCATGTGATATCAGGCTCAATAATTCTCAATTATTATTTTTGTGGTTATAAATAATCAAATTTATCAATGAAATGAGAAATACTACAGAAACTTAAACAAAAAAAATTAGAATGTTCAATTTAAAAAAGATATGGACTACCTTGTTAGCTTAATCTCAACTCTCTTTTGATAATAATTATCAACTCATTCAAAGTAGGAACAAGTGAATAATTTTTATTCATCATCTTCTAATTTTAGAAAGCTATTAAGTAACTCCACATTCACTATGTAGTGAGGATTCAAAATCTATGACTCATCAATGACCCCCTCAAGGTATGTATCCATCTCCTTTAATTACCTACATGTTAGAATATAATAATATATAGGAAATAATTATGGTCCTTTTTTTCATCTGGAATAGAATTCAGGCTGGGAGATTCTTCTTAACCTAGGCCATTATTTTTTTCTAATCTTAATATGAGAAATTTTTTTAGACGCTTCTTTCTATTTTGAATCTCATATATTTTATTATATTATTTCTTACCTTGAACATATTCTTTGTATGTAATACCTTTTTCAACTTTTCTTATTCTTAATATTTAAGTTTCTAGTTAAGGATAAATTTGCATGAATTTTACCCTTAGATTCTGAATCCATTTGCTTTCCTTTAGTCTTTTAATGTTTTTCAGATTCATCCATTTTTAACCATTTATGTTGATTTGGAAAAATTATTAAAAATTCATTCTTCTTATGTCCATTCTTCTTGTTTAATTCACATTTATTATTAGATTTACATGAATTCCTCTCTTTTTAAGAACTTTTACTCACTTTCATATTATAAGAAACTTCTCTATATAGTTGGCCCTCAGCTCTTTAACCTTCAAATCTGCATCTTCCACAAAATTATTCCTAACATATATATATATATATATATATGTTATTTGTATGATGGATAAAGTTTTGGCCACTACATTGTTTCTTTGATAATAAACTCTCATCTACTGACTATGAATCCCCCTCAATTCATTCCCATTTACTAAAAATGACATGTTAGACCAGAAAGAGTTGGATTTGTGTCCATGAATTTCAGAACAGTATAATTTTTTTAACATAGATCTTACACTTTTTTATGTATTTTTTTCAGACACTTTTTATTATTATAATTATTCAAAACAAGCCTTGTTTTTCATTGGGGAAATTTATTTTATTGACATATTTATTTCTACCTTTGATGTAGGGGAGGATTTCTTACCTATCTTCTTGTCCAAGTAGGTTTAGATATATTTTTTTCAACTAAACTATTATAAATAATAGTTTTCATATGAGATATATTATGTGTATATTTAGCTTGACTATATAGATCCTTCATGTCACTATGAAGGGAATATTCACCTTTAACCATAGTTGTCTTCGTGGAATATTATTTAATTTTTTATCCTTTATTTAGATTTGTAACTCCTTGCTTCTTCTCTTATATTTTTATTTATTGTCATGTTATGAAAAAATTCCAATCCCTTGTACTTGGAAATCCAAAAAAACCTGCAATATCCTATAAATATTTTTCTCATCTTTTTAGGAATAATCTATCTCGATTTCATAGGTTGTGAACCTTTCTATTTTTTAGTGGATCTACCAATATTATGGAAACTCATTAGGGAAATTATCTTCATCCATATTTTCTCATCCAACCTTGATGTGGTAGATTTATTAATATTTCTCATCACCCAAACGTTACCAGAATTTGGTTTCAAACCGTTACATTCAATTGAAACATCATTAGTACATAAGATAGTTTTTAGGTTTTGGAATACCTTTTTCTTGGAGTTTATTGTCACTTAATGTGGGGATGATCTCATAATCTAATTTAATTCATGAATTTTAATGAAAACTTGAGTGGTAACATATCTTTTTCTCTTAATTTGGGGTGTCTGAGATTGTGGTGGTTACTGATTATTTAACCTCACATCAAACTTAAAAAATAACTTGTTGGTGGAGTTATTGTCACCCTCATTTAATCTCAAATTGTCATACCAATCATACTTCAGCACATCTACTTGTTCTTCATGCATTTTTATTGATTATTTTAAATAATTGTTAATTTTTTTTACCATTTTTAAATATAATATAATTTAGAATATTTGGAAACCATATAAACTTTATACAAATTTTCAAGTTAAAAGAAATCTAATCCAAAAAAATATAAAATAAATATTTCTCAAAAGCATTACATTTAAAATGTTTAGTAAATTCTGTATATCTTTCATTGAAAAGTTATGTTTTATCATAATTTTGTCTAACTAATTTTTTGAGAGTGTTTTTTATGATATCCTTTTTATCCAATGCATCTTCCGTAGCATTAGATTATTCTTCTAGCCGAAATCTTTCATCCAGAATACCCATGATTGTTCTAATAATACAATTTACCACTTTTTTAGGAAATTTATTTAGATTTTCATTGAATTTGAAAAGAAGATCAACAAGTGATACATCATCATCACATATTGAACTATATTCATTATAATAATCATAATAAAAAAAATTTATGGAAACACTTACCACTTTGATTACCTTCAGTTTATGGTGTCTCTGCCTTTACTGAAGGATTTTTCTTCATCATCCTTGTATATTTTTTCTTTCTATTCTTATTATTTTAGAAGAAATATCTAGATAATTATTCTCATGAGTAAATTCATTTTCACCATATAAGGTATGTCACTCATTTTTAGAATTTTTCACATCATAATAGATTTCTTGGATATTTAGAGGGAACCTCTCTCTAGTAAAAATTATAGTCTTAGGTCAGACTGAGCATTGAGAGGGTGGAAGGTAAATTGGTGGTTTAAATTTTATAAATTATATTATTTTAATTCAACCACTTTAACGTTTTAAGTTTATCGATCCACTATGTGATATATAATATCATATACAAAAAATAATAAGAGAAAACAAAATACACTATATTTACAAGGTTCAGTATAAATACTTATTCCCAACTATGTTGGTTGTCCCCCAAAACATGAATTATTTACTAAATTATTTATGGATTACAATGGAATATAAAGAAACTAGTTTTACACCCCATCAATCATTACTCTAATTTATATTGGTTATACCACCAATAATCCAACTCTTCTTTTGTAGGTAGTTATAAACCTGAACTTTCCTTATTATATTGACTCCTGAGTCCACATAGGATGACCAATAAACTAAATCACAATGTTTTATAAAACTCTACACTGGAATTCACTCTCTTTAGTCACAAAATTGGATCTTTATATAATATCACATAATATTACACCTTTTTAAGGCATGATTCACGATAATATGATATCTTTCACCTCATGACTACTTATATAACAATATATGTTAATCTTCCTCCATGAAAATAATGGATCTGAATTTCTCATGTACACCTTTTTAATTACCTTTGAATATTTCTAGTCTTTCTTAGATATTTATAATCACCCAGGTATGATCAGTTGCATCAACGTAACAATGCTTGAGCAGATAATTTTACTTCAGCCTGATGAAGTACCAATGTTAATTAGATTTGTTTATGTGATGAAAAAACTTATTAAATGTTATTTTATATAGAAATAATCTTGAATGATATCAAAAAAAACTTCTTCTTAAATCTAAAAATTAATTTCACCAAACACACATCATGAAATCGATATGGTGTATATTTAGTAGTTAAACCCTGGAACATAATTTTTATCCCTTTAAAATTCTTTTTTCTATCTCAATATTCTGTTTAGGTTATCTTTTCAAGTTTTTATGTATTCAAGTAATTCATTCAAAAATTCATTCAATAATTCATTCACTGCCTTCCTTGTTCTAACCCAAATGGATTTGGATGTCACATTTCTTCTACGTTCAGGTATATTATGAAAGTTATTACTCATGAGAAATAGATTTCTTCGTGTATCCAAATATTTTCATTGATTAATTCATCACGATTCTCTTCAAATGTGTGAAATACAAGAAAAGCCTTGTGATGTGTAAGTTTCTTTAGGAAACTCTTGAGTGTGAGATTCACAATAAAGAGGCTGCATGATCTCTTTTCCTTCATGAAATTATTTCTTGATCTCTCATCTTCATGAATTTTTTATTCCATTTCTCTCCAAAAAACAAGGTCATCAAAATATTGATTGGAAGAAACACCTCTCAACCTTTGTATATATCCTTTTATGGGATAGTTCCAAAACCTCTCATTATTCAATTCTATAGACTCAAAAAACATTGTTAAATTAGAAGAGTCATGGATGATTTGAAAAATCCCACAAAATATAAAATTTCTAGGTTTCTATAAACACCAAATATCTCAATATTTTTCGAATATTCTGATACTACAAAACAAGGAATATATACTAATGCAAGAATAGATTCTTCCTCCCTGAATTCAAGATCATGTGAATACGAGAATATCACATGCATAAATTCATAAATGAATATCACTTGGAAGATTTGGTTATTCCTAAAATAAAGATATATCTTCATGTAAACACATTCATACACATCGTAGTACACATGCAATATGATCTAGTGTATGATCATATCAAAATGTCAATCTCAAAATGATTATGGAAACCTTGGGTTAGATCAAGCTCATCATGGTTTAAAAATGGAATTCTCTAAATACGTTCAAAATTATAAGGATATGATGATGCAGAAGAAATAAAATGACATTGAGTTACTTGATTGAATGATAGTTCTATATCCGTAACATTTTTAAATGGTGGAATAATACCTACTGCACACTATCACACATCAATTTATTCCTCAGTCAAGCACCACTTAATAATAGATCTCATTTAACTGATCACTCAATTTGATGCCAGGGTTCTCACCCAAGCACACTATGACACACCACATGGGGAGTTCACACCTCCATGCCCCTAAGAACCACATAAACACATCACTACTGAATCTCTTCACTCATCATACTTTCTATATTGTAATAATTTTTACCCATGCGCTCTTTATGGGTGCTATGAATCCTCACCTTTCCACCATGGGCATGTCGGGTCAGCCTACCTCCCATGAGATTGACTCTATGGTCCCACATGTGGTTGAGGTGGGTACCTGGTTGGCTTATGGATGAACCATTTTTTAGAAAAATCCCATAAAAGGATTTATCCAACTCATCAATATAAAACACCAAATTTTCAAACCACTCAAATATCTTCAAAGAAATATTCTCATCAAATCATCATGAAATATATTATTTTTTCTTGATCATGATAATCTTCTATTTATTTTAATTTTTGAATTACACTATAAACTCCAAATATCATAAAAAACATTTCTTCATGAAAATTGATATTTGATTATTCTTTAAAATTTTTCGTGGTTCTTATTTAATATTTAAAAATTTCATCTTTTTTTAAATCCACTTCTTCTCCACCACTTTGTAAACAATGTGTCATCTTTGACACAAGTAATTGACATTGAAGAACATCTTAATAATCATTATAATTAAACAGGATAATTTATTAAGCATGATATCAAATTCCATTTTCTAAATCCATAACAATCCTCTATGTATAATTACATCATCACCACTCACCAAACACATATCGACTCAGTAATAAAAAATTCAATACTAACTTAGGATCAACAAAGGGAACTGTGATATAATATTAAAATATCATTATATAACAGGTATAACATAGTTGTTAGAATGGATGGAATGAAAATGAGTGACCATAATATGAAATAATCACAGAAAAGTTTTCATTAATACAAATGTACTGATTAATTCCTAGTAAATAAGAACTCAAATGTTACATAAGATCATATATGATTAAAGGGATATTTTTCTAGAAAATTTTATTATGAAAAAATATATTTTAAATATATTGTATTATGTATAGATGAATAATTTAAATGAATTTTACTAACCACATATTTAATAAAATAAATTTTCATTATTTTAATGGTGGTTACTCTATAAGGAATGAATATAAAATCATTTTATAAATGCATTTTATTAAAATATATTTTATATTCCTTTATGTGTATGAATATTATGATTAATTTATACCACATTTATAAAATTTTTTATAAAGAGGAAATCAATTTTTAAATCATATTGTAAAAATAATATTGAGATAAATGTTTGGTATTTTTTTGAAAATGTTGATTTTTGAGCAAATAGTAAAAAAACATAGATTTCTACAAAAACTCATTTATTTTCTTTAAATAAAATAATTTAAGGGATTAAATCTATTTTATAGTTTTTTAAAGTTTCATAATATAAATTTTATTAAATATAATATTATTAATTATATATGAATTATAATTGTATTTTTTTTGTATAAATTCAATTATATGATTAAGACACATTTATCTAAAAACAATTTTTCATTTCATTCTGTGCACTTTTATACCACTTCGACAAAATGAATATTGAAAAATGGATTCCTTATTTGTAATTAGTATATTATAATTTAGTAATATGTTAAATTTTATTTTTGGTCATAATGAATAGTAAACATGGTAATTTGTTATCATCACGGTAAAGGGTAAACCAAGTTAATTTGGGATAAATCATTGTGATAAATTTAAATTTTCTTATTATAATTATCATTTTATGATAATAATTATAACCTTATCAAATTATCATTAAAACTATATAAAATTTTTCCACTTTCCAATGATTATAAACAATATATTTTTTTAATTAAAAAATAATTAGAAAATTTAACAATATTTATTTTAGTATCATTTATATGATGTTATGGGGATAAAAAAAGTTATAAATGAACTAAACGGTCATTTTGAAAATGAATAATTTTTTTATGATAGTAATTTATTTTTAATTTTTAGTTATGATATAATTACCTATAATTTTTACACAATGCCAATGCAGCGCTTGTTCAAGTTTTATAATTATTTTACAAATATTAAAAGTAATATGCTTTGGATGAATTATAGTGTTATTGTTTTGTATATTTATCAGGTATTATTGCAGGTTAATATAGTGATATATACATTTGGTACATAAATATAACTTCTTATTAGCTGATTATTCAATATATAAAAATATGATTCATGGTAGAATTATATAGGTTTAGTATATTTGGAAACTTGGATACATAAATAACTTGTTCATAAGGTATCTACATAATATTACACTAAGTTTATCATAAATATCACCTTAATTGAAAATATCATACTTAAACCCTTTATTCATAACCCAGGGAAAGGGAAAAAAACCAAAGGGTGAGCTTTGATGCTCAGTAAGGGTAAACAAGGGGGATTTCAATAATCAATTAAATAGAAAATTTTTATACTGGTATGAAAACATGAAAATATTTTATTAAAACTATAACCTACAGAGAATAGATCATAATATTGAGTGATGAAAGAAACATTAGAAGTTCATAAGATATGAATATTAAAGGAATCAAATAACATGATATATGAAATCAAAACATTGGTATAAGATAGAAGTTTCTAGAATACACATAAACATAGAAATAATTTCCTTAGTAGTCATAGATCACTTCCAAGACTATCATAGTGGATTGGATTCTCTCCCCAAACCATCTTATCTTTAGTAAAGGTTCTCTCCAAAGACTATCATAGTATAAACTCCCTTACTAAAATGGGGTCACTCCCCATTCTAATCCATATTATCTGAGGATATATACATCATAACCTAATGCATTGGAGGGCCACATAATTCAAATTATGACAATAACATAATAAAAATTATACATATGTGTGTCTCGATATCATAAAACATTAATCATATCATAATCTGTGAATATGATACATGTTTCATAAATATTTCTTCATTTAATTAAAGAATAATCCGTGGAAAAGAAATGAGTTTCATAAATATATTACCATCATAACCACAAACTATTCAGATAAAGAATAAGAATGTTACCGTTAGATCATATCCTTAAAGAACAAGAAACATCATTTTTTTGACAATGATAAATTGAAATACCATAAAAATATCATAAAAAATATTATTGATAAGAATACAATTTCCATTTTGAAATTACTTATTTAAAATATAAAAATTTCTCAATTATGAAGAAACATATTTTCATTGAAAAGAAACACTAAAACTTGTAAAGCAAGATTAATAAATTTATCGATTCTGATGGTGATAAATTTCATTTATTCCGTATATGTGAAAAAATATCTCTTTCACATTTTTGGTAAAATTTAGACTACCTCATTTAAAAAATGAAACTAATATTCCTTTTAAATATTTTTTTACAGATTAAATCATTCTTAAAAATTAAATTAAACAATCGTAAAGGAATATTGAAAAATTTCTTGATTTTTTTAAGAAAACATTGATATGGAATTAAAATTACTTTCGATAAAAGAGAGAATTAAAGTTTATTTTTATTATATAAATTCTTTCAATATCTCGAGTTCATAAAAAATGGAAAGTAAAATGAAAAAATGAATTCTAAAAAATAACCATATGGGGAGAAAATCCTTAGGATTCTTGTGAGATATTTCATTAAATTTCACCATAAAAAAGCTTGATCATAAACAATCTTGTTAAACAATGATATTGTGACATAAAATCCTTACCTCATGTTTGAATTGATTCAAAAGTGATCTAACCTTATTTATAATAAATATAAATTTATTTTACTCATATACTAGAATCAATTATATAATTATAATATCCCATATAATCCATGTATAATGTTTAAAAAACCTTTTATTAATAATTTATTTTTAAAACTTCTATTTTCATGTGTTAAGTATTTCATTTTTTGATAAGAATTTCAGTTTGATATTTTCAGTTGTAGAACTTTTTTAGTGGTTCCATAATCTCAAGAATGTTAATCATGATATAAATATCATATATATCACTTATATACTTATATTAAAATTTATACTTGTATGTTTGATATAGAAAAAATAAATTACACCGTTCATGGAGATGATATTCTATACTTACAAATGAATGTTGTTTTCACTATTCAAAAGATAGAGAAAAATAAATAAAATAAAAACTCAACTTCAAATGATCATTATTATATCATTAATATCATATAAAACCATAAAATATATCATTATAACTATCCATGCAATTCATAATTAAAAAAAATCACATCTTTTCATTGAGGAGGTATTCCATAAGAACGCATGAGTGACATTATCATTTTACAATGGGTTGGAAGGTAAAATGTAGAATTGATATTATAATTGAAAAAAATTATATTATAAATATAATATATAAACATTAAACCTATAATAATAACCATCCATTTAGTGAGATTATTTAAAATGAATTGTATCACTACATGGATACGATAGTCTATATGTGCACATGAGTGATAATTTCACTACCAATTTAATTCAACAGAGGGTGGATATTGGTGATTAAGTTTTCATAATAACATTTAAATATATTTATGATACTTAGTTTATTATTTAATTATTTATATAGCATATTTATAAGAGGTAAAATAAGAAAGAAATTGAAATATGCAGGGTATGAAAATTACCTCTCTTTGGGAAGACTTCCTTTACATGCTTGATTAAAGACCCTTGGAATGGTATTTTAAGAATTAAAAAAGCCCAAAGGGACATATATAATTTTTTTTGATATTTTTAGGTAAAAATACGGCCTCAAAATATTATTTTTAGATTTTTAATTATAGAATTTACCCTTATCTCTTAGTTTAACCCCCAATAAACCCATTTTTACCTAAACCACTATGACAAAGTTATTTCTATTTTACAAATAATTATGAAAAAAATTAATCTAAAATTATTACATAATATTAATTATTTTTATTCATAGCATAGAATCAATTTTACAAAAATTATTTAACAGAATTAGAAGAAATTAATTTAAAATAAGACCCACAAAATGAGACAAAAATCCATTTTTCCAGAAAAAATCATGATTTTGTATAAAATATTTTTATATGAAAACTCAACATAAAATTAATTAAAATAACCTAAATTATATTATTAATAATATAATTTAATTAATGATACTTTTAAAATCATTTCAAAATAAAATGTGACTTTATAAATGCTTCAAATGGAAAGATAGATTTCAATAAAAATATGTTTTTTCATTATTCATAAGAAAATCAATATTTTCATAAATTTATGAAAAATTCCATTTAATATAATTTTAAAATTTAAATTTTAAAAATGAAAGTTATTTTTTAGATATAATTTCTAAAATTATAAGAAATTGATTTTATTTTTTATTCACAAAAATAAGAAAAAATCAATTTTAAGGAAAAATTACTTTTTAATGTATATAAATGATTTCAAAAAATAGAGTAATTATTTATCAATATATATTTATTTTATGTAAATAATTTATACATAAATTTAAAATTGTGGTTATTCCTATTCATTACACCAATTTAAAGGCTAGGTTGAAACTATACACTGTATTATAGTTCATTTAGACTCATGTTTTTATATATCCCAAGATATCAAAGAATTTATATTTATTTCAAGATAAATATATAATAATATATTAGGATGTTACATTCAACACCCCATTAAATAAAATTTGATCCTAAAAATTCTATCACCCTAATAGAAAAAATGTGGACATCTCTATTTCATCTCATCCTCAATTTCCCATGTAGCTTTTTTAGATTTCTGATTCCACTAGAGTGCATTAACCATGCGAATAGTCTTATTCTATATAAATTTATCTATAATATATAAGTTTTATACTAGTGTTTATTAATAAAATGATAATAATCACGTAGTATAACCTGTTAGTGTAGTACTTTTGAAGGAATAGTCTTTTACTTCCTTAAGAGCAATATATAGAACACATTGTGAACTTGAGAATGGTTGGGTAAAAGTTCCAAGTGATAATCTACCATACCAAATAGATCGAAAATATTGAAGGGACCAATATATGGAGGGATACTATTTTTTTCTATCCAAATATTATAACCTTCTTCCATGAAAAAAATCATTGAAATACCTTCCCAGAAACTTCAAAGTCTAGATTTAACTAATGATTCTCAACATAATTTTTTGTAGACTCTATGGTGCCTTGATGTGTTTCTAAATGGATATAAATTCATTCCTCATGTAGATTAAGTAACAATGGTTTTATTTCTATAAATTCATCCCATATCATTTTATTTTTTCACTTATTTCCACATAGGTATTCATAAAGGGCAATATGAATGCTTGAGTTAAAGCTATTATTGTAAGAAAAACAAAATAGAGGAAGGTGGTGATTCCAAAAACCTTTGAACTAAATATAAAAAAAACTCATAATAACATACAAGTTTGAATGGATATATAATACTATCCATCTATCTAAGGATAAAAATATTTTCTAAAACACAACTTTGAATCGAGATCTTGCTGAATACTTCCCCAAAATATCAAGGTACTCCACGGATCCTGATAAAATACAATAAAACGTGGACCTCCATACTACTTTACCACATATTTAATGCATATTATGGAAACATTATCAAGATAAAAATATTATTTGATAGTAATTATTCATGCTAACTTCATTAGATGATAAACTATAGACCAAATAACATTATTTACCTTAGAAGTTTTGGGGAGTAGGACAACAAAATCTATGGTGATGTTTTCACATTCCATTATGATATGATTAATGGTTGTAAAATTCCATTAGAATTTTATCTCTAATCCTTAATATACTGACATACCAAAAATCAAGATACCACATCTAAAATTTCACCATTCATATTATCCCACTAGAAAAACTATTTCAAACCACTATAAATATTCATACTTATAGGATCAATAGAGAATAGTGAACTATGAGCCTCATCTGATAGTTCCTATTAAAATCTAGTACGGAAGGAACACATACACAATTCTTAAACTTTATCATTCCATCATGATTGAGGTTGAATTTAATAACATTTATGATCTACTTCTATTATTCCACACATTCCTTCTCTTCTCCTTTAATCCTCACATGGATTGATGGTTAAACATTAATTTGAGAAAGATAATATTTATACCCTTCATTCAATATTTTTAAACACATCCTTTATAAATCCACAAATATTATATCCTTTGTGATCTTCATCATGGATCAGATAGCATGATCCTTTTGAATCAAAGAATCTAATATCTTGTTCACTTTATCTAAATGGTAGTGTATTGATCTATTATAATATTTAATAAACTCAAACCGCTTTCTCTGGTGCATATTCTACTCCTTCTGAGGGAAAATAGTATTTAAAATTTTATTATTGGTATATATATTTCACTTTTCCATAATGATAATTACTCCATATCTATAATGAATAAATTTTCACATTAAAATCTAAATCATGAGTTGGATAATTTTTCCCATGAACCTTTAATTGTCATGATCCATAAGTTATTAGTATGTTATTAAGTAAGAGGACACATCCATGTCCCTTCTTTGTATCATCACTATAGAACATAAACCGTTATTCACTATAGGGTAGTGTATGTATAGGTTCATTGACTAACCTTCTATCATGACCAGACCTAACAGAGACCAAGCTACGACTATCCCAAGCCCGCCTCCAATTTTCTAGGTGCTAGAAACCGACACTGTGTAGTCATATACCACCCATGAGATACATTATTCTAATATACATGTACACATTCACACATCTCCAATACTATACAATACTTAAATGTTAAAAAAATCTGCAAGTGATGCCTTCATACATCAATAACTCCACAACCAGGGTATGATAATAATGTACTAAAACTGATAAAGGTGAAAAATATAATCCCAACCTAAAACTACAGAGTGTCCAAAATACTCCGAATTAGGGGACTAATATCAAATGAAACCCCCCAAAACGTTTTGTTTGTTTATCCCAGATATTCTCCACCCACTCTCTATCCTCCTAAGACACCATCAAAAGGACCATCATTTTCATAAGACATGACACATACACGTAGATCCCATTTAGGGGTGATTATAACAATACCCAATATAAAACCTAAAAAACACTAAATTTGAAACATCAAGAGTAATTATCTCATAATAAGAAAATAGTTATAATTGAAAAACCAAGATATACTCAGGAAGTAAACCATGAATCTAAGTGGTCACAACCAAACATTTTTTAATATGATTATGCTCGAAGCTACTAGGTGAAACTCATTCTAGGAGAACCCAATCCATGAGCCAATATATTGTCGAAGAAACTCCTCCAAGAGGTAATGATCATCAGGACCCACCCAAAAGGACTCACTAATATTTGATGACCTCGATACACAGATATGGGATTGCACATAAGACCACTCAAGGACACCATAAACCCAATATGAATTAACCCTCAATATAGGGGATCATATGAGAATGATACCATAAACCCTAAAAAATAGCCTCAGTGGAACAATTACTTGTATAATGAGGTCAAATAGTTTCCATAAAACCCACCTAGGGTATAAGAAGGAACGATAGAGGATCACACTCTGATCTCATGAAGGGGCACCAAAAACAATATCTGAGTTACATCCTCCTGAGGGTATAATAATAAAGAGCTATGGATGTAATGATGTGTTGTACCCTTGAGGGTATAGACCAAGGTAACACAATCAACCAATACTAATAAAAAATAGAAAGGTCTCCAAGCACCAAATAATGGGGTATATGGTGTGAACTGGTGGTACATGACTTGTCTAGACAACCCTTGGGTACCCGTGTGTAACTACCTCACATGACATGTAAACCTAAAAATAAATAGAGTCATATCTATGGTTTAATCGTTTTTACAGGTCAAGATAGAACTTAACACATGCCACATTACTATTCCTGTGTACCTCTAGTCATTCTAGTGTACCAACTCATGTACACCTGGCCATTCATAGGTATATTTGGCCTTGTCTGAGTACATGGATATGCTTGTATAATTTGACTATTTCCATGTACTTCAGACTATCCCTTCCTAAGTTTCCTCTGAGATACACACCAAGTAACCAGCATGAGTCACATGGCATGTGTCATGTGTCACACAGTGTGTGATCTTTTTCTTCTCCATAAAAACCCCACACTACATTGAGGATCCCACACTATGTGTGATCCCAAATTACACACCATTTAACCCAGAAATTTCCATAACCCTATGGTTATTTTCCAAATTTTTATACACAATTCCACTACCACACTACTATAAAATTGGATTTATTTAAAGAAAAGAATTTCAAATAACAAGCTAATAGCTTTGTTAGGGGGGGATCTTTAACAATGCAAAAAATAACTACTAAAGGGGTCCATTTATCAGTGATTGTAAAAAAGTGCAGATAAAGGGTGTCTTTATCAGCACTTCTAAAAAAGCACTAATAAAGGTTGTCCTTTATCAGTGATTTTATACTAGCATTGATAAAGTATATATTTAAAAAAATATACACTTCATTAAAAATAATATATAAATATATAAATATATTTATATTGATATAAATATAATATATATAATTTAAATATGTTTTAGATAAGTCTAAATAAGCATTTACAGTTAATATATAAGCAATTTAGTGGAAAAAACTTATAAATAATTAAAAAACTATTATCAATTAATAATTTGATAATTATTATCAATGAATAGTCATTTAATAACTATTTGAAGGTAATAAAGATAAAAAAATCAATAAAAGATCTAAAATAAGTTGAAAACACAAGTCAGACTTCAAATAACCATTATTTTTTATCCGGGTGTCTATTTGGGCGGTACAACATATAAAATCAAACATTTCAATGATATATATTCCATGTTGACTTTTTGAGACCTTGTTCTTTTTTTAGAGGTCAAAAATGACCTATAAGGCCTCCAAGATTGAGGTTTTAGTCAGGGTACCCTAATTTCTTTAACATTTGATGGATTTCAAACCTTGTTTAAGGGGGTATTATTTTAATTTTTAGGTGGGGACTAAATTTATTCCCATTTTTTACATTCATATTGAAATTATTATTTTAAAATTTTGTAATTTTGTAATTTTTCATTTATAATTTAATATATGCATAATTTCTTATATTTACTTATAATAAATAACTTGTAAAAATACATATATCAACATATTTACATAAAAATGTTTTTTTAAATATACAAAATAAATATTTATCATTCATTTTATTTAATGTAAAAAAGTATCCATTTTATTTACCTTATTAAAATGCAATAATATGTTGATATAATTTTAATATATATACCTGTTTATGCAATAATATATATATATATATATATATTTATATTCTATAATATATAAATTAATAGTGATATATAATATATTTATGTAAATATAATTATATATAGATATATCTTGAATTTAATGATATATAAAAATATAAAGAAAAGTCAATAAATATACAATAGAATACACATGGCATGGTGGTAAAGAATATTCAGTTGTACAAGGGAGGTCATGGGATCAAATCCAGGTGCGCAGAGGTATTTGTGGTATCCTTTTAGTGCTGAAGAAGCAGGGTGTGGTGTGTGACAAAAGATGGGTTAGTCAAAATTTCCGAGAAATGGTCTATAAGAACTGATAAATGGGATGTATGGGGTTCGTGAATTTTTTTTTTCATATTTTTAACAGTTATTTTTTAGCGTTGTTAAATGTAAACCTTTAACAATGATACAAAAAGTTTTGTTAAAGGTTCCCTTTAAAAGTATCAAAAAACACTATTAAAGGCTCCCTTTGACATCACTAAGAAAAGTGATATTAAATGAACCCTTTAATAGTGATAAGAAATCAATGATAAAGGGTGCCTTTAACAATGTTTTTTAGCGTTGTTAAACCTCCCATTTCAACATCGCTTGCAATATCACCAATTTTAATGTTCTTATAAAACCTTATAACTAGTTCTGTTAATGCCCTAATTTTTAATAGTTCCATGATTATAGCTAGGAATCATTGACCCGAGGTCACTCGAACCCTACCATCACCGACCGCTAGGATCTGGGCTCCGATTTTTTAGAAAACAATACCATTGAGCCACACTATCACTACAACACATCAAACCTAGATAAATAAGAATAGTAAATTGATTACAATATACATCTATAATCCTATATCCTTTTTACACCTTGATCTCACCCTCGATCATGAATGGATCCCACAATATTGATCTATTAAGCCAAAGAATGGTCACACAACTATCACATTCCAAATATTCATCGAACCGTGGGCTAAATAAATTTCCTATTACAAACATATGAAGAAATGGGAAAGAAATACATAAACAAAAAACACGAGTAATGGATCTCAACCTCTATTTGTTTCAAAATTGATTCGTTTTTGAAGAATAATATGAACAAATATAGAATAATCAATGAACAAATTAATCAACTGAAAATAAATCTACCATCGATGAAAAATTTAGTTCCTGTTCATGGAATTCATCTATGTTTGATTGGGATAAAGAAACAAGATGGAATCACATAAATAAAAGTGATACTTGGAGTTTGGATAGACCACTGATGAAAAACAGTCCTACATTTTCATCATTTGTGAGATCCATAAACTCCTTTGGTGCAAGATCCTCAGTCTATTCTCGATCTGATTTCATCTTCCAATGATCCTCCAACTAATCGTTTCCAATTGATCCTCTCAATCACTATGTTATGTGGATAACCCAAGGGATTAGGTATAACTATGTTTAAATGTAGGATTCTTTTTCATTATATTGAAATAACGAAATAAATTAATCAAATAAATTTATTTTATTATTTCTCCCTATGATAACACTTTACCAAAATACCCGATGTCGATAAATACAATGTCACACCTAGGAAAAACAACATGATCCAATCTTCCATTTGAGATTTATCCATATTTTATAGGAAAACTGCATGCCTGTGATATTAATATTTTTTATATTTTTCAAATATCAATTCTGGGATCACCAAGCCTCAAAATATCATGCCATATCAACACCTTACTCTAAAAATAATCCATATAATATTCTAATGTAATACATGTAAAAAATAATAGTTTTTTATTTTCTCCCCACCTTATGGATTGTTTTCTTGAAAAGAGGAGAAATAACTCATAAGGATGGGGGTACTAGATCCCATATGGGTTTACTGCTCCCAGGTTTTCTTCGGAAGATTCTCAATCTTCCGTTGAACATGCACTTGGGGAATCAATATCCAGTGAACGATCATATCCAACCAATCTTTTACCTCTATTAGGTACTCTATAAATGTATCCCCATCCTTGATTTCTAGCTCACCCATATCGATAACATGAAATGGGGCATACAGGTACCTCTTTAGCTCCAACACATGGAAGATGTCATTTAATTGGTTTAACTAAAATGATAGAAATAAGTGGAATTCCACCTCACCAAATCTATGTAGTATTTGAAATGGTCTAATGAATTTCAAAGATAACTTTCCACAACAACCAAACCTTCATAATTCTCATCGAGGTAAGACCCTCCAGAAAAAATGGTCTCTCCCCTCAAACTCCAAAGGCATCCATCATCAGCCTGAATAGATATTCTAATGGATATGTTCAGTCCACATACACTCCTAGGTGATCTCCACCTTCTTTGTTATAGATTTCCCCAACTTTAGGCTCATGAGTGATGACTTTCCTAGATCTGTCTAACAAAGTAGTGACCTATAGGGTCTCCCATACAAGGCCTCAAATGGTGCCATACTGATGCTGGACTGATAGGTATTGTTTTTTTGAAATCTCCATCAAGGGTAAGTGATCCTCCCAACTATGGAAAAAGTCTAACATGAAATCCCACAACATGTCCTCCAGGACCTGAATGGTCTGCTCAGTCTAGCCATTATTTTTGGTGGTGAAATTCCATTATCAAATGTAATTGAGTTTCAAAGGCCTCCGCAAATTTTCTCCATAATCAAAATGTTAAGCGAGCATCACGATCTGGAATGATCTTAGACTTAACTCTATGGATCCTAACTATCATTGGTTTATAAAATAATTCCAATCACTCAACTAAAATCTAATCTCGAATAGCTAATAATTGGACTGAATTGGTGTGTTGGTCTACGATCAACCATATGGAATCGTGTCCCCTGGATGTACATGGAAAATTTTTCACAAATAATATTGATATCCCATCCCACTTCCACTATGAAATGTCAATGGGTTTAGATAAACTCATTAGAACTTGGTTCTTTGCCTTTACTAACTAAGAGCGAGGCCTTGAGAGACAAAATATTCAACACATATCTTCTTTCTTGGACACCAAAACTACTATTAGAGGTCATAGAACATAATTTATACACTTGAATGTACCATAAATGGGGATGTATGAAAACACCTCTTTAGCTCATCCTGCAATTTCACTAGTACCATTTTCCATCATCTGAAAAGGATCACGTGATCCCACCTTAAAAAAATTCCTCAGGAGAACATCTAGTGGATATATGAGTACGTACGTTCTGAAAATCGGTATCTCTATGCTGAGCATCCATATAATACTGTAAAAGTGGCGGGTTTACATCCATCGATTATAGATAAGAAGAACCATCCTTGTCCATGAAGGACAACTATAACAAGTCTAACTGATCTGACACTTCATCCAACAACTAAGAACAATATCTCCATATGAGATCATCTCCCAACACATTCCTCTTCCTAAGAATATATAAAATATAAGAGTCATATTTTCACAGGAGATCTAGCCATTATCATTGAATCAAGTTAAGATCCTTATAACAGAAGATATAATTAAGAATCTCGTGTCTAGAGTAGACAATAATTCTCTCACTCATAAGTTAGTGTCACCATATATTCTAGGAGAAAAATAATGATGCTAGCTCAAGATCATGTGTTGTGTAGTTCTTCTAATGTGGTCTAAACTTCCTAGACCCATAAGAAATCACTATCTAACTCTTCATTATAACATAACCAAGTACGATCCTTGAGGCATCGTCGAACACTAAGTATTCAAAACCCTCCTCTAGAAATATCAATATGAAGGGATCATCAACCTCTACCTAAACTCTTAAAAGACCGGAATGTACCTTTATTTCTATATTAAATTATTCTCCTTTTAGGTCAAAGATATCCAGGGTTCTGCAACTATGGATTCATTAGGCACAATCCTCCAATTGTACTCTTTCAACTCAGTGAAACTCTACACTCTGATAACACTCTTGGGTGGATCCTAAGCTTGCACTGCCTCAATCTTCAATGGGTCCACTTCCACTCATACCTATGAGATGATGTGTCCCATGAAGTGTACCTATCAAATCTATAATTATAACTTTTAGTGATTTTCATAAATCCGGTGCTCTCGGAGTGTGTAGAGGTCCATCTTCAAGTGTCTTGCATTCTCCTTCTTGATGGTTGAGTATAATAGGATATCATTAAATAAAACCACTATGAACTAGTCTAAGGAAGGATAAAAGATCAATTTCATGAGTCTCATAAAAACTTCTAGGGAATTATACAAACCAAATTGAATCACCAAGTACTCATAGTGACCATAGAGACATCATAATTCCATTTTTGTATATCATCATCCCGTACTCATAGCTAGTGATAGCTTGATCTGAAGTAAACCTTTGAGAACTATCTCACCCCTCTCAATTTATCGAATAGTTCATAGATCCTACACATTGGATACATATTTTTCATGGTTGCTTGGTTCAAGCATCAATAATCCACACATAAGCTCAATCTTCCATCTGCTTTCTTGGAGAATGACATTGGGGTTTCCTTGGGAAGGGGGGAAACTGGGTCTCACAAAGCCCTTCATCTTCCAGACCTCTATCTATACCCTCAGATCATGAATCAATGTGTGATAAAAATGATATACTAGTGAAAATATAATAGCTAGCCCAGACTGTAAGTCAATGAATAATTACAACTCTTAGCTGGGAGGTAGGCCTATCACATACTCTAGAAAGACATCCTTATACTCCACCACCACTATAGGAAATTGGTTTTTCATATCATCCACAACAAACATATTCATGCTATAAAAATGGTGAGTAATCAGTTGTATTATCCTATTTTTGGGCCCATACTGCTCTTCCATGATTTCTTTCTCACTAGAAAAAGTAATCCTCATCACATCATCATATAAATACTATATCATTCACCTATTATAGTCAATATGGGTATGAACTGTGGATGGCTATTCCATACCAAATATGGTTTCAAAAGGCCTCATCACTTCTATAGATAGATCTAATTTGAAGCTCTCATATACAAGTGTCAGATCGGACTATCAAAAATAGAATACAATCATTGAGTAACCTCCTTTTGGACACTCCAAGTATAAGGGTCAAGCCAAAGGCTCAATCTAAATTTCTAAGTCTTAAACTAGAGAAATGGTAAGAAAGGAAAGACTCACACCAATGTATATCTGTTCTAAAACTAAGGTATAAAAGATATAGATCATACATAGTTTTATCCTTAGATCCTTGAGGTTATATTCCTATATAGCCTGATGTTTTCCTCCTCCTAAAACAAAACCTCATTGAGCCTGGAGTAGACCACCTAAGGGTGGTGGTTCCAATAAGTAAAACCCCATACCACCTCATGCTACATGACTTTCCCCTCTTCCACATCCACCACCCTTCTGACATATATGATCCTACCTCTGTTTAAGCTTGGGTGGTCCCTTTACCATTACCCGATTAGCTATATAGAGGGTCATACAATTCCATGAAAGATGTCGCTAACTGTCACAGGAGAAACACCACTTCTCCGTCAGTTGATTTGAGATTTCTTGAGTGCCTTGAACCACATATCCTCTATCCTAGGATCCTCTCATGAAGTGTTTTACATGCCTAGAACCCTACAAATATCATTCGCTACCTGTTTTCAGGTCTTAGCTTCTTGGGTGTCCACCACCAACACCCACTATCAGTATATTAAATCTTAGGAATCTCTCCACAACTAAATACCACTCAAGAACTCCATTATATGTGGGAATGCAAAGTTATATAATTGATGAACTGATATTTTAGTAAAATACATACTTAAAAGTTTGATATCTAAAGAATGGATCTCTCACCATATCCATGGAGTACCGAAAGGTATTAGTAAACCTTTTTGAATAATCTTCCACGATCATAATACCCTGTTATAGACACAAAATCTACTAGATACACATTGATCACAACATGGATGGATTAAACAACTCCCTAAAGAGACAATCAAAGTATAACAAGGATAGATCGATCTTATCATGTGACTAAGTCACATGTATCCACCATCACCCACCAGATCCTAGTAGAATACTTGAAGTGAGGACCTCCATCTAATCAATAGGTTTCTTCACAATGAGGAGGACTCAAGTGACTTCCTCTACCCAGTGTTCAACCACATGGGGGCCTGGGTTTCCCCAAAACCTGGGATTTCACTACCTAAGTGCACTTAGAATATGTGCATCCTCATCCTATACTACTGGTTCTAGTGGCCACTCAATGGGTTTTGGTATAGCTAGTAAACCACCCAAAGATACTATATCTAACACATGCCCTTGTACAAAAGCCTCATCACTCAGGGGATGATCACGACAATCTTGTAGAAGAATTCTATCTGAATATCTTTTTGCAGGAATCTTGGAATAAATAACATATTCCATAGTGACAGAGTATATTTGGGGAGGTGACAGAAGAAGGACATGGAAACAATAAAAATTCGCATATGATTCATGTAACAATGATTCCCCTATAACAAGTGTCGACTTATACCAAATCAAAAATCGCATTTTCAGAGTCTTAGTGAATGGATATGTCAGTCTCCACACCAACACCAAGGTACCTAGCCTATCATTTGAACTCAAAACACATTAAATTTTTCTCCAAAAATACAAAACTAATATCACAAACTCCGGACCTATGGTAGAACCAACTTCTTTGATACCACACTGTCACTACCTGACCCCCTGGTGCTCAGCTATGGCTCCCCCAAGAAAGAATCAAATAAGCCCATTGCTGGAGACTGGGGTTGAGTAGGAATACCCTACACATGGGAGGAATTATCCAAATGTACCTATACAGATGCAGACATCTCTAAGACTATACAATATTGAAGTATAAAACAACTAAAACTAATGCATGAATATATATTGAATCTCACTATCAGGGTATGCAAATAAATATGTGAAAGGGAAAAAGGTTCTAAATACAAGATCTACCATAAACAATAAAGATTCCAACCTCATTAGAAGGAGGGGAATACTAACTAATGAATCCACCTAGAAAAAACCTTTTTCACTCTATCCAAACTATGTTCCAACTCCCCATATCCTCCTAGGACACTGTCAAAAAGGCTCTCATCTACATAATACACAAAACATCTGGGTAAAGCCTATATAGGGGTGAGTATAAAATTACCCAAAAGGATACTTTAAAAATAATAAATGTGAAGCATCCATAATATTTCAATAATAACAAGAGTTTAACAATCAAAGAAAAATCTTGATAAACCCAAGAAGGACCCCACACCACTAGGTGGTCTCAAAAAATGTACCAACCATGAGATTCTCCTCGAAGATACTTGGAAATGTTTGTTTTGGGAGAACCCAATACACCAGCGATGCTATCACCATAGACAATAATCCAAGAGGTTATGATCATTAGGACCCACCAATGAAAACTCACTAGTATATTAATATATCAGTACATAGATTGGGGATATCACTAAGTACTATTGGGGGACACCAAAAACCTAATATGGATCAAACCACTATACACAGGATCCTATACCGATGATACCATGAACCATACTAAAATGGAATGCTAGATGGGGTATTAATTCCCTCGACAGTAAGGCCACATATATTATAAAAACGCCACTTAGGATATAGGAAGGAATGATAGAGGAACACACTTCAGTCTCACTGAGGGACACCACAAACTTTATATGAGACTCATCTTTTAGTGGGGATCACAATATAGATCTATTGATATAATCACAAAATTTATCCTAAAAGGGATTATATAGACCCTATCATTTTCACATATTATTACATGATTTTAAGTATAATTATCCATCAAATATAAAACAATGATCATAAAGTCTAGTGTATTTGGATGATTAGGTATATAAAACTAAAAACCTGGAAGTAGAATAAAATATCTTTATATTAACCTTCAATAATGATCTCATAAATTCCATTGAGATCCTACATCTATATAGGATAACTTGTGGAATATATAGACAACATGGATGAGCTAAAACTCCCAGTTAGGGAATAAACATAGAAAAAAAGAATATAACATGGTTAGAAGAAAAAACATGATTACATAAAAATGTATAGAGCATAAATAAACATATAGAAGCATAACATGTAGAATACGAGATCATGTAATCATGGAAACATAGGAATGATTCAACAACATAAAACATGACATAAGCATTATTCAATGATAACTTCGAAGACTATATCATATGGAAGTCAAAGTCCCATAATGGGTTAGGTTTACTCTCTAATCCCATAAAAAATGTCCCATGAGACTGAAAATGACCTAATTCACTGGAGAAATTTCAAGTAACACCCATCATAACATGTCCATTCATATGTGTACCACATGAACAATGAAACTTAAATAATATACATGAGGGCTACCCATGGAAATAAGTGGGTATCATAATCATGTCATAAGACAAAGCCAATGGTTGTATCATAATGGTGTCCATGAAATAATGGATTTAAATCATACACGGTCATTCATAAGTGAAAATATTAATATATCATGAAAACATTATTCCAAAATGAAGTGAAAACATGTAATGAATGTGTTTAAGTAATTTTAGAAATGTGTCACTTTAGCACGGTTTAAGGGAAAACATTAATGTGGCTTTAAAGAGAAAAAATACACAATTTTTTGTATAAATCCAAAAATAAAATAAGATATTTTCAGGATTAAATGAGTGATTTTACAAAATAATGGTGGAATAAAATATATTATGTAGTGTAATTTAAAAGTGTTAAGAAATTGGTAAGTTCCCTTTAACCAGGATTTCTTATTAGGGGGAATTGAGAAGGGAACCTTTTTAAAAAATGTATCTCCCCACAAAATAAGGTTGAGTTGATTTGGATAAAAATGTTTGGAAGAAATAAATATATTTTAGTTTATTTAAATAAAAATAATTAATAAATATATGTTGAAAAGAAAGAGAAAGCGTAATTGGATAGAAAAGTGGAGGTTCAGAGAGATCTATTACCTTATGTATGAAAGTGTTATTTATTAGAACTTAATGAACTAGATAATAAAATTAGATTAATTAATAAATTTTTTAAGAACCTATTATATATATAAATTTTATTTATTATAAATTTATTAAGTTTATTTATTTCTATTTAGATGGTTTATAATGTTTAATTTTGTTGTTCTAGGAGCGCTCGTTTCATGGTTTCATGGTCTGTTTGCTTATGTCTAATTATGAAAGTTCTTATTAAATTAGAATAATTGTATATAAGTGAAATTATATGGAATTAATTAAATTCAATAAATTTAAATGGTAACATATATAATTTTATTTTTTACATGAGGATGATCATTTTATAAAATGTTAATGATAATCATTTAGATTAATTTGGTAGTTTTTTGATCACCACGAACTAATTTTGTTGTATTATTTATTATTATGTATATATATTAGTTACAAAACAGAAAAAAATTTATAATATAAATTATAATATTTTTTAACCATTATAATGTTTTTTATCACCATCTATGATGGTGGTAATGGAAAATGAAAATTATTTTTCCATAAAGGCGGTGAATTGACATATAACAAAAACTGTTTTCATTTATTAGAAAAAAAGGGAAGAGAATAGTTTTTTTATGATGGATATTCCATTAAAAAATAAAATTATAGTATATATATGATACTGGAGTTATCAAGCTATTTTATATAGAGGATGGGGGGGATAAGAAATGAAAAGAAATTAAAAGAGCAAGAATGAGGATTTTACCTCATGAATATCATCTCCTTGAGAACCTCCTTAAGGAACTTGGAATTTGTCTTTTGGTAATGCCAATAAGACCAAGATGTTGGGAAGAGTCTTGGGAGATTAATTGGATAGAATATTACTAATCTCTAAATCTTATAAGATGTGAGGAGAAGAGGTGGCGATGGGTGTTTTTGATTATTTTATTCAATTATTAATTATGGTAGCTCAAGACAATAAAAAAATGTCTATTCTTATTAATAATTAATGTAACTAGTGCATGTGAGTTCTAAATAATTGGTTCTTACCTCATCCACATATCATCCATGACTCAATAATTCATGTATTGGTTAAATACCACAAATTACAATATTTCACTATTCATAAAAAAATCAATGATTTTTGAAAATACCCAAAAGAACCCTACTAATTTTTTGACGTTAAGATTTAAAAAATAAAATAATTTTAATTAAAATAAATTTATAACAATGAGATATTTAAATTTTAAAATAAAATCATCATTTTTTTTGAAAAATACTGTTTTTAAAATTTTTATCGATTTTATGACACTTTGAAATAATAGGAAAGGTCTCATAAAGTTGTCTTATAATTTTTCTAAGAAAAAATATTAATTTATAAATATATTTTATGAAAGTAAAGTTTCTTTTAAATCCTTATATAAAATTTTAAATTATGAATAAACATTATCGTTTCACAAAATACCAACACTTAATATATCATTTTTAAAAAATTTATCTACCTGTGCCATGATATGAATATATAATTTTTCATTTAAAATATACTTAAATTTTATTTATACTTTCATATGTGATATTACTATTCTAAAGACCAAATTATTATTCCTAACAGTCATATTACAATTCCAACAGTCGTGTTACTTTTCCAATGTTCATATTTCTAATGGTCATAAGGGTTTAATACTTACAATAAATATCTCTTATTTCATTCATTAGTCACTTATATTTTCTACCAAGGTTATATATACATTAATCTTTCAAAGGAATATTTTATTATTAACATGATGTGTTATTTCTACATATTTGTTCGTGAGTACAATCATTCTACTGGATCAAGGAGATCCAAATTTTCCTATTATTACTAAATTATTTTCTATTTATTATCTCGATGTTATTTTGGAATTATTATTGGTTAGATTTCAAAATAAAGTATCATTCTTAATTTGAGAGAATAATATTTTTATTGGGTTCTTAATGTGATGTATGTGCTTTATACTGGTTGAAATAATTATAAAAAGGGAAAATCTCATTGATAAAATTCCAATTAATTATAAGGATTGACCAAGGGAACACAGTAAACATATACTGGTCCAAACTGATGAAATTAAGGGCTATAAACACCCTCAAATGGGGTACATAGTTTGTATGGGGGGGAGGGGGGTACATGTTGTGTCTATCCAACCCCTGGTCTTCCAGTGTGTCACTGCCTCACACGACATGTAATCCTAAAAATACATGATGTGTCCTATATGGTTACACAGTGTGTGATGTTCATGTTTGAAATCTACCCAATCCAAATGACCATGCTCATTTACTTATGGCCATAACTTTTTAGTTACTTGTGTATACCTTTTTGTGCTTAAGTACACCTAGTTATGTCTAAGTACATGGATCATCCCATGTACTCTGATCATATCCATGTACATCAGACTTACCATTCATGTGTATCCTATAAGATTCATGTGAATAATTGACCATGTGTCACATGGTGTGTAATATTTTTCTTCACTATAGAAACCCTAATAATACATAGAGGGTCCGACATGGTGTGTGATCCTAGATGAAACATTGTGTAACCCATAAAAATACAGAACCCTTTGGTTATTCTTTTCATCACCATCAATGCTACCACCTTATTGATTCTATTTGGGAATCAGGGATCTGAGGTCATCCAACCCCTATCATTGCAGATCATCAGGATCTCAACACCGATCTTCTCAGAAAAAAACATCATCGAGCCACACTATCAGTAATGAAAATTGAATTTGGAAGAATATAAATCCATGATCCGTTAAAATATACTTAAATATTCTTCTTCCGTAATCACGCCTTATCACACCCTTGATTATGAATGGAAACCACAATATTGATCTGTTGTGCCAAAGAATAGTCACACAAAAATCACATACATTATATTCATCAAATCACAAGCCAAAGAAATTTACCACGATGAATGTGAAAATAAAATTGGGATAATTAAGTAAAATAATAACATGGGGAAGTAACCAAGGACTATTTTCATTTAATCCTTGACCGATTATTAAAGAATTAGATGAAAAAAGAGGGAATACTTATTAAAAAAAATCAATCAACCATAAATAAATCAAACGCCAATGCATGAATGAATTATTATTAATGGAATTAATCTATTCTTGACTAGGATTGTAGCACCCCCAGTTTGTTGTATGTGACAATTTTTATACCACTTTATTTATATGAAGTGGTTGGGTAATGCTAAGGATATCTTTGGAGATTTTGGAAAGGTTTTGAAACGTTTTGGAGGACTTTTTAAGGCTGCATGGTTTGAGCAGAGTTAGGGGAAACTATGAAAGAGTCCCAAGTAACTATGAAATTTGTCACTGTTCATCTAGTGGCATCATCACAGTTAGTTCATGAATTGTTTAACGGTGTGAGCTAACCATACAGCCCTTTAAAATTATTTTTTTAATCGGGGTAAGTCAAGATTTTCCCTAACTTACCCATTTATTCTCCCATATGAAACATATGCGGTATTCCTTGTTCCCAAAGGTTATAGGGGCTCTCCCACCCATTTTGGAAGAAAATCGAAGGGGATTCTTGGTGTTTTGAAGGCATTTCATCTCAGATATGTCTTCTCTATGGGTTTCTTGTGGTTTTCTCTATATCAACTCTTCCCTCTCTCTCAGTATTCTGGATATATATCTATTTCACATAGATATAGGGTTGTTGTAGCCTTAAATGATGATACTAGATATTTCTGATGTTTGGGAAGAGAATCTAGAGTGGTTTTGGTGGAGTGTTTGCCGAATTTGTGGTGCTGTTTCTTATGGGTCAATTTTTCCAGAACCCCAATGTATGTGGCTTATCTATCGACTCTACTTTGCTAGAACTTGAGGATTTTTTTTTGAAATTAATATTTTTCTTTAAATTAATTAGGAATATGGTGTGAGAATCTTGGTGGAAACTAATTTGGTGATGATTTGGGGATTTTGTGTAAAATGGGATATTATTGAAAAATGGGTTTTTTTGTGTGATTTTAAAATGTTGATTTTAAAATTGATAATTGTTTGGATTATGAAAAATGTTTTATGAAATATGTATTTCAAAAAATGTTTTGTTTTATTTAAATGTGGTTTGGAATGGAAAATGGTTAAAGTGTGTTTTCAATAAATGAGTAATTTATTGAAGTGAATTGGCATGTGTTGGAAATTGTTGTGTACATAATGTGTGGCCTTTGTGTGATTTATGCTTTTTGGTTGGTTAGGTATTATGGATTGTTTTGATTATCTATGAAGTGGGTGGGAATTCTCATTATAAAAGGTTATGGATTGTGGATGGAAGGGCCACCAGTAAGGGTAAGTAGTCAGAAAGTACCACTAGATTGGGAATGTAGTAAACAACCTTAGACAGGAAGTTCCACTATGTTTAGGTGCCTTGTGTCTGTTGTTATGAAATATGGAAATGGTTGTTCTGTTGTGTGATGATGAAATGGCTTATGGAATGGTTGTTTTGATTTCCCTTTTTTTGGTGGATATGGTTAAAGGTGGATTGGTAAGGGTGTGTTTGGGTTGTGGTAATTGTTTTATTATTTTTTGTTTTATATAAATTGTTTTATATAATTGTTCTAACAGTTTTATCATAGTGGAATATGTAGGGAAGTCATTTTGGGAAAACCTACTGAGTATTTATACTCACCCCCTAGTTTGAAACCTTGGCGATTTTACAAATGTCATTTTTAGGATACATGAAAACATAAATAATCCCCTTCCTTTTGCAGTACTTCATGATGCTTTAGTGGGTTGTGGTGCTTGGAGCATGGAACTTGGATTCAAGCTATAAAGTTGAGTCCTAGTTGTTTGGGATTTGGTTTTTTAATCATCCACTTGGTAATCTGTTATTGGTTTGATTATATTGGTTTTTGGTAATTGTTATGGAAATGTTTGGTTTCCTTTTGGTAATACATGACTTGGGTTACTATATTGCATGTATCATGTAGTTTTTTTGGTAATGTCTTGTGTGTTTGGTTGGTTTATCTCAAGGGATAATCGTTCCCCAATTTATTCTTGAAGCCCTCAAAATTTATTTCCTACCTTTGGCACCTTTGGAATGTCACTTTCGGCCAAGAAACACCTCACCGCCTTCTAAAGAGAACGAGGAAGGGGAATAATGTTACAAATTGTATCAATTTGTTTGGTCATTGGATTTCAAATGAAAGCAGTTGTACGGTCCTTTGGCGTTGAATTTTGGTCTTGGTGTTGACATTCATTCTTGGTCCATTCTTTGTGTTGGTATGGTAGAAATGCATAGTATTGTGAGAACATAGAATGTATGGAATAAAAGGATATATCTAACCCTTTTATACTGAACTTAAATTTACTAAGTAGTTGGGTACATAAGTGTTTTGGAGACACTTATAAGAATTGAATATTTTATTGTCGTGGGTGTAGCCAATGAGATGAGCATGGAATGCATGATAGAAATGAATTCCCTCTAGGATGCATATTTCATTTGGTATAATGAATTATGTTGTGGTATAAATATATGGAAGTGTAGAAATTATGAAAATTATTTAAAATATTAGGATTTGAAATGTGAATGGTTGTAGTATATTGAAAATTGGTCAAATTTTAAAACATGGTGAATTTTTTAGAATAGTGAAAAATGGGAAATGTGAAATTGTATAAATCCTAGTTGGGATAGTTTTTATGTAATTGAATTTGAATCGTATGTATTTTCGTGATATGGGTGCGGGACTTAAAGTTGTTTTTGTGTGGATAGAAATGGCACTCGGTAGGCATCGTATAGACCAACCAGAGGAGGATGCTGAAAATGTGGTTGCACCTGATCCTCAAGTGAACTAGCAGCTAGTGTAGAGTATAGTGCAAGCTTTACAAGCTATAGAAAGAGATAATAATATGGATGAACCAAAGAATGTGGATCATCCGGTTCATTTTCAAAAGAATAATCCACACATTTTAAGGGTGATTTGGAGCTGGAAAGGGAAGAAGCATGGATAAACATAATGAATAATATATTTGAATAATTGGAAACACTGTAAGAGTTGAATGTGAAGTTAGACATGTACATTTTGGATGATCTTTCTCTTAATTGGTGTGATCTCGTGGTCCAAGATGGGATAGACCAAGGTGTGACATGGGAGGTTTTTGAAGAGTTGTTTAATAAATAATTCAAACCTCATACATTCATAATTTAGCACATAATGGATTTCATCCATTTGAAGTAGGATAACCTCTATGTAATGGAATATGTGGCTTTGTTTATGAATTTAGTGTGGTTTTCACCATGGGTGGAAGGTAGTACATCATTGAAGGCATGAAGTTTTGAAGTTGGGTTGAAGAAATAAAATCATTCCAAGATAGCAATGCTATGAATAAATGATTACACAATGATGGTGAATAGAGATATGGTGGATGAGTGAGATCTTTTTGGGTCTATTGGTTAGGAAAGTATATTGGTACCCACAAGAAATAGTGGGAACTCTAATTCTAGATTTAAGCAGAAGAGGGACACTTATTTCTAGGGTTGGAGTACGACTCAAAATCCAATGGAAGGATCAGTAAATCTCTCTTCGAAGCCTTAGAGTAAGATGTGATGTTTTCAGGGTGGTTTTATAGGCCACATCAAGATGAATCTTATGGAATAACCTTGAGAATTTCATAACTATAATAAGACGGGGCATCTTCAGCGGTATTTCCATAAAGCTCGGAGGTTGGGTTTTCGTGACACTCATCATGGGTCGCATGAATCTTATGCATCAACAACATGAGGGAAGAAGTATACTCCAAGTTAGTAGATCCGAGTTAGTCATCGTGATTCAAGGAATACCAAGACTCCTCAGCAGGGCAATAAAGAGACAAGTGTGGCAAGAAAGCAGTTGTTTGGAGCTGAGTAGGTTGTGATGGATGATCAGTCCGGAACATCCACAGAGCGAGGTATGATTCTTTTAAATTCTACCATGATGCAAGTATTTTTTAATACAAGTTATTCTCATTATATTATTTCTTCATGTACTTTTAGTTTTCTCGGTTTAACTGTGGAAATGATGACTTAGTTTTAAAACATAAAAATCTTTTGGGTCAAATAGAGTGTTGAGCCTTCCTGCATATAACATGATTCTTAGTTGTGGACAACATTTAATTGATGTGGGATTTCTCAGGGCTTGAAATGGATTCTTATGATATAATCATAGGAATGGATTTTTTGGTGATGTTTATGTCCCACATCGATTTTTATGCATGAATGGTTAGTTTTATGATGGATGATGGCATTAAACACATCTTTAGAGGGAAGAAGAATGAAAAGAAGTGTGAAATATGCTTGTTGACACCGACAGTTGGCATGATATCATATAATTTAGAAGCATTGATGCTGGCATCAAGGAAATCAGTTGAGCTGAGATTTTATCTAGTTGTTATTGATCAATTTATGGATGTCTTTATCGAATAATTCTATGGGTTTCCACCTATGAGAGAAGTGGAGTTTATGATTGATCTTCTTCTAGGGACCCGTCGTGTCTCAATTCTATCTTACCAAATGGCACAAGCATAATTGTGGGAATTAAAATTGTAGTGGGAAGAGTTATAAAAAAGGGTTCATCCATCCTAGAATTTTTCCATGGGAAGCATTGATTTTTTTTGATAAAAATGCGGATATAACTATGCGTCTTTGTGTTTATTATCATAGACTTAATCAGGTTATGATAAAAAAATTATATCCACTTCCACACATTGATGATTTGTTTGACCAATTGAGAGGACCTGAGTGGTTCTCCAAGATTGACTTGGGGTTAGGATATCATGAATTGTGTGTGAGGAAGGAGGATATTCTCAAAACATATTTTTGAAGTAGATATGGACTTTATGAATATGTGGTTATTCCCTTCAGTCTAACGAATACTCTTGTAGTGTTCACGACATTAATGAATTACATATTTTATAAATATCTAGATTATTTTTTGTTGGTGGGTATTTATTGATGATATATTAGTGTATTCAAGGACAATGGTGGAGCATGAGCATCACTTGGAGATAATTTTGGGGGTCTTGATGGATCATCAATTGAATGTCAAATTTTCAAAGTGTGACTTTTGGATATAGAAGGTTAATTTACTTAGTCATGTTATTTTTGAGAAGGGTGTTTGAGTTGATCTGAAAAAGATAGAGGCTTTTATCTCTTGGATACCACTAATAAATGTTTTTTAGATATAGATCTTCCTTGTTGTAGCTGGATATTATCAAATTTTTTTTCATTATTTATCACTATTGGCCTCACCGATGATAGCTTTCACAAGGAAGAATATTCCATTTCAATGGAATGAGAAGTTTCATAAATGTTTTGAAGACATAAAGGGTCTCCTTACATCAACACTAATCATGGGTTTTTTAATAACCAAGGAAGGGTTATGTGGTGTATTGTGATACATTGGGATCAGGGTTGGGGTGTGTGCTCATGCAGGGGGATCATGTGGTTACATATGGTTCACGGCAGTTGAGGTTCCATGAGAATAACTACCCAACACATGATTTTTAGTTTTCGGTAGTAGTTCATGCTTTGAAAATTTTTCATCATTATCTCTTCGGTGAGAAATTCGTGGTGCTTACTAATCATAAGGGTTTAAATCATATCACAAACAGATTTGAACTCAAGGAAAATGTGATGGATGGAGTTTCTCTAGGTGTTTTATTTTGACTAAATGTATCCACTGGTTAAGGGAAATTTGGTGGCAGATGCATTAAGTAGAAAATCATATTCTTAGGTGGCGAAACAGACATCAGATCAGTAGTAATTGATGTCAGTTATAACCGACATGCCATTGTAATGTGAGGAACGAAGTGAAAGAGTTGTATTATTTATGGTTTTGTTGGTTCCTTACTTGGTTGGAATGGTTAAAGAGGAAAATTTATCTAATTACAAGTGTATGGAGATGAGTTCGAAACCCAATAGTGTGGAGACCATTTAGGGATGTGAACTGAATGGGAATTCAGTTATGTATTTTCAGAATCGGATGGTGGTACTGGTGGATTTTCTAAAGAAAATTTTCAAGGCTTATCAACATTCTAGGTGGGTTATCCATTATAGGATTCCGAAAATGTATAAGGCCTTGAATGTGCAGTTTTTGTGGGATGGTATGAAAAAGAAAGTGGATGAGTTTGTTTTGAGATTCTTGACTTGTCAGCACGTCAAGACTGAACATCAGTAGCTAGTAGTAATGTTGCAATCTTTTCCTATTCCACTGTGTAAGTGGGAAAAAATAGTGATAGATTTTGTGATAGGTCTCCCATGAATTCTTAGGAAGCACTATGCTATATGGGTGATTGTGGATCAGCTAAAAAATTTGGCCCATTTCACCTCAATTCAAGAACCTCATATGGTGGAGGATCTGTCCAAAATATATATCCGTGAGGTTGTCAAGAGGCATGGTGTGCTAGTTTTGATTGTATCAGATAGAGATCTAAGATTCATATCTCATTTCTGGAAATCCATATAGGAAGCCCTTGGGACACAGTTGGCGATGATCATGGGGTATCATACTTAGACGGATGGCCAATCTGAGAGGATGATTCAAACTTTAGAGGATATGCTAATGGATTTTGTGATGGATTTTTGTGGTTCATGGGAGAATAAATTTCCATTTTTGGAGTTCTCCTACAATAATAGTTATCAATCCTCGATACATATGGCTCTGTTTGAAGCATTGTATGGGTGTCTGTGTCATTCTTAACTATGCTGGGTGGAAATGGGTGAAACATCAATGGTTGGACCAAGCCGTGTCTAGGAGACTATAGAAAATATCAAGCTGATCAGGAAGAAGATGGAGACATCAAAAAGTCATCAGAAATCATATGCAGACCATCATTAATGACTGTTGTTGTTTGAGGTGGGGGATCAGGTGTTTTTGAGAATCTCTCCTAGATTGGGACATCGTCAGTTTTGAAGGTAGGGTATGTTATGTATGAGGTATATTTGGAATTTTGAGATACATGAGTGGATTAGTGATGTTTCTTATCAGTTGTCTTTTCCACTATGGTTTAGTGTGGTGAATAATGTGTTTCATGTCTCATATTTTAAAAAGTATCATCCAGATTGTGACAATGTGATTTTATGGGATCATGTTGATCTAGAACCAGATGCTTCTTTAGTTCACATGCCAGAAAAAACTATGGATAGGAAAGAGAAAGTATTTCATGATAAAAGAATCGGTTTAGTTCAGGTTTTGGGGAATCAAGATCAAAACAAGGAGGAGACATGGGAGTGAGATAAATAAATGGCTGAGCAATGGCCCAAGATCTATCGGTAGAGTGGTGTTTCTCTACTTTTCAAGGACACAATGTCCAATGGTGGGGAGAATGTATCACCACCCCGGTTTGAGGTATATGACTTTGGTTTATACCTTTTTACTTATATGAAGTGTATGTGTAATGTTTGGGAGATATTGGGAGAGTTTGGAAAGGTTTGGAAAGTTTTGGAGGCCTTTTTAAGGATGCATGGTTTGCGCATGGTTTGGGGAAACCATGAAATAATTCGAGGGAAAAATGAAAATTTTCACTATTTGGATAATAGAATCTGTACGATTTGTTAAAGCGTGTTAGCTTACTATGTGAACCATTAAATTTAGTTTTTTTAAAATGGGGTTATTTAGGTTTTTCACTAACTCACTCATTTCTTATCCCATATGGACCCAACATGAGATTCCTTGTTCTCAATGGTTAGAGGAACTATCCCACCCAGTTTAAAAGAAAATAAAAGTGGTTTCCTAATGGTTTGAATCCAATTCATCTTAGGTAAGTCTTATCTCTATGTTGATTATATTTTTCTCTAGATCTACTATTTTCTGTCTCCCAGTTTTCTAGATTTACATCCATTTCATATAGATATAAGGTTTTTGTTTCCTTAAAATGATGAGATTAGAGCTTGTTGATTTTATATAAGAGAATCTAGTGTGGTTTTGGTGGAGTATTCACCAGATTTGTGGTGTGGTTTCTTGTGGATTTATTTCCTTGGAACCCTATGGTAGGTGGCTTCTCTCTATACTCCAATTTTCTAGAACATGAGTCCTTGTTTACAATTAATTTGTATTTATTGAAATTAATTGTGAATATAATGTGAAAATCAGGGTAGAAACCCATTTGGTGATGATTTGGGGATTTTGGGTATTGTGAGATATTGTTGATAAAGGGGTTTTGTTGTGTGATTTTTAAATGTTGATTTTAAAATTGATAATATTTTGGATTATGGAAATTTTTTTATGAAGGATAAATTTCAATAAATATGTTATTTTATTGAAATTTTTTTATGGCATGGAAAATGTTTAGAGGGTGTTTTCAATAAATGGTTGATTTATTAAAGTGAGTTGGTATTTGTTGAAAATGGTCGTGTGCATAGTGTATGGACTTGGTGTGCTTTATGATTGCTGGTTGGTTAAGTATTATGAATTTTTTTGATTGTGTGTTAATTGGGATGTAAGTCTCACTTTAAAAGGTGATGGATAGTGTATGGAAGGTCCACCATTAAGGATAAGTGGTCAAGAAGTACGACTAGATTGGGAATGTAGTAAACAAACTTGGATAGGAAGTTCAACCATGTTTAGTTTCCTTATGTGTGTTGTTATGCAAGATGGAAATGGTTGTGCTATTTTGTGATGGTGAAATGGCTTATGGAATGTTTTTTTGGCTTTACTTTGTTTTGTGTGGATATGGGTAAATATGGCTTGGTAAGGGTGTGTTTGGATTGTGGTAATTATTCCACTACTTGTTGTTTTTATAAAATGTTTTTTGGAATTGTGCTAATGGTTTTATCCTAGTGGCTTGTGTAGGGAATTCATTTGGGGAAAACATACTAAGTATTTTTACTCACCTCGCTTCTTTGGCACCTTGGTGATTTTCCAGATTTCATTTTCTAGGATATTGCTAAAGGTAATGAAGGTCCTTCCTTTTGCTGTACTTCATGATGCTTTGGTGGGTTGTGGTTCTTGGAGCATGGAGCTTGAATTGGAGCTATGGAGTTGTGTTGTATCTATTTGGATTTTTGTTTTGTAGTCTTTATCTTGGTACTCTTATATTGGTTTGGCATGGTTCTGTTGTATTGTTTTTTGGGAATTGTTATGGAAAAGTTTGGTTGTCTTTTGGTAATACATGACTTGGGTTATGATGTTGCATGAATCATGTAGTTTGTTTGGTAATGGATTCTATGTTCTCTTGGTTTATCTCAAGGTAAAATCATTCCCTAATTTATTCTTGAATCCCTCGACATTTATTTCCATCATTTTTCAAATTGGGAACGTCTCTTAAGGCCTAGTAACACCTAAACACCTTATGAAGACAATGAGGAAGGGGAGTGATGTTACAAGGATAAAGAAACAAGATGAAATAAAAAATAAAAAATTATTCCTAGATTTTGGATGGATCTCTAATGAAGAAAAGTCCCGTGTTTCTATTGTTGGTGAGATCCACAGACTCCATTAGTGTATGATACTCAATCAGATCTCGATCTGATGTCTTCTTCCAATGATCCTCTAACAGCTCCTTTCCAATGAATCCTCCCAGTCCACAGGTTCTTCTTCTGACCATATATATTAGGAATATCCATGTTTAAATAGGGTATTCTAGGTCACCGTGTCAAAATAAATTAATAAATAAATTAACACAATTTACTTTATTATTTCCACCAGTGAAAACACTTTACTGAAACACCTAACACTAGAAAATATTATATGGAACCTAGGGTAAATCCTACACTCTAAAATCAATAGACACATCATATTTCTGATCCAAGACTCCGTTTGAGAGTTATTCTATTTTTTCAAAAAATCTACACATGCATGATATTAATATTTTTAATATTTCCGAAACATCAATTCTGGGCTAACCGATCCTCAAAATCTTATGTCGTCTCAGTACATAAAAATGAAAATAATCCACATATCATTTTAAAGTAATATATATATAAATAAGAGTCATTAAACCTTCTAATTGGTTCATTTAAATTTTCCTCACATTAATCTATCAAAAATATCCTGGATCCATTTTGAGTTAACATGGTGAGTAGATTAGATAGTCATGAGAAATTTTACCCAATTTATTGATTGTATCCATCCAAATAATGGCAACTGTGGATTTATTCCATATTGGTTGGTCTGGACCAACACTCAATAACTCATTTATTTTATGTATTCATAGATCTATCTTTGATTGATATTACATAACTGAAAATGAAACTTTTTTGTATCCAAAATTCAAACTTTTTAACTTTTTCATGAATATTATTATTCTTTAGGGTCTTTAGTGGAATCCTTATGTAATATTTATGATATTTATTTCTCATTGAGTATATAATATTATTTTCTATAAATATGACCACAAACTGATCAAGGAAATCTCTAAAAAATCTATTCATTAAATCCATGAAAAAAATGAGGGAATTATTATGACCAAATGTCATCATTAAAAATTAATAGTGTCCATAACTTGTACATAATAGTGACTTTGGTATATCCTCCTATTTTAACTCTAATTGACGATATCTAGAACAAAGTTTATCTATGGAAAAGTTTTTATCTATGATTAGTTGATAAAATAATTAATCATTCTGAGTAGAGGATACATGTTCGTGACAACGTTCTTATTAAGTTCCTAATAATCAATCCAGAGTCACATTAATCAATCATTCCTCTTAAAAAAAGAACAGGTGCTCCAAAAGGTTAATTACTTGGCCAAATGAATCCCTTATTATGATTCTCCTAGAGTTTCTTCTTTAACTCTAACAACTCAATTAGGGCCATTATATATGGAGTTTTTGAAATTAGTTTAGTACCAATTATGAATTATATTCAAAATTAAACTTCATGATTCAGTAGAATACTAGGAAAATCTTAGGGAAATATATCGACAAACTCCCACACAATAAGAATATTTTTGTTGTTGAGTTTCTCCCAAACCATATGAGATAAAAAACAATTTTTAAAAGGAATCCAGACCCATATAAATCATGTAATTTCAATAAAAATTTCATATTTAACATCCAACTGATAGATGATCATGAGCTGGTTCATAATATAAAACATGAATTCCCTTACTTGAAAATTTATGTGGGATTTATTTAGATAAATAAAACACATGCCTAATATAACATAAAATTCGACTAGATGAAGAATAATATGATTTATAGGAATCCCATTAACATAAAATCCAATTAGAGAAGAATCAAAGACATGATATGAGATCATGACACCATTAGGATTTTTCACCACTAATTCTACATAAAATAATTGAGGTGGTATTGTGAAACCATTAGAAAATTATTTAGATATAAAAGAGTTGGTAGACCTAGAATCAAATAAGAAATTAGCATTTCTAGAGTGGATGGTAAGTATACATTTCACCACTTTTTTTTATCATACCCCACATTGGAAATAATGATCAAATGAAATTTCCCGTTACCAATGAGATAAATATTTTTCTAACATGGATCATAATCATTAATATTTGTATTTGATAATGGTTTTCATAATTCCCATTATCCTTTAATTTGAAACAATAAAGTGTTGGTGGTTCATTTTATAGACCTTTTTCTCCATCATTAGATAACTTCTTCCTCCGATCAGTTTGGTGTTAGATTTATTTATTACCTTCCTTTAAACACATAAATCATTTACTAGTCTCCTTAATAAAATTTATTCCATGGTTTCTTCAAAACTTCGAGCATGAATTAATGATTATCTTCCCATCTACATGGTTTATAAAATTCCCTATGAATTCCATATTTTCATTCATATTCCAACCATGATATTTATGGGTAAATCTAGTATCTATCTCTAACATGACAACACATGAAATGATTTATTCATATATATTGATTCCCCTCATGACTAATATCCTATTGGAATATAGTTTTAATACACTAAATAATAATTTAACCCATCTCTTTGGTTGGGTTATAATACCAAAATCATACCTTGGTTGTTTTGTAAATGTTTCCTTATAGAAACTACCATTGGAATCATATGTCCATTTTTGGTCATCTACTTCTTTTTTGAAGAATGAGGAATTTACTTATTAAAAAAAATAATATCCTATAATCTTCCCACAACATGGATTAAACTTATTTCCATCACCTCATGTTATTGATATGATTCCACCACTGATAAAATTTTCCTATAAATTGACAGCCAACTAAAATTAATTTTTCATATTACAAACAGAGAGAATTGAAATTATATTTTTAGTGGTACTAATACACTCCACAATAACTAGTGGATCAACAGACCTACTAAAATAAATAGGATTTTACATCATGACAGACATAACAGAATGTTGTTCCCTCCTTTTATCATTTGGAATATTATCTTTATTCATAGATTGAGAATGTTTTATTAGCATAGAAACAAGATTTTTCATTCCAACTCCCATAATATTTTGTTTTTTAGGATGAAAATAATTGAATTTTCTATCACATTTAGAATTATGGCGACTTATTAATGTTCTATCCATTGAATAAAACCAAAACACATACTATGAGCAACAAATATCATATTAATAAATCATATAATCATGAAAAATCATTTATACGATGTCTAAATCATTACACTTTCTTTTCAATCTATAACACCTTATGTTTATCCTAGGTAATTAATGATTATCATCTATTCAAGTCCTTCATAATATTTCTTAATGAAAATGTGATTTATCTTAAGCATGTCCTCTAGAAGTGTCAAACCAGTTACACAGTTTGGGAATAATGAACATACACTATAATGAAGAAAAAGATATATTCAACCAACTCTTTTTGAGGTTACTATACATAGATACATATATTCCAAATCCAAACCCACTTGTAGTATCTAGAAAATGATTCTTTACTAGGAACACCACACTCCATTATTTATCATAACATGTGATTTTCTTCTAATAGATCCAAAACTACACTCCTAAACCAAGTGCTAAAATCACTAACTTTACATTTGTGGATTTGATGATAATCAAAGTGAACCAATTTTCACCATAAAAATCAAGTAAAGTCAAAAGAAAATGTTGGACCACTTTCATACCCAGTGATCATTAGGTTTATAATTTTAAATAGTTAAGAAAAACTAAAAAATAATCAATACCCATGAATTCAAGGGAGTATTTTTCTTAATATACCTAATTTTTATATTATAAATAAGGTATTCAACAACACCGAAAAAATTTATCATGTTAGAAAAATTTTTAGATATAAATTAGTTAATCATAATTCTTCATAACCTAGGGAGTAAGAAACATAAAAATTGTAAGATAAAATTATCTATAAGGGTAAACATAAAAATAAAAATTTGAATGTCATCTATGATCATAATAAGGGAATAAAGGTATGATGACATAATCAAAGTACATGATAATAACATAAGAATAGTCATAACCATCAATACCTTGATCATCAATCATGAAACATTTAATGAAGATTTATAAATGGAAAGATTCACAAGAATAAATATTCATGATCCATTTAATATCAATCTTAATCAAAGGAATCATTAAAAACCTATAGCATGCAGAAATAAAACATATTCATATCTTGGAACAACATATTCATAACAATCTTACAAATGGAATAACCAATATGATTGATTTAAATAATTGGAGAACCCAATTAATTGGAGGGATATCATGGACCCACCCATACTTGGTTTATTATTGAACCACATATTCATGGGTTTTAATGAAACACCCCGTCCTTGGTTTATAAAAGAACCACCCATACTTGGTTTATAATGGAACCAACCGTCAACATAATCAATTCCAAATAATGATAACATAATAATAAAACATGGAATCAAAAATTTAATCATAAAACTAAAAAAACCATTAATACTTTTATTAGTTTATTAACCCATGGAAAAAATGACTTCCATGAAAAACTCTTGAAAAAACTATAATCCATCAAGGTAAATAATAATAATGGTATCATTTAAACATATCCAATGAGATAATAAGTAACATAAAAGTTTGTTGACATTAATGAATTTAAATACCATTAAAATATCATTAAGAACATTTTTTATGAAAATAAAATTTTCACATTGAGTAATATCAAATGATTTCATCATATTTGGAAAATTATTTTTAAATATCACTTAGAACATTTCTTGAGTAAAATATACTATTAATTTTTAAAAATATTATTTAAAATCATAAAAATGTCTCAAAACATAAAGAAATGAATTTATTTTAAAATAATACATTAAATATCAAAATGAAACATTAAAAAGATTCAGTGGTCATGATAAAAAGAATATATATTCATGTTGTAAATCATAAAAATAAACATTCTTTTCAAACATTTTGAAAAGGCAGTCAAAGTGACCCATTTGGAAAATGTTAAAAAAATTAAATTTTAAAACCATTTAAAATAAGGTAAATGACAATGAAAAATATATTTTGGAAATCATTTTTTTAAAAATAATACTTTTGAAATATTTTTATAAAACATTGGTATGGAAGAGAAGGATTCCCAATCTCAATGAATGATACAAGATTAATATAAATTACAAACAAATTTTTTGATATTACTCCAGTAAATAATAGATGAAATATATATTAAAGATATGAGAGAAATTCATTTCTAGAGGAGAAGAAAATATATTTTTCCTTGAAAATAACATGATTTTATTTCCTATAAAATATCCTTAAACATAAATAATCTTGAATAGAAATAATATTCTATCATCAAGCTTTTTTCATTTTGGTAACTCCTCAATCACCAGACCCATGGATGAATAACATCATATGAAAATTTAAATTTCATGATCTTAGTGAGATTCATGATATAAAACATCAAAGGGGAAGTATATACAACTTATAAAATAATATAGGTTTATAACATAAATTATGTCCCAAAGAATAAAATTTGAGATGAGAAAAATTTTATAATGACAATAACGTTGAAGTGAGAATTAATCAATAAATTGATTATGTGTATGAAATATAAATCCAAATAAAATAATTGAAAATATATAATAATATAATAATAATTAATTACCCACATAATATTATAATATGAAAGACAATGAAGAAGTTATATAACCTAATGAAATGAAATTGTGTGATGAAATTTATTAACACTTGGTATATTTCAAGTCAAATCCCCTTGAATGAAATAGTTCAAATTGAAAAATAAAATACCATTATGTTTGATTTTTTCATTATATTACATGTAAAATTATATTTTTATACACCATATAAAATAAATTAGGTGAATAACAGTAAAATATTTCTCAATGAAGGAAAATTGAGATGGTGTCCCTTATATTGAGTCCAGACATTCCAAGTTTGTCCTTTAGCACATGTATAATTATATTAGATCAATTATTTGATTTATTAATATCCTTCTTCATGTTTAATAACATATAATTAAATAATTTATTTTATTTATTTAAATTACATATTGAAATACTTAATCAATTAAGTCATCATTATCTCTTTTGAGGATTTTCGGTTCATTATTTCAAAATGGGTTCGGTGTGTTGACCAAGGTCAAAGAGGTCATTATCAAATCATATCCAAAATAATAATCATAAAATAATTGTCATTTTATAGAATAAATTTTACTATTAACATCATACATGAATTATGTTTATGAAAAATGAATTATGTTATGATTATGGAGATGATATGGGATACATACACATGTGTAAGGGTTCCATTTTTCAGTGAACATTATGCATAGAAGGTGAGTATTATTATATCATTAAAACATTTAAATCATATAAAAAATAAAATATTATTTAATTAAATATACTTATATATATCATCCATGTTATTTTGTGATGAATAAATAATTACATCACTTCATGGAGGCATTAGTCCACACACACACACGAATGATGTTATCAATTTTCATCGAGTTTAAAGGTAAGAAAGAAAATGATATATTATATTTTAATAATGATATATACATATCATTAATATAATAATTATTTAATATATTTTACATATATTCATTTACATTATCCTTATCAAGTTCCATGTAAAGGGTTAGTGTAAATAGAATCACATCGCTTTACGAGACGGTAGTCCTTTGTACACAGAAAAGACATTATCATATCCCTCATGGAATGAAAATTAAAAGTTATATGTGATAAAATAAAATCAAAAAGTATAATTATGTTACATAGATAATATATATACTTTAAATCCATCATTATAATATTCCATGAGAGGTGATTATGAAAAAATTAAACCTGTTCGCAATGCGGTAGTCCGCCAAACACATGAATGATAGTTTCATTTAAAATTTGATGAAAAAGGAGGTTTATTTAGATTATTACATTAATATAATAAATTAATATTATATTATAGATATTAGATTTATTATATCTGACAAATTTAATAATATTTTATGGATTTGGAGGAATAAATAAAAAAATGACCGGTTAAGCACGATACCTCTTATTTGGATAACCTCCTTCAGTTATCACCAAAAGACTTCGTAGGAAGGATTTATGATCAAAATTGGATTCAAGGATGTAATTAGAGAATTAATTACTGTATTTTGTTAGATATTTTTATATAAAATGTTTTTACAGTTTAAAGAGGAGAGGAGAGGGGGCGACGTTTTATAAGAAGGGTGAGCGAAAAAATAAGTTTTTATTATTTAACTATTAATTAGGAACAAAAATTAAGTTAAAATTATTATAAAATAATTTTTTTTTGATTTAAAATATTCAATACATTTTACTAAATTAAATCATAATATAGGAATAATTTAATTTAAAATAAAACCCACAGATGAGATGAAAAAGTGGTTTTTCATGAAATGTATTTTTCAAGCATATGATAATTTTATATTAACTCAATGACTTGTAATAATAATTTAATTAATTTAATATAATATTTATTTATATATTATATATAAATTTTATTTATATAATTCACCATTATGTGATTTTTGATTAATGAAAATGGATAAACATTATTCAATTTAAGATAGTTTCCCGAAAAAACCCGTTTTTAAACCCAAAACTAAACTTATATTAAAATTCTGTATAAAGAAGATTAAAATGTAATTAATTGGATTAAAAATTACCAAATACTAATTATTTTATTTTAAATAAAAATCTAATAATAATGATATTTTTAAATTATATAATTTATTTAAATGTAATGGAAATTTTTCTAAAATCATCATTTTCTCTATTCACTGAAAAATCATTTTTTTCTGACAATTTACAAAATTTCAACCAAGTTTATTTTTTATATGATGGTGAAAAAATTGATGTTAATTTTATTAAATATTTTTTAAAAATATCCATAAATTAATTATAATATTTTCTCACAAAACGAAATAAAAATCAACTTCAAAACAAGCATATTTCTAAAGAATAAAATTACATTACTAAAGATTGACTCATTATTTTCTAATAATTTATCAATAAATTTATATTGAGTTGTATATTTATATATATATTTTATAAATTATTTAATACTATTTATAACCTCCAATTTAATGGCTAGGTTATAACATTAATATTTTTTAGGGGTCATTTAATCTCACTGTTGTGTGTCGATTACACTATCAAACATAGTGTTATTATTAAAAAACTAAAGGTTTTACATCCATAACCAATTAATAATTTTCATCCTCACTATTTAAAAATTTTCATGGTAATCATAGGTTTTACATTTTAAAATTATTTTTTTTGAAAACCTACATCATAAAAAGGGTTAATAAAATATTTTCTTAAAAAGTTTGAAATATAAGTACAAAGGTCATATAAAATAAAAAATAAGTAGGTTTCCACATAATTAAAAAATTGGTGGGAAGTGAATTATTCTTTTCGGAATGAATTTCATTTTTTGAGGTAATATTATATATATTTTTTTTGAAGAGAGAAGAGACCATTAATTTAATTAATAACATTTTTATTTCAAGATCCTCTTCCTATGGTTAAGAAATTTCTTTAGCAGATCAATAAATAAAATAATGAAATATACATACATGGCATGTAAAATTTCATACTATAATTAGTTTCCACTACAATCAAATATTTATATTTAAATGATGAGTATTGACATTGATCTTTTATGCTTGAAGCACTAAAATCAACTTTAAATGGATCATATAACCATGAAAGGAATACCAATATATTCCTCCTATATTTAAACATTAACAATTTTTTTTAAAAAGGTAAGATATTTACCAAAATGAATAAACCTTCATATCATTAATCTCCAAGATATTATAATAATTTTAACAAATTAAATGAATAACCATAAATCCAAATTCAAATCATAGAAACTTATAAAAGATAATTCAATATTTATTCCTCAAGTAAAAGACCATAATTTCATTTTTACCTTAACCATAAAACATTACTCAAAATAACTAACTTTTATATTTGTCACATAGTCACCAAATATATTTTTCATCCCATGGTAAGCTATATATTATTATTCCAAAATATAATAATCCATAATTACCACCAAATGCAGGATATTATAAACCATAAAGTTTATAAATAACATAAAATAATTTCCAAAAAATGTAAATGCACAATTCAAGTTAAACCAATGATTTACATACACTTCAACCTAATAAAATGTATCTCAAAATTTCATTAATCACTTTAATAACTCACCACTTAAAACTTAAAAAGGGTTGTCTATGTATTTGAACCTATGAGAAACCTTAATATCATAATCACATGATTTTATAGGTCAATATTAAAAAAAAATAATAAAAAAATCATAATATTTGAAGTTATATAAACCTTTTCTCTAACACCAACTATAAAAATCCTAATCCCACACTCCCAAATATGGTGCTAAAATCATAAAAATTACACTTCTAAATTTGATACGGATAAAGGTGGACCAATTTTCTCCATCCAAAACTTAAAATATCAAAAGTTAATATTGGATAATTTATATTTCCAAGGGCATTTTAGGTTTATAGTTTTATTGAATTAGAAACAACTGTTATGTGGACACTACCCATGAATTCAAGGGAATATTTTTCCCACTAGAACCAAATTTCAATACTGTATATTATGTCATAAAAATCTCCTACAAACATTATCACATTATAAAAATTTAGAGAAAAAATTTAGTTAATCATAATTATTTATAAAATAGGGAATAATAAACATCATAAGGGTGATATGAAATACTCAGTAAGGGTAAACATAAGCATCAAAAATTGAATGTAATATGTTAGAATATAAAGTTAATAAGGGTATGATGACATAATAAATTTTCATGATAATAACATAAGAATATTAATACCCATAAATTCCTATATAATCAATCATGAAACATTTCATAAATATTTTTTAAATGTATGATTCAAAAAAGTAAGTAATCATGATCTACATAATTTCAATCTTGATAAAAGGAATAATTAAAAACCCATCGAAATCATAAAGAAAACATGTTATTATAATAAAACATCATATTCAGATCACTATTACTAATTGAATAACGAATATTCTCAACATATATCTCTTGATAAAGCAATAAATTAAAGGGATATCATATACCCACCCATCCATGGTTTATCAAAGAACAATAAGTCCTTAGTTAATAATAAAAAATCCTGTCCTTAGTTTATAATGAAACCACCCTTAAATATAATCAATTCCCAAGAACCATAACAAAATAATAAAATATGTAATCTCTCATTTCATCATAAAACTCATAAAAAAACCATTATTCCTTTCATACTTCATTAAACTATGAGAAAAAAATTGGTCACATGAAAATATATTGAAACAATCACAATCCATCTCTAGAAAGAATAAGGGTGGTATCATTTCAACATATATTTTGTAGTAGAAGTGACATCAAGGATTATTAACATTGATGAATGGAAAAAACATTACAATATCATTAAAAATATTCTTTAGGAAATTAAATTTTTTAATTTTATTAAAAAAAATTATTTCTTTTTAGTTTGAAAATTATTTCAAAACATAACATGGAAAATTTCTTAAAGAAAATATCTTTTTAGTTTTGAAAAAAATTATTTAAAATTTTAAAATTTCTACAAAATTAATGAAATAAATTTTTTGAATAAAAATTTAAATATAAAAAATGAAGTTTTAAAACATTTATTTTTCAGTATGGTAGGGAAACCCGTTCTTGTAGTAAATGTTAAAAATAATCATTCTTTTTGAGCATTTTTTAAGGGAGTCAAAGTGACCCATTTTGAAAATGTTAAGAAATTTATTTTTATAAAATTATAAAATGAGGATATATATCATAGAAAATAGATTTATTAAATCATTTATTTTTAGAAAATATCACTTTTGAAAAAATTTTAGAATACATTGATATGAAAAAGAAAGATTCAATATCTAAAATATAGATACAATATTTGTATCACTTGAAGAAATTATTGAAATAATTTTCTATAAATATGGTAATAAATTGAAAGTAAACATGTGAAAACCATTAATAACTAAATTATAATACAATATATGCACCATAAGAAAATAATATCATTTTATTTCCTCCTTAAGAACCTTCAAAATAATTTTTTTTTGAAAAGAAATAAAAATTTATCATAAATCCTTTTCTACTTTGGTTACTCCGAAATCATGTGCCCCATGAAATAATAACCTTAGATGAATATTTATATTCCATGAAAAAATTATATTCATGATATAACATATCAAAGTGGTATTATATGTACCCCATAAAAGAATATAGGTGTATGACATAACATATGTCAAAAATAAGATAATTTGAGATGAGAAACCCTTACAATGATCATAATGTTGAATTGAGAATTAATAAATGAATAGATTATGTGAATAAAATTTAAATCCAGATTAAAATTTTGAAATAACACATAATATAAACAAAATCAATTACCCACATAATATTAAAATATGAAATGTAATAAAGAAGTAATATAACCAAAAAAATAAACCGATTTAGTAAATTCATTACCACTTGGTAACTTTCAAGTCCAATCATATTGGATGAAATAATTCAAATTGAAACTTAAAATAATGTGATGTATGAAGTATTAATCATTTTTCATTTATTATGTTTAGTATATATACTATATAAAATAAAATTTCAAGAAATTTAAAATACGTGTCAAGAAATGAAAATTAAGAAGAATTCTCTTACTCTAAGTCGAGACATTCTATGTATGTCCTTTAATTCTTGTATTAATAAAATAGATAAATTATTTGATTTTATATGTTATGTTTCCAGGTTTAATCCCTTATAATTAATAATTAATTTAATTTATTTTAATTTCATATTATATTCTTAATCATTCAACTTCACGTCAGGTGTTTTGAGGACGTTCAGTTCATTTTTTTCAAAATGGATTTATTATGTTGATCGAGTTCAAATAGGTCATTATTACATCATCTAAAGAATAATAATAAAATAAAAATTACCATTTTTATAGATAAATTATACTCATAGAATCATCCATAAATAATTTTTATGAAAAATTTATTATGTTACAAACATTGTGATGGTAGGTAGTATATATGTGTTGGTAATGTTTCCATTTTTCAACGATCATTATTAAAAGATAGTAATTATTAATTTATATTTATAGAATGATTATAATATCATAATACCAAATTATTTAATTAAATATACTTACATTTATTAATCATGTGATGCAGTGAAGAAAAAATAATCACATCACTTTATGAAGGCGGTAGTGAAAATGTACACACTAACAACGTTATCATTTCTCAGTGAGTAGAATGGTATGAAACAAAATGAAATATTATATTTTAATAAAAATAAATATATCATTAAAATAGTAATTATTTCATATATATAAATTATATTTTTTACCATTATCCTTATTACCTTCCATATAACGCATTAGTGAAAAATGAATAACATCGCCTCACGATGCGGTGGTATATCATACACATAAATGATATTATTGTATTACCTATGAAATAAGAAATAAGAAGGTATATGTGGTATCATAATTATATAATTATAATTATGTTAGATATATATATATATATATATATATATATCAAATCCATCATTATACCATGCTGTGAGTGGCAATGAAAAAAAATGAATTACATCAGTTCGTGAGGCGGTAGTTCGTCAAACAGAAGAATGATGGTATCATTTACCATTTAATGAAAGAGGATATTGAATTATGTTATTACATTAAAATAAAAACTTCTTAGTATATGGGATATTTTTTAACTATATAATCATAATTTATGAAATTTTAAATGAGGTGGAAGAAGAAATAATATAAAAATGCTCGATTAAGCATGATACCCCTACTTTAGACAACATCCACTAGTTAGCACCAAAATCCTTCTTAGGATGGATTTATTATCAAAAACGTATTATAGGATATAGTGGGTAAATTAATGAAGTTAGGTTTTCTAGTATTGTTCAATCCGAAAGGTTTTGAAGGTGTGAAGAGGAGAGGAGACGGGGTGATCTTTTTATAAGTGAGGTGGGTGGCACACTTATAATTTTCAAAAAGATAAGTTTATAACGATGTATTTCAGATTAATAAATGATTAAAAATGGTCTATTAAATATAATTAGAAAATATAAGGTATAAATATTTACATAAAATAGATTTTATTCAGGTTTTTAGTTCATTTTAATACTTATCTTTTTAGATTAACCCCTAGTAAATCTGTTTTTACCTTAAACAATTTTTTTTTACTTTTTCAACTATTCATTGTCACAAACAAATTAAGTTTAACTTATTAGATAATATAAAATATGATTAATAAAAATATATAATTTCTTTTAATAAATTAAATTATTATAATTTTTACAATTTAATTTAAAATTAAATCCAGAGATACGATGAAAAAGCGGGTTTTCAAGAAATGAATTTTTCAAGTATAAAATGATTTTATATTAACGCTATGACTATTAATAATAACTGTATGAATTTAAATTCATATTTATTATTATATAATATAAAAATTTCATTTAAATCATTCTCTATTAGGGGATTTTAATTAATTAAAATGGATAAACGCTATGAACATTATAACAGTTTTATGAAAAAACTCATTTTAGACCAAAAAATAATATTATACTAAAATTCAGAATAAAGATAAATAAAATTTAATCAGTAAGATTAAATAAAAATAGATAGTAATTATGTAACTTTAAATCAAATTCAAATCATAATGCTACTTTTAAATTACCTAATTTTCTGAAACTAAATAGAAGTATTACTAAAATCACTCTTTTTAACTATTCACTGAAAAATTAATTTATTTTTTCTAAAAAATATGAAAATATCACCCAAATTTTATAATGATATGATGATAAAAAAATAATTTCATTTTAAGAAATATATTTTTTAATATATCTAGAAATTAGTTAATATATTTTCTCACAAAAAGAAATAAAAATAAAATTGATGAAAACATATTTTTGAAGTATAAAATTACTATACAAAAAAGTGATTGATTATTTAATATGAATATATGGATAAATTTATATTTATTATTATATATATATTTATATTCCATGATGTAGTAAATACTATTCATGCCCACCAATTTAATGTCTATTTTTTAACAGTCATATATCCATTAGGTCGTTTAAGCTCAATGTTGAGTGTCAAATATGCTATTGATCATAATGTTATAGTTTTAAAAACACTGGGCGACTTAGTTCTATAATATATAGTATTATCATAAGGTTTATTATTAATGTTTTCAGATATTATTTTTCATAAGTAAATTAAAATCAATTTGATACCAACTATAGAAACCCATAATTTTCATACATAAATATCACATCTTATTAGAAGATTATTCAATACATAACATTATTATCCATGTAAGAATTTTATAGGTCTAGTATATTTGGAAACATGAATATATAATTTTTTTTCGAAATATATATACATCATATCCAACTAATTCATTCATTATAGAACCCTTGTTACACATATCATACATAAAAACTTTCTTCATAACATAGGTAAAGGAAACAAAAGAAAGAGCGAGCTCTGACTCTCAATTAGGGTAAACATGGGAGATCTCAATGATCACATAAACATAACATGAGAATAAGGGTATAATAATATGATTATAACATTTCAAAACAATACCTAGTATATCATAGATAATAATATTGAGTCATGGAATAATGAATGGAAGTTCAGATGACATGAATTGTAATGGAGTCATAGAACATAAGCCATGAAAGCATAACATTTGAATAAGAAATAATTTTATGGGATACACATAAAAATATAACATCATTTCCTTAGTATTCAAGGATCACTAACCAAGATATCATAGTGGATATAGTTTCTCAATAAACATGCCTCACTCCCCATTCCAATCCTTATTATCTGATGAGATATCCATATTTTTCCAATGTATTGTAGATATATATATATATATATATATATATATATATTATAACTGAACCCACATGGGCTGGCCTAATAAGCGGTAAACTGATTAAGACACTCGGGCCCGCCTCCAATAGGCTAAGGGTTCATAATAAGTTTCGAGTTGAGAATACTAAAATGGGAGGCCTTAGTTTAAGTACCATCACACACCCAACTATCTCTATGAAACAATAAGTAGATATAATAAAATAATGAACATCTATAGTGTAAAACATATGTACGACAACCTCTAAGAATGAATTAAATTAATATTTCATAGTACACAAGATATAATGTGAAAAAACACATAACCAACCAAAAAATGAATTCCAAACCAAAAAAATACCGGAAAGAGGAAAAGACTATAGTGATACTAGATCAAAATATCTAATGCTGACCACTATAAATGGTTAGTTCTAAGACCTGCTAAGATCCATTGAAACTAGGTCCACCATTATCACCAACATTATTCATGTAATCTGTATAAGACACAATACATGTGGGTAAATATCATATAGGGGTGATTATATATATACTCAGCAGGTCCCAAATAATAAAAACGTGTAAAAAAATAAAAACAATCAACTTAACCCATAAATCAAGAGAGAAAAGTGGAACCCAATAGATATGCTCATAGAGAAATACAAACAATAGAGAAGGGGGATCTCCATCTCTACAGCCATTTGAGGATGATGAGTTAGCATGAAGATCAAAGGTCCCATATATCATTGTAAGCACCATGATCAAGATCACTGTAATTAGTGTGGAGGGTCCTTCTACTCACTACCATGCACTATAACTGAGGAAAAAATAACTCTTGTGGAGGACCCATTACCCATCGGAGCTCGATTATAGGGGAGAACCACTATTTAGATTGATGAATTGTTCCCTATGAAGTATGGGTGAGTACTGAGTATACTTGTGTATGTAGTATGAGTAACCCATGCCATAGTGTGATAGGGGAGTACCAACCCCAACATCTTTCTGGTGAACAAACTGATCACTGTCATTGGTCAAGCGTTGCTAATGGATGTGTCACACTCATGACACATTGTTTCATATATATGATGCCAACAAATTCCACTATAACATACTATTTGGAAAAAATATTTGGATAGGATACTCATGGTCCCAAATACAAGCCCTAAAAAGTAGATCAATAAGGTGGAATTCTCATAGAAAAGTAAATGACATTTACATGGGTTCACAGGGTGTGTAAACTCTCCTAGGCACTTGGGTGTGTTCTCTCCTACACATGGCCTATAAATCCATGTGGTTTTACATGGTGTGTACATGGAGTTCATGGAATGTATTGTCTAGAGTTTCCTGTGCCCATGTACCTGGACATGTCCATTCCCATGTAAACCTGGTGTATGACTATGTAGTACTACACGACCATGTCCCCTTACATGGGGAATATTCTCATGCACTTGGATGCATGTCCATGTACCAGTACCTAACATGTAGTCATAATACATAGTGTGTTCTAAAAAAACTACATTCCATGTGATAGGGATTCCCATATTGCGAATCCTTGCGAACCTCCCAAAACCCCATTTTTACAAAAATAATCACAGATAGACCCGTAGGGGTACCTTAATATTCAAAAAAGAGATTTAAAAACTTTAAAAATACATTTATTGGGACCATAGCTTAAAACTAAAAGAAATAACCCACCTCATGGAGAAAACACCTCCTCTTCAGGTCCAAAACTGTATCCAAAATCCATTGCATCTCATTTGGATCTCGATCCTTAACAAGGAAAAAGTACTATGAAAAATCTTTCCCCCTTACTCCTAGTTCAACCATTGTGCATGGGATAAATCCTCTCCCTTCCTCCTACCATTAATAGGAATCCAAAATTTTACGAGGAATATTTTATTTTTTTAATTAATTAAATAATATAAATTATTTAATTATCTATCACTCATGCCAACATTTTCCTTCAACCAAATTCTCAATAATGACTAACTTAATATATTTCCTAGGGTAAAACCCATATTATGGAAACAACTATGGTATAATATTTCTCATATGATGTCCCGATTAATGGGATATAAAAATACACTAAAAATATTCATTCACACGATTTTAAATTTATAGATATTTTTAATATATTAATTATGGGGTCCTATGACACCTAAACATATCACTGAATCCAAGGAAAAATCCAGAGATATGTATTAAAATATTAAATAGAATTAACTAAATAGTCATAAGTCTTTTTATTCTCACCAAATGTAATATTTTTCATCCTAGAAAGCACAAGATAGATGAAACGGTGGGGGGTACTGAGTCTGCATCTAACTTTCGCATTCCCAAGTACTCTCATGCAAGATCATATACTGCAAAATAACTCAAACCAAAGGGATGGTCTATCCACACAAGGTCCTATACATTGATTTTCTATCCCAAATACACTCATTTATCTCTAGGGGAGGAGTCAAACAAGATAGAACTCAATGTTCCTCCATTACCAGCTGACATGTGAGGCATCGAGAGGAAAACATAGCAATTATCCACCTCATGCCTTCCTACCAAAACTACCAATGAAGGTCCTTTTACATATTTACTAAACTGAGATGTATATCCATGGGGGAATTATGGAACCTCCTTAACACCTCTACATGAAAAAATGTATAACCATATCCAATCCTTTGAAAAGGATAACATGCTCCCCTCCTTAAAAAAATCCATTTAGTGTATCTCTTCAGGATATAGGTTCATAAACCTCATAATTGATGTCTCCCAAATGAAAATACATCACATGATAAAAACATAGGGAAGTCACTAAATATTATTGAATATAAGATAAACCCCTCTCTGTCAATAGTGTCAACTGTTATGAAGCCAACTACTGAGACACGTCCTCCACTAAGCAAGGAAGGGACTTCCTACGAAGGAAATCTGCTATAATATTCACCTTCCATGAAGTATGGACTATCTCAAAGTCATTGTCTAGTAGAAACTATAACCAATACATCTATCTCAGTCACTACTAGAAAAAAGGCCTTTAACAGCAATGGAATTTATCATTACTCAAAAAAAGTGTTGATAAAGGTTCCCATTATCAGTGCTAAAAAAGCACTGATAAAAACTACCTTATATTAGTGTTGATAAATGACACCCTTTATCAGTGATCTTTAGCACTGATAAAGGGTTCGATTTATCATCACTTTATTTTTAACACCCAATAAGTAATACATTATTTTCCCTTTTAGCAATGATAAAAATCCAAATAAAATGAAATAGTTAAATTAATAAAAAAAGTGATTTTATTAAAAAAATACAAAAACAATTATTAATTAAATAATTATTGATAAAAATGAATAAATTGATTATATTATATACAAATTATAAATAATAAAAAATATAATATATTAATTATATAGATATGTAAAATAAAATTATATAAATAAAAATAAAAAATAAGTATATTGAGAAAAATATAATTTTTTTATTAAATAAATAATTAATGATTATGTTAATAAATGGTATATATTAAATATGTATATGTATATGAATGTATATGGTTATGATTTATATAATATAATATATTTGTGATTTACATTAAACAAGAATATATTTAGTGAATAATGGTTCATAATTAAAAATTAAAATGAATTTAAAATATTGAAAAATTGCATCGAGTAATGGACATAATTGAATGTAATTTGATTTTACAATTTAACATAGATCAAACATATTTTATTGATTTCACAAATACGTAATTAATGAATTTTTATATACAACACACAAACACAAATATATTTTAGGGATTTTATCAATTTCTATTATTTATTATATATATATATTTACTAATTTTTATTATTTTCAATATGGATTCATATTTATTTCAATATATATCCATTTTTAATGATTTATATTTCATTAATCAAACTTATCCAATTTTTCAATATTCTTAAAGTGTACTCATTTTTAATTATTCAGTTTTACTCATTTTTAACATGCATGCGCTTAAGATTAAATATTTATTAATACAGTTAAAAATATTTTCCTAAAAATATATTTATAGATAAATATATTGATAAATGTATATTTACTATTTTATTATAGTTATAATTATAAATAAATAAAGAATACATGATTGAAAATTATTTATATATTTATAAATAAATAATTTTATAAATTTAAATAATTATAAAATTATAATAAATTTATTTAAATAATTTATATATTTAATATAATTATTTATATATATATATTTATTAAACAAATATATATTATTATATAAATTTATATAATGATATAAATATTATTTTTTATAAAATTATTTGTATAATTAAAAATAAATAATTATAAACTCAAATAATTATAAAATCATTATTTTATAAAGAGTATTATTATAAGTATTGTAATTATATATAATAATTATACTTTTTTAAAAAAATTAATATTTTTAAAAAATGAATTATAAGTATTTACCAACACTTTTTTTGCAATGATAAAGATTCCTTTTATCAGTGCTTATTAACTTAGCACTGTTAAAAGGTATCTTCATCAGACATTTTTTGGAAATATTGATAAAGGTGTCCTGATCTATTATAAGAACCCTAACCATTGTGAACCAATTCGCAATGTCCAAATCTCTTTAGGGAATCCACCTACCATTGGCGATCCTCATTGTCGAATCCAATCTCGAATCTTGTCTAAAATCAAGGCTTAAAACATTCATAGGATTGAGTGATTCATGGGTCAAAGGAAACCATATATAGAATGAAATCCCTATTTTTAGATATCTCTACTCTCCCTTGGTTATCTAATAAACCTTCTCTTCCCAAATCCATGTATCCCAACAACTCCAGTTGCAGAATTTTATAATTAAACAACCCATAATTCTTTATTTTTTGATATATTCAAGTATCATCTTCCCTGATAGCACGTTTCTATTCTTGGTACAACATTAGTAATGTAGGAATTTAAATATATCAAACCCAATGTTGTGTTATGTTGTTATGAAGTATAATAGGCTCCCAATATGTATATTCCATGACATCTACCTCTATGCAGTTGTCATCTTTTGAAAAATTCATCCATAAAGTGGTGTGTGTTGTCATTGGTTTGGAATATTCTATTAAAAATCACTTGGGAACCACTTTTTCATATTTTTATTGAGAAGTTAATGTGCTATGATTTCCTCAATTTACCTATAAACCAAGAAAAATGTTTCACAAATCATAGAAATCTCGATATCATACCTTATATGCTCCAAAAAAATATTGCACTACGATTTTTCCAATCCTAAAATATCATGTCTTTAATATATATGAGTACCAACATCCTTTTAACCATATCCTCATTTATTTACATGTTGTGATAAAATCTACCTCACTAAAATCCAATCATTCTTAGGTATTGATCCATCCTTAAATACCAGGTCCTTAGTGATTTATTTATATTGTATAAATAATTATTTAACTAGCACACATTTATCTCATCTTAATCTATAATAAACCCATCCAGTTTCTCAATGTATACTCCCCACTTAAGAACTCCATTGAAGAATATAGATTTTACATCCATTTGAAATACTATTAACTACATTCCCACTGAAATAGAAAAGAAAACTCAAATTGTTTACAACTGGGAAATGAGAGTAAATGTATCATAAATATAAATTCCTTTGATCTTGGAGTTCCACTTTCACACTATCCATTCTTTATTTTGAGCCACTTTTCGATAGTTAATGAGTTTATTTATGAGCACGCACTTGGTTCTGATAATATTTATATCTTGCAAACATGAAAAAATTTCCCATGTAACATTATTATTATCTAGATCTAGATCCTAATGCATATATTTGATCCAATTATCATCATTGTTAGCCTCTCTAAATGATTTAGGTTCTACCTCCGAATAAATGGGTTTTATAGAGTCCTACTCCATTGAGTTTTCACCAAAACTATCTTATCACCAATGAAATTTTATTTATTGATTTATTCCTTGCTTTTATTTCTTGTAGTTTATAATCCCTATTTTTTTTTCTGAACATCAATATATTATTTTTAGTCTACCTCATCCATGTGTACTCCCCCTATGAGACACAATTCAACATTAATTTCCTCTAATGTTTTACTATTATCTTAATTATTAACAATATCCCCATTCTAATTAATAAAAAATATCTATCAATTCTATATTGTAATTATAAAAACATCTCAACTAACCCTTTTTAAGTCAGAATATAATTCTCTCATTAGGTAATATGATCAATTTTTCACTTCCACAATTCAATTTTCTCTTTCAAGTACAACTTCCATAAAATTTTACTGATAAAAAAAAAGTTTCTTCTAGTTTTCTATTCCATTGTAAAAATATATCCAAATTTGAAATGGTAACCCACTCATTAATACATCTTAATAATCATTTCGTTTCATCCATCACACATATAATAAACACTATATGTGTTTTAATTTAACTCATATAAAAATTGACCATTCTTTAACATTTCCATTTGACTCCACCCTTAGGAATATGTGATTACATCCATATAATTCTCACAATTGGGAGACATTACCACTTTTAGAGAACACAATGGAGTAAAACTATCATGATCATTAGTTTCATCTCTTGAATATTTATTTTTCCAATTTTTTTCTTTGGGGATCATCCCCCTCTATTTTAGGATTCTTGTATTTCTTTGAATAGTACTCATCATATGGATGACTACTTATTTTAGTGTTTCAAGAAACATAGTTTCATGTCCACTGGAGATGGAGAATGAGTTCCAAGTAACAAAATGCAATAATAACTATTTTGACGATTCTTTATTGAGGATAACAATTTTATATAACTTTAACCCTTGGAGGAATTTATATGATAACACCAACCATAGTGGAGCAATTATGTTCTTAAATTTAATTACCCATTTTCTTTAAAGGATACTAAAATTATTTGAAACAATCAAATGTTTAGTATCCCATATTATAATTATCTAAAACTTTATCTTTTGATATTGAATATCTTATGTGCATTTATTTATTTATTATAAAAAATAAATACAGTATGAACCCAATAGAATATATCATCCTTCTCTCACATGATTCTAAGATTCAATCCAAAGGTATCTTATTTTCCTCTCATCCTCCTCACTCATTGATTTAATTTTTGGTGAGATATATTTTCATTTTTTATCATTATTATTGATTTATCATCGACATATCCCTATGGTCAACAATTTTTTCACAGTAAAATAATTATCCATAAAATTAATGTATTGTTTCATATTTATGTTTAATTTATTTATTTTTAGTATTAATCATATAATAATTGTTTTCTTGTATATGTGGATTATTTTATTCGAGTTGGGGTGGTATGTATAAAGATACTCATGCTCATGAGTAATTTTATTTTGAGCCTAAAACTGAGATAATAACAATAAGAAAACATGATATTAATTCACACAACTACCAAGAAGATGTGAATTCATACTACTTATTTAATTAATTTTGTCATAATTTTGTTGAATTTTTTTAAGTTAATTTCCTTACCATTTTTATCTAATACTAATTTATTTTTTTCAAAGATAATTTGGGAAGTCATATTTTTATTTTAACCATCTAAAACAAGCCACAAAAGAGATAAAATATTTCTTTCTTCCAATGTTATCATTTTTTTATTTTAATGTTCTTTATTCATCAAAATGCCAACACTGCATATTAATTTTATGTTCATAGCTAAAACCAATTTTTCATTTTTTAATAAAATAAGATAAGAGGAATCTTATTTGACCATTATGTCAACAAATTATGACATAATGTGCACTTGAGATTCCTATTCTCTTTTAGATTTCAATAACAAGAAACGATTTTTGGTGAAGAATATAGAGTCAATATATATGAAGTGTTAGTGAATATATATGATATATATATGATATTATAAATCTAATATAATAATTATATACACACACATGTAAATAAATATGTGTTTTTTACTTTCTTTCTTTCAACACAACAATTAAATAGAAATATCATTCATGCGTACGTAAGACTTAGCATCTCCATGAATGGTGTATTTAGTTTCATACTTATATATTATATGGATTATTATAATACTAATATATGGAATATAAATCTTGTTTAATTTCTGGAAATAATTATATAAGTATAAGGACAAAATATATTACAAATTAAGGCACATGCGAAGAAGCAAAGCGGATATTACCCAAAGTGAAATCACAACATAGAATTGCTAAAAAATAGGAAATATAAAGACATAATCAAACCCAATATGGTATTATAAGTAATAATATGGTTCTTTTTATGGATTTATAACTAATTTATATTTATTATACAAGAGTTTTGAATGGTTACGATGAAAGTCAAGTCACAAGGTAAGGGTATTTCGTCCCACTTTTTATTTCCTTTAAATACATGATTTATCCGCCACCCATTCCTTTTGTGTGGTTTGTATACTAACCCTAGATGTAATAAATTATTCTTAGATTTAAATTTATGGGTATTTAAGTATCCCTTATATGACATTTATTTTATGGGGATTATGTTTAATAATTTCTCAAATCGGTAAAATAGTTTTCTCTCAGATTATCTTCCTTGAGAATCATATTTTATAATGAATATAAATTACTTTTAAGGTGTATATAATATCATTTGACATGATATTTCATGAATATACATATTTTCATGACATTCAAAGCTTCATGTAATTTTTTTTTATTTCATAGAGAGTATTATCCAATGTGACCAAGTGATAACATTTTATTGAAACAATCTCATCGATTTTCAAGATTGTCCATTTTTATTCCTCTTTTAACGAAATATTATAACCAATATCTCAGGAACATTAATTAATTTTATTATAATCCTATAATTCATGATATTTTAATGTATATGTAACATTTTTATACCTTTTGGTACATAATATAGTTAATAATGCGTTTTTAAGAATGCTCTAATTTATACTCTTCAGTCGGAAATCTATATTCCTTCAAAACCATGTTTTGTAAAAAGGATTCCAAGAATATTGTACCATTATACTATAATATTTAAAGTACATTTTTATCCTTTTTTCTATTACCAATCTATTCAAAATAATATTCTTGCCACTTTCTGAATAAAGCATTTTTCTATCCTTTTTACCATATAAAAGGAATTTTCTATTTACCTCATACGATATGTACAAATTTACCTGCCATCATCTCATTGAAGATTCCTTTTCATTTTTAAATGGTTATTTTTAAGAAAATATTTTTAAAAGTAATTTTTAAGGATATTTTTTTTCAAAATTTTTCCAATCCTTATTTATAAATTTTCAAAGTATTTTCAATGAAATTATTTTCAAAAGACATTCAAGCTTCTTTAAATGTTTTCATGTAGAAAGATTTTCAAAAAAATTTCAATATTATTTTATATGTTTTCATGCAAAATAGTTTCCAAAATTATTTCAACATTAATTTATTAGTTTTCAAAGTATTTTCAATGAAATTATTTACATAATGTTTCATGCCTTCTTCACAATGTTTCAAAGTGTTTTCAAAGAAAAAATGTTATTAAAATGTTTTGAATCTCATTATATATGCTTTCACGGAATTTTTTTTTCAAACCTAATTCAAAGTCTTATTTATAAGTTTTCTAGGTATTTTATAATAAAATTATTTTCAAATGGTTTTATGCATTAATAATACTTTTCAAATAAGAAAGGATATTTTCCTCATAAAAGGTTTTTGAATTATATTTCAAAATTATTTTCCATCTAATATGATATATGTTTATGTTTCTAATACATTTATAAGAAATGATATAAAGGTTCTATTAATATTCTTTCTCTTAATGGGTTATACTTAATGTCATAGTGTTTATGAAACCCATTTCTCTTTCACAGGTTGTATTTTTATGAAATCTGTTTCCCTTTCATGGGTTATGTGTTTATGAAAAATATTTCTCTTTCATGGTTTATTATTTTGAAAAAATAATTAAGAAACTCATATATTTTTATACAGGTTATGATATGATTAAATGTTTATGATACCCATTTCATTTAATGAGTTGTGGTATGATTTGTTATGATTTTTTGGCACACATATGAATGATTTCATTATGAGACAGGTGGGATCTATATCTCCATCCAATTCATTGGTTAACGATTTATGTGTCATGACATAAACATGTATGAAATGATGAATGAACATGTTTCAGTATTACATGGATGGAATGATAAAGGAACTTGGTTTAGTATTATAGGGCTGGAATGAGGTGTGAAATCAGTTCAGTAGTATACGGATAGAATGGGGCGTAAACCTGGTTGAGTAAAGGAAATTGTCCACTATTATGTTTTTGACCAGAATAAGGGTATGTGAACAGGATAATGAAAATATAAGATCATAACATGCATATCAAAGAACAAAAACTTTAAATATTTAAATATTAGTTGGTTATGAATAACCTAGTATGAACCTAGGGTGTCATAGAATAAGTAAGTTTTCATGATTTATACATCCTATATGTAATTCTTTTCATGATTATGTGGTTTACTGCTATGATAATTAATTCACACATTATGATTCTAGTTTTAGTCATTGGAGGGAACCATAAAGAGCTAGATCAACATTGATTGTGCTAGATGATTTATTGATGAGCAGTCAAGTGGGATGATCACTTGAGTATATGATGTAGTGATCATGCCTAATCAGTTCTCATAGAACATGATTAATAATGTGTACCTAATGTAACTATTAGACTCACCAAGGAAGACAAATAATAATTTTTCTAGAATTTCAGGTAATAGAGACCATTTAGGAAAGAAGATTTGGTTTCCTTTGTTTAATAAATGTGGAAATAATCACCTAGTTGAATGTCTTAGAAGAAACAATAAGATGTTTTGACTATGGAAAAGTAAACAAAGCAAGTGATTACAAAGAAAAGATGATGATTTTAGTTCATGAAATTGAAGAGAATATTAGCCTACCAAATGAATCATTAAAGTTTTAAGTGTGTAATAAATGGTCATTATGAAACTCAATGTCCCAAGAATAAAGCTCCTACAAAGGATCAGTAAGATGGTACAAGTAATTGTTACAATGATAATGATGAAGAGACTATAGTTGAAATGTGAAATGAAAGAGGTATTGTGTAACAGGATGAGGCATCCATACTAATGAAATAAGGATCAAGTGGAATAACAAATGTTTTTATATATTTTGATTCAATAAGCATCTTATATAAAAGGTGAAATTTTTAAGGATTTTTTGGTTTATGTTTTTCTCTATGGATTTATAGGAACACACGGAATGATTCCGATGGAATAGAAAAGAAATATAATGGTAAGGTGATATCAATTGAAAAAAAATTATTAAGGGAAAGATAAACCTTAATATGTTCCTTATGTTATGATAATGTTGTTTGGATAGAGATAAGTGGGATATGAATAAGTAAATTAGAAGGAACTGATTTCCCTTAAAATAATTATGGACTGGTTGATAGGTGGTTTATTCTATCATTGAAGAAGATTATAACATTTTTGGATTTATGGAATAAATCTGATATACATGAATAAGGAAGTTTTTCATGTTTTCAATAAATATTCATGGTAATTCAAGTTATTACCATGTTTCAATAGAATATATGATGAGGATATTCACATGTTTGGAATGTGACAACCAAGAGTTACTTTGTAATATATGGGTGAATATTCAAGAAATTTTTACGTTAAACTTTGTGGGGTGTATTTATGCAATGATTTTGTATTGAAAACCTTAGTTAAAAGGATATTTAATTATTAAACTCATTTCAAGGATGTCCATCTTATTTTTTTTTGAAAATTATATCAGTATGGTTTTGGAAGAGGACATCATGTGTGTCAGATGTCAACTAATGAAGTCTGGAAAGACCTTAGGTATTAAACCCATTAAAGAAAGTTAATAAGTGTTTCCTACCTACTACTGACCTACACAATGTCTTGGTTAATGTATAATTATATTTCATGAATAATAATTTATGATGAAACAATATGGTAAATTTTTATGTTTAGAGACTAATGTATTAACAATATTAATTTTGAAGAATAGTTATAGAAAAATAGTTATAATATTCATTCTTGTATGGGACATAAGATATGATAAAAGTGTATTTTAGAACTTTAGGCATCAAAGTTAATTTTAGACCCAGATTCATTTTAGGGTTTCATTCTCAGTTCCCACTTCCTTACTTATATTTCTTCCAGTTATGGGTTTTAAACTTTTTTTTACTTTAGGGTTTATATCCTATTTTTTATCTCTCTCCTTGCATGGAGGTTCATGTTCATCCTTTCTCCTTCTATGGATTCTAGGTACCTTTCTCCATTCTAGTTCAGTCAAGGGAAACATATACCAAGGGGAGTTTTTGGATATGTTTGAGGAGCAGTAAGAGTTCTCGAGAGGCAAGAAATGCTAATGATTTCTCTAATTATTATGTTCTTTCAGATTTTTCCTTTGATAATAGATCTTGTTTTCTATGGTGTCCATCAGTTTTGTTCGTTTAGTGGTGATCTGGTAATCTTTGGTGGATTTCTATGATTTTTGTTTATAGTATGTTGGCTGATGTCGATATTAGTAGTGACGATAAGGGTGAAGCGACTATGGTGAGATTATTTTCTGCAATGGATGCTATGGTGGGCTTATCTTGTGGTTTGTTAGGGTGATGTGATAATGGAAACAATGATGCGATGATGGTGAAAACTTGTGGATGCAACCTGAAATTCATCGATATAGGTTCCTTGAGCGGCTCATAGGATTGGATGTGATGTTTCTACCCACCGATTTTGGTTTTTTCTGATATATTTTGAATTTATTTTTGCCCACAGTATTTTGTGTGTAATGGTTTTTGAATTTCATATTGTCATTGTATTTTGTGTTTGTTTAATGATGTGAGGTTCCCAGTTACCCTAATAATTGTATTATGAAAATTAAAAAAAATTGATTTGAAATAAGTATATTTCCATATATTATTGGTCAGAAAAATAATTACTCAATGTTAGGACTATGATCAAAAGAAAAATGTGTTATCCTAATTCCATAATTTTATTGAACTGATGGCATTTTAAATAATAACAGATTTATAAATTTGAGGCCCTCAACATTTCATTGATCATTCACTTGTCTATGATTGAAGTCTTAAATCACTCCCTATAAATATTTACGCTTTTCCTCCATGTCTAATATTCACTCCCAACCAATGTTCTTCTATATAGAAACCTAGTAATATGTTACTTTGGGAAACCATTATGGTTTATACTTTCCATTTTTATGTGATGTTTTAGTATCCATTTTTATGATGTGGGTTTATATAAATGAAACTTTTATATATTAAACATTTTGTAACCCAAGATAATTTTGAGGGAGAAATTCATTTTTATAGGGGTAGAATGTAAAAACCTGAGATTTTGTGATTTTTTTTCAAATTAATTTAAAAATTGTGAAATTTTTCATTTCACATAACACAAGAAATAGTTTATTTTATATTAAATAAATATGTTGGTATTGCGTTATATGCGACACCAAGTTAATAGAGAACTACAAAAAACATGAATTTTAGCTTCATCTATATGGAACATAGAATTTATCCTACAAATTAGAATATGTTACACTCAACACTGACTTGGAATACACAACCTGAAACACTGAATTGGCATAAATTACATGCAATATTTTGTTTCTACAAAATGTATTTTTATTATTCTAATAATTTAAATGATATAATTATAATCTATCCATTAAACTTAGTAATATGAATAGTAAAAAATACATTTAAAATATTTTTTAAAATGGTTTTATATAAATAAAGCATATTGATGATGAAATATATAATTTTTGGTAAAGTCCTAGTATGTTTAAAAATTCTATTTTCTTTAATGAACAACTTTTAATGTACTTTTGTGAAAAATAATAAAATTTATTTTATACACATTTAGAAATTGAATTTCATAAAATAATAATCATTTTTTATTTATTACGTTGAAATTATCTTAGGGATTGTTTGGGATTTTTCTCAGAAACATCATTTTTGGATGAATTGTGAAAATACCCTATTTTAATTCAAAACTTATTATTCATATGATTTATTTATAAAGACAAATTATATTTTAAATTATTTTTAAAGGTTAATTAGATATTTTTTATCAATTAAACGAATTTATGTCATTGGAAAAAGATTTAAATTGTAATTGGATATAAAAATTTAGCAAACATTTTAATGTTTTTACTTTAAAAATCCGCATTATCAACCAGACTGCGGGATTAATTTTAAATCAATTTTTTTCAATTCTATGATTTGAATTTTAAAAAATAGATTCCATATTTTTAATCAGAATAATTTATAATTTATAATAATGTAATCTTTTTTAATGAAAAAAATTAATGAAAGTGACTAAAATTAATTACAATGGTTAAGTGAAAATTTAGGTTATTAAAGTACTTAACCTTACATTTAAGACCAAAAGTGACCAAGGCAAATTTCAAACACCCATTGTATGGACATTATTTGGCCATTATCCTTAAATTACCAAGTTTTTTTTTGGTTTATTATGACTTTTTTTTTGGTAAAAAATGTGGGTACACCTAATTTTTTTTTCAAAAATGCCAAGCATGTCCTTTCCCTTCCATATAAAAAGAGACCACCTATCCCTCTTCTTTACACATATCAAACCAATTAGGATCATCTAATATCTGATCAAATATCATCCCAAAAATCATTCTATCCTCCGAGAAGCATTACCTTGGGATTAATAAAATCCAAGTATGCCTTTTGGCACAAACCAAAAGGAGTTACACGATTTAGAGGGAACGTCTTCTCTCAAAGTACATTATTTAATTTTCTTTATCCACCCATAAACTATCTTTATTTCATGATTGTATAAAAAAATATTATATTATATATATTATTATTTTAATTCTAAGGTTTTTAACTATATCTACACACACCATAATCTAATGGGTAAAGAACACACTTTCTACATGTACAACGAACTACCGCCTCACAAAACTATGATTGTTCATTTTTATTTTAACACCTATCATGGTAGATATTATAATGGAAACTATTACTATATATGTTTTATATTATATTTATTATTTATTTAATATTATATAATTCTTTTAAAACACATTTCATTATACTTTCCATTTTGTGTTAATATAATAATTTTGTTTGAGGATGTGTGGACTACCACCCCCTTAAAGCGATGTGATTCGTTCATACACTTCCTGGAATATATTAAGAATGAGTTTAGTGAATATATATTATATATATATGATATAATTATAATACTTTAACAATTATATATATATACACATATATATAAATATACATATTTTACTTTCTTTCATTCAACATGACAATTAAACGGAAATAACGTTCATTTGTTTATACGACTTACCATCCCCATGAATGATGTATTATATTTCATAATTATATATATCATATGGGTTATTTTAATACACATATACTGAATATAAATCATTGTATCAATTCTATAAAGCATAAAATAAGTATAATGACCAATGATATAACAAATTAAGGCACATGTGATAAACAAAGATGATATTGCCTGAAGTGAAACCTTAACATAGAATCGGTAAAAAGCGGTTAATATAAATACATAATCAAAACCTATATGATATTATAAGTAAGAATATTGTTTTTTGGTAGATGTATAATAACTTTATATTTATTATATAGGAGGTTTGAATGAGTACGACGGGAGTCAAGACACAAGGAAAGCAGATTTCATCTCACTTTTTAGTTTCATGAGATACACGATTTATTCACCACCCATTCCTTTTGTGTGGTATATATACTTCCCAAGGATACAATAAATTATTATTATAGTTAAATTTATGTGTGTTTATATATTAATTATATTTCCTTTATTTCATGGGGATTAAGTTTAAAATGTTATCAAATCGGTAAAATAGTTTGGCACCAAATTTCCTTCTTTGAGACTCATGTTTTGTTATGCACCTAATTTTTTTTGAGGAATATATAATTCAACTTTACATGATATATCCGGAATATAAATATTCTCATGATATTATAAGATTAATTTAATTTTCTTTTTCTTACTTGGATATTATGATGCCAAGTTTCCAAGTGATAAGAGTTTATTGAAACAATCTCATCGCTATTCTATATTGTTTTTATTCATGATTCCTTTGATAAAATATTATAACCCATATCTAAAAAGTATTAATGAATTATATTATCCTCTATTAATTTATGATATATTCATGTATTGGTACCATTTTTTATACTCTTTGGTACATAAGATAGTTAATAAAGTGTTTTTAAGAAATCTTAACTATACCCTCTCTTCGATCAAAATATATGTTACTTAAAAACAATGTTTTCTAAAACGGATTTCCATGAATATTGAACCATTATACTATAATATTTAGAATAATGTTTTACACTTTTCCCTTTTATCAATCTCTTCAATGGAATATTCTTGTCGATTTTTGAATAAGGTATTTTTAAACCCTTTTACCGTGAAAAAGGAATATTCTTCTTACCTCATATATCATTTATGGATTTTCCCATCACCATCTCTTTGAATCATCCTTTTAATTTTTTAAATGATTATTTTTATGAAAATAAATTTAAAACTAATTTTTAAGGAAAATGTTTTCAAATTGTTTTCAGTCCTTATTTATAAATTTTTTCAGTATTTTTTAAAATAAATGGTTTTCAAAACATTATCAAGAATATTTTATATGTTTTCAAGTAAAAAGTTTTTCAAAAACATTTTCATGCTTCTTTAATATCTTTTCTAGTAAAATGGTTTCAAAAATATTTGCATGATTTATTTATAAGTGTTCAATGTATTTTTAATGAAACAATTTTCACATTGTTTTCATGTTTTCTTTAAAATTTTCAAAGTGGATTTAAAGGAAGAATGGTTTTAAGTTATTTTGATCCTTATTCGACATGTTTTCAAGTAAAATGTTTTTCAAAATTATTTCTGGTATTTTTTATAAGTATTCAAGGTATTTTCTAATAAAACTATTTTCCAATGGTTTTATGCATTAAGAAGTTTTTTTAAAGAAGAAGGGATATTTTCCTCAAAAAATGAATTTTGAAGATATTTCAAAATTATCTTCCATATATGATGACATATATTGATGTTACTCATGCCTTTAGAGGATGTAATCTAATGGTGCCATTAAAATTATTTCTCTGAATTAGTTATTCTTAATGTCACAGTCTTTATAAAACCCATTTTCCTTTTAGATGTTATATTTTTATGAAACATTTTTCACTTTCATGGGTTATATGTTTATGAAATCCATTTCTATTTCATGACTAATGATTTTAATGGAATGATTATGAAACCTATATCCTTTTCCATAGAATATGATATGATTACATGTTTATGATAACCATTTAATTTCATGGGTTATGATATGATTTTTTATGATTTTGTGGCACATGTATGTATGATTTCATTATGATATGGGTAGGAATTATGTCTCCCTATAATTAATTGGTTAAAGATTAATACCTCATGAGATAGATACGACTATAATGAAAAATGAAATAGGTTCAGTATTACACGATAGGAAAGAGAAATGTACTCTGTTACATATTATAGGCCTAGAATGAGGAGTGAACTTAGTTCATTAATACAGGGTTGGAACAGGGTGTGAACCCTATTTAGCCGAAGAATTTGTCCACTAAGATGGTATCGACAATAATGCCTTCACTACTCTGTAAATCATTATATATGCTTGTGTGTCTACAACAATCCTACATTTTATTCCTTTGTTATGATTTCTTGGATTCTATCCTTTATTTCATTATGATTCATTTCTTATGAATTTACAAGGTTTATTCCATTATTCATGTTTGTATTCATTGATATATAGGGTATGATATTCTATTTTCACGATCATGTCCTCAAACCCTTATGCTCATGATTATGCTTACGTACTGCCCTTGTTTAACCTTATTGAGAATTTGAGATCACCCCTTTTTATGTTTCCTTATCCCAGGTTATGAAGATATGCATTATGTTTGATATGTCTAAAAAGGGTTCTAGCTATGAAGAACCTAGTGGGAGATAATATAGCTCATTTTTGTACGAGTGTTTATGTCTCCATGTTTTCAAAGGTACTAGACTAGTATGGTTTTTGGTTTCTATTTGTATAATGATTTATGAATTCTACAAATATTATGTAATGTTAATGGATAAAATGGAAGAGTTTCTAAAGCCTTTATACTATGTTGTTTATATTTATTTTTTTTCTTCGGCGTGGACGTCCGACGTTCTAATGGGTCATGCTGAAATTTTAAACACCTATATTTGGATCATACAATTAGACTACCACAAAAACCTGATTATTTTAAAATGATGATGTTATTTCATACAACAATTTACCATTAATATCTGTAGTAGTGTCTCAATGGAATATTGTGGTCTTAATTAGTATTTTTGGTTCATAATAGTTTTTTAAAGATTACATTGAGGGAACGATAGAAGTATAACATTCCATATAAATAATATGTTCCATAACACTTTCTTAGTTAATAAAAAAATATTTATGATGATGAACTATGGTATTCTATGTTCTTTTCATGAGACTATGTTCTTCAATAGAAGTTTTAACATCATTCTTTATTTGGAACCCATAATCCTAGATCCAGGTACAACCTTGTGTGGGTGGACATAGAGTAGTTTGGAAATGCTCTATGGATAGCCATAACACAAGAATCATGTATTATGGGAAGTAATTTAAGGAATAAATGAGACAAAAATGTTAGATTTAATAAACCAACAAAACAAAACTTAAATAGAACCATATTTAATTGAAACAATGATTACAAAACTGAATAAATACTGACTAAAAAAAGTATTTTTTAAATGAAAAAATAAACCATAAATAGAATGAAACAATTTTGAGTAAACTAATCCAAAACTATTTGATATAAGCTATTCTGTAAAGAATAAAAAAATAGACTAAACCAAACTGAACCAAACTAAACTTGAACCTATCCAAACCAAACATACATGCATAAACCCATGATAACCAGACATGAACTGAGTAGAATCAAACATTACCAAAATGAATCAAATAGAATCATCCAAACCTGATCCAAATAAAAAAGCAAATTAAGTGAAATCAAGTTGAACTAAACCAAACTCAAATGAACATAATTGAATGAAAATATACTAAAATATAAAAATATAAAAATAAAACAATCAAATATTTTTGTCCTGAATGATTGAAAATTTCCAAGATTATATAAACAAAAAACAAGACAAACCAAATCTAATGAAAACGTCCCAAACAAAATTTTATCTAAAAAACAGAACCAAAATTTTCTGGTTTATGATAATTAAATCCAAACTAAAATGAATGGAAACAACCTAAAATGAACTATACATTTAAAATACATAACTGAAACAAAACACAACTAAACTGAATTCATCATAATAAATTGGAATTGGCATTAAATAAATAAAATAAAATTGAAGTGTAACAAAATAAAGCATTGTGAACTGGACTAAACACACATAAACAATATCTATCAAATTAAATTATATATGAAATAACTAAGAAAAATAAAGAATAGATAAATAAAACAAAAAAATAGATAGAACCACATCCACTTGAACTAATATAATCTTTATTATACATAACCAAACTAAGCTAAAACTCGAGCCAAACACATGATGTGGACTTAGGGGAACATCTATGTAATATATATTTGATCCCCCCTATGATATGATATAAGGACATTTAAATCCTAGAAAAATGTTTAAGTTAATGAATAAACATTTTAAGGTTTAATTTATTTCTGATTGGTTGTTAGTGTGTATAATATGATGATATGTTCCCAAGATGTTTATATTTTTTATTAAATAATTATTCAATTAATCTTACTATTTGTAAGTTATGATTTTTTAGATAGTTTATAAATTGTTTTTTGGTTAGACTATTTCATATATATAGGTTTAACATGTTTTTTAAACCTTGTTTATATGAAAATTAATTCTTATACAAGTTGGTATGTCAACTATGTCGATTCACTCATGATATCTACCTTGTAGTATAGTCTGTATGTGGTTTGTATTTTTTTACATGTTTTGGATTATAGGTTCAGGATGAAAGTAAGGATTCTACTTCCTATTTGGGATAGGTGTTTATACCAAGGGTTCAATAAACCATGGGTATATTATTTCTTGTGTGATAATCTATACTTGTGATTTTGTTAACTATGTTTATAGATATATAACCACATTTTAACAAAAACCATGGGTATTATGGAAATATCCAATAATATACCCACTGTTTATAATGAAAACATGGGTATAGATATACACCAACAACACCCAATGCCACAGTTTATGGAACCGTTGGTATAACCTATACCCACGGTTTTAGGGACTATATACACAGTTCCAAACTATGGGTATAAGTGATGTTTCTAGTAGTGTTGGCTTCCCAAAAGGAAGTCAACCATCCACTTGAAACACTAGTGGTGGATCTACACACTACCAAACAGGTGGTAGCAAAGCTCTATGATTTCATAGAGGAAACACCTCATGATTGGGTCCCTAAATAGGGGAATTATCTCTCAATCGATCATCCTCATGATCCTATATCGACTTCCTAGCTCGATGTCATCATTAAGGCATTCTAAGAATTACAATACCATACATTATTAGATAATAATGTTTGGGGAGTTGACTCAATAATGAAATGAATGCATAAATATCTAATCCTATATGATGCATATACCATTGGTTCCCTAAAACTAATGCCTTGACATGTTGAGTCGATAATAAGGTAGTTGGAGTGCTTATGTATAGACATGTTGGCTACTATACAAACAATAGATTCCCTAATATGAGATACAAAATAAAATAAAATCAACATTATTTTCCCATGTTTCCAAACCAATCCTCACAATAGGGTCAAACTCCAAACACCAAATCAACGAAAATCCTTATTTGGAACCACTCTTTCATAGATCAAACTAGTGGGGCATGCCTGGTCAATGGTAGGCTGAGTGATACACTACAAGGCCACCTACAATAGGCTAGGGGGTGGTGATAGGAACCATCTAGAAATATTGAAATAGGAGTCCTTAACCTAGTTACCCATAAGCATGAACACAACTAGATTTGTGGAATAATACATTTGTATAATAATCGATCAAAAATATTGTGTGAAACCCATGCATATGAAATCTTCTAGGAGATAAACAAGGTATAAAAAAATAATGTAAAAGATATAAAGGAGAAAATATATTACAAACTATAAAATGAAGTCTAAAATAGACAATGAATTGAAGTATGAAATACTACAGAGATCCCAACTCACATTATCCAAGGATGTCCACCACACATGGTCATCCATAAGATCCATTAAGCTCCCCCAAAACCAGGCCCAAAAATATCACTAAACATTCTCTTGTTGTTTACATAATATGAAACATATACAATAAAATCCAATGCATATGTGAGTATATACACACCGAATAAGAATCCTAAGAAAAAAAGGGAAAACAAAAATAGCAATAGTCAGAAAATATAAAAATAAAGAGGGAAAATAAGAACCCAAAAGATATACTCATACAAAAACCCAAATGAGATAGAAATAGGATCTTCATATCTATATCCAAATAAGGATGATGAGACTGTATGAAGCTCTTGAGCATCTATATTTTATTCCCAACACTATGAAAAATCTCAATATAATTATTATAGAGAGACCTATTCACTATTGTGATCTATAGCCAAGGGAGAACTTACTCCCATGGAGGACTCTATCCCCATTTAACCTCAAAGAAGAGGTAGTACCACTCAATAGATAGAGGAACCACACCCTATAACATATGGGGGATTACTGGATATGCCTATGAAAATAGTATTGATGTCCCATGCCCTAGCATGATAGGGGTGTACCGACACCATCATCTCTCTAGTTAACAACCAGATCACAATAATTGGCCATGCACCACTGAAGGATGTTTCATTCTTATAACACCTTATATCACGTATCTAATGCCAAAAACGTCTACCATCACATCCTATATAGAAAACCACTTAGTATAGTCCTCTTATGGGCCCAAATCCATGTCCTAGAGATGTAGATATACGAGGGGGAAGTATCATTGAAATTTACACAATGTGTACATGGGGTCACATTGTATGTGACATCTCATGGGAACCTAGACATGTCCTCACCTACACATAGCCAAAAAACATGAGGTTGAACACTGACTGTACATGGAGTACAAAACATGTCTTGTGTAGAATATACCATACCCATGTCCTTTGGATAGTTCCCATTTTCCTGGCAATTTTCATTCCCATGTACACTCGATGTTTTACTAGGTAACCCTACAAGGCCATGTCCCCTTACGTTGGGTTTCTTCACATATACTTGGCCACATTTCCATGCCCCACTACATGAATTATTGTTCATTTACACGATATATAGTCCAAAAAACACCTTTATCTGATAATGGTATGAACACACAATGTGTTCTCTAAAAACCACATTCCATGTGATCAGGATTTCTTAGAAGGAAATCCCTAAAAACCTCATGAAACCTCCATTTTCCCTAATTACGAACATATCAAACCCAAGGAGTCTTTAGTAGTCATAAAATGGATTTAAAACCTTTAAAAAACATATATATGGGGATAAAGGATTAAAACACAAAGAAACCTCCTATTATGTGGTGAAAATGATGAAGATTCAGGTATAAATATATGACCATAAGCTACGTCACCTCAATCCAATATCAATCAACATCAAATATGAAGTGAAGTGGTGCCCCTTTCCCCCTTTATCTTGGTTTGACCATAGTGTAATGGAAAAACATTGTCCCTTAATCTTAATGTGTGTTGGAAGAAAAAATGGTAGGGGAGTATTTTTATTCTTTTATTAAATTAAAGAAAATTAATTAATTAATTACTTATCACACCATCCAGTGGTTTCCTTCCACATAATTGCTAACACCAACCAACTTTATGTCATGCCTAAGGTAAAATCCATATTTTAAAAACAAACGTGGTCTCAAATATTTTCATCTGAGGTCTGAATTAGTGATAAATTTAATTATTCTAAAAATATTCATTCACATGATTTAAATTATATTTATATTTTTATTATATTAATTATGGAGGTCCTTGAAACCCAAACAGAACACTAACTCCAAGGAAAAATCTAGTGATATATATAAAAATGTTTAAATCACTAAAAAAATAAGGCTAGATTCATAATAATGTAATTATGGACCCACATATCACATAATTAAAATCACACACATGTTTTCCACAAGTTTATTAAATAATAATCATATCCTAACCATTGAAAATGAAATAGGTTTCATAAACATTTCATCATTTCATTATAGTATAACTCGTGAAAAAGAAATGAGTTTCCTAAATTTGTCATCATCATAATCATAAACCATCCAAAGAAATATTAAGTATGGTATAATTATATCACATAACTAGTAATTCACAATAGACATCAAATTTTGTTGTTGTTGATGAATAGAAGTATCATTAAATTATCATTAAAGATATTATGAAAAAAATACTCATTCTATTTTGAAACCACTTAATTAAAATATAAAATTTCCTCAATTATCAGTGAAAAAGGATTCTTTGAAAATATCTTAAAAAATGTAAAGAAACCATAAAAACATTGAACGGTTTTGATAGTAGGGAATTATATTCATGTCATATACATTATAATAAAGACAACTTTCATATTTTTGGTCAAAAGTCAAAAGTACCTCATTTGGAAAATAAAAAAAAAGATTTATTTAATTTTTTTTATAAAAATTAAATCACGGTTAAAAAAATAATTTTAAAAATAATAATTAAATATTAAAAAATTTCTTGAATATATTTTTAGAAAACATGGATATGCAAGAAAAGGGATTTTAGATCGATGAGTGAAATAAAGTTGGTTTTTCTTAAAATCATTCTTTTTTGACTTGAGTTATTGAAGAAAGTAAAATGAATGAAAAAATTTATTATCAATAAATAACCAGAGAATAATAAAAATAATGTGATTATTGAGATATATGTCATAAAATTTCATCATTAAAAATATGATCATAAATAATCTAGATCAATAATGATATTGTAACATAAAACTCATACGACAAGTTCAAATTGCATCAAAAGTGCTCAAAACTCATGTATAATGTATTAAAATTTATTATAAATATTTAATAGAATAATGTAAATAATTAAAATTTCAATTATTATCTACTTTTAACATTTAAACGCATATTTATTAATAATTTCTTAATAAAATTTCTATTTTTGGGTGTTAATAATATTGTTTTTTTGTAAGAAATTTGGATTCGAAGTTCCTATCCTTGAACTTTGATTATAGTAACATCATAAAAATAATGATATTAATGATATATATAGCATATATATTAATTATATATATAAATTCATCCATAAAGGTTCTATATTGAGAAAAATTGATTTCACCATTCTTAGAGACTGTAGGCCGTACGTACTCTTGAATGCTGTTTTCAATTTTTGAGGGATGAAGAAAAAGAAAGGTAAATAAAAATTAAATATTATAAAATTATTAATATATAATATATATAAAATATATTCCCTAAAAATATCCTTATTATCATCCATTTAATGCATATACAAAAAATTAATCACATCGGTTCGTGGAGGTGGTAGTCCATGCTTGCACGCATGCGACATTATCATTTTACAATGAATTGGAAGGCCGGAAGTTTGATGTGATATTATATTTCCAAAAGATTAATTATTTTATAAATATAATATTTACAAATTGAACCCATTATAATAATTATTCAAGGAATATAGAAATGGAAAATGAACTGTATTGATATGTGGAGGTGATATTCTATACGTACACACGAGCGATACTTTCACATCCCAATTGATGGAATAGATGGTGGATATTGGTGGTTACATAATAATAATAAAATTTAAGTATATTTGTGATACTAATGTTATTATTGTGTTATTATTAATTAAATTTATATGAATTATAATAAATATAAAATTTAAAGAGGTTGGGTAAGATTACTACCTCTCATTCAGAAGGAATACTTCAAATCCATGTTTAAGGATCCTTCAAGTGCTATTTTTGGATGAAAAAACTAAAAAATCATGTATTGGAAATTTTAGAAGATAATTGGTTATGTATTTTCCATCTATAAGGCTTAAAGTGGTGATAATAAGATAAATTATGAGTGTCTTTTTATAAGTGGGATAATAGACACACTTGGAATTTCTTAAAAGAATAAAAAATAATAAATGCATTCTAAACAAAATGTTTCAAAATGGATAGGTATTATAATGTGGGATAGGATGAGGTCAAAATATTTCCATAAATAGGATTTATACAAGTTTAATAGAATATTTTACCATTATGTCTTGGCCTAAACCCTGGTAAAACCATTTTAACCATAACCATAAGTTTTTTTTTCTATTTATACTATTCATTATGACAAAAACTTAAGTTCAAATTATTAAATAATATTAAATAATATAATTAAAAATATGGGATACATTTTATCAAATTCATTTCATAAAAGTGGTATAATATAATTTAAAATTAATCTCAAAATGTGATGTAATGTGGGTTTTTAAAGAAAAGTTTTCTTAATTATACCAAGTATTTATTTAAAATTTCAACCTGAAAATAATTAAAAATATATAAATTGTATTATCCATAATATATTTGAACAAATTATAATTTCAAAACTATTTTAAAATAAAATTTAACTTGTTAAATTCTTTAAAGGAAAAGGATGTTTAAAAAAAAGTAATTTTCAATATTCGTTAAAAAATCAATATTTTAAGAAAATTATCAAAAAAAATAAATTTAATGTAATTTTGACATGATAATTTTAAAAATAAATTTAATTTTTTCAAAAAATGTTTTTGAAAGTGGAATATATTAGATTTTTATTTATTGTCAAAAATAAATGAAAATCATTTTTGAGGAAAAATACATTTTAACGCATATAAATACTTTCTAAACATTTTGTAATTATTTATCAATAAATTTTATTTTTCTAAATCCTTTATAAATAATCATTAAATTTTGGTTATTTCTATGAATTCCACCAATTTAATGGTTTGGTCTAAATAATACACTCTATTATGGTTCATTTAGACTCAAGTATGTGTGTATCACAAGATAATGAAAAAAAATAAATTTATTTTAAATGAATATATCAATAATATTAGGATTTTTCACTGAAAAATTGATATTATAATATTAGAGTTTTCCAAACATATTTAAGCTCATAGTTTTTGAATATTCTTGAAAATGACATTAAATTGAATTTAATTTTTAAAATTTATTATTAAATAATTAATAAATCTTAAAAAATACTATGTTAACTCAAATTTATTTGAAAATTATATTCTTTTTTTGTAATGGTTTTTACTACACCATTTTGAAAATTTTAAACTGCTTTCATGACCCTTAAAGATTTTTTTTACAGTGGTTAGTGTTAATCAGGGTTAACGAGGGGGTTAAAAAAAATATAATTTTTAAAATAAAACATAAAGTTTTATAAAAATTATTGGATGAATTAATTTTAAACTTATCCACCTTTTATTAGAATTGATGTAACTTTGGATCCATTTTACATGAGTTAGACACATATTATATATTAACATTTCTTGTATTTTCATGATTTCAACCTACCTCACTTATAAAAGGGCCCATCCTATCATCTCTTCCTCCAAAATATTTATCCATTTATGTAAATAAATATATTATAAAATCAATTCTCATCATTCCTTTCCATATAATAGAGGTTTTTGTTTCACCATAACACTAACCTAAAAGGATTATGGTGTAATCGAAAGGAATATTTTCAAGTGTAATCCTTAAATGGGTGTTCTCATGTTTATTTATTCTTCCACCTCCAAAAAATTATATATTAACATGTTAATATAATAAAATAAGTATATTAAATATTTTTAAATGTTTTTATCTTTATGTCACAATGATGTTTCATCTGCTTTTCTATCCAATGGAAAATGAACAATTTGATTGTGCGTACGTGTGGACAAACCCCTCGCTGAAGTAATGTTTTTCATTTTTCATCACTCGCTCATATGGTTGGTTAATAAAATGGATAAAATGAATATATATTATATTTATGAAATAACTATGACTCTATTATTATAGGATATTACATTCTTTCTTATTTTTCATCCATTGAAAAAAATAGTAATATCACTTGTGCATATATATGGACAACCACCACCATGAACTGATGTTATTTTTTTCATTACTTCCAAAAATGAGTGGAAATAAGTATGGAATTAAATAATATTTATGACCTTTATAAATTAGTTAGGATACTATAAAATCAAAATATTATCTATTTTTATTTTTTTAAAACAATTGAAAAATGAAAAATCTGTACATGATTACATATGGACTACCATCACCATGAACCAATGTGTTACAATTTCTATGACCACTATAATGATTTTTTTAAAATTTCATTAGATTTATAAAAATTAAAATCACTTTCTGATTAATATTCTAGAGATGATTCAAAAATAACCATTTGTTGTCATGGTCAACCTAATGAAATTGTTTTTGGAATTAAGAACCAAACACCCTCGAAAGAACTGACATTAATTTAACTAATTTAGTAACCAAATAAAACATAGTAATAAATAGGATAATGATAATGGAATGTAAATAAAAAAGGTTGTTAAGAAATTAATAAACTATTATTTTTATTGTTCAGGAGTTATTGAATGTAAGAAACTAGACATAACTTAACATAAGTGACTCTTATTTAAAACTTTTTTGTTGTATTCCATACCAAAAATTTAATGTCATGTTGAGTTTTTTTATTGTTTCAGGATTGTTCATTTTTATACATGAAATAATATTACAGGAAATTTTTAACCACTTTATATTTTCTTTAAAATTTATGGAAAGATGAATATTTTTAACATTTTCTATACGGGTCAATTTGACATTTTTTATCAAAGTTAAAAATGATTTATTAATGTATAAATATTTATAAAAATATAGGTAAACCACCACGATCTTAATATATGTTTACATTTAAATAATTCAAAGAGTTTTTTAAATTTCTCTATACAAAACATCGAACTTAAATAAAACCATAATAAATTTAGAAAACATATAAATATTTATATAGGATGATTAAAACCTAACCTTTGAACTAGAAGGAATGAATATGAGTAACCAGTTTATGAAATGTATATATAAATAAAATAAATACTACTTTAATTATGAATAAAATTCAATTTTATTTCCTTAAATTACCAATAAAATGATTTATTATTTAGAAAAAATTTTCATTTTTAATTTTTGTTTTTTTGCGACATTCATTTCTATTTAAATAAATATATAATTAATAACGATAAATAAAGTTTTATTTTAAAAATTGGTTCACAATAATTTTGTTGGTAAATGATTTTAAATAATAATAGTAGTTGTTAATATTTGAAAATATTAATTTAAAAAAAATGAGTCTTCGTTATATTTTATGATTTTATTAAAAAATTGAATTTATCAATATTAGAAGTTTAAGTTGGTGAGATCGGATTTTTTTTGAGTTATAAAAAAAATATCATCTTATGATTGTAATTCCCCTACCCTAGTTACCCGGAGTCGGTGCAATCTTACATAACATTGGTATGATCACAAGGGATCAAGTCCTGAAAGACCGATCAGTTTAGTAGCCTTGGAATTACTAGATAGAAACATAAGTTTTACATTATATCATGAGATAAAAAAACAACAAAATTTGGTCTGCTTTGAACATACTTATATCCCTTAGCCTATCCCTGTAGGTAAATTATAAAATACTTATTCACATTTGGGAAAAAATAAAACATAGAAAGGGGTCATCTCAGATGCTCTGTAAGGATTACAATATAGCAGAAACTTTCATAAATAAGAATAAACATTTAAGCCAATGTATAAGACTAAAACATAAGCCTTTTAATCTTAAACTTCAGCATAATATGGAAAATATAAATCAAATAATTCCATTTACTTATTCACATGGATATTCTAATAGTCAAATAATCACATGCAATATCAATAGCCAATTTTATAACGATGGAATGCATAATGCTGGACATCATAACCACATAGTCAAGGCCTCATGCCAAGACTACAAATAAGATTTTCTCAAGGCCTTGTTCCAAGGCACTAGCTTGTCTAATGTGACCTACCAGTGCATCGAGGATATATAGAGGGATCCACCCATCACTTACTATGTTCAATTCATTCCTCATATGAAAATGTTGAAATATAACATAAAAATTTGTATTAAAACTACCATACAAAATTTTAATACTTTAACCATAAGAAATGAGTTGTATAAAAATAACACATACATAATAAAACATATCCCAAAACCATCAATACAATATTGAAGATTATATCAGAATAAAGAAACTTCAACAAGTGTAAAATCCATCAAAGTATGTTGACATAGATGAAATAAAATCTATTTGAGAGAAATATCTATTTATATTTTGAAATCATTCAAAAGTCACATAATTATAAAAGAAATCATTTATTTTGAAAATATTCTTATAATCTTATAGGGTAAGATTCAAAGATATTATAACTGCGGAAAATATGTGCACTCGCCGTATATGTTAAAAAATATTCTTTTCTTAATTTTGTCGAAAAGGTCATAAAGGACCTTATTTGGAAAAAAACAGAAATATTCCTTTGTAATTTTTTTATAAAAAGTCAAAAAAGATTATAAAATAATTTATCTCATATTCTAGGAAATAGTAAAAATATTTTGAAATGAAATTTTTATGAAACACGAATGTGAATGATAAAGTGGTCCCACTAGATACTCACATATAAACAACTCAGATAATGAAGAGATTATAGAATTAACCCTTACCTTGTACATTTACATGATAGAGGTTATGTTAAACTCTTTTATAACAATTAAATAATTGTTATTAAATTATAAAATAACCACATACATAAATATGATATCATATGTGATCTTCTAATCTTTCTTTGTTAATAAAATATTTGTAGTATCATTGTTTCAGGTGTTAACTGATTCATTTTCCTTTATATTCTTGGTTATGTAATCCATGTTTTTTTATGGATAGGATTTATTTGATTCATAAAAAGAATTATATAAAGTTCTTTAAACATTACTTTCATCATAAAATGAAAATTATTCTTGAATGATTATGATGGGGAATGAATTTCATCGCGTTCGTGGAGACAGTAATCCGTACGTACGCATGAGTGAAAATATCATTATATTGATGGTGAAATCATATGTAATTGGATATTATATCATATATAAAAAATCCTTAACATCTTATATTTGTTATTTACATCAATTATACTCATTATTATACCCATCCAAATAATTAAGTGTTTGAATAACAAACTACACCACGACGTGGAGACGGTAAGCCGTAAATACGAACATATAGTGACTTGTCATTCATAGGATGGATATAAAAATGAATATGGTTGTAGAATATTTATAATAACATAACCATAAGAATAAGGTACTGGATTTATTATTTTGGTATGGTAAGAACAAATAAAGAGGAAGTGGAAGAAGAAAGGAACTTGAAAGAGGTGGTGAAATAATCACCTCTTCTTCGGGTGCTTCCTTTTTAGATGATCAAAAGGGGTCTTTAGGTTGGATTTATAATCAAAGTAATGTATCTAGGTATATTTTAGGTTAGTTGGGAGGATATTTGATCCGGGTTTGGCTGAGTCAAATGGATTTGGGGGTGTGATATTTATATAAGGGGAAGTACCCTTTTATAAGAGAGGTGAGGGTCACTTTAGGAAAAGCTTGAAATATTATTTTATTATACAATCACATTCCGTTTATGATGGCTCCAAAATAATATTTTTAGAGGATAAGGTGGGGATGGGTCGACAAAATCTCAACCAATAGTCTTTAGACATGTTTAGGTCACCATATTGACCTTATCTTTTAGATTTAACTCTTAGTTAAATAGTTTACCTTTTACCAAGTGTTCTTGTATTATTAAAATAAATGGTTAATAAACTTACTATAAAGATCCAAGAGAACCCAAAGTGGTTAATTATTGATATATATAACCTTATATAAGGCCTTTTTTAATCCTTATATTTTTAGGAATATTATATCAATTAAAAATATTCTATTTGTTTTAAAAACTCATTTATTCCAATTTGACCCTATTTAGTATTTGACATTTGTTAAAATCTTAACAACAAGATTACATAGAAAAAAATTTATTTAATAAACCCTAAAATGTCACATTAACCTAAAAATTATGTTAATTTATCAGAAGTCTCAATTCACATTTATATGGATATTTATAATATCAATCATTTTAATCTTTCATTAATAAGGTAACTACTGCATCATCATCGTGTCATAAATAAATTTAATTTTTTATTATCTAAAAATTATAAATAAAATACCATTATGTAATAAATATTTTTATATTTCTAATTAATATTTATAGTCTAATTTATCATATGTGTAACCCTATATTAAAAATGTTTTAGTTATGAAAATGTAAATTTAACACTTTTAACTCTTCTTTAAATAAAATAATAATAAATGTCCTAATCTAATCGAAGTGGACCAAAAGGATCATATTTTATTCCTAGGGTTGATTTTGGTCGAGAAACACTTATCCAACAGAATTAGGACATGTGTTAGGGTAATTATAATATCCATTTTTACCTTCAATTACCCTATTTACTTTTTACTGTGGTAAATAAATGTCAAAAGGTACTATTCACCAAAAAATATTTTTATCTTATTGAACCACATTTTACTTATTGATTTCAATCGAGTCTCTTTAATTTTTGAAATTCAATTCACTAAAGTTGTAAAATAACTTATTATGCAAATTTTCAAATGCGCCTAAAAGGTGGGTAAAAGACAGTAAAAAGTTTACTAAAATTTTATATATCTAATATTATTATAAAACAATTATAATAAATTAAATTGAAAATATAAAGGTATTATGTATCTATTTTTACATAATATAAATTTAAATAAAATAACTTATTATTTAAAAAAAAATTTGGTTTTAAACAATAATGCAGTGTTTTTCACTATTCATAAAAATAGAAAGTTTACAAAAAAATACCAAAAATTCACCATAAGATAATTTTGATATTCTGAATCCAAAAAATGAAGTCCATTTTGAAAAATAAAATTTATAAAATTTCAAAAATTATGTATTACAATTCATAATGGCTAGTTTGATTGGTCGTAGTGTGTTAAAAAACTATGTTGCGTACAACGTAAGCTTTCGAATTATTCAAAGGGAAACACACTGTTGAAGATTAGGGTGTTACATTACCCCCTCATTCAAATTAATTTCATCCGAAAAATTTATAGAATATTTCTGTAGAAAAAGATTTGGGTGGTTCTTCATTATAAGTTCTTTGGGTTCCCGCGTTTCCTCTTCAGTCTTATGATTTTTTCGTAGAACTTTCACCAAATGAGTCATCTGATTTCTCAACACTTGTTCTCTAGTATCAAGAATTCGGATAGGCTCCTCAAAATAATAATGGTCGGGTTCTAGTTATATTTCTTCATAGGAGTGTACACGCATTGGGTCATACATGTATTTTCTTAACAGTAATATGTAGAACCCATCATGATCTTTGGAGAGACTTGGAGGCATTTCAAAACGATAAGCTACAACTCCAATTCATTCTAGAATTTTGAAAGGTTTGATGTACCTGAGAATCAATTTACCCTTCTTACCAAAACGTATAAATCCCTTATATGGAGATACCTTCAGGAAAACCTGATCTCCTACTTGAAATTCCAAATCCTTCATTTGGTTATCGACATAGTTCTTTTTCCTACTTTGAGATGCTTTGATGGGGGTTTGGATAACCTTCTCCTTTTCCATTGTTTTGTCAAAAATTTATGGGCCAACAAGTTTTCATTCCCCAACATCATCCCAACAAGTTGGTGCATAACATCTCTTTCCATATAGCGCTTCATATGGTGCCATATGAATACTTAAATGGAAGCTATTATTAGAGGAAAACTCTACCGGAGGTAAATATTGATCCCAAATACCTTTAAAATCAAGTGAGGAAGATCTCAACATGTCTTCCATGGTTTGAATAGTCTATTATGATTGTCCATCAGTTTGATGGTAGTAGGCAGTGCTCAAATAAAGTTCAGTATCTAGGGCCTTTGGAATACTTTTCCAGAATCTTGATGTAAAACAAGGATCACGATCAGAAACAATCAATATTGGTACTCAATGAAGTCTTACAAATTCATTAACATATAGTCATGCTAATCGTTCAAGTGGAAAATCTTCTCTTATAGCAGGAAAATGTGCTGAATTGGTAAGATGTTCAACAATGACCCATATTGAATCATTCCTTCTTAGATTCTTTGGTATCCCCATGAAAAAAATCATCGTAATATCATCCCATTTCCACTTAGGTACGGGAAGAGGTTCCATGACTGCTCTAGGATGTTTTCTTCTCGCTTTCACTTGATGAAAAACCATATATCTTGACACATAATCATAAATCTTTCTCTTCATGTTGTCCCACCAAAAATGTTCCTTCAAATCTCTATACATCTTAGTGATACCATGGAGTATAGAGAAATTGGAACTATGAGCATTATCCAACAATTTTGTTTGTAGATCAGGTATGTTAGGAACACAATGTCTCTTCCAAAATTTCAAAATCCCATCTTCATATACGAAGTAGATCAGTCTCCCATCATTCATATATTTAATCTTCTTTTTAAACTCCTCATCATTAGTCTGAGAACTCGTTATCGTTGCTAGTAAAGATAGTTTGGCAACCATTTGAAAACATATTGATGTTTCACCTTCCATAGTTATTCCCATATCTATCTTTACTAGATCCATGAAAATAGGATCCCTTTCAACTCTCATATTGTTCAAAACTCCATGATCCTTTCTTCTCAAAGCATCTGCCACATTATTTTCTATCCCTGGGTGGTAGTGTATTATGAAATCATAATCCTTGAGTAGTTCGAGCCATCTCCTTTTCCTCATGTTGAGTTCTTTTTGTGAGAAAATATACTTCAAACAGTTGGGATCAGTATATATCTCAAATTTTCACCATAGAGATAGTGTATCCATATCTTCAAATCAATGATTATAGCTTATAACTCAAGATCATGAGTGGGATAGTTTTGTTTATAAATTTTTAGCTTCTGTGACTCATAGGTAATAACTCTATCCTTCTACATAAGGACACAACCAAGTCATTTCCTTTAAGTGTCATAATATATAACAAACCCATCATTCCTTGTTGTAAGAGTCAATATAGGAGCATTGACTAATCTTCTATTCAGTTCTAAAAAACATTCTTCACACTCTTTTGTCTAAAAAATTTGACCCATTTACGTGCGAGATTGGTTAATGGGTTATCCAATACAGGAATAATTATAGACGAAGTGCCAATAATAATCTGCTAAACCAATAAAATTGCATACCTCAATTATACTTGTCGGTGCTGGAAATTCTTGGATTACCTTGGTATTTGAAGGATCAACATATATTCTATCCTTAGAGACAATATGTCTAATAAAACAAATCTCCTAAAGCCAGAATTCACACTTTCTAAACATTCCATATAATTTTTTTCTTTTGAGGGTTTTTATAGTAGTGACCAATTGATTTTCTTGATCTTTGTGGCTTTTTGAGTAAACCAAGATATCATAGATAAATACCACTAAAAATTTATCAAGATATTTCTTGAAAACTTAATTCATTAGATCCATGAAAACAGAGGGTGTAATAGTAAGTCCAAAAGGCATTAATCTAAACTTGTAATGCTCATACCTGGTTCAAAATGTTGTTTTTAGAATGTATTCTTTCTTCACACACAACTGATGATATCTAGATCGAAGGTTAATCGTTGAAAAATATTGACCTCCATGAAGTTGGTCGAATAAATCATCAATGAAAGGCAGGAAATACTTGTTATTTATTTTTATAGAGTTTATCTCTTGGTAGTCAATGCACAACCTCATAGATCTATCTTTTTTATTAACAAAAAGAATAGGGGATCCCAATAGAGGAAAACTAGGTCGAATAAATCTTTTATTACCCAATTCCTCTAGTTGTTTCTTTAGTTCCACTAATTATATAGTGTCCATTCTATAATGGGTCATCGATATTGGCCTTGCACTAGGAATTAAATCCATTGAAAACACAATTTATCATTCTAAAGGATGTCTAGATTAATCCTCTGGAAACACATCAACATATTCTTGCACAATTGGTACATCCTCTATTTAAAAATTCTTTTCCTCACCCATATTTATTTCATTCTCTTCCCCACCAATAATTGAATTTAGTTGAGCTATTGGGTTAGATCAAGATAAGAATCAGGTGGTGACATTTCTGCTCTAAAGATAAGGTACTCTTTATCATCACCGAAAATTATAACATCCTTCTTCTTATAATAAATTTTCACATCATCGTCATAAATAAAATCCATACTGAGGATTATATCAAATTAAATCAGGGTTAGGATGATGAGATCAGCATATGAGTACCATTTATATAACCGAATGGGAACTGATTCACAAAAAATTATTGCAATGATACTTCTATTAGGAGTTTTGACCGACAACTCCTTTGTTAAATCAACTTGAAAATATCCAATTTTCTTTGGAAACAAGGAAGATATGAAAAAAATGCGATGATCCAAAATAAAATAAATCATTTGCAAAACTTGATAAAACCATTAAATTACCAGCCACCACATCTTTCGGAGCTTCAACCTTAGTAGTAGTGATCACATAAGCTTTTCCTTTCTCCCTTGGCCATTTCTGAGGTAAGTTTGCTTGGTGATTAGGAAATTTGTTTGCATAATGCCCCATTTATCTACTATTTTAGCATTAAACAATGACAACCTCTTTCATTCCCTTACAATCACGAGCTTGGTGGTCTTTTTCACCACACTTGTAATAGTCTACCATTCCCTTCATGCAAGTACTGGGGTATTTTTTCCCACATTTACCGCAAGATAGATATTCAACTTTTTCCTTCTTCCCCTTATTTCCATTTTCATAATGTTCATCAGATCTCTTCTTCTATTACTTTTATTTAAATTCGTATGAAATAGAGAATTCCTTTTCTGTCTTGATAACAGATGAGTCATTATCATTGTATGATGAGATGGATTGTGACATGAATTATCGATGAAGAAATGGTATTAACCCATAAAATAATCGATCAATAATACTCCTTGGGTTACATATATAATCTTCTGTATGCCTAGCTAACCTTGTAAAGTTATCCTCATACTTTGCAACATTCTCATACTCCTTTTTCCTTAAACTCAGAAATTGTCTTTCCATATCCGCTCGATGGTCACAAGAAAAGTATCTTTCTATTAAAAAATCTTTAAACTACCACTATTCCATATTTGATACTTCTTAATCTTCCTTTGTGTTTGGAATTAAATATGACCATTGATCTACATCTCCCATTAGGCGATAAACTACCATGACATATTTTTCCCTTTTGTTACTCCCCAAATCATGGAATATTTTCTCTAAGGAACTTATCCATTGATCAGATACAAATGGATTTTTAGTCCCATTCAATGTTGGCGGTTGTTTCCTTATAAAGTGTTCTAACATTGATCCTCTGCATTTTGGATTAGGGTGCTCTATATAAGTAAGGTTATTATTCATAACCCGAGTGTGTTTTCATAGTATGGTGTTAAGCTGATCAACAACAGTTGCATCACCAACTCCACTATAATTATCTTGAGTAGGAGGGTAATCCATACATGTATTGTGCACACTGATATGGTTTCCATTCCTTTCACTAGGTTCCATTTATAAACAATGGCGTACATTATATTAGTTTATGAATTCCAATACATAATTCCAATCTTGTAAAACGCTTAACAAAAAATGAATAGTTTATGGATATAATCCATAATCATAAAAAAATTTCCTTTAGGAGGTATATTCTCATAAATATTTCATAATGGTTTGTTAATAAAATGCAAATTATCCAAAGCATATCCCCAAAAGTGTCGTAACCAAGAGTGAAACAAGGCCCGTTGTTGTGTAACAGGATACCCCTAATAATGCTCGAAACTCCTTGTCAGAGTTTTCAATACTAGGTATATCGTTTCCAGAGCATCCTCTACCTGCTCGTATCCAAACGGGGATGTGTTTGTTGGAAAACTCACAAAATATATACATCACCAAAAATCTAGGAAGTTCTTCTATACTAATCCTCAAAGTATATCTTAGGGCAATGTTCTCTATTCAGATCTTTCCTAAATCTAGCTTCCAAAGTTTGTACTAAACGTCATCTGATACCAACTATAATGCCCCGAACCTAGTTACCAAGAGTCAGTGCATTATTACATAACATTGGTATGATCACAAGTGATCGAGTCCTAAAAGAGTGATCAGTTTAGTAGCCTTGGAATTACTTGATAAAAACACAATTTTTACATTACATCACGAGATAAAAACAACAACAACATTTTGTCCCTTTTGAAAAAACTTATATCCCTTAGCCTATCCCTATAGGTCAACCATAAAATAATTCTTCACATCTTGGGAAAAATAATACATAGAAAGGGGTGGGCTCAGATGCTCAGTAAGGATAACAATATAGAGGAAACTTTCATAAATAAGTATACACATTTAATGAAATGTATAATACTAAAACATAAGCATTTTAAATTTATGCTTCATCATAATATGGAAAATATAAATCAAATAATTCCTTTTACTTATTAACATGGATATTATACTAGTCTAATAATCACATGAAATATCAATAGCCAATTTCATAATGATGTAATGCATAATTCCAGACATCATAACCACATAGTCAAGGCCTCATTCCAAGACTACAAAAAATATTTTTTCAATGACTTGTTCCCAGACACTAGTTTGTCTCATGAGGCCTAGAGATGCATCAAAGAGCTATTTCGGGCTCCACCCATCACTTACTATGTCTAATGGATTCTACATATGAAAAAGTTGAAATATAACATAAACATTCATTTTAAAACTAGCATACGAAATGTTAATACTTTAACCATAAATCATGAATGGTGTAAAAATAAAACATCCACAGTCAAACATATCCAAAAACCATCAATAAAATATGGAAGATTATATCATAATAAATAAACTTCAACAAGTGTAAAATCCACCAAAGGATGTTGACATAGATGAAATCAAAAATATTTGAGAGAAATATCTCTTTCTATTTTGAAATCATTTAAAAGTTACATGATTATAAAAGAAATAATTTATTTTCAAATATTCCTAAAATCTTGTAAGGGAATATTTTAAGATGTTTTAATGATAGAAAATATCCACACTCACTATATAAGTTAAAAAACATTCTTTCCTTAATGTTTTTCGAAAATGTTATAAAAGACCTTATTTGGAAAACAACGAAAAGATTCTTTTATTAAAATTTTATAAAAATTAAAAAAATGGTATAAATGAATTTAACCCACAGTCTATGAAATTGTAAAAATGTTTTGAAAATTTTTTTTTATGAAACACAAATGTGAATGATAAAGAGGTCCTAGTAGATACTCACGTATAAACAACCTTAGATAATGAAGAGATAGTACAATTAACCCCTAGCTTGTACATTTCCTTGATCGAGGGTATGTTAACCTCATTTATAATAGTTACATCATTTTTATTAATTTATAAAATAACCACATACATAAATATGAAATCATATAAGATATTATAATATTTCCTTGTTAATAATATTTTAGTTGTATCATTATTTCGGGTGTTAATTCATTATCATTTTTATGCTTGGTTATGTATGGTATGTTTGTTATGGATAGGATGTATTTGATTAATATACAGAATTATATTATGTCTTTTAAAAATTATTTTTAATCAGAAAATGAAAATTATTCTTGAATGGCTATGATGGGAAATGAATTTCATCGCGTTCGTGGAGACGGTAATCCGTACATATATAGGAGCGACAATATAATTATATTGATGGTGAAATCCTATGTAATTAGATGGTATATAATATATAAATTATCATTAAATTTTTTATTTTTTATTTACATCATTTATACTCATTATTATTCCCATAAAAATAATTAAGTGTTTGAATAACAAACTACACCATAACATGGAGACAATATACCATATGTACACACGTATGGTGACTTGTCATTCATATGATGGATAAAATAATGAATATGGTTGTAACATATTTATAATAACTTCAAAGAAAGAATAATGTACTAGAGTTATTAGTTTGGTATGTGAATAACCAAGATAGATTAAGTGGAAGAAGAAAGGAACTTGAAAGAGGTGGTGAAATAATTACCTCTTCCTCACGTTCTTCTATTTGAGTTGATCAAAAGGTATCTTTAGATTGGATTTATGATCAAATTAATGCCTCTAGGTCTATTTGAGGTATTTGGGAGGATATTTTAGTAGGGTTTGGAAGATCCAAATTTCTTTGGAGGTGTGATTTTGAGGGAAGGGGAAGTACCCTTTTATAAGAGAGGCTAGGGTCACTTTAGGAAAAGCATGAAATATTATTTTATTATGCAATCATATTCGATTTATAATGGATCCAAAATGATTTATTTAAAGGATAAGGTAAATATGGGTGGAGAAAATCTAAAAAAATAGGTTTTAGATAGGTTTAGTTCTCCATATTAACCTTAACTTTTATATTTAACTTTTAGTTAATTAGTTTAACTTTTACCATGTATTCTTCTATTAATATAATAAATGGTCAATAAAATTACTATAAAAAATCCAATAGAACCTCATGTGGTTCATTATTGATATATACAACCTTATCTATGTCCTTTTTCTGAACTTTATATTTTTAGGAATATTATATTAATTAATAATATAGTATTTGTTTTAAAAACTCATTTATGTCAATTTTGACCCTATTTATTATTTTATTTTTGTTAAAGTCCTAACAACTTGATTACTTCAAAAAAAATTTCATCAGTAGTAACATGTCTTATTAACCTATAAAATTAGTTTAATTCATCAAAAGTATCAATTTACATTTATTTGGATATTTATAATATCAATTAATTTAATCAATCATTAATAAGGTAATTACTACAACATGATTGTGTCCTAAATAAATTTAATTTTTTTTCTAAAAATTATAAATAAAATACCATTGTTTAGGAAATAATTTTAGATTTATAATTAATATTAATAGTCGAATTTATCTTATGTGTAACCCTATATTAAAAATGTTTTAGTCATGAAAATTTCAATTTAACACTTTTAACTCTTATTTAAATAAAATAATAATAAATGCCCTAATCTAAAACAATTGGAGAAAAAGGATAATGTTTTCTTCCTAGGGTTGATTATGGTCAAGAAAAACTTATCCAATAGAATTAGGACATGTGTTTGAGTAATTATAATATCATTTTTACCCTCAATTACCCTATTTACTTTTAACCATGGTAAATGAAAGTCAAAAGTTACTATTCACCAAAAATTATTTTCATCTTATTAAACCACATTATATATACTAATTTTAATAGTGTCTCTCAGATTTTTGAAATTTGCTTCACAGAAGTGGTAAAATTACGTTTTATGCAAATTTGAAAATGCGCCTTGAAGGTGGGTAAAAGACGATAAAAAATTCAATAATATTATATATATATAATTATTATAAAATAACTCAATGAATTACATTGAACATATATAGGTATTATGTATCTATTTTAATCTAGTATACATTTAAATAAAATAACTTATTATTTAAATAAAAAGTTGGTTTTAAACAGTAATGCAATGTTTTTCACTATTCATCAAAAATTGAATGTTTTCAAAAAATACTAAAAAATAATCCTAAGATAGTTTTGATATTCTGAATCAAAAAATGAGTCCATTTTGATTTTTTTTTATAAATTTACAAAAACCGGGTATTACTATTCAAAACAGCTTGTTATATTGGTCGTGGTGTGTTAAAACTCCAAGTTACGTACAATGCAAGATATTTCATTATTCAAAGGGAAACGTACCGTGGATGCTTGGGGTGTTACAATGATGAAATTTTTGGTTTATTCCAATAAATTGGTTTGTAGTTGAAATATATATTTTTGTGAAAATGTTAATTTTTATGATTTATAGTTATGTAAGTGTATCCTAGAAGTTTAGAAAAACTATTTGTAATAAAATATGTATTTAATGAATTAAATTTTGAATTTAAATAAATTATTTGAGCTTCTAAATCCTATCTCTAATATTTTTAGAGCTATATAAAAATGTTTTTTCTATAAAAAAACCGTTTTCCGTCCCTTATTTTTAAAAAGTATTTTGATGGTGAGCTGTGGTTTTGACATGCCACGAAAGACTCATTAAATTTATTAGTTTTTTATAAACCAATTTATTAATTGTGAATTGATAATTTTAATAAATATAGTTTACACAAAAATTTAAATCTTAAAAACACACTTTTTCAAAAAACTATTGTTACACGTTATATGTTCTAACCATAAAAAATAATTTATTAAACACTTATAAATTTAATTTGGTAAAGAGATTTAAGAAACGTAAATCATAAGGCTTAAATTAGGTAAAAAGTTTAATGTTGATTTTGATCATTAAAATTAATTAGTAAGTGTAAATATTAATTATATTATAAAAATTAAATTTGGGTAAAAAGATAAAATTAAATTTAAAACCCTTAAAATAGTCAATGTTGTCTCATAAATGTATGGTTGATGTGAGTTTCTACCTGAAATCACTTTCACCTCCATTTATTTCCATTTTTTACTCATTGAACTTTGAATGGTAACATCAAATTATTGAAAATGTTATGTGTGATAAAAAACTACCCTTATTATCACTTATAAAAGGGTAACACTTCTACCACTCTCTGACTCAAATACCATTGATTATCCTTGAAAATATTCCATATTTATCTTTTTATAAGCCTATACCATTTTCAAAATATTTATGTTTAAATTTTTTATCATAAGGCCCTTATTTCCAATGATATTTATATAGAAATTTCAAATACATGATGCAAGTATTATAAACTTCTTATCTTTTCTTCTCAAATATATCCATTAACATTTAATCTATCCATGCCTATATAACTATATTAGTATCATATATATAATATAATGTTACCATATTAATGGTATTTTTTTTCTATTAATCTATCTAATCCATTAAGAAAAGTGATATCATCATTCGTGTGGATGTGCTAACTACCACCACAACAAGAAATGAAATTCGTTTTTCATTACCACTAATCATTGATGTTTCCTATAATTTATTTATGGAGTAAATATTATATGTATGATATCATAAAGGTTTAGGTATGGAAAATTTTAAGACCTATTAATTGTATTATCAAAAAATGATTATAGTTATTTAAATCATTTTAAATGAGCAAACTAAAGGAAAATGATCTTTTTTCCTAAGTAATGACTTTATATAAATCATATAATTTTTGAAATTCTTTAAAATTATGATATATCACACTAATAAAAACCAAATTATACCATTATTATTCTGGTATAATTATATTAAAATGATCCACCTCATAATCATCCATTAGTCAGAGTAGGTTCATGTTTGGGTCAGTTTAACCACATATTTGAAAAATACTATGAATTTACACCAAGGATTAATATGAGAACTTATTTAATGGAATAATATGATATAAATATTTAAATAATATTTTTTATGTAAATATTATATAAATATTTAACTCATTAATTAATAAATCACCATTCATTCGTTAATAACACTGAAACAAACTCATCTTTGATTTTATCCACATGGATCTTGTAACAACCCGAGATTTTATGAAAAATATTATTTTAATTTCATTAATGTCTTGTGTTGTACTCTACACAAATATTACCTTGCGCTATAAACAACACCGTATTAGCTTGTAGTATAAGCAACACTATTCTTGGATCGTGCTACACACAATTTTGATAATAGTTATTCTACACAACATTGAGTATATATATATATATATATATATTCAATGTACAAATATGGTTGGATTCCGTTATAAAAAACAACGAAGGATTCTTTCACAACACGCAACCCTGACTTGGCTTGCATTACACGCAATCACGACCTTCCTCGATAGCGTGTGTTGTACGCAATACCGGGTTTTACTAAACAACGATATATTATTATAATATTATTATGAAATAGCAGTTATGAACAGTATTAACTAAAATTTGAATTTTATAACATTATTATTCATCTTACACATTTTCTAGAACATGGTATAAGAACAAAATAAATTTTTCAGGTAAAATAAGTATTTTTCAAAAAATGCAGTTTTGCCGCCTTTTGATGGCGCACCCACTTTAAATATAGTTTTTGACATGTTTATAATTTCAATTTGACAAAATAAAATTCTTATTTGGAATCAATAAATAAAAATTTACTTTGGATAAATTTTTCATATTATTCTGGTAACTTTCATATTTTGATGAATAGTAAAAACACGCTATATTTTAATTAAAAACAACTTTTTTCATCGCAATAATTTATATGGTTAAATTATAATATTGAATGGTTTTAAAGTATAAATAGAATATATTTTTACCAATTAATATAATGTATGTCATTCGCATTGATTTTACATTAAATTCGTAGGTTAAATCAATTCAATCTTTTGCAATGTTTTAAAGAAAAATCCGTTTTCTTTCGACAACGGGATTAATTTTAATTTAATTTCTGTAACTTTTGTGTATTGAATTTGGAAAAATGGATTCCATATTTGGAATCAGTGGGTGAAAATTATGTTAATAAGCTACTTTTTATTTTTGGGAATTATGAATAGTAACTACGGTAAATTTTATTTACCATAGTTAAAGGTAAATCGTGTAATTAAGGGTAAATATAATATTATAAAATTACCCTAACACATGTAAAAATTCTATTGGATGGCTAAAAGTAAACCCATATCACCTAAGGGTCGGATTAGATTCATTTAATGGACTTTTTCCCATGAAAATAACTTAATTATTATTAAAACCAAAGAAAGTGACAACATGTAACTCTCTTAAATCTTATAAGTATATTAATTTTAATTTAGTGATAAACTTCATGAAACATCAAACATGAGTAGTCTCCTGAAAGCTAATAAAATTATCTACATCATATGAATTTATTTATAATTTTTAGGTGTTAAATAATTATCATTAATTATGACACAATAGTGATGCAGAAATTATTTATCTAGTGAAAAATCAAGAATATAGTTTTTATTAAACTAATAGTGACCATAAAATGCATAAAACCCTGACCAAAACTTATTTTTCATATAAATGTAAAACATAATAATCCAATGGTCGAATATTGGACCATTTTGAGCATTATAAAAGCGATTATGACACTTATATTATTTTATCTTAAATGATGCCAAAGTTGTCACCTTCATAATTTAATAAATATAACAATTTAAATATTTTTATATTAAGATTATAAATTCGATTAAAAGTATTATTATGAAAGGTAATAGATTTATCTTAATCATAGGATTTTATTTTTAATTTTTATGTAACAAATAAGTATATTAAATAATTATACAAAAATGTTGTAGTATTTATTTTATTAAGAGATAAACCAAATAAATGGTTTTAAAAATAATAAGATAAATATTATATGAACTATTTAATGTGCTACACACATTTTATATATACATATGACGTTTTATGAATCTATTAAAGATTTTAGTTCGAACATATCTTTTGTATATATTTTATTTAAATTCAAATAAATGAATAGTGTCAAAATTGACACTATTGTTATTTTACAAAAATAACATATTATAAAATTGTTTAAAAATCACAAAAATATTAATAAATTATAAATTAAATTCACAAAAAATAATTAATTATTTGTTATAATTTAAAATTTAGAATTTTATTACCACAAAAAAACTTAAATAGATTAAATAAGGATAAATCAAAATGATAAGGTTTAAAATAAGATCCAAACATGTCTAAATTTTATTGGATGATGAGATTACAACCCTATCTCATCTAATATTTGAATATGAGTCATTTATGGAGGTTTTTAAGTGGGTTTATATTTATTATAAATTAATATTTTTTAGAATTCCCAAGGTTCCCTTCTCCTCCCTTATAAAAGGGAACCTCCTCCCTCTCCTACTCACACCAATTTGAGCCTTCAAGCTCGGACAACCCCTGACCATTTCACTTCCCCAGTTCCCTATAAAAATCCTACAGGTCCTGGTCTTCTTCAAAGACCAATTTTAGTGCCCTAAGAGGAGGTCTCAAAGAGGCGCTTCAAAGAAGAGGTAATTTCCGTTACCGATTCTTTCACCTTTATTTCTTATTCCACTTCTTCTTATTAGGTTGTTTCATTATGAAGTAATAACATAAGTATCACTCTTATACTGATATGTTATTATAAGTATGAAACAACCCAATTTCACCATCTATCCATCCTACGGAAAACGAAATCACCGCGTGTGCGTACGTACGGAATACCGTCTCCACGCCGTGGTGTAATCTATTTTCCACCACCACCTTACTTGGATGGGTATAATGGTGTAAATAATGACTATATATGATTATTGTAAAGTGATAATGATTCTGTAATAGTATACATACACTCCAATAAAATTCCACGATCATGGGAACGATATCATCGTTCGTGCGTACGTACGGAATACCGTCTCCACAACACGATGAGATTCATTTTCAATGATTAACCATTCATAAATGATTATAAAGTATATATAATAAATAATAATGAAATATATGACATAATAATGATACTGGATTTATGTATATATATATATATATGTATGTCATCCAATTAATTCCATTCAACGAGGAAACGAAAACAACGTTCATGCGTACAAACGGCCTACCGTCTCCTTGAACGGTGTATTTCTTTCCATTTATCGATCTATTACATATATGTATATTCTGAATATATATTATATATAAATCATGTTTTACATTCTATATGTAAGTAATCATGATCTAAGTAATCATACGAATAATTACAAGTCAAAACACAGACGACTAATAAAACGATTTGACCCAAAACACTCTTTAACATGGAATTTACAAAAGAACGGGTAATATAAAGTCATAAGTGAACCATATATTATATCATAACAATTAATATGATTCTGTCATAAGTCAATAACATTATTTAAATCATTATACAGGAGGTTCGGATACGTACGAAGCATATCGGACCTAAGGTAAGGGATAATTGTGCAAATCTCATTTTTATCCGAGATTGCTTATTCGTAAGTGTTTACTGGGGTTATTTTTATCATCCCTGTCCATGTTTTATAAAAATGTTTTCATGTATGTTTAAAGTCATTTTTACCCATTTTTACTTTTTCTACATGGTATGTAAGGAATCTTTCTTTTGTTTATGTTACGAGGTACTTCTTGACTTTTACGGCAAAAGTACGAAAAGAATGTTTTTTAACATATACAGCACGAACGGATTTTTACGGTTTTATAAAGCCTTATTTTCATGAAGATTACTCCAAAAGAATTCATGGCTATTTTCAAAAAAAGATCTTTCTTTTAAAATTTCATGATGTTTTGTGAAAAGAAATTTACTTTGAAGAAGAAAGGATATTTTCCTCAAGAATTCATTACAAGTGTTTTATCAAAACCATTTTCCATCTAAGATGAAATTATTTCATATGTGTATGTTTCAAGTGTAATGTCTCTATGATTGATCTGGTTTCACTTTTCTTATTATGAAATGATATCCATTTCTATTATATGGATTATGTGATGATGGGATGATTTTTTTGAAACCCATTTTATTTATTGGGTTTTTATGAATGATGTATGTTTATTTTGTGGCACAAGTAAGAATGATTTCATTATGAGATGGGTGGCACCTATATCTCCCTCCAATGCATTGGGTAAAGATTTTATATCTCATGAGATAAACATGGCTGGAACGGTAAGTTAATCCGGTTCAGTGTTACAAGACTGAAATGAGGAGTGAACTCGATTCAGAATGGGACTTTGTCCACTAAGATGGTCTTGGAAGCAATGCCTTGGATACTATGGAAATCATAACATGTGCTGAATGGATGCCACAATTACATGTTTTATTCCCATGCTATTTTATCATTCTTAATGTTTATTTATGATCAATTCCTTACGTACTTCCATGAGATTTTGATGTTTAACCATTATGTTCATGTTTTTATGTTCAAATGTATATAGTATGTTTTATTTTATCCATTATTACCCTTAATGAGCATTTGAGCTCACCCTTTTTATGTTTTCTTTCCCCAGGATATAAAGAAATGTTTTAGATAAGAAAAAAAAGGGGGAGATCTTTATGGGAGATGTTGAAGATCTTTCACCACGATTAGAAGATTACGTTCCATGTTTCCAAAGACACTAAACTATTACGGTCCTTGTGTGTATATTTTTGTTATGTATTAATTATTCCGTAAAAGTAATGTAATGTCCATGCACGTCAAGCTTCGGGTCTCTAAAGTTGGTATCAGAGGAAAGGTTTAGTCAACCTTTGGAAACTAGGATGCGAAAACGTTAGTGAGATCCCTAGAGATATTTCTAAGGTATGTATAGGGATGTCCCTAAGGATAAGTATACGTATAGAATATAGTCCTAGAAATATGGTAACGATCTTAGAATTTATCCTAAGATGTTAGATATTCAGGGTGATTCCCCTTTACTATGTTATTTTCCCTAGTATGATTTTTGCCTCTCACACTATTCTTTTTGGGTTTTAGAAAATGGCTGGAAATAGGAAGATTCATGATAATGGAGGATATGACGGACAATGGAATGATATTCTTCATGAGAAACCAAATGATACGGGATTTGGAAGTCCAAACATCGTTATTATGCCTAATCAGCAATCTCATAATATGATCAATAATCTCAACTTTGGTATGTTTCCCAACTCAGATAATAAGAGAAAGATGGAGTTTCATGATGATCATAGAGGAAAGAAAGTTCAATTTCCCTCATGTAAATCATGTGGGAAGAGGCATCGGGGAGATTGTTTCAAAGGAACTGGAAGATGCTTTGGGTGTGGAAAAGAAGGACACAAAGCCAGTAAGTGTAAAGGAAAAGGTTCAGTTAACACCATGGATGAGGATAATGGTATTGCTACGACATCAAAAATGGTTAAATGTTTTAAATGTGGAATGTACAGGCATTATGCAAAACAATGCCCTAAGGGAATGTCTCATGAAGAGAATTAGTACGGTCGTATGGGAAGTATTTATGTTGATGTTGATGAAGAGACTACAAATGATATGTGAGATGAAAGAATTGTTGAAGCTCGGTCAATGGTTTAAGAAGGTAGTGGAATGATTACTTGTTTATCAAGTGTAATTTTGTATAAGTAATCTCATGGTAATATGGAATAAAGAGACATCTAAGGATTGTCACACTATTGTCTTTCCTATGTTTTGAAAGTGTATGATTAATGGTACTAGTATCTATGAAATGTTATTCAGATATTTTTGGAAAGTAGATGATATGCGCATAATGAAGGGATAAGAAGAAAATTAAATGTTTGATAGTATTCATGAGCTCGTGACTGATATAAGGAGAAGGTTATATCATGGTTTGAGTATATAGAATTTTTGGATTTTGGGATGTGTAAAGAGTTAACTTTTGACATCATTCATGTTTTCACTAAGATTCAATGGGTATTCATTTTTCAAGAGAATACATGATTAATTATTTCGAATGTTTGGAATGTGACAAAAAAGACATATCTTTTGATATATGGGGATCAACGATGGAATTAACATGCTTGTTATATGAAATCTTTGGTAATCGTTTTCACTATAATATGAGAGTGGACTGCAATATTATGGATAAGCCTTAAGATTGAAATGGATTATGTTGGACATAAGTTTGTATTGTTTAAGGATAGAAGTTTTTTTTTCAATATTATTTAGGGGATTCTATATTAATTTACTTTTAGAAAAAGGACAACCTACAGGACGGGAGACAACCAATCATTTCGGACAAGGCTGTGGGAATCAAACCCACAACCAAAGTGCGACTGGCCTTTATCGCTTACCACTGGCCTACAGGAAGTCCCTGGTTAGTAGAAACTAGTTTTATTTTATTAAGTGGTATGATATATGAAGTATAAGTTCATTTTTGGAACCATATAAGATTAATCTAACCATAAGATGGACTTATAACTTTTTCCAACTTTTTTTTTGAAAAAGATGGAATGACCCATCATTCTATCACATGATCTGCTAACACATCACGAATAACAAATTCAACTTAATTTCTTTAAGGGATGAAGTGGAAATTGTTCAATTCACGAGCAACAGTGAGATTGTACCAAAATCATGTAAGTATTTCTGTTAATTCATCAAATTTAGGGAAATGATCTTGAAAACCAAAAATGTTGTCCTAGTTCCCTTATATCTGATGAATCAGATGGTACCTTAGATCATCACAAATCAATAGCTTTGTGATTGTTGGCTTTTTCATAGCCATGTTCTCTACCACTCTCCATCAGAACTTGATGGTCAGATTTTTCTTCTATATCCATATTTTCACCTATGTTCCCCTACGTGGAAACCCAGTGTTGAGTTAATTTGGGTAACCATTACATTTCATACTTTAGTTTTTAAAGCCATATTTTGGTATTTTTTTACAATGTGGGTTTCTATTAAACAAATTTTCGAGTAGTAAACCATTTATAACCCCGACGAATTTCGAGGGAGAAATTCATTTTAAGGGGGGTAGAATGTAAAAACCCAAGATTTTATGAAAAATATTCTTTTAATTTCCTTAATGTCTTGTGTTGTATGCTACACCATGATTACCTTTCACTATACGCAACACCGTATTAGCTTGCAGTATACGCAACACTATTCTTGGATCGTGCTACACACAATTTTGATAATAGTTATTCTACACAACATTGAGTATATATATATATATATTCAATGTATAAATATGGTTGGATTCCATTATACAAAACAACGAAGGATTCTTGCACAACACGCTACCCTGACATGGCTTGCATTACACACAATCACGACCTTCCTCGGTAGCGTGTGTTGTACGCAATATCGGGTTTTACTAAACAACGATATATTATTATAATATTATTATGAACTAGCCGTTATGAATATTATTAACTAAATGTTTAATTTTATAACATTATTATTCATCTTACACATTTTCTAGAAAATGGTATAAGAACAAAATAAATTTTTCGGGTAAAATAAGTATTTTTCAAAAAATGCAGTTTTGCCGCCTTTTGATGGCGCACCCACATTAAATATAGTTATTTACGTGTTTATAAGTTCAATTTGACAAAATAAAATTCTTCTTTGGAATCAAGAAATAAAAATTTACTTTGGATAAAGTTTTCATATTATTTTGGTAACTTTCATATTTTGATGAATAGTAAAAACACGCTATATTTTAATTAAAAACAACTTTTTTCATCGCAATAATTTATATGGTTAAATTATAATATTTAATGGTTTTAAAGTATAAATATAATATATTTTTACCATTTAATATAATGTATGTCATTAGCATTGATTTTACATTAAATTCGTAGATTAAATCAATTCAATCTTTTGCAATGTTTTAAAGAAAAACCTGTTTTCTTTCAACAACGAGATTAATTTTAATTTAATTTCTGAAACTTTTGTGTATTTAATTTGGAAAAATGGATTCCATATTTGGAATCAGTGGGTCAAAATTATGTTAATAAGCTACTTTTTATTTTTGGGAATTATGAATAGTAACTACGGTAAATTTTATTTACCATAGTTAAAGGTAAATCGGGTAATTAAGGGTAAATATAATATTATAAAATTACCCTAACACATGTAAAAATTCTATTGTATGGCTAAAAGTATACCCATATCACCTAAAGGTCGGATTAGATTAATTTAATGGACTTTTTCCCATGAAAATAACTTAATTATTATTAAAACCAAAGAAAGTGACAACATGTCACTCTCTTAAATCTTATAAGTATATTAATTTTAATTTAGTGATAAACTTCATGAAACATCTAACATGAGTAGTCTCATGAAATATAATAAAATTATCTACATCATATTAATTTATTGATAATTTTTAGGGATTAAATAATTATCATTAATTATGACACAATAGTGATGCAGAAATTATTTATCTAGTGAAAAATCAAGAATATAGTTTTTATTAAACTAATAGTGACCATAAAATGCATAAAACCCTGACAAAAACTTATTTTTCATATAAATGTAAACCATAATAATCCAATGGTCTAATATTGGACCATTTGGAGCCTAATAAAAGCGATTATGACACTTATATTATTTTATCTTAAATGATGCCAAAGTTGTCACCTTCATAATTTAATAAATATAAATATTTAAATATTTTTATTTTAAGATGATAAATTCGAGTAAAAGTATTATTGTAAAAGGAAATAGATTTATATTCATCATAGGATTTTATTTTTAATTTTTATGCCACAAATAAGTATATTAAATAATTATACAAAAATGTTTTAGTATTTATTTTATTAAGGGATAAACCAAATAAATGGTTTTAAAAATAATAAAATAAATATTATATGAACTCCTTAATGTGCTACACAAATTTTCTATATACATATTAAATTTTATGAATCTATTAAAGATTTTATTTCGAACATATATTCTGTATATATTTTATTTAAATTCAAATAAATGAATAGTGTCAAAATTGGCACTATTGTTATTTTACAAAAATAACATATTATAAAATTGTTTAAAAATCACAAAAATATTAAAAAATTATAAATTTAAATTTATATGGTCTATAATGTTATAAATTAAACAATTATGGAAAATTCACAACAAATAAGTAATTATTTGTTATAATTTAAAATTTAGAATTTTATTACCACAAATAAACTTAAATAGATTAAATAATGATAAATCAAAATGATAAGGTTTAAAATAAGATCCAAACATGTCTAAATTTTATTGGTTGATGAAGTTACAACCCTATATCATCTAATATTCGAATATGAGTCATTTTTGGTGGTTTTTAAGTGGGGTTAGATTTATTATAAATTAATATTTTTAAGAATTCTAAAGGTGCCCCTCTCCTCCCTTATAAAAGGGAACCTCCTCCCTCTCCTCCTCACACCAATTTGAGCATTCAAGCTCGGCCAAACCCTACCCATTTCATTTCCCCACTTCCCTATAAACATCTTAGAGGTCCTGGTATTCTTCAAAGATCAATTTTAGTGCCCTAAGAGGAGGTCTCAAAGAGGTGCTTCAAAGAAGAGGTAATTTCCGTGACCGATTCTTTCACCTTTATTTCTTCTTCCGCTTCTTCTTCTTTGGTTGTTTCATCATGAAGTAATAACATCAGTATCAATAATATACTGATATGTTATTATAAGTATTAAACAACCCTATTTCACCATCTATCCATCCTACGGAAAATGAAATCACCGCGCGTGCGTACGTACAGAATACCGTCTCCACGCCGTGGTGTAATCTATTTTCCACCACCACCTTACTTGGATGGGTATAATGGTGTAAATAATAACTATATATGATTATTTTAAATTTATAATGATTCTATAATAGTATAAATACACTCCAATAAAATTCCACGATCATGGGAACGATATCATCGCTCGTGCGTACGTACGGAATACCGTCTCCACGACGCGATGAGATTCATTCTCAATGATTAACCATTCATAAATGATTATAAAGTATATATAATAAGTAATCATGAAATATATGACATAATAATGATACTTTATTTATGTATATATATATATGTATGTCATCCAATTAATTCCATTCAATGAGGAAACGAAAACAACGTTCATGCGTACGTACGACCTACCGTCTCCATGAACGGTGTATTTATTTCCATTTATCGATCTATTACATATATGTATATTCTAAATATATATTATATATAAATCATGTTTTACATTCTGGATGTAAGTAATCATGATCTAAGTAATCATACGAATAATTACAAGTCAAAACACGGACGACAAATGAAACGATTTTTCCCAAAACACTCTTTAACATGGAATTTACAAAAGAACGGGTAATATAAAGTCATAAGTGAACCATATAAGAAATCATAACAATTAATATGATTCTGTAATAAGTCAATAACATTATTTAAATCATTATACAGGAGGTTCGGATACGTACGAAGCATATCGGACCTAAGGTAAGGGATAATTGTGCAAATCTCATTTTTATCTGAGATTGCTTATTCGTAAGTGTTTACTGGGGTTATTTCTATCATCCATGTCCATGTTTTATAAAAGTGTTTTCATGTATGTTTAAAGTCCTTTTTACCCATTTTTTACTTTTTCTGTATGGTACGTAAGGAATATTTCTTTTGTTTACGTTACGAGGTACTTTTTGACTTTTACGAAAAAAGTACGAAAATAATGTTTTTTTAACTTATACGGGACAAACGGATTTTTACGGTTTTATAAAGCCTTATTTTCATGAAGATTCCTCCAAAAGATTTCATGACTATTTTAAACAAAATCTCTTTCTTTTAAAATTTCATGACGTTTTGTTAAAAGAAATTGATTTTGAAGAAGAAATGATATTTTCCTCAAGAATTCATTACAAGTGTTTTATCAAAACCATTTTCCATCTAAGATGAAATTATTTCATATGTGTATGGTTCAAGTGTAATGTATCTATGATTGACATGGTTTCAATTTTCTTATTATGAAATGATATCCATTTCTTTTATATGGATTATGTGTCGATGGGATGATGTTTATGAAACCCATTTTATTTATTGGGTTTTTATGAATGATGTATGTTTATTTTGTGGCACAAGTAAGAATGATTTAATTGTGAGATGGGTGGGACTTATATCTCCCTCCAATGCATTGGGTAAAGATTTTATATCTCATGAGATAAACATGGCTGGAACGGTAAGTTAATCCAGTTCAGTGTTACAGGACTGAAACGAGGAGTGAACTCGATTCAAAATGGGACTTTGTCCACTAAGATGGTCTTGGCAGCAATGCCTTTTCTACTATAGAAATCATAACATGTGCTGAATGGATTCCACAATTACATGTTTTATTCCCATGCTATTTTATCATTCTTAATGTTTCTTTATGATCAATTCCTTATGTACTTCCATGATCTTTTGATGTTTAAACATTATGTTCATGTTTTTAAGTTCAAATGTATATGGTATGTTTTATTTTATCGATGCTTACCCTTACTGAGCATTTGAGCTCACCCTTTTTATGTTTTCTTTTCCCCAGGATATAAAGAAAGGTTTTAGGTAATAAAAAAAGGTGGAGATCTTTATGGGAGATGTTGAAGATATTTCACCACGATTAGAAGATTACGCTCCAAGTTTCCAAAGACACTAAACTATTATGGTCCTTGTGTGTCTATTTTTGTTTTGTATTATGTATTCCGCAAAAGTAATGTAATGTCCATGTACGTCAAGCTTCAGGTCTCTACAGATCTTCACCAAAACTACCATGAAATGAGATTATAAACATAAAACAATATATGTGAAAATCAATTATAGTACCATATATGATATAATAGTGATTTAATTTAGTAAAATAATAGATAAAAACCCCTCTTTTACAAAAATAGTTCGATGCAATAAATATTTCTTACACTCGGTGTTGAAAATATGTAAAAATAACTAATATATATATATATATAATGACTATAAATGATTACTATAAATTGTTATATATATGAATATGGTTCTAAATTATATATTTAATAGTGTTAATTTAATTATTTTGAATATTTTGGGAATGTGAGTAATGAATCAAGATCAAAGTAATGAGTTTTAATCACAAATTCCTCTCTTTGAGACATTTTTATTATTATTAACCTAATTTTATTTATGAGGTGATTATACTACCCATTTGAGATATCATATAATGAATTATATTTTAATCATTATTTGTTATGTTTAGTTTAAAATTAACTTGTTGAAGGGGTTTATATTCGATTTTTTCTAAGGATATAGGGATATTCTTAGTATCAATTCTAATTATTTGAGGTAAAATAATTTTTTCCCCATATTTTCTTTTTATAGTGTAATAAAATCTCATGGAAAACATATTATCATACTATTTTTATTTCATGGGATTTACTATCCAAAAAATTTTCATTTAACAATGTGTTGATTTAGTTATTTCTCTAGTAGTAATAAATTTTGTTATTACAACTTCTATTCATTGAGTTGTGATCATTATCTTGACCTTATTTTATTTATGCTGGGCACATTATTCCTTGTGACTGTATTATGTGGTATTATATTATTGGTTTTTGAAGATAAAAATTCCTACCACATAAATTATTTGGAAAATATTTTTCACCTATTGGGATATTCTCTTTTGTAACCATCCACTTTCCTCCTCAAAATGAGTTATGACCATGTTATAACTTTTATTGAAATGGGAATAACTATTGTTTTTCTTTATATTATTATTCCAAAATAAATTATTATTAGAAAGTTGACTATGTAATATTTTTCTATCCACCTTCTTCTTCCATATGATTTATGATCATGTTATTTATTTTATTGACATTGGGAAAAGTATTGAAATTCTTGATGATTATTGACTACTAATTCATATTTATTAGGTATTGAAATTAATTATTTTTTGTTATTTTGATACCCATGTTTTTATATAGCTAAATATTACTTAGGGAATGGTATGAAGTGATTTATTGACTCTTACAGTGAATGTATTGGACTTAATCAGGTGATGGGTGGGGCCTATAATAATATATCCCCTCGATGCATCAAATGGTATAATGAGACAAAAAATGTTGGCTTTAGATGTATACCTCTTACCACAATAGGATAATGTCATGGAAAAAGGCCTTGATATTATTTTCCTGACATTATACATTATGTATTCCCTCAGTATATGATTGATAATATTGATATCCTTGATTTAATTTATTATCAATGATATAAAGTATGTCAGTTTTAGTTGAATATGGAATTATTCGTATTATTCATTTCTTCCATATTATGTATACCAGGCTTATGTTTTTGATAGTTTCCGTAATATATTTCAGTTACCAAGAATTTCATCTAACACATTTATTATCTATCTAGACCCTAGGAAATGATTAAAATTATTACACAAGACGTTTTTAGAAGTATAGCTTGTGTGAATGGCCATAATGAAAAGTCATTATGAATTATATAGTGTCCTATATAATTAAAAATTCCTATTTAATATAAGGAAAAAGTTATTTTCTAGTTATTATTTTGTACTAATTTTTTAATTATATGAATAATATAATATCAATGTCATGTAATTTATGAAATAATTGTTGTTAATTTTTTTTAATTAATTATGGTTATCTCTATCATTTTACAATTGGAATAAAAATAAGTATATTGAGAATGTATTTTTCTGTATTGAAATCAGGAGCACATGTCCGAGGAATCATGGTTTTTATCAAAGGAATGGTTTAAATAAAGTTATATATTTGGATGTTTGTTGTGGAAAATTAATGTGTTTATGAGATAAAGTTGTTCATAATTGATAATGTTTTAAAAATGTATTTGATTTAATGCTATGGTAATAATGGACATTTCATTTCTGGATTAGGATTAGATAAACTTTGTGAAAACCCTTGGAATATGTATAAGTAATGGATACCATCTGAATGTTTTGGTAAAGTGGATATTGTTTGGGTTATATTAGAAATACATAGAGGTCTAGATACTGGAAAGTGGATACAGATGTGTCACATATGCTTGTTGGGGTAATCACTCCAAGAATGGATGATTGAGCATTGGATTTATCTTCACTCTAGTATATGGGGAATAAAACTAACACCTCACACTTAGATTGACACTACTATAGGATATTCTTGGTTAATAATATTCACTTTATGAACCGTTATTGAGTATTTATGAATGGTTTTAACTAATTTTCTTAGATATCCTAATATAAAAACGACCATGGATAACTAAGGATTAAACAAAGAGAGCCATAGGTTGATTCAAAAGTATCACATGTTAAAAAAAGTGTTAGGCAGGAAGAAATATTTCAAATTATGGGTTTTATATTCATATTTTTGATATTATCATAACCATTTTGGTTTTAATGTTTTCCTGAAATAAGATCACGAATAAGAAGCTGATAAATTTATTTGTCAGGAAACCAACATGTCGTATAAATGAATAAGGGGTCATTCACAAATGGTTAGGAATTTAAGTATATGACTATTATTATAGAAAATTGAGTTTCCTTGTGTTAAATATGGTAGTTAGATTGATATCATAATATAAATTATTTCTCATCACTCTTATCTATTTTGATTAGTGAAGTTCAATTTATCATTAATATTTTGGTATATTATAAATGTTATTCAGGATTATATGAAACATTTAAGGATTGTTCTTCAATTGTTTTTTAATTAATGGTTTGAGATCTTATATTAATTGGTATCAATAAGGATGATAATTATTTTATGAAAATGTCATATTTTTGGAGATAACTATTGAATAAATCATGTTTAAGGGATTGCTATGTTTTAGGTTTTGTTAATATTTAATTTTGAGATAATAAATGGTTTTCTTATTTTGAAAATGTATGTTATATAGTATTGATATCACCGGGATCAATGATAATTCATGATATTTTTTTGGATGTTTATATAATTTTTGGGAATATGATATATATATATATATATCATAGTGTGCGACTTTATGAATTATTAGTTAACGATATAGTTAATTTGTTAGGAATATATAACATATATATCATTTATTAACTTAGAGACTTAAATGGTGTCGGGAAAGGTATGTTATTATGAATATATGACTAGGTTACATACATACTTGGGTATAGATTTTAGGAATTATTAATGTTTTTTTATGAAAGATAAGTAACTTGATATAGCATATGATATTATAGTAGATGTCATATTAGACGTAAAAACCCCAAATGATGAATATGTTAACAATGAACTATCCTAATTTATTAAATAATTAATAATTATTATTATGGGGACACAATTTATTTAGGGGGGGACCTTGATATCTTAATAAATGATTACTTTTTAATAATTCAATGTTTCTGATAGCTTGTTATACATGAAACATTTAACTTAAACAAAACCTTTCTATATTTAGATAAAAGAGAAATATTTATGTATGACAATAAAAACAATCCACTAAATTATCATGAATTTATAATATTAGTATATTTAAGAAATATATGTATAAAAAAAATAAATAATAACATTTATATTAATGAAATTCAATTGGTTTACCCACAATGACTAAAAACTACATTTATTTCTTTTAAAAGTATTTTTTTTAAAAAAATTCTTATTCATGCAATATGAATTTATCTTTACAGAAAATTTTATATTAAATGATGACAAATTATGTTTGATATTATTAATTGGCTTACACTAATTATGTTGTTAAATGATATGAAATATAAAAAATAGGTTTTAAAATTTAAAAATGTCATTTTCCAATAAAAATAGGCTTTTGTTATATTTTATGATTTTATAAAAAATATTGAATAAATATATATTAGAAGTTGAATTGGAAAATATGTTCATATTTTTTTGATTTATAATTTGAATATTATCATAATATTATTTTTTTGGTTTTTCCGAAAATATTGTTTTTATTTAAATTTTTTTTTGTAAAAATTACAATTTATATGATTTATAACCACATAAGAATATCCTAAAAGTTTTAAAAAATTATCAAGTACTAAATTATGTTTTTAAGGACGAAAATTATATACTTAAATATATTTTATGATTTTATTAATCCTACATATAACATTTTTATAACTAAATTAAAATGTTGGTTTATTAAAAAAACTATTTTCCGTCTTTTCTTTGAAATATGTAATTTCAAGCTGACATTTAGTTCAAGATTCCAAAAAAATATTAATTTAATTTATTTTATTATACTAAACCTATTTATGTCATGTTAGTTGATAATTTTTATAACTATGGTCTATATATAAATTTTAATCTTAAAAATAGAATTGTTCTAAAAACATTTTTTACGCATTACATGCGTTAATATTAAAAGTTATTTCCCAAAACAATAGAAATTTTATTTGATAAAGTGATTTAGAAATTTAAAATACTATTCTTCATATTATCTAATAGGGGTCAATATTATTTTTTTACATTAAAATTAATTACTCATGTTAAAAATCTTTTACGAGGGAAAATGTAAATTTGGGTAAAAGGATGAAAGTAAAAAATAAAAGCCCTAAAATACTAAAATTTTCCTGTAAAATGAGTGGCTGAGGTAAGTTTCTTCCAAAATTAATTATAATCTCATATTTCATCAATTTGTATCTACTGACATTGTAATAGTAACATTACATTATTGTAAGTTTTAAGGGTTCCCCCAAAACTACCCTGCTGTTCACTAAAAAAATTATAACCCTTACACCAATTCAAGACTAAAATTACATTAAAATATATATTTCAAAATATACCAATTTTATCCTAATATAACTCTCTCAATATTAAAAAAAAATTTGTCCACCATTATTTTTCATAAGGCCTCCATTTTGAAAGACAATTCCAAGGAAAATCCAAGTACCTGACGTGAGTATTATCAACTACATAGATTTTATCATTAATTATCTTCATTAAAATTTATTATATCCACAATAATATAATTATTTTAGTATAATTTACACAACATAAATTAGTATATTAATGGTATTATCATTTTCTATTCATCTGTCCCATCTATTAAAAAAATTAAATTGTCATTCGTGTGCAGGTGAACACTACCACCACCACAATAAACAAATTTCATTTTTTATGAGGAGCCATCATTTAGAGTTAATATAATGGTTTTAATGAGTAAATATTATATTTGTGATATCTTTATGATTCAATTTTGATATTTTTTTAGAATCTATTAACTATATGATCATCACACGACTATCATTAATTCAATTATTTAATACAAGAAAACTATGAGGAAAATAATCTCTTTTTTCTAAGTAATGATTTATATATATAATACCCTATTCCTAATTCATTAACATTTAAATTTATCAACCAATAACCACTAAATAACATCGTTATAAATTTTTTTATAATGATACTATAACTAAACCACCTCATAATCGTCCCTTAATATTGGTAGGTTCATGTTGGGTTAGTTTAACAACCCACTTAAACAATATCATGAATTTATATTATTGATGATAAGGAGAAATTATTAAATATTTTAATATGATAAAATTGTAAATATTTTTTTGGGTTATTTTGAGGTTATATAAATATTTAAATCACTAATAATAAAATCACTATTCATTAATGAAAAATAATGAAACTTTCTCGTCGCTGATTTTATCCTCATGGATTTTTACCAAAACTAACATAAAATTAGGTTACAAAATTATAACATATATTGTGTCATATATTAATGAACCTTATTTTAAATAATGGTGATGTCTTTTGGAAATATAATTGATACCATCACCACATTTACAAAACTGGTTCATTGCGATAAATATTACTTACACCTAATGCTGAAAATATGTAAAAACTAACTAATATATATTGATACAATGAATTAAATGAGAATTATATATGGTTTTAGTAATGAATAAGGTTAATGAGTATTTATTTAATGTAATTAATTTAATTATTTCACACATTTAGTGCTTTTTTAGAATGAATCAAGACGTAGGTAAGGGTTTTCCATGTCAAATTTTTCACTTTGAGTCATTTTTAGTATTACACTCCTAATTTAATTTATTTGGTGTATATAGTTCCCATTTTAGATATTATGCCATGAACTATATTTAATAACAGTATATTAAGTTAAATTATAAGACTTATATTTCAACGGGCTTATATTTAGATGTTTATAAAGTCGTAACTATTTTCTTTATCTCAATACTGATTCATTGAGACAAAATAAATTTTGTGCACCATATTTTCATTATATGGTGTATTCAATGAACATTGATATATTTTTATCATACAATTTTTATTCCGTTGGATTTACTATAAAAATCACATTCCCTTATTCACATGTCTATTGATTTAGTTGTTTCCCAAGTAACCAAGATTTTTGGTAACTCAACTTTCTATCATTGAGTTATGATCTTCATCTTGAATTTATTTTATATATGTTGGGTAAATTTTAACATTTTTTATATTATGTGGTATTATCTCATTTTTTTCTAGGTATATACATTTCTACCACATAAACACTTTAAAAAAATCTCACTTATTGGGTTATGTTTTTTTTGCAACCATCCACTTTCTTCCTCTAGATAGGTTACAATCATGTTACCCATTTTACTGAAATGGGGAAAATTAGTATCATTAAGTATTCTATTATTCAAATATGGATTATTATTAGCAATTTTTATATGTGTTTTTTGACCATCCAATTTCTTCCATTGTATGTGTTAGGATAATTCTATAAGATTTATTAATATAGGGAATGGTATTGATATACTTGATGATTATAAACAACTAAAATAAGTTGATTATGTATTGTGAAAGGACTAGTTTGGGAATAACTAACACCGAGGGGGGGGGGGGTGAATTAGTGTTGGGGACTTTTTAAACAAATTGAAACATTTTATCCCTAAAACTCTTAGACCTATTAGGATATTGATTCATTTTTTATCTTTTCCATATCATATATAAGTATATGAAAGTAGTAAATATAGCACCTATAATTTTTACAAGGTTCAATACTCAAAAAAAGAAGCTACATCCTTGGTAAGGTTTGGAAACAATACAATACCACACAATCCATTAGAAGTTAATCATTTTTGTGTAGAATATAAGTAGTAGGATATTTCATTACAATTGTGTACAACTATGTAAATAATCCAAAAATGTGTATTTTATAGTACTTGGATGGATCTTTATAGTGCCTCTCATGATAGTATTCTCATCATAGAAAGTGGTTTGTAACTACAATAGAGTCTTCCACTAATTGATTACTGTTAGATGTCATAGTTCTTATTTTTTTCTTCCACATCCTTATTATTCAATTTGTTACTTTCACAACAACATAAAATAAATTTATATTATCTTTTCCCAGCATAAATCTTGATAGATGCACTTTATTATTCTTCTACCAGTCATAATAATATTAATGTAATAGACTGTTGGAATAAATTCTCTCAGGCCCAAATTATAATTAGATGATATCGATTTTTTCAAAAAATCTTTTTCTTCTTCTTTTCACTTTCATCGTCAGTGCAAGACTAACTTAACTAAGATATTTCTTTTTCTTCTTGCTTGAATAAAAAACATACCTTATAATTACTAAATCAATTAAGATCTACTCAACTTAGAATCATCAAAATAGATATGTCCTAAATAATTGAATATATATTGGCCACACACTTATTCCTCTTTGACACACAATAATTGGGAATAATGTAGTAGTGTATTATTATCCTACTTTAATACCTAATAACAATGCATGAGTTTACAGGTTTATGTATCTTATTCATTTTGAAAATATGATCTTAGGTGCACTTATGGTTCTTCTTCTCATAAAAAACTATGCATGGTTGATCTTCTCTATCTGTTGTGTATCACTTGGGTACACATTGATTTTTACCCTATAAAACAAAGTGGGGCTATTATACCCACACATTATTTCACCTAAACTAGATATTCAAAACCACTATTTGTGGTGCTCCCTTGAAAATCTCACATCCTTCATGAAGCAAACTACCATCATTGAATAAATTGCATTTGCAAGGCTCACTGTGTCAATGTAGAATATCCCATCATCACAAAACACACATTACAAAGATTAATTGGAATAAGTTAAGAATTTAGTATTTTTTCATGATACTCACACTAACATAGAAATATTGCTTTGTGGAGCTCCCCTAGCTCCATGAAATTAGAGAAATTTCCGATTTTCGTGGATTATTTTTAAATAAAATTAGTGGTGGATGCCTCATATTTATAGGCTCTCTGATTTTCAATGCTCCACCACCTCCATCACATTATTCAGATCACTAAAAAATATCTTTGTGGTGATCCTCCATTCACAATTTTCCTTTGATATTTGTAATTGTGGTGGAGATCAACATTAAACAATCACATTCTCATGATAATTCACATCTTGTTATCGTAGAGATTACAGTCACCATTTTCAATAATCAAAATCTTAGAAAAATTCATCCCATACTTCACAAAACCCATGCCTTCACCATTTTTAGGAAGATTAATTCCCAAAAAGAAATCTTTCATGATGCTATAATCATCCTCAAGATTTTTGACCCCATAAATTTGCAAAACACTGGGAAATGATTCCAACTTAAAAATATGTTTTGACAACACAAACCATAATGATTTGAGATCATCTAGATTTTCCAAAACACAAATTGATACACTGTTAAATCTTAAACCATCTTCTTACCAAAATTCACTTCATTCAAAAAATCAATTGAGTTCTTTCATCACTAACCCCATATATCGTGAAATTTAAACATTGATTGATCACCTTTAGAATCATTAGTTTTACCAAGGAAAGTATTTCAGATTCACTATCTTCTAACAATATATTTATTTCCAATCAAAACTAAATATCATTGGAATCACCTTTACTCCCACTTTCCTTCATAAGTCTTGCATCAAAATTTCTCCAAATAACTTATGATATTTTTGAAATACAAATCATCAAATCATCTTAATATTTATCAACGAGAAATATTCAACCATGAAATATAATTTCATAATTTGAATCCATAAATTTATCCATAAAAATTCTCTAGGAATCAACATGAAACTCAAATTCTTCAATCCATTCACATGTTTCTTGGAATATTAATACTTGAGGACTTTATCAAAGATCTATTAACTTTGGAACTAGATAATAATATTCAACACATAAATATATTCTTATATAACGGATCACATCTTGAGGAAATATTAAAATCTCCATTAACATAGGAACTAGTTCATCCTATTGACCACAAAATGATCCTATTATCTCAATGATCACCATTGAAAACCAATGAAAATAAGATGAAAAAATATAATATATACATAAAGTGGTATATTCAATAACCACCATTGTATTTGTTGGAAATACCATCAAATTTATATCCAAATGAACATGTCAATATGTTAAACTATTGTCTTATATGTACCCTTTACCCTTAAAACAAACATTTCAATTTCTCTCCCCATTATTGACAAGAAATAAAAAGTTCACGGGAAACGGGTATTAGTCTGTACATAAGTAATGTGCCATAAAGTATTCCACTCATGTATACTTGAGTCATGATTGGTTTTAAAATCAAGAGGATTTGATTTAGACCACAAAGTTTCCCATTACTGACTGATCATGATACCTTAAGAAATGAGAACTCATATACATGTCTTTGAGGATTATTCACTTTTATTCTAGGCTACAATTACTAAATGTGAGACTAATATTTTTGAGAATAATCAACCTGAAATATCTACACTTACATCAAAAATTAGATTGAAAACATTCAAGTGAAATAGGAAGGTTTAGTGACTTTTGGGAACTTCCATTCTTCTTATATCACTGGATAATTAAATTGACCCTATTAAAAAGTTTATTATTTCTAATAACAAATGATTAGAGATTGAGAGACATGACTTTTACAATGACACTATTTTAAAGAATTATCCAAAATAATCAAACTTGATACTAATTTAAATAATAATTCTAGAAGCTTATTCATTTGTCTCCCATATAAGGAAAACATTTCTTATCATATTCATAATGGTTGATCTCATCAGAAATGGATTTCAAGAAATTCCAGTATGGGGAATACACCAGAATGGGTTATCAATATTTTTATTTTCCATATCAGAAAACATCACATCCTCAACAAGGATGATCTTGTAGAATCATTATTCATTAGAATATGTTGAAATAAGATAAAGAAAAGATGGAATATTCTTGATCCTAGATACCCATAATATGAAATAAATTTTTTAATCTTCATAAAGGATGCTCCTACATCATATTAATATTTATATACCATTCAAGGAATCATTCAATAATGGTAACTTATTCGGCATTGAAATCAAGAATTGACTATACTCACTACTTCTTAGGTTCTCCCCATAAGAACCTTATTCACCTTTGATTCCATGAATTATAAGAAAAAATAAAATACGCAATGATTTAAGGGAATAAGGTGGACCTATTTTCTTTATTAATATAAATAGTAAGGTTTATATGATCTTCTCAATGTAGTTTCTTTATTTTATCCAGTCCTCATGCATGAACATCAAAATATCTATTCTGATTTATTTTGAGGCAAAATGTATCATTTTAGATCCTCTTCTACATTGTGTGGAAAATTTTTCTTCTTAAAATCATCCATGGATGATACATTAATAATTCTTTTGAGGTATAATTCTTAATCTAGTAGAAAGGATAAAGAAACATTTGCAGTGTGACCAGTTTTCTTTCATCTCTCACACATTACTTCTTTAACATCAGAGTAACCTTTTCTTGAAAAACCGTCATGATTTTTTTATTTATCATGAGGAATATTTTGTTCCCCATTTTCACTATTTTTAGGTCCACTTGGTTATATACCCTGATATGGGGGGGGGGGGATTATGCTATGAAATATTAAAATAACTTTCCATTTTTATCTTGCTTCATTGTTAGACAAAACACTATTCTCTCTCCTACATATTACAAAGTATGAAAAATTATAAAATATTTAATAAGATAATTTGTTTTTACTTGGTTCACCCTCACTAGGCTACGTACAAGGAGAATACACTGAAGATGTGCCAATACTAAATCCACTATAAGTGCACCACTGTTTACAAGTTAGAAGTGGATTCACTTTCCCTTCTGGTTAAAAACCAATTACAATTTGAAACCTCACTGCTCTCTCATCATATGTGAGCTCACTACTTCTTTAGAAAATAAACTAATAGTTTAGAGACTTGTTGGTCATTTAATTTTCTATAATGAATGAATCCTTTACTATTTTTAGATTCTCTATAGAAGTCCAAATTTCACCCATTGATAAATACACATTTACCACTGACCACTAAGAAATTCCTCTTGAACTGATTTCCCAAAGCTCCTTGCTTCATAAAGATCCTTATTTCTCAAGTGTCAAACAATCGTTTGTGAAGTTTCTGCCTCTTAGAAAAGCACACACCTTCGTAGAGCACACTGCTTCACAGAGCACACTTCTTTACAAAGAACAATACTTCATAGAGCTCAAGCCTTCACAGAGGTAAATCCTTCACAGAGTGAATTATTTTCACAATGGTTAGGAAAGCCTTTGGAAAGCACACCTCTTTCATGGAGATCAATTATCCACCAAGAAGATACTTCCTTTATTGAAGCACACTTACTATGCGAACCTCTTTAGCTATTTGAGAGCCCTAGGTTTTTCATTGAGTCTCTCTCCTCCGATCTTGGGGGTGGAAGCTTATTTATTGGCATTTACCATCGATTCCACAAATCTCCACGCCATGCTAGCGCCTCTTATTCCCAAATTACAGAGCTCTGAAATTTCATCCAAAAGACTCTGTATTTTGAGAATCACCACATCAATTTTCTGATTGTAGAGCTTGTCCTAATTGCAACACATTCCTTTAAAAGCTTTGTGCGACCTCAATTTTCCCTCATAATTCTATTAATATCTTCTATTCGTGAAGCTCGTTGTAATTACAGAGACCACCATCACCATTCTTAATGTCTCTAAAAAATTCAGTTCATGAATCCCATCATTATGAAATTCATGCCCTTTATATATTTTAATGCGATCACCAAGGAAATACACATTTCACAATTCTCACAAAACTCCATATTTTGGACCCTAAAAATTTGGAAAACACTAGAAAACAACGCCACCTTGTATATGTTCTTTTTGTACCACATAAAAATCTTCCATTCCTTGTTCCTGGTTTCTAGTCACCATATATTTTCAACAATATCTCGAGAACTCAATAGTTCACCATGTAAACGTATATTTTCTAGAAACAAATCCGACCCAAAATGCTGAAAATTTTTGTTGAGGGATTTTACCCTAACACTATATTTAACTTGTGAATCATTCATTTTTTCATTATTTCAAAATATTTAGGCCAGCTAAATAAAAAGTTATTAGGAACTATGTAAGAAGGTTTATATCTTCCACATGGGTTCTTTTGAGTGTCATCTCTCTTATTATTTCTTTTGGATTCACTATCCTTTAACTTCTTGGATTTGGAATCCATAGTTTTCTCCCCATTCTTTTTTGGTACCTTCCTAGGATGATTTTTGTTTACAACATTCTTATTATATCTTCCGAAGGATTATTCTTCTTCCCAAGTCATATTTTGTGATATTTTATTCTTATCAACTTTGGATACATGTTGAGATGAGTATTTAACAACATTATGACCACAACTATTGCACACATCACATATGTAATCAATAATTCCAAATCTTTTTATAGTATATAGATGATTATAGACATGTGAATGTTTCTTTTTCTTCTCTAGATTTATCCCCTTGAGATATGATTTCTTTATACATTTATATTTTGTGAATTGTACCAGAGATTTAATGCACAATGTCAAAATCGGTTGCAACACCTAAATTTTTCCCCAAATCAGGATTTTGTGATATTTTCTATAATAGATAGTTGTGTATTATTCATGATTTGTTGTTCTTTATATGGATAATAGACTAACACATTATTTTTACTATCCACAATAGTAATAATGGTTTGATTATTCTCACATTTATTCATCCATACTAGTTTAGATGTTTTTTTACTACATGTAGTGTTCATGATAGTAGGTTTAGAAACATTTGTTCAAGATGGTATAGATGGTACATGATTCTTCTCAGGTACTTGTGATAGATCATTTAGTAAAGTCATGATCTTATTATCTATTATTAGAGACCTTTCACCCTTATAATCATCCAATTAACATTGACTACCTGTAGAAACTTTTCCTTCATTTTTGAATACTCAATCTATTTCTTCTCAAGATTGGAAAACTGAATTTCGAATTATAGACTTTTCACATTGAGGAATATTTTCTGATTTTAAATCATAATCATATTTTCTTCACATACCTTCTTCATTATTTCAACTTCATCTTCATGTTGATTAACTTTTTTATGAATCAAAGAGTGATGTTCCTTGATCTTATTGGATATTTATTTGGATTGTAAACCCTTCAAATTAGTTTTATTTTCAATTTATTTCAAGTTCATGGAACTTTTTTCTAGAGTTTTTTTATGATATATTTTACTTCAACATATTTTATCTATTTTTAGGAACTTACTTCAAGTTCCATATTTTTTTCTTGAAATGTTCTAACCTGTCGGGAGAGCATCAAACACCAAAATTTTACGGATTACACGTTATTATCTACAAAATAATCTTTCTCCCCAGATGTTTGATCTCTTCCTACAAACATTAAAGAACTCCACAAAAAAGGTATACAATTTCTTCAATAATATCATGTAGAATAACTCTTAATATATCAACTAAATATTATCAAGAAGTTGTAGATTGAACATCATCAGTACTTGTTTAAGAATTTTTATCTTAAAGAATGTTTTTGAATGTACTAAAACATACCTCTTGATCACTAGAGGTAGGAATCTTATGCATCTTATAGGTGTAAACTTGATCCAATAGATCATTACATTCCATGTATGACATGTATTCATTGCATTAAGGCATGGAGAAATAGATACATCATCTTATTTAGATAAGAGGCAATTATTTTTCAACATTATCCTATCTTTATTTTTTCTATTCATCCTAGTCTTGGTGGATATATATTTTCGCTCATTAGTAACTGAATCTTCACCAAAACATCACTTTATTTTTGAGTTAGTAATGAAACACAAGTATTTAAATATTAATAGATTCACTATAGAGAATCTAACATAGGTGAACCTCCCTTTGATACCAACTAAAAGGACTAGTTTGGGATATTCCTAATTCTGGGGTGGGGGAGGGGGATCAGTGCTTGGAACCTTTTAAACCAATTGTAAATTTTCACCCCTATAACTATTAGGCTTGTTGAATCTTGATTCATTTGTTATCTTTTCCCTATAATATACAATTATATAAATGAAGTAAATATAGAAAATTATATTTTTAGAAGGTTAACTACTCAACAAGAGTAGCTACGCCATTGGTATGGTTTGAAAACAATACAACACTAGAAAATCCACAAGAAAATTATCCATTTGTGTGGAATAAAATGAGTAGGATATTTCTTTAAACACTTACTATGTAAACAATCCAATTTTTCACATTTTATAGCACTTTGATATATCTTTATACTATCTCTTATGAAAATATTCTCCTTGTGGAAAATGGTTTGTAACACCAAAAAATTCCACCACCGGTTGAGTCCCGTCAGATGTCACAATTCATCTTTATAAATATTATTCACATTATTACTTTCACAAAATCATGTAAGAAAGTCCTCTTATATATTACCAATAGTAAACATCACAGTTGAAATTTCATCTTCTTATTGCAGTCACAAAAATATGAATGTAATAGGCTGATGGAATGAATTCTCTATGGCCCAAATTATAGTGAGACGATATCAATTTGGAAAGAAAATAATCTTTTATTATATTGTATTTCCTATTCAGTGAAAGAACAATTATACCAGGATCTCTTCTTCTTCAAGTAAAAATCACAAGCTTCCTTTGTGATTATTAAATCAATGATGATCATCTCAACTTAGTATCATCTCAATTGATAAATCATGAATAACTAAATAAAGATTGGCCACTCTCTTCTTCCTCTTTGACACACAATAATATGGAATAGTGCAGTTGTGTCTTATTCTGCTTATTAAATACTAAATTCCAAAACATTAGTGTATTGGATTACTTCACTTATTTTTTCTGAAAAAATGATCTTAGGTGAATGTCTGGTTCTTTTTCTTAGAAACACACTATGTGTGGTTGATCTTATCTGTCTGTTGTGTATCGCAAAGGTACAAATAGGTTTATATATTGAAAAAAATAGTGGGGGTATTATACCTAAGTACAAGTTCATCTAAATTAGATATTCAAGACAACTATTCTCAGATCTCCCTTAAGAATCTCATAACATTTTCAAAGAAAACTACCTTCATGGAATAAACTGCCATTGTGCAGCTCACTGAGTCAATGTGGAATATCCCAACATTACAAAGAACCCATTACATAGAAGTATTAGAATCATTCAAGAATTAAGTATTATTTGCATGATTCTCATGATTTCATAGAAATCTTGCTATGTGGATCTCCTCTACCTCCAAGAAATTAGAGTAATTATGAATTTTTTCACATATTTTTGTCTAGAAAGAAGTATAGGTTGCCTCATATTTATAGGCTCACCCATTCTAGATTCTCTAGTATCTCCAGTGAATTATTTGGACCACTAAAAAATATATTTGTGGGGATCCTCCATTCTTGATGTTGCATTGATATTTTTAATTTTCACAAAGATCACCATCAACCCATCTAGCGCTCACGACGCTCCACTTCTCATAATCGTAAAGATTACCATCACCATTTGAGATGATCCACATCATCGTGAAACTCAAACCAACCTTTATAAATCCCATGACTTTACCATTTTTAATAATATTCATTACCAGAAATCAACTTTTCAGGATGATATCCTATTCTACAGTTTTTTGACCCCATAAATTTGGAAAGCACTAGAAAACAATGCTACCTTAAAAATAATATTTAGAAACTCCAAACAAACTTACTCTTAGTAATCTAGATTTTAAAAAAAGAAAATTCATACATCATTAAATATCCGAATATATTCTTACCAAAATTCACTTAATTCAAAATTAGTTTATTTCTTTCATCATGAACCCCATTTTACATGATATATAATCATTGATCGATCACCTTTAGCATCATCATATTCACCAAACAATGTATTGTAATTTACCTGTATTCCAATAATATCTATCTTTCCATTCAAACCTAAATATGATTATCAAAAACATTACACAAATATTCTTTAATAATTCTTGAATCCCAAGTTCTACAATAAACATATGATATTGGTGAAATACAAATCAAAAAATAATTTTTATATTTATCATGGGGAACTATTCAACCATGAAATCCAATGTCATAAAATGAATCCGTAAATGAATCTGTAACAATTCTCCAGGAATCACCTTGAAACTCGGAGTCTTAAATCCATTAATGTGTTTCTTCGAATATCAATACTTGATGACTTCATCTAAGATCCATTAATTTTAGAACTACTTCATCATATTGATCACATATAGATCTTTTTATCTCATGGATCATGTCTTGAGGACTTCATCTGAGTTCTATTAACATTGTAACTACTTCATTGTATTGACCACACAAAGATATACTTATCTCATTGATCCCCATTGATAACCAATGATAATATGTTGACAAAAAAGTCAATCCATGCACAATGTGGGATCTTCATATTAAAATTATTTATTTTTTATTATATGGATATCTATGTTTTTATTTAACTATTGGTTTTATGTGGAATGATGTGAGAGGTATTATAAACCATTTTAGGGAATCTATTAGACTTAGTTATATGATATTTGAGGCTCATAATTATATATCCTTACGATGAATCAATAGTTTTCATGAGTAAAAATTATGTACTCCATCATTATGAGATCAATATTACAAATATCCATGTTTTTATTTTTTTTATAGATATATAATTCTCTCAGTTTATATTGAATGTATAATTATCTAGAATATTTATTCCTACCATATTATATATACCATTCTTATATTTTTGACAAATTTAGTTATATGTTTCCTTTAATGTGAATTTGATCGCTCCCCTATATTATGTTTAAATTCTCTTGGTTATAGAGAAAATAAGTACACATGATATGTTTAAGGGAATAAAAAAACATGTGAATTAATTAATGAGAGATGCTGAAGAGACATTATTGATTTAGTAGTTTTATATATAACAAAATAATATCTATTTGATAAAAAGAACATTGGATTTTATCATTATTATTTTTTTCTAATTATCTGAAGATGTAAACATGAGGAAATACTTGGGATATAAGATATAAAATAATATTTATTAATTTTGTAATTAAGTATCGTTATATCCTAGATTTGACACATGGTATAGAATAATGTATGCAAATAATGTGTTTATTCACACCAGATTCAAGAGTGAGGGCCATGGGTATAACAAATTCCAACTGTTATGACCATTTTAATTAAAAAAGATTCCTTTAAAAAATTTAATAGTTTTCTAAAGAATTTTTTATTCCCTATTATTCTCGTATTTTTTCATTTTTATGAGTTTATAAAGGAAAAATTATTTTTATCCTTATTTTTACCTGAATCCCAAAATTCCATCAACATATATTCCAAACAAAATATTTTATGATATTTTATAATGGTAATAAAATATTTATTTGTTTTTCTATTGATATGATTCAAGGATATTTTTTATGATAATGTGTTACCCCAATATAGCTGTCTAATGAATTAGGTAATGTAATGGAGTAAACAAGATTTAAGTTACTCCTATGGGATACGTTTGAATTAATCATGATGGTTATTCTTTTTTAAAATAGATATTATGAATAATTTCCCAGTGTACCTAAATGAATATTATACATTTTAAAATTATTCATTGATGAAGTATTTGATTTCGTAAGATAAACAAATGAGATTATGTTTGAAGGAATTTTTATGCACCCTTTAGGCATGAAAAATCGGTTTTTTTATGAAAGTGTTTTCATGATTTCCCATATTTTACAAGAAACCCTCATGAATAATATTTTTCATTTATGGTTTCAAATGAGATTTTCTATGAAAACTTGGGAAAATACGGTGATTTCTTCAGTAAGTAATTATTTGAGATCAAATTTTATTAAGAAAAAGGAAAACATTATTATAGTATTTCATGAAATTTCAAAGAAATAATTGATTTTCTCTCTTTTTTTATCCCATACAGAGTTTCATTTTTCTCATCCAATGTTTTCAAATGTTCTAAATAAGGGTTTAGTATTAATAAAAACTATAGAAATGTTAATTTTTCTTCTATGGGGATTATACTTAAAATGACCAAACATGTTTTTAATTAACCATGAGTTTAAATTTAGGTATAATGTTTTTTGATAAAATGGAAATTGATTAGAAGTGTCCACATTATACTATAAGGGTTTGATATATAATAGTCTTTCATAATTGTATAAACCCCTAAAATAAAAAGATCATTTGAATATAATAAAAATCATTCATTTCTAGAAAACTCGTATTTATGGGTTGAATATGGTATGAGTCCTTATACAACGTATATGAAAAAATTTATATTGATTAAGACTAATTAGTTATATAATTATGCATCAATTTAAAAATGTAAGGAAAAGTTATTGAGATGGATTTTGGATTAATGAAAGTGGGATTACTTCACATATGGAGGGAAAAAATATTTTTAAATAGAATCATGTTTTATTGAATAAGAGTTTAAAGATTTTCATAAAATAAATTCTTGAAGACAATTGTCACTAATAAATCCAAAATAAAAGGAAATGACAAGACTAAGATGAATATCTTTTTGGTTCATGGATTTAAGCAAAACATGTTAACTGTAAAAACATTGTGTGACTATGGAAATAAAACAAATATTACTATATATAATTGATATCTCAAAGGAAAATAATTTTCAAATGAGATATAATGCAGAATTATTTAGTGAAATATCACCCATGTAAATATAGAAAGAACCATATAATTTTTTATTGAGTAAGACAACCACAAATTGTGGAAAAAATGTCTTGGTCACCTGAACCAACAATATATGGATGAATTTATGAGGAAAATAGTCTCCCTAAATATTACATAATAACTAATGATCATACTAATAAATGTGATGTTTTAAAAAATTTTAAATTATTAAAAAAATATTTCATTAAAAATGGAAAGGAGTTATCAAGGATAATTATATTAGTTTATATAGATGTTAGTGGGCTAATTAATCTAACATCAATTGACAGAAGATGATACTATGTACTCTTAAATGACGATTAAAATAAAATTACCTTGATAATTATGACCAATCATGAATACAATTTATTTGTCCACATGGAACATTATCTTAGGTTGGGAAAGAAAATTCTTGGTAGAAAAATTCTAAAAATTCTAAACGGGTAAGGGCACAAGGCTTGTATATTTTCAAATATAAAATCATCTAAAAAAAGTATAATTAAATAGGTTTAAGTAGTCAGAGAATATTGTTATACTTGATTTATTGGTAGTAATTGTTTTGTTAATATCAATACATGGATGATTATATTTAAGAAAGACCCACAAAAAATGCTTTGCATGGATGTAGTTTTAACAATGTTATAAAACATGAATGGATAATTGTTATATCATAATAAAATGGATTCCTCACTTATTATGATCAAATGTGATATACCACATGATAAAAATCTATGAAAAAATATTGTTCATTATTTTAGGAAAATGTATATTGAGATAAAGTATGAACTTTTCAAGGAGAATGTGGAGATTTGTGTGATAAAAATAGAGTTTGTAAAAATACAAGAACATGAAACAAATATTTTAACAAAGTAGTTCCCAAAATTAATTAAATCTTATTATTCAATCTTATACATATAATTGATGTCTAGGAGAAGGACACACTCCCTTAATTGAATTGGTTCAAGAATATTTGAATGTAACCCAAGAGTTTTTTTTTCAAATCCAATAATTTATATTAATTATAAATATCACATAAGAATGTTTTAGAAAGAGATATAATATAAGAAGTGTCCCCATAAAAGGTGTGTCCCTAATAATTTCTTTATAATGGAATGATATCATTGAATTATTAATTATAAAAAAAACAGTGAATAAATTCTTCTTTTTTTCATTAATAGAGGGGTAGAATTATTATAATTTCAATCTTCAAGGTGAGAAATACCTTGAGGGAAATTTTTTATTTTTTTTATAAAATAATGATAGATACAAAAATATGATAATTTCACTTATGCAAGACAAGAAAAAAACGGAGGGTAAAATATCCAGGATAATTTCTAAGTTAAATTTACAAATATTTAAAGGATTATGAATGTTAATATGAGTTAATGTGAATGATAATAATTATTGTCATGTGGTTATTCATATAAATATATTATTTTATACTTTTTTCTCATAAAGTGTTTAACACATGTTTTATTATAGTATATTATTTTTGATATATATTTTTCTCTATAAATAAGATGATCCTAATGTTTTAGATGTCTACAAAATATGATTGAGTGGTTTAAAGGATTAAATGGTGGAATAAGTGTTGTGAATGAACATAAATTGGTATATTATAAGGAAACAATTATATATAATATTTTAAGTCATGTTTTTGAAAATAGTTAATGGAAACAATTGAAATTATTCATAATGATTTTAAGAAATAATCAAATGGATATTTGAAGTTTTTAAATGAATTTAAATGTATTTTGGTTGGATAAAAAAATTATTCCGTAGTTATAGTCATTATGTAATGTTTAATACTATAGATTGAAAAAGATTATAGAAGTTCAAGAATTGGTGGATCAATAAGTTTCCAATGAAGCTGCTACACAGAATGACTAAATAATATATCATGTTCTATCCTGTGACTAAAATCATTTTTTAAATAATATTTTTTTAAAAGTAAGAGGAAGAACATGTATATAGTTTATAATTTATTTTCATGTTAAAAACATTATGATAATTATTCCCGAAATGGTTGGTGTATTTAATATTATATTTTATAATTTTATTTTATTCTTTATATTATAATAAATAAAATAATAATTAGATAATGAAATTTTAGATTTTTTTTACAATATCTAAGATCAAAATTTAGTACAACTCATCATTAAAGTAATGAATTTCAATGTTTTTACTAGAAAATATATTTAAACTTTCATGGAAAAACCATTCCTTGAATAGAAAAATATATATGATGGTTTATGACAAGTAAAATATTTAATATATTGAATAAAATAAAAAATAAAGAGGATGTATATTTGGTCATTGTGTTTTTCAAAGTCAATGGTTGAATATAAGATCACATAATTGTTCAAGAAAATTATTATAATTTGACATATCGTATATCAAAATTGAGAATCTATATCTTTCTCAAAAGGGTTAAGGTCTAAATTATTATAAGTCAATTTAAAAGGAATATTAAGTCAATATTTAAATGATTTTTATTGAAAATTATTATTGGAGTGAAGATATGATTTTTGAAATTTATAGACAATATATTTTAAATAGTGGATATGTTTTAAAGATCATGTAAAGAGAAACAAGATATATTTTATTGATACATTAATTCTTGAGAAAAGAGGAATAGTGGTTTGGAACTGATTTTAACATTTTCACAAATAGGATTATGTATAAATGGAACATTTACATGATAAATATTGAGATCATTTCTAAAACATTGGATTTGTAACAATTTTTATGGGTTTGTGAAGATCAATTCATTAACTTTTTCTTGCAGTGATTCAAAACTCATTAAAGGGAGGAGTTTTAATTTAAAAAACATGGTATGATAAACACAGAAAGCAGCAATATCAAATCTAAAATTACATCAATCAATAAACTTAAGTGAATTTGGAATATTGACACATCACTATTGTAAGATACATGGATATAGACAAGTGGGGTTGAACCAAGTAAAATTTCATGTCTCTATTGTTTTATGTCCTTGATGAATTAATAATATTATATAATAGTTCTAACAGACTAATAGAATTATATCATTGATCTATAATTTTTGATGTTTCATACCCTAATTTACCCATGTTACTGTACATTCCATACAAGGTTAAAAATTTCCTTCAATTATACATGAATCTCATCTTGGAAACATGGTAACCCATGTTGCATTCTAAATTGATGTTACTAATCCTAATGATCAATCCACTCATATTAAAAGCACATTGTAGTCCCTAAAAAACAATTTCTAGTTTGTTTCATTCTACTCACATGACTTGTGAAAATTTGTTCCTTATTACATTTTTATATCTTTTTCAGATAAAATTCAAGTGTAATGTTTTAATTTTATATTCATATAAAACACTACTTAATAAAATGAAGAATTATAAAACTCTTTTTCGAATTTCTCTGCACATCAAATAATATAATTATATTTTTTATCCTTTTGAATGACCAAATCCATATGATAACTTATCTATGGGTCATTATAAAATTTATATGTCTTACTCATAGGATCAATGATGAATTTTATTCAATATCATAATAACATTGTAAATTTAGCATTATAAATAATAATATAATCATTTTACTTAGGCTTTACCTCTATAATCAACCTTATAATTTTATTTTTAATCATATAAAGAAAATATTTCTTCAGAAATATATTCTTGAAATATTCCCATAATATTTATTGATATAATTTTGATTATTTTTATTTTACACAGGATTATACAACTGATCTATATTATCTTATAGATAAAACACTACTAGTAACCCATTTTCTTATTATGATCCTTCTAAAAAATTAAATATATTTTCTTAGGAGGGTAAAAACCATTTATCCATATTTGTATATATTGACCAAAAAAATGATGGAGGTCATTGCCTCTTAAATTACCTAATCATTGAAGGGACATTATGGGATGAATCAAGACCATCAATTTGATTATGGGTTTTAGAAATAACATACCTAATTTGGCTTAATATCTCCATGATATGTTTCACCCCAAGACCCATTATATTTCATTAAATAGAAAAATAATTTTATATTAACCATTTTCAACATTTTGGTTTGATTTTTTATGGCCCTTGATGTTAGTAATTTTTATACTTTAACTAATACTCCATAACTATAGTTTACCTTTCGATGGTCTTATTTCCAATTTTTAAAAATTAATGAAATTTTTCTTTGATAGAGTATAAAAAATCATAACCCAGGCTTTTAAATATAGTATATTAATATTGCATCAATCACTATATGACATAAAATTTTAATACATTTAAACATACTAGAATCATATTATTAGTTTAATTGGGAACTAAAAATATAATTCATGGGAAAATATTAGATAAATGATTACATAAATAATCATCCATAAACATCTATGTTCCATAATTCAATAGATCTTCATAGTATTTTCCAATTATAGGGTATTTTATATAAAATAAAAATAGTGAGATAAAATTTCCAGTAAGTGTATTATAACTATATGTTAACATTTCAAGGAATAATCATCCAAATAAATTGGTAAATCATGATATACACATAAGCATGGGAATGATCATAAATGAACATGATATATATGTTATTAAAGAATCATCATAGGAGATATGTAATCACCATATAATAAAATAGTATCATTAATAAACATAAGCAATCATCATAGAAGATTATTTTTAAAAATAAATAATGATATAATTGTAAATGTTTGACATAATAATAAAAAAATTGTTATCAGAAGATATCATATGATAAGTATACCCATTAATTTTATTATATCATAAACATGTGGTCAGAAGGAATCAATTACAAATTTTACATACACATTTTATTCTATCAAAATATTGGCCAATATATAGTATCTTCATTGAAGAAACAACAATCCATTCATTAGGGTTAATAAAATTATTGAACCACCTATCACATAAATTTTCTAATTACTAGTGAATAACATTAAAAAATTACATAAATAATCACATAACATAATAAAGATCCCATGTGTAGATTTATTTTTTATCAATAATGAATGAAACTATGATTACTACAAATTTTCTGATAGGTTCTGACTAGAAAACGAGATACATCAATTATACAAGGAAATAGAAATGGAGAAGGTATTAATCATATCCAATGGGAAAATGAAACATTTTCAAGATCATGAATATCATGGAAGGATATAATGAATTTATTATGAATTAATTGTGATTATTTTTACATAGATATTTAATCATTTACAAGTTCTAGAAGTATGAGAGTTTTGTTAACAACACCATATCATAGAGGAAAAAATACATCATATAGAGGATACTGAAGCGCTATGTTAATTAAAGAAAATATGTCCATAAAAATTAAGAAAACATAATCTAAATTTTCCTAGAGATTAAGACTTAGGAATTCCCTAGAATATTATTTGAAATAATATAAGGTTATTAATAATTAATTAGTATTATTGTCATTGTATCTAAGATGGTTTGAGTGATGTATGATATTACTATAATTTATGAGAAAAATGTAAGAGTTAGAAACCCCACATACATCCCAGGGAACATTGGAATTTTCATAAGGTAAATTTTTTTGAGTTCATTAGGTTGAGACAAAAACCAACCAATGGTTAATTTATATTTTCATAATATTGTGATAAACACTACTATAATGTTAAGAAACATGCACCAAAGTCTTATAAAGTAACCCAAAAAGAGGAAACAAATGTACCTAAGGTTTAATTTTTTTAAATATTTTGATGTGATTTCATATAATTTATGAAAGTCATTTTAATGTTGAGAATAAATTGATAATATATGTTTATAAATAAGGATCAAACAAATCATGTTATCTATTTTAGTGAGTATAGTTAGAATTATGGTTAAAAATTTAACCCTATAGAAACCACAATATTGTGATGAACATATGACAAAAATATGTTTAACTATGAGAAAGAGAGAGTTATATATTAAAATGGAAGATAATGTGGTACCTCCCATGAGTGATGAATGTTAGGTATCAAAAAGGTTATTAAAATTTCATCGATTATTTTTCGTAACCATTTTGAGAAGCCCTTGACACTGGAAGTTGTCAAAGATCTAGTAATGGGAGCTCCATGCCATGGAAAACATAATATTTCTTCTTGATTTTATCCAACATGGAATAATTTAAAAGCATGAGATTTGTGGAGATAATACAAATATAATCATTTAATATCATATGTGTGATTCATGAATGATCCTTTAGGAGTTTTTAAATTGGAATTTAAATTGGTTTAATCTACTTAAATTTGAATTTTAGATTTTGATAAAGCTTGACTATAAGATATATGGATATAATTTTTATATGGAATTGTGATTATAAATTTAAAAGAGAAGGATAATTGATGTTACTCATAATAATTTGATACTATTTATTCAATGTGTAATTTATTTTGTCAATGGATGATAGTCCATTGCATTAAAGAACTCATATGCATTGAAGACTAATGAATAAGAAAATGTGATTCTACATTTTTGAAATTAAAGAGAAAATTATATGCAAGAATCTATTCCTACTACCTATGATATTACAACCTTAATAAATAGTGTGATAAAAGACAAGATATCCCTTGGAAGACTAGAATTTGAGGATTTAAAATAAAAAATGATGACCCACCACAACACTACTATAGTGGGGGGAGTAGATGACCTATTCAAAGGAATATTTCATAAGGAAACTTATGAACTATTGGTAGTATAAATATCCCATTATGTGGTGTCAATAATAATGTTAGTAGATAACATCCATTTTCACGATCCCTTACAATTAACCCATCAGGAGATGACCTTGGGATCACATTGGATTAAGTATTTTAAGTTATTGATTAAAAATATTTTTTGGGATAAAGTCTCCACTCATACACTTATTGATTCAATTTAGATAAACTCTTTCAGAAAAAATGACATATTGCGAGCATTCTCTATGGACATAAAAGGAGCATGAGATCGAAATATTCATTTGGTCAAGTTCTCTTACAAATAAAATTTCAACTAGATAATCCAAATGGATCCCTGTGAATACCTTTATGGGAAGAGTTTTAGAACACCAATATGTTGGGATGAAGTTGGGGAAAAAACTTCTAGTTCCTGAAATGGTTGAGGAAATTTAGGATAAGGTTAAAACCATTTAGTAGCACACCAATGATTATTAGAGTTTATTGAAGCAATATGCTTAAAATCATCAATGGGACCAAGATTTTGATGTTGAGACATGGTATTCCACCACATATCTCTATAGAAGAAGGTAATTAAATTTGAGAAGAAGGGAAATCTTATTCTAAGTAACATCAACCCTTTTGATATCCTTGATCTCAGTGGAGTGGTAACCTATATACTAGAAATCCCACAGAAACTATCTCAAGTACATGATGTATTCCATGTATCCCACTTAAGGAAGTATATACCATACACCTCACATGTAATAAATTCATAGGTGGTACCATTGGATAGTGATCTTTCATATTAATAGTAGTTGTTGAAGATCTTAGATCATGGAGAAATATTTTTACGAAATAAGAAAATGCACCTCAGCAAATTATTGTAGAGATACCACAAGTTTGAAGAAGAAATGTGGTAACTAGAGATGATGATGCAATAAGGTTAATATCATTTATTTTAGTGTGTGAAAAGAAAAGTTTGAAGACAATGTTTCTTAAGGGGAGATAATTGTAATTACCTGAACTATTATAAATAAAAATTAATATTTTGAGTTAATTAAATATATTATTTTATAATATGGATATAAAAAAACATGAAATTATTTTATTTTATTATATCCAATTTGATATGAAAGAATATTAATAATATCTACCATTAATAATATAGCTGTCAAACAATGATCACATGATTAGTATAAATATAGGGTTTTAACAAATCCAATTGACATAGATAAAGGAAGTAATGACCTCAACTAGTAGGATCATGCCCTATGAAGCCCATTTATCAGATATTATGAGGGATATAGTATTACTATGATTTTATCTCATCCAAGACCAAAATTATATCAAATAACTTAATCATTAGAGAAACCATTTATAAGAGAGGTTTAAGATCCTCGAGATCACATCCCAAACCACGTTCGCTGAACCTCCCCACAAAAGACCCACCATCACTTACCTTACTCTTTGGGTATTTTCTGGTGTATTAAAGTAATAGGTATCAGGAACCTAAAAATATGAATATGTAAATTATTATTTATATACTAATTAATATATTTTCATCCCATTATTGTTACTTTGTAAATTACTTTTATTTCGATTCAATAAAAAACAAATACTGTTTTTGGTTCATATTCAAATTCAATTAAGGAATTTAATTTATTAAATTAATGGTTGTCTGGAAAAAATAAAATGTTAATAAAATATTATTATTAAATAAATTCTATTAAATATAAATTATTATATAATTATTTTGAAATAAAAAGTAATTTTTCTAAAAGTTTGAAAATTTTTATTGTTAAAAAATGCACATAATGTTCAAAAAATATCTATTATTATTTTAAAATTGAAAATTAATATATTTAGAAATATATTTTGATAAAATGAATATTATTTTTGGAATTATAACATTGAAATTATTCAATGGTCGATTCTTTCTAATTTTTTGAGACAATCATATTTTTTATTAAATATTAAATTCCAAATAAATACACTTTTTGTACTATGAAACCATAATCACCCAAAAGTGTTGTATTAAATACTATAAAATTTATACCCAAAAAATATATGTTTTATCTTTAAAATATTATTATCTTATTTTTATTTTATTTATTTTACAAAGACATTATTAATATTACAAAACCAATAATATATTTTAAGGTTTTAAAATCATTTCATTAAGAGTGTGAGTCACCTCCACAAAAGAAAGGGAATTAGTTTAATAATTTAATTTCTTTCCCTTATAAAATAATAAGAAACTCTCCCATTTGAAGAAAAACATAGAACAAACCATGGGATGGTTTATGGTTTTAGATATTTTATTATATACGGTCCAAAACCTAAATAATAAAGAGAACCCCCTCTTTTCCCATATAAACCCACCCAAGCCCCCATTTATATTCACCAAAAATCTTTAGTTCATGTAAATAAACATACCTTCACTTTATATTGTACTCTTATGGTTCCCCCAACTTCTTAAGAAGCCCCTCCCATGAATTTGGTGTCACACACTCAAGTAAGGGATCTTCCACTCTCCTTTTTATTCAAGAACATATTTTCTATTATGCTTCTTAATTTCCATTTTTTTATTTTGGTATATGTTATTACATATAAGAAATACTTTCCATTTGATATATAACTATTTATATACACCTTTTACTATCACTAATCCCCCCATTAACTTTAATGTATGACCATTACCATGTTGAAATATATTTAGGAATTTTTTTTCTATTCAAGTTTCTTCATTACAACATGACTTCTCTTTAAAAATTTATAATGCTGGGATATGAATATATATGTACCTATTACTTACCATTTTATTTATATTTATTAAATTACCTCTTTATATCTTATCAAAACATTTTTTTTATGAATCTTTAAGTGACACCGTTATGCTTCTGAAATTTCATCGTGATCTTCCATGCCAAAACAATTGGGTAGTAAATACCATATCCATTTCCTATCAAGGGTGTTAAAAATATTTCACATATAATATTTTTTTGGTACTAACACATATGTATTATATACTAATTAATCAAAAATTAAATTATTATGATGAATGAATCTGTGTTTTATGATCTCTGTGGCACACTTAAGCATGGGAATGAAATGAATATGATGGGTGTGCCCAAATAACACTCCAATGAATTGGATAATATTTAGTATCATGATATGTCACATTGTGACATATAGTGAACCTGATTCATTTATGGGAATTTTTCCACCCTGATGTTTTGGTAGATTTATTCTTGACCAATGTTTATGATTCAAAGTCTTATGTTGTTGACCCATTTTCCATGTTATGATTATCATGATATATCATGTATCATTGTCATGTTTATGATCCCTAATATTGTTATACCACATTTATATAACTATTTATATAATATGTATTATATTATTGATTTTATTCCATGTTTCTTCCCTTACTAGGATTTATATCTCATCCCTTTATTAGGTTTTTACATAGGTTATCCCATGTAGTTTTAAAAGACATGGAATTTTAGAAGCATGTTAAGGATTATTTTAATAATGTTGTTGTATCCCATGTTAAATATGATTTGAAATTTACAAAATTCCCAATTACACTATACTTATAGATCATTCAATTTGTATTATGTGTAATCTTATAAAATAAATCAAGTATTCATGTGAAATAAGGAGAAGTGCTATTATATAAATGGTTTTCATTTTTGGATTATTTGATTTATTTTACACTAAAAACATTACAAAGATAGTGTTTATATCATTTTATAGGATATAATATTGAAATTTATTTTCCAATAAAATTATTTCGAACAATATCACTTTACATCTTGAAAAATTAATGTTAAAAGTGATTGTAACATCATATTTTATTATAGGGATAAAATAATTTTCTAAAATATATTTTACAATTTCACTTCTATTTTATATAAAGGATTTATTTTCATAGAAATTATTTTTAGTGAAGAATCATTTAATATTTCTTTAGATATATTGCTTTGGGGTGATTTAATTTTGGGCATCAACCATTTACATTATTCTAGTAAATTTTGTTGATAAAATTTCAAAATACTTTGAAACCCATTTTTTCCCAAGGGATCCCTATTAAATAATGATGGATTGAATTTCAATGGAATGAATACTTATGGATGTTTATGGGAGCGGTCTTATGTCACCCCAATTCATTGGTAAATTATTTTTATCTTATAATACAATGAATTTGTGGATGAGTATAATTTTGGTCAGCTAAAATCACAATGTCTGGTTGTGAGTATAAGTAATATATGTTATTATAACAAAGAGATTGAATGATTTTAATTATATCCTTGTATGCGGAATAAGTCTTTGTTTGAGTGTAATTATAGTAATATCTACTCTGAAAGATTGTATATTAGTGTAATTATAGAAATATATGCACATTAAGACTATACATTATGTATTTATTGTTAGATATGCTCATAAAGACTATGAATGAATATAATTATAGATGCATATATTCAAATTATTTTGATTTTTTATGATAATGATTATTTATATATTTCTATGATATATTACTTTTATTACACTCTATGGATCATGTTTTTTATATCGCACTCTTATGTTAGGTTTTATAATTTATCAGTTAATATTACTTATCCTTATATTATATGGAAAATATTATTTTTTCATGTTATTTTTAATAAAATATTTCTCCCATCCTATATTTTTTTTCATTTTCCTATGATCTTATACTTCAGAACACGTTGATAAGTTTTCTCATAGTGAGAGTTTGATGTCACAAATTTAATATGTTTTTATTATCTAGGGTATAAATATGTGAATTTCTTATGATAAGTCTAGAATGGAGTGTAGTGTGGCATAATTATAGAGAAATGGTCACAATTGGTGTGAAAAAGTAACTTACGTAGTTAGTCCTTAAAAATAATAAACATTCTATTCTTGGGAGTGTGTGATAATTATGAGATGTATTATTTAAATTGGGGAAAGTATAGAAAATAGAGAGATGTTATTATCATTTTGTATCAATACTAGCTTTTAAATAAATTATTTGTATAATTACACCAAAGGGTATGGTTTTGTGTGAATTAATAATTTTCTACCTATAGAATATTCTCACTATTAGAGGAATAATGAGTTTGATAAAATACATGATAATATTTTACAACATTTAAAGAAATAGTTGGGGATGATAAAGTGATATATTCAGGTTGATGAATCTAGGAAAATGGTTAACCATCAAACATGATGTTATGATAATCATGACATATAAAGAAGACTAGAATGAATCTCTATAGAGAGATTTCCAAGTAGTCAGCTGATGTCCATCCATGGGAGGTGATGCACAATTGAAAAATCCAAATGAATATGATAAAATTTATAGAATAATGAATGGGGATAAAAATTTTGAATAAGGATTATAGAATTGGGAGGATTATTATATCTATATAGGGAATTATAAATGTATGGGCATTATATATATGAGTACATTTTTTGTGTAATTTAGGGAAATATATGGATCTATGTTGAGCCGATGGATGAAAAAACATACATAGATCTAAATTGGTTGTAACCATGAGAATATTGTTATGTTAAAGGGATAGTTTTCTTAAATAAATAGACAAATATGAATAATGTTCATGTTTTTTCTTCTAATAAAATAAGAAATTTTTAGATAATTGAGTTTATTTGTTTATGTGTTGGATTTTATTTTAAATACCAAAATCATGTTCAATTTCATATAAAATATATTATATTACCTTAGGAGATAGATCTTAAGAATTTTCAATGTTCATGATGTATGACTAAAGGTTTCTTGACTTTAGTAGATTTGGGTCTCAAATTTGACTAACTACCAAATACATTAATGCAACTTTACTCAATATGGAAAGTTCTCATTGGTGTTGAACAAACATGAGCTCAAGATAGACAAAGTAATTACTTACAAGTAAATTTTATCAATAAAAAAATATCACATTGATGATGATAATATTAGAGAATAAAATATAAAAATTAATTAAATATGAGTTACTCTTCTCAATATATATGTCAATACAGTTTTGAGTGGAATAATTCTTTAAAATAATTTAATTCCTCAACACAAAATAGTTCTTCATAAAGGTAACATTTCTGATATTTAAGATCCAATTTGGTGTTGTGTGATATAAAAATGAATATTTTCTCATATATAAATCATAATTTGAGAAAAAATGCAACAAATAATGGTTGATATGATTATTCATAAAGGTTTATATTGGGAAAATGTTATATTTACATGTTGATATGATGATATGAAATGGTTGATCTAAGGAAAAGGAAATACGTATAGGTAATTCCTTTGATATATTAAGGAATTAGATGATTCAAAATGATAAATAGATTTATTTATAAGTGTTCTTGAATTTATCCTAAGAATTATGATAGTTTTATATAGATGATATCACTACATGGTAATGAATTCCTAGAATAAAATAATATAATGGTTTTATTTTGAAGAATATTTTATTTCCAAAAATTAATATATATATTTTTGATGCAGTTAGAAGAACCAATTTATCCCTCCATATTATATATAGTGACATGGTGATATATTCTTTAGTCTACTCAAAATAAGTAGAAAATGAAGACGATTTTAGAAAATTTTAGAAAATTTAATGGTTGTTACTTGCTCGAATTTTGAATTTTAAATTCAAAAATGAAGAGGGAAAACTGTTTCAAAAATATAAGAGAGTCAACATGGATCCTACAAGATATTATATGAGGATAATTCAGGATATAGTGAGAATTTGTGAGTTAGAAATTAATGTATTAATAGAATGAAGATAAGTGTTTACAAAAAGATAGAAGTAGAGTAAAAGAATTGTATAAACATTGTTTGTGTGAAATCATCATACCTGTGTTGTGTTTTAATGAAGAATAGAGTCACAACTATTCTATATTGTAATGTAGTGTCGGAGAACTATAGATTTCTAGGGATAATCAAATAAGAGGAAGAAAGATAATCCATGGATCATGAATGTATAATACAATAGTGTAACTTTTTGGGTGATTTTAAAGGAGATGGAATTATTAATATTGGTGTATAAGGATTCAAGGATATAACCTAATCATTTGTATCCACCATAGTGATTCTAGTGGGTCATGTGATTAATGTAATTACTAGGTAATGAAAAAGAGTAGCTACTCATTTTTAGTAGTGAACATTAAACAAAAGGAGTTTATATTTGTCTTTTTTATTTGTTGTGTATGTGCATAGTTGTGAGATTTATCACTCTAACAGGCGATAGGGGTTGATTTTGTAATAAATCATAAATTAGAAAAAACTTATTTCCCATTGAATCAAACCTGTTAGTGTACTAATACTCTACCTGGATCCATCACAAGTCATATTAACAGAAAAATCATTTAAAAACTTTCAAATTTATTTATTTATATCCTACGTATAACTAGAACTATGTTTAGTATGGTAAAAACATTGAAAATTACAAGTCATGACACCAAACTAACAGTAAATAAAAAAACCAAATAGAAAAAATGTATAATTATGAAAGAGAAATTATGAAATTATGTGATTAGTAGTGATGTATTTTAGTAGAGAGAGAGACAAAATTAAAGGGAAGAAAGGGCATGACAGGTAAATAGTGTTGAAAAAATATCACAAATGAATTGAGTAATTTCACTATTTTTACATCAACCTAAACTAAAAAGTGATCAATGTTTAGATAAAGAAGGTTTAACCTTATATCTATCATTAATATATCATCCTTATCCAATGAACCCTCTTAATAATTTACATGTCAATATTGTTGTTAATAAAAATATAATCTTTAATCGAGAAGGTAGAAAGTAATTTTTTTCCCAATTGAAGTGATCTGGTTTATGTTACTAAGGTGAAATTATCCTTACTCTCCACCTGTAGGTTCATGAATAAGGGTAGAAATGATATGCTCAAAAAAATTGGAAATTGAAAACACCATATGAAAAGACACAATCCAAATCTCCAATAGAAGGTTACCCTTAATTTCTTTTTAACTAAAGGTTATAATTATTTTCAACTACCAAAATTGATTTAAATCAAATTTCATACATCAAAACTTCATTAGCGTTAGTAGAGATGATGCAAGAAAATAATATTACCTAGAGGAAAAATGTTTATTTAAATTGAAGAAATAAATGGTAAAGTAATGTTAATTCATTTCAACCAGTTTTCTCCAAGAAATGCTCAACTAAAACTGATCATGAAAAAGAAGAAAATTATTTTCAAGGAATATAACACAAAGATAAAGGAATAGAATAAACAAGATTTGATAAAGTGATAAAATATTCTATGTTGAAGTTGAATTCTCCTTCTCGAGATCCTAATGATTATTTCAATTTGGTTCCCCCTATCCACTAATTTTTTGATAAATTAATATCCTTTCTAGCCATCTAAACCATTCAAAAAATTATGGAATCTACCATTTTATTCATCACACGATAGCCCCCAACATTTCTCTCACTGTTAGCATGAATAACATAAATATCTATCCTCAGTGTAATATAGTTCTTAAAGGATCTCATACTCTATTATGACATGAAAAAACTCTCAAATATATCATGACAGAACCACATGCTTCTTTAATTTGGATTAAATTTTTTTAGTCTGTATGTGTTTTAGATGTTTCTTGAGTTCACTAGCCTTGATAAAAAACAATATTATTCATTTGGATTATTTTAAATCAAAATAAGCTCAATTATTCCAATTTGATCATGGAAAATACCAAATAGATGGATACATGTATGTTTCAATACTATATTATCATACATTGAAAATTGGATATTTATATACATGAATCTTGTTACACCATAAGCTTTCATGGTACATTTCTCTTTGAATAATACAATAGCTTGCGCTGTATGCAAATACGAGTTCTAACACACCATGACCAATCAAACTAGCTGTTTTAAAAGCAGTTATGAATAGTAATTCCCATTTTTTGAAATTTTATAAATTTTATTTTTCAAACTAAACTTCATTTTTGGATTCAGAATATTATAATTTTCTTAGAGATAATTTTTGGTACTTTTTTGATAACTTTCATATTTTTATGAATTGTGAAAAATACTAAATTTTAATTAAAAACAACTTTTTAATCCAAATAACTTATAGTGTTAAATTATAAATTTGAATGGTTTTAAAGTACAATTAGACTATATTTTTATCATTTTATATTATATATTTCAATTTATTTAATTTCACATTTAAATTGTACATAAACATATATAAATCTTTCGATAGTTTTTATTTCGTTAAAACCTGCTTTTTGGTTTTGACAACAGGAATTAATTTTAAATTAATTTCTGCAACTTCTTTGTTTTGTGTCTGGAAAAGTGGATTCCATATTCTAAATCAAGATGTCCAAATTATTTAAATAAGTAAATTTTATTTTCAGAAATTATGAATAGTAACTTCAGTAAATATTTTATTTTCCATGGTTAAAGGGTAAATTCTGTAAATAAGGGTAAAAATAATATTAAAACAATACTAAATTACCCTAACACATATCCTAACTCTAATGGATGGTACATGTATGACCCTGGACATACATGGGTTGATTTTTGGACTCCATGGAGCCACTTTTAAATGAGAATGACACTTTATAAAAATTATTTTAATGGTAAGGAAAATGTAATATAATCATATATCTTTTATTAAAACTTATTTTATCTGAGGTTATATAATTGATCTCTTCAACCATGAGTAGGAATTATAAATCTAAAAATATTTCCTACATCATTATATTTTATTTATAATTTTTAGACATATAATAAATATATTTATTTATGACACAATAATGATGCAGTATTTTTCTTATTAATGAAAGAATCATATAAATGATATTATAAATATCAATATAAATATAATTTGAAAGATTTTATTCCATAAAATAATTTTATTGGTGAACACGACATGTTAGGGTTGATTTAATTTATTTTTTTTTCTGATTAATCAACTATTTAGGACTTAAAAAAAACCAAATACTAAATAGAGTCAAAATTGACATAAATGAGTTTTTAAACAAATTCTATTTTATTAAATGATATAATATTCCTAAAAATATAATATTTGTCCAAAGGAATTATATAAGGTTAAATATGTCATTAATAAACAACTTTAGGTTCTCTAGTTATTTTATATTATGCTTATTAACCATGTAATATAAAAATACAAGAAGACATGGTAACTGTTAAACTATTTAACTAAGGGTTAAATCTAAAAGATAAGGCCAACATGGTGACCTAAAATAGTCTAGAACCTATTGGTTTAGTGTAATATGACCCATACCTACTTTTTAATTTAAATTAATCCATTTTTATCTATTAGAAACATAATATTATTCTATAATAAACTAATATTTTAAGCATTTCCTAAAGTGCCCCTCACCTCTCTTATAAAAGGGTATTTGTCGTTCTCTCAAATTCACACCTACATAGCCATTTGGATTGGAAACAACCTGATTAAATATCCTCCCAACTACCCTCACTTCAACCTAGTGGCATTAATTTGATCATAAAGCCAACCTATGGGACCGTTTTGTCAAAATCAAAAAGAATAACTCAAAGAAGAGGTAATTACTTCATCACCTCTTTCAAAGTTATTTTCTTCTTTGACTTCCTCTTTATTTGTTGATTACATAACAAAATAATAACTCATGTAACTTCTACATACTGATATGTTATTATAAATATGGTACATCCATATTCATTATTCTATCTATCCTATGAATAACAACGTCACCATACATGCGAACGTACGACTTTCCGTCTCCACGTCGTGGTGTTGTTTTTTATTCAACAATTTATTTTTTGGATGGGTAAAATAATGAGTATAATTGATGTAAATAATAAATATAACATTATAAGTATTTTTTATATATAATATAACATCATATTACATCATATTTCATCATCAATAGAATGATATTGTTGCTAGTGCGAACGTAGGAGTTACCGTCTCCACGACGCAATGAGATTTCATTCCCCATCGTAACCATTCAAGAATAATTTACATTTTATGATTAAAAAAAATGTTTAAATAAGTTAATATAATTCTATATATGAATAAAATATATCCCATCCATTACAAACATGACTTACACAACAAAACATATAAAGAAAAACAAACCGGTTAACACCCAAAACAATGATACAACTGAAATATTATTAACAACGCAATATTAGAAGATAATAAATGATGTAATATTTATGTATGTGATAATTTTTAAATTTAATAACAATTAATTTACCATTTTAATGTAGGTTAATGCACCCTTGACTAAGTAAAAGTACAAGGTAAGGGTTAATTTTATAATCTCGTTATTATCCGAGGTTATTTCTACGTAAGTATCTATTGGGTATTCTTTATCATCCACATCTGTGTTTCTTAAAAATGTATTTCAAAACATTTTTACTATTTCCTAAACTCTGAGTTAAAGTAATTTATACCATTTTTTGACATTTTATAAAATTTTTCGAAAGGAATCATTCTGTCATTTTCCAATAAAGGTGATTTTTGAACTTTTCCACAAATTAAGGAAAGAATGTTTTTTTAACTTATATGAAGGGTGCAACTATTTTCTGCCATTATAACACCCTAGAAGCTTAAATTACAAGATTATATGAATATTTTCAAAATAAATGTTTTATTTTTTAATTAAAATACTTTTAAATAATTTTAAAATAGAAAGAGCTATTTCTCCCAAATAGTCTGGATTTTTTCTATGTCAACATCCTTTTTTGGATTTTACGCTTGTTTGAAGTTGATTTATTATGATACAATCTTCCTAATTTTATTGAATATTGTGTGATATGTTTGAATATGAATGTTCTATTTTTATACCATATATGTCTTATGGTTAAAGTATTAACATTTTGTATTTTAGTTTTAATATGAATGTTTATGTTATGTTTTAACCTTTTCTTATGAGGAATGCATTAGACGTAGTAAGTGATAGGTGGTCCCACTATATCCCCTCGATGTGTCAGTTGGTCTCATGATAAAATTTAGTGTCCTGACACAGGGCCATGAATTTTTTTATTTTTATTCTTTTCACGAGTCTTTGACTATGTTGTTAAGATGTTCGACATTATGAATTCCATCATTATGAAATTAACTATTGATATTACATGTGATTATTCAACTAGTATAATATCCTTTTGAACAAGTAAATGGAATTATATGATTTATCTTTTCCATATTATACTGAAGTTTATGTTTAGAAGGATTGTGTTTTAGTCTTATACATTGGCTTAAATTTTTATTCTTATTTATGAAAGTTTTCACTATATTGTTATCCTTAATGAGAATCTGAGCTCACCACTTCCTTATGTTTTATTTTTCCCAGGATGTGAAGAACTATATTTTGACTGACCTATAGGGATAAGATAAGGTATATGAGTGTGTTCTATGGAGACACATTGTTTCTTTTTTCATTTCATTAAGTAATGTAAAACATATGTATATATCTAGAACTTCCAGGGCTACTAAACTGGTCAGTCTTTCATGACTTGATCTCTTGTGATAATGCCAATTTTATGTAATAATGCACTGAGTCTATGTAACTTGGTTTGGGGAGTTAAATTTGGTATCCTAGGAAGTTTAGTACAAACCTTGGAAACTAGATTTAGAAAAACTCTAATTATGGAAAAGTACCCTAAGATACACTTTGAGGATTAGTATGGAAGAACATCCAAAATATTTGGTAATGTAGATATTATGTGTATTTTACAAGAATTAAATCCATGTACGGATACTACAATTATATGTAGTTCTAGAATAGATATACATAGGAGTGAAAATTCCGACAAGGAGTTTCAAGCTTGGCCCTGGGCATCAAGGAACATGACAATGTTCCTTTACTGCGCACCTGGTTTGACACTCAAGGGTGATATTCATTGGGGAATTAAAATTTTATTTACAAAACATTATAAAGGATTTATGATAAAATACATCCCCAAATAAAATATTTGAGTTATTATGGTTTATATGCATAAGCTGTATAATTTATGGCAAGAATTTTACTAGTTTAGAATTTTTCATTGCGATTCATAAACTAACCTAGTGTATTCTATTGTTTAGAAATTTAACCTAGTGGAAGGAATGGAAATCGTATCACCACACATAATCCAAGTAGATATTTCCCCCTACTAAAGATAATTATTGTGGATCTAGTGATGCAACTGGTGCTGAACAGTTTATAACCATACTGAGAGAACTCACTCAGGTTATGTATAATAACATGACTTGTATGGAGCTTCCTGATCTACAACATGGGGGGTCAATGTTAGATCGATTCATGATGAAAAAACCAACAACATTCAATTGGACTAAAAATCCATTTTTAGCATAGAAATTGATAAGTTCCATAGAGAAAACATTTCATGCTTTTGGGTGTAACAAAAGGGAAACAGTTGTCATGGTAGTTTATCACCTCATGGGGTATGTAGATCAATGGTGTTCATTAATTCAAAACACAAGGAAGGAATAAAAATTATCAAATATGAAATGTGGGAGTTTAAATATATTTTCATAGAAAAATATTTTCCTCATGAACATTGAGTGGATATGAAAAGGCAATTTATGAGTCTGAGGAAAAAGGAGGATGAGAATGTCGCAAAGTATGAGGCTAACTTTACATGGTTAACGAGGAATGCTGCATATTATATATATAACCCAAGAAGTAAGATTGACTGATTCTTTGATGGGTTAAAACCATTTCTCTATCGAGAATTAGTATCACAATCCTTCTCATCGTACGAAGATATAGTCTCATGTGCTATCAAGACTGAAAATTTATTCTCTAAGTCTTATGAATTTAATGTGAAGAAAGAGAAGAAGAGATCTGCTAAAAACTATGAAAAATAAAATAAGTGGAATAAGGTAAAATTTGACTTTCCACCCTATAGTAAAGGTGGGAAGAAATACCCCAGTACTTGCCTGAAGGTAATGAGAGTTTGTTACATGTGTGGGGAAAAAGGTCACCAAGATCATGATGCATGGGAAAGAAAGAGTCTGTTAATGTTGAATGCTATAATTGTAGAGAAATTTGGCATTATGAAAATGAATGTCCTGAGTACCAAGGAAACGTATCTCAGAAAAGGGAAAGGGATCAAGGACAAGCTTATGTTACCACAACTGCTGAGGTCAAAGCTCCGATTGACATTGTGGTAGGTACTTTAATCATTTCCTCAAAATTAGGAATTGCTCTATTTGATTATAGATCATTTCATTCTTTCATATCTTCCCTATTTTCAAATAAAATTAGATATGTCCAATTTGAATTAACAAGGGAGTTGTCAATAAAAACTCCAAAGGTAAGTATCATTGCAACAATGTTTTGTCAATCAGTTACCATTATGGCATTTAAACATGCTTTATCCGCTAATATTATTATCATTATGATGTTTTATTTTGATATAATCTTTAGTTTGGATTGGATTTCAGACCATAATGGGAAAATTTATTGTAAGAAGAAGGAGTTTACACTTTTTTATGATGATAAGGAATAACTTATCTTTCGAGATGAAACATCAGCGTCTGATTCTTATCTAGATCCACCCCTAGTAGACCTACAAAATTCATTTATTGGGGATGAAGGGACTGAATTATCTATGAGCGAGGAAAATAATTTTCAAATATAGGATATACCTATTGTGCAAGAATATTTTGATGTGTTTCAAAAGATTTACTTGGACATCCTCTAGAATGAGAAATTAAGTTTTCCATTGACTTAATTTTGGGATCAAGGCCCATAACGAAGACCCATTATAGAATGGCCACTGTGGAATTAGTGGAACTAAAGAAAAAACTAGAGGAATGAAATAATAAATTATTTATTCTCCCATGTGTTTCTCCATGTGGGACCCTGTTTTTTTTGTTAAGAAGAAAGATGAATCCATGAGGTTGTGCATTGACTACAGGGAGATCAATGTTATAACAATAAAGAACAATTATCACCTACCTCGCATTGATGATATATTTTATCAACTTCTTGGAGCTCAATATTTTTCAAATATTGACCTTGAATCTCGATACCATCAGTTGTGTGTGAAAAAATAAGACATTCCAAAGACAACATTTCGAACTAGGTAGGGGCATTATGAGTTTAAAATAAATCCTTTGGGACTAACTAATGGACCCTATGTTATTTGTGGATCTAATGAATAGAGTTTTCAAGGAATATCTTGATGACTTTGTAGATATATTTATTGATGATATCTTGGTATAATCCAACATCTATGAAGATCATAAAAATAACTTGCGTATTATTTTAAAGAATATTCGAAGAAATGAATTATATGTGAAGTTTAGAAAGTTAGAATTCTGGCTTCAGGAGATTTATTTTCTTGGCCATATTTCCTCTAAGGATGTAATCTCTATTGACCCTTCAAAAAAAGGTCGATCCAAGAATGACTAGCACTAAAGAGTATAACAGCGGTACATAGTTTTATTGGTTTAGGAGGTTATTATTGACATTTCATCCATAATTTTTCCAAATTGGATAACCCGTTAACCAAGTTCACACGTAAAGTGGTTAATTTTGTTTGAAAAAAAAGAGTGTGAAGAATGTTTTGAAGAACTGAAGAGAAGATAATTCATTGCACCTATCTTGACTCTACTATCTAAGAATGATGATTTTGTTATTTATCTTGATTTTTCAAAGAGCGGAATTAGTTGTGTCCTTATACAGAATGATAGAGTTATTACCTTTGCATCATGACATATAAATATTCATTAACAAAACTATCCTACTCATGATCTTCAGTAAGCATCTGTAATCGTTTCCATGGATATATGGAGACACTATCTCTATGGTTAAAAATGTGAGATATATACTGATCTTGTGAGTTTGAAGTATATTTTATCACATAAAGAACTCTATATGAGGCAAAGGAAATGGCTCAAACTACTCAAGGATTATGATTGCACAATACACTATAACCCAAGGAAGGAAAATAAAGTGGAATATTCTTTGAGCAGAAAGGATCATGGAGTTTTGAATAAGATTGGAGTTGAAATGGATCATATGTTCATGGATATATCAAAGAAGGATATGGGAATGATCATGGAAGGTGAAACATCAATAATTTTTCAAATGGTTGCCAAAACATCTTTACTATAAAGGATAGAAAGTTATCCAACTGGTGATGAGGAGTTTAAAAAGAAAATTAAATCTGTGAATGATGGGAGATTAATCAACTTTATATATGAAGATGTATTTTTTATATTTGGGAAAATAATTTTTGTTCTCAATATACCTGATCTAAAATGGGAATTATTGGATGATGCTCATAGATCTAATTTCTCTATGCAACATGGTAGCACTAAGATGTATAGGGATTTGATGGAATATATTTTGTGGGACAACATGAAGAGAAATATTTCGGATTATGTGTCACAATGTATGGTTGGTCAACTGGTGAAGGCTGGAAGAAAACATCCTGGAGGATTCATGCTACCTCATCCCATATCTGAGTGGAAATGGGATAAGATTATAATGGACTTTGTCAGGGGGTTACCAAAGACTCTTATAAAGAATGATGCAATATTGGTTTTTGTTGATCATCTTACCATGTTATCACATTTTTATTATATAAGAGAAGATTTACCACTTGAATGTTTTGAAAGACTATATATTAATGATGTTTTAATACTTCACGGTGTACCACTATTGATTGTTTCTAATCGTGATCCCTGTTTTACAACAAGAGTCTAGAAAAGTCATTTGAAATCCCTGAGTACTGAACTTTGTTGGAGCACTTCCTACCACCCACAAACTGATGGAGAATCAAAACTAACTATTCAAACCTTAGAATACATGTTGATATCTTTGTCACTTGACTTTAAAGGTATGCGGGATTAGTATTTACCTATGGTAGAATTTTCTTATAATAGTATCTTCCATTAAAGTATTCAGATGGAACCATATAAAGTATTATATGGAAAGAGATATTACACACCAACTTGTTAGGATGATGTTGGTGAAAGAAAACTCGTAGGGCCAGAACTTATTGAGGAAATAATGGAAAAGGTGAAGATTATCCAAATCCACATCAAAGCATCTCAAAGTAGGTAAAATATCTATGTCGAAAACTGAAGGAAGGAATTTTAATTTCAAGTAGGAGATCATGTTTTCTTAAAGGTATCTTTATTGAAGGGTATCATACGATTTGGTATGAATGGAAAATTAAGTCCCAGGTACATCAAACCTTTCAAAATTCTAGAAAGAATTGGAGTTTTATCTTACCGTTTAACAATGATGCCAAGTCTCTCCAATTTTCATGATGTGTTCCACATATCACTATTGAGAAAATACATGTCTAACCCAACACATGTAATCAACTTTAAAGAAATAGAACAAGAACCAGATATGTCTTATTGTGAAGAGCCTATTATAATTCTTTATTCCAGAGAACAAGTGTTGAGAAACCAGATGAATCATCTTGTAATAGTTCTTTAGAGAAACCATAAAATGGAAGAGGGAACATGGGAACCTGAAGAACTTATGATGAAGAACCAACCAAATATTTTTATGCAGTAATATTAAAAATTTTTTTTGGAAGAAATTATTTGAAGGAGGGAAGAATGTTACACCCCAATCTTCCATGGTATGTTTCTCTTTTAATAATGCAACAGCATGTGATGTACGCAACTTCGAGTTCTAGGACACCACGACCATTTAAACTAGCTGTTTTAAAAGTAATTATGAATAGTAATACCAACATTTTGAAATTTTATAAATTTTATTTTTTAAATTGGACTTCATTTTTGAATTTGGAATATCAAAATTAGCTTTGGGTGATATTTTTTGTACTTTTCTGATAACTTTCATATTTTGACAAATAGTGAAAAATACTAAATTTTAATAAAAAAACTTTTTTCATCGAAATAATTAATAGTGTTAAATTATAACTTTGTGGGTTTTTAATGTATAATTAGATTATATTTTTATCATTTAATATAATTTAGGTCATTGGATGTAATTTCACATTTAAATTTTACATAAACATATGTCCATCTTTTGATAGTTTTACTTCTTAAAAAACGACTTTTTGGTTTTGACAAAAGGAATTAATTTAAAATTATTTTCTCCAAAATCCTTGTTTTAAATTTGGAAAAATGGATTATATATTTGGAATTAGAAGGTCCAAATTGTTTAAATATGTAACTTTTTTTAGAAATTATGAATACTAACATCAGATTATATTTTATTTACCATGGTTTAAGGGTAAATCTAGTAAATAAGGGTAAAAATAATATTATAATAAAAATAAATTTCCCTAATATGTGTCCTAAATCTATTAGTAGGTACAAGTCCAACCAAGGGGATCATTGGGTCGATTTTGGGACCCCATGGAGCCACTTGTAAGTGAAAATGACTCTTTATAAAAATTAATTTAAAGTTAAGGAAAATGTAACAAAAACATATATCTTTTAGTAAAACAATTTTTATATAAGGTTATATAATTTATCTATTCAACCATAAAAAGTCACGAGAAATTTAAAAAAATTTACTACATCATGATATTTTATTTATAAATTTTAGACATAAAATACATATATTTATTAATGGCACAATAATGATGCAATATTTTCCTTATCAATGAAAGAATAAAATGAATGATATTATAAATCTTAAAATAAATATAATTAGAAAGTTTTGATTCAATACACGAATTTTCTAGGTTCATATGACATGTTAGGGTTGATTAAATCTATTTGATTCTAAGTAATAAAGTTCCGATGACGTTCAGAAACACCAAATACTAAATAGAGTCAAAATTGACATAAATGAGTTTTTAAAAGAAATTCTATTTTATTAAATAATATAATATTCGAAAAAAATCCAAGATTCCTACAATGGAATTAGATAAGGATAAATATGTAATTAATGAACCAATTTCGGTTCTAATGTCATTTTATAGTATGTTCATTAATCATGTAATATAAAAATATAAGAAGACATGATAAATGTTAAACTATTTAATTAAGAGTTAAATCTAAAAGGTAAGGTTAATATGGTGACCTAAACTTGCATAAAACCTATTGGTTGAGTTTATTTCCTACCATACCAACCATATACTCTAAATATATCCATTTTGAGCTATTATAAATAGAAACTAATTTAATAATAAGTTAATAGTTTAAGCTTTTCCTAAAGTGCCCTTCACCCCTCTTAGAAACGGGTACTTCACCTTGTCTCAAATTCACACCTCCCAATACATTTGTCTCAAACAACCCATGATCCAATCTCTACCCAACTACCAAACTATATCCCTTACTTTGATCAGAAATCCAACTTAAGAATCCATTTTTTTCAAATCAAATGGAAGAACCCTAAGAAGATGTGATTTCTTCATCACCTCTTTCAATGTTATTTTCTTCTTCCACTTCCTCTTTCTTTGTTGATTCCATACCAAAATAATAACTCCATTAACTTCTACATACTAAGAGGTAATTATAAATACGGTGAATCTATATTCATTATTCTATCTATCCTATGAATGACAATGTCATTATATGTGCGTACATATGGCTTACTGTCTCCACATCGTGGTGTAGTTTCTTATTCAATGATTCATTATTTGGATGGGTATAATAATGAGTATAATTTTTGTAAATAATAAATATGACCTGTTAATTATTCTTTATATATAATATACCATCCAATTGAATAATATTTCACAATCAATAGAATGATATTGTTGTTCGTGCGTACGTACAGCTTACCGTCTCCACGACATGATGACATTTCATTCCCCATCGTAACTATTCAAGTGTAATTTACATTTGATGAATAAAAATAATTTTTAAAGAACATTATATAATTTGGTAAATGAATAAAATATATCCAATCTATAACAAACATACCTTATGTAACAAAACATGTGAAGTAAAATGAATTAGTGAACACCTAAAACAATGATACTACTAGAATGTTGTTAGCAAAGAAATATTAGAAGATCATATATGATATCATATATATGTATATGGTTCTTGTATAATTTAATAAAAATGATTTCAATATTATACAAGAGGTTAATGTACCCCAGACTAAGGAAAAGTACAAGGTAAAGGTTAATTTTACAATCTCTTTATTATCCAACGTTGTTTATATGTATGGATATACTGGGAATTCTTTATCATCCACATTCGCATTTCTTAAAATATATTTCAAAACATTGGTACTATTTCCTATACTTTGGGTTAAATTCATTTATACCATTTTTTTTGTCTTTTTATAAAATGTGTTCAAAGGAATCATTCCGTCATTTTCCAAACAAGGTGCTTTTTGACCTTTTCGAAAAATTAAGGAAAGAATGTTTTTTAACTTATACAACGGGTGTAGCTATTTTCTTCCATCATAACACCTTAGAATCTTACATTACAAGCTTATACGAATATTTTCAAAATAAATTTTTTGTTTTATAATTACATGAATTTTAAATAATTTCAAAATAGAAAGAGATATTTCTCTCAAATAGTTCTCATTTCATCTATGTCAAAAACCTTTGTTGGATTTTACGCTTGTTTGAAGTTGATTTATTATGACACAATCTACCATATTGTATTGAAGGTTTTGTGATATGTCTGAATATGGATAAGATATTTTTATACAATTCATGGTTTGTGGTTAAAGTATTGACATTTATTATTCTAGTTTTTATACAAATGTTTATGTTATGTTTCAAACTTTTCATATGAGGAATGCATTGGATGTAGAAAGTGACAGGAGGGGCCCACTATTACGCCTCGATGAATCGGTAGGTCTCATGAGACAAATTTGTGTCTTAGAACAAGGCCATAATTTTTTTATTAGTCTTGGAATGAGGCCTTGACTATGTGGTTATGATGTCCAGTATTATGCATTCCATTATTATGAAATTAGCAATTGACATTACATGTGATTATTCGACTTGTAGAATATCCATGTGAGAAATTAAGTGGAATTATTTGATTTATCATTTCCATATTATTCTGAAGTCTAAGTTTAAAAGGTTTGTGTTTTAGTATTATATATTTCCTTAAATGTTAATTCTTATTTATGAATGTTTCCGAAATATTGTTATCCTTACTGAGCATCTGAGCTCACCACATACTTATGTTTTATTTTTCCAAGGATGTGAAGAAGTATATTATGACTGACCGTTAGGAATAGGATAAGGGATATGAGTGTTTTCTATAGAGACACAATGTTTCTTTTTTCATTTCATTATGCAATTTAAAACTTATGTTTGTATCTAGAACTTTCAAGCCTTTTAAACTAATTGGTTTTTCAAGACTTGATCTCTTGTGATCATACCAATGTTATATAATAATGCACTGACTCTATGTAACTAGGTTTGGGGCATTAAAAATGCTTCTCCAAATTTATTTATATATATTCCTTACACTTTACAAACATGAAAACTGGATTAGAAAATTCCTTTGTGTTTTTTTCTAGAAATTCTACTACATGAATGAGGCATAATTATCTTCCATGGATTTTAGAAATATCTTTTATTTAGGTAAAAAACATAACCGCATTGATATTTTGACATATTGATATTTATTCATTCTGGGTACATGAATATTCATTACATATAAAATAAATTATATGATCAACCCAAGTGATAATTAAGTTATATGAATGTTTAGATTTTTAGATTCAGCTATGTAGCAATTCAACTATGTGGAAATTTTGGTACATTGAGATTAAATCGATTATGTAGCTCTCCCATATAGATAATTTCTACATCTCCAACCCCTTTATAGAAATTATCCTTCATAGGTACTATCAAGAAAATATTCAACTATGAATGTAATTAATAATGATAAAAATATTCTTTAAAATAAATAACTACACACATCAAGAAAAATTGAGCCAATACCTCCCCCAAAAACCACATATTTTCTAAATAAAATAAAATAATTTTAGATTTTATATAAATATTCTTAAAATTCTAAAAATATATAATAAAATCACATTTTAAAACATATAACACAAAAAATTAACAAAAAATATTTTTGAAAAAGGCACCAAAGTAAATGCCATACCAAATTACATAAACATAGAATATTTCTTATCTTTAAAAAACACTTTAGTTAAATTCAATGGTTGAAAATGTATCTCAAAATGGAAAATATGAGATTCTAAAAAGAGTTGATTTTCAATAAAAACTTCCCTTAGGAATTATATAAATTAGAAAGTGTGAATACCCACTAAAAATTAATGAACTTTAGGAAAAATTAGTTACTTTTATTTAAAAATGAGTTAAATTGAAAATTTAGAAGGGAATTCAACACACTTCAATGTTCGTCCAAATAAAAGTAAAAAAATTCAATTTTCCACTAAAATGAAATAATCAAACAATTTATGATATAATAGTAAATATAAAAACCATTGGATTAGGATAAATTAATAAATATTCAACACAGTATAAATAATCCATTCAACAGTAAAAAAATTGCTAAAGAATAAAAAAATAAAAAAATAAAACTAGATTAATATTTTTATTTCATAATATATTTGAATGAATAACTTATGTGTTATATTCAAGTTTATAACATCTATGTTAATGAAAATTGTATAACATTCTTCCAATGATCTAGTAAAATAAATATTTTGAAGCGGGTAAGAAATATTTTAAATCAATTAAATCCATGAGGTAACAAATATTAACATATTCAAAGTTTCCTCATAACCTTCAAATTTGTTAATAATTTTTACCCACTAAGGGATTGTAAGTAATTCATATAAAATTAATAATTTAGAAAAATTGGGGGGTTTTATGGGTTGAAATTGAGGAATATTTTATCTATCAAATCCAATCTCCCATAATTAAAACCCAATAATATCCCCACCGTTGTATCTTGAAGTGGTAGAAACATTTAAACACACAGGTTGAAAAAATATTTGGACTTCAAGAACCACATAATTTATCTTTTGTAGGGGTAACATGGAATTCACAAAAAGAATGGTTCCAAAATAATTAAATAAATAAAAGAATTCATGATATTCACAAGGTTCCTAACAAACCACTATTTAAATTAATTTAGAATATAAAAAGAGTTTCCAAAAGTATTCCTATGATTTGTCTCTTATTGAATGATTTTCAAACAAAAAAGACAATAATTACCTACATGTGTAAAAACACATAAACAATTCCATCAAAAATAATGACCAGCATGTTTCAATAAATAATTTTAGAATCTAGGGTCGAAATTTACTAACAATTAAAAGAAATTAAAACCACAAACCACTAACAACATTAATAAAATAAAGGGAAATATTTAAAAAAATAAACGGGTAAAATAATTATTTTAATATAATATAGAATTATTGCCTATTGATGTACAATATATATAACCACACTTATAGCTATTGAAATAATTATCTGATAGAAATTTTATGCACTAGAAAAATGAATATATCCCAAAGAGTTCCTAGAATTAAAATCCATTAAAAATATAATAAGAGTTAAAGTTGAGGGCAATGTTATCTGAGTTTCTTCAACTATCAAATCCATTTGTACTTGAAGAAATAAATAACTACGCCCCTAGTAAGTAGATCTCATAATTTACGTTTTCTTCTTCTCATGGCCACTTGAACAACTATACAGTGACTTACCATAGTAACTCCACCTAACATAAAACCAATTCACCTCTTGGTTAATATAACCTATATCCATTAAAGAAAAATAAATAAAGCATGAAAATAGTATGCTATCAGAATCCCAAGCATGCTTGGTTCACCAAATTTGGGACAAGAAAAATGGAGAGAGAGTCATTTAATTAAAAAAAGTAAAAGGAGAAAACTAGAAAATCATGGGTTACCTCCCATACAAAACTGAATTTACTATCTTTAACATACTTTAATATGTAATGTTTTTATCTAAGTTCATTTCTTGATTATGTGTTATCATTTATTCTCGAATCACAATTATATTTTTGAAAATTAATAAGTTCACTCAATAACTATAATATAACAACCTCATATAACATCCAAATAAATCATCATAATTTTTAAATTTCCAATTCCTTTAATAAAGGTTAAAAATACCAAAAACATCACAAAAAACTCGTGATTGGAAGAAAACAAAAAATAATTTTTCCATGATTGAACTGCTTCACTCACATGAATATCCCCCACACACAGAATGTATAGGTACATAGAATAGTGAAACTATTCTAGAGGTATTCAAACAACCATGAACACTATTTTATTAAAATTTCTTTTTGGAATTGGTGGATAGTCTCCTAGATCATTTGAGAACTATTTGTACATTTTGACAACAAATATATCATCAGAAATTATCATATATGTAGAAATAAACCTTATTTCCTCATTCAATAATCTATATAGAAATTATCCTATCACACTTTCTTCTTATTCGGAAAACTCATTTACAAATTATTGATAGGTAGGATTTATCACATAATTTACCTCACACAAAGAACTCTATTCTTTAGCTTAATAAATACTATAAAAAATCAAAATTCAAAATTTGTAAAAAAAACTAGAATCAATATCAGGTTTAGGTATAGGGGTGGGTTGTGATCTCTGAAAAAATCCATGAGAAACACTCTCAAATTAAAATCTTGGGTTTTAATAGACAACTTCATTGTAATTGGAAATGGATCTCTTAATCTTTATCTCATGTTTCTATATCCTTTCAAGTTCTAATATATAATAATATTTGAAATAACAAGAATTAAAATGATAAATAATAGATTCCATGATCAAGTCATCATATAAATAATGGTTTTATCACCTTGATTCAGCTCTAAATACCTAATCAGTAATATATATAAAAATACAACTCAAAATAATAGGATACTAATTAAAAATTTGAAATTATAATAGATCCTCACAATCTTGAGTAACATGTTTACCCTTTTATACATATATAATAAATGCGTCCATTGATAAAAATGGTATGATAAGAATTATTGGGACTTATTAATCACATTCAGTCTTAATAATTAGTATGTCTATGATGAAATAAAATTTTCTTACATCAACCAAAAGGTTATATAACCTTCTATAAAGATATTAAAGAGATATATTCGCTAATTGTAATTATTATTTTTTTAAATCCCTAAGGTTTAAAATTTTGAAAAATTTCTAGGGAATATAGTTTATTATAAAACCTAAATAAAAAAGAACCAAATCTCCTCACATTCTCAAATTCTATAAAATATGACAAAATAACCATTGTATTTTAGTTTTATAGGAATATTATTTTGAACTATAGAACTAAAAACCTCATTAATACCAATGGTTAATGGTTCTCCCTAATCCCTTTTATTATCCCAGAAAAATTTAATAAATTTCCAAAAATGATTTAATTTTATTCAGGAATTATACAAATGGAATGTTTAGGATGAAACATATAAACATTAGGAGGAATTTATAGTAATCTTATTCATTTTTTATGTCTTTGATGAAAAGTAATGGAAGCAGTATGATGTTTCAGAAAATGGTTATTCATCTTCTATATCCTAATCCCTAACCTATATATTTTATTCCTTAATATTTCACACAATATTTTATTCTATTATTGATCCTTCTTTTGTGTATTTTGATCATTTTTAGATTGAACCATGATGCCCAAATTTTTAGTTTTATTGTTTTCTAGATTTTAAATTTTATATTCTCCTATAGTTTTTATGTTCATTATTCATAGACTATTTTTGAGTATTTTATTTAGTTTTGAAGACATTTATTATTGTTACATCCATGAAATTCACTATAGGATTTTGTTCAGTTATTCCAAGAAGCATTGCCATATCTTTCCCTCACAGATCTCTATCTAAACAAGCTATTTAAAGTTTTAAAATATGGATCCTAGAATTTTTATCCTTCTTCAATGAACCAATATCACCCAAAAAAGTATTCATTAACTACTTTAATTACCCTATAAATTTTAAAGACTTATACCAATACTTATTTTAATTTTTTTGGATACTATGTAATAGAAAGGCCAAAAACTATTTTTTAAAAACATTGATCTCTCCAAGAAATGTTAGGGTAAATTTTATATCAAGTATTGTTTTTGTTTAAGAGGGATAATTATTTCCTTTATTCCTATACCTATAACCATAAACTGAGAAATATCCCCAGGTTTAATATATAGATCAAAATTGGTAGAATATTTTTGATTATGACCATATATTCTGTAATGATAACATTATTCCCTAAGTAATATTTCCTTGATTATAGACACATGATTGTTTATTTTAACCGATGAATAAACTAATTCCTTGATCATGTGTGTTGTTTTTTCTTGTATAATAAAGATTTATTTAATCTCATCAGTTGTAAAAAAACATAAATCACAACTATAATATTTATCAACCAAATTTTTATTGTATGATTCCAGGCCATTGAGTATGGTATCTATCAAAATATGGAGAGTGAAATTATGTTGGAAAAAATATAAAAAGATTTATAAAACTATAAAAATTATAAAGGAAAATATACACTTTATCCTGAAAAATTCTAGAAATATTGTTCCTAACCCCAATCACTATTTTACTTCGATGTAATTTTGAAACCAAATTATTGAAAATCTAATCCCATGTGTCCCATATTTCTTCATCTCTATTCTAAAAACAAATAATAGACCCACCATTGAGGTAAAAGGTAAACACTATGAACCTTATATCCTCTTTTTCCAACCCTCATAGAAGAAATTTATTGACATAACAATAAAAGTATCTAATTAAATCTAATGAATACTTTGTGGAAAATCCATTAAATGAAGGAAGAATTAAAATATATAACTATTTTATCTTATTTTTTTTTAATCTAGGGGGGAACTAAATACATTAATATTTACTAAAGACTATTTCTAGTTGGAACCCTATATGTCTAGGACTCTCAGGGTATTGGAAAAATTAATTTGGTTGGTTGAAATTCTCAAATTCAACTCTTCCTAAATACATGTTTTCTAAAAATTCCATTTACATTTTAATTTTTATTATAATAACATAATTTTATTTATTTATTTCATAAATCATTGAATCACGTTCTTTTTTAGAAGACCTAGTTTGAATTAAAAAATAAATGAAGATAATTTAAAAAATAGACACTATATTAAGAGAAAAAAAGTTTTCTATAGAGTATTTTTAGTATTTTTTAGTATTTTTTTGATTTCATTATTGATTTTTTGTTAGACATGTCTGCCTTCCCCAATAAAATTTCCATAAAATTGGATGAGCGTTTTTATTAACATGTTTTTAAATTTATATTTCTTTAAATTACTTAAAAACAAGACTATGTTATGTTGGGTCATACCATTGATAAGGCCATGTTTTGTGACCAATAATGGGAAAAAACAAAAAAAGGGAAAAGAAAATGAGGTAAAATTATTGAAGTGAAAATATGAAATGATATGAGAAGTGGTGATGTGATAAAAAAAATAGAGGGGTAGAGGGAGAAAGAGGCATAAATGGAATCAAGGAAAATCAATGTGAATTTTGAAAAAATATGAACTAAAAAAATTCAAATAATATCACTTTTCATACATCATCCTAAACCATAAATGTTCACAATTTTGTGAGAATGAAAGTTGAAACTTAGAACTATAATTAATATATCCTCCTTTTTCAGTGAACTATCATTAAAATTGACACATTTTTATAGCTATTAAGAAAAATATGATTCTTTATAGAGAATATATTACTCCATTTGTTTACAATTAAAGAACATTAATTGAACTAATTAAGGTAAAATGATTCCTAATCTTCACTCATCAATTCATGAAATATGGTAGAAATGATGCTCATGAGGAAATGAAGATTTAAAACACCGAAAAGAAATAAAAAATATGAATCGTTTATAAAAATTCATCTTAAATATCATTTGATGTGATGTTTCGGTGAATTTTCAAATTCCTAAATAGATTTAATATAATTTCATCTTTTGATACTCTATTATAATTTTAAGAGACAAATAAGTGAAAAAAGATCCCATAGAAATAAGGAATTCTTTTTTAAAATAAAAACAATTGATGGTAAAGAAAGTTCAATTCATTTAAATTATTTTCCCCTCTAAAAAAATCATCTATATATGATTGATAAAAATAATGAAATATATTCGTCGAATAAATCACAAATATAGAAGAACAAAAAAATAGGAGATATAAAGAAAAAAATCTTCTCTATTTATGTTAATTTATCCTTTACTTAGAGATCTTATTAGTTCATTGACTTTTATTACCCCTCTCCTATCATTTTATTCATTTTATATCTATTTTATTCTTAAACCACTTTAATAAATATATAGAATCCCCATTTTTATTCTTCTCATGAAAAATCCTACTCTCTATCTCATTGTAAACATCACCAAATTAATTCCCTATCCTCCATGTGAAAAATTCTCTAAGGATCTCATATAGTGCTATGGAATGAGTAAAACTCTCAAATAGATCATGAAAGACCCACATGCCTTATTTATTTATCTCTAAAAAATGAGAGATAAGATGTGTTTCCCATAGTTTCCTGAGTGAATTATCCTTGATAAAAAAATTCATCATTTGGGTAACATTTATAATTAAGATAAACTAATTATTTCAATTTGAGAATGGAAAATTTCAGATAAATGTTTACATAGATGCTTCTCTCCTGAAATACCATTCTCATGAAATGTGATATCGGATACCTAAGTTATGATGTATATTTATATGTACAGTTCTTCGATACTTTTCATATGTGGGAAAATGGATGAGATGTTGAATATTTGTCTCTTTTGGGGATTCAATTACATGAAATAATTTTTTTTATCTTATATAGGTTTTGGATATATCACTGATTTTGGTTACAAACACATCCTCTTACATAGATATTTTTCTATGTGAAAATTGAGTTCATTTGGCTACATGAAAATATAGAATGTTGAAAATAAACTACATGATCAACCTGAGTGAGAATTAAGGTATGTGAATGTTCATATCTATGGCTTCAGCTATGTAATAATTCAACCATGTGGATGTTTTGTCACGTCAAGCTTAAATAATCCATAGAGCTCTCTTGAAATGACAAATCGACTGTGTGGCTAACCCCTGTATATAAATTCACCCACATGGGAGCCATTAAGAAAATATTAAACCTTGAATGATAAGAAAAATTTAAAATAACTACTAAATTTTTTCTTTAAAATAAATTATAACTCATATCAAGATCATTTAGGCCAATAGATCACAAAAAACACAGATTTTTCAAAAAAATATTAAATACTTGCTGATTTCACATAATTTTGTATAAAATTCAAAATTTTTTAAAACCAATTAATATTTAAATGTATAAAAAAAGAAATATACCAAAAAATGAGGAAATATACATCCAAATAAATTCCACATATAGTATCATAGAAATCCATGTTTCCTTAGAAGATCAAAAAGATTAAAGATTATGTTTATAATGTTTGTTTAACATAACTGGATTTTTATTTTTTAATTTATTTAAAAAATAAAGGTAGTTTCTAAGATTCATTATGGAATTTTTATAGAAATGATGAAGTTATGATCTGTATTTTTATAACTATTATGAATAATCTCAATTAGATGTAAAAATTAGTACTCATATTCAATTGAAAAAATTAAAATGTTTGGAAAGGTATAATTCTACCATACATACATTAATTTGAATTAAATGTTCTAGAAATTATGAATACTTATTTTATACACATTTCATAAAGAAAGTCTTTGAATTGAGATTATACTTATAATTTAATGTTTAATGGGAGTGTAAGATATTTTATCTTATCCTCACTCCTAGAGAAAGAGTCTATTAATTTTTTTTTCGATCAAGACTATGAAGTGAATTTTATAAAATCAATAAAATATCTATGAATACATTAAAAAATTAAAAAATTCTAAATAAACTCTATTATGATTAATTTAAAAAGATATGAAAATTTTTGATATATAATATGTTGATGAATTTTTTTATAAGGGATTTTGATGTGATAAGCACCTATAACGAACCAACTCGGGTTGACCGACACATCAACCAAGCTACATTACGAAATGGCCCTAAGTACATTGTCATTTGCTATGGGTTGATGATAATCACTTGTTAATCAACATACAAAAAATTTGGAATTATTTCACCTTGGAGGACAATAGAACATGTCTCATGTATATCAATATAAATATAGAAAACTAGAGTACATCATAGAAGAAAAAGTAAAAAATGATAGAAAAATAAAAAAAAATCAAGAAGGATAATATTTAAAAGAAAACAAAACCAAGGCCAAGACCCATTATCCATGTGAATTCCCATCACCAGCATACCATCCCATCATAAAAACAACACTGAACAATATAAGTCAACAAGCTACATTGCACACATCCCTTTAACTATATTCTACAAAAGAATATTTACACATGACCTATGGCATATGTAGGGCATGGGGAAAATTACTATTATGATACGACCATGAATATATACAATTTATATTATTATGAAACTATTAGTTATAGTATTTATAATAATTGCTTTTATAAGAAACACCATTTGAAAACACATTTCGTAAAACATTATTTTCTATTATTTATATATTTCCATATTCAAATAAACCAAGAAGATGATAAAAATAAATGAAATATAAATAAAGAGAAATAATAAAAAAATTTAAAAGCATAAAAATATGGTAAACGTGTGATAAATCAATACAAGAGATGTAATCATAAATAAAACCAAAAAAAATTAACTCTAGTGTATTTGAATTGGTGACTAAGACACACAAGGAATGCTAAGCTGGAATGAAATGATTCCTGATGATACTAATTTATTCAAGATTATATCAATATAAGTCTACCAATTAGATTTCATAACATAATGTGCACCTATCCATAATTAAACATAGTTCCACACCAACTAAGGTTTATAGATGTACATAATCTGATGCATCCAAGGTTCCCAGGTGTTATGTTTTCTCTAACATTCCAGTATTATACAATCACAATTTTGATAAAACATCTCCATAATAAAATAATTATCCCTCCACTGATTAAAAATCATTTTTGAGTAAAATCCATATTTGAATAATTTAATTGTATAAATGAAGTGTGTAAAACTATTCTAAAAAAGAAAAATAACTTTATAAATAATTTACCTTAAAAAATTTAAAATTTTATAAAAAAAACTATTTATATCAAATTGGTCATTTTTAATAAATAAATCAATGTAAAAAATAATGATAACTATATCATGAGAAAAAACCATTATATTGAGACACCAAACTCTCCAACCATGTAAACTAAATCACCTTAAAAAAAGTGATTGTAATAAAAGGGAGTGGATTTTCACAAGACTTGATCCTGAGGAAAAATCAACAATTCACCATCAAAATTTATAGATATGATTGTCAAAGACCTTAAGAGATATAACCATTGAAGGATAAGAGAGACTGAGAGGAGATCTAGAAATATGATGAGAAAATATGTTAAAACCAGAACATACCTAAAAGAGATCCACCATGATTAATTTATAATCACCCGTTGAATAAGGTAGAACCACTTATTTCATCATGGAAGTGATGGACCAATCTAATGAGAGACTAAGAGAATATTAGAGGTTAAAATAAGAAAGGGTATCAGAGAAATTTTATAAATTTTATAATTTACTATAGGACTCTTGGTTAGGCTATATGATTAGATAAATCATGCACTAACCATGTCATAGAAATTGTCCCTTAAAAAATAGAGTGCACGATTAGCTAGTAATAGTCACACAGTTAGAGTAACTTTGAACAATCCCTGAAATGACCACTAGACCCAAACCCAACTATATGAAAAATTTATTCTGAAGACTTATCTGGTAAGAATAAACAATCTCAAACATTTCAAGTTCCACTAGGTTCAATAATGCCATACCATACGATTACGACACCATTATTACTAATAATTTGTAGACCATGCACTTGGTTAGTTTCTCATAAAACTTTAAAATATCAACCTATGACTATAGAAATATTTTAGGACCGAATGAAAGGTAAAATGGGCTCAGAATAAAACATACTTATGACCGAGAGGGTGTCACAATTCTCCCCAATAAGTCACATTCCTCCCCTGTAAAGAGATATGGATTTTGGAACCAGAAAGTGATAAGACCACAGAAACATCACCAATGCTTCCCACTTTAATTCCTCATGGATATCAATATAAACTTCCATTGTACATGGACTATGGAAATTATTTCATTATGCAAAAAATTATTATAAAATTCCAAAATCTAAAATTGTTGCTCAACCACTAAGGAGTTAGTACTATGATGATAATATTTTTATTCTATCACATTGGTTAGATCAAGTTGATACCACTCTATTTGGGAAACAAGAAACAGACCATGAATAGATATCAAGTGATATATAATTTCCAATTGATAATCCACATTTCAATTTAGTTCATTGATCTCAAAAGGGATGAAAAATATCAGTGACAACATACGCTATCTTCCCAAAAGATAATGACTTAAATGAGGTGAAACCTTTAGAGAAACCTGAACACACATATAAAACCGACATTGTAAATTTTGAGAGTATATATAGTATTTATGGAAATAATTCATAGGCATTATCCTCTTTCAAATAAATTTTAACATCTTTGTTATCTCTTAATAAAGACTTGGGAAAACCTAATATAATTCTCCCCAATCTGGAAAAAAAGGAGATTTATATGGATGACCATACAATGCTTCAAATGGATCCATTTGAATAAATGAATGATAACTATTGTTATAGGTAAAATAAAACATGGGAAAATTAATTTACCATGAACCACTAAAATCTAGTACACATGAAGAAGACATGTCGAAAATAATTTTCATGTCTAGACCAGTATGTCAAACTATATGAGGGTGATACACCATTCTTAACTTCAATTTATCACCCAATACCTCTTGAAGAAATTTCCATAAATGTTATGTAATTAAAGGATCCATTTCTGAAACAACTATAGAAGGAACTCAATGGATATTCATGAACTACAGAGAAAACATGTGTTCGAGATATTTTACCCTCACCATCTCTTTAATAGGAAGGAAATGATCTAATTTTATAGGTATATCAACGATCACCCAAATCATATCTCTCCACTATGAGTTCATGGTAAAACAATGACGATGTCCATATTTATCTCATTCCAGTTACATGCTTGAATTGGTAATTGATGCAACAAATAATAATGTTTTTGGTTATCTTCCTTATTCTTATGAAATGCAAGACATCGAGATATGACGTATAAAAATGATGGCCACATCCTTGACCACTAATACTATATTTTGATATCATGGTACATATTGTTAGTCCTAGGGAGTATGAAATTGCTGTATAAAGGTCCACATTCCATAAAATCATATCTTAAATACATAAAAGTGACCAATCAACCTGGGAAACTGAAGTCACCTTCGAGAAACTGAGACCAAACATCCAATGTATCCCCACTATATATGTTCTCATTAAATTGATTAAAATTAGTTTATATTTTTTTCAAGCTGAGTGAGATCATCAAATGAAGAATTACCTTTCACAATATCTAATCCCACTAGTGTATCATCCTCCTCTATATCCATTCTCATTTCAGTAAAGAATGTCATCAAAGACCCCACTTCCACAAATTCATTCATAAACTTCCATCTCAACATAATGGCTTCCACAATCCCATTCCAAGGTGTGTATGAAATATAAAAAACAAAATTATAAAGATACACAAACCATAACCTCTATTTTAAGATCATATGTCTATGGGTAAAAATATACATTATTATATAATGATGTGAATATATAGTAAAACTTTAACTGAAGATATATCAGTTCCATGTATCGAGAGCATAGATCATAAAAAAAATCAAGAACATTACTAGGATAATTATTTTTTATGAGGGTGTAGCTGTAGAGATCCATATGTCACTATATGTTTCCCCTATATTGTAACACATATCAATATTATTTCTGATGCATTAAAAAAGGCGCCCTAACCAAAAAATGGTTCTAGATTAATTAGAACTAAATCTAAAGTATCTCTCAACTTTAGTTCCTAAAACGACCTTTGACACTAATCCTTATATTCTAATTTATCACCGTTATAGATCAAATTTTTCAAATGAGATATGATATTATAGAAATATTGAACAAAATACTTGTAATGACTAAAAAATTCCAAGATGGTGTAAATATCAAACACATTTATGGGTTGACCTAATGAAATCACCACTTAGATCACTTTAATATTCACCGTGATGGCTCTTTTAGATATGACATATCCCAAAAAATTTAATTCTTGGATAAAAAATTAAAATTTAGAAATCTTTCAACATTGATGATGTTTGTTTATAGTTTTGATAACAATATCCAGATGACAACTATGTTTTTCTCATAAATAGAATACACTAATATTTCATCCATGAAAACAACCATTAAATAGTCTAGGAGATGAAAAAAATTTGGTTCATTATGTCCCTAAACACTACATGAGCCTTAGTAAGACCAAATGGAATATGAAAACACTCATAATGCCCATAAAATATATAGAATTCATTCATATAAATATCCACTTCTTGGCATCTTAACTGATGGTACCCCAACTGATGGTCAATCTTAAAAAACCATTGATATCCCCTAACTTGGTTTAATAGATCAACCATCATTGGAAATGGATATATATTATTAATGGTTACCTGATTTTTCCTTTATTAAAAAAAAAGTTAAAGGATTACATTTTACTTTTATGTGAATATAAATGGTGAACCATAAGGTTACACACTAGGATAAATAATTTTTTTGGGCTCAAGATCCTCAAGGTGAATTTTAAACTCTTTTAACTCTGAGGGATCCATATAATAAGATGGATAAGAGAGGGGACTCATCTATAGAATTAGTTCAATAAAAAACTCGACCTCTTTTATAACGAACCATACTTTACATACATTGTTAATACTTCAAAATTGAAGGGTACTTATTACATCATATAAAAAAACCACGAAAGGAATGTATAGGTATAGTGTCTTTAGAACCTGGGAAACATAAACAACTGGTTCATAAAGCGTCTAGACTGTCTCCCATTTATTTCATCATATCTATAGTCCCTTTTGACATATCTTACTTAATAACCTTCTTCCTGACCTGGGGAAAGAAAACATACAAAAGGGTGAGCTCAAATGCTCAATAAGGGTAACAAAAGAAATATGAATCACATCATATTCATAAGAACATAACTTTTGGAAATCTTAACCTGCAAAAGAGAGCATAACTTCATAACATGGGATAAATTATAGTAGTGAAATGTAATCCCAATAATCATAACTTAAAACATGAATCTTTGTGGAATACACACATAATCATAGAGAATCATTTCTTATTAGTGAAGACTCATTTCCAAGACTATCTTAGTGGACAAAGTCCCTTTCTGAACCGAGTTCACTCCTCGTTTCAGTCCTGTTTCACTGAACCGGTATAACCTACCGTTCCATGCATGTCTATCTCATGAGATATAAAATCTTTACCCAATGCATTGGAGGGAGATATAGGTCCCACCCATCTCATAATGATACCATTCTTATGTGTTCCATAAAATCATAAATCATACATCATTGCATAACCCATGTAATAAAGATGGGAATCTTAAACATCATGACATCATAAAACAATTCATATAAGATCAAGGAATTCATAAAAATAATTCCATCACAACATAATCAAATAAATGTAATAATAGGGATGAAAATAGAACCCTTTATTATCATAGATGGAAAATAATTTTGATAAAACACTTGAACTCCATTCTTGAGGAAAATATCCTTTCTACTTCAAAAACACTTTTCCTTTCTTTACATGTCATTCAATTCTAAACTAAAAGAAGTTGATTAAAAATAAAATTGAAAACTTGTAAGGGAAGATTGTTGGAAATAATGTTTTAAAAATCCATTCATTCCGTATAAGATAAAAAAAATATTCTTCTCGTACTTTTTTCGGAAATTCAAAAAATACCTCGTACGAAAAACGACAAAAGATTCCTTTCATATCTTTTACTAAAATCTCACCGAAGGGTAAAATTGTATTTAAAAAATTGTAGGTGGATGGAAATAATATTACATATTGAAGAAACATGGATGTGGATGATAAAATACACCCCAGTAAATACCAAAGTATAAATAATCTCAGATAAAAATGAGATTGTGATATTTTCCCTTACCTTTGGTCCGATATGCTTTGTACGTGTCCGAACCTCCTCTTCTTTGAAGTGCTTCTTTGAGACCTTCTTTTAGGGCACTAAAATTGGTCTTTGAAGATGACCAAGACCTCTAGGATGTCTCTAGGGAAGTGGAGAGGAGAAAGTGGCAGTGGTTGGCCGAGCATGAAGGCTCAAAGTGGTGTGAGGAAGAGAGGGAGGAGGTTCCCTTTTATAAGAGAGGAGAGGGGCACCTTTGGAATAACTAAAAATATTATTTTATTATAAAGTCAAGTTCGGTTTTAAATAGCTCCAAATTGATTTATTTCGAGTCTAATGTGGGGATGGGTTGAAATCCTCTCATCCAATAGAATTTATACAAGTTTAGGTATCAATTTTAACCTTATCATTTAGATTTAACTTTAAGTTAGATAATTTATCTTTTACCGTGTCTTCTTGTTTTCTTACACTATAAGGTTAACAAACTTACTATATCAAGCCAAAAGAACCCCAAGTTGTTTATTATTAATATATGTAACCTTATCTAAGTCATTTGGCTGAACCTTAGATTTTTAGGAATAAAATAGCAATTAATAATATAATATTTTTTTTAAAAACTATTTTATGTCAATTTTGACACTATTTAGTAATTGATTTTTGTGAAACTCATAACAGAATGATTATTTCAAACCAAGTTAATTAAATCACTGATAACATGTCATATTAACCTAGAAAATTAGTTTAATTCATAAAAAGTCTCGAATTACATTTATTTGGGTATTTATAACATCAATTATGTCAATATTTCATTAATAAGATAATTACTGCATCATCGTTGTGTCATAAATAAATTAAATTATTTAATGTCTAAAAATTACAAATAAAATACCATTATGTAGTAAATATTGTTATCTTTCTAATGAATATTTATAGTCGAATTTATCTTATGTATAACCCCATATTAAAAATGATTTACTTATTAAACTTTGATTTTAACTATTTAACCCTTCTTTAAATAAATTAATAATAAATGTCCTAATCTAATCCAAGAGGGCCTAAATGGTCATCTTTTATTACTAAGGTTGTTTTTGGTCGAATTACACTTTTCCAATAGAATTAGGACATGTGTTAGGGTAATAATAATATCATTTTTACCCTTAATTACCCTATTTACTATTAACCGTGGTAAATTAAAGTAAAAAGTTACTATTCACCAAAAATTATTTTCATCTCATTGAACCAAATTTTAGTACTTGATATTAACCATGTCTCTAGGATTTTTGAAATTCCACTCACAGAAGCGGTAAAATTAAGTTTTATGAAAAATTCAGTTTTTTTAACTACCACTTAGTGGTTTCACTATTCATCAAAAATTGAATGTTTTCAGAAAAATACCAAAATTTCACCCGAGGATAATTTCGACATTATGAATCCAAAAATGAAGTCCATTTTGAAAAATAAAAATTATAAAATTTCAAAAAGTGGTTATTACTATTCATAACAGCTAGTTTTAATAATATTTTAATAACATATCATTGTTTAGTGAAACTCGGTATAGCGTACGACACAAGCTATCGAGGAAGGTCGCGATTGCGTGTAAAGAAAGCCAAGCTAGTGTTTTGTGTAGTAAATGATTCTCTTTGATTATTTATATAACATGAAAACAAAATATTTCACATAAAAGTCTCGAGTGTTACATTCTACCCCCTTAAAATGAATTTCGCCCTCGAAATTTGTCACTTTGTAACAAACAAATGAGGATACCTCTCCCTCATCATATCCTCAAGCTCCCATGTAGCTTCTTCTAATTGGTGGTTCTCCATAAAACTTTCACCAATTGAGTGGTCTTGTTTCGTAGGACTTTTTCGCTACGATCCAGAATCTCTATCGGTTGTTATTCATAAGAAAGATCTTGATCTAGTGGTACAACTTCTCAGCTAAGTACATGTGAAGGATCAGGTATGTACTTTCTCAGGAGAGATACATGGAACACATCGTGAACTTGAGAGAGATTCGGTGGAAGCGCCAATCGGTAAGCTACCTTCCCAACACGATCCAGTATTTCGAAAGGACCGATATATCTAGGGCTCAACATCCCCTTCTTTCCAAATCTCATGACTCTCTTCCAGGGAGATATTCATAAGAACAATTTATCACACACTTCAAACTCTGGAACTTTTCTTCGATTGTCGGCATAACTTTTCTGTCAACTCTGAGCTGCTCTTATGTGTTGTTGAATAGATTTGACCTTTTCTGCCATTTCGCCAACGAGATCAGGTCCTAATAGCTTTCTTTCCCCAACATCATCCCAGCAAGTTGGAGTCCTACATTTCTTTCCATAGAGAGCTTTATAAGGAGCCATATGAATACTGGAGTGAAAGCTATTATTATAAGAAAATTCTACCAAAGGTAGGTGTTAATCCCAACCACCATTGAAATCCATAGAGCAAGCTCTCAACATATCTTCTAGAGTTTGAATTGTTCTCTCAGACTGACCATCTGTCTGAGGATGATAAGTAGTGCTGAAACTCAACTATGTATCCAGAGTATGCTGAAGACTTCGCCAGAACGTCGAGGTAAATCTCGGATCCCGATTAGATATAATAGAAAGTGGTACTTCATGCAATCTTACCACTTCCTTTACATATATCCTAGCCAGCTGATCCAGAGAGAAATCCTCTCTAATAGCAATGAAGTGTGCAGACTTTGTAAGACGATCAACTATGACCCAGATAGCATTATTGCCTTTGGATGTTTTAGGAAGTCCTGTGACAAAGTCTATAGTGATGTTTTCCCATTTCCATTCTGGTATGGATAATGGTTGTAACATCCCCTTAGACTTCTGTCTCTCAGCTTTAACTTACTGACAAACCAAGCATCGAGAGACATATTCAGCAATATCTCTTTTCATGCCATCCCACCATAAGTACTCTTTCAGGTCCCTATACATCTTCGTGCTTCCAGGATGAATAGAGAATGATGAACTATGAGCCTCATCCAGTAGATCCTTCTTTAATTCAGGGATGGGAGGAACACAAACTCGATTCCTGAACTTTATTATCCCATCACAATCAAGGTTGAATTCAGGAATATTTCTCACCTTCTTTTGTAACTCGACATCTTCTTTCTATGCCTCTTTAATATTCACATGTATAGATGGTTGGACATTCAATTGAGAAAGATAAGATTTTTCCCCTTACATTATAATTCCAAGATCCATCCGTTGTAAATCCATAAATATTGGATCTTTTGTGATCCTCATCAGGGATAAACTGGCATGGTCTTGTCGACTTAATGCATCTTCCACCTTGTTTTCTTTCCCAAGGTGGTAATGGATTGAGCAGTCATAATCCTTAATTAGCTCCAACCATCTTCTTTGTCGCATATTCAGCTCCTTTTGTGTGAAAATATACTTTAAACTTTTATGATCAGTATAAATGTCACACCTTTCTCCATAACGATAATGCCTCCAAATATTTAATGAAAAGATTACCGCAGCTAACTCCAAATCATGTGTTCGGTAATTTTTCTCATGGATTTTCAACTGTCGTGAGGCATAAGCTATCACCATATCATTTTGCATAAGAACACACCCCAATCCCTTCTTGGATGCATCACTGTAGATCACAAACCTTTCTCCACTACAAGGCAGTGTGAGCACATGTGCACTGGATAACCTACATTTCAACTCCTTGAAATTCTCTTCACATTCCTCCGTCCAGACAAACTTAACTCCTTTCCGAGTCAACTTGATGAGTATATTAGATAATCGTGAAAAATCTTTCACAAAACGTCGATAATATCCAGCTAAAGCAAGAAAAATTCGGATCTCAGTTACTGTTGTTGGTCTCGACCATCTTTCGATAACCTCTGTTTTTGCTGGATCCACAGATATCCCCTCTTTTGAGATTATGTGACCAAAAATGGATCTTTTTGAAGCCAAAATTTACACATGGTAAATTTGGCATAAAGCTTCTCCTTTCTCAGGGTCTTCAATATAATTCTCAAGTGATCTTCATGTTCTTCCTTGCTCTTTGAATATACAAGAATATCGTCTATAAAGACTACCACAAATTGATCAAGATAGTCTCTAAAGACTCTATTCATCAGATCCATGAAGATAGCAGGGGAATTAGAAAGACCAAATGGCATCACTATAAATTCATAGTGTCCATACCTTGTACGGAATGCCGTCGTTGGTATATCCTCCCTTTTGACCCTTAATTGATGATACCCTGAACGAAGATAAATCTTGGAAAAGTATTGAGCTCCGCGTAGTTGGTCAAATAAGTCATCAATGCGTGGGAGAGGATATTTGTTCTTGATAGTGATCTTGTTTAGTTCTCGATAATCAATGCAGAGTCTCATTGATCCATCTTTTTTCTTAAAAAATAGAACAGGTTCTCCCCAAGATGACACACTAGGGCGTATTAATCCCTTATAAAGATTCTCTTGGAGTTGCTTCTTCAATTCCTGCAACTCAATTGGGGCCATTCAATAAGGTGTCTTTGAAATAGGCAAAGCACCGGGTACGAGTTCTATTGAAAACTCAACTTCACGATTCGGTGGAAGACCCGCTAATTCCTCCGGAAAGACATAACCAAACTCCCGTACAATGGTCATATTCTTAATCGTGAGTTTCTCACCAACCATTTGAGATAAATAACCTTCATTTAGTGGAATCAAGACCCATAAAATGGAAGAAATTTCCAATGGAAGGCTATGTTCATCCTTGCATCGATAGACGATCATAGATTGATCTGGAATATGAAATGTGACTTCCCTTCTTTGGAAATTGATATGTGCTCTATGTAGAGAAAGCCAATCCATGCTAATAATCACATCAAATTCCACTATAGGAAGGATCACAAGATTTGCAGGAAGCACTTTCCCATAAACTTCAATCGGAGAAGAATTATAAACTTTTTATGCGACTGTTGTGCCATTAGGTGTTGTCACAGCTAACTCAACATATAATTGTTGAGGTAATACGGTGATACCCTTAGAAAATTCTTTAGAAATAAAAGAGTGGGTGGATCCAGAATCAAATAAAACATTTGCTACTTTAGAATGGATGGTAAGTGTACCTTTCACCACATCGTTATCGTACTCCACATCGCTGATAGAAATTGCATGTGACTTTCCTTTGTCTTTAGCCTTAAGAGTTTGTTGACGTCGACCATCATCATCAACCCTTGGATTAGGGAATTTATTGGCATAATGTCCCATCTCATTGCACTTGAAACATTGAAGTGTAGTAGGTTCATTCTGTGTATCCCTTCCTTTGTTTGCATCACTAGACTTCTTCTTCCCATCATCGCGGCATTCAAATACCCGATGACCTTTCTTTCCACATTTGAAACATTTACTTGTCCCTTTAAGACAACTACCTCCATGTTTCTTTCCACACTTTGAGCATAAGGGAATGCTGATCTTCTTTTTAATGTGCTCTTTAGATTTTCCTTTGAATTCCATTTTCCTCTTCTTATCAAACCCATATGTCTGGTGGGTTACTCCAATCTCCATCTCAACTTTGAGAGCACATCGAACGATTTCCTCGTAGCTATTGAAGTCCCTTCTGGCTAAGTCCCTTCGAAGACTTGGTTTTAAGCCACTAAAGAATTGATCGATCTTACTCTCAGGTTGGATAATAATACCAGAGGCGTACCTTGCAAGTCTTGTAAAGTTTTCTTCATAAGTACCAACAGATTCATCATCCTTTTGCTTTAGTTCCAGAAACTCTTTCTCCATCTTTGTTCGGAGAATACGAGGGAAGTACTTATTGAAAAATAAGTTCGTGGACTTGTCCCATTCCATGGACTCAATTTTATCCCTTTGCCTCGTATTCTTAATAAGATTCCACCATTGATCAGCATCACCTTCCAAACGAAACACTACTAAGATGACTTTATCATGCTCATAACATTGAAGAACTGAAAATATCTTTTCAGTAGTACTAATCCATTGTTCAGCAACTAATGGATCAGTAGACCCGCTGAATGAAGGAGGACGCTGTCTCATGAAGGACTCAACAGAATGTTTCTCCTTCCTTTGCTCGTTTAGAAGTCCTGCATGATTCATAGCTTGAGAAAGTTGTGTGACCATGTCTACAAGATTTTGCATTCCAGCTCCCATAACGTTTGGTTTCTCAGGGGGACAATCATTGCATTGCCCGTCGCATTCCGCATTAACACGGTTCCTTTGGGTTCCAGCCATTGACTAAAACCAAGAAGAATAGTGTGATCAACACTAATTATAATAGGAAAACCACATAATCAAGAATAAAATTTCACACTTAAGGTCTTATCCTAGGTTATTCATGGCCATTTCTAAAACACTAAGATTGTGTTCTATGCTTTGAATTATCCTTAGGGTTCTTACTAAGGCCTTCACATCCTAGTTTCCAAAGGTTGACTATACCTTTCCTCTGATACCAACTATAACGACCCAAACTTTACATACATTGTTAATACTTCAAAATTGAAGTGTACTTATTACATCATATAACAAAACCACAAAAGGACCGTATAGGTATAGTGTCTTTAGAAACTGGGAAATATAAACAACTGGTTCATAAAGCGTCTAGACTGCCTCCCATTTATTTCATCATATCTATAGTCCCTTTTGGCATATCTTACTTAATAACCTTCTTCCTGACCTGGGGAAAGAAAACATACAAAAGGGTGAGCTCAAATGCTCAATAAGGGTAAAAAAAGAAATATCAATCACATCATATTCATAAGAACATAACTTTTGGAAATCTTAACCTGAAAAAGAGAGCATAATTTCATAACATGGGATAAATCATAGTACTGAAATGTAATCCCAATAATCATAACTTAAAACATTAAACTTTGTGGCATACACACATAATCATATAGAATCATTTCTTATTAGTCAAGACTCATTTCCAAGACTATCTTAGTGGACAAAGTCCCTTTCTGAACCGAGTTCACTCCTCGTTTCAGTCCTGTTTCACTAAACCGGTATAACCTACCGTTCCAGCCATGTCTGTATCATGAGATATACAATCTTTACCCAATGCATTGGAGGGAGATATAGGTCCCACCCATCTCATAATGATACCATTCTTATGTGTCCCACACAATCATCAATCATACATCATTGCATAACCCATGTAATAAAGATGGGAATCTTAAACATCATGACATCATAAAACAATTCATATAAGATCAAGGAATTCATAAAAATAATTCCATCACAACATAATAAAATAAATGTAATAATAGGGATGAAAACAAAACCCTTTATTATCTTAGATGGATAATAATTTTGATAAAACACTTGAACTCCATTCTTGAGGAAAATATCCTTTCTACTTCAAAAACACTTTTCCTTTCTTAGCATGTCATTCAATTCTAAACTAAAAGAAGTTGATTAAAAATAAACTTAAAAACTTGTAAGGGAAGCTTCTTGGAAATAATGTTTTAAAAATACATTCATGTCGTATATGTTAAAAAAAACATTCTTCCCGTACTTTTGTCGGAAAGTCAAAAAGTACCTCGTACGAAAAATGACAAAAGATTTTTTTCATATCTTTTACTAAAATCTCACCGAAGGGTAAAATTGGATTTAAAAAATTCTAGGTGGATGGAAATAATATTACATATTGAAGAAACATGGATGTGGATGATAAAATACACCCCAGTAAATACAAAAGTATAAACAATCTCGGATAAAAAGGAGATTGTGATATTTTCCCTTACCTTAGGTCCGATATGCTTTGTACGTGTCCGAACCTCCACTTCTTTAAAGTGCTTCTTTGAGACCTTATTTTAGGGCACTAAAATTGGTCTTTGAAGAAGACCAGGACCTCTAGGATGTCTCTAGGGAAGTGGATAGGAGAAAGTGTCTGGGGTTGGCCGAGCTTGAAAGCTCAAAGTGGTGTGAGGAAGAGAGGGAGGAGGTTCCCTTTTATAAGGGAGGAGAGGGGCACCTTTGGAATAACAAAAATATTATATTATTATAAAGTCAATTTTGGTTTTAAATAGATCCAAATTGATTTATTTCGAGGCTAAGGTGGGGATGGGACGAAATCCTCTCATCCAATAGAATTTAGACAAGTTTAGGTGTCAATTTTACCCTTATCATTTAGATTTAATTTAAGTTAGATAATTTAACTTTTACCGTGTCTTCTTGTTTTCCTACACTATAAGGTTAACAAACTTACTATATCAAGCCAAAAGAACCCCAAGTTGTTTATTATTAATATATATAACTTTATCTAAGTCATTTGGCCGAACCTTAGATTTTTAGGAATAAAATAACAATTAATAATATAATATTTGTTTTAAAAACTATTTTATGTCAATTTTGACACTATTTAGTAATTGATTTTTGTGAAAATCATAACAGAAATATTAGTTCAAACCAAGTTAATAAAATCAATACTAACATGTCATATTAACCTAGAAAATTAGTGTAATTCATAAAAAGTCTCAAATTACATTTATTTGGGTATTTATAACATCAATTATGTCAATATTTCATTAATAAAATAATTACTGCATCATCGTTGTGTCATAAATAAATTAAACTATTTAATGTCTAAAAATTACAAATAAAATACCATTATGTAGGAAATATTTTTATCTTTCTGATGAATATTTATAGTCGAATTTATCTTATGTATAACACCATATTAAAAATGATTTACTTATTAAACATTGATTTTAACTATTTAACCCTTCTTTAAATAAATTAATAATAAATGTCCTAATCAAATCCAAGTGGGCCTAAATGGTCATATTTAATTCCTAAGGTTGTTTTTGGTCGAATTAAACTTGTCCAATAGAATTGGGACATGTGTTAGGGTAATAATAATAACATTTTTACCCTTAATTACCCTATTTACTTTTAATCGTGGTAAATAAAAGTAAAAAGTTACTATTCACCAAAAATTATTTTCATCTCATTGAACCAAATTTTAGTCCTTGATATTAACCATGTCTCTCGGATTTTCGAAATTCCACTCACAGAAGCGGTAAAATTATGTTTTATGAAAAATTCAGTTTTTTTAACTACCACTTAGTGGTTTCACTATTCATCGAAAATTGAAAGTTTTCAGAAAAATACCAAAATTTTACCCTAGGCTAATTTCGACATTCCGAATCCAAAAATGAAGTCCATTTTGAAAAATAAAAATTATAAAATTTCGAAAAGTGGTTATTACTATTAATAACGGCTAGTTTTAATAATATTTTAATAACATATCGTTGTTTAGTGAAACTCGGTATTGCGTACGACACAAGCTATCGAGGAAGGTCACGATTGCGTGTAAAGAAAGCCAAGATAGTGTTGTGTATAGTAAAAGATTCCATTGATGATTTATATAACATAAAAAAAATATTTCACATAAAAGTCTCGGGTGTTACATCTTTACATGGTGTTAAACATGGAAATCATAAGAAAAGTCCTCCAGTTACTCATTTATAATGATAAGAAAAAGACCAGTTAAATGATGGTGAATGATGTAAAGAAATACCTCCAACATTTTTCATTAGATCCTTCCAGCCTCAAGAAAATTGGTCATTATCTCTCAAATTTAGTATCCCACTCATTGTGAAATGAACTAGAAACCCAATATGAAGATAAAAACCAAACTCAACAATAATAAAAATTAATATGGGAATTAAAAAATCATCCAATCATTTCCAATTATGTTCTAAAAGATATCATGATCAAGAATCTAGGAAATCCCACAGAACCTAGTGGTCAACGATCATAGCCCAACAATCAGAACATTTAAAACACAATTATTTCAACCTTACCATGTTTGTGGAAAGATTCACTATAAAAAACATAATATTAGAGCATAATACCAACACATCATTCAACTTATATGACAAAAAATATTAATATGAACTAGTATCAAACAATGTCATAACCCCAAATTTTTAAATGAACACCAAACCTCTCACAATAGTTGGTATCACTATAGATTCTTTTGGTGCATACTAATATCCTCCCTGAGCTCTCTTCACTTCTCGAGTATCCCCCGTTTAAAGATAATGAGTCATATAACCATTCACATCATAATCAAAGGCTTCAGAGCCTTTTGTAAGTGTATAATTCCTTGTATAATTTTTTTTTCAAAATGATTTTGGTGGATAGAATGCCAATAATGATGGAAAATTATCAGTTCTACCATAAAATCATACTTATTATTTCTAGGTATTCCATATTGATAACAGACTACATGGTGAATACCTAATGAATCCCTAGAAACTTCTACAAATTTAAATTGAAGATGCTTCTTGCACTGCATTTTTTTTCTAAGTGAAACACCTCAGCTACCCACGACTTCTACAAAATCTCCATTGACACACACCTATTATGGGGTGTGAAAAAAATAGAGAAAATTAACTTTCCTAACACAACTAAATGGAAGAAAATAGTTCTCTAACCTGAGTACCCTCATAGTTACTTACATACTAATTATAATTCACCTAAAACTACAAATATTTTTGTTTTAAATAATTTATTTTAAAAAGGATAATATAAATAAATGAGGAATGAAAATATAAACTAATGTTTAATGAATGACATAATTAGGTTTATAAAATTAAGAACATGGCCTTAATATTTTATTTATGTTCATTCATTATTCATTATTATTGTCCAAAATTCAGTTTAATGGTAAAATTATGAATTCTCATTCATGAAATACTATTCTTAAATTTTTTGATTTTGGAATATTTAATTCCATTGAGTACTAAATTCCATTTTCTTCATATAGTCAAGGTTGATGACACACTCTAATCGATAGTGTTCCATCTTCTAGGACTCAACTGTATCATATTCCACTTCATCTATTTAATGACTAAACTCCATCAAATAAAGAGATTTATGTTCAATGGAAGGGAGAGATACAATTTATATTAAATTATAGAAGTGATGTAATGATCCATATTGTGGTGTATGATATACATACCCATAAAACTCAACTTTATCCACTACAAACAGATCAAAAAGTTTAATAATTTAAAGAATATAATTATGAGAACACCTATCCTCCTCTAAGGCCAAGCATCAGGTTAGTAACTAATTTTTGAGTGCAAGTTGTCATGGTGAAATAACGTTAGAAGAAGAGATAATTGAAGTAAAATTGAAGAATAATGAGAAGAAAAAAGTGTAATAGAAATATATAGAAAACATTTTATTAACAAAATTAATGAATTTACACTGCTAGAGATATAATATAAATAAAAAGTAAAGGAGAATAATGTAAATGAAAAACTAAAATAAGGAGTAGAAATACAAAAATAATTCAATGAGATCTCTTATGACCCCCTATCGTGGTTTGTACTATATTTATTGGAATGAAAGAATCTTAGCCTCCTCCAAAATCTCTCTAAAAAATTGATTTCATATGAAGATGTATTCAATCATTTCATTTTAGAGTGTAGAAAATTAATCCTCTACAATAACTGAGTGTATATTCAAAATAAATAAAGACCTTGAGATTCTAAACCCCAAATTGTGTGGAATGATCAATTGCTGAAATACCACTTTATTTTATTTTCTGCAAGCCATGCATGGTGAGCATGGATGTGGTGTAGCGGCATAGGTATTTTCACCCCCTCATAAAAATAATATGAACATTAAAGTGTCCATATCGAACTCCTGTTAGCATGCATGGATTTTTCATCTTCATATTCTCATCAGAAAAGGTGACTCAATATCATAAATTTATCTTTTTTGGATTTGGGCTTTAATAGTAGAATTTAGGCTCAATCGTGATTTTTTCTAGTGAAATCCATGTCAATTTTGGTAAGTTTCATGGCCAACTGGTGATGTTGAATGGAAAAGGTGGTAGGAGTGGAAATGTCTTAGGTGCAAGGTAGAATAATAGAGGCATGGTTACATTATATGGGAAAGTATGAATAGTACTCATAAAGTGTTATCCCAGATCCAAATTCCACATATTCCTAGACTCACATATAATAAATTCAGTGGCATAGTGGATTAGATCAACTACTGCACTGATGAGCTTCTGTTTCACTACACACAAAAGCATGGGTCATTCCGACACACATAGACCATGTGACCCTCGACCCAAACACTATGCGGGCTCCTCCTTACATAGAAAAAACACTCTTCCTCCAATTTGGTCATTTTTATGGGGTTTCCTTAGTCGAACGAACTATTTTTAGGCTAGATAAATAGAATGGTTCCCTATGGTTGAGGGATAGCTAGGTTGGTTGTTATTTTTTTCATGAAAATATTAAAACACTATATAAATTCCAAAAACATTCATATATAAAATAAACCTTTTTAAAAATAATTTTTTATTCATTTAAATCCATTTTAATTTTTTGTTTATAACTTCCCAAATTTTAATTAAAAAAATAATTAACTATTTATTTCCATTTAAAAACATTAAAAATCATTAAAAATTGTATAATTTTTTTTCAGGAAAATATAAGTTCCCCAAATACCCCACACCAGAACTATTCTTTTTCTCAATCATTAAATCTAAAAACTGAATCAAATAAAACAGCATGTTTGTAACACCCTTGGATTTTAGGGTATGTTTCTCTTTGAATAATACAACAACATGATCTGTAGGCAACTTCGAGTTCTAGCACCCCATGACCAATCAAAGTAGCCGTTTAAAATGAAGTTATGAATAGTAATACCCACTCTTTAAAATTTTAAAAATTTTAATTTTAAAAATGGAATTCATTTTTTGATTATGTGTTTCAAAATTAGATTATGGTGAATTTTTGGAACTTTTTGACAACTTTCATATTTTGATAAACAAAGATAAATAAAAAATTTTAATTAAAAAAACTTTTTTAATCGAAATAATTTATATTGTTAAATTAGAAATTTCAGTGGTTTTAAAGTATAATTAAATTATAATTTTATCATTTAATATAATTTAGTTCATTGGATTTAGTTTCCCATTTAAATTGTACATAATCACATCTCAATCTTTTGATAGATTTTACTTCTTAAAAATCCACCTTTTGGTTTTGAAAATGGGAATTGATTTTAAACAAATTACAGAACCATTTTTGTTTTGAATTTGAAAAATTGGATTCCATATTTGGGATCACAAGGTATTTTTTGACCTTATGAATAGTAACTTTATAAAATATTTTATTTACCATGGTTAAAGGCAAAATATGGTAAATATGGGCAAAAAATAGTATTATAATAATATTAAATTACCCTAACACATGTCATAACCATATTGAATGAAATATTTATGGACATGGTCATTATTAGGTCGATTTGGGGACCCCATGAAGCCATACAGATGTCAAAATGACATTTCATAAGAATTAATTTAAAGAATATAAAAATATAACATAAACATGTATCTTTCATTAATTTTTATATATGAGGTAATGAAATCTATCTCTTAAAATATAAATATTAATGATAAATATAAAATGAATTCCTATATCTTGATGTTTTATTTATAGTTTTTAGGAATTATATAAATATATTTATTTATGACACAATAATGATGCAGTATTTTCTTTATTAATGAAAGAATCCAACAAATCATATTATAAATATTAAAATAAATACAATTTGAATGATTTGATTCCATCCAAAAATTTTATAAGTGAATACGAAATGTTATGGTTGATTAAATGTATTTATTTCAAAGTAACTATGTTGTGATGACTTTCAAAAAAAACCAAATACTAAATAGTGTCAAAATTTGAATAAATGAGTTTTGAAAACAAATACTATTTTATTAAATGATATAATATTCCTAAAAATATATGATTTTGCTGAAGGATTTAGATAAGGTTGTATATGTCATTAATGAACCACTGTTGGTTCTCTTGGAATTTAATATTATGTTTATTAACCTTGTAATAAAAAATACAAGAAGACATGGTAAATGATAAACTATTTAACTAAGAGTTAAATATAAAAGATAAGGTTAATATATTGACCTAAACATGTATAAAACCTATTAGTTTATAGGATTTAGACCCATCAACACCTCATCCTAGAAATAAATCCATTTGGTTTTATTATAAACTGAAAATTATTGTATAATAAATTAATATTTCCATCTTTTCCTAATGCACCCCTCACCCCTCTTATAAAAGGGTACTTCCCCTTCTCTTAAATTCACATCCACAATGACCATTGGAGTGGACAAACCATGATCAAATATCCTCCCAAATAACCTAAATTCAACTTATAGGCCATACATAGATCCTAAATCTATCGTAAGGAGCCATTTTGTTCTAATAAAAATGAAGAATCTGAAGAAGAGGTAATTGTTTCATCACATTTTTCAAAGTTCTTTTCTTCTTCCACTTCCTATTTCTTTGTTGTTTCCATACCGAAATAATAACACCTGTACATTCTAAAAATTGGGATTTTATTATAAATATGGTACAACCATATTCATTATTCTATCTGTCTTATGAATGACAGTGTCACTATATGTGCATATGTACGACTTACCGTCTTCACGTCATGGTGTAGTTTGTTATTCAAAACTTCAATATTTGGATGAGTATAATAATTAGTATAATTGATGTAAATAATAAATATAAAATGTTAATAATTATTTATATATAATATACTAACCAAATAAATACTATTTCACCATTAATGGAATGATATTGTCGCTCGTGTGTACGTACCGCTTATTGTCTCCACGACGCGATGAGATTTCATTCCCCATCGTAACCATTCATGAATAATTTTCATTTTATGATTAAAAATAATGTTTAAGAACCTAATATAATTCTAGATATGAATCGAATACATCTTTTTCGTAACAAATAAGGATTACATAACAAAACATATAAAGGAAAATGAATTAGTTAACACCCAAAACAATGATACTACTGAAATATTATTTACAAAGCAATATTAGAGGATCATATATGATATCATATTTGTGTATGTGGTTCATGTATAATTTAATAACAATTATTTAACCATTATAAAGTAGGTTAATGAAACCTCGATTAGGGAAAAGTACAAGTTAGGGGTTAATTTTACAATCTCTTTATTATCTCGGGTTGTTTATATGTAAGTATCTACTTAGACTTCTTTATCATCCACATCTATGTTTCTTGAAAATGTATTTCAAAACATTTATACTATTTCCAAGACTATGGGTTAAATTCATTTATACCCTTATTTGACTTTTTATAAAATTTTTTTAAAGGAATCTTTCTTTCGTCTTTTAAACAAGGTACATTATGACATTTTCGAAAAATTAAGGAAAAAACGTTTTTTATCTTATATGGAAGGTGCAGCTATTTTCCACCATTATAACACCTTCAAATAGTCCCATAAAAGAATATATGAATATTTTAAAAATAAATATTTTCTTTTATAATTACATTAATTTTATATGATTTCAAAATATAAATAATTATTTCTCTCAAATAGTTTGGATTTCATATATATCAACATCCATTTTGGGATTTTACACTTGTTTGAAGTTGATTTAGTATGATATAATCTTCCATATTGTATTGAATGTTTTGTGATATTTTTGATTGTGGATGTTCTATTTTTATACCATTCATGGTTTGTGGTTAAATTATTGGTATTTCATATGCTAGTTTTTATAAGGATGTTTATATTATGTTTCAGCCTTTTCATATGTGGAATGCATTGGACTTAGTATGTGACGGGAAGAGCTTTCTATATCCCCTCGACGCATCAATAGGTCTCATGAGACAAATTAGTGTCTTGGCACAAGGCCTTGACAAAATTTTTATTTGTAGTCTTGGTACGAGGCCTTGACTATGTGGTTATGATGTCCAACATTATGCATTCCATCATAATGAAATTAGTTATTAATATTACATGTTATTATTTGACTAGTATAATATCCATGTGAATAAGAAAATGGTATTATTTTATTTATCTTTTCCATATTATGTTGTTGTTTAGGTTTAAAAATATTTTGTTTAAGTCTTACATATTTTCTTGAATGTTTATTCTTATTTATGATGGTTTTCGCTATATCGTTATCCTTATTGAGCATCTGATCTCACTCCTTTATGATGATTTATTTTTCCCAAGATGTGAAGAAGTATGTTATGATTGGCCTATAAGAATAGGATATGGGATATGAGTGTTTTTAAAGGATATATAATGTTGTTTTTTCATTTCATAATTTATGTAAAACTTATGTATATATCTAGTACTTCAATGGATACTAAACTGATCAGTCAGTTTGGACAAGATATCATGGAATCATGCCAATGTTATGTAATAATGCACTGACTAGGGGTAACTAAGGTTGGGGAGTTACAATTAGTATCATAGGATGTTTAGTACAAACATCTAAAAATAGATTTAGAAAAACTCGAATTAGAGAACATTAACCTAAGATAGACATTGAGGATTAGTATAGAAGAACATCCTATTATTTTGGGAATGTAGATATTATGTTTATTTTCCAAGAAATACATCCCTTTTTTAGATACTACATCTAAACGTGGTTCTAGTACAGATGTACCTAGAAGTGAAAACTTTGACAATGAGTTTCGGTCTTGACCCTAGGTATCATGGTACATGAAACATGCCTTATTGTGCATTTGGTTTGACACTCCCATGAGATATGCTTAGGATAATTCTCATTTTATTTACAAACCATTTGAAGTATTTTTGAGTAAATACTTCCCCAAATTTTGTTATGATTATAGAATATACGCATAAATGATTTAATTTATATTAAGTATTTTACACAATTGGAATTATTAATTGGATTCATAAACCGATCTAGTGTATGATTTTTTTTGAAATGGAATATAGTGGAAGGAATGGAAACTGTATCAACACACGTAATCCATGTAGGTATTTCCATCCTGCCCAAGATAATTAAAGTGGAGCGGGTGATGAACTGGTGGTGAACATCTTATAACCATACTGGAAAAACTCACTCAGATTATGAATAAAAACCTTACCCATATGGAGCACCCTAATCCACAATGCGGAGGAATAATGTTAGACTACTTTATAAGAAAACAACCAACAACATTCCATGGGACTAAAAATCCATTTTTAGTTGAGAAATGGAAAATTTCCATAGAGAAAATATTTCATGCTTTGGGGAGTATCGAAAGGGAAATGTTTTCATGGTAATTTATTGCCTCACCGTAAATGTAGATCAATGGCAGTCATTAATTAAAAACACAATGGAGGATGAAGAAGTATAAATTATGGAATGTAAGGATTTTAATGATATCTTCTTTGAAAAATATTTCCCTCGTGAACATTGAGAATATATGGAAAGAAAAATTCTGATTCTAAGGTAAAAGGAGGAAGAAAATATCGCAAAATATGAGGCTAACATTACTAGGTTTGTAAGGCATGCTGCAGATTTTATATATAACCCAAGAAGTAATATTGATCGATTCATTAATGGGTTAAAACCATTTTTCTATCGAGCATTAGTCTCACAATCCTTCCCATCATATGAAGATATAGTCTCATGTGATATAAATACAGAAAATGAATTCTCTATGTCTTTTGAATTTAAAGAGAAGCAAGAGAAGAAGAGATCTCATCAACACTACAAAAATGGAAATAAGGGGAAGAAGGGAAAATATGAATTTCCAATGTACAATAAATGTGGTAAGAAACACCCTGGTACTTTCTTATAGGGGATGGGATTTTGTTACAATTATGGAGAAAAAGGGCACTAAGATCATGATTGAAAGGGGAAGAAAGAGGCTATCAATGTTGAATGCTACAATTTTAGAGAAATTGGAAATGATACAAATTAATGTCTTAAGAGCCAAGGAAACTTACCTTAGAAAAGACTAAGGGAGAAAGGCCAAGCTTATGCGATCACTACTACTCAGGTTGAAGTTCCTAATGACGTGGTGGCATGTACTTTAATAGTATCCTCAAAAAGGTTATTAATAAACTAAGGATAAGAATATTAAAGGGTTTTTATACAATGATATAATAGTTTACTCTGATGGAAATTCAGGTGTAAACAACACCGAAAAAAATGATATTGTAATGTAAACCCTTGAAAAGACTATAACATTGATGTGAAACTCAAGAAAAGAATAGATTATGTGTGTTAAATGCGAGTCCACATAGAAGAAGAAGAAACACCATAATTGATTGTTAAAAGTTATTATACACATAATTATAGAATATTAACCACAATGGGGAAGTATTATAAATCAATGAAAAGAAATCGTGTTATGAAATTGTTTTCCACTTGGTAAATTTTTACTCAAATCCCCTTAAATGAAATAATTCAAATTGAAACTCAAAATATCGTGATGAATAAATTAATCACGATATTATATGTTAAAGTGAATGTATCTACACCATATAGAATAAATAAGTTACACAAAAATAAAGTTATTTTTCAATTGAAAGTTAACCATCACAAAAGGATGTGATGTTTCAAATACAATCATTAAATATGTTCTTTAAAAGAATATTCTTTAAATGTTTCAAACTGTCCCATTCCACTTTGAAACATTTGAGTCACAATATCCATGAAGGAAAAATAATGAAACTTACAATGTCATGAGAAGAAGTCGATTCATTTTATAACATGTAAAAGAGTATTATATAGTCCATATAAAATAAACTAGGTGCATAATAACAAATAAGTCTCAATTGAATGTAAATTGAGACAAAATACCTTCTATTGAGTTTGATGTTCCCATGTGTCTTTATATTCTTGAATAACATACTTATATTAATTATTTACTTGATTTAGAACCTTTTTTATGTTTATCGTATCTTTTATTTTACTAATTTCTATGTTTTATACAACTACTTAAAAAATTATGTTTACATCAGTTTATTTTATTAAATTTGTTTTATGTGTCAAAAATAACTTTTGTAGGTCAAATATGGTCAAAGAGATCATTATGTAACATATAAAAAAAATAATGAAATAATTATCATATTTATACATTAATTATACTTTTAAAAACAATCTTTACATATGGTTTTGAAAAATGAACCAATGTTACGATCATGGAGATGGTAGGTTGTACGTACGCATGAGGGATGTTACCATTTTTTAGTGATTGTTACAAAAAGAAGCTAAGTACCAACATATACATTCATAATTATAATTATTTAATTAATAAAATCTTATATAATCATATATTCTTATATATATAATTCTTGTGTTATAAAATGAATCACATCATGATGAGGAGGCGGTATTCCACAAGTCCACGAATGACGGTATCCGTTTTTAAGTGTGTGTGAAAGGATAATAAATAAAATGATATATATATATATATATTATATTTACAGAAATTAAAGTATGTATTAAATGTAATATATTGTTTTTATGTCACATATTTTTAATTAAATCCATCCTTTATACATTAAATGTATAAAGTTAATGAATTATATCACTTTGAGTGGGTGCTAGTCCACACTTCCACAGACAATGCTATTGTTTTTAAACAAAATGGAATATATAAAGTTATGTGATATTAAAAAATTATATATGATTACATTCATAATAACTATCTTATATATAATTTATAAATATAGTTTCCATCATAATTTCCACCGTAAGAGGTGGTAAAGGATAAATAAACAATCATCGTTTCATGAGGCGGTAGTTCATCATAGATGTAAACTGTATGTTTGTTTCCAATTAGATGGAAGTGTGTGTAAGTGTAGGTCAAAAACATAAATTAAAAAAACCATAGTATTTTTATTATATTTCTTTTTATATAATAATTTAATAATAATATTTTAAGGGGGGTGTAGATTGGAAATAAAATAAGAGAGATTAATGAATGATGTTACATCGTAATTGGGTAACTTATTTTGGTATGTACCAAAAGGCTTCTTTGGATATATTTATGAAAAAGTTGATGCATATAGATTGTGGGAAGGGATGTTTAAGAGATATTGTTTTAGTCATTAGTCAAGACAAAGTTTCTTGAGAGCTGTGAGGAAGTGGGAGGAGAGGAAACCTTTTTATAATAGAGGAGGAGTGGAACTCTTGCAATATTTTGAAAATGGAATTACAAACTAATTTTTCACAATGAAAGTGTCTCCAATAATGTAAAACGTCCAAGATATGGTTGGATAGGGACGCAATATGGCTAGAACATTTATCATGTACAAGATTCTGGATCATTTGGTCCCATAAAATTAAGGTTCAGTCCCTTATTAAAATTATTTTTACATTAATCGTTGTAATTAAATTTTATTACTTTCACTAATATTTTTGGTCAAAAAAATTAGTTTAAATTATTATAAATTATAAATTTTCATGATTTAAAATATGAAATCCATTTTTCATAATTCCAATAAAAGTATTGGTAGAAATTAATTAAAATTTAATCTCATAGATAGGACGACAGTACATGTTTTATAATTAAAAACATTCAAGAGTTTTCTGTGTTTTCATAGTCAATTTCAAAGTGAAATTTATTCCAATTACCTAAATTGAATTAATTTATAAAAAATATAACTAAATAAAAATTTAATACCAATAAAAAATATAATTTATCCTTCTAAATAAACTAGATGAACAAGTAGTTTGGAATTAAAATTTAGTGTTTTCCATTATTCCTTAAATAATTAAACATCACAAAAAAAATACAAAAAATACCCCCAAAATTAATTTTAATGTTTTTATTTCAAATATTCTATTTATTTTGACATATAATATTTATAAAATTTCTAAAAAACTAGATTTAAAACAAGTTCTCTATTAAAAAGTGGAAAATTGTATTAATAAAAATTCAGTATTTTATGCATAAAATTTGGTTTGTTCTTATCTTATAATTATAAAATATATTAGATGAATATCACAAAAATTTTATTGAATATATAATATTTATATTAGATTAATATCACTCAATAATTGTAATTAATTTAATTTATTAGGATAAAACATCTTTATGAGCATAAAATAGTTTTCTATAAAAATATTTTTTATTCAATGGGTTCTTATATTAATTTCTAATTAATTTGTAACCGATGAATTCATATTATATTTGTAAAATAAATATATTTTCATAAGTTAGTTAATACTATTAATAATGGCTAGTTTATATCACATCAAATTAAATAATAATATTTTAACAATATAATATAGTTTGGAAAATCTTTATCTTTTGTTTAATTCATGCCATCAAAAAACTCATTGTTGTGTATGTTTTACGATAACTCAATATCATGTGCATTGAATGATATAGAATATATTGAATTTATTTAATGTAGTAAATATATTATTAATTATTGGGATATTATATTCACTTACACGATTACTGTTGCGTGTCTTACATGATATCAAGCACAAGGTTATTACATTATAGGTTCAGGGTGTTATAGTCTCTTTGTTATGACACTCGAAATGAAAAAAATGTGATGCTAGGTGAATTTGTTTTCCCTGGATATTTTAATCTGTTAGTAGGGAATTGTTTCTAATTCTATGTAAAAGGATGTTTATCTTAGTGGTGATCTCCTTTCCCCACAATCAGTTTCCATGTTCTTTGATCTCCTAGGCTAGATGGATTACGGATTTCAACCTGTCCTTATTGAATATCCCTAAGACTGTCTATAAAAATGCATCTATTAGGGTCTTAGACCTATTGGATGCTTGCATGTATTCTCTTTTTCTCATTATTGAGAACAATGTCTATGATTGGAGGGTGGTTTCATGCCAACATATACAACATGTCTAGTGTCGAGAATCCTAGAAAATAGAGAATATGTCCCACCTAATTATCCTTCCAAAACATGATATCACCCTCCCAGTATCCCAATGAGTTTTACCTTCTAGTAACCTGAAATAGTCAACCGTGTAATGGGCCAAATTTGAGAGATGACTTTTTTATCCTTATATCTTCTCCATTCCTCTCCAAAACCATCATTCATAAACCCCACCCAAAGAGAGTTTATGAAAACAATATCCCTTGCAGGTTTGGATTTAAATCCTTGCATAGTCCCCGTTACATTACTCAAATTCACCCTAACATAAAAAATGGGCATCACCAGTATTTTCAAAGAAGTCCAATGGCACGTTCACTCTGGATAATTATTCCAGATGAAATAATTCATTATTTTTTCAATTCTAGTGAGATTACTTTGGGCACATTGATGACTACTAGAACGTTAATTGGTATTGACGTAAGGAATATTTTAGATAGAGTGATTCTACCTATAAAATAGAGAAGTAAAATCTTCTCACTACATATATTTTATATTATCTTGTCTTTCAGATGTAGAAAGTGTTATTTCATAACTCTTCCTTCAGATATATGTGATCCTAAATAATCCATTAAAATATATCTCCTCCTCACCCCAGATCATATAAAATGTTTTTTCCATTCCAAGATGAGAATCTTTTCAAGATAAAAAAATTTATCATTGAAAAGTGGATATGTCTTCCCCTCCTTGTGAAATAAACATTAAATGTTTAGATGGAGAAATAAATGGAAGTATTCTTTCCATTGATAAAGAAAATAATATCATCCAAGAACATGATATAAAATTTAATTCCATTACCAGACATGTTGTTAAAATGAAAATTATTCCCACTATCAATATATTGTTTAATGATTATGGAGAAAGCTTCCAGATACATAATGAGTAGGATATAGGAATGAAAATCCCCTTTTTGGAGCCATCACATTAATCTGATGAAGCCAAAAAATCTCTCTATAAATGAGACTAACAACCACTGAGAAGAAAAGAACCTAAAATCCATGTTACAAACCCAATATGAAAATCCCATTTTCCTCGTGATACTCACATTTTTCCATTAGATCATATGCCATGTTCATGTCAATATTTATCATGATATTGGATCCAAGGGACTTCCTATTAATGTCATCAACAATTTTACTAAAAATGTTGAATGAGCCTTGTATGCTTCTATCATTCAAGAAATCATGCTTCTATTCTGATAATAGATTTATGATAAAATTTACCAACCTTATATTAATGAGACAATTGAATATTTTATAAGATAAATTACATAGAAACATGGGTTTATAATGGATAACCAAATTCATATCCTTGACCTCCAGAATCAGGATGAGTATAAGAGGGATGGTTTACCTTGTAATTTTACCCCCATGGAAGAAGTCCTACACTGCCTTGATGACTTTAACCTTGATTATAACCCATGAAATGATGTATAAAGATTCTACAAAACCATATGTCCTGGTACACATTTAGAGTTTAAAGCCTCTACTGCCTCATTTATCTCCATTTCTCCTGGATTAATTACAATTTCTTCATTATCCTTAACTTTCACTGGCCTCATAATGTTTCAATTGAAATATTCCTCTCTACACCTAGTGTTCCTTATCTTTTTTGAAATGTGATCTCTTACAAGATGCTCTTCAAAGTATTCTCTTACCTTCTCTATGGAGATGATAATAAATGAGGGATAAGGAAATGAAAGTATAATGATAAAAAATGTCCCAATCATCCAAGATACATTGAAAAATATTATGAAGAGTTATCTGGACCTCCCCCAGAAATAAAGGTATAGTTATCCATTAACCTCATACCTAAATCCAAGGTGATATAAAAAAACCCCACGTAGGATGTAAAACACGGAGTTATTTTAATTAAAGAAACAATATACATATATTTTAGATAAGGGGTTTATTTTTCCAATTGTGTCTCCATGGGGAGCAGTAGATTTATTTGTAAAGTATAATCATGGATAAATAGGTGTATTCATTGATTATAGAGAACCTAATGAGATTATAGTGAATAAAATGATCCCTATCTTATGTAATGAAGATTTATTTGACTTTCTTTATGGGGCTCAATTATTCTCCAAGATTGACCACCAATCTAGGTATTATAAATTGGTAGAAAATATAGAATATATTCCAAAGTCTGACATCCAATCAAGATATGAGAATTATTATTTTTCTATTCTACCATTATGATTGACTAATTATCCATATATATTTATTTATTTTGTGAATATAGTATTTAAGGATTACCTTGATAAATTAATTGTAGTTTATATTGATTATGTTAAGATATAATATAAATGATGTGAGGAGAATGGGGATAATCTAAGGGTTATTTTGGGGATAATAAAGAAGGATAATATTTTTAGAAAATTCATAAAATTTGAATTAGTTTTAGAAACATTTGATTCTTGGGGAGTATTGTAACCAATGAAGGAATCAAATTTAACCATAAAAAGATAAATAAATCAGAGGATTAGTTTCATCCTACATTTGTAACTATGATTAATAGTTTTTTTTAGAAAGATATCATACTAGGATAGAGAAAAATATTTCACAACATTATAATACACTAACCAAGTCAACTAAAAAAGTATCTATGTTAATCTTGATAAAGGAGTATGAAGAATGTTTTCATGAATTGAAGAAGAGTTTGGTTACTACACCTATGTTAACTATACCCTCTTTCAAAGAGATGGTTCATTATTCTTAGTTATGGAAATATAAAAGTTCTTGGGTTCTTCCTTATGGAAAATTACAAGGTGATTAATTATTCATCTTGACAGTTAAAGCATCAATAACATAATTATCCTATGCATGACTTGGAGTTAGATGCAATTATTTTTTATCTGGAAATATGCGTTTCTTTCTTTATTGGGAGAAATGTGATATATACACATACCACTAATGTTTGAAGTATATTTTGATTCTAAAGAAAGTGATCATGAGACAATGTAGATGGTTGGAAATTATTAAATACTATGACTATTCAATTAATTATCACCCTGTAAGAGAATACAAAGTCATTGATGCATAAGGTAGGAAATACCCCATTTTACTTGAAATGATTAAGATTCAAGGAGGTCATTTGATAAATTACATAGTAAAAATGTAAATGGAAATTATAAGGGAAGGGACATCAAAAACACTATCCCAAATGATTTATAAACCATAATTACTAGGCAAAATTGAGAAATATTAAAGAGAACACCCTTTGTTTCTAAAGAAGATAGAGACTGGGAAGAATGGAATGTTTTCTGAGTTCAATATTGATCAATAAGGTGTATTAAAATTTAAAACAAGGCTATGTGTCACATCTATCCTAGAGATAAATAAGAAGATGATGGATGAAGAACATATCTCTACATTCTCTATACTAACTAGAAGCACTATATTTTATAGGTACACTCGTGATCCTTATTGGTGGGGTAATATGAAAAGGGAGATTGCTGACTGCACTACAAGGTTCTTGGTTTGTGAATAAGTGAAGGTGGAGAGACAAATTCGTAAAGGGATTTTGCAACCACCGCCCATATTAACATAGAATTTAGACAATATCACTATTGATTTCTTCACTAGTCTCCCAATAACATCCCATGGAAATAATACAATATGGGTTGTAGTCGATCATGTCATTAAGAAGACATATTTAGTCATTATACAAGAAGATTTTTCCCTTGATCAACTTTCAATGATATTTGTAAAAGAAATGGTTAGGTTTTTTGTGGTGACACTTTATATTATTTATGGTCATGATCCAATGTTCACATCCCAAAGTAGATAAGTCTCCAACATGTTTTGAATACAGAATTAAATTTCAGTATGACCTATCATCCCCAAGTTTATGGACAATCAGAAAGGACTATTCATAAACTCAAGGACATAATAAAAACATTCTCAACATATTTTAAAAGGTGGATGAGATTAACACCTCCCATTAGTTGAGTGCTCATACAACATCAAATTCTACTCAAGTATTCAAATGGAACCATATGAATATCTATATAGAAAGTGATTTAGAACTCATACTTGTTGGGATGAAGTTTTTGAGAGGATATTGATTGAGACTAATTTTGTGTAATAGATTATAGAAACGATTCATTCCATAAAACAACATATAAATGACGCTAAATGTTGGTTGAATATCTGTGTTGACAATAGTTGAAGGGGTTTAGAGTGTGATGTTGGGTATGAAATTTTCTTTCAAATTTCTCCATGGAAGATATTCATGTGATTTATAAATAAAGGGATTCTTCGACCTATGTACATTGCACCCTTTAAAATCCATGATCACATAGGAGAAACACCCTATCAGTTAGAAGTTACACCTAATCTTCCTAAATTTCATGATTTATTCCATGTTTCTATATAGATAAAGTACATAACTGATCCCTCACATGTACCGAACTTGGATGTGGTATAATTAGACATGACCTCTCTTATAAGGTGTTTTCGATAGAGATCTTGGACATTATAGAAAAGGTTTTATGAAAAAAGACTACCCACCTTGTGAATGTGATGTGGAGGAACCATAAATATGAATAAGTGATGTGGGAACCATAGGATAAAATGATATAGAGTTACCCCCACATTTTCTCAACTGAGAATACAATTTAATTTTTTTGGACGATATTGCTTTTTGGGGAATAATGTAACGACCTAGAATTTTTTAAATGACATTTTTTCCCGAATAAATGGTTTTTACATATTATATTACATCATACATGTACAAAATAAAGATAAACCAACAATTTATTTTATCTTTAACAATTATCATTACAATCATCAAATTTCAATCCAATTAAAATCCCAATCATTACAACAAGACCAAAAATATAAAATATAACTACTAACAAGGGATAGTATGGATCACCCCAATATACTAGAATCCTTGATCCCAAATCAAAGGATATAGAAATAATAAAAAATATTATTAAACAAATAAAAATATTATTAAAATAATAATAAAACCATAATAGAAATTGTAGTGAATTTTGAGAGAAAGAATAATGTGGTATTTTTAGGTTATAAAGGGAAATGTAACAGCTATGATTCAACCATTATATGACTATTGTTAAAACATGACCATTGGTCAAACATGAACATTGTTCAATATGATCATTAGAAACTATACTCTTGCTTGATAGTTTTATCATTATAATTAGTGATCATAAGTATTAATGACAAAGGATAATTGATATAGAATAAAGAATCGATGGCCTCAACCAGTAGAGTCATTCCATTTTATGATCATTTGTCAGAACCTGGGAGGGAGGAACCATTATTGGTGGTTTCCATTGACCAAGCCCAAGATAAGCTTCCAAAATTTAAGATTTAATGAAATCATCTATAGGAGAAGTTAATGTTACTGGAAATGACCACTTGGTCAATGTTAGCTGATCTATCCCACAAAACTACCACTACTGTACACCTTACCCTTAGGGAATATTGGGGAATAAAAAGGTGTTACATGTCCATACCTTAGAGTAAATTTGTTTTTTATAAATAAAATAATTGTTCCATAAATTCCTCATAATAATAGTATTTCTTAATAAAATATATGTTTAATTGAGATGAATATGATAATTTTATTTTTGGATGCAAATAAAACAAAATTGTATTTTTATTGAAAATATATACATTTTTATAATAATCTCAAGTATTCAATATAATATTAGTTATAATCAAATATTACTTTAAAACAATCACATATAAATATAAATAATTATATTATTTAATAATGGACAAGGAAATTTTATTAAGTGTCATAAATTCTAATGTGGCCATATTTTTTTTAATAAATAAGGATTTTAATATTTAGAAGTTAAAATTATCATATTAATATAATTCTTCTTATAAAATAAACATCATTTTTTAGTAACATCATGTCAAAATTAGGCTAGGGTGAATTTATGATAAATTTCTAAAAAACATTATTCTGTCATTAATAGTAAAAAATATAGTTTTTGTGTTTCAATAGATTTTATTACATAATATTTATTTCATAATGGTTTAATAATTAATTAAACAAAATATAGTAAAAAAATCATTTTATTTCATTAATATTATGTATTTTAATACATTTAATAATTTTTTTATAATATAAGTGACTTTTCAATGTTTTAAAAAGAAAGTTTGATTTCTGAAAAACATCACTTTGTGGAATCTAAAATTTTCCATTCAAAAATATGTATTTAGAAAATAAATTGTGGTTTTATTAGATTAAAATAACATAAAATATGACCCAAACATCTAAAACCATGAGAAAAAACTATGTTTAAGATAATGGTTTTTCATTTTCTACAACTTAGTTTTTTAATAACTATATTTGGAAATTATAAAACAATTACTTAACATTTTATATAAATATACACCCATTTAAAAATTTAAATTCACATAAAATTAATAATACATGTATTTAAGTTGATACATACAACCAAGTAGTCCATATGGTTTTTTCAATCCCCCAAGGTTCTATCCACAAATTTTAGGAACAACTATTCACTATAAGGGAAATATTCACTTCTTTTTCTATTCAAGTTCCCTTTTCATGAAGTATATCTTTAAATTTCAAAACGATTTTCTTTTTTACACATTAAATTATCCCATTAAATTAATAATATTATTTTATCAATTGTATAAACTTTTACCCTCTCATTTTACCATTTTATAAAGCCATGTCTTATACCTGTCATGACGTCAAATTTAATTCTCAAAATTTATCACTTTTCTTTAAGAATTATCATTTATTTTATTTGTGTGGATACCCGAAACGTTTTTTTACATTGGTATTGACCTATATGTAAATATTATTTATTTTATTTGTGGTTTTCTCATAATAATCTCACATTCCAATTTCATGGGACAAACATATATAATGATATTGTCCTTAAGCTCTTTTGTACGCCATGATTTGGATAAGAATCCCAATATTTATTCTACCCATGTTATTAATGAAATGAATGATTATTATCTATGTGGAAAATATTTATTAATACATATGAAGTGTGGCCCCTGAAATAATACCAATTCATTTAGTGAATAATTTAATATCTAGATATGACATGTTTTATGATATGTTGGTGAATAACTACAATAATTTTCATTCATGTCAGCTTGGTGATATTCTTGTGAATGTCTAATTTAAATGGTGTAGAAACATTTATATTTTATGGTTCATTATCTTATTATTATGAAGTTCCTATTTCTCAGGCCTTATCATTATGCCTCATGTTCTTATTTATATATCTCATGATCTCATTCTATATGTATCTATTTCTTATTATCTAATTGGGATTCATACTCACCCCTTTACTTTGATGTGTGTCCCCTCGATATGATATGTATTAAAATTAACCTATAGTGAACCCATGATGATTTCTGTAAAGTGGTTTTAGAATAATGTTTTAAGTTTTCAGGTATTATTTACATTTTTATAAGAAACTAAACTTGAAAAGATCCTCTGTTTTTTACAATGTAATAAAAATTTATATTATAAAAATGTGGGATACCATAAATAGCTATCATACATTGTAAGTTGGTTAGTGAAGATTCATATATTTAAACCACCATATTTTAATTTTCCTAGATTCCATATATACATTGTTGATGATGAGTCCATGGATAGAGTACACTAGATTCACCCCTTTGCAATAAGGTATGGATTTCATTATAGGGATATGATGGGGTAAGAATCATCCACTTTATTGGTTTCTACTTCTGAATCTCCCTTTTACTTTTCTAGTTCATTCTAAATGTAGGATGCATAAATTGTGTGATTAAATAGAGTGTTAAAAGTTAATTCATCTTGGAAAATATTTAAATATAAAATATCTATATTAAAATTCTCTCTTTAAATATTTGTATCCACTATATTGGTTTCCCCATGCTCATACACGTGGTCTTCCTTAAATGTATGGTCATAAAAATCAAGGAGATCCATGTGTTATTCGTCATGTGTATGTTATGCTTCTTATAAATGCCCTCATAAAAAAAAGAGTCATCCAAATAAAAAAATTAAAAATATAAGGGAGTGATACTAAATTCATATTGAATTAAATTTTATGAGAATGAGTTTAAAAATTTGTCAAATCTATGATTTTATTTGCCTTTAATATTTTTATAAATGTAAAGGATATATTAATGTTTGATCTCACTGGATAAAGGCTGGTAGTCAAAATTTTGTATCTTATCTTCAAATTCCACCACATAGATGGTTTCTTCCTCTTAAAATTATAAAATGATATTCAATGGAACATGCTCTTATACATTAAAACCGGGGAGTTCATATTGCATCTATTTGTTTTCCCTATAACTCCAAAATTGTTTATGGGCATTTTGACCTCTCACATTCAAATATTCTTGTGATTCGTCATAATAATTATCTAGAAATTCATGGTTGGTCTAGATTTGATCATTAATATGGTTAGGCTATTGATGTTCCTTAAGTGGGGAACCAACCTCTTGGATATCTTCAGTAAAATTTGGAAAGACCACTGGTGCTTCCCTTATTTACTTCAGTATTTGATTATCAATTTTGAATCTATTAACTATCTTTAATAGTTCCGGAATCATCCGACATATCTTATGTCCATTTTACAATTGGATGGATAAATAAATGAGATTATTATCCCTCTCTTGGTGGGACTCCTCAACATTGTGAACCACATGTTATTGGTCCTCCACCTATGATTATTTTTTTTCCATTCATAATAATAAGGTAGGTTTTGATAAATCATATATATATATATATATATATAATGAGAACTATTTACAATGTGAAAAGAATAATAAAATAACCAACTGATTGAATCCTTGAAAAAGATGCTTGGTTTTGATGCACAATTTTTGTGGGGTGTGGAGAAATCTAAAATTTTAATTTTCATAGTGCCAAACAATAGATGACCATGGTCTACTCACTTGAGAATCCATAAAATAATTTATTTAATAACTTTATTTCACATAAAACTAATTACTTTCTTTGTGAAATAAATTAGAATATAAATAAAAAATGAATAAAAATATAAACTAACATGCATTACAAGATAGAATGGCAGTTATAAAAGATATAACATATCTTTAAGTTTTGGTTTTGGGTTCCTTCATTATTTATTGATTTCATATTAAATTCAGTTTGACAGTCTAATTATAAAATATCATACATGGACTAATATAATTATATTTATTGGTTTTTGAAGCATAAATTCCAAAACAAACTGAATTTCACCTCTTCCTATAGTCAAGGTTTATTATACACCTTAATAAAGAGTGTATTATATTTTAATACTTAACTACAACATATTTCATTTAATCCATTGAAGTAATCAACCACATCATGTGAAGAGATTTATATTTAATAGAAGGGGGATAAAATTTAAATAAAATTATAAAAGTTAATTCCGGATCCATGTCATTGTGAATGATCACCACTCCAATATAAATCACCATTATACATAAAAAAATTAAAAAAATTAATGAATTTAATTTGTAGAATTTTGGAAACAACGTTCCTCTTCTATATAAATTCCATGGGTCAGTCAATCATTTTAAAATAAATGAGGTCACAACATAAGAAAGGAAGAAGCAGAGAAGAGGATAAGAGAAATAGAAGTAGAATGAGAGGAAAAAATGGAAGTTAAATAGATGGAATCATTTTATTAATTAATGAATTAAGTTACAAAACAAGAGAACAAATCAAAATAAAAATTATAATAGAATAAAGAAAGAAAAAATAATAAAACAACATGTAGCAGTACAACAACACTTCAAGGAACTCTACTCTAATCCTCCACATTGGTGTCTTCAATATTTATAGGAAGAAAGAATAATGTCAACTTCCACTAATATCTCATTAAACAAATTATTGTTGTAAGAATACATCTTTGATCATTTTATTTGAAAATCTAAAATCAAATCATCCCCAACACCCAGGTTTATCTTTCCATTCACTTAATATATCAAGCATTCCAAACCATTCAAGCATAGGATGATCAGTTGTGGTGAGACCACTTTATTTTATTTTGTACAAGGAAATCATTAAATGCAGTGATTTGGGGAAGTAAAGTATGAATGTGACTTCTTCCAAATAAAAATGATCTGACATTTAAAGTTGTCAGATTAAGAGCCTATTAGCATGCACAGATTTTGAGTATTATAATTTTATTTAATGAAGTAAAATCTAGATTATAATGTTATCCATGATAGTTTTGGGATTCAACAATATAATTTCACATAGATCCCATGTTATTCTAATGGATTCCATGGAGATTCCATAGAGTTTCATATAAGTCTGGTGAAATAGAGCAGTAGAAGAGGCGGAGTGGAAATATTTAATGTGTGAGGAAGAAGAGTAGAGGTGTAATGGCAACATTTTAGTTAGTATGAATAGTTTTTATTGAATTTTTTCCCACATTGAAAGTATACATGTGATGGAAATTTCTTACAAGAGATTCAGTGGTAGAGAGGCTTAAATAACCTTCTTTAGGGATGGGATTTCGCTACATTGCACACAAATCCATGGGTAGTGCCAACATGCATGACCAATGTGTTGCGTCAACCCAAATACTGCGAGGGATCATCATAACACTAATTACACCCTATGCTACCCATTTGGGATTTCCCATAAGGCTTCCCTAGTAGTCTGACAACTTTTTGGGTTGGGTAAATGTCTTGGTGTATTGTGGTTAAGAGATATTTAAGGTGGCCATTATTTTTTTCTGAATATATTAAATCCCTAATTAAATTAAAAAATTGATTAAAAAAATAAAACATTTAAAAACATTTATTTTTATTCATTTAAATCCATTTTAATTCCTCATTTATATCTTCCCACATTTTAATTAAAAAAATATTTACTTTTGTATTTCCATTAAAAACCATTAAAAATAATTTAAAATTGTTTACATTTTTTCATGAAAATATGAGGGCATCATACACAAAGACCTATCTTCCTAGCCAATTCTACATCATCCATAGTCACTTTATTGACTACCTCAATGAAATTTTATAGTCACATAAGGAAATTCATCTATTGAATGTTATGATTAAAACTCTTCTCAAACCACATAGAGATAAGGTGTTCATTAGATATATGTTCTTGAGATAAGTGAACTAAGTCATAAAAATGAGTTGAATACTCTACCAATAAAATATATCCTTGATCAATGTTTACAAAATTCTAAATCTTGGAAACATGAAACATTTGTAGATAGAACTGACGATTGAAGTCCTTCTTGAATGTGGTCTAAGTTAGGCCTTTATAAAATTTAAATTAAAATTTTTGATCACACAATTTACTTCTAGGTAATTGAAGAATATACATTGAAAATTATAACTTAATGTATACTAAAATATTCAAAAATTATAAAATAAACAATATGTTCATAATCTATTCTCTGGGTTATTAGGTTTTTTTATCAGTATAACTAATCAGTGGATTTTGTTTGGTAATCTCAATAAGATTGATCCACCATCTGTTCCTAGTTACCACGACTTGCTTGACCTAAGGATTGACTAGACCTAATTACTATTTCCCCTAAATTAGGGTAAAAAGGTAGGTTTTATAGTGGGGATTTTCCTATAGACCCTTCCTTCTAATTAAAATAAATCATTCTAGGATGAATCACCCATTAAAAACAATAAATGAGACCTTATTAGAATAGGAAAACATATCTGAATTAGAACAATAACTCAGGAATCCAAATTAAATCCATTAAATATAAATCTTTTATGATAAAAATAGAATTAAATAGAGAAACATGAAAATATTCTTTAGGAAAAACCCAAATTTAGTTTCATCTAAATAACCATCAATAATTATTAAAGATTGAGAAAAAAATCCACTACAACCCATTATAAATCAAGGTTAGGTAGTAAAGTGAGAGGTTAGGCACCCTTCCATTTATACCACCTGAGTTCCAATAGTCCTAGATCTAGTCTATTAACAACCATGGAAACAAATATTATCTATGATACAATTTTTTAATGATCTAACCTAGGTCGACCTAAAATTTCAACTAAGATGGCCCACCATAATGCCTGATGCACATTTTCAACAACCATTGGTAGGTGGAAGGAATAAATGTATCTATATAAAATAAAATTGGGAATTATTTGGAACTAAAATGAAACATGACATATCTCATACATAACAAGATAATGATAAAAAATAGCGTACATCATATAAGAGGAAGTACATAACCATGAGTAACATAAAAAAAATATTGAAGGCTGATCCTTAAAACAAAAAAACTAAGAAAAAACCATGTATCAATGTGACCATCTGTCACCACCATCCCAAACCACCATGAAGGAAACATCAACAAAGAGAATTCATCAGGCTACTTGAAACTCTTCTCTTTACCCGCATACTAACAAACCATATCGGCATATGACCTAAGGAATATGAAGGGTTTGAGTCAAACAACCAATAGGATACCACTATGGATATATACAATATATTTCACCCTAGAATCCTCAGTTATATCTATTAAATAAAATACGTTTTCATAATAAATTTAATTTTAAAACACATTTATTAAAATGAGCTTTTGTTTCCTTTAAATCATTCCATATTCAAAAAAACCTAGAAAATGAAAATAATAAATGTAAGATAAATAGAGGGAAATAATCAAGACCATCTATGTCATAACCATATGGTAAAAATGTGAGCAATCAGTACATGAGACATCATGATAAATAAAACCATGTATAAATTAAGCTCCATCCTATGAGAGTACATAACTAGGAAACATATGGAAAAATATGATGGAATAATATTATTCATAATAAAACTGATTCCTACCATAGTCTATCAGCATCATGTTACAAATTTTATTCCACAACATAATGAGGAAATATCCCAAGTTCATAAATAAACCACATTCACAAAGGTTTTCATATATCCATAACTCGATGAACCCAAGGTTCTAATAATTTATATTTTCTCAAAATTTCAAGTAATCAATGATCAAAACATTCATAATAAATTTCCAAAATTAAATAATTACCATTCCTATGCTTGAAAAAATATTTTTCAGTCAATATCATATTTGAGGAATTTTAGTGAACACAAGAAATGAATAAATCCATTATAAAACTGAAAACCCCCACTATAAAACATTTATCATTTAAAAAAAGATAAAATTTCATAAAATAGATCTACTGATATCAAAAAAATTATTTTCATAGACCAAACCAAAGTAAAACACATAATTGATAAGTTTTTGGCTATAAAGAACAATTTTATAGTGACACCAACCTTACAAGAAGAGGAAACTATGTCTCCATTGAAAATAGATTTTGGGAATAAGAAGATTAGTCCCTAAAAATTATATATCCATAATAAAAATAGTCAATTGATTATAAAAACCTAAAAATATATCCACCATAGTTTTTAAGAGATCCATCCCTTGAAGAGATGAATGATTAAGAAGAGATCTAGAAAGAGGATGAGGAAACAGGTGTAAATCAGAACATGCAAAAAATATATGAAACATGATCTAAGTAGAATCCCCAAGAGATAAATAGAGAACCTAATATAGAGTCAAATATTGGTTGGTTTATTAAAAAAGATATTAGGAGGAGATTATAGGTCAAAAGATGAAAATGTATATGTATAATTATCTAATATTAATAAAGTCGCACAAGTTTCATATTCAGGCCTCTTGGCTATAAAAACCATTCGATAATAATGAAGTAGATACTATCCCTTGAAAACCAAAGCACACAATTACTTTAGAATAACCACACAAGTATACAAATTATGAACAAGTTATGCAACAACCTCTGTCCCAAACCCAACCATTACCAATGTTTCCCTTAGAAACTCATATGGATAGAAAAACCATGCTCAAACCACGAAAATTCTACTGGTGTTAATAGATCAATACAGAATAGTTACATCATAGTTACTACTATAAATGTTAGAAATATCCACCTATAAATTTTTCCCAAATCACAAAATTCTCACCCACTGAATCCTGAATTCCCTTATAACCTCAAGAGAGATAAAATATACCCACAAAAAACCATACATGTGACCCATATTTCATTACAACACCATTAGAAGATTTATTGAGACTCTATATGATTCAACTATATCCAAGAATATAATTTGTATCTCACTTGATATATTTTACAACAATGTTTCTAATCCATTTTAACATGATATTATAATGGTTTATTTTTTTTGATAAGTTTCACATCATCTTGGTTACTTAAGAGGTGATAAAGAAATTTAATCTAAAGAAGATGTCTTAAAATTAGTGGGATTTCTCATTTAATTCCATCAAGAGTATAATGACCACATATAAAATGTTGTAAGAATATAATGTTGATGTTGGATCTTTATATTCTTATAAATGTGCTGATGTGATGTTCTATAAGCTCAATCCAATCATCAAAAATAGTTATTGAGGAGGAATATGTAAATTTCTAGGAAAATTAACTTCTAGGTTTTATCATTATGGGGTTATTTCATAATTGGTGAAAATTTAACAAATATTGAAGAAGATTAAATTGAATATGAAGATTAATCTATTCATGGTTACTCAAGGATCAATTCCATGAACTTTAGATAACAAAATTTTTCATCCATTAGTTTATGTAAGAATATTATTTAAAATAAAATGGGATTTGTTTATCCATGAAGGATAAAACATCAAGTAATTAAAATGAGAGTGGATTTTCCATAATTTTTATTTATTGAGAAGAAAAGCCTTATTATAATTGATACTAGAAAGTCATGTAGTAAAGATGAATAAAATAAAGAAAAAAAAATTTCATTGAGTAATGAAGAAGTGTAAAATTAATATAAAATAGAGTTTATATAGAATAAGAAATTGAAAAAAACAACTCTAAGGGTTTAAATTTTTATATATATATATATATAAAAATATGGTGAATTAAAAATTCACCAAATATGGTCAAATAAAATATTCCAAAATTCAGAAAGAAAGAATCCAAATTTCTCCAAGGTGTTGAGGAAGTAATAGAATTTATAACCAATAAGAATAATGATTTTTAGGTTTTAATGGAGTTGAGTCTGGCATAGTATAATTAACAAGAATCTCTTAAAATAGACTTGTGATTGAATGAAAATTATATAATAATTTAATATATGATACCCTAATTTCAAACATTAGGTGGGGGATTTCACAATTAAAGAGAAGAGTGTTGTGGATGAAGTGATAATTGATTATTTTTGCAATCAATATGGATCTCAATAAATAAATTATAAATAAGATGAAATAACCAAATAAATATTTTAATCCCAACATAATGTGAGAAAATTTAATATAATCACATAAGGAAATAAAACTAAGAATCTAATTTCTTTTGAAATGGCTAAATTTGAATGATATTTTTATATTATACATGATGATAAAAAACAAAATAAAATATCAATGATGAAGAAGAAATTGTATTAATTATTAATGTATTCAGGTATATCCAGAAGATGCCAAAAAAACTTTCATAATGATAAAATTTAAAAATTATAATTTTTGGATAGATTAACAGTTCAAGAAGAATAATAGATATTAATAGTCATGGTTGGTTTTGTTTAAGAAACATGCATATGGTTAAATATTTCTAGTTCAGAGGAAGAAAAATTAAATCCATGAGGATTTATAGATGGAACTTATATGGAGTGTGATAACCCATACAAAAAAACCAATTCAAACTGATTGTAATTCAATGACAAAATGTGAAGCTAATGAATCATTTTAATGACTTAAATTCAGTTTGTGGGATATGTGATCAAGAAGGTCATATCACTAAAGATTATATCATAATCATCTTAGTTTTATAGTTTCTACAGTAATATTCTAAAGTATATTATGCTAGAGGTAAGATAATGAATTTAGTGATGAATAAGATGCCTCAGAAGAACAAAGAATTTATTGGGAAGAAATTTGGGATTGTATAGACCAAAAAGTGTGGTCAATCAATTATAATCATGAATAAGGAAATTAGTGTGATCTCAAGAAAAAGGGATCATAGTAAGACATAGAAATAATTTTCTTTAATATCAATATTTTTTTCAACGTTCTAAAAAAGAAACTTATTTAAATAAAAACAAGAATAAAGAGACTTTGGTAAGTCATATTGATGAAATAAAAAATATGATGAGTTCTCCCACATTAAAATGGGCAATGAAGTAGTTTTTCTATTCAAAAAGTGTTTTTTATTTAATAGATGGTTTAATTACCAATCCATGTATGTTGATTATCAAATATCAACCTTCACTCATCAAAGGATTATGTATAATGATAGTTCCTATCTCTAACTTGTTCTCTATATTTAATTTTGTCAAAGGGAGATATATACAACATAAACCAGTTATATTCATCTCTTCATGTATTTAAAATGGGGGATGGAAGTAATATTATGGAATAATCAAATGATATATGTTTTACCTAATTGGGGATAGATCACTCATTTAGTGGGAGAATATATTTATACTTATTTTTAAAAGGGAAAGATGTGAAGGAAACATGGTTTTTTGATTTTTGAATGGTTTTAACATTTTTAGGGATAATCTACATAAGAAAGTGTTCAACATAATATAAAAGAATAGTTTCTTTGAAGGGGAAGAAGAGTTAGAGAAGTTTATTTAGGTCACCATTATGGATAAAATTAAATTATTTATGAATGTTCATGTTCCCAATATAGATTTTGAAAATATAGGCATAAAATTACTGAATGATGATTAATTCTATCCATAATAGTTTTGAAATGTGATTTATTTTCAATGTATTAAATGAAAATGATAAGGGTGAGACTAGATTGTCTATTAATGAATAATATGTTTAGATATAATGTTTTTTTGGCCTTAGTGAGATTATTATGACCTAGGGAGTGTTTGTTGAAAAAAGAGTTGAAGAAGAACCCTTTCATGACTATTTGCGTATGGGATGAAGAGATATATTTATAATGGATTGGATTGTTTTATGTGTTATATTTTATTTTCAATACATAAATAATTTTCAAAAAAAGAAATAACAATGTTTATTTTGTGATATGAACACTATTTTAAAGTTTCAAGGTTTTTTAATGACATTTGGAGTTGTTTGGAAGCTATATGGATCCTTTTAGTACTGCATAGATGTGGGTTTGAAATTTGAAAAAGTTTCAATTAATTAAAGGTAAAATTGATAAATAAACATAGGTTATTATAATGATAAATGTACTGGAGTTGAAAGTAGAAAAAGTCATCACATAAGGGTAACTTCTTTCAGTGTATAAATATAACTCTGGTGTTGATTATACTAGAGAAGAATATTGAGAAATTTATTATATAAGAGTATCTTTTCACAATATGTAATAATCATATTGGTTATAATAGGAAAAAGTATTGAAACTGTTTATGTATTTATTATTTAAGGGTAATATGTAAATGTATCTTTTTTGATACATTAGAGTTACTATAGTGCTGAGTGATACATAAATGTAACTTTTCTAACGTTGTATGGTTGTTTTGTTACAAAATAAATTTTTAATGTTGATATATAAATAGGTAATTATCTATAAAATGTAATGGAAATATGGAAATTTTGATCAAAATATATCCAATGGGTTTTTGAGGAAAATATATTATATAAAGGTCACGCCATTTATATGGAAAAAATCAGAAGTTTCCCTAGGATATAAGTAACTTATTATAGAATATACAATGATTTGTAAGGGTTATATAAATTTTCAAAACTGAAAATGATGATACTAAATATATTATTTTATTGTTTAAATATTATTAAGAGAATTTATGATACATATAGTTGAATAATAATTTTAGTACCACGATGATTGATGAGGTGTTTGGTTATTGATTAAAATTGAGTCAAATTAATTATTTTAACCCTAATAACTATTTCTATAGTGGTGATTGGGAGTATATTATAAATAGGGAAGGCTACTGATCTATGTGTGTGACCAAAACAAACAAACAATAACACCTAGAAGGCTATGTGTGAAGTGATTAATAAATGGTGATGAATAAGGGGAGAAAGTTTGAAATAGAGAGTTAGGAAGTGAAAAAATAATTAAAGGAAAAAGAAATGAACCATTGATGAAACATGGATATGATAATGATTTATTTGAATAAAGGAGGTTCTATATTCTATGAATATTAATTACAACTTTCATAGTTCTTATAGAGAAGGTGAAAATCCACAGTGCTCTTTCTCTATTCCACAACACAACTCAATAATCATGCCTTATATTGATATCTCAATCAAAACCCTGAAAAAATATTTTTCATTAATATAGAAGAGAATATTAACATTTTATAATTTTTTTCACTTTGGTAAACATTAAATTTTTATTAATTATCAACCATCACTTATCAATCATAAGAATATTATAAAATTGATTCTTATTAAGAATAAAATGAGATCAAAAGACTAAAATTGAACAACAGTAATAAATTAACAAGTTCATGATAGAATTAACAATATCAAAACATTCCATTATAATTCCCTTATTTTTTTGATATTCATAATTAATATAATAAAAACATGATTGTTTATCAAAAAAATATTTTAAAACAAAACAAAAAATAAAAAAAGAGAAATGAAATAATGGAATATTCTTTAAACGATTGTATTATTTCTCTAGTTTGAGTCCATCTAGATTTTTATCTATTTATTATCATAGATATCTTCTCTATGTTTGGTATTGTTAACACCATAGAATGAATGATAACCTACTATATTAAGAATTCATCTCTCAGACCACAACCTCATGCATTGACCGAATTGTACACGTTACCTCAATATCTTAAATATATCAGTCACGACTATCTAATGTCACCAATATGTGCAATGAATCTGACTATAATAATTACCATGAAAAAGACACATATTAATTTGTTCATTCATTATACCCTAACATGTATCCATGCTCAAAGGTATTTTTAGAGGTCACTAAAAATTGTAAAATATTTCTGTAACATCCTGCCCCTTTAGATTGGCTTGAGAAGGTAGTGGAACATTACATGGCCATAAGAAACATCCCCAAGTTGCCATAGGATGAAAATAAATGCCAATGGCTTTATTAAAATACAGGGTAAGATTTAAAATTTGAAAGGAAAACAACCAACCAAACATGCCATGACCAAATAATCCACTAAATGATGCCGAATACCAATGAAAGACAACTAAATGAAACCACTGATATTAACATAAAAGTAAAACCATGTACCCCAATGGGGGACTAAAATATCAATGTACACAGTGGAAGAAAAAAAATAAAAGACTCCAATGAAAACTCAAAGATTCAAACATGCTATAAACTCCAACACCCGAAAAAATAAAATGTACCATGAAGTACTACCAATGTTGTGGGATAATTTACCTTTTCTTGTGTCTCGATAAACAATATCTACAAATGAAATAATGTTCCAAAGTATGGGTGAGTAATGAAACTCAATAGATTTTCCCCAATGACTTCCCTACTCATGCCACTATTATAGAACATGTTATCACATTTATATGAATATTTTATATAATATATTTATAAAATAGTTTATTTCAAAATATAAACAAGTGACATAGTAAAATAGATTTCTCAAAACAAAAACATGTTCTAAGGAAATAAAACAAAAAATATTCTAATTTTTTTCATAAATTTTAATTTTAGCATAACCCATTCCATTCCACACATCCACACATCTACACATGCATACTTATTTATGATATTTCCAGACTCATGAGTGGTTTCTCATTGATATACCAAGTATTCACAAGGTAATTATATCCCATGTACCATTACACCTTTGGAAACTGAGAACATCGTTATATTTCAACCCAACCTCTTAATGAAATATGGACAGAAACCACCACATATTCCAAAAATCCCATGCCAATACAATCATGCCAAAACCATTCCAATACAAAAGTCATTTCAATGCAAAAAAACCATTTCAATTCCAAATCCATTTTATTAAAAAAACATTTTTACATAAATCAAACAGGAAAACTAATTTAAAATCAACATTTTAAAATCATTTTGCAAGAAATTTGTACAAAATTACATAATTTCACCCATATTCAAAAACCATAACTATTGAAGGTTTCTACCATGATTTTCACACAAATTTCATAGTAAATTTCAATCAGTTTAATCAATTTTAAACAAATCCTTTAATTTCAAAATTGGGGACTTGAGAGTGAATCCACCTACATTAGGTTTTATGATGAAAATGAAGAAAAACACTAATAATATAAAGAAACTGGGTTGAAGCCCCCAAAACACACCTTAGATATATTCCCCTATCATTATTAAGCCATAATGTATTCACATTTTAAAAATACTACCTTAGATATATCCATAGTAGGTGTATATCTAAGAAAATGAGAGATATGGAGAAGTAGATCTAATGAAAACCACCAAGACCAACCATAAATGACGACTTACCAAAATAATCCATCTTTAAATCACCAAGAGAAGACTTAAGACCACCTTTGGATTGATAGGAGAAGCCTCTACTACATATGGGAGGATGACATCTCGAGTTAGGTCCATTTTGGGGAAAAATGAGGGAGGTTGAGAAGAAAAAAAGTGAGATCCACAATTATAGGATCTCACTTTTAACCTGTTCATAGTTAGTCACACGGTTAGGAAAATCATGCACTAATTATGTGCCATCTTCTATCCAAAGAAGGATCATTTCATGGTTGGCTCACACGGATTCCAAAAAGATTGTTATCCTTACCAAATCCCACAATCTAATGTTTTACAATTTCTCATAGGCTGTCACACGATTTTAAAAAATCGTGCACTACCCATGCACCTTCCCCCTTAAATTCTATCTCAATGTGCTCTATTTCCTACAGTTGTTTCATGATTTCCACTATCCTTTCACCAACCACACACCATTATAAAATCTCAAAAACCTTCTAAAAGGTCTACAAACCTTCCCAATAATAACCCTTATACATTAAATACTTAAAAATAATAAAATAACTATTTATTACTTGAAACTGGGGGTGGTACAGTCTCCCCATCATTTTATTTTCCATCCATGAAAAATAGAAAAACCTTATTTCTCTGAAATAGTTTTGGCCATTAATCCTTCATTTTCTACTCTCATTCCCATGTATGTTCCTAGATCTAACCATGTTTCCACAAAACCCACACTCCACTTATGCTTTTTCAATGAAATAATTTCTCTTTCCTATCCACAATCTACACAAGAATGTTCACTAATGAAGAATCCGACTCAATGTCAATGTGATCCCATTAAATCACATGGTTAAGATCTAGATGATAGTTTTTTCAACTGAGATACGTGGAAAACATTATGAACCTTATTGAACCATGGTGGAAAATCCAACTGATATAACACCTCACCAACCCATTCTAGTATATCAAAAGGGCCTATATAATGAGGAGATAACTTATCTTGCTTACCAAAATTATGATGTCAAATCCTTGGAGATATCTCAAGAATAGATAATCACTCACCGTGATGGAAAATGGTCATCAATGATGATCTGCATATGATTTATAATGAATCTGAGCCATATCCATCCAATTCCAAATCAATTGAATATTCTCCATTATCTCTTAGACAAGGTCTGGACCAACAAGTGATGTCTCACATTTTTTCACCCAAAAAAGTGGAGAACGATAGTACACCCATACAATGATTCAAATTGAACCATTTTTATTGAGACTATATAACTATTTTTGTTCAATAATTCCACTAATGAAATATTCTCATCCCATGAGAAACCCAAATCCATTACACAATCCCATAACATGTCGTCCAAAATCTATATTGTTCATTTAGATTCTCTATCTATTTGAAGATGATATGCTGTAATCATTGTCAACATCATCCTACGGTATTTATATAAGGATTTAAATAAATGAGATGTAAATATTGGATCTCTATTTGACACTATTTAAATTAGTGTGCCCTGAAATTTTACCACTTATCGGATATAAAATTTTGACAATTCTTCCACCAGATGGGTTTCAAGAATAGGAATGAAATGAGCCTACTTAGGGAGCCATTACACTACCACCCATTTGTCACCATGTTTCTAAATCATTCTTAGGATACATGTTACAAAATAAATAACTATCTTTTTCCACTTCCAAATAGGAATAGGTAAGGACTGGAACATACATTCTGGTCGTTGATGCTCTGAATTAACTTTCTATCATGTTACAAATATAAAAACAAGGTCATCCACTTTCCTTTTTATACCAACCAACCAAAACATCACTTTAAATGCCTTATGAATTTTATTTATTCCTGGATTAACATCCCATTTTGAATGGTGGTAAGCTTTAATATTTTGTTCAAGACAATCCATAGGTATGACCATACTATTTTTGAACCCCAATACAAAACATCCATCCAGTTTCCATCCCTAAATGGTCTCCCCACCATTGATTTTTAACCTTCCCGCATCACATTATGAATAAGATTTCTATGCCTCTTTAACCATATTCAAAAAATCAGGAACCAATGAAACTAGAAAGAAAACTGCAACCTCACCCCAGTCTTCACATTCCATGTTCATTTCTTATTGGTCAGATATAAACTACCACTCATCTTAAGTTATTTTTTTAACTGAGCAAATGAATTTCTTATTCATGCATCTACCACTGAATTGCCTTTACCCAGTGTATATATCAAGTCAATGTAGAACAATTGGAGATACTCCATCAATATTATTTTTCTTTTATTCAAATCGTATTGTGAGAAAATATGTCTCAATCTCATATGATCTATGAACACAATAAATATATCACCAAAGAGGTAATGATTCCACATCTTCAAAGCATGTACTGTGAAAGATAACTAAAAATTATGCATTGGTTAATTCTTCTCATGCACTCATAACTACCTTGATCCATAAGAAACTAATTATCTCCTTGTGTTAGAATATATCCCACCCTTGATCCTGATGTTTCACAACACAACATGTACCCTTGTCTCGATTCTAAAAAAAATAAGATTGGTGCTGATGTAAGGTGAAATTTATGCTCTTAAAATTATTTATGGAAACCTAATTCTATAATAAAGGAATATTATTCATTTTAAAATCTAACATAGGTGAATTTAGTTATGAAAAACCACAAACTATGTTTCAATAATAACCATATAGAAAAATAATACTCCATATCTCAAAGAAGTTATATAGAGGTTTCCACGAGGTAAAAACTTATATATTACTTGGATCCATAGAAAAATATATTTTATAAATTACATGTTAATGAAAGTGTACCTCTTGTTTCCAAAAATCACACTTTGATAATTTTACATACATCTTATGGTGCCTCAATATTCCAAATACTGTCGCCAAGTGTTTCTCAAGCTCAAACCGTTCCCACGAATATACTAATATGTCATCCGCAAACACCACCAGGAAAGAATCCAAATATCACAGAAATATGTGACTCATTAATTCCATAAAAACTTCTTGTGTATTCACAAGACCTAAAATTATTACCACATATTCATAATGGACATATCTTCTCTTCAATGTGGTTTTTGTAATAACCTCCTTCCGAACTCACAAGTGATGATATCCTGATCCCAAGTAAATCTTATAAGACAACTGATATCCCTTAAATTGATCAAAAAGATAAATAGCACGTGCATGTGGACACATGTTATTTATCATTACATGGATAAGATTACTATTAACCACATACAACCTAATAGTTATATCCACATTTTTGACAAACAAGACCAGTTATTCCCATAGATAAATGATACTCCAAATGAACCATTTTCTTTCAAGATAAAAAAAATGCACTTTTAGTTACCTTAATTCAGTTAGTAACATTTGGGATGATAGAAGGTAAATGGGATTGGTCCTCAAAAGGAGATCAATCATAAACTCCACTTCTATTATAGGAGGAAACCCTGAGAAATGTTTGTTAAACACATATGGGAACTGATCCACTACTACTTGAAAACTATTATTCTCAATCATGTCCATTAATACGAAATACAATAATCACAATTGATATGATATTGTTCCTATTGATGGTACTTAAAATCCCATTGCACCCACCTTTAAATTCCAGTCTCTTTGAAAGAGATTATTGACACTATATTCAATTGTAAAACTAAACATTATTGTAGAACAGTCAATGTGAGCCTTGAATGTTTTCAACCACTCTATTTTTGGATAAAATAAAAAACATCCCTCCCCAGAATAGAGAAATCCTATTTCATCCCAAATCCATCAATTCTTATAGAACATGATCTACTCACAAAGACTCGACACTCTCTCTGATTAAGAGGATTTTGAAGTTTTATCACAAAAGGAATCATCTCAATATTTAAACTCATCAAATGAATAATAAGATAAGAAATACAGCAATGAGAATCACCCTGTAAAATAATTCTTACATAAGGGTTGATTTCAAAATAATCATACCCCTCACAGTAGATGGTCCTTACTGATAATATATAATAACTTATTCATCTCTATATAATTTATTGATCACCACACCTTGTTCTCTGTTTCCTTGTTGAGATTTCACTACCTTAGTAGTCATGGTATTAATGGAATTACTATGGTAGCTCTATATTTCTGTTTAGATTGATTATGAATCCCTCACCCTGTCAAAGAATATAATGACTGCAACACCCGATAAGTGGACCGAACACCTGAACTCAATGAACTGTGACACTATTGTTAATCATACCCCATATTTTTTCAATTGTGGCATACTCTTGGTGGTCCTATACACTCTACCTTAATTTTTTCTAATGAGTGACATTGGAAACATCCATCATGTCTCTGAGGTCCAAGTGGAAGGTTTACTGATCTAGTCGTATGATTCTGATTCATGCTTCTACCTTTGAAATAGGTGTCCCTCTTCCCCATGCTTCAAGCATTAGAGTTACCACAATTTCTAGTGGGTATCGATATACTTCCTCCTCCAATATCTCTTGTGTTTTCCCTTCCATATACTATCACTCTATTGAACATCTCTATATAATCTATATTGTATAACCCAAGAATCATTGAGTGACTCTCGTGTCCGATCCTTGATTAAATGACGCATGCATTTATGGATGGACTAACAGCAACCTCAGGTGAAAAGAGGAATAAATTGATAAATTTTGAAGAATAATCCATGAAAAAAATATTTTCCTACTTCATCATGAAGAAGTTTGTCATTTTTTGAAATTGGAATGTAGGAGGATAGAAGTTTTTGTTAAAAAATCATAAAAAGCCTCACATGTATTGTTGTGGTCTAATTTACTATGAACCACTGAATCCCACCACTAGCATGTAAGACCCTCCAGCATATAATACCCAGCTAGACAATCAACTCCACTGGTGTGCCGATGAAATAAAATATATTATTCATCCTATTAATCCACATATCTTCCCTTTCTGGTTTAAAATTACATCGAAATATGGGTGGATTCTTCTTCTATAATTATATAGAATAAACCCCTTTCCTTGGATCAGCCCTTATGCTCCCACTTTCCATAGCCTAAAATGATTGGAAAATACTTTGAACCATCTATTGGTTCTCCTATGGTTTAGGTGAAACCACATTCTTAGTAGCTTCTTCCAGTTGGTTTCTAAGACACATACCATATATGATTTTCTATATAGACAACAATCACCATAAATCTAAATCTCTAGAAATATAAGTATTGACAATTTCAACGTCTATCACAACATAATACCACAAAATTTCTTTCCAAAATTTATCTTTCACCATGTTCAACCATTTTTGAATAATTTATACGTTTTTTTAAATCAAACCATTTTGAAAATACCATAACCATGCTCTTTTCAAAATAGTTCATTTGAAAACAATTCCACAATTTTTAAAAATGAAAAATTTATACCAAATCATAAATCATTACTCAAAATTAATTATGCACTCCTAGTGGTAAGTCATTTATATAATTCATGTAATGATCATATTAATTATAATCACATGAGAATGAGATTACAGAACTAAAAAGTGTATCCAAAACACTTATACACCAAAATCCCTAGTAACTTGAAGTTAAACATAAAAAGTTTAGCTACGTCTTTTTATGCTCTACATTTCATGTTCCAAAAATCCTACTCCTTTCTACGATACCAACTCAATGAAATATCCTAAATAAATTTTCAAAACCAATACTGACAACTGATACCAAGACAATGACCAAACAATACTACAACTACTTGCTGCACAAAGATATTCAGAAGGACCAAGTTGTTACAACTTGTAACAAACTAATTTTCGATCAAACAAAATAGACACCACTTGTAACATCATACCCCTTCTTGTTTTCATGTGAAGGTAATGGAACATTACTTGGAATTAAGAGACATCCCCAAGGAGCCAAAGTCTAAAAATAAAAGGCTAGGTATTCAATAAATAATAGGGGATGACTTTCCCTTTGAAAGGAAAAAAACCAACCAAACATGCCATAACAAAAAAAAATCCACTACATGATGTATGATATCAATGAATGAAAACCGAAAAAAACTATTGATAAAAAAATTAAACTAAAACCAAGTACCACAATGGAATACTACAATATGAAAGTATATAATGGGTGAAAACACCAAAAGACTCAAATGAAAAATATGAACTCCAAACATTCTCCAAACTACAACATTGAGAAAAATCCCAATTATTATGAAGTACTTCCAAAGGGGAATTAAAATTTACCTATTACAATGTATAAATAAACAAAATATGAAAAAGACTCAATGTGCCAAAGTTGAGGTGAATATAAAACATAGTCAGTTTTCCCCAATTACATCCCAACACATTCCACTATGATAGAACATGTTAGCATATTTTTATAAATAGTTTATATAAAAACAAATTATAATATAGTTTATATCCAAATATAAATAAGATTCATAGTAAAATAATTTTCTCAAAACAACAAGTAGTTCCATGGAATAAAACCAAAAAATATTCTAAAACCATAATATAAATTATACTTTTGGAATCACCCATTTCATTCCATATATCGAGACATCTAAACATGCATTCTTCATTACGATTGTCCCGTACTCATGAGTGATTTTTCATCAATATACCAAGTCATCATAAGGTAATTAAATCTCATGTTCAATTATACCCTTTTTATTGAGCACATGGTAATATTTAAACCAGTCCTTGTAATGACATATAAACAAACACCACCGAGTATGCCCAAAAACCATGCCAATATAGTCATGCAAAAACCATTACTATACAAAATCCATTTTAATTCCAAAATCATTTCAATTCAAAATTTATGACAATAATTTTTTATATATTGAAAACCATTTTCCCTAGATCAAACCTAGAAACTATTTTAAAATAATCAATTTAAAACCATTTCTCAAATAACATGACACACAATTCCTCAATTTTACACAATTCTAAAAACCATCACTAAAGAAGGTATCAACCATGATTTTTCACACAAATTTAAGTATCAATTTCAATGAATTTAAATCAATTTTAAATTCATCCTTCATGTTTGAAATATAAGATTCAATAGTGAAGACACATTCCTCGGGTTTTATGATGAAAATGAAGAACAACACTGAAAATCCAATAAAACCCAATCGAAGCTCAAAAAACCATCTTTATATCCATTACCCTATCATCAATGAGGAGAAATATAATTTTATTTGGTAAAAATTAGATTATAATTATACATAATGGGTGTATATCATTGAAACTGAGATAGATAGGGAATTATATCTAAGGAAAATCACCAAGAACAACCAAGAACGGTGATTGACCCTATGAATTCAAATTCAAAGTTAAAAGAGAAGCCTCCTGATCACCTCAAAATCAGTGGAAGAATCCTATAATACCATTTTATGGTGAGAATCTAGATTTTGGGATATTTTGGGAAAATAATAGGGTGTAATGAATAAAATGAGTGAGATCCACAATTTTAGGATCTCACTTGTATCCTTTTCACAATTAGTCACAAAGTTAGGAAACCTATGTGCTAACCGTACACAGACTTATTTCCCAAGAAGAAACCACAAATGGGTGGATCACATGTTTTCAAAAACATGCTCCATAAATTACAAATCCCATGTTTTCATTTTTCACTCTTTCACCCCAAGTTTCTGGTTTAAAACCCTTACTTTGTACATTTTATGTTTATAAAGTTTAAGGGTAAATGTTGGGAGAGTTCAGAGATCTTGTGGAATGTTTTTGGTGCTAAACGGGGTTACAATGATTAGTACATATTTTTTAAACTGTATCAGGAGGCTGTAAAAAATATTTCTTGAGAATGTAGTAGGAGCATGGTTAGTGCACAGTTTGTCTAACCGTGCGACTAAAATTTGTGCAGGGTCAAACATAGATCCATAAAAAGTAGATATAGGCCCTCTTAATATTTAAACCACTTTCCCCCCAAATTGGTTCGTACATAATTTTTTATTTCTCCATATGTCAAGGAAGGTTCTTTCATCGATCTATAGGAGATCTAAAGGCTTATCTTGATGATTTGAAGTTGGTTTCTTAAGGTATATGAATATTCTTCACCGTTCTTGATTACTTTCTTAGATATACCTATCTCCTCATCTCTGATTCATAGATATACACCTGTTGTGGGTAGATATAATATTCTTTATGTTAGTTACGAATGGATTTGTCTTAGGTGTTGATAGTGGAATAGATCTATGGAAGTATCATGGAAATATTACTTGGTTTCATGAGCATTGTTCATCCGTTTACCGTTTTCATCAAAACGCTCTAAGAAGGTGGATTAAATATCAACTCCTCTTAGTATAAATGATTGGAATTCACTAAAATTTACTAATTTTTGTTAAATTTATTGTTAATTGGATGTTTAATAATTTCTGAAGACCCTCCTTAGGGACGGATTGGTAAATTTTTAAAATTTGGAAAATTGGTGTTCTGGAATAAAGTACAATGATTATTGATTTTAAAATGAATATTTTAAGATGGGATTTTTTTGGAATTCTGACAAAAGGATTTGAATAAAGTGTTCTAAATAAAATTAATGGTTTTGTAGAAATGGAATGGTTGATTGGGGTTTATTTATTTAATGGGGTTCAATAAAAGAACAATTTTATTGAAGTGATTTGAAATGATTATTTGAAATGGTTTTGTCATACATTGGGTTTTGTGTTAGTTCATGTTGAGGGGACCTAGATAGGTGATTTTTACCTGTGGGGTAGATGGTATATGATCCTGGAACTAGGGTATGTGTCTGTGGGACACAAGATGATTGGATGAGAGACAACTCAAGAGTATGGAACTGTCAAACAGGAAAGCATGTTTGCGTGTGTTGTAAACAATGGAATGGTTATGCAAATATTTTTTTTTGAGAAATGGTTTTACATACTTAATTGATTTTTTTCTATAAATACGACTTTCTAGAAAATTGGTTTATATAGTAATTATTTATTTTTGTTTATAATTGGGTTTGAACATTGTTTATATTTGGTTGTAAACTGTTTTTTTGGAATTTTTTTATATAAATAGTTTTATATAAATGTTCCTAACTTTTATATCTTAGTGGTGTGAGTATTGAAGCCATTGGGGGAAATCCTACTGAGTTTTATACTCACCCCTACATTGTAACTTTGGTACTTTTTTAGATTCTATCTTTTTGGTCATTGGAAGTGGTATTGTATCACATGTCTTTAGCACCACCACATGATACTTGTGTTGTTTGGTGATGTTGGAGTATAGACCTTGTGGATCATTAAGTCTTGTGGTCATATTGGAGTCTTTATTTTTTCAACTCGTTAGTTTGTTTCTTAGTTCTTCTTTTGTTTTAGTACACTTTGGTGTAGTTTTGATATAAATGAAGAGTTGGTGTTAACTTTCATTTATTCATGCATCATATAGTGAGTTTTTTTGGGTATTGTTAGTTTTGTTAATTGTTTTATTATTAAAGGATACATTGTCCCCAAAATTTATTGAAACCCTTCAGAATTTATTTCTTGCCTTTGACATAATGGGGATTCCACTGAAATCCAACTAATGGATCACCTCCTTCTAAGCCAATGAGAATAAGTGGGTCATTACAAATGGTATTGGTTTTTTCGGTCCTTGCATAACTAGTGGTCTTCAGTTTCTGGGTTATTGAGTTGAAATTCATCTGTGTTTATTCCTTGGGTGGCGATCATAGAAAAAGTAGGATTTTAGAGACAATAAATTTATATCATAAAAAATAATTAACTAACCTTTTTATGTTGACCATCATGTTACCTAGGAGTAGGGATACATAAGTCTTTTTGAGACACTTATAAGATTATGAAAATATCATTTTCATGAGTTTCTCTAATGAGACGAGCATGACATGCATGAGAGGAATGAATTCCTACTAGTATTTCAAATTTAATTTTGAGAAATTTTATATGATTTGATGCACTATATTGATTTTTGAGAAGTAGAGAAATTTTTTCAAATGAAAGATTCTGAAAAGGCCATATATGGAGGTAGTTTGAAAATGTTCTAATTTTCAAAAGCAAGAATAGATATTTCAAAATGGTTAAACATTGAAATGTTTTATTTTAGAAAGTACTTTGGTGATAATTAATGTGATAAAATTTGAAATTATAAGCCTTCAGTTTCTTGAGAGTGAGACTTATAGAGGTTTTTGTCTATTTAGAAAAGGTAGGCATCATAGAAACCAACCGAAAGAAGCTATGGAGAATGTGGTTTTACCTGAGACATCGATGAACCAAGAGCTAGTTCATAGTATCTCCTAAAAATTCCAACATATGTACATAGGGAACTAGAGGGATGAGATAAGAAATTTGGGTCATTCCATCCAATTCTTGAAGAAGAACACGCCCATCCCTCAGGGTGATTTTGAACTAGAAAGGGAGGAGTTGTGGATAAATATGATGAATCACATCCTTAATTTCATCAGCACACCTGCTGAGCTGAAATTGAAGTTGGTGATTTAAATTCTCAAGGATCTTTCATTACAGTGGTAGGATATAGAGGTTCATGATAAACTATATTAGGACCTTGGTTGGGAGTATTTTTAGGAATTGTTTAACAAAAAATTGTATCCTCACATGTTCAGGATCCGAAGAAGGACTAAGTTCTTCAGCCTGAAGTGGGAAAATATATCTATCATAGAATATCTAGATAAATTCATGAATTTAGAGTTATTTACACCTAATGTTGAGGAGAGTGTGGCCTTGACGACAGACATCTTTAAATCAGGGTTATGGAAAGAGATTCGATCGAAGATTATGGTTCTCCATATTTCAGATTATATGGAGATGGTGAAAAAAGTGATAGTGGATGAATGTGATATCTCAGGAGGTATGGGATGAGGACATATGATGATATATACACAAAATTGTGGGAACTTGAATTCTGGGAGAAAGTGGAAGAGGGACACCTATTTCCAAGGTGGGAGTGATATTTAAAATCAGATGGATGGATCGGTGAACCATTCTTCATGACCCAAGAGAAAATAGGATTGTTTCCAATGCGGTACACTTGACCACATAAAGAGAGAGTCTACAACACATCCTAGAGCATGTAATAACTACCAGAATATGGGGCATATTCATTATCATTGTTGTAGTACTCCGTGTTCATGCACTTGAGAAACTTCTCAACTATTGCAATCGTTATAAGATATGACAAGATGAGGGCATGAGAATCAGACTCATCAACAGAGAAGAGAAATCCATGATTATTATTAGAGTACCATGACTCCTCAGAAAGGTTAATATCTACAATGCAACAAGGAGAAAATTGTAGAAAAAAAAAACAGTTTTATGGTGTTGAGCAGGTGATTGTGGATGATCAGGCTGAACCATCTACAGTGAGAGGTATGATTCTTTTGAGGTCTACCCTTATTCATGTGTTGTTTGATACTGGTGCATCACATGCCTTCATTTTTTTGTGTGCCATTTATTTTATATGATTAAAACATGAAATGATTCCTTCTTGGATAAAATATCAAAACCCCTCTTCATCAAATTGAAATTTAACCCTTTGTATGTAAGGTATGTTCTATAACTATTGATAAAGCTGATCAAGAATGGGATTTATCTGTTTTGGACATAGATTCATTTGATTTAATCCTTGGTATGGATTGGTTGACAATGTTCAAGTCTCACATCAACTACTATAGGAGAAAAATTTGTTTTACAATTGAGGACGATGTTGAGAATCTCTTCAGAGGAAAAAGGATTGTAAATATAAGTGAAACGAGCTTGTTGGCACCAGCAGTGTGAAAGATTTATTACCAATTAATGGTGTTGACCTTGTAATTGATAGAAGATATCAAGGATATAATTTTTCCAATAGTTGTGGATCATTTTCCAAATATCACTCCCAATAAATTCACAGGGTTACCACATTTAAGGGAAGTGGAGTGGACAATTGATCTTCTGCCAGGGACCTTTCCAATTTCACTTCCATCTTATAGGATGGAACCAATCAAGTTAATGGAATTGAATGTGCAGTTGAAAGTGCTATAAAGAAAAGGTTCATTCGGCCAAGTATGTCTCTATGGGAAGCACCATTATTGTTTATGTAGAAAGTATATGGAACTCTAAGGGTGTGCATTGATTATCATAAGCTTAACCACATTATGATAAAGAATCGGTATCCACTACCACAAATTTATGATCTTTTTGATCAATCGAGGAGAGATTTGTGGTTCTCTAAAATTGAATTACGGTCAGGATATCCAAAATTGTGAGTTTAGAAAGAGGATATTCCAAGGAAAATTTTTAGAAGTAATATGGCGATTGTGAATATGTTTTTATGCCTTTTGGTCTTATGAATGCTCTAGAAGTATTTATAGCATTGATGAATCAGATATTTTAGATATATCTAGATTCATTTTTTGTGTTGTTTATGGATGACATATTGGTGTTTTCACGGAAAAGGGCATGGCATGAACAACACTTGGTGATAGTGTTGGAAATCTTGAGAGACCATTGTTTGTATGACAAATTATCAATGTGTGTTTTTTAGATTAAGAGGTATGATTTCTTGTCCATGTAATTTATGGAAAAATAGTTTCTATTGATCCAGAGAAGATTGAAACTGTTATCTAATGGATACTGCTAAAAACGTCTTTGAGATAGAAAGATTTCTTGGTCTTGATAGTTATTACAAAATTTTTTTCGAGACTTATCATGACCCAAATAGCATATTATAGCTTTGAAAAATAATAATGTTCCATTATAGTGGAGTTAGGAATGCCAGATGACTTTCTAGGAGCTAAAATTTCATCATACATCAACACCTATCTTGATTTTTCTAAAATTTGGATAGGGGTATGTGGTCTATTGTGATTATTCAGAATCATAGTTGGGATGTTTCCTCATGAAATGATACCATATTTTTGATTACGGTTCATAGAAATTGAGGGTGCATTAGAATAATTACCCAACTCATTATTTGGAGTAAGATATAGTTTTCTATGCCTTCAAAACATTGCATCAAAAACTCTTTGGTGAGAGATTTACTATGTTCATATATCATAAATGCTTGAAACACGTTTTCTTACAATGGGAATTGAATCTGAGGAAAAGAAGATGGATGGAGTATATTCAAATGCTAGACTTTGACATGATGTATACACCAGGTTTGTGAAATTCGATGGCATATGAATTAAATAGAAACATCCAATGCGGAATGCTTGGTTAAAGAGGAAAAAATATCAAATGCAGAATTCATGGTTATGATTTCAAAACTCAAGGGATGGGATACCATTTAGGGGTGGAATCTTGAAGGGAGTTCAATGTTGTGGTTTAGAAATAAGATGGTTATACCGATGGATTGTCTAGAATAGCTTCTTATTTCTTACCACCATTCGAGATGGTATGTTCCAAAATGTAATTCAAAAGATGTATAAGGCCTTGAAGGCGTAGTTCTAGTGGAGAGACATAAAAAGGAAGGTGGATAAAATTGTTTCATGATTCTTAACTTGTCAGCATGATAAGGAAGAACCTTAGTGACTAGTAGGCATGATACATGTTTTAATTATTCTAGTGTGGAAATGGGAGTAGGCCCTGATAGATTTTGTTACATGTCTCCCAACAATGGTTTGGAAACACGATTCCATAAGGGCGATAGTGGATCAGCTCACAAAGTTGGCTCATTTCATCCCCATTCTTGAAAGTAATAGGGTGGTGGACCTATCCAAAAACTTTATCCATGAAGTGGTAAAGAGACATCGAATACTAGTATCGATAGTCTTAGATTGAGATCTAGGATTCATGTCCTATTTCAGGAAATCATTATAGAAATTCCATAGGACTTGGTTGAAAATGAGTATTGAATATCATCCTCATATGGATGTCCAATCCAAAAGATCACACAGACATTGGAATACATGTTTTGGGATTGTGTAATGGATTTTGGTGGATCATGGGAGGAACATGTGCCATTAGTGGAGTTCTCATTTAATAACAGATTTCGAGCCTCGACACAAATGGCTCTGTTTAATGGGTTGTGTTGGATTCCTTTTCGTTCTCTACTATGTTGGGTGGAAGAAGGTGAGACTTCACTAGTTGGGTCAAGCCTTGTCCAAGAAGAAATGGAGAAGATTTATTTGGTTAGAAAGAGAAAGGGGATGGCTTAGAGTCATCAGATATATTATGAAGATCATCCCTGAAGACCATTTTCATTCATGGTGAGTGATAATGTGTTCTTGATAATTTCTCCAAGGATTAGACATAATCATTTTAGAAAGCAGAGAAAGTTATATCCTCAATACATATTCCCTTTTTAGATAATGGAATTTGTTGGAGAGGTGGCATATCAATCAACATTACCACTATAGTTTAATGTGATGCATAATGTGTTCCATGTATCACAGTTGAAAAAGTATCAGCCTGATCTCGACCCTATTATCAGATGGGATCATGTTGACCTAGATCCAGATGCTTCATTGGTACATATCAGGATCATATTATGGATAGACTAGATAATGTCTAGCATGGTAAAAGCATCGGTCTAGTGCGGGTTTTTTTAAACATAGACAGATTCAAGAAGAGACTTGGGAACATAATAACGAAATGAAAGAGAAATGGATAGAAGAATTTTAGGGAAAGGGTGGTTTTATACTTTCCAAGAATGGAAAGACAAATGGTTGGTGGAATGTAACACCCCCAGTTTCTGGTATATTACCCTAAATTTGTTCTTTTTATTTTTATATTGTTTAAGTGTGAAATTCTGGAGATTTCAATGATATTGTTGATAGTTTTTTGGGATAAAGGGGATATTCATCAAATATGTATAGTTTTTACAAACCATACATAAGCCTAGTAGAAACTATATAAATTGGAAAATGTTAGATAGAGAGCTTTAGCATGGTTAGCGCATGTTTTGTAGACCGTCCGAGGAGTTCGTGCGAAGTCATTATTGGGAGAGTACCAGGAGCACTGTTAGCACACAATTAGTCTGACCATGCGACTAAACCATGCATATGATCAAACTCAGATCCTTAAAAATTGGATCTAGGTTGGATTATTCTTTAACCCACTAGTTTTTCCCTAAAATAGATCTATCTAAATATTTTTCTTCTTCATTGGTTAAGGAAGAGTTTTTCGTCAACACAGAGGTGATATAAAGGCTTCTATTATTGATTTAAAGATAGTTTCTTAAATTATGTGATCATTCTTCCCTTTTCTTGATCTGTTTCATATATATACATCACCCCATATTCTAGGATTATTAGATCTGCACCCTCTATGGGTAGATCTATGATTTTGGATGTCAGTAATGATTGGATTTTTCTTGGTTATTGATAAGGGAAGAGATCTATGGAAATTTCATGGAATTATTACCTAGTTTCTTGAGCGTTCTTTTCCCGTTTACTATTTTCATCAAAATTCTCGAGGTAGGTGGCTTCAATCTCTAAGTCACTTAGTAAAACACACATCAATTATTTAAAATTGATTACATTGTGTTAAATTGATCATGAATTGGCTACTAAGGGATTTTTGGAAGCCCTCTTTTGAGATAGTTTTATCAATTGTGAAAATTCAGAAGATTGGTCTTCTTGAATAATATACCTTGATTCATGATTTTAAAATTTTATTTTTCTAGATTTGTGATAAAAGGATATTACTAAAGTGTTTTAAATAAAAGGAATAGTTTTATTGAAATGTAATGCTGGATTTGAATTTATTTTTAATGGTTTTTAATAATAGAACAGTTTTATTTTTGTGATTTGAAATGGTTATTTGAAATGGTTTTGACATCCATTGGGTTTTGTGTGAGTTTATGTTGATGGGACCCAGATAATGGATTTTTACTAGTGGTGTACAAGTTTTGTGACCCTAGATCAGGGATGTGTGTCAGGGGGACAGAATGTGATTGGATGAGAGACTGCTCATGAGTATGGAAGTGTCAAAGAAACATGCATGTGTGGGTGTGTTGTAAACAATTGAATGATTATTTGAAAATATTATTGTGAAATTGATTTAAAGGACCAGTTTGTTATTTTATGGAAAGATGCTGGAAAATTGGATTAAATATTACTAGTTCACATTTGGTTATAATTGGGTTTGAACCTTGTTTATGTTTGGTTATAAACTATATTTTCAGAATTGTTTTATAGAAATTGTTTTCTATAAATTTTATAACTTTTCTATCTTAGTGGAATGAGTAGGGATGTCATTTGGGAATGACTACTATGTTTTATACTGACCCATTCTTTGATACTTGATTTTATTGATTCTATATTCTGAGACATGGGAAAAGTTAAAGTATCACATGACTTAGAACCACCTCTTGATATTTGGGCTATTTGGTGATGTTAGAGCATGAACTTAGTGGATCATTAAGTCTTGTTTTCATCTTAGAGTCTTTAGTTGTTTTCCCAATGTTTAATTTGTTTCTTATTTCATCTTCCATTGTAGTAAACTTTGGTGTGGGGTTGATATAAATTAAGATTATATGTTTTAATTAATTTATTCATGCATCATATATGGAGTTGTTTGGTTTTGATTTGTTTGGTTAATAATTTTATTATTAAAGGGTAAATCATCCCCCACATGTATTGAAACGCTTTAGAATTTATTTCTAAACTTTTGAACATTGGAATGTCAGGCCTTGTAATGGATCACCTCCCTCTCAAGATAATGAGAATAAGTGGGTAATTTCATGCTCAGTTTCCCCAAGTCTACCACACAGTTTTGAAAAACCATGTGCAACTCATACAACACCCCCCTTAGCCTCTATCTCACTATGAATAGTTTTTTGCAGTTTTTTATGGTTTCCAGTAATAGTTCACCTTTATAAAATCCACCAAAACCTTCAAAAAGGTCTCCAGAACCCTCTGAAACTTTACCCATATACATTACAAACATAAAAAGCATAAAATAATGGTTACTTACATGAAACCAAGGGTACTACATTTTTTTAAACTCAACATCAACCAAAACCTCAATGCACTTGGTTAGGAGACATATTCAATTTATTTAGTCACATCACTAATTTTTTTACCAAATTTCATCAAGAAAAAAATATACTACCATGTGTTATATATCACTAGTAGAAACCCAACCCCCCAGATCTTCATTTAATCTACTCATCTTGGCTGTTAAACATGATTACTTTTGTCAGGATCATCAAAATCAAAATTCCATGGTTAAAAATTCAACATTTTAAGTAATAATCTTCATCTTAAATGAAACTATATCGGTTTACAACTGAATTATAATATTCAGATTTCACACCTAATTTTTTTACTCTAGTAATTCATTGATCACATCATGATCGCTCCCACATGAATTCACATCCAGAGAATTTAGAAACTCAAATCCTCCATCATCTTAATTTGGACCTATAATCTAGTACATAACCATTAAAAAATATCATATTGATTGATTAACATGTTTCATTCATAGATTACTATAGACAATCATAATTTCATCACCTGTACTTGTTGACTCAAAAATATGAATGGAATCATCTCCCAAAAAGAAGATTAAAAACTCCAAATACCCTTTCAAATAAATCTTATTATACTAAGTGTTCAATTATTTAGATATATAATTTATTTGAACACAATATATACACTTTCAAAATAAATTCTGACACTAGTTCATTAATAAGGGAATGCCTTTCTTGATCAAGATCATCCCCTACCATGAGTACCATACTATTGAACATCAGTGTAATCCTCTCCTAGACTGTGTTGGGTTGAATACCTAACAATATTGAGTATGATCTTGTCGCAACATGGAAACATAGATCACATCGCTGATTTTTCTATAGAGGCCAACACTTTTATGCAATATTATCCCTTCGTCATGTTCCTTAAAACCTATACCAATCAAAGATCATGTTCAATAGTTGGATATCCTTGTTTCCTCATTAAAGGTTATTTAGTGGTATTGAATTCTCTTAGTAACCTGACTTAGTGTTACATGTTCAAAATATGAGGTTATAATATTTTTCCATCCCCTCACATTTAGATCCAATTGGAAAGCTTAAATGAGAGGTGGATTTTAATGACCCAATCTTTTGTCAATGTAAATCATAATCTTATAATAATGTCAAAAAATATCATAGAGAACAAAACACAGACATTATAAATAAATAATGAATGAAATAAAATATATTTATATAAATTAAGGATCCAATGCCATTAGAATAGTAACTAGACTATTGGAAAAGTAATATGACCATTAAGAATAGTAGTCCTTCCAATAGAATAATAACCTCACAGATAAAAATATAAAAAATTATACATTTATATTTTAAATGAAAATATGATACAGTTATATCAGAGTTTATTTAAATAAATGTTTTTAGAATGATAAATTTAGTGTAGATATTTTTTTAACATATAAATGTTTATTTGAAATTTTATAAATCATATAATTATTTAAAATAAAATTTATTTTCATAAAATAGATTCCTAAATTAATATTTTTTTGTCTCATTATTATATGATAATCTTATGAGACCTTAATTACTTTTTCAATGTGTCATAAAATCAATTATAATTTTCTAATAATTAATTATCAATTAAATTTCACAAATTTTGAATATTATTACAATAAAATGGAATCTATTTTTAAAACCATAATACATAATTTTTCATGGATTATATTTTGGCAATTTTCTGAAATACTTCAATTTTTTGATGAATAGTGAAAAGAATAGTTTATGCATAACTGATTTAACTAAAATTACATCATTCATGATGTAATAGTGATATAATGATTTATAGAACATAATGTTTAGCTATTTTATATTTAATTTTAATAATGTTTTTATTAAAATATAATAAATTCAATTTCCAAACATAAAATGTACTTTCCAAAATCTAAAGTAAAAAATTATTCTTTAAAATATCAATTTCTCATTATTTTCATTTTTTTTAAAAAAAATTAATTAATTGAAATTATAAATGGGTTTCAAAGTGTAAAAATAAATATATTATACTAATATATTATTTATATTTTCAAAAAACCACTATTAAAAGTCTATCCTTTGATGCATTATTTTATATAATATTTTATTCAAAAAATACCCCTCTCATCAAGAATAAATTACCTCTCTCCATCCCCTTAGAAAACCACTCCTCTAACACATTCCAAAGCATACAATCTTACCAAAACTCCCCTAGAGCCTCTTATAATACTTAGGTATTTTCATGAAAAATAAACTCTAATCCCCAAGGGTGTGATAGTATCATGAAAGAGAATAGACACCAAGGAAATAGTAAGTCTCTGTTAACTCTTCCCACTTTTCTTCTTCTCCATTTTCTTTTACAAATTAATTTCAAAACCAAATACTATAAAATTAATTATTCAGAAATTTAACATTATATTAACTATTTTAACAATATTAAAGTATCATATATATGACATATATTATTTTCTTACTCTATATTCTCGTTGTTTTAGCAATGTCCCATTGAAGCTTGGTTAACCACATACGGAGACATTTCCAAAACTATTATTGTAACCACCTACAGGGATGAAAATTATGGATTATATATTACATATAAATATGTAATTAAATGTTTTCTATGATTATGTAATTAATTATACCAACGTATAATTTACATTTAACAAAACAATAAGATCAAGGAAAAAAGAGAAATTTTTAACTAAAACATGATATCAAAATGCTTCAATTTCATCTTCCAAAATTAAGAAATATAATCCTAATATTATAATTGATAAAGAATTTTATAAAATGACAATAATTTAAATATATATCCTTTTTTAATAAATAAATATTTTTTATTAAGGTGGAATAAAAAGCAGTGTAAATAAATAGTAATTAAGGTAAGGGGATTCTTAAGGCCAACTCCCTTTCCTTTGGGTTTTCCCTATTTCACTCCATTTCGAGTATTGATGTCCCTTTAATAATAATTAAATATCATTTATTTTTCGTTAAATTTTATTTTCTTGCATATTCATGTTTCCAATATTATTTTATGAAAAATACAATAATTTTTTTCAAAATAACTCTTCTTTCCAAAACACATTTTGACACCTCCGAAGTTGTTTCTTATTCTCTCAAGAGTGATGAATCTAATACCAAATTTTTTTCTCTTTATTAATTTTTTACCCCAAATATTATTCAATAATTCAAGATTTATGATATGAAAATCATTCATTTCCATTCTATATTTTAGTTCCATGATTAATATACATTCTATGTGACATGCTTGATAAATTAAACGTTATGATGTGATGGGTGTGCCCTAAATTATACAAAAAATGTAAATTATATGATGTGATGGGTGTGCACAAAATGTTATTTCACTATTATTAATTGGTTAATGTGATGTATCTCATGATATAAATTGAAATATGCGTGGTAGTTTACCACTAGGACATGATGTTTCATTTTAATGAATTTCCACATTCAATGCTTTTATCCAAAGCTTCCTTTCAAGATTATGATGCCGATCCATTTCATATATTATGATGATGATTATTATGCTCAACCATGTTTTCTTACTCTTATTCATCCTATTATTGGGCTTTTTCTCAACCCTTATTTTGATGTATATCCTTGGGTGAATTCTTCTAATAATTAGAACATGAGTGCCAATATAAAGCTAGAGAAAAAGTAATTACATAATTGTTTATGTTTTATTATGTAAAATTTATGTATGGTTCTATTTTTCCAAAGATACTATAACTTCAGATCCTGGTTGTGTAACATTTTTATGTTTTTTATTTTTAAAATGATTTAATAAACTTATAAGAAAACAAAGGTCTCTATATGGATCCATGTATAAGGATCTCAGAGTCAAAACTCTCATGAGGAAATTACATAGAAGTAGGATTCCTATGGTTTTATTAGTGGAATAATCACTCATTGGAGGAATTCATAATACAAGGGCCTTCACACGGTTCAATAAACAACCAATAAAAGGTCTAAACCCATGTAAGAGTATTTTTTATACATTATGTCATGAAGAATTTCCTCATAGTAGCATTTTAACTCCTCTCACATGGAAGAATGACACTGGAATGTTAGAAAGCATGAATTCCAAAGTAGCATGGTTGCTCTTTTGAGGATTCTCTGTGGTCAAAAATGCACAAGAACATCGCACCATTGAAATGTTTGGTAATGTTAGCACATTTACAATAAAACCTTAAATAATGAAGTGTAGAATTCTCACTAATACACAGCTTACCTCATAGCCACAAAATTGTTTTATTGTACGTAGTCAAAATAACACTACATAGAATCATATTCCATTAATTAAAACACAAATAGTATGTTCCAAATTAAAAAAATGGAATTAATGTTTATAATAGTATCTTTAAATTCCATAAGTTAATTAATTAATTAATAAATGAAAATAAAGAAAATTTTAAATATATTGAAAACATATATTAAACAAAATAACAGAAAATTAATATTTTAAAAGAAAATTCATTATTAAATATAAAAACCATATGATGAAACATTTATTTATTTAAATAGAAAAACATAATCTTGAGGATAAAAATAATTAATTCAGATATTTTAAAAAAAATTGAACACTTAAAAGAATTAACAAAATAAAGGCATATTTTATCATTAAAAACATATTTTTTAGTACAGAAGTGATGTAGAAAAATGAAAGAATTAATTTCCATAAGATAGATGATATCACAATGTTATCATGTAGACCCAAATGAAATAAAAATAACGGTTTCAATGTGAATATTATTGACCAATGACAAAGAGAGAATATGTATTTTATGAAATTAGAGGGATGAGTTTTCAACAATAATTTATTTTATATTCAAACTAGATAAATAAAAAGACTAAATAATAAGTTGGGGAAGTTGATAATAGTTGAAGGAAATTACTTGTTTGAATTAGGAATTTTATATTAAAAAAATTGAAAAAAGAGATAATAATATATAATACTATAAAAATGGTTCCCTCATGGTACTCTTTATAGGGTAATTTATAATAGATACAAAGTGCAGACGAGAAGTTAGCTAAGATAGTGTGTATAGAGTAGTACAATCATGGTTTATTTGATCATTAAATCTATGTCATATGTCATTGAAGAATAAATTCATACATATTTAATAATTTGAAATAGTGTGGGTGTGCTACACACTGTTAGGACACAACCAAAGTAGAGGATGATAGACAATACCTACCCTATCAAATTAGAAAAATGTATTTAAATTTGTTGGGAAAATTATTGAAATAATACATTATTTAATTTCATTTATTTCCAGTCATTAATATATCCAAATAATTTTTATCCACCATTTAAATTCTTGTGGATCAGGTGATCATGTGTTTTACTAGATCTTTCCAATGATTATCTACCTATTTTGTGTATTGGAACGTGTAAATGATATGTATCTTTTTTCGCATTAATTTTCATGTTTGAGTTTAATAGTGAGATATTTCATTTTAAAAAGTTATGGGGGTTTATTTTTAAATAAATAATAAAAGGAAAAATAGAGTATTGTTCACTAATTTATACCTTCCCAGTAAAACAACACAGTTCTTTGGGCTACCATTAGTTGTATCAACATATTCTAAGTTTCCTTCATTGATAATAATGTATAATTTTTTCTACTATGAATGTTTTTAATCATGTAGGAATTTTATTTTCTCTATTTTTGAAATAATGTAATTTTTTTATTTCTATGTTGAAGTAGTTTTCTGAAGTTAGAGTTGTGATTTATATATTTTTTATTATGGATAATATTAATTTTCTAAACCACACAACTATTCAAAAATTTAGTGAAATAAATTAATATATTTAAAGGTATATAATCATATCATATATATATATATGCATTTTGTATGTATATTCTAGACATTATAACTAATGGTTATAAACTTATTTAAAAGGATCTAGTTTGAATCAAGACGGTAGAAATAATTTAGAGTTTGATGGGAACGAATGAAATACCATATTATTATCACTCTCAAAGAGCAGTTTTTAAAATTTATCGGGTTAAAGACAATGAATTTTTTTTTGAAAAGAAGTAAAATATTTATGAAGGAAATTACAATGTAAAAAACTCTAAATTATTGATTTGGTGACTAATTTTTGAAGATATGTGTATGATTGAAAGAAAATTTATTAATAAATTCTATAAAAAGGTTATTATGGTTATAAGTACCATTAGATAACTTAATAAGAGTATTATTAATTTAATAGTGGACAAAAAGATACTATATACCTTTGAGGATTGTGATATTGACATGCATCCTTGGAATGAATTGTAAAACATTTTGGTTCCATATGAGATGTGAAATGAATGTACTGTAGAGAATAAAAATTTCTTTTATCTGGAAGGCTCATTGAAATATGTGAAGAATGTAATGTCCTTAATGGAAATTTAGTATAGTGATTTAGATGAAGCTATAGGTTTATTTTTTGGATGAATATGTTTATGTGATTTTCAAAAATCTCATAACACTCATTTCAAAGGTTTCATAAAAAAATAAAGTATATATAATTGAAAATAATATTATAAGTCTTTTATAATTGGGGGTATATAACACCCCAAGATTTTTTTTATTAACTTCCCGTTAAATTAAAATTATTTTTAACAACTTGTTTGGAAGGAAACATTGAAGTGAAACATATTGTGTCATATTTTATTAAGTTGAAATTATATGTTGTGAATATAACTATTATAATAAAACAATTAATTTAGAAGTTATAAATAGAGGTAATTTATTTATTAAATATATAAAGAAAATTTTTAATAATAATGCATTAATAATATTAAATTAGTTTAGCTAGATAATCAATAACAATATTGCATGAAAAAATATATTTTACCAAAGATTTTATTTTTTATGTGAAATCTATTAGATAATATTATGGTTAAATAAATATTTTAATGAAACTTAATGATAAAATATATAATTAAATAATGTAACATCTATGTAATGTTTATTACTGGACAGGTAATGAGTTTATTTTTTTCTTAGTAGATACATTTTAAAAGACAAAATAAAGAAAATTCTTAATTATTGTATGTCATATTTAAGGCGCATGAAATCCTCAATTTTTAAGATCTATGCTTCATGATGTTTAGAACACTAGGTAGATAACTATCTATTCTGCTTGGAAATAAACTTGAATGATATTTTTTCAAATAATTTCATCTCTTGAGACTATTGATGGATCCTGGGGCTTACATTAGAAGGTCCAAAACCCATAGGTAATTCCTCAAATGGTCCCCAACCCGTGTGTTTAATGTCATAAGAATTACTAATATCAAATAAACAACATGTCTTACCAAATATTCATATTGAATAAAAGATAAAAATTTATCATTATTTTCAAAAATAATCAGAAAATGTTCAATGTAAACACTATATGAGAAAAGGTACACAGTTTAGGAAATAATCATATACATGAAAACTGATATGTATATTTAGGGGAACTTAAATATCAAATTATCCTATGAAATTTAAAATTTCAATGGGACTAAAAGGAATCAAGGAAGTGAAAGTGAATACTATCCACGGACCAATAAATCATAAAATATGAAGAGGAATTTTTTTAATGGTATCAATAAAATATATCCCATGTGAATTAAAATAATGGGTTATTTTTATTGATGAATGTAAATATTATAAAAATATCTTTTATAAAAATTCCTGAGGAAAATGTCTTTTTTTAGAAACCTTATGATTGTTTTTTTCATTGAAATTATCTTTTGAAACCAATTTAATTAAAAAAAACATTTTAGACATGAAAATGAAGCTTCAAAAAAATGTTGGTGGGTAAATCTACACATTTTGTATAGGTAAATAGAAAATTCCATTTTCAAGGTAAAAAGGAAAGAAAAATGCCTTGTTTTGAATTTTAAGGAAGAATCCATTGAAAAAGTTTTAAAATAAAAAAACGGTCAAAATTTCCTTAAAATTAAGTTTTCAAAATGATAAAAACCTTTTTGAAAAACTTTTAATAAAAAATTGGTTTTAGAATAAAATTGGTTCTCCTACTAAAGAGAAAAATGAAGTAAGGTTTTCTTAAATAAAAATTTCTAAAACATTTTGAGTAACAAAGGGTGAAAAAAGTTTACAATACATGAAAAGGGATATAAATAACTAGATGAGATAAATATTAAAGGTTTTACTAAAGATAGTTTATATAATTTCCTAAAATTTAAATACCATTTAAATATCTTTAAAATTATTCATGAGGAAAATAATATTTAATCATTCCAAAGTGTCCCATATTACTTTGAAACATTTTAAATCATAAACCACATGAAATAATTAAAATAAATGAAATTTATAAATAAAATTAAAGAGAAAAGGATTAATTATATAATATACCAAAATTGGTAATAGATACACCATACAGAAAAAAGAAAGTGTTGAATATAATATTTATCTCATAGATGTAAAAAGTGAGATGAAAATCGCTTACCTTGCATCGGATTTGCCTCATGTGTCTTTACATTCCTGAATAAAACATTTATGTTAAATATTTATTTGATTTAGAATTTTTTTTTATTTTTTCTATAAATTTTATTTTACTTATTATTTTGTTGTACAGAACTACATAATCAACTAAGTTTATGACTGTTGTTTTGACCAAATTCAGTTTATGTGTCAAAAACAACTTTTGTATGTCAACTATGGTCAAATGGGTCATTATATAACATATAAAGAATAATGATAATAAAATAATTATAATATTTATACATAAATTATACTTTTGAAACCAATATTCAATATGGTTATGAAAAATAAACCGACGTTACAATAATAGAGAAGGTAGGTCACACATATGCCTGCGTAACGTTTCCATTCTTTAATAATCATTTTGGAAAAAATATGTGTAAAAATTTATATTTCCATAATTATAATAATATCATAAATTTTATTTTTTAATCATATATACTTATATTTATAATTCTTGTGATTTATAATTAGTGACATAGTGGCAAGGTGGTGGTATTCCACACGTCTACGACCGATGTTATCACATTTTAGTGTGTGAAAGGTTAATAATGAAAATGAGAAAAATTATATTTACAAAATAGTTAATTATGTTATTAATATAATATATTGATTTTTTATGTCACATATATTTAATTGAAACCATATTTTACATATTCCATGTATCGTATAATCGAATCACATCCCTTTTAGGAGGAAGTAGTTATACATCCACAAATGATGTTATCATATTTATAGAAAATGGAATGTAAAAGGGTATGTGTTATAGAATAATTATAGTAGAATAATGAAATATTAATTATCATATATATGATATATAAATAGTGTTTCCATCTTAATTCCCAACCATGAAAATTTGTAAATGAAAAATGAACAACTTCGTTTCATGGGGCGGTAATTCTCCGTACACAAAAATAGTATTTTCGTTACCCATCAGATGGAAGTGTGGTTAAGTGTATATCTAACCATTAGTAAAAAAATATCTCATTATATTTAGGATACTGGGTTTTTGTATAATTATGGAACGAGTATAGTTTAGGGAGTGTATATAAAAATAAAACTAAAGAGTCTGAGGAAAGATATTACCTCTAGTTTGGGTAACTCCTTTTGGGTTTCACCAACGAGATTCCTCAGATGGATTTATTCCCCAGGTTAGGATTCTAGGATCATGGGAGATATGTTGAGAAGATATTTGGGAAGATATTGTTTTACCCAAAGTGTCTTCATAGGTTTTTTGTTGTGGGAGAAGAGGAGGCCTTTTTATAGTAGAGGACTGACACTTTTGAAAATTTTGGAAAAGGGAATTCCACTCACGTTTTTAGAATATCATGTCCTCCCAATAATAATTAAAATTACATAAAAGGGAATATAGGTTCTAAATATGACCATAAAATAGATTTTGGACAAGTTTCTAGATAATTTTGGTCATAAATTTTATTGTTTTGTTCATGTGGAGGTTAATTTCACATAAATCATTTTAATTAATATTCATCACATTCCGTAACATTTTTGGTAAAAAATAATTTTCCATTATTATAAATTATATATTATTATTATTCCAAATATGGAATCCATTTTTAAAAATTCCAATCATATAAGTAGCATAAATTAATTTAAATTTAATTCCACTGATGAGATGATAATATAGGTTTCTGAAGTAAAAACATTCTAATAGTTTCTAGGTTTTCATATCCAATTTAAATGAGAAATTAATTCTAATGAGCTAAATTGGATGAATTAATAAATATTTTATCTATTTAAACATTAAAACCAATTTAAAATTTTATTTATCCCTATAAATAAATTATATGAAGAAGCTATTTGAATTAAAATTCTGTAATTTTCATTATTCATTAAAAAATGATAATTCATAGAAAAATAAAGAAAATCACCCTAAATTAATATTTCTGTTTCTATTTAAAATATTAAGTTATTTTTAGATATAATATTAATAACAATTCCATAAAAATGATTTAAAATAGACTCCCCATTAAGATATGGTAAAAGTGCCTTGAAAAAAGATAGTATTTTATGCGAAAAATTTGGCTTGTTCTTGTCTTACGAATATAAAATATATTGGAGGAATATAAAAATTAGTTTTTAAAATATATAACATATATAATACAGTAATATCACTCAATAATTGTAATCAATTTAATTTATTAGGATAAAACAAATTAGTTCTCATAAAAATATATATCTATAAAACAATCCACTTTATATTCAATTGGATCTTATATTATACTCCCTTATGTGCTTGGTGTTGTGTGTTATTTACACTATCGAATAACATGTTTATACTTTAGTTTTTAGGGCCTTACATTCTCATTGGATTAATTAAATTGCATTCTCACAATTTAAACTCAATGTTTGAGATAGATTGTTAGATATTTCATATGTTTTAAATCCCATATCGTGGGAAGGGTTTGTAAGAAATCCTCTAGAATAGATAGAATGAGAAGTAAAAAGTGCACATGGACTAAAATATAACTAGTCCCCTAAGTAGGATAACATTGGTGGAATGTATATATATGTAAATTTATTGAAAGTATTAAATATTTAGAGGGAGTGATTGAGGTTATCAATCAAAAATGAGTGAATGATCAATTGAACATTGAGCACCACAAATCCATAAATATGTGATGATTTCGAATACCATTGGATAAAAAAAATTGTGATATTAGGAAAAAAATTTCTATGAGAAGCATTACCTCATGTTGAGAAATTCCATTACTCCGTAATAATATAATGGAATTTACTTAGATGATAATTTTTAATTTTATATGAACAATTCCCTATTTTGGTTGTGCTTCAATCAAATTGTAATTAATCCCTTACTTCGTTTAATGGGAATGTAAAAATTATATTTGATCCTTGAAGCACTAAAATATAAATTTAAGGGATCGTAATCCCCATAAAAGAGTAAAAAATATAACAACTTGTATCTAACTACTCTTCAAATCCAAAAGGATTAATACATTTATTTATAAACCTAACATGTAACACTACTAGTTCATCATTTATATTTGTTCATCAAATTGTTCAATAAAAAAATAGACTTATTCACAAGGATATTGAGTAGTTCGGTGGTTGTCGTTAAAATCTTATCATCTTTTGGTCATGGGTTCAAGTCCTATGGTCTAGAAGGATTTTATTGGTTGTTACCCAGTGAATAGGAAGCCATTCTCTAAAAATATATTAATATGATTTCTAAAAATAAACATAATGGACATCATTGAAATATGGTAAATCACTACATATCCTTATAACTAATGCTCTTAGTACAACCACAATAAATAAATAATTCATCCAATTTATTTCAACACATTTCCCTCCTTGGCCTAGAGTTTATCCTATAGGGAAGTTATTTCATAAAACAAAAAAACATAGTGTGAGAATCAATTATCATATTGGGAAAAACCATATAATCATTTGTTAGGATGTCTAATCCTTTAAAAATTATATTCAATATTAATAAACTATAGGATAAACCTAGGTCATTCATTGTCATTATCTATACAAATCCATCAAAATGGGTTTTAAAGAAAATTTGAATTATCCTAAGCATATCCCCCAGGAGTGTCAAATCAGGTGTATAATAGTTCTCATCATCGTGTACCAAGTTACACTGAGTTAGAATTCAAAAACCATATCATAGTTATTATTCCTAGGTATATCTGTTCAAAAAACATGAAAACTTTTAGTGTCCAGTTAGGGATGTATTTCTAGTAAAACTACAAAATCTTTATACAACTAAAATATTAGGAAGTTCTTATATACTTATCATCATATTATACCTTATGGTTATGTTCTCTAATCTATTTTGTCTTAAATATAGTTCCAAATGTTTCTAGAAAATTACCCTTGATACAAACTTTAGTAAATCTACCCCAACAATCTTGGAGAGATATTCTACTATTACATTGGCATTATTAAAAGGTATAAAATCCTTAATGAACAAAGATTATAAATGTATTATTAAACAAGATGAAAGATGAGTCTTTTTTAGAAATCCTTATAATAATTACAACATAATGTTTTTATTTGAGGATGACTTTATTACATCTTGTATATCCCTACAGATATTTCATTGTACATTTCTTTGATTCCTTGGTAAAGGAAACATAATAACGATTATAACAAATTCACATTAAGAGTAAAGTAAAATGTAAGTAATAATGAATCAATTTTAATAAAAAAATGTCATGGTAAATAAATTGAAGCACATTCTATTGAAATAAATAGATAAGGAAATAATAATTATGGAAGGGTATGAAACTAAAGCACATGACATGTAATTAATGAACTGAAAATGAAATTCATCCATAGATATGTCCACAAAAAAATTCATGGATCAATAATAAATGAACAAAAATGATGGAAATTCTTAATTATTGGACGTCTTGTATCATGAACGTGAAAACCTCATCTTTTAATATCTATCCTTATGATAGTTTAAAACTATGGGTAGATACCCATATATTCTTCTTGCAAACACTGTTGAAGTGTTTTTTCCAACTAATATCATATCATGAGACCATCGATTCATCGAGGGGCTTACATGAACTGGTCCCCAACCCCTAGTAATTCCTTAAATGTTCCTCAACCCATGTCTTCTATGTCCCAAGTTTTTATCATATTGAATAAAAAATATTCTTTATCTAATATATATATTGAATAATTGAAACAAATATATCAATATTTTCCCATAAAAACAAATAACATTAAAATTAAACTGTTTATCAAAAATGGTAAATAATTTTGGAAATATTCATGTCCACAAAAAATTATATGAATATTTAGGGGAAATTAGATGCTAAATGATCATAAGAAATTGAATATTTTATGGGGCTAAACGTAATAAAGTAATCTGTTGTGAATACTATATTTTCCCAGATCAATAACACACCATCAATAAGAAGAATAAGGATGGTACCAATATGAAATATCCCTTTTTCAATAAAATAAAAGGTTGTTGTCTTTGATGAATGTAAATATTATAAAAATATCATTCAAAAACATTGTTGAGGAAAATATCCTTTTATTTTGAAAAAAAATTGAAAAAAAAATTCATTTCAAATTTACATTGAAAACATTTTCTTTGAAATGTATCCTTTAAAAAATGTAATGGAATATTAAATGAAATTATAGTAGGTAAATCCATAAAATCCATTCGAGGTATAAAGATCATTACTTTTTCATTTTATGAAATATAGAAAAGTGACTTGTTCAGAAAGTGAAAGGAAGATTATTTTTAAAAAATTTGTAAAAGAAAAAAAGGGTAAAATATCATTATTTTTTAAAATAAATTTAAAAACTATTATGAGTTTTTTAAATAAAAAATGGTTTTGACTAGAAAAAATTCTTTAGATAAAGAGAAAAACAAATTTGGGTTTTCTTAAAAACAAGTCAAAAGTATTTTGAGTTCCAAATAATGGAAAAAATGGAAGTAATATTTCAAAAAGGTCATGGATAAATATATGAGAGAAATTTTAATGGTTTTTTTAAATATAGCCCTTAAATTTCATCAAATTTAAATACCATTGAAGGATCATTAAAATTATTCTTGGGGAAAATAATCATTAAACATTCAAATGTGTCCCACAACACTTTGAAACATTTTAAATAATAATACTCATGAAGGAACAAAGTAAATTAAATTTATAAATACCCTAAATGATAAATTTATTATTAATATAATATATAAAAATGGTTAGTAGGAACATCAAAAAAATAAAAAATTGGTGAATATGAAATTTATCTCATAGATGTAAAAAGTGATGAAAATCCTTTACCTTTCACTGGATTTGTCTCTTGTGTATTTATCTTCATGAATAAAATAATATGAAAATTATTCAATTACATGATAAGACTTTTCAGGTTTTTCATAACTTTTATTTAACTTTCTACTATGTTGTATACAACTACCTAATCAAATAACTTTACATTGGGTGTTTTAACCAAATATGGTTTATGTGTAAAAAACACATGTAGGTCAACTATGCTTAATGGGTTCATTATATAACATATCTAGAATAATATTCATGAAATTATTATTATATTTTTATATAAATTTTACTTTTAAAACAAATATTTAATTATGGTTATGAAAAATCAATTGATATTACAATCATGGAGACGGTATCCCATTCTTACGCATGAGTACCGTTACCATTTTTCGACAATTTTTACAGAATGAATATAATTGACAAAATATGTATACATAATGACAATTATATCATTAATAAAATGTTATTTAAATATATATACTTTCATATTTAATTATTGGGATGTAAAATAAGTCAAATCATGTTGAGGACGTGGTAGTCAACATGTCGACGAACAACTTTATCACTTTTTAGTGTGAGAGAGGGTAAAAAAATGATATATATTATATTTATAGAAAGGTAACTATGTCATGAATATCATATATATGTTTTGTATGTCACATATGTTTAATTATAATAATCAATTATAGATTATACGTATCGTCTGATCGAATCACAATGCTTTTAGTATACGGTAGTCCACACTTACAGAAATGGTGTGATCGTATTTAGAAAAACTAAAAGTATAATACCATGTGTTATAAAATATGTAATGTAGAATAAACTAATAATTTTATCATATATATCATATATAAATAGTTTTCCCAACATAATTTTCAACCCTGAAAGTTATAAAAGGAAAAATTAACAACTTCATTTTGTGAAGCAGCAATTCACTATAAACATAAAATCTAAGTTTGTTACCCATTATATGGAAGTGTGTTTAAGTGTAGAGAAAATAAATAGAATAAAAAATAAAAGTATATTGAATATATAGTTGTTTTTATATAGTCACATACTTAATATAGTTGAGGTATTGGATAAATAATTAAAACAATAGATCTTATGGAAAGATGTTACCTCTTCTTTGGGTAACTCCTTTTGGTCTGCACCAATGAGGTTCCTTGGATGGGTTTATTCCAAATGGGAGGATTCTAGGAAAAATTTAGAAATTTTTATAATATATTTTTTCTGATATTTGTTTATTTAAAGTGTCTTGAGAGGTGTGGGGAAGTGAGAGGAGAGTTGGCCTTTTTATAATGGAGGAGGAGTGGGACTCTTGTAAGATTTTGAAAAGTGAATTCCACAAACATTTTCTAATTTTATGTGGTTCCCATAATGGTCATAATTATATAAAAGGGATTATAGGTTCAAAATATGTCCATTAAATATAGTTTTTAATAGTTTAAATGATATTTTGGCCCTTAAGATTAAGGTTTTATCCCTTATTAAGCTTAATTCCACCTTAATCATTTTAGTTAATTCTAATAAATGTAACTAATATTTTTTATTCCAGAAAATAAATATAACTTATTATAAATTATAAATTAAGATGATTAAAACATGGAATCGAATTTTTCCCAATTAAATTGATATAATTTTTAGAAGTAAATTTATATTTAATCCCATAGACGGGTTGAAAATGTAGGTAATTAAGTTAAAAATGTTCAATGGGTTTCTGGGCATTAATATCTAATTTCTATGTGAAATTGATTAAAATGAATTAAATTTGATTAATTAATAATAAATTAACCAATTAAACTTTAATATAAATTTATAATATTATTTAACCTTATAAATAAATTGGATTAAAAAGATGTTTTCATTTAAAATTTAGTATTTTTCATTATTCATTCAAAAATGAAACTTCATATAAAAAAATTCAACCTATCTCAATTTTTCTGTTTCAATTGTATAGATTAAGTTTATTTGGACAAATAATATATATAAAAGTTAAAAAAATTGGATTTAAAATAGATTCTCCATTAAATTGTGGTGAAAATGCTTTAATAAAAATATATCATTATATAGGTAAAATTGTGTTTTTCTTACCATATTCCTAAAATATATATTGGATAAATATCAAAAATATTTTATTGGTTATAATATATATATATACATATATTACATTAATATCAATCAAAATTTTTAATTAATTTAATTTATAAGGATAAAACAACTTTCTGAGAAAAAATATAGTTCTCTAAAAAAATATTCCCTTTATATTCAATTTGTTATTATATTTATTAATAATTAATTAGTAAACAATGGATTCATTTAATATTTTTTTAAACCACATATTTTCATATATTAGTTAAACATACTAATAACCTCTAATTTAATAGCTTGGTTATATATTATTATATAAAATAATATTATATTAATAATATATTATTTCTCCATAAAACTCAATCTTACATGTAACACAATCCATCAGAGAAACTCATTGTTTCGTGTTCGTATTCTAAACCAGTTTCAGGTGCAATGAAATCTATAAAATACATGGAATTTATTTGAAATAGTAAATATATTTTAATTTATTAGGATCTTGTAACCCTTTACGTGCTGGGTGTTTAGTTTCATCCACTCTATCAAATACAATGTTTCTACTTTATATTTTCAGGGTGTTACATATATTCCCCCGATTCTATGGAAAAAATACAATGTTTGTGCGTACTTGTAGACTAGAACCTCTAAATAGTGAGTAATTTTTTTCCATAATCAGTATACTATGAATATTATAGGAATGTATATATTTAATAAAATTTATTTTCAAAAAATTATTATGGTTATTTATTTTTCAAATTAATATTTTTCTTTTTATTAAAATAAAATCTCATGCTTATTGAAAATTATCAATGTTAGATTTTCCCTAAATCCATATTCATGAATCATTAATAAAACATTCATGGAATACAATAATATATTTACATATTATTAATAAAAATATATTATATGCACCTTTAATTATCTCATAATTAAAAATATATATAGGAATATAATTATCAACATCATAATTACATACTCGTTCGAGGAAAAAAAACTACTAACATCTAAGGATGAAAAAAATTATCACCCTAATGAATGAATAATTAATAATTATGATATTATATGGGAATATAGACAAATATTAAGTGATTAATATAATTACCTTTATTATATAGGAGGTTAAACCACTTTCCCAGAATTTGATAGTAAATGTAAGGTATCTTCTTCTCAATTTTATTTTATTGAGACATATTCTATATCCACAACTTGTTTAATTATTATTTTTTATATTATTCATATTTTTTTTATTTTTTCAAGAATTTTAATTGATTTATAGATCCCTATAATGTTATGTATTTCATCGGTTTTGATTCAAAGGGTACTAAAGATGAAATGATCTTATTTACAACATCATTCTGAAATCGAGACTTCTTGTGAGTGATAATCCATATCAGTAATTATTATACCTCTCAAGGAAAACAATAACTTAATTTTATTAATTAGTTTTTATTTATTTTTTACATGTGATATCTTGTTTTCATTTTCCATTGACACATAATTTATTAAAGGTTACATGTGTAACTAAAATTGACCACACCCATTTTTATGGACCTGAAAATTAATATTCTATACCTATATTCAATGAATGATTTTGTTTATGACCCAATATTTATTTAAATAATTGTTTAAAGTCATTATAAATTACCTAGAATTTATTTAAAATATATTAAGAGGATATAATTTTATATTTTCCACAAGGGTTGTTTTCGAATGTGTGAGAAGAATATCCCTTTAATGTTTCTCGTGTGAAGACATATTTCAACCATCATTATCATTGTATAAGAATATTTATCTCTATGTTTTCATGTTTATCAAGAAATAAATATTATCTTGGTTTTATTAGGAATAAAATTTATGTCAATGATCTTAATGTTCATGGAAATATTGGCTAGTTTCCAAATGATTTTTTTAATATTACATTGGAATAATTTTCATTTATACTATAATATTTTTGAATATCCTATAACATATTGAGGTAATGTTAAAAAATATACCACCAAACCTATTCTCTTAGATAGGTTATGATAAATTTTTATTGAGGCATATAGTGAAACATATCTCTTTTCCAAAAATTAACCACATCATGTTGGAATTATTATTATTTTCATGTTCTAATGGAACCCATAGAATATAATTTTTTTGATTTTTGAGGTCCTATATCTCAAAAAAATATAATGGTAAAGGTTTTATATATCATAAGATATTATTATTAGGAATGGCCATGATTTTTTTTATTCTTTGTTCATAATATTATGTGAGATCCTATTTGTTGTTATGCTATGATGTCCTAGACCCAACTGCCTTGTAACCTGTGACCCAATCTAGATTGGCCTTGTTACCCCGGACACATCTTCCCCTATTCGAGGGGCTTCCGAATAGCAGTAGGGGTGTAAAGGTAAATCAACAGGGAGACTATACCCCCATGTTAGAGTACACAACATATGTGTCAAAACCATATAATATTGGAAGCATAAATATACAGGTAGATGAAGTAAGCACCAGAAGACTGAATAATATAACAAATGCCTCATAGGTGGTATTTTTTAAAGATATGCATGTAGTTCATTCTAGTAAAAAATGGGAACGAAAAAAATAATGTACGTATACTAATACAGAAGAACCAAATAGAATAAAAACCAAAAGCTGCTCCATTACATCTTGAGCCTAAGCCTGATAGTATGATCCTGAGCTCAATCTAATTGAAAGAGTCATAATCGGACGAGTGGTGTTTTACACTATCCATACCTGCATGCAATCAATCTTCTCTAGTTCCAAAGGTGAACAAATTATGGTGTGAGATAAATCGCAGTAGGCCACCACCAATGGTGTCTATGTGAAATTCTAGGGGATATTGTAAGTAAACCGGTGGAAACTTATAACAAAAATGTAAAGCAATACTGTATAAAAAATTTACCTCCTGCTCAGGATCCTAAATGTCACATAGTGGGTCTATCTACTTCATCTCAATGCTGGCATGTTTTTATAAGTCAATAGATATATATATAGGTTATCATTGGAACAAGGTATGATTGCCTCTAATTCATACACACACACACACACACACACAAATATATATATATATATATATATATATATATATATGACACAACTATCATGGGGTAATAATTCCTCCCACGCATATATGATACTAGCATGGGGTAAGAATTCCTCCCATCCACACATGATACTAGCATTGGGTAAGAATGTCTCCCATCCATAAAGAGGTTATAACTAGCATGGGGTAAGAATGTCTCCCATCTATTTAGAGGTCATAACTGGAATGGTGTAATAATTCCTCCCATCCACACATTCAAATTTTAAGTCATGATCATAAAAATTTCATAATAATTCCGATTATATAATTCAAGGAAAACCTTTTTACATTATTTAAAATTATGAAAATCAACAACATACACAATGCATTTATAATAAAACCAAAACCTGGGCATGGAAATTCCACCCCTTATAACAATTCCACTTAAATAATTTCATTTAAAAGGTTTAGGATTTCTCATCCCAAAAAACCTGTAAAATCTAACAATCTCATTTTCCTAACTTACCCAATTTATTTACAAGATCACAACCATTCAAAAAGTTCATATCAAATATTCATAGGGTCAATTTGAGAATTCCAATCCAAAGATGTCAAAACACACATAGGGTATCATGGTTTCACTAAAATACACATGATTCATGGATCATTTCAAAATATACTCAAACTAGGATATACCAGCCACAATTTGACATTTGAGAAATTAGCCTAAAATGTCCAATTTGGATGTAACACCCCTTGGGTGTCCATAAGAAGCAAGGGTGATATCTAGACCACCAAAACAAGACCAATTCAACTATATCAAGGCTTTATGGTCATTTAGACATAAAGGAACTAACATAATAAAGGATCACAATAAATACCAGCTCATGACATGATGAAATAAATAAAAAATGACCAAAAATCAAATGGAAATCTAAGTGACCACCTGCCATTGGGCCGTAGATGATTCCTTACTGAGTATCAAACTCATATTTGGAGAAGGCTAGAGTAGATATGAGTTTCCATACAATTCCATGAAAATAGGGTGAATTATCTTGCATCTAAATAGCACAATAGATGGAGAAATTAATCAAGGGAGTAGGATCACGAACTGTTAGACTTACCTTGGCCAATCTAACTCTTATATTGGATTGAGGATCAGTCGCCATATGGAGAAGTTGTTGAATATTAAAGGATGAGGGAATTTGGAACTCAATAAATAGGATATGTTTGGGTTCTATCCGTTAGAGGAGATAAAAAATATAAAATTAGAACTTAAATGAAAGGAGGGTAAAAGGGCATTTTGCCTCAAAATGGCTGTTCACAGTTTCTGTGTAGGGTTTTCCCAAATTGTGTGCACACTATGTGTAGCTCACTGTCACACTGGGAACACCGCATGGCCTCTATTCACATTTTTTCTAACCATCAATAGACCATGAATATGAGATCTAGGCCCCCACTATAGTAGTCACACGACTGTGTGCCTGCATCGCACAGTTGCATAAAAATCATGCGGCCTTGCCTACTTTCCCCTTTTCGGAGCTCCATCAACCGAAAGTCCCCCAAATGCTCCCATTACATCTTTATCTTGATTAAAAGACATTTCTAAGTACATTTATGTTATTGAAAAAGAAAAACTAAGGATCCATACCTTGGTCAAAGAGTCGGGTCATTACAACCTCCCGTCTTTATAACAACTTATCCCTGAGTTTCCCTTCTAAAGGTAAAGAGGTACTTTCAAGAAAGATTTATGAACACTAATATAATATATCTGCATCCCACTCCCAGGTTGTTTCTTGTACCCACTTGTGCTACCATAACACCCGTACAAGAGGAGAATAATTTTATTTAGATGGTCTTCACGCTCTGATCAGCAATATGATCTAGATACCCCTTGAAGAAATCATACACATCCAACTCAACATAATCAGGTCGAAAGACATGAGATGGGTCTGGAAAATATTGGTGAAGATGAGATACACAAAATAAAGCATGCATATTTTGGTATCTCTAAGGAAGTGCCAACTAGTAAGCCACTGCTCTGATTTGCTTCATAACCTCGAAGGTCCCAACGAATCTCAGTGATAACTTAACCCATTTCCAAATACGTTTATGCCCTAACTTAGGATATAATTTAAATAAAACCCAATCTCCGAACCTGAACTCAAGGGGTCACCGAATTCTGTTGGTATAAGACTATTGTTAGGACTGAGTTGTCATCATGCGTTTCTAGATCAGATGGACGTACTCTATGTTCTCTTATATAAGATAAGGCCCAAGAATATATGCTTCCCCTTCCTGTAGACAACATATTGGAGTGCGACATGGCCAACTATACAAGGATTAATAGGGAGAAATCCCAATGGTATCCTAAAAGCATTTTTTTATGAAAAATCAATGAGGGAAATATGTTTCTCCCAGGAACCCCCAAAGTCATGCACACATACATGAATCCTTTCTTTAAGAACCCTAATTTTATGCTCTGTCTATCCATATGTCTAAGGGTGATAAGCCATGCTAAAGAGAACCTACGTACCCAAGGCCTTATGCAAACCCTTCTAAAACCATGACCTAAAACAAGAACCTATGTCAGAAAAAATAGAATGAGGTGTTCCATGAATACGTACCACCTCCTTGACATACAATCTTCCCAGATCATCTATAGATGATGTATCTCGCATAGGTAAAAAGTGTGCAACCTTCATTATATGGTCAACTAAAACCCATACAATGTCATTTACATGAGGTGTTCTCATTAAAATATTTACAAAGTCTATTGAAAGATCATCCCATTTTCACTCAGGAATAGAAAATAGCTGAAGAAGCCCTACCAGATGCTGCTATTTGGCCTTCACCTACTATCAGGTTGAACACTGAGTGATGAAATAAGCTATCTCACACTTCATATTGAGAAACCAATATTGACATCATAGATCTTGATACATTTTAGTAACACCAAGGTGAACTGCCAATGTTGAGGCATGGAAATCCCTCTGCAGCTCCTCTCTAATGTCTTATGGAACGTATATACGCCCATATAATAGAAGAGTCTCATCCCCTTTGACTGTATAACCAAAAGATGTATTGTCTCCTAAAACACTTTCTTGTAGGAAAAATCATTCATAATTAGATATATATCTCAACCTTATTCATTCCAAAAGAGTAGATGTCACCACTAAAGGTGACAGGACATTCCAACTGTGGTCCTCCAGATCCTCAACATGAATCTAGAATAATAATTCCATAAGCTTTCATTCATCATGGGAATCCTAAACATCCTATGTCTGAGTCTTTCAGATCAGACAATTAGCTACTAAATTCTCTTTCCCTAGAGTGTAGGAATCATCGAAGTCAAAGGATTGCAGTTACACGACCCAACTACACTGCATGAGATTCAAATCCTTCTAAGTGAAGTTGTATTTGTGTTTTTTGTGGTTTGTGAGCACCAAAAAATGATCTCCCAATAAATAGTGTCTCCAACAGCATAAGTCATGATCAACAGGAGTGGACTCAAGGTAGTGTGTTAGGTAATTATTCTCATGAGGCCTCAAATGAAGAGAACCATACACAATGACTTTCTCGTCCTACATCAGAACAAGTCCAACCCCAATACTTGATGAATCACTATTGTCTATATAATCCCATACTAGATATGGAAGAACCACTATCAGTGCTGAAGTAAGTTTACCCTTCAACACTATAAAGGATGCTTTACATGATTTAGACCATTCAAATTTCACACCCTTCTTCATAATTCCCATAAGTGGCGCTGGAATGTGTGAGAAATCCTGAATAAAGTGTATGTAGTATCTAGAAATCCCCAAGAGACTCTGAATTTCAATGAATGTTTTGGGTTTCTTCCATGAAAACACATCCCTCACTTTATCAGGGTCAACTGAAACTCCTGACTCTGATATGATATGACCCACGATGTAGACCTTATCGATCTAGAATTGGAATTTACTGAGCTTAACATATATATGATTGTCTTTCAGGGTATTCAACATGATCCCAACATGGGTTACACCGTCATTTCTAGAGTGAGAATACACTAATATAACTTGAATAAAACCACAAAGGAATCCAGATACAGGTGGAAAACCTGATTTATAAGAGCCATCAAAAGAGGAGGTGCATTCGTGTTCCCGAACGGCATAACCACGTACTCATAGAGACTATATCTGCTTGAAAAAACTTTATGTGGTATGTCTGAAGTCCTGACATGAACCTGATAATATCCCAACCTCATATCTATCTTTGAAAACACCTTCTCTCCCTAGATCTGATCAAATAGGTTGTCTATTCTAGGCAATGGATACCTATTCTTCATAGTCAACTTATTTAATTGATGATAATCCACAAAAATCATAAGGGTACCGTATGCCATTTTGGAAAAGAGGAAATATGAATCCCAAGGAGAAATAATGGTTCATATAAAACCTTTCGCCTCTAGATCCTTAAACTATTTCTTGAGCACTATAAGCCCATTATGTTCTATCCTATTTGGAGGAATGGTCACAGGTTTTGGTCTTACAAAAAGATAAATATTAAACTCTACCAATCACCCCCAAGGTAGACCACATAAGTCATCTAGAAATATTCATTTGAAAATCTCCACTATAGGAGGGAAAAATTGGTTTCAACCCTTGGTAATCAATGTAATGACTAGAAACATGTGTCATAACACTACCCAACCTCAGCTACATGGGTCCGGCTCGTGTCACACCAACATCCCATTCTCCCTTTTCCATGTAAGTAATGCTTTATGGTGATGTAAACGTCACCCCATGATGATATTATTCTATGTGGACCCTGTAGGGAACTAAATAGTCCATCATAAATATTACATCAAAACCCGTCATGTTAAGAACGTAAAGGTTCCATTTGAAAAGTTTACCACCTATCTCAAGGGGGAAATTCTGGTAGTGGCAAACACCCTCTAAAAATATACCTAAGGGTGTATCAAGAATCATAACACCATGATAATACTCAACCTATGTGACCAAACTCCCAGTTATTTCCTCAAATATGAACGAGTGAGATGCACCTGTATCAGTCAATGTTGATACTAAAATTGAGGTTACTAGAATTGTACCTAATACATAGATGGTACATCCTATGATCATGTGTAATTGGATAGAATACATGTAATCGGCCTATACTAATGCCTTGAGAGTCACTTCCTAATTACAATGAGAAGGACCACTCTCCTAGCGCTGAGAATCATAAGCCTTGTTGCCTCTGTCTCGACAACCACCATGGCCTAATTAATGGGTCGAATTCCGTTGGTCTATCTATTGGGATCCTACTCACCCCCTCCTGATCAAAGAGTTGGTGCAGATCCTGGCTCACTAGACATTGGAGGGAAGGTTTTGAAAAAATGGTGGAGATGTTCCATTATGACACAAACCCCGAACTCTACTAGATTATGTGTACACTGGCTCTGGAAATGCCATGGTGCTCCGCACTGGTGACAGATCAAAGAACCACCAGCGATAGGAGACTGACCACCGATACTCCCACGAGACACTATAAAACATACTTTTAACCCAGAATAAGATCCTTTGGAAGCCTTAGGTTTCAAACCACCTGGGATTTTACCCTCAACATCTCTCAAATTTCATTATGTGATAAAGGTCCAATTGATGATTTCTAAAATCATTGTCATCCTGAAAACAATGACTTGAGACCCAATGGTATAACACAACCCATCCTCAAGCCACCTAGTAACCATCATCTCATAAGTAGCTAGAAAAGGATAGAAGAGATGCAACTTAGTGAAATGAGATGAGTAATCCATGTTTGATATGGTCTCCTATTACAGATTAATGAACTATCTAGCTCTATCCTCCCTCAGAGTCTGGGGATAAAAGTTGTCATAGAAGATAGTCTAGAACTAAACCCAAAACATCTCTCTATGAAAACCATCATAGGTGATGTAATCCCAAAATCTATTAGATGAGTTGCATATCATGTAAGCAGCTAGTTTGACCCTCCGCTCATGAGGTATTTATAGGTTCTCGAAGATATAATGGATTTAATCGATCCAATACTTCACCATGAGTGGTTTGTTATCCCATGAGAATATAGGATGATATTACAATTGAAACTCACAAGTCAACACTACCATGCTCGGTGAAGGTCACACTATTCCTTGCATAATCTGTATCATACTCAAAAAAATGTCTCATAATTGAATGACATCACCCAAATTAGGTATTGGAGGAGGATCCATAGGTGGATCAGTTGGAAGAACAACTGGTTACTCAAGGCCTACCACACCAGGAACATGATCATCACTACCTTCAGGGCATGAAACTCAAGGACATCATGGAAACATAATTCTAAAATTCCAAATGAACTTCTCAGAATAGATTTATGAATTTTAGAAAAAAGAATTTAAGAATCCAGGACAGGTACTACAACATTCCTATAAGAATTAACACTCCTATTTTCCTATATCAAGACCCATTTATAGACATTAGAACAGACCATAACATGCTATACGAACATAGAAACACAGAATACCAACTACTAAGGTCAGGTTTGTGTCAATTTTCTAATTTAGACATGTTAAAATGGATATTATCAAATTATAAGTGATTCAGACTAGATGAATCCAATGATATGTCATTTTCTATCCCATAAGGTCCCATACAACTTATGAGTCAAAAGATGAAACTCACAAGAATTTCATTTAATTTTTTTTTCTTATACATGTGATTATATAATTCCAAAAATGGTTGATGTAGTTGGAATTCCCTTTTCCAATATGTAAGCACCCATACACTTTTTGAATCAAAGAGTGGTACCCACTAAAATCACACCATAGAATGATACAAATCTTGCAGAAAGGTGTCAAAAAAATTGTATATATGTAATAAGGAACAATAACATGAAAATTTTAGTGCTTGCTAAAAATTTAACAGTGACTTGGGAAAATTCATGGCCTAATCATATTACGCATAACGTGATGCATGTTCTAACAAATAACCCTCATTTAACCAGTTTGAGGAATGAAATAACAATTCCAATATCATCAATATCAATGAAATAAAAAACATGTGAAACACCCAATGGTGAAATTATATTAATATTAATAGTGTAATCTATAAAAATAATAATTTAAGTAACATGGTCCTTACCCCTTACATGGGTTCACGTTGCCCAACCATGAACTGTGACCAGGTCTGATGCATTCAAAATCTCCAATAGATTATCGCTAAATAGTAAAGTGAGAACAGAACTCAATTGACATAACTTTGTGACGTCCTAGATCTAGATTCCATGTAAACCTTTCCTTGAGCCCAGTTGGCCACATGACCGCTTACACGTCTCTCCTTAAGCCAGGGGATGTCGACTAGTAGCAGGGGTGTGAAGGTAAATCATTAGGGAGACAATACCCCCATGATAGAGTGCACAACAGGTGTAAAAAAACATATAGTAGTAGAAACAAAAACATAAAAAAAGATGAATTAAACAATGAAAGACTGAATAATAAAACAAAATCCTCATAGGCAGTGTCTGATAAAGTTATTCTTGCATGGAAATCTAGTACAAAATGGGAACATAAAACACAACACAAGAATAATAATACATAAGTAAAAAATAAAACAAAAACCAAAAGCTTCTCTATATCATATTGAGCCAAAGACCAATCCTCTTCTCCTATGCCCAACTAGATGAGTGGTGTTTTCTCTTATCCATTCATGTAGGCAAACATCCTTCTAGGGTGCTAAAGGTGGCCCGAGTAGGGTGTGACGTAATTCTCAATAGGCCACCACCAATGGTGTCTACATGTAATCCGAGTGGTGCTCATATATAATGGGGTGCAGATAATAACATGAAAGTAATGCAATAATAAATACACAATTTACCTCTCGCTCAGGTTCTCAAAGGACACATGGCAAGTCTACCTAATTCATCTCAAAGATGGCTTGTCTGAATAAGTCACTAAATATATATATAATTTTTATCACTAGCACAAGGTATGAATGCCTCTCATCCATACAGACAAACACAAACACACACATATACACCATAGCATACATTAGGGGTAATAATTACTCCCACCCATAGAATAAACTGGTTTGGGGTAAGAATTCCTCCCATCCACACATGATACTAGCATGAGGTAATAATTCCTCCCATCCATAAAGAGTTTATAATTGGAATGGGGTAATATTTCCTCCCATCCACAAATTCACATTGCATGTCTTGAGCATAGAAATGTTATAAGAAAAGAAATGGCATAAGAATTCACATTATATAATGTAAGGTAAACCATCTAACATTATTTAAAATTAAGAAAATCAACCTCATACATAATACATTTATAATAAATGAAAAACATAGGCATGGAAATGCCCTCCCTTTAAAGCATTTTAGTTAAGGAATTTAATTTTAAAGGTTTAGACTATCTCATCCTAGATAACCTACCGAAGTTGACATTATCATTTTCCTAACATGGACAATTCATTAATAAGAGAAAAACCCTTCACAAATGTCATATCAAATAGTCATAGGGTCAGGTTGGAAATTTCAATACTAAGAGGTCCAAACACCCATGGGGTGTCTTAGGATCACTAAAATACCGATGAGTTACAAGTCATTTCAATATAAACTCAAACCAGGAGATACTGGAAATAATTTAACATTTTGAGAAATTGGCATAAAATGGACAATTTGGATGAAACACCCCTTGGTTGTCTATATGAAGCAAGGGTTATCTCTAAACCCCTAACCGAAGCCAAATTAAACTATATCAAGGCTCTAGGGTCATTTAGACATGAAGGAACTGAAACAATAAACGATCTCGACAAAGGAAAACTCATGACATGATGGAATAAATATGAAACAACCAAAAATCAAATGAAAAACTACATGGCCCCCAACCATAGGGTTTTAGATGACACCTTGCTGAGTATCGACCATATATTCAGAGCAGGTTGGAGTATATCTGAGTTTCTATCCAATGCCCTGAAAATAGGGAAAATGACCCTGCATCATAATAGTGCAACAAATGGTGATGTTTATCAAGGAAGTAGGAGCACACAATGTTAGCCTTACCTTATCCAATCCAATGTTACTCTCGGATCGAGGATCAGTCACTAAATTGAGGATTTATCGAATATTGGAGAAAGTAGGATTTTAGAACTCAAAGGGGAGGAGATGTGTGAGTTATGTCCATTGGAGGATTGGGAGAATTGAATATTAAAACACAAAACAAGGGAGGAAAAAATGGTCATTTTCCTTAAAAACGGGGGGTACATGATTACTACACATGGTTTGGCCCAACCACGTGCACACCGAGCGCAGCTCATTGCCTCACTAAGCACAACACATGACCTTAGTGCATGGTGTTTCTAACAATTCCTAGACTGCACATATGGCCACTAGATCCCCACTGTACCAGTCTCATGGCAGTGCACTTGGGTCGAACGGTTATGCACCTAAGTCGCACAATTGTAGACAAACCATACAACCTAGCCTTATTTCCCCTTTTCGAAGCTCCGGGCTTCAGAGGTGATCTTGAAGCTCCCATGAACTCATTAGCTTGATTTACAAACTTCATTAAATGCATGAAAGGTATCGAAAAATAAAAGCTAATGATGAATACCTTAATCAGAGAGTCGAGTTGTTACATAGGCTATATCTATAAGATTATGTGTGGACCTAATTTTAGTTTTACCATTTCAACAATTTTTTTTATTCTACGATTATGATTGTGCTATATTCTATTATTTTGTAATCTTCCCAATGATCCTTTTGTTCATTGATCCTCACCTTATGTTTATTATAAATTTTTATTTCGGTATAGACTCTTTATGACATGGTCATTGACCTTGATTATGTTCTCATGTAAAAATGTTTTTCATATTCTTATGATATTTTATTATTTCCTCTACTGTTATCAATAACTTAGAATTGTAACTCACCATTTTCATATGATTCCATTCCCAAGGTTATGAAGATGAATATAACTTATGTGATTTCTAGAAATGGGTAATTATTGGTACATTTTTGGAGGAATGACAATAAATTTTATAAAATAAGATGTATATATTACTAATCTACAACAATATTAAAATAATAGACCATAGGATTGAGTGACTATTTGTGATCTAGAATGATTGTTCATAAAAAATATTCATTTAAGAATATTTACTCATATCACGTTTTCAGATTTAATATTAGAATTGAGTTTAGTTATCTTTAGGTATTACGATAAGAGAACATTGGTGAAATTATTAAGGATGAGTCTAAGTATAGCATAACATCCTATATTTTTTGGTAAATGTTGGTCAGAGTGGACACTCAAGTGGGGGGGGGGGGTGAATTGAGTTCCAATGAAAATTTATGTTAAAAATATTTCTCTTAAATCCCCCTATTTAAAAACAAAGTTAAACTATAGTGAATTTATACAGAGTGTAAATGTTCAATTAGTTTCTCAAAGATTTATTAGGTCTCAGTTAATTTAATCTGAATATTAAATTGACTTTTGAAACAAAATTACTGGTTTACAATAAGTATAATCACTTGCTAATTTAACTATCAAAGTAACTTTAAAGCAGATTATATTTCAAAGTAGTTAGCAGTGGAATATGAAATATATATAGTATAATTATGACATAAACTAAAATGCATAGCAGATGTAACCAAGATGTTCAGTCTCAAGCCGAGACTTAGTCCTCTCAACAAATTTTATAAATTGATCCACTCCCTAGATCAGGGTAAACAACAGTTCAGAAACTATCCAGGTCCTAAGACCTCTACCACAGTTCTACATGGGGAAACAAAAAACAGCTCACAGCTTTCCAAGTCTTACTCGATCTCTACCACTATCCGTAGTGGGATACAAGGGAGTTATAGAGTTTGAATGAGGATTTAAGAATCCTCCAGCTTAGCTCAGGAGACAGTGTGTGTGTAAAATAAACAAGGTACACACACTGCTCGAAATGTAAATAAAATAATCACTAAAGTAAGTATGAATGAGTTTAGAAAAGCTTTAGTGATTAGAAGTGCAGCTCTGGACTCTTTTGATAGGTCAGAAAAGCTTCTGAGTCTTTCTTTGGTTTTTTTCTGAAAAAAAGAGTGTCGTTTTCTTCCTTGGTTCCAGGTTCAGCTTGTCAGCCTGATTGCATAATGTGTTTGTTGTAGTTATTCACTCAATATGCAGCTTGTGTTCTCCTCTAGAAATGAATTGCTTCGAGTATGTCCTGTGTTCTTGGTCTATGGATGTAGTCTTGTGTGAATTCACCACGTTTCAATGCTGTTAATTCGTTTTCTTTTTCACCCTTCATTTCGTGTGGCTTATTAGTTCCTTGATTCACTCTCTTTCATTCAATCTCTATGTTCACTTCTATCTATCTAGGTCTTTATCTTCCCTTTTATAGCTTTCAGCTCTGGAAAATGGGAATGATTACCTTTTTCATGGGTACTAGGTACGGTTCTAGGATGGTCAATCATTAGTAGCCTTCTATTGGTAGATGTGTACGGTGGACTTTGTGTAGCAGTGCCCTTCCATCAGCAGCTCTTTGAACATGTATCAGTAGCTTCTGATATCGGTAGATCTTACTCTATGTATCGGTAACTTTTTGGTATCAGTAGCTTTATATATCGGTGACTTAATTCTATCGAAAGCTCTTGATCTATTGGTATCTCTGCTTTATGTCGGTCTCTCTTAGTCTATCAGTATCTCTGATCAATCGAAAGCTCTGCTTTGTATCGGTCGGTCTTGTTCTATAAGTAGCTCTTTGTATTGGACTATCTATATTAGTATCTTGCTTAGTTCCAGTGATTATGTGTATCGGTAGACTTATGCACATAGGTAGCTCCATTCTGTACTATCGGAAGACTTGTCCTATTGGTAACTCTGTATCGGTAGCTTGTTCTATGCTTACTGGTGGACTTGTACATATCGATAGTTCTGGACATATAGGTAGCTTTGCATATTGGTGACCTTAGCTTATCAGTGAATCTATCTATCAGTAGACTAAGTTTATCGGTAGACTAAGTACCGGTAGATCTGTATCAGTAGCTATACACAGATCAATGACTAACACTTATCTGTTTTATGAAAAACATATCTGATTGGATTAGAATTACTTCAAAACTTATATAAACAAAGATAAATATTGATTAACATTTTTTAATGATTATTTTAATATTATTATCATCTTGATAATAGTATATCATAGATTTAACGAATTTGAATATAGATAAACATTAATTGGGATTATTAAGGATATGTAAAAGCATAGTTGGGTTTATCAAAATAGGTGAGGTCAACAATCTCCCCCTTTTTGATAATCACAACTTATGATATTATAGGTTTAAAATAATGTGTAGTTGTATCAGAGGATATATCATTAAATGAAATTATCTCAGAGAAAATAGTATGTTATAGAACATAATGTATCAGAGGTAGAATTAAATGCAATGATATCAGATGGGTAAAGCATGGTAGATCTTCTTTAGATAATATTTCTCCCCCTTGGAGAATATTTCTCCTCATTTGATACTTTGATAATATAACTCCACCTTTGTGATAAGCAAAAAGTGGGAAAAAATAAAGAGAAGAGGAGCAAAATGAGAAATAAACTAAATACAATTGTATTAAATGTTGCAAAAGGGTATATAGAGAGAAAAAAAATACAAGGGATTCCTATCAAACATATTATCCACCTATTCAATCCACATCCTCAATTTGAGATTTTCCCTTTGGATCAGAAGAGGATTCAGACTGTGTAGATGCTGGTGAAGGATTAGGAATTAGGGAAATGATCACAGGGGGATGAGCCACAGAAACTATGCCTGGACTGTACTGAGGAGTTCCTTGAGTGATCATAGGTGTAAGGTTTTGAATGGCTTAGGCTGGAGTCATATGAACAGAAGAAGAGGTAGAGGAAGAGGAAGGTAAGCCTGGAGGTACAATCACTGGCCTAGCATTGACATGTAGGAAAGGCAACAAAAGATTTCTGAAATCCATAATTATTCCTCCTCCTCCTTCCATAGCAAATATAAAATCATCCTTGTTCTCAATGAATTTGTCTAAGGCTGGATTCAATTCCCTTAGTTTTCTGACTTGCTCTTTGAAGGCTTGATTGAAAGGAGGTAACTTTAGGTTTTCCAACAGAAGTTTAAAGTTATTGTTGAGTTGATGTTTGGTGTAAACCTTTTGGAAATAGGAGTCTACATTGTCTTTCACGTCTTTCTGAGAGGCAGAAGCTTCTCTAATATAGTCTTAGACTATATTCCTTATTTCTTGAGCAGAATCTATAGTATAAACCACAACTTTTCTCCGGTCAGATAAGTCCATAGAGCTACTGGTTGATGCTGAACCAAGTTCCTCCTTCATCACAGCTCGAATCTGATTCAAATACACTGAGGGTTTAGAAGCAACAGAACCAATAGATAAAGATACATTTTATTTGATGTTTTTGGTCAACCCACTAATAAGATTTTTGACTTGGGAATCCGGGGTTTTAACATGATATTTCATGGAGGTTTTAAAAACTTCAAACACTGAAACCATCTAGATCACAATATTTTTGACATAGGCTATGTCCTTGTCTGCTTGGTATTTTGAACTCATGTAAGAGTCTAAAGAGATAAAATATTTCTTTAGAGCTTCAATATCAGCCTCCAATCTAGATACTTGAGTATGGAAGTCTGTAACTTCTTCCACTATTTCGACTATAAAGGATGACAAATTACAACCGAGAGAGATTTTAAATGATTTTTCCAAATTTATCATCTCTTCAACAAAGCAATGCTTCAACTCAGCAACATAATAACTAAAGTACTCTTTCAGATCATCCTTTAAGGATTCAAGGTCAGCCCTGGTGATCATATCAGCAGGAGCAATTACAACAGTTGATCTTTCAGAGGGTATACAGGCTACTGAGTCAGTCATAATCGATTGGATTGATGACACAAGTGAAGCTTCCATATTCCTTGTCTCTTCCACAAAACAGACTTTCAGATTTTTCTTCAAATTATCCAAGTCATGCATTCTGACCACATCGTCTGGTAACAACTCAGTCTCAACATCATAAATGATCTTTGGTCTATTGAGGGATGCCTCATTATTAGAATCAGGATAGTCTAATCCACAAACCACAAAGCCTGGGTCTTCTGCCCAGTCCTCAATCTCAACAGCCACTGACACACTCCCAAACTTGGTTTGATGCTCCCCCTCAATGGGTTCATTCCCATGTACAGTAATATAATTCCCAACGAGTCTTTATTTCTCATAAGAATCTTCCACAATCAATTCTTTCTCTACAATAGCTGGAGGGTCCTCTGGATTAGGTATACCTTCTTCCATTTCTCCTACATCCTTTGTAGGAACCACTAAGCTTCCAATTAATGGACTCATACTTAAGTAGACAGAATCAGAGGCTTCAGATTCATTCTCCTTTTCTTCTCTATGCTCAAGGGATGGCTGGTCTTCCTCATCAGTAGGAGTCTCTTCTTCTACTAAGGATTCCTTTCTAGAAGATAAAATTTCAGAAACTGGACTTGGAGGTAAGTCCGGATCTCTTACATCATTAATAGAAGTATGTTCTTCTTCAGTCTCATCATTGTACTCAGGTTCTTCTTAATCAGGTCCTGGACCTGAATCCCATACATTCTTAGGTCTTGAAGGATGATTCACAGGATTGAATTTATCATATATCTTCTGGTCATCACTAACCCACTCTCCTCTCCATGGGATCCAATTTATCTTCATATATTATCAAACTGTGGTTGTGATACAAAAATTATTCCTTACTACCACTGTCTCATATTGATACTCAGCTACCCCTTTCACTTTGATCATCACTGAGATCAATTTGGAAAAGAATAGGGAATTTGTCTTTGATTTTGCCCTTGTCATGTCTTCCATTTAGATCATCAGCAATCTGCACAGATTCACTTTTACACAATTTCTCAAGAGATGAAGGAGATAGATATCCTGATATGTTAAATTTGAAAAGTCTCCTCTCCTTGGTATTAATACATGCTGAACAAATTTGAACAACAATCTATTCTCTCCGTCCATTTCAGCAGCCACTACTTGTATTTTATTTCCATCACCGGTGAGATACTCCAAGGAAATATCATAATCGAATATATCACTTGTAGGTGGCATATCTTTCGCGACATATCCAGATACAACTTCATGTGGTACCTTCAGGCATTCATCCCACTCAGCAGATGAAAAGTACATCTCTTTTACATTTACAAAATAAGTCACCCGGTTTTCACCTTCTGACTTCTCAAAGCTTACAAACTCATAAAACTGTTTCACTAACTTTGGATAGTAGGGGCCATTATTGTTTGAAAATAAATCTAACCACTTTTTATCTTCTAGCACTTCGAGTTCTAACGACTTGCTAGGCAACAACCATTCCATGCACAACTCTTTTTCAACACCAATAACTCTATTCTGAAAATGAGGATTCACTGGTCACCTACCTGACCTAGTTCTACCAACAATATCACTTACTTCTGGCTCTAACTTCTTCTTTACTTTCGGCTCATCAGTGTCATCTATGATGGTAGGAAGTTTAGTTTTTTCCATCACTGGTTTGAGAGATTTAGGGTTTTCGAGAGATTCGGGAGATAAGGTTTGAGGGTAAAGGGTTTGAGGCTTGATGGATTGAGAAGTAACTAGGACATAGATTTTATAATTTAGGAATCATAACATAAATAAATAAAATTAAATAAAGTAAAAACGATTCAGATTCTGGCGGCAGACTGAAGTTTAAAAAAACGCACTCATCGGTAGCATTTATCGGTGAGAATTCTCTATCAGTAATGTCCATCGACGAGGTTACATCGGTGAGGTATCATATCGGTGAGGTATTACATCGGTGAGGTATTACATCGGTGAGGTATTACATCGGTGAGGTTACATCGATGAGGTAGCTACCGATCAAGGTTAATCATTCCTAACTCATGCCTTATGTAACTTAACCTATTCGAACTCAATGGTTTGGTGAAAATGTCAGCTAATTGATGTTTAGTACCAATAAATTCAAGAGTAATACCACCCTTTTTGTAATTATCTCTCATGAAATGGTTCCTTAAATCAATGTGTTTGGTCCTAGAGTGATATAAAGGGTTATTCGAAATGTTTATTGCACTAGTGTTATCACAGTTGATTGAAACATGATTAAAATCATATTCATAGTCCAAAAGAGTGTGTTTCATCCACAGAGTTTGTGCACAGCAATTACCAGCAGTTATATACTCTGCTTAGACAGTGGAAAAACCTACATATTTCTTCTTCTTTCTAAACCATGATATTAAGGATTTTCCCAATAAATGACATGTTTCAGATGTACTTTTTTCTATCCAACTTGCAACCAGCAAAGTCAGCATATGAATAACTCATTAACTCAAAGGATTATCCTTTGGGGTAAAACAAAACTAAGTTTACAGTGTGTTTAAGATACTTCAAAATTCTTTTAACAGAAAGTAAATGAGATTCTTTTGAATTAGCTCGAAATCCTGTACACATACACACACTAAACATAATATCTGGTCGACTAACAGTAAGGTAAATTAAGCTTCCAATAATACCTCTATAATTGGTTTGATCCAACGGTTTCCCAGCTTCATCTGCATCCAATTTATAGATAGTACTCATAGGAGTATCAATTTCCTTAATAATATCCAAACCAAAACGTTTTAAAAGATCCTTTTTATATTTACTTCGATTCAAGATAATACCATCTTCATTTTGAACAACTTGAAATCAAAGAAAATATTCAAGTTCTCCCATTAAACACATTTCAAATTCATTTTGCATACTCTTTGAAAAATCAATACATAAAGAATATTTAGAAGATCCAAAAATAATATCATTAACATATATTTTTACTATTAAAACATCTTTATAAATTGATTTAATAAAAAGAGTTGGATCAGCAATCCCTTTAGTAAAACTTCTTGAAATAAGAAAATTACTAAGTCTATCATCCCAAGCTCTTTGAACTTATTTTAAACCATATAAAGCTTTAGAGAGCTTGAAAAATTGATTTGGAAAATGAGGATTGGTAAATCCAGGTGGTTGTACAATAAAAACATATTCAACAATAAAACCATTTAGAAAATCACTTTTGATATCCATTTGATATAATTAGAAAATTCAGATGAGCACCATAGGCATGTAAGAGCCTAATAGCTTCTAATGTGGCTATAGGGGAAAATATTTACTCATAGTCTATACCTTCCTTTTGACTATATCCTTGTACAACTATCCTAGCTTTGTTTTTAACTATGTTTTCAGACTCATCAACTTTGTTTCTAAAAACCCATTTAGTGCCTATTGTCAAAGTGTTCTTGGGTCTGTAAACTAATTCCCAGACTTTGTTTCTTTCAAATTTATTTAACTCTTATTGCATAGCCATTACACAAAATTCATCATTGATTGCATCATTGAAATTTTTAGGTTCTAACTATGAATGAAAAGAATTATGTTCAACCTGGTTTCTTAGAGAAGCTCTAGTCTATTTCCCTCTATCAAGATTACAAACAACAGTATCCAAAGGACGATTATTTAGAATCCTAGTTGATTTAGTAAAAGTAGGACTAGAAATTTCAGGTTCATCTCTATGTTTGGGTTCAACAAAAGTAGATTCTGGAATATTTCCAGAACTAGATATTTTTACAGCAGGTTCATTAGTTTTATCATTAAGGTCTAGAACAGTCAAATATTCTTCATGATTTTCAAGAGAGGTTTTTGGCTCATGCAGATTAGTTTCATCAAACTTGATGTGAACAGATTCTTCCACACATTTGGTTCTTTTCTTAAAGACTCTATAAGATTTTCTCGTTAATGAATAACCAAGAATAACTCCTTCATCACTTTTAGAAGCAAACTTGTCCATATTTTCCTTTCTATTGAGAATAAAAACTTTGCAGCCAAAGACTCTAAAGTAACTAACTTTGGGTTTTATATTATTCCATAGTTCATATGGGGTCTTCTTGAGAACAGGTCCAATCAAGACTCTATTAATAATATAACAAGCTGTATTCATAGCTTCAGCTCAAAAATAAATAAGCAGGTCTTACACGTTAAGCATGGTTCTTGCAATTTCAGGAAGGGTTCTACTCCCTCTTTCAACTGCACCATTCTACTGAAGTGTCCAAGGGGCAGACAAGTTATGACTATAGCCATTGTGTGAGAAATAAGATTCAAACTCATGATTTTCAAACTCACAGCCATGATCACTTCTCAGGGTTTTAATCCTAAGTCCACTAAAGTTTTCTATAGACTTGGAGTATTTAATAAAGTAAGAACAAACTTCACTTTCGTGAGCCAAGAAGTATACCCAAGTATATATAGAAAAGTCATCTACTAGGAAATAGACATAGTACTCCCCATTTAAACTAGAAACTCTAGAAGGTCCAAACAAGTCCATGCGAACCATCTCGAGAGGTTGATAAGTTGAGACTTCTTTCTTTGATTTAAAAGAATCTTTATGTTGCATTCTATTTTGACAGGGGTTACAAACATTGTTATTTTGGAATTCAAGTTTTGGTAGGTCTATAACTACGTTATTCCAAGTAAATTTTCTAAGTGAATGGATATTGCAGTGTCCTAATCTTCTGTGCCACAACCAATATTCTTTATGAAAATCATTTAAACAAGTAACATTTTTCTTAGCTAAAGAAGTCAGATCAACAGCACAAACATTTTCATTTATCAAAGCAGAAGATACTAAAACATTATTAGAATTAAAAGAATTACAAGAATCATTTTCAAACTTCACATTAAAGCCATCATCACATAACTGAGAAATACTCAAAAGATTATATTTACGTTCATCCACAAATAAAACTTTAGAAATTAAAATTGAATCAGTGTTACCAATCTGGCCTAGGCCGATGATTTTTTCCTTAAAGAGTTATCACCAAAGGTGACATGGCCTCCATAAACATTGATTAAACTCTTGAAGCATGAGTAATATCTAGACATGTTCCTTGAACATCCACTGTCCAAGTACCATACCTTTTTGTGACAACTCTTCAAGCAGGTTTCCTACAACAAAGATTTAAGCAGAAAATGATTGTGGTACCTAGATCTTATTGGGTCCGAAATGGTTATCAATCAAAGCTTTATGTACCCAAAAATGTCTTATGGGTCTCATATAATTTACAGAATCAATATATTTTAAAATATAAACTCTATTTGATCTATAACCATAGGAATAACTAGTTGAAGCATACATATTTTTAGAACTGGAATAAGCAGAATTTTGTCCAGATTTAGGAATAAAACGATTTTTGGTAAACTATCTCTATATAGGTTGGTATTCCAAACCAGTAGTGTACTTTTGTGCCACTTGTTTACCTAACATTTTAGTAAGTGTATCTTTTCCCTTTGTGAATTTTTCTAAGTCCTTTATAAGTTTCTCATTAGACATTATCAGTTCAGTATTTTCCTTCAATAGTTGAGCATTCTTTTCCTTTTCTATATCAAAGACAGATTTAACATTGGCAGTGAGAGCATGCTGTTTCTTTAGTGACTTATATTTTTCCTTAAGTTCATTACATGTCTCTTCTAGCATATTACAATATTCAATCAATTCATCCTTAGAAATATCTTCAGAATCAGAATCAGATTCTGCATCATCTCTAGAATAATAAGAATTTAAAACAGGGTTATCTAAGGTTACCTCAGATGTGTTGGTCATGAAACAAATGTTGGCACAATTATTTTCAGAATTAGAAACTTCAGATTCACTTTTGTTTTCTTCTAAACCACTCCAAGTATCTTTCATAGATTTCTTGTACTTCTTGTCCTTATAATCATATTTCCTTTTGAATTTTAATTTTGGACAGTCATCTTTGATGTGTCCTTTCCTCTTGCATTTATAGAAGACTATATCATCTTCCTTATAAGATTTCTTCCAGTCCTTCTCCCACATACCTCTATTTTCCTACATACCTTTGTAGTTTGATTTTCTAAAGAATTTATTCTTCCTATAGAACTTCTTAAACCTTCTGGCTATTTGAGACATTTCAGCATCACTATCAAAATCCGAATCTTCACTGGTTGAACTTTCAGTAGGTACATGAATTTTCTCATTGTCTTTGCTCTTAGAAGCAGTAGACTTGAAAGCCCTTGATTTTCTCTTGGGTTCATCATCTTCATCTTTTTTCACTTTAAGTTCTTCCTCATACATCATAAGATTACCTATTAATTCCTTAACAGAGAGTGTGGTGATGTCGCATGATTCTCTATTTGAAATAGATGCGCCTCTACGTCTTTCTGGTAGACATCTTAATATCCTTATAATTTGTTCCTTCTCTATAACAACCTTTCCAAGAGAGCTCATAGTATTGACAATCTCATTGAACCTGAGATACATGTCAGAAATGGGTTCATCAGATTTCATTTTAAAATTTTCATATTTTGTAGTATAGGTATTCAGCCTCATTTCTTTAACATTGGTTGTTCTATAATGGGAAATAACCAAAGTGTCCCATATTTCATAAGCAGTTTTACAAACAGAAATTCTATTAAACTCTTCATCTCCTAAAGCACAATACAAGGCATTCATAGCTTTACAATTATTATTGTAAGCAGTCTTTTTAGGTTCATCCCATATTGTTCTTTCAGTTTCTGGAATTTTATATTGTGACTCTATAACAGTCCAAATATCAAAAACCATATTTTATAATTGAATTTTCATCTTAAGTTTCCATTAGGCATAGTTTTTACCATTGAAGGAAGGTTCCCGGTTAGTAGAAACAACTTATAATCTATTTTCCATAACTAGAGTTTAGAAAATAAATTTTAAGAGATAAGATTTAGAACTAACAGAAATTTAAGATCTTTAAAGATGAAACTAAAATCACAGTTGAAAAAAAATGTTTTGAAAAAATTGTATTAATAAAAAGAACCTCTGATACCAAATTATTTTCAGAGTGGACACTCAAGTGGGGGGGTGAATTGAGTTCCAATAAAAATTTCTGTTAAAAATATTTCTCTTAAATCCCCCTATTTAAAAACAAAGTTAAACTGTATTGAATTTATATAGATTTTAAATGTTCAATTAGTTTCCCAAAGATTGATTAGGTATCAGTAAATTTAATCTCAAGATTAAATTGACTTTTGAGTCTAATATACTGGTTTACAATAAGTATAAACACTTTCTAATTTAACTATCAAAGTAACTTTAAAATAGATTATATTTCAATGTAGTTAGCAGTGGAATATGAAATATATATAGTATAATTATGACTTAAACTAAAATGCACAAAAGATGTAACCAAGAGGTTCAGTCTCAATCTGAGACATAGTCCTCTCAATAATTTATATAAATTGATCCACTCCCTGGATTGGGGTAAACAATAGTTCAGAAACTGTCCAGGTCCTAAGACCTCTACCACAGTTCTACGTGGGAAAACAAACAATAGCTCACAGCTGTTTAGGTCTTACTGGACCTCTACCACTATCCATAGTGGGATACCAGGGAGTTATAGAGTTTGAATGAGGATTTAAAAATCCTGTAGCTTAGCTCATGAGAAAGTGTGTGTGAAAAATAAATAGGGCACACATACTTCTAGAAATGTAAATGACATAATCAGTAAAGTAAGTGTGAATGAGTTTAGAAAAGATTTAGTGATTGGCAGTGCAACTCTGGACTCTTTTTATTGGTCAGAAAGGATTCCGAGTCCTTCTCTGGTTTTTTTTTCTGAAAAACAGAGTTTTGTTTTCTTCCTTGGTTCCAGGTTCAGCTTGTCAGCCTAAGTTCATATAATCTTTGTTGTAGTTCTTCACTCAAGATGCAGCTTGTTTTCTCCTCTAGAAATTAATTGCTTCGATAATGTCCATTGTTCTTGGTGTATGGATGTAGTCTTGTGTGAATGAACCGTGTTTCAATGCTGTTAAGCCGTTTTCTTTTTCACCCTTCGTTTCGTGTGCCTTATTAGTTCCTTGATTCTCTCTCTTTCATTCGATCTCTATGTTCACTTATATCTAGCTAGGTCTTTATCTTCCATTTTATAGCTTTCAGCTCTAGAAAATGGGAATGATTACCTTTAGCATGGATACTAGGTATGGTTCCTGGTTGGTCAATCATTAGTAGCCTTCTGTTGGTAGATGTGTGTGGTGGACTTTGTATAGGAGTGCCCGTCCATCGGTAGCTCTTTGAACGTGTATCGGTAGCTCTTGATATTGGTAGCTCTTAATCTATGTATCAGTAACTTTTTGGTATCAGTATCTTTATATATCGGTGACTTCATTCTATCAGTAGCTCTTGATCTATCGGTAGCTCTGCTTTGTATCGGTCACTCTTGGTGTATCGGTAGCTCTGGTCTATCAGTGGCTCTTCTTTGTATCGTCCGCTCTTGGTCTATCTGTAGCTCTGTGTATTGGACTGTATGTATTGGTAGCTTGCTTAGTTCTAGTGATTATGTGTATCGGTAGACTTATGCACATCAATAACACCATTCTGTACTATCAGAAGACATGTCCTATTGGTAACTATGTATCGGTAGCTTAGTCTATACTTACCGGTGGACTTGTACATATCGATAGTTCTGTATATATCGGTAGCTTTTCATATCGTTGACCTTAGTATATCATAGATTGAGCGAATTTGAATATAGATAAACATTACTTGGGATTATTAAGGGTATGTAAAAGTATAGTTGGGATTATCAAAACATGTGAGGTCAACTGTAAATTATATTGTTTTTTGTTTCTTGTAATAAAAACTCTATTTAGAAAAAATATGTTGATATAGGCATATAAATAGATGTACATAGTGGTAACAACCCTGAAAAGGATGGTTGTCTACTAACTAGATCTTCACCAAGTGCATGAAAATGATGAATATATACACACCTAGTTTGACACTCTTGGGAAATATGGTTTATATTATTTATATTCCCTATATAAACTATTAAGAAGGAATTTTTTACTAAATATTGTAGGGGAATAAAAATATGAAATACCTTGGAAATCATTTTAAATTAACCTCGATTGAGTTGAGAGTTTTTTAGGTTAAATGAACTATAAACTAATATTAGGGTAACAATAATTAAGTCATTTTGAGTTCAATTTTTTCTTCTAATAATTTTCCTATGATTTTAATTGTTCATCATTGATGTTATACCATTTTTGTTTTAGTAATTTATAATTCCCATAGAAACCCTGTTAATTAAGGCTGCCATGAAAAATGTAGATATTTTCCTAGTGAGAAACCTATTGCGAGAAAATAATGGGGTGAAAAAGTACGTGATTATGCAAAACCTTCTATCAAAATTTTTGAATTAAAATAATAAAGTAGTTTAATTACCAACCACACAATATAAGAGAATGATGGATTCATATAGATGTTTTGGTTAAAAATATTATGAAGGAAAGAATAATCAATTTCCCACATGTCAAAAAATTTAGTAGAATCAACCTCGTATATGTATCAAAGGAAATAGAATATGTTTTATATTTGAAAATGGGGTGCATAGTGAAACTAATGGATGAATAAAGATAATGATATTTATTATCACAATGAAGGGAAATAATGTACATCCTATAATACCACAAATATTTCCACGCCTAATATATGGGGAACCTAGAAATTAGTAAAGTCTATGACCTAATACAAGGTTTAAAAATGATTAATAAGTTCTACAACCTCCAAGACCAAGGGATTGAGGAAGAGATTATGTAATATCTACCACTGAAGTTGATCATTTTAATATCATGAATTTTGAAAAGATAATAAAAATATCTTGTTTATAAATTATGAGTGTCTTAGGTGATAAATAAGTTTTATTAGTGAAAATAACTTAATAAACATGTTAACAGATTTTAATAAGTTGAAAATACCAATTAAAACTTTAGAATATTCAATCAAATATTTTCAGAGTTAGATGCTAGGATGGTACGAGATTCCAAGGCCCGTAAATCCTCTTAAAAGATAGATCTAAAATATTCAATATATTATATTAAGAGTGTAGAATTTATTCAAAATAATTGAATAACTCCAAAATGGTAGATTATATGATAAATCTAAGAACACTGTTAGGTCCAAGATATAGTGTTTACCCTAGGATGGGTAGTGAATTTATTTGTGTCAGATGGTTGGATTCTTCTCTTGAGTGGAAGAGTTATTAAATAATGTTTAATATATTATTTTTTTAAAAAAATTTAATATCTCCCTAAATGTGTGTCATATGAAAAATATGAGACCAAATTTTTGTCTAGAATGAGGGATTACATAGGGTAGGGTATAAATTTTTCATGCAATGGGAGATTGGTGATGTCACTTTTTAAATTAATTTATTTGATAATTATATTAAATAATATCTTATTTATTTAACTAAATTTATAAAACACTATTAATATTCCCCATTTTTTCTGGTTGTATCCTCCATTAATGCCTATAAAGAGTTTTAAAAGATTTAATATTGGGTATTTTTACTGGTTAAAATCAAAAAATGCCTTAAATGGGATAAATAAACAACAACTCATTCAATTTTATGTTGAATAATGGATCAAAATAGGGTATTTATTTTTCAGTTTTGGAAAACTACATACATGTTCAGATTCCTTTAAATAGATGGATGATCATCCTTTAGAACACACAGAATGTTTTAGAGACCTCCTTTAGTAGATTAGAGAAGCAATAGATTTCTCTAGATCATTTTTGTCAAAGAAAAATTCATGGTTCGGGTGGGGGGGTCATTCTCTATGTGATGCCAACCAAGGAACCTTGTTTGTTTTTCTAATTTTATTTTTGAATTATTTTATTTTTAATCTTCCATAATCCTAATTCCAAAAAAAAACAATAAATAAATTATATATATATATATATATATATATATATTTAAACACATTAGGGATAATTTTTTAAAATTATCAAATGTTAATTTTTTGCACTATCAAAATACACACACACACACATACATATACTAAATATACTAATCTTATGTATGCTACACTGCCACATGTCACTCTAATATAACTTCACATCCTATGTTCTCTGTGTTAGACCACCATGCCTCCATGTCCCTCCTCCGCTCCTTTTCTCTTCCATTCCCTCCCTCCCGCTCCCGCTCCTACTCCTGCTCCCACTCGACCTCCTCATCATGATTTCCATCTCCCACATTTCCTTTTTTCCACTGCTCCTCCTTCTGAGGAGATCCTACAATTTGACCTATCCTCCCCTCAAACCCATGCTTCCATCGTCCTCCCTCTACTGGTCGACCCGCACACTGTCGGATTCGTAATTTTTCCTCCCCCTCATATCCGACGCACCTAGGGTTACCTCGCATCTTCTACCTCCATCTTCTATATCCATCTTCCAGCCAAAAAACTGAGGGATCCCGCACACTATCCACATAGGGCCTTCATCGACTCCATGATTCTATAATATACCATTGTTTTTTAACTGTCAGTCAACATCCAAATCCCTACAGTGAACCCATTCCTCCGACGCTTACAGATCATGGTTTTCATCGACTACTCCGCCGTCATCGAAACCGTTTTCCTACCAGTGCTCCTCCATTTAACATAATTCATCAAATGGATCCTTCTTTCTATGCTCGTTGCTCAAAAATTTCTCCGAGTAACCTTACCTACTAAAATCTATATTCTGCATCTAGAAAACCTAAACTACTCGAGCAAATATCGACACTGAAACATTGCTACAAAATCCAGAACATTCCTCTCATCCTTTGCAAGTCTGTTCAGCTATACATTGGCACTGGGTCATCTTTATGTACCGGTAGGGTTCTTGTTACTTCAACCAAATGATTCAACCCAAATTTCTTAACTCTCTTCGCATAATTTAGCATCAAGGTGTTGTGAAACCCATTTAACTTGACAATGTTTCATCTTCATCTCCAACACATCCACTTCTCTCAGAATTCACAATCTGTTGATAATTCTAGAATATAGGAACAGGAAACTGTTCATGCATTGAGGTAGTTTATTTTCAAATCTATTATTATTGTGTCTATTTTCAAAATAATGAAATCTTAAACAGTATGTATCTCATTGTTGTTTCCAAATAACTACTATTAATTTTCAATACTATGACTCATACAACTTCTACGAAGTACAATCGTACTGATTACCTAACAACTTCCAATTATAGAACTGAAAGTATTCTCTCAATATGTAACTGCAAAGGTTTATACTACTATTAATAAGAGGTATATGAAATCTCCAACTAAGAAACTGTGGAAGTTGTGTATTGAAACAATAATATGGGCATATGACTTCTGAATTAGTATCTTATTTTTGGTTAGTTTTGAGCTATATTTTTAGGTAATAAATTCTCTGGTTTCTTCCTTTTTTGCAGGTGAATACGTTTTTAGGGTGCTAAATATTGGTATGTGCTGGAATACTTTCACTATTTTTTCTATGGAGGAATAATTGAATTGTTTCTTTTAAAATATTGAATCCTTGTGAACTTGTATAGTTTTAGGAGTAGGTTATGGTGTTGCACTTCACAGATTTCATTTGGGTTCAAAAGATATTGGTTTTCAAAAATTTAATTCATGTAGTTGGCTTATATAATTTAATGTGTTTTGGTATAGGTTATGAAGGTTTACTTAGATGGTTTATAGGGTATCAAGGTTATTTAATTCATTCCATATTCCTACTATCAAAATTTTATTAGAGGTTCTTTTAGAGGTTTCATTGGAGAAATTACAAACTTGATAATATTTTTTTAATTATGATATATTCTTTATTTGTTAGTGAACAAGGTTTCCCGTAAAAAAAATTTGTTTGTCAAAACCATGCCTCATCACATTCATTAATTTTTAGGGGTATTGATTGACATAAAGCCTCTTTATAATTTTTCTATATTCCCCACAAATATTTATTGGGATGCTATAATATTGGTATATGTTCTGTAATATTTTCACTAGCTGTCCTATAATGGAATAATTTAATTTCTTAATTTAAATTCTTGATTTTTTTTGCACTTGAATGGTTTCATATGTTGGTTGTGTCAGTGTACTTAGATGATTTAATTCATATTATAAAAATATATTTTATGGATGATTTAATTCATATAGTAGGATTATTAAATTCAAGGTGTGAAGATGTAAGTTATGGAGGTTAATTTTGATGGTTTATGGGGCACCAAGTTGATTTAATTCATTGCATATTCAAACATTATGATTTTCATTGGAGGCACTCTGATAGGTTTCATTGTATGCATAGGTTTATGATCAGGGATATCATGGTGGATCTTGTTATTAAGGTAATGTAGAATGACTAAATTTAAACACTAGGGAATTCATTAATTATTTTTGATTAATTTACATTTTTTCAAGATTTTTCAATAAAGAATCATTAAAACATATAGATTTTAATATTCCATTAATTAAATTGAATGTTTTTATTGATAATGATATCATTGTGTGATCTTAGAAATTAATTAATTTTAATCATGTGTAGGTTCCTATAATGAAATGAAGAAACACTGAAAATGATTTTTAGCAATGATACTATTAAGTTCCCTCTATTTTGAATCATGTGTGCAAATTTTTAGTAAATGTGTGATTTTATCTACTAATAAATATGTGTTTCTACATGTAATTGTGTTGATAAAATATTTTCTCAAATACAAGGATGCATGGAAGCAAGGAACCAAGATAGTGAATGTGAACTGGTAAGACCCTATCCAGTTGGTTGGATCTAGTATCCGGGTTGTCACTAAATCAATCTCCGATAATATCACTTTTCCTCTTCTTTTACCAACTTCAGTTACTCAGCCAGTTCATTGGGGTGTGCTTTTGTGGGCATGGAATTAGGCCCACTATGACCGTGACTATGTATCGATTTCAGGAATGATTCATCACTTCCAATGTATGGATTCATTTATTGGACATGTATCATTTATTTTCATAAACCCTAATAGCCCATGTTTGAACTCTTACATTTTCATGGATGATTTTATATCCCCCCATCTTCATTGAACTTTTATGCATTCAACTATAAGAAAATGTTGTACTATTTAATTCCATAAAAGTTATTCTTGCTGATTCCATAAAACAAACATGCTTATAGATTACTTTTCCTTCTTGGATTAATTCTTTATTGAAATTATTACATTACTTCTTGAGGTTAAATTATTTTATTTGTTTCCAATGATTTTACTACTTACATATTCCAATATATTATTCTTTTATTTTATTATAATATAAGATGGAAATATTTTCAGTTAATGTCCTTATATTAATTAATCTAAAAGGATGGGTATGTAGCATTGAATGATAACATAACACCTTGCCTCCCATCTACAACATTATTTCCTATTTCTATGAAATGATAAGTTACCTCTTGAATGTAGACTTCATTTATTATTATTTGTGGAAATGTTCAATAAATGGTTTATTTTATTTACTGATGAATATATATTTCTCAGGTAAGGGTGTCAACTATAGCTTTTATGAATTACATTAATAGATAGATGTAAGAAACCAAGAAGAGGATGGTGAATGGGTAAGCCCGTATCCACTTTGTTGAGGACATTATCCAAGTTGTTACTGGTTCAATCCCATGTAGTATCACATTTCCTCTTTCCCTTGCTTCAGTTTATTAACCAGTTTATAGGTGTGTTCTCAGAAAAGCATGAAATTGGCCCACTATGACCTGGATTTTTTCACGCTTTATGGAATGTTTCCTCACCATCGAAGGTTGGATTTTTTGACTTATTTCATTTAATTTTATAAAATACAATTGCCTATGTTGTAACTCTTACATTTTCTTAAATTAATCTATCCCCCATCTCTTCATTGAATTTTTATACATCCAGTAATACGTGGAATCATTGTTCCCTAAAAAATGGAGTTCTTTGGTTCAGGTACATACAAGGTGAATCCCCTGATACCATTGTTAGTGTCTTAGGAATTTTCATTTTAATGAGAAATATGTTTCCAATTGGGTTATTTCCTTACGTATTTTCTTTTATGTGACTATAGATTAACACCTGTAATGGATTGTACTGTGATAAAGTTTACTCAATAAATTGTTACTACTCTATGTTTTTTATCCAAATAAGGAAAATGACATGAATTATGTAGCTTGAATTGATCATTCATTCTTATTCTGTTTTTCTAACCATCTAATTCTAGAAAAATGTCGACTTCATGACTATCGTGTGGTGTAATGGAAGTAGAATCCATCTTTGTTTTTTATTTAATATGACTACAGATTAACACCTGTAATGGATTGTACTATGATAAAATTTCCTCAAACAATGGTTACACCCTATGTTTATTATCCAAACAATGAAATTGGAATGAATTATGTAGCTTCAATTGATCTTTCATTATTATTCCATTTTTCTAACCATATTACTATAGATAAATGTAAACACCAAGACTGTCGTGTGGTACAATGGCAGTAGAATCCAATATGGAAGATACCAATTAGATTTTTTTGACATGTAATGTTTCATTTGTATTTTAGTTGGAACAAAGAAAAAAATTAGTTTTTCATCTCAAACTCTCTATAATGATATGTTTTCCCAAAACAAAGGTTACGACCATTTTCTATATACTAAAACCAATAGTGTCGGGTAGATTAATAATATTTTATTTTCAGGAGATGAGAATATTTTCATAAAAGTTTGTTTCATTAGTCTTTTCCATCATACGTCACCATATTATCCCATCCATCATCATTATTTTTTAACGTATACAAATTTTGGAGGGGTTATGCATTGTAGTCCCATTGAATGATTGGAATCCCATAATAGATCATATGAGAATAATAGAGACCTGAGATAGAATCTGATGCGAACTCAAGAACAGACTCGTGGGATACATAAAGAAGCTACAAAGGTGCATCAATATCTGACTTCTTGATTTCTAATGATGCGAAATCCTCAGGTTATGTGTTTCTATTGTTTTAATCTATTTTCCAACAATGTGAATTTCTTTATTTTTCGATTCATTTTTTTAATAAGAAATAACAATGATTTTGGGTTATACATAGAAACAAAAATTTGAGTATACCCATATTTTATTCCAACTTTTTTTTAAATATTTTTTTTGTTTGGTATATGTATTTCATATCCAACTTTTTTAAGGTTTACTATAAAAAAATTCATTGTCTGCATATTTGGAGTACACTTTTAGAGTTATTTTTTACAAGAATTTTATTACTTAATTATATTCAATGTAATAAATATTAATTAAATGTTTCATTATGTAAAGTGCTTAGTGATGTTGATCGTTTCCCAGTATTCTCAGAGTCAGATTCGTTCACAAATTCCTTTTCAGCATCACTTACAGTGCCAACATCATGGCTGAAAGGATCTGTATATGAGGTCTTTTTGTAGTTCCCTTAATCCTATAAAAAATCCACATAGAGAGAATGATTATTTTCTGAGTTACGATTCTCACTATATATCATAGAGAGTGAATGAGAAGTCTGTCCCTGGTCAAAACCACCCACCACCTAACCCTTCATAGGATTTTCCCTATCAGCCTATAATTTCCAAGGAGGCAGATCCAATCTAGACATATTAAGGATTTGTACACCCATGAATTCCGAGTAAGGTTTCTTCGAGTTCAATCCCACCATGTGCAGGAGCTACATATACATTGGTACTAACTAGAGAAGTATCTGCCTCACCATGTTTGATAAGGCTTCCCCCCTCAAACCTATTCCTGGTCTTCTCTATCTGAATAATATACTTCTTAGATGCCCCCTTCTTTCCATCTTATGGACATGATTTCGGGGTTGGACCATCTGTATCATCCACTGAGAGTTTGAAATAGGCCTAGGAGACCCCAATGTTTACATCATCCATCCCATTGTATCCATCTAGTTACCCCTTTGGTTCTAGCTTATACTCAAATGGTGATTCTTTAGAAGTATTCCTTTGAATTCAAACATTATGTTTGGTGAATGCACTTTTGTAAGCCATGAGATTCAGAGAGTCCTCACTCAAAGTGGTAGTTTTCCCTTAGGGATAGACCCCATTTCTTCATAAGTAGGTTCACTGATACACCCTTTAAGGTACCCCCAGAATTCTTTAACATACATTGAATAGGTGAGCAAGCATAAATCAAGGTTGATATTATCTTGCAATTGTTGTTACCAAATTGTATGCATTCTTCCTCATGAAGATCTGCATAGTCCTGACCCCCCTGATGCCTTAGAATCAATTCTCCCATTCCCTTATAGCCCCTTTGATGTTCAATCTAAAGGGGAATTTAAAAGTTCATTCACAGCATCAATTGCATTTCTCTCCATATGAACACCTGGAATATCCACAGAGGAAACATTAGTATGTTCTACCCCTAAAATAGGTTCTCCAAATGTTGACATAGGAGGTGTTCCTTCATCCCTACCCTTTAAAGCATCTAGATTTAGTGCCCTGTCAGGGACAACCATACAAACAAGTGGCCCCATTTTATAACTAATGCTGAGTACTAATTAACTGCCAATTTTAATAGCAATAGTATGATCGAGACAAATCTATTTTGAAAATATTCTGTATATATATTATCTAAGCATGGTTTAAATCCTCCATATATGGTTATGTAGATAACTAGAAGGAGAATTTGGAGAAACACACTATCCTCTAAGACATTTCCAATACTGAAATTTCATGCAGTGGGTAAAAATATTTTGTTTCACTACATACTAACTCTTAATTTTATTTAATGAAAGTTGTCATTAAAATTTTTAGGATTGCTTTTATGGAATCCTAATTCCCCTTATGGGCTTTTTATTCAGGTTGTAGTACCATACTAGGATCGGGTCTGCAACAAGAAGGGAATAGAAAAAAGCATTCTTCTCTACAAGGATCCAAACATTGGGAATAAGAAAGATTCCAGAATTGATAGTTATGATGCTAAAAAATTTGATGGAGCTACATATTTAGCACCAATGTACACATACGCTGAAACCAATACCCATTTTTAATGTTGTTAGATATATTATTTTAAAGAAATAATTATTTATAGGGAAGTTCTTATTTTTCATTGCTTTCAAAACAAATTTGTAATATGCTTCCATCAAAATTTCATTTTTAGTTATTCAATGTTCATTTTCACTATTTATTATTTCAAATTTCTTATACATCATGTTTTCTAATTTTTCAATGGTGAAAATAATGTCTCATTCCCTTGGATATATATTAAATGATACATCATGTTTCTCTGTATCTTTTTACATCATGTTATTTCCTTTTCATTCCTTTTCATATAAATTTTTTGATACATGTTCTTATTTTTCATTTCTTTTCATCATTATATATCAATAAAGCTATAATTTTAACATATTTTAACTAATTTTAATTATTAACTACACAAACTATTAATAAACTTTTGAAAAATATATTTTAATTACAGCACCTTGCATATGCATGGGTGAAGTACTAGTATATATATATTGCTAGATATTTTTTTGATAATAACTTTGAAAATTAAGGATAATTTTATTAATCATAAAACAATCAATGTGTAATTGCATGAACTATTTGAGGATGATTTCAAACATATGAGTTGTTTTCTTAATGATTATATGAATTTATCTAATTGATATAAACTATCATCACATTTGATAATGTAAATAATCATATTATAATTACCCAAGAGAGATAAATTATCATCTCAAGTTGTAATATAAATGATAATTTGAAAATTATCCAGGTGAGTGAAAGTATCATCGCATATGATATTTTACTTTTTTTTGAAAAATAAATTGGTTTTTTAGTTCTAGGAAACTAAGAAGAACCTCTAGTGTCATGGTTTTTATAATAAGGAAGAGAATATGTGTTCGCAATCAGTTTATCCCCACCATTTTACATTGAAAACATTTGAGGTAGTAAGTTCTTTTCCTTCTTAGGCTAATGTTTACACTTGTTTACTTGATGACTATATTTTTTGGAATTTTGAATGATTGTTCTTGATTATGAACACATGTGAGTGAGTGTATCCCATAAAACTCAATATTATTCTGTTAGTGATATTAGTGTAATTTTTAACAATGTTTTAGTTTGATCACATGTTATTGTGTATGCCTATATATATCCATGTTGATATACTATGCCTACATGCATGTTCACCTTGTATATGTGTTACCATGCCTTGTTGGTTGTTAGGTGCATTTGAGATGGGTGGACCTTTATAAAATATTCATACACTATTGGTGGAGAAATCTTGATTTCAATGATAGTGATGAGGGACATGAGCATAGGGTGGACGTATGAGGTATCCATGAAGTCTTGTAAAGGGTCTTCCCAAGGTAGCCTTTATTTTCCAACATCAATTAACCATGTAATATCTTGGTCATTGTGAGTACTACTTATTATTTTCTAAAGGATCTGTAAGAAATATTAAACTTTAGGGATATATGAAACTTGGTATCATCTCTATGACACCATGAGGAAACCATACAAGGGATGGGTTGATTCTTTTGACTCATTCAGTTATCTTCCAGTAGGGAGAAAAATAAGGTTCGATTGAGGATTGTGGTTGATTGGTTAATGAACTACCTCTCAATTTTAGATTGTATGTTTATATGTTTTTTAAATTTATTATTATTATGGAACAAACATGTAAAATAGATCAAATCAATCTTGGACACATTGGAGGTGTCCTATTGATTCTTGTACACACACACTACTCATGAATTTCGATGCCTTTATAGATTTCATGGGAGACTCGGTGGAGGAAAAAGGACATGTGGTGGATAGATGAGAAGGTGGATCCTAGAGTAGGGGTGGACTATGTTAGGGATTGGAGGAACATAAAATTCTATTATTTATCATCTATTTTATACATTCTGGGCAGGCTTGCAACATTGGGGGCTACGTTTATATTACATGAAATATATGTAATTTACCTTCCACATGATTTCTATGATTATTTTTTTATCATGTGACCTAATACTGAGGGTATTTTCTTCCCAGTGATGAACATAGAACCTCACAACTTGTTAGAAGCCTCTTGGATATGGGGAGGCCTGTATGAGGTTATTTATAATTCCAACTCAGACATGGTGGTTCAGATTCGAATGATACAAAATTGTATGAGGGCATCATGATTCTCTAACTTGATTCTAATCTTTGTCTTGGTCTGGGACATGTTAGACATGATATAGGACTTTGGGACTTAGGCATGGTAAATATTTAAGGGTCTAGACAACACTAAATAGTGGACCTCTGTGTTTCTATATGGGGGAATTCTTGTTTTGTTGTTACTATAAATTAAATTCACATTTTATGATAGAGATGACATTATATGTAATTTAAAAAATTTCACATATTTTCATGAAACATGAAAATTCATGTGGGTTCACATTACATATATATAAATATTATTTTGTTGCATAGTAATTCATTAATTAAATGCGCTAATTTTTGATGTTTATCCAGGATAGTATGTTCAGTGTGATATACCTCTATTGAAATGTTGTGTGATATATATTTATGAGATTTAATTAGTTAATCTAATAATGTTTATGTGTTAGTATATATATGATGACTATGACTAAAATGTAGGTATAGAAAAAAGGTTTAGTACTAGGAGGGGTATACATTGTGTTAAGGGTAGACTCTTAGATAAACCTTGTCTGATCCCATATAAAATTTAGGAATTGATGTGTTCTAAATAATCCATTTTTTACAAATGATTCCACCATATAGATGTTTGGTGGCACCATCGACTAATAATGATACTCATGAGCACTTCCCCACACCAACTCTAGTGATTAATGTAGTGGTTCTTTATCATCCACCGTCAAGATCCATGGTCGACTACCCAAATGATTTCTATCTCCAACGTCCTCTATCCATCCCGAGCACAATTATACAACATGATGCTAATGATTAGGTGGATATCATAGGAGGTATGTACGAACTCATTGATATTCCATAAGATAATAAGGTAATGCCAGAATCCTTCATGATATAAGGACCCCAAGGTGTTGGTTTGATGATATAGGATAGACCGGATGACGTGAGGGTCTCACGTGATTTTCCTTCAAGTCCCTATTTTTCATAGATTTTTTTTTCAGACACATTGAAGATAATAATATCATAAGAGTTCATGGAGATCCAGCAGGGATACATGACTGTATCATCATACTCTGCATGATTTATCGAGACCCTCTATTTTTCACAGCTTCTAGATGGTAATGATTCCCAGAAAGAAAGGAAGTTTGGAATCAGTCATTGAACCAACCATATATAGTAGGTCCAGATATTCAACATATATTTATAACCAAAAGTTCTGAGGAAGGTCCTAACCGTTGAGAGGATTCAAGTGGATGGATGAATAACTGCAGTTTTCCTAACATTCAATACTCTGACGGGTGGACCTCCCACTTCTCTTATGAATACCTCTTATGATGGTAAGAAGAGGAATACCATGAACATGAAACAGAGTAGCGGCATGCAAGTGTAGTAGTTCTTAGTCTCTTCAGTCCCTTATAGAGGTGACCCACAATGATTTAGCCATCGGATATTTAGACACTACAGTCAGCTGTGCATAGTGCCTAAGAGCTTGTACTAATAGTGAACCAGGGCATGACACCTCCAGCAGTTTTGTGGCAAAGCATCATCTAGGTGAGGGAGGATATCACGACCAAGGGAAAAAGGTCTTGTAAGGGACCTCAATAGAGGATTAATATTTCTTATATGATAGTATCAAAGTACAAGGTCTAAGAGTCGACAAAAGATGAGTTTATGTGGTGGATCAGATTCCAACAGATGGTCAGGATGGACCATCCACCATTTGTGGTACAAATTTTATCACTAACACTATATCTAATGAATTATTAGATACTAGTTCCTACAATTATTTTATATCTACACATGTAGTTACTAGACATGACTTGAAATTCAATTTATTCTCTGAGTTAGCTTTCGTTGATATACCATTGGGAACTAGAGTGGACTATCTTAATTGATTCCCAGAGTGTCCACTAGTTTTTACTGACATTGGATATCTATGGGAATTAATGATATTGGAGTAGAAAACATTCTACATGATTCTTGGCATGTAATGAATGACTAGTTTCTGAGCTCACATTGATTTCTATCATACATGGGTAACTTTTACCTCAATAGGGGAGGATAATTTCATGATAAATTGAGAGTGGGAACTATGAGTAGGCATAGTTGGACCAAACCTGAGTTAGTTCATAATGATAATTGTTTATATGGAATGGTTCTCTCTTTTAGTAGCACTAGTGGAAACCACTAATTTTTCCACAAGACAAGGATATTTATCATGATTTTTTTTCTAGATGAATTCATAATAATCCCTCATGATAGAGGAGTTGAATTTTAGTTTGATCTCTTACTAAGTGAAGAAAAACTTTTGATACCTATGAATCGTATGGAACAAACTGAGATGAAGGATCTCCAGATAAAACTATATTACCTAGATAAGAAGGGTTTTGTCATACCTTATTATTTACAATGGGGTGCACACATTATATTATCCATGTTGGTGGATGATAGTCATCCAAATTGTTTTTATTATATAAAGTTGAACCATGTGAGAGTAATTAATTAATATCCATTTCCCAAGATCATTGATATTTCTTATCATATATGAGAATATTATTGGTAATCCAATACTGAATTTCTATCAGGATATCACCAGTTATGATTTTGATAAGATTACATCCCATAGATGGATCTTTTCAAGAAGATATAGACTCTACAAGTACTTAGTGATGCTGTTTGGGATAAAGAGTGCACCGAAATTGTTCATGGATCTCATAACGAAGATTTTTCTTCCATACATGGAATCATTGATAAAATTTTTCATCAATAATATCCTTATATAATCTCCAAAAATAGATAAACATGATAGGCACCTGGAGATTGACCAAACTACACTATGAGAACATAGGATTTATACCAATATATCGAACTGTGACTTCTCAATTCAAGAGGTAAAATTTATAGGACTTGTTGTGTATGAGTCTGGTATATCTATTGAACCCGATAATGATAAAGAAGTTATTTCTTAGACAAGTTCATGGAACTTGTTTAAGATTAGGATCATTCTGTATTTAACTGGATTTTACTAAAGATTTATCCCAGACTTCTCCTGACTATCATCACCCATGACAACACAAAACAATAAAGGAGTGATGTTACAGTGGTTATAGGAGTGTGAAGAGTCTTTCTGTGAGCTAAAGATATGGTTGATGATTTCTCCAGTATGAGAACTACCTAATCTTGGGATTGGATATGAAGTGTATTGTAATGCATCAAGCATTGTTCTAGGGGTGGTGTCGATTCAAAGAGAGAAGGTATAATCTTATGGGAATTATTATCTATGAACTCATAAGACAAACTAACCTAACCATTACATTGTTCTATAAAATGTGGTCCGTGATATGAGCTTTTGGAGCCACTATATATTTGGTCAAATACTTGTTTACAATATCCCCAAAATACATCACTATATCTTCACACAGAGGGACCGAAAACTGAGAAAAAGGATTTTGGTTAAGTATCTATTGGAATTTGACTTTTAAATGGAGTACAAAAATGCGAACTGTAATTTAATTATGGATGATCTTATCTATAAGACACATTATATATAGAAGATTTGTGATAGGACTTCACAAGAGCATTGGTGGCTGATGTGATTATTAGATGACTAGAGGATCAATGCTTCGGAAGATCAAGAATCTATGACTTTCCCCTTTTATTATTATTTCATCCCTTGTGTAATAGGTGAATAATAGTTAGTATTCAGACCCAAATTGTGTTTTCATGGGGGATCACCTAGATGGGGGTGACTCGATACCCATATTGAGTTTGTGTGACAATGATGTGATTATGGTACATGAGAGATTAGTAGTCATCGATTATATTAGAGAGAAGATATAGAGGGATTCCCAAACTCTTGATGGGAAGTACATATTATCATGACTAAGACATATCATGAATTTAGGAGACCATTCTGGTGATTAGTGATTAAGGGAGAAATTGAAAGTTTCATCTCTAGATTCCTTACCTATCAGTGGGCAAAGGGTGAGAACCGACATCATGGTGGGCTATTAAAATCCCTTATCAAACCAATGTGAAAGTGGGAGGTCATCCAGATAGAATTTCTGATGGGGTTACCTATGACCTTGAGGATTCATATTCAGTCTAGGTGATTAGTGAAAGGAAAATGAGGGCATCTCACTTCATACTGGTCAGAGAGACTCACTCAGTAATGGAATTTGGAAAGCTTTATAACTAAGATACTATACTCCTACATAGAGTTTAATTGAGAATTTATTTATATATAGATGCACATTTTACATCAAAATTTGGTAGGTATTGTAAAAATCTATAGGGAATCAATAGATATTTGGAATAACATACCATCCCAGACCGATAGATAATCAGAGTGGACAATATACATTTTAGTGAATATGCATCGAGCTTACATTGTTGATTTTGGCGGAGAATGGTATGACAGACTAGACTTTCCCAAGATCTTATAAAATAGTAGTTATTAGGATTTGATTCATATGGAATGATATTTGGATCTTTATGGGAGGTCGTGCCAGTCATCGCTCTGTTGGAGTGAGGTGGGTGAGGTAGTGGTTGTTGTCTCCAATATGGTTTAGGAGACGTCTGAGAGAGGGGAGATTATACGGAAGATATTGATCATTGATCAAAGTATAAAGAGATCATATGAAGATTATAAGAGGTTACCCTTGGATTTTTCTAGTTTATATTAGGTTTTATTATGAGTGAAGCCTTGATTAGGGCATAAATGTATGGAAATACATGGAATGTTAGCACCACATTTTTTTGGGCCATTTGAGGTCATTGAGTGGATAGGGACAATGGTGTACCATTTGGACCTCCCTTCTAACTATCGAGGTATGAACGATGTGTTTCATGTTTCATAGATTTAGAGGTACATAAAAAACCTATGAATTTTGTTTATTATGAGTATATTGAGCTGGAAATTGACACATCTTATGAGGAGCATCAAGTGTGGATCATAGAACGAAGTGAGAAAGTGTTTCCAGGTAAGAAAATACCACTAATCAAAATTCAATGGCAGCATGATTGATCTCAGACGAGGTGTGTGAAATTAAGTTTGATTTTATTGTTTTATGGCCTAAGTTGTTCAAGAAAAACCACTTGAGATAATTCTTTAAGATAAGAAGTTAATTGAGGGGAGTAATTGTATTATCATAAATTTTTCAAAGATAATATAAACCCTCTTGCTGATAAATTATGTGCATATTATGTGAAAAACTGATTTATTAGTGAAAATAACTTAATAAATGTATTAAAAAAAATTTATAAGGGAAAAACCCAATTAGCACTTCAGAATATTCTTTCAAATGTTTTTGGATTCAGACACCATGTTGTTGTGAGATTTTGAGGCCCATAAAGCCTCAGGGAAGAAGGAATAAAACGATTACATATATTATATTATTTGTGCATGAATTATTCAAAATAATTGAACAAATCCAAAATTGTGTATTGTATAATAAACATGAAACCACCATTAGGTCCAAGATGTAGAGTTTAATCGAATCCAGATATAACATTTGTATGTGTCAGGCATTTGGATGCCTCACTCATGAGAAAAATGTTTTTGAATATTGTTTATCAAATTATTTTTGTTGAAAATAATTTCATATATTCCAAATGGTGTTTGAGATAAAAACCCTTAGTCCATGATTGTGTTTGGAAAGTACAGTTTTCCCATGGTAGGGAATGATTTCTTTATGCAATGAGCATTTGTTCAGAACACCTTTTATGTTAATTTATTTGAAAAGTATATTAAATAATTTATTTAATTAATTAATTAAATTTATAAAACACTGTTCACCATCATCATTTCTCACACCAAATCCTATACTAATGCATATGAAGTATTTTCAATGCTTCAAAAGAGGGATTTTTTGAATGATTAAAAACTACAAAATCCTTAAATTAGATAAATAAACAACTATGATTTCAATTTTAAGTTGAATATTAGATTTAAATTTGATATTTATTTTTCAATTTAGGAAAACCCTATATGAATTTATATTCCTATAAATAGATGGGTTCTTTTCCTTGGAATCACTCCATGAGTTTGGGAGACCTCTTTTAGATGATTCGTGAAGAAATCAGTTTCTCTGTTTTTATTTTCTCAAAAGAGCAGCGTGAGGCCATAAGATTTCATTCCCTAGGTTAGGAGAATCAAGGAACCATGTTTTGTTATTTCTATTTAATTATTTTCCTTTTAATCTTCCATAATCCAAATTCCAGAAAAAAATAAAGAATAAATTATGAAATGATATATGAATATATATACATATACATTTATAGATACATATATATAGATATTGATAAATAAAATGGGGATAATTTATTAAATTTATCAAATGTTAATTTTTTGGATTATGAAATGATATATATATATATATACATAGTTGGATATTTTTTTTATAATCACTTTTGATGTTAAGTATAATTTTATTAAAAATAAAATTATAAATGTTTAATTGTATGAACTATGGAATGATAATTTCAAACACATGAGTTGTTTTTTAAATGATAATTGAAAATTATCCAGGAGAGATAAGTTATCATCACATGTGATAATGTAAATTATGATTTCAGAGTTACCCCAGAGAGATAAATTATCATAGAATATGATAATATAAATGATAATTTGAAAATTATCATGGATAGATAATGTATCATCACATAAGACATTTTATTTATTTTTAAAATAAAATACATTTTTTGGTGCTAGGAAACCATGATGAACTTGGTGGGACAATGTCTCTATAAGAAAGGCATGAATAGATATTTGTGAATAGATTCTTCTTGAATTTTTACATCGATGACTTTTGTGGCAGGAAGTTCCCACCCTTCTTTGGATAATGTTTACTTTTTTTTTCCTTGATGATTATATTTGTTGTCAGTTTGACTGATCTTCCGTGATTGTGGTCTCATGTGAGTGTGTATATCCAATAAAACTCATTATGATTCCATGAGGGATATAAGTATATATTTTATCCATGTTTTATGATGATCACATATTGTTGTGTATAAAGGTATATACTCATGTCGATATACTATTCCTACTTGTCTTCTTTCCCTATATATGTGTTAACATGACTTGTTTGTTACTAATGGTATTTAAGATAGGTGGACCATCATGAAATATTAATCCCCTAGTGGGGGATAATGCTTGATTGTGATGATAATGAAGAGGGTCCTGAGCACTGGGTGGAGGCATGAGGTATCCATGTCATCATGTCAAGGGTGTATTTAAGGTAGGCTTCATATCCATGTTCCATTCACGACATGATAGCCTAGTCAACATGAGTAATATTTATTCTATTCTAGAGTATCCAGGAAACATGGACCTCTTGAGGGATAGTTAATGGTGTGTATCATCTATAAGACACTATGAAGATGTTGTATAAGGGTTGGTTATCTTCTTCTGAAAGATTCAGTTACCTTCTGGCGTAGAGTCTGAGCATGTATGACTGGGGTTGTGGAAGCATGGTTAGTTAACTACCACTTTGTTTTGTATTGTATGTTTAAGGGTTTTATACATTTCTTATTATTATGTTATAAACATGTATACCTGAGAAGATCGAGTTAAGGACACATTGGTGGTGTACTACATAGTCTTTTAATCACACCCTATTCAAATTTTTTGAAATAGTTGTAGATTTTATGAGAGACCCGAGGAAGGGAAAGGTCCCTATAGTAGATAGAAGAGCACATTGATCAAGGGGATGGGGAGGAATAGTAACTACACTAGAGGACCCTATAATTATTTTATTTATAAGAGGTTTTATTCATTCTGGATAGGCTTTCCACATTGGGAGATGCTTTTATATTTCATGAAAAGTATATCCTTTACTTTCTGCATGATTAAACTGATTATTTATTATATTTTAATTATTTATTATTGATCTTATGAAAAGCTAATTTGGGTATAGTCTCCCCAATTATGGAATTGGACCCTCTTTCTAAGTTGATATCCTCTTACTTATTGGGAGTATTGCTTGAGTTTATGTGGAATACTAGCTCATGCTCGGTGGTTCGGGTCAAGATATTGCAATTATAAAAATAATGAAATATTAATCGATCAATTTAGATTTATAGATGTTTTAATGTATTTTGATTCATTTATACATTGTGAATCATAGAATTTTTTAAGAACATTAAATCACCTCCATGAGTATTTTATAATTGTGGAAAAATTTTAGTTGTATGATTTTTTTACTTAGTGAATGTTCATGGAAATATAATTCAATTAAATTTTATTATTTTTTATTTTATTAAATTTGACATGAATTGATAAATAAATTGTTTAACTTCACATATACTTTTTGTTAGTTACCTAAATTGGGAAATCACATTTCATATCTCAAAGGAACTTGTGGTCATATGTCACTATAAGACTGAATATAAGCTATTAGGGAAAATTAATTCTTCTAAATAAATCATAATACCCAATCATGATAGGTATTTAGATGAAATGATTGGGATGAAAATAAATATTAAGGTATTCTTTGGCATGTCACATGCCCATTATAAACTGTTACGAGGGATATGAATATAATAAGGTTAAATAATCTAATAAGAAAATGAAAACTGAAAAAACATGGTTAAATTGGAGTTATATATTAATATGAATATATCATATTTGATCCAAAAGTTTCATAGGTTCATATAAATGTGTCATGGGAGAATACATCTTAGATATGTGCCTTATAATTAATTAATTTTGGATATTATCTTAATTATTTGTGTTATAGTATATTTTTGGAATGAATAACATGAAAATGATGTTGTCAAGAAAGGTATATAGAAACTCATAAGACATATAGTCCTATAAAGAGGAATACATTCCAACGATGGGTGAGAATAACAATATATACCTATTATAAAATAAAATACGAGTTTTACAGTCTTATACATGATAGTGAGTTAAAAACAATATATTGAGTAATACCCTTTACTATTATTCATTAGTGAATAATAATTAAAATGATGAGGAGAAAATTTTATTGAGGGGTGTATGTAATAACTTTTTACTTTGGTATTAATTTACCTTTAAACAAATACAATTTTGAATTACTTTTTTCAAATGAAACACTAAACTAAAACAATACAAGATATTTTTTATTAATATAAATTTACAAGTATACAATATTATAGGGATAATATAGAAATCATGTTGGTGGGCATAAATAGAGGTAATCTCATTATGAAATGTGTAAAGAAAATTATTAATTCTAATTAATTAAAAAAATTCCACTAGTGTAACTAAATAATTAATAAAATCATTTTATACGCAAAAATACATTTTAATAAAAATGTTCTTTTTTTGTGTTAAGAATTATATTATATTATGGTAATGTAATAGTTTTAGTTAAAAATAAAGAAAAAATATGTAATAAAATAACATAAAATCTATCTAATGGTTATTTATAGGAAGATAGTTAATTCATTTTTTAAGATACATTTTCCATGAAACTATTTTTATGTGTAGTGCATGCTTATAATATTTTTCTTATTTGAGTAAAATAAATTGATCTAATTAAAAAAATGGTTGTTATGTGTGGTTCAAACATATAAATATTACATATAAACACTCATATAGTTATTAATTCATAGTAAATAAGAACAAAAAAATTATGTAATTTTAAAAATCGATTTTATGATAAAAAATTGTATTTTTTATATATTTTGTTACCATTCTTAATTTTAATTAAAAAAATTATAATTTTGAATTTGAAAAAAATTATTATTTTTGGTTTCATCACAAATATAAAATAATATTTTGATTTTTCATATTGTTTAATAAATTTTTTAGGTGAATAATAGAAAATTAGTTTTTACTGATGTTGTAGATATTATAACATTATCATTAGTTAGGTACGATTTGAAAACATAAAAACAAAATTATTACAGGACAAAAAAATGTTTAATGAGTAAAACCGTTATATTAAAATTACTATTTTGATTCTAAAAAGTCATGATTTATATTTGTAAAACCTAAAGAATCACTAAAAATAATAAAAATAGTTTTAGAAACTTCTCTTTTAATTATTTCTTATTAAAGTAGAATTTGGTTTTGGATTTCATTGAAATCCATGTAACTATTATTTTCTTTTAATTAACCCCATTTATTTCATGAATTTTTTTTAATATCTTTAACCCAAATATTTTTTTATTAAAAATATTTTTCTTTATAAAGATGTGTTTTTACTTGTAATGTATACTAATATTAAAATAAATTTTGTCTCAATCATCAAAATTTTATTTGATATTTTTTTTTCTATATTTGAGTTCAAAATACCCCAATAAGGTTATAAGGGCCTTATAATTTTTATCCAGACAAATTAGTTATCGAGATGAAGAATATTGTTACCATGACATAGGTAAATTGTGCTAAAAAGACTTTAATAAAATGTAAAAGAGATGAAAAATATTAAAATTTTAACTAAAAATAATTTTTTGAGTTTTTTATTAGCCTAAAATTATCTTTTATCTATTATTTTCCACTTTCTAATTAACCTTCCATGTGAAACCCAAGTTCCTTTTTTATTTTGAGGTAGTATTGATGAAAATTTCAGTTATTTACATTTAAAAGTGGTCTACCACCACACCATCTAGTCAACTTTAAAAGTTGTAATTACTCATAAACACCATCCCATTTTACATCCCCTATAATGATATTCTACTTCAATAAGCCTCTAGTCACAAGATGTTTCCCTAAGTCTTCTATTTTAAATAAGTACCTCAAGGGAAAGTTCCAATTTACATTAATAGCACTAATCACTCTCTAATATTATTAATAATCTAAATTTATCCTTTAAACCTAAAATACCCATATAAAAAGATGAAATAATTATTATTTAAATATAGATATTTTTTATTAATGTAGTAAGCACTACACAGATTTCACCATTTTTCCATAGAGAAAATTAAAATGTCGTCATTCATATGTGAAGATTATCACCTCATTGAATGAAATATTTTATTTCACATAACCACATTATATGGTTAATTAAAAATTATTATTTAATGAACTACTATTTAATTTATAAGATGATAAATATTTTTAATTGATAAACGATTACCTACCATCCAATCATTCTATAAAAAAATAAATAGGTCACTCATCTGTATGTGTAGAATTCCAGCTCGACATAGAGACATATTTTGTTTTTCATCATCCCTAAAATTGGATGATTATATGAATTTTTAATGAGTAATAATGATATTTATAAGATTATTAATTGTATGGAAATATAATATTAATATTTTATATGTTATGATTTTAATATCCTTCGATCATTATGAATTATCAAAATAAGTCCATGACGAATTCTATATTCAGGAATCATATATAAAAAATTAATGTGATAAAAGTATAAAAGTATAAATAGTTATATAAAATATACTAAAAGTAAAATTAATGAATATGGAATGATGAACATGCATTTAATATAATAAGGATTAACATCATCATTTAAGAACCCATTCAAAGAAAAAAAATAATTTTAAAAATCGATGATGAAAACAACCATTTTCAAGACAATGAATGAATAATAAATGACTATAGTATTAGACTTCAATATTATTTTGGATTAGGTTATTAATATAGTTATTTTTATGATACATAAGGTTCAATAATATTTTTGGAAGTTAAGGGGAATAATTAAGGGATCCTCATCTAAATTTCTCTACTTTGAGACGTATACTATATTCAAAATTTATTTGAATTTTTTACAGTGTATATACATCCCATTTTTGTTTTTTATCTTGTTTTTATAAATTTCAAGGAATTTTAAGATCTATTTCATGTTCAATATTTCGTGGGGTTTGATTCAATTGTTACCAATGCTAAAAGGGTCCTATTTCCAATGTCATTATAAATTTTATATTTCTTATGAGTGATAACCAATTTGAGGAACCTATTTCAAATTTATCTCCAGGAACACCAATATATTCTTCTTTATTATTTTTCACGAATTTTATGATTTCATATCATTTTTTATTTCCCATTAATACATTTTTTACCCTAGGCAGTGTGTATGTGAAAAACGGATCCCACATCGTCTACTCTATTAAAAAGTTATTCCTCTAGTTCAATGTTTGTTGGATAGTTTTTCGAATGTATATATATCTATTTCCATAAGTTATTATATTAATATTTAACTACCTTTATGTTCATTAAAATAGTTTAAAAAGAAAACATTTTACTTTTTACACATGAATCATTTTTAAATGTGTAAAAATAATGCATCTTTAAATTTTCCCACATGAACTGACCATTCAACTTTATTTTTCCATTTATAAGAATATTAATCTCCATGGTTTTATGTTTTCTAAAGAAATTATTATTCTCCTTATTTTATAAATAATACCATTTAGGTAAATGTTTTCAGTGATAATTAATATTTTTATTATTTTCAAGAGACTTTCTTAATACTCCATTGAAATGATTTTCAATTTTTTAGTATCTAATGTAATATATCATGATTGATCAATGTTATGAAATAAATTGTTCCATTGAAATTAATTTATTGGATTTATTATGATATTTTTGGTAAATTTTATCTTAAATCATATTTATTTTCCACAAGTTAACCATTTTATGATGGAATAATGAATATATTCATGATCTGGTAGCACACATATATAGATTGGAATTATGTGATTATTGGGGTCCTATATTTCCCCCCAATTCATTGGTAACACTTTTAGATCTCATGTGATAACGATGTTATGTGTGGGACTAATCTATACTATTCTATTTCCACAAGACTATTTGTGGACGTCATTGATGATATTTTATGTCCATAGGAAAATGTGTGTGGATTATTTGGTGATGCTAAGTCCAGATCATTGTGATTTAATTTTCTTAAGTTTGTTCCATAATATGATGTTTGGAAATGTTTTCCTATATCATTTCATAGTCATATCTTCACAAAGAATTTAAGTTACATGTTTATTTTAGAATTAATTCATTTTGATATGCTCAGAGACCTTGATTATGCTCTCATACCAATATGTTTTATGTACTCATTTATGATCTTTGATAAATTTCTATAACCTTTCCCCAGAAAGAGTAGTTAACCTCACAAATTGTTATGTTTACATTCCCTAGGTTAGGGAGATTGATATAAAATATGACATGTATTTAAGGGGTTATAATGTTTTATAAATATGGATGAATGTTTATAAATATTGTACAATAAATTGGGAATATAAATGATCACTTAGGATAGTAAACCATAGGTCTATAAGATTGTGTGATAAATTTTGAAATGGAATATTTATTCATGTAGAATAATGTATTTAGAATTTTTATTTATCTTGGGTCACCTAAAGGTATAGGAAATTTCACATCAAATTATACAAAACAAGAAAAATAAGAAAGTGAAGATGAAGGGGACACCTCTCATTATTATTCAAGGTATAATCCCATAAACATCATAATATGGATGTTGTCATCATGGAATTTAAGAAATAATTATTATTTTACTAAAAAAAGGTTTTATTTACCTATTAAGGATAAAATATAACGAGATGGTAGTGGTATTGGTTGTTCCTCAAGTAATATATATGATATAATATTTTTTTCAATAATGATTTCTAATGAGTCAAGCAATGAAAATATATAATAATTTACACGGTTACAATATATTGAGTTGGAGGTTCTGTGCAAAGAAACATGAAAACATGATATCACTATAATAACAAAACATAAATAAATTAATATAGGTAAATAATATGAAATTAATGGGCACAAATCCTCCTACAAGAGAATATATAACATTATAAAATTATGGATCAATTATAACAGAATTAATAATTTATCCAATATAGTTGATTTTTATATGGATGAATTTAGAAATAAGAAAGATGAGTTTCTGTGATGTTTTTAAAAATTAAGATACTTACTCATCAATGAGGAAAACAAGTTTAAATTTTTAAAGGAGAATAACATTTCATAAAAAAACAAATTTAATCTATTTAAATGATCCAGCTAGAGAATAGAAATTATTTAAAAAACATTAAATATGACATTCTAATATTAAAAATAAAGTGATATATTTTTCAAATGAATATAATAATATTATGGATGATGTGGGTAATTATGATTTTTGTAATAAGAACAAAAATAAACCCATGTTTCATAAATATCATTGAGTAATAGGACTAAATGTTAGATTTTAGTAGAAGTACATTAAAGTGAAAAGAATCACTCAAGGGAAGAATAATGAGAATGTTATTTCTTCTAATAGTTATATAAATGAATGGAAGACTTCTAATATGTGTTAAGAGGAAAAATGATAAATTTATCTACAATGTAGAGAAACATTTGGATATTTTCCTAGTGTTTTAGTTCATAAAATAATTGAAAAAATTCTTTTAGAACGATGAATTTTAAAAATATACTACAACTAGAAAAACATCCATTTTAAGAAGAAAGTTTGGATGTTTTGGACAATATTTTTTTAAAGTGGCTGTATAAATATGAAGAAATTTATTTTTAGTGAAAAAAAAATTTATTTTGTGAATAGTGATTTAAGGTACACATATAAGGGTAAAAAATCCTTGAAAACATACAATGTAAAGAGAAATGTTATTCAGGAAAAAAGTGTGAAGTTGAAAAATAATTTTTAAAACATAAATGAATTTGTTTAGAGATTTGTTGAATAGGTTTATATCACTGATGAGTTTCTAGATATCTTATAGTTTCTATAGTTTCACCAATAAGAGACTATATTATTTCATGTTATAGATAATTGTAATAAAGTGGAAAAAATATGCCTCAAAAGAAGAAATAGGAGGTTGTTAAAAATTATTTAAAAAATATTGACTCCAAAATTAGTGGAGAAAGAACTATACTCAATAAGGAGACTGAATGATCAATCTAAGGAGGAAGAGATAAATGAATAATAAAATAATAATTGTTTTACAATTTTAGGATATCAAGATCAATGTTCAAAAAATTAATTTTAAAGATGAAAAAAAGAGCCATTATAATGTCTTTTTTTATCTAATGGAAATAAGAAAATGAGTTTTACTAATCCAAAATTAGAGATGAAGAAGTGTTTGGATAATCAAATCAATTTTCAGGAAAAGGTAGTTTTGAACACTAAACTAATTTGGTTAAAGAATAAATCTTATCCTTTAAACATCAAAGGATATGGTATAGGGATATTTCCCCTATATTACTTATTCTATATATTAATGTTGTCTAGGGGGGAGAAAGAAAAAAATTAATCCCATTATTTTTATCTCTTAATGTATTTAAAAATGAGGAAAAAAATAACATAGGTGGAGAATTCAAAGAAAGGTATTTAACTAATGGGGGAGATATATATTATTTAGTAAGGGTATTTATTTAGAGGGATTCTTAAAATGTAAATTATATGAATAAAACATGGTCGTGTGATTTTTAATTTGATGTTACATGTTTTTTTGAGAATATATTCTAGACATTATTACAAATTGGTTAAATTAATATTTTTTTGATATAATTAAGTGTTTTAGAAGTAGATATAAGCCACTATTTTAGAAAACGAGATATTATTTGTCCCTTTTTATATTTCCTACATTATTGTTTCTCATAGTGTTGTATAATTAATGAATGATAATTTAATACTATATTTTATGATATTGAAATGAGATTTATCTTCAAGGGTTGGAAAAAAGATCTAAATGGGTAAATTTCAAATACAATGAATAAATAATATATTGAGATTCGATGTGTCTATTACCTTAGCGAGATCACTATGATGTAGTGATAGTTTTATGAAATAATTTTTTTTATAATAATCCCTTTCATGTTTTTTTATATAAGGGAAGAAGAGATGTGAATAGAATGAAGTGGATACGATTATGTACTGTATTGTTTTTTTAATCATGTAAATCATTTTTAAACTATTATAAAATAAGTTTGATTATGTGAGGCGAAAGAGATTTTTATGTTTGGATGTTTTTAAATAAATATTAGAGTTGTTTTAAATAATCATGGAGGTTTTTAGAGATGATCTGATTTGGGTAAGAAATATAAACAAGTCAAAAAATATGTAATGGAAGCATTTCTATTTGAGTAGAAAATTATCTCGATTCATGAATTACAAGAGAATGGGATTTCCACATACCTCATGAATTTTCAAATAGTGAGGGATTGAGATCCATCAATAACGTTTAACAATGTTTTGAAATGTTTGTGAGAACCTACATCTTGTAGTAGGTCATACAATTCACCCATAACTAATGAAAAAGTGTAGAAAATACATAAAACAAATTTTTGAGGCTTTACATGGATGTTTTACCTAGAAAGAACCATTATATTGTTTATAACCCAAATATAAGATTTTATTTAACTTCTAATCCTTATATTTGACTAGTTTTGGATCCCAAATAAACTTATGGATGAGAATTTATGACCATTTGAAGTTTGGAAACATTTTGTAAATGGAGAAATTGGAAAAGGAATATCCACCATAATGAAAATTAAGGTATCCACATAGAAATTAAGGTGATTTATGAAACAATTCAAACATTTTGAGAACCAATATTTTCATGTTTCACCATAATCCCAACCCAATAACCTTGTAATCTATTGATCTAAGGTAGAAATTTTTTGTCTATAGTGTAGAAATTTATTCCATTCAAAAAATATTTGAATCCTTACGTGAACCCATTATCATTTTTATCTCAATGGTAGTAAATTTGTGTCCACTATGTAAAATACTACTCCTTTTATATAACACTTCAATAACGTTATGAACATCAATTTCTTGATGGATGTGGCCTACCCCTACCTATAAATACCAAAACCCACTTCATTAATTGTATAAAATAGTTTGAATAGTCTCATGCTACAATAAACATAATTTTAAATTAAGGAAGTAAAAATTAAGGATAAGTAAAGGCCATCCAAATATAATTTCATAAACTCCCTTCATAGAAACTCAAAACAAGATCCTTGATGATTTAATCTATGAAAAATTCTATGTGGACTCGTATTCACAAAGAAAAATTGTCAGATGGCCTTCATAAAGGACTATATGAACACTTCTATAGAAACACTCTTTTTAAAGTTATACACAACCTACACATTGAGTCCAAAAATACATGGATTCCAATATGTGTCCATCACTATTGGTCCAGAATACATGGGATTTACCCTATCAAACATGGTTATGAACAAATATGGGATATGGTCCTATATTAAAGGTATGATTACAATACTTCCATTACTAGACTCTATAAAAAATCAAGATTCACAAAAAAAAACCAAACAGAGTCATACATTTATTGGGTCACAATTCAAGTGGCTAAATCCATGATCCTATTAAATTTTCATGAGTTGAGATAATACTCATGGATTATAATAATATGTTGAGTGGATATAATCTTCGTGGTTTCATTAACACCTCATGTCAACATTATCCTCTTGGTTATCGTTAGTCACATTGAGTCTATATACTCCTCTTGTTTTTATGGGAATCCTCTAAGGTGTATATCCCAACTTTACATCGAAGGGGATATCTGGTATAATTCACAACTATCCACCTATTATAAAACAATTTATGATATAGGGATCAAATATGTGCCTATATCAAGGTGTAATCCCTAAAATGTATCTTTACCCAACTCATATACTAGGAGAGGAATATTTGGGAAGATAATCTCTAAGCCCCACTATCTATCCTATTATTTTCCCTTTAACAAAATATAAATCCTCTATAGGTCTTTTCTCTTCTGTAATCCCAAACCACACCATCAAATGAGTTACTAACTGAGTTAGGCGCCATAAGGTAGCATACCTGATTAAGACTCATAAAATTACATAGAATTGTTGTAACCCTCCTAGTAACAATGTATTTACCTCCTCTTCAGTGTAAGACCCAGCCCATCATCATAGGGAAACACTAATGTGTAGTACCCACTCAATATCTAGTGTCTGCACCATTCACAACAACATGAATTCCATTTGGACATCCCATGCATAAAACCTATAAAGTTACATGTTGTGAACTCCAATGAAATACGACTGATTTGTTATATTTTATTTCTAAAATAAATCTTGAATCACCTGAGTTTATAGGTTTATTTTATTATTCCATTATCATAATTGAGATTCATCATAAGAATCACCTTGAAGTTTCAACTATATGGATCTATGCTAAATAGGGAACATCATTACTACATTATTCCAAACCATAAGGTCTAATCCTCACATATGACCATAAACTATATCCCTAGAACTGTGTGGTATTTTATTACTATTAATCAGGATAAGTGGAACACCTCTTCTAGGTTCAATCCCAATATTCAAAAAATTTACCCTCTATTATATAGTGGGCATAAGATGACCCATATCACCTCAAGTCGATATACTCATTATAGTTTCCTAATGTACATAGTGATTTGATATTCTCTTATCTATTTCTAAATTTTAATCATGTCGATATACCCCTATTAGTCTCCACATGCATGGGAATCCTATTTAGTATAATCCAAAACCTAATATACCTACCTCTAACGTGAAAAGAATAAGACCTAATTATACTAAGGACTATAATAATAATCATACTTTTCTAGTGAAAAGTATGTGATACCTCTGGTAATGAGCCAAATATTATGCAAAATTCATATCTAGTTACCCATAGACAAGAAAAAACCCACCCTTGCATAAGTACCACATGAGCCATTTCTAGGAACCTTTCGGATTGTATTCCTTAATTACTATTGTTAAACTATATATATAGGTCTTTTTCAGATGACCTTAAAATCTATTATATTCCCTATTATGTGTCATTAAACTACATGGGTTCTGAATGCCATCATAGGGATATATAGGAAGCACTCTCACATGTCCAATCCTAAATCCACAACACCCAATTCCACCTTTATTGATGATAATGTCTAGATATACCATCTAGTTGATTTAACAAAAAATCACCACTAACTAATAATAGAAATGTAGAGAACCTCTAATATTCATGGTAAAATTATGTTTACTAGGATTTGGGAAGTATTTATGAAATATATCATAAATACATAAGAAGGATCTGGATTAGGATGCAATTCCCATAAAAATGGTGCGATTATCTATTCCTCCAATCCTATTGACAAATGTGTATTCCAATGTTTCTATGACATGATGAAACAAAATTTATATATAACCATCATGGATATAGGATACATTTGAGTACCCTTTAGAAAAACAATAGTGAACTCTATATGAATATTTCATTGTTACATGCCTTTCACATATTATATTTGATTAATTAACTATTTAATTTTGGGACATTTTTGTTTTTATTGTTCCATGTAAACAAAAATATTGATCTTAATGTGAATCCTTTAACTATGAAGGTGATTAATATTATATACACTCTTATTTTTTGATGATTCACTAACATCTTTCTTAAGTTTTCCCCATTTTTAGGCCATCTTGACTCCATATAATTGAAAAGATATTATCAAATTACCCAATTAATAACAAGATCAATTTATAATAAGTTAGTACCCAAAGGGCATATACAGATGCTACCCAAAACTAGATGACATGCCGACCATACACATTGACTTCCCTAGAGACCATGGAATCAACACCCTAACATAAATTTTTACTATCCTTGAACCCTAAACACCATTTTCTGAAATTTACTCTATGGGAATATCATATGAACAACTACATACCATTTTTTTATATAGCTCATGAAAGCCACTAGATGATGAAGTGTCATAAGAAATCCTATATAAAATAGGGCATAAAGAACATGTTGTCCCCCACTTCCAAATCAAACCTCCTCCAGATCCTATAAAGTTAGCGTAATAACAAATACATCCATTACCAAATAGAGATGGAGTAGGAAAAACACCATGTCAAGGGATCCACCTAGGAGTTTCCTTGGATGGATCCTATCAACATTTCTCATCTTTACCCTTTTTTATAGAAATTCTGCAAGAAAATAAAGGGGAAGTTGTTCCAATACTAGTAGTCTAATCTAGGTAACCTAGAAGAAGAGGTCTCTACGGGTATCCAACCAGTGAAAATACAGATCTTTTTCATGTCCTATATACTTTTAAAATTTCTAATTCCCATAGGTGTTTCATGATAGTCTCCATAAACCAATTCTAGATCACCCCTAGAAAGAATCTTAAAGCACTATAATAAATATAATTGTGGACTCTAGAATTTTAAGGGGAACCCCAAGCCCATAGGGATGGATTAAATTTTTATAATATTTGTAATGACATATATTATTATAGCTTGATCCTTTGGATATTTCTATATAAATATATAGTTTTTTCAAGGATGTTTGCATCCTGTTTTGGGTGATGAGGATCCTAAAATTGATATAATAAAAATAGTAAATTTATTAAAGAACACATTCACATATTTCTTGAATAAATTGTTTTTCCATTATTTGGGACCTCATATGGAAAATCAGAGATCATATTTATTTCCATAAATGTTTGGTTTACCAAAGGGGAGACATACATTTTGTCGAAGTCAAATATTTTGTTGATGATAGTCAATTGTATATGTTTTTAAAAAATAAATTAAATTACTTAGTTAAGTTACTAATTATGATAACCTATCTCACCATCTCAATAAATATATAACAATGGAAAATCCTCAGGAATTTTGGTATAAACAAAGGATAATCTAGAGTAAGATGAGGATCCTATGTAGGTGTTGGTGAACTTTAGTTCATTGAACAATGGGGAATAGATTGGAGAGATTCATATGATAAATGACAAACACAACGAAATATTCAATGAAATATCTAGTGAATGTATTATTCTCTTTTGATTAATGAATTCTCATTATAGGGCATGCTTTTTCTTTTTATTTATAAACTTTTTTTATTTATTTTTGTGCATGGATTGATTATCTACATAATTAATTATTTCCTATTATTCACATGAACCAATAATTGAATTACTATTGTTAAACCTCATTATCTATTTCTTAATTCTGCACATATTTTAAACTATTTATGGTTTCCAAATTTATGATTGTAGGTTAGGATCACATTAACTGATGATATTATCCACTTGTTATTGTGACTCCCCCATCCTTTCATATTCTTCATCATTGCACATCAGGACAATGATTCAACATTATGGTATTGGTTTGATAATGATTAGACACCTAGAATTATGGTTGATGCATAAAAAATAGGTGATTAATGGTTTGATGATGGATTGAGGTGGATTATCAGATCATGGAGGTCAGTTTCAAGTATCAGAACCATGTTTTGATGATCTAAGGTGTGAAGAAACATGTTTTATTAAACCGAATCATGATTTTTGGCCACCAAATGATAGGAAATACAGATCAAAGGTCCCTTACATTGAATTTGGTAGATTTGGTATAGTCAATAGAAAACTTCTTAGAGGATTTGGTATATCCTAAGAGCATGTAAAGACTTAGAGACTAATATTCACTATCTATGAAAAACCTAAACACACACCTTTTATTCTATAGGAACACACACCATGTTTTTCAGATTCTTGTAGCAGCTAGTGTTTTCAGAATGAGATAAGAATCACATGCCATATTCCAATGTATACACACTATGTGATACTACCTAGGTTTATGAGCCATTTGTTTGGAGAACACATTTGAGTTATAGGGTGAAAAAACGTGCCACATTCCAAAAAGGATAAAATGTGACCTCATAAGGACATTACTATTTTAGGAATTTGGAATGATGATCTATGTATAGTGAAGAATAATACCATTCAATTGGGATGTTTCACACATTTTTTGCTTGTATGTATAAGCTATGCAATTTTGTAGAATTTTCTACCTTATATAGGTCTTATTTGAGACTAAAATTTGGGCCCATTAGTACCCTATCCTGAGAATTTTTCTTTATAATACATTATAAAAGCCTTAATTTTTTTCATCAAAGATAATAAATTTGGTGACATGAGTATTATTATTATTCTAGATATTCTTAGTTGATTAAAGTGATCAAGTTTTATCTCAGAGAGTTACAGGGCCAGTACTCCCTTTACTAAACAACATGTGGGTTCCCCCAAATCCAACATATAGGTTGAGTTAATACATCAACATAAAGTATTTTTTAGGTCCTATATTGAAGGAGTAGTACTCCCCCATATTTGAAATCTATTAAAGAATGATTACTCCACTAGATACATTATCCCTTGGTTGTGGAGTGAAATAGTGGGGATTAGTCCCACTACTCTGATTCTTGAAAGGTTTTATGTAGTCATTGGCATCAAATACATGACCTTTAGAACTTCATACTGACTCATCATTATACTTAGTTAGTTATGTATATTAGTATTCCTTTATATTTTTTTGACTTAGTTTTCAGTATGATCATATATCATGTTTGGTTTCTTATCCCATTTTGACTTATGAGTTGAGATAAATATTTTAATCCACTATTTCTCCCATGGGTTTTAAGGCATCCAATTGAAAACATTTTTACTCATCCATACATGTGATATTCCTTCAAATTTCATGTCTTATGAAGATGATCTATAGATCGGTTTTAACCTTGGTGGACCTAGTATTAGATGGGCATAATAGTATTTTGAGGATTTGACCATGTATTGTTTCCTGTTTAAGAGATTGTGATTTGTGATCTCTTTATTTTCTACTTTCTTGGTCATTGTCTTGTTGAGATGTCATTTTTTGGGTTTGAATTTCCCCCCTTCATACATTTTTATTACCTTAATGGTATTTTATGTTTTTCCAAGTGGTCATCACCTGAATTGATTACTCTCTATGTGTTTTAGTTTTATTTAATATCTAAACCATTGAATGAAGGTTTGTGTATGTGAATGCTTATAGGTAATTTAGGCTAAGGCCTCCCATTTCAATGATATGCATACTCTCCAATTTTCACTATTCCCTGAAATATTAGTGGAGGGATTGGAGTTTCACTCTCCACTTGCTATCCACCGAAGTGGGGCCTCAATGTTCTAGGTCATGAAAGAGTGGCATGAAAAGTTATTTTTATTGGGTTGGTGTTTAGAGTTATAAATGATGTGAATATTGGTTTTTGGAGCATATAACAATAATGTAGATTTATCTCACATTTGCATCTCAGGCCAGGTAACCTAGTGATGGTGTGATGGTTGATGTGTCAAACACTAAGATTCTTACTACCCAGTTTCAACTTTTAATATTGAGGAACTGATTATTTAGAAACCAATCATACATGAATTTTAAAATATTGAATATCATGACTTCCATGTTCTTCTTGAGAATTTCCGTTAATATGATTATCTGACTATTATAGGTCTCACGGTCATTTAGGATACCTTTGTGATGATAACTAGTTCAAATTACAATAGATGGTCACTATAAAACCCAACTGAGAGGTGAGGCTTCTGTATAAGGACTTATCCTCGTGGTTTTCCCTCTAGGAAAGTTTAGATATGTGCTTCAACACAATGGGAAATTAATGGATCTAACTCATGTGGTCCATGAAGAAGATAGATTGTACATTGAAAAGATAATAGATCTTATAGGCTCATATGATAATGAACATTGTCATATCATGTTTTCTGAGTTCCAAAGATAGTGAAATCCCTAGTCACATGCATAGAAAACCCCCAGGTAGGTAAGGATTGACTCGAGTTAGTGGTTTGAGGTTTCTAGCACATATGGACCATGAATGATTAGATTTTTTCACTCACAAATATAATTCTTTATGGAGCTATAAGAAACTGGTAGAGACTAATCACCTAATTCAATGAAGAGGTGATGATCTCATGGATAGAATTTCAGTGATTGTTTTCAAATGATTTCTACCCTTCAAGATTATTTTATGTGTGGATCTAGGGGTTTTGTGAGTTTTTGTGGGGGTATAATTCATTTTATTAGTTTTCCTTGTGGTTTATTGATCACACACATGACTCTCTTGATATGTTTCAAGATGGATACTTTCATGAGTGGAAGTTGGAGTAGTTCCTTAGTATAGATATTCAGGATAGTGTGGTCTATTTATGAAATCCCACATATGTTGACATACAAAATATGGACTTGATGACAGAGATATTACTAAAAGAGGGCCATTGGTATATTGTAGCTGGTGGTGGGAATCATGTATTTGAGTTGTCTAAAGTAAAAATATGTTATCAACAATTAGGGTATCAATGCTAGAGGTACAGTCTTGATGAAACACAAACCTAGGGATATGTAGTGTAAGGATCACACAAAGACCCTAGTCTTCATGGATATCATAGACGGTATTCTTGTGTTGAATGAGATCGCATGGATTGGGAATATTTGACCCAAAATTAAATATATTGTGGGGAGATAGTGGAAATTACTATACTTTAAAAGAAAAATAATGATCATGGATGTTTCATGCATGGCCAGTGAGCCCCCTAGGAGGCTGTGTAACGAACCATCCTCTGGGGCCCGTGCCGTGACACCCCAAAGCCCGCCTCCTGATGGTCAGGGGATGGCGACTAGCACCAAGGGCCTCAACATTTTAATGGGAGGCATTTTCCTGAGTACCTATATGCTCACACACAAAACCACATCCCAAAATCTGGAAAGTTAAAACTTGAAGGCCAATAAACAACCACTGAGTAAAGGTACAATTTGAGGCTCTAACGGGCCAGAATACAAAACCAACAAAAGACAAGCTGGAAAACAGAAAAGTACAAAATATCTCTAAAAATCCATCCTCTAAAACCCCACTTGATGGGTAAGTGTAGAGTAGCTTCCGGAAGTAGTAGAAGAATACCCACATACCTGATCTCACTGGGCACCACTGGGTCCTAGTCCATCAAATCCTCTATCAAGGCAACATTCATCTTCACTAGACACAACAGGTTTGGGTGAAGCTCGTGTAGGGTGAGTGAAAAAATACTCATTAGGGACCCCAAACCTCGAAGGAAAGACCACAAAACAATCCACAAAGCAAACCATGAAGCATGATCTTGAAGTAAGATAGATCACACATGTATAATACAATGTACAGAAGAAAGAAAATAAATAGGGACAATATACACCTTGTACTGTAGAGGTAATCATCCTTAACGAGTACCGTGGGTCATCGAGGTCACACATAGTCACTTCCCACATAGTCTATCATATCTGGTTCACACAGGGAAACTTGGATCTAATCCATACAATGTCACATGGAGCTGATCCGTATAGGGTCACTGGAAGCTGATCCACACATGGTGGTAGGGATCTGATCCACAAAGCATCATTGGTACTTGATCGACACATGGTCGCTTAAAGCTGATCCACACTAGGTCGCTTGTCTTCTAGGCCTATAAGGTCAGTTGGAAGTGCTCATTAGCAATCATCAGGCCTCAACCCGCCAAATGATTCTTGCACATATCACTCTTGATTATAAGAGAATCCAGTCATTAATCCATTTGTATCATTTAAAATTCAACAAAATCCCACCTAAGAGTATTCCAAAATAATTTAATGATCATGAGGGTTCCAACTCCACAAACGGCTTGTCGATCAGACACCCATTCTAATAGATATGACCATTTTTGTTAATAATGGATGGTTCTTCATGGTTCTGGTGGATCAGAAAGCGGTGAAGATGTCTTAGAGGTAGAATCATGGACCTTATAAGTTCATGTAAATCCTGTCATTAATTTCATCAAGATACCATCCCACTTCCTCTAATGTACATCAAGCAGATGTTCCAAGCCTTCTGGAACCTAATGCTCATCCTTCATTTGATGACAAGTGAGGCACCAGGAAATGAACTTGGCCACCACTTTCTTCCTCCTTAGCCACTAGTACTAAATTCTGAGATCATAGTACATCTTATCCACTCCAAGATTTACCTCCCAAGGGGAGGCATGGAACCCCCTCAAAATCTCCTCTTGCAATGCCACTTTTACTACTACGCATCTTATGATACTTGTTATGTACTTCCATCATATAGAAAATCAATCAAGATACTTTCCTAAGGATAAATGAGAAAGTTTGGCCTCACAGTCATCATCAAAAAGTTTTGCCTCCCAAACTCACTGTAAGAGTGGGGGTGTTCTGGTCATCGACAGAAGGTAAGCTACTCCATCATCATCCCTGAAGAATATCTACACTACGAATAGCATCTCTATCACCTCACTTCACAACTACAAACCAGACCTCCTGTTGAGCATGTCTTCGACCAAATTTCCCTTCCCAATAGTATATACTACCTCAAATTCATGATCTTGAAGGAACTCTCGCCATCACCTCTATCTCATGATTAGGTCTTTCTGGGAGAATATTTATTTGAGACTATTGTCGTTAGAGTAGACTATAACATGTTCAAAAATAAAGTAGTTCTACCACATTTTCAAATAAAATACAACTATTACTAACTCTAGGTAACGGGTCAGGTAGTTCTTATCATGATACCTCAACTACTATGAACTGTAGGCGATCAATACTCACTCCGGAATTAGGACACAACCCAGTCTGATCCCTGATGCAATGTAGAAAACTATATACCCAATGTCCTCTTGTAGTAGTCTCAAGATGGGGAAACTCTTCAGGATCCATCTCAACTCCTGGAAACTCTATTGGAACGTCTCTATCCACAAAAAGGGTTTTCCCTTCCATGTCATAGCCGATAAGGGTGCTGCTACTTTGGAAACTTTAATATCAACATACGGTAGTATCCGGCCAACCCCAAGAAACTCCGCACCTCAATCATACTCCTGGGTTTCTACCAAACAAGCAATTTCTATATCATGGTTGGATCCACTACAAATCCAGCCTTTGAGATGATGTGTCCCAAACATTAGACCTCACTAATTTATAACTAGAACTTAGAGATCTTCCCATATATTCAGTGCTCTCAGAGAGTATCCAAGACTATCTATTGGTGTTTAGCATGCTCCTCCTCTAACACCTAGGACACTAAAATTCCATCAATTGAAACCACCAAGAAACAAACAAGCTAAGGCTAGAAGATATTATTCATGGGTCCCATGAACACTACAGAGGAATTTGTCATGTTCAAGGGCATCACCAATGCCTCTTAGTGGCCATACCGGAATCTGAAGGATATATTTGGTATATCCTTATCTTTTACCTGAAGCTGGTGATAGTTTGATATGAGGTATCTCATTGAGAACCACCTCGCTCCCTTCAGCTGATCAAAGAGGTCATCAATCCTTGACAGAGGATACTTGTTCTTCACAGTCACCTACTTCAGGCTCCGAAAGACTATGCATAGCCTCAAGCTTCCATCTACCTTCTTGGAAAACAACACTGGGGTTGCCCATGGTGAAACGCTGGGCCTCACAAATCCATTCTACTACATGTCCTACAGTAGTACCCTCAACTCATGAAGTACCATGAGAGCCATCTGATATTCCAGTGTGTATATTGGTGTTGTCTAGGGGTACATGTCGATGCATAAATATACCTCCATTCAAAGAGGTAGTCCCAAAACATTCTCATGAAAGACGTCTTCACACTCTTCCAGCACTATAAGAATGTTTGGACTCCTCTCATCCACCATAATTAGGAAGAGTCTAGAAAAATATTGAGTGATTAGCTGAACCCTCTTCTGAGAAAGTTTGTATTGTGATGCACGAGTTTCCTTCTCATCAGTGAATGGAAACCCAGTCCCATCCTCGCAGACACACTGCACTCTATGCCTAAGATAGCCAATCTGAGTATGAACCGTGGATAACTAATCATTACCCAAGATGACATCTTAAGGCCTCGACGTGGATACTTGGATATCCTATCCAAATATCTTAACTCCGTGAATATGATCACACTTCTAGAACCAGTGTGTAATCATCACATCCACTCACGTAGGAGTCTCTAATCATAAATATCGAGCAAATGGCTCCACCAGAATTTCTAAGACTCAAATGTGGTCTGTGGAATGGAAAGAGTGACTGAAACCAGTGTCTATTTGCACTACATATAAGGTAGATAAAACACAGATCATACCTCAAATTATCTCTAGAGTGCCACCGTCATAGGCCTCCCCTACCTAATATTGAGATTTCCCCTATCCAATTGCACTGCTAAGGCCGTGGTGGACCTCTTGGGGGGGGGGGGTGGTAGTACCTCGAACTGTCAGCCTCCACCTTCTACTCGACCTGCTCCTCTACCACCTCTGCTGCCCTATGAACCTCCTAATATAAACCTCTACCTCTGCATTGGAAGTCCCTCAACCATCAGTTGATTGTCTATGTGGCTAATCGAGTAGGCACAAACCATGTATCTTAGACCACCGCATGAGAAGCACACCCTACTCATATGTGGACCCCTGCTTCCCCGGTGGCCTCACATCATTGATCCTATGTCTTGGGGTCACTCTCTGGATGGTCTAGCCTACTTGGAACTCTAATTCATCTGTCTTGTACCCACCATGGTTAATTCATCCACCTATCTCCCAGTGGTATCTTCAACAGTCGGTGCCTGCTCTGCGAGGAAGCTTTCTACAAGTAGTGTTTGCACTAGCACTCGAGCCTAAGTGTGGATACTAAGGGAAATCATCAACACCATGATTTCTAACAGATTCCCTTCTCAAAGGTTCAGACCCTAATGAAAGGGTTTCATACTATATCTATAGAGTAATAGGAGAGGTCTGTAAACCTCACAGTGTACTCAGGTACTAACATGTTACCCTTCTGTAGGTTAAGAAACACTTGTATGCGCACTAAGCACAAGGTTACGTGGAAGAACCCATACTTAAAAAGACACTCAATATTCTCCCAAGAGAAGTTCCCCTAATCATGAGTCGGAATGGTCAAACTCCACCGTCTCCCCACCATGCCCTGCAGAACGCTCATGGATATAACTGTCATCTAGTCAAGTGGCATCCTCACTAAGAAGAAGAAACACATCACCACCTCCATCCATTCCATAGACACCTGAGGATCTATGTCTCCCATAAAACTATGAGTTCTCTGTCCCTAGAAATAATTAAATGCACTGAGCCTCTTTTCATCCACTTCTGGTAACATTGACAGTAAATGCTGATAAACAGGTGGTGGTAACGCTGGTGCACCACCCGATGGGACCATCTCCAGAACGAGTCCCTGAACCCACAACTCATCAATAGGTGGGATGTCTTCAAGATAACGCATCAAAATCCTAGATGGCTATCTGTTTGGAGGCATCCTAAAATAGCTCAAGACATACCATGGTCAATAGATTATACTTGGTGAGCTGACTCTAATTCATGATGAACATGAAGAAACACCCAATTCATATATGATGAATGCAACTAGTGTGTTTATGTATTGAGTCGAAAATCAGAATTCAAGATCCTAGTGTTCAGATATGTCGGCTACCTCACCAACACTAGACTTCCTGAATATGAAATTATAACTCAATACAATTAAGACTATTTCCCAAAAACAAAATAACAAACTCACGGTCTTTGAGGTAGAGATGACCACCTCTGATACCACATTGTCATGACCCAACCCATGGGGCTTGTGCTATGACTCCCACAAGACTGCATTCTAAAGAAAATGGGTTGGCGACTAGAGATGAAGGCATAGACTTTCAAATGGGAGGCAATTTATTGAGTACCTGTACGCACACTCACAAAACCACATCCCAAAATATGGAAACCAAAAACATGCATGTCATTAAACAACCACTGAGTGGAGGTGTAAGATATACGTCAAATGACCCAGAATAAAAATCCAACAAAAGAAAAAAGAAAAAAGAAAAAAGTATAGAAGATATCTGAAAGGATATCTACTGAAAACCCCTCCTGATGGGTATGTTTAGAGTAGCTTCCAAAATCCGTAGAAGCATTCCCCTCCTATCTGATCTCACTAACCCCCACTGGGTCTAAGGACACCAATTCCTCCATCAAGGTGGAATTCATTTTCTCTAGACACAACATGTGTAGGAGAAGCTCATGCAGTTTTGAGTAACAAAATAATCTGTAGGGGCCCCAAACCACAAAGGAAATACATTAATGCAATCCACAAAGCAAACTACGAAGCATGATCACAATGGAAGATTGGTCACATAGGTATAATCTAATGTATGGAAGAAAGACTATCCTTCGTTAAACTGAACACCTTGGACTACGGAGGTACTTGACCTTGATGAGTACCGTGAGTCTCCTGGGTCACATAGAGCAACATTACACTTAGGACATCATAGATGGTTCACATAGGGATAAATGTAGCTAATCCACACAGGGTCTCTTGGAGATGATCCACACATGGTCACTGGTAGCTGATCCACATAGGGTCTCTTGGATTTGATCCACACAAGGCCTCTTGGAGTTGATCCACATTGGGTTAGTTGTATTCTAGGACTATAGGGGCACTTGGACCTACTCGTCAGCAGTCTCTAGTTCTCAGCCAGCTACAATATTCCTTCATGTAGCATGATTGACTCTAGGAGAATCCACTCCTCAATCCATTATTTAAATTTAAACTTCCATTAAATCCCCCTTGTGGTATTCCAAACTAACCCACTAGTCACGAGGGTTCCAACTCCACATACGCCTCATCAATCGGATGCCCAGTCTGAAAGATTTTACCATTTTTTGGAATAGGATCCGATTGTGTCCAGGTTTGGTCTGTCCTAGTCGAACAAAACCGACATGAAATAGACTGAGGTCCACCGACCTGACCCGAGTCTGACTCAGTCCCGATCAATCCTTTCCTATTGTGTTGCGGGTTCAACCCACATCCTATCCTGCGAGCTAGTGCGGGCCAGTTCTTCTCTTCCCGGATGCCCGCACATCCAGCTGTCAGTGCACTATGGATGGTTTCGCTTACCGAATTTTCTCCTACACGTCATCCCACTCTACAATGTGCCAGTGGGTCACCGCATTCCATGTGGCATGGTCCCCCTATCCAATGTGGCTGGGTGGCTGTGTCCCTATCCTCCAACTGCCGACCCACTGCTGGTGACTCACGCCGCACCACCACGACTGGAGCTGGCCACGACATCCACCTCCGCGCACCGTTGGGGAGCACCGCCACCCACCTGTGGCCGTTATCATAGGACACCACATGTGGCTACCGCTGTGGGCCACTACTGGTGGTTACTGATGTTGTTTCACTGACGATGCTTTCTGCAGACCACCAGGTCCACTCCAGTGGTCCGTTATGCAAACTCTCTATATCGTCAAAATTCTTGGGTCTCCATCTTCCTTGTTGCAGCCTCAGTATTGGGTTGCCTTCAATTCATATTTGCAGCCACAAAGAACACAAAAATTTCACAAAGGCGGAGGGACTCGAGCCTTGTTCGTGTCGACCCACACCCTCTATATTAGAGGTGTAGAAACATGGGAAAGTTTTAAGGATTTATGAAAGTTATATCCTGATGGAAAACCCCAATGAAAATCACTCTTCCACAAAAAAAAGAGACCTGAGGATCAACATGTTCATGGGTTTATCCATGTTTGTTGTTTTAGAAAGAAGAACTGGGAAATCAAAACTAAAAGTTACCCTAAATTAGAGAAGGTTCATCGTTGGTGTTGATCCATTTGGATCCATTGGATTTTTTTGTTCTCTAGTCCCAGATCATTCCTCCCAGGTGTCTTCACCACTATCTGATCCACCGTCATTATTCATTAAAGAGAAATCTTTCGAAGTGTAGACAGAGAAATCATTCTTCATTCATATTTGGATATGATTCTTCTCCGTAGATTCATCCAAGAAATTCCACTATCTCCCACTTTTTATCCAACCCCTCATGTCATTAAAATAGATACACATCACAACATTTTTGTTATGCTGTGTTGTTGCATCGTCACACAGTTTCATAAATGAAATAGAATATCTACTATGATTCCATTAAAGCGCCTCATTAATGGGATTCATTTAACAAGTTTCATCATTGCCTCATCACCTCACCTTAGTGTTGGCATGCCACCACTCAATGGCAAGGAAAATAAAATAAAATAACTTTTTAATTTATTTTATTTCTCTTCCAAAAGCCCTGAAAATTATCTTTTTTAGTCACCCCTTATTGGTCAAAGTTACGTCCTTTCTAGTAGAATCCCAATTCTCTGAGTTCAATAGTGTCCTAGTATTTTTGATACAAGCACCAATTTAAATGTTAGAAAATATTCTCAAATGTTTATTTAAATGAACTAAAAAATGTTGAAAATTCTATTTCGGGCTTACCAGGCCGCATAATCATGTTTCATCTAAGCAGCTAGTCTTAAAATAATCCCATATAATTTATAAAAATTAACATGTAATTTTCAAAACATTATAGAATGTGAAGTAAGAGGTGTTGGTGGAGCATAATATGAGGGAGATATTGGAGGAGTATGTAACTTTTACCTACTCCCACCACCCAACCAGGTGTCCCAAACCAGGATTAGAGGGATTGGGGTACAGACTGTGGTCAATTTTTGTTGATGGATGGATATGAATAGGATACATATGGGGTTATTCATGGTATAATCTTTAATTTATATACTTTAACTCTAGTACTTGTTGACATATGTGAGATTTATTATATTATCCTTATATCCCTTGTGATATTGCTAGAGTTATTTAGACCCTTTGGACCATCTAACATGGTTAAATATTCATATTAAGAGTGATTCTGGTACACCTCACTTCTGCTAAAAGTGAGAGTCCGTGATCATGGGAGAGAGTTTCTAATTAGACCACTTGTTCATTATTATGAAACCTTATGACATCATTCTAGGTATAGGTTATTTTACAATAGTGAATAATCATACGGAATATGATCATAGGAGAGATAAATGCCTATATACAAAGGGAAATAGATTATCCTACATGGGTGAAAAGAAAATTATAACAAGGAAAGTGGGTCTCAAGAGTGGGAAGATGAAATATATAACTCAATTTTTTTGGATTTTATCCCTTGGTGCAATAGGATCTATAAAAATATGGACTATATTAGTAGTGGAGGTTTATATAGACATCTTCCTTAAAAATGTTCTTAGACTACCTCTTTGGTGGGATATTCAATTCATTATTAACTTGAACCTCGAGACTAAACTGATATGTTCTCCAACATATTGGATGACCCTTGTTGAGATTTGGGAGTTAAAGGTATAGTTGGAAGACCTTCAAGAGAGGGGATTTATTAGACGCAATGTTACCACATGGGAGGATCCATCTTTGTTTGTGAATTACATTTATAGGATCTCGAGTCTTTTAATTGATTACCATCACCTGATCTAGGTGAATATAAAAAACACACATTATTTTTGGTTGAAGACCTTTTCAAAGAGTTGAAAGTCATGAGTAGGGTTTTAAAGATTGAAATTTGGTATGGAAACCATGAGTTGAGGGTTCAGAAGGATAATATTCAGAATAAGTAATTCTAATGTAACATAATGAATTATGAGTTCATGGTAAAGCCTTTTAGTGTGATTAATTCCCCTACTATATTCACGAAACGTAAGTTTTAGATCTTCTAACTGTTCCTTGACTTATTACTTGTTTTCTTTATCAATGAAATTATAATATAATCTTTATCTAAGGAGGAGAACGTATATAATTTGTGGATTGTCTCATACATACATCGAGGGGACCAACAATATGATAAGATATTAAAGTTTCAGTTTTGGATTCATGAGGTACAATTTTGGGGAATTTAAACTTTGATAATGGTGTAGCTATGTACCCAAAGAAAAATGATACAGTGATAACATGGGAATAACCCATGATCATGTCAAATGTGTAATGTTTCCATTGTATGGAAAGGTATTGCTACATGTTTATGGTTTACCATTCCGTGATTGTAGCCATTTTGACTAACTTGATCTTAAAAATGATACCATTTTCTTGTAATAAGTAGTGTTCGATATCCTTTAATGAGTAGATGTAGTGGTCGACCACTGCTCATGTGTTGAGTTTTAGGAAGAAGGGAGTGAAGTACATACTATTTTTTATTCCTCTTGAGCTGGGGTTGGATGTGTGTTGACACATATGTATGTAGTGATATATTATAGGTTATGGTATTTGAGACCCCGCAAGAATAACTACATGACCTATGACATGGAGTTGGAAGTAGTACTCTTAACCACGAAGAGGCGAAGGTTCAATATTCTAAGAGGGTGTTTTTTTTGTTTAATAAGACCATAAGAGTCTTAGTTATATCTTCACCCTGAGAAAAATTAACCACTATTAGAGGCATTTTTTGGATATCCCATAGGACTATACTATCGAGATAGTTCATACTCCATGGAAGAGAAATGTGATGGGACATAACCTTAGTAGGAAGTCCTATTATTTATTGGTGGAGGAGGCTTCTAAGTAGTTTCCATCATTGTTCCATACCGTAGTAGAGGAGTGGGGTGAGGTTTATCTTAGGTCGATGATCTTGACTAAAAAACCCATTCAAAGTAATATCCCATGACTCATACACCTGGGTCTAATGCTTGAACCTATTGCATAGTTTTTTTCTTCAATACAAGGTTGACTAAAAAATTTATATATATTAAAGATAATTTGGTCTATAAGTTTTGAGGATTAGTAAAAAATTATTAGATATTAATTTTTTTAAAAAAATATATCATAATTATCCTGATTTATTCAAGAAATATTCTTATTTGAATCCAATCACTATCAAAACATATATTAATTCTACAAAAACCATTTCAAAAAATAGGGTGAGAACAAAATTTCACAGTATGGTTCTTTTAAAATAACTTGTGTAATCATTTATCATATTGTAAAAGTACATAAAAAAAATTTATTTTAAATCAAACATAAAAAATTTGATAAAATAAACAACTTTCCCCAAAACAATCTATGGGTTTCTTCAAAATCTCATGCTAAATATGCTTCTAAACCCTTTAAATGATATATTTTTTAAAATCCATTTTAATTAAAAATATAATCATATTTTAAATTTACTCATATCATACTTAAAAACATAAAATATCTATATCTATAAGATACACCTCTTCATGGAATATAATGATATCTAAAAAAAAATTAGAAATCAATGTGGCAACTAGTAGTATCATGTTTTGGACAACACACCATTGAGGACATGATCTCACTCCCCATTCATTATCATCACATTCAATATCTGAATGCCAAATTTTATATTAAACAATTTATGTATTTTTTTCCATTATCATTTAAAAATCAATTAAAAACGTCTTAAATACATTACTTATGTAATTTATTTTCAAAAGGTAAAATAATTTCATATTTAATATAATTTATTTGATGTCACTTCTAAGTCAAATAATTACATTAATTTAAAGTATAAATATTTTAAACATTAATAGTTTTTACATAGAATAACTCATGGAAAATTGAACAAATTTAAATGATTTTCCTGAAATATTAGGAATGATGATAAAAAATACAGAATACATCCATATCTATAATCTTGACCAAAAACCATATATTTAAAATTTCATTTCATGTATAAAATGATAATTTTAGCATTTCAAAATAGTCTTTAAAGTATACACAACTATATTTTTGAAGAAAAATATTTTAAAAAGAGGCTATAAACATAAAATATTCACCCATAATACTATTCTATGTAAATAAATTGAAAAGGAGTTTATAAATATATTTTAAATCAATTTTCCTAGAAATAAAAATTTCCCTCTTGACATGAGTTGAATAAAAATGATTATAAATCAAAGAAAATATTTATCCCTTACTTAGGGTTTTGTAAAAGATATTTATTGAAATTAAATATCAATTAAAATATGTTTTTTGAAAATATAAAAATTTAAATGAAACATTTTCTTGTATAAAATGGTTTAGAAAAAGATGGAATAAGAGTTTTAAAATATTATATTAGGTGCTTGTGGGTATAATTACATTAAACACACACACACATGCCTGAAATGAAAGTCATACCCTAAGGGATAACCCACCCTAAAATAAAAAGATATATAATTGTTTCTATTTATATAAAGATTAACCTATAAGGAAAAAATCCATAATATCATAATATTCATTGTTAAGTCAAGTTTAAATAATAAAAATAAACATGTTTGATTTCTCATCCTAAAAAATATATGTTTAATGAAATCATTGGACAACAAAATTTAAATAAAATAAAAATTTTAAGGCATGTTTAGGATTTTATTCTGCTAATAAACTATAGGGTTGCAAATTGGTTGCTTTGAAGAGGACCAGCCATTGCTAGATTACAATGCATGGAGAATAATTTTAGAGAGAAAAATATTGGTGTTTATTCTAGTGTCACATTTTATTAATATCATTTTTATTTGTTAATATAAATGGAATGTGAATACATATTAATTATATAGTGACCCAGGATTAACATACAATGATATTAGAATACTTTAGATGAATATTCAATACATTACAATAATATATTCTTGATGACCTTAATAGTTTAGTATATTTGGATACATAGAAACTAAATATTCTATATTGGTAAAGTTATTCAAAATATCCCATAAAGATCTCCACCTTCAGTACTTCTACCTAAAATATTTTTTCATAACCTAGGGAAATGAAACTTATGAAGGGGTGGGATCAGATTCTTAGTAAGGGTAAACAAAGAAAATGTGTAAGAATAACACGAAAAAAGGGTATAGAACATGAGAATAATATTTGATGATCATATACTGAATATTAGAGATCATAATAAATATTTGAAATTTATAAGATACAGATCATAATAGAATTAAGATCTTATGTCAAGAAAGGAAAATATAAGAATAAACCATGGAATTGTGGATGACACATAAGCACATAATCTTATTTCTATATTATCCATGGAATCAATGAAAAGACTATCTTGGTAGTATGGGTTGACTCACCATATTATATTGGTAGTAATGGTTCACACCCATGGCCATCATAGTAGCATGAGTTCACACCTCATACCATTATAGTAGTCACGGTTCACTCCCATGACCATCTTTGTAGTCAAGGTTCATTTCCAAGATCATATTAGTCTATCTTAAGAAATGTAAATCATTACCCAATGCGTTGGGGGAGATATAGGTCCCACCCATATCAAATAGAAATCATACATACATGTTCCAAAAGATTGTAAATAATCATATCCTAACCAAAGAAATTAAATGGTTATTATAAACATGTAATCATATCATAATTTATTTAAAAACATAGGTTTCATAACCATTTAATCAAAATAATAACCTGTGAAAGATAAATGTATTTTATAAAAATATAACCCTTAAAAGAGAAAATAATTTCATCAACATATAACCGGTGAATGCGAAATGAAATTCATAAATACAATGAAATTAATAGTAACCCATTCATAGAAATAATTTCAATGTAACCTTCAGATCATTACCTATAAGGTCATGAGTGACATTAACAGATATTATCTTAGATGGAAAATAATTTGGAATTATATTTAAAAACATTTTATGTGGAAAATATCTTTTCTTCTTTGAAAAACTCATTTTAATAAATAAAAACATTTCTAGAAAAATACATTGAAAACATATAAAGAAGAAATGAAATCATTTTGAAATATTTCTTCCTTAATAACATAAAAAATAAGCATCATATGATTTAAAAAAAATTATCTCTAAAATTAATTTGAAAAAAATAAAGGAATATTTTCTTTTTAAAATCCTTTTAATTGAAAACATATTAAAAGAGCATGAAAATATTTTGAAACACATTTCATTAAAAATAAATTTAAAACTTACAAATAAGGCATAAAATATTTTTGAAAATAATTTCCCTAGAAAACATATAAATAAGGTTGAAAACATTTTGAAAACAATTTTCTATGAAACATATAAAAGAATGTTAAAAACATTTGGAAAAATTGTTTTCACTGAAAATCACTTTTGAAAATATATTTTAAAAAATATTTATTTAAAATTTTCCTTTTAAAAATTAAAATTATTCATCAAAGAAAAGTTGATGCGGAAATATGTACAAGTCATACAAGGTAAAAAAGAACATTCATTTTGCACTTGAAAAAATGATACAAAAATTAATTATTTGGATAGATATAAGAAGATTCAATTGATGAGATTAGAAAAAGATAAAAACAATAAAAATGTATTTTTAATTTTAGATGAAAGTTTTATAATATTGTTGGAAACCCTTTTTAAGAAACCTGGGTTTTAAGGGATATATTTTTCAGACCAAAGAGAGGGTAAATTCAGTATTTCTTAAAAAACATTCTTATATATATTATTTACCAAATAGAAGAAGAAATGGTGCTGATATATCAATAAATCATTAATAACCAGAGGACAATTAAATTCATTAATTTTACTAAGATAAGGATCATAAGATTTTATCAAATGGATTATAAACATAAATAATCTTGATAAGTAATGATATTGTCTCAATGAACACTTATAACTTGGTAACTTGGGATCATACTCTCCATGTAAGAAAGGGAAATTACATGAAACATAAAATATAATGGAAAGAAGGAAATTTTTTATATAACATTTAAAATTAAAGTATATACACCTCAAAATAGAATTTATGTGCATAACAAAACATGAGTCTCAAAGATAGAAAATTAAGAGAAAACTATTTCACCGATTTGGTATATTTTGAAACATAATCCCCATTAAAGAAAGATCAAAAAATGGATATGTTAATACCCATAAATATATGTATATGACACATAGAAAACAATTATGGCCAGTATATACACTACAAAAAAGGAAGGTGTGGTCAATATAGCATGTGTCTCTCAGAATTAAAATATTGAATGTAATCCCCTTACCTTGTGTCTTTATCTCATCATACTCATTCATAACACATGTATAATAAATATAATTTTATTATAATTTTTTTTAGAGAACTGTATGATTATATATAATACCATATATTATTTGATTATGAGCATATATTACAAAATTTTTATCCATCCTATGTTAATGTTTCAATTCGAATAATATTCACTTCATTTTTCGCATGTGTCTTAATTTGTTATATAGTTTGTCCTTATACTTATATCATGATTACAAAATATAATTCATGATATGAATATCATGTATATCTAGTATAGTTGTATTATAATAATCTATATAATATAGAAGTTTGAAATGGAATTCACTATTCATGTAGATGGTAATCCATACATACGCATGAAAAATGTTTTCCATTTTATTGTATTGAAATAAATTAAAAAATTGACATATAATATATATGTATATAATATTATTAAATTATAACTATAATGTTATATATATAATATAATTTCACTAAACCCATCCTTAATACATTCACTGTAATGTGTGAACAAATCACATCGCTTTGAGGGGGCGGTAGTCCACACTTCTTCAATCGAAATTATAATATTTACCCCAATTGGAAAGTAAAAAGATATTTGTTTAAATATGTATAAATAATAATAAATACATAATAAATATAATATATAATATATAAAAATAGAGTTTCTATCATTATTTCTACCATGAGAGGCGGTACAAAATTTGACAAATCATCATTTTGTGATGCAAAAGTTCACCGTACACATAAAAAGTATGTATATTTCCCATTAGATAGAGGTGTGTTTAAGTGTTGGAAGAAACCAACTCAAAAAAAATTATAGTACATTTAGGATATAGGTGTTGTTATAAAATAATGTAAAAAATAGAGTGGGGTGGGTGGATAATGAAAATAAAAGAAAAGAGTTTGAGAGAAGGCATAACCTCTTAATCTGGTAACTCCACTTGGTTTATTCAAAAAGGCTAAATTGGAAGAATTTATTCCAAAAGTGAGTATTTAAGGTGGAATCTATTGATTTTGGGAAGTGTATTGGTCATATATTTTCTAAAACTATGTGGTTTGAGAGGTGTGAAGAAGAGGGAGAGGTAATGGCATTTTATCGGGAAGGGAAAGGGCTCACTTGGTATTTTTGAAAACATGTTTGTGTAGGCATTTTTTTCCTAAAAATGTAACATAAGACAAAAAACCCCATAATTGAAGGTTCATGACAAAATATTTTCTAGACAATGGGTTTTGGACAAGTGTATATGTCGTTTCAGGTCTTAAATTTATGGTTTAGTCCTTAGATAAGTTTAATTTTACTTTAAACTATGTAATTAATTTTTATTACATTCACAGATAATTTTGATAAAAAATAATATAACATTGTTAGAAATAGAAAATTATCTCACTGAAAATAATAAATCATTTTTTTCAAATTCCAATCATAATAGTGGTAGAAACTATTTAAAAAGTAATCCCACTGATGGGACAATAATGCAAGTTTTTTTAGTAAACAATGATCAATAGTTATCTATGTTTTCATATCCAATTCCATTGTAAAATTGGTTCAAATGATCTAAATTAGATTAATTTATAAAAATATGACTTAATTAAACTTTGAAACCAATTTAAAATATGATTTACCTATATAATTAAATTATAATAGGAAACAATTTTGAATTAAAATCCAATATTTTTAATTATTCCTTAAAAAATGAAACCTTATTGAAAAATACTTTAATAATATCCTAACCAAATGGTTATGTTTGATTTCCAAAGACAAATTATATTTTGAAATATTAAATCTATAAATGTTCAAAAAATTGGATTTAAAATGGATTCTCTATCAAATAGTATTTAAACTATCTTTAAAAAATATATAGGTTTTTATGAATAAAATTAGGTTTGCTCTTGTCTAATGTATTTTAAATGTATTGGATGATTATAAAAAATATTGGATTGAACATATAACATATATTTTACATTAATATTACAAACTAATGGTAGTTAATTTAATTTATTAGGGTAAAAAAACTTTATAACTATAAAAATATTAATATTTTCCTTTAAATTAAATTAGTTTTGACATTCCTTTCAAATTATTTGATAACCTATTAATTCGTATTATAATTTCTTAAAACATATATTTTCATAAATTAGTTAATAATTTTCATTACCATTAATTTAAAATCTAGGTTATATCTTATTATACTAAATACTAATATTCTAACAATATATTATTGTTTAGTAAAACCCTGTCATGTCTGTTAAACAGGCCATTGAGGAAAGTAATTATTGTGTTTAATTCAAGAAAACCTCAGTTTTCTATCTTGAACAAGATCAAATTTATGTTGTGTGTAGTGTAGTATTTACTTAGTGTTGCATATAATGAAATCCAAACACAATGAATTAGTATAAAATAAACTATTTTATTGTTATGTGAAGTGAAAAAATATCGCAATGGTTAAATTAATTCGAAAAAGATAACTCAAAAAATATTACTATGTTAAAAAATATATATTATATTCCAAATTATCTTTATATTAAAAATGAGGAGGAAGATGGTATAAGACATGCTAAAATATGTTCATTTACCATTTTGTGATTACAATGTTGGATACCTAACCTTATATAGGATTAATGTTCTTTATTGTGTAGATTTGGGAATTCAGGATGAGTCATCGAACCAAGACAATGGTGGTATGTGGATTATCATGCAATAAAAAAGATAAAAGTTTCAATCACGAATATGACATGTATCTATCTTCACATGAAGATATAAATATTTCCATATGGATCATTCAGTTAAGAATTTAATATGACCAGTAATTTGACATGTCATGCTTATATATTTATATATATTCCAAAAAAGTTGAACCATTAGTATATGGTTAAAGGGAACCTTCCAGTGGGTAGTTATTGATGGTAAATTCATAGATGTTCAATCTCATGTTGTGAATAATGGTTATAATGTGGTGTAGAGTAATTTTTCCATTGTAAATGGTAGTTATTTGTTCGGATAAATAAGAGAAAACAATTCTTCTTGGTTTAGCACACAAAGAAGATGATAATCAAGTAAATTAGACAACCCGTATCAACCTGATTGGATGATGTGTGTTAAATGAATATGTTCCTATATTGGTCAAGAGTATATCTTTTTCAATTTCCCGAATCAAATATTTTTTATATTGAGCAGTCACATGAATTTTTTTCCAATCATTAATTACATGATACAAGGCACTGAGGATGGCACCTTGAAACACATTTCCCACACCCATAACACACAAACATGCCTCCATACATGGTGGTGATGGGAACTCCCATATATGGTTTCTTATGTGAAACCAAGGGGAATTATGTACACCCACAACACTTTTTGTAGATGTTGCTCCCACCCAACCCACCATAGGCCTACTTGGCCAATCTTCCCCCCACATGGTTAACCAAAAATCCTTCATGTTGCTGAGGTGGGTCCTTTATGGCATTTTGGTTTTTCATTATTCTCAAAACATAATTAAATTCTATATTAATTTCTCATCAAATAAATATTACTAATTATATAAAAATAAATACTATATTTACTAAATATAAAATTTATATAATTATTTTATACATATATGTATGAATTAATCATTATCTTTAATAAAATATATTTTGTATATTCAGTTGTCCTTTTTTATAATAATTTCTACTGAAGTTATATTTCTATATGCTTTAATATTTTACTAAACATAACTTCAAAATTTTCTAACATATCATAACTTCAAATTTATAAAAAATTTCAAACAAATTAATATAAATTTCTTACCCAAATGTTCATAAATAATTATTTATAAACATAAAAGAGTATTATTACTCAATAAAATTAACTTATAACTATAATTTATTAAATAATTTCAAAATTTCCTTTTATTTATATATTATAAATAAAAATGTTCATTTAGTATAATATTATCATTTTGTTAATTTCAAGTGAATGTATAAACATAGTTTCACATAGTTCTTGTAAAAAAAGTCTGTATTTTCAATCATAAAAAATATTTTATGGGAATAAATATATTTTAAATTTAATATATTTACATTTAAAAAATATTCATATTATTCAATATTAATACTATTCTTTGAAAGTAATATGAATTTTTTTATAATTTCTATATTAACATATATGAAAAACATATATCAATAGATGAAAATCATTTACCTTCATAAAAATATCATTATGTTCAAACATGTCATAGTTGTTTTTAATTATGAAACAATACTTTTGTTTATCATTTATTAAAAATAAAATTACTATAAATTATTGATATTTTATATTATACCCTATAAAGGAATTTCAACCCCATATTTCTTTTTTCATTCATAAATAAATTAATACTTTCAAATCTTAAGAATAAGAAAATAATGATTTAAAGAACTATTCTTAGTCTAAAGCATCCAATATACTAAAATCCCAAAAAATTTATAAGATTTCACCCTAGATTGACATGATCTGTATTGTTATGAGTCAACTCAATTTAAACCCCAAACAACTCTAAATAGTACCTTTAACTCTTATATTATCATCAAAAAATATTGTTATAATCTTTAATGTTATCTATGTTGTTCCTCTAATAAAAAATTCAACAGACTTATACCTTACCTCATTAATCTAACACTAAACCCTATTATATATTTTTTATTTAATAAATTTTAAATGAAAAATATACAGACTAAGGATTTTTTTATTTTTATAGTTTTAAATTATTATAAAATCTTTATTACATATTATATTTTTATAATAATTATAAAAAGCTATTATTTATTTACTCACGATGGATACATATTCAAAACCAATCACCATCATAACACATACAAATACTTTTAAAATCATTTTCTAACATAGGTTGGGAACAAAATTCCTTAGTAAGGGTGTTTTAAAACCATATGTGAAATATTTTCTCATACTATATAAATAAATTCTAATTATTTACTTTATGTATAATATAATAAATTTGATAAAATTAATAGATTTTCTATAAAAAAGAATGGATTTTCATTAAAATAACTTGTAAAATATGCATTTAAAAATGTCTAAAATATATATTTTTGAAAATGAATTTTAATTCATAATATAATAACCAATGAAATTAATTCATATTTTTCCTAGAAAACAGGAAAACATTACTTATAGAAATAATAAATCGTTATGGAATATAATGATACTTGTAAAGACCTAATAAATCCTAGGGGCCACTAGCATTGTAAATTTTAGGGCAACATCCCCTTAAGACCTTTGGTTTAATCCGGATTTTTCATCATTACATTTTATACCCATGGTCCAAATTTTTAATAATTTTATAGTAATATTTTTTAGTATTATTTATAAATCGTTAAAAAGATTCATAAAATCATCAACTAAATAATTTATTTTCCAAATGAGAAAAATTACCTATATAATATAGATTATTAATGTTTCTTCTAATTAAAATCTTTAATATTTAAATAAAGTTCAAATATTATTAACATTTATAAGAGGTATTCTAAAAAATTGGGGAAAATTAAGAAAATTGAAATGATTTTACTAACATATTTGGGATGATATTGATAAATATTGAGTATGTATATATCAATAATAATGATTTAAATGTTATAAATTAGAAATTAAATTTCCTATCTAAGATATTATTTTTTACATTTGAAAATTGACAAGAGAATTGTTCAATATATATTTTTAAAGATACTCTTCTATAAATATGATATGAAAATAAAACATTTCCCCACAAAAATTATCATTTTGGAAAATAAATAAAAACATGTTTAGAAATATAATTTAAAAAAAAATTCCACTTATGATAATATTTAAATAAAAGTGATTAGAAATCATGGGAAATAGGTTTCCCATACGTAGGGATTTGTAATAAAAAGTTTAGTAATATTAAACATCCCTTAAAATATGGGTTTTAAAAATATAAAAATATAAAAACCATTTTTCTTTATATAAGGGTTTTGAAAAACATGGAATATGATATTTAAAATAAATTAAAATTACCATAATCATTGCAAAAAATGTTGTTTTTGAATGCAGTGTACCACTAACTAGCCCTCCCTTTTCCTCACTTCCTCTTATGAACCCTTAACAAGAAATATGTATCAGGGTTTCTATTTAGGCATTAATTAACCCGAAATAAAAAGATCCTTATATTTCCATGTCTTCACTATTTGAAAATATTTTAATAATTTGAATAAAATTTTTTGATTCCTTATCCCTAAAATTAGATACTTTGTGAAATAAAATTACAAGGAATATTTATATAGAATATAATTATTAATATTGTGTTAGTATTTTATTAATTTAATCAACTAAAATGGTCTATATTTGATGATTCAAGGATGTCCAACCTTTTTATACTTGTAGAGAATAATGAATACTTTTGCAGAGAAAAAAACAATGGTTTTTATATTAGAGTGGTGTTTCATTAATCTCATTTTTATTTTCCAATTAGAATAGGATGTAAAGATATTTTAAATATATGTATATGATATTTTAAATTATCTTTATATTAAACACATGGAATAATTTGACACATCATTGGTTTAAATATTAACATTTATCATTTTTTGAGTGCATAATGGGGTACCCACCCTTACGTAGGATTTAACTTCATTATTTTGAATATTGAGGGTTTTGGGTCGAGTTACCAATGAGATAAAGTGATGATATAATATTTATCATGTGATGATGTTGATAAATGTTTTAAACACTAATATATGCTATAAGTATATTCATATAAAGATATAAATAGTTACATATGGAGAATTTGGTTAAGCATTGTATATGAATAATAACTCAACATGTCGTACAATTATATTTATTCTTATGCAAAAATAGTATCACTATTGGTATAAGGTTACAACCAACCTTACTATGGGTAGGGATCAATGGTACATGATTGAATGATGAATGCCATGTAATGGATTATGTTGGTAAAGCGACATCGAGTAAGTTGGTTGACAGTGATGGTAATGGTATTTATTAGGGAAATAAAGGAAAGATTGAGGTTGATAGGTTTGGCACAGGAATAGTATGATTATTGATGTAATTGGATAGGCCATACGTTCTTGATTGAATGAAATGTGTTATATGAATTTTTATCAAAATGGTGAACAATTTCCTATGTTTTGCATCCCACATTGATGATCCTTTCGATTGAGCACCATCATATTTTTACATGTCTTCAATCACTCAAGCCAAGGAACTGGGGTCACCATGCCGACACACTCTTCATATAACCGCCACATGATGCCATGAAACCATGCATGGTGGCATCATCTCCCCATTATGTAACATCATGTGTTTAATCTATGGGAGCTATGCATACCTACCACACCAATACTAGTAGGCTATCTAACCCATGATTAAATTGAAATTCCTAGTATACCTACCTACCACTTTGTTGACCCCTGGTCTAATATGTGGTTGATGTTTGTCAATTGTGGTCTTATGGTAGGATATTTTTTATGAAAATGTATATAAATTTTAAATTAATTTTATATAAAATAATGAAAACTATGTATTTAAAAAATACATATTATATTAAATTTATGTTATCTTATTAGAATTCATTTATACATATATGTACACATTAAACATTTCTATTTGAAAAAACTAATACCGTATATTCATTTATCATATTATTTATGTTAATACTTAATTATGTTATATTTATATTGACATTTGTATTTTAATATCCATAGATTTAAATAATTCACCTTATCCTAATTTCATATTTATGAACATTTTGTTACAAATTAATATAAATTTGGTACACAGATATTATTAAATAATTCTATAAAACAAAAAATATTGAAATTACATTCTAAAATAAACATATACATATATTTTATTAAATAATATCAAAATTTATTTTTATTTACCTTTTATAAATAATAATTTATATTAAGTATAATTATATATATATATTGTTAAATTTTGAGTGAATATCTAATAATAATTTCTCCTAGTCCTATTAAAATATAATTTATCTGGTTTGAATTATATTATTTTAAAAAAATATCTAAATTTATTTAAATCTTAATAACCATTCATTAAAAATATTAATATTATTCAATAAATATTATATTTCTTATGAAATAATATGAAAGTAGTATTTTTATAATTTGAATATTGTCTTATAACCAAAATTATATAAATTAAATAAAATCATTTAGTTTCTTTAGAGATTAATTATATTAAAAAATTGATTAGTTTATTTTAATTATGAAGAAATCCATTTAATAAACATTTATTGAAAATAAATATCTTATAAAATTTCTAGGATTTTACATTTAGCATGTGAGAGTGGCTCCATTGGGAGATTTTGACTATGAAGTTATATCTGATCTATTATCCTCATGAGATACACTAGATGAATTTTTTGAAGGTGGGGAAAACATCATCCTTTTTTTACAAATAGATAGTAGTTATTTTCAGGATTTTTATTGAGATTTTTAATTATTTTCCCCAATGTTGGTATATTTTGGAGGGGTAATGTTATAAAAATACCATTGATGATAGTTTTGGTGAGATTGTATAATGTGATTTGTTGTCGATTTTTTCTCTCAACGCATGAAATGTCAACATGTAAAGGGTAATAGTAGGTTCCAATAAGTCTGACTGAACCACTTGAAATTATATACTGAAGGTAGGATGCAATATCAATACGGTTTGTGACATGGATTTCAGGGATAATAAAAGGAAACAATGCTATCTGTGTTATTGTTGACCAACTTTCATAGTGAAAAAAATTTATTTTCTATCTCATAGCAGAGTTTGGTTGAGAGTTTAGGGCCTCTTTTCTATAATAGATTATATTATTTTATGAGGTACTCATGATGATCATCTCATACTCTTCTTCTCTGTTAATGTCACTTTTTCAAAGAAGTTTTTATGAGTCTTTTGAAACCAAATTATAGATGATAATTATGTTTCACTGCCTGAAAGATATCCAAAATAAGTGAACTATCCAGGTTTCCAAATCTTTATTGAGATCCTACATGTTGAAATTTGGATTGAGATGACAGAATCACACGAATTCGGTGGATTTTAAAATAATAACATCTATCACACCACTGAAATCCTAGAAATATTCTAGGCATTTCACATGAGATCCTAAATGTCAGTACTATATTGGAATGAGATTGGTGAGACATCCCTTGTAGGCTCAAAAATAGTTTATGAAACAATGTATAAATTTGAGGTTATCCATGATCATATAAGTATAACATTGATTCAACATAAATATTATGAATAATAATGTTATAGTCAATTTGAGTTCTAGTAGGGAGACCGTGTTTTCCTATGGGATGAGCAGTGATGAGGATTACAAAGATTGGTCATGGTGGAAAGATATCCACAAGGTTCATCAGGACATTTTACATTTTATATAGTGCTATCAAGGTTTCTTATCAATTGTCCATACCCTCTCATTTGGATTGGGTGGATTAATTATTCCACGTGTCATAGAAAATGAGATATATTTAATACACATCCCACCTTTTTTATCTCGAGAATGATGTACATTGATGATGAATATACCTTCTTAGAGTACTTGGTAGCGATCAAGGATCAGCCGGAGAGAATCTTGCATAGGATGACCATTCCTCAGGTTTGAGAACATTTGTAGTAGAAGAATATGAAGGATATATCTTTAGACCATGATATCCAAGTGTGGGATAAATACCCTCAATGTTTTTTGAAGCATGTTCTTTTTGTGTTGAAAATCTTTTGTATGTGGGGATAATTATGTAACTCTAGTTTTCATTATTTGATCCTTTTATTACATCTAAATAGATCTATGCATTTTTTTCAGAGTTGGTACTGGTTTTTTTTTTGTGTTTCAAGAACCCACTTTTAAATTATTAAAAATATAAAATATATTAAATCACATACCTATAACTTTTCAAAATAAATATTTTTCCCATTGATTTTGAACATGAAATCAATATTTATTAAGGTGTTCATTTTTTAAATGTGGGGTTTACCATAGGAATGGCATAAGTTTTTTCGAATTTGTATGTTCCATTGAAGAATGTTATTAGATAGTGTGGTAAAAAAAGGGAATAATTTATTTAATGTATAAAACGTTTGAACAATACTCAACTTTTTAATAAATATATGAATATGTAACTACCCAATGTTTTCCACATAACCTTGGATGGATAGAGAGGAAGATGAGGAGCCACCATTGGATTTTGAAAACATATGATCATAGACCAATGTTAGATGAATTGAGGATATTAATTGGATAAATGATGAAAAAATGGAATATTAATCAAAATTGATAGTGAAGGTGTTCTTTACCAATGATTGATTCATTGATGAGGTATATATCCTTATTTTTTGGATTTCCCCTAGTCTTCAAGATTATTTAGGATTGATTAATTTTCTTTTTAATTTCATATTTGATGTTCTTCCCATAAACCATGAATATAATTAGCATTCTTGAAACAAATTCTCTATTTTTTTCTTTCCTACCATATTGGAAAAAAATTTGGTTTTTATATTTATGATATTAAACCATAATTACATATGAGTACAATATTATCACCCTACTATTGAAACCCTCCCACCCTTTTTATTCAATTTATTTATGGTGGGATCATGGAGTCAATTATTCGACGTTCTTGGACTTTTTCAAGTGCAATTAAACCCCAAAAAACATTATTGTAGTGTGAATGAACTTGGTATCAATGGTTTTTAGATAGATTGAGGTGGATTAGCCATTCTAGACTGTTGGATTTGATTATTGGAGGTATGTTTCTTATATTTGGTTGATTTGGGTGAGTCGAACGGTGAATTTTATGACATATTTTGATAGCATGTGTAGACCTAGAGGCCAAAACTCACTATATTTGAAATATTTGACTACACAACATGTATTTTGAAGTAACACATTCCATGTTTCTTATATTATATTAGATTATATGGTTTTTTAATGTTTCAAATAACATTTTTATAGACACTTAGTCCAGGTGATGGAACCCAAGATGTGAGAGTTCTTTTGGGGGAATTTGGATAGAGAACTAGGTGAAAAAACACACCATATCCAAATAAAAATATTTCATACTGAGGAACATTTGTATATAATTTGTGTTTAGGGAAGGATATACTATGAAAATTGAGTGGTGTCTCACACCATGTGAGCTTATGTACATGCTATTTAATTTTTCCATAATCCTATACCTTATGCATTTCCATTAACAAGACTTGAAGTCAGACATATGAGTAGCCCATCCAATGTATTTTTCTACATATGATGTAGTGGTGGACTTTTTTTTGGAATCCGAGATATTTTGTGGGGTGAGAAAAATTGGATTCTTCTTTTAATGACATTTGTTCAGTGGAATTAATCAATTATGATCATCAGAGAGATGTCTAGGTTGGTATTCATCAAACTCACCAGGTCATGGTTTCCACTATATCCTATATACTAGTATATTATGTACCCTCTCACACTATAGAGGGAATGTGGCCTCTATCTACAGAGTGGAAATCCCCCATATTTATGCTCTGATGGGGAGCGGGTCCTCCACTAGAGATAATGACCACTCGATTGGGGAGCATAGTAGTGAAGAGTGGACCCTCCACTTTTGATCTTATGAGAATGAATGCTCAAATTTCCATCCGATATGAGACTTTTGGAGATACCAGTAGACTCATCATCATACTAAGATATATTTGAAAATGAGATTCCACTATTTTTTTTGGAATGGGAATTCTGTATGAGAATATCTGATCTTGGGTTTCTTATCCATTTTTTTACTTATTTGTTGAGAAGTCTATTTTTTCTATTTATTATCTGTTTTTTGGGAATCCTATTGAGTATGTTTATACCCATCCATGCGTATTATTTTCATACACATATCATTATTTATAAGGAAAATAGGTAGATCAGTGAAAAATTTTTCAGACCTGGTGTGGATGATGTATAATTGTACTTTGACGCACTGACCATGATTAGGGACAGTTTTAGAGATTTTGTGTGAATCATTTATTAGTTTCCCTTTTTCTGTCTTTTTAGTCTGGGAACCCCTTTATGGTTGGGTGTGTATTTTCCAATGTATATTTCTTGTATTACCTTGATACACATTGATGTTTGTTCCTAGAAGTTATCACATGGATTGATTAATCTCTATATTCTCCAGTTTTTTTTATATCTAAATTTTTTCATATAGGTTGGTGTGTGTTCATGTGTATTTTTACTTTAGTATAAGGCCTCCCATTTTATTTATAAGCTTACTCAGTTCTTGCTTCCAAACCACTGGCCCAATAGATACTAGCTTGGGTTGTCACTCTTGGTATACTGGTGGGCCAGGAAGGGCCCCAGTGGTTCTGGTCATTATTATTTTTAAACCGGAATTTATCCATAATATTTTGAAGTGAGAAGGAGAATAACATAGTTAAAGATAAACTCTTCTAAAATAATCATTACTACCTACTTCATATTTCACATATGATATTTTCATCATTACTGTCCTAACCGATGCTGAAAACCATGATAACTTTGATGAATAAGTAGGTGTGGTGTCATTCACCAACCACCCAAAACATGAAGCTGATGATATCTCAGTAGAATTGAATATATCTTCTATAAAATTCAAAATAATAGAAACTGAATAGATCAATGATGGATTGACCTAGGAAAATAAACTCACTGAATATGGTCATCAAACTGAAGTGTCCACACATCCATTTGCTGACCTTCATCAATGGTAGAATATTTCTAGATCCACTCAGGCAGAATTGTGCCATCCCATTAAATTTCGGTAAAATCAATCAAACTAGTTGATTTTAGTATCAATATGTTATTAAAAATTACCACCACTATAGAAATATCACCTTCTAGTTTAGGAATTTCATTAGAGACTGAATTAGGATGTGGACTCCAAGGATTTACTCCTATATGACTGAAAGTATTCAAGGGAAGGTAGATTTCTAAAAGTTCAACCGTAGAGAAAAATATATCTTAAGATGGTGTATTCAACTCCCCATACACCCAAATTTAGAAACCCAATATTTTAATATTTGATTGAATGTTTAATATAAAAATGTATCCCACCCCATTATATTCCTAGTGTAGACCAATTATGGGAACCCCATAACAAAAAGTGGTTTCAAAGCTCAAATTAATTTGTAGGCCTTGGGAGTACCTTCATTTTCTTAGTACAAAAAGTTTACTATGTGGTCTGTTTGAGCTGGTAAGATCTCCATCAACAATTTCACTTAAAATTGAGATCAACACATAAGAAGGTGACTATAATTGACATATTCAATTAAATATAGTAATAAAAAGAGATATTAATGGATTTAATCATAAGATGAATTTTTTAACACATTTATTTGCGACAAATATTTATAATGAACATTTCATGGGTATTTGTGTGGAGAACTTACATGATGATATGTCAATTACATTGATCCCTTGGAAGTATCATTGTTGTTTTTGAGATTTTATGATTACCTCAATTTTTTATAGTATTCTATATAATTAACTAAGGTAAGAGCTCATCCCGAACCACCAATATAGAAAAATAATATCGGGAGAATAATAGAATCTATTGTTACCCTCCAAACCAATTTTAGTGGGGAGGAGTAACCTTAAAAGAAAGAAGATTAAAATTTTATTCTTCCACAATGACCAAGTACTTGGGTAATTCACCATTTCAAAGGAATAAATAATGATCTTGATTAAATAAAGTAAGAATATATATGAGTCATGGAAGAATGGTCATCAAAACCTCTTCCCTTAACAGTGCATGATGGGTCAGAATTTCCATGAGTTATTAATTTCTAAATATATGTTCTAAAATTAGTCAGTGATGATGAAATTCAATTATATAATCCCAATTATCATTTGTACTATGAATATGAATATGGAATGACACACCAAATAAATTAATGGTAACCAAACATCTAAAAAAATACATGGGTTTCGACCCACATAACGAGGGAATGAGCATCAACCTACCAAACAGGTGAATAAGAAGTAACCCACCAAATGTGAGAATGGTTATCGACCCACCAAATAGGACACACCACTGATGAGGAAAATTAAATAAACTTATGTTTCCATTAATATAATATCAACTAAGTATTAATAATTTTCACATGTTTCTGATGTGTTTATTATTGATAGAGAAGAGAATACACTTAAATAAGAATAAAATCTTACACAGGTTTTCCTATACAGTACTCCCAATATTGGTGAATAAGGGTTCTATGATGTCATAAATATCATTTAGAGGATGAATTAAAAATCTAATTGATACCACATAGTTTAATGTTGATTGATCATATGCCTGATGTCAATATTAGATATAGTCCTTATGGTCTATAGTAGGGATTAAATTACCATAAATTTGAATTTAAATTGTTAAAGGTATGAGTATCAACTTGTATTCTTCAACTCATACCCATGACGAGGTTAAGGTGACATTTTAGAAATAATTGATGGATTAGTTAGAATAGGAAAATGATGTTCTTTGGGAAGTAATTATAGAGATTCTTTATGGATTTTTTCCCAAGGTGAAACAAAAGCATCCTCCTATAGTGGTAATTTTTGATGTGATATATCCTATACCATGGGGATATGGGAATTTTTAATACATCTCACCCCCTCACTAAGGGAATTCAATATATATTTCTGTCTAACCCAATACCAAACGGGTGAAAGAATTTTTTATATTTCCCACCCTCCCATTGGGTGACATCACAATCATTACTAGCTTATTAATATTCTCCCGAATGGATTGAGATTTTGGAAATTCATTAAATATATTAAATTCAACCATGTTCCTATTTGATCAAGGAAAAAATGGAAAACATGGGAAGCTGAATTGTATTCCATATATTAACAATATAATAATTAATATATATTCCTTACAACCTGAGAGGGGTCCTGTGTATTTCTTCTTATATAAAGTGATTAATTTGGTTGATCTCATAAAGATTAGTAAAAATATATTAAAAGATTTTTATTTGAGATACCATTCAAATTACGTCCTAAATGATATCTTTTTATGCCATTCAGGCATGAATTTATTAATCTTTAAGGGTTATATTTTTAAGTATATTGATGAATTCATATTAGTTTTAGTGACTCCTTATTCATTGATTCATCTATATGATGAACCTAAAAAGAAAACACATTTTTTTCAAAAGAATCAGATTCCCCTATATCATAGTGATATAAATATAATTCAATGTTCATTTAATCATAATAAGGTGGCATTATACTCCACCATTTCTATAGATTGTGACATTCTTGATATTTTGTGGTTCAAGAACCCCAAGAAGGTAGTTATGGAAGATCATCCAAAATATTATCCCTTCCACTATATTTTTTACATATTATTATTGAATACATCATCATCCATTATTGGTTATAAATGTATATATATTAATTCTTAATAGATTTAGAGAATTTGGGTCATTTTATGGAGCACATAAAATTAGGTGTCTAGTTTTACTAGAATTTATATTGTATAGCAAGATCTTGAGGTCATCTCTCGATAGAGCCTCAGATAATTAATTTTTGAAGAAAGGTTTTTATTATGAAAATAAAAGGGAAATGGGATTTAGAAAACATGGGGTTTGATGTTTTAAAACGAAAATCAAAAAAAAGGAAACTGATAAAATAAATCATAAATAAACAGAATTCATTAAACATGATCATCCCGGGTAAATATCATGATTCTCATCCTCCATCGCTTCAAGAGACATGGTTTTAATATCTTAATACCTGGTTTTTTTAATACCAATAACAACAATTTTACTGAGTTTATATTAGAGTACCTCATAGTTTTTAGTATGAAACACCAAATGATTCACTAGACACCACCGATGACAGAGTGATTTGTATTCGACTTCATAACTGAAACTTACCAAGGAAACATAAGAAGAACACGACACACTATCCTCGCTTGTATGTCATTTATTTATGATACATGAAATAAATGTATATGTACTTGATAGTGTTTATTAGAGTTCAATTGACCAATATAAATCCGAAAAAGACCACAATTGAAAGGAGAAAGAAGAAGTGGTGAATAGTGTGTAAAGAATCACATGGATGGGTACTCCCAAACATGATAATATGAGTTGATCATGATGTACCAGTACAGAAATCAATAAAATAAGAATAGATGATGATGATAAAAAATATAACAACCTGTAATTAAAAATATCATTCAATTATTAGAATCATGAATCTTAGGATTTACATCACGTCCCCCTGGGTGATCACAAGGCCTTTTAAACTACATGGGGGGAAAGAATGAAAATCATGATGAAGTATAACATCCCATGTACTTATGAACATATAAGATTTATTATAAGACTACATTGGGAATCCAAAATGGTAGCACATTGCCCCCTCTTCAAACTTCTAAGTGGAATTTCCAAGGTTCCAATTTATAGTCAAACTGTGAAGTGGTTTTATGCACCCTTATTTGTATAATCCACTTAGTCCATGGTTTTGGGTGGCCAAACAGAATTAAATCACTTTTAAAAAACTAAAATGTTTTTTTAAAACCCCTTTTCTATCCCTGTATAATATTCAGAGGCCGTATAATTTTTATAATGAGAGATATTTTTAAAATATAGAGGCAATCCTTTGACTCTGTGAAGATTCATTCTATTTGATATATTGGTTCGTTTGGGCCCTTTAATGGACAAATTTGGCTATGGTTCCTTCATGGAAGTTGTATTCCCCAAAACTATGGATGTTTTTAAAAACATTCATCCAATTTGGATTCACGGAGTTCAATAAAAATTAATAAAAGTGGAAATGTATTCATGGGATTACATGAGGTTTGACCCATTTTCCTTCTGCATCATTGTGGTCTCCTTAATTCACCTCCACCTTCAATGAAATCATAAAAACAATTGAAATTACCATTTTTAACAGTTAAAATCAAAAAAATATTTAATAAAACATGATGTTCAGTTAATTATAATAATTGTAATTTACAATAAAGAATAAGTTTAATAAAGTCTTATATGGGTGGAATAAAACTGTGAATTGATGTGTGATCACACTCCCACACCTAGTCCTTTTCACCATTGGGAAAATTATTATATCCTAATAATTTAAGATTACTAAATAAAAGGTGTTAAAACTTCCATGATTATTTGAAATTAAATCCATCATGTCTCGTTTATGAAATCTAGTTTCCATTAATTTTACTTCTCTTGCATTCGAATTTGTTCAACTGTATTTATTCACCCGTGAAACATTTCATAGAATACCTCACCTATAAATTTTCACTATTAACTTCAGGAACATTTGCAAGTGGATTTATGCTCTTTTCTTAGAGTTCATGTGATCTTTGCACAGGATCTCCAGGATTCTCAGTTCTCTCCTGGTAGAAACTAGTGTCCAACTCAAGAGGACTTCCAACAGGTTATTCTGAGGTTTAAGGGTTGGTAGGATGTAATGTTTAAAAATATGAGGTAGAAGTGGAAATTTTAATATCTTATGTATAAAACATGTAAATATTATGAATGTGTTTACAATGAATACACACACTCAACCCCTCACAAATTGTATCACCACCAACTCACTATCCCCAATTTCAGTTTGTGTGTGTCACAACCATGCTGTGAATAATAATGAGTAAACATCCTCTTTTATCCATTTTTTCTTTTTATTTGTTTTTTTATATAGATAGAACTATATTTTTTAATATACATATTTTTTCTAGATAAATAGAGAAACATGTGTAAAAAATGATGCAGTATGGATTGTGAACCCACTACCCAAAGAAAATGTAATCTCTCTTCATATCAACCTATAACAATGATTTTCTCCCCATAATTCCCAATGAAACTCCCTCTAACCCACACATGCTAAAAATAAAACAATAATTCATATAAGATATGGACAGGTAGGGATAAATTAGCTTGTTATGTTTCTATATAAAAGATATTTCAGGGTCTCTAAGGCTTAATATGGGTAAAATGTTAGGATGGATGAAAATAGCTTCCAATTGTTCGACAGGATTTTTACTAAATGATTACATTTATAAAAAAGGTAACATACTCAAATATTATGGTATAAAACATAATCATTGAATGCTATAGTTTCTTTACATGACCCAATACTCTCAATAATGTTATTAAAATAGTGAATATGCAAAAAGGTCTTAAAATGTCTCTCTGGTAAGGGATTAAAATATTGGTTAGTGATAATGAGCCATGAGATTAAAAAATCCATTAAAGGCCTTATAATTATTTTAAAAATGAAAATTATATAAAAATATTCCATATCTATATTTATTTGGAAAACATTTTAAAAAAATAGAATATTTCAGATAATTTACTCAAGCTTGAAAAATGATTTCAGATATTCTTTTTAATATCAATGCTCATCTAAAAACCAAAAATAATGAAAAATAAATCAAAAATGAAATATATATTTTTTGCTTTATTTTATTCATTTTTAATCCTAACTATGACATCTAACTCTCTCCCACACATAAAAATTACATTGTCCTTAATGTAGGTATATTAAATTATTAGATAAGTAAATAAAGGTATGTAGACAGGATGACCTACTATGAGATGTCATATGTGGCATCTATCAGTTGGATTTACTCCACGAGATTCTTTAGAAAATCCAAATTGAAGTGTTTAAGCTTATACCCATTGATAGTAAATATATTTCCGCTTCTCTCATGCAAAACTTGTATAGTACCAAAAGGGTAAGCATTAGTAATAGTATAAGGACCATGACATAGGGAATGAAGCTTACCTGGGTTATGCTTTAGCTTGGAATTGTATATAAGAACCTTATCAGTAATATAATACTTCCACTGATGAATCATGGTATCATGGATAGCCATTATCTTCTATTTATAGATTCAGGAGTTCTCATATGCATCATGCCGAATTTCATCCAACTCTTGGATCTACAACTTCTTATGATCACCTGCATCTGAGAGATTCATATTACATTTGTTAAAATCCCAATATGCATGGTTATTTACCTCTTATAATAGGTTACAAGTCTTTAAAAATATAATAATATACGCTGAGATTTCTATTGGGGTTCTAAAAGTGGTATGGTATGCCCAAAGTGCATCATACAATCACAAAAAACAATCATTCTTATTTGGTTGTACCATTTTTTCAGAATTATATTAATTTCTAGATTTTATATTTATTCTTGTCTGTTATTTTTGGGGTGATATTAAGTGGAGAAGTTATGAACAACCCCATACTTATGATGAAATTTTTTCATGTTGTAATTAAAAATGCGTGAACCCTGGTCACTAATTATGAATCTCGGCAAACCAGACCTACTAAAAAATATAAGACCTCACAAAATCAGCAACAAGTCAAGAGTTATCTATCCTAGTAAAATTTTCTTCCACCCACTTAGACACATAGTTAAAAAAGTCAGATATACTCAAATCCGAATGAATTCGAAAAAGTACCCATGAATTCAATGGACCAACCATCAAAGATCTCACAAAATAACAAGGGTTGTTAGGGAATTTCATTCATTTTAGGGATATTATCTATGAATTGACATTGAGTACATGACTTATAAAACTGATTTGAATATCATTTTAATTTTGGCTAATAAATTCATTATTCAAGGACTGTCCAACTAGTCTGTTGAGAGACAAAGTTACCCCCACAATCCAAAGTTGGGAAAAAATCATAACAGAGTTGAACTCAGGGTCAGGGAAACAATGAAGAACAACATGGTCAATAAAAATTCTACATAAATATGGGATAATCCAAATCCACCATCATGAATCATAATTAACTCTCTGGGACTATGAATTGTTGAAATCTATGGGACCCTAGATGTTGCTTTAATATTCACAATGTCATCATACCAAGTCGTGAGGTCAAAAACATCACAAAGGTTCTCACAAAGGAATAATTTTCCAATAAGGAGGGTTGATCAAATATAAAGGTCGAGTGGTGGAGAAATCCTACTAATGTAGATATCTACCACATTTTTACTCTTCTCTTATCACTATTCTCAAGGTCAAACTCCTAGAGGATGATCATCCACCGAATTAGGTTGGGATTAGCTTCATCTTTCTTTATGAGAAAAAGGGAAGCATTATCAGAAAAGACAATTATTTTTGAACGGATAATATGTGAATAGATTTTTTTCAAAGAAAACAAAATAGAAAGGATTTGTTTTTAGTGGTGTTTTAGTATTCCAATGTAGGTTCAAGGGTATGGAAGACATATTCAATGAAATGAGGAGACATCTCAACCCTTTCTAATAAAACTGCCCCAACAACAATGTTCGCGTAATCACACAAAAGTTCAAATGGGATACCCACCTTGGTGGTTGGATGATGGTAGGTGATATGAGACTCATTTTTAGTGAATTTAAAGAATAGACCCAATTTCTAAAAAAAATCAGATTCCTTTTGAATAGATGAGATAAGGGAAGTGAAATCTTACTAAATTATTTAATGAATCAGTAGTGAAAACCATAATGACCTAAGAATAATAACACCCCTTGAACAAATTTTGGACATGGAAGGGTTTAAATTTATTCAATTTTTGATTTATACACTTTAATTCTATGTTTTGAAATAACCTTCCCATCAACTATCCCTCGCTCAACTATGGAATGAAATTTCACATAATTTACTATGATATATTTTCCAATTAAGTAATATAGGACAAAACATAGGTATTCCAAACAGTCATCAGAAGAAGTGCCATAAACCGTGAAATCACCCATAAGGACTTCCATACAATTCTCAAGGTACTTAGAAAGAATACAGAATATACATCGCTGAAAAGTAATAGGAGAATTACATATACCCAATGGAATCCTAATATATGAAAATGTGATGAATGGATAGAATAATTTTGACTTTTCATAATCCTCATGGGCTACATTTATTTGAAAATAACATGAATATCCATCAAAGAAACAATAATGGGACATAACCACCAATATTTCTATCACTTGGTCAATGAAAGGTAAAGGAATGTGGTCTTGTTGTATGGATTGATTCAGTCGACAATATTCAATATTGGGTCATCAAATATTTTTTCATGTATTGGAAACAATTCATTATTTTCATTTGAAACTATAGTTATTCCTATTTTTTAGGCTTGATTTTCACTGGGGTAACCCATTTACTATCAAATATAGGATATATGATCCCAGAATCAAGTAATTTACTAACATTGAATTTTACCACTTAAAGGAGAGTTGGATTCAACCTGCGTTGAACCTGATTTACGGGATTAACCTTATCGTCTAAAAGTGTATGATTCATAAAAAATAGATGGGATAATCCTAGGAATATCATCCAATCTCCCCCAAGTTTCCTTTTTTTTACGCTCACTCAAAAGGCTAAGAAGTTTTGATTCCTGGTGCGGAGAATTGTTATTGGAAATAATTATAGGAATTTGTTCCATTCCGTCAAGAGAAACATATTTTAAGTAAGTTGGATGTTGTTTTAGTTCCAACATCAATTGTTTTTGGATTAAGGGAGGGGATTTAGGGGGATGGAGTTCCATAAATCTGTCTATATGCTCATGTTTATTCTCTAGTGAATGAGAATAAATAGAAATTATATTTGAAGAATCATTGATGATCATGGGTGACTCGGAATGAACAAACTCGTTAATTAAAGCACAAAATTTACAATTTAATGAACCCATAGAATACTCAAAACATGAATCAAAAATAAAATAATCAAACGATGAATAAGAGGAAAATGAATCATAGTATGGGTTGAGGATAGAATGTTGTGTGTGTGGGACTTTAGAGGGAACTTCCATCGAATTGATAGGAAGAGTGGAGTGATGTTCAATAGGATGTCTCATGGAAGTATGAATGTTAAAACATAACTTTTCTCCACCCAACTCCATGGAAAAAGTACCATTGTGGGGATTGATGATCACCCAAGCTATTTTTAAGAATTTCCTACCATGTATAAGAGGGAAATGTCCTTGGGGTTGGGTATCCTCCATCTCAAGAATATAAAATATGAAAGGGAAGATGATATTCTTCACTTTTACAAAGACATCCATGACCACTCTTGATGGGTGTGTTGGGCTCTGTTTCGAAAGTTTCACTATGATGCCTATTTGTTGAAGCTCTCCAACCTGTAGATAAGAGTACACATAGTAGGAATTTCATTAATAAAGGAACCTAAATCTATCATAGAATAGGAAACTAATGTATCCCTAATGGTGCAAGTTATCATGAATGTTCCTAGATCATTGAAATTGTTGGTATTGCTGGCTGAATCAAGGTTGAGACATTATTTTCCATGTTAACTCTCCCATTCCCTTTCATCCTTCATTTATGCGTTCAATATTCTTTATGAAATTTTGCTCAGCATAGTATTTTTTTAACTCCATCCATTAAATTATTGTTAACTTGTATGTTTTTAAATGTATCCATAAAATATTTATTATGAAAATTTTTCATAGATTTAAATATTCTTTGAGGGTAAGTAAAGGGACTGTATTTTTCATGGGAATCCTCAATTATAATTTTATTACCCTTTTTTTCTATTTTTACATTAAACTTTTGAGGTTTGGGAAATGGATTTTTCAAGAGGGTGATATAACTGTTGGTTATAATCAGTGGATGAATAAACTTCTCTAACAATAAAATGTGTGATTGAACAAACATTGGAATTTTCTTTTCGATTAGAAATATCTTGGAATAGTAGTTATCTATAACCTTGCATCTTAATATCATTGATATTGTCATCCAGTTGTCCCACTTGAGTTCATAGGTCTTGAATGGACGATTGCAAGGTCTGTTAGATCTAGAGGTTATGGGTTGCCATTTTATTCACCATTTCCTTGAGGCTTCATTCAGATTTGGGATGAGATGGATTGTTCCAAGAAGTTTAGGGATATAAAGGTTTCATACCTTTTCCCTGATAATAAAATTTCTTTTTGGGGTAGCTTGAGTGTCATCCTTTTCGGTATTGTGGTTGTGGTTTCCACTCAGGGTTTAGATTTGGCCTAGATGGTTCTTTCATGAAAGGTTGTTCTTCCTGAAAATGAATCCCTTGGAATTATACTACATAGGACTCAGATGAATCCTAAAGTTGTGGGAAGTGGTCATAAAAATGAGTGTTAACAGAACAAATACCACAATTTATTTGAATAGAAGAAGAGTGTGAGTTACTTTTCACTTGAGATAATTTCATTAGAAGTGTATGCATCTCATCATGTTTATTATATAACTTTTATTCTTTGGTAGAATAACATACCTCAAGAACTCCTTGTGTTGGTTCAATTTCTCGTGTACGAAATTTCTTGTGCATTTCGATACATGTTGGATATTAAGTAACAAGCAACAAAAGGAGTTTTATCAATTAGGGAACCACCAACTGTAGCATCTATCATTCCCCAATTCAAGGGGGACATTTCTTCATATATGTATTGAATTATGAATTATTCACTAATTTTGTGGTGAGGGAAAAATGATAAATTTTTTTGAATCTCTCCTTATATTCATCATTGGTCTCTCATTTTGATTGTGTAATTTCAAAAATTGATTTTCTAATTGAAGAAGTTTGGGAAGTAGGGATGAAATTATCTTGAAATAGCCATTTATGGTAATTTCTTCCCCCAATTACTTTAGAAAGATAGTAAATAATGACTTGGAAACACCATAAAATTTGAAATGGAATACCCTAAACATAATGAGGTCCTCCAAAACATTTTGGGGTTTCTTGGTGGAGCACACTATGTGAAACTACATATGTTGTTTGTGATGTTCCTCGCTAGGAAGACCATGGAATTTAGGAATTTGTTGTATGCCGCATGATATCTTCTGAACGTTGTATGCTTCCTCAGGATTTTAGATGTACGTAGGTTGGTACTCCACATCTATGGCTGTGAGTTCTTTTACAGTTTAGTTATTTGAATCCGCGTTTTCTTGGGTATTATTCAGTTCAATTTTTGATTGTTTTAGGAACAATTGGGTAACCAAAATAGGTTTATTAGTGTTACTTGATTTACCTACTCGAGATGACCTAATTTATGAGTGAATTATATTTTCAATTTCTAGGGTTAAATTGAAGATAATTTTTCTTCTTTGATCAGGTCATGCAAGTAAGTTGTGAATTTTGTTTTTTTGTGATTTTTTATACTAGAGGATATATAAAATAAAATCACTTAAGATGGGTGAATTTATAAAAGAAAAGATAATTTTTTACTATAGAATTAGATATAGTGAGAGAGCATAATAGGAGAGAGAGATAGAATGATTAAAAAACAAAAAAAAAACAATCAAATGGGGGGGGGGGGGGTATCGAAAGGAGCGATAAACAAAAAAATAAAGAAAAAAAATTAAAAGGATATAAGTAAATGGATATATATTGGATCCCCGAAAATGGCACTAAAAATCGGTTGCGCTGTCAAGCATGTCAAATTAGATGTTTAGTTTTACTAGATTTTTTGCAGTATAGCAGGAACCTTAGGTCGTATCTCAACAGATCCTTAGACCATTAATTTAATAATTTTTTTATTATGAAAATAAAAGAGAAATTGGATTTGGATAACATGGGGTTTGATGTTTTAGGGAGACAATATGAAACATTAAATTATAAATCAAAGTAGAAATGAATAGTATTAATTAAGCATGATCAACCTGGGGAAATATCATGATTGTCTCCTTCATTATTTCAAAAGATTGGGTTATGATATTTTAAATCCAACTTTGTATCATTGAGATATAGAATGTTACAAATTCTATACAAGGATACATCATAGGGTTCAGTCAGAAACACAAAATGATTCATCAGATATTTCCAATGATTGAGTGATTTTTGTTCAACTTTGTAACCAAAACTCACCAAGGAAACAGAAAAAAAACTTTATGCGCTATCCCGAATTGTATTTTATTTATTTTCTAGACCATGAAGTAAATTTACATGGCCTTAAATATGTTTATGAGAGTGAAATTAACCAATATGAACCCCATAAACTCTGTAATTGAATGTGGGAAGAAGAATTGATGAATGGCGTTAGAAACATCACATGAATGGGTACCCACAAACATGATCATATGAGTTGTGAATGACTTACCTACACATTAATCAATAAAATAAGAATTGAATATTATGAAAAACAATATAAAAACTTATAATTAAAAATATAATTCAAATATTACAATCATGAAGATTTATATTTACATCACGTTCCCTCGGGTGATCAGATGGCATTTAGAACTCCATTGGAGGAGAGAATGAAAATGATGATAATATAGAACCTCCCATGGGCTTCATAACTTCTACTACTGAGTAGAATACTCTTTTGGGACTCCAAAATGTCAACACATTCCCCCTTGGTTGAACTACCTATGGGGTACCCAAGGTTCCAATGTATTGGAAAACTTGGAGGTGGTTTTGGGCACCCTAATTTAGAGGAACCACTTGGTCCATGGTTTTGGCTGGCCTGATGGTCTTAAATCAGTTTTGGAAAAACTAAAATGATTTCGGCCAGAATAGTTTTTGTCTCAATTTCATATTTGGAGACCAGATAATTTATATAATAATAGATATTTATAAAATACAAATGAAAACTTTTTACTATGTACATATTCTTTCTATTGGACAGATTGGTTTGTTTGGGCCTCTTAATGAGATAATTTGGCTTGTTTTACAAAATGAAAGCCGTATCCCACAGGGTCATGGATATTATAACAAAATTTAATATAATTTATAATCATTTAGTTCTCAGAACATCCAAAATAGTGGATATGTGATCATGGGATTCCATGTTGTTAGACCCATTTTCATTCTAGTTCATCTTGGGATTTCCGAATCACCTCTGCCTTCAATGAAATCAAAAAAACAAGGGAAATTGCCTTTTTTAAAAGTGATAATAAAAAAATATTGAATCAAACATGAAGATAATTATTTATAATAATTTGAATTTAAAATAAATAACAAGATTAATATTGAGCAATAAGGTTGGAATAAAATAGTGAATCATAGTGCAATCAAATACAAAGACCCATGTGACATGAATGAGAGGTATTACCACTCCAAAAAAGTATCTCTAGTAATATTTTGTGTTAATAATACTTTTCCTTTTAACATGACATTACACTATACTAATTTATAGTTCTCAATGCATGAATCCAAATTATACTGTGCAATGTTCATGTTTAATAAAATTAAACTACACAACCACCAATAAAGTCCCAACCACGTTACATTATACTAGATAGAATTCCATAATCACTTAAAGATGAAAAATGTTATATTCGAAGTCTTTATCACAAGAACATAGATTGAAACACACATCTCCAACAAAATTACATTGATAATTTCATGAATGTTTATAATGGACCTATCATGAGAAATTAAATTGAGAAATGGAGGTCTGGGTTTTGTGACCGGAAATTTCATTGCACCATTGTTAATGTTGAATTAAATTAAACTAAATAATATTTTTTAACCAAATATAACTATCTACATCTTTTATGTGTGATTCATATCTATATATAGTGTTTCTAATATATGGGTTTATTATCCCATTATTAGTTTTATAAAATATAAAAACACTAAAACATTGTTTATATATAATATATAATAGGGAGAAATTACGCCATTCCAAAGAAAATTTATACATTTTGTCCTTGGAATAATATATTGGTCATTTACTAGTATCAATCCTCTATCATGCAAAAAATTAAAAATAACACATTCTTTTTTATTAGATAAGTCTATATGGGAAGGATCTCTATAATAAATAAATCTGGTTTGATTCTGATTCTTATATAATATATAGTGATTCTTGGATATCCTATCATAGCCCCAACTACAATTACTTTCTAAACACAATGACCGTAAAACTATTTGAACCTCTTTGTGAGGTAGTATATGTTAGAAATGAACCCATTATTCTTGTTGGGTTTTGAATTTCCTTTCCTAGGTGGATTATTTCACCCTTGGGTCAAAGATATGTCAACATAAACTCTTTCACTATATTATTAAAATTAAATGATCTTTTTCCAAATACAAAAAGATACACAATTAATTGTGATTTTTAAAACCTATTAAGGGAAACTAGAGTATAAGTCAAATATCTACTTGCTAATACACTACATTCCATGGTTTTGGTAAATTTTAGAGCATAAAAAGGAAGAGAAAAAGACATTAAGACCCCATTATTTGGACCTATCAAAATTTTGACTCTTAATTATAGACCCCTAAGTCTAGGAAAAGGATATATTGTTTCTTCCATTAACGTCACAAGTGATATTATGATGTTCCCTTGGTATCTTGTCATTCCCTAAAATATTACCTCTTCAAATTGAGTATACCACCTATTTATGTGATTTTTTAAACAAGAATCTAATTATTTGTCCCTTCACCATAATAATGTGTTCAATATATGGAATTCAATCTTTTAATGTGATCTATCCATTCCTGAATATTTTTTTCTCTTCAAAATTACTTTATATCATTTACAAGTGAATTAAACACCAACCAACATGCTCTGAGTCAATATACTCCTCTTTTTATCTAACAAAAATGAGTTGATTAATTTTATTAGTTATATATTTTATAGAAATATTGGTAACATGTATGGTTTGATCTAAAGAGACCCCATTCAGAAATGTTTTTGAATAACACAATTTTCATTGTTATCCTTTAAAATAACCCTTAGGCGATGGATTGTCCCATGAGGAAATGTATTCCTCAACCCCATGGTCTATCTATAAATTATGTGTGGAACTAGTTTTTTACATTAAAATTGGTTAACCTACGACAAATAGTCTCCATTTATAATATATTTAGATATTTATTGGGAATTAGTTTTTTTCATAACCCAAAAATACAAGAGGATTAAAATACCCTTGATGTTTCACACTTGGGCATTGAACCAATTATCAGAGAAATATTATGATATAATTTTCTTTTGTAAATTCATATATAGACATTATAATTATTTATATACCCAAAAACATTATTCTATTATACCTTTTGGCATCAGAAATCCATAATTTCATGTTTTTCTTTTTGAAAATTCTTATAAGAAGTGTGGTCATTGTCTTGTGAATTTACAAAACATGACACAATGGTATATTCCTCATGAACATACACTAAATTACTCAATTTTATTTCATATTTTAAGAATGTTTAAGGCCCATATTTACATCACGTATTTTATTAAACTAGCTATGTAGACTTCCACACTTATTCAGAAAAATCACTTAGGCTGAAAATACTCGTAATGACTAACCTGAATACCCCGACTTTAAGATAAGTGAAATTATTTATGTAATTTTATATAGTAGAGTTGGGATTTAAATTTTTGTGGTGTTTCCTATTTTTAATTATATATATATATTTACTAATGTACCTTTTTTTTCAAAGATATATGAATCAAATTGTAAATATATAATCATAATGTTGTTTGACCTTAAACATCAATAAAATATTTATTTGAGCACTATAAACTAAAACTATGTGAAACAATACTCTAGGTGGCCTATATGAGAAGTCTCAATCTCTATATTCACATTAAGTTCACATCTCCAATATTTTCATGAAGAATCTATTACTTTTTTTAAATCTCATGAAGAATCTGTTACTAATTGGTCAAAGATGTTAGACCTTAAACATTAAAAACATTGGTCGGCTTGTAAGACCAAAAACTACCCATGGAAAAAATAATTACACTCAAAAGGTTAAAAATATACAAAGGGAGACATAGTAAAAGTTTATTACTTATCATTTGGAATTATTCTCACATTTCCTAGGAAAAATTGAGGATTTAAAAATAATTAAACAACATAATATAAACCTGATTCAAAACTCACAATGGGAGGCCTGAGAAAAATCCATGTTTTACCTACTCAGCCTAATAATTAATGGATTTAAAAAATATATTGTGTATATATATATCATAGGGAAAACAAATTTACCATTGAGAAAATTGAGGTATGATCACTAGATCCTCCAACCTAGGAAAAAATTAGAGCACACCTTTTCTCCTTGCACCCTATATGAGGGTAGAGAGTCATTGTCACATCAAGTTAAACTACATGACATATCATCCTTCCTTTATGAAAAAAATATACATATATTTTATTAAAATATGTTTTTTTATACTTTTTGAAATGAGAATAAGATCCATGAAACATCCCCATAAGTACATGGATCCCAATCCAAGGTTCCACAGTAAAATAAAAACTGAATATCTATTAATTATACACTAGATCAATATATGATACATTACAATAGATTTATTCCTCTATGAACCTATGATGAAAATACATAAACATTATGTATGAGGTTGATATTTATGGGGGAACCTTCATCATAAATACATTTTGAATGATTTTAATTCTTAATGGATACATTATGACATCCAGATCTCCTATCATGGATACAATAGAAAAGTCAAGATCAATTTTATCCCCCCTTCAGTCATTGAATTTTTTCCATAAATTTACCATATTTTAGAATCAAAAAATGCATGACATTTGTTTCATTGAAAACCATGACATGATCAATAGTTAGATAAAAAATTTCATGTTTGAGTAGAAAATTATCTCAATGGCTGAAGAAAATTGAAATAAAATATCATTTTACCACATGACTGCTCATGAACTAAAGGGATATGGACCCCTAAAAACATTTACTAATATAATAACATGGTTTTGAGAGACTTCCTCTAGGAGTAGGATATGGACATCACCTATTTGTAATGAAATTTTTTTTCACTGCATTTAAAAATATTTTTAAGGGAATTTTGCAGCCTTTTCCCTAGATAACATCATGAAAGTGTGAATATAGAATAAAAAAGAATTTAGTTCCATTTTATATCCTTGGTTAGAATGGTTGTGGATCCTAAATAAACATATAGATCATAATTTATGATTATTTGATGTTAGAAAACAATTTTTAATTAAATAAATTAAAAAAGTAAAGTCCAATGAAAATAAAATTATTTTCACCACATAATAATTCATGTGATTTTGGAATCACTTCACATAGTAATCAAATCACTCATTTCAAAATGTTCCATAATCCCTACTAGAACCCATTGTCATTTGTGTCTTGAACATGTATATTTTTTCCCCAAAATGTAGCATTTTTATTTGTTTTCACATATATCAATCCCTAGAAGAACCCATTATCATGTTCACCTAGAAGGAGTTAATTTTGTTCCTACCACATAAACATCTACTCAATTTGTGTAAATCATTAATCTCTATGTAACCATCTATTTTGGGAGGGCTATTACCTTCCAATGCCTATAAATTACTTAACTTGCATAAAGAATATGATTAAAATCTTAGATTGGAGTCACCATCCTAGATCCTTTTAGGTAAATTTATAATGTTCAAATTATGTATAGGTAAATGCCTTTGTGAATAAAATTCATAAATGATATTTTAAAATCACTATAACTATGTTACTCCCTGACACATGATATACAAAATTCTCTATTGAAACACCTCCATAAAGGACACTCTCTGATGGATCTTCATGACGTTCTATACAAAGGATTATATATAGACCCTATTTATGAATTTCTATATAGCTATCCCTCTGTTTAAAACCCATAACGGGCCATCCCAAAAGGTCTAGACCATGGGGGATGTAGCCCTATACCCCTAATTAATTTAATTAAAGGGTTTTGAACATAGGCCTTTGGAATTGTCCCTTATCTTTCATCAATCAAGCCACAAAAAATAAATATTTACACAATGAAATTTTTATGTATAAATATATAGATATAGATATATATATATTGGTTTTTAATTCCGATAACTCATTCCTTGATCCCGCACAATTTCCTTGAGTCAAGATATTCTATATGACTTCATAAAATACATTGAGTTGATGTAATATTTTTAGTTCCATAATATCCATGATTTAATATAATATTCTTGGGTTCATTATTCTATTCATGTTGATGTATATATCATGGTTATAATTATTCACCACAATTCGACCTAATCCTATTATGTATTATGTATGGGAATTTTCAAAAGTGTAATCACCAACATTACCATAAAAGTAATCTCATTTTTGAGCACATATAAACCTATAATTTTCCTCCATTCTGTAAAACAGTTATTATATATGGGCCTCCCTTAAGTGTAATCCACAAAAAATACCTTTACCTTAATCATATATTTGGTTAGGTATCTCCTCGCAGCTAATTTAGCCCAGCAATGTTTCATATTGTTACACCTTTTATGAAATAAGAATCGTAAATGGGACTCTAATCTATTTTTATCTGTAATAATACATTCACCTATGTCTCTACTATGGTTATGAACTTATGGGAACCATACATTCATATGTTTTACAATCATCTTGAGTCAATATACACATATTGTTTTGTCATATATAGGCCCCCACTTATGTGTAAGCCCAAAACCTACCTCATATAGAAGCACCAATGTGTATGTCCCAATCAATATCCAGTTTTTTTGACTTCTATAAAATAGTCATTTATACTAGGAATATCATTCAAAATCCCCACAAAATCACTAATTATGACCTCTAATTAAATACGAATGATCGTATATATCTTGTTACTCACTCTGATTAGGAATCTAGTGGGATTAGATGTTTAGTTGATTATTTTGTTATAATAGTTGAGTTTCATCACCAAAATCACAATCATGGGAAGGTTACATGAATTTAACCTGTATAAATGATATCTTTACCATCTGACATTAATATACACAGACTAGTCATCACATATGATCTTAAACTATGTCACTCAAATTATGTGGGATTTGATTCATACTAACCAGGATACATTGGATTCATACTTAATGTTCAATACCAACATTAAAAAACATACATTCTTTAATATGTGATGGGCGTAGGATGGCCAATCTCTGTTTGATCCAAGATATTCATTTTTGATTCACTATATACACTTTATGTTGAAATTACCCTCTCAATATCTATATATAGATCAAGTAGATATACTCTTGTTGGTCATCCCTACACACATGCCTCATATTCGGTTTAATCCCTAAATTGATCTAGCTACCTCTAATGTGTTTGGCATAAGTGATACTTATACCAACGAGTGTAATGAAAATCATCCTTATTTAGTGGTGATATATTGATGCCTTTAGTGATGAGTAGAGATTATCCACACATTCTATTATTTTGTTACCCAAGATAGGAGAATCAAGAAATGGATAATCAAGCATAAGTACGACATCAACTGTTATGAGGAACCTTTCACTGATAAGTCATTACCCTACGTATTTAAACAATATGTATAGGTCCATGTTACATAAACTTAAACAGTATTATGTTCTCTGTTAAGTGTTACTAAACTACATGGAACATGGTTAGACCATTTTATACAAGTAAATGGGGGAGATTGGAAAAATATGTCACAAATCTATAAGAGATTATTTAATTTTTCAATACTTCCACATGAAGGTTGTGATGAGTCTAACCTACCATCCTCTCAAGAAATATAAATTCTAAAGAATCACTAGAAAGAATCCCCAATTACTATGTTCTATTGTAAATATGGATCACAATTAATTTTCCACCAATCTATCACAGATGCCTGACCCATCAGAGTTCCCATTAAAAAATTTATATATGAATAAAGGTAAATCTGGTCTAAAAATATTAAATATGAACAATGAAAAATATAATTATATCAGAGTAAATATTTTAAATATATAAAGGTTACTCTAGTTTTTTTAATTAAGATAAAAATTTAAAATTTCATTATGTAAGATTATCTTTTCTCGATGACTAATGTTCACTCTAGTTCTGAGTAGAAAATAAATTAATTTTTTTTATGTCCTGAGTGTTTAGGGGAAATAAATAAAGGTAACCTTACTAATATGTAAGATCCACTTTGGTGGAGAGTGATATATCAATGAAAATATTCTCATATATATAGGATTAATCTTGACAAAAAAAGTACATAAATCAGAATATTCTAATTCACAAAGTTTTATCCAATACAAAATAAATATGTAATGGTTGATGTACTAATATTTAAAGGTTTATATGAGGAAATTGAAATATGAATGGATCATTACATTAATATTTAATGGTTAATAAAATCTTATCTATCTCACAGAAGTGTTACTCAATAATAAATATTGATATATAAGGTCCATACATTATCAAAATGAAACAAAATGATTTTTTAATATATTATTTTATGAGTTAAATATCATGAATTGAAATAATGATACATGTATTTATAGAATACAAATTTTTCAACGAAGATGAAATTACATCATGATTATACATGCCAGGTAGAATATAAGATAAGGGTTACACTATGAAGATTTTTTTCAGGAAGAAAAGAGAGAATAATTTTTAGAAGTAGTTAGAAGAACTGATTTTTCCTGAGTTTTCATATACATTCTGACCATGATTTATTCCAATGTCCAACTATACAGACACAAAAAACAAATTACAAGAAATAGAATTTAATATGAATTTGAGAATAGTTTATATTAAGTTGTTGTCTTAATTTATAATTTGAAATTGAATAATATAGAGGGAAAATGTGATGATACTTTTAAAGACTATGAAGATGGTTATTTCATAGTATTGTCAAGAGAATAATTTTGGAGAGGGAGGGTATGTGGAAGAGATGATAGTTTAGATAGTGGGTTTACAAAAAATAGAAGAAGAGAAACAAAAGATTATATTGTTTGTATGTGTATGATAATCAAAAATATATCATGTATCGCACATTTAAGAAGTCATAAATTTTATATATTGTGTTATAATTTGGGACAACTATAAATTTTTTGTAGATGAAAAAAATTATAGGAATAAGGATAGTCCCTACCTCAAAAAATCCAAGATATTAGTTAATTTTTTTAGAGACTTATCGTGATATAATTTTATTGAATTTATTATATTAGAAGTTTAGGATATAACTTGTTTATTTATAGCCACCATGGAAATTATAATTGATTTTTTGATTATAGGTCTCACCAAATCATTCCAAGGAGTAGCTTCCCATTTTTTTGGGGTTAACCTTATATTTAAAATATCTTAATTTTTTATTTCCTCAATATGTGTGAGTTTTATAGTCAGATCCCTCACTCTAACACGTAACATATGATCATTTCACAAGAAATTATAAAAGGTAAAAAAGATTATTATTCACGTATTCACCCCACATTCAAGGATCTAACTCTTTTTTTAGGACATCTAATTCGATACTGAAGAATAATTATAACACCCTATATGCATGAGTAATAAGAATATAAAAGTTAATTTACTGAAAAAAATCTATTTTTCCACTCAAAATGAGTGATAAGAGAAAATTTAGAAGAGTTAAGTTGTATACAAGATTAACCCTATGATTTTATTTTGGACTAATGGTGACACATTGTTGACAAAATCATGTAGGGGCTATAATGTAACACCACATAAGGGTGGGATTATTTAATCTCATTCCTACCTAACAGTTTCATGATTCATTGTGTTATTGTGATCCATATATTTTTTGTTAGATTACTCTAGAAACATAGTGGAATTGATTTATATATACAATGATTATGAAACTTGGATTCGGTTATCATTCTATAGATTATAAAATTATTAGTAAGGTTTTATATTTCTTGTTTTTGTGTTTTATGTGTTTTCCAAATCTCTTATATTAATCCATTTTTTTGATAAATAAGTAAAATCATGTGTGTTATTAATTTAAAAATTATTATGCATATATGTATTTGGATTTAAATGGTTGAAAGTGAAGGAACTAACCAATTACATTATTAAGAATATTTAATAGTGAAATTGGATTTCAATGTAAGGAAATAAATATTGTACATGAGTAAAATTTTTATGGGAAACATGGAATTATTATATAATATTCTTATTTCTTATAGTAATCCACGACTCAAGTAATAATGGTAGACTAAATAATTACTTCCAATATATAATGAGTTTCACTATTTATATATATGAGTAAATAGTGTGTGGTTTTAATGTGTAACATGAATAAAAAATATGACATTTATTTTTATTTGAATTATGAAATCAGAGTGGTATAAATAACTTTATATGGAAGAAAAATCCAGAGAATAATGTTTTTTCACCCCATTGATTTTTTCTATTTATAATTATTTCCAGCTAGTATTAATTGCACTATCTTGATAATGGAGATTAAAGATGATCAATGATGATGACACAAGAATTATTTATAGAGTTCTATGGTATTTCAGATATATGAGCTTGAACTGAATAGGGTAAATTTTTCACACATGATGAAGTGACATCTTTAGTATTGAATGTATAAGTCATAAAACAAGAGGAAAGTAAAATGGGTGTTTTCAACATGTGATGAAGAAAAAATATTTTTTTTAATAAATATGTAATGTTTATTGTATTCATAATAATAATAATGTGGATCTAAATGAATAATTTCTAAATATCACACATAAAATGTGAGAATATTTCCAAATATGTGAACATATATATATGGAAATGAATGGAATAAGATATGTGTAGAGATATACTATCCATAATCTTATTTTATGAAGTATACTATGTATATATGGATTTTTGGGTATATATTAATTTTAATTGAATATTTTATTATCTATAAAACTATATGTGATGTACATAGAATATGTGGTTCATGTATATTGAGTGATAGTGTAATGGAATTTGCATTATATTCATATACATGAAGATATGATATCTCATGTGTTGAAGAACATGTTGGAGGTTAAATAATTTCATTAGATAAAGTTAAAATGTGTTGAAAACTATGTTTTTTCTTGGAAAAGATTAATATGATTTATTGATGGGTTTTAATTAAGATATTATTGTTTTATTGTCATATAACTTTTGTAAGAATGATATGGATTTCTTTCTAGTGATATAGTATTACATAGATTTGTCTGATAAATTTTAACATTATTTAGAAAAATATTATAGTAAGAAAGAAAATGATTTTATTGGGAATGTTAAGATGATCTAAATGAGATCAATATGTCATAGGTGAGGATGATATCATGTCTCTAGGTGCGATGAAGTTCTCTAAAGGAATAAAAAATATTGAGGATAGCGACATAAAAATATCTATATTAGTAATAATATCACTAATTATGATTACAAATATTGTGACTAGGAAGAAAATCACAATTTTGTGTGAATAATGTAGGTGAAAATTTCATAGGATGTAATGTTGAGAAAAAATTGTATATTAAAAATATAAAAATCATAACTCTTGATATGAGATATCAATATATGCCACTAATGTTTCCAATTTTAGTTGAGACATTACAAAAAGACCTTGGCTAAGGTGGTGAAAACAATTGCATTCTAAAAATTAATTCAAAATATATTTATAACTACCCCAACTACCTCAACCAAGTGAAAATTGATATTTATTAAAATTGAAACAAAATACCTAATACACATTACATAAGATATGTATGTCTAGTAGCGTCAAGGGGCTAAAAACGTACATGAACATTAAAATATATTGTCAACTTAAATTATATTATAATAATAAATGAAACATTAATATTTATCCATGATCATCCCTATAAAAAATGAAGTATTATATATGATTTATGTTTGGAGAAAGTTTACATGAATATGTTTTTGGAAGATGAATGGTGTAGGTGATGCAAATTTTTTTAGTTTTTGTAAAATTTTTTGAAAACAATTAACTTTTTAAAAGTATAAAATTGGACTCACCATCATAAAGATAAAATAATAAGAAAAAAATATATAATTTCCATCAAATTATAATGATGTATTTTGGAAGAAAATTTTCATCGCATAGACCTCTAGTTGAGAATGATAGGAAAATCATAATGAGAAGCTGCATCAGAGTCTATATGGATCTGAAGAAATCATAAATATGGTATTCTAATCTTGGAGTTCATTAAAATAATGATTTTTCATGGAAAAAATTTGATGTATGTTGTACGAAATAAATGGGAAGAAAAAGTGCTTCCGGTCGTATTGATGTGTGGTTAGAAAAAAAAAGATGATGTTACAAAGGATGGAAAGTTACAATACATTCCAACAAAAGAAAGATAATGATATTTTAATACTAAACTTATTCAAAGTCATGAGGAAATAATTATATAAGAAAAATTCTATGCAAGAAGAAATTTGATGAAGCCGAAGCATTCTATTCTTAGTTAATCAGTGTGAGATCACCAGATGAAGATCTATTTGAAGGATGAGAAGGTTGTTTCAAATATTACAAGAGAAAAATCATAGTTTTCAGTCATACCAATAATACTTAAGATAAAAATCTTCATAGAAATAACTTGGTATGAATCACAATAAAAAAAGAAAGACGTTTATAAAGTTGAAGCTACTTATACATATCTATCAAACATGTTGTGAAACTAATCGACATAGTTATATTGGAACTAACCATTATATGTAGTGATGTTTGGAGAATATAATCAGAGGAGTTATTTATTAATGTATGTTATTGGTAGAAATGTGAGGAAAAAATTTAGAGGACGATCATCAATATATTTTACCATTTTCATCAAGATGAAGTGTTTCTTGTTTTTCAATCAGGTCAAGTGAAAATAAATGAGAAGTTTTTTTTTCTCAAGTGAGTAAACAGATAAATAAGAACTATTTTGTTTGTATCATATGGTTCATAGTCATCATATTATACGTGATTACGACTATCTGACTAAAGATGACATTGTTGCATCAGATTTAAGAAGAGACACACAATTCATACGTAGGATGATGATAATAATATCATCATATGTGGAATTATTGGTCTAAAGAAAAGGAGAAAAGAAGAAATACCATAAGTAGTTACAAACTTTTTGTTAAGGGGAAGTTATGGTTTGAAGAAGTTTTGTGGACAGTGCCGAAGTGCTACCAAGAAGTGATGGAATCATTAGATTTTTCCACTATATAAAGAAATATGAAACTGATGTATAATAAATTAGAAGAAATGTTATAATATAAAGTTTTGAATAATTTATTTGTTTATGGTTGGTATGTAACATAAAATTAGGTAGTGTGGTTTTTATCATCATAATAAGATATCATCCATTTGACATACGTTTCAATTGGTATGAAGAAATTTATTGAAAAATATGGTGTCTTCATCATAATTAGGATATTTTAATGAAAATCAAAATTAGAAGTCATATTTTGAAAAATGTATTAGAAAGATGAAGTCGTGAGAATATTCAAGAAGGTTCATGAAGGAAGGATAATTGTAGAGAAGCACTAAATAAGTCAAATGTGTATACAAAATGTAAGGAAAATTTATGTTTTGGGAAATATAGTGGAGTAGGAAACCATTTTGGAACCCCTTCTAAATATATACTGGTGCACCAATAAAAGAAAGATGAAAATTTTACTTTCGGACATGAAATTACCATTCATGGGGGGAAGAGAGAAGGTGGAGCGATGGGTGTTTTTTTTGAGAGAAAGAGTTTTCAGATTATAATTTCATGAGGTTTATTTTTTTTCTGAATAATAATAATAATTAGTAGACTGTATTCCTCAATCATCCGGTTGGGATGGATCCTCATAATGGAAATCAGAATGGGATTTTTAAACTATGATATAAGTTTTTCAGAATTGTTTTAGTGGAATTCTGATAGAGTTACATTTCCAAATAGAGAAATCAGAATGGGAAAATTGGATTGGGCATTGGACTAAGTATAAGTATGAAGTCCATGAAGTTCTTACCTACTGTTGTATATTAATTTTACGATTTTTTAAAGAATTTATTTTTTGATGTTGACAAGGAAGTGTTGTAACCTATTTTAAAGAAACAAGTGATATATTCTTAAATTGTTACACAAATTGTATTACACCATTTCACACTACTTGAAGAATATGCAATGTTGTATTGATCATAGTGCTACATAAGTGTAAATACATATACTACTTGTTGTATCGACACGAAAGGATTTTTTTCTAGTTGATCATGTGTTATTGGATTGTTTCAAAACCTTAATAAGGACTTATCTTCTGTTATCTAGGAGTGACCCTCGTAAATTATTATGTTCTTGTAGATGTTTTATTGTTTTTTCAGAACATTTACATCAATTTATCAAGATGTTAAAGTTGTTTCAAAGAAAGTAAACATAAAATAAAAATCTATGAGTGATTCAACATATCCCCCCTCTTTGTGATACTTAGATCCTTGAAGAAAAATTTCTAGTGGTATAAAAGATATGGTTCCATTTATTTAATATATTCTAATGTTTAGGAAGAGAAGCTGTGATAGTGAATCTAAATTGTGTCAAAATTACGGGGATTCTAGTATTTTATTGTAATAACTATAATATCTGGAAAGATATAATTTTTCCTTTTATTATTTATATTGGGTATAATGTTCTTGATGATGTAAAAGATATATTTCCTCTTTCTGATTAAAATGTTCCTCTGATATCTGATGATAAGAATAATCATAATAATAATGTAAGAGATAAGAACAATTTTTTCCATCCACTTTTTGAATGGTAGTATTTAATAAGGAATGGTGTTTCTACTACCAATTTAATTTGGGATATATTGAAGAAAATATAAAAATCTAATACAATATGGAAGAAGAAAAAATTACAAATATAATGAGTAATTTTTTAAGATATGAAAATAGACTAGTATGAAAACATTGTTGACTTATTTACCACTGTGAATGAATTTTTTAGTACTTTACTATTTCATGAAAAAATGATATATGATTCAACTATTATTTATAATATCTTTAGAATTATTCCTGATAATTTTAATACTAATGTTTCTTCAATGGAAGATAGAGATCCTAAAGCATTATCACTAGATGATTTTCATATTACTCTCATGACTTATGGAAGGATAATGGAGAGGTCTATGAAGAAAAAAAACTAAATTTGATAGATAAATTTCTTTCAAGGATACCAAGAATGAAATGTCAAAGAATATTATTTAAGAAGAAGAAGTTGGAGATTCTAATTCTGAAAATGATGTATCTAAATATATTGATGAATTTTTATCCTTGTTTTCTAAGAATATTAAAATATCTAGAGGTAAATATAAGTGAAACATTACATTCAATGTTTTTGAATATGGATTCGTAGGGTACATTGTGGCTAATTTAATGTTATAAAAGAAAGAATATGATAATTATGAATATAAAAGAAGATAGAGAATATCGTGTAAGAAACTAGGTGACAAGGATAAATTTCATTACAAAGTGAATGATATAATGTTTTCCAAATCCAAAATGAGAATCTTTTTGTTTAATATTATGAAAAATATGATAGTGAATATGAATCCAAAAAATATACTTAAAATCTTACAGAGAATAATTTATTGCAATAGTTAACAATGAAGAGTTCTAACGCATTAATTTAGAAGAAGAAGAAACTCAATTATAATTTCATCTTAAAGAAGAATTGAAATAATATTTGAGAAAGATTAGTAGGATTGAGAAAGAAGTAATGAAGTTGAATAATGGAAATTATTCAACAAACAATAAAAAATTTATTCTTGATGAGAAATTTAATGTTTTCAAAGTGATTTATGACATGAATAAATCTATTGATAAATAAAATAAGTATAATTAACATATGGAAGGTAACCTAAAAGAAAAATTAGAAGAAGTAAAAATTTTCAAAAAATCATTCTGAATCTTAACAGATGGATACAAGTTTCCGAAATTATACATCACAAGTTGGTGAAATCTCTAAAAATGATAAACATGAGAAGGATAAAAAATTACCTTAAAAGGTTGAAAAGAAATATGGTTTTTTTAGAATAGAAGAAAGAAGTGAAAATTATGTATATGGATATTACCAAAAAAGTGGAGAAGTCAAAAGTTTCTAAAATTAATGAGTCTAAAAATGTATCTATTACTTCTATTTCTATTAATGATTAACATACAAATGGGATAAAAAATGATATCTTGGTTGATAGTAGAAATGTTAGTAGTCAATAATATTATCATATGAATGATATGAAGGTTTCCGTGAAACCTGCTCTCCCCTTTGGTCAATATGGATGTTTTAGAGGGAAATATTTTTTTAATGGATACTACTGGTATTGTGTTGGATTCATGTGCACAAAAAATATAAGTTGGTTTAACTAACAAAATTACTATTATTCCATTAATTACAAAAGGAAAATTTTGAGGGGGATTTAATCCCATCAAAGAAATAAGTATGAGACTGTTTATGTAAAAACTGAAAATAGGTTCCAACCTTTGGAAAATATTTTTGAAATAAGTGAAAAACAGAAACCTTAAAAAATGTTGTCTTTTTTCTATGTTACTGACATAACATATGTTTTTAACAAATCTAAAAAGCATGATGTGAATAATGAAAAAGGTAATAAAAGGATCTTGCTATATACACCACTCTCAAATATAAAAATGGGGGACGACCATGGATTATTATATTTGATGTTATTATCATGTGACATGTGATTTAATTTTTTTATAAAATATAAAATACTTTAAAGAAGGAACCATTACCTATGGAAATGTTGAATCTATCATATTCAAAGGCGATTGATAATCCATTATTGGGGAACATAAGTTAATTTCCATGAAATATTTTTCTGTTGATAGGAAGAAACAAAATGTTCTAAGTGTATCAAAACATAGTGATGAAGGAAATAATTTTATTTTCTAAAGAAATAGGTATGTTATGAAAATTATGTGAGATGAAAAAATAGTTACAAGACTCCAACATAGAAAAGGAAAATTATTCCAAGATGGTGAGGCTCAAAACTCTTGTTTCTTAGGCATGGTGGAAGATAATCAGTTCTAGAATAAATGGTTGGGACACATCTGATAGAGAAACATGAGTATGTAATCAAAGTGATATTATGTGTATGGTATTACTGATATGTCATGAAATAGAGATTGGGTATGAATGATTATTTATAAGGGAAAGATAAAAAATTATATGTACAAGAAAGTTTATATTTGTTCAATATGACGCTTAGAACTTATCTATTTTGAAATAAATGGGCCAATGAAAAAAAATAAACTCATAAAGAAAAGTACTTCATTACTTTAATTGATGAATTTACTGACATTACTTGTGTCTTGCATGTGTAACATAAGTCAAATTCTCGGAAAATTTTTAATGTTTTTTAAGGAAAGTTGAGAAGGAATGAAAGCATTTAATGAATTAGTCAAGAACTAAAAATGGTGCTGAATAAAAAAATTAATAGTTTGAATGGTTTATTTATAAAAATTTAATTAGGAACGAGTTTAGTACACCATACACTAATAAAAATATGGAGTGTCTCAAAGGAAGAATAATAGTTTGGTTGAAATAGGGTGAGAAATGTTTCATAAACATGGTATCACTCATTAATTTTATAGGAAATCCATGATCACATATCATTATATTCAAAAATGATGTTTCTAAAATCAATATTTATATATATGACTCTATATGATATTTTTTATGACCAAACTCCTAGTTTTTAACATGTAATAGTTTTTGGGAGTCCATGTATCATAAAGAAGAAAGGTGGAAACCATGGGATGTTTGATTAGAGAGGTGAAGATGAAACTTTTCTTGGATATGATCTGGACAGAAGAGGATATTGATGTTTTCAAAAAGAAACATGAAGATTAGTTGATTATTTTGATGTTAATTTTTTTGAAAAATATGGTGAATATGGTAAAAACGTCATTCCTATAAGTAAAATAAGTAGGATGAATGAATTTCTGAAAAAAATTATTATACGGATAACCAAAATGGTAATCCTACTCAATAAAAAGAATCATAGTCAACTATTTCATGTGGTAAGGAAGAATATAAATCATATCATTCTAGATGAAGAAGAAAGTGGAAGCTGAAAACATAATTGTTGATCTACATCAAAATGATCAAACAAGAAGAAAATAACAAATTATTACACATACTTATTTGTATTAAAAAGTGGAGCCAAATACATCACAAAGAGATCCACAATGTGAACCACATCATATTTCACATGATTTATAAATACATGGAATTATTTAAAATATTGGTATTCAAAGATAATTTGTAGCCATAATATCGAAGTATCATATGGTGGATTCATGATTGAATCCTTATAAGTTTATAGACTACATTTATCATGATATAATTTTAATAATTTAGAATACTAGATTATAAGTGATTTTGAATGCCTGAAATATGTACATAATGTCCTCATAGAAATGTGAATATATATTTTAGGACGAAGAAGAAGGGTTTTTAATCATGAGGTTTTGATACTACAACTCCCAAGAATAAATATTGGACTATTAGGAAGAGATGTGACTACATTTTAGTACCCATGTACACTAAATAAAATGGAATAAAATAAGGATTATTTAATAGTGTTAAAGAAAATAAGAACATGAAATGTAGGAATCCCATTATATTACCAGAAAAATCATATCGTCATTAGACAACAAGAGCAAGGTTGAGCGATCCCTCATAAGAACTGGATTTGAATACTTGAAGGAGAAAAACTAAGATACACCACTGCAACATTACACATGGAGAGTTGGAGACCTATTCTAATGTGACGTTATAGAGGATCCTTGAAGATCTAACTAAAGGAAGTATAAATCACCCATCAGGAGGAGGAAGGAATATTTTTGGGAGATAAATTCGATTTGTGGGACTAGTATAAACTATTCATGAGGAGACATGCATTGAATAACAATGGAGAATGAATTCTCAAAGTGTGTCAAATAGTATTTTCAATAGATAGTCTATAAAATGACTATTTTTTATTAATATTATATAATCCTATTCTTTGAACTACTATGAAACATGGAAATGAGTGGGTGTTCAAGGCTAAACAATTTAAATCCTTATGTCATGTTTCTTTAAATTAATGCATCTTTTAGTGAGGTTGGGTAACATAAGAAAAACATACCGATATATTAATCATGAATATAGATTGAAGTAAAAGAATAATTTATAAAAATAAAATGTGATTGATGATTTACAACCTCCACCCCATTGTTGTATCAACTAACATTAAAACTACTCTAAAAAAATTCATCAAATGGCCAAAATCATTAATGGTGACAGATAAATAGGAAATGTGGTTTCTTGTTTTATAAAAATACATAATATATGGTTGATAAAAAATTTAAGATATTTCCCATAAATAAATAGGTATGCATAATTTAGGAAATCATAGAGAAAGGTGTCTCAACATATGGATTGTTTTTGGTTTTATATTTTGTTAATAAGTGTTGATGGTGTCATTTAGATAATGGATATAAATTATGTGGAATGATGAAAATTGTTTATTTAATGATAGAGACCTATGGTATTTAGGACACATGAATGCAATATAAGTAGTGCAGTATTTTACACAAGGATGAGTTATATCATGAGGAAATAATTTATAAGCTCCATGATTAAGGTAAGGTTATAAGAGAGCATGAGACATTTGATAAAGGATATATACATTATTTTCATCCAACATGAGAAGGTAATTTCATTCATACTAAAAATATGATGTGGTATTTAATGATTAATATTAACAAGTCACATAGAGAAGGGGATGATATAATAGATTCTATGATATTATATATATTAAAATCATTGGAATAATCTATGAATAGATACATACTATTCAAATATATTTTTTAGTGGAAGAAAAATAGGAATTTTACAATTTTTATCTATATATGAGTTAGGATTTATCTTTTGTTATGGATTTACATGTATTAAAATTATGTGTAATCTATTGTTGATAGAGATTTAGTGGTAATTTAATGCATATATTAAGGATTCTAATATATAAATATATTCTATGAGAGGCCATGTAACGATGGAAATGATGAAGTATAGATATCTAATATACATAATGATTCACATATATAAAAAAATATATGAAAAAATAATTTAATGACGTGTTCATAAAATATTAACATAATGAGAATATAATTTTGAAGTAGTTTAAATTCCCTGGGAATCATATTTATGTGGGTTGATGGTAATATAATTGTTTAGGGAATTAAAATTACTTTGATTTATATTTGGAGCCATATCCCCATGGGATACATTATAGTTTTCATTGGATATGACCTGATGAGAAAAATAAGATTATTATGGCATATATAGTGACATGATTATGATGTTTGGAAAGATGTAGGATGGTGATGGAATATGGGATCCCATGGATGTCTATATCTGGTGATCATATCCATTATTTGGATTTCTATTATGATATTAAATATCATGATGAGGTCATGGTTCCCTCTTTTATTTGAACAATATATTTTTAGATATTATAAGAGGATACAAAATATACTCATTTGATGTGAAATAAAGAAAGATCAATATCATAATTAGATATATGGGATATCAAAAAACGAGACTAATGTTTTTTTAATCAGGACTGAAATCTCACAAAAAATTCATACATGAGGTGTTAATATAATCTGGCCTATCATAAATAGTGATATACAATATCACCTTAAGTAATTCATTCATGGTTAGAGGAATTATATTCTGAAAAGGACTACACAAAAATATAGATGTTAATTCCTAAAAGAATTAAGAACAATCACTAAATATGATAACATGATATCAATATAAAAATTACATATTCTGATATTAACATATATAATTTATAATAATAGATAAACCAAAACAATGAGTATGACTATATATTTCCAAATGTGATGTAGTATATTCCCTGAATAATTTCATGTGTTTAAATGTATTATATAATTATACAACAGCTTTTAAAAGTTCTATTATTATTCTATAAGTATTCAATAAGAAATATAAAAGGTATGAATGAGATAAAATAATTCAGAAATAATGGGGAACACATGTTTCACTTTTTTAAAGAAGAAGGAAAAAAATATCGAAATATAAAATCAATGTACAATTTTTGGGGTGAAAATTTTAGTTCTATAAATTAATGTAAAATGTGTTGAACATTTATGGTGAGAGGAGATAAAGGGATCAATAAAACACCCAGATATTTAGGAATTTTTTTTCTCAAAGTAAATATTTTGTTTGATACGTTGTTTGACCTTAAATAATGAACTAAAACAAAACATTAATAATTTAAATTAAAAATATATAATTTTACCATTATTATATAGTTATTATATTATAATATATATATGGAAGTAAAATTAATATGACATAAATAATGAAATTGGAAATAAATGGCATCATGTTGTGGAAGTCTCTATTATGAAGCTCATTTTTCCAAGTATGTAAATGTGGTACCTTTTATAGAGGTTTCACTCAAAAAATCATAATATTAACTCTAAAAAGTATTGTATGAAAGAAATTATATGTGAGACAAGTTTTTTCATGTGTAAATTTCCGTGATTTCCATGCTAACATGATCACCACCGATGATTACCTTTAGACTATATGTTATGCTTAGGAATTTCATGAGGATCTTGTGGGGTTATAAAATTAGAAATTAATTCTATGTAAACATGTAAATATTAATCTAATAATTTTTTATAACTCATTTATTTCAATCAATTTACAATTTTTACTTTAAATAAATGAATGTTCGGTTACTAATGAATTGATAAAACAAGTGAAATCATTTTGATTGATAACAATGTTTTTTTCTAAAATCTAATTTTTTGTGATTTATTTATTATATATATAAATGATTTATATGGATAATATAATAATAATGTAATTATTAATTGATAGGAAACATGAATGAAAAATACAATGGCCAAAGAAAAATTTCCTATTAATAATAGTTTTTCATTATATTTTATTTTTAAATTTAAAAATTAAATTGAAAAAAATTATAAAATGAATAGGAAAAAATTAATCTATTTTTTTATTTAAAATAATTACATTATCATAGGGTGATTTTTTAAAATTTTTATAAAATAATTCATTTTTATTAGATAGTGAAAAAATACCAATTTATCTAATTGTGTCACTTTAAAGACATTATCATAAAAAATGAAGGTCATTTTTTTGAATTTTTTTAATATATGAAAGATATATTTATAAATTAAGATAAATCATTTAAATAAATCATATTCAATTTATAAAACACATGTTTAATATTTTGGAAACATCACTGCAATTTTACACTAAAAACATTTCTTATTTTCATATAATAACAACCAGTTTTCATCAATTATTTAAATTAAATATTAAAAAATTAATTTCATATTTTGGATAAAAAAATCGAATTATTTAATAATATCAATTTTTTTAGTTATAAAAGTTTGACTACAAATATTAATGTTCATACTCATTTTAAAATATTTTTTTAATGTTGTGTAATTTTTTTCTAACAAATTAAATTCATTTATTCTATATAATGAATTTTATTTTTTTTAATCATTTATAATAATATATTACCATTCATTTAATTGGTTATTATTATTATATATTGTTTAGGACACATAATGGTGAATGAAACATTTTTAATATAATTGTTTTACATGTTAAAATTTTTAATATAAAAGTTAATTTTATATTTTTTAGAAATTTATGTATATAATAGTTAGAATAAATTTAGGTTTACAACATATATATATATATATATATTTTAATATGGATTAATTTTTTTTTAATAAAATATAAATTATTTAGTTAAAAACTAGCAACCAAGGTAAAATCAAAAATGAAAAAATTCAATAATCTAGTTGTAAAAGTCATGAAAAATAGTTAAAAAATGTGTGAAAATTAATTATAGTTACATGATTGACCATATATCACAAACAAAATTAATTATTTCCCACTTTGTTATCCACATTTTTTTGATTAGTGTCATTTCATCATGGGATCATTAATGAGTATTTAAAAAAATAACAAATGTTCACTTATAAATTGTGATCACTTCCAGTACATTTATATTCCCATTCCAAAATATTTTATCCACAAATAATATCACCTATTATCTTATAAACTACATACATGTATGAGGAATCGGTCTTAAACATTACATAATAATGAATTAAGAGAATAATTCACATTGAGGATATTTTTAGGTTTAGAGCTTTATGGAATTAGGCCATAACTATTACACTGCAAAAATTAAAAATTAGACACTTCTGCTCAGTTTCTATTTTTTAATAAAATAATAACCCTTAAAAAAACTTTTCTAGTTCCATGTTTTAGACATCATGAATTTTTCTTGATCCCATCCTTGACCCAATCCATCTTTAAGTCATGTGAAAAACATCTCAAAACACGGGATGAAGATAAAAACCTCAGTAAGGGTTATAAAATATGGAAAGAAAGCATTAGCCCATAAATAATTACAAATCAATGAAACCATGCTTTTCAATAATAATATACCTTATGAAATCCTAATAATTATGAATAAAACACAAAAATCATAAATAATAAAGGTAACTTGTGGCATCCATAACATACATACATTGTATCATTCAAAGCTATGTATGTAGTTACATTTGGAATACCAATCATAGTATATTCCATAGAATATATTACGAGAAACATTAACATTTACCTCCATCATGTTACCCAATGCATCAGAGAGCTATCTCAGGCTCACCTGCCATTGGTGTATCACAGAACCACCCAAATACATAAACAATTCCCAATAAACACAACATATTCCTTACAAGTAAAATAAGAAAAAAGTAAAGATAACATTTCCACATCACAATATATCTTTTTATGATATTGACATAATCAATGCTTCATCAAACTATTTCCAAAACCATTTAAAACATTTAATAATGAGATTTTTGAATCAAAGTGTCCCATAAATATTTGAATATTTTAAAGAAAATAATATTTTAAAACATTAATATCCATATAAATAAATCCTTAAAACCATTTTGAAAACATGGACATTAATGTGAAATATATAGAAGAATAAATCTTGAAATCTGTTAAAATGATGTTTTATTTAAAAAGTCTCGAAACAATTGAGAAACACTTGGATAAACATAATTAAAGAATAAAATCAATAAAAACATATAATATCATGAGAATAAGGATATTCATGATAAAATATTTTTAAGGTTAGTATATAAACCATATAAAAGTTAATTGGTGCATAACAATAAATAAGTCTCAATGGAATTTAAATTGAGACAAAATCATATACAATGATCATACCATTAGATTAAGGATAAATGAATGACATAATTATGTGTAAAACATATAAATAAACCGAATATATGTTTATATTATGTCTGAAACAATCATAGGTCATTCACACATATTTATATCATGACATAATTAATAAATAAAAGTTTACCCCAAATAATCGAAATTGGGTTAAGAAGTTCCCTTAGAGAGATTCGACAGCCTAACGACATCAAATAAAAGTTCATAAAATGAGTTTATGATAGATAAAAGAGTCTCTCATACCATGTAAATAAAATTTACAGCAATAAGTATATATAATAATATATCCCAACTTAAGAAAATGAAAATATAAAAGATATAACATAACAGAAGTCTTTGACTAATAGAGTACGGTGAAAGGTTCCCTTACTGATTTAGAAAGTTACGAAACATAAATCCCATGAGAGAAGAATCACAAAATGAAGATTTAAATACCCATAAATTAAATTATATTAAACAAAGAATAAAATCATGGTTAGTACATACACCAGACAAATGGAAATATTGGAAAATATAGCTTGAATCTTACGTGAATAAAAAATTAGATGAAAACCACTTACCATGTTGTAATCAATAGATTCATATGAACAAAAGTTAATAACCACCAAATGAATCCAATAATTCTATGAATATAAATAGAATCATGATAATATATTTCAAATGACAGTACAAAATAAAACACATGCAATAAATAAGTGGTGAACAATGGAAATATCACGAAATTAAAAGTGAGATATGAAACCCCTTACCTCATGTCCGACTCGACCCATTCATTATTTAATATTCTGAATAATAAAAAATGTTAATTTATACCTTAATAAGAGCCTTTTAAAGTATATTATTCGTTTTATATCACTTATTACTATATTATAAACATTATGCAATCATTTTAGTTAACAATGGTTGTTTTGTCGATATTTGGTACCTGAGTCAAAAATGAACTTCTTATAATTACATGTTGTTCATGTGGTCAAAATTCAATTATCTATAGAATTTTATCCATGATTTAAATATCCTATATATCATATATATATCCATTATATATTTGTATTTATTATAGTATATAACATTTGGTGGTAAGAAATGAAATGCACTGTTCATGGAGACGGTAAGTCGTACGTACGCATGAACACTACTTTAATTTATATTTCATATTTAATGGAATAAAATCATAAAGATACATTGTTATATTATAATTTTAGTATAATAAAATATATAATTTCATTAATTCCATCCTTTATATGTTCCACATATGGAAGAACTAGTCATATCACTTTGAGGGGGTGGTAGTCCGTACTTCCTCAAATGAAATTATCATATTTACCCATTATAGAAACCATAAAGGTATGATATAAATGAAAAATATTGAAGTATAGAGACAATATAAATATAATATATATCACATGTAAATACAGTTACATATTAATGGACACCATAAGATGTGGTGGGAGAAGATTGAACAATCATCATTTCGTGAGGCGGTAGTTCGCCGTCCACAGAAAAAATAAGTTCTTTACCCATTAGATAGGGGTGTGGGTAAGGGTAGTTGAATCCTTCTCATATCAACAACCTAGTATTTTTAGGATACAAATATTGTATTAAAATAAATAAATATTATTAGTTTAGGTGATTTGAGATGTAAAATAAAAGAAAAGAACTTAAGAGAATACCTTACATTTAAATCAGGTAACTCCCTTTGGTTTGAACCAAATAGATTTCTTGAACTACCTTATACCTACGGAAAGGCTTCTAGGTGGAAGATAAATATCTTGAGATCTTATTTGGGAAGAGTATGGATGAGAAAAGGGTCTTGAGTGGTGTGAGTAATGGGTTAGAGGTGAGGACTTTCTATAAGGGGGAGTATGGGAACATTAGAAATGTTGAAAAATATTATTTTATTATATAATGATTTTCTAGTTCAAAATGTCCAAAACTTATTAAAGTAGAATATAAGATAACCATAGTTCGAAATAAAATCATCCAATAAGAATTGGACAGGTTTTTGATATTATTTTAATTTTTATAATCTTATTTATTTAAATCATTGATTAATGAGGTAAACACATCATCATTATTGTGTCATAAATAATTTTATTTATTTGATGTCTATAAATTATAAATAAAATACCATAATTTAGGACCAGTTTTTAAATTTTTAATGAATATTTATAGTCAAATATATCAATTATATAACTCCACATTAAAATTGTTTTAGCAAAAAAATAAGTGTTTATGATTTTTTTACATTAAATAAAAAATTATTAATGTCATTATATTATCAAAATGGAATTAAAAGGACCAAAGTCTTAACCAAGGAGTTTCTTTTTCGACCATTAATCATCCAGTAATGTTAGAATAAGTGTTATGGTAATTTTATATTATTTTTACCTTGAATTACCCGATTTACATTTAATCGTGGTAAATAGAAGTTAAAAGTTAATGTTCCCCAAAAATAATTTTAATTTTATTGAACCACATTTTACTTACCGATAACAACCATTTATGTCAGATTTTTGAATTTCAAATCACAAAAGCAGTAAAATTTCATTTAAATGAAAAAGTCGGGTTTTTAACTACTACTAAGTGTTTTCACTATTCATAAAAAATTGATGGTTTTAAACAAAATACCAAAAATTAAGCTTAAGATATAATTGATTTTTGGAATTAAAAAATGTTTTCTATTTTTCCAAATTCAAAACATAGATGTTTCATTAATTAATTTAAAATTGCTTCCCGTTGTTAAAACAAAAAGCTTGTTTTTATGAAATAATAACATTCAAAAGATTAACAGTTGTTTATGTCCAATATCAAAGTGAAATTAATTTCAATGAACAAAAATTTATTAAATGGTAAAAATATAATATAATTACACTTTAAAACCATTTATAAAGATAACTATCCATATAAATAAATTAGATTAAAAGGATGTTTTTAGTTAAAATGCAGTATTTTTTACTATTCATTAAATAAATAAATTTTATCAAAAAAATAAAAAAAATTACCCAAAGAAAATTTTTATGTCCCAATTATATAGAATAATTTTATTTTTTCAAATAAATCATATAAATGCTACCAAAACATGATTTAAATAGGTTTCTCCATCAAAAGGATGAAAATCGACCTTTTAAAAAATATTACAGTATTTATGCTTTAAATTAGATTCATTCACATTTTTACCCTCTAACATTTATTGGATAAGTGTACAAATATTTAAGAAACATGAATAATCATATTGTAGTTAGTTCTGTTCAATCCCGCCAATACAATGGCTAGGCATTAACTACCATTTAAAATTGTAATATATTATTATTTTTCAATATGACTCAGCATTGTGTGCAACACAAGACTTTAGAGAAACCCATTGTTGCATGTCTAGTATGCCATTAAATATAGCATCCCATTTAAAATAAAATTAATATTTAATTCAAAAATATTAATAAATATGAAAATGTAAAATTCTATATTTTCCTGGGTTGTAATATCCTTCCCCCCCTTTGAAACACGAGTCCTCACAATTTTAAAATTGGGCTCAGAAACATCATTAAAAGTCCTACATAAAAAAAATGTAAATAAAACTATCACTTTAAAAGAATGAAAGGGATGTATAAAGGTCACGTGAGATAACCCATACTCGAATTCCATGAAAACATGGATATGGAGTAGAAACTAAGTGTCATGTTCTGATATAGATTTATAGAAATTTTTTTTAGGACACTACAACAAATATAGTCTTTTTCTGTGGGTTTTAGCGGTGATTTAAAATTCCACCACTTTGTTTTTTATAAATAATTTAGCGGTGGTTTATTAAAAACCAATGATAAACATTTTTTTTTTCAATGCTGAATCCCCCCTGACCCCCGTGCGACCAGCCTTCTCCCCCCAACCCCTACGAGACTCCCCCCCACCCCCGATGCCTACCGAAGCCCTACACCTCCCCTCAATGCGCCTCACTGCCTCTCCACCTCGGTGCCCCTCAGTGTAGATCACTACCCATCATCACTGACCCCCAAAGCCCTAGCTCGCCTCCCCGCTGCAGGTCCAAACCCATGGCGCTGGTCGATGATTCTCACAGCCCCTCAGTATCATCTTTATTTTTCTTATTCCATCCCCTAGTTTTAATAGTATCACCTAAAGGCCATACTCAAAGACATCCACATGATATTTTCATCAGTTGGTAGTATATGATTATAAACCCTCCACATCATCTAATTGAACTTTGAGAAAATCACGTTGGACTATAGAAGTTCACCCAAAAATCTAGTTCATTGGATACAATTCTTTTAATTAAGTTCTTTAATTATATTCTCTATTTTATGATAGCAATTATAAAGAAATTTTGTTACGTCAATTAATATATAGTTTCTATTTTTAAAGAACATTCATTATTTGAAAATTCCAAATAATATTTTTATTATCACAACATTGTAAACCCAATTTTAATTAAATTTTTTTAGATATTGGTGAATTTCAAAATATAAATTTTGATATAATAAATATTCCATTGTAACTTCATCACATTATATTGAACATTCTGTTTGAAAATTCATTTTTTTATTGTGATTTTTTACTTAATATTGAGGGATTGATTATACATATTTTTATGATATTTATATATTAAATTCAGTGCGTAAAAACCTTCATCATGTTTTCAACAAGTATGTTTTAGATCATTATAACATAGGTGATTGCATAATGAATATGATGTATAAGAGGAATTCTTAGTTTAAGATGAATAAGAGTTATATTTTACATCATGACTAACCTCTATATTAGTCTTGAGATACTACTAACATTTTCCCATTGTTTCACCTTATAAGAGGGTTTCATTTCTCACACACTATGTTGAAACATTAAAGGTTTCCTTGATTTTTTTATTCTACCCCTTGTTCCTTTTGTTAGTAATAAATAATTATGACCTTATGTATTACTTTCTTCATTGGAATAACATCACTTTTTATTCTCTAACATTATCCACCTTATTTAAACAACTTTATGACTTCTTTATTTTGATGAATATATTCATATTTGTTGACTGATGAGACATTTCATCATCATTATTGGTTTCTTGATTATTTTATTTAAAAGAAAACATTATTTTTTTACTGGGTTATTTGGATTTTTTTATTAGCATGTAACTTCATTGTGATCTCATAGGTCATGATAGATCCATTTAGATCTTCAAATGACATGTTTTTTATTTCATTTTCCACTTGGACTATTATATATTTATGTTCAATGTATCTTTTTAAACCCCAACATATTTTTATCACTACATATTCTATAGTATGAGTACAATTAAATGACATTATACTATTTCATATGTTAGTAAAGCATATAAATGGTTATTTTTAATAAATTATTTAAAATGGGATTTGAAAGAGGATTAAAGTGACCTAGAATTCATATTATTTAAATAAGTCTCATTTGTTACTTTCCTAATGAACTATTTATAATTTATATAACACCCTAAATTATTCCCCCTTCTCTTTAGATGTTTATATGACATGGATGATATTTTTGGTGTGGTTTATTGCAAGGGTGTTGGAGGTGAGGATAGATTTATATTATGTTGTTTCATTAATCATGTAACTTTTTTGATTTCTGGTCTCCTATTATTTCTATCATGGTTACACTAGGCCCTGAGAGAGAGGTCTATAGGGGGTATGTAGGCTACAATGCTGTGGGGGATGGGTGTGGGGTGTCCAAGGAGCGGGTGGGCTATCCAGGGGTGGGGGTGGGCTGTCCCTGTGTGGGAGGGGGTGTGTTCTTTCCTAGGGGTAGGGTGTACAAGGGGGTGGGGGTGGGATTTCCTGGTGGAGGAGGGGTTTGGGATGTCGAGGGAGGAGGGGGGATGTCCAGGTGGGGTGTCCTAGAACTATCTCTCATCTAGTTAGATAAGATAGATCATATGAAATGAAAGAAAATATATGAAGTATCACATAAAATTTTTTACAATTTAGGATTGTGCATAAAATATATATTGATTAATCAAATCACTACATAAATGTAATGGTTAGTGGGGGATGTGAATGTCTAGTAAAGTGTGATTAAGCTCTTTCAAAAATCTAATTTTTTGATCAAATAAGGTTATCTACTCTTTAATATAGACATAAAAAAATTAGTGCAGATAGAAGGGAATATAAAGATTTATCTTAGATATTGAAATTGCGGGGAAGCTCTATAAAATATCTAATAGTCATTGGATAATTTTGATTACCTTTATTTTTACTTTTTCATGGATGTTTTATCGTTAAAATGTAACTTAGAACCAATCACTTGGTTCTATTAGTCAATGTGAGTAATGTCAAGTGTTCAATGTATTTCCATCTATTTTAACTCATGAGACTCTTCTTATAGTCAAGCTATTTATTTCTAGTGGTCGATCATAGACATTAAAAAATTCAATGATTTTGATATAGTTACTCTAAAAATATCATGTAGCCAGTTGTCTATAATTTTTAGTCAATTCAACACTTTGAAATATTTCTTTTCAAGGTAGATCAATTCATATGATTGGTATATTGTATTCTTGTATTCCATCTATATGATCATGTTTTATGTTGAACACAACATGTTCTAATAAATTTTTTCATATGGTAAATACTCTAAAAAAATAATATATTCGTACAACTTCCTATAATTTCTATAGTTAGAAATTTTTTATAAATTTCTTGAAAAGAATTACTATCAGACCAAAAATATTCTTATACAATAAATGAAACATTAATTAAGTTAATTAAAACAAGGAATCATTGTAATTATAAAACAGGGAAAACACACCCTAATGACAAACATAATTTATCAAAGATGAACAAATTACATAAATCTCATCTAAAGTACAGTTTTAGGATAAAAACTATCCTTAAAAATTAAATTCCTAAATTTGAAATAAAAATTTAGAACACTTTCCATAAATATTTTTCTAATAAACATACCAAATGTTGATTTTAAAATTTCATGCACACTCCTGCTCAGTCTTGTAATATACTATGACTTTACCAAAAAAACCTTGATAAAATATTTGAAGTGTCAATGGAATATCTTGTTCGTAAAATACAAAATCATATTAAGAGAATTATTTAGGTTTAAAAGAATCATGAGATAATTATAATGAACATATCAAATGCAATAATCCATATTGGGAATAACAGAATAATTCTTCAACATATATTGATAACTTTATCAGATATCAGTCTTTTAGAACCACTCCACCCACATTAATTGATAAAAAATCATTTATTTTTTGAAATGGGTATTTATTCATTATAATGACCAGGTATAGAATTCCAAAATGAATACATTATTGGAGAGGTTCATCATCCTTTTTGATGAAGAGAACTACGGAGTCCCACAAAGAAAAAATTGAGATAATAAATCCCCTAGCCCCAATATAATTGAGTATAATTAAGATAAATTCAACCATTTCATATGTCAGTAATGTATATAAATGGTTAGTTTTAAATATCTATTTGGAATGGGATTTCAAAGAGGATTAAAGAGATTGATAATTCTGTTTATTTTAATAAGTCTCATTTGTAACTTTCATAATGAACTACATATAATGTATGTAATACACTCAATTATTCCCCCTCTCTTTAGATTCTTTTTATAACATGGATGATATTTTTTGGTCTGGTTTATTGCAAGGGTGTTGGAGGTGAGTTTAGATTTATATTATGTTGTTGAATAAATCATGTAACTTGTTTGATTACTCATCTCCTATTATTTCTATCAAGAGTATACTAGGCACTGAGAGAGAGTTCTAGGGGGGGGGGGTGCAGGGGTGTATTGGAGGGGGGTGTGGGCTATACAAGGAGGGGTGTGGGTTGTCCTGGTGGTTACGGTGGGCTATCTGGGGGGGGGGGGTGTGGCCTATCCAGGGGGTTGGCTTTCTAGGGGGTGGGGGAGGGGGTGTGTGCTGTCCAGGGAGGGGGTTGGGCTTTCCATGTGGGGTTGGGGTGGTTATCCAGGTGGGGGTTGTAGGGGGGGTGGGCTGTCCAGGTGGGGGTGGGTTGTCCAGTTAGGGTGTGGGGGTTGTGCAGGTGAGGGTGGGCTGTCTAGGTGGGGGGGGGGGGGGGTTGTCCATGTGGGGTGGGGGGGGGGGGGGCTCTCTAGGTGGACGGGGTGGGTGGGCTATCCATGGGCGTATGAGGGCTATAGTGGTTTGGGGGAGGGGGGGGGGGTGAGCTATGCAGGGGGTGGGGGTGAGCTGTCCAGGTGCGGGAGGGGGTGTGGTCTATCCAGGGGGTTGGATGTCTAGGGGTGTGGGTGGGCTGTCCAGGTTGGGGAGGGGTGTGGGCTGTCTAGGGGGTGGGGTGGGGGTGGGCTATCCATTGGGGGAGGGGTATCTAGGGGTGTAGGGGTGCTTCAGGGGTGTGGGGAGGGGGTGTGGGCTATCTAGGGAGGGAGAGGGCTATCCAGGGGGAGGGGGTTGGCTCTTCAGATGGGGGAGGAGGTGTAGGATTTCATTAGGGTGGGATGTCCAAGGGGGTGGGGGTGGGATGTCTAGGTGGGTGATGGGTGTGGGATGTTTAGGGTGGCGGGGGGGGGGGGGGGGCTCTCTTGGTGGGGTGTCCAGGAATTAGCTCTCAGATAGCTTCTCATGAAATCAATAAGCTACATACATAGCACAAAATTTAGAGGTGTGTTTACAATTAAGTGTGTTGTGATTTATATGTATGATATTCATGGTTTACACCAATAGTCTTTTGGGTAACCTATAATAGGTTTGAAGTCAAGTTACAATTGGATAGAGATTGGATCTATGAGTCACTTAGGAAATGTCATTGGGGAAATGGAAAATAACTTACATGGATAATTCCAATTTCAAAATTGGTCCAAAAACATAGGATATCTTTATATTCTTTTATAGATATTTTCAATTTGCATGCTTTGGTTTTCTAGTGGGTGGGTTCCTTATTTACTATATGTATTTATATAGGAAAACCTCATTTAAATTTTTTTATATTATTTGAACTAGTACATATGAATATCTTTCCCTATTTTTTAATAAGTTATGTATTTTTAATTTTTTTAATATTGTGTAGGAACATTGTGATATACATGGATAAAAGGTAGATCACATTAACAAGGAATAGAGCACTGTATGTTAAGGGCTTAGAAGTGTTTTTAGATTTTGAAACTTCCAATAGAACTGTTGAAGGTAGAATAAGATGTCCATGTCCTAAATTTAAATTTTTAAAATGGTTTAAGAGAGATGAAGTTTATTAACATTTAATATTGAAGAAATTTACTGGTCAATATTTGTTTTGGATTTGGCACTGAGAATCATATGTTACAGAAAGTTTGAACACTAATATAAATCAACAGAATGAGCTACTAACTTTTTCAGCATTGGAAAATGAAATGGAAAAACTATTAAATGATGCATTCTGCACTACAAGACACCACCATCAACATCAAAACATATCAGAACAACCAGATGACAGTTCTATGAATAGTAACATGACAAGTGATGTTTTTGAGACTATATGAAAACCAACTCAAGATTGTAACATATTAATGGATCCACTTCTTGATTATATGGAGACAAATGTAAGAGAAAATTTCACTAAGGAAAATATGTTTCATGATTTTGTTGATGATGGAAATCAAGAATTGTATAGTGGATGTTTGATATATTCAAAACATTCTTTTTGGCTAAAATTGTACCATATCAAATGTCTATGTGGAATTAAAAATAATGCAATGTCCATGATATTGGAATTGTTTCATGATGAATTTTCTCAAGAAAACATCCCCGAGTCTTTTTAGGATATGAAATAAGTTGTTAACAACCTTGGGTTGAATTATACAAAAATACATGCATGTCGCAATGATTGTACGATTTATTGGTGAGAGGATTGAAGTAGACATGATTGCAAAAAATGATCTTCTTCTAATAAGAAGTCAATAGGTGATGTTGGAATTTTGAATAAACATACTATCATGAAGAAGAAGTAACAGAACACACCTGCAATGGTTTTGCGTTACTTTCTTTTAAAGCCTCTATAGCAAATATTATTCATGTCATTGAAAACTACCGAACACATGATGTAGCATTATGTAGATAATAAAAATGATTGGTTAATGCGACATCCAAGAGATTTAAACCATGGGAAAATTTTGATTCATTACATCTATTTTTCTTAGCTAATCCTAGTAATGTTTGATTGGGATTTTCTTCTGATGTATTCAACCCATTTTGGACTTTGACTACTAGTTATAGCATTTGGCCAGTTGTTTTGATCCCTTACAATCTTCCTCCTTGTATGTATATGCAACAAAATTCATTTATCAATTCAATGATTATTCATAGAAAAAAATTCCTTGAAATGATATTGATGTACACTTATAGCATTTAATTGATGAATAACAGGAGTTATGGAGTAACAGTATTGAGACATTTGATGTTTTTTCCAAAACAATGTTGAAAATGCAAGCTTCTTTAATGTGGACCATTAGTGACTTCCCCAGACTTAGGAATTTATCTTCTTATAACACTTGCACAAGTTTGGATTTTCCTATTTGTAACTTTGATTTTGAGCCCAAATGGCTACCTCATAGTAGAAAATGGTACTTCATGTGCCATCAAATATTTCTCGATGCATCTCTAAGATTTTTGCTAAATAGATCAAAATTTAATGGTTTCATTGATCATAGACCACCTCCAAAGTTGTTAAATAGTTCTAAAATAGTAAAACAACCTAGAAATGTTGAAACATAATTTGTATAGATTCATTATTGGAAGGATAGTGGGAAATGGGTTCGAAGTAAACCATCATGTGAAATTGGAACACAACAATGGAATTAAAAAAGTATATATTTTCAAAGTTCTAGAGTGGGAATTTAATTTTTTGCAGCATAATCTTGATGTGATGAATATTGAGAAGAATGTATATGACAAATTGATCTTCAAATTTCTTAATCAGCATGGAATGTCTAAATATCATCTCTTTTCTTGAAAATACATACAAGTAATGAACATAAAACGTGATCTCGGCCCAAATGAGACTGAAAAGTATGATTTGGAAATTTTGGCAATGAAAAACAGTGATAATGATACATTCCTATGAATTTTAAGGCATGTGAAATTATATAATGGGTATTTAAGTAACATCTCTTGGTTTGTTAACTAAAATAATGATATGCTAACTAGATTGAGAAGTCATGGTTCACATATTTTGTTACAACAGTTACTACCATTGGCATTTCCTACATTATTTCCTGAAAAAGTGACTGCTGTTGTAGTCCAATTCTACACATTTTTCAGAAAAATATGCGAGAAATCTCAAAATCTATTTGATATTGACAACCTTCTAGAGAGGTTTATATTGACACTTTGTGCAATAAAGATGATCTTTTATTCGTATTTTTTTACTTTCATGATGGATTTAACTATTCATTGTGGTCAGAAAGCTAAATTTGGAGGCCTCATTCATTATCGGTGGATGTATCCAAATGAGAGGAACTTTGTTTATATGTTTTTTATTCATGTGAAAAAAATTTGGCACTTAATTAAATTCATAGTTATGTTTGATTATTTTATTTCATTGATATCTTGGGCATTTTAAATCAAATAGGAGAAATAAAGGTCAACTATAAGGCTCTATAACTGAAATCTATTTGGAAGAGGAGTTTCATACCATTTTTTCTAGATACTTTGATAATATTGAGATAGGATTTAATCGAGTTGGACGTGTTTACGACACATCAACTCAATATAAAATACATGGGAAATCAAAAATATTTCCTGCTATTGGCCGATCAGTTGGGAGGACCTCAAATGTTACTCTGACAGAAATGGAAATATTACAGGCACATAGATATTTGATGATAAGTAGTGAAATTTTAGATCCATTTACTGAATATTTGACGATTCAAACAAAGAGATGAATAAGAGGTCGAATGTAAAATGTGGAAGATATAACGAATGATGTTAATAAAGATCTTGTAGAATGGTTTGCAGGACATGTATGTTCATAAATATGGAAATAAATATGTATATTTGGTTGACACATATATTTTGTAAATATAATAATGTATATTTCTTTCTTGGATCATGAATACTGACTCTCGAGCGGCGTTGTAATAATATTTGATGTTTCTTGCTCGAGTTCCACTAAAAAAAGTTAGAAAGTACGACACTTACAACATTAATGGATTTAGATTTCGTATAGTCGATCGAGAAGAGGGTTTGAAAACATAGAATAGTGGTATATTTATATATTCAGAAGTGGGATACTATGGGAAGCTGACCGATATTATTGAATTAAACTACCTCATACATTTTTCAGTTGTTTTTTTAAATTGAAATTGGGTCGATATTATCAGAGGTGTTAAAAGAGATTCCCTGCAATTTATTTCCGTGAACTTCACTTTCTTGATGGATGTTGGTGATCATGAACTGCATGATCCATATATCAAATAATATTAAGAAAAAATGTTATATTATATCAATGATGTTTTGGATGAAGTGTGGATTGTAGTTTCTCCCATAAAACAAAATATTTGTGTGATATGGGTGATTAAGTAGAAGATTTGACCTCTGACATTGAATCTCATCAACAAAAAGAATCAGAATTATTTGTCCATCACGATGTTGAAAATATCAGTCTAGAAAAGATGAATGAACTGGATGAAGTAATGGAGTATAAAACTGACATTATTGGAAGAGAAAATGATTGTTTGTACAATTAGGCATTAATTTAATAACCACTTATTTCCTTCATGCAATCATTCATTATCATTGTAATATATATATATATTTGTTATTATTGTTCATCTTTTATCAATTTTAATTTTTTTTCAACATATCTTTTTTGAAATATATTTTTTGAACATAATTTTATTGTATTTAAGGATAGGAATACAAATGAGGAAGTGATATACTATTTCATCGATCACTATGATAGGTAATTATCCATTAGTCTCCCACCCTATGACATCTATGACCCCATCCGCTTTCCCCCTGCACCATCTCCCCTGCGCCATCTCTCACACCCTCTGTGAGTGTCCCTTTAGTAACTCAGTCATTGAATCTCACTTCTGAAGCCTCAGTAGTGCGAGAGCAGCGTTCCACTTCTAGTTCTTCATGGGGATACTAGAGGGTGAATGCTATAGGTACAAATATTAATATGAATAAATTTATTGCAATTTTTTTATAATAACTAGAGAAAATATGGAAACAATGCAAGTGTCGAGAAAAATATAAAAAGTATAGATGTATGGAATCTAACCAGAGAGAAGATATTTGTCTCATTTGATTCATATGGGGTCCCGACGGATGATGCTATAGTATTACTTGGCCAGATTTTTGGCCAACTAGCCGTAGAACCTGGTGGTATTGCATCGACTTGTCGTGAGCTGTTATATCACAAAAATTAAAAATCATTTACTTTTCAAACGTTTATTGGTTTTATGTTTAAATATAAATATTCACCAATATTTATTTTTCAATATAATGTTCTTACAGGTGGTAGTAGGATGTAGAGATTGAGGTGGAGAGGGTGACAAGCTGCATTCATCATCGGACCATGATTAGTTGTATTGATGATATGGTGGAAAAATTCCTAATATCCGGTTTGTATATGTATCATGTGTGGCACATTGTTTCCACCAAACATATTCATGACCTAAAATTTTCTTGATTTCTCATGTTTCCTTTTAAAAGAAACAAAAATGGCTCCGTAGTCTATCCTAGAGAACATGCTGCACGTGCGGCAATGTTTTCAAACTCTTCTGACCATTACATACTACTCTACCAGGTCTCCACCATTCCTTGTGGACTCGGTGTCTGTTTCCCCAGGTTCAATGCTCTCCTCTTCTTTTCAGGTCCCTGCTCTCAGATCAGGGGATCCCGAACCCATGTTGGTGCTGACTCTAGCTCTCTCGGGGTGCGTTTCATCTGATTTCCACTACTCCCAGCCTCCAAGACGACCTCCCCCGTAGCAGCCGATCCTAATAGTCCTTCTCGTCCCCTTCTCCATCCCTTCCCTTCGTTCAAGGCCATCCTCTGCGGTTCCCCCTACCCTACCCCTTATTTCCCTTTGGTTTTGGTGCAGGCTTAGTCGTCTCGGGAGGGCCGGTGTGTATGTCTATAATTCCCTGTGATGACTTTCGAGGAGGCGAAGGCTTGTTTCCACTGGACATTAGTTGCTCAGTTTGGTGCCTCTAATCCACCGTTGGTTGTCTTCCTGTGCTTTTTCCATTCCTGGGGGCTCTGGCCCCAGATACAGATTTCACAACATCACAGAAACCCCTTCAGCCTGGTGGTCCCTTTGGAGAAGGCTTTCATTCCTTCTTGGTGTACGGCCCAAAGTTCCTTTGGGAGTTGGAGATTCAGTTTATCTCATTGGTTTATGGAGGCCCACAGAGGTAAAGAGGGTCCAGGCACTGCAGTATGGATCTACCTCCCAAGGTTTCCCCTGCCCTTTTAGAATAAATGCTTTTTAAAGGCTATTGGGGAGTCTCTCGGTGGCTACCTCTGTTCGGATTCCAATACAAGGAGTGGCTCGTCTACCTCAGTGGCTCGACTCTACATGGAACTGGACCTTTCTCCCCCAGTACCCGACCATATTGAAATCAAAGTGGTGGACTCACCCAGTTGGCTCTAGGACATCTATTACCCAGTCTTCCCTAGTTACTGTCAGCATTGCCTTTTACAGGGTCACTCAATACAGATTTTTCACCGCTGGAGGCAAGGAGGGAGGATTGGGAGTTCGATGGTGGAGAGGTTTCAGGTATCCAGTCCTCTCTCATCACCTCTTCCTACCTTAGTGTACCCTAAGGTGGAAATACCCTGCAGTGTTGTCCCTACGCCCCCTCTCGTGACAGAACCAATAGTCTCCCCAAGCCCTCTGGTTAGGGATGAACCAGCGGTCTGCCAGTTCTTAGTCCCTTTTGTTCCAATGTGTTTTGCCACTACCTAGGTTTTTTCTATCCAGCAGTTTGACTTTCTCTTTATGATATCCCCTAAAGCAGGCGAACAGATAGTGGTGAAATCTTTGGATTATCATTCATTGGGTTCCCTGGCTTTATCTTTCCCTACCACAGTGCTCCCTGGTAGCGATCCCGACGCCAATGAGAGGGCTCTAGTCCCATCATCTTGACCACCTAGCTCTCCCCAGAATCATTCTCCCCTCCCCTACCTCGATCCCTCCCATGGCACTGGTTACCCCTCCACCATGAGAGGTTCCCTCTAGTAGGAAAGGTGGCTTATCCCATACAAGAATTCAGATGAAATTTAGCGACATACATCCTGAGAGTCCATCTTCTTCAACAGGTGGTTTGGCCAATGCTTATAGAGTGTGCATAAGATCCAAATCAAGGAATCAGAAGGATAGATCTTCTTTATGATTTTTCGAGGCCATGATTTCTTGATCCAAACCCAAGACACTCTTCCATAAATGATTCCCGTCCTTATATGGAACGCCCGGGGGGTAGGAGCCCAGGTTAAGTCAGACTTCTTGGTGTCAGCAATCTCTAATCACAAAGACGTTGTAGTCTCCATTCTTGAACACAAGCAGCATCCTCAAAGGATTGGGGAGTTCTCGAAGAAGATTATGATGCATGGGTACATGCACACTGACCTTGTTAATATCCATATCTGGATTTTCTAGCATAGGAACTATCAGGTGGACATTATCTGGGCCGGAGACCATCTCATCACAACCAAGGTGTCTTGCGACCAATAATATTTATTTGTTTCCTTTGTTTACGGGAGCTACGACCATGTTAAAAGAGAGGTCCTTTAGAATGATCTCAAAAATTTCAATCCTGGGTCGGAGGTGTGGATTGTAGGAACTGATTTTAATGTAGTTGTGGATCCAGTAGAGTGACAGGGTAGGGGTCCGTTTCATAGAAAGGCCAGCCTCAACTTTAACCTATTCATGGTGGGAAAGAGCCTCTTAGACCTCAGCTACGTGGGGGACTGGTTCACCTGGTGTAACAACCAAAGGGGGAACCATCACTCGTGGAGCCGACTGGATAGTTTCCTGGTCAACATGAAGGTTATCTCCACCTTCTCCATCTCAAATGTGGATCATTTACTACATGGAATTTCAGATCACTCCCCTCTCCTAATCTCTATGGATCTTGTGAAAATCTGTAATTTAGGCTTCTTATTTAGACAAATCTGGAGCAGTACACAGGGATACCAGGACCTAGTTCACAACACTTAGAATACGCTCGTCTAGGGGCACAAATGGACATCGTTTTACAACAAACTAAGGGGGTTAAAATCGAGTCTTCCGATATGGTCGAAATATATTCAGCCTTGGGATAGTGAATTGGAGTCCATATCATGGGTAGTTAAAGTCTTGAATAGGGATCTGGAGGATGTGTGGGGTGACCGTGTCTTTGAGGAGCTCCTGGGGAAAAAGGACATTCTAGCGGGCATGTTTTTTAAACAAGAAAGGTTGGCCAGGGAGGGGGAGAGGATTAAATGGCTCAAATAGGGGGATAAAAATACTGCCTTCTTTAATAATTGTATCAAGGAAAGAAGATGTCTAATTAATCAACATATTCCCCTGAAGTAAGGCTCATATACAGATGATAGGGATGTGGTGGGAGGCCTGGCTAGCTCTTTTTTCACCAATCTTCTCAATAGACCAAACGAACACATGCCAAATAGATACCCTACAGAGAATACTAATCTATTCGATGTCATTCCTTCTTTAGTCTCAGCTAGGGACAACAAAGGCCAGGGTGAAATCACAGGGGAGGAAGATATCTAGGCCTCCATGATGCATTTTAACCCTGAGAGTGCAGCTAGTCTAGACAGATTTCCAAGTTCTTTCTACATATCTTCTTGGGACTTAGTAAAGAAGGATTTGGTGAAGGCCGTACAAGATTTATTCTGAGGAGGGAGCCTTCCTCAAGTTTCCAGTGCCACCAAAATTATGCTTATCCCTACGTCCAAGAACCCCTCTTCTATTATGCATTATAGACCGATAAGCATGTGTAAAATTCCGTATAAAATACTGGCTAGCATCATTAACTCTAGGTTGACCACACATTTTCCTCGGTGGGTTTCACTAGAGAAACATGTCTTTATCATGGGGCACTCAATTCAGGAAGCCATTGATCTTTCCTAAGAAATGTTTTTTGATAATAACTTCAATGCATGGGGGTCCAATATTGCTATCAAACTTGATATGAACAAATCATATGATCGTGTCGAGTGGAGCTTCATCAATAAAGTGCTCATAAGTATGGGTTTTTCTCATGGGAACATTGATATCTTCTTTCTATGTTTCAGCTCCTCTTGGTTATCTATTACATTCATGGGGAAATCCTACGGTTTCTTCTAGGATACCCACGGATTAAGGTATGGGGATACGCTCTCTCAGAGTTTGTTCATTCTAGTCCAAGATGTTCATAGCCATCCCATCCATCTGAGTATAAAAAATTATTCAATTATTTCGTATCGTAGAAAATTGAACCTCCTGGTGGTGTCTCACCTTATCTATGTGGACGATACAATAATTTACACAAATGCCTCGAGAATATCCCTTTGTATCTTGGGAATGGTGTTGGAGTAGTATAGCCACTGGAGTGGGCATGTCATCAACAAAAACAAGAGAGACTTCTATATTCCAAATAGCTGCACCTTCACGCGAGTTTCCTCTGTGAGATGCAAATTGGACATGCAGAGAGGATCTCTCCCCATGGAATACCTAGGCACCCCCATTTCATCAGGTAGACTTCGTATCTATGACTTCAACTATCTTCTCACCAAGATCACCGACCGGGTACTGAACTGGAAGAAAATATATCTTTTTTTTGGGGGATAGATCACACTGGTAAATAGTGTAATCCTGGAAACCTTGGTGCACGCTCTATCAAATATTAAGGTCCTGAAATGGGTCATTAAAGACATCAACAGGGTCCCTGCTAAATTCATTTGGTATCCCTTCTCCATAGGAAAAATGCACTGGGCCTCTGGGTGCAAGATGGTGAGGCCAGTCAGGGAAGGAGGAATTAACGTTTGCAGCCTAGAAGACACCTTATACTGCATGCATGGTAGACTAGCATGGGGTGTTTTGGAGAAACACACTGTGTCGGGGGAGACCATCCATAGCTACTCTACAAGCAACCGGGCTCCAGCAGAGGGCCATGCTTTGTTTATTTGTTGGACGATTAGTCCCCTTATTTCTATTCTTCGTCAAAAACCCTGTTGGATTGTGGGAAGAGTTAATTTTTTCTTTTTTGCACCCAAACTTGTGTGGATCCACAATCGGTTTTCCAATATTCCCTGTCACAAATATCACCATCTAGGAGGCCAGTCTCTTCCCGACCTTTATCAGGGCGGTTCTAGAAAGGGATCAACAAGCTCTATTCATCCTCATCAAACTGAGTTCTAATCCAGATACATGTGCCTTCACCCCTTCCCCATCCAGGTCTTTCACATCAAAGGACTTTCAGCGGATCACCAGGGAGCATGTCCAAGAAAATGAGGACATATGGAATGAGATTATGAGGGTTAAAGATATTCTGTCCAAGTGTAATTTTCTCACTTGGAGAATCCATAACAAAGCTGTCTCGACTGATGAGAGTGTCAAGAGGTGTGGGGTTAGCATGGCGTCAAGATATGTGTGTTGCAAGATGTACATAGAGAAGAGAACATATCATTTGTGTTTTGAAAGTGAATGGGGGTGCATGGAATGGACCAGTTTTGGGGGTTCACCACGGTCTTCAATTCTAGCATGGAAGGGAATTTTTTCCAGGAAAGTTGGTATGACCGTTTGGGAGGCAGTGGCCCAGAAAGAATGGTTCGAACAATGGTGTTTCATGTAGGCCTCTTGTGCCTCTGGATGGCGAGAAATAAGGTGATACATGAAGGAGTGGCCATGGCGGCTGACGTTATTATTGTCAGGTGGAAAACCGCTTAAGCGACTTGACCAGGGTGGTCCACAACTAGAGGGAACCTCCATCTCTTTTCGGGTTTCAAGAAAGGGTCCAGGAGGTACCCCTGTCTAGTAGGACTAAAGGAAATTGGATCCGCTGGAACCCTCTAGGTAAAGGGTTAAAACATAATATAGATGGATTGTATGCCCTGTGTTTTATGCTAGGGGGGTGCGCGGCGCTAGTGGTTCGGTGTTCATGGCCTTCATAGTAAGGTTGGACCGAGGTTCCTCCATACTGGAAGATTCCCTAGAAATGCTCTTTGGTATCATCCTTTGTGATCAGAGGGATTTGGTCTCACTGAAGAGGAAACAAATTCTATCATGGTGCCCAAGTCCCTAATAGATCAGGGCACGCCTCCCTAGCCGATCACCTATGTAATCACGAGAAGCTATCATTTACATGGAAACAACATTAAAGTGGTTTGCATGTGGAGGGAAGGTAACAAGGTTGCCGATCACCTAGCTACACAGGATATCTCAGGCTTAGATGACGTATGCTTTCATACTATGGATAGCTTAAAACCTGATGGGGTCAACATGATCAAAGGGGATGCCCTCGGTCTTCACTATTTCAGGCCTTTATAGTTCCATTCCTTGGGGCGGGGATGAGGGCAGGGGAGGGGACAAGGTGGTGGGGGTGCTTTGGGGTTCTTCTGTTTGTTTTTTCACTGTTCTCTTAATAAAAATCTACATGATTGGATCATGTTTCCTTTTATGTATTTAATTGATTTATGATGTTTTCTTTTATGTATTTATTTCTCGAGTGTGGTATGCACTATTTATGTATAGATTTATCAAGTGTGGTGTACACCAAATATCTTTTGAAATTTTTTTTGTTTGGATCCATTTATGGTAGATAGATTTTCTAGTTTATTAATAGTTGATCTTACAAATATCTATTGAACACTTGAATGTCCTACACTACCAGAATTTTTATCTCCCCAAAAAATGCATCTGGTGGATAAAATCTATTATAAAATCATAGATCATGCCTTTTATGGTTTGTATCATCCTTCATGAATGCTCATAGATCTATTTATGAAAGGTTATACCCAACTTCAACTATCAACTCATAGACTTCTATTATAGTTACCAAAACTATAAGGTAAAACTGGTCAGCCCTGGGTGAACATCCTACTTCAACTATCAACTCTGACACTACCAAAATTTATATGCACTATATGTTCCATAGTACCCAACAAATATCTCTCCCAGAAGGTTTGGTCACGATTATTTCAATGCATGGGCCACAACTACAAACTAAAATAAAGGATTAGAGTATTTCATTTTGTGGGTTAAAATCTAATGAAACCCAAAGTGGATAATTTATCACTCTAAATAATAACATATCCTAAGAAAAAACTAGTTTCATCACATTTCACTACGTTTCCAATGTTAGACACAAGAATTATTAGGATCATATCTTGCAAAAACCACTTCTTCAACACTATCGAAACTTCCTCACACTAGTATGTACATTCAAACATGAATCCATTATTGGTAACTGTGGTCATTGGAAATACTAAGTGAGAGATCTCTAAAATGATTCCCCTTAAATTCCCATAAAATCGAGTAGAACATCATCTACGGAATAAATTCATCATTTAGGACAAATACACAAATACATCAACATACTCGAGATCAACAACTATCCATGATTATGAAACCACAATATTCAAAAGTTACACTTAATGTACTTAGAATATTTTTTTTGTACCCAAATGATAATAAACCTATTATTCATGTATCTATCTAGTGATTCTTATGAAAATGTTGGTCTTCTGGTATTATTTTTGATGTGGGATATACGTGCATGTAAAATTGGAATGGTTTTTCTTTTCAGGGTACTGGTATTGGGGCTGCAGAATCAAGTTCTTTTTTTGTAAATCTGGCTTTAGCGGCGGTTAAAACCATCGTTAATATTTATGTATTTTTCTAACTATGTTGGTTAAAACCACCAATATATACAATAACATAGTTTCATTTTTAACCACCACTGAATATTTTTCATAGTACTTTATAATTTCGTGGTGGTTATATTTGTTTTTAGGATCGTTTTCGCAGCAAAAATGATGTTTTTTAGTGGAGATTATAACCACCGCTCAATAGTTTTAATATTCATTTACTATTTCATGGCACTTATCGTAGTTTTTGGGGTGTTTTTTCAGTAGAAAATGATTTTTTTGTGGTGATTTTAACCGCAGTAAAAAAATACATTTACGAAGGGAAAACTGCCGCTAAAACCAAGATAACTGCTGCTAAATGTGCCCACTTCGATGGTGGCCACAAAACACCACTAAACTGAGTAAATCACCACATATTGAATGAAAAAATTTGATTTATTGGAGGATTTTTGAAACCACCTCAGAAGAATATGGTGGCGGTTTAAACCGCTGCAAAATGCAAAAAAACCACCATGAAATGGTCATTTTCTTATAGTGGGAGAAAGTTAACAACCAGAAAACCACAAATTTGTGATGGGTTAAACATTCATTGGTTTCCCAATAGAAAAAGAAAATGGACAAATTTTTTGTTTTATGTTCATTTTCATAAAGTTGAGGAATTTATTTATGAGCTTGACTAAGAACGCAAGGGCACATACTTACTTTTCAGGCAGACATTCAGCCTTTACTAAATTCTTCAAAAAATATTATTCTCTCCAAAATATGAGTATTCAAGTTGACTTGGACATGGAAAAATCACTAAAATCAACTTATAGAAGATAACATGATCCAAAAAATATGAACCACATATTTCCCCTATCTTTATACATTAACCAAAACCAAAATTTTTTAGTACAAGATCTGATAATCCCTAAAAGGATAATCCTGTATAAAAAAAAATACTACACTTAATCTCAAAAATTCAAAAAAAAAACTACCCAAAGATCAAGAAATACCAATCAATATACATTTGTCCTTAAAAATATCCAAAATGATCAACACAAATTTTGAAACACAAAACTCAGAAGGATTTAATCAAAAAGACTTCCACATTAAATATTAACATTTATCTCCAAAAACATCGATTACACTTAATGTCTCATACTAAAGTGTAATTTACCTAATCACATATTCTCTATGATAGGTTAATCATTTCCATAAATAACCCAAATCACCCTATGTCCAGAATTAAGAGATATATTCTTCTAAAATAAAATTTCAACCATTAGTCCACAAATCAAATCCCATAGTATTCTATTTTCCTTAAGCATATATTATGCCCAAAAGAGAGAATGAATTCCCAAATTACCTTTATCACTAAATCTATAATAAATTTCTTGTACTAAGGATGTCCATTTGATAAATCATAATATCCCAAATCATCATATTATTGATCCATAAAATCATTTAACTACGAATAATTAGTCATACTAACCATGAACTTCACGTAGTCCAGTGGTAGGGGATAAACCCCAATTGTGCTTTGGTTGTTGGTTCAATTCCCGTAGCATTGTATAACTCAATTGGTTGTCACATGGTATGAGTGTTGTCCTTTTTTAAAAAATTTATATTTTCAAAAAATTCCAAAAAATAATTTGAGACAAATTCTTCAAAAATAACCATAAAATATTTTATCCTCAAAGGTTATCTAATACCATTCATTTTTCACCCCAAAATGTAATGACCATTTATCACCTCTAAAACAACTATGAATCTTTCTAATATTCTAACCATTATGGTTATGTCAGTTATTCTTAAAGAGCACTATAACCTATAAAGTTATCTAATCCTATCTCTAATACCAACTATAAGGACCTGACCTTAAATATCTGATAATCTTGAATTATGTGAATAATTCACATTGAGGTTCTTTTTAGGTTTAGAGCTTTAGAGAATTAGGCCATAACTATTACATCCCAAAAATTACAAATTAGAAACTTCTCCTCAGTTTCCATTTTTTTCATAAAATAAAAACACTTAAAAATCTTGTATAGTTCTATGTTTTAGGCATCATGACTTTTCCTTGATCCCATCCTTGACCCTATTCATCTCTATGTTTCATGAAAAACATTTCAAAACATGGGATGAGCATAAAAATCACAGTATGGGTTATAAAAAAAGTAAAGAAAACATTATTCCCTCAATAATTACAAATCAATGAATCTATTCTTTTCAATCATCACATAACTTATGAAATCATAAGATTTAGGAATAACACACAAAAATCATAAATCATAAAGGTAACTTGTGGCATCCATAACATACTTACGTTTTATCTTTCAGAGCATGTAGGGAGTTACATTTGAAATAACCATCACAGCATATTCCCTAAATCTATTAGGAGAAAAATTAACATTTAACTCTGCAAAATTACCCAATGCATAGGAGAGCAATCTCAAGCTCACCCGTCCTAGTTTTATCACGGAACCACCCATATACGTAAACAATGACGAATAACCATAACATATTTAAAACAAATTAAACAAGAATAATGTAAATATAATATATCCACATCACAATATATCAATTCAAGATGTTAATATAATCAATGCTTTATCAAACAATTTTTAAAACCATTTAAAACATTTAATAATGATATTTTTGAATCAAAGTGTCTCATACCACTTTAAAGATTTTAATGAAATTAAAATTTTAAATCATTAATATCCATATAAATAAATCCATAATTTTTTTTGAAAACATGGGCAGTAATGAAAAATATTTAGAAGAATATATATTTAAAGCTATTAAAAAGATGTTTTAGTTAAATAATCTCGTGACACCAGAGAAACACTTGGATAAACATAATTAAAGAATAAAATGAAACAAAAATTATAATATCATGAGAATAAGTATATTCATGATAAAATATTTCGAAGGGCAACATATACACCATATAAAATTGAATTGGTGCATAAAAACAAATAAGTCTCAATGGAATGTAAATTGAGATAAAATCCCTTACAAAGATCATACCATTAGATTAAGGATAACTCAATGACATAATTATGTATGAAAAATATAAATACACCCAATATAAGTGGATATTATGTGTAAAACAATCAGAGGTCATTCACACATATTTATATAATGACAGAATAATGAAGTAGATGATTACCCCAAATAATTGAAACTGGGTTAAGAAGTTCCCTTATCGGGATTCGACAATCGAACAATCTCACTTAAAAATTCATAAAATTAGTTGATGAGAGAGAAACGAGTCTCTCATCACCTGTACATTAAATTTACAACAATTAGGATATATAATAACATATACCAATATAATAATCACAAAATAAGGATTTAAATACCCATAAATTAAATTATATTAAACAAATAATACAATCATGGTCAGTAAATACACCACACAAATGGAAATAGTGAAAAATATAGCATGAATCTCATGGGAATAAATAAAGTTAGATGAAATCCCCTTACTATGTTGTAATCAATCGAGTCATATAACCAACAATTAATAACCACCAAATGAAACCTAGAATACCCAGAATATAAATAGAATCATGATAAAATATTTCAAATGGCCGTACGAAATACACCACATGCAATAAAAAAGTGGTGAACAATGGATATTTTGGGGAATTAAAAGTGAGATACGAATCCCTTTACCTCATGTCTGACATTACACGTTCATTATTTAATATCAAAAATAATAAACTAAAGATAATTTCTACTTTCTTAAGAACAATTTTCTAGTTTATTATTCCTTTTATATAACTTATTACCATACTATAAACATTATGAAATAATTTAAGTTAATAATGGTTGTTTTGTCAATATTTGGTACTTGAGTCAAAAATGAACTTCTTATAATTAATAGTTCTTCATGTGGTCGAAATTACATTGTCTGAAGAATTATATTCATGATTTAAATATCATATATATCATATATATCTAGTATATGTATATATTTATAATAGTACATAACATTTGGAGCTATGAAATGAAATGCACAATTCATGGAGATGGTAAACCGTACGTACACATAAACACTACTTTCATTCCTATTTCATATTTAATGGAATTAAAACCTAATTATACTTAGGTATATTATAATTTTAGTATAATATGTTATATAATTTTATTAATTCCATCCTTTATATGTTCCAAATATGGAATGAACGATTCATATCACTATGAGGGGGCGATATCCGCACTTTCTCAAATGAAATTATCGTATTTACCCATTATGGAAACCATAAAGGTATGATATAAATAAAAAATACAGAAGTATAGAGTCAATATAAATATAATATATACACATGTAAATATATTTCCATTTTAATGGCCACCATAAGAGGTGGTAGGAGAAGATTGAACAATCATCGTTTCGTGAGGTAGTAGTTCGCCGTCAATAGAAACAGTATGTTATTTACCTATTATACGAAGGAGTGTGTAAGTTTTGTTCGAATAAATATCATATAAACAACCTAGTATATTAAGGATATAGGTATATTTATAAAATAATGAAATAATAAGTGTTTATGGGGTTGGAGACGTAAAATTAATGAAAATAACTTAAGAGAAGATGTTACCATTAAATCGGGTAACTCCCTTGGTTTGAACCAAAATGATTTCTAGAAGTGACTTCTACCTAAGGTAAGGCTTCTCGGTAGAATAGAGGGATCTTGAGAGATTATTTTGGTTGAATTTGAATGATCCAAGGGGCTTGAGAGATGTGAGTAATGGGTCAGAGGTGAGGGATATTTATAATGTGGAGGATGGGATCTTTAGGAATGTTTGAAAATATTATTTTTATTATATAATGATTTTCAGTTTCTAAAGGTCAAAAAATTATTTAAGTCAAAGATAAGATATATTTTGTTTGAAATAAAAACAAAAAATATGAATTGGATAGGTTTTTTATATTTTATTATGTTTTTTAATCGTAGTTACTTAAATCATTCATTAATGAAGTAAACACTGCATCATTATTGTGTCCTAAATAATTTTCTTTATTTGATGTCTAAAAATTATAAATAAAATACCATGATGTTGGAAATATTTTTATCTATATAATAAATATTTAGAGTCAAATATATCAGTTATATAACCCCACATTAACATTGTTTTAACAAAAAAATACGTGTTTATGATATTTTTATTTTTACATTAAATAAAAAGTTATTAATGTCATTATCTTATCCGAATAGACCTCCAAGGCCATAACACTTACCCAATAATTTTATATATCAACTATTAATCATCCAATAAGGTTAGTACATTTTTTAAATTAATTTTATATTATTGTAATATTATTTTTACCTTGAATTACTCTATTTACCTTTAACCGCGTTAAATAAAATTCAAAAGTTATTATTCATCAAAAAAGGTCTTCATCTTATTGAACAAAAATTTTACATATTGATAACAATAATTTATGTCATAATTTTTTAAATTCAATTCACAAAAGTGGTAAGATTTCATTTAAATGAAAAATTCACGTTTTTAACTACTAACGAGTGTTTTCACTATTTATAAAGAATTTATGGTTTTCAAAAAAATACCAAAAATTCAGCCTAAGATATATTTGATATTTCAAGTTCCAAAATAATGTATATTTTACCAAATTCAAAAAATAGAAGTTTAATTAATTAATTTAAAATTAATTCACATTGTCTAAACAGAAATTTGTTTTTAAGAAATAATAATTATCAAAATATTGGCATTTGTTTGCGTCCAATTTCAAAGTGAAATTACTTCCAATGACCAAAATCGGTTTAAATGGTAAAAGTGAAATCTAATCACACTTTAAATCAATTTAAAAAGATACACTAACCATATAAATAAATTAGATTAAAATGAAGTTTTGAATTAAAATGTAGTATTTTTCACTATTCATTAAAAATGAACTTTATCAGAAAAATACCAAAAAATTTACCCAATGTAAATTTTGATGTCCCTTTTCTAAAAAAGAATGTTATTTTTTAAAATAGAACATATAAAAGTGACCTAAACTAGATTAATATAGGGTTATCCATCAAAAGATGGTAAATTAACCTTTTCTAAAATATTGGAGTATTTATGCTTAAAGTTTGATTCATTCACATTTGAAGACTCAAACTTTTATTGTATAAATGTAAATAAAATTAAAAAACATATATAATAATATTGTAGTTAGTTCTGTTTATTCCCGCTATTACAACGACTAGGCATTAACTATCATTTAAAATAATAATAATATATTATTTCTTAGTATGACTCAGCATTGTATGCAACATAAGACATCAGAGAAACCCATTATTGCGTGTCAGGTACTCCATCAAATTTAGCATGACCATTAAAATATAATTAATATTTATTTCAAAAATATTAATAAATATCAAAATTTCATATTCTTTATTTTTCTGGGATGTTACAACATACTTCTTATAAATATTTTTATTCAGAATATACTAGGATAAAGATCCTTATGGTGTTACCAAAGGGAGAACATCCAAAGGGAGAAGTTATATTATAAATTGATCTCTTTTAATCGTATTCTTCTTCTACCAACTCAATCCAATTTTATAAATGTATTAATGATAACATATTATTTATAATATTCTAAAATTTTATTATAATAATGTTTTAACCATTTTATACCCTCAACCCAACCATTATAAAAAAAATGACAATGTCTCTTGTGTTACATGGGAACTACCTCCTCCATAAGGATTATGATCCATTTTTCATAACAACCCAAATATTTTCTTCTGAAGGGGATATTAAATGACTAAATATTATATTTAAAACATTATTAATATTCTGAAAATATAAAACAATTCGTACCTACATTATATTTTATATAATCAAACACGTCACCTCTGTGAACGTGCATGCTATAGCCTCAATGAATGTGATGCATTTTGTGTCTGACTTTAGTCTTTTTACTATTCATTAAAATAACAAGGTTACAAATTTCAATCATTGATTACTACAGAAAAATAAATACTAGATTTATTAGATATTAATTATAAAATAATGTTTGGTTTATTATTCTATAAATAATCTTCTAATATTTATCTTATAATTAATTAAACTCTCTATTTGTTAACATATTACTAAAACAGGCTCTCCACGAACTTTATCATCATTAATCATACAAAAAATACATATGAAATGAGATTATAAATTTATAAACAATTGTATAAATATAAAACTGTACCAATAATTTCCATGGAATGATGATATTTAAATCTATGGACCAAAATTTACATAACAATTATGAATATTGTACTCAAAAAACAATCAAAATAAATAACGTCCAATTATATAAATAAAATATGACTAAATAATACATTTTAAATTAATGATTATAAATTGATATTATAATGAATAAATTTCTTAAATATGTTATTTATATCGTTAAATTTTTTATATAGTTGTCATAGAACCTTTGACTAAGTGGGATAAAATCTAGGGGTTTTTGCATGTGAATGTTTATTTATTGAGATATGATGTGTATTCCTGAGTTATTTCATTTTCAGACTCTATATATAGTCCATAGATTTATTTTACCATACTTTTCCCATGAATATAAATTATTTAAATATCCATAACCTGTTATTTCTTACAAGGATAATTAATTATAGATGATTAATATTTTGTAAGGGTGTTTCTCAATTTGTAATCTTCAAGACATTTTTTTTATGTACCTAATTTCTTTTAAAAGGTTTATATTCTACCTATATGATATATGAGAGAATTTATTAAATTCATTAATGATGTTTGAATTTTAGTATCTTGGGCTTTATTTTATGTACTTTTTATTAAAATGTTTCTTAATCTGTAAAGTTTTTTGATAACCAAAAACATCGATATTTGAGTTATGATATTTGTTCTTGAATTAATTTCATCCATGCGTGGGTTCATCCACCAAAATTTTCATTCGATATTTTATGTTTTCATTCTCACTACGAAATATTTAAATATTAATTTAAATATCCATCCCTATTTAATTTCGAACAGATAATATTAAAATGTTGTTATGAATAATTGCCATTATTCCTAAGTAAACTCTTTTTCTTCCATATCCCTGTGTCATATTACAAAAATATTATCCTTTATATTTGGAAACCAATTATATGATACCTCTTGTTACTTCAAAGTTCTCATATCCTCTTTTAAAAATGATGTTTTATTATGAGTTTTACACTATGGTATTTAATAAAAAGTTATTTCATATTTTAAATTGTAATAAGTAGAAATGTTAAAAATAAAAATTTCCACTTTGGTATAATTAAATGTCATTTTATATAATATGGTTATTGAAAAAAATGACATTTTATTTATTTTTTTATATCTAATTGGATTTAAATAACATTTATGTACCTTTAATATTGATAATATCGTCATTGAATAATGATCAAATGATTAGTGTAAATATAAGGTTCCAAAAAATCTAATTAACACCGACAAAACCGGTGGTGGAATCAACCCATAGGATTGTACCCTATGAAGCACATTTATTTCAGATTCAAAGGTAGATATTTTATTTTGGGATTTTCCCTAGACCAATCCGAATATTAGATCCGACAACATAAGCATGAGAGAAATCGTTTATTGGAGAAGCTTAACCTCACCGAGATAACAAACGAAACCATGTTCTCCAAACCACCCCATGGATGTCCCACCATCACACACCTTATGCTTATGGAATTTGATTCTCTATTATACATATATTTTTCAATATCCTATATATATTAATATGAGTGTTTATGTTTATATAATAATTGACATATTTTTATCTAGTTATTATTACTTTATAAATGAATTTTTTTTTTCAATTCAATAAAGCACAAATAGTATTTTTGGTTACAATTCAAATTAAATTAAGGAATTTATTTTTTACGAATTAAGGATGTTTTAAATAAATTAAATTTTAATAAAATATCTTTATTAAATATATTTTATTAAATTTCAAGGATTATATAATTTTTATGAATTCAGATGTTGTTTTTATATGGGTTAATTAAAATTTATCGCAAAAAAACACATCATTTTCAATAAATGTCTATTATTATTTTAAAAGTTAAAATTAAAATATTTCGAAAATTGTTTATATAAAATGAATATTATTTGTGGAATCATAATGTTGAAATTATCCACCAACCAAATTTTCATAATTTTCTGAGACCGTCTAATTTCCGGGTAAAAAATAAATACAATACAAATATACTTTATGTATTATGACATCAGAATGACCAAAAAGTGTTGTTATGAATAATATAAAAATTCTAAATGACCATATATATGTCTTAAAATTACAATAATGTGATTTTAGAATTATTTGATTTATTTTGTTAATAAATTATGAATCTCTCAAAAACGTATAATATATTTTAAGGATTTTAAAACATTTAATTAAGAGTGTCACTCACCTACACATATTTAATGGAATTATTTTCGTAAGTGTTCAAATTGATATTATAAAATAATGAAAACTTATACCATTTAGAAAAAAATGTAAAAAAATGGAATTATTTTTGGTTTTGGATATTTTATTATGTAGTGTACAAAACCTAAATAATAATGAAATCCCCCTCTTTTCCTATATTAACACTATGAAGCCCCCATTTATCTTCACTAAAACACCTTGTATCATGTCCATAAAATTCTATCCCATATCTAGAGTCCTTCCAAGTTTCCCTAAGCTACCAATGAGCCCCTCCCAAGCTTTTCGAGTCAGACACTCAAGTAAGGGATATTATGTTCTCCTTTTTTATTCGAACACCTCTATATTGATATGCTTATTAATTTCCATTTTTTCACATTGGGATATGTTATTCCATTTAAAAAATAGTTTTTGTTATATTTATATATTATTATATACACCTTTTACATTCATTATTAATCTCATGGTCCTTTATGTACACCCATTACCATGCTGAAATATATTTAGGATTATTTTCTCTATTTATGTTTCTTTATTACCTTATGCCTTATATTTATAAATTTCTAATGTTTTTATTTGATATTCCATTTCCCTATTGCTGAAAATTTTATTTATATTTGATTATTGAACCCTTTCTCTCTCATAAATTCATTTTTTCACAAATATTTAAGAGACTTCATTATGCTTAGGAAATTTCACTATGAGATTCCATGCCAAAACAATCTTGTATTGAGTACCATATCAATTTCATATCATGTGTGATCACATTTGCGCACATATAAATTTTTTTTAAGAACAAAAAAATACCTATTCCACACTTCCTAACCAAATAATAAATTATTATGATGAACGAATCCATGTTTTATGACCTACGTGTTATACTTAATAATGAGAATGAAATGAATATGATGGGTTCTCTCAGATAGAACTCCAATGCGTTGGGAACTATTTTGTATCCTGATTCGTCATGTTGGGACAAAGAGAGAAATTGTTTCCTTTATGGGAGTTTTTCCACCATTATTTCTTGGAGGGTTTTTCCTTGACCTATGTTTATGATTCATTTTATTAAGTTGCATCCACATTTCCCATGTTACGATTATCCTATTGTATCCTGTATCATTGTAATATTTAGGATCCCTAATATTATTATAGACCCCTTTATATTCCTATTGTATAAAAGTTATTATATTTTTACTTGATTCCTTTTGTATTCCCTAACAAGTATTTATAGCTCACTCCTTCATTATTTTTGTCCCTAGGTAATCTCGTGCAGTTTTAAAACCCACAGAATTTTTGAAGCATGTTAATGAAGTTTTAAATAATTTTGTTGTATCCCATGTTGGATATGTTATTCTAAGTACCCCATTACCAAAGACACTATAGATCACCTTATTTTGGGTTTTATTATTTGTAATATTATATTATAAATAATTTATTAATGTGAAATAATGATCATGGCTGTTATAGGTGGTATGAGACGAAATTTTTAGTTATTTTTTAGATTAGGATTAGAGAACTCTTGAAAAAGACACAGGGATAACAATAAGTATAGAAAAACATCCCTAAATTTTGGTAAGTATATATTAATTGGTTTATCAAGATAATGAATACCTATGTAGATACTACAAGTGGACCTAGTTCTGGAACAAATGTTCCCAGGGGTAACAACTTCAACACGGTGTACTAAGCCTAAGTTTGGTAACCTGCTACACATCAATGATCCTTAATGCGCACTTGGTTTGAAACTTCTAGGGGATATGATTTGGTGAATTGAAAAGATCAGTATGAACAATTTCTAAGATAAAAAAGCAGTCCCATAAGAATATATGATAGGAAATATATCTTAGATAGCATATATTGAATCCTAGAAATTCATAAGTTAGAGAAATAAATGTAATTTTTTTTCATCCCATAAGTTTAATTGGATTAACCATTATGAGTTAAATAGTTTAATATAATCATCCCTAATTTTCTTTATATTCTTCAGAATGGCCATAAATATGAAGAATCAGGTAAAAAATCAATGCAATAGGAAATGTGATGACTATCCCAACAAGATTTTAATCCCAATGGGAGAGGGAATCAGGACAGTTTTGACAATACACTTTTAGATAACTAATTTCTATATATAAAATACGATCAAGAGGCGTGTTAAAACCCCCTCTATGATAGAACAAGCTATACTTGAGAGATTTATGTGACAAAGGCCTCTTATATTTAGTTGATTATCTAATCCACAAATTGCAGAGAAATGGAGAAACTTCATTGAGAAGAACTTCTCCATCATTCAATGTTACAAACAAGATAAGGTTGTTATGTATATTTACCATATAGTGGTAGAAGCATATTATTGGTGTAAATTGAAAAAAAATAAAAATTTAGACAAAGATATTAAAGAAATTAAGAAGGTGGAATTCTAAAAAATGTTTTTGGATAAATATTTTCCACAAACTCTCGGATTTATAATAGAAATTGATTTCATAAACCATAAGAAAAAAGATGAGGAATATATCGGGGTGATTGAGGAAAACTTTATAATACCTTAATTACATGCCTCAATTTTTTTTATTACCCACGATTTCATGGTTTACCAATTATTTGGTGGGATAAACCAAATTCTATGAAATGACCTAGAGATCCATGACATTGATTGCTATGGGGAAATTGTTTGATGTGACATCAATGTTGATGTGATGATCGTTGAATCGAAAGGGTATAATGGGGATAAGAAATGTAAATTGGATTTTAATTCTTGAATTCTGATGGGGAAATATAATGTTTCCAATAAATTGTTTCACATCACCTATCAAAGGTGCAGAAAGAAGCACCTTGGAAATTTCCTTTGAGGGATGAAGAAATTATTTCGGTGCGAGAAAGAAGGGAACCTAACTAACATTTAATGAAAAGATAACCCAACTAATGAAATTGAAGAAAGGATTTATTTGGCCAACCCTTATCACATTTTCCATTACATCCACTATAATGAACCATGTGTCTTTTCAAACCAGTTCCCTTAGCCAAGGGGTTTCCAAGACAACCAACAAACATCAAGGTATTAGGGGAAACATTTTTCCATCACTACCACAGAAGTGGATCTTGACAATAAGGTGGTGATAGAAATGCTATTTATTCATTAATTAATAGAAAATGTAATTTTTGTTTTTTTTTTCTACACATTCCATCATATCACAAATGTTTATTACTACTATCTAAACACCACAAAAAATCATTGAATTTGAGTTGTCAGTGAAAACTGAAAATGTGGAAATTATTGCATCCTAGGTTTATAACTCCTCCCCTTCCACAATTTGAGAGTTGAAATTCCAAGAGGACCTTGTCATACTAAATTTGGAAAAAAATTATGTTATTATGGGAATGTATTGGATTTCCCTATAAAAATAAAACAAAAATTTATATGACAAGGTAATTAATCTCTGTATTATGAATCGATCCCCAATTATATTCAAGTGAAAAGAGAAGGATGAATCTTCTTTATCCCAATCATCTCTTGATTGAATATTATTTTCATATTATAAATCATATCAAGATCAAATTATTGACTCTAAGGAAAGAACCATAAACTTATAATGATCAAGAACTAGAAAATCCAAAAGAACCTTAGGGTCAAATATCATAACACAACACTCAAAACATTTAAAATCCACTTCATTCATCTATAAAAATTTTTAGGATATATCTACTCTAAACAACATATGATCTGAGTGTAATCCCAACACATCAATCAACTTATATGATAAAAATATTAAAATTAACTAGTATCAAACAATGTCATAACTATATAGTTTGAAGTGAACAACATACCTCTCACAATAGATGATATCACTCTATATTATTTGGGTGCATACTAAAAATCTCCCTGAGCGTTCTTCACTTATAAAGTATCCCATTTTTAAGATACTAAGACTAAAAACCATTCACTTCATAATGAGGAGCTTGGGGGCCTTTGGTATGTGTGTACCAACTATACTTCCCTTGTATATTTTTATGAAAAAATGATTTTGGTGAATAGAATGCCAACAATGATGGAAAATTCATGGTTCTACCATATAATCAGACATATTTTTCTAGGTATTCCACATTAAAAAAACTACCTAGTGAAGACATGAAGAAACCACAAAATCGCTCCTAATGTAAATTAAAGACCATTCATGTACTAACTTTTTGGTTAAATGAAATACATCAGCTACCTACTACTACTACAGAAGCTCCATTGACACACACCTATCATGGGGTGTGATAAAATATAGAAATGACAAGAGTTGTCTAACTTGATTAGTCTCATAGTAATTTTATAACTAATTTTAATTCCTAGAAAACTACTTATTTTTATGTTTTAATTTTTTTTAGAAAAGATAATAGAATTAAAGGGGGAATGAAAATTTAAGATAATGTGTAATACAATACATAATTAGGGTTATAAAATTAAGAACAAAACCTTATATTTTGGGTCGGGTTTCTTTATTATTCATTATTGTTGTCTTAAATTCAGTTTGATAGTTAAATTCCGAATTCTAATTAATAAAATAATATTGTTAACTTGATTGGTGTTGTAATATTTAAGTCTAATGAAAACTAAAGTTCAAATCCTTATATAGTAAAGGTTTATGACACACCCCAATCGAGAGTCTTTCATCTTCCAAGACCCAAATCGATCATATTATGTTTCATTTATTAAATGAATAAACTCCATCATATAAAGAGGTTTATGTTAAATGGAAGGGAGGGAAAAAATTTAAATTAAATCATAGAAGAGATTTTATGATCTATATTGTGGTGTATGATCTCTACACCCATAAAATTAATCTTCACCCACAATATGTAGATCGAAAAATTTAATAATTTAAAGTATAGAATTTAGGAAACACCTCTCCTTCACTAAGGCCAAGACTGAGGTTAGTAAGTAATTGTTGAGTGGAAGAGGCCATGGTGTAACAATGTAATATGAAAATAAAAATATAAGACAAATAAAAGAGTAATTAGAATAAAAAAGTGTAAGAGAAATATAAGGAAAAATTTTATTATGAAAATTAATGAATTCATATAGAAGAGAACTAATATAAACAAATATTATAGTAGAAAAAATTAAATGAATATATAAAATAAAGCGTATAAACACAATAATAATCCATCGTGATCTCATATGATCCCCCATATTGGCCTCATCTATATTTTAATGAAAAAAAGTATCTCAACCTCCTCTAACATCACTCTTAAAATTGATTTTTAGATGATGATATATTCATTCATTTGATTTTAGAATTTAAAAAACTAATCCTCCACAATAAAAGAGTACATATTTGAAATAAATGAAGATATCATGCTTCCAAACCCAACTAGTGTGGGATGATAAATTTCTAAAAGGAAAAATTATATTATTTTCTGCATGCCATGCATGGCGAGCAGAGAAGTGGTGTAACAGTATAGGTATTTTTTCTGCTCCTCATGATAACTATATGACCTTTATAGTGGCCATATTAATCTCCCATTAGTGTGCATGGATTTTTCATATTTTTATTCCCCTCAATGAAGATGACTCAAAATTATAAATTCATATATGGTGGTTTTGGGCTTCAAAAGTTTTATTTTTTCTCAAGACATATTTTTTATAGAAAAAACCAAAGCGATTTCAGTATGCTTCATGGACATCAAGAGATATTGAGTGGAAAAGGTGGAAGGGGTGAGAATGAATTATGTGTGAGGGAGAATAATAGAGGTATGGTAACATCATCTCAAAAATAATGAATAGTGCAAAAAAAGTGTTATCCCACAACCAAATTCCAAAAAGGCTAGAACTCATGAATTTGAAATTTGGGGGCATAGTGGCTTTGATAAACTACTATAGTGATGAGCTCCAACTGCGCTACACACATAGAAGCATGGTCCACACCAACACACATAGAACACGTGGACTTCAGTCTAAACATAACTTATGGTCCTCCCAGTGCTGCAAAAACACTATTCCACCCATTTGGGTCTTCTTATAGGGATTCCTTAGTCGAACTAACCCCTTTTGGGATAGATAAGTGGAATGTTTTCCTATGGTTGAGAGATATATAGGTTGGAAATTATTTTTTATTTAAGAAAATATCAAAAAACAATGAAAATATTAAAAATAATCATATATAAAACAAAATTTTAAAAATAAATAATTTTATTCAATTAAATCCATTTTATGTCTTCATTTATAACATCCCATATTTTAATTAAACTAATAATGAATTGGTAATTTCTCTTTGAAAATAGAAAAAATCATTTCAAATTTTTTTTATTTTTTTAATGAAAATATATGTTCATCAAATTCAAAACACATGAACTATTTTTTTTAGAATAATTAAATATATACATTAAATAAAATAAAATAGCATATTAATAATAATTAAATTTAAAAAAAAAACAAAATTAAAAATTTATTAATGTTAACTATAAGTTTCATATTCCACATAAAACATCGATTCGTCTTCTAATTTTTTAATGAAACAAAAACATAAAAAATTTTACATTTTACTTTTTAAAAATGGTGGAACATAAAAAAATTTTAATCCATGATTCCGAATTTTTTATTATTAAAAATGAGACGGAATTATCTAACTAAATTTTGAATTCATTGTTTCTCATCACTCTTGAAAAAAAATTAATTATATATATTATCTTAAATGTGAAACATAAAAAATTTCAATAATATTTCAAAGGAAATACATTGTCTAATTTATAAATAAAAAAATAGTAAGAAATCATGAGGACCTAAACTTATGGTTCTAAAGACTATGAGGATTAATGTTGGTAGGTATTGATGTTAAAAATATTTTAGATCTAAAATGAGGTTTATCTATTATGTAAAAATCATGATATAAAAGGTACAAGTGTAATGAAAATATCCCCTTCAAATTAAAAATTCCCTCTTCCCAAGATCAATGTTATTTTATGATCAATGAAATCATAATGAGTTATTTTTTCCTTCATAAATTTTCCCTCTCTAATTTTTATTTCAAAATAAACGATTCATTGTTTTCAAAATTAATCATTGGAATAAATCTCATATACACTACCTAACTAAATATAATAAGAATTATAGGTCTAGTATTGATGATTTTTGACTTCCCTATTTCACAACCCATTGCATTTTTTTTATTTTTATAATAATATAAAACAATAAATTATAATGAATGAATCATAAACCAATATAAAACCCTAATGTAGAAACCCCATGATACTTCTATATTTTGTATTAAATCCTTCCACAATTACCCCATCTCCCCAAAAAATTATATTTAAAATATCAGAAAAAATACTCTGATAAGTTCAAGAATTGATAAATATGGATTGAAAAGTGGATCATCCAATCAAGTTCATTCATGGTCTGTATATATAAATAATGAAAAATTCATAAGGTTTCTCAAGGAGAAGGGTTTAATAATAAAATTACCTCCATCATATTACATGTATTTTTCTTCAGTCATTGTTTTGAAAAGATATAAGGAAAGTTACAGAAGGTGGCATGCCCTAATATCAATCAAGAAATATTCTCAATATAAAATAAAAAATTTCGAGTGAAAAAATAATCTAAGAATCTAGACATGTCACATTGAACAATAGCTGATGATATGGATACTAATAGAAAATAAATTCAAATGAATTTTTTAAATTAAAAATATGAAAAATAATAGGGAAATTTCATTTACATGAATTAACCAATTCCTTAAAATCATAACTGATCAATTTAGCATCCATAGTTTACTATAATAATTCAATTATACATCATATTCATTCAATATCATTATCATTAAAATATATAACATGGAATCATAGGGTACTGAAGAAACTCATGTCTCATATATAAGTCAAGTACTGTAATAATTCTAATATGGGTGGGACGTTTTTCAATTTCAGCTCAAAACATATATTTTATAACTAATTCTTGGAGACAAAAGAATTGAAAGGTAATAATAAACTCCCTTTTCTCATAAATATTTATCCCTATCTTCATGGCTATTTTGGGGATACCATGAGTCATTATGGACCTATAAATGAAAATCGATCAATTAAAACGTAATGATCATTTCATTAAATATAGAAATTACTATGAGATTGGGATATATAAAAGACTAATTCCTTAGATAAAAAATGAAAACTAATTTTATAGCTATTAAACAGAATGATAAGCCTTGGTTTGATCTTCCAAGTAGCCCCATGATTTTTATTTCCTCTAGAAGGGAATTATCAGTTTAGGAATCCATAATTTTTTTAAATTATATTTGTTTCCTGAATAAATATTTATTACATATTATTTGATATCATAAAAGTAAAAAATAAATATATAACTATAGGTTTTTCTTTAACAATTAACATTACATTAGAAATCTATGAAACAAATTAAAATACCAAACATTATAATTGTAAATAAATATAAAATATAACATAAAAAATTGGAATGTATGGATCACCTTAATCTTCAAGAATCCTAAATCCCATAGAAAAGGTAATATAAATAAATCAAAATATCATTAAACAAATCAACACCATATGAAGATAAAAATATAACATTAATTAAAAAATTTGAGTAAAATTTGAGTGAATGAAGAAAGTGGTATTTTTTGGGTATAAAGGAAAATGTGATCAATGGGATTTAAACAATATATTTCAATTGGTCAAATATGACAATTAATCAATATGATTTCTTGCCAATATGACCATTAAAAATTATACCCTTGGTTGTTAAATTTACTAATATAATTAGAGTGTATAAGTATTAATGAAAAAGGATAATTGATAAAGAATGTAGAATCGATGGCCTCAACTAGTAGAGTCATTAAATTTGAATCCAATTTGGCAAAACATAGGATGAAGATATCAACAATGGGGTTTACCCTTGACGAATTCCAAGCTAATATTCATTAAGTTAAGCTTGAACAAAACCACCTACAAGAGAAGTTCACGTTGGTAGAAATTACCACTCATTGGATGTGAGTTGGGATACCCAATGAAACTATAACCATCATACAACAAACCCTTAGGGAGTATGTGGGTGTATTAAGTTGTTACATTTTTAGACCTTATTTTTAATTACTTTATATAAATGAAATTTTTATTCCTTAAATTCCACTTAAAAAATATTTTTTCATTAATAAAAAACCTGTTAAATTGATATGAATTTGATAATTTTATTTTTTTAAAGAAAATAAAACATTATTATATTTTTTAGGAAAATATATTTAATTGTAATAATAGATTCAATTATTCTAATTAATATTTTTTAATCAAATAATCCTTTAAAACACTATCAACAAAATACAAATGATTTAATTATTTTATAATGGGATATAAATATTCTTATAAGTGTCATAAATTTTAATGTTCCTTAATTTTTTTATTAAATAATGGTATTTATATTTAAAAGTGAAAATTTTTATAATTAGAGATATATTATAAAAATATAAAATCCATTTTTTTTAAATCAACACATCAAAATTAGGCTAGGGTTAGTTTATGAAAATTTTCGAAAATAATTTATTTCTCATAAATTGTAAGAAATATAGTTTTAGGGATTCAGTATTTTTTATGACATCATATTTATGTCATAATTTCCTAATAATTGATTAAATAAAACCAATGACTTAAATTATTTTATTTTATTAATATTATTTATTTTAATATATTTAACCAATTTTTTAAAACTATAAGTGGCTTTCTAAAGTCCAAAAAAGAATTATTTATTTTTTAAAAACATTAATTAGTAGAATCATAACTTTTTCAATGTGAAAAGAAGTATTTAAAAATTATTTTTGGGTTTATAGATTAAAATAACATAAACTTGTACCCAAATATTAAAAATCATGATAAAAAACATGTGTAAGCCATTGGGTTTTCATTTTCCACAACTTTAGTTTCGAAGAACTATATTTGAAAATTATTAAACAATTCCTCCACTTTTTCTATAAGTACCCACAAATTTATACCTTTCCATTCATTTCCAAACCATCCTCAATGAATTTATGGTGATTTTTTACTTCCATGGACCCCCAGGTGTCTTGAATACCCCAAGGTTCCATCCTCATGTTTTAGGAAAAAAATATTCACAGTACTGGAACTCACCACTTCTTTTTTCTATTAATGTTCTCTTTTTTTGGGTTATGTCATCATGTTTCCAAAATTAACTTATTTGTTCCACTTTATATTATCCCATTAGTTTAATAATATTATTTTATAAATGGGTTACCCTTTTCCTCTCTCTTCTAAAAATTTGTCTCTGCACCTTAAGAAATTCTCATTAATTTTCTTTTTATGGAAACCAAAACTATTTTATTTTTCATTTGTATTCACCTGTATGTAAAAATTATTTATTTGATTCAGGTATTTACATATAGGAAACACAAATTCTTATTTTGGGGCCATAGAAATATATAAGGATCACGTATTTAAGAAATTTTTATGTAATTATTTTGATAAGTAACATGTTCTTTTTTCACCACATATTACTAATGAAATGATTGATTAAAATCTATAAGGATCAAATTACTTAGTACATATGATGGGTTCACTTTAATAGTGCTCGACTGCATTGAGTAAGGAATTACATATCTAGATATAACATATTTTATGATACCTCAGTGAATAAATTTGTTAAATTTCATTTATTAAACCTTAGGGATAAAACATGTTGATATTCTTATGAAGGTATAAGTTAAATGTTGTAGCCATGTTTCTATGTTATTATTCATTTTCTAGTTATTATGATGCTTTTGGATCATTACTTATCATTATGACTCATTTTATTATTTATATGTTTCATGATCACATGCTATATATCTCTCTTGATCACTCCCTTACTAGGATTCATGCTCACACTTTTTGGTTGATGTGTGTCCCTAGTATACGAGATGCCGAAAATGTGACCTTGAGTAAACCCATGAATATTTATTTGAAGTGGGTTAAGAAAAAAGTTTATGTTCTCATTTATTATATACCTTTTTCAATGAAATTAAACTTAAAAAGTTCCTCTATTATGTACCACGTATTCAAAAGTTATGTAATAAAAGGACATATTCCATAATTTTAATGAAAGGATGGTTTAATAATTTTTCAAAATTAGGACTTAAACAATTTAGGAAGTTTCCTAAGAGTATGTATAAATATAGGAAAACGTTATTTTATTGTGGTGAAATATTAAGCAAGTGGTTTCCAAGAAAATAAGTCCTTGTATAGATAAAACAAGTGGATGTGGCTCTAACACAAATGTACTTATGGGTTACACTAGAAAACACAATTTGAGATAGACTCAAACTAGAATAGGTTCATGATAATGGGATTTTATGAACTTCTAGTTAGACACTCTTGGGGAATATGTTTGGTTAATCACAAGATTCTTATGAACCATTATAAATGATATATATAAAATTTAATTTTTATTAGAGGATATTAATTACATATTTATGAATGATGATTTAAGACATAAAATCCCTTTAGAATTAAAATATTAATCAAAGCAACACATTTCTCACTATGGTTTTCTTATTTTAGAAAAATGGATGGAAATTACATGAATGATGTAAATGATTAGTTCAACAGATAATGGACTGATAAAATTATTATGGAACATGGAATGGAAAACATAACTGGGATGATGATTCAACTAACTCGAGTTAAGAACAACAACTCGAATCATGTCGAGAGACTAGATTCACCATGAATGGAAAAATATTCTGTAGTGTTCTTTATGCGTTAACAACAACCTTATTTCACTAGATTTATAGGGCCATAGATTTATGAACAATTTATTAGATTTATAGAAAATAAATTTTCTATACCCCATTGTTTAATGAAAGGGAATGTCTCCATATAAGTATAATTCATAGAAGGAGAAGCTGATAAGTGGTGGAAACTAATTAAAAAATGAATCCAAGAAGAGAGATCGATGACATGGAGTTGGAATAGTTCAGGGGGATATGTTTCAAAAAATATTTCCCTCATTTAATTTTAATGAAAATAGATATGTATTCCTTGAACTAAAGTAGATGAAAAATCAATCTGTGGGAAGTTGTGAGATGATCTTTACAAGACTTTCTCAATAAACCTCTAGATATGTTATGGATCCTAAGGGAAATATTGATAGATTATTTTGTAGAATGAGACACCATCAATAGAGGAATCTAGAAAATAGAGACTATTAAATCTATAAGGATTTAGTGTAGTGTGATATGGAGGTTTAATGAAAGTTTGGAAGGACACAATCATCACACATATCGAATGAGAAGAAGAGATAAATGAATCCAAACTTAGGGAAGAACTTTTATATTAGAAGTGGATAAAAGAATGAAAAATGTCTCACATGTAAATTTTTTTGGAATAATCATTCATGGAACTGCTTACATGGGAGTCGAAAGTGCTACAAGTGAAGAAGAGGTGCCCATATAGCTATAAAATATCATAGTGAGGTGAAGCCTCAACTTCTCAACACTAAAAAAAGGGAAGATGGTGGAGGCCTAGCTGGAAGTTCAATTCATCAAATGTATATAGTTGGGGAACATTTCCAATAAATTTCAAATTCAGATGATAATAGAGGGGAACCAACAGTATAGGCTTACAGAGTATGTTAGAGTGTTTTGTATCATGACATCTAATGTGGAGGCTTCAAATGATGTGGTGTAATGTGCTCTCATTATGCTCTCAAAGCTATCAAGTACATTGTCTGATTCTAGTTTAATGAATTCCATTATTTGATACAAGATTGAAAAGAATGAAAAATAAATACATGAACGAATAGAAATATAGTGTTTAGTAAAGACTCTTAGATGAATTATCATAACATCAACATTATATAGAAACTGTAGTATAAACTTTGGAAAGTACAATCTACTCGAAAACCATGAATTCATTCCCATGGTAGAATTAGATACAATTCTAGGGATGGAATGGCTATCAAAGTATAATGTTATGATCATCTATAAAATCAAGGAAATTTTAATAGTACTGAATAGAAAACCAATAGTTATTTTAAAACGAGAGATATCCCAATTAGAACTTTGTCTATAAAATCCCCCCATGGCCTTCATTGGGGAGATAATTCATTCATCCATACTTCACTAATAATTTTACACTGAGAACTCATAGTGGTATTGAATAGTGTAGGCCAATCATATATCGTTTTACAACAATTTCATAGCCATCAAGAAAAGAACATAGACCATTGAAAAAGAATGAGTGAATAATTCATGCCATATATTATATCCCAGATTTTAGCTGCCATGTTACACTCCATTCATGTTTGTAGAACTTCTGTTCCATGTTCAATAAGAAGCCTAAATTTCATAATGAGATAGGTGAGATAACATGGAGATTTAAACTTGTTATTGAGAGTATCCATGATAATTCTAGATGAATATTCAACCACCCCAATGACTATGTTGAATAATCTGCACAGGATTAGACCGCTATGGAGAGAACATTATTCCACCCTAGAGAGTTTCCTTCCCAGTAATAAGTACTGAGACCAATAATCACTGAGTCCATTATTTCATAACCGTACCACCTCTGTGCATCTCACTATGAATGTAGGACCCATCTATATTAACTTTGAGCCCTGTTCATGGTGGGTTCCATTTGATCTATCTTCCTTGAATAGTATTTCAATTTATATTAGAGCAGATTGAGCAACATTGGATCAGACCCATTTTGGAAACCATCAACAATACACATGAAGATATAACTCCCAATCTTATAAAGAGATAAAAAAAAATTTGTTTGGATATGGATAAGATTAATTTGTTCCCTCCCATTTGTTATTCCAGGTCTCCCACAACACCCAGAACATTGTTGTAAAATCCATTCCTGGATATTTCACTTCATTATCATTTTTATCCACCCTAAAAAACTTATATGCAATGAAGTTCATGATGGATCTACTCTAGAATAAAATATTGATATTGTGGCTGAGAAGATCCCAGGTGAAACAAGCCCACCCACCTTCTAAAAATAGGTTTTAGTTCATCTCTATAGTGACTCAACCCCATAAGGATTAGATCCGGTGTCAATGAAGAATTAAATTAGTATAATTAAAAGGAATAAAATATCAAATAATTGAGATTTTAGTGGTCTTGTTAAACTAGATTCATACATGAGAAAATAATACACTAATTACAACATAATTTTGTTACAAATAACTTTGAGGAAAACTATATTCCATCTAGAATATCCATGCATATCTTTTATTTTAGGATTCTTTGATTCTAGGGGAAAAGGAAACTAAATAAAGGTGTTCTCAAATGATCATTAATGGTAATTTATAGAAGAATAAATAATGATTCAATGAGAATAATAAATATCCCATCAGAAATAACTGAACTCAAAACCCATAAAATCAATAAACTCAGAAGGAAGTTCACAAAAAATTGAATGGTAATAAATAGAACCACATTACGTTAAAATAAATAGATAAGAAATAATAAATATATCAGGGTAATAAACTAAAATACATTCTATTTAAAATTGAAAAAAATGGAAATGTATCTATAGATATGTGGATGACAAATCTCATGGAAGGATAATAACTGAAACTAAATGAGGCAATACTTTTTAATGGGAATCATGTAAAAGGTTCATAAAAACATATAACATCAATACCATTCACAAGATTTCTAAAACTACATATAGAAACCTACTTAATTTTCCCAAATTATTTTTTTCTTGAGAAAATATTGGTGATTTGAGGTGATATATAAAGTTTACACCCCACCCATCATTTACTGTCCAAATAATTCCTCATATCGAATTGTCCAAATAAATAATATTCCTTATAAAATAAACATATTGAATAAAGAGTATATAATTATCAATATTTACACAAATAAAAAAATATCTATAAAATTAAACAATATAAGTCAAATGGTATATAGTTTAGGAAATAGTATTATCTATGATAAACTAAATGGATAATTTATGGGAAATTCAATATTCAATATAGTGACCCGTTCATTACAAACATTGATATCACATAAAAATTAATGTATATTTATTATATCATATAACTAAACCATGAAATGACCGTATAGGTATAATGTCTTTATAAATTATGAAACATAAAAAAATGGTTCATAAAACATCTACATTCTCTCCCATTTATTTCAACATAACCTGACTCCTTTTTGGAATATCATACTTAATACCCTTCTTCATGTCCTGGAAAAAAGAAACATATAAAAGGGTGAGCTCAAATGCTCAGTAAAGGTCAAAAAAGGGAATATAAATCATATCATATTAATAAGAACATAAAATTTGAAAATCTTATTATGCATTTAAAAGATCACAATATCATATCATGGGATATATCATAAAAGTTCCATGTAATCCCAATAGTCATAAAATAAGACATAAAATTTATTGGAAAACATATACAATCATAAAAAATTATCCCATATTAATAAGGGATTATTTGCAAGACCATCATAGCGGAAAAAGTCCATTACTGAACCGAGTTCTCTCTTCATTCCAACCATGTATCACTACACCAGATTAACATGCCATTCTAGCCATGTCTATCTAATGAGATATAAATCTTTACCCAATTCATTGGTGGGAGATATAGGTCCCACCCATATCATAATGAAATCATTGTTACGTGTTCCTCAAAAACATAAAAACATTCACCATATCATATCCCATGACATAAAAGGGGTTTCTTAAACACCATTCCATCATAATTGATATAAATCACATGTATTTCCCAAATGGAATTCCATCATTAAAAGAATCAGATCATAGTAATAATAGGGATATAAACACAATCATTTGTATTATTAGACGAAAAATAATTTTGATAAAACACTTGTGCTTCATTCTTGAGTAAAATATACTTTATTCTTCAAAAATGTTTTCTTTTCCATAAAATGTCCAGGAATTTTAATAGAAAACAATTTAGATGAAAATACAATTGTAAAAGTGTAGAGGATGTTTCATGGAAATAAGGCATTATGAAGATATAAGATCCAGTTTAGGCAGCATAAGTTAAAAAACATTATCCTTGTACTTTTTCCAGAACAGTCAAAAAGTACCTCGTATGGTAATGAAAAGAAAGATTCCTTACAAGACATACAGTAAAAGTTAAAAAAAGGATAAAAACGTCTTTAAAAACACATACATTAATATTAAGAATTTTATGACAATATTTTTAGAAAACATGAACATGGATTGTAAATATATCCTTAGTAGATACTTACGAATAACTAATCTCAAATAAAACAAGATTGGAAAAGTTATCCCTTACCTTAGGTCTGACATCCTTTGTACATATCCAAACCTCAAATATGATGATTTAAATAATAATAATTATTTATTAGAGAATCATATAAATTTTTAAGATAACATTTATGATCATATTTTCATCCATTTTTAGTAACATTTCTTTGTTACTCCTTATTCGGCTATTATCTGTTTTATGTTCTTATGTATGTTTTTTCAGATAAGATCTTATTAGTCTTTTTAATTTATAGTTATATAATTTAAATAATGGTATTAGTATTATATATATCATATTTATTCGTTCAATTAATTTATATAATCTTGGTTTAATGAATATTATGTAGAACGAATCACATCCCACTGTGAAGACAATAAGCCGTACGTACGCACGAGCAACAATATCATTCCCATAAATGTGGAATGGTATTGAAGTGGATGGTGTATGGTATATTAGAATTAGTATCATGTTTTAATTGTAATATTTAGTTTTTATTTCTACCATTATACATAACCATGTAAGGTGGTCGGGAAAAACATATTACACCACAATGCGGATATGGTAAAGTCATACCTACACATGTGCATAAATTTAGTCTTTCATTGGATGGATAGAAGGTGAAATAGGATTGTTAAATGTTTATAATAACGTATTAGTATATTAGTGATACTAAGGATATTAATTTATAATGAAAAAACTAAATAAGAAGAATTAGCATAAGAAATAAATTTGAATGAATAGGTAGAAGAGATAACCTCTTCCTCGATGTGCCTCTTTTAAGTTTCCTATTAGGGCACTAGAGATGGCCTTATGATAAGACCAGAACCTCTAGAATGTTACTAGGGAAGTTGAAAAGATAAATGAGAAGGGGATTTCCATGCTTTAAGTCTCAAAATGGATTCAATAGGATAGGAAGGAGGTGTCCTTTTTTAAGAGAGGAGTGGGGCACTTTAGGAAACTCTCAACAATATTAATTTATAATAAAATAAAACCCCAAACAGAAAACATTAAAGGTGAACCAAATTAGAATATTAGAATATATAGGGGTTAAATATAATAAAAAAATAATTTTTGGACAAATTATTGTTTCAATTTAAACCTTATCATATTAACTGACACTTAGTTATTATATTAATTTTTAATTTTGGTAATAAAATTCTAAATATTCAATTGTAATGAATATTTACTTATGTGATATTAATTGAACATAAATGGATACTTTATGAAATTATATACCATATAGTAATCACTTTTTAATTTTTAAATATGTTTATTCTTTTTAAATAATTTAATAAAATGTTATGTCTATAAAATGTTAATAGTGTCAATTTTGACACTTTTCAATTGTTAGAGATTAAATATGATTCAAACCGAAAATAAATTAGAAATAATATATTAAAAATACTCTAAAAATGTCATATTAAACTAGAAAATTCATGGATAACATTAATTATTTTATATGTTATTTCATTTAATATTTTTAGGACTATTTATTTGATATTTCTATTAATAAAATAATTTCTACATCACTATTATGTCATCATTAATGGTAATTATATAATCTCTAAAAATTATAAATAAATTTCTATGATGTAGGTAATTCATTTAGATTTCAAGATACTATATATAGTTAATTTTATCTCATAGTTATTTATATATTTAAATTAATATACATATATAAAATGAGATTGTTACGTTTTGTCCATTACATTATCTTTTATTACATTCGTGTCATTTTCATTATTTGGTGGCCATAAAGTGATTTGATTTCGTAAAATAGATGATAAGGGATGAATTTAGTCATCCAATAAGATATTTATAGGTGCTAATGTAATTTTATAAAATTAGTTTTACCATTAATTACCCAATTTACCTTTAACCATGGTATCAAAAGTAATTACGAAAGTTACTATTTATAATGCCCCAAAATAAAAGTAGCCTATTAACATAATTTGGACCAACTAATTCCATATATGGAATCCATTTTTCAAAATATAAAACACATATGTCACATTAATTAATTTAAAATTATCCCATTGTTGAAAAAAGGGGTTTTAAATGTTAAAACATTAAAAAAGATTTAAATGTTACTACATATGAATTCAAATGTAAAATTAATGCTAATGACATAAATTATAATAAATGGTAAAAATATATTCTATTTATAATTTAAAACCGTAAATATTATAATTTATCCTTATAAATTATATCTATGAAAAAATATGTTTGTAATTAAAATTTAGCGTATTTTAACCATTCAAAAAAACATGAATGTTATCAGAAAAATATCAAAAATTCATCCAAAGTAAATTTTTAAATCCCACATAAAAATAACATGTTTATGTTTTTATATACAAATTATAAATGTGTTAAAATATTATTTTGAAATGGGTTCTCCATTTAAAGGTGTAATATTAACCTTTAAAAAATAGGTTCTAATACATAAAATTGGGATTTATTCATACCCTATGACTAAAATATTCATTGAATGAATATAAAAAATATTTAATTAAGTATATAACACATATATATCTCATAAATTTCATTACCAAAAGTAATTCACTCTAAAATGAAAATATCTAATAGATTTATATTTTTCTTAAGTAATTGATAGACAATGTATTCAAAATGCATTTCGATAAGTTAGTTATAATTAATCTTGCTAACCTAACGCTAAGATATAATGGTAATTAAATAATAAGTACATCTAGAGGTTCGTTTAAACTCATGATTTCGTGCAAAGAAAGCTACTGAAGAATAATTTTTTTTAAAATATTTCATAAAAACATCCAAGCGTTATACTCTACCCCCTTAAAATAAATTTTTCCCTCGAAATTCGTCACAGGGTAGAAAAAAGATGATGATACATCCACTTCATCATATACTCAAGTTCTTATATATCTTCTTCAAATTGGTGGTTAATCTATAAAATATTAACTAAGCGAGTGTTCTTGTTTCGTAGAACTTTTTCTCTATGATCCAGAATCTCTATCGATTGCTCTTCATAAGAAGGATCTTGCTCTAGTGGTATGACTTGTGAGGTTATTACATGTGAAGGATCACATAATTACTTTCACAGGAGATATACCTGGAACATATTATGAACTTGAGAGATATTTGGTGGAAGCACCAATCAGTAAGATACCTTCCCAACACGATACCGAATTTCATATGGACAGATATACCTAGGGCTCGGCTATCCATTCATTCCAAATCTATTTTTTATCTTGCTGGGAGATATTTATACGAACAACTAATCACACACTTCAAACTCTAGATCTTATCTTCTATTGTCAACATAGCTTTTTGGTCGAATATGAGATACTCTTATGTGCTGTTGAATAGATCTGACCATTTCATCCATTTCATAAAAAATATGAGGTCCAAATTGATTTTTCCCCAACTTCATCCCAGTAAGTTAGAGTTTTACACTTCTTTACATAGAAGGATTTATAAGGAGCCATCTAAATACTGGACTGAATGATATTATTATATGAAAATTCCACCAATGGTAGCTATTGATCCCCACCACCATTGAAATCCATAGAAGAAGCTCTTAACATATCTTATAGTTTTTTAATTTTTTTCTCAGACTGCCCGTCTATCGGAGGACGATAGGTTGTGTAGAGACTTAACTCTATATCCATAACATGTTGAAGAGTTCACCAGAATTTCAAGGTAAACCTGGGATCCAGATCATATATAATGGGAAGTGGTAGTCCATGCTATCATATGACTTTATTTACATATATATGGTCAGTATGATCAAGAGAGAAATCTTTTCTAAAAGAAATGAAATGTGCCAACATTATAAGGTTATCACCTATAACCCAGATAGCATTATTTCCTCTGTATTTTTTGGGAAGTCTAATGACAATGTGCATAGTGATGTTTTCCTATTTCTATTCTGGTATGGGTGATGGTTGTAACATCCCCTTAGACTTCTGTATCTCTGGCTTAACTTTCTAACAATCCAATCATCGAGGGACATATTCTGCAACATCTAATTTCATTCCATCTGACAAGAAGTACTCTTTTAGGTCCACGTACTTCTTGCTACTTCAACAGTGAATAGATAATGAAGATCTATGAGCCTCATCCAATATCTCCTTCATTAATTCTAGAATGGGATGAACAAAAACCCAATTCTGGAACATTTTTATTTCATCACAATCGAGGTTGAATCTAGGAATGCTGCTCACCTTCTTTTGTAACATTAAACCTTCCTTCAGTGCCTCTTTAATCTTCAATTGTAAATATGGTTGAACAGTCATTGAGAAAGATAATATTTCTCCCCTTCTAATAAAATTTCATGATCCATCCTTTGAAAATCCATAAATATTGAATCGTCCATGAACCTCATTGTGGATAATCTAACGTTGTATTTTTTGACTCAAAGCATCTACCACCTTGTTTTCTTTCCTAGGGTGGTAATGTATTGAGAAATCGTAATCTTTAATCAAATCCATCTATCTTATTTGGTACATATTCAGCTACGTTTTTTGTGAAAATATACTTCAAAAATTTATGATCAGTATAAATATTACACCTTTGACCATAAACATAATGCCTCCATATTTTTAATGTAGTGATTATAGCAGCTAACTCAAAATCCTGATTTCTATAATCTTTCTCATGGATTTTCAACATTCGTGAGGCATAAGATATCACCACATCATTTCACATGAGAACACACCCCACCCCCTTCTTGGATGTTTCACTGTAGATCACAAACCTTTCTCCACTCCAACGTAATGTGAGCACAGGTGCACTAGATGACATTCTTTTTAACTCTTTGAAATTCTCTTCACATTACTCCATCCCAAAAAACATAACTCCTTTCTAAGTCAACATGGTGAGTGGATTATATAATCATGAAAAAACATTCACAAAACATTGATAATATCCACAAAACCATGAAAACATTGGATCCCAGTTACTGTTTTTGGTCTCGATCATCTTTCAATAAAAATTGTGTTTTGTAGATCCAAAAATATCCCCTCTCTTGAGATTACGTGACACAAAAATGAAACATTTTGGAGACAAAATTAACACTAGGTAAATTTTTCATAAATATTATCACTTCTCCCATTCTTCAGTACACCTCTCAAGTGATCTTCATGTTCTTAATTTCTATTTTAATAAAACAAATATCATCTATAAGACTATGAAATATAGATCGAGACAGTCTCTAAAGACTCTATTCATTAGATCCATGAATACAACAGACAAATTAGTAATACCAAAAGGCATCACTATAAATTTATAATGTCAATACCTTGTATGGAATGTTGTATTCAGTATATCCTCCTTTTTGAACCTTAATTTATGATATCATAAATGAAGATCAGTCATGGAAAAGTAATAAGCTATGCGTAGTTTCTCAAATAAGTCATAAATGCATGGAAGGGGATATTTTTTCTAGATAGTGATCTTTATAAGTTCTCAGTAATCAATGCAGAGACTCATTGATCCGTCCTTCTTCTTAACAAACAACACAGGTGCCCTCCAAGGAAATACACGAGGGCGTATGAATTACTCATCTAGATTATCATGTTGTTGCTTATTCAATTCCTGCAACTCAATATGGAAAATTCTATAAGTTGTCTTTGAAATAGGCATAAAACCAAGTTTGAGTTCTATGGAAACTCAACATCACGATTTGGTGGAAGGCATAGCAATTCTACCATAAAGACATCAACAAATTCCCATAAAATGGGCATATTCTTAATCATGGGTTTCTCCCCAACCATTTAAGATAGATAACATTCATTTATTATAATCAAGACCCATAATGTTGAAATATTTTCTTCTGGAAGGTTATATTCATCCTTGCATCGATAGATGATCATAGATTGATCTAGAATGTAAAATGAGAATTCCATTATTTGGAAATTTATATGAGCTCTATATAAAGAAAGAAAATCCATGCCAAGAATCACATGAAATTCCACTATAAGAAGGATCATAAGATATTCTGGAATTACTTTCCCACAATCTTCAATTATAGATGAGTTGTAAACTTTTGATGTGACCGTTGTGCCATTTTGAGTTGTTATAGCTAACTCAAAATCTAATTGTTGAGGTAATACGATGATACCCTTAGAAAAGTTTTTAGAAATAAAAGAGTGAGTTAATCCAATATTAAATAAAACATTTTATACATTAGATTTTATGGTAAGATTACCTTTCTCCACTTCATTATCATACTCTACAGTGCTGATAGTCATTACATTTTAAATTCCTTTGTCTTTTGGAATTAAGTGTCTATTTCCATCGATCATTATAAACAACCATTGGGCTAGGGAATTTATTGGCGTAATTCCCATTTTCCTTGAACTTATAATATTTAAGGGTAGGAGGTGAATTTTATGTAGCCTTTTTCTATTCGCATCATTAGACATGTTTTTTCCATCACTTTAGCATTAAATTTCTCAATGACATTCATTTCCACACTTAACAAATTTACTAGTCCCTTTAAGACAATTCCCTCCATTTCTCTTTACACACATTGAGCCTAAGAGAAAACTCATATTCTTTTTAGTGTGGTATTTATATTTTCCTTTGAATTATATTTTTTACTTCTTATCAAACCCATAGAAATGATGGGTTACTCCAATCTTCATCTCAACCATGAGAGCACATTAAACAATTTAATCATTTCTATTGAATTCCCATACGAATAAAAACCTTTGTAGACTTGGTTTCAAGCCATTAAAGAATTGATAAATCTTACTCACAGGTTGGATAATAGTTCCAGAAGCGTACCTTGAAAGTCCTGTAAAATTTGAATCGTAGGTACCAAAAAATATCTCATCCTTTTTCTTTAGTTGAAGGAACTACTTCTCCATAATTTTTCAAAGAATATGAGGAAATTACTTATTGAAAAATAATTTCTAGAACTTGTCCCATTACATGGACTCAATTTCATCTTTTTGCCTCATATGATTGATATGATTACAACATTTATCATCTTCACCTTCCAAATGATATACTTCTAATATTACCTTATCATGTTCAAAAAATTATAGAACTAGAAATATATTTTTAGTGGTATTGATCCATTGTTTAGCCAATAATGGATCAGAAAACCCGCTGAATAAATTTGGAACTGCCTCATGAAGGATTTATCAGATTAGTGCTCCCTCTATTGATTGCGTGGATGTCCGGCATGATTCATATCTTGATAATGTTGTGTGATCATGGGTATATTATTTTTAATTCCAACTCCCATAACATTTTCTTACTCAGGGGGACATTCATTTCATAGCCCGTCGCATTCAGCATTAATGTGGTTCCTTCAGGTTCCATCCATTGACATAAAACATGAATCATAGTGTTCGAAACACTAATCACAATAGGTAAAACACATAATCAAGAATAAAATTTCAGTTTAGGACACTTTGGGTTTTATCATAGGTTATTCATGGTCATTTCTAAAACACTAGGATTTTATCCTATACATAGACATGTCCTTATGGCTTTCTGATCGTGGTTTCAAATGGTTAAATATAACCTTCCTTTCATAACTACTTTAAAAACATATTATTTATATACATTGATACAACTTTAATATTTATGTATTTTTATTACAATATTTAAAAAAACTGTGACAAGACCATATAGGTATAGTGTCTTTAGAAACATGGAAACACAAACAATTAGTTCGTAAAATATCTAAATTGTCTCCCATTTATTTCATCAAAACTAGATTATTTTTTGGCATATCATACTTAATACCTTTATTCATATCCTGGGGAAAAGAAACATATAAAAGGGTGATGTCAAATTCTCAGAAAGTTTCAATCAATGCAATATCAATCTTATCATATTCATAAGAACATAACATTTGGAAATATTATCCTACATATAAAAGACCACAATATCATGTCATGGGATATATCCTAAATTTTCCATATAATCCCAATAGTCATAACATATAACATGATTTTTTTCAAACACACATAATCATATAAAATCATTCATAATGTCAAGGATTATTCCTAAGACCATCATAAGGGACAAAGTCCATTACTGAACACAGTTCTCTCATAGTTCCATCCCTATATCACTGAACCAGATTAACATTCCATTCCATACATGTCTATCTCATGAGATATAAATCTTTTCCCAATTCATTATAGGGAGATATAGGTCCCACCATTCTCATAATTAATCCATTCTTATGTGTTCCAAAAAAACATAAAAACAGTCACCATAACATATCCCATGAAATCCAATGGGTTTCTTAAACATGATTCCATCGTAATTATTATTAATCACATGGATTTTTTAAATGGAATTGATTCATAAAAATAATCAGATCATAGTAATAATAGGGATAGAAACATAAACCTATGTAAACATATATGTAATATTATTTTGATAAAATACTCGAGTTTCATTCCAGAGAAAAATATCCTTTCTTCTTCAAAAATGTTTTCTTTTCTCAAAATGACATGAAATTTTAAAAGAAAATAATTTTGTTGAAAATAAAATTGTGAAATTGTAGAATAATATTCATGGAAATAAGGCATTATGAATATATAGAAACCCGTTCCTTCCATATAAGTTAAAAAAATATTTTCCTCATACTTATTTTTTGGAAAAGTCAAAAAGTATCACATATGGTAACCAAATGAAAAATTCCTTAAAAAACATGTAGTAAAATTAAAAATGGGTAAAAATGACATTAAACATACATAAGAGAACATTAATAAAATTATGATAATATTTTTATAAGACATGGACATTGATAATAAATATATCCCCATTAGATACTTACGAATAATCAATCATGTATAAAAAGTGATTGGAAACTTTATCCCTTACCTTAGGTCCGATGTTCTTCATATGCATCCAAATATCCTATATGATGATTTATATAATGTTAATTATTTATTCTAGAATCATAATCATTTTTATGAAAACATTTATGATCATATTTTCATCTGTTTTTTAGTAATATTTCTTTGTTACTCATCACTCGAGTATTAACTGTTTTATGTTCTAATGTTTGTTTTGTCAGATAAGTTCTTGTAAGAACCCATAACTTCTTTTTAGGAAGGGGTTTTTCATTTCTAGTGTTTTTTCAAAAGAGGACAATCTATAAATTCATGGAGTAAACAACGTGTACTTGGGAGTAAACTCCGTGCAACCGGTTGTTGTGGGAGACTGTGTAGTGGTCATGTAATGACAGAGTACATGGCCTTGTGGGGTGACCTTGAAACCACCTAATGCGAGGCCCAATAAAGGCATATACACAATGTGTAATTTTAAAATATATATAATTTATATTTATTTTTATTTGTAATATCAGACTGGGGTCACGTCTTGTTCAAAAAAATCACTTCGTCTCGTCTCGTCTTATCCAAGAGCGACCGTAGACGATGATTCTTCTCCAAGCCCTTGACCCACCTTCCATGCTCTGAATCAAGCAATGTTGATTGCGTTGGAATCAACATGATGAGTTATTCCTTCTTCTAGAGATTCATATCTTGATTTATCCTCTTTTGTGAGATATCCATGGTTGATAGTTTTAGACATTTTTTTAGATCTACGTCGTTCTAGGCCAATTAAAGGGCTGATGTTGGAGTATATCGATCGTAAATTGTTGAGGAAGGTGGTTTGTGACTTTCTGTAGTTAGTCATTGAATACTATGTGTAAAAGTTCCCAATACCCAAGATTGGGGTATTTCTTGTTTGGGGATGTTATCCATGTTGAGGTTTTCTATGCTTTTATGATTGAGTTAGGGATATTATGTGTGAATATGGTTATTTTCCATTATATGGAGGTGTTTTCCAATGTTTGTTTTGATATTTACCATTTGGTATAGCCTTGCTTGTTAGGATACTTGTTTTCCAGGACAAGTGTTGTTAGGATGGGGTAATATTATCTGATATTGTGATATGATTTGTAGCTGTTTAGCCATGTAGTTTTTGATATTCACATTGGCTGCAGGATATTATTTGGTAACGATATACTTACATAGGGCTATGGAAATATGGTGTAGTTATACCATAGAGGGAATGGAAGCTGAGGGTTTCCCAAGAGTGCATATTATACTTTCCACATTGAGAGACCATATGTGGGATGGACAGAAGTTCTCCCTCATAGTGTCTATAGTTCCATGTTGAGAGACCACATGAGGAATTGGATGTTGAGTGATTACTTAGAGAGTCAGTTGTTTAATGTTATGAGACCATATGGGGAATTGATGGTGATTGCATCCTCATCGAGTCTTTTTTTATGCTGAACCAGATATGTTAGACTGTGAGTACTTTCAAGAGGGTTTCTTGTGTTTGATTTTTTAAACCATTGGGGTTAGATTTTAAGTACATCCTTGAGGGTTTCTTGTGATTCTTTGGTTGGTTTTTTTATAAATATATTTGAATATAGATGAAAATGTAGTACTATTTAATTTTGAGTAATTCCTTGTTTATTACTTCCTTTTTCTTATTGCCTCCCATATAAATTTACTTACCGTTAGGAACAAATCATTGGGTGGTTGCCTACTGAGATTTGTCTCACACCCTATTTGGGCCATGCTTTGGGCCTAAACAGATTATATTTTTGCTGGTATAGATAAGGGAAAGAACCCTTCTACTTTAGGTACTTGATTGTTGTGCATCTGGAGAGCAAGGGACCAATCTGTGGCTTGCGATGCTACTGGAGTTATTTACTTGTATTCTTTTGTACTTTGGTTTAGTAATGTGTTCCAACATTGTGACTTTTTTGGATGCTTTCCTAGACATATGTGACATGCGTCACTTATATATGTGCTGCAGTTTTTTATCTATTTGTAGTCTTCTGTTGTTTACTATTCAATGTTTTTATTACTTCTTTCGCTACTTTTATCTGTTTACTTATGCTGTGTTACTCTTCAAATGAGGGCATAGTTTCCCCAAAATCACACTGAATACCCTCTCTTCTAGTAAGAATCCTCCGGCATTTGGGGAAATGTGCATGGGGCTATGTGACCAAACAGACAGGGGCACCTCTGGGCGGCACCTCGTATCAGGACGTTACAAAGTGGTATCAGAGACATTATTTTCTTCTTTAACTTACTTTTTGGAGCCCATACCTAGGTATAGGAAGGAATGCGTATTTGTAATAGGTTTTTACTTGGATTAGCTAACCTGTGTATAGGGAAAAGATAATTTACCTCAATTATTGAAAATTTTCTAGTTTTTCAATTATTACAGTTTATTTGATTTCAATATTGGATGATTCACATGTTTTCTTCTCTTAACTTTGATATTATTAAGATTCTATTTGTATTTTAACTCGATGAGATGAGGGTATGCCATCTCATGCATCAAATAGAAACTTGCAAGAGATCAACGATCATGCATTTTTGTCATGCCATTTAGGGTGCATTACCGATTGTATGATCTTGTGATTGATGTTGTGCTATATATACATGCTGTTGTGATAGATTCTTTGATAGAATACCTTCTATTTGAAGTGGTGTTGGTTTGTGTAAGCTTCTATTAAATGGATTCCATTATTTTGTCCCAAACGTGCTATGTGACCTTATGGATCAGAATTTAGTGGATCATTGCACTGCTATTCCTAGTAATATACAGATTAAGATTCCAATCTTTGATTCGTGGGGAGTATGGCCCCCCACAGATCAATGTTTGACACATAATTGTTTATTTCAGTGTTTTTAAGGGTTTGAGAGTAGTTTATGAGGCTTACATTCTGGAAAAACATAGAATACACGGTGTGTATTGATGAATACACGCCATGCATCCTTATGTTCGGGAAGGAACTGTTTTTAAGCACAATTCGTGTACTGAAAGTACATGCCATGTAGTCCTTAACCGTGTGACTACATGTTTGGGAAGAGACATGGTGTTAAGAAATCTTTGGCGGCACATGCTGCGTACCAGACGCACATATCGTGTTGTAGAGGCCATGTGTCTGGCCGTGTGACTAATGACATGAATGGGTGAAACAAGGTTATACATGTCGCTTCTAGCTTGAACACGCCGTGTAGTGTAACCCATATATCCAACCATGTGACTAACGACACGGGTCAGTGAAATCTTTCTAGTACACACCATGTATGGCACAAACACACTGTGTAGAGTCAACTATGCCTATGACCATGTGTCTATGGACACAAATAGTTGAAACGTAAGTGGTACATGCAATGTAATTTACGTACACACCATATAGTCTTGTTTTAGGAGAATCGTGTGGGTTAGTCATGTAGAAGAACTTGGACAGGGGAAAACAATTCAAGTACATGCCATGTATTGTGTAACACTCTGTTGGTATGAGGTGTTACATGACCAGAGTTGTTAGGAGTACACACCCATGCGAATGCTTAAAGGAACACGTCGTGTAGGGGTCATACATGTTGTGTATCATTGTTTTGAATAATTATGAATGATTTATTTCTCTTGTTTCTTTCTAGCACTTCTATTTTTTATCTCTATATAATCATGAACTTACATGTGCACCTGACCTTGCAGAGTCAATCCACTGATACGTCATCCGGTTGTACGCCAGATATAGGGCGATAATCAGACACCAAACATAGGTGATGAGGGGATAGAAGCAGGTCCTCAAATCATGCATGTCTTGGCACCAGCCTTTATTCCAGAAATAGGTACCAATAAAAAGTTTCTAGGAGGATTAATGAGTTTTTTGATGACCTTCCGGGGGTACAACATCCTGCCACATCTATGGCATATTTGACCAAGGGTTTTCTATAGTAGCATCCTCCCACATTCCCAGGGGAAAGAGGACCATAGGCTGCAGAGTCATGGTTGGAATCCATGCTATAGATCTTCGAGCATCTGGAGGCACATCTAGAGTGGTGGCTGAAGCTCATTACCCAGATGCTTCAGGATTCCACCAAGGGATGGTGGGGTGTGATATCACAGGTGGGACACCATCAGGTTATGGATAGGTAAGAGTTACATAATACCTTCTAAGAATTCTTCTACCTAGATACTTTGAGGGTTCATCGAGTCTGAGAGTTCAGAATTCTAGATCAGGGTACTCTTCCCATCACAGAGTACTCATCTCGATTCATAGAGCTGAAATGCTTAATGCCCATTCTAGTGTTTGTTGAGTTATTTCTACCGATGATGTTTGCAGATGGTCTTAGGCATGATATCTGATCTCAGGTGAATATCTTCAGGATAACATCCACTACTTCTATTATCAACCAGGTTCTGATCACTGAGCGCAATCTAAGGGATTATTGGACTGTGAGCCAGGGAAGCTTAACATCCGGAGTTGGTAACCCACAGACTGAAAACATGAAGCGTTGTAGGGAGTCTACGTGTGAAGATCCAAGTAGGAAGAATGATTCTTTAGGTATCCAAGTGGTGTGATACCAGTACAAAAAGAGCGGGAATACAAGGCCACTTTTCCCGAGATACCCCATGGAGTGATGATCGGGCGGCAAGATGGGTCATATACAGGGGTTTAGTCAGTTTTTCTTTCCGGTATCCAATGACAGGGGTTCTTCGATGACTCCTCAATTTGGTGTAACAACACCATTATCTCCTTAGTCTAGGAACTGGAGTTCTTCTGGCCATTCAAGGCGCGGTGGATGTCGTGGTCGTGGTATCCAACTAGGTGGCATTCAGTGACAATAGGGTGAATTATCTCAAGGTGGTCTGGTATGGTCATAGTGCCATGGTACTGGCTATAATTTTGAAGTAGAGATGAACCAGCAAGAGCAGGATCCCAAACCCTCTACAGTAGAGGTAAGATTCTAGTTGCCTCGGTTTTAGCTTCCACACTTTTCAATACAGCGGCTTCCCATAGTTTCATATTTGTTGCTATTTTGAAGAGCCTTGGGCTCTGTTTGTTTTCTTCTACTGATGTATTGACATTGTATACTACATTGAGGAGAAGAACATCTAGTGTAATTCAGTGAATGGAGTGCCCTCTGGAGGTTGGTGTATGTCACTTATTATGGGACCTCTATGTCCTAGAGATGACAGGCTACAATGTCATTCTCGGTATTGACTGGTTAGTTCCATTCCATCTTTTTGTTGACTGTTATCTCCATAGGGTGTGTTTCACATCACAAGTGGGTTGTATGTTCTTACATAAAGGTGAATGTGATGTCCATGAAATAAGAGAAGGACTTGAGCATCATAGTATGGGAGGAGTCATTGCCCAGATTACTAGTCTATATCTCGATGACTTGGGTACATCACAGTTTGAATTTTTTCTAATGGTGGATCCTTTCTGGGATATCTTTCTAGAGTTATTTTCAGGTTTTCCATTGGAGAGAGAGGTGTAATTTCATATTGATATTGTGTCAGGAGTAGCACTAGTGTCAATTCCTCTGTATAGGATAGATACACCCAAGTAATAGGAGCTCAAGAAGAAGTTAGAGGTGTTATATGAAAACGGTTTCATCTGAACCAGTGATTCTCCTAGGGGTTCACCTATCTATTTTGTGAAGAAGGTGGGCGGTACCCTCAGACTCTATTTAGATTATCTGAAGCTGAACCAGTTTACAATCGAGAACCAATATCCATTACTGAGGATTGATGATCTCTTTGATCAGCTTCGAGGATCCCGGGTGTTCTCGAAGAATGAATTGAGATATGGTTATCTTCAGTTTCACGTTAGACCATCTGATATACTTCTTAAAGACTTCCAAAGTATGTATGGTCTATGCATGTATGTGGTTATGTCGTTCTATATTATGGATGTGCCTATAGTTTTTATAGCACCGATGAACTGAGAGTTCCATCCATACCTGTATTCATTCATGGTAGTCTTCGTGGATGATATCTTGGTGTACTCTCACACTCGACAATATAATGCCACACATATTGAGATAATTTTGAGTACACTAAAAGAGTTTTAATTATATGCTAATATCTCAAAATGAAACTTTTGGATGGACCAAATCTACTTCTTGGAACATGTTATCTAAGAAATAGGGGTATTAGTAAACCGAGAGAAAGTGAGAGCAGTAGTTTCCCAGGAGTAGCCGAAGAAAATCTTTAAGATACATAGTTGTTTGAGACTGAATGGTTACTAAAGACATTTTATAAATTTCTTTTCATGCATGGTAGTGACACTAATGGGTCTGAAAAAGAAGGGTTCAAAGTAATAGTGGACAAATTCTTGTGTGTCATCCTTTCTGGAGCTGAAAGGGTGGTTGACTTCCCCACCGACACTAGTTTTTATAGAAAATAGTCATCATTTATACTATTTACTATAAATCATTAGGTATTTGTATGGGATAAATTCTTATGAATGGGGAAGGAGTTGTTGCAAATGGGTCTTGGTTGTTTAGCCACATGAGAAGAATTACCTGACGCATGATCTCGATTTGGCAGCAGTTGTTCTTGATTTAGGTTTTCAGAGACATTATCTTTTGGGAGATCATTTTTTAGTTTTTGCCAACAACAAAAGTATCATGTATATATTCACTCAGTGAAATATGAATTTGAGACAGTGAAGGTGGGTTGAATACCTTCAATAATTTGATTTTGAGCTTTCCTATACGCATGGTAAAGGAGACATATTGGCTGATGAGTTTAGCAGAAGGACACAGATACATGTAGTTCAAGAGTATAGTAGTGAGTGGCAGCTTATGGCTCCGTTCTTTAATATTCATTTGGAGGTTCACGATAGACAGAGGCTAAATTTTCATTCTTCATTAGATATTACCTCTACTATACTTGATCGAGTGTGAATGAGGAAGCTATTAGATTCTAAATGCCTAGTCCTACGCAAGAGTGTGTCAGGATAGGACCCCATTCTTAGATGGACCGTGGGTGAGGATGAGATCATGCACTTCCATGGACACATAAGGGTGTTAGCAAACATACATGAGGAGATGATGCAGGACATTCATTCCTCTGTTTGGGCAGTTCATCCTAGTGTCACCAAGATGTATCATGATCTACACCGCTAGTATTGGTGTCCAGGTATGAGGGGAGATGTTGCTGGTTTTGTCATGAGATGTTCCACCCATCAGTATGTAAAGGCAGACAATCAATGACCATAATGGATTATGAAGTAGTTTCCCATTCTCATGAGGATGTGGGATGATGTCACAACGGACTCTGTGATAGGTTTATCGAGGTCACCTCGATGGAACGATGCAGTTTGTGTTTCCATTCAAAGACACACGAAGGATTCTTACTTCTTACCAATCAAGGATACCTTCATTGCTGATGAACTTGGAAGGTTTTACATCTAGGATATTGTACCGTTGCATGGGGTTCCACACTCCATTTTTTCATATAAGGACACTCATTTTACTTCTTAGGTCTGTAAGGGACTATAAAGGGATTTGGGTACACACATACTACTGTGTAAAACTTACCATCCCCAGGAAAATGGAAAGAACGATCACACGATTTAGGAGCGAGAGGACATGCTTTGAGCATGAATCCTAGATTTTGATGGTTCTTGGGAGAAGGGCATACTTCTTGTGGATTTTTCTTACAATAATATTTTTCAAGAAACTATATAGATGGAACCTTATGAGGCTTTGTATGGTAGGCCATGCCGATCACCACAATATGGGCCAGAAGCAGGAGGGGAAGCTATGCTCAGACCACTTCTTGTCTAGAAGACCACATAGAAGATGAAGCTAATTCGGAAGAGGATGGATACTACACAGTCACAATAGAAATCTTATACTGATCGATGTCAATGAACTCTGGAGTTCAAGGTCGGGGATTAGGTGTTCCTACGTGTCTGAACAAGGGTGGTACACAAGTGGTTGTGGAGACATGGAATTATTTAACCGATATAGGTCAGGCTATTTGAGGTTTTGTAGAGAGTCGGGCCTGTTTCGTATTAGCTTTAGTTACCTCAGATGTACTGGTCTATGTACAACATCTCCCACGTTTGTCCGTTGCGGCATTATTAATCAGACATGTCTCATATTTTTTCACCTGAGGAGGTTATGTTGGAGTTGGACGCATTGTCCAAGGAGCATCCTATATGAATTGTTTATTGTAGTGATAAGGTACTCTATGGCTAGTCTGTTCCTCTTGTACGAGTGTTATTGCAGCACAAGTGAGTACATGATGAGACTTGGCAGAGGGAGGCCGATGTACGATCGTAGTGGTTAAAGCTGTTTGAGGATTCTTCTTCAACACAACCTTACTAGGGAAATTCGAGGACACATTTTTTAGGGGGGAAGATTGTAAGAACCCATACCAACATTTCAGGTATGAGACTTTCTTTTCTAGTGTTTTTGAGAAAAGAGGATAATATTAAAATTTATAGAGTACACACCGTATATGTATGAGTATACGCCGTGTACCCAGTTGTCGTGGGTGACTGTGTACTATCATTGTAATGACCGAGTACAAGGCCATGTGGGGTGACATGGAGACTGCATAATGTGGGCCTAGTAAATGCACATACACGAAATTTACTTTTAAAATACATGCCATGTATATTTCTATTTTTTTGTTATATTAGATCGGGGTCATGTCTCATTCATAAAAATCACTTCTTCTTAACTCCTCTCAACCAGGAGCGACCAAAGCGGAAAAATATTATCTGAGCCCCCAACCTATTGTTCATGCTCCGAATTGAACACCGTCGATTGTGTTGTAATCACCATAGTGTGTTCTTACTTCTTCTAGATATCCATATCTTGAATTCTCCTCTTTCCTGATAAATCCCTGGTTGGTCATTTAAGATGTTTTGTAGATCTATTTTATTAAATAATAATTAAAGGGTGGATGCCATAGTATATAGATCGTATACCATCGAGGTAGGTGGTTTGTGCCTTTCCCTAGTTTGTCTTTGAAAATTATGTGCAAAAGTTACCAATACCCTAGATTGGGGTATTGTGTGTTTGGGTATGTAAAACCTATTGATGCCTGATATTCATGTTTGCTTGATTTAGGGCTCTTGTTTGTGAATAGGGTTATTTTCTAGGCTATGGAGGTGCTTTCCCATGTTTGTTTTGATATTGACCGTTTGGTTTAGCTGTGCCTATTAGGATTATTTTTCCATGCCTAGTTTTGTTAGGATGGAGTGATATTATCTGATGCTATGATATGATTTGTAGTTGTTTATCCATGTTGTTTTTGAGATTTACATTGGTTTCTAGATATCGTTTGTGCACGATTGACTTACACAGGGCTGTGAGAACCTGGTTTAGTTAGAACATTGGGGGAATGGCTGCGGAGGGCTTCCCCATAGTGTCTATTGTACTTTTCATGTTGTGAGACCATATGAGGGATGGGCGTAAGTTATCCATTAGAGTATCTGTAGTTCCACATTGTGAGACCACATGAGGAATTGGATATTGAGTGCTTCCTCAGATAGTTTTTAGTTTACTATTACGATACCACAAGGGGGAATTGACTATGAGTGCTTCCCTAGAAAGTATTTATTTAAGCTGAACCAAATGGCTTAGACTATTTGTACTTCCCTAAGGCTTGATTGGGTTTTATTTATTTAAACATAGGGGTTATACTGTGAGTACTTCCCAGTGGGTTTCATGTGATTTTTTGGTTTATTGTTTTTATAAATGTATGTGAATGTAGTTGAAACTATATGACTGTTTAATTTTGAGTACTTCCTTGTTTATTTATTTATTTTTCTTATTTTGTTCCATATATATTCACTGACTTTCAGAAACAGATCTTTGGGCGGTTAATTATTGGGATTCATCTCACACCTTTTTTGGGTCAGGATTTGGGATGAAATAGATTATATTTCTGCAGGGATAGATAAGGGCATGCACCCTTCAACTTCAACTAATTGATTTTTGTGGAGGTGGAGAGCATGGGAACAAGCTGGGGATTGCAATGCTGTTGGAGATATTTAATTTGTTTCTTTTTTAGTTTCGTTTAGTACTACGTTCCAGCATTATGACTTGTTTGGCTTCTTTTCTAGACATATGTGAGATGCATCACTTATATATGTGCTTCAGTTTTTTATCTATTCGGAGTCTTCCGCTTTTTACTATTGCATTTTTTTATTACCACTAATACTACTATTATCAGTTTACATCCATTGTGTTACTATTCCAATGAGTTCATATTCTCCCCACTATTACACCCAAACCCCTCGGTTATATTTGTCAGCCTCTAGCGTTCAGTGAAATGCGCTTGAGGCTATGTGACAAACTGGGTACGAGGAACCTCTGGGCGGCACCTGGAATGAGGATGTTATAGATTTTATTCTACTTTTAGCTTATAGTTATATCATTTACAACATGGTATTTTTATAATATATATATTAAATATTTATCTAATTCATTTATATAATAATGGTTTAATGAATATTTTGTAGAACGAATCACATCGCACTATGGAGATAGTAAGCCTTACATATGCACAGGCGACGATATCATTCCCATAATTGTTGAATGGTATTTAAGTGGATGGTGTATATTATTACAAAATTAGTATCATGTTGTAATAATCATATATAGTTATTATTTCCACCATTATACCCATCCATGTAAGGTGGTGTGTAAAAATAGATTACACAACGACGTGGAGACGGTCAGCCATACGTACACACACACACACACGATGATTTCATTTATATTGAGATGGATAGAAGGTGAAATTGGGTTGTTTCATATTTATAATAACTTTTTATTATATTATTGATACTTATTTTATTACTTTATAATGAAAAAAATAAATAATAAGAAGTAGATTAAGAAATAAATTTGAATGAATCGGTAGAAGAGATTACCTCTTCCATGATGCGCCTCCATTATGTTTCTCATAGGGAACTAGAGATGGCCTTTTGAGAAGACAAAAACCTCTATAATTTAACTAGGTAACTTTATAAGAGAAATGATAAGTGTTTGGATAAGCGTGGATGCACAACATGGATTGAATTAGAGAGGTAGGAGGTTCCCTTTTTTCTGAGAGGAGAGGTGAATTTTGGGAAAATATCAAAAATATTAAATTATAATAAAATCAAACCCTACCTGAAAACACCAAAGTGTCCCAAATTAAAATATTTTGTGAGATATAGTTGTAATATAAACAACCAATAAAATCTTTACAACTTATTTTGTCAATTTAAACCTTATATTTTTAATTGACACCTAGTTATTATATTAATTTTTAATTTTAGTAATAATATTATAAATATTTAAGAGAAATTAATATTTACTTATGTGGTGATAATTGAACATAAATGGTTACTTGATGAAATTTTAGACCTTATATTTATCCCTTTGTAATTTATAAATATTTTTTTGATTTTTAAAAAATTTTATAAAATGATATGTTTATAAAATGTCAATAGTGTCAATTTTGACACTATGAATTTATTAGACTCTAAATAAAATTCACACAAAAGATAAAATAGAAAAAAATATTTAATACACTACTAATATGTCATAGTAAACTAAAAAATTAGTTGTGCACACTAATTAGTTCATATGATATTTATTTTAATATTTTTAATCTATTTATATTATATTTATATTAATAAAATAATTTCTACATTGCTATTGTGTCATCATTAATGGTAATTATCTAATCTATTAAAATTAAAAATAAATTTATATGATATGGGTAATTATTTTAGAGTTCAAGAGACTATCTAGAGTCTATTTATCTACTATTTATAAATATATTAAAATTAATATACTTATATAAAATTTTATTGTGATATTTTTCTAATTTCATTAGTTTTTATTACATTCATGTCATTTCTATAGGTATGTGGACATAATGTGATTCTATTTCTTATAATAGATTACAATGGTATATTTTAGTCATCCAATGGAATTTTTACAGGCGTTAAGGTAATTTTATAATATTATTTTTACCTTTAATTACCTGATTTACCTATAACCATGGTAATAGAAATAATTACCAAAGTTAATATTCATAATGCCCCAAAATAAAAGCAGCCCATTAACATAATTTAGACCTAATGATTCAAAATATGGAATCTATTTTTCAAAATTAAAAATAAATAAGTTACAGTAATTAATTTCAAATTAATCTCATTGATGAAGAAATGAGTTTTAAAAGTTAAAAATTGTAAAAGATTGAAATGTTTCTATCAATGAATTGAATATATAATTAATCCTAATGAAATAAATTATATCTAATTATAATAATATATTATATTTATAATTCAAAATCGTTAAATATTATAATTTAACCATATAAATTATGTCAATCCAAATATTTGTTTTCTAATTATAATTTACCTTATTTTTACTTTTCATCAAAACAAGAAAGTTATCAGAAAAATATCATAAATTTATCCAAAGTAAATTTTAATATCCCTGTTAAAAATAACATGATAATGTTTTCAATTGAAATTATTAATGTGTCCAAATCATAATTTAAAAGGGGTTCTCCATTTAAAGGTGAAAAGTTATCCTTCAAACAAATACGTTCTTATATATAAAATAGGAGTTCTTAACATCCTTTAAATAAAACATCCATTAGATGAATATCAAAAATATTTTATTAATTACATAACCATATATATCTCATTAATTTCATTAACAAAATTAATTCACTCTAAAATAAAAATATCTAATTGATTTATATTTTTCATAAGTAATTGACAACCAATGAATTCACAATGCATTTTTATAAGTTAGTTTTAATTATTCCCACTAACCTAAAGAATATGATATAATGATATTTTTATAAAAAGGGAATATCATGGTTCATTTAAACTATTGATTATGTGTAAATAAAGCAATTTAAGAATAAAGAATATTTAAATATTTGATAAAAACAATCAGGGGTTACATTCAATTATCACAAGATATTTAATATTTCAAGGGGACTAACAGATTAATAAATTATTTGAATACTGTCTATAGAAAAATCAATCATAATGAATCTAGAAAAATAATAAGGATGGTATAAATAAAATATATCCATGGTGGAGTAAAAAAAGCGGTGTCGTCATTGATAAAATAGAAATACTATAAAAATATGTTTTAAAAACACTCTTGAGGAAAATATCCATTTTTTGAAAAAACATTTCATTGTTTTTTGAAAACACTATAATAAAACACGTTTTTGAATAAAATTGGTTCTATGACTAAATAGGGATATGAAGTCGTTTTTTTATAACATTTTCTAAAATATTTTGAGTAACAAGGAGTGGAAAATGGTACTATAACATCAAAAAGGCCTTGAATAACCCAAGGATATGAAAATGAAATTGTTCTTAGATGATAATAAAATAATTTACACTGATGGAAATTCATGTGTAAACAATCCTGAAAAAATGATATTGTAATGTAAACCGATGAAAAGACCATAAAATTGTTGTGAAACTCAACCAATTAATAGATTTTATGTGTCAAACATGAATCTACATAAAAGAAGTGGAATTAAAAAAATAGATAGTATAATGTTATTTCACACAAAATCATAGAATATTAATGAAAATGGGGAAGTAATATAACTCAATGAAAAGGAATTGGGTTATGAAATTGTTCTCTACTTGGTAACGTTATCTCAAATCCCATTAAATGTAATAATTAAAATTGAAACTAAAAATATCATGATGAATAAATGAATAGTAAAATTATATGTCAAGGTGGATGTTTTTACACTATATATATGAAATTAGGTGCAAAAAAATAATGTTATTGTTTCATGATAAAATAATCCATCACAAAAGGAAGTGATATTTCAAAGATAATCATTAATAGAATTGTTGTGGAGAATAATGTTTAAACATTCCAAAGTGTCCCATACCACTTTATCATTTTCATCATAATATAAATGAAGTAAAATAAGAAAATGAAACATATAATTTTATTAGAATAATAAGATTCCTGGTCTAAAATGTCAAAATGTAGTATACATACCATATAAAAAAACTAGGTGCATAAAAACAAATAAGCGTCAATGGAATATAAATTGAGACAAAATAACTTTCCTTGAGTCTGATTTACTCTATGTGTCTTTATATTATTGAATACAAAAAAATATTAATTATTTACATGATTGAGAAATATTTTCATGTTTAACATTAATTTTATATCCCTAATTTCTTTATTGTACACAACTACTTAATCAATTATTTTTACGTTAGTTTTTTTAATAAATTCTCTTTATGTGTCAAAAACAAATTTTGTATATCAAATATTGTCAAAGGGGTCATTATATAACATCTAAATAAAAATAATAAGGGCATGATTATAATATTTATACATCAATTATACTTTTAAAAATAATAATTAAATATTGTTATGAAAAGTGAATCCACATTACAATCATTGAGATGGTTGGCCATACGTACCCATGAGTAATGTTCCCATTTTTCAATAATTGTTATGGAATGATGGTAAGTAACACCATATATTTCCAAAAATGATCATTATTTCATAAATTACATTTATAATAATCATACATACATATTTATAGAATTTTTTTTGATATAAAATGAATCATATATTGTCGAGGAGGCGGTAGTCCAGAAGTCAACGAATGGCAATATCACTTTTTAAGTGTGTAAGAATGGGTAAAAAATAAAATGATATATATATAGAAACATAAATATTTCTTAAATATCAAATAATGTTTTTATGTCACATATTTTTAATTAAAATAATAATTTATACATTTAATGTATAGAGCGAATGAATCATATCGCTTCAAGGAGAAGGTAGTCGACGCTTTAAAAAACGATGTTATTTTATTTACACGGAATGAAAAGTATATGGTTATGTGTTATAAAATAATTAAAGAATATTTAATACATAATAAATATAACAAATATCATATATCAATATAGTGGCTATCCTAATGTCCACCATGAAAGCTGGTAAATAAAAAATGAAATATCATCGTTCCGTGAGGTGGTAGTTCGTTGTAGACATAAACAATATATCTGTTACCCATTAGATGGGAGTTTGTGCAAGTGAATGTAAAAACACTAAATTAAAAACAACCTAGTATATTTACGACATTTTTGTTGTTATATAATCTTTTAATATGAATATTTTTGGGGTTTTAGAATGTATTAAACAATATAACTTAAGGAATGATGTTACCTCTTAATCGAGTAACTTATTTTGGTTTGTACCAAAAGGCTTAATTGGATTGCTTTAAGTCCAAATTGAGGCATCCATATTGAATTAGGGGATGTTTATGGGATATTGTTTCATATATTTTTTGAGCTGATGTTCCTTGAGGGGTGTAAAGAAGTGGGAGGTGAGGAGACACTTTTATTGTGGAGGAGTGGCACTGATGTAATGTTTTGAAAAATGAATTACATACACACTTTACACAATGAATTTGTTTCCTATAACAAGTAAATTTGTAGAAAAGGAAGTATATGATCAAAATATGGCTATAAAATGGTTCTTAGACAAGTTTCTAGTTCATTTTGTCCCTTATGATTAAGGTTTTGTCCCTTGTTAAGATTATTTTCACCTTAATCATTGTAATTAATTTTAATTACTTTCACTAATATCATGGAAAAAACTATATTAAAATTATTATAAATTATAAATTATCATGATTCCAAATATTGAATAAATTTTTCAAAATTACAATATCATAAGTGGTAGAAATTAATTTAAATGTAATCTCATAGATGAGACGACAATGCTAGTTTTTATATTGAAAACTTCGAAAAGTTTTCTAGGTTTTTATAATATATTTAAAAAGGAAATTGATTACAAGGACCTAAATTTAATTAATTGATAACAAATTTATCTAGGTTAACATAAAAACCAATTAAAAATATAATTTATCCTTCCAAATAAATTATATGAAGAAGAATATTTGAATTAAAATTCTGTATTTTTTATTATTCATTAAAAATGAAACTTCATAGAAAAATAAAAAAACTCACCAAGAACTATTTTTTATGTTTTTTATTTCAAATATTGATTTTATTTTGACATATAGATTTATAAAATTCCCATAAAATTTCATTTAGAATAGGTTCTCTATTAAAAGGTAATAAAGGTGTCTGAATAAAAATATAGTATTTTATACGTAATGTTTGTTTTGTTCTTATCTTATAATTATAAAATATATTAGATAAATATAACAAATATTTGATTGAATATAACATATATATATATATTACATTAATATCACCCACTATTTGTAATTAATTTAATTTATTATTATAAAATAACACTGTGAGCATAAAAATAGTTTTCTTTATAAACTTTTTTTAATAAAATTAGTTCTTATGTTAATTTCTAACTAATTTGTAACCAATGTATCCATATTATATTTTTAATCCATATGTTTTTATAAGTTAGTTATTACTATTGATAACGGCTGGTTTAAATTTTATTATATTAAATTATATTATTTTAACAATATTATATAGTTAGGAAAAAAAATGTCTTGTGTGTAACACAAGCCATCGATGAAACTAGTTGTTATATATCTATCAAGATAACTAAATATCAAGTGCATTGAAATATAATTTTATTTTAATTTTTTAAGTTAGTAAATACATTATGAATACATGGGATATTATATTCCGTTACACGATTGGTGTTGTCTGTCATACACGTTGTCTAATATAATGACCTTAAATTATAAATAATGGGTGTTATGGTTTCCATGTTATAGCCCCACAACACCAAAAATGTGATTCCAGGTGAATGTATTTTCCTAAAATGTTTTCATTTATTGGTAGGGCCCTGTTTCTAATTCTCTGGAAAATTAATTTTATCTTAGTGGGGATATATGTGCATCATAATCAGTTTGGGAAGTCTTATATCTCCTTTGATAGATGGATTGGGGATTTGAACATGATATTATTGAATATATTTAAGGAAGTGTATGTGAAAATTCATTTATCAGGGTCTTTTACATATTGGATTCTCGCATGCATGCTCATCTTGTTGGAACCATGATTGTTCTTTTCTGGAAAAAGTTGTCGGTTTGAGTTTATTGTCAATCTAAATTGGCTTGATCAGGGATTGGGTATGTTATTTTCAAGACTATTCATGTAAGATAATGGAGATTACATGGAAAGGGTTCATGCAGTTGGATCTAAAAGCAGTATTGAATGTAGAACTTGCACGCAAGACATGTTTCAGGGTCAGAACATTGAAAAATGGCAATGTCATGAAGTGCATGGAAGTTAATGTCACGCGAAAGGGTTTTCACTCTCCATGTGGTGTCAAAAAGGGTTTCACATGCTCAGCGTGAAACTTACACGCACTAATGAAGAGGAGTCAGAATCTTCGGCACAGGGTCTTCAAGGGACTATAAGTATGCAGATACCCCGAAGGAAGACTTAAGAATCTTCCAACAAAAATCTGGTTTCTCAACTATACAAAATATTTGTACGTGAATGATTGGAATGTAGAGAATATTGTGTGAATGGCATTCGTTTAGTCTAAAATGACCATGTGAACCCTTCAGTGCAGTTTTACGAAAGATTAGGGATCCACATAAAGTAGGTGATGCATGAAAGTCATCTTTCATGAAAATTCCTAGATCTTGTGTGCAAGTTGGGGTATCGCGCACAAGGGTGGAGTTATGCTTCTCAAGAGATTTTGATACCTGTTTCAACGGTTTAGTGATTTCAAGTGTATCAATCCTAGTTTTTGATGTAAGTAGTGTCTCATGATGAACAGATACAAATACTTCAATGAAAATACAGTGAAGAGAACTTCATGTCTATAAATAGATTGGGACTTCACCCAAGGATCTGAGCCTGGGGGAGTCAACTGGATTGACATGAGGGACGTAGTGAGCTATTCCTGATCATTTTTAATTGAATTGTGCCTGGGACAGAGTGATAGTACCTAAACCCTGTAATAAAATACTATTGATGTTTAGTGGATTTAGGTATGACCGGGAACCTATCGGCGTATGATCCTTGAATGTAGCCCTTAGTGGTGAACTAAGTAAAAATGTTATTCCATATTCCTAATATATTTTCTTTTATAGATTTAACAAGTTTATTCCAATGTGGGTATAAGATCCACCACCTTAAAAAGAAAAATTTGATACCCTGATTCACCCCTCCCCTCTCAGGGTGTTTTAGGGTCCTTCACTTTTGCTCATTTTTGAGAAAAATGTCAATGATTCTAAGGTGGTTTCATGAATACATAGACAACATGTCTAGTGATGAGAATCCTAGAAAATATATAACATGTCCCACCTATTTATCCTTCCAAAACGTGATATCCCCCATCCAGAATCTGATTGAGTTTTACCTTCCAGTAACTTGAAATCATCAACCGTGCAATGGGACAATTTTGAGCGACATCTTTGTTCTCATTATATATTCTATTATACTGCCCATATGATTATAAATTATCCTCAACTAGAGAGAGTTCATGAAAATAATATCTCTTGCATTCTTCGATTTCAATCCTTGAAAAATTCGATCGCAATCCATGCATATTATCTGTTACATTCTTCAAATTCACCCTGACATTCAAAATGGGCCTTCTTAGTCATTTCTAGGGGGCCTAGTGGCACTTTCCCTCTAGATAATTTTCCTAAATGAACGAATTCATATTTTCCCAGTTATAGTGAGGTTTTTTTAGAACTTTGATGACTACTGGAACGTGCATTTATATTGATGTAGAGATGATTTTAGTAAGAGCAATTTTTCTATGAAAGAGAGAAGAAAACTCTTCTGATTACATGTACGTTCCGATATCAAATTATTGAGATATATAAAGATTTATTTATTAACTATTCCATTATATATTGGTGACCATATATAACCCATTGGAATATATCTCCCCTATATCACTATCCAGTCCTAGATGTTTTTCCCATTCCGAGAAGAGAATCTATTAAATATAAAGTATAATCTTTGAAAAGTTGATATGTTTCCCACTAGAGGTTCAATAGAAATTAAATTTTCAGATGAATAAATGAATGGATGTACACATTATGTTGATGAAGAAAAGAATATCATCCAAAAACATGATATGATAGATAACTCCATTACTAGACTTGTTGTTGAAAGTAAAAATACTCACACTCTCAATTTATTGGTAAATGTTTCTGGAGAAATCTTCCTAGTATATGATGAATAGGATGTAGGAAGGAAGATTCCCTTTTGGATCCATGTCAATGATTTGATGAAGCCAAAAAATCTCCCCATAATTAAAACTAACAACCATAGTGAAGAAAAGCACCTAAAATACATGTCACAAACCCAATCTAAAAATCCCAATTTCCACATGATCCTCCAAATATAGTCTCCCTCCATTATATCATATTCGTTGTTCATGTCCATATTTATCATTATGTTGGTTCTAAAGGGAATTAATATTAATTTCATTGACCATTTCATTAACAATGAAAATTGTGCTTTGTATGCTTCTGCCCTTCAAGAAAGCATGCTACTCTTCTAATAACAACTTTAGGATAACCTTTCCCAACTTTCTATTAACAAGACAAGTGAATATTTTATAAGAGAAATTAAAAGGAATATGGGTCTATATATTATAATCAATGTTAGTTCCTTTAACTTCAAAAACAAGATGAGTATAGAAGCTCTAGTTTACCTAGTAATTTTGCCTATGTGGACGAAGTCTTAAACTGCCATGATGACATGAATCTAGATGATTTCCCATGAAAAGATGTATAGATCTTGTTAGAAACCATATTTCCGGGTGCAATATGAGGGTTTAAAGCCTATACTGCCTCATTTATCTCCATTTCTCATGGATTAATTACCATTTTTATATTATCCTTATCTTCCACCAGCCTCAAAATGTTTCAGAAGAAATATTACTCTATAAACCAATTAATACTTATCTAATCTAAAATGAAATCTCTTGAAAGAAGTCATTAAAAGTATTCTCTCACCTTCTATATAAAGATGATCAGAATATAGGGAGATAGAAATGATGGTATAAATATAGAGAATGCCCCCATAATCCAGGAATATATTGACATATTTCCTAAAGATTTACCTAGACCTCCTCTAGAAGGAATTATATTTCTCCATTGAAGTCATACGTAGATCCAAAAAGATATCAAAAAATACATCATAGAATGGAAAATATGGATAGTATGATTCTTCTATTTTGGTGGAGGCCCTCATTGAAGGTTTGTTCCAAATTCATGGTTGTTTAATGTTTCTATGGTGGAATGTTATGATTTTTTCGGTGGTGATGATGAACTATGAAGAATGGATCTTCTGGCGAGCTAGTGTGGGCTTGGCCGATGATGTAGATGGTGAATATTGGACGACGCCAAAAGATAGTGATGATGAAGGTTGGTCGACGATGCGATTTCGGATGAGGGGTGTCTCTCGAGTTGATGTCTCCTCGATCCATGGGTCTATCATGTGTTTTTGAATTTTGAATTTTGAATAGGATAAATTTGTTTGTGTTTACCGTGTGGTGTTTGGTTACCGCTCACCCTAAAAGAAGCCATTTTAAAAATCAAAAAAGCATATTTTTCGGAATGAAGAACAAGTTCGCTCTCCCAGGGATTGAATATTTATTTGACCTGATTAATAGGGCTAAATTATTCTCCAGGAATGACTTCTGATCTACTTTTCAACAATTGGTGGTGAATAAAGTAAATATTCCAATGACTAACATCCAAAAAAATATTGGTGTTATGAATTTTTTGTTCTACCTATAATATTGACTAATTCTCCTTCTATATTTATGGATTTCATGAATATAGTCTTTAAGGAGTACCTTGATAAATTCATGGTTGTTTATATTGATGAGGTTATGAGATATTATAAATGTCAGGATGAGAATGAGGATCATTTATGGTTTATTTTGGGAACATTAAGGAAGGTTAATATTTATGGAAAATTCATAAAATGTGAATTCTTATTAAAAATGTCTAATTCTTTGGGAGTATTTTAACAAATGAAGTAATATCATTTGAACCTACAACGAAAAGGCTGTAAAGTATTAGACTCATCCTATAATAGTTAAATTGGATTCATAGTTTCCTTTGTTTAGTAATACATCATACTATGATAGTAAAGAAGATTTCACTAAATTTTAATCCACTAATCAAGTCAACTTGAAAAAGAGCTAAGTTCATATGGATAAAGGAGTGAAAAGAATGTTTCCTGAACAAAATAAGAGTTTGGTTACTATGCCTATGTTAACTATACCATATTTTAGAGAATGATTCATTATTTTTAGTGATACATATCTAAAAAGGATTGGGTTTTTTCCTCATAGAAAATTACAAGGTGATTTTTTAAGCATCTTGATGATTAAAGAATCATGAGAAGAATTATCCTATGCATGAACTATAGTTAGCTGTAATTATTTTTTATCTAAAAATATGAGGTTCTTTATTTATTGGAAAAAATATGATATATACAAAAAACAATAAAGTTTGAATTATATTATCATGAAAATGGAATTGAACATAACACAAAGGATATGGTTGGAAATTCTTAAATACTATGCATATTCAAATAATTATCACCTCAGAAGAGAAATCAAAGTCAATGATGCCTTAAGTTGGAAATACCCTATTTTATTGGAAATTATTATGATTAATGGAGATACTTTGATTAGGGACCAAGTAAAAATGGACATGGGAATTTTAAGGGATGATAAATCATAAAAACTATCTTAAATAATTTATCAACAATAATTACTTGAGAAAATCACGTAATGTCAAAGAGAAGATCCTTTGTTTCTATGAAAGGTAGAGACTGTGATTAATGGAATGTTTTCTAAGTAAAATATTGATCAAGAATGTGTACTAAAATTTTATACAAGGATATGTTACCCATATCTCTTTTAGATAATTAAGGAAATGATGTATGGAGCTCATAGCTCTACATTCCCTATATAACTCAGAAATGCTAAAAAGTATAGGGATATTCATGATCATTATTTCTGGGGTAATATGAAAAGGGAGATTTCTGACGACACTTGAAGGTTCTTGGTGTGTCAATAAGTGAAGGTGGAGAGACTACTTCATAAAGGGGTATTGCAACCACTACCCATATTAATATGAAAGTGGGAAAATATCACTATGGAATTCATCCCTGATCTCCCAAGAACATCCCATTGATAAAATGAAATATGGGTTATAGTGAATCATCTCATTAGGACTTCCTATTTCATCACTATATCGGAATATTTTCCCCATGAACAACTTTCTATGATATATTTAATGGAACTAGTGAGGTTTCATGGGATTTCAGTTTCAATTATTTATAATAATGATCCTATGTTCAAATATAAATTTTTGGATGAGTCTCCATCATAATCTGAATACTGAATGGAATTTTACTACGGCCTATCACCCCCAAGTTGATGTTCAATCTGAAATGACAATTTAGACACTCAAGGACAAACTGAGAACATGCTATGTGAAATTTAAATGGTTTATGAGATTAACACCTCAATATAGTTGATTACAGATACATCATCAAAATATACTCAAGTATTAAAATGGAAACATATAAATCTGTATATGAAAAGTGATTTAGAACTCCTACTTTTTGTGAAGAAGTTGGTGAGAGGAAATTTCATGGGACCAATCTTGAGAAAGAGATTATATAAAAGGTTCATTTCATTCAATAACATATAAAGAATGATTAGAGTTGTTATAATAACTTTGTTAAAAACAATTGAAGGGATTTTTAGTTTGATTTTGGGGAAAAATATTTCCTTTAAATATCACCATGTAAGAGATTCATGGGATTTAGAAAGAAGGGGAAGCTCAGACATAGGTACATTAACCCCTTTGAAATCCTTGATCACATTGGAGAAGAGCCCTATAAATTAGAACATTCACTAAATATATCTCATGTTCATGATATATTTAATGTATTTATCTATATTAAGTAAATACATGATCCCTCACGTGCACTAAATTTAGATGTGGTTTAATTGGAACATGGCATATCTTATAAGGAGAAACCGGTAGAGATCTTGATGCCTAGAAATAAGGTTCCCCACAAAAGACTACCAACATAGTCAAAGTGTTGTGGAGGAACCATATATTTGATTAAGTTATGTGGGAACTAGAGGATACAACGAGATATAATTACGATCACATTCTCTCAATTGAGATTTTTTTTGAAATTTTTGGGAAGAGATTTATTAAGGGAGAAGAATGTAATGACCCAAACTTTTTTAAAAAATATTTTTTTCGAAATAATTTTTTTACATATTATGTGATATCATACATGTAAAAATTAAAGAGAATCAATTTTTTTCTTTAACAATTATCATTACAATAGTTTTCTATGAACCCCATTAAAATTTAAAACATTAAAACATGACCAAAAATATAAAACAGAACAGCTAAAATAGGATGGTATGGATCACCATAATCTAATAGAATCATTAATCCCATATATAAAGGTATAAAAATAAAAAATATACTAGTAAATCAATCAATATCAAATAAAAATTAAAATAAAACCTTAATATAAATTGTAGTGAATTTTGAGTGAAATAATAAAGTGGTATTTATAGGTTATAATGGGAAATGTAATAGTTGGTATTAGACCATTATATGACTTTTTGTCATTCATCACCCCTATTCAACATGACCAATTTTCAATATGACTATTGGAAACAAAACTATTGGTTGATAATTTTATCATTATAATTAGGGTTTATAAGTAGTAATGTAAAATGATAGTTAATATATAATGGAGAATAAAGGGCCTTAACTAATAGAGTTGTTTAATTTGGATCCTATCTATCCGAACCTAAGAGGGAGGCATCATAATTGAGGGTTTACCTTAACCATGCCAAATATAAGATTCAAAAAATGAATCTTTAATGAAATCACCTACAAGAGATGATCACATTAGTAGAAATTACCACTCAGTAGAAGTTAGCCGAGGCATCCCATTAAACTAAAACTAGTGCACACATTATCCTTTGGGAATATGTGGGAGTAATAACGAGGTATATTTCTAAAACATAGAGTAAATTTTTTATAAATAAAATGATTATTCCATTAATTACTTTTAGGAATATAATTTCTTAATAAAATATATGTTTAATTGAGATGAATTTGATAATTTGATTTTTGAATGCAAATAAAACATAATTTTATTTTTCATTAGAATATATAAAAATATTATAATAAAATTGAGTATTCTATATAATAATAGTTTTAATAAAATATTATATAATAACACTCACACCAAAATATAAATGATTATATTTTTTTACAATTCCTTAATAATTTTTTTAAGTGTCTAAAATTTTTATGTTCCCCTAATTTTTGTTAATAAATAAGGTTTTTTATATCTAAAAGTTAAAATAATAATATTCAAATAATTTTTCTAATAAAATTAACATCACTTTTTTAAATCATCATGTCAATATTATTGCAAGCTGAAATTATGATAATCTTCTAAAATACATTATTTTTTCATTAACAGTAAAAAATACAGTTTTAGGGTTTCTATAAATTTTATAAAATAATATTTAATTTATAATAGGTTAATAATTAATTAAAAAAAATAAAAGATAAAAATAATGTTATTTTATTAATATTATGTATTTTAATATATTCAATCAATTTTTAAAACTATAAGTGACTTTTTAATGACTAAAAAGAAAAGTTTGATTTTTTAAAACATCACTTCATGGAATCTACATTTTTCCTTTAAAAAAGAAGTATTTAAAAATTAATTTTGGTTATATTGGATTAATCCACCTTAAAATGTGACCCATATGTCCAAAACCAATAGAAAACCCCATGGGTAAGCCAATTGGTTTTCATTTTCCACAACCATGTTTTCCAAGAACTGTATTTGGAAATTATTAATCAATTACTACATTTTTTCTACAATTACATACCCATTTATCCATTTACATTCAAATAAAATACATCCTCTAGGAACTAAGGGTGATTTTTCTTGCCAAGTATTCCCCTAATAAGTCTTATAGCACCTAAGTTTCCATAAATATGATTTAGGAACAACTCTTCATGGTTAGGGAAATCATCATTTCTTTTTCCATTAAAGATCAATTTCCATGTGGTATGTCTAAAAATTACAAAACTATATTATTTTATCCACATTATATTATCCTATTAATTTAATAACAGTCTTTTATCAATGGGAGTCCCTTACCTCCTCTCATTTTACAATTTAAAAAAAACCATGTTTTATACTTATGGGGTTATCAAATTTACTTTTAAAATATTCTATCTTTTCCTTAATAATTCTTATTTGTTTTCTTTGTGGGTATACACAAAACGATTTATTTTCCCTTGGTATTTACCTATATATATATATTATTTATTTTATTTGTGTATATAAATATAATAAACCCACATTCCCTTTTCAAGGTCTAAAAGTATACAATGATCCTGTCTTTAGTAACTTTTGTAAGCCATGTTTTTGGTAAAAAAACCCATTATTTATTATCCATGGGTTATTAATGAAATGATATATTATTTTATATTTGGATCATATTTATAAATAAATATAAAGTGTGTACCCTAATATCATACCAATTCATTTAGTGAATAATTTATTATCTAGAGATGACATGTTTTGTGATATGCTGGTGAATAACCATGGTAATTTTCATTTATGGCATCCTGGTAACATGATTTTGAATGTCTCAATTAAATGGTGTATCAAAATTTATATTTTTTTATTTATTTTCTTATTATTATCACGTACCTATTTCTTATTCCTTGTCATTATATCTCATGTTCTTATTGATATATGAGAAGATCTCATGCTATATATCTCTCTTTCTTATTCCCTTATTGGGATTCATGCTCACCCATTTCCTTTGATGTGTGTCTTTCGGATATGATATGTAGTAAAAGTAACCTAGAGTGAACCCATGATGATGTACGTAACGTGGTTTTTGAATAATGTTTTATGTTTTCAGGTGTTATGTACCTTTTTTATAAGAAACTTATTTTCAAAGGATCCTTTGTTTTTTTATCATGCCATGAAAAGTTATATTAAAAAGGTGGTATTCCATAAACACATATCATGTATAGTTAGTTAGTTAGTGTAGATTAATAGATTTTAACCACTATATGGGAATTTCCTTAGATTCCACTTATATATTATTGACAATGAGTTCATGGATAGAGTACACTTGAATCAACCATTCACAATAATATATGGCCTTCATATTGGGGATAAGATGGTGTAAGAATCATCTACTTTATTGGTTTCAACATGTGAATACCCCTATTTAATTTCCAATTTTTTTTTCAATGCAGGATGCATGAATTGTGTGAATAAATGGAGTGTTAGAAGGTAATTCAATTTGGAAAATATTTAAATATGAAATATCAATATTTTAATCCTCCCTTTAAATGCGAGAAGCCAATATCTATGTTTCTTCCTGCTCAGCCACGTTGGATTCCTATAAAGAATGTTTCCTATTGAAAAATTTACCTTACATATATAATAGGTAATTGTAGTACATGTAGCGGTCTAATCCACTAGGGATGAAGAGGAAACCTTGAGACGCTAAGATTTGTTGGAGGATGGGTTGTGATGTGGAAAAAATTGGAGGATGATTTTAATTAGATATCTAATGATTTAATTTAGAATAAAAAAGATGTGAACAATATAAATATTGATTTTGGGTGGATCCGAGGTTTTTTCTTGGGCTGGATTGGATGAATTTTTTTTTAAAAAAATTATGTCATTAATTCAAGATGGATCCAAACCACGTGATAATTCTCCAAAATCATTTCCCAATTTAATCCCAACAAAATTCCATTTCTAATAACCAATTACCATTGAGGATCACATTTATGATCACTCAATGGGAAAATATCTTACTATAACTCATGATGTGTCATCCTGAATGTTAGCGAAGATAAAGAAGAACGCGACTCAATCAATGGAAATATTAAAATAATGAATTGATTTAAAAATGAAAGTACAAGAAATAAACTTTAATGCACCCCATTTCAACAAAATTTAATCAAAACATTAGAGGGTTAATCTCCCATTGATTCTTATTCCATCAATGGAAGTAGGATTTATACATTTGAGGGTGTAATTGAGGAATAAAAACAATAAAACAATGGACACACCTCTGTTGTGTGATTGAATTCACAAGTGCCAGTGTGAATAAATTCACACCTTGATTAAATAGTATCAATTTCTTAATGGAAAAGAAAAATTAAATTAATAAAAAAAATAAATTTTGTTAAGAATCTAGTATTAAATAAAAAACCTACATTTGGGAAATTTAAAAACTGATTACAATATGAAAGCAACATATTACAATAGAATAAAAAACATGCACACACAAATAAAATCACCACCGAATCATTATATATGAACATTAGGATCCTTAGGTCGAACCCCAACAATCAATTCCCATACCCATTAATTAAAAGAGTCAAAATGTGGGTAAGAAAACAAGAAATTGGATGTTACAAAGTTTACCACAAAAATAATCCCATATTGATCCGCCTTTTGGACATTTGAATTTGACATTGAATATTAAAAAATACAAAGTGGTTATAGAATTAAATTATATGTTTCATGGTTTCCTCTTACATATGTCAAAATTTAATTCCAATTGGATCATCTATTTTAATTTAATGATCAAAATGGTGGTCTATAATTATGGGAATTCAGATCTATCCATTAATTAAATCGCCATCTTTGACCAATCGGATCATCTTTAAAGACTCATAATTAGCTCCGTCCATATTTTAATATAATGATACAAATAAGTTTCTACTTTTATAGTAATAATTTAATCTTTATTGGACCTATAATATGGGACCCAGTTTTGTTTGATGGGTCTTAGGCCCATAATGATTTGCCTAAAAAATTTACACATATATTTAAAAAAATATCCTTCATCCCTTTGGATTCATCCATCAATCCTAAAAGATAAATTCTTACAAAAAATTGATAAATCACATAAAAAATTTAAACTCATAAAATGAATAAAATTTCCATGAAAAAATATGATTGATTGTGCCTAAATTTTCACTTTATACAATAATTTCACTTGATATGAGAAATGAAGTTCAATTTATATAATGCATTAAAAATGATATTTTTGGAATTTGGAACACATGAATACTATGATATAATGAATGAATATTAGCCTATTTTAGTGGCTAATCACATGTTCATCAAAATCAAGGAGATCCATGTTTTCTTCAGTAGGTTTATGTTCTTCTTCTTCTCCTCCCCCAAATACAAAACTAGATTTTTCCATATCATAAAATTCAATATATAACGGAATGATAATTAATTTATATTGAATTAAATATGATTAAAATGAGTTTAAAAAATATATCAAAGAAGTTAGTTGATTCATTTTCAATATATTTCTTAATGGTAAGGACCTATAAAAGACTGACCTTTCTAGATAAAGGTAGGTAGTCAAAATTTTCTATCTTCTCTCCAAATTCCACCAAATGTGTGGTTTCTTCCACTTATAATTATATATTTATATTCAATGGTACATTCTATTCTATGTTAAGATTAGGGAGTTCATATTTCATTTATTTGTTCTCCCATTCACTCCAAAATTGTTTATGGGCTTGTTAACCTCTCATATACACATATTATTGTGAGCCATCATAACCATTCACTTGATATTCTTGGTGGGTCTAGATTCAATCATTGATATGGTATAGATATTAATGTCTCTTATGTGAGGACTCAAACTCTAGGACCACTTCTAAATAATTTGGAAAGTCCAATGGTGCTTCCTTTGTTTCCTTTGGACTGTAATTGTTAGTTTAGACTCCATTAACCATCTTTAATAGTTCTTGAATTGTTAGATATATCACTTGTCCATTTTAAATGAGATTAACAAATTAATGATATTATTATTACTCTCTTGGTGGGGATCCCCAACATTGTGAACCTCATACTCCTTCTCTTTACAAATGAACCATTACAATTACTAGAGTAAAGAATGTATTTGGAGGATCTAAAGGTGAATCGTAACCCTCTAAAAGGAAGTAATGTGATTCAGCCTAATCTAAGCATATACATCTGTAGCATTAAAACTGAGTGGTAACACCCGGGAATAATGTGCATGCTGAATATTTATTATCTAGTAGGTCTCTTATTCTAAGAGTGTTTCAAACTCAAGGGTGGCTATATAGTTTTTCATATAATGAGAGGTCTTCTTATCCAAATATTTTTTATGAGGTCTATCTTCATGCAGAGTTCATTCTAGAAGGTAGTGAGATGTTTTGGATCAAATCTTTGGAAAATAGATATATAGTTTCTTTTTCTTAAAGGAATTGGGTATAATGCCTCAATGTATAACAGGTAGGAGTATTTGAAGACTACTGGGGAATTAGTCTAACAAATAGTGAATATATTTTCTATGAGATTGCTTTGATAGAGATGACTAGTAATTAGGAGCACATGAGGCCAATATCTTTATATTTGGATGGATAAAATAGGATTTTATTTAATTTTATCCAATATCAGTTATGTCCTAGAAAAGAGGAATCTGCCTCACTAAAATATCTAGATATATATCTCTTGTATTTGGTGAAGAAAAGGCATAATTGGAATCTATCAAGGTATTTGATAGTCCACATCAATGAAGTGACCAATCCATATTATGAGACTAATTCTTTGTTCTATCTTAGAATGATATATTCTATGTGAAAGGAAAAAGAATGTGTATATGAAAATGAAGATACCATTTTTTATTATATTGGAGTTTCCATTAATACAGAAATTAACAAGATAATGAAGATAAACTGGAATCCCTAGAATAGGGAGTGGGTTAAATATAATGAGAAGTTGTATGAAAATTTCAATCCTATTGAGAATCTTTCTAGGCTGAGAGATATGACTAATTTAGGTATAGGACCAGATGATGTTGTTATTTGTTGTGATGAAGAGAAAGATGAATCTACTTGAGAATAAGGGTCTCCTTTAGATGATAGGAGTGACCTAGATATTTTTGAATGTACAAGGGGAATGTCATATGGTCCAGTTAGTCCACCGCAAGATTTTCCATCAAAGGAAACTATCATAGTTAAGGATGATGATGATGATGAAACTAATGAATCTGGTAGTCTGAAATATGAAGGTAGATGAAATATTTTAGAAGAGGAGTCTATATAAGAAGTGAAAGCAAACAGAGTGGAAGAAGAATGTGGTAGTGGATCTAATAGTGAGGATGATGGGGATAAGGAATATAGTGATAACGGTGGATAAAGTGATAATGTAACTGAAGGTGATGAATTTGAGCATGAAAGTGACGAAAGTGGTAAATTTGATAGTGATTCTGATCATCCTGGGGATGATCAAGGGGATTATATTGAACATGATGGTCCTAAGAATCTGGAATAGATTGCAGAACCTCCAGGCCAAGCAAAAGTTGGTGGTGATGCATTGTAAGTAGTTCAGTTTGGTAATTCAGATAGAGCACTGGTTGATCCATTACCTAATTTGGTGTTTTCTAGAAGGAGACATTAGGTTGAGGGGGAGTGATAGGTGAGGGGGATCATCAATCTCAACATGTGAGAGTTGATAAATTCACTCCTCTAGATGCCTCTGTGCTATCTAAGTGGGAAAACCTTCCTAAATATATTTATCAGACTATGGATTATCTGGATTCATATGATGAAGAGAGGATAGCTATTTCAAGAGGATCAATTGTTATGGAACCTCCAGTAGTTGGACCTGCTTATAAATTTTCACTCTTAGTGTTTTTTGTTCTTGGTGACCATTTCACCATATCATATTTTGAGATATTTAAGGAAGAAATGTTTGTTGTTGGGATATCATTCCCACCATCTAAACCTGTATCAATTTCACCACATAGTGAGAAGTATGCAAACTTGATTTTAGAAAGAATTGTTTCTATGATCAAACCCTAGTTGGGATCACTTTCAGAAGCTGTTGAGATAGCTAGTTAGGAAATGTCTGATTATTTGGTAAAAATTAAAAATAATTTTATCAAACTACGTAGTGAATTATAATCCATTGTGGACCAAGCTCTAAAAAGTGATGATATCTCCCATGAATTCCCTGCTTAGGATTCTATTCCAACTATTGATTTGGAACTTCTAAATTCAGTAGCCATGGAAGATGTGACTAGTGATTTAACATCTATGGATACACCTTGATATGTTCCTTCTATTAAGCATTCAGATAATGACATGATTTTAATAGTGTTAATAGAATAACATTAGTCAGTAATGGGCTATTTAGAAAGTGAAAAAATGAGCTAGTTGAGGAAAAATGTGAGAGACACTATGAAATGGGAATCTAGCTCAGAAACTCATGAATCTCACCCACCATACATAGAGATAGTATCTAAAATCATTTGAGAAGAGATGAGAACCATGATTTGTGGAACTAATAAAAAATATATAAAAAATATGGAAGAATAGTGATCATATTTTTGAAATGGTTAGATTATATCTAGACAAGGATATATATGATCAATAGGAAATCTCTATGAATGTGTGTTTTTTACTTCCAAATGAAATAAACAAAGCATCATCTAGATAGTTACTTCAATGTTTTACTTGAGAACTTGAGAATTATTCCAGTGACTTAATACTTTAGAGATCAAGTGAATTTTCTCATGTAATTTACTGCTATAGTTGAGTTATTCATTGAGAATAAGGATGATTTCACCATATCTATATAGCATGGTGGATAGATAATCATGGATTTCATGAATATTTTTAAGAATTATCTTCAGGTCCAGAGTACTGTAATTTTTCCACTCCTAGCACTCCACTCAGGGCACCTTCAGAAGCTACTAGTTCTACTTCTCCCTGCATGCCTTCTTTGAAAGTGACACCTAGTCATGCCTTTATATAGATTCGTCCAGTAATGTTTAAGTAAATTACTAGACCACCTTCCTCTAATAGTCCCAACATGGACCCTTCAGTTGTTACTAGAGTTTCTTTTCCCTCACTCAGAATTTATTCTGATCCAATATCCATCACCTATACAAATAATAATCATACCCCTACACCTGATAAGGGAAAGGCAATGACTGACGCCTCATTAAATAATAATTTGTTTAGATCACATCTTTGATAGGGAAGATTTTTTTCCTTTGGAACATTCATATCCAATATAATTTTTATTATTAATGAAATATAATATCTTTTCATGAACTGATTATTTATTTTCTTCCATTATATTTTTTCACTCATTCCTTTACTCCTTTTGATAATCCCAAAAGTGGAAAAAATAAAGCATTATCACATTTTTCACTATTTGGTTATGGGTGATCGTAAAAAAAATACCAACATTGATTATTATGAATCAACTGATTATACATTATATTCCCATGTTTTTTATACTCAAAAGGTAAAATTTTTGACACTCTATAGTATTAATAAACATAAATCAGGTATAATCTTTTTCATTTATGTAAAATAATGGTTAGTTAAGTTTAAATATGTTTAATTATGATAATCTATGTTCAATTATAAGTTTAACATATTATTTACATGTATGAATTATAGGAAATACAGAAAGATAAATTAGATATGTATGAGTCTCATATAATAATAAGTTTGAGTCAGCGATAGACTTACACAACAACAGAATAAATAACTTACCGATAGTCTGACTGATCGATAAATAAAATGATTCACTGACAGATAAACTAACTCACCAACATCCCAACTCACCTATTTACACCTGGAATAACCGAAAAAAGGACTCACCGACATGAGTCACTGATAGCATGACCTACATACAAAGGGACTCACCGACAGAATATTCAAAATTTTATTACTCTATAAATTCAATCATTTTATTCAATGGTAATATTAGGTTATTTAATGATACTAATTTACATGTATAACTTTTTTTAGACATAATTTACTTGGATGTTAGAGGTACGAGGTACAACACACGTCCCAATCATGCCTAATATCGATCCTGCATAAAATAAAAAGAGAATCACTTGAGAAAAAAGTGTAACACACGCACACACGAGAAACTATATCAAGAGAACCCATGAATAAAAGCAAGAAAAACATACCGCCTATCTGACTGAAAATGAAGAATAAATTGATGTACATAAAAGATCCAATCAACCTTATAGAAAATGAGCTCTAGAGAGGAAAATCATTGAAGAATATATAAATTTCCAAGAAACCAGAAAATATTGCTTCCACAACAATCTATTTTGTTATTTATTTCCAAAAGAGGACATGAGCGTCACTTATTCTACATTAAATTATTCAATAATAATTAAGCACAACACTCAGAGCATTATAAAACTCCTCTCATTATTTCATCTTTGGTGTGTTAAAATTTACTAATTTTTTTGTAGAGTGTGTATCTATAGTATAAACACAAACTTCCACCTATGCTAAGATGGAAGATACATGATATCCTCACACTACCATTTTGTTACACCATATTTCTCCTATGAAGATCTACAGAAGAGGTCTCTGTGTGAATTGGTTGTAATATATTACCCTTTAATAACTATGGTATAGGTATAGCTTGACCTAGACAACATTGTAGGATTTTGTAAACCTAGATCCAGGGTGTGGATCGATGTTTATTAATTTAATCTTCTTGGTGTCGTGAGATCACCATATAGTTAGGATTATGTATCATCTTGATACTAAACCTCTTATTTTATTCCACTATACTATTTTAGATTTAGTTTACTCTATATTCAATCATATTTCATAAAACATACATTAAATGTTGATCTTAGGTGGTATTTATAACTTTTTTGGTTTGATAAATCAGTTTCAAAAGATATATCAATATTTCACATTTCAATAACAATGAATTAATCAATATTTTGAGAAATTAATTGAACAATCAAACTATTATAAATTTACTGCATTGATTAACTATAATGTATTGATTTTAATGTTGGGGAATTTTTAAATAAGTTTTTAACAGAAATTTTATAGGAAATCAATTCACCCCATCATGAGTGTCAAACTTTTACCAACATATTTATTTTGTATTAAATTAATTTTGATCGTATAATTATAAAATTTCATTAAGGGACTACTATTCACAAATTTTTTGGTTTTAGAATCTTGAATTTAAAAGTCAAATAAATTTCACCTATTCATATAATCAGGGTGGATTATACAGCTTATTTAAGAGTGTGATATCTTCTGAGACTCAGCTGCATCATTGTAATCATCCATTGAAGGAATAAAATCCATTATGTTATGAGATTTTCAATTAATGGAAGAGGGTATAAAATTTAAATAAAATCATAAAAGTGAATTCAAGATCCATTTAATTTTGGATGATAACCACACCCATACAAATCACCATCATCCGTAACAGAAACATTAAAAAATTTAAGAATTTACTGTGTATAATTAACGAAACACTGATCCTCCTCTATAACCAAGACATGTGACAATAAATAATCTTTTAATGCATGAGATCACAACATCAGAAAATGAGAATAATAGAAGATGATAAGAGAATGAGTAACAGAATGAGAAGGAAAAAATATAACATAAATTTATGGAAAAATTTCATTAAATAATTAATTACGATACAAAAAAGAGAAAAATCTAAATAAAAATTATAGTAGAAAAAAAGAAGAAAAAAAATCAATGTGTTGCAGTACAACAACACTTTGATGACATCTCCTTTAATCCCTTACATTGGTGTCTTCTATATTTATAAGAGTAAAGAAGCATCTCAAAATCCTCTAGTAACTCTCTAAAAAATTAATTATTGGAGGTGTAAATATTAATATTTTTTTAAAAATGTCAAAATAAAATTATCCCAGAGTCCTAGGTGTATATTTTCATTAACTAATTATCTAGAGATTTCAAAACTCTTCTGGGATATACTGATCCGTTTTGGTGTGAGTGCTTTATTTTATTTTGTACATGGAATTATTTAAAGGAATGAATGTGGGGATGTGATGAAGACATGTTCCTTCCTCCAAATAAAAATGATCCAACCATTAATTTTTTAGATCAAGATCCTATTAGAATGCATGGATTTTGAGTATTCTGATTTTTTCAATGCAGTAAACTATTAATTCTAAAGTCATCCATGATGGTTTTGGGATTCAACGATATAATTTCATCTCAATCCCAAGTTTTTCTAATGACATCCATGGAGATTCCATATAGTTTCATGGAAGCCCATATAAATCGAGTAGTAGAGGGGGCAGAGTGGAAATGTTTAATGTGTGAGGGAGAAGTGAAGAGGTGTGATGACATCATTTCAGTGAGTATGAATTGTTACTATGGAATTTTTTCCCACATTTAAAATATTCAAGGTATGGAAATTTCAAATAAGATATTCAATGGTAGAGTGGCTTAAATCATCCACTTTAGGGATGGGCTTCTGTTACATTGCACACATACAAGTATGGGTTGCACCGATATGCCTGGCCCATGTGGTCCTCAAACCAAATGCTGTGAGGGATCTTCCTAGAACTACTAACACCCTCTGCCTCCCATTTGGGACTTACCCTAGTGAATCCTTTGTAGTCTATCCTCTATTTTTGGTTGCCTAAATGGATTGGTGTCTTCGGGTTGAGGGATAACTAGGGTATCCATTATTTGTTTCATAAAAATTTTAATACTATAAATAAATTAAAAAACGTTAATTAAAATAAACAATTAAAAAAAAATTTATTCATTTACATCAATTTTAATTCCTCATATATATCTTCCAAATTTTAATTGAACAAATAATTACTTATGTACTCTCATTAATAACCATTTAAAATAATTTAATTTATTTTACATTTTTTCCTGAAAATACTAGTGCATAATACACAAAGTCCTATCTTCCCACCTAATTCTACCTCATCCAATGTCTCTTTATTGAATACCTCAACAAAGGGTTGTTGGAATATAAAGAAAATCATTGATTGAATCCTTGGCTTCAAACTCTACTCAAACCACCTAGAGATAAGGTAGTCATTTGATATATCTTCTTGAGATAAATGAACTATGTAATCAAAATGAGTAGCATACTATACCACTAAAATATATCCTAGATCAATGTTTACAAACTCTTATGTCATGGCCACATAAACAATTTATAAGTAAATCTACCGATTGAAGGCCTTTTTTAAATGTGGTCTAAGTTGGGACTTTATGCAATTTAACTTACAATATATAATCACACAATTTATTTTTATGTCCTTAAAGAATATACATTGAGTTGTCAAAATTTTAGTATACTAGAGTATTTAGAAAGTAAGAAATACTTGATATATTTGTAATCCATTTGGGGTAATATTTTTTATCAACAAAAATAATTTGCGTATTTTGTTTTGTAATCTCCAATGGTTAATCCACCTCCTGTTCCTAGATTCCATCACCTACTTGACCCAAGGATTGATTAGTAAAAATTACTGTTTCCACTAAATTAGTGGAGAAAGGTATGTTTTTGAAGGGAATTTCACTAAAGGTCCTTCATTAAAATTAAATGAGATCCTTCTAGGAGGAATTATACATTAACAAATAAAATGACACCTTATTAGGGTAGGCATGCATCTTTAAATCATAAATTGAACTCAATAATCCAAATTAAAACCCTTGATTATCAATGATTTAATATTTTAATAAAATGGAATACAGAAACATAAAAATTTTCATCATGAAAAACCCAAAATCAAGTTCATGTAAATAAAACTTAATGAAATTTTATTGATTTAGAAAAAATCCATGATATACCATTATATGTCAAGGCCAGGTAGGAAAGTGGGAGGTCTATCACCCTTCCACTCATACCACCTGTGATCCAATAGTCATAGCTCTAGTATACTAACATCAATGGAAATAACTATTTTGTACGATTCCATTTTTTAATGAACGTTCCTTGGTCAAACATAGATTTCAACAATGATGGCCCACCATAAGGCCGGATTCATATTCTCATATAAAGCATTCCATATTCAAATAAACCAAGAACATTGAAAAAATAAATTTAAGATAAATAGTGGTAAATAATCAACACCGTCCATAGAATAATGATATGATAAACATGTGAGAAATCAGCACATGAGACATCTTGATAAATAAGACCAAGTATAAAATAGTCTCCATCCAATGAGAATACATAAATATGACACACATGGAACACTATGTGGGAATAATTTGATTTAAAATTCTACTAAGTCCAAACACACTATATCAGCATCATGTTATATATTAGATTCCACAATATAATCAGCACATATCTATAATTCATAAAGACACCGCACTCACTATAGTTTGAATAGGTCCATAACTCAATGAACCCAAGGTTTTGATGTTATGTATTTTCTCAAAATTTAATGTAATAAGTGGTCAAAAGTTTCATAAGTCATTTACGACACTAAATAATTACTATTCCTATTCCAAAAAAAATATTTTTCATTTAATATCATATTTTCAAAATTTTAGTGAACACATAAAATGAATAAATCCATTCTATATTTGAAGGCCCCTTTATAAATCAATTACCATTAAAAAATGATATACATTAAGAAAATTAACATATTGATATCAAGTCAATCATTTTCTTAAACCAGATCAAAGTGAAATGCATAAGTCAAAAGTTTTCTCCAGAAAGGATAATTTCATAGAGACACCTACCTTCCTAGAATTGGAATATATGTTTACATTGAAAATGATTTTTGGGAATAAAAATATTGGTCCCTAAAAATCATATATTTATAATAAACATCATTAATTCATCATAAAAACCTCAATATCTATCCACCATAGTTATTAAGAGACCCAAACATTGAAGGAAGAGAATGATCAAGAAGAGATATAGAAAGAGGATAAGATAATATGAGTATATCATAACATGAATCAAATATATAAAACAAGAAATAAGTAGAATCCCCAAAAGACAAATAGATAACCTCTTATAAAATAAAATATTGGATAGGTTTAGAAAATGGGAGATTAAGGGGAGATTATATGTCAAAAAAAGAAAAGGAATCTGTGTAATTGTCTAATTTTAATAAGGTCACACAGGTTGTATATTAAAGCCCCTTGGTTAGAAAAATTGTGTGCTAATTATGAAGAAGTTAATATCCCTTGAAATCCAATGCCAACAATTACTTTTGAATAAACACACAATTAAACCAATCATTCACAATTTGTGCAATAACCTTTTGACCCAAACCCAAACCCAACTATTAGAATAGATTTCCTTGGAAACTCCTATGGATAGAAAAACCATGTTCAAACCATGAAAATTTTACTCATTTTAATGGATCCATAAAAATTGTTACATCACTGGATATATTTGACACCAATTTTTTTGATCCATTTTATCTTGATATCGGAATGGTTTAATTATTAGATAAGTATCACATCATCTTGGTTACACAAGAGGTGAAAAAGGAATTAACTAAAAATAATAGGTTATAAAATTAGTGGGATGTCTCCTTTAGTTACATAAAAATTGTAATGAACAAATATAAAATGGTGAAAGTGTATGGAGTTGAAGTTGGATGATAATAATGAAATAATGTTATTGATGTGAAGTTTTGTAAGATCATCTCACTCGTCAAAAAAACATACAGAAGAAGAAAATATAAATTTCCTAGAAAATTACCTTTTAAGAGTTACAACTATGGGGTTATTTAATATTTGGTGAAAATTTATTAAATATGGAAGAATATTAAAGTTAATATGATGATGAATCCATTCATTATTACTCAAGTATCAATTCCATTAACATTAGAATACAAATGTTTTTATTGATTAGATAAAGGATGAATTATTATTTTAAATAAAATAAAAGTTATTTATCCAAGAAGGATAAAACATCAAGTACTTAAAATGGGATTGGATTTTATCTAATTTTTACTTGTGAGAAAAGAGTATTTTTTATAATGGACACACCAAATTAAAGTAGTAACGATGAATAAAATAAAGAAGAAACAATCTCACTGAGTAATAAAGAAGTGTAAATTGAATATAAAATAGATTTTATGTTGAAGAAGTAATTGAAAAACAACATCTATAAGGGTATAATTTAAGATATATAATTATTATTAATGATAAATGAACCCAATATGGTGGTATAGGATAATATATTATTTAGAAAATAGGAAGCTAAATTTCTGTAATGTGTTGAAGATGTAATACAATTTCTAAACAAGAATAATGATAATTTTTATGTATTAATGGAGTCGAGTCTTGAATAGGATAAAGACCATGAATATAATAAAATGGTCTTGTTGGAGAGTCAAAATTATATAAAAATTTAAGATTTGATACCCTAATTTGAAACATGATGTGGGAGATTTCATAACTGAAGAGAAGTGTGTTGTGGATGATGTGGGAATTGATGACTTTTCAAATAAATATAGATCTCAACCAAAAAATTATAAATATCATGAAATAACTATATAAATTTTTTAATCCCAATGAAATGTGAGAAAATTTAATTGAATCACATACGGAAATAATACTAAGAAAATATTTTCTTTTGAGATGCCTAAATTTTAATGAAAATTTTCTATTATAGGTGAAGATAAAAAAATTAAATAAAATATTTATGATGAAGAAGAAACTAGGTTAATTATTTATGTATTGAGGTACATTAATAATCGGTTAATAAAACACTCAAAATGACATAATATAAAAATAAATTTTGTTAGATAGGATTGCAGTTTAAGAAGAATAGAGTAAATTTATATTCATGGTTGATTTTGTAGAGAAATCATGCATATTGTGAAATTATTTTAGTTCAGAGGAAGAATATTTTAATCCATGTGGATTTATAGATGGACCTCGTGTAGGGTGGGACAACTCTTAAAAACCATGAAATTATAATTAATTTTAATTCAATAAAAAAATGTAAAGATAAAGAACCATTTTTGATGACTCGAATGTAGTTTGTAGGAGATGTGATCAAGAAATTCGTATCACTAAAGGGTATCTCATAATCCTACTAGTTAAATAGTTTCAACAATAATATTCTAAAGGATATTAGGTAATAAGTATGAAAAATAATGTAATTTAGAATAATATGTCTTTGAAGAAGAATAAAAAAGTTATTGGGAATAAATTTGGAATTCTATAATTCAAAAATGGCGGTCAATAAAATATAATCATGAACAAGGAAAATATAATTATCTCAAGGTAAAGGGATCATAACAATGTATAAGAATAATTTTTTATAATTACAAAAAAAATACAATGTTCTAAAAAATCAATTTTTTTAAAGTCAGACAACAATAAAGATACTTTAGCAGGTCATATTGATTAAGTCAAAAATAAGTTGAGTTCTGCTACTTTATAATGGATGGTGATGTATATTTTTTCTTCTAAAAGTTTTTTTTCATTTAATAGGGGTTTTAAATACCAATCCATGGATGTTGAATATTATAAATAAACCTTCACTGATCAATGTATAATTTATAATGATCGTTCCCCTCTCTAAATTGTTCGTTACATTTAATTTTGTCTATGCGGGAGAGATAAAACATAAACAAATTATATTTACCTCTTAAAGTTTTTACAATAGGGGATGAAAGTAATATTGGTGAATAATCTAATGATATATGTTTTACATAATATGGGATATATAACTTATTTAGGGGTAGAATATATTTTTAAGTATTTTTAAAAGGGGAAATCTATGAAGGAAACATGGTTTTTTAATTTGCGAACTATTTTAACATGCTTAGGGACAACATACATAAGTCACTATTCAACACACTCTAAAATAATTGTATTTTTGGAGTTGAAGAAGTTTTAGAGAAGGGTATTTAGGTCACCATTATAGAAAAAAATAAATTTTTTAGTACAATTCATGTTTCCTATATAGAGTTCTCAAATATTGGAAAAAATTGACGAGTGATGATTTAATTCTATCCATGACAGTTTTGAAAAGTGATTAATGATTAAGTTGTTTTGTGAAAATGAAAATGGTTAGACTCTATAGGCCATTAATGAATTAGATGCTGAGATATTATTTTTCTCTAGCCTAAGATGGATTATTATAACCTAGGTAAGGTTTTTTGAAATAAACTGTTAAAGAATAACCATTTCACGGTTGTTTGGGAATGAGATGAAGAGATATACAGATAATAGAGAGGATTTGTTTATGTGTTATATTTTATTTTCAATACATAAATAAATTTCAATCATATAAATAACAATGTTATTTATTTGATATAATCACTATTTAAAAGTTGATAGGGTTTTGAATGACATTTAGAGTTGTTTGGAAGATATATGGATCCTTTTGGTAATTAGTAGACTTGGGTTTAAAATTTGACTACGTTTCCATTAATTAAAGGTAAAAATGATCATTAAATAAGTGTTACTATAGTTTTAATTGTATTGGAGATGATAGTGGAAAAATTAATCACATTAGAGTAACTTCTATTTTCAGTGTATAAAGATAAATCCACTGTTGAGTATACAAGAGATGAATACTGAAAAATTTATTATGTAATAGTACAATTTAATATTATGTAAATATCATATTTGTGATAAGAAGGATAAGTATTAAAAAATATTTATGTCGTTATTATGATATGGTAACATGTAAAGGTAACTTTTCTGATACATTAGAGCTACTATAGTGTTAAAGGATACATAAATGTAAATTTTCTAAAATTTTATAGTCATTATATAACTCATTTTTTAAGGGTAAATATATAAATACGTAATAGTTATAGAAGGTAAAGCGAATTCGTAAATGTTGATAAAACATTATATAGTGGTTTTTTTGAGGAAAATATAATACAAATTGGTAATTCCATTGATTTGGATTTATGAGATGTTTCCCCAAGATATATGAAACTTATTATATAATATATAGTGATGTGTAAGGGTTTTAGAAAATTTCAAAACTAAAAATGATGATACTAAATATTTTATTTTATGGTTTAAATATTAGGAAGAGAAATCATGATATATATAGTTGAATAATAATTATAGTCCCATGATGACTGATGAGGTGTTTGGTCACTGATTAATACTGAGTAAAAGTAATTACATTAACACTCATAACTATAGGTATAATGGTGAGTGGGAGTACCATATAAATAGGTAAGGCTACTGAGCTATGTGTGTGATAAAAAACAAACCATAAAACCTTGAAAAGTGTGTGTGAAGTTATGAAGAAATGGTGATTGATAAAGGGAGAATGCTTGAAATGGAAAAGTCGGAAGAGTAAAAATAACTAAAGAAAGGGAAATGAACAATTCTTGAAATATGGCCATGAGTCTAATATATTTGAAAAAAGGTTGTTCTCTATTCTATGAATGTTAATTACAACTATCATAGTTCTTAGAGAATAGGTGACGATCCATTGTGCTTCTGCTCTAGTGTACAGAAGAACTCAATAATAATTCTTTATATTGATAACTCAACCAGAACTCTAAAAAATGTTTTTTCATTAATAGAGAAAAAAATATTAGCATTTTTTTGTTGTTTGATCTTTGGTAATCATTAATATTTTATATAATTAATTACCAAAGCCTCTTGATCCATTGAATAGTTTAAACTTGATTCTCATTAAGATTTCAAAGAGATCACTAGAATAAAACTAAACTATAGTAATCAAATTTAAAAGGCCATGAAAATTTTAAAAATATAAATCTATCCTATTATAATTCCCCGAATTTATCTACATAATCATATTTAATATAATACCTACATGATTATTTAGAAAATAATATCTTTGAAAACAAAATAAAAAAAAGAAAAAAAATAATAGAAGCTTTTCTAAATGATTGTATTCTTCCTCTAGTTTTAGTTCATCTATATTCTTCACTATTTCCTCTCATATATATCATCTTTGAGTTACCTATTGTTTTAACCATAGAATTAATGATACCCTACCCTATTTTGATGTCTTCTCCCAACTCACAGCCTCAAGCATTGACCTAATAATACACTTTACCTCAATATCTTCCATGTTTTAGATTATACTATCTAATTTCACCAACATGTGACATGAATCTTACTATAATAATTACCATGATAATGATACATTTTTACTTGTTCATTAATCATACACTAATATGTATCCATGATCAAAGTTATTTTTAGAGGTCACTAAAAATTGAAAAATCATTTTGTATCATCCTACCCCTTTTCATTTTCTTGAGAAGGTCGTGGAACATTACCTGGACTTAAGATACATCCCCAAGGCACCAAAGGATAGTAGTAAATTCCAAGGGAATCATTAAGGGATGAGGGAGATTTTACATTTGAATGAAAAATAATTAACTGATAATCCTAATTTATATATTCATTTTTCTGTCAATTGTTTATATTTTTTTATTAAATTACTTGATAAGGCACTGATATGTGTCTAATTTTTCAGGAAAAAGAGCTTTACAAGTTTCCAAAGAAGAAAAGTTATAAAAGGTAGAAAATAGGCCAAGTACACATATTGATCTTCTTGTACACATCGTGTACGTAATGATCATAACCTTCCCCATGTTGCGATGCCAAGCTGTGACCATGCAATAAAGCCTGATAGAAAAAACCCTCTACATGTCGTGAAGGACCCTCTCACCTTGTGATGCCTATCAAATCCCCAAACAAGAAATCCAAAAATAATATATGTAAAAATATGATAATGATGAGGTAAATTTCCTGAATGACCCTCTCATTTCATGTACCCAGTCAAACCTCTTAAATTAGCGAGAGACCCACACGCCAAGCTGGAGATCCAAAATCTGAAGAAACTAACACGGATGAAAGCTACACATTGTGTTCCTACAATAGATGTCATGAAAAAATATGCCTATATATGCAGAGGATTTGAAGAGCATTTCATACATTTCCATATGTGCTTCCCTTCTCCATTTCATCTCTTTTGTGAATTCTTTCTCCCTTTCCCATCTCAAACTCTCAAACCCTTAGTATATATGCAATTTTATTAATCCAAGAGCTGTGAACCTCTGGTCTTCAACACATTTAATTCTTTCCATCACGTTTATTTTCAACTTTCATTTTTGATGGTCTAGTAAGTCGTTTATTTATAATTTTGATTTACTTAGTGAATGTTTATTTCAATTACCATTCCCAAGACATATCATGATCATGATTCCATTAATCAATCCATCTCTCATGTTGTCTTATATTTATTTATTTATGTCTTACCCAACCATGAGGTGCTAAATTTCATTGGGGTAGGGATAAATAAATGTATCTCCATAACTTAATGTACCTTTAAATATAATCTTGACATTCCTTATTGAACTAGTAACTAGGATAAAAACAATTGGTCTATCTCATTCATGTGAATGTCCCTATCCACGAGACATTCAAACAAACAACCCAATACTACATGGAGTAGACTAATATACAACCACTAGAATAGGATAAATTATTCCTTAAAGAAGAAAAACATAATACACCTATGATTTGGATATCTATCGACCATAGAATAGCTACTTCCTAGGTAAAACTAGGAGGTGAAGACACAAGTAAGCTAGTGATCCCTGTTTGCTTCACAGAATAAGACATTGGATCCTTCCAAGGTTAGAATTAAAGGAAATCCTTAACTCAGATACATTACATGATCCAAACCCCTTTTTCATAATTTATATCCATCCTATAAATAGAAAACATATCAAACTCCCAAAAAGGAACTTCTAGAACATACTCTATTATAGGTTTAGGAATCATATTTCTCTAAAGTCAAAATGGATGTCTCTAATGGATCTAACCTCATACGTCCACTATAATACATCTATTATGTTAGTGAATGTTTGGGAGAAAATATAAATTCTATATTTTATAATCATTAAAGGAATTAATGACACAAACCTGTGAGAGCTTTCAAATTTTTTGGCACTGTTTCCAGGTAGGAAACACTGCTTCTAGAAAGAAAATAACTATGGTTTTTATACCCTATGATTACCTTTATCTAATCCCCTTTCTTATATTCCAAACACGATTACATCCATTTCTTTTTTTATGAATGTACCTAGTCCCGTTGACCTAGTTAGGTAATCTTGAACCACAAGAACCCTTGACCTTCAATCCCAATATCAAATTGTGTTTCTCATCACTTCTCTGGTCAGCAATGGCCGAGTGACACCACCCTGCAGGACCCAACCATCCAAACCAAGAACTTATACCTATAGAACCACAGATGAACCCAAAGAATACCATCATGTACTACGGTTTACCATCGATCCTGGGTGTAATTCCAATTATAGTTCTTCAGCCTATCCAATCTCACATGTTTGAAATTAAACTAGGACATATTCACATGATCCATAAAATGGGGAAGTTCATCAGTTTTCAAAGATAAGACACCAATGAACGTATTTAGAAATTCCTATAAGTATATGATATATTTCCTAACTAGGAAGTATCATTAGATTATATAAGATTTTTTTCTTACCATTTTCACTCAGAGTCAGAGAAAATGATTGGCTCAAAACCAAGATCCCGAGAGTGTTTTGACTTCGGATGACCTCACAAAAAGTTTCTCAATAAATAATTTCCAATGATCTGGACCTAGAAGCTCCTAAATTACATTCATAATGTTGCAAAAATGGATGGAGAATTTACATGCGACGCATGAGATCCTTTCAAAGAACTAATGTGTATGTTTTCACATACTAGACTCATCACATAGATTCAAATGAAAACATTCTATCAAGGACTACAACTAGTGACACAAACAGTCATTGATGCTACCACTGAGGGATGTTTGATGTTTAAAACACCTAATGTAATAATATATTTTTTGGATGATGTATTCGACAATTACAATCTGTGTAAAAGTGATTGTGGACCATCGCGATGTGGAATCCACCAAGTTGATGAAACCTCCTTGTTATCAGTGTAATTCAATAATGTAGAAAACAATATTGACCAATTTCAGATACCAACCACACAACCCCCTATTATCCCATTCATGGAGATTCAATCATGTGATATGTGCAGTGGACCAAATAGATATCATGATTAAAAAGAAAAATATGAAGAGCTACTGAATTGTAATTTTGATAATTACAGTCAACAAAATCTGTCATTTCTGTAGAGAAAAAAAAACAATTATTTTATTAGAGAAGGCTTTCTCAGAAACATCCTCAAAACAGTCAATGATATTTTCAGCAGTGTAGTGGGGAAGCTCAGTTTTTTTACTAGGGACCACCGGGATATCTAATAATAAACCCTCTCATGAGACCACAACAACATACACATCTGAAAAAACCCTTTCTAAGGACCCAAAAATAAAAACAATTTACACCCACCAAGCCATGACCACAAAAAACTATTACCCAACAAAGTATCTTGGAGAACCACATAACAAATTTTGTTCTAAAGTCAGATCGAAGGATGAAAAAATTAGAGATGGTGATGTAAAACCAGCAAGAAACTTTGGGAAATATGGACATTCAAATGTGATAGATCTCAAAAACCTTATCTAAATGATTACTAATATGATTACCTAGAAACACTGATATATATCCATGATAGGAAGCTCAGGATATAGTGCTGCAGATTAGAAAAGTTTTAGACTTCCAACAACCAATAGAAACAAGGACAGAATAAGAGACCAAGAAACAAGAACAAGATGTAGAGGAAGCCATTCCCACAACACCACTATAAGTAATACCAGCGGATAAGTAGAAGGCCCCAAGAAAATAGAAGGAAATCATTTATATATCACCACCTTCATAAAAACCACCTCTTCCCTTTAGAGAAAGTGGGATGAAAGGTAGATAAGAAACTAAGTAAAAACATTTCCTCAAAATGTTCAAACAATTTCATATCAATATACTTTGTTCTCATGAAATTGCCGAAATTATTCTGTATACAACAATTTCCCAACATGTTTTATCAAAAACAACAAATACATAAGATCTTGGAGTAATCCCATTAAACAAAGAATTCTTGGCAATTGTACAGTAGAAAATCCCAAAAAAATATGTGAGATCTTAGAAGCTTTTGAATACCCTTTGTGATAGGAGAATGTAAACTTCGAAGAGAAATCTAGGATCATAGAATCAAATTTAACCTAATGTTGAAGACTGTTTTACTGAAGCGAGTACTCTATGAGCTTATGAAAACAATGGTATCATTGTATTTAAATGATCAATCATTTAAATACAAAATTAGAATTCTTGAAGATGTTCTGAATAATGTTAGAAAAATCATTTTCCTAACAGGTATTCTTGTTTCGGATATGGAAGATGAAGGATAAGTACCAATCATTCATGGAAGACCCTACATAGTGATAGGAAATGCCTTGATTAATGTAAATAAAGGATGTATCATCATTAGATTCATATAATAACAAGTAGTGTTTAACCTAATAAAGGTTTTACAACATTCACATGATCCGATGGACTGTAATTCCATCCCTATCAATCATAAAATAGAGTAGTACATGGTCATTGAGGAATTTACTGATGATTCATGTTTAGAAAATGAATAAAAATATGACATTGAGGAAGTCATATTAATCAAACCACTCACCAGAGACACCGTGCCACCATTTATTCCATCCATCATTTATCCACCTGAGTTGGAATTGAATCTTTTACCCTGTACAGCGATGTGTCCCTTTTTATGAGAGTCATTCTATTTACCCGTCATCATCAGTGATGAACTATCCAATGCTCAGGAATAAAAACTAGACAATTTCTTTAAAATACACAAGTAATCAATTTCTTAGGGAGTGGAAGATATTAGTTGAATCAATACTTCAAAATGAACCCAAAAAATTCAATTGGATGTGGATGGAAAAACAAAAATACAACCTTATAGGAAGAACACGCTACCTATTAAAGAGGATTTCATGAAAAAAGTACTAAATCATATAGATGGTAGAATATTATTTCTTATATCAGATAGTGAATGGGTGAGTCCCTTCTAAGTCCTTCCCATGAAAAGAGGACTCATAGTAGAAAAGAATGATGATAATGAACTCATGCCAACACAGACCATCACTGGATGAAGAGTTTTCATGGACTACATATGTCTGAATGAAACAATAAGGAAATATTATTTTCCCTTACAATTTATGGATGAAATTATAGAGAGACTAGAAGGTCGTGATTTCTACTATTTCTGGATGGTTATTGAGGATATAATCAAATCATAATCATCCCTACTAACTAGGCAAAAACCACCTTCACTTGCACATTTGATACCTTCACTTACAGATGCATGTCATTTGGTATGTGAGACACACAAGAAAAATTACAATGATTCCTAAAACACATCTTTCATTATATGGATGAATAATTTCTCAAATAATTATGGATTATTTCTCAGTCTATGGGATATCATTTGATGTATGTTTATGAAATATAGAACTGGTTCTCCGACGCTGTGAGGAGAGAAGCGTAGTCTGAAATTGGAAAAAATGTCACTCTGTGGCACAAGGAAGAATTATAAAAGCACACAAGTCCTCCAAATAAGGCATTGAGGTTGATCCGACAAATATCAATGTTATCAAAGATCTACATAGATCGTGAACCATTAAAGGGATTAAAAGTTTCCTTAAGCATGATGGGTTTTATGATGCTTCATAAAAAATTTCACTAAAGTCACACGTGTATTGAAACACTTGTTATTAAAATATATTCCTTTTGAGTTCAATGAGGACAATCGATAGGATTTGAAAAATGTAAAAAAAATCCAATTGTGTCTCAAGTTATCATTTCAGAAAACTGTGAAAAAGAGTTTGAGCTTATGTGCGATGCTGATGACCTAGATGTAAGAGCAGCACTCTGACAATGCATTGGAAAAACATTCTATATTATATATTATTCCAACCATACATTAAATTTTTCCCAAATAAATTATACAATTATGGAGAAGGAACTCCTAGCTGTCGTATATGTATTTGAAAAGTTCCATTCATACCTCTTTCTATATAAAGTCATTTTCCATAAAAATTATGGCACCAATTGATACCTGATAAACATTAATGATGCAAAACCAAGGATGATATACTGTATTATATTATTAAAAATGTTTGACATCATGATCAAGGAAACAAAAGGAACAAAGAATGTCATTATTGACCACCTCTCCCGATTGACACTGACCATCATTAAAGAAGACAAATAGATTAACATTGAATTATATTTTACAGATTAAACATTATTTAGTGTCAAGACCCATACCCAATTCTTAGACATGGCCAATTATCATTCCACATGATATCCCCATCATGACCTCTCATACCCGAAATGCAGGAAGTTTCTCTCTGATACCAAACACTACTTTTGAGATGAATAATTTTTATTCATGAATTGTGCTATTGTTCCTTGAAGATGGTACATCTTGGAGGAAGGGATATATAATGTCATCGATATGTTCCATCAAATCACCAACTAGTACACATAATGGATCTACGAGCATAGTAGAAAAAATAGTAAATTTAGATTTTTTCTGGCCCTCATTGAATCACAATGACAGAGGACTCTTCCATTGATGTGATAGATGCCAAAGAATGGTAAAAATCAATAAATGAAATGAAAATACACTAAAACCAAATTATAGATGTTGATTTTTTTGACGTCTAGGGAATTGATTTTATGGGAACATTTCCAATGGCACCTGGAATGAGTTACATTCTAGTTTCAATAGAATATCTCTGGAAATGGGTGAAGCTGAAGCCACAACACATGACACATCGAAGGTGTTCATGAATTTCCTTAAAAAGAATGTGTTTGCATGTTTTTTATTTCCACGACTACTCACCAGTGATCACAGAACACATTTCATGAATCATCCATGGTGAAAAATTCATGAATGGTATGGAATTTAATAAAACACTAGAACTCTATATCACCCAAAACAACTGGGCAAGTCAAATTATCAAACATGGATGTCAATAAAATCATAGAGAAAACTTTCAACATCGAAAAAAGTGATTATAACCTGAAGTTGGATGATATATTATGGGTGTAAAGAGCTGTGTACTGAACACCCTTAGGAACCACCCAATTTATACTGCTTTATGGTAAACCATGTCATCTTCTAGTTGAGTTAGAAAATCATTCATTATTGGAAATTAAAAACATGAATCTGGTTGTAGAAAAGGCTGGAGAGGAACAGTTATTACAATTATCTACATTGGAAGAAATTAATATAGATACATATGAAAACTCAATGAATTACAAGAAAAAAAAAATCAAAAAGTGACATGACCAAAAAATTATATGACGTACCTTAATCCTAGGGGAAAAGGTTTTGGTGTTAAACACAAGATTAAAAGTATTCCTAGGAAATTTGATGTAAACATGGTCTGGTCCTTTTGAGATTGTATAAGTTTTTCCCGATAGAACAATTAAAATTCAACAAGATAGAGGACCACCATTCAAGGTGAATGGTCAAAGGTTGATGATATTTCAGAATCTATACAATGAACACCATGTCATCAGCCTCAAGTTTCACTAATCATAGAAGGAGTCAAGAAACCGACTATAAAGGAAGCACTAAATAAGTTAAAAACCAGGGTAGGATAGTTTTAGGGAAGTAAGATTAGGATCTTTGTCCATAAATATCACATATCAATGGAGAATGAGGTGTAGAAGGAACATAAAAATGGTCCAAAAATAGTTTTTTACACGCTGTGTACACATTGTTCACAACATGCCTCTTTCTCACCCAAAATATCATTTTTATTCCCTATAAACTATGTGACTAATATGCACACATAATGTACATTGTAGGATTTGTTTTTACAAATTATAAGTTGTAACCCACAAGGCATGACCTGCACCACCATATCACTCGAACCCTCGTCTCCCCTGACTTCCCCTCTCCCTTTACCCCTAAACCCCCTCCGAAACCACTCCTCCAATCTCACACCCACAAACCTGGCCACAACCACCCTTCTCCTCTTCCCTAAACCGCCAAATAGGCCAACTCATGCTAGCCTCATCTGGCACACCAGCTTCACCCTCCCTACGCACCAGCCTCTTGCTTCCATGGAGTGCACCAAAATGACCCATGGCTGAGCCCGCAACCTCTACCTCCCCTTCTGACTCTGGGAGCCAACAACCAACAGCTATGTGCCCCTACGCTGCATCAAAATATTTGGATGACTCCTCCTCTCCATCCACCGACATGATCCTCCATTTTCACTCGGTGTCCTACTTTAGAAACTAGTGTCATCAAGTAAATCTTCTTCACCTACATGCAATGTCAATGCACACAAAAAACATTGGACTTGGACAAGAAATCTAAATTGAGTGTTTTCGATGCTTTCCAACACCTATTAAATACTTTTCATATCACCAAAATTATCATAGTATGGGAGGAGACATACGAAAAGATATTACCTGAGTTAATGGACACATTTGAGATCACCGTTGACTACCTATGTTTTCATCTTTGTAGTATAGATCCATAACTTTTCTTTACTATGTTTAGAGTTGGGATTGTTATATACACTGAGGAGTTTATTATCACTGATGTTTAACACACCCTACAGACATATCCATCCCACTAGATTGCACTAAACCTATAGCCCCTCATCGCCCATGACCCCAATCATTTCACAACACTCGACTCACAATGTCGATTAAGATACAAGGCCCGACATTGTACATTTTTCATCGAGCCATGGCACATGTTTGGTCTGCACAAGGAGAGACCAATGGAATTGTCACCTAGATGGATTTCTTGATACTATCAGCTTCCATGGGTAGGACACCCATTATTATGGTCACCCCGTTCACTTCACATTTTAGAGTCCTATCTCAAAAGATGTGGGGCCCATTCATGGGTAGATCCTTCACCGCCCACCTGGCTAAGTACCTGGGCATCTTTGATACCTCTATTTCCCTTACCACAATTGGACCCATCGTGATGATTAATCTTGTGCTTCTCTACATGATACAGATGCTCATGAAAGAGGGCGACATCTATTTTTGGGGACCAAGCATTCAGGAGGCCACACCTCAAAAGAAACTAGTTGGAGATGAAGTAATAGAGACACCCCAGCCTCCTCAGACTGTGACGCCTACAACAACTATACCCACCACCACCTCCCCCATAACCCCTTTGATCTCAACACCATCCTTTAAAACCCTCACTGAGATTCAATCCAATATCCAATGCATTTTAGTGAATCTCCACCAAATGACATCCCACCTCCATATCCCATTAATTGAGGGCACCTTATTTTTCATTTCACCCTCTCCCGCCCCAACTAGACAATCTTCATACACCATTCCACCACCCCTACCACCCAATCAAACCTCCCACCCGATCTCTCTGACCCTGCTGCCCAGAAGATGTTCCTAGTAGAGAAATCCAAGAGGGGCAAGGGAGATGCCACTGAGCCCATCCATGAGATTCCATTCTTTGATCCATCTTCAAGTCCCATGACCCATGTATGGATTGGTAATTTCAAACCCACCACCCAATCCAATCTACGTACCTCCGCTACCACACCACACACCATCACTAAAACCTCATCCTCTACTATTGCTACTACTGATGCAGATACACCCGACCAGTTTATGGAGGCACCAGGCAGTGATATGATACTCAAGGAGATTTTTGGGATATATCAAAATTTTTATTTTGATCTACATTTTGGAATTTTTGGGACCCTTTTCATTTTATTGGCATGAGTTGTTGTTGTATTTATTTTATCTCTCAACTCTACACACACTTTTTAATCATATATATTCATGGGGTTTTATTTTTACGTTCTGTTGTGTTTTTAGTTCCATTTTATTTTCCTTGTATCATTAGCATGCCATGCTCCTAGAAATCTCCTTCCATCCTTGATGGTCCAGTCCCACCAATGGTCTTAGAGAAAATGGTACTCGTGCACAACATTAACATTGCCCGACACCTTCACACACTCCCACTCATACTTCATCATCTACTGCAGCCACCATGACCAATGATTCCATTATTACCAAACCTCATTCATTTTCACGTAGATGTGGATGAAGTTATTAACCCATAAAATCAACCATGCGAGCTTAAGGAAAAAACCTCTAGTAGTTGTAAAAGGTAAAGGAGTAATTGATCTAATGGACCTTTTGATATCAATTTCTATTCACCTATCTGACTGGTGACTTTTAGTAGGAACATTATGGGGGGAAGCCCATATTTCATTTCATGTTTTGGCGAGTTTCCATGGCCAAGTATTTTATTCATTTCCTTTTCATTATAAATTTTGTGTCTTTCATGAGGCTACTCTGTAAAACTATCACAATTTGAATAAAATTCTTATCCCACTTTCTCACTCTGTGTGCTTGTTTATTTTCTCTACTATTCTAGATGTGTATACCCATGAACTAACGTTATTATCTGGTGAATTAATTTCTCTTCTAACACTTTTATAGGTACATTGTATTTTCATGATACAATAGCTTAAACACCCATCATGGAATACACCATGTACTATGGATCTCTTGATTCCCTCTTATTTTAATGTTTATAATATTCCATTTCAAATAATTTAAAATTCACCTCCATACTGCTCCCACAATCATTCTATTTATAGTAGGGACACTCTCTCTTACCATCTTTGAGAGGGCATTCTCATAGTTTTACTGATGATGCACTTGAATTTTTACTATTCTCGTTTGTATAGGAGGAATTTTTCTAAATAATAAGCATGTTTTAAACCTGAGAATCATTATTCCCTTGTAATTAATGAAAATGTTAGGTGAATTTTTTATGAACTATGTTTTACTCATACTAATATTTGTTTAGAATGATTTGTATGTTTAGATAATGAATTCAATTTCAAAATCTTCAAAATAATGATTAATTGACCTATTACTTAGGATTTATGTACTTTGGGATTCCCAGTCTGTTTTTTATTTTCAGTACCCGAGAGGACTATAAGCCTTCAATTTCATACTCTTATTTGTGAATATTTCATGAGAGATACTTATGGCATATAAAATGACTAGAACATGCACTGAGATCTTATCAAAACAATGACTAAACAAGTATGGATTTAAAATGATTCAGGCATTCTTTGATAGACACTTTCCAAGAGACCCAAATGGCATCCATCCGTCATTTAGCCCATAAATTCCATGTATGACCTATTAGAATAAAGCTATTCCAATCTAATTTCCCTACTTACCATTCTTCTTGTACAACACATACAGGTATCCTTAAACAAGTGTTGGAGAGACATTCAGAGAGCATAGGATACATCCTCTTTTAGAGATTTACAGTGCTCTCACCTGATTATGAGGTTGTGATCCAAACACCATTTGTTGTAATTCATTCATATTATGTTGGTTTGAATAAAATATATAAATAAAGGAAAAATTAATATGGGTTGTGCACTTGGAGGGTCAATAATCACAATGTTCTAGACCGATGTATCCCTCAAAGGATCATATGTGGTTAGGTGATAAATGTGAGATCTAACCTTGGCATGAATTTAAAAAATAAATAAAATTAAAATAAAATTAAAATGGAACAAAACAAAATCATTTTTGTATACATAGTTTCTACACATATGGATCCAACCTGGGCTTATGGAATATGGATTTGACCGGTCAGAAGGAGGAATGCCACAGAATTTGTACTTTTCCCCATTATTTATACTTTATACCCAACCCTCCTATTGAAAATTATTTTAAAATTTTAACTACCTAACCACATCCATAGAATCATCAGATCCTAATGCTTATGGCCCTGATGATTAATCTTATGCTTGTCTTTACCCAGTGAAGATGATAAAACACAGGATGGTTAGAAAAATGTACATAGGGTACGGGCATACCTCTACTTACATTTTCTACCATCAGTGGCGAGAGAAAAGAACGATGAGGTAGATTAAAATTTGGGTAATATCTAAAGAAACACATAAGAGGTTATGATTATAAGACTAGAATTTGTTTTGAATAATAGATGGTGAGTCATGAATTACTTTCTACGCAGGTTTAATTCTGTTAATATAATTTTTTTCTTCTTACAACTAATATTAATTGAATTGAAAAAACTAAATATTCTTGCTTTAAAAATTACTTATCATTCACCAAATCATTTTTGATATGTTCTTCCTTGAGGACCTATAATTGTTCATGTTGGGGGAAGAGGTTGATATGCCTAATTTATATAAACATTTGGATGTAAATTGTTAATAGTTTTCCATTAAATTACTTCATAATGCATGGGTATGTGCCTAATTTTTCCAGAGAAAGTGATTCATAGGTTTACATGGAAGAATATGAAAAAAATATGCAATACAAGACAAGTACACATCGTGATCTGCTTGGAAACGTTGTGTACCTAATGATCAAAACTTTCCCTAAGTCCTGAAGCTAAGCAAGGATCATTCCATAAAGCATGAAGGAAATAAGACGCTACACATCCTGAAGGATCCTCTCATGACAAGCTTCCATTCAAATCCACAGATGATAAATATGAAATGAATCCGCACAATAATTAGATAGAGACAAGGTACACATCGTGATTGACCCTCTCACATAGTGTACTGAGTCCAAGCTCTTAAATTCTCAAAAGACCCATGTACCACACTGTAGATCCCAAATCCAATGAAACTGATGCGGATCAAGGCGACACATTATGTACCTACTATACACGTCATGAAGAAATATATCTATATAGGCCAAAAAGTGGTAGATCATTTCATACAATTTCATGTGTTATTCCCTTGTCTGTTTCATCTCCTTTGTGAATTATTACTCCCTTTCCCATCTCAAACTCTCATACTCTTAGTATTTGTGTATATTTATTAATCCAAGAGCCATGGACCCTCCGTTATTCAATGCATTCAATTCACGCAATCACGTTTAGTTGAAATTTAAATTTCTCTTTATAAAGTAAGTATTTAATATAAAATTGTGATTTACATAGTGCATAATTATTTCAGTTACCTTTACACATCCTTTGTATGATCCCAATTCCAATAGTCAATCCACCAAGCAAGATGTCTTCCATTATTTAATTGCATCCAAAACCACCCTTAGTATCTAAATTTTCTAGGTTTTGGGATCAATCAATGTATATACATAACTAAATAAACCTTTAAATCTAAACAATGAAATCCTAATTGAATTAGTAACTATGATATGAACAACTAGAATACCCCATTCACGTGAACGTCCTTGCCTAAGGGATGGTAAAACAAACAAAGCATTCCAAATTGGTTTAGACTATGCTACGACCACTAGATTCAGAAAATTTATTCCTTAATAATGCCAAACTTAATGCCCAATGGCTATCGATACCTCCCAACCACAAAATAGATACTTCCTCGGTATAACTAGGAAGCTATGACCAAAGTCAACTAGTGATCCCAGTTTTCGTTGATGACTAAGGCATATGATATTTCAAATGTTATAATGAAAGGAAATACTTCACTCGGATACATGACATGATCACAACACCTAGTTCATCATTTAGAGTCATCCCAAAAAAAGTACTTAGATCAAACTCCCAAACAAAGACTTATAGAATATAATATATTCCAGATTTAGAAATCAAATTTATCCATGTTCAAAATTGTATTATCCATGTGGATTGGACCCCATACTACTATTGTACTATGACTCTATAGTTAGTTAATATTTGGGGCCAAATATAAATATAAATTTTATAATCACCTAAGGAATTGATAACACCACCATGTGAGATCTGTCACCTACCCAACATGCCATAACCAAATATTCAACTACATGATGCTTGATATCAATAAATGAAAATTCAAAAAACCAATGATATTAATATCAGAGTAAAACCAAGTACCCTAGTTGGAGAATATAATATCAATGTACGGTGCTGAAAAAAATCAATGACTCTAATGAATACTCTATGCTCCATACATGCTATAAACTCCGAAACAATGAAACATAACAATTAACAGGAAGTACATCCAACATTTTATGATACATTACCTTTTCCCATGCCTTGATTAACAATATCTCCATTAGAAATAAAGGGCCAATGTTGGGGTGAGTAATTAAACTCAGTATATTTTCCCAAATGACTACACTACTCACGCCACTATGAATGATCATGTTAAGACATTTATATGAATATTTTATATAAAACAACATATAAAATAGTTTATACCAAAATATAAACATGTTCCATAGTAAAATAGTTTTTTTTAAATTTTTCAAAAAAGTAAAATAATTATTGTTCTAAAACCGTGTCATAAATTCATCTTTTGGAATCACCCATTCCGTTCCACATATCCAATCATCTACAAATGCATGATTCTTTATGACAATTACATAATAATGAGTGGTTTCTCATTGATCTACGAAGTCATCACAAGGTAATTAAATCCCCTGTTCCATTACAACTTTGGCACTGAGAACATGGTCATATTTCCACAAATCCACATAATACTATATGAACATACACGACCATGTTTGCCATAAAGAAATTCCAATACAATCATTCCAAAACCATTCCAATACCAATGTCAATTCAGTGAAACAACCATTTAAATTACGAAACCATATCAATACAAAACCATTATATTGAGAACCATTTTCCATAAATTAATATAGGAATCTAAATTAAAGCCAAAATTTTGAAATCAATTCTCAAGGAACATTTTACATAATTTCAAAATTTTACAATTTCGCAAAAATGCATAAACCATCACTAACTATGGTTCATAATATGATTTTCACACTAATTTCATAGTAAATTTCAATGAGTTTAAAAAATTTGAAACCATTCCTTCAATTTCAAAAGTGAGGAGTCGAGAGTGAGGCCATTTAACTCAGGTTTTATGATGAAAATGAAGAACGACATGCAAAATCTAATAAAACTGGATCGAAACTCTATAAACCCACCGTAGATATATTCTTCTATCATTATCAGTGCCAAATTTATTCTTATTTGTAAACAAATAAATTATATATACCCACAGTGGGTGTATATATAAGAAACTAAGAGGGAGGGAGAAGTAGATCTCAAGAAAACCACAAATAACAACCAAGAACAATGACTTACCTAGAGAATCTAGATTTAAATCACCAAAAGAAGCCTTTCGATTGCCTCCTAATTGATGGCGAAAGCCACTACTATCTAAAGAGGGTGAAAATATCATGTTTGTTATATCTTGGTAGAAAATGAGTGAGTTAGAGAATAAGAAAAGCGAGATCCAGTATTTTCGGATCTCGCTTTTTACCCATGAATAATTAGTCCCACTGTTAGGAAAACTATGCACTAATTGTTTATCATATTCTTTACGAAGGGGGAAACTCACATAGTTGGATCCCATGGTTTGAAAACCATGCACCATATATGTCAAATCCCACAATCTCAAGTTTCATTGTTTCTCATAAGTTGCCACACGGTTTGGAAAAATCATGCACTACCCATGTGCCTTTCCCCTTAGCCATAGTCTCACTGTGCACCATTTCCTATAGTCGATGCACGATTTCCATTAAACTTTCACCAACTGTGAACCTTTATAAAATAATTTAAAAACATCCAAATGGTCTAAAAACTATCCCAATCTTCACCCATATACTTTACATACTTAAAAATCATAAAATAATGGGTTCTTACTTGAAACCGGGTGGGATACATTCTCACTATCATTAAATTTTTTGTCATCTAAAAGTAAAAAAACCATTATTGTATGGAAAGAGTTTAGGAAATTTTCTTATCATTTTCTAATCTCATTCCCATGTCTCTTCCAAGATCTAACCATGTTTTCTCAAAACCCACACTCTACGGATGATTTTTCAACGAACAAATTTATCTTGCCTATCCACAATCTACACTAGGATGTTCACCAATGATGCATCTGGATAAATGTCAATGAGATCCCATTAAATCACATGGCCAGAAATAAGAAGATACATTTTAAATGAAGATATGTGGAACAAATTATGAAGAACATTAAACTGTTTTGTAAAAGGAAACCGATATGCCACCTTAGTAACCCATTCCAGTATCTCCAAAGTTCCTATTTATCAAGTAAATAACTTAACCTTCTTCCCGAAATCATGATTTAAAAGCATTGTAGAGATATCAAGAACACATGATCAGTCACTGTGAACAAAAATGGTTCTCGATAATGATCCACATTGGATTTATGATGAATCTGAGCCATCTCCATCTTTTTCATGATCAACTAAATATTCACCATTTTCTCTTGGATAATGATTTTTCTAACTAGTGATGTATCACATTTTTTAGACCCAAAAAGTGGAAAATGACAAGGAAGTCCATAAAATGATTAAAACATGGCCATTTATATTAAGTCCTAATAAAAATTTCTATATGCTTATTACACTAATGGAACAGTATATTCCCATGAGAAACCCAAATCCATTACACAAGAATGTAGCATGTCTTTTAACATTATTATTTTTCATTTATATTGTTTATCTATATAAGGATAATATTCTCTACTAGTTATCAACATTAACCGAAGGGATATCTATAAGGATTTCCGAAAATGATATATAAATCTCAGATCTCTATTTGAAGCCATCAGAACTGGTATTCCATGACTCTTTACCACTTCATAGATATAATGTTTTTACAAGTACCAAAATAGATGAGTTTCAGGAATCGGAATGAAATTTGATGAATTTGTGAGCCAATCCACTATCACCCACATGTCATCGTGTTTTGGAACTAATTTTGGGATACATGTTAAAAAAACCCATAATTATCTGCTTCCACTTCCAAACAAGAAAAAGTACGAACTTCAGAATAAATTCTGGTCACTGATTCTCTGACATAACTTTCTAAAATGTTAATAATTTCAAAACAAGATCAATGACAATCCTTTTTATACCAACTCAAAAAACTACACTTTCAATGCTTTATATATCATCTTTATTCTGGTATTAACATACTAATTTTAATGGTGGTAAACATGAAAATATTTTTCATAAAAATACCATGGTATGACCTTCCAATTTGAGAACTACATAACTGAACTCCCATCCAGTATCTATCCCTCAATGGTCTCCCCACAGTTTATTTTTTACCTTATCACATCACATTATGAATCAGATTTTTGTTCCAATTTAACAATATTTATCAAATCAAGAACCAAAAAAACTAGAAGGAAAACCCCAACATCACCCCACTCTTTAAATTCTATGTTCAGGTCTTCTTGGATAGATATCAACTACCACTCATTTGAAGCTTCTTTTTCCCACTAAGCGTATAAATTTTTTCTTAACGCAACAACCGCTGAATTTCCTTTACCCAGTGTATAAATGAAGTCATAGTCATAAATATGGATATGCTCCATCTATATTATTTGTCTCATATTCAAATCATGTTGTGTGAAAATTTTATTAAAGCTCATACGATCTATGAACACATTAAATTTCTCACCAAATATATAATGATTTCATATATTCATAGCATGTACTATGGGTGTTAAATTCCGATTATGTGTTGGTTAGTTCTTATCATGCACTTCTAATTGCCATGATCCTTAAGAAAAAATATCATTATAGAAGAATGTATCCCAAACCTGATTCTGAAGATTCACAATACACCATGTACCTATGTCCTGATTCTGAAAAAAAGACAGGTGAAGATGTTAGGTGACCTTTAATCTCCTGAAAATATTTACCAATTTCCTCATTCTATTGTAATGGACTATTATTTTTTTTAAAAGAAATCATTGTTGATGCTAGTTGGAGAAATTAGGAATAATGCCTTGGTAATAACTAAATAGACCAAGGAAACTTAATATATCAAAGAAATTACATTTTAGTTTCCATGAGATTACAACTTCTATCTTTCTGGGATCCAAAGAAACACCTCGTTAAGAAATTATGTGGTTATGAAAATGTAACTCTTTTATCCAAAAATCAAACTGTAATAATTTTTCATATAATTGATGGCTCCTCAAGATTCCCAACACTATCACCAAGTGTTTCTCATGAAAAACCCTTACCCTTGAATATAAAAATTGATCATCCACAAACACCACCATGAAAGAATCCATGTATCACTAAAAAATATGATTTGTTAATTCCATAAAGACTAAATGTGTACTCGTAAGACCTAAAGGAATTACCACATATTCATAATGGGAATATCTTCTCTTGATAAGATTTTTGGAATTTCATTCATCTAACCTAGAAATTAGTGATATCCTAATCACAATTCAATCTTGGAGAACCACTCATCTCCCCTAAATTGTTCGAAAAGATCATCAATAAGTGCATTTGGACACCTATTTTTATCATAACATGGTTATGATTATTATAAGACACATATAACTAAACATTTTTATCCGTCTTTGTGACAACAGGGCCGATGATGCCCATAGAGACGTGCTAGGCCAAATAACCCATTCCTTTCTAGGTCCATAAAATCTACTTTTAGTTACCTTAATTCAGTTTGTGCTTTCTCTTTATATATAAGGGATATATGACTGGTTCCCAAAAGGAGATCAATCATAAAATCCACTTCTCTTATATGAGTAATCCCTGAGAATGTTTTTGGAAACATTTCATGAAATTGATCCACCACTACTTAAAAAATGTTCTTCTCGATATCACACATTGATTCCAAAGAAAACACTGACAATTGATATGATATTATTCCAACTGATAGTTCCAAAAAGTCCATTTCACCGACCTTTAAATTATGGTCTCCATTAATGAGATGATCAACACCTTCTTCAGTTTTAAAACAAAACATTATTGTATAACAGTAGATGTGAGCCTTGAACGTTTTGAACCAATACATTCATAGGATTATATAAGAAACATCCATGCCTAGAATAGAGAAATCAAATTTCAACTCAAATCTATCAAAAATAATAGAACATTCTCTACACACAACCTCTTGACAGTCTCTATGTCTAAGATGATTTTAATGTTTTATCACAAAAGGAATCATCTCAACATTTAAACTCAAAAAATCAATAATAAGAGAAGCAATAAATAACTGGTAATCACACATATCAAACAATTCATTTATAAGGGTATAATTCCAAAGAATCCTACCTCTCACTATTGTTGGTCTAGACTAATCATCTACATAAACCTATTAATCTCTATATAATAAATTTCTCACCCCAATTTATTCCTTGTTTCCTTGTTGAGATTACACTGCCTTAGGAGTCGTGGAATTTCGGGGATCACAAATGATTTCATTGTTTTAGTGATGAAATTGATTCAGTATCTCTCACCTCATAAAAGTATATGATGCCTGCAACACCTGATAAGTATCTCAAACACTTAAACAGAAATGACTGCTAAAATATTTCTAATGATACTCCATATTATTTCAATTGTGGCATGCTCTCTGTGGCCCCATAAAATGACCGTTCATTTCATCAAATGATCCACAATGGAAACATCCATCAAGGCTCATAGGTCATAGAGGAAGGTTTACTAATCTAGTATTTTTATTCTGATTCATGATTCTCCATAGAAATAGGTTTCCCATCTTCTGCTTTCTCTAAGAATTAGAGTTACCACTATTTATTATGGGTATCTACATACATCATTGTCCCATACCTATTATGATTTGTCTTTCATATATTGTTGCTCTATTGACCATATCTGTATAATCTAGAGTGTAGAGCACATAAATCATTGATGGAATCTTATGTCTGATAACTGATTCAATGATATATTCTTTTATGGATGCAATATAAAAAACCGTGAGTTCAAAGATTACTAAATTCATTAATTTACCCACATAATCTATGACATAAATATTTTAATTCATCATGATAAATAAGTATGTAATTCTTGGAATTATTTATATATGAGGATATAATTTTAATTCAAAAATTAATCAAAATACGTCCATTCAAGGTTGTGGTCTAATTTACCTTGAAAAACTAAATCTCACCACTAGCATGTAAGATCCTCCAATATATATGTTCCCAGCTTTACTTTTGACTCTCATAGTGTGCTGATGAAATAAAATATATGATTCATCCTATTCAGCCACATCTCTACCATTTCAGGATTAGAATCACCTCAAAATAAAGATGGATTAAGCTTCATAAATTGGCTATAATGATCCACTTTCCTTGGATCATCCCTCATATTCACACTTTCTATTAAATGAAATGATTATAAAATACCTGGAACCAGCTACTGGTTCACATGTGGTTCAGGTGTGACCACATTCTACAGAGCTTCTTCCAGTTGGTTTCTATAACGCATACCAGGTATGATTTTCTATACAGACAACAATCACAATAATTCTAACTCTCTAGTAACTGAAGGCTTAATAATTTAAAATTATATCACAAAATAATACCACAAAATTACATTAAAAAATTCACCATTCACCACGTTCAACAATTTTTGATTTTTATAAAATCAAAACATTTTCAAAATACCAAAACCATAATCTATTCAAAATATCTCATATGAAAACAATTTCAACATTTTTCAAAAATCGAGAATTTTTATCAAATTATAAATCATTACTCAATATGAATTATGAACTCATAGTGGAAGGTCATTTCAATAATGCATGTCATGTTATTTTCATTGTCTAAACCCATGAAAATGAGATTCCAAAACCTATAATTGTCTCTAAAACACTTATGTCCCCAAATCCTTATTAACATTATGTTCAACTTAAAATGTTCAACAATGTCTTTTTATTCTCAAAATTTCATGTTGTGAAAATCCTACTCATTTATACGATCTTATCTCAAGGAAATATCCCAAATGAATTTTCAAATCCTTTACCAACAAGAAATATCAAGACAAAAACCAACCAATACTACTACAACCTATTCCAAATAGATATTCAGAAGAACCAGGATATTACCACCTCTATCAAATAGATTCTGAATCGAAAAAATGCATCCCCCTTGTAACATCCCACCCATTCTTGTTCTCTTGAGTAAGAAGTGTAAAATTAAGTGGCCTTAGGAGACATCCCCAAGGAACCAAAAGGTTGAAAATAAATTCCTAGATATTCATTAACTGATAGGGGAGATTTACCATTTGAATGGAAAATAAAAAACCAAACATTACATGAACAAATAATCCACTACCTGATGTATGATATCAATGAAAGGAAAAAAAAATAAACGTTTTATATTAAAATAGAACTAAAACCATGTACCTTAGTGGAATACATTAATATGAAAGTACATAGTGTAATACAACACCCAATGATTCAAATGAAAAATATGATCTATAAACATGATCCAAACTACTAGACCAACAAATATCCCAATTATCATGAAGTAATGACAATGATGTGTGATACTTTACCTTTTCCTTTGTCTCAATAATTTTTTTTGAAAAAGAACCGATGTGCTAATGAAGGGGTGAATATGAAGTTTAGTACATTATATCCAATGACATTCCTACTCAAACAACTATGACATATCATGTTTGCACATTTTTATAAATAGATTACATAAAATAATATATAAAATAGTTTATATCAAAATATAAATAAGTTCCAATGTAAAATAGTTTTCAAAACAAAAAACAAAAAGTTCCATGAAATGAAACAATTTTTTTTCTAAAATCATTTAATAAATTTTACTTTTGTCATAACCCATTCTATTCCATATATCCATACATTTACACATCAATATTTTGTTTCAATAGTTCCATTCTCATGGGAGGATTATCACCAATCTACAATGTCAACAAAAGCTAATTCAATCCCATGTTCCATTAAACCATTGGCATTGATGACATTTTTAGAATTGAACCAAGCCTCAAAATGCAATATGAACACACACCACCTAGTACACCCAAAAACCATGCCAATATATTCATGAAAATAAACATTACAATACCAAATCCATTTTAATACCAAAACCATTTCAATTCCCAAAACATTAAAATAAAACAACATTTTTATTGAAAAACTCATTCCATAAATTAAACTAGGAAACTATTTTAAAAATAACATTTAATATAATTTATCAAATAACTTTTTACACAAATCCCCAATTTCACAAAAATCCACAAACTAGCACTAAAGTAGGTTTGTACTATAATTTTCAAAAAAAAAATCACAATCAATTTCAACTAATTTAATCAATTTGAAACTAATCCATTGGTTTATAAATATTGGAGTCAATATTGAATCCACCCACCTTGGGTTTTACTATGAAAATGAATAAAAACACTCAAAATCCATGGAAACCGCATTGAAAATCTAAAAACTCGCTTTTATATATCTTCCCATATCATCAAGAAGGAAAAATTTAATTACACTTGGAAAAAATTACCTTATATATATATCAATAAGGGTGTATATATATGAAACCAAGAGATACGGGGAAGTAGATCTTAAGAAAACCACCAAGAACAACCAAGAACCATGATTTACCATGAGAATATAACATTAGAGCACCAAGAGAAGCCTTTAGATTTCCTCTAGATTGATGGTAAAATCCATTAATACCATTGGGAGGAGAAATTATTGAGTTAGGGATGTTTGGAGAAAATAATTGGTAGTTAGAGAGGAAAATTTGTGAGATCCACAATTTTAGGATCTCACTTGTATCCTTTGAATAATTAGTCACATGATTAAGAAAATCGTAAGCTAACCATGCACTAAATTCTATCCCCTGAAGTAACCTCAAATGGGTGTCTCACAATGTATCAAAATGATTCTCTACAATTTAAAAATACCATGGTCTTATGTTTCACTATAAAACCCCATGTTTCTAGTATATAACTCTTACTTTGTGCTTTTTATGTTGATAATGTTTAAGGGTGAAGTTGGGAGTGTTTGGAGAACTTGTGGAATGTTTTTAGGGATAAAGGTGACATGAATGATTGGCGTATGTTTTGTAGATCATGTGAGGAGGCAATTAAAAGTATTTCTTGAGATAGTAAATGGAGAAAAATTAGCGAATGATTTGTCTAATTGTGCACCTAAATTGTGCGTAGGGTCAAACATAGATCTTTAAAATGTAGATCTAGGTCGGAGTAAGATTTAACCCATTCATTTTCTCTCACAAGGCTCTAACCCCAAATTTATTTCTCCTTAGGCCAAGTAAGGTTCTTCAAATGATCATAAGGTAATATGAAGGATTATCTTGGTGATTTAAAGCCAGTTTCTTAAGGTATGTGACCATTCTACATCGTTCTAGATTAATTTCATACATGTACATCACTTCTCTCCTGGTTTTATTAGATTTGCACCCAATGTGGGTTGATATTTGAATTTGGAGGCCAATTATGATTGTATTTGGCTTGCGATTTGATAAGGTATGATATATAAGGTTGTTTCATAGAATCCATACCCATTTTCATGAGTTTTCTTCATTATTTTACCATTTTCATCAAAACACTCGATGTATATGGATGCATACTCGACTAATCATAGAAGAAATGTTTCTAATTCTTTAAAATTAATTAATTTGGGTTAAATTTATTATGAATTGGATAAGGAGGAATTAGTGGAAACCCACTTTAGTTATAGTTTGGTAAATTGTGTAAATATGTAAAATTAGTGTTCCTAAATAAAGTACACTAAGTCTTGATTTTAAAATGGGATTTCTCTAGAATTGTGATAAAAGGATTTGACTAATTATTTTTAAATAAAGGTAAATTTTTTTATTGAAATGGAATGGTGGATTTGAATTGGTCTATTTAATGTTATTTGTTAAAATAAGGTTTTTATTGGAGTGATTTGAAATTCTTAATTAAAATGTTTTTGGAATACATTGGGTTTTGTGTGAGTTCATATTGATATGCCCTAGATAGCGGAAATTTACCTGTGGGGTACAATGTACGTGACCCTAGATTGGGTGTGTGTGACAGTGGGGCATACGATGATTGGATTAGAGACTTTCTATGAGTATGGAACTGTAAAATGAGTATGAATGTTTGAGTGTGTTATAAAAAATGTAATCTTTAAGCCAAAATGATTTTGATAAAGAGTATTAAATCCTTGTTTGGTTGCATTTTGGATATATGAATTGCTAAAAAATTGGTTTAAATAGTATTTTTTTATTGGGTAATATTTGGTTTTTAACCTTGTTTATATTTGGTTTTAAACTATTTTCTATATATTTTTTATATAAATTGGTTTATATAAATGTTTCTAGATTTTCTATCCTTGTGGCTTGAGTAGAGAAGTCATTATGGATAGACTCTTAATTTTTATACTCACCCATACTATGGATCATTGGTTATTGTTAATATTATATCTTCCGAGACATGGGAAAAGGTAATGTATCATATGTCTTTAGCACCACCTAATGATAATTGGGCTATTTGGTGATGTTGGACCTTGAAGATTGTGGATCATGAGATCTTGTGGTCATCTTGGAGTATTTGGTTACTTTTTCATTATTTTGTTTCCACAGTTCATCTTCCACTACGGTGCACTTTTATTGTGATTTGCTAAAAATTATTAGATGGTGTTGTCTTGTATTTATTTGTTCATTATAGAGTGAGTTATTTGGTTATGGTTTTTTGGTAAATTGTTTTATTCTAAAAGGTTAAATCATCCCCAACTGGTATTTCAACCCTCCGACATTTAATTCCATCATTTGGAATAATGAAGATTTCTCTTAAGGCTTGGTAATAGCTCACCACCCTCTCATGACATTGAGAATAAGGGGGTCATTACAAATTGTATCACGTTGTTCAGTCCTTGCTAATAAATGGTCTTCATTTAATTGGTCCTGGAGTTTAAATTAATTAATTTCTATTAATTGGGTGGTGATCTTAGAAAGGATTATGATTCTTGGTACCTGAAATCTAGAGGATAAAAATACATAGCTAACCTTTTTTTGTTGAACATCAATTTACTAGGGAGTTGAGGTACATAAGTGTTTTCTAGACACATATAGGATTATGAAAATATGATTGTCATGGGTTTAGATAATGATATGAGCATGAAATTAATTATAGGAATTACCTATACCAATACTGAATATTTATATTTGAGAAATGATATTTGATTTGATGCACTTTTTTGATTTATGAAAAATGAAAAATGATTTTGAAAAGGTCATGGTAGGATGTATTTTTAAAATGTTATTGATTTTCAAAATCAAGAATATATTTTTCATAATGGTTAAACTTGGAGATGGATGATTTTAGAATGTATTTTTGTGATAGTTGATGTGATTGAATTTTAAATTATAAGACTTCATATTCTAGAGAGTGAGGCTTATAGAGTTTGTTGTCTGTTTAGAAAATGACACCTGGTAGGCTTCATACAAACCAACTAAAAGAAGAAAAATAGAATGTGGTTTCTCATAAGAGACATGTGAATGAATAGATGTTATAGATTATCATCTAGGGATTCCAAGATATGGACATAGGTAACTAGAGGGATGAGTCAAGGAAAGTGGATCATTCTATATAGTTATAGAAGAAGAACCCACCAATCTTATGGGGTGATTTTGAACTAGAAAGGGAGGTGGTGTGGCTAAATAGAATTAATTGAATCTTTGATTTTATTAGAACACACCAGTTGAGTTGAAATTCATGTCGGTGACTTATGTTCTCAAGGATATGACACATTAGTGGTGGGATCTTGTGGTGCATGAAAATATGGATCATGGACATGCTTGGGAGGATTTTTTGAAATTGTACGAAAATAATTATATCCACACATGTTCAGGATCCATATATTGACGAACTTATTTAGCATGAAGTATGAAAACCTCCTTGTCATAGATTATGATGCTAAATTCAGGAAATTAGTGAACTTTTCACCAGTAGTTTCCGAGAGTATGACCTTGAAAGAAACAATCTGTGAATCGGGGTTAAGGAATGATATTTGATCGAAGATTGCGGTGCAATGTATTATGGAATATACAGAGATTGTAAAAAAAGTGATAGAGGATGAAAATGATCTGTTAGGTGATAAGGGGGAAAATGTATGATGATACCTAAAGGAAAGGGTGGGAACTAGAAGGCTTGGAGGAGGGGGAAGAGGGACACCTATTTACAAGGATAGAGAGGGACTCATAATCATATGGAATGATTAGTGACCATTCCTCCATAACACAAGAGAAAATTGGGATGTTTCTATATGAGGTTGTTTTGACCAAATAATGTGAGAGTGTTAAAAAACAAGAGTATGTAATAACTTCAAGTAGATGGGGAATATTCTTTGTTATTATCATAGTGCTCTAGGTTCAAGTTTTTGAGACACTTCTTAGATATCATAAGCATCATATTATTCAACAAGACGTGGGTAGAATAATCATACTCATCAACAATAAAATGTTAGCCATGGTGATTATAGGAATACCATGAATACTTGGAAAGGTTAATATCAGCAAGGAAAAAAGGAGTATAGTGCAGCGACAAAGTTACTGTATGGAGTTGAGTATGTGATTGTGGATCATTAGGTTGTACCGTCTATGGTGAGAGCTATGATTCTTTTGAATTTTACCCTTATGCAAGTACTGATTTATATTGGTGAAAAAAATTACTTCATTGTATCATGTGATAATGATCTGATAAGGCTGAAACATGAAATGATTCCTTAATGTATAAAACATTAAAACCCTTTTGGTCATAGATAATGTCTGGCCTTTGTATTTAGAGAAAGTTCTATAACTATTGATAGATCTCAACAGAAGTGTGGTTTCTTAGTGTTGTACATTGATGTATTTAATGGAATACTACGAATGGATTTGGGAAAAAAGTTCAAGGCTCACATAGAATTTAATAATATAATGGATATTTATACAACTGAGGATGGCGTCAAGAATCTATTCATTGAACACATGGTTGTAAAGATAGGTCCTACGAGCTTGTTGACCCATGTAGTGGAAAAGGTTTCATACCAGTTGGTGGAATTGACCTTGGAATTGATAGAAGATATCAAGGTTATTATTTTTCCATCAATTGTGGATCATATTCAAGATTATTTTAACAATAAATTATTAGGGTTACCATTTGTTAGGGAAGTGGAGTTTATAATTGATCTCTTCCTAGGGAACAATCCTATTTCACTTCTTTAATATAGTATGGAACAAATATAGTTATTTAAATTTTATGTGAAGTTGGAAGTGCTAGAAATTAAATGTTTCATTCAGCCAAGTATGTCTCTGCGAGAAGCATTGATATTGTTTGTGTAGTTATCAGATGGAACTCTAAGGCTATGTGTTTATTATCATAATCCTAACCATGTTATGATAAAGCATTTGTTTCCACAACCATGCATTAATGATTTTTTGGATAAATTGAGGGGATATGAGTGGTTCTATAAAATTGATTTGTGATCATAATTACACTAATTGCAAGTTCAGAAAGTGTATATTGCAATGATAGATCATAGATGTAGATATAGAGATTATGATTATGTGGTTATGTTTTTTGGCCTTATGAATACCCCATCAATATTTTGGCATTGATGAATCATATATTTCAGAGATATCTGGATTCTTTTAATGTGGGGTTTATGGATGTCATATTGGTGTATTTAAGGACAAGATAAGACCATGAAAAACACTTGGCCATAGTATTGGAAATTTTGAGAGATGGTCATTTGTATGCCAAATTATCAAGGTGTTATTTTTTGATATAAGTGGTATTCTTTCATGAAAATGTAATTTTCAAAAAATATGTTATTTGATCTAGAGTATATTGATGATGTTATCTCAAGGATATTGTAGGAAAACATATTTTATATACGAAGCTTCCTTAGTATTGTAGGTTATGACCGATGTTATTTTCATGAATTCTCATGACTAGCATCACTTATGATATGTTTTAAAAAGGAGAACATTCCATTATAGTGGAGTGTGGAATGGTTGATGTCATCCCAAGAGCTAAAGGTTCTTCTTACGTCAACACATATCTTGATTTTTCTCGATGTATGACAGGGTTATGTAGCCTATTGTGATACTTTTGGATCTAGATTGGGATGTTTTCTCATGAAAGGATACCACGTTTTTTCTAATGGTTCAAGGTAGTTCATGGTGCATGATAAGAATTACCCAACACACGATTTAAAGTCAGCTACAATTTTACATGCCTTGAAGACATAGAATCATTATCAATTTAGTGAGAAAATTAATGTGTTCACAAATCATAAGATCTTGAAACACATTTTCTCACAATGAGACATGAATTCGAGGTAAATAAGATCGATGGAGTATCTTAAAATTTTCGACATTGACTTTATGTATACACTGGGTATGGAAAATTTGATGGCCGATGCATTAAGTAGAAATTCACACACTCTGATGGAAAAAGAAGCATTAGATGAATGGAATTTGATTTCAGTCCTAGCCTATATGCATGTATAATGTGATGTTGTAGTTTTCTTTTCTCTTTTTTTGGTTCCTAACTTGGTATATATGTTTAAATATTAAAAAATATCTGATATAGAATGCTTGGTTATGAGATCAAAACTCAATGGTGGGAAGACCATCAAGGACTCGAAACATGATAAGAGTTTTGTTGTTGTGGTTCATAAATCATATGGTTGAACCTGTGACTTGACTATAGTATCATTTTCATAAAAACCATGAATTGATATGGGTTGTCCATCCAGAAATATAGAAGATATATAATGCATTGAGGGCACAGTTCTATTGGATGAATATCAAAAGGAATGTTGTTGAAATTGTTCAGAAATGCTTAACATTAATAAATGTTAATTTAGATCATCAACATCCATCTAGTATGTTGATGTACTTACCTATTATAGTGTGGGAATGGGATTTTCTCATGATGGATTTTGTTTTAGGTCTCCCAAGAACAGTTTAGAAACATGATGTTGTATGGATTATAGTGGATCGACTCACAATGTCAAACTGTTTCATCACTATTCATGAAACTCATAAATTGGAGGATATATATGCCATATATATCCATAATGTGGTAAAGAGACAAGGAATACTAGTTTTTATTGTCTCATACAGAGATCCCAGATTCATGTCTCATTTCTGGAAATCCTTACCGAAACCCCTTGTGACTTAGTTGACTATTTGTACGATGTATCATCCTCAGATGGATAACAAATCCGAAAGGGAGATACAGACGTTGGAAGACATGTTTTGGGCTTCTGTAATAGATCCTTGTGGCTCATGGGAAGAGCCTGCTCCATTAGTGTATTTCTCATATAATAACAGCTTTTAGGCCTCAATACACATGGCTCTGTTTGAAGCGTTGTATGGGCGTCCTTGTCGTTATCCACTGTGTTGTATAAAAATAGGAAAGACTTCATTATTTGGGCCATTCCTTGTCCGTAAAACAATAGAGATGATTTAGTTGATTTGAAAGAGAATGATGATAGATCATAGTCATAATTAATATTATTTAGATAATCACTGAAGACTGTTATCATTCACGGTTAGTGATTATGTGTTCCAAATAATTTCTCCCTGTCTTGGAAATCGTTATTTTGGAAATAAGGGAATGTTATATCCTCAATACATATGCCATTTTCAGATAATGGATTGGGTTGGAGAGGAGGAATATATATTTTTCTTTCCACAATGTTTAAGTGCGATGCATAACATGTTCCATTTACCATAGTTGATAAAGTATCATCATGATCCTAACAATGTGATCAGATGGTATCACATTGACCTAGAGATGGATGCTTTATGGGTACAAATCTAGGTTTAGATTTTATATAGGCAACCAAATGTCATGTGTGGTAAAAAAATAATTCTATTGTGGGTTTTATGGTAGAGTGGACAGATTCAGGAAGAGACTTGGGAATGCGAGAAGGAAATGAATGAGCAATGGCCAAAACTCTTTCACGGATGTGGTCGTTCTCTACATTCTAGGGGAGGAAAGGCCAATAGTGGGGAGAATGTAGCAACCCTAGTTTCTTTTATGTTACCATTAAATTCTGATTTTGATGTTTATAATTATTAAGGGTGAAAATTGGGAGAGTTTAGAGATCTTGGGGAATGTTTTTGGGGTAAAAGGGATGAACACGGGCTACACACAATTTGTCCAAATTGTGTAAAAGCCTAGTAGAAACCATGTAAATTTATAAATGATGGAAATAGTGATTTTTCATGATCTGTGTACAATTTTTAGACTATGAAAGTAGGTGGTGTATTTTTTTCTTAAGACAGTAGTAGGAGCACGGTTAGCACATAGTTTGTCTAACTGTGCAACTAAACCCTGATCAGGGTCAAACCTCGATCCTTAAAAAGTGGATCTAGGAAAGATTAGGAATTAACCCACTCATTTTCCCCAAAATAACTCTAACTTGATATTTTTCATCTTCATATTTTAGGGAAGGTTATGACATCAATCCAGATGTGATATGAAGTCTTCTCTTGGTGATTTGATGCTGATTCTTCAAGGTATGCGATCGTTCACCATCGTTCTTGATCAGTTTATTAAATATAATTCTCCCCTCCTATCGGTTACCTACATCTACACCTATGAAGGGTATATCTATGATTTGGGATTCCAGTTATGATTGGATTTGGATTGGGAGTTGATAGGGGAAGAGATCTAATGTGGTTTCATGGAATTCTTACCCTATTTCGTGATCATTCTTCATTTATTTACCATTTCACTGAAAATGTTCGAGGTATGTTGCCTCACTCCAGACTTCTATTAGTATAACTAATTGAAATTATTTAAAATTGATTATTTTCTATTAAATAGATAATGAATTTGATATTGAATAATTTTTGGAGACCCTCTTTCCTGACGGTTTGGTAAATTGTGGAAATTCAAAATATTGGTGTTCTTGAATAACGTACATTGAATCATGATTTTAAAATGATTAGTTTAAAAAGATTATTTTCTAAAATTTTGATAAAATGATTTGAATAAAGTTTTTTTAACAAAAGGAAAGGATTTAATGAAATGAAATGGTGTATTCAATTTGGGTTTTTAATGGTTTTTAATAGAAGAAAACATTTATTGAACTAATTTGATATAATTATTTTGATTGGTTTTTGTATACATTGGGTCTTTTCCATGTTCATGTTGACATGACCTAGATAGGGGATGTGTAGTAGTGGGGTATAAGGTATGTGACCCTAGATCAGGGGAATGTTTCAGTGGGAAAAAAGGTGATTTGATTAGAGACCGCTCATGAATTTGGAACTGTCAAACAATCATGCATGTGTGGGTGTGTTGTGAAAGAATGGAATGGTTATGCAAAACATTAATGAGTAATTTTATTAAATCCCTTTTTGGTTGTTTCATTATAAACTGTTATTGCAGAACATTTTTATATAAATAGTATTATATAAAATTTTCAAGAATTTCTATCCTAGTGGCATGAGTAGGGAAGTAATTGAGGAAAGCCTACTGAGTTTTATAAACACCCCATATTTGGTAATTTTTTGATTTTGAAGATTCTATCTTCCAGGACATGGGAAAACAAAACATATCACATGCCCTTAGCACCACCTCTAGATACATGAGATTTTTAGTGATGTTAGAGCATGGAGCTAGTGGATCAGGAAGTCTTCTGGTCATATTCGATTCTTTAGTTGTTTTTTCACTCTTTAATTTTTTACTTATGTAATATTTCATTATTGTACACATTCGTGTGGGTTTTATATAAATAATGATTTGGTGTTTTGTTTCATTTATTCATGCATCATATAGTGAATTGTTTGGTTATGATTTTTTTGGTTAATGTTATTATTCATAAGTAGTAAATCTTCCCCCACATGTATCGAAACCCAATGTAATTTATTTCTAGCCTTTAGAATATTTGGGATTTCATATAAGTCTTAGTAATGGCTCACTAATATGTCAATAAAATGAGGTTAATTGGGTCATTACATGAACAATTCCTCATGGGCTTCCACACAATTTTTATAAACTATGCAGCACCCATACACCATCCTTTTAACCCTATGTCTCACTATGAATAATTTCTTGTAGGTGATTCATGGTTTCCACTAACCATACACTTTTTTTAAAATCAACAAAATCTGTCAAATATTTCCCCAAAACCCTCCCAAACATCACCCAAATACTTTACATACATGAAAAGCATAAAAAATGATTACTTACTTAAAACTAGGGGTGATACCTTTTTCCTATACTCAACATTAACTATACCCTCATTGTACATGATTGGGTGACATCCGTAAGTCACTAATCACATCCATAAATGTTTACCAATATTTCGTGAAGAAAACAATATACTACCATGTGTTGTGTGTCACCTATAGAAACCCAAACTCCAAAATCTACCTTCCAACTATATCAACTTGGTAGTCACATATAGGTCATTTTTAAAATCCCATCAAAAACAACATTCCTGGTTTAAAACTTATAAAATGATGGAAATAATATTCAGATTCAGTGAAACTATATCAGCAAAAACCAAATTATACTCTCATGATTGCACAACTTAACATGATTTTCTCTAACAATTCGTTGAGAACTTCATGTTCACTCCCACATGAATTAATAGAGATATAATTTGGAAACTCAAAGCCTTCATCTTCTTAATCTTGACCTTTAATCATGAACATAACTAATAAAACCCAACATTGATTGATTTCCCAGTGTCATTCTTATATTCTCATACACAATAAGAATGTCATCACCTGTATTCGTTGACTCATAATCTTGAATGGTATTATCTCCAGAAAAGACGATGAAGAAAAATCCAAATCCTTATTCAACTATATCATATTATACAAGGTTATCATTGCTTTTGGTACATAATAGATTTCTTCACATTATATAGTCCTTCAACAATGTTCTTGATAGTAGTTCGTTAATAAGGGCATGCCTTTCTCGATCAAGATCATCCCCTACCATGAGTCCCATCCAATTCATCTTTAGTTTCATATTCTCTTTGCTTGTGATATATTGAATCTCTAACTGGATTTGGTTTTATCTTGTCCCAACATGGAACCATAGATCCACCTCTCTAATTTTACTATAGAGAACAAAATTTTTTATGAAAAATTATCCCCTTTTCGAGTTCACTAAAACCTATACCAATCTAAGATCATGTTCATCAATTATATATCATTGTTTCCCATTATTGATTATTCAGCATTAATGAATTCTCCCAGTAACCCGACTCAGTATTCCATTGTTAAAATATGAGTTTATCATATTTGTACATCCCCTCACAATCAGATCAAATTGGAAATCTTGGATGGGAGATGAATTGTATCGACCCCAAAATTTGCCAATAGAAATCACCATCTTATAATAATGTCACCAAATCTCATAGAGAAAAAAATTAAAAATTTATAAATATATAATAAATGAAAAGAAATTTATTTCTATAAATTAATGAACCAATACCATTGGAATACTAACATGACTCTTGGAATAGTTACATAAACATTAGGAATAATGATTCTTCAAATAGAATAGTATCCTATCCTATGAAATATAAATAAAATATAATCATCTTATAAATGAAAATATTATATAGTTATATCATAGTGTAAGTGAAGGAATGTTTTAAAAATGATAAATTATGTGTTAATGATTTTTTAAAATAAAAAAAATGTTTATTTAAAATTTTATATTTAATATAATTATCTAAAGGAAAATTTATTTTCTTAAAATAGATTAATAAATTATTATTATTTCTTTGGATTATATGATAATTTTATTAGACCTCAATTACTTTTTCACGGTCTCATAAAATCTCTTATAATTTTTAGAACAGTAATTTTTGAAAGAATGATTATTTCAATTAATAATAAATTTATCAAATTTAAAAATTTATTTTCAGAAAAAATATCCAATTTTTAAAATAAAAATATTTAAATTGTCTATGGATTATATTTGGTAGTTTTTCTTTTGTAATTCTTCAATTTTCTGATGAATGGTAAAAAGTATAGTTTATGGGTAACCAATGTAACTAAAATTACAAAATTTATGATGAAATAGAGAAATTTTGAAATATAGAACACACATTTTATCAATTGAGTACTTAGTTTTAATAATGAGTTAATTAAAATAAAATAAACTCAATTAACACACCTAAAAATTACTTTCCAAAATGAACAGTCAAAAAGTATTACTTAAAATATCAATTTCTCATTCTTTCTACAATCTGTTTTAAAAAACTTAATTGATTGAAATTATTACTTTTTTAATGTATAAAACTAATTATATTATATTAATACTATATTTATATTTTCAAAAAAACACTATTACATGTATAACCATGGATATATTATTTTATTTAATATTTTATTCAAAAAACTACCATCTCTTCATGTATAAATAAACCCTCTCCAACCACTTGGAAAACCACTCCCACCAATTTCAAAGACTATAATCCTATAAAATATCTCCCAGAGGATCTTATAATATATAGGTATTTTCTAAATAAATACACTCTAATCACCAAGGGTGATATCATATCTGGTAAGAGAAGTGACACCAAGAAAGAAGAAAGCCTTAGTGAACCCTTGCCTATTTTCTTATTCTTATATTTCTTTTAAAAATTCCTTTCAAAACCAAATACTATATAAATATTTATATAGAAAATTATCATTACATTAATGATTTTATATTTTTTCAAGTATCATATATATGACATATATAATTTTATTACTATCTTTTCCCTCTCTTTCGATAATGGCCCATTGAAGATTGGTTAACCCCCTACGAAGTCATTGCCAAAACGATTCTTATAACCACCTTCATGGAAGAAAAATATGGATTATATATACCATATAAATATGTAATTAAATATATTATATACTAATATAATTAATTATACTAATTTATAATTTACATTTACCAAAACGACGACGTTAATGAAAAATGGGATATTTTTAAGGAAACATGACATTAAAACCCTTCAATTTCATTAGAAATATTAATGAAATATAATCCAAATATTAAAATTGATAAATATTTTTATTAAATGAATATAATTTACCTATAGATTAGTTTTTAATAAATATATGTTTATCATTCTAGAGGCATAGAAGTGACTTAATTAAGTGGGAATTAAGGTAGGGAGATTCCCGAACCCAACTCTCTTTCCTGGGGGGGGGTTCCCTCTTCCACTCCATTATCAATACTTATATCCATTTCATATTCTTAAAATATAATTTATTTTTTCTGTTTATTTTCTTTTCATGGATATAAGATTTTCTATTCTGATTTTATAACAACTGTAATGATTTTTCCAAAAGAACACGTATTTCCAAAACACATTTTGAAACCTCTTATGTTTCTTCTTAATCTATAAAGAACGATGAATCCTATAACAAATCTTTGTTCTCATTCCTTTTTAGTAACCCCAAATATTATTTATTATTGAATTAATTATGATATAAATACCATTCCTATCCATTGGTTTTTTTATGTGAAAGATTAATATACGTTCTAAGTGACATGCATGATAAAATAAAAGTTATTATGTGATGGGTGGACCACAAATTATACAGCGCATTGAAATGTTATGATGTTATGGTGTGAAGAGAATTATATTTCACTCCAATTAATTGGTTAATTTGATTTATCTCATGAGATAAAGGGAAATACGTGTGGTTGTTGACAATTAAGACACGATGTTTCATTTTTGTGCATTTCCACATCCACTACCTTTATATAATTATTCCTTTTATGATTATCATTTAAGTCTTTTACATATATTATGATGATTATTATTATGCTCACCTATGTTTTATGGCTCTTATTAATCCTTCTACTGGACTTTTTCTCACCCTTTATTTTGATGAATAACATCAGGTGAATACTTGTAATAAAGAGAATATTAGGGCCACATTAAAGCTATTAAAAAAGAAATTAAAAAAATGTTTATGATTTATTATTTAAAATTTATGTATTCTCCAAATTTTACCAAGAGACTATAACTTTTTTTCCTTATTGTGTAATGATTTTATGTAGTTTTTTAAGAAAATGATTAAATAATAATGTAAGAAAACTAGGGTCTTTAAATGGATCTATGGAGAAGGATCTCATAATAAAAATCTCAGGAAAAAAATGAAATATAAGTATATTTTACATTGATTTATAAGGGGAATAAACACACATAGAAGGAAGTCATAATAGAAGAGGCTTCACACAATCAAATAAACCTCCAATAAATGGTCGAGAACCATGGAATATAGTTATTTTTTTACGATATCATGATGAATCCCCTCCTAGAAGAATGGTAACTCCTCTCTCTTGGAAAAATTAATCTAGCATGGTAGCAAGAGTGAAGTTCACAGTAGCAGGTGGCTCTCTATTGATGATTCTCCATGGACACAAAGGTATAACAATACTACACCAACATATTGGTATGCCGTCTTAGCACCTTCATGGTAACACATTAAAGAATGAAGTGTAGCCATCACACTAACACACACATTAACTCATAGTCACATAGTTTCCTTACAGAATGTAGTAATGAAAAAACTACACAGAAGAAGAACCCATTAATTAAAACATAAACATTTAGTTAAAATTTATAAAAATAAATTATTATATATATTAATTTTATTTTCCAGAAGTTAATTAAATAATTAATTAATAAAATAAAATAAATGAAAATTTAAATTAATCTAAAACATATATCAATAAAAATTACTAAAAAAATAATATTATAAAATAAAATTTATTATTAAATAAGAAACTCCTAATGTGAAACATTTATTTATTTATATAGAAGAATAAAATTTCTACCGTAAAACACATTAAGTCAAATATTTAAAGACAAATTAAAAACTTCTAAGAATTTACTAAATAAAGACATATTTTATTATTAAAAACAAAATTTTTACTAAAAAAGTGATGTATATAAATGAAAGAGGTAAATGACATAAAATAGTTGATTTAAAAATGTTTTCATGTAGACCCAAAATAATGAAAAATATGAATTATAATGTGAATAATATTGTCCTAATACAAATATAGAATTGGTATTCAAAGAAATTAGAGGTTTGAATTTTTCTACTACGATTTATAGAAAATTCAAACTCGATAAATACAAATACTAAATGATAAATGGGGGATGCTAAGAATAGTTGAAAGAAATTACATTATTAAATTCATAATTTAAAATTTTAAAAAAGAGGAAAATGAGATATTAATATGTAATACTATAAAATTTGTTCTTTTATGTTACTGTATATAGGATAATTTAAAATAGATATAAAGTTTCAAAAAGAAGCTAGCTGGGAGAGTGTGTATAGAGTATTATAATCATGATTTTTTGGATCATTGAATCTATTTCATATATTATAGAATAAGTAATTAATTCATGTTTAATATTGTGAAATAGTGTGGGTGCACTGCGCACCTTCATGTTACAACCAATGTAGAGGATGATGTATAATCCCTACCCAATCAAAATAAAATGGTTTTTAGTTTATTTGTAGAATTATTTAGAGAATAAATTATTTAATTTAATATATTTCTAGTCATTAATATATCCAACAAATTAGTATCCAACATGAAATTTATTTTGAATCATGTGGTCAAAGGTATTATAAGAACTTTCCAATGATTATCTACCTATTTTGAGTAGTAGAACTTGAAAATGATGTGTCGCTTTTTGTTTCCATTAATTTCAGTGTTTGAGATTATTAGTGCAATATTTCACTATAAAAAGAGATGGGGGGTTTATTTTAAAATATACAATAAATTAAAAATTATAGTATTTTTCATAGATTTATACCATCCCAGTAAACCAACACTGTTCCTAGGGCCACCATAAGTTGTATAAACATAGTCCAAGTTTCCATCAATGATCAAAACATATAATGTTTTATACTATGAATGTTTCTAACCATGTCTGTAAATTATTCTCACTCTATTTTTAGAATAATGTAGTTTTTTCATTTTTTTGTTGAAATTTATTTGTGAAGTTAGAGTTGGTATTTATATTTTTTGGTTTATTATGGATAATATCAATTTTTTGAACCACACAAATGTTCTAAAATATATTATAAAAAATTAAAATGTTAACATGAATATAATAATAGAATATACATATTCATTGTGTATGTATGTTCTAGACATTTTAACCTATGCTTACAAACTTTTTTATAAGGATCTGATTTGAATCAAGATGGTAGAAAGAATTTGCAGTATTATGGGAATGTAAGAAATTCCATATTATTATCAATATAAAGTAATAGTTTTTAAATGTTACAATGTTAAAGACAATGAATGTTTTTTTGAAAAAGATGTAAAATATTTATTAATAAAATTAAAATGTCAAAATCTATAAATAATATATATCTAGTGACTAATGGATGAAGATATGTGTATTTTTGAAGTAATATTTATTAATTAATTCTTTAAAAAGTTTAATAAGGTTCTAAGTAGCATTAAATAACATTGTAAGACTATTAAGTATTTAATAGTGGAAAAAACTATACTAGATACCTTACCAGACATATTTTTGTGTAGTGTTTTATCTCTAGAGGATGTTGATCTTGACATGCTTCCCTGTGATGGATTATACAACATTCTGGTTCTATATAGGTTGTTAAATGAATGTACTCTAAAGAAAAAAAATTATTTTATATGGATGTATCATTAAAACATGTGAAGAATGTAAATTCCTCAACAGAAATTGAGGAATATGATTTATATGAATTTATATGTTTATTTCCAGATGAATTTGTTGATGTGATTCTCAACAAGCGCAAAACACTCATTTCAAAATGTATCAGATGAAGATAAGGATTATATCAATGAAAATTACATTATAATTCTTTTATCATTAGGGGAATATATCACCCCAATATTTTTTTTATTAACTTCTCTTTAAATAAAAACTATTTTGAATAACCTTTTTCAGAGGCAACATTGAACTAAAACAAACTGTGTTATATTTTATTAAAATGAAATTATATGTAGTGAATATTACTATTATAATGAAACTATTCATTTAAAACAAAAAAGAAGTGGTAACCACTGTATGAAATTTATAAATACCATTTCAAATAATAATACATTTATAATATTCAATTTTGTTTCTAAATAATGAATAAAATATTTGTATTAAAAACAATTACCAATGATTTTAATTATTATGTGATATACATTATATAATATTTCAGTTAAAAACTATTATAAATGAATATATTGATAAAATATATAATATAATAATATGACATCTATTTAATTTCTATTACTGGGCTGGTAATGAATTTATTTTATTCTTAGGAGATACATTTCCAATAATAATATTTTTATACATTACGTACACCAACATTAAACTTTCTTTTATTCAAGATAAAATAAATTGATAATTTTTATTAATGAAAATAATTTTATATTTGAAAATAATAAATAAACTATATTACAATTCATTAAATTATAAATTTATATGAAATAAGAACATGAATAGTTCAAAATTTTAAAATTTCATTTTCATATGAAAATAATTTTTATTATATTTTTATTTCAATTTAAAAAATAAATTTCTAAAGTTTTGTATTATAGTTGAAAAAAATGAAGAATCATCTTTGGTTCATCATAAAATGATTATAATAGGATTAATTATTGAGATTTTTTAAAATAATTGATTTTTAAGTGAATAATGGAAAATAGTGTTTTTACTAATAGAGCATCAATTATGATTATATCATGAGCTATGAATGACATAAAAACATTTAGAGCATATTCCATATCCAATAACATATTTATGGAGGGAAATTATGAATTTATAAATTATAAGTTAAATTTATAAATCTCATGATTTATATATTGAAAATTTAAGTAATCCTTTTTCCTAACAATAATTTTTTTTTCAACTTTCTCTTTTAATTAAGTTTTATCAAGAAGGGTTATGATGTTGGATTAAATTGAATGTCACATAAATATAAATTGTGTAATATTAAACCAATTAATTTCCCCCAAATCAACATCATTGTAATTTAATACTAAAAATTATATTTATACATTAAATATTCTTTTTCATAAAAAGGTTTTTATGGGTAATGTGTGGTTGTATGAATTTTTTTCATCCATAGAAATTTCCTAGAATAAAAATGTTTCTATATATAAAATCATAAATCCTAAATGTTTTTGTCATGATATTTTCATTTTGAGTCATAAATTTTTTTTTTCGTGGTATACAAATTTAGATTCAATAGTAAATGTAAAATAATGAAAAAGAGTTGAACTAAGTGTAAAACAGATAAAACATGACTAAAAATTTTCTTCAAATTATTGTTTCATTTGTGGATCAAATAAAAAATATCTAATATAAATTATTATCCTCTTTGGAATCCACTAGTCATGTGAAACAAGTGTTACTTTTACAATTAGATGTTAAATTTAAAAAAATACCAATACCTTCAATTATAAAAATAGACATCCATCATGACTTAATGGAAAATATAAAAATTAAAATAATTCATGAAAACAAACACATTTAAATTCCCTTATAAACCATTTCCACATCCCTATGTATATAAAAAAAATACGTTATCCTAAGTACCACATTTCCATGAACTACTTCAAGAGAAAGTTTAAATTATCAATTAAAGTATTAATCTCTCTATAATAATTCCCCTTGTCTTTATTTATAATTTAAATAAATCGTACCCATTAAAACAGGATGAATTAATTATTTTTCATATATTTTTTTTTTATGTTTATGGAATAAAAATTACCTTGCATTAAACCCATTTCCCTGAGAAAATTAAAAACATCGTCATGAATACGTACAGAATATGACTTCATTGAATTTATTATTATTTTTTCCATATCCATCATACATTGAATGTTGAAAAAGGGTATTAAATGAACATATATGGTATTTATAACTTTATTAATTATTTTAAAATATAATCCATTTTCTACATTTTAGTGGACCGACCCTAGAAAGTATAGATCTAGCGTCTACTACCATTACATTAACATGATTACAAGGAATCAAATTCCGGAGGACTGAAGATTTTAGAGGTCTTTTTAAACCAGATACAATCACAAGGCTTGTATTATAAATCAGCACCCTAATTAAAACATATTTTTTTCATTTGAGAAAAAATTTATTCCATCTTGTATATCATTTTATATATTTCATAGTACAACTCATAAATTAAAGGAGAATTAAAACATGTAAGGTCGAGCTCAAATTCTCAGTAAGGGTAAAGTATAGTGGAGGAAATAACGAATCGATGAGAACAAAAAATTCAAGGTAAACAAATGGAAATAATTGTCAATTAAATAAATAGATAAGGAAAAATAAACATAACAATATAAAAAACTAAAGCACATTCCATTTAATCAACTAACAACAAATGAAATATATTCTTGTATATATTGAAGAAAAATTCCATGGATGAATAATAAATGAACCAAATTAAAGGAAATGATTATTTATTGGATGTCATGTTTAAGGCAGATAAAATACTATACTATCTAGATCTTTTGAACAGATAGTTTAAAATTATGGGTAGATAAGTGTCTATTCTTCTTGGAAAGAAACATTATAGTGTTTTTTGCTGACTAATTTCATCTCTTTAGACTACTAATGGATTGAGGGGCTTACATTAATAGGTCCAGAACCCATAGGTAAATCCTTAAATAGTCCTCAACCATGACTTTCATTTCTTAAGCATTCCTTTTATCTAATAAACAATATGTGTTACCAAATATCTGTCTCGAATAATGGTTACGTATTTACACAAATAATTATAAAATGATCAATGTAAAAAACATTTAAGAATGGGTATACTGTTTAGCCAATAATCATATCCATGAAAAATGATATATATATTTTGGGGAAATTCAAATCCAAATGATCATAAGAAATTGAATATTTCAAGGTGACTATAAGGAATAAAGGTAGTTAATGTGAATGATATCCATTTACAAATCAATAATAAACCATCAATAGGAATATTTTTGATAGTTTTAATACAACATATCCCATGGGGAGTAAAGTAAAGGGTTGTTTTCATTGATGAATGAAAATATTATAAAAATATATTTTATAAACAATCTCAAAAAGCATCTTTAGTTTTGAAACCCCTTATGAAAAAATTTATTGGAAGATCTCTTTTGAGAATATTTTATTTAAAAACTCTGTTTTTAGACATGCAATGAAATCTTATAATAAATTATGGCAGGTAAATCTGTACATTTGGTATGAGGTAAAATGAAAAATCTTTTTTCACTCTAAAAAGGATAAAAAATTCCTTGCATAGAAAGTGACAATCAGATTCTATTGAAAATAGATTAAAAGGGAAAAATGGTTAAAAGTTTTATTAAATTTTTTTTGTAAATACTAAAATACCTTTTTAAAACCTTTTAAAAAATGGTTTTTTTGAAGAAAATAGGTTCTCCTACTAAGGAGATAAATGAACATGGGTTTTACTAAAAACATTTTCTACGACATTTTCAGTAACAGCAAGTTGAAAAAGGTACTAATATTTGAAAAGGCCATGAATTACTAGATGAGATAAATATTAAAGGTTTTATAAAACAATATTCATATAATTTCTAAAAATGGAAATAACATTTTATGATCATTAAGATTATTCTCAAAAAAAAATAATCTTTAAACATTGTAAAGTGCCCCACACCACCTAGAAACATATTAAATCATAAGTCTCAGGAAGTAATAACATTAAAGGATGTTTAAAAATGACATGAAACATAAAAGGATTAATGATATAATATATCCAAATGATTAGTTGATACACTACCAAAAATAAATAAGTTGTGAATAAGACATTTATCTCAAAGATATAAAAACTGAGAAGAACATCCCTAAACTTGTGCCCGATTTTTCTTGGGCATATTTAAATTCCTAAATAAAGAACTTATGTTAAATATTTACTTTATTTAAAAAAATTTCATTTTTATCATAACATTTATTTCACTTATTAAAATGTTTCATAAAACTACTAAATTAATTATCATTATACCGAGTGGTTTGACCGAATTTGGTTTATGTTTTGAAAAACAATTTTGAAGGTCAAATATGGTTGATGGGGTCATTATATAACATATAGAGAATAATAATAATGAAATAATTATTATATTTATAAATAAATTATACTTTTAAAACCAACATTAAATATTGTTATGAGAAATAAACAAATGTTACAATCAGGGCGACGATAGGTCGTACGTATTCTTCCATAACATTCCAATTTTCAATGATCATTTTGAAAAAAAGACATGTAAAAATATATCTATCCATAATGATAATTATATATTTAATAAAATTGTATTATATAATGTATACATATTTATATAAATTTTGTTATATAAAATTAATCAGATAGTGTTGAGGGGGTGGTAGTCAACACGTCCATGACCGATGATATCAATTATTAGTGTGTGAAAGGGTAATAAAGAAAATGATTTTAATTATATTTACAGAAATATAAGTATGTTATTAATATATTATATAAATTTATTATGTCACATATGATTAATTTAAACAATAATATATACATTCTGCGTATCGTATGATCAAATCACATTGATTTTCAGAGGCTGCCTACACGTCCAAAACAATGTTACCGTATTAACTAAAAATGGAAACTAAAAGGGAATGTGTATTAAAAAAAATTAGAATATAAAAAATACATATTAAGTATCATATATATCATATAATAATAGTATTTCTATAAAAATTACCAACATTTAAAATTGGTAAAGGAAAAATGAACAACTTCATTTTATGAAGAGGTAATTCATCATACACATAAATGGTATGTTCATTACGCATTGGATGGAAGTGTGGGTAAGTGTAGATATAAAAATTAGTATAAAAACATCTATTTATATTGTGTAAACTGAATTTTTTATATAAGTATGGAATAAGTATTGTTGTGGGAGCGGAGAGGGAAATAAAACTAAAGAGCTTGAGGAAAGATGTTACTTCTTATTTGGGTAACTCTTGATAGTATTCACAAAAGGGTTTCCATGGATAGATTTATTCACAAGGGTTAGATTATAGGATTATGGGAGAAATTTTGATAATCTCTATTTAATGATCTTGGTTGAGCCAATTTTTCTAGAGGTGTGTGAGAAAGTGGGATGAGAAGAGGCCTTATTATAGTAGGGGAGTGATACTCTTCTAAATTATGTAAAAGGGAATTCCCCGCATGTTATTACCATTTCATGTGGTTCAAATAATTATTAAAATTATACAAAATGGAGAATAGAATCTAAATATTACCATCCAAAGGATTTTGGAAAAGTTTCTACGTCATTTTGGTTTAGACGTTTGGTGTTTTTCCCCTGTTAAGGTTAATTTCACATAAATCATTGTAATTACTTTTACTGAAGTTAAAAAATATTTTTGGTAAAAAATAATATTAAATTATTATAAATTATAAATTATTATAATTTCAAATATGGAATCCATTTTTTAAATTTCCTATCACAAAAGCGGTATAAATTAATTGAAATTTAATCTTATAGAAGGGAGGAAAATACAAGTTGTTAAAGTAAACTGTTCAAAAGTTTTCTCTTTTTTTATATCGAATATTTATGTGAAATTATTTAAAATGAGACAACGTTTATTAATTAATAAAAAAATTATCTATTTAAACTTTTAAAACAATTTTAAATATTATTTATCCTTATAAATAAATTTGATGAAAAAACTATTTTTATTTAGAATTCAATAATTTTCATTATTCGTTAAAATTGATGTTTTATAGAAAAATACCCAAAATTCACCCTAAAGTAATATTTATGCTTCTATTAAAAATATTAGGTTTTTTTACTTATAATAATACTAAATTTTAAAAAAATTGTATTTATAATAAATTCTCCATTAAAAATGATAAAAGCGCCTTAATAAAAATATAGTATTTTATGGGTAAAATTGGACTACATCTTGTCTTATAAATATAAACTATTTTGTATGAATATTAAAATTATTTTATTTAATATATAATATATATATTACAATAATATCTCTCTCTAATTGTAATTAATTTAAATTTTTAGGATAAAACAACTTTTTAAGAATATGAATCATTTTCTATAAAACTATTCCCTTTATAATCCATTGGTACTTATATTAATTTTTAATGAACTAGTATCCAATTAATTGATTAAATATTTTTTTGAAAACAAATATTTTAATAATATAGTTATCTATATTAATAACCACTAATTTAATATCTAATTTATATCTTATTAAATTAAATAATAATATTTTGATAATATTTTATTTCTCGGTAAAACATGGTCTTGTGTATAACACAATCCGTCAAAGAAACTCATTGTCGCCTATGACATACGATAACTCATGAGCACATGCATTGTATGATATAAAATAAATTTAATTTATTTATAATAGTAAATATGTTATAAATTATCAAGACATTATACTCCTAGAGCACTTGGTGTTGTGTGTCATATACACTATCAAATACAATGTTTCTATTTTAGATTTTTAGGGCATTAAATTCTCCACAACTTAATTAAATTCCATTATCACAATTTAAAATCAATATTGGTGATATATTTTTTGGTATTTCCTATGTTTTAAATAGCACATCATGAGGAGGGTTTTTATAAAATCATCTACAATAGAGAGAGTGGGAGGTACAAAGTTCACATGGAGTAACATATAACTAGGCTCCTAAGTAGAAGAACATTAGTGGTATGTAGAGATATGTACATGGATGAAAAGATTTAATGTTATTAGGGATTGATTGGGGTCCTCAATTAAAAAAGTGAATGAAAAATTTAATATAGAGGGACTCAAATCCATGAATATGTGATCATTTATAAGACCTTCAAGTAAACAAAAATTAAGGTATTATGATAACATTTTTTATAAGAATACTTTCCTCATATTGAAAAAATCCTTCACTCCCTAATAATATAATTAAATTAACTTATATGGTACCTTCTAATTTCATATTAATAATTTCATCTTTTGGTTCTACTTAAATAAAATTCTAATTCTTCCCTTACTTCATGAAAATTGAATCTAAAAAATCACTCAACCCTAAAGAACTAAAATAAATATTTAATGGATTTTAAGGCAAAAAAGAGTGAAAAATATAACTATTTGCCTCTAAATATTCTCTAAATATAAAAGGATTGATAGATTAATCTATAAACCAAATAAGTAACACTACTTGTTCATTATTAATAAGTATTCAATAAATTGTAGATATAAAAAACGACAAATTCACAAGGAAATTGAGTATGTCAGTGGTTGTCATTAAAACCTTATCATCATTTGGACATAGGTTTATGTCCCATGTCCTTGGAAGATTTGATTGGTTGTTAACCTATATATAGTAGGTCTTTTTCAAAAAACAAATCAATATAATTTCAAGTATAAATATAATTGAAATAATTGAAATATGATTAATCACTATATATCTTTATAACTATGGATTTTAATACAATCTCAATAATTAAATACATCATTTGATTTATTTCAACATATTTACATCCATGGTATAGATTTTATCCTATCTTGGAGGGAATTTTTGTAAACTAAAAACCATCTTGTGAGAATTAATTATTATATTTGAAAAAACAATCTAATCATTTTTTAGGATGACTAAATATGGGAAAATTATTTTCAATCTTAAGACACATTAGATTTAACCTAGGTCATTCATTGTCATTATCTATTCAAATCATTTATAATTTTTTTTAATGAAAATGTAAATTATCCTAAGAATAACCCCTAGAGTGTAAAATTAGTTTCATAGTAAATCTTATTTTAGTTTACTAGGTTATTCTATGTCAACCCGGACATACCATGTCATAGTTATTATTACAAGATACTTTTGTGCCAAAACCATTACCACTAGTAGTATCCAAATAGTGATTTATTTTTAGGAAAACTCAAAAATCTCTATCTGAAGGATACTTTAATATGTTTTTATATACTTATCATCAAATTACACCTTAAGTTATGTTTTATAATCTATGATGTCCTAAATCTAGTTCAAATGGATGCTACTAAACCTCCTCTGATATAACCTTTTGTGAGCCGTCCCCAAATTCATAGAGACTATGTCTACTGCCATTACATTGGCATTATTATAAGTTATAAAATCCTTAATGGCCAAATATTATAGAATTATTTGTAATCTAGATTCATATATGAGTATTTTATTAATAATAAATACACTAATTACAATATTTTTTTTGAGGATAACTCTATTCCATCTAGTATATCCCTACATAGATTTCATAGTAAGTTTCTTGGATTCTTGGGGAAATGAAAAATAATAAGGGTGATATCAAATTCCCATTAAGGGTAGTGTACAATTTAAGTAATAATGAATCAATTGGAATAAAAAAATGGCTAGATAAATAATTGAAAAAACATAGCTTTCAAAAGACTAGAAAAGGAAAAAATTAATTATGGAAAGGTAAGAAACTGATGTACAAGCCATTTAATAAATGAACTAAAAATTAAATTCACTCATTGATATGTCAAATAAAAATATCATGGATCAATAATAAATGAAACAAAATGAAGGAAATTCTTAATTATTGGGCATCATGTCCAAGGCATGTGAAAACCTCAACTTTTAGGATCCATCCTTTATGTAGTTTAATACTATGGTTAGATACCCATATATTCATTTTAGAAACAAACTTGAAGGTCTTTCTTCCAACTAATATCATCTCATGATTCTATCAATGATTCACGAGGATTATATGAACTAGTCCCCATCCCATGGGGGATTCCTTTAATTGTTCTCAACCCGTGTCTTTTATGTCCAAAGAATTCATAATATCAAATAAACAATATGAATTATCAAATATATGTATTGAATAAAGGATAAAAATATATCAATATTCTCCCAAATAATCAAATAACATACAAAGTAAAAACCATATAGAGAATGGTAAATAGTTCAGGAAATAATCATCTCCATAAAAATGATATGGATATTTAGGGGAAATTCAATGTTAAATTATCATATGAAATTGAATATCTCAAGCAGAACAAAAGTAATAATGAATGTGAATGTGAATAATATCCTTTTAGAATTCAATCATATACCATTAAGAGGAAGATCAATGATGGTATCAATACAATATATCACACATGGATGGAAATAAAGGTATTTTGTCTTTAATGAATGAGAATATAATAAAAATATGATTTAAAAACATTGTTGAGGAAAATATCATTTTGTTTTGAGAAAACATTTGAAAAAACGTTTATTTGAAAATTTATTTTGAAACCATTTACATTAAAAAGTAACTCTCTAAAAATTAAGTGGAAGATTCATTGAAATAACGGTTGGTAAATCTGTACATACCGATGGTGGTAGTTAGAACATTCATTTTTTCGTATTAAAATATATAGAATAATTCCTAGTTCAGAAAGTGACAACAAAATTCCATTGAAATCATTAGTAAAATAAAAAAGGATAATAATGTATTTAAAATATAATTTTTAAAATGTTAAAATCATTTTTGAAAACAATTTAATAAAACATTATTTTTACAATAATACTATTTATCAGGCTAATGAGAGAAATGAAGTTAAGTTTTCATAAAAAAATTCAAAATCATTTTGCGAATGAAAGAGTAAGAAAATGGTACTAATATTATAAAAAGACGATGAATAAATAGAAGAGAAAAATAATAATGTTTTTATTAAAAAAATGTTTATATAATTTTCTGAAATTAAAATACCATTGAATGGTAATTATAATTATTCCCAGGGAAAATAATATTTAAAAATTTCGAAGTGTCATATACCATATTGAATCATTTTAAATCATAAGCCTCAAACATGAAAACTAGATAAATAATGTTCTTAATACCATGATGGATAAAATTATTACAGATATAATATATCCAATGGGGTAGTAGATACACCCATGAAAATAATAAATTATTTAATATGATATTTCTCTCATATATAAAGAATGTTATAGAAATCCCTTACCTTGCATCAGATTTCTCTAATGTGTCTTTATATTCCTAAATAAAAAATTTATGTAAATTATTTAATTAATTGAGAATATTTTGAAGGTTTATCATAACATTAATTTCCCTTATTTCCATGTTTTATTCAACTACATAATCAATTAAGTTTATGTTGGGTGTTTTGTCCTAATTTTATTTATGTGTAAAATTTTTTTATTGGTCAACTATGCTTAATGATGTCATTATACAACATCTATAGACTAATAATCATGATATAATTACTATATTTCCTCAAAAAGTTTACTTTAAAACCAATAATTGATTATGGTTGTGAAAAATAATCCAATGTTACAATCATGGAGATGGTAACCCTTTCTTACACATGAGTAACATTCCCATTTTCAATGTTTTTATGGAAAGAAGATAATTAAAAAGATATTTCTACATAATGACCATTATATCATTAATAAAATTTTATTTAATCATATATACTTATATACTGAATTCTATTGATGTAAAATGAACTACGTCATGTTGATGAGGTGGTATTCCACATGTCCACAACAGACATTATTATTATTTAGTTTGTGAAAAGAAAATATTGAAAATGATAAAGATTATTTTTAAAGAAAGGTAATTATGTTTTTAATATATTATATGTGTTATATATTTCACTTCTTTTTTATTAAAACTATCATTTATACATTCTATATATCGTGTGATCGAATAACAATGCTTTTTAGAGGAATTAGCCCACACTTACATAAACGATGCTATCATATGTAGAAAAAATTGAAACATTAAGGGTATGTGTCTAAAATAATTATAGAAGAATAAATAAATAATATGTATAATATATATAATTGATAAATAGTGTTTCCAATAAAATTGTAATCCATGAATGGTGGAAATGGATCAATGAACAACTTCATTTTGTGAGGTGGCAATTTACGATACACATAAAAGGTATGTTTGTTACCCATTACATGGAAGTGTATTTAACTTTAGATAAAAAAACATATCATAAAAACATATCCATATATTTATGATATAGTTTTTTATATAATAATGGAATAATGACAGTTGAGGGAGTGGATAAATAAGTAAAACAAAATAACTTAATGAAATATGTTACCGCTTCTTTTTATAACTCCTTTTGGTCTGCACCAAAGGGATTCCATGGTTGGATTTATTCCAAATGGTAGGATTATAGGAATAGTTTTGGGGTTTTTATAATATTTCTATGATTTTATAGGTCAATCAAAAGGGTCTTGAAAGGTGTGAGGATGTGGGAGGATAGTAGTTCTTTTTATAATGTAGGAAGAGTGACACTCTTGTAAATTTTGGAAAAGGGTCCTCCACACACAATTTTCCAACTTGAAACGGCTCCTATAATAGTCAAAAGTATATAAAAATGAGTATAGGTTCACAATATGTACATAAAATATATTTTGGACAAGTTTATAGGTCATTTTCGCCGTTAATCTTATGGTTTTATACTTTATTAAGCAAAATTTCACCTTAATCATTGTAATTAATATTAATCACTTTAACAAATATTATTGTAAAATCAAAATATTTAACTAAATATAAATTATAAATTATGATGATTAAAATATATAATCCATTTTTCAAATTTCAAATCATAGATGTTGAAGAAATTAATATAAATTTAATCCCATAGACGGGATATTAATGCATGTTTTTAAATAAAAAATTATCAAAGGATTTCTTGGTTTTCTTATCCAATTTCGATGTGAAATTGATTAAAATGAGCTTAATCTGGTTAAATAATAGAAAAGTGAACGAGTTAAAATTTAAAAAATTTTATGATATTATTTTACCTTAAAAATAAATTATATAAAAAAGGTTTGGAATTAAAATTCACTATTTTTCAAAAAAAATTAAAAAAAATATTCAAAGAAAAATACAAAAAACTTAGCATAACCTAATTTTTATTTTCAACATTAAAATATTAAATTTATTTTGACATATAATATTTATAAAAGTTCAGGAGATTATATTTAAAATATATTCTCCATTAAAATGAAATAAAATTTCCTTAATAAAAATATAGCATTTTATGGGTAAAATTGGGGTTTTTCTTACCTTATGCCTATCAAATATATTGGATAAATATAAAAAATATTTTATTGAATATATAATATATATATTAAATTAATATCACTTTCTAATTTTAATGAAATTTATTTTTTATGATAAAACTCCTTTGTGAGCATAAAAATAGTTCCCTAAAATAATATTCCCTTTATATTCAATTGGTTTATATGTTCATTTATAACTAATTAGTAACCAATTTATTCATTTCATATTTTTTAAACCATATATTTTCATATGTTATTTAACTATATTGATAACCTCTAATTTAATGTCTTGGTTATATCTTATTATATTAAATAATAATATATTAACAATATAATGTTGCTTGGTAAAACTCGATCATGTGTTTAACACAATCCATTTGAGAAACTCTTTGTCGTGTTCATCATATGCTAAATTATTTTTGGCAGAATTGCAAGCTAAAAAATATATTAAATTTATTTAAAATATAAAAAAATTTAAATTCTTAGGATATTATAACCCTTTACACACATGGTGTTTAGTTTCATACAAACTTTCAAATATAATGTCTCTACTTTAGATTTTTGGGGCATTACATACATTCCTCCAATTATATAGAAAATAAATTCATTGTATGTGTGTACATGGAAACTAAATGCTCAAAATAGTAAGTATTTTATCCATATCACTACTCTTTGATGATTCTAGAAAAGTATATATTGAATCAAATTTATATTCAAAACATTATTATGGCTATTTATGTTTTAGGTTAATATTTTAGTATTTTTAATATAACATCTCATGCTTATTAAAAATTATCTAATTTAGGTTTTCACTAATTCCAACTTTATTAATCATAAAAATATATTCATGGAATTAAATAATATCTAAATAAATGATTATAAAAAATATATCCCTTGTACCTTTAATTATATAATAATTAAGAGCATATATAGGAAAATAATTATCAACATCATCATTACAAACTCATTCAAAAAAAAACAAAACTACTAAAATCTAATGATGAAAATAAAATTATCATGCTAATGAATGAATAATTAATGATCATTCTATTATATGTGAATAATACTAAAAAATAAGTGATTAATACAGTTACATTTATTATATAAGAGGTTAAACAACTATTGTAAAATTCAACAGTATTTTTAAGGTATCCTCAACCCAATTTTCAATAATTTATACTTATTCCATATCCACAACTAGTTTAATTTTTTGTAGTGTATATAAATAATATGTATTTACTTTTATATTTTTTCATGAATATTAATTACTTTATCGACCCATATAATGTTATATATTTCATTGGTTTTTATTCCAAGGTTACTAAAGACGAAATGAACTTATTTTCAATATCATTTCTAAATATAGATTTCTTGTGTGTGATAATTTATATGGTTAATTATTATGCCCCACTAATAAAACAACAACTCCATATTGTTCATTTGTTTTTATTTTTATTAGCATGAACTATCTTGTTTTCATTTTCCATTGACACAGAATTTACTAAAGGTGGTTTTTGTACATAAAATGGACCTCACACTCTTTCATGGACATGAAACATATTAATCTATATCAATGTTCATTGAATGATTTTGTGGATGTCCCAATATTTATTTTAATAATTGATTAATTTTATTTTCAATTACTGAGAATTTATTTAAAATATATTGAAAGGAAATCATATTATATTTTTCACACGTGTTTTTTTAAAATGTGTGAAATGAATACCACTTTAATATTTTCCATTTGAACACATACTTCCACCAACATTATCTTTTTATATTAAAATTTCTCTCTATGTTTTCATCTTTTTTATGATATAAATATTCTCTTGGTTTTATAAATAATAAAATTTAAATAATTTATTTTAAGATTCATGGTAATATAAATTTTTTCCCAATGGTTTTCCAAATATTACATTGTAATACCTTTAATTTATATTATTATATTTTGGAATATCCTATGAACGATTGGGTTTATATTAAAAATGTTACCACCCGCCTTATTTAATTATATGGATTAAGTTAATGTTTTATTGAAAACTCTAATGAAACTGATCTCTTTTACACATATTATCCATGTAATGTTTTAATTATTATAATTTTCATTTTATAATCGAACACATATATATATATATATTATAATTATGTAATAGATGAGGTCCTATATCTGCCAAATAATATAACGGTAATGTTTTTATATATCATACAATATTCTATTTATGTGTGGCCTTGATTATTGTTTTTATATGTTTATAAGAATATGTGATATCTTATTTGTTGTTAAGCTATGATGTCTTGGACCCAGCTTCCATGTAACTCGTGCCCCGATCTCGGTTGGCCTTATGACCAATGGAACATCTCCCATTAAGCCAGTGGATGCCAACTAGCAGTGGGGGTGTGAATGTAAATCCACGGGGAAACTATACCCCTATGTTAAAGTACACAACAGACGTAACAACAACATATAATAGTAGAAACATAAACATACATGTAAATAAAGTAAACAATTTACGAAGGAATAATATAAAAAAAGACTCACAGGCGATTTCTGATATAGATATTCATGCATGGAATTCTTCTAAAAAATGGTAATAGAAAACCAGTTGTGGGAATAATAATACATTATTAAAAAAAGAACAAATACCAAAAGATATTTTATAGCATCTCGAGCCTTATCCCGATCCTCTACTCAAGATCTTTGTCTAAGAAAAATAGTCCACAGTCATTCGATTGGTGTTTTCCACAATACATACTAGTAGGGAAAGAATCTTCTTTGGTTCCAAAGGTGGCTTGAGTAGGGTGTGATATAAATATCATTTGGCCACCACCAATGGTGTCTACATGTAATCCGAGTGGTACTCATAAGTAAATATGATGAAAAAATATCAGGAAAGTAAATTAATACTGAATAAATAGTTTACCCCCCACTCATGTTCCCAAAGGAAACCTAGTGGGTCTACCTAATTCAGATCAATGCTAGCATGTTTGAATAGGTCACTGGCTATATATATATATATATCATTATTAGAATGAGTTAAGAATATATCTCATCCATATATAAATATATATACACAGCAAATATTGTGTGGGGTGTGAATTCCTCCCACCCAGAAAAGATACTAGCATGGGGTAAGAATGCTTCCCATCCACACACGATATAGTCATTGGGGTAATAATGCCTATCCTTCACATAAAAGATATAACTGGCATGGGGTACGAATTCCTCCCATATATATATATTTTATAACAAATATGGGGTGAGAATGCTTCCCATCCACATATTCACATTTTAAATCATGAGCATAGAAATTTCATAAGATTTCACATTATAAAACATATGGAAATCCATCTTGCATTATTTCAATTTAAGCAATTCAACCACATATGCGATGCATTTATAATAATCCCAAAACATGCGAATGAAGTTTCCACAATTTAAAATCATTCCACTTAATGAATTCATTTAAAATGTTTTTATTATCGCTTCATATCCAACCTACACAAGCTAACCACCTCATTTTCTTAACATGGCAAATTAATTAACAAGAGAACAACCCTTCATAAAAGTAATTTCAAATAGTCATAGGTTGATGTTGGAAATTTAAATATTAAGAGTACCAAACATCCATGGGGTTTCTTGGGTTCACTAAAATACACATGATTCATATGTCATTTCAATATAAATACATACTGGGAGATAATAACCATAATTTAGCATTTTTAGAAATTGGACCAATATGGACAATTTGGATGGAACACTGCATGGGTGTCCATATATATCAAGGTAGACCTCTAAACCCCTAACCCAAGACCAATTCAACAATATAAAGTATCTAGGGTCATTTATACAAGAATGAACTAACACAATAAAGGTTCTCGACAGAGTTTGGATCATGAAACGATAAAATAAAAATGAAATAGGAAAAACTAAAATGGAAAACTACATGACCACCTACCTAAGGTCCATAGAATATGCCTCACTGAAAATCATGTTACGATTCATAGTAGGTTAGAGTAGATCAGAGTTTCTATCCAATTCCCAGAAAATAAAGTGAATGTGCCTGCATCTAAATAGCATAATAGATGGTGAAATTTAGTAAGGAAAGAGGAGCACATAGTGTTAGTATTACATTGGCATATTTGATGCTTCTCTCAAATCAAGGATCATTCATGGGAGGGAGGAGTTTTCAAATATTGAAGGAAGAGGGATTTTGGAACTCAAGGAGGATGAGATGTGTGGGTTATTTCTACTATAGGAGATGAAAAACATAAAATTAGAACATAAAATAAGGGTGGGTGAAAATGGTCATTTGCCTCAATATTGGGAGAATGTTGTTACTATGCACGATTTGGCCAATACCTGCTCACACATTGCGTAGCTTAGTGCCTTACTGGGCACACCACATGGATTTAACACATGGGTTTTCTAACCGTGTGTAGACTGTCCATATGGGCTCTAGACCCCTACGGCAACTGTCACACGATCATGCGCATGGGTCACAAATTTGTAGACAAACCATGCACGCTAAACTGATTTCCCCTTTTCGGAGATCTGGGATCTAGAAGTTCCCCAAACACTCCCATAACCTTTTTAGTTTGATTAAAACACTTTATTAGGACCATTTAAGTTATCCAAAAAAAACTAACAACTCGTACCTTGGTCAAAGAGTAGGGTTGTTACACCAACCCCTCATAATAGCAACTCATCCCAATGATTCCCTTATGAGTGTAAAGTGGTAATGTGATTAAAGAGTTCTTGACACTAAGATCATATACAAGCTTCCCATTCCTAGGTCTCATACTATACCAGGTCGTGCTGCCATAGCACCCGTATAGGAGGAATATACCAGCTTCTGAGTTTCTTCACGCTCTGATCAACAATACGGATTCGATACTACTCGAAGGAAAAAATAAATATCAAGCTCTACCTCATCAGGTTTGAAGATGTGTGATGGTTTGGATAATATTGGAAGATCTAAGATATTTGAAATAAAACATGCATAGACTGGTATCTATGAGGAAGTGACAACTGGTAATCCACTACTCCAATCCACATCACAACCTCAAAGGACCCAACAAAAATCAATGATAGCTTACCGTACTTCTGAATATGTCTATGCCCTAACCTAGGAATGCATTTCAAGAAAAACCTGTTTTCAGCCTCGAACTCAAGAGGTCTTCCACACCTATTTATATAAGATTTTTTTGGGAAGGAGTTGTTTACATACACATCCTAACCAGTTGGACCTACTCTATTGTCTCTTTCACAATACGAGGCCCAAGTACAGATGCATACCATGCCTATAACTATTATATAGGTGAGAAACAAGGAGTACCACCCAATTATTAATAGGTATCCATCTCAATGGTATCTTAGAAGATTTGTTATAAGAAAACTCAATAAAGAGAATATGGTATTCTCAGGAAGCCCTAAATCATGAATGTACCCATAGATAATATCCTCGAGAAACTAAATTTTATGCTCTTTCTATCCATCAATATGAGGGTGATAGGTCATTCTCAAATGTACCTTCATATATAAGGACATATGAAAACCCTACCAGAATTGTGAAGTCAAACGAGCGTCTCTGTTAGAAATAATAGAATGATGTACCCCATAAAAACATACCACCTCCTTGAAGTAGAATCTTCCTAGATCATCTACATAAGATGTCTCTTGATTAGGTAAGAAGTTTTTGACCTTTTTTATATGGTCAACGAAAAACCACACTGCATATTTTCCACAGGGTGATCTAGGTAAACTAGTCACAATGTCCTTCGAACTATCATCCCATTTCAATTCAGGAATGGAAAATGGCTGAACAATTCCTAATAGGTGTTGATGTTCCAACGTCACCTATTGAGAGGTGGAACACCAAGTGATAAATCCATCTATATCATGCTTCATACTGGGAAACCAATTTTGACGTTGTAAATATCGATACATTTTGGTTACACCTAAGAGAACTGCCTATGCAGTGGAGTTGAAATTTGACATCAAATCCTCTCAGATATCTCATGGGACCCATATACACCCACAAAACAAAAGAGACTCCTCCCCTAATATTTTATAAATAGAATATGTATCATCACCTAAAAAACATTCTTATAGGACAAGGCCTTCAGGAAAAGGTAGGTGTCTTGACCTTACTTGTTCCGGAAGAGTATATGTCACCACTCAGGATGAGGGGAAATTCTGAACATGGTCCTTTTGAACCTCAATGTGCATCTTGGAGAATAATTCCATAAGCTTCCATTCATCATTGGACTCCTGAACTTCTTGTGTACGAATCTTTCAGCTCAGAGCATCAACAACTGAACTCCCTTTCTCAGGAGTGTTAGAATGTTTGAAATCAAATGATTATACGTACTAAACCAACCTACACTATCCGAGATTGTGATCCCTTTTAGTGAATATACATTTGAGGGTTTTGTGTTCTGTGATCACCACAAAATTATCTCCCAAAAAATAGTGTCTCCTACAGTGTACGACATGAACAAAATCAGTGACATCAAGGTCATGTTTCAGGTAATTATACTCGTGAGGCCTCAAATGATGATAACCTCATAGAAAAACTCTCTAATACAGCATTTTAACCGCTCTAAGAAAGATACCGAATGCATCACAATAGACTGTATAATCCTTTCCTCGATCTGGTAGACTTAGAATCAACGATGAAGTAAGTCTTTACTTCATCTCCTGAAAAGATTATTTATAAGATTCAAAACATTTTAATTTCATACACATATTATCCAAGACTATAAGTGAAAATTTAAGGTGTGAGAAATCCTGAATGAAGTGTCTGTAGTATCTAGAAATCCCTAAGAAACTGAAAATAACAAAGAGGTTTTTGGCATACTCAAAAGAAACCACAACCCTCACATTCTCTATGTCAACATAATGTCCCAAATCTGAGATTATATGACCAATAAAGTAAACCTAGTTGATAGAGATTTGGAATTATCAAATCATTGAAAATAGGTTATTCTCTCTCAGCATATTCAGAATGATCCTAAGATGGGTTTCATGGTCTTGTATAGAGATTCAATTAACTAAGATATAGTCAACTAAGATAACCAAAAATTAATCTAGATATGGGGGGGAAACTCGATTCATAAGAGCCATGAAAATAGCAGGTGTAATTATGATCCAGAACAACATAAACAAGTGCTCATAAGGACCATAACTACTCCTAAAAGATGTATGAGGTATGTCTGAGGTATTGACATGACCCTAATGATAGCTCAACCTCCGATCTATCATTGAAATCACCATCTCTACTATGTGATAATCACATAGGTCTTCTATTATAGGCAATGGAAACAGATTCTTGATAGTCAGTTGATTTATCTAACGGTAATCCACACAATTCCTAAGGGTACCATCCTCCTTTTTTTTTGAAAATAGGATATGTGAACATCAAGGAGAAGTGTTTGATGGTATGAAACTACTCACTTAATGATCCTACAACTATTTCTTGAGATTCATAATCTCCTTAGGTTATATACTATATAAAGGAATGGTCACTTTTGATTCAAATAGAAGAAGCTCAAAATTAAATTGTACCTCTCAGACTAGAGTTAGAGCAAGAAATTCATCCAAAAAATGTATATGAAACCCTACATTATAGATAGAAAAAACAATGGGTTTCAAACCATGGTCATCAGGGAAATGGCTAGAAACATGTTCTATAACACTACACATCCTCAGCTACATGGGTCCTACTTGTGTCGCACTAACATCCATTTCTCCCTTATTCTTGTATGAAATTACCTTGAGTGACGAAAACATCACCCTATGAAAATAGTAGTTATTAGGGGCTCTATAGAGAGCTAACTAGTCTATCCCAAATATTACATCAAATCCCACTATGTCGAGAATGTATAGGTTCCATTTGAAATGGTAATCACATATCTCAAGGGGGAAATTATAACAGCATCAAAAGCCCACTAAATGGATACCTTAGGGTTTATCTATCATCATAAAACCAAGATACTACTTAATGTATAGGCCCAAAAGTCCAATGATTTCCTCAGATATGAATGATTGATACATGCATGTATCAAACAAAGAAGATACTAAATTAAAAGATACTAGAATAGTAAATCATACAGTAGATGGTATGATGGTCTACTCCTTTGGAATGGGATGTGCTTCATGAAACTCGAATGTAACTTTGCCTCAATTCACATACTGACTACCCTGAGTAGGATTGATTAGCTATCATTGACAATAATAACCCTAGTTTCCTTTTTCTCAATAACCGCTAAGGTCTGATAAACCGGTGGTACTCTAGCTTCCTATATGTTGCGATCATGTCGACCTGGCTCATGTCCAAGGAGTAGGTCCATATACTTACTAACTAGGAATTAGAGGGAATGTTTCATGGAAATAGTGGAGGTGGCCCATCCTTTGAAATCATCTTCACTACACTTGATTCCATGTTCATTGGCTCTTGAAATTCCCTAGTGTTCTGTACTCATGATAGATCAGGGAACTACCAAAAATAAGAACCTAATCACTACTAATACTGTGATATTCTATTAAATGTTGTTTCCTCTCAGAAAAACATCCAATATAATCCTCATGTGATGAAAACCCTGGCTTGAACTATTAGCATCTCTCAATTTTCATTTTGTGATTAGGGCATAAGTGATGTTTTTTAAAATAACTGTCAGCCTGAAAACATTGACCTATGAACGAATGGTGTAACATTTCCCATAATCTAGCCTCTTATTATCCATCATTTCATCATTAATTAGATAAGTATTCAATCATTTTAGCTTAGTGAAACAGGATGAGTAAACCTGGATAGACATGGTCCCCTACTTCAAATTCGTGAAATCTCATGCTCGGTCTACCCCTAGTGTTTGGGGAATGAAGTAGTCATAGAAGACAATCTATAAGTCATCCCAAACCATCTCTCTATGATATCCTACCTGGTTTATGACCTCCCACAACCTCTTGTCTGAGTCATGTAGTATGTAGGAAGTAATTTTACCTTTATCTCTTGAGATGTCTCTATATGATAAAAGATAGATTGGATCCCCTCTATCTAAGACTCTAAAGTGAGAAGTTTTCCATACCTTGAGATATAAGAGGATGTTGCTGCTGAAACTCACTCTTCAACTCTTCCTTGATCAGGGTGGGTCACAATACACCTTTCAAATTCTACAACATACTTATTAAACCCTATCGAAACTAGGTTATGAGCCCAACTCAGGTATGGGAGGAGGAGCAACATGTTAGCTCACCTAGAACAACAACTATCTGCTAAAGGCCCTCCTCCCCTAAAATATGATCATCGATACCTTATGGGAATGCATATAGAGGACTTCTTGATGGCATAATGATAAAATTCTAAGAGGACATCGTAGGAGGGATTTAATAATTTTAAAGAAAATAGTCAAGAACATGTGATATGTTCTACAATCATTCTATAAGAATGAATATGCTTCTCGGACTGATTCAAGAGCCAGGACTAGAAAATAAAATAGGCCATAAGAAGAAATAAGAATGGAGAAACACCCACTACCCACTACCAAGGTTAGGTTCATGTCATATTTATATGTTATACATGATAAAAATTCTGTTCTAAAATTATAAGTCATACCGACCAGCTGAATCCATTAATATGTCATTATCCATCCCATAAGGGCCCACACACATTATGAGTCAAAAGTTCTCACTCAATTGAATATAATTTCTTTAATATGTTCTTATTCATGTGATTATATCATTTCTAAAATGTCTTAGCTAGTTGGAATGCCATTTTATGATCTATAATGGCTCATACACCTTATGAATCACAGCGTGGAACCCATTAAACTCACGTCATAGAATGATTCAAATCACACAGAAAGGTGTCAACATTTTTTTATATTTTTAACATGGAACAACAACATAAAAACTGATCTGTATACTAAAAATTTAAACGTAACATGGAAAAACCTCTCCTATTTATATTGTGCATTTTGTGATTCATCTTCTAACACATTACCCTCATTTCTTCGTGTTGAGAAATGAAATCACAATTCCAATTTCATCAATATCAATGACATCACAAAACATGTGAAGCACCAAATGGTGAATATATATCAACATTAATATCAGAATTAATAATTGAAATAATATAATCAACTTTGTTCTTACCCCATACATGGGATTGTGACATCCAAGAATGGATTTTGAACGAGTCCCAAGTGTTGTCAATCTGTAATCTATTTTCTCCAAATAGTAATGTGTGAATGTAAATCCTATTGTTCCACTTTGCGACGTCTATAACATGGATACCAAGAAACCCATCCCCCAAGCACGGTTTTCCAAATGACCCATATCAAATGTCCCCTTAAGAATGGGGCTACCGACAACCAGTATGTGTGTGAAATTAAATCAGTGGGGAAACCATACCCCAATGTCAGAGTATGTAGTGCATGCCAAAACAACATATAATAGAAGAAACATAAACATATAGGTAAATGAATTAAAAAAATGTAAGATTGAATAATATTTTAAAACCATCATAGGTGTTGTCTGATTCATATATGCATGCATGGCATGCTAGTGAAAAATTCGAATGGAAAACATGATGCATGTATAATGAAAAAAAATTTTAAAAAAAAAACAAATGGTACTCGATATCTACTCAAGCATAATCTCGATCATCTAATACTAAGATCTGTCTAATAAAAAGAGTCAACAACCAGACGAATGGTGTTTTCCCCTATCCATACCTACATGAAAATAGTCTTCTAGAGTATGAAAGGAGGCTTGAGTAGGTTATGAGATAAATTTAAGTATCCCACCACCAAAACAGTCTATCTGTAATATGATTGATGCTGATAAATAAAAAGAGTGTATCTAAAACCAGGAAACTAAATCAATATTGAATAGACAATTTACCTCATTCATAGGTTCCAAAATGACACAAGGATGGTCTACCTTCTTCATCCCAATGTTGGAATGTCTATATAAGTCACTAGATATATATATATATATATATATATAGGTTATCACCGGAATGAGGGATGAATTCCTCTCATATGTAAATATATAGATACCATAGTTGGCATGGGGTAAGAATGGCTCCCACCAATATAAGATACCAGCATGGGGTAAGAATGACTTCCATCCACACATGATATTGGCATGAGGTAAGAATGCCTCCAATCCATACAATGGTTATAACTGGAATAGGGTAAGAATGCCTCCCATCCACTCAGAGGTTATAACTAGAATGGGGTAAGAATTCCTCCCATCCCAACATTCACATTGTAAGTAATGAGCATAGATATGTCATAAGTATTCAATTTATATAATGTAAGGAAAACCATTAAACATTATTTTAAATTTAGAAAATCAACTGCATACACAATGAATTTATAATAAACCCAAAACATGGGAAAGGAAATGATACCCCTTGAAAATACTCCACTTAAGTGATTTAAATTTAATGTGGTAGACTATCTCATCCCACTAAACATATATAATCTAACCATCTCATCTTCCAAACATGCCTATACATTAAAAAGAACACAAGCCTTCACAAAGGTCATATCAAATAGTGATAGGGTCATGTAAGAAATTCCAAGCCTAAGAGGTCCCGACACCCTTGGGGTGTCCTGGATCCACTAAAATACACATTATTCATGGGTCATATAAATATAATATCAAATCTAGAGACATCAAACATAATTTTAAATTTTGATAAATTGGCATCAAATGGCCTATTGGGATGGCACAACACCTGGGTTTCCATATGAATAATGGGTAATCTATAAACACCTATCCCAACCTAATTCACCTATATCAAGGCTCTAGTGTCATTTAGAAATGATGGAACTGATACAATAAAGGATCTCAGTAATGGAGAAATCATATGGGAATGGAATAAATACAAATTAGTCATAACTCAAATGAAAAACTAGGTGACCACCTACCTAAGGGCTATATACGACTCCTCAATGAGTATTAACCTAATTTTTATTGTAGGTTGGAGTAGTTGGGAGTTTTCATTGAACAACCTGATAACAGGTTGAATGAGCCTCCATATAAATAGCATAACTAATGAAAAAATTTAGCAAGGAAGGAGGAGAAAACAATGTTTGCCTTACATTGGCATATCCAAAGCATCTATCGGATCAAGGATCTGTTCCTAAATGGAGGAGTTATCAAAGATTGAAGAAAGAGGGATTTTAGAACTCAATTATGATGATATGTGTGGGTTCTATTCACTGGAGGAGAGGAAATAGATAAAATTTGAACATAAATAAAGGGAAGGGATAAATCATAAATTATCCTCAAAACTAGGCATGCCCGGTTACAGTGCACGATTTGGACAAACTTCGTGCACACCGTGTGTAGGTCACCACCTCACTGGCCACACCATATAGCCTCTACATTTCATTTCACTAACCGTGTGTAGACTATACATATGGGCTCTGAACCCCCACTATAGTAGCTACACGGATGTACATCTGGGCCGCACGGTTGTATACAAACCATGCGGCCCAAGCTGCATTCTTTTTTTTAGAGCTCCCGGCTCCTGAATATCCCCAGATGCTCTTGTTACCTCCTTATCTTGATTTTAAGACTTCATTATGACCATTTAAGGTATCCTATGAGAAAAAATGATGATATTTACCACGATCAATTATTTGGGTCATTACATAGGCTATGTCTATCAGATTATGTTTGGATATAGTTTTTGTTATACCAGGTCAACAAATTTGTGTTATTTTATGATTACGGTTGTGCTATAGTCCATTATTTTATAGTTTTATAATGGATCATTTATGCATTGAACCTCACCTGGTGTTTATTATAACTGATTATTTGTGTACAAACTTCTTTTGACATGGTCATCTACCTTTATTATGTTATCATATGAAAATTCTTTTCATATGCTTACTTTTGATAATTGATTATTCCCTAAAATGTTTTCAATCACTAAGAATTCTACCTCATAATTTTATTATGTTTCCATTCCAAGGGTTCTAAATATGAATATGACATATAGGATTTCTTCATGGGGGTAAAGAGTGGAACAATTATGGAGGAATGACCACTAATTTTGAAAAATAAAATTTTAATATAACTAATCTCCAACAATATTGAAACATCGTCCCAAATTATTGTGTGAATATATGAGATATGGATGATTTCTCATGAAAAATAATTATTTAAGACAAATTACTCTTCTTGGGGTTCATTATTCGATATTAGAATTGAGTTAAGTTATCTTTATTGATTACGATAAGAGAACATTGGTAAAAATTCAAAGGATGAGTCTATGTAGAGTATAACATCCAATTTTTTGGGTAATTTGTTTTTCTTATAATAGAATCCCTCTATAGATTGAAATATGCTTATACAGCCTTAGGAATAGATGTACTAGAGGGTAATAACCTTGAATAGTTTGGTTGGATATTAACTAGATCTTCACATAGTGCATGAAAATGAGGACTATATAAACACCGGGTTTGAAACACTTTTGGAATATGTTTTAGATTATTAAAATTCTATATATAAACAATTATAGTTGAATTATTTACTAAATATAATAGGGGAATCAAAATAAAAAGTACATGAGAAATCATATTAAATCAACCTTGATTGAGATGAGAGTGTTTTAGGTAAAATAAACTATAACGTATTATTATGGTAATAACGATTAAGTCATTTTGAGGTCAAAGTTTTCTTATAATGTATTTCGTATGATATTAATTTTTCATCACCAATGTTATCCACTTTTGGTTTTAGTAATAACTAAACCCCATTGGAACCATGTTAATGATCCATCTATTAACAGTGTATATATTTTCCTAATGAGAAACATATTGTGGGAAACAACTGGAGTAAAAAATCACGTGATTAGGAAAAACCGTATATCAAAATTTATGAGTTAAAATGCTAACATATTTTATTTACCAAACACACAAAACAATATAAATATGTAGTCTCTTTGATTATTTTTAAAAAGTTGATGAAGGATAGAATAATCAATTTAATACATATAAAAAATGTTGGAAGAATAACCCTAGTATATGTATTAATGGAATTGTAATATGTTTTACATTTGGAAATGGGGTCCATAGTGAAACTAATGGCTGATGAAAGATAATTTGTTCCATTAACATTGTATAGGGAAATAATGATCATCCTATGGTACCAAAAATATTTCCATGCCTTAAATATAGGGAACATGGGGAATTATTATTGTCAATGACCCAATCCAAGGGTTAAAAAGGATTAATAGAATACACAACCTCAATGACAAAGGGATTGAGGAATAGACTATGTAATATCTAACACCTAAGTGGATCATTTTAATATCACGGATTTTACAAAGACAATAAAAACCCTATTGTTGATAAATTAAAAGTTTCTTATGTACGAAATATATTTTATACATGAAGAGAATTTAAAAAAAAATTTAATGGATTATCTTAAGTGTACATGATGAGATAACACTTTGGAATATTTAATCAAATATTTTTGAAGTCAGACGCTATGTTTGTGTGAGATTCTGACGCAAATAAATCCACATCAAAGATGTAAATAAAATATTAAATATATCATATTATGATTTTAGAATTTATTCAACATAATTGAATAACTCCAAATGGGAAGGTTAAATAAGAAATATAAAAACACCATGAGGTTGTGGAAGTGATGTTTACATTATGAGGGGCATAACAATTGTATATATCAGATGTTTGGATGCCTCACTCTAGTGGAAAAGTTATCAAATAAGGTTTATTATATTATCTTTTCAAAATATGTTAATATCTCCCCAATGGTGCATCATATAGAAAATATGAGAACAATTTTGTGGCTAGAATGTGAGGATTACCCAAGGAAGGGTATAACATTTTTATGCAACTAGAGATTGGTCAGTTTTTTCTTTTAATGTAATTTATTTGATAATTATATTAAATAATTTATATATTTATTTAACTAAATTTATAAAAACTATTCCTATTACACGGTTTTCAATCCATATCCACCATTAACTCATACCTGTTGATTTCAAATGTTTAAAATAAGGAGTTTTTAATGGATTAAAAACAAAAAATGGCATAACTGGGACAACTAAACCACACCACATTAATTTTTTTTTGAATAACGAATCGAAATACAGTATCTAGTTTTTAGTTTCAGAAAACCCCATACATTTTTAGACTCCTTTAAATAGTTAGATTCTAACCGCATTTTTGAGAGAAATCGTTTAGATAATTAGGAATATATTTGATTTATATGGTTTCTTTTTATCAAAGAATAATGAGAAACTGTGGGGGGGGGGGTTGTTCTATAGGCAAGATGTAACGAGGATCCCTATTTTTTTGTTTTTGTTTTTTATTTATTCATTTATTTTTTTCTAATATTTCATAAACCTAATTCCAAAAAATTATAATAAATAAATTAACAAAATTATATATATATACTTTAGGGATAATTTATTAAAATTATTAGATGTTATTTTTTTGGATGATCGAATATATATATATATATATATATATATTTACATATACATATTTATATTGTTTGATATATATATTTTGAAAATAACTATGGAAATTAAGGATAATTTTATTATAAATAAAATAATCAATGTCTAATTGCATCAAATATTGGAGCATTATTTCAAACACAAGAGTTGTTTTGTTAATGGTAATTTAAAATTATCTAGGAGAGATAAACTAACATCGGATGTGATATTGTAAATGATGATTTGAGAAATATCTAACAGAGATAAATTATAATTGCATGTGATAATCTAAATGATAATTTGAAAATTATCTGGGAGAGAGAAACTATCATCATGTATAATATTTTATTTATTTTTCTAATAAAATAGGTGTTTTGGTTCTGGGAAACCCTAACAAACCTCAAGTGTCGATGTTTCTATATTAAGGTAGTGAAGATGTTTTCTTGATCAGTTCACCATCTCCTTTTTAAATAAACATATTTTTTGGTAGCAAGTTGTATCACCCCAAGCTTCCACAACACGCTTCTCTGTGAATAATTTAATATCTTGCGTTGTACGCAACTTCGAGTTCTTACACACCTCGAACAACCAAAAAAGTTGTTATGAATTGAAATACCCAACATTTGATATTTTATAATTTTTCTTATTAAAATAGACATCATTTCTGGATTCGGAATATCAAAATTATCTTAGGGTGAATTGTTGGTATTTTGGAGAAAATTTTCTATTTTTGATGAATACTGAAAAACATAACAATATTATTTAAAACTGAGTTTTTATTTAAATTATTAGTTATTTTATTTAAATTGATTTTATGTAAAAATTTATACATAATACCTATATATGTTCAATGTAATTCATTGGAGTAATTTTATAATAACTATAGATATATAAAACTTTTTTGATCTTTTTACCATATTTTACCCACCTTCTAGGGGAATTTGAAAATTTTCATAAAACTTAATCTTACATCTTCTCTGAATTGAATTTAAAAAACCCCAAAGACATATTTGACATCAGTAAGTAATATGTGGTTCAATAAGATAAAAATAATTTTTTGTGAATAGTATCTGTTGACTTTAATTTACAATGGTTAAAAGAAAATAGGGTAATTAAAGGTAAAAATGATATTATAATTACCCTAACACATGTCTTAATTCTTGTGGAAAAGTGTTTTTCGACAAAAATAAACCATCATAATACAATATTATCCATTTAGTCCACTTGGATTAGGTTATGACATTTATTATTATTTTATTTAAAGAAGAGTTACACGTGTTAAATTCAACATTTAATAACTAAATCTTTTTTATTATAAGGTTATACATAAGATAAATTCGACTATAAATATTAATTAAAAATATAAAGATATTTCCTACATAATGGTATTTTATTTGTAATTTTTATACATTAAATAAATTTATTTATTTATGACATAATGATGATGGAGTAATTACATTATAAATGAATGATTAAAATAATTCATATTATAAATATCCAACAAAATGTAAATTGAGACTTAATATAAATTCCACTAATTTTATAGGTTAATATGAAATGTTGGGGATGATTAAATATGTTTTTATTTAATGTGATAAAGATATTAAGACTTAAAAAAAACAAAATACCAAATAGTGTCAAAAGTGTCATAATTGAGTTTTTAAAACAAATACTAAATTATTAATTGATATAATATTATTAAAAATCTAAGGATCTGCCAATGGACTTAGATAAGGATATCTATATCAATAATGAATCACTTGGGGTGTTATGTGATTTTTATAGTTTGTTTATTAACAATTAATTATAATAATACAAGAATACATGGTAAAAGTTAATCTATTTAACTAAGAGTTAAATATAAAATTATGGTTAATATGGTGACCTAATCCTATCAAAAACCTATTGGTTGAGAGGTTTTCAACCCATACCCACCTTATCCTAGAAATAAATCATTTTGGAGCAATTATATACTGAATAATATTGTATAATAAAATAATATTTCTAGTTTTTCCTAAAGTGACCCCCACCTCTCTTATAAAAGGGTACTTCCCCTTTAGTAAAAATCACACCTCTAAAGCCATTTGGCTCTGCCAAAACCTTCTTAAATAACATAAAAATACCCTAAATTAGACTGAGAGGCCTTAATTTTATCATAAATCCAACTAAATAATCCCTTATGATCAACTCAAAAGGAAACACCCGAAGATAAGGTAATGATTTCACCACCTCTTTCAAAGTTATTTTCTTCTTCCACTTCATCTATAATTATTGTTTCCTTACCAAAATAATAATTATATTACCTTATAAATATTGTGATTTCATTATAAATATGTTACAACCATATTCATTATTCTATCCATCATATGAATGACAAGGCACTATACATGCATACGTACGACTTACCATCTCAACGTCGTGGTGTAGTTTGTAATTCAAACACATCATTATTTGGATGTGTATAATAATTAGTATAACTGATTTAATTAATTAATATAACATTTTATCTATTATGTATATTTGATATAACATCCAATTACATATGATTCTATAGTCAATAGAATGATATTGTCGCTTGTGCGTACGTATGGATTACCATCTCCACGAACGTGATGAATTTCATTCCCCATCACAAACATTCAAAAATAATTTTCATTTTATGATTAAAAATAATGTTTAAGAACTTAATATAAATATGTATTTGAATAAAAAAATCATATCCATAACAAACATGGCTTATGTAACGTAGCATATAAACGAAAGCAGATCAGTTAACACCCTAAACAATGATACTACTAAAATATTATTAACACAACAACATTAGAGGATCATATATGATATCATATTTATGTAAATGGTTCTTGAATAATTTAATAACAATTCCTTAACTATTATACAAGAGGTTAATGTACCCTTGATCATGGAAAATTACATGGTAAGGGTTAATTCTACAATTTCTTTATAATATGAGGTAGTTTATACACGAGTATCTACTAAGACCTCTTTATCACCCACATCTGTGTTTCGTAAAAATGAATTTCAAAACATTTTTTCTATTTCCTATACTATGGGTTAAAGTAATTTATACACTTGTTTTAATTTTTATAAAATGTTTTTAATTTAATCTTTATGTTTCTTTCCAGATAGGGTCCTTTATGAATTAAGGTTTGAATGTTTTTTAACATACAAGAAAAATGCAGATATTTTCCACGGTTATGAAAATTTCGAAGCATCCCTTACAATCATATAGGAATATTTTAAAAATAAATGTTTTCTTTTATAATTATGTGACTTTTAAATTATTTCAAAATATAAATAGATATCTCACTCATATAGTTTTGATTTTACTTTGTCAACATCCTTTGATGGATTTTATAGTAGTTTGAAGTTGATTTATTATGATGCAATCTTCCATATTCTATTAAAGGTTTTGTGACATTTTTGAATGTGGATGTGTTATTTTTATACCATTTATGGTTTATGGATAATGTTTTAACATTTCATATGGATGTTTTAATATGATTGCTTATGATATTTTTCAACTGTTTCATATGAGGAATGAATTGGACTTAGTATGTGACAGGTGGGCCCGATATAGGTCCTTGATGCATTGGTTGGTCTTATGAGACAAACTAGTATCTTGAAACAAGGCCTTGAAAATAGTTTTATTTGTATACTTGGCACGAGCCCTTGACTATGTGGTAATGATGTCCAGCGTTAGGCATTCTCTCCTTATGAAATTAATTACTACATGTGATTATTCGTCTAGTATAATATCCATGTGCATGTGTATAAGGTAATGTTTGATTTATTTTCACTTTATTATGTTGATATTTATGTTTAAAAGGATGTTGTTTTTATTACAGATCTTACCTTAAAATTTTATAGCTTCCGCTAAATTATTACCCTTACTCAACATCTCAGCTCACCCCTTTCTTATGTTTTTTCCTAGGATTCCAAGAAGTGTATTAAGTTTGATATTTAGGATTATACTTGGGGAATAATTGTGTTCTCAATGGATTATTTATGTAGTGTTATATGATTGAATGTGTAATATTATGTTCATGTATATAATCTATTCTCTTGGACTACTAAATTGATCGGCCCTTCGGGACTTGATTCCTTGTAATCAGGCCAATGTATTAAAATAATGCATCGACTTCGAGCATCTAGGGTCGGGGAGTTACAGTTGGTATCATACGAAGTTTAATATAATCCTTGGAAACTATATTTAGAAAAACACTGATTTGAGAACATTACCCTATGCTGGACATTGAGGATTAATATAGAAGATATTACTAGAATTTTGTTAATGTAGAGATTTTGTGAGTTTTCGAAGAAATACATCTCTATCCGGATATGAGAAGGTAAATGCGGATCTGGTTAAGATGTACATAGAAGTGAGAACTCTAAAAAGGAGTTTAGGGCTTGACTATAGGTATCCTGGTACACGACAACATGCCTTGCTTCACTATTTTTTAATACACTCCCATAGGATATTCCTTGGATAATTCATGTTTTATTTACAAACCATTGTGAGAGATTTATTATTATATATCTCTTCAATGGAAACCTATTAATGATTATGTATTATATCCATAAGCTATTCAATTTATGTTAAGTGTTTTACAAGTTTGGAATTATGTATCGAGATTCATAAACTAATCTAGTGTATGCTATTGTTTAGAAATGGAACCTAGTGGAAGGAATGGAAACCATATCAATTAAAGTAATCCATGTAGGGATTTCCATACTCACCAAGATAATTATAGTAGAGTTGGTGATGCAACAAGTGTTGATTAGCTTATCACCATAATAGAACAACTTACATGGGTTATGACTAATAACCTTACTCGTTTGGATCACCCTGATATAAAACAAGGAAGATCAATGATAGACTACTTCATAAGGCAACAACCACCATCATTCAAGAGGACTAAAAATCAATTTGTAGCTGTGCAATGGATAAGATCCATAGAGAAAATATTTCATGCTTTTGAGAGTATCAAATGGGAAAAAGTTGTTATGGCAGTTTATCACCTCACGAGAGATGCAGATCAATGGTGTTCATTAGTTAAACACAGATAGGAATATGAGGAAGTGTCAAATATGGAAAGAAGGGAGTTTAAAGGGATTTTAATTGAAAAATAATTTCTTCATGACCATCGAGCAGATATGGTAGGAAAATTTCCAAGTCTGAGGCAAAAAGAGGATGAAAATGTCGTAAAGTATGTGGCTAACTTTACAAGGTTAGAAAGGCATGTACTAAATTATATATGTAAACCAATGAGTAAGATTGATAGATTATTTTATGGATTAAAACCATTTCTTTGTCGATAATTTGTGTCACAATCCTTCTCATCATATGAAGATATTGTCTCATGTTCTATAGAGATAGAAAATGAATTCTTTATGTCTTAATTAGTTAAAGAAAAGAAAGAGAAGAAGAGATATTTTGAACACTCTAGAAATTTAAAAAAGGGGAAGAAGGGAAAATTTGAATTTCCATACTATTGTAAATGTGGGGATAAACACCCTGATACTTTCTTAAAGGGAATGAGAGTCTGTTACAAGGGTGGTGAAAAAGGCCACCAAGCTCGTGCTTAAATGGGAAAGAAAGAGGTTGTCAATGTTGGAAGATACAATTTTAGAGAAATGATACATTATTAAAATAAATGTACTAATCACTAAGGAATCATACCTCAGAAGAGTCCAAGGCAGCAAGCCCAAACATAGCGATCAAAACTACTAATGTTGACTGTCTTAATGACGTGGTAGTAGGTAATTTAATGGTTTCATAAAATTAAGACAATGCTTTATTTGATTCTAGATCATCGCATTGTTTCATATCTTCTCAGTTTTCTTAGAAAGTTAGATATATACAATTTTATTTAACAAGGAAGTGGTCAGTCAAAAATCCAAAGGGAAGTATCATATAATAATGTTTTTTGAATTAGTCCCCATTAGGACATATAAATGTTCTTTATCCACTGATCTCATTGTCATACCCGTGATTGAATTTGATATAACCCTCAGTATGGATTGTCTTTTGGACCATGATGTGATAATTTATTGTATGAAGAAGGAGGTTAAATTTTTTGATGGTGATAAAAAGTACCGTATCATTAGAGAAAAAATGTCACCATCTGATTCTTTTCTAGATCTACCCCCAATAACTCCACTAAATTCAATTATTAGGGAGAAAGAGAGTAAAAAACAATGGGTGAGTAAAATAACGTTCAAATAGAGGATGTAAATGTTGTTCAAGAATATGTTGACGGGTTTCCAAAGGATTTTCATGGACATCATCTAGAATAAGAAATTGAGTTTTCTATTGATTTAATTCCTGGTTCAAGGCCCATATCGACGACACCTTATAGATTGACCAATGTAAAATTTGTGGATCTAATGAAACAACTAGAGGAATTGAGTAATAAAAGATTTATTCACCCTATTGTTTCTATATGGGGATCCCCTATTATTTTTTAGATGAAATATGGATCTATGAGGTTGGGCATTGAATATAGGGAGATCAATGCTATAACAATAATGAACCAGTATCCCCTACCTCACATTGATGTTTTATTCGACCAACTTCATAGAGCTCAATATTTTTCAAAGATTGAACATTGATAGTATATCATCAATTGTGTGTGAAAAAGGAATACATTCCTAAAACAGCATTTTTAACTAGGTATGGGCATTATGTGTTTATATGAATGCCTTTTGGACTCACTAATGCACCCTCAATTTTAATGGATCTAATGAATAGAGTTATCATGGAATATATTGAAGACTTTGTGGTGGTATTTATGGATGATATATTGGATTACTCTAAAATATATTAAGATCATGAAAATCACTTGTTCACTCTTCTGGAAACCCTCGGAAGAAATGAATTATATGGGATGTTTAGAAAGTGTGAATTCTGGCTTTAGGAAATTTCTTTTCTTGGCCAAATTGTCTCTAAAGATTGAATCTCTATCAATCCTTCAAAGGTCCAGGCAATCCAATAATGTCTATAACTGACAATTATAACTGAGGTTTGCAATTTTATTGGTTTAGTATGTAATTATCAATGTTTCATCCAGAATTTTGCCTGATTGTCTAACCCATTAACCAAGATCACATGTAAAGGGGTAAATTTGTTTAGACAAAAGAGTGTGAAGAATGTTTTTAAGAACTGAAAAGACGATTAGTCAATGATTTTATCTAGACTCTACCATTAGGGATTGATGGGTTTTTTATGTATAGTGATTGTTCAATGAAAGGAATTGGTTTTGTCCTTATGCGTAATGACAGAGTTATTGCCTATGTATCACTGTAGGAAAAAATTCGTGAACAAAACATTCCCACTCATGATCTTGAGTTAGTAGTGGTAATCTTTACTTTGAAGATATGAAGACACTATCTCTATGGTAAAAAATGTGAGATATATATTTATCACATGAGTTTGAAGAATATTTTCTCACATAAATAAATCAACATGAGGAAAATATTATTTCTTGAACTACTCAAGGATTATGATTGCACTATACACTACCACATAGGGAAGGAAAATAAGTTAGCTGATGCTATGAGCAGAAAGGATCATGGAGTTTTTAACAAGATGAGTGTTGAATGGGATCCTATGTTCACAGCTCTAGTAAATATGGATATTGGAATAATCATGGAAGGTGAAACATCAATAAATTTTCAAATTATTTCCAGTCCAAATTTACTTGAAAGGATAAAAAGATATCAGACTGATGATGAGATGTTTCAAAATAAAACTAAAGATATGAATGATGGGAGATTGATTGACTTCGTATATGAATATGGAATTTTGAAATTTGGGAAGAGACTTTGTGTTCATGATATAACTGATCTTAAAAGGGAATAGTTGGATGATGCTCATAGCTTCAATTTCCCTATTCACCCTGGTAGGACAAAGATTTATTGATATTTGAAGAAAATTTTTTGGTGGGACAACATGTAGTGGGAGATTGCTGATTAGGTGTCAGGATGTATGGTTTGTCAAATGGTTAAGCCTGGAAGATAACATCCTAGAGGAGGCATGCAACCTCTTCCCATACCTGAGTGTAAATGGGATGATATTATGATGGATTTTGTCATGGGGCTAGAAAAGAATCATAGAAGGAATAATGAAATATGGGCCATTGTTGATCATCTTACCATGATAGCACATTTTCTTGATATAAGAGAAGATTTACCACTTGGTCATCTAGAATGACTATATATTAATGTATTTGTAAGACTTATGGAGTACCCTATCAATTGTTTCTGATCATGATCCCTGTTTTACATCAAGATTCTACAAAAGTCTTCATAAGGCCTTGGATACTGAACTTCGTTTGAGAATGACCTACCCCCCTCAAAATAATTGACAATCCGAATGCACTATTAAAATAATAGAATAAATGTTTAGATCTTGATCACAGGACTTTTAGGGTATGTGGGATCAATATGTACCACTGGTAGAATTTTCTTATAAAAATGGATTTTATTCAAGTAATCAGATGTCACCATATGAAGTGTTATATGTAAAGTGATTCCACACACCAACTTGTTGGGATTATGTTGGTGAAAGAAAACTCGTATGCCCATAACTTGTTGAGGAAACAATGGAAAAGATAAATGTTATCTAAACGTACATCAAAGAAATTTAATTTTGGAAAAAGTGAGATGCCGATAACCGATGGAATGATATTTAATTTCAAGTAGGTGATCAGGTTTTCTTGAAGGTATCTCCATGAAAGGGTGTTATATGATTCAATAAAAGTGAAAATTACATCCTAGGTACATTAGTCCTTTCAGAATTCTAAAACGAATTGAAGTTGTACCTTAACATTTGGAAATGCCACCAAGTCTCTCTAAAGTTCACGATGTGTTTCACGTATCATTGTTGAGAAAATACATGCCTGATCCAATGCATGTATTGACCTAGGATGAAATTGAACCAAAACCTAATCTGTCTTATTGTGAAGATCCCTTCAAGATTCATTATACAAGAAAACAAGTGTTGAAACCCAGACAAATCGTCTGGTGAAAGATCTATGGAGAAACCATAAGATGGAAGAGGCACCGTGGGAACCCAAGGAACTTATGACGAAGAACCACCTGAGTCTTTTTCTACAGTAATATTCCAAAAATTTCAATGATGAAATTATTTGAAGGAGGGATGAATGTAACACCAAAAGCTTCTATAGTACGCTTCTCACTGAATAATACAATTTCTTGCGTTGTATGCAACATTGATTACAAAGACACGATGACCAACCAAACATTCCATTTTGAATTATAATAGCCAATTTTTGATTTTTTATAAATATTATTTATCAAAATAAAGTTCATTTTTGGATTCAGAATATAAAAATTACCTTAGGGTAATTTTTTGGTATTTTTATGAAAACATTCAATTTTTTATGAATAGTGAAGAACACTACGTTATTGTTTAAAACTGACATTTTATTTAATTAATTAGTTATTTTGTTTAATTTATTTGTGGTAAAAATAGATACATAATAACTATATATGTTAAATTTAATTCATTGGAATCATTTTATCATACTATTAGATATATAAAATTTTATGGAACTTTTTACCATCTTTTGCCCACCTTCTAGGCGCATTTACAAATTTGTATAAAACATAATTTTACCACATCTATGAATTGAATTTAAAAAATCATACAGACATAGTAGACATTAGTACGTAAAATTTAATTCAATAAGATGAAAATAATTATTGGTGAATAGTATCTTTTGACTTTTATTAACTACGGTCAAAATTAAATCAGGTATTTAAAGGTAAAAATGATTTTATAATTACCCTAACACATGTCCAAATTATATTGGAGAAGTTTTTTTCCAAAAAAATCATCCTTTGGAATACAATATGTTTATGTTGGTCAACTTGGATTAGATTAGGACATTTATCATTATTTTATTTAAATAATAGTTAAAAGTGTTAAATTAAATTTTTAATAACTAAATCATTTTTAATATAGGGTTATATATAAGAGAAATATTAATATAAATATTCATTATAAAGATAAAAATATTTTTTAAATAATGGTATTTTATTTATAATTTTTATGCATTATATGATTAAATTTATTTATGTCACAATGATAAAGAAATAATTACTTTATTAATGAAAGATTAAAATAATTGATATTATAAATATCCAAATAAAAGTAAATAGAGACTTTTTGTGAATTTAACTAATTTTATAGGATAATATTACATTTTAGAGTTAATTAAATTATTTTTTTCTAAGTGATAATGTTTTTATGACTTTCATAAAAACAAAATACCATATTGTGTCAAAATTTACATAAATTAGTTTTTAAAACAAATACTATATTATTAATTGATATACTATTCAATAAAATATCAGGATCATCCAGAGGACAGAGATATGGATATATATATATATCAATAATGAACCACTAGATGCTTTATTGGATTTTTATAGCAAGTTTATTAACCATTTAATATAATAATACAAGAATACATGGTAAAAGGTGAACTATTTAACTAAGAGTTGAATCTAAAAGATAAGGTTAATATGGTGACCTAAACCTGTATAAAACCTCTTTGATGAGAGGTTTTGATTATTCCACACCTTATAATTGAAATAAATCATTTTGGTGCCATTATTAACCGAATATGATTGTATAATAAAATAATATTTCATGCTTTTCCTAAAATGACCCTCACCACTATTATAAAAGGCTACTTCCCCTTCAATCAAAATAACACCTCCAAAGCCATTTGGATCATCCAAACCCAACTAAAATATACTTCCAAGTACCCTCAATTAATCTTAGAGGCCTTAGATTGATCAGAAATCTATCATAAGGAAACCTTTTGATCAAAAAAAAGAAAACACCCTAAGAAAAGGTAATAATTTTACCACCTCTTTCAAAGTTCTTTTCATCTTCCACTTCCTATTTATTTGTTGTTTCCACAACAAAATAATAAATCCAGTACCTTATATCTAATACGATGTTATTATAAATATGTTACAACCATATTCATTATTCTATTCATTCTGTGAATGACAAGACACCATATTTGCGTACGTACGACTTACCGTCTCGACATCATAGTGTAGTTTGATATTCAAGCACTTCATTATTTGTATGGGTATAATAATGATTAAAAATGATGTAAGTAATAAATATAACACATTATGAATTATTTATATATGATATACCATCCAATTACATACGATTTCACCATTAATAGAATGATATTGTCGCTCGTGTGTACGTACGGATTACCATCTCCATAGACGTGATGAAATTTATTTCCCCATCATAACCATTCAAGAAGAATTTTAATTATATGATTAAAGATAATTTTTAAGAACTTAATATCATTCTATATATGAATCATATACATCCCATCCATAACAAACATGGCTTACATAACAAAAAATATAAACGAAAATTAATCAGTTAACACCAGAAATGGTGATACTACTAAAATATTATTAAGAAAGAAATATTAGAGGATCATATATTATTTTATATTAATGTATGTGGTTCTTCTATAATTTAATAACAATTATTTAACTATTATACATGAGGTTAAAATACCCTCAATAAATTAAAAGTATAAGGTGTGGGTTAATTCTACAATCTCTTCATTATCCAAGGTTGTTTATACGTGAGTATCTACTGGGAACTCTTTATCATATACATTCGTGTTTCTTAAAAATGAATTTCAAAACATTTTTACTCTTTACTAGAATATAGTTTAATGTCATGTATACCATTTTTTGACTTTTTATAAAAATTTTATAATGGAATTTTTCCGTAGTTTTCTAAATAAGTTCCTTTATGACCTTTTCAAAAAATTAAAGTAAGAATTTGTTAAACTTATACAGTGGGTGTGTCTATTTTCCACTATTATAACACCTTTGAAGTATGTCGTACAGTATTATAAGAATATTATCAAAATAATTTTTTTTCTTTTATAATTATGTGACTTTTAATTGATTTCAAAATAAGAATAGAAAATTCTCTCAAATAGTTTTGATTTCATCTTTTTCAAAATCCTTTGATAGATTTTATACTTATTTGACGTTGATTTATTATTATACAATTGTCTATATTGTATTAATGGTTTTTTGATATGTTTGATTGTGGATGATTTATTTTTAAACCAATCATGGTTTATGGTTAAAGTATTAACATTTTTTATGCTATTTTTAATACGAATGTTTATGTTATGGTTCATCTTTTTCATATGAGGAATGCATTGGACTTGGTAAGTGATGGTTGGATCCTGCTACAACTCCTCGATGCATTGGTTGGTCTAATGAAACAAACTAGTTTCTTGGCTAAAGTGCATGAGAAAAATTTTATTTTTAATCTTGGACAGGGCCTTGGCTATGTTGTAACGATGTCTGGCATTAGGAATTCCCTCATTATAAAATTAATTATTACATGTGATTATTCGACGTGTTGAATATTCATGTTCATTTTTATATGGTAATGTTTGATTTATTTTCTCCATATTATGTTCATGTTTATATTTAAAATTCTATTTTTTATTACACATTTTTCCTTAAATGTTTATAGATTCCACTAAATTATTTACCCTTACTGAGGAATTGAGCTCAGCCATTTATTATGTTTTGTTTTCCGAGGATCCTGAGAACTGTATTATGTTTGATATGTAGGGTTATGCTAGGGAAATAATGGTGTTCTCAATAGAATATTTATACTATGTTTTATGTTTGAATGTGTGATCTAATGTTTATGTATGTAATCTATTTTCAAATACTACTAAACTGCTCGGTTATTCGAGACTAGACTCCTTGTAATCATGCAAATGTAAAAAAATAAGGCATCGAATTTGGGCTTCTGTGGTTGGGGCATTACAAAAGCTAATTTCTTTCTTGGGAACACATTTACAATTGTTTCTTAGATGATTATATTTGTTGTCATTTTGATAGATTTTTATTGATTATGATCACAAGTGACTGTGTGTATCCCATAAAACTCATTGTGATTCCCTGAGTGATATTAGAGTAGATTTTATCCATGTATAATTTTAATCAAATGTTATTGTGTATACCTCTATATAGTCATGTTGATATAATATGCCTACTTGTGTGCTCACCATGTATATGTGTCACCATGCCTTGTTAGTTGTTTGGGTTATTTGAGATGGGTGGACCTTTATGACATATTCATACCCTATTGGTGGATAACTCTTGGTTGCAATGATACTGATTAGGGACTTGAGCATAGGGTGGTGGTATGAGGTGGCCATGATGTCGTGTCAAGGGTTTTCCCAAGGTAGCCTTGACATTCCAATTTCCATTCAACATGTAATACCCTGTTCGATGTCAGTACTAGTTATTCATGTCTAGAGGATCTGGATGACACAATCCACTTGAAGGATAGATGAAACTCTGTATCACCTCTACGAAACTAAGAGGATTCCATACAATTGAAGGTTTGATTCTTCTGACTCATTTAGTTATCTTCAGGCATAGAGTGGAAGAAGGTATGGTCGAGTATTGCGGTTTCTAAAATAGTGAACTACCACTCAATTTAGGATTGTATGTTTATACTCTTTTTGAATTTATTATTATTTTGGGATACACATTTACAGTTGAGAACATAAGGATATGGAAACATTGGTGGTGTCTCACTGATTCTTATACTCACACACTACTCAATAATTTTGACGCCCTTGTATATTTTAGGGAAGACCAGGTTAATGGAAAGGGAACTATAGTGGATGGATGTGATGGTGGATCATGGAGTAGGGATAGACTAGGGTATACATTGGGGGACCCTAAAAATCTTTTATTTATCATTTTTATTCATTTTAGGCAAGCATTACACATTGGGAGCAACTTTTGTATTGCATAACATGAATCTTCATTTACCATCCACATGATTACTCTAAATATTTATCTTTATCCTATGATGTAATAATGAGGGTATAGTCTTCCCATTGATGAAATTAGACCTCAACGCTTCTCATCAGCCTCAGTAATTTCGGGAGGTGTGCATGAGGTTATGTGTAATTCAGGGTCAGAGTTTGTGGTTTAGGTTTTAATGTTACAAAATAGTATCTGGGAATCATGATTCCCTGAATTGTTTCTTCTCTTTGTCTTGGGTTGGGATAGGATAGTCATGAGATAGGAATTTAGGATGTGGTCATCATAACTATGTAAGTCTCTAGCCAACTCTGCATAGTTGTCCTCAGAGATTTCACATGGGAGGATTCTTGTTAGGTTTTTACTATGGATTAAATTAACATTGCATGAAATATATGATGTTATATGCAATTTAAATTATTTCACATATGTTCATGCATCATGAAAAGAAATGCATGTTCACATTCAATATATATACCTATTATTGTTCTGCATAGTAATTAATTAATTTAATGCACTAATTTGTGATATATATTCAGGATCGTTGGTTCTATGCGATATATCTGTATTGACAAGTTTTATTATATATATTTATTAGATTTAATTAGTTAAAATAATAATTCTGATGTGTTAGAATATATAAGAAGACTATGACATACATTTAGGGGTGGAAACAAGGTTTAGTTATAGGAGGGGAATACACTGGGATAAGGGTATACTCATAGGAAAAACTTATTTCATACCTTATACATATTAGGATTTGATGTGTTCATAATCCTCATTTGGTTACAGAAGATTCAACCACACTGATGTTTGGTGGGACCATCGATTGAGCCGGAATCCCATGAGAATGTCCCCAATCCAACTCTAGTGGTGAATGTTTCAGTTAATTCTCAACCACAACTAATATCCATGGTGGACTACATGAAGGATTTATTACTGCATCATACTCTATCCATATAGGGAAACATTTGACCACAGGATGGTGAGTATTGGGTTGATATCAAAGAGGGTATCTATGACCTCATTGATATGCCATCAGATAAGAAGGTGAAGTTGGATCCCTTCATGCTACATTGGCCCACCTGATGTTAATTCAGAGTTATGAGACAGACTGAATGATGTGAGGGTCTAACCTGGGATTCCATCAAGTCCCTGTTTTTTATATATTTTCTTCCTGACACACTGAATATCAATCTATCAAAGGAGTTCCTAGAGATCCCTCACGGATCACTTGCAGTATCATCATAATCTACATTATTTACAGAGATACTCCATTTTCAGTACTTCTGGATGGCAATGAGGCCCAAAAGGCAAGGTAGTTTGAAATCAGTCTTTGACCCAACCTTAGATAGCATGTCCAATGATTTATCCTAGCTTTATACAAAAAGGTTCTGGGGAAGGCCCTAGAGATTGAAAAGATTATAGTGGATGGATGGACAATTGAATTTTTTTTACCTTTCACGACAAGGATATGTGGACCTCCCACTCATTCTATGAATACCTCTTATGATGGTAAAAAGAGGAAGACAATGAACACCCAATAGAGCAATGGCAGGCATGTGTAGTAGATCTTAGTCACTTTGGTCTCTTTTATACACGACCCACAATGATTTAACCATGGGATGTTTAGAAACTAAATTTGGGTGTGCATAATCCCCCAGATATATTCATGAATGTGTAGTAAGACAAGACCCATCCCTATGATTTGTGCTATAGAATTAGTAAGGAGAGGGAGGATAACATGGTCAGGGAGCCAATGGTCTGGTAAGGGACCTCAGTAGGTGATACATATTTTTTGGATGATAGAAGAAAAATACTTGGTCCTAGAGTTTACAAAAGAGTTGTTTAATATGTGCATCATATTCCAATAGATGATAAAGATGGAACATCCACCATTTATGGTACATATTTTATCTCTAAAACTATATCTACAACATTATTTGATACTAGTTCTTATAATTCATTAAAATCTAAACATGACGTTATAGGACTTGGCTTGAATAGAATCTTATCCTCTAAGTTATTCTCTGTTGATATACCATTGTATGTGATAATGGACCATCTTAATCGAGTCCCTGAGGGTCCACTAGTTGTTGATGGGAATTGAAATTTGTGGGAATTCAAGATTATATGGAATAAAATAATAAACATGATTCTTCAAATAGACTGAATGACTGGTTATCGGTGTCACATTAATTTCTATTGCACATGTGAAACTTTTACCTTTCCAGGGGGAGACATGTTAATGATGAAATGAGAGTGGGGACTAAAAGTAGGTAGAGTTGGACCAAACATGTGTCATCTCGGGATAGTTACTATATATATGGCAAGGTTCTCTCATTATGTAGGACTGCTGGAATCCACATATCTTTTCCAACACATGTGGATCTCAATCATGATTTTTTCCATATAAATTCACATGAATCCATCTGGATAAGGGATCTGAATTTGTTTTTGAGATCATACCAGGCATGCAACACATTTTGATACCTCTATATCACGTGTCTTCAAACGATAGAAAGGATATTAAGATAAAACTAGATGTCACATAGAAGAAGAGTTTTATCAAACCTAGTACATCACAGTTGGGTGCACATGTTATATTCTACATGATGGTGGATGGTAAAATTCGGAAATGTTTTGATTACATGAAGTTGAACTAGGTGATGGTGAATAACCAATATCCATTTCCTAGGATCAATGTTTTTTTGATCATCTATGGGGATATTGTTTTTTATCCAAAATTTAACTTTGATTAGGGCATCACCAATTATGAGATTGAGAGGATTACATACCAAAGATGTCATTTTGGAGAAGGGATAGACTATATGACTAATTTGTGATGTTTTCAGGATGAAGAATGCACTAGCAGTGTTCTTGGTCCTTATAAACAATATTTTTCATCCCTACATGGAATAATTGATCATATTTGTATTCAATTATATCCTTATATACTCTCCAACAATAGAGAATCATTATATGAACCGAAAGATAGACATGTGTACACTTTGATAACATTATATTTACAGCAATATGGTGAAGTGTTAATTATTGATTCAAGAAATAAAATTTATAGGGATTGCTGTGTATGAGTTTGGAATATCTATTGACCCAGATAAAGTTGAAGCAGTTATGTCCTAGAAACATCCCTGGAACGTGTTTGAGATTAGGATCTTTCTGGATTTAGTAGGATTTTAATGAGGATTTATCTAGGACTTCTCTGAACTATCATCACCTAAAAAACACTGCAAAAGAAGGTAGTGATGTTATAGTGGTGAGAAGATAGTGAAGAGGCCTTCCATTAGCTAAATAGAAGGCTGATGAAAGCTCCATTACATGCACACACTATGTCTGGTATTGGTTATGAATTGTATTGTGATGCATGAAGCAATGTTATAGGGGTGGTTTTAATGTAAATAGAGAAGGTATAAGACTATGGGTATCATCATCTATGGCCTAATGATATTAAATACCCTATCGATAAATTGTATCATGAAACTTTGGTTTAGGCTATGAGATTTTAAAGCCACTATATCATTGATGAAAGAATTATTTTTTACACAGACTACACATTCCATCACTATATCTTCAAACAATGGGACTTGAACCTAATATAAATGATTCGTTTTATGTATCTACAGATATTTGACATTGATATTGAGTATGGACAGGGGATGTGTAATTTCTTTTTGGATTCTCTTATCTATAAGACACAGGCTATATAGGAGATCGGCAAGAGGACTTTAGAAGAGAAGGGGGGGTTGATGTGCTTATTGGATGACTAGAGGGTGAATGCCTCAGAAGATCACGAATCTATGAATTGTACCCTTTTTGTATTATGACATATATTGTGGTCTAGATGAATATTGGTTAGTACTCAGAACCATATTGATTTTTCATTATGGATCAATTGGCTGGGGTGACCCAAAACCCTGATAGATATTTCGTGACAATGTTGTGATCATTGTACATGAGAGAGTGGTAATCCCACATTTTAGTAGAGGGAAGATGAAGAGGGATTCAAGAACTCTAGATGATTAGTACATAATTAGTTGAATAAAGTGTATCTTGTATTTAATATTAATTTTTGGTGGCCCAAGATGAAGATATACATTGCTGTTTTTGTCTCCTGATGCCTTACCTATCAGTGGATAAATGAGGAGCACCATCATCCTAGTAGGATATTAAAATCACTTATCACGCCAATTTGAAAGTGGGAGTAAATCATGATAGAATTTTTGAGTGGATTACCCATGACCCCAAGGATTCATGATATAGTTTTTTTGATTATTGAATGTAAAATGATGTCATCTCATTTCTAACTGATATGGGAGACTCACTCATTAAAGGACTTAGGAATTCTATATGGCTGAGAGACTATACACCTGCATGGAGTTATCCTGATAAATTTTTTAAATATATATTTAAATTTTACATAACACGTTTGTTATGTATTGTATAAATCCATTTGTAATAATTTTAGATTAGTCCTGACGTACCTTCCCAGATCAACAGATAGTCAGGGAGGATATTATGCATTTTGGGGAATATGCCTCGAGCTTACATGGTTGATTTTAGAGGAGAATGGGATGAACAACTCGACCTGATGATGTAATCATAAAATAATAGTGATCAATATTAGATTCATATGGGAAGATTTTAATATGTTTATGGGAGTTAGTGTCGCTCCACTCACTATTGGAATGAGGTGGTTGAGGTAACTATTGTTGGCCCCAGTACGGTTTAGGAGACCTCTGGGATAGTCTATCATATATCGAATAGATTGATAATTTCTAAAACTTTAAAGAGATCATATGATGATCGTAGGAGAAGAAACTTGTATTTCTAGGGTAAGATTAGGTTTTTTTGAGAGTGAATCCACATTTAGGGAATATTCATATGGGAAATGCTATCAATTTAACACCACGTTTTTTGGAACTTTTGAGATTACCAAGCGGATAGGGGTAGTGGTGTATCTTTTTGACCTCTATTCTTTCTATTTAGGTATTCAATATGTGTTACACATTTCATAACATTAGAGGTCAAACCCAACCCTATATATTTTTTCGATTATATGAATTTTCAGTAGGAAACTAAAACATCTTATGAGGAGCATCATGAGTGGATTATAGAACGAATCGAGAAGGTGTTGTGGAAAAAGGCAATACTAGTAGTCCAAATTCATTGGAGGTATGGATGGATCTTGGATGAAGTGTGGGAACTTGAGTCCGATGTTCTCTTTTTTGCCTAATCTGATCAAGAAAGATCATTAGAGATACTTTTTTAGCATAAGAATTCTATAGAGGGGAAGAATTTTATTATCCGGAATTTTTCAAATATAATAAAAACCCACTTGTAGATAAATTATACGTGTCTTATGTGAAAAAACGATTCAATAGTGAAAAGAAATTAATAAATGTATTAAAGAATTTTTATAAGGGTAAAACCCCACCTAACAATTTAGATTATTCTGTCGAATATTTTTGAGTCAAATGTCGTGATGATGCGTGATTCTAAGGCCCGTAAAGCCTCAGTGAATAAGGAATAGAAAGATGAAATATATTATATTAAGATAACATGATTTAATCAAAATAATGAAAAAACTCAAAAATGGCATGTCAGATGATAAATCTAAGGGCCCCATTAGGTCTGAGACATAGTGTTTTTGATAATCATGGTATAACATTTGTATGTATTAGATGTTTGGATGCCACACTCTTGAGAAAATTTTATTAAATATTGTTTATTATATTATTATTTTTGGAATTTAATTTAATATATCCCAAATGGAGTTTTAAATGAAAAATATAAGACCACAATTTTGTTTGAAAAGTAGGGTTTACCTTAGGTTGGGAATAAATTTTTTACACAATGAGCATCTAGTCAAGCCACCATTAAAGCTAATTTCTTTGATAATTAAATTAATTAATTTATTTATTTGAGGAATTGAATTTATAAAACACTATTTACCTTCCTCATTTCTCACAATGAATTCTCTATTAATTCCTATTAAATTGTATCAATCCTTCAAAATAGGGTGTTTTTTGAGCGATTAAAAACAAAAAATCCTTAAATGATATAAATAATGAATTACGAATTCAATTTTATGTTGAATAACAGATCAAACAATATATTTATTTCTCAATTTAGAAAAACCTATATGACTTCATATTCATATAGATCGTTGGGTTATCATCCTTGGAATCACTCTATGTGTTTGAGAGACCACCATTGGATGACTCACGAAACAATCGATTTCTCCCGTATCCTTTTCTTAAAAGAATAGTGTGCGACCATAAGGGTTCTTTCCTTATGTGAGGGGAATCAAGGATCCATGTTTCTTTATTTAATTATTTTCTATTTAATTTTCCATAAACCTAATTCAAAAATAAATAATGAATCAATTACAAAAAGATATATATATATATATATATTGATAAACACATTAGGGATAATTTATTTAAATTATACAATGTTAATTTTTTGGATTATCAAATGAGGGATATATATATATATATATATTCATATATATATATATATGTAAATATATAATGTTTGTTATTTTATAATCTCTTTTAATGTTAAAGATAAATTTTTTAAAAATAAATTTATCAATGTGTAATTGCATGAACTATTGAATGACTATTTCAAACACATGCATTGTTTTTTAAATAATTATTGGAAATTATCCTAGAGAGATAAAATATCATTTCATGTGAATATGTAAATGATGATTTATGAATTATTTAAGAGAAATAAATTATCATTCCATGTTATAATATAAATGAAAATTTGAAAATTATCCAATAGAGAGAATGAATCATCAAATATTAAATTAAATTTCTTTTTAAAATAAAATACCTGTTTTGGTGCTAGGAAACAATTAAGAACCTTGAGTGTTGAAGTTTTAATAATAAACTAATGAATATGTGTTTCTGATCAATTTTTACCCACATTTTTACATCGACGACTTTTGAGTTAGGATGTTCTCACACTTCTTTGGATCATGTTTACTGTTGTTGCCTTGATGATTATATTTGTTGTCATTTTGACTGATCATCCATGATTATCATCTTCTATGAGTGTGTGTGTATATAATAATACTCATTATGATTCCATGAGGTATATAAATGTATCTTTTTTCCGTGTATGATTGTGATCACATGTTGTTATGTATAACGGTATATACTCATGTCTATATACTATGCCTACTTGTCTGTTTGGAATATATATGTGTTAACATGACTTCTTGGTTAATACTGATATTTGAGATAGGTGGAACATCATGACATATTCATCCTGTAGTGGGGTAGAGTTCATAATTTTGATGATAATGAAGAGGAACATGACCATTGGGTGGAGGTATGAGGTAGTAATGGCGTTATGTCAAAGGTGTGTTCAAGGTAGCCTTTATTGCAAAGTTCCATTCCCCACATACTAGCTTGGTTGATGTGAGTAATAGTTATTATCTTCTAGAGGATTCAGGACACATGGTCCTAGTTTGGGATATATGATGGTGTGTATCACCTCCATGCCACCATAAAAGGGCTGATTTTCTTCTTCTCATACATTTAGTTTTATAATCGAATGATATTGAAGCATGTATGATCATGGGTTGTAGAAGCTTAGTTAGCACACCACTACTCAGTTTTGAATGTTAATTTATTATCTGTATACATTTATTATTATTAAGAAAAAAATATTTATAATCGAGCAAAACAGGTTAAGGAGACATTGGTGGTGTCCTGGTGAGTCTTTTACCAACATCCTGCTAAAGCATTTTGATGTACTTATATATTTTAAGGGAGACTTGATGAAGGAAAAGGGCTCTATGGTGGATGGCAATATAGGTGTATCATGGAGCTAAAATGGTCTAGGGCAGACACTAGAGGAACCTACAATTCATTTATTTATAATTTATTTTATTCATTGTGGATATGATTTCCGAATTTGGAGATTTTTTATTATTTAATTACATGTATTTAATTTACATTACGCATGATTACATGGATTTTTTATTATATTTTCAATATTTATTATTGATGATATGAAATGATAGTGAGTTTATAGTCTCCCTAGTGATTGAATTAGTCCCTTGTTGCTAGTCAGAAACCTCTTGTGTACGGGGTATATCACTTCAGGTTCTGTAGAGTTCTGGATCAGACTCATTGGTTCATGTTAGGATGTTACAATTTAAAACATTAACTCAAATTTATCCACCACATTATTTTGTAGATGTTTCAATGTTTTATGATTCATGGATCCATAGTGATTCATGTATTTTTCAAAGATTATTAAATAACAAATATGATGATTTTATAATTATGGAAAAAATTTAGTGGTATGAATTTTGTTTTCCCAGTGAATGTTTATGGAAATGTAATTATTTAAAATTTATTATTTTTTATTTTATTGAATTTTATATACATTGGTGAATAGATTTTTAATCATCAAACTTTCATTATATTAGTTAACGAAATTTAGAAATCACAATTCATATCTCAAATCCAGTTGTAGTAATCTGTCACTGCAAGAATGGATATAAGCTGTCAGGAAAAATTAATTCCTTTAAATAGATCATAATAACCAATATTGATTTTTATTTTTCCCAAATTATTGGAAATAAATCAATATAAATATATTCTTTGGTAAATCACATGAACAATATAAACCATTCCGAGGGATTTGAATATAAGAATCTTAAAAAACTTATAAGAAAATGATAATTGAAAAACTAGATTAAAATGGTTGTGTTATATGTCAATATGAATATAACATAGTTGAACTGAAGGTATCATATATTTTAATGAATGCGTCATAGGAGAAGACATATTTGGATTGAGTATTAAAATTAATTGTTGTTGGATATTATCATAATCATTTTTGTTATATTTTTTGTTTAGAAATGAGATCATGAAAATAAACTTTTGAAGGTATGTATCTAGAAACTCATCAGACATATAGTATTATAATGAGGAATAAATTAAAAAAATTATTGAGAAATAAAATATATGGATATTATAAAATAAAATAGGAGGTTTTAGTCTGACACATGGTAGTGAGTTATAAAATATATGTTGATTCATAACCTTAACTATTATTCATTAGTGAATAATAATTAAAATTATGAGGAAAAAATTTATATGGGGCAGATGTAACACCTGGAGATTTTGGGATTAATTAACCTTTAAGTAAATACAATTTTTAAGAACTTGATTCGAATGAATGAACATACTAAAACCGGACTTGTTATTTTTTTAATATTAATTTATAAGTACAAAATATTTTCATTGTACTGTAGCTATCCTGTTGGTTGAAATTAATAGAGGTAATATCATTATGAAATGTATAAAGGGAATTTTTTATTCTAATTCACTAAAAAAATTCAATTACTATAAATAACTAATTAATAAAATGATTTTATACCCAAAAATACATTATAATAAAATTTTCATTTTATGTACTACGAATTTTATTATACTACGGTTAAATAATTATTTTAGTTAAATATATTGATAAAATATATAATGAAATCATTTAAAATCAATTTAATGGTTATTATTGAGAAAATAGTCAATTAATTTTTCTATGTGATGATAAATTTTCCTCCAAATTGTTTTTAGGTGCAATTCATGCTTATCTTAAAATTAATTATTATCTAAATAAAATAAATTGATCTAGTTAAAATAATGGCTCTAATGTGATGATCAAACATATAAATATAATATATCAACACTCATTTACTTTCCAAATTATAAAATAATAAGAACATGAAAATTTTGTAAATTTAAAAAGTCATTTTATGATAAATATTTTTTTTGATTATACTTTCTATTACCATTTTAAATTTAAATTTTAAAAAATTATAACTTTGATTTTGTAATAAAAAAAAATTATTTAGAATCATCACAAAAATAAGACCATAATATGACGTCTTTTTATATTTTTAAATAATTGATTTTTAGGCCAATAGTAGAAAATTAGTATTTACTATTGTTGTAGCATTTAAGACATTATCATTAGTTAGGTATGATTTAAAAAAATAAAAAAAAAATTTTAAGAAAAAATAGATATTTAATGAGTAAAACAGTTCAATTAAAATAACTATTTGGATTTTATAAAATTAATGATTTGTATTTGGAAAACCAAAAAAATATTTTAAAATAATCAAAATAGTTTTACATATTTCTGTTTTAATTATGTTTTCTTAAAATTGATTTTTCACTTGGATTTCATTGAAATCCATGTAACTCTTATTTTTTTAAAAATAATCCCATTTATTTCTTGGAAATATAAAATATTAGTAACATTATCTAAAATATTATTTTTATGATTAATTTTTTTCTAGACATTATGTTTTTTTTGTATGATGTACAGTGATATTAGGATTAATTTTATCTCCATCATAGAAAGTTTATCTGATATTTTTTCCTATATTTTAATTTAGATTATCCAAAATTGGTAATAAAGTACTTTTAATTTTTATCCACAATAATTAGTTACTGAGATGAAAAATATAGTTACCATGACAAAGGTCAATTGTGATAAAATGTTTTTAAAGAATAGTAAAAGATATAAAAAATATTAATTGTTTACCTAAAAGTAAATTTTGAGTTTTTTATTTTCCAAAACATATCTTTTATCTTTTATCTTCGAGTTTCTAATTCACATTCCATTGGAAACCCATGTTCCTTTTATATTTAGAGTCAATATTTATGAAAATTTAATTCTTTTACTTCTAAATGGGGACATCCACCACACCATCTAGTCCACTTAAAAAATATAAATTATTCATAAAACACCATCAAATTTTACATCCCCTAGAATAATATTCTACCTAAATAAGACTATGGCCACACTATATTTTCCTATGTGTTCTATTTCAAAGAACTACTTCCAGAAAAAGTTCCAATTTACAATATATGCACTAATCACTCTCTAATAAATTTACATTTCATTATTAGTCCACAAATCATAAAATACCAATTGCAAAATATGAAATTATTATTATATATATATATAGATTTTTTTTATTAATGTAACAAACACTACCCATGTTTCACCACATTTCCAAAGAAAATTTAAAATGTTATCATTCATATATACAGATTATCACCTCAGTGAAAGAAATGATTTATTTCTCATAACCAATACAAATGGTGAATTAAAAACGAGTATTTATTGAACTAATATTTAATTTATAACATGATTAATATTTTTCAATGATAAACCATTACTTACCTTCTTACTATTGTATGAAAAATAAATAGGTTTCTTGTCAGTATGTGTAGACTTCCACCTCGACATTGTGATATATTTTATTTTTCATCATCACCAAAACTAGTTTATTTTAGGAATGTTTTAATGAATAAAAATGATATATATAAGATTATTAATGTTATGGAAGTGTTATATTTATATTTTACTTGTTATTAATTTAATAACCTTTTAACATTAAGAATTGTCAAAATAAGGTCACAACCAATTATATCTTCACTAATCATAAATAATAAATTTATGTAATGAAATTATAAATTTATAAATAATTATAAAAAATCTATTCTAAATAAAAATAATGACCATGTAATGATAAAATTCTATTTAAGAGAATAAGGATCAACCTCCTCATTACAAAACCCATTCAAATTAAAAACTAATTTTAACAATCGATGAAGAAAGCAACCATTATCGAGACAATTTCTGAATAATGAATGATTAAGGTATTATACTTGGATAAGTATCAGAATTAGGTTATTAATATGGTTATTTTTATGATACATTAGTTTTAATAACTTGTGTGGAATTTAATGGAAAAAAGTGAGGGATCTTCATCTAAATTTGTGTACTTTTAGGCTTCTTCCAAATTTATATATTTTTTATATTTTGTGTAGTGAATATAAAACCCAATTATGATTTTTATCATACCACCACAATCCATTTTTTTATTTTTATAAAAAACCAATTCTTGGATAAGTGAGAAACCTAAAAAACCACCACAATTCATCCTCACCAAATTTTCTAAAAATTCAAAATCCAACTTCACCCCCACTAGAGTACCACCCCTACCGCCATCCAAAAAGCCTCAAAATTTAAAGTTCAAATTAACAGTAATTATAACCCATGATTCATGCATCTACCTCAAGAGACACACCAATCAAAACATCCTCTCTATTCCAAGATTCCATCATTATGTCGACGTCCAACTATCTCGGTCTTGATGTCATCACAACACTCATCACCCCTGACATCTTATCCTATGTCCACCTCAATCATGTGTCATTCACATTATAACCTTATCCACTAAAGAATCTTTAAGAACTATCCACTGAATGACTTCGTCATCTCCCAAAACAACACCATCATCACTACCGCCCCAAACCACACAAACAATCCAAATACCGCTAAAATCCATAGAACAGCTGGGAGAAGAACCAAAATAAAATAAAAACTTGAAAAACCCAAAATAATATTCAAGTTGAAGAGAGAAACTTTATCCAAGAACTACTGATATTTTAAGAATGAAAAGCTAACTAGAACATCCCAAAAATAATAATAAAAGAAAACCGTCGGATGCTCCACCATCATCCAATCTGAAACTTCACCTAGACAAAAATCATTCGAGGCCGAACCTCACCACCAAGATAATAGTACCATTAAAAATCCAAGAAGAAGTAATAAAAAAGAACCCAATGAATAGAAGAGAACCTACGCGAGATGCAACTTCTGAGACTATGCACTTGATCCACACTGCAAATAGGCATCCTTGATGGCTAATTCTACCACCAACACCATAGAAATATTTCAAGGGATTTATAATTCTATTTCAGGTTCTATCTTAAATGGGATTTGATTTAATAGTAACCAATGATGAAGCGGTAGTGTTTCCAATGTCATTCTGGAATATAGTTTTTTTGAATGATAATCTATTTAAGGAACTTATATCATATTTGTCTCTAAAAACACCTTCATATTCTTCTTCATTATTTTTCCTAGATTTCCCCATTTCCAATAATTTTTTTATTTCCCATTAATACATTGTTTACCCTATGTAGTGTGTGTATGTAAAATAGATTCCACATATTGTACTTGGTCAAAAAGTTCTTCCTATAGTTCAATGTTTGTTAGATTGTTGTTTGAATATATCTATATATATTTAAATAATTTATTATATTCATTTTTAAATTCATTTATCATCCTTAAAATAGTTTAAAAAGAAAATAATTTTACATTTTCCACACATGTCATTTTCAAATGTGTAAAAATATTATCTATTTAACAATTCCCAACTGAACTCACCATTCAATGTTTTTTTAAAATATAAATACTCATGTCTATTTTTTTATGTTTTGTAAAGAAATTATTATTCCAATTATTTTATAAATAATACCATTTAGTTAAATGTTTTCAATGTTAATTGATATTTTTATGGTCTCCAAGAGACCTTCCTAATACTCATTTGAAATTATTTTCTATTTTTTAGTGTCAAATGTAATATCTCATTCTTAATCAAGGATATGATCTATATTTTACCATTAAAATTAATTCTTTGAATTAATTATGATATTTTTTGTAGATTTTAATCTTGAAAACTATCTATTTTCAAAATATCAACACATATAAAGTGGAATAATAGATATTTTCATTTTATGGTAGAACATATATATAGATTACAATTCTGTGATTTTTGTCGTCGTATATTTCCTCCAATTCATTGGTAACAGTTTTAGAACTCATGAGATCCGGATGTTATGTGCGGGGCTTATAACTACTATTCTATTTCCAAAAGGCTATTTCTGGACTTAATTTCTAATATGTTTTTTTCCATAAGACAATGTGTGTGCCTGATTATGGTGTTGCTAAGTCTATATCATTGCAATATTATATTCTTATGTTTTCTCCAGAATATTATCTTATGAAATTTTTGTATAGCTCAAATCATATTCATATCTTCAAAAAGCATTTGTGATACATGTTTATTTTGGTATGAACTCTATATGATATCCCCATTGACCTTGAATATGTTATCATAACTATATATTTTTTCTCATTTATGATATTTGATAATTTTTTATAATGTTTCCCCTGAAATAGTAGTTAACCTAATCATTTTATATGTTTCCTTTCCCTAGGATATGGAGATGAATATAGCATATGATATGTCCTTATGGGGGACTAAATTGGTATAAATATGGATGAATTTTCATAAATTTTTAAAAATAAGTTCATTATATAACTGACCTCCCAGGAGAGTAATCCTTAGGTCCAAATGATTATGTGATGATTTCTGACATCATATTATTATTCATATAGAATAATGTATTTGTATCTTTATTTATATTTTTTCACCTCAAGTTATAATAAATTTATAACTAATTATAAAAAACTACAAAAATAAGAAAGTGAAGAAGAATAAGAATCCTCTCATCATGCTTCATAGTAGAATCCCATAAACATCAAAAGATGGATGTTTTCATCATGGAATTTATGAAATAATCATTATTAGACAAAAAGAATGATTTATATACCTAATAAGGAAAAAATATCATGTACTAGTAATGATAGTGTTTATTACTCATGTAATATATTTGAGGGGAGATTTATTTCAATAATTGTTTCTAGTGAGTCAAGTAGTGAAAACATTTCGGTGTAAGAAGATGTGGTTTTATCAAGAAGTGATGGCGAGTTAGATTAATATCAAATATAGTTCATGTTAAATAAGGAATTTAATATGATAATATAAAACATTATAAACATTAGGATTAGAAATAGGATAATTAACACTTTATCCAACATAGTTGATTTGGATATAGAAGAATTCATAAATAATAATGATGGGTATCTATGATGTGTTAAATAATTCAGATACATACCCACCAAAGAGGAAAATGAATTAAAAGTTTTAAAGGAGAATAAATTTTCACAATAGAAACCAATTGTATATATATAAATGATCTACTGAGAGAATGAAAATTATTTAAAAAACATTAAAAATGACATTGTAATTTCAATAATAATGTGATAGATTTCACGAATGAATAGAAAAATGTTATCGATGAAGTGAAACATTAATATTTTTTTAATCTATACAACACTAAGATAATGTTTCATAAAGATCATTGAATAACTAGAAAAAATTATAGATTTTAATATAAGGTTAGAAAAATGAAGAGTCACAGAACAGAAGAAAATAGATAATGTTATTTCTTATAATAATTTTATAAATGAATGAAACATTTCTACTATGTGTACGTAAGAACAATGGGTAAAATATCTAAAATTTAGAGAATGAATTTTATATTTACCCAATGTTTTATTTTATAAAATAAATGAAAACATGTCTTTAAAAAGGATGGATTTAAAAAATGCACTACAAGAAGATAAGATACAAATTTAAGAAGACGATTGTAATTTTTGGTCACTATTTTTATGAAGAGGCTCTATATATATAATGAAAATATTTTGGATTATATAAATATTGTTTTTTTTTGAATAGTTATTTAAGGAACATATATAGGGGTAAAAAATAATTACAAACATATATAGTAAAGATAAATGTTATTCAATAACAAAGTGTGAAGTAGAAGAGTAATTTTGAATACCTAAATGAATTGTGTTGGAGATTTTATGAATAAGCTCATATCAACAAATGGTTGTTAAATATCCTATTGTTTTTATTGTTTCCAAAACAGGAGACTAGAAGATATCATTTTATAGGGAATAGGAATAAAGTGGATAAAATATGGGCACAAGAAGAATAAGGATGTTTTTGAAATGTCATTACAAAATATTGACTCCAGAATTAGATGGGAAAAAATTATACTCAATAAGGTGATTGAATGAGTAATCCTAGGTAGAAGACATTAATGAATAATAAAGGAATAATTTTTTGTAATTTGACGATACGAATATCAATGTTCTGAAAATTAATTTTAAACAAGAAAAACGAGTCTTGTTAATTTTAATTTTCTAATACAAATACAAAAATGAGATTTACTAATGCAAAACATGAGATGAAGAAGTTTTTGGATGATCAAATATATTTTCATTCAAAGGTTTTTTTGACACCAAACTATTTAGGTTGAAGAATAAATCTTATCCTTTAGACATCAAAAGATAAGGTATGGCGATATCTCACCTCTATTAGTTATTCTATGTATTAATGTTGTCTAAGGGGGAATAAAAAAATAAATTCCATTATTTTTATCTATTAATGTATTTAAAAAAGCGGTAAAAAATAACATTGGTGGATAATTTAAAGATATATACATAACCAAATGAGAGAGAAATATATTATTTAATATGTATATTTAGTTTATTGGGAGTCTTAATAGGGTTATTATATGAATTAAACATGGTCATGTGATTTATGATTTGATCACACATGTTTTCTTGGGAATATGTTCTAGACAATAATACAAATTGGTTCTGTAAATAATTTTTCGGTGTAGTGAAGATTTTATGATGCAGATATAAGTCACTATTTTAGAAAACAAAATATTATTGTTCAGTTTTCATGTTCCCTAAAATATTGTTTCTCATGGAGGCGTATAATTATTGAATGGAGATTTAATACTATGTGTGAGGATATGAAAATGTGATTTTGTTTCACTGGTTGAAAAAAATATAAATTGGTATATATTTTTTATAATTAATAATGAATATATTGATACTAGATGAGGTAGTTACCATAGAGAGATCCTTATGCATAAAGATAGTTTTATGAAATAAAAAACTTTGGTAGAATTACATTCATGTTTTTTCTATATAGGGGAAGAACATATTTGAATATAATGAAGTGTATATGATTACGTGTTGGATAATTTGGAAATACAAAAATCATGTTTATACTATTTTAAAATAAGTTAGATTTTTTGGTGAAAGTTTTTTTGAAGTTTGGATGTATTTATATAAAGATTAGAGTTGTTTAAAAAATTATTAGATATTTTTAAAGATAATATTGTTTGGGTATGAAATTAAAATAATTTCCAAAATATATAAATGAAACATTGATATTTGAATGTAAATATTCATTCCAAAATCATTTCTGGAAAACCCATTATATTATCATTATGTACACAACACATTTCGATTTTGAGTAAAGAATTATCTCAAATACTGAAGAAAAAGGGAATGGGAATTCCATGTACATCATGAATCCTAATACACTAAGGGATAATGATCATTAAAAACATTTAACAATTCTATGAAATGTTGGAGAGAACCTCTATCTAGGAGTAGGTTATGGAAATCACCCATGACTAATTTAAATGGGTAGAAAATAATTAAAATCGAATTTGATACTCTACAAGGAAGTTTTACCCAGATTGAATCATTCTATGATGTATAACCAATATATAAGTGGTTATTTGACTACTAATCCTTATATTTGACTAGTTTTGGATTACAAAAAAAACATATGAAAAATAATTTATGACCATTTGAGGTTTGAAACATTTTGGAATGGGAGAAATTTGAAAAGGAATTTCCACCATAATAAAAATGTAGGGATCTAAATAGAAAATAGAGTGATTTATGAAACACTTCACACACTTTGAGATTAAAAATTTTCATGTTTCCCCACAATCATAACCCAATAACCATGTAGTATGATGATCTTACATTGTAATTATATGTCTATACTATAGAAATTTTTTCCATTCACATAATATTTTAATCCGTATGTGAAACCATTATCATTTTTTTCTTAATGGAAGTAAATTTTTTTCCACTATATAAAACATTACTCCATACAAAAAACACATCAATAATAATATGAACATCCATTTCCAGAAGGATGTTACATACCACTACCTATAAATACTAGAACACACTTCATGAATTATATAAATTTCCAGACTAGACTTACTCTACTAGAAACATTAAGGTAAATCTATGAATACGAATTAAGAAGAGGTGAAGGCCTTCAGAATCTAATTTCATGATTTCCCTTCATAGAAACTCAAGGCAAGATCCTTCATGATGTATATTAAGAAAAATGATATGTCTAAAACCCTTCAAAAATCATATTTTTCAGATTCCCTTATGGGAGCAGTATATTAACACTCCTATATCAACTATCTTTTTGAATTGATACAAAACCAACACATTGAGTCAAAACATGCATGGATGCCTCTATGTGGGCATCTCGATTGGCCCAGGCTATGTGAGATTTCCCCCCCACAACATTCGTTTGGATCAAATATGGGCTGCAGTCCTATATTGAATGGTTGATTACTTCACATCCATTACTAGCCTCTATGAAAAATCAAGAATCATAAAAACATATTCCAAGTGAGTCATATATTTATTGGGTCATAATTCCAATGTCTAATTCCTTGATCCTATTAAATTTTTGTGTGTTGAGATACTCCTCATTGATTCTTATAACACCTTGAGTTGATGTAGTATTCTGGGTTTCATTATACACCTCATGTAAATATTATCCTCTTGGTTATCAATAGTTACATTGAGATGATATACTCTTATTCATTGTATAGGACTCATCCAAGGTGTATTTCCCACCATTACCTCCCAGGGGAGATCTATAATATCCTTTTATATCCTCTTATTATCAAACCTTTTATGATATAGGGATCACATACAAGAATCCTTCTACGTGTAAACTCTGAAATGTAAATTTAGCCAACTAAAATACTAGGATAGGAATATATATGAAGGTAATCTGTAAGACCCACTATCTAGCATGTTATTTTCCCATTAGCCGAATAGAAATCCTTTATAGGCCCTTTCTCTAGTGTAATCCCTAACCATGCCTTCACTTGAGTTACTAACATGGTTACACACTTTATGATAACATTCCTGATTAAGCTTCGTCAAATTACCTTTAATTGTTTTAATCCTTCTGTTTATCATTTATATACCCCCTATTCGGTGTAAGACCTAGCCCAACCTCATAGGGAAACACCAACATGTAATTCCCAATCAATCTATAGTTGATGCACCATTCACAACAACATGAATTCCATCTAAGAATCTCATGCATAAAACATACAAAATCACCTGTTGTGTGGTCCAATGCAATATGACTAATCTCGAAACTATTGTTTCTAAAATCAATCATTAATAACATGATTATATAGGTTTATTTGATTGACACACTATTGTTATTAAGATTAATCATAGGAATCACCTTTAAGTCTTAGTTGTGTGACTCTAAGCTATATATTGAATATAAGTACTACATGATTCCAGACTACATTGACTGATAATCACATATGAACTTAAATTATGACCCTTGAACTAAATGTGATTTTATAACTATTAATCAGCATATGTGGTACACTTCTTTCAGGTTCAATATCAACATTCAAAACAGCTCATCGTCTCTTATATGATGAGTATAAGAGGTACCATATCACCTCATGTTGAGATATTGATAATATTTCACTTTTGTTCAATGTAAATTGATATTCTTCCATATGGTTCTGAATTTAAATCATGTCGATATTCCCCTCTTGGTATCCATATGTATGGGTATACTATTTATTGTAATCCCAAACCTAAGCTACCAACCTCAAATATGATGGGCATATGACCTAATTATACTAAATACTGTAAGGATAATCATAATTCTCTATTGAAAAGTACAATATACCTCTGATGATGATCCAAATATTATTCATAATTAATATTTAGTTACCTTCAAATAGGAATAACTAAAAAATTTGGCTCTTGAATAAGTTTTGCACCAGCCATTTCTAGGAACCATTCACATAGTTTTCCTTAATGAATGATGTTAAACTAAATAGATAGGTCCTTTTTAGATGACCTTAAAGAAAATAATATTCTCTATTAAGTCTCAATAAACTACATGGGTTTTGAACCCCATTGTAGGGATATATAGGAAGAACTCTCACATGTCCAATCCTCAATCCAAAAACCCCAATGCCTCCTTTTCTGATGATAATGTCTTGGTATCCCATATAGTTGATTTGGAAAAATCATAAATTCCAAATAAGAGAGATATAGAGAGCCTCTAATATACATGGAAAACCTATTCATTACTAGTATTGGGGATTGATTTATGAAATAATTCTTAAATAAATCAGAAGGATTCATATTTGAAAATAAATCCCCTAAAATGGTGTGATGATATGGGCCTCCCATCCTATTGAAAAATGTGTATTCCAATGTTTCTCTGACATGATGCAAAAACATATATGTCTATGCATAATGGATATAGGATCCATTGGAGTCCCATTTGGTAAAACGGTGAACTATATATGACTATTACATTTCTCTAAGACATTATAATATTAATGTTGATTGATTTTCTTTTTCAAGTTGGTCCATTTTTTTTCATGTTACACATAAAAAACGGTAAACCTGATGTGAATTATTTTATTGTAAAGTTGATTAATATAATTTTCACTGTTATTTTTTATGATGCACTAACATGTTTTTTATTTTTTCCTTTTTATGTCCTTACAGACTCACTATAATTGAAATGGTATTATCAAATGCACCAATAAACATCAAGCTCAATGGATAAGAAGATAATACCCAATGGACACCTAATGATACTACCCCAACCACCTGACATGCCAAACTAACACATTGACTTCAACAGAGGCCATGGACTTGAGCCCCTAACATCAATTTTTCTAATATAGAACTATAAAAACCATTTAGTGAAATAAACTCTTTGGGAATATCATATGAAAAAATATATACTAACTTTTTAGGTAGCTTATGAAGGACACCGTAGGATGAGGTGTTAGAAGGAGTCTTTTAAAATACATTCCATAATGAAGAAGGTGTATCCCTTTTCCAAATCAAACTTCCTTCAGATCATATAAATTTAGTTTAATAAGAAATTCCTCAATTACCTTAGGAAAATGGAGTAGGATAACCACCATGTCAAGGAAACAACCTTGGAGTTTCCCTAGAGAGATTCTACCCACCTTTGTCATCTTCACTCTCCTATGACACAAATTTTGCAAGAAAAATTTAAGAATTTTATTCCTGTTTCAGTAATCCAATCATAGTAACCTAGAAGGATATATCTTTGAGGGTATCCAGCTAGTGTTAATATTGATAATGTTCTTGAACAATATAATTTTTAAATTTTTAACCCCCATAAGTGTATCATGATATTCCCACCAAAACAATTTTTGACCCCCCTAGTAAGAATCTAAAAGGGTCATCATAAATATAATTGGTGACTCTGGAATTCCACGGGCAACCCCATGCCCCTATGGATGGATGCATTTTTAAAATTATTGAAACAACATATATTTTCATAGTTTGATCATTCAAATATAAATAGATAAATCATTATATTTTTCAATGTTGTTTCCATTTTGTTTTGGGTGTTTAAGGATCCATGAATCAATATATTAAAATATTAAAATTATTAAAGAACACATTCACATCATTATAAAATATATTGTTTTTAAATTATTTTGGGACCTCAGATGGAAAGTCAAAGGTCGTAATTATTTCTATAAATGTAGAGTTTACCCTAAGGGTGACATAATTTTAGTCAATGTTAGATATTATGCTGACCATAGTTGTTTTCATGTGTTATAAATAAATACTTAAATTAATTATTTAATGTACTAATCGTGAGAACCTTCTCAACATCTTAGTTAATATATAAAAATGAAAAATCCCCTAGGATAGTGCCATAAACATGGGATAATTGAGATTAGGACGAGGATCCACCATTGTAATTGGTGAACTCAAGTTCATATAATAATCAGGAATAAATCAAGGAGATTCATATGATTAATGGAAACCACAAAAAAATATGTTTCGAAATCGCTAGTGAATGTATGCTTCTCCAATTATCGAAGATTTCTCAGTGCAGGGACTATTAATTTCTAGATTTATATACTTTTATTTATTATTTTTGGGAATGGATTGATTGTCTACATACATACATATTTTATATTATTCACATGAACTAATAATTTAATTATTGATATTGAACCTAAGTATTTATTTTATAATTTTTACAATATTTTATAACATTTATGGTTTCCAAATTTAAGATCGTGGGTCATTATCACATTAGCTAATGATATTATCTCTTAATTATTGTGCCTCCCCCATCTCTATTCTTGGTATTCTTTATCATTTCCAATGGGTTCATTGATTCAACATTGTTGTATTGGTTTGATAATTATTGAACCCCTAGAAATTTTACAGATAGATAAAAACCTTGCAATGAATGGTGTGAAGATGGATTAAGGTGGATTAACCGATCATGGATGTTGGTTTTAGGTATCAGAACCCTGTTTTGATGATCCGAGGTGTGAAGAATCATGTCTTAGTAAACTAAATCATGAGATATGGACCCCAATTGATATTAATTGATAATAATAGTCCCCAACCATTAATTTTGTAAGATTTGTTAAAGTCAATAGTGAACTTCTTAGTGGATTTGGTAGATCCTGTGAGCGTGTGATGGATTAGAGACTAAACTTCACTATCTATGAAAAACATAAATGCACACCTTGTATTCTATTGGAAAATACACAATGTTTCTCAGTATCTTGATACTCTAGGATTTTTATCATGAGTTAAGAATAACATGCCATGTGCCTTCATAGACACAGTATGTTATAATACAATGGTTTTCAGCTGATTGTTTGGGGAGCACATTTTAAATAACATGTGATAAAACAAGCCATGTCCCCATAGGGATAAAATGTGTCCTCATAAAGACATTACCATTTGTGGAATATGTAAAGTTGAGTTATGTCTAGTAAATAAAAATCCCAATCCCTTGGGAATATTCACACATTATATACCCATATGTACATTTAATGGGATTTTCAAGAATATTTTACCTTATGTATGGCTTATTTGGGACAAAAAATTGGGCCCTTCAGTACCCTATCCGGAGTATTTTCCATTATAGGGAATAATGGAAGCCTATTTTTTCATCAAAGACATTAAATAAGGTGAAAATAGTATGATTTTTGTTCTAGAGATTTCTAGTTGATGGAGGTGATCATGATTGATCATCAGAGGGTTCTAGGGCTAGTAATCTTTTTACTGAACTGCATGTGGGTTCCCCTGTATCCTACATATAGGATGAGTAGATACACCAATATAGTGAATGGTTTAGGTCCTATATTGTACTAGTCATACTCCCCCATATTTAAGATCCATCAAAGAATGAGTCCTCCAATACATATATTTCTCGCTTTGTTGGGGAGTGAAATAGTGGGGTGTAGACCCACTATGCTTATTCTTGAAAGGTTGTATCTAGTCATTGGCATCATATATAGGACCCTTGAAGCCTCAGAGAGAATCGTTATTATACATTGTTTGTTGTTTACATTATGATTCCTCTATATCTATTATCATATGTTTCAGTATGATCATATATGATGTGGGGTTTCTTATCCCATTATGACTTTTGAGTTGAGAAAACTATTTCATTATACTATTTCTCCCTTGAGTTTTAAGGAATCCAATTGAGTACTTTAGCAGTCATCCATACATGGGATTTTACTTTAAATGATGTGTCTTATGAAAATGATAGAAACATATGAGTTGACATTGCTGGATATAGTATTGCAAGAGAATAATAGTATTTATAGGTGGTGTCTATGTTTTGTGATAATTTTCAGAGATTATGCGTTGTTCTCTCTTCATTTTCCACATTCTTAGTCATTTATTTGTTGGGATATCATTTTTGGTTGGGTTTTTATTTTCCCTCTTCATAGGTTTTTATTACCTTAGTGGAATTTATGTTTTTTCCAGGAGTTAATCATATGAATTAATTACTCTTTATATGTTTCTACTTTATTTTATCTATATAATATGGAATAATGTTGGTTCTTATGATGGGTTATAGTTACATTAAGTTAATGCCTCCAATTTCAATGATAGGCACACTCTACACATGTAACTGACCCCCGGCCTATTAGTAGAGGGCTTGGAGTTCCACTTCCCACTTACTATCAACGCGAGTGGGGCCTCAATGTGCAGGGTCATGATAGAGTAGAATCTAAAGTGGTTTTTATAGGGTAGGTGGTTACTGTATGAAATTTTGGGAATATTGGTTTCAGGAACATAAGGAAATAATATTGATTTATATCATATTTGGGTCTCAGGCTAGGGAACCCAATGATGGTGTCCTAGTTGATGTGTCCTGATAGTTAGATTGTTACTACATTCTTGTCAACATGGTATATTGAGGAAATTATTCCCAATAAACCAATAGTACATGCACCATACAATATTTAATATAATGACTTGAATTTCATTCATGAGAATCTCCCTTGATATGATTATCAGACTATGATATGTCTTGATAACTTTTATGATACCCTTGTGATGATTAGTAGCTCCGATTACAATAGAGGGTCCCTATAAAAACCAGTTGATAGATGAGGCCTCTGTATAAATATACATCCTCATGGTGTTCCCTCTAAGAATGTGTAGATAAGTACTTCAAAAAATGGTAAATTCATAGATCTACCACCACTGTTTAAAGAAGACGACAAACTATACATTACGAATACTAGAGCTCCTATAAGCTAGGATGACTATGAGTGTTGTTTTAGCATGTTTATTGAGTTATAGAGATAGAGAAATATCAGATTCCATGCATAGAAAACCCCTACGCGGATGGGATTATATCGAGTCATTGATTTCAGGTTTTTGGATACTATGTATCCCAAATGATTATATGTTTTCTATCATAAATCTACTTCTTCTTGGATCTACATGGCAGTGGTGGAGACTGATAACCTCGTCCCATGATGAGGTGATGATATCACAGATATACATTCAATGATTGTTTTCTGGTTAGTATTACCCTTAATGATTATGATATTTGTGGGTATAAGGGTTTCTAATGTTTTTGTAGGGTGATAATTCATTTTCTGAGCATTCCTTGAGGTTTATTAACCTCACAGATGACTCTCATGATATGACGAAAGATGGATAACTTCATGAGTAGAAGATGGAGTAGTTCCTTAGTATGGATATCCATGCTAGTATTTCCAATTAATGTTATAACACTTTTTTTGATGTGATAAATAAACCCTTTATGATAGATATATTCCTAAAATAGGGGAATTGGGATGCTAGAGCAGGCACTGGAAATCATATAGTTGAGTCGTCTCAAGTATCTATCTGGCATCAACCTTTATGGTATCGATTCCAGAGACATTATTATGACCAAACACAGACATAGGGATCTGTAGTGTAGGGACCACACAAAGGCTCTTGTCAGCTTGGATATGGTAGTTGGTATTCTTGTGATGGGTGAGTTCACATGGTTTGAGATTAACCATTCCATGACGCTATAGATGGTGGGAAGATACTGTACATAACTCTATAGTAGAGGAAACATCAGGATCAAGGATTTCATATGCATGGACATTATTCCCCCTAGGAGGCGGTGCTATAAGAGCCATTTGTAGAGCATAATATTTTGGAGATGCTGGAGCTGGATGGAACTTTGACCTACTCCCACCACCCCCACCCGGTGGTCCAAACCAGGATTATAGGGATTTTGGTAGATGGTTTGGTCAATTTTAGGTGACAGAGGTATATAAAGAGGATACATATGATATTATTCAAGGAATGATCATTTTTTCTATACATTTACTCAATTAAATGTTGAAAATGGAAAGAGTTTCTATATTATCTCTATATCCCTTGTGAGAGTGATAGAGTTTTTTAACCCTTTGTCCAATTTTCTATGGTTAAGGGTTCAAATTGAGAGTGATTCAGGTACATATCACTTCTACTAAATGTGTGAGTTGGTGATCAGGGGAGATATTTTTTCATTATACCACTTGGCTATTATGATGAAACATTATGAAATCATTCTAGGTATATACTATTTTACTATAGTGAATAATCATATAGAATATCATCATAGTAGAGATGTATTCTTACGTACTAATGGAAATGGTTTATCCTTCATGTGTGAAAAGGAAATTATATCAATCCATGTGATTCTCATGTGTATGATGATGCAATATATCACCCATCAATTAGAGAGTTTTTCCCTTAGTGAAATTGGATCTTCATAAATCTGGCCTATATCAAGAGTGGAGGTTTATATAGACATCTTCCCAAAAGATATTCATAGAATACCTAATTGAAGGGATACTCACTTTATTATTGAATTGCACCTCAACATTAATCTAATATCTTTTATAGCAAATTTTATGAACGATGTTGGGATTTTGGGTTTAAATGTATATTTGGAAGTACTTTTAGGTAAGGGTTTAATTAGAATTAGTGTGCCCACTTGGGAGGATAAGGATTTTTGTGTGAAAGATGTGTATTGGAGCATGAGTCCATTAATTGATTACCATAACCTGATCAAGGTTAATTTCAACAAAAAAGATGCCCTACAATGAATTGAAGACCCTTTCAATGAGTTGAAAGGTGTGAGTTGGGTTTTAACGATTCAAATTTGGTCTGATTGATGATATTTTTAATATGGAATTATGATGTCATGGAAATAATTAAGTGTTACTGGTGAATCCTTTTTGTGTGATGAATCCCCCACTATGCTCATGAAACTTATGTTTTACATATTTTAACCATTCCTTGACTTATTATTTGTTTTATTTATTGAATAAATTATCATATATTCTTTATCCATGTTGGAGAATATATATGATTATCAGATAGTCTCATACTTACTCTGAGAGAACAACCTATATATTAAGCTATCAAATTTTCAATTTTGGATTCATGGGGTATAATTAAAGGGGAATTTCATCTTTGTGAATAGTATAGCTAGGGACTCACTAAATACATATGTGGTTCTCACTTGGGAATCAAACAAGGTAATTTCAAAGGTATAGAGATACTATCGTTTCGTAAGGTAATATTAAGTGATTATGGTATAAAATTTCTGGATTACCACAATTTAGACTAACCTGATATGAATAGGGATTCCATTTTCTTGGACTAAGTAGTGTTATAGGTCATTCAACGAGTTAAAATTGAGGTTGTTAAATACTCATGTGTTGAGATTTCAACAGCAGTGAGTCATGTTCATAGTGTTTTTTGATACCTCTAGAGCTTGAGGCCGGGTGTGTGTTGATTCATATATAGGTAGTGATATATTATATGTTCAGGTATTTGATACCCCACAATAAGAACTACATGCCCCATGAAATGGATATGGAAGTGGTAGTCGTCTCCATGAATATGTGGAGGTTAAATCTTATGGGATGATAGTTCATTAATAAGACCACAAGAGTCTCAGGAATATCTTCACCTCAAAAGATCATAACTTGTGATAGATGCATTTTTCGGATTACCCATTGGAAAATAATATCATAATAGTTTATACTCCATGGAAGAGAAATGTGATGGGACATGACCTTAGAAGGGAGTCCTATTCAATCATGGAGGTGGAGGATTCAAAGTAGTTTCCCTCATAGAATCTGACACTGGTAGTTGAGTGGGGTGAAGTTTATCTTAGGTTGATGGTCATGACTCAAACACTCTTTCCGTGAAACATCTTAAGACCTATACACCTGGGTCTGATGCTAGAATCTATTATACATTTTTTCCAGTAATAAAAGATTAACTAATATAAATATATATAAATATATATTGAAGAACATTTAGGTTTATAAATTTTGACGATTTCAAAAAAATTATTTCTTATCAATTTGTTTCAAAAAATCAATAATGACTATCATGATTTATTCGATAAATTTTCATATTAGAATCTAATTGTCCTTAAAACATATATTAATAATTTTCAAATAATTTTAAAACATATGGTGAGAAAAACATTCACAGTATGAGGAGTTTTAAAAGCACTGGTGAAATCTGTTACCATACTATAAAAATACATTAAAAACAAATATTTTAAAATCAAACATAAACATTTTATATGATAAATTACATTCCCGAAAAAATATTTGGGTTTCCTCAAAATCTCATGTAAAATATTCTTTTCATACTTTTAAAAGATTTATTTTTGATAAAAAAATTTAATAAAAAATTTAATCACATTTTATTTTCACCCATATTTTTTCTTGAAACCATAAAAACTCTTAATCTATAAGTAATACAAATTTATGGAATATAATGATTCTTGGAAAACCTTATGAAATCATTGTGGAAACATGTAGTATCAATTTCAGGAAAACAACCTATTGAGGTCATGAGCTCACTCCCCATTCATCATTATCACATTTGATAGCTGAATTCGAAATTTCATAAAAATCAATTTTTATAATGTTATCCATTCCCATTTAAAAATAAATTATTTTTTTTAAATACCTTACTTTTGTGATTTATTTTCAGAAGTTAAAATAATTAATTATCTAATACAATATTTTTTAAAAAACTTTTATGTAAAATGGTAACTATTATTATAGGTCTAAATATTATAAATATTCTTAGTAAATTCTTCTAATAACTCGTATAAAATTAATGAAATTAAATGATTTTTATGAAATAAATGGGGTGATAATAAAAATATAGAGTACATCAATATCTATAATCAGAACCAGCAACCATAAATATAAAATTAAATTTCAATTCAAAATTGATAATTTAACTTTTCAAAATAGGCTGGAAAATTTATCTATTTGTATTTGAAGAAAACTCTTCTAAAGAGTCTATAAAAACAAAAAAATTTATCCCATATAAAATTTTTATGGAAATAAAGTGAAAAAGTGTTTATAAATAGAAATTAAATAAACAATCCAAGAAAGAAAACTTACCAACTTGATATGAGTTATAGAAACAAGATTATAAATCAAACAAAATATTTATCTCTAACTTAGGGTTCTGTCACAGAAGATTATTTAAATTAAATATCCATTACAATAACCGTTTTTGAAATAATTAAATTTAAATATAACATTTTTCTTTATAAAAGGGTTTAGAAAAATGTAAAATATGAGTTTTAAAATATTATATTTGGTGTTTGGTGGTACAATTACACTAAACACACACACACACAGGTCTGAAAGGTAGGTCATACCCAAAGGGTTAACCCACCACAAAATATATATCTGTGTGTGTGTGTGTGTTTCTATTAATAAAATGAGTAACCTAAAAAGAAAATATCCACAATAAAATAATCTTCGCTATCAATTCAAGTTCAAATAATAGAAATAAAAAAGATTCATTCCTCATCCTTAGAAATATATAATTAATAAAATAATATTACAATGATATTTAAATAACATATAAATATTAAGATCTAGATAAAATTTTATTCTTCTAATAAACAATATTGTTCCAAATTTGATTCATCGAGGACGACTAGCCTTTACTAGATTGCAGAGCATAATGAAGACTTTTAGAGAGAAAAATAAACCCTGGTGTTTATTCTGGTGCAATATTTTATTAATCTCATTTTTATTTATTAATAAAAATGGAATATGAAGAAAAATAAAATATATAGAGACCCTAACTTAACATACATTGATATTAGATTATTTTAGATGAATATTCAATTCATTATAATAATACATTCCAGAGGACCTGAATAGTATAGTGCCATAGAAACATGGAAACAAAATATTCTTTCTCGGTAAAGTTCTTCAAAATCTCCCACCAAGATCCCCACCTTTAGTACTTATACCTAAAACCTTTCTTCATATGCTAGTGAACCAAATCCTAATAAGGGGTGTGCTAAGATTCTCAGTAAGGGTAAAAAAGGAAATGTGTAAGCATAACATGGAAAAAGGGCACAAAACATGATAATGACATTTTAAGATCATACACTGAATATTCGAGATCATAATAATATTGGAAATTAATAAGATATGTATCATAATACAATTAAGAGAATAAGTCATTAAAACCACAACATTAGAATAAAAAATATTATTGTGTCAAACATCTAATAAAAAAATATGATTTTTATATTATCCATAGAATAAATTCAAATACCATCTTGGTAGTATGGGTGCACTCCCCATACTATATTGGTAGTCAAGGTTCACTCCCATGGCAATATTAGTAGCATGATTTCACTCCACATACAATATTGGTAGTCATGTTTCACTAGCATGGCCATATTAGTAGTCAAGCTTCATTACCAAGATCATATTACTCAATCTCATGAGATATAAATCGTTACCAAATACATTGGAAGGAGATATAGGTCCCACCCATATCATAGTGATATCATACATACATGTTCCAAAATATCATAAATAAACATATCATATCCCATGAAATGAAATGGGTATTATAAAAATGTAACCATATCATAAATTATTGAAAAAGATAGATTTCATAACCATTTCATGAAAATCATATCCTCTGAAAGAGAAACAGATTTCATAAACATAAAACCCATGAAAGAAAAAATAATTTCATGAAAATATAACCAGTTAAAGAGAAATGGGTTTCATAAAGACAATGGAAATAAGAATAACCCATTAATAGAATGAATTTGAACATAACAATTAAATCATTTCCAAGAAGGGCATGATTAACATCAATAGGTGTTATCTTAGAAGGAAAACAATTTTGAAATATTTTCCAAAAACGATTCTTGAGGAAAATATCCATTATTATTTGATATTTTTTTTAATACATAAAACCATTTGAAATTAATTTTTTTAAAAAAATAACTTGAAAAATTATAAATAAGACATGAAATCATATTGAAAACCGTCTTTCTTGAAATAATATACAATACGCATCAAAAAATTTTAAAAAACCATTTCCCTAAAAACACTTTGAAGACATATAAAGAAAAATTTATTTTTTTGACAAACATTTTCATTGAAAACATATTAATGGATCATGATTTTTTTTAAATACACTTATATTAAAATACATATAAAACATATATATAATGATTTAAAACATTTTGAAAATTATCATCCTGGAATAAATATAAAAGAATGATGAAAAATCTTTGAAAACAATTTTCTGTGAAAATTATAACAGAACGTTGAAAATATTTTGAAAATAATTTTCATTAAGATTTTACTTTTAATAACATTTTTATAAAAAAACCTTATAAATATGAAAAGTAAACTTCAAATAAAATAATACAGGAAATTTCGTACAAGACATATAAAGTAAAAAGAATAATCCTTTTTCAAGGTCAAAAGGATAGAAAAATGCCTTTATCAAAAAGAGGTATTCATATTAATTTTAAGAGATTTATATAAGACAATGGTGTTAAAATAAATATAAATTAATAAATTATGTTGGTATAATATTCTGGGAAACGCTTTTTAGAAAACATGGTTTTGAAGTGACATATATTTCCAACCAATGAGAGGGTAAAGTAAGGATTTCTTAAAAACCATTCTTAGCTATATTATGCACCAAATAGTAGAATAAATTGTACCTATATGTGATTAAATAATTAATAACTATAGGATAAAAATTCATGAATTTTCTAGATATATGGATCATAATATTTCATGAAAGGAATCATAAACATAATGAATATTGAAAAGCGTTTAGTGTTTCTCAATGAACTCTTATAACTTGGTATCTTGGGATCATACTATCCATGTATGAAAAGGAAATTACCATAAACATAAAATATAATTTAAAAACTAAATTCATGATATGAAATGTAAAATGGAATTATATACCCCTCCTAATTGAATTTTGGTGCATAACAAACATTAGTCTAATATAAGGAAAATCAAGAGAAAACTATTTCACTGATTTGGTAACTTTTCAAACTTAATACCTAATAAAGAAATATCATAAAATGGATATGGAAATACCCATAAAATTAAATATATTATAAATACAATACAATCATCTATATTACATTTAGTACACAAAAGGATGGAGTGTCGAACATAGAAAATGTCTCTCAGAAATAAAAGGTGAGATGGAATCCCGTTATGTTGTGTCTTGAATCTCGTCATACTCATTAAAACCACATGTATAAAAAATATAATTTTATTATAAATATTTTTTATAACTATTTTAAATAACTATTTTAAAATATCTAATACAATATATGTTTTCTTTATAACCGTATATTACCCTCTTGTTAACCATCATATGTAAATGTTTCACTTTAGATAATATTCACTTTGTACATATTTTGTGTTTTAATTTGATATATCATTTGTATTATACTTATTTCAGGATTAAGAAATGAAAAAAAAATATAAAAATCATTTATATCTATTATATTTGTATTATATTAATTCATATAATGTATTAGTATGAAATAAAAATCATTGTTCGTGGAGATGGTAAGTCGTACGTATTCATAAACGCGGTTTCCATTTTTATTATTGTATTGTAAAAAAGAATGAAAATGATATATAGGTATGTATGTATATAATATAATTATTGTATCATTATTTTTTTTATATCATTTAATTTCTCTAAACACATAATTAATACATCTCATGTAGTGTATGAATGAATGTCATCGCTTTGAGGGGGCATAATTTCACACTTCCTCAAACAAAATTATCCTATTTAAACCAAATGGAAAGTAAAAAAGGTATGTGTTCAACAATTAATAATGAATAATAATGATGTTATAAATATAAAATATCATATATATAAATAGAATGTAAATCGTAATTTCCACCACGAGGGGTGGTAAGGAAAATTGACCAATCATCATTTTTTGAGGTGGATGTTCACCATATACTTAAACATTATGTTTGTTACCCATTAGATGAAGGTGTGAGTAACTGTAGGTAGAAAAAATATAATAAAAATTTACTAGTATATTTTTTATACTGGTATGTTTAAAAAATCATCAAAAAAAGAGAGTGGAGTGGGTGGAGAAGGAAAGTAAAAGATAAGAGCATGAGAGAAGGTGTTACCTTTTAATTAGGTAACTCAATTTCGTTTTTTCCAAAATGATACCTTGGAACACTTAATTCACAAAGCTAGGATTCAAGGTGTTATGGAAGGATTTTGGGATGTGTATTACTCAGAGATAGTTTGATCCTATGTGGCTTAAGTGGTGTGAAGAGGAGGAAGTTTTTGTAGCCTTTTATAGAGATGGGAAAGTACACAGTTGCTATTTTTGAAAACATGTTTGGTGTGCCCATGATTTTACCTAATAGAATTCATACCAAACAAAACAATTAATAATTTAAGGTGAATGGATAAGTGAGTTAAACACAATGGGTTTTGGACAAATATATATAAGTGTTTTTGGTGTTAAATTTATGGTTTCTTTTTTATGAATTTTTAGTTTTACCTTAACCGATGTAATTGATTGTAATTACTTTCACTAAGAATTTGGGTCAACAAATAATCTAACCATACTATACATTATAACTTATTCATATTCTTAATATGGGATACATTTTTCCAAATCCCAATTACATTATTGGGTGAAATTAAATGAAAATTTATCCCACTCACATGACAACATTGTAGGTTTTTAATGTAAATAAAATGATAAAAAGGTTGTTAAGTTGTTATATAAAATTCCAATGTAAAATTGGTTCAAATGATCTAAATTGAATTAATTTATAAAAATATTATAAAATCAATCATTTAAAAAAATTTAAAATATAATTTATAATTAGAAATAAATTAAAATAAAAATATGTTTTAATTAAAATCCAGTAATTTTGAAAAGTCATTACAAAATGAAACCTTACAGAAAAATAACAAAATAGTATCCTAACCTATCTGTTTTGTATTAATTAAAAACAAAAATTATATTTTGACATATTAAATATATTAATGTTCTAAAATTTTGATTCAAAATGGGATCACTATTAAATGGGGTTAAGACTACTCTATAAAAAATGTATTTGTTTTATGTATAATATTTTACTTTTTCATGTCTTTTGTATATCCAATATCTTGAATGAATAATAAAAATATTATATTAATATATAAAATATATATTACATTAATATTACTCACTAATTACAGTTAATTAAAATTATTATGGTAAGATAACTTGGTGACAATAAAAAAATACTTTTTTTCCTTATATACAATAGGTTTTCAAAAAAAATTTCTAATTAATTGATAACCAATGAATTAATATTTTATTTATTTGAAACATATAGTTTCATAAATTAGTTATTAAATTTCCTAATATGAAATTGTATATCTAGGTTATGTGTTATTATATTAGATAATAAAATTTTAACAATATATTATTGTTTGGGAAAACCAGGTCATGGATGTTACGAATGAAATTAAGGAAAGTAATTATTATTTGTAAAGTAAGCTAACCTCAGTTTTATATATAGACCAAGATAAAATTTATGTTGTTTATAATTCACTTTTTTACTTGGTTTTTCATATAAGACAATAAAAAAACAATTCACAACATCATAGGGTGACAAAAAATATATATGATATTCAAAATTTTATCAATATTACACATGAGGCGGAATATGTTATAATAGAAACTCAAATATGTGCATTTAACTTTTTGTGAGTACTGTGTTCGTTACCTACCCTTATATAGGATTTAACTTATTTATTTTTCACATTCGGGACTTCAGGCCGAGTTGATAGACCAAGAAATTCGTTGTATAAGAATATTCATGCAATGAGGATGTTAAAAGTTTGAAATATGAATATGAACTCTAACATTATTCACATAAAAATATAAATAGTTCTATATGGATCATTCAGTTAAGAATTTAATATAACCATCCACACGACATGTTGTGCTTACATATTTATACATATTCCAAATAAGTAGCATAATAAATAAAGGGTTAATGAATACATTTCTATAGGAATATATTTATGGTAAAATCAAGGATAGTCGATACCATGCAGTGACTAATGGTTGTAAGGAAGTGTCGAGTAATATTTTGAATGGAAATTGAAGTTATTTCTTGAAATGAATAAGAAATGAATGATGCTTCTAGGTTTAACACATAAAGAAAATGATACTCAAGTGAATTGGAAAACCAATATAATCATGATTTGATGATGGGTGTTCAATGTATAATATTTTAAATTGGACATTAATGTCTCCTTTTATATGTCCCATATAAAATATTTTTTATACTGAGCACACACATGATTTTTCCCTATCTTCAATTCCTTGAGACAAGGAACCAATGATGGAACCTGGAAACACTTTTAACACTCCCAAAACATGCTACCATGCCATCTTACATGGTGGCATTAACACTACAATAATTTATTTCTTGTGTTATCCCTAGGGGAATTATGAATAACCACAACACTTGCCTTAGATGGTGCTTTCACCCATTCTGCCATAAGCCTACGTGGTCATCCTTCCCCCCACGTGGCTAACCCCTAATCTACCTTTTGGTTTATTTGTGTCTTTTATGGGTGTAATGATTTCCATTTTTTTCTTAAAACATATTTATGTTTTATATTTATTTCACTTTAAATGAATAATTATAAGTATATAAAAATAATTACAACATTAATTTAATATAATATTTTTAGAATTATTTTATATATTTGTAAAAATTAAACATTACTTTTTAATAAAATATATTTATTAAATTTAGTTATCATTTTATTTATATTAATTTATACTTACATTATAATTCTACAAGAATTAATATTTTACTATCAATTATTTCAAAATTATTTTAAATATCCTAATTTCACATTTATAACAATTATCATAAAAATTAACAAAAATTTCTTACCCGAATATTAATAAATACTTATTTATATACATAAATCATTAAAATTACCCATAAAACTTAACTTATAACAATAATTTATTAAAAAAATATTTTTTTATTTACGTATTATAAATAATAATGTACATTTAGTATAATCATATCTCTTTTATAATTTCGAGTGAATGTATAAACGTATTTTCACCTTGTTCTTTATATATTTATGTCAGCATATTTAATCATAAAAAATATGTAATGGGAATAAATATATACTAAATTTAAAATATTTATATTAAATCAATATTTATATTCCTCAATATTAAATATATTCATCGATAAATTATTTTTTAATTTTTTTAATTTGAATATTTACATATATGAAAAAACAATATCAATAAATTAAAATCATTAGTTAGATAAAATTATTGTTATATTAAGACATATGATAGTAGTTAATAATGATGAAAATATCCATTTTTTAAAAATTTATTAAAATGAAAAATAAGATAAAATTATTGATATTTTATATTATACCCGCTTAATGGAATTTCATCCCCACAAATAATTTTTAATAATTAAAGAAATTATGTATTTAACATAATAAGATTAATAAAATTATGATTGAAATAACTATTATTAGTCTAAAATATGAAATATAATAAAATCTCTAAAAATTTATAAGATTTGCCCTTAGACTGACATGATCTACATTGTTTAGAGTCAACTAAAATTGAACACCAAAAAACCTAAAAGAGTACTTATAACTATTATATTATCCTAAAAAAATATAATTATAATATTTATAGATTTCTAAATTGTTTCTATGATAAAAAATTCAATAGTTTGAAACCTTCCATCTTTGATCTATTTATGAAATCTGCTTTATATTTTTTATTTATGATACTTTAAATGAAAAATATTAAGACAAATTATTTTTTGTTTTAGGGTATTGAATTATTAGTAAATCTTGATTCCATATTAGTGATTTTGAAAAACTATATAAAAAACAATATATCTTTACTCACAATGAATACTTATTCAAAACCAATCATCATAAGAATGTTTACTAATCCTATGATGATTTTTTAAAACATAGGGTGAGAAACAATTTCACAAGTATAAAGGTTTTAAAACCATAAGTTAAATATTTTATCATAATATAATTTTTTTTTATATTTATTGAGTTTATATAAAATATAATAATTTTGACAAAAAATTGAATTTCCGTAAAAAATATATTGTTTTCATCAAAATCCATATTAAAAATTGCATTTCAAAATGTTTAAAATGTATATTTCTTAAAATTAGTTTAAATTAATAATATAATAACCATTAAAATTAATCCATATTTTTCATTAAAAACATTACAACATTACTTTTGAAAATAATAACTCTTTATATGATATAATGATACTTGGAAAAAACTAATAAATCTAGGTGGCCACTTGCATTATGACCTTGAGGAAAACGCCCCCTTAAGGTTGTTGGTTCACCCCCCATTCCTCATCATCACATTTGATACCAATATTGAGATTTTTAAATATTTTTTTAATCATTTCCTATCTTAATTATAAATCATTAAAAAACTTCTTAAAAAATTCAGTTTTAGAATTTACTTCCCAAATAGGAAAAATTACGTATATAATGTACTTTATATAATGTTTCTTCTAAGAAAAATACTTTATTTTAAAGGAATTTCCAATATTCGTGACATTCATAAGAGTGACTTATAAAAACTCTTAGATATGTAGGAAATTTTTAATTCTTTTATTGACCTATTTGGAATGCAATTGATAAATACTGGGTATGTCCGTATATATAATCACGATTTACAACTATAAATGAAAAATAATATTTAATGCCTAAAATGATATTTTTTACATTTGAAAAATAACATCATAATTAATCAATATATTATATAAATATACACTTCAATAAATATGATATTAAGATAAAACATTTACCACCATAATTAGAGTATTTGAAAATAAATTGACAAGGGCTTAGAAATTGAATTTAAATAAAAAAATTCTCTTATGATTAGAGTTAAATAAAAATGATTAGAAATAAAGGAAATTAATTTTCCCATACATCGGGATTTATTATAAATAGTTTAATAAAATTAAACATCCCTTACAATATGGGTTTTGAAACTATAAAAAAATCATTATATAAGTGTTTCTAAAAAAAATGAATATAACCTTTAAAATAAATCTATCTTACCATAATCAATGTAGAAAATATTGTTTTCAATTACAGAGTAATACCAAATAGTCCTTATGTTTCCTCAATTCCTCTTATGAACCCAAAACTAGAAATATATATCACGATCTCTACTTATAATTTGAGTAACCTGAAATAAAATATCATTATATTGCGATGTATTCACTATTTGAAAATATATAAGTAATTTGAATGAAAAAGGTTGATTTTTCATCCATAAAACTGGAGATTTTACGAAATAAAATTAATAATAATCATTATATACAATATAAATATTAATATTGAGTTAATATTTTATTCATTTAATAAATTAAATGTTTCCCAATTTGATGCTTAAAGGTGGTCCATCCTTTTCTGACATGAACAGATTAGTGAATAATTTTACAAAGAAAATATAATAGTTTTTTATATTGGAGTTGTTTTTAATTAATAAAATTTTTATTTTCCAATAAAAATAGTATGTGAAGATATATTAAATATATGTATATGATCTTTTCTATTATCTATATATTACACAAAAAGAGGTAGTTGAAACATCACAAGTTTAAATATTAACATTTATCTTTTTGTGAGTGTATTTAATGGTACCCACCCTTATGTGTGATTAAACATCTTTTTTTGAATTGTATGGGTTTTGGGTCTAGTTTACAATGAGATAAAGTGGTGTTATAATATTTTTCATGTGACTATGTGGATGAAAGTTTTAAACCCTAATAAATACGATAATTATCTTCATATAATGATTTTAACGGTTCTATATGGATCATTTGGTTAAGGATTGAACAAGAACAGTAACTCAAAATGATAAAAAATTATATTTATTCATATGAAAAACTTGTATTGCTATTATATGAAGGTTGAAGACAACATTACTATGGTTAGGGATCAATGTTACATGGTCAAATGATGGTGGTCATGAGGTGGTTGATTTTGGTAAAGTGACATCAAGTAAGTGGGTTGATATTTATGGTAGTGGTATTTCATAGAAAAAAGAAGGAAATATTTAGGTAAATATGTTTTACACATGAATACGATGAGGATATATGTGTTTGGATGGCCCATATTATCCAGATTGAATGAAATGTGTTATATGCATATTTTTTTTAAAGTGGTGAACAATTTCTTATGTTTTGCATCCAACAAAAAATATCCTTTCTATAACTACCCATGTAATTATAGAACAATAAATTTTCATTTTTGTTAATATTTATGAATAAGATATTAATTTTAGATTAATGGGATGCTTTGTCTGATAGCGTACATGACACTCAACAACGAGTTTCCCTGGAATCTTATGTTGCACACAATGTTGAGTTACGCCAAAAAATAGTGGAATAAAAATATTATTATTTTACTTGATAGTTAACGTCTAGTCGTTGTATTGGGAGGAAGGAATATAATTAACTATGATATTATTTTACATATTTTTTAACTATTTTTTAATATATCCAATGTATATTGGATGATTAAAATAAGAATGAATATCATTTTAATCATGAAATACTCTAATATTATTAAAATGTCAGTTTGCAGCCTTCTGATGGTGAATCATTTTTATATATAGTTTTGGATACTTTTATATGTTTTATTTGACAAAAAGAACATATTTTATTGAAGATTAATATAGAAATTTACTTTGTCTATATTTTTGGTAATTTTATGATATATTTCATTTTTTCATGAATAGTGAAAATACCGCATTTTATGTCAAAACTGCCTTTTCATCTAATTTATTTATATAGATATATTGTGATTTAAATTGGTTTTTAAGAACAATTGGATTATTTTTTTATCATTTAATACAATTTTATTCATTGGAAGTAATTTCACATTAAAATTGGACACAAACAAATGTCAATCTTTTGGTGGTTTTTACTTCTAAAAAACCTGATTTTTTGTATTGAAAATGGGATTTAATTTTAAATTAATTACTAAAATTTAGGTGTTTGAAGTTTGAAGAAATGGATTCCATATTTGGAATCATAAGTTTTAAATTGTGTAAATAAGTACCTTTTAGTTTTAATCATTATGAATAATAACTTCATTGATTTTTTATTTATAATGGTTAAATGGTAAATCTGATAAATAAGAGTAAACAATAATATTATAAAAATATTAACATAACATAACATGTGTAATAATCCTAATATATGAGATATGTCCAACCAGAGGCATCCTTGTGTGGATTTTCGGACCTCATGAAGCCACTTTGGTGTTAAAATGACATTTTATAATAAATAATTTAAATTAAAGAGAAAAATAACATAAACATGTATCTTTTATTAAAACAATTTTTACATAGGGTTATGTAATGGATATATTTTACTATAAATTTTAATTTCAAATATAATAAATTTTATTACATAATTGTTTTTATTTATAATTTTTATACATTAAATAAATAAATTAAATTATGACATAATGATGATGTCGTGATAACTTCATTATTGAAAGATTCAAATAAATGATATTATAAATATTAAAATAAATGTAAATTTAATATTTTGATTCCATCCACGAATTTTATGGAATATACATAAATATTATATTTGAGTTAATGTCTTTGGTTTGAAGTAATCAATATTTTACGACTTTTACAAAAATCAATTACTTTATAGTTTCAAAATTGAAATAAGTGAGTACTTAAAACAAATACTATTTTATTAAATGATTTAATAGTCATAAAAATATAATATTCGGTAAAATGACTTATATAATGTTAAAAATATCATTAATGAGCCACTTATGGTTCTATTCTAATTTCATAGTAAATATAGTTACAAAATATTATGAAAATTCAAAAAGACATGGTAATAGTCAAAAAATTTAACCAAGGGTTAAAGCTAAATGATATTGGTAATTTTTTGACATAAACATGTCTATAACCTATTGGTTGAGTTTTTTAGAACTGAAAACATATTATATTTGAAATAAATTAGTTTGGGACCATTTTAATCCGAAAACTAAATTTATAATAACAGAATATTTGAAGAAAATCCTAAAGTGCCCCTCCTCCCTCTTATAAAAAGTCATCACCTCTACCCATTTACTAACACCTCTAAAACACCTTGTCCCATCCAAATTCTACCCAAATAAGATTCCAACATCCCTCCCTTCCTATTATATCCCTTACTTTGGGAGGAAGGCAATTTAATAAAGCCTTTTGGGTCAAATCTAAAAGAGTTACACGTTTTAGAGGTGCTGTATTCTCTAAAGTTACTTTCCTATATTTTACTTCTTCAGTCATTATTAAATTCTTATCGTTTAATTACATAAAAAGTAAAAATGTGATAAATATTCTAGTATGTAATTATGAGTATGATTGAAACTACACTTACACATACCTCTATCTAATGAATATGATCATACAATTTCTATGGATGGTGAACTACTTAATCACGAAATGATGATTCACCAATTTTACCCTACCACCTATCCGGGAATCCATTAAGATGAAAATATATTTATATATGATCTATATTATATTTATATTTTTTATATTCTTATGTTTTTTATTTAAATGTTTCCTTTATGGTTCTATACTATGTAAATATGATAATTTCATTTCAGGATGTGCGGAATACCACCCCTCAAAGTGATATGACTTGTTCATTATATATATGTAACATATAAAGGATGGTGTTAATGAACATATGTTACATATATAACATATGATATTGTGATGTAATTATAATATACCTATATTTTCATTTCTTTAATATGGCTATTAAATGAGTGTGGTGTTCATGTGTACATACGACCTACCATCTCCACAAATGGTGCATTTCATTTATTATCTCCAAATTTTATGGAATAATATAAATACATATTTATACTAGATGTATATGATATTTAAATCAAGAATACTATTTTAGGGATAATGGAATTTAGAAAACTTGTAAAATTTTAAATTATAATGACTTCATTTTCGACTCATGTACCGAATATCAACAAAATAACTAATATGAAAGTAAATAATTATATGATTGTAATAACAAGGTATTATGTGATATAAAAAAATAAATTTGAAAATGGTTTGTAAACAAGTATAAATTAACTTATGTGTATTATTCTAGGAGATAAAGTATGAACAAGATAAGTCGGACATAAGGTAAGGGATTTCGTCTCAATATTCTTTCATACATGCTTATTTTGATTTATAAAGAAAATAACTTTATATGAGGTATAAAACCATTTTTACATTTAATTTCACTCAAAGGAAATGATTTTTTCTATTAATAATTTTAAAAAATGACAAAAAGAATATATATATTTAACATACATCACGAAAATGACCATTCTCCCGCCACGCGAATTATTTGATATTTGGTTTCCTTAACTAGCTGTAATGTTTTCAAAATGAAACTAAATAACATTTACCCTTTTTATATATTTTGGTATTGAATATATTTTTGAGAAAGAATGTATTATGTCAATATCTGGAAAATAAATATTTTGATTACAATGTGGAAATGTTATATTTTCTTTATGCTTGTTTTATGTGTTTTGATTATCTTATGTTTCTTGGGAATTATTTACGTTTTGGGTGGTTCCAAGATAAATCGTGGGTGGTTGAGCCTAAGATAGATCTCCAATTCAATGGGTAATGTGACTAAGGTAAATGTTAATGTTTCTCCTAAGGTAATTAGTGAATATATAGTTATGAAAATTCCAAATGTAATTCCCTATGTAGCTGTGAAAGCTATCGAGTATGTAAGCTAGGGATGCGAAAAATAACATGTATGATTTATTATTTATATGTGTTATTAATAAATATTATTATTTCATGAGATATGTTAAGGATATTATGTTTTACGAGTGAAAAGAATGAATTCATAATTTTTACGTATTTATGGAGTAAAGTTTTATTTTTTTATTTTATAAACTTTACTAAGATTTTAAAGTTTATCCCACATTTTTATTTTTTTCATAGTTTATAAAGAAGGGTAATAGATAAGAATAATTCAAGAAGATTTAAATCAAGGAAATAATTTTTTTATTTATGGATTTTTATTATTTAAAGAAATGGGATAGAGTAGAAGTGTCTACATTGCAATTTTTGAGATGTAATGTAATAGTTATGGAATAATTCTATAAAACACTAAACCTGAAAGGATTCTAAATTTATAATCATTGACTTAACTCAAGATTATGTAATGTTTAAGGATTTATCCTTATTGTTGTTATCATAGGTTGGTTTAGATAACGGTGGGTGTTAGGATATTATTAATTCATTATCAAAAAATTATTTTACGAATGGTCAAATTGAATTGATTTAGGATTTCAAGGTTACCGTATTGTTCATCTAAGATATGTTTCTGTTAAAAATTGTTTTCTAATGAGAAAATAGGGTAGCTATGATGGGATGAAATCAAGAGGGTGAAAACCTACTAACAAATCAACTAGAAAGGTTCATAATCATAACTGAATAGTTTGTTCGTAGTGATGGAACAGTTGATTCAAGATACAAATGGTGGTGGAATGCATGTATGAGATCAACCATATCAACTATTAAAGACCATGTCAGTGGTGTAGCATTTCACGGGGCAATATCCCCCATCATTATAGAATCCGTTGATCATATTCTAGATTATGGGTGGATTAAATAACTGAAAATGATTTTCGATGTCATGGGGTGTTCAGAACATCAAAATGTTGTTCTTAATATTTACAGTTTTTAAATTGAATGTAATTAGTAATGGTATATTGTTAAAAATATAAGTGATAGTGAGGAGATTGATGCTCTTGATTGTGATTCATTCAATGGTATGTTTCTTAAGAAATATTTTCCTAAGGAGGTTCAAATTAGGATGGAAAAATATTTCTTTTAATTGAGGTCAGAGGTTGACTCAGTGGTTTCTTATGATGAAAAATTCAATCAACCTGAAAGGTACGCTCGAAATTTCACAGGATATCCTGATAGATAAATCAATCATTTTAACTCAGTATTAAAGAAACTATATCAAAAGGAATTAGAATCTCACAAGGTTAAAATTTATGAAAAACATTTTCGATGTGTGGAGAAGGTGGAAATGTAGTCTTCTAATGATCAAGTGTTCTTTGAAAAACAAAAAAATATGAGGTCTAAGTGGAAGAAGAAGGGGAAAAATATTTATAAAAGTCTGATGGTAAGAAACTTTTGTTTACATTTTGTGAAAATTGTGGTAAAACTCACATTGGGGAATACCTTTTGAATTCTAGTAAGTTCTTCTAATGTGGTAAAATAGGACATAAGGCTCATAATTGCACAGAAAAAGATCATGGTAATGGTAAGACAAAATCATATTTAAAGTCAGTATGTTTTTTATGTCAAATGAAATGTGTCATCATTTAGATGAGTTTCCGATGAAGAACGTAAATGATGGAAGGCAGCCGGATTACAAGGAAAATGGGGTGGTGAAATCATTTTCATCTACTTCAGTAGATGTTAGGCCATAAAATGAATTATTATCATGAGAAATGTTTGTTTATTCAGATTATTCCAATGTTTTTTTTGAATCTAGGTCTACAAATCCTTTCATTTTTGATAAATTTTATAATAAATTGGGAATTACATCTCATGATATAAATCATAAACATGTGGTAAAAAACCCCTGGAGGAAATGTTGAGACAAAAATAAATTATAAGAAAATTATTTCACTTATGTATGGAAAGAATCTACCAACTAACCTTATTGTTTTTTTTCTCTAGTAGTGTTTGATGTTATTTTTGTTATGGATTGGATTTTAGTTTTTCATGATAAAATTGATTATATAGCTAAAGATATTTCTTTTTTAGAAAGAATTTATGTTTGTGTATGATAAAGAACCCTTAATTTTGATAACATATCAGGAAGATGAGAAACTAGTAAAATATGGAAATGAATGTTATATTGCACATAAAATTGAAAACAATGGAACAGTTCAGATTAATGAAGTTCCATTGGTAAATGATTATCTTGAACTTTTTCCTAATGAGTTGACTGGTATAATACCTAATCGGGAAGTTGATGTAACTATTGAATTAGTTCCTGATGTTAATCCAATTTCAGAACCCCCATATAGAATGGATCAAATTGAACATTTAGAGTTGAAGAAGAAATTATAGGTGTTATTAGATAAATGTTTCATTCGACCTAGAACATCACTATGAGATTCTCATATCTTTCTCGTTAGAAAGAAATATGGTTCAATGAGACTTTGATTCGATTATAGAGCATTGAATATCATCTATATTAAAAACATGTATCCTTTTCATCATATTAATGATTTTTTTGATCAACCCTGGTGAGCTTAGTATTTTTCGAAGATTGAATTGAGGTCATGGTACCATCTGTTGAAAGTAAAGGAAGAACACATTCCAAAGACCAGTATTCATATAATATATGGCCATTATGGATTTTTAGTTATGCCTTTTGGGTTAATATATGCATCTACTGTATTCATGGATCTTATGAATAGATTTTTTTTGAGTTCTTTGATATGTTTGTGGATGTGATAATTGATGATATTTTGGTATATTATAAAAGTAAATAGGATCATTAATGAAATTTAAGGGTAGTCTTTAAATCCTTAAAAGAAAAAAAACTATTTGATAAATTTAGAATGTGTGAGTTTTGGTTACAACTCATTTATTTCCTTGGTCACATTATTTCTAAATAAGGAAAAATGTTTGATCCAACTAAAGAAAACTTCGTTGAAGAATGGTCGAGACCCACAAATATAACTGAGATTTGTAGACTTCTTGGTTTAAAAAGTTATTGCAAGAGTTTGGTTGAAAATTTTGCATGGTTGTCTAGTCCAGTAACTATGTTAACTCAAAAAAGTGTTAAGCTCATATGGACAAAAGAATGTGATCAATGTTTTCAGTAATTGAAAATATGATTGGTGAATTATCCATTGTTTGAACTACCTTCAGGAAATGGTGAATTTTTTATCTATAGTGATGCTTATTTGATTGGACTTGGATGTTTCCAAATGTAGAATGGTAAGGTAATTTCTTATCCTTCATGTCGGTGGAAAGCTCACGAGTTAAATTACCATGCACAAGATTTGGAATTAGATACTATTGTTTTTTCATTAAAAATATAGAGGCCTCATCTATATTGAATTAAGTGTGGAATATATACTAATCCAAAAAATTTAAGTACATATTCACTCAGAAATAATTATACATTAGACATATGAGATGGCTGGAATTAATCAATTATTACGATTGCATGATTCAACATCATCTAGGAAAAGAAAATAAATTGATTGATCCCTTGAGTTTGAAAAGTAATTATACATTTACCAGATCACATTTATAATGTAACCCTTTGATTAATGATTTTATTAAATTTGTAATGGATGTTTTGTGTATAGGGAATTCCCCTATTTTTTCAGGATTTGGTATAATCATCTCCTTGAAACATAATAAAGAAAGCACAGAATGAAGACAATGAGTTGTCGAAAAATTTGGAATTGGTTAAGAAGGGTAAGTTACCAAAATTTAACATTGATAAATACTATTTATGACGTTTGGAAAGATATTATGCGTGCCTTGTGATTCGAAGTGGAATAAATATTTTTTCTGTGAAGGTTATAGTTCTCCATTTTCAGTTCATCCAAATATTACTAAGATGTACAGTGATCTTCAAGAATATTTTTGGTGGGATGGAATTAAATGTGATATTGCTATCTTTACCCTGATATTTTTGATTTTTCAGTAGCTTAATGTATATCTGTATTTACTAAAAGGGATTCTTTAGCCTTTTCTAGTTTTCGAGTGGAAATGAAAAAATGCGTCCACGTATTTCATAGTGGGATTGAAAAATACTTCTTGAGGTAATAATGCAATCTTGGTTATTGTTGATCGACTAATCAAATCTGCGCATTTGCTTCATATTCGAGATACCTTGCATCTAGATCAACTTTATCTATTCTATAATAAAGTGATAGTAAGGTTACATAGATTTCATGTCTCCATTTTATTTGATCGTGATCCAAAGTTCACTTATAACTTTTGGAAGGGCCATCAGAAGCTATTAGGTACTGAATTAAATTTTAGTACAACTTTTCAACCACTATCAAATTAGAAGAGAGAATAAAAATTTCAAATAGTGGAAGAAATGCTACGTGCTTGTTCACTAGAATACCAGGGAAGCTGGGACCAACATATTTCATTGGTTTAGTTTTCCTTTAATAACAGTTTTCATTACAGCATACAAATGGAACAATTTAATGCTTTAGATGGAATGAGGTGTTGAACTGAAGATTTTTGGGATGAAGTAGGTGAAAGAAAGTTGATTAGACCAAAATTGGTAAAAGAAATGCGAGAAAAAGTTCATGTGATTCAAAAGAACATGAGAATAGCTGAGAACATGTAGAGATGTTTTGCGGATAAATGAAGGAAGGATCATTCTTTTGAGGTAGGTGACCATGTCTTTCTCAACAGTTCTCTATGGAAAAGTGTGATGCATTTTTGTAAAAAGGGAATGCAAAGCTCGTGGTTCATTAGATCCTATGAAATCTTAAGGAAATTTGGATTAGTTTCCAATAGAGTGGATTTACCTCCAAGTTTATCCAAGGTACACAATGTTCTCTATGTTTCAATGTTGAGAATGTATGTGCTGGATACATATAATGTTTTGAGTCTAGAGGTAGTTCATTTGGAAGAGAATCATTATTTTGAGGAACAACCAGTTTATATTCTTAACTACAGAGAGAAAGTGTTGCAGAAAAAGTTAATTCATTATGTAAAGATTTTGTGGAAAAACAATATGGTTGAATTGGGAACATGTGAATCTAAAAATTCTATGAGGGATAAATACCCCAACTTATTTTATAAGTGAATAGGATTGTCAAGATGCAAATCCCAAAGGGGGGAATGATGTTACAACCCAAGAATTTATATATTAATAAAATTTATTTTCTATTAATAATTATTTGTAAGATATAAATTTTACAATAAAGGGATGCTTTTTATGATAGCATACTTGACACACATCAATGGGTTTTTCTGAAATCTTATGCTGCACATAATGTTGAGTTATATCAGAAAATAATACAATAATATTTTTATTATTTTAATTGGAAGTTAACGCCAAGTTGTTGAATTGGATGGAATGAATATAACTAACTATATTATGAATTTACATATATGGTAATTTTTTTTACATTTATCCAATGAATATTTTATGCATAAAATAATATTGAAATCTATTTTATGCCTGAAATGCTCTAATATTTTTAAAGGGTCGGTTTACCTCCTTTGAATGGAGAACAATTTTTAAATATATTTTCTTTCACTATTATATGTTCTATTATATGATTTAATCTTCTTCTATAGAATAAGTACATCAAAAATTTATTTTGTAATTTTTTGGTAATTTTCTGATAAAGTTCATTTTTAATGAATTGTGAAAAATACTACATTCTGAGTCAAAACATCCTTTTCATCTAATTTAATTATATTTTTATATTTTAAATATAATTGGTTTTAATGTGTGATTGGATTATATTTTTATCATTTAATAATTTGTTCGTCATTGCAGTTCATTGATATTGGACATAAACATATGTTACTGTTTTGGTAGTTTTTACTTCATAAAAACTAGCTTTTTAGTTTGGACAGTGCGAATTAGTTTTAAATAATTTATTTCAGATTTTGTGTATTGAATATGAAATAATGGATACCATATTTGTAATCATAAGTTAATTTTTTTTAAATATGTACCATTTATAATTAGACATTCTGAACAACAACTTCAGTACTTATTTTATTTACCATGGTTAAAGGGTAAATTTGGTAAATGAGGGTAAAACTGTAGCATCCTGGGATTTTATGAGAAATATTTTGTTTCTATGTATTATTTTATAAGTAACACCAAATGAATATTTCAATACACATAACACTTTCTTGGCTAGCGTTACACGCAAGAGAAAACTTCCTTGATAGCTTGTGTTGTATGCAATACCGAGTTTCACTAAACAACGATATATTAGTAAAATATTATATAAACTAGCAGTTATGAATATTAATACCAACCTTTTGAATTTGTTTTAAATTTTATCTTTCAAAATGGAATTCATTTTTGGATTCAAAATATTGAAATTTGCTTAGGGTGAATATTTGGTATTTTTCTGAAAACATTCAATTTTTGATGAATAGTGAAGAACACTGAGTTATAGTTTAAAACCGAATTTTTATTTAAATAATTATTTATTTTATTTAAATTTAATTTTGGTAAAACTAGATACATAATACCTATATATTTTCAATGTAATTCATTGGATTCAATTTATATTAATTTTAGATATATAAAACTTTTATAGAACTTTTCACCATCTTTTTCCCACCACATAAGAGAATTTGAAAATTCACATAAAACCTAATTTTACCACTTTAGTGAGTGGAATTTCAAAAATATAAGAGATACAATTAATATCAAGGACTAATATGTGGTTCAATAAGATAAAAATAATTTTTTTGAATAGTAACTTTTTACTTTTATTTACCATAGTTAAAAGTAAACCGGGTAATTAAGGGTAAAAATGATATTATTATTAACCTAAAACATGTAAAAATTCTATTGGATAAGTTTAATTCGACCAAAACAACCTTAGGAATAATATATGACCAGTTAGGTCCACTTTGATTGGATTAGGACCTTTATTATTTTTTAATTCAAAGAAGAGTTAAAAGAATTAAAATCAATGTTTAATAAGTAAGACATTTTTTATATAGGATTATATATAAGATAAATTCGAATATAAATATTAATTAGAAATATAAAACTATTTCCTAATTAATATTATTTTATTTAAATTTTTTAGACTTTATATAATTTAATTTATTTATGACACAATGATGATACAGTAATTACCTCATTAATGAAATATTAACATAGTTGATATTATAAATACCAAAATAAATATAATTTGAAACTTTTAATGAATTAAACTAATTTCTGAGGTTAATATAACATATTATGGCTGGTTAGATGAATTTTTTTCTAAGTAATAATTCTCTTATGAATTTAGAAAAAACAAAATACCAAATAGTTTCAAAATTGACAAAAAAGAGTTTTCAAAAAATATATTATATTATTGATTGATATAATGGTCTTAAAAATCTAATGTTAGGAAAAAATACTTATATAATAATATTTATGACATTAATGAACCAATTTGGGTTTGATTGATACTTTATGGTAATTGTATTAGCCATATAGTGTAAGAATACAAGAAGACACATAAAAGTTAAATTATTTAACTTATAGTTAAATCTAAATGATAAGGTTAAAATGGTAAATCAAACATGAATAAAACCTATTGGTTGAGAATAATACGTCCTATACCCACCCTTGCCTCGAAATAAGTCACTTTGGGTCCATTATTAACGGAATATAAATTAATTATAAAATAATATTTTATGTTTTTCCCAAGGTGCCCCTCACCCCTCTTATAAAAGGCCACTCCCCCTTCTCTATAATTCACATTTACAGAGCCATTTTTCTCAGACAAACCCTTCCAAAATACCCTCTCAAATGTCCTCCCTTAATCTTAGAGGCCACAATTTAGTCAGAAAGCCAACCCAAGGAGTCCTTTTGATCAAATCAAAAGGAAGAACTCGAAGAAGAGTTAAATATCTCACCACCTATTTCGAGTTTGTTTTTCTTTTACACTTACACCTTCTTTATTGATTCCATTATAAAATAATAACTCAATTATATTCTATATAATTTCATGATATTATAAAAATGGTACAAACATATTAGATATTTTATCCATCCTATGAATGAAAAAGTCACCACACTTGCCTACGTACGGCTTACCGTCTTCACGTCGTGGTGTAGTTTGTTATTCAAACATTTCATCATTTATATGGGTATGATAATGAGTAAAAATGATATAAATAATAAATATAACATTATTATTATTATTTTTATATGATATAACATCCAATTATATATATTTTAATATCAAAAGAATGATATAATCGCTCGTGCGTACGTAAGGCCTAACGTCTCCACGACGTGTTGTGACTCACTCTACATGATCTTCATTGAATAATGATTATATAAATGTATTGAATGAATAAATATGATATATATTACACTAATAACATTATATAAATGATTTATCTATAACCTAAAAAGAGGAATAATAATTTATTCGACAAAACATGCATAAGAACATAAAGCAATGAACACCCGAATAACAAGTAGCAATGAAATAATAATAATAATAAGATTAGAATATGACCATATATGATATCATAACAATGAATATGATTCTATAATAATTAAATGACATTATTTAAATCATTATACAGGAGGTTTGGATACGTATAAAGCATATCAGACCTAAGGTAAGAGAAAATCTCACAATCACATTTTTATCCGAGACTGTTTATACTTCAGAATTTAATGGGGCATATTTATCATAAATATCCATGTTTCATAAATATGTGATATTATTTATATCCTCAAACAATTTTTTAATCCAATTTTAACTATTATTGAATTTTTAGTAAAATATATGAATTTAATCTTTTTTTTTTCAGTAACAGATACTTTATGACTTTTTTCGGCCAATGTACTAGAAGAATGTTTTTTTAACGTATACGACATGAATGGATTTTTATGATTTCATAGAACATTATTTACATGATTCTTCCATTACATATTTTCATGTTCATTTTTAATTAAATTCTTTTAGTTTAAAATTGTATGACATTTTACGAAAGGAAAAATGTTTTTGAAGCAGAAAGGATACATTCCTCAAGAATGGAGTTCAAGTGTTTTATCAAAATTATTATCCATATAAGATAATATAGGGTTTTGTTTCTATCCCTTTTTTACATTGATTTGATTATTTTATTATGGAATTATTTTTATGATGTCCTTTTATCTTATATAGATTATGTTATGATGGCATGATGTTTAAGAATCTAATTTTTATTACATGGGTTGTGCTATGATATATGATTTTTTGGCACACATAATAATGGTTTCATTATGATATGGGTGGGATATATATCTCCCACCAATTAATTCGGTAACGATTTATATCTCACTAGATAGACATGGATTGAACGACAAGTTAATCTGGTTCAGTGATACAGGACTTGAACGAGGAGTGTACTCATTTCAAAAATGGACTTTGTTCGCTATGATAGTCTTGGCAACGAGTCTTGACTAATATGAAATAATTTTATATCATTATGTATGTATTCCCCAAAGATTCATGTTTTATGTTATGATTATTGGGATAACATTTCACTGATATGATTTATCCCATGTTATGATATTATGATATCTTTTGCAGGTTAAGATTTTCAAAATTTTATGTTCTTATGAATATGATACGATTGATATTTACTTTGTTTACCCTTACTGAGCATTTGATCTCAGCCTTTTGTATGTTTTCTTTTCCCCATGTTAGGAAGAAGGTTATTAAGTTGGATATTCCAAAAGGGACTATAGATATTATGAAATAAACAAGAGACAATGTAGATTATTTATGAACCAGTTGTTTATGTTGCCCTGTTTTTAAGGAAACTATACCTATACAGTGCTATCATGGTTTTGTTATATGTTTTAATAAGTATGCTTCAATTCTGATGTAATAACAGTGTATATAAAGTATGGGTCATTATAGTTGGTATCAGAGGCAAGGTATAGTCATCCTTTGGAAACTAGGATGTGAAATCCTTAGTAAGAACCCTAAGGATATGTCTAAGCACAGAACATTATATTAGTGTTTTATAAAAGTCCATGAATAATATATGATAATACCTTACGTGTGTAATTTTATTCTTGATTATGTGGTTTTACTATTATGATTATTGTTTCTCACACTATTCTTATTGGTTTTAGTCAATGGCTACACCCGAAGGAACCATGTTAATGGTGAATGCGATGGGAAATGCCATGATTGTCCCCCTGATCAACCAAACATTATGAGAGCTATAATGAAAAATCTTCTAGCCATGATCACACAACTTTCTCATGCAATGAATCATGCACGAATTCCAAACAGGCAAAGGAATGAGCAACATTCTATTGAATCCTTTAGGAGGTTGCGTCCACCCACATTCAGTGGGTCTACTGATCCATTAGTGGATGAACAATGGATCTGTTCCACTAAAAAGATATTTTTAGTTCTTCAATGTTCTGAACATGATAATGTCATCAAAGAATTATATCGTTTGGAAGGTGAATATGATCAATGTTGGAATCTTATCAAGAATATCAGGCAAGGAGACAAAATTGAGTCCATGGAATGGGACGAGTTCAAGAACATATTTTTCAATAAGTACCTCCCTCGTATTCTTAGAACAAAGATAGAGAAAAAGTTTTTTGAACTAAATCAAATGGATGATGAATCTATCGGTACCTACAATGAAAATTTTACAAGAATTGAAAGGTATGCTTCTGGAATTATTATCCAACCTGAGAGTAAGATCGATCGATTATTTAGTGGCATAAAACCAAGTCATCGAAGGGCATTAGCCCTAAGGGACTTCAATATCTATAAGGAAATTGTTCAATGTTCTCTCAAGGATGAGATGGAGATTGGAGTAACCCATCAGTCATATGGGATTGATAAGAAGAGGAAAATGGAATTCAAAGGGAAATCTGAAGACCACACTAAAAAGAAGATGAGTTTTCCCTTATGCTCAAAGTGTGGAAAAAATATGGTGGGGATTGTCTTAAAGGGAAAAGTAAACGATTCAAACGTGGAAAAGAAGGTCATCGTGCATTTGAATGCTGAAATGATGGGAAAACGATGTCTAGTGATGCGAACAAAGAAATGGCTACACAGAATGCACCTTTTGCACTTCAATGTTACAAGTGCAACGAAATGGGGCATCATGCTAATCAATGCCCTAATCCAAGGGTTGTTGATGATGATCGAAGTCAACAAACTCTTAAGGCCAAAGACAAAGGAATGTCACATGCAATTTTTATTAAAGATGTGGATTACGATAACGAAGTGGTGAAAGGTACACATACCAGCCAATCTAAAGTTGAAAATGTTTTATTTGATTATGGATCCACCCAATCCTTTATATATGAAGACATTTCTAAGGGTATCATCGTACTACCTCATCAATTAGCTATTGAGTTAGTTGTGGGAACTCTTAATGGGACAACAGTTGCATCAAAAGTTTATAATTCTTCTCCAGTTGACGTTTGTGGGAAAGTGCTTCCTTCAAATCTTTTGATCCTTCCTATAGTGGAATTTGATGTGATTCTTGGCATGGATTGGCTTTCCCTATATGGTGCTCATATCGATTTCCAAAGTAGGGAAGTCACCTTTCATATTCCTGATCAATCTATGATCATTGATCGATGTAAGGATGAATATAACCTTCCAGTGAAAATTTCTTCCATCTTATGGGTCTTGATTCCAATAAATGTTGGTTATTTATCTCAAATTGTTGGAGAGAAACTCAATATTAACAATATTCCCATTGTACAAGAGTTTAATGATGTTTTTTCAGGGGAATTTCCAGGTCTTCCACCAAATCGTGAAGTTGAGTCTTCAATAGAGCTCATACCGGGTGCTATGCCCATTTCATAGAAACCTTATAGAATGGCCCAAATTGAGTTGCATGAATTGAAGAAGCAACTCCAAGAGAATCTTGATAAGTGATTCATTCGACCTAGTGCATCACCTTGGGGAGCACCTGTTTTGCTTGATAAGAAGAAAGATTGATTAATGAACCTCTGTATTGATTATTTATAACCTAGCAAGGTCACTATTAAGAATAAATATCATCTCCCACACATTGATTACTTACTTGACAAACTACGCAGATATCAATACTTGTCCAAGATTGATCTTTGTTCAGGGTATCATCAATTAAGGGTCAAAAGGGATTATATACCAAAGATGACTTTCTGTACAAGGTATTGACACTATGAATTTATAGTGATACCATTTGGTCTTACTAATTCCCCTACTATCTTCGTGGATAAAATGAATAGGGTCTTTAGAGACTATCTTGATCAGTTTGTGGTAGTTTTTATAGACGATATTCTTGTCTATTAAAAGAGCATGGAAGAACATGAATATCAATTGAGAATTTTATTAAAGACCCTAAGAAAGGAGAATCCTTATGCCGAATTTAACAAGTGTGAATTTTGGTTTTAAAAAGTGTCATTTTTGGGCCACATAATCTCAAAATTGGGGATATCTATGGATCTAGCAAAAATAGAGGTTATCGAAAGATGGTCTAAACCAACAACCGTAATTGAGATCCAAAGTTTTCTTGGTTTGGATGGATATTATCAATGTTTTGTGAAAGATTTTTCACTATCATCGAATCCACTCACTAGGATGACTCAAAAAGGAGTTATGTTCGTTTGGATGGAGGACGGTGAAGAGAATTTCAAGGAGTTAAAAAGAAGGTTATTCTGTGCACTAGTGCTCATACTTCCTTGTAGTGGAGAAAGGGTTGTGATCTACAGTGATGCATCCAAGAAGGGATTGGGGTGTGTTCTAATGAAAAACAATATGGTGATAGATTATGCCTCATGATAGTTGAAAATCCATGAGCAAAATTACCCAACTCATGATTTGGAATTAGACGTGATAATAATTGCACTAAATATTTCGAGGCATTATCTTTATGGTGAAAGGTGTGATATATATACTGATAATATTAATTTAAAGTATATTTTCACACAATAGGAGTAGAATATGTGCCAAAGAAGATGGTTGGAGATGATTAAGGATTACGACTGCTCAATTCATTACCACCCTGGGAAAATCAAACCATGTGATATACACATTAAGTCGACAAAACAATGCTAGCTTATCCATGATGAGGATCACAAAAGATCCAATATTTATGCATTTACAAAGGATGGATTGTGGAATTATAATGGAATGGGAAAAATATTATCTTTCTCAAATGAATGTTCAACCATCTATACATGTGAAGATTAAATAGGCACAAAAAGAAGATGTAGAGTTACAATAGAAGGTGAGAAATGTTCTTCAATTTTGCATTCATTGTGATGAAATAATAAGGTTCAGGAATCGGGTTTGTGTTTCTCCCATCCATAAATTAAAGAAGGAAATATTGTATGAAGCTTATAGTTCTTCATTCTCTATTCACCCAGGAAGCATGAAGATGTACAGGGATCTGAAAGAGTACGTCTGGTGGGATAACATGAAAAGAGATGTTGTTGAATATGTCCCTCGATGCGTGGTTTGTCAGCAAGTTAAATCTGAGAGATAGAAGTCTAAGGAGATGTTAAAACCATTACCCACACCAGAGTGGAAATGGGAAAACATCATTATGGACTTTGTCACTGGACTTCCTAAAACATCTAAAGGCAATAATGCTATCTGGTTTATAGTTGATCTCCTTACGATGTTGGCATACTTCATTTCTATTAGAGAATATTTCTCCCTTGATTAGCTTCCAAGGATATATGTGAAGGAAGTGGTAAGATTGCATGGAGTACCACTTTCCATTATATCTGATCGGGATCTGAGGTTAACCTCATTGTTTTTCTTAAGTCTTCATCATACTCTAGATATAGAGTTGAGTTTCACCACTACTTATCATCCTTAGATAGATGGTCAGTCTGAGAGGACAATTCAAACTCTAGAAGTCATGTTGAGGGCTTGCTCTATAGATTTCAAAGCTGGTTAGGATCAACACCTACCTTTGGTGGAATTTTCTTATAATAATATCTTTCACTCCAATATTCAGATGGCTCTTTATGAATCTCTCTATGGAAAGAAATGAAGAACTCTAACTTGCTAGGATGAAGTTGGGGAAAGAAAGCTATTAGGACTTGATCTAGTTGATGAGATGGAATAAAAGGTCAGATATATTCAACAACAGATAAGAGCATCTCAGAGTTAAAAAAATGTTATGCCGACAACTGAAGAAAAGAAGAAGAGTTTGAAGTGGGTGATAAAGTATTCTTATGAATATCTCCTTGGAAGAGAGTAATGTGATTTGGAAATAAGGGAAATCTAAGCCCAAGGTATATTAGTCATTTTGAAATACTGTATTGTGTTGGGAAGGTAGCTTACTGATTGGAGCTTCCACTGAATCTCTCTGACGTTAATTATGTGTTCCATGTATCTCTCCTGAGAAAGTACACACCTGATCCTCCACATGTACTATTCTCAGAAGTTTTACCGCTGGAGAAATATCTTTCTTATGAAGAACAACCAACATAGATTCTGAATCGTAGCGGAAAATATCTACGAAACAAGACCACTCGCTTGGTTAATGTTTTATGGAGGAACCACCAATTATAACAATCTACATGGTAGCTTTATGATATTATGAGGGAGAGCTATCCTCATCTTTTTGTGACGAAGTGACGAATTTCGAGGGTGAAATTCTTTATAAGGGGGTAGAATGTAACACCCTGAGATTTTATGAGAAATATTTTGTTTTTATGTATTCTATTATATTCAAAACCAAAGGAATCGTTCACTACAAACAACACTGTCTTGGCACGCGTTACACACATGAGAAACCTTCCTCAACAGCTTGCATTGTACGCAATACCGAGTTTCATTAAACAACAATATATTATTAAAATATTATGTAAACTAGCCGTTATTAATTTCAATGCCCACTTTTTGAAATATTATAAATTTTATCTCTAAAAATGGACCTTATTTATGGATTCATAATATCGAAATTATCTTAGGGTGAATTTTTGGTATTTTTCTGAAAACATTCAATTTTTGATGAATAGTGAAAAACACTAAGTTATACTTTAAAACAGAATTTTTATTTAAATAATTATTTATTTTATTTAAATTTATGTTAGGTTAAAATAGATACATAATATATATATAAGTTCAATGTAATTCATTGGAGTCAATTTATAATAATTTTACATATATAAAAATTCTAGAGAACTTTTCACCGTTTTTTACCCACCTCTTAATAGAATTTGAAACTTCACATAAAACCTAATTTTACCACTTCTGTGAGTGGAATTTCAAAAATCCAAGAGAAACGGTTAATATCAAGTAGTAAAATGTTGTTCAATAAGTTAAAAATAATTTTTTTGTGAATGGTAACTTTTTACATTTATTTACCACTGTTAAGAATAAATAGGGTAATTTAGTGTAAAAATGATATTATTATTACCCTAACACATTTCCTAATTCTATTGCATAAGTGTAATTCGAACAAAAAAACCCATAGGAATAAAATATTACCATTTACGTCCACTTGAATTAGATTAGGACCTTTATTATTTTTTAATTCAATGAAGAGTTAAAAGAATTAAAATCAATGTTTAATAAGTAAAACATTTTTAAAATAGACTTATACATAATATAAATTCAACTATAAGTATTCATTATAAATATAAAAGTATTTCTTACATAATGGAATTTTATTTATAAATTTTAGTCATTAAATAATTTAATTTATAAATGACACAGTGATGATGCAATAATTACCTTATTAATGAAATTTAAACATAATTTATATTATAAATACACAAATAAATGTTATTTGAGACTTTTTATGAATTAAACTAATTTACTAGGTTAATATAACATATTAGGGTTGGTTAGATGAATTTATTTCGTAGGAATAATGCTCTTTTGAATTTAGGAAAAACAAAATATCAAAGAGTGTCAAAATTGACGTAAAAGAGTTTTTAAAACAAATATTATATTATTAATTAAAATTATTGTCCCAAAAATATAAGGATTAGCCAAAAGTATTATATAATAATATTTATGACATTAATGAACCAGTTGGGGTTCTATTGGCATTTTATAGTAAGTTTAATAACCATATATTTTAAGAATACAAGAAGACACAGTAAAAGTAAAATTATTTAAGCTAGAGTTAAATCTAAATGATAAGGTTAATATGGTAACTCAAACATGTCTAAAACCTATTGGTTTGGAGGATTTAGATCTATCCCCATCCTATCCTCGAAATTAGTCAGTTTTTATCAATTATTAACCGAATATTAATTTATTATATAATAATATTTTAAGTTTTTCCTAAGGTGCCCCTCACCCCTCTTATAAAATGGAACTCACCCTTCTATCTAATTCACACTTCCAAAGCCATTTGGATCTGCCAAACCCTTCCCAAATACCCACTAAACTGTCCTACTTTAATCCGAGATGCCTTAATTTTTCCATAAAGCCAACCTATGGATCCCTTTTGATCAAATTAAAATGAAGAACCTGAAGAAGAGGTAAATATCTCACCACCTATTTCAAGTTCCTTTCTATTTCCACTTCCTCCTTCATTGTTGTTTCCATTCAAAAATAATAAATCCAGTATCTTCTACATACTGTGATGTTATTATAAAATTTTTACAACCATATTAGTTATTGTATCCATCCTATGAATGAAAAAGTCACCACATGTGCGTACCTATGGCTTACCGTCTCCACGTCGTGGTGTAGTTTTTATTCAAACATTTCATCATTTGGATGGGTAAGATAATGAGTATAAATGATATAAAAAATAAATATAACATTATTATGATTCTTTATATATGATATAAAATCCAATTAAATACGATTTTAATATCAAAATAATGATATCATCACTCGTGCGTAGGTACGACCTACTATCTCCACGATGTGATACGACTCATTCTATATGATCTTCATTGAATAAAGATTATATAAATGAATTTAATGAATAAATATGATATAAATTACAATAATATCATTCTATAAATGAGGTATCTTGTAACACCCCAAGCTTCCACGATACGCTTCTCTTTGAAAAATACAGTAGCACGTGTTATACACAACATCGAGTTCGAACACACACCGCAACCAATCAAACTAGCAGTTATTAATAGTAATACCTAATTTTTGAAATTTTATAAATTTTTCCTCTCAAAATGGACTTCATTTTTGGATTCATAATATCGAAATTATCCTAGGGTTTTGTATTGGTATTTTTCTGAAAACTTTCAATTTTTGATGAATAGTGAAAATTACTAAATTTTAATTAAAAACAACTTTTTAAATCAAAATAATTAATAGTAATAAATTATGAATTTTAGTTGTTGTAAATTATATTTAGGATATATTTTTACCATTTAATACAATGTTCGTCATTGGAAATAATTTCACAATTAAACCGGACATAAACATGTATCAATCTTTTGATAGTTATTATATCTTAGAAACACGCTTTTGGCTTTAACAGCGGGAATTAATTTTAATTTAATTTCTTCCACTTCTATGTTCTAAATATGGAAAAATGGATTCTATATTTTGAATCACGATGTAAAAATTGTGAAAATAGTTAACTTTTATTTTTAGTCATTTTGAATAATTACTTCGGTAAATATTTTATTTACCATGGTTAAAGGGTAAATCCGGTAAATAAGGGTTACAAAATAATATTATAATAACACTAAATTACCCTAAAACATATCCTAACTTTATTTTTTGATACATTTCCAACCATGGGAATCTCTGGGTAGATTTTGGGACCCAATCGAGCCACTTGAATGTGATAATGACACTTTATATTAAATAAGATAAAATAAATACAAAAATGACATAAGCATATATCTATTAGAAAAACAATTTTCACATATGGTTATATATGTTGGATTTTTGACTATAAATGTTCATTATAAATCTAAATATATTTCCTACATAATATTATTTTATTTATAATTTTTAGACATTATATAATTTAATTTATTTATGAAATAATGGTGATGCAGTAATTAACTAATTAATGAAAAATGAGAATAATTGATACTATAAATACCCAAATAAATGTAATTTGATACTTTTTATAAAAAAAAAAATTATAAGTTAATATGACATGTTACGATTGAATTAATTAACTTTATTCGAATTAAAAATTTTGTGATGATTTTTACAAAAATCAATTATTGAATAGTGCAAAATTTACATAAAAGAGTTTTTAAAACAAATATTATATTATAAATTGATATTCAATTTCTAAAAATCTAAGGTTCAGCCAAGAGACTTATATCAGGATATTTGTATCATTAATGGATCTCTTGGGGGGTCTCTTGGATTTATATAGTATGTTTTTTAACCATATAATATAAAAATACAAAGATACATTGTAAAAGTGAAACTAATTAACTAAGAGTTAATACTTAAAGACACGGTTAATATAGTAACCCAAAGCAATCTAAATCCTATTTTTTGAGTGGTTTCCGACTTATCCCCACCTTAACCTTTAAATAATCCAATTTTGAGCCATTATAAAACGAAATATGAATTTATTATAAAATAATATTTCTCGATTTTCCAAAGGTGCCCCTCACCCCCTTATAAAAGGGATCTCCCCCTTCTCATTAATTCACATGTTCAAAGCCTTTTGGAACAGCCAAACCCTACATAAATACTCTCTCAACTTCCCTCACTTCATCATAGAGGACTTAATTTATACCGAAAGCCATCCTAAGGAGTCCTTTTGATCAAATCAAAAGGAAGAACCCGAAGAAGAGGTAATGTTTTCACCACACTCTTTCAAGTTCATTTCTTCTTCCACTTATTCTTTCTTTGTTATTAACATTATAAAATAATAAACCCAGTATATTATATATCCTTTGATGTTATTATAAAAATGGTACAACCATATTCAGTATTCTATACATCCTTCGAATGACATGTCACTATACCTGCGTACGTACGACTTACCATCTCCACGTCGTGGTGTAATTGTTATTCAATAGATTATTATTTGGATGTGTATAATAGTGATGTGTAATTCATGTAAATAATAAATATTACATGATAATTATTCTGTATATATGATATACCATCCATTTAAATAATATTTTAATATCAAAAGAATGATATTGTCGCTCGTGCGTACGTACGGACTACCATCTCCACGAACGCGATAAGATTCATTCTCCATTGTATCCATTCAAGACTAATTATCATTTAATGATTAAAAATAACGTTTAAGGACTTGATATCATTATGGATATGAATAATATACAACCTATCCATAATAAACACGACTTATGTAACAAAACATATAAAAGAAAACGAGTAAGTTAACACCCGAAACAATGATAATACTAAGATATTGTAAACAAATCAATGTTAAGATATTATATATGATATCATATTAATGTATATGATTATTGTGTAATTTAATAAAAATTATTTCACCATTATAATGGAGTTTAACCTACCAACAACCAAGGAAAAGTACAAGGTAAGGGTTTATTTCACAATCTCTTCATTATCCGAGGTTGTTTATACGTAATAATCTACTGCGACTTCTTTATCATCCACATCCATGTTTCTTAAAAATGTATTTGAAAACATTTTTACAAATTTCTAGAATATTTTTTAATGTAATTTATACCCTTGTTTGAATTTTTATAAGAGGTTTATAAAGGAATCATTCCATCATTTTCCAAACACGGTCCTTTTTAACCTTTTCGACAGAATTAAGGTAAGAATGTCTTTTTTAACATATACGTTTGGTGCAGCTATTTTCTGCCATTATAAAATCTTCAAAGCTTCCCGAACAAGATTATAATAAAATTTTCAAATTAAATGTTTTATTTTATAATTATTTGACTTTTAAATGATTTCAAAAAAAGAGATATTTCTCTCAAATAGTTTTGATTTCATCTATGTCAACATCCTTTGATGGATTTTAAGATTATTTGATGTTGATTAATTATGATACAAAACTTCCTTATTGTATTGAAGGTTTTGTGATTTGTTTGACTGTGGATGTGTTATTTTTATACCATTCATGGTTTATAGAGAAAATATTGACATTTCATATGCTAGTTTTAATACGAATGTTTATGTTATGTTTAAACCTGTTCAAATGAGGAATGCATTGGACTTAATATGTGACGGGGGGAGCCCACTATAGCTCCTCGATGCATCGGTAGGTCTCATGAGACAAACTAGTGTCTTGGAACAAGGCCATGACAAAATCTTATTTGTAGTCTTGGCACGAGGCCTTGACTATGTGGTTATGATAGTCTGACATTATGCATTCCGTCATTATTAAAGTGGTTATTGATATTCCATGTGATTATTGGTTTAGTATAATATCCATGTGAATAAGTAAATGGAATTATTTCATTTTATTTCTGCCATATTATGTTTAAGTTCAAGTTTAAAAGGACTTTGTTTTAGTTATACATTTTCTTAAATGTTTATTCTTATTTATGAATGTTTCCGCTATATTGTTATCCTTACTGGGAATTTGAGCTCACCCCTTTTAATGTTTTATTTTTCCCAGGATATGAAAAAGTAATTTCTGAATGACCTTCTGGGATAGTGTGTGGGGATATGAGTGTGGAATATGGACAATATGTTGTTGTGGTTTTCATTTTATGATGTAATGTAAACTATATGAATATATCTAGTGTTTCCAAGGCTACTAAACTAATCTGTCTTTTGAGAATTGTTCTTTCTTGTGATCATGGAAGTGTTATGTAATAATGCACTGAATCTGGGTAACTGGGGTCGGGGCATTACAGTTGGTATCAGAGGAAGTTTAGTACAAACCTTGTAAGATATATTTAGATAAACTCTGATTAGGGCACATAGATCTAAGATGGAATTTGAGGATTAGTATAGATTAACTTCCTAGAATTTTGGTATTGTAGGAATATTTTGAGTTTTCTGAGAAATACATCCCTTTCTAGATACGAGCTGGTAGAGGTGGCTCTGGAACAGATGTACCTAGGGGTAAACTTTGAAAACACCAATTTGAGCTAGACTCGAACGGGAACTGGTGCATGACAACGGGCCTTGCTGCACTCTTGTTTATGATACTCCCGAGGGATATGATTAGGATAACTTTCATTTTCTTTACAAATCATTATGGAGGGTTTACGAGTATATACTTCCTCAAAGAAAACATTTTTATTATTATGGATTATATCCATAAATAGTTCATTTTATGTTAAGTGTTTTATAATTATGGAATCATGTATTTGGATTCATAAACTGATCTAGTTTATGCCATTGTTTAGAAATGGAGCATAGTGGAAGAAATGGAAACCATATCAATGCACGCACTCCATGTAGGGATTTCCCTCTTGCTCAAGATAATAATAGTGGAGCTGGTGATGCAACTAGGGATGATCAACTAATCACCATACTGGGACAACTCACTCAGGTTATGATTAATAACCTTACCCGTATGGAGCCCCTGATCCACAGTATGGAGGATCAATGTTAGATCGATTCATGAGGGAACAACCACTAATGTCCAATGGGAGTACAAATCCCTTTAGTAGGTGAGCAATGGATAACTTCCTTAGTGAAAATATTCCATGCCTTGGGGAGTAGTGAAAGGGAAAAAGTTGTCATGGCAGTTTATCGTCTCACTGGAGATGCGAATCAATGGTGGTTGTTGATACAAAACATGAAGGAAGATGATGAATTATCAAATATGGAATGGAGGGAGTTCAAAGATCTGGTTTTAGAAAAATACTTTCCTCATGACCATTGAGAATATATGGAAATGCAATTTCTTAGTCTGAGACAAAAATAGGATGAGAATGTTTCAATGTATGAGGCTAACATTAGGAGGTTTGCAAGGTATGCTGGAGATTATATACGTAACCCAAGAAGTTAGATTGATCATTTCATTGATGGGGTAAAACCATTTCTCCGTCGAGCATTAGTCTCGCAATCCTTCTCATCATATGAAGACATTGTCTCATGTGCTATCAAGACAGAAAATGAATTCTCTAAGTCTTATGACTTCAAAGAAAATCAAGAGAAGAAGAGATCTACTAATCAATATGGGAATGGAAATAAGGGGAAGAATGGAAAGGCTGAATATCCATCCTATGGTAAATGTAGGAAGAAACACCCTGGTACATGTTTAAAAGGAATGGTAGTCTGTTATAAGTGTGGAGAAAAAGGCCACCAAGCTCATGATTACAAGGGGAAGACGGAAGCTACCAATGTCCAATGCTACAATTTCAGGGAGACGGGACATTATGAAAATGAATTTCCTAAGCGTCAGGGGAACATAACTCAGAAAAGGCCAAGGTATCAAGGCCAACCTTATGCTATCACTACTGCTAAGGTAGAAACTCCTAAAGACGTGGTGACGGGTAATTTAATGGTTTCTTCAAGTTTAGAAATTACATTACTTGATTCTAGATCATCGCATTGTTTCATATCTTCCCAGTTTTCTAGGAAAATTTGATATTTCCAATTTGATTTAACAAAGGAGTTTTCAGTTAAAACTCCAAAGGGAAGTATCATTGCAACAATTTTTTGTGAATCAGTGCCCATTAGAGCACATAAATGTTCTTTATCTGTTGATCTCATTGTCATACCTATGATTGAGTTTGATATAATCCTCAGTATGGATTGGATTTCAGACCACAATGCGAAGATTTATTGTAAGAAGAAGGAGGTAATGATTTTTGATGATGATGATAAGAAACACCATATCTTTAGAGCAGAATCGTCACCACCTAATTCTTATCTAGATCCACCCCCAGTAGCTCAACTAAATTCAATTATTGGGGAGAAAGAGAATGAAATGACTGTGGGTGGGGAAAGGAATGTTCAAATAGAGGATGTACCTATTTTTAAAGAACATGTAGATGTGTTTCTGGAAGATTTACCTGGACATCCTCCAGAATGAGAAGTTGAGTTTTCCATTGATTTAATTCCTGGATCAAGGCCTATATCGAAGACCCCTTATAGAATGGACACTATGGAATTAGTTGAACTAAATAGAAAACTAGAGGAAATCAGTAATAAGGGATTTATTCGCTCTAGTGTTTCTCCTTGGGGAGCACCTATTCTTTTTGTTAAAAAGAAAGATGGATCTATGAGGTTATGTATCGACTACAATGAGATTAATGCTATAATAATAAAGAAAAAGTATCCCCTACCTCGCATTGATGATTTATTTGACCAACTGCATGGAGATCAATACTTTTTAATGATTGAACTTCGATCAGGATACCATCAGTTGTGTGTGAAGAAGGAAGGCATTCCGAAGACAGCATTTCGAACCAGGTACGGGCATTACGAGTTTATAGTAATGCCTTTTGGGCTGACTAATGCACCCTCTGTATTCATAGATCTAATGAATAGTGTTTTCAAGGAATATCAAGATGAATTTGTGGTGGTATTTATTGATGATATCTTGGTATACTCCAAAATCTACGAAGATCATGAAAATCACTTTCGCATTATCCTAAAGACTCTCAGAAGACATGAATTATATAGGAAGTTTATCAAGTGTGAATTCTGGCTTTATGATATTTTTATTGGTCATATTGTTTCTATAGATGGAATCTTTTTTGATCCTTCTATGACCAAGGCAATCCATGAATGTCCAGCACCTACGAGTATAACCGCAGTATGTAGTTTTATTGGTTTAGCAGGTTATTATCAACGTTTCGTCCAGAATTTTGCCTGATTGGCTAACCCATTAACGAAGCTCACACGTAAAGGGGTTAAATTTTTTTGGACAAAAGAGTGTGAAAAATGTTTTAAATAACTGAAGAGAATATTAGTCAATGCTCCCATATTGACTTTATCATCAGGGAATGATGGGTTCGTTATTTATAGTGTTGCATCGAAGAAAGGAATTGGTTGTGTCCTTATGCAGAATGATAGGGTTATTTCCTATGCATCATTACAATTGAAAATTCATGATCAAAACAATCCTACACACGATCTTGAGTTATAAGTTGTGACCTTTACTTTGAAGATATGGAGGAACTACCTCTATAGTAAAAAATGTGATATTTATACTGATCACAATAGTTAGAAGTATATTTTCTCACAAAAAGAACTCAACATGAGGAAAAGAAGATGGCTTGAACTACTCAAGGATTATTATTTCCTAATACACTACCACCCATGGAAGGAAAATAAGGTGGAAGATGATTTGAGCAGAAAAGGTCATGGAGTTTTGAACTTGATGAGAATTGAAAGGGATCTTATTTTCATGGATCTGGTGAAGATGGATACATGAATTTCCACGGATGTTGAAACATCAATAATTTTTCAAATGGTTGCCAAACCTTATTTACTGGAAAGGATTAAGAGTTCTTAGACTGATGATGAAGAATTTTAAAAGAAGATTAAAGCTGTGAATTATGGGAGATTGAGAGACTTTGTGTATGAAGAAGGAACTTTAAAATTTGGGAAGAGACTTTGTGTTCCCAATATACCAGATCTAAAAAGAGAATTGTTGGATGATTATCATAGTTCTAATTTCTCTATACACCCCAGGAGCACCAAAATGTATAGAGATTTGAAGAAACATTTTTGGTGGGACAACATGAAGAGGGAGATTGCTGATTTTGTGTCAAGATGTATGGTTTTTCAATAAGTGAAAGCTAGAAGGCAAAAACTGGTGGAGTATTGCGACCTCTTCCCATAACTGAGTGGAAATGAGATAATATTATGATGGGCTTCGTCATGGGGCTACCAAAGACTCCTAGAAAGAATGATGCAATATGGGTCATTGTTGATCGTCTTACCAATTCAGCACATTTTCATTCTATAAGGGAATATTTACCACTTGAATGGCTAGAAAGACTATATATTAATAATGTTTTGAGACTTCATGGAGTACCAATATCGATTGTTTCTGATCGTGATCCCAGTTTTACTTCAAGACTATGGATGAGTCTTCAGAAGGACTTGGATACTGAATTTCATTTGAGCAATTCCTACCACCATCAAACAGATAAACAATTAGAACAGACCATTCAAACCTTAGAAGACATGTTGAGATCATGCTCGCTTGACTTTAAGGGTATGTGGGATCAATATTTATCTCTGGTAGAATTTTCCTATAATAATAGTTTCCATTTGAGTATTCAGATGGCACCATATGAAGCATTATACGGAAACAGATGTCACACACCAACCTGTTGGGATGACGTTGGTGAAAGAAAACTTGTAGGCCCATAATTGGTGGAGGAAACAATAGAAAAAGTAAATTTAATCCAAAACCACATCAAAGTAAATCAAAGTAGGCAGAAGAGCTATGCCGGTAATCGAAGAATGAATTTGGAATTTCAAGTCGGTGATCATGTTTTCCTGAAGGTATCTCCATTTAAGGGAGTCATACTTTTTGGTAAGAGAGGAAAATTGAGTCCCAGGTACATCAGATCTTTCGAAATTATAGAACTAATTGGGGCTGTAGCTTACCGTTTGGCAATGCCGCCAAGTCTCTCCAAAGTTCACGATGTGTTCCACGTATCTCTGTTGAGGAAATACATGCCTGAACCAACGCATGTACTCACCTATGATGAATTAGAACTGGAACCCGATCTATCTTATTGTGAAGATCCCATCAGGATTCTTGATACGATAGAACAAGTGCTGAGAAACTGGACGAATCGTCTAGTAAAAGTTCTATGGAGAAACCATAAAATGGAAGAGGCAACGTGGGAAACCAAGGAACTTATGATGAAGAAACAACCAAGTCTTTTTATGCAGTAATATTTTAGAAATTTTGGGGATGAAATTATTTGATGGAGGGGAGAATATAACACCCCAAGTTTCCACGGTACGCTTCTCTTTGAATAATACAGTAGCGCGTGTTATATGCAACTTCGAGTTCTAACACACACCACAACCAATCAAACTAGCAGTTATGAATAGTGATACCTACTTTTTGAAATTTTATAAATTTTATCTCTCAAAATGGACTTCATTTTTGGATTTGGAATATCAAAATTAACCTAGGGTGAAATTTGGGTATTTTTCTGAAAACATTCAATTTTTGACGAATAGTGAAAATTAATAAATTTTAATTAAAAACAACTTTTTTAAACAAAATAATTAATAGTGATAAATTATTAATTTGGGTGGTTCTAAAGTATATTTAGAATATATTTTTACCATTTAATACAATTTTGGTCATTGTACATAATTTCACAATTAAACCAGACATAAACAAGTATCAATCTTTTGATAGTTATTATATCTTAAAAACACGCTTTTTTTACAGCCGGAATTAATTTTAAATTAATTTCTGCCACTTCTGTGTTTTGAAATTGGAAAAATGGATTCAATATTTGGAATCAAGATGTCAAAATAGTGTAAATAGGTAAATTTTATTTTTAGACATTTTGTATAATTATTTCGGTAAATATTTTATTTACCATGGTTAAAGGGTAAATCCAGTAAATAAGGGATAAAAATAATATTATAATAATACTAAATTACCCTAAAACGTGTTATAAACTTATTTTGTGATACATTTCCGACCATGGGCATCATTGCGTTGATTTTGGGACCCCAATGAGCCACTTGTAAGTGATAATGACACTTTATATTAATTAAGTTAAAATAAATACAAAAATGACATAAGCATATATCTTTTAGTAAAACAATTTTTACATAGGGTAATATATGTTCGATTTCCGATTATAAATATTCATTATAAATATTAAAAGGTTTCATACATAATGGTATTTTATTTATAATTTTTAGACATGAAATAATTTAATTTATTTATGACACAATGGTATGCAGTAATTACCTAATTAATGAAAAATTAGAATAATTGATAATATAAAAACCCAATAAATTTAATTTGAGACAATTTATAAATAAAATTTATTTTATATTTTAATATGACATGTTATTATTGATTTAATTAACTTTTTTCGAAGTAATTATTCTGTTATGATTTTTACAAAAATCAATTATTGAATAGTGTCAAAATTGACATAAAAGAGTTTTTAAAACAAATATTATATTATTAATTGATATTAATTTTTTAAAAATATAAAATTAGTCCAAGAGACTTATATCATGATATTTGTATCATTAATGGACCAATTTGGGGTCTCTTGGATGTATATAGTATGTTTATTAACCATATAATTTAAAAATACAAAGAGACATTGTAAAAGTGAAACTAATTAACTAAGAGTCAATACTTAAAGATAAGGTTAATATAGTAACCCAAACCTATTTAAATACTATTGGTTGAGTGTTTTTCGACCTATCCACACCTTAAACTTTAAATAATCCACTTATAAAACGAATATGAATATGAATAATCCACTCAACCCCTCACCCCAAAGATGCCCCTCACCCCTCACCCCTCACCCCAATTTGGGGTCTCTTGAATAATCCACTTTAAATACTATTGGTTGGTGCCATTAGAAAACGAATATGAATTTATTATAAAATAATATTTCCAGCTTTTCCAAAGATGCCCCTCACCCCTCTTATAAAAGGGAACCCCCCCTTCTAATTTATTCACACCCTAAAAGCCTTTTGGTTCGGACAACCCCTAGCCAAATACTCTCTAAAATTCCATCACTTCATCCTAGAGGCCTTCATTTAGAGATAAATCCAACTTAAAGAGTCCTTTTGATCTAATCAAAAGGAAGAACCTGAAGAAGAGGTAATGTTTTCACCACCCTCTTTCAAGTTCATTTCTTCGTCCACTTATTCTTTCTTTGTTATTAAAATTATAAAATAATAACTCCAGTAAATTATATATACATTGATCTTATTATAAATATTGTATAACCATATTCAATATTCTATCCATTCTTTGAATGACATGTCACCATACATGCGTACATACGTCTTACCGTCTCCACATAGTGGTGTAATTGTTATTAAATATATTATTATTTGGATGGGTATAATAATTATGTGTAATTCATGTAAATAATTAATATAACATGATAAGGATTCTTTATATATGATATACCATCCAATTAAATATTATTTTAATATCAAAAGAATGATATTGTCGCTCGTACGTACGTACGGACTACCGTCTCCATGAACACGATGAGATTCATTCTCCATCGTATCCATTCAAGAATAATTCTCATTTAATGATTAAAAATAATGTTTAAGGACTTTATATCATTATGGATATGAATAATATACAACCTATCCATAAAAAACATGGCTTACATAACAAAACATATAAAAGAAAACGAGTAAGTTAACACCCGAAACGATGATAATACTAAGATATTGATAACAAATCAATTTTAAGAGATAATATATGATATCATATTAATGTATATGATTCCTGTATAATTTAATAACAATTATTTCACCATTATAAATGAGTTTAACCAACCCCCAACCAAGGAAAAGTACAAGGTAAGGGTTAATTTCGCAATCTCTTCATTATCCGAGGTTGTTTATATGTAATAATCTACAGGGAATTCTTTATCATCCACATCCATGTTTCACAAAAACTTATTTTAAAACACTTTTACTATTTACTAGAATATGGGTTAATTTCATTTATACCCTTTTTTAACTTTTTATAAGGGTTTTATAAAGGAATCGTTCCTTCGTTTTCCAAACAAGGTCCTTTTTAACCTTTTCGACTGAATTAAGGTAAGAATGTCTTTTTTAACTTATACGGAAGGTGAGGCTATTTTCCACCGTTATAAAATCATCGAAGATTCCCTTACAATATTATTATAATATTTTCAAAGGAAATGTTTTATTTTATAATTATGTGACTTTTAAATGATTAAAAAAAAAGAGATATTTCTGTCAAATAGTTTTGATTTCATCGATGTCAACATCCTTTGATGGATTTTAAGCTTATTTGAAGTAGATTTATTATGATACAAAACTTCCTTATTGTATTGAAGGTTTTGTGATTTTTTTGAACTTGGATGTGTTATTTTTATACCATTCATGGTTTATGGAGTAAGTATTGAAATTTTGTATGCTAGTTTTAATACAAATGTTTATGTTATGTTTAAACCTATTTATATGAGGAATGCATTGGACTTAATATGTGACGGGTGGAGCCCGCTATAGCTCCATGATGAATCGATAGGTCTCATGAGACAAACTAGTGTCTTGGCATAAGGCCTTGAAAAAATATTATTTGTAGTCTTGGCACGAGGCTTTGACTATGTGGTTATGATTGTCTGGTATTATGCATTCCATCATTATGAAATTGGTTATTGATATTGCATGTGATTATTCGATTAGTAGAATATCCATTTGAATAATTAAATGGAATTATTTCATTTTATTTCTTCCATATTATGTTGAAGTTCAAGTTTAAAAGGCTTTTGTTTTAGTTATACATTGCCTTAAATGATTATTCTTATTTATGAAAGTATCCGCTATATTGTTATCCTTATTGGCATTTGGGAAAACCCCTTTCAATGTTTTATTTTTTCCAAGATGTGAAGAACCAATTTATGAATGACATACTAGGATAGTATGTGGAGATATGTGTGTGTAAAATGGAGACTATGTTTTTATATTTTTCATTTTATGATGTAATGTAAACTTTATGAATATATCTAGTGTTTCCAAGACTACTAAACTAATCGGTCTTTCGAGACTTGATCTTTCTTGTGATAATGCCAATGTTATGTAATAATGGACCGACTCTGGGTAACTAGGGTCAGGGGATTACATATCTATATCCTAAAAAGAGTAATAATAAATTATTCGACAAAACATGCATAAGAACATCAAGTAATGAACACCCGAATAACAAGTAGCAATGAAATATTACTAATAGGAAGATAAGAATATGACCATATATGATATCATAACAATAAATATGATTCTTTAATAAGTCAATGATAATATTTAAATCATTATATTGGAGGTTAGTTTATGTACGAAGCATATCATACCTAAGGTAAGGGAAAATCTCAAAATCTCATTTTTATTCAATATTGTTTATATTTTAGAATTTACTGGCGAATATTTATCATCCACATCTATGTTTCATAAATATGTAATATTATTTCTATCTTACTAAAATTTTTAAAATCCAATTTACCTATTGGTGAATTTTTAGTAAAAAATATGAAAGGAATCTTTTGTCGTTTTCAGTTGAGATGCATTTGGAATTTTTTGGCCAAAGTACGAGAAGAATGTTTTTTTAACTTATATGACATGAATGAATTTTTATGATTTCATATAACATTATTTACATGAATCATCATTTACATGTTTTAAAGTTTACTTTTAATTAACATATTTTAGTTTAAAATTGTATGACATTTTAAGAAAGGAAAAATGTTTTTAAAGTAGAGAGGATATTTTCCTCAAGAATGGAGTTCAAGTGTTTTATCAAATTTATTTTCCATGTAAGATAACATATGGTTATGTTTCTATCCCTATTTTTTCATTTATTTGATTATGTTCTGATGGAATTATATTTATGAAGTCCTTTGATCTTATAAGGATTATGTTATGATGGAAAGATGTTTAAGAATCCCATTTTTATTACATGGGTTATGCTATGAAATATGATTTTGTGGAACACATAAGAATGGTTTCATTATGAGATGGGTAGGTCCTATATCTCCCTCCAATGCAATGGGTTAAGATTTATATCTCATGTGAATGACATGGATGGAACGGAAAGTTAATCTAGTTCAATGATATAGGACTAGAATGAGGAGTGAACTCAGTTTAGAAATGGACTTTTTCTGCTATGATAGTATTGGAAGTGAGTCTTGACTAATATGAAATTATTTTTTATGATTATGTGTGTATGCCACCAAGTATCATGTTTTTTCTTATGACTATTGGGATTGCATTTCACTACTATGATTTATCACATGTTATGATATTATTATCTCTTTTACAGGTTAATATTTGCAAAATGTTATGTTCTTATGAATATGATATGAATGATATTTCCATTTTTTACCGTTACTAAGCATTTGAGCTCACCCGTTTGTATGTTTTCTTTTCCCCAGGCCTGGAAGAAGGGTATTAAGTAGGATATGCCAAAAGGGACTCTAAATACGATGAAATAAATAGGAGACAATGTAGATTATTTATGAACCAGTTGTTTATGTTTCCCAATTTCTAAAGACACTATACCTATACGTTCGTATCATGGTTTTGTTATAGGTTGTAATAAGTATGCTTTAATTCTGAAGTAATAACAATTAATGTAATGTATGGGTTGTTATAAAAACGTAATATTATAATAATATTAAACTACACCAACATGAGGCCTAATCCTATTGTATGATATATTTTCGTCCATGTTCATCCTTGAGACGATTTGTGGACCCCATGGAGCCACTTGGGTGTGAAAATGACATTTCATAATAATTAATTTAATATAAAGTAAAAAAATCACATAAACATGTATATTTTACTGACAAATTTTTTTAGTGGGTTATATAAAATATAAAATTGACTATAAATAATCCCTATTAACATTATAATATTTCCTACATCATGGTATTTTATGTATAATTTTTAGACATTAAATATTTAAATGTAACTACGACATAATGATGATGCAGTGATTGATTCATTAATGAAAGATTCCAATAATTGATATTATAAATAATAAAATAAATGTAATTTGAATATGTTGATGCCAGAAAAAATATTAGTGATTATATTCACATATTATATTTTATAGAATTTCTTTGTTTCGAAGGTATCAAGCTGTTGTGACTTTAACAAAAATCAATTACTTTATAGTGTAAAAATTGACAGAAAAGTGTTTTTAAAATAAATAATGATTTTATTAAATGATATAATAGTCATAAAAATATAATATTTGGCCAACTGACTTATATAATGTTAAAAATTTCATTAATGATCCAATTAGGATTCTATAGTCTTGTTATTGTGAGTATAGTTACCATATATTATAAAAATACAAGAAGACATGGTAAGAGATAATGTTTTTAACTTAGGGTTAATGCAAAATGATTGGGTTAATTTTTTTACCTAATCATGTCTAAAAAAATTATTTGAGAAGTTTTAGACCCAAATCATCTTATCTTTTTAATAAATTTGTTTCAGACCATTTGAAACCGAAAGTCAATTTATAATAAAATAATATTTCAATACCTTCCAAAAGTTCCCCTCCTCCCTCTTATAAGAATTCATCACCTCTAATCATTTACCCACACCTCTCAAGACCCTTGGATAATCCATATTATGCCCAAATAAGATCCCAACATCCCTACATTCCGTCAATAAGACTTAATTTTGGCATAATGCAATTAAAGATAGCCTTTGGATGAAATCAAAAGGAGTTACATGTTTTAGAGGTAGCGTCTTTTCTAATGTCCCTTTATTTTATTTTACTTCATCACTCTATATTATATTTTTATTATTTGATCGTATAACCAAACCAGTATCCTAAATATAAAATTATGTTTTTATGAGAAATACTATATCTACTCTTACACACACCCCCATCTAATGGATATGAACATAGTGTTTCTGCGGATGGCGAACTACTGCCTCACAAAACGATGATTGGTCAATTTTCCCCTACAACCTCGCATGATGGAAATTATGACGGCACTATATTTATATATGATATATATTATAATTATATTTTCTAAATGCTTTTTTTATTTAAATCATACCATTATGCTTTCTATAATTTGTAAATATGATAATTTTATTTTGGGAAGTATGAACTACTGCCCCCTCAAAGTGATATGACTCATTAATTCCATACATGGTACATATTAAGGATGGAATTAATGAATATATGTATCATACATAACACATGATATTATGATGGAATTATATTATACAAATGTTTTCTTTTCATTAATATGAAAAAAATGAATGTCGTATTCAAGTGTACATACAACCTTAAATCCCCATGAATGGTGAATTTCATTTATTATATCTAAATGTTATGGAATTTTATAAATAAATATATATAAAAGATATATATGATATTAAAATCACGAATAATATTATGGGGATAATTGAATTTATACCACATGGACAATTGGTAATTATAACAAGTTCATTTTCGACTAAAGTACCGAATATCAACAAAAATGGATAATATGAACTAGAATAATTATATTGTTCTTATAAATAGGTAATAAGTGATATAAATGGAATAATAAACATGAATATGGTTCTAAAGAGAGTATAAATTAACATATGTTTATTATTCAGGAATATAAAGAATGAACAATACAAGTCAAACTCATGGTAAGGGACTTCGTCTCAATCTCTTTTCATTGAAGAATATTTTGATCTATACATGACCTTTTTTATATGGTTTATAAAACCCTTTTGAATTTAAATTTCATTCAAAGGGAATATTTTTTTTCTACGAAGTGTTTTAAAAAATGACAAAAGGAATGCTTCTTTTTAAAGTACACGGTCGCAAAAACCTTTCAACCGCCGCGCGCATTATTTAATATTTAGATTTCATAACAATTCATAATGTTTTTTAAAGGAAAATAAATACCATATACAATTTTTATGGATTTTGGTATTGAATATGTTTTTTATAAATAATTGACTATGTTAAAATCTTAAAATTATATATTGTGGTTGCAATGTGGAAATGTTAACTTTCCTTTATGCTTGTTTTTTGTGTTGTCATGACCCGTCCTCGGGGCCCGTGCCGTGACTACCCCAAGCCCGCCTTCCAATGGCCAGGTGCTGGAGACTAGCACCAAGGCGAAATTCCCAATAAAAAGGGGGAAGGCATTTCCTTTGTAAAATAAACAAACACCACAGAGTAAGCAAGCAGTAGAAGTAAACACTAAGTAAAACTGGGTACACCTGTAAGTGTGGAAATGTAAGTGGGCCATAATACAAACCCAAAATGAAAGTAAAGTACAACTGGAAAGGGAAAATAACAACTGAAAGTAAAGACGCAGCCTCGAGCCATCAACTAGAAGTCTCACCTGAAGGGTGGGTACAGATAGCCTCCACAGCTCCTCGGGTCTAGCCGTCCGCTACGAGTACGCCCCACCTAGTGATCCGCCTCTGGGTACAAACCTGCTCCTCGTGCCTCACCCACGATCAGCGTTGTCCGTCGTCTGCAACCAACACAACATAGTGCGGGAATATCCCATGTAGGGGTGAGTATAAGCTACTCAGTAGGGACCCCGAGACTCCCATAGGTCTTCCAGAATCCACAATGAATAATCCACAAAGGAAGATACAATCACGAAGTAACATCCAACTCTACTTAGGTATATGCCCATACATATACCTAAGTCATCAATTCTAGTTCGGTTCCAACATCCGAGCTCATGTACAACCCAGTCCATACAGGAAAACACAACCCAATCCGCACCGAAAAGCAAAACATAATCCACAAAGGATATCAAGTAATATTTATCGAAGAAAAGGATTGAAAGTCAAGATTCAGCTCAAACAGGTATACTTATTCGTAAGAAAATAGAGATGATCAGATATTTCCACTGATTCATCTATGTCGTCAGACCCACACAGGATCAATAGGTATTAACCCCCGCAATGAACCACAATGGATCAATAGGTTACTAACCCCCACAATGACCCACACAGGATCAGACCCACACATGATCTGTAGGTGCTGGCCCACACAGGACCGCTGAGCGCTGACCCACACAGGATCAGACCCACACAGGATCAATAGCACTGATCTACGTAGGATCTCTGAGTGTTGTAGTCATTGTCGTCGAATCCATGAAGGATTCCTGCACAGTCGTCATCGTCATCGTAGTCGGAGCCAGCTCTAGGGTTCCCACACACAACAAGCTCATTCGGGAGGGTCCGCTCCATGAGCCGAGGGGATGATACATCAACTGACACATAGTCTGAAGTTGATGTATCCAAAAGTTCTGTATCGTCAACATGAATACAACGTCACAGACGGCACGTCAATCAGACGCTCGGTCTGAAAGTTATTGGCTTTTTCGTCCTAGGGGCCAGGTTGGTTTTCAAGTCAAAACCAACCCGAACGTACTCCAACTACATCCAAACCTCAAGAGAAGTAAGTCAAAAGGTCCGTCTCACTAAGAGGAATCCATCAAAGTCGACTACACGTCAATCGGACGTCCGGAACTCATGTTATAAGTGTTCCCGCTCCGAGGGCCCGGTTGTTTTCGTGTACGAACCGACTCAGCTGATCCCAAATTACTCCGAAACCTTGAGTGTAATATACTGAAACGCCCATATCGATCCAAGGATCGCTACGCAACTGACGGTACGTCGATCTGGGGTCTGTAACCCATGTTATGGGAAACAGACCGAAAAGTCCGGTATTAGGGGGGTTCAGGCCCAGTCTGACCCGGCCTAGTACCCCCTGAGTCAGCCCAAACCGGGTCAACCCGACCCAGGTCTTGATCTGGCCCTCTTGGGAGTGGACCGGCCCGGCCTGGGCGCGGCCCGGTCTGGCGGACCGGCCAGGGCAGCGGGCCCGGCGCGCTGGCGCAAGCCAGTGGCTCGGCCGTTTGGCCGAGTGGATGAGGGGGGGGGGGGGGGCTGCCCCCTATTTTGTAACTGCGGCCCCATTATGGGGCCGCTCAACTGGCCAGCCGAGGGATTTTATCCCCTGGCTTTTCCCCTTTCCAGCTTGCCCTCCCCGGCCGGCTGACTTTTGCTGCCACGGGACCGGCAAGGCCGGTCCCCCTGCTCCGACGTCGGCGGCCCGATACCGGCTACCGGTTCCCTTGCTCATCCGCGGCCTGGAACGGGACGCGGCCCCGCTCCGGCCGTGGTGCTTTTGTATTCCTTTGGCGCGGCGCGGCAGCACGGCGTCTTTGGTTCGTCTTCTACGGCGCGGTGCGACGACGCCGCAGATTAGTTTGTTTCCAATGGCGCAGTGCGACGGCGCCGCGCTTCTCCGCCCTTCCTTAAAAAATCCCGCGCGGTGCTTCGGAACCGCGTTGCCTTGCTCGTGCCACATCAATATCAAACAACCGAAATAGGGAAGGAGTGTCGGTCGTGTTCGTGCGGTCCGACCTCCTCCCGTTATTGCGATAATAGGTGGTTCTATTTGGAAGGAAGGAAATGACGGAAGAAATCACGAAATAGAAACGCATAAACCACCTACCTCATCGAACACGATGAGCGAGGGTTCGTCGCAGAGATAACCATCACAGAAGAAGACGTCGCAGAAGGAGGAAGTAATGTCGCTGATCTCCGAGGAATCCGGCGCTCTTCACGTTTTTTGTGTTCTTCGACGACGAGGAATAAGTTCTTCAAGCTCCTCATATTTTTTCCCAAGACTCACACAACAAGCAAACAACCAAAATAAAATAATTTCATCACTTTTTTTATTAACATAACTTATGAATTTGAATTTCAAAAATTCAAATTAAACTCACTTAATTAAATAACTTAAGTTATCAAATTAATGGTGAGTTGAAGGAGTTAGAGAATATGAAGGGGTGGGGTTCTTGTGGGCCCCAACACCCTCACAAACTCCCATGGGATGTTGGGTGGTTTCCCCCAACTTCCACCCAATGGTTTTAACCACTTAGAAAATAAAAATTTAGTTAAATTTTTATTTTAACATCCCCAATTTTTTCAACTTCTCTCGTGAAAACGCAACTCCAGAAAAGGTGTTCCTAAGAAATTACCGGCGCTGTGATTCCATCGGTGCCCTCGGAATTCGATTCCAAGCACCGGTTCAAAAGTTTGGAAAAACCCGCTCGTTCGTTCACTGAATGTACCCGAGCTAAACTACGGATTGAAATTCCGGTCACACTGAGCATCAGAATCATGTTCCTTCAGAAACCACGTTCTTGTAAAATTCCCAAGAAAATTAAGAGAAAAACAATTTACCTTCAATTTTACGGGTCTTTACATGTGTCATGGTTATGTTATGGTTCTTAGGAACTGCTTACATATATGGGTGGTTCCATGATTAACCGATGTTGGGTGAGCCTGAGATATATCTCCAATTCATTGGGTAACATGAAAGAGGTAAATATTAATGTTTCTCCTAAGAGATTTTGGGAATATACTATGATGGGTATTCAAAACGTAACTCATTATGTATCTATGAATGCTACAGTGTATGTATGTTATGGATGCCATAAGTTGTATTTATGGTTTTCGATTTCTATTAATTATTCATAAATATTGTGATTTCATGACATATGTTAAGGATATTATTTTTTATTAGTGACATGTAAGATTTCATTTATTTGTATGCATTGATGGACTAATTTTTCTATCCAAATTTTATAACCATTAATGAGTTTTTTATGTTCATCACATTTTTTGAAATGTTTTTCACACTGTATAAGGAATGGTGTGAGAAATGAATAATTAAAGAATATTTATATCAAGAATATAATTCTTGTTTTATTTATGGATTTTTATTATGGTGAAAAAGGTGGAATAGAGTTGATGTGTATGCTTTACAATTATTGATATGTAGTGTAATAGTTATGTCCTAATTCTCAAAATCTCTAAACCTGAAAAATAATTTATGTAAAATTCTTGAATTAACTAAAGATTATGTACTATTTATGGCTAGGGCCTTAAACCTTCATTTTAGTGCTAAAATAAATTTTTTCATTTCTTCAATTACTCTAGCCAAGACACTGGGGTCTGCACCCAAACACAATCTTCATATACCCGCCACATGGTGTCATGCAACCAAACATGGTGGAATAATCTCCCTATTATGTAACATTATTTGTGAAATATGTGAGTGCTAGGTACTCCCTGTACACCTATCCTAGTAGTCTCTCTCACCCATTACTCCATGGTCATTCTTAGTAGGCCTACCACCCATGTTTTTGGCCCCTAGTCCCATATGTGGTTGATGTTTGTCATTTATGGTCTTATGGTTTGGTAATGTTTTCTTAACACATATATAAATATGATATTAATTTTACTTAAAATAAATAATACTAAATTTTTCTAAAATACATTATATATTTAATTTATATCATTTTATTATTATTCATTTACACATATATGTACACATTTAACATTTCTATTTCAAAAAAGAAAATATAGTATATAAACTTATCATTTAATTGATGTTGTTGTATACTTAATTAATATTTATATTAACATTAATATTTTAATAACCACAGAATTATATTATTCTCCTTACCATAATTTCATATTTATTAAAATTTTCATTCAAAGTAATATATTTTTTACATAGATAATATTAAATAACTATCTAATAAGATAATTATAAAAATTACTTGCTAAAATAAATGTATAACTATAAAATATTAAATAAATTCAAAATGTAGTTCTATTTAAATTTTATTAATAATAATGTAAATTAATTATAATTATATTTATATATATTAACGTTTTATATAATGTCAAAGCATACTTTCTCTTAGTGCTATTAAAATTTATTTCACCTTTTTTGAATTATAAAAGTAATTTAACAATTAAAAATATTTTAAAATTTTAATACATTTTCATTAAAATAAAATTAATAAGATTCCTTAAAAAATCTATTTAATAGAAAATAATAAGTATGTAGTAATTATATAATTTTAATATTTTCTTATAACCGAAATATATATTGATTAAATAAAATCATTTAGTTACCTATGAGATTCGTAATATTACAACATAACTTAGTTTATTTTATTTATGAACCATTAAATTTAATAAAAATTAATTGATAATAAATATATGATAAATTATTAGGATTTTACATTCAACTTGTGATAGTGGCTTAGTTGGGAGATGTTGACTATGATTTTATATCTGACCCATTATCCCTTTGTGATAAACTATATGGTTTTTTTGAAGGTGGGGAGAACATCATCCTTTTTTACAGATATATGATAGTTCTTATTGGGATTATTATTGAAGATTGTAATGATTTCAACCCATGGTGGTACATTTGGGAGGGGAAAAGTTATATAAATTCCATTGACGATAGTTTTCGTGAGCTGGTATAAAGTGATATGTTGGTGAGTTTGTCTCTCAATGCATGAAATATTAGTCGGTAAAGGGTTACATTAAGTTCCAGTAAGTCGGACTCAACTACTTCAGATTCTATATTGATAGTAGGATAGAATATTGAAATATTTTGTGACATTGATTCCATGTAAAATGAGAGGAGACAACACTACCTATGTGATTGTTGACTGAGCTACCTAGTCGGCACACTTTATTTCTTATCAAGGAGTAGAGTTTGGTTGAGTGTTTGGGGCCTTTTATTAGATGATATTATTACTTCCCAAACATTTTATTGTATGTTTCTATTAAATACACTATATTAATAACCTATATTTTTTTAACCACTGAGTTTATTTGAATCAACAATTGATTATTTAGGAAATAGTCATAATCATCCATTTAAACAAAAAATTTTCACTTCTGTGTTTTTAATTTTAAAAAATAGGCATATATGGTTACAATCAGGCTGATATTTAGAGTCTAATTAAATTAACATAATTTTCAAGGAATTGTAACCTACAATTATGAATAGTAAACTACTTTTATAAATAGAATCATATCATTATGAATAGTAATAAGACTCTTATTAATGGTATCTATACCCATGAATGTATAAATAAAATTGGGAATCATTAAAATAAAGATGAATATTTTAAGTTTTTTATTTTTCTATTAAGTAATGATTTTAATAAAAAATTAAAATTATCATATTTATAAATTTATTTTTTAAAAATTTATTTCATTTTTGGATTCTACATGAAGAAAAACTTTCAGTGTGAATTTTTGGGATTTTTCTAAAATACATGGTTTTTTGGTGAATATTAAAATACATTAATTTACCATATAAATACATTATAATTTAAATTAACAATTATTAGCATCACGTGTGATATAAGAAACTAAATCTCAAACTCATATTAATATAAAACTATTCTAGGTCATTTAATGGTCACTATTTTTTTTCTAGAGAAGAAATAATAAATTAATGATTATCATATAAAGATTACCCTCCCCCTCTCCACTATATAAACCACCCCTCATTCACACTTCCTTCCACACCACTCAAGCTTCAATACATTACTAAATTATGATCACATATCTCTCTAATATCGTTATCTATATCCAAGATGAAATAGAATCAGTGAAAGGGAAAAAACAAAGGCCTTAAGGGGATTCTCAAGGAGTACTCAAGAGGTGACCTTCTCTTCTCTTTTCTTTCAAATACTTTTACAAGTTTCATTATTTTTTTCTCTCTCCTCACCTACCCACATACAAGGGATATAATAATTATAGTATAATAAATGTATATTAATTTTATTATGATAGTATAATATTTTATTATCAACTCTCCTTCCCCCACCTCTTACACTAAAAATGAAAATACGGTTCGAGATGTTTTAATTTATCAAATTCAAGGACTATAAGTTTTCAATTTTATTACTTTATTCAAGAATGGTCATGAAACAGTTTTAATGGTAGAACCATATCATAATATATGTATTTTATATTATGAAATGTTCATTAATCGTTACACACTCATATAACAAATAATAATACAAAACATGTTCATTTTGCACAAACCCACCAAGTTAATCCATTCGTTTATCAATAAATTTTAATTAACAATTAATCCTCAGGTGTATAACCCATTATCATTATTATATCATTAATAATGTCACTAATAATATATATTTAAAATTATGGATTTTTACCCACATTTCAAACGAACTTCCATTCATTAATTCAAGTAAACCGGTAATGAAAACCAAGGGAAGAAATGATTCCAAAACAATAAAATTTAATCTCTTAAACCCATCAAGAAGGGAATGAATGAACCTAATACGGTTATACCGTATCAATTAAATGTTGTTGAGATTCATTAATTATTAATTAATGAAGCTAAAGTTTATTATTCAGGTGATTAAGATCAATCATGAACACCTTCGAGCATAAGGGAAGGGATCTTCTCTCCAACTTTTATTCCAGAATCCCACAATGTTGTGTCATTTTATTTGTAATTCATGATGATGCGGTATGTTTTCCATCCTCCCCCAAACATCCCTTATGATATATAAATTACGGGATACCCCTCTACCTCTCATTAATCCCTTATAGGAACACTCGTTACCATGCCAAAATGTTTTTAAGGGGTTTCTTAACTCACTTTTAATTCCGTGAGATTTCCATTGTTTTCCACTTACTTCTTGAATGTGGTGTATTTCATACTAATATGTCATATATATTATCAGGATTCTATTTATATTAATTTCATTCTTTCATTCATTTGGTGTTCATTAACTCTTGGTCATTTGACTCAACTGAATACAAAGTTATAAAGGACTTTGTGTAATTTTCCATCTCATTGAAACTTCATTGGTATTGTGCATGTAATCTTTTTATGAGGTGCATATACTACCCATTTGAGATCATTTTCCATTTGAAATTATAATTATAGTAAATATCCATTTTCATGTATCATGGATTTGATTTTTCCCTTAATCTATATACCATTCCAGATACAATGTTTATTTGGAAAGTTGTTTTAATAATGGAAATATTGATGAATTTGTTTTCTCTACTCTATATGGATATTGAGAAGGAATATTTTACTTGTTTAAAATCTATGTATAAAGAATTATTTGGACTTCCATTGATGGGTGGGGCATGTTATATCACCACGATGCATCGATAGGTCTAATGAGACAATCAGTTGGCGACAAATCCTTTGAGTTTATTAGAAAAAAAATCAGATGGGTTTCTACCCATAGACTTAATCAATTTTGATAGTATAGTGTTATCATGTGCCAGATACATGATTTCCAAAAAAAATAATTCTCATTATTCAGTTAATTTATTACTAACCATGACGTTTTCATAATGACAAAATATATGGATGCATTTTTATTATAAACTTACTAATGGTGTGTGTGTTTCATTTATTCACCATGTCATATTGACAATGCCAATTTGTTACCACATTCATTTTTTTTCCTTCAATGGGTTTTGAAGAGGAGATCATTTATTGAGATTATATGGATATAATATATTATTTTTTGTTATGTATTTTATTCTATTACATTTTCCAATGTAATTTGAGTTTCATCAATGTATCTAATTTCTTTAAGACTACTAAACTGATCATTCCTTTGATATTTTTTTTCCTTTTAATCATGAAAATGTAAAAATTAATGCACCATCTCCGGTTTAGAGGGGTCGGGGTGTTGCAGTTTGTATTAAAGGATGATTATTAGAAAACATGGGAACAAGATTTACATAACAATGATTAAGGAACAAACCCCTAAGATAGTCATTGAGGATAAAAAACAAGATCATTCTGATATTTGGGTAAGTAATATATTATATGTAACTTTCTATAATATACATCCCTTCCTGGATACAAATAGGTATAGGTGGATCTGGGACAAATGTACCATGGAGTGAAAACTCCGACAATGAGTTTAGGTCATGCCCTAGGGTATCATGGTACATGACAATAGGCCTTGATAAACTCCTGGTTTAACACTCTTGAGGGATATTCCTAGGATAAATCACATTTTCTTAACAAGATATTATGGTGGATTTTAATGTAAAATATTTCCTAGAGAAACTATGTTTATAATATTATCTATACATAGGATTTATATTTATGTTAAGTACTTTTCTAGTTGGGAATATAAATTATGTTTCCTATCTTAATTTAATGTATTCCATTATATATAAATGGTGAAAAATGGAAGAAGGGGAATCAATAATCAGGGACAATGTAGGAATTTACCCACTGAGCAAGTCAAAATATTCAATGTTGGAGGGAATCAAATTATGAATATATTGGAAAAACATACCTAGGTGTGACAAATAACCATGTTACAATTATACTGTATATTTTTTTCATGGGGTAGGCCCTTATCTTTTAGTGGGACTACTAATATTATGGTAGCTGAGCATTGGATCATGTTTCTTGAAAATATATTCATAGAATTATGATGCAATGAAAATTAAAAGGTAGTTCAGGAAGTATATTGTCTTTAGGGAGAAGCTGATCAATGGTGTTCCTTGATCCAAAATACCACATAGGAAGAGGAAATTGAATATATGGAATGGAGGAATATTAATGAAATTTTCTTTAAGAATAATTTCCCTTGTGAGAAATGAACTGAAATGAAGAGTATATTCCTTGGATTAAAGAAAAGGGAAGAAGACAGTGTTGCATTGTATGAGGATACCTTCACAAGAATAGCTAGGTATGCCATAGATTATGTATGTGACATGAAAGACATGATTGATTATCTATTTGATGGTCTTAATCCATGTCTTCCAAGTGAAATGGATTCAAAAATAATTTCATCATATGATGGAATGGTATTAAGTGCCATCAAAATATAGAGGGACTTTTCAAGATCAATTTTTTCCAAGGAAAACCAAGATAAGAATTGATACTCGGATAATAATGGAAAAGGTGAAGCACCAATGAAGAACAAGGGAACAAATAAATTCCCATTATGTGAGTACTATGGAAAAAATCATCTTGGTAAATGCCTGAAAGACATGAGAGTCTGCTATAAGTGTGGAAAAAGGGTCATTAATATAATGAATGAAAGGGGAAAAATAGGTTGATGATGTTCAATGCTACAATTTTAGATATATGGGAAACTATGAATATGAGTGTCCTATGATCCAAGGAAACTTGCCTCTGAAAATTCCACAAGAGAAAGGGGCGCTTATGTGATTCCAAATTTAGAGTTTGATAATGAAAATTATGTGGTTCCATGTACTTTAATTGATCCCTCAAACATATCCAATGATTTATTTAATTCAATATCATTGAATTCATTTATATCTTGAGAGTTTAAAAAAATTTAGATATGTACAATATGATTTAATAAACGAGTTATCAGCCAATAATCTTAGAGGGAGTATCATTGCAACAAAGGCATGTCAATCAGTCCCCCTAAAGAATTCCCATAGCTTAAATTTCTCTATGCACCCTGGTAGTACAAATATGTATAGATATCTGAAGGAACATTTTTGGTTGGATAATATGATGTTGAAAACTACTGACTACTTGTCGAGGTGTCTAGTTTGTCAACATGTGAAGGCAAAGAGACAACATCCTAAAGGGTTGATCCAACCTATAGTTATTCCTATGTGTATTTGGGATGAAATTATGATGGATTTTGTCAGCATATTGTTGAGGAAACCAATAAGGAATGATTAATTGTGGGTAATTTTTGACCATTTAAAAAAATAAGCACATTTTCTTTGCTATAAGAGGGGATTTACCACATTAGCACCTGAAAAGACTTTATATTAATTATGTTTTAAGACATAATGGTAAACCTCTACTGATTGGGTCCATTGGAGATCCTTAGTTTAAATAAAAATTCAAGAAAAGTCTCAAAAAGGATTTGGATACAGAGCTACATAAGTGTACTTGTTATCACCCCCAAACCAAAAGACAATCTGAAAGGACTACTAAAACATCAGAAGACATGTTAAGATCATGATCTCTTAACTCTCGTGTTATGTGGGATCAATACTTTCCTTTGGTGGAGTTTTCCTACAATAATAGTTTCCATTCTAGCATTAAAATAGAACCATATAAAGAATTATATAGTAAGAGGTGTCGAAATCCAACTTGTTAGGTTGAAGTCGGAGAGAGGAAACATTTATGACCAGAACATATCGAAGAGACAAATGTAACAGAAAAGAAAATTTAGGACCACATTAAAGAAACCCAAATTACAAAAAAGAGTTATGCTAAAAATTTGAGAAATGGCTTGGAGTTCCATGTAGGGGATCATGCTTATCTAACAGTAACCCTATAGATGGGTGACTTATGGTTCGGAAAGAAAGGGAAACTAAGCCCTAGGTACATTAGCCAATTTGAAATTCTATAAAGGAATGGAGTAGTAGCTTACGATTTGGTAATTTTTCCATTTATCTACAAGGATCGTAATGTGTTCCATCTGTCTTTGTTGAATAAATACATTCCAGACCCACTACATGTACTCACCTACGAAGGAATTACACTGGAACCTGATTTTTCATACTTTGAAGAGCCTATGAGGATTCATGACATTAAGGAGAAGGTTTTGAGAAATCAGAAAAGTCTTATAGTTATGGTTATTTAGAGAAACCATAATATAGAAGAAGTAACTTGATAACCTTAGGATGATATGAATAAGAACCACCCACATATTTTTAGAGGGCTTAATAAATGAAAATATTCTAGGATAAAATTTTTATAGGATTGAATAATATAACTATAAATTTTTTTTTTCATTGTTTCTCTTAAATACATTATATTTGTAGACTATATTTCATAAATCAGTGATTTTATTTGAAACAACACTATGTTATTTCTGATACAGTCATAACCTATCCATTAAACATAAATTTCCACTTTTGTGTTTTTAATATTGAAAAATGGAAATATACTCATACAATTAAGGTGGTATATATATTCTAATAGAATTAAATTAATTTTTTATGAATAGTTCCCTACCCTTATGAAAAGTATCCTACGCTTATAAATAGTAACATACCCTTATTAATAGAAATATGAATCTTATGAATGGTATCTATACCCATGAATGCATAAATAAATTTTCGGACGTTAAAAATGAACATGAATATATTTAGTGTTTGTATTTTTCTATTAAATAATGATTATAATTACAAATTAAATTTTCCATAAAAAGAAAATTATTTTTGGAAAATGTAGTTTATTTTTGAATTCTAGGCATTGAAAAATGGTTAGAGTTATTTTTTGTGATTTTTATGAAATACATTAATTTTTGGTGAATAATAAAATACATTTATTTCTCGTATAAAATAATTATAATTTAAATTAACTATTCCTATTATCATGAGTGATGTATGCCCCCAAATCTCAAACTCACATGAATATATACTATTCTAGGTCATGGAGTACTCAATATTTATAAGGACATGTACTTTATATACATTATTATTACATTAGAATTAATATATATTTATTAAAACATATAACAAAACCATGACATGACCGTATATGTATATTGTCTTTAGAAACTGGGAAATATAAAAAACCGGTTCATAAAACATCTACATTGTCTCCCGTATATTTCATCATAACTAGAGCCCTTTTTGGAATATCATATTTAATACCCTTCTTCCTGACTAGGGGAAAGGAATCATATAAAAGGGCGTGCTTCAAATACTCAATAAGGGTAAACAAAGGACATATCAATCATATAATATTTATAAGTACATGACATTTGAATATAATATACTTAATAAGAAATCATAATATCAGGTCATGGGATAAGTCATATAAGTGAAATTTTATCCTAATTATCAAAAGATAAGACGTTAAAATTTGTGGCATACACACATAAGAATATAAAATAATTTCATATTAGTCATGGATCATTACTAGGACCATCGTAGTGGAAAAATTCTAATACTGAACTAATTTCACTCTTCGTTCCAGCCTTGTATCACTGAATTGGATTAACTTTACATTCCATCCATGTCTATCTAATGAGATATAAATCTTTACCTAATGAATTATATGGAGTTATAGGTCACACCAATCTCATAATGAATCCATTCTTATGTGTACCACAAGAACATAAATCATTCATCATAAGATAACCTATGTAAGAAAATGGGATTCTTAAACATCATTCCATCAAAACATAATCTATATATGATAAATGGATTTCAAAAAAATTCTATAATAAAAATAAATAAATAAAAGAAATTTTTGGGATACAAAAACAACCCTATTTTATCTTATATGGAAAATAATTTGGATAAAACACTTGAAAATAATTTTTGAGGAAAATATCCTTTTTTCTTCAAAAACATTTTTTTCTCATATAGGCATGCAATTTAAAAATAAAATAATTCAATTGAAAATACACTTGTAAAAGTGTAGAGGAAGCTTCATGGAAATAAGGCGTTAAGAAAATTTAAAAACTCATTCATGCCATATATGTTAAAAAATATTCTCCTTGTACTTTTGTCCGAAAAGTCAAAAAGTATGTCATATTGTAAACACAAGAAAGATTACATCCAGACAATATAGTAAAAGTATCCAAAGGGAAAAATGAATTTAAAAAAACAAGGAATAATTAAAAAAATCATATGAAAAAATTTAGAAAACATGGGCTTGGACGATAAATATAACCCCAGTAAATACTTAGGAATAAACAATCTCGGATAAAAACGAGATAGAAAAAGTTATCCCAGAAATTAGATCTGATATTCTTCGTATGTATCTGAACCTCCTGTATAGTGATTTAAAAATTGTTACAGATTTATTCCAAGAATAATAATCATTTTTATGATAACATTTATGATCATATTTTCATCTATTTGTTAGTAGCATTTCATTGATACTCATTATTCAGGCATTAACTGCTTTATGTTCTTACGTATGTTGTGTTGAATAAGTTCTTGTTACTCTTTTTAGGTTATAGTAATATCATTTAAATAATGTTATTAGTATAATATATATCCTATTTATTCATTCAATTCATTTATATAATCTTGTATTAATAAAGATCATGTAAAACGAATCATATGCAGAGTGGAGATTGTAAGCCGTACGTACGCACGTGTGATGATATTGTTCCCATAATTGTGTTATGTTATTGAAGTGGATGGGTTATAGTATCTCAGAATTAGTATAATATTATATTATTCATATATAGGTATTATTTACACCATTATACCCATCAATATAAGTTGGTGGTGAAAAACAAATTACACCACGACGTGGAGAGGGTACATTGTACATACGCACACGCGGTGATTTCATTTTTCAGTAGAATGGATAAAACATGAAATAGGGTTGTATAATATTTATAATGACATATAAGTATATGAGTGATAGTTATGAACTTATTTTATAATGAAACAACTAAATAAGAGAAGGTAGAAGAATAATGAAACTTAAAAGAATCGGTAGAAGAGATTACCTCTCCTACGACATGTCTCATTTGAATTTCTATTTATGGAAGTATAGTTGGTATTTTGAGAAGACTATAACCTCAAAAATGTTACAATGGAACTTTATTAAGGTAATAGATAGTTTTTGTATATGATCTAAGGCTCAAAATAGAGTGAAGAGGAGGGGGAGGAGGTGCCCATTTATAAGAGATCAGAGGGGTACTTTAGGGAAATCTAAAAAATAATAATTTATAATAAAATAAAAACCTACAAGAAAAACTCAAAAGTATCCCTAATTTGAAGATGAGATGAGCTGGGTTTGTAATTTTAAAAACCTATAAATTTTGGAAAACTCATTTTCTTAATTAAAACATTATCTTTTTAATTGACCATTAGTTATTCTATTAAATTTTAATATTAGTAATAACATTCTAAATATTAAATGGTAATGAATATTTACTTATGTTGTGTTAATTGATCATAAATTTATACTTTATGACATTTTTGACCTTATAATTAACACTTTGTAAATTTAATTTTTTTTATGATTTTAAAATAATTTAATAAAATGTTATGTTTACAAAATTCCAATAGTGTCAATTTTGGCACAATTCATTTATTAGACTTTAAATAAAATTAAAATATAAGATAAATTCGAATAAAAAAAATTAAATATAGTCTTAACATATCATAGTCTCTTAGAAAATTCGTGGAGAACAATAATTAGATAAAACGATATTTCATTAATTTTTTTTAAAACCATTTAATTGATATTTCTATTTATAAAATAAATTATACACCACTATTGTGTGATCATTAATGGTAATTATGTAATATATAAAAATTAAAAATAAATTTATATGATATAAGTTATTATTTTAACTTATAGTCAATTTTAACGCTTATTTATCTATATATTAAAATCAATACACTTATATAAAAAGAGATTTCAATATTTTATCAATTTCATTAGTTTTTATTTCATTCATCCCATTTTCATAGGTTAGTGGAAATAAAGTGATTAAACATGAAACAATAGACGATAAGGGTCAAATTTAATCATCTAATATGAAATTTACTGGTGTTATTGTAATTTTATAGTATTATTTTTACCCTCCATTACCCGATTGACCTTTAACAAGGGAAAAAAACAATTACCAAATTTACTATTCATAATGTTGAAAAATAAAAAAATAATATTAACATAATTTGGACCTAATGATTCCAAATATGGAATCCATTTTCCAAAATTCAAAACACATAACTTTCGGTATTTAAGTTAAAATTAATCATGTTGATGAGAAAAAATGTTTTAAAAGATAAAACATGGTAAATGACTGAAATGTTTTTACCTATTAATTCAATGTAAAATTAATGATAATTTAAAACATTATATTAAAAGTTAAAAGTTATATTATATTTATACATTAAAACCATCTAATATTATAATTTAACTATATATATTATCTCAATGAAAAATGTTGTTTTTAATTAAAATTTTGAGTATTTTTATGATTCATCCATTATTAAAGTTATCAGATAAATATAAAAAATTTATCCAAAGTATATTTTTATATTCCACTTCAAAATAATGAAGTTTAAATATTCATATAAAAATTATTAAATGGTCCAAATCATAATTTAAAATGTGTTTTCCATTCATTGGTTTAAAATTAACATTTTCTTAAAAAAAATACATCCAATAAGTTCTTATTCATAACCTCTGACTAAAATATTCATTGAATGAATATCAAAAATATTTTATTAAGTATATAACACATATATATCTTATTAATGTCTTTTCCAAAAGTAATTAACTAAAAATAAAAATATCTAATTTATTTAAATTTTTTATAATTCATTTTTATAATTTAGTTATAATTATTCCCGCTAACCTAGAAGCTAGTCTATAATTGTAATTGAATATTAAGGGAATCCCATAGTTTGTTTAAACTCACGATTGTGTGAAAATAATGCTACTAAAGAATAATTGTTTTAGAATTTTCATAAAAATATAGCGCCATGACATTCTACCCCCTTAAATTGAATTTCTCTTACAAAACTCATCAATTGGAAATAATTAAATCTTGATACCTATCATTCATCATATCCTCAAGTTCACATGTATCTTCTTAAAATTGGTAGTTCCTCCATAAAACATTAACCCTGATAGTGGTCATGTTTCAAAGAACTTTTTCACTATGATCTAGAATCTCTATCGGCTGTTCATAACAAGAATGATCTTTCCCCAGTGGTACGACTCCTAAGCTTATTAAATGTCAATGATTGGGTATGTACATTATCAGGAGAGATATTTGGAACAAAACATGTATTTTAGAGAGATTCTGTGGAAGCACCAATCGGTAATCTACCATCTCAATATGATACAAAATTTCAAAAACAATGATATACCTAGGGATCAACATGCCCTTATTTGCAAATATCATTACTCTCCTCCAGGGATATTTTTTTTAATAACACATTATCACCGACTTCAAACTCTAGGTATTTTTTTTGTTGTAAGAACAATTTTTTTGTCGAATCTAAGCTGCTCTTATACATTGTTTATTAGATCTAACCTTTTCTTCAATTTCGTCAACAAGATCAGGTCTTAATAGCTTTTTCCCCCAACATCATCCCAGCATGTTTGAGTTCTTCACATCTATCCATGGAAGGACTTGTAAGGAGCCATATAAATAATGAAGTGAAAGAAGTTATTATATGAATATTATACCAATGTTAGGTGTTGAACACAACAACCTTTGAAATACATATAGAAGGCTCTTAATATGTCTTCTAGAGTTATAATTGTTCTCTCAGACTGACCATCTGTCTGAGGATGATAAGCAGTGCTGAAACATAACATTGTATCCAGTGCTTGCCGAAGACTTCCGTAGAACTTCTAGGTAATCTTGGGATCCCAAACATATATTATGAAGATTAGTACTCCATGAAATGCGACCACTTCAATTATATATATCCCAAAAATATGATCAAGAGTGAAATTCTTTCTAAAATCAATGAAGTGTGCCAACTTCATAAGACGTTCAACTCTAACCCAGATTACAAAATTTCAATTCGATGTCTTCGGAAGTCTTATGAGTAAATACCGAGTGATGTTTTCCCATTTTCATTATGGTATAGGTAATGGTTGTAACATCCCCTTAGACTTATATCTTTCAGCCTTAACTTGATGACAATCCAAGCATCAAGAGACATATTTAGGGACATTTCTTTTCATTCCATCCCACTAGAAGTACTCTTCCAGTTCCCTATACATCTTTGTGCTTTGAGGGTGAATAGAGAATTAATAACTATGAACCTTTTCCATTAATTCCTTCATTAATTATGGAATGGCAGGAATACAGATCTGGTTCTTGAACCTTATTATGTCATCACAATCAAGGTTGAATTTAGGAAAAAATTTCACCTTCTTTTGTAACTCTACATATTCATTATATGCCTCTTTAATCATTACTTGTATTGATGACTGGAAATTCCTTTCAGAAAGATAATACTTCTCTCCTTCCATTAAAATTAAACAAACCAACATTTTTAAATCCATAAATATTTGATCTTTTGTGATCCTCACAATCGATAAGCTAACATTGTTTCTTCGACTCAAATCATTTTCCACATTTTTCTCTTTCCCTGGGTGATATTGTATTGAGTAGTCGTAAACATTAATCAACTAAAACCATCTTTTTTTGTGCATATTCAGCTCTGTTTGTGTGAAAATATAATTTAATATTTTATGACCAGTATAAATATCTCACCTTTCACCATAAAGATAATGCATCCATATTTTTAAGTCAAAGATTAACATATCTAACTCCAAATAATTAGTTGGGTAATTATTCTCATAGATTTTCAACTGTCGTGAGGCATATGCTATCACCACATCATTTTTCATGAGAACACACCCCATCACCTTCTTGGATGCATCAATGTAGATCAGAAACCTTTCTCCACTTCAAGGTAGTGTTATCACATGTGCACATTCTATCCTCTATTTTAGATATTTGAAATTCTCTTCACATTCCTCCATCGAAATGAACTTAACTCTTTTATGAGTCAACAGAGCGAGAGGATAAAATGATCATGAAAAATATTTCACAAAACATTGATAATATCCAGCCAAACCAAGAAATCATCAGATCTCAGTTACTATTGTTGGTATCGACCATCTTTTAATAACCTCCATTTTGTGGGATCCATAGATAACCCATCTATTGAGATTATGTGATCCAAAAATGAATATTTTTTGAGCCAAAACTAATTGATGGTATATTTGGAATAAGGCTTCACGTTTCTCTGGGTCTTCAATACAATTATAAAGTGATCTCCATGTTTTTACATTCTATTTGAATAGAAAATAATATCCTATATAAATAATTCTACAAACTAATCCAGATGGTCTCTAAAGTCACTATTAATTAAATTCATGAAGATAGGAGGGGAATTAGTAAGACCAAAACGCATCACTATAAATTCATGGTGTCTATACAATGCACAAAATTTTTTCATTGGTATATCCTTAGTTTTTACCCTTAATTGATGATATCCTGAAAGAAAATCAATCATAGAAAAGCATTGAACTCCACCTAGTTGGTCAAATAAGTCATCAATGCCTATGAGATGATATTTGTTTTTGGTAGTGATCTTTCCATGTTCAAAATAATCAATGTAGAGTCTCATTGATCAATATTTCTTCCTCACAATCCAAATAAGTGCTCCCTAGGGTGACTCACTAGGGCTTATGAATCCCATTCCATGATTCTCTTTGAGTTGATTCTTCAATCCCTGAAACTTAATTGGGGACATTCTATCAGGTGTCATTGAAATAGGCATAGAACCCGATATTTGTTCCATTGAAAACTCAAAATCATAATTTGGTGGAAGAACTAGAAATTCATATAAAAAGGCATCATCAAACTCAAATACAATCTTTTTATTCTTAATTATGAGTTTCTCCCAAACCATTTGAGAAAAAAACCTTAATTTATTTGGATCAAGACCCATAAGATGGAAAAAATTTCTACTTGAAGGTAACATTCATCCTTGCATTGATAGATAATCATAGATTGATCTGGAATATAAAATATGACTTCCCTTCTTTGGAAATATATATAACTACATATAACGAAATCAAATCCATGAATAGAACCACATCTAATTCCACAATAAGATGGATTACATGATTTGTAGGAAGAACCTTTCCACAAACTTCATTTAGAGAAGAATTCTAAACATTTGATGTGACTGTGGTGCTATTATGAGTTGTTAAAGTTAACTCAACATCTAATATCATAGGTAATATGGAGATACACATAGAAAATTCTTTATCATTAAAAGAATGGGTGGATCCTGAATCAAATAAAACATTTCAAACTATTGAGTGTATGGTAAGTGTACCCTTCACCATGTCATTGTTTTACTCTACATCGCTGATTGTAATTTCATGTGACTTTCATTTAACTTTGGCAGAAGAGTTTTTTTATATCTATCTTCATCAATAACCCTTGGATTAGAGAATTTATTGGCATAATTCCCCCATTTACTTGCACTTGTAACATTGATGTGTAGAAGGTGCATTCTGTGTAACCTTTTCATTGTTCGCATCATTAGACAAATTTTTCCCATCACATAGGAATTAGATTTCCCAATTTACTCCTTTTCCACACAGAAAACATTTACCTGTAAAATTAAGACTATTCCCTCCATGTTTCTTTAAAAACACTGAGCATAAGGGAAAACTCATCTTCTTTTAAGAGAAAAATTTATATTTTCCTTTGAATTCCATTTTCCTCTTCTTATCAAACCCATATGACTGATGGGTTACTCCAATTTACATATCAAACATGAGAGAAAATGAAATGATTTCCTTGTAGCTATTGTAGTAATATATGGACAATTCCCTTCAGATACTTGGTTTTAAGCCACTAAAGAATTGATCAATCTTTCTCTCAGGTTAGATAAAAATTCTAGAAGCGTACCCTGAATGTCTTGAAAACTTTTCTTTGTAAGTACAAATGAATTCATCATCCTTTTACATCAACTCAAGAAACTCTTTATGCATATTTTATCAAAGAATACGAAGGAATTATTTATTGAACAATAAGTTCTTGAACTCCAACCATTCCGTGGACTCAATTTCACCCCTTTTCCTTGAATTCTTGATAAGAATCCACTATGGATCAGCTTCACCTTCGAAACAACATACTACTAAGATGACATTATCATATATAGAAAATTGTAGGACTAAAAATATATTTTTAGTGGTACTAATATATTGTTCAACCACGAATGGATCAGATGAACCACTGAATGAAGGTGGACACTACCTCATGAATGATTCAACAGAGTGTGGCTTAGTCATTTGCACATTGTGAAGTCTGACATGATTCATATCTTGAGAAATCTATCTGATCATGGATACAATATTTTTCATTCCTTCTCCTATATCATTTAGTAGCTTAGGGGAAATCATTCCATTGACCATCACATTCATCATTAACGCTATTTCTTTAGGTTCTGGCCATTGAACAAAACCATGAATTGTGTCTATTCCTTTCCACTAATATAAGCTGTGATGAAACATACTTTTCATATGACAAAACTGCTTTTTTACACAATTAAAAACAATTTATTACATAAACATCACTTGATACAACATAGAAGATCGATAGGTCTAGTGTATTTGGGGATTAGGATCTTTACATAACAAATGAAAACATGAATACAGAATCCTTATTGAAAACCTCCTTTACATGACCACTACATTCCCTTGTATTTAGCATTTCATGGGATAACCGGAGGACATGAAAATGAAAGGGGGAGCTACAAATACTAGTAAAGGAACAAACATGGAGTAACATGATGAATAAAATACATGTTCAAAAATTGGAATATCATAATAGAACAATAAAATAATAAAAAAAGGCATGATAAAGCATGATTATCAAAACAAGGAAATGTGGAAACAACACTTAACATGGAATTAGCATGAGCCAAGGCTAATTGCACAGGGAGCGTGAGTAAATATTCATTGCACATGAAGCACGAGTAAAACTACATTTCATTTGAATTAGAATGAGTAAACAAACATTGCACATAATGTATCATGATACTACACTTTACCCATTGCATTGGAGCGCTATAAGAGCACACCCTTCATAAACATATCATTTCACGCATTAGTGTGCCACATGGATCATATAACAAGGATTCATAGAAAATGATATTTTATTACATGATAATTGAATGTGGAATTCATACATGAAACATTTTTATCAATAAGTAAATGTTCAAAAAGGTGAATTCCCTAGATAGTTAAATGGGCATGGTATTCACTACACAATAACATTGGCTTGGCAAATCGTTGCAATTTCGCTAGTGTAAAGACGTGACGTAAGAATTCATAAAAATTGTTGAGGAGATATAAAGGGGTGTATGAACATATTTACATGCAATAGATATTATGGGGTTCATATAGATACATGTCCCTACAATTTTAATGGAATTTAGAGTAATGATACAAAAGAATTTCATGAATGTAAAAGAGGAGAGAGAAATTACTTTTGGAATTTCTGAATAGTAACAGGTGTAGATGAGAGGCATTTATTGAGAGAGAAAGAGGGATCCCATAATTAAAAAATAAAAAGGGATGTATGGGGTGGTGAGAAACCATACCCAAGCATTTATAATTGAAATTAAAAGGGAATACCAACATTAAGAATATTGGAAAAAAAATGAGAAAGGAAGAAAAACCCTTACTTGGATGTGTGTTTCCAAAGGATTGAGAGAGGATCCATGGGAGAATTGGGAACTTTGGGATGATTATAGAGATAGGAGGGTAGTGTTTTGACTAACTCCAAAGGATTTTAGTGTAGATGAAGTTGGATCATGGGTGGGTTTATATAGGAAAGGTTAGAGAATTCATTATTATTTAGTTTTGGGACACCTCACATTAAACTAATCCAAACCACAAATCCGCCAATGGTTTTTTACATGGTTATTAGAAAAGGGAAGTAGAAAACAATATTTTTGAAGGCCAAAGTCTGAACTTCTTAAAATAATAGGGATGTTTATGTGGAGGTGAGTCACACTCCCAAGGAAAACAATTTAAAAAGACAAGATGTTTATTAAGTCTTGAAAGGACCATTATTGCTTTGTAAAATAAATCAAACTATCACAAAATCACATCATTTAAACGGTAAAAAATATATTGGCCTAACATAAAGCTTATTGTATTTTATTACATCACTATTGGGTCATTATTATGTCATAAAACACATTATATATTTAAATTGTATTTAATTTTTACCCAAAAATTTGACTGTCTCTGAAAATTATGAAAAACTCACAATTGGATAAATTAGACTTCCTGATTCTAGAAATAATATTAATTTTATCTAAATATTTTTCTAAATATGTTAATTTTCACTTTTAATAGAAAAACTGACATTTATCGAAAAATTAGGGGTTTTAACAAAAATAGATTTCCTACCTTAATAAAAATTACAATTGCATTCATAAAATTGTATGATCATATATATATTTAATAAAAATTAATTTAATAATTATAATAATAATAATTTTTTATTAAAATATTATTTAATTAAAAAATGCATTAATTCATCAAAATATATATATTTTTTGAACATTAACTAAAAATACTATTTGTGCTTTAAAAAAACTATTTACAAGTTAACAATAATAAAGTGAATGTTTATTAATTATTATATAAAAAAACAATGTACATAACTATAGTGTTATGGTCTTGTTAGATAACCCCTTATAACACCTGCATATGACTGAAGAGTAAGGTGTGTGATGGTGACAGAATCTTGGGGTGGCTGGGACAAAATTTCTCGGGTGGTAATCTATATCAACTTCCACTTATCTCGTAGGCGGTCCCACTCGAGCTTAACATATTTATGCTCGGCTTGGTCTTGGTCAAGAGAGAAGACCAATGATGCCACCTCCTTTCTGAGTTCTCACAAATTGTCTTCATATGGTGTACGTCTACTAGATGAGGCCATCACATCCTTTGTCTATCTAAATTGGATTTGTTAAAGCCCCATATTTTTACTAATCAGGTGATCATTGTTCAACGACTATATTAACAAGAGTCAAAAATCTTAACATAAAACCAACGAAGTTTTCATTTTATATAATGATTTTACATAAAGAGACATTTAGTTAGATCAAGAGAGATTTCAATTAATGAAAGTTTCGGTCGTTACAATCTTCCCCCCTTAAGAAATTTCTCCTTTGGAATTTCCATTTCCCACACAATAACATATGCGGGTAACTATGCTTCATCATTTCCTACAATTCCCACGTCGCTTATTCAAACTTGTGGTTTCACCACAACCCCTTATGAGGGGCATCGTATTATTTCATAGAACATTTTCTCTATGATCTAAGATCTTCACTGTTTTCTCCTCGTAATAAAGATCATCCTCTAACTGTACCACCTCTGAAGAGATTACATATGAAGGGTTCGGTATGTACTTCCTTAAGAAGGATACATGAAAGACATAATGTACTTTGGCCGTGGTAGGTGGAAGTTTTAGTCGATTGGACATAGCTCCGACACTATCAAGAATCTTGAAGAGGCCGATGTACCTTGGACATTACTTCCCTTTCATTCCAAACCTCATGACGTTATTCCATGGAGACATGAAAAGAAATACCATGTCTCCAACTTTAAACTCAGGGTCTCTTTGATGGTTATCTGCTTAACTCTTCTGTCGACTCTGGGCTACCTTGATATGCTGCTGAATGGTTTTCACGTTCTCTATAATTTATTTGACCATTTCTGGTCCAAGAAGCTTAGGCTCACCAACCTCATCCCAATACACCGATTTTCTGCACCATTTCCCATAAAGGGATTCTTAAGGTTCCATTTGGATGCTTGAGTGGAAACTGTTATTGTAAGAGAACTTAACGGGAGGAATATGATGATCCCATCATCCTTTAAAGTCCATTGAGCACCCTCTCATCATGTCCTCAAGTGTTTGGATATTCTAAACAGATTGGCCATCTGTTTGAGAATGATAGGCCGTACTTAAGTTCATTTCAGTATTCAGAACATGTTGAAGACTCTTCCAAAACATAGAGTTAAATCATGGATCTCAATCAGACACAAAAGATAGTTGGAATCCATGCAGAAATACCACATACCTTTTATATATATATATATATATATATATATATGTGCTGGTTGATCCAATATGAAATCCTCCCAAATAGAAATGAAGTGTGCAACCTTTGTATGATGATCCATAACAAACCATATTGCATTGTTGCCTTTGGATGTCTTCGTATGTTTGGTGAAAAATTCCATGGTGATGTTCTCCCATTTCCATTCTGGTATGGGCAATGGTTGCATCATCCACTTAGACTTTTTCCTCTCTGCCTTTACTTGATGACACACCAGGCACATTTAAGATTATTCTGCAATCTCCTTCTTTATATGATCCCACCAATAATGTTATGAGAGATCTCGATACATTATTGTTTTTTCTAGGTTAATAGAGAAATTTAAACTATGTGCATCATCTAAAAGATCCTTATTCAGCTCCATACTTGATGGAACACATAGTCATTTCCCAAATCTCAGAATTCCTTTTTCAGTAACATTAAACTCCGAGGATTTCCCTTTTTCTATAGCTTCCACTTTTTTTGGAATTCTCACATCACCTTTTTTAGCATCCATTAACCATTATAAAAGTGATGGTTGAGTAATAATTTGTGAAAGGATTGATGATGTTCCCATATTTATGAATCCCATGTCGATATTCATCAAATCTAAGAAGATTGGATCATTTTAAATTCTATTCAATGGTAGAATTGTTGCGTCCTTTCTACTTAGGGCATCTGCCACCTTGCTAGCTTTCCCAGGTTGGTAATGGATTGAGCAGTCATTGTTTTTGATCATCTCTAACCATATTCATTGACGCATGTTCAACTATTATTGTGTGAATATATATTTGAGGCTTTTGTATTCCATATATATTTCACACATCTCCCAAAAGAGATAATGCCGCAAAATTTTCAAAGCGAAGATCATTGCAGCCAACTTGAGGTCATGTGATGGATAGTTTTGTTCACGACCTTTCAATTTCCATGAAGCATAAGAAATGAATTTTTCATTTTACATCATCACACATCCCATACCCTTCTTCTAAGCATCATTGAATACCACAAAAAGTTATCCACTTGTGGGTAAAGTGAGAACGAATGCAGTGATAAACCTATTTTTCAACTCCATGAATCTTTCTTCACATTCATCACACCAAAAAAACATTACTCCCTTCCAAGTTATCTTGGTAAGAGGGTTGAAAAATTGTGAAAATTATCTCACAAATTATAGATAATATCTAGCTAACCTGAAGAAGCTACAGATATCGGTTTCGGATGATGGCCTCAACCACCCCTCAATTGCATCTGTTTTAGAGGGATCCACAAATATACCATTGCATGTGGTGATATGGCCCAAGAATGAGACCACCTTCAACCATAAATCACAGTTGTTTTACTTTGTATAGAGCTTATCCTTCCACATGGTCTCTAGTACAGTTCTTAGATGCTCCTCATGATCCTCCTTGGTTTTGGTGTATATCAGAATATCATGTATAAATACTACCACAAATTTGACTAGTTAATCTCTAAAGAATCTATTCATCATGTACATGAAGATTTATGGATAATTAGTGAGTCTAAAAGGAATTACTATGAATTCATAGTGCCCATATATTGTAGAAAAAGCAGTCTTGGGGATATCTTCCTTCTTCACCCCTAATTAATAATATCCGACTGAAAATCTACCTTGGAGAAGTATTGTGCTCTACGTAGCTGATCGAAAAAGTCATCAATTTGTGGGGGAGGATACTTGTTCTTTATCATGATTTTGTTGAGCTCATGATAATCGATGAAAAGGTTCATTGACCCAACATTATTCTTGACAAAGAGGACTAGTGCACCCCATGGTGAAGCACATGGGTGTATAAAACCATAATCTAGATTCTCTTGTAGTTGTTTTTTCAGCCTCTCAAGCTCCACAACATCCATTATATATGGATTATTGAATATTGGAAACACCCTAGGTATAAAATCAATTGGGAATTCAACATCACTTCTTGTAGGAAGACCATGCAATTCCTCAGGAAACACTTTAGAGAATTCACTCAAAATAGGCATGTCTTATAGGATGGATGCCTCCTTAGACTCAATCATCTGATTCAGATATGAATGCTCATAGGGAAGTAATATCCATGCTAGAGATGATGAAGCTAATGAAGATTTGTCTTCCTCATTCAACTTGTAATGAATCGGGGGTCGATTCTCCATATGGAGAGTGATTTCCCTCTCATGACAAATTATTTTGGATCTATATAAGTAAAGCCAATCCATGAGAATAATTTCATCAAATCCCACCAAAGGGAGTATGACGAGGTTTTCCAAGAAGTTCAATCCACAGATTATGACATGGGATGAGTTATATTCATGGGATGAAATGATTTCCGCATTTTTCGTACTCACCCACATCTTCACTTCCATGATTTGTGGGGGTGATGGGATTGTTCTACTAAAATTTCGAGATATAAAAGAATGTGTAGAACCTAAATCAAAAAGTATGTATGCGATTATTGAATGAATAACTAGCATACTTGTCACCACATAATTGTTATGGTTCACATCAACATTAGTGAGGGAAAAATATTTCCCTTGCTTCCTTGGAGGTTGTTGGTTGCCTCCGAAAACCCTTCGGCTTAGGGCACTGATTTTCAATATGTCATGGTTCTTTGCATTTGTAGCAATGAACCACATGTTGAGGTTCGAATAAAGCTATCCAATCCTCTGTCGTAGCCACGGGTCTTTCCTGCCAACATTTAGCAGATAGGTTCCCTTCTCTTCCACACATGTAGCATTTCCTCGTGCCCTTCAGGCAATTTCTTGGGTGCTTCTTTCCACACCTTAGGCAAGTGGGGTGATGGATATTCTTAGAACGGTTGGATTTATCATTCGGACCTCTAGCGTTGATGTCCACCTTACTATTTTTATCCCCATTATACCCATGAGATTCTCCGATAACCATTTCAACCTTGAGGGTGCATTGGACAATTTCCTCATAGTTGTCGAAGTTGCAGATTTCCAGCACTTTCTGCAGGCTAGGTTACATCCCACCAAAGAAGTGGTCAACCTTGCATTCGGGGGTAATTAAAAAGCTAAAATCCTATCAAGCAAGCCTTGTGAATTTTGCCTCATACTCTCCAATAGATTCATTGTCTTTTTTCTTGAGGGTAAGGAAGTTCCTGTACATCTTAAGAGGGAGGGTGCACAGAAAATATTTATCAAAAAACCTCTTTTGGAAATTCTTCTATTATAACACCTTGATCTACTCCTCAGGCGTCATATTTTTGATCAAATTTCACCATTTATCAGCTTCACCCCCCATAAAATAAGCATCCTATAGAACCATATCTTGTTCCTAACATTAAAGGATGGAGACGATCTTTTCAATGTAGTTGATCCATTGATAAGTGATTGATGGATCAGATGATCCATTAAAAGTAGGAGTCCTTTGCCTCATGAAGGTCTTGATAGCGACTTGTTCTTTATTAGTTGGGGTTGAAAATTCCTCTTGACCCATGTTTCCATTTAAATCATGAGTCATCTAAGAGATAAGCATGATAAAGATCATTATTCCTGCTCCCATTGAATTGGGAATTTCATTAGTACAATCATCACATTGATCTTCAAATCAGTTGTTATCCTGAGTCCTCCTATTACAGGCCATTGGCTGGAATAAAAGGAATTTTAGGGGTAACACATTAAGGGTAAATCAAGGACAAAACTAACGACTTATAAATAAATTTTATTTCCTTAACATATGAATTTATTGGCTTCAGTCTATGGTATCCATGATGTACATTCTAACATAAATTCATAGGGCATTTTATTGTCCCTTAATAATGGTTCATACTAAGCTTGTGAATTTACCAAAGAATATCCCCCATGAGTGTTGTAACCAAGAGTGAAAAAAGGCCCATTTCCATGAACAATTTTCCGTTCGAGTCTAGCTCAATGTAGTGTTTTTGGGTTTTACCCCTAGGATACATATTTGTCAGAGCCGCCTATACCTTCTCGTATCTAGAAAAGAATGTATTTTCTTGATAAACCACTTACTCAATGATCACCAAAACATAGGGATGTTCTTATTATACTTATTCTGGTCTCTAAGGATTTACTAGGGTTTTATAATCCAAATCCCAATAATAACTAAACCACCCTCTGATAACAACTATGGAAATCCTTCTTTTTATTACACAATTAATCAAATTTTTTTACAAAAACATAACTTGATAAAGCATATAATATTGATAGGTCTAGTGTCTTTGGGGATTATGATCATTAAATAACAACTTAAAACATGAAATATATAATCTTTATTGAAAACATCTTTTACATGACCACTATATTCCCTCGTAATTAGCATTGCATGGGATAACCTGAGGATATGCATAAGAAAAGGGTGAGCTATAAAGCCTAGTAATGGAATAAACATGGAGTAACATGTAGAATATAATACATGTTAGAATATAGGAATATCATTAGAGAACAATAGAATCATAAACAAAAAAGTAATGATGAAGCATGATAATCATAACATGGAAATGTGGCAACAACACTTTACATGAAATTAGCATGAGCCAAGGATCATTACACATAGATCATGAGTAAATCCACATTTGAACAAAAAGCATGATTAAAACCTCACCTCACTTGAATTAGCATGAGTAGACACCCATTCCACATGACGTATCATGATACTACACTTTTCCCAATGCATTGGAACTCTATAAGGGCACACCCTTCTTAAACATTTCATTTCATGCATAAGTGTTCCACATGGATCATATAACATGGATTCATAAACATAATCATTTATTCCACGATAAAAAAATGTGGAATTTATACATGAAACTTTATAATCAGTAAGTAAATTTGAATAATTTTGATTACCCTTGATAGAGAAATGAACATGGTATTCACTACACAATGACATTGTCTTGGAAAATCAGTGCAATTTCGACAGCGTAACAGCATGACGTATGAATTCATAAAAATGGTTGATGACAATGAAAGGGGTGTCACATAATATTTACATGAAATTTATAGTAAAGGGTTCATATAGATACATGTACCAAAAATTGTAATTGAATTTAGATTCATGATACAAAATAATTTCTTGAATGTAAAAGTGGAGAGAGAAATTAATTTCAGAATTTCAGCATAGAAACGAGTGTACATGGGAGGCATTTAATGAGAGAAAAAAGTGACTCCGGTCATTAAAACATAAATAGGGAATTATGGGAGAGGTGATAAATAATACCAAAACATTTATAATTGAAATAAAAAGGTCATAACAACATTAAGAAAATTAGACAAAAATGAGAAAGGAAGAAAAACCCTTACATAGAACCATGCTTCCAAAGGCTTGAAGGAGGCTTCAGAGAGGCTCATTGGGAGTATGGGGAACCATGGGAGGATTCCAGAGAGAGGATGTCAGAGGTTTTACAAACTAAAAAGTCTTTGAGTGAGGAGGAAGTGGGGGCTTGGATGGGTTTATATAGGAAAGGTGAGGGAATTCTGTATTAATTTTGTTTGGGACTCCTCACATTAAACTAATCCAAAACCACAAACAATCCCATGGTTTTTTCCCAGGGTTTTTGGAAAATGGAAGTGGAAAACAATATTTTATAAAGACAAAGTCAAAAATTCTTAAAATAATGTGGTTGATTATGTGGACGTGAGTCACACTCCCTAGGAAAACCATTTAAAAAGACAAGATGTTTAATAAGTCCTGAAGGTTCCATTAATGATTTGTAAAATAAGTCAAACAAACCTAAAATTCCATTATTTTAATGGTAAAACATATATTAGCCGAACATAAATTTTTTAATATTTTATTACATAAATATTGGGTAATTATGATGTCATAAAACACATTATATATTTCAACGGTATTTAATTTTTACCCAAAAATTAGACTGTCTCATAAAATTATGAAAAAATAACAGTTGGATAATTTCAACATCCTGATTCATGAAATAATATTCATTTTTTCTAAATAATTTTCTAAATATGTTAATTTTCACTTTTAAAATAAAATCCGTAATTTATCCAAAATTCTTGGGTTTTGACTAAAATGGATTTCAAACATTAATAAAAATTAAAATTGCATTCATAAAATAATACGATCATTTATATTTAATAAATATAATTTAATAATAATAATAATATTTTATTAAAATAATATTTAATTAAAAATTTCATTAATTCATCAAAATATATTTCTTAGTTTAACATTAACTAAAAACACTATTTGTTCTTTAAAAAACACTATTTACAAGGTAACAATAATAAAATGAATGTTTATTTATTATTATATAAAAAATAATTTACATAACCATTGTGCTATGGTCTTGTTACATAACCCCTTATAACACCCTCATAAGAATGAAGAGCAAGGTGTGTGATGATGACAGACTTTTGGGGTGGCTCGGATAACATTACTCGGGTGTTGATCTCTATCAACTTCCACTTCTATAGTAATTGGTCCCGCTCAAGCTTAACATATTCATACTCAGCTTGGTCTTGGTCATGAGCAAAGCCCAACGACACCACCTCCTTTCTGAGCTCGGAAAAATGGGCTTCATATGGGGCACATCTATAGGATGAGGCCATCACTTCCTTTTTCAAAGTAAATTGTATTTTCTAAAGCCCTATATTTATAGTAATCAGGTTATCAATGTTCAACGGCTATATTAGCAATGGTCACAATTCCTATCCTAAAATTAAAGAAGTTGACATTTTATATAAACTTTTTACATAAAGATACATTTAATTAGATCAAGGGGGAATTGAATTAATGAATGTTTGGGTCATTACATTACACACATTGTTACTGCTTTAGAATAGAATTCTCATTATTACAACATATAATAAAATCATGATAGGACTGAATAGGTATAGTGTATTTAGAAACAGGGAAACAAAAACAATTGGTTCATAAAACATCTACATTGTCTCCCATTTATATCAAAATAACTAGACACTTTTTGGGAATATAATATTTTTTACCCTTCCTCTTAAACTGGGGAAAAGAAAAATACAAAAGGGTGTAATCAAATTATTTTTATGATTAACCAAAGTAAATATCAATCATGTTATTTTTAAAAGTATATATCATTTTAAAATCTTATCCTGTATAAGTGATCATAATACCATGTCATTGGATAAATCATTGATGTTAAATATAATCCAAATAATCAAAATATAATACAAGAAACTTATTATAGTGCACACATATTCATATAAAATCATTTAATATTATTCAAGGCTCTTTGACATGACTAGCATAACAGATAATGTCTATTACTGAACTGAGTTCAGTCCGCTTTCCATTCCTATATCACTAAAAAATATTATCTTTCTGTTCCAGCCATGTATATCTCATGAGATATAAATATTTAACCAATGAATTGGAGGGAGATATAGGTCCCATGCATCTCATAATGAAACTATTCTTATTTTTACCACAAAAACATAAACCATTCATCATATCGTAACCCATGTAAAAAATGGGATTCTTAAACATCATGCCACCATATTATAGTCCATATAAGACAAATGGATTTCCTAAAAATAATTATATATTCAAAATAACAAAATCAAAGTAATAATTTGTATAGAAACATAATCATATGTCATCTTATATTGAAAATAAGTTTGATAAAACACATGAAATTAATTCTTGATGAATATATCAATTCTTCGTCAAAAAAATTCTATTTTCTAAAAAAGTAATGAAATTTTAAACGAAAAGAATTTAATTGAAAATACACTTGTAAATGTGTAGAGGAATATTCATGAAAATAAACTGTTATAAGTATGTAAAAACTCATTCATGCCGTATAAGTTAAAAGAGACATTCTCCTCAGACTTTTGTTGGAATAGTAAAAAAGTACCACGTATGGTAATCAAAAGAAAGATCCCTTCCATTCCAGGTAGTAAAAGTAAACACAGGGAAAAAAATTAATTTTAAGATACAATAAATAATATTAAATATTTTACAAAAACATTTCTACTGAAAAGGGTCATGGATGATAAATATAACCCTATTAAATACTTACGAATATATAATCTCAGATAAAGATGAGATTGGAAAAGTTATCCATTACCTTACGTTTGATATGCTTCGTATGTATCTGAAACTCTTGTATAATTTCATAAATAATGTTACATAATTATTCCATAATCATAATGATTTTTATGATATCATTTATTATCATATATTCATCTGTTTGTTAGTAACATTGCATTTTTACTCATTATTTGGGTATTAACTGCTTTATGTTCTTACGTTTGTTTTGGAAGATAAGTTCTTATTACTCCTTTTAAGTTATATTTATATCACATATAGAATGTTACTAGTATAATATATGTCATTTCTATTCACTCAATTAATTTATATGATCATGGTTTAATGAAGATCATGTAGAAATAATCACATCGCATCGTGGAGACGGTAAGCCGTACGTAGGCACATGTGAAAATATCGTTCCCATAATTGATGAATGGTTTTGAAGTGGATGATTTATAGAATATATAATTTAGTATAATGTTATATAATTCATATATTGGTATTATTTACACTATCATACCCATCCATGTATGGCGGTGGCGAAAAACATATTACACCATGGCGTGAGGACGGTCAACCACACATATGCAGCGTGGAGATTTCCTTTTTTACATAGGTTAGATAGAAGGTGACATAGAGTTTCTTTGTATTTATGATGACATATTAGTATATGAAATATTATGATGTTATTATTTTATAATAAAAAAAGTAATGAAGAATAAGTAGAAGAAGACTGAAACCTGAATGAATCGATAGAAAAGATTACCTCTTCCTAGACGTGCCTCCTTTGAATTTCCACTTCGGGCACCAGGTTTGGTATTTTGAGAAGACCAGAACATCCAGAATGTTAATAGGAAATTTTAGAAGAGTAATGGTCAGGTTTTGGCCTACATGTAAGGGTAAAAATTCTGTGAAGAGGTGAAAGAAGAGGTGCTCTTTTCTAAGTTATGAGAGACAAACTTTAAAAAACTATCAAAAATATTAATTTATAATAAAATAAAACCCTAACAAAAAACCTCAAAAGTATAACTAATTTTATTATTAGATGATATTGGGTTTTAATCTCATCCACCAATAAATTTTTGAAAACTTATTTTGTCAATTTAAACAATATAATTTGAATTGAACCTCAGTTATTCTATTAATTTTTAATTTTGAAAATAACATTCTAAATATATAATTTTAGTGAATATTTTATTATGTGGTGATAATTGAACATAAATTTATAATTTATAAAATTTTAGAACTTATAATTATCTCTTAGAAATTTTTAAATATTTTTATTATTTTGAAATAATTTAAAAATATGTTTTTCTTGTAAAATGTTAGTAGTGTTGATTTTGATCGTATTCATTTATTAGAATTTAAATAAAATTCACATAGAAGATAAATTCGTAAGAAAATATTAAATATACTCAGTATATATCATATTCACCTAGAAAATTCTTGGAGAACATTAATTAGTTAATATGATATTTCTTTTAATATTTTTAAAACCATTTATTTGATATTTCTAATAATAAAATAATTTTTACATCACTATTATGTCATCCTTAATGATAATTATTTAACATATAAACATTATAAATAAATTTATATGATGTAGATAGTTATTATATATTTATATAGGTTATATATATTCAATTTTATCTCTTATTTATCCATATATTAAAATTAATACACTTATATAAAAAGTTATTGAGACATTTTGTCCATTTCATTAGTTTTTATTGCATTTATTTCATTTTCATAAGATAGGGGAAATAATGTGATTCAATTTCGTACAATAACTGATAAGAGTCTAATTTAATCATCCAATAGTATATTTACAGGTGTTAACACAATTTTATTATATTATTTTTACCCTTAATTACTCGATTCATTTTTAACCATGATAATAAAAATAATTACCAAAGTTACTATTCATAGTGCCGAAAAATAAAAGTATCATATTAACCTAATCTGGACCTAATGATTAAAAATTTGGAAATAAATTTTCAGAATTCAAAACATAGAAGTTTCAGTAATTAATTTAAAAGTAATACCAATGTTGAGAAAACATGTTTTAAAAGTTAAAAATTGCAAAAGATTGAAGAGTTTTTACCTGTTAATTTAATTTATAATTAATGATAATGACATAAATTATATTAAATGGTAAAAATATATTCTATTAATAATTTAAAAACATTAAATATTATAATTAAACCATATAAATTACCTCAGTGAAAAAATATGTCATTAATTAAAATTTAGCACATTTTTACTATTCAAAAAAATATGAATGTTAATAGAAAAATATAAATAATTTATCCAAAGGTAATATTTATACCTCACTTCAAAATAAAATGTTTATGTTTTAATAAAAAAATTAATAATGTGCAAAAATAATAATTTAAAAGGGGTTCTCCATTCAATGGTGTAAAATTAATTTTTTTTAAAAATACATCAAAAACTATTTTATTCCTAACCTATGACTAAAATATTCTTTGAATGAATATAAAAATTTTATTTTCAAGTATATAACACATATATATCTTATTAATGTTATTACCAAATGAATTTTACTCTAAAATAAATATATCTAATTGATTTATATTTTTCATAATGCATTTTCATAAGTTATTTATAATTATTCCCGTTAACCTAACGACTTGGCTATAACAGTAATTTTATACTAAACGCACCTCGCAGTTTAATTAGACTCATGATTGCGTGCAAAGAAAGCTACTAAAGAATAAAAATAAATAAGATTTTTGAAGAAAAAAAACATACGGGTGTTACAATATTGCTTGTCTTGTGATTAAATAATAAATTAATTATTATAATATTAACAATACCATCCTCCCATCAACTATATAAACCAACCTCACCCCCACTTCCTCTCATAACACTGAAAATTTAAGACATGACTAAATTATACTCAAATATCTCCCTAATATCCTCCCTAATGTCCATGTCCATATGGTCTCACAAAAATTCCAAAAATAGAGGCCTTATGAAGATTCTCAAGGAGTACTCAAGGGGTTATCTTCACTTAACTTTGCATTAAAATTCTTGTACAAGTTCCATTATTTTGTTTCTTTCTCCTCTCCTCCCCATATACAAGTGCTATGATAACTCTAGTACATTACATGGACTAGAATGTTATTATGATAATGGACTATTTCTTCATCATGTTTCCATTCCCCCACCTCTAACACTAAAAACGAAAACATGGTCTGAGATGTGTTAATTTATCACATTTAAGGACGATGAGTTTTCAATATCAGTTACTATCATCGGGTATAGTCCTGAAGAGATTTTAATGGTTGACCAAAATCATAATATATGTATTTTATTTATGCAATTTCCGAGAATCCTTACACACTTATAATATAAAATAATAATAAAAAACAAGTTCTTTATGCACAAACCCACCAAGCTAATCCTAGTGTTTATCAATAACATTTAACTAATGAGTCATTATCTAGTATATAACCAAGAATAATTATAATATCATTTATCATGTCACTAATAATATATATATATAAAACTCTGTATGTTTAAGTACATTTCAAATGAACGACTATTCATCAATACAAGTAAAACTGTCATGAAAACCTTGGAAGAAAATGCTTCCAAAACAATAAAATTGAATCTCTTAAACTCATCAAAAAGTGAATTAATGAGCCTAATAAATTTATATAATATAAATTAAATGTTTTTGAAAATCTTGAGTTATTAATTAATGAATATATATTTGATTATTCAGGTCATTATGATCAATCAAGAACACCTTCGAGCATAAGGTAAGCGATCCTCTCTCTCACTTTTATTCAAGAATCTCACTTATGTTGTTTCCATTTATTTTTAATTCCAAATGTTGGGGTATGTTTCCACACCTCCCCCATACTTCCCTTATGATATATAAATTATATTATAGCCCTTTACCTCTCATTAATCCCTCATAATAACCCTTGTTTCTATGCCAACATGTTTGTAAGGGGTTTCTTACCTCACTTTTAATTACGTGAGGATTCCATTGTTCGACACTTACTTGTTGCATGTAGTGTATTGTGTACATCCTTGTGATATATATTATCATTATTATCTTTATATTAATAGTATTATGTGATTCATTTGGTGGTTATTAACATTTTTCATACGACTCAATTGATTACAATGTGATCCGTGACTTTGTCTCATTTTCCTTCTCATTGATACTTATATGGTCTTTTGAATCTAATATTTCTTATGTGGTGTATGTACTTCCCATTTGAGATAATTTTTAATTTTAATTTATAATTTTAGTATAAATAATTTTTCTTGTCTCATGGATATGATTTTTTCCATATGTCTTATACCTTTCCACATATGATTTTTATTTGGAAAGTTGTTTTAACTATAGAAATACTGTTGATTATATATTCTACAATACATACAGATATTGACAATGAGTATTCTACTTGTATAGAATTTATGTATAAAGAATTATTTTGACTTGAAGTGACATGCATGGCCCACTATAGCCCATAGATGCATCAACAGGTCACATGAGACCATAAGTTGGGGATAAAAACATTGAGTTTGTTTCCCAAAAAATAAGACGGGTTTCTACCAACAGATATAAACCGTTTCGACAGTATAGTGGTATCTAGATCCAGATAAATAGAATCCAAATAATACTAATTCTCTTTATTAATTTTCAGTGATTACTATCCATGTGGTTTTCCCTCTAACAAAATATATGGATGTAATATTATTATCAATTTACTAAAGGCGTGTGTTTTTCATTATTTCACCATGCCACATTGACTATGACAATTTTTTAATGATTTAGTTATTGATTCATGAGTATTCTATTTTTATCTCTTACTGAGCATTTGAGATCACCCCTTTCATTTGATTACCTTCAATAGGTTTTGAAGAGGTGATCATTTATTGAGTTTCCATGGATGTAGTTTATTAGTTTTTGTTTTGTATTGTATTTTGTTACCATTCCCAAAGTAATTCGATTTAAATCTATGTATCAATTTTCATTAAGACTACTAAAATGGTTGTTTGTTCAAGATTTAATTCCTTTTAATAAGGAAATTTTAATAAGTAATGGACCTACTCCTATTTAGAGGGGTCGGGTTGTTAAAGATGGTATCATAGGAAGTCCTGTATAAAACATAAGAACTAGATTTAGAAAACCTAAATTTGGGAACAAACCCCTAAGATAGTCCTTGATGATAAAGATAGAAGATCATACAGCTAGTTGGTAAGGAATATAATTTGTGGATATTTCTATGAAATACATCCCTATCTCGATATAAATAGTTAGAGGCGGATCTGGCATATATGTACAAAGGTGTGAAAACTCCGACAAGGAGTTTGTAGCTTGATCTAGGGTGTCTTGGTACACGACAACTGGCCTTTCTCCACTCTTGGTCCGACACCCTTGAGGGATATTCTTTATATAAATCACATTTTATTTATAAGCCATTATGAAGGATTTTAAGGTAATATTTTGCTCAGAGAAACCATGTATATGAGATTAGCTATACATAAGGCTTCAATTTATGCTATGTAATTTTCTAGTTGGGACTATAAATTATGAATCTTACCCTAATCTGGCATATTGAATTTTTTAGAAATGGAACTTAATGGATGAAGGGGAATCAATACTCATTGATAATGTAGATATTTCCAAACATAAAAACTAAACACAGTCAATGTTGGAGTGGATCCGATCATGAACATATTGGGAAAACATACTTAAGTTGTGAAGAATAACCATGCTACACCTATGTTGGATAGTTTCATGTGGAAGAGGCCCCCATATTTTAGTGGGACTACTAATCCAGTGGATGCTGAGTAGTGGATCAAGTCCCTTGATAAGATATTTATGTCATTAAGATGCAATGAAAATGAAAAGGTAGGGCTAACATTATATTTTCTCAAGGTAAATGATGATCAATGAAGTTCCTTGATCCTTAATACCATGGAAGATGAAAAACTAGAAGACATGGAATGAAGGACTATTAAGAAAATATTCTTTGACAAATATTTCTATTGTGAGAAACGAACCAAAATGATGAAGAAATTCATTGGCATATTTAAAATTGATGAAAATAGTTTTACATAGTATGGGGATAACATTACAAGTCTATCCAGGTATTTTATAGATTATGTAAATTGCATGGAAGAAAAGATTGATCATTTATTTCAAGTTCATATGCTAAATATTTGATGGTAACTGGATTCCAAAACATTTTAACCATATTATAGAATTGTATTAAGTGCCATAAAAATAGAGAGGGAGTTTTCTAGATTAAATTTTCTCAAGAGAAGCTGTGATAAGAAGCATTAATCTGATAACTGTGCAAAAGGTGAAGCAACAATGAATAACAAGGGAACAAAGCAATTCCCATTATGCGTGAACAATGGAAAGAATCATCTGGGGAATTGTTGAAAATGCATGGGATTATTTTGTATGTGTGGACAAAATTTTCAAAGAACAATTGAATATATGGGGAAGAAACAATTTGATGATGTTCATTTCTATAATTATAAATAGATGAGACACTATGAAAATGACTGTTCTATCCTCCAAGGAAACTTCCCTCAGAAAAGGACACGAGAGAAAGGGATAACCTTTTTAATTACAACTTTGGAGGTTGATGTTCCTAAAGATGTGTTGGAAGGTACACTAATTGTTTCCTCAAACATATCCAACACTTTATTTGATTTTGGATGATCTCATTCATTTATATATTCCCTGTTTTCCAGGAAAAGTAGACATGCCCAATTTGATTTAATAAAGGATTTTTCTGTCAAAACCTTTTGGGGATGTATCGTTGCAACAAAGGAATTTAGATCAGAAACCCTCATGACACATAAACATTCTTTAGTTTATAACCTTATAATTGTACAAATGATTTACATTGATATAATTCCCAGTATTAATAGGCTGTCAAACTATGATGAGAAAATTTATTGCAAGAAGAATGAAGTTACAATATTTGAAAATGGTATAAAATCCCTCATTTTTAGGGAAGAATCATTTCCATGTGATTATTACCTATATCCACCCCCAGTATCTCTACTGAAATAAATTATTAGAGAGGTAGATAACCCATCATCTATTGGTGAGGAATTAAATATGAAAATGGAAGGTGTACAAATATTGAAAGAATAAATTGAAGTATTTCTACAGGATTTACCTAGAAATACTCCAGAGCGGGAGGTTGAGCTCTCTACTGATTTAATTATTGGTGAAAGACCTATATCAATGACTCCCTATAGACTTTACACTATAGAATTAGTAGAGCTATAGAAACAACTAGAGGAATTGAGTGAAAAAAGTTTTATTCGACCTAGTGTTTCTCTATGTAGAGCCCATATCTTAATTTCCAAGAAGAAATATGGATATATGAGGTTATGCACTGATTGTTTGGAAACAAATACTATCACAATAATGAATTAGTATCATTTTCCATGAATTGATTATTTATTCAATCGACTTAATGGAGAAAAATTCAATTCAAAAAATGTCATTTGATCAGGAAAGCATCAGCTGTGTGGGAGGAAGGATGATCTTACAATAACAACATTTTGAACAAGGTATGAGAATTATGCGTTTAAATTGATGCTCTTTGGGCTGACTAATATTTCCTCATTTTTCATGCATCTAATGAATAGTGTTTTCAAGGAATATCATGATGACTTTTCTTGGTATTTATCGATTTTATCCTAGTATAATCCAAAACATATAGAGACCATGATAATCACTTGAATGTTATTCTGAAAACACATAGAAGAAATGAATTATATGGGAAGATTATAAAGTGTGAATTCTAGCATCAATAAATTTCCTTTCTTAGCCATATTTTCTCCAATGATGGAATCATAGCTTATCTTGCTAAGAAAAAGGAAATCAACAAATGGCCCACACCAATGAGCATAACTAAGGTACGTAGTTTTATTGTCTTACCATTCTACAATCATCATTTTGTTCTGAATTTTGCCCATCTGGATAACCCGCTATCCAAGATCACACATAAATGAGTTATGTTTGAGTGGATGAAAGAATGTACAAAATTATTTTATGAATTGGAATGATGATTTCCCAATGCTCCAATTTTTACACTTCCATATGGAACTGATGGATTTGTGATATAGAGTGATGCATCAAATAAGTAACAGGGTTGCCTCCTAATGAAAAATGATAAATTTATTTCTTATGCATCAAGGTAGTTGAAGACTCATGAGAAAAATTACCCGACTCAGGGTTTTGAGTTAGAAGAAGTAATATTTATTATGAAAATGTAGAGAAATTAACTTTATAGTAAAAAATACTAGATGTACGTGGATTAAAAGAGTGAGAAATAAATTTTCACATAAAAATAAATCAACATGAGGCAATGTAGATAGATCATGTTACTCGTAGTTTTTTATTGTTAAATACACTACCACCCCGGAAAGGAAAATAAAGTGGAAGATGCATTAAGCAGGAATGATCATGGGCTTCTGAACCAAATGAGGATTGATGGATATTATAAGGACCTAGCCTTAGTACAATACATATTATTGAATTAAATGAATAATTAACATAAAGGATCTTTTCAGGTTTAGAGTTTTATAGAATTAGGACATAACTATTACATCTCAAAAGATTACAAAGTAGACAATTCTACTAAGTTTATTTAAAATAAAAACTCTTAAAAAGAGAAATGTCTAGTTCCATGATTTAGATAGCATGTCTTTCCTTGATCCCATCCGTGACCCTATTCATCTTTAAGTCCTATGGAGAGCATTTCAAAAACTTGGGATGAGCATAAAAAGCCCAGTAAGGATACACAAAAAAGGAAAACTGTTAGTTTTTCAAAACAAAAAGTAAATCATGAATACTTTATCAAAGTAATACATTTTTACCTTAATGAAGTAGTAAATACTCTTCACTGAAAAACAAGATCACTACTTATCCTTTGTAACCAAAATATTACCATAAACCCATATAAAGAACACATAACATATTAAGGTAACTTGGGACATAAACATACTTAAATGGAATAACCATACGGTCGACTTCCACACATATCACTAAATGGAATAGCCATATGGCCGACTTCCATACCCAATGAATTGGAGGTTATAACATAACCAACCATCCTGGTATTCACGTCACCACCCATCATATGGTTTATCACGTAACCACCCGTCAAATGTCTAAGTACCATTAGAAAATCATAATACATAAATCAAATATAATGGAAAGAAATCATTTCCACATTTCAATCACAATATATCACTTAAATATATTGACATAAAAATCCATTATCAAAAACAATTTCAATACCAAAATAAATAAAAGAGTATTTAGTATTTAATTTATTTTAAAAACATTACGGCTTGTTAAGGAATCCATAGGTCAAATAGTACTCGCAGCGGTGGTAAAGGTCATTGTCACCGCGTACGGTAAAAGAAACATTCTTTTTTTTCGTTCAGTAAAACACTTCATAAAAAATATTCCATTTTAATGAAATGAAAAGTCAATTGTGTTTATATAGAGTATAAAATAAAGTCTTGTATTATAAAAAATTATGCCTCATTGAAAGGAGATTGAGACGAAGTCCCCTACAAAGTTGGTATCCTTAGATTAAGGATATATCCATTACATAATTATGTGTGAAGAATGTAAATACACCCAATATAAGAGGATATTATGTCTAAAACAATCTGATTTCATCCACACATATTCATATCAAGACATAATCAAGAAGTATAGTTTTAACCGAAATAATTGAAATTGGGTTAATAAGTTCCCTTACAGAAACTTGATAGCCTAACAGCGTCACTTTAAAATTAATAAAATGAGTTGATGAGAGATAAAAAGGGTATCTCATCACCTGGAAATAAAATTTATATCCATAAGTATATAAAAGAACATATCCTAACATAAGAAGATGTAAATTAAAAGGCCTAACAAAAATAAGTCTTTTAAAAAGAGGAGGGTGAAAGATTCCCTTACAGATTTGGGTAACTTTCAAAATGTACACCCTATGAAAGAAGGGCCATACAATGAAGATGTAAATACCCATAAATTAAATTATATTACAGTAATAATCCAATAATTTACAGTACATACACCACAAAAAAGGAAATAGTGGCAAATGGAGCATGAATCTTACGGGAACACAAAGTGAGATAAAAAAAATGCGTTACGAAATTTCGGCAGCCTAACAACGCCACTTAAAACATCCAAATATGGAATGATGAGGTCAAATAGGGTCTCTCATCATATTAACATAATAATTTTAGTATTATTAATATAAAATAACATCCCCTAACATAATAAACAAGATCTTAAAAGAAGTGACATAAAAGAGAGTACTTAAAAAGAAACAGAGTAATAGGATCCCTTACATCAAGTCCAACTTTCCTTGTTCGTTTATTTATATTCCTGAATAATAAACTTTGGTCAATTTTTAATTTCTTAAGGACCTCATTTAAATATTATTATTCAGTTCATATCACATATAATAATTTTATAATAATTGGTTAATAATGTGAGTTCATATCAGACGTTTTTGTCGATGTTCGGTACATGAGTCAAAATTGAACTTGTTGGAAAATAATTTTCCATGTAGTAATAGGTACATCATCTAAAGAATAGTATTAATGATTTAAATATCATATATATTTAGTATATATTCATTTTAAACAATTCCATATAATTTAGAGATAAAAAAATGAAATGCACCGTTCATGGAGACGGTAGGCCGTACGTACGTATGAACGCTACTTTCATTTCTTTGTCATAGTAATGGAATTAAAACTAAATGAGATATATATATTATAATTCCAGAATGATATCCATAATTTAAATGTAATATATAACATATATATCCATTATATATATGTACTTATAATAGTACATAACATTTGGAGATAAGAAATGAAATGTACCATTCATGGAGACGGTAAGCTGTACGTATGCATGAATGCAGCATTCATTTCTATTTCATAATTTAATGGAATGAAAAAAAGATACATAAGTATATTATAATTACAGTATAATATAATTTATAACCTCATTAAATCCATCCTTTATAAATTCCACATATGCTATTAACGATTCAAATCACATTGAGGGGGCGGTAGTCCACACTTCCTAAAATGAAATTATCGTGTTTACCCTTTAGGGAAAACATAAAGGTATGAAATTAAATGAAAAATAAATAATCATAAGGAATAAATAAACATAATTTATATATCATATATAAATATAGTGACATCTTAATGGACACCATGAGAGGTGTTAAAAGAAGATTGAACAATCATCGTTTCGTGAGGCAGTAATTCACCACCCACAAAAACAGTATGTTCTTTAACCATTAGATGGAGGTGTGTATGATTATAGCTCGAATACTCATCATAACTGAATCCTAGTATATTTCAGTTACTGGTGTTATTACAAAGGAAAGGAATAAAAAGAGTTTAGGGGGTTGGAGAAGCAAAATAAAACCGAAGAACATAAGAGAAGACATTACCTTCAAATCGGATAACTATTTTTGATTTGAGCTCAAATGCTTCCATGTAAAGATTTATGCCCCAAGTGAGGATTATATGAGTAAGATAGGGATGTGGAGAGACAATATGAGCAGAGTTTGGATGAGACAATGTCTTTAGAGGTGTGGGTAAGGAGGTATAGGTGGGGGCCTTTTATAAGAGGGTGGAGGGACACTCTTGTAAAGTCTTGAACAATTACATTATTATAAAAGGATTTTAGGATATCAAAGGTCCCCCAATTATATATTTCTAGGATAAGGTGATAAGGGTTTGAAATCATAAAATACAATAGGTTTTTGACAAGTGTAAGTCTTAGATTTTACCGTATCTTCTCATTTTATTTAAATCATTCATTAATGACGTAATCACTGCATCATCATAGAGTCAAAAATAAATTTATTTATATAATGTGTAAAAATTATAAAAAAAATATAATTCTGTAGGAAATATATTTATCTTTATAATTAATATTTATTGTCAAAAATATGACTTTTATAACCCCATGTAAGAATTGTTTTTGTAAAACAATACATGTTTGTGACATTTTTATTTTAACTTTAAATAAAAAGTTATTAATGTCATTTTCCTACCAAAGTGGCTCCATGGGGTCCCCAAGTTGACCCATGTATTCTATTGGTTGTCCATGACTCAACCATTATGGGTAGGACATGTTTCAAGGTCATTTCATATTATTATAACATTATCCTTACCTTAAATTACACTAATTACCATTAATCGCGATTAATAAAACTTAAAAGTTACTATTCACCAAAAAATTATATTAATCACAATGCAAAAAAATTTACATCCTAATGAAAACCATGTATGCTGGATTTTTGAAATTCATATCACAGAAGTGGTAAATTTTCATTTAAACGAAAAATCAGTTTTTTAACGACCACATAGTGGTTTCACTATTTATCAAAAATTGAGGTTTTTCAAAAAAAACAAAAAATTCACTCTAAGCTATATTTGATATTCCAAATTTAAAAATGATGTCTATTTTACAAAATTCAAAACATATAAGTTTCATTAATTTATTTAATAATTAATTCCCACTGTCAAAACAAATAGCGTGTTTTTATGAAACAATATCTATTAAAAGATTGACACTAGTTTAAGTCCAATTTCAAAGTGAAATTAATTCCAATTACCACCATTGGATTAAATAGTAAAGATATATTCTAATTTTACTTTAAAACCAATTCAAAATATGATCCAATAATATAAATATATTAGATTAAAAAGAGGTTTTGAATTAAAATACAACATTTTTCACTTATTAATTAAAAATGGACTTTATCAAAAAAATAAAAATAAACCAACACAAAGTAAATTTTGATATCCCGATTATAAAGAAGGATATTATTTGGTCCAATATAACATATAAAATTTTCAACAAGTGCATTTAAAATGGTTCTCCATCAAAAGGTGGTTAATCGACCTTTTAAAGAATATTAGAATATTTACGCTTAAAATTGGATTCATTCGCATTTTAAGCCTCTAACATTTATTGGATAAAAGTTAAAATATTTGTCAAACATATATAATAATTTTTTAGTTAGTTTTGATCATTCCTTCCAGTACAAATGCTATGCGTTAACTACCATTTAAAATAATATTATTTTATTATTAGAGTGCAACGTAAGATTTCCAAAAAAACTCGTTGTTGCGTATTGTGTATGCCCTAGAGCATAGCGTTCCCTTTAAATTAATATTAAAATTTTATTAAAAAATATAGATAAATATACAAATGTCATATTCTTTATTTACCTGGGGTGTTACTTCCTTCCCCCTTTTGGGAATTGCGTCCTTGCAATTTTAAAATTGGGCTCAGAAACTTCATTGAAAGTACCACATCAGAACAATAGTCGGTAAAACTATCACATTAAAATAAAGAAAGTGAAGTAAAAAGGTCACATGAGTTAACCCATACTAGGATTCCATGAAAACATGGATATGGAAGAAAAAAACAAAGGGTCATGTTTTTATGGAGAGTGATAGAAAACATGTTTAGGAAAAAGTTAACCACCAGAAAATCACAAACTTGTGATGGGTTAAACGGTATTTGATTCCCCAGTAGGAAAAGTTAACAGACAAGGTTTTAGTTTTAAGTTACTTTTCATTGAGGAATTTATTTAGGAGCTTAACTAAATCATAAGGAAACAAAATTACTTGTCATTTAGACTTTCATCTCTTACTAGATTTCTTACACAAACTCATTTTTTCCTCCAAAAGACGAGTATTTAGGATGCCTTGTTCACATTAAAAGCGCTATAATCAACTTCTTGAGAATCACCTAATATAAATAAGTGAACTATATATTTCCCGTGACTTTAGACTGTAACCAAAACCAAAACCAAAACCAAAAATGTTAGTACATGATCAGATAATACCAAAAAAGGATAATCCTTTATAAAAAAAGTCTATTCTTAATCTTAAATTTTTTTCAAACAATACTCAAAGTTCAAAGAATACCATTTAATAAACATATATCCACAAAATTCATCAAAGTAATCAAAACTAAGATTGAAACCCAAATCTTTGAAGGATTTAATCACATAGTCTTCTATGATAAACCATAACATTTATCTCCAATAATCAGTTACTCGTAAAGTCTCATTCTGAAATGTAATAAACCTAATCACATATCCTCTATGATAGGTTAATAATTTCCAAAGATAACCCAAAATGAACTTATTATAGATTCATAAGATCATATAACTAAAATAAATTATTCAAACTAACCAGTGGCTTCATATAGTCCAGTGGTAGGCGATAAATACTAGTTGCACTTTGGTTGTGGGTCCGATTCCCGCAGCTTCGTCCGACGCGACAGGTTGTCACACGGTCTACCTTTTTGTCCTTTTTCCAAAACTACATAATCCTTATATTATTCCCCCAAAAGCGATAAAATATTCACAAATAACCATAACATAATTTAACCTCATGTTTATCTCATGTCGTTCATATTCCATCATAACATATAGTAACCCATAATTACGTCAAAAGCAAGGATCATATAAACCCTAATGTTTACCTTTATAATTATTACTTGAACTTCCACATCGAGTTGGTTCTCTCGTACATGATGCATTAGAGAACCCACCAAGGTTCAACAGGTTGATCATGACTCTTGATTGTTGTCTTAGAATAACCACGAGATTTCTCATTGAATCCCCCATTTAATCTAGTCTCTTAATCAGAGAACAACCATAGTTTCCTTCAAACCCATTGTCACTTTGGTGTCTGCTAGATCAATCCATTTACTAAAACCAAAAAGGTCAGTGTGAGTATATCATCAAAATAATCATGTACTAAAGAGGAAGATAAACACTATGATATAATTATTCATGTTATCTCAAACACATTCAAACTTTCATGAATAACAATGACTCTATCTAATATAATAACCATTGTGGTTATACACAACTTGTCACTTATGCTTAAACAACACTCTACCCTCTAAAGTTATCTGAACCGACCTTTTATACCAACTATATGGACCCGACCTTAGTACAATACATATTCTTGAATTAAATTAATAATTCACATAGAGAATATTTTCAGGTTTCGTGATTTATAAAATTAGGACATAACTGTTATATCTCTAAAGATTATAAAGTAGACACTTCTACTAAGTTTCCATAAAAAAACTCTTAAAAATAAACATGTCTATTTCCATGTTTTAGATAGCATGTCTTTCTTTGATCCCATCCTTGACCCTATTCATCTTTAAGTCCTATGGAGAACATTTCAAAAACTTGGGATGAGTATAAAAATCCCAGTAAAGGATACACAAAGAAGGAAAACTGTTATTTTTTCAAAACAAAAAGTAAACCATGAATACTTTATCAAAGTAATACTTTTTACCCTTATGAAGTAGTAAATACTCTTATCTGAATAAAAGATCACAAATTATCCTTTGTAACCAAAATATTACCATAAACCCATATAAAGAACACATAACATATAAAGGTAACTTGGGACATAAACATACTAAAATGGAATAACCATACGGTCGACTTCCACAAATATCACTACATGGAATAACCATATGGCCGACTTGCATTCCCAATGCATTGGTGGTTATAATGTAACCACCCATCCTGGTATTCACGGCACCACCCGTCAAATGGTTTATCGAGTAACCACCCGTCAAATGTCCATGTACCATTAATAAATCATAATACATAAAACAAATATAATGGAAAGAAAAAATTTACACATTTCAATCACAATATATCACTTGAATATGTTGACATAACATATACATTATCAAAAACAATTTCAATACCAAAATAAAAAAATGTGTCTCTGGTATTTAATTTATTTTAAAAACATTATGGCTTGTTAAGGAATCCAAAGTTCAAATAATACTCGCGGCGGCGGAAAAGGTCATTGTCACCATGTACGTTAAAAGAATCATTCCTTTTTGTCGTTCAGTAAAACTCTTCATAGAAGAAGATTCAATTTTAATGAAATGAAAAGTAAAAGGTGTTTATATGGAGTATAAAATAAAGTTGTGTATTATAAGAAAATATGCCTGAATGAAAGGAGATTGAGACAATGTCTCTTACAAAGTTGGAATCCTTAGATTAAGGATAAATCCATTACATAATTATGTGTGAGAAATATAAATACACCCAATATAAGAGGATATTAAGTGTAAAACCACCATTGGTCATCCACACATATTCATAGCATGACATAATCAAGAAGTAGAGTATTAACCTAAATAATTGAAATTGGGTTAATAAGTTCCCTTACAGAAATTCAACAGCCTAACGATGTCACTTTAAAATTCAGAAAATGAGTTGATGAGAGATAAAAATGGTCTCTCATCACATGGAATTAATATTTACAGACATAATAATATATAATAATATATCCCAACATAAGAATATGTAAATTGAAAGACGTAACAAAAAGATGTCTTTTAAAAAGGGGAGGGTGAAAGATTCCCTTACCGATTTGGGTAACTTTCGAAACGTACACCCCATGAAAGAAGGGTCATAGAATGAAGATGTAAATACCCATAAATTAAATTATATTACTCAAAGAATAAAATCATGTACAGTACATACACCACACAAAAGGAAATAGTGGAAAATATAGCATGAATCTCACGGGAACACAAAGTGAGATAAAAACAACCCTTACAAAATTTCGGCAGCCTATCGACGCTACTTAAAACATTAAAAAATGGATTCATGAGATCAAATAGGGTCTCTCATCATATTAACATAATAATTTTAGTATTATTAATATAATATAACATCCCCCAACATAAGAAATTAGAGCTTAAAAGAAGTGACATAAAAGAGAGTACTTAAAAAGAAAGAGAGTGATAGGATCCCTTACCTCAAGTCTGACTTGCCTTGTTCGTTTCTTTATATTCCTGAATAATAAAAATTGGTAAAAATATATTTTCTTTAGGACCTCCTTTAAATATTATTATTCAGTTAATATCACATATTTTAATTCTATAATAATTGGTTAATAATGTGAGTTCATATCAGACGTTTTTGTCGAGGTCCGATACATGAGTCATAATTGAACTTGTTGGAAAATAATTTTCCATGTAGTTATAGGTACATCATCTAAAGAATAGTATTAATGATTTAAATATCATATATATCATGTATATACTCATTTTATACTATTACATAACATTTGTAGATAAAAAAAATGCACCGTTCATGGAGACGGTAGGCCGTACGTACACATGAACACTACTTTCAATTATTTATTATATTAATGGAATTAATACTAAATGAGAGATATATATATTATAATTACAGAATGATATAAATCATTTATATGTAATATATGGCATATATAAACACAATATATATGTACTTATAACAGTACATAACATTTGGATATATGAAATGAAATGTACCGTTCATGGAGACGGTAAGCCGTACGTATGCATGAACGCTACAGTCATTTCTATTTCATACATTAATGGAATGGAAAAAATATACATAGGTATATTATAATTATAGTATAATATAATTTATAACGTCATTAAATCCATCCTTTATACATCCCAGATATGGTATTAACGATTCAAATCACTTTGAGGGGGCGGTAGTTCGCACTTCTTAAAATGAAATTATCGTGTTTACCCATTATGGGAACCACAAAGGTATGACAATAAATGAGAAATACAGAATCATAAGTAATACATAAACATAATGTATATATCAAATATAAACACAGTGACATCTTAATGTCCCCCATGAGAGGTGTTAAAATAAGATCGAACAATCATCGTTTCGTGAGGCGGTAATTCACCACCCACAGAAACAATATGTTATTTAACCATTATATGGAGGTTTGTATGAGTGTAGTTAGAATAATCCTCATAAAAGAATCATAGTATATTTAATATACTGGAGTTTTTACAAAATAAAGGAATAAATATATTTTAGGGGTTTGGAGAAGAAAAAATAAAACAAAAGTACATAAGAGAAGACATTACCTTCAAATCGGATAACTCTTTTTGATTTGAGCTCAAAGGCTTACTTGGAAAGATTTCTACCCAAAGAGAGGATTCTAAGAGTAAGAGAGGGATGTGGAGTGACAATTTGAGCAGATGTTGGACGAGCCAAGGGACTGATACGTGTGGGTAAGGTGGTAGAGGTGGGGGCCTTTTATAAGAGGGAGGAGGGGAACTATTGGAATGTCTTGAAAAGTTACTTTATTATAAAATGATTTTCGAATATTAAAGGTCCCAAAATTATATATTTCGAGGATAAGGTGATAAGGGATTGAAATATACCCATACAATAGGTTTTTGACAAGTGTAAGTCTATGATTTTACCTTATCTTCTCATTTTATTTAAATCGTTCATTAATGACGTAATCCCTGCATCACCATGGTGTCATAAATAAATTTATTTAATTAATGTATAAAAATTATCAAAAAAACATCATGATCTAGTTAATATTTTTATCTTTCTAATTAATATTTATAGTAAAAAATATTACTTGTATAACCCCATGTAAAAATTGTTTTAGTAAAACAATTCATGTTTGTGACATTTTTATTTTAACTTTAAATAAAAAGTTATTAAAGTCATTTTCCTACCAAAGGGGCTTAATGGGGTCCCCAAGTTGACCCATGGATCTTCTTGGTCGTCCATGACTCATCCAATAAGGGTAGGACATGTTTCAAGGTCATTTCATATTATTATAACATTTTCTTTACCTTAAATTACACTAATTAGCTTAATCGCGATTAATAAAACTTAAAGGTTATGAATCACTAATAAATTAGTTTAATCCCATTGAACCAAATTTTACATCCTAATGACAACCATGTATGTCGGATTTTTGAAATTCAAATCATAGAAGTGGTAAAGTTTCATTTAAATGAAAAATCGGTTTTTTAACTACCACTTAGTGGTTCTACTATTTATAAAAAATTTAAGTTTTTCAGAAAAATACCAAAAATTCACCCTAAGATATATTTGATATTCTGAATTAAAAAATGATTTCTATTTTATAAAATTAAAAAAATATATGTTTCATTAATTAATTTAAAAATTAATTCCCACTGTCAAAACAAAAAGCATGTTTTTATGAAACAATATCTATTAAAAGATTGACCCTAGTTTAAGTCCAATTTCAAATTGAAATTAATTACAATGACCACCATTGGATTAAATGATAAAAATATATTCTAATTTTACTTAAAACCAATTCAAAAGATTATTTTATCACATAAATAAATTATATTAAAAATATTTTTTGAATTAAAATACAACATTTTTCACTTATTCATTAAAATGGACTTTATCAAAAAAAACCTACACAAAGTAAATTTTGATATCTTGATTCTATAAAAGGATTTTATTTGGTACAATATAACATGTAAAACTATCAAAAACTAGATTTAAAAAGGGTTCTCCATCAAAAGCTCGTTAATTGACCTTTTAAAGAATATTAGAATATTGACACTTAAAATTGGATTCATTTGCATTTTAGGCCTCTAACATTTATTGGATAAAAGTAAAGATATTTGACAAACATATATAATCTTTTTTTTGTTAGTTCTGTTCATTCCCTCCATTACAATGTCTAGGCGTTAACTACCATTTAAAATAATATTATTTTATTATTAGAGTGCAACGTAGGATTTCCAAGAAACTCATTGTTGCGTATTGGGTACACCATTGAGCATAGTGTTCCATTTAAATTAATATTAAAATTTTATTCCCTAATACTAATAAATATAAAAATGTCATATTCTTTATTTACCTAGGGTGTTACAGATATACTATATTCATGGTTCTACTAAATATGGATATCTGAATTGTTAAGAAAATGGAACATCTTTCGTATTTCAAATGATTGAAAACACATATTTACCGGAGAAGTTAAAAAGAGATCAATCTGATGAAGAGAATCTGCACAATAGAAGTAATGTTATTAAGGATGGTAGATTGGAAGACTTTATATGCGAGGAATGAGTTGTAATATTTGGGAAGAGGTTATACGTTTCATTAGTATATGATATAAAATGAAAAATATTATATGTTACTCATGGCCCTAATTTCCGTATACACCTTGGTAACATGAATATTAATCGACATATAAATGAACATTTTAGGTGGGATAATATAATGTTTGAAATTGATGACTACATATCAAGATGTCTAGTTTGTCAACAAGTGAAGGTCGAGAGACAACATCCTAGAGGGGTGATGAAACCTCTAACTATTCTTATGTTGATGTGGAATTAAATTACGATTGATTTTTTAACTGGACTACATGGGACACCTAGAAGGATTGATGCAATATGGAAATTTTTTGATCATATCACAAAATCATCACATTTCCTTTTTATAGGATATAATTTACCCCTTAAGTGTCTAAAATGTCCCAATATTAATGACGTTGTATGACTTCATGGTTCACCTCTATCAATTTTGTTCGATTGAGATCTCTAGTTTACCTCAAAATTATGGAGAAATCTCATAAATTATTTGGATACTGAGCTTTATATGAGTACTGCTTTTCACCCCCAAACAGACAGATAGTCATGAAGGACTATTCAAACAATGGAAGACATTTTGAGATCATGCACTCTAGGATTTCAAGGTATGTGGTATCAATAGTATCCTTTGGGTGGATTTTCCGACAATAATAGTTTCCATTCCAGTATTCAAATGGAGTCATATGATGAATTTTAAGGTAAGAGGTGTTGAACTCCAACTTGTTGGGATGAATCAGCAAGAGGAAACTTTTAATCCCAGAACATATCAAATAGAGAACTGAAATGTTAAATAAAATTTAGGCCCATATTAAAGATTTCCACAGTAGAAAAAAGATTTATGCTAGAAACCGGAAAAAGGTAATGGATTTTCAAGTAGGGTATCATGTATTTTAAAAATTATATCCATGGATGGGTATCTTAAGGTTCGGTAAGAAAGGGAAACAAAGCCATATGTAAATTATACCATTTAAAATTATAGAAAGGATTGGAGAAGTTGCTTAACATTTAGTACTGCCTCCAAGTCTCTCCAAAGATCATAATGTATTTTATGTTTCATTGTTGATGAAATACTTGTGAGACTAAATGCATGTACTCACCTATGAATAAATAGCACTGGAACATGATTTTTCATACTGTGAAGAGCCTATCCGGATTCATGACACAAGGGAGAAGGTATTGAGAAGTCAGACCACTCGTCTAGTAATTGTTCTTTGGGGAAACCATAATATAGATGAAGTAATGAGGGAAACTGAGGATGTCATGAAGAAGAACCAACCACATGTTTTTGAGGGAATTATAAATGAATCTTTTTGATGAAGAAATTTCTTTAGGTGGGAATAATATAACACCCCAAACATTATATTGTATGTTACACTCAAATACATTCTATTAATTTCCTATATTTTATAATGAACAGTTTTTCATTGAATCAGACCTTGTTTATTTATGATATATTCATAACCCATCCATTAAACTTAAATTCTACACTTCTGGGTTTTGAATTTTGAAAAACCGATATATACTAATACAATGAGGTAGAAATATAGAGTCTAATGGAAATTAAATAATTTTTTGTTAATTGTATCCTAACCTTATGAATAGTAACCTAAACTTATGAATAGTAGAAAACCCTTATAAATTTTAATATGAATCTTATGAATGGTATCCATACCAATGAATGTACCAATAAATTTGGGAATCTAAAAAATCAAGATGAATATTTTAAGTGTTGGTTTTTTATATTAAATAATGATTCTAATAAAAATTAAATTTATCGTATTTAGAAAACTATATTTGAAAAAATGGAGTTCATTTTTTTATTCGAAATGTTGAAAAATGATTAGTGTTAATTTTTATGATTTTTATGAAATACTGGAATTTTTGGTGAATAGTAAAATATAGTAATTTACCTTATAAATACATTCTGATTTAAATTGACTGCTCATAGCATCATGAGTGATGTAAGAACCCAAATATAAAACTCACATGCATATATTACTAGTCCAGGCCTGGGAATTCTCAATATTTTTTGTCTTGTGAATAAATAAAAAATTAATTTTTATAATATTAAGAATACCCTCCACCGCTCTAATACAAAAAGCACCTCTCTTCCTAACATCCTCCCAAACCACTCAATCCTCTAGACTTGACTACATTTTGTTCAAATATCTCCCTACGATCCTACCTCACTTCGAAGACCTTCCAGTCCCACAAAATGTCCAAAAATAAAGTCCTTAAAAAGATTCCCAAGGATGAGTACTCAAGAGCTGAACTTCTCTTCTCTTTTCTTTCAAATTCGTTTACAAGTTCCATTATTATGTTTCCCTCTCCTCACCTTCCCACATCCATGTGTTATGATAATTCTATTTTCTTATATGGATTGTATAATTTTTATTCTTATGTAATTTTTCATCATCATCAATCCTTTATCCCACCACTTACACAAAAAATGGAAATACCATCCAAGATGGGTTAATTTATCACATTTTAGGACAACAGGTTTTCAATTTTTATTTATATCCTAAAAAATGGTCATGAAACCTTTTTAATTGTTTAAATAGATCATAATATATTTATTTTATCTTATTTAATTATCTGTAATACTTAAACACTCACAAGAGAAAATAATATTACAATACAACTTCATTATTCATAAAACGACCAAGATAATACAAGCGTTTATCAATAACATTAAACTTACGAGTCATCCTAAATTATATAACATAGAATCATTTTAATGTCCTTTATAGTGTCAGTAATAATATATATTTACACTTTTGGATATTAATCACATTTCAAACAATCTTCTATTCATGTATACAAGTAAACCGGTCATGAAAACTAAGGATGAAAATTCATAAAAAAAATAAAATTAAATATCTTAAACTCGTAAAAAAGGGCACGAATGAACCAAATAAGGTTATACCATATAAATTAATTATTTAAGAGGTTTTATAATTGTTAAATAATGAACCCAAATTCTTTTATTTTGGTCATTAAGATCAATTAAGAACACCTTCAGGCATAAGTTAAGGGATTATCTCTCTCTATTTTATTAATGAATCCCTCTTATGTTTTGTCATTTTATCTATAATTACTAATGATGGTGTATGTTTATTTACATCCCCCATACTTCCCTTATGATATAAAAATTATGGTCACCCCATTACCTCTAATTAACACCTCATATGAACACTCGTTACGAAGCCAAAATGTTTGAAAGGGGTTTCTTACCTCACTTTTGTTCTATGGGATTTCCATTGTTCTCCACTTCTTGCATGTGGTGTGTTGTATAATACCATGTGATATATACTATCAATATTCTCGCAATATTCATGGTAATCGATGATTCATTAGGTAGTTGTCATCTTTTGGTCATATGACTCAATTAATTACAACGTGATACAAGTCTTTTTTCTCATTTTCCATCTCATTGAGTCTTACTTGGTATTGCACATCGAATATTACTTATGTCCCATATCTACTACCTACTAGAGATGATTTCTAATTTAAAATTATACATCTAGTAAATATCCATTTTCTTGTAGCATGGATCTGATTATTCCATTAGGATGTATACCATTCCACATATTCTGTTTATTTGGAATGATGTTTTAACAATCAAAATAATGATGAATATGTATTCTCTACTATATACAGTTATTGAGAAGGTATATTATACACGTATAAAATCTATGTATAAAGAATTATTTGGACGTGCAGTGGTGGGTGGGGCCAGCTATAGCCCCTCGATGCATCGATAAGTCTCACGAGACAATATTTTGGCGAAAAAACCTTTGAGTTTGTTCCCATACAGAATTAGATGTGTTTCAACCCAAATACATAAAACGTTTTGACAGTATAGTGGTATCATGTGCCAGATAAATGACGTCTAAATAATAATCATTCTATTTCTTCATTTTTAGTTATTAATATCATTGAGGTTTGCAATATGAAAAAAATCAATGGAAGCAGTTTTATTATCAATTTACTAATGAAATGTGTTTTTCATTTATTCACCATGCCATATTGACTTTGAATTTTTTTTTTGATTCCACTATTTGTATCTCTTACTGAGTGTTTGAGCTCACAAATTTCATTTGTTTACCTTCAACGTGTTATGAAGATAACATTTATTGAGTTGTTATGAATTTAATTTATTAGTTTTTTTTATTATGTATTGTATTTTGTTACCTTTCCCATTGTAATGTGAGTTACATATATGTATCAAGTTTCATAAAGACTAATAAACTGATCGTTCCTTGGGGATTTATTTCCTTTTAAGCATTCCAATTTAATAATTAATGCTTTAACTCTGGTTTAGAAGTGTTTAGGTGTTACATATATTGTCATATTTTATGGGGTAACCATGATAATCATCTCCGAATATGATTCTATGTAAACAATCGTAGAGTTGAGAGGTTTTCTAGAGGATTTCAAAAAAAAATTATTGATGATAATGATGCTTCACACCCATAAAGATATATAAAATAAGTGTAAAATTTAGGTTTTTGAATATATGTTGAGATTATACATGTTGTAATTATTATCAAGATTGGAGAATCCCATGAATTTGATGGTTTTTATAATAATAATATCTATCACACCACTACCATTATGGAAATATTCTAGGCACTATAAGTGATATTTTGAAGCTCACCACTACGTTGGAATGAGATTGGGAAGACATCAATTTTTGGCTTAGAACTGGTGTAGGAAATGATGAAGAACATTTAGGTGATCCATTATCATATAAGGAAAACCTATAATAAATATAAATCATACGAAGGAAGGTGTTATAGTACATTGGAGTTCTAGTAGGGAGATCTTGTTTTCATATGGAACACTCTGTGATGAGGATTACATAGATTGGTCTGGGTGGCATGCTATCCACAAGGTTGATCAGGATATTTTATTTTTTATATAGTCTTATCAAGGATTCTTACCAATTAGACTTACCCTCTCATTTAGATAGGGTGGATTACTTCTTCCATTTTTCAAGGACAGTGAGATGCATCCATGTCCCATCACACATTTTAGTCTCATGAAGGATAAACATTGAGGATGTATATAACTTCCCAGAGTACCTAGCAGCGATCAAGGATCATCAAGATATTATCTTCCATATGTGGACCATTTCTCTATTTTGAGTACATTGACATCCCAGGATGTGAATGAGTGATCCTTTGAGCATCAGATCCAAGTGTGTGATTAGTACCCCCACCTTTTTGTGTAGCTTATTTTTTCTAGGTGAAAATCCTTATAGGTTGGGTGAATTAAATAACTATGGTTTTCATTATTTGGTCCTTTTATTATTTCTATATAAATATGTATTCTTTCTCAGAGTTGGTACTATGTTTTCTATTTTAAAGGACCCTAAATTTATATATTAAAAATATTAAATATATTAAATCACATAGATATAACATTTCAAAATAAATATTTTCCCCATTGATTTGGAAGTCGAAAGTAATATCTAGTAACATGGTCAATTTGGAAATTTGGGGTTTACCCTAGGAATGATATATGTTTTATAGAAGTTGGATCTTTAATTAAAGATATTAATTAGAGGATTCATTAAATAAACTGATTGAGTAATTTAATAAATATATACATGTTATGAACATTACTAAACCTCTCTATAAATATATGACTATGAAACTGCCCAAATATATTCTCCTAACCTTGGGAGAATAGAGAGGATGTTGAGGAGCCACTATTGGAGTTTGAAAATATTGGATCACGAACCAATGTTGAATTACTTAGGGATATTCATAGCTTAAATGATGAAAACAGTATAATATAAATCAAATATCCAATTTAATGTGTTCTTGAAAAATGATCGATCTATTACTGAGGTATAGATCCTTATATTTTGGATTTTCACACATGTATTCTGGATTATTGAGTAATTATTAATTATCTTGTTAATTCTATAATTCATGTTATTCCCATGAGCATTGAATTTATATAGAATTCTTGAATCTAATTCTCTATTTTTTCATTCCTACTATGTTTTACAGCACTGATGGATTCTAGGATTATGATAATAGACCATTATTGCATCAATTTAAAATATTCTCAGCTAGTTTTCACACCTCTCTCATCATCATTATTCGAGTTCATTATGGTTGGATCATGGATTCAATGCTTAGACATTTAGGGACTAGCTCACATGAATTCAAACCCCCTGAAACATTATTTTTGGATGAATGAACATGGTATCAATGGTTTTTAGATGGATTGAGGTGGAGTATTCATTTTCGGTTCTTGGTTTCGATTATCAAAACCATTTCTTAGTGACATGACACACCAAATTACTTTTACATGAGAACCAAATCCTAATTTATATCAATTTGGGGATATGAATTTTGTATTGGAGTTATTTTTATTATATTTTTGTATATTTTGATGGGTCACTGGTGAACTTCATTACCGAATTTGAGAGCATGTGAAGGCCTAGATTCCAGACCTCACTGTACTTGAAATGCTTGACTACACTCTAGGTATTCTAAAGGAACACATTCTATGTTTCTTATATTCTAATGGATTCTACAGTTTTTTTATTTATTGAAGTATCACAAACCATTTTAATGGATAGATAAACCATGTGATACAACCCACATTTTTGAGAGTTATGTTTGGAGAACACAGCTAGGGCCCCAGGTGAACAGAGACTCCATGTCCAAATATGGACATGTCATGATGAGGCACATTTCTAGATAATTTATTTTTAGAGAATGATATTCCATGAACATTTAATGGTTCAATGCATCATGGTACCTTATGTAAACACTATCTAATTATCATGTAATCATATACCTCTTGTATGTCCATCTCTAAGACATGAATTTGGACATGAAATTATCCTACCCTGAGTAGTTTTCTACGTAGAATAAAGTGGTGGCCTTTGTTTTAAAATCATGGATATTTTATGGGGAAAAATATTTGTTTGCTTCCTCTAGTGACATTTGGTTTTTGGAATTTATCGAGTCTGATCATCAGGGAGATGTCTGGGTTGATATCCCTCTGACTCATCAGGTCATGGTTTCCCCTATCTTTTTTATAAAAACATAGTCGGTGCTCCCCAATACTATAGAGGGATGTGTCCTCTATATTCATAGTGGTAATCCCCCATCTTTATGTTGATATGGGGTGAGGGTCCTCCACTGGAGATACTGACCACTTGATAGTGAAACATTATAGTGGGGAGTAGGCCTTCCAAACAGACTCTTATGAGGTTGAATGCTAAAATTTTCATTAGAGATGAGACTTTTAGAGACACTAGTAGTATCATCATCATAATTATATAGCTGTGGTGAATGATATTCCTCTATTTTTTTGGACTAGGGATACTATATGATAATATTTAATGTTTGGTTTCTTATATATATTTTTACTTTTGAATTGAGATGAATATTTTATTCTATTCATTCCATCTTTGTTTTTTGGGAATTCTATTAAGTATGTTTATACTCTTCCATGCATATTTATTTTGTACACAAGAAATGATTTATTAAAAAAATAGGTAGATCATTGCAGACTTTTGTGGACCCAGTATCGAAGATGTATAATAGTACATGGAGGTGTTGACCACGATTAGGGGAAGTTTCAAAGATTCTATTTGAATCTTTCTTTTGTTTCCATTTTTCTGTTGTTTTAGGATGGTTACCCCTTTGTGGTTGGGGGTGTATTTTTCTACTTTATATTTTTGTATTACCTTTCTCACATCAATGTTTTTTCCTAGAGGTTGTCGCACATATTGATTAATCTCTATATTCAATAATTTTATATTATCTCTACATTATTTCATATAGGTGGGTTTGTGTTCATGTGTATAGGTACTTTAGGATATGACCTACCATTTTAGTTATATTCCTACTTAGTTCTTGTTTCCAAACACTGTCCCATTGTAGACTATCTTTGTGGGTTACTCTTGGTATACATGGTGGCTAGGTGGGGCCCCAATGGTTCTAGTCATTATAATTTTTAACATGAATTTATCTAAAATATTTTCAAATGTTAAGTAAGATACCATGGTTATAGATACTCAACTCTTAAGGAATACTCACTCCCTACCACATATTTCACATAATTAAATTTAAACATTGTTTCCCTTACAGATCCTAAAAACCATGATAATGTGGAAGAATACCGAGGTGTGGTTTTTTTCACTACCCACCCAAAACCCAAAGATGAAGATATCTCAACATAATTGAGTATATTTTTTCTCAAATACAATGTAATAGAAATTGATTTGATCTATGCTGGATTAAAATTTCACAACATTGTTAAAACATCATAATCTAGTTTAGGAATTTTATTGGAGACTGAATTAGGATGTGGTATCCCAGGAGTTACTCCCCTATAATAGAAATTATTTTAGTGATGGTTGATGTGGAATAGTTCAACCAGAGATAAAAACACATCTTGAGATGGTGGATTCAACTATTTATACACCAAAATTTTGAAACCATATATTTTTAATATTTTATGGAATGTTTTATCCAAAAAATTATCCCATAAAATTCTATTCCTAGTGTAGACCAATTATGGTAAACCCATTACAAAATGAGTTTGGGTTGCTTAGATTCATTGTGTAGGCCCTGAGAGTCCCTTCATTTTCATAGTATAAAAACCTTACTATTGGGTCTATTTTATACTGGTATGATATCTATCAACAATTTCACTTATAATTGATTTAAACACTTAGAAAGTTGACTAACCATGACCTATTCAATTAAATATTGTGTTAAATTGTGTTATTAATAGATTTCATTATATGATAGAAGAATTTTACATATTCCTTCGTTACACAAATTGACCAATAACAATTCCTAGTGATTGTTTTGGGGAACATACAAGATGATTCTTCAATTACACTAATCTCGTGGATGTATTATGGTGGTTTTGAATATTTGATGACTAACTCTAAAGTTTTAGAGGATTATATATAATGATTTAATGGAAGATCTCATCAAGAACCACCATTATAGAAAATGAATATATGGAAAAAATAACAGCTATTGTGACCATAAAAAACAAAAATAGTGGGGTGGAGTAACCTAATTTTTTTTTCTATATTTCAATCACCCACAATGAGCAGGTACTAGGTTAATTAATTATTTATATGGATAAAAAATGATATTGATTCAATCAAGCAAGAATCTATATGAGCTATGAAGTAATGATCACCAAAACATCATCCCTTAATTGTTCATGATGGTTTAGATTATCTATGAATTCTTAATTATTAAATATAAGTTCTAAATGTAGTCAATGATGATGAAATTTAATTGGATATTCCCTAATATCCTTGGGACTATGAATATGAATGTTCAATGATTGACCAAATGAGTGAATGAGAACCAACCCACGAAAAGAAGACATGGTTTTCAATCCACTAAATGAGAGAATGAGAGTTGACCTACCAAATTGGTGAATATGATCTAACCAACCAAATGAGAGAATGGTTATTGACCCACCAAACAAGACACACCACTGATGAGTAACAATGAATAAACTTCTATTTTCATAAATATTATATCAAATAGGTTTGAATAATTTTCACATGGTTCTGATGGGTTCATTATTTATAGAGAAGATAACAAACTTACACAATAATATAATACTATATAGGTTTTCTCATTCTGTACTCCCAATATTGGTGAAAAAGGGTTTGATAATTCCATAACTACCTTTAATGGAGGGATTATGAACCCTGTTGATACCATATTGTTCTATGTTGGTCTAGAATTTTCCAAACGTCAACAAAAGATCAAGACATTATAATCTAAACTAGGGATTAAATTGTCAAAATTTTAAATTTAAATTGGTAAATGTATGAGTATAAACATGTATTATTCAACTCATGCTTCGGATTATGATAAGATGATATTTTACAAAAAAATAGACTGCTTAGCTGGACATGGAAAATGAGGTTCTCTAGGAAGTAATTATGGCAATTTTCATGGATATTTTACCATGGTGAAACAAAAGCATCCTCCTATAGTGGTACTCCTTATAGGAAGGTTCCTAGACCATGGGGCTAGAGGAATTTTTAATACTTTTAAACCCTCAACAGGTATATTTTGGATATAATTCTAGCTTACCCTAGCCTATAAGTGGGAAATAATTTTTTTATTTCCCACTATCTCATTAGGTGACATCTCAATCTTTACAAGATTATAAATCATCCTCAAAATGGATAGAAATTGTGGGAATTTTTTAAAGACATTAAATTAAACCATTTTTCTGTATGGTCTAGGAATAAGTGTAATATAAAGGAATTTGTATCAAGTTCCATCTATTAATGATAAACAAATGCAGATATATTATTTCCAACATGAGCTGGTTCTTGGGTATTTATTCATATATAAAGAGAATAATTTTTTTAATATCAAATGGATTAGTATAAGGATACTAAAATATGTATATTTGAGAGACCATTCCGATTACTTCCTAAATGATATCTTTTTAGGCCAAACGCTCAAGAATTTATTCATCTCTAAGGATTATATTTAGAATAATATTGACGAAGTCGTATTATATAACAACCCTACTCTTTATTACACAGTTAAACACGATTTATTACATAGACATGCAATGAATACAACTTTGAGGATTGGGATTTCTAGTGTCTTGGGAAATTAGGAACATTACATAACAACTTAGGACATAAAGCATGACATATTTATTGAATACTACCTTTACAAGATCACAACATTCCATTGTACTAAGCATTCCATGGGATAGCCTAAGGACATACATTTGAATAGGATGAGCTATAATGACCAGTAAGGGAGTAAACATGGCATAAGATAAAGTATACATGACATGTTATACCATAGGCATATCAATGGTGCTGAAGAGAAATATGATAAAAAAGACACGATATAGCATGATTATCACAACACAGAAGTGTGACAACAAAATTTAACATGATATTAGCAAGAGGCTAGGCCCATTCCACACGGAGAATGATTAAATCCTCTTTTCACTTGAATTATCATGAGTAAACCATCATTACACTTGAAATATCATGATACTAACCATTTCCCAATGCATTGGAATGCAATCAGGGTGAACCCTTCTTAATAATTTCATTCCATGCACAAGTGTGCCACATTGATCAGATAACATGGATTCATTAAACATAATAATTTATTTCAAAATAAATTAATTTGGAATTCATACATTTAAATTTATAATAATTAAGTAAATGTGTATAAAGTTGAATACCCTTGATAGATAAATGGGATGGAATTCACTACACAATGAATTTGTCTTGGTAAATCTCAGTGTAATTTCGACATCATAACATTGTTACAAAAGAATTCATAAAAATGGTTAATGAGAGAGAAAGGGGTTTCTCATCATATGTACATGAACTAGAACGTAAGGGGTCATATAGATATGTGTCCCAACATTTGTAATGTAATATATATTCATAAAGAAAAATAATTTATTGAATGTAAATGAGGACTGATAAATCTCCTATAGAATTCTAGCATGGTAACACGTGTACATGGGATGCATTGATGAGAGATAAAGGGGTATCTCATAATTCAAAAATAAGGAGGTAAGTATGGAGGAGGTTTAAAATCATACGCAAATATCTTTAATTGAAAATAAAAGCAGTTTAACAACATACATAAATTTGGACCAAAATAAGAAAAGGAAGAAGTCCCTTACATGGAAGTGTGATCCCAAAGGCTTGGGAGGGGATTGAGAGAGGGTTATTGGGAGAATGGGGAACCTTGGGAGGATTATATAGAGAGTAGGGAGGAGGTTGGTCGAGCTCCAAAGTCTTTGAGTGAAGAATAAGTGGGAGCTTGGGTCGGTTTATATAGGTAAAGGATGAGAATTCTGTATTATTTATCTTTTGGACCGAACACATTAAACTAATAAAAAACAAAAAAACAAGTCATGGTTTTTTCCCATGGTTTTTGACCCAAGGTTATCGGATAAAGATTTTTTATGAGTCCAATTGCATAAAATATTAAAATATTTGGCTTTCTTTTGTGGAGGTGAGTCACATTCTCAAGGAAATCATTTTAAAAAGATAAAATGTTTTATATGTCTTGGAGGGTCCACTGAGGTTTTCTAAAATAAATCAAATAAACCTAAAATAAAATTATTATTATTTTAAAACTTATATTTTCTGAGTCCCTATTAATATTATTTTATTAAATAACTATTTGGTCATTATGATGTCATACACACATTTTATATTTAAATTGTATTAAATTTTTACCCCAAAGTTTGATTGTCTCAAAAAATTATGAACATTTCCTTATTGGATAATTTTTACATCTTGATTCTAAAAATTATATTCATTTTACCTACATAATTTTCTAAATAAGTGAATTTTAACATTTAAAATAAAACAATAATTTATTGAAAATTCATGGGTTATGATAGAAACAACATTCAAGCCTTAAAAAAATACCAACTGTATAAAAAACAATTATAGGATAATTTATATTTAATGAAAAGCAATTTAGTAATAATACTTTTTTAAAAAATAATTTAATAAAAAAATCCATTCATACTTAAAAATTGATTTATATATTGAATATTAACTAAAAATTACTATTTAATTTTTAAAACCCTTTTAAAATTTACAATAATAATATAAATTTATATTATTTATAAAAAAATAATTTACATAGACACAATTCTAGGGTCTTGTTACATAACTCTTCAAAACACCCGCATAAGTCCTAAGGGTAAGGTGCACAATGATGACCGACTATTGGTGGGGATTGAATAACACCACTCAGGTGGTAATCTCTATCAACACCCACTTCTCTTGTTGGCGGTTTTATTCAAGATTAATATGTGGATGCTTGGTTTGGGCTTGGTAAAGTGTGAAGCCCGGTGAAGCCACCTCCTTTCCGAGCTCGGACAAATGGGCTTCGAATGGGGAAATTCAACTATATGTGGCCATCACTTCCTTTTTCTATGTAAATTGGATTCGTTAAAGACCTATATTTATACTAATAATGTGATCACTATTCAATGGTTATATTAGCAAATATAACAATTCGTAATGGTATTTTGAAATAAAAAAACATAAAACCAATGAATTTCATTTGTTATATAACCATTTAACATAATAACTCATTTAATTATATCGATAGGAATATTCATTAGAAAAAATTGTGCTATTACAATCTTCCCCCCATTAGAAATTTCAAACATAAAATTTTCTTTTCCCACACAAATAAAATTAGAGTAACACTGCTTTATCACTTCCTTTGTTTCCCACATTATCTCATCAGACATGTGGTTTCACCACAACACCATGATGAAGGGCATTGTATTATTTCATAGATCATTTTCACTACGATCTAAGATCATCACCATATTCTTGTCACACGATAGGTCATTCATCAATGGCACACTCTCTGGATTTATTACATGTGATGGGCCGTGTTTGTACTTCTCAAAGAGTGATACATGGAATACAACATGTACTTGAGATAGGTTCTGTGGGACTGCAAGTCGATATTCCACTACTCCAATGCGATCAAGGATCTCAAAAGGTCTGATGTACCAAGTTCTAAGCATTATATTCTTTCAAAATCTCATAACACTCTTCCTTAGTGATATGAAAATGAATACCATGCCTCCAACATCAAACTCTAGGTCTCATTGATTATTATCATCATAGCACTTTTGTCGACTCAAAGCAGAATTAATGTGTTGTTGAATGGTCTAACCTTCTCCACCATTTTCTAACCATCTCTAGAACTATGATTTTTCACTCCCAAACATCAACACACCATGTCATTGTTCTTCACCTCTTTTGATACATGGCTTTATAAGGATCAATTTGGATTCTTGAGTAGAAACTGTTATTATAAGAGAACTTAACTTAAGGAAGACGTGGATCACATCCTCTTTTTACGTCTATTATTCATTCTCTCAACATGTCCTCAAGTGTCAGGATATTCCACTCATATTTTCCATCATTATGAGGATGATGAGTCGTATTGAAGTTCAGATCAGTATTCAGAGAATGATGAAGGCTCTTCCAAAATATTGAGGTGAATCATGGATCTCGATCGGATACATTCTATATTGATACACCATGGAGCATTACCAAATCTATGATGTGTATCCCTGCTAGTTGATTCAATTATAAATTCTTAAGAATTTCAATGAAATCTGCAGTCTGTGTAAGAAGATCCACAACCAACCATATTGCATTGTTTCCTTTGGATTTCTTCGGATGTCTACTGACAAAGTCCATGATGATGTTCTCCAATTTTTAAACTTGAATGGGTAATTGTTGCATCATCCCCTTAGACTTTTACCACTCAGCCTTCAATAGCTGATGTACTTGGCACTTTGACGTATACTCATCGATCTCCTTATTCATGTTAGCCTTCCAATAATGCTCTCGTATATTTCGATACATCTTTGTGTTTCCTGGGTGAGGGGATAAATTTGAACTATGTGCATCATCTAAAAGTTCTTTCTTTACATATGGAATTGATGTAACACATAGTATTGACCAAAATATCACAATTCCTTATTCATTAATATTGAAATAAGTGCATTTATCTTTTATGACAGTTTTTACTTTATTCTGAATTCCCACATCATCATTTTGAGCATCCTTTAACCATTCCAAAATAGATGGTTGAGAAATCATTTGGGAAATGATAGATGATGTTCAATTATTTAGGATTCATATGTCCATACTCATCAATTGTATGAATATTGGTTCCTTTTCAATTATCATTAATTATTGAATTGCAGGATCCTCTCTACTTGGAGAATCTGCCACCTTGTTCACATTCCCAGGGTGGTAATGGATTGAGTATTCATAGTATTTGATTAAATCTAACTATATTCATTAGAGCATATTAAACTCTTTCTATTTGAATACAAACTTGATGTGTTTTTGGTCTGTATGTATTTCACACTTCTCCCATAAGAGGTAATGTCACCAAACTTTTAAAGCGCATATCACTACAGCCAACACCAGATCATGTGTGGGATAGTTCTACTCATTAACATTAAATATCCTTGAATAATAGGCCATGACTTTATCATTTTGAATCAACACACTGCCCATGACCTTAATCAAAGAATCACTTAATACCACAAAAATTTCTCAAATTTTGGGTAATGTGAGCATGGGTGGAGTGATAAGCCTCCTTTTTAACTCCTTCAAGCTCTCTTTTCATTCACCACTCCATGAAAACTTGACTCCATTCTGAGTTATCGTGGTAAGAGGGTTTGAAAATCATGAGTAATTTATCAAAGATCGGCAATAATATCCAGCTAACACCATAAAGCGATGAATATCTATCACTAATGTTGGCCCCAACCTTCCATCAATTTCAATAGTCCAGTAGGGATCTACCAACATCCCATTGCATATGATGATATGACCCATGAATGTGACCTCCTTCCACAAGAACTGACACTTTATGTACTTTTAATAGATCTTTTCATTTCGCATGGTCTCTAGTACATTGCTTAGATGATCCTCATGCTCCACCTTGGTTATGGAGTATATTATAATGTTGTATATAAAGACAACCAATTTTATTTGAGGTAATCTCTAGAGAATCTATTGATGAAGTCCATGAATTTTGTCGGAGGTTTTGTGAGTCAGAAAGGAATTACTATGAATTCATAGTGCTCGTATCTTGTACAAAATGTAGTATAGGGGATATCGTCTTTCTTAACCCTAACTTGGTAATATCCCTACTGAAAAACCACCTTGGAGATTTATTGTACTCCACATTTCCAATCAAATAATTCATAAATTTTTAGTAGAGGATACTTGTTCTTTATCATGATTTTGTTGAGATCAATATAATCAATGAAAAGGTGCATTGACAGATACTTCTTCTTGATAATGAGGACTAGTGCACCCCATGGTGATGCACCTGGGTGTATAAAACCTTTATCTATATTCTCCTGTAGATATTTTTTCATCGCCTCATGCTTTATAAACAAAATTCTATATGGATTCATTGGTACTAGAAATTCCCTAGGTATAAGATCAATTGAGAATTTAGCATCTCTTATAGGAGGAAGACCTGGAAATTCCTCGGGAAACACATCAGCTAATTCCCTTACAGCAGGCATGTCATCAAAGATGGTTGCTTCCTTAGACATAGTCATCTACTCAAGATATGCATGCCCATAGGGTAGTAATATCAGTGATTGAGATGATGGTGATAATGGAGATTCATCCACCTATTTTCACTTCTACAGAATCACTTGATAATTATCCATATGGAGTGTTATTTCCCTCTCACAACAATTTATGTTGGCTCTATATAAATAAATCTAATGCATACCAAGAATTGCATAAAATTCCACCATACGAAGTATGATGAGGTTCTCGAGGATGTTCAATCCAAAAATTATGATATAGGAGGAGTTATATTCATGGGATGTAATGATTTCCCCATTTTCTATACTCACCATCATCATTATGTCCAATATTTGTGGTGGTGTTAGAATCGTTCTACTAAACATTCGGGATAGAAAATAATGTATAAATCCCGAATCAAAAATAACATTTTCGATTCATGAATAAATAACTAGAGTATCTATCAACACTTCATTTTCAGGGTTCATTTCAGTTTTAGTGATATAAAATTATCTTCCATGATTCCTTGGAGGTTGTCGGTTCCTCCAAAAATACTTGGCTTAGAGAACTGGTTTGAAAATCTACATGGTTCAATCAAGTTGATGCAATGAACAACACATTGAGGGTCAGATGATGAATTCCTATCATCGATCATAGCAATGAGGTTTCCTTATTAGAAGTTAATGGCCAGGTGCCCTTATCTTCCACACATAAAGCATTTCCTCATCCCCTTCAGGAAATTTATATGGTGCTTTTTGCCAAAAATTTGGAAAGTGGGGTGATAGATTTTCATATAACCGTTGAATTTATCCATCAGACCACAAGAATTTAAGTCCACCTTACATTTCTTATCCCATGATACCCCTTTGATTCCCTGATCCCCATTTCAACTTTGAAGGCACATCAAGAAAATTTACTCATAGCTTTAGAAGTCAAAAATATCTACGGTTTTACGTAGGTTAGGTTTTATCCTACCAATTAAGCAGTCAACCTTGCATTCATGGGTAATGACAATGCCAGAGGCCTATCGTTCCAGCCTTAAGATGTTTTCCTTGTATGCTCTGACAGATTCATTGTCTTTTTTTTCTTGAGGTCAAGGATGTCCCTTTCCATCTTATGTCGAAAGGTTCACAGAAAATATTTATCAAAAAACATTTTACAAAAATCCTTCTATTGCAATGCCTAGATTTCTTACATAGGCTCCATATGTTTGATAAATCTAAACTATTGATAGATTCACACTCCATATGATAAGAAGCCAGAAGAACCTTTACTTTTTTAGAACATCAAAGGATAGAGATGATAATTTCGAGGGATTTGTTCCATTGTTTTGTGACTGAGGGATCAAATGATCAATTATAAGTAGGAGGCCTTTGTATCATTAATCTCTCAATTGCAAAATGTTCTTTCTTGGGGAGGGGGGGGGGTTAAAATTCCTCTTGACTGATGTTTCTATTCAAAACATGATTTAACTGAGAGTGTATCATGATAAAGTTCATTACTAACACTCCCATCAGATTGGGCATCACTTTTGAACAATCCCCACATTAATCTTCCCAACGATTATTAGCATGAGTCCTCCTACTACCAGCCATTGGCTTGAACAAAATGAATATATGGGGAAGCACATAAAGGATAATCCAAAGAAAAAATATATTAATTATAAATTACTTTTATTTTCTTAACTTATGAATTTATCTGCTTCAATCTATGTTTTCCAGGATCTACTTCCCACCATATATTCGTATGGGGTTTTATATTATATTAATAATTTTACATACTAAACTTGTGAATTTACCAAAGCATATACATTAATAGTGTTGTATCCCATAGTGCACCAAGCCCCATTGTTGTGCACCGGTTCCCGTCTGAGTTTAGTTCAAAGTGGCGTTTTTGGGTTTTAACTCTAGATAAATTTGTGCCAATGCTACCTCTACCTACTCGTATCTATACAGATTAGTATTTTCATGATAAACCACTTACTGAATACTTACCAAAACTTAGGTATGATTTATTATACATAGTATCATCCCTATGTCTTTCACTAGGGAATTCTAATCCTAATCCTAAAAATAACTAAACATATCCTATGATACCAACTATAACAACCCTAACCTTTCTTAAACACTTAAACATGATTTATTACATAAACGTTCACTTAAGACAACTATGAGTTTTGAGAGGTCTATTGTCTTTGGAAATTAGGAACATTACATAAAATCTTCGAACATAAAACAAAATATCTTTATTGAAAACTTCATTTACATGACGACAAAAATCCCTCGTACATAGCATTGCATGGGATAACCTGAGGACATATATGTGAAAAGGGTGATTTACAAATCCCAATAAGGGAGTAAAAAATGAATAAAATAATTTATACCTGAAATTTTAGGAAATAGGCATATAAATGGAGCGCAAGAGAAACATGACCATAAATTCATCCTATAGCCTGATTATCATAACCTTGAAATGTGGAAAAAATATTTAAAATCATATTAGCACGAGAAAAAGCCCATTTCACATGGAGAATGAGTAAACCTTCATTTCACTTGAATTATAATGAGTAAACATTATTTTCACTTGAAATATCATGATACTAATCTTAACCCAATGCTTTGGAATTCAATTAGGGCACACCCTTGTTAATCATTTTATTTCATGCATAAGTGTGCCACATGGATAATATAAAATGTATTCATTAAAAATCTTAATTTATTCCATGATAAAATCATGTGGAATTATTACATGAAAATCTATAATAAATAAAAAAATGTTCATCAAGGAGAATTCCCTTGATAGAGAAATGGGCATCGTATTCACTACACAAAGACTTTTTCTTAGAAAATTTGGGTGCAATTTTGGCACCATAACGACATGACATATGAATTCATAAAAAAGGTTGGGGAGGGAGAAAGGGGAGTCTAATAATATTGACATAAAATTGATATTATGGGGGTCATTTATATACATGCGATGACGTATGTAATGGAATTTGGATTTAAAAAAATCTTCAATGTAAATGAGTAGAGGGAAATCCATTCCAGAACTTCAGCATGGTAACAGGTGTTCATGGGAGGCGTTAATGTGAGATAAAGGGGTATATAATCAATCAAAAATAAGGAGGGAAGTATTTATGAGGTTATAAATCCTAAACCAAATTTTTTAATTGAAAATAAATGGGGTATAACCACATTAATAAATTTGGACAAAAATGAAAAAACAGAAGAAATCCCATAATGGGAAGTGTGATCCCAATGGCATGGTAGTGTCTTGAGAGAGGCTTCTTGGGAACTTGGGGAACCTTGGGATGATTCTAGAGAGTTTTGGGAATAGGTTGGTCGAGATCCAAAGTATTTGAGTGAAGAATAACTGGATGCTTTTTAGGTTTATATAGGAAAATGAAGGGAATTTTTATTATTTAGGTTTTGGACCATACATATTAAACTAATCAAAAAAAACAACCCATAGATTTTTCACATGGTTTGTGGCTAAAGGAGAGTGTAAATAATTATTTTATAAGGACAATGTCATAACTTATGAAAATATTATTCCTGATTATGTGGAGGTGAGTCACACTCTCATGAAAATCATTTCAAAAAGATAAAATCTTTTATAAGCCTTAAAGGGTTCTCTAAGGCTTTCTAAAATAACAAAAATAAACCCAAAATCACATTATTTTAATGGTAAATCATATATTGGCCAATCATCCCATTTATAGTATTTTATTTCATCACTATTGGGTCATTACGATGTTGGAAAAACATTATATGTTTAAACTGTATTTATTTTTTCCTAACCATTCAACTATCTCATAAAACTATGAATAATTAAAAATTGGATAATTTTGACATCATGATTCCAAAAATAATTTTAATTTTATCTAAATGATTTTAATAATTTTTTGATTTTTTTACATGTAAAATAAAAACCAATATTTACAAACAATTCACGGTTTTTGACAAAAACAACTTTCAAAAAATAATAAAAATTACAGTTGTATTCATAAATATTATAAAATCATTTATATTTAATAAAAAGTAATTTTGTAATAATATTTTATCAAAATATTATTTAATTCAAAAAGCCATTAATTCATCATAATAGATTTATGAATTGAATATTAACTAGAAATTAATATTATTGTTTTAAAAAATATTTTCAATATAACAATAATAAAATGAATGTATATTAATTATAAAACAGATAATTTACGCAGTCATAGTGCTAGGGTCTTGTAACAAAACCCTTTAAAACCCCCACATAAGACCTAAGGGTATGGTGCCTGATGGTGACATACTTTTGGGGTGGCTCAGAAAACATCGTTTGAGTGGTAATCTCTATCAACTTCCACATCTCCCGTATGCGAATCCGTTCAAGCTTAAAAAGTAAAAGCTCAAATTGGGCTTGGTCAAGAGAGAATCCCAATGAATCCACCTTTAAAAGCTATAAAAAATGGGATTTGTATAGAGAAACTCTATTGGATGAGGCTATGAATTCTTTTTCTGAGTAAATTATATTTTTTTAGAGCCCTATATTTATATTAATCTGGTGATTGTTGTTCAATGGATATATTAAAAATGTTAACAATTATTAATTGTATTTTGAAATCCAAAAACATAAAACCAATGAATTTCATATGTTATATAAACATTTTACATTATAATATATTTAATTAGATCAAGAGGAATTTTCTTTAATAAAAGTTTGTCTCACCACATATTATTTCCAATGACTATTAATTCCTAGATTCATCTCTTTGATGACCCTAAGGAGAAAACTTAATTTGTGAAAAAGAATATCTTTCTCACATTTAAAATTTTTATAGATATAATTTTATATATATTAAATCCTAATTAGTTGGCCGTATACTCCACCATTTTTTAGAGCATGACTTTCTTGAGATTTTGATGGCCATGAGCCACAAGTAGGTAGTTATGGAAAATCATCCCAAATATTTCCTCTACCACTATATTTTCTTGCATATTATTAATTAATACATAATAACACATGATTGGATATAGAATTATATATATTAATTCATTATGAAGATAGAGATTCCTGGTCATGTTATCGGAAACATCAAATTAGATGATTAGTTTTATTATAATTTATGTAGTATAGAAGGAAACCAAGATCGTCTCTTGATGGAGAATTATATCATTCATTTAAGAAAAATGTTTTTATTATGAAAAAAGGAAAATTAGATTTGAAGAACTTTGGGTTTTCTATTTTTGGAATAAAATAGGAAAATGAAAATGATATAACAAGGAAGAAACTAAAAAAATTATTTAAGTGTGATCATCCCATTGAAATATCATGATTCTTATACTTCATCTCTTTAGGGGATAAGGTTATAATATTCTAATACCTTTTTTGTAATAACTAGAGCCATAATTTTACTAATTTTATTTTAGGATACCTTTTAGGGTTCAATTGGAAACACACAATGACTTGCTGGATCTCGCTGATGATTGATTGATTTGTGTTTGACTTCATAACTGAAACTCACCAAGGAAACAAATGAAGGACTCGATGTGCTATACTGATTTATATGTTTTTTTATTCTTGATACCATGAGATAAATGTACACGGATTTTAATGTTTTTATGATAATTTAATTGAATTGTATGAACCCCACAAACACCAAAATTGAATGGGGAAACAAGAAGTGGTGAACGGTGAGTGAAGAATCACATGAATGGGTACCCCAAACATGATCGTATGAGTTTAGCAGGATGTACCAGTGCATAAATCAATAAAATAACAATATAGGATGATGACAAACAACATAAAAATTTTAATTAAAAATATAATTCAATTATTACAAACATGATGTTTGGTATTTACATCACTTCCCCACGGGTGATCACAACACCTTTAGAGCTCTATAGGAGGAGAGAAAGAAAATGATGATGAAGTAGAACCACTCATAAAAAAATTATTACATAAAAATGAATATCAATTCCAAAATATAATTTTGGAAAAATTCCAATATTATTTTAAATGAATTCCATAATGTCTGATTTATGATATCAAATTTCCTATCATTTTACATATCTCACATTAAAATTTGTTCAACATAATTTTCACCCGTATAACATGTCACGACCTTCCTCACTTTGAAATTTTCCCAATTCACATAAGTAACATATGAAAGTGGAGTTATGCTATATTCATAGAGTTCATTTGTTCTTACCTTATACCAAAGCTTCTAACTTCACTACTATAAAAAACAGGTGCACTACTCAATAGGACTTCCAATAGGTTGTGCTGAGGTTCGATGGTTGGTATGATATAATGCTTAATTATTTAAGGCAGAAGAGGAGTGTTTAATATATTATTTATAAAACAAGTGAAAATATTGAATGTTTTTACAATTAATGTACACAGTTAAACCCCCCCAAAGTGTATCATCTCCAAATCACTATCCCCAATGTATATTTGTGTAGGTCCCAATGAAGAATTGAATAGTAATCAGTAAACATCCCCTTTTATCCATTTTTTATGTATATAAATATATTTTCCTTATATATAGTTTTTTTGTAGATAAAGAGGGAAACCTGTGTAAACCAATGATTTAATATGGCTTTTGAACCCAATACCCAAGGAAAATGTAGACCCGCATTATATCAACCCATAAAAATGATTTTCTCCTAAGAATTCCCATGAAAAAACAATCCCATCCACATGTTCTAAAAAATGAATATATACAAGAGATGGGTAATTATGGATAAATTACTTTCCTTTGTAGATACCTAGAAGGAATTTTAGGGTCTCTAATGCTTAATAAGAGTAAAATGATAGGGTGGGTGAAAATAAAGGTAAATTGTTCAATGAGATTTTTAAAGAATGGATTCCTATATCATGAAAGTAGCACACTCAAATATTATGTATTTAAACAGAACCAAGGAAAGTTATAGTCTCTCTACATGACCCAAGATGCTCAAGAAATAGATTATAAGGAAGAATATGAAAAAACGACATGTAATTTCTCTTAGGTAAGGGATTAAAATTTTGGTTAGTGATAATGAGGCATGGGTTTCAAAAATACATTAAAAAAAAGATATGAATTGGAAATAAAAATTATAGAAAATGATTTAATTTCAAAATTCATTTGGAAAACATTTTTTTCCAAAATAATAAATATTACACATCGTTGACTCGATCATGAAAAATGATTTAGGATATCCCTATTAATATATATGTTTATATAAAGACACAATATAATGAAAAAAATCAATAATGATGAAATATATATTTTTGTTCTTTTTTTTGTTTTTTTAATCCCAACGATGACAAGTCATTCTACCATGGAAATAATAATTACATTTTACTCAATGAAAGTATTTTAATGAAATAGAGAAGTAAATAAATTGATGATTAATGGATAAACTATTATGTGGTTTCATACATGGATACTATTAGTTTGATTTCCCCATGAGATGACTTGGAAAAGACATATTGAAGTGTTTGATCATCTTTCCATTGATAGTACACCTCTGTCTACTCTTCTCATGAAAACCTATATAGGACCAATGGGTAAACATTATTAAAATTATAATCACCATGACAACAATAAGGATGCATACCTAGGTGGGTTTTTAGGCTAAAATTGTATATAAGAACCTTCTAACTAATATGAGAGTTCTCCGGATGAATCATGGATATCATTTAGCTTCCCTTTAAAGAATCGGGAGTTCACATGTGCATTATGCTGAATTTTTCAAACTCCTGAATATGAAACTTCCTATAAAATCCTTCATTTGAGAGATTCAGATAAAATTGTTTAAAAAACTTGCCTTCATGGTTATCTACCACTACTAGGAGGTGACATGCCTTTACAAACAATATAGTATATGGTGAGATATTGATCGGGGTTTTAAAAGCACTATGGTATGCCCATATTGAATCACCAATGCGCAAACTCCAAACATTCCTATTGGGTTGTATTATTTTTTCCAATATTCTCTTATCTAACTGATTTGATATTTCTACTTGTCCGTTAGTTCGGAGTGATACGTCGTGGAGACTTTATGTACAACCACATAGTTACGATAAAATGTTTTCCTGTTTTAATTGAAAAAATGTGTACCTGGTTAATAATTATGAATCTCAAAAAACAAAATCCAACTAAAAATCTCGGACCTCACAAAATTAAAAAAAATCAAGAGTTATATGTCCTTATAATCATTGTTTACACCCATTTAGTCATGTATACAACAGAAACAAATATACACAAAGACAAATAAATTTTGAAAAGGCCCAATAAAATCAATGGACCATGGATTGATATTCTCAAAAAATAACATGGGTTTTTTTTGGGGAATATCATTCCTCTTGAAGATATTCCCTTTGAATTCATATCAAGTAAATGACTTACAAATCAGATGTGAATCTCTATAAAATTTTTTCCAATAAAGTCTAGAGTCAAGGAATTCCCAACTTATATGTTGAGAGTGAAATTTACCCCAGCATGAAAAATTATGCAAGAACATACAAAACAGTGGTGAACTAATGGTCAGGGACACACTGATGAACAACATGGTCACGACAAATTCTCCAAAAAAATATGGGTCATTACAAATGTAACCTAGTGAATCATGCTTAATTATATGGGTCCTTTATGTGATAAAATCTGTAGGGACCCTATATATTGCTTAAAAGTTCATAATGTCTGCATACCAAGGGGCGAGGTCAAGTAAATTACAAAGGATCTTGTAAGGGAAGAATTCGCAGATGCGTAAGGGTGGGTCATCATGTTGGTCAAGTGATGGGGAAATCCTACTAATGTGGTCAACTACCAAAATTCCCATGCCTATCATATCTCTAATCTCAAGGTAGAAATCCCAGAGGAGGAGTATCCACCTATTGAGGTTGGGCTTAACTTCATGGTTATTTAGGAGAAAATAAAGTGAATCATGATAAAAACGATAATTATTTATAACCTGGTAATATAAGAACATTACTTTTCCAAGGAAAACAAAAAGAAAATTCATTCTTTTATAATGATGGTGTTTTATTCATAGGTAGGGTCAATGGTACAAAAATAATTTTCAATGAAATGATGATACTTTTCAGCCGTTTGGGATAAAACCACCCCAATTGCAAAGATTGAGACATCACACATCAGTTCGAAGGGGAGATCCCACCACGGTGGTTAAATGATTGGATGAGATGTGAGACTCAGTTATAGTGAATTTAAATAAGCCTCAAAATTTTTATCAAAAAATAATTTGGAGTCATTTTCAAATAATATAGACAATTAAAGTGAAATATTATTAATGTATTGAATGAATTAGCGGTAAGAACCAGCATGACCCAAGAAATATTGTACCTCTGTAAAAAACTAGATATGGAACGGTTGAAATTAATTCAATTTTTTATTTTTCCACTTCAATTACTAGTTCAGTAATAACATTCCGATTATTTATCCCTCACTCAACCCCGAAATGACATTTCACATTATTTAACATGTGATTATTTCCAATTCGGTGGTGGAGCAAAGAACCTGGGTGTGCCAATTAGTCATTAAATGATATTTTATAAAAAATGAAGTCAACCATAAATACTTTCATAAAATTCTCATGGAACTAAGAGTAAATATTCAACATAAATTGTTGAAAAGAACTAGGATCATTACATGACCCAAAAAAAAATTTATATGAAAATGTGCCAAATGGACAAGAAAATATTGTCTTTTCTTATTCCTTTGGGGATATATGGATTTGAAAATTTCCCGAATATCCCTTAAAGAATCAATAGTGGGACTTACCATCCAATTTTTCTAATATTTGGAAATTGAATGGTGGTGTAATGTGGTCCTTTATCATGGATTTATTCATTAGATGATAGTCAATACCAACTCTCTAATTTTTTTTCACATTTTGGACAAATTCATTCCTTTCATTTGAAATAACTTCTATTCCAGTTTTTTAGCACAATTTTCATAGGAAAAACACATTTACTACCAGATATAAGATAAATTATCCCAGAAAAATTTAATTTACAATATTTGTATTTTACAACTTATATGAGAATGGGATTCAATCGGCGTTGAGCTTCCCTTACAGGCATAGCCTAATTATCTAAATGTTAATGATGCTTAAAAATAGATGAGATAATCCTAGGAATATCAGCAAATGTTCATCTAGTTTCTTTTAACAAATATCTCAAAAGGTCAAGTAATTTTGAATCCTATTGTGGAGTGAGGTTATTGGGAATAATGAAATGCATTTGGAAAATACCCTCAAGACATGAACACTTAAAATCAGAGGGATGTGGTTTTAGTTCCTAAATAGATGGTTTTTGGATTGAGGGATGGGATTTATGGGGATTGAGTTCCAATAAAATATATATATTCTCATGTTTATTCTCTAAGGAATGATAATAAATGGATATAAGATTTTCAGAATCATCCACATGAATGGGTTCCTCATAATTAACACACTATTTAACTAAATCAAAAAATTTATAGTTTTGTAAACCCACAAAACACTCAAAATAGGGATCCAAACTCAAATAATATAAATGTGGAGAAAAATATATGAATCATACAATGGGTTGAGTAGAGAATGTTGTGTGTGGGGGTAATTAGAGGGCACTACCATCGAATAGACAATAGGAGTGGAGTGATTTTCAATGGGGTGTTCCATGGAATCAAGAATGTTAAAACTTACATTTTAAGTACCAAAATCTATGGAGAGTGTACCATTATAGACATTGATGATCGTCCTTGCAGTATTCAATAATTTCCTTCAATTTATAAGAGGGTCATGTCCATGGGTTTGGGTATCCTCCTACTCAAGTATGTAGTAGTCGGTGGGGATGATGAGATTCTTCACTTCTATGAGGATTTCCTCGACCACTTCATATGGGTGTGTTGTGCTCCAGTTTTCAAGTTTGGATATGATTCCCATCGATTGATGCTCTCCATATCACATAGACGAGTACACATAATAAGTAATTACATTATATGAAGCACCAAAATCTATAAAAGCATATGAAAAATTGTATAACCCATGGTACAAGGTATCATTAAAGTCACAAGATCCTTTGATTTATTAGGCATTGTTAGTTGAATAAAGGCTGAGACATTCCTTCCCAGTTTGACCCTCTCATTCCCTTCAGCCTTCATCTAGGGGTGAAAAGTACATTAAGAAATTTGGTCTATTACAGGATTTGTTTAACTGCATCCATTAAATAACTGATAACTTGTATATTTTTAAATGTATAAATTATCTCTTTTTAAATATCATTATTAAATTTTTTATTATATTTAGATATTATATTAAGGAATGGAAAATAATTTATTGTTCATTTGAATACTCGATGATAATTTGATTTCCCTTTTTGGATTTTTTTACTTACTTGAAACATTTGAGGGGTGGGAATGGGGTTTTTCAAGAGGGGACATACCTGTTGGTTATAATCATTGGATGAAGCATATTCTTTACCAATACTATGTGTGATTTAACAAATATTGAATTTTTCTTTTGTATTAACCATATGATTGTATGGTAGTTGTCTAGAACATTGCATCTAAATCTCACCGATAGTGTTTTTCTGTTGTCCCAGTTGAGTTTGATGGTCAAGAAATGAAAATTGTGTGGTATGTTAGAACGAGAGGTTATGGTTTTCATTTTTATTCACTATGTCCTTGGGGCTTGGTTCAAATTGGGGTGGAGGAGGATTAGTTTAAGGCCCATATGTGTTTATGTAATATTTTCGTTAAATAAATTTTATTCTTTAGTACCTTTCATTGCATATAATTGTGAGTATAAATTCATCATGAGATTCTCTTATTATGAAATTATCATTATAGCCTATCCATTAGGTTATCGGGAATAAATATAACTAACTTATGAAAATTCATTATGAAATCATTGGCGGTCAATTATTTATGAAAAATATAAATCAATTTGATATTTTCATCTTAGAGTGAATTACATTTAATAATGAAAATAATGAGATATATATATGTGTCATATACTTCATTAAATATTTTTGATATTCACGCAATGGATATTTTATTCATAGGTTATGAATAAAACCCTATTTGATGTATAAAAACATATTTTTTTTAAAAATGATATTTTTCCACCTTTTAATGGAGAACCGATGTAAAAATATGATTTTGACACATTAATAATTTTTATATGAAGATATAATCATGTTACTTTGAAACGGGGTATAAAAAATCAATTTGGTTAAATTTCTGATATTTTTATAATAACATTCTTTTTTGATGTATAGTAAAAATAAGCTAAATTTAAATTAAAAACATCATTTTTAGTTGCGAGAATTAATAAATACAAATTATAATATTTTATGGTTTTAATGTAGAAATAAGAGATATTTTTATCATTAAATATAATGTATGTCATTGTCATTAATTTTATATTGAAACCATAGGTAAAAACATCTCAATAATTTACAATGTTTGACCTTTGAAAACCCATTTCCTCCATAGTGGGATAAATTTTAAATTAATTACTGCAACTACTATGTTTTGAAATTTGAAAAATGGATTCCATATTTGGAATCAGTAGGTCCAAATTTTGTTAACATGCTACTTTTATTTTTGTGCATTATGAATAGTAACATTGGGAATTATTTTTATTGCCATGGTTAAAGGTAAATCATGTAATTGAGGATAAAAATAATATTATAAAATTACCTGAATAGTTGTAAAAATCTTATTGGATGAATAAATTCTACCCTTATCAACTATTTTTCGAAATAGAATTAATTTATGGCCACATACATATGAATATGAAATGAATGTAAAAAAACTAATAAATGTGAAAAAATGTCACAATCTCATTTTATAAAAATATATTAATTAAAATTTTTGGATAAATAGAATAAAAAATCATGTATATATAGTCTCTAGAAATATATAATATTTACCTACTTCATAAAAATTTATCTTAAATATTTATCATTTAAATAATTACCTTTAATGATGAAATAATAATGATGTAGAAATTATTTTATTAACATGAATATCCGATAAATTGTTTTAAAAATATCTAAGGATATATTATACGAACTAATTAATTTTATCCATGAATTTTATTTGGGACTATAACATGTTATGAATATATTAATGTTTTTCTAAATTTATCTTCGGTTTGAATTTTATTTAATGTCAATTAGATGAATAGTGTCAAAATTGACTCCAGTGAAATTTTATAAACATCATATTTTATTAAGTTATTTAAAAATAATAAAAATATATAAAAATTAAAAATTAATAATTATAAGGGCTGTAATTTTATAAAATATACATTTATGGTTAGTTAAAATCACATAAGTGAATATTCATTAGTATTAAATATTTAGAATGTTATTAACCCAATTTACATTTAATAGAACAAATAACTGTCAAATAAAATGATTATGTTTAAATTGAAAAAATAAGTTAAAAAAATTAATTGAATTATTAGATTAAAACCCCATATAATCTCATATTTAAATTTGGTGCACATTAGTGTTATTTGGTAGATTTTTATTTTATTGTAAATTAATATTTTTGTGGTTTCCAAAAGTACCCCACACCTCTATTATTAATAGTAACCTCTTCCATCACCTCTTCACTTAATTTTTAGACTTCAAGCCTGAAAATGCAATAAAATATTTCCTTCTCAACTTCCTTATTTTCATTATAGTGGTTATGTTCTTCTTCAATGACCAACTCTAATTCCCTAATGATAAATTTAATGAAATCACGTCGAGGAATATGTAATCACTTCTACAGATTCTTTCAATATTTTTCTTATACATAATATTCATTATTTTGTTTAATTATATTGTAATATCTTCAGGATAACTCATATAATGATATGTTTTTTATATGTATGAATCAAACCGATTTCACCTCATATCTATCCTACAGAAAACCAAATCACTGCATGTGCCTACGAATGGATTACCATCTCCAAGCCATGGTGTAATATATTTTTAACTACCACCTTATATGGATTTGTATAATGTTAGAAATAATAACTATGTATCATTATTATAAAATTATACTAATTATTATATATTATACACAATCCACTTCAGTACCATTCAAAAATTATGGTAATGATATCGTCACTCATGCATACGTAAGACTTAACATCTCCACGATGCGATGTGACTACTTCTACATAATCTTTATTAAAGAGTGATTATCTAAATTAATTTAATGATTTAATATGATATATATAATACTAATAAAATGATGTAAATTATATAACTATAATATAAAAATATGAATAAGAAATTATAATACAAAACAAGCATAAAAACATAAAATAGTTAACTCCCGAAAAATGTGTAACAATGAAATGTAACTAAAAACGGATGAAAATATGATCATAAATTTTTTCAAAAAAATAATTATGATTCTAGAAAAAATTATTAACACTTTTTGAATTATTATACTGAAGGTTCGTATACATACAAAGAATATCAAACCAAAAGAAAGGGATACCTTTAGGAATCTCATTTTCATCCATGATTATTTATTCATAATTATTTACATGGGATATATTTATCTTCCATTTCCATGTTTTATAAAAATGTTTCAATAAATTTTTAAATATTCTTTTATGAATAGTTATATTATTTTTACCCATTTTTTAGTGTTACTATGTGGTATGGAAGGAATATTTCTTATGTTTACCATAGAAGGTGTATTTTCTGGAAATTTTACAAGGAGAATATTTTTTAACTTATACGACATGAATTTATATTTATGGTTCAATTAAACCTTATTTCGATGAATATTCCTTTATATGTTCTTTTTATTATTTGAAAATAAATTCTTATCTTTTAAAATTGAATGGAATTTGGAGAAAAAAGAAACATTTTTTGAAGAAGAAATGATGTTTTCCATAAGAATTAATTTAAATTGTTTTTTCAAATAATTTTCTATCTAAGATGGAGCTCTTTTAAAAGGGATATTTTTCTTATCCCTGTTATTAATATGACTTTACCATGTTAATTATAAAATGATGTTTTAAATAGATTATATTGTCATGGTATTATGTTTAAGAAACCCAATTTATTTCTTAGGTTATGCTATGGTGAATTTTTTTTTTGTTTTTGTTGAACATGTAAGAATGATTTCATTATAAGTTGGGCGGGACATATATATCTATCCAATTAATTGGGTAAGTACTTATATCAAATGAGATACACATTTATGGAATTGCATGTAAATCTAGTTCTATAATACAGGGCTGGAACGAGGTGTAAACTCGGTTCAATAATGGACTTTGTCCGCTATAATGGTGTTGGCAATGAGACATGACTCATATGAAATGGTTTTCTATGATTATGTATAGGTGACACAAAATTTAATGTCTTATTTCATGACTATTGGGATCACATTTAACTTTTTTGACTTATCTCATGAAATGATATTATGATCTTTTATTTGAAGGATAAGATTTGTAATGTTATGATCTTATGAATATGATATAATTGGCATTTCATTTTTTACCCTTACTAAGAAATTTATATATCCATTACTATGTTTATTTTCCACAAGTCATGATGATGGGTGTTGTACAAGATATTCAACAAAGGATTATAGTAATGAGTAAATAAACGAGAGACATTGTAGATGTTTTATGAACCAGTTCTTTATGATTCCCAGTTTCTAAATACACTATACATATACGGAATTTTCATGGTTTTGTTATATATTTTAATGAAGTTACATCAATTATGAAGTAATATAAATTTATGTAATGTATGGTTCCTTATAGTTGTTATCAGATAGAGGTTATTGTTAACCATTAGAAACTAGGATGAGAAATCCTTAGTAAGAACCTTAAGATATGTCTAAGTATAGGATATGATCATAGTGTTTTCAAAATGACTTTAATAACCATGTATAATACCTAATGTTTCCTAAATTGAAATTTTATTCTTTATTATGTGGTTTTATTGTTATGATTATGGTTTCTCATACTATGCTTCTTGGTTTAGTCAATGGATGGAAGCTGAAGGCACCACGCTAAAGCTGAAGGTGACATGAAATGTAATGATTGTCCACCTGAACTACCAAATGATATGGGAGTAGGAATATATATTTTTTTCATGCTCAAACAACTATCTCATGATATGAATCATACAGACTTCGAAATTAACCATGGAGGTAGAAAAATTTTCTTGAATCCCTCATGAGGTAGCGTTCACATTCATTCAATGGGTCTTCTGATCCATTAATGGTTGAACAATTGATCAGTACCAATGAAATGATAGTTTCAGCTCCACAATGTTCTGAAAATGATAAATTCATCTTATCAATATATTTTTTGGAAGGTGAAGCAAATAAATGGTGAAATATTATCAAGAATTCATTGCAAAGAGATGAAATTGATTCCATGGAATGGGACGAGTTCAAGAAATTGTTTTTCAATAAATACATTTATCATATTATTTGAACAAAGATGAATAATGAGTTAGTTGAAATTAAGAAAAAGGATGATAAATCCATTTATACATACGATGAAAATTTTACAATATTTGCAAGGTATTCTTCTTGAATTATTATCCAACCTGAGAGTAAAAATGATGGATTCATTAGTGACTTAAAACCAAGTCTTCGAATGGAATTATCTATATGGGACTTCAATAGCTATGAGGAAATTTTTCTCTGTGCTGCAAAGGGTGAGATGGATATTATAGTAAACCATCAGTTATATGGGTTTGATGATAAGAAGAAAATGGAATTCCATGGAATATCTAAATACTACACTAAAATGAATATGAGTTTTCCGTTATGCTCAAAATGTGTAAAGAAACATGTAATGAATTTTATTAAATGGGATAGTAAATTTTTTATTTTTGGAAAAGAAGGTAATCAGGTAGTTGAATACTGAAGTAATGGGAAAAAGATATCTAATTATGCGAACAATAAAAATGGTATATAGAATTCAACTCTTGCACATCAATGTTTTACATGCAAGAAAATGTTGAATTGTAGCAATCAAAGCCCCAATCAAAGGCTTATTGATGATGATATACTTCAATAAGATCTTAAGGAGAATGAAAAAGGAATGTCACATGAAATCACTATTGTTCAGGTGGAGTATGATAATGTAGTGGTGAAAGGTAAAATTACCGTCCACTATAAAGTATAAAATGTTTTATTTTATTCTAGATCATCCAAGTACTTTATTTCTGAATAATTTTCTAAGGGTATCATAATATTACCTAAAAAATTAGATTTGGAGTTAGTTTTGACAACTCTCAATGGTAAAACAATCACATAAAATGTTTATAATTCTTCTCTGGTTGACGTTTGTGAGAATGTGTTTCTTGAAAATCATGTGCTCATTCCTATAGTGGAATTTGATGAAATTATTTGATGGGATTAAATTTCTCTATATATAGGTCATATCAATTTCTAAGGAAGGGAAGTCACATTTCATATTCCAGATCAATCTATGATCCTCTATCGATGCAATAATGAATATAACTTTCTAATAGAAATTTACTCCATCATATGGGTCTTGATTAGAATAAATTAAGGTTACTATCTCAAATGGTTGGGGAGAAACTCATGATTAAGAATGTTCCCATTGCATGGGAGTTTGATGAAGTCTATGTGTAGGAATTCATAGGTCTTCCACCAAATTGTGAAGTTGATTTTTCAATAGTACTCATACTGGGTGCTATTCTAATTTCAGTGACACCTTATATAATGGTCCTAATTGAGTTACAAGAACTGAAGAAGAAACTCTAAGATAATCTTGATGAAGTATTCATATTCCCTAGTACTTCACCATGGAGATTACATATTTAGTTTGTTAAGAAGAAAGATAAATCAATGAGTCTCTATATTGATTATCGAGAATGTAACAACATCACTTCAAGAAAAATTATTTTCTTCCTCATTTTGATTACTTTTTTGACCAACTACATGGAGAAAAAAAATTTCCATGATTGATCTTTGTTCAAGATATCATCAATTAAGGGTCAAAAATAAGAATATACCAAATATGGAATTCCGAACAAGGTATTGACACTATGAATATATAGTAATTCCTTTTAATCTTACTAATTCCCCTTCTATCTTCATGTATATAATGAAATGAGTCTTTAGGGGATATCTAGATCAGTTTTTGGTAGTATTTATAGACAATATTCTTGTCTATTCAAAGATAAATGAATAACATGAAGATAACTTGAGTTTTGTACTGAGGACCCTGAGAAAGCATAATATTTATGCCAAATATTACAAGTCATAATTCTGGTTTCAGATAGATTTATTTTCATTTTTGTGTCACATGATTTCAAGATAGCGGATATCTGTGGATCCATAAAAAATAGTGGTTATTGAACGATGGTCGAGACCAACAACATTAACTGAGTTTTGAAGTTTTCATTGTTTGGTTGTATATTATGAAAGTTTTGTGAATTAATTTTCATGATTATCTAATCCACAACCATGTTGACTTATAAAGCAGTTAAGTTCTTTTAAATGATGTAATGTGAATAGAATTTCAAAGAGCTAAAAACAAGGTTAGCTAGTGCAGCTATGCTCATACTACCCTATAATGATTAAAGGTTTGTGATTAATAGTGATGTATCCAAGAAGGAGTAGGGATGTGTTGTCATGAAAAATTATTTGGTGATATCTTATGCCTCATGTAATTTTAAAATCCATGATCAAAATTAACCAAATCTTGATTTATAATTAGCTTCATTAATCATTGCATTAACGATATTGAGGCATTATCATTATCGTGAATGATGTGATATTTATACTAATCATAAAAGATTAAAGTATATTTCCATACAAAATGATTTGAATATGTGAAAAAGAAGAAGGATGGAGTTGATTAAAGTTTAGCCTGCTCAATACATTGCCACCCTAGGAATGAGAACCAGGAGGCAGATTCTTTGATTTAGAAAGACCATACAATATTATCCATGATGGGGATCACAAAAGATCAAATATTTATGGATTTAAAAAGAATTGATCTTGAAATTCTAATATGATGGGAAAAATCTTATCTTTATCAAATGAATTTTCAACCATATATTCATGTGATGATTAAAGAGGAACATGAGAAATATGTAGAGTTACAAAATAATGTGATAAATATTCTAGAATTCAACATTGATTGTGATGAAAGAATAAGGTTTAGGAACTAGATTTTTATTCCTCTTATACCAGGATTAAAGAACGATCTATTGGATGTGGCTCATAGTTATTCATTTTCTATTCAATCTGGAAGCACAATGATGTGCAGGGAACTAAAAGTGTACTTTTGGAGGGATGTAATGAAAAATTATGTCACCAAATATATCTCTTGATGATTAGTTTTCTTGAAAGTAATGTTTAAGAGAGAGAAGTATAAGGGAATGTTACAACCATTACTCATACCAAAATGGAAATGGGAAAACATCACTCTGGTCTTTGGCATTAGAATTTCCAAAACATCTAAAGGCAATAATGCTATCTAGGTTATAGTTGATAATCATACGAATTCGGAAACATAATTTCTATTCAAGATGATTTCTTTCATGATAATATATCTAGGATATATGTAAAGGAATTGGTAAGATTACATGGAGTACCACTTTCATTTATATCCAATAGAGATCTGAGTTTTACCTCAATGTTATAGAATAGTCTTCAGCTTTATCTGGATAAATTGTTCTGTTTCATCACTTCCTATCATCTTGAGATAGAAAATTAGTCTAATATGACAATTAAAACTCTAGAATATAGGTTGAGAGATATATTTATGAATTTGAAAGGTGGTTGGGATCAACAGCTACTATTGGTGGAATATTCTTACAATAATAGCTTTCAATCCATTATTTAGATAGCTCATTATGAAGCCCTCTATGGAATGAAGTGCAAAACTCCAACATGATGGGATAATGTTGGGGAAATAAATATAGTAGGACTTTTTTTAATGCTGAAATGGTAGAAAAGGTTAGATATATTCAAAAACACATAACACAAACTCAGAGTCAACAGAAAAGTTATGCTAACTATAAAAGAAATGACCTAGAGCTTGAAGTGGGTGATAAGGTGTTCTTAAGAATATCTCCCTGGAATAGAGTAATTATATTTGGAAATAATGGAAGGTTGAGCTCTAGCTATATCGGTCTTTTGAAATTTTTTAACATGCTGGGAAGGTATATTACAAATTGGTTCATCCACTGAATATATCTCAAGATCATGATGTGTTCCATGTTTCTCTCTTGATAATGTACATACTTGATCCTTCACATGTAGTAAGGCCAGAAGTCGTACCATTCGAGAAAGATATTTTCTTATGAAGAACAACTGCTAGTGATTCTGGATCATAGATAAAAAGCTCTACGAAACATGACCACTTTTTTTATTGAAGTTTTATAGAGGATACACCAATATGAAGAAGCTAAATTGGATCATTGGGATATAAAGAGGGGGGGTGGAATCCTCATCATTTTGTTTCCAAGTGACGACTTTCGAGGGTGAAATTCTTTTTATGGGGGTACAATTTAACACTCGATGTTTAAAAAAAATATTTTCTTCAAATGTTTTTTTATCTTAAATAGGTTGCTTTGTATGGAATCTTGTGTTTAAACACACCTCAATATTCCCTTATTATAAAATTACTACTATAGCATAGGAATTAGGTTAGTAGGAACAATTATAACTATCTTATGAAAATGCATTATGAATACATTGGCTATCAATTATTTATGAAAAATATAAATCAATTAGATATTTGTATTTTAGATTGAATTACTTTTGGTAACAAAATTAATGAGATATAAATGTGTTATATATTTAATAAAATATTTTTGATATTCATCCAATGAATATATTAGACATAGGTTATGAATATAATCCTATTTAATGTATGAAAACTTATTTTTTTAGAAAAGTTAATTTTACAACTTTGAATGAAGAGAGAAATTTGAATAAATATTTTGGCACAGTAATAATTTTTTTGTAAAACAATAATCATGTAATTTTGTAGTGGGATATAAAAAGATATATTGGATAAATTTCTGACATTTTTTCCATAACATTCATATTTTGATGAATAGTAAAAATAATATAAATATTAATTAAAAAACACTTTTTTTCATTGAGAAAATATATATTATTAAATTAAAATATTGAATGGTTTGAAATTATATATAAAATATATTTATATCATTCAATAAAATGTATTTCATTATTATTAAATATAAATTAATTTCAAAGGTAGAATCATTTCAATCATTTATAATTTTTTATCTTTTGAAACCCATTCTATAAAAAACATGATTGATTTTAAATTAATTTCAACAACTTCTGTGTTTTGAATTTCAAAAAATTGATTTTATATTTGGAATTATAAAGTCCATGTTATGTTAATATGCTACTCTTATTTTTGGGCATTGTGAATAGTATCTTTGTTAATTACATTTATTAACATAGTTAATGGTAAATCAGGTTTTTACCTGTAAAGATAGTATTTTTAATTTACCTTAATACCAGTAAAAATCCCATTTAATGAATAACTTATACCCTTATCATCTATTTTTATAAATTAAGTCACTCTATGGAAACATACCTAAGAATATTACATGAATGTAATAAAAACTAAAGAATGTGACAAAATTTCATAATATCATTTTATATAAGTATGTTAATTTTAATATATGGAAAAATAGAAGATAAAATTGACTATAGATAGTCTCTTGAAAGATAAAATAATTCCCTACATCATAAAAAATTATTTATATTATTTAGAGATTATATAATTACCATCAATTGTGACACAATAGTCATGTAAAATTTATTTTATTAAAAAATATATGAAATAAATTGTTTTAGAAATATTAAATTAAATATAAAATTAATTAATTAATATGAAAAATGAATTTTCTAGTTGACTATGACATGTTACGAGTATATTAAATATGTTTCTTCAAATGTATCTTCTATGGGAATCTTATTTAATGTTAAATAAATAAATAATGTCAAAATTGGCACTATTGACAATTTATAAACATAACATTTTATTAAAGTATTTTAAAATCATAAAAATATTTATAAATAAAAAATTAGTAAATAAAATGTCTAAAAATTAATAAAATATAATTTTATGGTCAATTAACACCATATAAGTAAATATTTATTACCATTAAATATTTAGAATGTTATTAACAAAATTGAAATTTAATAGAATAACTAAATGTCAATTAAAACGATAAGGTTTAAATTTTCCAAATAAGTTGTACAAAATTTACAGGATGATGAGATTAAAACCATATATCATACTTTTTAAAAAAAATTTATAATTTTGTGGTCTCTTGGAAGGGTTTTATTTTATTATAAATTAATATTTTTTAGGTTTCCAGAAGTTCCCCTCACCTCAATTATAAACGGCCAACTCCTCCCTGACATATTCCCTTCACATTGAACTTTCATGCTCAACAACCCCCTTAAATTTTTCTTCTAAACATCCCTATTTTATATCAAGAGGTTCTATTTTTTTAATGAATCAAATATAGTTCCCGAAGTTGAAATTTAAAAGAGGTATGTCGAGGAAGTGGTAATCTCTTCTACCGATTATTTAAAATTTATTTCCTCCTCTATTTCCCCTTCATTAGTTGTTTCTTTATTAAGTAATAATTTTTTTATAAATCATATAATTATATGTTATTATAAATATGAAACAACCCTACTTCACCTTATATCAATCCTATAATAAATGAAGTCATCATGCAAACGTGCGTAAGACTTACTGTATTCACACCGTGGTGTAATCTAATTTTCACCACCACCTTACATGGATGGGTATAAAGTTGTAAATAATAACTATATATGATTATTATTACTTTATACTAATTATGATATATTATACACCATACAATTGAATACCATTCATCAATTATGAGAATGATATCGTCTCTTGTGCATAAGTACGACTTACTGTGTCCCTGATGTGATGCGACTCATTAACCATAATCATCATTAAAATATGATTATATAAATGAATTAACTGAATGAAAATGATATATATTATACTAATACCATGCTGTAAATTATATAAATATAACAAATAATTGGAATAAGAACTTATCCGATAAAACATGCATAAGAACAAAAATCAGTTATTTCCCGAATAACGATTAACAATGAAATGTTACTAACAAACAAATGAAAATTAGATCATAAATGTTATCATAAAAATTATTATTGTTCTTGAATAAATTATTAACATTACATAAATAATTATACACAATTTTTAGATACATACGAATCATATCAGACCAAAGGTAAGGGATAAAATTTCCAATCACGTTTTTATCGGAGATTGTTTATCCATAATTATTTAATGGAGATATATTTATCATCCATGTCCATGTTCTATAATTTTTTTTCATAAATTGTATTATAATATGATATTTATATTTACTATCATTTTTCCCATTTAATAATTTTACTACATGCTATGGAAGGAATATTTCTTTTGTTTACCATATGAGGTACTTTTTGACTTTTCCAACAAAAGTACGAGGATAGTGTTTTTTTAATTTGTACCGAATGAATGGATTTTTACGGTTTTAGGAATCCTTATTTCTATGAAGATTCCCCTTATTTATTGTAGGACTATTGTCAACTACATTCTTATCTTTTAAAATTTTAAGGCATTTGGATAAAAGAAAATATTTTTTATGAAGAATGGTTTTTTTCATCAGGAATTAATATCTAGTGTTTTATAAAAATTATTTTCCATATAATGTGATTATATTTGAATAGGGTTATGTTTATATCCCTATTATTAATAATATTTAATCATGTTAATGATGGAATAAAATTTTATATGGGTTATGTTATGATGATTTGATGCTTAGAAAACACAATTTATTTCATGGTTCATGTTATGGTGAATGTTTTTATGATTTTGTGGCATGTGTTATAATGATTTTATTATGATATTGGTGGGACCTATATCTCCCCCAAATTCATTGAGTAACAATTTATATATCATTATATAGACATGGATGGAACAACATGTAAATCTGGTTCTGTAAAACAGGGCTGGAACGTGGAGTGAACTTGGTTCAGTAATGGACATTGTTAGCTATAATGGTCTTAGAAATGAGCCTAGAATAATTTGAAATGTTTTTCTATTCTTATGTACGTATGACATGAAATTTCATGTAGTGTGTTATAACTATTGAGATTACATTGCACTTTTATGATTTATCTCATGACATGATATTATGATATTTTATATACATGACAAAATTTACAAATGTTATGTTCTTCTGAATACGATATTATTTATATTTCATATGTTTATACTTACTAAGAAATTGATCTCACTATTTCATTTGTTTCTTTTCTCTATTATAAGAATAAGGTTATTAAGAAATATATGCCAAAAAGGATTCTAGATATAAAGAAATAAATGGAAGACAATGTAAATAATTTATTCAAAAGTGGTTTATGTTTCTCAATTTACAAAGATACTATAACTATATGGTCCAATCATAGTTTGGTTATATTTTGTAACAAATTTACTTCAAATATGATTTAATGTTAATGTATTTAATATATGGGTCATTATAGTTGTTATCCAAGGAGTTTATAGTAATCCTTTGGAAACTATGACGAGAAAAACTTAGTAAAAACCCAAAGGATATGTAAAAGTGTAGGATACAATCCTATTATTTTAGATATGACCATGAATAATATATGATAAAACATAAAAATTTTAAATTGAAATTTCATTCTTGATTATGTGGTTTTCCTATCATGATTATTGTTTCTCAAAATATGCTTATTGGTTTTAGTAAATGGCATGAACCTGAAGGAACCATGCTAATGCTGAATGCGACATGGAATGAAATGATTTATATAAGGACCAGACCATAAAAAATTTCATAATATTTAATTAAATGAGCAATTTACACTGTGGGTCATTTCAATTTTAGAGTTTTAGAGAATTAAGACATTACTATTATATCTCCATATATTACAAAGTAGACACTTCTAGTCAGTTTCCCTTTTTTTCACAAAATAAAAACTCTTGAAAAAAAGATTCATGTCTTGTTCCATGTTTTAGACATCATGATTTTTCATTTATCCTATCCTTGACCCTATCCATAATTATGTGCTGTGAAAAATATTTTAAAACATTGGATGAGCATAAAAAGTTCAGTAAGGGTTAAAAAACAAAGAATGAAGACATTAGTTATTCATTACATACATAACATAAGCCCTTTAACATACCTCCTGAAATCATAATATTTATTAATAACACATAGAATACATAAATCATCAAGGTAACTTGTGGCATCCATATCATACTTACATTGTAGTTATCACAGCTACGTAGGGAGTTACATTTGGAATAGCCATCACAGTATAATCCCTAAATCTCTTAGGAGAAACATTCATATTTACCTTCATCGCATTACCCAATGCATTAGAGAGATATCTCGTGCTCACCAACCCTAGGTTTACAACAGAACAACCCATATGCGTAAGCAATGCCCAAGAACCATAACATATTCATAACACATAAAACAAAAATAAAGGAAATATAACATTTACACATTTTAATAAAAATATATCATTTAAATATATTGACATAAAAAATCCATTATAAAACCCATTTTCAATACAAAATATTTAAAAAGAGTACATGGTATTTATTTTCCTTTAAAGACATTACGGCTTGTTAAGGAAGACAATGATCAAATAATAATCGCAGTAGTGGAAAATGTCATTATCACCGCTTACGTTAAAAAGAAACATTATTTTTTTTTTCATTTAGTAAAACTCCACATTAGAAGAAATTCCATATTAATTAAATGAAATATAAAAGGTATTTATACACCATATAAAAGAATGTTGAGAATAAAACAAAATATGGCTCAATGAAAGGGGATTGAGATGAAGTCCCCAAACTCGTGTCCGACATGACCTGGTTGTTCTTTAATCACTTGAATAATAAACTGAAGTTAATTTCTACTTGCTTAAGAACCTTTTCAAGTTTATTATTCCATTTATATCACATATTACAATGTTATAAACCTTATATAATCATTTAAGTTATTAACGATTGTTTCCTCGATATTTGGTACTTGAGTAAAAATGAACACATCATAATTACAAGTTTTTTTGGTTGTCAACAATACATTATCTATAGAATGATATTCATGATTTAAATATCATTTAAATCATATATATCTAGTATATATATGTATTTATAATAGTACATAAAATTTGAAGATAAGAAATAAAATGCACCGTTCATAGAGAAGGTAAGCCGTACGTACGCATGAATGCTACCTCAATTTCTATATTTTATTTAAATGGAATTAAAACATAATGATACATAGGTATATTATAATTAAATTATAATATCATATATAATATCAATAAATCCATCCTTTATACATCCCACAGAAGGCATTAATGAGTCATATCACTTTGATGGGGCGGTAATCCACACTTCCTAAAATAAAATTATCACATTTATCCGTTATGGAAACCATGAATGTATGATATAAATGAAAAATATAGAATAATAAAGAAAATAAAAACATAATATATATCATATATAAATATAGTTCTATAATAATGGGCACAATGAGAGGTGGTAGGAGTTAATTGAACATTCATAGTTTCGTGTGGTGTTATATTTCCATCCGCAAAAACATTATATTCTTTATCCATTAGATGGAGGTGTGTGTATGTTTAGTTCAAATCCTTCTCATAATAACATACTATTATATTTAGGATACATGTTTTGTAACAAAATAATGGAATAAAATAATTTTAGGTGGTTGGAGAGTTAAAATAAAACAAAAGAACTTAAGTAAAGACGGTACCTTTAATTTAGGTAACTACCATTGGTTTGAAACAAAAGTGTTTCTTGATGTGGTTTCTGCCTAGGGTAAGGCTTCTAGGATGAAAAGATAGATCCTGAGAGATTATTTGTGTAGAGGTTGTATGAGGAAAAGGATTGAGAAGTGTGAGGAATGAGTTTGAAGTCATGGCATTTTATAAGGGAGAAAAGGGGCTCTTTATGAAAGTTTGAAACAATTATTTTATTATAAACTCATCCCAAGTTTCAAAAGGAAAACTAATAATTAAAACCAAAGTTAAGATGAATCATGGTCGAAATAAAATCATCCAATAATAATTTTATATGTTTTGGATATTTGTATAATATTTATAATCTTATTTATTTAAATCATTTATTAATGAGGTAAATACTACATCATTATTGTGTCATAAATAATTTAAGTTATTTTACGTCCAAAAATTATAAAAAAATACCACGATGTAGGAAATATTATTATATATATAATAATGATTTATAGTCGAAAGTATAACTTATATTACACAATGAAAAAATTTATTTACTAAAATATATTTTTTTATATCATTTTTGTCATTACTTTAAATTAAATAATATAAAGTGTCATTATTACTCCCATGTGGTATCATGGTGTCCAAAATTAGACCCAAGGATGACCATGGTCGAATATGTTTCAGAAAATAGGATTAGAACAGATGTTAGGAGAATTTAATATTATTATAATATTATATTTTACCCTTATTTACTATATTTATCTTTTAATCATGGTAAATAAAATATTTACTGAAATAAATATTCAAAACACAGAAGTCGTATAAATTCATTTAAAATTAATTCCCATTGTAAAAACAAAAATCATGTTTTTAAGAAATAATAACTTTCAAAAGAATAACACTTCTTTTTGACCAATTTTATAGTGAAGTTAATTCAAAGCCCAACATTGGATTAACTAGTAAAAATATATTCTAATTACACTTTATAACCAATTAAAAATATAATCTAACCCTATAAATAAATTAGATTAAAAAGACGCTTTTGAATTAAAATACATTATTTTTTAGTATTTATTAAAAAATGAACTTTATCAGAAAAATAAAAAAAAATTATCCAAAGTAAATTTTTTATGTCCTGAATCTAATTAAGAATTATATTTTGTCAAATATAACATTAAAATTGACAAAAACTATATTTAAATAGGGTTCTCCATCAAAAGGTGGTAAATTGTCTTTTAAAGAATATTAGAGTATTTATTCTTAGATTCATTTAAATTTTAAACCTCTAACATTTATTAGATTAATGTGAAAACATTTTATAATCATTTATAATCATATTGTTTTTAGTCATATTCATTCCCACCAATACAATGTCTAGGCATTAATTACCATTTAAAATAATAATATTATATTATTAGTGTGCAACGTAAGATTTCCAAGAAACTCGATGTTGCGTATTGGGTATTCTATCGAACGTAGAATACCCATTAAAGTAAAATTAATATTTAATTCAGAAAAATTTATAGACATTCAAATGTATTATTCTTTATTTACTTGGGATGTTACAATTTCTCCCCTGAGCAACCAAATGTTATGGGAGATATAATGAAAAATGTCATATCAAATTTCACACAACTTTATCAAGCTATGAATCATTTCGGACATCCAAATAAACTAAGGAGGGAGAAAAATGCTATTGAATCCTTCATGAGGCATCATCCACCTTCATTCAGCATGTCTTGTGATCCATTAGTGGATGAACAATGGATTTGTACCACTAAAAAGATATTTTCAATTACATAATGTTCTGAAAATGATATTGTCAACTTAGCAGTATATCGTTTGGAAGTTGAAAATGATTAATAGTAAAATCTTGTTAAGAATATGGTGCAATGATATGAAATTGAGTCCATGTAATGAGATGAGTTTAAGAACATGATTTTCAATAAGTTAATTCTTCGTATTCTTAAAACAAACATAGATAAGGAGTTCCTTGAACATAAGCAAACAGTTGATGAATATATTGGTACCTACGAAGAAAATTTTACAAGACATAAAAGATACAATTAAGGAATTATTATCCAATATGAGAGTAAAATTGATGGATTATTTTGTTTCCTAAAAACAAGTATCTGAAGGGAATTAGCAATAATGTACTTCTATTCCTACAAAGAAACTGTTCAATGTGATCCAAAGGAAGAGATTAAGATTGATGTTACCCATCATTCATATGGATTTGATAAGATTTGAAAAAATCGAATTTATTGGAAAATATAAATACCACACTAAAAAAAGATGAATTTTACCTTATTATCAATGTGTTGAAAGAAACTTGAAGGGAATTGTCATAAAGGAACTAGTAAATGATTTACGTGTGTAAAATAAGGTCATCGTGTAGTTGAATGTCAAATTTATGAGAAAAAGATATCTAATGATGTGAACAAAGAAAAGGCTATGTAGAATGTACCTCCTACACTTAAGTGTTTCATGTGCTTGGAAATGGGGAATTATGCAATTCAATGCCAAAATCCAAGAGTTATGGATAATTATTGACATCAACAAACACATAAGGAAAATTAAAAGTAAAAGTCACATGCAATCACTATCGATGATATGGAGTACAATAATGAATTGATGAAAGGTAAACATACCATCCACTATAAAGTAAAATTTTTTTATTTGATTATAGATCGACCCACTAATTTATTTCAAAAGAATTTTCTAAGGGTATCACTGTATTATCTCAACAATTAGATGTTGAGTTAGTTGAGACAACTCTTAAAAGGAATTTAATCACATAAAAAGCTTATAATTCTTCTCTGGTTGATGATTGTGGAAAAGTGCTTCCTAAAAATCATGTAATCCTTCCAATAGTGAAATTTTATATGATTCTTGAAATGGATTGGCTTTCTCTATATAGAGATCATATCAATTGTGAATATAGGGAATTTACATTTCATATTCTAGATCAGTATATGATCATATATCGATGCAAGGATGAATATAACCTTTTAGTTGAAGTTTATTCCATCTTATGGGTCCTGATTCCAATAAATGAAGGTTATTTATCTCCAATAGTTGTGGATAAACTCAAAATTTATTATATTCATATTATATGAGAGTTTAATGATGTATTTCTGAAGGAATACCAGGTCTTCTACCAAATCGTGAAGTTTAGTTTTCAATAGAACTCGTACCGAGCACTATACCTCTTTCGAAAACACCTTATAGAATGGCCCCAATTGAGTTGCATTAATTGAATAATAAACATCAAGATAATCCTAATAAATAATTCATATTCCCTAGTGTGCCACATTATGGAAAACATATTCTATTATTTATGAAGAAAGACAGATCAATGAGACTTTTCATAGATTATCGAAAACATTACAAGATCACTATCAATAAAAAATATCATCTTCCCCAGATTGATGAATTATTTTACCAACTACATGGAGTTCAATACTTGTCCATGATTTATCTTCATTCTTGATATCACCAATTATGGGTCAAAATGGAGGATATATCAAAGATGAAATTTCGTAAAATGTATAGACACTAAGAATTTATAGTAATTCTTTTAGGTCATAATAATTCCCCAAATTTATTCATATATATAATTAATTTAGTCTTTAATGAAAATATTGATATGTTTTTGGTAGTATTTATAGACGATATTCTTTTCTATTAAAAGAGAAAGGAAGAACATGAAGATCACATGAGAATTGTACAGAAACCATAAGAAAGCATAATATTTATGCTAAATTTACCATTACTGAATTTTGGCTCCAAAAATTTTCATATTTGGGTCACATATTTTCAAGAGACGGGATATATGTTGATCCCTAAAAAAGAGGTCATTGAATGATGGTCGAGAGAAACAACAGAAACTGAGATCTGATGTTTTCTTGGTTTGGAAGGATATTATCGACATTTTGAGAAATATTTTTTACTATTACCTAATCCAGTGACCATGATTACTCTGAATGGAGAAATGTTCGTTTAGGAAGAGAAATGTGAAGTGAATTTCAAAGAGCTAAATTTAAGGTTAGCCGGTGCACCTGTGCTCAAACTGCCTTATAATGTAGAATGGTTAGTGATCTAAAGTGTCACATCCAATAAGGGGTCAGGATTCATTCTCATGAAAAATAATATTGTCATAGATTATGCCTCATGACATTTGAAAATCTATGAGAAAAATTACCCAACTCATGATTTAGAGTAAGATTCAATAATCATTTCATTAATGTTATGGAGACATTATCTTTATGGTGAAAGGTGTGATATTCATACTGAACATAAAATTTTAAATTATATTTTCCCACAAAAGGAGATGAATATGTGCCAAAGAAGAAGGTTGGAGTTGATTAATGATTATGAAAACTCAATACATTACCACCCTGAGAAAGTAATCAAGGTGGTAGATGCTTTGAGTAGAAAATAACATGACCACTTATCCATGATAAGGATCATGAAAGATCCAATATTTATATATTTACATTGGATGGATATTAAAATTATAGTGGAAGGGGAGAAATAATATCTCTCCCAAATGAATTTTCAACCATAAATTAATGTAGTGATTAAGGAGCCACAAAATAATGATGTAGAGTTACACAAGAAGTTGAGAAATTTTCTTCAATTCAGCAAGGACTGTGATGAAATAATAAGGTTCATGAACCAGATTTGTATTCCTCCCATACTAGAATTAAATAATGATCAATGGTATGTGGTAAATTTTTCTTAATTCTCTAGTCACCTTGGAAGAAAAAAGATGTATAGGATCCAGAAAGATTACTTATGGTGGGATGACATAAAAAGAGATGTCGCTAATATGTCTCTCGATGCTAGGTTTGTTAGCAAGTTAAGGCCGAGAGACAAAAGTCTAATTGGATGTTACAATAGTTAACCATAGAAGAAATGAAATAGGTAAACATATCTATGGAATTTGTCATTGGACATACAAAAAAATACAAAGGCAATAATTCTATTTGGGTTATAGTTTATCGTCATACGAGGTCATCACACTTCATTTCTATTACAGAGGGTTTCTATCATGATAATATTTCCAGGATATATATGAAGGGTGTGGTTAAATTGCATTGAGTACCATATTCTATAATATCTGATTGGGATCAGAGGATTACATCAACGTTATAGAAAATTATTAATCATTATCTAGATACAGAGTTTAGTTTCAGCACTACATATCATCCTCATATAGACAGTCAATCTGAGAGGATAATTCAAACTTTGAAAGATATGTTGAGATCATTCTCTATGAATTTCAAATGAGGTTGGGATCAACAGATACCATTGGTGTTATTTTCTTACAATAAAAACTTTCACTCTAGTATTAAGATGGATCCTTAACAAGCCATCTATGGAATTAAGTGCAAAAATGTAACTTTCTGGGATGAAGTTGGGGAAATAATTCTATTAGGACCTGATCTTGTTGATGAAATCACAGAAAATGTCATATCAATTCAACAATACATAAAAGAAGCTCAAAGTTGATAAAAATATTATGCTGAAAACTCAACAAAAGTCCTACAGATTGAAATTTATGATAAGGTGTTCTTAAGAATATCTCCCGGGAAGAGAGTAATGATATTTGGAAAGAAAGGAAAGTTGATCCATAGGTATATCATTGCTTTTGAAATTCTAGATCATGTTGAGAAGGTAGCTTATCAGCTAGTGCTTCCACCGAATCTCTCTCATGTTCATGATGCATTCCATATATCACTGCTTAGAAACTACATACCTAATCATTCAAATGTACTAATCTCAGAAGTCATACCACTATAGAATTATCATGCATATAAAGAAAAACCATGAGAGATTATAGATCGTAGAGAAATAGTTATATGAAACAAGACCACTTGCTTGGTTAATGTTTGTTTGGAGGAACCACTAATTTGAATAATCTACCAAGAAACTTTAGGATACGATGAGGGAGAGGTATCCTCATATTTTTTCTATGATGTGATGAATTTTGAGGGAGAAATTTAGTTCATGGGGGGTAGAATGTAATGCTTGGATGTTTTTATAAAATATGTTCCTTAAATAATTTTTATACTTCAGCATCTTTCTTTGCATAAAATCATGAGATTAAACGAACCAATAGATTTGCTTATTCTAAAATTACCATTATACCCTACACAATAGATTAACAGGAGTAATTATAACTAACTTATGAAAATGCATTATGAATTCATTGTAAATAAATTTTTATGGAAAATATAAATCAAATAGATATTTTTATTTTAGAGTAAATTAGTATTGGAAAAAAATTAATGAGATATATATATATATATATGTGTGTTATATAAATAATAAAATATTTTTGATATTCATCCAATGGATATTTTATTCATAGGTTATGAATAAAACCCTATTTGATGTATAAAAACATTTTTTTTTAAATAAAAGGTAATTGTAAACTTTTCAAAGGTTATCCCATTATAAATTATGAGACACATAAATAATTTTTATATCACAATATAACCATTTTATTTTCAAGCGGGATATAAAAATTTACTTTGGATAAATTTCTGATAACTTTCTTTTTCTAATGAATAGTAAAGATACACAAAATTTTAATAAAAAATAATTCACTGAGAAACTTTATATGGTTAAATTAAAATATTTAATGGGTGTAGAGTATAAATACTGTATATTATTATCATTAAATATAATTTTTGTCATTTTCATTAAATTTTATTAAATTCATACGTAAAAACATTTCAATCTTTTCAAATACTTTAAATTTTTAAAACCATTTTATCAAAAAAGGTATTAATTTTAAATTAATTAACACAAATTATGTGTTTTTTGAATTCGGAAAAATGGATTCCATATTTGGAATCAGTAGGCCCAAATTATTTTAATAGGCAGCTTTTGTTTTTAGCATTACAAATACTAACTTTGGTAATTATTTTTATTACCATTATTAAAGGTAAATTGAATAATTAAGGGTACAATAATATTATAAAGTTACCTAAACACCTATAAACAGACTACTAGATGACTAAATCATACCCTTATCATCTAATTTTTTAAATGTAATCTCTTTATAGAATCTTACCTAAGAATATGACATGAATGTAATAAAAAATAATGAATGTGACTTAATATCAGAATCTAATTTTATATATGTATATTAATTTTTCTATATGGATAACTAGGAGGTAAAATCAACTATATATAGTTTTTCGAAATCTTAAAAAATTACCTACATCAAATAAAATTATTTTAAATATTTAGAGATTATATAATTACCAGTAATTATGACACAATAGCGAGTTAGAAATTATTTTATTAATAGAAATATCAAATTAATTATTTCAAAAAATACTATAGGAAATATCATATGAACTAAATAATGTGATCCATAAATTTTTTAGGTAACTATAACATGTTATGAGTTTATTTAATATTTTATTTATAATTTATCTTATTTTATAATTTTATTTAAAGTCAAATAAATAAATAGTGTCAAAATTGACACTATTGAAAATTTATAAACATATCATTTTATTAAATTATATAAAAATAATAAAAATATATTAAAATTATGACCTAATAATTTTATTTTCTAAAATTTCGTAAAATATATTTATGTTCAATTAACACTACATATGTAAATATTTATTACCATTAAATATTATGAATGTTATTACTCCATCAAAAATTTAATAGAATATCTATGTGTTAATTAAAAAGATATGGTTTAAATTGACAAGATAAGTTGTCCCAAATTTATTGGTTGTTGATATTAAAACCCTATCTAATATCATATTCGAACTTGGGACACATTTGAGGTTTTTGGGTAGGGTTTGATTTTATTATTAAATAATATTTTTTGAGGTTTCCAAAATTACCCAACACCTCAATTATAATAGGGAACATCCTCCATCATCTCCTCACTGAATTTTGAGCCTTCAAGGATGGAAAAACCCTACCATGTTTCCTTTTATACATCCCTATTTTCATTATAGAGGTTTCAATCTTCTTCAAGTCCAACACTTATGCCCTAAGAGGTAATTTAATAGAGGCACATTAAGAAAGATGTAATCTCTTCTACTGATTCTATCCAATTTAATTCTTCTTTTACGGTATCTTCATTAGTTGTTTCATTATAAAGTAATAACATACGAATCACTAATATACTTATAATTTTTTATAAATATTAAACAACCCTATTTCACCTTCTATCCATCCTACGAAAAATGGAATCACTGTGCGTGCGTATGTACGACTTATCATCTCCACGCTATGTTGTAATCTGTTTTTCACCACCACTATAATTGGATGTGTATAATAAAATAATGATAACATTATATGGGTATTATAAAATTATACTAATTATGAGATATTATACACCATCAACTTCAATACAATTCTATAATTATGGGAACAATATTTTCGCTCGTGCGTTCGTACAACTTACCGTCTCCACGATGCGATGTAAATTTTTCTACATAATCTTTATTAAAGAAAGATTATCAAAATGTATATAATTAATAAATATGATATAAATAAAAATAATAACATAATTTAAATGATATAACTATAACCTAGAAATTGGAATAAGAACTTATCCGACAGAATATCCATAATAACAAAAAGAAGTTAATACATGAATAATGATTTACAATTTAATGTTACTAACAAACAGATGAAAATATGATCTTAGATTTTATCTTCAAAATGACTATTATTATAAAATAAACCAATTACATTATTTAAATCCTTATATATGAGGTTAAGATACATATGAAGCATATCTGACCTAAGGTAAGGGATAACTTTTCAATTTCGTTTTTATCCGAGATTTTTTATTCGGAAGTATTTACTAGGGATCAATTTATCAACCATGTCGATGTTTTCTAAAAATATTTTATTAAATTGTTTAATACTTTTCTATTTATAAATTGAGTCATTTGTACCGATTTTTTACTTTTACTACATGGTATAGAAGGAATTATTCATTTGATTACCATAAAAATTACTTATTGACTTTTGTGGAAAAAGTACGAGAAGAATATTTTTTAACATATACGACATGGATGGATATTTACTATTTAATGAAACCTAAATTACATAAATATTCCTCAACATGTTTTTAGGATTACTTTCGACTAAATTATTAACTTGTAAAATTTAATTGTATTCTGAGAAAATAAAATGTTTTTTAAGAAGAAAGGATATTATCCTAAAAAATTAATTTCATGTATTTAATCAAAAATTATATTCCGTATAACATGATTATCTTTGAATAGGGTTACGTTTATATCATTATTATTACTATTATTTTATCATGTTAGTTATGAAATGATATTTTATATGAATTAAGTTATAATGGAATAATGTTCATGAAACCCAATTTATTTCATGGTGATTGTTTTTATGTTTTTATGGCACATGTAAGAATGATTTCATTATGAGATTGGTGGGACCTATATCTCCCTCCAATTAATTGGGTAAATATTTTTATCCCATGAAATCTATATGGATATAATGGAAAGTAAATCAGGATTAGAATTACAGGGGTGGATGGAGGAGTGAACTCGGTTCATTAATGGACTTTTTCCACTTTGATGGTCTTGGAAACGAGCCTTGACTAATATGAAATGTTTTTATATGCTTATGTGTGTATTCCACATATTTTTATGTCTTAGTTTATGACTATTGGGATTACATTTCACTATTATGATTTATCTCACAATATGATATTATTTCCTTTTATATGGAGGGTAAGATTTTCAAATTTTATGTTCTTATGAATATGATATGATTTATATTTCCTTTGTTTACCCTTACTAATAATTTGTGGTAACCCTTTTGTATGTTTCTCTTACCTTGGTCCAGAATAAGTTTATTATGTATGGTATTCTAAAAAGTAGTCTAGTTATGAAGAAATAAATGGGATACAATATAATTTTGTTATGAACAAGTTGTTTATGTTTCCTTAAAACTAAAGACATTATACTAATAAATTACACCCATGGTTTTGCTATATTTTGTAATGAATTTACATAAATTATAAATTAATATCAATGAATGTAAATTATGATTAATTGTATTTATTTTTAGAAGGTGAGGGATAAAAAGGTTGTATACATTCGACTTTTTGATATGAATTCTTGTTGGGGTAGCTTGGCTTTCATCTTTTTAGGTATTGTGGTTGTGCTTAACACCCGGGGTTTCGATTTGACATAAATTTTTCTTTCATTAAAGATGGTTCTTACTGAAAAGGATGCACAAATAATTCTTCTACAGAGGACATAGTTGAATCCTAATGTTGTGGGTAGTGGTCATAAAAACATGTGTAATCATAAGAAGTACAAAAATATAATGGAATAGAAGAAGAGTGTGAGTTACATTGTGCTTGAGTTAATTTTATTATAAGGGCATTCATCTTATCGAGTTGATTATCTTCCTTTTGTTCTAGGGATGAATGAATTGCCTCATGAACTCCTTGAGTTAGTTCAATTTCTTGTACTCCAAATTTATTTTGAATTTAGAGCCATGCTGGCTATTGAGTCTCGAGAAATAAGAGTTTTATCAAATAGGGAACCACAATATATAGCATCTATAATTACACAATTCATGGGTAAAAGTCCCTTATAAAAGTATTAAATTGTATTTTTTTTCTAATTTGGTGGTGTGGTCAACTTGAATAATGTAATTTGAATATATTATAATATTCATGAAGGTTTTATCCATCTGATTGCCTAATTACGAAAATTTATTCTGTAATTAATGTAGTTTTGGAGGTAGGGGAACATATATCTATAAAAATATCCATTTAAGGTAATTCCAACCCTCAATTGTGGTCAGAAGATAGTATAGCCAATCTTTGGATACATCTTCATTGGTGAAAGGGAATACCATAAATTTAATGTGGTCCTAAACAAATTTTGGGGTATAATGGTGTTTCACAATATGTGAAAACAAATTTACATAGCCTTGAAAGTGTTTGTGAGAGTACAATTATGCAATATGAAGCCCACAAACACTGCAATTGAATGGGGAACGAAGAAGCAGTGAATGTTGTGTGAAGAATCACTTGAATGGGTACCCACAAACTGGATCAAATGAGTTGAGATTGAAATACCATACATAACTCACAGAAATTAGAATATAGGACGATGAAAAACAACATACAATCCTAGAATTAACCATATCATTCAAATATTATAAACATGAATTTTGGGATTTCCATCACATCGCCTTAGGTGATCACAAGGTGTTTAGAACTCCATGGGAGGAGAGAACGAAATGATGATGAATTAGAACCCCACATGGCCTCCAAAAATTCTAGGATTGAGTAGAAGTCTCCTCTAGTGAAACAAAATAGCAGCACATTTCCTAAGGTCGAACTACTTAATGGGCTGCCCACAGATCCAATTTATTAGAAAAGTGGGAGGTGGTTTTAGGATCCCTAATTTTGAGAATCCAATTAGATCTTGTTTTTGGGTGGCCATATAGTATTAAATAACTATTTAAAAAACTAAATAGTTGTTTAAAGAAATCGTTTTATTCTCCATGTAAAATTTAGTGGAAAAATAATTTATATTATCTGAGATATTTCAAAAATACATTGGAAATGTTTTGACTCCGTGAAAATTCATTCTACTGGGTAAGATGGTTCGTTTGGGCCTCTTAATGGATTAAATGAGATTTATTTCTATAATAAGTGTTGCGTCCCACAGATTCATGAATCAGTTCACAACATTTATGAAAATTTATATTCCTAGATTTCTTTAAACATGCAAAAAAGTTGACATGTGTTCATGTTATTCCATACAAGTTGACCCATTTTCCTCCAATATCATCGTGGGATCTTTGAATCACCTCCAGATTCAATGAAATCATCAAAAAAGTGTAAATACCCTTTTTAAAAGTAATAAAAATACTTTTAATTATAAATTAATTAAATTTTTTTATAATATTTGTAATTTTCAGTAAAGAATCAGTTTAATACAGTGGTTTAAGGATGGAATAAAATAGTGAATTGTACTGTGATCAAATCCTATGACCCATCTGAGATGAATGGGATCTATTATTAATCCAACAGAAAATATCTCTCCTAACATGATTTGTTAGTCATCCTTTTACTTTTAACATGTGATGAAACTATAATACATAGTCCCAGATGCATGAATACAAACATTACTGCCAAATGTCCATGATTCATAAAATTGGAGTGCACAACAACCCATGATGTCCCAACCATGTGAATTTAAACTATATATAATTCCATGATCACTAAATGATGCCAAATGGTATATTCACAACCCTTTTCAGAAGACCCTAAATTGAAAAACACATATCCATCTAAATTACGTTGATAATTTCATGAATGATTACTATGTCCCTGTCATATTAAATTAAATTGGGTTGTGAAGTTTCAAATTTTGTGACCATAAATTTCATAGATCAATTTTCATTGTTGCATTAACATAAAATAAATGAAATTGTTTCACCTTTTCTAACTATCTCTACCTTTTATTTATGATCCAGATCAATATAGAGTGTTTATATTATGTGGGTTTAGTATCTCATTCATAGTTTTATAAACTATAACTACAATAGGATAGAGTTTTGTCACTTTATCAGGGAATTTTGACTTCATCCATATTGGTATCCATTGATTATAAAGATATACCGCTTGTTTAATATATTTTCTATTCATGGAAATCGAGGTAAATTTATATATAATTTGAAATGACACATACAAATATAAGAGTACCACTTACCTAAGGACCATGTTATAAGACATATATAGGAATTGATTCATACCCTTAGAGGTATATAGTGATGCATAAGTATGTTATACTAGGCATAGTCACAATATTCTATTATTGGTTCTCTTAGAAAAATTGAAATGACCTTACAACTACGAACCATCCATCATTTTTATTCACTATTTCATGATATGAAAAACCATCCAATAACCATTTTCTTCTAACAATGAAATTGACTCGTTCAAGATTATGGGTTAGGGTAGATTTTAAAATTTATAGAGATTGAGATACATCAAACCAAAATCTAAAGAATCAATATAAAATTTAGATTAAAATTTAACTCAGTGGAATCCTTGGTACATACTATATGTCCTAAAACTATTTTAATGCATCTATTCTATTTTAACCAAAATTGAAAATATAACAATACCGTATGTGTAAGTTATATCTCTATAGGGGGCCTTCTTGGTTTCATCGTAAATAAAATGATTATGGTCATCCTATGGAGCTGTTGTGTTAGGGAGTACTTTGAATACTAATGTGTGTACTGCTTATGAAATACTAAACCACAGGTTTTGGACTCATGATATAACTAGTATCCAATACCACACCGTGGATCGATATCAATTTTTTATCCTATATCACAATGGGAAAATCATATAACTCCACATTTGATCCAGATCAATATAGAGATATTATAAGAACTACATGCATGTTGATTCCTATACTATGAGATATATTGTGACACCACGATTCACAAAACTAGGTTGAAATTGAAAAATTTAAAATATTCCCACCATTTAATGGTTTATAAACCTTTTATCATTAACATTGTACCTTTTACTTACCTAGAACTAGGACAAGTTATTACATTTCACAGGTGGATCATGTCCATGGAAAAATGCCACAAGTTCATGAAGCATGAAGAAAAAATATAAAACATGTTAATCCATACTATATAATTCAATAATACACTATTAACATTACACCTCACTATTAACTCATGTCAAATAAAGTTAACTTTATACTATACCCTTATTTATCACACCCTACATGACTGATGTGATCTTATATGATCTATTGATTACTCTGATTGGTGTGACTTCTGTGAATCATACACAAAACCAGGATACCCCAGTCATTAATTCCTAACTATAAAATGAAAAAATGTATGTTTCATCCATTAAGAACATAATATACTTAGAGTGGTCTTATTTTGATTCACCAATTGACTTAAATTATATTGGGATCTATGCATTATCCATACAATCCCATGTATATTTTCTATAACCCTATAGTATAATGTGAAAATAACATTTTTTTCACTTCCCCAGCCATGTTTGGCTCCACCATTCATGACTCAATACTAACACAGAATGTTTTTACCCCTAATAAGTATGATATATATAAATTTCTATGAGTTATCCAATTAAATATGTAAGGTTTTATTCCTATATCATGGGATATGTAGTGATTCCTAAAATTCATATACCATTCACATCCACAAACCCATTTGATTTTACTCATGCTACACAATCTCTAGTAAATTAATGTGGGGTTTAAAAATGTACATTAATTATAAAACTAAAATGTTAGATTAAAAAATAACCATACAATCAGAAACAGTATGGAATATATTTCATCTTCCTATAATGTTAAACTAAAGGATATTTTGTCATGTCAACTTGAAATTTATAATATATGGTGAAAGGTCCATCTGAAATGACTATAAACTACATATAAAGGTCAATAATATATGTTATTATTCAACGAAAATGATGAATCCATTACATATCAAGTCCAATCTTTATTACTTTTGAGGATTAAATGACCCTCCCTTTCATTCATGGTTCATTTTTCCTACGTAAATAGAATATCATGAGCATGTTAGTATAGCTATAGTCATTTTAAAAATCATTTTGACAAATCATCTTACAGCAGTCTTATTTCATGACTTTTGATATCTGAATCACCCAATTATATGATTAGATATAATCAAATTTTCATCCCACAACCTTGAGGTGATTAATCATCTTGTTTATATCTTTCATAGAAATATTTTCAATAGATATTTATTGATTGGATGTGACACAACTTTTATTAGATAGTTAGGTTTATGATTTTTCTTTTTCAGATGATGATGTAATCCATATAGGAGGATTTAGACTTGGATGAAAGGTCCATCTTAACCACCTGAGCTATTTCCTAATTAGGTGACAATAATTTTCACCATTACTAATAGAAAAACTATTCCAACTAGTAATCATTCTAAAATTATTATTTTTGGAAATTGATGACTTGATTTATGTTGTCTATTTTCCCATGTTCAATGTGATTAATAATATTTCAATATTTTATTCACCAAGACACTACATATTTCACTAAGGTGGATCCAAGTTGCATTATTATAAACTATGTAATGATTTTTTCAAACTAAATATACCAATAACTACATAGAATGGTATATTATATGAGACACACCTTCCACAAATAGTATTCATATCATTGTATGAAACCTGAACATATGGTACACATTACATGTTCTCCTGAATATATAAAAATTTCTCCCAAATTTAATAACCTCCCACTAAAACGTTTATCCAATGATAGTTTACATAATTGTCACATTAGTTCATCGTTATCTATGTCATGAAATTAAGCCACACCCCATTCATCCAATGTCCATGACATTATTTGGTGAAAAATTAGTTCCTTATCACATGAAACTATACTATAGACTATCCAAGACCTAACCATATGATGTTAAACAACACAACGTATGTACCATTATATAATAGAGGGAATTTATTAATGTCGGTTGCCTTATAAAACCAAGAACAAACATGCAAGAATGATATTTTTACGGGTTCCTAAAACATAATTCATATGTAATATATATAATAGGGAGAAATTTAAATAATACAAATGAAACCCATAACAATAATCCTGTGTATAATTTATTTATATTTTCCTAGTCTCTATCCTATACCATGAAAATCATTTTAAAATACCCCATTCTTTTAAATAAGAATGATCTATATGGGAAGGATCTCTATAAAAACTACATGTGTTTTGATTCATATTATTATATAATACATAGTGATTCTTGGATTTGCTATCCCTGGCCCAAATACAATTTTGGTAACAAACACAATGACCTTAAAACTATTTGAACCTATTTATGAGTTATCATATGTTAGTAATGGACCCATAATTCCTTAAGGGTTTTGAATTTCAATTTCTAGATGGATTATTTCACCTTTTGGTTAATGATTTTCAATCTTAAACTCTTGCACTCTATTGTAAAAATTTAAATATATTTGTCAAAACATCAAAATATACACAAACACATGTGAGGTTGAAAACTCATAAAGTTAAACTAGAGTATCAGTCAAGTATCTTCTAGATGAGACTTTCCATTCCATGGTTTTGGTAAAATATAGAGCATAGAATAAAAAAGAAAAAACCCTGTAGATCCGATTATTTGTCCTTATCAAAATCATGACTATTACCTGTAGACTTGAGTCTAAGATAAAGATATAGTGTATCTTAGTTTAACCTGACAACTGATCTTTTGTTTTTACCCTGGTAAATTTTTACTCCCTAAAGAATACCTCTTCATAATGAGTATAAAACCCATTTATGTTATTTTGTAACCAAGAATCTAATGATTTGTCCCTTCACTCTAATAATGGGTTCAATATATATCAGTCAAACTTCTAGTGTGATAAATCCCTTCATGAATATATTATTCTCAACAAAATTATGAAATATCATTGATATGTGATTTAAACACCATTATACATGCTCTGAGTCAATATACTCCTATTTTTAACTCACAACATTATGTTGAGTAATCATATTGGTTCTCCTATTTATAGAAATATTGGTAACTTGGATTGTTTGATCTGGAGGGAACCCACTTTGAATTGATTTTTAATAACACAATTTTCATTTTTATATTCTGAAATAACCCTTAGGTGATTGTTTATTCCTAGAGGAAATGTCTTACTCAACCCCATGGTCAATCTCTAAATTGTGTGTGGAATTAGTTTCAGACATTGAGAATGGTTAACCTACTACAACCAGTCTCCATTTATAATTGTTTTAGATATTTTTAAGTAATTATTTAGTTCATTCATAACCCAACAACTAAAGAAGATTAAAATACCCTTTATATAGCACACGTAGGCATTACACCAATTCTAAGAGAAATTTTAAGTTATTATATTCTTGTGTAAACTCAAATATGTATATTATAATTACTTTGATACCCAAATCCTTTATTCTATTATACCTTTTGATCTCATAAATTTATAATGTGATATTTTACTTTTTGAATATTTTTTTATAAATGAGGTCAATGTCTTGTGACTTTAAAACACATTACACAATGGTCTATTATTCATGAGAATAAACTAAATTCCCCAATTTTATAGGGTAGTCTAATTTTTTTTGTTTTCTCATTTACATTCGGTATTTTTTTAACATCTCTATATAAACATCCGCACTTATCAGGAAAAATCACTTAGGCATAAAATATCAGCAACTTCTAATATGAATAGTATAACTTTAAGATAAGTGAACATATCTACGAGATTGTCTATAGTTTAATTGGGATTTAAAATCATGTTCTATTTCTTATTTTTAGTATATATATATATTTCCTCGTATACCTTTTATTTTAATGACATATGAATTAAATTGTATGTATATAATTAGAATTTTGTTTGAACGTAAACATCAATAAAATATGTATTTGAGTACTATAAACATAATCTATGTAAAACATTCCTCAAGGTGGCCAGATCTGTAGTATCAATTTCTTCATTCACATTGAGTTCTGATTTAAAATGTTTTCATGAAGAATATGTTACTGCATGGTCAAATATGTTTGACAATACACATAAGAAACATCGAAAGACATATAATAACTAAAAAAACCCACAGAAAGAGACATTACACTCAGCATACTATAGATACACAATGGGAGTCATATGAGAAGTCGAGCCCATATTATTATGAATGCATCTCACATTTACTAGGTAAGATTGAGCTCTAAAAAAGGCATAAAACAATCCTACTTAAAAACTCACCAAGGGAGGCTAGAGAAAATTCCATGGTTTGTCAAATAATACTAATAATTAATGGATTACATTATATATATATATATATATCCTAGGTAAATCATTCAACCCTAGAGAAAATTGGGCTATTCTCTCTAGCTTATCTATCCTTGGAAAAAATTATAGCACAACTTTTCTCCATTCACCCTGTAAGAGTGTAGAAAGTCATTGTCACTTGAATTTATACTAAAAGACATATGGTATATTCATTATGACCTAAATCTACATATATTTTCTTAAACTATGTTTACTAAACTTTTTGACATGAGAATCAAATATACGAAACATCCCCAATGATACATGAATCCATATCCAAGGTTCCATGATCAAATAAAAACTGAATATCTTATAATTATATAGAAGATCTATTTACGATACATTAAATTAGTTTTATTATTCATTAAAACTATGATAAAAATTTATCACATTTATTTATGAGGTATGTATCCTTGTGAGACCGATCATTATAAATAAATTTGGAATAATTCTTATTCTTAAAGGATACACAGTGATATTTAGATCTCTTATCACGGATCCAACTAGAAATTCAAAAATAATTCTATCCCACCTTTAATCATAGAGTTCATTCATTTAAAAATTTACAACTTTTTAACATTAAAATACTAATTTCACTAATTTCTATTAAAACCATTATATGATCCTCTATTAGACAACACATGTTTAGTTTGAGTATAAAATTATCCCAATGGATGAAGAAAATTTTAATTAAATATCAGTGTTCCACATGAATACTCAGGAACTAAGGGTTATAGATCCTTCAAAAACATTTCCCAATATAGTATCCTAGTTTTGATAACCTCCCTATAGGATTAGGACATGAACATGACCAGTTTATATTGAAAAATGTAGTCACTACATGAAAACATATTTTGATGGGATTATTCACATTTTTTCATATATAACAACATGAAAGTGTGTATACCCCATATGAATGAGTTTTGTTTTATTTTTATTATTTTTTTTAATGGGTTTAGATCCTAAATAGAAATAAGAATTTGAATTTGTGATTGTTGGAAGTTATGAAATATTTTCTCATTAAAGAAATTAAAAAATTAAAGTTCAAAGAAAAGAAAATGATGTTCTATACCTAGTAATTCAAGTTATTTGGGAATCACATCACACAGTTATCATATCACTCATTTCACAAACTGTGATATTACCTACTAGAACCCACTATAATTTGTGTCTTGTCGGTGGATTGTTTTCCCTACAATGTATCATTTTTATTTTTTTTCATATACATCTATCCTTTTGTGAACCCATAATCATTTTTAACTCAAACGATTTAATTATTTTCCCACAAAATTGGATTTTTCTTGATCCATATAAATCATTAATTAATATGCGTCCATCCATTTTGGGAAATCTATTTCCTAAATATAGCTACAAATTACTTAACTCACATAAAGAATAGATGTGAAAACATAGACTGGACTCACTATCGTAGATTACATTAGGTAAATCATAAATGATCAGATTAAGTATATGTAAATTCCATTATGCATAAAATTCATAAATTATATTTTTTTAAATAACTATAACTATGTAAATATATAACACATGATATAGTATATTCTATATTGGAACCCCTCCATTAAAGACACTCTCTGAAGTATGTCCATGAAGTGTTATAAAAACAATATATACAGACCCCTTTATGAAGTTTTATATAGCTATCTCTTTCTAGAAAACCCATATGGGGCCATCCAAAATGTTTTAGACCATGGGGGATCTACACATATACCCCAATTCAAGTTCACTAAAGTGTTTTGACCCTAGTCCATTGGAAGTATCCCTTATCTTTGTTCATTGACCCCATGAAAAATAGAGATTAATACTAAGAACGTTTTATGTATGGTTATACATATTATGTTTGTAAATTCTATAAGACAATCCATGGTTCTACACAATTTACTTGAGTCATGATACATGACATGACATCCTAAAATACATTGAGTTGCTGTGAAATTTTTGGTTCCATCATAATATTTATTAAATATAATCTTTTTAGTTTCATTATAATATTCATGAGGATGTATACATCATGGTTATCATTATTCACCATGAATTTACATTATCCTCTTAGGTATTATGTATACACCTATTCAAATATGTAATCATCAACATTACCTCAAATGTAATCTCATGTGTGAGCCCGGATAATCCTATTCTTTTCATCCATTTTATATGATATGTATCATATACGTGCCTCCCTTATGTGTAATCTCTGAATCATACCGTATCCTAAATGATCTATTTGGAAAGGTACCTCCTTGTATCTAATGTATCCCCATAAGGACTCCTATTATTACACATTTTATGACATAGTAATAACAAGTGGCCTTTGATCTATTATCCTCCCCAATCATTCTTTCACTTAAGAGTTTGGTAGGGTTAAGAACATTTTGTGAAGCATTCATGCATATGTTCCACAATCATCTTGAGTTGATATACACATCCTGGTTGTTATATACTTTCCTACACTTATGTGTAAGCCCAAAACCTACCTCATATGAAAGTACCAATGTGTATGTCCCAATCAATATCCTATTTTTGTACCTTCCATAACCTAGTAATAAAAAATGGGAATCTCATTCAAAATAAAAACATAGTCACTATTTATGAAGTCTAATACAATATAAATGATCATCTGCCAATTGTTTCTACCTCGGATTAAAAATAAATTATAATTAGAGGATTAGTTGATAATTCTACAAGCATAGTTTAGTACTATAACATGAATAACATTCAGGGTTGGGTTACTTGAATATATACTATATTGGGAATATCCTTACCACATGATATTTATCTACATCGACCAGACATCGCATAGGATCTTAAACTATGTCACTCAAATTGTGTGGGATTTAATAAATATTAACCAAGATACAAATATTTCATCTCTATGGATAAATACCAATATTAAAAAAGTATGCCATCTTTATTATGCGATGAGAATAAGATGATTAATCTCATTTTGAGACAAGATACTAATTTTGGATCCACTATATATAGTTAATATTGAAATTTCCTTCTCAATATATAAATATTCATCATGTAGATATACTCATGTTGGAATCAAAATACAGATGCATCATTTTTGGTGTAACCCCTAACATGATATAGCTACCTATAATGTGTTGGGAATATATGATCCTTATACCAATGAGTGTAATGAAAATAACTTTTCTTTAGTGATGAGATATAGATTGTTTTAGTAATGGGTAGACATTATCCACACATACTATGGTTTCTTTACCCCTGATAGAAGAATCACTAAATGGATAATCATTCATAAGTGCAATATCAACCATTATGACGATCCTTTCATAGATAATTAATTTTCACATATTTTAAAAAACATGTATTGTTCTATTTTACATGAACATAAAAGGTACAACGTCCCTGTTTGGTGGCACTAAACTACATGTAACATGGTTAGACTATTATATACTAGAAAATGATAGGTATTGAAAAAATATTCCATAAATCTATATGATATTATTGGATTTGTAATTAATTTGCCATAATGGGTGTGATGAGCCCAACCTCTCATCCTCTCATCCAATATATATTCTGAAGAATCACTAGAAAGAAACCCTGATTACTACATTATAATGCTAAGGTAGATCATAATTTTATTTATTAAAATATCACAGATGCTGTACCCATCAAAGTTCCCATTAAAATATTTAATATTTTCATAATGATATATCTCGTCCTGAAATATTTAATATGATTATAGACAAAGTAATTTCATAAGTAAAAATTTTCTCAACATGAAAATGTCAATATAGTTCTTATAATAGAGCTAAAAAATATAAAATTTCATTATATAAGAGCAAATTTTCTCAATGCCAAAAGACAACTCTATTTCTGAGTAGTAAATGACCTAAAAATTTGTTATGTCCTGAGTGTTTAAGGGAAATGCCTAATGATATCATTATTAATATGTGTCATCCAATTTTGTGGTGAGTAATATGTGAATGCAAAATTTTCTCATATATATCGGCGTATTATGGATAAAAGAGATACAAAAATCTGGATATTCTAATACATAATAGTTTATCCACAAAAAGGAACCATTTAATGATTCATATAATAATTTATAATGGTTGATATGTAAAAATGGAATTATGTATGGCTTATTACACTGATATGTAATAGTTATCCAATTCTTATCTATCTTCTTCAACGGTAACCTTATAATATATATCTATACATAATGTCCATTCATTATCAAAATTAAAAAATTAATTTTTAATATATTATTTAATTATTTAAATATCATACAAGGAATTCATAATACGTTATGTTTTATAACAAAAATTTCATTATGAAAATGAGATTATATCGTGATAATCCAAACCAGACAAAATATAAGGGAAGGGTTATACTATAAACAATTTTTTCATAAAGAAAAGAGAATAATTTTTTGAAGTTGTTAGAGGAACTGATTTATCATGATGTATTGTATACCATATAACCATGATTTATTCTAATGTTAATTTTGATTGATATGAAAAACAAATAAAAATCAAGGGAGGTTTTGTTAAAGTTGAGAATAGTTGATAGTAAGTAGTTCTCATAATTAATAATTTGAAAATAAAAAATACATGGGGAAATGTGAGTCTACTATTAAATAATATAAAGAGGGTTTTTATAGTATTATTAGGAGAATAATTTTTTAGAGAGAGGGTATGTGAAAAGGAAGATAGTCGAGAGACAGTTTTCACTGAAAGAGAGAAGAAGAGAAAAGGGAGAGTACATAGTTTGTATGTGTATGAAACTCAGAACTATATCATGTATTAAAGAAGTCAAAAAGTAACTAATTTTATAAAATGTGATATAGTGTGTGCCCACTATACATTTCTGGTAGATAAAAAAATTATAAGAATAAGAATTTTCCCTACTACTACAAAATACAATATATCAGTTCAATTTTTTTGGAGACTTATCAGGATATAATATTATTGAATTTTGTATATTACAAGATTAGGATATACCTTGTTCATTTATATCCACCACGAAAATTATTGAATAAATTTTTACCGTAGGATTCATTATATCCTTCCAAGGAGAAGCTTCTCTTTTTTTTGTAGTTAACCTTATAATTCAACTATCTTAAATTTTTATTCTGTTAATATGTGTGAGTTTTGTAGTTAGATCACTCACTCTATCAAGTATCATAGGATCATTTCACAACTAATCATAAGAGGAAAAAAATAATATTATTAACATATTCACCCCACTATGATGGAAATAACTTGTTTCCTTGGCCATTAGATTGTATACTAAAGAATAAGTGTAACACTCTATGTGTGTGAGAAATAAGAATGTAATTGTAAATTTATAGTATAAAATCTATTGTCCACTCTAAATGAGTGACAATAAATTATGTGGATGAGCGATGTTTTATACCAGATTAACCATTTGATATTTTTGGACTTATATGGTGGTGACCCATTATGGAGGAAATCATAGAGGGGATATAATGAAACCCATCATGTGGGTTGTATTATTTTATCTCATAACTACATAATTGTTATGTGAGTGATTGTGTCATTATGATCCATATAATGTTAGTTTTAGTTTACTAAACACATAGTAGAATTTATTTATATTGGAAATGATAATGAACCTTAGATGGAGTAATCCTTCAATATATTATAACATGGTTAATAAGGTTTAGTATATCATTTTTGGGTGTTTTATGGGGATTCCAAACCACAAATCTTAATATATTTTTTAGTAAAATATGTAAAACCATGTGTTATCTATTTACACATTATTCTTCATATGTGTGTTGGGATTTCATTGGGTGAAAGTGAAGGAAGTAACCAATTAACAAATTAAGAATATTTAATAGTGAGGTTGGATTTCAAGGTAATGCAATAAATATTATACATGACTAAAAGTATTATAGGAAACATGGATTTATTTTTTAATAATATTGTTTCTGATAGAAGTCCATGTTTCCAGTTAGAATAGTAGACTGAATAATTAATCCCAATTTATGTTGAGTTTCACAATTTATATATATGAGGAAATAGAATTTGGTTATAATGAGTAACATTAATAAAATAAATGATATCTTGTTAAATTTGAATTTGAATATTGAAGGAGGATAAATAAATTTCTATTGTAAAAAATTCTAAATAACAATGTATTTTCACCCCATTGATTTTTGGTGGTTAGAGTTATTGTCAGATAATATTAATTGAATCATCTTTTTAATAGGGAATTTATCTGTCCATTATGATGAGTGAAGAATTATAGATAGGGTTCTATGGTATTTAGGATGTATTATCTTGAAATGAAGTGGGTAATTTTTTCACACATGATACAGAGACATCTTTAGAATTAAATATATAAGTCATAAAATGATGGGACTATAAATGGGTGTTTGGGACTTCTGAGGATGTAAAAATACTTTATATTGAATAAACATGTAACGGCGGTGGTATTCATATAAGAATAATTCGATTCTAAATGAGTAATTTTCAAATATCACAATAAAATTTGAGAATTTATGAAAACGTGTGACTAGATATATATGGAAATCAATGGAGTAAGATGTGTACAAAGAATAACTACCCACATATCTTATTATATAAAGTGTACTAAGTATATATGTATTTTTTGGTATATATTAAAGAAAACAAAAAAAATAATTTTGGATAAAAATATATGTGATGTATATGTAATATTTTGTTCATGGATATTGAGTGATAGTGTAATGGAATGTTTATTTATATTCATATGCATATAGATATGATATTTTATGAGCTAAATATCATATTCATGGGTAAATAATTTCCTTGTATAAAGTTAAAATTTATTTAAAAAATATTTCATTTCGTGGATAAGATGAATATGAATGACTGATGGGTTTTCATTATGAGAATTATGTTTTATGGTCATATAATTTTGTTAACAATAATATAGTTATATATCTAGTGATACATTATTTCTCAAATATCTATAATTAATGTTAATATTATTTTGAACCATATCATAGTAAGAAATAGAATGATATCATTTGGAATGATATGATGATCTATATGAGATCAACATTTCGTAGTTGATGGTGAGATCATGTCTCTAGGTGTGATGAAGTTCTCTAAAGAAATATAAAATATTGAGGAAAATGATATCAAGCTATCTATATCAACCATCATATCACTAATTATGTCTACAAATATTTCAACTATAAAAACATTCCCTATTTTGTGTGAATATTATAGGTGATGATTTCATATGATGTAAAGTAGAGATGTTATTGGAGATGAAAAATATAAAATTCATAACTCATGATATGAGATATTGATAGGCCCCACTAATTTCCCAATGTTGATAGATAGATCACATGAATTACTTGTATAATGTGGGTAGAAAAATTCCCCTCTAAAAATGACGATAAAAGATATTTATAAAAACCCTGATTCCATAAACCTATATAAAATGTATATTAATTATAATGGAAACAAATAACATAAGATCACATTATTTAAGATCTTTACATCTAGAATCATCGAGGAACTAAACACATACATGAAAATTATAATATATTTTCAACAAAATTTATATCATAATAAAAAATGAAACATTAATATATATTGGAGATCATACTCATAAAACATTAAGTATTTTATATGATTTATGTTGGGACCAAATTGACAAGATGATGTTTTTGGAAGATTATAAGAGTTTGTGCTGAAAGTGTTATCTTTTTAAAAAAAAATAATGTAATAAATCACTTTGTAATAGTAAAAAAATTAGATTCCCATTGTAATTAGTAAATAATATGAAAAAATTTATAGAAATTCCATCAGATATGATGAATTATTCTAGAATAAATGCTCTATTACACAGACCCTGAGTCTAGAATGAAAGGAATATCATAATGAGATGTTGTTTCATAATTAGTAAGGATCTGATGAAATTAAAAGATTCTTTTCTAATACATGATTTTTCAAAATTAATGAGTTGTCATTGAATAATTTTAATGCATTCCATATGAAATAATTGTGGAGAACAAGTGCTTCCAGTTATATTGATTTTTCGGAGGAAAGAAAAATGATTTTGGAAAGAATGATATGTTAATATAATTTCCAATGAAATTTAGACAATTCTATGATAATCATAAAAGTATTCAAAGATAGAATGAAATAAATATATAAGAATGATTTTTCCAAGAAGAAATTTTAGGAACCTGAAGCATTCCAATCTCAGTTCATTAGTGTGAGATCACCAAAGGAAGATCTATTTTAAGGATGAGAATGTTGTATCAAATATTCTATGATGAAGATATTAGTTTTCATTCATAATAAATAGCCTCATGATTTAAATATTCATAGAAATAATTTGGTGTGAATCATAATCAAAGAAGGAAATATTTTTTTTGAATTCGAAGCTGCTTATATAGGTATATTTGATGTGTGGTGCAACAAATCATTAGAGATATATTGGAATTGATCATTAGATGGAGTGGTGTTTGATATATTTAATAATAGGATGTATTTTTTTTGAATATTTTTGTACCAATTTAATTATGAAATATAGAGTCCAGTAAAAAATTTAGTTTTCAATTTTTATTTTGATGAAGTAATGGTTGTTTTTCAACAATCTCTTGGGAAAATAAATGATCTGATTTTGTTTATTTTCATGTCATTCAAGAGATAAAAAAGAACTATTTTATTTGTATCATATGGGTAATAAGCATCGAATTATATGTTGCTACAAATATCAATATAAAGTATATAGTGATCCATCAGAGTAACTATGTGACCGACACATCAGACGTAGGCTGACAAAGATAAGATCATCAGATGTAGGATCATTGGTCTAAGGAAAACGAGAAAAGAATAACTACAATAAATAATCACAAAATTCCATTCAAGGAGAACATAATGTTTGATGATGTTTTGTATTCGGTTCTTACGTTCTACAAATAATATTTAGAATCATTAGATATTACCACTATATATGGTATAAATCAACTGAAGTCTAATGATGTAGTAGTAATGTTCTGAAAAAGAGGTTGGAATGTTTTATTCTTTAATTTATTATATGGAACTTCAAATTAGGAAATGTGGTTATGATCATTATAATGAGAAGCAATCCATTTTATAGATGATTTAATTGATACAGATAAATTATATAAAAAATAGGGTGTCTTCATCATAAAGTGAAATTTTTAATGAAAATCAAAATTATAATGAATATTGTGAAGAAATTATTATCAAGCTAATGTCGTGAGAATATTTTAGAAGGGATAATAAGGATGGAGACTTGTTAAGAAGCAATCAAGAAGTCAATGATGTAATGAAATTTATGTGAATTTTATTTCTGGGAAATTTAGTTGAGTGGGACCAAGTTTTTTAATCACTTATAAATTTATTTTGGAACACCTATAAAAGGAGGAAGTACATTGTGCATTTTGACAGGAAATTATTATTTATGGGAAGAAGAGAGAAGGTGGAGTGAAGAATGATTTTTTGAGAGGAATTTTCAAATTGGTATTTCATAAGGAAGACTGTTTTTAGAAGAATATTAATAATATGAATATTTTATTTATCCAATTATGATGTTGGGATGGGTCATTAGAATGGAATTCATATTGGGATTTCAAATTATGATAGAAGTTATTCAGATTTGTTTTAGAAGAATTCAGATGAGTTATATTTTTCAGGCTGATCAATCAAATTGGGAAAATTGTATTGGGCATTATACTGAGTATCATTACAAAGTCCACAATGATCATACCTATTAATATATAATAATGTGAATAATATTTATGAAGAAGATATTTTTAAATGTTGACAAGGAAGTGTAGTATCTTTTTTGATTCAATGGGAGATAAAATCTTAAATTGTTTCACAAATGGTATTACATCATTTCTCGCTACAAATGACATGAAATATTGCATTGATTATATTTTTAATAAAGTGTATAGACATATCATACTTGTCGTATCCAAACAAAAGAATGACTTTTTAGTGTATCGTGTGGTATTGGATTGTATAAAAACCATCCTATGGACATATCTAAACTTCCAAAAAGTGAACCTTGTAAATTAATATATTCTTGTAGATGTGTGATTATTTTTATCAATGTTACGTACCTTTAAAATTATTTAATGTTGTATCAATGAAAGGAATTATAAAATAAAAATCTTTCTAAAAATTCAACCTCTCCCCCTCTAAGTGTTATTTAGATTCGAGATGAAAAATTTCTAGTTGTATCAATGATATGGGTCCATTAATTTACCTTTTTCTAATGTTTTTGGAAGAGAAGATGGAATTTTGAATCATTATTGTGGAAAAAATAAAAATATTAAGGACTTAGACGGTAATAAATATCATATCTGGAATGATATAATGTTTCCTTCTCTTATGTTTCTTCTGTATAATATTCTTGAAGCTAAAAATATTGATTTTCTATTTTGTATTAAAAAGCTCTTTTGATATCTGCAGACATTAATAATCATAAAAATAAAAAAATAGATAAAAAATATTTACTCCATTCACTTTTCCTATATGTGTATTTAATAGTGAAAGGTGCTCTTACTAACAAAGGAAATTGGGATATGCTATAATGCATTTAAAAAGGAAATACATAAGTGAAGAAGAAAACATTTCCAATCCAGAGGCTAATGTTTAAATATATGAAATTAGGATATTATGAATTCATTAGTGATTTATTTACTAGTTTGAATGACATTTTTAGTACCGAAATATGTCTGGGTGAAATTTTATTTGATTCTACTGTTGTTGAAAATATCTTTAGAATCCTTCCTGACATGTTTAATTCAATGGTTTATTTATTGGATAATAGAGATCCTAAAACATTATCTCTAGATTATATTCATATTAAACTCATTACATAAGATATAATAATAGAGGAATATATAAAATGATAAAAGAAATATTGATAGATAAATTTATTTCAAGGATACCAAGAACGAAAACTCAAAGAAGATTCATAAAGTGGAAGATATTCGGGATTCTGATTTTCAAAATAAGGAATGTAAAAAGATAATATAATTTTTATCCGTTTTTTCTAAAAATTTGAAAATAAGTATAGGTAAATATAATGGAATAATTATCTTGATTTTTTTTAATTTTGATCCATTGGGAACATTGCAGCTAATTTACATTGTAGAAAGAAAGAAGATGATAGTTATGAAGATGAAAGAAGAATGAGACAATTGTGGGAGAAACCAGGTGATAAGGATAGATTTTATTCTTATGGGAAATATTGAAATTAATCCAAATCCAAAAGGAAATATTTTTCGTTTAATTATTATGAAGAATAATATATTGAATATGAATATAATAATTGTACTAAAAATTCTATAATGAATTCTTTTATTACATTAGTTAACAATTAAGAGTTATGAAGAATTAATTTGGAAGAAGAAGTGACTCAATTAGACTTTCATCAAAATGTAGAATTAAAATAAGGTTTTAGAAAGATTGGCATATTTGAGGAAAATGTAATGAAGCTAAAAATGGTTAATTATTCTACAAAGAATCAAGAATTTTTATGTGATGAGAATGTTAACATGTTCAATGAGATTAATTACGTGAATAAATATATTGAGAGATGAATGAATTGTAAATAAAATATAGAATTTAAACATAATGAAATATTATAAAATATAGAATTTTTCCATGGAAATATTTCTAAAGATGAAAAGAGAGATACAAGTTTAAAAAATTATACTTTGAAGGTTGTTGAAATCTCTAAAAATTATAAACATGTGAAGAATAAAAAATTACCTTTAATGGTTGAAAAGAAATATGAAATTATTTTGGAAAAGAAAAAAATTAAGAAATGTTATGTATATGGACAAGACTAAAAAATTTGAGAAGTTAGAAGTTTCTAAAATTAATGAGTTTAAAAAACTATCAATTACATATATTTATACTAATTATTAGAAGAATTCATTGCTGAAGAAGGATATTATGATTGATAATAGAAATGTTTGTGGTCAATAATGTTTTTATAATAAATTTTAGTAGGTTTTTGGGAATCATGAACACGCCTTCGATGAGTATGAATGTTTTAGAGGAAAATATTTTTTCTATGAATACTCCTTGTATTATAGTAAATTCATGCACAAAAAAAATATGTTTTGGTTTAATTAAGAAAATTAATATTATTCCATGAATTTAAAAATGAAAAGGTTGTGGGGGTGTCAATTCTCTTAAAGGAAGAAATATAATAAAGTTTGTATAAAAACAATAAATAGGTTCCAACCTATGGAAACTATTTTTGTAATATGTGAAAAACCTAAAACCATTCAAAAGGTTATCTTGTTTTGTTACTGACATAAAATTTTTTTGTTAACAACTCTCAGAATCTTGTTGATATAAATGAAAATGGGAAAGAAAAGGCTCTTCCTATAGAAACCACCCTCAATAATAAAAAATAACGACAAAGTTAGATTATGGATAGTTGGTATTCTTCTCACATGATATATGATTTGAATATTTTAATTAATGTATACAATTTGAGATAAGGAACATTTACATATTAAAATGATGAATCTCTCATATTTAATGGCGTTGGATAAGAAATTATTGGGGTACAAAGCTAAATTTCCATGAAAGATTTGTTTTTTGATGGGAAGAATAAAACATTATAAGTGTATCACAACTTTGTGATGAAGGAAACAATGTTTTTTTCAAAATAATGGGTATGTTATGGAAATTAATGAAGATAAAAAAATAGTTACAAGTGGCCAATATAGAAAAAGATACTTTTTCTAAGTTAGTCAGGAAAAAAACACTTGATTCTTATGCATGGTGGAAGTGAATTAGTTCTGGAATAAATGTTTGGGATACATATATTAGAGAAACATGAGAACGTTTTATATATAAGACAATGTCTAGGTTATTATAAATATGTTATGAAAAATAAATTAATGTTGAATGATTATATAGAAGGGAATGAAAACAAAATCAATACAGATGAAAGTTGACATTTGTTCAAAATGACCATTAAAACATTTCTATTCTTATATCAATGGGATAATGAGAAATAAATAAACTCATGAAGATAAGTAATTCATTACATTAATTGATGACTTTAATAACATTACTAGGGTTATGTATGTGAAACATAATCCATATGTACTGAAAAAATTCTAAAGTTTTCAAATTAAAGATGAGAAAGAATGTGAGTATTTAGTGAGGCATTTGAGAACTGTAATTGGTGGTGAAAAAAAATGAAGAGTTTGAATGGTTTCTTGATAATAATTAAATTCAGAATTTGTTTAGTACAACATAAAATTCTAAAAAATGAGTTTCTAAATGGAAGAACATTAGTTCGGTGAAAATGGTGTCAACAATGTTACTTGAACATAGTCTCACTCATTACTTTTTTCGGAAAGCCATGATCAATGGTCTTTATAATAAAAAATGATGTTTTTAATGGAATAATTTTTATATAACACCATATTATATTTTTTACGACCAATCTCGAAGCCTGAAACATGTAATAGGTTTTTGGGAGCCTATGCATCATATAAAAGAAAGGTGGAAGCCTTTGGTTGTTCAATCAGAGAGGAGAAAATGAAATTTTTCTTTGTTATGCTCTAAAGGGAAATTCATATAGGTGATTCCAAAAACAAAAATGAATATTAGTTGATTATGATGATGTTAATGTTATAGAAAACGATGGTGAAGATTGTAAAAAAACTCATAATGATAAAGAAGATAAATAGGATGAAATAATGTCTGATAAAAATTGTTATAAGGATAAAAAATGGAAATCCTACAAAATAAAAAGAACTGAACTCAATTATTTCCTGTGATTTGGAAGAATACCATACAAATCATCCAATATTAGAAAGAATGTGGACACTTATAACATACATGGTGATCTACATCAAAATGTTTAAACAAGAACAAAATAAAAAATTATTATACATACATTTTTGTATTCAAGAGTGTGTCTATATGATGTTAAATAAGCTTTGGAGAATTCATAATGGGTTTAGGATATTAATTAAGAGCTATATTAGATTGAAAATAATGATTCTTAGATCTCATACCTTAATAAACTGGAAACAATTATATTATTACAAAATATTTTTTACAAAACTGAATGAAGAAGGGGAAATGATGAGGAAAAATGTATGATTAGTGTGGAAATATTACTCAGATATTAAAGGAAATGATTTTGATGATTGTTTTTCTCTTGTGGAAAGGTTATAAATTATCCCAATATTTATTTCTATTTCTGCACAATGAAGGTACAAATTTTTTCAAATGCTTGTGAAATCAGTATTCCTGAATGGTTATCTTGATAATGAACTTTATAACAAAAAACAATATGGTTTATTTGGGAATGATGAATGTTTTATGTGAATGAGGAATAAATCCTTGTAAGAAAAAAATCTATCTTTGAGTGAATGGAATTAAAAATTTTATACCTATATAAAAAATATGATTTTTTTGAATGGAAGAGTGTATAGAAATATATACATCAATGAGTTTCAGAAATTTTCCCTTATTTTATTTATTTATGTTGAAAAAATTATCTTATCTCAAAATTGTGAAAATGCATTTGAAGGATTTTCTAAATCGAATAAAAAGTTATTTGAGATGTCCATATTGTGTGAAATGATATACTTTTATAGGATAAAAATATCAAAAAAAAATAAGAATCACATATTTCATTCCTAAGAAAATTATGATAGAGAAATTACAAATAAGTCTGAAATAAAACTTTTGAAATCTATTTACACAGCAATTATAGAGGGAACCAAGTTGAAAAAAGATTGATAAGGAAATGATGTTTACACTAACGAGTTTTAGAAGATGATTTAAAGTCTATAATATTTGATAACCTCAAGACCTAACATTTTTTAAGTAGTTACTGAATATAAATTATTTTAGTGATCTACAAAGAAATCACTACTATTGTATTGAAATAAAATTCTTTAATATACCAAAGGAATAACAAATTTCAAAATCATGTATGAAAACATTGAAAATATTGTCTTATTTGGGTATTTATATATTTATAGGGAATACAATGATGATTAAATAAGATCCATATCTCGTTGAGTTTTCCTTTATATGTAAATTTATATTAGTTTCCGTACAATGAAAAAATTAGTGACACTTATAATGGTTGAAGCTATATATATTTTTATCACTAAATTTTATACTCAAATAATGTGAATGAATAAGCAACTGCAAGACCTTCCTGTTGAAATAAAATTACCCAAGCTCCTGGGTTTTGGAAATCTAAGTGAAATTATCATTTAGAGAAATCTGGTACAACAATCTCATTCAAAATATATTGATAACAAATAAAATTTCATTAATGAGAATGTAGAGAATACCAAATCGAAGCTAGATTATATTCATATAATGTTAAAAGTTTCTGACGTTTCTCAAAACATTTACCTACGGAATAATTATATTATCTGACGTTTCAGAAGGGTATCTAATCTACTTGTCATCAATGATGAGCTTTGGGTTTTACCCCTCTCTCATCCAGTATTAGGATAATGTTATCAAGGGGTGAATTGTTTCATAAATCTAACCATTTTTATGAGATAAATCTTTTAAGGAAGTATGAAAATAGTGGTATTTGTGGGTAAAATATGAATCAAACATGTAAATGTTTGAAATATTCCAAATGTTTGTTAGAGGGGTTATATGAAACATTTTTTATAGGATAGTTGAATAAATGGAGAAAAAATGTGGAGTAAATATGCAATTCTAGAGTAGTTTCATGAGTCACTACATTTATACGACATGAATTTTCTATCAATAATTATGGTTTCATGTAATTATTTTTCTCATTTATGCTTTGAAATTATGATAAATAATCCATATATTGAGGTTATAAAGTTCTATGATTTATGAATTTTTGTTCCAAACAAAATACAAAGGTTGATATTTTAGGGAGTAAGTGATAGGAATGTGTTTTTTGATGTTAAATGAAGATTATGATGGAAGTGATTTATTTTTGTTTTCAAAGAGAATAAAATCAATTCAATTTATAATATTTTTTTTCTAGACTCACCTTTATAATAATAACATAAGATGAAAAAATCTTAATAATATCTATATGCTTATAATGAAGGCTTCTAGAAGAAAAGGTTTATCAGTCTCACCACAGGTCCGAAATGAAAAGAATAACATATTGAGAACATATATTGGAGTCTATTGGGATCCAATGAAAAACTAAGGCTGATTTTTAAATATTTTATTTCATAAAAATGACATGTTTTTATACAAAATTTGTGATTCATTCCTTAAGGGAGAAAGTGGGAGAAAATATAATGCTAATCATAATGAGGTATGGTTGGAAAAAAAGAAGATGTTAGAAAGGTTTTGAACGTACAATACATTCGAATGAATGTCATTTCATGATATTCAAATCCTAATAACATTTAAATTCATTGGGATTCTATTATATATGACGAATATTTTGGAAGAAATAATTTTCCATAGTTAAAGCATTCCAGTCTTAGTTCATCGGTGTGAGATCATCAGACATAAACCTATTCAAAGAATGGGAAAGTTCGATACAATAAAAGAAGATTATTATGATTGTTTTCAGACTTACAAATAACCTTAAAAAGATAAATAGTTATAGAATTATGTTGGTGGGAATCATAATCAGAAGTGGAAATATGTAAATAATTTTGAAGCTACTTATTATGGTCCATTAGACGCGGTGTGCCACCGATCATTAGAGTTTTAATGAAATTGATCATCAGATGTATTGATGGTTGAAAAATCTACTAAGATATATAATTTTTTTGTTAGATGTTATGGGGTCCAATGTGAGGAAGACATTTATTGACCGATCTACAATATAGTCACCCATTATTAATTAAGATAAATAGTTGGTTGTTTTTAAATAGGAAAAACTTAAAAGAAATTATTTGATTTTCTTTCTTTTCATGTGGGTCAAGAGAAAAAGAAGAACAATTTTATTTATGTGTGATGGGTCATAGTCATTGGATTATATATGGTTTTGACTATCAGAATAGAGGTTACACAGATCCATATGATGAAGAAGTGTACGATACTACATAATTACCCTGACACCGATAACATCATCAAACACATGATCATCTGTCTTTGGAATAAAAAGAAATAAGAGCTTCTTGTGGTAGTTACAAAAGTGTTGTGATGGGGATATTGATGTTTGAATAAGTTTTGTAGTTGGTGATGAAGTGGTTATGAGAAGTTTTGTAATATTTATAATTTTCCTCTATGTTTATGAAAAAAGAATGGTTTGTGATATCCAATAATGTATCATCAATATTCTAACAGAAATATTTGAATGTTTTATTATTTTTTTAGTTGGTAAGGAGAATTAATTTGGGAATTGTGGATAAAAGCATCATAATATGAATTTCACAATAATTTATATATTTTAAATAGTGTAAACAATTATCAATATTCTTTCATCTTCATCAAAATGGGAAAATCATAATGAAAATTTTATCAGACTGAAGGCTCTGAAGAATTTATGATGTAATATAAAGTAGTGAGATGATTTGAGAATGTTCAAGAATAAGATAGAAGAGTTGAGAGGCATTGATGAAGTCAAATATATTTCATAAATTTTAAAGAGAATCTCGGTTTTGGAAAATCTGATTGTGTAGGAAAATAGTTTTGTATCCCCCCTAAACCTCTTTTAGTGAATCTATAAATGGATTAGTACTTTTTACAGTCTGACATTGATGCACTATTCATGGGAAGAAGAGATAATGCATAGTGATGTTTTTTTAGAGGAGGTTCCCAATTAATATTTCATGAGGTTGTTTGATGAAAAAAAGATAAAGAAGAAGAGGAAGATAATATTCAACTAATCATTATATTGGGAAGGTTTATCAGACACGAAATCAAATTGGTATTTCTAGATATTTGTAGAAGTTGATAAGATTTGTTTCAGCGCTATGATGACACAATTATATTTCGAGATAGATAAATCAACTTGCAAATATCGGACTAGTTTTCAAAATGAGTATTATTTAAAGTTTGAGATGTTCTTCACTACAGCTAGATAAGAAGATGAAGAATATGTTTTGAAAAAAAATTATGAAATTTGAAAAGGAAACACATTAAATTATTTTGAATGAATGGGTGAATGTTTCTTAACATGTTACTCAAATTTCTTTACATCATGTTGTGCTACATGAAGCACGTGCACTACTGTATTAATCATAGTGATACACAAATTTAAGGGAGTATTCTACAAGTTTTATCATCTAAAAAAGAATGTTTTCAAACGGATTTTGTGGTATTGGATTGTTTCTAGGCCAAACCAAAGATGTAGATACTCTTAATGAGTTTTGAACATTATAATTTTTTTTTCTTGTGGATGTGTGATTATTTGGTTTTCAAAAAAGTATCATCTATTTAAGAAGAAAAAATGTTGTCTCAATTAAGGGAAACATAAAAGAAAAAGGTATCATTGATTCAACCCTCTCTCTCTTTGTGATACTTAGATCCTGGATGGGTAATTAAAAATTATTTGGGAAATAGAGAAATAATCTTTTGTGGGCCCTCATAAGATCAGTTACGTAGTGTACAATAGAATCTGTTATTGTATGAAAATGAAATAAAAAATATTGATGAAATAAATAATTAAATTATGATATATAAATGATATCATGAGAAAAACATAATCTTTTAAAGAAGAAAATATAAAAATAATTTATCCCATGGATGAACATTATATTTCACATAATGATGGAATTGAAAATTTGATGCAACATAACCATACCCTCAATAACTACTACCATGATACCCAATACCCAAGATATCATTTCTCACAATAACATACAATGAATAATTGTGATATATAACTTTAAGAACCACCCATCACATAATAATTCAAAATCATCTATAATATAAAATTAAAGGCTAATTATACAGAACATAATATTTCCTAATGAACCATATGCATAAATATTTATACCGAATCAATAATTTTCAATATAAATATAATTATTTCATGAATTGTTATTCATAAACCATTCTGTGGAATAATATTTCTTTCCATGTGAATATTCAGTAATAAAATTTGAAATACTATGTGATATTCACAATGAAGTGAAAAATACCATTTATCAAAGGGATGATAACAGTCTTATAGTGTAGGATTCTATAATCCTACAAGAATCACAAAAATAATTATTCATTAAATTTAATATGACTGATTTATAAGAGTATAAATAAAAAATAAAAAAATTGACTTTAAAACTTTGGGTATATAATAACACTATTGGGATATGAATTGCTTATATAAAAATCCATTGAGCTAGAAACCCCACTACATGAGACATTAATACTAATGTTTTAGATTAAACAAAAGTGAGTTTAATCCATAATTTATCTATGATTTGATGAGCAATATATATATCATAATTATAGTGGAATAGTTCCCATTATATAATGTTTAATATCCATAATTCAAAAATATATTTCATACCTAAGGATTTTGATGGAGGAGTTTATATCTATGGATTTTTTTCAATATACTAACATATGATTGTGGTATGATGAGTGACGAAATAAATTATATTATTTATATTATATAATATTAAATAATTTTTCAAATAAGGAAATATAATTATATTATAATGTATTATAAATGTAAATTTATTAGAATTGATTAAAAACCCAACCTCAAAAATAACTTTCTAATGCATGAGAATGAACTACATAGAACATTAAGATATTCTTAAATGGACTTTTATGAGTGATTTTTAGGGGAACAAAGGCTCAATGGTATTCTAGTGAATATTAATATGAGGATCAGTTGATATTTAAAATGAATGAGGGAAAATTGATTAATAAATTTTGAACATTATTTTTGGAAATCATGGTTGTGAAAAATTTAATTCCAATAGAATTACAATTGTTTTAAAGAAATTTATTTTACATTGAAAATATTTTTTTATTTTTTAAATAAATTACCATAATTATATATTTTTTAATGTTTTGTATAAAAATACCTTTATACTGAATGAAATATTTTAAAAACATTGAAATAAATTTATGAAAATTGAATATTTTAATATATAAATACATTTCATTTATTTAATTCATTCACCTTATCCATTATATTTTATGAATTAAAATTATTGCTTAATGAAAACCATATACGTACACAATTTTTTATATTCACCAAAAAAATATTTTGACTTTGAAACTTCTAACAACATCACTATTTTTTAATTTTTATGATTTTATTCTATATTTTAAATAATTTTTACGAATATAATTATCTATGAAATAGAATGTTATTTGTTTATTAATAAAATCTAGTGTATTTTTAATAAGGCCACGACCACTAGAAAATAAAAAAAATATTTTTAATAAATATGTATTATTATAACACATATATATGGAAGTATTTTCCCATTAAATGATTAAAAAATTATTTATTTTTGATATTTACACCATTAAAAAATGAAATTACATAGTTAATATGTATTAATATATATAATTATCATATTATTATTATAATTTTCATATTACTATGTTACTACTCTAGTGGCCATTGTACCCTTCCAACCACTATATTATCCTTTACAAATACACTTCATTACAAATATAAATAACATCTATATCATTATCTTATTTGGTCTATTAAGTTCATTAAATTGGTTATAATATTCTCTATAATAGTTATGCATTTTTCATTCATGCTGGTAAATGCATAATTTTATCATCTAAAGATCAATATTATTGTGTTTATTTTACAATTATAGGTTTTTAGTTGTAGTAGTAGTTGTTGCAGTCAATGTAACTATCTATTTTTCATTATTATACTATGTTGAAATAAATGGTCTTCTATTTGCACGTTATATTTTAATAAAGTTTTCATCAATTTTTATAAAATATATATGAATATATTATACCCGTATTTAATAAATATTCCCTCTAAATTCAAAAAATTTATCAATCAATGGAAAATATTTCTAATTATTCTCCATTTATTCAATTGGCTCCTAGGTCACCTCCTATAACATGTGATTAATATAAATTACATTAAAAACAATTTTTTCCTTTTAATCAATATTTTTAATCTAGTACCAAGAACATGGAATGGATCAAAATCATTTTAGATGATCATCTATAATTATCTTTTATCATTTGTGAGTTCATGCATTAGGTTTGATGTATAGATTCCCAACAGATAGACAAAGAAGATTCCATATACATTAAAGATGTAGGGTGGGATATCAAAAAAAAGAAAATCCACTAATTATAAATTAAATCGTGAAATTAAAATTTTTCACGTAAATTTCTTCATATTATTATTTTATCACTAATTACTATATAATTTACAATTTCATAATCTGTAATGTTCACATTAGATATTTTGAAAAAATTTGATACCCAAGTCCAAAAAGACTCTGGTATGATTATTATAGTTCAATAGGTAATTATTCCATTATCACCATAATAATAATCATGAAATTATTTTTTTGTAAATTAATTATACATTCAAATCCAATCATGTTATATGGTCATGAAAAATAAACTAAACTAAAATCATGATCGTATTAGGTTTTACTTAAAAATGCAACGTTTCCATTTTTCAACGATCATTATGGAAAGAAGATAAATATCATTTTATCATTCCATAATTTTCATAATATCATAAATATAATAATTTAATTTAATTTTACACATATATATATATAATCCATGTGATATTGTGATGAAAAATGAACAACATCACTTTGTGGAGGTGGTAGTCCACACGTTCGTAAGAACGAAATGATCATTTTCTTGTGAATTGAATGGTATGAAATTAAAGGATATATAATATTTTTATACAAATAAATATGTAATAAATAACATATATATAAATTAATACTATCATTATTACTAGTAATTTGAGATGGTGATATTAAAAAATTAAATGGTTTCGTGTGGAGGTAGCTGTACATATGGATGATGCATTACTGTCCCATTTAGTGAAGGATGGTGATATTTATAGCTTATTTAATTAATATAATTACATATAAGTATATTAAGAATAATTATTTATTATTTTATCATGTTTCAATAATATTAAATGACGTGGAAGAAGAAACAAACTAAAACATGCAGTTAAAATCTATAACTCAATTTTGGAAAGTATCCATTCATTAAAACCTTAGTCCCTCTAAGATTGATATTATGCCTAAATAAGAACTCTATAAAGAGTTTAGAAATTATTGGAAGTTATTTTGGAAGGGTTTATATAATTGAAAATAGATTTTTTTTGTGAACAAATGAGAATAAGTGGTTGCCTTTTTCTAAGAGAGGGGAGGTGTTGTTTTGGAAATTTAAAAATATTAAATTAGTATAAATTAAAATTTACATCTAAATAGGAAAAAATGGGAATAATTTTATTCTTATATGATAATTAATCAAAAAACAGTCATCCAATAAAATATTGAAAATTTTAAATCATATTTTTAGACATACTGTTTGTTTTAACACTTCATTAACCACTTTGACAATTACCACAATTTAATCATTATCTACAATTTAATGGTTAATAGTGTTACCAAATAAATAAAAAATACACATAAATTGACCATGTATTATTTAATTGACCAGATCCCATTAAATTTATTAAACATATTATTTTTTGTAATTTTCTATTGTTTAGTAAAAAATATTTTTCCTAAAACATCAATAATATTAGTATAGGATCTATTCATTTACAGTGATTTTTATAAATTTAAGACAACCATTAAATTATAATATAATAAATAAAAGAAATCCCTATCATGATATAGTTTTCTAAAAAATATTTTGTCTCATTATAAATTATAAATTATATTAGTTTTATATTTTTTAATATCAATTATTCTATTTTTTCATAAATTAAATGACTATTGAGTCATCATTTCGTAGCAATATAATATAATTATGTCACCAATTAAAATGAAGAATAAAATAACACAATAAGTAATAATATTATTTAGTTTAATTATTTTTTTACAAATATTCATATTCTCGGTTTATTTCCATGTTATAAAAATTATAATTATTAAAAACATGAGTTTTCCATTTTTTATTTTTCTTTAAATAAAACATTAAAAATTTTATAGTTGCATAAAAATGGCCAAAAAATTATATATATATATATATATATAATAGAAAATTATATTATTATGTATAAAATTTACTCATAAAATAAAATTAATTCAAATGTTAGTGTCATTTTAGCATACAAAATAATTTGTATTGAACTTTAATTAACTGTTGTACCCATAACCGTGGTAACCAAATTACATAGTTAATATTTTTATTATCCAAAATTAAATTTTTTTTTCTTACCATGTTTGGACCCATAATTCAAAACACAGAATAAATTCTTCAACATTCAAAATATAGCGGTAGAAGAATTTTATTAAAATTATACAAGAAAAATGAAATACCGAATAGTTCTTCATAAAAATAAAATTTTAAATTATAATATGTTTTAGAACTGACTTCAAGTATATAATAAATTCCAAAATTCATAAATGGAATAATATAAATAAATTATAACTAATGAAAATAAAAATTACCTTTCAAAACTAAATTTTAATTTATAAATATATTTTTTGAAAATACAATTTTCAATTAAAATCAGTATTTTTCATCATTTATTGAAAAAAATACAAATTAGAAAATTATGAGAAATTCATGGTACAATAATTATGAATTTATAAAATCATTATGAAGATAACATTATCAAATTAATTTTCTATTACTTGGAAATAAATATTATAAATGAAACTATATAATAGAAAAAAAAATCCAATTTTTTTTTAAAATAAATCGATTATTATATTGTCCAAAACTTTCTATAATATATTTATAATGAATATAACTATATAAAATCTAAATAATTAATATAATATGATGTTTTATATAAAAATTACCTCGTATAATTCATTATTCTCTAATTTTGGAAATTGAATCCTTAAAATTTTATTCAATTTTTTAAGAAGTGTGGATACCTTTCCCTCATAATATTTAGTTACTAAATTGTTTCTTCATCAACCATATGGTTTTTATAGAAAACTTTAACCTATAAAATAACCATTTTCCATAATTCATGCTCTCTATGGACATGAATCTATAGATTTCATTCCTCAGCTGAAGGGTTCTCTTCTAAAAGATCTCCTTGAGGGATAAAAATTTGAAAATAATCTAGAGCATATTTTCTGACATAAAAATATTAAAAATATTTTTTAACTAAGAAAAAATCAATGGAATGGTCACTATGAATGTGTCTGATGTAAAATTATCTTAAATTTTATATGGTTAACTGAATTGTTCTAATGAACCAACCTTAATGTACCTGGAAATTACATTTCTTTTACAAAATACACCATACAGTACACAAATAGACACCCAAAAACCATTTTTGTTTAGTGTCTTTGGAAATGTGGAACACATTCTTCTAACATGGTAAAATATCTTCATAATCTCCCCTAAAGATCTTCTACAATATTATTCCTACCTAAAAAAATTCTTTATATCAAGAAAAAAAGATAACATAAAAAGGGTGATCTCAAAAGCTCAATAAGGGTAAAAATGGAAAAAAAACAAAAACAATAGAATAAAAAAACCAGAACACAAATCATAAATATTGAAATCTTGAGTCCTGAAATAATTCATGGTAGTTTGTAAGACATAAATCTAAATTAGACAGAAACCATGATAAAACTCAATTTGAACAAAAAAGGTAAACTTGGAAAACACATTAGGATTGAAAATATTTTCTTTATTAGCCAAGGAGAATTTATAATACCATCAGAAAAGTGAAATTTCATTAAAAAATCATATTTACTTATCATTCAAGCCCTGTATTTCTGAACCAGATTTACTTTTCGTTCAAACCCTATATTACTGAAACATATTTACTTTCACTTACAACCATGTTTATCTCATGAGATATAAATCTTTATCCAATGAACTGTAGGGAGATATAGGTTCCACTCATCTTGTAATGAAATAATTCTTACATGTGTGAAAAAAACAAAAATAATTTATCATAGTATAACCCAATAAATAAAGCGAGTTTCTTAAAAATCATTCAATCATAACATAATACATCAGAAAAAAATGAATTTTATAAATATAATAGATATACTAAAACCATAAGAATAATAAGGATGTTATACATGAAACATATCTTTATTAAAATTGTATATCTTAGATGGAAAATAATATTGATAAAACAGTTGAAATTGATTCTTGATGAAAATATCCATTCTTCTTCAAAAACAATTCCATTTCTTAAAACCCCTCCCAATTTTAAAAGAAAATAATTTCTACAAAAATAAACTTGGACATTTTTAAGGTTTTCTTCATGTAAATAAGGATTCATGATAGCTTACAAATCCATTCATGTTGTATATGTTAAAAATCCATATCCACGTACTATTGATAGAAAAGTCAAAAAGTACTTCGTACTCAAAACAATAAAGACAGATTACCTTTATACTATTTAATAAAAATTCACCAATGGGTAAACATGGACTTAAAAAATTATAAAATTACTGAAATAATATTTTGAGATACATATTTAGTAAACATGGATGTGGATGATAAATATAAGTTAGTAAATACTAACGAATAATCAATCTCATATAATAATGAGATTGAAAAATAATCCCTTACCTTAGGTCTGGTTTCCTTTGTATGTATCTGAACCTCCTAAATAATTATTTAAATAATTCATTTATTTATTCTAGATTCATTTCCATTTTAATGATACCTTATATAAACAAAATATCATCTGTCTATTTGTAACATTTCATTGTTACACGTTATCCAGGTGTTAACTACATTATGTTCCTATGCATGATTTGTTGAATAAGATACATTTTTCATTCATCAGTCATATTAATATAATTTATAAAATTATATTATTATATTAAATATCATATTTAATAATTTAATTCATTTATATATAATCATAATTTTAGGAATATCTTATAGAACGAATAAAATCGCATCTTAGAAACGGTAGGCATTACATACAGATGAGCGACAATACCATTTATATAATTATTTAATGGTATTAAAGTGGATGGTGTATAATATTTCATAATAAGTATAATTTTATAATTATCATATATAGTGATTAATTCCATCATTTTACTCATCCAAATATGTCATTGGTGAAATACATGTTACAAAATGGCGTGGAGACGAAATGTCATACATACACATGGGTGTTGATTTTGTATTACATGGGATGGATATAAAGTGAAATATGATAGTTTCATAATTATAATAAAATATCAGTAGATAATTTCTACAAGAGTTAATAATTAATAGTAAATCAACTCATAAAGTTGATGTAGAAGAAGAAATAAATTCAAAAGAATCAGTAGAGGATATTTTCTCTTATTTTATGTGCTTCTCCAAAATATCCTCTTAGTGCACTACTGTTGGTCATTCAAGAATATCAAGAACACTTGAATGTAACTAGGAATTCTTAGAAGAAAAATTTTAAGGTTATGAACAATAATTAAGGCTCATTGTGAAGTGAATAAGTGAGGTAGGAGGTGTCATTTTTTAATTGATTTGAGGGGCACATTGGGAAACCTCAGAAATATTAATTTAATAGAAAATCTATCCCAATCCAGAAAACACCAAAGTGCACCAATTTAGAATAAGAGATGATAAATTATTTTAATATCATCAACAAATATTCTTTAGTCATTTTTTATTTCAATTTAATAATTATCATTTTAATTTAAACTTAGTGATTTAGTTAAATTTTTAGCTATGGTAACAAATATTTATTCACTAAAAGGATGAAATATTTACTTATCTAAAGTAAATTAGACCATAAATGAGAAATTTATAACATTATATATCATATAATAATAGTTATATAATTATATATATATTTTTTGATTTTTAAATAATTTAAAAAATCATTATTTTTTCAAACAAAAAATAGAATCAATTTTTACACTATTCAATTAATTTATTTTTAAAAATATATGGGGTAATGGCCATCTTGAATATCCAATTGAAAAACTACGTATCCAAAATTTAATTAATTTTAATATTTTTAATAACATTTATATGATATTTCATTAAATAAAATAATTCCTACATTAATATTGTGTAGTTATTTAATATAATTATTTATAGAAAAACAATTATGAATAAAATACAATTAGGAATATATATAAACTAGAGTTCATAATATAAATTTTAGATGTATTTATCTTCATGAAAAATAAATATTGAAAATGTTATACATATTAAATTTTGTATGTGAAAACTTTAACATCACTTTAAATAAAATTTTATGTGTCACAATCATTTGTATTTGTCTCCAAATGACTAATAACTAGAACCTTGGTTGCTTAAAGTCAGTATGTACTCAAACAATAATATTTTGGGATGTTTTTTGGTGTTTTAATTATTATTATAATTTTAATTAAAATTCGTCTTCTTGACTTTTCATCAACTAAATAATTTCCTCATCACTAATGAGTATGCCATTAATGTAATTTTTTTGTTTACTAAAAATTAAAAAAAGTTACCATCATAATGAAAAATAAATTTAGATTTCAAATTATTATTTATTTTCAAATTTATCTTCTTTAAAACCTTAATTTAAAAATGATATATTATTTAAAACATGAATGTGATATCTTTAAATGTTCATTAAATAGAATATTATAAATATCATAATATCTCACAAATGGCCCCAAAACCTAAAAATAAATTAATAATAGCTAAATATGTTTATTGTGTTAAGAAGTACCATTTTTATTCATTTTTGTCACAAATTTTACACATGTGGACTTATATTAGATATTGAAGAAAATGAAATTGATAATTTGTGTCTTTCTTTGATTTAAATGTTTTTAGTCATTTTCATATAAAAGTTTCCATTAAATGAACTAGTTTCTATACCTAAGTGTTAGTCATTGAATAAAATTCATAAAATACTTTTATTCATTTTTTGATTATTTTATAGTCATTATAAATTTATTTTCAAACTAAATTACTTAATTTACCCATTACCGTGTTAAGAAAATTTACCATGGTTACTATTGATATTGGTAAAAAATAAAAGGGAACTAATTATATTATTTGGACCCCTTGAATACAAAATATTCATCTATTTTTCAAAATACAATACAAATAGGATTTAGAATTAAATTTCATATGAAAGAGGTAAAGTGGCACAAAAACATTTTTTTGGTGAAGATGCCCCTTTTTAAATAAAAAATGATTTCAAAATAATATAGTGTATAAAATAATTTTAAAAAAAACTTAATTATATAAAAATGATTTAATTAAAATTTTAAACGAATCCAAAACATAATTTTACTATGTAATGACATTAAAATAAAATAATGGTTTGAATTTAAATCAGTATTTTTACTATTAAATAAAAAAGGAAACTTGTCTGAAAAATACCTAAAATTCAAACAAACTAAATATTTATATTTTTAATTAAAAAAATAAGTTTATTTTTTCATATTTAATATAAAAAAGTGTCAATAAAATATCTAAAATGGGTAAGACATCAAAAGGTGTTAAAATTGTATTTTTTGAAAAAAATATCTTTTATTAAAAAAATTAAAATTTTCTTATATCATGTATAGAAAACTTATATGATGAATTTTTAACATTATATTAAATCAATAAAAAGTGAAATTATTATTTTATAACCTCACTTGTTTTCATTTAATTTTTTTTAAAAAACTAAATATTGTTCATACCCTTTGTTATAATGACTTGGTTAGAAGGTAACATAATACTATTTAGTATTTCACTTAAACTCAGTTTTGAGTGAAATGAAATCTATAAAAAGAAATGAAATTCTGTGTAAAATTTTCAATGCATGGTGTTTTTTTATCAAATGCTGAATTGGTGTTGTGAAAAGTACAAGAAAATATTAGTTTAGCATACAATACATGACATCAAAAAAATTTAAAAAATATATATATATTTTAAAAATATCATGTTGTTATGTCCCCCCTTGTTAAAATGAATTTCCCCCACAAAATTCATGTAGGATATAGAGGGACTATTACTTTAAAATGTCATTCAAAGAAGGTGACATTGTAAAAGTGAATAATAAAACATCATTTTAAACATGAATGTTAAAAACGGGAAAGTTAACCAAAGTAACTCATTACTGGGTTTCCACATAGGAAAACATAACTGATAATTTTAAACATGGATATGGAAGATAAATCTAACTATCATGTAATTATTGATAATGATAGAGAACATGGTTATTTAAAAGATTAAAATCCTAATGACATAAATTTGAAATGATATAAGAGACCCTCTAATTCACCAGATAATAAGGTACTACGATAATATTTTTGTTTTTCATGATAGTTTATATATATTTAAATAACACAATAAAAAATACTTACTTGATTTCATTATAATATCATTATTGTTCATGCCTTGAACCATTTCCCCTTTATATAGTATTCAATCAAATGATGTTGAATTTTATATTCCTAAATCATTATAAGATCATGTGGTCCACAAATAGAATGACTGGTCATTCCATCTATCATTATCAAATAAATGGTAGAAAAAGTTATAAAATATATATAAGTCCCTCTATGATGAGATAAGACATTATTCTAATAACTTTACATGATGTTTAACATAATCTTTTTATAAATTGATAACCTTACAGTCCATATGAAATCTGAAAATACAAACATTAGAAATAGGTGCAATGACCCAGTTTAAAATTTATCCCCATATATCATATGGTCTCTCTTGTTGGTCACATTATAAACTTGTGAATTCCTTTAGAATGTATTCTCTTGAGTCAAGGTAATAACCTAAATTACCATATATCCTTTCTAAAGACATGCATGTTTCTTTATTGTAAAAATTATTGGATATATTCCTTATGTAACTAAAAGTAATATAAATTATCCATTATATCAAATCCCTCTTTAAGAACAATACATAATTAATTCAAAAGAAACTAGATTCATCCAATTTACTTATTCAGATCCCACATATCTTTATCTGAACATCATTATAATAACATAACAGATATATTAAAGGTTATCTTTCTTTTAATGTGTTTTCCAAAAATATCTCAATCACTTCTCATAGTTACCAGTTCCACTCAACATATTCGTTCAAATACTTAAGGAAAAATAATTGTGTTACAATCAATAGATGGTTCATTATTCCATAATACCATTAAATTATGAACACAACATTATTCATGATTAACATGAAAACAATCCCCTATCTTCTTTAAACCATTGACCAATCTTTATCACCTTATTTCATCTCCTATGTAATTTGTAATCATTCATCAATATAAATATTAATACCACTCATAAATATATTTAGATTCCATTCTTGAACTTTTTCCCTAGGGAATCGATTTTAAAAATGTCCAATCATTCCATATTTAAAACATTTAACCACAATTGATTCCATAGGAAAACAATATCCTTTCCCATTATTTTCACTGAACATCTTCCTCCGTAATTACAGATATTTTGTTATTCTTTTCCACATTAAATGAATATTCTAGTTCCTTATACATTCTATTTGATTCTATTTCCCACTCAATTTATATGAGATAAATTGAACTTTCATTCTTTTGTGGTCATCATGAAACTTAATCATTCTCTTATTAGGTGGGGTAGTAAAATCACCAATGTTGAGATTGATGATTATATTATGAGCTTTCTGATTAAAAATAATACCTATGTTTTCCCTTAAAAATCACATTTCTTTTAGTTTTTCACTAGGAATATGATTCCATTAAACATTATATTCTCCATTACCTTGAGTCCTCTTGTTTCCATCTATTTTCAAAATTCCAAAAAAAAATAGTGTGAAAAGAAAAAACAAACTATGAAAATAACATAATCAAGGGGGAGTAAATTCAACCTATAACATCTTATGTTCAATTATAGGTTATCTTTGTCCGTTACTATAATTCTAATACTAAATCCTACAATTAAACATGTCAATAGGGACATACTTATACATGTCCATTGAAATATCTCTAGGGATATCACTAACGATTTTGCATCTTATTTCTCCAATGTTTCATTGAACCTTCACTCTAATTAAAACATAAAAAACCCAAGATTAATGTACATGTACATTACATTTCTTTTTCAAAATACAAAATACATTACACCAATTGATTCCCAAATCCCGTATTAGTTTAGATTATTTAGAAACATGGAACACATTCTTATAACTGGGATAAAGATCTTCAATATATCCCAAAAGATCATCCCCTTCATTTTTCATACCTAAACCCATTCATTATATAATTGGATAATGAAAAAATAAAAAGGGGGAGCTCAAATTCTAAGTATTGGTAATCATGGGAGAAAACACAAAAAATATAATGTAAAACCCTGAATATAAATTTTGAAAATTAAAATATTTACTCATGAAATAAATCCTGGTAGTTCATAAGGCATAAATCCAAAAAGAACAAAAACCATGATAAAATAGCACTGGTATAAAAATATATAATTGCATAAAACAAATAAGAATAAGAAAATAATTTACTTATTATCCAAGGCTCATATAAAAGACCATAATTACAGAAAAGTTCCATTATTGAACCAGATTAACTTGTAGTTTGAGCCCTATTTTACTTAATCAAATTTACATGTCTTTCCAGACATGTATTACTAAAATATATTTACATGCAGTTCTAGACATGTATATCATATGAGGTATAAATCATTATCCATTTCAATAGAGTTTGATATATGTTGCACCCACATCATAATTAAATCATTCTTGTATCTGTGAAAAAAATATAAATCATTCATCATAGCATAACCAGATGAATAAAGTGTGTTTCTTAAAAATCATCCCATCATAACATAATACATGAAAAATAAATGTATTTCATAAATCGAAAAAATATAATAAAACCATAGGAATAATAGGTATATTACATCTAAAAACATATCTTTATTAAAAAATTCCTTCCCCAATGAAAAATATTTTTGATAAAACATTTGAAATATATTTTTGTGGAAAATATCCTTTCTTATTTTAAAAAATCCAATTTAATAAAATGCCACATAATTTTAAAAGAAAATAATTTCTTTGAAAATAACGTTGAAAACCATTAAGGGAATAATCTTGGAAATACGGTGTCCTGAAATTTTAAAAATCTGTTCATGCTATATACGTTAATAAAACATTAACCTTGTACTATTTCTCAAAAATTAAAAAATTACCTCACACTAAAAACGACAAAATATTCAATTCATACAATTTAATAAAAATTATCCAAAGTGTAAAATTGAAATTAAACAATTTATAAAGGAACGAAATAATATTTTGAGATAAATATTTTGGAAATGTGAATGTGGATGGGAAATATAACATAGTAAATACATATGAATAATCAATCTCAGAAAATAACAAGATTGAAAAATTATCCCTTACCTTAGGTCTGATTTCATTTTTATTTATCCAAAACTCTTGTATAATTATTATAATAATTTCATTGACATATTACGGGATCATAACCATTTTTATGATATTGTATATGATCATAATCTCATCTGTTTTTTTGCAATATTTAATTGTTACTCGTTATCTGAGTGTTAACTGCTTTATGTACATATGCATGTTTTGTTGAATAAGTTACATTTATCCTTAATAGGTCATAGTTATATCATTAAGGGATTATATTAATATATTATATATTAAATTTATAAATTCTATTTTTTATATATTATCATGCTTTAATGAAGAACATGTAGAATTAATCACATTACATCATGGAGATGGTAGGTCGTACATATGCATGAGCGATGATACCCTTCCCATAATTGATGAATTGTATTGCATTTGTTGGTGAATAATATTTCAGAATCAATATATTTTTATAATAATCATATTTAGTTTTTAATTCCATTATTATACCCATCCATGTAATGTGGTGGTTAAAAATGAATTAAACCACGGTGTAGAGACAGTAAGCCGTACTCACACACATGCGGTGATTTCATGATTCCGATAACATATAGAAAGTGGAATATGGTTGTTTAAAAATTATAATAACATCTATATATATAATTTATACTTTAAGTTTTTTTTAATAGTGAAACAACTCATAAAGTTTATGTGGATGAAGAAATAAGTTGAAAGGAATCAGTATAAGAGATTACCTCTTCTTTGACGCGCTTCCTCTAAATCTCCTCTTAGAGCACTATATTTGATCTTTTAAGAATATCAAGACCTATAAAATATTTAAATAAAAGTTGAAAAGGGAAATTAGTTGGGGTTGGCCAACCATGAAGGCTCAAATTGAATGTAGAGTTGAGGGAGGAGGTGCCCTTTTATAATTATGGTGAAGGAAACATCTGGAAAACTTAAAAATATTAAATTATCATAAAATTCAAGCCTTTCCAAATAAGTAAAAAATTTATAAATCTAGAAGATACAATGAGACATGGTCATATTCTCATTAAACATTAAATTTTATACAAGTATTTATGTCAATTTAAACTATGTCATTTTAATTAACAATGGGTTATTATAATTAATTTTAAACAAGGGTAACAAATATTTCAATATTAAAAGTGTAAAATGTTTACATATTCTATTTTAATTAAGAAAAAATGTATAATTTAAATCATTTTAGGTATTAAAATATTTATTTAATATTTTTAGCAATATTTGATGATTATTATATAAGTTAATAAAACATTTTTTGATAAACAAAAAATAAAATCTATTTTAACTATATTAAATTAATTTATATTGTATAATTTCAATATTAAATGTTATCCTAAAATGAAATATTTTATTATACCTCAAAGGGGTCATGGTCATCTATAAAATTCAGTATAAAAATTATTTATAGAAAAGTATATTTATTTTAATATTTTTAAAAACATTAATTTGATATTTCCTTTAATAAAATAATTACTACATCAATGTTTAGTAATTATATAATATACTTATTTTTGGCTAAAATTAATAACAAAATACTATAAGGAATTTAAATATAATATATTTTGGAAGACTAAATTTTTTCTAATTTATCTTTATGAAACTCTTATATTAAAAATGTTATACATATAAACATTTGAATGTGAGAACTTTAACATCACTTTTAATAAAATATTATAAGTGTCAAAATATTTTTCATATATTTTTAAATGGTCAGTAACTCGACCCTTGTATGTTTAAGGATGATATATACTTGAAAAATAATATTTGGTCAATTTTATTGGTGTTTATTTGTTAATTAATTTTCAATGAAAATTAATCTATTGGTTTTTCGTCAATAAAATAATTTCTACATCATCAATGTATAATACTTTAATGTAGATTATTATTTCTAAAAATTAAAAATTAATTTCCATGATAAAGAAAAAAATATTAGTTTTCAAATTAGTATTTAGAGTAGAATTTATTTTCAGTATAACCTTATTTTAAATAGATATATTATTTAAATAATGATTGTGACATCCTTAAGTTTTCATGAAATAAAATATTATAAATGCCATAATATCTACAAAATTACCCCAAAACATCAAAATTAATATATATCAGGTAAATATGTGTATTACGACAAAATAAATTTTTTTTCCATCATAAAACCCATATTTCCATATATGGATAAATATTATATTTTAAAGACAATGAAAATTATTGTTTCTGTGTTTTTTGTTTTAAATATTATTTAATTCATTTTCAAGGAATTACGTCAGTTAAATTTAGTAATTTGTATCTTTATGTGTTAAGGGTCGAATTGAATTCATCAAATAATTTTTTTCTCTTTTTTTGATCATTTTAAAGTCATTATAAATTACTTTTTAACTTAAATTACATAAATTACCCTTTACCATGGTAACAAAAGATATTGTGTCTACTATTTATATTGGTCAAAAATAAAAGGGAAAAAACTAGAAATTTTTGAGCTTTTGAATCCAAATTTTCATCATTTTTTTAAATTCATTATAGAAAATTTTCAGAATTAAATTAAAAATAAAACTGGTAAATTGTCATGAATAATTGTTTTTTTTGGGAAAATTCCCCTTATAAATGAAAAATATTTTTTTTAATAAAATATTTTATAAAATAATTTAAACAAATCATTGGAAAAATTGAACTAATTAATATATAAATCAAATCCAAAACATAAATTTTCTACAGTTTGACTTTAAAAAATTATTTTTAAGAAAAATATTATTTTCAATATTCATTAAAAAATAAAACTTATCATAAATTTTCCTAAAATTCATCCAATGTAAATGAAAATATTATGAAATAAAATGAGAAGTTTTTTATGTGAAATTGAATATAAAATGTGTCAAAACGTGATTTAATATGGGTGTTCCATTAAAATTTTGTCAGATTATAATTTTTAAAAAATCCTTATTTTATCCAAAAATGAATTTATTATTAAATCATGTATGAAAAACATATAATAAGAATTTTAAATATTATATTGAATCCATCAAGAGTTATTTTATTATTTGTGACCTCATTTATTTGAATTTAAATAATATTTCAGAATAATGTTTATACTGTTCATACCAACCATAAATATGTCTATGTTAATAGGAATCATTATAATATTTTGATGTTCAAATAAAATCGGTCTTGTGTGAAATGAATTATATAAAAAGAATATTAAATTCTGTATAACATGAACTAACCATTTTGTTTCATATAGAACATGCTAATATAGTGTTGCGTACAATGAAATCTTATCTTGGTGTAGTGTACAACAAAAGACATCAAATAAATTAAAAATACATATTTTATAAAAATATCATAATTTTACAACAATGGACTAACATTACCATTTTTACTAAAGACAGTTACACTTTCACAAAGAGATAATTTTTAATATTTTTAAACAATTCATTTAGATTATCTATATTATTGGGGATGAAAATCTATAATATAATTTATTTTAGCTACCCATGACTTGTGACGTCCTTTTATAAAATCTACAGTGAACCTAGGATCATGATCATATACAAGAATATAGAGAAACATCACATCACCTGAAAATATCCTTATGATAAAATCAAGAATGTTGTTCTAAAGATAAAATATATATTGGGAATATAATTCAAATGTTTATTCAAATGATAGAAAATAAACCAAATCACACTTTTACAATGATATGTATTTGGAAATCCCATTACAAAATATGAGGATTCATTTTCCTATTTTGACTTTGCAAATTGAAATAGATGAAAAACCCCCTTTTGTAATTTTCTTTCTTCTTTATCCTATTGAAAAGAAAAATATTTCACAGAAAATTTATTAAAATCCCTTTTTTCCACGACCAATAATACTCATGATTATCTCTATTACTATTATTACCACTAGGATGAATGGTATATAGGGAACTATGATCATAAGTCAATAATTATCTCTTCAACATGGAATCACAAGGCACAAAAAATATATTTCCAAATCTCACAACATAATCATTATCAATGTTAAATTCATGAATCATTCTATTCTAAAACAATTTTAATATTTCTTGTATCTCATGGCCTTCCTTCAATTTATCCTAAATTCTATATTATTGAGAAAATTATACATAAACATAAAAAATTAGAATAATTCCATGAATTAAAACATTTAGGACAAAATTTGAGAAATAATTAAAAACAGATAATGTTTTAAACATAACAAGGTCAATGTAGTAATACTTTTCACACTCAATGCATTTGATACATTTTGTCATTTCTTGTTTGATAATTAATTTTGAAGTCATAATATATTAAAAATTAAATCCATCTCCTTGGTCTCATGTTCAATGCTATTTAAGATAAAATATAATTTAATCTTTTAAAATCTGTATATATTTAACACTTTATCCTTATATATTATTTTTATAAATTTTATGGAAAAAATCCTTATAGAAAATTCCTTATTATATTTAGGATAATTCAAATATATAGTTTTTAGTTACCACTATATATATGCAATTAACTGATCATTCTTTATCAGGACACAACCAACACCCTTCAATAAAGAATCACTATCGATGAAACATTGACCATCTTGAGATGGAAGGGCTGAAACTAGATTATTGACCAATATTATTTTTACTTCATAAAAATAGATGTCACATTCATTTATCTAGTTTTATTTAATTCCATTTCTTGTAAACCTAAACATTGGGCTAGGTATCCATGTAAAATTTTCAAAAAACTATTAGTAATAGCCTATTATCCCAAGAAAACATTGAATCATAGTATCATTTTTATGTATTGTCTTTTCATAATCTACTTAATATTTCTGAGATCCACTGTTATACCATCATTATTTACAATGTATCAAAGGAATAAAATATATTGTAACCAAAAAACAGAATTATATACACTTTCTATTTAATTACTCTTTTTTTCAAGGTATTGGAACAAACCTTTCATTTGTTTCATGATCTTCATTTTTTTTTAAAAAATAATTATATCATCAATACAAAAAATGAAAAACATGTCCAAATATTCATTAGAGAGTCTATTTATAAGAGCCATAAATGTATCTGGGGAACATGTTAACTCATAGGGAATAACCAAAAACTCATAATGACCTTATCTTGTTTTGAAAATATTTTTGGATTTTCATTCTCCTTCAACATTAGCTGATATACCCAAACTATATGCGAACCTTCAAAAACTGATGGTTGGCATAGATCTGAAAAAAAATCATCGGTTTGAATCATATGATAATTATTATTAACAATTATGTTTTTAAAATATATGTAATACATTCCAATCTTTCTTGACCATATTTTATTTAAAAAAAATTATGATCACTCATGGTGAAGTTACAGGAAAAATGAAAAAATTATGAAGAAAGTACTGCACCTATAATTTAATTATAGACATTCTATACAAACCATTTGATAAGGGGGTTTGAAGTTAGATTAGAGTCATGAGCTAAGTCAATATAAAATTCAATGTCTTGATAAGGTATAACACTAGAGAAATCATCAAGAAGACATATTCATACTTGTTTAATACATGAACATCACTAATCTGTATAGATTTCCAATTCATAATAATATATGTAATATAACATTATTTTTAATATTTTAATAGTTTCCCAGATTTTTTATTTGTCAATAATGGTATGGGTTCATTATTATATAAAAACCTAAATTATTTTTGAAAAAATAACATTTTTAACTCTACAATCTATATTATCATTATAAATGGAAAAAATATATAACCTGAATAATATCAACTGTTTCTAGGGTAAGATAATAAATATATTAAGTAATTACATTCTAGATAAAACAATAATATGATTATTATGATTTCTTATTTTCCATAATAATTTTCCAATGTGTTTTTCTATATGGTTTTTATTAATTTCTTTATGTGGATTTATCTATTTACTAAAACAATTCTAAAAAATTAAATTATGTGTAGATCATGAAACACAAAATAGTTTTCTATAATATGTATGGTTTAGATTTTATAAATTTTTTTGATTAATTTGTGGGAATTAGAAATAATAAGTAAATAAAAAATTAATATTTATTTGAAAATTAATATTTATTTGAAAATTAAAAATAATTAATAAAACTATTATTTTTAGTTTATTAATTAGATAAATGATATATCAAAACCTCGAATAAATTATATAGGAATAAGAAAATGATGGAACCTATATTTATTATATCTGAATGGAGACTAGTTTGTGTTTGTTGACAATCCACATTGGATTGATAAGGTATTTATCAAGTAAATAGGTCTAACAGTAAAATTTGAAAACATTTTTGAAAGTTTCATCATTTACTACTATTTTCCAGTTTTTACATCCAAAAGTTTGAGAATGGAGGACAATGGTTGTGGAAAAAACGTTCTGTGAAAGGTTGAAGGATCAACTGATTGTTACAAACAAGGATTGTTTTGGTATCGTCTCATCAAGATACAGTAAAGGAAGGAATCACTCACATGATTATTTTTTCACATTAAAGAATCATATGCCCCAAATGCGAAGTAAAAAAAGTGAGTTACACAGAAGAAGAGTTTTAGGTTATTCGCTTCAAAAAATGGAAAAGGTCTAGGATGCAGGAAAGGATCTAATATGCCAGATATGACATCAAATTCTGGGTTACACACATGGGTGGCATCATTAAATGATCTTTCACACTTGGTTTTATTGGTCTATAAATATGTGGCTACCCCTTTTTCACATATAACATTTCGAATGAATATTTAGAGTCCCTACAACATGAAATAAATTAACATAGAACAATTACATGTATTAAATCTTATGGGTAGAATAATCCTTGGGTCTATATAGACTAATTTAATTTCATGGTGGGGTTTCATGAAAGATAAGGGTTATGAAGGAGACACCTTGTGCAATAATTACAAAACATGCATGATGAAAAAAGTCTTACTCAAAAGTAAAATGGTGAGACTCTTCCATTTTTTGGATATATGATTTATTTGATCAATGCTTCTATTTATATAAAATCATGTCTTCTATAAATAATGATCTTGTAACAGTCATGGACAATGAATTTAATATTATTCTATTGTAATATCATTGATGCCAATAAACAAAGTAAATCTTGACTCAATGAAGTGAGCATGGGGGCGTCAGTAGAAGTTTTTCAAGGGATGTTGTTTGATATCATAATAATCTTGTTAAGGTAATTTTTATATCAATGAGTTACTATGTCAGAACTTCTGCATTCCATACCTAGTGAACATTAGTTTATTTATGTTCGACTAACACACTATTAGTGTATCCTCTCAATACTTTACCTTAGTGGTGAACCATGTAAAACTGTTGTGTTGCCTCATTGCATGGGAATATTTAACTTAATCACATTTCCATTAGATAGGTTTAATTGGTTCCTATAGTAAAATAATAATATCTCTAACTTTTGAAGAAACATTTGACACCCTAATCCACCCATCCCATCTTAGTGTTTTTCTAGGTCCTTTAGAAACATCATTGGTAAATTGTGATTATGATGAAAATGAGTAATCTATTCATGGGTAGTTTAAAATGGGATTGAATATTGGAATTTAATAGTTTTGATGACTTAGTTTTTAAATGTTTTTAAATGTGTGAAGGTTTTTTAAATATATTAATGATATTGATGGTACCCATATAACTCATACTACATTTTATTAAATTATTTCATCTATGTGTTTCTGTAACATATTATCCCATTCAGAGTCTTTACCTATTTTAACTTCCCTTAATGGAACTAAATTATTAGTGTTTGGTTAGTTTAAAGTTAATAATTTCTGCGGGAAAGACTCAGAGGTTAGTGACTCTAATAACTAATTTTTTTATCACTTTTAAGAAAAATTTATTATTCCTTTAATGGGTTGAGTAAAATCCATGTTGTTATAAAAAATATTAAAAATTGAAGATATATTAATTAAGGGTATTATGTTTCCATAATAATTTTTCCAATAGATATCAGATTATAAATCATTTTTTGAATAAACAAATAAGATCATACATGATTATTAAAGATTTCATTTTTGATGGAATTATTATTATTTAAATGAAAATAAAAGATATTATATTAATTTATATGGTTTTATTATATTTTAGTTGTTGATATTTTTTATTATTTCAAATGATAATATAATTACTGTAATTTGATATAATTTAATTTTTTTATCTTATGAATAATTGATTTCCATGTTTATAAATTATAGCATAGGTCTATTCTATGTTTTTATTAGGGTTTTCTCACTCATTATATTACCCTTTTTGATAAATATCCACCATTATATAGAACTATTACGTCCCAAGGGATTGTAAAAAATCAATCAGGGTTGGTTCCACACTCTATAATGAAATGTAATTCAATCTAGAGTTTTATATGTTTTTCATTTAATTAATTGTAAATATATGTTAGGTTCGTACGAGCCCCTTCCATTAGTATCATGTTTATGATGGAAAACACTGTAATTATTTTGTAATATTGAGAAAATAATAAAAATTTATGTTATTATATTTCATGAGATTGATAAAAAAATTATTTTTATTAAAGAACTCAATTATTATAATATCTCTTCTATAATGAATAATATTCATATTAGATAGAGGAATCAATGGTATAATTAATTGAAATTCGTGTACTAAAATTTTTTATAGTTAAATTGTTTATTACTATTTTTATTGTGGTTACTGGGATATGGTAAAAAAAGATAGTTTTACATTTATATATATTCCTGGGATTAGGTTCAGGTTGAATTAATTTTGATTATAGTATTTGAATTTCGTGACATCTACATAGACTCACCGACATGGGGATACCATGATGATGTATATAGAGAGTTAATTTTCTCTATTCTAATTATTGATTTTATAGTTCAAAAGATATACATTATTGGAAAACTATAGATAATAATGGGTAGTATACCATTTAGAATAAATGTTATACCCATGGGTGTGACATATGGGACAAGGTAAAAGTACCACAAATTGGGTACCAAAAATTAACAATGACTATTGATCTAGGATATGTGAATCATGAGTAAATATATATTAAATTATAATGATTATATTGGAATGGGTTTATCTATATTTTACTTCGAAACCATCCCCCACAAATGATTTATTTTGGTTTGAAAAAACATCAAACTAGTGAGTGAAAATACATGTTGAAAAAATATGAGGTTCACTGCCTACCCCACTTATGGATTTGATGATTGACATGGTAATGCTATGCATATAATTTTTTCTCAAAAATTGGGTTGATGGAAGTATTTTAGACATTAGGAAAACTAGAAAATAGGTTTAGTGGTAGTTAATATTTGGTGTGCGTTGCTATAAATTTTAAATGTGTTCTATTTGGTATATGTATATAAATTTTTTACATCAGTTAGATTATTATTTTTGTGATCTTGGGGTAGTCTCCACAATGTTGAACAAGACATTAAGATGAATATGATATTCATGTATTATATTTAACATATAACTGTTTTAGTATCCAATTATCACAATAGCACAATAAGAATGTTTAAGGATAGAACCCACTAAATATGTTTATAAACCCACATATAATTCATATACAATTTTTCTTGATATATTGAAGAATGTTGAAGGAGGGAATTAAAATCATTATAATTGGGAGTTTCATGGGAATATATTAGTTTGATTTTTTCCTTATTTAACTGAGTTATAAATAAATATCTAATTTTATTTATTATAGTTACACTATTAGTTATGTTTTCTCATAGATATTTATATTATATTTTTTCTTCTAAAATTAATTTTTAAATCCTTATAATTGGGAGTTTCATGGACTTGGATATTGTTTCTTTTTTCTTCATTTAACCGAAGTATAAATAAATATATAATCTTATTCATTACATTTATCTTATTAGTTAAGATATATGATATATTTTTATATAATATTTTTACTTCTAAAAGACATTCATGATAATTATTATTTAAATTTATCATGTATTTTATTCGTAATCATTTTTTGTATTTTTATACCTATTTAGACTCTAAATATGTTTGTGGGAAATGTATTGAATATTTTTTTCAATTCAACAATAGATGTTATCTGTTAATATATTAATCACAAAAAGATATATTAAGGTATAACTCTCAATATTTTTGCTAATCCAAGAGGAGGGCTCATTTATAGTTGTCCACATGAAAATTTTAGAGATCATTTGGTTAATATTTTATTTAATAATGGTGTTTAGTGTATGAAAATTTTATTATTGATTTATGTTATTAATGTATTTTTACATCTAAAATTTTTGTATGAAATAAACAAGATAAATGAGTTGTGGATACATGTGGTTATTCTATTCCTACTCACGAACCATGATAATATATTTATAATACCTAGAGGTTGATAGGATTTTATTTATACTACACTTCATGGTTATGGATAATATATCTTATAGTTGTTCTTAGTGCATAATTATTTGTATATATTCAGTTTTGAATGTCAATATTCATGGGACTGAATCATGGGTTTCAAATTTTTATATATCCATAAATTCAGTTATAAATTAATGAAATATATTATGACTATCTCAATCTATATCACCAAAAATTTAATTTGTAATGAGAGGGTTGAGTATCAAGAACATTATGGTCGATAATAGATTGATCCCATTTTCCATTTGTATATTATGAACACGAACTCAAAGATAACAATGTTTTAAATGAATAGTAATAATAAAGGATACATTATTATTATATTGAAATCCATTTGAAATGGAATATAAAGGATAGGGAAATTATAATAATAATATATGTGATTTTAAAATATTGAATGATATTTACTTATTATGGGTAGTACATCCATTTGAAGGGTAAAGTTATTGTTGGAATGATAAAAATGTAACAAAACTGTTCTAATAGAAATGTGATAGATATATTTATCTTTGTCTAGTTAAAAATAGAAAACAATATTATAATATAATTTTTATTGAATTTTAATGATTCATATTAACCAATTAATGATAAAGTAATCATACATATTTTTATTAGTATAATAAATTTTTATTAAAATAGATGTGTTAAAAAAAATTTCTTTAAATTCACGTTTTTAAAAAATATAATTACTTTTTAATTATAAATTTACTCATATATAAAAAACTATTTTCTAATATTTTATTTTAAATTATGAATTTACCATTTAAAATTACCAAATTTTGGGTTTTTAGAATTTTTTGATATAATTGAATTTTTGGGTGAATTGTTAAATACTGAAAAGTTATAGGATACTCATTATTAAAATAAAAAATGAATATGTAAATAATATAAAATATAACATGACTAAAAAATAATTTTTTTAAATATTATAATTAAACAAAATAAAATAAATTGTAAAAATTAAAAACAAAATTCCAAATATCTAAAATATATTTTATTTTTTGAAAATAAATCATTAAATAGAAAACGTTTTTCCTTGGAAATAATAATATGAATTACAAAAAATTGTTTTCTTAATTATTAAATTTTAAAAAATGTATTAAAAATAAAATATAAATATCTAAAACCATGAAAAAAATAATTGTATTCTCTTTTCGATAACGATGATTTCAAATCCCATGTCCAATTTTTTAAGTATTTCATCTTCAATTTCAATAAATACCCACCAATCCAACATTTCAATTTTAATAACAAATAATTGAGTATGTTTTTCTTTTGAATTTATTTATAAATAATCATTCTATTATAAATCATAGTAGGTAAACCATGACCTTCATAATCGATTTAGTCAACGAATTATCTTGAATAGTGATCTTGAACCCCATGGTCATACAATTAAGACATGATAATATATGAATCACCATTTGGAACAAATTTTTCCAAAATATTATTATATTATCATAAAGAGAAGCTTAGTCATGTACCAGGAATGACCTCACCTTACCTAGGTTATTTACGTAACAGGATAAATAATAAAATTTAAAAACGATCATTAAGTTGAATCAATTAAATACTACTACTAACAACAGATATAACCATATGAAAGCTAATAATTTAAAAAAAATAACTAACAGTTCAATAATATATATAAAAATGTTCCAAAAAAACATATGTAGGATGATATGGTATATGATAATGCAATTACAAAATATGAATTTAAAAAACACCAAATTGTACCAAAAAAATTGATACCCATAATTATGTGACACAACTGATCACTCCCACATTGTATCCTCATTGAACCCAAACATATCAATAATGAATGTCCATTTTCTCCTAGACTTAGGTGTACTTTTCCAGTATAAATAAAAAAGTCAATGAAACACTCTTTATGTGTATATAATATGCTAGAATATAAAGTCATATAGGATTTAACCTAGTATTTCATTAGAAACCATTGTTAGAAAATCCATCCATGTTATTTCAAAAATAAACATATGAAGACCCACTCTTAATTTGTAAGAACATGTTTTGTGTAATAGGCTAGATAATTTTGTTTATAAAATAGTAAAAATTATATTCAGCCTGTTTTTATATCCAATAAACATGGGGTGGACCCTAGTGTCACTATTTTTAAAGAATACCAAATTAAAAATAATAATAAATAGTAAATAGCTCAAATTATAGGAAAGACACTAGCTATACTAGAATAAATATCCAGTGGCATTTCCACTTGAGATATTTGCATAAATATCTTTTAAGAATGGGAAAGGTAGTGTGTCATAATTCATGTGATAATAATTATCATAGAAAATATACCCATTTATCTTAGTTCCTAGGAGACATAATGTTATTATAATTGTCATAAAAACAATTTCTAATAGAAAATGACTTTCATTGAGAACATAGTCATCATTTATATATATATTCAATACAAACCACTATAATTCCTCATATTAATAATGAATTATCTCTAAAAAAATATAACATATATTCAATTGTCCAAAAATGTCATAAAACATATTGTATGGAATAAAAAACATTTTTGAATGATAATATTATTATATTATTCAAATAAATTATGTGAATGAAACCTCCTACTTTAAACCAATGTAATCAATAGTAAATAAAGTAAATTAAAAGAGCGCGGGGTTTAATGATACATATGAAGAAATAAAAGAACATAACATCACGAAACCTTATCATAAGTTTGAAACAACAAGAACTAAAGGCCACTATGGACTTATGTAAAGAAGAAAGCCCTACTAAAATTAAGAAATAACTAAGGAGGTGGAACGAAGTCACTTTATAGATTATAAATCAAATAATATTTAATCAAATCCACTTAAATTCTAATTCAATAAGAGGAGAATAATGGGAACTGATGACCCAACCAAATCATATTATAAATTATTTGAGAGATGATGGAAAATTTCATAAATAAGATAGGGGTATATAGGTATTTTAAAATCTTTAATGAGACATTTATGACCATATATTTTGGACACATAATTTGTTATTCCATGATTCAATAGTGTGACTACTATTGTAATGATAAGTGACCCCAAAAATTTTAGCATCAAAGTATTATACACTATACACTAACTAATTGAATTTATCTAGAATGTTCAATATTCCTTTAAATGGGATGGACACATGGTTATCACTACCATTGTTCAAACCATGTGACTTACACCACGTCCATATTATAAGGAAAAACCGAGGATAAATTTTATAATGAAATGATGATTAAAAATAAAAATAACTAAATAATTAAATTTATATCAAAATGTTATATCATGGGCGTGATATATCTCCTCCTTATATAAATTTTCTTATTTAAAAAATATACTCAATGATACACAAAAAATAAATTCATAATTCATCCACTCCCTCAAAAAATGTTGTTTTTTTCAAATCTGATGAAATCACGCCCATGTTTCCAAAATAGCCAAACTAATGGAATAACATTATCATGTATCGCGTTATACTGAGCATCATCATTTAGTTTTCGTAACTCAATTTTTGAGACAACAAAAAAAAATTCCATATCTTATTGAGATTTAAATTTTTGACAAATATTAATGGTATTTATTTATTTGAGATATGTTAAATAAGTTATCATTTTGATTTAATGTAAGAGGCTCTACAATTTGATAGGAGAACCTAATATCCCATTCAGTGATCCTGATGGGGCCTAAATACATCTATAATGGTAACATAATTTTTGGACAAATAAATTAATTGAAATTATTCAATAGTGTGAATATGGTGATTCAATATATGAATTTAATTTTACATGATTAAAATTATATAAGTTGTTAATTTAACATGAAATATAAATAACTGTTAAACAATTTAAAATAGATATCAGAAAAAAAATCCTTTTTTAAGCATTAAAAAAATTTATACCAAAATAATGCTTAATTTTTATTAAAATGAAATTTATTTGACATTTTTTTTAAAAATGAGTCATACTTGACTTTTAAAAAACATAAACCAAAAATGACATTAGGAAATGTCTATTAGATTAGAATAACCAAACATAGAAGTCATTTTAATGGAAAAATTACATAGATTACCAATGTGTAAAAAAAAATTTCTAAGTCCAATATTATGATTTAAAATGAACTATAATTATAAAAAAACAATTTTGGTCTTTGAACTAGTATTATATAAATTTAATAAATTTATTTTCGTGAAAAAGTCATAAATTTGAAAGTACATACAAAATATTAGTTTTAACCATTCACCTAGAAATCAACTATTTTTGAAAAATACCAAATGAAAAATGGAGAATTTTTTTACATGATGAAGCAAAAAATGAAGTCTATTTTTTAAATTAAAATTATATAGTTATAAATATTAATTTAAAAATAAAACTATGTAATACATTAAAAACAATTTTGTTTAAATAAAAATATTTTTTTCGATTGAAAAATTTCAATAAATTATTATATTGAATATTTATACATAAAATATAATAATGACTATTTCTGAGACATGAAATTGATTCATTATTAAAATATCATGGCTTCATAGATTCTCCCTCATATATATTTCACTCTCATAGTTTTATTCATTGATAAATAAATTGGGAATTTTTTTATCACAACTTTTGATGATTTCTATATTTTTACATCCATCAAATGGTTCTTCGGGATTAATTTTGGCAAGAAATTTTTCTTAATTTGTAACAAATTACATATAAGTTTCATAATTTAAATTTAATAATCCATATAATTCAGATTCACTTCAATCTGAATTAAATTAGTACCCAAAAAAAGGGATGCATAAGGAATATATTTCCAAAATAATGAAATGTAAAATTCATCATGTGTCACTAACAAAAAAACATTCAAGGATACTTATTATGAAATAAGTCCTAAATTCAGTAAATTTCCATACATACTAATATACTAAAGACATTAGTTTTCCTTTCTTCAAAAAATGAAGAACACAATTCTATGGTGGTATTTCAATAATCACATGATATCCATCCTCAAAAGAAAGATTATATCATCTATTATTTACATAACTCTCCATCCATACTGAATATTCCCATGCATAATGCTCAAAAACATTATCTTTTTAGTCATATATTTTATTAATTTTGATCCCAATATAAAATCTTTCCCTAACTATATCCAAACATGATAGATTCTGACACCACATTCTGTATAACTCCTAAAATGATTCCATATATATAGTATAATTTAAACAATTATTACATGAAAATTCAACAATTAAATGATTCTAACTCCCACATCCTTAATAATATAGTGAGAAATCCCAATTAATATATCCAAATTCTAAATTATCTACTTCATTTGTCCGTTATAATGAGGTTTAAATGTTATGATGAAACATAACTCAGTACCCATTGAATTTTAAAGTCCTATAAAACATTTTGATGTTTATTTGGGATAACGATCATAATAAAATGGGAAATGTAGTATATTTTAATAGACCGAGTCTTTAAGACACTGTCAATAGATTCAATCCAAATATTTATTATATCGAATAATAGGAAAATGATTATACATAGATAAGTGATTAACAATAACCAATGTCACGATATTACCTTGAATTGTATTTTGTAATATCATCAAAAAAGTGATGGATTTATTCCCAAATTTCTATTAGGAATCGGCTATGGGAGAAACATCTAATTTAATAGTTGTTATTCAAATTGATTATAATTAATATTTTATTATTTCTTGTTAAAATATGAAATATCAATCTTACAACCATCCAAACAATAATATTACCATTGGTATCTATATATCATAGTGTTATAGAGATGGATGTAATAAAAAGACCAATGAGCTGAACTAAAAAAATTCACTTGAAACTAAAAATAACATAGTAGAAAAATTCACATTTAAAATCATTAAACACACAATTTCTCAAAGTTTAACTCTTAAAATGTATCTTCTATAACAATCATCATTATTTTTTGAAGAAGAAAATATTATTTTTTATTCTTCTGAACTATTTCTTATAAGGTTGATAGTGTTGATACTTTCTTAAATTCATAAAGGTATCCATATAAAAAACATATAACTAGAGTTTCATTATGTAATACTTGAGATTCATCTTAAGAAGGTAAACAATAGTATTTGAAAATTATTACATAATATTCAATCCATGAAAATATAAATATTTTTTATACGTTTAATTTATAAAATTTTCAATTTATATTTGATAAAAATGAAGTCATTTTTCAATTCACCATGATATAATTTTCTTAAGATTAATTTTTTATACTTTTTTAATATTGTTTATTTTTAGAATAAAATTAAAAAATATAGTTTTTTCCAAGATATTAAATTAATATAAGATATACCTATTAGATAATAATATCTTTTAAATGATAAAACATTTAATAATTATTTTTTTACCTTAAAAATACAATTATAAATTTTGAAAAATGATGATTGATATTTTGAGGACATAATTAATATTTTAGAAATAAAAATATTTTTACGTATTCATTTAATAAAATATTGTTTTAGAAAAAGTTAATTTAGCATTTTTTTTAATATGAATTCCTAGACATTTATTATAAAACATTTATATCATTAAAATCAAAATAAATGTTAATTTTCTTTTACACATAAATTTTATTCATAAAAATAATATTTTTCTAAAAATGGATCATTACAATTTACATGTGCTAAAGTTACAGTTTATTTTTATAGAAAATAGATGATTTATATTATGAAATAGTATTAATATTTGGAGAAAATAGTTTTATTTTTTTACATGATCAGTATTATATCTTGGAAATTTTTTTACCATTATAAATTTTGTTTTCTATTGTAAAATCCATATTTTTCAATGAGTTATAATTTTTTAAAAATAGAATTTTTATTTAAAATTGGTCAAAATTAAATTAATAATATAACCTGTATATATATATGTAATAACACTAAATTAATTTATAATCAATATTATTTATGATTAATAACAACTATCAATTAAAACATTGTTTTCTAAAAAAAGGATATTATTTACATTATATCTTCTAATATAAACAACAATTCTATCGTATTTTGATTTTGAATTGTGTTTAATTGTTCCCAAATTAAATTCAACATGTATAAATTTTAAATGAATGGTTATATAATATTTTATCAAAAAAATTTATTACATTAGTTAATATTTAATCTATATTATTATTTGTTAAAATGGGTAATCTAATGTTGCACAAATTTTAATAAATTATTTTGAAACATAGAATATATAAGGTAAATTTATTATGTTTTATTGTCATACCAATATATATAATCCACATTCCCCCTTACTCACATATCCTACAAAACACCCATGATCTTTCCCCTTACCTAACATTATTTTACATGAGATATTATCATTATTGAACTTAAATAATGTCCTCACTCCCATCCAATATCTCGTCACACTAAACCATAATGTTTTTTACCATTATGTTCCATTACTTATCCCTCTATAAATCCCACCCAAGGTGTTACCATGGAACAATGGAGTTGACCTAGTCATTAATAATATACTAATCAATGTAGGGTTTTGGAATCCTTTTATTTCACTTTTTAACATATATTAAATTTTTATAGTATAATTTCCACATATTTATTCAATTATAGTAGAATGGAATTAACCCCCAGTTGGTATTTTGGAATGTTATAATAAATTTCCCCCTCTCATTATTTACTTTTACTATGTAATTATTCCAACATATGTTCCCTCATTCTACCCCATTATTTTTCAATTATAGTTCATTATTATAATTACATCATGGTAATTATTCTATAAAATGAACATTGATTTTATATATTTAAAATTATATTTCATCTAATTTAAATACTTTAATAGGCCATATTAATGCCTAAATATTCTTAATTATAGTAAGGTAGAGAGTGTGTTATTTTCTAGGAAACGACATCCTTGTTTAGATACTAGCATGTTGATGTGGCTAGAACACAGATGCACATAGGGGTAATATCTATAAAAATAAGTGTTTCGCTTTAAAATTATTATTCACTATAGTTTGTGTAGATTGGGACATATCGAAAACAATAATATAGAATCTAAAATGGGATATAAATTAGATGATTTATATATTATTTACTAACCATTACAATTACTATCTTTTGTTGACACCCCAATACTTTGTAAGCACCCATAAACATTACCTTATTAATAGTTATTTTGAAATCATATATAATTTTAAATTGAGAATTACCCATGGTTTATTTGTTTATTATATAATCTACTCACCATCAAAATCATGATAATTAATTCCCTTGTAACCACATTTATTGACAAGGTTTATATTTATGTTTAAAATTTTGGTACCTCAGTTCATATGTTTATTTGTTCTAATAGAAATTTTATCAATAATTTTATTGATATATATTTATTTTAGTTGGTTAACTAATTTATATAAATCATGTGATGTGTAGGGCCAAGTATTATATAGCTTTTTTATGTATTATTTGGTCTCAATGGAAAAATGGGTTGGGTATTTGGTGTGTTACTATAGATGTTTCCATGAGACTTTGTTGGGGGCTCGGTAAAAATAATTACGTCATGGTCGCATCCATAACAACATGACTAATTTATTTTATAAGTCATTAATGAAAATGATACATATGTCTTGAATTATATAGTACATACCCATGATTTTCTTTTTATTACGATCCTTGTGATTACTTTAATTATTATGATATCCTTTTATGTTTACTCATGATCAATATATTAATTATATTATTTCTACTTATTATTCATTATTCCATCATGGGTGTTATTATTTTGATATATTCCATAATAAATGTACCTTTATTGAGGGTTTTATCTCACATTTGTGTGCTTCCATTTTTCTAGGGTTCCAAGAATTTATCAATGATTAAAATCAACGATGGACTAAAATGAATAAAAAAGGATCATTAAATTTTTATTATATATATGTTTCTTAAAATTTATAATGGAATTAATGCATGTATATAGTCCCATAAGACCACTAAAATGATATTTCATTCAGGATATGACCCATTTATTTTGTACCAATTTAATAAAGTATCCACTTACTCCTAGAACCCTGGTGTTACAATTGATATAAAAACGTGTTTAGTAGGAACCATGAAAACAAGATTTTAAAAGAACAATGTTATCAAAATAATTATGTTAAATCCTTAGGACACACAAGTGAATTTTCTTAAATTAGGATTTGAATTTCTCAAAAATATTAATTTTGTTATTTAATTAGATTTATTTCATTGTTTAGATACAATGACTAAAAAGATGATAGGAAACCATATCAAACCCTATAATATGTGTAAGAATTTTCATTTAGAGGATGTAAACATTTCTATTGTGAGATATGATAAAATTATGGCTTTATTATAGTACATAAATTAGGTCAGGACAAATAACCATTATAATATTGAGAAAACTACTAATTAATAATATGTTGAAATAGTTTTCAACCAATTTATGCTATAATAACTTATATAATTCATTGGTACCTCTTATCTAATAGTAGTTGAATAATGGATCATGGTTTAAGAGAATATATTTCTTACATAGGGATTCAATTAAAGGGAGAAGGTTTACATGGATGTTTTTTATCTATGTTGAGATATTGAATAATGGTGGTAATTGATTCAAATTAATAAGGATTTATAGGAGATGAAATTTATTTAATGGAGTACTTTAAATGTGATATTATTTGATAAATTATTCCCTCAAGAGAAATATGATGTTATGCAATTGAAATTACTTTATTTAATTAAAAAAAGACGTGTGTATTTTTTGATTTGGAGAATAATTCGATATGATTTTTTGACTTATTATATAAGACATATGTAAACCAAAAAGTAGGATCAACTATTTTTTTGGTGGACATAATATTAGATCCTAATGGGTACTAGCATTTTTATCTTTTTCAATATATGTTTTTTTGTTATCATATTTCATAATTATATAAATAGAAATATCAATGTATAACATTTTCAATGACATTATTGGAATGGGATGATAGATAAAATTTGATAATTAAATTTTGTTAGGAAGAATGAGGGAAATATGGGACATCTACTATGGTATAATTATTGAAAGAAACACCTCGGTAATTATATAATATGAAAAAGTATTTGTTACATCTTTTGTTGAAGGTTCATGTGGATCATTAATGAAATATAATATGGGTATTATATAATGTCATGTGATTTAATGTTAAAGTGATATTGCATTAATTTAACCCATGTTTCATGTTTTAATGGAATCCAACTCAAAAAAGGCATGGGGGTTCCAATATTATAAAATTACTTTATATAAATTAGATTATCAAAAATATGTAATGATAGATACATTGAACATAATCTAAAATCTATCAAATGTATTATAATATTCTAAACATTCAAACTCATTTATATACTTCTAATTTACTAATAAAATTAAAACATTGTTTAACGTCATGGGAAACGAGTTTTCAATCAACAAAACCATTGTAAATATTATTCTTATGTGGATGTGCCAACTAACTGACTGAAAATTAATTTTTTATCATCATATTCCCCCTTTTTTGGGCTGAGGTAGAAACTAGAAAGACATAAAAGACATAAAACAACAACTAAGCACTTTGGACAAAAGGATAGAAGAAAAAACAATCCAATTCAATAATACAATAATGATTGTTATACCTATGGTTAACTTTGACATAATCCTCATTATGAATTACATTTTTAATTTTAATGTAATTTTTTTTTCTAATGGATGGATACTTGGAATCATGATGGAGAGTATGAGTTCATTATATTTCATATTGTGGCCTAATTATGTAAGTAAAACTTGTATCCACCTCCAGTAGTTTTGTAAATACCTAAAAATGTCATAAATAAATGATACGTCTTAATAGATGAATATTCATTTCATAAAATATGAGTTGTTTCAGGATAATTTATGTATAGTGAAATTAGATTCTTGGAAACATAACAACTGGTCTGTTAGTGAGTGTTCCATCTACCCCTATGTTCTTCATTAATTACACCATTTTAAGAAAAACCAGACATTATAATGTTCCTCATAATACACGGAAATGAAAAATAAGAAAAGGTTATATTATACGCTCAGTAAAGGTAAACATGGTAGATATAATTCAATGATTATATGAAATAATAATACGAGAAAAATGGGATGAGATTACTATCATAGCATAATTGTTTAAAAAAACATATCTTAGATCATAAAAATGATTTATGGAAAAAAGATTTATCATTATAGAATTCATGATTCATATGAGTGTGAAATAATTATTATTCGTGAACCATAAGAGCATGTAATAAAATTGTGGAACATACATATGAATAGAAACAATTAAATTTGTCATGGTTAACTACCTATACCATAAATTATTGTGTTTTAGTCATTATCACCCATTTCCCACTATTTATATTGCTCATCAGCCTATTTCACATTATTGGTTAGGCCCAACAACCTATTTTACATTTTGGATAAAAAACATAGGCCTATTTCCCAATATATAACTAGCCCATAAACATTTTTCTTATTTTCATATCATAATATATAAATATTTACTCAATGTATTAGAGGGAGATATAGGTCCCACCTATCAAAAAAGGGAAATAATACATACATATTGGACAATATCATAAAAAATTATCATATTAGAGCAGAATAAAATTAAATTGGTTTTATAAACAATTTATCATCTAATAACCCTAGGGGAAATTTTTTTCATAATTATTTCATAATTTATATTAAAAATAATCCATAGAAGACGAAATGAGTTCTATAAGCATTTTATCATGATATAACACATGGAATAGAAATAGGATTCATATTATCATTATAAATATAAACCATCTATAGAAATAATATTAATTGCATCATTTCATAATATCACTAGTAATGCATAAGATACATCAAAGGATGTCATGTTATATGGGAAATTATTCTGAAATATCAATTAGTATATATTTTGAGGAAAACGGCATTTCCAATAAGAAAATGACTTACCATTAAAACTAACAACTCATAAAACATTTTCAAAATTAATTTATCTAAAAAAATCATAGAAAAATCTATAATTTTTAAAAAAATTATGCATTCAGGAATGGTGTATGTTATATTCATGAAGTACATGTTAATCAAAATATTCCTTTCACATTTTTAGTTAAAATAGAATGTTCCTTATTTGGAAAACAATATGAATATTTCATTTAAGTTTTTTTTAAAAATGGTTAAAAATAAATTAAAAAAATCATATATGAACATTAAAAATTTTGTGAAATCGTTTTTAAAAATCAGGGACATGGAATAAAAAGGGTTTTATAGAAGGAAGAAATAAATTCAGTTTTCTTTAAAACCATTTTTTCAATATATAATGTCAATTGAGTGAGGAATGTGAAGAAAAAATTGTATTTTTATAAAATAACTATAATAGAAGAAAATATTGAGTGTTTTTAATGTTATATGATAATATATGATTTTTTGAATCAAAATCACAATCAACCCTGATAAATAATGGGCTACCGAAATAAAACTCTGACCATAATTGAAACTTTTAAATTATTAGACCTAATAAAGAATAAAATAATATTTAATTGTAATTAAAATTTTAATGAATATATTAATTATATTAAATGTTAAATTTTTAGTATATACACCTGATAATATAAAATAGGTGCACTACTGAAAATATGTCATAAAGAGGACAATTTGAGATGAAATCCCCTTACATTAAGTCTCGACATCCATATTACATCTTAAAAACTCTTGTATAATAAATATTGGGTTCACTATAAATATATTAAACAAGAATAAAAATTGGTTTCATATGATATATTATTCACTAATGTCCTTTTATTTCACATGTTTTAATGAATCCCCTGTTCAAATCATGGTTTGAGTAATAAATCCTTCATTTTTATGTATGTTTTGGTTTTGTATCTTTAGTCCTTTATTTTCGATAATGGATCCATCAAATATAGAATGATGAATATATATATATCATATATATCTATTATATTTTTTTTATATTAATCCATAAATGTTAGATATAGAAATTTAAATACATCTTTCTGGGATTGTGTAGGCCATACGAACACATGAACGGTGTTTCTGTTTACTCAAGGGACATGAAAAATTGATGATATATAATATATAAATTATATTGAGTCATTATAATTTTGTTTATATCACAAATTCATATTAAATTTCCCCCCTTACATCGCATACAATGCTTATGTTAAAAATGAATCACAATACCTCGTGAGGTTGTAGTCTTCAATACGCACATGTGGCGTTATTGTATTCCCACAATATAGAATGTAAGAAGGTAAATATGATTTTATAATTACAGATGAATAAATATATAATAAATATAAAATATATACAATATATACATCATTATATTCAGTATATATAGTTGGTGATGGAAAATTAATAACATCAGCTCGTGAGGTGGTTGTCCAACGTACACATAATGAACAATTTTTTTTCTATTTAATTGAGAAGGGGGGAAAATATGTAATTAAATTAAAATTATAGTAGGTAATTATATGGGATATATTTTTGTTATTATATAATCATAATAGATTAAAATTTAATGTCGGAGGTAGAATAAATAAAATATAAACACTCAATTGAGAAGGATAACTCTTCATAAGATAACCTCCTTAGGTTTCTACATAATACAACCTAGGATAGATTATTGATAAAAAAAGAATACATGATATATTTATGTTAATAATAAATATATATTATTATTTACTAGATAAACAAATAGGTAATATAAATGAGAATAAACTAGGATAGTTTGTGTCCTTATATAAGTGTCGGAGAGGGAATACAACGAATGTTTGAGAAGAATAATATGTACATATATTTCTCACATTCAGAAAGGCACCAAAATGATTCATTATAGAAAATTAATGGTGAAAATCTATAAATATTGAAAAAAATGGGTTTTGGAAAAATTTATTAGTCATTTACACTTTATCATATTAGTTTAACCATTTACAAACAAATTTTTACCTTTACTATGACAATTAATTTTTACAATTTTTACTTTTTATTTGACCAAAAATGATGGTGAGATTTTTTTATAATATTAATTCTAATTATTAAAATTGTGGAACAAATTTATCATAAATTTTATTCACATATGAGGCAACATTTAATTTAAAATTCATCAAGTAGATGTGATGGGAATGTTTTCCTCCAAAGAGAAATGTTTAATAAGTATAAAATGTTTTAATATAAAAATTCAATATGAAAAATATTACAATGAAATAAATTGGATTAATAAATATATAATTGATATAATTTTTCATTTAAAATAATATTAAATTAAATTTTACCTTAAAATGAATTAACAGAAATAAATGTTATAATCAAAATCAAGAATTCTTTACTATTCATTGAAAAATTAATTATTCCTGGAAATTTTGAATAATTCACCCAATAATTATTTCAGATTAATGATTTAAAATATAAATATATTTTTTAAAATATAATTTCCTATTACTAAAAAAAATTAATTTATTATTTGTATAAAGAAATTACCTTTTTGAGAAAATAATATTTTCATCACAAATAAATAATTTATTAAAACTAAATTACTTTCTATAAATATTATTAAATTATATAAAAACATTATAATTAATATTAAAAAATTGGTTATTCCTATTCTTTATTCCATGTTTAAGGGGTAGGTTATAACAGATAATTGTAATATGAATAGTATATTACGGCACGTCAACACTTTGTGTTGTGTGTAATGCAATCTAAAGATGAAATTTAATTATTGGAAAAAATATTTCATAAAAAACAAACAGTGTGACTTTACCCCAACATATATTTATTTTTTCCTTTTTCATGTATCATATTTGATACAAAAAATTGAGGATATTTATATCACATCATATCCTCAAGATCCCAAATAGCTTCTTCAAATTTATTTTTTCTACAAAACATTGACTAGGTGAGTGGTCCTGTTTTCTAGAACACTATATCCATAATTCAAAGACTCCAATATTTATAAATCATTGGAAAGATCATCTTTCAAATTCATGACCTATGAGTTTAGTACATGTGAAGGATCATATATCAACATCCTTGGGAGAGATACATGGAACACATAGTGAACTTCAGATAGATTTGGTGGAAGGACAAAATGATATACTACTGCCCCAATATGATAAGGAATTTCCAATGGACCCAAATATCTAAAGATATATTTTCTTTTATATCATATGAATAGATTCATACATGGGTATTACATTAATCAATTTCCACTTTATCTATGAAATAAATATTCATGTAGATTTTTTTTTCATACCTCAATCACTAATATCGTCAAAAGTTACAAAATTAATTCCTTTAGACTTTAAATATTTACCAATACCAAAATAGTTTTAATCATTTATATAATGAAATCCAAACCATTGCTTAATCTATTCCATGAATTGTTATACATAAGGCTCTATCAAGTATTCCAAATTTAAAATCAAAAAATTTAGAAATAGGTTTAGTAAATTTTCAAAATAAACATATCGTAAATCTCCCTAAGAGGATGAAGTACCTCTTAATATAACAAAACAACTATGTGAATACATTGATCATATATTTTTCTCAAACATAGAAATATCCCAAATTACCATAAACCAATAATTAAAATATACATTCTACAAAAAATTAGCACATTCCTCATTTCACAAATAAAATCACAATATGTTGAACATATTTCATAAGTATAAAAATATTTTAAAATCAATAAATTTATTCAAATAATTAATTTTTACATGGTAATCAATACTAGGAAATTCACATACTGCATATTAATAATTTATTTATTCAAAAAATATTTTTCTCAATATAATGAACATATGAAGGCTTATCCTTCAATTAATCATGTGTTTTCCCTACCATTTCACATTACAATTAAATTAATATTTTTGTTCGTCAGTACCATGCAATATATTCTAGAATATAATTAATGGAAATATATTATAGATTAATCCTTATATATTTCATAATCATACAATTCCATATACTAAATACAAAAATCATTAAACATAATTCATAAACCATTAACTATGAGCTGTCATCTTATTATTTAATACCTCCTTCCATTCATATGTCAATTTATTCTTTTCATTATAAAAAAAACATTTACTCATAAATCCTTGTGATATTATTCTTGAATTTTTTTTATGGGACTTCTATTTACAAAATTCACATATATTACATATATAAAACATTCAACAATAGATGATGCCTAAGTTAAATTATTATTATCATACATTATGCTAAATGAATTTTTTATTTTACCTCAGAAATTACATACTATGTGGCCTTCTTTAACACATATAAAAAATACATTTTTCCCTTTGATACCATCTGTTGAGTGATTATTACAACATTCCTAAAATATATAATACTAAACCATCATTCCTCCATGATCTCCACCATTATAAATCTATGTAAAATCTATTTTTCCATTATTTGGTGATTCCAAGAACTAGTTGTGGTGAAAGACTTTAATGATATATCATGATAATTATTATTACGCAATCAATGTATCATTTACTCCAATAATCATCCAACATAGTTTCTCATAAACAAATTGTGTATCAAATTTAAATATAAACGAGTTCCTTCTATTTCCCACCATTGAATAAAACTAGAATGTATAGTTTGAAAAACTATATTCATATTGTATGAATCAGTTGTAATGTCCCCAACCCAGAAGCCACTAAACTGGTGCTCCGAGTCGTGTGGTTAGATGACCTTAAGCGTGCCTCCCTGTACGCCAAAGGATGGCGACTAGCAGCGGGGGTCTATGTGGTCAAGTGGATAGACTATACCCCTTTTTATCAGAGTAAGCCACAAAAAAATGAACCAATAGCAGAAACAAGAATCCACAAACAATGAACATGTAAATAAAACCATTTCCAACAATCAAATATGTCATGTCATACTACAAGTGAAAATGTGGACAAACCCCAAAATAAAGACAACTACCAAAATCCCCAAAATGGTTCCAAGTCCAAGTACAGATCCTCCACCAAGTGCTACCCATGTCTAATCAACTATCTAGAAAGGACCCTTTCCCTTCTTCTGACCTACAAACATGAAGTCTGCTCAGGTACCCAACTGCAGCTCGAACAGGGTGTGAATACAACTCTGTAGGCCACCTCCAATGGTGTCTAAAAAACATCTAGTATGAACAGGTAGTGCATGAAAAAGGAATATGAATGATAATTTCCATGTAGTTAATTAAGGTGAATTTAACAAGTTCAGAGCCAAAGCCATTTCCATTTCCATTACCATTCATTAGTTACCAATTATCATCACTTACCATTTCATCACATATCCATGGGTTAATCACATAAATAATGTTACATGGGTCTAAGTCCAACAATCACATGCAAGAGGGTAAACACATCATTATACTATCCCACTAGGACTAACCCCCTCATTGGAACCATAACATCACCTCAAAGACTCGGTCCGGGTTGATGCAACCGTTAGGAGAATAGATAATCAGGCCCCTTTCCTAACACGTGCATTTAGGGAGGGGTTTGGAACCTCAATCTCCACTTGACCCATGGGTGTAGATCCTCATGTCATACCCAACTCTATGAATCCATGTGCACGTGCTTATATATAAGTAACCACCAACTATCCAAACCATTGACCTTCAGCAAACACTATTCACCACAACCAAAATGGGAAACCACATTTTGCCTTAACCCATTAACACATTACCATTTATTATTATTTAACCATTCACCAAATTCAATTGTGTTATGCCTCTCTCACTAAGAATTCAACATTAAACCCACAATCTATCCCATTATGGTCTTTAATCAGTTTAATCATTAACCCATTTAACCCGTTCATAATTCCCATGAATCAACCATTTAAGCCATTCCACTTTAACACTTAGGTTATCGCTAAGTCTAGGTGCATCACCTAACATCTATTTCATGTTCAACCAATCATGCCAAAATATTTTTCAAGGGCTCCACAGTTCATTACAACACCGTCACTTGTTTAATATCAATCCCTAAATCTGGGAAATGCCAGATCATCGCATGGATGGATCCCATTAGGTAAAGTCTATCCCAAAACATCCCACAGGGATCGTGAGGGTTCCCATTTTCCATTTTAAACACCATTATTACCAGACATTCCATGGTTATCCAAAACATAACAAAAGGGAAGAAATAACACAACTAAACATGCACAAATACCCAAAATAACTATGGGATATCACTTGTAGTCCACCTACCTCGAAACCATGGTTGAATACACCCTCAATCGAGTCCTTAGACCTTGATCCAACTAACCTTTGGAGCATCAACCTAAAACTCTCTCAAAAGTTAGGGTTTTAGAGCTTCAGAATGAGAGGTATAGAAGATACAAACCCTAAACCAAAAAGAGAAGCATGGATGGGATTAGCCTTACCCGGAGCTTCCATCCACATCCAACAGCAACAAAACGCCTTAGAATCGAAGGAGATCGGTCTCTTGGAGCCTTTGGGAGATTTGGTTCGTGCCTAAGGTGGAGAGGGAGGAAATGAGAGGAAATACCGAGTGGGGTTTTAATGCCCGGTGTGGAAAACTGGTAATTTTGTCCAATATTAAGTGGTTGCACGGTTTGTCCGCATGGTTTGGAAAACTGGCTGCAAACCATCCACATGCTTTTGTCCAGAGGAGGAAGGGTCACACGGTTTAGCCTAAGTAGGTCGCACGGGTTTCCCGACCATGTGCAGGCCGTGCGCCCTGGCCTGTCCTGCCCAGATTTCCATTCTTTCATGCCCTGAGCCCCTGGAACACCCCCAAAGCCTCTCACACTTTCAGGAAAAATCTATTAAATCCTGAAATAAGGGATTCAACCAAAACATAATGAAAACATTTCTTTCAAAAAACCAGGATCTTACAACCTCCCCACTTTATAATGGCTCGTCCTCGAGGCGAGCTTCCAAGCATCATTGATCCACTGAAGAGAAGAGTTCGGGCCACTGAGCCCGCATATCCGATTCCAGATCCAAAGTTTCTTTATGTACATTACCATGGTACCATAGTACTTGAACTAATGGAACAACCTTTCCTCGCAAGAACTTTTCACTACAATCCACCACATGAACCGGATGCTCCTCAAAAGATGCATCAGCCTCAAGCTCCACATCCTCAACATCAACGATGTGAGACAGGTCAGGATGATAATGTCGAAGTTGTGACACATGAAACACGTCATGCATTCCCCCATACCTCTATGGAAGAGCCAACCAGTAAGCCACTGTTCCGATCCTCTCCACAATTTCAAAAGGACCCAGATACCTAGGTGCCAACTTACCCTGCTTTCAAATCTTTCGGTGACCCAACCTTGGCGACACCCGAAACAACACTTTATCACCCACCCCAAACTCAAGAGGTATACTCCTCCGATCTGCATACGAATTCTACCAACTCTAAGCTGTATCCATCTTCTTCCTAATCAACATAACTCTATATGATGTCTCCTACACGAGACTTGGTCCCAACAACTCGGATTCACCGACCTCTATCCAACACAACCGAGATCTACATGGCCTCTTGTAGAGTGCCTCAAATAGTTCCATATGAATCATACCCTGAAAAATGTTGTTGTAGGAATACTAAAATAACGATAGGTGCCTCTCCCAAGAACCACCAAAGTCCAAGACACAATCTCTTATCATGTCTTCCAACACTTGGATCGCACGCTCTGACTGCCCGTCCCTCTGCAGGTGGAAAGCCATACTCAAAAACACATGCGTACCAATTGGTTTCTGCAACCCTTGATAGAAACGTGATGTGAAATGCAGATCTCGGTCCGAAACTATGGTTCTCAGAACACCATGCAACCACACTATTTCTGATCATACAACTCACCCAACTAGTCGACTATATGGGTCTCCTAAATTGGTAAGAAATGATCCACTTTCGTTAACCGATCCACAACCTCCCATACTGCATCATTCTTCCGTGGTTTCCTTGAAAAACACGCGTCAAAATCCATTATCCCATAAACCCACTTCCATTCCGGAATGGGAAATGGATGTAACAAACAACCTGGGCGTTGATGCTCGACCTTCACCTGCTGACAGGTAGGGCACCGTGCCACAAAGCTCGCAACTTCTTTCTTCATCCCCGACCACCAAAACTGCCTTCGGAGATCATGGTAAATCTTGGTCAAACTTGGATGCACTGCCCACTTTGATGAATGGAACTCACACATCAACGCTTCCCACACACACATTGGAACAACCACATAATCCCAAAACCGAACAACACCTTCCATGTTGACGTCCCAACCAGAAGGTAGCTCCCCACTTTTAAGCTTTTCCTACATGATCAAACACTCAAGATCATCAATCTAACCTTCCTTAACCTGAATCTGAAGTGTCGAATCCATTGCTAAGGAAGAAAGAGTGACCTGAACACTCACCTTCTACACCTACAGGTGCATTTCTTCAAACAAATCCCTCACCTTCCACTCGGTGTTGGACTCCTGAACCATCTGATTCTGAACCTTCCTGCTCATAGAATCAGCAACACTATTTCCCTTTCCTGATGTGTACACCAATTCAATGTCAAAATACTGGAGATATTCAATCCATATTCACTAAAGAAGATTCAGATCCCGCTGTGAGATGATGTGCATTAAACACTTGTGGTTGGTAAACACAGTGAACTGTTCTCCCAATAGATAGTTCCTCCATCACATTAAGGCGTACACTACTGCAGAAAACTCATGTTTGTGAGTCGGATAGTTCCTCTCATGGGGTCTCAACTGCCTTGACCTGTAATCCACAACCCGCTCATCCTGCATCAACACAGCCCCAATTCCGACTCAAAATGCATCACAAAACACGATGTACTTCTTACCCGGCTCAGGTAACATCATGATAGGTGCGGTAATCAGACACTTATTCAACACTTGGAAGGCATTCTCACAAGCCTTAGGCCACTCGAACCTGATTCCTTTCTTGGTCAAGCCTGAGAGTGGCACTACCAAGCGAGAGAAATCATGAATGAACCTTTGGTAATAGCCAGCCAAACCCAAGAAACTCGGAACATTAGAAACAATTTTGGGCTTCTCCCATTCTACAACTACCTTCACTTTCTTTGTATCCATTGACACACTTGCCTCCGAGATTATTTGACCCAGAAAATGCACCTCACCTATCCAGAATTGACACTTTGATAGCTTGGAGTATATCCGAAGCTCCCTTAGCATACCCAAGACGATGTGAATATGTTGGGAATGATCATCATGAGTATTCGAGTACACTAAGATATAATCACCAAATACAACCACGAAACAATCTAGATAGGTATGAAAGATTTGGTTCATTAAAGCCATAAACACTATCAGTGCATTGGTCAAGCCGAAAGGCATTACCACAAACTCAAACAAACCGTAAAAACTCCAGAAAGCTGTCCGTAGTATATTGGAAGACCTCAGCCTCAACTAGTGGTAACATGACCTCAAATCAATCTAAGAAAACACCGATTCACCCCTCAAATAATCAAATAGGTCATCAATTCTAGGAACAGGGTACCGGTAATTCACTGTCATCTGATTCAACCTTCGATAGTCAACACACAGCCTCAACGACCCATCGACCTTCTTTTCAAAAAGAACGGGAGATCCCCAAGGAGACGTACGAGGACAGATAAACCCTTTACGCTCCAACTCCTCAAGCTGGTCCTTCAGTTCATAGAGTTCAGCTGGTGCCATTCAGTATGGCAGAATAGATACTAGCTCTGCTCCCGGTAGCAACTCGATTTTGAAATCAACATCCCTCTCAGGGAGTAACCCCGAGAAATCCTCAGGAAACACATCCTAAAACAGATCCACCACAGGAGGAAAATATACTGCTCCCCTCTTGCATTGTCATCAATCATAAGGCATGCCACTCGAGCCATGAGTCCACTCATCTATTGTCAAAACAGACATGTAAGCCCTGGTCGAACATTCCATTCTCCAAGGTGGACATAAGCGTCACCCTCAAGTGAACTGAATGATACTCTACTATGGTAATAGTCTATGTGCACCCGATACAACACCAAAAAATCCATTCCCAGGATAAGGTCAAACCCTGACATCTCAAGAATGAACAAATCCCATAGAAAACGATACCCTCCGACTTCCAAGTCATAGCCCTTGACTGCTTGATATCCTCAAGCCGCACCCCCAACAGAGTGTCAATTTAAATAACTCCACACACCCTATCCATAGGTAAGCCCAGCACTACCACAAGTTGAAAAGAGACAAAATAATTTGTGGCACTTGTGTTAAACAACGCACTAGAAAAAGTAGAAGCTACAAGGATCGTACCTCAAACAGTCGATGGTCCAGCCTTGCCATCCCCAGGTGCAAACTGAACTACATGAAGCTGACCTTCCCCTATACCCTGGGATCTTGCCTGAGTAATCTGCACTACACTGCCCTATTGGTGTGAGAGATCTTTCCCTGGAGTTCCATGTCCACCACCCTTACCAGTACGGCCTGTGGAGCTCCAACAGACTGCCTGATACGGGGAAACTAGTCCCCTTCCCATATCCGGCACCTGGTTTTCACCATTATGCTCACCCGCCTTCTGAGGGTTCCTGCAGAACCTCTGCACAAGCCCCATCCTGCCGCACGAACGACACTAAATTGGAAGTCAAGGACACTGAACACGCGTATGCCCCAACCTACCACACTAATAGAAGAACACTTGATTTATACTCATAGATCCTGAACCTCTCTTCCACCCACTTTGCACACTTCCGCCATGCTGTGAGATCTCATGGAGTCGCTTTCGACCTTCGGTAGCTGTACCGCTTGTCTGTCCTACTGACACCACAATCCCACTACCTGGATCACCCTTTAGGTTTCCTTCTGAGATCAGTGCCTTATCTACTACCTATACGAACCTCTTCAAGCGGAATATGTTTACTTGAGACCTAATCTCATGTCCTAGCCCATCCTAGAAACGCCTTGCTACTGCTACCTCATTCCCTAATAACATTGGGACAAAGCGTCTCAAATCAGTGAAGTGACTAGCATTATCCATCACCAATAGCGATCCCTGAGTCAGGCTCATAAACTCCGCATCCCGCTCCTGTCTCAAAGACTCTGGGTAGAAATGCTCCATAAACGTTTCCTGAAGAACCTTCCATGACATTCCCTCAACCTGCTCAATTTGAGCTTGAATTTCCCACCAATGCCTAGCCTGGCCTTGCAAAATATAAGCGTCCAGCTTCACCCGCTTTTCAACAGGGGTCTCCAAATGGTCTAGTATCATCTGGAAAGAATTTAAATATAACTCTGCTGCTTTTGGACCACCCTCTCTAGTGAAGTTAATAAGGTGTTGCAGCTGGAAGTCCCTGGTCAGCTCAAACATACCCGGTGCAACCCGCCCTGGGTCACGATCCATCATCTACGTAAGGAGAGCCAAGTTCTCCCAGAAATGGTCATCTCTACCTTCATTTATTAGCACATTTTATTGATCCTCTACTAGAGGAGTGTTCTCAGTATCATCCTCCCGTTTCCCAACTGGTAACCGACGTCATGGTGGCATTTCTCTACAATGCCAAGAACGAGATTTAACACGCATACCAAAAACTATCATGACTTCATCAAAAGATCTTTACTAGCTACAATGAACTACTTGTTATATTTCATTCTTCTCAGTATTTCTTAGTTTCATGAAATGCATGACGTACCCTACTTTCCTACCTCACACACCCATCCCTGGTGTGTGCATAACCCAATTCAAGTAACCTATATACCTAGGTGTCTATAATGATGCCTGAATGCGAATCCTCATGTTGTTAAGGCCACGAGCCAAATATCAGAAAGCAGTCACATCAAAACACATGTGCATCACCCAATGGTGAAATATCCTCAACTGTAACATCACACAACAAAGAACAACATTTCCAACCCAGGGTGACATGGGTTTTCCCACGTAAATGGGTTAGCTATGCCCAAGCACGAGCTCATTACATAGGCCCGAAACATATTAACCCTTGGATACCAATCCAAAATAACAAGACCTCAGAGAAGGAGAAGAAAGACCTCCTCTGATACCACTTTATAATGTCCCCAACCCGGAATCCACTAAACTGGTGCTCCGATCCGGTTGGTTACATGACCATAAACGCGGTTCCTCGTACGCCAAAGGCAGCTAACAGGTAGCGGGGGTCTATGTGGTAAAGTGGGGAGACTATACCCCCTTTTTATCAGAGTAAGACACAACAGAAATGACCCAATAGAGGAAAAAATAATAAAAAACAAGGAACATATATAAAAACCACTTTCAACAATCAAACATGTCATGTCCTACTACAAGTGTAAAAATGGACAAAACCCAAAAAAAGACAACGGCCAAAATACCCAAAATGGTCCCGACTCCATGTCTGGATCCTCCACCAAGTGCAACCCATGTCCACTCAACTATCTACCAAGGACCCTTTCCCTTCTCTTGACCTGCAAAAACATGATGTCTGCTCGGATACCCAACGGCGTCCCGAGTAGGGTGTGAGTATAACTCAGTAGGCCACCACCAACGGTGTTTACAAAACATCATCTATAAATAGGTAGTGCATGAAAAATGAATATGAATGATAATTTCCATGTAGTTAATTAAGGTTCATTTAACATGTTCAGAGGCAAATCCATTTCCATTTCCATTTCCATTCATTTGTTAACAATTATCAACACTTACCATTTCATCACATCTCCATGGTTTCGTAATATCCATTAAGTTACATGGGTCTATGGCCAACAATCACATTCAAGAGGGTAAACACATCGTTATCCTATCTCACTAGGACTAACCCCCTCATTGAAACCATAACCTCACCTCGAAGCCTCAGTCCTGGTGGCTGAAACCTTTAGGAGAATGGACCCTCAGTCCCCTTTCCTAACCTATGAATTTAGGGTGGATTTTAGAGCCTCAGTCTTCACTCGACCTATGGGCAAAGATCCTCATGTCATACCCCACTCTACGAAGCCATGTGCACATGCTTATATATAAGTAACCACAAACCATCCAAACCATTGCCCTTCGAGAAACACTATTCACCACAACCCACATGGGAAACCACATCATGACAAATCCCATTAACACATTCCCATTTCATATCATTTATCCAATCACCCAATTCCCATGTGGTATGCCTATCTCACTAAGCATTCAACATTAAACCCAGAATCTGTCCCATTATGGTCTTTAATCTATTTACTCATTATCCCATTTAACCCGTTCATCATTCCCATGAATTAACCATTTAAGCCATTCCACTTTAACCCTTAGGTTATTTCCATGTCTAGGTGCATCTCCTAACTTCTATTCCAAGTTCAACCAATCATGCGAACAAATTTATCAAGGGCTATAAAATTCATTTCAACAAGGTCACTTGTTTAATATCAATCCCTAAATCTAAGAAATGCCGAACCATCCCATGGATGTCCCCCATTAGGTCAAGTATATCCCAACACATCCCACGGGGATCGTGAGGGTTCCCATTTTCCATTTTAAACACAATTATTTCCAAAAATACCATGGTTATCCAAAAAATATACAAAGGAAATGAAGAACACAACTAAACATGAACAAATACCCAAATAGTTATGTGATATCACTTGTAGACCACCTACCTCGAAACCGCGGTTGAACGCACTCTCAATAGAGTCCTTAGACAACGATCCAACCAACCATTGGAGATTAAACCTAAAAATCACCCAAAAGTTAGGGTTTTAGATCTTCAGAATGACGCGGAGAGAAGATACAAAGCCTAAACCAAAAAGGGAAGCAAGGATTGGATTAGCATTACCCGGAGCTTCGATCTGCATCCAACGACACCAAAAATTCCTTGGAATCTAAGGATATTGGTCTCTTGGTGCCTTTGGGAGATTTTGTTGATTCCTAAGGTGGAGAGGGAGGAAATGAGAGGAAATCCCGAGTGGATTTTTCAAGCTCGGAGTGGGAAACTTATAATTTTTCCCAAATTTATGTGCCCTCACGGTTTGTCTGCACGGTTTAGAAAACCGTGCGCAAACCGTGTGCATTACCCTATCCGGATGAGGAGGGGTTTCACGATTTAGCTGCATGGTTTGGCAAAACATGCACAAACCATGCACAAGTTTCTATCCGGAAGAAGAAGGGTCACACAGTTTAGCCTGGATAGATCGCACGAGTTTCCTAGTCGTGCACCCTAGCCGGTCCTACCCAGATTTCCTTTCCTCCATGCCCCGAGCCCCCGGAACACCCCCAAAGCCTCTCACACTTTCATGAAACATCCCTTGAAACCAGAAACAAGGGATTCAACCAAAACATAACAAAAAAATACCTGTCCAAAAACCGGGATCTTTCATAGGTAATCCTGAAAAATAATTTACTTAATGACTAAATTATGAGATCATCTTTTCTATATATGACACATTAGGTGTATCCAAGAACCTCCATGATCATCATATATATAAATACGTGAAGGGGGGTCATGAATTCAATGTGTATTAACCAAATCATATCCATCAGGAGTGTCAAAATATGATCATTATAAGGGAACAATCAGTATGCACTAGAATTATGGACGAGATATACTCGACCAACTCCTTTGGGGTCATAGCCCCTAGATTCATATGTACCAAAACCAATTCCAAGTTTAGTTTCTATAAAGGGATTCATTTCTAAAAAATCACATTATATGTTCCATAAAAATATTTATGATGTTATATTATATATAAAATCATCATATTGGTTCTTAACTAATGTTTTCACATTAGAGTCTTCAATGGTTAACTAAACCTTTCCTTGATACCAACTGTAATGACCCTATATTTTCATACATAAATGTTACATCTTAATTTATGAATATAAATTACATAACATAATGATCCATTGAAAAATTATTATTTTTATAATTCCTCTAAAAACATTGATGGCTAAATAATTTTCCATAGGCGAGATGTGTCATCTTTCACTATGTTATTCATAAAAACATCCCTTCATAGAGATATTATTCAATATAACATTTTTAGTAACATGATGAAAGGAAACATTTGAAAGGGTGACATAAAATAATCAGTAAGGGTACACACAGGATATATCATTTTATGATCATATGAAATCATAAGATAAACATAAGTGTATAAATTAATGAAGAAATCATACAACATTCATACCAAAATAATATTAGATAATAAGAATGAGTCATGAAATAATGCATTATAATTCTAAAATGTGTGATTCAAAATACTATGAAATCATCATCATTCAAAAACCACGAGATCGTGTCATAAATTGGTGGCACCTGCATATGTACAAAAACCGTTTAATTTATCAATGATAACTATTAAAATGATGAAACCAAGTGTATCAGTACCAATCACATTTTTACAATTGTAGATCACATAAACCATCATTTTTCTTATAGTGGATCAATACCATATTTTTGTTTTCAATTTTGGATATATCCTATAAGCATATTTACAATTTTGTATCAACACCTTCAACATGTTTCCTATTTTTATCTCATTAGATATTAAAATTTACCCAATTCATTGGATGGAGACATAAGTTTCATCGATAGTTAGTTATAAAATGACTATTGTACTTGGTGATAACACAATCACCTACAATATTTTTATTTTTAGCTCAATTAAACAATGAAAAACAAATATGATTGTTCTACAAGATAAGAAAACATTCATCATATCATTAACCATGAAATGTATAGGGAATCATAAACATTCCATAAATGAATAATCCATAGAAAATAAATATGTTATATATATATATTCATCATAAACATAAATCCTATAGAGAGAGAATAATGTTGTAATAATTGGATCATGTACCTGATAAATATTATGTAACATCAAAATATTATATCTTAGATAAAAAATAATTATGAAATTATAATAATTTGGAATGTTTCTCGATGCAGATAAACATTCATTAAAAATAACATTTTTAAGGATATACATTGATTAAATATCATAGAAATATTTTTATTACAAAATAAAATTTAATACTTAAAAATTAATCTCCAAATAAAATATTTTTCATAATGGAAAGATATTCCTTGTAGGCATTATATTTTTTAACAATGATTTCTTCCAAAAGCTCAGTAAAATCCAGATGAGTCTTATTAAGAATATAACATGAAGATTACATTTTAAACACTTTATAAAAGGTCTTACATTGTTAAAAATGATATTAAAAAATATTTTTTATAATGTTAATATATTTGTTTTTAAAAAATCACAGAACAATAATATGGAAGAAAAAAGGGGTTTGGACCGAAGAGATAAATAAATTTGTTTTTTAAATAAAACATTATTTTGGTATTTTAATCGTTTTTTGAGATAAAAATTAAGGGTAAAAATGTATCCCTATGAAATAAGGAGAGCATAAAAAAGTAATTATTTTATTAATAGTTATATAATAATATTTCACTATCTAAAACTTTATAATAAACAATCCCGATAAATAATGGGATTGTAACATAAATCATAAACAACTTTCGAATCATTTGAATTATGAGACCCAGTAAATAATACATACAAATGAAAAATTATATATAATTAAAATGAGGGTAGTCCTTATATAATATTTTTTAGGGGTAATATATATACCTCATAAAATAATGTGGGTGGATAACATAAGATATATCTCATAGAGGGAAATTTGAAACAAATATCTCTTACATTACCAGTCATATTCCATCGTATGCACTCATAAAGCTTTTATAATAAATATATTTATTTCATAAATATATTATATAACCATATTAATATGTTTCATATTATATTTTATTTACTTATCACCCTTTAGTACATTTTTATTAACAATTCATTCTTAAAATCGTGTTTCAGGTAATTACTGCATCATTTTTCATGCATGTTTGTTTGGTTCTCTTCAATTCCTTCATTTTAATCATAGCTTCATATCATCCAAAATATAATATATTGTAATTAAATAATTATTTATATTAATATATTAATATTTAATTTTAGATAATGAACTACACCTTAAAATGAGATGGTAGACCGTACGTATGGATGAATATTGTTTCTGTTTTTGACTGATCAATAAAATTAATAGTTTTATAATATATTACATTTATAGAATAATATTTATTCAATATGTAATACATATATCCATTAAAAATTACCCTTATTACCTTACATTCAATGAAAAAATTGAAAAATAAATCACTTCGTGAGGCTATAATTTTCCATACACACGAATGACGTTATCGTATTCCTAAGAAAGAGAAATTGGGAAGGTATATATGTTATCGTAATTTTAGATGTATAATTTATTTAAATATATCATAAATATTTATTAAATATATCCATATTTCCATCCAATTAAATGGATTAGAGAAAAATATATCACATCGGTTCACGAGACAGATGTCAGTCATACATACGGGTGGCATTTTTGTTTTCCAAGGGGTTGGAAGGTAAGAATTTAGAAATGATATTATAATTTATAAAGTATAAAAATATATTAAATATCATATATAAAAATTTTATTAATCATTAATAAAAGGTGTGAGAGGTTGTGATGGAAAATTATTAACATCGGTTTGTGAGGTAGTAGTCCCCCTACACACGTTCCATGATTTCATTTCCCCGTAAATGGATGTGCAGATGGATATTGGTTATCGAATTAACATGATAAAATATGATTATATTGTAGACATATATGTTATTATAACATCATATTTTTATAATAATTTTCAAATTTGGAACTTTAAATAAAATAAAAATTGAAGTTTATGAATGTTACCTCTTCTTCAGGGAGCCACATTTTGATTTTACCTAAATCCTTCTAGGGAGGGCTTCATAAAAAAATAATGAATATAGGTCTATGTAATTTATGTAATGAAAAAAATAGGCTGTATTTGTAAAAAAATTGTTTTTTATGTTTTACGTGGAGAGGAGATGGGGTGTCCATTTATAAGTGGGGTAGAGGGCATAGATGAAATTATAGAGAAGAATAAAGTTTTTCTATGTTTTTACACTTGAAAAAACGATCCAAAATGGGAATTATAAAATTTTAGAGGTCATAAGGTTTAACTATTGATATAAAATGGTCCTTTCTCAGTTTTATAGGTTATTTTACCCTTATATTTGAATATTAACCCCCCGTAAACCCATTTCAACCTTAACTATGGTAAATAAATTTTATGTTTGTACTATTCATTATGACTAAATGTTATATTGAACATATTATATAATATAAATTATTGTAATTATAAATACATAACCAATTTTTAAAAATTTCATTCACATATGTCACAAAAATTACTTTAGAATTAAACTCGTAGTCGTGATGAAAAACTGGTATTTTATAGAGAAACATTCCAGAAAATTTTAAACAATTTATATTAAAATTCCAAATTAAGTTGGATAAAAAATCCTATGTTGGATTAATTATAACACTATTTTTAGAAATATAAATTATAAACCATTTAAAAAAAAATTATAACCTTATGAATTTAGTAAAAAAACGTGTAGTTTTCAATGAGAATTGGTATTTTATCAGTATTCTTCAAAAAATTAATATTTTAAGAAAATTCAAAAAAATTCACTATAAGATAATTTTAACTTTTTGATTCCAAATATTAATTAATTTTTTTGATAATATATTTTAAATAACTAAATAAATTAAATTTTATTATTTGATTAGGAAAAGAAATAAAATTATTTATATTGGGAAAAAGGTATATTCAATGTATTTAAATGATTTAAAAAAAATTATGTTCTTATTTATAAATATTATTTCAATGTATATAAAAATTATAGTTAATATTTAAATATTATTATTCCTATTCGTACAACTAATTTAAAAAACTAGGTTATAATGTTCATGTTTATATAGTAATATAAATAGTACATTGTATTTTTTTTAATCATAGTATTGCATTTATCACAACGTGTCGATGAAAATAAATTTATTAAAAAAAATTAATTAAATAAAATTGTATCATAAAATTTGATAAAATCGATTTTATATATGGAATCATAAGATTCAAAATTTTAAATAATTCCAATTTTTTTACAAAAATAATTATCCATGTTAAAACGATTAATTATCATATTTATGGTTAAATTGGGTTTAATGTGTTTTAACTAAGAGAAAATTCTTAAAATGACTTGAAAACATATCTAATTGTGATAGGTTGGGTGTATTTAGAACATATCACATCTTATCATTAAATTTTGGGTTCTTGGCTTACACTTTACAAGATTATCATATATATTATATTAAAATATTTTATGTAATTTCAATTGTTTCCTTTCCTTAAAATATAATTAAGAACCTCCACTCATATATTCTACACTAAATTTGAGCATTATAAATTTAAAAAATCACTAAAAAACATCCATAGATTCCATAAATTTCTTTTTAATGTTCCAATATGATAAAAATACCATCATAAAAAGAGTAAATATGAAATCCAGTAGTTTTTTTAAGAAAAAAGGAATAAATCAAAATTGAGTGATATCAATTTATTTCTTCTTTAAACTAATAAAAATATTATATAATCCTGCTCATATAATAACATCAATATCTTCCATATACTAAAATTTTATTACGATGGAGGAATATTACTTATTAATCTTCATTCCACACCCTTTAAAATGAAGACATTGCTCATTCATATATATGACATACAATTTCTATAGAGCGGTGTAATTATTTTTCCATCATCACTTTAATTGTATGGTTATAAAGATAGAATTAATGAATATATACTATTTTTTTTTGAAATAATTATAATACAATAAATTATATTAACCAACATATAATTGATCCAATTTTACATTAAAAAACATACTAAAATTTAATGGAGGTTGTAAATTTATTAAACGAAAATGTATTTTTTAATAAAAATCATATATTTTCCGTATTCATCAAAAAATTCAAATTTTTATAAAATTATAAAAAATTCACCAAAAGATAATTTTTGGAAGTATATTTTAAAAATAATGTTTATTTCTTCAAATAAATTTTTTATATGTTGTAATAATTAATTTTATTTTTTATTCCCAAAAACTAGTAAAATATGTTTTTTTTAAAATATTTTTTTTAAATGAAGAAAGAAAATACTTAAAATTAATTAATTTTGTATCAATATGTTTTATTTATATAAAAAATTATACAAATATTTAAAATGTTGTTATTACTATTTATATCATCGTGTTTAATGGCCGGGTTATAATAATAAATAATAATATAAAATAGAATCTTTTACTTCAATAAATCATGGTGTTGCATGTATCTTAAGATATCGAATGAATTAAATTATTCATGAAACTATTTTATAAAATTTTTTTTGTTAAAAGATTTCCTAAAAGAAATAATTATAGAATAAAAAATTATTGAACATATCATTGGTATATATAACTTTAGAGTAGAAGATGTACATAGTGTGAATGAATAAATTTAAGAGTTTTTTGAATAATTACCTTGAAATCCACCCAAGAATGGAGTATATTTTTCTATTTAAATAATAATAAAAAACAATTATATATTGGAATCACTATATAATGAAACTTGTTTAATTGGTGGTGTTGAATAAATAATTTTTGGGGTTATATGATATGGGATTCCCCTTCCCTAATGATTGACAACTTGAATACCCCAATCTTTTTATTAAGAAGAACGATGAGTCTATGATATTATGAATAAATTATATTTAGGTAAATTACATTATTATAAATAATAATTATTCTCTTACATTAATTGATTACTTATTTGATCATCTTCAGGGCGATCAATATATTTCAATGATTAACCTTTTTTCTGATGACCAATAATTAAAGGAGATGTATGATATATTGAAGACTACATTTCTTACGAGGGTAAAAATTATGATTTTATATTAATTCCATTTGGAATAAGTAATTAATGAATTATGATTAAGTATATAATTAATTTATTCATCATGAATTATCATCAATATATTGTGTTGGAATTCATTTATTATATCTTGATATGCTAAAAATTCTCTAGGGGAATGAGGATCTATTCTGATTCATTCTTGAGACTCTCAAGGATAAGCAATTTTTTATTAGAATTATTCAGTGTGGTATTTTCTCTAAGATGTCTCTTTTCATTTCAAATTTATCTTTAAAGATTAAATATTCAAAAATAATTCAGGGGTAATGGAATTAAATAAATGTCCCAAAATGAAGAACATATATAATATATATAGCTTCCTAATCATTACTATTATCTATTTGTTTAATCTTTTTCAATATTTAACAACATACTAAAAAAATTAACATGTAAAGGGGTAAAATTAACATGGTTAGAATAATGAAGAATGTTTTGATGGGTCAAAGAGGATATTTTTAATGCACCTTTTTTGACACTACAATCAGTATATGAATTATTTTTAATGCATAGTGATGTACCGATGAAATGATTGGGTTTTTTGTTATGTAAAATTACAAATTAGTGTTTTCTGAATCAAGGAAAATGTGGGTACATGAATAGAAATATATAAATAAATAATTTTATTTTTTGGTGGTATTATTTTCCATGATTATATGGATCAACTATCTATATAGTGAATTATGAGACATATTAATAGACCAAAAAATATTGAAGAATACTTTATCAAAAAAGGAACTCATCAAGAGACAATGAAGATGGATGAAACTACCAATGAAATATTGTTTATTAGTAATCTAAAACCCTATGAAATCAAAAAACAATGATGATGGAATATATTTTAATGACCATGTATTGTTTAGACAAATTAGGATATATAAGGATAAAATATTCAATAAACTAGTACATTTAGATATAGAAATAAATTAGGAATGGGAAACATCACTAATTTTCAAAATTACTTCCAAGCCATACATACTAGACAAGATAAATAATATTTACATAAATATGAGGATTTAAAAATGGGAATCAATATCATAAATGATTGAATAGAAACGAAATTATCATATGTATAAGATGTACAAATATATGGAATGATACTATGTTTTCCATATACACATTCTATGAGAGGATAATTAATAGATAAATTACATAACATATGTTTTTATATACACCATAGTGTCATGAATAATAAAATGGATTAATGATATTTTTTCAAGTGGGATGGTATATAGTTGGAAATTAAATATTACCTATCAAGATTCTTGGTATTCCAAATGGAAAATTCTAAAAAACAATATCCTAAAAGTTTCATGAAATATCTTTTAATGATTATTTGGAAGTGGTTCAATGTTAAAATAGACTCTATCATTGGATTTTAGAATTGTTTTTAAAATAATAATCTAATATGGGTAATTGTGGATCACCTTACCAACCCAACACATTTCATTGAAATAAGGGATGACTTTCTATCATATGTCTGGATTGAATCTATATTTAGAAGGTACTGAGACATGTTAGTTCACCCCAATTAATTGTTTCTCATCATAACCCTTGATTGAAATTTAAATTTTTTGAGGATCTATAAGGATTCCCTCACCACCGAGATATATAAGAGCACCTAAAATCATCGTCAATCCTATGGATAGTATAAGAGGAATATTAGAACATTATAAGATATGATAATGTCATGATATCATGACTTTTAAGGTGAATGAGATTATTATATACCTCTAGTGGAAATTTCATTCAATATTTGTTTCCATATTAGCTTACAGATGGAACCCTATAAGAAAGTTTCTAGAATAAATGTTATATATATTTTTGGGATGTTTTTGGTGAAAAATGATATTAGGTCAATAACTTGTGGGAGAATGTAGGTATTGTGCGAACAATATGATATTAATTTAATGGATCAAAGTAAATAATATATATTTATTAAAAATTGAATACTAGATTTGGAATTTCCAGAGGGAGATAATGTATTCTTAAATATATATTTATGGAATGGAGTTATAAAGTCTATGAAATAGTTGATAATAAAAAAGTTACATTATTACTTTTGACAATTTGGAATGAATTGTATTTGTGACCTACCATCATAGTTTTCAACAAAACATCTATATTGTGAATGGCATTATTTACGTTTCATTTGTAGGGTTGTAAATTTTAGTCCAAATGCATGTGACCACCCATAAGGGAGTATAATAGGAACATTTATTGTCTTATATTGTACTAGTTATTCAAATTATTAATTGTAAAGAGAAATTCTTGTGGAATTAGATATTTGAGTAGTGAAAGTTATTCGAAGAAATAACATGTTAGAGGAGGAAACAAGGAAAACAAAAGATGAAATGATTTTTACATACCCATATATGTTTATGAGTTGATTACACTCAATTTTTTAAGATGAAATTATACTATGGGGTGTAATGTAAAACACAAGACCCAATTGGAGTTGGTAAACACTATATCCTAATAACTATCACAAAATGTGAAATATATCACATTTTAGATATTATTTATAAGTTACATTTCTAAATAAATTAATTTCTATTTGATATAATGGACTTCATTTTTAATTCATTACGATAAAATTAGCATAGGGTGATTTTTTTGGAATTTTTGATGTAGTTTATATGTACTGAATTGTGAAAAATAATGTTTTTACAAAAAATAAAAATTTGAATAAAAATGAACTAGATGTTTTTAATATATTTTAAATTATAAAATTATTATTAATTCAAACAATATATATTAAAAATATTTTTGTAGTTAGAAAACTCATAATAAACATTTTAAGGACATTTGTAGTAATATATATTTGTTGGTTTTTATTTTAATTTAAATTTATCTGTAATCATTGGTTTCTGAATTATTTAGATGAAACATAATTAATATTTATTTTAAAATAAAAAATTTATATCATTGAAATAAGATACGACGATAAATTTATCCAACTAAAAAAGTTTAATTTTTAAAATAGACATTTTTTCTAAAAATCTATATTTACGCTGTACATGCACTAATGTTGAAAATTATTTTTCATAATCATATAAATTATATCTGATAAAATGGGTTTTGTATTTGAAATATTTTGGTCTATATTTTATAAAAGGTATACTTGTTTTAGACATAATGTATCATAATCATGGAAAATATATTAAAATAAGACACTAATATGATGTTTAAAATTGTTTAAAAATTAATTAACAGGAATTTAATTGATAAATATTTATTAATATTATTAATATCACTCAATAATTAGATAGTGTTTCATTATAAAAACACTATTTTTATACCCATTATAAATTTAAACTTTAATGTCAATTTTAAAATAGTTAGATGTTTTATTTTTATAAATCAATCCCTAATTCATATTTAAGGAATAAAAATGTCATATTATGTTTTTACTTATATTTAAATTGAGAAATTAATTAGGAAAAATAATATTTAATCAATATTATTAATTATTAAAATCGGTAATCTAATGTGGTTTATTTTTATTAAATAATTATGAAACGTAAATCTTTTAGTGTTACAATGTTAGGATAGAAATTTTTCTCATCACATCTCATGAGCATTTCCCTAGCTAACTCACTAAACTCACTCAACCCACCTTACACCCATGTGTTTCTATTTTTACCTCCTACTAAACATTATTTTCCTCAAAAATGACCATCTATTTATCTAGTAAATGGAGATCACTCATATAAATTTTATCTTCCATCTATACCAAAAAAGGCATTGGGAAAAAGTTTAGATTCCATATTTATATATAAATCCTTCCTAAGGAGTTCATAATGTTATACATATCCCTCCCAAGATTTGAAAATACACATAAAAAGAAAATAGTTTACAACGATTCAATTTCATTTTTAATTGAAATTCATTTATTTGAATTTAAATTCCGATCATGTACTTTATTTTAATTTCATACAATTATCCCGAATTAAATATTTTATTAATGAGATACTACTTATCCTCACTTATTAAAACCTTTTCCAAATTCTATTATTTGGTCAATTAAGGGTTCTCATTTTAACACTTCCATTTTAAACTAAAAACCATTAATGTAATGTTTCAATTCATTAAATTCAAGGTAATAATCACAAATTGATATATTTAAAATTTTATTTTCCCTAATTAAATCCACTCCCTTAGCCATCATAAATCACAAAAATTATTTGTTTTTTCAATGTAAATGTGTGCGATTTTCCATGTAATGACAACTGTGTCTGGATATTTCATGTTGATGCATATATGGAAAATATTCACCGTAGGGTAATCACCCAAAAAATTATGGTTTATATTCAACTTAGTCTTCACTATAATGAATTATGTGTTAGACTAATCAAATATTCAAGCATATACAGTCCATGGGGACATCATTTGGATTATTCATAAGCTCTTCCCAATATATAATAAATGATTTCCTACCATTTATATGGTCTCTTACTTGGGAAACTATTGAACTCAATTCCTATTCAGTAATGATAACCGAACACCATGAAAGTATCCTTTCCCAATACATTATCTTTATTTATGTGAAATGTTTAATTCCTTTTAGATTGATAATAACCCATAGTTTTATATTGATTTTTAAACCATAGCATTTATATAGAGTTATTATGTCCTTGTAACCCTATTTATTGATCGAGAAAGTATTGTTTTTAGATTTTTATAAGTCAATACATATGTTTATTTTTCCCAGGGAATGTGGATAATTAATTCTATTGATATTAATATCATGAATAGGGATGACATAATGATATGTTGGGTGGGGACAGATATTGTATCAACACTTTGTAACACTATGTTACTTTATTTTATGTAATTTGACCCATTTATTTGGTTTCACAATGATTCAGTATCTTTTAGGGTCATTTCTAATGTTTTATAGGTTTTTTCTGGGGTTTTTGGGCCTGCACACAATTTGTGGTCGGTCTAACCATGATTTGACAGAGGATTGAATCCAAAATAGTGAGGGTGGAATGTTTGGTGAATTTTTTGATAGTGGTTGCATCTAAACCCTACAACACTTCCATGGAATCTATTTTGGGTGCAAAATTTTTTCACGGTTAGTTAAAACTATGCGACTCAACCCAGAAAACCTTGCTTGTGGTTTTTTAACTTCCAAAAACTGTAATCAGTGACCCAAAACAACCCTAAATAAGCATGATCTTATCCCAATAGACCTTTGTATGATCCTTAGTATTATAGGATCTTTTCGATGACATTTTTCATCTCCCAACTCCATCTCTTGGCCGGTCACAAGGATAATATTCCAATTAGTTCCTTTATTTTTGATCATGGATCTCTCTCCTCATATTGATTCCTTATTCCTAATGGATGCTAAAGCCTTGAGTTTTTAAGGGTATTGATGGATTGATGTGGAATTTTAGATCTAGGTTATAACCTTTTCTCTTTAATGATTGATCTTCATCGATCCGTTGATCACCATTGAAGGCAACATACATAAGATTTTTTACGATTAGAGAACATAAATTTTAAGTTGGTGGTCCTATTCTCTTCTTTAATGTTTAGATTCATTATTGATAGATAATTCTGAGACATATGTTTCACAATTTCTAATACATGTTCTATGTTTTTTATCCTCTTAATCCCTCATAAATTATTCCTTGAAAAATTTTCCATTGAATTTGATATGGAATGATTTAATTTTCATTGTATTTGATTTCAATCACCTTTTTGTGAATTGATAAATTTCTTGATAGTTTGGATTTATTTAAAAAAGCTATTAAAGGACTTTTTAAAAGAAATTGTGGCCTTTAGATTGGTTTTTATATAAAAATGAATATCCATGAATTGAATTAACTGAATTGAACTATTTAATGTTTCCTAAATAGTTTCAAATGCTTGAATTTATTAAATGACCAAGAACCCCTTTTAATTGATTTTTCCCTTTTTTGGAAATTAATTTTCATGGGTTATCAAGAATAAATTATTTATCTTCATTGAAAGAGTGTGTAAACCCATGTTTTGGAATTTATTCAATCCTTTTTGAATTGTAATAATTATTTTAAATTCATTAGAGATTATTTAAAATAAATTCTTTTTTAAAGGAATGTGTTGAATTTTAATGATGCACTATGAGTGAATGTTGGTATTATTAACCTTCTGAATAATGAATCGTTCAAAAGGATTTGGAATGAATTGCTAGTTGTTTAAATGGCCCGTTTGGAATTTTAACAATTAATAGTTAATGAATGTGGGTGGATGCGCTTTTTAATGTTGAAATTGTAATAAAAGTCCTTGAATTAATATTTGATTAAAAATTGTAAAAAAACCCCATTTTCATTTAATTGGGCGTTTGTTATGAAATCGGTGGAATTTTTTGAAAATTTAAAATTTTATATTAATTGGGTAATTCGACCGTGAAATTGAATGGTAAATTGATTTCAAATCCATATTTTTTAAAATTTATTATAATGTTTTGATGGGTACCTTAGGGATCCATCATGGTGAAGAGTCATGTTTTCATTAAAACTTGTGTTATGGGTTTTAAAGGGAAAATATGAATATTTTAATAGGATAACGGGATGAATTACATTATGTGGTATAAAATGAATTTCCCAATGTTGATTTTGACCATGATAACATGCCAGATATAGGTAGTTATAGAGTTAATTTGGGTGGCCCTTTAAGATTCCATAATTATCTCAAACATCATATCATTACATCCCATTCTTTAGGTTACGGTGATGAATCCCTCTAACTTGGGCCTAAAAGTGATTATGGACATACTTTTTCATTCAGAGTTTTAGATCCTTATACAATAGACTGTTGTACCTATGAGGAACATTCCCATGTCACTTTATTTTTTTATTTGGAATGTTTATTTATTCCATTATTGTAAAATATTTTACATGCAATGAGAAATTGTATAAAATATTTAAAAAAATTTGGTATTAAGATATTTTTTTTAGAAATATTACATCAATTGAAAATTAAAGACTTATAATAAATTATTTCCATCATTTTAAATGCATAGAGTTATTATTTTTAAATATGATTTTGAAATGTAAAACATGTTTATATAAAATGTAAATCTCTTTTCTTAGTTTTTATACCATTTATAACCAGAGTTTCCCTTGTTTCTTCGTTTATTATCATTATACACATTGACTTGATTGTATTAATTCCTCTTCATATTTACATATCGAGTGATTATTCTCATATTTTTGATTATTAACTAACATTATATTTTGAAATGGTTTTCAAAGCCCCTCAAGAAAATGATTTCCTCTTAAATGGTGAAATGGTATGTTTTAATGTTTTAGTTTAATAAATGATTTTAAACATTGAAAATATATTTTTTAAACTAATAATCATAGTATTCTATTTTTAATCAAATTGTTGCATGTAGTAATTTCCTTCTGATGTAAATTCATAGAATCTTTAGTGGAATCCTACTGGGATCTTTAGCTTACACACTTCTTGTACCACTGGTGTTTTCACCATTTATTATCTTATAGAAGGTGTTCATTGTCTCACCTGCATTTGTGTGTTAGTGATAGGTGACCATGGATGGGTGACATAGAACATGATGGGTGGTTATGGACCACCATGAGATAGGTTTCAGTGGTTATATTTCTCTTTCTATTTCTTTTGTCTCATTATATTTAATATGATTATATTAGTTGATATATATGTATATATAATCATGTTTCCACATTTTACTATTTTCTTGTATTTAATAGGTGAAATTGTTCCCAATGGTTATCTGTTTAATTCCAATGTTCTTGTCTCCATCCCACTGAGATCATGAATTATTTTTGGGTTAGTGGAAAATTATCTCGGGTATCAGTTTAGACGGTATCTTAGGTTGGTTCGTTAGTAATGGTATCAGAGGTTTTCTTTCCATAAAGGGAAATGATTTCCATTTAAATCTTTGTTTTAATTGATTGATTCATCATTGAATGAATATGTAGAACGTGTTGTGACTCAAAATGTAGTCACTGAACGGGTTCTTGATCACCACCCTTTCATGGTGATACTTGAGTTACCAAGGATGTTCAGACTTGAGTCTTTATTTTTAGTTATTCATTTCCTTTTAATAAATTATATTTAGATTCCCAATCAGAAAATGAATTATTTATGGAACCTATTATGAGTTTTTAAACAATAATGGAAGTATGACCATAGTGGAACCATGATTTCATGGTCTAGTAAACTATATTGAATTGATGTGGCAGATTTTGAAATCCAACCATGAAAAGTAGTGAGGTTGTTGTGTTCTTTACCATCCCATATGACCAAGCCTCATATAGTACTAACATGGCCCTAAATAAGAATCCTTCTCTAATTTCATACATGTGACTTCACTTATGTGAGGTTGGTTATGTGGGTTATGGATGTGGGTTGTATCATGCTATAGTTTGTTTTCTTCAAATTTAATCCCTTGTAGAAAATTCAAAATCCTTTATGAAAACTAAATCGTGTCTTAAAACGTGTTTTGATTAAGTAATTTGAGAAATGATTTCAATTACAAAAACCGTGTTTTATGATTTTTTTTGTTTTTAAGAAAAATTATCAAATAAAATTATTTTTTGTAGTAAAAAAATGTTTTAAGATGAAATTCAGGTTTTTAATGGATTTAGATGTAAATTGATTCATTAATCCAAAAAGAGGATAATGATTTTAAAAACCTAGAATATTTTTAAAATTCTGGTAAAGGGTTTTTGAAACTATATTTGATTTATAACACGATTTATCATTTTGAAATGAAAGAGTAATGTTTTATAAATGATAAAATCTTTTGAATTTTTAAATCAATAATATTTTGATTGAAATTCAATGTGACATTGGTTAAAGGGTTTTTTTCAATTCTATGTTTTCATTAATGTATTTGATTAAAATCTTGTGCTCTTTTAAGATTATGAATTTCACATAGAAATTACATCATTAATTGTAGAATATTATTCCTACTATCCAGTCCTTGGGGTAGATCTTCAAGTTTTCTAGATGTTGAATCCCTTGTCAATAACTATACCAAAACTCCAAACCGAGTGGATGGTCCAGTGACCTTCTAACCATGAAACCCAATTATTTAATTCCTAGATTGTTTTCCTCCTTCTTATAAAGTTGAATGAGGTTATCATGAGGCATTGCAGTGGATTCAAGAAGATGATTTGATATTCGATAGTCTTAGGACTCATGAATCACTAAAGGTCATGTCTATTCAAACATTATTTGAGGTACCTATGTAGGAGTGGTGGGAACTTCTAATTACCTATGGATTGTATAAAATAATGTCCTGGGGACTCTTCAAGTTATTATTCATTCAATGGATATATCCATATGATTTAAATAAGGAAAAATTTACGGCGTTCTTTGGTTTTGGTCAAGATGAACTATCAGTTGTAGTGTATGCCATAAAATTCTCATGTTTTGTTTATTTCATACCTAGTCTTTTTGGTGAAGAATCACATAAGGATACATGTTTTGGAAATTTTCTCCACCAATAACATCAAATAGTGATGCATATGGTCAGGTTGATATCAATTCATGAGTTTCTTAATAAGGCATTCGCAACTAAAGTAGAGCTAGTGAAGCAACGACAAGGGATGAATACCTCTATCGTAGTTAAAAAAGGACATACTTATTGGAAGAAGAAGAGGACTACCATCTATTTCTTATGCGGATATCCTATTCATTCAAAGAAGTTTTATTTGAAATCCATGAGGGTTTATAAATAGGGTGGATAATTAGGTCACATGATGAGGATCTATATGTTGGGAGATCGAAAACCAAAAAATTGGTCAGGAATTTCAGCTCCAAAATGTGTGGAAGTAGATGCTTCACAATAACGTGGCTCCATCCTCTAGCCACATATTGATGATTTTCATGCATTGAAGGAGAATATGGTGGCTATATTTTTTATTCTAATTCCAGAGAAGAAACTGTTTTAGTCTTCCTTCTTCTAGCCTATCTGTTTTTGGAATCCATTGTTTTTTATCTTCGAGATAATATCTTTTGGATCATGGTTTCATTCATTTTTTAATGGTTGAGAAATGATGGTTTACATATCTAGACATCTTGTTTTTTTGTTCCTTAACATTCCACTTATTTGATTGGTTGGTTATGGATCATTTGTTATAAATCGTTTTATCTACACTATGAGAGTGTATTACCCTTTTTTATAGTGGCCTTAATGTTAGTGTTATTTCTATTTTTACTTGTATAATCCATGGGAAAGTACTTTGGTAACTAAGATGATGTGGATTTTTGATATACCAACAACATAGTGGTGCTAGAATTTGTTTTAATGATCTCATCAAGGTATGTCGTTCGATTTGAAAAATCCTAGGTCACTCTTGAGTTATCACCCATGGTAGAAATTTTTGTTAGTTATTTATATTGCTTATCAATTTTTTATCTTTTATGTTTCACTTTTTTGAGTTGTTGAAGTCTATTTTTTGTGTTTAAGTGATGTGCCTTTCTTGTGCTACACAATTTTGGTTATGCATAAATGGTGGAGAGAGCTATGTGTGATATCCAGTATTTCTTTTAATTGAAGGCATGTGTTGATCTTGTTGTTTTGATCAAGTAGTGGTGTGTGTTGTAATCCTTTGTGTGAGTCTGTCTTCTTGATCATGGATGGTTCACCTCATGAGAAAAGTGGGGGATTTATTTTTGTGTCGACATGTTCTATCTTTCAGACCTAATTCTTTCTTAGGAAAGAATGTCTTATGGTGGAGATGTTGTAACCTCACATTAAATTTTTAGGTATTTTGGCCCATTGATTTGATTTCCCAATTATTGGGTATCTTCAATGGTCATTGTTTGAGTTTTTTCGAACATTTTGTGGGGTTTTCGGGCCTACTCAAGGTTCAAAAAAATTGTGCAGCCTAGACAGTGGGGGGTGGCATAGTTATCACACAATTTTCAAGAGTGAGAAACCAAATTGTGAAACACTTCTGGAGGATCTATTTTGGGAAAAATGTTTCTACACAGTTAATTTAAACCAAGTGACTAAACTAGTGAAAGAAAGAATGTGGTATTTTAACATCTAAAAATTGTTATTAATGAAAAAAAACACCCCTAAATAACCACAAACTTAACCCACTTGACCATAATCCGATCTGTATGGTTCAAGGAGACTTTTTTAGGCATTTTGACTCTCACAAACTCATCCCGTGGAGGATCGAAGCACCAATCGAAGTGGTGATCATCTTCTGGTGAGCTCCATTCTTGTGTATCATGGATCTACCTTATCTTCTTGATTATTTATTCCTAATGGTTGTGAAATTCTATAGTTATTATGGTTCTTGATGGTTAGATTTTGAATTATAGATCTTGGATTTTCCCTCCCCTTTTTCATGATCAATCTTCTTATATCTATTGATTTCAATTGAAGGCGACACATGTTCGAATTTTTTATGATTGGATTACATAAATTCCAAGTATGTGGTTTTTTTCATCCTTCTTTTTGTGATTCATTGTTTCTAGATAATTCATAGATTAATGTTTCAAGATTTCCAAAACTTTTTCTATGAATTTTATCCTCTTAATCGCTCATAAAACTTCTTTGACAAATTTTCCTTAAAATTCGATATGGTAGGAAATAAATTCCATTGAATTGTATTTTCACAGCATTTTGTGAATTGAAAAATGCCATGATTTTTTGGATTTATTTTAAAAGATCATTTCAAGGATGTTTGACTAAAATAATGGGTTTTGGATGTGTTTTGATTTAAAAAGGTAATATCCATGATTTGAATTAATTAAATTCAAATATTTGATCTTCTCTAAATAGTTTAAAATGCATGAATTTTTTAAATGACTGAGATCCCCTTTTAATTGATTTCACCACATTTTTGGAAATTTGTGCCTTTCAAATATTTATAATAAAGTAGTTATCTTAATGGAATGTGAGTATAATTCCATGTATTGAAATTTATTCAATCATTTTTGAATTTTAATACTTCCTTTAAATTATTTATGGTTTCTTTGAAATAAATGGATTTTAAAGGTGAATTTCGAATTTTAATGATGCATTGTAAAAGTATGTGGGTATTACTTCCCTATTGAATATTGTATTGTTCAAACAGATTTTAAATGAATTGATGGTTGATTTAATGGCCGATTATTTCATTTTAATGATTAATAGTGAATGAATGTGGGTGGTAATCATTTTTGAATTTTGAGACTATATAAAATGGATTAGAATTTATATTTGATTGAAAATTGTGAAAAAACCCCAACTCCTTTAAATTGTGGTTTAGTTATGAAATTGGTGTAATATGATGAAAATTAAAGTGTTGAATTTATTTCTGTAATTGGATTGGGAAATTTAATGGTAAGTTGATTTCAGATCCCTAGTTGTGTTAGTGGTATACATTTGTTTTTGATGGGGACCATAGGGTTTCATAATGGTGAGGAGGCATATTTTGATTAATAACCCATGTTATGGTTTTTAAATAGATAATTGGAAAATTTTAAATTGAGAATGGTATGAATCTAATTTTACGTTATCAAATGAATTTATGGTCATGGATTTCGTAAGTGAGAACATGAATAGCTTAGGTACTTAGTGAGTTATTTTGGTGGGCACTTTATGATTCTACAACATTCTAAAACATCATATCAGCACATCTGATTCCTTAGGCAATGGGGATGAATCCATTTACCTTAGTCCAAAATGTAAATATGTATGTACTTTTTCATTCATAGTGTTGGATCCCTATTACTAGGACTATCATACCTATGTGGCGCATTACCATTTTTCTTGATTGTTTTTATTTGGAATGTTTATATATTCCATTGTTGTAAACTATATTACATGCCTTGTGAAATTATATAATTTGGTTTACACAAAATGTATTATTAAGCCATTTGTTTTAGAAATATTCCATAAATTGAAAAGTAATTATTTTTTATTAACTTTTTCACATAAATGGAAATTTAAAGCATGTTTTTTTAATATGGTATTGAAATTAAAAAGTTATTCATATAATATTAAAATATCTTATCACAGATATTACACCATCTAGAACAGGAGATTCCCCGCTTCCTTTATTTATTTTCATCATGAACATTTACTCGATTATATTGATTTATCTTCATCTTTAAATATCTAGTGCATATTTACATAATTTTCTTCTTTACATTTCCTTATCCTGTGAAACAATTTCCAAAACATCCTATGAAAATGATTAGGTTTTAAATGGTAAATGGTATGTTTTATAGTTTTAGTATAATTAATGATTTAAAATAATTGAAACTCTTTATCATAAACATATCCTCATACTCTTCCATCGGTACTCTTATTTTAGTATATCTGAATTACCTTATAAAGTAAATGCATATAATCTTCATTGGAATCCTACTGGGATCTTTATCTCACACCATTCTTGTAACATTGGTGTTTGCAACCAGTATTATCTTAAAGATGGTTTTCGTTGTCTCACCTCCCTTTATGAGTTCATTATTCTGTAACCAAAGGTGGTTGAATTAGAACATGGTAGGTAGTTGGGGACCACCAGGAGATGGATTTTAATAGTAATATTCTAATATCAGTTTCTAGTCACTTTATGTACTTAATATGTATTTATTGTTTGATATATGTATATATATGTAATGATATTTCTGCATTGTACTCTATTGTTGTTGTATTTTGTGGGAGAAATCATTTTCAATTGTTATCTGTTTAATGTCCATGTTTATTTTTCCGGCCCATGGAGAACAGTAATTCTCATTGGGTTAGTGGTGAATTATCTTGGGTAACAGTTTAGACGGTATCCATGGTTGGCATGTTACACCCATAATGCATTAGTTGGTCTCATGAGAAAACAATTTGTGTATTTGGTGTGTCCCTAACAAAATAGTGTATGACATAATCATGTGGGATTTATATTAATAAAATGACATAGTTTTGATCCTAATTGAAACAATAATTTCTTAGATAAGACATTGAAAGTAAATATTATGATAACAAACATTATGCATCCTATAACCATTAATTTTTTATTTATATCGATGTGATTATTATCATTTCTATACTATACATGGATATTTTTTTTCATGATTTCGATATTTTTTATATAGAATATTTATTTATTTTTCAATTTTTTATCATGTGTATGCCTATTATCATGGCTTCCACAACAATTTCACAATTTCTGAGCATTTAAGCTCACCATTACTAAGTTTTGTTATCCCCAAGGTACCAAGAATTAATATATTAAAAAATTAAGGGATGAACTAAATAGAATACTAAATTCATAAGAATATATCAAGTGATTTCTGTATGTTAAAATATAATTTAGAAATTATGTATGTATATAATTTCACACGAAGAAAATATGTTCATGCTGTTGTGATGTGATCCTTGTCTTTCGTACAAATGTAATTGAGTGATCAAAAATTTAGGGTTACAAGAGTTTGGTTATAAGACATTAATTCATTAATTGTTGGATTATATTTTAGTCATATCATGGATAATGATTTACTATAATGTTCAATTAGAGAGTATTCTACATTGAAACCATCACCTTGATAATAGTGAATAGTTTAATCATTATTCATATTAGTTCCAAGAATTAACTATACTATATGTTTAACTCTTTTGGAGTGAATATATAATATTGAATTTTTTAATCATAGAATATTTTAAATTTATCCCTACATATATTGTAGATTGAAATTTTAAACAATTAATCTAAATCAAGACCATGTCAAGGATAATTCTACTCATGATAATTCAATGGATGTGTTTCATAAGAAATTACATGTCGTTTTTTCATCAGAATACAACCAATGTCCTTCAATGAATAATGCAAATAAATAAAAAACTACACAAATATATTGAGAATATCTAAATTTATAGAAACCATTATTATTTTAAATCCCTATGAAAATTCATCTTAATCAATTTTATAAAATGAATATCACTCCCTTTTGAGTGAATTTTTTTATTTGAATAGTGAAAAAGGAATTAAAAAAAACAGTTGTAACCCTCTACTCAAAGTAAACATTGAATATATATGACAATTTTTATGGAATTTTTCATTTCTGTACCACGATTTTTTTTATATTGGTTAATAATTATTTATTTTCTTGAGACAATATAAACATTAAAAGAAACATTTAGTAACCATATTTAATATTTGTTTATTCATTCATATATCTTGTTTTTTTAAAATGTATCTAGAACCATATATTGATATTTTTAATGATTATCATTACTCTAAAGCTATAATATAATTTCATTAATAAATAAAACCAAATATTTATCAAAAACATATATAAAAAACGATTCATAAGATCTATAATGCAATTTCATAATTTTTTATCCTAAATTTCATAAAAAAAATACATAATAACCACATATACTATAAAACTATTTCCAAATAATTTATTCTTCCTTCAGATTTAACAAATGGTATCAAGAAGTGAGCTCAAAATTTTAAATATATTAAGCACCCTATAACTAATAAAATAGGTCATCAATATGAGGAAACAATTACTATTTCTTATAAATAATGTAATTGATTCATACATAACAAATGTGAACCTAGTAGAACTTTCTGTCTTTTTAAGGTAAAAATATCACACCAAATTGAAGTGTTATGGAACATGAAACCCTTCTCCTGTAATTAATTTAGATTATTTTTCAATTATGATAGCTCTACTAGATCCACTAAAATAAGAGTTATTAAAACTAAATTAACCTTGGAAAATATGTCAATAGAGAATTCAATCTCCCACTTCAGAATTAGAGTAGGAATATTAATAGAAAATACATCTAAAAATTCATTAACCAAAGGCACATAACTATGTTTAATATTTTCATTTTTAATGAAATGTGATAGGTAATGATAACCCTCATATTTAATCAATTATTCTTCTTCTTAATATGTTATCATTGGTTTGAAATAAATATTTTAGATGAATTAATACTTATATTAAAAATTTAATAAAAATAGTTAGCTATGAATTATATCCTATCATGATAAAAATAATGTTAATCCATATCCATAACAACATGAAACATTACTATAGTTATGGAAAAAATATTTTCCTGATATTATTTACATATATGATGATAACATGTTTCCCATAAATATATGTTTCTTTAATAAATCCCGAAGTAGTTATTAGTAGTGTTATCTCAATATTTATAAAGGTGATATTTATATTTTTTTTAGAAAAAATCAATAAAGTAAATGAATTCATAGATCCCAAATCGTAACTAAAATAGTAATTATTTCTGTAAACATGTAATGTTACTTTCATAAAATTATTTGATGTTATATACTTTACCGATCCTGTAGAAAATAACTTTACAACTCACATATTCTTTTGGTCAAGTTGAGATCTCCCCAGTAGAATTATCTTCAAACACACAAATACATAAATTTCTATATCATTACCTTAATAACACACCACTGCCATATTTTATGTAATGGTATATTCATATTACCATTAACCTTTTAGTTTGAGTCTAAGGCTAGATTTCGAAACATAGAATATTAGTAATACATTATATATGTTGTATGAAATTCATTGGCATACTTTTTACATCAGTTATCACAAAAATATTGTTTAGTTTTATTTACTTCATATTTCATTGATGAAATTTTCCCCATTTATATTCACCTATACTACTTATTTTCCTTACTATTATAAAAGATAAAAAACATCATTGGAAAAATATCAACACAACCTAAAATTTCCACAAGTCATTAAAATTAAAAATGATAGCTCTTCTTAAAGATGGTATAATAAATATGTAAAATGAAATAATTAAAAAATCAGGGTCCAAAATTAACATTTGTTCTTACATTGAAAATGAAATATATTTTACTTCATAGGGCAAAACTAAGACCTCTACACTTTTACCAAAAACATTTTTTCATATATTGATAATGTAAAACATTTTAATAGTATTAATAGAAAGGGTGACGTTTTATTTTTTTAAAAAAACCCAAAAAATAAATATATTATAAAAATAATTGATATTGTATATAATAACAACTAGGTATGATGTTCCACCAAATACTAGAGTGAATTGTCACAATAAATGTTCCACTATCAATATATTACTCATTTGATAATTTTTTTAGTCACATACATGGTTTCTAGCACTTATAATACATGTAAATTGACTTATAAAAATGAAAAAGTAATTATCTTAGACTCCAACCATTTCATGATTCTTTTTTGAATGTATATTATAAACTTTCTACATTCCTAACTAATTTAACCTATTTCTTTTATGTAAAATTATTTTAAAACAAAAATATATTTTAGGAAACAACATGTTAACCATCTAAAGTTTCCTTATTGTAATATAATTCATATATTTTACTCATTTAACTATATGTTTATATAAACATTATATACTCGAATTTTTTCTAAACATTTCAAAGATACTAAATACAAAAACCCATAACATAATAAAACCATAAGTTTGTGTTCAGTATTCGGTATTTCGCATTGAGTCAATTCCAAGATCATTTAGGGTTAGAGTTTTACTAAAATATGAAATGTTTTACATAATAATGTTAAAAACTACCACAATGTGTAGCATTTTCGTACAAAAATATGAAATTTTTATATATTTGAAATGGATTTTAATTGGTAAACAAACATTTTTCAGAGTATTCTTAATTAACACTCTCAAATACATGCACATGGACCATAATGGTTTATTGTCTTTAGAGACTATATAAAAATCTTATTATTTAATGAACTTTCGTTAACCTCTCCTAAAAATATATTCCCCATTCATAAACTTCATAAAAATACCCAAATTTAAATATTTCTTCATAAAAAATATATAAGAAACCTGATAAAGATTTATCTCCCATTCTCTGTAAGTGTAAACATGAGAGATATCATTCTATGATCATAGAATGTATAAGATTCGAAAATGTGTATGATATCATAAACATAACATAAAAATTTTATACCCAATCTTTAATTGATCACAATGATGACATATGTCATAAAGAAGTATCATTACAAAAAAAATAATTCATATGTCTCTGAAAATATCATAATTCATGAAACATACCTGCATTTCATAATATTTTGACACCAATATAGGTGAAAAAAATATTTCATTTTTCAATGTAACATACCACGAATATAATGAATAGTAGATCATGCCTCATAATAAGTTTCTCATTATGGATCCAGACGATCAGCCTATTTCCCCCTATGGATTAGATCAATCAGCATGTTTCCCATTATAGACCAATCCCATAAAATTCTAACCATTTGAAAACTCGTAATACATAAATAATTAACCAATTCATTTGGGGGAGATATATCTCCAACAAGTCACATAATAAAAATTATACATATGTGTGGCAGAAGATAATAAAATATGTATCCTGTCAAAATTGAAGGAAGAAAATGGGATGCCGAGACATTTCATTATTTCAAAACCTATTTAATAGAAAAAATCTTTATAATTGTTTCAACTTTTCACAGAGAGTAATATAAGGAAAAAGAAGTGGGTTTCATAACCACATTACCATGTTATAACCCATGGAAGACAGATAAGTTTCATAGATATATTATTATCATAAACATAAACCATTCAAGAAAAAAATAATTATCATATAATTGTATTATATCCCTATTAAAACATTTTTAAAATAAATATATGTCATCTTTGATTTAAAATTATTTAGATAAATCACATAGAATATTTCTTGATAGAAATTGTCTTCCCACTTTGAAAATCACATTTTAAAACAAAACATCTATAACAATATTATAAAAGATACATTATTTGAAAATAAAATTTGTAACTATTATAGGAATCATTAAATCATTGGTTGTTAATGACGGTAGAAAATTATGTTTATTTCACACTTGTTTAAAAATAATGATTCCTTTTACATATTTGGGAAAAGTAAAAAGTAAAAAATTAATAAAATGATAAGAATATTACTTGAAAAACATTTTTTTATAATTTAAAACATGGATTAAATCATTATTAAATTATTTTCTTATACTATAAAAAAAATTCTAGATTTTTTTAGAAAATGTGGTTATGGAAGAAAAATGGTTTTTGACTGAAGAGAGAAAGAAATTTTATTTTCCATAAAATAATTATTTTGGTCTCTTGAGTAACTAAAGATTTTAAAATGAATGGACCACATGTATTTTTATAAAATAACTATATAAAAATATCATTCAAAAGTTTATTTATAGGTTTTCATAATATATAATTATCAAAAGCATAAACAAAAACATTATCGATAAATAATGATATTGTATCATTAACGCCTTACCACATTGGTTACAATTAATTATTAGCCCCATAAAAACAAAAATGTAAAATATAAATAAATTATATTGATAATTAATAAATTCTTGATATTACATTTAATAGTGATTTATATACATCCAAGAAAATAATACCATTGAATAACCTAACATATATCTCAAAAAATACAAACTGAGACAAAAAGTTATTACCTCAAGTATTTAATTAAATCATGAAAATTAATTCCTTCTATATAAAAAATATAGTTAAACAATAAATATATTAAAAAAATATTTATAACTATAATATCATATATGATTTAATTATAACCATTTTTTACTCATTAATTTAAAATTATATATTAAAATCATGTTTTGGGTAATAACTAATTCATTTTTCTTTTATGTTATGGATTAGTTTCTTCAATACATTAATTATGTGAATTTACCATATCATATAGAATTTATAACATTATATAAATATAATAAAAATTAAATATTTATTTATTTACTGAATTCCATTAAATTTTTAGAGGGAAAATTAATTACACATTTTAGGGAGATAGTAGGTCCAATGTATGCATCGAAACACACTCAATTTTCTAAATAGACAAGAGAAATGAAAGATATATAAAATATTTCAAATACATAGTAATTATTATTTGATCCATATAACTTATTTTTATTAAATATATTTTTATTAACTTCTATATAGGGAGTGAATGTATAACATAACATCACGAAGTGGTAGTCCACTGTACACTTGAGCGTCCATATTGTATTCCCACATAATGGAAAGAAAAAATGTATTCGGGATTTTATAATTAAAATTGTGTAATTATTTCATAAATATCGTATAAATATGATAAATACATATTATATTCATCCCTGGGAGGTTGTGAAGGAAAAAAGAACTACATTGGTTTGTGAGGAGGTATTTCACCGTACACATGATTGGCGGTAGAATTGCATGCCTGATGTAAGATAATATAGATTTAAGTCCAAAAATTAATGTAATAACATATCTATATATGATGGATATTGATGTATTTTTATCAAAATATTTTCTGTGGATATTATTTAGGTGGAAGAATAAATAAAAAACACTCATGATTAATAATTTTAAAACTTCTTTAGAGAACCACTTCTGGTTTATAACTGAAGTCTTCTTAAGATGGGTCTAAATTAAAAATAAAGAATCTAGGATGATGGTAGTGAAGTAAAGAATATATTTCAGTAGTTATTGGCATAATAATATTATTTTCTAGGTGTGAAGAAATGATTAGAGGGGTGGCCTTTTATAAGTGTGGGGGGAGGGAAAACATGGAGTTTTTTAAATGAATAAAGCAAAAACATAGTTCTCACATTAAAAAGGCTCCAAAATGGGTAGTTATAGAACATTATATAGTATAATGACATAATTTGGAAGAAAATGTTGTTTTTACATTTTTTTTTCAAAGATGGGGAGGAATCCTCATTTATTATTAATGGAAAGCAAAGACCTCTTTAACATGTTTATAAATCATTTTAAATTTTATATTATCTGTTAACACCCAATAAACCCATTTAAACGTTACCAACATTAATTAATTTTTAATATTCATTTTGACCAAAAATATTATTAACATTATTATATAATTTAAATTATTGAGATTTAAAATATTGATTCAGTTTTATAAATTCCAATCCTGGAAGCTGAAAATTACAATTTATTATAAAACCGACATTTATATAGAAATACTGGTTTCTTAATGAATAAAATATTCAAATGTATAATTTTTGAATAAAAATTAAAATTAAATTGATTCCATTATCCTAAATTAGATTCATAATTATATAATACAAGTATTTCTACATTTATCACTATCTTATTAGAAATTTTTTATTTTATATGATTCAAAATAGAAACACGTTTTACTGAAAATCTTTATTTTTAACTATTCATCGAAAAATTAATCTTTGAATAAAATTATAAAATATTAATTCAAAGATAACATTGAAATTATGATTTTAAAAATGATGTTTATTATTTTCCAAAATTTATTTCTGTAAAATTAAAAATTTAATTTTATTAATTTTTTCTCAAAAATAGCTAATGATCATTTTTTTGAATAAAATAGAGTTTTAGAAACATACTATGACTTAAAAAAAGAAATAGATTTCTTTTTTATCAATGTGTTTTATTTATATAAAATAACTAAAATTATATTTTTAAAAGTTTAATTCTTAATCATAATAATATGTTTAATTTCTATGTTATAATGGTCATGTTTAAATAATAATGGTAATAATATATCATCGTTCGTTATAAATATCGATGTTTCCAATACTACAAAATTGGGGTATACCACCAGTTATAAAAAAACTGTGGGTATAGGTTATACATATATTGATAGTTTATGTAAAATATTGGAATAATTTTATTAGGGAAATTGATTTTCATGGGAAGTACATATACCCACGGTTTCCAAAAATTGTGTGTATAGGTCACCCCTATACGCATGTCGCAGATGTTTTTTTCACAACACAGACTTATAACTAAGGATCTCAAAAAACCAGGGGTATACCAAAAAATTAGATCCAGAAGCAACAATTATGACCATTTATTAAAAAATTATTAATAGTACAATGGATGCGGTGGGGTTAAACAAGATGGAATGCCATCAACCGTCAAAAAAATAAGTCAAAGCATATAAAAAGACATCTCAAACCCATCATTGGAGTCATATATATTTTCCCATTTATATTGGGACTAACATGTGTCAATGATCATCCAAATTTATGCATTAGAGTTTCATTTTAATTTTGAAGAGGGACCTTTGGATACATTCTGAATAGTATTGGAGTCCAATGTCCATGATAATATTTCACCCTGAAACCCATATTTGTTTTGTAAATTCTGGAAATAGGTTTTTATGGAATTTTATTCTATGGGATGATCATGGGAAAACATATACACACAGTTTGACTAGAACCATGTATATCAGAAATTATTCTGGGCAACTATAGAACTTGTTTTTTTTAAACCATCTGTATAAGTCACCAATTCCCATGGTTTGATCAAACTTTGGGTATACGATAGCCAATTATTTTCCCATAATAATAATAATTAATGATTTAATTTATATATATGTGTTGGAATATAGGAATATAAACATATTATATGATATTGGTAATGGAATTGAATAATAAGTGGAAGTTAAAGGGATCAATTCACAGTGGTGTACTTTTTAAAGAAAATTATACCCATTGTTTTACTATACTGTTGGTATAAGTTCACCTATTTTTTATAATAATAAAAATAATTTTAAATATATTAATATATATATAGGAATATAATAATAGAATATGTGTTATAGGGTAGTGGTAATGTAATTGGTGTATATGTGGAAGGTGAAGAGGTCAAATCAAATTGAAATATTTTCATTAAGAATGGAATATTCCTACGAATTGGGAATATAGTGGGTATAAGAATTTGCAATGAAATTTACAACACTAGTGGTTTATGAATCATGGGTATAGGTGGAATATACCCACAATTTGGCCAAATAATTAGTATATGTCTACCTCGATGGCTTAATCACCCACGATTTTCTATGCTATACACAATGTTTTGAATTTTGGGTATAGGTGTAGATTCTAGTTGTGTGCATGTAACACAAGATTTCAAATAAATTATGTTTATTAAAAGTAATATATTTCCAATTAAACCCCAGTTGTTACATTATGTACCTCTTAATATAAATTTGTCCCAAAAAATATCATCACTTTAGAGAAAAAAATGAGGATATTTTGACAGCATTCTACTATCTCATTCCCACATATCTTTATCAAACTTGTGGCTTCTCTATAAAACATTAACTATGTGATTTATCATATGTTGTAGAAATTTCTCTATATGAATCTAAATTATTCAAGCTGTTTCTCATAAGAAAAATATTTATCTAGTGGTGCGAACTATTATATCATTAAATGTGAAATATTAGGTATGTAAACCCCTATAAGAGATACACGGAATACATCATGGAGATGAGAGAGGTTCAATAGAAGACCTAATCAATACGATATCATCCTTATACTACCACAAATTTCAATGGAACCGATAAACATAATGATAATTTTTCACTTATTTTCTAATTGCATTACCATTTCCATGGAGCGATTCTTAGAAACACCGTTTCCAAACTATCAAATTCTGTATCACATCATTGATTTTTATCATAACCATTTTATACCTTTTCTCGTCCATTATGTGTTATTTGATTGGTCTGGTATTCTATATGGTTTCTTCATCTAACACTGATCATAATAGATTAATTTTTCAAATATCATCCCATCAATATGGATTTATGCACATCTTTCTATACAGGGATTTATAAGGGGGCATCTGAATTCATTGATGAAAGCTATTTTTGTATAAAAACATAACTATAAGACGCTTTTTCCCAACCACATTTTAAATCCATAGATATATATCATAACATATCCACTTTGGTTTGAATTTTTCAATTATACTGACTATATTTCTAAATATTATATGAAATACTGAATGACAAATATGTATTAAGATCTTTCTGAAGACATCACTAGAACATTGATGTAAACCTAAAATCCCAATTAGATATAATGGAATTTGATAATACATAAATATTATCCAATTCAATAATACATATTTTGGAAAGGGGGTCCATAGAAAAACTGTTCTCAAAATGTTATTACGTGTGACGAATTATTAATGTGATAAAGTAAAACTTAGATAACATTATTACATTTATACATTTTTGTGGGACTATTGAAAAATTCCATAGTGATGTTTTACCATTTCTCTTTTGGTATAGTTAAAGGTTTTAATATAAAAATTTTGTTTTTTCTATTAACTATAACTACATGAAATACCAATAATCAAGATAGAAACTATATAATATCTCTCTTCGTGTAATCCCACTATAAGCAACCTTTCAAATCATTTTACATCTTTGTACATGTAGGATAAATAGAAAATTTTGAACTATGAGCCTCTTCTAATTTATACATTCTAAAATATGGTAAGTAAGAAATAGATAAATGGATTTATTACTTCATAATTTATGATTTATTTCCATTTAATTAAATTTAGTCTCTTTGATAGTGTGCAATGAATTCAACACCAGGGTTAAAAAAACATGATACTTAAATAAATTTGTATATAAACATTTACATTTTAAATTAAATTAAATTTTACAAAGTATGAATATGATTCAAAAAACATAAAAATTATGTATATCTATTTATTTGAAATAAAATACCAACCAATTTATGAAATGTAATATTTTTCTGGAAGACTATATACTCATTAAAGAAACACATTTTTTCATTTCTTTCTCACTTATGATAATATTTTTTTAGAGTTTTAGGAACTTTATTTTTGAAAATTAAAATATTTTTTTAAGTTTAAATATCAAAATTATATTAGGGTGAACCACTATGATTATTCTGATAATTTTCATTTTATAAGGAATAGTGTAAAATAATTACTTTAATTAAAAAATGACATTTTGATTAAATTTTATTTAATGTTAAATCATATTTTTAATTGGTGTTAATGTATAATATGTTCATTTATATTATAATAAACACAATTTAGTTCAGTAGAGTTAATTTCGTATTGAATTTTATATTAAAATCTTTTATACTTACGAGATTGTTCTATATAGAAACCCTATTTATCTTCATGTTAGTGGGTATAATTTTAAATTTTATTTTCCACTAGTGTTAATAAGATTTGGTTAATTGGATAAAATATATTAAATCATCATAATTTATATTATCTAATAATGCCAAAAATATTTTTACCATTATGAATAGAAATATATGTAATAATTAATAACTCTGATTATTGTAAGAACTGATTTACTAAGGATTAAAATAAAAATATTTGGATTGAAATTGCCTAAAAACATGTCCAAAACCAATTGGATGGGCATATATTGAACTTATATCTTATATGTGTCAATAAAGATACATTTTTAGGCTTTTCAATACGATTTTTTACTTGATTCTATTCAACTATTCCACTTGTGTACTCTCCCCAGATTGAAAAAAAACCCAACATTTCCCCCCTCTACACATATCCAAAACCATTTGGATTGTGCAATACCTACCCAAGAAAATTTATTACTACATAGAAACTTATTAAATTCCGTTTTTGATCATAAATCCTTCATAGGATAGCTTTTATTACAATCCTATAGATGACGTCCAAATAAGTTGTAACATTCTTAAATCATAGTTAATATATAATTTATTCATAAAAAATCCATAACATTTAATTCAATAATGATTATATAATAAATAATGTATAGAACATATAATTAAATGTTATTAATTTAATTTAATGACCCATATCTATCTCCCCATCCATCTAATGTGAAATGAAATCATTGATCTTATGTATGGCGGACTACCGCCACAAAACCAATAGAATTTTTTTCCCATCAATAGTTCTAATATTTGGTCCTAATTATGTTTTTATTGTATAAAATAAATATTTATGAAATTTTTATAACATTTTAATTATAATATAAAATATTATTTCCTATTTTTCATTCCATTTAAAATATAATAATGTCACTAATGTGTATGATGTACTACCACCTCAAAATGCATTGTGTTTCATTTTTCACTTATGCCTTACATGGAAGGTAATAAGGAAAAATTTAGTGAATTTATGTCATACATATTACATGATATAAATTTAAAAAAGTTACACATTTTACACATCCCAACCCTTTCACCCAATAAGTAAATGATATCATCCCTCAAGTGTATATACAACCTACCATCTCTATAAAGAGATGCGATTCATTTTACATTTAATTTTTTTCTAGGAATTATTCGAATAGTATTTATAATAATTAAATACTACATATATAGTATTATTTTCATTATGTATATGATTTATTTATATCATTTGTACATGAACCTGAACATCCAAGACAAAACACTATTGATATAATAAGAAAATTTACACCTATTACAATTAATATAATGAAATATTATTAACAAATGGGTTGTAAAATGGAAAAATAGGGTCATATATGAGTTTATAAAAAACATTATAGATATTTTAATAATTATAAATATTTTTAAATTAATTATAACAGATTTGAAAAAAATTTCAAGAAAAATAAACAATATATTTTAAGTGATTTCGTCTTAATTTCTATTTCATTGAGACATATTTGTTAATATACACCTATTTAAACTTATATGATGTATATACTACCCCATTAAGATATTTAATGTAAATATTTTTATATGATGATGATTTTTTCTTTTCATAGTTATTATTTATGTGGTTATTATTTAAAAGTTACAAAAAAGTTAAAAATTATTTTAAAATCTTACTTTATTTTATGATTGTTTACATTCTCATAAAATAATCACAATCTATTTATCATTTTTCATTGTAGGTTAAAATTTATATTAAATATTAATATTTCTATTTAGTTTAAATTATTATTACATAGACATTATACCATTTTTACATGTGAAGTGTAAATTTAATTTTAGTTGATAAAATATTGAAATAATGATAAATGTGTATCCATTACCCAATACCAATATTTTTTAATATGACATATTGATTTATAAATGAATTCAATTTTTTGATATCTGATTTATTATTTTGAAATTATGTTTTGGGTGGTTCTATGATATAGGTAGCCCCATGGAGCATTAACAAATCTCATTTAAAGAATCTGTTTTTCAAATAAAATCATATTTTACACATATTTTTATATTGTCTTGTGAATGGTCTTGATAATAAATGCATCATGATACCTGAGATCATGATGTTTGGTATTTAAGTAGCCTAATAATTTATAATTCAATTTTTATTATTAAAAATTAGAATTTGATATTTATATTATCTATAGTTTCATTTCATTATCAGTTTATTGATGTAATGATGTGGGTGTTTAGTTAGTTACCATTCCATATTGATTACTTGTCATTACATGTTTGATTTATTGATTAAATGTAATTTTATTTCTGCTACATGACATAAAATATTGAATATTATTTTTTTACTCATTATATAATCAATTTTATGTTTCCCTTATAGAGAAATTGAGATGACTATTATTTTATTTCCTTTCCCTAGATTGTTATGATTAATCCTTTGAATGTGTTTAAAGGATGTATAACATTTTATTTTTTTTATATTTTATTCTATTTTCCCAATGAAAATGGGTATCAAGTGTGTACATAGTTCTCAAAATCCTAAAAATTGATTTGTCTGTTGAGATTTTACCCATTGTATCTATGCCAAAGTAAAAAATTAGGATCATACTATGGGTTACTAGAGTTGGGCTTATTATAGTTGGTATAAGAGGAAGTATAATAGATTCCTTTAGAACTAGACTAAGGGAAACATAAATTTGGGAACATGATCCTATGATACACTTTGAGGATAGTTATATAATAATATCATAATGTTTTTGAATGAAATAAATTATATGATTTTCCATGAAATACTTATTCATCTATATAATACAATTAGTCATGGTCCCAAAACAGATGGACCTTTGGGTAATAACACCAAAATGGTGAATTTTACATGGCCCGATCGTCCCTTGGTTCATGAAAAATGTCTTAGAGAGAGCCTATTTTGACACTCCCAGGTAATATACTTAGTATAATTAAAAATTTCATTACAAAACCTTAAGAATGAATTGAAAATAAATTTATCCCCTATGAAATCAAGCTTATGATTTTGAGACTCACTATGAATAAATTTTTTAATTTTTGTCAAGTGTTATACTGTATTTTGAATTATACATTACGAATTAATATTCAATTTATTTTTGAGAAAATATACTATATCCCTTTATTTAAATACGGTTTCTAGACAGAATACGGGAATCAATACTTATTGAAAATGTTGATATTTTCCTTTTGGTAAATCCAAAATACATGGCATCATAACTGAGAAGATAATGGATTTATTATTGAAACATAATCAGTTTATAAAAAATAACCTTCTCAAAATGTATAAAACCATTTGACAATGTGATTACCATATGTTTGATGCCTTCACATTACATATCCCCCATTATTATTGGGATTACTATTCCAATGGTAGCTGTGTACTGTATTATATCCATTGCGAACATTTTTATGGCCTTGTGATGTAATGAAAAGGAAAAGATTACAATTAGAGTGTATTGTTTCAAAGGATATGTTAACTAATGTTGTTTATTAATGTATAATACTTGGGTGGATGTGTAAATAAAACTACTGGAATAATATGATTTTAAAGATAAATTCGTTGAAAAATATTCCATAATGAATGATAAAATAAATTGAATAAAAATTTACAAAAAAAATATAAAAAGGAATAAGTAATTATTAATGACAATTTGAATACCTTTATGAGGTAATCTAGTTGTTTTATGGATTACATACGCAACACTGAGTTTATGACCGACCATTTCATTTAAGGGCATAATCCAAATGATTTACGGGTGCTGGTCTTTCGTGATTTTTCATCATATGATGAAAAAGTTTTATATTCCAAAAAAATGGAGAAGGAATTTTCTAGATGCTATACGTTCAAGGAAATTAATTAAAATAATAGGTCAAATGAGTACCAATAAAAAAGGAATTCATCAAATAATAAGAAGATTATGAATCAATTTTCATCCCTTGAAAATTATGGAAGGATTCATCACTAGAAATTCATGAAGGAAATGTGAGTTTTTTATAAGTGTAGGGACAAGGGTGATAGATAAATAATGAAATATATATAAATTAAACACTTCTATTTAGTGTTCCAAATTCTAGTATATGGGGAATTATAAACATTTAAGACCCAATTGACTGGGTAATCTACAATACAAGAGGAAATGGAAATAAGGAAATGAGTATATGGTAACTACATCTATTGTTAATGTTCCCCAAAATGTGGTGGAAGGGAATTTAATTATATCTTAAATAATATTTAATGAATTATTTTATTCTGGAATGTTGTACTCTTTTATATCTTCTATATTTTACATGATAACTATATATCACCTTATCACATCAAGAGGTGGGTTGGTAATAAAAACTACAAGTGGATGTCTCATTGTTAAAATTGACGTGTCATGAAGTCCCCATTATGACAAATAAACACACATTATTTTCTGAATGTATTATTATACATATGGTTGATGATTATATAATCCTTTGTATGGACTAAATTTCAAAATGTGATGCAAAAATTTATTTAAAGATTTACGAAATTTCAATTAATGATGAAGGTGTATAATTTGTTTTCATTAGATAAGTGAAAACATTATTTGAGAGTTTTCAAGATACACCCCAAAATATTTAATGAATTAAATACTTAGGAAAGACGTGAAAACACAATTTGGGAATGAAGAAGGGGATAATCAAATTGAATATGTACCTATTGTACAAGATTAGATTGATATATTTACTAAGGACCCTAATAGATATCCACTCGAGTATGAAGATAAGTTTTACATTGATTTGATCCCTAACATGGGACAATATCGAACCCTCCCTATAGAATGGCCACTGTGTAATTAGTGGACTTGATTAAAAAACTATATGATTTGTGTGATAAGGGATTTATTCTCCATAGTGTTTAACTATGAGGAGTCCATAATATCTTTGTTAAAAATAAATATGTATCGATAAGACTATGAAATGTTTATATTGAATTGAATTATATATGTTAGATAACAATTACCCTCTACCTTATATTGATTAATTATCCAATCAAAATCATGGAGCCCAATAATTTTCTATGTTTTAACTTCAGTCTAGGTATAATAAATTTTGGGTAATGATGGAATACATTCTGCAAAAATAAATATGGAATAGGTATGGATACTATGAATTTACCATAATGTCATTTGAATTAACTAATTAACACTATTTTCACATTGACCTAATGAACATAGTATTAATAGAATATATTTATGATTTTCATATTGTATTCATTAATAATATCTTGGTGTATTATAAAATAAATGAAAAACATGAGAATAACATGAAGAACATTATTCATATTCATAAAATGAATGTGTTATATACAAATTGTGAAGGTCTGATTTATGGCTTCAATATGTTTCTTTTCATAGTGATATTATATATAAAGACAGAATCTAAGTTGATCCGATAAAGAAAAATTCAGCCCCAGAATAGCCTACACCAATAAAAATAACTGAGGTTCACAGTTTCATTAATTTGTAATGTTACTATCAGTTACTTTTTCAAAAATATTCCCAATTAGTTAACTGATTAATCAGGATAACAAATAAATGGGTTATATTCATTTTGAAAAATGAATTTGAAGAATGTATTTATGAATAGAGAATGCTAATAGACAATACTCTAATTTTGACTATAGCATCATTAAATTATGGAATTATGATATATTGTGATTCATTTATAAAGGTACTTGGTTGTTTCTTATTGAAAAAAATGTAATTTTATTGAATATTCATCATGGAAATTGAATACTCATTAACATAACTATCTTATAATTGATAATTAGTTAGTATTTATATCCTTTTCCATGGGGACATGGAGAAATTATATCTATCCTGAAATATGTGAGGTATATATATATAATAAAATCCTAACATACTTCTTCTCATTATAAGTACTCAATATAATGCAATGATGATGTCTTGATTTACCCAAAGATGATGATTTATCAAAACACTACAATCTTGGGAAAGAAAATAAGGCCGTTGAATTATTGTATTAGAAAGATCCTGAAGTTCTAAACCAAATCTATAGCACCACTGGTATTCGGTATATATTCCTTTCATTATGATTTTTATGTATATAAATTTTAAGGGTTATATTTGGGTGTGTTTGTTGAACATATTGAGAGTGTTTTTTTCATTACATCCGGTGCATGGGTGGTGCATGGTTTGCAAAAACAATGAAAAACATAGAGGAAACTACACATACTGGGAAAGAGGATAAAGGATAGGTGCACAGGTTTTTGGTGGTTTAATAAAACCATGAAAATTTTTATTAAAAACCATGAAGTGTAGTGAATATGTCATCTCGCCTTTTTATTGTATAAAATTTCATTACATTTTACAATTAGTGTATATTAAATGTCCAGTGTCTTGGAAATCAGGACCAAAATACATGATAAAAACATAAAAAATTCATATAATGAACTTGTAATGTTTCATAATATGTTCTTTATAAGTACAATTATTGTATCTCGTAACCTGGAGACATATATCAAAGGAAATGATGAGAAGAAGGCCCAATAAGGTTAATCAAGGGTAACCATTTACTTTTGATATCAATGAGAACTTGATGATTTACATAAGGACATGAGAAATGGAAAAAAATAATATCGTAATAATAATAACATGAACCATAACTTGAATATTTGGATACATCATTTAATCGACAAATTCATGAGCAAATCACCTTGGTTCTTCCCCAAGGAATCATAAAAATTACCAAGGCTACTCACCAAGGTATTTTGAAACATTTCATCTCTAGAGATTAAATTCCATACACAATTCATTAGAGTGATATTAGGGCACACCCTTAATATGTGTTTATTTTATTGAGAACCACATAGATAATAATCTAAAATTTCAATAATAACCAAAAAACTGAAAATGAAATGGGTTTCATTTCAAAATCTTGACATTTATAATGTGCTAAAAAATTTTGATCATTATGGAAATTATATCCCATGGAAAAGAAATATGTGTTTTATGTATGTAAACTAAAGAAGAAAATATATCCTTTTTAGTTATTGATGAATACTCCTAGAACTGAATTATTTTTGGGTATTCACATAATGAAAATAAGAACATTTTTGGGAAAAAGAGCGTGGTTTTGAGATGAAAATTATATAGCAGAACAACCATACAACATGGTTTTAGAAAAAATTCAAAGGAGTGGGGAAAATGGTATCACGCTCATAAATAACTCGTAATATAGTATAGGTATATAATAAAATGTAAATAAAATACCTGTATAGATATTTGAATAACATACTACATGAAAGAGAATCATAAAAGAAGAGGGAAGATGTGATTTCTTTTAGGAAAATTCGGCAGCCTAATGACATCACAAAAAAATTCAGAAAAATAATTGATGATAGTAAAATGGTATCTCATCATATGGATATAAAAAGGACAATAAGAGGGATACAAAATATAATACCCAAACATGTGAAAATATAAATTCAAAGATATGACATATAAGATGTGTTGACTAAAAGAGGTTGGTGAAAGGTTCCCTTACCTTGACGAGTGACTTCAAAAACTCAATGGTTGCTACCATGGGGGATTTAGGGCACCATGAGAGGACTCCTTGGGAGGTAAAAAGAACAGATCTTCCTTGAAGAGGATTTTGGAATTGACAGAATGAGGTAATGGCATGGTATTTATAGCGAAAGTGAGGTAGTATTTTATTAATTTCATTGGGACACCTCACCAGTGGTATCTGCAAGGCCATGAGCCTGCCCTTGGTATTTTCCCATTGTATTTTCCACTTAGAACACCTCATAACATATATTACTATTAACAAGTCAACCATAATTATTACATCAAGATAAAATCACTAATGATGTCACTAAACATATCGAAAATCAAAACAGTATTTTTACTACTCACCAAAAATCAAATAATTTTATAAAATACACATAAATTTACCCTAACCTAATGTTGATTCTCTGAATTCAAAAATAAAATCCATTTTATGAAAATAATATTCTAAATATATTTAATTTAATTTTTAAATAAAATCATTATTTATTATAAAAATAAAATCCAAAACTATAACTCATTTTGTAACACCTTGAGAAAGTAATCAAGGTCCCATAAAATTATTGTTTAACAATAAGAAAATAAATTAACTAATTATGATTACATTTTATGAAAATAGATTCCTATTTTAAATTAATAAATTAATTATAATATTGTAAATAAAATATTAATGACATAAAAAATTACCATAACTTATAATATTATTGTGTTTTCATTTTTAAGATGTCTAGATAGTATTTATACATTTAAGTGGGATGTTTTTATTTTTTGGTCGATTTATTATTCATAATGAATCTTTACTATTCCTATGGGTATGTTAATATTCACCAAAAAATTATATTTATCTTACTGAACAAAATTTTTCACCCTGATTACTACAATGTATGTATGATGTTTAAAAATCATTTCATAGAAAAAGTTATTTAATAAAATTTCTTTTACTATTCATAAAAAAACACTATTCATAAAAAACAATTCATCAAAAACAATATTCATCAAATTCAAATTCCTTAGAAAATTTAAAAAAAATCAGCCTTGGATACTTTTGACATTTGAAATTCAAAAATGATTTTTATTTAACCATAATAATTATCTAAGTAAGATAAATTTATCATTTAAATAAATAAAAAACCTTATTTATTAAAAATAATTACAGATAGTAAATGAATAGAGAAATTGTATAGTGATATTTCTAAATGAAAAATAATTTTTTCATTTAATTTTTAAAAGGGGTGTTTTAATCATACTATTTAAATAAATAAATCATTATTCTATATACCTTATTTTTTTTAATAATTATATAATTTCTGAAAAAAATTTGGGTCCAAAATAATTTTATGTAATTTTATTGAAAAGCATAATAAAAAGATAATAAGAAAAATTAAATCTCTAAATAAAATAAGTTCATTGTTTTCGGATATTTAAATTCTTCCCCCCTTAAGTAAATTACATCTTCTCAATTTTACATTTTAATAAATTTATTCCCATTTGGTAACTTATCATTATAATGTAATTTCATGTCTAAAAAAATTATTCATTTTAATCAATTATATTTTCTATAAAACGTTCATAATGATTTATAAAAATATTGTCATTAACTGAATATATCCCCTGGGAGTGTCAAACTAAGAGGGCAGCAAGGCCCGTTATCAAGTACCCGGTTACCCCAGGTTAAGCCTGAAACTCCTTGTCAGAGTTTTCACTCCTAGGTACATCTATACCAGAGCCACATACACTTGTTCATATCTATTAAGGGATTTATTTGATCATAAATCACTTAACGAATATTTCACCAAAATATCAAGAATTTTTCCTATATTTAATATTTTCTATATAGTTGTTCCAAAAATATTTCAAAACCTAATTTCCACAAATAATGAAACAATCCTTTGATACCAACTATGGAATCATACCTTTTATTCAATAACTTTTGATTACATTTTTCAAATAGAGGATCTTTAAAGTCTAGTGTCTTGGAAATGCAGAACAAAATACATGAAAAAAACATAATAAATTCTTGTTATCCAATTTTAAGAATTCATCATAAGTTCATCCTATGTACAATTACTACATTTCCTAACCTAGAGGCATACATCAAAGGAAAGGATGAGTAGCAGGTATAGTAATTGAAATCAAGGGTAACTGTTTACTTTTTATATCAATATGAACATGGTGATTTACATAAATACTGGAGAAATGGAAAAAGAGGGATACCATAATAAAAATAAAATGAATTTTAACTTGAATATGGGTCTACAAAATTAAATTTATACATTCATGAACATATCACTAAGGTTCATCCCCATGGTGTCCAAAAAATTACCATTGATATTCACCAAGGTATTGTGATACTTGTCATCTCTAGTAACTTAATTCATTATCCAATGAAATAGGGAAATATTAGGGAGAACCCTTAATATGTATTTATATTCTTGTGATACACATAGATCATAATAAAAAATTTCAAAAATAACCAATAAATTAAAAATGAAATGTGCTTCATTTCAAAATCGTGATGTTTAAAAAGTGCTAAAAAATTTAGATCATTATGTCAATTATTACCCATAGAAAAAGAATTAGGGTTTTTTGTATTTTAAATCAAGAAAAAATATTCTTTTTTATGTCTGGATTAATACACTCATATATAAAATATGTTTGGGTATTCAAAAAAATAAAATAATAAAATTTCTTGCAAAAGAGAGAAAGAGATGTTTTGAGATGAATATTATACAGCATAACGAATATACAACATGGAATTAGAAAACATTTAAAGGAGATGGGAAAAGTGTAAACTACTCATAAATAACTCATAATACATTTTAGGTACATAATAAAATGTAAATATGATCATGGTATGGGTATTTTAATAATATACCACATGAATGTGAATCTAAAAAGAAGAGAGAAGATGAGATTTCATTTAAGACATTAGGCAGCCTAACGACGCCACTTAAAAATTAAGAAAATGAATTGATGAGAGAAAAAGGGAATATCATCATATGGATAAAAAAATGATAGTAAAAGAGATATAGAATATAACACCCTGACATGTGAAAATGGAAATTCAAATACCTAACAAATAAGAACTGTTGACTAAAAGGGGATGGTGAAAGGTTCCCTTACCTTGAAGAGTGACATCAAGAACTCAATGGTTGGGACCTTAGGGGGACATAGGGAGCCTTGGGAGTTCTCCATGGGAGTTAAAAAGACCATAACTCAGGTGAGGTGGAATTTTTAATGAAATTAATGAGGTAATATCTTGTTATTTATAGAAAAAGATAGAGAATAATTTATTAATTTTCAATGGACTCCTAACCGATTGTATTTTCAAAACCACTGGCTTGACCATGGTACTTTACCATGTAATTGTCCATTTGTGAAATCCCATAACATATCTTCATGTTCACAAGTGGACCAGAATTATTACTTCGTGATTACATCACTAATGATTTCATTAAACAAATTAATACTCAAACTATTTTTTACTATTCATCGACACCGAAATCAATTTATAAAAATCTCATAAATTTACCATAAACTAATATTTATGTGATGAATTCAAAAATGAACTTAATTTTATGAAAATTATTTTCTTTATATGTTTAATTTAATTTTTAATTAAAAACATTATTTATTTAAAAAACTATTCTAAAACTATAACTTGTTTTGTAAAACCTTGAGAAAGTAATCAAGGCCCCATAAAATTATTGTATAAACATAAGAAAATAAAGGAAAAATTTATAATTACATTTATTTAAATAAATTTATATTTTAAAATAATAAAAAATCATAATATTGTGGATAAAATATTTATGACATACAAAAATACCAAAACATATACTATGATATTTTTTTCACATATAAGATGTTTAAATGGTATTTAAAAATTCATGGCTGAAGTTTCTATTTTTTGGTTGATTTAAAATTCATTACTATTCATTTTATTCATTATGGTATATTACTATTCACTAAAAAATAATTTTGATACTATTGAACCACATTTTCACCCTCATTACAACCGTGTATGTTCGAATTTAAAAAAACATTTCACAGAAAAAGTTATTTGATATTAAAATATATTTTTTACTATTCATAAAAAATCAATTCATCAAATACTATTCATAAAAAATCAATTTTCATAAAATGATTTTAATCAAATTGAAACACCTTAGAAATTTTCATAAAATTCATCTTAGGTTAATTTTGACATTTAAAATTATAAAATGATGTTTATTTAACCATAATAATTCTCTATGTATGAGAAATTTATCTTTTAAATATATATAAATACTTAGTTATTAAAAATAATATCGGATATAAAATGAATAGTTGAATTTCATAGTGAATTTTTTGAATCTAAAAAAATAAATTATTTTGTCATTTAATTTTATAAAGTGGGATTTAATCATACAATTTAATTAAATTAATAATTATTCCATACAACGTAATTTGTTGTAATAATTATACAATTTCTGAAAACTATAATTCTAGTCTAATGTAATTGGAGGTCCTTTTATTATAATACATGATATAAAGTAATTAGGTTGAAAGAGATCCACAAATAAATGATGTTTATTTTTATTAGGTCATTAAAGTGATAATGTTTGATAGAGAGCTATAGAATGGTTTGTTCATGGTTTGGATGTTATGCGAAACAACATTGTGAGGTCTTTCTTAATACAGAAGCATGAACATGTTAGTGAATAGTTTATCTAACTGTGCAACTAAACCTTACGGGGGTCAAAGTTAGAACCATAATAAGAGGATGTTACTCATTATACCATTTATCCCACTCATTGTTTCCTCATATGCAGTCCTAATATAATTGTTTTTACCAAAGGTCTAGGAGGGGCCTCTCATTAATAAGAAAATCATCCAGAGCCATCCCATGGTGCATTGAAACTTGATTCATACAACAAGTCTTTGTTCTTCATCATTCCTATGGAATTTTCATAGATCTAAATATCCCTTCCTCTCAGTTCCTTATATATACACCTACTATATGAGGATTTAATTTTTTGGATGGATTATATGTTTATATTTGGATTCCTTCTTGATAGTGGAAGTGATCTATGGTGGGTTTGTGGAGATTCAATTCATTTTTTGATGTATTTCATGTAGTTTATCATTTTTCCAAAACTCTAAATTTGGATGGATTCAATCTCAACGTATTTTGGTAGAACAAAATGTATTAGTTTCAAATTTTATTTATTAATTGAGACTTATTGTAAAATTTTTGTTTATATCATGTTATAAATCCTAAATGGTGATGATTTATTCTTTTCAGTGCAATTGTGAAATTGTGGTATTTCATTGTCCAATGTGATTTGATAAATGATTTTAAAATGATTAATTTAAAATGATTTATTAGATCGGTTTATGGGAAAATTTATTTCAAAAAAATGTAGTTTTATTGAAATGGTTGTACATTAATGGGTTTTCAATAAAAAATGTTATTTTATTGAAATAATTTTACAATGGGTTATGGGAATACTTAGTGTGTGTGTTCATATTGAATTTATTAGGTATGATTGAAATATGATAGTGTTCTTAGTTCCAAAGGTGTAATAAACATGGGATATAATTACCTTGTGACAACAAGGTAGATTGATGAGAAACCGCTCATTATCATGCAATTATCACAACAAATCATGCATTATTTGTAATTTTGATATGTGGAATATATTTGTATTCCAAATTAATCTTGTGAGATGATTTTAAAGAATTATTTTTTGTTCTATTAAAAATTTATTTTATAGAAAATTGTGTGAAATTGAAGTAGTTTATATTTTATTATAAAATATGTTTTAAATTTTTTATAATTAGTTATAAACCATTATGGAAATTGTTTTATATAAATTGTTTTAAATAATAATTACTATCAATTTTATCTTAGTGGATAGATTATGGAAGCCATTGGGGGAAATATAATGAGTTTTAGTAATCACTGCTTACCTTGGAACTATAGTTCTTTTGTAGATGTTATATTTTGGTACATGGTAAAAGGTAATGTATGACACTTAATTTGTACTAATTCATGATGCTTGGATAATTTCTGGATCTTGGATCTTGGAGAATGGGTTGATTTGGAGTTTTGTAGTTGTATTGGAGTTGAAATAGTGTATTCTATTATTTAAATGATGTTAGTTTGTCTTACAATATGTCACATTTTTGTGGGTTTTGATATAATGTTAAATTTTTCTTCATTTTTTTTATCATTCTCCATATAGTTGTTTGTTTGGGTTGGATTTATTGGATTAGTCCTTTTATTCTTAAAGGTCAAATAATCCCCCACATTTATTAAAACCCTTTAACATTAATTTTTTTCCCTTGACATCTTGGTGATTCACTTAAGGACAATTAGGATCCTTCCATCTCTCTAGGAAATGAAAAGTAATAGATGTCAAAAATGGTATCAATTTGGTTTGGTCTAAAATCATGTTTCAGATAAATGGTACACGTTTGTTCTTTTCGTTACGGAACAAGTAGTCATCAGTTTCATGGTTGTGGACTTGAAAAAATTCTAATATATTCCTGAGGTTTGTATCATAGAAAGTATTAGGATTATCGAGACATGATTTGTAGATCATAATAAGATGAAACTATCCTTTTTATGATGAACTACATGTTTCCAGAGAGTTGGGTATATAAGATTCATAAAGAAAATTTTAGGGTTTTCAATTTCATTTCCATTGGTTCAGCTAATGAGACGCTCACGACATGAATTAATGTAATTACTTCCCACATGGATTTAATATTTTATTTTGACTAATGATATATGATTTGGAACATTGTGTTTATTTTTTATAAATGTTGAAATTTTTTTAATTTGATTTTTTTTAAAAGAACATGAATAAGGTTTTTAAAAAAAATTATTTTCAAATGCATGATTTTTTTATTAAAAATTAGTTGAACAATTTAAAGGATGATTTTAGAATGCATTGTTGAGGATGTCCATGTAGAAGAATTTAAAATTCTCTAACTTCTGTTTCAAGAGAGTGTGATTTATGGAATTTGGTTTTTGTTTAGAAAATCACACCCATTAAGAATTATAGAAACCAACTAGAAGAAACTATAAAGAATGTGGCTACACCTGAATCCCTAGTGAATCAATAGATGTTTCGGAGAATAGTTCATGAATTTCATGATGATTCCACATGTAACCTGAAGGATGAGCCAAGATAAGTTATTATTTTTTTCCAGTTCTATATAAATAATCCACCCATATTTCGGGGTGATTATGATATAGAAAGAGTATATGAATGGATGAATAGAATTAATATTATCTTTCATTTCATCGACACACAAGTATAGATTAAAATCAAACTTGTGATGTATATGCATGAGAACCTTTCATGCGAGTGGTGGGAACTATTTGTTCTAGCTATAGTGTATCAATCCTTGGTTAAGATTTTTTTAAGGAATTATCCAATAAAAAATAATATCATCAAATTTTCAATATTCCGTTAATGATGGACTTATTCAGCCTAAAGCAATAAAATCTCTCTATCACCATATATGCGGCAAATTTAATGAATCCAGTACTCTTTTCAACAGCACAAGATCCTCAGCCCAGTTGGTGAGGACTCGCTAGGTGCATCCAAGAGACCCAGGATCAAATCCTGGTGGAGGCATATTTCCGGGTACTGTATCAGTACTGTAGTAGTACTGTAGTAGGCACTGTTCGGTACTGTAGCAGCCGGAACTATACCTCAATCTGGGCCTTCGGGCCACTGGTTTGGTTCTCGGGTCCTACAAGGATTTCGGGCCACCCAAGGCCTCCGGGACAGTTGATTCTCAAGGCCTTCGGGCCACCTTAAGTCCTTAGGGCCACCCCAAGGCCTTCGGGCCACATGAATGCAGGCCTAGACACACTAAAAAAAAGGAGCAGCCCCAGAAGAGGATTCAGAGCCGGTGCACTCAACAGAGAAGAGCCAAATGGATTGTCATAATGAGAGGTTATGGCTATGCCATCGGTACCAGCCTGTGATTGCACGGGAAGCCTAGCCAGACGGTCATGCAAAGGTGGAGAGCTACTATCAAGATGAAGATGCTGGGGAGGGGCAGTTCCTTGTAGATAGTCTGGTTGAATTCCCTTAAGACCTTCGAGTCATGTAATCTCTTAAGCCTACGGGCCATGTAATCTCTGAGCCTACGGGCCTTGTAAGGGTTCCCTCTCATCCCTTGAAAAAGGGGTTATCTAAAAAAAATGAAGGCCTTCAGGCCATTCAGGCTAGTACTCTTTTCAGCAGAGGTTGTGAAAAGTGAATCCTTGAAGGAACACATATTTGAATCGGTTATAAGGTAGGATATTTTCATAAAGATTGTTGTGCACTGTGTTACCAGATATACAGAGATGGTCAATAGTGAATTAGTGGATGAACATGAAATATTAGGATCTACGGGAGGAGGATGTTTTTTGATACTGAAATGATCCAATGCTAACTCTAATTCTAGAACAAAATGAAAGTGGGAGACATACTTCCAATGTGCATGTGGGAAATAGAATTAGATAGTTATATCGATAAATATTCCTCTAGGTCCCACAAAATATTAGAAAATTTCCAATGATGTTCCTTCAACCACATGAAGCGAGAGTGTACATAGTCACCAAGAAAATTCATTAATTAAAACATGATGGGACATCAGGAGCGCTATTGTTGTAGTTTACTATGGTATGGTGCTCGAGACACTTCTCAGGTGTCACAAGCATCAAATGCATTGATGGGGTGAGGAAATATGAATCAATCTCATCTTCAGAATAGAGATTTTCCTGGTGATTCAAGAAATAACATGACTCTTCATCAATGCAAAAAGGATTAGAGTGCTGTAATAATGAAATTATATAGAATAAAACTGGTGATTTTGGCTGATCAGGATACAAAATCTATGGTGAGATGTAGAATTCCATTGAATTCAACCATTATGCAAGAACTTTTTGATATTGGTTGATCTTATTACCTCATTTCTACTCAGGCTGTTTATTTTCAATGATTAAAAGTTTAGATGAGTACACCTGTGATAAAAACATAAAACTCCTCTTGGTCAATGAGAATGTCGAGCCTTTGTGAGTAGATAATGCTCTAGAACTTTTATGGTAGTTGATCTGAAATGGGACTTTTCAGTGATAGAGATGGATGTATATGATGTAATACTGGGTATAGATTGGAATAAAATGTTCACAGATCACATCAACTATTATATAGAAAATTTGTCTTCCATGACTGAAGATGGCGACTATTATGTCTTTAGAGGAGAAATAGTTGTAAAGACAGGTGTAGTGGGACTTTTGAAACCAGTAGTGGGAATGGTCTCTTACATGTTGGCAGTGATGAATTGGAACTAAGGAAAGAGATAAATGATTATAGTTTTCTAGATGTTTTGGATCAATTATATTATATTTACCAATAACATCTAAAGGTTACCACCTATCAAGGAAGTTGAATTTACAATTGATCACCTTCAGGAGACCATTTTAGTTTCCATTCCATATTATAGGATGGAACGAGTATAAATAATGGAGTTGGAAGTGTTGTTATAAGATATGGAATGAATTATTTTCATTTGGTCAAGAACATATCCCCAGGTAGCACCTGTATTGTTCATAATGAAAAAAGATTGAACTAATCGTATTTGTATTTATTACTGTAAATATAATCATGTTATGATAACGAATAGATATCCACTTCAATTAATCGAGGATCCATTAGATCAATTGATGGGAGATTAGTGTTTATCTAAAATTCACATACTATCAGGATATCAGAAACTATAAGTTGGGAAGGAAGATATTCTGAAATTAGCATCTAGACTCAGATTCGACCATTATGAATACCTATTAACTAATATTGGACTTACGAATGCACTGAAAATATTTATTGAATTTATGAATTGAATATTTCACACACACACACATATATATATATTCATTTTATGTAGTTTGTGTAGATGACATATTGGTGTGTTCAAGGAAAATGTATGAGAATGAGGATGACATAATGAAAATATTAGAAATATTTAGAGACCATTTCTTGTATGAAAAAATTATCAAAGATTGATTTTTGGATACCAGTTGTATGCTTTCATGGCCATGGAATTTATTAATAATAGTTTTTTATTAATCCATAAAAGACAAAATCTATTATCTCTGCGAAACTACAAAAGAATTTTGTCAAGATATAGATATTTCTTGGCCTCGATGGTTATTACTGATGCATTGTTCATTACTTTTCATGGCTAGCCTGGCTAATGAAAGCATTGAAAAAGAAGAATTTTCCTTTCCATTGAACTATGTAAATATAGAAATCATTTAATGAGATAAAAACTCTTCTTATATCAAGACATATCATGATAATAATAGAATCCAAAAAAGGGTACGAGGTGTACAATGATGCTTCAAGATCTAGGTTGGGTTGTTCTCTCATGCAATGAGGTTATGTTATGGATTATAGACCATGGTAGTTGATCATACATGAGAATAACTAACCATCATAATATTTTGAGTTACTTTAAGTTTTCCATGTCTTTAAGACTTGGGTCATTATCTCGTTGGTGAAAAATTTAGTATGTTAACCCATTATATGAGATTGAAACATGTTTTCAAAAAACATGATTTGAATCTAAGGCAATGAAGATGAATTAAGTATCTCCAAATGTTCAAACTTATTGTGATGTATACACCAGTTATAGGAAATAAAGTGGTAGATGAATTAATAAGAATGAAAGACGATCAGTTGGAAAAAGAAGCATTAGATGAGTGGAAGCTGATGTCAGTCCTAGCTGAAATTCATGTGGATGGTAAGACCAAGGTGATTTTGTAGTTTTATTTTCAGTTTCCATAATTCCTGAATTGAAGATGATGGTAAAGGAGGAATATATATCTGACAAATATTGTGTTGCAATGAGTTCAGAACTCAATGGTGGGGAGACCATTTAGGGATGGTAGAAGTATAGGAGCACAATGTAGTGGTTTAGGAATTAGATGGTTGTATTGATGTGTTTTTTGGAACAACATCCTCATGATTACCAACATTCAAGTTGAGTTGTTCATATGGGAATACATAAAATGTTTAAGGCATTCAATGTACAATTTTTGTCTATCACTATGAAATGGAATGTGGTTCAGTTCATTTTTGATACATAACTCGTCACCATGTTAATAAAGAGAATCAATGGCTAGTAGGTATGTTGTAGTAATTACCTATCCCAGTGTGGAAATTGGGGAAGAAAACTATAGATTTTTTACAGTTCTTCCAATAATGGTTCATAAACATGATTCTATATTGGTGATAGTGGACCAGTTTACCATGTTTCCTCATTTCATATCTATTAATTAAACTAAAATGGTGAAGGATCTTCCCCAAATCAATATCTAAAAAGTTGTAAAGTGACAGGGTATACCAATTCTAATCATATCAGGCAAGGATTTGAAGTACACATATTTATTCTATAAATCCTTATAAAAATATCTTTGGACGCAGTCGACTATGAGTATGGCCTGTCATCCTTAGATAAAAAATAAATTTAAAAGGATGATACAGATGATGGAAGACATGTTATGGGCTTCTGTGATGGATTTTTGTGGCTCATGTGAAGATCACAAAACCATAATTGAGTTCTCATATAACAACATATTATAGGACTCAAAAAAATTCACCATTTGAAGAATTGTATGAGTGTCCTTATCATTCTCCACTTTTTTGATTGAAAACAAGTGGAAAATTAAATTTTGGGCCAATCCATCTCTAAGAAATGACAGAGAAGATTCAGTTGATCAGAAAGAGAATGGAGATGGCTCAGAGTCGTCATAAATCATATGTGGATCATCACCGATGGCCATTTTTATCTGTATTAAGTGAACATGTGTTATTAAAGATGTTTCCAAGGCTAATAAATCATTGATTTTGGATTTAGGACAAGTTATACCCACGATAAAATTTCCATACCAAGATAATACAACGGTCCATAGATGTGGAATATCATTTAGCATTGCCACCATGGTTCTTTGTGGCATATAATGAGTTCTACATTTCTTAGTTTGTGGAGTATCAATATGATTTTGACCATTTGGTCAGATTGGATCATGTTGACATAGATCTAGAAACATCATTGGTACATATCCTAGTGAATATTATGGATAGAGAAGAGAAAGTATTGCAAGAGAAAATCATTGATCTCACATGGGTTTGTTTGAAACATATTCAGATTCTGGAAATGAATTGTGAACATTAAAAGGTAATGAAAGAGAAATGGCTGGTACCCCTTCACAGAAACATTGTATTTCTACTTTCTGAGGATGGAAAGACCAAGGGTGGGTAGAATACAGTACCCCCCATTTGCAGTCTATAACAGTTTATAAATGTTTTTTTATATATAGAGTATTAAAGATAATGTTGGGAGATTTTGGATAACTTGTTAATCTGTTTTTTTTTCAGATTTCCCTCAGGTTAATGAGTGGTGAATGGTTTTTTAAAAATGTTTAAAACATAAAAGAAACCATGAATAGTGAGACAAGTTCTAAACATGATGTGCACTAGTAGTGCAAAGTCTTTTAAAACCATGAAGAATCATAGGAGAAACCCTGCAACGTAGTGAAAATGTTGGGCAAAGAGCTTTCTCACAGTCAACACATGGTTTTGGATCCATGTGATCCAATTGTGTGAGGGTTTCAATATGATAGAAACATGATAAAAATTAGAACATTTTTTATCTAACTATGTAGCTAAATCATACAAAGGTCAATTTTAGATCCTTCAAAAGTGGATTTCACTTATTTTAGGCATTAACCCCCTAATTTCCCTATTATGTGGCCCTAACTTGGGATCTGACTTACCCAAATATAAAGGAGGGTTCTCCCATTGATTTAGAAGCGATCCAGAGCCATCTCTTGGTGCATTGAATCCCAATTAGTAAGGTAAGGCTTCAGTCTTCAATGTTCTTTTTAGGTTTTCATATATCTATGTCTCCCTTCCCCATAGTTTCTTAGATCTACACCCAATAAGGGTATAACTATGTTTTTGGATGCGAAAAATGATTATATATGTCTTGGACCCTAAAATGGGAAGAGATCTAAGGTAGTTTCATGGATATTCCACCCGTTTTGTGACGTTTTTACAACATTTATCATTTTCATAAAAATATCAAGTTAAGTGTCCATAATCATGAATTATCTCACAAGAAATCATCGTCTTAGTTTCAAATAGATTTAATTTAATGGAATTAATTGTGAAATTGTGGTTCAATTATATTTATAAACCCTTTTTAGTGATTATTTATGGTTTTTGGTGAAATTGTGATTGAGTGGTATTTGGTTGTGGAATATGCATTGAAAAATGATTTTAAAATGATGATTTTAAAATTATTTCTGGATATGGTCTACAATAAAAAGTATTTTAGTAAAACAAATTTCTTATTAAAATGGTTTTGGCATTGAAATGATTTGACGAAAAATTGGTTTTCAATAAAAAAGGTTTTTTATTAAATCAGACCGGGGATGGGTTTTGGGAGTACATAGTGTGTGTGGATAAATTGTATTTATGAGTCTTGGATAAAATTTGACAATGTCCTCATTTCGAAATGTGTATTGTCACATTTTATATAATTACCTTGTGACGACATAGTAGATAAAAAAGAAACCACTCAAGAGTATGGAACTCTCATAATGAAACATGCATAGTTTGTATTGTAGTTATGTTGAATAAATTGGATTTACCCCATGGAACATGGGAGATATGTTTCAAGCATGAATTCTTCTCTCTATTGAAAATGGATTTTTTTAAATTGGGTGACCTAGAAATAGTTTATTCTTGATTATAAACTATTTTAGAACTTTTTTATATTTAGTTATAAACCATTTTGGATTTTTTTTTAATATATACTAATTTATATAAATGATTCTAAATTTTCATTACAAGTGGAGTACGTATAGTCTTTTAAAAAAAATTTACCGAGTTTTTGTACTCACCCGCTTCCTTGGCACATTGGTGGTTTTGCAGATGTCATGTTTCATGAAATAGGCAAAGGTAATGTAACAATTTTAATTAGTACTGATTCATGATGAATTGACTATTGTTGGAGCTTAAACCATGAAGCATCTGTTAATTTGACGTTTTTTGGTTTTCTTAGAGTTTTTCTTGTATTTCAAAGTTTACATGATGTTATTTTGTCTTCCTATATGTCCCTTTTTGGTGGGATGTGATATAAAATGAAATGTTTGAGTTGTCTTTCTCTTTATCATGAATTATATAGTGGCTTGCTTGGGATGAATTTATTAGATTAGTTGATTTATTCATAATGGGTAAATCATCCACCAAATGTATTGAAACCCTTAATAATTTGTTTCAATCCTTTGGCATATTGGGGATATCTCTAGAGGCCAAGTAGCATCCTTCCCCCTCTTAATGAAATTAAAAGTAGGGGGATGTTACAAAAATGTGTATTGAGAGAGATCCGATGGTACTAGATCTATTAATATTGGATATTATAATTATAGAAGAAGAATATAAATCCCTCCTTTTTAAAATTATTGTAAAATAATCATTTTTAGATAATAAAATTCATTAATTTTAAAATGAGAAATTTCAGATGAAAATTAATTTTCTATACAATGGGATATTATAATATTTCATTTTTCTAGAGGGTGTTCGGAATTTTTAATGATATTATGTGTTCCATATATACCTATTAAAAATTTGAAGTGTTGGATTATGTTCATAGATTTAATTTCTCTATACACCATGCTAGAACCTAAATGTATCGGGATTTCAAGGATCACTATTGGTGAAAAAACAAACAAAATGAAATTTCATAATATGTATTCAGATGCTTTGTTTGTCAATAGGTCATATATGAGTGAGGACATCTAAGAGGAGTCATGAACCCTATTTGTCTTCCTATGAAGAAATGGGATGACATTTCTATGGAAATTATCATATGACTACGATAGACTCCAATAAAAAAATCTCAATATTTATTATTCTAGATCTTCTAACACAATAGAAACATTTATACTTTATAAGAGAATATTTATCACTTGATTTCCTCATAGGGAAATCTATTGATTATGTTTTATAACATCATGGTGAACCTTTTTCGATCATGTCTGATCATGATCCCGTTTTTTATAGAAATTTTGGATGATTCATCAAATAGATCTTGATATTGAGCTTCATTTGAGAACTACCAACCTTCCAAAAACTAATAGACAATTATTATAGATTATTCCAACAACTGAACACAATTTGAGGTCAATTAAACATTAATTTAAAGGAATACAGGATCATTATTTACCTTTTTTATAGTTTTCCTATAACAATAATTTCAATTCAAGTATTGTAATGGAGACGTATGGTGAATTATAAGGAATGATATTATTCAATCCACCTTCTTCGAATGATGTTAGGGAAATGAAACTTGTAGGACCAAATTTATTTGAATATACACAAAAAAAGAAAACATATATTCATGATTAAATTAAAAAATCACAAACTTGGAAAAATAATTATGCCAAAATTAAAGGGAAGGATTTATAATTACATGGGGGATATCAGGGTTTCCTTAATTTATCTCCACTTAAGGGGGTCATAAGGTTTTATATGAAAGGAATACTAATACCCAAGTAAATTGGACCCTTTTAAATCATCAAAATAATTGGATCAATTGAATAACTCTTGGAAATTACACTAAGTGTATCAAATGTACATGATGTGTTCCATATATCATTGGTTAAGAAGTACAAGCTAGACCTATTTCTTGTTATCACCTATAATAAAATTGAATTGAAACATGATCTATCTTATAGTTATAACCCATATATATTTTCAATACTAGAGAGAGTGTATTATGAAATTGGTTGAATTTATTGGTAAATGCACATTAGAGATTTTAAAAAACTGAGGGTGGAATGTGAGATCCATAAGATGCTATGAAGAAGAACGACCCTAATCTATTCAGAATGTAATATCTACGAAATTTATAGGAAGCAAATGTAGAAGGTGGAAAGAGTGTAACAACGAGATACATTACCATTAATTTCATGTCAAATAGATTCAATATATTTCATTAAACGTGATGCACATAAAATTGGGTTTAAATTTTAAGAAATACTATATCAAAATATAATTAAAAGAATACCATTATAACCTATCCATTAATTTTGTGTGTATGAATATTGATACCTAAATAATTAAAAATTAGATTTTATATTAATTATAAATAAAATATGTATCATTTAAATGTATAGATATGTTTTCTAGAATACTCAACATTTTTAAATAATGTCATTTCTTTTCATCCAACAAAGCTATGGTAAAATTATTTTTTATGATTTTATAAAATTTATTTTATAAAATGGAATTAATTCATTAAATAATTATATCAAAAATATATTAGGTTAATTTTTTTGGGATTTTTCTTAAAATATTAATTTTTCGACGGATATTTAAATATACTAATTTTTATATTGAAATAGATTTTAATTTAAATTATTTATAATGTTAAATAATATATTAATTTGGTATTAAATTAAATTTAGTTAACTTATATTATTATCAATACAATTTAGTTTACTAGAATAAATTTTATATTGAATTTTTATATTTTAACCCCATACAGTTATGTTAAATTTCTATATGGTTACATGCATTTATATCACGTTTGTGGGTATAATTTTAAATTATATTTGAGAAAATATATAAATTGAATTAGGAAAAATGTATTCTATATTTGGAATATTATTAATTTATAATATCGAATAATTTTAACTAGAAATTGTACAATTATGAATATTAAAAGTAGTACAAATTGATTATTGCAGTTAGGCTAAATACTAATTTACCAAGGGTTAAATTAAAATGGCAGGGGTTAAAATGAACTTCCAACAAGTCCAAACCCCATTTTATGGACATATTTAAGACTTATAAGATAAAAGGTTCTATAATGAACCATGCTAGAGGATTTTTCAGGATATAAATGTGGATATAGTAGATTTGGTTAAAAACTTCCATGTGTGTCATATCTTCCAATAATAAAATGTCATCCCTATCCACGCACTTCACGAATCATAAGACATATGATTTCTTTAATAACTGAAAAAATAAACAACTAAACCCCACACCAACATACTATATTCCCTTTTTTTTATCATAAATCCATCCTAGGAATGGTTTTGGGGCAATCATAAAGAAGTCATCCAAAGATGAGGTAATGTTATTAAATGGACATTATTTATTTCTTATTTAAGATATATAAAATTACATTAATTTATGATATTATAATTAAAAAAATATATCACAAACATTAATATTATATTGTGTTTATTTCATAAACTATATCAATATCCTCTTTAATTAAATGATAATTGAAATCACTAGTCATGTGTATGGTAGACTTCCACCTCGAGAACCTATGAAACTCATTATCCATCAACACCTATCTTGGGTGGATATAAGGATGGGATTAATATATATATATATATATAATAATTATGAAAAAAGTATACTTTCATAATTATAATATCACATATACTATATTACATATCATTCTATTTAAAATAAGATATTTTTTCTCATGTGTATGACAAATTACCGCCTCGCGATGCGATGGGATTCATCTTTCACATATGTTTTATATAAAATGTAAAAATGACATATTTAATGAATATACGAGATATATATGAAAATAAATCTGATAAATAGTGTTAATATATCAGAAACCACCTTACCCATTCACCTATTATGAGAATGATTTCGCCGCCAATGCAGCACGTATGACTTTCTATCTCCACGAAGTGATATGATTAGTTTTCGATGTCAAAATTTTATGAATGGTAGTAATAATGTATCTAATGAGTAAATATGTTATTTATAAAATTATTAAATAAAATTAAGTTATATATTTATTACCCATGTACAAGAACCAGGGCTTTCTATTAAAAACACAAATTATAAAACAAGAAAATTAGCACCCCAAATAATGAAAATAATTAAATATTATTGACCAAAAGAAGGTAAAATGATATAATATGATAATATATGATATTTGAAATATTATTATGGGTTTTTTATAAATATATAAAAATATTAAAACTATTATATAATAGGTCAAATCATTTTCAATAAAAGGAAGAAATGAGGTATGTAATTTCATCTCAATTTCCATTTAATTGAGAAATATTTGTTAGTATGAAACTATTCACTTTAATATTGTGTATATAATTCAAATTGTAACTATTTAACATGAGTAAATATTTATTCATAATTATATATGTTTTTTTTTTCAAATTTACTCTTCTAGCAATTAAAATATGTTTGTTACCAAAGAGGTAAACATTATTATACAATCTCACTTTTATTTATTGTTTAATTTCTCTTACAAAATCACATTATTAGGATAATTTCCCATTATATATTTCAATTAAATTAAAGAACCATATTATTTAAGGATGGAAATGATTATATCATACACCTTATACTATTATTAAATAAATTATCTACATTTAATGTTTTTTGATTAACTTTTGAAATATTGAAAAATCCATATCCATTACTCAATACATATATTTTTTGATAAGGTATATTATTACATGGATTAAATACCTAATTTGATATAGGAAAAATTATTTAAAAGTGTTGTTTTGGTTGGTTACTAGTTTTAGATAGTCCCTCAAAGCATCGACAGTTCTCACAAGACACATTAATTGGGAAAATCAGATGTGTTTTTACACATATTATTAAACTGTCCTGTGAGATGTATAGATAATAGAGGCATCAGGATGTCGGAGATCATGATTCATAATAATTAATCATTACATCAATGATAATCTATTTATTATTTTTATACAAATTTTTTTCATTAATGTTACTTATATACTAATTTTACTCTCATTTTACGGAATAAATGGAATGTGTGTTGATTTTGTTACCTTGGAACTTGAATATTCTTTATTTAATGAAAATATTATTAATTAAATTGAATTTTATTAATTTATCTATATATATACTTTTAATATTCAATTTTTTATCATTCTATCTCCAACTATATATAACCCTTACTCAATATTTTTTCACACCCATATTTTATTTTCATTCCCCAAGATCCGATGTTGTATCCATTGAATGATTTTCAAGGATTATAAAAATATGATTTTGTTGTGTTTTATTTTCCATTTCAAATGTATAATGGTTGTCATGAATGAATATAGTTTTCAAAAATTAATAAACTAATTGATACTTTTTTATTTGAACCTTTTTATAATTGAAAATTTAAAAATATAGAAACCATCTCTAGGTTACTGGAGTATGGGTCATTATACATGGATACTAAATATCGTCAATCTATCATAATAATGGGTGAATTGAGGTACATATTCCAAATCCTTATTCCTCTACATGTCATCATTATATTCCTCTTTAATATTTACATAGATATACAGTCAAACATTCATTAGTTAAAGATAATATTTATCCCTTTCTTTAAAAAATTCTAGATCCATCGTTTTCAAGTCTAGAAATATTAGATCATTTTTTATCTTCCTCAGGGATAATCTAGCACATTCTATTTGTATTATTTAATCTTAGACCATTTTCCCTTTCATGTGGTGGTAATTTATATTGTAGTTATAATCATTAATCAATTCTATATGTCTTCTCTATAACATGGTAAACTCAATCTGTGTAAATATAAAATTTAATCTTTTTTTATTAGTATATATATATATATATATATATCCGAATTTTGTTATTAAAGACTATGAATCCATATAATTATTGATACAATTTCCACATCTAAATACAAGATCAAATTTTAGTAATATTTCTCATATTCACTTAAGATTTAGGATGAATAATATATAATCATTTCATTGTACATTATAAATAATACTAATAAAAAATTGAATGATTTAATGTATTTTATAAACACATATCCATAAAATAGTAATGAAAACACAAATTCACATTCTAATATTATCTTTAATTCCTTGAAATTTTCCTAGAATTCATCTATCCAGAGGAACTTGGATCCCTTTTTTGTAAACATAGTGAGTGGATTTTATAGTCATGAGAAATTATAATCAAAACATAGATTTCATCCTACAAATAAAAGAAAATATTGGATCTCAATTACTATGGTTGATTGACGACAAGATTTAATAGATTCTGTATTTAATGGATCAATTGATATAACCTATCCTTATATTATATGATACAAAAATGAATCATTTTGTTTCCAAAATTTATAATTTTAAATTCTTTCAAAAAATGTATCCTTCGTTAGGTACTTTAGTATAAATCTCATGTTTTCTTCATTCTCATCGTTTCTCATTGAATATATAAGAATATATTTTATAATCACTATAACAAAATGATCAATATAATCTCAAATTAATATTTTCATTAAATTCATAATGTTAGCTTCAAAATTAGTTAGATAAATTGGATTACTATATAATAATTGATTTCATACATTGTATATAATTATATCTTAGGTATTTCCTTCTCAAATAAAATTTAACTGAAACTTTGAAAATGATATACTTCTATAAATGTATCCCAAAATATCCTTCATAATGATAAAAATATATCACATAAAACCTATAAACGTGTCTCTAAAACATTGACTGTATGATCATACTTAAAATCATGTACCTCTTATCGTATCAATAAAAAATATGTTATTATTATATGGAGATATATATGCTTCCAAAATTATGAAAATCCTTAGATATTTCTTTATTCTAACAACCCAAATATCGTTGGTTAATATAGTTTTACAATATAATCCTTGAATCCCAATTCAAAACTTGTTTAATCCTTCCATTTTAATGGCTAACATAGAATTGGTCCGTCCTTGGTCTATATGTTATTACTATTATTAAGATATTGAATTCGATAATGACCATGTTATGCACTTGTAATACATTTAACTTCTCAACAATTTATCACTCTATGACCCTATTTTCCAAGCATAAAAAATCATCCTCTCCAAATGGGATATTCTTCTAGGCTCCTCTTACCCCATTCTTAACATTTTGGAATATTAATATCAATTAATATATATTAATTACCACATGAAATTAAATAAAATTACATTCTCCTCTTACATAATTCAGTTGGAATCTCACCAATGTTAAGGTTGTTAATCCTATAATGCAATATAAAACTATGAATAATCACAATATATATATCTCCAGTCAAAATACCATTTGTTCTCTTATAGAAAATTAATATTCTATAAAATATTGTGCTAACATGATTAGTTTTAGTTCCATCCATTTACATCAAAAAATAATATTGAGGTAATCACTAATGATTTTGGGAAACCACAAATTCATGAAAAATCATTAATAGAAGATCTATGTCCTTATTTAATATTTTCAATCTATGACACATTATGAATAACCAATATAATTCATCATAATTATTTAAATCCATCCTGATGGTTCATAAATAGAATGTGTATTAACAAAAAAATATCACTCAATAATTCCAAACTAGTATTATAGTAAGGCTCATTATTGTGTACCAGGTAATGGATAATTCATGACAAAATTTCATTTATCATATTTATTACCCCAAGGTACACCTATGAAAGAACAATGTTCACAATTAGTTGTTAAAATGGATAAATTTCTAAGAAACCCAAAATTATTTATCTACCATAACACAATAAGTTCACTTATACTTAGTATTATCCTAAGGGTTCTCAATAACGTTTTATCATCCAAGTTTATTGTGTTTTAACTAAGTATTTCTTGTATACCAAAGATTAACACATAGGATTTACATTCATAAATTTCAAATCAATTTCTCCTATTATTCAATACATTTGAAAAATAAATACCCATGGACCATAATGGTATATTTTCATTTAAGACTAGGTACACAATATTATTATTAAATAAAAGATCTTAAAAATCCCTTATGAATATCTTAACTATGTGTATTCCTCGTAAACATACCCTAAATAAAAAATTTCTATGTAATCTTGGGAAATTAAATATAATAAAGTGTGAGATCAAATTTTTTTGAAGGGGTAAATAAGGGAGACATAATTCTACAAAAATTTGGCAGTACAAGATTAGAATAAAGTTGTTGGATCATGAAAATAACCTATAAAGATCATACCCAACATGTTAATGATCAAAAACATGTCTCATAGAAAAAAGCAATATCATTTGAAAAGCCATGAATAAGATAAGTTTACTACCATCATAATTTATGCACCATAAGCTTATATCATAAAAGTGTGGAACAAAAATTGGCATAGACAAATATAATTTATAAACGTAAACTACAAAGTCCATCAAACTTAAGGTTTTATTCATGATCACTTATTATCCATTGTTGATTTCTAATCTCATCCCATTTTCAATTATTGGTCAGTCCCACTAGCATGCTTCCCACAGTGGATCATGCTCATTGGCCAATTTATGATTGTAGATCAGGCTTATGAGCCTATTTCCTATTGTGGATCAATCCGATTGAATTTTTTTTATTGTTATCTCATTTGATATATAGCTTCACCCATTGCATCAAAAGCATATATTTTTCCAACTATCATATAATGAAAATCATTAATATATGTGCCATAAGATAATAAATTATTAATCATGTTAGAACATAGAAAATGTAATGGGTTTTATAGACATCTCATCATAGAATATGTTATGGAATAAATATGTTTCATAATCATTTCGTCATTTCAAAATTTCATCATATAATAACTAGTGGAAAAAAAAGCTTTTTTCATTATAATATTGTAATGGTATAAACTATGTAATGGGAAAATTATTTTATATGAAACTTTTCATCATAATTATAGACCATCTTGAGAATGAATAATAATGGTATCATATAATTATTTCACCTACAAGGATAAGTAAAATCAAATTATGTAGTATTCTATGGAACATTATTTTTAAATATCACTTGGAACATTTATTAAATAAAATAGCCATTCATAATTGAAAATCACATTAAAAAACAAAAAAAAAATCTTATAACAATTTCAGAATACAATTATTTTAACATGAAAAAGGATAATTATATATGATTATTTAATTCACTAGTCGATCGTTATTGTGGTATTTTATTTCATATACAACATATTTTATAAAATGATTCTTTTACCATATTTTGTAAAAGTAATAAGTACCCTATTCAGAAAATGAAAAAAATCATCAATTGGAACCATATTTTAAAAATTAAAAAATGATTAAGAATATTATTATTTTTTTAACAATTAAATAATTTTTTAAATATATTTTTTTGAAAAAAAATGGCATGGAAGAAAAATTATTTTAGACCAACGTGAGAAACAACATTGAATTTATTTAAAAATGTATTCTTAGTCTCTTTCATATATAAAGAGGAAAAATTAATGGAAGAAATTTATTTTCAAGAAATTATCCTAATAGACAAGAAATCATGTGATTCTGAAAAATTATAACATAATATTTCATTAATAGAATCATAAAAGGAATAATTTTGATAAAAAATGATATTTTATCATAAAACTGTTACCACATTAGTAAATTTTAATCACAAAACCCTTGAATGAATAACATTAAATGAAACTAAAAATTTCATGGGTATAAATAAATTCATGGTATTAAATTTCATAGAGTCTTCATATACACCTCATAAAAGAAGATATGTCCATAATAAATCATATGTCATAAAGACTACTAATTGAGACAAAACACTCTTACATTATGTATCAAATTAATTCACACATATTTGAAACGCATGTATAATAAATATAGATTTATTATGAATATATTTTTTAACTGTTAATATACGTGTCACAACATATATTATTTACTTATGATCTTTTATTTTATATTTATTGACAACTGTCAGTGAAATTAATGTTTTCAGTAATAATTTGTTGTTTTTTCATGAATGATTTTTCGGTATATTTCATAATTTAATTGTTCTTGAATATTTATATAATCCTAATAATCATAAAAAAAATATAAATATTATATCTATTAATTATATATGTATTCAATGTAATTTTATAAAGACTGAGATAATTTTTACCCTATTTACAGAGCCCATAGTTTGTCAGTATGCATGATAGTTATTTCAATTTTCTCATAGTATGAATATAAAGAAATGTAAATATAAAATTTAATATAAATAATAATTGAAATTTCATATATATCATATATTTTCATTAAACATATCCTTATTAACTTCCACGTAAATTGTGAATGGATCACATCACTCAATAAGGAGATAGTCAACTATAAACATGACCGACAATATCGAATTCATACATAACAATAATTAAGATGTTATTTGTCATATTAAAATTTTATAAGTATAATTATTCCATTAATATCAAATAAATATTTTAAATCCATTATTATATCAATTCATGATAGGTGGTGTTGCAAAAAAACTATATCAGGTCGTGATGAAGTATTCCTCCATACACTCGATCGACGGTTCCATTTTTTAGTTGATGGAAGGAGATATAGATTAAATTAATTAAGTTAACATAATATAATATAATTATTGTAATGTATATAAAATATTATATTATCATTCTTTGGATTATAATTTAATGAGCAGGAAGAAGGAATAAAACAAAAACAAATGTTTAAGAATTTTACCTCTTATATAGATAAACAGTTTCAGTTAATTTCAAAAGATTTATTAATAGTGGTTACTGATCAAAATATTTCCTCTACGATGATTATACATAAGAAAGGACGTAATTTTTATAGTTTTTGGTTGGTCCAAATTTTTTATGTGGGAATAGTTGAGGAGAGGGGTGACCTTTTATATGATGGGGGGGACACTTAGAATTTTTGAAAAACAATTATGTATAACCACATTTTTAACATTGAAAAGGACCCCAAATAGTCTATTATTGACATAAATAAGTGATAAAGTTGAAATATATCATTTTTATTTAATTTTGACATGTTTATAGATCATTTTACCTCTTATCCTTTTTTTACCACTGGTAAAATTCTTTTATCCTTTATCATGATAATTAATGACTACAATTTTAACTATTAATTTTGAAAATAATATAATTTTTCATTATTATATCTTATAAATTTATATTATTACCAATATGTAATAAAATATTACAAATTCTATTCATATAAGTGGAATAATTTAATTTCATTTTAAACGTGTAGACATGGGGAAAAAGCGATTTCCCAAAGCGAAAATCATTAAATTTTTTAAATGTTTTCAAATAAAAATTGAATATAAAATATATTATAATTAACTAAAATAGATTAATAAATATATAACTGAATTAATTATACCATTAAATTAATATTTAAATAAAATTTGGATTTTATATGCTTTGATGGAAAATACTGTTTTTAATGGAAATATTTATTTTTTACTATTCATTTGAAAATTAATAATTGACGAAAATTTTTAAAAGATCACTAAAAGATAAATTTTAAGGTTAAATATAATAAAATAATTTAATTTTTTCAAATTCCTTTTGAAAAAGTGTAAAAAAATTAATATTTTTATAGAATATTAATTTTTATAAAAAAATTAGTGTTTTTGAAACATATAAAGACATTACTAAATTATTCAAACTGCCAAGTTTGACATCATGTTTATTAAATAATTTTAAAAATAATAACATCAATATTATATTATGGTTCATTCAATGACTCTTTGTTTAATGAAATTATACATATCAATGAAATTAAATTTATTCAAAAAAATCACAATAAATATGGGGTGTTACGTTATATTTACAATCTTATTTATTTAATGATTTTTTATTCATTTAATATATGTAAGCAGTGACATTTATAAAATCTATATATATTTTTAGGCTTGATGAAAAATATTTAAAATAATTTATTATAAAATTATAATAGTAGTTATATAAAATTAAAGGGATACCGTTAGTTGATTTTAAAAACATGAAAATCCATAAGGATAATTCTATTATCCAAAAGATATTCATTATGATGAAATAAAAATTAAATAAATCATGAAATTATCATTATTTGACATTTTTTTAAAAAAAAATTGTTTCAGGAATAAATAAATAATAATAATCATGAGAACTTCTTGATATAAAATTAGAATTCCTGAAAATATTTCCAAGGAAAAATAAATTTTACATTTAAAAATTATAGGAATCATAACCCCATTTTCATTCATTTTTATGTCAAATTATTTCCATTATAAATAATAGACAAAATAGAAAAAAAATGTTTATGTCTTTGATAATTATAATTACAATCACCCATACTAGAACCATTACAAAGGATTAACTATCAATGTTAGTTCCAATATGTCTCCTCTTGAGTGCACATTATTGCATAATATATTAAAAGGGTTTATAGAACCCATCGACCATCATATAAAATATCAAAAAACAATATATTAATAAAATCCAATAAAATATTTTAGTTCAATAACTAAACTCATAGAGCTTTGAATTAGTGTTCATATAAATAATAAATTTGATTTATCTAAAAAAATGAGAAGAAATATATGTTTATGTAATTTTTTTTCAAATGTAAAATACACAGAATATTCACAGTTTTATATTCATTGAAAACAATATATAATTTCAGAGTAATTCAATTAATTAATAAAATATATTTTTATGGGAAAATATTTTCACACAGTAAATGTTATTTTTAATCATAATTTCCAAAATAGATACAAACATTACCAATATTTAAATCCAAAAAAAGATTTTTTTTACCATTTTAAAAATTTAAAAGATAGTTGAAAATAAATTTTAACCATCATTTAATCATAAGGAATAAAATTATTGAAATTTATAAAGGAAAATTTATATTGAAGAAATATATTTTAATGAGAAACTATAAAAAAGGTTAAAAAATTCCATTACCTCGAGTCCCGAATTACCAAACTTGTTTTTCACATTCTGAAATAAAAATACGTAATAATTATTTTTTATATAAAGAATTTTTTCATGATCATTTCATTTTCATTATTCCAATGTTTATTTATTACCTTGTTCTATTATGTTACTAAATTAGTTTGGTTTATCATCGATGCTTTGAGGTTGTTCGGTCCATTATCTCAAAAATAACTTCGGTGTATTGACTACAATGAAAGGTAATATGGTTTCATCATTTATATAATATTAAATATATAATAATTATTATTTTTATACATTTTATAATATTTATAACCAACATTATATGGCATTCAAAAGAATGGGAACATAATTTCATTGCGGCTGCAGTACAAACATATATAAATGAAAAACATTTATATTTAGTATTGATTTTAATGGAAATGAAAAAGATAACAGTATATCATTTAAAAATAATTATTATTTTATTAAAATAATATAAATTAATTAATTTTATCAATATAACACTACATGATAAGTATTGATAACAAATGACATACTTACTCCATAGAAAAGGTTTCCCTCGCAAACGCACAGAAAATATTATCCTTTTCTACTAAATGGAATTTATATGGAATAAAATTTTTCCATAAACATAAAAAAAAATTTATATTAAAAAAAAATTTCAATTATAATATTTTTCTCATAATAGATTTTAGGTTGGTGTAATGTGAAGGAATAAATATATAATTAAGTTAAAAATTATACTTTCTCATTGGATATCTTTGATTTTCTTACACCTCATGAATTATTGGATTGGACTTATTGTGAGAAAAGTACATTAAGAATTTTATGAGGATTTTTAGGAATGGAATTGTGATGATTTTAGTTATTTTATAGTGATCATGGTTTGGGGTTTGATAGTTCCCATTTTGAAGTGAGAAGAGCATAACTCTTGTATATATTAAGTACATTATAATATAAAATATGAATCTCTTATATGAAAAGTATTCAATTTTTATAAATTAATAATTGATCATATGTTTATGTATAAATATAATAAACTAGTCGATTCAATTCTATATTTCTTGAAAGTTAAATCCTTATGATGTATTAGAATCCCGTTTTTGTGCACTTAAACTCAAATTATTCTGACTAAATTTCCCTATAATAACATAGTTTTTATGTATAAATATAAAATGGGAATTACTATATAATTTTAATGAGGTGACCCCAAATATGAGAGCTATTTTCTATGATTTAAATTCTTGTTGTGATAAAAATAAAAATTCAATATAATTATGTGAAAAGTTACTATATATTTTTAAAAATAAAATGTATTTTTATGATTGAAAATTATTTTCATCCACAATGAGTTATTTTTTCATGACCCTTTCCCCGAGGCCCATATCATGACAACCCCAAGCCCATCACTGATTGTCCCATGGCTGCTGACTAGCACTGAGAAGGCATATCCCACAAATGGGAGGCATTAGCCAAATTACATTCAAACACGCAAACAACTCCAAACCAGTGATGATGGGAAGTAAAAATACAAGGAATTTATGCATGTAAACCACTATGAAAATACAACCCAAGTGAAATAGAATGAAATGTATATGGTGGAAAACTAGTCCAATATACAAGCCCACCAAAAGAAAGACAGAACAAAGGTAAAACCCCATGTACCTAAAGCTCATCCACCACGAACCCTAACAGAAGGGTATCTAATGGGTAGCTACCTAAAGCCGTAAGAGTATGCCTCGTCTATCTGATATCACTAAGTGCCACCTAGTTCGAGCCCTCCTAAGTCTCATTCAATGCATCAAGCATCTGCACAAGACACAAAATGTATAGGAAATGCTCGTGCTGAGGTCAATAAAACAATACTCAGCTGGACACCCCAAAATCACAATGGAAAATCACAAGGTACAAACCACAGAGAAATGAAACGTTAGCTCCAAATAGGTCAATGAAAATATATATACCAATAAAATATAGATGTAATAGTTTCAATAACTAAGAATCATATGGTTCCATCCTCATGGACAATGATTATTTTATCATCACAGGTCATAAAGGAAAGATATAAACCAGGAGAAACAAATTCTAGGATCTCATCCTTCCATGATAGCATTTGTACGAGTGGTACACTTCATCAAGAACAACTCTACCAGTCATAATGGTATTTACATGAGAAGATTCTCCATTTAAAAATCATACTATTACCATCTCTAGTTCCCATCACTGGATGTTTAGTCGTCGTTATCTTGTGCCAAATGTTTAACTAGGGAAACCCATGTAGAAATGCCCACCCTCAACACTGTACACAGATGAGGGATACCTACTCCTAACTGTATATAAAAACATCTATTTATCTTATAAGGAGTTTCCAGATCCATAGTCCATTGAGGGAGCAATATCTCTTATATAGGTAACCCTCCCATAATATAGATGGGCCCGCTCCTTGAAACGATGTCTGGTAGCTGGGGGAGGTCCAAATCCAAAGTAGGACAAGCTCCCCACTGCTACTCAGGATGGGGGAGTGCAACTCTGTATATCAGGACCCACACACTAATTCCATAGGAGAGTATAACTCATGAAGTACCCTCACCTTGATCGTGTAGGGGATTAAGAATTCGTATGTTGAGGACCCACACCCTACTCGGTAAATGAATACTACTCAGTGACTGGAAGACCTGCACCCTCGTACCTCAGGGGTGGATCAACCCATTCGATTGAACTGTAGAGGACCGACACACTGAAACAATATTGGAGTACTCACTCCTATCATAGTGGACCATCGCCCTACCCTATAAGGGAGTTCCAACTATATGTATGTCAGATATGGATAACTCGTGCCCTAATTTTATAATGGAGAACATACTCCATTGATAAAGGACTGGATCCCTGTTTTCATTGGGAAGTACCTACTCTTCCATTATGAACATCTATAGGAACCCAAAAACTTGTCCCTCAAGATATTAACACACCTGCAGGAAGCTACCCAATGGAAAGAAACTGGTCCCACAATGTGGGGAGTCTAAACATTAGAAAACACACTGATTCCTGCCCAAATTTTCTTGTACTGAGAATAAATATAACGACCCACACTTTACATACATTGTTAATACTTCAAAATTGAAGCACTCTTATTACAACATATGACAAAACCACAAAGGACCGTATAGGTATAGTGTCTTTAGAAACTGGGAAACATAAACAACTGGATCATAAATCTTCTACAGTGTCTCCCATTTATTTCATCATATCTAGGGTCCCTTTTAGCATATTCTACTTAATATCCATCTTCCTGACCTGGGGAAAAGAAAGCATAAAAGGGTGAGCTGAAATGCTCAGCAAGGGAAAATAAAGGAAATAAAAATCATATCATATCTTTATAAAAAATCAAAACCTGCAAAAGAGATCATAATATCTTAACATGAAATAAATCATAGAAGTGAAAATGAGATCCCCATAATCATAACATAAAACTTGAATCTTTGTGGCATGCACACATAATCATGGAAAATCATTTCTTGTTAGTCATGACTCATTGCCAAGACTATCTTAGTGGACAAAGTCCCTTTCTGAACCGAGTTCACTCCTCGTTTCAGTCCTGTATCACTGAACCGAAATAACCTTCCGTTCCAGCCATGTCTATCTCATGAGATATAAAATCATTACCCAATGCATTGGAGGGAGATATAGGTCCCACCCATCTTATAATGAATCCTTTCTTATGTGTGCCACATAATCATAAAACATACATCATCGCATAACACATATAACAAAAATGGGATTCTTGAAACATCATGACATCATAAATCAATTCATATATGATAAAGGAATTCATAAACATAATTCCATCACAACATAGTCAAACCAATGTAAAAATATGGATAGAAACAGAACCCTTTATTATCTTAGATGGAAAATAATTTTGATAAAACACTTGATTTGAATTCTTGAGGAAAATATCCTTTCTTCTTCAAAAACATTTTTCCTTTCATAACATGTCATACAACTTTAAAATAAAAGAAGTTGACTAAAAATAAACTTGAAAACTTGTAAAGGAAGCTTCTTTGAAGTAATGTTTTAAAAATCCATTCATGCCGTATATGTTAAAAAAAACATTCTTCGTACTTTTGTCGGAAAAGTCAAAAAGTACCTCGTACGGAAAAACGACAAAAGATTCCTTTAATATTCTTTACTAAAAACTCACCTAAGGGTAAAATTGGATTTAAACTATTTCAAGTGGATGGAAACAATATTACATATTGAGGGAACATGGATGTGGATGATAAAATACACCCCAGTAAATACTTACGAATAAACAATCTCGGATAAAAATGAGATTGTGATATTTCCCTTACCTTAGGTCCGATTTGCTTTGTTCGTGTCCGAAGCTCCTGTATAATGGTTTAAATAATGTTATTGACTTATTCCAGAATCATACATATTGATATGAGATCATATATGGTCATATTATTAGCTTCTTGTTAGTAATATTTCATTGTTACTTGTTACTCGGGTCTTTATAACTTTTTGTTCTTATGCGTGTTTTGTCGAATAAATTCTTATTCTTATCTTTAGGTTATAGATAATTCATTTCCAGAATGTTATTAGTGTAGTATATACCATAGTCATTCATTCAATTCATTTATACAATCATTATGAAATGAAGATCATGTAGAACGAGTCGCATCACATCGTGGAGACGGTATTCCGTACGTACGCACGAGTGATGATATTGTTTCTATGATCGTGGAATTGTATTGGAGTATATATATATATATTATTTCAGTATCAATATTACTTAATAATAATCATATATAGTTACTCATTACACCATTATACCCATCCTTGTAAGGTGATGGTGGAAAATAGATTACACCACGGCGTGGAGACGGTATTCTGTACGTACGCACGCGCGGTGATTTCATTTTTCCGTAGGATGGATAGAAGGTGAATTAGGGTTGTTTCATACTTATAATAACATATCAGTATATGAGTGATACTGATGTTATTACTTCATAATGAAACAACCTAAGAAGAAGAAGTGGAAGAAGAAATAAAGATGAAAGAATTGGTAACGGTAATTACCTCTTCTTTGAAGTGCCTCTTTGAGACCTCCTCTTAGGGCACTAAAATTGGTCTTTGAGGAAGACCAGAACCTCTAGTATGTTGCTAGGGAAGTGGAGAGGAGAAATTGGCAGGGGTTGGCCGAGCTTGAGTGCTCAAATTGGTGTGAGGAGGAGGGGGAGGAGGTGTCCTTTTATAGGGGAGGAGAGGGGCACCTTAGGAATATCTCAAAATATTATTTTATATTAAAGTCAAAATCGGTTTATAATGGTTCCAAAGGGTCTTATTTCGAAGCTAAAGTAAGGATGGATCGAAATCCTATCAACCAATAGAATTTAGACAAGTTTAACATATTATTTTAACCTTATCAATTAGATTTAACTCTAAGTTAATTAATTTAACTTTTACCGTGTCTTTTTGTTTTCTTTAACTATATGGTTAATACACTTACTATAACATGCCAAACGAACCCCAAATTGTTTATTATTAATATATATATCCTTATCTAAGTCATTTGGCCGAACCTTAGATTTTAGGAATAAAATAACAATTAATAATATAATATTTGATTTAAAAACTATTTTGTGTCAATTTTGACACTATTTGATATATGATTTTTGTGAAAGTCATAACAGAATTACATGTTCGAACCAAGTTGATTAAATCAACACTAATATATCATAGTAACCTAGAAAATTATTGGAATTCATAAAAAGTCTTAAATTACATTTATTTTGGTATTTATATTATCAATTATGTCAATATTTCATTAATAAGATAATTACTGCATCATTTTTGTGTCATAAATAAATTATATTATTTGATGTCTAAAAATTACAAATAAAATACCATAATGTAGGAAATCGTTTTAGCTTTCTAATGAATATTTATAGTCGAATTTATCTTATGTATAACCCCATATTAAGAATGATTTACTTATTAAACTTTGATTTTAACTATTTTAACCCTTCTTTAAATAAATTAATAATAAATGTCCTAATCTAATCCAAGTGGGCCTAAATGGTGATATTTTATTCCTAAGTTTGTTTTTGGTCGAATTACACTTGTCCAATAGAATTAGGACATGTGTTAGGGTAATATTAATATCATATTTACCCTTAGTTACCTTTTTTACTATTAACCGTGGTAAAAAAAGGTAAAAAGTTACTATTCACCAAAAAATTATTTTCATCTCATTGAACCACATTTTAGTCCTTGATATTAACCGTGTCTCTCGGATTTTCGAAATTACATTCACAGAAGTGGTAAAATTAAGTTTTATGCAAAATTCAGTTTTTAACCTACCACTTAGTAGTTTCACTATTCATCAAAAATTGATGTTTTTCAGAACAATGCCAAAATTTCATCCCAAGCTATATTTCATATTCCGAATTCAAAAATGAAGTCTATTTTACCAAATTCATAACATAAAAGTTGCATTAATTAATTTTATAATTAAATCCCGCTGTTAAAACAAATAGCGTGTTTTTAAGAAACAATATCTATCAAAAGATTGACACTTGTTTATGTCTAGTTTAAATGTGAAACTACATCCAATGACCAAGATTGTATTAAATTGTAAAAATATATTCTAAATATACTTTAAAACCACTCAAATTAATGATTTATCACTATTAATTATTTCGATTAAAAAAGTTGTTTTTAATTATAATTTAGTAATTTTCACTATTCATCAGAATATGAAAGTTATCCGAAAAGTACCAAAATTTCACCTTAGGCTAAATTCGATACTCCGAATCCAAAAATGAAGTGCATTTTGAGAGTTAAAATTTCTAAAATTTAAAAAGTGGTTATTACTATTCATAATGGCTAGTTTTAATAATATTTTAATAGCATATCATTGTTTCGTGAAACTCAGGATTACGTACCACACACGCTGTTGAGGAAGGTTGCGATTGCGTGTAATGCAAGTCAAGTCAAGGATGCGTGTTGTGCAAGCTCCTTTTGGTGTAGCGTATAACACAAGACATTAGTAAAATAAGAAAGAATATTTTTCATAAAATCTCGGGCTGTTACATTCTACCCCCCTTAAAATGAATTTCTCCCTCGAAATTCGTCGGGGTTATAAATGGTTTACTATTCGAAAGTTTCTTTAATAGAAACCCACATCGTAAAAGGTAATACCAAAACTTGGCTTTAAAAACTAAAGTATGAAATGTAACGATTACCCAAATAAACTAATCACTGGGTTTCCACATAGGTGAAAATATGGATATGGAAGAGAAATCTAACCATCATGTTCTGATGGAGAGTGGTAGAGAACATGGCTATGGAAAAGTCAGTAATCACAAATCCATAGATTTGTGATGATATAAGGTACCATCTGATTCATCAGGTATAAGATCACTAGGACAACATTTTTGGTTTTCAAGATCATTTCCCTAAAGTTGAAAATTTTCTTAGAATAAATACTTACTTTATTTTGGTACAATCTCACTTTTGTTCGTGCCTTGAACAATTTCTACTTCATCTCTTAAATAAATGAAGTTGAATTTGTTATTTGTGAAGTGTTAGAAGATCATGTGATAGAATGACTGTTCATTCCATCTGTCTCAAACAAAAGGTTAGCAAAAGTTATTAAATATACATAAGTCATTCTATAGTGAGATTAATCATATATGGTTCCTAAAATGGACTTATACTTCATATATCATGCTGATTAATATAATAAAACTAGTTTCTACTAAACAGGGACTTCCTGTAGGCCAGTGGTAGGCGATAAAGGCCAGTCGCACTTCGGTTGTGGGTTCGATTCCTACAGCCTTGTCCGAAGCGATGGGCTGTCGCCCGTCCTGCAGGTTGTCCCTTTTTCTAAAACTACGTTACTATAACATCCCATCAATAATATCGAAAATCTTCTATCCTTAAACAATACTAACTTATGTCCAACATAATCCAGTCTAATCTTTAGGCTTATACATAATACTGTAGTCCACTCTCATAATATAGTGACAACGATTACCAGAGATTTAATACTGTCGTTGATCCCCACATATCATAAGATATGTCTTGTTGGTCACATTCCAAACATTCAAAGTCCTTAATCGTGTATTCTCTTGAATACCTTAGTGAAAACATGAGTGCAGTTAAAAGTTAACACTTTCCACATACCAAAATCCTCAAAATTCTATATACTCAAACCATGATATCACTTAGTCCTTATATCAATCATGAGCTCATGAATACTATTAAACATTTCATTTTCTCGTCTTCATTATGCGCATATCATCTTATTTCCAAAAAATATCTCAATCACTTTGAATACCACATCAATAAATATTGCAATACTCAATGATACAACATTATTTTGGAATCCCATTACATAAACACTTAATCATTACACCACATCGTTGTCATATTCAACATTGTCAATAGTGATCGCATGTGATTTCCCTTTGTCCTTTGCCTTCAGTGGTTGCTCATGTTGATCATCACTAACCCTTGGATTAGGGCAATTATTAGCATAATGCCTCATTTCCTTGCACTTGAAGCATTGAAGTGTTGGCGGTGCGTTCTCTGCAGTGTTTTCTTTATTCACATCATTAGAAACCCTTTTTCCATTACTTCGACACTCAGCTGCTCGATGACCTTCTTTTCCACACTTAAAACATTTTCTAGTCCATTTTAGACAATCTCCACCATGCTTCTTTCCACACTTTGTGCATAAGGAAACATTCATCTTCTTTTCACAATTATTCTGAGATTTCTCCTTGAACTCCATCTTTCGTTTCTTGTCAAAACCATCATATGGATATGTAACACCAACTTCCATTTCTACCTTGATAGCACAACGCACAATTTCTTCATAGCTACTGAAGTCTCTTATAGCTAATGCCCTTCGAAGACTTGGTTTTAAGCCACTGAAAAATCGATCAACTTTACTTTCAGGTTGGATGATAATTCCAGAAGCATACCTTGCAAGTCTTGTAAAATTTGCTTCATAGGTACCAACAAATTCATCATCCCTTTGCTTTAGTTCAAGAAACTCTTTCTCCATCTTTGTTCGAAGAATACGAGGGAAGTACTTATTGAAAAATAAGTTCTTGAACTCGTTCCATTCCATAGACTCAATTTCATCCCTTTGCCTCGTATTCTTAACAAGATTCCACCATTGATCCGCATCTCCTTCCAAACGATACACTGCTAGGATGACTTTATCATGCTCAGAACATTGAAGAACTGAAAATATCTTTTCAGTAGTACTAATCCATTGTTCAGCAACTAATGGATCAGTAGACCCGCTGAAAGAAGGTGGACGTTGCCTCATGAAGGACTCAATAGAATATTGTTCCCTTCTCTGCTCATTTGGAAGTCCAGAATGATTCATATCTTGTGTAAGTATAGCAATAAGATTTTGCACTCCATCTCCCATAACATTTGTTTGTTCAGGAGGGCAATCATTGCATTGTCCATTGCATTGATCAACACGGTTCCTTCGGGTTCCAGCCATCGTCTAAAACCCATAAAGAATAGTGTGAGAGGCAAAAATCATGCTAGGGAAAACAACATAATAAAGGGGGAGTACCTTCAATATCCAACATCTTAGGTTTAATTCTATGATCGTTAGCGTAATTCTATTACTATAACCTATACGTATACTTAACCTTAGAGACATCCCTAGACATACCTTAGAAATATATCTAGGGATCTCACTAACGTTTTCGCATCCTAGTTTCCAAAGGTTGACTAAACCTTTCCTCTGATACCAACTGTAGAGACCCGAAGCCTGACGTACATGGACTTTACATTACTTTTGCGGAATACTTAGTACATTACAAAAACACACACACAAGGATCGTAATAGTTTAGTGTCTTTGGAAACTCGGAACGTAATCTTCTAATCCTGGTGAAAGATCTTCAAAATCTCCCACAAAGATCTTCCTTTTTTTACCTAAAACCTTTCTTTATATCCTGGGGAAAAGAAAACATAAAAGGGTGAGCTCAAATGCTCAGCAAGGGCAAATAAAGGAAATAAAAATCATATCATATCTTTATAAAAAATCAAAACCTGCAAAAGAGATCATAATATCTTAACATGAAATAAATCATAGAAGTGAAAATGAGATCCCCATAATCATAACATAAAACTTGAATCTTTGTGGCATGCACACATAATCATGGAAAATCATTTCTTGTTAGTCATGACTCATTTCCAAGACTATCTTAGTGGACAAAGTCCCTTTCTGAACCGAGTTCACTCCTCGTTTCAGTCCTGTATCACTGAACCGAAATAACCTTCCGTTCCAGCCATGTCTATCTCATGAGATATAAAATCATTACCCAATGCATTGGAGGGAGATATAGGTCCCACCCATCTTATAATGAATCCTTTCTTATGTGTGCCACATAATCATAAAACATACATCATCGCATAACACATATAACAAAAATGGGATTCTTGAAACATCATGACATCATAAATCAATTCATATATCATAAAGGAATTCATAAACATAATTCCATCACAACATAGTCAAACCAATGTAAAAATATGGATAGAAACAGAACCCTTTATTATCTTAGATGGAAAATAATTTTGATAAAACACTTGAATTGAATTCTTGAGGAAAATATCCTTTCTTCTTCAAAAACATTTTTCCTTTCATAACATGTCATACAACTTTAAAATAAAAGAAGTTGACTAAAAATAAAATTGAAAACTTGTAAAGGAAGCTTCTTTGAAGTAATGTTTTAAAAATCCATTCATGCCGTATAAGTTAAAAAAACATTCTTCGTACTTTTGTCGGAAAAGTCAAAAAGTACCTCGTACGGAAAAACGACAAAAGATTCCTTTCATATTCTTTACTAAAAACTCACCTAAGGGTAAAATTGGATTTAAACTATTTCAAGTGGATGGAAACAATATTACATATTGAGGGAACATGGATGTGGATGATAAAATACACCCCAGTAAATACTTACGAATAAACAATCTCGGATAAAAATGAGATTGTGATATTTCCCTTACCTTAGGTCCGATTTTCTTTGTTCGTGTCCGAAGCTCCTGTATAATGGTTTAAATAATGTTATTGACTTATTCCAGAATCATACATATTGATATGAGATCATATATGGTCATATTATTAGCTTCTTGTTAGTAATATTTCATTGTTACTTGTTACTCGGGTCTTTATAACTTTTTGTTCTTATGCGTGTTTTGTCGAATAAATTCTTATTCTTATCTTTAGGTTATAGATAATTCATTTCCAGAATGGTATTAGTGTAGTATATACCATATTCATTCATTCAATTCATTTATACAATCATTATGAAATGAAGATCATGTAGAACGAGTCGTATCACATCGTGGAGACGGTATTCCGTACGTACGCACGAGTGATGATATCGTTCCTATGATCGTGGAATTGTATTGGAGTATATATATATATTATTTCAGTATCAATATTACTTAATAATAATCATATATAGTTACTCATTACACCATTATACCCATCCTTGTAAGGTGATGGTGGAAAATAGATTACACCACGGCGTGGAGACGGTATTCCGTACGTACGCACGCGCGGTGATTTCATTTTTCCGTAGGATGGATAGAAGGTGAATTAGGGTTGTTTCATACTTATAATAACATATAAGTATATGAGTGATACTGATGTTATTACTTCATAATGAAACAACCTAAGAAGAAGAAGTGGAAGAAGAAATAAATATGAAAGAATTGGTAACGGTAATTACCTCTTCTTTGAAGTGCCTCTTTGAGACCTCCTCTTAGGGCACTAAAATTGGTCTTTGAGGAAGACCAGAACCTCTAGGATGTTGCTAGGGAAGTGGAGAGGAGAAATTGTCAGGGGTTGGCCGAGCTTGAGTGCTCAAATTGGTGTGAGGAGGAGGGGGAGGAGGTGTCCTTTTATAGGGGAGGAGAGGGGCACCTTAGGAATATCTCAAAATATTATTTTATATTAAAGTCAAAATCGGTTTATAATGGTTCCAAAGGGTCTTATTTCGAAGCTAAAGTAAGGATGGGTCGAAATCCTATCAACCAATAGAATTTAGACAAGTTTAACATATTATTTTAACCTTATCAATTAGATTTAACTCCAAGTTAATTAATTTAACTTTTACCGTGTCTTTTTGTTTTCTTTCACTATATGGTTAATACACTTACTATAACATGCCAAACGAACCCCAAATTGTTTATTATTAATATATATATCCTTATCTAAGTCATTTGGCCGAACCTTAGATTTTTAGGAATAAAATAACAATTAATAATATAATATTTGATTTAAAAACTATTTTGTGTCAATTTTGACACTATTTGATATATGATTTTTGTGAAAGTCATAACAGAATTACATGTTCGAACCAAGTTGATTAAATCAACACTAATATATCATAGTAACCTATAAAATTAGTGGAATTCATAAAAAGTCTTAAATTACATTTATTTTGGTATTTATATTATCAATTATGTCAATATTTCATTAATAAGATAATTACTGCATCATTTTTGTGTCATAAATAAATTATATTATTTTATGTCTAAAAATTACAAATAAAATACCATCATGTATGAAATCTTTTTAGCTTTCTAATGAATATTTATAGTCGAATTTATCTTATGTATAACCCCATATTAAAAATGATTTACTTAATAAACTTTGATTTTAACTATTTTAACCCTTCTTTAAATAAATTAATAATAAATGTCCTAATCTAATCCAAGTGGGCCTAAATGGTCATATTTTATTCCTAAGTTTGTTTTTGGTCGAATTACACTTGTCCAATAGAATTAGGACATGTGTTAGGGTAATATTAATATCATATTTACCCTTAGTTACCTTATTTACTATTAACCGTGGTAAAAAAAGGTAAAACGTTACTATTCACCAAAAAATTATTTTCATCTCATTGAACCACATTTTAGTCCTTGATATTAACCGTGTCTCTCGGATTTTCGAAATTCCATTCACAGAAGCGGTAAAATTAAGTTTTATGAAAAATTCAGTTTTTAACCTACCACTTAGTAGTTTCACTATTCATCAAAAATTGATGTTTTTCAGAACAATGCCAAAATTTCATCCCAAGCTATATTTCATATTCCGAATTCAAAAATGAAGTCTATTTTACCAAATTCATAACATAAAAGTTGCATTAATTAATTTTATAATTAAATCCCGCTGTTAAAACAAATAGCGTGTTTTTAAGAAACAATATCTATCAAAAGATTGACACTTGTTTATGTCTAGTTTAAATGTGAAACTACATCCAATGACCAACATTGTATTAAATTGTAAAAATATATTCTAAATATACTTTAAAACCACTCAAATTAATGATTTATCACTATTAATTATTTCGATTAAAAAAGTTGTTTTTAATTATAATTTAGTAATTTTCATTATTCATCAGAATATGAATGTTATCCGAAAAGTACCAAAATTTCACCTTAGGCTAAATTCGATACTCCGAATCCAAAAATGAAGTCCATTTTGAGAGTTAAAATTTCTATAATTTAAAAAGTGGTTATTACTATTCATAACGGCTAGTTTTAATAATATTTTAATAGCATATCATTGTTTCGTGAAACTCAGGATTACGTACCACACACGCTATCGAGGAAGGTTGCGATTGCGTGTAATGCAAGGCAAGTCAAGGATGCATGTTGTGCAAGATCCTTTTGGTGTAGCGTATAACACAAGAAATTAGTAAAATAAGAAAGAATATTTTTCATAAAATCTCGGGCTGTTACAATAAATATACATGAAACCATTAGGATATATGTAAAAATCCATATAAATGCACATGGAGTATCTCAAAATCGATAAATCTTGGAAATGGTCCCAATTCTGTATACAGATCATCAAAAAATGCTCTATTTGAATGTTATGGGCATTTTTTAAAAAATTGATCTGTTGGGTCCATGTCTTGCCAGACTCGGCCACACCAAAATGACACGCCCCATCCTAAGGCATGACGACATAACCCGAGTCTAACCTAGGTTAGCCGGTTTTACATTACTCAGTAGATCCGACCAGCCAATGCTAGGCTTAGTCTAATCCTCCGGCCTAGCCCACCCTAGCAGGGCCGAGTGGCTCAGCATGCCTGGCCACCCCATGGCCCAGTTGACACGGTTTGGCACACATCATGTGGTATAGTCTATATCAACATGTGGCACATCTATGCACTACCTCACTTGGAATTTTTTGTAGTGCTTCCCCTACCTCATCCAACGAGTTTTCTCACATGGACTATGTTTCTCAAATGTACCAGGCAGCCAGCCAACATCTTCTTCTGTGTACCCATGGCATGAGCCACAAGTACAGTTCACCCCACCACGGTTAAATCCATAGCCTCTTATGGAATTGAAAGCGATGTGGACGTGGCTTCCATCTCCCGGAACCCCCGACGTGCTGGGGGAATTTTTCACAGGCCACTAGACGTGCTCTGGTGGTTTTTTCTTTAATCCGGAAGAATTTATGGGGTCCTTAGTCATGTTCTTCATTGCCATTGGCTTGAATCCATGTCATAATACACTATGGTGGAATGTCGTTCAAGCGATGATATCTCTTACACCACCTTGATTCATTAGCCACCGTCATCATCACACCTCAGTCGCACTTTGTTCATTCCCGATCAAATATGTTGAATCCATTGTCCATGAAATAGTTGTCCAGTATTTGAACATTCATCATCCCGTGAATATTGCGAAGACATTTGGGGGAGAAAAGAATAATAATCAACCCAAGGATCTATCCTCGACTGTTTTTTCATTCTGACACTGATTTGATCAGCTAGAAGGATTATTAAAATGAATAACAAACTATTAATCAATCAAAGGATCATCAATGATCAATAAACCATGCATGGTGAAACCCAACCTGCAACAATATGCATGATCCCTGAATCGATACATTTTTGGATTTATTCAAATTCATCATTGAATTCATAGACGGTGAAATGGAGTAATTTAAATAACAACCCTTACCTTGATTTGGATCACTTATAGATGTTGATTGAAGTCACAATGCCAAGATGATCCTTCTTCCATCGGAATTTGTTGATTCTCCACTGCTTGATCAAATCCTGACGTCTAATTTGACTTATCTAAAAATAGAGTCTCATTCACCAATCCTTTGGAAAAATCTATAGAAATTCACCAGGGTTATGAATTCAATTGTTGCTCCATGTCCCTGATTAATGGAAGAAACACGATAATGTGTTAAAACATTTCATTGTTACTATTATTCTCTAAAACAACCTCTCCATTCTACATCATTTTTGAAAGGAAACGGGTTACTCCATCGCGGTTTAACTACATCGCCACAATACACAACATTAAATTGGAAATAAATTAAATATATTTAACTTTATTTTATTCTCCATTGAAAATTCCAAAAATTCACTTTTTACCCTCAACCCACAGCAGTCGAGGTTAAGGTCTAGCTATGGTAAGCACATCCCCATGAGCTGAATTGTAGTTTCTGATTTCCAATCCAAGGTACCATTTATGAGTTATAATGGCTTGGAAAATAAAATTATTTTGTTTATGGTTATTCCGTTTATGGGTTTTCTCACTTGGGGCCCATGCCGATAAAACATTAGTTGATGTTACGGTAAACTTGCCATCCCAAACACAATAGTGCCCTCAAATTATGGATATGAGCACCCATTTGAGTGTTATATCACTTTTCCAGAAAAAAACTCACATGTGAAATTTTAAAATGTTATATATTTTGACGGATCATTTTGGGAACTCTTGGCCTCATAATCACACATCGTCTTAGCGCCTGGTCTCGTAATTTTTTCAAAACATATCTAAAAATAGATCTGGGAAACTCCAAGGTGTTACATTCTCCCCACCTTAAAAATTTATATCCTTGAAAAGACAAAAAAATTACTTGATCAAAAGGTGAGTGTACTGAGCATGAATCTGAGCTTCAAGATCTGATGTTCTCCTGTTATGATCCATGTTCCACCTTCAGACACGCACCAATGGAAATGAACATCCATGAAGGATCCCTTTGTTGTAAGTACTATGCAAGAGTATACTTGTTACTGCATGGGTTTTCTTTTCAATAATCAAGGATACCTTGTTCTGTTACTACAAATACATCATACCCTTTTCATAATATAGTCAATATGGCATGAAAGATTATCATCCTTACTAAGAATGATATTGTAAGGCCTCGACACTATGACTAAGAGATCCCAACAGAAACTCTCACCTCCAAGAGCCGGGTCACACTATCAGCGCAATGTGTTATCATCTAGAATCCTCCAACAAGAGTCTATAAGAATGAGTGTGAAGTACATGGTTTTACCAGAACCTCTAAGCCTCAAATGAAACTCATGGATAAAAAGGAGGAAAAATATCTCCAGTGTCAACTAATATGGAATACAAAAAGTAAAATGGCATAGGTCGCAACTTGAATTTCTCATGGAGTCTCTAGGTCATAAGCCATGACCACATGCCGATATCCCCGCTCACATCACTGATCTCCCTATACAGGGTGTAGACCACCTACTGCTCATCCAGCTCCTCTGTCTCTCCCTCTATCTTGTATAAATTCTTGATATAAGCATTGTCTCTACCAAGGTAGCTTGGAAACTGACTCCCTCATAGCTACATGATTGGATGAACAATATACAACGAGATCCCCCAACTATTTCAAGAAAAACACCACCTCTCCTAATAATAATCTATTCCCCAGTTTTACTCCAATTCCACATTCTCACACATCTATGTTTGATAATGTGTATTTATCATATGTTGTGATACTTTCAACTGTCATGTTCTAGCTTTTATATAATCCTCTATCACTTGAACTTTATTGTGGGTCACATACATCTGTTCCTCTACTAGAAAACACTCAACTATCAGGGCTCACTCCAACTCCCCAATATAGGTGGGAATATTAAGTGGGACCACTAATCCCTAATCTCTCGACATTATCCTTAATCGATGGATTGATCTATAAAAAACTAGTGCTTCACCATGTCTAGGGAGTACAACGTCTTGTATGTGTACCTCTTCGAATACTCCACCATTGTCATGCTGCTATCTAGAAGCTTCAAAATCTCATGGATATGTTCATACCTCGGTTTGGATGTGTAAAAATATTCTCTGAAGAATCATTTGAACTCCTCACAAGTTAGTGTCACCTCATCCTGAGATTGTATCACCATGCTCCACCAGCATTCTACTAATCCCTAATGAAGACTCACAGACAGTACCACTATCCGATTAGGAGGTGTCCTAACTGTCACGAACCAGCCTGGGTCAACCCTGAACCTGGTCACCCCAGCCGGTCCGCGGCAAGTCCCGAGGGGCGTTCCCGATCCCCCCGGGATGGTAACTAGTGTCTGGCATCAAGTTTTAAATGTTGGGAAAGATTTACCCCAAACAAACAAGGATCAAAACAAAAAAACACCAACAACAGAAATAAAATAAAAGCTACGCGACTAACGTACCTCCACGTGGCCTCACAGGTCACCACACAAACAAGGGACCAACCCCGATCCAATACTGAACATCACAAAACAAGAAAACCTGAAGAAAGGATCCTGAAACCGAATAGGTAAAGGATAGGCATGAGTACAAAAAGTACTCAGCAGGTGAGCCCAACAACAAATCCCCAAAGCACTGCTAGTAAATAAATAATCTATAGATTCCAGGTTTTAACTACAATGCATAAAAGTAATCTTTAATACTGTTTCACTTGAAAATCAAAACATGAGACATTACCCTTACTATTTTTCAAAAGATTAATTCTTTTCATTGGTGCCAAATTCATTCTAAAAGAGAAAGAACTGTTACATTTTCAAATTTTACTCAAAGAGAATAACACGTTTTTATTTGAAAACCATTTTCACAAAGTATAATAGTATAAGATGTAAAGATCAACTGAAAGTAAACAAGCAAGGAAAATCATGTAACCATGGGTGATCCTAAACATCCCTAGAAAACCTCTGGATGTACTCAGGTTCAAACTACCTGCCGGCATGGTACTCCATAGTCAAAAAACAACTGGCCGCCCTAACAGCCAACCAGTGGCACACCACAAAAGGCCTTACCTACCAAGGGGGGACTAACCCGTCTAATTTGGGTTAGCCAGCACCCGTCACTCGATTCTATTAGACACCCAGGAACCCACTGTTGTTTTAATAATTCTGTGTAAGTGGGAGGACCTCGCACACGTGTCTCACATCACTGCAATTGCCAACCACTTACACGGACACCGTTACATGACAATCCTCAAAGGGATGTCCCCCTATAGAGATTCCCCATAAGTACGTATATATATATGTGTGTGTAGTCAGTTCACAATCAAGAAAGTGCCAACCGTTCCTCCCTATCATTTACATTAAAACCATTTAATACCAAAGCGTTTACAAAAGATATGACACACACCATCACGTTGCAAACCTGAAAAAAAAATACGTTGAAACTCATTTAAGGAAAACCGAACCACCACTGAAAAGTTCCCAAAATCCAATTTAAAGGCCAAATGGTCATTTCTTCTATCCATGTTTTCAAGAAATCACCACTTTCCATAAACGATACACTCGCCATTTCACACACCAACCATTTCCAAACACTATTCATCATGACTTGCACATTTCATAAAGTACTCATTTAGCAAAATCACAAGAAAGTCACACAATTAAATCCATGAAAATATTTTCAGTGCGATGCAGGGAGAAAAGTGTTTTCAATTTAAACAAGTCACGACTCTAGTAATAGCTATCCAGTGATACTATAATTTATTGAAAAATAATGAAATGACAAGGAATAAATAAATTTTTAAATTTAAAAGCAAGTGCATTGAGAGACCTAACATGACCCGCTGCTCAGCTACGATGATGACGGGACACGTCTCACACTCGCACACAAGAACGTGCAACCTACTGAAGACCGCAATATCGCGGGTTTTCCTTGCCAAGGCACTGAAAAAAACAACAACTGAAAACCCACAACCACTGACTTAGAACAATCTAAATGAGAGAACAACACAAAACCCCCTCGACATGATTTCAAAAAATCACATCATAATTCATATCAAAACACAACCAAACTCTATATTAGAATCCAACCATGACCTTTAGACACACCAACCACTTTACAAACATCATACGCACCATACGATTAAAGTAATAAACCATTTATATAATTTATAAAACATTCGAAAAAGGTGAAACCAAGGATCACATCAAAACATACTGAGTTTCACATAAGAAAACATTTTAAAATAAAACACACAACATCGTCACACCAAAACATGACACACAACTATCAACCAACCCCGAATTTTTTTAAAAAAATAACGCACCTATTTGCACACACAAAACATCACTGCTTTACATTAAAAAAAATCCCAACACTTAAACATGTTAAACACCTTAAAAACTATAGTTCACACCCAATAAAAAATTTGATTAACACTTCTATAAAATATCCAAAACACAACCAAAATGAAAAACACACCAATTACATTATTTCCGAAAACACTTTAAAATTTATAAAATGATTTTCCAAAGAGTAACCCAAAAACATCAAAACGACTAATGCACCCCAAGATAAAAACAAAGAAAATAATTGTATATTTAAACACACATGAGATCATCAAGGCATATTGACTAATTGACATGAAATCGCACAAATCAACCAAATGAAACCCCGCAGACTAACCGCACACTCTACTCAATGATAAAAAACGCGGAATAAAAAATAAGGTCTCAAAGATTAGTTAATTTGAGAAAACAGAACAGTGAAGTAACTACCGAAAAAAACATTCAGGTGAGATATGTTGATGGTGCACAGCTGGGAGAGGGTATGGCTGAAGCCGTGCGAGGCCGAGCTCCTGCGAGGGGTTGCTGGTCGCGTCGGGAGGGAGGCCTAAGGAGGGAGTTGCGCTGCAGGAGGTCACCGGATAGAGGAAGGTGAGGCCGAAGGGGGGCCATCGGATCCAGTGAGGGCATGGCCGGGGCGCGCAGAGGCATGGCGGTAGGCATGGCGCTCAGAGGCATGGGGTTAGGAGGGGACACCGGCTCGGCTGGCGAGTTGGAGGTGGTAGGACACGGAGGCCGGGTGTGCTGTCGGAGGTGGCCGACGCGGCCAATGGTAGGCCGGAAGGGGGGTGCATGGGGTAGTGACAGGAGGCTGCCAGGGGTGCATTGGGCGGCGACGGGAGACCCGCAGGTGGTGTGCGGGGTGGCGACAGGAGGCCGACAGGCGGTGCGCGAGGCTGTGAGCTATAGTGGGATGCGAAGGTCGGTGCAGCCGGGAAGAGGGGAGGTGGAAGGTGGAGGTGATGCGCACGGGAGAGAAGAGAGGGGAAATATGGGGGTGACGTCTTGGGTTAGGAAAAGAGGGGTAGAAAAAAATAAATAAAAAGATGAAATAGAAAAATAAATTAAAAAATATTATAAGAAAAAAAAATGAAAATGAAAGTATTAATATTTATTATTATCATAACAAAATAGCGTGAAAAATTATAATATTATCAACAAATATATATTCATATATATATATATATATATAGTAAGCGTCAGGAAGAGACACAGTAACCTGGGCCAAATGCACGGTCACCGCTAACGGTGTGGTGCCCGCGCATTGGACCAGAACCCAACAAAAATAAAATTAATCTTCAAAAAAAAATTAAACTAAAACTCAAACTAAAATTCTTCAACCGATGAAGGACTGAGAAAAGAATAAAATAAAATAAAAAGAAGCATACGGGGTCGGGGTGTGACAATTCTCCCCACCACAGGGACTTTCTTCCCCCAGAAAGTCACCAAGCCAAAGGACTATCCAAACTCAAGTCCATGCCCAAAAAACACCGAGAGACAAAACAAAAACCTCAGGGTGACTATTCACTCCACAAGTCACACCTGAACAACTTAGGAGAAACGCCAACAAAAGAGAATGGGAGAACATAAGAGGTTTCTACCCACCACAAGGACCTAACCAGTACGAAAATTTATACTCAAAAACACCACTCTAGGGAGGGGGGCCAACCTGGGAACTCCTAGATGATCCAAACCAATTTCCATATCACGATAAAGGGAACACCTCCATTGAAACTTGGAACACTCGAATCAAGCCAAAAACATCCAACACTAAAGAAACCTCACAATGAGGACTTAACCCCGACTGCAAGTCGGAAACACTGCTCCTGAGTTCGACAAGAGATAAACATCTCCAACTGAGCACAACTAAACCAAGATCAACCCATACATGGGTCAAACAAACATTAAGATAAAAGCACGATTCAGAAGACCCTATTCAGACAAATAATACCATTTAGAATGCAATGGAACAAGACCATCACATTATTCCATTGAAATAGTGATCTTATAATGACGACACAACTATAGTGGCAGATGAACAAGGACAAGAAGATTTTAAAATATTTCAATCCCAACATGGAACACACAACCCAGGCTGAGGCTTCACAACCCCGTCAACTCCTTACTATGCACGAGCTTCACCCTTAGACCTGTGGCTGGGGCTCTAATGGATGAAGAATTTCCTACCTCACAGTCAGACACTAACATCCCCAATCAAAAATCCTTCCTTATAAAATGCTTCCCACAGAACGTCCCCCCCCATTAACCAGAACAGCCACAACGATGGAAAGACTTTGAAGGGATGTGACAGGACAACGTGAAATGATCGAATCGGCCATACTGATGGTACATCAGAAAGAATTCTGAAGAATTGAATATCAGAACCAACAATGATTACATATTATATAAAAGTTCCTCTCATACACCCTACTCGACATATGGGGAACCCCCACGAATGACGAGAGGAAAAAAAATTTCCATGCACTTGTGCTTCAGATGCCAACTCCACGACTGACACATGCCTTCACATCCTCTGATATGACCAATTGGATGAATACAGACTTCAACACCTACCATGTCAACCCAAATCCAACCATGATTAGACATCAAACATTCACTGGTCTAATACTGGAATCTCAGCAAACTTGAGACAATGCGAACTTGAACAACCTTGAGAGTTCCCAATAACCTAAAGTCTCACTCTAATTCTAAAAACAATCTAACTGCCTCTAACAGACCTCAGTCACTGTAGTAAACATAAAACACTCGATAGAAACTAGAATTGGGCATGACTCATTAACAACTTTTGGAGACTTTCCTGGGCGGCACATTCTGAACAACACAGAAACATAGAGTGAGAAATCAACATCCAAACAAATCATAACCCAAAGGACAATAGCGTGACAATCAAATGAATCGTGCACCAAAAACCACAAACCAATTTAGAAAACAACTTTTCGAAAGTCACATCTTCATTTCAATTTCAAAACTGCCTTATTCAAAGACTACTTTTCAGACACAAAGCTCACTTTTTGCAAAAGAAGCCCCACATTTTAAAACAAAAACCAATTTCCAGAATTATTTTCTTCTTTCGAAAAAAAATCACCATTTCATCAAAATTCTCAAACTGCTTTATCCCATGGCCTCTTTTCAAAAACAAGATCTCCTTTTTACAAACCAGATTCCATTTCTCAGAGAAAAACCAATTTCCAACACCTTTATTTTTCAAAAACTCGCCAATGGAATCTTATGAATCATCACATGTGTGTCCATCCATATCCATCCACATCAACCATGAACAAGTGCCCCTTGCACTTTCCATACATATCTACACACATTCGATCATCCATAAAGAATACCATGGGTCATACCATGCAACCCTTTACCAACTCCAAACAAATAATAACTTTCAAACCGAATATCCTTCAATTTAAAAACCATCTTTAGCAATTTAAAAACATTATATATAAAACACTTTAATTTGAAGATCCACCTTCATTTCCAAAAGCACACTTACACCAACCAGAGCCAAACAAAACAAAATCCACAACAAAGAACCGAAATGAGGAACTAGCAGTCACACATAACCTAGTGACATGGTAGTGAGACATGCCCAAGTAAGAATCAATAGCTAGGAGGAACTTAAACTGTGTAATCGAACTCCACATGGGTCACTACTCCATGTGAAATCGCGACGTGACATTGGCTTGTCTCCTTTTTCATTCCTCAGTCCAAAACAAGTTCAAAAGACACAAATTCCGAACTACCCCTGGTAACTCGAGGATCAGCGCGAGCAAGAGTTCACGATGCTCTTCCCGCACCTACCTCTCGAGTTATGACAGTCCTAATCTACTTCTACCGGATAACCCAAATAACAAGAACCTGCCTCTGATACCATTTTGTCACGAACCAGCCCGGGTCGACCCTGAACCTGGTCACCCAAGCTGGTCAGCGGCAAGTCCCGAGGGGTGTTCCCAATCCCCCTGGGATTGCAACTAGTGTCGGGCATCAAGTTTTAAATCTTGTGAACAATTTACCCCAAAAAAACCAGGATCAAAACAAAAAAAACACCAACAACAGAAATAAAATAAAAGGTACGCGACTAACGTACCTCCACGTGGCCTCGCAGGTCACCACCCAAACAAGGGGCCAACCCCACTCCAATACTGAATGACACAAATTAGGAAAACCTGAACAAAGGATCCTGCAATTGAAAAGGTAAAGGATAGGTGTGAGTACAAAAAGTACTCAGCATGTGAGCCCAACAACAAATCCCCAAAGCACTGCTAGTAAATAAAAAATCTATAGATTCCAGGTTTTAACTACAATGCATAAAAGTAAGCTTTCATAATATTTCACTTGAAAATCAAAACATGAGACATTACCCTTACTCTTTTTCAGAAGTTGAATTCCTTTCATTGGTTCCAAATTCATTCTAAAAGAGAAAGAAGTGTTACATTTTCCAATTTTACACAAAGAGAATAATGCGTTTTTATTTGAAAACCTTTTTCACAAAGTATAATAGTATAAGCTGTAAAGAATAACTTAATGTAAACAAGTAAGGAAAATCAAGTAACCATGGGTGATCCTAAACATCCCTAGAAAAACCCTGGACGTACTCGGGATCAGACTACCTGCCGGCATGGTACTCCATAGTCAATAACCAACTGGCCGTCCTAATAGCCAACCAGTGGCATGCCCCACAAGGCCTTACCTACCAAGGGTGGACTAACCTGTCTAATCGGGGTTAGCCATCACCTGTCACTCGATTCTCTAAGACACCGAGTAACCCACTGTGGTTTTAATAATACTGTGTAAGTGGGAGGCCCTCGCACGTGTGACTCACCTCACTGCACTTGCCAACCCCTTACACGGACACCGCTACATGACAATCCTTGAAGGGAAGTCACCCTGTAGAGATGCCCAATAAGTACGTATATATATATATATATGTAGTTAGTTCACAATCAATAATGTGCCAACCGGGCCGCCATATCATTTACATTTAAACCATTTAATACCAAAGCTTTTACAAAAGATATGACAAACACCATCATGTTGAAAACCAGAAAAAACAACATACTTTGAAACTCATTTAAGGAAAACCGAACCACCACTGAAAAGTTCCCAAAATCCAATTTAAAGGCCAAATGGGCATTTCTTCTATCCATGTTCTCATGAAATCACCACTTTCCATAAACAATACACTCTCCATTTCACACATCGACCATTTCCAAACACTATTCAACAGGACTTTCACATTTCACAAAATACTCATTTAGCAACATCACAAGAAAGTCACACAATTAAATCCAGGAAATTATTTTCAGTGCGATGCAGGGAGAAAACATTTTTCAATTTAAACAAGTCACGAATCTAGTAATAGCTATCCAGTGCTACTATAATTTATTGAAAAATAATGAAATGAAAAGTAATAAAAAAATTTCTAAATTTAAAAGCAAGTGCAGTGAGAGACCTACCTTGACCCGCTCCTCAGCTACGACGACGACGCGGAATGTCTCACACTCGCACACAAGAATATGAAACCTATTGAAGACCACAATATCGCTAGTTTTCCTTTCCAAGGCACTGAAAAAAACGAAAAATAGGTGAAAAGCCATAACCACTGACTTAGAACAATCCAAATGAGAGAACAACACAAAACCCACTCGACATGTTTTCAAAAAATCACATCAAAACACATATCAAAACACAACCAAACTCTATATTAGAATCCAACCATTACCTTTAGACAAACCAACCACTTTACAAACATCATACGCACCATATGATTAATGTAATAAATCATTTAAATAATTTATAAAATATTAACAAAAGGTGAAACCAAGGATCACATCAAAACATACTCAGTTTCACATAACAAAACATTTTAAAATTAAACACACAACATCATCACACCAAAACATGACTCACAACTAACAACCAACCCATAAATTTTTTTATAAAATAAAGCACCTTTTTTCACACACTTAACATCACCACTTTACATTATAAAAAAATTTCCCAACACTGAAACATGCTCACCACCTTAAAAAAATATAGTTCACACCCAATAAAATAAAATGATTAACACTTCTATAATATTACCAAAGCACAACCAAAATGAAAAACACACCATTTACATTATTTCCGAAAACACTTTAAAATTTATAAAATGATTTTTCCAAAGAGTAACCCAAATACTTCAAAATGGATAATGCACCCCTTGATAAAAACAAAGAACACAAATTTTGATTTAATCAAACATGAGATCATTAAGGCATACTGACCAATTAACTTGCAAATGCACAAATCAACCAAATGAAACCCCGCAGACTAACCACACACTCTACTCAACGATAAAAAAACGCAGAATAAAAAATAAGGTCTCAAAGATTCGTTAATTTGAGAAAACAAAACAGTGAAAAAACTACTGAAAAAAACTTGAAGGAGAGATATGTTGATGGTTCACTACTGGGAGAGGGTATGGATGAAGCCATGCGAGGCCGAGCTCTTGTGAGGGGTTGCTGGCCGCGTTGGGAAGGAGGCCGGAGGAGGGAGTCACACTGGCGGAGGTCACCGGATAAGGGAAGGTGAGGCCGAAGGGGGGGATGTCGGATCTGGTGAGGGCGAGGCCGGGGAGGGCAGAGGCGCGACGGTGGGCGGGGCGCTCAGAGGCGTGGGGTCAAGCGGGGATGCCGACGTGGCTGGCGAGTGGGAGGTGGCGGGATGCGGAGGCTGGGTGCACTGTCGGAGGTGGACGGTGCGGCTGGTGGGAGGCTGGAAGGGGGGTGCACGGGGCGGCGATGGGAGGCTGCCAGGGGGTGTGCTAGGTGGCCATGGGAGACCGGCAGGGGGTGCGCGAGGCGGCGACAGGAGCCCGATAGGGGGTGCATGAGGCGGCGAGCTACAGTGGGAAGCGGAGGCCGACACGACAGGGAAGAGGGAAGGTGGAAGGTGGAGGTGGGGCGCACTGGAGAGAATAGAAGGGAAATATGGGGGCGGCGGCTAGGGTTAGGAAAAGAGGGGTACAAAAAAAATAAAGAAAAAGAAGAAATAGAAAAATAAAAATAAAAAATATTATAAGAAAAAAATGAAAATGAAAGTATTAATTATTATTATTATCATAACAAAATAACGCCATAAATTATAATATTATCAAAAAATATATATTCATATATATATATATATATATATATATTTTAAGCGTCAAGCAGAGACACAGTAACCTGGGCCAAATGCATGGTCACCACTAACAGTTTGGAGCCCGTGCACTGGACCAGAATCCAATAGAAATAAAATTTACCTTCAAAAAAATTAAACTGGAAGTCAAACTAAAATTCGTCCAGCCGATGCAGGACTGAGAAAAGAGTAAAATAAAATAAAAAGAAGTGTACGGGGTCGGGGTGTGACACTAACTATGTATAAAATGTTAGTGACTACCTCGAGCAAGTAATATTCTGCCTAGGGGTCTATATAACCATGGTATCTCAATGGTCTCTCCCTAAGGAACTTGTGTAGTGCACTCAGCCTGCACGCATCCTCAACCCGAACTGCTAGTAAGACATGATTCTATGGGTGTCGTGGAGGCAACCGAAGAACACCCGGAGGTAACGCCTCCAAGATAGTTCCTGACATTGAAGCCTCATCTCAGGGAAAATCATCACCACTTTCATGTTGTAGAATCATTTGTGGCTGCCGTCATGAAGGTATCCTAAAATGGATCAATATTGACCAAGATTAATAGAATATATCTGGAGAGATGACACAATGTGGAAATGGAAAACACAAACCATTCCTATATGATGCGTGTACAATTTATTTCCCTGTGACTACAATCCTAATGCACTAGGTTGAAAAGTAGGTTATTAGAGTCCCATTGAATAGATACATCAGCCGCTGCACCAACACTAAAACCTCTGGCCGGAGATCCAAACTTGAAACATCTTAACACTATCACTATGAAACCCTAACCAAGATCACAACACTATGGTCCTAAGGTAAAACTAAGCTCAATCGATACCACTCTATCATGAAATGTCCCCCAAGGCCAATTCCAGTACTTCCACATGATTGACTATGATAGGACATGTGTTGGAGACTAGCACCAAGTAGGCAAATCAAAAAAATGAGAGGTATTTTCCTAAGTACTTTCACACATACACACAACTCCAAACCAAAGATGATGGGAAGTAAAATAAAAGGAAGTTATGGATGCAGACCAATAAGTAAAATGTAATCAATGTGAATCATAAAGTAAACCACATGGTGGAAAACCAGATTAGTATACATTCAAACAAAATTAAATAAACAACTCAATTAAAAATTATGTCTCTGAAGCTAGTCCACTGATAACCCTACCTAAAGGGTATGTGAATGGTACCATCCTGGAGCCATATAAGTAAAACTCGTCTATCTGATCTCACTGATCACCACCTGGTCTTGGCCCACCCTAGACTCTGTCAATGCTCAAACATCGGCACAAGTCCCGATATGTACGGGAAAAGCCCGTAATGGGGTGAGTAAAAAAATACTCAATATGACACCCCAAAACCCATAAGGTAAAGCACAAGGGAAAAATGTCAATGAAATGAACAATCAACTCAACACAGGTATATTCCAATAGATATGACATGAAAATATAGATATCATCATTTTAGATACTAAGAATCAAAAGGTCCCAACCCCATATCAAATGATAAGATTCTCATAATAGGTCCGAAAAGAAACACATAAACCATAAGAAACAAGATCCATAGGCTCAACCATCTCAGATGGATCCCATTCAAGTGGGTGAATCCATCGGTAACAACACTACCATTCCAAATGGCACATTCAAGAGAATGTGGTCCCTTAGGAACATTCTACTAGGTCCATCTCTAGTGCCCAACACTGGAGGTTAAGTCATCACTTTAATACTCCCATCACAGGACTAAGGAAACCAAATTAGAAAGGTCTGCCCTCACCACTGTACATAGATGAGGGAGTCGTGCTCCTAACCATCTCATGAAAACTATAGTGCTTCTATAATGTGTGGACCACACCTAATTCTATTTTGGGGGAACAAGATCGTATCTAGATAACATTCTCATCCAGTGGATGGGCCCACTCCTCGCAACTATGTCAGATAACTGAGTGTAATCTAACTCCAATAGAGGAACCACACCTCACCACTACTCAGGACATGTGAGCGCACCTCTATAGGTGAGGACCCACACCGTTATCCCACAAGGGATAAAGAATCTTGAAGAATCTACACCCAGATACCACTTGGGAGTACAACTTAATAGGATGAGGACCCAGACCCTACCCGGTAGGGGAGTACTAATCAGTGACTAGAAGACTCACGCCCAAGTACATTAGGGGAGTACCAACCCTATCTATTCCCGTGTAGAGAACCCATTCCCTGGCACAATAGGAGAGTACTGACTCCTATCACAGAGGACCATTTCCATACCATATTAGGGGACTTCCAGATCTATATAAGTTTGATTTGAAGGACATGCACCTTAGTCCTATTGGGGAGTACCATCTACACATATAGAGGACTCACTCCCATGTCCAATAGGGGAGTACCAACTCTTCCTTCGCAAACATATCTAAGAACCAACACCATAACCCCTTAGGGGAGTAACACCCCTATAAGATGCTACCTAATGGAATAAAACCTGCTACCATGATGTGGGGAGTCATAACATCACAAAACATGCCGATTCCTACTCAAGTGCGCTTATACCGAGAGGGGATACTCTTAAAACCATTAGTCTGTTTGTCAGATTGCACAAAAACTCAATTGTAGTTTAAAAAATGTACATATTCTTTGCATGTGTCCCAAAATCGCAGACAACTCATCAAATAGATTTTCCATTTGGAAATTATGGGAATTTGGGTGAAAAGGGGCTGGTGGGGCCTGGGTATGGTCCAACCTAGCTCGGCCAACCCAACCCAACACAGAACAAGGTCTGCTGACCCTTCATGAGTCCCACCATGGTCTGTCGGGTTTGAACCAACCCACTGGTCCTAGTCTGATCTGCTGGCCCGACCCGCCCCTGTATGGGAAAAGCGGCTCAGCCCGTCTGCCCGCCCACATCCCTATTCACACGGTCATGACTACATTGTAAGGGTCGATATTCTCCAGCACGTGGCTCAGCCACATGTTGCGTCACTCGAAACAAGGTGCCACACATCCCCCACCTCGTCTATCTAGTCTGCTAACACAGACAAGGGTTCTTGCATGCGGTTGGTAGCTGGCTAGCCACTTCATACGTGTGCTCGCAACTTGAGCATCATGTCTAGTTCACCCCGCTAAGACCACCTCCCACCTGGGAACTGCATGGAAATGGATTCACTGCAACCATGGTCCACTGCCATAGAGCCCCCCTCTACATCACCAGAAGAATTTTTGTGAGGGACACTGAACATGCTCCAGTGGTCAGTTCTTGGATCCGGATTACATTTAGGGTTCCTTAGGTTATTTTCTTCATCGATAGGGGTTTGAATCATCATTTTGATCCACTACACTGCAATGTTGTTTGAGAAAAGATATCTCTCGCACTACCTTGATCTATTTTCCACCATCTTCATTACAGCTACATCATGCTGTGTCTATTCCAGATCCAATACATAAAATCTTTTCACCAAGAAATAATTACGCAATGATTGGCCATTCTCCATCCCTTGAATAATTAAATGATTGTATGGGATACATTCACAATAATAAACCCATGGATTGCACCTCAACCAATAGTTCATTTCCTGCTTTATCTAATCTATTAGTAGGATAAAGAAACTGATGAACAAACAAGAAATCGATGAATCAATCATCAATCCCCAATAAACATCATAAGGTGAAACCCATCCCGCAACAATAAACACAACCTGTGAATCAATCCATTCGTTGAACAATTGACATTCTTTATATGAATTCAAAGACGGAGAAAGGATGGAATTTTAAGAAAAACCCTGTACCTCGAGTTGGATTGTTTCATACATTTATTGAAGTCCCTCCTCCACTTCAATCATTATTCCACCAATATTCGTCGATTCATAACCACATGATCATTTCTCGACATCCGATCCATCTTCATTAAGTAGAGAGTCTCATCCTCCATAACATAGGGAAACTCTAGATGAATTCCATAGTTTTATGAGTTATATTACTTGGCCCTATCCCAGATTAATGGAGGAAACATGTTAACACCATTCAACATTAATAGTTCTCTTTGAAACAACATCGCCATTCTGCTTCATTTATGAAAGGGGAATAGGATTCTCTATCGCTATGTCACATCATCTATATGGTGTGATTGATTAAAAAGGAAATAATATAAATTATTTTTATTTTATTTTATTCTCCTTTATAATGTCAAATAAAATTACATTTTACCCTCTACCCGCACCAGTTTAGGTTAGGGTCTACCTAAGGATAACACATCCCCATGAAATCAATGGTACTATATGATTTCCAATCAGCAATACCGTTTATAAGTTATAATGATTTAAAAAATAATATAATTTTATTAAATAATTTTATTAATGGTTATTCCATTTTTTTTTGTGATTTCTCAGTAGAGACCCACTCAAACATGACATATGTCATGCCTCGGGTAAACCCTCCCTCTTGAATGTAATAGTACACACATCTTCAATCCGGGAACCCGTTTATGAGTAATTCAAAATTTTCAGGAATACCAATCATTATTTCAATTTAAAAACATAACATTTGTTTGAAAGATCATTACAGGAACTCTAGGAATCCGAGTCACATGCCTTGTCAGTTCCATGCCTCGTAATTTTCCAAATAATTTTCTTAAAATCGATTCAGAAAATAAGATTCATTACAATAATTGTTGATTAAAATTATATTCATCTGATTATTATTAATAAATTAAAAAATATTATAATTTAAAATAATAAACATCCATAACTAATCTTAGGAAGACGTTATTAATAGATAAAACCCAAAAATATTAATTTTTTTGGAAAGAATCGTTACATTGATTTAAAAAATGTTAAAAAATATTTCAATGTTCAAGATTATATTTTAAATTGAATTGTAAAACATTATTAATTTAGATAATTCCTAGACTAATGGATTCAAAAACAGTTATATCATTCATATTTTTTGATAATTTCCCACAAATAAATGTTTTTGGAAAAACTACATTTTTCACTATTTATGGAAATATTAAAAATTTCAAAAATATCCCAAAAATTATTATTTTGATTATCTTGATAGAAATATTACAAAAATTAATTATTTTTTATTAATTTGTTATTATAAAATGATGAAATTAATATTTTTAGTTAAATCAATAAATAAAAGAGACATTTATTTAGGATAAAATTTATTCTATTTCAATTAAAGAACTAGTCAAAATTATTATAGTTAATATCAATGATAAAAAATTATAGAATGTTTCTATCAATCTTAATTAATTAATTATTAAAATTATATGATTTTTATTAATAGTATAAATTACAGCATTTAATCATTCTCTTTCAGAGATGCTCTATGTTAAAATTTGTAATTGTACTTTCTTATATTCATTATTATGTTGAGTTGATTTAATAAATAATTTTTATGAATATATTCTATGTATATCTTGGGATGGAATATATATGTTCTCATAATTTTCTCCTTTCTAAATATGATCATATTTTGATCATTATTCTAAATTTCATTATATAATATCTTACTATTTACACAAATATCTTAATAATTCAAGCCTTTTTTATAAAATTAGATTGATAATAGAAATGTAATATATTGTTTACAAATATGAATATAAAACTTCATATGTTTATATTTAATAGTATAATCGAATTTAACGTTGGTTTAATTAAAAAGGTCGTATTAATTTTCTCTTATTAATTTTTAACTTCATATTGTATTATTCAATCTATAAATATTTTTATCATTGAAAAAAAAGTTGAATTAATCCATAAAATGTTATTTTATTTTATGTATATAAATGAATCGATTTTTTTATTTTTAAACCAAATCATAACACCCTAGGATCTTATCATTTCTATATTTTATTGTATAATTTTTTCTTCTTAAAGATATGGGGTTTGTTTTAGAAATTATTTATATGCATGAGGATATTTGGGAGGGATTTTGTATGGTGAACGGTTGGCGTATATTAAAGGTGAAATGTGTCATTTTCAATGGTAATCTTCTGAATTTGAGATGATAAAAATATGATCACCGATACTTTTCTTACAGAGATATTAAATCTTAATAGATAAATATTCATTACATAGTATAACTATTAAAACTAGAAACATTTTGGTATAGTTCTTCAGGAATTGTGGGTACATAAATAAATCATTCATAAGAGAACTATATCATCACCCTTAGTTATTTTTGAGAAATATCACCCTTTTAGACATATCATAAGGAATACCTTTCATCATTAATTGGATAATAAAAAAAAGAAATAGGGAGATCATTTTCACATTAAGGGGAAATCTAGGGAGAAATAAGATTAAAATTAGTGTAATGGTATGATATCATCGGAATAAAATTTTAAAACCATACCCTATATATCATAGATAATCTACAAGAGTCCGGGTATATATCATGAATGTTACGAGGATAAGAATAAAAAATGAATCAATGTATATAAGACATGAGATAATAACATTGAAAAATATATATTGTATAATAGTAATTGTCAAACATTATAGATGTGATTAAATAGAGACAAGTCCACTCATTAAGTTAAGTATAAGAAATAAATCCCTCACATAAATATTTTTACATGATAGAAGGTACATTGTAGACAATATGGATATGCAAGATGGTCCATGAATCACATTATGAACATTAACTCAAAATTAACTCATGATTTTCCCATAATTACCCAATATATTGGAGTATCATATAGGTCCCACTCGTCATATAATGGAAATCATATATTTGTGTTCTAGAAGATCATATAACATTAAAAATATTAGAACACATGAAAATAAATGGATTCCATAAAAATTTCATCTTACAATAAACCGGAAAAAGAAAAATGATTCATAATCATTTAATCATCATAATCATTAACCATACGAATAAACTATAAGAAAAGTATACATTGAACATATCCCTTGTAAATTATATGTAACATCAATATACATCAACATAGAATGAAACTTATATAGAATGATTACTTCAAATGATTTTTTAGTAATATATACTAACAACATTGAAAAAAACATTCTCAAATAACAAATTTCTAATAAAACATAAATACATTATTATTCAAAAATAACATTGGGAACTCATAAATTAATATTTATTAAATTAATTGGTCAGGATGGTGGAAAATACTATTCTGGATGTACATTGTAAAATAATGATTCCTTTCACATTTTATGTAAAAGTCAAATAAACCTCATTTGAAAAAATATATTAATATTCCTTTAATACTATTTAAAAAAACTCAAACAAGGGTAAAAAATTATATAAATAAACAATATTCTATTGTAATAAATTACATTAATATATCTTTTGAAAATGTTGACATGGAAGAGAATGTATTCTTGACTGAAAAGGGAAATTAAGTTGATTTTTCGTAAAAACTAGTTTTTTGAATAGTCATTACATAAAGGAATAAAAATGAAAGACAAAAACCGGTTTACATGAAATTACAATAGGATTATAAAATTCAAGAATTTTTAAAGCGATAGATCATTATATTTCATCATTATATGTTTATTCAAAAAAAATTATTCAGAAAAATGTTATTAAAATGTATAACCTTGAACACGATGGAATATTTTTAATAGTATGACACATGGAATAATGAAAATAAAATTGATATGTAGATACCATTATTTCAGGAATATAATCATCAAATAAATGCATTGGTATTGTATACACCTCAAAAACCAAACAAGTGGGGAAAATAAAATTTTTCTGATAGAAGTAAAATAGAGACTGAAATACCTTACCTTACACATCAAATTCCATCATACACATTTACAACTCCTGTATAATAAATATAGGGACACTATAAATCGTTTAAAAATCCAAAATTACCTATATCATACCATATATTATTTACTTATAACCATTCATTTCCCATTTATTAAAAATTCATTTTTAAAATCACGTTTTGGGTAATAACATAATTGTTTTTTATGTATGTTTTGATTTGGTATTTTTTTCCATTTACATTTATCGGGGTTAAATATTCACAATAAATTAAAAAATGAAATATATATCATATATATTCACTATATGTGTATTTAGAGTAATCAACGAAATACACCATTCATGGAGATTTTAGGATCTTTGTGTGCTTGAATGCTGTTTCAATATTATCTATGGATTAAATGAAAGAATGGTAAATCATATTATACATTTAAATAATAATTTAAAGTTCATTAATATAACATATTTTAAGTAAACATATCCTCATCATCTTCATTATAATGTGTAAGATTAGAAAAAATCACATTGTTTTGTGAGGAGAGAGTCCACCGTATACACGAGTGACATTGTCTATTACGTCATAATAAAAATTGAAAAGTAAAATGTGATATTATAATTATATATTGATTATTATGTTATATATATAATATAAATACGTTAAATCCTTAATTAAATAAAACTGTGAGAGTGGGTGATGTAAAAACAACTACATCAATTGGCGAGGAGGTAATCTGCATTACACACAATCTACAGTTTTATTTTCCATTTGGTGGAAGAGGAGATGGATATAGGTTTTAAATTAAAAATCATGAAAAGTAATCATATGGAAGATACTGATGTTGATATATTGTAATAAATATAATTTCATGACTCTTACCATAGGGCTCATGCCATGACTACCCCATTGCAGCCATCCATAGGCCCTGGTCTAGCGACTAGCACCGAAAGGGGTATTCACAAAAATGGAAAGGCATTGCCTTTAATCATATACTAACACACAGTTTGAGAACACAACAAGAAGAAACTATGAAGTAAACCACTACAGTAAATGAGTGTATAAGGAAAAGGGGTCGAAATACAAGCCCAACTAGAAAAGTACATGTTCCACTGAAAAGTACAAAACAAATGAAATGGTTAAAAGCTTCTCATGGATCATCCATCATGGATCCTACATGAATGGTAGGTACATATCACGATAAGTAGTCCCTACATCACTTCACGTCAAATGGTCCACCCTAGATCCATCCTGAATGGTAGGTACGCCTCACGATCAGTAGTCCCTATGTCGGGTCAAACAAAATGGTCCACCTCCGAGCACCGTCTAGTCCTAGCTCCCTCAGCCTCGATCAACGTCGTATGTCATCTGCAAAAGACACAATATGGTGTGGGAGAAACCCTTGAAGGAGTGAGTATAATGATACTCAAAAGGGACCCGGAAACTCCATATGTTTCTTAATGATTCACAAAGTGAAATCCACAATGCAAGACATCAACTCTACTTTGGAATTATCCCATACCTATACCTATGTTATAAAGACATACTAATCTCATACATGAGGGAAGTATACCCCAATGGTAACACCATGACGTTAGAAGTACCATACATGTAATACCACGAAAATTGTACCACTAAGTTAAAAGATATTGTTCAAACAAAGCCTCAACTCAAACCATGCCAACAACATAGTGAATCCAAATTACAATTCAAACTCACACAGGATTTATATAGAAGCTGATAGCCAACAACAAATTCATTAGGCCTAGGAATAAGTAACATTTCCAATCACAACGTCAAACACCTCGGGTGCTCGATAAATCCTCCTCTATTGAGTACAGAGGGTCCTCCTTGTAACACAGAGGCACTTCCCACAATCCATGAATTGCTGAGGTAATCCTCCCCAACAGATATCGTGGGTCTTCCGGGTCACACTCAGCTGCTCCCCTAGCATTTCCTGTTGAGGTACTCCTCTGCATCATGTACCGAGGCCACTCCCCACTATGGCCTACTGTGGTACTCCTCCCCATCATGTATTGTTGCAGTCGAGTCACTCTGAGACGAAAAGCCAGTATTCACCAGGTTTCTTCTAGTCACAGTGTTATATATGTAGTGCGCATGGGAGAAATGTTACCCAAGCCATCGGTTAAATTTAAACCATCAAGACGTCTCACAATGATGTAACCCGATGATCCATCGTGTCATAAGGGTTCCAATGCAAAAGATGGTGCATCAACCAAACACCTGGTTTGAGCATTATTTTCATATCAGTGCCAAGGGACCAGTTGAATTCGGGTACAATCCAACCCAGTTGTATTCCAAGTTTCTCCAAAACTGTCAAAGAGTAAGTCAAATGAACCATATAGCTCCAACGATCCTGACTCCTTAGACGGTTCGTCAAACGGACGTCCGATTATCAAGATAAGGATCTTCAAGTGTTTCTAGGCCCGGTTGGGCCCAGGTCAAGGCCGACCAGGTCAGACCGACCCGGTATGGGCTAGGTTACTGTAGACTCGACCCACCCCACAAAAAGGAGCTGCCCGGCCTAGCCTGCAAGGGGGAAACCCGAAGGGGTGGTGGCCCACCAGGGGGGCAGCCTGGTTAGGGAGTGGCCAACTAGGGCGTGGCCCAAGGTGCTTCTGCTAGGTGGCTGGGAAGAGTTTCTCCTCCAAGATCTTTAACGGCTAGAGGCCATAAGGCCTATGAAGTGGTGGCGCTAAGTGGGCGCCACTCGGTTGCCACTGAGTCCACCGTAGGTACAAGTTCTGACTCATCCATTGTAGCTTCAGTCGCGGTCTCCTCCTCACTGGCATCACATGGAATCACACCGTACTTACCTTCCATGGCCGACTGACTAGTCGAACGCCTTGTCTAACTACCATGACTAATTTGACATGACCCCTTTGCACACCGGGGATGCACGATGGAACGCCACACCTCCTCTGCAGTCAAGTAGTGCCGGCCACACTGATATCCGCCACGACATCGTGTTGAGGCCACCTCTAGAGGTGTGCATTGGTGAGTCACATTCTTCGTATTTGTTTGGTGTCACTACGCCGGTGGTCATCCATAGAAGGAACAAGGGTAACAAAGTTTCGGAGGGTTCAATCTGGGTTGGTTAGGCTCGCACCCTCCGTGTTAGATCGTGATCGAAGGGTGGATAAAATGGGTTTAACGATTATTTATACTAAACAACAAACAAAACCCACAAGGATAACCCATAACAACCTCCCAAAAAATGAATGAATCTTGGATCAACTCATTAGCCGGTTGTCCCATGTTCTCCATAAAATTTCCAGAATGGGGAAGAGGGAATAAAAAATGATCAAAAGAAATAACCCCAACCTCCTAACCTTTTGGATATTATCCATGATTTGAAGGCGGATCATGTTATTTGTTTCCGCAACTACTTCCCAATGATGGTACTAGAACGTTGTCATTCTGTTCGTGGTTCGGTGTCACCTGTCACCTCCAGCTAGGATCAACTCTGTCTTATAAGGGCTAAACATCATGGAATTTTTTCTGCACTACATTTCATGGTGAAGCTGTGCGGATACCCCTCCACAAACACTATATATATAGGAGAGGAGGATGGAATATAATGAAATTGGAGTTCAATTGAGCTCCTCAATTAAGAGGCTTCCTAATTCTCCAATGATGTCATTATTTAGGGTTGACAGGTTAATCCATTTATTAGAATGACACATCATTTGTCCCACCCCTTTGATTTTCCACTGGAATATATGTAATAAAACAATAAAATTATTATATTTAATTTCTTTTAAAAAGTCACATTACATAAATTTTTCTCCAAACCTATTACGGTCAATGTAAAACCACACTTAAGGGAATCTTTACAATGTATATTCAATAGTGCCCTCTGATTCATTATCCATGAAACGGTTAAAAAGATAGAAAACACCTCTCACATGTTTACTGAATACCCAAAAAAAGTTCAATAAATTATTAACGTTCACCCTCGACCCACGCCAGATGAGGTTAGGATTTTCCTGAGGTTAACACACCCAAATAAACCAAATGGTACTCTTGGATTTTCAATCATAGTTACCATTTATAATTTATGTATTTTACAATAATACAATTTCAACTTAATTATATTATTTACGACAAAAAACTAACATTCACTGGTGGTCCATGCCAGCCAATGTAAGTATCAGCCTAAGGAAAGAATACTCTCACAAGTTAAGCAATAGTCTCTGATTTTTCATCTGAGTTACTGTTCGTGAGTTATAAGCATTTGGAAAATAAAGTAATGTTATTTAATTATTTTATTTATGGTTATGAACTTTTAGGGATTTATCACATGAGACCTGTACCGACTAAAAATAATTGACACCTAGGTTAAACCCGCAATACTGAATGCAACGGGGCCCTCATATTTCTAATCCAGGAAACAGTTTTAGAGTTATTCTAAATTTTTAGGAAAACTTCTTATCCTCACTAATTAAAGAATAACATTACTTTTACGGATCATTTTGGGCACTCTAGGCTTCTAAATCACACACCGTTAGATTTTTCGGTCTCGATTTAATTACATATAATTAGAAAAAATTATACAAAAATTTAGGGACATTACATATAATCTGAACAAAGGTGGTAAGATAATAATTAAAAAATATGGAGTTTACTACTGGCAATTAAAATTTCATGGAAAAACATCCTTTGGATATCTTATTAAGGAGCACATTATTTGGATATTGGGTATAAAATAGTCTCTATAATGTTGATAATGATGTTTGTAGGACATATTTTTATGTTTTGATTTATCAAATTAGCATATGTGGAGTGAATAAATGAGGGGATGAGATCCCCTTTTATAATTAAGGAGGAGTGGTATTTTTATATATACTGAAAACTATTCAAAAATAGGAAGTGAAGATCATGTCATGTGCTTCAATATTCTTTAAATGATGGAGTTATGTGATAATATGATTTATAAAAACATCCACCACAAAAAACACATCTTCTAAATATTTTTTTCCCTTAACCTCTATATTTATTCAAGTTAAACATTTTTTTTTTCACTATGGTAACTGGAATCTTTTTATTTACATATGTAATTTATCCTTTAAGAATAAAATTACATTGAGATTTATTAGATAATTTAGATCTAATTTATCTAAATATTAGTTGAAATTTATTAAATAAATATCTAATTTGTTTTCAAAATTAATTTTAACACATGAATATGTAACTTGAAAAAACCCATTTTAACCTTAACAAATGTAATTAATTTAAGTTATTTTTATTGATATTCATGAGAAAAAATTAACTTGATATTATTATATAATATAAAATATTAAAAATTAAAATAATTAATCCATTTTATCAAATTATATTCATAATTTGTTGGAATATAATTTAAATCAAAACATGCTGATGTGACAAAAAGAGGTTTTCCAAAGAGAAAATTTCCATAAATAGAAAATGTTTTAAAATAAAAATTAAATATAAAACTAGATTCCAATTAATTGCATTGAATTAATCAATATATAATTGAACTAATGTAACATTCAAAAAATATTATATGAAAATGGATCATGTAAATTTAGTACATGAAAATATAATTATTATTTAAAATCATTATATTTTTTACTATTTATTGAAAAAATTATACTTTTAGAATGTTATCAAATAAATATGTGAAATAAAATTTACAATTTATTTTTGAATAATTAAATTTTATTTTTTAGATACAGATTATAAAATTGGATAATAATAAAAAAAATTATAAAAAAATAACTTTATTGATAAAATGATTTCTTCCAAGCGTATAACGACTATACTAAGAATTATAAACATTATACCAATATGTTTTATTTAGAAAAAAACCTTATAATTAATTTTTATAATTTGGTTTTTCCTTTTCAAGATTCCATGTTTAATTTCTAGAATTTAAGGGTCATGTTAAACAAATAATATTAATAATATATCAAAGTTCATTAAAACATGGTGTTGAATGTAAGGAAAGCTAATGACGAAATCAAATTTATTGAAAAATATTTTATAAAATATATGGATGTCATATTATACCCTAATTAAAATGAAATTTTCATTGAAATTACACAACTTTTGTACAAAAAACTATGGATACTTCAACATCATTACATCCCCATGTTATAATATTGCATCCTTAAGCAGGTTGTTTCATCGAAAAACATTAATTGGGTGATGGATCTAGTTTTATATAACATTATATACATGATAAAGAATCTCAACCTATTGTTCCTCATAAAAAATATCATTCTCCATTGGTAAGACCACTGAGATCTGTAATATTATAGGATCTGGTATATACCTCTTCAATAAAGATACATGAAACACACCATGGACATCAGAGAGGATCAATGGAAAGTAAAATATGATAGTTTACCATCCGAATATGTTCATGAATTTCAAAGGGAACAATATAACAATGTATTATGTTTTTATATTTACAAATATCATTACCTTCATCGATAGAGATTGTTTTAGAAGCACCTTTTCAGAAACATCAAATTCCTGATTAATAGGTGATTGTAGATATAATTTTTTGTGAATTCATGATTTCCTAATGTTTTATAGATTATAACTAACAATATATACTATTTGATATCATATATCAGGTCTCAATACCTATATTTCTCTAAAATTATAATATCGCGTTGGATTGAAAATTTATTTCAATAGGGGTATTCATATGGTGCCATCTGAATGCTTGAGTGAAGACAAATGTTGAATGAGAACTAAACTAGATGAATATGTTGATCCCAACCACCATTGAAATATATATAACAATATATAGTCATATACTCTAGGGATTATATTTTTCTCTCATAATGAACATCTATATGAGTATAAAACATAGTTCTGAAACTCAAATCTATACCATGTTCTTCATGATGTCTTTTCTAGAACTATGAGGTAAACCTCAGGTAAAGATCATATATAATGGAATGTGGTAATCCATACAACCTTACCACATATATAATGTATATCCTATAATGATTATCCCTGAAAAATATTCCTTTAAAGTGATGAAGTGATCTAACATCATATGGTGATTTACTAAAACATGTATAAAATTACTCCCATTAGACAGTTTTTGGAGTCTGATTGCAAAATCAAAGGTGACATTTTCCTATTTCTTTTAGAGTATAGATAATTATTTTATAAACCCAAAATATTTTTTTCTCTCTGCCTTAAATCAGTGAAATTCAATGAATTGATATAAAAACACCATAATATCATTCTTTATTACTTCCCACCATAAATACACTTTTACATTGGCCAATTATAATAGATATACCTTGTTCATCCTTTAGTTGTGGGTTAAAACGCAACAACATATCCGGATTTGACAGGTTGTCACCCAACATGTTGTTTATATTTTTCAAATACTATTTTAATATAATTCTTCAAAAATAACCAAATTGAAAGTGAATATATTTACCTCAGAATAAAAGATAATATAAACACAAATGTTTTCAAATATGTTCAATCATACGTCTAAAATTATTATTGGAATTAATACTTAAATATCAATATCAGTAAAACATAAAAAAAATCAAAGGGATTTATTTCCAAAAATGTCTCCCAAAATATCTAGAACCTTGATAGACATCAGTCACATAAATAATCAAAAACCGTTTATTGACAATTGAAATTATGATCGACCTGAATCTTTAAACATAAGATAGTATCCATGAGTCTTAATTTAATATTATATAGCGACATATATTCTACTAATAGGTAACTAACACTTTATTACATATAAACCACAATTTTTAACAAAAAATTTCAAATGGAACTTGGATTTATTCTTGCACAAGATAAATGTCAAATTTTAATTCATTATTCCATAATCCTTTTAGAGGGATATAAATAATTCTTATAATAAAATCCAATTATACTAAAGGATGGACAAAAATATCTGTGTAGAGATTATTCATATAGACACCATCATGAAATTTTGAACTCTATAATAAAGGATAAGTGTTCCCTAATTATCATGATTCAATATAGTTTCTATTATTTTATACACAATATAATTTTTCCTTTTGCATAAATATTTATATTGTATTTTATCCACATTATTCCTTGGATTTTTTCATTGATTTTCCTAATTACTAACATACTTATACTTAAACCAACAGAGTGTGGGTGGTGCATTTTGTTGGTATTACCCTCTATTTTCATCATTTTCTCACTTCTTCATATTATTTTGAAAATCAATTCCCTAATGACCTTTCTTTTGCCAGCTAAAACATTTTAATGACCCCTGAAGTAAAATTACTCAATATTTCATTCCACACTATGAGAAAGAAATAAATTTATATTATATCCATGGTTTCTAGGGTTTCCATTGAATTCCATCCTTGATTTCTAATTAAAAAAATGATATCCATGGGTAGATCCAATATTTATTTCCTCCTTAATAGAAATCCTAATGATTTATTCATATGCATTAAAGTCATGTTTGGCCAACTATCATATAATAATTTCATTTATGTTAATGAAGAATCATCAACCTTACCTTTAGGTTGGTTAATAATTAATAATGAATACTTATCTATCCTTGAAAAACATTTCTCATAAGTTTTAATTGATTCATAATCCTCCATTAACATGAGAAATTTATTCTACTTTTTTAATTAATGAATAAAAATAACATACTCACCCTAAAATAATTTTTTACACTCATGTCATTCAATTTAATAAATTTTATACATGATGAATCATGTTCTTGATAAAATTCCATGATTGATACATTTCTCATTTAGAATGATAAACATAAAATATTACATTCTCATTCTCTAAACACTGGTGAATGAAAAATTTCATTAAATTGAATTTATCTATTTCTCAACAAATATTTTAATAATGGAATATCTAATATATGGTAGTTGTTTCCCCATAGAGTACTAATTATAATTTTTTCCAACTTTTTCTTATTTGGAAGTTTAGAGTGATTCATATATTAATAATCTTGTGTGACCAAAACATGGACATTTTTCATTCCACTTCCCATAACATTTGGCCACTGAAGAGGAATGTCATTCCATTTTTATATCACATGTAGAATTAAAATTGTTAAAATAGGTTCTATATATTTACTAAAATTGAAAATAATATTGTGAGAAATAATAATCCTAGCAGTGATCCAAATAATCTAAAAAATTAATTTAAAGGACGTAGAAGTCATGAAACCTTCTTTTCAATAATTAAAGCCTTTGGTTTATCCTATATCATTCCTGGTAATCATTAACTAAAATCGATAATGATGGTTCACAGTAAAAAAAGTGAATTAATTAAAGAATATCCCCAAAGAGTTTCAATCCAACCGTGAAGTAAGGGAACACTCACAGTGAACTATAATGAGGCATGAGATATACTCACCTAAATATGTTTAGGGTTGTTTCACATAAATGTATATATTCTGAATCCAAAACCACCAATATTATCCCAACATAGAAGTATATATTTAGTGAAACCACAATGTTTCCTCTTTATGAGAAATGATTTTGGATGTTTTTTATACCATGATGAGTATGATGGGTTATTCAAAAATGATTTCTCATCAGAGTTTCCAAAGGATAAATAAACCAATTTTCTAAAACCATGTTGGGGGACCCATAATTTTTATACATTTATAACAAATCATAATAGAATAATATACATTATATAATATATTGATCCAGGGAATAGTAAGTTTGGTATAGTTCAATTGAAAACATGTATACATTAACTACTTGGTCATTAGTAAACTACGTATTTTCCCTCCAAGATCATCATAACCAGAACCATTTTTGGACATATCTTACATAATACCATTTTTCAAAACCAAGGGAATGGAAACATAATAATGAGTGATCTGAAATGCTTAGTAATGGTAAATACAGGGATATATCAACCTAAAATGATCATAAGAGAAATATTACAATAGAATAAAATTTTAAAACCACAACCTAAAAATCATATATCATTAACATGAGGCATGAAATAAATAATGGAAGTTTATAAGACATGAATCATAAAAAAATCAATAAATAATAGTCATAAATAAATAAATTGAAATAGATTTGTCGAATAATCATACGATTACATTATAGTGAACGTGTTTAAATAGATACTGGTTCACTCATAATGTTAATGACATGAAATCTGGTCCTCTCATAAACTTATGGATATGAAATAAGGTCCATATATTAAATTATGGACCTCAAATAAGGTCCATGCATAACCACTTTGTCATGAAATAAGGCCTATATAAAATTTTATGGACATGAAATAAAATCCATTCATGAATGTATATACAAGAAATAAGTTATGCACATAACCTTATAGACAAGAAATCAGACCAACAAATAACCTTATAGAAAAGAAATAAAGTCCATGAATAACATTGATAACCTGAATTTAGGTTCACATATTACATAATTATATTTTGAATTATTCATCCCTAAACAATTAATTTTATAGAAATATACTTCCACCCATCACATAATTTAAATGATATATATCTATTATTCATGATTATAAAACAAAAATCATATTAAAACCCAAGAAAAGAAATGGGTTAAACAAAAATTTCAACAAATCATAACCCACAGAAATCAAATGTTATTTTATAAAATTACCCATCATAATCATAAACCATTTGAGGAATGAATATGAAAGTATCATTGGAAAAAATCCAAATTAAATTATAAGTAACATAAAAAGATGTAATCTTTGAAGGAAATTGAATTTAAAAACCCACATGGATCATTTCATGAGGAAAATTGTCTTTCACTAATTAAAGTCACTTTTAAAATATAACAATTCTTTAAACATTTTAAAAATAATTTTCTTTTAAAATAACTTTATAAATATAATATTTAGGATTTACAAAATTTACTTTTTTTGGTGGTGGAAAATATCATTCATGTCAAACACATTTAAAGATTAATTTCTTTCACATTTAGAATAAAACTAAAAAGTAAATAATACTAAAAAAGAATAAATATAGCATTAATTTTTTTAAAACACAAAAAAGGTGTAAAAATTTCATCAAACATTCATCACATAATATTAATAACGTTCATTAAAATAGTTCAAGCAAACACAGACATGGAATAAAATATATTTTCATTAGAAGAGAGAAACAAAGTGGATTTTTATTTCAAAACATATTTTTGGAATTTTGATAACATAAATGGAATAAAATGAATGTAAAAAATTAAAATTTTAAAATATGTATATTTTATGAAAAATAGTTAAATTCGTGAGGGATAGATCATAAGATTTCTTCATCAGAAATGTAATCAAAATAATCTAGATAAATTAGGAGATTATAACCTAAAACAATTAACACATTGGTTTCTTTTTAATTATAATCCCCATGAAATAAAGAATATTTTATGGAAATTTATATTACATATTTTTAGGAGAATAATTAAAAAAAATACATCCAGTTTATGGACCACAAAAAATAAATAAGGGGTGAATATGGATTGTGACCTCGAGAATTAAATGTGTGACCAAAATACCTCACGTCAAGAATAAACATTAATAGAACATATTTAATACTCATTAATAACAAATATAAGTTAACTTTTAATCTATTATATATCTATATAAATATATTTATTACCATTTATTATTTACATCTGAAAATTTATTAACTTTTTACTTATAATTCCATTTTTAAATCACTTTTTTGTTTATAACTGTATTATTATTCTGGTATCATCAGATTTGGAATTTTTTAACATTACAATTGATTATGGTTACATGTTTTATGTAATTTTAACTATTATATAAATATCATATATATTCAAATTATATGTCTTTAGTGTAAACCATGAAATACAACATTCACAGAGACGGTAGGTCGTACTTACGAATTTACGCTTCTCCTTTTTAAAGAATGATAGAATGAAATAATGTTAAATAATATATTAACCATAAAAAATAATTTATATTTAATTTATATAACATATTTTATTAAAAAATATCTTTATTACCTTTCATGTAAGGTCAACGTGAAGAATAAATCACTTCAGTTCACGAGGAGGTGGGCAGCAGTACACATAAGCAATGTTATCATATTTCCATGTTATGGAAAGTATGAAGCTATATGTGATATAATAATTATTGAAGGATTATTATCTCATAAATATCATATAAATTTTTTAAATACATCATTATATCTATCCATGATTGGTTGTGATGAAAAAATAAATACATATGTATGCGAGATAGTAGTTCATCATAGACATGATTAAGGGTTTCATATTACATTTGATAGAAGAGGAGACAGATATAAGATATGATGTAAAAATGATAAAAACTTATTATATGTTATATAATATTTATATTAGTTAGAAATTAATATAATATAAATAAATTTTGATACATAATAATTAAAAATAAATTTCATAGTGAATATAAATAAATTCAGTTAGAAAACAATCTTTTGGTTCTCATAATATAGACCCTATGATTGGTATTTGGATAAGAGAAAAAGATATATTGTAAATATTTACCTGAATATTGTCCCAAATTGGTACCGAATCCCATCCTCCACATAATTAAACAGTGTTCCCGATCCCCATGGGCAGGCACCTAGCACATGGGCATCAAACAATGACTCGAGGGAATGATTCCCCCCCCCAAACTGAAGAGATAATAGAATATAATATATTTACTTATCATATGGTAGCAATATAAGATAAGTATATATTACATAAAAATGTAAACAATGGAAACATAACATTTCTCAAGTAGAAACAATCTCCATGTACATATCCAACCATAAAGGGCCGTATAAAAAGTAAAAACCAACATCTCCTTGTGGTATCATGGTCAAACCCCCACCATCTCACCACCAATTACCCAACATAACTAACTTTAAACCTCACCACCTCACTAAAAAAACTTTTCATTCCCTACATTGAAAGACATAAATAGGTATACACACCATATATGGTGTTTTCATGGTGTGAGCTGACATGCTTAGTAGGGTCCCACCCAAGAATTCCATGTCATGTCTCTGAACAATAATCCAAGAATTCTCAATTTTATTGAAAACAATGAATGATTATAGTTTTGTAGTGTTTATGTAAAACATGAAAAAAGTATTTAATTTCACCTTTTCATCAATTAAAATAACTCAGGTAATTTTGTTTCAAATCATTTCTTAACCAAACATCTTCAAAGATATATCATGTCAAAACAATGCATGAACCACACAACATGTCAAATACAGGGAAGTAGAAAACCACAATACAAGCCAAAACCAGAATCATATATAAAATCAGGTCGGGGATCCACTGGTTCAGGATAACTATGACACTCATACATAACACATAAAATAATGTACACTTCATGCCACTATATATATGTAACGAGTCTATAGAAAATAGAAACCCCCAGTAAGTTAACCACCCAATAGTTCTAACAAGACCCCAAATTATAGTCTTCAGATCAATGTAATTCTCCATGAGAAAACCCCACGATAGTGGATGAGAACTATTACTATACCATCCATTAAAGTTCCCAACGATTCCAATATACAATATTTTCAAAATATACATATCAAACTATTTTTATTAAATCCTTATTTGAAAACTATTCAACAAAATAATTAAAAACTCATTTGATACTCATTTTCCATTTACTAAAACAAGAGGAAAACATATTTTATAAAATCATTATTCAATAAATATTGAGAAAATATCATTATCATGCTATTTTATTTAATAAAACAATTTATAAAAATAGGATCAATGTGTTTCACCAAGCATGGGAGAGACCCAAAAAACTACCTCAAAATAATTGTTTCACATGATTTCAATGAGATTCACCCACAAAAATAAAACAACATTGACAATAGAGGCCCCATATTCGATTTAAAAATATTATAATTTTTTCTATTAAATAAAATGATTTACTGAGAATAGTAGACAACATCTACCGCACTATAACAAAAAATAATTTCCCCTAGAACAAGATCAAATAATGGATATGTAAGGAAATAAGAGGAAACATCACCACAAATCAAACAAATCCCATAATACATTACCATAGTGCTACCATGATGAAATGAAACAACAAATAATAAGGTATTGCCCAACTAGGGAGAGAAATCCTATTGTAATAGAGATTAATCAGTTAACGAGTCAATATAAATCTAATGAAGTCTCCAAAATACAAAAGGGAAGTGTTATAGGCTTAGATAATTGATTATTGTGGAAGAGTGAATGAAAAATTGACCAATTTAACACCCTAAAAGGCGGATTCAACATAGTTCGATGACATATAACCCATTTACACTTTGTGTAATCAATGAGGATCAAGTATAATGAGAAAAACATTATTTTTTATTAAAAAAAGGATATTTTAATAATACACATTTTGTAGTAATTACACAATTTTCTCCCATATAATGATACACACAATATAAGGACCCATCCTTACAACATTACTAAATCTTGAATTAAATGAATAATTAACATTGAGGATATTTTTAGGTTTAGAGTATTAGAGAATTAGGCCATAACTATTACATCTCAAAATTTACAAAGTAGGCACTTCCACTCAGATTTCATTTTTTCATAAAATAAAAACTCTTGATAAAAAAAGTCAATGTCCCGTTCAATGTATTAAACAGTATGACTTTCCTAGATCCCATCCTTGACCCTTTTCAACTTTATTTCCTATGAAAAAAATTTAAAAATGTGGGATGATAATAAAAATTTCATTAAGGAATACACAAAGAAGAAAACTATTAGTTTATCAAAACAACAAGTGAACCATGAAAAGGTAACTTAGAACATAAACATAGTTAAATGGAATTACCATACAGTCACCTTTCACACATTTCACTAAATGGAATAGCCATATGACTGACTTCCATACCCAATGCATTTGAGGTTATAACGTAACAACCCATCCTGGTATTCACGACACCACCCGTCAAATGTCCATGTATCATTATAAAATTATAAGACATAAAAAATATAAAGGAAAGAAAAAATTTCCACATTTCAATCACAATATATCACTTAAATATATTGAAATAACAAATCCATTTTCAAAACCATTCTCAATAAAAAAATACATAATGGAGTATATGGTATTTATTTTCTTTTAAAAACATTACGGCTTGTTGAGGATTTCAAAGATCAAATAATACTCACGGCGGTGGAAAGTTCATTGTCACCACGTATGTTAAAAGAAACATTACTTTTTGTCATTTAGTAAAAATCATCAAAGAAAAATATTCCCTTTGAATGAAATAAAAATTCTAATGTTATTTATAAAGTGTATAAAAGAATGTCTTTTATTAAAACAAAATATCCCTCAATAAAAGGAGATTGAGTCGAAGTCCCTTACCTCGTGTCTGACTTGACTAAATCGATCATTAATCTCCTGAATAATAAACTAAAGTAACTTTATACTTGCTTAAGATTCTTATTCACATTTATTATTCCTTTTATATCACTTATTTCTAGTTTATAAACATTATGTAATCATTTATGTTAATATTGTTCATTTTGTCGATATTTGGTACTTAAGTCAAAAACGGACTTCTTATAATTACATGTTGTTCATGTGGTCAAAGGTTGGTTATATCCAAAATGATTTTAATTATTTTGATATTATATATATCATATATATCCAGAATATACATGTATTTATAATAGTACATAACATTTAGAGGTAAGAAATGAAATGCACCGTTCATGGAGACGGTAAGCCATACGTACGCAAGAACGCTGCATCGATTTCTATTTCATATTTTATTGAGTTAAAACATAATGATACATATTAGTGTTATAATTATAGTATAGTATCATATATAATTTCATTAGATCCCTCCTTTATATGTTCCATATATGTTATTAACGTGTCATATCACTTTGAGGGGGCGGCAGTCCGCACTTCCTCTAATGAGATTATCGGGTGTACCCATAATAGAAACCGTAAAGTTATGATATAAATGAAAAATACAGAAGCATAAAGAAAACATAATCATAATATATATCACATATAAAAAAAGATTCATCTTAATGCAAACCATTATAGGTGCTAAAAGAATATTGAACAATCATCGTTTCGTGAGGAAGCAATTCACCATCCACAGAAATAGTATGTTCTTTAACCATTAGACGGGGGTGTGTGTAAGTGTAAATCAAATAAATATTGTAAAAACATCCTAGTATGTTTTCTATACTTGTTTTGTTAGGGAATCAATTAATTACAATGTTAGGGGGGTTAATAAGGCAAAATAAAAGAATGAAACTCGAGAGAATACATTACCTCTAAATCGGGTAACACTTTTTTATTTGAGCCAAAGGCTTCCTTGGGAAGACTTCTGCCCAACGTGAGGCTTCTCGGTGTAAGAGATGGATTTGGAGCGATAATATGTGCATAGGTTGGATGATCCAAGGGATTGAGAGGTGTGGGTAAGGGGGTAGAGGTGGGGGCCTTTTATAATAGGGGGGAGGGAAACTCCTGGAAGGTCATGAAATGTTACTTTATTATGAAGTGAAATACATATTTTAAAGGTCCCAAAATGATATATTTCAAGGATAAGTTGATTAGGGTTCGAAATCCACCCATCCAATAGGTTTTAGACAAGTTTTCATCTTAAAATTTACTTTATCATTTCCTTTTATTTAAATCATTTATTAATGAGGTAATCACTGCATCATCATGGTGTCATAAATAAAATTATTTATTATATGTATAAAAATTATTGAAAAAATACCATGATGTACGAAATATTATTAGATTTCCAATGACTATTTATAGTATAATAGATCATTTATATAATCAAAATTAAAATTCATTTACTCTGGTGTTATATAGTTTGGATATATTTTCCTTTAAAATGTAATATGATAAAATTTCACTATCAGACAAAGTGATTCCATGGGGTCCCAAGGTTGGAATAAGGAATCCCATGGTCGGACATGACTCATAAAATTGTATTAATACACATGATGGGTCATTTTATATTATTATGATTTTATTATATTACCCTTAACTACTCGATTACTACTTATTCACGATAATTAAATATAATTTCCGTCATTACTATTCATAATGTCCAAAAACAAAAGAGTATTAATTACATAATTTGTAAATTAATATTCCAAATATTGAACCCATTTTACCAAATTCCAAAAACAAAAATTGCAGTAATTAATTTAAAAATAATTGTTGTTGTCAAAAAAATTAGTGTGATTTTATGAAACAAAATCTATCAAAAGATTGACACTTGTTTGTGTACTATTTCAAAGTGAAATTAATTCTAATTACCACCATTGGATTGAATGGTAAAAATATATTTTAATTACACTTTAAAACCAATTAAAAAGTTAATCTAACCATATAATTAAATTAGATGAAAAATCATTTTTGAAGAAAAATGTAGTATTTTTCACTATTCATTAAAAAAATGAACGTTGTTAGAAAAAATACCAAAAAATTTTCCAAAGTAATTTTAAATGTCCAAATTCTAAAAAATATGTTTATTTTGACATATAGATCTTATAAAATTGTCAAAATTTTGATTTAAAAAAAGTTCTCCATCAAAAGGCGGTAAAACAATCTTTTGTAATATATTAGAGTATTCTATTCTTAAGATTGTATTTATTATCTTTTTAAGCCTATAAAACACTATCTAATAAATAAATAGACATATATATGAAAATATATTATTCTTTACTTACTTGGGATGTTACATCCATCCCCCCTTTAGGAAATTGCATCCCCGTAATTTATATACTTTTTGCATAAGTGGGGGTGTTTATCCATCATTTCATTTTCAAATTCCCATGTTTCCTTTTCAACTATATTTTTTTCCATAAAACATTTATTTGACGAATCACATTATTCTGCAACACTTTCTCCTTGGGGTCAAGAATTTGGACCGATTGTTCCTCATAATATATATTCTCTTCCAGATGAACTACATCTGGACTAAAAACTTGAGATGGATCTGGCATGGTCTTTCTCAACATTGAAACATGAAAAACATTGTGTACCTGGGACAAACATGGAGGTAATTCCAATCTATATGAAACTGATCCAACCTTCTCCAGGATTTCATAAGGTCCAATGAACCTTAGACTCTACTTTCCATTCTTGCCAAAATGCGTCACAATTTTCCATGGATAAACATTGAGAAAAACATGATCACCCACCTCAAAAGAAAGATCCTTTCTCCAGTTATCCGCATAATTTTTCTGCCGACTCTAAGCTGTTCTCATGTGCTTTTGAATCAACTGATCTCTTTTTGCCATTTCTTCAACCTATTCTGGTCCCATCAGTTTCATTTCCCCTACTTCATCCCAAAAATGATGGAGTTCGAAACCGTTTACCAAATAATTCCTCAAACGGAGCCATCTATATACAGGAATGAAAACTATTATTATATGAATATTAAACCAATGAATGATGTCGGTCCCAAATTCCCTGGTAATCCATCGTGAAAGCACGTAACATATCCTCCATGGTCTGAATTGTTCGTTCTGACTGCCCAACTGATTGCAGATGAAAAGCTGTACTAAATTTAAATTTAGTACCCAACGACTTCTAAAGTCCTTTCCAAAAGTTAGAGGTAAACTTGGGTTCACGATCAGATACAATAGATAGGGAAAATCCATGTAACATGACTATCTCTTTAACATAAAACTGAGAAAATTTATCTAGAGAGAAATTATCTCAAATAGTAAGAAAATGATATGATTTAGATAATCGATCAACAATAACCCATATTGCTTTATTACCACGATATGCCTTTGGTAATCCCACAAAAAAGTCCATGGATATATTTTCCCATTTCCACTCGGGCACCGGTAAAGACTGAAGCATCCATTTCGGTAACTTCCACTCCACTTTCACCTATTGACAAGTAAAACACTTCACAGTAAAATCAATAATATATCTTTTCATTCCATCCCACCAGTAATACTCCCACACACCTCTATACATCTTAGTACTTCCATGAAAAACTGAAAACATGGAACTATGATCCTCACATAACAACTAATTCTTCAAATGAGAATCACAAGGCACACATAATCTCTTCCCAAACCTCAAAACACAATCATTATCAATGTTTAATTCAGGCAACATACCCTTCTAAACCAGCGCTAGCTTTTTCTTCAACTCACTATCATTCCTCTACGCTTGCTTAATTCTGCCTGATAGAGATGATCTCACTGACACCTGAAACAAAACAGAAGAACTTCTTGAATTAAAAACATCTATACCAAAGTTCATCATATCAGAAATGAAAGGATCTCGTTCAAAACGTAGCTTGGTTAATGATGCATTATTTTTTCAAATCAAAGAATCCACCACTTAATTTTATTTTTCAGGATGGTAATGAATTGTACAATCATAGTCACTAATTAATTTCAGCCATCTCCTCAGCCTCATGCTCAATTATTTATGAGTGAATATATACATTTAAATTTTGTGATCAGTATATATTTCACACATTACTCCATACAAATGATGACTCTAAGATTTTAAAGCAAAAACAAGAGCCGCTAATTCCAAATCATGTGTAGCGTAATTTATCTCATGAGTTTTCAACTGACGTGAAGCATAAGAAATTACCAAATAATTTTGCATAAGGAAACAACCACGTCCATTCAACGAAGCATCATTTTGGATAACAAACTCACCATTTCTGGAAGGTAGTGCCAATACTGGAGCATTCACCAATATTCTTTTCAATTCTTGAAAACAATCATCACATTATTTTTTCCAAAAGAACTTAACAAATTTTTGAGTTTACTTATTCATTGCACTAGATAACCGTGCAAAATATTTAACAAAACATCAGTAATAGCCTACCAAACCAAGAAAACTACGGATCTCGGTTACATTTGTGGGTCTTGTCCATTCTGCAAAAACATTTCTTATAGGATCAATTGTTATTCCATCTTTAGAAACAATGTGACCCAAGAAAGAAATTGGTTGGAACCAAAACTAACAATTGCAGAATTTTCCATACAATTTATTTTTTTAAGGTTTGAATGATAACCCTTAAATGAATTTCATGTTCATATTTACTTTTGGAATAAACCAAAATATCATCAATGAACACAACCACAAACTTATCCAAGAAGTCATGGAAAACATTATTTATTAGATCCATGAATACAATAGGTTTATTAGTTAACCCAAAAGGTATAACTACAAATTCATTATGGCCATATATAGTACGAAATGCAGTCTTTGGAATGTCTACTTCTTGTACATTCAACTGATGGTACCCCGAACTAAAGTCAATCTTCAAAAAATACTGAGCTCCTTAGAGCTGATCATACAAATCATCGACATGAGGAAAAGGGTACTTGTTCTTAACAGTGATGTTATTCAATTCTCTATAATGAATGCAAAGTCTCATTGTACCATATTTATTTCTGACAAACAAGACAGGAGCACCCCATGTTGATGTGCTAGGTTGAATGAAACCTTTATCTAATAACTCCTGCAATTGCTTCTTTAACTCTAAATGATCAACTTGATCCATTTGATAAGGGGGTTTTGAAATTGGCTTAGAATCAAGAACTAAGTCAATAGTAAATTCAACTTCCAAATAATGTATAATACTAGGAAACTCATCAGGAAAAACATCATGATACTGATTTACCATTGGCACATCATTAATCGGAATGGTTCCTTTCTTTTCAACAATATGTGCAAGGTAACATTCATTTCCATCATTTACTAGTTTCTCAGCTTCCTCATATTTTATCAAAAGTAAGGGTTAATTCTTGTACACCAACCGAATATCATTCCGAAAAGAAACCTCTTTAGCTCGGCATTCAATCATAGCATGATAAATAGAAATCCAATCCATGCCCTAAATGACATCAAACTCTAATAGAGGAAAAACAATAAGGTTTTCTGTTAGATTATTTACACAGACAAGGATAGAAAGGTTCTTATAATTTCTTTTTGTCTCCACGTTTCCCCCGGGTATTTTTACCATAAGTTCATGATTCATATATTGCGATTGAATTCCCAATTTTCTAGAAAACTTCTCAGAAATGAAAGAATGTGTAGAAACAGAATCAAACAACACATTGGCATAATCTAAAAAAACAATATAACTGATACTACATCATTCGATGGCCCAACATCTGCTGAAGTAGTTGCAAAGGATTTCACAACCCCTTTATTATTATAGTCTGGATGCTTTCCCTCAGTTGAGTTCTTCATTAGACGCTCATTTTCATAATGAACCATTTCAATACACATAAAACATATTACCACTAGCTTTTCATTTCTTACTCGACCATCTTCCTTACAATTATGAGCAACATGACTAGAATTACCACACCGAAAGCACTTTCCAAACCCGGATAAACATTCTCTAGGATGAATTTTACCAGACTTATCACATGCTGGATATTTGGTTTTCATATCACCGGGCTTATTTGATTAATTATTTCCCTTTGCCTTCCAAATGGACCTCTTATTTTGTTGTTTTTCAAAGAACACCTGATCATTAGAAAACTCTATTTACACATTCTCATCACATTGAACAAGGTTTTCATAACTTTTGAACTCACGATAAGCTAATGCCCTTCGATATTTTCCCTTTAATCTTGAGTAAAAATGATTGATTTTACTATCAAGGTCTCAAATACAATTTTGAACATACCTTGCCAATCAAGTGAACATGTCTTCATAAGCAGCCACCGAGTCGTCCTTTTGCCTCAATTCCAAGAATTGCATTTCCATCTTATGTCGAACCGCCTTAGGAAAATATTTCTCAATTAACATACCTTTTAATTCATTCTAGTCAAGATCATCAATCTCCTCACTATCCCTGATATTTTTAACCATCAACCACCACTTATCTGCTTCACCCTCCTAATGGTAAACAACAAGAATAACCTTTTGATTATCTAAGCAACCCATGACATTGAAAATCGTCTCCAGTGATTTAATCCACCCTTTAGCTAGGACAGGGTTAGATGATCTTCTGAAGGATGGGGGATGTTTCCCTACGAAATGTTCCACAACTGAAATGTTCCTCTGTGGTTGATCTAACTGATCTCGTGTATGGATACCACCACCATTTATTTCCTGAGTCAATTATTCCATCACTACAATAAACTGTTCAGTTCTGATTCCGACCATCTTAGGATGCTGCTTTGGAAGGTCATTTCCTTCTGTATTCCTTCCTAGCACTACTTCATTGTTTCCTCTATGGAAAAAAATTATAAAAAAAATTTCTTAGATGAAGAAACATGGTAATCTTCAAATGCTATATCATTTCTATTTGACCATAAAGTAAATAAAATATTTTTGGATAATCATTTAATAGAATTTTAATTCATAAAGATAACTAAACCGACCTCGAATACCAACTATAAGGACCAAAACATAAAACATTACATAATCATGAATTAAATGAATAATTCAAATTGAGGATGTTTTCAGGTTTAGATTTTTATATAATTAGGCCATAACTATTACAAATCAAAAGTTATAAAGTAGACACTTCTACTCAAAATCCATTTTTTTCATAAAATAAAAACTCCTGAAAAAAAAGTCTTGTCCAGGTCCATGTTTTAGACAGAAAGACATTCAATGATCCCATCCATGACCCTATTCCACTTTATGCCCTGTGAAAAACCTTTCCAAAACATGGGATGAGAAAAAAATTCCCATGAAGGAATACACAAAGAAGGAAACTATTAGTTTTTCAAAACAACAAGTAAACCATGAATAGTATAAGGAATAATTTTCACCTTTATGAAGTAGTAAATACTCGTCCCTAAATAAAATACCACTACATACCCTTTTGTAACCAAAATATTACCCATATAAAGAACATATAACATATAAAGATAACATGGAACATAAACATATTTAAATGGAATAACGATACGGTCGACTTCCACACATGTCACTAAATGGAATAGCGATACGACCCACTTCCATACCCAATGCATTGGAGGTTATAACGTAACCACCTGTCCTAGTATTCACTGCACCAATCGTCATTAGGTTTATCATGTAACCACCCATCAGATGACCAAGTACCATTGTAAAATCATAAGACATAAAACAAATATAAAATAAAGAAAACATTTCACATTTCAACCACAATATATCACATAAATATATTGAAATAAAAAATATATTATCAAAACCATTTCCAATACCAAAATAAATAATGGAGTATATGGTATTTATTTTCATTTAAAAACATTACAGCTTGTTAAGGAAGCGAAAGATCAAATAATACTCGCTAAGATGGAAAGGTTCTTGTCACAACATATGTTAAAAGAAACATTATTTTTTGTAATTTAGTAAAATTATTCATAGAAAAATATTCTCTTTGAATGAAAGGAAAATTTAATGGTATTTATACACCATATAAAAGAAAGTCTTGTATTAAAACAAACTATGCCTCAATTAAAGGAGATTGAGATGAAGTCCCTTACCTCGTGTCCTACTTGACTCGATCATTTTTTAATTTCCTGAATAATTAACTAAAGTTAATTTATAATTGAATAAGAACATTTTTCAAGTTTATTATTCTATTTATATCACTTATCTCCATGTTATAAACATTATGTAATCATTTATGTCAATAATATTCGTTTTTTGGATATTTGGTATTTAAGTCAAAATGGACTTCTTATAATTACATGTTGTTCATGTGGTCAAAGGTTCATTATATACAGAATGATATTAATGATTTTGATATCATATATATCATATATATCCATAATATACATGTATTTATATAGTACATATATTTAGAGGTAAGAAATGAAATGCACCTTTCATGGAGACGGTAATCCGTACGTACGCATGAACGCTACTTCCATTTATATTTCATATTTAATAGAATTAAGGCATAATGATTCATATTATTATTATAATTCCAGTATAGTATCATATATAATATCATTAACTCCACCCTTTATACATACCACATATGGTATTAACGAGTCATATCACATTGAGGGGGCGGTAGTCCGCACTTCCTCTAATGAGATTATCGTGTTTACCAACAATGTAAACCATAAAGGTATGATATAAAAGAAAAATACAGAAGAATAAAGTAAAAATAAATATAATATATATAATATGTAAAAATAGATTCATCTCAATGGTAACCATGATAGGTGTTAAAAGAATTTTGAATAATCATCGTTTGGTGAGGCAGTAATTCGACATCCACAGAAACAGTATGTTCTTAAACCATTAGATGGGGGTGTGTGTAAGTGTAAATCAAATACATATCATAAAAATATCCTTGTTTATTTAGGATTCTGGTGTTTATATTTAATAAAATAATAATAATGTTATGGGGAGTGAATAAGGAAAAATAAAATAAAGAAACTCAAGAGAATACATTACCTCTAAATACGGTAACTCTTTTTAATTTGAGCCAATAGGCTTGCTTGGGAAGACTTCATCCCAAAGTGAGGCTTATATGAGTAATAGATGTATGTGGAGAGATAATATGAGTATATATTGGATGATCCAAGGGCTTTATAGGTGTGGGTAAGGGGGTAGATGTGTGGGCCTTTTATAAAAGGGGGGAGGGGCACTCTTGGAAGGTCATGAAATGTTACTTTATTATGAAATGATATTCGGATTTTAAAGGTCCCAAAAAGAAATATTTATAGGATAAAGTGATAAGGGTTCTATATCCACCCATACAATTGGTTTTTGACAAGTTTATGTCTTATATTTTACCTTATTGTTTCATTTTATTTAAATCTTTTATTAATAAGGTAATCACTCCATCATCATGGTGTCATAATTTTTTTTTATTTAATGTATAAAAATTATAAAAAAACTACCATAACGTAGGAAATATTTTTATATTTCCAATAAATATTTATAGTTTAATATATCATTTATGTAACCAAAATTAAAATTGTTTTACTAAGGTGTTACATTTTTTGGTTATATTTTCCTTTCTTTAAAAACTAATATGATAAAAGGTCACTATCACCCAAAAGTGATTCAATGTGGTCCCAAGGTTGGCACAATGAATTCCATGGTCGTCCATCACTCAAAAAATAGCATTAAGACACATGATGGTGTAATTTTATATTATTATGATATTATTTTATTACCCTTAACTACTCGATTACTACTTAATCACGATAATTTAATATAATTGTCGTCGTTAATATTCATAATGTCTTAAAAAATTGTATTAATTAAATAATTTGGACCCTTTGATTCCAAATATGGACTCTATTTTACCAATTTACAAACATAGAAATTGCAGTAATTAATTTAAAAATAATTCTTGTTGTCATAACAAATAGCGTGTTTTAAAGAAAAAATAACTATCAAAAGATTGACCCTTGTTTATATCCAATTTCAAAGTGAAATTAATTTTAATTACCCCCATTGTATTAAATGGTAAAAATATATTATAATTACACTTTAAAACTAATTAAAAAATAATCTAACCATAAAATTAAATTAGATGAAAAAGCAGTTTTGAAGTAAAATGCAGTATTTTTCATTATTCATTAAAGAATAAACGTTGTTAGAAAAATACCAAAAAATTATCCAAAGTAAATTTCAATGTCCAAATTATAAATAATAAGTTTATTTTGACAAATAGATCTTATAAAATTCTCAAAATTTAGATTTAAAAAAATTTCGCCACCAAAAGGCGATAAAACAATCTTTTGAAAAATATTAGAGTTTTTTATGCATAAGATTTTATTTATTCTCATTTTAAGCCTCTCAAACACTATCTAATTCCTTAATAGACATATGTATATATATATTATTCTTTAAATACTTGTGATATTACACACAAAGTTCACAACATGTGTTTGGAGACAAATTACAATTCTTGTAACCCCTTTACAATGCATGTAATCTCCCCAAACACAATATAAAACTCAATATTCTTACATAAAAAACCTTAATCGAACACTGGGATTCTCTATGCTCTGGTAGAACCCATAATATCCCTTATAAGATTATACTAGGACCACATTAATGAAAAAAACCATCCATCCATGAATTTTTTGGTAACTTTTCTCAGCAAATGTTCTCTTTCCTCAGGAGTCCATAGACACACCAGTTATAGAGGAAAACAAGATGAGAGAAGGGAAATACCTGTATGTGGATAATAATATGCTAAACTCCCCTCCATTAGACATTGTTCCTTGTGATTTATTGTGGATGAATGGTCTTTGGAAACATGTTTAGGTGACTACTCATTTATAAATAACATGTGCTGCCATGTCTCAGGATAATATAATCTATGAAGCCATAACACTCTAACCAATGAATATGTAATAGATGGTCACAGAACTAGGAATTTCACTGTTCATAACCATCTGATGGATGATTTTCTTCTTGTAATAGTGGTAACACTTGAGTTATTATGAGATATTATTTTTGTATAAATTAAAAATCATTGATTTCTTACATTCATGATACACTTAGTGACTATTTCTTTATACAGAATACCAAGTAAATATTATGATACATACAACGCATATATTAGCTATCTGTATACACAAATCTATTTTTGGATTCTATTATACATAATTTGAGTACCATTGATAGCATTCCTTGCATGCTGGACCGTGTTTTCCTAAGTTATGATATAGTAATTTTTTTAAAAAAATATAATTATTGATATAACCTAGTTTTTGGAATGTGTCAAATGAATAAAATTAACTGAATTATGAATCTATGATTAGAACAATTTTATAAAATTATTTCTTTTGTATCAATTATTTAGAAATTAAAAAAAACCAATTGAATAAAAAGGAAGTGTCTTTATGAAAAAACTATTGTTACACGCATAATGTAATCTTATCTTAATAAATTAAGTTAATATATAATAGTGTGATGTATTAAATAAATTTATATAGTATAAATTCATCCAAATTTTTCACATTCATTGTATGAGTTTTAAAATAATATAATAAGAACAAATCCAATTGTATGCTTAAAAATCAATATTTTTTAAAAGGATGTTTTACCGCCTCTTAATGGATGAATTGTTTTAAAACTAATTTTGAAACTATTATATTTATATTAAAAAATAAAATTTATTTTTTATTGTGCAATATAAAAAACTATCTTCAACATATTTGGTTATTAATTTGAGATGTTTCATTTTTGGATTAATAGTAAAAAATATTGAATTTCTATTGAAAATGTAATTTTCATCTATTTTTGTTATATTGATAAATTAAAAATTTAATTTTATTATAAAGAATTTTTAGATAATTCATATATATATATTATTACAATTTATGATGTTTTAATCAAATTGAAATTGAAATTGGTTATAAAAACATTTCAAACATTGGAACAGGTTTACAATAAAAACTCTATGTCTTATCTCTTATATGGGAGTAATATTATATTAATTTATTAGAATTATGTGATTAGAATTACAAAAAATGGATTCCATATTTTGATTAATTATAATTTATATTATCTGATAAATCAAAATAATTTTTTTAATAGTGTGATCTGTGAATGATGTTAATATTTATTACAGTGATGAAGGCTAAAATGGGTATATTTAACATCTAAAATTATAATATATGGTGTTAAAATGATCATTGACGTGCCAAAAAACCCTTTTTGGACATATTATGTCTTTAAACCGTTATGTATCAAATATTTTGTTTTATTTAAGCCTCTTGGTTGGTAAAAACATCGGTAGAACACAATTTATTTTTAGAAATACCAAGTTAACCCTTTCCTCCAATTATAAAAGTTCAATCACCCCCAAGTTCATCACACCTATAAAGACAATTGTGTTATGGAAAACCTAGAAAAATATGCTCCCCACTTTCCAAATAGCAGCCTAAAATCTTTAATTTTATAATAAATCAATCCAATTGTGGCTTTTGGCTCAAACGAAAAGGAGTGTCCCGAGTAAGAGGTTTTATTCTTTAATGTTCACTTTTGTTTTTTACAGTTCTCCAATTTTTATTATTAAATTATTAATAAATGAACTATGTATTTTTAATATTAATATATGTTTTTATGTTAATTATATGACCTAAACCTTGAAAACATCTATAAAATGGTATACACAATCATCATTCATGTGTACGGTGGACTACAACCTCATGAACTGGTGTCTTACATTCTTCCATTGCCCCATATCCAGGTTGAAGTAACGATAGAATTGGTATTTTTAGATGATATATGTTATATTTATTATTTAGTTATTATTTAAAAAAATTACATAACACATATATTCAAATTATATATTTTATAAGAATAAAACATTATCTTTTGTGGACATGCATACTACAACCTCTTCAATGTGATGTCGTTCATCTGCACATTACAAGTTATTTATTAATGATGAGTTTAATAAACATATGTGGTATATATGAGATAATAATTAAAATTTAGTTATAACACACACACACACACACACATATATATATATATATTTCATTTTCTATATTTATTTAAATACAATAATAAAATAGAAATAATGTTCATGCGTACGTACGACAAACCTTCTCTATAACGTTATATTGTATTTAATATTTATATATTTTGTATATAATTATATATAATTATATAATTAATATATATGTTATTTATACGATGTTTATAGTTTTAAAATATGTAAAATGTGATCTATGTTATAGGTTCAATAATAACATGTCAAATCATATACAAAAAACAAAGCAGTTATTACCTGAAATGCAACATTAACAAGAAATTGTAAATATATAGATAATTTGAAGTCATAATAAAATAATATATAGTATGATATATTATTAAATGGTTATTTTTTATTTGTATAACAATATTATATTTATTAGTAATGACGTTATAATGTTTATAAATAATGTAAATACATAAGGCAATGGTTTTATCGTACATCTTTTGTTTCATTGATATATATGCTATATTTAACACGTTTTTTGTTGTGTGGTGTATATAATTCCTCAATAAATTTAATATCATTATTTTAATTTATTTATCATTATTTAATGTTTCAATTTATGTTATTATTTCACAAATATAGAGATTCGAATGATACTCAAGTAGTAAGGGCATATCTAGTCTCACTTTTATTTTTGTGTGATTTATTCCATATTCACCACAAGATTCTTTTGTGTAGTTTATATACATCCCATGAATATATTATAATATTATTATACAGAATTTTTTTTTAAATATATATATCAATTTTATGATCACATTTTAATTGGATTTATGATTCTAAAGATACCAAATCTGTGAAGTAATTTTTTCTCAAGTTTCATTCATTGAGAGACATGTTGTGTTATACATATATATTCATTCATGAGGTATATATAGTTACCTTTGGAATTACATATCATGAATATACTTTTATTTAAAATATTTCAAGATTGATGAACTGTTAATCTCTCTTGGGGATTAGGATTCAATGTTACCAATGTTGTAAGAGTTTAATTCTACAATCTCATCCTTTATCGAGATTAAATATGTCTATGATTCCATTGATGAAATCATAAAATCAATTTCTAATTAATTATCTTGACATTAATGTTTTATATTAATTCATTAAATAATCTTGTAATGTTTCCATTTTCCACTAATTAGTAATTATGATAAATAAAAAAATGTTCTCATGAAAATAAGTCATTATTTATCTATCCAGTAGTAAATTTATTGCATTCAAACAAAATGTTTTGCGGAAATGTTTTTAATTTTTCTAAATAATATTTTAAAATAGTTTTCCAAGAAAGAGATTTTTAATTTTTTAATTTTTTTAAAAAATAAAATGTTTTTATATATTCCTTTACATGTTTACTTTCTTATTTCCAATGAAATATATTATTAATTTTTTTATGTTTTTATATGTGATTTTCATATAAAGGTTATGTACCTTATGAAATGATCAATGTGTTATTTCAAATTTCACCTTTATCTAATATGACATACTTTGATATCGATTATTCTTTAATTGGGATATGATTCAAGGAAACCAATTTTATTATCTCTTTGAAGGGATTATAACTAAGATAATATTTTGTTTATGAAACTCATTTATACTCAATGGGTTATTCCATGATGATACCCACATCTTTTCATGGGTAATTATATAAGTAAATTCTTAAGAAGGCTACCTATTTTCCATAGGTTATGATATTATTATATTCAGATAATACCCATTTTATATCATGGATAATGATATGATGTATTTTTGTGTGATGTTGAAGAACACATAAGTACAATTTCATTATGATATGGGAGCTACACTAATCGCTAACCAATTCATTGGGAAATGATATATGGTATATGAGATTAAAATGCACATGTGTGGTATCCCATGCTCGAAAACAACGTAGTAAATGGGCTATAGACTATGCCAGAAAACATGAGTGTATAAAGTTTGTATCCAAAGACTCAAAAAACGATAGAATATAGGTTGTATACCCTGCATAAAAAGGAAGTAATATATGTTATATCCAAAACCTAAAAACCATAAAGGCATATGAGTTTTATTGTCATCTTGAAAAGAAGAGTGTTCATTGGTTGTATCCCGAGCCAAAAAACAATAGGGTATACTGGTTGTATCTCAATCCCGAAAACAAGAGGGTAGATAGGTTGTATCCCATTACAATAAAACATGGGGGTACATGTGATAAAGACCAAGACATTTGGAAAGAGGGAATACTGGTTGTATCGCTTGTCAAGGGTATATGGGTTAGATCCCTAGACGAAGGTAAATAGGGTACACGGGTTGTTATCCCAATCCCAATATAGGTATATGGGTGATTAGCTTGATCCTAACATGTAATGAAGGTTGTTTTAAGCATCCTTAACATAATATTTTCAATATTTATGTGTATGACACAAATTATATATCTCAAGCCTATGTTTTTCTCTCATTTATTATGGTCTTTTCTTTCATTATGATTAATTTCTTATGACCTATTAATTTGTATGGCATGAATTGAGATTATGAACGTTGATATAAATTATAAGATCTTAAAATATCATGCTCATGTTATCATACCATTATACAGAATTTATTTTTACATATGACATTTATTTACTCTTATTGGGTATCAATGAACACACTTTTTTATAATTCCTTTCTCTAGGTTATGATCAACATATTAAAGCAGGTGTAATAAATGAAATCTTTTAGTTGTGAAGCATTAAAGATCATTATCCAAGTTAGAGGATTTTGATCCTTGTTTCCAAAGGCATTAAAAAATTACAGGTCTCCGAAATGTATTTATGTTATAAAATAAATATTAAATTAAAATAAAGTAATATCTCAGTGTATTAATCCTGGGATTCTATAGTTGTTTAAATGAAAGGATTTGTCAAACGATGGAAACTAGTATAAGAAAACATTAGTGATATCCGCAAGGATATTTATGAGGATATTTTTACTGATATTTCTATGGTTAATCCTAAGGGGTCTAGGATTTAAATGTATATCTCATGAATTATATATCATATGAGTAACTTTTCATGATAATTTTGTATCCAAATAGGATAAGTGTTGCTCACACTATGATTTCTAGTCTTAGTCAATGGTTGGAAATATAAGTAACAAGTATAACATTTAATTTTTTATAAATGTAATATATGTAAATTATGGAAATCGATGTCCTAAGTGAAAATATTATAATGAAAATTAAGAAGGTATCATGAGTAATTGTTATATTTTTTGTAAAAAAAGGGACCACAGATGACATGTGAAATTTATTCGATATTATAATAGTCTTGTTAATAATAAATGTAATAATAATGTGTCACGACCCCCTCCCCACAAAGTGTACCCCTCCTGGGCCGGCAATGTGAAAAGGGAGATAATGACCCACGAGTCCCGCCTCCAGTAGGCCCCGGGTTGGCGACTAGCACCGAGGGTATAATAACATATATGGTAGGCATTACCCTCTAAGAGAACACATGCAGAAGAGAGTGATAGAATAGACTCCAATCAACTCCAACTCAGAACTGAAATATAAAAGGAAACCAAGTACATATTTGAAATGTCATGAAAAAGTACGACAACTGAAGGGGAAACTAAAAGTACCCAAAAGAAAGAAAAACAGCAGCGACCACGAGCCCGAACAGCTCATCCTCCAACCACAAGCTAGTAGTAACCCGCTTGATCTCCAACCTGCTCCAAGTGACCTGAAAAACAGTTTATATATACATAGGGCGAGTATAACAGTATACTCAGTAGGATCCTCCCCAAGCCTCTCGTGCAAAAGTAAAGAAAGCATGCTAAATCCCAGTGAACAACAAGTGAAACTAACTCATCACCTAAACTGGTATACTATGTTCCCAACCTCACCATGGCTACTCTCACCAAGTAACGCATACAAGAATATATCATATAGTAAAGAATATCAAGGGTACCCCGCTACTACTTCTCCACTGGTTTGCCGCTTTTCCCCAACGACATACGTCCTATGCATCTCTCTCCAAAGGCCTGACCGCAGACACCTGGGCTAAGCTCCACAATATGCACCTCGTGCACCACATAGGCTTTCCCGCAGAAACCTGGGCTAAGCACCACACCATCCTCACAACCAAAGTAACCAGGTAGTTTCCGGGAGCCACCATAGCTCATATAACGTGTATCATACGTCCATTATTATACCTCAAGCCATCACAGCCCATACACCGAGTAAGGATCCTCAAGCCATCATAGCCTATACACGTTACACCTATAGTAGTCTGTAGGATACTATATCCAGAATATATGTGTGTGAAATAACCACAAGCCATCACAGCCCTCTACACACATATATGGGTAAAACTAACCACTGTGCCTACCAGCACAAAGATCTAGCAAGAGAAGAGAGCGGGGCCAAAGGGGGTAGTCAGCCATTGAACCTCCCATCAGAATGTTGGGGAAAACACCCCCCAGGGCTCAGAATCCCCGGGGTGTCAGTTGCCCTTACCGACAGGGTGGAGTAGCGTATAGAAAAAAAAGTACAGAATATATAAGTAACTCAAATCCACACTATGGGCATTACCTAGTCTTAGATACAACTGCAGCTAACGTCTCTCAGACTCCAGGCTGCTACTTCCAAGACTAGGTATCCTATAAGAACACAACCAATTGAAGAGCTTTATTAGATTACTCCATTCTTATTTATCAGTTCCACTGTACATTAATTAATTCTTTAAATGTTAATTAAGAATGAACAAATCCACATTAAACTGAACTTGCATCACTTTCAAAAACAACTTCTCCTTTTTAAGATTCACATCCCCTTTAAATTCCAGCATCTCCATCCCCATGGATTTTCACCATTTAATCAATCATTCATTACAGAATTACTTTTCCACATTCCCAGGCATTCTACAAAAACATCCTATGCTTCTAAACACAAAGGAGGCTCAACACGGTGAGTAGATATACTACCCGTCGAGTCTTTTCCGCCTATAGAAAGAGCATAGACCCATCCTCCATCGAGAGGCTAAACACGGAAAGCACGTGGCATACCCCGCGTGTCTTCGCCTCCTTCGAAAAGAGGGTAAGCAAGACCAGCTGCCTTAGCAGTGGGGAAAAGTAAAGAAAATAAACAACCAAACCAAACCACCAACATCAAACCATCACATTCATCTCATACCATCACACTTGGTGTCCTCCCCGACACCCATATGCATAAACCGATGCAGCTCGCCACACTAGGCGTCATCCGCTGCCACAACCACAAGTCTCCATGCCTCCACATATCAGAACAGCCATCCAGGCTCACATCACAGCACAAGCAGCAGGAAAACAAACATTACAAAATGGGCTCTCAGCCCTTTAACAAGGCATTAAACCTTCAAACACAATGAGCACTCAGAGCTCCAAACCACAAGGCATTCAGCCTTACAAGCAAGCGGGTAACTCAGAACCCTTTTAAAATTCCCACATAATCTGTTTTCTAATCCATATGAATTAACAGATTTGTTATTTGTAGGTTCCAATCATGGATACCTAATCAGTAAGCTATCACAATTAAACAAACATGCTTACTTCCCTAATTTGATCATCCTCAAATTAGAACTACAACAACGGAAACAACCAGATTAATTTACATGCCTCTTTATCTTTAGCCAATTAATTAACAATTAATTCCGGCTTTACGTTCGTTATCAATTTCTATCAGGAATGAACAACAAATCAATGAAAACATAGATATCACTATATCTAGGAAAACATGAGGAAAACTGTTATCACGGTATAAAGAAACAACATGTGATCAAACAATTCTTTTAATCTGGTTCAAGTATTTAATTAGGTCAATTTCATTGTGATCCAAAGAGATAAATCATGCTAATTCTACGATTGCACATATACAATTAGAGAAGCCATGAATCCCCTACCTCGAACAGTTCCTCACGTTCTTTATCCACACAACAGGTCACGATCCTCCCCTCATGACAACTGCATCCACCGGAGGATGCTTATATCGAAGATTGATCGACACGGCTCAGTTGCATCCAAAACAGAACAGAACCAATCCTCGGGGTAAAGATTGATTGTGCAACTCCTACGGAAAGGATTGAAAGGTTCTAGCACCTCTTAGCCGAGAACAAATGGAAAGAACAAGGGATAATGATATCTCGTCCCTTTTTAATATTTAATGGGGTGACGGTTTAAGATCCGGTTAATTCTCCATTAAAAACGGATCGCATTAACCCACACAGTTTGACCAAGTAAAACATTCCAAGCCTTAGGAATAATTAATATAGGATTTATCGTATTTTAAACGGCCTTAAGAGCCCTTAAAATAAGGCTTTAAATGTATTTTACGTCAAAGGAAACGTAAAAAGGGGAAAAACTGTAGGAGTCTGGAAACACTGTTCACCCACCGTTACTGTACATGAAACCGATCTGTGAAACCGATCTGTCACACCGATCTGTGAAACTAATCTCTGAATCCGATATGTGAAACTGATCTATCACACTGATCTGTGAAACCGATCTGTCACACCGATCTATGAAACTGATCTTTCACACCGATCTGTGAAACTGATCTGTCACACCGATTTGTGAAACTGATCTGTCACACCGATCTGTGAAACTGATCGGTGAGACCGATCTGTCAGACCGATCTGTCAGACCGATCTATGAAACCGATCTTTCACACCGATCTGTGAACCCGATCGGTGAGACCGATCTCTCAGACCGATCGGTGAGACCGATCTGTGAAACTGGTCGGTGAGACCGATCTGTCAGACCGATCAGTGAGACCGATCTGTTACTGTTCATAAAACTGGAAACACTGTTCATAGAACTGGAAAATTGGAAAAGTGTTGGGGATAAGTCCCCTTGACCTCCCATAACACCTCCAACACCAACATTTCACAATGTAATGGACCAGAGAGGTCCGAGCCATTACATTAGATACCTCTCAAAACATTCTCGTCCTCGAGAATTAAAAACCAACCCAGAAGAGAAGAGGGGTCTGAACAACCACCCCATAAGATACCTCTCAGGGAAAAACTACCATGAGTTGTTCGAAAGCTGGAACAAAACTCAGACATCCGGGAACAAACAATCCATACCCAAACATTTCATTCACAACATCACATCAAAGGTACATAAATAAAACATGAAAGGTCTAACCAGAGAGGAAACATCATTACATGAAAGGAGTTAAAATTTGAACAACTCTGGGTACTGAGCACGTATCTATGACTCACGCTCCCAGGTACTCTCCTCCATGCCACTGTGTCGCCACAAGACACGAACTAAGGGGATAGAATGCCCACGCAACACTTTCTCCTTGCGGTCTTGGATCTCCACAAGTCGCTCCTCAAAGGTTGCATCATCATCAATATCGATCTCTCTCCAATTGATAACATGAGATTCATCATGAAGGTAACGACGGAGCTACGATACATGGAAAACATCATGTATCCGACTCATCAGAGGGGGAAGTGCTAATCGATACGCCACACCTCCAACACGAGATAACACCTCGAAGGGCCCAACAAAACGGGGAGAAAGCTTACTTTCGCGACCAAACCTTCGCTTCCCACGACGAGGAGTCAACTTTAAAAACACATGATCCCCAAAATTAAACTCTAACGGTCTCCTTCTTTGATCAGCATAAGATTTCTGACGATCTTGTGCTGTCTTCATCCTCTCACGAATCACATGAACCATCTCTGTTGTATTCTGCACTAGTTCTGGTCTGAGAATTGCGGACTCTCCAACCCTAGTCCAGCACAACGGAGAACGGCATGGCCGGCCATACAAGGCTTCAAACGGCGACATGCCGATGGTAGAGTGAAAACTATTATTATAAGCGAACTCTACCAAAGGTAAGTGCTTCACCCATGAACCTCCAAAATCAAGAACACAAGAGCGCAAAATGTCTTCAAGAGTCTGGATGGTTCGCTCTGTCTGACCATCCGTTTGAGGATGAAAAGCAGTGCTAAGGCATAGTTGAGAGCCAAAAGCATGCTGGAGACCTCTCCACACCCTAGAGGTAAAACGAGGATCTCGATCAGAAATGATCATCTTAGGAACTCCGTGAAGCCTCACCACCTCCTCCAGATACTGCCTCGACAAAACTTCCACTGAGATCGACTCCTTGATCGCTATGAAGTGGGCCGATTTAGTTAAACGATCCACTACCACCCATATAGCATCATGTCCTCCCGGAGCACGAGGTAAACCTGTAACAAAGTCCATTGAGATGTCCTCCCACTTCCACTGAGGAATCTCTAAGTGCTGGAGAAGACCACCAGGAACACGGTGTTCGACCTTCACCTTCTAGTAGACTAAACATCGAGACACACATTATGCAACTGTACGCTTCAGCCCGGGCCACCAAAACTGACTCCTCAAGGATCGGTACATCTTCGTCACACCAGGATGTACCGCCAAGGGTGAACTATGGAACTCTCGTAGAACCGTCTTGCGCATCGCCAAGGGAACAAAAAGCCTACCATGATACAACACTTGGTGTTGTTCATCCTCCGACCAACCATCAGGGGCCTCACCACATACAATTCTGTCTCTCCAAACATCCACCTCTAGATCACCCAACTGAGACTCTTCCACCTTCTGCATCAGGGATGACTGCACCGTCATCTGGAAAAGACAACCTCTTCCCCCAACTTCTCCCATAACAAGATGCAAAGCTGATAGCTCTTCCATCACTCTCCAGGAATCCACAGATTCACGCACAACATCATTACGTGACTTTCGGATCAGTGCATCAGCAACAACATTTCCCTTCCCAGGTGTATACGATATTTCTAAGTCGTATTCCTGCAAGAACTCCATCCACCGACGCTGCCTCAAGTTCAAGTCACGTTGGGAGAAAACATACCTCAAACTCTTATGATCGGTGAAAACCACAAAGCGCTCACCAATGAGGTAATGTCTCCACAACTTCAGAGCAAACACCACAGCTGCCAACTCAAGATCATGGGTGGCATAGTTTCATTCATGGGGACGCAACTGCCGAGACCCATAAGAAACAACTGACCTCTGCTGCATGAGAACACGGCCTAGCCCCAGATGTGAAGCATCACAGAAAACATCAAATTGGACTCCCTCTGCTGGAAGACAAAGGACTGGAGCACTTACCAACTTCTCCTTTAGATATTTGAAAGCTATCTGACACTGATCAGTCCATATGAACGCTTGATCCTTCTTTGTCAAAGCTGTCAGAGGAGTTGCAACTCGGGAGAAATTGGCTACAAACCTCCTATAATACCCTGCGAGACCAAGGAAACTTCGCACCTCTGACACGGTCTTGGGGGCTGGCCAAGACACCACTGCTTCTATCTTCGAAGGATCCACAACTACTTTCTGTTGGGACACAACATGTCCCAAGAAACGAACTTGTCGAGCCCAGAACTCACACTTGGACAACTTCCCAAACAACCAATGTTGGCGAAGAACTCCCAAAACGGCTCGTAGATGCTCTGCATGCTCCTCTTCAGATGTGGAGTATACAAGGATGTCGTCGATGAAAACCACAACAATCTTGTCCAGGAATTCACGGAACACAACATTCATCAACCCCATGAAAACAGTTGGAGCATTTGTTACGCCGAATGGAATTACAACAAACTCATAATGCCCATGACGATAGCGGAAAGCAGTCTTTGGGATATTCTCATCCTTTACACGCATCTGATGATATCCTGACCACAATTCTATCTTTGAAAATCAACTTGCACACTTCAGTTGATCGAATAGGTCATCAATCCGCGGGAGAGGATAGCGGTTCTTTATTGTCACTTTGTTTAACCGACGATAATCGACGCACAATCGCAAACTGCCATCAGCCTTTTTCACAAACAAAACTGGTGCACCCCAAGGTGACACACTTGGCCGAACAAAACCACACTGCAACAGACCATCGATCTGTATACGTAGCTCTTGTAACTCAAAAGGGGCCATCCTATACGGAGACATAGAGATAAGAGACGCTCCCAGCTGTAGCTCGATCCCAAACTCGATCTCTCGTCGAGGGGGTAAGGATACAACCTCTTCTGGAAAGACGTCAGGGTACTCCTCTACGACCCTAGGAAACGCCAACTGTTGAACCTCTAAAGAACTCAGCATCATCCCAGACATCATGGATGATAAGGATGGAACTCGTCTATGACTCATCCGAGGATCTCTCTCACCAACAAACACTACTTCCTCTCCGTCTTCATCAAATAAAACGACCTTCTTCATGTAGAAATCCACAATAGCCTTCACCGAATACAACCAATCCATGCCGAGGATGACATCATATTGTTGTATTCGTGAACATAGGAAATCTCCCCAAGAGCGGTGCTGCCCCAACACTAGCTCACAGTCTCTACATACTTCAAACAAGCTAGCTCGACCTCCAACTGGTGTAGTCAACGCCAAGGGCACTGGAAGCCTCTCTACCTCAAGTCCCAAAGCATGGACAAGGGTAGGGGATATAAAGTAGTGTGTCGCTCCTGAATCAAACAAGGCATACACCAAGGTAGAAAACAAGCAAAGGGTACCTCGAACGACATCTGGCTCGCCTGGGGCTGGCAATGCTAGAGCATGAAGCTGACCACGACCACCTACGCGGACTCTCTGACCCTGATGACGACCACCACCATGGCCACGCTCTGCTCTCTGAGGACGGGGAGCGTCATGGGGCTGTCCTATGCCTGGTCCATCTACCCTCGGGTGATCTAAAGCTGGTGCAACCTACTGCTGCTGCCTCGGCTGGAACTGCTTCAACGGAGGAACCTGCAGTGGAGCGCCTGGTGCATGATGACTGATCTGAAAAGTCAGGCACTCCCGCTGCTGATGACCACGACCACCACAAGAAAAACAAGCTCCTGATCCCTTGGCATAGGTCTGAGAGTTGCTGCCTCCGGAGAAACGAGATGGGAAGGGCTGGGACCTACCCCCAGGTGAACGAAAACTCTTCTGTACTGAAAACTGGGAACCCCAGACCACAACTCTGCTTCATGAGGAATCATGAAGATTCCTATATTGTGATGATCCGGTCCTGGAAAAAGTCCTCTCAACAACCTCTTCCCTTGCCAGCACCTCAAGATATGTCTTCAGTATAAATGGGGTGACCTGGCGCTGGATATCTGGATGCAAAGCCTCCTCGAAATGCCTCGCCCTGGCCTCATCATCTGGTAATAGGTCTGAAGCATATCGTAAAAGGTTCCTGAAACGGATTCCAAACACTCGAACACAGGAGCTCCCCTGTCGAAGGGTAAGAAGCTCCTGGAGACTGGACGCCTTCACAGTCGAAGAAAGAAACTCGACTCTAAACCTGTCTCGAAACTCCTCCAATGAGATCGCTGACTCCTCAAGATCCCCGAGGAACAAGAACCACCACTACCTCGCTGCTCCACGCAGCATCGTCACAACCAAGGACACCCAGTGTTCCTTCCGAGCACGAATCGAACTGAAGCCTATCTCGACCTCCTCCAACCAGTCTTCTGTGACTGCATCTGAAACGGAGCCCTCGTACTTCTGTAGACTCTGGCGCTGAAACTCTCGGAGTGTCTTCCTCCAAGTGTCATCGTCGTCAACCTCTACCCGGCGGCGATCTGCTGGAACAGCCTGCTGGTAACCTTCTACGCAAACCTGACAAGGACGTCGACCTGGAGCCATACCTGTAAAATAAAAACCGTTAGAGCTCCTAAGCCTGTAATATGGAAGACTCAACATTAATTAATTAATTATTTTGTTTTATTAATTTTTAGGTTACCTATCCCAAGGTCTACCCATTCAAACACAAGCGCAAAGAATAATGATGCATGATCCTTTCCTAGGTCTCTACCCTGCAACCAGTATCACTTTGTTTAGTAGCCATCGTAAACTTAAAGGTATGTGCAACAGATCATAGGGGGCCCTGAACGCCTATGTCTCTGCCGGTCTCCAGTGTTTACCCCACTTGCTAAACATGAATGACACTGTTGCCCTACCATCCCATGCATCCTCACCTGTGCCTAACTCCAAACTCCATCCTATCTCTCAACCAGACCTCTGATACCACTCTGTCACGACCCCCTCCCCACAAAGTGTACCCCTCCTGGGCCGGCAATGTGAAAATGGAGATAATGACCCCCGAGTCCCGCCTCCAGTAGGCCCCGGGTTGGCGACTAGCACCGAGGGTATAATAACATACAAATGGGAGGCATTACCCTCTAAGAGAACACATGTAGAAGGGAGAGATAGAATAGACTCCAATCAACTCCAACTCAGAACTGAAATATAAAAGGAAACAAAGTACATATATGAAATGTCATGAAAAAGTACTACAACTGAAGGGGAAACTAAAAGTACCCAAAAGAAAGAAAAACGACAGTGACCACGTGCCCGAACAACTCCTCCTCTAACCACAAGCTAGTAGTAACCCGCTTGATCTCCAACCTGCTCCAAGTGACCTGAAAAACAGTTTATATATACCGAGGGTGAGTATAACAGTATACTCAGTAGGATCCTCCCCAAGCATCTCGTGCAAAAGTAAAGAAAGCATGCTAAAGCCCAGTGAACAACAAGTGAAACTAACTCGTCACCTAAACAGGTATACTATGTTCCCAACCTCACCATGTCTACTCTCACCAAGTAACGCATGCATGAATATAGCATATAGTAAAGAATATCAAGGGTACCCCACTACTACTTCCCCACTGGTTTGCCGCTTTTCCCCAACTACATACGTCCTGTGCATCTCTCTCCAAAGGCTTGCCCGCAGACACCTGGGCTAAGCTCCACAATTTGCACCTCGTGCACCACATAGGCTTTCCCGCAGAAACCTGGGCTAAGCACCACACCATCCTCACAACCAAAGTAACCAGGTAGTTTCCAGGAGCGACCATAGCTCGTATAACGTGTATCATACGTCGAGTATTATACCACAAGCCATCACAGCCCATACGCCGAGTAAGGATCCTCAAGCCATCATAGCCTATACACGTTACACCTATAGTAGTCCGTAGGATACTATATCCAGAATATATGTGTGTAAAATAACCACAAGCCATCACAGCCCTCTACACACATATATGGGTAAAACTAACCACTGTACCTACCAGCACAATGATCTACCAAGAGAATAGAGCGGGGCCAAAGGGGGTAGTCAGCCATTCAACCTCCCATTAGAATGTTGGGGAAAACACCCCCTAGGGCTCAGAATCCCCGGGGTGTCAGTTGCCTTTACTGACAGGGTGGAGTAGCGTATAGAAACAAAAAAAGTACAGAATATATAAGTAACTCACATACACACTATGGGCATTACCTAGTCTTAGATACAACTGCAGCTAACGTCTCTCAGACTCCAAGCTGCTACATCAAAGACTAGGTATCCTATAAGCACACAACCAATTGAAGAGCTTTATTAGATTACTCCATTCTCATTTATCAGTTCCATTGTACATTAATTAATTCTTTAAACATTAATTAATAATGAACAAATCCACATTAAACTGAACTGGCATCACTTTCAAAAACAACTGCTCCTTTTTAAGATTCACATCACCTTTAAATTCTAGCATCTCCATCCCCATGGATTTTCCCATTTAATCAAACATTCATTACTGAATTACTTTTCCACATTCCCAGGTATTCTAGAAAAACATCCTATGCTTCTAAACACAAAGGAGGCTCAACACGGTGAGTATATATACTACCCGTCGAGTCTTTGCCGCCTATAGAAAGAGCATAGACCCATCCTCCATCGAGAGGCTAAACATGGAAAGCACGTGGCATACCCCGCGTGTCTTCGCCTCCTTCGGAAAGAGGGTAAGCAAGACCAGCTGCCTTAGCAGTGGGGAAAAGTAAAGCAAATAAACAACCAAACCAAACCACCAACATCAAACCATCACATTCATCTCATACCATCACACTTGGTGTCCTCCCCGACACCCATATGCATAAACCGATGCATCTCGCCACACTAGGCATCATCCGCTGCCACAACCACAAGTCTCCATGCCTCCACATATCACAACAGCCATCCAGGCTCACATCACAGCACAAGCAGTAGGAAAACAAACATCACAAAATGGGATCTCGGCCCTTTAACAAGGCATTCAACCTTCAAACACAATGAGCACTCAGAGCTCCAAACCACAAGGCATTCAGCCTTACAAGCAAGTGGGTAACTCAGAACCCTTTTGAAATTCCCACATAATCTGTTTTCTAATCCATATTTAATTAACAGATTTGTTATTCGTAGGTTCCAATCATGGATACCTAATCAGTAAGCTATCATAATTAAACAAACATGCTTACTTCCCTAATTTGATCATCCTCAAATTAGAACTACAACAACGGCAACAACCAGATTAATTTACATGCCTCTTTATCTTTATCCAATTAATTAACAATTAATTCCGGCTTTAAGTTCGTTATCAATTTCTATCTAGAACGAACAAAAAATCAAAGAAAACATAGATATCACTATATCTAGGAAAACATGAGACAAACCGTTATCCCGGTATAAAGAAACAACATGCGATCAACCAATTATTTTAATCTGATTCAAGTATTTAATTAGGTCAATTTCATTGTGATCCAAAGAGATAAATCATGCTAATTCTACGATTGCACATATACAATTAGAGAAGCCATGAATCCCCTACCTCTAACAGTTCCTCACATTCTTTATCCACACAACAGGTCACGATCCTCCCCTCGCGACAACTGCATCCACCGGAGGATGCTTATATCGAAGATTGATCGACACAGCTCAGTTGCATCCAAAACAGAACAGAACCAATCCTCGGGGTAAAGATTGATTGTGCAACTCCTACGGAAAGGATTGAAAGGTTCTAGCACCTATTAGCCGAGAACAAATGGAAAGAACAAGGGAGAATGATATCTTGTCCCTTTTTAAGATTTAATGGGGAGACGGTTTAAGATCCGGTTAATTCTCCATTAAAAACAGATCGCATTAACCCACGCGGTTTGACCAAGTAAAACATTCCAAGCCTTAGGAATAATTAATATAGGATTTACGGTATTTTAAACGGCCTTAAGAGCCCATAAAATAAGGCTTTAAATGTATTTTACGTCAAAGGAAACGTAAAAAGGGGGAAAAACTGTAGGAGTCTGGAAATACTGTTCACCCACCGTTACTGTACATGAAACCGATCTGTGAAACTGATCTGTCACACCGATCTGTGAAACTGATCTGTCACACCGATCTGTGAAACTGATCTCTGAAACCGATCTGTGAAACTGATCTGTCACACCGATCTGTGAAACCGATCTGTCACACCGATCTGTCACACCGATCTGTGAAACTGATCTGTCACACCGATCTGTAAAACAGATCGGTGAGACCGATCTGTCAGACCGATCTCTGAAACTGATCGGTGAGACCGATCTGTCAGACCGATCGGCGAGACCGATCTGTGAAACTGATCGGTGGGACCGATCTGTCAGACCGATCGGTGAGACCGATCTGTCAGACCGATCTGTGAAACCGATCTGTCAGACCGATCGGTGAGACCGATCTGTTACTGTTCATGAAACTGGAAACACTGTTCACAGAACTGGAAAATTGAAAAAGTGTTGGGGATAATTCCCCTTGACCTCCCAGAACACCTCCAACACCAACATTTCACAATGTTATGGACCGGAGAGGTTCGGGCCATTACATAATGATTCAATTTTGGAGGTGGAACCTTTGGAAACAATTCATACTTCATATTCAAGGAAATGTGTATTAAGGAATAATATGATGAATCTCAAGAAATTTAATAAAATGATGTTTGGTGATTGAAGTTTATTTGTAAAAAAATTCATGAAATTGGTTTTATGAATAATGATGTATTTATCATCCAATAATGATTTTCATAAATATATTGAATGGTGATGATGACCTGTATATGTGAATTTTTGGAAAGGTGGTATTATTATTATTGGAAGGTATCCCCTAATGAGTTCCTGATGTTGTGGAAATTGTTTTTATATTGGGCAAAGAGATGATTGATATGGAGAAAGTAAATTGGAAAATACTGATTACCATGGACATAAAAATTTATTTCGTGAAGAGTAGTCTATATAATTATGGGTGATGTTTCTTTTTGTGGATGTAAGGAATATACGCAATAATTATAGGAATAATAAATCATTTATGATTTCGATAAGGATTTATAGTAAACCATTCTTTGACAATTTTTTAAGAGGAAACATTATAGAGGTATTAAAATGCATGGTATGTGACAAATAAGAGAATATTTATTATATATGGGGAATGAATATTATGATTATTTTGAGAAATTTAGTGACTTTATTTTTGATGTTTTGGTTTTTCATATTTTGGGAGGGTTATAAGTTTAACCATTTGTGAGATGGATTAAGTTATCATTGGATATGGTTTTGGAGATTAAAGTATTATCTCAGCAAATGAGGATTTATGAATAATGTATATCCAATTCTAACCAATATGTTTTGATTATAACTAAATATAGATTGAATGGATTATCATTCAATTAATTGATCTCATGATCTGTTAGTTCTTTATTAATGAGAAATTTTCCTTCATTCCCTATAGTAAGAGACAAATTTGAAATTTTTGAAGGAATAAACAAAGGATGAGACTATTAATATGAGATATAATGAAATCAAGTTAGAATATATCCTTATGAAAATTATTCAGCTTCAGGAAAAGAATATTTGAGTATAATTTTTTATTGTTATCATCATTTCTGATGATATCAATGAACATTTCTTGCCTATTAATGTGATGCTTTTGTGGTTGTTAAAATTCTTAGGATTACCCATGTTATCATTATCAGTGATATTTACCATTATATATTTTTATTTTTTATTTTCTTCTATTTTCAAATCTTCACCGATGTTGTCAGATGTGGAACCATAGTTATGAGTAACATTGTGTAACCATTATGTTCCCATCAATCAATATTCATGAATGTTTTAGAATAATTTTTGATGATGAGGTATTCTATGAAAGTAAAATTCAATTATTAAACCTTTCATGACCTATACAATAGGAAATTAATTTTTTCTGGTGTATAATATAACACCCAATGTTTTTATAAAATAATTATTTCCTAGATAATTTTTTTGGTTTCTTGGATTGGACAATAAATAAGATAATATTTCATTATACACAACTCAATGTTAATATTACCCCATAAGAAACACTTATATTAGTATCCCCTATACATATCACCATTTTCGTATTGGGTTACAAACAATTCAATGTTCATTCTGTATCATTCATTACACGTAAGACAGAGTTTTACCAAACTACGATATACTATTCACATTATAATTAAAATATTATTATAACAATTACATAGCCATTGAAATAGAAGATATTAATATGATTAAATAAAATAATCAACTATGGTTCTAATATGTTTATATAATTAATTCTACGGTATGAATTATTTATGAAATAAATAAAACCCATTGAATATAAAGAAGTGTTTTTATACAAAAACAATTATTATGCACATAGTGAAAATTTATCTTAATAAATTTAATTAATCATGATTAGTAAGATATCATAACTTAATTTATATAGTATTAATTAAGCCAATTTCATTTATTCCTAAAATATGTTATATATGAATTAAATAAGAACAAATCAAATTTTAGGCATAAAAATCTTATATTTCTCTAAAGCGCAATTTACCTGCCTTTTAATGTAAAAATTGTTTTAAAACAAAGTTAGACACTTTTTATAAATGTTTATTTAAAAAATTAACTTAATTTTTAATATTTAATTATCTATATTTAATTTTTACATGCATTTTTTAAAAATTCGGAGAAGTTTTATTTTTGATGAATCGTGACATAATGGATTTTAACTGAAAACTGCACTTTGATCTAATTTATTTATATAGTAAAATTATATTTAAAATTTTTATTAAAGTGTATTTAGATAAATTATAAATATAGGAATACTATTTATGTAATTATAATAATTTTCATATTTAAATTTGATATAAAATCATTCAAATATTTTGAACACTTTTATTTGGAAAACATATTGTGTCATCCCATCTATGGGGTTAATTTTAAATTACTTTCCACAACTTATGTTATAATAATTTTGAAAAATATATTACTTATTTTTAAATAATAAAAATTTATAATATATAATTTTTCCAAATTTATTTTTGACAAATTTGATTACTATATTAATTTTAAATTAATTATATTGATTATGTTAAAAATGACTTTCTATAATGACAGTAATTTGAATATAAGGTGTAAAAATGACCATAAAACTAAAAAAAACACATTTTATGAACATATTTAAACCATAATAATTCATTTATAAACATTTTTGTTTCATATAATCCTCTTTTTTTGTATAAATGTGGCGATCACCGAAATTCTTTTAAAACATGCCTAGTGTGTCCTTCTCCAATTTATGAAATGGAACATGCCCCCTCACATCGTCACACATCTAAATAGAAATGAATCATCCAAAACTAGAATAAATATTATCCCTACTCCCATAATCTAAACATATAATCTTTATATTTGTCCTAAATAAATAGAATGATAACTATTAGTGAATTCCAAAATGAGTTACCTAAAGAAGAAGTAATGTTCTTCAATGATCACATTTGTTTTATTTATTTCTACACCCCTTCAATTCTTAATATCCAATTATCATATAATATAATAAGTGTCCCGTGGATTCTAATATTTTTTTATTTTAATGGTATGACCAAAAACACCACACACTTCCATTGAATGGGATACTGAATCATCATTCGTGGGTGGGTATGGTGGACTACCACCACGAGAACCGATGTCATTAATTATTCCCATACCACCTATCAATATTGTAATAATTATGGATATAATGTTAATATATTATATATGTGATATTAATTATGCATTTAATTTTTTTTAATTATTCCATAAATCATAACTTTATTATTTCTATTTTTAGATAATACGATAACATCATTTGTGGACCTGTGAATTACCATCTCTTCAAAGTGATGTGATTTGTTCAAACATTACATGGAATGTTTTATAGATGGTTTTAATAAAAATATTTGATATATATGACATAATAATTCTATTTAAATGATAACATATACACATATATACATATTTTTCAATTAATTTTTATCTTTTATTATGAAAAAAAAATGGAGATAATGTTCATGTTTATGTATGACCTACCATATCAATCAATGCTATATTTTATTTCACATTTCAATATTTTGTAGATTATTATAAAAAATTACATACTTAATATATATTATATTTATATAATATTTAAATTCATTAGATAGATAAATCATGATCTATGTATGATGATCAATAATATCAAGTTAAAACAAATATGAAAAAAAAGCACTTATAACCCAAAATGTAACTTTAACATGAATTTGTTAATAAATGCGTTATATAAATCCATAATAAAATAATATATGGTATTATATATATAATAATATGGTTCAATTTTAGATTAATAATAATCATATACTTATTATAACAATTTTTTTAATGTTTATAAGAAAGTAAATACTTAATGTAAGGGTTTTCTCATTTCAATTTTATTTCTGTGAGATATATGATACATAAACCACTAATTCTTGTTTTGCAGTGTCTATACTTCCTGATGAAATTTTATATCTTGAATTTAATTTTTTTAATTATATAAATGTTTTCAATTGATGTTATTCATTCATGGATCTCATGATTCAAAAGATACTGTAGTAGTGTTTGAATTTCTAGTCTCACTTTTATTTTTGTGATATTTAATCCATAATCACCCCTCATTAATTTTTTGTAGTGAATATAATACCAATGAATGTATTATATTATTATTTTAATTATAATTAGGGTTATTTACATATCCATTTTATGATCTCTCCATATTATGATTTACGGTTCCAAAGTTACCAAATCAGTAATTTAATTTTGTAACAAATTTCCTTATTTTAGACCCATGTAATGTTATTAACCATTATTATTTTAAGAGGTGTATATAATTAAATTTTAAATGTATTTTATTGAATATAATTTTTTTAGTAATACTATAATGTTAATTAAAATTAATTATATCTTTGGTATTAGGATTCAATGTTACCATAGTGGTAATATTTTATTTCAATAATTTCGTAGTTTATTAATATTGTTTATGATTATGATTTCATTGATGAAATATTATGATGAATATAAAAATAATTATCCTTAAATTCCTTATTTTCTTTTTATTTATGATATATTCCTGTATTTTTTCTATTTTTTAACACATCGTTACTAAAGATAATTATTAAACCATTTTTATGAAAATATTATGTTATTTATTTAATTGATTGGAAATCTGTTTCAAAGAAAACATTATAGATATGTTTTTTTTCGAAAGATATTTTATGATAATTTTCAATGAAAATTATTTTGAAAATGTTTTATTTTTTAAAATTTTATTTTCAAATGACGGTTTATCGTCCTTATGAAATGCTCCATGTGATCTTTCACAATCCCCCGACATCTAATATGGCATACATTGATATAGTTTATGATTTAATAGGGATTGGATCCAAGGAAATCATTATTATTTTTCATTTGAATGGTTAATTTTTATGAAAATAAGTAGTTTATAAATGATGTTTATCTTCCACATGCTATACCATGATATAACCCACATTTTCTCACGGGTAATTCTATAAGGAAATGGTTATAAATCTTATATCCATTCAATAGGTTATTATTTTATGAGATTTTTATAATACCCATTTCATTTCATGGTTTATGATAATATGAATGTTTTATGACATTGTGGAACACATCTGTGTGATTTCATTATTTTAAGGGTGGGACCTATATCTCTCTCCAATGAATTGGGTAATGATAAAAGTTATATGACCTCCAAGGGTACACATGTTATAGCCTAATCCCAAAAACAATAGGATTCATTAGATGTATCCCATCCCAAAAAAATAATGGTATATGAGTTGCAGCCCAAGGATGAAAACAAGATGGTAAACAAGTTATAGTCCAAGCATGAAAACTAAAGGGAGTATAAGCTATTTTCTAAGATCAAAAATGGGGATATATAGGTTATATCCCAAGATAGAAAACATGTGGGTAAATGGGTTGTAACCCAAGACTAAACATATTATAGTATATTGGTTTTTGACCTATCCAAAAAACAATATGGTAGATGGGTTGTGTCCCAATACTAAAAAAAATAGGTTATATGGGTTCAATTACATGCCCAATAATAAGGTCATATACTGGTTGTATACCAAGCCTAAAAACAAGAGGTTATATGGGTTATAGACTAAGCCTAAAAACAATGGGGTAAACAAGTTATTTTCCCAATCCTAAATTAGGTACATTATTGATTAGCCTCAGACTAACGTGTTATAATATTTTTTTGAGTATCCTTGAAATAAGATTTTATATTTTTCTATGTATGCCAAAAATTCTACATGTTATTCCTATGTTATTCTCTAATGGATTTTGATCTTTGATTTATTTAGGACTCACATCTTACAAACTACAAATCTTTTTTAAATGAATTTATATTATGAACATTAATATGAATTGTATGAAATTGAAATGTTATATTCATGTTATCACACCCTTTTATGAAACTTAAGATTACATATCATATTTATTGACCCTTAATGAGCATATGATATCACCCATTGTTATATTCACTTTTCCCAGGTTATGAAGAATGATTTTATGTAGGAGTACTAAATCATAATATCTTTATGGGAAACCTCAAATATCATTCACCATGTTTCAAGATTTTGTTCCATGTTTCCAAAGACACTAAAATTATATAGTGATTTCGATTGTACTTTTAAAATTTTCTGAATATTCATATAAAATGATATAATATACATGTATCAAAATACTTGATCACGATAATAATTAATCTTCATTATTACTTCATAAATGGACGAAAATAAATAAGATAATAATAAAAAACTTATTTCTTGAAATATATTGCGTCAACATACCAATCCTAAAAAATTAGAATACCATTTGAAGAGGGTGACCAACCAGAAATGATATCCTCAAAATATAAGGTTTCTCAAATCCCTTGTAACTCATCATCCTTCTAATGATAAAACATAATATACTTGAGTAGAAATGATGATAACTGGAAACTGGTCAAATTCATTCTAGAAACAACCACCTGACCATCTAGATAAAAAATAAAAAAAATTCTTATAAGGTTCCACTCTTCATTATATTCCAAAATTTCATTCAATTACACATTCCGACAAAGAGTGTCAATACTCATAATCTCCTTCTCTGTGGTGTAAGCGATATCGATGAAAAACTATCGACGGAATTCCAACCACCACCTATGTCTTAGGTTCAATTCCTTCTAAAAAATATATTGTTCAAATTTTTGGGTTTAAAAAAGACTCTGAAAAATTGTCTAAAAATATAATTCTACCAACACTTGATCCTAGGAATAATGGAAAGTATATCTATATCATAAATGGTTTCACTCATCTTATGAGTTCAAATTTGACCAGACCTGTAAGCTACGACATTATTATCCTATATGAACACCCAAACCAAACAAATTATATAAGGATAAGTGAATTCCACATAACCCTTAATAGTCTTAGGAGAAATAGATTATGATATGATGTTATAAGTCATTTCATCTCATATAAATATGATCAATGCTTATCAACACATATGAATTTCACATTTTTTCTAGATAGAGTAGTTATAGGTGATTCCATCTTCGATAAATCCATAAAACCCCATTTATAGTATCTAGTAAGACCAAGGAAGCTTTGATATTCAAAGGAATTAAATAATATTTCACATTACAAAACAACCTTCAACCTCCTGGAATCAGCTGATATGTCATTCATAGAAATTACATGCCTTAGGTATTTCACATATGAGTCCTAAAGTTATATTTTGAAATAGTTTTATACAATCAACGACCCCTCATGATTTCCAAAACCAAACATAAATGGAACTCCTCCTCACTTGCAGATCAAGATTAGACAAATATCTTCTATTAAAATTATTGAAAATGATTCTATATATTGTTCTACTATCTGATTTATTAAATCCATAAAAACAACAGGGGAATTAGTATTACAAAATTACATCATATAATATATATAATGCTCACACCAACATCTAAAAACCATATTCGATATATCACACTCCTAAAAACAGATCTAAAGATATAAAAATCAAATAACAATATTAAAAAACTACCTTAGCCCCTTTAACAAATTAAATAAATAATCGATTGTAAGAAAATTTAACATTTTCTTAATCGTTACCCAGTTAAACATTTGAAAACATTAGCACAATCTATGTTTACCATCTTTCCTCATGGAAAAGATCACAATATATGCCCAAGGAAAAAAGGGAGTAAAAAATCATTCCACACCAGGTATTATAACTAAATATTGAGCTCTTTCAGCTCTATAAGTTCCATATAATGAGAAGGTATTTATATCATATGTTCTCCTAGAACCTAATAAATTTTAAACTCTACCTACATCTCTAATGTAATAATAGAAAAATCAATTGAGAAATTTTTTAGAAAAATCTAAAAATGGATTGAAGGTAAATAAATGAACATACATTATGAGACATGAATTCTGTAATAGAAAAGGAACTATTGATATTTGGGTGGAAGTGTCAGGTATGACAAGACAACTGATCCCACTCTCCCCAAAACAACAGTGAACTCCAATCAGTCACAATAAAAAAGACATGGCAAAGATAAAATTCAACAATATGTTCATGAGAAAATTCCATTCCATCCTTGGGATTATAAGAAATATATATTGGTCATTAAATAGAAAATATCGGCCTTACTCCATATCATATATCGACAGTTCCCAAGATAGAAATCATAAAACTAACTCTTTATTCTTCCAAATAGGTGTCCAAAAATACATAACAATGGATACTATTTTCATATTATGGATAATAATATAAAAATGTTATTATATTTAAATGAGTGGTAAAAACTAATATAAAATAAATCATTCAGAACTAAGGACACATCGTTTATAGCACTGCTGATAGTTGTTGGACCAGTATATACCTTGAATAGAAAGTCATATATTGTTTGAAGGTGACTCAGTACTGAGGCATGTGACTAGAGTTCTATTTTCATTATTCCATTCATTCATTCCAAAGTATCATTTGGATTCGAAAATCACTAACCTTATCGAGGTGTATAAATTGACTGTCATGAAGATTGTAGATAACCATAAATTTTTTAACTATTACACATATTTTTAGGGGAATAAGAAGAATTCCATGTGTGATTGACAATTCCAAATTGATAAAAATTCAAAGGCACAATACTTGCTATATTTGGATGACTTTAATAATTCTTATATGGAGAACCACCTCCACCACTACTGTGGTGATCCTTATACTCCTTTTTCCTAGGCATGCAATTTAAGATTCAATTACATTTAAGTGAAGTTGAAGAATATCCACCCCTAATAATAATATTCTTTTCTTCCATCATTTCCTTGTCCACGGTCTCCAAATTTGTTAAAATACATAATAAAATTAATTTTTATACAACATCTAGTCATAGACCATGGATGTACTTTTGAGTGATTACCTGATCATTATTTACTACTCTTGGTAAAAAAATTAATAACTTCAGAGAACCAATTGGTGTATGGTCCCACACGAAGGTCTCCCTAATATAAATAGGGAAACTCCATATAATATTTCTTCATCATCATCTTTTCTATAATCATTTTGAATAATAGTGTCTTAAAACCCTTCAAGTAAGAGCCTACTGGCCTATCTATATGTACTATAAAATCCCAATAATGGATTTTGGGACCCTCGTGATGGAATTACACACTCTTTACATTGATTGTCTAATGTGCATCCAATAATATAAAGATGTGATCAATATTTTTATGACACTCTTAGAAAAATTGCGGTTCATTTTTACCGTTAAAAGATGATGGAATCTATAACATCCTGGGACCCAATGCCAATGACCTGGTGCTCCTTACCCAGTTGGTCACACGGTCTCAAGCGCATTTCCCCAAATGTGAGAGGATTCTGATTAGCACTAAGGGAAAAATGTGTGATAGTGGGAAAACAATGCCCTCATTGGAAGAGTGTATCAAAATTGTAAATAGTATACAACAGTAGAAGAAGTAAATACTCTACAACTGAAACAACAACAGAAGACTGATAATAAAGATAACCAGAAGTTTTATCATAAAAAAGACGATGCATCATGTCACAAGTTCTTAGAAAGAATCCAAAAAAGGGTACACTAAAATCAGATAGAATATAATATACCAAGGAACTATAATAAAAAATATAACATAGAATCATCAAATACCTCGGCATGGTCCCATGCTCTCCTTCTCCTATCATCTAAACATGTACCTATAGAAGGGTGCGTTCCCTTATCATTACATACAACAATATAATCTATTTATGTCCAAAAGAATTACCCAAATAGTGTGTGAGAAATAACTCCCAGTAGGCAGCAAACCCAGATATGTTCTTATCTATTAGTGAGTATATGCAACAGGTTGTGTACAAAAAGAAAAATCATTAAAAATGGAATTACTCAAAAGTAAACAATAGTACAAGTCATGTTTTCATTTATATTTTGTTCATGTTCATTAATAAATTTTATTACCTTGAATTGTAAATATCTCAAGATCCGTCCTCAGCCAAACAATCACCCATAACAAGTAAGCAAAACAAATGTCTCAAAAGACCCTCAAAATAGTTATAAGGAATACCAAATACAAGCTTGTTATCTAGCTTAGTAGATGTGACATAAGTCTTTCTACAAGATATTGAGTTCAAAAGCTTAGCCAAAGTCCTCGAAAAAAACTACAATATCCATAGATAGACCCTTCCAAGAGGGATAACCATTCCTTTCCCTCAGGTATATTAAATCCTCACTTTCATGCATCGTAAAACATTGCCTGTTGGAATATCACAATATTTCTTGCAGGCATATCATAATCTCACGTTCAAGAATATCACATAAAATGCGCACATGTAAATTAAACTAGTACATGGAAAACATTGATCATTTCACCTGGTAATCCAACATATCACTAACCTATTAGTAATATAATCAATTACAATGCTTAAAAAACATATTTTCATGTCGGATACTTATGTAACAGACACAACATATGAATTAAACTATAACAAGGCATAAAACATCACTATATGATGTAGAATCACATTCAACTGACCAATTACATTTTCGATAAACCATTATAGGGAATAAAAGGCTGGCCTCATACGCATCCCATGCCAAACGGCTAAACTTTTGTTATTAAAGGGAAACACACCCATGGAGTGGCCCTAAATCAAATAAAGAAACCTAAAACATTCATTTTATATTCAATAAAATTACCTAATCAGTGTTAGCCAGTAACACATGTCAATTATCGACAATGAGATTCCCTAAAAATGGGTGCATGACACTCTGGCACATATAAACTACTCAAAAATTAGCGAAAGGCACCATACCACCTACCTTGTCCTTGGGTGACTCTTCTCGTCCAGCGTCAACCATTAAGTCATGCTTGAACTATGTAGACCCTCAAAATGATGTAAAAATCTAATGGTTCAATAACATTTTGGAGAGAAAAACTCATGAAGAAGGACTCATGGGTAATGGAGAGCATTCTAACTGGGATCAAACGCATTTGATGGTGATGGAAACGAAGTTTGGATGGACAATCGGAAGGAAAATACCCTTTTCACACTACTATCTCGTGAACTCGGTGCCTCTTTTGTCTAGAATGAATGAAAACAAAGCTACTGCCTATTTTAGAAACAAATTAGATAATACATGGCATGTAATAGGAACTACACATTTTTTAGGTCCTTTTACTGTTTATTTCGTATCCGACTTCTATTACACATCATGCACTCACATGCTTACTTGATTACATAACGTGAACCTGAGAATACACTGCGTGTAACCCCCATGTCTTGATGTGTAAGGTGTAGATCTATAATTTAATCAATTTTATTAATTTTCATTAATTATAAACATAAAAGGTACGGTTTGTACTTAAAATGAGAACCAATTCTTTCAATCTTATCATGTTAATGAAATTAATCACCAAATGGACATCCAATGGTGATGAAGAAATATCTAAGAAAAACCATCGCCACTATGATTTTACATCATTCTCTCTTGCCCAAGTCTTTTCCTATACTCATTCATGCTTCGATAACACCTGGACTAAATAAATAGACCATGCATAGAGAACCTTTATGCTATGATCTGCAATTCGAATCAGTTTCTCCTCAAAAGACACATCTACCTATATCTCAACCTCCTCAGGTAGAAAAGCAAGAGACAGGTCTGAAAATTAATGTTGCATCTAAGAAATATGGAAGACATCATTCATAGTTTGATACATCCAAGTGAAATATAACTAATAAGAAATTGGCCTAACCCATCCCCGAATATCAAATGGCCTGACATATCTTGGTGAAAGCTTACCTTATCTACTGATCCTCATATTTCCCAACCACTGTGAAACACCCAAGATAACCGGATCCCTAAACTCATACTGTATAGTTCATATACATCAATTGGATTAATATTTCTGACAGGACTACACAGTAACCATCCAATTTTGAATCAACTAGACCTTCCCAGAAGTCTTTTTCTTGGGATGTGGTCCTAGTGAAGCTATCCCACCCAACTCTATCCAGCATATGGGTGATCGTCATGTCCTACCATTCAAATACTCATAAGGTTCCATCTCTATAATCACTTTTAAACTATTATTTTAGTGAAATTCAACTAGGGGATATTCTTCTCCCAGTATCCCCCATTGTATATGATGCATTATCGTAGCATGTCCTCCAGCACCTATATCATACGCTGTTACATACCATCATTCTAAGGGTGGTATGATTTACTCAGAAGCACATATGTACCTCGAACCCTCTAAAAATTCATATATAAATGAGATGGAATGTTGGAGTCCCTATCTGAAATGATAGAATGAGGGACTCCATAAAGTCGTACCACCTCATGAATATACAACTTTTCCTGATCATCAACCCCAATGGTCTATGTAATTGGCAAGAAGTGAGAGACCTTTGTATATATTTCAAACACCACCCACATAACATCATTACATCTGGGTGACCTCAGTAACATAACCATAAAATCTATCATAACAACATACCATTTCCACATAAGAATAGGTAACTTCTATAAAATACCAGCTAGTTGTTAATATTCCTCCATATCATACTGATAGGTGGAACACTTCATAAAAAAACTAGTCACCTCACTTCTTATACCCAACCACTAGTACTAATGACGCATGAAATGGAACATCTCGGTAACTTAGAGATGCACTTCCCCATATAAAGTAGGAAACTCCCACATAAACTCCCAACGTATTTCCATTGGGGCCTAGACATGTCCACAGATATAAAAGATCTCATCATCAACTACCATACAACCAGGAGGTTGATCCTCACCTACTACACACTCTCGCATGACTATATCCTCATAATCTGACAGCTGACTCATCCTCTCTCTATCCATGTGGGTATAAGTCGCAATTAAATAACAATTAAATGCTTCTCCTGGACATTTGTGCACCTCCAAATGAATCTCGGAGAACATGGACATAAGATGACACTCTCTACGGGCCACCTGCATCGCCTGTATCTGAGTCCTCCTACTCAATGCATCAGCAACTAGATTACCTTTTCCAGCTTTGTAGGAAAGATAAAAATCAAAAGACATAAGGTATTCCACCCACTGTTTCTATCTCAAATTCATATCATGCTGAGTAAAGATGTATTTGCAGATTTTTTGGTCTGTGTACACCACAAAATTACCTCATAGTAAGTAATGTCTCTAAATCACAACACATGTACAACAGCTGTTAACTATAAATCGTGTATCGGTAAATTCCACAAATGATGCCTCAACTACCAAGTCCCATATGCCACAAATAAATCTACCTACCTCAACACTACCCCATCATTATTCATGAAGTATCATAGTACAATGTATAACTAATTACCTAATTCAAATGTATCAGGACTAGTGGTGATGTTTGTCTCCCCCTCATCTCTATACATGCTGTCTCACAAGAATCCAACCACACAAACATAACACCTTTCTTAGTCAATCCCATCAATGGAACTGATAAGTGTGATAATTCCTTTATAAAACACATTTATTACACAAATATCCCTATAAAACTCATTATGTCAAACATGTTTCTCATTTTTTCCATGAAACAATTGACCTCACCTTCTCTGGGTCCACTAACACTCATATATAGAAGATAATGTGACCTAGTGTTTTAATATTGTTTATCTATTGGTGGAACATTATGACCATATTATATAAATAATTCTCTCTTATTTTATTAAAAATGATTTCAATATGGTGGGAAAGGACATTTGGATTATGAGAATATGTGAAGACATCATCCATGAAAACCACCATAAAAGAATCCAAATAAGGATAGAACACTCCGTTCACTAGGACTAGGAATACTGCTAGTGCATTTGTGAGACTAAACGACATAACCATATACTCATATAGATTATACAATCTATGAAATGTGATACGAGGTATGTATGCAGGTCAAAAACGTACCTACTAGTATCCTAAACTCATGTTGAAATTTGAAAACACTCATGCTCCTCAAAGACAATCAAATAGGCCATTTAACTATGGAAATGGGTATCAGTTTTTAACCATCATCTAGTTATGTTTTTAAAGTCCACAGATTCCCTAAGGGTACCATCCTCCTTTTTTCAAAAAAAGGTATCACAAAACCCCCTAGAGAAAAACTAGGTTGGATAAGCCCATTTTCCCTTAAATCCTATAGCAGCCTCTTGAACTCTTGCTACACCACCGTAGGCATCATGCAAATAGGAATGGATACCAGTCCAACTCTTGGTACTAGATCAATAATGAAATTCACCTCTCTCACTGGAGGTATCCTTGAAATGTCATCCAGGATAACAATCCTGAATCGAACAACCATTGGGGGGAAATATGTATGACATGTTCCCCGGTCATCCAGATATAAACATGAAATCTGGGCTGTCACTCCACTGATCTGACGATGCTGGAGTACAACTCTGACCACCTGGAGATCATATTGACCATGGTATAGAAACAATATTCCCTCTAGAGAAGTGAAACTCACCTAGCGGTGATAGAAATCAACAAAGAATGAGAAGAACCCAAAAAGTCATTTCTAAAAATTACATCAATTCTTTTTATCTCTAAGACATATAGATCCCATTAGATGTGACACCCATGATCCTTAAGGGTCCACTCATTACACTGACACACACATTCCGTTATTATCCTTAACATTGTGTCTAGGATCATATCATAATCAGAAGATAGAACATTGAGCCCAAGGATCTCTATTAGGGTAATATATATAAAACTACGTGAATACCCTTTATCAAGGGGTGAAGATGATAAAACAGAGGACACTAGAATGGTACCTTGAACAGTTGAGGGCCTAAGATTCTTCTCATGTTGGGTTTGTTGCATTGCATAGGTATGAATGATAAAACAACCGTATGACACTACCTGACTAACCTGAGCTGATCCACCCTTTTATCACTGAAACCCATGGGTTTGGCTAACACGGTCACAACCACCACCTCATCTTGAATGCACTAATTCACCCCACCTACCAGTATGATGAGAATCTACTGATCTTGCTGTTGACCATGGAGTCGAAGTAGAACTTCTCTCAATTAGATGGTGGAGGAAACACCTTGTAGAAGTTCTGTAGAAAGCTCATATTGGCTCAAGCGTCACACTCAATTGGATCCATCAGAAAATGTGGTCTCATATTAATACCTATTCAATATTTTAATCACCCCACCTAGCTACCGAAATAAACATTCTTACATCTTGTATCACCATGATAAATCTCTATAAAATACTTCTTGCTCCTGGTCAAGACAATACCAGATCTCGGTGTTGATCCACATACGTTCTCAACTATAGCTTCACGCAGATTACACTTAGTAATTAGAGCATGATTCATGGTGGCATACAGATAAGGCTACCTGAAAATTTTCAACTATGATCAGATGTCGTACCTGATACCATCATCGAATCACATAACCCTCAATGTCTTATCACCCAACAAAAATGGTTTGAACCTTTGAAGCTCAGAGAAATGGGAAGCGTAATCAATCACAGTAATATCGACTTTCTTTATATGCATGAACTCTCAGGCTCTATTGGTACTCAACATCATAGGAAGAAAGTGTCCATATCAGACCATATAAAAATATCCCCATTCCATGTCTCATTGGATCTTTATCCGAGTTGTAATGTCCTACCACCTCAAGGACGAATTATGCAGTATATAATTCTTAATGTTGAACTTCCTCATAGGAGGTGTCACCAGGTGCTCAATGATTGAAAACATGGATTCCAACCATGACTTTATATCCTGTGGTCCCTTGTCCCCCAAAAATGTAGGCGGATGCTGCTGCTGAAATACTTGAATTTGTAATTCCATGTATGTGGTAGTTTGATGTACTTACAAGAATATCTTTAGAAACCTCATGAAGCCTTCACAGTACTGTGCTCCCTCACATGTTTCCGGAATAATATATAGGTCCACAACAAGCACATATGGAGGATCCTATGGTATCCCATGACCTACCACCTATATGGTATTATCATCTTCACTCTCTTGGCACCGAACTGGAGTTCGTCATGGAGGCATGACTCTGCAAGGTCAAGCACACAATTCATTTAGTGATCATAAAGGTTCATAGTTCAAGAGATCAAGAACTAAATAGGAGAAGAAAACACTAAAAGGTAACTAAAATAGGAGTAACTGGCATTAGAAACCATACACGGTTTGTACCCACAAACTCTTACCCGGGCATGAACATCTGTTGGTCTGGGTGTGTAACCATCCCAGGTACACGATGTGTTAGACTATGACACGACATGTCCTAAAGACTTTCCTCCTAGCCATGTACTCGAACATTGTGAAAGTCACATGGGTTCTTTATGAGTTAGTCCAGATGGTGTGTATTGAAAGTACATGATTGGGTACCTGAAAACCCAACCATACTATGTTCTTTCTCACACGACCGGACAGATAGTCCCTGACTACATAGAGTGTAGTATGAGTAAACGGCTTGTATCCATGAATATAAAATTTCCTTACCTAATCATGAATAACACATAGCGTGTTATGCTCCACTACATGTCATGTAAACTGGGTTTCTTAGGACAGAAACATCTTATTTCCTAGAAAACCCATTTTCAACAAAAAAAGAATGAGTTGAATTCCAAATTTTAATTCATGATGTCCCATACTCCCTAGTAATAAATGTTTGGTACCCAATCCAAACATACCATAATACCATTTTATACAAAATTCTATAACAGGATCCTTCAAATTCAGATCCAAGAGGGCACATCCACCTCAGGGATCAATGCTTGGCATCCAAACAATTCGAACCATAAAACATATCAATACACCTATAAAAATAGTAGGAATATTTATCATGGATCCTATAACAACAGTATGCATATTTAGCCTGACATCTATCAAAACATCATGAAATCACTAATTCTCTATAAATGGCATGACAAAAATGCATGACATTTGATTTCGGATAGTTGAATATTTGATGAATTTGATTGGATACCCTCAACTAATTAGTATTCAACAAAATAGAAAAAAATAATACCATTAAAAATATCACAAAATTGGTTCACCACCCACCAGTGAAATCGAATCGACTACAACATCTCAAAATCCCAAAAACAGGAGTCAATTTGTGGAAATTTGGCTTTACCATATACGTAGGGTAGCTAATCCTTGGCATAGTTTATTACCAGACTCAATTTCCTTCTTATCATTATATATTTCTTCCATTAAATACGTAATACTAGACAAGAACTATATTTCATTTCACTTGGTAACATCCCATATCTATATTCAACTAAACTAGTGCTCTGTATCGGCATGGTTAGATGGCCTCAAGGGAATTGCTTCATCAACAGGGGATAATGAATATAAGAAAGGTCAGAGGTTGTGATTGTATAAAAACAATTCCCTCATTGGTAGAGTGTAACATAGTGGTACAACATTATACAATTGAAGAAGAAGTAAATACCAAACAACTCAAACAATAAAAGAAGACTAATAATAAATATAACAAGAAGTCATAGCATATAAAAGACAACGATTCCTATCACATGATTTATAAAATAGAAAAAACATTATACGGTACATTTAAATAAAAAATTAAATACTAAGTAACATACATATATAAGAAAACTCAGAAAAATAACAAGTCTTAGATTAGTCCTTTTCTCTCCCACTCCTAAAAGAAAATCATGTACTTGTAGAAGGGAGCATTCCCTTATCTACACCTAAAAAATATAATCTTTTTGGAGTCAAAAACATGAAACAAAATGGGTGTGAAAGAAAAATCCTAGTAGGAAACCACCCATGATTTGTGCATATCTGTTAGTGAGTATATGCAATAGTCTATGTACAAAAATAAAAATAAGTAAACTAAAAAGTACTCAAAATTAAAAAATCCCACAAAACGTTTTCCATTCATATTTAGATCATTTTTATTAAACAATTTGGTTACATAGAACTATAAGCATCTCAATATCTGGCCTTATCCAGGAAAACCCCCATATCCTGTAAGAACAAAAAATTTATTGAAAGACCATCTAAATAGTTAAAAGGGGTGACAAAAACTAATCTTCTGCTTTGGAATTCTATAGACGTCATAAGGCTTTCTACAAGATATTCAGTTCAAAACCATGTCCACGGGAATAGAAAAAATATACCTACACACATAAAATTTCCCATCTTGTAGGAATAACCAATCCTCCCTGGAAGGCATAACAAATCCTCACCCATAGACATGACACAACATCACCTATAGGCATATCACAATCTCACCAACATGAATATCACAATCTCACCCACTAACACTTCTTATAACAAGTTCACATGTAAATTAAAATATTACATGGAAAAAATTGATCAATTTATATGGTAATTGATCATATCAGAAGAATATCAGTAATATAAACAATTACATGGCTTAAAAAACATATACTCATGTGGGTACATTATCTACCAAATAAAAAATATGAATTAATCTATCACAAGGAATAACCAATCATTATCTCATGCGGAATCACATTAAATTGACCAATTCCATTTTTAAAAACCCATAATAGACAATATATGGCTTCCATTATAGGAAACCCAGGCCAAATGGATAAATATAAGACATTCAAGGGAAACACACCCACGTGGCGGATCAAAATCATATTAAGAAACCACAAAATGATTTATATCCACACAAAAAATTACCTAAACAATGTTAGGAAATAACATGTGTTAATTCTAAATAATGAGACACACTAAAAATGTGTGTGTGGTACTCCAAAACATATAATCCACTCTCTAATTAAAGATAGACACAAGACCAACTACCTTTTTATAGTTTGACTCTCTTCATCCAAAATCAACATATAATTCATGATAGAATGATTTATCAATTCAAAACAATGTAAAATTATCAAGGCCCAATAACTTCATCGAGAGAAATAATCACAAATAAAATCATAATTTGAATCAAGAGAATACCATTTCGGATCTAATGAATATAACAGTAATAGAAATGATGTACAGAAAGACAATCGGGATCCAAATCCACTTATAGAACTACTGTCTCACTAACCTGGTGTCTCCTATTTCAAGAATGAAAGAAAACAGGCCTACTGCCCGTTTTTGAAAAAAATAGGAAATACACAATATGTAAAAGGAAATATAAACTATATAAGTTCTTTTTCTATTCATTTCGTGGCTAACTTACTTTAAACATTATGTACTGAATTTCCGACTTGATTACCAAACATTCACTAGAAAATACCTAGTGTGTAACCACCATGTCTTGCTGTGTAGGGTGTAAAGCAAATATTTAACCACTTTTATCCTTTTTCATAAATATAAACCAAAATATAATGATCCACAAATAAAAAGAAGAATTGGGTTCTAACATATACTCACAAAAGAACTCATGTAACCAATCACATTCCCCTACAACTCCGGGAGGTAACTACACAACTGCTTTATAAAAATGGAAAACATTCTAATAATAAATATGAACATCCCACATGACCAACATGATAATTATTTGATCAAGGGGAGGATTCCTTTTAGGATCATATGTTTTACCCTCTTGAGTAATTTGCATAGCGTGTCTTGGAGAAATAGGATTGCACAAGAGAACAAATAAAATATCAATTACATAATATTTTTAATTCAAACCAAATAACCTTTAGAAAATAATAGATATTATCATCAACCTAAAAATAGAATACACACATCCCAAAATCATGATGTAAATTTATTCTCACCACAAAATGTTCTAGGTAGGAGAATCCAATGTTATACTACTCCTTTCCCAACAATCTTATCCTTATTCAATTAAATTTACCTCGACAATGACAAAAACCAAAACATGGGGCCTATGATACCATACTATAATGATCCAACCCAAGTACCTTATGAAACTGGTACCTGTCACAATATTTCACACACCCTAATGAAATTCTCAATCACTACTGGCTTTTGACTAGTACCAATGCATCAAAAAACCTGAGTGAATAATTTCACCCAACCTAAAATAAAATCAACATCGAATATATACATGTAACATAAGGGAACAACAAATGATTTTGATATATTCCATAACATAAAAAAATTGGAAAACCAAATAACTCATGTCTATAAACAATCTACAAGTATAGGTCTAACCACAATGGAATATAAATATAGGGAAGACTAACTAATCCTTGTAATATCATGGGTAGACTCCCACCATCTCACCACTATCTACCCAACTCGTGAGAATGAAAACCTCACCACCACACTGTGATTCCACTCCCTTCCATCCATCAAAATAAATAACCATGTCTATGAGACTCCAAACGGGTATATAGAGTGTTTGATAACGTGCTTATTATGCCCCCCCCCTAATTTTTGATATTATTTCTCTGAACAACAATCCAAATATTCTCAATTGTAATGAAAACACTAAATGATAAATGTTAAATATTGTTCATATCAGAAGCCTAGAATTTTACTTTAATATCCCATTCATTTTCATTTCCAAAGAAAGTAAGTAAATCAGTTTAAAATCAGTTTATATCTTTATATATTTGAATATATATCATGTTAAAAAAATAATACATCATATATTATATCAAATCTAGAAATGCAAAAAAAAGTCAAATCCAAACGTCGAATCACAAGTAACATCAGTCTAAGGATTACACTAGAATGGCATAGAGAAGAAACTGATACCAAAAATAGACAATTCAATTGTCATAAATTATCTATACAATTTCATTAAGTCTTAAGAGTAGAGGATCACCATAAAAAGTGAACCCCAATTGGACTAACAAGTACCTTGAACAAAATGACTAGGGAGTAGTGGAAATCTCCCTGAGAAAAACCCCAGTAGTGGACATGATAAATTCATATACCTCCCCCTATATACAAATTGATTCCAATGATCTCTATTTTACAAATAAATTCATCAATCCATTTTCATTAAACTATTATCGGAAATAAATTTCATAACACCATTTTAAATCACTTTGAAACCTCTTTCCCCATAACCAAAATATGGGGGAAAATGTTTTATAAAAACCCACCACCACACACATAAAAAAGTAGTCACGTCCAACTATTTCATATTATTAAAAATTTATCAAAATAGGAGATATGTGGTTCTACAAAATAAACTAGATATCTAACCAACTTCCTCAAAGCTCAGGTCGTAAACACCATCCTTATGATCCACCCAAAAATAATAACAAAATATACAACGAAGGACCTAAATCAATATAAAAATTTGATAATAAATCAAATTAAAATAAAGGAATGAAAATGAAGGGAAAACAACACATGCCTCAATTATACATAGCCAACACACCAAATCCAACAAGTATTAGCCCTCCGAATATGATTAAACAATGTATCTTTAAGAAAACAAGATCAAATATCAAAATAGATCAAATAATACAAAATCTCATGTTAACGATGTTACCATGGTCAATGAAAATTATGAACTATAAGGGATTACTAACCCAGACAGAAGTTACCAAAAATAATCATGATCAATCACAAAAAGAATCAATTTGGATTGAACAATGACAACAAAAATCAAAGGAGATCGGTTCTTGGTCCAGAGAATGTAGTTCCATTTAACAATGAATGAAAAATCAATTTTTGAAACATACTAAAATTTGACTTCAAGATAGTTACATCATGTTTATCCCATTTATACATCATATAATTTTTAGTGCTCATGTATTCCAAAAACAAAAATCACATTTTTATGAAAAACCAATATTAATATTATTAAACATCATTTATTCATTAAATAAATTATTTTCTTTCATTATTTTAACATGGTTCCTAAATTTTGGTTGGAGACCAATTGAAAGACATATTACCACTTTACACATCATGTTATCTCCTAAGACACGGTATAAAACTCAATATTATAACATAAAAACCCCAAACCAGCTTGTTCATTCCTGGAAATATGAGATATCACCAAAATTTTCTTACATTTTTATATCGATAATCCGTTATTTATTAAAAATCCATCAAAAAAATTTATTTCATTTTTATTAAATAATCACTACCCTCATGAGTCCCATGACTTACACAATTAAGTAGGAAAAAAATCATAGAGAAGGAAAATTCATGGAAGTGGGTAATAGGATGTTACATCTAGAAAGTGTATAAGGATGTTGCTAAGATAATTTTTCAATGTTTTTTATCGTCTCTATTATATGGGGTGAAAAAATTATGTGAGGAAGTCCCCTTTTATAATTGAGGAGTGACATTTTTCTCTTACCCAAATCACTTCAATACTAGGAATTCACTCTCAATGAACACGCTAATAATTTTTTTAAATAATGGATTGATTCAATTATATGGAAAAGCCACACCTCCCCTACAATAAAATATATTATTATTTATATTTTCCCTTTACCTCTATGTTTACACACATTTTACATTTTATTTTTCATCATTATAACGTGTCTTTTTTTATTTACCAAGGTAATTTATAATTGACGACTAAAATTGAAATGATACATAATTAATTTTTATTATTATAACTAATTTTAACAGAAATATTAACATGAGACAATTATATAATATAAATTATTCTGATTGAAAATATTTAATACATATTATCCAATTAAATTGACATAACATGTATAATTTAACTAAAATTAAAACCCATAGACATGATGAAAAATTGGATTTCCAAAGATAATGTTTGCTTAAGTAATGAAATTCATAATATAGAAATAAAATATATTAATTATTTCAATGGATCAAATTTGATTAATAAATATATAATTGAACTAATTTTACTTATAAAAACATATCAAAATATTATTGACCATGTAAATATTTTAAACGAAAGGAATGTTTTTAATAAAAATAAATATTTTTTACTATTAATCAAAAAATATTCATTTTAAGAAAATTATAAACTTTTTAGTGAAAGGCAATTTTAAAATTTAGGATTATAAATTGATTATTATTTTTAAAAATATATTCTCTAAAAGCGGAAAAAATATATTTTATTATTTTTTCAAAAAATAAAAAAACATTTCTTTTGAGAAAATATTATTTATCATAGATAGAAATACATTATTGAAAATAATGCATATTTTTTAATAATATTTATTTATAAAAATCCATTATACTAATTAACAATAATGTTTGTTTCTCTATTAATACCTTAAGGTGTAACATCTACTTTATAATGGTCATGGAAAAAATAATATTAAAAGTATATCAAGGTTTGTTAAAACTGTTTTTTGCATTTAAAGAATGAAATTCATGAAATTAAATTTATTCAAAAAAATATTTCTTAAAATCATAGGGAGTTACAACACATGGGGGAGGTTCATGGTTAGTTTATTTTTTCGATAAACCCTGTGTATTTCAAAAAATTTATATAAAGAAAAACCCACAATAAGCACATGATTTATGAAACCATAAACCCAACATTATATGTCAACAATGTGTTCTGAAAATTATATTTTAACCCAAATTTTCTTATAGTAAAAAATTCGTCGTCTTATTGTTATGTCTATTGAAATAGACGACTCCTTTGTTAAATTTTAGTGATTCTCTTCACTATGATGGTAGATATGATAGAGTTATAGAGTGTTTAACCTTGGAATTGAATGTATGGGGTTATATTTCTAAATATCTATAGATCATCCAATTTTTTTTCATCAAAATTATAATACATAGTATTATAAGCTTAAATATATTTGTTAAGAATCTCGTTAATGATAATTTTTTATATGAATTATCATAAATGTGTCGTTAGAGATTAAATCTACAACGATGTGATGTAATTTAATCATGGAAAGCTATTTGAGTTCGAATAATTATATACCAGTCTATTTTTTCTAATAATATATATATATAATATAAAATAATTCCCTTAATCATTGTTAATATTTTTGTGAAATCCTGGTGTATATTCTCTTAGTACCAAATAGATTAAGAAGATTATTTTCTGAAACCCCCAAATGTTGTTTTTTGAAATTACACTTTGGAGTATTGGTTTTAAAATGATGATTTTGGAATACGATTAAATATGCTTGAAATATAACTGTTGTATGACTGTGTTCACCTATAGTAATGGTGGAATTTAATTCGAATAGTTTTTTGTGAATAAATGGTTTCATTGTGTTTGTGATGTATATGATAGAGCCCCAATAATTTTGATAATACATTCATGGTGAAAATGGGGATCATTAAGAAGGTGATTTTTTGGTTGAGACTAGGATTTTATTCTAAAATTGAGGAACACTAGATTATAATAAAAATTCAATACATTGGACTAGAAAGATTGGTTTTTTGGATCATGAATTTGATACTTTAGTGGGCCGTCATTAATGGGATATGTATTGGATTTTTGATTTTTATTAGTTCATTGATCCATATAATTGTTGTATTTTAATATGACATATTTATAGGATTAATATAAATATATATTTTTATTTTATTTCTTAGATGTTTTTATTGTTGTAAAATATTTAATGGTGACCTAACTTGTACATGTTTATGTGGTGTATGTGGGAATCCATTGGTTGATCTCCAAAGGGGTTGTCTACACACCCCCTTAATATGATTTTTTTTAAATATTAAATCATTGTTATAAATGATATAGTTAATGTAAGACCCCTTAACTTGTTATATGATTAAATTGGTTCAATACTCATTAGGGTTGAATGTGGAATATTATAAGTAGTAGTATTTTACAGAATAGAAGCATTCCACATAGGAACATTATCTCTTCATTATGTCCTCATCGTGTATTCTTACTTATAAAAAATTATGTCTTTCGTGAAACATATTTTTGATAATTGACATTGTCAATTAAGGTTTATTTTTTCTTTGATTCATTATTAATATAAATGTTTTAATATGGTTGTATATTACAGGTTTTTTATGACTAAGTAATGTGTAAATTCCATCGATTAATTTTTTTTATAAGATTATTTATTTCTAAAAATTTATATTTAGATGATTCACCAATGGTTTGTGGAATTCCAGTATAACCAATGATAATGGTTTCCAATGTTCACGATTCAAATGGTTTAATTCTAGATTATTACATCAATTGAGATTGTGTGTATAGATATAGCATGTTCTAGAACCTGAAATATATTTCTTGGAAAGGTAAAGATGACCTCTATATGAAAAATGTCAAGTCACTGGGGTAGTCAATGTATAAAAAGAATTCCTAAAAATTTCATATATTTTGTAACATCATTATCAAGGAAACTAGTATTTTGATTTTTGTATAATGTATTAATAACATGACATACCTCTTGGACTACATCATTCATATGATTTTGGGTTAGTTTTTTCTATATATTTTGTAACATTTGATCATTGACTAAAATAAATTTTTATGATTCATATAGATTAAAAAATGAAAATCAATGTAATAATTTTCCAAACATGGTAAAATTTGGATTGACTTTGTGTTTCTTAAATTTGTGCTAGTATTAATTTTCCCCTATGAATTTTTTCTACGTTGATTGCTAAACAAAAGTGTGGAACTGAAACAAGATTTAGAAATGACCCTAAAATTAATTATTGAAATAAATAATAATTATAATAATTGTTATTTTTATATAATTATAACAACTTTAGGAATGGTACTCAATATAATCATTATACGTTAAATACCATGATTCCTTAGTCATTGGTGACACATTTATAGAATAAAAAACATGATGCTGTCAAAGCTTAATTTTTTTCAAATTTATATAACATGATTTCTAATACATTCCTTACATGGATTTAATATTTATTAACCTGAAACCTGATTTCATAACTATTATGAATATAATAAATGAATTTTATTATTTTGAGTATCTTTTTTTTCAATTTAATGACATGATAAAGAATAGAATGTTTTTATATTCCATGTTATGTGTACAAGAATTTAGAATGTATAATACATCGAATAATATTTCAAATAATATTGAATATATCAGGTATCCTCCAATATTATTTAATGTTAATCCTGACTCGTAAATATTTAAGTTCAATATTCATGAGTTAGTAATAAAAATAAATATATATCTATATTTTTTGTGAGTTTTATTTGAATTATTAATAAATAACAAAATTAATTCATTAAAGAGGTTATTTTTGGAACATAATGGCCTGGAAAATGAAGAAGAGTAGTTATCATACAAAATAATTTCAGTTTTATTGGTAATAAACTATTATGATTTTTATTTCTAGAAATCAATACGACTAATCATTATATTAACTATGTATCAAAATTATGAGTTGATAATGAAATTGATAATTATTAAACTAAGTTGGAATGTATCATTTATATCATTGAATAATTTCTTATTAAATACTTCATTTTTTATTTTTGATCATTAATTGATTTTATTAGTAACAAAATAATCATTTAATAATGATTTATATAAAAATTATTAATAATTGAAATATACATTTATAAGCAGTTTCATTGTATGTGCATTATTTTAATGATGTTTTCTGGAAAATTAAATCTATCAATTAATTTCATCATTTCAAATTTTTATATTATTTAATATTGTTTTTATAAATCTGTTTTTTGAATATAAAAAAACTAGTTAATTAATACATTTCATTTTCTTCTGAATCTATTGAACATCATCTGATTTTTTGAAAATTATGAGTTTCTATAAATTTATCAATGGAAACATTATGGTTGATTATTGTAAATGGAAGTATATATTTACATTACTTGGGAGAATATTTATCACAATATTTATGTTGTGCTAATTGTTTAAATTATTCCTTTCTTTTTATTATGTTAGTGTGCATAGCTTTTCAACTATAGTATAAATGATATGCGGGAAAAAAAATCCTAATTTCCTGCATAAATGATGTATTGTGGTATGAGTATCAAAGAACCTAGAATGAATATAATATTTTTTTATTAATATTGATAAATTTTCTCAATTAACATTGATATGTGATAGTATGATGTGAATTTGTATTCGTTGAAGTGGGCATCCTATACAATTTTTGGAATACAAGGGATGTCAAAATTCATGACCATTATTGATGGAAAGACTCAGTAACATTCTTCACAATTATTGATCATGGTGGTTATGATTTATATATGAATGTAACAAATATTTTATGAGATCTCCTTATAAAAAATCAAACCATCTATACATAATCATCAATAGAACTAAAACATTTAATGTAGTTGGAGGAATAAAAAAAACAGGTTTAATTTATGTTTAAAAATAAATATCTTTGTCAATTATTCTAGTTATGTGTTTAAAATTCTCTAGCTGTTTTTGGTCATAGATTCATGCCCTTTTCTTTAATAATGAAATTTCTATTTCGCGTTCTAGTTAATTTGTTTTGATTAAAAAAACCTAATGAACTCATAAACTATACACTCAGTGGGTGATCTCCATTTTTTTATTTTTTCATTATAATTAATGGTCTCATTCAGTAGTAATCAAACCAGGTTCAACTCATCATGATCAATGGGGTGGTGGATTAATTATTAATTTTTCAATAACTGATGGTTTAGTAATGTGTGTGATCAATGATGATTAAGGGGATTGAAATCATAGAATGTATTTTGGTTAAAAAGGCTAGGATAACATTTTATTCTTTTGTGAGATTAATTATTTAACAAAATTGGTGAGAATTTTAAGGATGTTTACTTGTATAATTCAAATGTGGTTACTGTTATGTTTGATCATAGTGGCGTAGTGATTTTCATCAGTGGGCAGAGAATGAGTGTTGTCTTTTTGCGTAAAGGACGTTATCCCAACACCCCGTTATATTTAATAAACAATAAAACAATTACACTAAACCAGTTAGTCATATGAGAATTCATTGGGGTTTTAAGTAAATTTTTTTTAGAACAACGATCAGGGGGAATTTCAAAACTATTATCTATTACATTGGGAATATGTGAAATAATTATATTAGGAAATGACATTTGTTTTTATGAAATACCTCTAAATAATTATATTTTCTAGGTGGTAGTTAACCTATTTAGTTAATACACTTAATTCAAATTCATTGTATGATCCCTCTAGAAATCATATAGTGAATATCATATATAAAGTATTGATATTCCATTGTATTATATCTCCATATTTTATAAAAGAAGACCCCATTTTCTATAATGTATTTAGTGTCCATCACAATAACCATTAAAATCAATGATATCCCTAAGAATAGTACAACCCCTTTTATCATTGGGGTAGTTAAAGGGGCTATTAATTTTAGGATTTAGCATTTAATATCGTATGTTTAACAATTATGGTCAGTGAAATGGTCATTTAATGGAAGGGGTTTTATATTCCTTTTTTGGTTTAGAGAATCATCACATACTCTTTGTTATATTAATTGAACCATCCTCTATGTCAAACCCAATTTTATGGGTTTATTTTTTCATAATAGTCTGTCTAATGATGTGTCTATTATATGGGATTAATAAATAGATTGACTACTGTGAAGAATAAAAAATTTATATTTCAGTGGGTTGATATTTTACATGGTCAATTATGGTTTTATATAATAATTCACCATTGGGGGCCACATTCTCTTTTAGACATTTTCATAACTAGGAATATGTCATCTGGTTAATATGAGAAAATTATCACTAGGATATATGGGTAACATTGGAATTATATAGAAATTTTTTTACTTTTTTATCATAAAGACATACCCTACTTATTTTGGTGATGTTTGATAATTTTACATGACTCTTCCCTTATGGTATTATTAGACTTAGTTGTACATTTTTTGGATCCTGATTCTCTCATTTTGAATGTTCCATTAGGTTTACAACACTGTTTGATTAATTAAACATTAAACATAATATCTTTTAATACAGATTAATTCCTTTAGTACAATAGTTAGAGTGACATGGTTAGGTTGAAATGGGACTTGTAAATAAGGTAATTTTATGATGGTATAGTAGTCTGATATCGTTTATAGAAAACCCACCAATTTCTCTTTAGGAAATAAATACTAATGGTTTAGAAAATATAACCCCCCTTTATATATATTCAACTACCTTATTGTATAATTTTAATCTTGGAAATGAATGAGTTGAATTTTATGTTTATTTTTGTAAGCTAAATGGTTGGGGAATAATTATTTGAAATAATGATATTTGACCAAATAATAGTGTATGGTTGAGAGGTGACTAAGATGGAGAGGCACACCATTGGTGAAAAATTGGAGTAAAATATATGGTAACCTTGCATCATTGAATTTTTCTAGCTAAAACTAAAAGGCATTGTTGGATCGATTTTTAACCAAATATGTTAAAACCCCATTCTAATAATTAAATATTTTGGGAAATTATATTTCTAACCCTAAATTTCTTTAAAAACATCATTTCCCTAATTTCGGTTAGGGATCTTGAAAAAGAGGGTTTGTTTGTGTAGTTTTGGTGTCTAGCAGCACTTTGTCGGATGATTTTACTGATTCATAGTGATTTAGAATAGGAATTGATGTTATGGGTTCAATTATTTATACCACATGGAGATAATATTTATTTACTCTTGAAACTACATATATACATGGAATATTATGCCCATATCCAATGGTTAGGACATTCTTTGATGTGGCTGTTTTTTAGAGTCATCACTGGAGAGTTTCTAGAGCCCGAATCTATGAAGGCATTTCAAAATTTCATCTTGAAAACCATGTTTAATATAAGTGCATTATTTATTACTATAATTTTACAAATAATATAATCTATTCATGTTACTATAGACATATCATTTCCTTGATCTTTTCTTAATATTTTAAGAAAATCATGGTTAGTATTCTCTAACTACATAATACTTTTTGAAAAAATAAAAGATATCACAAAAAACATGTTTTATGAAATAAATATTTGGATTATTGGTTTAAAATATATGATTTTGATAAATTATAAATTTTTTATTAATGTGGAACTTGTCTGGGTGGGTATCCAACCAATGAATTGGAGGAATGCTATAGCAAAATTATTTTTGGGAATAGTTTTATTGATGTGTGTTGAAGAATCATATGATGGGTACATGTTTATTTAGAAAAGTTTATCAAACATAAAATTGGGTACAATAAGAATGATCCTTTTTTTATACATAGATATGATACCATGATTGTTTATATTTGTATTTTACTTCTAACTGATTAATTTTTTTGGCTAGAGCAAGTTTTTTATTTTTGAGTCGGACTGCTCAAAGGGACCTCTTAGAAGGGTACTGCATTAAATTAGTGAATTTCCTAGGTGTGTGTGTTTGTATAATTTGTGTGTTATTTATTATATTTTTATTCATTTAATTTATTTTAGTTTCATTTATATATTTTAGATAAATGTACATGTTCAAGATGTAATTCCCAGACCTCTCCGGTCCATTACATTGTGAATTTTGGTGTTGGAGGTGTTCTGGGAGGTCAAGGGGACTTATCCCCAACACTTTTTCCAATTTTTCCAGTTCTGTGAACAGTGATTCCAGTTTTATGAACAGTAACAGATCGGTCTCACCGATCGGTCTGACAGATCAGTTTCACAGATCGGTGTGACAGATCGGTTTCACATATCGGTCTGACAGATCGGTTTCACAGATCGGTGTGACAGATCAGTTTCACAGATCGGTCTGACAGATCCTTTCACAGATCGATGTGACAGATCGGTTTCACAGATCGGTCTGACAGATCGGTTTCACAGATCGGTGTGACAGATCGGTTTCACAGATCGGTCTGACAGATCGGTTTCACAGATCGGTGTGACAGATCGGTTTCACAGATCGGTGTGACAGATCGGTTTCACAGATCGTTCTGACAGATCGGTTTCACAGATCGGTCTGACAGATCAGTTTCACAAATCTATGTGACAGATCAGTTTCACAGATCGGTTTCACAGATCGGTTTCACAGATCGGTGTGACAGATCAGTTTCGCAGATCGATGTGAGAGATCGGTTTCACAGATCGGTGTGACAGATCGGTTTCAGAGATCGGTGTGACAGATCGGTTTCACAGATCGGTTTCATAGATCGGTTTCACAGATCGGTTTCATGTACAGTAACTGTGGGTGAACAGTGTTTCCAGATTCCTACAGTTTTTCCCCTTTTGACGTTTCCTTTGACATAAAATACATTCAAAACCTTATTTTAAGGGCTCTTATGGCCGTTTAAAATTCCATAAATCCTATATTAATTATTCCTAAGGCTTGGAATGTTTTACTTGGTCAAACCGTGTGGGTTAATGCGATCTGTTTTTAATGGAGAATTAATCGGATCTTAAACTGTCACCCCATTAAATCTTAAAAAGGGATGAGATATCATTCTTCCTTGTTCTTTACCTTTATTCTCTATTAAGATGCACTATAACCTTTCAATACATTCCGTAGGAGTTGCACATTCAATCTTTACAACTAGGATTGGTTCCGCTTTGTTTTGATGCAACCAAGCTGTGTCGATCAATCTTCGATATAAGAATCCTCTGGTGGATGCAGTTGTCGCGAGGGGAGGATCGTGACCTATTGTGTAGATAAAGAACGTGAGGAACTGTTTGAGGTTGGGGATTCATGGTTTCTCTAATTGTATATGTACAATCGTAGAATTAGCATGATTAATCCCTTTGGATCACAATGAAATTGACCTAATTAAATACTTGAACCGGATTAAGAGAATTGGTTGATCGCATGTTGTTTCTTTACAACGTGATAACGGTTTGCCTCATGTTTTCCTAGATATAATGATATCTATGTTTTCTTTTATTTGTTGTTCGTTCATGATAGAAATTGATAACGAACGTAAAGAAGGAATTAATTGTTAATTAATTGGCTAAAGATAAAGAGGCATGTAAATTAATCTAGTTATTGCAGTTGTTGTAGTTGTTCTAATTTGAGGATAATCAAATTAGGGAAGTAAGCATGGTTATTTAATTGTGATAGCTTACTGATTAGGTGTCCTGTAATTGGAACCTACGAATAACAAATCTGTTAATTCAATATGGATTAGAGAACAGATTATGTGGGAATTTCTAAAAGGGTTCTGAGTTACCCTCTTGTTTGTTAAAGGGTTAAGATCCCATGAGGTGATGTGTGTTTTCCTGCTGCTTTTACTGTGATGTGAGCCTGGATGGCGGTTGTGATATGTGGAGGCATGGAGGCCTTGTGTTTATGGCAGCAGATGACGCCTAGAGTGGTGAGATGCATCAGTTTATGCATGTGGGTGTCGGGGAGGACACCAGGGGTGATGGAATGGGATGGATGTGGTTTCTGGTTGCTTGCGGTTTTCTTGAATGTTAATCTGCTTTGATTTTCCCCACTACTCAAGGTAGCTGGTCTTGCTACCCTTCTTCCGAAGGAGGCGAAGACGCACGGGGTATGCCACGTGCTTTCCGTGTTTAGCCTCCCGAGGGAGAATGTGTATATGCTCTTTCTATAGGCGGCAAAGACTCGACGGGTAGTATATCTACTCACCGTGTTGAGCCTCCTTTGTGTTTAGAAGCATAGGATGGTTTTCTAGAATGCCTGGGAATGTGGAAAAGTAATTCCTTAATGAATGTTTGATTAAATGGGGATAATCCACGGGGTTGGAGGCGCTGGAATTTAAAGGTGACTTGAATCTTAAAAAGGAGTAGTTGTTTTTGAATGTGATTCCAATTAAGTTTAATGTGGAATTGTTCATTCTTAATTAATGTTTAAAGAATTAATTAATGTACAGTGGAACTAATAAAATGAGAACGGAGTAATCTAATAAATCTCTTCAAATGTTTGTGTGCTTATAGGATACCTAGTCTTTGAAGTAGCAGCATGGAGTCTGAGAGACGTTAGCTGCAGTTGTATCTATGACTAGGTAATGCCCATAGTGTGTATGTGAGTTACATATATATTCTGTAATTTTTATGCTTCTATAAGCTACTCCACCCTGTCGGTAAGGGCAACTGACACCCCGGGGATTTTGAGCCCTGGGGGGGGGGGTGTTTTCCCCAACATTCTGATGGGAGGTCAAATGGCTGACTACCCCCTTTGGCCCCGCTCTCTTCTCTTGGTAGATACTTGTGCCATGAGGCACAACAGTTATTTACACCATATATGTGTGTAGAGGGCTGTAATGGCTTGTGGTTATTCACACGCATATATTCTGGATATAGTATCCTATGGACTACTATAGGTGTAACATGTATAGGCTATGATGGCTTGAGGATCCTTACTCGGAGTATGGGCTGTAATGGCTTGAGGTATTATACCCGACATATGATACACGTTATGCGAGCTGTGGTGGCTCCTGGAAACTACCTGGTTACCTTTGGTTGTGATGACGGTGTGGTGCTTCGACCAGGTGTCTGCGGGCAAGTCTATGTGGTGCACGAGGTGCAGATTGTGGAGCTTAGCCTAGGTGTCTGCGGGAAAGCCTTTGGAGAGAGATGCACAGGACGTATGTCGTTGGGGCAAAGCGGTAAACCAGTGGGGAAGTAGTAGCGGGGTACCCTTGATATTCTATACTATATGCTATATTCTTGTATGTGTTACTTGGTGAGAGTATCCAGGGTGAGGTTGGGAACATAGTATACCTGTTTAGGTGACGAGTTAGTTTCACTTGTTGTTCACTAGGCTTTAGCATGCTTTCTTTACTTTTGCAAGAGAGGCATGGGGAGGATCCTACTGAGTTTACTGTTATACTCACCCTATGTATCTATAAACTGTTTTTCAGGTCACTTGGAGCAGGTTGGAGATCAAGCGGGTTACTACTAGCTTGTGGTTGGAGGAGGAGCTGTTCGGGCTCGTGGTCGCGGCCGTTTAACCTTTTTTTTGGTACTTTTAGTTTTCCCCTTTAGTTGTAGTGCTTTTGCATGACATTTCATATATGTACTTGGTTTCCTTTTATATCGTAGTTCTAAGTTGGAGTTGATTGGAGTCTATTCTATCTCTCTCTTCTGCATGTGTACTCTTAGAGGGTAATGCCTCCCATTTGTATGTTATTATACCCTTGGTTCTAGTCGCCAACCCGGGGCCTACTGGAGGTGGGACTCGGGGGTCATTATCTCCCTTTTCATATTGCCGGCCCAGGAGGGGTACACTTTGTGGGGAGGGGGTCGTGACAGAGTGGTATCAGAGCTCTGGTTGAGGGATAGGATGGAGTTTGGAGTTAGGCACAGGTGAGGATGCATGGGATGGTAGGGCAATGGTGTCATTCATGTTTAGCAAGTGGGGTAAACACTGGAGACCGGCAGAGACATAGGCGTTTAGGGCCCCCTATGATCTGTTACACGGACCTTTATGTTTACAATGGCTACTAAATAAAGTGATACTGGTTGCAGGGTAGAGACCTAGGAAAGGATCATGCATCATTATTCTTTGTGCCTGTGTTTGAATGGGTAGACCTTGGGATAGGTAACCTGAAATTAATAAAACAAAAACAATAAATTAATTAATGTTGAGTATTCCATATCACAGGCTTAGGAGCTCCAATAGTTGTTATTTTATAGGTATGGCTCCGGGTCGACGTCCTCGTCAGGTTTGCACAGAAGATGCCCAACAGGCTGTTCCAGCAGATCGCCGCCGGGTAGAGGTTGACGACGATGACACTTGAAGGAAGACACTTCGAGAGTTTCAGCACCAGAGTCTACAGAAGTACGAGGGCTCCGTTTCAGATGTAGTCACAGAAGACTGGTTGGAGGACATCGAGATAGGCTTCAGTTCGATTCGTGCTCGGAATGAACATTGGGTGTCCTTGGTTGTGACGATGCTGGGTGGAGCAGCGAGGCAGTGGTGGTTCTTGTTCCTTGGTGATCATGAGGAGTCAGCAATCTCATGGGAGGAGTTTCGAGACAGGTTTAGAGTCGAGTTTCTTTCATCGACTGCGAAGGCATCCAGTCGCCATGAGCTTCTCACCCTTCAACAGGGGAGCTCTAGTGTTCGAGAGTTTGGAATCCGTTTTAGGAACCTTCTACGATATGCTTCAGACCTGTTACCAGATGATGAGCCCAGGGCGAGGCATTTCGAGGAGGCTTTGCGTCTAGAGATCCAGTGCCAGGTCACCCCATTTATGCCGAATACATATCTTGAGGTGCTGGCGAGGGTAGAGGTTGTTTAGAGGACTTTTTCTAGGACCGGATCGTCAAGAGAGGGGAATCATCATGATTCGTCACAAAGCAGAGCTGTGGTCCGGGGTTCCCGATTTTCAGGACAGAAGAGTTTCCGTTCAGCTAGGGGTAGGTCCCAGCCCTTCCAATCTCGTTTTTCCGGAGGCAGCAACTCTCAGGCCTATGCCAAGGGATCATGCGATTGTTTTTCTTGTGGTGGTCGTGGACATCAGCAGCGGGAGTGCCCGACTTTTTAGAGCAGTCATCGTGCACCAGGCGCTCCACTCCATGTTCCTCCGTTGAGGCAGTTCCAGCCGAGGCAGCAGCAGCAGGTTGCACCAGCTTTAGATCACCAGAGGGTAGATGGAGCAGGCAGAGGACATCCCCATGACGCTCCCCGTCCTCAGAGACCAAAGCGCGGCCGTGGTGGTGGTCGTCATCAGGGTCAGAGAGGTCGTGGAGGTGGTCGTGGTCAGCTTCATGCTCTAGCGTTGCCTGCTTCAGGTGATCCAGACGTCATCCAAGGTACCCTTTTCTTGTTTTCTATCTTTGTATATGCCATGTTTGATTCAGGAGCGACACACTCCTTTATATCCCCAACCCTTGTCCATGCTTTGGGACTTGAGGTAGAGAGGCTTCCAGTGCCCTTGGCGTTGACTATGCCAGTTGGAGGTCGAGCTAGCATGTTTGAAGTATGTAGAGACTGTGAGCTAGTGTTGGGGAAGCACCACTCTTGGGGAGATTTCCTATGATTAAGAATACAACCATATGATGTCATCCTCGGCATGGATTGGTTGTATTCGGTGCAGGCTATTGTGGATTGCTACATGAAGAAGGTCATTTTCTTTGATGCAGATGGAGAGAAAGTAGTGTTTGTTGGTGAGAGAGATCCTTGGATGAGTCATAGACGAGTTTCATCCTTATCAGCCATGATGGCCGGGATGATGCTGAGTTCTTCAGAGGTTCAACAGTTGGCATTTCCTAGGGTCGTAGAGCAGTACCCTGACGTCTTCCCAGAAGAGGTTGTATCCCTACCCCCTCTACGAGAGATCGATTTTGGGATCGAGCTACAGCCGGGAGCATCTCCTATCTCTATGTCTCTGTATAGGATGGCCCCTTATGAGTTACGAGAGCTACGTATACAGCTCGATGGTCTGTTGTAGTGTGGTTTTGTTCGGCCAAGTGTGTCACCGTGGGGTGCACCAGTTTTGTTTGTAAAAAAGGCTGACGGCAGTTTGCGGTTGTGCATCGATTATCGTCGATTAAACAAAGTGACAATAAAGAATTGCTATCCTCTTCCATGGATTGATGACCTATTCAATCAACTGAAGGGTGAAAGTTGGTTCTCAAAGATCGACTTGCGGTCAGGATATCATCAGATGTGTGTAAAGTTTGAGGATATCCCGAAGACTGCTTTCCGTTGTCGTCATGGGCATTATGAGTTTGTTGTAATGCCATTCGGCGTGAGGAATGCTCCAGCTGTTTTCATGGGGTTGATGAATGTTGTGTTCCGTGAATTCCTGGACAAGTATGTTGTGGTTTTCATCGATGACATCGTTGTGTACTCCACATCCGAAGAAGTGCATGCAGAGAATCTACGAGCCATTTTCGGAGTTCTTCGCCAACATCAGTTGTTTGGGAAGTTGTCCAAGTGTGAGTTCTAGGCTTGAGAAGTTCGTTTCTTAGGGCATGATGTGTCCCAATAGGGAGTAGTTGTGGATCCTTCGAAGATAGAAGCAGTGGTGTCATGGGCATCCCCTAAGACCGTGTCAGAGGTGTGAAGTTTCCTTGGTCTCGCAGGTTATTATAGGAGGTTTGTAGCAAATTCCTCCCGATTTGCGACTCCTCTGACAGATTTGACCAGGAAGGATCAAGCATTCATGTGGGCTGATCAGTGTTAAGCAGCATTCAAGTATCTAAAGGGGAAGTTGGTAAGTGCTCCTATCCTTTGTCTTCCAGCTGAGGGAGTCTAGTTTGACGTCTTCTGCGATGCGTCACATCTGGGGCTAGGCTGTGTACTTATGCAACAAAGGTCAGTTGTTTCTTATGGGTCCCGACAATTGCGTCCCCATGAAGGAAACTATGCCACCCATGATCTTGAGTTGGTATCCGTGGTGTTTGCGTTGAAGTTGTGGAGACATTACCTCATTGGCGAGTGCTTTATGGTTTTCACTGATCATAAGAGTTTGAGGTTTGTTTTCTCTCAGTGGGACTTAAACATGCGGCAGCGTCGGTGGATGGAGTTCTTGCAGGAATATGACTTCAAAATATCGTATACATCTGGGAAGGGAAATTTTGTTGCTGATGCGCTGAGCCGAAAGTCACGTAATGATGTTGTGCGTGAATCTGGTGATTCTAAGAGAGTAATGGAGGAACTGTCAGCATTACATCTTGATATGGAAGAGGTTGGAGGTAGAGGTTGTCTTTTCTAGATGACGGTGCAGTCATCTCTGATGCAGAAGGTGGAAGAGTCTCAGTTGGGTGATCTAGAGGTGGAGGTTTGGAGAGACAGAGTTGTTTGTGGGGAGGGCCGTAATGGTTGGTCGGAGGATGAACAACACCGAGTGTTGTATCATGACAAGATTTTTGTTCCCTTGGCGATGCGCAAGATTGTTCTCCTAGAGTTCCATAGTTCACCCTTGGTGGTACATCATGGTGTGACGAAGATGTACCGATCCTTGAGGAGTCAGTTTTGGTGGCCTAGGCTGAAGCGTATAGTTGCAGAATGTGTGTCTCGATGTTTAGTCTGCCAGAAGGTGAAGGTCGAACACCGTGTTCCTGGTGGTCTTCTCCAACACATAGAGATTCCTCAGTGGAAGTGGGAGGACATCTCAATGGACTTTGTTACAGGTTTACCTCGATTTCCGGGAGGACATGATGATATATGGGTGGTAGTGGATCATTTAACTAAATCAGCCCACTTCATAGCAATCAAGGAATCAAGCTCAGTGGAGGTTTTGTCGAGGCAGTATCTGGAGGAGGTGGTGAGGCTTCACGGAGTTCCTAAGACGATCATTTTTTATCAAGATCCTAATTTTACCTCTAGGGTGTTGAGAGGTCTCCAGCATGCTTTTGGTTCTCAATTATGCCTTAGCACTGCTTTTCATCCTCAAACGGATGGCCAGACAGAGCGAACAATCCAGACTCTTGAAGACATGTTGTGCTCTTGTGTTCATAATTTTGGAGGTTCATGGAAAAAGCACTTACCCTTGGTGGAGTTTTCTTACAATAATATTTTTCACTCTACCATCGGCATGGCACCATTTGAAGCCTTGTATGGCCGGCCATGCCGTTCTCCGTTGTGCTGGACTGGGGTCAGAGAGTCAGCAATTCTCGGACCATAACTAGTGCAGAATACAATAGAGATGGTTCAGGTGATTCGTGAGAGGATGAAGACAGCATATGATCGTCAGAAATCATATGCTGATCAAAGAAGGAGACCGTTATAGTTTAATGTTGGGGATCATGTGTTTCTAAAGGTGACTCCCCGTCGTGGGCAGCGAAGGTTTGGTCGTGGAAGTAAGCTTTCTCCCCGGTTTGTTGGGCCTTTCGAGGTGTTATCTTGTGTTGGAGCTGTGGCATATCGAGTAGCACTTCCCTCTCATATGAGTCGGATACATGATGTTTTTCATGTATCACAGCTCCGTCGATATCTTCATGATGAATCTCATGTTATCGATTGGGGAGAGATCGATATTGATGATGATGCAACCTTCGAGGAGCGACCTATGGAGATCCAAGACCATAAGGAGAAGGTGTTGTGTGGGCATTCTATCCCCTTAGTTCGTGTCTTGTTCCGACACGGTGGCATGGATGGGAGTACCTGGGAGCGTGAGTCACAGATACATGCTCAGTACCCAGAGTTGTTCAATGTTTAACTCCTTTCATGTAATGATGTTTCCTCTCTGGTTAGACCTTTCATGTTTTATATATGTACCTTTGATGTGATGTTATGAATGAATTGTTTGGGTATGGATTGTTTGTTACCATAATCCCGGATGTCATAGTTTTGTTCCAGATTTCGAACAAATCATGGTGGTTTTCCCCTGAGAGGTATGTTATGGGGTGGTTGTTCGGACCCCTCCTTTCTTCTGGGTTGGTTTTTAATTCTCGAGGACGAGAATGTTTTGAGAGGTATCTAATGTAATGACCCGGACCTCTCCAGTCAATTACATTGTGAATTTTGGTGTTGGAGGTGTTCCGGGAGGTCAAGGGGACTTATCCCCAACACTTTGCCAATTTTTTCAGTTCTGTGAACAGTGTTTCTAGTTTTATGAACAATAACAGATCGGTCTCACCGATCGGTCTGACAGATCGGTCTGACAGATCAGTTTCATAGATTGTTCTGATAGATCAGTTTCACAGATCGGTGTGACAGATCGGTTTCACAGATCGGTCTGACAGATCGGTTTCACAAATCGGTGTGACAGATCGGTTTCACAGATCAGTCTGATAGATCAGTTTCACAGATCGGTGTGACAGATCGGTTTCACAGATCGGTTAGACAGATCGGTTTCACAGATCAGTGTGACAGATCGGTTTCACAGATCGGTTTCACAGATCGGTGTGACAGATCGGTGTCACAGATCGGTCTGACAGATCGGTTTCACAGATCGGTGTAACAGATCAGTTTCACATATCGGTCTGACAGATCAGTTTCACAGATCGGTGTGACAGTTCAGTTTTACAGATCGGTCAGACAGATCGGTTTCACAGATCGGTCTAACAGATCAGTTTCACAGATCAGTGTGACAGATCGGTGTGACAGATCAGTTTCACAGATCGGTGTGATAGATCGGTTCCACAGATCGGTCTGACAGATCGGTTTCACAGATCAGTGTGATAGATCGGCTTCACAGATCGGTTTCACAGATCGGTTTCACAGAGCGGTTTCATGTACAGTAACAGTGGGTGAATAGTGTTTCCAGATTCCTACGGTTTTGCCGCTTTTGACATTTCCTTTGACTTAAAATACATTTAATGCCTTATTTTAAGGGCTCTTAAGGCCATTTAAAATGCCATAAATCCTATATTAATTATTCCTAGGGCTTGGAATGTTTTACTTGGTCAAACCGCGTGGGTTAATGCGATCGTTTTTAATGGATAATTAACCGGATCTTAAACCGTCGCCCCATTAAATCATAAAAAGGGACGAGATATCATTCTTCCTTGTTTTTTCCCTTTGTTCTCGATTAAGAGGCACTAGAACCTTTCAATCCTTTCCGTAGGAGTTGCACAATCAATCTTTACTCCTAGGATTGGTTCCGCTTTGTTTTGATGCAACCAAGCTGTGTCGATCAATCTTCGATATAAGCATCCTCCGGTGGATGCAGTTGTCGCGAGGGGAGGATCGTGACCTGTTGTGTGGATAAAGAACGTGAGGAACTATTTGAGGTAGGGGATTCATGGCTTCTCTAATTTTATATGTTCAATCGTAGAATTAGCATGATTTATTCCTTTGGATCACAATGAAATTGACCTAATTAAATACTTGAACCGGATTAAGAGAATTGGTTGATCGCATGTTGTTGCTTTATACCGTGATAACGGTTTGCCTCACGTTTTCCTAGATATAGTGATATCTATGTTTTCTTTGATTTGTTGTTCGTTCATGATAGAAATTGATAACGAACGTAAAGCCGGAATTAATTGTTAATTAATTGGATAAAGATAAAGAGGCATGTAAATTAATCTGGTTATTGCAGTTGTTGTAGTTATTCTAATTTGAGGATAATCAAATTAGGGAAGTAAGCATGGTTATTTAATTGTGATAGCTTACTGATTATGTATCCCATAATTGGAACCTATGAATAAAAAATCTGTTAATTCAATATGGATTAGAGAACAGATTATGTGGGAATTTCTAAAAGGGTTCTGAGTTACCCTCTTGTTTGTTAAAGGGTCAAGAGCACACGATGTGATGTTTTTTTCCTGCTACTTGTGCTGTGATGTGAGCCTGGATGGCTGTTGTGATATGTGGAGGCATGGAGGCCTTATGGTTATGGCAGCAGATGATGCCTAGAGTGGCGAGATGCATCAGTTTATGCATGTGGGTGTCAGGGAGGACACCAGGGGTGATGGAATGGGATGGAAGTGGTTGCTGGTTGCTTGCGGTTTTCTTGAATGTTAATCTGATTTGCTTTTCCCCACTACTCAAGGCAGCTGGTCTTGCTACCCTTCTTCCGAAGGAGGCGAAGACGCGCAGAGTATGCCACGTGCTTTCCGTGTTTAGCCTCCCAAGGGAGAATGGGTATATGATCTTTCTATAGGCGGAAAAGACTCGACGGGTAGTATATCTACTCACCGTGTGGATCCTCCTTTGTGTTTAGAAGCATAGGATGCTTTTCTAGAATGCCTGGGAATGTGGAAAAGTAATTCTGTAATGAATTTTTGATTAAATTGTGATAATCCACGGGGATGGAGGTGCTGAAATTTAATGGTGATGTGAATCTTAAAAAGGAGCAGTTGTTTTTGAATGTGATTCCAATTCAGTTTAATGTGGAATTGTTCATTCTTAATTAATATTTAATGAATTAATTAATGTACAGTGGAACTGATAAAATGAGAACGGAGTAATCTAATAAATCTTTTCAAATTTTTGTGTGCTTATCGGATACCTAGTCTTTGAAGTAGCAGCCTGGAGTCTGAGAGACGTTAACTGCAGTTGTATCTAAGACTAGGTAATTCCCATAGTGTGGATGTGAGTTACATATATATTCTATACTTTTTGTGTTTCTATACGCTACTCCACCCTGTCGGTAAGGGAAATTGACACCTCGGGGATTTTGAGCCCTGGGGGGGTGTTTTCCCCAACATTCTGATGGGAGGTCTAATGGCTGACTACCCCCTTTGGCCCCGCTCTCTTCTCTTGGTAGATACATGTGCCATGAGGCACAGCGGTTAGTTACACCATATATGTGTGTAGAGGGCTGTAATGGATTGTGGTTATTCACACGCATATATTCTGGATATATTATCCTATGGACTACTATAGATGTATCGTGTATAGGCTATGATGTCTTGAAGATCCTTACTCGGAGTATGGGCAGTAATGGCTTGAGGTATTATTCCCGACGTATGATACATGTTATGCGAGCTGTGGTGGCTCCCGGAAACTACTTGATTACCTTTGGTTGTGAGGATGGCGTGGTGCTTCACCGAGGTGTCTGCGGGCAAGCCTATGTGGTGCACGAGGTGCAGATTGTGGAGCATAGCCCAGGTGTCTGCGGGCAAGCCTTTGGAGAGAGATGCACAGGGCGTATGTCGTTGGGGAAAAGCGGCAAACCAGTGGGGAAGTAGTAGCGGGGTACCCTTGATATTCTATACTATATTCTATATTCTTGTATGCGTTACTTGGTGAGAGTAGCCATGGTGAGGTTGGGAACATAGTATACCTGTTTAGGTGATGAGTTAGTTTCACTTGTTGTTCACTAGGATTTAGCATGTTTTCTTGACTTTTGAACAAGAGGCTTGGGGAGGATCCTACTGAGTATACTGTTATACTCACCCTATGTATCTATAAATTGTTTTCAGGTCACTTGTAGTAGGTTGGAGATCAAGTGGGTTACTACTAGCTTGTGGTTGGAGGAGGAGCTATTCGGGCTCGTGGTCACTGCCGTTTAACTTTTTTGGGGGTACTTTTAGTTTTCCCCTTCAGTTGTAGTAATTTTTCATGATATTTCATATATGTACTTGGTTTCCATTTATATCTCAGTTCTAAGTTGGAGTTGATTGGAGTCTATTATATCTCTCTCTTCTGCATGTGTTCTCTTAGGGGGTAATGCCTCCCATTTGTATGTTATTATACCCTCGGTGCTAGTCGCCAACCTGGGGCCTTCTAGAGGTGGGACTCGGCGGTCATTATCTCCCTTTTCACATTGCCGGACCAAGAGGGGTACACTTTGTGGGGAGGGGGTCGTGACACAAGAGGCATGATGGGAAGTCAATTGTGGATTTAATCTTATATTATATACTGAAAACATATAATTCAATTTTGGTGAATATTCAGTCTTATTTATACATGGTACAAGTAAAGGGAGATATTTTATATATTAAAAGAATATAATTTATATTTTTTTCCTTTGGGTCCACACTTAGAGTTTGGATGTTTCGGACTTATAGAGTATTGAATAATCAACATTGAAACGTTTTCCATTAATTTAGGATTGATTTTATAGTCTTAATTGTATTATTTTTTGTTTTTTGAGACTTTGATTATTGTAAATTGATATTATTTAGTTTATTTTGGCCTTATGTATATTCATACATATTATATATGATTTCATGAATAGTTGTCTTTCATGTTGTTTATTATTTAGGGAAAAATCATCTACCCTAATTTTGAAATTCCCTATGAATTTATTTCTACAATTTTAATGGTTGTGTGATGCACATAAAATTAGTGGAATTTTAGTATCTTCTAAGCCAATTGGGTTGGGGATGGTTTGTTACAACTATTATCAGTTTGGTTTGTTTTGTCATTTTTGATGGTATGTCTTGTTTTAAGATTTTCCACAAAATGAAATGTAGATTATATAAAGTTTTTGCGATCCTCATTATATTAATTTCCATGTTACAATGGTAGTCCTAGAATTTTTTTTCTCAAACTCTTCTAGGATTGTAGTAACATTATCATATTGGTTTTATGTAATGATATTTTTGAATCATGAATTTGTTGGTAGATTATATAATATAATTTAATCATTCATATAATATTGGGATGGGTATCTCTTGTTAACATGTGACATGAAACCTTTTCTCTTTTAATTGTTTTGTGTGCTTCTAAATAAAACTAATAAATTCTAAGAAATGATTTTCCAAAAGTGAAAAATATGGTATTCCTATTTGTTTTTACTAATTCCTTATAGTTTTGATATTCCCGTATGCCATCATTATACATTTATTGATATGAAACTGCTATGTGTAACTGAAATAGGAATTAGTAATGATCCTATTTGGAATTAATGAATTAAATTGTAAATTAAACCAATGTAATTTTTTGGAATGTTATCAATATCAAGAAAAGTACTCAAAAGTATCATTATATTTTTACTTCATTATTTTATTAGTCATTGGAAACTTGTTAATAACATAGATTTTTTATATTTTAGTTTTTTATATCCTTATATTTGATGACTTCTACTAGATAACATTTTTATATATTAAATTGATAATTTTTAATTTATTTATTAATGATTATGATTAGAGTAAATGCATTATAGACTTTTGGATATCTTGGTTTTGGATTACATAAAGATATGATATATCATTTCATAGTGTTGTTATTCCATGGTATGTGAATCAGTATATTAGAATCTACAATACAAAAAATAGTATTACAAGTAAAATTGTATATTCTAATTAAGGTAACATGCTATTATTTTGGATTTTGTTCGGGGATTATAAATTATTAATTCCCTCGCCATAAGATAATTCTAAAAATAAATAATAGGTCAACAATTCTTGTTCGAGTTTTATAAATTATTGAGAATTAAAATTTGATAATAAAATGATTTTTATAAATTTTATAAGATTTTACCCTGATAATGGAATTCCAGTTGTTATCACACAAATTATTTTTTTTTCAAGAAAAATTACTATACATCATATTTATGGAATGTAATGTCACTATTATTTGTGTTAAAAATGTTTATTCTATATAAGCTGATACTGAAATTTGTTATTTGTAAACTAAGATTAAATACTAAATTTATGTGGTCAATGTATTATAGATCAGAAAATATATTATTTCTTTTTGGTATATATCTTAATTTATTTGTAATGATATATTTTTAATAATTAAGTTTTCAAAAAAGATCATATAAATATTAATTTATTTAAATGTTTTAGGTATAGGATGTGTTCTAATGAATATTTCGTAAAATAATAAAATTTTTCAATAATTTATGTTTCTTAAAATGATTTATATTTTTTTTTCTATTTTGGTTTATAGTAAAACCTTTTTAATGAAAAGAATGAATTTTTTTTTCTATCAATAAAACATTTATTGGATTTCAAAAAATAGAGGGATGTTGTAAAATTATCATTGGATACAATATTATGATTTACAAGAATGAAATTTATATATGTAGTTTCTCTAGAATTAGATATTTTTTAAACTTCCTTGTGGAAATTTATTCTATTTTTCTTCTTGTGTAAATAAATCATGGTATTTTTTATGTATATATAATAACTTTTTTGTTGTTATTGTGATGTGATTTTTGGTTTTTATTTAGTAATAGACATGATATGTATGAAAAATAAGAACTTTTAGTAACAAATATGTATCAAGGGATGAATATAAATAAACATATAATGAATTTGATATAATGGTATTTCGCTGGTTCACTATACAAAATTAAAACTTTCACTATATAATACGATAGGTATTCATTTTTGATGATTTTGGTATATTTTAGAATTTAGAGATAAAAATGCTGTTAGCATTGAATACATTCGCATACTTACACACCTAATAAGTGACATTACCAAATTTGGATCAATGTTGTTATAGTTCAAAGGTTTATGAGAGTTGAATTTGGTAATGGAATTAGAAATAGATTTTAATCATCTCTTCTTAGTCAACAACTGAACTAAAATTACTAATAAAGTTGGTGAAATTAAAAAAAACAAGATTCTGTTTATGTTTTGGAAATATAAAAATTTCAAATATCTTTATTTACTATGGATTTATGGGTGTAATTTCAGATCCTATATCCTTCTTATAAATTTCCATGTTTTCATTATATATATGTTTGTGTCCCATGATGTTGTAATGAGTGATCTATTTCATATGATGGATGAATGATTTAATTTTTAAATTCCCCAAGATCAATTAACCTATATACAGATTGTGTAGTTTCTAGTTCCTTATTATTTATACTCATTTTTTTTCTCCTCTATGACAATTATCATCTGGTCAGATGCTTCCAAAAAAATGTGGTCGTGATTTCATTAATCATTATTTTCCCACTAGTGGGTAAATAAATACTCATATTTAATGAAAACATATATGTATACCTATCAATTAAACAATCAATACCTCCACAAGGTTAGCAGTGTTTTCTTGATCACCATGGGTTAATAAAAAACACTTCTGAATCAATATATTAAACATTGATAAAACTTTCTACCTAAACAAAACAAGTTTCATCTATAACAAAATAAATATAAAAATTATAGAATGATAGAGAAGATAATTAATCAACCATAATACATAAAAATAATCTATAATGATAAAACTAGAATCAAAACATGTCCACTAGAATAATGATGTCTTCATGTGACTACATGTCACCGCTATCCCAATCCACCATAAAGTGACATGAACTAAGAGAAGACATCCAGAAACTTGAAGCAAGTAACTTTACCTAAATCCTATAAAAACAAGTCTACATACGCCCTATATAATATTAACATTCCAATACATTGCCCCATTATGACACCACAATGAACTTAAACAATGTATGTCACAATGAAACCTATAAATTTATAATTAAAATAATAATTAATTTAAAATATGGTTCCAAAAAACATCATATGGATTCCATTAAAATAAAACATATTAAAATAAATGAGAAACTAGAAATTCACATGAATCAAAACATAAAGGGATGTTTCCAAAATCATCTATAACTCAAAATATTTTCATATGAATAATTTATCCATAATCAACAAAATCTATATTAAGACAAATTATAAAAAAGGGAAATCGTCTATGGGATTGTGAAAATTGGACATTAAATGAAGACTAATAAATAATAACATGAATACTTCATTATTGAGTCATGTTACAGTCTAGTGGTGTCACAACGATAACCCATAGCAGGGAAAAAATCACAGAAGTTTTCATACGTCTATAGTCCATCATACACATTTTCCCCAAACATCGATGTTTTCTAAAAAAGCTCAATTAAATAATGGTCACAATTTTATAAATCAATTCTACAAGAAAATAGTTATATCTCTCATCAATGAAAACCCAGTTTAGAGTTAAAACTATATTTGAGGCATCTTATTGATAACCTGAAGTTAAAGAACCCTTTTTTAATGAAAACCCACCTTAAAACTCTTTTGCATGAAAAAAAGAATATTTTTAAAAACCATCACTTGCTGATATTAAATAAATTATTTTACGAAGAAAACCCAAATAAAAATAGATGAAAATTACGTAATTCCATAAGTAAGACGAAATGTATTGAGAAATAAATATTTTAAATATAGGAAACATAACCTCTTTGGAAGACAGTGATTAAAAATGAAGTGGTTGAGATCTCCTGATCCTAGAACAAAAAATGATAATTCTAAGATGTTGGGATCACCCTAATATCCCTATTGGTGAAATTTGAATGACCAAAACCCTTATGAGAATCCACTTCATTATAAAACCTAAAAAGTGGATACGGGATATAATCATAATGGAGTTAAAAATTTGGTCTAAGATGCATTAAAAATATACCAACAATGATCCCATGTTCATTCAATAAGATGTGTAACTTCCTATTTAATATTAGTAGATAATAAATAATTTATTAATTTTTGACAGCCTTCACCATATCATGGGGTTTCCCACTATGGAAGGGTTTCCTCAAACAAAACAATCCCATGAAACCTAACATGATTATATTTTATAATAGGTTTTAGAATGCAAGGATGTTTTGGACCTCCACTCACTCTACCATGGAACGATGGTGGATATTCTTGCCATCATACACTGGTATGCACTATAAATCCATTCATGAGACCACACACCACAATGGGTGCATTGTCCCAACATTTATAAAAAAGGTGGTTCCTAAGAACAACATGGCTTAAACTATATTGTGGTCTTACCAGGGTATTATAGAGAGGTAAAAACACTATCATCATTTAATCATTCACTAATAAAACTTCCCAAACCATAATGTATCTATCATATATCTCATGATAATACAAAAATTTGACCCATAAGGATTCATAGTTGTCCCCACCATGCCACTTTGTATCTAAAAAATGTAATGAAGATACTGGAATCATACGGAGATAAGGTCACTTCTATATTATCAATGTTCCCCACTCTCATGTCTCATGGTTAAACCACTTCCAAAACCACTATACATAGATGAAGGGAATCATTTTATAAAGAAGCACAATATTATGATGATCCATTATCCGAAATTGTTTCTTATCAACAGATGATTTAGATCAAAATAATATTATATAAATTTTATTTAATTGGAATGGTTTGTATAATACCTCTCAAATTTTTAAGGAGGCAACACTTCATGAATTAATGTTTTATGAGATAGTAATCCCAACATGTATGACATCATTATATGTTGTTTTTGGACATCAAAAGATCAAATAATCCAAAATTACATCTAAAATTTCCTCCCCAAATATTGATGACTCAAATGAGTTGAACCTATATTAAAATTTTGACCACCAATCTCAAAATAAAAAGATTAATTATTATGGTTCACATACAATTTTTGTTGACATTGAACCACTAAAATACCATTTTGGATCAAATTTTGTATCTATTTCATCTCTTAAAATACAATTGGTCTAACTATTTTTGACTATCCCAATATTGCATATGATACCGAATATCAAAAAGGAAACCAATAAAATAAATAAAATGGAACAGTCGCAATAGATTATGAAATTTTTTTATAGTAATAATATAATAATGGTAAATTATTTTCCATAGATCCACTAAAATAAACAATGCATTCTAAAAAAAATAAACTCCAAAATTTACATGGAAGTGGAAGTATATTCTAAAATTTGTGGGAGTTACTTCATGATTAACTTCAATTGGGTACCCATTGAGTATTCTAAAACTATAAACAACCATGATTTAAATTAGTGGTCTCATAAAAAATAGGAGGGTAACTCCATGGATAATCTTGATATCCTAGACATACAAGTTCTTGGCCTCTTCCACCGTTTATTGTTCTTAACTGGAAGGAAATAATATTATTTCATGGGTCTATCAATTATTAAAATTTATAATCCATTCACTAAGGTGTCCATGGAAAATAGATATATACATCTATGTATATCTCATAGAAAATCCATATTATAAATGATAAGGGTTGAAAAAATAAGTAGACACTAGTGTTTCACCATAACCTTTTATTAGGATATCCATCATTATATGAATTTATATAAAAGAAACCACAACCTCAACATCCAATACTAATGACTCCAATCATGATACAACCTATAATTTCTTTAGTTCACAAACCAACTATAATGATGTCCAATATACATCAAGTGATACCTATATGTTATGAGAATGATCAATCTACTGTGGAGAAGTATGACAACATCATCAGACCCAAATTAAAAACATGAGGTCTCCCCACAAAAAAGAACATAAATAAAATGAAAAAGAATCGGTTTCTATTTATTATTATGTAATAATCTGATTATTAAATGGTGATTCATCCTCCAAAAAATATTATCACACATTTTCATTAGATTCTTTAATATAAAAGAACATGTCAAAGAACAGACTCATTAAAGACAATTCATCCAATGACTTCTTCAACGATTTTACCAGGAGGTTACATTTCAATGCATCATTTACCACATTCCCCTTTCAGGGAATGTGTGATAAATACAAGTAAAACATATAAATTTACTTAACAAATAATGTATATCATTGTTTTTGATATATCTGGGTTAAAATATACATTATGATCTAATGATATGAATAAACAATAAACAACTCTACGATGATATAGTGGCATTATTAAAAGGAGAATTCATCATTGTAGTTAATACATGATTATGTGTATGAAAATTAATCACATGAGAGTGTTGTTGTTGATAGTCATAAGGATCAAAAACCTTCCTTTACATATGAACACTTTCAAATCCCACAATTGACACATTCAATAGAATATTGTTACTCGGTCCTCGTTTTAGAAGAATCAAATCTTGATATCAAGAAAACCACATATCTTGTTCTTAAAAATATCATTGAAATTAATCATTCTGGTAAAAAATAACACCCTTATAATTCAACTATATCCCAAGATGGTAAATATAGGATAAATCATAAATAATAAATAATAAACATATAGAAAAACCTATGAATCCATTATTCAAAAAACTATTCCAAGGTTTCTCACATGACATCTATGTACGGATCATTTTTGAATAAGATGAGATGACTTTATCTAATATAATACGGCCCAAAATATTAACCTATTGGATAGAAAATTTAAATTTAGAAATATTTCCATATATACATTATTCATTCAGTGTTATGATTAACAAAACAAAAAGATCCATATGTTCATAATTCTAATTGGAAAGCAAAATATTTTCAATCTAAAAAACAACCACAAAATAGGCCCAGAACCAATGAATGATCTGATTGATTAAATAATTAGTCATAATAAGAGAATACGTATGAATAAATTGAATAATGAAATAATCATAATATGTACACTATCTACTAATGTTTTATTAGGAATATCTCACTCTCAGACTCTTAACTAATGGTACGAAAATCACAAATAAAATAATTTTTTTGTGATCTGTTAAGTTGGTCAAAAAGATAATTGATATTAAGAAAAAGATACTTGTTCTTAAAATCCTCTTGTTCATGTATTAGATATTTAATAAAATCTTGGGGATCCCATTTTCTATCTTTGGGAAGATAACTTGTGATTCTAAACATGACACACTCAAAAAAAGAAACCCCTTCTTCTCATGATCCTAAATATGAACATCAATTTCATTCAACTATGTGAGTAATATATGATAAGTTGGAAGAGGTGTTAGACTCATCTCTGAATTAGGTCAACAAAAATATAAACTTATATATAAGGTTTTATCCATGAAAAATCATTAGTAATGACCTCATGGTACTCATTCACTGTAATATAAAGTAAAAAACATAGATGATGTGAAAAAAATAAACATCTCTGAAAATTTTAATGATATCATTATGGAAATAAGAATAATAGGCCACCATAATCATTATATGGGATCAAAAATACCCTTAAATTAGTGACTAACAATATTCGACTAGAGTTAATAATATTGTTTTTTTATAATTGATATGGGATTTAAAACTAACCACCCAATACATGAGAATTACGAGGTCAATGATATTATGGGAAATGATAATAAAATCTTATTAGACCATATAATATATTATAAAAACACTACACTCATATTATCGAAGACTATTCTATTTCTAATTTCTCAAAGGTGTATAAAGATTATTCATCAAGGTACTGAGCTCTGATCATAAGACTAAAATATCAATTCCCATAAAGGATATGAAGAAATTATATGCATATGTATAAAAAATATCCATGACTATATATAATCGAATTAACATTATACATATCATAGAAGTTGACTCGGTTTATATGACTCTGGTACAAACTCGATTTCATTAAGAAATCTAATCATAGCTCCAACACAATAATTGTTTGCTTCTTGAGTGTGAATCCTTTCATAAGAAACTGATCAACAACCCTTCACTATTTTAAACCCAAAATGACAGCCTTTAGTAAGGGAGATTCCATATACATAACAGTGGAATAAATTTTATATAGAATACATAAAGTAATTTTATTATCACTCATGATGAAAAATCCATAGTACTAATGCATTGTTAGGATTAGTATGATATGATATTTCACCCTGGTAGAAAACCAAATGGTGTTGTATTAAGGATTCCTGATTAATTGATCTCAAGGAAAAATGAGTAACCTTATTTTTCATTTCTTAATTGTATGAAAATATAATTTGAATGCCCACATGATTGTATTATCTTCACTAAGACCTATCCTATTATCCTGGACTACATTATGTATATCTTCTTTATCTACTACCACTAGAAACGTTTTTACATGCCTGATAATAAACACTAATCAAATCCGGGGATTCATAAACAACTAAAACAATCATGCTTTAACATAGTTATTAATGTAATTTTCAAAATATAGAAGAACAAAAAAGATTAAATGAGTATCATACCCCATAACAATAAATCATCATTGACCTACCTTCACAAAATCTTGATATTTCTCTACATGAAATTTATAATGATAGAATAATTAGTTAAATCTCTCTTGAAAGTGACCCATGTTGTGTCCTCATGTAATATATATTTATCAATAGATTCCCACCATTTTATTTTCTTCATTCAAGAATATTAGTTTAAAATCCTTCCTTGTATTACTATATAGTCTTCAAAAAGTATCAACTCTTTTCAATCCATTCAATACATTCCTCTGGCTTATAAGTTACTATTTCACTTTGTTTGATGTTTGTATTTTTTTGAGTACTTAAAATAATGATTTACCATTAGTTCCATGATTCCAAAACAAAATTAACCCAAATAATGAATATTATATAATATAATTTCCTCTATTATAGAGTGTAATAGAGGATTTCGCTATTGGGTTTTCCCTAATGTTCCTTCCAGCTGATTATAGAAGATTATTTCTAGTGTAATAATCTATTATATACCAGAGATAAAACTATATTAGCTTTGGAATATGTCTTTTTATCATGTTATCAAATTAAAGATGAAACATTATGCATTGAAACCTATAATAATTTAAGGAAAGAATTTATTTAATGAGTGAGTGATAAAATAAGAAAATCAATAGAAAAAAACATGGTTATTCCAAATAGGATTTAAATCATTATAAAAATTATGATGAGAAATCCTTGACCATCCGTAGTAATGTGAAGTAACAAGTGATTTTGAAATTACTAGAAACCCTTCAGCACAAACCAATTGAGTCATAGTGATAAAAAATATTCCAACAAACAACCAAAAATAACCAAGGGAACTGATAATAATTTTTAATGAACTATCCCAGACAAACCTGACATATCACCAGAGATTGCCTTCCAGGATGCTCGAAGTGATTTCTTCCTAGAAATCAAACTACAGAACTATATGAATGATATAATAATGAATCATAATAAATAATTTCTCATTTATAACATGATAATAACAATAAATTATAGTATAACATGAGGTAAGAAGTAATCAACCACTAGATATAACAAAACAATCCAAATGGATTAACCTAAAAAAATTCCAATACCATAACCATGTATCTGTATGACCGTCTTCCCCCAATATATAAACCACCATGAAGTGTAACTGACCAATAAAATTTATTTATATACATTATACCTTTTCCTTTTCCTTTATCCTATAATAATTTTTTAATATCCACTATGGAATATGATACTTTTTAGGAAACATCATTTTAGATACTAGTAGTAATCAATACAATATATGTTACCATGAATACCTTAGTAATTTCATTAAATCAAAACAAGTTACATAATGTATTTAATTTTAAAATAGTTCTCCCAAAATAATTTTTTTCCATTAATCCAACCAATACTAATAGCCACACAATATTTAGATAATTTAAAGGACAAAACAGAGTGAATTATTCATAATCTCGAATATCCAAAATGATTAAAGTACATGTAATTAAGATATAAAAAATACGGGAAAGTAAAAAACCAAGAAAAAAATTTGATCTATCTTATGTGAATATAAAAGAAGGACATGGGAGGATATCTAAAACAACATAAAAAGAATCCCACTCTACAAAGTCCATCCATTGTCTATCAATAATAAAGACATAATCCTCTTTTATTCCATAATAAAAAAATTTTCAAACGTCCATTAACCATCATACCAATTATTCTCTATGTTATATGTCTTCTAAAAAAATTATATAAATCCAGAATATAATTTAATTAAACAATTCAAAAAGAAAAAATATCTAATCCTATTATTGAAAAAATCAGTCAAAAACATTTTTGTGGATTTTCATCTAAACATTATGTGTGTTAATGTTTTTTTAAAGAACAATCCCTTTAAAAATCATTTTTCATTAAAAATAAATATTTACATTAAAAAATATCCCTTATATATAAATATATTTATATATGAAATCAATAATTACTATAATCCAAACTGAAGGTAAAAAATAATAACAAGGCATCAAATGAGGAAGAATAGTTTCATATAGACACTTTTTTTTACAATGGGGGAAATATAGTCACCATCGGAGAGGAAAATTGGAATGAAATTGGCTGAAATCCAAGGACGCATAATAAGGAATGAAAATACCAATAAGAGGGGAATCACCATAAGCTTCCACTTAGTCAATGCCGAATTCCTAGAAAACATCATGGAATTGTATTAAAGGGAACCCTATAAAGAGGAGTATGGAGAACAAAATAATTGTGTCAAAATATGGATTTAAAACACATTAAACCTCTCTTATTAATGATTTAGTACACCTTAATAAAAAGTGTAACTTACCATGATGACTAGTGGTTGAATATGATATTTCAAATCCTAAAACAACTATCACCATAGAATATCGTTTCCTAACATTGTATGGTGGCCTCAAAAATACTAAGACTAAGATACCTGATGCGATAACTAGATACTATATGTTTCAAAATCCACAAATGATTGGAACCACAATTCATTCAACCATGGAATGGTGGTGACTATTCTTCATATTGTTAAAATAGATACCCCCATCAATTATATTTTAGACCATTACCTTATATAAAGGTGTTTTTTATTCATTCTTCACATAGGCACTTCCCATGATCTATACAACATAGATCTTCATGTGTTCTTGATGATTTTTATAGAGAAGTGGAAAACACAATATTTAATCCAAGATGAACCTAAAAAATTCCCCAACCAAAATATAACCTCAAAAAGGCTTTAAGAACACTCACATTTGTTCTATATAGTGTTACATTGAACAATGATGACTTAAGGGATGGATGATTTTCATGTATTTCAATTTAATAAACATGGATGATGTTTTGGATTTATATTAGATAGATTTATTTAATTACTCAAGTGAGTAATTATAAGGATTCTAAGTTATTGATTTAAATTAATTTTATCATTTGTTTAGACCTTAATGGTTGGGAAACATCCATGGGATGGTATAAAATTAGAGTTATATCTTATGTCTGAGATACAATTGTGAATCCTCGTTATTTTATTATAACTTACCATATCATCACTCCAGAGTGTTTTAAAAATTACGTACACTAAGTTTATTTATGTTGAAGGTGGTATAAAAAAATTTCATTGACCATGTTTAAACTAGTATTTAATCCTTTTTAGCTGTTAGAGTTAATTATCCTTGTTTATCACATTGGTTTTCCACCAATTCCCCAGAAGCATGATTTTATCAATGTGTTAGTCAAAAAATAGAATCAACACACTTCATTATATGGTGGGGATGAACATTATACAATTATATGTATGGAGAACATTTCATATGTGTTTATATTAAATTGTGTATTGATTTCAATCATATCCCTCAAATACCAGTGTATTAATTAATTGGTTTATTTGTCACTACATTAACCTCTGAGATCCATGTTAACCATGAAAATATTACCTCAAATTATATCCAAGGGATTGTTAATGTGACCTTTAATTTTTTTTTTATTTATTTAAGAAGGTAGTATAATCATTGGTTGTTTTTGGAATAGTGTTTTTCATTTATAGTTTTTTATATATTGTCATTTATATAGATATTATTTATGTGTCCATTTTTGGTTAAAAGAATGATTAGTTATTTCAAAATACCATGTTCAAGAAGCATGTTTTATAAAAAAAATTATGTATTAAAATTCATATATGTTAGATTTCTTAATAGACTAGGTACAATAATGAAACACAGCTCTAGACAATTACATTTTGATATTTTATTGGGAATATTGTTGTATTCCATTATAGTTAGCACACATATATCACATTATCTGGTGGGAATTTTTTCACGAAACTATGTGAGTCATCCAAGTATCACACACATCTGATGACATGTAGAATGGCCAAAAGAGAATTAAAAATCCACATAGTTTAGTGATAATTTACTATGAATCTAGAAAACAACATTGGGAAACAAATGAAACAAATGAAAATACACTTAAATAAATAATAGAATTTATAAAAAGAATCTGACATTCCCTTACAAAATCAATTAGTATAATGTACTAAAATTATAAAGAAATTAATTTTCCAAATGAAAACTAGTAAATGAGAGTACTCAAAATGAAATAAAATCCCTTATCAAATTGATTTCATGACAAAAATTCTAACATACACTACAATCAAAATACATTAATCCTTCATGAGCCTCCATGGAATTTCCTATTCATGATAAAAATAAGAAATTAAAAAACCCAAATATTTGCGTAGGGTGTTATAAATCCAATTCAATAAGATCCCATCATGATTTATATAACTCTTATTTACAAGGTATACACAATATTCACATTATAGGAAGAGATGAAATGAAATAAATGTTCAATGTTTATAAAAAAGGAACTTCATCATTTAATATTGTTTCCCAAAATCCTTCTAAAAGTTGAAATTTTCAAGCTACATGTAAGGAATACATTTTCATTACAAATCATTCAGAGTTTTACAAATAATTTTAAACATTAGAACTATAAAATTAATGGGTAATATTTTATAATGAAACTAATAATATGAAAAAAATTATCTTTGAATCAAATAGGTTTGGGTTAACTATGACCCTCACACTATCATAGTGATCTGTCATGACTTATCCACCCCACATGTTCCTTGTACAACAGACATTAAGGGAATAATGAATAACATGATAATTTTTTGATCCCAAAGATTCATAAAATTTATATTATTTTATAGTTGCAATTACATAACCTTGATAAAAATAACATACCATTTCGACTATAATTTTCACAATTTCAACATTCTAATATGTACCCCATGTTAGCATGTGATCTTCCTTTACAGAGAATTGTTAATTAAAATTAATAAAACTTTACAACCAACACATGGTGGCCATTCAATTAAACATTTTATTATTTGAAAACATAATTAATTAAAATAACAAATTCTTTGAAATCACTTCTCATCAAAATAGAGCAGAATTTCAAATAACCATTCACTGAATTTCAAAATACATTAAATACAATTTCCACCAAATTAAAACATGAAATTAAATCAATATTCATTACCATAAGGAAGTTCCATTTCATTAAAATAACCAAAAAACAAGAATATTTCAACTAGTATAATTATTTACATTAAATAGATTTTGAATGCTATTGTAAAATGACAAATAATGCCTAATTAATATAAAAAATGGTTTATATGAAACATCCCAACATGTGAAACATTAAACTATGTAATAATAAAATGGGATCCACAATAATTTGGTCTAAGGGTTTGAGGTATCAAGGAAGAATACTATACCAAAAAACACAATAATGAATATCTAGACCAATTTTTTAGATATTATCATTGTTAATGAATTGCCACATAACTCTAATCCATTAACTTGAAAATATCTATAATTAATTATAGTTAAGGAAATTTGTGATCATCCAAGGGAAAATATTGTATAATTTAATGATATTTAAAATTTTTATTAGAATACAACATAATCAGAAACCATAGATAGGGGGAGAATGATGTGGTGTTATGATATTCACAACTAAGAAAAAATACATTAAAACCAAACAAAAACTATTCCCATGTTCCCAAAATGATGGGCATAATCTCAAGAGGAAAACAATGAGGGACAATTATCCATTAGAAATTATATAACCGGCCAAACCATGGAATGGTGTAATTCATGAATCCATGGAGTCATACATGTAGACTAACTATGAAATGTTTTCGAAATGATTGTATAATTGAACACACTATTCCCTACAACATAGTGTGGCAGTGTACGAATTTTTCTTGGATCAAAGTGTGACGTCTATCACCTCATGCTTGAGACCATGTGTTTAACTAGGCATGGTGGTCCTCCCTATGGCATGCATGTGATCCCGGGGGTCAACACAACTAGGACTTTGAAGTGTTATAGAACATACTACATCAAGAGTTCTAAAAACACCTTCTTAATCAATCATGCACAAAAAACACTTCTCAAACCTCAAAAAAAGCATAGCAATGTTCCAAAATGAAACATACCACCTCCAAGGATTTGAAAATATCCCCTCAATATCACATTATTTCTCTATAATATTATTTTGATGTAGATTTTTACTCAATGATATTATGCATTTGGGACCTTATCAATAATTATTTTTCCTATCTATTATGATAATATAGTCCATTCCACCATTATAAGCTGATCAACATAACTAACTTCCCACGTAATATATTCTCATGAGAGTGAATAATCTGATCAACATGCTTAGTCATTGGTATATTGGGTTACTGATCAAGGTATTCAAAAATTAAAACAATATAAAAAGTCGTGATACTAAATTTTAAGATGATATACATGGGAAAAAATAATGGAAATAATTTAAGAAAAATTAATGGAATAAATGTAAAGTCAACTTGTTTAATATGCTTAGCAATATCAAATGGTCCCATATATCTTTGAACCCTATTTATCTATATTCCCATTTGAATTTGATCCAAAAAAGGATATACCAATAAGCAAATAGAATAAAAAATTTATTATTCAAAAGAATGAAATCCAATGTATAAATAATATTTATAATTACTCATAGATTACAAAAATAATTCATTATTAATCATGTTGTTATATTAAATCTCCAAAAAATGTTTGATATAATAAGAGGATATTCTCCCACTACATTCCAACAACAAGATGGCAAGAAATGGAGATGACATAGAACCATAATGTGAGCCATTTTATTATGATATAGATAATAATAAATGTAATAAAACTTATCTAGTCCCAAGTGGATATCATATGAAACAACAATGTCCATAATGAAATAAGGATAAATATTCTCTCAAATGTGAATCACTAATATTTTTAATACAAATGATGATGTTGTGTATTCCTCAATTGAAATTTATAAACCGTCGCATCATGGGGGCCTTTATAAAACAGAGTGGTAAATTGAGGATCCCTATATGTGATAATAACATTTAAAACTCCATGTAACCTTATCAACTATATTACATACAATTTCCCAAATCCTCAATAGTTATCATGTCTGGAATAGGAAGGAAATGGTCCAACATAGTCAAATGATAGATCATTATAAAAATTGCATTATTCTCTCAATAGGTGTATGGTATCACAAAAATTAAATCAATGGACACATCATCCCACTTCCACACTAGAACATGTAGATGATGAGGAATATAATGACGCTTTTGGTTGTCAAATTTTATATTTTTGGAAAAGTAAAAAAATAGATACAAAATCATATATTCCATGCTTAATAACCAAACACAAAATTTAATGTTTAATGTCATAATATATCTTAGTTATTCTTTGGTTAATTAACAACTACGAATAATCAAAATCATATATCAAACCCTTTTACATTGATACTAAAAAATCAGATCCCATTTTAATGAATTATTTTTAACATAGAGTTCATTCCCAGATGATCTACACACTATATAAATAATTAAATACACTTTTTAACACATATTCTAATTGTTTTTTCAATGTAATCAACTCAATAATTGATGATGGAAGTTGTACCCTAGCCAAAACATTACAAGTATCTGCTTTCATCACCTCCAAGTGAATATACAAAAATATTTCCCTTTGTTCCAATTATTTTATTGGATATATTATATTTTGAGAAAGAAATTTTCTATTGAGACTATAAATCCCATTATTACAAATTACTAGAGTGTAGTTAAGAAAGAATTAAAAGTATTGATTTTACTGCATCCATCTCCTCTTCCTGAGGATCATGTAATTCTAGTAAAAGATAAAAGGTAAAATCTTATTATGAGAATTGAATATCAACCATTTCATAAAAAAGATATTTATATAGCACAAAAGATCATAAATAATATAATTAGTCTAATGTCATGAGTTGGTTAATAATTATAATGAGGTAGAATATAATGAGATAAATATTCCACCACAAGATGTCCTTGTATTAAAACACTTTTTAATCTTACACAACAATAGTTATAGTAAACCAAATATACATAGTGTGCTAATTGAATGATCACTATATAATATGTGGTCAAACCCCATTTCAATTCATCAAAAGAATCGTGAGACTATAAATCTAATATGAATAAAAATTGAAAATCGGAATCCCTTGTAAATTGTGCTCCTTGTTTTAGGAAATAACTTAGGAACTGCTAATAATATCCCAACAATACCAACATAATTTGATTGTAAATCATTATTTTTTTGGAACTTATTAAGAAAAGAAAAAATTTCACCTTCTTTGGATCATCTGAGATTCATTTTTTTGTGAGAAAATGTCTTTATAAATTATCTTTATTAATCGAGAAATTTAATTTAGATAATCATGAAAAAATATGTATTCTATTAGGATTCTCAAAAAAGATTTCTAGTGAAGGTAATTTGTTCTATCAGATGTCAAATATACCAAAATATCACACATAAAGACCAAACAAAAATTGAATCATGGTACTGGTTAATGATCATATTCCAGAAATCCAAGAAAATTATAGGAGTGTTAGTCAGGTCAAATTGAATCACAAGATACTAAAAGTGAAAAAATAATATATTGAATCCAATATTGAAGAAATATTACAAATTAACTATTATATATTGATATGTCGATCAAAGGATGATTTTTCAAAACCTATTGTCTATTTTAAAATAGTTGAAAAATCGATTGATGTGGAAAAGGGTACTATTTATTAATCATTTTCTAGCTACGATTCTTATAGTCAATTCAAAGGTGTAAAGTTCAATCACCCTTTATGGAAGCAACACACGAGCGACCTAAGGAGATACACAAGGATAAATGAAAACATTAACCCTAAAATAATCAAATTGAATATTCATATATTTCAATTCATCTTGTTTTTTATGATATGTAGGAATATATATTAATTGATATGGATGAACAAAATCCATTTAAAAGTCCACCTCTCTTTATTGAGATAAAAGATTCATCATTGATCACTTTGGAAAATTTAATTATGACTATGGGAGGCTCTGAAACAATGGAAACTTTTCCGAATTACTTGAAGGAAGAATATTTAAAGCTTAAATGTTTTTGAAATGTAGATCCTACTATACTAGAACTCTATTCTCACACTCAAAAAAATTGTTTTCTCCCCCCATAAGAAGTAAAAGTAAATTATAAAGGATAAAAAGAAATAATTTATTAGGGGTGATCATTCAATAAATCACAGTGATAACATAAAATAAAAATATGCTCAGAATAAGTTAATGGAAAACAATTTTAGCATTAGACATGCAGAAAAAATATGAGGGAAATAAAAACCCATGATTCACCATTTTCCCAATAAAAACTATAATATCCATCACATATGGATTGAGTACGGTATGATGTTTTAAGAGAATAAATAATTTGGTTTATATGAAATGGAGTGGGGTACCAATATAAAATAAATAAGTAACCAATGAATATGAAACAAAGATAACAATATTCATAATTGAAAAGGCCATATCATCTTCTAGGATAGAATCTTACATTATGTGTAACTTATTCATTACGACGACCTTTGGTCAGAACCCTGTTGACATTAAATCATTCTAATTCAATAAAAATAAATTATTTACTAACAATACTAATCATTAATGATTGTTTAATTGATCTTAAAATAATTTTTTTCATATGAATATGATGTCCAATATTGTTTAATACGTTTGGAGGTGTGGGTAAATATTATTTCACATACCCTTTCTTGCAAAACTAGTTTCAAGTTCGTAGAACAATAGAAGCTATTAATGATGTTTTTTTAATAAGACATAAATTTAGAACCCCAAAAACCATCCATTTTCTATTCACACCACCTCATCAATTTACCTTGTGGGATAATAAAACTACAACATGGTTGAAGAAGAAATTTTACCTTTCCAAAATTTCTTTTAGTACCAATCCCATTTGTCAATGACCTATCAACCACCTTAGTATTGGTGATACGATTCAACCAACATACTTGAGATTGAATCTTTTCACGTATGCAATCATGAATCCTATGAGCCTTTGAAATATATTTAAAGTCCACCTTATGAAAAAATAGACCAACTATAAAAAATGGTAAAAAAATAAGTAACTATTATAAAATAATGTTGAATGCAGAAGAGCTATATGAATTTTATGATCATAATTGATTAAAGAATAATCACGTGTAAGAATTAATTAATCGTGTATTTTCCATAATATATTTCTTGATTTTATGAAAAAATCATTTCATCTAACGATCTATGGCTTCGCCCCTCTGGTGTAATGGTTTCACACTATACTGTAAATTAATATAGAGTTTCCAAAAGTTATAATCCATTTACTTCATACCTAGAAAGTATTTTGATTAATACATATCACCTATTCCATGAAAGGATGATGGTTTCTAGAGGAGAAATACTTGAACTAGATCACTATTTCCTCCATTTCATTTATGAAATTCTATATAATGAGTAGGGGCATAGAACCCATTTTATTCTATGGTATGAACATCCCACACAACCACTTCAATAATATTGTGATTAACTATAGGGTTTCTATTTTGAACACTATCTTAAATACCTTCTTTTTGAAATCTATGATGACATATTGGGGGTATGATAATAAATCAATGAAGGGATATATACCATGAGAAAAAACAGATATATCAGTTTGAGTTAAGAGATCCCAATAAATTATTATAGATATGATCAAAACTAAATACCATACACACATTGAACAACATCCAATGATAACTTAATGATTATTATAATGAGAATTTTCAAGTAAATTTCTCTTAAATTAACCATTAAATTAAAGAAATCCATTCTTTTAAAAAACATATTATTGTAATAATATTTTAGACACTTAATAGAAATATCAAATGATGTCAATTCTTCAAAGACCAATCTAGGACATCTATGTACTAGAAACCTAAGTCGACCAGTGGTAAAGACTGAAGGGAATTATACATCTCCATAGGCATGAGATAAGTGATTGGGAATCAAGAAAAACCTATGGGAATTACTTTTCCTTGATTAATAAGAACCAGTGGAATAAAAAATGTCATATATAAAATGGATCAAATCTATAGGTACAATTTCAAATAGTGGAAAACTAAAATGTTTACAATTACAAATATCTTCCAAACCAAAATAGGTAAAACAAATCACTCCAAAAAGGGGACCCATCTATCTGTTTACCATTTAAAATAATGAACTCTTATACTATATTATCATAAATACATGCCTACAATATGGTGTGTCAATCCATTAACTACAAAGGATAAAAAAATCTATAAACACAAAAATTTATATTCATGGTGTGAAAAAACAAGCCCAATATGATTGCAAAAATACTACATTAATATGTATCTATAAGGTAAAAAAATTATTATAATTTAACCAAAAAATTCATTAAATACATTTTTATAGTTTATATCAAAATATTTAATTTCCCCCTCTGAGAAAGTTCCCCAAAACCATTACAATGGAACCAATCTTCAAGTAAAATTTATAGAATCCATTTTTTCAATGCATTATATTCTTAATTAATCATATTATCCATTTTAAATAGCTAAATCGTGAATAAACAACCAATTAAAAAGGAAATAAAAATGGGAACTTTATTATTTGATATAATAGATCGGGTTTATATAAGGTCATCACCCAATCTTACTGATCTTTCTTCAATATTGTTTACCCCATGTCCTGATGGAAAGAGATTGCAATGGATATAAGATCATCCAAATAATTTAACCACACAGACTATTCCATGAAATTGATAGTATAGTTAGAGTTTTAATCACATATCCCAACTAAATAAACATTCCGTTCATAGAATCCTATTCCCAATTATATCCCTCCCATTATTACACAAGGATCCTATTAGATCGTCTTATAATTATTCCAATAAATTCAAATTAATCAGCATTTTCCTCCCACATATGGATTCCTATAAATTTCACATAACATGATTTGAAAAAAAAGATCTCTATGATACCCAATTATTTAAATTCACTTATAATCAAAAGAGAACATGATTTGAAATCACCTATATAATATTAAAAAATTATTTCAAATCAATTTTCCATAAATTACCACATGATTGAAATCAATTTTCAATAATATTATGGGGGTTTCATTATAAAAAAATCCAAACAGACTAGATATTTATAAACAATAAATCATTCTATTAATTGGTTTTATAAAACCTATATAACATTATGAGAATTAAATTGTTCAAAAGAAAAACTATTTATTTGTATCCATCCACCTCAAATAACTAAAATTCTATAAAAATAATCAATATTTATGCCCAATTATAATAAGGCATCTCAGAACCAAGTATGATTCCAAAAATAAAAATATCATGAATATCCATTAAAATTTCTCAAAATACATAGATGGGATGAAAAACAAATAAATACAGAATGATCACATAATAGGATCACTATTAGAAGAAAAATAGAGATGGATGAGATCATCCCTGGAGAATAATTGACAAAGTTGTATAGATCCATAATGCACCTTGGAATTCTGTTGAATTTGAATCCAATATGATTTTTTGAATGATCGGTGTAACATAGGAAAATCAATGTAAAAATGAATTAAAAACGAAACCATGAAAGACCAAACTTTCCAACATTGATAGGATTAAGATATTATGAAATTCCCGGTAGCCAATTCCTATATTTCAAAATTCCAAAATTCATGACTTTGTGACATTTTGGGAATTCACCATGCCAGTGTTATATGGTATCATGCCACACCATGGGATAAAAAACACTAACTAACAATAATGTGAAGAATAATGGATGGATATTTTGGACCCTCCATTCATTTCAGTATGTTGTGGTGGATTCCAAATTAGCCATAACACACAATGGGACTTTCCATACCCCATACATGGGACCATGAATTATAATTTCTATGTTGGACCTGAAAATGGTACACATTCATTACTTTATCCCAATATAGCATAGAACATAGCGTGTTCTTGATCACGTTTTACTATGAAATTCCAAAAAACATTATTAATTCAGTAGGAACTAACCAAAACATCATGAACCCTTGAAGAACTTCCCTAATGACAAAAATATAACATTCGTCATGCTGGGATGTGACAATTTTGGTGAATGGTAAGTTATCATAAGCGTATTAAAATGTATTTCAAACATTTAAATAATGTAAATTTTTTATCATCAAAGAAATATTTCAATTTTTATAAAATTATTCGTACCCACATAATTTGGCCTTGCTATAACATATCATATATCTCAGTTCTAAACATATGAGCAGAATCTATTGTTTCATTGATTTATATCTCACTAGTCTTAACTAGGATTTTACATTGGGTTCTTACATAAGTCAAATAATATAATAGGAAATATAATATCTCCTAAAGATGATTCATACATGTAGTACCGTAGGTAAAATAAAATTTTTTTCTTAAAGGGACCCTTTGAAGCAGGATTCCATTATATTGGATTAGTATTTCATTTATATGTATAAACCACAATCTTCAATATTTTTTTTTTAAAAATATATATATTTGGGAGAATATAACAATCCATATCTAATTAATTTTTCAATTTTATGTTTTAATTTTATGATATAAATTTATTGGGTTTGGATTTTTGTGTTTTAACAAGGTTTTTTGATATTTTGGAGCATTTTCCGGATTTTCTTTGTAGACCCCCTGTTAAAGGAAACAATCCGATTTACCAATATAAGTATAAAATATAGATAGATGAGCTATCATGGAGGATCATGGATTGGGTACACCGTGCAGTTACCATATGACTTTGAAAAATTTTGTAAAGAGATAAAATGTATGGATGATGAGAAGTTTTCAAATTTTTTAGGTCAAAAATTTACATCAATAATGAGTTTTTAAAATTAGATTTTTATAATTAACCTCCACTTGAAAAAAATATATAAAAATTTGGTTTGGAATCTTCATCTTGAGTGTTCATTTGGATTATTATCTAGATTCTATTACCTATAGATGATGATATCATTAAATCATATTGACTTAGAACATAGAATCAAATGAAAGGGTTCTATTTCTATTTATACTTAGCAATCATACCATTATCACATTGTAAAATACATAAATTTATGAAATTGTTTTTATATCTAGTGGTCGAGAAACTATTTGTTAGTTATATTATTTTGAATTGTTGTAGGAGGGTTTCTAGAGGCTAGTTCCTTGAAGGTGTGACCTGATGTCATCTTTGAAGCCATTATCAATGTATTTGGCCTCTAACTCACAAAAAAATTATTAAGAACAAGTAAAAATAATGATTTATAATGGAAATAAATTCATTTATATTTTTTCAATGTATGGGTAAAATATTGGTTTATAATTATTGGTATTAAATGGATCACTAAAGAGATTTTAGATATGACAACAAAAAATATTGATTAAATAAAACTTTTTTTCTTGGTTTTGAAAAGATGTTTTTAATATAGTAATGATAGAATTGAAGGGTAAAATGGTAAGGAGGGTGTTCACTCATTGAAATTTTGGTATTCAATATGGAATGATCTATTAGGAAAAAAATTGGAGTCTGTTCATGATACATATGATAGGGCCCTTTGATTTATACAAGACTGCATTTATGAACATGGGAAAATGGAAAAAAAGACTTGTTGGTTTGGATTTAGTTTTTATACTAAATTTTGGGCACACATGGTTGTACTTCTATGTGACGACTTAGGTCAAGAGGGATAAATTTTATTCTTTTGATTTATATTATTCCAAATGAATACTTTCATATGATATATATTATATTATTTAACTGTTTGGGTACATTTGATTAGGGAATTCATGTGTCTTTGACAGAGTTATTGTTTAATTAATATACATATAAATATCTGAATTCACAGTTTTAATTAGTTCTACATGTTTTATATAAAAATATGATGTATATTGTACATGTATTTGAGGTGTTCGTGGAATTAATTTTGTTCATTTCCTATGTAATTTATACTCACCCACTTTACATGTTATTTTGTAAACATATTTCTTACATTTGATATGGTATTGGTAAGGGTTATTACCTCTACAGGTTAGTGAATAGGTTCTATAATACATAGGATCTATATTGGGGTTATGGAGGTAGTAGTCTTTTGTATCATGAGATCCGTCTATTCTAGCACTTTGTCCATTCATTATAATTTAGTTTTATAGTATTACTTATTTTCTATATTACATATAGTGATTTTGAGTACTATTAATTGATATTTTGATTTGAATTTTGGACTTTTGTTGATTCATATATCATATCTATGTCTTCATGGATAATTATATATCATGTTTATTAGTATATATGTGAAGATTAAACCCACTATTATTTAGTTTTGATAACATTATTCCTAGCCTTTGGTGTCTAGGTAGGAACCTATATTCATTGTATCTGAGGTCTCTCCTATGCTAATTGGATGGGATTGGAATAATAAAAATGTAATCAGTTTGGTATAGAACATTTCTTTGGATTTTATGTGGTGAGATATGACTTTGTAGAACATGAAATATATAGTATAAAAAGGAACATCTAGAAACATAATTCTAAAATTCATGATGATAGGTTTATTTGTATAAAAAAGTGAAAAAAACATATTGGAGTGTTGAAACTTCAACCACAAGAGGTTAGTTAAATATATTATGGTGTTATGCTTTAATATACATTCGATATGAATATTAATATTCATAAGATATTTTAATTTCTTACATGTATCTTGTGCCATGAGAACATAAAGTACTATAATTGATGCCTTTTTACTTCTAGATAAAACTGTGATATTCAATGAAATGGTTTTCAAAACGTGGTAAAATAAACCTTGGATATTTTTTTCTTAATTAATACCAGTATTTATTTTTCCGAATGAATTATACATTGATTGATATGAAACTGATGTGGAACGTGAAGAATAATTATTTATCACCCTTTTCGTAAGTAGTAAATTAAATAATAAATGGAATCTATATTATTTTAAGATAATATTATCAAAATTTTCAAAATTATGGAAAAATCATTATATATTTACTACTTCACACGACTAATTATTCTTCAAATGAGTATAGAATGTAAAACATTTAAATATTATATAGTGGATTATTTTGGACATAAATTATAATATTTATATGACATGACATGTGTTAATTATAATTTTTTAATTTGAAAACATAAATTTATAAAAATTTTGATATGGCCCAAATATGTAATGAATTTTGAGTATCTTGGTATGTGCACCAAATGATAAAAAAATATAATATAATGAATACTATAGGAAGTAAAATTTTATATGAAAAATATGGTAAGATACAGAAATATTTAATGTTTTTTGGACTAATAATTTATTTTGTTGACAATTCACGAGAGTGTCATGAACATCAATAGAAAGTTATCATTGGTCATTGGATTTTTTAAATTATTTATATTTTTTCCTAATAATAAAATATTTTTTTAAAAAAATTACATTTATAAAATAATCATATGAAAATTTAAAAAGAAAAAAAATAAAAAAAAATTATTTAATAGAAATAAATTATTTAATAGAAATAAATTATTTTGCATCATATTTATGCAATGTACATTTAATACTTTTTCTATTAACTATATTTATACATTATGTGTTGATACAAATATTTTGTATTAATACACTAATATGAAAATATACCTCTATGTAGTTGAATTATTTCTTATCACAATTTTTTTGATTTCTTGATGCTAGGTATGTGAATTGATTAGTAAGGACATTAATGTAAATAATGATGTTTCACTATAATTAATGATCATAGAAATACTATTTTATAAAATTTTAGGTTATATAATATCTGTTTTTATGATTTTTTGTAAAAATAATTTATAAATGGTGCTCTAGTATTAAAATTTAGAAAACAATATATGTAGATCTTGTAGATGGGTTTTATAATATAATGAAATCATGTCCATAGAAATTGTGTAATTTTTTCTGAGATATATGGAACATTAACTGGTTTTTATAAAATTTATGGATATTATAAATTTATGTGTATAATTTTTATGGTGGTTTAAAATAATGGATGTATTGAGTATCAATGAATGGAATAAAACATTACAAGATAACTTAGAGAAATAATCATGTTCTATGTTCATATTTTATAATTAATTCTTTATATATTTATTTTTCTTCTCTACTTACTATTTCTGTTGAGCATAATGGGTTTCTGCCACTATAATTTCTTATTTAGTAGATATGATATGTATGATATGAAATAATATTTTCCGGCATAGATGATTTATATTGGGAAGAGTATCAAGTAACTGAGAAATAATGGGATACCATTGGATCAAGATTGGTCATCATCCTAAATTAACTTTGATATGGGACAACATAGAGAGAAGTTGTGTTGTCCATTGATGGAATAATATAAAAATCAAGGGATATACGGGTTGTTGTAATTCAAGATATATATATTTATATCATCTCCTATAATGTGAAATTACCATCCTTTGATTGAGATTGAAATGGTTCAACGGTATATGGGACTTGAATCGACTAAGACTACAAAATGTAAATATGAACCATATCTTATTTGTTATCTATTTAAGTAAGATTTTGTGTCTGGTAAGAGGAATTGAGAAATTTTATTTTAATTATTTTTTGGAGTCCTATCATAGTTATATATATTATTTATTTATGGTTTTTTGAGTAGTTTTATGTGAGGAAATGTCATTTAAAAGTTTAATGATATCATTGTGTACATGGTTGTGTTCTTATATTTAGCAAGGAGGTCTCCATTTCTATCCATGGTTAAATGGTTTAATTTCTAAATACATTGATTAATTTTATTCTACATACATAGATGGTTATTTATAGATTCTTTTTCAACTATTCTCATGTTTTATCTCACCATAGAGTGATATAAAATGATTTGAATCCTCCTAACAAATAGGGTGGTAGATTCCTTCTTCGTGTTAATGTGACTGAAAAAATAGTAAAAGAAGATATTAGTGATAATTTAGTGATTAAAATCATGGATTAAAATCCATATCATAGAATAGGATTATGTTTTGGATTTCTATTGGATGATACATAATTAAAACCTGGTTCGACATGTATGTGGAGGTTCAATGATTGAATTATAATAGACATACCATTTGGTAAATACTTAAAAGTGTTGATTTTCCCATGGGTGGGAAAATAATGTGAGTTATCTCTTATTTTTGGAATCTAATTCTGTCTCCGCATCATGTCTGGAATATAGTCCAATCATCACCCAACAATGTTTTCATTCATGTACTTTGAGGTTAGGAAGTTAAAATGGGTTCAATTGAACAATCACCGAGAATGTTGTAATCGTTATCTATACCATTGGGTATATGTAAGTGAATAATCATATGATTTCATGTTTTCATTTTAGAAATTCTTTAGAATCATTATTTAAAATAGGTTTTAGTTAAACCATGGAGTCTATGTACATTATTCCAATTCAATGGATGAACCATGTATAAATTATTCATTATGTAATATGGATGAAATATAGAACTTATATGGTGTATATATTTCCATCATCATTGACTAAGACCATCATTTTTAATTGAATGTTTAGGGTTCATTTCATTTTCCATTTTGAGACTATTTAACTAAAAAAATCATCACCTTATATATGAGTGGTTGTTAAAGAGACAATTACATTATGAATTTGAACATTATGATGGTCGAATGCCACTTTATAAAAATTTTGTTACCTATATATTCTGTATATGATAGTTTTGGGATTGTTTAACTATCTTGAATATCAAACCCCATTATTCCAGAGGATATTTGAATAATTTTTTGACATAGAATTAATATGGAGATGTTTCAATCATTTAAATGTATTTTTTATCTTTAGGTGTTTATCATTCATTAATTGATATCATCAATCTTTTAGTCTATATATCACTGAGAATATTGTTAAAGTCTTAACTTCAAAAAACCAATTATTTTGAATTAATGTGATTCATGTTTTTCATTATGTAAAAAATATATATATTTTATGACTGAATTATTTTTGTTATTTTGAGTTTTTCTAGAAAATATGGTTCTTATTTATTTGTCTTCCAGTCCCATTCATATAAAATTCTGCTTCATCCAACTTTGTATTTTATTTGGCCGACTCACCTACATATATAAATAAATCATTGTTGGAGTGTGAATCATCTTTAGGTGTGTTAAATGGGTTAATTTCATGAACAATGGAAGCATTTAAGGTTTATCTAGATATACCTTTACATTATTATAATAGTTATCCTGTAAAAAAATAGATTATTTAACATATTATAATTTCCTTCTGAACGTTTTTTGGTAGATTTACTAGTTCCCTTTAACCTGTTATTGGATTTTTGTTATGATTATTCATTGAGTAATATCACTACAAAAAACATATTGCACAACAATTGTGAACATCCATCCATAATTGGGGCGTAATAGACACCCCAATTAACTTCTCATAAGATATTATGGTCTTTATAACAAATAAAGTACATATCAAAATGTCATCAAGGGTTATATAATAATCAATCAATAAAACATGAGCATGGGATACATATTTTATTAAATATAAAAATGAAAATAAGAATATTTCATAAATACTTTTTGAATGACATGAAATATCTAATGAGAAAAAATATACTACAGGAAAAGGGTGTGTAGTCATGCGGTAATAAACATGTTTCATGGAGAATCTTCAAAGGAATATGTCATGGAAATTAAATGTTCCCATAAAACATGATTACAAATAACTTTGTCTCAAACATTATCATATGACATCACCATATTGTGGTAATATCTATGAAGGCCCACAAATTTGATTCAAGCATTATAAAATAAAGATCTCCCTTTAATTAATGAACTTTTCAAATAAAGAACAATATATATATATATATATTGATAATATATAACTATTAAAACCATTTATTTTTTGAGAATATCTGAGAAAAATTGTCCCTCAATTTGGGAATATATTTAAGAAGGGTCACAATATATTATCATATGTGACATAAAACATTATTCAATCCATTGGAGGGTAATATATGACCCCCAACATAATTATTTATACACATTTGTTCCATAAGAGATCATTCACATAAATATATATTGAAAACTAATGGGAAAAAATCTTATTCAATCATCACATCATAAATAATGTACTCTATGAAAAATGGGGTCCATAACATTTCAATATTATATTAATAATATCGATCATATGATTATAGATGGTTGTACCCAAAATTCAATCACCCTAGGTGATAATTTTATCTTAAAAATTAATAGGTGATTCATTAAATATAATTTTAAAAGAAACAAATACATTAGCGGTACAAAGTGAAATAGAGGGGAACCATAAATTTTTTTTTGAATACATTTATCACATTATCTTAAATGAATATGTCAAATCCACTTTAAAACGTAATTTTGTAATAGTTGATGTGAAAAATTTGAATATATTATAGTCAAAATAATATTCAATAATATATCCTTGAAAATATTTAATGGAATTAAATAGTAATTTTCAGAGGATGATGAAAGTTATGATTTTGAAAGAAAAAAAAACTTTTTAAATTTTTTTAATTCCATTATTGAAACAATTAATCATAAAAAGGTGAATTAAAAAATAATTATGAAAATAATTAATTATAAATAGAAAATTATCATGAGTAATTACATATTTGGATATAAAAATATGAATAGAAAAGATTTTTGGGAATAATAAACATTTAAATATAAGGAAAATTTATAAAATGAGATGATATTTAATTTATAATCAAAATTAAGTCGTTTTATTAGAAATAAATTCATAAATACAACATTTTTGAGTTTATAACATCATTTAACCTAGAGATGATAAGAAATGAATCATAATAAATAGAAGAAATATTATTAATCATTGAATAATTAGTCTCGTGGAATATAGTAACCCATGACAAACTATCTGGTTAATACATGGCTTACCAAAAATAAATCATTAAATTATATTCCCAAGAACTTTTTTGATTAGGGAATTAGAAAATTGTGATAAAACCTAACTCGTTAAATTTTAAACTATGTATATTTTTTATCATTATATAATAAACTTATTAATCAATAAAAATATTAATATTCCATCAACATTTCTCTACATAAGGTAATATTCAATGTATTTTATAAACATATTTTCCGCATAACCTTGGGAAATAGAAACAAAAGAACATGATGATATTAGATGACTAGTAAAGGTTATCATAAATGATAAAAATCAGTGATCATAATTGAGAAATGTATGAGTATATGGGTATAATTAGGATACATTATAAAGTTATACACAATTAATCATAGATCATTAATCATGTGATAAAAAATTAATACATCTTGAAAATTATATATATCATAAAACTTGGAATTCATGAGACTTATGGAATAACCGTAAAAATAGAAATCATAACACAATGGACTAGATAACGTAACATATTTCAATTAGTTAATTAGAATTAACCTATATATTTACATTTGTGGATTGGGATTCACACACCTATTTCCCTTAATAGTTTCTGAATCCCAACCAATTATCTAATTTGTATCATGAATTACTACTCGTTTCATCATTATCTCTTGGGATGTGATTATTTTTCCAATTAATGGGATGGATATATAAGGCCAACAAAAAAATTTATTGATAAAAATACCCATGGTAACAATAATAAAGCGGTATTCCTTCAAATCATAACATCCTAGAATAATAATGAGTTTCATAATTAATTATAATAAAAATTATCCACACATTACATAGTGTAAAGAACCAATGGAGGAAAAGTGGTTTTCATTAAAAACATAATAAATAATACATTAATCGAAAATGTGTACATATACCGTTGAAATAGATTAATATAAATATATAATTTGTAATTACATAAATAATTATAAAATTATATAACTCTCGAATAAAAATGGGTATATAATGAAATCAAGTAACTTTGTATCTAAATACCATTTTTTATAGGAAATAACTCATATTGTATTTAAATTATATAGAAAGATGGTATATAATATAGATAATAGTTTTACCTAGTAAATTACTTTACAGTATCTAGGAGAACACTCTTCAGTCAATGGAATAAAAAATTGGGAATTCATAGAGTAAATGTGTTGGAGTAAAAATCACTACAAAAAATCAAAAACAGTTAGGTATGACAAAGGCATAGATTTCCAATTTTGTGAAAAGAAAATTTCATTACATAATCCATAAAAATAATGGATTTGGATGGTTTGATTTGAAAAACAACAAAAATAAATCGTATGATATGTAAAAGGAACAAGCCTTAGAGGAAAAATACATTTAAGGAGTTATCAGAAAATCACTAATGAAATAAGAAATAACATTGATAATTTGAAGAAAAAAAATTAATGAGTAATTTTCCATATAATGGAGAAAAATAATTTATTTTTGAAATCGTGATGAAATGAAAAGAATTTTTGGAATAAAACATCAATGGAGGTTGATATACTTATTACATTGAACAACATTAAAAGATAAAATTATGAATATATACATAGACTGATAAAGTTATAGGGTACATTAAAAATTTATTTCCATAAGGTGATGTGAAATATTTAGAAGAAAATTATCATGGATAAAATAATTCACTAAATTATTCTTTGACTGGTGATAAAAATTGTGAATTGATATTGTTTTCAAATATATGATAATTATTTTTTAGAAGGATGAAATTTATTTTGAAATACATTTTTTGGAAATCCACTCAAGAAATAAGTATTATATTTTAATTCTAAAAAATTTTAAAGATAATTATAATAATCAAAGATAATAATATATATTATTTTTCAAAATAAGGGTGGATTACATTGGGGGGAACTAAAATATTTAGATAAAATAGTGATCTAATTAATAGATGAAGGTTTTTTCATGATGATGATGTTATTTTTTTTTATTGAGATAACAATCAAATATGACGCATTGAATAAAATGGTAAATTATACCTATAATGAAAAAAATATAAAACCAATAAATTATTAAATAAATTATTGGATATAATTTAGATGTTTGATGTTTAATAGTAACTATAAAACTCAATGAATGATATTTGAGTTAGAAATTCCCTTACAGATAAAATAGTTCATCATGAAAGAATCATTTTAAAAATATTTTTGTGTGGTAAAATTTAAATTAAAACAATTAAAATAAAAATCCCATATAATAAATACATAGGGCCAAATTTACTCAAATTAAGTGAACTATATTAAATATGATTAGTTTTAGTTAAAGGAATAATAATTGAGTTTTAAAAAACCCTAACAACTTGATGAACATTTAAATCAAATCCTATAAAAATTGAGATATATATATATATTCAACTCAAATAGAAATGAAAAATATTAATTTCTAGATAAAATGTATCAATTAGAAATAATATTTTACAAATAACGGAAATTTGTTGCAATATAGAAAAAATTTCTCAAAGGGACAAATTTTACATGAAAATAGTTTCTGTGGTGCTGGTTCATTCTGCACTTTCACCAAACATCCTGAGTGATATAATATTGTTTACTAAAAAAAATACATTAGAAAAATATTCATAATTTTCAAAATTTACACTCCCTAGTTACAATAAGTAGTCACATAAATATATATTTAGTTTTCACTTAATTTCAATATTAGGTGTTTGTAATATTGATCTCTTCGATATGAAGAATATTTTAGTGATACTTAAAAAACGAAGGATGTTTATTAATTAATGAGTTTAATATTTATATAAAATTTATAATATCAAAAATTATTTAAATATTTATGTAATATTAATCAAGTGATTAAATTTATATATTAATCGTTGATAATAATTCATAGTAATAATAAAGTATGTGGTTAAATAGACCTAAACATGAGTATACCTTAGTTAATGGGTGATTATGAGATGGTATATTTGAAATGTTATTATAAATGTAAAATAATGACCCTATTTAATTTTCATGATAGTGGTTCATCATAAACAGAATGATGTTAGAGGGTTAGTGATGTATATGATACAATTACATAGTATGAAAAATGGTTTTCTGTGTTATCTCAATTTTTAAATAGTTTATTTTATTTTATTTTTTATCAGTCATACTAGGAATAAATTAATCAATTTTTATTTTCAAAACGTTATTAATATGGTAAATATCATATTTATCCTATAGAAAATTTTTTATAACTATCCATGAATGGTGGTAATGAGTAACAGAACACATCATTCCATGGAGGTTATAGTCCGTACATACTTATGGATAATCATATTATTTTACATATAATGGGATTGAAAAGAAATATGGTTTAAAAATAAATAATATCAAATAATATATACATATCAATATTATAAATCAAATTAAATTATCAAACCGTCCATGATATAAGGTGAAAAAAAATGAAAATGATATTTTATGGAGTCATTAACCCACACATTCAAATGATTCACATTTTTTTTAAATCGTGAAGGGAATGTTTGTCAGTTATTTTACCACTATTATATCATGATGAATTTTAATACATAGATATTAAATATATGTATTTGAATTATCATTATATGAAATTAGAATTTATACTAGACTTTTGTTGGTTTTTAATCTTTTGAAAATTTCTAATATATGAAACATGTTCATAAAATATCTACAATATCATACTCTAATTTCATAAAAAAATCCCCTCATCGAAATATCATACATAAATATTTATTATTGATATGTAGTATGTAATCATACGAAATGGTGTGCTCAAATTCTCAGTGAAGATAGGGAGGGAAATAAAAATTATTATATAAGGATGACATGATGAATAATGTATGAGAACTAGTGATTAATCTTTTAACACCATACCCAATATATCACAGGATATAACGTTGTGTCATGGAATAAATAATTTATGTTTACAATATATGAATCATAATGGAATAAAACAAAATAATCCATTACAGTATAACATAGTCTTAAGACATGGAATTGTGAAATACAAATAAGAATAAACAAATTATTTCATTAGTAGTAATCACTCATTTCATATAGTATATAACTAGAATGGTTTCACATAACAAACCATTTTAGTAATTAAGGTTCACACCCAAGACTGTCATATTTAAAAGAGTCCTATAATGAACTTAGTTCACTCTCCATTGAAATCATATTTTTCTCATGATATATCAACCATTACCCAATGCATTGGAGGGAGATATATATCTCACGTGTCACTTAATGAAAACCACACATATGACTTACATGATATAATAAATGTTGATTCAATAATATTTTCATTATGAATTTTCCATTCCTTCATACATGAGGGATATTTTTGAGTCAATAGGGATTCCTTATGACATTACCATTCTATCTTGTGTTTAAAATCACAAACACCTTACCTCAAGGAAAATATCATTTTACCCTCTATTTTACTTATATGAGGAAAAATTTCCTTCCCTAAGAAAATTTATCCTTACCATATTTTTCATTGTTCATTATCTTGTCTAAGTGTAAAATTTGGTTTCATTTCTAAAACCATGGAATCTTATAACACATAGATAAATAGTATTATATTTTCAGACAACTAGTTCTATCTCCAAGTTCTCTAAATTCACACACCAAACAATTATGAGTTTTGAATCTGATTTATCTAAATTCAGACTCCGAATTCTTCAGAGTCTTCACTCTGAGTTCTCTGAATTCAGATTCTGAACTCTTCTGAGATCTGAATCCAAATTCTAATGAATTCAGGATCCAAACATCGTATGTTCATACCCTAAATTCTAATGAATTAAGACTCCAAACTTTGTTAGTTCAGGTTCCAAATTCTTGTGAATCCAGAATCCAAATTTCCATGAAATTCAGACTCTAGAATTTGATAGAGTCGAGGTTACGAATTCCTTAGAAAACAAAATCTGAATATCCCTGTATTATAGACTATGAATTCATTTTTGGTTAGACTCCAAAGTTTTATTTTCTTACATTCCAAATATTGGATTTTGGTTATGTAACCATATTTCTGCTTACAATTTTTTTTGTTATAAAATGATGTCGTGCATTCAGTTATGAACTAAACATTGTTTGAGTGACACATGTACAGGTCCCTCTGAAATTCAAGGAAAAATATGACTGTTGGAGGAGGGAGCCGACCGTTGGAGGTGTGTCTATAAATACGAGCTCATTTTAATGTGCTCAGGACTTTTGGACAATTGTTGATCTGAATAGATTTCTAGAGAAAGATACTCTCATTCCTAGTTTGTACAGAACTTCTTGTGCAGATTTTCTTTGTGCAACAATGATTGTTGCTGTGTACAATCGAGGGCTTCTGAGGATAGGAAGATATTGGTGATGACTACCTTGAATTTGAGGGATTTCCTACTTAGAAAGAAAGAGGTTCTGACTACCTTGATGTTGAGGGCTTGCGGGGATATCAAGATAGACTATGGTCTTCATATCTAGGGCTTACCCTGGTGTGGGTAAGACATACTTTTTTGAATGTATAAATCAATGTACCTTTATCTAAGATTTTTGGACGCACTTCTCGTTGGGTTAAAAGACATACTAATTGTTACTTGTTTGTTTCATGTTTTCTGCTGTAATTTTTTGTTGAGGAAAGTATAACTATCTTATAATTACTTATACTTGTATTTCTTTATTTAGTAAGATTCTATACGCTTTAAGGTAGAATCACTATCTTGGTAAACTCTAATTAAGTTTCATTATCCAGAACCATCTTTTCAGATTAACGTTCTCAGAATCATATTTTTGGAATCAAGAAAGTGTGTAGAACCAGAGGATTTGTGAATGACCATGTTTAACATTGTTAAGCATAACCTTCATTAAATGTTACAAAAGAATTTTTAATAGTTTACAATTCACCACCCTCTTGTATATTGAGCATCATTAGATACTACATATATAATCTATATTATTTCGATCATACATTTGTTATTATAGAGTATATCATTCCCCACATACCATCTCAACAATTGGTATCAAAGGATTGGTTCAATATTAATTAAACTCACATTAAATACAGAAGATAAATCATCCTATTATTATTTTTAGAATCAGATTTTCAGACTCATAATATTCAGATTAAATTTTTCTTAGAGATACTCTTGTTCTATATTTTTCATGTTGAGGAATATTTTTCTTATTTACATACTTTTAGTACTAACATGTTTTTGTGAAAATATTATAAGTAATATGGAAGGAATCGAGCTTGGTTCCGTAGACAATGTAAATACTGCAAGACCACCTATTTTTTATGGGAATGATTACAAATATTGGAGAAATCGCATGAAGACATTTATTATAAATACTGGAGTGTATAATTTTGTTATTCTTAATCGAGGATAAAAAATTTCTGACAAGGAAGTTAGTACTTTTACAAATCAAGAAAATCATGAATATAAACTGAATTATAATGTACACAATACTTTTCTTTGTTCTATGACTAGAAATATATATAGCCAAATTTCATCTTGTGAAGCAACAAATTGTATTTGGAATAAACAAGATGTTACTAACATTGGAACTTCCAAAGTCCTTGAAACTAGAAGTGCCATGCTCAAAGATGAATATCATGGTTTATACATTCCTTATAGAGAACCCATATATAAGGTGAAACAAATATTCATGGCTATTGTAAATATTTTAAAATATATGGATGAGGAAGGATTAGATGATGAAGCTCTTTTTAACATGATCGTAGACATCATGCCCAATGAGTGGGAATCCAAGAGAACTGCTATCGATGAGAATACGAATGTTACTCATATTTCTCTTGTTGAACATTTTAGAACACTTCTTCAACATGAAACTATATTGAAGAGAGATGCAGATAACATAAAGAAAAATAATGGAAATGTAAGTGTTTCTTTTACTAAACATAAAATCATATGAAAGAAAAGGCTCTTGATAGAGTTACTAGATCCCAATCTAAGAAGATTGTTATCCAATATGAATCTAGTGGAAGTGAATCTTCGGAGAATGAATTTGGAAATCTTTCTTAAAGGATGAATAAGATTATTGGACAGTATAACCTTAAATCTATATATAAGAAGAAATAATGGAAAGATAAGAAATATTTAGAAGTTACTTGTTATGAATGCAAAAGATCTAGATATATAAGACCTGATTTTTCCATGCTTAAGAGAAAAGACAGAAAATAAAAGCATTTTGAGAGAAATATAAAGAAGTAATATAAAGCTAAAGCTAAGAAATAATTGAAATCAAATGACACCTGGAGTTCCAGTGCTGGAGACTCGTCAGATGAATCATCAGATTACAAATCATATGGATAGAAGAATCTTGGTCTAATAGCTAGACTACCTATTGACAATCATTACTTAATGGATAAGGTACACAATGCTGAATTAATGACCAATGTTTCTTTGAAGACATACTATAGTGATAATAAATACTATAAATCTTCTGATGAAGATAATACTTTACCTACCTATGATGGAGTTTCTAGGTTTTCCAAACATCTTGAAATTGAGAACTCAAAACCCATAAAATATCATGATAAGGAAAATTCTAGAAATACTATTAATAATAAGGAAATATCAGATCATTCTAAATATCTTGATAAGAAACATATTGATTTTTAAAGTATTTCTACATATTTTGAGGAATAATTCTGAGATGGATAAAAATTCTAAGTATCTATAAAAATTAATTTCTAAGAAAAACGTTTTCGAGCCTAACTCTAGTTCAAAATAAAATGTTTTTGAAGATAAGAACTTTTTTATCAAACTAAAATCTTATGTTATTTCCTTGGGGAAGTGTTTGTCAATCTTTACCATAGGTAAATAAAATTTTGATAAAATTTATTCTCAAATCTGTCCTCTAAGGAATAATTATGGATTTGGTTATTCTAGTTCTAAACCATTTTTTAGTAACAATTATTTTTTTCCATAAAGTGATCTATTCTTTACTAAGTATCATCATGGTGGGAATTAGGACAAAATTATTCCTTTAACAAAACTCAGTCTTCAAAATTTCATAAAGCCTATCTTTCTAAGAAAATATGGGTGCCTAAGATTTTTCTTTCTGAGATTTCTGGATCCAAGAATGTTTGGATTCTGAAAACCTATCCTTTTCTATTTTTCTAGAAAATAATGAAATTTCCAACAGTAATACATGATAAACGGTTAGTGGATTTTCTTGGAATATGACTAGTATGAAAAACTATTTTGAAAATATTATCAATAAAAAATGATGGAAAGTAACTTTTGGAGATAATGTTCAGGGAGAAATTATTGGTATATGTAACATCGTTCTTCTTGAAAAAATGTTGATTTCAAATGTTTTGTTTTTATGTTTTATAAGAACAACCTCATTATCATAAGCCAATTATGTGATGAATTCTACCTTGTGAATTTTAGGAATGAAATGTTCTTAGTAAAGAATTCCATGGAAGAGTTTATTCTTTCTACCCATAGACAAGAGAATGTATACTCACTAAACATAAGTAACCTTATGAGCCAATAATAACATAGCCTTGGTGTAATGGAAGAACATTCTTGGTTGGGGAATAGAAGTCTAGGTCACTGTAAACTTACGAATCTATGTAAAATATATTGTAAAACACTAGTTAATGATCTACCAGAGCTTAGATTTGATTATTCAAATTTTTTTTATCCTTGTAAATATATCAAGAAACATAAATATAGTTTTAAATCAATCAGCGAAGTCTCAACTACTGATGCATTACAGTTAGTTCATATGGATCTTTTTGGCCCAACACAAACTGGAACCTTGGGTGGAAAATATTATATATTTGTCTTAGTAGATGATTACACATGATTTACATGGGTATATTATCAAGAAAAGAAATATGAAGATTTTTCTAATTTCAAAAGTTTTAGAGACCACGTTAAAAAGGAGAAAAACCTTCCATTGAAAAATATTCATAGTGATCATGAAAAAAATTTAAATATTCTGATTTTGAAAATTTTTGTAGTAGAAAAGGCATTACTCAAAACTTCTCATCAACAAGAAGTATTCAATAGAATGGTGTTGTTTAATAAAGAAATAGAATTTTTCAAGAGATAACAAGAACCATGTTGAGTGAATATTATATAGAAAGACATTTTTGGGCTTAAGCCGTAAGTACTTCTTGTTATACTATAAATTGAGTTTTAATTGGATCTTTTCTTAATAAAACTCTTTATGAGTTATGGAATGGTAGAAAACCTTGACTTTACAACATTAAGGTTTTTGGTTTCAGGGTATTCATCCTGAATACTAAAGATAATCTATATAAATTCATACCAAAATCTGATGAAAGAATTTTATTAGGCTACTCCACAACTTCTAAGGCTTATATAGTTTTCAATAAAAACACTTGTACTATTGAGGAACCAGTACATGTGAAATTTGATGAAACTGATCCCTTTGTTTTTCAACAATGCCAATCTACATCTTCGGATGTGTTTTTATAAACTAATTATCAACCATTGTTAAAAGATCCGTCTGATAAAAAATATTCCCAATAAAATGTTTCTAAATCTTTTACCCCATAAGAATTTATACCCTATATTGATGAACAAGTTTTAAAAAACCCAAACTAGGTGTTTCTTTAGAATCATCTCTATGATAGTATCATTGGTGATGTGAATCAACCAGTATGGAATAGATGTTCCTTAAGAAATTAAGTAGAATATCTAGAATTCCTTTCCAATTAGAACCACAAAAGCACTGATAAAGCTTTAGGGGATGATGATTGGATTAAAGCCATGAAATATGAACTAAATGAATTCTAAAGGAATAATTTCTAGTCCTTGGTTGAACTACCTAAGGAAACTTCTATTATTGTTGTAAAATGGGTCTTCAAAAGTAAGGGTGAGGAAAATGGAATCATAGTATGAAATAATTCTAGATTAGTTTCCAAAGGCTATAATCAACAAGAAGGAACAGAATATGAAGAAACATATGCTCTAGTTTCTAGAATTGAATCTATTCTTATTTTACATTCCTTTGCAGCATTCTTCAATTTCAATATTTTTCAAATGGATGTGAAATGTGATTCCATTAAATGTTTTGTAGAAGAAAAAGTTTTTGTGGAACAAACACTTAGTTTTGAAGATACAAAACATCCTGATCATGTTTTTAGACATACCAAAGCATTTAATGGACTTAAGAAATCCCCTTGAGCCTGGTATGATATACTTATAAGATTTTTTCATCAAAATAATTATGTTATGTGAAATTCAAAACCAACCCTTTTTATAAATAATGATAAGAAAAATGTTTTTATTATTCAAATTTTAGTTGATGACATCATATTTGGTTCAACTCATCAATATTTAACTTATTCATTTGCAGATCTAATGAAATATGAGTTTGAAATGAGTGTTATGGGTGAGTTATCATTTTTCATTGGTTTTGAAATTTCTCAAAAACTATAAGGAATCTATATATCCCAACACATGTATATTAAAGATCTTCTAAAAAAGTATGGATATGACAACACTAAAAGTATAAGTACTCCCATCAGTAACTCAAATACAATTGATCTTGATGAAGCTGGGAAACCAGTAGATCAAACATATATTAGAGGTATGATAGGAATTATACTTTACGTGAAATCTAGTCATCCAAACGTAATGCTTTCAGTATTATTATGTGAAAGATATCAATACAATCCTATGAAATCTCATTTAAAGGTAGTGAAAAAAAAATGTCCACTTAAAGGGAACCATAGATTGAGGACTCTTTTATACTTCTGGAAACGATTTTTTTAAAAAATTTCCAGAAGATAACTTTGGTGGATTTAGAATGGATAGATATAGTTCATCTGGAACATGGCTTTTCTTAAGAGATTCATTAGTTTCTTGGTCATCAAGAAGCAAATCATAGTATCAACTTCCACTAATGAAGCTAAATATGTAGAAATTGGATGTTTTTTTGCTCAATTGTTGTGGATGCATCACACACTAACAGACTATGGTGTGAGTTTTACCAAAAAACAATTTGTGTGTTATAATAAAAGTTCCATTTCCCTAGATAGATCCCCGAACATCACTCTTGTGACAATCACATAGATATTAGGAATCACTTTGTTAGAGATCACATAGTAAAAATAGTTATCATTCTTCAATTTATGAGAACCCAAGATCAACTTGTTGATATTTTCACAAAATCATTACCCTATGATAGATTTGAATACATTAATCATAAGTTATGAATGAAAACCATAAGGTAATTCTCTTTGTTAACTTTCTGTTGAAACCAATCTCCTTATAGTAACAAACTCGTTTTCATTGGGGGGGTACGTTTTCTTGCTAACTTTTCACGTTTTTCAATAATTTTTTGTAGTATTTTTTTCTAAATTTTTTAGTAGTCATTTGTTTAAAAAAATCACGGCCAATTTTACTTGAAATTTCCATAATGATTATTTTCGAAAATCAAATTTTCATAATGGAGTCTTTTGTACTTGAAATTTTCATAATGAACATATTCATACTTAAAATTTTCATAATGAAGACTTTTTTACCTCAAATTATCATAATGAATATTTTCTTACTTGAAATTTTCATAATGAAAATTTTCATACATGAAATTTTCGTAATGAATATTTTCATACTTGAAATTTTCCTAATAATGATTTTTGTACTTGAAAATTTCATAATGAAGATTCTCTTACTTCAAATTTTCAAAATGATGATTCTTGTAAATGAAATTTTTGTAATGAATATTTTCATACTTTAAATTTTTGTAATGAAGATTTTCATACTTGAGATATTCGTAAACAATATTTTTGACCATGAAATTTTCGTAATGATAATTTTTCATATTAGAGATTTTTTTTTCAAATTTTTTTTCTTATACAAAATTTTTCAGAATCTAAATTTCCTCAAGAAGAATATTACCTATTACGAATAATCTTCCTGGTAATATGAAATTTATGTTTTCCTTTCAATAGTTTTTCATAATCATTTTTTTCTTGCTAGTATTTTGTTTAATATTTTAAATTTTTCAGATTCTAGTTTCCATAAATCCGAATGTTTTTCTTAAAACCCCCAAAAGATCGGATTCTACCAAGATTTCCTTGTGGCTATCATATCAATCGTCAGATCTGATTAGAAGGATTTTCATCCATTGGATCGACTTTGGATGTTTAACTGTCTCTTCCAACACCTATATAAAGGAAACCCTAAGGCTTGTCCCGCATCAATATAATGCTCTCACGTGCTGAGGTTATGACCATATAGTTAAGCTCATTACGAACTTTTAAGAGTTTTCTCAATTCCAAATATCTGCAGAAGAATCATCTCAGAATGATATGTCAATTGTCATGCTGATTTTGGAGAGGCCGATTAATAGACGGAGGTTAGTCCATCTGAATTTCATTACCAAGTATGATTCCATTATATCAAAGAATATCAGGTTGAATGGATGGGAAATCATTTGAATATCAATTCCCGAAGATCAAGATGTAGTATATCCAGATTTTCTTGTGGAATTTTATGAATCTATGATCTTTTTTCAAAGAAGAAGAGAGGATTAAATTTTCTTTCAAAAGATATGGTAAAACTTATTCCCTTTTATACACCAAGGCTTCTAGCGTAGTTGGGTTGTCTAATGAAGGGGAAGCTAAATTCTGTTCCCATAAGTTTTTGGATGTTCAGGGTAGTTTTGTAATGGTGAAACCCGTATAGTGTCTTGGACTTTCAGATGTCAAGACTCCAAATATTTCTCCCCTCTCTACAAATATTCTGATCCTTGAATTATGGGTTCATGGTTTAATCGTTCCGATAAATGGAGATAAAGATACGTTGAATAAGAGTGACATGTTCATCCTAGATTTTCTAGTGAATCTGAGGAAGATAAACATGATGAAGAATATTCTCATTAAAATAGATAATATTAAGAATGGGATCATGAAAGCTCATATTATCATGTACCCGGCCATTCTATCTAAGTTTATTGTTCGGTGCTTAGAGTCTTTTAAGATCCCCTATATTTCAAAGCCATGGAATTGAAAATTCATGCTGATCTGTGATTATACCCTAAAAAGGTTTAATGTTGGTTTTTCTAAGGAATCAAAATAATTCAATTACTTTCCAGAGGAAGAGGCTGAAGTTGTTCCAATGGAACAAGAAGTTTTTGAACCATCCAAAAAATGTGGAAAGAAGATAAATTTGAAAGAAGTAGTAGTTGAAGGTTAAACTCCAGAGACTAAAGGTACCCAACCCGCACCTTCAATGCCTAGTAAACAAAAAGGCTATCAAGATGAGGTTGTAGCCAAGTGGCGGGAACACAAGAAAAATCAGAAGGAAAGAGAGCCATAGTTTGGATTGGATCCTACAGAAGATAAGGCCTTAAAAGAAAATACAGCTGATGAGATTGAGAAGCAAGCTAAAGAGAAGAAACAAAAGAAGAATATGTCTGAGGATAAAAGAGTTAACTCCCTTCTGAGGGATACTGAGAAAGAATCCGAGAATATCCTTGTACTGAAATCCTTTCTGGTAGAGGCCCTGCTAGATACTCTAGGGAAGAAGTTCATGACTCTAGAAAATGAACACGAGAATGTTGTTGAAAAAGGAGCTATCAAATAAGTAGAAGAATAAGCTGAAAGTAGTGGTGATATAGAATATTTAATTAAGAAAGTTGAGGAATTTCATGAGAAGGAAAGTCCATTTTAGAAATTGTCAATCTGAACTTCACTAGCCGAATCCTTGAAGCTTGATACCCCTGGAATAGATAACAAGGCTAAAGATGACGTGAAGAATTTATATGAGGAACTAATTAATTATCAATATTTCATTCACCCTGAACATGATGATGTTGGATCTGAGAAGGAAAATATAGATGAAGATAAGATTGTTCAGCTGTTTATCAATGAACAAGAGTCTCTGGATGAGGAAGCCATTCTGAGAACTCATAAGGTGAAATAGGTGGTTGGGGATACACCTACAAAGTAGTTTCAATGAAGAAGGAAGCAAGTAGATGTTCGAAGAGGAAGCTTGTTGAGCTAGAGAAAGATCCCTCAGTGAGAAAAGTCTCAGATTCCGAATCTTCTTCCATGGACATGACATCATATTACAATCCTTGAAGAAGCTTGTTGGGACCATTCCGATTTTCCCAAGCATATGTTCCAGATGCCAGATGCTTCTACATACTTTAAACCAAAAATCAGATTCTGTGTCCATGGTAATGGACAAGTGTGTCACGATGGAGGCATACTTCAAATCATTCCCGATCAACTATGCAGCCCACAAAAGATCTTGTAAGAAAATGTATATCTGTTTAAAGAATATACTTGATGATTTGAGAGAGATTGATAAGTTTCAAGATGATGTTAAGGAAGCTTTTGATACTGAAGATGGTAAAATCAAATATTTCACGACTAGCATTGAGGAAAAGATAACTCTTGAGCAGAATACTCTAATTCAAGTGGTCAAAGATTTGAATGGACTGTTGTATTCTATAGCCCAAAGATGGAAGAGGGAAAGGGATCTTCAGATCGATATCAAAGAGAAGCTAGTCAAGAAAGATGAACTGATAGAGGATCAGGAAGAGGCTTTAAAGGCGCAGGAAGAAAAGGTCAAATACATAGAGAAGCAAGCAGAGAAAGACCACAAGGAGCTATAGATGATGAAAATCATAATGATGAAATTGATACCCAATGAGAAGGAATGAAAATTGATCTAATCCGATCTTTTGTTCTATTTTATATCTTGTACAAATTATTCCTATCTTAATGAAATTTTTGTTTCTTTTTTATCTTTTTCATGCTTTTTAATAATATTTTTGGTAATATAATTTATTTTCCATTCCCTCAATTTCTTTTTGAAAATCACAAAGGGGGAGAAATGAAAAATATTTCTAAGTAAAGAATTAATATCCTTAAGTAAGGGGGATTTTATCTAAGGGGGAGTTTTCATTACAGTGATTTTCGTACTCAAGATAATGAAAAATCTCATTCCAGAAATCTAGAATATGATCCTTAGTGTTCCAAAGTCTATGGGGGAGTTAGTTATATTCATATTTGTCCATAAGAAAAGGGAGATTAGTTTTATTTCAATGTCTACGAAAATATTTCAAAGTCCATATATTCTTTTTCGTAAGGAAGATTGTGCTTTCCAGAAGGTCTAGATTGTTGATTCAATAAGGGTTTCCTTATGAATTTTCCATTCCATCATACATGAGGGAGATTGTTTAGTCAATAATGTTTCCTTAGGACATTAACATTCCTTCTTGTTTGGAAAAAAACACCTTATCTCAAGGAAAATATCATTTTACCATGTGTTTTACTTCTATAGGAATAAATTTCCTTCCCCATGTAAATTTATCATTACCATGTTTTTCATTGTACATTATCTGGCCTAAGTGTAAAATTCAGTTTCATGTCTAAATCCTCAGAATCATATAATAATTAGATAAAGATTATTCTGTTTTCAGACTCCTTGTTCTCACTCTGAGTTCTCTAAATTTAGACTCCGAAATCTTCTGAGTTTTGACTCGAATTTCTCTAAATTTAGACATCGAACTCATCTGGGACTTGAATTTGAGTTCTCAGAATTAAGACTCCGGTCTCTTCTGAGTTAAAACTCCGAATTCTAATGAATTCTGACTCTAAACTTTGTATGTTCAAACTACGAATTATAATGACTTCGGACTCCAAACTTTGTTAGTTCAGGTTCTGAATTCTTATGGATCTAGATCCCAAATTTCCTTGAAATTTAGAATATTTAATTCTATACAGTTCAAGTTCCAAATTCTTTAGAAAATAGAATCCTAATATCCTTGTATTATAGACTATGAATTCATTTTTGGTTAGACTCTAAACTATTATTTTCTAATATTTTGACTATTGGATTTTAATTATGTAACCATATTTTTATTTAAACTTGTTTTTTTATAAAATGATGTCTTGATTTTAGTTACTAATCAACCATAATTTAGTGACATGTGTATAGGTCCCACCGAAATTCAATGATAAATATGACCATTGGAGGAGGGAGTTGACTGTTGGAGCTGTGCCTATAAATAAGATCTCATTTTAATGAGCTCAAAACTTTTAGAAAACTATTGATTTAAAGTGATTTATAGAGAGAGATATTCTCATGCTTAGTGCATACTGAACTTCTTGTTCAGATTTTCATTGTGCGACTCCAATTGTTTCTATGTACAATCAAGGGATTCTGGGGATAAGAAGACAGAGGTGATGACTACCTTGAAGATGATGGCTTAATTTCTGAGAAAGAAAGAGGTGCATACTACCGTGAATTTGAGAGAATTCAGGGATAATAAGACAGAATCTAATCTTTATATCGATGGCTTACCCTTGTGTGGGTAAGATAGTATTTATGGAAAGTATAAATCCTAGGACCTTTTTCTATGTTTGTTGGATACCCTTCTATTTGGGTTAAAATACATACTACTTGTTACTTTTTTATTTCAAGTATTTCACTTTATTTTATTTATTGAGGAAATTATAACGATCTTATACATCCTTATACATGTATACTCTGATTTAGTAAGATTCTTTATGCATTAAGGTAGAATATTTATCTTTGTAAACATTCATTAAATTTCATTTTCCGGAACCATTATTTTGGAATAACTTTCTCGGAATCATATTTCCATAATAATGAAAGTGTGTAGAACCAGAGGATTTTTGAATTACCTTTTTTAATCGTGTTAAACATAACCTTCTTTAAAAGTTCCAAAGTAATTTTTAAAAGTGTATAATTACCCCCCCCCCCTCTTGTATATTGAACATCATTAGATACTACGTACAATATCTATATTATTTCAATCCTACATTTTGTATTATAGATTATATCATACTCCACATACAATCTCAACAATAAATACTTAATCATTTTATTTCCCATTAAAAGAAATGGGTTTCACAAATAGATAATCATTTCATCATAACATAATCCATAGAAAAGAAACATGTTTCAGAAACTGCATTTAATCATAATCATAATCATAAACAATATACATAATGAATAAGGATGGTATCACAGAAAAGGATCCATGTTAAAGCATAAGAATCAAAAAATAATTTCATTTTAGATCAAAAGTTATTATGGAATATCCCTTGGAATAAATCTTGATGATAATAACCATTATATTTTAAAATCAATACCGTTCAAAAAAATTTATGTAATTATATTGGAAAATACGTTATTTTAAAATAATTATCGCAAATCAACATTAAATTTTTAATGAAAAAATAAATCATGGTGGTGGGTGGAATATTTTAATGTTGAATAAGTTTTGAAAACATTATTTTATTAAATATTTCTTGAAAGAAACAAATAACTTATTTGAAAAATAATAATTAGATTCCTTTCAAATAATTGTTTAAAAAGTCAAACATGGATAAATGACATTAAATAATCTGATTATATTATTAAAAATCATATTTCAATTTATTTTAGAAAACATTGACATGGATTAAAAAGGTTAATCAAATGAAGAGAGAAATGAACTTTAATTTTTTTAGAAAAATACCACTATTAAGTACATAATGTATAGAAAAAGAAATAAAAACACATATTTTCATGAAAGTAATAGAGGTTAATAATAATAATTTTTTACTGAGAGATATATTGTAAGAGATAACATAAAAAATATAATCATAAACGATCTTGGTAAACAATGAGTTTGTAACATAAAACCCATAACACATCGGTTAATTTTAAATCATAATCCCATTGAAAGAAATAATATGATAAAGATATGTGTATACAGTATTTTTCATGATAATAAATCAGAAAATAAGTTTATTTGAATTATGTACATTACATATCTAACAACCTAAGCTTCCATGACATGTTTCCCTTTGAAAAATAATTTAGCTTGCATTGTATGCAACTTGAAGTTTTAACACAACACGACCAATCAAACTATCCATTATGAATAGTAACACCCACTTTTTAAAATTTTATAAATTTTATATTTCAAAATTGTCTTAATTTTTTTATTTGGAATATCAAAATTAACATAGGGTGAATTTTTTCTATTATTATGAAAACATTCAATTTTTGATGAATAGTGGAAAACAATGCATTATTGTTTAAACCTGAATTTTTTTAAATAAACAGTTATTTTATTTACATTTATATTAGGTAAAAATAAAGAGATAATACCTATATAGGATCAATTTAATTCATTGATGTCATTTTATAATAATATTAGATATGTAAAATTTTATTGAACTTTTTACCGTCTTTTACCCACATTCTAGGTGCATTTGAAAATTTGCGTAAAAAGTAATTTTACAACTTTCGTGAATAGAATATCAAAAATCTGAGAGACATGGTTGATATAAGTAAGTAAACTTTGGTTTATTAAACAGAAGTTAATTTTTTTTTGTGAATAGAAACTGTTGACTTTTATTTACCACGGTTAAAATTAAATAGGGTAATTATTGGTTAAAAATGATATTATAGTTACCCTAAAACATTCCCTAATTCTATTGGATAATTTTTTTCCTACCAAAATCAACCCTAGGAATAAAATATTATTCTATTGGTCATCATGGATTAGATGATGACATTTATTATTATTTTATTTAAAGAAGAGTTGAAAGTGTAAAATTAAAATTTTCATTAATAAAACATTTTTAAAATAGGGTTACACATAACATAAATTCGACTATAAATATTAATTAGAAAGATACAAAGATTTCAAACAAAATTGTATTTTATTTATAATTTTAATACATTAAAAAATTATGTTTATTTATAACATAATGATGATGCAGTAATTACCTTATTAACGAATGATTAAATAATTGATATTATAAATATCTAATTAAATGTAAATTTATCCTTTTGAGAATTCCACTAATTATATAGGTTAATATGAATTGATATAGTAGATTAAATAAATTTATTCGAATTAATCAAGTCTTTATGACTTTAAAAAAATACACAATAGTGTCAAAATTGACATAAATGAGTTTTTAAAACAAATACTATATTATTAATTGATATAGTATTCCCAAAAATCAAAGGATCAACCAAAGGACATAGATAAGGTTATATATATGAATAATTAACCACATGGGGTTCTCTTGGATTTTTATAGTTTGTTTATTATCCAAGTATTATAATAATACATGAATACATGGTTAATGTTAAACTATATAACTAAGAGATAAATCTAAAAGATAAGGTTAATATAGTGACCTAAACCTGTATAAACCCAATTATTTCAGTGATTTTCGACCCATATCCACCTTATCTTCTAAATAAACCATTTAATATCTGTTATAAACCGAATAAGATTGTATAATAAAATAATATTTCTTGATTTTTCTAAAGTGACCCCACCCCTCTTATAAAAGTTTACTTCCCCTTCTATAAAAATAGCACCTCCAAATTATTTTGGATCATCCAATAACTAATCAAATATTCTCCCAAAAACCACCACTTAAATCTAAGATGCATTAAATTTATTATAAATCCATCCTAAAGAGCATTTTTGATCTACCCGAAAGAAAGCACCGGAAGATGAGGTAATTATTTCACCACCTGTTTCAAGTTCCATTCCTCTTCAACTTACCCATTCATTTCTATTAAAATAAGAAAATAATAACACCAGTAACATATTGTTACTATGATATTATTATAAATATGGTACAAACATATTCATTATTCTATCCATCATATGAATGACATGTCAACATATATGTGTATGTACGACTTTCTGTCTCCACGTCATGCTGTCGTTTGTTATTCAGGCACTTCATTTTTTGGAAGGGTATAATAATTATTATTATAGATGTGAATAATAAATATAACATGTAATGTATTATGTATATATGTTATACCACCCAATTACATATTATTTCACCATTAATATGATTTTGTTGTTGCTCATGTGTACGTACGTATTACCGTCTTCACGAACACAATGAAATTCATTCCCCATAAAAACCAATAAATAATAATTTATATTTTATGATTAAAAATATTGTTTAAAGAACATAATATCAATTTGGATATGAATAAAATATATCATATCCATAACAAACATGGCTTACATAAACAAGAATATAAAATAAAATGAATCAGTTAACACCCAAACAATGATGCACCTAAAATATTATTAACAAAGCAATAATAGAAGATCATATATGATATCATATTTATGTATGTGTCTCATGTATAATTTAATAACAAATATTTTACAATTATAAATGAGGTTAACATACCCTCTATCAAGTAAAATTACAAGGTAATGGTTAATTCTACAATCTGTTCATTATTCAAGGTTGTTTATACTTGAGAATCTACTGGGAACTCATTCTCTTCCAATCCGTGTTTAATAAATATTGTATTTAAAACCATTTATAATATTTCCTATACTATGGGTTATTTCATTTATACCCTTGTTTGACGTTTTATAAAATGTTTATAACGTAATCTTTCTTTTTTTCCAAACAACGTCATTTACGACCCTTTCTGCAAAATTGAGGAAAGAATGTTTTTTAACTTATATGGAGAGTGAATCTATTTTACACCCTTATAAGATAGTATAAGCATTCCTTAAAATATTATAGGAATAATTTCAAAATAAATTATTTCTTTTAGAATTATGTGACTTTTTAATGATTTCAGAATACAAAGTGATATTTCCCTTAATTTTTTTTGATTTCATCTATGTCAACATCATTTAATGGATTTTACAATTGCTGAAGTCGATTTATTATGATACAATCTTCTATATAGTATTAATGGTTCTCGGATATGTTTGACATTGGATGTGTTATTTTTATACCATTCATTGTTTATGGTTAAAGTGTTTCCATTTCATCTGCAAGTTTTAGGACGAATGATTATATTATGATTCAAACTTTTCCTTTGAGGAATGCATTGGACTTAGTAAGTGATGGGTGGAGCCCGCTATGGCTCCTCGATGCATCAGTATGTCTCATGAGATAAATTAGTGTCTTGGTACAAGGCTTTGAAAAAATCCAATTTGAAATCCTGGCATGAGGCCTTGACTATGGGGTTATGATATCAAATATTATGCATTCCATCATTATTAAATTGAATATTGATATTGCATGAGATTATTCAACTAGTAGAATATCCATATGAAAAAGTAAATTGCATTATTTGATTTATATTTTATATATTTTTCTGATGTTTATGTTCAAAAGTGTTATGTTTTTTTCTTATACGTTTCCTAAATTGTTTATGCTTGATTATGAAAGTTTCTGCAATATTGTTATCCTTACTGAGAATCTGATCTCACCCCTTTATGTGTTTTAATTTTTAATGATTTGATGATGTAATTTATGATTGAATTTCAGGGATAGTCTATGGGATATAAGTGTGTTTAAAGTGTAGAAAATGTTGTTTACGTTTTTATCTCATGATGTAATGTAAAACTTACGTTTGTATCTAGGAATTCCGAGGCTACTAAACTGATTGATCATTAAGGACATGATCCCCTGTGATCAATCCAATGTTATGTAATAATTCACAGACTCTAGGTAACTAGGGTCATGGAATTATAGTCTGTATCAGAGAAGTTTAGTACAAACTTTGGAAGCTATATTTTGAAAAACTATGATTAAATAACCTTACACTAACATAGAAATTGATGATTAGTATAGAAGAACAACATAGAATTTTTTAAATGTAGAGATTTTGTGAGAGTTCCAAGCAATACATCCATGTTGGATATGAGTAAGTCGAGGTGGATCTAGCATGAAAGTACCTAGGAGTGAAATCGTTGACAAGGAGTTTTGGGCTTGACCGGGGGTTTCTTGGTACATGACAATGGTCCTTGCTACACTCTTGGTTAGGACACTTAGGGGGGATATGCTTAGTATAATTAATTTTTTTTTTAAAACCCATTATGAATGATTTATGAGTATATACCTATACTAAAAAAACATTTTTATAATTATGGATTATATCTATAAACTGTTCAATTTATGTTAAGTGTTTTTCTAGTTTGGAATAATTTATTGTGATTCATAAACAAATTTAGTGTATGCCATTGTTTAGAAATGGCAGCTAGTGGAAATAATGGAAACTGTATCAATTCACGTAATCTATGTAGGTATTTTCCACCTAATCAAAATAATTAGAGTTGATTTGGTGATGTAATTGGTGCTGATCATCTTATCACCCTATTGTGACAGCATACTCTAGTTTGGAATAATAAATTTACATGTATGCAACACCCTGATACAAAACATGGAGGATCAATTTTAGACCACTTTATAATTCAATATCCAACAACATTAAATTGGAATACCAATCCTTTTATTGCTAATAAATGCATAATTTCTATAGAGAAAATATTTCATGCTTTAGGGAGTTGTGAAATGGAAAAAGTTGTCATGGTCATTTATCACCTCACGGGAGTTGCAGATCAATGGTGGTATTTAATTAAAAACACAAAAGAAGATGAAGAAGTAACAAATATCGAATAGTAGGAGTAATATGTGTTTTTTCTTAGGAAAATACATTCCCCATGACCATCAAGCAGATTTTGAATGTCAATTTATGAGTCTAAGGGAAAAGGGCAATGAGAATGTCGTAATTTCTGAGGCTAACATTACAAGGTTAGAAAGGCATGCATCATATTATATACATAACCCGAGGAGTATGATTGATCGATTCTTTGATGGTTTAATATCATTTCTCCATCAACAATTAGTCTTACAATCCTTCTCATCATATGAAGATATTGTCTCATGTGTTATCAAGATAAAAATAGAATTATTTACGTCTTACGACTTTAAAGAAAAGCATGGGAAGAAGATATCTACAGAAAACTCTGGAAATAGAAATAAGGTGAAGAATGGAAAATTGAATAACCATCTTGCGGTAAATGTGGGAAGAAAAACCTCGGTATTTTCCTGGAGTGAATGACAGTCAATTACAAGTGTGGTGAAAAATGCCACCAAGATTGTGATTGAAAGGGAAATAAAGAGTCTGACAATGTTGAATGATACAATTATTGAGAAAATGATAATTATGTAAACTATTGGCTTAAGAGCCAAGGAATCTAACCCTATAAAAATCCAAGGGAGCAAGGACAAGCTTCTGAGTCACTACTACTGAGGTTGAAGTTATGAAAGACATGGTGGAAGGTAATTTAATGGTTTCCTCATGTTTATCCAATTATTTAATTGATTTTGGATCACCACATTGTTTCATATCTTTTTAGTTTACTAAGAAAATTTGATATTTCCAATTTTATTTAACAAGTGAGTTGTCAGTCAAAACTACTATAGGAAATATCATTGCAACATTGTTTTGTGAATCTGTTCCAATTAAGGCATTTAAATGTCCTTTATTAGTTAATCTCATCATCATACCCACAATTGAATTTGATATAATCCTATTTGTGGAATGGATTTCAGAGCATGGTGCAAATATTTACTTTAAAAGCAGGAGGTAAAAATTTTCAATGATGGTAAGGAGTACCTTATCGTTATTTCAGAAATGTCACCACTTGATTCTTATTTAGATCCACCCCCACTTGCTCAACTAAATTCAATTTTTGTGGAGGAAGAAAATGAAATAATTATGGGTTAGGAAAGGAATGTTCAAATAGAGGATGTACCTATTGTGCATGAATATGTATATGTGTTTCTATAGGATTTACTAGGACACCCTCCAGAATGAGAAATTGAGTATTCTAGTGATGTAATTCCTAGTTCAAGGCCCATATCAAAGTCCCCTTATAGTATGGACACTGTTGAATTAGTGGATGTAATGAAACAATTAGAGGAATTGAGTAATAAATAATTCAATCTCCCTGGTGTTTTTCCATGGGGATCCCGTATTATTTTTTATAGAAAGAAAGATGGATCTATGAGGACTTGCAATGACTACTTGGAGATCAATGCTATAAGAATAAATAACATGTATCCCCTACCTTACGTTGATGAGTTTTTTGACGAAATTCATGGAGGCGAATATTTATCAATGATAGACCATTAATTTGGATATCATCAGTTGTGTGTGAAGCAGGAAGACATTCCAAACACATTATTTAGAACTAGGTACGAGCATTACGAGTTTACAGTAATGCCTTTTGGACTGACTAATACATCCAATGTTTTGATGGATCAAATAAATATTGTTATCAAGGAATATCTTAATGACTTTTTAGTTGTATTTATTGATGATTTCATGGTTTAATCCAAAAGCTACGAAGATCATGAAAATCACTGTCACAATTTTCATAAAACCATCAGAAAAAATAAAGTATATAGGAAATTAAGAAAGTATGAATACTCACCTCAAGAATTTTTTTCTTGGAAATATTTTTTATATGGATGGAATCTCTCTTGATCCATCAATGACCAAGGCAATCCAAGAATGACAAGAACTGACAATTACAACTGAGGTACACAATTTTATTGGTTTAGTATATTATTATCAGTGCTTCATCCATAATATTTCTCGATTGGCTAAACTATTGTCCAAGATCACACATAAACGAGTTAAATATTTTTGGACAAAAGAGTGTGAATAACTTTTTGAATAACTGAATAGAAGATTAGTCAATGATCCTATATTAACTATACCATCTAGGAATGATTATTTTGTTAATTATAGTGTTGTTTGAATGAAAGGACATGGTTGTTTCCTTATTCAGAATGATAAAGTTATTTCTTATACATCACGGTAGCTAACAATTTTTGAGCACAACTATCCCAATCATGATATTCAGTTAGAAGTAGTAATATTTTCTTTGAATATATGGGGAAAATATATATATATGGTGAAAATGTGAGATATATAATGATCACAAGAGTTTGAAGTATATTTTCTCAGAAATAGAAATCAACATGAGGCCAAAGAGATTGCTCGAACTACTCTTGTTTTATAATTGCAGTTTACAATACCACCCGGGAAAGGCAAATAACATGAAAAATGATTTGAGTAGAAGGGACCATGGAGTTTTGAATAAGATGAGTTTTGAAAGGGGTCCTATTTTCATTGATCTAGTATATATGGAAATGGGAATAACAATGAATGGTGAAACATCAATACTTTTTCAAATGGTTTCAAAACCATCCTTAATAGAAAAGATTAAGAGTTATCATGAAGATGATGAGGTGGTTAAAAAGAAAATTAAAGCTGTGAATGATGAGAGATTGATTGACTTCCTATGTAATGATGGGAGTTTAAAATTTGGGAACATACTATGTGTTTTGGAAATACATACTCTAAAAAGTGAACTGATTGATGATGCTCATAGGTCCAATTTCACTATACCCATTTTATCCCAAAGATGTATAGATATTTGAAAAAACATTATTGGTTTTTGAAAAATGAAGAGAGATATTACTGATTATGTGTCATGATGAATGGTTTGTCAATGAGGGAAATCTGGAAGACAGCATCATTGAGGAGACATGAAACCTCTTCCCATTCTTGAGTGTAAATGGGATGATATTAAGATTGATTTTTTCATGGGGCTATCAAAGTCTCCTAGATGGAATGATGCAATATGGGTCAATGTTGATCATCATACCAAGTCATCAAATTTTAATTCTATAATAAGATAATTAACAATTGAACGTTAGCAATAATATATATTAATGTATTTGTAAGAATTTATGGAGTACCCCTATCGATTGATTCATATTGTGATACCCGCTTTACATCATCATTCTAGAAAATAATTCAAAAGGACCTAGATATTATACTACGTTTGAGCACTGTCTATCACCCTCAAACTGATGGAAAATCAGAATAGGCTATTCAAACCATAAAAGACATGTTGAGATCTTGTATACATGATTTTCAAGGTATGTGGGATAAATAATTACCTCTTCTAGAATTTTTAAATAATGATAGATTCCATTCATGTATTCAGATGGAACCATATAAATTTTTATATAGAAAGGGATGTCCCACACCAACATGATGGGATGATATTGGTGAATAAAAATTACTTGTCCCAGAACTTGTTTCAGAAACAATAGAAAATGTGATGTTCATCCAATACAACATCAAAGCAGCTCAATGTAGGCAAACAAGATATGCCGATAACGGAAGGAAGAATTTGGAATTTCATGTAGGAGACCATGTTTTTTAAAGGAATATCTATGGAAAGGTGTTACACATTTTTGTACGAATGGTAAATTGAGTCCCAGGTATATCAGATCTTTCGAAATTCTAGAACGAATTTGAGTTGTATCTTATCGTTTGAAAATTCCCCTATGTCTATCCAAAGATTATGATGTCTTCTAAGTATCATGGTTAAGAAAATAAATTCATGACCAAACACATGCACTCTCCTATAAATAAATATAACACGAACCTGACATGTCTTGTTGTGAAGAGCCTATCAGAATTATTTATACTAGAAAAAAAGTGTTGAGAAACTAGAGGACTCGTCTGGTGAATGTTCTATAGAGATATCAAATGATGGAAGAGGAAACATGGGAATCTGAGGAACATATGATGAAGAACAACCTAAATCTTTTTATGCATTAATATTCTAGAAATTTTGATGATTAAATAATTTGAATAAGGGTATAATGTTACACCCCATGCTTCCAAAGTACGTTTCTCTTTGAATAGGGCAATAGCTTGGGCTGTAAGCAACATGGAGTTATAACAAATCAGGTCCAATCAAATAAGCTGTTATGAATTGTAATGACCACCTTTCGAAATTTTATAATTTTTTTTTTCAAAATGGACTTCATTTTTTGTATTCGGAATATCCATATTTTCTTAGGGTGATTTTTTTTGTATTTTTCTAAAAACATTCAATTTTTTATGAATAATGAAAAACATTGTGTTATTATTTAAAAGATGAATTTTTTATTTAAAAAACGAGATATTTTATTTAAATTTATATTAGGTAAAAATAGATACATAATACCTATATATGTTCAATGTAATTCATTGATGTCTTTTTATATTAATATTAGATATATAAAATTTTGTTATACTTTTTACCGTCTTTTACGCATCTTTTAGGAACATTTTCATATTTGAATAAAATGTAATTTTAATACTTCTGTGAATTGAATTTCAAAAATAAAAGAGACATGGATGAAATCAATATGTAAAATTCGGTTCAATAAGATGGAAATATGTTTTGTTCAATAGTAACTTTTGACTTTTAGTTTCCACGGTTAAAAGTAAATAAGGTAATTGAAGGTAAAAAACCATATTATAATTAACCTAACAAATGTCCTAATTCTATTGGATAATTCTTTCGACAAAATTATACCCTAGGAATAAAATATATTGTTTCACATGGATTAGATTAGGAAATTTATAATTATTTTATTTAATGAAGAGTTAAAAGTGTTAAATTCAAATATTCATAACAAAATGATTTTTAATATAGGGTTACACATAAGATAAATTTTATCGTAAATATTCATTATAAATATAAAAACTTTTCATATATAATGGAATTTTATTTATAAATTTTTTTCTTTTAAAAATTAAATATATTTATGAGACAATGATGATGTAGTAATTACAGTATTACTAAAATATTAAAATAATTGTTATTATATATAGCCAAATTAATTTAAATTGAGACTTTTGATGAATTGCACTAATTTTATAAGTTAAAATGACATGTTAGGGTTTTTTAAATAAATATTTGTTGACATAATCATGTTTTTAGGACTTTAACCCAAATCAAATAGTAAAGACTTTCTAAATGGACATAAATAAATTTTCGAAAAAATATTTTATTATTAATTGATATAATATTTATAAATACCTAATGATCACTTTAAAGGACATATATATGAATATATATATCAATAATGAACCACATGGGGTTCAATTAGATTTTTTTAGTTACTTATTTAACCATTTATTATAATAAATAAAATATACATTGCAAAATATATACTATTTAACTAAGAATTAAATCTAAATGACAAGGTTAATATGGAGACCTAATCTTGTCTAAAACCTATTGTATGAGTTTTTATCAACCCATCCCCACCTTAAAATGAAAACAAATCATTTTGGATCCATTATAAACTGAATATGATTTATAATAAAATAATATTTCAAACTTTTCCTAGAGTAAACCTCACCTCTCTTATAAAAGGGAACTTTCCCTTCTCTCAAAAACACACCTCCAATGTCATTTGACTGAGCTAACCCCTACTCAAATATCCTCTTAGCTACCCACACAAAAATCAATATTCATTACATTGGTATTAAAACCAACCTAAAGATCTGTTTTGACCAACTCAAAATGAAGCACCCGAAGAAGAGGTAATTATTTCCCCACCTTTTTAAAGGTTCTGTATTCTTCCACTTCCTCTTTATTTGTTATTTACATACAAAAATATAAACTATGGTACATTATTATTACTAAGATTTTATTATAAATATGTTATAACCATATTGATTGTTCTATTAGTCCTATAAATGATAAGTCACCATACGTGCGAACATACGACTTAACGTCTCTACGTCATGGTGTCGTCTGTTATTCAAACAATTAATTATTTGGAAGTGTATAATAATGAGTATAACTGATTCAAATAATAAATATAACATGTTAGGTATCCATTATATATGATATTATATCCAATTAGATATTATTTCACAATAAATAATATGATATTGTCACTCGTTCATATGCATGGATTACCATCTCCACGACCGCGATTAAATTCATTCCCATTCATAACCATTAAAAAATAATTTTAATTTTACGATTAAAAATAATGTTTAATGAACTTTATATATTTCTGGATATGAATAATATAAATCCTATCCATAACAAACATGGTTTATGTAAGCAAGCATATACTAGAAAATTATTCAGTTAATACCCGAAACAATGATTCTACTAAAATATTATTAATAAAGAAATATTAGAAGATCATATATGATATCATATTTACTTATGTGGTTATTTTATTATTTAATAACAATAATTTATGTTTTATAATGGAGGTTAAAATAACCATGATCATGGAAAATAACAATGTAAGGGTTAATTCTACAATCTATTCATTATTCAAGGTTGTTTATATGTGACTATCTACTGGGACTCTTTAACATCCACATCCATGTTTCAGAAAATTTTTATTTGAAATTTTTATTATTATATCCTAGACCACGAGTAAAATTCATTTTTATAGTTGTTTGACTTTTTATAAAATGTTTATAAATGAATCATTATGTCATTTTAAAAACAAGGTCCTTTATGACCTATTTGACAAAATTAAGAAAAGAATAAATTTATTAACTTATACAGTGAGTGCGGATATTTTCTACCATTACAACATCATCTTATATTCCCTTAAAATATTATCGAACTATTTTCTAATTAAATTATTTCTTTTATTATTATGTGACTTTTAATTTATTTTAAAATAAAAAGCGTTATTTCTCACCAATATTTTTGATTTCATCTAAGTCAACATCATTTTATATATTTTACACTTTTTGATGTTTATTTATTATGATACAATATTCAATATTGTACTGAGGGTTTAGGGGTTTGATTGACTATTGCTGTGTTATTTTTATTCCATTCATGGTTTATGGTTAAAGTATTAACAATTCTTATGTTATTTTTAATACAAATCTTTAAGTCATGGTTCATCCTTTTTATATGAAGAATGCATTGGACATAGTAATTGATTGGTGGAGCCTGTTATAGCTCTTAGATGCATCTGTATGTCTAATGAGACAAACTAGTTTCTTGGCACAAGGCCATTACAATATTTTATTGGTAGTCCAGGTACGAGGCCTTGACTATGTGGTTAGGTTGTCCGACATTATACCTTACATCATTATGAAATTGGATATTGATATTTAATGTGATTATTCACCTAGTAGAATATACATGTGAATAAGTAAATAATATTATTTGATTTATATTTTCCATATTTTGATGAAGTTTAGGTTTAAAAGACTTATGATTTTTTCTAATTCATTACCATAATGTTTATGCTTATTTATGAATGTTTCTGCTATATTGTCATCCAAACTGGGAATTTGAGCTCACCCAGTTCTATGTTTTTTTCTTCATATGTGAAGAAGTATTTTATGGTTGACCTATAAGGATATTCATAGGAATATAAGTGTTTTTTATGGAGACAAATTTTTTTTGTTGTTTTTATCTCATGAAGTAATGTAAAACATATGTTTGTATCTAATAATTCCAAGGACACTAAACTGATCAGTCTTTTAGGACATGGTCCCTTGTGATCATTAAAATGTTATGTAATAATGAACCAAATCTGGGTAACTAGGGGCAGGGCGTTACAACCAAATGAAATGACTAATGATTAAGGCATGTGTCTAATAAAAATGATAGTTCAATGAACATCCTTTAAATCAAGTTCCACTTTATTCAAAATAACACAAAAACTATATAATAAAAATAATTATTGCAATTCTATATGAGATTAATTTTTTTTAATTTTAATATCATTTATGATGACCTTATAACATTTCAATACCCTATTTACAAAAAACACCTTATTAAAACATCATTTTTAGGTGTAAACTATATTATTTATTATTATTATTTCAGTTCAGTAGTTTGGAATGGTTATAAATTTATCTTTTTTCCATTATATCCTTGATTCTAAAAATTATATAAATATCTTATATTTTCATTATTTACATATTTTTAATCAGCCATAATAGTTTGAGATGGAGAAATGCTTTAAACTGTTCTTGGAGACGATATGAAATACATACTCATAAACACAATTAACATTTTTTAAGGTTTGAATGAAAGGAAACATTTATAGAAAAATTATTATATCATATATATTAACCTAATTATTTATCATTACTATACATGTAAAATATAAATGAAAAAATAACCTTATTGCTTCATGGAGGTGGTAGTCCACGCATATTCATGAACGACGTTATCATTTACCAAGGATTCGATGTTCATGAGGTAGATGTGATATTATAATTTAATAAGTATACTAATGTGATCAAAATGATATATAAATATTACAACCATCATAATACCCATCAATAAAATATGGGATTGAAAAAATGAACATTACTCTATGTGGAGATGGTATGTTTTATATACACACAAGTGATAAAATCACTTCACGTTAGATGTGAATGATGGTGTATATATATAATCATAATGATAATAATATTTCAGAATATTTAGGATATATAATTTATTATTTTATGTTATATAACACAAATTTGTATGAGAAAATAAAGAGTATAAATAAATTTATTGAGAAAGGTGATTACGATTTCTTTGTAACGAATCCATTAGATCTCCTCAAAAGGGCCATATGGTTGGTATTTTTGGAATAACATAAAATTTTCAATGTTTCAAAGGAATTTTATAATTTTAAATGGAACTGTATGGTTGGAATATAATTCTCTATGTAATGTGAATATGTTAGGGAGTAGGTTCCCTTTTATAAGTGATGTGAGGGTCAATTTTTTGAGTTTCTTAAAAGATTAAATTATAATAAATTTACAATCAAGAAAAATGACATCAAATGGATAGATAGATTATGATAATTAACGTTATGGTTTTAGTACCATCAACTGATATAACGTATTATGGTTTTGTTTAATTTTAAATCTTTTCATTTTGATTAACCATTAGTTAACCAATTTTAATTTTAACTATGTTCAAAAATTATTCAATACTACATCGTTGAAATTTGTACATATAAGGAATAAATTGGAAAAAAATTGAACATTTATGAAATTTTAGACCCTATAAAATGATAACTTTTAGCCTTTTATTATTTTTATACTTTTTTCATAATTTAATTAAATATTATTTTGATAAAATATCATTAATGTCACGTTTCACAATATTCATTTAATCTGAAATTAAATGATTCAATAAAGTGATGTATTTAGAGTATAATACATAAAAATACTTAAAATATCATATATATAAATATAAACATTGTTGGATATATTAATTATTTCATTTTATATTCATAGTCAAATTTTAAAATCATTTATTTAAATTTTTTATTAATTATGATTATGTTCTCTCAATGATGTGCATATATATATGTATTAATTATAAACCAAGAAATTTTAAACAAATTAATTTAATTTAATTATTATAATTCTTCTAGAAACATAAATTTATATTCATTATCAATGTATTTTAAATCATACATATAACATGACAAACTTATTTAACATGTTATTTGGATTTTTTCAGCCTTGTGCAAGAATATGATACTAATTTTTACAATATAATTGTGATATAACTCTAAAAAGATTTTAAGAAATTAAATATCATCAATAAATCTGAATATTTAATATAATATTTTAGAAATGAATTTTTACATCTCTAATATTATATTTAGTGCTGAAAATTTACTTATCTAGCTCTGTTTATGCTCTCCTTGAAAATTGGAAATGTTTTTAATATTTATCATGTATTAAATTCAAATATATATATATATTTAATTTTTTTATTTTTTCAAACATTATTCATTCTATATGATTCATAAATTGTTTTATATTTTTTATATATTTTTGATATCATAAACGGTACTGTATTTCATAATTTATTTTAATATTCACCTCAAATTGAATATCATTGTAATAATGTCATTAAAAATTAAATAGGATTAAATTTTAAATTATAAACTCATAAATGAATTCCATTTGATCATACTAACTTTCTAACTTAATGAAATCAATTTAATATAATTACATAAAATTCAATGAAAATTAGATTTTATAAAATTTCCTTTTTTAGTAAAAGAATGTTTCGTAACAAATTAATCCAAAAAATTGATTCAAATAAAATTTCATTAATTATAAGTAATATAGTAAAATTAATTTTAATTTTATACCATATGGAAAATAATTTTTAAATTTTATATGTTTAAATCAGAAATAAATTTTCCTTAAAAATTCAGTTTTTTGACTATTCCGTACTATATAAATATTTTTATATAAAAAAACACTTACATTTATCAAAGAAAATGTTGGATGATGATTTTAGGAATGAAATTAAATTTATGAGATAAATTTTATATATTTTATAGAAATTTAATTCAATATTATCTCATAAAATGAAATAAAATCATTTTTTAGATGCCATATTTCGGAAGCATAAAATAACGTTATTAAAAATTTTGTGATTATTGAGTAAGAATTATCGAGTAATTTAATGTTTAGTGTGAAATATATATATATATATATATATATATATATATATATTTAATGAAGTATCTAATCTAATTTATATCATCCAATTCAACAAATAGATTCTGGAGAGTGATTCGACTAGGATTGTCTCTGCTATTAGGGATGGTTCAGGTCACATCTCCTAGAAGCTTCAAAATCGATGGATTAATTGTTTAGATTCCCTTTACTCTATGAATCATATTATTACTCATGTCTATAGGGAAGATAATTCTATTTCAGAAGGATTGGCTAACAAAGGAGCTGAAGGTGTTGTCTTCATTTGGTATGACAAGCTTCCTGATGTTTTTTTACCCCTCTTGAAAAGGTATTTGGACAGATCTCCTATTTTCTGGATCATTTCTTTAAATGGTGCTTTTCTGAACGCGGTTTATCAGCATTCTCAAGTTATGCACTTTATGTTTTGGTTCTATGTTTGTGTTTCTTGATACTGAATTTTAGATTTGGGAATTTCTATTATTCTTGGCATGTATTTTAGATCTCATCTTGATTCTTCATTATCTGACCAGTGATGTTCTGTTATCTATATTTCTCTCCTGATATCTTTCTAATTAATTTGTATCTTTTTCTGGTTTCCTTTTGAGTACCCTGGTGAGGAATGCAAGGATGGATAGACTCCTGGATGATGATAGCACGATCTGATGAGCTTACCATCAAGAGCAGCAAAGGCGCAGCTTGATGGTTTAGTTTGGAGGATAATATATCAGACTTAATGTAGCTGGCCAGCCTGTTTCTGGAGCTGAAGAAGGAGGAATAGTTCAACACAAGAGAAGAAACGACATCAATTTGAACTCCATCCCATCTTGAGAAGGAGAACAGCACTCGGGGTACTGGTGGCTCTCTAAATGTTGTTACTTCTTCAAGAGTTCATAGAAGGACTGCCCTGCCTCTGGGTAAGGCTTCCAACCAATTGATGGATAACAATGCATGGACTTAGGCGGGACTCCATCAATCAGAATGCAGTGCTAGAATGGGTTAAAGACCCTAGTTCTGGTTTTTTATAATCTTTGTAGTTCTTTGTAGTACCCCTCCGGTTTTCTTTTTCCACTCAATAAAGAGGCCTTTTCGCCTCAACCCTTTTAAAAAAATTAAATAGATTATAAAAATCTCATTAAATTGCAATATTTTAATGTTGTATCGCAGTTCCCTTATACACAATGTTGTGTCTAATGCAAGAAATCGAGAAAAAATTAAATTATTTAAAGATATATATATTGTAAAATATATAGGTTTTACCTTATAACCATTTAATAAAATATTTCACTATAATAATAACTTCTGCTAAGTAATCAAGGGATTGATATTGGAAAATTCTTGGGTTGAAAACCCACAATTCCTAAATGGTTTTAAAAATGTTTTCCATAAAATAGGGAAATATAAGTATGAAGGTTACCCAAAAACCAAATTTCCAAATTAGGGAAAAATAGAGTGATGTGAATATATATTTATTCAAATTGAAACAAATTCCCAAGGACAAATATATCATTATAAAATATATATTAGGAATACAATTAACAACCACAAAACCATGAATTATTAAGGTGCTAAAAGACCAAAAATACAATATAATTAAAGGTCATAGGACACAAATATTTTTGTTAAACTAGTTTTATTAATGTTGAGGGCATCTTTTACTATCTATTTCAATAACATAAGGAAGTAAAAATAAATGAAAATTATAATTTTATACATTAATCGATTTCCCACCAAATCACTTTTGATTCTCCAATGATGAGTATTCAAGATTAATTTTATTTAGACTAAAGTCTTAAAATTAAATTATAATTTTTTGATATACAATATCACAATATTACTACCATTTTTGAGAATTAAATAATACAGAAACCAGTTAGAACAAGATAATCATTAAAATATGTAAAACATCAAATAAATCATTTAACTTAAATAATTTCCAGAATAACAAAAATAGTTACACTCAAATCACAGCAATAAATAAATATAATTCCAAAATTACCATAAAAATCTCAAAGATTAATAGTAATTTTACCTCAATGAATATTCCATAACATTTAACAGATATTTTTAAAAACTTATGTTCCATTCATCCCAACTAATATTTCATGTTAAATCAGTTGTTAAATATGAAAATTATATATACCATAACCACATGGAACATCTCCCAAACATCCTTAATCAACTTGATATATAACTATATAATATTTTAATTTAATAACACAAATAATATCATGAATCTAATTTAGACATTAATGTTAACTTTAATCCTTATCTAGTTCATCAACATCTTAAAAAATATCACAACTAGAATGAATCGTTTTTCAACTATCAAGGTTATCTAAATCCCACAATCCATTAGACCATAATTAACTTAAAATATAACCATATAAAAACACTAATGAGTTATTAAGACCAATATATATTATCCATCATAGTACTCAGTAAATGTTTCAAGACAACTTCCAAATCCTATAATGTGAAACATTAAAACTGGGAGTTGAAGCCACTGATCATATAATCAAAATTGCAATTATAATACCATGATGATGTTTATTAATTCATATTTAACATTAAATGAAATCATATATTATTCCATGACGTACCCAATCCTTATTCTTTAAACAATTTATCTACTACTAATTATTTTTGACAAATCACATAAAAAAATAAACCTCATCAATGATGACCTAAATCAATTTTTATCAAACCATAATCAATCATAAAAAATATCAATACTATAAACAAATCATATCTTAATCTGAAATAAAAATTATTAACTAAACAACAAATAAAAATTATGGTTTAACATTCCCTTAATCATGTGTATTCCAAAAATATCACGTTACATCTAAAAATGTTTTCAAATCATTAAAGAGATACACTAAAAAAGCATTCCTAGATATGTGATGATTTTATAACCTGAATAAAATTAGTATAATACTTATTCAACATAATTATTGTATCCAATTACAAAATCATCTTAATAATCCCATATCATTTTTAAAAAATTAACATGGATTCATCATCTTATTCCTTAATATTTCATTCATAAAATATGAAGCTTAAATCAAGTGTCCATATTAATGAACTTAAATATAATTAGTATTCTCACTTTTAACACTTGTAATGTTGTTAAAACAACCCATACCACTCATAAATTCATTATAGTCTCTTCTTCATCATCATAAAAGTAATTCATCATACATCCGTGTTAATCATTTTCCCAATATCTAACCCTTAGTTATCAAATTTCATAATTCCTATATTTACCACCATTAAAACGTTCATCCATTTAGGAGACCATATAGTGACCAATATTCTCCTAAATTTCATTGAATAATATTTACATTTTCCTCAAAAAGATCTAGATTTGTGTCATCTTATGCACAATAAAACATCTTCCCATTTCTGTGAGAAATTCACGTGAGTTATTCTTCCCAAATTAATGATATGTTAGATGCTTAATCATCATCCCTTGATCATTTTTATAAAACTAAAAATTTACCCTTTTTTATGTTGGGAAACTCAAAAAAGATGATATTGTTTTTCATAAAATAAAATTTCTGTTTACGTATAATCAAAATGTTTTATACTTCTCTTATTTCTATTTTTTTAAAGAGAATAGTCCATTAAATGACAATCACATTCAATGTTATCATGACTCCTTCTAGATATAACTATTGAGTAAAACCAAAATGCAAAATTTGAGAAAAAATAATTGATGATATAAATAATTGATTATTATTTTATTAAATTCCTAAAAATAATTGATTTTAGTGTGTATTGTAACATATCTGTAGGGAAAGAGGAATTGTGTGCATGTCCTGAAGATAATTTAAAACAATTAAAACATAAAAACAAAACATTTCATGAAATATTATTTTGATGGAAATAATCTATTTAGAGAAATAGAGGAATGGTATAAAGGTTTTATAATAGACTATTAAAATGATGTAATTATGATGGATCATAGATTTATTATGAATGACATGATATGAAAGTATTGTTTTTATTGTTAATGAATTTATAGTTTGTGAAGTTTTGATAGAATCAAAATATGAAAAAAATTTAGTGAACCTATTATTTTCCAATATTGACTATAAATTGAGTGATAAAATTACTTTTCACTTACAAAACGCATTCAAATTATAATAATATGAAGTCAATAGAAATTTTAAAAAAATCATTCAATGAAGGATCAAAATTATAAAACGATAAAATCTAATTTCCTCACACAAGATTAATTTCATGGAATCATGGTTGCATTAAACATAATAAATGATTCCCATGATAAATTAATTAATAAAAAAATAAAGATACATGGTAAGAGGGAAAATAAATCTCTTTATTTAGTATATATTATTATAGTTTCTTGATGTTCTCTCATGTCTCCCTCAATCATTCATCACTTATTTGTATGTTGTATCCCTATTTTATTTTCTATTTTACTAATTCACTAATATACCATTTTTTTGGTGTCACGTCTCTAGTAATATTATTCCAACCTATATATAGTTTTTCATCAATCCACCCCTAATCCCATGGTCATTATCCTATGGGTAAATCTATGGCTTCCTTGTGGCATGATTTTTACTGTACATCTTTCTCCATGGTCACCAGATATAAAACAATATAAAAAAGAATGTGTAATTAATAAAAATTAAGTACAATGAAGTTACAGACAACCATATCTTGGATTATATACATGTGGATAGATAAACAATCATGATAATTAGTTGAGGACACTCTAATATGTAGTTCCCACAATGTCCTTGACCTGAAAATTTGAATATTCATGAATTGTAATGATATAAGATATCGATCACTTATAATAGAAGAAGATGCATACAATTCACCATTTATTTAATTGGGATATGTATTCAATTAACTATGTATACATTTTCTCTCATGTATTAGTTTAGTCTCGCGTATCAATATATCCTTACATATAAATTTTGGTAGCATAAATAATTCTCATGCATGTGGTTGGTTCTCACTTAGGTGATTGGATATCACACATGCGATAAAATATCACCTAAGAATTTCCACAAAGAAGTCATTTGGTTTATGTAATATAATGGATGATATAACATAATTGGATTATTTTTTATAATTCTCGACCCATACATTCCCCAAGTGTAAATCATTTAATGTCAGGGGGACTATAGTTCAAATGAATATAACTTCTCGAGTTACCTTTTCATACCTTCAAACTGGAATTCACATCATGTATAATTATATCAAAAGTATCATCAACAATTCTAAAAAGTTTCGAATACAAGAGAACATGAGTGTATTTTCATCAATATTCAAACCAGTGAGTCAACATGGAAACATGAGAAGAAGAATTATTTTATATTTTGATGAATCTGAGCATTGTGTTCAAGATTCAAACAAAAAAAAAACTTGATTCGACCAATTATAAGTATTGGAATAACATTTTCTCCATCATTTCTATTTTAATATTAATATATTAGGGAATCCTATCCTGAAAAAGGTGGTGTCAGCTTCACAGTCATTATCACTAGTTGGTTTCCTATTATCTCAGAGTGGTTAACTCTCCAAATTATTCTACGAAAAATATTTTATATATTTTTCTCTTTTATTTTTTTTATGTATATGGACCTCAATCCAAAAATTTTCATATGTATATAATAGCACCTAAAAACATAATTTTTTTCTAAAATATTAAAGTAACACAAACATAAAACTGATTTGTTTTATATCCATTAATACTCCATTAAAAATGAAATTTTATATTGAAACACATATCATTAAAATATACATAGGTTGACGAATTTGAAAAAATAATGAAACATCAATGTTCCCTAAGAACAATTAGTTTGCATCCAAAATAATAGAATGGATATTATTTAAATACAATGACTCCCAAAAACATTTATTATGCTACCCATGTTCATCTTAACATTCCTAAATTAAATAGAATAATAAATCTGTCAACTCTATGAATTTTAATGTCTCCAATTTGATATACACACAATTTCTTTCTCCACCAAAAATTCAAATTCTCTTTTCAAGTGAAAAAACTAGTGAGATTTAAGTGTAATTAAATATATAATCCTAGGAATTATGAGCTTTCACACCCTCCCAGTTCCCCTAAAAATGGTTAATCTTTTCTCCTCATTGAAAAAACTCCCAATATTTCCTTATTAATCAAATGTTACCCTTCCTCATTTGAGTTCAATATTACCCTCTTATGAAAGAGATCAATTTTTTCATGGTCCTAATTGGAATTTTTCCGAGCCAATGTTTGTACATAGAACTAATAAAATCACTTAATGAAACGTAAAATTTCATCAATCACCTAAAAAATAGTTCCATTATCTTTGAGGCTCATCATGGGAAACCAAATTTTCATTTCACACCAAATTCAGAGGATTTATATTATTCTTATTTTAGATGGCTTCTAAATGTGTTTATTTTTACATGTATAATATACAAGGTTTTAGTTAAAATATAATGTTTCTTTAACATATACATAAAATTTCAAAAAACATGATCGAACATATATAATTCCACATGATTTTGTTAAAACTATATTTCCATAAAGGAAATAGATAATATTACTTAATGATCACCCAATTATAAGAACATATAAACCTTTAAAAACCCTTATAACAAGCATAGATTTGTTTTTTTAGGTTGGACACATTGAGTTCTCATGTTAGAGAGAATGATATGTAAAACAAACTTTTTGTGATAAAAAGAAAAATTTATTCATATAAACAAAATTTAAATTAATAGGGTGGATGTCTTGAGAAATTTATGGGTTTTTTTGCGTATTACAATCAAACATCGTTGAGGAAAATATAAAATTACGCTCTCTCCCACACATAAAACATAAGAACATACCCATGTTTAGAACCAAATGTGTGATACTGAATTAACCACATATTAATAATTATGAATGAGAAATGTGTCAAAAAAACATATTCTTTTATATGGGTAATAGTAAAGACAATAGAAAATTATTGAAGTGCACAGAAAACACATTTTATGCATAAGATATCCCATTTTATCCACCACAATACAATTAATGATTAATGAATAATGTAAAAAAATTCATATAAATGATCAGTTGGTGAAAGATTTTAGAAAGTTTATAAAATATGTCCTATATTGGAAACATTATTTAACATTGATTCATACCAAAAAATATGGAGCGATCAGCTAGAAATTTAAATTTTTTGAAGGGAAATAACATAAACAGAACAATAACAGAATCAAATAAAAATAAATGATAGTAATATAGATAAATAATTCAAAACATTACTCCACTAAACATGAAAACTATTTTATCACCATTTTTTAGTAAATTTATAAACCAACAAAAAATTAAAATTACAATATTGTAAAAAAGTATTTGTTCTAATAATAAATACTAATCAAAATGATTTTCTAAATTTAAAATTAAATAGATATTGTGTTATGAGATATTTTATCAAGTGTGATCCACTGATATTTACTTTTGGCATTGATTTTAAAAATATTAAGCCACTAAAAATTTATTCTGAAATCCTGCTATTCCATTTTCATGCATTCAATTCTCCACCTACATGAACACATTCCTTGATAACTACATGTAGGATCAAAATATGAATGCATATCCTCAATATATAGGGAGTGGGGGGGGGGGTTGAATTGTATACTTTAAAAAATTTCTTTGGAATATTTAACGTTGGTATAAAAATTTCATTTTTAACCTTGAGGAAAACTATGTAAACAAAGTTAAAAAAGGTAAATTCATAGAACCTCTTTGTTCTACATACTTGCTTGGATTTTAGAAAATGGTTTCTGAAATGAAACTTATGAAAATCTTACAATGGAAAGGAATCCACCATAAAGCATTTTGAATATTACTAATCAGATTATACAAATACAAGAATGTATAAAACATTTATACATTCCTTATTAATCAAAATGCAGTAGAAAAATAATCTTGAAACAATACAAATAACTAGAATGAAATCGTTCAACCAAAAGTGTACGTTATCCAATAACCTAGGATTAAGGTCCCATAATATTTACACTAAAGAAATTTTGTCTTACCCACACCACGGTAAGCCCTCGATAGAAATATCAGTATCTATATTTCTATAACTGCAAGTCCTAAAACATCAAGGTAGTCAGCACATGAATATTCATAATAAAGGAAGTCGTCATACTTTATAGGTAGTTGGAACCTATTCCATCCTATCCCCAAGAATCCCTCGATTGTACATAGCAACAATCAGAGTCGCACAAATAAATATAAACAAGATGTTCAGTACACACAAAGCTTGATAGTATCTCTATATCTCTAGAAATCACTTCAACAACTTGGGTCTCTAGAATGATCAACGTCATTTTTCTGGCTCGTTCAAATGAGCTCATATTTATAGCCATTTTTTCCAACAGTCACCTACGTCCTCCAACGATCATATTTTTCCATGAATCTCATAGGGACCTATACATGTGTCACTCAAACAATAGTTCATTAGAAACAAAATGAATAACATGGTTTTATAATTAGAACAAGGTTAATCAAACTAGGGTTGTCTAAACAAATCCATTTTTCAGATTCTAGGAAAAAATAAAGTTCGGAGTCTAGGAAAATAAACATTCGGAGTCTACATTACATAGGTATTCAGATTCTATTTCTATAGAAATTTGAAATCACAATTCTATAGAATTTAGAGTCTGAATCCAATGGAATTTGGAGTCTGAATCATGAGGAAATCAGAACCTGAATTCTAAAGAATTTTGAATCTAAATTCTAAGGATTCCATAACCTGAATTCTAAGGAAATATTATTCGTAATTTTAACAAATTCGTCATCTGGATTTCAGAGAATTTAGAATTTGAATTTAGGGAATTCAAAATCTCAATTTCATAGAATTCAGAATCTTCAATTAGAGAATTCAGAATATGAATTTAGAGAGTTCTATTCTAAGATTCAGAGTCATCAGAATCTGAATTCAAGGAATTCAGAATATGAATTCACAGAGTTCGGAGACTATGTTACAAAGAAATCAGAATCTGAATACAAATAATTCATAATTTTATTTCATAACCTGAAAATATAATACTCAATATCTAAATTTTTATAGGATCCTACGGTTTTATATATGAAATCATATTTTACACTTTGAAACAAAATTTAGATTTAGAGAAACTATAACATGAACAATGAAAATGAAGGTAAGGGGAAAATTTCCTTGGGAAGGAAAAGTTTTTTATTAAGAGAAATATTCAGAGAAATAAAAGTTTCCTTGAGATAGAGTGTTTGTAATTTTTAAAACATAAAGGAATGGAAAAGTCATATGGAAACCTTATTGACTCAAAAATCTCCCCCTTTTTGGAAATCAAAAACACCCTTACTAAAAATAATCTAAGGACTTTGAAATTTTATGGACTTGAAAATAAAAACTTATCTGCCTTTACTTATGGCTGATAGTGAATATGACTGACTCCCTCTTAGTCATCAGAATCACTAAGGATCATATTCATGATTTATTTAATCATATTTTACATTAGCTTGCATATTGAAATCTTCATTGATAATAACATTCATCGAGATGAACTCCCCCATAATTAATGAAATATCTTCTTTACATTGTATTCTTTTTACTATTCTTATCTCCCACTTTTTTATTTTCAAAAAGAAATAGAGGATATAGAATGAAAAGAAAATTGGAACCTAAAAATTTAGTACTAAACCACCACAAAAAAAATATATAAAAAACAACCAGCATTTCATTAATGTTGAAGGATGTTGTACAAGTAAAACTACAACAAAATGTCACAATGGGAATAAATTATCCTTCTTTCTATTTTGACATCGACATATTCAAAACTGTTCTTTTACTTCATGAGCACCTTTTGATCCTCTTCTGAACGCTTAATAAAATGATCATGTTCTTCACTTTTCTTCTCTGAGGATTTAATTTTTATATCCAGAGCCTTAATATATTTGGCTTAATCTCTCAACACTTCATATTTCTTAAAAACATTATCTTCAATCTCAATTCTGAGATCCATTTTTTCTTCCAATTCATGGCCACACAATTAAGCATTCCATTCAAATCCTAAACATTGTGCTTCTGAGTACTCTATTATAGGTTTTACATTTCCTCAAAACTATTTGTAAGATCCTAGGTCTTCCTATCATCAGTGTCAAAATCATCCTTGAAACTATCATGAAATTCATCAAAGATTCTCATATCATCTATTATATTCTTCGACCAACATGTATTCTTCATAAAATATCTTTTATGAGCTTCATAACCAATGATAAAGTTTTCGAAATCTTCCTTGAGACTGAAACATTTCTCCAAAACCATGAAAGAAGAATCTGATTTTCGATTAATAATATGTGGAATCATCTAGAATCTTGATTCTATGCTGGGGAATAAGGGAATTGTATCCACTGTCTTTTTCAATGACTGAACACCCAAATCATATCTATGGGAAGATAATTATGAATCATAGTTATTGGTTGATGATGATTATTTTTATATGTCTTTATCATTACTCATTAATGAAGCAGGAATATCTTTCTTCTTTACCATAAATTTACTAGGTATTTATAGTGCCAGCTACATTCCCATATCATCTCTTGAAATGATGTCTTGATCTTTGTGAGATTCGTGTTCACTATTGGATAGATGAGAAATCTTATCTTCATCTACTTATTCTTTATCAAATACCACCTCAATATCCTATGGCTGGATAGAATAATGATTTCTACTTTATTTTTCAGTCAATTTATTCACTTCTTCCTCACCCTTCTCATCTTTTTCTAGAGTTGAACGTTTTCAATACATGACTTCAGAAGATAAGATTGATAATTTCTCAGAAAGACTTCCTTCTCATGATAATCCTCTACCTGCCCTATTACATTCTCAATATCACCACTACCTTCTTTTTCTTCATCTTCTTATACTTTATCTTCTTTCACGATTTCTTCTTCTTGATCTCATTTTGGAATCACCAACTTATTTCTCAGAGTCTCTGGTAGTGATTCTTGTAGAGAGGATTATGGTATTGGAATTTTCTCAGAGGCATTTTCAGCAGCGTTAAGAAGAGATTGTACTATCTTAGCATCAGACATCTTCTTCTTTTGATTATTCTCATTCTGTAGCTTATAATGATCTTTTACAGCCTTTCTTTTTAACGCTTTTTCCTCATCAGGGTCCAAGACAAACATAGGCTCCCCTTCCTTCATGTTTTTCTTATCCTCTCTCCACATAACCACTACCTAACCAGTATAATTTTTTTGTTTATTTGGATTCATTGGTTCCTATTTAGTATCTTTATCCATAGGGGGTTTTCTTTTCTCTTCTGGTTCCTTATCCTTTCTCTTCCTTCATCCTTTCTTCGAGGTTTCATCCACTTCCGGCTACTTTGAAAAAGATTAAACTTCTTCTTCAGATAAATAATAAAATTCTCTAGATTCATTAGAGAAACCAAACTTCATCCTCCTTGAGGAATCATCACTCAACAACATTACCTTGTAATTTCACAGCTTGGAACTGCATGTAATTTTGAAAGATTATAAACAAAGAACTACAATATTTGAATGAATAGATGGATACATAATGATTTGAGATTCCATATTTCCTTTCATGATGTACTCAATAATAATCAACAGATACTTGACCATGTTTATCTTCTAAGGATTCAATAATAAATCCAGTATGTAGATATCACTCTTATTCATAGAATCCTAATCACATTTTCTCGGATTACAAAGCCATGAACCCAAAATTCAAGAATTAGCATGTTTATAGACAAATGAATAAAAATAATAAATATATTAAAAAACTAATAAGTATAGGATTTATTAATAAATAATATATTTTAAAAAAATATACCTTTAAAAATATTGTACGCTGTTGACATTTATAAAATGTGTAAGAAAAAAATAGATTAAAGAATTATTTATGTAAATTTATAATTAATATATAGATATATAAAAATATGAATATATTTCAAAATTATGTAATTCATATTCATTCCAAAAAATTTCATGACATGATATTGCATCGATTTTTAATATTTATAACAGATATATATACAATGGTTTCATTACTTTCAATGTATCATGTGTAGAAATCTATAGTTTACCAAATTAATGTAAAACATATATTAGAATCTTGAGTCAATATATTCATCCCATCTAAAATAAACTCTATCCATATAATTTTAATTATCTAAAACTAATGAATATATTATTCTGTATTATAATCATATTTATAATTCGATATACTACATTTAATAAGACATATACCATACTCTTGTAGCATATATAATGATACTTATGTTTTCTCAAAAATCATTATTTGTTCACAAAATCATATATCAATTTATTTATACACCTAAATAATCAAATTATGTGCAGGTAGCCATAACATATTAATCCTTAAAGATATAATATTTATCATGAAATATTCTTTAATATCTTAACCTATATCAAGTTACTTATCTTTACTCAAACAAGATTAATCATTCATACAATTATGTACCCATGTATATATACCCAAATCATATATTCTAAATAACATTACTTTCCCAAAACTGGATTAGTATCCATGATATTAAGATAGAAAAAGATTATTTTTCTTCCAAAAATTAAATCCATATGTAACCAAAAAATATATAAACCACTAGTCAATGAAATCAAAAACTAGTCAACAAATATAATAATCCAAAAAAACTAGATAAAAATTAGAAAAAATGGATTATTTTTTATTTAAAGTAATATACAACTCAAATACTATCATACTCTATTTTATTAAAATTAATCAACACCTTATTAAATAAAAATTGTTAATAAATTAACAATTTGAGTTACAGATGCCTTAATAATGTGTTATTAAAAAATTATCATAGAAAATATTTCCATGAAATATAATCTATTTTACTAGTTATTTGATTAATTTAATATATGTTTCTAAATATTCATTTTAGAAAAACTAATGAAAAATCCTTATATTGTTTAAATAATAAACATTAATTTTAGAATATTCTAGAATATTATTGATAAATTTCATTCAATAATGAAGATATGTAAAATTATATATGTTTTAATTTCTATAAGGATAGAGTTCATTATATCATTGGTATGGATAATATATTAACAAAAACTATCATCACAGTAATATGGAAATATTCAAAAACATTTATATATACGACCATATTATGTTATAAGATATAGTGATTTCGTAATTTATACCTTTCTCAATATCATTTTTATAACCCTATTTCAACCACATAATAAATCCAAAATAGTTTTGATAACTTCCAATAGAAATAGAGTAAATGATCTTATAGAAATGAAATCACAATACTAATCTTCCTTCTCAACTGGAACTTTTATTTAATCCACATATAAATTCATAGTATTATATTTTATTTAAATTACACTATTTTATTTCTTAATATAATCTCGTGAATAAATTATAAAATAAGTAAATTACAATAGTTTTTAAATAGAATTTTATTTTTCCAAAGAATATCCCTAGAGAGTAATAATAATATATTATAGTTAGTCCCCTTTACCAAGCACCATGTTGTAATTTAGTTAATACCTAATAATCTATTATTAAGTTTATTACCAATTGGTATATTGGCAATAGAGCCTACACCCACTGGTAGTTTCTATATATTAATTTTATTTCATAGAAAAACATAAAACAAAAATAATGAGGTGTTTTCTTATATATAACAGTACCCATTACAATTGGATTAAAGTTTTAATTAATGATATTTATTCATAATTCACATAACATTACCTCAACAATTTTAAAGGGTTGCTTATACATTTAAAATTATTGTCAAATAGAACTTATTAATTTGTGATAAAATTTATAACTCTCAACTTATTCTCAACTTATGATGTCAAAATAGCTAATTTTTCCTAAATCCTTTTAGGATAAAATCTATAGAAACCAAAACATAAAAATCTATTATTTACAAGAGATAAATAAAATATTTCTTTATAATAAATTCCCAACACTTTTTAGGTTTAAATTTTTATTGATTTTGGTAATAAAAAAATATGGGTCATTTTTAAAATAATGGATATTTTATCTACTATAAAACAAATTTATGAACCATAATAATTCTTAAACATGGCCAATTACTTCTTTCCAAAGGCTATACTTATATAAGTCTCATAAATTTTTTGACATCATAAACTAGGAAAATGAAAACACAAGAATTGGGCAAGATATGATGCATAGTTAGTGTAAACATAAGTGAAAACAATAAAAGATATTATATTTGTTGAGTATGATCATATGGGTGAAATTCGGATACATATGATAGTTACACCCAATAAATCATAAATTTTAATTCATGGTATAAATAAAAAAGATTATAAAAAATCCTCATATCTTAGAAACAAGGCATACTTTTAAATTTTTGAACACCCATAAGCATAGAAATCCTAACATAATCGATAATGTACCAACATATTCTTCCATTAGTAGATTTTGATTCACTATCCTATATACCATGTTATATTATTTATAAGTCAACTATTTCTCATAGAATATCCTACATAAAAACATATTTTCTGTTTTTGGATCAAGAATCACTAATCTTTTCACTATTATCTTGTGATATGTTATTATTTTCGAAATTTATTATACAGATATACAAGGCCCACATGTTTCATTAATATAAACAATTAAACTGTGTTATACAAGTAGTAATACAACTGTAAAATCATTAAAACTCAAGTATAATAATTATTTTCATAAATCATTGAAAATTAAAATAATTTATCCTTTATTTAAAAAAGAACCCCTGGATACAAAATGAGTTTATTTTATCACATCATAAAGTATCCATTGAAGGAAATTGGTAATCGTTTCCATTTAAAATAGATTCCCTTAAGTAAATTAGTCAAAATAATAACATGGTAATCCCATGGAATATAAATGGTAATCCAATGGAATCAAGTAACATTTTATTTCAATTCTATTCACACAAGAAGATAAAATATATGGTATTTACACCATATAGATAAATAGTATACATTTAAATAGATAAATTTCCCCAATCAACAATGTATTGAATCTAGGATAATATCCTTCAACCAAATAATAAAAAACATGCTAATAATTGATGAATAACATGGATGAAAAATTATTATTTTACTGAAAAATCGATTAGGATATATAAATGCGGTGGTGAATGATTTATCCAAAATTGAGGGAAATTTCATAATCCATTAAGATAAAATAGGTTCATTGTTTCATTTGGGAATCATTGTTGTATATGAATATTAAATATCAAAGGAAACGGAATTTCATGAAAAATATTTTTATGTAGTTTTGGAAAAATTAATTTGAAAATATAATATATCCTTAACCATTATAAATCATCTTAAAATATTTATTTAAAAAATATTAATAATTTTTTATATAAACCTTGAATATTTAAAGAATTTTTTTTGATAAAAACATCAAAAGTAGGAAAAAATTATATTCCTATGATTAAACATTAAAGAGATCATTTTCATCACACCCATATATTAATGATGTTGATAGTCACTTTCAATATTTACCCACAAAAATGTGATATTAAATCATTTGAAAAACATTTGAATTTATATGATAATCATCAACGAATTATTTTATATGATGTTGTAGTATTATCAAAGGAAATGTGGTTTACAAGATAAAACATTTTATTTTGATAGGGTGTAATATATATTGAAATATAATTTTTTAGAAGTATGTATATTAAAAAGATTATTACAGTTTCTTTCAAAAAATGTAAAAATATAATAATTAATTATTTAGAAAAAAAACATACAAGAAATCACATAAATATAGAAAAATAGTTGTATGGATAAAGTATACTAGATACAAAGAAAAGATTAAGATATAGATGTTCATTTATTATAACGTGATACTTTTAGGTAGGATAACAATAAATTTTGAAATAATGATTAAATTAAGGAATTATCCATATAAAGATAAAATATAAAATCATTAAAATGGTATATCATTTAAAAATAATAATAATAATGGCTGATGTTAAAAAGAAAATATATAACACAATGAATTATATTTAATTATCAAACTCCCATATGGTCAACATAGATCATGTGGAAAACAAATTACTGATAGGAATATATGAAAAAATTAAAATTTCCATTTTAAATGATATTATATAATATAATAAAATCATAGTGAATAATTTCCCCATTTTATCTGGAATACATTCAAGAAGAACCTCTATACCTCATCGAATGATATTTGAGTAAATAAAAAACCCTAATAACTAGTGGATCATTTAAACGAAAACCTATTCAAGGAAATCATTTTATGTTTTATTAAAATATACATGAATCAATATTATTTCATTATACTCTAACAAAATTAGAAATCATATACAACATATAATTATAATTAAGAATATAATTTTGGTCATGTATCCAAAAATTAATTTGAGAAAAAAACACATACCTTTATTCAATTTTATTCATCCCATTCCCAAAAAAACAAGAAAAATTAAATTTGGTTTACTAAATACAAACATTTTAACCTTATTCATAACTATAAACATTTTTAACCCTCGATTATAATCGTTCTATATGAATATGTGTATATTTAGTGTTTACAATTTTTCAATATTTAGTGTAAGTAATCGTAATTGTTTAGAACTAATTTTGTAGGAATGGTGTCAATAGTCATTCATCAACATAATTTAATCCATCCCATATGATTTATTTTATTTTAGTTGTGGAATTAGAATTACTTATTTAGATTAAAATTCATTATTTATGTTTTTTAAAATTTACTCAAGAATATGAAATCGAGAACAAGCATATTTCAGTGATTCATAACTAATAATTGATTTTTTCTGAATTAATGAGTGAAATATTAATATAACCGATAAAAATAAATTAAATATTATTTAATTAAATATTTGTATCATATTATCCATTCTATTAAGTTCCCTTATTAATCCATATAAAATGTTCACAACATTATTGATGTGTGTACAGAAACCAAACCAAATATGAACATACCACCATTAATGGGTTATTATGAGTTGATAAATTAGAAATATCTTAATAAAAGTTGAATAATGATGATATTTATTATTCATTAATGTGATTTATCCGAATAAAAAATAATTTGGATAAGAAGAGATGGATATGAGAAAATTATACTGTAAAAATATATTGTTTTTATGAGTTTATTATTTTAGATGGTGATTCTTATAATCATTTTTTTATCATTCATACCATTACCATGATTATCAATTATTATTAAAAGAAAATTTTTAATATCCAAAAAATATGTTTTATCCTTTAAATCCATTTGTATAATGATTCATTAATGTATGTAATGAAAAACACAATAAAACATTCAATAAAGGTGGTAGTACGACTATAGGAATGAACACTGCATTCCTTTTCCATAGAACAAGATTGATGAGTAATATGGGATATAAATTTAGAAACATAAATATTTTGTAGATATTATAATCATATATCAAATTTCATATTTAAGTTGTCATTGTTATGTGGGGATGTAAAAAATATATATTACTTCACAGAGGTTGTAGTTTTCACGTACGTAAGATTCAAAAATCAGTTTTTCTTAATGAAAATGGGAATATATTTTAATTATTAAAACATAATAATAATCACATATTAGTATAATATTGGTAGAACTGTTATCATTTCAATATGGTCAAGCCAAATATAATTAATAGAAAGCGAACCAAAATTAAATAGAAATAATAAACAGTGGTTAATAAATTATAACACCTTTCTGGATTATTTCATTTACATATGGGGTTAATAAATTGAGGGAAGATCTTTTGAGAATAAAATAACTTCATTAAGGTTTATGATAATATTTTTTTGTGGTTTGGGTATTTTTTAGGACATATATTTGGGGTATTTATTTGACTTAAAGTGGGTTCAAAGGATCCCATTTTACAAGTGAAAAGTGATGGCATTTTTAAAAATTCAAAAAATGCCAAATAATGGGATGTCAGTCTCTAGGAATATGGATATTTAATGGTTCAAAATGGATATAATAAATGGAAATTATGATAAGGTCCTTAACTAAAAATTCACCAATATTTAATGGTTCATAATGGATTTAATAAATGTAAATTATGATAAAGGCCTTAACTAAAAATTCACCAATATTTTTTAAACATGTTTAAAACTCATTACCATTATATGTTTAATTTTCTCCTTTAAATGATTTTATCATGGAAAATACTTTTTAAAAAATGTAAGAAATCAATTATTCTAAAAAATAATATGGACCTTATTATGTAATATAGATTGAATTAATCAAAATTTAAAACCAATATATATCACTAAAATTTTGATATAGTTAATAATTAGTTTTTAAATACCAAATGTATAATGTATTTAAAAAATCATTTCAAAAGATATAAATTATGTTCTAAAATTTCAAATATTGTTTTATAATCTAATTTTTTAAAATAATAAAAAACCACATATAAAAAAATATATTGTTTTATAAAAATATATTATGAATTTATAACTTGTAATTATGAACTAATAATTCCATAAAAGGCATGGTATTTTGGAAAATAGTAAATCATAATATTCACCTTAAAATATATCATTATATAAAAATTAAAAAAACACTTTTCACTAATATTTTTATGAAAAATAAAAAAATATATATTTTTATTTGGTCAATTTAAAATTCGAATATATAAATATATGACATTTAAATAAAATTATAATATCATATCAAAAATATTTTTATAGAAAAATAATTGATTTAACATATAGTAGTTTTTATTTGTAAAATATGTATAATAATAATTTGGAATTATTTAATTAGTCAACAATATATTTTATCAACATCATCTTTTAAAAATAATATTTTTAGTTTTATTTCATAAGCATTAATGTGTATGAAAAGAATGATTCTCAATCAGGAAGATAGAAATAAGTATTTTTTATTAACTAAAAATTATATATATTAATAAATTTTGTAATTTTATCCCTCATTTTCATAAAAAAATAATTAATAAACTTGTTTTTATATAAATATTTTGTACATATTTATTTTATATACATATTTACTATGGGTGCATTATATTTTATTGTTGCTGTTAATGAAGGTATCCAACATAATTGGATTATTTAAAGTAAAAAATATATACAAATAATGGGATATTACAAGAAATAATAGTTTAACTCAAAGAAAGTAAATTTGAGTTGATAGAATAACATATAGAAACAATAATTCAAAAATAATGTAAAATTTATAAAAAAAATTATGAGGTTGAAATATGAATCCATAGAAACAAGATTAAACATAATACTGTCCAAGATAAGAATATTCCCAAGTTATATGAATTATGTTAAAGATAAACAATAATATCAAAATTAATGATAATTTATTGAAAAAAAAACCATCAGCCCAACATTATATTTCCAATAGTAAATCTATGAGGGGGAGAATATGAGATAGATCATTAAGGACCAAAACATTTTTATAGTAAATTCATTTTTAGGAATGATTAAATTCCTTATTAAGTAATAGAGTAATAAAAAACATGCTCTTAATTGGTAATGATTTACATTTATATGATATAGACATATGATTTAAATTAAAATAGAGCTTAATAAGAATTGATAACAAATCCATTGTATGTTGATCATTTTGATTAGTCTATATTAAGGGTTATGACGGTGTCAAATAGAAATATAAAAAAGTAGTGTTGTTTTCAACAGATTAAATTTTAACCTACGTAGACAATTTATCAGAGCTTCCAAAGGATATGGAATCCTAATTATTTTCACATCACCAATACAAATCCAATATTCTAAAAGGTAATCTCAAGAGAAAAGATCTCAGAGATAAATTTTTATTAATCAAGACAACCACAAAAAACATCTTCTTTAAACCACCACTAGAAATAACCACCTTCACACACCTCTCCCTTTGGGGGGATAATTGTGTAAAAGTAGTTATGTATGTTGGACATAGTAGTATGAATTTTAAGTTTTATTTATAATAAAATTATGTTTATATTTATGCCTTTTTACTGTTACATTAGAAATGATTATATAATGATTTAGAGAATAAATATATTTTGACATGAAGAAATAAAAAATTCATTTTATGCGAAATATATAATTAAATTTACGAATAATATTTATAACATAAACAATCCTTGAATTAAAATATATCTTAATAAAATATTTGTATTATATAATTATTTTTTATATATATATTATAATAAAATTCAATGATGTATAACGAAATTTTTTATAGGCATTAAAAAGTGGATAATTTCATAAAAATAGTATGTAATATTAAATATGCATTTTAATTAAATGGGAAATGTATCATATTTAAAAAAAATTATTTTCCTTAAATAAATATTATTTTTGAAATCAATAAATAAATTATCTAATGGTGTTTTGTTTTATTATTTGTAGATAGCCGATTTGTTGGGAAAATTTTAATTACGGTAAAAAATATAATGTAATTATTGTGAAATAAAAATGGACCAAAATGGATGTAACAAATTCTGTAAAAGGGATTAAATAAAAAAAATATTTATCCTTCAGAATAAATCATTTTTCATATTATTTTATTAATTTTATAATCCCTTAATTAGTCCTCCAAAACCTATAATATATTTTATGGTTTTAAAATCTATTCTATATAAACATGACACACTTCCATATCACAAATGATATTATTTTAATATAATAAATTCTGAGAAATATAAACTATTCAGAACTACTTCACTTTGGGATAAACCATATAAAATACAATGAGGTGGTTGTTGGTTTTGATAATTTTATCAAATAGATTCAAAACCTATATATATATCCTAACATTTAAACCCCTATCTTTTTCAATAAATTACCACAAAACCACACACTAATATTAAATAAAAAATATTTTCCATGAATATAGTCTCCCTATAAATCTTTAAATCCCTCTAAGTTATTCCCAAACTCTTTAGAATATCCTCTCATTCACATATATGCACTATATCAAGGTTAGAAATCATATCCTCTTAATTCATATTTCCATTCCATTTCTATTCTAAGCAATTAGATATCTAATTGTTCATGATTTATTGTTTTTACAAATCTATTTACATACCTTGTGGTTCTTATGTGATTCATGGACACCTTTCACTGTTATTAAACCATCACTTGATCATTTAGGTGTTTCCCTTATACTAGTGATAATGTCCTATGATTTTTGTATTCCAAACATTTATATATTGAGTCCCCTCTCCATTTGTAGTGAAGTGTTTTCATCTAAAAGTAAATTTCATTAACTTATTAAGGAATTCCATATAAATGACCCAAAATACAATTTTTTTATTTAAAGTGATTAAAAATATTATTATGTTGTATGATATATGTGGACCATAAATGCATGTGTATGATATAAATGCGGCGTTTGGGTCCATAATTATACATAACTACTATGAATTGGGTTGTGGTTATATCTCACGAGATACCTTATATGATGAATTAGAGTTTATCCTATAAACAATCTATTATTATTTCTTAATGGTTAGCCTCGACTTGTGCAAATGATTTTATGATTTACATTGTTACCACATTCTTATGTCACCGTGATTTTTTTCATATTATATCATTAATTGATGATAATTTTTATGATTCTCACCCCATTTAGGTAACCAAGATATACATAATGACTAGAAATTATTACTTTCATGTTGTTATTCTTTTGTTATTTCCTCACCTGGCTTTGTATCTCACATATTTACTGTGTACATCCACAGATTATCTAATAAAGTTTATGAAGATCAAAGGAACCTAAGTGAATGTTATGTGATTTTTAAATAATGTTATTGTTTCCCAATTTAATGTAATAGTATAATATATCTAATTACTCAAATACAGTAGTAATTTGAATCATATTGTATTGTATTATGTGTGTCTTTATTTAATAAATCATGAAATGATTTTATAAATATATAGGTTGTCATATTATTTTATAGGGAAAAGTCTAGTTTTTTTGGAAATTATGATTATACATCCTTAGTGACTACTTTAGGGACACTGATAAACATATAAAACTATCCCTAAATCATTATAATGTATATATTATGTGGTTTATATGAATCATAATTCATGTGTAGATACCATAAGTGGAAGTGGATCAAGAATAATAGTAAAAATGGCTAATAAACCAAAAAATGGGGCATTAGAAATTATCCCAATCATCACCTATTAAAAAATGAATAGTCATTTATAGGAATATTCTTTTAAAATCCCAAGGGATATACTTGGGTATATTACTAATGTAATTATAAAAAATTATAAATGGTACAAAATTTACCATGAAATTCAGAAATACACCATGATTAACTTTTATTGAAACCTAAAAGTTCATAGGTTGAAGAACATATACCATTCATGAGTTATCCATTAAATGACCATAGATTCCCATATATATTTATAATATATTAATAATAATTAACAGTAATTGTATTTTTATTTTACTTAACAATTTTTAATATGAATAACTATGATAACAACTAATGTAATGAGAAATTATCCACTAAGATTCCCAACACAATAGCATCATGGGTCTTGAAATTATTGACACCACTTTATCATTTAAAATCATTTCTAAATAGAGAAATTAATTTTGGTAAACCACATCATCTTAATACATACAATGTCGCAACTATGATTTTTATGAGATAATGGCATCTGAATTTTAGTTTATCTTATTATCATTTAATCATGGCAGAATGGGTTAATTTATTAGAACATATCATGTCCATACATTAATTCACAAAATTTGAGGTTAGGATTGATATTTTTTTAATTTTATATTAAGCTAATAAATGGTGTATTTTGATCAATATTGTGAAGAATGATGATAAAATTGAAAAAATTGAGTGGAAATAATATTTTAAATTGTTTTTCATAAACATTTTATTCACAACCTGTGACTAAAGATGGAGAGGTACTTACTTGTCATTAACAATGAGAATAACTAATACATATTATAATATGAGGTCAACATCAAAATACAAACCTAATACACCTCCATCATTACCATTGTTCCAAAAAGTAATATTTTACTCTTCTTGGTGGGATAATGTTGATCCTATTAAAATAATTAGTGAATCAAGAATTTTATGGTTGTGTGGAAATTTTAGGATGTTCCATCAATGTTAAAATGGAGTTTTGTAAATTTCACAGGTCATATGGGATAGAATATTTTAAGAAAATAATTCATTTAATTTATTATTTTGCGATGGAGGAAATTCATGGGGAAACAAAGTAAAAAATACCATTTTTCAAAAGGATGGGAGGAATAATCCTGAAAATTTCAAGAAGGGGAAAAGATAATACTTTAGGTGTATTAATGATGGGTTCTATGATACAGACATATAATTGGAGAAACCCACAAATTTGATTGAAAAAAGTAATTCTACATTCAAAACAAAACCTACTATGAAATTTTTCAACAATAAAGAACAAGTATACTTTGTGATTGAATGATTCAGGGGTTGTTAAGGATAACTAATTCCAACAATCTCTAAGGTGTTGAGATATTGGGAGAGAATATAATATCTCATAAACATCGGTGGATCCCAACAGTTATGTGGTGAAAGGTATACAAGATATTTATTCATGAATGATGAAAATAATATTTGATTCAATTTTTACACACTCTTTCATATGATACTAGTTTTAGATAACTTTTCAGAGACAACCTCAAAACCTAGAAGTAGTGTTATACGTGAAAAATTGGAGAAATTATTAAATAGTAAGAATATAACTTCTCCCTTAACTATATTTGTGGGATATAATTCCCATTTTACATTTTGATACTCCCTTTAGAAAACTTTGATGTAATTATAGGTATGGATTTGATTTATTTATATAGATAAACCACAAATTTCTAAGAGATAGAAATTATATTTCTTATATTGAATCACCATCTGATTATATTAAAGTGTAAGGAGCAGGTTTAACATTCATTTGTATCATTATATCAATAATTGATATAATTTCATTATTATCTAACTTACCAAGATCAAATGATTGAGACTAATGAAAATACATTACTCGATTATATGCCCATTATAAGGGAATATACAAATTTTTTTAGTGAATAATTTCATTGTATTCCTCCATGTCATGAGTTTATGTTCTCAGCTGATCTAATACATGAATATTTTATAATATCCAAAATTCTATATAGAATAGAAACTATTGAAGTTGATAATAAAAATAAGTAAATAAAAGAGAATTTGGATCACATGTCTTTATTCCAATGTGATTCACTATGGGGTGTTCCAATCCACTACATCAGTAAGAAGGATCTGTAAATGAACCTATGCCATGACTATCATGAACTAAAAAAATGTACTAATAAATTTTAAATGTCTCCTTATATAGTTTGATTATTTATTCAATCAAGTGTGTGGAATAATATAGTTCTCTAATGTTGATCTATGGTAAGGATATTATAATGAAATGGGGATTCAAGAGGATATTTCCCAGAGTAATATTCATTTAAGGTATACACAATATTTTTTTTACCCATTTCTTTAACCAATATTAGTTACAAGATCATAAGAAAGAATATTAATTATAGGCTCTGAAGCATTTCATATAAGAATGTTTCTTTGAATCAATTTGGATTTATTAAACGAAGACATTCCCAAGAATTTATTTGTTCAGTATCGGAATTTCTGAATCTTCTATGTAAACCTACAAGAGAGGGATAAATTGCAATCGATCTTGACATCAAAAATAATTTTGATACACCAGATTGGATCTTTCTATATAAGGTTCAAGGAAGTATTTGTTTAGATGACATTTTTATTAGATATATTCCCACACTTTTTGGATCTTCTCATGTCTTGGTTATATTATATGGATCCTAGAAAGGGTACTCTGCATGCTCTAATGTTGTTCATTAGTGTGATCCTCTCCCTACCCTGCTTGTTTCTATCATTGAAAATTATCTCAGTAGACTCATCTCAGATATGGTCTCACAAGGTCAGATCAAGCCGATTCAAGTATCACGATCACTCATCTCCCAATCTCATCTTTTATACACTGATAATATCATCATCTTATTAAAGTTAAGAAAAAACAATGTTCGTGTCCTGAAGAAATTTCTTCATCATTATGAGGGTGTTTCTAGTGAGTTTATTAGTTGGGATAAATCCAAAAAAATTTTGGGAAGTGTTTTTTTGTTTCCCAGAAGTATTTTATTATTTCATAGTTGGGAATCAAATAAGGGGCATGCCTTTTCACTATCATGACGTTCTATTATTTTGGGGGTGTCTTAAAGTGTCTTTCATTATTAAAATTAGTGACAGGGTTAACAGACAGCTCTTAAATTGGAAATGAAATAGTCTTTCCATTGCTGGGTGATTATGCTTGATGAGGTCTGTTATAGTTTCTAAATTGGTGTACTCATTCATGGCCTATAAAGGGCTGAGATGACTTCTCAAACATCTAAATATCACAATCTGTAATTTTATTTCGAGTAGAAATATATATTAGAAGAAAATAGTCACTATTCCTTTGATGCTTTTCTATATCCCTCTATATAATGTTGTCATGGGAATATAGAATATTTCCATTTTCAATGATTCTCTTCATGTTTATCTTTCCATGAAAATTCATCATAGAAGCTCTGATTAATTTGGATTTTTCAGTGCTCATTTTATAGTTTAATTGAGGCATGGAAAAAATGTTTACCTCTAATCTTCATTATACCCCTAAATTAAATCCTCTTTGCAAAATATCAGGATGTTTTCTAGATGGATTTGTAAAGTGGAACTATACTCTAAAATTAGGGTTTGATAATTGGATTGGGGCCATTCTCTAAGATAATATCTAACCGGTTGTTTTGTAATCAAAAGAACTTGTCACTGTTAATGATTTTTTTGATGCTCCAACCTCATCACTCCTATATGAGCTTCTTGTTATGGTTGATCATTATGATTTTTTTCTACCTTAAAATTATGTTTTTGAAACTGGTTAGTAATGTAGTTTTTATTAGTAAACTCTATTATCAACATGTCATCAAGGGCCATATTGCTGATGAAAATTTGTTATCTTATTTCAATAAAAGAGGTATCCAACCTCCACATATTACCCTTGTTTAGAGGATGTATTAAAATAGGTTACCCTTTAATGAGGCAGTCCAAATGTTTTTTATTCATCTTTTTTCAAGGTGTATTATGTTTCACCACCACAAGATGGATGTGTAGCACCACTTCCTCAGCTGTTCAATGGCCTAGACTATTTGGAAAAAGGTACCAGAGGATTCGGAGCTGTCTTGTCATCGATTTTATGGTCTGCATTCCCTCCTTCAGTACTGCTCAGTAATCCAGTTATCTCCCTTAGTATGTGCTCTATTTTTTGTGGTTGTAGATAAATGTCTGCGTGCTATATGGAGGCACCAAAATGTAGAAATTAACTGATGAAAATGAATAGTTTTGAAGATGGTCATGAATCATATTTTTTTCTTCTATAAGTGACATTGTAGCACTAGCATTGGGGAGGGAAACAATAGTAAAAATGATTTTATTGTGATGAAAAACCTAGGTGTTCAGGTAAATTTCAGACCTTCCATGGGGGACTTTGAAAGATTTTTGTTTCCTCTTATCCATTATTGGTTAATGGTGAAAACAAATGGTGCATTAAAGGAAAATCTAGGGCCAGTTGGGTATAGTGTAGTTTTTTGGACACATAATGATTATGTTAAGGGATATTTTGATGGAACATGTGGTGTGAATAGTTTAACTGAGGTGGAGATGTATGTAATAATTCATGTTTTCACATTTTCTAGAAAGAATGGTTTGACAAATATATGGTTTGAAACTTACTATACCCCAATTTTACACGCCATCAGAAATGGATAGCATCATATCTCCTGTAGGCATGCTGTAATGTTGATGGAATGCATAAAGTCCCTTTTGAACCTCAACATCATCATCACACATGTTTGTTGGGAGGTGAATATGGTAGAAGACTGTCTTGCGAATATAGGAGATGGTAAGGCTCTTACTTGATGAGATAAACTTCATGTGGTCCTTCTCCCTCTTTTTGTGGATAGTGGTAAAAATATCCTACATTTTCATCTCTTGTAAACTACCATAATTTTATGACTATTCTCATTTTCCTTTTTTTCGAGGGAAATTTACAAAAAAAACACACTCTAAATTTCTGTAGTGATGTGATTTGGGCTCATTAATTTTCTTGTAATCTTCATGGAATAAAGGAAAAGTGTCTTTAGGGATTAACATGACAAATTTATAGAAGTATTTATAGATTATATTCGGATCTACTCTTATTGAAAGGTGAAACATGAGGGTCATTTCAATGCTATAAAGAATCCCATTCAAAAAATATTTATAAACAATGTATTTAAAATGAGTGTTTTGTATAGAGAATGTGACATTCATTTGGAAAATTATTACTAATTATGGGGAAAATGTGGACCCTAGAAAAAATGAGTCTATTGAAGGACAAAAAATACTATCCTTGTAATGGGGATCTATAGTTTCATTATAATATATGGGTACAATATTATATTTTTGATAAAATTATCACAATATCCAATCCCACTTATCAATATATATCACATGTGGTTATTCTTCATTGAATTTTTAATGTAAATAGTGATTTGAATAGTAAAATAAGAGTATTTTCACTATATTGGTGCTCAGATTACCCACCATTTGGGTAAAATTTGGGATCTAAAAAAATATGAGAAAATATGGCTAGATTTTTGAACTCATTAATGATGCCAAAGTGATATCTTATTAATCACTTTTATTAAAGATCAATATGATGAGATAACTAAATAACGATATTGAATTGGTTTCCATGATCTTCACATTGAATATTTTTGAACATTACCTATATGGGAGGTAATGTGAAATATATATGGATCATAAAATGATCTACTATATATTTTAAAAAGGGGCTCAACATAGAAAAATGAATATAGTGAGTGTTAATCAAGGATTATGATTATTCAATCCATTACCACTCAGAGAAGTGAAAATGTAGAAATGAACCCTCAACCTTATCAATGTCGTGGATTGAAAGTTATTAGAACTTCATCGACATGAAAAAGATTAATTTCTAATTAATAAAATGTATTCATTATACATTTATAAAATTTATTTTCAACTATCCATTCTTAATAGGATCATATAGGCATACCAAATGACATGGAGAAATATAAAAATATTACAAATATTCTTGAGTTTTACTTTTATACGTATTGATTTATATGATTTGGAAACTAGGTATGTGTACTATAAAAACTAAGAATATTGAGTTAAATTATGGATAATGTTTGTTGACTATCCTTACCTATTTATAAATTATGCCCTAATATGTATAGATATCTAATAAAAAAACTTATGATTGGATTAATTAAAGTGGGAAATTACAGAATTTATGAAATGATTATTTTTATTCCAACAAGTAAAGGATAAATAATAGAATTACAAAGGTATTATGGAACCATTTCCCATACCAATTATAGAAATGGGAAAACATAACCATGGGTTTCATAATTGGAATCCCCAGAAAATCATATTGTAATTATCTCATCTGGGTGTTATTTTTTCACATTACAAATTCAGTACATTTAATTAATATCAAGGATGATTTATGCCTATTAAACATGACATGATATAAATAATGGATGTTTTAGTAAAACATTGATTACCTAACTCTAATGTATAAAATCAAGATATAATGGTTACCTATTTTTTCTTCAGAAACGTTCGATAAGTGATAGATACGTAGATGGATTTTGTATTGCTAGTCACCCCTTGATTGATGATCAATCGGAGATAATGATATATATTATAAATCATAAGATGAGACCATATAATATGTATTTCAATGGACTTTGGAATGAGAACTAGACCCTTGTAAAGTTATCATATAATACATATTTCCATTCTTGCATAAAAATGACACCATATGAAGATTTATATGGGAATAATTGACGTAATCTGACATGTTTGGTTATAGTTTGATATTGGAAGATTATGGGACATGATCTTATACAAAAAATAATAGGTATGGTTCAAAATATTTTATTTTATATGAAATTTTCACTTTTTCTATAGAAAATATATGCATCCAACCCTCGAAGAGCCTTATTTTCTTATTTTAGAGATAATTTATTTCTTTGTATATCATTCAGAAATAATTTCATGTGGTTTGGTAATAAGGGAAACTTAGTGCAATATAGATCAACCACTTTCAGGTCATCAATAATATTATAGATATTCCATGTTTGCTAGAAATCAACAAAAATATTTACCATGTAATTTTGGTATTTCATGAAACCTTCTAGCTGATGTACATACATGACCTCTTATATGTTCAAAATCCATATGAGGTAAAATTAGTTAATGATGTTTTACACAATGATTAGAAGGAGAGTATCTTATATTATTGATATAATGTTTTATAAATCCTGAAAAACACTCTAGATCAAAGTTATATGGTGGATCCACTTGTTTGATGGAGAAACATCAGTTATATATGATGAAAATATACAAGAATGTATTCCTCCATTATGTTATATGAGATGGAATATTGAGGTAAAACATTCTAATGGTGAAATGAGGCAATAACCTCAACCATTATAACTGAAATTCCACTTTTTATTAATAAATTCCATATTATGTAATATAGTTATAAAAATCACATGCACTATCTTGGTAATTTTGTGTCATTAGAGGATATATCATATCAAATTTCTTATAGAATTATGAATTATAACCATTGATAATATATATTTTGTATAGTTACTATTAACATTAATATATATTAATGATTACGATAATGACCAATTGAAACAAATGAATGAAGAGATGGCCTTAACCAGAATGATCATACATTATAAATCCAATTTATCAGATAATAAGTTAGATATGTAATCATTGGGAAATTCAATTGACCAAGAAAATGATAATATTTAATAAATTAATCTTCAAATAAATCGTTTACAGGATAAGTTTAAACTTTTGGAGATCATATCCCCAATTGTTTTCCCCAAACCTCCATAAGAATGCACCATCATCACACACATTAACCTAAGAGAAGATAATTTTGTAATAAGATGTTATGAATCTAAACCCATGTTGAATAAATTTTAATGTTTTATTGGTAAAAAATAAGGATTATTTTTATCACTATTATTTTTACTTTATAAAATGGTATATTTTTTGTTTAATAAAATTTATAATTTTATGTGATGTAATAAATATTGAATTTTTAAGAAATATATTATTTCAAATAAAATTATCTTTATATAAATTGACTAAATTTTTATTTATATTATATTTTAATAAAATTTTATTATTATATAATAATTTATTTTGTATAGTTTATAATATAATTTAATTAATTTCAATGAATATTTTATAAGTTTAATTAATTATTTAATATCATAAACACTAGAATATTCATGTATATAGGGGTTTTTATTTAAAAATTAATATTCTCATATTTAAAAATTTAATTCAAAAGACAATTTTCTCTAATTAGAACATTTTAATTAACCCATAGATAATTTCTTATAATATTCTAAGATAGTGTTTTTTTGTAAAAAATTAATATTTTATAAATATACAATATATATAAGGACATCATGAGGAAACAAAAGAGTTTAAATAAATTCTATAAATGGAAACCACAACAAAATATATATTACTTTTATAAAATAATGTATTTTTTATGTAATTTGATTAATGTTATAAAGTCATAATGAATCCTCCAAAACATATATTATCTTTTATACATTTAAAATAAATTACTTATGTACGTGATTCAATTCCACATCACTGAGTATATTAATTTAATATTTTAGTTTTTATTCCTTATATAATATTGAAAACCAATCCTATTTGTTAGTACCCGTGGGCACAAACAAGGAGTTGATTTTTATGGTTTGAGTATTTTAACATAAATACTAAAAACCTATATTTATAAATTTAAAATGAGACCCATCCTTTTTTAATAAATGATCACCAAACAACCCTATCGTCTGTTCTCAAAACCAAGAGAGTATGATGTCCCTATTTTTAACCATATCTAAATCCCTCCCAATGTGTTATTATGATCTTAATATACATTTTCCAATATTTTAAAATCTCCCTCCGAGGGTATGGGATCATATCATAATCTATTTTAATTCAAGTACATTCTTTTTTCAAGCAATTTTTATTTTGGATAATTCATGTTGGAATGTGTTTATAAACATACCATTATTTTTATAATTATTCCCATGTAATTCAATGTTGCCTTCTACTCACACTAAACCCTCCATTGAACCGTTATGTTCACTTGTTATGCTACCAAAATTATCACGCGATTTATCCATGAAAACAATATATGTAGAAAATACCTATACCTACTTCCACTTAAGGGTATTCACCTATATGTATTATCCATCATTGATTGGGTACTTATATGTATGTAATCTAAAATCCTTAATCATGAGATTAAATGTGAAAAATCCTCTTTTTCTTGTATAATCTATGTGGAACACAAATATATGTACATGATATGAACATAATGGGTGGGCCAAAATTTTAATTTCGATTCAATAAATTGGGTAATGTTATTATCTCATGAGAGATCATGCTTGATGCATAAGTTTATTTCTTTATAACAAAATATTATGATGTCTCGGTGGATTCCATTGTCTTATGCTTATTATTTCATGATTTATGTCATTCCCACATTCCATGGTCACCAAGATCCTATCAAATTATATCATGATTTTTTGGTCATGTTCATTATTATAACCACTTTTATGTAAATGTTTCATACCTCTTCAATAACATGTATTTCATTGATCATGTTATAATTTAATTATTTCTTTACATGGATTTTTATCTCACCCATTTCGTAGCTATAATCCCAGGTTTTCCCATGTAATTTTAGAAGAACAATTGAATCAAAAAACATAATATGGAATTTTTAAATAATATTTTCATATTTAGATATAGTGTAATAGTTTTAAGTATCAAATTATCCATATGTAGCAGGAAATTCAATATTTTGTTATTGTATTATGTCCTTATTTATGTCATAAATCATTAATTATGGTTTATAAAAGATATGATGTTTCATAAGGTCTATAAATCTTTGAGATATCATAAAAATATTATGATAAAAGGAATCCCTGGATGATAAATTCAATATAATGGGTAAATTAGTTGTGGATACATTTCATATCTCAATAAAGGAAAATTCAGATGCCAAAAACAATTACATTTGGTCTATATTCATTAAATGCATGTACATAATGTTTAGAAAAATAAATTAAGTTTTTAGTACATTTTTAATATATTTATTAATAATTATATCATATTATAATGTTTTTATATTCATAAGGGATATTCATTTACCCAATAGTTTTTTTCATGTCAGTTATGTGAGGTAGTCCTGTCAATTTAAATTTGACTCTCTTTTTCGGTTGAAAAAATAACAAAACTATTGTAAAATAGATTAATTGTTGCAAGAAATTCTGATTTCTAAGTAAATTGTTATTCCATTAGCAAAAAAAATATTGTTCTAAAGGATACCAGAATGGAAAAAAATTAAAAAAAAATCCTTAATATTTTCATTTTTTATAGTCGAGTTACATTGAACATTAATTAGTAATATCACACAGAGAATGTCCCATATAATATTTTAGAATAATAATATTGTAATGAATATCATTATTACATATAATCTAGATTTCAAAATTCTGTAATTTTCTGTAGTAGTAGAGAAATGAAATACATCGTTTATTTAGTGTTGTAGTCCCCATATACAAGAATGTTGCATTCTTTTTTTGCATAAAATAAGATTGGGACAGAAATATAAATTCATTTTCAATTAATAACATAATATAATTTTTAATAGTTTATTTATTTATTAAATAAATAATTTATACTCTCTTCGTATGTTGGTTGTGAAAAAATATATCACACCTTTAATTGATGTCATTGTTCACAGAAACATGAAATGACTTATTTATTTTTTAATGGTTTTTGAGGGAGGTATAAAAATTATAATAAATTAGTATGAAAACATTTAATCATTTTAATAGTACTTATTTAATCATAATTTTATAATTATTGGTGATTTGTAAGTAGAATATTATGAATAAAATTTCAAAGGGAAAGTATTATTATTGTGGACAGGATGATGATTCACTAGAAATTCTTATTCGATTTGAAGGGATTAAGATATTTTCAAGATACTAGGGGAATATCGAAATTAAATGGACTTCAAGTATAGTTATATTAAGAACATTTTCATGAAACATTACAATTATAAGTTCATCGTAGAAATGGTGGAAGTGATCTCTTTTCATATGTGGGTGAAAATGGATTTTTTTAAATATACATTACATCACAAGGTCGTTAAGACCATATTATAGAGTCAATAGCTCCAAAATTGTTCTGTAATTTATTGGATAAGATTATAGTTTATTATATACTAAAAAATTAATTATAAATTTTTTTAACAAATTTCGATTCTTTTACCATTTTAATTTCACACATTTCTATTTTGGTTTTTACCATATCGAATTATATTTTACTATGTAATTTATATTTTTCAAAACAAATAACCTAACACTCAGAAAATATTTGGTTCTTAAACTATAATTAGTCTTAATTTAATATAATTATGTCTATAAGAAATTTTAAATTTTATTTTTTAATAAAAAAATTTATACGTGCAAAACCAATTTTTTGTTGAAAAATGATTCTTTAATCATTAACTGTCATACATCATATATATAATAATCCCTAAATAAATGGATGAGAAAAATTAATTACAATGTTAAAAATTATATTTTCATATATTTTTATTGATATTATTTAATTTTTCAATATAATAATTTCCTAATCGTAGTAAATATTCTTTGAAAATTAATGTTTTACTATTATCATTATAGTTAACAATATTCCTAGATAACATAATTTTATGCAATAAAAAGAAGTTGTAAATCTAAAAAATTATGAACCTACAGATCTATAATATGAAATCCATTTTTTGATATATTTTATATGTGGTTTAAATATTGTATTAATGTAAGAATATTAAAATTATTTTTGTAGAAAAATGTAAATCCCCAAACCCGGACATCAATATTTAAAACATAAAAATGATCTCTATTTTTTAAAGAAGGGAAAATAAAAATTCACATAGAATTTTACAAACCGAGTACATTTTTTTATTGGTTGTGGAGAATTAGAAAGTATAAATTACATTTTAACTAATATGTAGAAAAATAAAAGGAAACAACTAAAGCACTTTTGTCAAATAACTCCATATGTGAAGATAATGCTTTTAGAAAAATCTACTGAACCTGTGGAAATTTTTTTTAACACAAATAGTGAGAATAAATTTCCTAATAATGAGTTGACTAAATGTCAACTGATAAATACCTTTGTAAAATATAATAATCATTTTGAAAAAAATTATACTATTAAAATGGTCTTTAAAAAACAATGATTTTTGGAAAATATTAATCAATCTTTTGTATAAAAAATTATAGAAATATGAAGCATTAAATGTTATTTGGGCCTACCATCATTCTTGAGGGGCGATTTTATTCCTAATTTCTAATCATGTTTAAATGATATTATTTCCAATCATTATAAAAAAAATTATTTCCTTCCAATTATATACATTTTTCACTGGTGTTTCTGATGAAAATTCATTAACTACACTTGAATACATATATTAATTTATAAATATCTAAATATTATATTTATTATGAAATAATTGGTTAGTCATGATTCAATAAAAACTCATGTCAATTAGGCTTTACATGGTCTGCTAATAAGACTAATTAATATTCATGTATTCATAAATTCATTAAAAACACCATAAAATAATTTTTTTGTGAAATGATAAACATTATTATTTATATTATAATCCTCAAATAAAGATTCTAAATATCTATTTATTTTATTTAAAATAAGATTTTTTATGTTATCATTTTAGACACTAATTATTAGTGTACGTAAATAAACCTTTCACCGAAAATAATAGCAATTAAAAATCGATAATCACAAAGAATAATTGATAAATTATCATAAGCATGCACAAAAAATTATAAATCTGACATTTTAAATAAAAAATCATTCCATGAATAAATTGAACATTTAATCTTCAAATAAGATCATGATTTTAAATTTAACCCATATCCATACATGATTTTTTACCTATTCAAAACATGTATTAATAGTTAAATTTGTCAAGATATATAATTATATATATATATTATAATACCAAGAGTATACAATTTATTTTAATTTTAAGGATATCCTCTTGGTCACCAAATAAATATAATAGCCTACTATACAATTGGAAATAACGCAAAATATTCCATAAAATTTATATTTGAAAAGATGATAATTACCTTAGATACAAAATTTCATAACTAGAATAACTAAATGATAATATACATATATATATATGAATACTTGTAGAGTATATTTTTGGGAATTCATTCATGTGATATATTTCATAAAGATTAATCATTCATTTTAATCCAAATATTAGATGTTAAAAAAAGAAGTCCCTTGTCATTTTTATTAAAAAACATTTTCAATATAAATTTCAGAAATAAATTCATCCTTAAGAAATGTTTTAAAAATTGTTTTCAGAACACATACAAATTTAATTATAAAAATAATACTTTTCCATTACAAATGAATTCGTTCATGAAAATATAAAAAAATAACAACTCTATTAAAAACCATAATCTAGAAATAAGTAGAAAATTAAATTTAATATAATCCATAACATGAATATAATTAAAAATAATAATTTCATTAATTTTTAGAATATACAAACACTATTTGAAATTAAAAAAATAATTAATATTTAAAAAAAATAAATATAGCCCCATGATTTATTTGATAACTGATGTTGTAGAACATTTTTACATCAGACACTCCATAAATCTCTCTCCAGATAGGCCAATGGTTTGCAACTTCAATTTTAACAATGATATAAGTATTTTTCAGCCATATTAATGAATATTAGATACTCATTATTTTATGGTTATACATACATTTGAAAATTTAATCAAATAAATATGATGAAAGGATAACAATAAATGTAGAAGAGATGTATTTCATGCCGAAAAATATTGAATCTACCAAATTGTGAGAATATAAATTTATTTTCATAATAGTAATTGAAGAAACAAAAGGGATTTAAAATTGTTTGAAGGTAGAACTAACCAAATAATTACGTTAATATAGGTATTAAAATTCATTAAATTGTATTCACATAATGGTAAAATTGGATTCATTGAATTAAAAAACATGTAGATCTAGATTTTAATTCTATGTTACCAAATATTCTCTACAAAAAATCGGAAATGTATTGACAAATGAACACAAATCATTGACAAAGTCATCAAGTTAAAATTAATAGAATAGTTACATGTGAGGGAAAACAGTATCAGAGGATGACACAAATAACTCAAAACATTGATAGTTGATATAGAATTACCACTACAAGGACATCCAAATCAGGTATGGTAGAATATGAAGAGATAAACAAGACACTTTCACTAAAAAGATACCCATAAAAATGTATCCATAACATGATTATTCACCTAGAAAATAAAATAACAACATACCTATCTCGGATATGAAGACTATGAAAATATCACCTACACTGCTAACAACTAAAACCCTATCCATGAATGTATCCCCATGAGCAATGCATGAAATTGGAACCCTACCCTCAAATGTAGCCCTTCGTCGATGCTCAGTCCACAATCAATGGTGGACGACCCCCTTCATCATTCATGGATACACATCAATTAGGGTCTTTGGATAGACTTTGACTTATCTTCCCGCACTATTTTGACTCTTATCTTCAAGGATTGGACTTCTTGAATCCCCTACTGTGTGACCCAGACCCTTAAAGGACCCCTAGTCAAAAATTCAACCCACCCTCAATACCTGATTTCCAATTTTTATAATTTTTTCATTTATATTTCATTTATTATATTCAATAATAATATTTTTTAAATTATAATATAATTATATATTTTTTTATTATAATCCCAAAATGATAATAACAATAATACTCTAGATATATTTTTTACCCTCAATAATAATAATAATAAACCATTATTTAATTTAATTTCCTGAGTAAAATTATATTAACATAATTATATATTTATAATTTCATAATTATCGTAATATCATTAATATATTCCTTTTTATCATTTTTCTACATATTTATATTTCTAACATTTAAAAAAAATCATAATTTAAAATAAATAAAATTATCTCTTCATATATTTTATTTTTTAAAATCCAATGATAATATTTATATAATAAAATAGAATTAATTATATAATTATCATAATTTATTTATAATATCAAATTTAAAATATCACACATAAATTTTATAATTATATATAATAGTCATATATATTATTTTTTCATTATCTTATAATTTTTAAAATTAAATGTTAATCAATTTATACCCATTATAATTAATTTCAATATTTTTATTAATATTCATTATTTTAATAATATATAATTTATATGAAAATTTATTGCTTTTAAAATTCACAATTTTGAATAACCAGACTGTACTTATTAATAGTTTATTTATTCTATTTATTTCATAGATTTATATTAAATTTCATTTAATTATTATTTAATTACTATATGCCAACGAGCCTCTACCGTAGTGGTTCAAGCTCCTTCTTGGCATCCAAAAGACCCAGGATAAAATCCGGGCATGGGAGAATTTCCGAGTACTATAGAAGGGTATTGTAGCAGTACTCTAGCAGGTCACTGTAATAGTACTATAGTAGCGGTAGACTGTAGTAGCAGAAGCACTGTAGCAGTGGAGGGACTATAGCAGGGGGCTGTAGCGGCGTTGGTACTGTAGCAGGTACTGTAGCTGTGCGGGTACTATAGAAGTACTATTCACCGAGGGGTCCTTTGGGCCAAAAATGGGCTTTCCAGCCCTGTATGTAGGCCACTTGGCCTTGGGCCTTCGGGTTATGTAATGGGTCACCCTCTACCCAGTCTAAAGAGGTTTTTTCCTTAATAATAAATAGAGGCTTCGACCCCAACCTTTATAAAAATAATTTAATTACTATATAAATAAAATTAATATCAAGGAATATTTCTTTTTTTATTTTGTACTGTTATATTCTTAGACCTCCATTGAATTGCACACTCCCAATTCGTTCACCGGACTATTGAAAATTCCAAATTTCAATCTTTATGATTAAAAAACTAGGACTACTAACATGTTGTAATCTACTCCTCAAAATTTTCTCAAATGACAATATTTAATCTCAAAATATGTCTAGACCATTGATATAATACATAGTGTGAAATCACAAACTCACACTTTTAGATTAACAATATAATGATTTTCTGTATTTTTTGAAAAAAATATTAAAGAAAATTGCACTGAGAATTTTACATAATAGGATATTTTATAATCTAGGTTTTGGAAAATTAGAAAGTTAACATTAAATTTTATCAGAGCTATGTAAAAGTAAAACAAATCAACTAAAATTCTTGTGTACACTCTCTTCTTATTTAATGTAAATTCCTTTAATAAAAATCTATATAACCCGAGGAACATAAATTTAAAACCATGTGTGATAAAAAATAACTAGATAAGGTGTTTTCCAAAACACCAATAAAAACTAAAATTATAAAATATAATAGGACATTGGAAAATAAATAAACATTGAAAATGGATTAAAAATAAACTATTGATTTTGGGAAAACAATAACAATGTTTTTGAGAACAACATCTTAAGGCCACCAAAAACATTGAACGATGCTTGAGACTATAAACTTTCCTAAGGGATGAGTTTACTCCCCACTCCCTACCATGCATACATTGTCCATGTGGTAATATTTATCAAATGTTTTTATATTTCCTTACACATATATATATTTTTCACTATTTATCATTATGAAAATTAGTTAAATACATAAGAAGAGATCTATTTATATATGAATATATAAATATTAACATTGTTAGGAAAACCACATGCATGTATTTATTCAATAATAAATCATGTCAATTAGGATTTTCATGGACTATTAATCAAAATAATTAACATTCATGTAATTATAATTTCATTCATATTTTCATGAAATAAATTTTTATAAATTTCTAAACTTTATCATTAAGATGATCATCCTTAAATAAAGATACTAAATTCCAATTTACTTGATTCAAACTATTGGGTTTGATGTTATCATTTTTATGTAAATTAATTATGTAAATGGATGAACCCTTCACCTAAAATAATAGATATTTTTAATTTTACAATCACATACAAGAATAGATAAATAATCATAACCATGGACATAAAATTAGAAAAAAATTAATTTTAAATAAAAAAATGAATCTGTGAATAAATTGAAAATATAATGATGTACACGATCATGAATTTAAATTTAACCAACATTCATACATGATTTGATTGTTCATTGGTTCATGTCTTAGTATTTAAATATATTTATATATATATATATAATAAAATACCATAAGAATAAAAAATCATTTAATTTTGAGGATATTATTTTTCCCACACATGAAATATGAGAACATAAATCCAAATTTGACGTAACATAAATTTTTTCCAAAAGTCAATATTTGAAAAAATGGATATTATCATATATATAAGCTTCATTAACATGAATAAATATATAAAATTATAATATATATATTTGAGAAAATTATGAATAGATATTTGAAATTAAATGGATTTTATATATTGAATATAAACAAATTATAAATTTTATACAAATGATTTAAAAATAATAATAAAATATATAATTTGTGTAATTTTTTTAAACATTATTTCAATATAAATTTTGAAAAAAAAATTATTAAGGAAATTTTAAAACAATGTTTTAGAAAAAAATACAAATTAAATTCAAAAAATAAATGTATTTGATCATGAAAATTTAAGTAAATATTTAAACCATTATAAACATTAAAATTGAGAATATTTTTAAAAATAAAAATAAAACAATCCTCTACATGAACATAATTAAAAATAATAATCACTTTTTTAATTAAAGGAACTCACATATAATTCAATTTTTAAAAATATAAACTAGATTTTTATATAAAAAAAATATATTCCCTTACATGATTTGAAGACAGATATTAAAAACCTTTTATTAAATTAGAACCATCCTCACTCTCCCTCAAGGCTAAGAAATGGTTTGAAACATCCATTTTCACAATGATATAATGATTTTATATCCATATTAATGTGTATTTGACACACATTATTTTACAATTATACAAATATTTAAAAATATAATCAGATATATATGATGAAATGGTGCCAATAAAATTGGTTGAGGTATATTTCATGGTGAGAAATATCAAATGTAATGATGTGAAAGAACTCAACTGAAAAATAAATTTTTTTATTATTCAATATCTTTTTTGGAAAAAGTGAGAATCCATATAAGAATTCACAGGCTATAATACATACAATGTACTACCATTAAAAAATTAAAGAGAAAAAAACAAATTCAAGCCTACACCGAAGAGATCCTACCCAACATCGTAAACATTAAATTAGTTTCTTCTACTCAGGGATTTAATGCAAGTGGTCCCATGAATGATTTCATGGTCATAGAACCGATGGAAAATCCATAATCTATCAAACATTCATATCTGAATGAAAAAACAAAGAAAAACCCTCTGCTCTGAATCCCATTTGATGAAATTCTTGTAAGAAAATAGTTTTATTGCCTCTCAAACCTCAAAAAGTAGGCCACAAAAAAACCATCCTTGATCCAAATATCACAAACAATGAGTCATTGAAATACCATTCACCGATATCCCATAAATACCATCAGAAAATAAATCACCACTGAGGATCGAATCTTGGATGCCAGACAACACCAAGAATAGACCCACTGTAATGATCCCACTAGCCACCCTTCATCTCCATATCAGCATGAAACTCGAAGGGGAAGATGATCCATGTTGTGAAATGTCAGGCCAGTGCCATCTAGGGTAGGAAGACCAAACAAATATACTAGAGGAGTTCCACCAAGGAGGGGAAACAAGCCAACCTGAACCAGAATCGTCGTTCTGTGCAAAAATCGAGTTGGTCTGGAGAGAGGAAGAATTCACACATGATGTTGAGTCGAATGAACTCATGAAATCTGGAGAGAGGGGAAGCTGTATATACCTAGAGTAGGGTTGTGCTGGTGATGTTGACACCATAAGATCAATCACAGGAAACCTACAACCAAAAATCCAAACCAGAAGCCAAAGAGAACAAATCTAGAATAAAAAACGTCCACAAACAAACCGAACCAGAGAACTTCCCTTCTCTGAGCATTCCTAGAGACGGCGTCAAACCACCCTGAAAGACATCGAGGTTGTCGTTAATCCATTACACCCCCATTTCATCCATGACCCTGAAATTCTGAAGTTATAGATTCCCCTAAAAGCCAACCCTATGCTAAGATCCATCTTAGACATTCACCAAGATCCATATGAGATTCATCCAAGACCTGCAACAGAATTTCACGAATGGTCCACCTGATGTACAAAACACCCATTGCTAGAGACACCACAAAATGCTGAGGCCAGCGAAGACACTCCACCCCTAGGCCACCTATGGCCCAAAACACTTGAAGGAAGATGAGACTCCTGAAACCTGTGTCAGCAGCGAAACTCCACATTGGGCCATCCGAGATCCAGAACCCAGAATCTGAATGCACCAGAATTGAGTGAGATGCTAGAACTGATGATGTGCCATTCCATTATCTGGAGGATGATGATGACGCGAATCAGAATCACACTGGAGGAGGGGAGGAGGAAACCACTAAGAGAACATTAGACTCTACGTTGGGGGGAGACACAATGCTTTGATGTCTCACTGAATGTGTATGAATTAAAATATAATTTTATTATAGTAATTAAAAATCCACAAAGGGTATTGAACACTTTTAACAGTTGAAGGATATAATTTTTTTCTTTATGGTATGAATCATAATTCAGAAAACTATATTCACATAATGTTACAATTTGATACATTGAATTAATAAAACATGTTGATATGGATTTTCTTTTTGATTAACCATGTATTTTATTAAAAACATTTGAAAATTGTTGAAATAAAATCCTAGATCTATAACAAAAATAGAAATTTAAAATTATAATAATAGTGACATCTGAAGAAAACCAGCACAAATTATTTATAGAAAAAAAATCAAAGCAATGACAGATTATTTATTATTACCGCTATAGGGACATCTGAATCGGTTGTGGGAGAAATTATTGAAACAAACTAACCACATTCATGATGAATAATCTTATAGAAAATATTACATAATAAGATTCAAGACCTATAAAATAAAATAAAAACCAAACTATATTAGATCATTAGACTTTAAACAAACCACCTACCATACCAACAACCGAAACCCTAACCATGATTTTATCTCCATCACATGTGCTTAGTAATTGATCCATAACCTCAAGGAAACCCAATCAATGAATCTCGGTCTATACAAGATGATGGTTTAACTCAGTCCTCATCCTAGGTTGTACATAATTAAAGGTTTATTATTAGTTTTCAGCTCAACACCCCCCACCAGCCCGACTGCACTCTTCAAGGCTTCGGCCTCTCGAAGCGCCAACTGCATGAACTAGTCCCTCAAAAGCCCCCTACACAAAAATTCCCACCCCTCCAAACCAAATTTCCCATTTTATTTTATATTTTTTCATTTTCTTTAATTATATATATATATAAATTAAATTTATTTTTTTATAATAATATAATAATACATATATTTATTATTTTATAAAATAATAATAATAATAATAATTTTTTAAATCATGTTTCACCCTTTACTATTATTATTATTACGATTTATTTAATTCAATTTCATTAATAAAATTGTATTAATGTAATTATATATTTATAATTTCAAAAATATCATACTCATATTAATATAATCATATTTTTTATATTTTTCAAATTTTTAGAATGTTAAAATTTTATAAAACAAATTCATAGTTTAAAATAAAAGAAATAAAGTTTTTTTATATTTTATTGTTTAAAAACAATTAATAATATTTATATAAGTTTTTTTTAAATAGTAATAAGCTTATACTAATTTATTTATAATTTCAATATAAAATATATTACATAAATTTTATAATTCCAAATAATACAAGTATATATATTTTTATAATTATCATATAATTTTAAATTTTAAATTTTAATCAATTTACATGAATTATAAATTACGTCTTTATTTTCATTAATATTAAATTTTTAAATAATATATACTTTTAACAAAAATCTATTGATTTAAATATTCTTAATTATGAGCACTTAAACTCTATAAAGTATTATTTTTAAAATTTCATTAATTTAATATATTTAAAATATATTTGGTTTAATTATTATTGAATAAATGTTTAAATCGAAATAGTAAGAATAAATAATTCTTTTATTAAATGTCATGGTGTTACATAACCTATTTTTAATGATTACAAAAATAAAAACATGTGTTATATATATTCATAATAGTATTTTATCTTATTAATTTATCTTTTTAAATTCCTATTTTTGTATTTTTGTTTCAAAAACATTTTAGTTCTTTATGAATTATGATAATATCACAAAAGTGATGGTATTACCCAAAACAACATTTTTTCCCAATTTAACTAAAATTAATTATTCCAAAATTAATCCCAAAAAAATTTATACTATTATTTTAATGTTATATCCAAAAATGAAGTTAGTTTCTTCGTATTAAAATTTACAAGAATTGAAAAAAATATTACTAATTAAACTATAAATTATCAAAAAATAATTTTCAATAAGAAAACATCATTTTTGATACTTACTATTTTATTAACATTTCATAGATATTAAAATTAAGTTAGTTCGAATATATTAATAAAATAATCAATATATTTTTTATGTGTTGTATTTAGTCTCTAAAAATGACATTTTTAAAAATAATTTGTTTTAGAATCCATATTTCTTTAATGATGTGGTCTTATTAATTATTTAGTGAAAACATAGTTTCAATTAATTTCTAATAAAAAAGGCCAATATTTTATTTCTCCATGTATTTCATAATGTAGTTAGAGATAGTTTTAAAATATTATTCAAATACAACATTTTAATTGTTATTAAATGTTCTGTAGTTCATTTTGGTTCACCATTCTATGTGAAGCAATTTGTTGAACATGATTACTTTTAAAGTGAAATGTAACTAATATCTTAGCATGTTAAAATATACATCCTTAAATAAAATTATTCATTTTAGTTTCAATTGTCACATGTAAATGAAAATAGCTTCCAATATCTAAAAGGTAGTTATGACTCATGGTATAATTTTAGGGGAAATATATTCCTTAAAATCATAGGGAATATATCATTTGACTCAAAATACGATTATCCATAATAATGATGTTCTCACCAACAATTTTGGTAAATATTTTATATTAATTTATCCATCCACCGAGATAATAATTATGTGTCTTTTAGAAATATTAGTTCTTTATACTAAAAAATATTTTTCTCTATGTGTATAGATAAAAATTAAATCCCAAAATCACATTAAATTTATCTAACAGAATGATAATACGTCTTTCATGAATCATAATCTCACAAATCGTGGAGGTGAAAATGATAACATAGATACTATAATGAAGCAACCAAGTGTTTTTATTCCAAAAGAAAATAGTTGGTTAAAACATACATCTCCCATTACATCCAACAATAGAGGTATGAATATGGGTATCTAGAACAACTAATTATCACATTCCCCATAAATAGATGTCATTTCATATTCATTTCCTTATTCCCATGTTTTATATTGTTTTTGATGTTGATTGACATCTTAATCCATCAATTTTATATAATTGTTTTTATTCTGACCAAATTACTCACATATAAAACATAAATTTTCTAGTGGATGATTTGGAATAACATTAGTTTTTCTCATCATGATTAGTAATACATTCCATTTTCCACTATATATTGTTTCATTATACTCTCCATTACAACATAAAAAACATCAATTTGTTCTTTTGAGACATTACTCTAGGTGTATATTGCCACATTTTTTATAGGACGGAGAGAAACACATTGTTAATTTATAATCATTATAACAAGTAAATCCATGAGATTATATACTTATTTTAATTTGGGTGTATGGAAAGTCAACTAATCCCATGTTGTAAATCATAATTCATAACAACCATTTAAAATTTTTTATTGTATTCAACACTCCATATCATATCTAATTAAATTTATCACGGAGAAAATATGTAAATTTAAATAGAATCTATTGTTAACTAGGTTAATTTTTTCCTCAACCATTACGTAAACCAAACATGGTAAACATGAGTGATGAGAAATTAATATCATTAATGAATTGTAAAAATTAGTCACTTGAAAAACCAAACCTTGAATAGTGTAACTCTTTCAAACCATCACATCATATATTAGGTCCATAAGAATAACATTTGGTTCAATATTTTTTAATTTAGGTAGGATTCCATTATACTCCATTACCTTTTTCCATAACATAATAAATCTATCATAATTTATTATTAAGACAATCTTACTAAAATAAGAATATAAATTGTGTGTTTCAAATTATGAATTTTTTTACCTCTATAGCGTGAAAAAGTTAGGATTAAATTAATAATCAATACACTACATTCATCATTTCTACCCATAGTTACATCTATAGTAGATCTTACGATATCTTTTTATATATATACATTGATTTTATTTTTGTTAAAACCACACAATAACCAATTTATCAACTTTTCATGATCTTATTCAACACATGTACTTATTCCTTTGATTTATCCCAATGGTTATCAATATATTTTTTTTACATAATTATTAAAATATGAAGAATTAAACATCGAAAATAACTACACTAAACTATAATAAGACCTATATAAAACAAGTAAAAACATATATTTATATTACAACTTATCAACAATTTAAATATTAAAAATCATAATCATATAACAATTCCAATAATGGAGGTTTTAGTGTGTTTGAAGATGAGCTACATATACAAATTATTCTATAAAACTCGTTAACATTCCTCTATTAAGGATATTGACTAGACTTCATTTTAGATATCCCATTAGTTATAATCATCTTCATAATATGGGGTATTTGAAGCATATGCAAAGGATGAGTTCAAATACCTAGTAAGGGAAATCATAAAAAAATTCCATCAGGGGAAAGAACACATGAAAAACCATGATTGTGGGAGAAATAGTTTATTAAATATAACATGGAAAACAAAATTTCCATAAATCAATATTTATTGACATGTAATCTAAAATTATCAAACATATAAATTGAAAATAGAGTGTGGAATGATGATATAATAAAAACATTCAAGGGAGTATATCCACAGGTATATGGAATTAAAATGTAACATTCTATTCATAAATATATTAAGATATAAATTTTTCACTATCATGAGAACCTAATTTTTTACACCAAAAAAATGTGTTTCATGCACATTCCCATTACATTAATTGATATATTTCCATTTTCCATGAGACTACTCTATAATAAGAAGTATGTGTGATGAGGCCCCCTCAATGAGTATGCAAATGATTTCTATGATCAATAAATAAAGTTGTAAATTCATAAAAATTCAATTTCTACCCGATATAACTTATGGTATTCAACATATTTGGAAGCATATATTTCATTGAGAGATTATATTTTACTATACATGGATCCCAAATTGACTCACATATCAAAAGTTATGTATATCAGATGTTAGATTAATTTTTCAAGGAAGGTAATTCACTACACAACCCATCCACACAAGACATCCACACAGGCCATCCATGTTGGCCATCCGCATAGGCCCATCCATACCATACATCTTTATAGGATCATATAGGATGGTGTACAATGTCTTATAAATATATCCCTTCATGATAAATTTGTTTGATGGATGACTGAAGACCCGAATAGATAATCCAAGACAGAAGTCCTATCACACAACTCTATCGCCCTAGTAGTCCATCACTACTTGGGTGACCTATAATGGTCCTACCTCACCCTGGAGAATCTCCAGTCATAACTGGGTGGCCCACATAGATGAACCAGACCTGGGTGACAAACATGGGAAAATTACCGTGATGATGTACCTACCGAAAGCACATAGCTGAAGCAGACATTGGTTACCCACCTGGGAGACCCATGTACTCAACCCACTTACATGCCCACCTAGGTGAACTCATTGGTCCATAATATTTGTGTTCCACCCATAAACCCCAATTACATATCACAACTGGGATGCAGTCCCGACCCACCATCCCCATCCCTTCGCTTTCATCATAGACCCCCATTAAACATTGACAATCACACCATGAAATTTTCTAGTTGTGTCAAATATATTTTGGGTTACCCCTTATATATCCTTAACATCCACCACTATAATTCCATGATATAGGATAATCCTCTACAATCCATGATAAAGGCCTTGATTTGGCATACTCCTCTAGGTTCTTTTCCCATGGTATACGTTGATATTATATTCTTGGATTCCTCCAGTATTGTGATTCAATACACTACTCAAGTGACTCTTAAAAACATCACCACCACACTTTATTGATTGGTTCAACTAGTACAAATGGGCATCCTACATAATAGTAACCCCCAACCAGTCCTGAAATTGTAATCCTCTTTCGGAGTAATCCCCAACTAATCCTTAAATGGGAATCCTTCATAGGAGTAATCCCCAATCAATCTTCTAATGGAATCCTCTACCAATACGCAAATAGGATTCCTCATTATGAGTAAGAGCCAATAATTCCTCAAATGGGAATCCTCCTCATGAGTAATCCCTAAAAAAACCAAAAATGAAAATCGTATTGAAGAGTAAGCCCCAACCAAACCTCAAATTAATATCCTATTTAAGAGTATACCCCGTTATTATCAATTACTCATCCATCAATGGAGATAAATAATTTTGTTCTTCTTAGATCTTCTACTTTACGTTGATTCTCATAGTGATAATGACTCATGTGGGCTTTGAATTTAATGGTGATCACAAAATCGACTTGAATCAAATACCAGGGCATCCCCTTAATGACTAATCCCCAAATTTACCTTAATAAAGCATATACCCACATGTGAGATAAACCTATAGAGACTCGATAGGTATAGGTCCTCATAAATGAACTAGTATAACTATGATTCCCACCATAATTCACATACATAGGAATCCATATCATGTCTTGAGACCTATATCATCTAATCAATGAAATGAGAAATCAATACCCCCCTCAAATTTCCATCCTCCTATGTGTAAAACCCAAAGATAATTGAACTTCAAGAATATTGAAACTTTATCAAACCGAGATAACTAGGATGGAAATCTAAGGCTCGTGCACTTGAGGCATCCTCTTTAGGAATACCCCCCATCATAATTCCCTTTATCTATGCATTCTCCTTAGGAGTAGATGACATGTTAATCCCATAAATCATCATGAGTGCAAACATCCCCCATGGTCCCATCATCAGTGATATCCTTTTCTATAGTAATCCCCAAGTTATCATCTCAAAGGGCCATACAACCCTGTAAGACATATGCTTGAGGGCCTCCATAGGTGGCAGTCCTCACTAACAAACTACGTGGGATTTTATTTCCATACAAACAACATATGTAGTAAGCCTCCTAGATGGTCAAACCTAACATCCTAAACCAAACCAATTTTTTGGGCCATATCCCCATCAGAGACAAATTTAACTTAGAAAGTCATATCACATCCATGATACTTGAGTTGTTTCTTCATAAGTTCGTCATTAAACTATTACTAAGAAATTTCTACCTAGATTAAATTGGAACAAGATGTTGAAAATCATAGTTGGGTCCTCATCACATGATCATAAATGGTATAAATCACTCCTTTAGGTTGCACTAAACTATGTGGGTTCCAATTCCTTTGACATGGATATGTAGGAAGCCCATTAATGGGTTCGATAAAATCATCAAATAATTATCGTCTCCCAGTATGATGATAAAAATTAGAGCGACCTTCTTCTACCTTGATAATAATAAACTCTGTAGTTACATTAGTCAAATCAGATGAAATTAAACTCCATAGTACCCCTATCTGTTGCAAAAAACATTCATCATTGTAATAATGAAAAAGTAATCTATAATAGTATATGAGTAGATATAAATAATGGATAAACATATATATATACAGATATCTCCAACAATTACGAACCTTGAATTCATACAGTTGATTTTGAATTCCACACAAGATAATAATTGATTACTAGTATTTTACGAAATCAAATCACACTTGTAAATTAATGAAGTATTCATGATCATAACAAAAATTGATAAGAGGGTCCTGAAGTAAGAAAAAATTCATGCCAAGGGTGTGATGATCCTGACCTCCCATCCTATCAACCCTTGAGAGTTCTTAAGCATCATGAGTAAAAATACCTAAGAAGTTCTTGACTTTAGAATAGAAGTCCCTTTGGATACACAACCACTAGGTTTTTCTATTTCAACAAACAAACCCATTGGATACCCATCAGAAATAATTATTTCCCTAATGAAGTCACATTTTTGGGGGGGAAATAGTGAATCTAATGTGAGTCACATAACTATGGAATTTCCTTGATAAAAAAAATTTGTGTGCTAACTAGTCTATGTTAGACTGTTCTATTCCCCAAGAAAAACCCATTTCCATCTAAAACAAAAATAGTGAACCAAAATTGATTCTTTATCCAATATGATATTTTCACCTATAATTTAGAACCATTCTATTATCAATGAAATTGTGGTCTAGACAATGAAATAAATCACATAAGTCTTCATCGTAGAAGATGTTGTTTTAATTGGGTTTTATGGATCATGTATGTAATATATTTTTCTATCATCAGTCCACGAAATCCTATTGACATAATGTATTCTTTATTTTTTTCACCAACGAATGATCTATCTACTACATAGGCTATATATTCATCCGTGGGAATGATTTCATATCCAACTATGCGTATTCAATTTTTAGACTCTAATGAACTGGTCTGAGAGAACTTTTAGTTTGATACAATCCTGACCATAGAGGTTCCCAGGTTGGCCCTCCAGCTCAATCAGCACCACCAAAAGTCTGGTCATTGATGATCGGTTGTCCTGATGTAGATATCACTAACCTCCGTCTTCAACTATTTAAAGGAATTATCCCCATAACAGATCAAATATTACCTCCCATGTTTCATGGAGGTGGTTCAGAATTCCACCTATGTATAAATCCCGAAGACATAGGGTTCATTTTTAAGGGATCCTTCTGACTATTGTCATTATGAACATCGTGCAATTGTGAACCCTCAACACGATGAGTTTGTCTCCTACAATTTTCTGACCCATATCCCACAAATCGAGGAATAAATAAAGGTCATACGGGGAATGAAAACTAGAAAACAAGAAGTAGGATCACACCATTTCACCATCTAGATAATCCCACCATCCCATTTTGGTGGAAAACCTCAGGCAAGGACATACACTAATTCACCTTCATTATGCCATCTATGATACTCACCTAGCGGTATTTAAAGAACCCTAATGACCATATATGGTGGAAATCTACAATCCATAACAAAAACATTCATCTAGCCACCAAGCCTTCCATCAGACTCATCTGAAAGCGCTAAAAAATGATTGTTGATCGTGATTGGTGGAAAACTGTGAGAAGGACCATAGACCTTCCAACATTTAACAAGACTACCAGCCGCCTATTCTATTAGAACGCATAGATTTTAAGGGGAACATCCAAGAGAGATGAAAAGGGAAAACCCAACACCCTTCCCATGATTAATGTCAGTATCATATGATAGAAATGGGGGTACATGACCATGCACCTACACCTACTATAGAAACAGAATGGATGTATATCTTAATTCTTGTTTCTAAATTCACCAATATTATCATATAAATGGTAAAAGAGATGATGAAAATCCCTACCTACATAAGAAATACATTAAAGGATGTCATTACAGAAATGGTAGTAGTGCTTGAGAGATAGACACATAACTATTTCACAGAAAATAGGTTGGAAAATCAGCATAACACCCCTGAAAAGATAGACACCTATTATATCATCAAGGAGGGTCATAGAAAAAACTCCCCCATAAAATTCAAACATTTGGATTCAGAAAAAACACTATTTCTAATAGGAGGTAATCGTCCTCTTCCAATGGCTACTTCATGGAAAACACAAGCACATTCCTATGATGACCACTTCTACTAGAAAGTGTCCCCAACTACTTGTAAAAAGAAGTCCATGAAAAATATCATGAATAAGGGTTTGATAATAAAGGACTCATATACAATCATGTCTCACTTGATGATAATGTTCATGAATCCTACAAAAACCTATCTGTTGAAGATTAATATTTGACACTACCATTACCAATTTAAAGGTTCAAAAGCAGTAATTTTGAAGGTCCACATTAGACACTTAACCTTGAAATATTTCTTCATGAAAATAATTTAGTTGATCTCAATATAATATCCCTTTATGGAACCCCAAAAACCCTCCATGTGGCCATGATACAATGGAGATAGAGGTTCTCCCCCTTACTATAATCCACCATGGTGGTCCCCCACATGATGCCAATAACGACGATTGTTCTCACCACATTATTGATTCACATTGTCAATTGAATTATCTAATTGACAATATATTGGTGAGAATTCATGTTAATAGTGATGCACTTATGAATACAAATCTAGTCATGTCGGATCTCATGTCCCTGGCAGGTGAAATCCATTCTCAGCCAGAAGGAAACCCATAGCGATTGTCATTATTCAGACCTCCCTTGTGTCATTTCCTTCAAATGTAGCATACAAAGCCACATTCAATCACATTTATTGTGGTATGAAAATTTGGAAGTGTTCACTCGAGTAAGACCAGGTTGGGGAACATAGAGTTAAAGAAAAATAATATTGTATAAACATGAAGAAACAATTGAAAAAAAAAATGGCTTACCAGTCATGTTCTGGCCTTTATCTACTCAATAATATAAAATTCCAGAGGTGTTGGTAAAATAATGTATGCATGACATCTGTCACAACATATGGAAAACATATGATAACCTAAACAAATAGTTATTTACCCTATAATGCTTATCAAACTCACATCAGGGTAGTATAAGGGTTAAAAATCAAAATATACTTGGCATCTCTATTGGATTCTTGACATCTAACGATTATGAAATAGCTAGTAACCCTTCAACTTGCATACATAGATGCATTAATGAGGTTGCGAAAGTTCATCACAGATACCCCTTCATGTGTTAAAATCATTGGATTTGGTGTAAATGGATAATTTCATTTCATTGTTCCCCCAAGCTAGAAAATCCCACAAAATCATGCATTATGAACTGTTATTTCCTCATAAAAACTCCAATATAAATAATATTTTCTTGACTAGAGATATACTTTTAAGAATGGGACTCACCTAACTCTCATTCATATTATGCTTGAAGAGTTAAATCTATTGATATTAATTTTCATCGGGAATCTAAAAACATTGAGTAGGTGTACCACTTATATAATGTCATCCTTATGAATGAAATATTTTTGTAATGTTTTCAATGGTCATCCCAAACTGGTGACTTATGTGAAAGAAAAAAAATTCACCCATCCCATTTATAGACCTGAATCTGTAAAATCAGATGATAATTTATGGTAATATCCATCAATGCAGTTAATGAAAACTCTCATCGAATGGGCTAAGCTCTTTTTGAGCCCAACCCTTGTGATCATCCAACTATGACCAAGGGGTTGTGACAGAACAATAGGAACAACCCCAACACTCAAAGAAGATGTCCATTAACCCCATTTATCCCCTACTCAGTGGGAATCCATCTTCCCATGATTATTGACGATTTTTTATGTCAATCCTATCAATTTTTCACATGTCCCATTATCTGGTGAAACCACATGGAAAGCGCACAACTTGACTCTTTAGGAATTCCATTCGGGTCAGTGTTGATTAATCAAACCCGAGGGAATTAATGAAGAAGGTGACATGATCTCATAGATGGAACAGAATAAAGTGACCTCATAAAAATTCTTACAGAGTGCTTGTAATGCACTATGCATCTTTGAATGTCATCAATTCTATTGTTGAGGACCCTTAAGAAAATAAAAAAAATATATAGGATTGTAGAGAATAAATTCATATTCCTGAGATGTTACACAACCAAAATAAATGAAGATAGTGTGCATACCAAATACTTAAGGCTCACCCAAAATTTTCGGATCATCAAAAATAATATATATATACATCCTCAATAAGAACCTAATTGAGGAAATTGTTAGGGTCATACCATGTATCACCTTCCCCTAGAGAAGGCCAATTACAACCAACCTCTTTCATTAAGTTTATCAACTCCTCTCTTTTAATTTGTTATAGCCTCTCCATCGCCCATTCATATATGTTTACAACTCTAATGTCATAATTAATTCAATTTTAATTAATTTTAATTACTTGGAATGCTATATTATCGGAGAGACATTTTTTTATTTTGGTTGGCAATATTGGTGGGAGATCTCTTGAGAGGATTTTGAAGGATTTGTTCTTCTCCGACGAAGAACACCAACATTCAATGGGGAACGTGGATTCCTCGAAGAACGGTTTTCCTTCGGATGGATCTACAATGAATGATGCTCATTCCGGGATCATAGGTACTTTGCTGGAGCGACGAACACAACGATTGTTGACACCTTCAACTCCTCCCTTGTGACGACGTCCTCAAACCGACGACTGCCTTTTCGCGATATCATCAACGCACGACAAACCATGAGGTTGGGTATTGTTTTGTATAATTCAATTTATTTGAATTATATCCTCAATGTTGGGAGATTAATTGTTGCCTGTTTATTTAAACCCCTAACGTTGTGGGTACGGGCTAACAAACAAGTCCAGACCCACTAACAACTTGTTCTGGATGGGCGGATTGACAGGCGATGATGGAACGGGGCCGCACCGACGACTTGAAGTTGTCACAATGAAGAGCGGGTCCCGGTAGAGCCGCAGGCGCAGAGGGTGGGAGAAATGGAAAACCGGAGTGCGCCAGGTGATCTGCGAAAGGCGGTGGTGGATCGCCACTCAAGCAGTCCACCATGGATGAGCTGCGGCGGTGGAAGAAGACCGGAACGGGAAAGCCGTTCTGGAGAGGGATGGGAGCGGCTTAATGCTGTGCCCTCCACACGGCTACTGGCCGAGCCAGCGCCCCCCCTGGCCGGGATGGGGTGGGCCATGCAGGTCAAGCTACACCCACCTGGGCCGGACCGGGACCCGGGTCAGGTCGACCCGGTTCGAGCCGACCCAGGGTGGGTCGGGCACGGTCAAACCAGGCCCGGACCCCCTTTTTCGGACTGGATTCGTTTAAATGCCCATAACATGAGATACGGACCTCTGATCGATTCACAGTCAGTTGTGTAGGATTCTATGGATCTAGACGGTCGTCTTGGAATATTACACTCAAGGTTTCATCGAAGTTTGGGTACCAGTGGGTTGGTTTAAACCCAAAACCAACCGGGCCCTTGGAGAGGAAAAACTTATAACTTTAGGACCAAACATACGATTGACGTTTCGTCATTTATGTTGGATTCCTTATTATGAGACAGTTTATTTTCCACACACCACATGTGTTTTGGACATAGTTGGAGTATAATTAGGTTGGTTTTAGCTTAAAAACCTACTGATCCCCTAGAACGGTAATGCCAATAATTCTCAGAACGGACGTCCGTTTGACGAACCGTCAGCAACGTTGCTAATATTGTTGAGTAACGGTTTTTTTGAGTATACCCAATGGTACATCGGAGTAAAGTTGATATATGTTCGGATTGGTTCGTACATGAAACCATCTGGGCCCCCGAGACAAAAAGGCTACCGACTCACAGACTGAGCGTCTGATTGACGCGCCGTCTATTGCCTTGAGACCCGATGATGAGGTGGTCCCATGAGATACTTCCACGTGAGATTATGTGACACTTGGAAGTATCAACCAGTAGATCTATGAGTAGATCCTCCCAGAGTTGCGCATAAAGAGTATGGAGACCTTGTAGTTGGCTGAGACCTGATGACTGCTTGTCTGATTCGATTCGGAGTGACTTGACTAGCCCAGTAGGGAGCAGTACTGTGTTGGGGTGGAAGACCCATGGTGGAGGAGCACTACTATGTTGGGGTGGTAGACCCGCAATACTCTATAGAAGGAGTACATTTATAGGCTATGAGGGGTTGTGCTTGGTTGTAGTGAAAGACCCATGGCGGGGAATCACTACTGTGTTGGGGCGACAGACCAGCGGTACTCGACAGAGGAGGAGTACCTCAGCAGTCTAAGGTTAGTGAGCAACATCTCAGAGTCACGACAAGATCACTGTACTCGATAGAGTAGGAACTCTCCAACAGTTTTGGTTTAAATAATTAAAATCCTGGTTTGATCTGAGTCAATGACCTTTGTGTTTTCCTCATTATTGAGATGGGTTACTTGATAACATAGGTATATATATGTGTATATACCTAAGTAGAGGTTATCTGTTGAGATATTTCTTTGTGGTTTATCCTTTTTGGATTTTGTGAGACCTTGAGGGTCTCAGGGTCCCTACTGAGTATCGTTATACTCACCCCTCCACGGGCTGTGCCCGCACATCGTTCTGTTGGATGTAGACGACGGACATCACTGACCGAGGTTGAGTGTACGAGGACTGGACGGTACCCGGAGGTGGACACTCGGCATGATTTCACACGGAGCAGACCGATAGATGCGGAGTGCTATGGATGACATCTGTACCTACCCTTCAGGTAGGAACCCGAAGGATGATCTAGGAGTTGCTTCACCATTCAACTATTGTCTTTTCAGTTGTAATTTTCATTCAATTGTAGTTATACCTTTTTGTTGGGCTTGTATTTCCCACCCATTTGTACTTTCATCACACTTGTTATACTCCTTTAATTAGTGTTTTCTTTTGGTTGTTCTCTGGTTGTGGGTGTTTACATTTTATAATGGAAATGCCTTCCCATTTATTGGGAATTACGCCTTTGGTGCTAGCCGCCAGCCCCTGGCCTATGGAAGGTGGGCTTGGGGTAGTTACGACCCGGGCCCTGGGGGACGGGTCGTGACAACTTTTTCCATGATTTTATATACACAACTAAGAAGAAATTAATTCATTAATGTATCATATAGATAAAAAAATAAAATTAAATTGATGTAAAAGGTAAAATAGATTATGAAATTTTATGAACAATATTTTATCAACCTTATAAGAATATATCTCAATTAATAAATTTTTTATAGAAATTATATAAATTAAAGATTACTAAATCACATATGAATATAAAAATTTAGAAAGAAAGAGATATTTATTATGGGGTTTTATATTGTATAAATGTAACTACATAAAGGGTAAAAAGATAGTTTTTTATAACATATTAAAAGATATTATGTTCCACACATATATTAAATTAGATGAAAAAGAAAAATAATAACATAAGAAATGAAAATTGAGTAATGGAAACTCTTACATCGATATTATCATTCCAATTGAAAATTAAGGTCATGAAGAACATGATATAAATATTGAAATCCAATACATTGGAAAAAAATTATGACAATTTTTATACATGGAAAATATATTAACTATAATATGAAAAAAAGTGGTGAAACCACATTGTATCTTCATGAGGAGAAATTGATATACAAATAGAATTATCAGGGGAGAGGATTTGTTTTGTAAGTGGTCATAATTTTTAAAATAATTAAATAATATTTATCAAAAAAATTAGAAAGACCCTTACTAATCAAAATTTCATATTATAAGGTCAATTGATTATAATATTTCATTAATTTACACTATAGTTTTTGTAATTTTGTGTTACTTGACGTTGTTTAATCAATTTCTCTATAACTACCTTTATGTGTTGACCATTTAAAAAGGTGTTCTAAAATAGCCTCATAGTCTCTATAAGATTATATGATTTTTCATTTATTATTCAATAATCATAAAATATATCTAGTCTAATGGGTTTTGAAAATGGAATCAAATTACGAGAGGTTCCTTTATATGATAGTTTTTTGTTGGTTGAGTTTAATATGAGAATCTATCATTAATATCACTCATTGTTTGTAAAAAAATATGTTTATATAATATTAATAGTTTTATTATAATCAATAATACATGGTAAATAAATTTTTCAATTCAACTATGTTATGAAATAATGGAAAATGGGAATTCGTTATATTATGGATTGAATAGTCTGCAAGTACATATAAAACACATTTTTCTACATAAAAACAATTGTGTAGAAAAATACATTCATTATCAATTTTGAATATTTTTATTATTATAGACAATATTTTTGTAAAATTAATATTTTTGAGGATCAATCTATAGTTTTTGGGTGAAATATAACACATCCTTTATTGAAGTTTTCGTCTACACAATTGAATGTAGGCATATTAATTTTTTCAATTTTTTAGGAGGAGGTAGAAAAGTTATATTACATTAGTAAAAAAATTAAACAATATAATAATTCTAATTTTATCATATTGTATGAACATAAATTATTTGGTAGAGGTAGAATATGAAGAAAATTTTAATGAGTAACTAACACTAACATGCAAATCTTAAAAATTATTTGGAATGTATTCTTGAAAATATTGAGCTTAGGATTTCAATTAGGTACCATAGTATGGTTGATGTTAAAGATAAATTATTGAGAGGAAAATTATGTACAATTTTAAAAAAATATTGTTTAATACTATATCATTGAAATAGTGTAAGTGATCTCTATTATATATAGAAGAAAATTTATTTTTTAAAAATTGTTATTGTATCTCAATAAGGCCATGACTATATTGAATTGTAAATATATCTAAAAGTGTTAACTAATTTTAATTAGAGGGGTTATGTTATATAGAGACTCATCTATTCATTTTTTTTAATATTAATTTTTTTTTGAGTGTTTTACTATTACTTTTTTAATCATTAACAATATTTTACCTAGTTAACTAGATTTTACTATGTAATTTTTGATTTATTAATAATATTAAATATGAAAGCATAAAAAACATAGTTTTATGAACATAAATTTACCATCAATTAATTCCAAATAAATATTTAAAATTTGAAAATTTACATTTAAAATTAATACATTATGTATATAGAAAACCAATTTTCTGTAGAAAATCAACGTATTAATAATTAATTATAAGAAATATTTTATAACATTAATTAGAAATTAATAGGAGGAGAATATATTTATATATAGTTATAATAAATATATTAGATTTATATTTTGGTAGATATTAAATTATTTTACAACATAAAAATTGCAAAATGTAAACAAATCAACTCTTTACGAATTATAGGTTTTCTGTTTTCACAATAATTAAAATTAATCCTAGAAATCATATATTATTTCAAAAAAATTAACACTATTAAATAATATGAAAATATCCTGTAAAATATGAAATAATTTTTTTATATTTTATTTTTACATTTAATGGAGAATCATTTTTAATATAATAGAATAAAATTATTTGTATATTAAATTACTACTTTTGTTCCAAAAATTCTATTCATGAGTCTCATAAGTGATAAATTGTATTTTTAAATGATTTTTTTAATTTTTAAAAATTTATTTTTTAGAACAATATTTCCAAAAATTTTAAGAGATTACTTTATTAATATTTTGTAAAAAATATATGATATTATCAAATTATCTAATTTATTCACCATTCCGTAAAAAATTAATTCTGATACAAAAATAGCCATATATTCATCTTAATATAATATTGACTTTCTAACAGTCCAGAATAATGTATGTTTAAAAAATTTAAATAGTATAATTTATCAAATTTATATTTTAAATTGAATTATTTAATATAATAAAAAATATTTTTAATAAGAAAATGTCATGTTTGTTATTAAATATTATTATTAATAAGGAAAATAAAAAAATTAATTCTAATATATTTTGCATATAATCTATATATTTTATATTAAATATATTTTTATTCATAATATAACCAATATATAAATGATCTTTTATACAAAATTATTTTTTCTTCCTTAAATTATATAAATAAAAATTTAGCTATATTAGTTTTATAACCCCATTATTAAAAAAATTATCTTTATTTTATTTCAATATGAATTTCATAATGTGGTTACAAATAATTTATCCCTATAATTAAAAAGAAATATATTAATATTCATATAACATAGTATGGTTCAAATTTGTTTTCAGTCATGGTGATGGTTTATGCTTAGAAATAATAAATTTAAATTCATAGTGCTAAAACAACCCACTTCATGCTATTTGAACATGTCACATTCAACACCATCCAGTTCAATTTTTTTAACCATTCTTCATTCTCTCATTCCTACATCAGTATCATTAGGGATGATTATTACCTCATCAATACACTCAAAAATTGATTTGTACCAATCATCTAGGGAATAATGCGCACATCCATCATCTTCTACCCCTGGGGAGTCTACAAGGGATGTTTCTCCCACCCTTCCCTTAATATATCATTCTATTTAGTTCCTCCATCATTATCATGGGAGATATATCCTTGATTCCCTTTCCACGCCATTATTATTTATAATAGGTTCTTGTTAGTCCTCTATCCTCTCATTCATTTCAATTTCCCCTAGTGTTACCAGATATCCAAATGTTTCATCAGAATATGGTTCAAGTGTATTATTTATTACATTTTTATATATTATTGGATGATATAAATAAAGATAATATGATCAACAATATAACATGGTGATAATCATCTATTAATATCATTTGAGCAGTACCTTCTTTCCTCATTTGTAGTTCATTGGGATTCTCCTCACCCCCTTTGGTTATAATTCACAATCATATATATCATTATGTGCACGAGTTTTCTCATAATGATGTTTTTCTTCTGGGGAATAGTCTCATAATTCATTTGTTCATTAGAGGATCATTTTATATATTGGGTTATTGATGTTCATTTCAGTCCCGACCACAAAAATCCATTATATAAACAGTCATTCCAGGCATTTTCATTTCATTTTATAATATAGAGTTATATAATTGAAATGGATACTATATTGGCATATTATTATGATTGGATTAATATATAATTAACCCTCACTAAAAAGTTTCTACATTATTATGTGTCGATATGGATATCATAAAAGAATTTCCTCACCTAAAATTATTTCTTATCAGTGACTCATTGTCTTTATAGTATAATATAATGTGTAACTAGAGTGTATTCTTTTTTTCATAGAGATTCACCAACCTGTAAATGAATTTCAACCTTTAAATGGAATCACATTATATTCAAGGTGTATTAGCCATTTTTTTACACTCTTATTGTCTATAATCCCATGAGATCCTCCCAAGAGATCTAGGTTGAACATCATATCTAGAGAGCCTTATTATCCATGGATATTTAAATGATTCTTTCTTCTACTCCCCTATGTGTTAACCATTTATTTGATCATGATCAATAAAAATTAACACATATAGTATCCCTCCATTTTGATTGGATATTTGTTTTTTTCAGAAGGATTTCGTTAGATTACAAAATTTGTGTGGAGGTTTCTACTATAAAATGTATTTTTTTGTATTGTATGAATGATATTCTAATTCCCCATCTCCAATGATTAATATTTCTCTTCTATATCATGTTGGTGTTTCATTGAGTCTTCCATGCGCTCAGAATGTTGTGGGAGTCTATTTTAATGAATTAAACTCTTCTAGATCTACAATTATAGTTTTTCCATCCCCACCATGGGTGTCCCCATCTCAAGCGGTTCAACAATATTAGGATGATGTTTAAGAATATTAGTATTCTATGAACATTTTTTATACATTGATGGATGTTTTTGTTGATTTCTCATAGGAATTGGTTTATTTGGTTGGGAGGAAGAAAAATAATTATTACATGATGACTTTTTATAGGGATATTATGAGTTCAAAATATCAAGAACTATATTGAGTATCATTTTCCCATCTTCACTAGCTACATGATATGGGTTCTAGGAAACCATCTAATGAAACATCAAGATCTATATATTAATTTCTAATTTAATATAGATTGGTTATTTTATAATGTGTATTTTTATCACAATAATTTCAGAATAATATAATTTCTCTGATAATGATTCTGGAAAGAATGTATGATTTTGGTAGGATTAATGATTTTGAAACGAACATTAATTTTCATTATTTTATATATGGTATCCAAAAAATATTTATATTTGGATTTTATTATAGGGTCTATTCATGTGGTGATAATGGATTTTTCCTCTAAATATTTCATATTTTAAGATCGATATATTTTTCTATTCATCATTAAATAACTAGTTTATGGAAAATGTAATCCAACTAAAATGGAAGAGCTTTGCAGAAATGAGTCATCATTTGATTTTAATGCAATATATAGGTTTCTTTGGGGTAATTTAAGTGTATTATTGATCATTATAAAAGATTATTAAGAGGGTCTATCTCAAAAAAATGATATATATGATTTCAAATTTTTTATAAATTAATATATTCATGGATGTAACATCCCGAGATTTTATGAAAAATATTAGTTTTAATTTCATTGATGTCTTGTGTGGTACGCTACACCAAAATGAGCTTGCACTACACGCATCACTTACATGGCTTGCATTACACGCAATCACGACCTTCCACGATAGCGTGTGTTGTACGCAATACTGAGTTTCACTAAACGAGATATTTCTATAATATTATTATGAACTAACCATTATGAATAGTAATACCCACTTTTTGAAATTTTATAAATTTTATCTTTCTAAATGGACATTATTTCTGGATTCAGAATATCGAAATTATCCTACGGTGAATTTTCGGTATTTTTTTGGAAGATTTCAATTTTTAATGAATAGTGAAAACTTAGGGTTACTATTTAACAACCGACATTTTATTTAAACAATTATTTATTTTATTTAAATTTATTTTTGGTAAAAATTGATACATAATACCTATATAGTTTAAATGTAATTCATTTGAGTCATTTTATAATAATTTTAGATAAATAAAAATTTTATTGGACTTTTCACCGTCTTTTACCTACCTCCTAGGAGAATTTGAAAATTTACATAAAACATAATTTTACCGCTTCTGTGAGTGGAATTTCAAAAATAAGAGAGACATGGTTAATATCAAGGGGTAAAATGTGGTTCAATAAGATAAAAATAATTTTTGGTGAATAGTACCTTTTTACTTTTATTTACCACAGTTAAAAGTAAATATGGTAATTAAGTGTAAAAATGATATTAATATTACCCAAAAACATGTCTTAATTCTATTGGATAAGTTTAATTAGACCAAAAACAACCTTATGAAAATTAATATTACCCTTTAGGTCCACTTGGATTAGATTAGAACATTTATTATTATTTTATTTAAAGAAGAGTTAAAAGAGTTAAAATCAATGTTTAATGACTAAAACATTTTTAATATAAGGTTATACATAAGATAAATTCAACTATAAATATTCATTAGAAATCTAAAAATATTTCCTACCTAATGAATTTTATTTTTTATTTTTTGACATTAAATAATTTATCTTATTTATGACACAATGATGATGGTGTAATTACCTAGATAATGAAATATTAAAATAATTGATATTATAAATACCCAAATAAGTGAAATTTGAGACTTTTTATGAATCCAACTAATTTTATAGGTTAATATGTCATGTTAGTATTTATTTAATAAACTTTTTTTAACTAATTATGATGTTTTTATTTTCACAAAAATCAATTACCATATAGTGTCAAAATTGACATAAAATAGTTTTTAAAACAAATATTATATTATTAATTGTTATAATATTCTTAAAAATCTATGGTTCATCCAATTGAAATAGATATGGATATATATATATATTAATAATTAACCACCTGGGGTTCTTTTGGCTTGTTATAGTATGTTTATTAACCATATAGTGAAAGAAATCAAAAAGACACGGTAAAAGTAAAATTATTTAACATAGAGTTAAATCTAAAAGATAAGGTTAAAATAGTAACTTAAACATGTCTAAAGCCTATTTTTTGAGAATATTTCGACCCATCCTCAGTTTATCTTCTAAATGAATCAATTTAGAGCTATTATAAACCAAATATGACTTTATTATAAAATCAAATTTTATGTTTTTCCAAAGCTGCCCCTCTCCTCCATTATAAAAAGGGCACCCCTTCGCTCATCTCTTCACACCATTTTGAGCCTTTATTCTCGGCCAACCCCTGAAAATTCCTCTTATACACTTCCCTATCAACATTTAGGAGGTTCTGGTATTCTCATAATTCCATCTCTACTTCCTTAAGAGGAAGCATAAAGGAGGTGTGTCGAAAAAGAGGTAATCTCTTCTTCTGATTCTCTCAAGTTTCTTTCTTCTTCTACTTATTCTTCATTATTTGTCTCATTATAAATTAATAACATAAGTATTAGTTATATACTGATATTTTATTATAAAAATTAAACAACCATATTTCACCTTCTATCAATCCTACGGAAAAAGAAATCACTGCGCGTGCGTACGTACAGAATACCGTCTCCACGCTGTGGTGTAATCTGTTTTCGACCACCACCTTACTTGGATGGGTATAATGGTGTAAATAAATAAATAAATATTATTATTTTAAAGTGATATTTATTATGAAATATTATACATACTCTTTAATATAATTCCACGATCATGAGAATGATATCATCGCTCATGCGTACGTACGTACTACCGTCTCCACGACGCGATAAGATTCATTCTCCATGTTAACCATTCATGAATGATTATAATGTATATATAATGAATAATAACGAAATATATGACCTAATAATGATACTGGATTTATGTATATATATATGTATGTAATCTACTTAATTCCATTCAATTCAACAAGGAAATGAAAGCAGCGTTCATGCGTATATACGACCTACTGTCTCCATGAACGGTGTATTTCATTCCATTTATCGATCTATCATATATATATGTATATGAAAAATATATATTATATTTAAATCATGTTTTACATTCTGGAATTAAGTAAATCAGGATATATATATAATAATATCAAGAACAGCAAGTCGAAACACGTATAATAAATGAAACGATTTTACCCAAATCGTTTCTTCTACATCGATTTACAAAAGAACGGGTAATATAATGTCATAAGTAAACTATATATGATATCTTAAAAATGAATATGATATTGTAATAATTCAATAAAATTATTTAAATCATTATACAGGAGGGTCAGATACATACAAAGCATATCAGACATAAGGTAAGGGATAATTATTCCAATCTCATTCTTATCCAATATTGTTTATTCATATGTATTTAATGGGGTTATGTTTATCATCCATGTCCATATGTTCTTAAAATGTTTTCATAAAATGTTTAATTTTATTCCATGTATTTTTAAAGTCATTTTTACCCATTTTTGACTTTTACCACATCATATGGAAGGAATATTTCTTTTTTTTACCATATGTGGTACGTTTTGACTTTTCTGACAAAAGTACGAGGAGAATGTTATATTTAAATTATATGGCGTGAATGGATTTTTACGGTTTCATAACGCCGCATTTTCATGAAGCTTCCTCTACAATATTTCATGATTATTTTTAACAAAACCCTTTTCTTTTATGACTTTATGGCATTTTTTGAAATGAAAATGATTTTTAAGAAGAAAGGATATTTTCCTCAAGAATTCATTTCTTGTGTTTTATCAAAACTATTTTCTATCTAAAAATGACATTATATAATATGTTTATGTTTCAAGTACAATGTCTCCATTATTTAGATTGTTTTATTTTTCTTATGATGAAATGATATTGATTTTTTATATGGGTTATGTTATGATGGCATGATGTTTAAGAATCCCACTCTATTACATGGGTTAGGCTGTGATGTATGATTTATGATTTTGTGGCACACAAAAGAATGATTTCATTAAGATATGGGTGGGACCTATATCTCCCTCTAATTCATTGGGTAAATATTTATATCTCTTGAGATAGACATGGCCGGAATGGTAAGTTAATCTGGTTCAGTGTTACAGGACTGAAATGAGGAGTGGACACGACTCAGAAAGGGACTATTTCCACCAAGATGGTCATGGAAGATATGCCTTGGATACTATGGAAATCATAACTTGTGCTTAATGTTTGCGACAATTACATGTTTTATTCCCATGCTATTTTATCATGATTGATGTTCCTTTATGATATATACCTTACCTACTTCCAAAATTTATGTCTTTGCTCATGATTTTGATGTTTAGATTATATGTTTGAGTTCTTGCATTCAAATGTTTATGGATTGTTTTATGATCTCTATGTTTACACTTACAGAGCATTTGAGCTCACCCATTTTATGTTTTCATTTCCCCAGGATTTAAAGAAAGGTTTTAGGTAAGAAAACTAAAAGGGGAAGATCATTATGATAGATGTTGAAGATCTTTCACCATGATTAGAAGATTACATTTCGTGTTTTCAAAGACAATAAACTAATACAGTCTTTGGGTGTCTGTTTTTGTCATGTATTGTAATGGCCTGGGTTTTTGGGGTCCATTACTTTGTGAAAATCTCATGTTGGGTTTTCTGGAGTGGGAATCTCGGTGAAGTTTGGCCTAACGGCAGGCCTACCGGTAGCCTTAGCAAACCAGTAGCAGGCCTACCAGTAGCTCGGTCTACCGGTCGCCATAGCCTACTGATAGCTCTGTCTATCGGTAGCTCGGTCTACCGGTAGATGCAGCGTTCTTGTAGCTCTATCTACCAGTCCCTGCAGCCTACCGATAGCTCGGCTACCGGAAGCTATTAGCCGCCGGCAGCTCTCAGCTACCGGTGGCTCCCGCCTACCCCCACAGGGTCTTTCCAGTAGCGCTCTTTTTGCACGAATTGGGTTTTAACTTGCCCAGTAATTCCCATACATGACGCTTAATTAAATATTTATTGATTTAACCTGGAGTGAGTCGGTTAAAACCGTGGAGACCCACTAATGACGTGAGGGGTGTCTCAACCGCGTGGTAACCCACAACCTCGCGCCTTACATGGTTTCGAGTTCTTTTTCTCCATATCTTAATGGGGAGTGTTGTATCTCACCCTTTATAACCTAAGAGTTCCCCCTTGGTTTCTTTTCTTGATCACCCTGTGCCAAGAGTACCCAACGTTCAGACGAGCCGCTTGTCATTTAGAAGAGCCACTTTTCGTTCAGGTGAGCCGCATTGCTATTCGTGGAATTCCACACCCAGGCTTTACATCGATCATTGATCCACAAGTATGGAAATTCTCATTCGTCCCTCCCTTTTGTGTATCTCGTAGGGTGGGCATGCTTTTGATTCTGTTGAATTGGATGGAATGAACCTTAATGAAGATAATAAACTGATTCTAAATAATGAAGGGGGAGGGGTGTGATCGATGATTCTTTGATTTATGATCTTCCATGATTTATGATTCTTGAATTGTGCGGGCTTACGCCTTCTAAAAATCATGGCTGTTGGTGGTCTTTATCTGGGCACTAACGAACACATGCTTCGTGTGATGATTAAATGGATTGTATTGTGGTGGAAAACGATTACTGTGTAATGGAATTTGGTTAATTACGTATACTCAGATAAATAAATTGGATGCACCAGGATCAATGCTTCTGTGATAACCCCGGTTAAAGGACACAGATATTGAAATCATTGAGTGTGTTAAATATTATAAATCAGAAAATACCGACATGGACCTGCTTAGTGGTGGTGGTTTGGTTGTTTTTCCTTCACGGGATGTTTGCTGGGTGATGTGGGTGGGGATGGGATCCACTATTGTTATGGATTCAGTGGTTGTGAATTTTTCGTCCGGGTGGATACCTTGTTTATATCACGAATTAGAGTGGAGTCCTATGTTGTTGAGAGACCTTTTGGCTCCTGGATTTTTGACATGGGGCTATATCTTGGGGGTTTCTTCGGTTGTTGTGGATTTACGAGAGAACCAGGTGTGGATGTTGTAGTTAATGCTGGACTTTTTGATTTCCTGGACTTGTACCTATGCTTACTAGTTGCCCAAGTAGGTGCAGAACATAATTAAACATCACTACTGAATATGAAAACGGATGGGACAAAAGGGTTTTGTTGGCGAGAGTTGTGACTCGGAATTGAGTGTTGTTTGTGTTCCATAGGCTGGCTAAAAAACATAAACTTGGGAGAGTGCTTGTTACCTATATATATACTTGTAGTTTTGTGTTTCTTATTCGCGCCCCACCCATGTTTAGAACGTAGTGCCGAACACCCCCATTTCTTGGGGGAGTGTGTTTTTTCCAACACTATTAATAGTGGATGGTTATTAGCTCCTTTTATGGTCCCTTTCCCGAATAGCCCAAGTATCTTCGGGCGGATTTTGATGGAATGAGGTACATTATTAGCCCAAAAACCTTCAGGCATGGTATTATGGTGGTTATGGCCCAGGTGTGTGCGGGCAGTTAGTTTCCCAAGTATCTTCGGGATGAGGCCCCGGTGTCTTCGGGTGTGGAAGTGGATCCTCTAGCCCATGTGTCTTTGGGCGTGGCGGTGGTTGTTCTAGCCTAGGTGTTTGCAGGCATGTTTACGTGTAACAGTGGTGGCCTAGGTGTGTGCGGGCGGGGTTTGGCAGTGGGACTACGTGAGGTTGTGGACCAGGTGTGTGCGAGTGGGGTGTGTCAGTGGGACTACGGTGAGAATGAAAGGATTGGTTTGATTCATAGGATGTCTTCAATAACCAATGGGAAAGTGGCTCAGGGTACCCAAATATCAATGTGATCATATTATATATATTACTTGACTTGCGTTATTTGGGGAGCGTGCCTTGGTGAGGCTTGGGTGGATAGTTTACCTTGTTAGGTGTTTGGTTTACTCTTTTTCTCACGGGACTTTAGTACGTTCCCCCACCTGTGCAAGAGAGTCTATGGTTTTCCCTACTGAGTATACATGTATTCTCACCCTATGTATATAAAACGGCTTTCAGGTTTTCCCGAGTAGTTTGGGGATTATGCGGGACCATATTAGCTCGGACCTTTGGGGCAGTTGTAGTTGCTATTTTTCTTTCTTTGGTACTTTACCCTTGTAGTCACTTTGTACATTGTGTTTTTTTCCTTTGTAACATGCATTGGGAAAGGTTCTTGGCTTTACATTTACTTTCCACTTTTGGTGTTGTTGGGATTTACCACCTTATCTCCTGATCCTATTAAAAGAAAGTGGGTAATGCCTTCCATTTAATGTGTGATTCTATACCCTTGGTGCTAGTCTACACTTCAGGACCTATTGAGGGCGGGTTTCGGGGGACATTATCTCTCCTTCAACATAAAGAAGGAAGGGCCTGGCTATCTGCCGACCCTTCCCTCCTTTTGGTGAAGGCGGTTCGCGACAGAATGGTATCAGATGTAGGTTGGGAGATAGGATGGAGTCTATAGTGAGGATTGCGTGGGATGGTAGGGAAATAGTGTTGGGTGACCTCGGTGCGTGAATTTGGCCAGGGAAGACAGGATATGACACGAGATTTTAGGCCCCCCGTGATCCGATGCAAGGACTCTGGACCTACCGAACGATCTAGTGAGGCCACGCTGATTGCAAGGTAGAGACCCTAGGAAAGGTACATGCCTCATAATGACTTGTGTTCTCATGTTTATGTGGCGTCTATATAATTAGGAATACAAAAATGTTTAAGAAGTTTTAAGGACAATATCCTACACTACTTGGGCTTAGGCATTCCTTGTTTACCATGCAGATATGGCACCTGGAAGGTGACCACGTTAGGTGCGGGCGATCTAGGCCCCGAAGACTACCTTGGCCGATCGACAGAGAGCTGATCAAGAGGAGGAGGATGACCAGTGGCAGAAGACACTTCGGGCCTTCCAGAAACAGACCCTCGAGAAGTATGACGGTATCACCTCTGATATGAAGATAGAGGGATGGCTAGAGGAGATAGTGATAGCCTTCGGCTTGATCCGGGCTCCGATCAAGTACTGGGTTCCTCTAGCCATCATCCAGATGCGGGGAGCGGTGCGTCAGGGGTGGACACTTTACCTGGGGGAGAGGAGAGAGGCTGAGGTGGCATGGGCTGATTTCTAGAGGGAGTTCCGGGTGGAATTCCTCTCTTCGACGATGAAGGCAGAAAAGAGACAACAGCTACTCTCCCTCCAGCAGGGGAGTATGTCAGTGAGGGAGCTAGGAATCAAGTTCAAGGACCTCCTACGTTTTGGTCCGGACCACTTTCCCAATGAGGATTCTTGGGCAAGACGTTTGGGGGAGGCGCTCCGACCCTCCATACAGTATACTGTTACCCCCTTTACCCTCCCGACGTACTTGGAGGTCCAGAAGAAGGCTGAAGTAGTAGAAAGGATGCATGCCCTAGTAGGTTTGTCATGAGAAGGGATCTAGCTGGGACCATCGAAGGGGATGGCCGTCAGCACTAGGCCTCCGGCGTCAGGACCCTCCATGTTCCAACCAGCAGGGAGCAGGCCACAACAATTTCAGTTTCGATGCCCTGGTCCTCACCATTTTCCTTAGGGCCCAGGACTGCGGTGCTTCGTTTGTGGGATCCATTGACATCTCCAGAGTCAGTTCCTAGATCAGGTATAGTATGGTAGTGGCGGACATCCCCAGCACCCACCCCAGCAGTAGCTTCTAGCCAGGCCTTTCGAGCAGCAGTAGCAGGGATACTGAGCTCCTGCTCCTCCGAGGGAAGATGTAGGAGAAGGAGGGCGACCTCAGGGAGGTCCTCAGGGACCTTGACCGAGGCATGGTCAGGGAGGTGGCCGACAGCCGAGTTGCAGAGGAGCTGGGCATGGACAGTTACACGCTGCAGAGGCTGCAGTTCCAGCAGGGCTGGAGGTTGTTCAAGGTACGATCAGTTTGATCAATACCCTTTCTTATATCATGTTCAATACCGGATCTTTTCACTCCTTTGTTGCACCCAGTCTAGCCCATGTCTTGGTTCTAGATTCCAAGAGACGTTTTGTTCCCCTGGTGCTGGGCACACCATTCGGGGGTCAGATTGACTTGTTATTTTTTTGTCGAGTATGAGGACTGATGATAGGGCCACACCAGTCAGTTAGGGATCTTCTTCTGCTCATATACAGCCATACGATGTCATCCTAGACATCGACTGGCTATTTTCTATGTGTTCTGTCATTGACTGCTTCCGAGTAAGGGTTGTATTCTCATACATGGGAATCCTTCGTGTTACTTTCACCGGCGAGCAGAGCAATCAGAAGGGCAGCAGGCGAGAGGAACCCCTCCTCTCCTTGTTAGCTATGCTGTCAGTCGAGTGTGTAGATGCTAAGATGGTGGAGGTGCCAGAGATCGTCCGTGAGTTAACAGACGTCTTTCCTGAGGAGGTGACGACTCTACCCCCTCGACGGAATATCGAGTTTCGGATAGACTTACATCCTGATGCTCGTCCGATCTCGATGGCTCCTTACCAGATGGAACCTTCAGAGCTACGGGATTTGCGGATTCAGATTGAAGATTTGATGAAGAGGGGTCATGTTCGACCGAGTGCATCTCCATGGGGTGCTTCAGTCTTGTTCGAAAAGAAGGCAGATGGTGGTATTAGGTTGTTCATAGACTACCGGAGGCTGAATCAGGTGATGATCAAGAATCGCTACACTCTTCCGAGGATAGACGATCTTTTTGACCAGCTAAAAGGGGCAGGATGGTTCTCAAAGATCGACCTGCGGTATGGGTACCACCAGCTGAGAGTGAAGGAGGGCGACATCACGAAGTTGTAGTTCAGGTGAATATATGGACACTTCGAGTTTGTGGTCAGGAATTTCAGTGTTACGAATGCCCCAAATGTGTTCATGGGTCTTATGAACTCCATCTTCCAAGAGTACCTGGATCGGTTCGTGGTTTTGTTCATCGATGACATCCTGATCAATTCAAGATCAGAGGAGGACCATGCGGAGCACCTGAGGACGGTTTTGGAAGTCCTCCGATAGCATCATTTCTATGGGAAGTTTTTAAAATGAAAATTTTGGACACAAGAAGTGCATTTCTTTGGGCATGTGGTGTCCGAGCAGGGGTAGTAGTGGACCCATCAAAGGATGAGGCAGTTGTTTCTTGTGTGACACCCAATAATGTGACAGTGGTTCGTAGTTTCCTTGGACTGACAGTTTAATATCAGAGATTTGTACCCAAATTCTCCTAAGTAGCTTCCCCTTTGACATCCTTGACCAAGAAAGACCAGGTTTTCATGTGGAGTGACCAGTGCGAGTCAGCCTTCAGCTATCTGAAGGAGAAGTTGGTTAGTGCCCCAGTGCTGAGATTACCCGAAGAAATGGCGGCGTATGAGCTGTTTTGTGATGCTTCAGGACAAGGCCTGGGATGTGTGTTGATGAAACGACAAGGAGTGATCTCTTATGGGTCTTGGCAGCTACACCCTCATAAGCGTAATTATGCCACCCACGACCTGGAGCTTGTAGCGGTCATTTTTGCACTGAGGTTATAGAGGCACTACCTCATCAGGGAATGCTTTGTGGTCTTCACAGATCACAAAAGTTTGAGGTATATCTTCTCCCAGCGGGACCTAAAATTGCGGCAACGAATGTGGATAGAGTTCTACCAGTATTAATACATCGAGATCTCCTATAGTTCAGGGATGGGGAATGTTGCGGCCGATTCCTTGAGAAGGAGGACGCAGAAGGATGCGGTCCGAGTGTCGGAAGAATCCTGGAAGGTGATGGAGGAGTTGGCTTCCTTACACCTAGAAGCGAGGACAGATAGCGGTAAAGGCTGCCTATATAAGATATCAGTGTAGTCTTCTCTGTTGTAGTAAGTGGAGGAGTCTCAGTGGGGAGACCTAGAGTGCGAAGTGATGTGTGACCGAGTTGGCCAAGGCAATACTCCGGAAGGGTGGACAGAGGATGCTCAGAACCAGATTCTTTTCCCACGATGGTTGTTTGTTCCAAAAGTGATGCGCGACAAGGTTCTCAGTGAGTTCCACAACTCACCCCATGGCTGCACACCGAAGAGTTTCCAAGATGTACCAGGGACTGAAGAGACAGTTTTGGGGGCCCGGAGTGAAGCGAGCAATGGCAGAGTTTGTTGCCAAGTTCTTACGGTGTCATCAAGTGAAGGCTGAACACTGAGTTTCAGGAGGCCTACTGTAGTCTCTATATGTCCCCGAGTGGAAGTTGCACGACATCTCTATGGATTTCATCATGGGACTACCCAAGGTCCAATGGGGATACGACATAATCTGGGTTGTATTGGACCAGTTGATGAAATCGGCTCACATTCTAGCGATCAAGGAGTCGAGTGTAGTTGATTCTTTGGCACGAATTTATGTGGATCTGGTGGTGCGGTTGCATGGTGTTCCGAGTTCTATAGTGTCGGATAGGGATGCACGGTTTACCTCACGAGTCTGGAGAGGATTTCATCATGCTTTTGGCACTCATCTACGCCTTATAACTGCTTTCCATCCCCAGACAGATGGAAAGACAGAGCGCACCATCCAGACCTTGGAGGATATGCTGCGGGCATGTGTTCTGGACTCAGGAGGATCGTTGGTGCGATACTTGCCTCTGGTAGAGTTTGCCTACAATAATAGAAATCACTCTACCATTGGTATGGCCCCGTTTTAAGCCTTTTATGGGAGTCCATGTCGTTAACCTATGTGTTGTACCGAAGTTGGAGAGGTAGGCATCCTTGGCCTGGAGGTGGTGTAGAGAACGATGGAGAAAGTTCAGCTTATATGGGAAAGGATGAAGGTGGCCCAGGACCGGAAGAAGTCGTATGATGATACCAAGAGGATGCCCTTGGAGTGTGAGGTTGGAGACCACGTGTTCTTGAAAGTCTTCCCTCGGCGTGGGAAACATAGGTTCGACAAGGGGAGTAAGCTCTCTCTTAGGTTTATCGGGCCCTTCGAAGTGGTGTGGTGGGTCGGTGAAGTGTCTTATCAGCTAGCGCTACCACCACCGCCACTGAGGATACATGATGTATTCCATGTGTCCTAGCTTCGTCGTTACCTGCACGACGATTCACACGTCCTCGGCTGGGGAGAGGTGGACATTGAGGACGAGGTGACTTTTGTGGAGAGACCAGTGATGATCAAGGATCGCAAAGAGAAGGTGCTTCATGGGAGAACCATTCCATTGGTTTGTGTGTTATGGATACATGGTGGGCTTGAGCAGAGTACGTGGGAGAGGGAATCACAGATGTGAGCCCAGTACCCAGAGTTGTTCTGAGTTTTGTATTGTTCTGTTTATGCCTATTGTAGTGGAGGTTTTTAGCTTTTTGGCTATGAATATGTGGTTTTCCTTCCTCTGAATGCGTGTGAAATGTCCTGGCCATAGGGAGGGGAGGACCTAACCCTTAATCAAGATGAATTAAGGTGGATGCGATTAAACCCGTGTAGATGATTCAGTGTCGCCCAAAGAAGATAATATCTTGACATGGGGGAGGAGACTCCCTGACACACATGATTGGGAAGTTTGACACGGTATGTTGCTTGGTTCATGATAGAAAGGAAATCTTAGTTAACAATAAGGTTTACTCCTGGGAGGTATCTTTCGAGGTGGTTGTTCATACTCTCTCTTTCCTTCTTGGTTGTTTTGATTCTTGAGGACAAGAATCGTTTAAGAGGTATCTGATGTAATGGCCCGGGTTTTTTGGGTCCATTACTTTGTGAAAATCTCATGTTGGGTTTTCTTTTCTGGGAATCTCGGTGAAGTTTGGCCTAACATTAGGCCTACCGGTAGCTCTCAGCTACCAGTGGCTCTCGCCTACCCCCACAGGGTCTTTCCAGTAGCGCTCTTTTTGCACGAATTGGGTTTTAACCGTCCCAGTAACGCCCATACATGATGCTTAATTAAATATTTAATGAATTAACCTGGAGTGCGTCAGTTTAAACCGCGGGGACCCACTAATGATGTGTGGGGTGTCTCAACCGCGTGGTAACCCACGACCCTGCTCCTTACGCGGTTTCGAGTTCTTCTTCTCCATATCTTAACGGGGCCTGTTATATCTCACCCTTTATAACCTAAGGGTTCCCCCTAGGTTTCTTTTCTCGATCACCCTATTCTAGGAGTACCCTTAGTTCATACGAGCCACTTTTCATTCAGATGAACCGCTTTTCGATCAGGCGAGCCGCATCGCTATCCGTGGAATTCCGTGGCAAGGCTTAACGTCGATCGTTTATCAACATGTAGGTAAATTCTCCTTCGTCTCTCCCTTTTGTGTATCTTGCTGGGTGGGAATGCTTTTGATTCAGTCGAATTGGATAAACCGAACATTAATGAACATAATAAATTGATTCTACAGAATTAAGGGGGAGGGGTGTGATCGATTATGCTTTGATTTATGATCTTACATGATTTATGATTCTTGAATTGTGCGGGCTTATGCCTAATGAAAATCATGGCCGTTGGTGGTATTTCCCTGTGAACTAATGAACCCTTGCTTCTGGTGATGTTTAAATGGATTTTATTGTGGTGGATAACCCTTACTGTGTAAAGGAATTTGGTTAATTACGTATATTCGGCTAAATAAATTAGAAGCACCAGGATCAATCCTTCTGTGATAACCCTAGATAAAGCACAAAAAATTGAAATCATGGAGTGTGTTAAATCTTATAAATCTGAAAATACCGGCATGGGCCCGCTTAGTGGTGCTGGTATGGTTGTTTTTCCATCACAGGCCGTTTGATGGGTGATGTGGGTGGGGATGGGATCCTCTGTTGTTATGGATTTGGTGGTTGTGAATTTTTAGACCGGGTGGTTACCTTGTCTATATCACAAATTGGGGTGGAGTACTCTGTTGTTGAGAGACCTTTTGGCTCCTAGATTTTAGACATGGGGATTTATGTTGGGGTTCTCTTTGGTTATTGTGGATTTACGAGAGAACAGGGTGTGGATGTTGTAGTTAATGCTTGACTGTTTTCTTTCCAGGACTTGTGCCTATACTCACTAGTTGCCCAAGTAGGTGCAGAACTTAATTAATCATCACTACTGAACATGAAAATGGATGGGACAAATGGTTTTTGTTGGCGAGAGTTGTGACTCGGACTTGAGTTCTGTTTGTGTTCCTTAGGCTGGCTGAAAAACGTAAACTTGGGAGAGTTCTTGTTACCTATATATATACTTGTATTTTTGTGTTTCTTATTCGCACCCCATTCAAGTTGAGCACATGGTGCCGAACACCCCCATTTCAGGGGGGAGGGTGTTTTTCCCAACACTGTTAATAGTGGCTGGTTATTAGCTCATTTTCTGCTCCCTTTCCCGGATAGCCCAAGTATCTTCGGGCGGGCTGTGATGGCCTAAGTTCCATTATTAGCCCAAGAACCATCGGGTAGGGTAGTGTGGTGGGTATGACCTAGGTGTGTGCGGGCAGGTAGTTTCCCATGTATCTTCGGGATGAGGCCCAGGTGTCTTCTGGAGTGGCAGTGGATCTTCTAGAAAAGGTGTTTTCGGGCGTGGCAGTGGTTGTTCTGGCCTAGGTGTTTGCAGGCGTGGTTACGTGTGACAGTGGGGCCCAGGTGTGTGCGGACAGGGTTTGGAAGTGGGACTACATTAGGTTGTGGCCCAGGTGTGTGTGGGTGGGGTGTGGTAGTGGGACTGCGGTGAGAATGAAGGGATTGGTTCGATGCGTAGGATACCTTTAATTACCAGTGTGAAAGTTGCACAGCGTACCCAAACATTGATGTGATCTTATAATATATATTACATGAATTGTGTTATTTGGGGAGCATGCCTTGGTGAGGATTGGGTGGATATTTTACCTTGTTAGGTGTTTGGTTTACTATTTTTATCACGGGACTTTAGTACGTTCCCCCACTTGTGCACGAGAGTCTCTGGTTTTCCCTACAGAGTATACTTGTATGCTCACCCTACGTATATAAATCTTCTTTCAGGTTTTCAGGAGGACTTCGTGGATCGCGCAGAACCATACTAGCATGGACCTTTGGGGCAGTTGTAGTTTCTTTTTTTACTTTCATTGGTACTTTACCCTTGTAGTCACTTTGTGCTTTGTGGTTTTTTCTTTTGAAACATGCATTGGGAATGGTTCTTGGCTTTACTTTTAGTTTCCACTTTTGGTGTTGTTTAGATCTACCACCTTCTCTCCCGATCTTATTAAAAGAAAGTGGGTAATTCCTTCCATTTAGTCTGTGATTCCATACCCTTGGTTCTATTCGCCACTTCGGGACCTATTGAGGGCGGGTTTCGGGGGTCATTATCTCTCCTTCAACATAAAGAAGGAAGGACCTGGCAATCTGCTGACCCTTCCCTCCTTTTGGTGAAGGCGGATCGTGACATGTATTATGTATTCCGCAAAAGTAATGTAATGTCCATGAACGTCAAGCATTGGGTCTCTACAGTTGGTATCAGAGAAAAGGTTTAGTTAACCTTTGGAAACTAGGATGTGAGAACTTTAGTGAGATCCTTATAGATATTTATAAGGTATTTATAGGGACGTCTCTAAGTTTTAGTGTACGTATAGGTTATAGTCCTAGAATTACGGTAATGATATTAGAATTAAACCTAAGGTGTTATATATTGAAGGTACTCCTCCTTTATTATGTTGTTTTCCTAGCATGATTTCTTCCACTCACACAATTCTTTTTGGGTTTTAGAAAATGGCTGGAAATAGGAAGATTCATGATAATGGAGTATAAGATGGACAATGGAATTATATACCTCATGAGCAACCAAATGAAATCGAATTTTGAAGTATAAACATCGTTATTATTCCTAATCAGCAATCTCATAATATGATCAATAATCTCAACTTTGGTATGTATCCCGACATAGGTAATAGTAGAAAGATGGAGTTTCAGGATGATCATAGTGGAATGAAAGTTCACTTCCCCATATGTAAATCATGTGGGAAGAGGCATAAAGGAGAATGTTTCAATGGAAATAGAAGATGCTTTGGGTGTGGAAAATAAGGGCACAAATGCAGTAAGTGAAAAGGAAAAGGTTTAGTTAACACCACGTAGAAGGATAATGGTACTCCTACAACATCAACAATGATTAGATGTTTTAAATGTGGAATGTATGGGAATTATGAAAACCAGTGCCCTAAGAGAAAATCTGATGAAGAGAATAAGCAGGGTCATATGGGTAGTATTTATGTGGATGATGATGAGGAGACTACAAATGATATATGAGATGAATGAAGTGTTGATGCTCGGTCAATGGTTTAGGAAGGTAATGGAATGATATATGTTTATCAAGAGTTATGTTGTATAGTTAATGGTACTATGGAATAAAGAATTATCTAAGGATTGTTACACTATTGTTTTTCCTAATGTATTTTAATGTATATGTTGAATGGTATCGGTAACCATGAAAGGATATTCAGATATTTTTGTAAAGTTGATGATATGCACATAATGAAGGGATAAAGAGATAATGAGATGTTTGATCGTATTCATGAGCTCATGATTGACATAAGGACTAAGTGATATCATGGTTTGATTATATAGAATTTTTGGGATTTTGTTATGTGGAAAGAGTTAACTTTTGATAGCACTCATGTTTTCACTAAGGTTCTATGGTAATTCATGTTTCACGAGAATACATGATTAAGGTATTAAAATGTTTGGAATGTGACCAAAAAGATATATCGTATGATAAATGATGGTATTCACATGCTCGGTAGATGACATTTAAAGTAATTGTTATCTTTATACTGTGAGATTGGACATAAGTATTTTTGATAAACCTAAAGATTGGAAAAGATTAAGTTAGATATCCAATAGTATTTTTTGAGGCTAGAAATTTTCTTATGTTATAATAGTATAGTTTTAGAAAAAGTACAACCCATAGGACGGGCGAAAACCTGTCGCGTTGGACAAGGATGCGGGAATCAAACCCACAACCGAAGTGCGTCAGCCCTTTATCGCCTATCACTGGCCTACATGAAGTACCTGGTTAGTAGAAACTAGTTTTATTAAGATGTATGCTAAATGAAGTAAAAGTCCATTTTAGAAACCATATATGTCTAATCTCAGCATATATGGACTTATGTATATTTAATAAGTTGTGCTAAACTTTTTGCGATAGAAATAGATGGAATGACCTATAATTCTATCACATGATCTGCTAACACTTCATGAATGACAAATTCAACTTCATTTCTTTAAGGTATGAAGTGTAAATTGGTCAAGGCACGAAAAAAATGAGATTGTACCAAAATCAATTATGTATTTATTTTAATTCAACAATTCATAAACATTAGGGAGATGATATTGAAAACCAAAAATGTTGTCCTAGTGCTCTTATATCAAATGAATTAGATGGTACCGTATATCATGACAATTTTATGGCTTTGTGATTGTTGGATTTTTCATATCCATGTTCTCTACCACTCTCCATCAAAACTTGATGGTTAGATTTCTCTTCCATATCCATATTTTCTCCTATTTTATCCTATGTGGAAACCCATTGATTAGTTAATTTGGGTAACCATTATGTTTCATACTTTAGTTTTTAAAGATATGTTTTGGTATTACATTTTATGATTTTGGTTTTTATTATGGAAACTATCGAGTAGTAAACCATTTATAACCCTGACGAATTTCGAGGGAGAAATTCATTTTAAGGGGGGTAGAATTTAACACCCCGAGATTTTATGAATAATATTTTTTTTAATTTCATTGATGTATTGTGTTGTACGCTACATCAAAACAAGCTTTCACTACACGTATCCCTGACATTTCTTTCATTACACGCAATCGAGACCTTCCATGATAGCGTGGATTGTACGCAATACAGAGTTTCACTAAATGAGATATTACTATAATATTATTATGAACTAACAGTTATGAATAGTAATACCAAATTTTTGAAATTTTATAAATTTTATCTTTCGAAATGAACTTCATTTTTGGATTTGGAATATCGAAATTATCCTAGGGCGAATTTTTGGTATTTTTTTGAAAACATTCAATTTTCGATGAATAGTGAGAACATCGGGTTACTATTTAAAAACCGACTTTTTATTGAATTAATTATTTATTTTATTTAAATTTATTCTAGGTCAAAATAGATACTTAATACCAATATAAGTTGAATGTAATTAATTTGAGTCATTTTATAATAATTTTAGATATATAAAAATTTTATTGAACTTTTCACCGTCTTTTACCTACCTCCTAGGAGAATTTGAAAATTTACATAAAACTTAATTTTCCGCTTCTGTGAGTGGAATTTAGAAAATCCAAGAAACACAGTTAATATCAAGAAGTAAAATGTGGTTCAATAGGATAAAAATAATTTTTGTTGAATAGTAGCTTTTTTCTTTTATTTACCATTATTTAAAGTAAATAGGGTAATTAAGGGTAAAAATGATATTACTATTACCCTAACACATGTCCTAATTCAATTAGATAAGTTTAATTCGACCAAAAACAACATTAGGAATAAAATATTACCCTTTAGGTCCACTTCGATTAGATTAAGACATTTATTATTATTTTATTTAAAGAAGAGTTAAAATAGTTAAATTCAATGTTTAATAAATAACACATTTTTAATATAGTGTTATGCATAAGATAAATAAGACTATAAATATTAATTTGAAATATAAAAATATTTCCTACCTAATGGTATTTTATTTATAATTTTTAGACATTAAATAATTAAATTTATATATGAAACAATGGTAATGCATTAATTACCTAAATAATGAAATATTAAAATAATTGATATTATAAATACCCAAATAAATGTAATTTGAGCCTTTTTATGAATTCAACTAATTTTATAGGTTAATATGACATGTTAGTATTGATTTAATTAACATTTTTATAACTAATAATGTTGTTATGATTTTCACAAAAATCAATTACCAAATAGTGTCCAAATTGACATAAAATAGTTTTTAAAACAAATATTATATTACTAATTGTTATAATGTTCCTATAAAATCTAAGGATCGGCCAAATGAATTACATAAGGATATATATATTAATAATTAACCACTTGGGGTTCGTTTGGCTTGTTATAGTATGTTTATTAACCATATAGAGTAAAAAACAAAAAGAAACTCTAAAAGATAAATTATTTAACTTAGAATTAAATCTATAATATAAGGTTAAAATAGTAACCTAAACTTGTCTAAAACATATTTGTTGAGATTATTTAGATCCATACTCACATTAGATTCTAAATAAATCAATTTTTAGCTATTATAAACCGAATATGACTTTATTATAAAATAATATTTTAAGTGTTTTCAAAGGTGGCCCACTCCTCCCTTATTAAAATGGCACCTCGTCTCTCTTCTCTTCACACCCTTTTCATCGTTGAATATCGGAAAAACCCTGACCATTTATCTTCCATACTTCCTAGAAACATTATGGAGGTTATGGTTTTCTCTAAAGACCAACTCTACTTTTTTAAGAGGATGCTTAAAGGAGTTGCGTCGAAGAAGAGGTAATCTCTTCAATTGATTCTCTCAAGTTTCTTTCTTCTTATAATTATTCTTCTTTATTTGTCTCATTATAATGTAATGAAATCAGTATTACATATATACTTATATGTTATTATAAATATTAATCATCCCTATTTCACCTTTTATCCATCCTACGGAAAATGAAATCACCGCGCGTGCGTACGTACAGAATACCGTCTCCACGCCGTGGTGTAATCTATTTTCAACCACCACCTTACTAGGATGGGTATAATGGTGTAAATAAATAACTATATATGATTATTGTAAAGTGATATTGATTCTGAAATATTATACATACACTTCAATACAATTCCATGATCATGATAATGGTATCATCGCTCGTGCGTACGTACGGACTACCGTCTCCATGACGTGATGAGATTTATTCTCCATTTTTACCATTCATAAATGATTATAAAGTATATATAATGAATAATAATGAAATATATGACATAATAATGATACTATATTTATGTATATATATATTTATTCCATCTACTTAATTCCGTTCAATTCAATAATGAAATGAAAACAACGTTCATGCGTACATACGACCTACCGTCTCCATGAACTGTGTATTTCATTCCATTTATCGATATATCATATATATATATATATGTATATGCTAAATATATATTATATATAAATCATTTTTTACATTATGAATTATTGAAATCAGGATATAGGTAATAATATCAAGAACAACAAGTTGAAACACGTACAATAAATGAAACGATTTTACCCAAATCACTGCTTTTACCTCGAAATTACAAAAGAACGGGTAATATATTGTCATAATTAAACTATATATGATATCATAACAATGAATATGATTCTGTATTAAGTCAATGAAATTATTTAAATCATTATACAGGAGGTGTGGATACATACGAAGACTATCAGACATAATGTAAGGGATAATTATTCCAATCTCATTCTTATCCGAGATTGTTTATTCGTAAGTATTTACTGGGGTTATGTTTATCATCCATGTCCATATGTTCTAAAAATGTTTTCATAAAATGTTTAATTTTCTTCCATGTATGATTAAAGTCATTTTTACCATTTTTTGACTTTTACCACATTTTATGGAAGGAATATTTCTTTTGTTTACCATATGTGGTACCTTTTGACTTTTCTGACAAAAGTATGAGGAAAATGTTATTTATAACTTATACGGTGTGAACATATTTTGACGGTTTCATAATTCCCCATTTTCATGAAGATTCCTCTACAAGATTTCATGATTACATTTAAAAAAAACCCTTTTCATATATGATTTCATGGCATTTTGTGAAGATAAAATGATTTTGAATAAGAAAGGATATTTTCCTCAATAATTCATTTCATGTGTTTTAGCAAAACTATTTTCCATCTAAAAATGACATTATTTAATATGTTTATGTTTGAAGTACAATGTCTCCATTATTTACATGGATTTATTCTTCTTATGATGAAATGATATCCATTTTTTTATATGGATTATGTTATTATGGCATGATGTTTAAGAATCCCATTCTATTACATGGGTTATGCTATGATGTATGATTTATGATTTTGTGGAACGTGAAAAAATGATTTCATTCTGAGATGGGTGGGACATATATCTCTCTACAATACATTGGGTAAATATTTATATCTCATTAGATAGACATGGGTGGAACAGTAAGTTAATCCGGTTCCGGGTTACAGGACTGAAACGAGGAGTGAACTCGATTCAGAAAGTGAATTTGTCTACTAAGATGGTCATGTCAATAATGATAGGCTACTATGGAAATCATAACATGTGATAAATGTTTTCCAAAATTACATGTTTTATTCCCATGCTATTTGATCAGGATTGATGTTCCTTTATGATATATTCCTTACGTACTTCCATGATATATGTCTTTGCTTTGGATTTTGATGTTCAGATTTTATGTTCAAGTTTTTTCATTCAAATGTTTATGGATTGTTTTTTGTTCTCTATGTTTACCCTTACAAAACATTTGAGGTCACCCTTTTTATGTTTTCTTTTCCCTAGGATATAATGAAAGGTTTTAGGTTAGAAAACCAAAAGGGGAAGATCATTATGGGAGATGTTGAAGATCTTTCACCATGATTAGAAGATTACGTTCCTAGTTTCCAAAGACACTAAACTAATACGGTCTTTGGGAGTCTGTTTTTGTCATGTATTATGTATTCCGCAAAAGTAATGTATTGTCCATTTACGTCAATATTTGGGTCTCTACAATAGATCTTGACTTTTTTTAGTGATAAATACACTGGGAACAACAATATATAATGAATTTAATTTATATGGATTTTGATAGATAAATAGGATTCTAATGTTTAAGGTATGTTGTAGTACACTTTTATGATACTCATGCACATTCCATGAAGCTTATTTGAAAAAATCCCCCAATTAATGAAGCTTGAAAAAATAATAATATATTGGTGAAATTCAACATTTAAATAATTATATTGTATTATATTTAGATCTAAAAAAATTTCATACTGACTCCTCATTCCAGTTTTGAGATTGTAAAATAATGAGTAATAGTTTAAACTCCAACATAGAAAATAAGTAGAAAGACGATGTCTTGGTAATATTGAGGAATAGGAAAATGTTTTTAAAAGAAAAAATTATTGAGGGTGAGAATTGTTCTATAGGGAAATCCCAAGATATTTCTTTTGAGGTAGTGAGACATAATCATGATGTATTTAATTCCTGTATTAAAGGGAATGAGTTCTTGGGGAATTTTATTATGAACCATGTGGATAGGACCAACGTAAATGATCTTTTGTAATATAGATTCCTTAATATAAATAATTGTTAATATCTACCAATAGGATCATGGTATTTTATAGTTTAGGGATATCCTATGGAGGTCTATGTAGAATATTTATTCTATAATATATAGAGGTTTACTGATGAACATGATACATAGATAATTTGGAGGATTTCAAAAGAGGTGGAAATTGAACAAGCTCTACTCCCATATAAATTATGTGTGAACCTTAAATGGATAGGTTCCTAGATCATTATATGTCATACCCTTTGATATTATTTTGAATGTTCTAATTGAGGTATTTAAAGATTTAACATTGGAGGCACCCTTTATAGAGAGAAATGTGCAAATACCGTCATTCTTATTCCCACTAATATACAAGAATATTACTTTAATCAATATCAACCTATAAGTATGTGTAATTTCTAATATAATGTGATGGGTATTGTTATCAATATAGTGATTCTCATTTTTCTGTAGCTATGATCTTAGTTTAGCATCATGGTTTTTTATGCAGAATATCTATTCAAAGAGACATTTCTTTGGCTGATACAATGAAAACTGAAATCAATTGGAAAGTAGATAGTGGTAATATAATGACCAAAATTCATATGGATAAGAATATAATATATTAATCTACAAATATTCATTCATTTTTATGATATAATATGTATTTCATGAATTTTTATATGGTCCCTTCTCTAACCACTTATTATTTCCTTGGTTTTTAATTTATGTTATTTGTAAAAAATGATTAATTTTTAATCAGTATGGGGTATTCATGATGGAGACCCTCTATACCCTAGTCTATTTATTTTAGTGTAATATATTATTATTATGAATCTAAATAATGTAATTTTCATTTTATTTATCTTTTATTTCATACGTAGATAAAATTTCAATGGTACATCACACCCAATCTATTTGGATGACTTTCTTATTTTCAAAAAAAGAATGGAAAGGTATATTCAAAATTTCAAAACCATTTTGGATTACTATACATGATTGTGAAGATAGGTAAAAAAATAGAATATAATAAATATCCAACCAATGTACCCATATTATTTAAAATAGTATACATGATTGGAATTATAACTTTGGAGGGACCATTACTATACAACCCAAGGGAGTTATTTAGTTAATGTAATGATTTAATGTGCATTATTTTTATTTTATGGTCAAAAAATCATTCATCATGAAATATAATTGTATTTTCGTATACATTAGAGTGAAAATTAATGGTTTAAAAAATTTCTTCTATCCACACCACTACATGTTACATGATACATCTGGGTTTCGCAAGCTATTATTAAAAATATTAACGGTGTGATGAACTAAATTAGATGAGATGTGTATAAAGAAGATAGTTTTCATTATTATAGATGGAATTTTAAAAAAATATCTACTGGGTAAGGAAGTATTAATATGAGAAATTGTTAAGTAACCATTAATATTATACAGTCTAAACTCAGGTAAGAGATAGTCGTTAGTCATTCTCTATTGGAAAAATTTAAAAATCTAAATTTGGATTTTGGAGATTTTACTAATGGGGAATCATTTACATATCATTTATAAAATATAAAGAAATATATTTTATATTTTTTAGTCCCCAAATTCTTGGGATCATGGCTCATTATGATATATAATTTTTATGGACAACTAGGTTGTGTCATGTCTCTTAGTCCCTTGACGTTCAGTGTGGGGAATTTCCATTAAGATAGGTTCTTATTTTCCATAATTTAATGATGTTATTATATGAGTAAAATAATATTCACACTCTTAATTACCTGGTTGATTATAATGATAGATATTTGTCCCATCCTACTATTGAAAAGATTCTAGTAAATCATTGTTTTATAAGGATGTTTATCGCCTACAAATTTGAAACAAATTGGATATGGTTCCATGGTGTAAACATATTCTAAATAAATTAAATTTTATCACATGGATGATTTTCAATCATGTGATCCCCACCTATAGTGATGGTCAATAATATGGATTCTATCTAGAAATTAATTTTAGTTTTGATTCTTAAGGGAATACCAAATTCATGAAACATCTGTTTTTACAGTATAATGGGCCATGTTTAGCTAGTGCTTCCTCGGTATTGTTATTGGTTTCAATATTTTTTTAGGCGGCATTGATACAATTCATTCCAATTTATTATTATAGTATGAGTATTATATTAGAGATTCATTGAATCATATATGTTTTATTTTATTTGTAATCTATCATATCTTGAGAGCTTCAAATGATTCTCTACTTCTTAGGACCTTAGCTTCATCAACTAGATTCACGGTCAATATTTTATATGAAGTTTGGTAATGTTCTTCTAATATCATGCATTTAAATTCATCCCATCATTATATAATGATATTTATAATATATTTCATTTTATAGAAAATGGATCAATCAACATTGAATAAATTTTGGTGTGATGAAATTTCCCATCATTCAAGATGAATCTAAATACTAAGGGTTCCTGTGACAACCAATTTTTAAATTTAGTCAAGATTATCCCTGATTCATGTGGATCTATGTTATTACATTTTATTTTCTTTTATGGATATGGTAACTATCATTTAGAATAATCTTGATACATTCATAGTAATCCATCAATTTAATATCAACATGAATATGGGTGAAATAGATTATTCATAGGTGAATAAATTATTAGGGTTACATATTTCCTATTATTCAATAAATTAAGTTATTAGGGAATATATTTAAGTAAATAAATGGAATTCTATATTATAACATACCTAGAAAGAGAGTAATATTGTAGAAAATTGTTTCAATTTAAATTCTGATCTTGAAAATCCTCTTAGGATTTTATTTAAAATTGGTTCCTTCCATATGAGAGATAAGGTTATTATTTTTTGGTTTGATTTGGAGATTCATTTTTAGTGGGAAATTTCAGAGTACCATATCAATGTAATCAAATTTAATTAAATAATTTTCTTATGTAAATAAAAACCATAAAATGTGACTTATAATGTATTGCGATGTTAATAAAATATACAATCTGTGTGAATGTTTTCTTTTTTATCTCAATGACATATGATAAACCACAAATCCTCAATGTAAAGTCAGACATTATAAATAAATAATCTTAGACTCAATGACTAACTATGTGCATTAAAATATTTAGATAATGAATGTATACCAAATCTAGAAATTTTAATTAGGTCATACGATGTTTTATTTTCATAAAAACTATGGAATTTCTATTTGTTCAATTTTATCCCTTGAGATCTCAATTTATTAAAACTATATTAGATACACTCTAAATATTTTAGAGGCTCTATCATCTACAACAAATTGATCTCAAATGATCTTAGAAACATTAGAAAATAGGATTAAAACATATGGTAACATCATACATAATAATCACCAATTAGTTGATGACTTCATAATCCTTAATGTGATCCATATACAATAAATTAAATTTCATTACATTCAAAATTCATCCAATGATTAAAAAATAATAAAAAACTATTAAATACAATACTCTCACCTACAGGTTATGTAATAAACATCATGAACCACATGTTAATCGCTACATTTATACATGTATTGATAACAAATAGAATATCATCCTTAAGAGAGTTCTATAAAGATTGGGTTGTGGAACATGTACCCATTTAAATAAAGATATATAGAATTTATCAATATCAAAAAATATGTTATACATATACTGATAACAATATTTTTATTTGTATAATTACTAGAAATAAATCAACACAATACATAAGAGATAGATAGAACTGCACATTGAAAATGATTTTTGGATACATTAAATCCCTTTGAAGGTTAAAAAGGTGGAAAATTGATTATGCGTGGAGGATATTGGAGTTCTATCAATGATGATGATAGAAAATTCTCCATAATTCATGGATTAAATATGGGTAAAAAATTATTATGGATGAAAGACATCATTAATTTTATCTTTGTTATCCAATAATAATTTCATGATAAGATAATGTATTATAAATAATATAAAATGGTTTAAAAAAATTAAATGCTACAAAATATTATATATAAAAAAATTCAACTATAAGGATAATTATTTTAAATCAGTGAACATGTTTCTATATACCATCTATATTTGAGATGAAAATGAAATATTACATGACGCTCTTAGCTAGAGTATCTCTATACAAAATATTAATCATAATATGTATGGGGATATATGATTACATTCCAGGTAAGAAGATATAATTCATGATATTTATAACTATTTTTCAAAATTAGTTTTTTTTCTAACAAGGCAGAGAGAAATTTTTCAACGGTTCTCATAAAACATCTATCTATATCAACATAGATGTTGGATGAAAATAAAATATAAATTATTTATATTTTTCCTGAAATATACCACATGAATGATGTAATATAGTTTATCATAGGGTTCATTATATTATTAATATATTCTGTATAATTCATGAAGTATCTATCCATTTTTTGACAAGAATTGTATAGCATTAAAAATGCAGTAAGGCTTTATTGGTCACCTCTATCATTTTTATGTGATTATGAAACTCACTGAAAATAAAAATTCACGAGGCTTACATTGAAGGCTATTAACCCTGATGTCAATGTAACCATTAAATCAAATTTCTAATCTAATTATTAGTCTAAATGGTCTATGCAGTCATTTGGGGAAAATATGAAACATTTCTTAATGAATTTTCAAGGATCATGAGACACATATCTACCTCTAAATGAATTTTTATACAATAAAAAATATATGTAAATATAAAAATATAACACTATAATCATTTTCACTAGGAAATATATAATACACCACTCTATGTATATTATATTTCATAAAAATTATAGTTAGTCTAGAACTACATGATAAAAAAGTTACGAATTTATGATTTATCTAGTTATCTTCCAAGATAGCTAAAAGTAGGTAATAAATTATCCTAATATTTAGAGTGTGGACATATAAATTTATGTATGGGAATATACATTCTTTAATGTATCAACAATGAAGGTAGTTTTAAGGTTTTGATGGAATGGAATAATAAGTACAATTTATATTGGGGATTATTATACTTTAGAGAGATGTGTTGTTTTTTATTGTCATATTGATATCCCACCCAAACACTATAAAATTAATGTCATGTTCTATGATAGAATATTGAATAAGTGAATTCAAGGACCAATGGGTTGAATCACCTATAAAAACATAGAACATGAACTGTAATTTTCCTATGATTCATATCTAGACAATATTTTTTATTTGAATGGGTATGTGTTTTTTAATTTGAAAACATAGAATGTGAAGGTAAAACATAGAAATTCAATGATATGGGATGTTAATTGGGATATCAATGATGAAGTAATGATAAATTGACACATTTTTTGTATAGATTGATGAATGTTTATTTCTTTAGGATGAAATTAATTTCTACCATATAAGAATTTAGAACTTATAAAATAAAAAATATAATCGCACCAAAAATAAAATAATTCAAACCCTTCAATTTCATAATAGTAGTATAAAACAAAATAGAGGGTTATATTTTCAAAAAACATTAATACAAGAATAGTAAAACATATAAAAATATATAAAAATATAATATATATAATATATATGGGATCACATTAAAAAAAGTAAATAAAATAAAAGTTAAATTTCATATATAAGTAAAACATCATGAAGATATATTCAATTGATATAGAAATTTAGAGGATGAAATTAGTGATAATTGTTGAAAAAAATCATATTTATAATGAGATATATGTTCATTAGAAGTGTTATGTTAAAATTAGAATGGTAACATAGTAATATAACCATTGAAATGGTAACGTAAAAATCATATTGGCAAGTGTTTTTTTGAATACATAATATCGTATTGAAATCATATGATTAACAAATATAAATACTATGTATTAATTAGTAAGTATGAATGTAGTTACATATATATATATATATTAGAGTAATATATATTTTTTAAAATAGAATTTCTATATTTATAATGCTAAATGAAAGATATATTTCATTAAATGTTTTTGTTCATTTAATTATTAATTGTAAAATGTTTTAAAAATTATATTTATAAAAAATATTATATATTTTGAATCATTTCATTGAATTTTTTAAATGGTAATATATTAGTTATTTTATAAAATAGATGAAAATTTTAATTAATATTATATTATAACACGTTTTTAAAAGTCTTATTAATAATTTATTTTGATTTTAAAGGATCAATAAGTAATAAATATTTCTTTTTATTCATAAAATGTGATTATTTATTAAAAAAATGTATTATAAAAATAATAAAACCTATATACAATGTAATTAAATACACTCCATTATTAATTTGGTTTAATATTCATAATATTATAATATAAATAAATGAATTTTATGAGGTAATGAAAATATAAATTAATTGAATTGAATTAATTATTTATTTAATGCCAAATATCATGTTATAAAATACATTTTCATATAATATTATAGGAAAGATAATGGTATTCATTTTCAAACAACCTAAATAACCAAATCAAATGTACAAGTTTTTTTAAAGTGTTAACCTTCATTTGATTTAAATACAAACTAATTCCAACATTCATCTTGAATATAAAACCCTATAGATTGATTGTCTTATAAATTTCTTGACTATATTACCCAATAGTATTCTCAAATGGTTTTAAGAAGTTTTTTCTCATGCATTCGAAAATAAATTAGTTGGATAAGGGCTCATAATCATTTTTAATAATTTCACTATGTTAATCATTTTCATAGCCATTAAATTTAAATATCATTTATTTAAATTCTTCAATTATATAAATATTTTATTGAAATATAGAAGAAATATTACCATTCCATGCCTTTTTAGCTCATCCATGCATCTATTTTGGGCTTAAATATTTTCATAACCCCATCCTCTATGCTCAAAATTAATGCACATGCCATTTATTTATGGTATTTTGGGTTCAAAACATTATGAAAGGTGTAATATTTATTTAAAAATAAATGTAATATTTTATTCAAATACTATAATTTCCATCATATATTAAACTCAATATTTAAATAATAGAACCTTGGATATTTATTGATATGTTCTTTTTGACTTTTCCATTCTTTTTTATGAGAAATCATAAAATTTTTCTTAAATATATAATACCGGACTATTTTATGTCCAATGTATTTTTAAAATGATTGTATTGAAAAAATATATGATTCTACCATACATTAAAATAACTTAAAAATAATATAGAAAAAAAAAATAAATACTGACCATTATGATTATCATAATTAGTCTGGATGTGAGAATAATTAGATCAAAATAAACTGATAATAATCAGATTCATTTAAAGAAAAATCATTGTAATGTCAAATGGATAGAAATTCAGCAAATAAAAAAATACTGAATGTTAATTTTCTTCTCTATTTGTAATATTTTACTCAAAACATTGTTATACTATATTGTTATAAAAATTTCATGAATTATGTTAGAAAATGTGTAATGGAAAATGATGTGATGTACTTTGTTATAATATGATAATTGGAGTGGAATATGTAGAGGTCCTTGTATAAATCATTGAGAAAATATGATATTTGGATATCAAGATGATTGTTTAAAGGATGGCTTATAAATACTGGATCATTTTAATATTTCATAATGAGGGGAGAGACTCATATAGAGACACTATGCTGAGTATGCTACTGTATGAGACCCCTAAAGTGTACACAAGGGAAATAATTTTTCATTGTATTTGTAATATTAATGAATTTTCAACTGCATTTTATGACCAATTGTTAATATGATTGAGGGAATACATGTCTTGGAAGACAAAGGTTCCAATCACAATATTGATTGAGTGCTTTTAGGGATAGCGAGAGAGAATGATCTTTTTATAGATGAATTACCCTAGAAATGGTAAGATATAAATTATTTTATTTGTGAATAGGGTTAAATTCTATTTAAGACCTATTGATTATTTTGAAATATACTTGGTTATGATTATCATGTTGAGGGATCTAATAAAATCATGGCTTTAATAAATTAATTGATTTTTTAATACGATAACATAATCCTAGTTATACTATTTTTCCATTAAACTTAAAATTATAAAATTATAATTTATAATTCAACCCCTCTTGTATTTATCCATATACATATAAATTTTGGTCTATCAAATGGTATCTGATCAATGAATTTTTTTAATGATGCTTACATTTGGTATTATTGTAGAATTCACCTGATCAAAGCTTTTCTAATTCTATTATTTCATTAATATTTCATGTTATTATTGTTTTTATAAACTTTTTATTAATAAATATTTATTACAACAACATGTATTGCAGAAAGTATAATATTTTTTATGTTGAAAATGTGTAAGGACTAAATGTATGATCTATAGATAATTTAAATCATTCTAGAACACCAATTTTTGATGGTAATGATTATGAATACTCAAGAGACAGAATTGAAAATTTTGGTATCAACATAAGAGTTCAAAATTTTGATATACTGACTTGTGATTACAAAATTCCGGAAAAAATAAATTAAAACATTAAGAAATCATAAAAATAATGAATATCATTTTAATTTAATGGTACAAAATACATTTTTTTATTCAATGAAAAGTAATTAATATAGTCAGATTTATTCTTATGATGTAGCTAGTAGAATTAGGAAGAATTTAGAATATACTACATTGGGACCAACAAATGTTGTTGAAACAAGAGGAGTAATGCTCAGATATTATTATCAAGCAACTGAAGTTTCTTATGGTGAACATTTTTTAACGGTACAAATAAATTTTGTGACAATGGATAACAATTTACAAGAAATGGGTGAAAAAGGATATGATGATGAAATTTTTGTTGAAATAATATTGATATCATAATCAACGAATGGAAATCAATGAGAACAGTAATTGATAAATATAGAATGATTAAAAATCTTAAAATGATGATTATTTTGGTACTCATTTAAATTATGAGGGTTGGTTAAAAAGAGATGTTGAGAAAGTAATGAAAATGAGTTGTGGGGTTTCGTTTACTACTATTTCAAATATAATTAAATCCAAAACTCATGAATGTTCGTTAAATAAAAATTAATATATGTTAATGTTCAATCTAATTCAATTAATTTTGACCATTTTTAGAAAGAGATAGATCATCTCTTTCTATGAATTTACAATATTTTTGGTAAAATATGTTTTAATTGTTGTTATAAGAAATTTAATTAGGATATGACTTTCAAGAAATATTCTAATGCTAGATATTAAAAATTTATGAGAGTTGGACCTATAATTCCCAATCATCCAAACCTCAAATGGGATAGATAGATAGAAATGTAATTATGATAGAAATAGAAAAGTATATTACAAGTAAAAAATGAAAGGTAATTTTGAATGCTAAGGATTCAAGAAATTCAAGTGGAGGAGAATCTTTAGTTGATTTTTCTAAAAATGAGTATTCTAGAAAATGGAATATCAGTCTCTATGGATGAATACAATTTCAAAATCAATGCACCCTAGCTAATATATAAGCATATGATTCTTTAACTATTATGTCTTCGAAGGAAAATTATCCTGATGATAATAATTATATATCATCAGTAAAATAATTCACTTTATCTAGTCTTGTAAATACATTATCTTAGTATGATGAATTTTCTCATTTTGAAAATCCTTTAGAAAACAAAAATTTTAAAATATGTAAAAACATCATAAGGCTAATGAAAAACATGATATCTATTATTCAAGAATTGATATTTAAAAAAATAAATTATCTGATATATAAAAAGATCTAGATAAATAAAATAATGAAAAATAAACAATTATTCAATATTATGAAAAATACTTTTCAGCACTGAATAGTTTAAAAACTAGTTTTGAAAAACTCAATTGAAAAATAATACAGATTTGGATAAGAATTTAGTTATAAAACTAATATATATAAATTTATAACTAATGATTCTTTTATTTAACATTACTACTGGGACATATGGTTTTGATAAAGTGTTCAAAACAACACCATTCACAAGGTACGTGTAACAACCCAAATTCTCGAGCCACTCAACTAGTGCCCAAAACCTGGTTCGCCACATGACCTCAAGCACAATTCCGCAAATGCCAGAGGCTACCGACTAGCAGCGAGGGCCTTGGTGAGTTATTAGGGAAACTATCCCTTCATTTGGTAATGCATACAAGGGAAGAGAAATGACAGTCAATAACAGAAGAAGTAAATAGCATACATCAACTAAAACTAAATAACGTAAGCAATGAATATATAGTAATGATAATAATGATGCAGTAGGAACAAGTATCTAAGGAAAGCAGCAAACCCAAAAACGTGCTGAAATACAACTGAGAAACAAGGCCAGAAAGTAAACATCAACCCCAGCAGCATCGCAAGCCTATGCTTGGTCCTATGCACTCCAGCTCCAACAAGAAATCATGTACCGGAAGTAGAAGGGCCAAAATACCTATCCACACCTACTACCACATAACCTATTTTGGCTGAAAAGTAGGACCAAAATAGGGTGTGAGACTAATCCCATAAGGAAACCAACGAAAGATCTGTGCCCTACTGTCAGTGAGCAATGTAGAAAAAGTAAAGTAAATAAATGCAGCACAGACACCAGAGTACACTAAAGTAAACAATCCTACAAAATTCCATTTACATTTATTTATTTATTTAATTCAATAATTTAGTTATCAACCAAGGAATCTATCAAACAACTATATATTCCCAAGGCATAATAAGTAACTCAGCAAGTATCTCAGTAGACTACCTAAACAACAAGCAGTACAAAACCCAAGCTTGTTATTTGGCATGGTGTACTTCTCACAACCAACCATACAATATTCAAACTGACTCTATGGGTGGCTTGTACTGGAATACACCTCTAGTCAAGGAATCATCTAAAAGCATAGACACCATGGGATGCACTCACCATCGATTCCCCTGTTGTCTTGCAATGATAGTTATGGACCCTCTGAGGAAGTACTTAAATCTAATTTCCCATGTAGTCTCGATACCTAACTAAGGAAATTCTAAGGAAGAACAAAGTTCCATTCCCATAGGTCCTACGAACGATCAGAATTTATAACAGACTCTCTAGGTAAGCACTTAATCGTCAATTCCCTCTTTAGTCTACCGCACCGGGTTCACACTGAAAAGGAGATGTGTTGGCCTGTGGGGAAAATCCTTAGTCAGATGACCCATTTGGGCATGTGGGTAGGACCTAGGTTGGGTCCCACATGTCTGTAGGGAAACTGGTGGGAGGGGCCCGATTTTCACAATAATCAACTGTCAGTAGCCCTAAGTAAGTTTAAAAACTACTTGGATAAAAGCTAAAATGCATCAAAAGAATATAAAAATTAGGAAATACATGAAAACCATATTATCAAGGCAGGCGATCAGTGCAACAAGGTATGCCTCACAGGAAACCTAAACCAAATGGCAGTAATAATCAAAACAAGGAAAACCCCCATGGGGTGATCCTAAAACATTTTAACATGTTAACATGCAATTATTAATCATCTAAAAATCTTAAGCATATAATCAATATAAGGAAGATAATAATACAGGATCAAAACCCTAACCCGAGATACCCATTACATGGGAATCTGGTGTAACGTCCCAGTTCTAGGTGCCACTCAACGGGTTCCCCAAACCCAGTCCACCACATGACCTCAAGAGCATTTCCCCAAACTCCATAGGTTGCCGACCAGTAGCGAGGTACCAGGTCTGATAGTAGGGAAACTATTCCCTCATTTGTCAAAGTGTAGCTGGGTGGAATAAAATAAAACATACAGAAAAAACGGAAGAAGAAAACCATACACAATTGAAATGGAAAGATATAGTAGAAATAACCAATCAGATATATAGATATGATGCAACATGTCTCCATTTCTATGAAAATAGTCAGAACATGATAGATAATATTGCAATACAATACAACAAAAGTACAAGTATAGAAATCCAAACAGAACAGACAGCGGCATCACGAGCCAATGCTCGGTCTCATGCTCTCCTACACCTCAGTTGCAATCAAGTACCTATATAGAGACTCTTTCCCTTATATACACCTGCAGAAGCGTAATCTGTTTGGGATGAAAAGCAGGACCCAAACAGGGTATGAGCAATTAATTCCTAGTAGGCACCCACCAAAGTCTCGTGCTCAACTATGTGTAAACATGAAACAACAGTGTGAAAAAGTAAATGCAATAAACTAAGCAGTACTCAAAAGTAACTAACTTACCTGTTATATTTGCATTTTATTATCCAATTAATCATTTAATTTATAAATATCACCAAAATTAATATTATAAGTATATAGCTAATGCCCTCAGACACGTAAACCCCTGTCCTCAGGTAAAGAGTATACAACACACGAATATGCCCACAGGCACACAAATATTGCTCGTAGGCATAAGTAGTGTCGCCCACAGGCACATAATCGACTGCCCACAGGCACAGAAGAAGTTTCCCACAGTCTAAAAGTACAATTCCCACAGGTTAATGACAACACTTCCCTCAGGCTAATCAGGAAACCGGGCCATGCCCAACATGTAAATAAATATTCAAAAGTAATTCCTCTCAAGTAAATTCTATAATCATTACTTTAGAGGCATACCCTCAGGTATCCTGGACAAACGACTAAACATAGTAACACAACCCTGGGGTGGTCTTGGATCCAAGAACTGTTCCCAAAAAACTATTTTATAATTTTATTTAATTACCTATACAGTTCTAGGAAGTTAAATTAGCCACGGCCTCAGCGACACGACACCCCAACATGGGTTCGTGGAACTAAAATACACAAAACACACATCAGTTGGAAGAAATAAACACCGAGGCATACACCTTAAACCCCAATGATCAATATACATGAATGTCGATTCCAGAAACGCTCAAGAACGACGTAGATATGAAAAATAATAAAACCCATTCAAATGAAAAAAACATTCCCTCGGGAAAGAATTTGTAAGAACGACTTAAGGAGGGTGTAGGACTTACCCGTGTAGATCCAATGAGATTGCCCAAAATTGAAACAGATTCCCGTTTTGCGAGCGATGGATCCTCAAAGGTTCGATCATCCCCTCCCACTCCTTCCTCCGGTTCTATGCCTTCCCTGTGAACAGGGGGGCTACTACCCATTTTAAGTGGAAAAATCAAAGTACATGGTGTGTACTTCCAAGTACACAGCGTGTACTTCCCATTTTTATACTATTCCTCTAGCGGCTTCCTGCCAGCGCGACACTGTTAACCTGCTGACATGACTACAAAACGTGTCTTCACAAGTACACGACATATTCTGTCGCACAGATGTCCATCGCCTTACGATTTTCATGTCAACTGACTACATGGCGTGTAGGGGACCACTACACGACATGTATTTGGTTCCTACACCCTTCATCGTCGGCATGGCCACACGCCCTGTGTACTCATCCCACACGGAAAAAAGTACACGACGTGTGGAAAATTACTGGCGTGTAGTTTCCAAAATTTGGCATATTCCTCCATTTTCCATATTTTCTCAACAACACTTAAGGAAAGGATATAAGAAGAAACTCGTACCGCAAATTTAAGAACTGGGTTCTTAGAAACATCCCCCCTTAATGAAATTCATCCCCGAAATTCCCTGATAAGCGTGGAGAAGATATAGCTGAGAATAACTCTAGCCATTGAGCACGTACGCCAGTCTCCCGCTACCAGGTTTCATCTTGCACTCATCCATGCTGCCATAGCAGCCGTACGAGAGGAACTGACCAGCCTCAGAGAACCTTTGTGCTCCTGTCAACAATACATATCATATGCTCCTCAAAGGACACATCTAACTCAAACTAAGCCTCCTCAGGCTGAAAGATGTGAGATGGGTCTAAATTATAGTGGCACAACTAAGATACATGGATGATGTCGTGCATGGCCTGGTACCTCTAAGGTAACTGCAACCGATAAGCAACCAACCCGAATCTCTTCAGAATCTCAAATGTCCCCACATACCTCAGGGAAAGGTTACCTTGTATCCTGATCCGCTTGTGTCCTAGCCTCGGTGAAACACGCAAGAAAACCGGATCCCCAACCACGAACTCCAAAGGTTGTTTGCTGCGATCAACATAAGATTTCTGATGAGACTCCTTGGTAGGCATCCACTTCTGAATCAACTGGACCTGCTCAGAAATCTCCTACACAAGATTTGGTCCCAGTAAAGGTGCCTCATCTGCCTCTAAACAGCACAATGGTGATTGAAATGGCCTACAATATAAATCCTCGTAAAGTGCTATCTCAATAGTTGCCTGAAAACTGTTATTGTGGGAAAAATTGACTAGGGGTATGTGCTTCTCTCAAGAGCCCACAAAGTCTTGGATGCATGCTCTCCGCATGTCCTAAAGCACCTATATCATATCCTCTGACTAGCCATCGGTCTGAGGGTGGTAAGATGTGCTCAGAAACACCAATGTACCCAGTTCACTATGAGAACTATGCCAGAAATGAGACATAAAATGAGGGTCCCTATCTGAAATTATAGAATGAGGAACCCCATGAAAACTAATGATCTCTCAGATACACAACTGCCTGATCTCATCAACACTGAAGGTCTTCTTGATCGGCAAAAAGTGAGCTACCTTCATGAGTCTGTCCACAATAACTCACATGGCATCATTTCCCCGAGGTGACCTCGGAAAACCAGTCACAAAATCTATCACGACATCATCCAATTTCCACTCCGGGATGGGTAACTGATGTAATAGTCCGGCTGGCCTCTGATGCTCCGCCTTCACCTGCTAACAGGTGGAACACCTCATATCGAAACCAGCTACATCTCTCTTCATACCCAACCACCAGTACTAACGTCTCAAGTCACAGTACATCTTTGTAACCTCGGGATGAACTGCCCAAGCTGAAGCATGAAACTCCTGAATCAACTCCTCGTGTGTGTCCCCTAGAACTCATACTCATCCATGTAAATGAAAATCCTCATCATCACCTATCGTACAACCAGTAGGAGGGTCCTCACTTGCCACCGACTCCTGTAGAACTAGGCCTTCTGAAACAGATATATGTCTCATCCTCACTCTATCTAGGAGGGTAGAAGTCACATCTAAAGATGAAAGATAATTATTTTCTTGACTGTCGTGCACCTTCAGATGCATCTTAGAGAACAAATCCATAAGCTTCCACTCACCACTGGCCTCGTACACAGCCTGTGTCTGAGTCTTTCTACTCAGTGCAACAGCTACTGCATTACCTTTAACAGGTGTATAGGCAAGCTCAAAATCGAAGGAATGAAGTTACTCGACCCAGCATCTCTACCTCAGATTCAAGTCACGCTGAGTAAAGATATACTTGAGACTTTTTTTATTGGTGAAAACCACAAAACGTTCTCCCAATAGATAATTTCTCCAACAACGTAACGCATGAACAACTACATCCAACATGAGATCATGCATCGGGTAATTCCTGTCATGTGGCCTCAACTACCAAGACCCGTACAAAAAAACTTGATTACCATGCATCAACACTACTCCCAGAACAATACATGATGCATCACAGTAAACTTTATAGCTCTTCCCCTGCTCTGGGAGTATTAAGATCGGTGCTGATGTCAACCTTCCCTTTAGATCATGAAAGGCTGTCTCACAAGCTTCTATCCAAACGAACTTCACACCATTCTTAGTCAAACCCGTCAACGACACTGCTAAGCTGGAGAAGTCCTAGATGAAACGTCTGAGTAACCAGCCACCCCTAAGATACTCTGTATCTCAAACAAATTCTTAGGATGCTCCTAGGAAACTACTACTCTCACCTTTTCTGGGTCTTCTGAAACTCCTTCCTCTGAATTGATATGACCCAACAAGTGAATCTGGTCCATCCAAAAGTGGAAGAGATTAACATATAGCTGATGCTCTCTCAGTGTACTCAATACGATCTCAATATGGGTGGCATGGTCGTGTCATGTGTGACAGTACACCATGAGGTCGTCCATGAATACTACCACAAAAGAATCCAGATTCGGATGGAACACACGATTCATCAGAGCAATGAAAACAGCTGGCCCATTCGTGAGTCCGAATGGCATAACCATATACTTGTATAGACCATATCTTCTCTTGAAAGCCATGAGAGGTATATCAGATGGTATAACACACTAGTGATGATATCCGGACCTCAGTTCAATGTTCTAGAACACTCGTGCTCCACGAAGTTGATCAAAAATATCATCGATTCTCGCCAAGGGATACCAATTATTAACCATCAACTGGTTCAGCTTCTGATAATCCACACAGAGTCTGAGAGTACCATCCACCTTCTTCAAAAAAAGGACCGGAGGACCCTAAGAAGAAGTATCGGGTCGGATAAAACCCATTGCCTGTAACTCCTCTAACTGCCTCTTGAGTTCCTGCAACACAGGCGTAGCCATCCTATAAGGAAGAATGGACACCGGTGCATCCCCTGGCACAAGCTCAACAGAAAAATACACCTCTCTCTCTAGAGGTAGACCTGAAATGTCATCCGGGAAGACATCCTTGAAATGATCAACCACTGGTGGGAGATCCGTCTGACAAGTCCCCAAGTATTCTAGATATAAATGCGCAATTTGGTCTCTGACTCTACCTCGCCCACGATGCTCTGGTCTAGCTCAACTCACCTGAACAGTCCATTCTCCCTTGTATAGAAACTCTCTGCCCCCTGGTGACGTGAAACTCACCCTACGACGATAGCAGTCTACAAAGGCTCAAAAGGGAACCAACCAGTCCATCCCAAAAATGACGTCATAAGTTGTCATCTCTAAGACATAGAGCTCCCAAATTATGTGACACCCACCATCCTCAAGGGATAACTCCTTGAACTGACGCACACCAGCTGTTCTAGTCCCCAACGGAGTGTCTGGCGTCATAATATAGGAATAAGAAGAAACCCAGAGCCCAATGCTCTCCACAATGGGTACAGATATGAAACTATGTGTAACACCCATATCAAAAAGTACTGAAGATAAAACAGAAGCTACTAGAATAGTACCTCTGACTATAGAAGGTCCGAGATCCTGCTCCTGCTGGGTCTGTGGCACTTCATATGCCTACCCAGTGTCACGGCCCTGCAACACATCATGACTACACTGAGTTTTCCCGCCCTGCTACCTCTGAGGTCCTGGTGTATGGCTACCACATCCACGACCACCATCTCTGCCTACACACCCTGATGTATTCCAGTTCTCTGACTGGTAAGAAGCTTCTAGTCCTACTCCCGCATGCAGAGTCTGCACAGAATCCCTCTCACTAGCCATCGGTGGAAACGCCCTGCAAAAACGCTGCAGAAGACCCATCCTGCCTCAACCTCGGTACTCCACTGGGTCTCGTGGACATTGTGGCCTCTTTCTTCCCTCTCTACCACACTGGTAGAAAATGACATGTCCACCAGAAGCATTCTTCTGACTGGTACTGCCACCCTGAGATATGTCCATCTGTCTCTTCCTCTTTTCAGCAGAAATAGTACTAGTAACTGGTGCTGAACCGCCCTGGCCCACACCACTAGCTTCCCATAGGTTCCTCTCTATAATCAGTGCCTGGTTCTCAATAGCATGTACAGTAGAAAACCTGAATACGTTCACCAGTGCTCAGATGTCATACCAAAGACCATCCTTGAAGCATCTGGCTCTCAACGTCTCATTGCCCACCAAAATGGGTGTAATGCTCTGGAGCTTGGTAAAACGAGCAGAATAGTCCATCACCGACATAGTTCCCTGCTGCAGATTCATGAACTCTCAAGCTCCATCTGCCCTCAGCATATTTGGGAAAAAGATTTCATCGAAGACTGCCTGAAAATCTTCCCACTCTATATCTCTGTGATGCTCTGACTGGGTGGTAACATCCCACCACCTCTTGGCGGAATCACACAAAATATAAGTCATGAGCTTGACCCTCCACCCTAGATGCGTCTCTAGATTCTCGAAAAGAGTCTGTATCAACCCCATCCAAGACTCCGTAGCCAATGGTCCACCATCCTCGAAAAATGTATGCGGATGCTGCTACTGAAGGATACGTGTCAGCTCGTCTATAGATGTGGAAGCCTGCGGTGCTCCCTGAACGGTCTGCATTTACCGCATGAAGCCTTCACAGAACTTTGCCTCCGTGCCTATGTCTGGTATAACAGCTCGCGCCGCATCAAGTTCTACTGGAGGACCCACTGGTAACCCATGGCCCACCATCTCTAGAGTATTATCGTTTCCGCTCTCTTGGTGAACAACGCGCGGTCGTCTAGGCGGCATGACACTACAAGGTCAAAAACAGGCCTTAGATCAAGATTTATTAATGACCAAAAATGAAGAAACCCAAAAGAAAATTGGAGTAAGAAGGAATTAAAAATTTGAAAAACAATACTACATGGCATGTATATTGACTACACGACGTGTACTTGACTTCCCTTCCCCTGTCTGGGTCCTTCTGCATGGCTATGCCACACGGATCCCATTGAAAAAAACTACATAGCGTGTATAACATCTACATGGCATGCATAGTGAAATTTTCCAACTGCCCGTGTTGTCTGTGACACGGCCGACTACTCGTCTTGACACTACACAGCGTGTTACACTCACACATGGCGTGTCAACAACCCCGTTTCCCAGTCACATGGCTAACTCCACATAGTCTGTCCTCTGACCAAACTACACAGCGTGTTCCCAAAGGTGCACGACGTGTTGTAGACGAGCTACACTGACCCATGTTGTTTGTTACACAGCCGGATACACGGCTCAACCTAAATGGCGTGTTCTATATACACACGGCGTGTATACGAATGGATTTAGACGACCCGTATTGTTAGTTACACGACTGGGTCCCCAGGTCACACTACAAGGCATGTCCATCATTGACACGACGTGTTCAAGAAAATAGTTCACCGACCCGTGTTGTTAGTTACATGGCCAGACTCCCAGTCAACACTACACAACGTCAGTATTAGGTACACGGCGTGTTTTACCAAAGCCTTTACCTACCCGTGTCACCACCCATATGGTTTGTGAAACGAGAGGCGACTACACGACGTGTCCAGAAGCTACACGGCATGTTTGCTCCAAGATCTCCCCTTCCCTCTGTCGCCGCAAACATGGTTTGCAACATAGAAAGAGACTACACAGCGCGTACTCTGGGTACACGACATGTACTCAAAAAGTTCATTTTTCTTCCCAAAAAAAAGCCCACACACAGTGTGTTTAAAGTAATACATGGCGTGTATACTGGGTTTCCAAATAGTATGCCTCAGAAATTTCTCTGGAACCCAGAAAATATCGAAAAACAACACCTAAGATACAAATTCCGACGCGTGGGGGTCCATACTCCCCACGAATCAATTTTTGACATCTTATATGTGTTATAACTAAATAAACAGCTAATGATCCACCAAATTCCGGTCAATGGGGGCCCATACTGCCCAGAAACCAATGCTTAGCGTCCATTAATTTAACTAGATCATACAAAAATACCCTATCAAACAGCAGGTATCTATCAAAGTAGCTATCAAAATAGCATGATTTACTATCACAATAACTATCACAACAACATGCAATTTTTAATGCACCTACATGGCATAAAAACTAATAATGTCATGTGATATTGAGCATCTCCCTAAATGATGCATGAGATGACATACCCTCATCTCATTGGGTTGCAAATAAAATGAACCCATTAATAAAATATAACAGCACAATACAAGTGCATCACCCCACGGTGAAAATCATATCAACCGTAAATTGCAAAATCAGTAAAATGGAAATACGAGGTAGGCTGGATTTTCCATGTACACGGGTTAGCTTCGCCCAAGAACAGCTTATTACGCACTACCGTTTCCGTCCTATCCTTGAATAAGGCTCCAAATAGTATGTCAAAGAAAATAATTCCTCTGATACCATTTTTTAATGTCCCAGTTCTAGGTTCCACTCAACGGGTGCCCCGATCCCAGTTCGCCACATGACCTCGAGTGCATTTCCCCAAACACCATAGGCTTCCGACTAGCTGCGAGGGCCTAGGTCTGATAGTGGGGAAACTGTGACCTCAATGGTAAAAGTGTAGCACATCAGAATAAATTAAAACATATAGAAAAAATGGAAGCAGAAACCCATACACAACTCAAACTGACAACTGCATTGGAAATAACAAATTAGATATATAGAAAAGATGCAACATGTCTCCAGTTCTATGAAAACAGCAAGAAAATGTTACATAGAAGTGCAATACAATACAATAGAAGTATAAGTACAGAAAAAAAAATAGAACAGCCAGCAGCATCATGAGCCAATGCTCAGTCCCATGCTCTCCTACACCTCAGCAGTAATCAAGTACCTGTATAGGGACTCTTGCCCTTATCTACACCTGCAGAAGCATAATCGGTTTGGGCCGAAAAGCATGACCCAAACAGGGTGTGAGAAATAAATTCCCAGTAGGCACCTACCAATGGCCCTTTCTAAACTATGTGTACACATGCAACAACAGTGTGCAAACATAATTGCAATAAACAAAGCATTACTCAAAAGTATCTAACTTACGAGTTATATTTTCATTTTATTATCCAATTAATCATTTAATTTAAAAATATCACCACCGTGAATATTTTAAGTAAATAGCTAATGTCCTCAGACACGTAAACCCCTACCCTTAGGTAAAGAGTATCCAACCCACGAATCTTCCCACATGCACACAAGTATTCCCAACATTCATAAGTAGTTTCTCCTAGAGGCACAGAATCGACTACCCCCAGGCACAGAAGAAGTTTCCCACATGCTAAATGTACAATGCCCACAGGCTAATCACAACACATCCCTCAGGATAATCAGGTAATCGGGCCATGCCCAACATGTAAATAAACATTCACAAGCAATTACTCTCAAGGAAATTCTATAATCATTACTTTATGGTCATACCCTCAGGTATCCTGGCCAAACGACTAAATAGAGTAACACACCCCTAGGGTGGTCCTGGATCCAAGAACTGTGCCCAAACAACTATTTTACAATTTTATTTAATTACCTATACAGTTCTAGGTAGTTAAATTAGCCACGTCCTAAACCACACGACACCCAAACATGGGTTCGTGGAACTAAAATACACAAAACACAAAGTAGATGGAAAAAATAAACACCAAGCCACCTACCTTAAATGCCAATGATCAATATTTGTGAATGTCGATTCCAGAATTGCTCAAGAACGAAGTAGATCTGAAGATGAATAAAACGCATTCAATTGTAAAAAAACGTTCCCTTGGGAAAGAATTGGTAACAATGGATTAAGGAGGGTGGAGGACATACCCGTGCGATTCAAACGAGATCGTCCGAGGTGGAAACAGATTCCCGGTTTGCGATCGACGGATCCTCAAAGGTTCGGTCGTCCCCTCACGCTCCTTCCTCAAAGGTTCGACCTGGAACTGAGTAGATCTGCAGAAATGTCTAAATCATTCAACCTTAGTTAAATCTCATAGGAGAAAAAACCAGGAAATGTGACCAAAGAGGAACCATGAAATCACCACTGCGATTCTATTGCAATCAATGACATTCGATTCAGATAACCGGTCACGGCTCAGCAGCTCAAAGAAGTTTCGGCCTCCTCGGACGCACTGGACGTAATTTGGAGAAGAAGAAGACAAAAATAGGGGTTAGAAGTGATGCCGGTCATTTTAATGAAATAAAAACAAATGTACAGTGCGTGTACTTCTTGAGTACAGGGTGTGTACTGACCTTTTCCGTACTCCGCATTAGGCGAACTCCACATCGCCCCTACACACCGTGTGTGTCGCCCCGATATGGATAGCACACAGCGTCACATGGGATCGAAGAAAACAGTGTGTACTTATAAATTACATGGCGTGTACTTCGAATATTTACTGATTCTCCTCTTTTTCCTAAAAATGACAATAAAATGAAAAACATACCTGAACAGAATGTCCGGGTTCTTACAAACTTTCCCCCTTAAAGAAATTTATCCCCGAATTTTCTTAACAAGGTGGCGATGAATAAACCTCAGACAACTCTCGCCACTACGATCACATGTCAGCCTCCCTCTCCCAAGTCTCGTCCTGTACACGGCCGTACTGCCATAACATCCATACCAGAAGAACATATCGGCCACATAGTAACTTTTCACTATGATAAAATATCTTGATAGGATGCTCCTCGAACGATGCATTCTACTCCAGCTCAACTTCCTTGAGATGAAAAACATGAGAAGAGTCTGAGAAATTGTGTCAGAGCTGAAAAACATGGAAGATGTCGTGCATAGCCCGGTACCTTTGAGGTAACTGCAACCTATAAATAACTGTCCCGACTCCTTCCAGAACCTCAATTGGCCCGACATATCTTGGTGGAATCTTACCCTCTCTCCTGATCCTCTTGTGCCCCAACCAATGGGTAACACGTAAGAAAGCCTGATCTCCGACCATGAACTCCAAATGTTTTCTCCGCTAATCAGCATATGATTTCTTCTAAGACTGTGTAGTAGCCATCCTTTTTCAAATCAACTCCACATGTTCTGTCGTCTCCGGAACAAGAAGTGGTCCCTGAATAGGTGCCTCTCCTGGCTCCAGTCAACACAAGGGTGATCGTCACAACCTACCATTAAAATCCTCATAAGGTTCCATCTAAATAGTTGCATGAAAACTATGATTTATGGAAAACTCTACAAGTGTTATATGTTTCTCCCAAGAACCTCCAAAATCAAGGATGCATGCTTGTTGCATGTCCTCTAGCACCAGAATTGTGCGCTATGACTGGCCATCTATTTGGGGATGGTAAGCTGTACTCAGACGTACCTGTGTACCCAAATCCTTATGTAGCCCTTGCCAGAAATGTGGCGTGAAGTCGGCATCCCTATCTGAAATAATAGTACTCGAAACCCAATGCAAGCATATAATCTCACAGATTTACAACTGTCCATGCTCATCAACACTGAAGGTCTCCTTAATCGGCAAGAAGCGGGAAACCTTTTTGAACCTGTCAATGACAACCCATATCACATCATTCCCTCGAGGCAGTCTCAGTAACCCTATCATGAAGTCCATCATGGCATCATTCCACTTGAACTCAGGAATTAGGTGCTACTTTAAAAGCCCTGCTGGTCTCTAGTGCTCTACCTTCACCTACTGATAGGTGAAACATCCCATGACAAAACCAGCAACAACTCTCTTCATACCTGGCCACCAATACTAGCGGTGTAGACCAAGATAAATCTTGGTGACGCTAGGATAAACTGCCCATGTTGATGAATGAAAGTCTCGCATCACCTCATCGCGTATATCTGCTGGCACCCATACACATCCCTGGAAAAGAAAGATCTCATCCTCGCCTACGGTCCATCCAGGAAGAGGTTCCTCTCCGAACATGCATTCCCATAGGACTAAGCCTTCGAAATCTGATATTTTCCTCATTCGAACTCGGTCAAGAAGGGTACAATTAATAGCTATAGAAGAATGAAATTTCTAGACCTGTCTCTCATGCACCTCTAAATTCTTTTCGGAGAACAAAGCCATAAACTTCCAATCACTACCGTCTTCCTACGCTACATATATCTGTGTCCTTATGCTCAGTGCGTCTTCAACAGCGTTGACTTTCCTAGGCGTATAAGCATGCTCGAAATCGAAATACATTAGGTACTCAACCCTACTCTGTTTTATCGGAATCAAGTCACATTGTGTGAAGATATACTTGGGGATCTTGTGGTCAATATGTACCACAAAATTCTCTCCCAGAAGATAATGTCTCCAATAACGCAAATCATGAACAACTGCAGCCATCTTCAGGTCGTGCGTAGGATAGTTCCTCTCATGTGGCCTCAACAACTAAGATCCGTACGCAATAACATGATCCTACTGCATATGTACTACTCCAATCCTGATGCAAGATTCATCAAAGAAAACTGTATAACTCTTGCCCAGCTCCGGCAGAACTGGAATCGGTGCTGAAGTCAATCTCCCCTTCAGCTCATAAAAGGCTAAATTGTAGGATTCTGACCAAAAATACTTCACCCCTTCTTATTCATGCCCGTCAATAGCGCTGCTAAGTGTGAGAAGTCATGTATAAACTGCATGTAGTAACTAGACATCCCTAAGAAACTTCGTACCTCGAAGAAATTCTTCGGCTACTCCCAGGTAACTAATTCTCTCACCTTCTCCGGGTCTGCTGATACTCCTGTCTCTAAGATTACATGACCCGGTAATTGAATCTTGTCCATCCAAATGTGGAACTTTGAGATCTTATCATATATCTAATGCTCCCATAGTGTACTAAAAATTATCTCATGATGGGTAGCATGGTCGTGTCGAGTGTGAGAGTACACCAAGATATCATCCATGAAAACCACCACGGATGAATCCATGTAAGGATGGAATAATCTGTACATCCGCACCCTGAAAATGGATGGCGTATTTGTGAGACCAAACGACATAAACATATACTCATATAGACCATACCTTCTTTGGAAGGCTGTAAGAGGTATATCTGATGGTCTGACACGCAACTGATGGTATCCAGATCTCAAGTCATTCTTTGAGAACACTCTGGCTCCATGAAGCTGATCAATGAGATCATCTATCTCTAGAAAAGGATATCGGTTCTTTACCATCAACAGGTTTAGCTTTAGATAATACACACAATGTCTTAAAGTACCATCTGCCTTCTTTGCAAACAGAACGGGCGAACCCCATGGAGAAGTACTGGGTCGGATAAAACCCTTTCCTTGTAACTCCTCCAACTTCTTCTTCAGCTCTTGTAACTCACATGTAGCCATCCTATAAGGATGTATGGATACCTATGATTCTCCTGGAACATGCTAAATGGAGATGTATACCTCTCTATTCAGAGGAAAATCTGAAAAGTCTTCTGGAAAGACATATGTAAAGAGATCAACCACTGGAGGAAAATCTATTTGAGAAGTGCCCTGGTCATCCAGATATAAGATAGAAATCTGGGCCGTAAGACCACCTAACCCATAATGCTCTGGTCCAGCTCTACCCGCTTGGACATCCCATTCGCCCTTGTGAATAAAATATCTTCCCTATGGTGATGTGAAACCCACCCTACGGCGATAGAAATCTACAAAGGACTAGAAGGGAACTAACCAGTCCATCCCAAGAATGACATCATAGCCTGTCATCTCTATACCATAGAGATTCCATGAATAATGACACCCACCAACCTCAAGGGTGCAGTCTAAGCACTGACGCACAATAGTAGTTCTATTTCTCAAGGGACTGTATAGTGTCATCATATCCTCAGAATAATAAATAGTAAGTCTAAGGATTTCTATAGTATGCATAGAATTAAAGATGTGATAGGATCCTATATCAAAAAGTGAAGAGGATAAAACTAAGGATACTAAAATCGTACCTCGAACGGTAAAAGGTCCATGATCCTACTCCTGAAGAATCTTCTCTACCGCAAAATACTGGCATGCACTGAGGCCCTGTGTAGCAGCCTAAGATCCCTGAGCTGACCCTCCCTAAGCCTGAACACTAATTACATGGCCTCTACCTTGGCATGGATGACCTGACGAAGCCCAACCCCCATTCTATTGTGAAACTGTAAATCCTGCTCCTGTGCACGGAGTTGAAACTGATCATACTTCACTAGCGGCTGGAAGAAGAACTTCGCAGAAAGGCTCCAGATGGCCCATCTTGCTGCATGATCGGCACTCCACCGGGTCTCTTGGGAACTGAGGCTTCTTATGACCATTTTTACCACACTGATAGAACACCACTTGGTTTCCAGAAGAAATATCTCATCTACCAAAATGAATACCTATCTTTCTCGTGTCACCTCGTGTAGACTCTCAATGGCACTTCCTGCTATCTGCCTGAAAAGAATCATCCATGGAAGCTGAACCGACCTAGTCCACACCTACAGTCTCCCTCAGGTTTCTCTCTTAGTTAAAATCCTAGTTGACTATGAGATTACTATAACTCAACTAAATGACATTCACATGCGATCTAATTTCCATTCTGAGGCCTTCCTCAAAATTCCTTTCTAAAAACAACTCGGCATTCCACAGAACAGGAGTGAAACTCCATAACTCTGGGAAGTGGGAGGAATACTCCATAACTGTGAGAGTACCCTACTGTAGGTTCATGAACTCCCTGGCACTATCATCCCTTAGTGTTGACTGGTAGAATTAGTCGTAGAACGTACGCTGGAACTCCTCCCAAGACATAGCCTGTTGGCACCCTGCCTGCAAAACCACATCCCACCATCTCTTAGTGGAATCTCACAACATATGGGCCGCGAGCTTCACTATCCACGGCGGAGGAGTCTCTAGGTGCTCAAAGATGGATAGAATGGCTTCTAGCCATTACTACACTGCCTACGGTCCTCTATCCCCTGTGAATGTGGGAGGATGATGCTGCTGAAAAACTCGCGTCAGCTCTGCCATAGACAGGGCAGGATGCTGAGCTCCCTGGAAGGTCTGCATGAATCTCATGAAACCCACTCTAAAATGATCATCAGCAACTGTGTCTAGAATCACTGTTGGTTCCATATCCTGAACGATAGGTGGAACTATTGGTAGTCCCTGATTTGCTGTATCAGGGGTACGATCACTACCTGGTTCTGGACATACAATGGGAGGACCTCTTGGTGCCATTGCAATGAAGGTCAAAAGTACACCTCAGATTCAAGATTAACAAGACAGAAAAATTGAAGGCACATGAAGGAACATAGTTGCAGCTTAAGAGAAGAAAACGGAACAGAAGGGAAAAAACTCTAAAATTGGGAAAAAATGACTACATGGCGTGTAGCACCGATACACATCGTGTTTCCTGAAATTTTACCCTTGGCATGTACCTTGGAAATGCATGGCTGTGTAAACCACCAAACTACATGGCGTGTTCTCAAACAACATGGCATGTACTAACTCTTTTTCTTCCTGCCCGATCACTCCTACACGGCTAGGAACACAGACTGTCCCAGAAGGAACCTACACGGTGTTTTTGTCCACTACACAGCGTGACCTTAAGATTTTTCCCCTGTCCATGTCGTTAGTCACACGGACTGGTACATAGGCCACTACTACACAGTGGGTCACATGGATCCCCTAAGAGAAAACTAAATAGAATGTTCAAAGGATACACGGTGTGTACTATACATTCCTTTCCTGGACCATGTTGTTAGCGACACAGCCTGACACACGGCTGACCCTACACGGCATTTTCGAGACAGAAATAGCGTGTACTTGAAGGAATCCCTCAGCCCGTGTTGTTCGTGACATGGCCATATAACGAAGTCATACTACACAGATTGTAAACTAGTACACGGTGTGTGCCTAAAAAACTATCACAACCTCGTGTCCCTGTCCACATAGTCAGTGACACAACTAAAAACTACATGGCATGTATTCATATAGTACACGCCATGTATTCTGGTTTTTTCTAGACTGTAGCCTCACAACTACACCGAAGCCCAAAAAACACATAAAAACAAGCGTTAAGGTGCCAAATTCTGATCCGTTGGGGCCCATACTCCTCGAGAATCAAATCTTGGTATCATAACAATTCATATAACAAGTAAACAGTAAAACAACTCACGACCCACATAATTATGATTCTCGAGGGCCCATAACACCTATAAGACCAATGATCGACATCCATGATAATGATGTTCTAAGCAAATGATACCCTCTCATCATGGCATGTATTCTATCACAACAGCAATCACAACATCATGCATCGTCTATCACAAGTTCTATCACAACAGTATAGAAAATTTCTAATGCAATCCAGATGGCATGGAAAAATGCATGAAATATGATTTTCTAACAGGTGCCAATATGATGCATGAGATGGAATACCCTCATCTCATCAGGTTTAAAAAAAATTGAACAACAATCATATAAATAGTAACATCACAAAACAAGTGCACCACCCATCGGTGAAATCAAGGAAACAGTAACATCTAAAAAACTAAAAAATTGCAACATTCGAGGTAATCTAGATTTTTTGCTTTACACAGGTTCTAGAAATCCCAGGAACAGCTATTTACCATTTATATATTCCTTCATATCCCTGTCTAATGTCGCTAAATAGTAAGTCAATAGAAATGGAATGAACTCTCATTTGATACCACTTTGTAATGACTAAAACTCCGGAGCCACTCAACTGGTGCCTCGTACCTGGTTCGCCACATGACCTCAAGTGAATTTCCCCAAATTCCAAAGGCTACCAACTAGCAGTGAGGGCCTTGGTGAGTCATTGGGGAAACTATGTCCTCATTTGGTAAAGCATACAAGGGAAGAGAAATAACAGTCAATAACGGAAGAAGTAAATAGCATACAGAAACTAAATCTAAAAAGAGGAAGCAATGAATATATAGTAATGATGATAATGATGAAGTAGGTACAAGTATCTAAGGAATGTAGAAAACACAAAAACATGCTGAAATAAAACTGAGAAATAAGGCCTAAAAGTAAACAGTAACTCTAGTAGCATCGCAAGCCTATGCTCCGTCCCATGCTCTCCAGCTCCAACCAAAAATCATGTACCTGCAGTAGAAGGGCCAAAATCCATATCCACACCTGAAACCATATAACCTATTTTAGCTAAAAAGTAGGACCCAAAAAGGGTGTGAGACTAATCCCATTAGGCAACCACTGCAAGATCTCTGCCCTACTGTCAGTGAGCAATATAGAAAAAGTAAAGGAAATAAATTCAGCCTCGAAATAGGATTACACTAAAGTAAAAAATCCTACAAAACTCCATTTACATTTATTTATTAATTTAATTCAATCATTTAGTAATCAACCAAGGAATCTAGCAAAAATCTATATATTCCCAAGGCATAGCAACCAGTACAAAACACAAGACTGTTCTTTGGCATAGTGGATTCGTCACAACCAACCATAAAATATTCACAATGACTTGCTGGGTGGATCATATTGGAAGACCCCTCTAGTCAAGTAATAATACAAAGGCACAAACACTCTAGGAAGCACTCATCGTCGATTCCACTGTGGTATTACAATGATAGCTATGGACTCCCTGAGGAAGCACTTACATCTAATTCCCCCTATAGTCTCGATACGTAACTAAGGACACTCTGAGGAAGAACTAAGTCCCATTCTCATATGTCCTGTGAATGATACATATTTATAACAAACTCTCTAGGGAAGCCATTTATCATCAATTCCCTCTTTAGTCTACTGTACCAGGTTCACACAACCCTGAGCAGTCTAGTCGTGCGTAATCGACTGTCAACAGCACTAAGTAAGTTCAACATCTACATGGATAAAAGCTACAATGCATCAGAGGCATATAAATAGCAGGCAATACATTTAAACAATTATCTCAAGGCACGCGATCAGTGCAATAATGTATGCCTCACAGGAAACCTAAGCCAAATGAAAGTAACATCCAAAACAAGGAAAACACCCATGGGGTGATCATTATACATTCTTACAAGAAATTATTAATCATCTAATAACTATAATCATACATGAAAAATAAGGATGATAATAATACAGAATCAAAACCCTAACTCGAGGTATCTGTTACATGGAAATCTTGAACTTTTTCACAAAAACTCAATGACATTCCTTGTAAGGCAACAAACCACCTAACTCGATCTTAGGAGATATATATACTTGAACCTTGACCCGTGAATCATCGTAGAACAAAGTAGTTCTGCCAAAACATCTAGAATGTTCAACCTCAGATAACTCTCATAGGAGAAAGAATTAGGAAACATGGCCAAAGAGGAACCAAGAACTCACCGTTGTGATTCTATTGCAACCGATGACGTTTAATTCAGATCACCGGTGATAGATCAGTGGATCGAAGAATATTCAGCCTCCTCGGATGATCTATATGTAATTATGAGAAGAAGAATACGAAAATAGGTATTAGAAGTGACCCCTGTCCATTTAATAAAATAAAAACAAAAGTACACGACATGTTCTTCTTGAGTACACATCATGTACTCGCCTTTTTTGTACTCCGTATTAGGAGGCCTCCACATTGACCTTACACATCGTGTGGCTGTCCCAGACATGGCCATCACATGGTCCAATGCAAGATCAAATTACACGACATGTACTTGTACAGTACACAGCGTGTCCGTTGAAAATTTCCAGATTCTCCTCTTTTTTTCAAAAACGACCAAAAAAGGAAAAAACATACCTAAAAAGAATGTCCGGGTTCTTACAATATGAACACATGAATGAGAAATTCTCATTGAAATCGTATTTTTAGTAACTACTTCATTGTTCATAAATATTCACCATTTTTCACAAAATGAGAATGTTTGGAAAACTGGAAAAAAAAAATTCCCTTAATAAAATTCAATCTCTAGGATTCCGAAAAAAATATTTTTCAAAAAAAAATTTATTATAATAATCATGCTTGCTGAAAATTCAAGACCCATGAATATTTGTGTTCGCAAACTATAATTTTTTTGTTTTTAAAAAAGAAAAGGGAGTACCAACAACCCGAACACATGGTACAAATATAGTGGTTTCTACAAAAATGTAACTAAAAAAATTATCATAAAATAATAATAAAATTAAAAGGTGAAAAGGTTACCTTTGGAGATAATGCTCAAGGAGATATCATTTTAAAAGTCTTCCAAAAACACAACCAATATGCTGACATTTTTACAAAACAATTCCACTAAGATATATTTTAATACATTAAAAGTAATCTTGGAATAATCACTTTAATGTAATAATTCATATATAAATATTATTTAAACCATCTCCTTATATTATGTTATAAATTATCATAGGGGGAGTATATATGATTGTTTCTTCAAAACATTTATTCATTAGATGTTTTAATTATTCAATAAATTGTAAAATAATTATTCCCTATGTGAGTATATTTAAAATCAAATTTAATCTCTATGATAAATAAGTTATGTTGATATAAAAGTTTTTTTGTATTAAAATTTTTAATGGAATATAGAAAATAAATTAGATTCGAATTATTAATTTGATTTAGAAAAATAATATGATTGAAATTTTCAATTGAATTTGAAAAATATATCAAATTCGATTTGATAATAAAATATTATTGAGATATATTTTAAAAAAATTTATAAGCTGAAAATTACCATATTAAACTAATTCTTCAACTACTATACTATATTTTTTTTCAAAACAAGGAATAACATATTATTATATAAATATATCCACTATGAACGGTATTCTTTCATTCTGTTATACATTAAATAGTATTACATTTTAATTAATCATCTTCTTATATATTGTTCATTTATCCTATTTGTAATATTGAAATGTCACTGAATTTCGAATATAAAAATGTGACCCCATCATGTCTCCGATCAGTTTTCTCTACATTCAATCCTGAAGTGTTTATTCATTTAAGACTCTATGTCCAATTGTCAACATGTCAATATCTTCTATATCTAGTGAAAATATTATAGATACACAAAGGGTTATAAAACGAGGTTCATGTTTCATGAAATGTTACTTTATAGATCACTTTATGAGAAGTATGATTTCCAATTGATAGTAATATTTTTTACCAAGAATGGGTATCATTATTTGTAGAAAATCCTTATCAAAACAATGAATTATTCTATTTTTATTTATTTAATGATTTCTAAGAATCTTTTATATTATACATGGATGATATAAAGTGTTTTTTTCTTTTAATATTTTTGACTTAACTTTTGAGATGAATCCTCAATCATTCACTAGCTATATTGGTGTTTTAGATATAAAATTCATGTTTTTACCATCTCCTAAGATTATAGATTCTAAGGGCATATTTGTAAAATATAGATAAAAAATGAATTTGTTTAAAACAGATTAAGATCCAAAAAATTCTCAGATTTAATACTGGATCATAGAGTTTTAGCTACTTGGATGCATGGATTTCACATTCTAAGAATGGTTGATAGATATTCACTCATAGTATCTGATGCTTTCATTATACATTACATTTTCAACATAATGAAGATCAATCTTGGTGGATTTTGTATTTTTAATATTAAATATATAATGTCAATGTAAATCAAGCCTTATATTATAATGTTTCTCATAACGATTTAAACGATGATAAAAAAGATCTTGAGATATTTCATTGTTATACTCAAATCCAAACCAGTTTATGAAAATTTTTATTTTATCAATGAATATACTACTAGAATGATGAAATTTTATTTTGATTTATAAACAATTTTATTAGTGAAGAAAACTCAAATGTCTATATCAGTGGTAGAACCTTCCTCAAAATAGAAAACATAAAAAACTGTAAAGATTTGAATTTATGATTTTCTTCTAATTCCAAAAAAATAAAGCAAAATATAGTCATAGATGAATTAGCTTTCGAATAGAGAAGGATGAAAGATAAAAGAAAATATGGAGAGAATCAATTCATAATTGGAACGGATGAAGCTCTTGCTTTAATAATTAAAGGTGATGATACATTATAAAATTATAAAAATTAAAAGAATACAATGAAGAAACAAAAAAGTCGAAAACTAGTTGAAATATTGATGAAAGGTGTTCAGGATGCTTCTACAAGGATTGATTTTAGAATTCTAAAGACAACAATGAGATTATAAGAATAGTTATTGTTGATACTTATATATCCTCGATCAGAGATAAAGAAAAATGAAGTGGTTGATAATAAAGAGTCTGTTCCTTTTGGGAAACTGTTTTGAGATCAAAGTATTAACACTGAGAGGAGTTTTATAATGATATAAATAGAATATCTAATGGAATTGAAGAAGAATTTATTTAAAAAAATATAGAGAAGTATGAAGAATAACAAGGTGAAAATAGAGTATAAGGTGAAGTAGAAGATGATTATAAAGATGAAGGAGGAGAAGATAAAGAATAAAGTGATTAATGACAAGAGAAAAAATATTCAAATGATAAGTATGATGAATATCAATATGATAAACTATCATTGAGGTCTTATTAGGATTCATAAAAAAAATTATCTTCCCTGGGAAATCATAAAGAAAATTTAGTCAGTATAGAGATAAATAGTCTTTATTAATTCAGGAAATCATATATTCATCCAAGAAGAATGAACATAATCAATATAAAATTTCTGAAGAATGTAAATAAGTTGACTATGGAAGCAATTGATATTATAGATATGAATTAAATGTAAGATTCAAATAATTAATAAAAGAAATTATTTCATGAAGATACTGAAACAGGTTACTGAAACATTAAATTAGAAGAAAACTATTTGAATATGAATTCTACTCAGGGACATGATTACATATATAATACATTGAAAATAATGGAGAGGAAAATTCCTTATTTACAATGGATGGAATGAAATGTTGATGTTATTGTTGATAATTAATATAATGATACATATTCCCTGAAATCCTAGACAGATAGTTGATATAATTAAAGGTATCTTCATGGTATTATAAGTATTGAGTTAAATATCACAAGATGAGATGAGATACAGTTTTCAAATGTCCTCATATAATTAATTATGGCATCAAAATTCATGATGAAAATTTTGGAAAATTCACGAAATATTTTGATGAAAATGTTATTTTATTAAATTGACATATAATTTATATAGCCAAAAGGGTAAATATCTTGAAACATTCAGAACCACTTCCTATAATCTGATGAATGATTTTATATATTTATAAGAAAAGATATTATTTTTTTCAAATATATTTCTTGATTAAAAGTCTATATTGAAAACATTTTTTCATTGATGAATCAATCATGACCATTACTCAAAAAGTATCAATTTACAAGAAGATTCGTATAATATTTTGGAGGAAAATAATTTGGCTCGAGAAGATAATGTGAATGAAAAGGATAAATGAATTCAGATCTTGGATGATATACATCAATATATTGAAATAAAAAACCAGTTTTAGGAGGTTCTACTGGAAATGGTCAAAGAAGATAGAACAGAATTCAAAATCCAAATAACAATATTCAGACCCTTGATTCCACAAAATAAATATATAATTTCATAAAAACATTTGTTGTAATTTTATTTTCAAAATTTCAATTAATGGATTATTTATATATATTAAATTTGATTGATTGTATTCTGATGGTTTTTGTTGAATGTTCTTTCATTTTTCTGATGATCAAGAACATAATTTTTTCTTATAGATTTTTTATATCACTGTTCATGTAAAAACAGATATTGCATATTCATTTTTATAAATCACAATGGGAGATAAATTTATAGAAAAGGAATGAATTTGGTTGTAATTGGGATATTTTCTTTGAAAGGGGGAGAACAACTTTTTAAAGAAAAGAATATGATCATTAGGGGATTTATAATCCTTTTGGGAGTTAGTCATATTCACTATTTTATAAAAATGAGTTATAAAATCAGGGGGAGATATGTATTATTGTTTATTTCTGAAAATGATGTACTCAAAAAAATAATGAACTTATGTTTTTATATGTTCTTTCCAATTTAAATGTTGTGGTTTATGCATTAAAAAGGGGGGAGATTGTTGGGTGAGATGTTTTCATTGACATTTCCATTCCTTTTGTTTTGTTAATCACAAAATCATTATTTAATAAATAATATCAAACTATTTTATGTCCTATTTATTTTTATATATTGTTTATTGAAAACATATATTTTCACCATATATTGAAATATGTTTAACATATTATGAAAAAAACTATATTTACCAGTACAATTAATATAATAAACCTAGAATCGAGAATAATCAAATTGACTGAAATTGATATCATTCAGATTAATTTCTAGAAAATTCATCATAATAATAAATGTATGGAAATGAATTATATTGAATTTTGTTTTAATCATGAATAGGAACAATTGTTTTATTTTCTCGTAATATTTTATGCCTAACAGTGTAATAGTCTATTTTCCAAATGATGTCAGGAAATCTATTAAAAAATCTGTAATGAAAATTGGTGTTTTGTATTCTGTTGTAATATATCCATTCAACTAGGATGTTTTTACGTCATTAGGAGAATCATGAAAAAATATGACCTTTGGAGATCAAGATTACCGTTTAATGTATTTCCTATAAATACCCATTCAATTTCGGATTTCAGAAAGAGTGGAGACCCACACATAGAGAGACTCTATGGATTTTTCTACTGTAAGATATCCCTAAATTATAGAAGTGTGAACTACATGGTATTTTTACTTGGAACATTCATGAGTTCATAACTACATTGTGAGACCCATTGTGAGTACAGTCGAGGGATTATGAGGATAGGAAGACAAATATGCCAATAACTGTATTTATTGAGGGATTAAAAGAAATGCATGATAGAATCTGATTGTTGTATCAAGGGCTTTCAGGGATAGGCATATAGAAAAAATAAGATCATCAAATAAAGGTCTTGTAGGGATATTAATACATACATATCATTTTATTGATGCATTACCCCATTAAGGGTAAGAATTGTGTTCTTGAAAGTAAAAAATATAGAACCTTTATATTAGATTATTGGATACCCTTCTCTTTGGGTTAATATAATTTTATTCATTTACTTGTTTTATTACAAGTATTTTATTTCCACTGCAACTGTAATATAAAGTGAATTATTATTTATTAATCATTCTATTTTATTCCAATTATCATAATATAATTAATTATGATACAATAGTTCTATACTGTATTACTTTGTGAACACATTTTTACCCAAAATAAAATTCAATACACTTTTTGATAGTATCATTATTTTGTATTGCTTTTATTTATCATAACCATTGTGATTTAAATTTATAATATAAATACACAGATTAAATCAAGTTCATAAATTAATATGATTAAAATATAATTATGACCAATAGATTATAACGAAATATACATGATTATGATATTATTTTCATCAGATCCAAGACCCAATCTGATAAATTTTTAAATACATAATATGTTTTGTAAATACAATATGTTTAACAATATTAAACTAAGTTTATTCTATGATTAAGAAAGAAAAATTTTAAACCAAAAATTCTCCACCTCATGTATTTATCCATCAATATATTCATTTTAATTAAAAAATGTATCAAATATTTTTCATTATTTTAATGATAATTACATTGGTAATGATACTATAAGTAACATGAGTTATTTTAGGATGATGTTGTATTTATCCAATTAACACCAAATACATGTAATTGAATTATCATATTTTAATGGTTGTTTTTATATAATTTATTTAACAACTAGATATTTAAAACTAATATATTCAATAAAAAATTATTTTTAATTGACAAATTATATTATTTTATCATACCATATTACTCTATTACCGTACCATTTATAATGTTGCATTTTTCATTAGGAATATTTTATTGAGTTTCTAATATAGAAAATGTATATTGATATATAAAAAGAAATTATAAAATTTACAAGTGAATCTTTTTTAATCTACATATCAATTATTCACATGGGAATATTTATTACTTACTTATCCATATTTCTTAATTAGGTTCCTTATGAAACTAAATTATATGTACCATTTTACATAATTTTCACATGATGTATTCATAGGAATTGTATTGGGAGTGGTTGGGCCTATATTTATGTATCTATTAGAATCGTTTCATGGTCCCATGAAGAAAAATAACTTCAGTACTGGGTGTATTCCTTCCATTTTATTTATCATGTCATAGCAAAGGGATTATAAGGTATGGTTATAATATCTATCCTTTTGAATTATATCATTATGAGATATATTATTGTCATGAAAAAGATAATTTATATCATCCAATGGATATTTTATTCTCATGTAATATTCAATATCATTTATTTTACTCTCTATTCCATTTATACTATGTATATCATGATTATCCGAAGAAATATCTTGATGTATAAAATACTTAATGAGCCTATAAACTAAAAATAAACATTTTTCACTCTATTAAAATGAAATAATGAAGAAGAATATATGTTAGTTGTAGATAATTTTGGATAAAATTAAATTTTCCTTCTATAAATTTTATGTGAATTTTAATTAAATTATAATATAATATACATGCATTTTTATCATCTCCCAGATATATTATGCTTCTGTATCCAATTTTAATAAATAAAATATATTATAATTTCATTGAAAAAATAATTTTTAACATTGTGTTATTGGGATCACGGTTTTTATAATAGGACATGTTTTTAGGTTTTGTAGCTTCAAAGGTAGAGATTTATGAGGTTTTAGAGAAATTTTTTTGATCCTAATAAGGATTTTGTAGGATCCCAAGTATTTAGAAAATTATAATTTTTCATTTATATTAATATTTATGAATAATATATTAATTTTATGTTAAATATGATCATTTTCTTGATATCGTACTTGACGTGAAACAATGGGTTTCTCTGAAATATTATGTTGCACACAATGTTGCGTTATATAGAAAAATAATGAAAACATATTTTAATTATTTTAAAAGGTAGGTAACACCAAGCCGTTGAAATAGAGGGAATGAAAAAATTAACTATATTTTTATTTTATATATTTTTTTAATATTTCTACATTTATCCAATGAATGTTAGAGTCTTAAAATAGGAATGAATCCAATTTTATGTTTAAAATATTCTAATATTTTTAAAAGGTTAGTTTACCGCCTTTTGATGGTGAAACCTTTTTAATTATAGTTATTGTAACTTTTATATGTTCTATATGACAAAATAAACTTCTTCTACAGAATTGGGACATTTGAATTTACTTTGGATAAATTTTTGGTAGTTTTCTGATAAAGTTCATTTTTTTACTGAATAGAGAAAAATACCGCATTTTATGTCAGAATTACATTTTCATCTAATTTATTTATATAGTTAGATAGGAATTCTGATTGTTTTAAAAGTGTAATTAGATTATTTTTTTATCATTTAACTCAATTTTATTCATTTTAAGTAATTTCTCATTGTAATTGGACAGAAACACATTTCAATATTTTTGTAGTTTTTACTTCTTAAACACCCGCTGTTTTGTTTTGACAACCTGAATTAACATTAAATCATTTGACTAAATTTATATGTTTTGAATTTAGAAAAATGGATTCCACATTTGGAATAAAAGGGTCCAAATTTTGTAAATTGGTATATTTTATTATTGGAAAATATTAATAGTATCTATTGTAATTATTTTATTTACTTTTGTTAATGGGTACATCTTGTAAATAAGGGTAAAAAAATAAAATTATATTATTATTAGAATACCCTAACACATGTACATACCAAATTGGATGAGATATTTCCAACCATGGGTATTCATGGGTATATTTTGGGACCCCATGGATCCACATGGGAGTGATAAAGACATTTTATAATAATTAATTTAAAGTAAAGGGACAAATAACTTAAACATGTATCTTCTAAAATAAATTTATTTATATTGGGTTATATAATATATATCATTGACTATAAATATTAATTATAAATATTATAATATTCTCTACATTATGGTATATTATTTATAATTTTTAGACATGAAATAAATAAATTTAATTATGACACAATGACGATGTATTGATTGCCTCATTAATGAAGAAATAAAATAAATGTTATTATTAATATTAAAATAAATATAATTTTAGTATTTTGATGAAATCCATGGATTTTTTGTAGGATATTAAAATATTATCTTTTAGATAATGCCTTTGGTTTGATGGAATCATGTTTTTATGACTGTAAAGAATCAATTACTTTAATGTGTCAAAATTGACATAAATTTGTTTTTAAAACAAAAAATATATTATTAAATGATATAATATCCCTAAAAATATATTAATCAGCCTAAAAACTTATGTAATATTAAAATTTTTATTAATAAACAAATTATGGTTATAATTTTATTTTATAGTAAATATAATTCACATATTTTTTGAAAATGCAAGAAGACAATGCAAGATGTTATGTTTTTATATAAGGGTTAAAGTTAAAATATAAGGTTAATTTTATGACCTAAAAGTGTATAAAATATATTGGATAAGATTTTTTCGACCCAAAAGTATATTATCATTGATATAAATTTGTTTGGGACCATTTTCAATAGAAAATAAATTTATATTGAAATAATATTTCCAAACCTTCTTATGATTCCCCTCCTCCCTCATATAAAATGCCACCACCTCTACCAACATAAATCACACCTCTCAAGTCCCTTTTATCTTCCAAATTCTTCCTAAATATTTTCCCAACATCCCTACCTTAATCTTATAATACATACCTAGGTTAAAAGACTATTTTAGAATTCCTTTTGGCTCAAATAAAAAGATGTTAAGCGATTTAGAGTTAGTGTCCTCTCCAATGTTCATTTCCATTATTTTACTTCTTCACTACATATTCTATTCCTATTAACTGATTACATAACAAAAGTAGAATCATTAATATACTAGGATGTTTTTATGAACAGTATTCTAACTACACTTACACACACCTCCATCTAATGAATATAAACATACTTTTTCTGTGTACGGTGAAGTATTGCTTCATGAAATGAAGATTCTTCAATTTCCCCTACCACCTCTCATTGTCGAAATTATTATGGAACTATATTTATATATTTTATATAATTTATTTACATTGTATCTACTCTTCTATAATTGTCATTTACAACGTAGCATTATGTTTTCAATAATATGTAAATATGAAAATTTCATTTGAGGATGTTCGGACTACCGCCCCCTCAAAGTTATATGACTCATTCATTCCAAATGTAGAACATGTAAATTATGGAGTTAAAGAACTTATTTAATATATAAAACATATTATAATATGTTGTAATTGATATATACCTATGTATCATTTGGTTTTTATTTATTTAATAAGAAAAACAAATATAAGTAGTGTCCATGCCTATGTACGTCCTACTGTCTCCATGAATGGTGCATTTCATTTATTATCTCTAAATTTTATGGAATATAGTAAATAAATATATATACCAGATATATATTATATTTTAATCATGAATATTATTTCTTAGATAATTTACATTATACCACAATGAAAATTTGTAATTATTACCAAATCATTTTCGACTAAAGTACCGAATATCAACAAAATGACTGCTATGAATAATTATATGATTGTTGTAATAAGTTAATAAGTGATATAAAAGGAATAATAATCTATAAAAAGTACATTAATCATGTAGAAATTAACTTATGTTTATTATTCATGTAGATAATGAATGAATAAGACAAGTCAGACTCAAGGTAAGGGACTTCGTCTCGATATACATTAATTTATGCATATTTTTATTAATATACACCACCTTATTTTTTACGATGAAAAATTATATCCTTTTTATTTTAATTTAATTCAATGGTTTTCTGAAGTAATATTTTTTAGAATGTATTTACTTAATGAAAAAAAGATTGTTTTTTTTAACATATCCGACAAAAATGATCTTCCTCCGCTGCAAGTATTATTCGATATTTGGAATCTTTAACAAGATGTAATGTTTTTAAAATTAAAATAAACACCATATATTATTTTTACATATTGGAGTTGAAAAAGGTGTTTAAAAATAATTTATTATGCCAATATCATTAGATGATATATTGTGAGTTTAGTGTGTAAATGTTCTCTTTCCTTTATGGTTGTTTTATATGTTATGATTATGTTTCTGTTCTTGTAAATTATTTACATATATGAGTCGTTCCATGACAATACGATGGTACGTGGGCCAAATATATCTGTCCAATTAATTGGGTAATGCGAAGAACATAAATGTTAATATTTCTCTTAAGAGAATTAGGAAATATACTTTGATGGGTATTCTAAACGTAACTCCCGTTTTAGCTTTGAAAGATAAAATGTAAGTATGTTATGGATGCCACAAGTTTCAATTATGATTAATGATTTTAATGTGTTATTAATGGATATTATTATTTCATGAGATTTGATAAATTTACAATGTTTTTTGAGTGAAGATTCTGATTTCATTGATTTGTACATATTGATGGACTAATGTTTTCATTAATTATTTTATAACTCTTACTGTGATTTTTATGCTCATCCCATTTTTATGAATTTTAATTAATAGTGTATACATAAGGGTAAGATAACAAAATAATTCATGAATATTTATTTCATGAAATGGAATCTTGTTCTATGTTTTTAATTTTATTGTTGTGAAAAAATTTGGATATAGTAGATTTTCATACTTTGTAATTTATGAGATGTAATGTAATAGATATGGATTAATTCTCTAAAACACTAACCCTAAAAAGATCCTCATTGTAAAATTCTTATATTAACTCATTATCATGTAATTTTAAAGGATTTGGTCATATAATAGGTATCAAAGGTTAGTTTATTCAACATTTGGAGTTAGGATACTGTTAAAATAATATCCAGAAATTATTTTTACATAATGGTATTATTAAAATGATATAGCATTTGAAGATTACCATGTCACTTCTCCAATGATATGTCTGTGTTTAGAATGGGTTTTCATAATGGAAATAGGTAATCGATTATGGGATGTTATCAAGAGGAAAAACCCTACCAAATATGCAAAAAACAATAGTCAGAATAAAAAATGAATAATTTGTTGTTATGATAGAACAGTTGAATAAGGCTATAATAGGAGGTGGTATCCATGCATGAGATCCTCCAGATCAACCACAATTAAATATTTTAGTAGTGGAGCATTTCATTAGGAAACTTATAACATAATTTATAGAATCATATGACCCTTTGATAGATGAATGGTGGATTAAAGCACTTGAAAAGATTTATGATATCATGGGTGTTTAGAACATCAAAAGGTTAGTCTTGTTGTTTACCGTTTTGAAGGTGAAGCTGTTCAGTTATGGTCTATGGTTAAAAATATCAAGGATAGTGAGGAGATTAATTCTCTAGATTAGGATGCATTTAAAGGTATGTTTCTTTAGAAATATTATCCTAAGGCAGTTTGACATTGGATGACAATACAATTCAATGAATTGAGGGAGGATAAAGACTCAGTGGCTACTTATGAAGAAACATTCAATCTACAGGCAAGGTATGCTCGAAATTACATATGGGATCATTATTGTAAAATCATTCATTTTTACACTAGATTAAATCAAATTTATCTAAGGGCATTAGAATGATGTGAGGTAAAAAAATAGGAAAAACTATTTCGATGTGCAGATAAGGTTGTAATGGAGTTTTCCAATGATCAGGTGTTCTTTAAAAAAACCATGATAAGAATTCAAGGTGGAAAAAGGGAATAATTCTTCAAAAAAATATAATGGAATGAAAATAAAGTTTATAGTTTTTGAAAACTATGGTAAAAATAAATCTCTAGAATGTATTTTTAATTATTATATGTGATTCTAATGTGGTAAAATGGGACATAAGGATTGAAATTGAACTGAAAAATATCTCTATAGTGGCAAGAAAAAATATGATTTATAGTTTTATAATATTTTTAAGTTCAAATAAATGGTTCATTATGGATATGAGTGTCCGGCGATGAACCCAAATGATGGAATGAAACTGGATTTCATGAAGAAATGGGTGGTGAAATATTTTTCGACTACTTCAGTAGATATTGGTCCATCATATGATGTCGTATTCGGTGCATTGTTTGTTTATTCAAGTTATTCTAATATGTAGATTGATTCTAGGTTTGGACATTCTTTCAATTCATAGAAGGTTTCTAATATTTTTCGAATTACATCTGATGAGATGAATCTTCATCCATTGGTAAAAACACCTAGAGGAAATATTGAGGTAAAAAGAAATTATACGAACCTTCCTTTCTATGTCTGTGGAAAAAATTTACCTCAAATACTCATTTTGTTTCCTCTAGTATAGTTTGATGTTTTCATGTTATGGATTGGATTTTCTTTTACCATGATAAGATTGACTATATAGATAAAGATGATTATTTTCAGAATTAATTTCAGTTTGTGTGAAAGAATGACCCCTTTAATTTGGTATCATATTAGGAATATGAGAAACTAGTAATAGATGAAAATGTATGTTACCTATCACATATCATTTAAAATAATGGAACAATTTGGATTAACGATGTGCAAGTGGTAAATAAGTTTCTCTAAAAATTTTTGATTCACTTTTCGGTATAATACCTCATCCGGAATATAGATTTACTAATAACATGGTTCCTAATGCTAACCAAATTTCAAAACCCTTTATAGAAAGGATGAAATTGAACTATTTGAGTTGAAGAATCAATTATAGAAGTTATTAGATAAAGGTTTTATTCAGCCTAGCACCTCATTATGGGGTGATTTTGTATTTTTTTTTAAATAAATATGGTTCAATGAGAATTTACCTTAATTATAGATCCTTTCATAACATAACTGTTAAAAACAAGTATCATTTTACTCATATCGATGATTTGATTAATCAGCTCCAGGGAGATCTGAAATTTTCAAAGACATATGTGAGTTTGGGGTAGCATCAATTTAGAGTACAGGAAGAAAAAATTCTAAAGGCATTTTTTCATAATATATATGGAGATTATGAATTTGTAGTTATGCCTTTTGGGTTAACCAATGCACCTGTTGTATTTAGGGATATTATGAATATAATTTCTTGTGAGTTCTTGGATATGATTGTGGTTAGGTTTATTGATGATATTTTCGTATATTCTAAAACTAAATATGAACATGAAATTCATTTAAGGGTTTTCTTGAAAACCTTATAAGAAAAAAATAGGTGGGAAATTTAGAAAATGTGAGTTTTAGTTACAAAAAATTTCATTCCTTGGTCACATTGTTTCTAAAGATGAAAATATAGTTGATCCTTCTAAAAAAGGTTGTTGAAGAATGGACAATACCAACAAATATATCTGTGAATAGTAGTTTTCTTGTTTTAGAATGATATTATAGGATGTTTTTTCAAAATATTGAATTATTATTTAATATACAGACTACGTTACATCGAAAAGGTGTTATGTTCATCTGGACAAAAGAATCTGATGAATGATTTTAGGAATTGAATACATGATTGTTGAATTCTCCAGTTCTGGCACTACCTTCCAGGAATGATGAATTTTATATATGTAGTGATGCTTTTTTGAAATTATATGGTTGTGTCTTCATGAGAAATGATTTGTTAATTTCTTATGCTTCATGTTAGTTGAAAACTCATGAGTTAAATTACCCGATAGATGATTTGGAATTAATTACTTTTGTTTTTTGCATTAAACATTTGGAGGCATCATCTTTATGGAATAAATAGGGAAAATATATTGATCATAGTTATTTCAAGTGAATATTCACATAGAAAAAATTAAACACGAGACAAAGGATATGGATGGAATTATTTAAGGATAATGATAACATGATTTATTACCATCAAAGAAATGAAAAAAATTGAATGATTCTTTGAGTCAAAAAACAAATTCTATGTTAACCTTGTTATTTTTGAAATGTTTCCTTTTGATTAAAGATTTGATAATTAATGGCATGGAATTTTTTGGTGTTTGTAATTCCACTATTTTGTTTCATGTTTCAGTATAATCATCTATATCAAACAAAATAAAGCAAGTGCCGAAAAAAGACAGCGACTTTTAGAAAATTAAAGAATTAGTTCAAAAGGGCATGTTACATGAATATGACATTGATAAAGACTATTTTTTGGAGTTTGGAAAGATATTATGTGCTCTTTATTATTCAAAATTGAAGAACGACAGTTATGGGAAGCTCATAGTTCCCTATTTTCAATTCATCATGGGAATAATAAAATGTACAGAAATCATCAAGAGTATTTCTGGTGGGATGGAATGAAAATAGATATTGCTGAATTTACCCTGAGTTGGTTGATTTGTCAACATTTTATAGTACTATGGCAGTTACCAAAAGGATTTCATCAACCTTTTCTAATGCACAAGTGGAAATGGAAACATGTGTTAATGGATTTCATAGTTGGATTAGCAAAAACATCTCAAGGTAGCAATTTAATTTGGGATATTGTTGATTGATTGACTAAATATGATCATTCCATTCCTATTAGATATTATCTATCTCTAGATCAACATTACCAATTATATATTAAAGAGGTACTCATGTTACATGGAATTCCCCTTTCTATTGTATTTTATTGTGATTCCAGGATTTGTTCAGTCATTTGAAAGTGCCTTCAGAAGTCATAGGGTACTAAATTGAATTTTTGTATAGCTTTTCATCCACAATCAGAAGTGTAGTCATTAAGAACTATTCAGAATATGGATGATATGATACGTACTTGATTGTAATAATACCAGTGATTTTCAAATAAAAATCTATCTTTGCTTATGTTTTCTTATAACAACAGTTTTCATTCAAGTATACAGATGGATCTTTTTCAAGCCTTATATAGAAAGAGGTGTCAATATCCATCTTTTTCGTATGATTTTGGTGAAAAGAATTTTACGGGACCATAATTTGTAGAAGAGATGGTAGAAAATGTTTAGTTGTTTCAAAATCACATGAGAGGAGCATAGAACATTAATAAAGGTTATGTGGATAACCGAATAAAGGATCTTTACTTTGAGGTTGGTGATCAAGCCTTTTTCAATGTTTATCCATAGAAAAGTGTGATTCATTTTGAAAAGAATGGAAAGATTAGTTTAAGGATAATATACCCCTATGAAATCCTAGAGAATGATGGATTAGTTTTATAGATATTGGATTTTAGTACATGTTTACCATAGGTACAAAATGTTTTTCATGTTTCAAGGTTGAAAATAAATACGCCAGATCCATCTCAGGTTTTGATTTTAGAGGTAGTTCGATTGGAAGATAATATTTCTTATGAGGATCAACCAGTCCAGATTCATGACTGTAGAGAGAACGTGTTGTAGAATAAGGAAATTCATCACCTAAATATTTTATGGGAATCTAATATGGTGGAAGAGGAAACATGGGAATCTGAAAATTCTTTGAAGGATAAAAATAACCCCACTTTTTGACATGTGAAGAGAATTGTGAGGACATAATTCCCAAAAGGGGGAATGATATATGATCACATGAATTTACAGAATAATACCTTTTCATTTCGATTAATATTTATGAATAATATATTAATTTTATGAAAAAGGGGATTCTTTTTCTGATAGCATACTCAAAATGCAACAAAGAGTTTCTATGAAATCTTATGTTTCACATAATGTTGAGTCATACCGAAAAATAATAAAATAATATTATCATTATTCTAAATGGTAGTTAACACCTAACCATTGTATTGGAAAGAAGGAACATAATTAAATATATTTTTATTTTACATTTTTCAAATGTTTATACATTTATCCAATTAATTTTATTGGCTTAAAATGGGAATTAATCTAATTTTAAGAATTAATTAGTGAAATATTTTAAACAGGTCAGTTTACCGCCTTTTGATAGAGAACCCATTTTAAATATAGTTTTTTTTTCAATTTTATAGGTTATATATGATGATATAAACATTTTTTATAGGATAGGGACAACATAATTTATTTTTGTTTATTTTTTGGATTTTTTTGATAAAGTTTAATATAAAATGAATAGTGGGAAATACTAGATTTTAAGTCAAAAATGACTTTTCATCTAATTTATTTATATAGTTATATTGTCCTATCATTTAGTTTGTAATAGTAATAACTTATATTTTTTATCACTTAATCCGATTTTGGTCGTTATATGTAATTTCATATTGAAATTATACATAACCCATATCAATCGTTTGTTAGTTTTTACTTCATAAAAACCCACTTTTTAGTTTTGACAATGGGAATAAATTTTAAATTAATTACATTGATTTATATTTTTTGAATATGGAAAAATGGATTCCTTATCTCAAATCAGAATATCCCAATTTGGAATAAAGGTGATTATTTATTTTTGGACATTATGAATAGTAAAATCAGTATTTGTTTTATTTACAATTATTAAAAGGTAAATCTTAAAAATAAGGGTAAAATTATATATAATAACAATATTAAACTACCCAAACACGTTTTGTAATCATATTGGATGACATATGTATGACCATGGTCATCCATGGTTTGATTTTGGTACTTCTTTAACCCACATGGGAGTGATAATGACATTTTATAATAATTAATTTAAATTAAAATGAAAAATAACACAAACATGAATCTTTTACTAAATAAATTTTTATATGGGGATATATAAATTATCTCACAGACTATAAATATTCATTTGAAATATAATAATAATTAATAAATCATGGTATCTTATTAAAAAAATTATACATTAAATATATAAAGTTAATTACGACATAATAACAATGGAGTGATTGCTTCTTTAATGAATGATTCAAATAAATGATATAAAAAATATTTAAATAAATGTAATTTTAATTTTTTATTTCAATACATGAAATTTTTGTAATATATAGACATATTATATTTTATTTAATAACTTTTTTAGATGTAATCATCTTTATATGACTTAAACAAAAATAAATTACTTTATAGTGTAATAATTGACATAAAAGTGTTTTTGAAACAAAAACAATTTTATTAAATTATACAATAGTCCTTGAAAATTGAGATTCTGAAAAATGAAGTATATAATGATAGAAATGTTATTAATGAACCACTTACAGTTCTCTTGTAATTTTATAGTAAATATAGTTACCATATATTATGAAAATACAAGAAGACATTGTAAGAGTTAACGTTTTAAACAAAGGGTTAAAAAAAGATAAGGTTACTTTTTTTTCCTAAACATATCTAAAACTAATTTTTAGAGAGGTTTTATAAAAAAAATAATATTATCATTGAAATAAATTTGTTTGGGACCATTTAAAACCGAAAATCAATTTATAATAAAATAATATTTCAAGACCATCTTAAATTCTCGCCCCTCCATCTTAAAAATGGCCACCACTACACCAATATAATTAACAACTCTCCAGACCCTTGGATCATCCAAATTCTGTCCAAATTACATCCTAAAATCACTATATTCTTTATATAATACTTTCTTTTCGAATAAGTCAATTCAAGAAATCTTTTTTCTCAAATCAAATGGATTTACACGTTTTAGAGGTAGTGTCTTCTCAAAATTTCCATATCATTATTTTAATTCTACACCGCTATCCTATTTTTATTATTTTACTAAATAAAAATACCAGTGTAATAAATATACTAGTATATTTTTATGCTATATATTTAAACTACCATTACACACACCTCTATCTAATAGATATTAACATATTGTTTCTGTGTACGACGAACTACTAATTCATGAAACGACGATTATTCAATTTTATAGTACCACATATCATGGTTTTCATTATTATAGAACTAAATTTATATATTATATTTATTATATTTAATTTTTATCTCAGGTTCTGTAATATTTACTTACAACATGACATTAATCTTTCCATAATTTGAAAATATGATAATTTCATTTAAGAAAAGTCTGGACTACCGCCCCTCAATGAGATATGACTCTTTCATCCCATCCATGGAACGCATAAATGATGGTGTTAATGAACATATTAATCACATATAGCATAATATATTATTCAGGAATTACAATATACCTATATATAATTTAGTATTAATTTGATTAATATGAAAAATAAATGAAAGAATCATTGCTGAGTACATACAACCTACCATTTCCATGAACGATGCATTTAATTTATCATTTCCAATTGTTATGTAATATAATAAATACATAAATATACAGGATATATGTGATATTTAAATAATTAATACTATTTCAGAGATAATGTACTTTATACCACATGGAAATTTTGTAATTATAAAAAGTGCATTTTCAACTCTGGTACCAAATATAAAAAAAAGTGTAATATAAACATGAATAGTTATAGTATTGTTATAACAAGGTAATAATTGAAATAAAATGAATAATAAAAATGAAAAGGTTCTGAATAATGTATAAGATAACTGATGTTTATTATTTGATGGAGTTAAATAATGAACATTAATACTCAAACTCATTGTAAGGAACTTCATCTCAATATCCTTTTATTGAGGCATTTTTTGATATTATACATCACCTTCATTTAAATAAAATATAATTTTACCCTTTTAATTTAATTTAATTTATTGGGTCTGAAAAAGATTGTTTTTTTATTATTTGTTTTACTAAATGACAAATGGAATGTTTCTTTATAACGTATGCGACGACAATGGCCTTTCTAGCGATTTTAGCATTATTTGATATCTGGATTCCTTAACAAGCCGTAATGTTTTTAAAATTAAAATAAATTACATAAACACTTTTTACATATTTTTATATTGAAAATGGATTTTATAAAGCATTTATTATGTCAATATCTTGAGTTGATATGTCGTGATTATAATGTGGAAATGTAATATTTCCTTTATGCTTGCTTTATGTGTTTGGATTGTTCTATGGTTCTTGGGAATTGTTTATATATATGAGTAGCTCTATTATTATTTGAGGGCTACTCAGCCCTAGGTATCTCACTAATGCATTGGGTAATGTTACATAGTAAAAAATTTCTATTTCTCTTCTGAGATTTAAGAAATATACTATGATTTTTATTGCAAACATAAATGCTTATGTAGCTATGAAAGACAATATATAAATATTTTATGGATGGAACAAGTTAACTTTATGATTTATGATCTCTATGAGTTATTCATAAATCTTATGATTTCATGTGACATTTGAAGGAGATTTTTTTTGAGTAAAATAATTATTTCATTGATTTGTATGTATTGATGGATTAATTTTTTTCATTCTCTATTTTATATCCATTAACAAGAATTTCATAGTCATCCCATGTTTTTAAAATGTTTTCAGATGAAATAAGTATGTGAAAAAGAAAGGAATAATTCAAAAATATTTATACTAAGAAAATAATTATTTTTATATATAAGGTGTTTTATTATTGTGAAAAAATTTGAATTAATTAGATGTGTCTACTCTGTAATTTTTGATTTGTAATGTAATAGTTATGGCCTAATTCTATAAAACCTGAAACATGAAAAGATAATCAATGTCAAATTTTAAACTTATATAAATATTATTCCATGTTTTAGAATGTGGACGTATAGATTGGGGTTTGGACTAGAAACAAATTAATTTTTGAATCATTTTTATATCATATGTGAACTAGGAACCAATAGAACAATTCTCATTATGTAGAATAAGTCATCTGTTGTGGACACATGATCTTAGAGATATAGATGCTTCCATGATATAATGAAATATATTAATTTACATGTTCTATTTAAAATTTATATTGTTAACAAAGAGGGTTTAATATAAATTACTGTTTTTGAACATTTGAATAGAATGTATAATATTTGGGGCATTGGTGTTACATTAAGATATTTATTTTCTACTCTCATGATTTTCTGAATGTTGAGGTAATATGTGAGTTCTATTTTAGGTTGACACATTGCTTATGGATCAAAGGACTATTTTTTACAATGAATTTGATGACTTTATAGTAGAAATTGTCCTAGAATAAATAAGAATATGACTTCAATCACTACATATGTATATTTATAAATTGTGCAACAAATACATTAGAAATAGTTGGGAAATTTTTAATAATTTCTTTTTCTATTAGATTCAAAAATTGTATACTCATTAGTTGTCAATAAACCGTAAATATATTGAAACTAGTTGATAAGAGATGACCAAGGATTTAACTTATTCTCTTATTGAGGTATGGATAATTATCAATTTTTATCCCCATTTCATCCAAATGATTAGATCAGTAATGGGAAAATGTGATAATTTATAGTCTTCCGATTAAAATTTCAATAACACTTACTCAAATATATCCCTAATATTAGTTTTTTTATATTTTTTTAAAAAATATATTACATCATAAACATCAATATTAATAACTTATCAAAAAAAATATTTGGTGGTATAACAATCCAAAAATAGTTTAGTGGACTATAACCACATACTTCATATCTAAATTATGTATATATTGGTTGAAGAATTCAAGTTCATGTAAAAAGTATACATGGTCAAGGACAGTTACATGCATCATATATTGATGAGTTATATAGATACTATGTGCTGAAAGTAATTGTTTTTCATTAGATAGATCATATTTTTTAAAAACAAAAATATGGGAATCAATTTATTTTATCACTTCCAAAATAGTATATGTGTAAATTTTTTATAAAGAAATGGTACATCGAATATTTAATTTATTAATTATTTCCAATGGATGTATAAGACTAATTAAGATTTCCCATAGTCCTGAAATAATTATTGGTTGAGAGAAATATCATTGTACATAGTTGTATCATATATTAATAAATGATTCCGATATTTGTATGGGTTTTTCTATACAATAAAGGCATACTTTTATTGTAATATATGAAGAGTTATATTAATTTTTTTTAATAACACATACTTTTTTACGATTAATAATATAATTTCCAATTGATTTATTTTTTTCCTTGATTTTTGAGGTTAAATTTTTTATTTTCATTAGAAAAATACCGTAAATAATGGTTATTATGAATGGTTATCATAGATGGAAATCTATGAAATGAATTTAGGATTATTGACTATTATATCTAATTAATTCTTTTTATATAATATTGATTAATATTAAACAAAAGAGTCAATATATTTTCAAATTATTTATACTTTATATTTTAACACGAAATTAAATTTATTCTATCCACTATTAGGTTCCCTATTCAATAGACTTATAGATAACCAACTATTTGACATCCTCTATTTATTTACCATGTCTTGGTGGTTTACCAACACCTGGAGTTGATTCTTAATGAGTTTCTCACTGAAAATATATTCTTATAATTACAAGTTTCCCTACCCTATTATAATATTTCAATATAATTAGTTAGTAGACTGTGATTTCTCTCAATTTAGGAATTAAATATGATCTTTTATCTTATATGGATTTTATTAATCATTTATGTTGTCATCCATTTCTATTTTGGTAGAAAAAAATACTTGTTTATCACATTGATTGATTATGGGTTGGGGGATCAATTCATTTTATTGTAAAGGCCTGGAAATTCAATGTAATTATTTATTATTTTTTAATTATATGGGAATTTTAAGAGTCTGTGAAAATTGGCTGTGTGTGATTCCGAGGCCCGATGTGCCTAGAATGAAGTTATGAACATTGTTTCAAGTACGTTTAGAAAACGTGAGAATGGGATTTTTGTGTAACTTTTGAACTGGTGATCAGAATTGAATTGTGAGGACATTGTTGAACATGCAGTGCTAGTATTCGCATAAGGAGACGGTCTCCTCAACTTTAGTTGGTCGAGGGTGAATGTTAGTTTTCATGATTTTCATGGAATAATAAAAATAAAATGTTTAACATTTTTATTTTTCTTTTTGGATCCTCTCAACATGGGTTATGTAGGTGGGGACCACCCGAACTAGAAAACCCCCCAAATTAAATTCTAGTAGTAGGAACCGCTCGAACCCCCTTTTAATGTGAGACAACTCTTGGTCTACCTCCCATAAATTAATTAGGCTAACTCCCCATTTATGTTTTTTTGGAGCCAAAAAAAATTAATGAAATGTGTCAACATTTTTATTATGCCAACATAATTTATCAACATAATTTAAATTATATCGGAACCTTTTTCCTTTGAGAGGATTTGCTTGGAAAAGGAGAGGGGGAGAACATGTGGAAAAACATTTTCTTTAATGAAGAACACCTCCTAATAAAGATTTTCATCAACAAAAAACGTTCTATTTTCTCCAATGAATAAAGTTCCACCTCTAACATGGTATGTATTCAAAAACAATGAACCAGAGTATGCCCTTCCCTCCTCATCGACGTCAAAAAATCATAAAGGTAGGAGTTTTGTTTTCCTTCTTGATTTACGTTGAATTAATCTTCATGATCTGCCTGCTACAGAACTAATTTGGATGGAGCAGACCAAACGAACATGGCCCGATCCCTTCACCATTCTTCATGGTTTGTGTGTTCTTTGGGATGTATGAGGACATCAATCGACACCGATGGGGCACTATAACAGAGTCCAACACCACAACCATCCATGACTAATGCAGTTGTGTTACCATGCCACTGGAAAAGTGTTGCGGCCCATCGGCCATGATGAAGCAAAGGTGGCAGCAGACCACATGCTGGGGACGGCAGTGCTCATCTGCACCGATGAAGGGAGGACAGCCAGACACGCCAGATGCTACTGAAGGTGCGACACGTGAATGCACCACACATCTTCCATGCCGCATCATGGCCGCCCTGCTGCACCATGGCACCACAGCTCCGCGGGCCACCCAGCATGGGCCGAGCCGACCAGGTCGGATCGGACCATACTGGTTTCATCCCATCCCATATTTTTGGCCATTACATTGGAACCAGGTTTCCATTTGACGAATTTTCTATAGTTCCATAAACCTTGGAGCATGGCGGTTCTTTTGGTGTACCAACATGAGATTTAGATAAAGTTGGGGTACAATCGAGTTGGATCGAGCACGAATCTAATAGGGCCCTCAGGACTAAAAGGCAAATAACATATAGACTGGGCGTCCGAATGACATACCGTCTGTTGCTTTGAGACCCCTATTACAAGGAGGTCCTTTGAGATACATCTTCATTGGACTTCTGGGAGTTGGAGTATTTACCAGTGGCTTTAGGAGAAGACCATCCCAAAGACAAGTGAGCTTAGTGTGGGAACCTTTTAGCTGGCTGTGACGAGGTACTAGGATCCTACATGGGTATGACAATGTACACGGATCCTATGTTGGTTTGAAGAGGTTCCACAATCTTGTGTGGGTATCACAATGTTCTAGTATCCTATGGGGGTATGATGATTTATTTGGATAATGTGTGGGTATGACGATGCACTAGGATCATGTGTGGGTCTGACGAGGTATTCGAATCGTGTGTGGGTTTGACAATGTACTAGGATGTTGTGTGGGTCTGAAGAGGTACTAGGTTCTTGTGTGGGTCTGATGATGTACTAGGATCTTGTGTGGGTCTGACGAGGTACTCAGATCTTGTGTGGGTCTGACGATGTAATAGGATCCGATGTGGGCCTGACAAGGTACTAGGATCCTGTATGGGTCTGATGATGTTCTATGATCATGGGTGGGTCTAACGAGGTACTAGTATCCTATGTGTGTCTGACGATGTACTAGGATCATGTGTTGGTCTGACGAGGTACTTGTATATTATGTGGTTCAAATAATGTACTATGATCCTATGTAGGTCTAATGATGATTTCAGATCCTATGTGGGTCTTCCTCCTAATAGAGTAAGATGAATTAGTAGTTACATATAATCATCTCAACTACTGTACCTATGTTATACCTGGTGTGAGTTGAGTATGTACCTTTGTGGTCTATACCTTTGGGTTGATACCTTGGTGGTACTCTTATGTGTGGAGTACTTGTGTGGTACTTTTCTTTCATAGTAATACCTTGTTGGTATTCTTATGTGTGGAATTCCTGTGTGGTACTTACCATCATTATAATCCTTCTTTCATGTAACAGATGACATTTCGGATTTTGAGTTAGACCTTGGGTTTCTAAAGGATTGAGATATGATTACTTGATAACATAGGTATATGTATGGTCATATACCTATGTAGGGTTCTTAGTTGAATTCCTGATATGTGGTTTATCTTATGTGGATTTTTTTGAGACATTGAGGGTCTCGAGGTCCCAACTGAGTATCATTATACTCACCCCTGCATGGACTAACCCGCACCTTTTTGTTTTTTGTGCAGACGACGAAGAGTGCTGACTGAGGATGAGGGTACCAGGACTGGAGGTAGCTCAATGGTAGACCTTCGAGGATGTATACCATAGAGAAGACCATTCGAGAGGTGTACCTACCCTTCATGTAGGATTCATGGTGGGTGTTCACAAGAGCTGTTTCGATTTACTCGTGCTTTTCAGTTTTCTTGAACATTCCAGTTCAGCTTGTATTCTAGCCCCTTTTTCTTATTGTGCACACCATGTTTACTATACAGTTTACTTGATTTCATATCTTGTTGTGTTCTTGGTTGTGTGTTTTTATCTTTTATAATGGAAATTCCTTCCCTATTTAGGGAATACTCATTTCGGTGCTAGTCGCCAGCCCCAGGGCTATGGATGACGGGTTTGGGGTTGTCACGGCACGGGCCCCAGGGGACGGGTCATGAAAAATTGGTATCAGAGGAGTTAGTTCTACCATGGAACAATAGAATATGTTCTTTTCAATGGAAACAATGTTATGTGTATTCAGTGTGGTTATCAGTTTAGGGAATCCTATTTTGGTGTGGTGACCGACGTATCCATACACTAGGACCATGAATTCTGATTTCAAACTCAGTGAAACAAAAAAATGATTGTGTGTGTGCTTTCATCAGTTTTCATTGATATCTCTTTGATTCATCTCACCATTTAAAACTATTTGACTATGGAGCAACTATTTCTTTTCTGGATGCCTCCACGCAGACTACCAGCCAGGATTCCGGATATTGTATGCACTGATAGCCCACCGAGCGAGGAGGCCTCAGTAAAGGGCCCTCTTCCTGTAGAGGTAACAACAGAGGCACCAACGACACCATTACCCTTTGGGCCACTTGATCCACCATCCCTACCAGAAGTGGGTGCACGACGCTTGAGTGCATTGCATGAGTTCGTGCATGTGAGGCCACCTAGGTTCAATGGACAGACATACCCACAAACGGATGAGGATCGGTTGGAGGTCGTTGTGAGAGTCTTTCGACTTTTAGGGACACCAGCTAATCTAATGGTGATCCTTGTCACCAGTATCCTATAGGGAGGAACAGAAAGATGGTAGAGCATGATGATCAATGTTCATGATGAGGTGACGCTTCTCTGGGCAGACTACGAGAGCATGTTTTAGGCAGAGTTTGTCCCCATGACTCTTCGTGCAGTGTACATACTTGAGCTTCTTCATCTACAGTAGGGCATCATGATTGTGGATCAGTACTCAGTGAGGTTCAACAACCTCTCATGCTACTCCACTAATATGGTACGAGACCCATTATTTAGGGCCCAGATCTTCGAGAAGGGACTCTGGCAGGAGAACATGGTTTCGATGATTTCTCTGAGAATCCCAACGGAGGAGGGGTTGTTAAAGCGTTCCCCTTTAATGGAGATTTTTCATGATGAGAAGTCACCTGCAGCGAGACCTACCACTAGACATCACGTAGTGGAGTCTTCTACAGCTAGCAGAAGGCATACATCCTAGAGGACCAAGAGGAGTAGACCTATAGGTGGACGATCGCATGACTCAGGATCGGTTGTGTGGGTCACCCTAGACAAATTCAGTCATGTGAGGAACGTGCATTGTTTCACAAGCGGCGGGTAGTGTCATATGGCTCATGACTATCCGACCCTCCATACAGATGATCAGTAGATGGTCTTGGGACTACCTAGTAAGAGACATAGGTTTGACTGAGGAGGTCCTTAGGGAGCAGGTGTACGTGGAAGAGGAGATGGTTGTCTAGCTGGCGGTTGGAGAAGATTTGAGATGTTACCTCCATCACCACCAGGTGTTCCACCCTGACTACAAGGTGCAGGTAGAAAGGGGTGAACTCAGCTCCAGATAGCTGAGGCCTACGAAAATGGTGCTCCAGATATGATATAAGGTACGATATGTGTCTACTCTACCTTAGCTGCAGTACTTATAAACACATGTGAAAGTCTTTCTTTTATTGCCACTTTCCTCGTTTGGAGCATGGTGATTCTGACAGATCCGTTGGCTCAATCCTTATATAAATAGACTCTTGAAATAGTGGATTTGACAATTATGCACCGATGCTGGCACTGTGAGCTTACTATTGGAGGTGATGGCTTTAGCTAGGATCTCCTAGTAGAGGCGTCGAGTCCTAACGACGTCATCGTGGGTATGGACTAGTTATCTATAGTCCATGCTCATATTGACTATATTTGGCTCTATTTTTGGTGTGTCCTCATGGATGGGACTGGGTTTACCATCACTACCTAGAAGGTAACCTTTTCATTACAAGATGGACTTACCTAGAGGAGAGTGAAGCTGATTACTCATCAGTTGGCTAGCCTTACCCTCAGAGTGGTTGATGTGGAGAGCCAAAGCTATCCTGTAGTGGTGGACCTGTACAGAGATTTCTTCCCTAAATATGTTCCAGGTCTACCTTCTCATATAGAGGTGGACTTTTACATTGACATGTATCCTAGGACGACACTAATGTCCACACCAATGTATCGGATGGATCCCACAGAGCTTCGTGAGCTGTGGGTACAATTGGATGACATACAGGGGAAAGGGTTCATTCGGCCCAGTGTTTCTCCCTGGGCAGACCTGATTTTGTTCACCAAGAAGGTGGATGGGAGCTTGATGCTTTTTTTGACTATCAGTGCCTAAACCAGGTGACCGTGAAGAACAAATACCCACTCCCAAGGATTGACAACCTCTTTGATCAACTAAAGAGAGCACACTGGTTCTCGAATATAGACCTTAGATCAGGCTATCACCACCTCAGAGTGCGAGGCCAGGATGTGCAAAAGATGGAATTCAGATGTCTGTATGACAACTACAAGTTCTTGGTTATGCCATTGGGCAAGAACAACTCCCCAACAATGTTCATGGGACTCATGAACTAGATCATTAATCCAAACCTAGATCACTTTGTAGTTGTATTCATTTATGACATTCTGATCTACTCGACTACTAAGGATGAACATGCCTATCATTTTCAGATTGTATTGGACACACTCTCATAGAACCAACTTTATGGTAAGCTCTCAAAGTGCCAGTTCTGGATCTAAGAACTTAACTTTCAGGGACATTTCATATTGAAGGCTGGGGTTGTGGTGGATCTAGCGAAGATTGAGTCGGTACATTCTTGGGAGCCACAACGGAGTGTGATGGAGGTATGGAGTTTCCTGGGATTAGCCAGATACAACCATAGGTTTGTGCATGATTTTCCCTATGTTGAATCACCTTTATATTCATTGACGAAGAAGGGACAACCCTTTGTGTGGTTATAGAGATGCCAACAGTGTTTTTAGGAGATGGGGTAGAGGCTAACTAGTGCCCCCCATCTTCAGGCTTCTAAAGAAGGGTGTATGGAATGTAGTCTACTGTGACACATTAGGGACCGGTCACATATGTGTCTTGATAAAGGAGAGAGTAGTGATCACTTATGGTTCATGACAGCTGAGATAGCATGAATAGAACTATGCTCCCCATGACCTGGAGTTAGCAGTAGTGGTCTTCAGCTTGAAGATGTGGCATCATTACTTCATGGGAAAGCATTTTACAGTTTACACAGATCACAAGAGTCTTAGGTATAACTTTTCATAGAAGGACCTGAACCTAAGATAGTTACATTGGCTTTAGTTCCTCCTATACAACGACATGAAGATAGTCTATAATCTTGGGAGGGGGATCTATGTAGCATATGAACTCACCAGGAGATCTGGTATATCGTTGCTGGGCGAGGTGACATAACAGCTTGCTACATTGAAGATATCCTTTGTGGGTCAAGAGGGATCATCATTTATTCAGTATCATATAGTCACTCCCCCACTTATTCAGCGAGTCAGGGAGGTGCAACATGGAGATACAGATTGCGAGGCTTGACATGGTCCAATTTGCACAGGACAAGCACCTGATGGATTTTCTAAAGGTATGGAGCATGTCATTCTCTTCAGAGGACGTACCATGGTACTATTGTCATTCGAGAATAAGTGTTAAGGGACTTCCACACATCACCTCTAGTGGTACATCAAAGAGTGGCGAATACGTACCAGGACCTTCGATGATAGCACTGGTGGCCGAGAATGATGAAATCAGTATCACTGTTTGTCTCTCAGTGCCTCACTTTTTAGTAAGTAAATGTAGAGAATCAGGAACAATTAGGAATGGATCAGACATTAGAGGGTTCGGAGTTGAAGTGGGATGGGATATCCATGGTCATAGTGACAGGACTTCCACATACATCCAGCCGTCATGATTCTATCTGGGTGAACATCGACCGACTCACCATGTCGTCCCACTTCCTACCAATTAGAGAGAATTGTTCAGTAGAGAGCATGGGAACCTCTATGTAAAGATGATTTTGCGGCTATATGGAGTACCATCAATGATTGTATCTGATCGTGATACACATTTCACTTCCGGGCTACGGATGGGGTTGCAGGAATATTTTGGGACACAAATTTAATTGAACACTACCTTCCATCCTCAGATGACTGGCCAGACTGAGTGGACCATTCAGACCCTCGAGGAAATGATGTGTACTTGCATCCTTGACTTCAGTCATAGATTGGAGGATCACTTTCCTTTGATGGAATATTCCTAAAACAACAGGTATCACTCCACTATTGGGATAACACCTTTCGAGGCTTTGTACGGCCGACCTTGCAGGTCGCCTTTGTGCTGGACTAACCGAGGGGAGTCAGCACTAATGGGACCATATATGGTATGTGTTACCACAGATAAGCTGTAGATCATCCAGGAGCTGATGAATAGTTCATAGAGTAGGTAGAAGTTTTATGCTGATAGGAGACAGAGCCCTTTGGAGTTCGAGGATGGTGACCACATATTTCTACGGGTCTAACCTTGATGAGGATTTTAGAGATCTGGTCACAACAACAAGTTATCTCTGAGGTTCATTGGACCCTTCCAGGTCCTCAAGAGAGTTAGTGAGGCAGAATACCGCCTAGAACTTCCCCCTCAATTTCACAAGATGCACGTCGTCTTCCACGTATCCCAACTGAGGAGATACGTGAATGACCCTTCTCACTTCATCGACCATGGCGAGCTAGACATCGATGATAGAGAGACATTTACCGAGGTTCCTGTATAGATTGGGGATCGATATGAGAGGGTCCATCGTGGGAAGTTGATACCTTTGGCGTGCTTTCACTGGAAAATGGGAACCTCGAGGAGAGTAAATGGGAGTGGGAGGCTCAGATTCGTGCTTAGTACAACCACCTGTTTTCTTAGTTTTTTAGTGTGTATTTCGAATATGCAAAGCCCTGAGGTGGGGAGAATGTAAAGAACTGGATTATCCATGTAAATTTTTTAATTATATATAAGAGTTTTATGAGTTCATGAAAATTGATGGCATGAGATTCCGGGGCCCGATGTGCCCTGAATGAATTTCTGAACTTTTTTTCGAGTACGCTCAGTAGACGTGTGAGTGGGTATTTGTAACTTTTCAAAAGGATCTCAGAATTTAAATCTAAGGACACCATTGAACTCTCAGTACCAATATTCAATAAATGAGAATTTCACCTCGCCCGTAGTTGGTAAAATTTGAAAGTTAGTTTTTGTGATTTTCATGGAATAAGAAAAATAAAATGTTTAACATTTTTTTTCATTTTAAAACTTCTCTACATGGGTTATTGAGGTGGGGACCACATGAACTAGAAACCCCCCCCCCAATTAAATTCTATCAGTGGAGACCACCTTAACCCATATTTAATGGGATATTACTATTGGACATCCTATCATAAATTAATTAAGCCAACTCACCATTTAATTTTTTTGGAGCCAACTAAAAATTAATGAAATGTGTCAGCTTGTAATTGTGTCAATATAATTTATCTCCATAATTTAAATTATATTTGATTTGAATTCATTTGTGAGGATTTGGTTGTAAAAAGTGAAGGGTAGAACTTATGGAGGAACATTCTCTCCAACAAAAAACACCTCGCAATAAAGATCTTCTTCAAGTAGAATGTTCCATCTTCTCCAACGAAGAATGCACCACCTCCAACGTGGAACATCTAAAAAAATTATGTAATTACATCCAACCTTCCCTCCTCATCAACATAAAAAATCTTCTGACGTGGGGGTTTTGTTATTATTTGTGTTTTTCAGTGAATTAATCCTCCTGATCTGTCTGCTACCGAACTAATGTGGTGGGAGCGGGCAAAATGAACATGGCCTGATCCTTCTACCATTCTTCGTGGTTGGTGTGTTTTTTACAATGGATAAGGACTTAAAATAACACCGGTGGGGAATTGGAATGGTATATGACACTATATCTGGCCATGATGAAAGTGGTAGCATGACCATGCCTCTAGAGATGGGTCGCGACCCGTCGGCCGCACCAGAGAAAAGGTGGGGGCCGACGTGGACGGTGGCGCGTGTCTGCACTGCCTATCAAGGAAAGGCCACAGCTTGTGTTGTGGTGACTAAGGGATGATGGTTGGATGATTTGGCCACTGGGGAAGGCAAACCACATGAATGTGCCATGTGGAGAGGGTGGTTGGCCATCCGACCAGCCATGACGGACCATCGCACCGCGGCCGCCCCGCCGCCCCACTGCCACCACGCTCTGCTGGCCACCCAGCACTGGCCGGGTCACACTAAGGGTTGGGCCAGACCTCACGGGTCGGGCCAGGTCGACCCGAAATAGGTCGGGTCGGGGTGGGCCAAACGGGTCAGGTCGGGGTGGGTCGACCGGGTCAGAATGGACCCGGACCAGTTTCGACCCATCCCATACTTTAGGCCATAACTTTGGCACTAAGCATCCATTTGAAGAACCATCTATTGAACAAAAAACCTTGGTGTATGATGGTACATTTGGAATACCCAACCTGAAATTTGGATAATGTTGGGGTATGGTTAGGTTGGATCGATCATGAATATAACCAGGCTCTCGGGACTAAATGTCTAATAACTTACAGACCTGGCATCCGATTAATGAACCTTCTATTGCGCTGAGACCCATATTACATATTCATCCTTTGGGGTACTTATTCAAGGGACATTGTGGCAGTTGGAGTATCGACCAGTGGCTTGATGAGCAGACCATCCTGGAGAAAAGCGAGCTTAGTGCGTGAAACCTGTAGCTGGCTGTGACGAGGTACTACAATCCTTTGTGGGTCTGACGATATACTAGGATCCTGTGTGGGTGTGACGAGGTAATAGGATCCTGTTTCGGTCTGACGTTGTACTAGGATCATGTGTGGGTCTGACAATGTACAAGGATCTTCTGTGGATGGGAGGATGTACTAGGATCCTGTGTGGGTATGACGAGGTAATAGGATCCTGTGAGGGTCTGATGATGTACTATGATCCTATGTTGGTCTGACGAGGTACTACGATCATGTGTGGATCTGACAATGTGCTAAAATCATGGGTGGGTTTGATGAGGTACTATGATCCTATGTGGGTGTCACGATGTACTAAGATCACATGTGGTTCTGACGAGGTACTAGGATCCTGTGTGGGTCTGACGATCTACTAGGATCCTCGGTGTGTCTAATGATGTACTAGGATTCAGTGTGGGTCTGATGATGTACTATGATCCTCTTTGGGTCTGATGATGATATAGGATCCTACGTGGGTCCTCCTCTTAATAGAGTAAGATTAATTAGTAGTTGCATCTAATCATCTCTACCACTCTACCTATGTCATACCTGGTGTGAGATGAGTCTGTACCATTGTGGTCTATACATTGGTGGTATTCTTCAATGTGGTGTAAATGTGTTGTAATTTTCCTTCATAGTAATACCTGGGTGGTATTCTTATATGTGGCGTACCTGTGTGGTACTTACCATCGTCGTAATATTTCATTTCTGGAATAGATGATCATTAGTCTTTTGAGTTGGATCTTGTGATTCCCCATGATTGAGATCAGCTTACTTAATAACTCAGTTATATGTGTGGATATATACATAAGTAGGATTTTCAGTTGAATTCCTCCTGTGTTGTTTATCCTTTGTGAATTTTTTTGTGAGACCTTGATGGTATCAGGGTCCCTACTTATTATCGTTATACTCATCCCTACACGGCCTATGCCTGCACCCTGTTGTGTTTGGTGCAGACGACAGAAAGTGCTGACTAAGGACAAGGGTACCAGCATTTCAGGTAGCTTCGAGGTGGACCATGGATGAGGCATACCGCAGAGATGACCATTTGATAGTTATACCTACGCTTCGGGTAGGATCATTTGCGGGTGTTTATAAGAGCTATTTATGTTTTCTTTTTCTTTTCAGTTTTCTTGTACTTTCCAGTTGGGCTTGTATTCTGGACCATTTTTCTTACTGTACACACCCTGTTTACTATACAGTTTACTTTTGTTCGTATCTTACTGTGTGCTTGGTTGTGTGTGTTTACAGGTTATAAAGGCAATGTCTTCCATGTTATAGGGAATATGCCTTTCGGTGCTAGTCGCCAGTCCCTGGCCTTTGGAAGGCAGGCTTCGTGTAGTCACGACACGGGCCCCAGGGGATGTGTCGTGACATTTATTTACACATAGAACAATGTATTCTTGTATATTTCATATCATTTTAGAAATAAAAAATATTTATGTTAAAATATATTGATAGTATAGTATAACCTTGATATTTTCATTCATCTAGTATACACATGATATTAAAATGGATTTCAATACAAAGTAATAAAATATTAATCTATGTAAATGATGAAATCAATGTGTTTAAGAAATTATTAATTTTTCTTTATGAATGAAATAGTCATAATATATTAATAGAATGAATGATATTTTCTATTTTTATAAATATTAGTTATATTGGTTTTAATTTTTTTATTAGATGATTATTTTGTGTATGATGATGTATGATTCTATTTGTATTGATATTCTATGAGAATTTTGGTTGATACAAGAATAAGTTATATCTTACGGTGAATACAATTTTCATCCTATGAATAGAGGATCATACTCAAAAATATAAAATTCCCATAATATATATGGTTAAAATATGGAATATGTATGGGTATAATCTTGTTTAAAATCATTTCATCATTATTAATTTATGAGGGAAATTATAAATCATTCGATGGTTTTTATATTAACATCATGATGTAGACATTTTGAAGTTTAGTTAAGTGCTGGTATACAATAAGACACAAAAGAATAATTATGTTAGAAACATATAACTAATCAGTTAACTATATATAATTATTTTAATAAACTCTATCATGTCATTACATATCATTTAATCCATGAATACATATATACACATTATATAGCTATTACCTATATAGTGATTCTCATTGTATAAAAGATAATGAAAAAAATAATGTTTATATAAAAATAAAATTAAACAAATAATAGTAGGTCAATACATGTGTGGATAATACTTCTAATAACGATAAGAGGATTAAATTTATGACGATATAACACTTACACTATAGTCCCAAGACTAACACCTTGATTAAATCGACCATGCTATAATGTATGTATATGGAAACAAAATTAAAGCCAAGAATATTTACAATATTCTGTTGGAATATTTGAACATAAATTATGTTAAATGAACATTATATTATTATAAAAAAATACAATGAATATTTTAATATTACATTGCAATAAATTAAAATTTGATCTTTTTAAGATCGATTTTGACCAGACATAGTAAAAAATAGAATGAGTTCTTGAATTTTTTTCATAGGAATAAGATTTTATGAGTAATTGAAAATGTAATATTTATCATTTATTCTTTTTATTTATAATAATATGTTTTAAAATGTTTAATAAACCATATATTATATATAAATTTTATAGAAATTATGATATGATGCTTTTTTTGTTAAAGGTATATTTTTCCAAAAAACAATATTTTTTAAACAAAATAAAATAATTCTAATTTGAAAAATTAATTTATTATGAATTAAAAAATGATATAAGATAATTATATATTATATTTCTATATATATATATAAATTAAAATCCATATAATGGTAATTAGTTGTCTTATATATATATCAATATCGTATTTTTCTACAAAAATATATTTATAGAAAAACTGTTTTCAAAATGATTTTGTGGGTTTATTTTTAAATTAAATTATATCAATTATAGAATTTAATTGAAGAAAATATATTCCTTATAGATAATAAGAATTTTAAAATTTTATAGTAAGTTTGTTTTCACTTTTTTCTCCTAATGAATTATAAAAACATTTAAAAAAATTCATTGTTCTTAATGTTAATATAATGATACTAGTGGTTAACCATATAAAATTTGCATTGAGACGACTTATAACATATTATTAAAAAAAATTATTAGATTTATTTAGAAATTAACCTCGTAAAATTCATATATGATCTATTTTTTCTCCATTTTATCATCAATGTGATTTGAAAATGTTTTAAAACATCAAATAACAACATCTATGATAATGACCACAATTATAAAATTGTACATTGTCCACAAAATTCATCATACATACTAAGAAAATTATGTTGAGAATGTAATAAAAAAATCCTTCCCCAACATCCTTATACACATTTTTGTGCTCATGGTTTTCCCAAACAAACCCCTATTTTTTTTAAGAAATCCAATGGAGGTTTTTAAAATAAGAGGTAATCATCTTCACCAACCTCTGTATTTGTAATTTTTCTATATTGTCCTTGAATTATGTGTTATTAATTAAAATATAATAAAACAATTACCATTAAAACTTATGAATTATTATATTAATGTCACATCACAAATCCATCTCCTACTCCATTAACAAGGAAACAACACCATCACTCATGTGTTTGGAAAAATAATTCTTTTGTTAGACAGTATAATTTTTTTTCTATCACTAACTCACATGGATAGTCAAAATAAAGTAAATAATATATTTATATTATACATATGAGAAAATAATAATTTTGTACAGTTAATATATCTCTTACTTCCTCATCCTTTGAAACATTAATGAAATGAAAATATTGTTTGTGTGTTTGTACGACCAACTGTCTCCATTAAGAAATATTATTCATTTTCCATATTAAATTTTAAAAAGTGATTCGAAAAATATATTTAAATAAAAAATAAGATATTTATAATATTAATTATATGATGGAATAATATTCTATTCATGATATAATTACTTCCATGATAAATTATGCATGATAAAATGAAGTAGTTAACACAAAAAGCAGTGGTAATAATTAAAAAATAGTAGAAAATAAGGGATAAGATGTTAAAAGAGAAACATATATGATGTTTTAAATATGAATACAGTTATATTATAAATTATTAAATTTTTTAATCTATCTAAAATATTCTAATACATGTTCAAACAAAATTACGAATAATGTATTTGATTTTGCCTCAATTTTCATTCTATGGAGGTATATTTGATATTGCACACCTATTAAATTTTATGTTGTTTAAATTCAATACCTTAAATATATTTTACATGGTAAAATATTGATTAATGATGCATAATTTTTAAAATCATGTTTATTCTTTCCATGGATAACAATTTTAGTGTAGCAAAAAATGCAAGGATTGATTTGACAATCTCTTTTCTTGAAAATATACTAGTTTTTTATTATAGGAATATTATAATCCATCATTTATAAAATAAATATATTTTTATATAATATAAATATTTAATTATTTTTCATATTATATTTTAAAAAAAATCATATTTAGTACTAGATTCAATAAAAATTAATTTCTAAAATAGTAAAAAATTATTTCTGTTTTAATCGGATATATTATTATTCCGTAACAAACTTTTTTAAAATAAAATTTCAAATGAAATTATTATTACTAATATGATTTATTTAAAAAAATTTACTAATAACCAATATTGATTAATTTTTATTAATGGAAAAAGTGAAAAATTTTAAAAATAGTTTTTTATAATTTATTTTAAAAATGGAATTTTTATATATATACAATCTTATAAGACATCCACAATGTCATGGTGGTTCTAGGATATTTTTCTTCATTTATACATTTTCAATTAATTTAGAAATAAGAATCCATATTTCTGGATTATTTTGACATTTTACATTAATTTAAATTTATATTTATGCGGGAAATTATTTTATTATGAATTCTATATTTATGTTGAACTGATTTCCATCTCTTATCTCATGTTAATGTTATAAAAATTTACATTATCCCAAAACTTTTTATTTTTATAAATATTAGAAATTAAATTTATATTAATTATCCATATTCTATAAATCAATGATTTGATTATTGAATATAACACAAACTATTATTATATATGATGTTTTATTATATTAATTTTAATATTGACTAAGGAAAATCATGAAAATAATCGTAAACCAACCCGGGTCGACCCCAAATCAATCACCAGATCCTGCCTTCATCAAGCCCCAATAGAAATTACCAATCATCATAGGCTAAAAACTACTGTTAGGGAATAAACATATAAATAAATGGAATATATTATCCAAATATAAATAAATAAATATCAAAAAAGAGATCAGAACAATATAGATAAATAAATATGCAAACTGAAACTCATTTTACATGAACTAGAAATTCATGAAACTGAATAGATTAAATCCAACACGACCTGAAGACCACAAAATATCCATGTAACCCCAAGGGTAACTCTCTAATACCAAAACCACCCTTCTCCCATGGTGATATAAATCAGGATTGATCCCACAAAAAAATATAAAAATAAGAATGAACCGAAGGTGTGAGTATTAAAACTCAGTAGGCATGACCAAAACAATATATTACCACTACACATCCATTGAAATAAAGGAATAATTGTAATCAGGTTCTGAATAAATTATATAAAATGGGTTTTCAAACATTTACATCTCTAAAATAAAACCTTATCAATTTATATTTTTCAAAAGAAAATTGTATTCTTTAACATGATGTAGACATTATCATTTTTATGAAGCAAGATAATGTTTTCATTAAAAATAGGGAAAAGAAAGTGGAATACATTTTCCCAATAAAAAATTCCATAAACCATTGAAAACCAATTAATCACTTTTGAAAATATGTACATCACATAAGAGAGAAAAAACAATGATCACATAATAATTAAATGCCAAAATATCACATGCTAGCAAACAACCTGCAGTGCATCTCAATCATCCACCTTAGACAACAAATTGTTGAAAAACATGAGTGAACCCATGAGCTTAGTGTAATAATCTATAACATAATATAAAAATTTATTCCACCATAATTCATCCCTCACCCGATGACATCAATTTCTGCAACATGTTCGATCACACCCTACAAGGTCTAACTGTTGGGCATTATCCCAAAAAAATAAAAACAAAATAAATCCCTTACTATGGGACAATATCAAGGGAAAAATCCTAAAATATTGCATCAAACACTAAAAAAAAATACTTTATCTATTCCATGTTACAATTTCATCATTAAATTGGTGTGATCCAACAATTCCAACCAATCATCAAATCATTTTCACATATATCACACATAAGTAGTTCACACAACAAGTCACCCCCAAGTCACCCCAATGAATAGTATATTTACATTAAGTCATCCAATCACATGGGATCCTATTTTCATAGTCCTAAAATAATAATAAACATAACCATGTAAATATAATTATCCCAGGATAGTTTTCAAAAACACTCATTTCAAAAATGTTTCAAATGGGCATCAAACACCCTTTGAGAAAATCAGCAATTTCAAGGAACCGAATCCGTATTTCTAGAAAAAGAGAAAACACCATTTTTCATTTGTTAAACATATAAAAATTTTCATTTATGTTCTCAAACATCATTTTCAATATCAAATACACTTTCATAAAAATGATAAATGGGCAACACACAATCATAACATGTAATAATATTTTTAATGAACTAAAAAAACACCACTTTCAAGACCAAACTATTTTATAAATACATTCAATAAATCCATCCCTCATTTAAGATGTCAAAATTAAATTTTACAAAGAGTATAAAATATTTAAAAACCTTAAATCACATATGAAATCAAACTGGGATGTTTTTCAAACACATGTTGTGAATAAAATAACAAAACCGTAGTATATATATCAAAACAATTTTGAAACCAAATCATTTTACATCAAAAATTTATTCCAAATATCATAAATCACTATTTAACATATAAGGATGGGTAAAAAGATATAAAATTATTATTTTTTAATTTAAAGGGTATGTGAAAATTGAAACCTACCTCAAATCACATGCACTTCATCAAAGAAACCCTAAAAAGACACCACAATGGGTCAATGAAAAATGAAATTCCACAAGGGACCTTAAGAAGAAATAAAAACTACTATTTCACCACCATTCATATCAAAATAGTCCAGACACAACAAAATAGTTTGTAAGAGGAAGGAAAAATAATTAAATCCTATAGGGAAAGAGTGTCGAGCTATAAACATTCAATAAAGGTGATAAATTTACAAGCAAACACATTAAAATAAACTAGGAAGAGCTGGGATGAGCAAAAATACTCTATGGGAGGCATCCTTGTTGAGGGATTTCAAGTGGCATGACATTGGGAATAAATCCCATCTGAAAAAAAAAGAAATGTCAAAAATACCCTTCTTCGAGTGGGTTGCGTGGTTTGATTGCAGAGAATAAAAAATTGTGCACAAACCATGATATTCCCCACTATAAAGTGTTTCTCTTATTGAACACATATGCTACAAGGCTTATTTAACTATTTGACATAACTATGTGACGCATTCACACTTTCATGCATGATTAAAGTAACTGTATACCTTAGTTGTGCTACTTGGAAAAAGACAAAAAAACATGAAAATTTTCACCCAAAAAATCATCAAACTCAAATGGATAAACAATAAGTAAAACAAACTACACAAATAAGAACCACTATAGGTGACAAAAAATACCCACCACGACACATTCCCCCCATGCATTTCACACTAATGAAGAAAAGGGTCAACAACCATCCAAAAACACCAAAAAATAAATTTTAAATCCACGACACCTGAAACAACAAAGAAAAACCAAGAGAAAAAATATAATCTAGAATAAATGATGAGAGTAGAAAAATTTGGGTGTTCCATTTCTCCCCAATATTACTATATCTACCCTAATAAATCCACAACGCCTCAAGTTGATCGATCAAAGAAAAAGGCTCATTACCCAGATGAATATATTCCTCAAACCAAAAATCACATAAAACACCACCAAAAGGATACTCACACAACTCAATTGAAACCAATGAATGGACCCAAATTTTTTTATAGATAATAAAAATCCTGAACTAGAACCTCTATAATCATGGATCCAACAATACTGTTGGGTTTACACCTAAAATCCTAATGTGTACATAGAACAAAACAAACTCTAAATAAGGAAAGTCCGAAATAAACTACTCACATATAAGAAAACATGTAAACCTGAATTGGATTTCCAATATAAGTGAAAAAAATGGTCTCCCCACAAATACAAAGTTACATGTACTGAACAACTCCAGATGAAAAAAGAAAAATATCCATAGTGGATCTCCCCACCATTAAGAATTGTCCAGCTAAAACAAACCATCAAATACCGAAATATGAAACCTAGTATAGAGAATCCCAAAAATTCCCCACATAGAAAAAACCCCTTTGTAAAAGTGTGAGAATGATGGAAATAACCCCATACGAAGAGGAAATCGAAGACATTATTCATCATTAAGAAATGTCCGACCACTATAATTTCATGACAATAAGACCACCTATTTTTTTTAACAAGTACAATCTTATTATGACAAGGACAACTAACACAAGATTATCTAAACTGAGTACACCCTAACAATGATGAAAGGAGTTTAACCAAGGTTATCTGCAACACCAGTAATTTCTAAGTATGAGGTGAGATTCACTCTATACCCTATGGATGTAGTCTTACTATCATGAAGCATCTGTTTCCCCGTAGTCTGGAGCTAACATCTCCCAAACTGAACTCTGTCATTTGGTGTCATGAGATGCCAAAAAACACTATAGGAAGAACCTCCTGAACATGAAACATGATTAGACTCAATTTTCTCCCACAAATGACTTTCCCCAAGATAGAGATATAGAATACTCACATCCATTATCCTCTTTAATAAAATTGGATGTAGAAGAATCCCAACACACAACAAGACACACCTATACTCAAGAAGAAATAATTTTATAACATACAAGAGAGTACAAAACATCCATTAGAACAGATGTTCACAAATAGATACATAAAATTAATTTCCATTATAATAATTTCAATAAAATGAAAAAGAAAAAAACATAAATTGAACGATAACTAAATTGTAAAGGTCATTTAAATAGAAACATCAACATCACCTTACTCCTACTAACATGATAGAGTGTACATTGAAGGGGTGAACTTGGTTCCCTGTCACATCCTAGAAACAGCCCAATAAAACAATTTTAGGTGACCAAGGTGTCCCCTAGTATGGAATGTCATTGCATAATTCACACATAATTACTTCCTATGATCCATATTGCCTCACCGATGACATACCATGATCTGATACATAGAGAAAAATGATAATATATCTACATGCCATTTAACTCCCCTACTCGACAACCAGCTTCTAGCAACTTTCTGGTCACCTAACTCGAATTTTCCTCACTACATCCAAATACTAGAGAATGTTTTATTTCCTCATGAACTCTTTCTATCACATCTTCATCCAACATATATTTCATCACCACATTGGAAAAAGAAGTCAGATCTGACTCTAACACCTTCAACTATAGATCATGAGGAATCCTACCCTCAAAATTTCATGCCATCACAGAATAATCGACATCCAACTCTTTAAATTAAGGGGCTATATCTAAAAAAGGACAACATTACTTTAACACTGATCTATCACCCTATTTCATAAAACACATCCCTATCCCCTTCCTCGCCATCATTGCCTCGGTGAAATTCTGACAGATGGATGATGCATTGAAGAACTCCTAGGTAATATCTTTGAGAGGAATGATTCCTGATATTGACTTAAACCACTTATTGGTTTGAAAATTAAATATAAAGGTAAATAACATTACCTTTGATGACATAGAAATCCAAAGAGAACTGTTGTTCCCACCATTTTCAACATCCACTGTTATAGTTCTAGAGTATCTGTTGGTCCATAAAATATAGGAGTATTCAACTTTTGAAACACAATAAGGATGTATATGGGCTCATCAACTAGAGGGGTTTCAATTAGTGAGCCACTTATCTATTCTTCTCAAATATCCATCAAATCCTATGTGGGGGTTCACACAAAGATATAAGAAAAATGAGAATTCAATCAAATCCAATTCACCTATAAGAATTTTCAATCTCAAAATTACAAAATTAATGATTAACAAACAATAAGAAAACAATCCACATAACTACCACTTACCAAAAAAAAACTTTTTATTTTAACATAAAAACTCATTTCAAAAAGCATGAAAACATGATACATTGAACAATAACCCATGGTATTTCATAGATCCTCGCACATTCACATTCATGCGATAGTCTAGAAAGTCATACACCTATTTAAGAAAGCCCCTCTCAAAATATAACAAAAAATTGATAAAAAAATTCACACTACATAGTTCAATAAATTTTATTCCATTCATAAATGATGATCTCCAGAGTTTCATTTCGAACCCCATCTCATCCCATTGAAAAAAATTACATCAACTCAACTAATATCATTCCATCCAACCCCATTTTTTTAAAACTCTTTTTTTAAATTCCTTCTCATTTAAATAATTTTTCAAAAAATATATTTAAATTAAATATTTGATTCCCAAACAAAATCATTTTTGTGGTGGTGCCAATTTACATCCATCTTGGATGAAGGCGTTTCATTCTTAAAATACTTATTCAATTATATTCATGAAACCATTTATATTTATTATATGGAATGAAAAATATATAATATAAATATTTTTATTTTTGGGATGTAATTTATTTAAATTATACTAAATGATGAAACTGAATGTGTTCATTATGAACAATAACCATCTTAATAATGTAAATGATTATCACTAAATGACTTATCTGATGATTAGTCTTAATACCATGTAACCAAATGATATAAATAACCATTTACACTCGTTTATTATGATTAAGAATTTATAAATTCTATTCTCAGGGATTATTTACATTCCTCATGAACTTCTATACTCATTTAAAAGATAGTTGACTAGGAAAACCAAGGAAACAAACTCTCTAGAGTGATAAATTCGAATCTCATAACTCATCAAAAAGGACTTAAAAGAACATAATAAAATTATCCTAAATAAATTACATGTAGATAAGTTTATGAATTAATTAATTAATAAATTAATTTTAATATTTATGACATTAATATCATGTGATGAACACATTTGTTCATAAGTTAAGGGGTTTCTAATCTCACTTTCATTTCCATGATATTTTCATTATTCACCATTTATTTATTGTAAGTTGTCTATTGATTATTCAAATTGATATATAATAGAATGATAATATTTATATCCACATTATTAAATGATTCATTTATAAATTAATAATTTTTTGTCTTGTTATTGGATTGATTAGGATACAGTAAGGGACATTATCTCAATTTACATTTCAATGAGACTTACATGGAATTGTTCACAAATAAATTTCAATGTGATGTATCTAATACCCCTTTGAGATAATTTATCAGTTGAAAATAAAATCCTATTAAAGATAAAGATTATTTTATAATGGATTTGATTATTGTCTTATATGTATACTCTTTTCCATTCATTGCTTATTTTAAATGACGTTTTAACTATGGAAATTTAAAAGAATATGTATCCTCAACAGAAGACAGAAATTGTAAAGTAATATTTTTCTATAATTGAAACATTTTATAGGAATTATTTAGAATTTCAGTGAAATTAAGCCCTCTTATATCCGCTCAATGCATAAACAGTTCTTGTGAGACAAAAATATTGGTGACTGGTCATATGAGTTTATTTCCAAAACATAATCAAATGGGTCTCTACAAAGAGACAAGGATAGTCTTGATGGTATTTTGGTTCATTTTACAATTAAATAACTTCCAAAAATAATAATTCTTGTTATTTGTAATTCAGTTATTACATTGAATGTGTTTTTTAATATGAAAAAAATTTATTGATGCATGTTCATTATCAGTTTAATGACAGAGCATGTTTCTCAATTAATCACCAGTCCATATTAACCATGTATAATTGATTAGGATTAAATTATTATTGGATCATGAATACATTATATATTATCATAACTAATCAGTTAATCACACCCATTTCATTTTTCCTACCCCAGGTTGATTAAATGAGATCATTTATTGAGTTTTCTATAATACAATTTATTTGATTTTGTTATGTATCGAATGTTATTTTCTTCTTCCCACGTAAACTAGAGTCCATATATGTACTAGGATTCATCAATATTACTAAATTAATATACACCTAACAAGATGATTATTTTTAATATTTCCATTGTAATAAAATAATACACCTGATTGGGGTTTGTATGGTCGGGGTGCTACAAGTGTCCTTTCTAGGGGATATAAAGAATGGTAGTATGTTTGAAATGTTTAAGAGGGGTTCAAGTTATGAAAAATATATTGGGAAATCATGTATATATGTTATGAACAAGTTGTTAATGATTCTATGTTTCTAAAGACACTAAATATATATGATTCTGGATTAAATCATAATGAAATGTACTAAATCTTAATATAATATGATTTAATATTAATATTTGATAAGTATGGAAAACTATAAATAACTATCATGGATTGATGATAAGATTAAACCATAATGACTATACCATCATTATAATGATGTCTTAATTTTGTTGATAGTCACTATGTAAAATATTTATATCACATATTCTAGAATTCATTCCCTCTTTGTAGTATAGGAATAGGGAAATAAGTGGGACATCACCTCAAATTGAAAGTGCATCATTAACAATCTATTATATAAGAGGTATTGTGTAGTGTTATTCCTAGGTACATAAAAATGTCATCAGGGTATGAAAAATATATTATTCCTTTATCGTGAATCAAACAAAGCCTCATATACATAGATTTAATTTTTCATCTTAATATTAAATATACCCATAACGATTCATATTTTTTTCTTAATATCATGTGTAAAATATCGTACACAATGAATGAAAATGTGAACACCATAAATCAGGCCAATCTTATGTTGAATTAAACCTATGTATTGTACAATTATAATGTATTAAGTAATCAATAAACGATATTTACAATGGATACTGATTTATATGCATAATTTATAGGTTATTTGTTATATATGTTATAATTACATTGATATTTATTTATTATATTAATTTGAAATGTTTTATTTGATCTATAAAAAAAGTGTTATAAAATTTATTATTCTTTATATATAAGTATTACATATATGATATTTTGGAAGGATTTACTTGATATTTTATTGTTTTTAACCATAAATCTATACATATTGAAATTTATGTTTGCAATGGTAAATTATATGATGAAAAATGATATGGATGGGTGATATTTCATTGTATGATGTTTATGGTTGAGGGGTGAAATTAGAAAATTTAATGCATTCTCTTATTGAGTTTATATAATTCCTATTTTTAGTAATGATATTGTGATGTAATGATTAAATAAGTGTCTATGGATAGCATAATTGCTGTAATGGTTTTTGATTACGTATTGAATAGTGTATTCCTACCTGATTATTAATCCTTGGATAATATTTTTCTACCTGTTGAGGCTATAATAGAGATAAAAAATATTATATGAAATTAGGAATAGATCATATAAATATCATATGGATTCCACCATAACCATATTCATGATTGTCTCATTTATGGATTAGTATACATCCAATATTTCATGTTATAAATATTTCAATTTTAATTATTTTAAAATTACTCATTAGTCTTTAATTTCAATACTTATAAAAAAATATATTTTAAATTATATGAATTTAAAATCAATATAATTTCATTTCAATATAAAATGTTCTATAACATAGGTTGAAGCATTATCTTATATTTTTTATTATATAATTTCTAAAATATTTTCCATTAACATAAATATGGTATTCATTCATGATTAAAATAAAGAAGTTAAAATTTAATATATTTAAACCCTTGAATCCTAAAGAAGTTTGAATACAATATATAAATTGAACCTCCATTTATGAATTATTACATTTTTCCAAAAAAATATGAAATAGTATAATATTTTATTTAATAATAGAATAAATTTTTTTTTCTTTTAAATATTATGCATTGATTATTTGTAGAATCATAATAGGACTATTTTTCAATACATTTGTAGACTCCTCATGTGTATGTAAACAAGGATTCAATTTATTTAGGTTTTGGGATTTTTTTTCCTACATTTAGTATAATTTAGATATAATTTTATGATGTTTTTTCGTGGAAAAAAGTGGAAGATTCACAATTGTCACTTAGAGGTTTCTAGAATGGAATTTTTTATTTATGTTTATACATTTGGTTGTGAATCATTGTAACAGTTTATACTCAGCTAAACCATTTGTCTATTTACTTTGATCGATTTTTGTATTAGTTTTTCATTATATATTGTTTTGGTTGATATATGATGAGATTTAATATATTTTTGTTTAATAGTTTATTTTTCAAAATATAAAAAGAATTTCATATTGATGTGACATATTATTTGGATGTGTATAAATTAAAAGGATATCTTTTATTTTAGATGATTATCTAATTATACGGAGAAGTCATATCAGATTCTAGGATTATATCCATTATCTATGTCTATTTTTTTCTAGAAAAATAATTCATTATCTATACATTTTGAGTCTATTATATTGTTTTAATCCCATGGAGATCCCTATATTTAATTTGGAATAATTTTAGACTGGATTGAATAATAATATAGGGTATCCTAGTTTGGTTTGGTACACAATGGAATTTTGGGATGGTTTTATATTATATTATTTTCAAATCAAGGTGTATAAAAGTTATTATTATTTTAAATCATGAGGTATGATACAATTACGAGTCTGGAAAAAATATTTCTGAATATTTATAAGTTTCGTGATGATTTAAGAAAAAAAAAAATTCTTTCTATGTTGTTTTTATTTTTATATTATTAATTTTAGAATATAAGTGAAAATTTTGAAGGCTATTTTAGAGAGCCGTTGTAAGATTATATGTGTTATATAGAGTTCATTAAAACAACTCAATTTGATATGAATTTTATAGAATAAATTGCATATATTTTTATCCATGTATGAAAAATATATTATTTCTTTTTTTTATTACCATAATGACCTAATATTACATTTTATGGAATTTTTATGAAATATATGATTTTAATTGATATCATTTTTATTTTATAAATTGGGATTATTTTGGAGTGATAAATATCTTAATTTTCAAGAAGTTTAAATAGAGTAATTCTTTCAAGAAGAATTCCATTGAATTCTAAAGGGGAAATTGTAGATGATCTTACAAATGTTAATTATATTTTTAATCATAGTCTATCTAAAATGGATAATTCATTACACCATTATATAGATAGTACTATTGGTCATTGTTTAGATCTTCTTTAAGGAATTATTTCTGAATTTTTTAATAGTTATACCCCTATAAATCTCGGCGAGAAAAGGCCTTATAGAGTAGAGAAGTGTATGATGTTGGTAGAGATGATATTTAATAATTTCAAGGGCTTGAGAATTTTCGGATTCGTTTTTTCTAATTCATGTATAATGTTATAAGTTATAAGTTTTCGATGTTCATTTTTTGAACTAATTATTATATAGAATATTATTAGGATGTTTTCATATAAATATTTATTCTCAAATATTCTTGTAAATAAATAAAGTTAGTGTAGTTTTTGGAGTGTTTAAATCTTCAGAAGATTAATCCAATGGATGAAAATATACTAATCATGTTATTGAGATATACTATTATGTTATACAATTTTCCTTGGGAGATGGTAAAAATTATTAGTGGTTTTAAATATGTATCTATTAGGATATCTAGTGAACAATGTCTCTATTTTGAAGACCTTTTTAAAATAATGTTGTGAATCATGTAGTAAGTATATGTAAAATTATAGATTAAATGCATAGAATGAGAAAAAATATATATATTAATATAAATATTTAATATTATTCGGTATTATAAATTATAAACCTCTTTAGATTTGTCATGAAATCATTGGTTTCATCATGAATCAATAAATAATTTCTTCATCAGAAATTTTTTTTATTGAACCTTTAGTGTTTTATTAATATGAAATTCTAGGTAATTATACATAATAATGTAAAGAACTGGATCTATCCATTATATAAATATTCAATCACCAAGGGTTAGTTCAGAGGGAATATATCCTCATTCATTGTAATGTTATAATCTAAGGATGATATGTATGAAATCTTATTTCAGTGTGAATTATCAGGTTCAAAACATAGATAGGTTGGTAATTGTATAATATTTGGTGGAAGGTGAGTCAGATATCCGAGTAACATTTGTTAGAGGTACTATTCTAATTTTTATTATATTGTATTTTATTATTAATGAATGTGTAACTATTAGTTGAATAATGTAATGAATTATAGAATTTACCCTCAGGATAAATACTTTATATCACATCAATCCTTGATTTAAATAAATTCATGAGGGGTTGTAATGTATTTTTATGTACCTATGTGTAATAAAACGCTTCGAGGGCTTTATGACTCACATGATTTGAATAATAAAAAATATATCCCATTAATTATGTCATCTGTTTGTGGGAGTGTATGATCTCTATTAAAATTTATTTGAAGAAAAAGTCTAGAAATACACTAATGTTTTAAAAAGGATTATTAGGTTTCACAAAATTCTCAATAAACATGTTTAAATAAGTAATTCTTTATATAATGAGGCTGAGTAAGGGAAGGTTATAGATTCCATTCAATGGAGGTATGATATATTTCTTGAATAATGAGTAATGAATAATGTATAGCATAAAATTATAATAGACATTTTATTATAATTAATTATATTTTATGAATAACTATTTGGATGATTTTGTTAAATATTTTATATCCTGAAATTACTTTTAATGATATTGTTGTCATTGTATGTGAATAAAACTGTTAATGACTTGAAAACGATGAATCATATATTGAAGATATTAATAAAAAAATATAGAGAGACATATTATGTAATATAAAATATGTAGAGATCTATATTAATATTTTTATCATTCATGTAATTTAGAAATCCAATTATGAGATATAAAAATTTTGAGAAATTATAAATTATCTTTAAACAGACAATAAAATGTATTATCCAATTGATATTGTTATGTGTTTTACGGTTTGTTCAATGATTCCAATTTTTCTTGAAGTATTAATGAGAATTGAAATCCATTATTATATATTGATTTATTATCTAGGTGACTAGGTCTATACAATAACACGAGAAATCTATGATGTTGTTTTTGTTATATGAATTATTTTTTACGAAGGAATAATTATTTCTAAAATCCTTATATAATAGTAATACATCATAGTATTTTAAAATTTTCTCAATGTACCAATATCTATAAGACTAATAATAAGTTATTGGTATTCTAAAAAAGATGAGTATCTAAATATCTATGTGAAATAAATAATATTTGTTCAAAATTTCAAGGTACTAATTAATTTTAACTTTTATTATTATTATAGAAGTGAATAAGGTATAAATTATTATAATTTCATAGGTATAAGAGATTGTGAGGATATACAATGTCCATAAAAATCTATATCTGAATGAATTTTTTATATTATTAAGAATACATTGAATCATTATGTGATGTATCATCCCTAAAATCATGGCCAACTGTAGGGGTAGATTTAACCATTAAATGATATGATTCATTATTAAAAAATTAATTTTAGTCTACCTAGATAACATTATTCTACATTGGTTATGTTATCAGGTAAACCTGTTATCAGTCATTGTAGATGACAATTGTTCTAAATAACTATATTATAATACTAAAAGATAAAGAAAAATCCTTAATGGATTCTATTTTGGGAGTGAGTATATTAAATTAAATGATGAATAAATCATAGGGAATTCAAATTGTTTTTTGATTTTTCATAGTGTTCCGGAATCATATATTTTCTATACATTTAGACCATTGGGGAGATATGGATGTTTATGTACATAAATGTATCATTTAAAAGAGAATATTCATGTTTCTTATAAATAACATAGGAATATAGAAATTTATTTGAAAATATTTGATTTCACTAATGGGAGTGGTATGTTTTTTACTAAATAGGGCTTTATTTCTATTTAGAGTGAAATATATAATGTTATAAATATTCTAGTTGAAAAATATAACCATATTCATTCTTAATATAGTTTCTTGAATTTAGAGTATTTTTCTACCTTCTTCATATAACATATACTCCTTCAAAATAATCCAAATGACAGGAGCTAATTAGGTTTTTTATTTCCGATCATCTCTTATAGAAAATATAATTAATTATCTAGTGATTTTATAAAAAATTATTTGATAAGGGTGATTTAATATCTTATATTATATATTATTTTATCATCATATTCAATTGAATGGAGAACAAAAATTTATGGTTTTATGACCGGGGAGAAACAAGATATAATTGTTTGATATATATTTTTAATTAATTTTTCCATTCATATTAAAATTTTAAAATATTAGAGGCAATATCATAATTCAAGGTTAAGGTCTGTAGTTTCCAAAACTATCCTTATAAATTTTGTAGGTTCATTTCTCAGTTCTAGTTTGTAATTTATGGTTTTCGTTACAATGAATCTAAACCATGAACTTCTTAAAATGATGAATTTCATCATTTTTATAAATCCATTTTTAATAATTTTTATCCCAATTACACACACATATTGAAAATTCATTCATATTGTCCATTTACTTTAACTTCTTCTAATTTTGGTTGTTTCAGGTGTTGTTTATTATTAATAAGATTTGAATATTTTTTATCAATTTAAAAGAACATCTTCCAATCATATCCTATTAACATATATTACTCTTATCATGACCATTAATGGACGAGGATTCCTATATATTTCTTCATTTATAATATTCAATTGAGTGTTTTAAATTTCAATGAATTTTTTGGAGATTTGAGGGCTCATCCTCTTCTACATTGGTGGAAACAATTTGTTGGAATCAGATATTATAGGTTAGTAAAATAAAAATATTTTAAATTTTAACGATCGTATGAGAAGGTTTAGAGAAAAAACAGTACTCAAAATTATTTTAAAAATATAGGATATATCTACTATCAATTCAGATATGTGAAAACCAATAAGTAATGGTACCATGTAAGGGAAGAGTTGCAAACATGATTGAGAAATCCCAAAAATTATAAATACCTGATGTATTTTATTAATAGTGTCATTTGGATATTTTATATAAGGCACCAAAAAAGTCAATAGTTCCATAATGATGAATTAATTAAATGTGTTTCCCTTTTTTTAGAGCTAAAATGAAAATAATTTCTATTTCAAGAACTATTTTTGTTGAAAAGCCTCTATATATTGATGGTTTTCAATATCAATTAATGAAACTAATTATTTTAAAATTAGTGAAACTATAGAGTACCATGTATTCATGGGGTCAAGAAAATATGTTGAATTACCTCACATCATTCTATTACTAAATTATATTTATTTTTGAGAATATTTCTTGAAACATTCATTTATAAAAAAAATTGTTCATGATAGATGAACACCCATCATATAATCCAGGATTCATGTAACATATATCTTATTAAAAACCCCTACAATGTATATCCATTATATCCCCTTCTATAAGAGAATAATGTATCACGAAACCATGAGTTTCAATCACCTCCCATTTTCATGAATACCATAACATGTTCCACCCTTTGATACATCCATTTTCTAAATAAAGTTTTTTGAATATTGAGTTTTCAGGAGGTCCAAATTCATTTGATGAAGTATTACTTGTAAAAAATCCATATTAACAAATAATATCATGGAATTATGTTCCCAATACAATTTATTAATTTATGGGATGTGAAATATCCACACCCTATTTCCCATATAATTTAACGGGAATCATTCATGATAGTTAACCTTTAGTCATCCCATGTGTACTTCCCAATCAATATCTCCCATCACACGATTAGAATTCTAGGTATAAAATTATGTTTATACACCTATAATATTATTATTAATGGTTAAAACCATAGTACACCAAATGACTCATCTCCCTAATGGAAGTCATGATGTTTTTGATGAACTCTACACAAAACTATTCCCCCATCTATTATATGGTCATCCTCAGTGCATGATGTTAAAATGTAGGTCACCCTATATGATGAGAATATTATTTGTAATGTGATAAACATAATATTAACTATATCATGAGCATGGGAATCATCATTATACAAGAATTAGATAAGACTTATATTATAAAATCCCAAATTACAATTGTCACACTATTCCTTGTAGTCCATCCATTAATGAAACAAGCATCCATACCACATAACATAAAACTACATGGCATCATCCATTAAGAAGACCAAAATACATTCACATTTAACTGCATGGGGGTTTGAATAATAGTTTTCAGAAGGATATATGAAACAACTCATACTGGTTCAGTCCAAAAAAATTTACCATTCCATATCCCCTCAACAATATATATCTCATAAATCTGATAATTTTTCTAGAGAATATCAATACTCTCAAAAAAAAATTTAAACGAATCCCTTGGGCAAAAATATATATGTTCATCATCTAAAATGAAAAATTATTCCCAACCATACGTAAATAGAATATGTTGATTCATCTGCACTGGATGATATTTTTTGACCGAACCATTTGTGATCAGTGTATATTGAAGTGTATAAATTGAACATAAATCCACGTCCCTTACAAACATAATGTTCATATGCAGTATCTAAGAATGTTTCATAATTCCATGTGTCCCATTTTGAAATTCCTAGAACACCCCTAAATAAATTATTAGACCCCAAACCTTATGTGACGAACATAGTGTTCCCTGGGTAATGAGACCAAGATGCCTTATGTGATGAGTACATGGTATATCCTACCTTTAAATAGTGTATATGTAAATGATACTTTCTCATGGTATATTAATTATATTTCTTATTTGATAATCATATGTAACCATTGAGACAATAATAATGTCACATCATTCTATCAATACTCGACAAGATTAATATTAATATCATAAGGTATAAGAACATGCCTCCTTTGGGGTTGTGCTGGGGATTCATTATTTTATGAGAATATGTTAACTTATATAAAAATTTGAAGTTGACCAATGTTTTTAGAATAAGTTAAATCTTAATAGTATCCATGGTTTCCTTATATGGATTATCTAGGCTGGATTTTGTGACAAGCATAAGTATCCATTCTTGGAAATCATAGGATACCTCTAATTATAAAAATGCATTTCCAAATATAATAAACACACAATTCCATTTTTGAATTTTTGTTATAAAAATATATATGTATTCCCAACATACCCAAAAATAATTTATGTCACATGAAAAAATGGCCTTGTATATTATTATTCGTTCACCACACTATGGTATCTAGTAATGTAATTTGTTAGTTTCCTCTTGGAGATAGACCCAATAATTTGATACCTGGGGAAGTCTTAAATCATTGAGGGACACATGTACAATGAAATTAACTATATAGTGGAATTCATGGAAGGATGCTCCCAAATACCATCAACCATTCTTATGATGTATATGACAACATCAAACCTAGTAGTGAAAGTATGTCAAAAGTTTGTAAAAATGAACATTAGATAGACATGATCATGGGAATCTCATGTGTTTACTGGTGATGTGAATGTGGAAATCCAAATTGAATTAATTGAAGAATATAATTATGATCTTCATGTTATTTAACTCTCTATCAATAATGAGAATATGAGCAATGTTTTTGATTTTTGGGATTCATTAGAAGTTAATGGAGAACTCAACCAAAATCCCTTCTCTTTCGAAATTGAGAGGATATGTGACATTAAAAATTATAATAGTTAGATAATATCAACATTAGTCATGTTAGTATTTGGGATCGTGAGATATATATTTATGGTTGTATTTTAATTTGTTTTGTAGATTGAAATACATGAGCCATGATGAATGAGGTACCCCATACATCACTAAAAAATGTGGGTATTGGGGAACAAATTATGTGGAAATACTATATAATTACTCCCTAGAGGAACCATTTATGTATACCAAGGTTCTTGAGAAATATCTCCATACATCTATGTCATATTTTACAAAAGTAAAAATTATCAACTCCATCATCCACCAAAATAATAATCATAAAATCATTAACACTTAGGAGATGACTTATGAGGACCTGGGAGCTATAGTTCCACAATTACATTAATGTAAATAGATTAAATTCTTAGTGATATCACCCATTTCCATTTCCAACCATTACTAGAGAATTTACCTAGAACATATGTATAATTAATTTAATAATGTTGGAGATATGTTGGATGCCTGATATATACCATCCAAAGCAACCACTATGGGAGTATACGAAGAGGGATCCCACCAACCGATGTCACAGAAAATGTTATTTATCTCCACTAGTAGAAGGATAATAATATATTATCCTTGATCTGTCTCACTAAGATAAAAATTTATGTCTCCCAATCATTGAATAGGAAGGTAACCCTACATGGAGGACCAGTATTAATACAACTTATTTGGACCCTTTCACCCAATACACATCCCTTATCATCATCACCAATGTGTGTGTGTGTGTGTATATATATATATATATTGTCTAGAGGGGATCAAGACCTCAACTATAATCCAGGAATGATGGGATTAGTATGCCAACCTATGTCCCCTTGAACATACATTATAGAGGCTCTCCCATATTGATGAATATTTCCCCCTTTGTAAAGAGGTCCTCCCCATTCAAGACAAGTACACTGCACTAATGGTCATCCCATAGGTTGAGGGGATACCATATAGAGATATTTACCACACAATGGAACTGATCATTTTGAATGTAGTATATTTAGTAACAAATAGTTGAACCTCAATCTTAGTGAAGTCTCACATTGGCACAAGAGAAAGGAAATGTGTAACCTATTCATTGTTACCCCTAATCATCCAATGAGAGATATATAACGATCCAAGATAGATTTTATCGCCTCCATTAACATATCTGAGGGTAGTCCACCTTCAGGAAAGGATTGGTATTTAAGAAGATATGTCTTAAAAACCACCAATATCATGTTATGTAGTACTTTTTATAGAGCATATTGTAACATAATACCAATGGATTTTGGTTCGACTTCCCCTATGTCCACCAGTCTCCCCTCTTTCAATCCATAAACTAGATATAGTTGAGATATAGATGTATATTTTAGAAAATTTATATGGGGAAACACATTCAGGATAGCTATGGGAGGATAATTGAATCCTTCCCCAATGATATCATACACATTCCCCATAATATATTTATACGGGCATGGAACTAACATCACCTGAGTAAGAAAAACTTCCTATAATGAATAAATGTGTCAAATTATCCCACTCTTATGACTAGAGACAAATAATTATTACATAACAACATCATCTAGAATCAAACAAAAATCATGTAGATTCTTGGTGTGACTGATATACAAAAATCCATGTCGATCAAGAATATGACGATGAAATATTAATGGAAATATTTTCAATCGATCATTTAGCAATTTGGTTATGGATACCTATTACCCTAAAATTCATAATTTCTGATCAACTCCATTAAAATCACACTAAATCTATAAAATTAATCATTAGTTCATATTAATCTTCTATAAAATATGTTCTCTACAGAAATAAAAAATATCAAATTACATTCTGGTCATTGATCAAAAATTCAAAAACATTGACCCTTCTATTCTTATAGTGTCTCAATATACAAACTGATATGGGTACTAATATAGCTTTAAGAAATCATAAATTGAATTCCTTATAGAACTATGTCACATAATTAAATATTCATCACCCAAAATTCAAATATTGGCCTTTGAATAGTATACCATTATATAGAATAATACTCTCCTACAATGATGATAGGTACCCAAGTTGGGCCATCTAATGATGTCATGAATTATTCAACACTAACCACCACCATAGTGATGGTCATCACAATAAACTCTTTTGCGGATCAAAATCATGATTCTAAATATGAGTATCATGACAAGGATATATCACAAGAGGACTGAACATGAAGAGTGTATCCACCTAAAAGTGTTCACACTATATTATCCCAAATAATACACATATTTATTTTACATCTGTCTATTAAAATAAACATAAAGACTAATAAATGTTCCCATAATCACAAGATTTGATTCTTTAGTGCCATTGGGGAAAAGCAATAAAAATACCATGTTTTTCAACACAAGTGGGAATTTTTAAATTATTGAAATAGAGTAGAATTACATCTATAATGATCAAAAGTTATAGTCATATTTATAAATTAAGGATGTTGATTCAAAATAATGGGGTAATATAGAATGATCACAAAGGAAAACATAAAATAATTTCATTGAATTTTAGATCATTATAATATAATAAAATATAATAATTGGAAAATTTCATAATTAATAGAAAATGGAACAATAAAACTTTTCCACTAATTCTGGTATGAGGATTGAATGAGAAAAATACATACCATGGATGAAATTACTGAATAATTTTTTAATGAACATGGTAAAAAGTGTATAATCATTTTCAGATTTAATGAAATTGTAACATTCCCTAGAAAACATGGAAATGAACATAAAAACTTTAATATATTTTGTCACTATAATATGATCATTTCCAAGAATGTAATGACCCAATCCCAGAAGTCCAGGGATGATGTAATACATTATTACATGGGAATAATTATAAGGAATCAAATCCAGAATGATCAAATGATTAAAGAAATTTTAAATCAAGATTATATAAATGATTCAAATATTAAATTGGGGGATAGAAAAAAACACGATATATAAAAAATGAGTTGAACTATCTTTTGGAAATCTTATTCATTGATTTATTCATCAAAACATAGAGAATGGAAGCACAGTAAGGATTACAAATTTTTTTTATATATTATATGTAAAGTGGAATAAATAATGAACATATTATAATTATCCCAATGTCAAGGTAAATAACTCATAACATATTTCATTCATATAACTTCATAATGATATTTCAATAAGAATTGGTAAAAAACTGAAAATCCTTCCATTTAATGAATAATATTACAATATAATAAATCCACATAAATTTCATTGAAAAAATATCATGGATGAATAAAAATTGAATATTAATGAGGATAATTAATAATTATTGGATTCAATGTTTTTAGGTAGATAGAACCATTACCATTATTATTTATTCCCAATATATTATAAATAATTTTGACTCATCAAGAAAATTCATCTCATGAGACTACCAATTCATCGAGGGGAAATATATAACCAAGGCCCAATCATGTCATACTCACACATGACTTTTATAGTTCCCGGGAAAATAAATTTTATTTTCCTAATAGAATATAGAGGCTATCCAGGTTCGACTCACTTGAAGAGAATCATAGGCGATTCAATCTCTAATTTTTAATTCACTAATTCTAATAAATTTTAGATTTAATAGTGTATATGAAAATTATGGTGTTGGGTTTTCTTTTGGAAATCATGTAATTAAAATTATAAAACCCACAATTTAAATCTAATGACCAATATAGATCTAATAAAATTAAAGAAGAATGGACTTGGATATAATGTTGGTTATCACAGGTTCATTCATTATTTGTTTTTCAATTAAATTTGTTATTTGTTTTGATGGAACCTCATTAGTAAATTAAATTACTTTGATATATTTTGTTTTGGGATTTTAGCATGAATTTTTTGAACCAAATCACAACTCCTCATATGGTCAAATCGTAAAAAATTTCATCTAAGAATGCATTTATTTAAGATACCCAACTCCACAGTATGTCATTTCATCCCTTTAAGAATTCCCAACTTCATCGTACAATCGATTTTTATGATATTAGAGAGGGAAAATAATGAATCAAAGAAACGGAATAGAATTAAAAATAAATTCATGGTGGATGTACCCCAAACTCATTAAATATTAAAGAAAGTATAACAAATATATTTAAATCATATTGAATTGACATACAATAATAATGGCCAACATGAATCCTCCCCGAGGGACATGTCTCAAGTTAGTCACATTCCATTGGAAAGGGAAAAGATACCATGATGGGATGATGTAATAGAGAGAGAATTATATTAAGAGTGGGAGAGAATGAGTGATGTAAGAATAAAAGAGTAACACTTTAATAAAAAATAATCCATGTGTTACATGGGAAAAGAACTCTAAAATAAAAATGAAATGAATTGAGAAACCGTAAACTAGTTATATTAATCAAAATCTACTATATCCAGTATATATCATCTTTAATCAACCACTATCATCTTATTTATAGCCATGATAGAGGCTTCATGGAATCATAAAGTACCATTAATTTCATTCAGTATATAATGGTTCTTCAACCATTGAAATTTAGGTTCCAAAATTTTCCTTACAAAGCATGCATGTGTTACCCCCTATTTTTGGAAAAGTTAGAGAATGTATTCTTCTATAAATTTTTTAATATGTATTTTTATAATTTTTACTAATATTTTCATCTCCATCCCCCATGTTTATAATAATATATATCCCAATTACTCATAGATTTTATTCTATAGAATTGTTTCTTCAATCATTACTCAATGTGGAGTGTCCAAAGGCCATGTTAATGAGTTAATATATCCATCACATTTAATTTTAAATTGAGTATATAAGTCATATTTAAAATAATACACGAAAAACATAAATTTTATTTGTGTATACTTTGTTTTTCCTCATATACTATGGAGGGGTCTACTCTGTCATCCGCAAAGGTTTTAACATTGACTGATTTTTTGGGCCTTTATATGTTCGAATTAGCTATGGGTCTATAAGATAATGTTGAAAACCACATTATAACGATGACTAATATAAATAATCCCCCAAATTGGATCAATATTTTAAAAATTATGATCAAAATTAAAATATAAAAAAAACTATTAACATCAAGAATTAAAAATATTTCACCTTTTTGACCAAAAGAGAACAAAAATACATAACTAATTTAAAAAACACAAATTCATATATTGGATGGATAAAATAAATAAAATACATATATATAATGATTTTAATATTATATATATCCATTCCCCTTCACATATACCATTGTTTTCCCCAAGAATAAAATATCAAAAATGAAAATTAGAGGGCACCAATTTTTCCAATATTCTAATTTCAAATCAATAAAATAAAAAAATAAGTGTAAACCCAAATTCTAAAAATAACCATTTAAAATATAAAATAATTACCTTAATTATTGAAGGAATAATAAACCAAAGTATTTTAATTTTCCCATTTTAAAAATAATGGAGCTTCTCCTTTCATTAATTCATTCTTTCTAATTTATTATTATTAAACCTGCTAAATCATGATCTTCCTCTCTTTTGAATCTTTTCTATCATCTCCAAGGATATAATTATTTTATATTTATGTTCATATCATGAGTAAAAGATATTTATCTAATTTCATTAAAATAAAATAAATTCATCTCTTTGAAAATAAAAAGTCTTATAAAAAGAAGGTTACATTCAATAATGGTTCAAAATACTCCAAGGCTTTAATATTTTATGCTTTCAGAGATATAGCTCTATGAATATTTTTATATCTTAATTTTAGTGCATGATATAAAAAATGAAAACTCAATGGAATTGTCCCCTTCACTGTAAAAATTACATTTTCTCCCGAATCTCAATGTATGGTCATGATCGATGTAAATCGTAAAGAATGGTTTTCTACACCCTCTTGAATATTTTTTCTACATGTTTAATTTATTTCCATTTCAATAACCCTTTTTAATTTTTTTCGTGAATTTATGATTGGAAAAACCTCACATCCACCACCTTACCAAATATGACTGAAATCATAGTTCTTGTAAATGGGTGTTTTGGTTTTAAAGAAACACATCCCATTTTTTCAGTTTTTTGTTAAATATTTCATTTAAAATTTTTAATTCAAAAGTGTAAAAAAATGGAGTATCATGAATGAATCAACATCATAAATTTAGTCCAATAATAAGTACCCCACTACTTTTAATTATAATGTAAATCATCCCTTACACCATGATTCATTTACCCCAACACTTAAACAATAAAGTACCATTAAAATACTATGAATAGGATTGGAATGTATAATAATGCTCTAAAAATTTTTACATTCCAAAAAAGGTCATTAATGGTTTCAATTGGATAAAAAATGATTGATGTAAAGGTAGTATTTTAGGGTTAATAGATTTTAAAAAATTTCCATAATAATTTGAAATGTGCATTTTTTCATTAATAGATTGGATAAGTCGATATTCATGTTCTCGCTGGTGGAATGTCTGAAGATATATAAAGAAATATGGTCAAGAAAATATAAAATGTACATGGTCTATAAATCCTCTGGGAAATGGAAATATAATGTTTCATAGTCACACAAGGCAGGGTTAATAATAACATATCAATTCATATGAATTTCATAAATTCAAAGCATTAAGAATGATTGGGAAATTTCATTTACATTAATAAATTAATTCACTCAAATCATATGTCATAATTTTAATATCCTTGCTTCATTATATTTAACCTACAATATATTTTTTTATTCAATTTCATTAGTATGGTATTATAAAATATATAATTATAGGATTCTAAATAAAATCATGTATCATACACATGTCATGTAAATCATGAATTCATGTATTGGCAGGTAATTCCATTGGAAATTTAAAATCCATATTGGCATTATAATGTATAGAGTTTAATTGATAAAAAATTATAGCCTTATTTCCATTGAAATGAAACATATTTTTCTTCCCTCCACGACTATTTTGGGGTTCCTTGTTCCATCGGGAACCAAAATAAAATAACTATATTAAAAAAAGGTTCATTTCATATAAGCACAAAAATATAATAGGGAGTTAGATGCATGTTTATAAAATTCAAAACACATAATTTCAAATATAAATTACAAGAAATAATTTAATGATAATTCTTGGTATGATCCCCCAAGTGGGACCAATCTTTTTACTTCCTCCAGAGGGAATTACTTATAGTTATCCTTAATGTGATGGTGTGTGGATCATCATCATGTTGAACCACCACATATTACTTCTTTCACCTTTCATTGAATTGCTATTTTTTTGGATAAATCCATGTATAGAGTACACTAGGTCCACTCCCTTCTCAAAGTGTTATAGCTTCCATATAAGGGGTAGGTTGTAGTATCGAAGCTCCTCTACATTCATTAATAAATTTTCAACAACTTCTTCAAAATTATAGTGGTTTCTCTTGATGGTCATTATAAACATTATAATTATAGGGATAATTGAAATTAAAATTTTATGTTTTAATTTTAAGATGATCCATTTTATTTTATGAATTTTGTATTTCGTGTTCTTCTATAAGGGAAACTAGGATATTTTCTTTTACCCACACTAATAATTATTCATTATCCTTAGATTCATATCTGATTTTCTCACCTAGTGAAATTTAATTTTCATCATCTTCATATAGGAAATAATAATAATTATCTGATTCTAAAAATTAAAAACAAATAGGAGTGATACTAATACTAGATTCAATAAAATTAAATGAGTTTGAGTTCAATAATGTATCATATCCATAATTTTTTTCGGGTTTAAAATTATATTCAATAATGAGTTCCTCTTAGAGTTAGTTGATGGAATGTGAGGTTAGGTATCATGACTCAGACACCTAATGTTTGGACTTATATTCATGGATTTCCTCAAAAAATTTGGGAAATACCAATGAAACTTAATTCATGTCCATTAATCCTTATAAGTGAATTTGGATTTAATCGATCGAGCACTTAAAACGTTAAGGTGAGATTCTAGTATCTATGCCTCTTTGATTCTTAGTTTCCATTATAATAAGGGAATCAATTATTCATTGAATTTAATACTTATTATATTATATTTATTTATCATTAACTTGGGATTATTTATTCCATGAATTGAAAAAAAAATTCATTTCAATACATCATGGGATTTTTTGGTGTTTAGAAATTAAAAAAATATATATTTTAAAAAATTCGAACCTAGATAATGTGATTAGAACACTACGTAGATCCCTAGAAACGATGCCGATTTTGACATATTCCAATTGAAACAACCTGGACCCAAACAACACCCTGAACAGTTCTAAACGGGTCGGGTGCTACTACCATAGATGTTGCTCCCTGAATGACAAAGGTTGCCGACCAAAAGAGAGGGTATTATAGGTATAGTGGGGAGGTTATACCATCTAGGTGGATAATAATAATGGTATTACTCCATGTATAATAATAAAGATGCAGTGGAATAATTGACTCAATAGACTCGATCCAAAACCGCAGAGCGGAAGAACATTCAATATAAATAAACAAAGGAAGCAATAAATATAAACAACAATAGAGAAAATAAACAAAACATCATGCTAATCACTTGTATCTACAACTGAACTACAAAACATACATACATAAGAGGTCATATATTTCAAAATATAAAGTGCAGAAATGGCTATCCAACAGTAGAAACAAACAAGAATGCTGATATAGGAAATTATGCAAAACACAGTAATCTCTAGTTAGGAAATACCTAAAGGTCCATAACATCTCTGAGCAACATCTAATGAATTCAATATCTTGAAGCTAGCCTCATTCTTGAACGTAAATCCATAAAGTTTTCATGCATCTCGAAGGGCCTGTTCATGGTGTGAGAAGAATCTTAGTAAGATAGCACACAACGGTGTATACCTAATATAAGTGTTTATGTAGGAATTAATTTATAAGTAAAACAGTAAACAGAATAATGAAAAAATAAACACAAACTCCCCTGGTGCTCAGAAGCCACGATGGAGTGTAACCTACTTTAGTCAATGCTAGAATCATTGTTATGTAACCCAAAACCATGTGCCCCCAGACACCATGTGTCTCAAGTACTGATGTCCTAAAGGCACACCCAACAGGATTAACCTGGAAGAACAATGATGCATATCCTCAAATATGTAACTGAAGGGACAATGATGTCTGCCCTCAATAACATAATCGAAGGAAAAATGATGTCTGCCATGAAATAAAGTACTCAGAGAGACAGTGATGACTGCCTTCAATTAACAGTGAGCCTCTACCCCCATCCCGATATCCTAAATACTATCCCCTGAAGGCTCCACTCCTTCCACTTGGCTTCCTATAACATTCACCGCAAACCAATAATACCTAAAATAAAACTAACAGGGGCCCATACCCACATGAGTAGTCAAAATCTACTCATTACAGAGTCTCTCTACATGCACACTACTCAATGTTTTGGGTGACCGGTAATCACCAAAAATAGTACCCAAGCCACAACGTTCTTGATACCTTGTGTCCTTGTGACCGTGCATCTCATGTCTGATAGCCTCGCCATCTATGTAAACAGGTCCATGCCCAACCTGACAGTCACCCTGCCTCAAACTGACATCCATGATGCCCATTCCCATGGTTAGAACCACCCAATGTAACCTAGGCCAAGCCGAACCTATGATCAGCATCACTCAAGAATACTCAGGTAATGTCCAACAACAACCAAACGTTCCATCATATTCAATTCAGCAATTACATATATAATACATTCAAATAAACACTTAACAAGCATAACAACATAAACAGTTGAATTTCACTAGCCCAACGGTTATCAAACAACAACACTAAGGTCTTAATACCTCTAACAATTCATATCAAGGTTTACTAAACTAAACTCAATAGTCTAAAACAATACAATTCAACTATAACCATTTTGGCATCTCCAATCCAAAATACCCCGATGAGCACCGGCAACTCACCCGACCCTGCTCAAGCAACACGTGTAACATGGCATACCCAAAGGCATCCCATATGTCAATTATCAATTAAACAGTTAATAAAGGGTAAATCAGGGTGAGACTCTTAATTCTTGAAAACTCTCCATACGCTGCACCACCCAAAAGATTTAGAATACACAAAAGAATGTATGCACCACCTACCTGAGGCTCGTACAAAGATTCTTCTTTGATAAAAACATCCAATTAGGTCAAAAACATGATTGATCTACAAAATAATAAAAACTGCTCAAACCTCAATATCATGTTCTAGATCAAAAATAAAGGAAAACAGCTCAATATGAATCAAGGCCATACTGAGGGGCTACCAATGGATCAAGTAGTGTTCAAATCAGGTATCAGACGAAGGAACGGGAGAAAAAATGAGCTATGATCGGCTCACCCTGCTCAACCCGTCGATGGGGTTGATTTTTTTGCCTCGAAACAAGTCTACTACCTATATTAGTGAAAAAATAAACTACACAGCATGTAATTTAGGACTACACATCATGTATCATTTTACTGTTCATAAGACGGCAGAAATTCTACAGACTTACTTTCCCGAACCAGCCGACATTAGTACACGGCGTGTACCTAGGGGTACATGGCCTGTACTTAGTTTTTATTCTCTTCCTTTGCAACTTACCCACATGCCATGTATATCCCTCACACATGGCTGGACTACATGGAATGTCCAAGGAGGACACGATATCTACTTGGTTAAATGATTCTACCTGGCTAACATGCCTACACGCCTTGTATGGCCTCCTCTATGTCTTGGGTACACGACGTGTCGATTACTACATGCCATGTAGTAAGAAATTCCTATACAGTCATCACCCGATATGTACTTGGCAGCAGACTGCCAGTGCTTGCCCAAACCAGACACAGTGTGTGCTCAATAGTACATAACGTGTTGTCTGGTAAATTCCATAATGACTCAGGTTTTCCGAGTTTTCTCTAGAAAAAGTCAAAAATTCAAACAGGGTCGGTATTTTTACCCATTCTAATAACTCATGTTTTTACAATCTCCCCACCTTAATATATCTTATCCTCAATCTATCAAACAAAACTAGTAGATGTAACCGAACATACCACCTCAATCAAAGTAACCCAGACCTCATCGATCTCAAAAGTCCTAGCTAAATTATTTTAGGGGATCCCTAACATATGAATCACCTAACTCAGTTTCAAAACGATAAAACTCAAAACAAACAATGGTTCACTGACATGTTTTTTATATGCATAGTCTTTTTGTGATGCATCATCACCCCTTCGCCACATTGGGGCTCCTGTGTCATTCCTGAAACAAAACGGATCCTGCACCACATCGGTGTCCACCTCTATGAGGTCTGTAATTCTATGGACACTCGAAAAGAAACCTGGTGCCTAGCACCTCAAGTAACTCGCCTCATCAATGCCTCGATGCCCAAGGCACCTTATGTAACTTGCATCCTCAATTAACTCATGCCCATGACACCACATGTAACCAGCATCCTTGATGCCCTGATGCCCACACCACCTCAAGTAATCTTTATCCTTAATGCCCTTGATACTATGCATCTCATACATATATATATATATATATATATCACACACCTGATATGGTTCCAATACCACTAAAGAACATCTAGAAATTCCACATAGATCTTGTGCATCACGTGCACTCAAAACGGGCATGCCTCTATAGGTCATTCCAAAAAGAAAACATACAAATCAATGCCACACACGTGGTGTACCTATAACCTTCATCAAGTCACCTTCTTGCTCAGCCTCTTGCAGCTCCATAGAGTGCATGAGGCCTAAAGTACAACTACCTGATGCCTGACCTCCCTACGGTGCTTCTCCAACTACTACCAACTTACCCCTCAGCTGGATCCATATGACTCTGTCACGTCCACCACATGCAGGTGAGCCTCTGCTACCCCCTCCCAGTACTGAATATGAACCAACTCCAGAGGCCACCGTATGTCCTGGTCTATGTATGCCAGTTGTCTAAGCAGGCTGTGTGCAAAACCACTCAAGATGCCTAACCTTTCCACATGCCTGAAACTCTTTTGGAGGCTTATCGCATTGAGTCCGAACAATCCCTCGCTATCCACACTGATAGAAAACCACTAATGAACTGCTACGAGGTGGTCTAGGTGATTCATTGGCCTGGCTGCACTGGTGAAACTCAACCCTTCCTCACTTTTTGTTGTCTAAACTGTCACCTGAAGCCATTTTCTGGCCAACCTGAGGCTTATCCCTCTTGTTTACCTCTACTATGAACTCTTGATTCACCGCCTTTGTAAAAAAAACCCAGCCTGAATATATTCACCTAGATTCAAATTGGATGTCGTAAGCAATCCTTGAATCACCTCACCCTAGTTGCGTCATCGCTTACCATACCATGTGCAACGTGAGACCTGTCAGTGAATGTAGCTAGATAGTCCATGATAGACATGTCACCCTACTAAAGACTTAAGAACTCTCGAGCTCTCTCTTCTCTCAGTGTCTTTGGGTAGAAGTGCTCAAAGAACCTATCCTCGAAGTTCTTACATGCCATTCCCTTGTTCCTATGACCCCAAACTTTCACATCCCACCAACGCTTCGTCGGTCCTCACAACATGTATGTATCCATATTAACCCTCCACCCTAGAGGCGTCTCGAGCTACTCGAAGATCATCTGCATGCTCTCTATCCAGTTCTCATCCACCTGCATACCACCCTCTCCTTGAAAAGGCATCAGTTTCTATGATGGGTACTCATGTGTCACATATTCCATGGATGGAAATGTACCATGAACACCTATGTCGATCCCCTACATGATACGCACCAGTCTAGCTCAGATTTTCTTGTCAAGCCATGGTCCACACGCTGCAAAACTCGGATGCTACCATGCCTTCACTAAATCAAGGACCAGATCCTGTCCTGGAGCCTATACATATGGATACTGCTCTGCCTGCAACAGATCCTAAACATGAACCTGCTCCTACGACATTGTTTCCTCACCCTTCTGACACTCCATCGAGTAATCTTAGAGGAACCTGCTGAATACCATAAATGGTAAGACAACCCACATACATGAGAATTTATACATATATAATACAGATATGGAATGTAATAAATAGGCAGTGCATAACTACGACCCTTAATCTCCCCCACCGCAAACCATGCCAACAGCATCTCGGCCTCATGGCCTCCTTACCCGCCCCTAACAGAACCAAGTATCAAAAGTACATGGGCCATGCCGGTCCTGAAAACTGACGTTGCCTCAAATCGATGACCGAGTCGCCCAATCCTAGTGATCAAAACCTCCTCAACCATTTTACCTACCTTATCATACAATAGTCCACCCCAAATACAGTATCTCATTCAATTCTACAAAAATATAAAGCCTTCCATACACAATGTAACAAAAAAGAAATTCTATCAGAAATTTCACCTAGTCACATTTCATGAATACAATGTATGAAAATTGAGATCATTCAAATGGTATTATCACTTCAAAAATCATACGTGAAATTATGAAATTGAAATACCTAAAAATTTGCCTATCAAAAGCCAAGTAAACAATCCATTCCATACCAGGCCAAGGTCCAATTCTCCTTTACCGCACCGGGTCTGGGGTCCCATATCACAATTAATAACATCGCACATGAAGTGAGCCACCAAGGTGAAAATCATATAAACTGTAATCTGAGAAAAATACAAACATTAATTCCCACCTAAGGTAACTTGGTCCATCACCCGTAACAGGGGCTGGATGCACCCATGCACAAGCTATGAACCCAGTTCTAGTAACAAATTGTCTCTATAATACCATATCGCAAATAGTAAAACCAGCATAAATAAAATGATAAGTCTCAATATCATTAGTATCTAGCAAGAAACTGCTACTAAATACATATCAAGGTCTCTTCTGATTCAACATTGTAACGACCCAGACCCGAAAAGCCACCAAAACAGTGCTAAACAGGTCGAGTGCTACTACCTTATGCGCACCTCCTCGAATGCCAAATGCTGCCAACTAGAAGTGAGGGTCTTATAGGTATAGTGGGGAGGCTATACCATATCAGAGGATAATTATAATGGTAGTGGTCCATGTATAATAATAAAGATGAAGTGGAATAAATGACTCAATAGACTCAAACCAGACCCACACAATAGAAGCACGTTAAATATCAATAAACAGCAGAAGCAATAAATATAAACAACAGCCACGGAAATAAACATAGTTGCATGATAATCACTTGTAACTACTACTAAACAACAAAACATGCATCCAACGATGTTCATTCATATCTAAATATAAAGGGCACCAATGGCTAATCAACTATATACACAAAAAATTATTCTGATATAGGAACGTATGCATAACATAGTAAACACTAGTTAGGCAAGACCTCAAGGTCCATAAAATCTCTAAGAAATAGCTAATGCAGCCCAGCTCCTGAAGCTGGACCTCATCCTGCACATAAATCCATTAAGTCTGCACACGCCCTGAAGGGCCCGTGAAGGGTGTGAGATGAATCTCAGTAGGATACAGCCCAACAGTGCATACCCAATATAAGTGTTTATGCATGCATGCATTTATAAGGAAAGCAGTAAAAAGAATGATTCACAAATAAACACAAACTCCACCAGTGCACAGTAGCCTCCATGGAGTGTAACCTACTTCATCCAATGCGGGAATCTCTATCATATAACCGGAAACCATGTTCCCAATGACACTGTGTGTCTCAAGTACCGACGCCCTGAAGTTACGCCCAATAGTAGTAACCTGGAGGAACAGAGATTCATGTCCTCAAATAAGTAATAGGAGGGATAGCGATGTCGCCCTCAATAACATAATCAGAGGAAAAATGATGTCTTCCATCAAATAACGTACCCGGAGGGACAACAATGTCTTCCATCAATTAACGGCTAGCCTATGCCCTCATCCCAATACCCTAAATGCTATACCCTGAAGGCACCTCACCTTCCACGTGGCTTCCTACAACATGCACCCCAACCAATAGTACCTAAACCACAACTAACAGGGGCCTCTACACACATGTGTGGTCAAAACCACCTCATCACAAAGTCTCTCTCTGTGCACACTAGTCAAAGATCCGGGTGAGCAGTAATCACCAAAAATATTACCCAAGCCACAACATCTCTAACATCTCGTGTCCCTACGACCATGCCGCTTATGTCCGACAGCCTGACCATCCATGTAAACCAGGCCATGCCCAATATGACAGTCACCCTACCTCAAGACGACGTCCATGACTCCCAATCCCGTTTTTAGAACCACCCAATGTAACCCAGGCCAAGCCCAACCTGTGATCAGCATCACTCAAGAATACTCGGGCCATTCCCAACACAACCTAATGGTTCCAACATATGCAATTCAACAATTACATATATAACACATTCAAATAAACACATAATAGGCAGAATAATCTAAACAGTTGAATTACAATAGCCCAAAGATTATCAAACAATAGAAATGTGGTCTTAATGACTCTAACATTTCATATCAAGGTTTAATAAACAAAAAATCAACAGTATAAAATAACACAATTCAACTATAACCAATTTGGCATCCCCCGACCAAAAAGCCCTGATGACTATCAACCACTCTCCCTGCCCTCCTCATGAAAAATAGGTAACATTGAATACCCAAAGGAATCCCATAGGTCAATTATCAATTAAATAGGTAATAACAGGTATATCACGATCACTCAAAATACCCGAAATTGCGCCATAGGTGGCGCCACACAAAAGTCTATGAAAAAACAAAAGAAGATACGCACCACCTACCTGAGACTCATATGAATATACTCCTCTGATAACAACCTCCAATTAGGTCTCAAATGTTGTAGATCTATAAACGAATCAAAACATATCAAACCCCAAAAACACCTTCTAGAAGAAAAATCAAGAAAAACGTCTCAAGTGGAATCAAGACCTTACCGATGGGGTTCCAACGGATCAAGAGGTGTTCTAATCAGGTATCAAACGGAGGAAAGAGGGAAAAAATAAGCTCTGGTCGGCTGTCCCGACTCAACCCGTCGAAGGGGTTGAGTTTCTACCTCAAATCAAGGCTACTTCCCGTTTTAGAAAAAAAAGAAACCACATGGCGTGTACTTTAGGAATACACGACGTGTATCATTTTACTTTTCATAAGTCATCAGAAATTCCATAGACATACTTTTCAGAACCTGCCAACATGACTATACGTCATGGACCATAGGGTACAAGGCTTGTACTTAGTTTTTCTTCCCTTCCTCATCGAATTACCCACACGCCATTATATTGCTCATACATGGCTGGACTACACAATGTGTCCAAGGAGGACATGGCACGTACATGGTTAAACAATTCAACACAGAAAATAGGCCTACATGCCATGTATCGCCACAACACAGTCACTGGAACATGACTTTTAGATAACTACACACCATGTAGTAATAAATTCTTACAAATTCATCACATGGCATGTACTCAGTGGAAAACGGCTGGTGCTCGCCCAACCCATACATGGCGTGTACTCTATAGTACTTGCCCTTTAGTCTAGAAAATTCGAGAATGTCCTAGGTTTTTCAGGTTTTCTCAAGAACAAATCAAAAATTCTAATAGGGTCAGTATTTTTACCTATTCTAAAAACTCGGGTTCTTACACCAATTAAATGTAAGGGAAATAGAAATTTTAATTTCCTAACTTAACACACATGCTAACTATGGTTGTCTCACTTTAGTAACATCATAGAATATTAAATAAATAATTTATAATTAACATAATCAATTTATTCATTCTTTTAATATTATTTAGGAAAATGATGGTTTATGGGTTTTTGGATATATATTTTTTAAAATAATGTAATACCAAATTGAAATATAAATGCAGATTTAGATAAAATGAAATTAGCAAAGAATGTTCTTAGTCCAAGGGTGGGATAACTTGTGTTTTTAATTATTTATTTTATCATTAAATTATATTAGATGATTTTTTATTTCCCTCATTAGAGAATTTATTTCCTTGGATTTATTGATTTTTTTCTTTTATATTTCATAAGAACACCAACCCACAACTCCTCTAATAGTTAAATACAATAACACCTGAATTGAGAAAGAAATTCCTAAGAGACCCAGCTCTGCCATATGTCATTTCATCTCTTCAAAAAAACTAGACTTTCCGTAATAATGGTTTTCTAAATATAATAGGTGGAACATATAATGATTCAAATAAATGGAATGTAATTATAAATAATTACATGGTGCAATATAACTAGAGTCATGCAATACTGTATCATCCACCACATATAAATTCTAAACATATTGAATTGAAGCAAAGTAACACTAAACGATATGAAACCTCCCCAAGGGCCATGACATGGGTTACAAACTTGCCATTTAAAATTGAAAATAGATACTTATGGAATGATTAAAGAGACATAAAATTCTATTATTTTAATAGATTGAGGAATTCAAGAGTAAATGAGAAACTATTTAATAATAAATGATGCATGTGTTATATGGGAAAAGAAAACCAAAATAAAAAAGTTAGGAAAAAAGAAATCCCAATGAAATAGAATTCATCTAAAATTCCCCTCTACAATCTATATACTCTTCAATATACCCTCATCCTCTTATTTATAGGGATTTAAGAGGCTTCAGGCCATCCCAAATGGAAAATAATTCCATTGGGTACAAAATAGATCTTCACATGTTGAAATTTATGTTTCATAATTTTCTTTCAAATTTTTCATGTGTAAAACCTAATTAGGATGAATTAGTGAATGTATTCTTCTATGTATCTACCCACCACGTTTATAAGAATATATATCTCAATTACCACTAAATTTAATTCTAGATGAATGTTTCTTAAATATTTACTCAATATTCATCAAAAAATGGTTACATTAATGATTCAATATTTCCTTTATATTTAATTATGGAACGCACCTATTATTCCACTTTCAAATAATACCTAAATCCCCTCATTTTTTGTTGTGTATCCTGATTCAATTTTCTATGGTGGGGGACACTAAGTCTAATGGAATGATTTAGAATAGTTTATAATTTTTTAGGCCTTTATATATATTAAATATCTCTATGAATGAATATGAGACGTCTAATCCCAATAGTAAATGATTTATATAAAAATAAGCACACAAATTTAAAGAATACATTAAAAGTTATTTTTTCAAAATATGAATTTGATTAAAATCTTTTAAAATAATAAACATAAAAAGATTTAAGCATTTATACCAAAACATACCATAAATCCCATAATTAGGAAAATAATCCTAAATTGATAAATTGAGAGGGTTAAAATAATTGAAATGTAAAATATAACTGATGAAAATATAAAAACCATCATTTAACCGACCAAATATTTCCTCCTACATCGAATCATCAATATAAAAATGTACCTTATCAAAAATCTGTATGGAGTAAAATATTTAAATTTATCAATAATTGACCATTATTTGGTATGTAACAACATTTTTTGACATTAAGGAAAAAATACCATTGAAATATCATTAAAAACATTTTTTTGGAACATAATTCTTAAAACTTCAACAGTGTCCCATCCAAAATTAAAAAATTAGAATCATAATCCGGATAATGTAATAAAATAAATTAAATATTATAATAGCCTTAGAATAAATATTTTCATGGTATAACATGTCAATGATCGATATATACACAACATATAAATTTTAATTTTTGTATGGAAACATATAAATCTCTAAGGAATGTAAATTGATATCTAATAGATTACTACTTAGTAAATTTTGTATAATAATTCCAAAAAAATAGATAAAGTAAAATAAAAAATTAAATCCAAATAATATAATATAATTCATAATATCATGTATCAAAATATTTATTAGATACATCACACTTAAATAACTATGTGGTGAAAATGGAATGTGCCTCACATAATGAAAATTTAAACAAGAATCACATACCTTTAGTCTAACATCTCACATGTGTCTCTATTCTCCAGTTTAATAAAATTATGTTAATTATTAACATGATTAAAAACATTTCAGATTTTTATAATTAATTTTATTTTACTTATTTTAGTTTTGTTTGAAGATACTAAAATAATTAAATTTTCATATGTCATTTGGACCATATTTTGTTTCTATATCAAATATGACTATATTAGGTCGACTATAGTAAAATAGGTCCTTATGTAAACATATATAGAATAAAAATCATGGAATTAATATAACATTTATAAATAAATTATAATTTTAAATTAAATAATGAAATATGTTTATGAAAATAGATCTGATGTTATAGTCATGGAGATGGTTTGTCGTACGTACGCCTGAGTAATGATTCAGTTTTTGAGTGACCCTTACGCATAGAAGGTATGTAATAAAAAAACATTACATGATGATAATTATATCATAAATACCATGATAAAAAATTTATATATATAGAGATTTACTTTTATGTAATAGTTATAACATTTTGTTAGTGAGGTTGTTCTCTATACATCCACTACAGACATTTTAACATTTTAGTGTGTGAAAATGGTATTACTGAAAATGATATATTGTGTTTCAATAAAGGAAATTGATTCGTGAATATCATATATATTCCATTTATATAAAATATTTTTAATTTAAACCATCTCCACCAATCTATGTATCGATTGAATGAATCACATCGCTTTGGGGAGGCAGCAGTCCACACTTTAACAAATGATGTTATCGTTGTCCCAAAAAATGGAAAGAAAAAAATGTATGTTATATATAAAAACTAAATATGAATAATGTTATTATAAATATAATATATAATATATAAATAGTTATCACATCATAATTACCATCCATGAGAGGTGGTAATGACAAAACAAATAACATCTTTGGTGAGGCGGTAATTCATAATACAAAAGAACGATAAGTTCATCATCCATTAGATTTGTGTGAGTGAATATATAGGTTGGACCCTAAAAATTAAAAATTAATAGTATAATTATGTTATTGATTTAGTTATATAGGAATGAAAAATGGATAATTAAAACAGTTGAGAAATAATTAAAATTAACGATCTTGAGGAAGGATGTTACCTCTTATTTGGGAAACTCCTTTTGATTTTCACTGAAGAGATTAATTGGATGGGTTTATTCAGAAATTTAGGATTATATCTTAATGGTATGGATTCTAAGTCTCTATTTGGGAAGACATTGGTTGGGAAAAATTGGCTTGAGATGTGTGAACAAGTGGGAGGGTGAGTGCCTTTTATAGTTAGTGAGAAGTGGAGATCTTGTACATTTCTTTTAATGTGAATTACATCCCAGTTTTCCGAAGAAAATTGGATCCTTAAAAATTAAAAATACAATAAAGGGGATTATAGGGTTGAAATATAGAAATGAAATGGATTTTGGACATTATTTTATGTAGTTTTGGGACTCATGATTAAGGGTTTGTGCATTGCTAAGAATACATTTCTCTTAATCGTTGTAATTAATTATAATCACAGTCACAAATATTTCCTAAATAGCTAGGATGAATTAATAATAAATTATAAATTATCATGTTTCCACATATGGAATCAAATTTTCATATTCTAATCATGTAATTAGAATGAATTTATTTAATATTTAACAAGTTGACGGGATGATAGTGGTGGGTTTTAAAGTAAAAATGTTCAAAACATTGCTAGGTTTTTATATCCAATTTCAATGTGAAATTGATTAAAATGTCCAGAAATGGATTATATCATATAAAATATATATAATGTGACTTTAAAAACAAATAAATTTATAATTTTATTTTATAAATAAATAGAGAAAAAATGGATTATAAATAAAATTCGGTATTTTTAATTATTCATCAAAAATTGAAACTTTATCGAAAAATATTAAAAAATTTCCCTAAGGTAATTATTATATTTCTATTTAAATTGTGATGATTATTAATATATATAATATCTATAAATGATCAAAAAATGGATTTATAATGGGTTCATCATTTAAATCTTTTAAAAGTGCATTTATAAAATATTTATTTATATGAAAAATATTAATTTTTTAATATATTATCATTATAAAATATATATGATAAAATAAATAAATAATTAATTGAATAATATATATATATTACATAAATAACAATTAATAATTAAAATTAATTCAATATACTGGGATTAAAAATCATTGTAAGAATAACAATACTTTTCAATAAAAACATTATTTTTAAATTTAATTATTTTATAATAATTTATATTTAATATATAAATATTTAATTAAACAATTAATTTTAATAAATTATAAAGTCTTATTTATAATATACAACATAACATATTGGTTAGATCTTATTATATTAAATATTAATGTTCTTGATAAAATGTTATTGTTCACAAAAACTTCGTCTTGCATGTGACACAAGCCATCGTGGAATGTCAGTATTCGGTTTAATGCAATCTAACAATGGTGTTCATGTAGAAAAAACATATCTGTATGTTTCTTTTATCATAATATTAAATTTGTGTTTTTCATAAATAAATATAGGAGAATAAATTAGATTTATTATAAAATAAATTTATTGTAATGTATTTGGGAGTTATAATCTACCCACCTTTAATAAATATTGTCCTCACAATTTAAAATAGAAATCATTAATAAATGGATTTATATTTAAAAATAAACTTTTCAAAAATCGACATTGTGAGTAGGTTAAATAACACATATTTAAAATAAGTGAAAAAGAAATTTACAATTTCACCTAACTAGGTTATGTAGTTAGAGAACAATAGGGGGGAATGTAAACATGGATACATAAGAAAAATTTAAAAATAATGGTATAATAGAGAGTGATAGAGAACATGTTCAAGTAATTTTATATAACCATAAATCCTTATGAACCATTATGAAATAAGCAATTGATATCATACAAAATTATTATAATAGGACAACAATTTTAAATGAATTTCTTTTTCCAATAGTATAGGAATTCGTTCACTCTATAATAATATAATTAAACTTATGTTTTAATTTTGAAAAAACTATCTTATCATTTGGTTTTTCCATGAACTATTTCTACATAATTTCATATAAAATGTTTCAACATGTGCTGGTATTAACCATTAACATATAAAATATCAACTATAAATCAACTTAAAATATTTCATAAATGGATTATTTTCTATGGTTTGGTTTTAAAAAACTTTGGAAGGAAGGGAACTGAGTTTCCAAAATAAACATTTAAATAACACGAAGTGAATTTTAATTTAAACATACAAAAATTATGAATATAGTAATAACATGAATTACCATAAAACATTTTTAGAAGAAAACATTCTTAGTATTCCTTCAATTGAATATAAAATATTTTATATGTTCCTTGAATACAAAAAAAAAATGATGTAAACATCATCAATGATGTCATAAACCACTTTATCAATAATCCATTACTCACTTCCAATATGTTCAGAAATTATCAGATTTACCTTATCCAAAATAGCCATTTCTCAATTTAAACATAATTTTACTAACATTAGGAACATATTGATGGTTATTTATCCCTCAAAAACGAGTTTTCCAAAAAAATTCTAACTTTACAGTAAATAAATTTTCATGGTAATATTCAGAAAATGATCTCAAATCCTTAAAAATTACCACATAACAATACTTATGTATTCAAAAATACTTATAACCATTAAATCATTGATAAAATACTCATATGACATAATTCGTGAATCTAAATATAAGATATTTTGTCATTCCCCATAATATATTGTAGTAGAATAATCATGAACATGACCTATTAGCCTAATTTGAGGTATATTCCTCTAACACTTGAGACATAGATTTATGTAGTGTCCTATATAATTACATTGGAAGAATTGCAAATTGAAATTTTTCCTTTCTTCCATTTCAATCATGAAATTGGTATAATTTTTCTCCATACTTAAAAAAAGTTTCATTCCCTTCATGAAAATGTCGTGGTGTTTCTTTCCATAATTATCACATGTTAAAAAAATGATAATTTCTTTTCATCCCTTTATATATATATTTTGACTCTCCATCATTTTCTTTTTATTCCTTATTCTAAAACCATAAGTCATAGAAAATAAATTATATATCTCATTATTATATGAAACTACGTCATAATAAAATGACAATTCATTGGAGATTATTTCTCTTTGAAATACATTCCCATGTTTGAAAATATATGATCCTAATTACTCATTAGATCATGTATAATGGTAAGCATCATGTTCCTTATAATATGATCCATTTATACCTAATTTCATAGGATAAATATGTTCATGTTATTATAAAATGTAACTTATAATCTCAAAACCTATAAAATAGTTGACATAAATTGAAAATTTGATTCATTTATTATATTATAACAAAAAAAACGATGTCATTGGGGATATTTTTACTTTAAAATCCATCGTAAGGTTGTGTAATGGAACTGTGTATTATTATAAGAATATCACCTTGGTGTGTCAAACTGGGTGCATAGGAAGTCACATTTTCATTTTCGAGGTTACATCGAGTCAGGCCCAATGCACCATATCATAGTTAATACCCTTTGGTAAATTTGTTCAAAACCCACAATGACTTTTAGTATCTATAATGATATTTACTTTGACAAATACCCACATAATCTATACAAAACCAAAATTATATATGATTTTATATACTTATCCTCAAAATCTATCATAGGGTTATATTCTGTAATCATAATTTTCTAAAGATAGTTTCTAAGGTTCCTACTCAACATCCTATTATACGAACTGTATCGACCCAACCCTAAATTCCTTGAGTCGATTCATTTGTATATTAAATTTTCATTTTTACATGGAATGAATCAAATACTAAAGGATTGAATGTTTAATAGTCTTGGAAAACAATATTACATACATGATACAAATATTACATTGGTAGATGGAAAGGGAACATTATACATAATAAAATGAGATGAAATGTCCCCTTGAATGATTTTTCAAATATATCTTCTCTATTACTTGGTGAAATGAAACATAAAAAGTGTGATCTAAAATTATTAGTATTGGTATGTAAAAAGACAAAAATAATTATCTGATCATAATACTAAACAAAAAATGATTAATATCTGACAAAAACTTATATTCAAATAGAATGATAAGACAATATCAATTTGGTAATATAAAAAATAGAAATGAAAAAAATAATATTTAGAAACTGATAATTGACTGTATCCATATATATGTATGTGTCGATGAAAAAATATCATGGATGAATAATAATTGAATATGAATGAGGGAAGTAATTAATTACTGGATTTCATTTTGACTAGGTACATGATAAATTTACCCTCAAGATATATTCTTAAAACTATTTCAAATATTCTCATTTGTCATGCAAATTCATTTAGCGAGACTATCGATGCATCTAGGGGCTATCTATAATTGGAAACCACTCGTATCGAACCTACCCAATGAATTACTCATAAATTTAACACTAAATTTAATAATGTGATTTATAAAATATCTATATGGAGTAGAAGATATGTATTTATCAATATTTCCCCAATGTAGGATAAGTATCAATAAGGATTTTTAACTTTCATTAATGGATATACCATTAAAAGATCACTAAAAATTTCTCAAGGAAAAAAATATTTAAACATTCCAAGTTGTCCCATACCACTATAAAACATTTGAATCCTAAAAACCCTTGAAAGAATAACATCAAATGAAACATGTAATATCATTATAATAATAATATTTACGATATAACATTTCAAATGGTATTATATACACAATATATATATGTGAATTGGTAAATAATAAGAAATAAGTCTCAAAGGAATGAAAATTGATATGAAATCCCTTACATCTTAATAACATTTGGATCATAATCCCATTGAAATAGATAAAATAAAATTAGAATTTTTATTAAATGAATATAAAATAATATAAGAAAAAATATATCAAATATAAACATTATATACACCACAAAATATAATAGTTGAGGAAAATGATATATCCATATAGAAAGTAAAGTGAGACCATAATCTCTAACCTTGAGTCCCACTTTACACAAGTTTATTTATAATAAAGAATAATAAAAATATTTAAATTATTTAAATTATTCATTACATATTTAATATTTATCTGAAATATTATTTCAATATTTTAATTATATACTTAACCAATTATATTTATCTCTTTTGATTGACCATATTTGGTTAATGTTTTAAAAAATAATGTTTATATGTAAAATATTGTCAAATGTATCATTATATAAACATATATAGAATAAAATTAATGAAATAATTATCATATTTTTATATAAATTAATCATTTTATCCAAATAATGAATGAGTCTTGTGAATAATGGACCAATTCTAAGATCGTGAATGCAATAAGTCGTACGTACGAATAAGTGGCTTTCCATTTTTTCAGTGATAGTTATTGTAATATGGTAAGTAAAAATATATTCTACATAAATGATTATTATATAATAAATACCATTTTACATAATCATATAATATATATATATATATATAATTATTTTTATTTATATAGAATCACATCGTGTCAGGGAGGCAGTAGTTCACAAGTCCATGACAAACATTATCACTTTTTAGTGTGTGAAAAGGGTAATAAATAAAATGAAGTATTATGTTTCCAAAAGATAACTATTTATTGAATATCATATAATTATTGAATATATGTTACATATTTTATGTCAGATCTATTATTTATACATTCCATGTATTTATTGAATGAATCACATCGCTTTGGGGAGGTGGTAGTCCACACTTCCCCAAGTGATGTTGTTGTATTCCGAAAAAATGTATTGCATAAAAGTATGTTATATATAAAAATTAAATAATCAGAAATAAATTTTAAATATAATAAATATCATATTTAATCAAAATATTTTTCATTATTCCAACCCATGGGTGGTGGTAATGTAAAAATGGACAACTTCGCTTCTTGAGGCGGTAGTTCTACATAGACAATAACGTTACGTTTGTCACACCTAAGATGAAACTGTGTGTAATATTAGGTATAAAATTTATCAAAATAATATATAAGAATATTTAGGATAACGTTTTTATATATAAATGGACGAAGTAATATTAATTGAATGAAAAAAAATTAAAACTAAAGAGTAGGAAGAAGGATGTTACCTCTTATTCAGGAAACTCTTCTTCGTTTTCCCCAAAGGGCCAACATGGATGGTTTGATGATTAAGTTGAGGATTCTTGGATTAGGGTAGAAATGTTTAGGATCTATTAGATCAAATATTGTTTGAGACAGATTGGATTTATATGGGTGAGAAATATTTTGGGGTGAGTGAATTTTATAGATGAGGAGGAGTTACATTCTTGTAAACATTTTAAAAGGGAATTAAATACACATTTTTTTGATGAAAATCATATAAAATTACGATAAAGTGAAAATAAATTATTATAGGGTGTAAATATGGATATAAAATGGATTTTGGTCAATTTTAAAAGACTTTCGGACTTTATGATTAATGTTTAGTCCCCTCTTAAGCCAATGTTTTCTTAATCGTGGTAATTACTTTTAATCACATTCACTAATATTTTTTGTCAAAAATAATTTTTAACTTATTATAAATTATAAATTATATTTCCTCTAAATTTTTAGTCATATTTTACAGATTTAATCATATAAGTGGCCGGAAATAATTTAAAGCTTATCCCACAGAAAACATGATCAAACTTGTTTTTAAAGTAAATATCTTCCAATGTTCGATATATTTTTATATCCAATTTCAAAGTGAAATTAATTCAAATAAACTAAATTTCGATTAATATATTAGAATTTATATAATGTGAAATTAATAAAAATTTAAAATATTATTTATCCTTATAAAAAAATTAGATAAAAAGAATTTCTGAATTAATTCTTTATATTTTAACTATTTATAAAAATCGATAGTTCACACAAAAATAGATAAAATTAAACCCATGATAATTATTATTCTCTTATTTCAAAAATCATGTTTGTTTTCACACATATAATATATAATAATTTGAAAAATATTATCAAAAATAGACCATCTATTGAAAGGAATTAAAAGTGACATTAAGGAAATATTGATTATTGTGCGAAATATTCAGTTTTTCTTATCTTATGATTTTGAAATATAATGGATGATTATAAAAAATATTTTATTGGATTATATATATATATATATATTACATTAATATCAATCATTAATTGTAATTAATTTACTCTATTATGATAAAACAAATCTGTGAGCAAAAAAATAGTTTTTTAAAAAACAGACCCTTTATATTAAGTTAGTTCGTACATTCATTTCCAACTAATTTTTAACCAATGAATTCAACCATTTATTTATATATGTTATTTAATAAAATTAATGGTTTACAACATTACGTTAATGTGACATCTTATTATATTAAATACTTTTTTTCTAACAATATATTATTGTTCGGTATAACTCATCCATTCGTGTTATAAAAGACATTGAGGAAAGTCATTATTTCTTGCAATCCAAGCTAAAATTGGTGTTACGTGTAGAGAATGATATAATTTATTTTTCATGTAACATAATCATTACAAGGGGTTATATGTAATGAAATGTAATAATAAATAATAAATTTATTCTAAAATGAAGTTGTTGAAATGTATTGGGGTCATACAAAATTTTACAGTAATATATATTGTTTTTTTATGATAAAAATGTTCACAAATTAATTTTTAATGATTTCTAGGATGATAAAAACTTTATTTATTTTAATTATCTAATAAGTTACACCCTTTAATTTTTTATAATATTTAATAATTTAAACCATTGAATTTGTGAGTATATTAAAGAATGAGTATTCTACAATTTCTCAGGGGATATAAAATAAATACCAATAAAATAGAGGGTGATATAGGACCCCACTATTTACTATATATACCCTCATGTTCACTAATATATATATTATATCAATATATCATTATAAACCATGAATGAAATTATAGTCATTTATCACCTTATAAATAACATGTCGAACGAAAAATGGGTTCCATAGAATTTTTAGACAGTATCATCAAAATTGGCCACAATAATGATAATGGATGATACGCCGAATTCAATAACCCTATGAGATAATTTCAATAGAACATTTAAAAAATGAAACATGAAAAATAAATTATATATAATTAGATACTTTTGAAGGAAACAAATAAATATTAACAAAACCATAAATTAGTTTTTAGATTTATTATAATTTTTTCATAAAAGAAGAAGCTACATATCAAATTCATGAGTCATTTTTGAAATGTAGTTGTGAATATTTTTTTAAAATTACATTAAAATACTATTAAATATGGATACTTGAAAAGGTATAATTGTTATAAAAAAGAGATGTCGAGTGTATGATCAAATGTATGATCTTGAAAGGATATATTTTTTCAAAATTTTAAAAACCATTATTGAAATACCAATTATGAAAAATAAGTAGTAAAACATAGCTTTTAAATATAGTAATTGGAGATAAGAATATCACATGATTATAATAATATTTTTGTTTTAAAATATTAATGCAAAACATTTATTGGTTTTAATGAACTTGTATATGGTGGAAATAGTGTTTAAAGGGGTTTCTGTTTTTCATCATAAAATGTTTCACATTACTGGGAAGTAATTTCAATAATAAAGGATATTTATTGTGAACACATTAATTTTTTGAGATATAAATAGTAAATAAAACAATAAATCAAAAAAAATATCTATAATATAAGTATTTTTTAAATTTAATAGTACTTTTACTCAATGAATAGAAATTTATGATTCCCAAATCCATTTTGTATATCATTATTAATTAAGTGGCATTTAAAATGTCATTTTATATTCTATAATAGTAAATAAACATTAATAAATTTATAAGACGCCTCTATATAATAAGAGGTCTTTATTTTACTAACTAATATGATTAAAATTCAAGAGGAACAATAATAAATCAATGATTTATAATTGAGTGAAAAGCATCCTTACCAGATCATTGTATTTTGTATTAAATATAATTTGTTGGTATAATGGATTTGAAAATATATTATACCATATGATTTTTTAGGGTAAACAATCATGTAAAATAACAACACCACATATAAGAAATATGTGGTGAATACACATCGTATGCCAATGAATAAGAAATGAGATTAAAAACCCAGAACATTGGTCAAGATTAATCTGGATTATGTGCCAAATTTCCTAAATAATAAAATTATGTTAAATAAAAAAATTCATATGGTATTAAATGATCAATATTTAATATTAAAATGACTATATATTACTATATTATATAGATTTAATTAATAGTATTCATTCATGTTGGTTACTTGTGGATTCTGGTCAATATATTCATAATAGAAATAGTTTTTCGGAATTTTTTAAATCAATTGAATAATGGAATCATAGATTATATAATTTCATATAATTATATCCTTTATTATTCAATATGAATAAAATATGTATAATTATATTTTCCTTATAAATGGTTTTAGATTAAGGAAGGTTCCTTGATATGTTCACTTTAGGCGGTTGCGTTTACATTGACCATTTACTATTTACAACATATATATAAAGTATAGTATTTCTATTATATAATATTAATTGTTTCATGAATATAATTATAAAAATTATTTACCTTTTTATTTTCATCCTGATTAAGTGATAACGAAAAGAGATAAATAACTTATTTGATGAAGGTGATATTATATTTTTATATTTTGACATCACTTTTAATTTCCATAGAAGGGGTGGTGGGTATAAAAATAAATAAATTATCATTTAAGTGTGTTAATATTGTTATTTTATTATAATTTTTTGTTAAATAAATTTATTTTCCTCATTTTCTTAGATGGGTTGAAAAAATACAACACACCATTCATGAAGGTTGTACTCCTAACAGACACATGATGACATCTTCATTTTTTGAATGGATACAAAGGTATATAGAAAAGAGATACTATGTTTTTATAACTACATTTAATTATCACAATTACAATTATTTTATTTAATTTTCATTAATATAAATTATTTGGATGAAGAAAATTAAGAAGAAAAGATTAATGAATAGTTACACGTCATGTTGAGATCTAGAACATTATCTTGAAATTATTTTTTGAAATGAAGGGATTGGGATAATATCTAAGAAAATAGATCATTCAGAAGTTAATGTTAATTATATGCTATGTTAATTTTTTAGGGTTATAAATTTCTTTGATGGAGATGTGTGGAGTGAGAGTGTGGAAGTGATCTCCAAATATATGGGGTGTAAAATAGATTTTTCTTGTGAATACCCAAACAACTCAATGATTCGATGACAAAAATCAAGGATTAATATAACCAAAATTGGAAAATAAGTTTTTGGATATTCTAGTGGGTCATGGAATCATGAACTCTCAATTTGAAAATATGTTTGAACCAGGTTTGGATTTTTTACAAATATACTTTTTTACCAGACCATTTGTTTTTTACATCAGTAAATTGTTTTTCACAAACTAATTAAATCTATTTAAAAAACTAACACAAACCCATCTAAAAAAATTAGGTTTTATAATCAGTATTTAATCCCTAATTTATTCCAACTGAATTTCAAAAATTAGATAATTATCAATTCAAATAAAACATAAATATATATAAATATTTTTTATAGAAATATTTAGTTTTAACAATCATCAGATCTAAATCATATTTAAAATTAATAACAAATTAATTTAGTGAAATAATATTTATATATTGGATTAAAAATTATATTACACTAATTTTAATAAGATTTAATATTATTTCAGAAGATAAAAATTGCACAATTTTAATAATAAAATTCGTTGAAAGTAATTGTTTTAGATTCAACCTAATGATTAACATTTACGATATAAATCATAATTTTATTTAAAAAAAATGAATTTGAATTTATTTAATAATTTGACCATGCGGATATAAGATATGGTATTTATTTTGTTAGATTTACCTTCATCATGTTATGATAAATTATTTTTAATATAAGTGAAAGGAAAATGAGTTTTATGTTAAAACATTACCTATGTTTTCAAAATATTAAATATATTTTTTATAATATCAATATATTCTTCCAAACTTATTTATTTTACTCTATAAATGTTTATTTTTATTTTAAAATAGTTCAACAAACTTTTCATATTTTATTTCATTATGATAATTTCATAAAATGTAAATATTATAAAAATTATTATTCTTTTTACTATTGAAATAAAAATAATTTGTTTTATAAAATGATTTAAAATTAATTTTATGATTATATTGACATTATAAATAATAAAATAATCTTTAATTTTTAATTCCAAATTATAGAATTTAGGAATTATACATTAAAATTTGAATGTAAAATATAATGTTAAATTATATTTGATATGTAAATGGATTTTAGATATTTTCCATTATTATTACTATATAATATCAATTAATAATTATGTTATTATTAACTATTATTCAGATTGTCAAAAAAGTTATCATATATATAGTTTCTTAGAATAAGAGGCGTTGAATCAATATTTTAGTATAAAATATATTTCTATCTTGAAATGATCAAATTATTCATTTAAAAAAAATTAACCATGCATTAGTATCGTAAATAAACATTATTTTATTTATACATTTATTTCATAATTTAGTCAAAACTATTTTTACAAGAAAATTCAATAATAAAATTTTTGTGGTTATATAATATTCAATGTTTTGTTTTTATTTTCTATATATGTGAAGAATATTATTAGAGATTAGGTTTTAATGTGAAAATTATTTTAAATCTTGGGCTGTTACATTACAAAAACACCAACCAAGATATGATATGGTACTGAAAAGTACTAATGAATTCACACTGTGGGGTGTCATTTATTAGGCCCTCAAAAAAAATCATTGTTGGTACTGCATCCTCTAATGATCAAGAAGTCCCTAAAGCAATTGAAGATGATTCTATGATCACATCATTACTCAAGAATAAAGTACAATACATGTAGCATAGTTTTGATATCCCCAATGTGTATCATCCTAACTATGTGGATGCTGAATATGATCATATCTTTGTAACTAAGGAATTCCCCAAACTGTTATTCATTTATTGGTAAACCAATTTTAGACCAGGAGGTTCTTCCCCTCCCAATAGTCCTAGAGCTGGTAGCATTTCCCACCATAGGGTGACACCAGTGTACCACATAGTTCTATATCCATTAGATCAATATTACTTCCCCCATTAGATTTTCACAAATAAATTTAATGATCTAGTTTCCCAGTTAGCGGATAGTCACATGATGAATCCCCTAACTATTATGATTTTTTCTCTCCCTGACTACATTGAAGCTATAGAGGATCTATGTGAATTGGAACCTCTCAAAATAGATTCATAGATTATATGGGTGGAAAAAATTCCTCTATTACTGAATTGTCGAAATACGGTCTTCCTCCCCTTTAATGATATAGTTTTCTAATAGAAAAAGTTGTCCCACACCACAAGTTAGCGTGTCCTGATGATGTGAACCCTACTGTCCTCAGATGACATGATGATATAATTATTTTACCATACTATTAATGGTCTACCATTTTATGGAACAACCAAATAGAAAATATTCCCCTCGATAGATCTGAGGACCTCTACCATTAGTTACGCAACCAGTTCCGCTCCATCCTCAACATAAATAGAATCACCAACTTATCCATCTATATGTAGTAAGATAATGGTCGTGTAGGTAGTAATTTCTATTAGTGTAAGGGATTAACCTATTTTAATTAAATTTCTCGTCCTCATGAATAGTTATTGGGTGTTTGTATGGAGTGTTTTGGATGAGTTAGTTTCATCTATAATATTCATGATGTATCATGAAAAATTCTATGAGTTCCCCTATTGAGATTAGTTCTTCAAAGAATACATGATGTAGTATAATAAAATGTTTCACCCATTACCTATAATTATATAGTGGATGTTGGGAATATTAAAGAAATAAATGACCACATAGAATCTCTACCCTCATATAATCCATCTCTATGTGCCCTATCAAAACATGCTCAATTGCAAGAAAATATAACATAAAAGGTTTCACATGTCCCCCATTTAGGAGAAGTTCCTCAAAATACCTTCATAGATAAATTTATTTTATATACTCATTGAAGGATAAACATATAATGAGATTAATCAGATATTCCTTGGCTATTAATATTATCTATCTCTAGGGGATAAAAACTCTATTTGATGTTTAGTTTAAGAATGGTCTCAAATACATCCATTACAATATATTTTCTAGGCACACTATCAAATAATTCTTTATCATTTGAGAATGTTTCCATTACAAGGTAGACCATGTCATCGTGGAACAAGAAGACCCTCAAAAAAATTCCACACTTGTCTCATCCCCTTTTATGTTTATAATAATGTTGGGTAATAGTAGAAAATATCTTACAATAGATCTCATAAAAAATTCTCCTACAATTGATCTCATCCCAATTTATTTCTATTTGTTATATTCCATAATGAACGCTAGATTATTTATAATGGATTATATAAAACCCATTAATTGTTTGTTTATATTTATAATGAATATTAAAGGAAATAAAAAATTCCTATAAGGTTCTCTATTTCAAGGGGTTTTTATTCAATGATTTCTAATTCTATAAGTGATTGTATTATAATACAAATTTTTTAAAGATTTTTATGGTAAATTTATATTTACCTAAATTATTTAATACGTATATTATAAATACTATATATATTAGTTTAGTATTTTTTACATATATATTTATTAAACATATATCACTTTCTTAAATTTGATATATATATTGTTGGATATGTTTTTTAATGAAAAATAAACCTCATTTATTTGAATGATAAACAATTTCATCAATATAAATTTTCTTTAAAATCATTTAAGGATGTTTTTGTCTATACATATGTTTTTGGTAAATAATATTTTCAATAAATTTAAATTTTTTGATAAATCAATAAACATAATCTTTTAAAATGTTTTATAAACAAAATAAAGTATCATTTTACCAAATTCTAAATTTATTATTCTATTTTTATGTATTATATATGTTTAAATATGCAAAATTTTATTACTATTTAACTATTGAATAAGAAATTTTCAAGGTTATTCTTTAATTAATAATTTTTTATTAATAATTAAAAATTATTTTAATCATAAAAAACCAAAATATTATTTTCCTCATTTTCAAGGGAATGGAAATATGATCTCTTAAAAAAATTTATCTATTCCAACATATTTTAATTATTTTTATACTTCATTTGGTATATTATTATATGATACCATCTATTATCTACTTTTAGATTACATACGATGACACTTTTTAATGTTGATTCATAAAACCCATTTTCCCCTAGTTATTTATGATATGATGAAATCATTATGAAATATAAATATTTTCCAGGTGTCGTTATAGTATTAATTTTTTATGTTTTTGTAGAATAATTATGTGTGTTTCCCATTTTATGATTATTTTTTCCAAAATATAAATCCCTCCAATTTTTTGTGAAAAACCATATATCTCACGAGATGTCTATTTTATTAGTGAACATGATTACATTATCAAAAAAAATTGTTACTAACCTATTAATGTTATGACATGATATTAATTTTATGCATGGAAGTCAACTTATGTATCATTTTATATGGTGACCTAAATACATGTCCTTAATATGATGAGTGGTCATAATGATGCATATACATATTAAAAAATCTATGATTTACAATTATTAATATTCTACAAACATTATGTGATATATTCTCATATTATATTCCATGGATAATTATTTTGGTTCCATGACTAGACACATGTCTTATGTTTGGTTAAAATACTTTTTTCATGCCTCATTATTGTTGCAATTTCCTTATTGGCTGTGTTTTTCAGAACCTATGACAATATTCTCCTAACCAAATGCATATCATATATTCTATGAATATTATTGATTGATATCTTTAAGGATTACCTTTAAAAATAATATAATATCACCACTTATAAGTTTTCCACTCCACCATGTTGAATTACTATATTATGTATGATAGGCCTAAAACTGTAATATATTTTAAGAATATTGATAAGGGTATTGATTATATTTCATGAAAATATGTTTCTTATGTGACTTGTCTTCAATGTACATAGACCTTTACGATTCTCAATAATTTAATACTATTAGTACTATTTAATATTCCTCGAAAGATATGGTATATTCATGTAATAAATTCATGGGTTATTATAGTTAGTACCAATGTTGTGTTTAGTTATTTTTGGTAACTACGAATAGAAATAATTTGTTAAAACTCTATCAATAATTTTATATATAGGATAACATCCTGTAGATTTGGTAATATATATATTATTCATTTTCCAGGAAATAAAATCATTTTCTTGGAATTTTTTTGGCTTTGAAACAAATGCACAGAAGGGTAATAAATCTAATAGGCTAGTGGGGTGTTTACAAAATTATCACCAGGTTGATGGAAAAGAGGAAAAACTACACACCTGGTTTGGATCCCCAGTGGAATTTTGTTTGGTTAACAAAAACTCTTTTTATGAACCATTATGATTAATGGGAGGATAGAACCGTTGAAAATCTCAAATAAAAAAATATAATGTAGGTTGATAATATGGTGTATTGGGTTGATCATATGGATTCATTATTTCAGAATGTATAATTCTTATATTAATAATATTATAATTTCATATTAGGATTATTGATGTTGGAAACACAGAGTAAGAGTTTATGTTTTAGTAAATATCTAAAATGAGGAGGAACCAAGTTAAAAATTGGTGTGATGGTATGTGGGGCAGTTTTATGATCATGAAAAAAATTAATATAGTAGATGATGTGAATAATTTTGTTAATCATAAAAAAATATTTATTTTCAATTAAAAAACTAAATATATGTGTGTTTCCTAACACATATTATTATATTTAAATGGAGTTTAAATTTTGTATAGTTTATATAATTAATTGTTTAATTTTGAATAATTCTTCTAAATGCTAAGGATGTAGGATAAAGAACCCATTCAAATGTCTCAAAGGATTGATTGAAATTTTCATGTAAAGAAAATATAGGCATATATAAACTAATTATATGGGAATGTTTAATATTTCAAGGGATATAAATAAATTTCATCATAAGGTAACAATAATATATCAATGCCATATATTTTTGGAACATGGTAATTATGTGATTCAATTCCCAAATCAAAGGGAAATCTATTAGACTAAGTAAAAAATTAAGGGTCTCTTCAATATCAATCTATTAAGAGGAAAATTAGTGAAAAAATATTAGAAACTCTAGATTTGGGGTTGTCATGTTAATATTTTAATGTACGCATTGCATTTGAATATTACTATTTTCCTTTTATAGATCTTGATGTGATTTCGAGTATTAAATGACTTTAATTATATAGAGCCCATATGAATTTTCATTGAGTGTATGTTATAATTTATATTACAAGTCAACCCATGATCTTTTAAATGTGTGAGAATTAATAAAATCATCAACTAGAAATTACATCCATTACATGGGTCCTACAACCTATTAATGAGGGGTATATTCATCAAATGGTTGGGAAGATACCCAATGTTGAAGATATATCATAATGGTCAATAAGGTGAAAGGATGACACACACACACATATATATATATATATAACAAAATATTATAGATTATATTCACATATAAATGGTTGAATATTAAATTTAAGAGATGGTTACAATTTATTAATGATTATGACTGTAGAAAACATCACCACCATGATAAAGTGAATAAGGTGGAAAATGCTCTATGCCAGAAGAACCCTACTAGTCACCCCCATGATTTTTAATGAAAGAGACACAATATAAATGGTTTTATAGATGATTAAAATTTATATAATAATGAAATGAGATGTATTTTATCATTCATTGTGGAATGAATGGTTTTCGATTTATATGATGAAACTTAGTGTAAAAAATGAAGATCTAGAGAGAAAACAGAAATTATGTATTTTTCCTTAGTTGAAAATTGATACCTAGAGAACTATTAATACCATGATATGGGTATGTATCCTATAAATAATATAAATAAATAAGGTAATTCTTGTTGATGAACACAACTCATGATTCATTATTCATTCATAAATAAAATATATGTATATAGATCTCAAAGTGTATTTTTACTAGGAATATATGGAAATGGGAACTATAGTATATAAAGATATATGGATGTTATTTTAGTAGGTTATTAATAACTTTTATTAGTCTAAATGGTTGATAAAACCATTACCCATAAAATAATGTTAATGCGAAAATACCACCAAGGAGTTCATTTTTAGACTCCCCAAAATGTCTAACGACATTAATGTTATTGGGATGTAGTCGATAAACTAATAAAGTCATCATGATTAACATTGTAAAAGAATATTTCTATTTTTACCTTATTTATAGGTTATATAATAAATAAGTATAATGATTGAGTGGATTTCCCTTCTCAATGGTATCTGATCATAATAAGAGGATTTCATCAATTTCAATGATAATTACTCAAAAAATAATATAGAATTTAGATTTTTCACAAAAAATCTTCATTAAATTTATGGTTAGTCAAAGAGGATCCAAAAAACACTATAATATAAATTTTTATATTTTTATATGCATTTAAAATATTAATTGGATCAATACATTACTCATTATTAGTATTCTTATAACCCAATATCTCCTCAAAAATGCCGATGGATTTTTATAAATCCTAATAAGACAAAAGTGTAGAAATCCATTTTACTGGGATGATTATAGTGAATAAAATATATGGATTCATAATAAATAGAAAGAAGTTTTTTAGTTTTTCAGATCCACTTAACATAACATTATGGATGCATAGAGTATATTATAATGTTGTACTAGAAGTCATTGGTGAGATCTAGAATTTGAAGCTACTAACACGGTATTCCAATGAATATATATTTTGGTGAAGGATATGAGATTTATAAATAATGGAAATTTTTTATCAAGATATATCATCCCCGCTGAAATTTATGATTGTTTCTGTATAGTAGCTTGGCAGTTGAAACATTTTCTGAACCTCTCTAATGATTATAATGTGTTCTATGTATCAATTTTGAGGAAGGACAAACCTGATCCCTCACATGTACTAATATTTGAGGTTATAATATTTGGGATTGATATTTTTTATTTGGTTTATATGAATTAAATTAAGTATTATGGATATACTTTCTATTAACATGACTACTCACTTGATTAACGTCCCTTAGGACAATCCTAAACTCAATGAAGGAACATGTTGAACCAATGAATTTATGATGTAAATGTATAATGAGATATTAGTATTATAGTGATAAAATATATGGGCATAAATTTATATTAATTTTTCTGAAATTTATACCGCAATTTATTTTTTATATATTTCTATTTACATAATATTTCTGCTTTTGATATATTTCATTACATAAAACTATGAAATAAAGTGGCTAAAAATGTGCTACTGAAATATTATTATTATATATGTATTTTATTATCAATACATTAGATTAGAACTTCTTAATTGGAATAACAAAATTATGAAATGTATCTATAAATCTTTTCCTAAATGTCAATTAATTTATTAATTCAATGGAAATAAATATTCAATTTTAAGTGTTAAAAATAATATCCTTCTATGTTAAAAATATCAATTTTAAATGCATTTTATGTTGTATATATTAAACTTTTTGATTAATAATTAAATATTATTTTGATGAAATATATTGGTGGTTAATGTGAAAAAATTAATAATTATCCATATATTGATTATTAAGAGGGTAGAAATGAAGCTAAAATCATTTGAAGATAAAAAGTGATTTTTTCATTGAATTTTTATTGGGATTGTGTGCAGTATAATTTATTATAATAGAATGAATTAATAATCATGGATGAAATATATTAACAAAATGTTTATATAATAAATTAAACCAAATTTAGTGACATTAATATATCTTTTTTTATTATGCATAGAATAAGAATATATTCATTTTTATGCATTAAAATTAATTTTTTTCCCTGATAAGTTTTTTTAATTGTGATTTCCACAAAAACATTAAAATTAATCTCTATCAAATATAAAAATTTAATTTGATATAATGGATTACAGATTTAGAATCATAATTTCCAAATTAATTAATGTGGTAAAATTATTTTTTGTGAAATTTGAATATAAATTGAGGAAAAAAAAATTTTCCATAGAAATCACAAAATCCATAATTTGAGGTCAAATAAAAAATAATAATTTTAAAATTTATGTATTATTTTTCAAATAATATTCAATGATTAAATTCAAGTCTAAGTTTATCCCATATTCTATGTTGATCTAATTTCCCAAATGTTTGACATTACTAAATTTTATTCATCATAATAATTCCATATGCAACAGTATGGTCCCTTATAAAAAGAAACATAATATTTTATTTTCTACAAAAAATTTGATCCCTTTCTCTAAAACAATATTTAACCCAATAAAATTCCAAAATAATTATCAATGACCTTATAATAGTTTCTTTATAATGTTAAAGCCCAAAAAAACACTAACATAGTAACCGATTTGATTTCCACACAGCCTCAAATGTACCTACCCATACACTAGAGGCTAATGACTTGAAATAATGATCTAATGGTTTTATAGTGGGAATAATGAATCCTCATGTTTATAGTGGAATAAAATTATATCACATGAAAAAAGTGGGAGCAGTCAAAATAAAATAAATGTAGAAGAAGATAAATATTGCAATTGTATAAATATGGTAAATGTGACATATGTATAACCATTCATGCATGTCAAGTGATGATATAAATTATATAATGAATAAAATACAACATATAGTTTAATATAGAAAAACTGATTAAAATCCCAAAGGATAACTGCATGGGAATCATGAATACTTGATCAGTCGTGTTCAATTAACTCCCCAGTAATAGCACGACAACACAAGAATCAGAAACAAAATTGGGTTTCCAAACAAAATAATATGCGCAGTTACCCCAGTAAAATAGTGGCCCAAGATGAGATTGACACATGCTTAGTAGCATAACATAAATGGTGTCTAAATAATAATCAAATCAATTAATATAAATTACATTAAAGTTAAAATTTAATGAAGAAAAAAATTAAATAAATAAATAAACATTACAAGTCAGCTCATTTTCCCAAAGGAATCCTCACTAACCATAACTTCTTCAGCCTAATCCTAAATTTCATAGACAATGGTGAACTAGTTTATATTTAATATAATGTAATAATAGGTTATCATTATTAAGAAATAATGGGGGACCGAACCCGAACATGTGACTTTCCCTAGTAGGAACATCATTTATCTTAATTAATTACCAATTTTATTTTCATCAAATGCTAAATTAATGGTATTCAACTAATGAAATCATGGATCCTTATAAGGTGAACCTTAAATAGGGGCCCATGTATCACACAAGGATTGTAGTATTTTTCTTAATATAGAGTATTATATTAATTATAATCCCAAAATGGAATCTAAGGTATCACCATCTGTATAAGGTAAAACATTCCCTCACTAAACCTGTCCTTGGAATGTCATAGAGCTGTCGAGTATCAATCGTGGAAGAGTGTTGCCATCATGCCCCTAATTCAGTACTAAAATTCTCCACTATGAACCAATATCTCTAATATATATATTTATATATCATGAATGCATAGCCCATAAATTTTTTATAATGTGTCTATCATTGCTTAAAAAAATAAAAAATAACCATGATCACATCTTTGACGTTTCGTGAAATTGAAAATGAGATTTAATCAAGGTTTAAACAACTGATTTAATCTGTAGAATATTTAACTTATAACATGAAAAGGGACAAAACCATTATTTGTTTTAACATTACCATGAAGCAGGGCATATCCCATCAAAATAACAATAAATGTGTGACATGATAATAAACATGTCATCTAAATAAAAAAAGGGTCCATTACATTAACAATAATTAGAAACCATTGCTTTAGTATATTATGGAATGATGTTTTTACAATCTTTGATAACACCATAATTGAAATTAAATATGTTAGGCTCTACTTAAAAGGACCCAAAATTTAAAATTATATATTCCTGAGTTTTATCTAGGAACATAAAATAATACAAATTGAGGTTCTCTTCAGGTTTATAGTTTTTTTGAATTAGTACATAAAACATACATAACATTAAAGAATCATACCAGATGATTCCACTAAAATAATATATATTTCATTGAAAACATAAAAAAATTATATAAAACATTATTTATTGGAAAAAAATTTGTAGCAATTAAATTGAATTCATTCTTTCTGTTACACATTTGCATAACCTATGAAAAAAATTTCAAAATTATTTTGATGATAAATAAAAACATATTGGGTGATATACTGAATGCAATTGTTAGTCAAGTGATATCATAAAAACCAAATAATACCCATTCCATGAAAACATGTTATCATGACTAAAAAAATCATGTATTTTCACCAAGCTATATTTACCATATAAATCTTATAATCACCCTTACAGAAAAAATAACCATTTATTCAACTTATATCTCTATAGTACCCAATGCGATGGAGAGATATAATGGGGATCACTCGTTATATCTTGAGCTATAATGGGTTCAAACCAACATATCTCGAGAGATAATGGGCTAAAACCATCCTTCTTAAGCTATGATGGGATAAACCCCACAAAAATACGTCCAAATAACAAATCATAGTAATAAAGCATCATGATATAATAAGAAACCACACATTCAATAAATATATAAAAAAATCCATTTCAATTTCATTAAAGAGATTTTTGAGTGAATCTTAATAATAATGTGCCTTACAAATATAATTTAAGTGAGAATTAATACAATGGAATGAATATATGTATACACTATATATACACACAATAAAATATAATATAAAAAATTCATCACCAAAATAATCTGAAATCCACATAATGTATAATATAGAAGGCTAACCAAAAGAATTGAAATTGGGTTAAGAATTCCCTTAACTCGGGTTTGTCTTACAAAAAACATGATTAAACCAATTTTGTAATTGTTTCAAAAAGTGTTATTAATATATTATATATGAATAATAATATTTATAACACCTTATATGATCATTTTATAACATAATTACACCTGTTAATTTTTAATATTTTTTCTTTCTATAATTTTTGGTTCATTTATTACTTGATTCCCATTGTCATTTCGTAATTGACATCCATGTTGAATGGAATAAAAACACCAATAGTGGAATGTTAGGTTAATAAATTTTTTATAATATATTAAATGATTCCATAAATGATTTTTTATATTGTATGAGGTTGAATCATTGGATAAATCATTATTGATATTTGTTAGTTTATATTTCATGAATATAGATCATTATGAAACACTTTTGTTTTATTAAATAATAGTATGCATAAACACCAAAATAATAACATAATATACAATTTAATATGTATAATATAATATTATTTAACATTACTAATGGTTTTATGACAATATATGAAAAAAAATATTGAAAATTGAAGAAAAATTGACACTAATGATAGTAAATCAACGCATCAGTGATAATGTTTTTATTTTGAGAATAAGAGGTAGAGGAAAAGAAGTAATTTTTTGAATTTTACATAAAAATAAAAATATTATAGTATATATATGATAATGATGATTTAATGCCTCATGGATAAGGGGAGTGGAGGATATTATAAGAATATAAAAAATAATTGAGATGAAAATAAACAAAATTGAATGAGGATTTTAACTTCTTGATCTCTTCTCCTTGAGATCCTACATAAGGACATAAGTATTAGACTTTTGGTGAGGCTTGAAGGTCATGGATTCCATGAAGATTCTTGGAATGAATGTTTTCATGAATTTATAAAACGATCAATGGTTGAGAGGTGTGATAGGAGGAGGGGAGTGAGGGTGGTAATTATAGTGGAGGAGAGGAAGGGGTTTCAATTATATTAACCATTAGTTTGATATTCTTTCTCAAGACTATGAAAATTATTTATTATTGTGACCAAAAATAGTATTATGTTCATGTGAGTTCAATTTAATTTCCATTTACATCAGCCATGACTCAAGCTTGATTCTGAAATTCATTTATATAGATCATTTCTTAAAATATCCAATATAACTCTTCACAAAAAAATCAATTATTTCATTAAAATCACAAAAATTTACCCCTATCAGTTTTTTATGGGTATATTTCATAAATTAACTATTTTTTATCAAAATAATTTTACAAATATGAAAATTTTAATTTTTAATTAAAATCAAAATTTATTCCAAATGTTACAAATTTGAAAACTATTATAGATTTCATAACACCCTGAAGAATTAATTTAGGTGTCATAAATTTATCCTATTACAATAAGATAATATTTATAAGACATTTCATGAAAATACTTTTCAATTTAAAAAATTAATTAATAATAATATTTTAATTAAATATTTATGACTTACAAAAATACCAACACTTAAATAATTATCATATTTTCACTTCTAATATGCCTTTTAATTATAAATTAATGGGTGAAGTTACTAAAACTTTGTAAACTTTACTATTAATATGGTTCATATTACTATTCATAAGGGTATTTTTCTATTCACAAAAAATTATGTTGGTCTTATAAAACTCCAAATAACTCACTGATCACAGTCGTGTATGTCTGTTTTTTGATATCTAAACCATAGAAGTGTAAAATTTTAGTTTAATAGCAAGTTAACAACCATATCCTTAAAAATATTTTGTTATTATATAGACACTCTGTGTTTCCTGCATTAAATTAAATTTATTTGAAAAACCATTGGGTGTTATATTATCCCAACCTTTTGGATATTTATCATTCACAACTATTATTTAATGATTTAAAAAATTAGGGTACCTTTCCCTCATTTCATGTTGATATTCCCATGTTTTTTTCTAAACTGTTTGTTTTGTCCACAAAACCATTACCTAGTGGATTACCATACTCTAAAATACATTCTCACTATGATCATGAACTTGAATAGGTTTCTCATTATAAGAAAATTTCTCTTCTAACTGAACTACATTTGGGGGTCAAATCATGAGATTAATCTGGCACATACATTGAAAACATCAAATCATAAAAATCACTTGGTTCCTGAGATAAACATGAATAAAAAGCTACTCAGTAGGGGACTGGTCCAATATTCTCCAAGATTTCATAAGGTATATTGAAACATGAACATAGAATTTCTTTTTTACATAAACACATAACACTTTTATAAGAATAGATTTTAAGAAAATCAAGATCACCTACCTTAAATGAAATGTATTTCCTTCTATTATCTTCATAACTTTTCTTCTTACACTATTGTAACCTCATGTCCCTCTAAATCATCAGAAATTGTTTTTCCACTTACTCAACACATTTTGTTCCCATCAAAATTGTTTACCAAATTTCATCCCAAAATGTTAGAGATCAACACCACTAACCATACAATGCCTCAAAAGGTGACATTTGTATGCTAGAATTAAAACATTTATATTATGAAACTAAACTAATGAAATATGTTGATCCAAATATCATTGGTAGTCCATTAATACTACTCAATTCATATCCTCCAATGTCAAAAATGATATCTCAGTTTGTCAATTAGAATGAGAAGGAAAAGTACTGCTTCAATTTAATTATGTGCCCAATGACTTTTGATGGACTTTCCAAAAGTTATAAGTGTACCAAGGATCATTGTCATATATAATAGAAAGTAGAATTCCATTTAACATAAAAAACATCTTCAAAATACATATGAGAATTCTTATTCGATGAAATAATATCTAGAATAGGAAGGGAATATAAATATTTAGTTAGATGGTCTATACTAACGTATATTATATTTTTACCTGGAGATGTATTTGGTAGTCCCCGAATGATGTCCGTGGATATATTTTCTCATTTCTACTCCAGCTTTAGTTAAGGATGAAGCATCCACTTCATTAACATCATCTCTTCTTTAAAATATTGATATGTCAATCATTTAACTATAAAATTAGAAATATCTATTTTAATTCCATCCCACCGGTAATATACTCAAAGATCTCTATACATCATTATGCTTCTATGATGAAATGAAAACCGAGAACTTTGAGCTTCACTTAACAATTCTTTATTCAATTAAGAATCATAAGAAACACATATTCTATTCCCAAACCTCAAAAAAATCCTTATTGAGGTTAAATTCTGGAAACATACCCATTTTAAAAAAATTATATAATTTTCTGTAACTCACCGTCTTATTTCGGCACTTCATTAATTTTGTCATACATGGATTAATACACTAAAAAATAAAATAAAACAAATGAATTTATAGCTCAAAAAACATCCAAGCCAATGGTTATCAAATCATTCACTAATGGGTCCTATTCTAAACATATTATTATTATTGTATCATTATTTTTATGACTGAATGCATTAACCACTATATTTTCTTTTCCACGCTGGAAATGAATCATGAAATAATAATCCATGATTAGTTCTCACCATATTCTCTGCCTCATGTTTAATTCCTTCTAGGTAAAGATATAATTCTAACATTTATGGTCAGTATATATTTCTAATTTTACTCCAGATAGATGATGCGTCAAAATATTTAATACAAAAACAATTGAAGTTAATTCCAATTCATATGTATTATAATTTAACTAATGAGGTTTCAATGGACATGGGGCATAATAAAGTACTATAACGTTCTGAATCTGAACACAACCATGCCCCATGAAAAATCCATATAGATAAAAAATTCACTACTTCAGGAAGTTAGACTTATAACTAGAGTATTAACCATTTTTACATTCAATTCCTAAAAACTACCATCATATTATTTTTTCTTTAAGAATTTTAGTCCTTTTTATGGTAACATAGTTTGTGGTGTAGATAATCATGAAAAGTTTTCAACAAACCTATGGTGATATCCTACCAAACAAGGAAAACAAGAAATCCATGCTACATTGGTGGGACCGGTACATTTATCAACAATTGTTGTTTTATAAGGATCAATATTTATTCCATATTTAGAAGTAATGTGACCAAGGAATAGAATTTGTTGCATCCAAAATCCACACTTGTGGAATTTTCCATAGAGTTTCTTTCTTTTACAGTTTGAAAGAGAAACCTTATATTATTTTTCATGATACACATTACTTTTTTAATATAATATAAATTAATCCGTAAATACATCCACAAAATTATCCATAAACTCATGAAATGTTCTTTTTATAAGTGCCCTGAATATAGAATGTGCATTAGATAACCCATTGAATAACAACAAATTCATAATGATCTTATCAAGTATAGAACACATTATTGATGATGTCTTGATCATTTACATTCAACCGATGGTACCTTGTCCTCAATAAAACCTTCAAAAATACTATGCTCCTTTCACCTAATCATGCAAATAATCAATATGAGAAAAAGATAGTTGTTTTGTACAGATATGACATTCAAGGCTCTATAATCATTGCGATGTCTCATTGAACTATGTTTATTTTTATAAAAAAGACAAGAGCACCCCATGATGATGTGTTAGTTCGAATGAACAATTTACCTAATAATTCATTCAACTATATTTTTAATTCCATATGTTCCATTTGATCCATTCGATTATACTGTTATGAAATTTAAATATCACCATGTACTAATTTAATATTAATCAAAACATATCAATCAAGAATAACCCCATTAAAATCATTAAGAAAATATTTTAGGTATTTATTTACAACTAGAACATCATTAATTCAGAATGATCCATTATCTTCAAAAATATGATCAATATAACATTCATATCTATATTTTATTAGTTTCATATATTTTTCATATATTTTCAATTATATGGGTTCATTAATGTACACAAATTAAAATTTATTCTAAAAAACAACATATTATTCCTTGAAATTGATTTTAGCATGATAAAAAACAAAGCCAGTCCATACCCAGAATAACATAGAACTCCAATGGAAGCAAAAAAAAGGGATTGTAGGTATACTATTTCGATAGAAAATGATAAGTTTATTTTTATAATTTCTTTTTTTCACAATAATTCCACAATTTTTTTTGACATGTGTTCTGTTTTCATTTCATGGGGTGGAATTCCCAATTTTTCTGGAAATTTCCCCCAAATGAAGGAATGTGTAGACCGTAAATAAAAAAACACATTTTCAATATTATTAAAAACAAGAAATGTACCTAATAACATCTCATTTGATGACTCAAAATATATTTAAGGGGTTTCAAAGGAGTTTTACACAACCTTATACTTCTAATATTGCATATATTTTTTCATGTATGGCTACCTTTAGACACAAAATAGCATAATGAAATAATTCCTTATAGTTAATAAATATCACTTTTGGATAATCAATAATTTTAAGAACATTCTCCATGGACTCATGAGACATGTTCCCAAAAATTCCCCTTCGGTATCATTTTACAGAATTTAAAAGACATCAACCCGGAATCTTTTTAGCACACTTTTAACAAGATGGAAAATTGATTTTCCTGCCAAAATATTCCACTGATGAATTCTTCCCCATATCCATCCATCATGACATCATCTTATTCCTTTAATTAAAGGGTACATACTTTTTAGAAAACATCAACTCAACATTTTATATAAAGTCTTGTGAAAACAAATCTTTTCAAAAAAATAGTTCCAAACCAGAGTAAAATCAATTAATTTAACTATCCAATTCCCAAGTAAAATATAGTACATACCTGGAAAGTCGTGTAAAATAGGCTTCATATGCTAACACGTAATCACATAATTATGTATGAGTTCCATGAGTTTTTTCTCCATTCAGAGTCGAACTTTTTTAGAAAAAAAAATCAAGAAAAAGGCTCTTAAAATTATCCAATTCAAGAATGTCAAGACCATCTCATTCCATCATATTACTAACCAGAGACCACCATTGTTCGACATCACCATTAAAATGATAAATGTATAATATTAAATTTTTATATTTCAAATATTTCATGATCCCAAATATCTTTTCTATAGAATTTATCCATCCTTTGGCTATCACAGCATATGTAGTTTCACAGAATGTTTAAGGAATTTTCCTAAAAAAATGATCAATAGAAGAAATTTTTCATCATTATAGGTCACACTCCTCGCAATAATGGATACCAAAATCATTTATCACTTGATTTAAGCATTCCATTATAGTTGGAAAAGGGGTGGATCCAAATCCAACCATTCTTGTCTACAGATTCAGATATATATATTACCATATTGGTACCTTCTTAATTTAATTTCCCTATTTGATACATGGAAAACCATTAGGAACATAAATACCATAGATGAAGAAACATGATAATCATTAAATTATATATCAATTCAAATCAACCATAATGTAAAATATAATTTATGTTAAACTATTAACATCATCCAAACCCCAAAAGTTATCTAAACCATCCATTGATACCAGTAATAAGAATCCAACATTAAAACATTACAAAATCATGAGTTTTCACAAGAACATACAATCTTACACATTAAGGGTCGTTTCAGGTTTAATGTTTTATTGAATTATATCATTTAACATACATAACATCTCAATATCATATATGGAGATACCACTAAAAGAGTATCCATTTCATCTAAAATATAAAACTTTTAAAATAGGACTTGATTTTATTGAAAAATATAAATATCAATTAATTTAATTTCTTTGTTCACTTAAAAATCGTTATAACATGTGAGATATGATTAAAAACACTTGGGATGAGGACAATATTCACAGAAAAATATATATAGAATAAAATTGTTAGTCTTGTGATGACATAGAAATCTAATAAAACCCATTTAAAAAAAACACATTTTAGAATGCATAGAAAAATAATGTGCTTTCATTGGTAATTATTTACCATATCACAATTACAATCACCCTTACTCATGGAATACCCATTGGTTCAACATCAATTTCCACAGAACCAAATTCATTGGAGATCTATAATGGGGCTCACCCTTCATATCTTCAGCTATAATGGGCTCAACCCAACATATATTGAGCTATATTGGTATCAACCCAACATATTATATGTTGTAGTTGGATCAATCCAATGTAAATATGTCTAATGAAAATACAATAGTAATAAATCATCATGAAATAATGATAAACCACTCATTCCAAATATATATATATAAACAAAATTTTTAAATTTAATTAAAGATACTTTTGAGAGGATTTCAAAAGTAATGACCCTTAAAAATATAATTTGAGTGAGAATTAATAGAATTATATGGATATGTGTATAAAATATAAATAAAAATAATAAAACATTATATATAAAAATTCATCACACAAATAATACATATATAATATAATTAATAAAGTATAAGGACAACCCATAGAATGGAAATTGGGTTAAGATTTCGTTTACCTCGGATTCGTCTTACTCCAAACATGATTAAAGCTCATTTATAATGGTTATAAGAGTTTTATTTATAATTTAATAAATAATGATCATTTTTATAAAACCTTATATATCATTTTACAACATCATTCCTCCCATTAATTTATTATATATTTTATTTCTATTCTTTCATGTGCGTTCATTACATTATTTCAATGGTTGGACCCTAAAGGATTTCCCTATCCAATGGAATAGAATCTTCAGAAGTGGAATGAGGTGTGATTAACATGTTTCCAGAATATTATATTATTACATTAATCTTTTTTTATATATGGTATGAAGATTATACATTATGTAAATCATTGGTGATAATTGTTAGATCATTTGGGTGAATTTTGATCACTAGGAACCACTTTTGTTTTATTAAATAATAGTTTGAATAAAAAATTTGTTCCAGAACATAATATCGCATTTAATATGAATAATAAAATATTTTTTAACCATATTAATTTTATTATGATTGTATTTGAAGGAATTAATGGAAATTCAAGGCACATTGTCCACGATGATGGAAAATCGACACATCACGGATGATACTTTTTATTTTGAGAAGAATAGGTAAATGAGAAGAACTATGTTGATGAATTTTATATAATAATGAAAATATTCATTTAAAAATTTTATAACGGAGATTTCATGCCTCTTGGATAAAGGGATCGGAATAGAGTATACAAAAATAAAAATAATTGAAATATAAATAAAAGAAAATGGAAGGGGATTTTTATATCTTGATCTCTTCTCCATGAGTTCATTTTCTGGGCCATTGTTATTGTACTTTTGGTGTGTCCACGAGGACTTTTAAGTGGGGAAGATACAATGTTAAAATATTTTCTGGAATTTTGACAATGCTCCAATCATTAGAGGTGTGATTGGAAGAGGGGGTGATGGTGGTATCTATAGTGGAGGAGTGGAGGGGCTTTCTAGTATTTTAATGATTAGTTTAATATTATTTCTAATGTACGCGAAGATTCAATATTATTGTGACCAAAAAAATTAATAAGTGAATTTGAGTTTGAACCCATTTCCATTTATATCGTCCTTGACTCATTTTTTATACGAAAATTCATTTATTTATCACATTTTGTAAATTATCTAAATTTCACTATTCAACACAAAATCAATTATTTCAGAAAAATACCAAAACTGTACAACCATATTTCTACATATAAACTTAAAAAATTATTTCCCATTATATAAAAAAAACTCTAAATATTATAAATTCATTTTTTGATTAAAATCACAATTTATTAAAAAACAAATTAAAAAATAACTGATTCTGTACACGTTGACAAATTAATATAGGTGTCAATAAATTATTATAAAACCATTGGATAACAATTTATGATTACATATCATGAAATAACATGCTCATTTAAATTATATAATTAATAATGAATTTTTAATTAAATAATTAGACTTAAATAAAGACCAACACATATATAATGATCCTATTTTCACTTATAATATGAATTTTTATTTTACATTCATTGGCGAGTTTACTATAAATTTGGACACATTACTATATATAAGGTTCATATTAATATTCAAAAGGATATGTTTCTATTCATAAGTGTATGTTTTGATTCACGAAAAAAATCAGTTGGTCCTATCAAACTCCAAATTACTTACTGATAACAGCCGTGTATGTCTATTTTTCAAAATTCAAAACAGAGAAGCAGAAAAAAAAATTTGACAGGTAGTTTATAACACTATCCTTGAAATAATTTTTTAATATGTAGAGACTCACTATTTCATGCATTAAATTAAATTTATTTGTAAACCTTGGGGTTTTACAATGCTAGCATGAATTCAATTCGAAACATCGAGTACATTCTATAATAAGTAGACACTAATCACTCAATAGAGGGTCTATTCAAAAATGAAATATATAAAGGTTTTTTCACATCACCATGTTTCATTTGAATTAAACTTTAACATTTTTGAATGCAATACACCTCAATGAGGGGTTTTATTAAAAAACAAATAATTAATTTTAGGCATCCATGGGTCGCATTTTGTAGGTTGGTTCCAAATTGAGGTTTATATCCATTAAAATTGAAAATTTAATAAAAAATGGTTAAATACATAAGGCATTATTTCATCAAATTAAATATCACATTAAATTAGTGTTTTATAGAATTATCTACAAATGACATAATGATTCACTTTTTATAACACCAATAATTTAAGGGCATATCTATAGAAAACCAACCATATACCATGGATGCCCCACATTTCAAATATCAAGGCTTGCATCAGGCCGGTTCATGATATAAGTAGATGATTTGATAAACACCTTAGTAATAGGGTTAATAATGTCCCAAAAAAATAACAATAATGATGATATTATAACTTAAGAAAATAGGAAGGATAATTCGTTGACATATCGATGGATAGCCATTGAAAATACCGATACTTAAATTGGTCACCATATGATTCACATACCTCCATACCAAGGAGGCGGAGGACCTTAATAATACTGGGGGGATACTGTTATTCACATCGGATGAGTAGTTAGGGAGGAATGTTAAAAATTTGTTGGCAAAAAATGGTAATTTTAAACCATTATACAGAGGCTCATATTTTGGGAACAATGTTGGTCAAAACATGTGACAATAGTTCTCATACCTCTACTTAATGTGGTGGGTCATATTTTTCCTGAATGAAATTTGGGATAACCATGGAAAAAATGAGTTTACTCTATATTAAATACTATAATCCAGTCACATGGACAAGTGAGTTGCTACACATGGTTTTACCAAATCATGTGACAAACTCAGCTCCTAAAATCTGGCCACATTATTTCTACTGAGGGGTCAAATGACTTCAACAAAATCATTCACACTATTTATCCTTTCATATATTTTTTATTTTGCATCCAGATCTCTTTAAACTCAATAGAACACTCCAGTAACCTCATAGCCCATTAATTAGGTCTAAAAATAAAATAATTTCGTTGTCCAACTCATGCAATTTTCATTCTAATGATCAGTTTAAAAATGGACAATCCATTAAATGAAAAAATTAAAATTCCTTTGGAATTTGATCTTGTCTAAATACAAAAGATGCTATAATCTTCCAACCATAAAACTTCTCATCCCCATGAAACCTTTGGTAAATAATTGAAACCACACCTAGCCTACTAAAGTAAAAAATTATCATTCAAAAAGTCATGTTTCATTTCAAATTTACCAATACACATCTTAGAAAGTTGTAATGATATTGTATATAAGCCATAGAAACATGAACCAATGATTCTACTCAAAATTGATACATTTAGATAGAGTTTATACATGCCCCTATATCATAAGCATTGATCACGATTTTTTCACATTAATCATCTAGCCTATAAAAAAATATCATCATATGGTTTAGAATTAAATGGAGGAAATTATGAGTCATGAAATTTCCAATATAGAAATTTCCCATTTAAACATCCCCCTAGAATTATAACAACACTCTTGGTATAATTTCAGATTGAAATAATATTTTAATCCCCATCATCCAAATATATGAAGTTCTAGCTAACCATTCCATGAAAAACATTGTTGGACATTTACATCACACATGTCTTAACTTGACGACATGCCTATAATAACTCTATACTTATGGAATTAAATAGAACATGAAAATAACTAGTCAAAGAATATTTTCCTAACATTTAATATATATGTACAACTTTCATGTATAGAGTAGAACAACTGAAAAATATAGTTCCTTCCTCTAATACACCACATTGTTGCATTAAGTGTTTCCAACAATGTTTGCACCAGACATATAGTGATTTTTTCAAGCCAAGTATTCTATTATGTTTTCGTTCCCTAGCACGAAAATTTTTATTAACACCATTTGGAACACATGGATTGATAACCTAAAAATCCATCCACTCCTGATAGTTTTTCTAGCAACCTATGATTTGTTAAATGTAATATAGAGATCTAACCCAATGTATCCCATAGTTTGACATTTAAATGTGGTTTGTTGTTTTATAACCAAACACCAACTCATCAAAATAGTGATTGAGACCATCAAAGGTCAAAAAAGGGGAAACAACGTAGATCTAAGAGTCTAACCATGTTGTTACTAAATGGGAACCCCAATGTTACGAAATAACCTAACTTCAATATCAACTTCACTCATATAGCATAACTCTGATAGAGTCCACTAACCAAACACAATGATGTTAAAAATTTACATGGCATAAACTGACACCCTCTTAGTATTCCATGGAAAATGTTTATATAGAGGGAACGATTCAGTCAGAACAAGAGTAAACAAAGAGGGTAATAAGAATTACAATAATAACTAGTGAAACTATCTCTAAATTAAAATGAAGGGATCATGACTACTCTAATCCCATCACATCATGCTACCTGAGTAAGAGTACTCAAGCCATTATTGGGGGACTTCATTAAGTGGGATATTAGAATCTCTTGATGAATCCAGTCTTTTAACCAATCAGAAATCATTTACCACATGAGGATTTATGTTATCACAAAAAAACAACCATCATAGTCCTTTACATACAAACATTATCATTAATCTATGGACACAAATCCAACACATCCCACATTTTTATTCCTCCCATGCGTCGATGTAAAGTGATCTCACCGTCCACAAAGGAAATTTAAAATATGACTAATCATTTCCATATGGTCATTCCAATTTATTTGTCCATATACCTATGCGAATTTATATAAAACTTATTAAATTATGATAATAACCTTAAGAGTGTCATAGTAATCATTTACTAAGAAAAGTATATATTCCCACAATGCATGCTTTTTCGACCGCTGATCATGGGTCATTGATGACACCAAAAATATCGACATGAATTAAAAGGATATAAATTCTATATAATCTAATACAAGTGAACAAGCATAATATTCACCTTATACATATGCATGGAACTCCTCTCGTGGTTCTTACACTTGGTCCATAGTGTTAGGAATATAAAATGAAATGATTGATAATAATTTCAAGCACCATATTCACTTCTAGCCTTATCTTATGATTTTAGATGAGAAAAATGTTCCATTAATTCATAGGTCACCCATCCCTGGAGATGACCCGTAATCGATGATTAACATATCTAAGATATAACTATTAACATGAAAAAAATGATTTGGTATACCATTTCAAAAAATGGGTGTGTACCTCTTGTATCAATGCATACCACAACATTTTGGCATTTGAGAATAGAACATCCTGGATTCCTTCCATAGTTCCATTGGTCATATCTATTCGGGTATATTATTTTCCATGAAAAGAACTAGTAAGTATATGTGCAATCCAATATGATTATAAAATAGGTTGATGACTATCTAAGTCATCCAACATTGAAAAAGAAGAAAAATAACTATCACATGAACTAGTAGGATGTTAGAAATCTCATACGCATGCCTAACGAATGGAATTCCGTATAACATGATTCTCACACCCGTAGAAAGTGTTAAACTACCACATGACAGCTAGTAAAGAAAAAAATATAATTTAAAGAAAACATATGGTCTTATATAGGATTATGGAACCTGAAAAATTGAACTCTCCCTCAACGATTCAAAATAAACAAGCAACGAAATTGGATATTAGAGGGTGCTACCTACAATGGTATTTCCCCTTCACTCAATCATAACGTGTTGACCCAAAACGAGGTGAAATCTATGAATGTTATCTAGGATTTAGGGCATATAACATTTCTTTGAGCTATAAATGAAGGTGTTTGTGGGTAATTCCCATGTTACCAATTCATGTAAATAGTCATGAATGGCTAAAAATACCTACAGCAAAGGGTGGAAGCTCAAAACACAACATAATGTTTAATTTTATGGCATTAATCAAAAACACACGTAATTCATTATAAATTTTAATGATTAGATTTAAATATATTCTAAAACCATTAATATGGAAAAATAATTTTGTAATTTATACAGAAATGACCTCAAGGGAAATGATGCAATTGATAATAACATTCTTTTTAATCATTAGGTATTTAACTAAATTTTTTTCATACTTTGTAATTGATTATGTAAACCTCGATTTTAATCATCATTAATTTATTTATAATTTTTCATGACCTGATAAGTTAATGAAACATTTAATTCAAATATTTATAAGAACAATAATCTATAGGATATAATTCTAATTTTAATTACAGAAGGGATTATATAAATATAGGTATAGTAGATTAAAATAATTTTTTTTTAATTAAAGAAGTAACACTCAAGTATGATTTTATTATACACTTATATATAAAAACATATAAATGGATACTGACGCTTTAAATGTCCAGCAATATATTTAATAAGTATACCCCCATTTATTTTAGTATTATTAACAAAAAAAATATTGGTGAACTATAAGGGACATATTTAGGTCATTCAGAGTTTATCAAGATGCAACAATTTTTTTTGAAACATTTTGTTTTTTGATACACTTATAATTTGTTTATCTCTTAAGAAAAAATCATCATTACCAACATAATAGTATCATGTGAAATCATTCTCATAAGTAGAATTAAACAACATAATTAATTGTGTGATGTAATTAATTTATAGATTTAGACACATGGGTTATTATACCAAAGTAATATAATTACAAGGCTTAATAAAAGAAAAAAAATTATTTTATGGTAAAAATTTAATAGTTTTCATATATATAGATATATCATTCTCTCTATATATAGTAAAATAGTAAATATGGTTTGATTATATGGGAAATGTTTTTCTAATTTATAATTTTTCCATACACATTTTTAATTAGTAATTGTCTTTCATATACTCATAAAAAATCAGTCTTCAACCCACGCGATGAACTGCTGATGGAAAAATCATTTCATGGATGTTTAGTAAAATAGAATTTCACCATCAATATATGAATAAAAACACCAATTAAATTTATGTTATAATTATTTTTAATATATATTTATAATGATATTTAACCGTGAATTCTATCATAAGATGTAAATAAAATAAGACAAGTTAAACATGCACTAAAGGATGTCAAATAACATGGTAATTTAGTTTTTAATAATTTAATATTACAAATCATGGAATATAAATAAATACCTATTAATTAATCAGTAAAATGTTATATAACATGCATTAAATCAACACACATGCACATATCATAACATCAGTAAATCTAAGAATACATCCTACTTGGAATGGAATATATAGGGGTGATTAATCTCTATGTGCCTATGATGATACTTGTAATAATACATCCTTTACATAATAGGAAAAGGGTAATTAAGATAAATATCATTAATTAAAAATTCATATAATTTCCATTAATAACTCAAGTTGAAATAATATACACATGTAATAATTAATAACATAATCAATAATCTCATCCCTACCTCTTGTACTTTTCATTGTACATGGATTGGCTTCTCCCATCAATGTTTATTTACCATGCTATACCACACACTTAGTCTCCTATCTAAAAAAACATAAATACAATCTGGAGGAGGCGCTGATACAACATTATGATATCCCTTCCTGAATTCCTACTAACCTAGTAGCTAAACCTATCAAAACATTGACTTTAGTATGCCTCCACATATTCCAGAGGCTTCCAAATAGTAGTGAGGGAATGATGGTGGTATAGTGAGGTAACTATACTCTCATGATTAGAATTTAATAGTGTTAAATCCTAAGATAACTATAGTATAATCATTATAAATAGATTATAAGTAGAACATGATAAATATAACAGTTGAATAAAGATGATGAATTCCAAATACTTATAACCATGAATCCATTGGAAGTTGATTGTAGAAAGTATATTATGAATAAAATAATATATAAAATATTATATAAAAAATAAAAAAACCCTAACAATAACTCAACAAGAATCCATAGTATTATCTCAAACCTATGTTCAAAACTCCCTAGTACTATCACAATAGCATAAGAATAATGATAAAAATTTATATTCCTACCAAAAAGGGCATCTGTTTGAGTTCCCAAATGTGATGGTGTCTCAAGAAGGGAGAGAGATATACTTTGATTGGAATCACCAATAGTGTACAATAACAATCCAATAATTATATTAAATGTATGGAAATTTTTATGAAAAACGAAAAATTTATAAAATAAATAAATAAAAATAACATGTTAGATCATGTTCCCCTGGGAAACATGGTCGTCCATACCTTCTTTTTCATTATCTGAAATGTCCTATACTAAGGGGAACACATACATACGGAATATAATGAAATAAAAGCTTATCATAACTAAGAATCATGGGGTACCAAACCTATGTATGTTATTTGGAAGATCAAATTCATACATCAAATTAATTATTTTACAATTTACATTTTATTAAACGTTTAATATCATGTCATAAAATAACAGCATCCCGGGCCTATACAATGTGGACATTATAAAGGAAGACAAGTATCATGCATGAATATAAAAATATCTAAATCAAAAGTAGTTCGTCTCAAGTAATCCACAAATTTAATCCCCTGATTTAATATGAACATAAATTAACAAGTTCCCCCTATGAGCCCCTCTATTTTATCTCATAATGGGTTCCATGAATAACTTTTTGATTTTTCAATCCAATTTTCCACCAATTAAATACATGGATTCTCCCCTTGTAACTAATATCAATCATATGGTGGTATGTAACACTCACATGGAGCCCATCTAATATAATAAATGTATATTTCTCCATATTTAAAATCTCAATAATCCATGATCCCATCCACTGATTTCTATAGAAAGGAATCATAGTACTGATCAAGTTTAAAATAGTTTATTTAACAAAATAAAAAATTTACCTTTTGTCAAGAATGGGGAAGAAACATTATTCATTCAAACTATACCAAGAAGGATGCTAGATAGTTAACTTGGACATAAACTATAACAAGAAACCTAAAAGAGGGCCACTACCCTAAACATATCATCTAAATAATAACAAGGGTATATTCCATTATCAATAATTTGTAATAATTGGTTTTTCACATTATACCCATGTAGTATTCCAATAGAAGATAACACAATACATGAAATTGTATAATGTTGGCCATGGTAGAATGAATTACACATAAAAAATCTATTAATCTCAATATTAATTTGGTTTATCCACATTAGAGAGGGTTTTGTCACTAAATAAATACATAGAGGTGTGTCACGTCATCTTACATTACATTTTAACTACACGTTTAAATTTTTTAATACAACACACCTCAATGAGATGTTTATTATAAAATGACTAATTAATTCCAAGAATTTAATGGTAACATTATTAAGAGGTCCAAATTTTTTATTCCCATTCATTATCATTGATAATTTAAGAAACATATGTTACTAAATATAAGTCATCAATTTCAAAAAATTAAACAACACATTAATGAGGAGTACGATTGAATTACTGGCATGAAACACAATGAAACAATTTATAAAAAACCCATAATTTAAGGGAAGTGATATATACCACCTCACTTTTACCATAAATGATCCACACATCCAATATCGATGATTTATTTTGTATGGTTTGAGTGAAAATGGAATATTTAACAATATTCCTAGGAATAGGGAAAATTAGGTGACACCGAAGAAAAAGAGATGTGGAGATGATATACAAAGTAAAGAGGAATGTGGAGTTATAAAATAACTAAGGGATACCCAATGTAGTCCAGGGACATCAAAAATGTCCCCATATGTGGGAGATACCTCCATACCAAAGAGGAGGAAAAGGATCTCGAGTAAAAAGAGGGAGAGGATAGTAAATACTGAGGTGGATAAATTAAAGAAGAAGGATAAAAACAGTTTATGGGGAATGGTTAATTTTAACCAATTATAAATAGATGCATATTTTGGTAGAATGGTTGACCAAACAATGTTCCAACAATGATCATTCTTATTCTCAAATAGAAGGGTCTCACAGTTCATGTGAAATTTTTTGGAAACCATGCCCAAACCATGTGTTTCCCATCTATTCATTACCGTCTAGAGGTCGTACAGTTGACTACCCTTGTGTGAATGGTTTGATCAAACAATCATACACATGAATCCCCTTTAGGAAGGATTCATTGTTTCTGATGAAGTTCACAATGTTATAGGAAAGACATGTTCCCTTGTTAACCATCATCATATTCGATATTCTAAGCCGAGTTCTCCCAATACTCAACGAAGCACATCAGAAACCTATTGAGCCTTCAATAATGTCTAACAAACACATTTATCTGTTACAAATCCAATAATTTCCATTCTAAATCTTAGTATACAGAACCAATCATCAACCAAATAAAAATGTTCATATTATACAAGAATATAATATGGACCAAAAATATATGTCATTAATATATTCTTATAAAAAGGCCCATTCAGGATTCATTAAACTTATATTCAGTGAAGAATACCTAAAAATGAGATATATGTTATTACATATACTTTAATGTTTCATTATACTATATCCTCCAAAAAATATTCCATAACAAATATATAAATATTGAATTATTATACTTACTATATTAAAATGTTTTCAGATTTATGTTACAGGTATTTTCTATCACATTCACATCAATAAGAATATTTTAACCTCACTCGTGCATACATGTAATCTACCACCTCTATGAATCAATGTGATTATATATTAATTTATAAATTAAATTGATGGTATTAAAAATATTATTAATAAATATAAATGATATTTATTATATAATTATGATTACTTAATTTTTAATTATTATTTATTTCCATCAATCAAAAATTAAAAATATCACTCACGTGAACATAATTAGTATCATCTTTACAAAGTGATGTGACTAATTTTACATCACTATATTTTATGAATGATTATAAAAATTCATATAATAAATAGCTACTTTAATTATGAAATAGTTAATATTTCCTTGCTGTTGAATTCATGACCATGGTGTTAGGACCAAAACCCTCCAACTAAAACATGTATGGAAAAGAGACCAGTTTTTAAACAAATTTTAGGTTTAATAATGTGTTATTAATAAAAGTGTCATTGAAAATTAAAATTAATAATATTATAACATTTAAATGATTCGTATTATATAATATATTTATCATAAATCAATAATTATTATATATGAATTTTGAATGTGTATTTAGAAATAATTGATATAATGTTAGGGATTTTCATATTACTATTATTTCTATGAGAAAAATAAAATGTTCACCATTAATTACATTAGTTTAGTTTACATACATCCCATGAATTTATTTTATGGTAATTTTAATAAATATTAAGGGTAATACAAAATATATCTAATTTTATCTCATTTATTATTTTTTTATTTAAGGACAACTAATTATATAGTGGTTTATGTTACAATATCGTTTCATTTATTGTTTTTATCATAAATTGACCTTGATTGAGATTATTCATTAAATTTCCTTTAATTCCCAAATCGTTTATTTCATAAATTTATTCCTTTAAATTTTATGTGAAATTACAATTTTACACTCTTTTGTAAATAAAATTTTTCTTAAATTGTTTTTAATATAATATGAAATTATTTTCTTTTAGGATGATGGACATTTCATCGATGTCCATATTCTTCAAAATGTTTTATAGAAGTTATAATATACTAATAAATTTTTGGAAAATCATATATATATATATATTATGAATTAATTTCATTTAATATGATTAAAATGAATATTTTCAAATTTTTTAGGAATGATTCAATTTTATGTTATTACAAAAGTGTGAAATGAATATTGTCTTTTATAGTATATGACATGAATGAATTTTCATGGAAACATGGATATTTTATTCACTAAATAATTCATTAAAAATTATCATATTTATTTGGATAAAATATTTATGCTCAATATACATGGATTATTATGTTATCAAATTCACCAAAATAAAATGATATACTCCTTGGTATAAAATAACTGATCAATTTGTACATTAAAATTAATTTATATATATTTTAATATAATTTAAGGCTTTTCAAACATCACTAGTTATATGATCAAGTTATACCATCCACTACACATATCAATATTTCATATGATGAAGATATTATATTTTTTATTCTATAAAGCTCTTTTCATTTTTTGAATTAATTAAGTTATGATGACATCATGATGAAACAAGTTTCTTTTCCATATGTTATTATTTGATTAATGTTTTTATGCTATTTTAGCACCCTCATGTGTGTTTTCATCATGTGATGGGTTATATAATAATTATATATCTCTCAAATGAATCATTAAAAACATTATTTGACATGAGATAACTATTTAATGTGTGAACATGATTTCATGATCAGAACCTTTTGCATGTACATATTCAAATTTTGAATTGTTAAAATTTTAATGCATACACCATGTTTCAAGTAAATAAATTTATGTGGGACCTATTAAAATGACATTAATATAGTTGAACTATGGATGTTTACAATTTTTCATAATACCATTATTTCATAATTTCGTTTCAACATTCCTATGATATATGATCATGTTACATTGCATAAATCAATAATTTGGATTCATGATTATAAACCTAGAATAGACTGGTAAAAAAAAATATTCCCATAATCCATATATATATAATGAACCTTCTTTTTCATACATTACTTTTAAATCATTATAACTATAAAAACATAATAGTTTTATACCATTAGGAAACAAAGGTTTAGTGTCTTTGAACAACTAGGACCAAACATAACATTTACAACATCATGCATAATTTTTTTAATTACTTCTTCTCTAGATTATTATTAGCACTTGAATTCTCTATATTACATGTATTCACATGAGGATATAGATAAAAAGTGTTGAAATAAATGCCTAGTAAGAGGCTATTTAAGAACAATAAATCATGGGGTGAGCATAATCATAACATCATGTTCGCACATAATTTCACTTTAACATATGAGATTCATCACATTACCCAATGAAATGGAGGGATGTATAATTCTTGTGCACCCGTCACATTCACACATTAATATTGCTCTATATAATTTCAGGCACACCCGCCACATCATAATATTTACATTATCAGGCATCCCACAGAAAAAATATGTAAAACACGAACATAACACCACCCATGGAAGGAAATGGTTTTTAAATTATAATTAATTACTTAATAAACATTTTTTCTACAAAATAAATAAGAAATAATATTCTTGACATAGAACCATTAATCATGAGTGTTGAGTTAAACAATAATCCAGAAGTAAAAAATGGTGTTCTTACCTGAAAGAATAGTTATTTTAGAAAACATTATGGTTTTAATTAAATCAATTATATTACATGTATATCAAAATAATATTATAATAATTATGAATAAATTATTTTTTAGGAGAACCCATATAGAACATGGAGTAAATAGGGACAACCTGAAGAATGATAGTTTGGATCAAGAATTTTCCCCTTACCATGTATCTGAATGATTTATTCGCATTAATGTCATGTATATCCACATTACATTCACTAATTAAAAATTGAAAAACATTTTGTACATTAATATGGTTCATTATTGTCTCATTATGTTATTTTATAGTCTTTATAATGAAATATAAAACAAAAATTTCGTTTTTGGGAATGTTTTTTTAATAGTTTCCTTGAACGGTTCACCGGTATTCATGAATAGATGTTCATGTAAAATGTGGATAAAAAACAAAATTATAATTATATTTTATTTAAGATTATATATATATTGAAATTATCTTATAATTAATTTGTTTATATACCATGATATTGAATCATTAGATAAAAATATAATGATGATAAGTTGGGTTAATTCATGTGTTTTTTCGACCACAACGAACTTGTTTTGATTAATCATTTAGTTAAATGTTTATAAAAAAGATCCATAAAATTAAATTGAATATAATAAATTTAAAATAATCTGTTTCTACCATAATAATGGTTTCCTGGCAAGATCTAAAGGCATTAATATAAAATGAAAACATATCATTCTTGTAGGTGATAAATTTACACACCTCACGAACAACATTTTCATTTATAAAATAAAAAAGAAGAGGATATCGGGATTGGATGACGCATTATCTCATTAGTATCATAAAATTACATAATATGTATTATAATAGAGTTACTATAACATTTGGAAGAGGATGGGTGGGGTATATTAAGAAAAGAACAAGAATTTGAATTTAAAATAAAGAAAGAGAGCGAGAGAGGAATTACCTCTTGAATCCTTCTCTTGAGATCATCCATAAGGAACCTAGGCTTGGTATTTTGAGGATACCAGAATATCTTAGATGTGGCGAGGTTATATGGATGATTTGGGGTCATATGTTAGTATAGTATTGAAGAATGAGAGGTGTGAGGAAATGAGAATCTTAAGGGTGGTATTTATAGTGGGGGGGAGAGGGGTTTTATCAATATAATATTCATTAATTTATTATTTCTCTACCAGTTAAGAAATAGAGAGTCATCCATGAATAAATAATTAATTTTATCATTTTAATTCTAAATATGTAGGATTATATCTTTAGAACATCACCCATGGCCCTATAATTCATGAATTTAACTTATTTTGTAAATTATCAAATTTCACTATTCATCAAATATTCATGTACTTCAGAAAAAACAAAAAATCTCACTAATAATAATTGGACATGTAGAATCCAATACTGAAGCCCATTTTTTGAAAATAATTATTTAAATATCCATAATTTTAATTTTCATTTATATAAGAATTTACATGAATAATACATTTTTTAAAATAAAAATTTATTATATAATGATTTCAAAAATTACATAAGTTCTTATAAAATTGTCACTTATAAAATTGTAATATATCATAGAACCCAAAAAATAGAATTTTTAATTAATGAAAAAAAATTAGGCAAAAAAAATTTCCATTAAAATAATCATTTATTTTATATTTTTTATTTCTGACTTACAAAAATACCAATATATTTACTATAGAATAATTTTCACTTATAATATATCTAAATTTTATTAAATCATTCATGGGTAAGGTTACTATTATTTTGGAAAATTTACTATTCAAAAGAGTCATATTAATAATAATAAGGGTTGTTTACTATTCATAATGGTAGGCTACTATTCACCAAAGAATACGTTTGCCCAATCAGACTCCAAAAATCATACTGATCAGAACTATGTATGTCAGATAATCAAAATTCTAAAAATAGAAGTTTGAAAATTATTTTTAATAATCTCATTCTATTTATTATCATTTATTTGTGTTTTTTATTGTTATTATACTTTAATGAATAATTATAAGAAGGGAATTACATTGATATATCATTGGGTCATTACATTCATCCCCCCTTTTGAAATTTATCCGTCAAAATTTTGTTTTACACAAATAGTTGAGGGTACTTCCCCTTATCGCCTCATCTATTCCCCATGACAACCCACCTTGTAAATGTTTTATGGAGGAACCATAAAATGATTTATATGGGGCCATATGAATACACGATTGGATGCTATTGTTGTATGAGAACACATCCAATGGTATATGATGATCCCATCAACCTTTTTATTCAACAGAGTATGCTCTTATCATATCTTCATGAGTCTAAATAGTCCTTTCAGATTGGCCATCATTTTGGGGGCGATAGGTTGTGTTGAAATTTAATTCAGAAGTCAAAGCTTATTGAAGACTCCTCTATAATATAGATGTTCAACATCGATCATTATTAGAGACAATAGAGAGTAGAACACCATTTAGCCTCCCCACTTCATTCACATATATCATTACAAGTTTTTCAAGTCAGTGATCTTCCTAAATAGAGATAAAATTGATAGTCTTGGTGAGTCGATCAACCACAACACATATCTCATTATTTCCCATGTACGTCTTCGAGAGACCTGTGGCAATGTACTTAGTGACATTCTCTTATTTCCACATGGGTGTAGGTAATGGATGCATCATCCCATGTGACTGTTTTTGCTCTCCTTTAACTTTCTTACATAAAATAAACATTGATATATATATTGAAATCTTCTTCTTCATTTTGTCCCAGCATAAGTGTTCTCATAGATCACGATACATCTTAGTAATACCAGGATGGACTGAGAATGATGAGATATGTGCATTATCCAATAACTCCTTCTTTATCCCCAGTTATGAAGGCACACAAATATGCGTTCCAAACTGAATCACACCATTATCGTTGATATGGAACTCGTGCAGCTTCCCTTTCATTAAATCATTATCCTTCTTTTTTATCTATATATCATCCCTTTGTTCCTACTTAATCATATCATATATTGATAGTTTCTAAATTAGTTGGGTAAGGTAGGATGTATCCCAATCCCTTATGATTTCCAAACTCATCCATTGCATATCCAAGAAGATATGGTCTTTCTCAATACGTATCATGGATAGAGTGTGACATTATTTTCTTATTAGAGCATCATCAAACTTGTTACTCTTTCCAGGATGATAGTTAATAAAGAAATCGTAGCCATTGATTAGCTGTAACCACCTCCATTGACTCATGTTGAGCTCCTTTTGTATTAATATATATAATAATCTCTTCTGGATGGTGTATATGTCACACTTCTCACCATAAAGGTAGTGCCTCCAGATTTTCAAGGCAAATATCATGGATGAAATATCTTGATCATGTGTCGGATAGTTATTCTCAGGGATCATCTACTATCATGAGGCGTAGGCTATCACATTATCATTTTTAATGAGTACTCAACACAATCCTTTCATTGATGAATCGTTGTATATCACAAACCATTCTCCCGTTTTCAGCAGTGAGAGTACAAGTGTAGTGACCAGCCACCTCTATGGCTCCTTGATGCATCCCTCACATTCATTCATCCAGACATACATTAACCCTTTTCTTGCTAACACACATAGCATGATTCAAAATAGTGAGAAATTTCTCACAAAACATCCTTAGTGCCTAGAAAATCCTAGAAAACAATGTATTTCAGTGATACCATATGGCCTGGGCCAATCCTCAATCACCTATGTTTTTATGGGTCCACATAAATTCCCTCTATTGTAATCACATGAACCAAGAATGTGACTTAATTCAACTAAAAGTCACACATTCTGGACTAGGATTTCAACTTGTCCTTTCTCAATGTCACCCTCACAAGTCTTATATATTCTCCTTGTTTCTCCTGACACTTGGAGTATATGATAATATCATCCATAATCACTTCCAAAATTTTTTTGTGGTAATTTATAAAGACTGTATTAATCAGATCCATGTAGATTACAGGGGCATTAGTAAGTCTGATGGGTATCATCAGAATCTCATAATTCCCATACCTTGTACGGATGCCAGTTATCTGAATAGCTTCCTTCTTCACCTTTAGCTAATGATATCTAGAACGATGATCCACCTTTGAGATGTATTGAGATCCATTTAGTAGATCAAACATTTCATCAAACCAAAGAACATGATAATTATTCGTTATTTTGAACTTGTTGAGTTCTTAATAATTGATACACATTTTCAGTGTTCCATCCATCTTCTTCGCAAAGAGTAATGGCACACCCCAAGGTGATTCCCTAAGGTGTATAAACTCTTTGTCTAAATTGTCATGCATCTACATCATTAACATCTCCAGTTCGAAAGGTGAAATCTGTAGGGACACTTTTAGATAGGATTAGCTCTGTGTATGCTTTTTATTGAGGTCTCTATCTCACATTCTAGGGTAATTCTATGTAACTCTTTAGGAAACAAGTCAATGTATTCCCTCAGGATGGGCATTTCTGCAAGGTTGGAACATTCCTTTGACTCATCCATTTGGGCGAGGTATTCTTCTCCCGAGGGTATCAAAACAAGCACCTTTGATATATTTTTCAAAGGCTATTCATGATCTTCTTTGCATTGTTATTGGATCATGGGGTGGTCTAAAATATAAACATATATTTCTTTTTCCCGAAAGATGAAATGTTATCAATCTAACGAGATACAATCTATTCCCATTATAGCATCGAAATACACAATGGGAAGAATTTTGAAATTCACTGGATGATTCTTCCAACATATTCTAATAGGATAATATTGAAACACTTGGGTTGCAATGATTTCACCACTTGTTCTGTTTACATATATCTCTACATCTTGGTTTTAGGGATTTGACTATATAGTTCCAGCAAACATGCAAGATATAATGGAATGCGTAGAACATAAATCAAATCATACATATTCCATTCTTGATTGTATATAACGTGTACATTTTATGACTTCATTATCTTTATCCACTTCCACATTAGTAATGGAATAAGTCTTCCCTTTTTCGTTTGTATTTGGTTGCTTCTGACACTGATTACCCTCAAGTAATCAAGGTTTAATGGACTATCTTGTAATGTTCCCATTCTCCCTATAGTTATAACACTTATCCATGGGTGGTACCATCCTTTAATACATGACATTCACTATTATTGTCATGTGTATTTGACAATATTAATCATGGTTTCCTTATTTCCCACACTTGAAACATTTTCTTATCCCTTTGAGGAAGATCTCATGAAGCCACATTCTACATTTTTGGAATGTGGTTCATTGAGTTTTATTCCCACATTTATCATTATATCCCCTAGCCTGAAACTCAATATTTTTTATCATATCATCATATCAATGAGACCATTCTTGAAACATCATCTCCACTTTGAGGGCACATCAACCAACATCTTCATAGCTCCCAATGTCTCAAATTGCAAGATCCTTTCGATGGTGTGGTTTTAACCCACTAAAGAATATATCAATTTTTCTATCATTTTATATAACAAAACCTAATGTGTACCTTGTACGACAAGTGAAATTTTCTTTTTAGGTCATGATGTATTATATATCCTTTTCCTTGAGCTCTATGAATTCACTCTCCATCTTTTTATGAATAGATCATGTGAAATACTTGTTATGAAAAATGATATTATATTCTTTCCATTACATTCATCAATTTTTTCTATCTGATTGGTGTTATTAATCAAAGACCACCCTTGATCGTCCTCTAAATATAGATGATAAATGGCTAGTGTAACATTATCCATATCAGAATATTGAAAAATAGAAATGATCTTATCCATGGAGTTGACCCGTTGTTCTAAAACTAGTGGACCAGAAGATCCACTAATAGTCGATGGTCATTGTAGTATAAAATACTCGATAGCCAGTATCTCCCTCATTGGTAATGGAGGATGTTCCATATTATTCTGGTTATTTTTCATAACTTGTGATAGTTTGGTAAGAATCACAGTGTTATTTTTAACTCCACATCCCAAATCATTGTTGATGTTGTTTTAGGAATTCATTACATTTTCCCCCACATGAGTTTTTGTCTTGGTTTCTTCTAGTTCCCACCACTATCAAAAATAGAAAAGGTTAGAACAATAAAAAATTCAACAATCCATGTATAACTTATTCATTTTTACAATTTATACTAAATATATAACTAATGGGATCCCTATGTAATGCTTTTTCTCTACATATTTTTATATAGTCTCATGTAATAGGTTTTCTCTAGGGTTTACTAATCATAATTCCCAAATTTACTAAACCTAACCACTAATACCAAATATAATGACCCTTCATTTTTTTAAATTACTATTACATAATTTTAATGATAAACAACATAATATTATAACACCACAAGGATCCATAGGTTTAGTGTCTTTGAAAGAATAGGACCAAACATAGAGCTAACAACATCTAGCATAAACATTTATTTAATTCATTCTTCTCTAGCTTCTATTTGGAATTGGACGTCTTCTTAGTACATGTAGTCACCTAAGGACATACATCAAAAAAGGGGGAGCTAAAATCCTAGTAAGATGATAGATAATAATAATATATAATGGGGTGTGCATAATCATAACAAAATCATCAAAATCATGAGATGAAACTTTAATAAAAGAATTGAAATGTGGAAATGTATAAAAATGAAACATCATTTATCAGTTGTCATATAAAACACATAATTATTGTGAGTCAGATATCAAATCAATTTGAATGAAAAGTGGACTTTAGTGACTTGTGTGGAATACATGTGGGTTGTTTTGATTACTTCTGATGATGAAATGATAATTTAATGTGAAATAAATATTTCTTGACTTGTTGAACTTGTTTGAGCACAAAGGGAAAACTCCGGTATCTAGGTGGGTGGACGTGTACTAGTATGCTAGTGAAACATTTGAGTTTAGCCTGTATTTCACTTAATAAGATTGATTCTTACAACTCTGACTAAACTAGGATTATGATGATTGGGGGCCACTAGGTTATGGGTATGTTCCCTACTAGAGGCTCGTGCACATGATCAAATATTTTCGATGGTTACTATCACCGAGATATGTGGTACCTGTGACCCACAACGAGCTAGTGCCTAGGGTTTATTTCCAATTTCTTGTGCCCATTAGATCATTTATACATACAGTCGGTATATGGTATATTTGCCTGGAAATTTTTGTATCTTTTTCATTTATTTTAAAAGTGTTTATTAATTAAATTATCCCACTTGAAAAATGATTATTTTATGTTTCATATTTTATAAATTGTAACTAGAAATTACATGTTTTTGAAAACATGCATGCTTTTCTTCATTGAATGTTTATCGTATGGAATAAATTAGTGGTGGTATCCTATTGGGAATTTCCTCACACACTACATACACCCTTGGTTGAAAGTATACTTGGTTATTTTTTTCGCGGGTAGGGTACAGTTTTTAGTACCAGTGGTTCTGGTTTATAGCAGGTCCTTAGTGGTGATGTCTTGTGGAGATGGCTTGAGGTTGGTTACCCTTTCCATGAGCATTCTTCAGCTGTTTCCTTTTGGTTTTGTACCTTTTTATGGTCTGTTTGAGTTGTATTAAAATATGTAATTCAGTTCTAATTTTGTGTAAAATAAATTTTATTTTGAAAAATCCAGATTTGTTTTATTGAGTTTGTTTGTTGTTTAATGTTTATAAACTCGGGAAAATCATTCCCAATCATCATTTTATGATACCCGAGAACATTTACTAGCCCATGGGGATCGGGAACTCCATTCTTTCCTTGTTGCGGGCTAGGTCAGGTGCCGGTTTCGTTGAAGACCATATCTAGTTCGTGAAAAATGGTATCAAAGGAGGTACTTGTTAACACTTTGGGTGATATTATTTGGAGAGAAATTGGGATAGTCTATAGTTAGGATTTTTGGGACTTGGTATTTCAGTTATGGGTAGTGTGATTGATCACCACACCTCATGATGGGATTCAATTAACTAGGGGATGTCAGGATATTTATAAGTCCTTTGGATTTCTTGGATTGATGATGATCAGAGGAAATGAAAATATTGTTGGGTTAATGGTCTCAGGGAGGTCGTAGAGCTTGGAAAGCCATGTGGAGCCGAGGATATTCACTATAACTCTCTATGTGATGGTTAAATTATTGTAATATGGTCACCAACCATATGTCCAAGTCACCCACTGAAACTTGTTTCCTCTCGCATTGTATTGTGTTCTTTAGTTTTGAAATCCCGGAACATTGGTTTTAAATTGAATTGGTTTTAAGAAGAGTAATGTTTTTGTTAAATGCTTATCTAATAAAGAGGTAATTGTTAGATTTTTTAAAATGGAGAACTCAATTTTTAGAATTCAATTGGAATGGAAAATGGTGTGTTTGCACCTCTTTTGAAATCATGAACTCTGTTAAATTTGGATTTGAAAAAGTGATTAAAATTGATTTTTAATCAATTGAATGTTATTTTAATGCGATTAAATGTTTTAAAATTGATCTGAATAACTTGAAAGTGAGTTCTTATTGGAATTATTTTGCCTTTCTGAAATGTTTTTTTATTCGGTAACTTGGGTTCGATTTCGTGGTTAACGGTCTTGAGAAAAATGATGTATTGGTTGATTGTTTTGGTTTTGAAAAGTGGAATGAGTGTTTGTATTTACCTTTGTAATTTTCATGAGTGAACACATGCATGGGGTTCTATAGGATAAGGTATTGTAAATTGAATGATTGGATGAGTTCCAGGATGGATATGAGGAGGGTTCCCGGTGTAGCACGAAAACATGCATGTGTGGGGCCCATGGGGTACCATTAGAGAATATGCTAACTACTGAACCGTTTGATTTCGAAGAAGTGTTTTTAAAAGGAAAACATGATGTCTTGATGTGTGGTTTGGGATGGTGTGTGTTGTGTGTTTTTGGAATTTTTTATGTTGAATAATGTTTTGAGTCTAAGAACCCCTCTTGTTTGAACAGTGTTCTGGTTTTGTATTTGGTCGGTAAGCTGGGTTGAAGGGATTTTTAGTGGTCTCCTCTGAGAATATTATGGGAGGCCTTTATGGTGTTTCCCCTTATATATTTTGATCTATATGAGGTATGTCTTGACCAATGGTCCCAATTGGTTGGGTCCTTGGGTCCTTTCATTGGATTAGGTACGCCGCCATTAAGTGTTAGGGCACTACTGAAGTGCATCCAAGGTTGTTTTATTGTGGGATGATCCTCTAGTTGATCAATGTAAGGAATATTTTTCTTGAGATTTTTATATTGAGTCTACACACTTTCCATTCTTGGTTTTTCTATATCCTCTTGTAGTGGGAGAGTGATCATGGAAGGTTGAAAGAGATGCTAGCTTCTTATGTATCCTAATTTACCGAAGGTGGAAGTGGCAGTGTGTTGTTAGCATGGATGAGTATATTCATGGTGTTTAAGAGGTCCACTCAGTCATTCATAGTCACTTAGATGAAGGAGTTCATGGTAAACTACCAATGTGGGAAATTTGCTCATGAGAGGATATTATGTCCTCTTTCTAAAATTGTGAGTTGTTTTGGGATGTTGTATAAGGTACCTCTCCATGCATAGTTTATATCTGTCATCATGGTCCTATTTGGTGACGCCTTGTGATGTCATGTGCTCGATTGTCCGTAAAGGTAAAAGTCACGCATTCCTCTAAGAGTCCCTATTATGGTGGGAGAATGTCTCCATTGGAAAAAAATAAAAATGATCCATTTTAGAGGATGGTGAGTACAAGGGTTCTTTACTTCTATTGTTTCTCACCCGAATAAACAAGGTGTGGTGTGTGTGCATTGTATATGCCGTTGTTTCAGTGAAATATCGGGTACGGGTAAAATGAGTTTGGAATGTGTTATGTCTTGGAAATATTATTGGGGATTGCAGTTTAGTAGTTGGTGGAACTGAAAGAAGAATTCTCGTTTTGGGGGTTTCCAAAGCCTAACTACGAGGCCGAATATGCTTCAATCATTTGAGCTCCATATGACAACCCTGCTTTTTATTACAACTTAAGCATGCTTTATTACATAAAACTTCACTTGATACAACAAAGAAGATCGAGAGGTTTAGTGTCTTTGGGGCTTAGGATCATTACATAAAAACTTTAAAATTGAAATACAACATCTTTATTGAAAACTTCCTTTACATGACCACTACATTCCTTCGTACTTGGCATTGCATGGGATAACCTGAGGACATGCATAAGAAAAGGGTGAGCTATAAAGCCCAGTAAGGGAGTACATAATGAATAACATGAGGAGTACAATACATGTTAGGAAATAGGAACATCAATAGAGCATAAGAGTAACATGAACATAAAGGCATGATAAAGCATGATAATCATAACATGGAAATGTGGCAACAACACTTAACATTGAATTAGCATGAGGCAAGGCTCATTGCACATGGAGCATGAGTAAACCCTCATTGAACTTGAAGCATGAGTAAACCCTCGTTCCACTTGAATTAGCATGAGTCAACACTCATTTCACATGACGTATCATGATACTATACTTTACCCAATGCATTGGAGCACTATAAAGGGCGCACCCTTCTTAAACATTTCATTTCATGCATAAGTGTGCCACATGGATCATAAAACATGGATTCATAAAACATAATAATTTATTCCACGATAAAGGAATGTGGAATTCATACATGAAACTTTTTAATCAATAAGTAAATGTGCATAAAGGTGAATACCCTTGATGGAGAAATGGGCATGGTATTCACTACACAATGATATTGGCTTAGAAAATCGGTGTGATTTTGGCAGCGTAACGGCGTGACATAAGAATTCATAAAAAATGTTGATGAGAGAGAAAGGGGTTCCTCATCATATTTACATGTAATGGACAGTAAGGAGGTCATATAGATACATGTCCCAACAATTTAAAAGGAATTTAGATTCATGATACAAATGTATTGCTTGATTATAAAAGAGGAGAAAAAGGTTTCTTTCGGAATTTCGGCATAGTAACGGGTATACATGGGAGGCTTTTAATGAGAGAGAAAGGGGTCTCCCATCATTCAAACAATAAGAGGGCAGTATGGGAGACGTGCGAAACCATACCCCAACATTCATAATTGAAATTAAAAGGGCAATACAACTTAAAGAAAATTGACAAAAATGAGAAAGGAAGAAAAAACCCTTACTTGGAAGTGTGCTTCCAAAGGCTAGAGAGAGGATTGTGAGAGGATTATTGGGAGCTTGGGGCACCATGAGAGGATTATAGAGAGATTAGGGATGAGGTTGGACGAACTCAAAGGGCTTTGAGTGAGGAGGAAGTGGGAGCTAGGGTGGGTTTATATAGGAAATGTTTGGGAATTCTTTATTATTTAGGTTTGGGACCCCTTATATTAAAATAATCCAAACCACAAACCATCCCATGGTATTTGCCCATGGTTTCTGGAAAAGGAAAGAGGAAAAAATATTTTACAAGGCCAAGGTCCGAACATATTAAAAAAATTAGGGTTCCTTATATAGAGGTGAGTCACACTCCCATGGAAATTAATTTAAAAAGGAAAAGTGTTGAATAATTCTTGAGGGCTACATTAATGCTTTGAAAAGTAAGTCAAACAAACCCAAAACCTCATTTTGTTAATGATAAAACACATATTGGCCAAACATAAGCATTATGGTATTTTATTACATCACCATTGGGTCATTATGATGTCATAAAACACATTATATATTTAAATGGTATTTAATTTTTACCCAAAAATTTGACTGTCTCAGAAAATTATGAAAAATTCACCGTTGGATAATTTCGACGTCCTGATTCCAAAAATAATATTTATTTTATCTAAATAATTTTCTAAATATGTGAATTTTCACTTTTAAAATAAAAACCGACATTTATAAAAAAATCACGGGTTTTGACAGAAATGGATTTCAAACCTTAATACAAATTTTAATTGCATTCATAAAATTATAAGATCATTTATATTTAATTAAAATTAATTTAATATTAATAATAATAATTTATTAAAATATTATTTAATTCAAAAATCCTTTAATTTAATAAAATATAATTCTTAACTAAATAATAACTAAAAACACCATTTGTACTTTAAAAACTAATTACAATGTATCAAAAATGACTAGAAATTATATTATTTATTATATACAGAAATAATGTACATGAACATGGTGCTACTTATTTGTTACATCACCCCTTATAATAGACGCATAAGACCTAAGGGTAAGGTGTGCGATGGTGACAGACTCTTGGGGTGGCTTGGATAACATCGCTCGAGTGATAATTTCAATCAACTTCCACTTTTCCCGTAGACGATCACGTTCGAGCTTGACTTGATGAAGCTCAGCGTGGGCTTGGTCAAGGGAATAGCCCAAAGACGCCACCTCTTTTCCGAGCTCTGACAAATGGGCTTCGTAAGGGGCAATTCTACTGGATGAGGCCATCGCTTCCTTTGTCTAAGTAGAAATGGGTTCGTTAAAGCCTTATATTTATACTACTCAGATGATCACTGTTCAACGGTTATAAAAGTAACGGTCACAAATCTTAACGTAAAACTAAAGAATTTGACATCTTATAAAAATATTTTTCCTAAAAAACATTTATCTGGATCAAGAGGGATTTTCTATTAATGAAACTTTGGGTCGTTACAATATTCCCCCCTTAAGAAATTTCGCCCTCGAAATTTTCCTTTTCCCACACTAAAACAAATGTGGGTAACATAGCTTCATCATATCCTCCGACTCCCAAGTTGCTTCTTCAAACTTCAGGTTTCTCCACAACAACTTGACGAGGGGAATTGTCTTATTTCGTAGAACTTTTTCTCTACGATCATAGATCTTCACTGGTTGCTCCTCATAAGAAAGATCTTCTTCTAATTGTACCACCTCGGAAGAGAGTACATGTGAAGGGTCTGGTATGTACTTCCTTAAGAGGGATACATGGAAGACATCATGCACCTTGGCCATAGTAGGTGGAAGTGCTAGTCGATAGGCCACATCCCCAACACGATCAAGAAACTCGATGCGGCCGATGTACCTTGGACTTAACTTCCCATTCTTTCCAAACCTCATGACCTTGTTCCACGGAGATATGTGTAAAAACACCATGTCTCCAACATTAAACTCAAGGTCTCATCGACGATTATCTGCATAACTCTTCTGTCGACTTTGGGCTGCCTTGATATGCTGCTGAATGGTTTTCACCTTCTCTGTAGAGACCCGTAGCCTGACTTACATGGACTTTACATTACTTTTGCGGAATACTTAGTACATAACAAAAACACACACACAAGGATCGTAATAGTTTAGTGTCTTTGGAAACTCGGAACGTAATCTTCTAATCCTGGTGAAAGATCTTCAAAATCTCCCACAAAGATCTTCCTTTTTTTTACCTAAAACCTTTATTTATATCCTGGGGAAAAGAAAACATAAAAGGGTGAGCTCAAATGCTCAGTAAGGGTAAACAAAAGAAATATCAATCACATAATTTTCATAAGAACATAACATTTTTGGAAATCTTAACCTGCAAAAGAGAGCATAATTTCATAACATGGGATAAATCATAGTAGTGAAAATGAAACCATAACTTAAAACATTACTCATTGTGGCATACACACATAATCATAGAGAATCATTTCTTGTTAGTCAAGACTCATTGCCAAGACTATCTTAGTGGACAAAGTCCCTTTCTGAATCGAGTAATCCTCGTTTCAGTCCTGTTTCACTGAACCGGTATAACCTACCATTCCAGCCATGTCTATCTCATGAGATATGAAATCTTTACCCAATGCATTGGAGGGAGATATGGGTCCCACCCATCTCTTAATGAATCCTTTCTTATGTGTGCCACAAAATCATAAATCATACATCATTGCATAACCCATGTAATAAAAATGGGATTCTTAAACAACATGACATCATAAAACCATTCATATAAGATAAAGGAATTCATAAACATAATTTCATCACAACATAGTCAAATCAATGTAAAAATATGGATAGAAACAGAACCCTTTATTATCTTAGATGGAAAATAATTTTGATAAAACACTTGAATTGAATTCTTGAGGAAAATATCCTTTCTTCTTCAAAAACATTTTTCCTTTCATAACATGTCATACAACTTTAAAATAAAAGAAGTTGATTAAAAATAAACTTGAAAACTTGTAAAGGAATCTTCTTTGAAGTAATGTTTTAAAAATCCATTCATGCCGTATAAGTTAAAAAAAACATTCTTCGTACTTTTGTCGGAAAAGTCAAAAAGTACCTCGTACGGAAAAACGACAAAAGATTCCTTTCATATTCTTTACTAAAAACTCACCTAAGGGTAAAATTGGATTTAAACTATTTCAAGTGGATGGAAACAATATTACATATTGAGGGAACATGGATGTGGATGATAAAATACACCCCAGTAAATACTTACGAATAAACAATCTCGGATAAAAATGAGATTGTGATATTTCCCTTACCTTAGGTCCGACTTGCTTTGTAAGTGTCCGAACCTCCTGTATAATGATTTAAATCATGTTATTGATTTATTACAGAATCATATTCATTGTTATGATATCATATATGGTTCACTTATGACATTATATTACCCGTTCTTTTGTAAATTCCATGTTAAAGAAGCGTTTTGGGTAAAATCGTTTCATTTATCGTAGGTGTTTTGACTTGTTGTTCTTGACATCATTATTACTTATATCATGATTTACTTACTTCCAGAATATAAAATATGATTTATATATCATATATATTCAGTATATATATATATATATATAGGTAGATAAATAAAATGAAAAACACCGTTCATGGAGACGGTAGTCCGTACGTACGCATGAACGCTGTTTTCCTTTCCTTATTATCTTAAAATGGAAGTAATTAGATGACATACATATGTATATATATACATAAATCCAGTAGCTTTATAATGTAATATATTTCATTATTATTTCTTATATATACTTTATAATCATTCTTAAATGGTTAACATGGAGAATGAATCTCATCGCGTCGTGGAGACGGTAGTCCGTACGTACGCACGAGCGATGATATCATTTCTATAAATATTGAATTGAATTGGAGTGAATTATACAATATATCAGAATCAATATGATGTTGTAATAACTATGTATAGTTATTATTTACACCATTATACCCATCCATGTAAGGTGGTGGTGGAAAATAGATTACACCACGGCGTGGAGACGGTATTCCGTACGTACGCACGCGCGGTGATTTCTTTTTCCGTAGGATGGATAGATGGTGAAATAGGGTTGTTTCATACTTATAATAACATATCAGTATATGAGTGATACTGATGTTATTACTTCATAATGAAACAACCTAAGAAGAAGAAGTGGAAGAAGAAATAAAGATGAAAGAATTGGTAACGGTAATTACCTCTTCTTTGAAGTGCCTCTTTGAGACCTCCTCTTAGGGCACTAAAATTGGTCTTTGAAGAAGACCAGAACCTCTAGGATGTTGCTAGGGAAGTGGAGAGGAGAAATTGGCAGGGTTTGGCCGAGCTTGAGTGCTCAAATTGGTGTGAGGAGGAGGGGGAGGAGGTGTCCTTTTATAGGGGAGGAGAGGGGCACCTTAGGAATATCTCAAAATATTATTTTATATTAAAGTCAAAATCGGTTTATAATGGTTCCAAAGGGTCTTATTTCGAAGCTAAAGTAAGGATGGGTCGAAATCCTATCAACCAATAGAATTTAGACAAGTTTAACATATTATTTTAACCTTATCAATTAGATTTAACTCTAAGTTAATTAATTTAACTTTTACCGTGTCTTTTTGTTTTCTTTCACTATATGGTTAATACACTTACTATAACATGCCAAACGAACCCCAAATTGTTTATTATTAATATATATATCCTTATCTAAGTCATTTGGCCGAACCTTAGATTTTTAGGAATAAAATAACAATTAATAATATAATATTTGATTTAAAAACTATTTTGTGTCAATTTTGACACTATTTGATATATGATTTTTGTGAAAGTCATAACAGAATTACATGTTCGAACCAAGTTGATTAAATCAACACTAATATATCATAGTAACCTAGAAAATTAGTGGAATTCATAAAAAGTCTTAAATTAAATTTATTTTGGTATTTATATTATCAATTATGTCAATATTTCATTAATAAGATAATTACTGCATCATTTTTGTGTCATAAATAAATTATATTATTTGATGTCTAAAAATTACAAATAAAATACCATCATGTAGGAAATCTTTTTAGATTTCTAATGAATATTTATAGTCTAATTTATCTTATGTATAACCCCATATTAAAAATGATTTACTTATTAAACTTTGATTTTAACTATTTTAACCCTTCTTTAAATAAATTAATAATAAATGTCCTAATCTAATCCAAGTGGGCCTAAATGGTCATATTTTATTCCTAAGTTTGTTTTTGGTCGAATTACACTTGTCCAATAGAATTAGGACATGTGTTAGGGTAATATTAATATCATATTTACCCTTAGTTACCTTATTTACTATTAACCGTGGTAAAAAAAGGTAAAAAGTTACTATTCACCAAAAAATTATTTTCATCTCATTGAACCACATTTTAGTCCTTGATATTAACCGTGTCTCTCGGATTTTCGAAATTCCATTCACAGAAGCGGTAAAATTAAGTTTTATGCAAAATTCAGTTTTTAACCTACCACTTAGTAGTTTCACTATTCATCAAAAATTGATGTTTTTCAGAACAATGCCAAAATTTCATCCCAAGCTATATTTCATATTCCGAATTCAAAAATGAAGTCTATTTTACCAAATTCATAACATAAAAGTTGCATTGATTAATTTTATAATTAAATCCCGCTGTTAAAACAAATAGCGTGTTTTTAAGAAACAATATCTATCAAAAGATTGACACTTGTTTATGTCTGGTTTAAATGTGCAATTACATCCAATGACCAACATTGTATTAAATTGTAAAAATATATTCTAAATACACTTTAAAACCACTCAAATTAATGATTTATCACTATTAATTATTTCGATTAAAAAAGTTGTTTTTAATTATAATTTAGTAATTTTCACTATTCATCAGAATATGAATGTTATCCGAAAAGTACCAAAATTTCACCTTAGGCTAAATTCGATACTCCGAATCCAAAAATGAAGTCCATTTTGAGAGTTAAAATTTCTAAAATTTAAAAAGTGGTTATTACTATTCATAACGGCTAGTTTTAATAATATTTTAATAGCATATCATTGTTTCGTGAAACCCAGGATTACGTACCACACACGCTATCGAGGAAGGTTGCGATTGCGTGTAATGCAAGGCAAGTCAAGGATGCGTGTTGTGCAAGCTCCTTTTGGTGTAGCGTATAACACAAGACATTAGTAAAATAAGAAAGAATATTTTTCATAAAATCTCGGGCTGTTACATTCTACCCCCCTTAAAATGAATTTCGCCCTCGAAATTCGTCGGGGTTATAAATGGTTTACTATTCGAAAGTTTCTTTAATAGAAACCCACATCGTAAAAGGGAATACCAAAACTTGGCTTTAAAAACTAAAGTATGAAATGTAACGATTACCCAAATAAACTAATCACTGGGTTTCCACATAGGTGAAAATATGGATATGGAAGAGAAATCTAACCATCATGTTCTGATAGAGAGTGGTAGAGAACATGGCTATGGAAAAGCCAGTAATCACAAATCCATAGATTTGTGATGATATAAGGTACCATCTGATTCATCAGGTATAAGATCACTAGGACAACATTTTTGGTTTTCAAGATCATTTCCCTAAAGTTGAAAATTTTCTTAGAATAAATACTTACATTATTTTGGTACAATCTCACTTTTGTTCGTGCCTTGAACAATTTCTACTTCATCTCTTAAATAAATGAAGTTGAATTTGTTATTTGTGAAGTGTTAGAAGATCATGTGATAGAATGACTGTTCATTCCATCTGTCTCAAACAAAAGGTTAGCAAAAGTTATTAAATATACATAAGTCATTCTATAGTGAGATTAATCATATATGGTTCCTAAAATGGACTTATACTTCATATATCATGCTGATTAATATAATAAAACTAGTTTCTACTAAACAGGGACTTCCTGTAGGCCAGTGGTAGGCGATAAAGGCCAGTCGCACTTCGGTTGTGGGTTCGATTCCTACAGCCTTGTCCGAAGCGATGGGCTGTCGCCCGTCCTGCAGGTTGTCCCTTTTTCTAAAACTACGTTACTATAACATCCCATCAATAATATCGAAAATCTTCTATCCTTAAACAATACTAACTTATGTCCAACATAATCCAGTCTAATCTTTAGGCTTATACATAATACTGTAGTCCACTCTCATAATATAGTGACAACGATTACCAGAGATTTAATACTGTCGTTGATCCCCACATATCATAAGATATGTCTTGTTGGTCACATTCCAAACATTCAAAGTCCTTAATCGTGTATTCTCTTGAATACCTTAGTGAAAACATGAGTGCAGTTAAAAGTTAACACTTTCCACATACCAAAATCCTCAAAATTCTATATACTCAAACCATGATATCACTTAGTCCTTATATCAATCATGAGCTCATGAATACTATTAAACATTTCATTTTCTCGTCTTCATTATGCGCATATCATCTTATTTCCAAAAAATATCTCAATCACTTTGAATACCACATCAATAAATATTGCAATACTCAATGATACAACATTATTTTGGAATCCGATTACATAAACACTTAATCATTCCACCACATCGTTGTCATATTCAACATTGCCAATAGTGATCGCATGTGATTTCCCTTTGTCCTTTGCCTTCAGTGGTTGCTCATGTTGATCATCACTAACCCTTGGATTAGGGAAATTATTAGCATAATGCCCCATTTCCTTGCACTTGAAGCATTGAAGTGTTGGCGGTGTGTTCTCTGCAGTGTTTGCTTTATTCACATCATTAGAAACCCTTTTTCCATTACTTCGACACTCAGCTGCTCGATGACCTTCTTTTCCACACTTAAAACATTTTCTAGTCCCTTTTAGACAATCTCCACCATGCTTCTTTCCACACTTTGTGCATAAGGAAACATTCATCTTCTTTTCACCATTATTCTGAGATTTCTCCTTGAACTCCATCTTTCGTTTCTTGTCAAAACCATGAGATGGATATGTAACACCAACTTCCATTTCTACCTTGATAGCACAACGCACAATTTCTTCATAGCTACTGAAGTCTCTTATAGCTAATGCCCTTCGAAGACTTGGTTTTAAGCCACTGAAAAATCGATCAACTTTACTTTCAGGTTGGATGATAATTCCAGAAGCATACCTTGCAAGTCTTGTAAAATTTGCTTCATAGGTACCAACAGATTCATCATCCCTTAGCTTTAGTTCAAGAAACTCTTTCTCCATCTTTGTTCGAAGAATACGAGGGAAGTACTTACTGAAAAACAAGTTCTTCAACTCGTCCCATTCCATGGACTCAATTTCATCTCTTGGCCTCGTATTCTTGATAAGATTCCACCATTGATCAGCTTCACCTTCCAAACGATATACTGCTAAGATGACTTTATCATGTTCAGAACATTGAAGAACTGAAAATATCTTTTCAGTAGTACTAATCCATTGTTCAGAAACTAATGGATCAGTAGACCCACTGAAAGAAGGTGGACGTTGCCTCATGAAGGACTCAATAGAATATTGTTCCCTTCTCTGCTCATTTGGAAGTCCAGAATGATTCATAGCTTGTGTAAGTATAGCAATAAGATTTTGCACTCCATCTCCCATAACATTTGTTTGTTCAGGAGGGCAATCATTGCATTGTCCATTGCATTGATCAACACGGTTCCTTCGGGTTCCAGCCATCGTCTAAAACCCATAAAGAATAGTGTGAGAGGCAAAAATCATGCTAGGGAGAACAACATAATAAAGGGGGAGTACCTTCAATATCCAACATCTTAGGTTTAATTCTATGATCGTTAGCGTAATTCTATTACTATAACCTATACGTATACTTAACCTTAGAGACATCCCTAGACATACCTTAGAAATATCTCTAGGGATCTCACTAACGTTTTCGCATCCTAGTTTCCAAAGGTTGACTAAACCTTTCCTCTGATACCAACTGTAGAGACCCGTAGCCTGACTTACATGGACTTTACATTACTTTTGCGGAATACATAGTACATAACAAAAACACACACACAAGGATCGTAATAGTTTAGTGTCTTTGGAAACTCGGAACGTAATCTTCTAATCCTGGTGAAAGATCTTCAAAATCTCCCACAAAGATCTTCCTTTTTTTACCTAAAACCTTTATTTATATCCTGGGGAAAAGAAAACATAAAAGGGTGAGCTCAAATGCTCAGTAAGGGTAAACAAAAGAAATATCAATCACATAATTTTCATAAGAACATAACATTTTTGGAAATCTTAACCTGCAAAAGAGAGCATAATTTCATAACATGGGATAAATCATAGTAGTGATAATGAAACCATAACTTAAAACATTACTCATTATGGCATACACACATAATCATAGAAAATCATTTCTTGTTAGTCAAGACTCATTGCCAAGACTATCTTAGTGGACAAAGTCCCTTTCTGAATCGAGTAATCCTCGTTTCAGTCCTGTTTCACTGAACCGGTATAACCTACCATTCCAGCCATGTCTATCTCATGAGATATGAAATCTTTACCCAATGCATTGGAGGGAGATATAGGTCCCACCCATCTCTTAATGAATCCTTTCTTATGTGTGCCACAAAATCATAAATCATACATCATTGCATAACCCCTGTAATAAAAATGGGATTCTTAAACAACATGACATCATAAAACCATTCATATAAGATAAAGGAATTCATAAACATAATTTCATCACAACATATTCAAATAAATGTAAAAATATGGATAGAAACAGAACCCTTTATTATCTTAGATGGAAAATAATTTTGATAAAACACTTGAATTGAATTCTAGAGGAAAATATCCTTTCTTCTTCAAAAACATTTTTCCTTTCATAACATGTCATACAACTTTAAAATAAAAGAAGTTGATTAAAAATAAACTTGAAAACTTGTAAAGGAAGCTTCTTTGAAGTAATGTTTTAAAAATCCATTCATACCGTATAAGTTAAAAAAAACATTCTTCGTACTTTTGTCGGAAAAGTCAAAAAGTACCTCGTACGGAAAAACGACAAAAGATTCCTTTCATATTCTTTACTAAAAACTCACCTAAGGGTAAAATTGTATTTAAACTATTTCAAGTGGATGGAAACAATATTACATATTGAGGGAACATGGATGTGGATGATAAAATACACCCCAGTAAATACTTACGAAAAAACAATCTCGGATAAAAATGAGATTGTGATATTTCCCTTACCTTAGGTCCGACTTGCTTTGTAAGTGTCCGAACCTCCTGTATAATGATTTAAATCATGTTATTGATTTATTACAGAATCATATTCATTGTTATGATATCATATATGGTTCACTTATGACATTATATTACCCGTTCTTTTGTAAATTCCATGTTAAAGAAGCGTTTTGGGTAAAATCGTTTCATTTATCGTAGGTGTTTTGACTTGTTGTTCTTGACATCATTATTACTTATATCATGATTTACTTACTTCCAGAATATAAAATATGATTTATATATCATATATATTCAGTATATATATATATATAGGTAGATAAATAAAATGAAAAATACCGTTCATGGAGACGGTAGTCCGTACGTACGCATGAACGCTGTTTTCCTTTCCTTATTGTCTTAAAATGGAAGTAAGTAGATGACATACATATGTATATATATACATAAATCCAGTAGCTTTATAATGTAATATATTTCATTATTATTTCTTATATATACTTTATAATCATTCTTAAATGGTTAACATGGAGAATGAATCTCATCGCGTCGTGGAGACGGTAGTCCGTACGTACGCACGAGCGATGATATCATTTCTATAAATATTGAATTGAATTGGAGTGAATTATACAATATATCAGAATCAATATGATGTTTTAATAACTATGTATAGTTATTCTTTACACTATTATACCCATCCATGTAAGGTGGTGGTGGAAAATAGATTACACCACGGCGTGGAGACGGTATTCCGTACGTACGCACGCGCAGTGATTTCTTTTTCCGTAGGATGGATAGATGGTGAAATAGGGTTGTTTCATACTTATAATAACATATCAGTATATGAGTGATATTGATGTTATTACTTCATAATGAAACAACCTAAGAAGAAGAAGTGGAAGAAGAAATAAAGATGAAAGAATTGGTAACGGTAATTACCTCTTCTTTGAAGTGCCTCTTTGAGACCTCCTCTTAGGGCACTAAAATTGGTCTTTGAGGAAGACAAGAACCTATAGGATGTTTCTAGAAAAGTGGAGAGGAGAAATTGGCAGGGGTTGGCCGAGCTTGAGTGCTCAAATTGGTGTGAGGAGGAGGGGGAGGAGGTGTCCTTTTATAGGGGAGAAGAGGGGCACCTTAGGAATATCTCAAAATATTATTTTATATTAAAGTCAAAATCGGTTTATAATGGTTCCAAAGGGTCTTATTTCGAAGCTAAAGTAAGGATGGGTCGAAATCCTATCAACCAATAGAATTTAGACAAGTTTAACATATTATTTTAACCTTATCAATTAGATTTAACTCTAAGTTAATTAATTTAACTTTTACCGTGTCTTTTTGTTTTCTTTCACTATATGGTTAATACACTTACTATAACATGCCAAACGAACCCCAAATTGTTTATTATTAATATATATATCCTTATCTAAGTCATTTGGCCGAACCTTAGATTTTTAGGAATAAAATAACAATTAATAATATAATATTTGATTTAAAAACTATTTTGTGTCAATTTTGACACTATTTGATATATGATTTTTGTGAAAGTCATAACAGAATTACATGTTCAAACCAAGTTGATTAAATCAACACTAATATCTCATAGTAACCTAGAAAATTAGTGGAATTCATAAAAAGTCTTAAATTACATTTATTTTGGTATTTATATTATCAATTATGTCAATATTTCATTAATAAGATAATTACTGCATCATTTTTGTGTCATAAATAAATTATATTATTTGATGTCTAAAAATTACAAATAAAATACCATCATGTAGGAAATCTTTTTAGATTTCTAATGAATATTTATAGTCTAATTTATCTTATGTATAACCCCATATTAAAAATGATTTACTTATTAAACATTGATTTTAACTATTTTAACCCTTCTTTAAATAAATTAATAATAAATGTCCTAATCTAATCCAAGTGGGCCTAAATGGTCATATTTTATTCCTAAGTTTGTTTTTGGTCGAATTACACTTATCCAATAGAATTAGGACATGTGTTAGGGTAATATTAATATCATATTTACCCTTAGTTACCTTATTTACTATTAACCGTGGTAAAAAAAGGTAAAAAGTTACTATTCACCAAAAAATTATTTTCATCTCATTGAACCACATTTTAGTCTTTGATATTAACCGTGTCTCTCGGATTTTTGAAATTCCATTCACAGAAGCGGTAAAATTAAGTTTTATGCAAAATTCAGTTTTTAACCTACCACTTAGTAGTTTCACTATTCATCAAAAATTGATGTTTTTCAGAACAATGCCAAAATTTCATCCCAAGCTATATTTCATATTCCGAATTCAAAAATGAAGTCTATTTTACCAAATTCATAACATAAAAGTTGCATTAATTAATTTTATAATTAAATCCCGCTGTTAAAACAAATAGCGTGTTTTTAAGAAACAATATCTATCAAAAGATTGACACTTGTTTATGTCTGGTTTAAATGTGCAATTACATCCAATGACCAACATTGTATTAAATTGTAAAAATATATTCTAAATACACTTTAAAACCACTCAAATTAATGATTTATCACTATTAATTATTTCGATTAAAAAAGTTGTTTTTAATTATAATTTAGTAATTTTCACTATTCATCAGAATATGAAAGTTATCCGAAAAGTACCAAAATTTCACCGTAGGCTAAATTCGATACTCCGAATCCAAAAATGAATTCCATTTTGAGAGTTAAAATTTCTAAAATTTAAAAAGTGGTTATTACTATTCATAACGGCTAGTTTTAATAATATTTTAATAGCATATCATTGTTTCGTGAAACTCAGGATTACGTACCACACACGCTATCGAGGAAGGTTGCGATTGCGTGTAATGCAAGGCAAGTCAAGGATGCATGTTGTGCAAGCTCCTTTTGGTGTAGCGTATAACACAAGACATTAGTAAAATAAGAAAGAATATTTTTCATAAAATCTCGGGCTGTTACATTCTCCACCATTTCTTCGACCATTTCTGGTCCAAGCAGCTTACGTTCACCGACCTCATCCCATCATGCCGGTGTTCTACACCTTTTCCCATAAAGGGCTTCATATGGTGCCATTTGGATGCTCGAGTGGATACTATTATTATAAGAGAACTCAACCAGAGGAAGATGTTGATCCCATCCTCCTTTAAAGTCCATTGATCATGCTCTCAACATATCCTCAAGTGTTTGAATAGTCCGCTCAGATTGGCCATCAGTTTGAGGATGATAGGACGTACTGAAGTTGAGTTCAGTATTCAGAGCTTGTTGAAGACTCTTCCAAAACTTTGAGGTGAATCTTGGATCTCGGTCAGAAACAATAGATAGTGGTACTCCATGCAACCGTACCACATCGCTGATATATATCCGTGCCAGTTTCTCAAAAGAGAAATCCTCTCGAATAGCAATGAAGTGTGCAGTCTTTGTAAGACGATCGACAACAACCCAGATTGCATTGTTGCCTTTGGATGTCCTTGGAAGTCCAGTGACAAAGCCCATGGTGATGTTCTCCCATTTCCATTCTGGTATGGGAAACAGTTGCATCATCCCCTTAGACTTCTGCCTCTCTGCCTTCACATGCTGACACACCAGGCACTTTGATGTATATTCAGCGATCTCCTTCTTCATATTATCCCACCAAAAGTTTTCTTGGAGATCTCGATACATCTTTGTGCTCCCTGGGTGAATAAAGAAATTTGAACTATGTGCATCATCCAAAAGTTCCTTCTTCAGCTCCGAACATGATGGAACACATAGTCTTTTCCCAAACCGCACAATTCCTTCTTCATTAACATTAAACCCTGAGGATTTTCCCTTTTTGATAGCTTCCACTTTTTCTTGGATTCCTGCATCATCCTTTTGAGCATCCTTTATCCTTTCCAAAAGAGATGGTTGAGCAATCATTTGTGAAAGGATTGATGATGTTCCCTTCTTTATGATTCCCATATCCATCTTCATCAAGTCTAAGAAGAATGGATCCTTCTCAATTCTCATCATTGATAGAATAGCTGGATCCTTTCCACTTAGGGCATCTGCCACCTTGTTCGCTTTCCCAGGGTGGTAATGTATTGAACAGTCATAATCCTTGATGAGCTCTATCCATCTTCTCTGGCGCATATTAAGCTATTTCTGTGTGAATATATATTTAAGACTCTTGTGGTCAGTATATATCTCACATTTCTCTCCAAAGAGATAATACCGCTAGATTTTCAAGGAAAATATCACCGCCGCCAACTCCAGATCATGCATTGTATAGTTTCGCTCATGGATTTTCAACTTCCTTGAGGCATATGATATAACTTTATCATTCTGCATTAGCACACATCCGAAGCCCTTCTTCGAAGCATCACTGAATACCACAAAAAGCTCCCCACTGGTGGGTAAAGTGAGCACGGCTGCAGTGATAAGCCTCATTTTCAACTCCTTTAAGCTTTCTTCGCATTCATCACTCCAACCAAACTTTACTCCCTTTCGAGTTAGCTTGGTAAGAGGGTTGGAAAATTGTGAGAAATTTCTCACAAATCGTCGATAATATCCAGATAACCCCATGAAGGTATGGATATCAGTTACCGATGATGGCCTCGGCCATCCCTCTATTGAATTTGTTTTGGAGGGGTCCACAGATATCCCATTGCTTTTGATAATATTGCCCAAGAATGAGACTTCTTTCAACCAAAACTCAGACTTGCTGTACATTGCATAGAGATTCTCCTTGCGAAAAGTCTCTAGTACAGTTTTTAAAAGTTCTTCTGGTCCTCCTTGGTTTTGGAGTATATTAGAATATCATCTATAAAGACTACCACAAATTTTTCAAGGTAATCTCTAAAGACTCTATTCATCAAGTCCATGAATATTGCTGGAGCATTGGTGAGTCCAAAAGGCATTACTATTAATTCATAGTGCACGTACCTTGTACGAAAAGCAATCTTGGGGATATCTTCCTTCTTTACCCTTACTTGATAATATCATGATCGCACGTCCACCTTGGATAAGTATTGTTCTCCACGCAGCTGATCAAACAATTCATCGATTCTTGGGAGAGGATACTTGTTCTTTATCGTGATTTTGTTAAGTTCACGATAATCGATGAAAAACCGCATTGACCCATCCTTCTTCTTGACGAAGAGGACTGGTGCACCCCATGGTGATGCACTTGGTCGTATAAACCCTTTATCCAGATTCTCCTGTAGTCTTTTCTTCAGCTCTTCAAGCTCAACAACAGCCATTCTATATGGAGTCTTGGATATTGTTAGCGCCCCAGGTATAAGTTCTATTGAGAACTCATCATCTCTTCTTGCAGGAAAACCAGGAAGTTTTTCAGGAAATACTTCAGCGAATTCCCTCACAATAGGCATTTCTTCAATGGTGGTTTCTTCCATGGACTCAATCATCTGAGCCAGATATGCGTGCTCATAAGGCAGTAATATCAATGCTTGAGATGATGGAGCTAAAGGAGATTCATCTTCCTCCTGACAGTTGTAAAGAATCGGGGGTCGATTCTCCATATGGAGTGTGATTTCCCTCTCCCGACAATTTATGTTGGCTCTATATAAGGAAAGCCAATCCATGCCAAGAATTGCATCAAATTCCACCAGAGGGAGTATGATGAGGTTCGCCGGGAAATTCAATCCACAGATTATTACAGGGGAGGACTTATACTCATGGGATGCAATGATTGCCCCATTTTCTGTACTCACCGACATCTTTACTTCCATGATTTGTGGTGGTGTAGGGATTGTTCGACTATACTTTTGAGATATAAAAGAATGCATAGAACCTGAATCAAAAAGTACGTTCGCTATTCTTGAATGAATAACTAGCGTACCTGTCACCACTTCATTGTCGGGGTTCACTTCGGCAGAAGTGATGGCAATAGTTCTTCCTTGCTGTCTTGGAGGTTGCCGGTTGCCTCCGATAACCCTTGGATTAGGGCACTGATTTGCGAAATGACCCGGTTCTTTGCATTTGTACCATTGAACAACGCGTTGAGATTCGAACGGAGCGTTCCTATCCTCTGTCGTAGCCGCAAGTCCTTCTTGCTGACAGTTAACAGCAAGGTGCCCTTCTCTTCCACACTTGAAGCATTTTCTTGTCCCTCTAAGGCAATTTCCAGGGTGCTTCTTTCCACACTTTTGGCAAGTGGGGTGCTGGAATTTCTTAGCGCCGTTGGATTTATCCATCGGACCTCCAGCATTGAAGTCCACCTTACGCTTCTTGTCCCCATGATACCCCTGTTATTCTCCAATCTCCATTTCAACCTTGAGGGCACATCGGACAATTTCCTCATAGCTGTCGAAGTCACGGATCGCTAATCCTTTCCGCAAGCTAGGCTTCAGCCCACCAAAGAAGCGGTCAACCTTGCATTTGGGGGTAACGACAAAGCCGGAAGCGTATCGTGCAAGCCTTGTGAAGTTTGCCCCGTACGCTCCCACAGATTCTTCATCTTTCTGTTTAAGGGAAAGGAAGTCCCATTCCATCTTACGACGAAGGGTGCGTGGAAAATATTTATCGAAAAACATCTTCCAGAATTCCTTCAATTCCAAAGCCTCGATCTCCTCCTCAGGTTTCGTATTTTTGATCAACATCCACCATTGATCATCTTCACCCTCCATATGATAAGCCTCCAGGAGAACCTTCTCTTTTTCAGAGCATTGGAGGATAGAGAATATCTTTTCAATGGAGTTGATCCATTGTTCAGCGATCGTGGGATCAGATGATCCACTAAAAGTAGGAGGCCTTTGTCTCAAAATGCTTTCAATAGCGACTTGTTCTTTCTTAGGGGGGGGGGGGTTGAACGTTCCTATTGACCAGTGTTTCTATTCAAAACTTGAGTTAGCTGAGAGAGAAGCGTGACAAAGTTCGCGATTCCCGCTCCCATTGGATTGGGCATCTCATAAGTATAATCATCACACTGATCTTCACAACGGTTGTTAGCCCGAGTTCTCCTATTATCGACCATTGGCTGGAATAAGAGGAATGTTAGGGGTTACACATAAAGGGTAATCCAAACACAAAAGTTGATGACTTATAAATAAACTTTAATCTCTTTAACTCATGAGTCTATAGGATTCAATCCAGGCTTTTCATGATCTTCCTTCTAACATATATTCTTAGGGGCATTTTTCCCTTAATAAGGGTTCATACTAAGATTGTGAATTTATCAAAACATATCCCCCGAGAGTGTCGTAACCAAGGGTGCATCAAGGCCCGTTGTCGTGCACCAGTTCTCGTTCGAGTCTAGCACAAAGCGGTGTTTTCGGGTTTTACCCCTAGGATACATCTGGGCCAGAACCGCCTCTACCTGCTCGTATCCAGACAGGGATGTATTTGTTTGATAAACCACTTACTTAGTATTTACCAAAACTTATGGATGTTTTTATTATGCTTTGTCTTGTATCTGAGGCTTTACTAGGGTTTCCTAATCCCAAAAATAACTAAACCTATCCTCTGATACCAACTATGACAACCCTGCTTTTTATTACAAATTAAGCACACTTTATTACATAAAACTTCACTTGATACAACAAAGAAGATCGATAGGTTTAGTGTATTTGGGGCTTAGGATCATTACATAAAAACATTAAACATGAAATACAACATCTTTAATGAAAACATCCTTTACATGACCACTACATTCCTTCGTACTTTGCATTGCATGGAATAACCTGAGGAAATGCATAAGAAAATGGTGAGCTATAAAGCCCAGTAAGGGAGTACACAATGAATAACATGAGGATTACAATACATGTTAGGCAATAGAAACATCAATAAAGCATAAGAGTAACATGAACATAAAGGCGTGATAAAGAATGACAATCATAACATGGAAATGTGGCAACAACACTTAACATTGAATTAGCATGAGCCAAGGCTCATTGCAATGGAGCATGAGTAAACCCTCATTGCACTTGAAGCACGAGTAAACCCTCATTTCACTTGAATTAGCATGAGTCAATACTCATTGCACATGACGTATCATGATACTATACTTTACCCAATGCATTGGAGCACTATAAAGAGCGCACCCTTCTTAAACATTTCATTTCATGCATAAGTGTGCCACATGGATCATAAAACATGGATTCATAAAACATAATCATTTATTACATGATAAAGGAATGTGGAATTCATACATGAAACTTTATAATCAATAAGTAAATGTGCATAAAGGTTAATACCCTTGATGGAGAAATGGGCATGGTATTCACTACACAGTGATATTGGCTTAGAAAATCGGTGTGATTTCAGCAGCGTAACGACATGACATAAGAATTCATAAAAAAGGTTGATAAGAGAGAAAGGGGTTCCTCATAATATTTACATGTAATGGAAAGTAAGGAGGTTATATAGATACATGTCCCAACAATTGAAAAGGAATTTAGATTCATGATACAAAAGTATTGCTTGAATATAAAAGAGGAGAAAAAGGTTTCTTTCGGAATTTCGGCATAGTAACGGGTGTACATGGGAAGATTTTAATGAGATATAAAGGGGTCTCCCATCATTAAAACAATAATAGGGAAGTATGGTAGAGGTGAGAAACCATACCCCATCATTCATAATTGAAATTAAAAGGGCAATACAACTTAATGAAAATTGAAAAAAATGAGAAAGGAAGAAAAAAACCCTTACTTGGAAGTGTGCTTCCAAAGGCTAGAGAGAGGCTTGTGAGAGGATTCTTGGGAGCTTGGGTCACCTTGAGAGGATTCTATAGAGAGTAGGGCAGTGGTTGGACTAACTCTAAGGGATTTGAGTGAGGAGGAAGTGGGAGCTTGGGTGGGTTTATATAGGAAAGGTGAGGGAATTCTTTATTATTTAGGTTTGGGACCCCTTATATTAAAATAATCCAAACCACAAACCATCCCATCGTATTTTTCCATCGTTTCAGGAAAAGGAAAGAGGAAAACAATATTTTACAAGGCCAAGGTCCGAACTTATTAAAAAAATTAGGGTTGCTTATGTGGAGGTGAGTCACACTCCCATGGAAATTAATTTAAAAAGGAAAAGTGTTGAATAAGTCTTGGGGGCTCCATTAATGCTTTGAAAAGTAAATCAAACAAACCCAAAACCTCATTATTTTAATGATAAAACACATATTGTCCGAACATAAGGATTATGGTATTTTATTACATCACCATTGGGTCATTATGATGTCATAAAACACATTATATATTTAAATGGTATTTAATTTTTTCCCAAAAATTTGACTGTCTCAGAAAATTATGAAAAAAAAACCGTTGGATAATTTCGACGTCCTGATTCCAAAAATAATATTTATTTTATATAAATAACTTTCTAAATATGTGAATTTTTACTTTTAAAATAAAAACCGTCATTTATAAAAAAAATCACAGGTTTTGACAGAAATGGCTTTCAAACCTTAATAAAAAATTTAATTGCATTCATAAAATTATAAGATAATTTATATTTAATAAAAACTAATTTAATATTAATAATAATATATTATTAAAATATTATTTAATTCAAAAATCCTTTAATTTAATAAAATATAATTCTTAATTAAATAATAACCAAAAACACCATTTGTACTTTAATAACTAATTACAATGTATCAAAAATGACTAGAAATTATATTCATTATTATATACAGAAATAATGTACATGAACATGGTGCTACTTATTTATTACATAACCCATTAAAATAGCCGCATGAGACCTAAGGGTAAGGAGTGCGATGGTGATAGACTCTTGGGGTGGCTCGGATAACATTGCTCGAGTGGTAATTTCAATCAACTTCCACTTTTTTCCGTAGACGATCACGTTCGAGCTTGACTTGATGAAGCTCAGCTTGGGCTTGGTCAAGGGAAAAGCCCAAAGATGCCACCTCTTTTCCGATCTCTCACAAATGGGCTTCATAAGGGGCAATTCTACTGGATGAGGCCATCGCTTCCTCTGTCTGAGTAGAAATGGGTTCGTTAAAGCCTTATATTTATACTACTCAGATGATCACTGTTCAACGGCTATAAAAGTAACGGTCACAAATCTTAACATAAAACTAAAGAAGATTACATCTTATAAAACATTTTTCATAAAGAAACATTTAACTGGATCAAGAGGGATTTTCCATTAATGAAACATTGAGTCGTTACACTCCAGCCTTATGTCTCAGAGAGAAGTTGGCTTATAGTTAGGGGAAATCCCAAGGTTGTTTAAATCCTTGTACAATGTATTATCCTCAGTATGAAAGATAAAAAGTGTTTAAACCTATGGTGTCATCATATTTATTCTATTGTTTTCTTTTAGGGGAAATTGGTGAAGGTCCTTGTACCCATGTCATCACCTAATGTCATTTCATGCCCCTTTGGTTTCCATTAAGTCATTAGAGAAGGGTTAGAAATATGTATATACATGCTAAGGACACAGTTTGTGCCTGATTAGTAGTGACTGTGTTCCAGGAATCCTTACAGAAATAATGATCTGTACAGTTATTGCACCATTTCACAAACTGTGCAGACTAACCCTGCACCCTTCCCAAATAATTAAATTTTATTGGGCCATTCTGTGTCTGCCCATGTTGGTCGGTTAAGATGGTTAGTTCTTATGGATGGAAGTCCAAATATGATTCTTATGTATGATCCTTAGTAAACATTGAATTTAATTCTACCCTTTTTACTGGGGAGTCCTTTCAGGCCTCCCCTGTTATTGTCCTGATTCTGTCTCAGAAAAATATAGGTTGTCTCTTATGGTGGGGTGTCTATTTGTGTCCCCCTATACCAATAGCTCAGATTTATCCATATTCTTGGCTAGGAGGTATGTAGTCTCCTTCGGAACACTCTAGATACTAACATCTTCATTGAGTAAACATTGGGATTGTTGATAACCCAATGGTTTAGTTAATGTAAGGTAAGTGTAACCTTGTTCGAAGTTGTTGTTCGTTTCGGTGAATTACTTGAGTCTTGTTCAGATAGGGTATGAGGAGTTTTATTTTGTGATAAAGTATGAATTTGAATGGTCATTTCATGAAAGTGGTGTATGTTTGGGTTGTGAGATTGAAACATTCTTAATTGATCACTGGAGGTGTTTTGACCCTTGGCGGCGATGCCTAGTAAATAAGTACATCTTGATTTATCGTTTGGGATTGGTTTTTGTATCTGGACTTACTGTGGCTTTCTGGGGATGGAAATATTTCATGGTGCATATAATTGAAGCATAAATAACTTATTTTAATGTTAAATTTCATTTAATTTCAATTCGTGATTTGTTTTTGGGGTTTCCCAAGCTTTTATGAAGGAATGGGTGAGTTCTCATGAATTGGGCCAAACCGTGAGCCCAATTCCAGATTAAAGAATAAATTTTGATTCCTTTATAAATATTTCATTTTTCAACAGTTGTAATCCGTTCCAATTCTAACATGTCTTTCCCTGACCACGTACCCCACCATATTAATTTGGACTATTTAGAAATCCATAATAATGGTGGATATGAGTTTTTATTTAAGGGATTACGCCTACCCGAAAGCCCATTTCCTGCATTAGAAATAATGTTTAATTATTTAATATCTCCTTCCTTATTTATGTTTTTTCGGCGATTCTAACACTCCATCGAGCCCACATACCCAAGGTACTCTCCATGATCTACTCCCCCTATTTAGAGCTAGGTTTCATCTCCAATTTGTATGAAAATTCATTGAATTTATAAAATAACTCATATTTGAAGAGGTAAATTTATTATTTCATAACTCGTTCATTTCTCACTATTTTCCCCAATTAGAATTATTAAATGATCTCTTCAACCTTTTTCGAATCTCCCTTTATCTGTTGGAAGTTTGAAAATTCATATACTGGTGTATTTGGGGTGATTTATTCAATATTTTTCAAGGTAAGTTATTCTTTCTTTGTTACTTCCTTTTGCCTTAGGGTTTCCTACATCTTTCATTATGTTATAAAATGTACATAAGTTATATTTAGAACATAGGTTTTGATTTGGTGTCTTTTTGGTCAAATATTGTGTCCGAGGGCTAGATTTATCTTCATTTTCATGCGGCGGTGGTGCGGTTGATGTTTTGCACCATGTTTTGAGGGATTCGACTCTTTTGGTAGGTGGTTCCATGTGTAAACAATTTTTGATGAGATATCTTGTGGTATATACTAATTTTTAATATTCCTCATATGTTTGGTGTGGTGCGAAAACTATTTATTATTTATTTTATTAAGTGTTTAATTTTATAGTTTCTTTTTATCATGAAATTGGATGTTTTCCTATTTTACTCATGTGGTTTTATTTGGGTGTATTTCATAACTTATGGAATTGGTTTACTAAAATTTTTTTGGGTTTCCAATCTAGATTGGTAATATATTAGTGTCATGTGGGACATGGAAGGTGCTTTTAGGAATAGTTTTGTTGTGTAAAACATTGTTATTCTTCTTGAAATCATTTTATGAAAATGTGTGTTTTCATTTGTTTCCCTCGTGGTAATATCCTTGGTGACTTTATAACAGTGGAAATTGGTTTTATAAATGTCTATATGGATTCCAATTCTAATTTTGTAGTGTTTTGGTGTGGTTTTTCTATTGAAATATGGTTTTGAAATGGGTTTTATGAGAAGTTATTGGGTATACTCTTTGGAATTGTTTTATGAAAGATTTAAAAGATTTAATGATTTATGTAAGTGGTGAAACCGTATTGGAAAAATGTTTTGGAGTGTGTGTATTATAAAATGGTACATTTTTTATGTGATAGGGGCTGTTTTGTGACATGTTCCACATTATGAAGGTTTTACAAACAAATTTGGGGGATTTACTAAAGTGTGTAAGAGCTGCAGATGTGACGTCAGATGTTTTGTGTGAGTGTGATGTGTAAAATAGATTTTGGTTCTAAAAAAGGATATTATGTAACTTGTGAGTGCGCTGTTATGTAATTTGTAATATATTGGAATGGTTTTATAAATTTTTTTATTGGATTTGTGGAAGTGATAATGAAATATGAAAAGTGTTGGGGGCTATTTTGGTGTGAGTCGGATTTTAAATAAATTTGAATGAAAAGTTGACTTTTGTGACTTGTGTGGTATACATGTGGGGTTTTTGGTTTATTTTTGATGAGGAAATGATAATTTCATGTGCAAAGTATATTTCTTAACATGTTGAACTTGGTTGTGACCAAATGGAAAACATGGGTATCTATGTCGGTGGATGTGTTCTGGTATACTAGTGATTCCATGGGGTTTGGCCTCAGTTTCAGTAATAAAGATTGACGCTTACAACTCTAAATAAACTATTATGATGATGATTTGAGACCTATAGGTTATGGGTATGTTCCATACTAGTGGCTCGTTCACGAGAACAAATATTTGTGATGGTTACACTCACCGAGATATGAGGTTCCAGGGACCCACAACGAGCTAGTTCCTTGGGGTTATTTCTTATTTATTGGGCTCATTATATGCTTTATACATACCATCGGCATATGTAATATTTGGCTGTAAAATTCAGTACCTTTGGAATTTATTTTAATAGTGTTAATTTTTTAAATTACCCCACTTGAAAACTGATTATTTTAAGATTCATCTTTTAGAAAATATAACTAGAAAGTAAATGTGTTTGAAAACATGCATCCTTTTTGTCTTTGATTTTTTTATCGCATGGAATATCTTAGTATTTTTATCCTACTGGGAATTTCCTCAAACCCTACATACATCTTTCGGTGTATGTAGACTAGATTATTTTTGTTGTCACCGGTTGGGTACAGTTTTTCATTCCAGTTGTTTGAGTTTTAAGAAGGTCCTTGGTGGTGAAGTCTTGTGAAGACGGCTTGAGGGATGTGACCCTTTCCATGAGGGTTCTTGGGCTGTTTCCTATTGGTTTTGTACCATTGTTGTTGTCATTTTGATTTTTTTTAAAATATCCAATTCAGTTATGAATTTTTGTAAATGAATGTTTTAGTTAAAAAATCCATATTTTTTATTGAGTTTGTTGGTTGTTTACTGTATATAGACTCAGGTAAATCGTTTCCAAACACCATTTTATGATACCTGGGAACTTGTGCCAGCCCGTGGGGATCGGGAACGCTCTTAATGCCTTGTCGCGGGCCGAGTCAGGTGTCGGTTTCAATGGAGACCAGATTTGGTTCATGACAATTATGAACAATGATATCATCATGTTCAAACATAATTTCACATTAACTCATGAGATTAATCACATTAACCTATTCATTGGAGTGTTGAATAATTTCGGGCACACCCATCACATTAAAACATTCATATTGTGCTATATAATTCCAGGTTCACCCGTCACATCATAATATTTAAATTATCATACATTCCACATTAAAAATATTTAAAACATGAACGTAAATCAACCCTTGTAATGTAATGGGTTTCAAATAATAAATAATTCTATAATAGAAATTTGGTCCCCAAAATAAATAGAGAATAACATTATTTCATAGAGCCATTAACCATGAGTGAAGAGTTAAACTATAATCATGAGGTAAAAAAGGGTGTGCTTACTTGAAAAGAAGATTTCTTTAGGAAGACATTGGGATTTTCCTAAAATAAATTTGATAACATGTATATCCTAGAAAATGTAAGATAATAATGAATAAGTGATTTTTAAGGATATCCCATATTGAACATGGGGTGAAATAGGGAGAACCCTATAAATGAAATTCAGGTTCGATAATTTCCCCTGCACCTTGTATTTGAACGCTTTCATAACTTTAATGTCCCTTATAACCGCATTATATTCATTAATTGACAATTATAGAACATTTAGTACACAAATATAGTTAAATATGGTTTCATTATGTTATTTAATGGGCCTTTGGATGATTTATAAATCTTAAATTCATTTTTATGGGATGTTTTTTTATAGTTTTTTGGACAGTTCACTTGTAGTCATGAATGGAAGTTCATTTCAAACATGGAAATAAATCAGGAATTTTAATTATATTTTATTGATGATGTTATAATTCTTGAAATTATATTATAAATAATTTGTTTATATACCATGATAATGAATCATTAGATAAGAATTTAATGATAATGGTTTTGGTTATTTCTGGCAGTTTTTCAACCACAAGAAACATGTTTTGTTTAATCATTTAGTAATTTGTAAAAAAGTTTGATCCAAGAAAATTAAATAGATTATAATACATATAATATAATTTGGTTCAAACCTAAATTTTTTTCATGACCAGATATGAAGGTTGTAATATAAAATGAAAACATATCATTATAGAACGTGATAAATTAACATCTCATGGACAACATTTTCCTTTCTCAAATAAAAAGAGGAGAATAAGTGGATAGGATGATATCTTATCGCATTAGTATCATAAAATTATAGTATATATATGATACTGGAGTTTCCAAACCATTTGGATGAGGATAGCTATAGAGATATTATGAAATGAACTTGAAATTGAATGAAAAAAATGAAAGAGAGAGAGAGAGGAGTTACCTCTTGAATCCTTCTCTTGAGATCCTCCTTACGGATCCTAGTATTTTCATTTTGATGATTCCATAAGCTCCTGGATGTGTGGGAGGGTCTAGGTAAGGGTTTTTTTCATAGTTTATAAAAGTCTTGATGTTTGAGTGGTGTGAGGAAATGAGGGTGTGAAGGGTGATATTTATAGTGGAGGGGAGAGGGGTTTCCTAAATATAATACTCATTAATTTATAATTTCTCCACAAGGAAAGGAATAGTTATTCTTACATGATAAAATAAAGTATTTTTATCATTTTAATCTGAAACATATGTGCCTACATCTTCAGAACACCACCCATGACTCTAAAATTCATGAATTTAACTTATTTTGTAAATTATCGAATTTCATTATTCATAAAAAATCTAATATTTCAGAAAAATACCAAAAATTCACAACAACAATTTTTCGACTTGTAGAATACAAAATGGAAGCATATTTTTCATAAAAAATTTTAAATTTTATTAATTTATTTTTAAATAAAAATCATAATTTACTTGAAAAACACTATTTTTAAAATTAAAAATGATTTTATAATGCATTCAAAAATTACATAAGTTCATATAAAATTATCATAATACGAAAAATACATATAATTTTAAATTTATGAAAAAATTAGGCCAATATGTGTTCTTTAAAATAATTAATTATTTATAATTTTTTATTTATGACTTAAAATATACAAATACTTATACTATGGTCATATTATCACATATAAGATACCAAACATTTATTTAATAATTCAAGCATAATGATACTATTATTTTTGGAAGATTTAAAATGCATAAGACTCATATTACTATTCATAAGTGTAGGTTACTATTCATAAGGGTAGGTTACTATTCCCTAAAAATTAATTTTTTCTTATCAGACTCCAAACATTTTATAAATCGCAACTGTGTATGTCATATTCTTGAAATTCAAAAAATAGAAGGGGAATAATTTTGTTTAATGATAACATAATAATTATTATCAATTAATTCTGTTTTTATGTTATAATACTTTAAAGAATAATTATAAGATGTTAATTCCATTGATAAATATTTTGGTTGTTAAAATTTAGGATCTTGAATGGTTGAGTATCTTTTTTATAAGTTATCATCATTATCTTTTAATTTGTTCGTATATTATTCTCACTAAAGGCCATTAACAGATATAACCCATAATTTCCTTTAATAATAAATTTAGAACAATATTTCATATATATCCACTTCTTCTAGGATATGGAGAAGGATAATAAGTAAGATAATCCAAGAGGTGCACTATATTGGTTGATTTCAGTTTGGGAGGTTAAAGAAATTTTATAGAAGTGAGTTATTTCGGTTTACAGTATTAAATGGAACTAAAACATTAGGGTAATTAGTTATGTAATATTGTTATATTTACTAAATACCAAACTATAAATAAGTAACTTTAGTTAAAAAAATTCATTGATCTCTTTATTCACCATGATACATGAAATTGTACATGGGCCGAAAGGTATAGTGATGAAAACATAAGTATGACCATGAACTCTAAATGGTTTTATAACTACTATGAATCCCTATAGAAATGATGACCCTATATTTTTAGGATGATCAATGACCAATCTGACTCATGAAGAATCCAAAGATGAAGAGGCAAAATTTTCCTTTTTCAGCACCATATAGATGGTGGGCCACTAAGCCTAGATTTGTGATTAAGGGAATTAGTCATATCCTCCAAACCCTTATTGACACGGTTGATGGAAATAAAAACATATATCTGAATGAAAAATTTTATTGGAAATATCCCTAAATTTTTTTTTAATTTTAATACTTGGTGCTAGGAATTTATTGGGGATTAATATGAGAATCCTAATGAAGAAACATCATCTAATATGATTTTGTGGAAACTTTTTTTGGTTAAATATATAGATCCACCTCAACCATTCAATGATCTGCCTCAATCAAATAATATAATGAATTAGGTTTCTAATATTATTTTAGAACCACACATGCTTTTTAAACATTTCATTCTCCTATCCAAGGATTTATCACATGTGTAAAACACATACCTATAGAAAAGAGGTATGAAATCAACAACTACCTTATAGACATTTCATCTTATATTACAATACTTTAAACACATAAATTTTCAATGGGGCTCCATGATACTATGATTGTTCCACAAAATAGATTCCTTGAGTATAAAAAAATGATGATAAGTAGTTAATTATATTATGTAGGGGAGCCAATATTGAGAACTATCAGGTCCTCACCTAATAATCTAGAGATAATGAGGGTACAATCATCCTGAGGAATTTATTTCTCCTCTATATATATAGAATAAATAATAGTTTGGATGTTTTTGGGTAATTAATGGACACTAAATTTGGAAAAAAATCACCTGAACAATGATGATCTAAATATATGGTATATATGTAATGATTTGTCCTCATTAGACATAATAATTTAGATATATGCCATATTCTTTGAGATGACCTAAAATGATTCAATGAATAACTTAATTTATTGATTTTATTTCCATTTCTATATTATTAGTGGTCTTATAAGACACCTTAGAAAACTCATTACTTGGTTGACCTTAACTCTAAAAGAGGATGTATGATCCTTATCTATATTTACTAGTTCCTCATATATGTACTCAATGGTTGAGTAGTATTTCTCCATGGTCGTTTTACTCCATTTGACACATGAAAAACTAGGCACTTTGATACTGAGTGTTATAAGAAAATGGGAATGAAACCATAGGTCAATGATCCTGAGTGTGTTATTTCTCTTAAGGGGATGACACTTGTTTATATAGATCCAGGGGATGAAAAATGAGTAGTTAAATCATACTCATTCAAAATTTGGGATCATCAACACCAGAAATTTCACACTATTTAATCATGATAATGGAAAAATAGTAAAATCATATAACCACTTTCACATATAAATTAGATGTGACTCTGAATCCTATATGGTTTATTCCCATGACATACACGATTGTAAAACATATAGCTGACCATATATGCCTACATTATGTCTAATGAATAGTATAATTTGCATCCTAGTGGTTTACCATGTAGAATTTTATAGAAAACAATTTTTATTCTTACCGATAGTGGATAAATGATAATTGAATATAATACTTGGTTTCCTTGGTTTGTGTGAAAGAAAAATGGTAGGAATCCAAAATAATAAATTCATTCCTTATATATGAGAACGTTGTGAAACTAAAGTATCTTGTGAACTATGTATCTTCTCCTCCATCAATTCTTTATTGTTTTTCAAATTATAAGAATAGGATGAGGCCACACCTACCATTAAAGAAGTTATATCCACTACCATTAAAAATAAAATGCAGATACATGACCTAGAAGATAATTAGAGCTCAACACTAATATATTAAATCAAGGATTTATATAAGGAATAGAAATATATCATATTTCTAAAACATTTATACATATTCACATGGAAATATAATGGGATAATAATATTTTATCAAGTAGACTTCATTCACTTTCTTGGAATAACTATTGGAATCCATGGATTGATGAATGTTCCCTAAAATATAGATCATTCATATGGTTGTGACACCTAGATATTTTATGAAATATTTTTTTCCATAAATTTTATTTCATTGATTATTTGTGTTACACACAACATTAAACATTATGAGCCACAACATACAATTAATATTATCTATTTAACATGAACAATATAACCAAAAAAATAAATGTTTAGAAATTTATTGGAATAAATAAATTTTTAATATTAAGTATAATATATTTCTATAAAAAATCATATTTATAAATTGTACATCATTATTAGTAATGTCTTTATATATATTTAAAACAATATGTTTTTAAAAAAAATATATTTTTATTATTTTTGTGAATGTATAATAAGATTAATTTAATAATATTTTTGAAAATTTATTTTTAAAAATAAAATTCGTTTTTTAAAACTATATTTAAAAATTATTTTGGACTGAATTTTTGAGAATTATAAAAAAAATAACTTTTAGATGAATAGTAAAAAATATTAATGTTTTTTTAAAATCATCTTCTCATTTAATGAATTTAAGAGGTTCATTTTTTAAGATTTTTTTAAAATTAAAATTATTTCTATCATATATATATGAAACCAAATTAGTTTATTTAGATAATTTTCATTTTTAATTTTTAAATTAAAATAATATTTACATATGAGATATTTTCTCTTTGGAAACAACATTTTTGTCACAATTGTGGGTTTTATTTTAAATTAAATTCCCTCACATCGTTCAATTTAATTTTAAATTTTATTTCCATATTTTAAATCAAGATATTTTTATTATATAATAATATAAAATTATTATTTTTTTAACAATTTTTAGAAATAATAAAAATAAATTATGATGATTAATGTTAAACCAATGTTATTCTCATTATGTACGAATGTGTTAAAATTAACTTTCATCACCCATAGGTTCAATATTTAATTAATTTGATTTGATATTTGGAATAATTGTGTAAACAATTATAATAATTATTATTTTTATTTTATCTATAATGTATATATTACCTATGTAAATAAAATAGAATAGTTTTAATCGTCAGAAATAATATGTAAAATTATAGTAAAAAAAGATATTATTGAACAATGAGTTTTAAAAATGAGGTTTTTTTGTTTCTTAGGGGTTTATTGACCATATAATACCAAAATTTTATTATATATAAAATTCATAGGCACAAGAAATGAGAGTGACATCCCATTATTGAATGGTTTTGGGTATTTTCAAAAACTACACTTCTATAAAATTAAAAAATCAGGCCTCTTCCCATACTTATTCACACCACATAATCCATTTTGAATGAATAAACCCTTGAAAATTATCCCAAAAATTATTTTCATATTATATATAGATTATTGGATCCCAAAAAGACAAATTTTTGGGTCCTTATTAAGAGATCGAGTGGATGATTATCTAAATGAAGATCATTGCATTCACTAAAATCTTCATTTTTAGTTATTATCAGACAACATTAATTCATTTTTTTTATTAAAATATTATTAAAATATTATAAAATATATATTGATATTTTATAATGTTAATGGACCACCCTATTTTGATATCCTCTTCTATCAAATGGTAACTAAAACTGCCGATCAAGAGTATGATAGACTACCATCTCACAAACCGATGTAGTTTATTTTGTATTACCACCTCAAATAGATTGATATAAATATGTATTTAACATAATAATATAATGTTTATGACATAATAATACTTGTGGAATATTTTTATATTAAATACATTCTTAATACTAATTCCAAGGGATTATGATAACATCGATCATGTGTGTGATAGATTGTCATCGCACAAAGCAGTGTGAATTTATTCACATAAACATTACATGAAAGGTAATAAAAAAATTATTAATGAAAAATTGTGTTATATATGAAAACAAAATTATCATGGAATGTTAATATATTATATTCCCTTATTTATTTCTTCCATCGCCAAAATGGAATCAATGTTCATATATGTGTATAAACGTCTACCTCAATAAATATAGTATTTCATGAATTAGTCTAAATTCTTATATACTATAAATATATTATATTTATATGTAGGATATTATCGTTTATATGGTAGAATCAGGACCATTGTAAAAGGAAAAAATATATAATCTACACATACATGGAAAATGATGAAGTTATTACCCAAAACACAATTTGAACATGGAATTGTAAATAAATGGTTAATATATGGTCATAATAATATATTTTATGATATGAAATATATATATTTGATTATATAATATATATATATATATAATAAAACTTTATTTACTATAATAGAGGTTCAAACATTTACAAATGACATCAATGCATGAGGTAAGAGATGGCATTCATACTTTAACTTCAAAGAAACCCATTCCATTTTATGTAATTATTTCTTTTGTGTGTTGTATATAATAATCATGAATTAATTTAATAATTATTCCCAAGAAATTATGTGTCATAAATATCCATACAATTCCAATTATTTCAAGGGGAATATGATTCAAGATATGCTAATTTTTTAGTTTTTTATGTTATAGTCTCATTGTTTTCAAGACAATTTATTATTATGTATCTAAGGATAAAATATCATGATCTATAACTCAGAAAAGTCATGAATTTTATAATGATGTGATAAATACAATAAAATAGACATTTTCCATTCATATATCACTATATATGTAATCAAGTATCCAAAAATAATGTTTTAATGAAAAAACAATATTATTCATATCATTTTTCAGAAATCATTTTTTATCCATGTTAATTTTTTCACAAATTGATTTTAATAATTATTTAAAATTATAAAATAATTGTTGAAAATAAATTTATCTATTATTTTTTTAACCATAAAATGGATTTAATGGAACCCTCTTCTCATTTTCTGAATGATGTTCTTTTTAATTTTACCATAATTGTGAAACGTATAGTAGTTTAACATTTACAATGAGAAACTTATTTGACACTTTTATGAAAAATAAATGTTATAAATCTTACATTTAATTTTTACAAGGTAATTTTCAATGAAGCAAATTTCCAAATGTTTAAAAGATTTTCATTTTTAAACTATATTTTCAATATTGAATCGATAATTTTCTTCATAAATGTTCAATGAATTAATTAAATATTATTTTTCAGCTAATATGAAAAACATTTATGAAACTTATGATTTACCTATATTATTCTCCCTGGATATCATTATTATTCATCCCTCAAAATGTTTTTTATTACAATGATGAAATTATTATTAAACATGTTCCTTTTCCATAGGTTATGATATGATACAATATTTATCAATCTAATTGTTTTTCAAGGGTAATGATTCGATGATTGTTTAATAATATTGTGCCACACATATGTTCGATTTTAAATATATGATCAGTGGGCCCATTATCTCCCTCCAATGAATTTTATAATTCTGTATAAAACACTATCCGATTTTATGATCTCACATATTACTTTATTGGATTCCATTGTTAATCAATCATCACAAACTAGACACATCTATGTCGTGACACTCATGTTTATGATCTATGAATTAGAGGTTATGGTTTTAAAATATCATTCTACTATTCCCATGACCTTATTCTCATTCTATGATGATATCTCATGTATTTATCACATATTGGGAAACTCATATCACCCTTAATAATGATTTTTTTTCATATTTAATGTAGATAGTTACTATGTATGATATGTCTAAATAGGGTTACATTTGTGAAGAACACAAAGAGAGATGATGTAATTAAGTTATGGACATCTTGATTATGTATCAAATATTTAAGATTCACTAGGGATAAATGATGCATACTCTATGAGTATGCAGATAAAGAAAACTGGTCGAACCTCTTCTCAAGAAGGGAGAAGATAGAATAGGGGAAGGGCTCGGGTGGCTCAATGAAAGGGGGTTCTTTCTCCAAAAGCCGGTTCCAATGAATTTATTCTTTTGGGACTATCAGTGTATTGCTAACCCCAATACTTACATGGCTTTGAAAATATTTACCATGACTCACAAAACAATACTGTTTTCTATTACTGAGCCTAAAATTAACTTTTCCTCAAAATATATGCATCTTAGTTCTTATGGTTAAAGTTACATAGGTTCATGCAAAGCTTGTGTGGCTGTTGAGTCTCTCTAGATTTTTTACCATTCCTCCTTGCAGTTTGATAATTCTTTCAGAATTACTGAACAGATGTTCACATGTGAAATTAACATTGATGGTTTACAAACTTTTTTCACTATGATTTATACTAAAAACTGATACCATGTTCTAATACCACTTTGGCAATGACCTTAGTGTTTTAGCTAAAAACATCCCTGATCCCTGGTTTTTGATTGGGTACTTTAATGCGATTTTTGATTCCAATGAATATATTGGGTCATCACACTCTTCAATTTACTCAAGAGAATTTAGATCATCCATTGAGTATTGCAATCTTATATAAATTAATCTTATTGATGATGTGTTCAATTGGTATAGACGTCAATACAATAGGGTTATTGCTAGCAAGATTGATAGGGCTTTCACTATTATCTGTTCTCTTGATAATTAGGACACCATATAGAGCATTACCCTAACTAAGCTTAACTTATATCACCATCATGTTCTTTTCATTCTTTCAACTAAGGGTCACAGACCTACCCGTAATTTAAAATTTAATAATGCTTGGTCCACAGATCTCGATTGTTCTACATTCATAAAAAATTATTGGAAAATCATGAGGCATCATAATGATACATTTTATTGTGTCAACTAACTAAGGATACTAAAGTAGTCTCTTATATCTTAGTGTAGCTCTAAACCCATGAAACATGACAGAAATATCTCCTCGCCTGAGAAAACCCTCATTCAAGTCCAAAATTATGACACTAGCTCTGGTCTCAATTTATATCCTCACCTTGAAATCAGTACTTCCATTAAACTCAAATCTTTCCCAATCCATAAGGATAACATTAAAAAGAAAACCTTTAAAGCTAAATGTCTTGCTGATGGGGATAGAAACACAAAGTTCAATAATTTCCTCTAAGGAATTGGAAACGTCAGTTGACATCTTTCTTTTCATAGAGATGAGGACAGACTCAATGACACCAAGGAATCCATTGCGAACCATGTCATAAATTATTTTCATAAATTTTCAATGGTCCGAATATCAATAATGATCTCAATCCAGATATCATTCCGATTTTGGTGACTTAGGTGGAAAATAAATTTCTCTTAAGAATTCAGGTTGATCTTGAAATTAATTACACTCTCTTCAGTCTTAACCCTGATAGTGCTCCGGGTCATGATGGATTTAATAATTGTTTTTTCCAGTGATATTGGGAGATTATTCATATTGATGTTTTCAAAATTGAGAGATCTTTCTTCTCCACTGGTGTTCCCCCTGGTGTTTTAAATGCCCAAACTCTTTCTTTAATCCATAAAGTGGATAATTCCTAGATTCACCTTTTCCGACCTATTTCTCTGATCAATATCCTTTATAAAACTATCTCAAAACTTATTCATAATATACTTACTATAATATTTAATATAATTGTTTCATGGAATAAATTTTAATTTACCATGTGTAGGTTTATTCAAGATTGTATCTGCATTGCCTCTGAATGCACTAATAGTCTCAACAGAGCCACCAGGGGAGGTAATGTATCCATTTAAATTTATATTAGAAATGGTTTTGACACCATTGATTGGAGTTTAATCTTCTAATTCCTCACGAGTATTCGCCTTAATGAATCATTCATTATCATGACAAACTCATTATTCAACTCGGCATTCATATTTATCCTTGTCAATGGTGTCACTATTGGATTCTTTAAATGCACCAAGGGAGTTAGACAAGGAGATCCACATTCTACAATTCTATTTGCAATTTCATAGGCTTACATAATAATATTGTTAACTCGTATTGGGGATCAAGATAATATTAAACCTAATCAAGCATCTTGGATTTCGAATATTCCCACTCACCCCTTGTATGCTGATGAAATCATCCTTTTCTTACAAGGAGATAAAATAAATATCCAAATTTCAAAACTACCTTGTCTCATTATGACGAAATCTCTGGTCAATCTATATGATGGAACAAATCCTTCCGTTTTTTTTGGGAAAAACATTCCTTCTATTAGGAAAAGTAATATAACCAATTTCTTGGGAATAAAGGATGTCTATATCCCTTTTACCTATCTTGGTGTGCCTATATTTTGGACAAGACTTAAATCCAGCTACTTCTCCAGCATTCATGACCAAATTATTAACCAACTTGCCTCATGGAAGGGTATATACCTTCCCCTAGTAGGTAGAACCGATTTTGTCAAATCTACTATTGATTCCAAAATTTTCAATTCGATGATGGGTTAAAAATGTCTTGCTGGTCTGCTAAAGAAAATTAATGGTTTCATTAAAAATTTTGTTTGGACTAGAATCATTCTTTAAAAGAGGATTGTGACTAACCTTTGGTCCAACTGTTGTAAACCTTTAGATAAGGGCGGTAGTGGAATAAAAAATATGAACCTATTTAATGATTCTCTTCATGCTTGGCTCACTTGGAGGCTTCTCAACAACAACTCTGACTATATTACATTTCCTAAAAAAATAATCATTTCTAAGATTAGAAATAAAAGTTTTATCTATATCACCTCTTCCATTTGGTCGTTCATTAGGCATTCCTACACTAAAATTAGAAACAACTCTAGATGGATGGGCAATTCTGATTCAACCATGAATTTTTCCCTTGACAACTGGATGATCATTCTTCTAATTTCCAGTATTCTTCCAAATTCCCCTCCTAATAACACCAACTACACTATAATGGATGTTTTAAATTCACACAACATAGACCTTCTTAAAAACATCAGAAATGTCATTGAAATCTATGCATTTTCTAACATTGAATATTTCCTTATTTGCGACCCTTCATGTAATGGTGACTTTGATTGAAATAGATTTCTATAAACACAATTTTATTGATACTGATTCTATCTTATGTTGGTTGAATTCCTTTAGAAAACCATGGATTAAACCCTCGATACATACTATTATTTGGCGTATGGAGCACAACACAGTCCCCACTAATGATTTTTTGCAATCCTTTGGGATCCAACATTGGTCTAAATGTCACTTGTGTGACCAACATAAGAAAGATGTTGACCATCTGTTTCTTTCTTGTGCTATAGATTCATCTATATAGAACTATATTTTTGACATATTTGTTTGCAGATGGTTACTCCTAAACTCAATCAGCTCCAAGATTCAACGACGTAATGGATTCGAATATTTGCAACAAAATAAGAATCTTTTTTTGACTGATGTTTCTTAGATTCTCCATGTGATCTGGTATGATAGAAATAATAATCATCATAATAAATTCTCATTCAAGATTATTACAGGTCGGGCAAGGATTTTTCTTACCATTCATGATGCTACTTCGATTCAGAAATCCTATTGTGACAACACAATGGGAGTCATCGAGATCCAGCATCGTCTTCGGATTGCTCGTCATTATCGACAGCCTAGACATACCTTTGAGGTATTCTGGAAAACCCTATATCTAGAATGGATCAACGTAAATGTTGATGGTGCCTCCAAAGGCAACCCAGGACTTGCAAGATGTGGTTCTATTTTTAGAGATCATTTGAGGAAATGTCTCAGATTTTTTTTATGTGTATGTGGTACGACCCCGTCTCTTAAAGCTGAAATTATGGGGGTCATTCATTCTATTTACTTTTCTAAACGAAATGGTTAGAGAAATATTTATATTGAAAGTGATTTAACCACTATTGTCTGGGCTATGTGGAAGGGTGTGGTGCATCTTGCTTGGCCACTTACTTCTTGCTGGATGAAATGTCTCACATTGATTTTTGAAACCAAATACATTATTTCTCATGTTTTCCATGAAGCGAATATGGTTGCAGACGGTCTTGACAATAAGGGAGTCATCCAGGTCATTAAATGGCATCTTGGTTTTCCAGGTGACATGATTCCTCCTTTTGAGAATGATTGTAATAAGATTATTTCATTAAGACTCATGTAATCCTCTTTTTTCAGTATTCAATAAATACATCCATGGTATTTGGCTGAGGCACCACCATCCTAAAAAATAATGTATAAAACCTAATGGAATCAAACAAAAATTAAATAAATGGAAAATGAAACGATTGTACTCCTATGAATTCAAATAAATTGTGAATTGGAATGAAAAATATATGTGCTATTCTAAAAACACATTCTCATTCCATTAATGATTTAGAATATCAAATCATAAAATTGGGGAAAACCATTTTTTTGAATCATTTACGAGGGGAAAACAACCATGTTATAATAGTTTCATTGATCCACCAGTTTTTGAGAGTTGGATTAGTACCATTAAAGTTTTATATTTTTTCTCTAGTGTTTGGAGAATGAGAAATTGATTTTGGATGCTTATCCATTGGAAGGAATAATGGTTTAATGGTAGAGAGTTATGGACCATATCAGTTAAAAATATGAAATTTACTCTATCAAATGGAATATTTTTATGAACAAATTTTTCAATAAGTACCTTCCTCATATTCATTACATTAAAATTGGGAAGGAATTATTTGAGTTAAAGAGAAATGGTGATGAATCATCTATTACCTATGAATCTAATTATATAGGGCTTGTGAGGTACAACATAAGAATTATCATCCACTCATAATTTTGGGTTGATTGATTCATTAATGTATTCAAACCAATTATCCAAAGGGAATTGTCCATTAGGTAATTCGTTGATAAAAAAGATATTATTTAATGTGCTATCTAGGTGGAAATAGAGATTGAATTTATCCATCAATTTCATGGTTTTGATTAGAAAAAAATGATTAAATTTGTAGGAAATTAGATAACCATGGATAGAACAAGATTATATTTCCATCATGATTGAGGTGTTGATAGAAACAATGTTACATTTGATATAAGGGGACTCATAAATGTTTTATGTGTAGATAATGTTCATCTATAAAGTGATTGGAAAATTTATTTAAAGAATATTGATAATGAAGATAACAGAGGGAAATCCCTATAGAAATCACTAGACACACTCCAGCGATTCAAGACTAATGGGGTTGGGCATTATCATGTTCATTGAAATAATCCATGGGATAATGGGGATTATAGGGCACAAAACATCTAATTAAAATGGACTAAAGTCAAAACTTATTAAAAAAACAACTAATATGTATCATGATAGGTTGGGAATACTCATCCTCTAATATAGAGTTGTGAATTTCATGAGGATTTCATTATGAGTTATCTGAATTTAAATCATAAAGTACATACATTATTGACATATGATTTGATAATGATTATTGATTATCTCCCTCTATATTTATATTAAAATAATGGAATCACATTTTATATTCAATCGGTTTAATAATGAATCCATCCATCCAATGTAAATGCCTTTTTATATTTAATTTTTTTTAAAGAATAAAATATGATTTATTTTCTTCATGTGTATATATATGAATTTAAGATTAAATTATGAGCTATGGATACAAAAAATGAGTACATTATTTCCAGGTTGAACGTTTTTTCAATGTCATAGAACCCAATTTTAGGTTTCATGTTATGGTATTTTATCAGGATTTAGAATTTGTTTGGAGATACTTATATAAATACAACCATTTGGTATTATTTACGTTTTAGGGAAAACAAATTTCTAAGAAGGAATAAATTTACATTTTGTGGATATAAAATTAAAATTATTTGTAACCATTCAGGTTTATATTATAATTTATATTTGATTTAATAATGTGATATTTATATTTGATAATTTTAAGAAATTATGTAAATACAATTTTTTGAAAATTTAACCCACAGGAAAAGAAACAATTTGTTTCACCTAGCAAGGCCGAAGGGTTAGAACTCACATTTAAAGTATGAAAAGGGTATAACACCTACCACTGAACTACATTAAAGAGAATAACTAGTTGTAATACATGAATATTGATATTTCTATTTATTTATCAATGTTCTGTGAATGTTAAAAAATTAGGAAAGAGAGAAAAAAACCATGGAGTTTCTATAAATATTATACTTAAGTGAACGTAAATTAAAAAACATCACTATGAATTTTTTCATCAGATTACCCAAAAAACATAAAGGGGATAATACTACATGGGTTGTGTTCAATCACATTACAATTTATCCAAATTTAATATATATTATATACTCCATATCATCTTTCCTTGATATGTGTAATGGAAATCGAATGCTTACATGGAGTACAAAATTCCATTGTAACTCATCAAGATCTGTGGTTTATCAAAATTTTAGGAAAATTCATCATAAACCACGTGATAAATATTTATATATTAGAACTATATATAATCCTGACATATATTTTCACACTGAGTGATCAATTAAACCCCTTGGGTAAATGATGAGAGGCAGATATAAATACATGATTTTTTTTTTGATTAATAACTTCTTCTAGTTTTGTGTTTTTCCCACCAATAGATTTCCCTTCAAAAGATGGATAAATTCATATAAAATAATATATGGAATAAAGTGCAGGAATACAACATTATACAATGATTTAATAGTATTAAATATATAGGGGAAAGGGTATACTAGTGAAAAGGTAGAGAAGGTTATATCAATTCATTTGCATGTAAGGGAAATAAAATGTAAGTACGAATGTTATGATGGAAATTAACAACATGATCCGTAATTAAATATTTCTTATATGGTTTCGATAAATATTTATTCACGTAATATTTTAATTGTGTTTGGAAATAAGGGCAAAAAAATACCTAGGTGTTTTAGTCTTTCTTAAGTTTTCGATCATATCAGGATAGTAGCCAATTGATTTCTAATTCCATGGAACTTCTCTGAAATCCATGATGTGTTCCATGTATCTATCATAATGAAGTATATACTAGATACCTCACAGGTACTAAAATCAGATGTCATGCCACTAGATAATGATCATAATTATAAAGATGAAATAGTTGAGATCATGAATCACATAAAGAATATTTTATGAAACAATACCACTCACATGGTCAATATTTTGTGATGAAACTACCAACTTGAAGAAGCTATGTGGGAACACATGGAAGTAAAGCGGTAGAAGTATCCACAATTTTATTTTTGAATGTGTTCAATTTTTTTTTAGAAATTAATTTTAATGTTGTTAGATTGTAACACCCTCATATTTTAGGAATTTGATTTTATAAATAAATTTTATTTCATCAATAGAATGTGTTACATGCAACAAAAAGATAAGAAAACAATATAAACTATTAATATTTTTTTCAATCAACATTATAATATTGCAATTAAAAATGGTTGTTTGAAATGGAATACTTTATTATATATTATGTATAACTGATTTATATAAATGAATAATATTGATAAAATGTTATTAATTTTTAATAAAGTATAAATATATATTGAAAATTCTATATTCTCAAAAATATTTTTATGTTATTATGAAAAAAAGTATTAAAATTCAATTTTTTTCCAAAATATGGAAAAATAATTATGAATTAAAAAAATAATTTTTTAAATCTACATTTCAAATTTATCTCTAACTAGTATTTATATAATTTTAATAAATTATCAATTTTTTGGATCAATAGTAAATAAAACATTGTTTAATTCAAAACTATGTTTCTGTTTAACTAATTTTCATAATCTATATTATTTTAATATGTTTTAGAAATTAAAATTAGGTCAACTAGGTTTTTATTAATCATATTTTGGTAATTAGAATCATTTTTATAATAAATTTTTATATTTAATTTTTTTATACTTATGAAAATTTAACTTTAGAAACCTTCTTTTTCATTATATTTGTAGGTTCTATCTTAAATTAAATAATAAAACATATTTGAACTTAATTTGTTGAAATTTATTTTACAGTTTAATCATCATAATTAATATTATATTATATTGTGAAATTAAAATTTTCCTAAATATTACTGAAAAATATAAAAATTAATTATTGAAGTTATAGCTAAAAAAAGGTATTTATCATAACATATGAAAGTGTTAAAACTAATTGTAATCACAAAATGGTATTTATTTAATAAATTTTATTTCATATATTGAATAATTGTGCTTTAATTATATTTTATGGCTCATTTAAATTTTTTGGAGGAAAAATTACCTTGGTAAATAAATAGAGACTAGATATCATAGTGAAAAATAAAATGTTTAAAGTGGTTAACCATTGTTGTTACAGAACAATTGTCCTAAAACATGTGAATTTTTCATTTTAGGGGTTTATAGACCATATCATACCTACATTCATTTATTTATTAAATTTTCAATAACATGACATTATAGTGACTTCCCATTAATGAAAAGTTTGGGTATTTACCAAAATGAAACTCATCCTCATTTATAAATGGGGACCTCATCCCCTCACATCATCAGAACAAATTGGCCATTTGGATAAAAAACCCAAAAATTATCTCCCAAAAATAACTTTCTATGTTCTAAAGCATCTTGTATTTCAGAAACACAAATCCTATGGTCCATAATAAGAGAACTCAAGGAAGGTTTTCTAGTTAACGGTAATTATCTTCACTAAACTAAATATTTTTAATAATTATCATAACACATTTATTTTTGTTCTATTAATTCCAATTTATTAACTCTAATACATACCCTATAAATTTATTTTATTACATTTATTCGATAACCAATATCCATGTCCTCTTCCATAAAATATAGTACAAAACAGTTGATCATGTGTACAATGGACTGCCACTTCCTGAATAGATGTAGTTCATTTTACATCAAAACCTCTCAAGACTAGATTTAATTATTTATTTAACATATGTATCTGAATTTTATGACTTGTTAATTAATTTTTTTATACTATCACATATAAATTCTTAATTTATTTTCTATGGGGATGTGATAATATCACCCCTGTGTACGCATGACTACTGCCTTATAAAGCCCTATGATTCTCTATTAAATCACACATTAAAGGGAAGGTAATTGGTATTTTTTTAGTAATAAATTGTTATTTTTATTACCTTAACATTACTCCCTAATGGTAATATATTATTTACCTAAATTTATTTTAACACTTTGAGAAAATGGAATCAAAATTGATGCGTACATATAGCATATTTTCTTCATGAATAGTGTACTTCATGGATTACTTTGAATTCATTTATATTAAATATATATTCTATTTATATATTGTTTAAAATATTCCATATTATAGAATAATTATCAAAGTTAAATTAAATTTTTTTTAAATCAATGAATAATTGAAAAAATCAGTTTTTAGAAGAAAATTAATTTCAATATGGGATTATTAATAAAAATATAATAAAAGGTCATAAATAATTATCGTATGGTATGGTATATATAAGTAGAGCTCTATAATATATTTATTAAACATATTTTTATAATATAAGAGTATTTAATATGTGTTAATGAATTCAGGCATTGAGGTAAGGTATTATTGTTTCACGTTTACTTGTACAGGACACACAACAATTTCACTAATTTTCTCATTTTGGTACTGTATATACTGCACATGAATGTATTTTGTGATTATTATCATGAAATCATGTGATATAAATATCCATATTTTATTCATTCTTGGGTTCTTGGATATATATATATAAGTGGTAAAAATTGTTTATTACAAATATATGTTTATTAGTAAGGTTTATGATTAGGTTTTTGATGGTTCAATATTATGATCAATATCTCCAGAAATACAAGAATTCTATTATCCTAGGGTTATTTCATTAAAATGTTTTTTCCATTCATTTACCTCCCACTACTCAATTGGACAATAGTGCATTTTCATGAAAAATAAAATCTACTTCTCCATTTAGCTGGAAATCCATTTTCTACCAATAAATGTGTTGTAAAAATATTTTTAATAAAATTTTTACAATTAACCGATGATTTTTAAAATAATTTTTAACAATTTTCATTATTTTTTTATTTTTATTAAAGGAATTTCTTTTTGTATTTGAAATGATTTCCTTTTATACTTTTTCTAAAGATGTGAAAGAAATATTCATTTTGACGTTGATGGATGGAATGATATTTTCTTCCATCATTAACACAAAATTTGTTAATGGTTAATTTATATGTATCCTAGTTTACTTTCATTGAAATAAATTTATAAATTATTTTATATTTCATCATTTAAAAAAGTAATTTTTAATGTTGAAATGGTATTTTTTTCAATAAATGTTACTTGTTATCATTAAAAATATTTTTCCATCTAAGATGAAATATTTTGATGTTACATATTATATAATGGGGATATAATACTAGGATTCCATTTTTATAATTTATTTAAATTTTTATGATTATAGTAATAAAAATTTGATAAAGCCCATTACTTTTTGACTGGTTAATATGTGATTAAATGTTGATAAATCCCATTTCTTTTCCCTATGTTATGGTGTGATTAAATATTGATGAATCACATTTTATCATTTGTACTTATATATTAAATTATATATGAGTTTCTCCACAAATATGTATGCTTTTTATTATTTAAAAAGTGGGAACTATATCCCCCTAAAAATGAAATAGGGAATGAAAGATAAATAAAATTTTAATTCTGTAATATGTGAAACTTTTTTCATGTGGAAAATTTTATGCACTGACCCTCTCTTATGACCATATTGTTATTAATGGTTTTTATTTTATGTACACAAGGTTTTCTGTGACCCAATTTTAGGTAAATAATGTCATATGTATACCCTCTTTCATGTCTATATGTTTTTGTGATGGATTTATTTTAAGCCATCACATAAATATTTAACATATTTATATTTTATAGTGTTCCTGATATAATATGATTATGTGTTTTCAAAAATCTATTACGATTTTAGGTTCTCAGGGATTTTTTTCTCACATTCCATTATAATTCATATCTTATGACTATATATGATTTAATAAATGACATAAATATATGATCTATGATATGCTGAATATGAATATTAAATGTTATACTAAGGTTTTTATAACCTTTTGCTCATGTTATGTAAATATATCTCATTATTACCCCTTAATGAGCACATGAACGTTAGATTTCTTATTTTTCCATTCACTAGGTTATAAAAACATGTATTATGTATTATATTACTAAATAAGGTTCTTTTTTTGAAGAATATATAGTAATATGATATTGTATAATTATAAATAAGATGTTTATGTATACGAGTTTCTAAAGGAACTATTCCTAAACTGTTCTGGCATGAATCATTATGTTATGTAATAAATATTCACCTATTGATATTAAATATCTATGTGTTAAAGGTGACTGTATCTAAAATTGTTCTATGATTGACGATTATGTTGTAAGTTAATTAATACTAGCTTCTTTAAAGTAATTGAATACCCAATGTGGCAAGACAACTAACTCACATTTAGGAATAATAATAGAAAAATCAGAGTGTCCATAAATCCCCAAGAAATCTATAATCATTTTTCTAATGGTTGACATTTATGTTCATGTGACAGAGATTATTATTAGAAAAAAAACTAGATTTTTGGTCATTTCCTTCATTGATGGGTTTTTTAGGTTTACTCAAATCCATATGGATCCTCAATACAATGATACCAAACATTTAGTGTTCCTTTTGGAATCAATTTATAAGAGGCTAGTCACTTTAGATTCCAGAATATTTTTGAATCCAAACATTGTACTATGAATTCTATCACCATTCAAATACTCCGGACAATGATGGAGTTTTATATAGAATATTTGGGGGTTAGATATCGAGAATACATGGAACATATTATTGATAATTAAAATGTTTTCAAGATATTATACACCCCCTGTGTGAAGATGAACATGTAGAATCTTTTATTCTAGATTACTAGTTTTTTGTTTAATATATTTATTTTTTAGTATAGAGTCTGGGAGACTGAATTAGAGAAGATGAAGGACATTAGTGAAATTCCCTAGTTTATAATATATATGAGTTTCAGGGAATCTGAGTCTATTTATTCTATATACATCATTTTCCACCAATAATTCTTGAAAATGTGTCATTTTATCATGGTCATCAATAAATTCATCAAATATTAGCATGATGAAGATTTCTATATACCATCTAACAATAGCAACAAATATCTACTACATTCACATATTATTATGCCTCATATCCAAGGAAAGATTATGGTTCTCCATATAAATTCCCTTGACTTGTCCTTTGATATTCTCTTATACAAGAAGTGTAATAATGATGGGTTTTTAATGATTTAATGATATTTTTGTAGAAAATGAGGTCATATATTATTCAATCAAAATGAAACAACATGGACTATTCTACACGGTCTATAATAAAAGTCATTATTTATAACATCATGTTGTTTAACTGATATCAAACAATAACAAAATTATATAATCCTAATCATACCTTGTTGATTGTATGATGTTCAAAGAATATAGTGACCCTTAAGTAATTTAACAACAAGCTATCCTCTAAAGGTCATCTAACGGAAGTCATATGATTATTTGATGTCCACATATTAAATTCCTAGGGACAATTCATTGAAATTTACTTCCCATACATGTTCATTCTTCCTATCAATCATGTGGTTTCATTCTCATATATTTTCATGTATTTTACATCCCAGATTCATATTTTCACCTGGCCCAAGATGCATAATCACAATGAGGATAAATATAGTGATTTATTCATAACTACTTAAAACATCTACAAGTATTACTCAATCCTCATCCCTGAGTAATATTTAAACAATCTTATTGAGTAGAAAGACGTTACCACAATTCTTATGTTAGATCTTGAAATTACGGTTCAATGGATCCCTATGTAAGGTTTATTCATTTTCGTTATTAAGGTAATCAATAATGCCTATAATATGAAGATACATGCCAAAATCTTTTTATCTTGAGTTCCCATGAACTAATTTACTAATTTTAATCTATCAGAAAGGTGTATAATTTTAAATGATCAAAAAATTATACACTATATTTTTTTTAAATCCTTGATCACCCCTTGTTGAACTATACTATGATGGCCTGATCTTCATTGTAGTGCATTAGAACATGATATCAACTATAATTATTGATGTGGAAATATGTGATGATAATAAACTCTCTACAAGATCTTCTAGGATATCTCACATAGACATCCTATGATAGATGATATATTGATGGTATGACAACCTGATCAGTTGCCTCTAATATTTTACTTTACTAACAGTATATGTCCATCCTGAGAATTTCCACTGGTGCGTAAGGGAATTTAACATTCTATGATGGACACAGATCATATAATGTCGTATATAGTTTTATATTTAATGGAATAAAAAAATATTTCAACCAATTAATTTGAATTCATTCTGTTTTATATAAAACCATTTTTCGGTCGTGGGGTTCATAAAAACATAAAGAATCCCTCCCAACAGACCTAGAGATTGTTCTCTTTTTACATGATTATGGTTCATAACACCCTTAAATTCCCCATTAAGTGTCATAAATACTAGGGTCACAATAAAAACAATCATCATGTTTTAGTTGTAATCTTTACAAAAATATTCTATGTCATGTGTTGTATAGGGACATGATGTAATAAGTCTCTATATTCTAGTGAAATACAAATATTAAAACATCACCCTTTATATAATGTATTTATTTTTAATGTGGGATCAATCTAGTGCCATTATAGAGGAATGAATGGATTCATGATTATGTTTTTGAAATATCACTGTATCTATTATTTAGGTATTCATTACATAATTATCTCATAAAAAAAGATGAAAACTGGTCAATTGAACTCAAGACGATGAATGTGATGTACAAAATCCAATCAAAACACACTTCCTTAATTAATAAATATAGATTTAATATAATAATGTTATTTTAAAACCATCTCTATTATTCTTATTATTATGGTAGAAAAAGTAATATCAATCCAAACTATAATTAGAGTGACTATAATGTAGTAGGTAAAAACTATATCCTGAACAAACACAATGAAAACATTGGTAATCATTTATTAATGAGTATATCTAAATTTATAATTTATGAAATTTAAAAATTTTATTTTTAATTTTTCATAATTTAGAATAAATCTATTTTATATAGATGTATTTTCTGTGTGATTTTTTATAAAATATTAATTTTTAAATAGATTCTGAAAATACAATTTTTTAAAACATGAATCTTATGACATATTTTTTGTGTAAGCTTAATGTTAAACTCAAAAATATTTGAATTTATAAAATATATATTTATGTATTAAAATTATTAATTTTCAGTAATTATTTTGTCTTATAAATCCTATATCTATCATTTTAGAGAGAATTAAATTATTATTATAATAAAAAAATAGTTTTTTCTGTTTTCACTAAATAATAAATTTTTATTTAAATATTTGTTTTTTGACTACATTGAATGTATCATACCATTCCATTTTTAAAATACTACATTTTATATAATAAAAATTAGTAATAATGCTAATATTATCATATATATAAATATAATGAATAAAAATACTATATTTCTAAAATGTATTTTTATATTATTAAGAGTGTTTATTTAGAAATTTATATTTAACAAAATAAACAATAATATTAAATAAAATTTCCAACCAAATTTAACATAAAATGATATAATTAAGTCAATGGGATGATGATAATTTTTAAATCAAAATTTATCACAAAGGTCAAAAATAAATTTCCAAAGTAAAAGGAAATTAAAGAAAAGGTACAATATAAAAATAAAAAATCCAAATAAACAATAAATGATGTCTCAAAAAGGAGTATATAAGGATATCCTTGACCAAAAATCACTATCCCACCTATTTGTTCCATTTTATCATCGAACCTAGAATATTACCCTTTTCATTATTAAAAATGTGTGGGTTACCCCCAAAACTACCATTCTATTCACTTATAAAAGTGTAACACTACTACCGCATAAAGAAACTCAACCCCGATATATTTATAATTGAAAAAAAAGAAACTATTCTCCTCTTATAAATTTTTACAATTTTTATAATCTTTTATTAACTATTAGTTAGCATAATGACATCCTCTTTTATAAGGAATTCAAAAAAAAATTCATGTCCCTAACAAGAGTATTATCAAATATTTATATTTTCTTAGTAATAATAATCATTAAAATTTATTCCATCCCCATGAATATGATTATATTAGGGTGATTTATATTTTGTAAAAATAGTATATTAAGCATATTATAATTTTCAATTCATCTATATACACCAGTTTTGAAAAAATTGCCATTATCGCATACATGCTGAATACCACCACAACAAGAAATGAAAATTCATTTTCCTCAAAAATATAATAGATTTTACATTAAATTTATCATTGAGTAATTATTGTTTTATGATTTCATTATAGCTTTTATAAAAAAATACATAAAATACTGACGATATGATCAAATTTATGTTCCTAGTTAATTAAATTGATTAAAATAATCGTGCTAAGGGGAAATTATTAAATCCCAAATGTGTAATATTTCCATATTCATTAATTTTAATTCATCAAATATTATAATTTAGATATATAAGACTAATTAATACTAAATAATATTAATATTCCCCTTGTATAGTTATATTACAATAAAACCAACAAAAAATAAATCATTAAATAGGGGCATGTTCAAGTTTGGGTCAATTTAATGACCTACTATAGAATACGATTAATTTATATAAGGAATGACTATGGGGATGTATTTAATGGTGTATATATATATATATATGAATTTTTAAATTTTCGTGGAGATGTTATATCAGTAATTAATACATCAATTAAGAAAACATCATTACGTCATTATGAATCACCAAAATAATTTTGTTATGGATTTCATATTCAAGGACCAAGAATAAAAACCTAACGAGAATAATTTTTAACCTCATTAATATTTATAAATCATCAGTAATGAAATATAATGTACTTGTAATGATGAAATATTGAAAACTAATGGATCTCATCAACGATGTTTTGAAAATATTACAAATGATGAAAACTATAAACACTAAGTGTAGAAAATATGAATAATCAATATGGAGAATGAAATTTTATATAGTTTTTAAATAAACAAGGATATTATTACAGATCTTAATCTACATTATTTATAATGATATATTTTTTATTTATTATCCTAAATTACATTTGTGGGTGTGATGATTAGAGGTAACAATTTTCCTCCTCAAATTCCTATCTTTGGGACATATTTGATATTATGAACCTAATTTTAGTTATGTTGTGTATGAAAAACATATTTTAGATATAATATAATTTTTTGAGGATATTCATGGTGTTTGATTTTATTTTGAAGATCCCAATTTTATGATTATATTCTTTAATATCTTCCATCACTCTAAGTGTGGGGTTTCATCCCCAATTGTCATTTATTTGGACTCATGTTACATTCACCACATATTTTATTTTTTGTGGTGAATACATTATCATGGAAGTATTGTTACCACAATACTAATTAAATATTACCGATTTAAATTCTTTCTTTTTAATCCTTCCTCATATTATTTTGATTCAAGAGTTACCAAAATCATTCAAAATCCAAATCACTTCAATTGGGGAAAACCATTCCATGTTTTGGTATAGATAAATTGTTTATATTTTCCTATTAAATAAATCCTACTATGAATAATGTAATTTGGATGTGTTTATAGAATAGAAAAACCTAGTGGACATCACAATGAAATGGGTTGTTTGGGAATTGACTCAATCATCATTATGATGCTAAATGAGTGGGAATTTGAGAACAGTCAAGTCTAGAAAATCCTAGGAGATATGTTTTGAATGTTTTACCAAAAATTAATATACCATGATGAATGCTATTTCACAACCTTTTCTTTAACCCTTTTCATTGAAAATTATTGAGGAAATTTTATATCTTCCTTGGACGATCAAAGAAAGTGAAATTAACCCAACAAAAAATTAATTTTATATATGAGATTTATATTTCATTAACAATTCCACATCATTTCTATTTTTATTATAGGATATTCTTCTAGACATCAAAAATATTCAATTTAATGTGGAATTATGTTGATTTTATATTTGTAATTATATGCATATACTTGTTTTTTTATACAATGGATTTTTAGTAAATGATATAAATTATTTTCAGTCTCTTATTGTGAATGTATTATATATAATCAATTGAATAATGGGAGTAGAAATATAGATCACCTCAATTTAACTATAATCACATGACATCCAAAAATGGTTTTGGTGTATATATCTCCCCATATCAGTAGAGTATCTTGGAAGATGGGATTGATAACATGAATTGATGAATAAAATTATAAATTCCAACAGTATAAGATAATTCATTAGTGTTATCTATGTCTTAATTGATTATAATTGATATATAATACCATATAATTTATTTTATTACATATTCATGTGGTGTAATTATTCCTGCTCTATCTCTTATAATATTTTTATTATATTATAGCTTCTATTGTATGCTACCCCTTACTAAGAATCTTTTATTTTCAATATTTTACTTTCTATATAAAACCCAGATGAGATCTATATGTAATTGTTTTGGGTATTATGAAAGTTATAATAATGAAATCACAACATGTTAAAATTATTTAATATATCTTCAAATATATTTGTATGTAGGAAAACACTATTACTTCTCTACTGAGTAATTGGATACTTCATGAACACTTGTATTTTTTAATAACAATATAATATAAATCCCTAATTCATATTTATACACTATAGGATGTCACAGTTGTTATCCGAGGAATATTTGTTTGATATTTGTCCTGAGATTCAGTGAAACCTAATTTGATAACACAAGTACACAAAAAAACCTAAGGATTTATAGAGAACACATTAAAAAACAGTATCAAAATTTTATTTTAAAATTAAAATTAATGAGATAATTATGATTATTTTAATTTATAAATATAGTTACCAATAATACAAATGTTATCTATATCAACAACCATAGACCATGTGGGTATATCTGACTTGAACATGTTAACAAATCTGAGGTTGAGAAAAATGAATTCACAGACATGTTAGGACATTTTTCCTAGGTTTTAAAAAATAATTCCTCTTTAATAGAGACACCTAATGGATATTAAAAAGGTTGGACCATTTTGGACTAAATATTATTAAATTAATATCTAGAATTTATTGGAACTTCTAATAAATTTTTAGTTGAAGAAACTATCAAGTCCATGTAGCATATTTATTCCACATTGATATGTAGTGAATAAGAAGAAGTAATCATAGTGGTATATCATTTAAATTGATATTTTGACCTACTAATTAATAACACTAATTTTAAATGTGAGATAAATCCAAAGGAATATTGGTCTTTCAAGGACGTATCCTAAGATAAATACATTCATTTAAAAAATAGTAATTCAATGGAAATTACATATTTGAAGTCCATGTATAGGGGAAATTTTGATATGTATAAGGGTAAATGTTTATGGATATCTTGGAATACTATATACTATTTACCTAGATTGGAAATCATTTTGGATCACATCATTTATGTTTTAATGGTGACAATTTAAACATTGTTGGTCTCTTAGACAATTTCATCAAATTGGGATAAATTGTTAATATAAATTATGAGAAAAAATGTTATTTAAATTATGTATGTATTGAAAGTAAATTAGTATAACAAGTTGTTGGATGAGGATTATGGGAATAATATTGTGGAAAAGGGGTAGAAAATATGGATTTGAATTCCCATATGTGATAATAGTTTGTTTCAACACCATTTCCCTCATAAGAAGGGAACTAGATATCATTACACATGATGAGAAAATTTTCATCAAGATATATAATACACAGTAATGGTAAAATATGGTAAATTCTAATTATTTAATTATATGGATAGTGGATATTATGCGTACCAATCACTAAAACATCAAATTCAACTACCATAGAAAAGGATATGATTCCAAGCCAATGATATGTCACTGCTATATGTAATGTTAATGTTTATAATGATGTGGTGGTATGTAATTTTATTGTGGAAAAAATGTTAACTATTGGTTTTTTATCTGATATTTTAATCTTTTATATCTTCCATATTTTCTAATATCAAAAAATATTTCTCAATCACACAAGTAAGGGAGTTATCAATTAATATATTATTTTGTATTATTATTTCATAAAATATGTTTTAGGTAATATTATTTATAATTCATGGGCATACCATATATTAAAAACTAGTTATTACACCTATGTTTGACATTAATATGAACTTAAGTATAGATTTTATTACAATTTAAATATACTAAATAAATTCTAAATAGTAAGAGATTGGATTTTACAAAGGTGACGTGGAATAAATTATATCTATGTGGGAAAATTTATCCTTTAAATCTTATCTATATCCTCTCCCACTGTATACTAATAATTAATTTTTTGGAGATAAGAAGATCATGTGATACCAATGAATAAATAATATATTCTATGAATAGGGGATGATCGTACCGTAAAAATATTCATTGATATTTTTAAAAATCATTTATATGGCCATTATATAGAGCATGGAGATGATTTTTCCATTGAACTCATATCTCATGTAATACCAATGTCTAAAATTCCATGAATATTTCCACTAGTGGTGTTTCTGGAGTTAAAGAAACAACAATATGATTTGTATGATAAGGGATTTATACTCCCTGTTGTTTCATTGTGGTGAATATCAATTTTATTTCTCAAAAGGTATGATGTTTTTCATGAGATTTTACACTAATTATATGGAAGTAAATGAAATTATTATACCAAATATATAACCTTTATGCTAGATTTTTGGCTAATTTGATCAATTTCAAATATTACAATAATTTTAAATGATTGATCTTTATTATGGTTATCATCAACTAATGTTAGTAAAATATGATATACGAAATATTTAATTTCTAATAATGTTTTTACATTACAATTTTATGTTATTTTATTTTATATTAAGTAATGATATCTTTTTTTTCACGGATCTAATGAATAAAGTACTCAAAAATTATCATGAAATATTCTTAGTGGTAATAATTGATGATATCATGATATAATCTAAGAGGTATCAAATGAATGAGTGTTATATGAAAGTAATTCTATAGATTCTCAGAAAAATTAACAATATATTATATATAGTATGTTTTAAATTTGTCTCAAAGTGTTTCCATTTTAGATTATATTTTCTCTATGGATAGAACATATATTGACTATTCAAAGATAATGGTATTCTATTAATGGTCTACACTGGAAAGTCTTTCTATGATACAACATTTCCATGGATTTATAGGAAATAATCGATGGTATATTGAAATATTTTCATGGTTTTACAAACCATTTAACATGTAATCATATAAAAGTTTTAAATAAACAGGGTCAATGGAACAAGAGTAAAATTTTGAATAGATAAAGATGTGATAGGTTAATTTTATGGAATTAAATTTATAATTAGGAAAAGAAAGAGTTGAATTATATAGAGATTCAATGAAAATGTACATGGTTGTGTCCTTATATTGAATTATATTGTGATTATATAAGAACCCTTTAAATTAAAAAACACATTAATAAAACAATCAAACATATGATGTTGAGAAAGAAGCTGTAATATTTAAATTGATAATATTGAGAAACAACCTATATTTTGAGAGATTTTATATATAGACCTAGATATTTTGATTTATATCCTCTTAAATGGAGATGAACATAATGGAGATAATATGGCTTCAGCTACTTTTCGACTATTTTTTCTCAATACAGAACCACACTATAAAGAAAACAATATGGATGGTTTTTTGAGTAGGAGAAACCACAGTGTTTATACAATGAGGAGTATTTAAAAGGATCCAAAATATTAATATATAAAATTGATGGATATAGTAGATTTTATGAAACAATGGGCATTATTACCTTTTCATGACATTGAAAATCCTTCATTATTAGAAAATATATAGAACCCCAATAGGCTGAAGAGAAAATACAAAACGATAAAAAAATATTTTTAGATAAATAACTAATATAATTCATCTATTGAGATGGATTGTTATAGTTTGTAAAGAATTTATATGTTCCATTAGTACCATAGTTGAAAAGGGAACATATAAATGAAGCTCATTGGTAAAATTTCTCAACAAAATATTATAAAACAATGATAGATGTGGATTAAGGAATGAATTTTTGGCTTGATGGTATCAATGGAGAAATTTAAGACATTGTTTCTAGATTTATAGTATTATTGGAGGTAAATGATGACTGTAAACATCCAAAGGGATCTATACACTATTTTCCAATACTTATGTGAGACAATATTACAGTGATATATGTCAATAGAATCCCAATCACTCTAAGAAAAATTGATTCCTTATTAGTCATCATTGATAATTATACAACGTCTTCCCATTACATAGTGATAATTGTAGATATACCCCTTGATTACTTATCCAATATCTCTATAAATTAAATTGATTGACTATATTGGAGAACCTATATAAAATTTCTCTGATAATGTACCATTGTTCATATAAAAAATTCATGAAGATTCTTTAATGGGTTATCTATATTTAGAGACATTTATCTACCACCTAACTTCCTCATACTAATTTACTATATGAATGGACTACCCATAATTTAGAAGACATTGTGAGATTATGTTCTCTTGACATAAAAGTCATATTTGACCAATATTTATATTTAATGTATTTTTTTATAATAATATTTTCCATTAAAAAGTCTAAATTAAACCATATAAAGTGTTGTGTGGTAAGAGTAGTCATAAAAAAATATTTTAAAAAAGATACAGAAATTATTATTTTTTCCATATCTTATAGAGGATAAGACTATTAATGTTAAAAAATGGGATATTATTAAATTATCTCATTCTAGATACATGTTTATGTTTAAAATTAAAATAAATACTTTAAATTTAATGTTCTTGTTCAATTATTAATGATTTTGTTTACCATGAAAATGATTGGTATGATTTGGTGAAATGTGGAAGTCAAGCCCTTGGTAAATTGGGTGTTCTAAATAATAATAATTAAATGGATTCATATGTCAATAATTTAATATGATGACCAAAATTGTATTGTAAAAAAATTTATTATATGTTTAATTACTATGTAAATATATTCAATATGCAAGTCGTGTTCTGACATCGGAGTAAATAGTGTTAGATCTGGTCTTCTCTCACAATGAGGAGCCAATCAATATTATTGACTCTAGAGATAATGAATTGAATAAATAGAATACTCGATTAGTGAATGTTCTCTTAATAAATCACAAAATAGATGAGGTATCCATGGAGGCTCATATATACACCAATTTTATGATTGAAAAAATTTACCTCTGGAAAATGTAATAACTAATTCCCTATTATATATGGAGTCACCATATCAAGAACGATCACAAAATTAAAAATCTTTATAACATTTAATTTTGACGATATTAAAAATAATATATTTCTAATGCTAGGATTTCATTTTTAAAAAATAATACTCAATATAGATTTTATATCATTAGTTTAAAGTGTGGGTTTTTCACAAAAAGATTAATTTTTAGGTGAATAGTTAAAATACAATTTTCATACAATGACTCTTATGAAATCATTTTAATTTAACTATAAAACAATATAGAAAATAAAATTTAATAAATTTTGTATTTAAAATATATTAAATTGTACATTAAAAAAATAATATTTGATCTTATAAATCCCATGTATTGAATTATTTTAACAAATGATATTGTTACATTAATAAAAAAAAGGTTCACAAATTTTCATTGAGAATTGTATTTATAACCTGAGTTTCAAATATATATTTGATTGAATTCTTTTTAAATAATATTTGTTTTATAATAATTCAATATATGTTCTTAAAATTAGTGTCAATGAAAATTTTATTTTAAATATATAATTATAAATCATAAAAAAGTTATTTGTCTAAAATATATTTTTATGTGGTTAAGTGTAATTATTTAAATATTAAAAATTCAAAAAGATTAAAATTTTATTTGATAATATGAATTTTTTTAATTTGATGTATTAAATAAGGTAATGGTTCGATGATTTTTTATTGTATTAATTACAAAAGTTAAGAACAGATTAATAGGGTAAAAATATATTTAGGTAAAAGTTAAAATGGAGAAAATTAATTTCTAAAATACTACAAGTTCTCTAAAAATGATGTTTTTTTATTATTTTATATTTAAAAACAGTATCTGTTCTAATTTTGATAATTATGTTGACAATTTACCATTTAATAGTTAGTTTACTTTATTCAAAATTCATTGGTTACTCCCAGAAGCACAATTCCTTTCACTTAAAAATGGTTAATACCTAAACCAATAAAATAGCGTCTTATAATTTACTGAAAAACACTATGATGTGAAAAAAATTTCTTCATTGATCTACCACCCATGTTAAAAATCTTATGGTAATCATTTTTTGGAATAATTCCTTCTTCTTATGGGAAAACATCATAGGATAATCCAAGTCTCTAATGTTTTTAATATCGACTACCTAAAATTACTTATTAATAAGGATCCTTTATATTTATTATAGACACATTAATATAATGATTTTTGAATTATTTATTTACAATAATGTTACTATATTAATGGTGTAATCAATTTATATTAATCTAACCCCAATATTATAAAAAATTGTATTTTCGTACACAGGTACATGCGAACTACAACCACCATGAGAAAAACGAATAATTTTTTTCATAAAAACACATAATTTATGGTTCCTAAAATTTTTTAATGAGTAAATATGATTTTTATGATAGAATTATTGTCATTTTATAACAAATTTTAGAACCAATTTATGATACAATCCTATAAGTGATCATCATTTATTCCATCCTTTAAAACTGGAATAGCAATATGGAATACATTTTTGAAAAGTATTTAACATTTTTATATAAATAAATATATATTATAATTCCATTATAATAATAAAATATCATTGCAATAAATATTATGTATGATCATTATTATGCTATTATAATGATATTACAAAAAACCACCTCACATCCAATCATTAAATTTGGGTATGTTCATGTTTAGCCCAGTTTAACCACCTACATGATCAACTTTATTAGATTAATCATGAATGTCCATAAGAAAATAATTAGTGATAAAAATGATTATAAATGGTTAAATAATGATTTTTATTTTTCATTATAAATATATTACATTAATATTTTATTCATCAATTTATAAAACTCCTTTCGATCATCATGAATCATTGAAACATGATTGTTATTGATTTTCTCATCAAGGATAAATACTAAAAAACTCATTAGAGGAGTGAAAAAATGATAAATCATTATATATCACCCCAAAAATTAAATTTAAATGCCTAATATTAACCAACAGTGAAATAATATTAAATATATGAAAAACTATTGTGAAACATGTTCCAATGATCAACACTACAAACAACCAACATAGAAAATCAAAAGAATTATTTTAGAGAATAAAAAACTATAAATATTAAATATGAGAATGGATATGACTAAGGTTATAAATTATGGAATTAAAATCGAAAGTTTTTTATTTTTTATGTTGATGTAAAATGGTAAAATTTAGGAAAGCCTTAAGGGTTTTCTCTAAAAAATTCCTCCAATTAGGGACCATGTTTGCAATTATTAACCTAATTTCTTTTATATTGTGTATATACTACCTATTTGAGTTGTTATATCATGAAATAAATTTTATTCATGGTTATTTAAGATGAATTTTATTCTCTAAATTTTAGTTGGTTTTGTTTTTATTTTTTCCGAAGGCATAAGAGGATTTTTTTTCTATCTCAATTTTAATTTATTAAGACTCATTTAACACTCCCCAACTATTTATTTTTGTGTTTGGAATAAAATTTCATAGTGATTATGACCATATTATTGATGAAATTTAATGTGATTACTTGCCTATATTTTTATCATTCCCCACAGATTCATTTGATTAATGAGTTATAAACAATATTTTAAAACATTATACATTCTATATTAGAAATACCAATATACATTTTGTTAGAGTTAATCTGTGTGTAGTTTCCTAAAAATAAAACCACTAAAAAGACTATAGAATGTGGATGTGGCAATGGTAAATACTAAAATATGGTTAAATACCCTGAAAACGTTTATTGATCGTTGAATCAATCATAACCATGATGCATGATAAGTGGGGATAAGACTACACACCTTTCTAGGCACTTATTGGGGATATGAATTGTAATATTCACTTACACTTTTTAAACCATGATGAAGGATTATTTCAACCATAGAATATGTCACATAAAAATAAAAACTATTCAATATAATTTATATCATCCATGGAATACCCAAAACATTAGGAGATCCCAAAATAATATTTTTATTTTATAACGGTGTTTCCTTTTAATTTGATAGTAACACATAACTTCTAATTTTTTTTGGTTTTTATCCATGAAATAAAAATAATTATATTGAGTTGGGAAGTAATATTTTTCAAAATTCATAATTATATAAATAAGAGGATTAAATTTTTTTCATATGATGTTTAGGGAATGATATGAAACTTACTTTCTATTGTTATTGGGAATGAATTTTACATTATTATGTTATTTTTTGAGACAATATTAATGTAGAACCATGATGAATTGAAAAATCTCATGAGACAAAATAACATGGGTTTTGGGGTATAAAACATCAAATACCTTACAATGTCTCAGGATAAGTCCCCGATAGCATGTTTTGACATTCATAATAATGAATAAAATTAGTGTACAATCAATTATAATGGTTTTCTAGGTTCAAATTTATTTTCATGTATATGTCAAAATGTTATGTTTTATTGATAATTGATTTAGTTTGTTTATTTACTAATACCTCATCACATATTCCATGGTTATATTAAGATATCTTGTATTGCATTCTACTATTTAATGAGAATATGAGCTCATTATTATTATAATTTCAATAATTAAGAGGCCTATAAGAGAAGTTTGTGTAGTAATCTAGGATATGATGGATGTTATAAAAATATTCTCACAATATATTCATGTTCTATATTATTTCATAAAATATATTGTATATATATTTATATTCCTTCAATGATACAAAAATGATGGCTTATTTGGGAAAAAATTTATATTTTACTAAAAAATGTATATAACTAAAAACTTTTTGTTTCAAAATCATGGGATGTTATGTTAAAAAATTATTTAATGACCTATGAGAAAATAATATTACAACTAAAACATTAACATATGGGACTAAATAATCCCATATGGATAAATCAGTAATAATGAATCCAATTGAATTTTAACTAGAATGAATCTGTAAATCAATCTTTGATTAGTTGAATTAAAAAAAGTCACATTTATATTGATCCAAAACTACATCCCTTGTGAAAGAAAGAATTTATAATTTCTATAACATAAGGGCCATAAAATTATGTGGATAAATAATTCAAAAATAATTTCATCCTCTCTCCCTCCATGAGGAGTTATTTTTCGAATTATAGACAATAATGATACTGGTAAAGAGATTGATGAAGCCAGAACCCATGTGGTAATGCTCATTTTTTCATAGATATGGATTATGTCAATGGATTATAATAATTGATTAACAGGGATGGGGAGTGCATCAAACATCCAACCAATTGAAATTTTTTATATAAATTCCAATTATTAAAATAGAATGTTATTCTAAATCATTAGTATATGAAACAAAAATAAATAGTTAATTATTATATAAGTAATACACTAAACCGCACATCAAAAAATGTACCAAATGCATAATGTTAACACTTATACCATATTTTTATACCATCTTAAATTTAACTTTCTTATAAATATAATTATCGTAGAATGCTAAAAAGAATAATTTATAATCCTGATATCATGAATATAAAAAATAGGTATATGATAATCATTGAATGATTCTAAACTGAATGGTATCCATCCTCACTGTATGATGGTAGACATCCATATCAATATCGTCACTGGACTATATTACTCTATATAGTCATTTTCCATGTCATATGACACTATAGTGCAGGATGCCACCATTTATTAATTATGAATGAAAACTTCCTAGAAGAGACATGTTTTTCAATGAATGTAAACTACATAGAAAATTGATCTAGCTATATGAAATTAAATTTCATTGCAAAACTCATTCCGTAAGATGAATAAATTATTCTATTGGAACATTATCATCACCTAGGAAAACCCTAAATTTATCACAATGTAATACTCGCCATTCCTAAGAACATCATGTGGATTGATTAAAATTTTATGTATATTTACTGATTCTTATATTTTTAACCTCTTCATATAATCCACTAAAATATCAGTACCCTTACTAGATCATGTTTATCAGAGCCCCTATGATTCCTCGCATTACCTAAAAATAATATTAAGTTCATCATAGGAGGTGGGATTTACCCACCGTCCACCAATAAACACAATGATGATTTGAATTCATAAAATCATTACATAAAGTGTGTTGAGATCAAACTGAAAATCATTTTTACATAACTCTCACACTTCTGGTGCTCCTAGAATTAGATCCCAACATATCTTTTAAATTCAATTGAACAACCCATTTGGGATAGAAAATCACTCCACAATCATGATTCCCTTGTTGGTAACCTTTTCCTGTGGATTGTTGGATGAAATTTTTTTTTTGGTTTTTAAAGGAATTTATTGCAGTGAACCCTAATTTGGTTTCCCCCATCATGGAAATTTCAGTAATGAAAACTATATTTAAAATATGGTTGGTAGTAAACATGGACACATTATTCACCATGATGGTTTTTTTAGATTTTTTATTTAATGAATTAAATCCATATACCCTATGTTACTATATTTTAACATTAACAACATTAGAATTATATCTCTCGGGAATTAATGCATGTTTATAAGTATACTCTAGCATTGTAGGGTGTTTGCAAAACCAACATTCTTTTTTTACATCACTAACAATGGTTTATATAACATTCCAACCATAACACTTAAACCCATATTTTGTGTTCTTCTGTAAAATAGTTGAATTTATTCAACTCGTTTTTTCCTACACTAAGCATGGATAAGGTGGGATTTAGTGTTTTTGTATATTATTCCGATATGTGATCATAGTATGGAATTTTTAAAAATGGTGTTACCCATTTTTATATATATTTTCAACAAATTAAACTGAATTTAGATATTTGGTCCAAGAATAAATAAAGAAATGTGTGTGTATCCCTTTATAGATATTTTATTATAAATCTTTTATCTCTACTTATATTTTATTTCACACGACCTATCATAATTCACACACCTCCCCACCAAGCTGTCAAATCATTGAGACCATAAACTAATGAAAAACTATTTTCTTCATCAATGTATACTTTTTTTCTAAATTATTATAATTATATAAATGTTTTGTTAAATTTATTGGTCGTAAACCGTACCATATGATGTTTAAATGCCGATTCAACATCCATGTGTCATGATTTTTGACTACATCGTATAGTCTCCATCATATGATATAACAACATTTATTGTTTTGTATCAAAATATGATTGGATTCCATAATTTGGGATTGTTCCTATAACATAAAACCTTATATAAACTATATATCATTATAATAAAGCTCCACATGATACAAAATTACTCATGGATCTTCTATGTTCATGTAACACCAAGATGATTTAATGAAATATTTTCTCTAAATAATTTTTATTCTTCAGTAGATTGATCTGCATACAATCATGAGTTTAAATGAACCGCGAGATGCACATATTATAAAATCATTGATATATCCTAGATGATAGGTTATCAGGAATAATTATAACTAACTTATGAAAATGCAGTATGAATTAAATGGATCTCAATTATTTATGAAAAATAAAAATCAAATCAATATTCATATTTTAGAGTGAATTACTTTTGGTAATGGAAATAATGAAGTATATATGTGTTATATAGTTAATAAAATATGTTTTATATTCATCAAATGCATAATTTATTCATAGGTTAATAATAAATCCAAATTTGATGTATATAGACCTAATTTTTTAAATAAAGTTATGTTTACACCTTTGAATGGAGAACCCATATTGAATTATGATTTCGACACATTAATAATTTTTATACGACAAAATAGACCTTTTATTAATAGGTGGGACATTAAAATTTAATTTGGATAAATTTATGATATTTTTCTGATAACTTTCATATTTTTATGAATAGTAAAAATAAGCTAAATTTGGATTAAAAAAACATTTTTCATGGAGATAATTTCTATGGGTAAAATATAATATTAAATGGATTGAAATTATAAATATAATATATTTTTTTATTTAATATAATTTATGTCAATACCATTAAAGTTCTATTGAATTCATAGGTAAAAACATTACACTATTTTCTATTGTTTACACTTTTAAAACTTGTTTCCTCAGCAACAAGAATAATTTTAAATTCATAACTACAACATATATGTTTTGAATTTTGAAAAATGGATTCTTTATTTGGAATCAGTAGTTCCATATTCTATTAAAATACTACATTCATTTATGGAAATTATCAATTGTAACTTTGGTAATTATTTTTATTACCATAGTAAAAGGTAAATCGGGTTAGAAAGGGAAAAAATAAAATTATAAAATTAATTTAACACCTGTAAATGTCATTTTGGATGACAAAATTATACCATTATCATCTATTGTTCTAAATATAATCACTTTATGGAAACTTACCTATGCATGTTACATTAATGTAATAAAAACTAATGAATGTGAAAAAATGTCAGAATCACATTTTATATAAGTATAAATTTTTTATTATTTGGATAAAAAGGGGATAAAATATAAAATATTTAGTCTATGGAATAAATAAATAATTAAATACATCATTGAAATTAATTTTTAATTATTAGATATTACATTATTTAAATTAATGATGACACAATACTGATGTTGAAATTATTTTATTGATAAAAATATCAAATAAATGATTTTAAAAATACTAAAATAATTATATTACAAACTAATTAATGTACTAAAAAAAATTTATATTATCCTATAAAATTTTATGAGTGTATTAAATACATTTTTTTGAATTAATCTGTTTTGTAATTTTTTTTAAATTCACATAATGTAATTGTGTCCAAATTGACATTATTGACATTTTATAAACATAACATTTTATTAAATTATTTTTATATCATAAATATTTTCCAAATTACAAAGTGATAATTGTAAGGTCTAAAACTTTATAAAATATCATTTTATTTTCAATTGACACAAAATAAGTAAATATTTATTATCCATAAATATTTATAATGGTATTACCATAATTAAAAATCTAATAGAAAAACTAAGTATCAATTAAAATGATAAGGTTCAAATTGACAACAAGAGATATAAAAAATTATTGGATGATTATATTAAAACCCTATCTCATCTCATATAATGATTTAGGACACTATGGAGGATTTTTGGTAGGGGTTTACTTTATTAGAAATTAATATTTTTTGGTTTCCAAAAGTTCCCTTCACTTCAATTTTAAATGGGCACCTCCTCCCTCACCTCTTCACTTCATTTTGATCCATCAATATAGTCAACCCCTGCCATTTCTCCTTCTCAACATTACTATTTTTATTCTAGAGGTTTGTTTCTTCTTCAAAAACCAACTCTAGTGCTCTATGAGGTAATTTAATGGAGGCATGTTGAGGAAGAGGAAATCTCTTCTACCGATTCATTAAAATTTGATTATTATTATACTTCCTATTCATTATTTGTTTTTTTAAAAAGTAATAAACTAAGTATCACACATATAATGATATGTTATTATAAATATGATATAATCGTATTTCAACTACTATTCATCCTATGAAAAACAAAATCATCACACATGTGTACGAACGACTTACCGTCTCCACACCATGGTGCAATATGTTTTTCACTACCACCTTACACGGATGCTAATAATGGTGGAAATAATAACTATATATGGTTATTAAATAAATTAAACTAATTATGAGATATTATACATCATCCACTTCAATACAATTCAATAATTATGGTAATGATACCATCGCTCGTGCCTACGTACGACTTACTGTCTCTACAATGCGATGTGACTCATTCTACAAAATCTTCATTGAAAGTATGATTATCTAAATTAATTGAAGGAATTAATAACGAAAATATATTTTAATAATTCCATTATGTATATAATATAACTATGACCTAAAAATACTAAAAATAACATATCTGAAAAAACAAGAATAAAAACATAAATTAGTTAATTCCCAAATAACGATTAACAATAAAATGTTACTAACAAATGTATGAAAATATGACAATAAATGTTATCATAAAAATAATTATGATACTTAAATAAATCAGTAACATTATTTAAATAATTATACTATAGTTTCAGATACATACAATTCATATCAGTCCTAAGGTATGGGATGACTTTCCCAATCTCATTTTTATCTGAGATAGTTTATTTTGAAGTATTTATTGGGTATATATTTATCATCCATGTTCATGTATTATAAATATGTATTAATATATATTTTTAATATTCTTCTATTAATATTTAATTTAATTTTTAAACCATTTTTACTATTACTATGTCGTATGATTGTAATCTTTCTTTTGATTGCATTAAGAGGCACTTTTTGACATTTCCAGCAAAAGTATGAGGATGTTGTTTTATAACTAATGTAATGAATATAAATTTAGGGTTTCACGAAACCGTATTTACATTATGATTATTCTACAAAATTTCATTATTATTTTCAATGAAATTATTATCTTATAAAATTTCATGGAATTTGGAGAAACGAAAATGTTTTTGAAGAAGAAAAGATATTTTCCTCAAGAATTAATTTCAACTGTTTTATAAATATTAATTTTCATATAAGATGACACTATTTGAATATGGTAATTTTTTTATCCTAATTATTAATATTATTTTATCATTTTAAGGATGAAATGTTATTTCTTATGGATTATGTTATGATGGAATGATGTTTAAGAAACCCAATTTATTTCATGGGTTACGTTATGGTGAATGTTTTTATATTTTTGTGGCACAAGTAAGAATGATTTCATTATGAGATGGGTGGGACATGAATCTCTATCCAATTAATTGGGAAATTATTTATATCTCATGAGATAGAAATTTATGTAAGAACATGTAATCTCAGTTCATTAATATAGAGATGGAACGAGGAGTGAACTCGGTTCAGTAATAATCGTTGACTGCTTTAATAGTATTGGAAATGAGACTTTACTATAATGAAATGATTTTCTATGCTTATGTGTGTATGCCACAACATTTCATTTATTATTTTATGTTTATTGGGATTACATTGTATAATTATTATTTATCTCGTGACATGATATTATGATCTATTATATACTAGATAAGATTTCCAAATATTATGTTCTTATGAAAATGATTTGATTGATTTTTCTAATGATTACACTTATTGAGAATTTGAGCTCACAATTTCATATGTTAATCTTTTCCATGTTAGGAAGAAGGGTATTAAAGAATATATGACTAAAATAATTCTATTTATTGAGAAATAAATGGGAGATAATGTAGATGTTTTATGAAATATCTTTTTATGTTTCCCATCTTCTAAAGACAGTATGCATATGTGGTCCTATCATGATTTTTTATATGTTATAATTAATTTAAATAAATTTTGAAGAAATATCAATTTATGTAAATATTGGTTCATTATAATTGGTATTATAGGATTGGTATAGTTAACCTTTGGAAACTAGCATGATAAATATCTGTAAAAACCCTAAGGATATGTCTAAGTATAGGATACAATCCTAGTGTTTTACAAATGACCATGGGTCACCTTGGAAAAAACCTAATGTTTCCAAAATTTTGATTTTATTCATCATTATGGGGTTGTACTATTACAATTATGGTTACTCGTACTATGCTTCTTGGTTTTAGATAACGGCTGGAAACTGAAGAATTGTGTTAATGATGAATTTGACAGGAAATGCAATGATTGTACCCCATAGCAACTAAATGTTATGGGATATGGAATGCAAAATCTTGTATCCATACTCAAAATAATTTCTCAAGCTATGAATCATATCGGAATTCCAAATGAGAAAACGAGGGAGAAACAATCTATTGAATCCTTCATGAGGTAGCATCCACCTACATTTAGCGGGTCTTATGATCCATTAGTGTCTGAACAATGGATTAGTACCACTGAAAATATATTTTGAGTTAGAAAATGTTTTGAGCATGATAAATTCATCTTAGTAGTACATTTTTTGGAAGGTGAAGTAGATCAATGGTCAAATATTATCTAGAATACAATGCAATGATATGATATTTATTCCATGGAAAGGGACAAGTACAAGAACATAATTTTCATTAATTGATTTCCTAATATACTTCAAACAAAGATGGAAAGGAGTTCTTTGAATGTAAAAGAAGAATGAAGAATCAGTTGGTACCTATAAAGCATAATTTACATGAACTGAATAATTCCCATTTTGGAATTATTAGTCAACATGAGAGTGAAATTGATCAATTCTTTAGTGTCTTAAAACAAAGTCTCTAAAGAGGATTATTCATAAGGGACTTTAATATCTAGTAGGAATTGTTTGATGTTATCTCAATATTGAGATAGATATTGGAGTAACCCATCTATCATATGGGTTTGATAAAAAGAGAAAAATGGAATTAAAAAGAAAATATAAAGACAACCTTGGTTAAAAGATGAGTTTTTCTTTATACTCAAAGTGTGTAAGGAAACAAGGAGGGAATTTTCTTAAAGGGGCTAGTAAATGTTGTAATTGTGGAAAATAAGGTCATTGGGCATTTGAATGCCGATGTAATGGGAAAAAGATATCTATTGATGTGAATAATTAAAAGGCTACACAGAATTCTGTCATACACTTCAATGATATAAGTGAAAGGAATTGAGGAATTATGCTATTCAATGTCCTAATCGAAGAGCTACATATGATGACCTTTGTCAACAAACTATTAAGTCCTATGAAAAAGGAATGTCACATGCAATCACGATCAGATATGTTGAGTAAGATAATGAAGTTGTGAAAGGTATAGTTATTATCCAATCTAATGTTGAAAATGTTTTATTTTATTTTGGATCCACCCACTCTTTTATTTGTGAAGTTTTTTTAATGGTATCACCGTATAACCTCAAAAAATATATTTTGATTTAGCTATGACAACTCCTAATAGAAAAACAATCAAATAAAAATTTTATAATTCTTATATGGTGAATGTTTTTAGAAAAGTGCCTCATGAATATATTTTGATCCTTCCTACAGTGGAAATTGATGTGATTCATGGAATGTATTGGCATTATCTATACAGATATCATTTCTATTTCCAAGGAATGGAAGTCACATTTTATACACCAAATTAGTCTATGATCATCTATCAATGAGAGGATGAATGTAATATTATGGTGCAAATTTCATCTATCTTATGGGTCCTGATTCCAATAAACGAAGGTACTTTATCTAAAATGTTTGGGAAGATAGTCCAGAATAATAATATTCCCATTTTAAGGGATTTTGATGATGTCATTCTAGAGGAATTTCCATGTATTCTGCAAACTCATTATGTAGATTTTACAATAATTCTCATAAAGGGTGTTATGCCTATTTCAAAGAATCCTTATAGAATAGACCCAATTGAGTTGCAAAAATTGAATAAACCACTCCAAGAGAATATTGATAAATGATTCATATTCCCTAGTGAGTCACCTTGGATAGAATGTAATGCCCGACCCCAGTTACCCAGAGTCGGTGCATTATTACATAACATTGGCATTATTACAAGGAATCATGTCCCGAAGGACCAATCAATTTAGCAGTCTTGGAAAATATATTACATACATGAATGTTACATTGCACATTAAAACATACAAAAAACATAAATAATATTTATGAACGCCAATATTTCCATTTCATAACCCTGCATATCAATCACAATAAACTTCTTTGAATCCTGGGAAAAATAGAACATAGAAAGGGGTGAGCTCAAACGCTCAGTAAGGCAAAGCAATACAGCGAAAACTTACATAAATAATCATAATCATTTAAGTCAATGTATAACTAAAACAAAATCCTTTTAAACTTGAACTTCATCATAATATTGAAAAAATAAAATGAAATAATTCCATTTACTTATTAACATGTATATTCTTCTAGTCGAATAATCACATGCAATATCACTAACCACTTTCATAATGATGGAATACATAATGCCAGACTATCATAACCTCATAGCCAAGGCCTCGTGGTAAGACAAAAAATAATTTTTTGTCAGGGCCTCATGCTAAGACACTAGTTTGTCTCATGAGACCTACCGATGCATCGAGGAGCTATAGCGAGCTACACCCGTCACTTACTAAGTCCAATGCATTTCTTATATGAAAAGGTCTAAACATAACATAAACATTTTTATTAAAACTATCATAAGAAATGTCAATACTTTACCAATAAACCATGAATGGTATAAAAATAACACATCCACAGTCAGACATATCACAAAACCTTCAACACAATATTGAATATTTGTATCATGATAAATCAATTTCAAAATAAGTTTAAATTCCATTAAATGATTTTAACGTTAATGAAAATGATTTGTAGAACTCTATGAGAGAAATACCCCTTTTTCAAGAAAACATTTAAAAGTCACACAATTTGGAAAATTATTCATTTAAAGACATTTTTGAATTAAAGTGTCCCATACAACTTTGAATCTTTTAAAAATAATGAACATTTTAAAAACATTCAAGTCCATATAAATAAATCCTTAAAACCATTTTGAAGGCATGGACATTAATGAGAAATATTTAGAAGAATAAATATTTAAAACATTTGAAATGATGTTTTAGTAAAAATTACCTTAAAAGAATCCCTTTGAAAACTCTTTCATAAAACATTAACATGGATAGTAAATATGTCCCAGTAGATACTTACGTATAAACAACCTCGGATAATAAAGAGATTGTGAAATTAACCCTTACCAATTTGGTAACTTATGAAACATACACCCCATGAAAGAGGTTTCATATAAAGAATATGTAAATACACATAAAATAAAGTTTATTACACAATGAATACAATTATGGGAAGTTCATACACCACACAAATGGTAGTAGTGACAATATGGCATGAATCCCACGGGAATAACGAGTGAGATGAAAACCCCGTACCAATTTGATAACATATGAAACATAAACCCATGAAATATGGATCATACAATGATGATGTAAATATACATGAATTAAGGTATATTACACAAGGAATAAAATCATGGGTATTACCCACACCACATACAATAAATAAGTGGTGAACAATGGAAATATCACGGAATTAAAAGTGAGATAAGAAACCCATTAAGTTTTACTTTTCCATGATAGTGTGTTTGTTAAACTCCTGTATAATAGTTAAATAATTGTTATTCAATTATACAAGAATCATATTCATAAATATGATATCATATATGATCTTTTAATATTGCTTTGTTAAAAATAGTTTAGTATTATCGTCGTTTTGGGTGTTAACTGATTCGTTTTCCATTATATGCTTCATTACGTAATCCGTGTTTGTTATGGATAGGTTATATCTTATTCATATCCATAATTATATCATGTCCTTAAACATTAATTTTAATCATCAAACAATAATTAATCTTTAATGGATATGATTGGTAAATGAATCTCATTGCGTTCGTGGAGATGGTAATCCGTATGTACGCACGAACGCTACTTCCATTTCATTTTTCATTTTAAATGGAATAAAAACCAAATGATTACATTATCATACAATATCTTATATGTGTTACTTATTTTCATTAACACCATCCTTTATACGTTCCATGTATGGTATGAATGAGTCATATCACTTTGAGGGGGCGGTAGTCTGCACTTCCTCAATTGAAATTATCATATATATATATACAACATGAAACGAATAATGGTATGATATAAAATGGAATTAAAGAAGATTATATATAAATTAAATATCATTAATATCATATTTAATTATATTTCCTTCATAATGGCCACCATGTGAGGTGGTAGGACAAAATTGAACAATCATCGCTTCGTGTGGCGTTTGGTTGCCATCCACAGAAGCATTATATTTTTCCCCCATTAGATGAAGGTGTGTATATTTGTAGTTAAAATACATCTAATAACAATATCCTATTATATTTAGGATACTGGTTTTGTTAAAAAATAAAATAATAAGAAGAGTTTAGGGGTTGGAGAAGTAAAATAAAAGAAAAGAAGCTAAGAGAAATTGTTGCCTTTAATTTGGGTAACACCCTTTGGTTTGAACCAAAAAGGACTCTTGAAGTGACTTATGTCTAAGTTAATTCTTATAAGAGGAGGATAGAGATTTAGGGATCTTAATTGGTCAGAGGTTGGATGAGAAAAAAGGCTTGAGAAGTGTGAGGAATTGGTTAGAAGTGGTGTCCTTTTATAAGGGGGGGGGAGGGGCACTTTAGGAAAAACTTAAAGTGTTATTTTATAATAAATTCATATTCAGTTTATAATGGATACAAATAGGATTTTTAAAATCCTAAGTTGGGTATGGGTCTAAATCCATTAAAACAATATATTTTAGACAGGTTTGGGTCATTATATTAACCTTATCGTTTAGTTTTAACTCTTGGTTAATTAGTTTGACACTTACCATGTCACTTGGTATTGTAATATTATATATTTAATAAACATACTATATACCTCCAAGAGACCCTCTAGTTTACCATTAATGATACATCTATCATAATAAAAGTTATTTGGCCAAACCATAGATTTTTAGAAATTTAATATCAATTAATAATAAGATATTTGTTTTAAAAACTCTTTTATGTCAATTTTGACACTATTTGGTATTGGATTTTTTTGAAAATAATAACAGCTTTATTACTTAGAAAAACATTAATTAAATAAATATTAACATGTCATATTAACCTATAAAATTCAAGGAATTTATTAAAAGTATCCAATTATATTTATTTGGGTATTTATAATATCAATTATTTTAATATATCACTAATAAGGTAATTATTGTATTATCATTGTGTCATATATAAATTTAAATTTTTAATGTATAAAAATTATAAATAAAATTCCATTGTGTAGAAAATCATTTTATCTTTCTAATTAATATTTATAGTCGAACATATAACATATATAACTCTATGTAAAAACTATTTTTCTAAAAGATATAGGCTTATGTCATTTTTGTATTTATTTTAAATAAATTAATATAAAGTGACATTATCACATAAAAGTTGATACATGGGGTCCCAAAATCAACCCAAAGATGACATGGTCGGACATGTATCAACCAATATGGTTAAGACACGTTTTAGGGTAATTAATTGTTATTATAATATTATTTTTTTACCATTATTTGCCGGATTTACCCTTTAACCATGGTAAATAAAATATTTTCAGAAATAATTATTCAAAATGTCCAAAAATAAAAGTTACATATTTACACAATTTGGACATCCTGATTCCAAATATTGAGTCCAATTTTCCATATTCAAAACACAGAAGTGGTAGAAATTAATTTAAATTTAATTCCCACTGCCAAAACATAAAGCGTGTTTTTAAGAGATAATAACTATCAAAAGATTGACACTTGTTTATGTCCAGTTTAAATGTGAAATTATGTTCAATGACCAAAATTGTATTAAATGGTAAAAATATATTCTAAATATACTTAAAAAAACTCAAATTTATAATTTATCACTATTAATTATTTCGATTTAAAAAGTTGTTTTTAAAAAAAATTAGTAATTTTCACAATTCATCAAAATATAAAAGTTATCCGAAAAGTACCAAAATTTAATCCTAGGATAATTTTGATATTCAGAATCCAAAACTAAAGTCCATTTTGAAAGAAATATTTATAAAATTTCAAAAAGTGGTTATTAATATTCACATCGGCTACTCTGATTGGTCGCGGCGTGTTAGAATCTCAAAGTTGCGTACAACACACGCTACTATATTATTCAAAGAGAGGCATACCATGGAATCTTGGGGTGTTACATTGTAAATTTTTGATGTCACCATTATAAAGAATAAATTTATTTAGTCAAATTGAATATATAAAAGTTTAAAATATTGTATTTTAAAAGGGTTCACTATTAAAAGATGGAAAAAGTGCATTTTTTGAAAAATACATCTTTTATCTAAAAAATTGAATTAGTTCTTAAATTATTTCTAAGAAACTCATTATATGGATTCTAAAATTATAAGGATTATTTACAGTTCAAAATTTAGTTAATATTATTCATAACCTCTTTTGAACGGCTTGTTTGGCAAGTCATGGTGCGGTTGAACTCGGTGTTGCGTGTAGTGCAAGTTATTGATTTTTTTTTGAAAAAGTAATACACTATGAAATCATGGGGTGTTACAATCTTTCCTCCTTCAATAAATTGTGTCCTCGAAATTTTATATTGTTCTTCTAAAATAAAGGATGAAAATAGAAAATATCTTTGTGGGAAAACCCACATCAAAAATTTGGTTAATACAATTTAGTCTTGATAAGAGGAAAAGAGAAATGAAAGGGACACCACCAAATTATGATCTCAATTATGATAACATCGGTGGAAATTAGAGAAATATAATTGGAGAAAAAACGCAAATATTTATAGGTAGTGATTGAGGTCATCAATCACAAAACAGTTTGAAATTGAGGTCCTTAAATTCATCAATCTATGATGATTTAAAATATCATCGGTTCAACAAAACATACGGTATTAGGATAACACATTTTTTGTTTTAAGATCCCTTCAATAAAGTATAATAATTAATTTCTTCATAAAATACTAGGAGAAGAAAAATATATACTTTAAATGTAGAGTTTCATCTTTTAACTAATTTCTACCACAAAATCATCATCCACTGTAAAAGATAATAGAACTTAAAAAAAATATTTTATTTATCCTATTATTTTGGGGTTAAAAAAAATTATTTTATAATTCATCTACCAGAACATATTAAAATAAACTAAATTATTTATTCCAGGACATCTCAGGGGCCAGTGGTTGGTGATACACCCTTGTTTCCCATCGGTTGTGGGTTCAAGTCTCACGGCCTTGTCGGTCGCGACGGGTTACCGCTCGACCTCTGGGTTGTCCTTTTATGGAGATCAAAAATTAATCTCAAAATAGAAATATCCAAAATACTTCAGTCCAATATCACAGTCCAAAATTTATAAGGATGGAAAACATAATGAATATCCTTTCTACCGCGTAATAACATGTGAACACCTTCATCATATATGAATTTAAAATACTACAACATATTGAATTACCATAAAACCTTATTGATTACATTCATGATCCCGTATTCCTTATAAAATAATGGATATACTCCTTCTATCCAAAAATGATGTAAACTCCAACAATTATGGGGATAGAAATCATTAATACATTTCAAGGTAGTCAAGAATATCCAATATAATTTATTCAAATCAACCATATCTTATTCTAAAATCACTAGTACATCATCAGAACCATATTATGTTTTATCTTTCTCTCAACCATGTATTTTCAAAAAATTTAACCTACTATTGAGCCACTTTTCATGGTTCCACACAATCTCAAGTCCTTAAGTAAATAGTACTGCAGTACAATCCTTATATACTCCATAATTATTATAACTAGAACATTGTTGATACAACACTCAAATGACATAATTCTCTAATAAAAACATAAGAACTCTAGTCATTCCTCCTCATCTGTGGTAGTATCATAACATGATTAATATCCAATAGCATCATTTGGGGAATACTCTGATGATTTGGTCATTGGTTCGCGTAGTGTCCCAACTTCTTACAGATGAAGTATTGTACATTTGAAACATTTTTCATACCCTTGCAGTCACGTACATTGTGTCCTTTTTCTCCACACTTATAACAAACTCCCATACTTTTCAGGAATGTTCCAGGGTGTTTATCAAACAGTTATCACATATAAGAAAATTCTTCTTTTCCCTCTTCCCTTTATCCATATTTCTCTCTTCCAACCTTTTCTTCTCTTTCTTCCCTTCATAACCATAGGACTCATTAAACTCTTTACTTATCTTATCAACACATGATATTATTTCTTCATATGATGATAATATGTGGGAGACTATTTCCATTCTAAATGATTTCTTAATACCATGAAAGATATGATCCTTCTTATTCTATGGATCATACATATTACTGGAGTTCACATTCCTTCTATTGGGCGCCATTTCTAAAGAATAGCATAAACTAGGTCAGTTTATGAATTGCAATGAATAATGACAAACTTGTAAAATAGCTAACGCAAATTGAACAGTTTATGGATATAATCCATAATCCTAAAAATGTTTTCTTTGAGTAAGTATATAGTCATGATCCCTTCATAATGGTTTGTAAATAAAATGAGAATTATCGTAAGCATATGCCCTGGGAGTGTCATAACCAATAGTGCAGAAAGGCTCATTGTCATGCACCAGTTCTCATTCGAGTCTAGCTCAAAGTGGTTTTTTCGGGTTTTACCCCCTGGTACATCTGTGCCAGAGCCACCTCTACCTGCTCGTATCTAGACAGGGATGTATTTCTCAGAAAACTCACAAAATCTCTACAATACCAAAATTCTAAGAAGTTATTCTACACTAATCCTCAAAGTCTATCTTAGGTCTATGTTTTTTAATTAGAGTTTATCTAAATCTAGTTTCCAATGTTATTGTTAAACTTCCTATGATACCAACTGTAACACCCCGACCCCAGTTACCCAGTGTCAGTGCACTATTACATAACATTGGAATGATTACAAGGAATAAAGTCCCGAAGGACCAATTAGTTTAGCAGTATTGGAAAATAGATTACATAAATAAATGTTACATTGCACTTTATGACATAAAAAACAACATAAATAATCTTTATGAATGCCATTATTCCCTTGGATTAACCCTGAATATCAATCACAATACACTTCTTAGAATCCTGGGAAAAATAAAACAAATAAAGGGGTGAGATCAAATGCTCAGTAAGGGTATGCAATACAACGGAAACTTTCATAAATAAGCATGAACATTTAAGGCAATGTATAACTAAAACAAAAACCTTTTAAACTTGAACTTCAGCATAATATGGCAAAAATAAAATGAAATAAAGCAATTTACTTATTAACAAGGATATTCTACTAGTCGAATAATCACATGCAATATCACTAATCACTTTCATAATGATGGAATACATAATGCCAGACTGTCATTACCAAGCAGCCAAGACCTCGTGCCAAGACTACAAATAAAATTTTGACAAGGCCTCGTGCCAAGACACTGGTTTGCCACATGAGACCTACCGATGCATCGAGGAGCTATAGAGGGATCTACATGTCACTTACTAAGTACAATGCATTCCTTATATGAAAAGGTCAAAATTTAACATAAACATTCATATTAAAACTAGCATATGAAATGTAAATACATTACCCATAAACCATGAATGGTGTAAAAATAACACAGCCACAGTCAAGCATATCACAAAACATTCAACACAATATGGATGATTTGTATCATGATAAATCAACTTCAAAATAAGTTTAAATTTTATTAAAGGATTTTGACGTTGATGAAAATGATTTGTAAAACTCATTGAGAGAAATACCCCATTTTCAAGAAAACATTTAAAATTCAAACAATTTGGAAATGAAGTCATTTAAAGACATTTTTGAATCAAAGTGTCCCATACCAATTTGAAACTATTGAAAAGAAATAACATTTTAGAAACATTCATGTCCATATAAATAAATCCTTAAACCCCATTTTGAAGGCATGAACATTAATGAGAAAGGTTTAGAAGAATTAATATTTAAAACATTTGAAATGATGTTTTAGTAAAAATTAATGTAAAGGAATCCATTTGAAAACACTTTCATAAAACATGAACATGGATAATAAATATGTCCCAGTATATACTTACGTAAAAACAACTTCGGATGATAATGAGATTGTGAAATTAACCCTTACCAATTTGGTAACTTATGAAACATACACCCCATTAAGAGGTATCATACAATGAATATGAAAATATACTTAAATTAAATTGTGTTACACAAAGAATACAATTATGGGCAGTACATACACCACACAAAAGGTAGTAGTGGAAAAATGGCATGGATCTCATGGGAATCAGGAGTGAGATGAACACCCCTTACCAATTTGGTAACATATGAAACATACACCCATGAAAGAAGGATCATACAATGATGATGTAAATATCCATGAATTAAGGTATATTACACAAGGAATAAAATATTGGGTAGTACACACACCACATGCAATAAATAAATGATGAACAATGGAAATCTAATGGAATTAAAAGTGAGACAAGAAACCCATTACCTTGTAATTTTCCTTGATAGTGTGTATGTTAAAATCCTGTATAATAGTTAAATAATTGTTATTAAATTATTCAAGAATCATATTCATAAATACGATATCATATATGATCTTTTAATATTGCCTTGTTAATAATATTTTAGTATTGTCGTCGTTTTGGCTGTTAACTGATTCGTTTTCCTTTATATGATTCATTACATAAGCCGTGTTTCGTATGGATAGGTTGTATCTTATTCATATGTAGAATGATATCATGTCCTTAAACATTACTTTTAGTCATCAAACGATTGTTATTCTTTAATGGATATGATGGGGAAATGAATTTCATCGAATTCGTGGAAACGGTAATCTGTACGTACGCACGAACGCTACTTCCATTTCATTTTTCATTTTAAAAGGAATGATAAAAAAATGGTTCAAATATAAAATAATATCTTATATGTGTTACTTATGTTCATTATCACCATCCTTTATATGTTCCATGTATGGTATGAATGAGTCATATCACTTTGAGGGGGCGGTAGTCCGCACTTCCTCAAATAAAATTATCGTATATATATACAACATGAAACAAATAATGGTATGACATAAAATGGAATTACATAATATTATATATAAAATAACTATCATTAATATCATATTTAATTATAGTGCCATCATAATGGCCACCATGAGAGGTGGTAGAAGATAATTGAACAAGCATAGCTTCGTGAGGTGTTTGGTTGCCATCCACAGAAACATTGTGTTCTTCATCCATTAGATGGACGTGTGTGTATGTCTATTTCAAATACATCTAATAAAAATATACGTGTGTATTTAGGATACTGGTTTTGTTACAAAATAAAATAATAAGAAGAGTTTAGGGGTTAGAGAATTAAAATAAAAGAAAATAAGCTAAGTGAAATCGTTACCTTTAATTTGGGTAACTCCCTTTGGTTTGAACCAAAAAAGGACTCTTGATGTGCCTTCTTCCCAAGGTAAGGCTTATAAGAGAAGTATAGGGATGTAGGGAGATTAATTGGTCAGAGTTTGGATGATCCAAAAGGCTTGAGAGGTGTGAGTAATTGGTTAGAAGTGGTGTCCTTTTATAAGAGGGAGGAGGGGCTCTTTAGGAAAAACTTAAAGTATTATTTTATAATAAATTAATATTCAGTTTCTAATGGATCAAAAGTGAATTATTCAAAGACTAAGGAGGTTAAAGGATTAAATCCTTTCAAAAAATATATTTTAGACAGGTTTGGGTCATTATATTAACATTTTCTTTTTATTTTTATCTCTTGGTTAATTGGTTTGACACTTACCATGTCACTTTGTATTGTTATATTATGTAGTCAATAAACATACTATATACCTCCAATCGACCCCCAAGTGGTCCATTAATGATACATATATCATGATACAAGTCCTTTGGCAGAACCATAGATTTATATGAATTTAATATCAATTAATAATATAATATTTGTTTTAAAAACTTTTTTAGGTCAATTTTGACAGTATTTGGTGTTTGATTTTTGTGAAAATCATAACAGAATTATTACTTCGAACAGAGTTAATTAAATGAATACAAACATGTCATATTAACCTATAAAATTCGTGGAATTCTTTAAAAGTATCAAATTATATTTGTTTGGGTATTTATAATATCAATTATTATAATATTTTACTAATAAGTTAATTACTACATCATCATTGGGTCATAAATAAATTAAACAATTTAAAGTCTAAAATTATAAATAAAATACCATTATGAAGTAAAGATTTTTTATCTTTATAATTAATATTTATAGTAGAAAATATAACATATATAACCCTATGTAAATATTATTTTTCTAAAAGATATAGGCTTATGTCATTTTTTTATTTACTTTAACTTAATTAATATAAACTGTCATTATCACTTACAAGTGGATAATGGGGTCCCAAAATCGACCCTATGATACCATGGTCGGACATGTATCAACCTATATGGTTAAGACACGCTTTACGGTAATTTATTATTATTATAATATTATTTTTTACACTTATTTACAGGATTTACCCATTAACCATGGTAAATATAATATTTACCGAAGTAATTATTCAAAATGTATAAAAAATAAAAATTACCTTTTTACACAATTTGGACATCCTGATTCCAAATATGGATTCCATTTTTCCAAATTCAAAACATAGAAGTGTCAAAAATTAATTTAAAATTAATTCCTGTTGTCAAAACAAAAAAGGGTGTTTTTAAGAGGTAATAACTATCAAACGATTGGCACTTGTTTATGTCCGGTTTAAATGTGAAATTATTTTCAATGACCAAAATTGTATTAAATGGTCAAAATATATTCTAAATATACCTTAAAACTACTCAAATTAATAATTTATCACTATTAGTTATTTCAATGAAAAATGTTTTTTTAAAAAAATAGTAATTTTCACTATTCATCAAAATATAAAAGTTTTCCGAAAATTACCAAAATTTCAACCTACGATAATTTTGATATTCTAAATCCAAAAATGAAGTCCATTTTTAAATATAAAATGTATAAAATTTAAAAAAGTAGGTATCACTATTCATAACAGCTACTTTGATTGGTCGCAGCGTGTTAGAATCTCGAAATTGCGTACAACACATGCTACTGTATTATTCAAAGACAAGCGTACCGTGGATGCTTGAGGTGTTACATTGTATATTTTTTATGTCCCCATTCTAAATATTAAATTTATTTAGTAAAATTGAATGTATAAAAGTTTAAAATATTGGATTTAAAAAGGGTTCACTATTAAAAGTTGGTAAAAGTGCATTTTTTGAAAAATACTTCTTCTATCTAAAAAATGAATTTAATCTTACATTATGTCTAAGAAACTAATAATATGGATTCTAAAATTTTAAATTGTTTAATGTTCACAATTTAGTTAATACTATTCATAACCTCTTTTGAACGGCTTGTTTGGTATGTCATGGTGTGCTTGAACTCAGTGTTCCGTGTAGTGCAAGTTATTTAATTTTTTTAAAAAAGTAACACACAATGAAATCTTGGGGTGTTACATTCTTCCCTCCTTCAATAAATTGCGTCCTCTCAATTTGATATTGTTCTTCAAAAATAAATGATGAAAACAAAAAATATTTTTGTGTGAAAACCCACATCTAAAATTTGGTTAATAAAATTTAGTCTTAATAAGAGGAAAAGAGAAATGAAAGGGTCACCAACAAATTATGATCCCAATTAGGAGAATATTGGTTCCAATTAAAGACATATAATTGGCGGATTATCCTAAATAACTATAGGTAGTGATTGAGGTCATCAATCACAAACAAGTATAAAATTTAGGTCCTTAAATTCATCAATCTATGATGATTTAAAATACCATCGGTTCAACAAAACATAAGGTATTACGATAACACATTTTTCATTTTAAGATCCCTTCAATAAAGTTTATGAATTAATTTCTTCATATAATAATAAGAGAAGAGAACTATATACTTGAAAAGTAGAGTTCCATTTTTAAACTAATTTCTACCACAAAATGATCTTTTACTCTAAAAGATAATATAACAGAAAAAATATTCTATTTATCCTATTCGTTTGGGGTTGAAAATAATTAATTAATAATTCATCTACCATACCTTCTTAAAATAAACTACATTATTTAATCCAAGACATCTCGTGGGCTAGTGGTAGGTGATACACCCGTGTCACCCTTAGTTTGTGGGTTCAAGTCTCACGGCCTTGCCGGTCACGACGGGTTACCTCCTGACCTCCGTGTTGTCCTTTAATGGCAATCAAAAATTATTCTCAAAATAGAATTATCCAAAATACATCTATCCAAACTCACAGTCCAATGTTTATAAGGAATGTAAACACAATGAATATCCTTTTTGCCGTGTAATAACATGCGAACACCATCATCGTGTATTATTTTAAAACATTGCAACATCCTGAATTACCATAAAACCTTATTAATTACATTCATGATCCCTTATTCCTTATAAAAAAAATGTATATACTCCTTCTATTCAAAAATGTTGTAAACTCCAACAATGATGGGAATAGAAATCATTAATAAGTTTCAAGGTAGTTAAGAATATCCAATATAATTTATTCAAATCAACCATCTCTTATTCTAAAATCACTACCTCATTATCAGAACCATATTATGTTTTATATTTCTCTCAGCCATATATTTCCAAAAATTTAACCTGATATTGAGCCACTTTTCGTGGTTCCACACAATCTCAAGTCCTTAATGAAATAGTACTGCAGTAGAATCCTTATATAATACATAATTATTATAACCAGTACATTCTTGATACAACACTAAAATGACATAATTCTCTAATAACATATAAGAACTCTAGTCATTCATCCTCGTCTGTGGAAGTATCATAACTGGATTAATATCCAATAGGATCATTTGGGGCATACTCTGAATATTTTTACATTGGTTCGCGTAGTGTCTCAACTCCTTGCAGATGAAGCATTGTACATTTGGAACCTTATTCTTACCCTTGCAGTCACGTACATGGTGTCCTTTTTCTCCACACTTATAACAAACTCCCATTCCTTTCAGGAATTTTCCAGGGTGTTTCTTCCCACAATAATCAAGTATGGGAAAATTCTTCTTTTCCCTCTTCCATTTATCCATCTTTCTCTCTTCCATCCTTTTCTTCTATTGCTTTCTTTCGAAGCCATAGGACTCAGTAAACTCTTTACTTATCTTATCGACACATGATACTATTTCTTCAAATGATGATAATACGTGGGAGACTATTTACATTCCAAATGATGGCTTAAAACCATGAAATATATTATCCTTCTTATTCTTTGGATCATACTTATTACTGGAGTTCACATTCCTTCTACTGGGTGCTATTTCTATCGAATAGCATAAACTAGGTCAGTTTATGAATTGAAATGAATAATTCCAAACTTGTAAAATACTTAACACAAATTGAACAGTGTATGGATATAATCCATAATCCTAAAAATGTTTTCTTTGAGTAAGAATATACTCACGAGCCCTTCAGAATGGTTTGTAAAGAAAATTAGAAGTATCCTAAGAATATCCTCTCGGAGTTTCATAACAAAGAGTGCAGCAAGGCCCGTTATCGTGCACCAGTTCCCGTTTGAGTGTAGCTCAAAGTAGTGTTTTCGGGTTTTACCCCTAGGTACTTCTGTGCCAGAGCCGCCTCTAACTGCTCGTATCCAGACAGGGATGTATTTTTCAGAAAACTCACAAAATCTCTACAATACAAAAATTCTAGGAAGTTCGTCTATACTAATCCTCAAAGTCTATCTTAGGGCTATGTGCTCTAATCAGAGTTTATCTAAATCTAGTTTCCAAGGTTTTTCCTTAACATCCTCTGATACCAACTGTAACTCCCCAACCCTAGTTACCCAGAGTCAGTGCATTATTACATAACATTGGCATGATTAAAAGGAATCATTTCCTGAAGGACCGATTAGTTCAGCAGTCTTGGAAAATAAATTACATACATGAATGTTACATTGCACTTTAAGACATACAAAACAACATAAATAATATTTATGAACACCATTATTCCCTTGGCATAACCCTGCATATCAATCACAATACCCTTCTTGGAATCCTGGGAAAAATAAAACATAGAAAGGGGTGAGCTCAAACTCTCAGTTAGGGTAAGCAATACAGTAGAAACTTTCATAAATTATCATAAACATTTAAGGCAATGAATAACTAAAACAAAAGCCTTCTAAATATGAACTTCAACATAATATGGCAAAAATAAAATTAAATAAGGTCATTTACTTATTCACATGGATATTCTTCTAGTCGAATAATCACATGAAATATCACTAACCACTTTCATAATGATGGAATGCATAATGCCAGACCATCATAACCTCGTAGCCAAGGCCTCATTCCAAGTCTACAAATAATATTTTGTCAAGGCCTCATTCCAAGACTCTAGTTTGTCTCATGGGACCCACTGATTCATCGAGAAGATATAGCAGGCTCCACCCGTCACTTACTAAGTCCAGTATATTATTTATATGAAAAGTTCTAAACATAACATGTACATTCGTATTAAAACTAGAATACGAAATGTTAATACATCACCCATAAACCATTAATGGTATAAAGATAACACATCCATAGTCAAACATATCACCAAACCTTCAACAAAATATGGAAGATTTGTATCATGATAAATCAATATCAAAATATGGTTAAATTCCTTTAATGGATTTTGACATTGATGAAAATGATTTGTAAAACTATTTGAGACAAATACCCCCATTTCATGAAAAAATTTAAAAGTCACAGAATTTGGAAAAGAGGTCATTTAAGGACATTTTTGAATCAAAGTGTCACATACCACTTTGAATATTTTGAAATAAATTAACATTTTAAAAACATTCATGTCCATATAAATAAATCCTTAAAACCCATTTTGAAGGCATGTACATTAATGATAATGATTTATAAGAATAAATATTTAAAACATTTTAAATGATGTTTTAGTAAAAAGTCCCATAAAATAATACCTTTGAAAACTCTTTCATAATACATGAACATGGATAAAAAATATGTCCCAGTAGATACTTACATAAAAACAACCTAGGATAATAAAGAGATTGTGAAATTAACCCTTACCAATTTGGTAACTTACGAAACATAGACCCCATGAAAGAGGTATCATACAACGAATATGTAAAGACACATAAATTAAAGTGTATTACACAATAAATACCATTATGGGAAGTACATATGCCACACAAAAGGTAGTAGTGGCAATATGCCATGAATCACACGGGAATAAGGAGTGAGATGAAAACCCCTTACCAATTTGGTAATATATGAAACATATACCCGTGAAAGAAGGATCATACAATGGTGATGTAAATATCCAGGAATTAAGGTATATTACACAATGAATACAAGTATGGGTAGTACGCACACCACGTGCAATAAATAAGTGGTGAACAATGGAATTCTCACGGAATTAAAAGTGAGATAAGAAACCCCTTAACTTGTCCTTTTCCTTGATAGTGTGTATGTTAAACTCCTGTATAATAGTTAAATCATTGTTATTAAATTATACAAGAATCGTATTCATAAATATGATATCATATATGATCTTTTAATATTACTTTGATAATAATATTTTAGTATTATCGTTGTTTTGGGTGTTAACTGATTCATTTTCCTTTATATGATTATTACGTAAGCTATGTTTTTTATGGGTAGGTTGTATCTTATTCATATCCAGAATGATATCAAGTACTTAAAAATTAATTTTAATCATCAAACAGCAATTATTCTTTAATGGATATGATTGGGAAATTAATCACATCGCGTTCGTGGAGACGGTAATCCATACGTACGCACGAACGCTACTTCCATTTCATTTTTCATTTTAAAAGGAATAAAAAAATGATTCCAGTATTATATATTATCTTTTATGTGTTACTTTATTTCATTAACACCATCCTTTATACATTCCATGTATGGTATGAACGAGTCATATCACTTTGAGGGGGTGGTAGTCCGCAATTCCTCAAATAAAATTATCGTATATATATACAACATGAAACGAATAATGGTATGATATAAAATGGAATTACAGAAGCTTATATATAAAATAAATATCATAAATATCATATTTAATTATATTTCCATCATAATTTCAACCATGAGAGGTGGTTGGAGATAATTGAACAATCATCGCTTCGTGAGGCGTTTGGTTGCCATCCACAGAAACATTATGTTATTCACCCATTAGATGGAGGTGTGTGTAAGTGTAGTTAATATAAATATAATAACAATATCATAGTATATTTAGGATACTGGTTTTGTTACAAAATTAAATAATAAAAAGAGTTTAGGGGTTGGAAAAGTAAAATAAATGAAAAGAAGCTAAGGGAAATCGTTACGTTTAATTTGGGTAACTCTCATTAGTTTGAACAAAAAAGGACTATGGAAGTGTCTTCTGCCTAAGTTAAGGATTATAATAGGAGGATAGGGATGTAGGGAGACTAATTGGTCATAGGTTGTACGAGCCAAATGGCTTGTGAGGTGTGAGGAATTGGTTAGATGTGGTGTCCTTTTATAAGGAGGAAGGGGGGCTCTTTAGGATAAACTTAATGTATTATTTTATAATAAATTTATATTCGGTTTATAATGGCTCCAAAGTGTATTATTAAAAGCCTAAGCTTGGTAGGAGTCTAATCCTTTTCAACCAATTTATTTTAGATAGGTTTGGGTCATTATATTAACCTTATCATTTAGTTTTAACTCTTGGTTAATTAGTTTGACACTTACCATGTCACTTTGTATTGTTTTATTATATAGTTAGTAAACATACTATATACCACCAAGAGTCCCCCAAGTGGTCCAATAATGATAAAAATATCATGATACAAGTCCTTTGGACGATTCTTAGATTTTTATGAATTTAATATCAATTAATAATATAATATTCGTTTTAAAAACTCTTTTCTGTCAATTTTGACACTATTTGGTATTTGATTTTTGTGAAAATCATAACAGCATGATTACTTAAAAAAAGATAATTAAATAAATCTTAACATGAAATATTAACCTGTAAAATTCGTGTAATTCATTAAAATTATCCAATTATATTTATTTGGGTATTTAAAATATCAATTAATTTAATATTTCACTATTAACATAATTACTACATCTTCATTCTGTCATAAATAAATTAAATTATTTAATGTCTAAAAATTATAAATAAAATACCATTATGTAGGAAATCGTTTTAGCTTTATAACAAATATTTATAGTCGAATATATAATATATATAACCCTATGTAAAAATTGATTTTCTAAAAGATATACGCTTATGCCATTTTTGTATTTACATTAACTTATTTAATATAAAGTGTTATTATCACATACAAGTGGATACATGAGTTCCCAAAATCGACGCAAAGATTCCATGGTCGAACATGTATCAACTGATTGGTTTAAGACACGTTTTATGGTAATTTAATATTATTATAATATTATTTTTTACCCTTATTTACCTGATTTACCCTTTAACCATGGTAAATAAAATATTTACTGAAGTAATTATTAAAAATGTCTAAAAATAAAAGTTACCTATTTAGAAAATTTGGACATCCTGATTCCAAATATGGATTCCATTGTTTCAAATTAAAAACACAGAAGTGGCAGAAATTAATTTAAAATTAAATCCCGCTGTCAAAACAAAAAGAGTGTTTTTAAGAGATAATAACTATCAAAAGATTGACACTTGTTTATGTCCGGTTTAAATGTGATATAATGTACAATGACCAAAATTGTATTAAATGGTAAAAATCTATTCTAAATATACTTTAAAACCACTCAAATTCATAATTTATCACTATTAATTATTTTGATTAAAAAATTTGTTTTCATTAAAAATTTAGTAATTGTCACTATTCATCAAAATATAAAAGTTATCTGAAAAGTACAAAAATTTCATCCTAGGATAATTTCGATATTATGAATCCAGAAATAAAGTCCATTTTGAAAGTTAAAATGTTTAAAATTTCAATATGTGGGTATTACTATTCATAACAGCTACTTTGATTGGTCACGACGTGTTAGAATCTCGAAGTTGGGTACAACACATGCTACTGTATTATTCAAAGAGAAGCGTACCGTAGAACCTTGGGGGGTTAAGTTGTAAATTTATGATGTCCCCATTCTAAAGAAGAAATTTCATTAGACATATTTAATATATAAAGGTTTAAAATATTGTATTTAAAAAGGGTTCACTATTAAAAGTTGGTAAAAGTGCATTTTTGAAAAATACATCTTTTATCTGAAAAAATGAATTTGTTCTTACATTATTTCTAAGAAACTCATTATATGGATTATAAAATTATAAGGATTATAAAAATTTCAAAATTTAGTTAATACTATTCATAACCTCTTTTGAACGGCTTGTTTGGTAAGTCCTGGTGCGCTTGAACTCGGTGTTGCGTGTGGTGAAAGTTATTGATTTTTTTTAGGAAGTAATACACTATGAAATCTCGGGGTGTTACATAGAACCTTTTTTATTTGTCATAAATAATGATTTATCAATGAGTCTCTGCATTTATTATCGAGTACATAACAAGATCTCTATCAAGAAAAATATTATATTCCCCGCGTTAATAACTTATTTGACCAACTACGCAGAGCTCAATACTTTCCCAAAACTGATTGTTATTCATTATATCTCCAATTAAGGGACAAAAAGAGTTTATACCAAATATGATATTTCTACAAGTTATGGACACGTTGAATTTATAGTAATGCCTTTTGGTATTACTAATTCCCCCACTATCTACATGGGGATAATGAATAGAATCTTTAAAGACTATCTTGTTTGTTAGTGGTTGTATTTACAGATGATATGCTTGATAATTCAAAGAGAAAGAAAGAAAATAAAGATATCCTATGAATTGTAAAAAAGGCCTTGAGAAAGGGGAATCATTTTTACAAATTTACCATGTGTGAATTTTGGCATCCGAATGTTTCATATTTGGGTAACACAATCTAAAGAGATGATATATATGTGGATCCATAAAAAACAAGTTATTAAAAGATAGCTGAGGACAACAATGGTTACTGAGATAAGCGGTTTTCCTGGGTTTTTAGATATTATCATCATTTTGTGAATGTATTTTCATGATTATCTAATCCATTCAGCGTGTTTACACTGAAAAGAGATAAGTTCATTTGGATAGATGAATGTGAAGAGAATTTAAGAGACCTAAAAAGACGATTAGCCAGTGCACGTGTGCTCACACTGCCATATAGTGGGGAGTGTTTGTGATTTATAGTGATGCATCCAAGAAGGGGCTTGGATGTTTTCTTATAAAAAATGAATTTTATATATCTTAGGCGTTAATATAGTTGAGAATATATGAGAAAAATTAACCAAATCAAAAGTTGGAGTTAGATATAGTAATATTTGCATTAAAGATATGGAGGCATTATATTTATGATGAATGGTTTAATATTTATATTGATCATAAATATATAATGTAGAATTTTACAAAACAATTATATGAATATGCACTAATGAAGATGGTTAGAGTTGATTAATTAAAATGACTACTCAATACATTACCCCCGTGTGAATGTGAACAAGGTGGCAGATGGTTTGAGTCAAAATGACTATATGAACATATCCATGATGGGGATTATGAAAGATCCAATATTTTTTTATTCACAAAGGTTGGATCTTGAAATTCTTATGGAATGGGAGAAATCTTATATTTTTCAAATGAATGTTCAACCATCTTTTCAAGTGAATATTTTTTAGGCACAAAAGGAAGATGTAGATTTACAAAAGAAGTTGAGAAATGTTCATTAATTAAACCGTGATTGTGATAAAATAATAAGTTTTAGGAAACATATTCGAATACCTCCCATACTAGAATTAAAGAAGGAGATATTGGATGAGGCTCATCATTATTATTTCATCACTATCTCTAGAAGCATGATGATGTAAAAGGACCAGAAAGAGTAATTCTGGAGGGATGGTTGAGAAGTGATATCTCCGAATATATTTTTTGATGCATGGGTTTTGATCATGTTAAGGATTAGAGAGAAGAGTATAAGGGGAATTTACAATCATTACCCATACCAGAAGGGAAATGGGAAAACATCACTATGGAATTTGTTATATGATATCCAAAAACATTCAAATTCAATAATGCTATCTAGGTTATAGATGATATTCTTATGATGTTGGAAATCTTCATTGCAATTAGAGAGGATTTCACACTTGATCAGCAGTCTAGGATATATGTAAAGGAAGTGCCAAGTTTTCAAGGAGTACCAATTTTCATTATATTTAATCAGGATATGAGGATTTCCTTGATGATTTGGAAATTTATTCAGTATGTTATGGATACCAAGTTGAGTTTCAGCACTGCTTATCATACTCAGATAGACGGTCAGTCTGAGAGAACATTTCAAACTCTATATGATATATTGATATATTTATCTATATATTTAAAATTTAGTTTGGATCAAAAAATACCTTTGTAGGTTTTTTCATACTACAATAGGTTTCAATCTAGTTTTTCAATGGCTCCTTATGAATCCCTCTATGATAGAAGTGCATAACACCAACTTTCTGGGGTGATGCTGTAGAAATATAGCTATTGTGACCTTATGATGATGGAGAAATTGTAGAAAAAGTAAAATCTATTTGACAACATTTAAGAGAATCTCATAATTGACAAAAATAATTTACGCTGAAAACTGAAGAAAATGCCTAGGGATTGAAGTGGGAGAAAAGGTGTTCTTACGAATATCTCATCGGAAGAGTGTAAATATATTTAGAATGAATGTAATGTTGATCCTTACATATATCAATCCATTTGAAATTATGTGTCATGTAGGGAATGTAGAATACCAATTGTCACATCCACAAAATCTCTCTCAAGTTCATGATGTGTTCCATGTATCTCTCTTGAGAATGTACATACATGATTCTTCACATGTACTAATGAGAGATGTCTTACTGCTGGAGGAAGTTATTTCTTATAATGATCAACCAATAGAGACCCCATATCATAGCGAAAAAGTTCTATAAAAAAAGACCACTCTAATGGGTAATGTTTAATGGAGGAAACACCAATTTAATGAACATAAATGGGAACATGGGGATACAATTAGGGATATTTATCATCTTCTTATAGTTACAAAGTGGTCGATTTTTAAGGAGAAATTTAGTTTAAGGGGGTGGAATGTAACACCGGGATTATTTTATGAAATATTTTCATTAAATAATATTTATTCTTCAGTAGCATGACTTGAACACAATCATGACTTTAAACAAACCATGATATTACCTAATTATAAAATTATTGTTATAGCCTTGACGTTAGGTTAGTGGGAATAATTATAACTAACTTATTAAAATTCATTTTTAATTCCTTGGCTATCAATTATTTTTAAAAAGTATAAATCAATTAGGTATTTTTATTTTAGAGTTAATTAATTTTTGTAATGAAATTAATGTGATATATATGTGTTATATGAGTAATCAAATATTTATTATATTCATCCAATGAATATTTTAGTCATAGTTTATGAATAAAACCCTATTTTATTTTGGAAAACATTTTTTAAACGTTAATTTTACACACATAAATGGAAAACCCAATTTAATTTATAATTTTGAAAAATTAATATTTTTATATGAAACAATAAGCGTTTTATTTTGAATCATATTATAAAAATTGACATTTCTTTTATTTCTCATATATTCTTATAACATTCGTATTTTTATGAATACTAAAAATACTATAAATTTTAATTGAAAACAACATTTTTATCGAGATAATTTATATGGTTAAATTATAATTTTGAATGGATTTAAATTTTAAATATAATATTGTTTTATCATTAAATATAATATTTTTCATTATCATTAATTTTATGTAGAATTCATTTGGCACTATGAATAGCAACTTCGGTAATTATTTATATTACAATAGTTTAAGGTAAATCTGGAAAATACGTGTAAAAATAATATTATAAAAAGACCTTAATACATATAAAAATTATATTCTATTACTAATATATAACCTTATTATATATTGTTCAAAATGGAATGCATTTATGGACACTTACATATGAATATGACAAGAATTTAATAAAAACTAATGAATGTGTCAAAATGTTACAATCTCATTTTATGTAAGTATATTAATTTTATTATATGGATAACTATAAGATAAAATAAACTATATATAATATTTTTAAATTTAAAATAATTTCTTATATAAAAAAATTAATTTAATATTTCTATAGATAAAATAATTACCATTAATGATGAAACAATAATGATGTAGAAATTATTTTATTAATAAAAATCCAAATAATTTTTGTTCAAAATTTTAAATGAAATAACATATGAACTAATTGATGTTATACAAGAACTCTCTAGGTGAATATTATATTTTAGTGGGATATTAAATATTTTTTATTCAAATTATCTTATGTGTGAAGTTTATTTAAATTCAAATAAAGAAATACAGTAAAAATTGTCACTATTGACATTTTATAAACATGAAATTTTATTAAATTATTTAAAAATAATAAAAATATTTTAAAAATACATATTTATAATTATATGGTCTAAAATATCATTAAATATCCATTTATTGTAAATTACACCACATAAGAAATTATTTATTACCATTAAATAGTATGAATTTTATTATCTCAATTAACTTTTAATAGAATAACTAAGTGTTAATTAAAACAATAAGGATTAAATTGAAAGAATAAATTTTCAAAAATTCATTATTTTATGAGGTTACAACATTATATAATATTATATTCTAATTTGGGAAGCATTGGATGTTTTTCTGAAGGGATGTATTTTATTGTAATTTAATATTTTTTGAGGTTCCCAAAATTTCCCCTCACCTCAATTATAAATGGGCACCTCTTCTCTGACATCATCACTTCATTATGAAACATCATGCTCGGAAACCCGCTGCCATTTTTCCTTATAGACATGCGAAGTTTCATTATATGAATTTTGTAATTCATTAATGACCAACTCTGGTTCCCTAAGAAGAAATTTAAAAGAGACACATCGAGGAAGATATAATCCCTTCAATCCATTCTACCAAATTTTCCTTCTTACACATCATATGAATTAGTTGTATAATTATAAAGTAATAACATCAAATCCACTCATATACTTATTTGTTATTATAAATATGAATCAGTCTAATTTCACCTTCTATCCATCCTATGGTAAACTTAATCACCGCGCTTGTGTTCTTACGAATTACCGGCTCCACGTTGTAGTGTAATATGTTTTCACCACCACCTTACACGGATGGGTATAATGGTTGAAATAAAAAAAAATTGATTATTATAGGATTATACTAATTCTGAGAAATTATAAATCATCTAATTAATAACAATTCAAAAATTATGGGAACGATTTTTTCGCTCGTGCGTACGTATGGCATACCGTCTCCACGATGCGATGTGACTCGTTCTACCTAATCTTCATTAAAAATGATTATATAAATTATTTTAATTAAAAAATATGATATATATTATACTAATAACAATTTGAAAATTATATAATAATAACTGAAAAATTGGAATAATAACATATTTGACAAAAAATACATAAGAATATAAAGTAGTTAATTCCCAAATAATGAGTAACAATGAAATGTTACAAAAAAATGGATGAAAATATGATCATAAATGTTTTCATAAAAATGATAATGATTATGGAATAAATTAGTAACATTATTCAAATAATTATAAATGAGGTTCAGATGCATATGAAGCATATCATACTTAATGTAAGGAATAAGTTTCTCCCATAAAATTATTATTCAGTCACTAGTTAATAAAATTTACATTGGTTATTTTTAAATTTTTACATCAGTTTTTTCTAGGCATTATTAAACGGGACGTTATAAATATTGTTATATGTCGGTTATTTAAAAAAACAGAATTTTGAATCCATTTTCACGTCGGTTCTCAAAAATCCAGCACGGAAAACGATTCACAGTCATGATTTATCAAATCAGTTTTAAAATAACTTTCATAATAAACAACCCCACTAATGTGTTTTTCACTTCATTTATTAGGAAACTAGATTGAAAAAAAAATTATCGCGTCGATTATATTCATAACTGAAGTGATAAACTAGTCTGCGTTGTAGTATTTTATGTTTGTTATTTTTTAACTGATGTGAGGTCATATATACTACATTAGTTATTTAAAAACCATCATAAAAACCCCTTCTCATGCATTTATTATATTGTTTATAACATAACCAACAAAAAAACAATATTTTTAATAAAATAGTTCAACCATTACAATGAGCTGGCAAAGAAGACCTGAAACAAGCAAAAAACAAACATAAACCAGACCAAAACAACTAGACACCCCCACCCCCTGGACACCCCCACCCCCTAGACACTGCCACCCCCTTGTACAGCCCCCACCATCGGGATATCCCAACCCCCTGGACACCCTCCCACCACTGGAAGCACCCCCGACCCCCAATCCCCCAGACAACCCCCACCCCTGGACACCCCTACCCCCATGGACACCCTCCACCACCTGGACACCCCTACCTCTTTGGACAGCCCCCACCCCTGGACACCCCAACCCCCCTAGAAACCCTCCCACCCATGAAACCCCCCACCCCTTGATAGCCCCCACCCCTGTACAATCCACACCCCCTTGGAGACCCTCCCACTCCCTCGGAACCCCACCCCCCGTACAGCTCCCCCCTAGACACTCTGATCCCCTAGACACCCTACCACCCCTAGAAAACCCCCACCCATTGGACATCCCCCACCCCACGGACTCCCCATCCCCCTTGGACAATCCCCACCCCCTGGAAACCCCCACCCAGTAGACAGAACCTCCCTCTCCCAGGACACCTCCACAACATGGAAACCCCCACCCCGAGACATCCTTCCATCCACAAGACAACCCCCCCCCCCCCTGTCGGACATGTTATACCCCTAGGATAGCCCCCACCCCTTGAAACCCCACCCCGGGTCCCCCCCATCCCACCAACTAGACCCCACCCACCCCCTGTACAAGCCCCACCCCCAAGAAAACCACCTCCTCCACTACCCCCTTAGACACCCTCTCACCCCTAGAAAACTCACCCACTAGAAACCCCCACACCCTGGAAACCCTTCCATCCATTGGACACCCCCCTGGACACTCCTACCCCCTTGTATAGTCCCCACCCCCTAGACACCCCCAACCCATGGACAACCCCCCACACCACTGGACAAACCCCCTAAAAACCACCTCAACCCTACACCCTTGGACACCCTCCCACCCCTAGACACCACCCCCACCCCATGGATATCCCCTTACGCCCTTGCACAACCTCCCACCCCCTGGAAACCACCCCCACCCACATGGACAACCACCTGGACACCCCTACCCCCTGAAACCCCACCCCCGCGGACACCCTCAACCCACATGAAACCAAAACTATTCTATGTCAATGTATGAAACATGAAAAAACCAGAACAAAAGCAGACCAATAACATATCAGAATATGTACCATATAAACATCTAAACTAGACAAAACCAATATGAATATGATAAAAATTAAGCATTCACATATATTAAATTCAAAACATACAATGTCATCTAAAAACCCTAAATCTAACCAAAACAACTACCAAATACACAATTATAATTACAATATTCAAAATTTCATTTTACACAACAAATAAACAGAAATCTAATCGAACCTTCCAAATAAATTGACTATTCCAATAGTGATTTTTTGACCTCTTGGGCACTGTAGGGTTAAGGTCATAAAATAGCTACGAATTAGAAGGATATTAGTTAACCTGAGTAATGAATAAATAAAATTAAATATTATGGGAATGTTTATAAGGGAAACATTCTAGGTCAAACTTCATAAGTGTTCTAGTTGTGATTATTTCATACATAAATTATAACATATAATATCTGCATTCAATGACGCATTTTTGTTCATGAAAATTATTCTTAAATGACTCTCAATTCAAAATATAATTTTTATTTAATGCATCTAAATGTAAAAATTATAAATGGATATTTACCATTACATTTACATATTTGATCTTGGTACTCTTTTTTTTGTGTTTCTTCAAAAGTAGACCCATCACCTGTAAGAAAATAATATGAATGGGATAAATTTAAAATTAAATATAATATAAAAAATATTAAGTAATTAATAGTTAATTTTCTGACATATTCTTAACACATCCTCGCACATCCCAATGGACAGAACAAAAACAACCAAGTGTTTTCTTCGTTATAAAAAAACACATAACATGTATTGATCACTGATATAAAAGAAAATTTTAGGTTAGTAGTTTTTTATGTTAGAAGTAAATAAACACATTGCCAGATATATGATTCATACCTCTCACAAAAATTAATCATCCAATACTGCATGATTATATTCTGTTCAAATCATTCAGCAATATAAAGTCTTCCTTGTTCCTCATCCAATGAGAATGCGTAAGGAGAAATCAAATGCGGGTCCATCAACCCATATAAATATGTCTTCTCATTCTTCTCAAACATTTTATGAAGATACCTAATACAAAATAGACATAAGTATACATTTTTAATAAATATAACATAGGGAAAGGTGTTACAAATTACATGGAAAAAATATACACCACCTTGATGCACAATATTTCTCCAGTAACATGCTCTATGATATATTTTTTCACAATCCGCACATTTGTAGCATTTCCATAAACCTGAGATTCTGTTAGAAAAACATCCTCCCACAAATTTAAATATCTTTAAAATCTGTCAAGACTACTAGAATCAGTATCTGTTGTCTTATCCTTTTGTATTTGTTCTTGAATATACAATATTTAATTACCATTGAAGTATTCAGGTAAAAATAAATATAAAAATATATATGTTTTAAAATTTTAAATCAATATCAATAAAAAATAAAATAAAATATATAACATGCATACCTCTATTATAATGGTCGCAGATGTCTGGATGGCCAATCTATAATGTGGCTGATACTATGTCCAACTGTCGTCACCTCATCCGTAGGTAATGGTAGCCATGTGGATCTATCTATATTATCAAGTATAGTGACCCTATGATGTTATAAATATAACTGTTGATCATGAATTGTATCTATAATACAATATACCAACCCATATGGAACAATATGATGGTGACAATCATCAACATACAACTCAAAATAAGTAAAAAGTTGTGGTGGAGGAGTGGGATAAAAAATGGGGTCTGTTGGTGGAGGTGGGGGAGTGGGAACTATAGGTACAGGTGGAGGACAAATAATGGGGTCTGTAGAGGGAGGTGGAGGTGTGGGAGCTACTCTCTGAAATTGTTCTTGCATGTCTACAATGATAGACTGTACCAACACACTAATCTTCTCTTCTATCGTCAAATTAATATTATGGACATCAGCCTCCAATGATTAATTTTTTTTTAAACACCATCAATGGAAGAATCTAAAGAATGTGGCATCAATTTTCATACTGATACACCCATTGGATATTGTCATACACAACCAGATGTTCGGGCTTTCCCAATGCTGCAGAGAAAATATCATGCATCCTAGTAGCTGTAAAAACCCCAGTGAGTTCTTCTCCTCAGGAGAATCCTATTTTAATTTACTAAAAATTTCTTTAATAATTCAATTTATATAAATAATATAATTAAGTTAAATAAATAAAATAAATATATTACAGTCCTCTCATATATATTTTTGGATTAATTTGAAAGATATTTTCCCTTTTTTCTCATCTGATCACTATTTCACTTTTCATGTCTAGATGGAGGGGATGGAGGGGAAACCTATTAATATATTTATGACTAAGATATTAGTTTTTGTAATTTTTTTCCAACAATTTCTCTTCCAATAATGTATATCCTCCCCTAAAAAACTATGAGGGTATACATTTTTAAATTGGATATCCAGATTATTTGTTCTTGTTTTCTGTAAATTAGGAATAAAAATCATTATCAAAACATTAATAATATCTTTTATGTAGTAAATCTAGTAAATGTTTACATTTACCTTACCAAAAATAAATCTTTTCTTTCACATTAAATAAATTATCTCAATGTGTCTTCATATATGAAAAAAACATATATGACATGTATTGTCATGATTCCTTTGACAAAAAATGAAATTAGAATTGATGGTTTATTTGAAATACCTCCATATCCAAGCATCCATAAATAAAAATTTCCTATTGAGTCCTCAATTTTGGGGAATATCAAATGTCATCTGATAATGAAGAGGAATAACATTTTTTACTAGAAACATCTAAAAATTAGTCAAACATTAGAAAAAGAACATACCAAAAATCACCAATCACAAAAGAGATATTTTCCCTTTGTCCAAAATTCTCCAATCATCATACAAAATTCTTACCTTGCTTTTACCCTGAGTTGATACAAAACTCTTATAATCTTTTGCATTTGGACCTCAAGGAATATCATTCCAATCAATCTCAACTAGTATTCTATGGTCCTAGTTATGGGAAACTGAAAATTTTGGTAAATGTGTGAAGCCTTATTTACAAACTATTGATTTCGGTTCTGTCATTATGAGAGAACATGAGGAATATTAGGTATCAGCAGCAGGAGTACGAGAATGTTCCTCCCCAAAGGTATGATAATGATTCTCAACTCAAGAATCATGTGGTTGATCAACTGTTTGATATTTCCTTATCCTCAAAATCAAAAAAAGAAAATATTAGTTCACAAATATACAAATTGAAATATTATAATACTAATGTATCAAAAAATGGATAATTGAACTATGTTATATATTAGTAAACATGGTAAATTTGGTAAGCATGTTAAAAAATGGTAAAGATGGTTTATATGGTAAACGTGGTAGTATAATTGTCATTTAAAAAAATTTATAAATATGTAAGTTAGGTAAATGTAAACAATGATAAACTAGGGTAAAAAAGGTAAACATGTTAACCTAGGTAATGTAATTGTCATTCATCAAAATCAATAGATATATAGGTTATGTAATAGTAAACACGATAAACAAAACAACAGAAAATAAAAATAAAAATAAATCTATTTTATTTGTATTAATACGGATTTAAATAAAGAAAAATTTAAATATTTAACATTTTATGAAAATATTAAACACAAACAACAAATAATCATATGTTACCTATAATATTAAGAGTCTAAAAATGAATTTTTTTCCCATATTATTTCATCTTGTCCATTCATTATATCACAAACCATGGCTTCAACTTGATCGTAAATTTTTATGCTAATTTTTACATGGATTTAGGGATCTCTCTTAAATAATAATATTCATCATGTTTATCCTCACCAACATATTGTTTTTCCCTTGTAAAACAATAGACCAATGTATAAATGATTGATCTACTACATAGAAATTTTTTTTTTCATGTGCTACCATTATGAAAGAATCTGCTATGTCTTCCAATCTATCCAGATTATGAACTGTCATTACAACTACATCATGTCTGACCCTGTTGATACTGATACACCATTTTCAGTAAAAAACAAGAAGTTTAATTTGAAATTAATCAACCTCCCATATTTCTTCACTGACTCAATAATATGAACATGATGGAGAAATTTCATTTTTTGTCTTCAGAAATCAAAACATGCATTGCTTCTGCAAACACCATACAACACTATTCTGAACTACACATCTATTGTCCTGAGCATTCATATGAAATGTATAGCCATTAATGTGTTACCCGGAAAATGTTATCGCATTTAAACACTGACCACCCATTAACCATCATAATGTCTCTAATACATCTAATATGTAGTGCAAGGTCTTTTTTAAACCATGTCAATAATTTTTTTTTGCTCATTCAAAATCCACATTTCATTATATTTTTTATGACTTTGTTTCAACTCATTAATATTCACTTTGATATAGAGTTTATCATCAGCTATGTTATTCATGATGTATAATTCTACCTTCTTTCATCTGTTCTGCTTTCAATGATTTGACTTTAAAGCAATGATTCCCCTTTCCATCATTATTAACTTGTTTATGGCGAGATGGAGGCAACCCTATGTGCTCCAATGTAGTTATGTAGATCATACAAAACTCTTCACCCTCCTCAGAAGAATACATTTCAATAATGGAGGTTTCAGATTGATATTGATTCTTAATATACCCCTTTAATATTTTCACATTCTTATAAAAAGATACATTCTAAGAAGATATAATGGACCATAAATAAATATTTCTCTAACTATATGAACAATTAAATGAAACATTATATCAATAAAATGGAGGAAAATTCATATCCATTTAACAAAGTATAGAAATCACATATTTTTCCAAAACGTTCAAAGCATTCAGATCATTCACCTTATTACAAATTTAATTGAAAAAATAATACAACTTCAGTATAGTCATTATGACATGGATGGGCAATATTCAATTCAATAAAACTAGTAGAAGTTGTTTCATCATGACGTGACAATCATGAGACTTCATACCTATCAACATAAAATCCTTTATGGAGACAAAAATTTTTACATTTGAAGAATAACCTTGACGAACTTTTATATCATGAAGACACTGAAAAAATATAATTTTCTCCATCTTGGATAGTTTATAGAATGCCAGGGGAATAAATTCTCATCTTCCATTAATGGTGGGATATAACTCAAATTTTATTCCCATTGATAGTAACTGTAATCATTCATTCATCCCATCTTTAGTCCTTCCATTAATATCTTACAATGTTCCTATAAAACTGTCATATATATTATTCTCTACGTGCATGACATCAATATTATCATTTACATCATGAAATATCCAATATGGCAGCTCAAAAAATAATGACCTTTTCTTCCCAATATTTCTATCATTACTAGATTAATGTTTCTTTTCCAAAGACACGTCAAGGTTTTTTTACCCTCTCAAAATACACATCAAGGGATAAAGGGTTTGGAGAAAAACCAAATTCATGTGAGACATTGAATGCCTTTTTATAAGTATATAAGACTGGTCCATATGCAAAAACATTCGATGGCCCATGTATATTGTTTTCCTCCCATGATGCAATTGAAAATTGGAAGTATGTTGTTCTCAAATTATACATGCTTTATGCCCCTTTACATTGTATACATACAAATGTTTTTACACTCAGAAGTGATTTATTGTGAACATAAGAACTGCTTGTAGTTGAAAATATTCCATTTTATAAGAATCAGACATCATAATACCATTATTCCATAAAAGAATCAAATCTGAAATCAATGGTGACAAGAAATCATCCATATCATTTATTGGATTCTTCGAACCATGGTTTCTTATACTAAACATGATATAATTGAGCTTCTTTAAAACATCATGACAGAGGGTTTAAATTACCAATAAATCATTCCATGAAATTTATGTGCTACTGAGTGTTCAGTATGGAATCATTCCATATGTGCACAACCCTTGTATTAGATTTCTAATTTCATTTCAAAATGTTGGATACTACTCATCAATTTTCTTACATTATGGAAAATCAGCTGGATGACATATTGTTTCATCACATATCTGCTCATCAGCATGTCATCTTAACATTTAAGCATTATTTAAATTAGCATAAAAAAATAATAAATGATGAATTTTAGGATGATACCAAAATATCTAGGCAGGGATATCAATAATCTCTACATTAGCATTTGATTTTTTTTTCAACTTATACCATGATGTCCTACATTTTAGACACTCTGACAGAAATTCATATTCCTTCCTATATATCATAAAGTCATTCAGACAAACATTTATTTTCCTGTATCACAAACCCATGGGGCACAATATTTTCATGGCCTAATTATGTGAATATGGAATATCATTGTCTTTTAGAATAATTTCTTTCAACAGTTGATGTAGCTCTATAAAACATCTATGACTCCATCCATGTTTCTTATTCAGGTTAATCAATCTTAACACCACAAAAAAACCCGTATAAATCATATAACCAGGATACAATGGTTTTTTAGAACCACCATATAGACATGTAACTGTCAGTTCTATCTCAATTTATTCTTCTACAATATCACGAATAATACCTTCAATTCCATCGAAGCTACCATCTTGAAAATCATCATCATCACTAGATCTGACATTCTCCCTATTTTCACCATGAAAAATACAAGGGCTATAACTCAGATTAAAACCATGACAAATCATATGATCTTTGATCTCTCTACTTTTCTACTTCTTCATATTCAATAATTTCAGGCATGGATTGAAAAACATGTCGTTTCATAGAATATTTCTTTTATAAAATTCCAAAAATTCATCCACACCTTCCTTATTTTCATTACACATTCAATGCACCGTATTACTACTTTGAGACATAATTACCAACAAGAAATATCAAAATTATACATCTTGTTATGATAATCAAATTTTTTATTTATAGGAAAAATATCATAATTTTAATGTAAAACAATATTTAAATATAAAACCAATCTATTTTAAGATGAAAAAGATATTATAGAAAATGGTTTAAAAATGAAAATATAGATTGATATAAAAATATTAAACTCATCTTGGATTTTTCTTCTTAAGGAACACAAATAATACATCCTGGAAAAATTGGACACCAAATTCTACCTTTTGTAAATAAGAAATATAATGTATAAATATAAAAATACCTATACATTGACTACTGAAAATTACACCTATCCCAATGATTTGAAACCATTGGGATAGCCCCTAAAATAGTTTGGAGCGAATAGTTGAACTTTTTCCCAAAATGTTGGAATGATTGTCATTGTAATAGCCGTATACCATCATTTTTATTAGAACTATTGGTATAGACATTTTGAAGTTAATATATGCCAATAGTTTCAATGAATATGTTGGGATATATATATATATATATATATATATATATACGGAGGGGTGTCCAAGTGGGTCAGGGTTTTCCAGGGGTGGTGGGGGTTTTGCAATGGGGTTGGGTTTGTCCAAGGGGGTATGGGCTGTCCAGGGTTTCCAAGGGACTGTCCAAATAGGTAGGGGGCCCAAGGTGGTGGGGTTGTCTAGGGGTGGGGTGGGGTGTCCATCGGGATGGAGGTGTTCAGGTGAGTGTGGGTGGTGTCTAGGGGGTGATGGGTTGTCCATCCCCATGCCACCTTGGATAGCACCTAAAACCCATGGACACCGCCCCACCCCCTTGAACCCCCCATGGACACCACTATCCCTTGGACAGCCCCCACCCCCTAAACAACCCCACCCCTCTAGACAGCCCCACCCATTGGACACCCACACCCCCTAGATACCCCCTACCCCCTTGGACAACCCACTCAACCCCCTAGACACCACCCCACCCCATGAACACCTCCACCCCCTGGATACCCCCACCCCCAAGACTGCCCCATCACCCCCTAGACCCCACCCCCTCCCCCATTGGAAAGCCCCCTCACCCACTAGACAAACCCCTCACCCCCTTGGACACCCCTAGACACCACTAACCCCATAGACATCCCCCACCCCTAGACATCCCCCCACCCCTATAGACACCCCCAACCCTAGAAAACCCCACCACATGGACATCCCTACACCCTAGACAGCCCACTCACCCCCTAGACACCACCCGCCTGCCCCCAAGACACCATAAACACCCATAGACAGCCCCCTCACCCCCTATACACCCCACCCCTTGGGAAACCACATCCCCCCTTGGAAAACCCCCACACCCCCTGGACACCACACCTAACCCCTTGGATGCCCCCTAGACACCCAATCTACCTTGGACAGCCCCCACCACCCTCGATAACCCCATCCCCAGAATAGGCCCCGACCCCCTAGACAACCCCCACCCTCGGGACACCCCCACCCCCTGGACACCCCCTACCACACATGGAAAGCACCATCACCCCTGGAAAGCCCCCACCACCTTGGACACCACCTGGACACCACACCCGTAGATAGCTGCACCCCTGGACATCCTTCCCCACCCCTTAGACACCCCCACCCCTGGACACCCCCAACCCTGGAAACTCCTTAAACCCTTGGATAGGACCCTCACCACCATGAACAACACCCCCACCCCCTAGACACCGCTACCCCCTTGGAAATCCCCCTCACCCCCTTGACACCACCCCCAACCCCCTAGACACCCCCTAGACACCACCACCCCCTTAGACATCCCCCAACTCCAAGACAAACCCCCACCCCTGGACACCCCGTACACCATTGGATTTCCCCATCACCAACGTGGACACCACCCACACCACCCTCGACACCCCTAACCACATGGACAAACCCCCACCCCCATGAACACCCCCACCCCTTGGACACACCGAAACACCCCCACCTGTTTGGATATCCCCCCACCCTCGGGGCACCCCCACCCCTAGACATGCTCCACACACATAGATGAATGTACACGCACACACACATGATATAACACACAAAAATCATAAACTTGAATAATATCACTTCTATGGTTTATGTTACCAGAAATGAATTTAACATGGTAAAAAAGAACACTATGAAACTTACCATTATAGGAAGAAAAAAGAAATAATATTAAAATCTAAAAATATATGTTTAGAGCATCACAAAAAATGAAAAATGAAACCGAGTCATGTGTGTCTTAATTGAGTGTTATGAGTCGACCTGATAGATCTGGTGATAATTAAGATGATTAATGATGAAGGAAAAATGAGTTTAGAGTGCATGACATTAAAAAATCCATTCTTGTTTTTCCACATTAGAGAGACAAGTCACATGTCACCTGACTGATGAAAATAGAATGATATAATACAGGGTGTGATAAATAATTTAAAAGATTTATCACATCAGCTATTTAATAACTAACATGACAAAAAAAATTATAACATCATTTTTATAAAAACATACATAGAAAATTATTTATCACGTCAGTTATTTTATAACTGATGTTATAAATGGTTCTTATCATGTCAGTAATTTTATAAACAATGCGATAAATTTCCTAAATTTCATTAATCAAGTTGGTTATAAAAAATGACGTGATAATGTACCTAGATTCATTCATTAACAGAAGTTAAAAAATAACAAACGTGATAAATCTAATCTCTATAATTTTTACGTTGGATATTTTGTAACCGACATGATAAACCAATTTTTGCAGCTTTGCATGCTGGTTATATAAAACCAACGTGAAAAATGATAACATCTTAAACATTTTTTCCAATAGTAGAGTTTGTTTATACATAAGTATTTTCTATGGATATATTTGTCATCCATGTCCATTTTAATAAAAATCTTTTCATAAGTTGTTAAATATTTTTCTATGATTATTTAAATTAATTTTTACCCCTTTTTTACTTTTACTACTTTGTAATGAAGGAATCATTCTTTTGTTTATCAACAAGGTGCTTTTTTACTTCTATGGAAAATGAATGAGGAGAATGTTTTTATGTATACAGAATGAATGGATATTTATGGTTTATTGACAACTTATATCCATGGTAATTTCTCCACATTATTTCATTACTATTTAAATCTAAATTCGTATTCTTTACTATATCATGGAATTTTTAGAAAAGAAAATCTTTTTGAAGAAGAAATAAAATTTTCCTCAAGAATTAATTTCAACTATTTTATAAAATTATTTTCCATCTAATATAATGCTATTTGAATAGTGTTATGTTTAAAAAGATACTATCAATAATATTTTATCATTTTAATGATAGAATTATACTTTATATGGATTATGTTAAGATGGAATAGAATTTAAGAAACCCAATTTATTTCATGAGTTATGTTATTGTGAATATATATGTGGTTTTGGGGAACATGTAAGACTGATATCATTGTGAGATGGGTGGAATCTATATCTCCCTCCAAGCATATTGTAAGGATTTATATCTTATTTGATTGAAGTGGATGGAATGGTAAGTAAATCTGGTTCATAAATAAATGGCCGGAATGAGGACTGAACTCAGTTCAGTAATGGACTCTGTCTTTTATGATGGTCTTGGAAATGAGCCTTGACTAATATGAAATTCATTTCTATTCTTATGTTGTTTACCAAAATATTTAGTGTCATAGGTTATGAAAATTTGGATTGTGTTTCAATTTTATAAACTTTCTCATTACATGATATTATGATCTTTTATATGCGGGATAAGATGTTCAAATGTTATGATCTTGTGAATGTGATATGATTGATATTTAATTTTATTTCCCTTACTGATCATTTGAGACAAAAAATTTGTATGTTACTTTTCCCGTGGTCAGTAAGAATGATATTATGTAAGATATGCCAAAAAGGATACTAGTTATGAAAAAATAAATGGGAGACAATGTGGATGATTTATGAACCAGATTCTTATCTTTCCTAGTTTCTAAAGAAACTATACCTAAATGGTCCACTCATGGTTTTTAAATATTTTTTAATGAGTTTACTTAAAATCTGATGTAATATCAATGTATGTGAAGTATGTTTCATTATACTCTATCCAAGTAGTAGTTTCCTTATTTTCACTACCTTTTCATTATTCATGACACATTATTGTAGGGTATGCTTTTCCCAAATGTTCACTAAGGAAATGGAACCCTACAATGGAGACAAAATAATCTATATGGACATAATATCTAACTCACATGGTCTATGCAACATGACCTTAAAATGTGATCCCTTATGTTTGGAACTATTTATACTAGTACATGGGATTTCAAATTATTAATTGAATTTTCCATCACCATGTGTGGTATTGAATGTCTCACCTTTGGTCCATGTCCTTTAACCTAAAACTAAGATTCATCCTTCTTTAGTTCATGTTCATCGACATGATTTATTGGATCACATTTCATGTGTTTTACACTAATCCTTTCCTATTATATCTATCTTGGTAACTCCCCAAAATAATATAATATATTTTAAAAATAAATTTACTTTAATTGATACAATCTATTACTGACAACACCTAGTTTCAACTATCACAGATATACTATTATTTAAGCACTGCCTGTATGATATAGATTTTCGGTTATATGAAATGAATATGATTGAAATCATTATGAAATATATATAAAGGTCATGCTCAATAAATTTTTTTAACTAATTACTAGTAATTAAGAAATCAATTTTTAGTACTTTATTTTTATTAGTGAAAATTTTATTCCTTCAAAATAATGTTTTAATTATTTATGTGATGAATTATTATAATTAATTTCATCAAATTTTAGAAATTTTTAGAGGAAAATAGTTATAATATCGAAATCCTTATTTCAAAATTATCTTATGGTGAAATTTTTATATTTATTCTAAAATGATTGATTTATCAATGATTACTAAATAATGATGAATTTTTTCAAAAACTATAAATTATTGTAAATTATTTATAAATTAAATTAAAATATTTAATTAGATTATATAATTTAATTAGTTCCTTATGAATCAAAAAATATATATTTATAGTATTTTTCTTGAAAATTATACTCGATTTTATTATGAAATCATAATATACTTAAAATATATTTTTCTAAAAACTATATTTCATCTTGTACTATTTGTGTAATTTTCAAATAAATTCATCTAAATTCATGAATTAATTATTTAAAAAAGTATTCCATATGATTAATCTGGAGTTAGTGACTTTTTAAATATACCCATTTAATCTCAATTAAATATTAATGGTCTTAACGATAAATTTTCTTACCATGCAAATGATAAAATGGAATAATTAAATGTAAAAATAGTGCAAAAAAGACTAAAATACAGTCCTAAAATTTGAATTAGTTTAATTTGAAGTTTAAATTTATTGTAATCATAATATAATTTTAAGAATTGTCATTTTTATAGTTGTCACTCTTTGGACCTTTATAATATATAATGTATAAAAATTTAACCAATTTCATTCTCTTTGTTTGATTTTCATTAAAATTTAACACATGAAAAAAAAGAATTTATTATTTGATAAAAATAAATATTTTAAATGTAAATGATTTTTTATCATGATAATGTATTTCTAATTTTTTCGGAATAATTCTTCTAAATTCAAAACCAAGCACTAACACGATATTTATGTAATTTATAGAAAAATTAAATAAATTAGTTATTACATCATTTAAAAATATATTATGAGGGCGTTAGAGTGTCACCCATTTTTTATAGATATGTATGAACTATTAGATATTTTATAGAATTATTTATTAGAATTACATATTTTCCATTGCGTATTTAAAGTCAAAATTATGGAATAGTGTCAATAATGACATTAGGGATACATTATTATAAAGAATATTTTATTTCTTTATTTAGAATTCATAAAAACCTTATATTCAGCCAAAATAATAGTATATGGTTTAATATATCATGCATGGTATAATAAATGGTGATTTTCCTTATATGGTAACACTCTTTCCCCTTAATATTTAGAAGACATTAATATTGCTATAATTGTGAAAAGGAAAGGGGGTTAAAAAAGAATATAGTGGAGACATAGAAAAAACATGTCAAACTATTATTGTATAAAAGGATTTAAATTCATCAAAATATGATATTATAATCATAATATGTATTATTCATTTTGATTTCAAAAATAATTTATATTATTTAAACTATTTATTATATTTCATATATTCCCCTTCTATAATATATTAATGGAAACTCTTTATATCTACCATTACACTATTTTGATAAATATAGATTGACTAAAACCTATCTATTTATAATATAAATATACTTATCCGGATTATTGAAGTGTCTTCCATTACAAAATATCATCTCTATTGTTCATAATCAATGAACAGAAGGATTACTTTCAGGGAAGAGGTAATCACCTTTATCGGTCTCTAACTTTCTTACTTCTTATATTACCCAAATAAATCTATGGAATTTATCATAAAATAATAAATTCAGTTTAAATAATGAAAATTAATTTTATTTTTATTAAGAAAAATAAGTATCCACCCTCCCCCCCAACAAATGGGAGGTGAAAGTATCACTTGTGCGTATATATTACTTAAAATCTCCACATAGTGATACAATTCATTTTTCATAACCCTATTTTAGGGGTGATTATTATAAAAGTTATAATGTTTATAAATTTCATATATGTTATAATAAAGAATCTATAATGGTTAGTTAATTTGTTTTATTTCAATCCATTGAAATATGAAAACAATGTTCTTTTGTATATATGGCATACTTTCTCCAATGGCGGGGTAATTCATTTATCTATCTATAACATTTATGGATTACTCTAAAAATATATATAATTCACATATATATTTAATATTTATCATTATTAATAAAATATGTAACATCCTATTAACTTTACGGGGTATGTTTTCCCTTTCTCTATGTTTCCTTTTGGTTCTGGTCCATTGGAGTTATTTTTGGGTTTTCTGCAGGCTGCAAAGCAGGTACACTCCATACACCAGTGGTAAATGACATATCCAAGATGGTACATATATTTTGTGAGTGGGGATAACAATGCTAGGAAAGGGTACATGTTATGAATGTGAATTTCATGACTTTACATACAAAAATTAATGTTATTAAACTATGGTGATGGGTTAATTGGCGTTACATATCTAGCATGGACTACATGTCGTTACCCCTCTTGCATCTAGGTTTATGTCAAATGTTTTACAGTTTTTCTCAGTCTATTTCTTCCAGAAGCTAATTCCCTAGAGAAAATTCCCCTTCATGATTGATTCGATCTGCTATGGATCATCATTATATCTATGGTGCGTCTCTCCAGGTATGTGTTCTTTCTGATTCTTCATTATGTTTGATAATGATAGCACCTTATCATATGTTTAACCTGATCCATTGATCTGAGTTCGATGATTCTTCTCTATTTTCTTCTATTTAAATTGTGAAATCTAATTCTTGAGGCCTTTTCATATGATTTTTTTGGTGGGTAGGGCATTCATCCCCAAGGTATGTGGGTTTCATATCTTCCACCCACCTCTTATGTTCAGATTTGAGAAAATCCTAAGAGGTGTGGATTTTATTCTAGGTCAATCATTGATGTTGTTGGGTTTTTTTGGAATTGAATGACATTTTAGGCTTGTGTGACTTCATATTTGAGGTAGTTCATTCCATATCTATCATATGATAAAAAAATTCAGGTTTTTTAATAAACTGATTTATTAAATCGGTATGATTTTTTTGTTTGTTGAAAAAGGGATTTTAAATGAGAAATGTGTTTTCCCTTGTTTTTGATAAATTCATTGTGAAATGGTTTTTAATGGTTATCATAAGATTGAAATTTGTTTGTGAAATTGATCACATGGGTTACATTGGGTACTTAGGTTGAAGGTTTACCTTCAGGCCATCATTCATTATTTTGTGATTGTCAAGGAAGTTTGCCTTTGGTATTTCCTCTATTTCCAATTAATGTTGTTTTGTGGAACTGTATGGAAAACTTGGGGGTTTTACACATGCGGTATTCCAATACTTCCAGGGCATGTGTTATAGGATCAGTTCTTTTCCCTTGATTATTGTTGTACGAGTAGTGTGAATCCTGGGCCTGTAGTATTCCAAGGTTTTGTAATACATGTGATTCGGTTTTTTACTCCGTGGATTTCTGAGTTATCCTTTATCTGCATGTTTATCCTTGTGAAAAAAGATATCTAAAATAGTATATGAATCAAATATACATACTTTTTAAGAACTATAGAAAAGGTAAAATTTTATGATTTTTATCATAAAAATGATTTTGGCGTATCATTCCTTGTCTTTAATTTTAAATAAGAATAAATGATTTTTTACAAACAGACATATTATGGAAGACCTAGGTGGGATACTACTGAGCCTATTAGATTACAACATGTGCACCAATTCAGGGGTGTGTAAACCTTTGTTTTTCTACTAGTGTAGGGGAATGAAAGGCACCACTATGGAAGATCAAGTTTTATGTCAACTGGTTGGGTAGCTAGTGGTGAGATGGTAGAAGTTCATCCATGCCATCGTTGGGAGTATTTTTTTTGGTTTTCATTCCATTATAGAAGGACATTCATTGAAGTTTTTAGCTAAATTTTATGTTTTCTCTTTTTAATGTTTTTCATTCATTTATGATATATATATATATTCTTATTCTTTGGTTGTTCCTTTTTTTAGTATATATATTCCATGGGATAGGTTAGGTTTAGAGAAAACATTCCTTCTATTTCCTCATTCGAGGCATAGGTGATTATCAGCATCATGTAGAGATCGGTAATGCCCTTCGAGTATGTGGATGATTAGTTCAAGCTCAGGTATGAGTGAAACCTGGGTCGATTCATTAATATTTGGTAACAAATGATTTATGTCTTCAATTATATTTTTCTTAGGATGTATCTTAGAATATAGGTAATATTTTTGGGTATTGAGAGTTATGATGCGATTAGTGTGTGGCCCGATCTAGTTGTAATAGGACACACTTTACCATGAGATGTCAGGTTTTGTGTCTTTGGTGTTGGTTTTTTTAAAAATATCCATTTCAACTTTTGAGCATTCTAGTTAGAACTGATATTTGTTCTTTCTGATCATTCTTATTTTTCTGTGTACAACAGTATGCCTCCAAGATGTCTTCAATAGGTTCCTTAAAATGGTGATGTTCATTATCCTCAAGGGAATCCATATATTCATCATAACCTTATCAAGACTATTGAATGAGAAGTCAGCTCTCTCGATCAGGATATGCCGTGGGGGCAGAAAATTGTTTTTGAAGTACAATTTGGTGCTCGAGGAGTGATAGATGGATCACGTGAGTTCATGTGTGAGTAGCCGCCATCTTTTAAGAGAATGACTGACTCTCTAGATGAAGACCATTTATTTCACATTATCGATCAAATCTTTGACTTCTGAGAGACACGTGATAATATCAGGGTGATGTGTGTAGCATTAATTATTGAGGAATCATTGTTGGGATTCTATGGTCAATAAAAACAATAATGTGGGCTTGGATTGGATGTTTTTCATAACCCTATTAATTTAGTTGTTTTTTCTAGAGTTTATAATGTTTAAGAAGCCTCTATATTTACTATATTTATTGTAGGCGACATTCGATGTCAGCGTACACCAACCAATTTGCAGAGCATGTCCATTATTCCCTGAACATGGAAAAGTATGATCATCTAAAAGAAAAGATGATCCAGTAGGGTCTGTGATATGATATCAGAAATAGGTGTTTATGATCAAAATTTCATCATATGTATAGATAGTATACATGGAAATTATGGAAGAGATGAACCAAGAAGGCGAGGTCAGCTTCTCATCTTATTCTCTTACAAATTGTGACTGCATCAGTGGCATGCATGGGATGAATAAGAAGTGGAAAGATCATCCTAGAAGTGGTAGAGGTGGGTCATTGCAGTGGGCCTATTCTGCAACATCTATTGCAGTTGAATGTGTTCCTATGGATTTCTCAAAATGCGACATGGGTGTTCAAACAAGACATTCTTATCATATGCCAATGAATAAATTCAATAGATATGGTTGTGTGGGTTATCTACATCATTTCTACCAGGCTATGAATATGCCTTGTTATGGTATGGGTTCATCAACTCCATAGGATACTTCAGTACAGTTAGAAGCACCAAACACTATAGGGATCCAACTATATTTTGTATGAGGGAATCATTTATATACAGTAGATGAGTGTCCAGTGTAAGTTTATTTAGGTCCCGTAATATTGGGAGGTAAGAATAATATTTCATATTTAGTCGTAATGTATTTATTGGATACTAGTTCCCCCCACTCATTTAAAACATCTGACTATATTGGCATGCCTAAAAATTCAACAGATCATATTCCCTTTACAATGAAGTTAGTGATACCTCTTGGAAACATTAAAGAGTACATGTTTTTGTTAACTTCTATTTTGTTAATGATAGACGATACATAGTCAATCTGGGATTGTCTCATTCTTAATCTGGATATGTTTGACATCATTATTGGTAGGGATTTACATGTTGTTCAGCGATCTTATGTTGATTTTTATCATCTTCATGTTTAATTTTTTTTCTAATGATATGAGCTCTCGTGTGTTTTAGGGGGAGTGGGATAAGATGTCAGGTCGTGCAGGACCATCCCACTAGGATCTCTAGATTTGTTTGGTTTCTGTTAGATTTTATAATAATGAAGTTTCTTTTATTTGTGATCATACCATTACTATTTGAGACTTTTCTAAAGTTCTGCTAGACACTTTCACCAGGATTCCTCTCAAGAGAGATGTAATGTTCACTATGGAACATGTTCATGGTAAGAAAATAATATCAATTTCTTCTTATCACACGACACCAATGAAGATAAGTTAACTCAAGATTTAATTGGATGTCTATTCAATGAACGGTTTCAGTCTCCCATGTGTCTCTCCATCGGCATCACATGTTCTCTTTTCAATGAAAGTGGATGATTCACATTAGTTATGTGTGGAGAATCAAATGATGAATTGGGTAATGGTTAATAAAAAATATTATGAATTTATTTTGATTCCTTTTTTTCTCAATAATGATTCAATTGTTTTTATGTCCCTAATTAATTGGATATCTCACCAATATGATGAATCCTTTGTGGTAGTTTATGTGGATTATATTCTTTTATTTTTCAAAATACATGTGTGAGAATGTGCACAATTTGAGTTTGGTTTTAGATATTCTGAGAAATCACCATCAGTGTCGAAATATTTTGAAATATATTTTATGGTTTCGAGAAGTGATGCTCATGGGGAATTTGTTACTTGAACATGGATTATTAGTATATCTGGATAACTTAAAGTTTGTTATGTCTTGTACGGAACCACAAAATGTATTTGAAAATTGATGGTTCTTCGGTCTTTATGGATACTACAGATAGTTCATTAAGGATTTATTTAATCATGAATCGCCTTCTACTTCATTTTTTTGGAAGTAATTGAAATTATCATGGGATATGAAGTGCCATTGCTCATTCAATGGCCTAAAATGACTTTTGATATCAACTTATATTCTGATCTTACCTAAACCGGGATAGGGGATTGCGGTGTCTTCTAATTCCTCTACAGCTGCTCTGGGATACGTGATGTTGTAGGATGATCATGTGGTATATTATGTGTCTTCTCAGTTCTGACTGTATGAGAATAACTACACCACTCATTATATAGAGCTTTATGTGGTAATGTATGACCATAAATGCTTGCATAACTACATATTTGTTGATAACATTATAGTCTTCTCCTATCATAAGTGACTGAGAAATATATTTTCCTAGAAAGTCTATAATGTCATATATAGACGATAGGTAGAATACCTTTAGATATATGACATTGAATTCTCTTACACTCTATTGAAATGGAATATTTTTGTATGGGATATTAGAAGGAAGGTATCAACACATGCTATTCTTGAATCGAATGAGGGGTGGAATCTTATGGGGCCTTTCACCCAGTAGAAATTGGACACTTTGTAAGATGTTTTAGGTATGAATTTGGCCAGTTCTTAGTTATCATCATATCTCCTGGAATATATTTTCTAAATTAAGAAGCATGATGGTGTGTTCAGAAGACATGGGAAATTATTTATTTTTTGGAAATCATTTGTGGTAGGTCACATTCTTCATATGTCATACATCACATCAGGAACTGATTTGTCGTACCATATTCATTAAGAAGTTCATACATAATTGATTCTCATAGCTCTTCATGATCTATTAATCCTGGCACTAAGAAGATGTATTATGACCATAGAGGAAGACTCAGGTTTCTGGGAATGAAGTGTGACATTGTAGATTATGTGTCTCACTGTTACACCATCCAACAGATAAAGGAATGTCACTCTAAACTTATGGTATGCATAATACACTTTTGGTACTTTTTTTTGAAACGGGACAATGTATCCATAGATTTTTATATTGGGATTCACATATACCCAAAGGGAAAATTGATATTTACATGGTTGTTAATCTATTGATGATGTATGCTCATCTCTATCCAATCAAAGACAACACTAAATACAATGATATGGGTACGTTGTATGTGAATAAGATAACGTGGTTATATAGGAATCCGTCAATAATTGTTTTCGATAGGGATCCTAGGTTAACCTCAAGGATATAGATAAGTCTTCAAGAGGAAATGGGAACTCAGATCAAGTTGAGCACAACCTACAATCCACAAATATACTCTTATATGAAGAATGTAATTTAGATCATAGAGGATATTCTTCTTTCATGTGTCTTAGATTTAGGTGGATCCTGGGATAACAAGATGATACTCTTGAGTTTTCATTCAATAAATGTTATTATTAGTCAATATGAATGGATCACTTCGTGGAATTTCATGGCCTCTTGTGTATAACACATCTTATTTGGAAAGAGGTGTGTAAAGTAGCTTTGGATGGAACATGTTTATTTGAGGAGACATATGCGATGATTCAGGATGTGTGATGACATCTGGTTAAAACCAAATGTCAAATGAAATAATATAGAGATTGGTGAAATCATCCTTTAGGGTTTTCCATAGGTTATTCAGTTTTTTTGAAGGTTTATCCTCATTTTGGTGACCGTCTACATGGAAAATAGGAAATGTTTACACCAATATATGTTGAACCGTTAGAGGTTACTGAGTGTATTTTATATTATTCTTATTTTTATCTTTTTCAGTTTAGTTTGTGAAAATCCATTATGTTTTCCCCATTAGTAATCATTGGATGTATCATATAAATTATGCTCTAATTCAATGTTTTTATGAAATTTAGTTTCAGTTAAATGCATTTATTTTGGAGAAACCAGTTCTGATCGTTGACTCTCAGACAAAATTCTCCCTTGGGAAATTTCTATCATAGGTTAAATTTCAATGTAAACATGGATAAAATTCTCATGAGTCTTGTGAATTAGAGTCTTTGATGAGGGATAAGTGGACCTATATTTTTACAAGTGTTACATCTTTTAAATAACTTCATCAGGATGAAAAGTCTTTATGGAGGGGAGTTTGTAACATCCTATTACCTTGATCAGGTAATTTTTTCCTTCTATAGGTTACCATTTGTTTCACGTTTTTTGGAGTGGATTCTTTATTTATAAGGGATCCAAAGTCGGTACAAGTCATGTTCCTATAGTACAAGTCATGTTCTGGTTGTTGTATACATGTCATGAATAGGGAGATCACATTGTGAAAGCATAAACGTCCTAACTAGGGATTACAAGATGTGACTAGAATAAATGTTATTTTTTTAACCAAGGCGATGGGTATTTTGGAATAACATATATAGCATGGTATACACATTGTGACCCTTGGGTACACATCGTGGCTCGGCCTATGTCTAGGTTTATGTCTTGTGTTTGGTTGTTTTTCTTGGTCATTCCATTCTATACACTATTTCTCTCAACCCTACACACTTCCTAGATAATTTTCAGAGGCTCGTATCTTTATGGATTGATCTAATTGTCTTTGGATCTTCCCTGCATTTACGGTGTATCTCTCCAAGTATGTTTTAATTCTAGTTCTACATTGTTTTTGACCACTATAACAACTTAGCATTGCAGTACTAGATCTGTTAATCTATGTTCAACACTTCTTATTCGTTTCCTCTAGATCTATCATGAGATATCATTATAGATTTTTTTTAATTCATTGGTTGTGGTATGATAGGCATTTCTCCTCGAGGTATGTGGGGTTTCTCACTTCCACCTATCTCTTGTGATTAAATTTCGATAAATCTTAAGATGTGTGGATTGGATTATAGGGATTTTATTAACGTTTTATTGTCTTGATGGATTTGAATTATTTTGTGGGAATGGTAATCTTATTCTCAATGTTATGTGGTTTCATCTTTAGCCTTTTCTAATAATCTTGGTTTTTTTATTTATAAACTAATTTATTAAATCAGTATGATTTTTTTGTGTGTTGAAGAATTGTTTTAAAGGGGAAATAGTTTTCCCCTGCTTTTTGAAAAATGTACTGTGAAATAGTTTTTAATGGTTTTAAAAGAATTGAAATTAGTTGTTGAAATTGATTACATGGGTAACCATGGGTACATAGGTGGAAGGTTTATCTTGAGTCCATCATCCATTATTTTGTGACCATCAGGGTAGTTTAACTTGGGCATTTTCCTCTATTTATGAGGCATGTTGTTCTTGGGGAATGATATTGAAATTTTAGGGAGTTTACCAGAGTGGTATTTCTTTACTTCATCGGCCTGTGTTCTAGGATCTGTTTTTATGTGTGAGATTATACTTGTATGAGTAGTATACATCTTTGGCCTATAGTATTCCTTGGCTTTATAATACATTTCTATATGTATTGTACAGTGTGACTTTTTGAATGTGAAAAATGATATTGAAAATATGATGTGAATGTAATATACCTTCTTATTTATAAAATTGGAATAGGTAAATGTTCACCATGTTTTCTATAAAACATAATTACTTGTTATCATTGAATTTTTTTAATTTAAATTGATAATATAGGATTTGTTTTATAGAGACTTGTTATGGAACACCTGGGTGGGATCCTACTGAGACTGTTAGATTACACATTACACACCTCTCTGACGATGTGTAGACCATTTTTTGTCTTCAGTGTAGTGAATGGAAAGGTTTGATAGGGAGGCAGGGAGGTTCATGTCAGCTGGTTGAGATACTGGTGGTGAGATTGTGGGAGTTTTTCCATGCAATTATTTGGATTAGCATCTTGGTTTGTAGTCCCTTGAAGTAGGACATTCTGTGGAGTTTAAGGTAATTTACAGTTGTCTGTTTTCACTATTTTTCATAAATTATGACATATATATCTTATTCATTATACAATATTACTTTTTTAATAGTACATATATTTTATGTGTTTTCTCAGGATGGAAACAGTCATTCCCTCTATTATCTAGTTCGATCCCTGGGTGATTGATGGAAGCATATAGGGATCAAGAATTCTCTATGGGTATGTTGCATGTCGTGTAGGGAGTCGGATTTGAGGGAAACCCGATTCGGTTCATTACAATATGGATATTATAGAACAATGATCAAATGATGTGGAAAGATCTATTGATCAATAACAAATATTAAAAGTGAAGCATTTACCAGACATAACATTATTTTTAATAAATATTCATTAATAAAATATTTATAAATAATTATATATGGTAGGATATGTATTATTATATACATTAAATGGATACATACTAAATATATGTTTATTATTCAATAGGTTTTAGGATGTACAAAGAATATTATTTATCAAGTAAGGATTTTTAACTCAATTTTCATTTATTTTGTTATAATTCAACCTCATTGATTTTGATATTTTGTGATTATGTGTTAGGATAACTATTATTGTATTATTATTTATTTATAATCACTCAATATGAATTTAATCTTATCATACATAAATATTTTATTGATTAATTGTCTCATCAATGATATAACTTTTGTAATGGTTTCTGGTCTCATTTTTGTTACTGTGAGAAATATTCCATATTCAACACTTGTTTCCTTGATGTTCAATATAAATTTCCCCTATTATATGATATATCATCATTAATTATATATTCATTTTACCTAATTTTATTATGTTTTCCCTTTCATGGCTGTTTTTATACAAACATAACCAAAGTGGTAAGGGTTTATTTAAGAATATCACTATTATTCATGATTATTTATTATTAATTTGTTAATAGGGGAATTATGTGATATTTTTTACAATCCAAATATATATATTTATACTATATTAATTTATTAATTATACATGATTTTCTTTCATCTTATTCATTTCAAATACTTAAGATATTCAATGAATGTTTTAAGGAAAACATTCTTTAATTATATATTTGGTTGAAAATCATTTCTTATTCTTATCAATTTATTCTAAAAAATGTCATGAAAAATGATTAAACAATTTTCTAATAGTATTTTTATATTCTTTTATCCATTAAATAAAACATAAAAAATTATTTAAAAGTAATATTCTTGTCATTATCAACCTAAGGTCATTTTTTCATTATTTTTACACAAGTGTGAATGCAATGTTTTAAACATATATATAATGGATAGAGAATTATATAGTTATGACCAAAACCTGAATTAGATATTATTTTAAATTGTTATAAGTTTTCTATAAAATAAAATGTTTTCATTAAATGTTTTCGATATTTTTAGATTGGTTATTTGAATTCTTGAGGGAAATTTTCCAAAATAAAATTTACATTGTTGACTTTTAATGTACTATAATCTTTTTTAATAACATTTATTGAATATTATGATTTATTTATAACAATATATGTTGATACCATGCAAAATATTTTTCTTGATGGTTTATGATCATATTTTGTTAATTTATTTAAGTTTCTTATTATACTTCATCCAAAATCATAAATTATTCATTTATTAAGGTATGTTAAAGAAGAATTATTATTTATTCATATAAGGAATCAATTAGAATTTATAGATGATATATGGGGACCGAAATTAAATATCCCCTTGATTCCATATATATATTTTCATATAATGTAGATTTTGTGGTTGGATGATTGTTTCTCATTTATGTATGATATATTGGAACTTGTATTGGATTGTATGTTTTAGATGTCTTGTCATGATGAATCGATATTATGTTCTAATATATTTTTTAACTACATCAGTATTAAATTTATTTTTTATATAAATTTGATAATTTTAATAGATTTTATATCAATGAATATATTTTTATATTATATTATTCCTTATATAGAATTATTTGATTATTATTTATTAACTTATATATTATTCTTGAATTAATTAATTTTCGGCACACATAACCATATTATGCATCTGATCTCACCCTTTGTTAGTATTCTGTTCACTGCTATACTGAGAAGTGTTTTAAGATTGATATATAAAAATTTTCAAATGGGGACAGTGGTGTTATCTTTGAAAAGTATATGATGTATTTTAGGTTCTCAAATATGATGTGTAATTTTAGTTTGTATCTAGTTTTGAAATACAAAAAATCAATCATTTTGGATGAGATTACTTATATCTTCAGAAAATAAAATAAAGAGACCAATTACATTGTGCTAATAGTTTTTGGGTCTTTTGTGATTGTTTCATGGAAATTTTAGTAGAAATCGTGAGAAATATATTCAGGAGAATATTAATTATATAATATAACCATAGGAAAAACATTAATGATAAGTTTATGTATAGTGAAAAATTATAATGTTATGGTGTAGAAGCTATTTTGTTGTTGTCCTAAAAATCTATCCCTCCCTTGACATTATAATTTGAATGTTTTTTTCCTAGATTAATCTGGGGATAATAACCCTTTTAATGTGTTAGTGAAGAATATCTCATCTATTATTCAGGTGCATAGTTAGTATTCCCTTCCTTTGTAGTTTTTTAGAAACTCCTAAAGAATATGCATAGATAAATGATGTTTTTAATAAAAACCAATTTGAATTATATGAATTGAATATTATCATGAATGACCTTGGTTAAAAATGAGCCTTTGTTGAGTCAATAAGGTATTTCTTATGACTTTTACATTCATTCTTGTTTTGAAAATCACTAACACCTTATCTTTAGGAAAATTTCTATTATAAGGAAAATTGCTTTTATAAGGAAAATTGCTTTTATAAGGAAAATTTCTTTTATAAGGAAAATTTCTTTTATAAGGAAAATTGCTTTTATACGAAAAATTACTTTTATAAGGAAACTGGATTATGTAAGAAAAATTATTCTTATCATATTTTCAATCATATTTTTCCTAAGTATAAAATTCGGATTCATTTTAGTTTTCTCGGATTTATTTGAAACATTGATATAAAGTACTCTGTTTTAGGATCCTAATTCTGGATAAGAACTATAAGGAAGTTTCACTCCGAATTGTAGATGAGAACTGAAATAATGTATCATTCCGAATTCCGGATACGAAATCTGACTATGTTCTATTCCAGATTCAGGATACGAATCCTTATGAAGTTCGACATTGAATTCTCATTACGAATTCTAATGACGAATTCTCATTAAAAATTCTGATAAGGAATTTTCATTATGATTTATGATAAAGAATTCTCATTACGAATTATGATTATGAATTCTCATTCCGAATTCTGGATATGAATTCTCCTTACGAATTCTTAAGATGAAATCTCATTACGAATTCTGATGATGAATTCTCATTTCGAATTCTGATGAGGAATTATCACTACAAATTCTGATGACTAATTCTCATTCCGAATTCACCTATTAAACAGAATCAGATCATCTTTGTTTTATTCACTCTGAATTTATTCAGACTCTGAATTTTCACTCCGAACTTTCATTTTGCTTATGCCTTAATATTTTGTCTAGTCTTTATTATTTTCCTTACACTCTGAATCACTCTGAACCTTCACTCCGAATCTTTTTAAGATTTAAAACGATGTCGTACATTCAGTTAAACTTGTTTTGTTATAAAACGATGTCATGTATTCTATAATGAACTAACCATTGACTAAGTGACATGTGTATAGGTCCATCCGATTTTTAAAGAAAATATGACTGTTAGAAAGGAGGCTGACCATACCTATAAATAGGAGCTCATTTGAAAGAGCTCAGAGCAAAATTGCTGAAGTGATGAAAGGATGACTTATCTTCGACTCATGTGATTACATGCTTGAAGTGATTTCTAGAGAGAGAGGAACTTATTAACTCTCAATGCTTTGTGCGACTCCGAATGTTGGTGATTAAATTCGAGGACCTCCAGGGATAGGAAGACAGACGTTTCCAACACCTTGAAGTTGAGGGCATCCTTGCTGAGGAAGACAGAGGTTGCCAAATACCTTGATGTTGAGGGCTTGCATGGATAGCAAGACAGAGACACTCAGATCTTCGTATCGAGGGCTTACCATGGTGTGGGTAAGACAGACTTTCTTAAAAGTATAAATCAAGGGACCTTTATCCAAGGTTGTTGGATACCCTTCTCTTTGGGTTAAAAGACTTATATTTTTTTACTTCTAGTTTTACTACTTGTTTATTTCTGCTGCATTTTGTATTATAAGGAAAGTATAACTTTCTTATACTTCCTTACTTGTACTCTATTTCATTTAGATTCTATATGCTTTAAGGTAGAATCTCATATTGTAATCTTTTGTTATGTTTCAATTTCCGGAACCATATTTCCGGAACCTACTTTTGTAGTCTCTTTCCAAGTTTTCATTTGGTATTAGAGGTGTTGTGAATTTTCAAAAGGTTAACTTTGTTAAACATAGCCTGTTTCTTTACTCAAGGAAAACATTGTTATTTGTAACTAACATTAAAGGTTCCAAAGGAATTTTTAAAGTTTACAATTCACCCCCCTCTTGTAAATTGAGCATCTACATCATTATTTCGATCCTACAATTGGTATCAGAGGAGGTCTCTGAAATACTTATTCTCACGTATAAGTTTTCATTGCTAACTTTGTCATTCTAAACTTGTCCATTCCGAACTTTGTTATTACGAATCTTTTCTACTAACATGTTTGTGTGCCGAAGATTATTATAAGTATGGCAGGAATCAATGTTGGTTAAATCGATAATCTAAATCCTACAAGATCACCAATCTTTGACGGTAATGACTATGAGTACTGGAGAGATCGAATGAAGACTTTTGTTATCAATACTAGAGTAGACAACTTTGTTATACTTACTGGTGATTAAAAAATTCCTAATAAGGAAGTTAGAACATTTACTAACCAGGAAAAGCAAGAATATCAACTCAACTATAAGGTACGCAATACTCTACATTGCTCAATAACTAGAAATATATATTGCCAAATTTATTCTTGTGAAGCAGTTAATTGTATCTGGAAGAAGTTAGAAGTTTCCCACTTTGGATATTCTAAGGTGATTGAGACTAGGAGAGCTATGCTTAGAGCTGAATATCATGGCTTCAACATTACTTATGGTGAACCAATATGTAAAGTACAACAAAGATTTATGACTATCGTCAACATCCTACAGTCTATGGGAGAGAAAGGTTTAGATGATGAAGCTCTTGTGGATAAGATAATTGATATCATGCCTAATGAGTGGAAATCCAAAATAAATGCTATAGATGAGAACAAGAAAGTGACTCAAATTTCTCTTAATGAGATTTTTGGAACTCTTCTCCAACATGAAACTAGAATGAAGAGAGATGCTGACAACAACAAAAAGAAAAATGGAAATGGTACTGTTGCTTTTACGACAACATCAAATCATATGAAAGCTAAGACTCTTGAGAGAGTGACCAGATCCAAGTCTAAGAAAGTTATCTTCCAATCAGATTCTAGTGAGAGTGAAATATCAGAAAATGAATTAGAAAATCTTGCTCGAAGGATGAACAAGATACCTGGCCAGATAAATTTCCAATCCAAGTATAAGAAAAAGGAAAGGAAGGATAAGAAAAATGGAGAAGTTAGTTGTTATGAATGCAAGAGAGATGGACATATAAGACCATATTTCCCTATGTTCAAAAAGAAAGAAAGGAAAGAAAGACATTCAGAGAGGAACAGAAAGAAGTATTATAAAGAAAAAGCTAAGAAAGTTCTGAAAGCTAATGACACCTGGAGTGCAAGTGGTGGTGACTCTTTAGATGAATCATCTGATTATGAATCTTCAGGACATAAGAATCTTGGTCTTATAGCTAGATTGCCTATTGATAATCATTGTTTTATTCCTAAGGTCCAAAATGTTGAATAATTGACCAATGTTTCTTTAAATTCTAATAATAGTAAGTATTATAACTATTTTGATGAAGAATCTTCTTTTGATGAAGAAAACACTTTACCTACTTATGAAGAAGTCTCTAGGTTTGCTGAACTTCTTGAAATTGAGAATTCTAAACTCAATAAAAAACATGATAAGGAAAACTCTAGGAATTCTATTCTTACAAAAGTGATATCATATCTTTCTAAAGATCTTGATAAGAAAAATGCTAATTTTGAAAATATTTCAAAAAATCATGAGGAAGTAAGTTCTGAGAAGAACAAACTTTCTAAAGAATTAGAAAAAGTAATTTCTAATAAAAATGTTTTTGAGCCTAGATCTAGTTCTAAAACTAATGATTTTGAGGATAAAAACTTGGTTGTAAAACTCATGTCTGAAATTTTTTCCTCAATGAAGTGTTTATCAAACATTACCCATGGTAAAGAAAATTTTGATAAAATGTATTCCCAAGTACGATCTTTAAGAAATAAATCCGGATTTGGTTATACCCATGCAAATCCAATTTTCAGTGACAATTATTTTGTTCCTAAAAGTGCCCCATTTTATACAATGTGTCAATGTGGTGTTCACTGGGAAAAGAATTGTTCCTTAAACAAAACCCAATCTCTAGGATTTCACAAAGCTTACTTTTCTAAGAAGATGTGGGTACCTAAAATTTTATTGTCTGGAAATCTCGGATCCAAACATGTTTGGATTACAAAAGTCTAATTTTTTTCTTGATTTCAGGAAAATAAAGAGAGTACCAGCAACAATACATGTTACATGGATAGTGGATTTTCTCGGCACATGACTGGTAACAAAAGTTATTTTGAAAAGATTATCAAAACGACAGGAGGAAAGGTAACTTTCGGAGATAATGCTAAGGGTGAGATTGTTGGTATTGGTAATATTGTTTTTCTTGGTTAAAGTTAATTTCAAATGATCTTTTTGTTAAGGTTATTATGCACAACCTTATTAGCAAAAGTCAGTTATGTGATGAAGTTTACCTTGTGAATTTTAGGAATGATAAGTGCTTAGTTCACAATTCCAAGGAAGAATTTATTCTCTCGGCCAATAGGCAAGAGAATGTTTACACCTTAAACTTAGAAGATCGTAGAAGCCAAGATTTACCTTGCTTTAGTGCAATGGAAGATTATTCCTGGTTATGGCATAGAAGACTAGGTCACTATAACCTTAGGAACCTATGTAAACTCTCTAAAAAGAAACTAGTTAAGTATCTACCGGATCATAGATTTGATTCTTCTAAAGTTTGTGATCCTTGTCTATATGGCAATAACCATAAATCTAGTTTTAAATCAATCAGTGAAGTCTCAACAACCGATGCATTACAGTTAGTGAACATGGATCTTTTTGGTCCAACACAAACTAGAAGTATTGGAGAAAAATACTATGTGTTTTTTCTAGTTGATGATTACACTAGATTTAGTTATGTTTATTTTCTAGAAAAGAAATCTAAAGATTTTTCTTATTTCAAAAGTTTTAGTGCCCAAGTTAAAAATGAGAAAAACCTTCCATTGAAAACTATTCATAGTGATCATTGAGGAGAATTTCAAAATTCTGATTTTGAAACTTTTTGTAGTAAAAAAGGTATTACTCACAATTTTTCAGCACATAGAACTTCTCAACAAAATGGCATAGTTGAAAGAAGAAACAGAATTCATCAAGAAATAACTAGAACCATGTTGTGTGAATATTCTATAGCTATACATTTCTGGGCTGAAGCTGTAAGTACTGTTTTCTATACTATAAATCGAATTTTGATTAGACATTTTCTTAATAAAACTCCTTATGAGTTATGGAATGGTAGAAAACCAAGACTATCTTACTTCAAGGTTTTTGGTTGCAAATTATTCATTTTGAATACTAAAGATAACTTACATAAATTCGCACCCAAATCTGATGAAGGAATTTTCATAGGTTATTCCACAACATCTAAGGCTTATCGATTTTTTAATAAAAACACTTGTACTATTTAAGAAACAGTACATGTAAAATTTGATGAGTCTGATCCTTTTGTTTTCAAACCATCCCAACCTACATCCTCAGATGTGTTTTCAAAAACTGATTATCAACCTTTGATAGAAGAACCTTCTGATAAAGATAATGTTGAAGAAGATATTCCTGAAACATTTACTCCAGAAGATTTTCTACCCTATGTTGATGAATAGGGTTTTCAAAACCCAAATCAGGTGTTTCTTAAGAATCATCCCAGTGATAGTATCATTGGTGATGTTAATCAACCTGTAAGGACTATAAGTTCCTTAAGAAATGAAGTAGAACATCTTGAATTTATTTCCCAATTAGAACCTAAAAGCACTGATGAAGCTTTAGGTGATGATGATTGGATTAAAGCCATGCAAGATGAACTAAATGAATTCTAAAGGAATAAAGTCTGGTCCTTGGTTGAAAGACCTAAGGAAACTTCTATTATTGGAGTAAAATGGGTTTTCAGAATTAAATGTGATGAAAATGGAATCATAGTAAGAAATAAAGCTAGACTTGTTGCTAAAGGCTATAATCAACAAGAGGGAATAGACTATGAAGAAACCTATGATCCAGTAGTTAGACTTGAATCTATCCATACTCTACTTTCCTTTGCATCATTCTATAATTTCAAAATTTTCCAAATGGATGTGAAATGTACTTTTCTTAACGGTTATGTTCAAGAGGAATTTTTATTTGAACAACCTCCTGGCTTTGAAGATACAAAACATCCGGATTATGTATTTAGACTTACCAAATCTCTGTATGGCCTTAAACAAGCCCCACGAGCATGGTATGATAGACTCACTGGATTTTTGCTTCAAAATAACTATCTCAATGGAAAGGCAGATCTAACCCTTTTTATAAAGAAAGATAAGAAAAATGTTTTGATTGTTCAAATTTATGTTGATGACATCATATTTGGTTCAACTCAACAATCTTTGACCGATTCTTTTGCAAGTCTAATGAAATATGAATTTGAAATGAGTATGATGAGTGAGTTAAGATTTTTCCTTGGTTTTCAAATTTCTCAAAAACCAGAAGGAACCTACATATCTCAACAAAAGTATATTAAAGATCCTCTTAAAGTGTATGGTTATGATAATACTAAGAGTATAAGTACTCCTATTGGTACCTCAAACTCTTTAGATCTTGATGAAGCTGGGAAACCAGTAGATCAAACATCTTTTAGAGGTTTGATAGGATGTATACTATACTTAACAGCTAGTCGACCAGACATAATGTTTTTAGTATGCTTATGTGCAATATATAAATCAAATCCTAAGGAATCTCATTTAAAGGCAGTAAAAATAATTTTTTGCTACCTTAAGGGAACCATGGTTCTATGATTATTTTATACTTCTGAAAATGATTTTATCCAAAAATGATTTTCTAATGCTGACATTGGTAGATGTAGAATGGATAGAAAAAGTACATCCGGAACTTGTCATTTCTTAGGAGATTCATTAGTTTCTTGGTACTGCAAGAAGAAACATTCTGTAGCACTCTCCACTACTGAAGCTGAATATGTAGCAGCTAGAAGTTATTGTGCTCAAGTGTTGTGGATGCAACACACACTCACATACTATGGCTTGAGTTTTACTAAAACTCAAATTTTTTGTGATAACACTAGTCCCATTGCCCTTAGTAAGAACCCTGCACATCACTCCCGTGAAAAACTCATAGATATTAGGCATAACTTTCTTAGGGATCACACACTTAAAGGAGATATTATTCTTCAGTTTATTAGAATGCAGGATCAACTTGCTGATATTTTCACAAAATCATTGCCTTCTGATAGATTTGAATATATTAAACAGAAGTTAGGAATGATAGTCGTAAGGTAATCCTTCGTAAATAACATTCTGTTAAAAAAAATCTCCTTATAGTAATAAACTCTTTTTCATAGGGGGAGTACATTTGATTGTTATATTCACAATGTTTTTCAAAATTTGTTTTCAAACTTTTCGGAATAACAATTCCGGAATAGAATATTTGGAACTAAAACATTACAGAATGGATATTTTCTTATAGAAAACTTCTGGAATGGAAATATCAGGAAGGGAAAATTTTGTACTGGTATTTTCATAACGGGATTTTCGTACCATATCTTTCATAATATGTTTTTCGTTTTCAAAATTTTGTAATGAAATTTTCGTACTGAGTTTTTCTTACTATGTTTGTTTTTCGTATTGAGTTTTCCGAATTTTGTCTTTTCGTAATAAATATTTTTTTCGTAGTTTTCATAAGAAAGTTACCAATTAAGAATAATCATCCTATGCCAATCTGAATGGTATGATTTCCTTACTCAAGTTTTCGTAATCATATTTTACTTGCTGGAATTTTCATATATTTTGTTTTCAGTTTATATTTTTCTTAATTCATTGTTTTAATGAAAACCGAAAAAGATCGGATTCAATAGAATTGGTTTTTGACCGTCAGATCTGATCTCAGCTTATCACAACCATTCGATCAACTATATAAGTTGAACCGTTTTTGCGTTGCCTATATAAAGGGGACCCCAAACAGTTGTCCCATATCGGTTTTCAAGCTCTAGTGTCTTGAAGCTCTGCCTCTCCATTTTAAAATTGTTTCGAACCTTAGCTTTTTCCATTCCGAACTTCTCAGAGGTCTTCAAATCCGAATGTCTATGGAAGCAGCTTCTCAAGACATGTCTTCTTCTAAGACGATTTCAAAGTGGTTAGTATATAGAGAGAGGCTGGTTCATCTGGATTTCTTCAACAAGTACGATTCTCTTATTTCCAAGAATATCAAGCTAAATGTTTGGGAAGATGTTGCGGTGTCAAAACCTGGGAATCAAGATGAAGTATATTCAGATTTTCTTATAGAGTTCGATGAGACATTCTCCTTTCTTAATGAAGATGGAAAGGAGAAGTTGTCTTTTAAGTCTTATGGTAAGATTTATAAGCTTTCATATGCCAAAGAAGCCAGCTTGGTAGGGCTGAATAATGAAGGTGAAGCTGAATTTATATCTCATGTGTTGCCGGATTCAAATGGTAGTTTCGACAAGGAAAAAGCATTAGAAACTCTCGTACTGGTAGATGACAAGGCTCCAAAGATCGCTAGTTTATCTACAAATATCCGAATTCTGGAGTTATGGGAACATGGTCTTATCGTACTAAGGAAGGGTGAAAAAGATAGCTTAAAGAAGAGTGAGATCTACATCCTAGATTTTCTGATAAATCTCAAGAAGTTTAATTTGATGAAGAACATTCTTATCACTCTTGAGAATGTGAAGAAAGGAAATCTGAGAGCTCAGATTATAATGTATCCAGCAATTCTCTCGAAGTTGATAGTTCGGTGTCTTGAGTCTTTCAAGGAGGCTTGCAAGTCTAATCCAAGAGTTTGCAAGATTATGTTGGTGAGTGATGGTACTCTTAAAAGGATTGATGTTAATTTTTACAAGAAGACTGGTTAGTTTGTTGATTCTCCTGCTCAAGAAGAAACAGTTCCTAAAGTTGCTGATCCGGAATCCTCTAAACCGGTAAGGAAGAGAAATCTGAAAGAAGTGGAATTAGAAGCAGAGAATCCCAAGTCTAAGGAAGTTCATTCCGCACCTCCAAAACCAAAGAAGAAGAAATCTTACCCAGATGAGGTTGTTGCTAAATAGAGGGAGATAAAAGAGAACGGAGTGAAAGGAGAGCCTTAGTTTGGGTTGGACCCTGCGGAGGCTAAGGCCTTGAAGGAAAGAACTGCAGATGAGATAGAAAAACAAGCAAAAGAAAAGAAAATCAAGAATAAGATGAATGAAGAAGAGGTAGCTCAGGCTTTGTTGAAATTCAATGAGATGGTTTCAGAAAATATTCCTGTTCCGAGATCTTTTTCATTGGAATCTCTACCTGAGACACCAGGAAGAAATTTTGTTGCTCCGGAAGAAGCCGTTGTTAAGACTGCTGAGGAAGTAGAGCAAGTTGAGAAAGTGGAAGAAGAAGAAGATGTTGCTGAAGGAAGTGGTGAAACATGAGATGTGTTGAAGCAAGTAGACGATTGTAAGGGGACACCTTCGGAACACTTATCGCTCCGAACTTCAGAAGCTGAATCTTCGAAGCTAGTTACTCCAGCAATAGAAGAAGAGAAAGGAGAAGAAGAAGTAGCTTATCATGGAGAGGAAGAACAACTTCTACAAGATATTTCTCAAATGGAGAATATAGAGGCTGGTTCTCAGAAATTTCCTGATGAGGAAGACCATATTGTTCAAGTCTCTGATAGTGAAAAGAGAACTCCGGAACATGATTCTATCCCGAAAAAAGAAAAGGGAAAGAAAATTTTTGCAGAAACTCTGAGCTCAGTAGTGGTGAAGAGAATGGAAGTTGGTAGTTCTTCAATGAGATATCTTGACTTTATTGAAGAAGAAAATTCTCCAAGCAATGTCCCGGATTCGGAGTCATCTTCGTTGGGGAATGACTTTTTTGTTCAGTCTTTAAAGAAGTTGGTGGGAACCATTCCGACCTTCTCAAGTGTTGAATCAAGATGTCAGATGCTCCAACATGCTTTAAATCAGAAATAGGACTCTGTATCTATGGTTATGGACAAGTGTGTTGAAATAGAGGCTCACATAAAAACATTCTTTGTTGGCTACGAAGCCCATAGAAAATCTTGTAAGAGGATGAAAAACTGGTCGAGGAAGACTGTAGAAGAAATGAGGTTATTTGATGAATTTCAAAACAATGGTAATGATGGTTTTGAGACTGAGGATAGGAAGATAAATGAGCTGACTTCATCCTTTGAAGAGAAGCTGACAAATGAAAAGAACTTTCGGATTCAATAAGTCAGAGATCTGAATGGGAAGCTAAATATTGTCACTCAAAACTGGAAGTTTGAAAGGGATCATCGGATTGTGTTTCAAGATAAGATGAAGGTTCAGGATAAAAAGCTTAAATCCCAGAAAGAAAAGCTTAAAGCTCAGGAAGAAAAGATTGAAGCTCAATATGCAAGAATAGTGGTCTTAGAGAAGCATGCTGAAGAAGATCATAAAGACTTAATGAAGATAAAGACTATTCTAAAGGGTCTCATGGCGAAGGAGAAAGATCCAAAATAGACAGATCCGATCTTTTGTTGTACCTTAACTCTTTTGTTGTTAAAATTTTCAAACTTAACGAAAAATTTGTACTTGCTCGTTTCTTCAAGTTGTTACTACTAATCATTCAGGTACTTAGATATATTTTCCATTCCCTTGTATTCTTTTTGAAAATCACAAAGGGGGAGAAGGAAAAGAACTCTAATGAAAGGGAAAATGAATCATAACAAAGGGTGAGAAAGAAAACAAACTCTAATAAGAGTTTATCTAAGGGGGAGTTTTTCATTAGAGAATACTTTCATATTCGTAATGAAGTGTCACTCCAAAAATCTAGAATATGATCCTTAGAGTTTCAAAGCCTATGTGGGAGTTAGTCGTATACATCAATATCCTTAATGGAAAGGGGGATAAGCCTGAATGTTTTTCTTTATTCTTAGAATTTATTTTTCAAGGATATTTGTGCTTTCCAAAAAGGGGGTGATTGTTGAGTCAATAAGGTTTTTCATATGACTTTTACATTCCTTATTGTTTTGAAAATCACAAACACCTTATCTTTAAGAAAATTGTTTTTATAAGGAAAATTTATTTTATAAGGAAAATTTCTTTTATAAGGAAAATTGCTTTTATAAGAAACATTGATTTTATAAGGAAAATCGCTTTTGTAAGAAAAATTGTTCTTATCATATTTTCATTCATATTTTTACTAAGTATAAAATTCGGATTCATTTCTATTTTCTTGGATTTGTTTGAAACATTGATATAAAGTATTCTGTTTTAGGATCTGAATTCTGGATAAGAATTGTAAGGAAGTTTCACACCAAATTCCAGATGAGAACTGTAATAAAGTATCATTCCGAATTCCAGATATGAACTCTGACTAAGTTCTATTCCAGATTCAGGATACGAATTCTTATGAAGTTCGACATTGAATTCTCATTGCGAATTCTAATGACGAATTCTCATTACGAATTCTCATTACGAATTCTGATAATGAATTTTCATTAGGATTTATGATGACGAATTCTAATTATGAATTCTAATGATGAATTCTCATTCCGAATTCTGGATAAGAATTCTCATTACGAATTCTTAAGATGAAATCTCATTACAAATTCTGATGATGAATTCCCATTACGAATTATGATGAGGAATTCTCACTATGAATTCTGATGACGAATTGTCATTCTGAATTCACCTATTAAACAGAATCAGATCATCTTTGTTTTATTCACTCTGAATTTATTCAGACTCCGAATTTTCACTCCGAACATTCATTTTTCTTATGCCTTAATATTTTGTCTACTCTTTATTATTTTCCATACACTCCGAATCACTCCAAACCTTCACTCCGAATCTTTTTAATATTTAAAACGATGTCGTACATTCAGTTACACTTGTTTTGTTTTAAAACGATGTCGTGTATTCTGTTATGATCTAACCGTTGACTAAGTGACACGTGTACATGTCCCTCCGATTTTTAAGGAAAATATGACTGTTGGAAAGGAGGCCGGCCTTACCTATAAATAGGAGCTCATTTGAAAGAGCTCTGAGCAAAATTGCTGAAGTGCTGAAAGGCTGACTGATCATCGACTCATGTGATTACATGCTTGAAGTGATTTCTAGAGATAGAGGATCTTATTAACTCTCAAAGCTTTGTGCGACTCCAAATGTTGGTGATTACATTCGAGGACTTCCGGGGATAGGAAGACAGAGGTTTCCAATACCTTGAAGTTGAGGGCTTCCTTGCCGAGGAAGACAGAGGTTCCCAACAACCTTGAAGTTGAGGGCTTGCAGGGATAGCAAGACAGAGACACTCCGATCTTCGTATCGAGGGCTTACCCTGGTGTGGGTAAGACAAACTTTCTTGAATGTATAAATCAAGATACATTTATCCAAGGTTGTTGGATACCCTTCTCTTTGGGTTAAAAGACATATATATTGTTACTTTTAGTTTTACTACTTGTTTATTTCTGCTGCATTTTGTATTATAAGGAAAGTATAACTTTCTTATACTTCCTTACTTGTACTCTATTTTATTTATATTCTATACGCTTTAAGGTAGAATCTCATATTGTAATATTTTGTTAAGTTTCAATTTCCGGAACCATATTTCTAGAACCTACTTTTGGAATATCTTTCCATGTTTTCATTTGGTATTAGAGGTGTTGTGAATTTTCTTAAGTTTAACTTTGATAAACTTAGCCCTTTTCTTTACTCAAGGAAAACATAGTTATTTGTAACTAACATTAAAGGTTCTAAAGGAATTTTTAAAGTTTACAATTCACCCCCCTCTTGTAAATTGAGCATCTACATCATTATTTCGATCCTACAGCCTTTATAGATGAAAAACAATGGATTAATATTTAAAGATTCGATGAATGATATTTCATGATTTTCGATGAGGATTATTGTTCCGTATACAATGATTTTTTATTTTGGTCTTAGGATTTAACCAAATATAACCATGTTAACATTGAACATGGAGGATAATAAATTAATTATGAGAATAACAGTAGAACTATGAAAGGTGTAAATGCTACTTTTATTCTTCATGATGAGTCTTCATGATATATGATTAAAAATTTTCACCTTACCCTACTGTTATAATCTCTAAAGAAAATATTGATATTGTTTTTTTGATAGAATAGTTATTGGAGAACACTGGGGAAAGAAGGATAAATTCTAATCATGTCTGAAATATGGAAATAAGAACCATATGGAATGTCTCAATGGATTTATTAGATGGATTATATGTTAGAATTATGGTTATAGTGTTATGAATTACAGAATACATAATTATTTTATGTGTGGGGAATATAATAATTATCCACATGAAATCCCAAATATAAGGGTAGAATCCCTGGTCATAGAATAACCTATTATTTTACAATCTATAAAGTGTATGTATTAAAACGTTTATGTATTGGTCTATGAAATATATATAGTAAAGTTGTTATATCAATGATATGACCGATATAAGAATCTCTATACAACACATAAATTTTTTTCATTTTGTTTTTTGACAAGGATTTAATTTATTTTAAAGATACCAATAAACACTAATGTTTATTTAGTATTAATTCCATGAATGATATTGATAAATTAAATGGTATTGTAATTTTTACCATTACATTAGTTAATAAGTTGTTGAAAATGTGATCCAACTCATCTTGGATGATGTTTATTTAAATTTTAGATTTAAGAATATGGTATGTAATTTTAGTTGAAGAATAAATATTATGCTAGATCATTTATAATCATATATGTTTTCATATGATGATAACTTTTATGTTATGCAAACCATCAAAAAAATTATTTTAAGGTTTTTCATATTCTTATAAAATTAAATACCACATTCATGGTTTTAAGAGATGTAATTCTAAGGTGATTTAAAAGATTCACTGGTTTTTAGGAAGAATGATCTATTAGTGTTTAAAAAACGATATGTTTTAGTTAACTATGGAATAAAAAAATTTGGGAGCTAGATAGTATTGATTGATATAATATGATTATTTTACATTTGATATTTTCACTTATATTTTTAATCAAAATAAGTACTGTGTTTCAACAAAGAATCCAAAATTGACTCATTATATTCTATTTATTCTAGAAATATTATAAGACTATTTTTTGATTTACAATGGTGATTAATGATATTTCTGGATTTTTCATTGGATTAAATAAAATGTAACCATTAGGTTTAACGTTTTGATTTATATGATAGAATATTTGGGAAGAATGAATTTTATTTTTGAGAAAGTAGGCTAAATTATATGAGATAACCATTGGGGTTAAAAAAATCATTAATTTAGAGTTTATTGAGGTTAATTGGGTCATATGGTAGTTTATTTCAGGAATATTATAATTTTATCCTTTTGTGAAAATTTTAAATTTTTTAAATAGATTATTTAATAATGTGATTTTTTAATTTTTTTTGATATTTTCTTACATTCATGTAACCATATCAATTTTGGCCAAGATTGGAAAATAATATTAATAGATTGTTATACTTTTTTAGGATTATGTTATCCATTTCATGTTGATTTCAGTGCATCAATATAGAATAAATCACTATGAACACTCACTATTTGAGTTGGGATTATATTGATTTAAAAACTCATTGAAAGTTGAACGTATACTTTTCATGTATGTATATTTCTTTACATTCATAGTCTAGATGGTAAAAAATCATTCACTCTATGAGAATGATCTTAATGAAAATTTATTATCCTCCAATAATCATTTGTTATGTATTGATGGTCGTTTTGACCCATCACATAATTCTGGTTTTTTTGTCGTTAACTTTACCGAGAAAATTCTCTTTATCTCTCTTTATCATCCCTTAGGCATTATTTTTCTCCCCCATATCCATATTATCACATCCAAACTATCATACCCTTTTATAATAACATAAACATATATTATTTTATGTAACCATTTGGATTCACACTTTCTATTTTTGAAAGTAGTTTTATTAATCAATTGTTCGATGTTAGTTTCTATAAAAAAAAATTTCAAATGTCAAACCCTTAATTAATGTTATAATATTTAATTTTTGAAGGTAAAATACATTTAATACGATAAAATTTAATTTACTAGTTTTTTAGAATATATTTTTAGTTAAATAAATTTATTTTTATTAGTAAATTGTGTCACATGTAACACTATGCTTAAACAAACCATGATATACTATAAAAATATTATTATTTAAACCTTACCATTATATACTAACCACTAAATTGGTATGTGTGAATAATAATAACAATATAATGAAATATTGAGAAATTAACTACCCAATAGAAATTAATTAATTAATTATTCGAAATTAATCTCTCATTTTTTTGGAATGTTAATTTATTCAAAAATCATTTACTTCCAAAAAAATATTCCAATTTATTTTTTTCAGAGTATATTATAAATAATTTCCATAGACTTTTGAAATTTTATTTTAAAATTATCATATAAATTTATCATCAATATATTAATATAATCCTTTGCTGAAATTTTATGAATTTTCTTAAATTATCCATTATTAAATATATAGTAAATAGTACTGAATTGTGTGGAAAACTATATTTTTTAATGTATTAAAAAGGTAAACATATATTATTGGTTTGTTTTTTAATGTAATTATTTAATTTTCATTAAAATAAATATAATTATTATATTTAAACAGAACTATATATTTGTGTTTTCAAGAAAATAAATTGACACTTAAAAAGAATTTTTCTGAAAAACCATTCCTCATCATTTTTTTCAATTGTATTTTTAAATTAAATTCCAACAATTAAAAGAATTCAATCCTGATAAATGGATTGTTTCAATTTTAATCATGAGGATAAAGTGTGGTAAATATCTCTTTATTTTTTGGCATTATAAATAGTGATTATAATAAATTTTGTAACCATGATAAAAGTAAAATGGGGGTTGAAGAGAAATTATTTTCTTTAATGAGTAAATTTCATCTGTAATCATCCAAAATTATAATATATATTGTTTCTTCCATTTGGACATGATATCATAATATTTTATTTAAATAAATGTCAAAGATGCATTTATATTTGTTTTACTATCTTTTAGTTTTTGGAATAGAGAAAAAATAACGAATGTTTAGTTAAAAATATTTATTTGAGATATAAATGAATGGACATTTTTATATATTTTTTGTGAAGAAATAATTACCTTATATTCTTTTACAATACTAACACAATATTTGTACATTTAAATGAAATATTAAATAATTCAATTTTTAAAACTGTAAAACTATTATTTGTCAAGTGAGTTATTGTGACCAATGATTTTAGAAGATACTTATGATATATTATTTAGAATATAATTTTCTCTATTTTAATTCATTATTAATATTGATATTGTTAAAGGCAAAATAAATACATAGTTTCAAAACGATATTAATTGAATTTTTAACGAAGAATATTTTTATTAAATGATTTAAAATTAATTAAATTCATATATTTTCCAAAATAAATGGATATGGTTAAAAATATCATCCAGGGTCCATTTATGGGCCATTTTTCTTCATATGGCATCATACATTGACCTTAATGAATGGAAAAAATTAATTTTTCTTTATTTGTCAAAAGGGTTACTGGGTGGAGTTAAACTAAATAAGAAATGTGATAACATAACAATATACAATAGCCACAGACCCAATTTACAAAATCAAAAAACTAAAATCCTTAACATTACATTTCTGGATACGAAACAAATGAAGGTGATCACATTTTACAATTTTGAATAACAACATTAAAAGTAATTATTAGATCATATATACCCAAGGACATTTGGTTTATAGTTTTAGAAAATTTGGCCTAACTCTTACAAAAACTCCAAATATATTATAAATTGAGTATTCTCTAAAATATTCAATGATTTTTAGAGTTCATATTACTTATTCAACATCTCCCACAAACATCAAGTCATTAAAAATATTTCTTAAAAAAAATTCTTCATCAATATTCATTAGTGAGGGAATATAAAATAAAATAATAGTGATATCAAAATCTACCAAGATAAAGATAAACATAATTTTTTTCATTACTCTGAATGAAAAGAGAAAAGGGTTACGATGACATAATAAATGTGTTTTAGAATAACATAAAAATAATCATACCCATCATTACAAGGATTACCAATCAGGATACATGTTTTTAATAATTATCAAAGGAAATATTAACATGAATAAATAATCACGACTCCTTTTATTTTTCACATGTCTAACAAAACTATCAAATAACCATAATAGGATTAAATAAAATGTGTTACTATATTGGAACATCGTCTTTATATCACTCTTAAAAATGGAATAACAAATATAATAGTATTCCATATCCAAAAATCCAAATCATTTTGAGATCTATCTTGGACCGACCCATACATGGTTTATCTATTAACCAAACATCCTTTTTAAATAATAATATCTCATGTCCATGTATTATAACAGAACCACCCTTCCTTTCATTATAACAAAACCACCCATACATAAAATCAATTCCCAAGAACAATAACCTAATAACAAAACCTAGAAGTTATATTTTATTCATAATACTCATAAAAACAAGTATTATAATCACAAAATGAATAAATTTTGGAAAATAATTTGATTTATTGAAAATCTATTGAAACAAACAAAATAAATCCATATTAACAATAAGTATGGTATCATTTCAACATATCCAAGTGGGATATAAGTATCATTGATGGTTTGTGATGTTGTTGAGTTGAAAATCAATTCACAGATGAAAAATATATTCTTTGGGATAATAAAATTTTGACATTGTCTAACATCAAAATATGTCATTATAGAATGAATAAGATTATGAAAGATCACTTCAGACATTTTTTTACGAAAATGTATTTCTCAATTAATTTTTTAAAAAATTTAAATAAAATAATAAAAAATTTGTGGAATTATTTTATTGGAAAATAAAATTTTAATAATAAACAACAATTCTTAAAAACATTTTGTTTTCATTAAATCAAGAATATTTGATCTCATTTTGAATGCGAAAAGTAATAATTCATTCCAAACATTTTTTAAAGGTGACCAAAGGGGCATATTTGGAAAATATTAATAAAATATAAGTTTTAAAACCATTCAAGAGAATAATAAATATCATAAAATATAGATCTTTTAAATCATTTAATTTTATAAATCATAAATTTTTAAATCATTTTAGAAAAAAATTATATGGTTGAGATAGATTCCTGATCAAAATGAGAAACTAATGATCAATACAACATCCAAACAACATCCTTGTTTTTATTTATTAAATAATGAAATAAAGTTAATTTAATATTGTTAACCACAATCATATCCATTGGAGAAGAAAATATATGTGGTACAAGAAAATGAGATCATATTATTTTCTCAAGAAGGACCTTAAACATTAGAAATATTGAATAAAATGTGATTGTATCATAATGACTTTTCCACTTTGATAACCACTAAATTGTAAGAATCATGGAAGAATAACATCATATGAACCAATAAATATCATGGAAATAATAATTTAAAAGAAAGTACATGTCCAATGATAATTATATAAACCTCATTATATAACATATGTGTATTACATGACATATGTATCAAAGAATACAATTTGAGATGAGGAACCCATATTAAGGTCATAATGTTGAAATTAGTATTAATCCATGAATCAATTATATCTATATGTAGTAAATATGATTGAAAGTGGAAATTAATAATATTTTATTTCATATTCATTTGAAACATAAAACTTTATTTTCAAATACAAAGAATATGTTATATAACCTAAAGAAAATCATTCTTTTAAAAAAATTACAGCTTGCTAAATTTCCAATTAAATCCCCTTATATGAAATAATCAAAATATTTATTAATAAGTTATAGTTATGAATGAATGTATCATGAAATTATACATAAATGTTGTAGTATATAGACCATAAATGATACATTAAGGGGCATAACATAAATATATATTCTTATGAATGAAAATTGATACAAGGTCCCTTACATAGAGTCCATACATTCCATTCATATCATTTGTCACATTTTAATAGTGTTTCAAAAGATAATATAGTTCATAGGTCCATTTTAAAACATTAATAAGTTATAATTAGATTTTTAAATTTCATTTATTGTAAGGAAATATTTCAATACACAGTCAATTAGGTTTACATTATTTGTTTTTTAAAATGTTTGGTAAATTGTTATAATGTTTCTTTCATATGTCAACCATGCTCAATATGGCCCTTGTGAAATATTTTATAGAATAATAATTATAAAATAATTATAATTTTATATTATAAATTATTCCATTAAAATCATTAGTGAATCATGGTTATTAAAAATGAAGTACATTATAAACATTGAGATTGCAGGTCGTATGTATGCTTGTGCAACATTTACATTTTTCGCTAATAATTAAGGAAAAAAGGTAAGTATAATTTTATCAGATAAAATTGACCATAATATAGAATATTACCTATTATATCATTATATATATATATATATCACCCATTTGATGTGGTGACAAAAATTCAATCATATCTCTTCATAGAGGTTGTATTCCACCAAGACCCATGAACAACATTATCATATTTTAGTGAGTGGTATGGAGTGTAATAAAATGATGTATCGTGTTTTTATAATCATAAATACATGATGAATATAATAATTATATCTTATATATCACATATATTATTTAATAATAACTTTATTTACTTCTATATAAATAATTACTAAAAAACGAATCACATCATTTAACGAGGAGGTTGACCACCATACATAAGAGTGACACAATCATGCCCCCATGTTATGAAAAGTAAGAAGCTATATGTAGTAATATAATTACTGAACTATAATTATAATTAAAATCACATATTTATGTATACTTGAAGTCTATCATTTTAACAATTCAACAGAGGTGATGATTTTAAATGAACTATAACAGCTTGTAAGGTGGTTGTATGCCACACATATAAATGACAGTTTAATTTTCCAATTTATGGAATATGTTATGGATTTAGATTATTAAAATAAAAAAATTATTATATGGGATAAACTGGTTTTTTTATCATCATAATTGAAAAATATTTTACTGTGGTTGAAGAAGAAATAAATTAAAAATGACATTCTAAGAAGGATACCGCTTATTAAGACATTATCCATAGGTTAGAACTGAAAGCCTTCATATAATTACCATATGCTCAAAAAATGTATTATTGGAAGTATGAAGGGATGTAAGGATTTTATATGGGTCAGGATTTAATGAACATGAAGGGTTTGAGAGTATGAAGGGGAGGGAAGATGGGGTGATATTTTATGAGTGAGGTGATTAAGAACATTTGTAAAAAATTTATATCAAAAGAGAAAACCAAGTTTTTCACATTCAAAAATGAAAAAAACATAAAATTTTAATCCATAGAGAATATTAGGATGAACCATTTCCATCAGATATATTTAATATATTTTTTAGGTCATTTTTACCAGTAATTTTAATTTAAGCCGCTTAAATCCAATTATAAATTAACTACAGCAAAACATTTTTTTCATCATAAAAATTCACTTTAAGAAACATAATTTGAACATGTCCAATATTATATATTATTATAATTCCAATTATGTGATTAAATTTATGAAATTTTAATCTTATACGTGGCATAATTTAATTTGAAATAAAAAATGTCGAAGAGATAAAAAATAGGGGTTTCATGAAATGTATTTCAAGCATGGGAGAAATTTATATTAACATTATGAATAGTTATCAATATTTTAATAATTAAATATTATATTTATTTATATATAATACATTAATCAAATTAAAAAAATTCCACATTTGGTGGTTTTATGTAACTAAAATAGAGAAATATAACACATTTGGAAACTTTCTTCCTGAAAAAATCCATTTTAAACTCCTGAATAAATGTATACTAAAATTTGGGATAAAGACTGTTAAAATCTAATAAATTTGATTAAATATAATTGATGAATAATAATGTTATAATAAATGAAATTAAAATCATAAAAAGAATTTAAATATTGTAATTTATTGAAATGAAGTGGTTGTTTTAGTAAAATCATTATTTTTCCATCTTTACTAAGAAATCAATATTTACAATTTTTTTAAATGTTTCCAAAATAGAAATTTTATATAATAATAAAAAATGAATATAAATTTATATTCACCACATATATTTTTCAAAAATGTAAATAAATAAATTATAATATTTTATTACAAAAATAAATAAATATTGACTATGATGTTGACATGTATTTGAAGAATAATATTACATTACAAAAAATTTATTGATTACTAACTATAAATTTATCAATAAAATTATATTTGGTAGGATATATATTTATATTTAATATCATAATAAATACATTACATACCCACCAATTTAACAACTATTTTATAATAATCAAGTATATATTGGGTCGTTTAATATAAGTGTTTCCTGCTAATTACACTACTGAATGTAATGTTGTTTTAGAAGTTCGATGTGTTACAGTATACCCCATTTTATTAAGTTTTTTCATCTCAATATTAAAATTGTAACAACCAAATATTTTATAAATGAAATTTTTCCCTTTCTATAGTAATTTTATAATCACATACAATCACATTAGGAAACAAAATTCCACATCATGCATAAAAGAACAACTATTTGACCATTTAACATAAATTTTCACCTTCTGTGATTTGAATTTAAAAAATCTAACTTACACGGTTGAAACTAGTAAGATGTATGGAGTCCAATTGGAGAAACAAAATGATTTTTGTTGAATTGAAACATTACCTTATGAATATAAATATACCCTTATGAATAGTATCATGACCCTTATGAATAGTTAATCAACCAAGTGAATAGTATGCTTTCCAATGATAGTATAAATAATTTTTATCAATCCTATAAGTAAAAGTATGATATAATTATATTATAACGTTGGTATTTTTGTATGTCGTGAATGTTTAATGACTAAATAAATAAATTAAACGAAAATTTATTTTTATAAATTATATTCATAAACTAACGATTATATGCCTTGTGATTATATTATAATTTTATGATACAATAATTAAATTTTAAAAGTGTTAGAAAAGCAGTTTTTAATTTTAAAATATTTAGTTTTCATGTAAATTATGATTAAAAATAAATTTAATTTTATTTAGAATATTATTTTCATAAAATGGAGTTCATTATTTAATTATACGCATTGAAAAACAAATTGTCGAATTTTTGGTATTTTAGAAAAATATTGATTTCTTTGTGAATATTAATGTACATTAATTTACTATATAAATACATTATAATTTAAGTCCACTATTATTGAAATCATGAGTGATTTAAGAACCCAAATATGTAACTCAACTTCAGTTATTAATATTATTTTATCACAAGAATATTCATTATCTATTTTCTTGTGGTGAAATAATAAATTAATGAATATAATATTTAGAAAACACCTCTCCCCTCCACTATAAATACCACCCCTCACAACCTCATTTACTCACAACTATCATGATTATAGATGTGTCTAAATAATACCCAAACCTATTTCATATCCCCTCAAACATGTCCATGATATCATGGTCTCACAATAATACGATGCATAGGTTCATTAAGGAGGATCTCAAGTGGATGATTCAAGGGGAAATTACACTCTCTATTTTCATTCAATTTCCTCTCAAAGTTTATTTATTTTCATCTCTTATCATCATATTATCTTATCCAAAATTCATGATAATTCCATTTCTATTGATATAATTTAATTAAATTATTATAATGGATGGTTATTTATTATACTTCACCCTCTTTCTCTTATTTCATAAAAATGAAATTATTGCCTAGGATGTGTTAATTTACCAACATCAGGGGTGATGCCCATGAATTTTCCATAAACTCTTTCATGTATTTCAAAAAAACCATTAACTGGTTGAAAATTTATTGTAATATGTTTGTTTTTACCATATTTATATTTTTTAACTAACTAATTTACATGACACAATGTGATAAAATAAAACAAGTTCACTATGATCGAAAACCCACCATAATTAACCCAAAAAGATCATCGTTAATTTTATTTTATTATTAATTTTCATGGTACATAACCAAATTCATTGTATTTTTATTTATACATATGGAATTTCAAAAATAATATATAATAACAATTCTGGATTTTCATCCACATTTTTATACAAACTCTCATTCATGTGTATAAGTGAATCGTTAATGAAAACTAAGAAAAAGAACAATCCCAAACAATGAATTTATAATCTATAACTCATAAAAAGGACCATCAATGAATTTTATGAACCATATTGAATCATATTAATATATAAAGGTTCATTAATTTTCAATCAATGAATCTAATTCCATTATATATAACATTAAATAGAAGAAAGCCTCCAGATACAAGGTAATGGGAATTCTCAAACAAAACTCTCATTCTTTGGGATTTTCCTCTTTCAACCTATTCTCATTTTTGATATGACATAAAAATATTTTCATAATTATTATCTTTCCTTTATGTGATTTAAATGTTTTATACTTGAGTCTATGTCCATCCTAATATTTCTCAAAAGAACTCTTCTTTCAAATAAACACACACTTCTTTCTCCCCGAATAGTTTATGTACTTCACTCAAGGTTTATTGTTCTATGTCAAGAATGTTTTTCACTAATTATTATGAGAAACTAATGCTTATAAATTTATTCTATATGAAATAAATCACATATACTTTCATGGGTTATTTATATGTTCACATTTTACATCTATTGTATATGGCATGAATGATAATGTAAATGTTATGATGTGATTGGTGAACCCAAAATAATATAGCGCAATATAAATGTTATGATGTGAAGGTTGCACCAAATATTATACAGTTCTCCAATTCATTGTTATGATTTTATCTTTTTTCCAATTTATGTGGTTTATTTGACCACTGATACATCATGTTTCATTTTCATGAATTCCCACAACCTATGACTTTATATAATGATTCATATCATGATTTTATGATGATGTAATGATCATTCTCACCCATTGTTATATTGTATATATTTATCCTCTTACTAGGATTTTATCTCACCCCTTTTTAGGTATATACTAATGTGACTATTTATATAAAAGAGATTTCATGGTTCTATAAGAAGTTGGATATGATTGAATTAAATAAAAGTTTGGGTATTGTTGTTGTAAATGTTATGTATGGTCATAGTTATTCACAGAATCTAAACAATTGTATCCTATTAATTTATCATATTTGAGATTGTTATAATTAAAATTAATTCAATTTAATGTTAGAAAATAAGGGACAATGTAGATGGTATTAGGGGAATGGTTTATTTAATTTGGGATATAGGATTACTGAACCCTTGATAAATCCACCAGTATGCGACTAATTTTAAATATGAATACAATAAGATTTAAAAAACATAGAGATCCAATAAGATATTCATTTAGGGTTAATTACTCAAATGAATAAGTTATTTATTCATGACTTATTGACATATGTTTTGTTCGAACCTTTTCTATTTTAGAAAATGGTGGGAACTATGGGAAAAAATAAAAAACCCTTGTGAGGGCAAATTCAATGATTGACCGAATTACATTGTCACAACCCGTCCTCGGGGCCCATACCATGACTACCACAATCCCTCCTTCCATAGTCCTGGGGTTGGCGACTACCACCAAAGGCGTAAATCCCGATATAAGGGAAGGAATTTCCTTTTTGTAAGAAAACAAACACCACAGAGTACGCAAGCTGAAGTAAATACTAAGTATAATGAGTATAAAAGTCTGTCATGGAAAGTAAATGGGCCAGTATACAAACCCAACTGAAAGTATAGTACAACTGAGAAAAGAAAGTACAACAATTGAAAAGTAGAGCAGAAACCACTGAGACGTCCTCCGAATCTCCCACCGGAGGGGTGAGTACAGATGGTCTCATCGGCTCCTCGAGTCTGGTGTCCACTCCGTGTACGCCCCGCCTGATAGTCCACCTCCAGGTACCGTCCCAATCCTCATGCCTCAACCATGATCAGCGTTGTCCGTAGTCTACATCCAACAAAACATAGTGCGGGCGTAGCCCGTGCAGGGGTGAGAATACGATACTTAGTAGGGAGCCCTAGAGTCCCGAAGGTCTCCCAGAATCCATCAAGGACAAACCAAAAAGGATAGATACAATTAGGATGTATCAAGAAACTCTATTTAGGTATATGCCCATACATATACCTAAGTCATCTATTTTCAGTTCGGCTCCAAATTCTGATCCCAAGTTTAACCCAGTCCACACAGGAAAGCACAACCCAATCCACACAGGAATGCAAGTCAATCATATCAAAGATAATGATTGAATGTCAAGACTCAGCTCACACAAGTATACACTTCATAAGGCGATAGATATTATCAGATGTAGCCACTGATTCATCTAAGCTGTCGGACCCACATAGGATACAAGACCATCTATTATGTCAGACCCACAAAGGTTACAAGACCAGCTACTCTGCCGGACCCACATAGGATACAAGTACATAGTCAAATACTGTCGAACCCAAATAGGATACAAGAATAGTATTCTTCACCATTGACCCCATGGAGGATCCTAGTATGGTCTTCGTCACTGCCAAACCCATAGAGTATCCATGAACAGTTGTCCTCGCTACTGAACCCACAGAGGATCCAAGTGTCGTCATCATCATCACAGTTGCAGCCAGCACTAGGGATCCCGCACACAACACACCCGATTCCATGAGGGTATGCTCCACGAGCCAAAGTGGTCAATACATAAACTGTCACACAGTCTAGATTTGATGTATCACAAAGTTCCTTCTCGTCAAAAGGAACTCAACACGACATACGGCGTGTCAATCAGATGCCTGGTCTGAGAGTTATTAGCCTTTTCGTCCCAGGGGCCCTGCTGTTTTTTTAAGCTAAATCCAACCCAACCATACTCCAGCTGCAACAAAACCTTGAGAAAAGAAATCCAAAATAATCGTCTCATTGAAAGGAAGCAAACAATGTCTATGGCACGTCAATCGGACGTCCGGAGCTCAAGTAATAAGTGTTTCCGCTCTGAGGGCCTGGTTGGTATCGTGTTCGAACCAACCCGGACATACCAAAAGTTCTCCAAATCCATGAGTGTAATATACCGAAATGACTGCCTCGATCCAAATATCCTAATGCAACTGACAGTACATCGATCGAAAGTCTGCATCCCATTATATTGGCGTTTGAACGAATCTTTCCAAAAATAGGGGTTTTGGGCCCGGTCCTACCCGGCCCAATACCCCCTGGGTCAGTCTAAACCGGGTCGACCCAAACAGGGTCCGGGTTCGGCCTAGTGGGGGGTGTCCTGGCTTGGCTGGCGCGGCCCGGCGCGGGTGGTCCGGCCCAACGCGGGCGATCCGACCCAGCGCGTGCTCTCGAGGGCCGAGCGGGTGCGGATGGGGGGCGCCGCCCCCATAATTTCCAAAACGGCGACCCCCCTTTCTGGTGGGGTCCGACCAAAGTAACACTGGGGGTTACGCCCCCCCCCCCCAGTTATTCGGAATCAGTCAGCCATTATGGTTGGCCGGTGAGCTGCCATGAGACCCCCGCGGGTCCTGCCTCCTGCTGCGCCGGTGGCTGGCTGAGTCCGGCTGCCCCCTTGCTGAACTGCCGCAGCCTAAGGCTGCGGCTTCCGTCTGACCGGCACGGCGCGACGGCGCCGCGCCCCTCCACCGCGGCCCGCCCCAACAGCGGCTCCCTCGGGTTCTCCGGTGCGATGCGACAGTGCCACCCACCACCACCGCGGCCTACTCAAGCTACGGTTCCTTCGACTTCACCGGCGTGGCGCGTCGGTGCCGCGCACCTCCTCCGTGGCCCGCTTCGGCCGCGGTTCTCTCGTTCACGCGCGGTGCAACGGCACCGCGCCATCATCACCACCATGTACAACAATGGTAAACAAGATAAGGGGAGGAGGATCGGCCGTGATTGTGCTGTCTGACCTCCTCCCATTGTGATGATAACATGCGGCCAATGAATGAGTTTTCTCAACGATAAACAAGCGTAAATTTAATTGATTAAATTTTAACTTAACCCCTACCTCAAAGATGTTCGTGGAAGCTAGAGTCGCAGGGGTTGTTTTGATAACAGCGTTTAAAAGCGTCCAAGAAGGGGACGACATCTCACACCGGCTGCAGAGATGGGAAAGAACGACATGTCATCTCTTTTTGGTGTCGGCATTCTTCGTCGAAGTCTTGGCGTTCTTCAACGAATAAGATGAAGTTCTTCAGAAATAACTCAAGAGATCTCTCCCCTTTTCTTCCCACAACAAAAGCCCTACAAAATTAAATAAGCCTTCGCCTTATTTTATTGACTCATGTCAACATTTAAAACATCAAAATTCCAACTCACTTAATTAATTAATCTTGAGTAGACTAATTAATGGGATATAATGCTTGCAAAATTAATGAGGGGTTAGAGGAGTAAAAAAATTTGAAGGTGTGGGGCTCATGTGGGCGCCTCCTCACAAATATTATAAAAATAGGAGTTAGGATCTAGTGGGTCCCACCCCAACTCCCAAACATAGGATAAAACCACTTAGAATAGAGAAATAAAATTGTAACACAATTATATTTCACTTTACACTTAATCCATATTATTAAAAAACTCCTTCCGAGAAAATGTAACTCTAGTAAAAGACTTCATAAACAATTATCGGTGATGTGGCTTCATCGGTACCCTTGGATTTCTATCCCGAGCACCGGTTCAAAGTTAGAAAAACCCGCTCGTTCGTCCACTAAACTTACCCGAGCTAAACTTCGGATATTGATTCCGGGCACACCGGGCCTCAGAATTAGGTTATGTCAGAAACTGCGTACTCGTAAAAGCACAATGAAATTAAGAAAAAAATTTCCTTGAAATTTACATGCCTTTACATTACTCCCATCTCAGGGCTTTACGTCCCCGTAAAGATTCATCACAAACTAGAGAAACAAATGAGGGTAATGTGTATGCATCTGAGCCTCTCGATCCCATGTGCTCTCCTGGGGGTTATCGTGTTGCCACTTGATGTGCACTAGAGGAATCGACCTTCCACGTAGGACCCTCTCCTGTTGATCCTCGATCTCCACCAGGATCTCCGCAAAAGTCACCCCGTTATCATTGTCCAGCTCCCCGTGATTGATGATATGCGTCGGGTCGTGCACGTATATCCTCAACTGAGATACGCGGAAGACGTCGTGCACCCTATGCAACTGAGGTAGAAGAGCTAGGAGATATTCCACCTCACCTATCCTGTTGAGAACATGGAATGGTTCGATGAAGAGCGGGGATAACTTGTCGCTGCAGCCAAATCACTGTAATCCACATCGAGGTGAGACTCGTTAGAAAATGTCGTTGCCATCCTCGAACTCTAGTGGTATCCGCCTTCTGTCAGCATAAGACTTCTGTCACCTCTTAGTGGTCCTCATCCACTCCTGGATTACCCGCACCTTCTCTGTCGTGGCCTGGACCATCTCTAGTCCTACATGTACTGACTCCCAAGTGTCTATCCAGCACAGAGGTGATTTGCAAGTTCGGCCATACAGTGCCTCATATGGTTCCATCCTGATGGTGGAGTGGTAGATATTGTTGTATGCAAATTCCACCAAGGGTAGGTGATCCTCCCAACTGCGACCAAAGTCGAGGACACATACACGGAGCATGTCCTCGAGTGTCTTAATGGTCCTCTCCAACTGACCATCCATCTAAGGGTGAAAGGCGGTGCTCAGGAATAGCTACGTCCCAAGTTCTAATTGCAACCCCTTCAAAATTCTAGATGTAAAGAGAGAATCTCGATCAGAGACGATAGTCTAAGGAACACCATGAAGTCGTACGATCTCTTGAACGTAGAGGTGTCCCAAACTCTCCACTGATCCCTACTATCTAGTGGGTAAGAAGTGGGCCAACTTGGTGAGTCGGTCTACAATCACCAAGATAGAGTCGTGCCCTCTAGAATTACTTGGAAGCCCAGTGACGAAATCCATAGATATCCTATCCCACATCCACTCTGGGGCCTCCAAGGTTGTACCAAGCCTGCAAGTACCTGGTGCTCCGCCTTCACCTGCTGACCGGGGAGGCATTGAGAAACGAACTCTACCACATCATTCTTCATACCCAGTCACCAGTGCTGTCGTCTAAGATCCTGGTACATCTTCGCCACTGCTAGATGTACCGCTAATGGGGATGTGTAAAATTATCTCAGCACCTCTTCCTATAATACAACTAGAACCATGGTACGTCCTCTGAAAAGGAGAACGTGCTCTCCTACTACAGAGAATCCATCAGGTTCATGTCCTGACGATATATGTGCACATCGTGTCTCATAGTTAATGTCCCCACACTGTTCCTCTTTAACACGCTAAAGAAGTGGTGGAGTGACTTTGAGTGACTGAAGAAAGGATACCCCATCTCTATCCACGTAGTATATCTTCAAAGCGGCTAACTGCTTTGTTGCCTAACCATGTAGTTGAATTCCCATCCTTTTGTTGAGAGCATAAGCTACTATGTTCCCCTTCCCAGGAGTATAGACTATCTCAAAATCACAGTCCTGGAGGAACTAGATCCATCCCCACTGTCTTGAGTTCAGTTCCTTCTGCGATAAGATATACCAGAGACTCTGGTGTTTAGAATAGACTCTAAATCACTCGCCCATCAGATAGTGCTGCCACATCTTCAGGGCGAAGACCACTACTGCTAACTCCGGGTCATGAGTAGCGTAGTTCTTCTTGTGCTGCCTCAACTGTCGTGATCCACAGGCGATCATTTCCAACTCTTACATCAGGAGACACACGAGTCCAGTCCATGATGCATCGCCGTAAACTACTTACCCTACTCCCTCCTCTGGTAGCCTCAAGATGGGTGCACTGGTCAACCTTTGTCTTAGCTATCTGAACCTCTACTGACATCTATCTGACCACATGAAGGGTTTACCTTCATCATTAAAGCTGAGAGTGGAGCTGAAACTCTGGAGAAGTCTGGCACAAATATCTGATAGTATCCAGCCAGACCTAGGAAACTCTACACCTCCATCACGCTCCTAGGTGGCTCCCAAGCTAGCACTGCCTCAATCATCACAAGATCCACCAAAACTCCCACCTTAGAGATGACGTGCCCCAAGAAGTGGACTTCTCGAATCCAGAACTGACACTTCGAGAGCTAACCATAAAACTGGTTCTCTCTGAGTGTATCCAGTACAACACGCAAGTGGTAGGCATGCTCCTCCTCAGTAGTCGAGTAAATCAATAAGTCATCAATGAAGACTACAACATATTAATCGAGGTAAGGCTGGATGATCCTGTTTATTAGACTCATGAACACTGCTGGAGTGTTGGTTATTCCAAATGTCATAACCAAGAACTCATAGTGTCCATACAGACATCTGAAGGTCGTTTTCTATACATCCTCATCTCTAACTCTGAGCTGATGATAGTCTAACCTGAGGTCTATCTTCGAGAACCATTGTCCTCGCTTGAGATGATCGAAGCTGTTGTAAATCCTCGGTAGCGGATACTTGATCTTCATGGTCACATGGTTGATGTGACGGTAATCGACACACAGTCACAAGCTCCCGTCTGCCTTCTTAGTGAACAAAATCGGTGAAGCTCACGGTGAAACACTCGGTCGAATGAATCCCTTTCCCTGTAAGTCCTCCAGTTGTACCTGTAGCTCTCAAAGCCCAGTGGGAGCCATCCGATATACTGGAGTAGATATCAGGGCTTTCCTGGGGTACTTGTCAATGTATAAGTCTACCTCTCTATGAAGAGGTATTCCTAGAATGTTTTTAGGAAAAACATCTGCATACTGATCCACCACAATAGGAAAACTCAAACACCGCACGTTAACTACTCCTAGGATGAGGCTAGCCAACTTATGAGTGATCGGTTTTACTCTCCTCTGTGTGAGTCCATCCTGCACTACAAAGGCTCCCTTCTCGCCAGTGAAGGTGAACCTGCTACCATCGGTGTGGAACCACCGCACATTGCACCTAATACAGTCAATCTGAGCATGGACCGTAGATAACCAATCCATGGCCAAGATGACATCGTAAGGCCTCCACGCCACTACAAGAAGATCCCAGCCAAATCTCTCGCCTCAAAGGGTAATCTCAATCTATTGGCACCAGTGCGTAATTGTCGAGTCTACTATTGTAGGAGTGTCTAGCAGTAAGGATCGAGCCAACGTCTCCATCAGAATCACCATGATCCGAACAAAGGCAGCAGCAATGAAAAAAAGACTTGCCCATGTGTCTATAAGAACTACAGTAAGGGTGGAGTAGACATAGATAGTACCTCGACTCATTTCAGGTGCGCCATGGTTGTAGGCCTCGACTGCCTGAATCTGAGCCTGCCTCTATCTGCCAGCTCCCTATGGTCGGGGTGGACCTCCTGGTGGTGGTGGTGGTAGGGCCTCAAAATGTCGACCACCACTAGCCGCTCGACCATCTCCTCTACCTCATCCACCTGCTCCCTGCAGACCGCCACGGTCGAACCTCTGCCTCTGCCTGGGTCGTCCCTCGACTGAGTGCTGCTTGTCTGCATGACGGTTCGGGCAGTCACGAGCCATGTGGCCCTGACCGCCGCATGCATAACACTCTCTGATCCTCATAAGTCTAGCACTACTCCGTGTTCCCCGCACCTCTGAGCAAATATCTTGAGGTTTCTCACCTAATGGTCTAGTCCTCTTGGACCCCTATGACATCCATCGACTGCCAGCTGTAGAAGAATCTGCTACGTGCCACCCAGCAGTAGGTCTCGCTGCAGGAGTAGGTTCATCTAGAAAGCTCTCCAAAATAAGGGCTCGCTCCAGTACTCCTGCCTGCGTCAGAATGCTGAGGGAGATCATCGATTCCCTAATCTCATGCCTAAATCCCTGCTCAAAGGTCCGGGCCCAGAAGAATGGATCCCGTACCAAATCCGTGTTGTAGCATGAGAAGTCTATAAATCTCACCAAGTACTAGGCTACTATCATGCTGCCCTACCGCAGCTGTAGTAGCTAATGAATGTGTGCCACATAGAGGGTGGCTGGAACGAACTCCGAGCAGAAAAGGCCCTCGAAGTCCGACCAAAGAAGATATGCCTCGTCGTGCACCTGAAGCATCAGTCTCCACCATCTACCTGCTACTGCATGCAGGAGACTCGCCGCAAGGATCACCATGAGGTCAGTTGGTGTCCATACTAATCTAAAGACTCAAACAACAGCCTCCAGCCAATCCTCGGCTGCCTGAGGGTCCGTCTCCCCGCGGAACATGGGCATTCTCTGACACTGAAACTTGTGTAGTGCACTCAGGAGACATGAACTCTCAACTACTGGGGCTGGTGGCATCGGTGGCTTGGTGGGTAGAGGTATCGATGGTGCCTCTGCTGTAATGGGGCCTTGCACTAAGGCCTCATTGATCGGTGGACTACCATCTCGTACAAAACTCGGAACCCTAGATGGATGTCGTCGTGGAACCATCCTGAAAAGAAACAGGGGTGCCATGGTTAATACAATATACCTGGTGAGCTGACACAAATTAATCACAATGAAAACATTGAAACACACATGCAATCAATGTTTTAGTGCACTGAGTCGGAAATCATAATTTAGGGTCCTGGTGTATGGATACGTCGACCACCGCACCAACACTGGACTCCCTAGACTGATAACCACACTCAATACCCTTAACACGATTGCCTCACATAGATAAAATTATCAGTTTTTTGAGTTCTGTGGTAGAAATGACCCCTCTAATACCAATTTATCACGACCCGTCCTTGGGGCCCGTGCCATGACTACCCCAAACCTGCATTCCATAAGGCAGGGGCTGGCGACTAGCACCAAAGGTTTAAATCCCAATATAAGGGAAGTCATTGCGTTTATGTAAGAAAACAAACATCACAGAGTATGCAAGATGAAATAAACACTAATTAAACTGGGTACAAAAGTGCTGGAAAGTAAATGGGCCAGTATACAAACCCAACTTAAAGTACAGTACAATTGAGAAAAGAATGTACAATAGCTGAAAAGTAGAGAAGGAACCACCAAGACATTCTCCGAAACTCCCAACTGAAGGGTGAGTATAGATGGTCTCGTCGGCTCCTCGATTCTGGCCATCCACTCCGTGTACGCCCCCTGATAGTCCACCTCTAGGTACTGTCCCGCTCCTCATTCCTCATCCACGATCAGCGTTGTCTGTCGTCTATAACCAACACAACATAGTGCAGGCATAACCCGTGCAAGGGTGAGTATACAATACTCAGTAGGGACCCCGAGACTCCCGAAGGTCTCCCAGAATCCAAGAAGGATAAACCAAAAAGGAAGGATACAATTAAAAAGTATCAAGAAACTCTACATAAGTATATTCCCATACATATACCTAAGTCATAAATTCCAATTTGGCTCCATCTTCCAAGCCCATGTTCAACCCTGTCCATATAGGAAAGCACAACTCAATCCACACAGGAAAGAAAGTAAATCATATCGAAGATAATGATTGAATGTCAAGACTCAGATCACACTGGTATACATTTCATAAGGCTATAGAGATGATCAAATGTTTCCACTGATTCATCTAAGATGTCAGATCCACATAGGATACAAGACTGGATAAGATATCGGACCCAGGAATGATATAAGACAAACTACTCTGCTGGACATACATAGGATACAAGTACAGAGTCAAATACTGCCAGACCCGCATTGGATACAAGAATAGTAGTCATCGCCGTCGAACCCACGGAGGATCCTAGTACGGTTTTAGTTGCTGCCGAACCCATTGAGGATCCATGTACAGTCATCCTCACTGCCGAACCACGGAGGATCCAAGTGGAGTCATCATCGTCGCAGTCACAGCGACCTCTAGGGTTCCCGCACATAGTACGCTTGATTCCAGGAGGGTCCGCTCCACGAGCCAAAGGGATCGATACATCAAATATCACAATGTCTAGAGTTTATGTATCACAATGTTCCATCTTTTCAAAAGGAAATCAACGTGATAGACGACACGTCAATCGGACGCTCTGTCTAAGAGTTATTGGCTTTTTCGTCCTAGGGGCCCGGTTGATTTTAAGATAAAACCAACCTGACCGTACATCAGCTGCATCCAAACCTCGAGCAGAGTAATCCAAAATAACCGTCTCACTATGAGGAATCCAACAAAGTCGACGGCACGTCAATCGGACGTCTGGAGCTCATGTTATAAGCGTTTCTGCTCCGAGGGCCCGGTTAGTTTCATGTTTGAACCAACCTGGCCATACAAAAAGTTCTCCTAAACATTGTGTGTAATATACTGAAACGACCGTCTCGATCCAAGGATTCCAGTGCAACTGACGGTTCATCGATTGGATGTCCCTAGCCCAAAATATGGGGTTTGAATGAATCTGTCCGAAAATAGGGGGTTTGGGCCCGGTCCGACCCGGCCCAACACCCCCTGGGTAGGCCCGAACTGGGTCGACCGGACCCAGGTCTGGGTCCGGCCCAGTGGGGCATGGGCTGACCCAGCCGACGCGGCCCAGCCCGACGCTGGTGGTCCGGCCCAGCGCGGGCGGCCCCGGACCTGTGCGGGCGCCCCGGCCCGGCGCCGGCGGCCCGACCAGGGGCGGGCGATCCAGCCCAGCGCGAGCGGTCCAGCCCAGCGTGGGCGGTCAGGCCAAGCGCGGGCGACTGAGCACCGAGCGGGCGCGGATAGGGGGCACCGCCCCCTGATTTCGGAAACGGCGCCCCCCCCCCCCATTCTGGTGGGGTTCTCCCTAAGTAAAACAGGGGGTTACTCCCCCCGGTTATTCAGATGTGGCCGACCTTTATGGTCGGCTGGTGAGCTGAAGAGGGACCCCCGGGGGTCCCGCCTCCTGGTGCACCGACGACCGGCTGAGTCCGGCCAACCCCTTGCTGAACCGCCACGGATTCCGTCTGACTGGCACGGCGTGACGGCGTTGCACCCCTCCGCCGAGGCCCGCCCCAGTTGGGGCTCCCTCGGGTTCTCCAGCACGGCGCAACGGCGCCGTGGCCAACCACCGCGGCCCGCACCGGCCGCGGTTCATTCGAATTCACCCGCACGGTGCGATGGCGCTGCGCACCTTCGCTACGGCCCTCTCCGCCCACGGTTCTCTTGTTCCCACATGATACAATGACACCATGCCGTCTTCGCCACCATGTACAACAATGGTAAACAAGATAAGGGGAGGAGGATCGACTCTGTTTGTGCGGTCCGACCTCCTCCCGTTGTGACGATAACAGGAGGCCAAAGAACGATTATTCTCAACAATAAACAAGCGCAAATTTAATTGATTAAATTTAAACTTAACCCCTACCTCAAATAATTTCACAGATGATAGCGTCACGGGGGTGGTTTTGATGACGGTGTTGACGAGCGTCCACGAAGGGGACGTTGTCTCACATTGGCTGCGGAGAGGGGAAAGAACCGCACGTCATCTCTCCTTGGTGTCGGCGTTCATAGTAGATGACTTGGCCTTCTTCAATGATGAAGATGATGTTCTTACGAAATAACTCAAGGGCTATCTCTCCTTTTCTTCCCACAACAAAAGGCCACCAAAAAAAAATAAGGCGTTGCCTTATTTGTTTACTCATGTCAACATTTCAAAACATCAAAATTCAAACTCACATAATTAATTAATCTTGAGTAGACAAATTAATTGGATGTCATGTTGGAAAAATTAATGTGGGGTTAGAGGAGTTAAAAGAATTTTAAGGGGTGGGGCTTGGGTGGGCCGCACCTCACAAATATCCTAACAAGAGGAGTTAGGATCTAGTGGGTCCCACCCCATCTCCCAAACTTATGATAAAACCACTTAGAATATAGAAATAAAATTGTAACACAATTTTATTTCACTTTACACTTAATCCACATTTTCAAACAACTCCCCCCGAGCAAACGCAACTCAAGTAAACTGCTTCTTAAGCAATTACCGGTTCTGCAGTTTCATCGGTACCCTCGGAGTTCGATTCCGAGTACCGGTTCGAAAGTTAGAAAAACCCACTCGTTCGTCCACTGAACGTACCCGATCTAAACATCGGAAATTGATTCCAAGAACACCAGGCCTCAGAATCAGGTGTCGTCAAAAACTAGATACTAGTAAAATCCAATGAAATGAAGAAAAATTATCCTTGAAATTTCCGGGTCTTTACAAACATACCAAGTTCATTGAGATGTGGAGTTCAAAACAACATGGTGATTCTTACATTTATAGTGGGAATGGACTGGATCTCTTTATATAGAGTACATATAATATTTTATGAACGGGAAATATATTCTCATATATCCTACCGTCCCATACTCCTCTACAAATGTGATGGATATATTGCATCTCCATTGAATAAATTTTCAATGGTGTGGGTGTTGATTCCCTATGAAGAGGTATACCACACTCAAATAGTGGAGTCAAATAATAGTGTCATCCTTGCAGAAATGCCCATCATTTGGGAATATGGTGATGTATTTCCTCAATGGTTAACCATACATCCTCCAAAATGTAATTTACAGTTCTCAATGGAAATCCTATCCAAAGATACTCCTCTATCAAAGTGTCCATGTAGTATGGTTCCTATATAACTATAGGAGTTAAATAAGTAGCAGCAAGAGAATTTGGACAAATGGTTCATACACCATAGTGAATCACATTAGGGTATAAAAGTGCTCTTTTTAATGAAGGATGGATCAATGTGACTATGTATCAACTTTAGGGATATCAAAAATATCACCATAAAAAACCAATATCCTCTCCCAATGATTGACAACATGTTCGATCAATTTCAATGAGCTCAATACTTTTCATTGGTGGAACTTCATTCTTGATATCCTTAGTTAATGGTGAAGAAGGAATATATTCCAAAGGTTGCACTTTTTACAATGTATTGAAAATATGAATTTTTGGTGATGCCCTTTAGAATTACTAATTCCCCTACAATCATCACGGGTTTGATGAATGGATATTTTAGACATTACATTGAACTTCTTATCGTAGTTTTTATCGATGATATTTTCATCTACTCCAACAAAAAGTAGGAACATGAAGAACATTTAAGGCATGGGTTTCTGACATTAAGGATGGAGAATTTTGACACCTAGATAGCCAACTCTGACTATTGGATGAATCAAGTCATGTTCTTGGGATAGGTGATCGCAAGTGAATGAATTTCAGTATACCCTTAAAAAACAATGGTCATTGAGGAATACCCCAGACCCTCTAGTGTCATATAAATCCATAGTTTTCCTCGATTAGCTGGGTAATACTGATGTTTTGTGAGATATTTATCATGATTTTCATGTATTCAGACCATGTTAACAAGGAAGGGGGTAATGTATATCTAGAAGGGAGAATGCAAGGAATGCTTCAAGGAGAAAAATATATAGATGATCACTGCACTTCTACTCACATTACCCAAATGTAAATACTTTTTTGTGATATATAATTATTATTTGATAAAGGGATTATGTTTCTACTAATGAAAAATGATAATTTGATATCCTACGCGTCATGAAAGTTGATGATCCATGATTATAACTACATGAAACATCACCAAGAACTAAAAACTGTGATTTTTTCCTTGAAAATATGGAAGCACCACCTATATGGTGAGAAGTGTGAGAAATGTACTGATCACAAGAGTCTAATGTATATATTTACACAAAATTTACTCAACATGTGTTAATGGGTATGGTTAGTGATAATCATGTACTATGATTTATCTATTCACTATCAACCTGCCCAAGTGAACTAGGTAGTTGAAACTCTAAGTAGAAAAGAACCTGTAACTCTATCAATGATGCATGTTTAGAAGGACCATATCTTCGTGCATATGAAATGTATGGATTTAGAAATCATAACAACAAGGAATTCATCAAAAGTTTCCAATATGATTACACTTCCCTCTATGAAAGATTACATAAAGGGGGCACAAAGTGATGATCTTTAATTAAAAAAGAATATGAATTTAGTAATGCAATTGAATATGAAAGAGTTATATATATACAATGATGGTTTGGTTATGTTTGGAATGTGGCTTTGTGGGACTTCATCAAATGGGATAAACAATTGGATATTTTAAAATTCACATCGCTCAACATGCTATATCCATCCTTGTAGCACTAAGAAGTACTAAGATCTCTAAGAACAATTCTGGTAGGATAACATAAAGAAAGATATGGTTAAATATATCTCAAGGTGCTCGATAGGTAATCAAGTCAAAGAATAGAGATAAAATCCCAAAAGAGGATGTAACCATTTTCTATACCAATATGGAAATCGGATAATGTAACTATGGGATTTTTCAAATGATTCATGAAGACTTCCAAAGTAAATAATATGATATGGGTTCTGGTGGAATGAATCACCAAGATTTCCCACTTTATCACTACTCAAGAAGATCTCTCAATTGAACAACTAGAAATGATATATGTGAAGGAAGTGGTGGGACTGTATGGGATTCCACTCTAGATTTCATATGATCATGATGAAAGGATCATATCTAAATTATCTAGGAGTCTCCAACTTTCTTTGAGTACTGAATTGAATTTTATTACAGCCTATCACCCCAAAAAAATGTCCAATTTGAAATTACAAATCAGAGGATTGAAGATATTCTAAGAGAATACTCTTTAAAATTAAATGTTATATGTGATCATCATCTCCCATTGGTAGAGTTCTCATAAAACAATAACTTCCACTCAAGTATTCTGATGGATTCAAATGAAGATCTGAATAAAAATAAAGGCAGAACACTAACCTGCTAGAATGAAGTTGGTTAATGAAAGCTACATGGATATCATTCTGTACAAGATATGACAGAGAAGGTCATAGTCATCCATCAACATATCAATGATAATCAGATTTAGAAAAAGAGCTATTATGACAACCGTTGAAGGTACATATAGTTTGATATTGGAGAAAATGTCTTCTTTTGAATATCACCATGGAAGAGATTACTACAATTTTGAAGAAATGTAAAGTTAAGGCCAAGGTATTTTATACCCTTTGATATCATCAAATTCATATGAGATGTGTCCTATCTTAATTTAATTCAATATAAATTGGATCAAGTTCATGATGTGTTTCATGTATCACTCTTAAGGATGTACATACCAGATCCATCACATATACTAAACTCAATGGTAAAACAACTAAAAGATGATATCTCTTATGATAAGCAATAATTAATGATTTTGGACCATAGAGATAAGGTTCTACACAATAAGACAACCAAAATTATCAATGTTTTGAGGAGAAACCATATTTATGATAATGTAACTTGATAATCAGATGTTTTAATGAGGGAGAAGTACCCTCAACTATTTATGTAAAATGAAATTTTGAGGATGAAATTTCAAAAGTGTGGAAGAAGGTAATGACAGTAATTTTTATCAATACAATCGATCTATTACTATTACAATTTCATAATCCCATAAAATCTCGTTAGGAAATAAAATTCCACATCATGCTTAAAATAATGACAAATCTGACCTTTAAACATAAATTTTCCACTACATTGATTTGAATTTAAAAACATAACACACACCGTTTCAATCAAGAATATTTTTGTAGTCTGATAGGATAAACATATTTTTTGGTGAATAGGAACATACCCTTATGAATAGTAACATACCCTTATGAATAGTTATATGACCATTATGAATAGTAAATCATAAAAGTGAATAGTAACCTTACCAATGATATTATAAATAATGCTTATCCTTCCTATAGCTGAAAATAAGATATAATTATATAAAAGTGTTTTTATTTTTATAAGTCATGAAAATTTAATGATGAATTTATTAATTTAAAAGAAAATTTATATTCAAAAAATGTATTCATAAACTATTCTGTATATGTATTCTGATTATATGATAATTTTTGGTGACCATAATTAATATTTCAATGTGTTAGAATAGCTATTTTTTATATTGAAATATGTATTTTCATGAAAATTATAATTAAAAATTAAATTAATCATATTAATAAATTTTATCCTAAAATGAAGGTAATTTTTTTCTCAAAACATTGACAAATAGTTATGGTGAAATTTTGGTATTTTTATTAAATATTTAATTGTTTATGAATAGTAAAATACTGTAATTTACCATATAAATACATTATAATTTATGTGCACTATTCCAAATATAATGAGTGATGTATGAACATGAATATAGAAATCACAAGAACTTATTACTATTTATAGTCACAAGAATCCAAACAATTTCTTGTCTTGTGGAGAAATTAAAAATAAAATAAAATAATATTGATAAAACCCCTCATCTGTCCACTATAAATACCACCCCTCACGACCTCATTTCCTCGCCCCTCTCATTCTTCAAGAATTTCCAACATTTATTGAAAAAATATTCCCTAGAACCTCTCCCAGGTTCAAAATATATTGGTCCCATCAACAGATGATGACAATATTCATTAAGCAGGAACTCAAGAGGAGTATTCAAGAGGTAATTCCTCTCACACTTTTCATTCAATTTCCTTTAAATTCTTTTTATCTTCTATTATCTACAGATATTCTTATCTGAATATAATCATACATCGATTATGATTGACATACTCGTATTGTATCACTTCAATGATTTAGTATTCATAATGTTACTCCCTCTCTCTATCTCTCTATGTTTATAAAAATGAAATCATTTCACTTGATGTGATAATTTACCTACATTAGGGGTGATGCACTTCCATTAGACATAAACACCATCAAGGATGTCAATAAAACATTTAAATGGGTTAAAAAATATTTTAATATGTATATTTCATCCCTTTTTATATTAATTAACTAAATTATTAACATGACATTATGTAATATAATAAAACAAGTTCACTGTGATCGAAAAACCACCCAAATTAACAAAAAATGACCGTCATTAAAATTTAACTTATGATTCATCATCATCGTATATTACCAAATTAATATTAATATTTATTATACATATTTAATGTCATTAATAATATAAATTAACAATTTTGTTTTTTCATCGGAATTTTAATACAAACATACATTCATGTGTACAAGTGAACCATTCATGAAAACTATGAAAATAAACACTCCCAAGATATGAATTTAAACTCTATAACTCATAAAATGGCTCATAAAATAATGTAATGAAACCATAACGAATAATATTCTTGTATAATGGGTTCTGGATTTATCAATTAATGAATACACTGACATTATATTTGGAAATAAATATAACAACACGTTTAGATATAAGGTAAGGGACTTCTCAAACCCAACTCTCTATCTTTGGGGATTCCCGCTTTCAACCTATTCTCAGTATTTATATTCCTTAAAAATAATTTCTATATCATTTTATTACCTTTTATGGGATATAAATTATTTCTAATTGAGTTTAAGACAATCCTTATATTTTCCAAATGAACTCTCCTTTTAAATAAACACACCCTTCTCACTCCTCGAAGAGTGTCTATTCTTCACTCGTGATTGATGGTTCTATGTCAAGAACGATATTCAATATTAATTATGGGAACCTAATTCCTAATAATGTATGATCTATGATATAAATTGCATATCTTTTCATGTGTTATTTTATGTTCATTTCGGACATATGTTCTTTATGGCATGCATGATAATGTAAATGTTCTGATACGATGGTTGTTCCCAGAATTATAAACAATAATGTGAATGTTATGATGTGATAGATATGCCCAAAATTATAGAGAAATTAAATTCATTTGTTATAGTTATTTATCTATTGAGTTAATTTGAAATTATGTGTGAACATTATGCTATATTTGTTCAAAACTATTTGTGTTAGTGGACCACTAAGTCATGATGTTTCATTTTAATGCACGGACACAATCTATGAATTCATCTAATGATTCCTATTATGATTTTTATGATAATGTTATGATTATGATCTCACCATGTTATGTTGTCCATATCTATCCTATTAGTGTGCATTTAGATCACACAAATTTAGGTATACCCCTTGGTTACTATCATTACTAAGAAGATTAGAAGGGATAATAAGAAGCTGGATAAGAATGAATGAAATAAATTTTTATGTTTTTTATTCTAAATGTAATCTATGGTTGTAGTTTCCTAAGTCGCTAATTTTTTTCCCTCTTTGGGTAATTTAATGGTTTTTTATCATTAAAATTTTGTAAATGTAATGTAAGAATAGCATGTTCCCTACAAAAATGTTATTGGTAATCAATTGATTGATATTCGAAAATGGTTTTGTGGAAATCCTACATATTAAAAAGGATCAATAAAAAAATCAATTAAAAAACTAGAAACATATTTAAAAAGTCCATGAAACTTTACAATGAACCAATTTTACAAATAAGGATAACATTTATGGGTGGTGATAACATGTATTGGGAAAGAATATCGTTTTATAAAGTAATCATATATGTTTTTCTATGAGGAGATAATAAAATATCAATTTAATGAATAAAATTTTTATTTGAAGATTGTTTTACTTTATATAAAGAATTCAATTACTAGCATGACAAATAAAATAATGAAATATACCTAATTTAAATGTATACTTTCATCCTTTAATCAATTTTCACCATATTGGTAGCATTTTGTTTTTCAAATGATGAATATTCAAGATGATGTTTTTAATGATTTATGAACTAAAATTATCTTCTGAAAAATCTTTAAAACATAAAATTAACAATAATATAATCCAAATATCATTACATATAAACAAAAATAAAATTATTTTTCATTGGGAGATGAATTTCCCAAAATGATTCAACCATGACATCATTATTCTTCAAAATATACTAATCAAATTCAAAATAAATTGAATAAGAATAATTCCACATTCAATTCATCTATTCTTCAAAAAAATAATTCAACCCTTGTTTATTTAATAAAATATCATAATGTTCTACTCACATTAATAGTTTAAAATTCCCAAAAATAATGAACCTATAAATTAGTAACATGGTCACCAAATCTATTTTTAATCCCACATTTATCCACATCTAATGATCCAAAAATACAATAAACCTTAAATACCCTAACATAAATGATATAATAAACCAAAATGGTTATAAAAACTAAAAAACATATTTCTAAAAATATAACATTATTGTTCATCTTAACCAGAAATTTACATAATCTTCTACATTTTAATAAATATCTCAAAATATATTTATTCACATTAGGAAAACATCATCTAATACCTCCAAATGTTTTCTTGTGAATTTGAACATATGATCATCCTTAATCTCATAATCCCCATATGGTATAAATAAATCTTAAGAGCATCACTCATGAAAACATCTGAATCTAAAATGTTTTCTAAACCATTTTACTAATGATACTATAACACCATTGAACCTACACTCCCACATCTGATGCAAAAATTATAAACATTACATTTTTTTAATATGAAAAAAAATATTATGTCCCAATTATGTCCATAATAAATACAAGATATAAAAATAATATTGTCACAAACCAACCTCGGTCGACCTTGAACTGGTCACCCGAGATGGTCTGTGACATGGCCCGAGAGGTGTTATTAGTCCTCTCTGGATGGCGACAATCGTCAGGGAATCAATAAAATACAATTAAGAATTATTTATACTTGTTAATATAAATAAATTATTTGATAAAGTAGAATAACGCAATAAAAAATGACATGAAAAAGGAAGAACAGCCAATAACAACAAACTAACCTGACCAGGACTAAAAATCCTCGAGACTCTGAGAATCACTCACCAGTCCACAACCAACTCTCTCCCACGTCGATCAAGATCTAGTAAAACCTGAAAAAGAACTAAAAACAGAAAAACACTATAGGCGTGAGTTATAATACTAAATAGGCATGCCAAACAAACTATTCCCAATGCACTACCTTTAAATAATGAACTTTATTAATTCCATGTTTGAACTAAATTATACAAAATATGGGTTTCCACACACATACTTCCATTTTTAAGGAAAGTAATATTCCATTGAATGTTTTAATTTGAAACATGATTACTGTTTAAATGGAATAAGTGCATTGAATTTTAAATCATTTCTATGAACAATTTAGTAATTCGAATTTTAGTTATAAGAAAAATGGAAAACTGCACACAACACACATCACACACTAAGGGAAATGGAAAAGAAGTGGAACACATGGGACAATAGCTGAACCAGACCTCTCAATCATCCTCCACATAAAAATAAATACTGAAGAAAACATTGGTCGAATATAGGTGCTCATGAACAATCCAGAACATACCGTATATAGGACTCGTCCTGAAGGCATGCCTACTCTCAACGACTTCATAACGCCTTGACACTCGGCGCTTCCCTACATGGCCTACCTGAGGGTACCAATCCCCTAGCAGAGTATAATTCGTACTAGGGGACACTAGCCAGTGTGTAATATAAACGAGTGCATCAATCTTTCTCAGAAGATTGACTTACTATTCCGAGTTCCAATATCAACACATGTAATAAAAAAGGACAGTGGTGAGTCAAAAATAGTAATATAGTTTCACCAACATCACACAAAAATCATGCAGTCAACGTACACCAAAGATCTCCCCTGAGTCACCCCAAAGAGAGTTTTCCAAATAATTTATTATATTAATGTACCATATGGGCCTTCAACAATTTTAGTGAAAATCCTCATTTCTCAAGAGAACCAAAACACTTATTCAAGATTAAAAAGAATTAATATAAAAGTAAACTAGAACTACATTTGAAACATGGTGAATTATCTTTAAAATAAAAATGATAATTCTTTCAATACTGGGTGTCCATTCATCAAGAAAATATTTCAAGTGTCATGAATAAAATAAATGGCTCATTTTTACTACGAGTGATCATTTAAAAATTGATTATCAAATACAATTTATTATTTGTTAAAATTAATAAAATATCAAGAAATTAATAAATTCGTAATTTCAAGGCTAGTGTAGTGACAAACCTACCTCGACTTGCAGCTTGGTCATGAAGACGCGGCTCATCGCACACTCACGCACAAGTACGCCCAACCGGCTGAAGACTGCAATATCATTGAAAAACCATGACAACACGCTGGAACAAAAAAGATGAATAAAATACATAAAAAATTACTTAATCAATCTATACAAACAATTATCACAAAAGAACCACCTCGACCTACATGCAAAACATAACTCACACAACTTGTATTATTTAATAAATCACTTCAAAATATATAAAATTATTTCCAAAGAGTAACCCACATCCCAAAAACTCAAAACATATCCAAAGAACACATTTTTAAACAATGTCACACCCACTACATACCATGATATAAAACACACAATTCTCATAGTTGGATAAACTAAATACACAAATTCGTGAAAATATATTAAACATCACAAAACTAGTTTTCAACAAAACACTCCTTAAATTCACCTCAGAAATATACCGAATATAAAACTCAAACCAAGTTAATTTAAAAACTAAACTTCACACTTAACTAACTCAACAAAAAAATTCCAAATCAATTAATCAGATAACATAATTATCCAAACATTGATTTTTGACAAAAAAATTAATAATATGTCCAAAACTATTACTCTATAAATAAAAAATAATTAATTAATACAAATGATGGTGAAAATTGAATCTAATAAATTATTTTTTAAAATTAATGGGGAAACTCAACATGATGGAAAAACATCCAGCAATCGACATCAAAACCCAAACGCATGTCAAACACTCCAAAGGAATGTTTACACAAACCTAACACAACAAAATTGAACAAACAAAGTGATGAAATTGACCTAAAAAATAACGATCGATGGAGACAAAATTCCACGCATCCTGTCGATGGAAGGGGTTTACTGGAGAGGTTTCACGCATAGGAGAGGAAGCCGAAGGGAGCTGTGGGATATGGTTGCGCTGCAACTGGCTAGACAACATGTGGGTTAGAAGTTGGGCAGTTGGGTAAGGGGATCTGGCCAAAGGCATAGGGGGCTAGCGACGAGGCTGGGAGAGTAGAGTTCGGGGCAGGAGCCAGAGTGTGGAACAGTGCTGTAGAGGCTGGGTGACAGGGCTTTTGGTGGTGGGTGTGGGTAGCAGGGCATCTAAATGAGGCCAGAGCTGGGGAGGCGAGAAAGGGACGGCGAGTGTGCAGGGGACCTGTGGGGATGAGCCGACGGCTCTCGGTGCGTGGTGATGGCGGTGGTGGTCAGGATTCATTCTGAAGCTAGGTGCGAGAAGGGAAAGGAAGCAAGGCGGAAGGCTTGGGAAAGGGTGAGGCCAACATGGGGATGAGGTCGGTGCTATGAGGGAGGGTCGTGAGGGGGAATTGACGCTAGGGAGAGCGGCTGGGAAAGGGGTTCAGGCTGAGGGGGTGCGTCGCATCTTGGGGAATAAGGGAAAGTTGGGGCATCGACTGTGGGTAGAACTAGGGTTTATTAAGTTATATTTCATAATAGTAATAATAATAATAATAATAATAATAAAACTAGAAAATAATTCTAATAAAAATTAAAATAAACAAGATAATAATAAAAATAAAAATTAATAATAATAAAAATAATAAGTATACCAATAATAATTAAAATAACAATGATAAAGATAATTATAATTAAAGTTATTATAATTAAAATAATAATAATAAAAATAAATAAAAAATAATAATAAACATAATATTAATAATAACACCTCATTAATGATAATATTATTCATTACATAATAACATTATTATTATTACAAATTAGACATTCAACTCACTTTATTTACATAAAAATTTTGTTATTTCAGTCAATAGAGGTTTGCATGGGAAACCAGGCTAATGACGCGGCTACCTCCCACATTTTGGTTATTACGCATTGTTCTGAAACCCTCTAAAAATCTTGAACGACCAAAATTTAAAGTCGGGTCCCAGCCTGGACCTTGGCGCGAGAACTCGGAGCCAGGAATCAAATAAATAAAAATGAATTAAATGTCGGGGTGTGACAATTATCCCCACCACATACACTTTCATCCGGCAGAAAGTCACCTAGCCAAACAATAGACAAAACAATAGTCCATGCCCAACTGAAACTGAATGGAACAACACCACAATAGAATGGTAGAATATGAGAGGGTTCTCCCCACCAAAAGAATTCAACTAATGTGGATGTTTAACACTCAAACATAACACCCCGGAAGGGGGGGGGAACTCTCGATCCATACAAACTAACTTCTATAGCACGAGCGAACAACACCTAAGATGAAACATGGAACTCTCCACACGGACCAGAAACCCCCCACATTAAGAGAAAAACTTCTGAGATGTACGTAATCCCAAATAGTGAATTTGATCGTAAATAGACACATTGATTCATCCACAGACACTTACATATCCAAACAAACACAGCGAAACCGATATTAGCCAACACAAGGACAAAACACACTTTTATGAAAAGCACAAAATTCCAAAAACCATGATCAGACAAACAAAACTGTTTGGATTAGAATAGAAAATGTCCGTCATAACCCCATGATAAAACAATGAACGTATGATGATGTAAAAACATTAACAGTAGAAAAATGAGAACGAAGATACTTTAAATGTTCTACTGCCAACATGGAACACTAAACCCAAACCGAGGTTTCACACCCCCGACAACCACTGACGGTGTGTGAGCTTCGCCCCAAGGACTGTGGCTGGGGCACTAATGGATGATTCATCTCATGCCTCATAGTAAGGCACTGAAATCCTTCAGTAACATCATCTTCTTCAGGCAAAGATTCCTACAGAACTTCTCTAGATAACCCAGACATCTGCAATGATGGCACATCGTTGGAGAGATGTTGCATGATGGCTTCACATGCCCAAACCGGCCACACTGGTGGCACACCACTGAACCGTTTCATGAACTGGAAGCTAGAAGCACAATAGAGGAAACATTAGTAAAAAATACCTCTATCACACCTTGATCTCTAGATAGGAAACCTCCATGAGCAACTGGATACGCTGCATTTCAAGGCACATAAGATATAGAGACCAATTCATCTAGGAATGCCTCATCCACCTACTTCTTGAAAAGATAGCCTTTAAATAGGAATATTGACTCCTTGATCAGTGTAAGAAGACCCTTGATGAAGAGTGATGTCTTCATCAAATCTTGTGATTAAACTTCCAGAGAAAATGACACAAACTCCTTGAAATGGTCAACATATGCCTCCACTGTCTGTTGGCCTTGTTGAATACGGATGAGCTCTTCCCTTTTGTTCGTCATAACTTCTTCAGGAACAAACCATCAGATGAAGATGGATTTAATGACATCCCACATCATCCCATCTTTTATTGACGGTGGGGCGAGCAACTCCCATTCATCCAAATCCAAACACTCAAATAATCCCCAGAAAACTCGAACACTAACAGAATGGATTTCCCAACATCATAAAAGCACAATCAACCTCTTCAACGTACAAAACTACTTTAACAGACACCAATCACCATTATGTAGAGAAAATATCTGATAAGTGTCATAAATTGGGAATGAATTATCAGAAACCTTGACCACCTTTATGGGGGGCATTTTCTAAAAAAAATATAAAACATAGATACAGAACTGAAAATCATGCCGAAGCAACATCAAAGAAAACACCTTCATCAAAAACATCCAGCGCAAAATAAATAAGCAAATACAAACACTAATCAAAAATTCCTTTTTCAAAAACCCCCTTTTATTTTATATTTCAAAATTGCCTTCTTTCAAGGCCATTTTTAAAACTCAAAACCCACTTTTCAACCCAATTAAAATTTCCAAAAAAATTAATTTCCCTTTTAAAAATCACTTTAGAAAAACAAGGTCAAGCCTTTAATTCCAAGTGCACACCATAGTATTCCCATGAACCATTGCACATGTAATCATCCTCTTTCTTCTATACACACCAACACGCATTTCCCATGCATTACCAAACATGTTCAAACATTGATAAAGTCTACCTGGTGTACCACCCAGACCATATCTATACCTGTTCCAAAAAACCACCATATTTTTAGACAATGTGCTTTCATTTTTAAAAATACATTTCACATATTTAATAACATTTAAAATAAATCGTTTTCATTTCAGAAACCCTTTTTCATTTTCAAAATTTCACTCACACCCTCATGAAACATGAAAACACACAACTTGCATCAAATTACCGATGTGAGGGACTAGAAGTCATGTTAAACCAGGTGACATGACAATGGGTCATGCCCCATGTATGTGTTAACAACTAGGAGGATCTTATACCATGTACTTAGACTCTACATGTGTAACGACCAAAACATTTAGAATAGTCTATTAACTTACTCTTAATGATTTAATAGAGATGTTAATGGTTAATTCAGAAAGAGGATTCGATGGCTTCATCCAGTAGACTCGCAAAATTATGAAGCCCACTTATCAGAGCTTGGGAAGGAGGTGGCATCTTTGGGCTTCTCTTTGGACCAAGTCCATGCCGAACTCCAGCATGTCAAGCTTGAATGAAAACACCTACGGGAGAAGTTCAAGTTAGTGGAGATTACTACTGGGGAAATGTTATTTGAGCCTCCCTCAGATTCTCTCACCATAACACACCTTACGCTTAGGTCATATGATGGTGTTATAAGGGGCTATGTGATGAGACCGTAGCTTCTTTGTGTAATCCTTTGGGATGAATAAATTGAGATTTCTTCCTTTATTGAAGTTTGTGAAATTTCAAATGTCCGGATAATTTTAGGATGTATTTTATTGATGAATTTTTTAAAAAAGAATATTTTAAAATATTTATGTAAATCTTAAATAATTAATCATGTGTAATGATTATCAAAAAATGGTCTTCTACAAAAGTCTTCAGTAAGGAATTTGGAGTCTAATAAGATCAACTTAATTTTTGATGAATAATAAATTATGAATATTGATTTTACGCTTAGGATTAGTAATGTGACCAAATGGTTTAGTAATCTCACTTAAATAAATTAATAATATAATTTAGACACCTTGATTAAGTTACGTGATTCAATAAAATGGTTAAATCACAGTTTCATAAATTATTAATCAAGTATTAGTTTTTTCAGGTGAATAGTGTTTTTAATTAAAAATATAATTAGAAATATTTAGAAAATCATTTTAATAAAATGGAATTTATTTTTTAACTCAGAGCATCAATATTATGTTTTTGTAATTTTTGGGGATTTTTCTGAAAAAAATGAATTTTCGATGAATAGTGAAAATACAGGTTTTAAGTTACGGGTGTTTAATGACATCATTAAATGATGTATTAAGTATGTAATCAATATGGTCGATTTATGAATAGTAATATAAGGTTTGAGGTGTCCCAAGTGGCCAATACCATGGGAAAATTCAACAGGAAAGCCCATGGTTTTGCCAAAACCACCAATGAGGTGTCCCTTGGCCATTAATGCCTTGTCCCCTCACTTTATCTATAAATACCAAGCCATCCTCTCATCCATTCGACTCCAAAATCATCCTCAACGAAGTTCAGGTCTCCTTACCTCCCAAATAGTCCTCCCAAGGTTCCCTCAAGCCTCTCAAAGTCCCAACCTTATCGTTCTATGAGTTACGTTTAAGTTAAGGGAACTGAACTCTCTCTTTCTTTTCAAGTAATCTCTTTTATGTCATTTATTTTATGCTCCTTATGCTTATGTTGAAGGATGTTATTTTATATTCATAGTACTGAAATTTTCATGTTAATATGATGTGATACCCACTCTTACTCTCATCAATTCGTTTTAGGAATGATTAAGTGGCGCTGTCAGGCTGCCGAATTGTTAAGGGGTTCATTCACCCTTCTCATTTTTCAATGTTCTACTTTCATATCAATTCTTTCAAGTTCATTTTTATTATTTTGGGGAATGACTTCTATATCTATCATACTAAAATTTTATGTACATATGATGAGAGAATCTATTTGACCTCGTCAATTCATTTTTGATGAAGTTTAAGTTCCGCCGTTAGGCTGCTGAATTTTCAAAGGAGAATTCTAATTTTTGACTTCCATTCATGTTTTTCATTTAAAATGGTATTTCCTTTAAATTTCATTACCATGTACATATATCCTTCATATTTGGTCCCTCTACTATTTTATGGGTCATTTATGAATGTTTCACCAATGTCCCCTCTCTTTTCAATGTTTTCTAAAACCCCAAAACATATACATTATGCTGCAGAATTTCCGTCTCAAAATGTCTCTCTCTTTTTCTAAAGTTCATTTATTTTATTAGTGAATACTCAAATCACTCTCTTATATAGGGGTATTCACATATATAACAATTTGTTCTATTTTAAATTCTTGGATTTACATACAAGTGACCATCTTTCCTTTTCTGTGGATTTATAGTGACATAATGATCATGTCTTTATAACATTTTTAAAACGTTATGATTATAAAATGAAACCCATTTCGTTTATGCTATATGGTTTGTTTAAGAAATTATTGATGATGATATATGTTGCTCACATGATAATAAATTTATTTCAAGGGTGTGGCCTGATATCACTCCAATACATTGGGTAAAGAATTAATCTCTACAGATGACTATTTTTTAACGACGCCTTGGGGAATATCCTTGGTAATTTTTAATGACACCTTGGGGATGGACCTTGGTGAAACAGAAATGATTGTCAATATTAAATATTGTATCCACATAATCAAGTTATGAAAAACGTTATTTCTATTATGATATGCCTCATTATTTCTTTCTCATGCCTTAAAGTTCTTTTCATGACCTTATTGAAGTATCTCAAGTTCACATGTAAAATGTTTCTCTTGTTTCCCTTACTGGGCCTTCTGCTCACCCTTTCTTTTGATGTATGTCCCCAGGTTCTGAGATGCAGTAATTAACCTAGGATGATATTAAGTAGAAGCATTTCAAGTGTTTAAGAATAATGTTTTATCTTGTTTTCATGTATTATGTTCTTTGTTTCCAAGACACTAAACCTTAAAGATCCTCAGTTTTGTGTAATGTAATGAAAGTTTATGTTATAAAAAGGAGGGATTCCACAGTTGGTATTAGAGGATGGTTTAGTTATTTGTGGAAATTGGGATATAAAAACATTAGTAAGAACTCTATCGAAAATTTTAAATATAGGAAAACTTACTGGTATTTTGGTATGTATTGAGTAAGTTGTTTATCAAAGAAATACATCCCTGTCTGGATACGAGTAGGTAGAGGCGGCTCTGGCACAGATGTACATAGGGGTAAAACCTAAAAACACCACATTGAGCTAGACTCAATCAAGAACTGGTGTATGATAACGGGCCTTGCTGCACTCTTGGTTACGACACTCCCAGGGGATCTGTCTTGTTAATCACAAGCTTTTTATGAATCATTATGAAGGAATTATAGGGAAATGTAATTGTCTAAGCATGATGTTTTGTTAAAAGATTCATAAATGAAATAAGTTTCTCACTAAGGTTTTATCCTTTTAGAAAATGGCGGGCAATAGGAGGAATCATGCAGATGGTTTCCACAATGCACGATGTGCGGACGACCCTCCAATGGACGACAGAATGGAAACATTCATTCGAATGATGAACCAACTGACTCAAGTTATGCTAATAACTTGAATCAAGCTGAGAGGTCAATCTCACCATGAAGGGAACCACACTCTGTTGAGTCCTTCATGTGTCAACGACCACCAAAATTCAGTGGATCTACTGACCCTTTGGTTGTGGAATAATGGATAAGCTCCATTGAAAAGATCTATTCTCTACTCCTTTGTTTGGAACAAGAAAAAGTCACCCTGGCTGTTCACCGCCTAGAGGAAGATGCTGATCAGTGGTGGTCACTGGTCAAAAACACGAAGCCTAGAGGAGAGATGGAAGCTATGGAGTGGGAAGAGTTCCGGGGAATATTCTTTTATAAGTATTTCCCTCATTCCATGAGAATGAGAATGGAGAAAGAGTTTCTCGAGCTAAAGCATATGGAGAACGAATCTGTCAGAATATATGAGATGAACTTCACCCGACTTTCACGATATACCTCTAGCTTTGTCATGGATCCAAGTGGGAAGGTTGATAGATTTTTCAGTGTACTGAGACCTCATCTGCAGAAGAATTTATCCAACCGAGACTACGATATCTACGAGGAGATCGTGTGGAGTGCAATTAAAGTCGAGCTAGAGTTTGGTGAGACATAGTGGTCTCATAAATCAAATGACAAGAAGAGATCATTGGAGCCCATTTTAGGGAAGAATTTTGATCAGGGAAGAGGTGGAAAGCAAATGCAACTTACCACATTCAATAAATGTGGGAAGAAGCATCCGGGGAACTGCTTGATCGTAAGTGGAAAGTGCTACAAGTGTGGAAGAGGATTCCATATTGCTCGGAATTGTCGTAGTGAGGTGAATCCTCAACTCCCCAACACTAACGACAGAGGAATGATGGTTCTAGCCCTACCCTATGTCCATTTCTTCATGTGCGGACAGCTTGGGCACTTTTCTAATCACTTTCCAAATCCAAGGGTAGTGGAGGGGAATCACCATCAACCTCAACAAAGGCCATGTGAGAAAGTTCATGCTTTTACTATCACAAAAACTGAAGTTAAAGATCCGAATGATGTGCTAGCTAGAAATCTTATTGTCCTCTCATAACTAGAAACTACTTTGTTTGATTCTGGTTCTACGCATTCCTTTATTTCCTCCATGTTTGCAAAGAATATAGAATCAATCCCTGAGAAACTTGGGGTAGAGTTGTCAGTCAAGACTCCAAGTGGGATTATCCATTCATAAATAGTTTTTATAGAGTCTACTGTTTGTTTTAGTGAGCACAATCTAATCACAAATCAAGTAGTAATTCCCATGTTGGAATTCGATGTTATACAAGGGACAGACTGGCTCTCAAAGTATATTTCTAAGATAAAATGCAGAAGTAATGAAATCACAGACGTCTTGAATGAATGACCTATAATTATATTCCAAGGAGAGATATCCCGAACTGATGCCTATCTAGAAACACCTCCTATAGCTTTCTTTATAGAGTTAATAGGTGATGATGATGAAGGAAAAGGGTGTATACAAAGAGAAGATGTTCTGATCTTTCAGGAATACGTGGATTTATTTTTTGAGGAGTTACCTGGACCTCCCCCAGAAAGAGAGGTAGTGTTTTCCATTGAAATCGTACCTGGATCTCAACTGATATCTAAGACCCCGTATAGAATGGAAAATGTGGAGCTAAAATAGTTAAAGAAGCAACTCCAAGACTTGTTGGAGAAGGGGTTTATCCGACCGAGTGTGTCTCCTTAGGGAGAACCAGTTCTCTTTGTGAAGAAGAAGGATGGATCAATGCGGTTATGCATTGATTATAGAGAACTAAATGGGATCATAGTGAAGAGCAGATACCCTCTTCCAAGAATTGATGATTTATTTGACCAACTTTGTGGGGATCAATTCATCTCTAAGATTGACCATCGATCTAGTTATCATCAACTGAGGTTGAAGAAGGAGGATATCCCAAAGACTGCCTTCTGATCCAGATATGGGCATTATGAGTTTACTGTTATGCCCTTCATCTTTACTAATGCTCTTGCTATTTTCATGGATTTGATGAATAGTGTATTTAAGTACTACCTTGATAACTTTTTGGTAGTTTTTATTGATGATATTTTGATATATTCAAAAAGTCGTGAGGAGCATGAAGATCATCTGAGGGTTATTTTGAAAACTATACAAAAGGATAGGCTCTTTGGAAAGTTTAGAAAGTGTGAGTTTTGGTTACAACAAGTGGATTTCTTGGGGAACATCGAAACCAATGAAAGAATCTCGGTTGACCCTGCAAAGACAATGGTAGTGGAGGAGTGGCCTCAACCCACAACAATAACTGAGATTCGTAGTTTCCTTAGTTTAGCAAAATATTATCGGAGGTTTGTGAGAAACATTTCATGGCTTTCGAATCCACTAACCAAGATGACTCGAAAAGCGGTTATGTTCATCTGGAAAAAGGAATGTGAGGAATGTTTCCATGAACTGAAGAAGAGATTGGTTACTGCACCTGTGTTAACACTACCCTCTATCGAAGAAGGATTCGTTATTTTTAGCGATGCATCTCTGAAAGGGCATGGGTGCGTCATCATGAAAAATGACAAGGTAATTTATTATGAATCTCAACAGTTGACTATCTAGGAGAAGAATTATCCTACGCATGACCTAGAGCTAGCGGCAGTTTTTTTTTCTCTAATGATAAGGAGGAACTATCTTTATGGGGAGAAATGTGATATATATACTGACCACCAAAATTTAATGTTTATTTTAACACAGAAAGAATTGAACATGAGACAATAGAGACGGTTAGAGCTTATTAAATACTATGATTGTTCAATTCATTATCACTCTACAAGAGCAAACAAAGTCATGGATGCGTTAAGTAGGAAAGACCCTGTTGTTCTAGCAATAATGATGATCCTAGGAGATCCCTTGATAAATGGCCTAGGAAAACTGGAAATGGGAATTGTAAGGGAAGGGATATCATCAACCTTATCCCAAATGATTTCTCAACCATCATTACTAGAGAAGATCATGAAGGCTCAAAAAGAAGATCGTTTGCTGCAGGAGAAGTTTGAGGCTGTAAAGGTTGGGAAGTTCCCTGATTTTAATATTGATCAAGAAGGTGTATTGAAATTTCATACAAGACTATGTGTTCTATCTATTCCGGAGATAAATAAAGAACTGATGGATGAACCCCATAGCTCTACATTCTCTATACAACCGGGAAGCACTAAAATGTATAGAGACCTTCATGATCATTATTGGCGGGATAACATGAAAAGGGAGATTGCTGATTACACTACAAGGTGCCTCATGTGTCAAAAAGTAAAGGCAGAACGACAACTTCCTAAGGGGGTATTACAACTGCTACCCATACCAGTATGGAAGTGGGATAATATAACTATGGACTTTGTAACTGGTCTCCCGAGAACATCCTAAGGAAACAATGCGATATGGGTTATTGTGGACCGTCTCACCAAGACCACCCATTTTATCTCTATTTGGGAATATTTCTCTCACGATAAACTTCCCATGATATACGTAAAGGAAGTGGTATGGCCGCATGGGGTACCACTATCCACCGTGTCTTATCGTGATCCAAAATTCACATCAAAATTCTAGAGAAGTCTTCAACATGCTCTGAATACTGAATTGAATTTTAGTATGACCTATCATCCTCAAACTGATGGCCAATATGAAAGGACTATTCAAACACATGAAGACATGCTGAGATTATGCTCAATGGAATTTAAAGGTGGATGGGATCAACACATCCCATTAGATGAGTTCTCTAACAACAACAGCTTCCATTCGAGTATTCAGATGGCACCCTATGAAGCTATGTATGGAAAGCAATGTAGAACTTCTACTTGATGGGATGAAACTGGTGAGAGGAAGCTTTTCGGGCCTGATCTTGTGCAAGAGATGACAGAACAGGTTCATTCCATCCAACAACACATAAAGGCTGCTCAGAGTTTGCAGAAGAGCTATGCTGACAACCATCGAATGGATTTGGAGTTTGGTGTTGGCGACAAAGTCTGCCTTCGAATTTCTCCATGGAAGAGAGTCATGAGGTTTGGGAAGAATGGGAAGCTCAGACCTACGTACATTGGCCCCTATGAAATTGTTGATCTTATAGGATCAGTGGCCTATTGACTAGAAATTCCACCAAGCATAGCACAAGTTCGCGATGTCTTCCATGTATCTCTCTTTAGGAAGTATATACCCGAACCTTCGCATGTACTGAACCCAGAGGTGGTACAACTGGAACAAGACCTGTCTTATGAGGAGCAGCAAGTGGAGATCTTAGACCACAGAGGCAAGGTTCTACATAACAAGACTACCCACCTTGTGAAAGTGTTGTGGAGGAATCATAATTATGATGAAGCAACTTGGGAGCATGAGGAAACAATGAAGAAAAAGTACCCTCACATTTTCGACTAGGCCTCAAGTATAAAATTTCAGGGATGAAATTTATTAAGGGGGGAAGAATGTAATGAACCAAACATTTATAATAGTATATTAACTTACTCTTAATGATTTAATAGAGATGTAAATGGTTAATGCAGAAATAGGAGTCGATGGCTTCATCCAGTAGACTCGAACCTTATAAAGCCCACATATCAGAGCCTGGGAAGGAGGTGGCATCTTTGGGCTTTACTTTGGACCAAGCCCAAGCCGAACTCTAGCGTGTCAAGCTTGAATGGAAATGCATGCGAGAGAAGTTTATGTTAGTAGAGATTACTAGTAGGGAAATGTTATCTGAGCCTCCCATAGATTCTCTCACCATAGCACACCTTACTCTTAGGTCATATGCTGGTGTTATAAGGGTCTATGGGACGATACCGTAGCTTCTTTGTGTAATCCGTTGGGATGAATAAATTGAGATTTCCTCTTTTAGTGAAGTTTGTGAAATTTCAAATGTCCGGATAATTTTAGGATGTATTTTGAAAAAAAGGATATTTTAAAATATTTATATAAACCTTAAATAATTAATGATGTCTAATTATTTTCAAGAAATGGTCTTCTGTAAAAGTGTTCAGTAAGGAATTTGGAGTCTAATAAGATCAACCTAATTTTTGATGAATATTAAATTATGAATAGTGATTTTACGCTTAGGATTAGTAGTGTGACCAAATGGATTATTAATCTCACTTAAAGGAAGTTTTAATATAATTTAGACACCTTGATTAAGTAATGTGATTCAATTAAATGTTTAAATAATGGTTTCATACATTATTAATCAAGTATTAGTTTTTTCGGGTGAATAGTGTTTTTTATTTAAAAATTTAATTACACATATTTAAAAAATTATTTTTATAAAATGGAATTTATTTGTGAACTTAGAGAATCGATATTATGTTTTGGTAATTTTTGGGGATTTTTCAGGAAAAAAAATGAATTTTCGATGAATAGTGAAAATACAGTTTTTAAGTTACGGGTGTTCAATGACATCATTAAATGATTTATTAAGTATGTGATCAATATGGTCAACTTATGAATAGTAATATAAGGTATGATGTGTCCTAAGTGGCCAATACCATGGGAAAATAACATGGGAAAGCCCATGGTTTTTCCAAAACCACCAATGAGGTGTCCCTTGGCCATTATTGCATTGTCCCTTCACATTCCCTATAAATACCAAGCCATCCTCTAATCCATTCGACTCCAAAATCATCCTCAACGAAGTTATGGTCTCCTTACCTCCCATGGTGTCCTCCCAAGGATCCCTCAAGCCCCTCAAGGTCCCAACCATTGTGTTTTAAGAGTTACCTTTAAGGTAAGGGATCTGACCACTCTCTTTCATTTCAAGTAATCTCTTTTATGTTATTTCTTTTATGCTCCATGTTATTATGTTGGAGTATGTTCTTTTATATTCATTTTACTGAACTTATCTTGTTCATATGATGAGATACCCCCTCTTTCTCTCATCAATTCGTTTTAAGAATGTTTAATTGGCGCCGTTTGGCTGCCGAATTATTATGGGATTCATTCACCCTTCCCATTTTCAAAGTTATACTTTCATATAAAATCTTTCAAATTCCTTTTTATTATTTTGAGGTATGATCTCTATATCTATAATACATAACATTTATGTTCATATGATGAGAGACCGTAATTGATCTCATCAATTCATTTTTGTTGAAGTCTAAGTGACGTCGTTATGCCGCTGAATTTTCATAAGAGAAATCTAATTTTTGTCTTACTTCCATGTTTTTTATTTAAAATGTTATGTCCTTCAAATTTCATTACCATGTCCATATATATTTCATATTCCCTATACTGTTTTATGGGTCATTTATGAATGTTTTACCCATGTCCAATCTCTTTTCAATGTTTTCTAGAACCCCGAAACATACTCATTATGCTGCCGAATTTCCGTCTCAAAATGTCTCTATTTTTTCTAAATTTATTCTATTTTATTAAGTGAATACTCAAAGCTCTATATTATATAGGGTTACTCACATATATACCAAGTTGTAATATTTTAAATTCTTTGATTTACATACATGAGACACTCTTTCCCTTTCCGTGGGTTTAAAGTGATATAAAGATCACGTCTTTAAAGAAATTTTAAAATGTTATGATTATGAAATGAAACACATTTCGTTAATTCTATATGGGATGTTTATAAAATGATTGATGATGATATATGTGGATCACATGATAATAAATACATTTCAAGGGTGCGCCCTGATTGTGCTCTAATGCATTGGGTAAAGACTTAATCTCTAGAGATTAATATTTTTTAACGACGCCTAAGTGAATAACCTTGGTAATTTTTAAGGACACCTTGGGGATGTACCTTGGTGAAATAGAAATGATTGTCAATATTACACTTTGTATCCACATCTTCATGTTATGAAAAAAACGTTATTTTTATTATGAAATGACTCATGATTTATTTCTTATTCCTTAATGTTCTTTTCACGACCTTATTGATGTATCTCATGTTCACATGTAAAATGATTCTATTGTTTCCCTTATTATGCCATCTGCTCACCCTTTATTTTGATGTATGTCTCCAGGTTATGAGATGTAGTAATGAACCTAGGATGAACTTAAGGATAATCCTATCAAGTGTTTAAGAAGAATGTTTTATGTTGTTTTCATGTATTATTTTCCTGGTTTCCAAGACACTAAACATTAAATATCATCAGTTTTGTGTAATGTAATGAAAGTTTATGTTATAAAAAGACAAGATGCCACAACATGCATCACTACTCCATTTGAAATCATGATGTGACATCACCTTTCCTATTTTTTCATCCTTCAAAAAAAAACCAGAAAAAAAAACAAGGACTCAATTCCCAGACTACCACTAGCGACTTGAGGTTTTGCACAGGTGAGGCTTCATCACCTCCTTCCCATACCATTCTCTTGAGTCCTGACAGTCTTAATCTCAATCTACCAAACACCCAAAATAACAAGGGCCTACTCGGATACCATTTTTTCATGAACCATCCCTGGTTGACACATAACTAGCCACCCGAGCCGGTCCGTGACATGGCCCGAGAGGCGTTCCCAATCCTCCCGGGCAGGCGACAAGCATCATGGAATCAATAGAGGAAAATTAAGAAGGATTTTTCGTAATGAAAATAAAAATGCAGTGAAAAAAGTAGAATAACACAAGGCAAAAATCACATGAAAAAGGAAGAACAACCAACAACAACAAACTAACCTAACCACGACCAAAACTCCTCGCATCTCCAAGAGTCACTAACCAGTACACAACAAACTATCGCCCATGGCGAGCAATCTCAAGTCATACCTGCAACAAAAATAAAAACAGGAAAACACTATAGGGGTGAGTGTTAAAACTCAGTAGGCATACCAACAAACTATTCCCAATGAACGACCTTTAAATAAATAAATTCACTAATTCTATGTTTAAACTAAATTATAAAAAATTTGGGTTTCCACACACACACTTCCTTTTATATGACAAGTAATAGTCCATTGCCCTTTTTATTTTAAAAACAAGAATAATGTTTGAAAGGAAAAGATGAATTGTATTTAAAAACATTTCTATGAAAATTTTAAAAATACAAAGTTTAGTTTAAGTCAAATGGAATACCACACACAACACACAAGAAACGCTAAGGAAAATGGAATAGAAGTGGCACACAAGGTCCAACAACCGAACTAGACCTCTCAATTGTCCGCCACATAAAAATAAACACTAAAGATAACATGGGTCAAACCTATGACCTCGTGAACAATCAATAACATACTATACATGTGACTCATCCTAAAGGCATGGTTACTCTCGATGACGTCATAACGCATTAATACCTGGTGTTTCCCTACATGGCCTAACAGAGGGACCCAATCCCCTATCAGATTATAATCCATATAAGGGGCCACTCACGGGTTCTTAATCTAAACTAGTTCAGCAATCATTCTCATAAGATTCACTTACTATTCAAGGTTCTCATGTCAATACTTGTAATAAAAAGGAGAGGGCTAATTCAACAATTTCCATCAAGTAGCACAAACATCACACACAACTCATGCAGTCAATGTACACAAAATATCACAACTGAGTCACCCCAAAGAGTGTTTTGCCAAATAATTTATTTTATTGAAGTACCAAACGGGCCTTCACCAATTTTAATGAAAATCCTCATTTCTCAATAGAACCAACACACTTGTCCACGATTCAAAATAAATCATTTATAAATAAACCAGAATTACATTTGGAATTCCATGAATTATGTTTAAAAGAAAAATGGACATTCTTTCACTACAGGGTGTACGTTCACCTGGAAATTATTTCAAGTGTCATGTATAAAATAGACGGCACTTTTTGACATCGAGTGGTCATTTAACAATTCATTATCTAATACTATTTCTTATTTGTTAATATAAATAAAATATAAAGAAATTAATAAATTCTAAATTAAAAAAAAAGTTTAGTGGGGGACCTACCAAGTCATGCAGCTCAGTTACGAAGATGTGACACATCTCACACTCGTGCCCAAGTACGTGCAACCTGATGATGACCACAATATCAAGAAAAAACCTTTCCAATGGGATTCAACTACAATGATAACTAAAATACATAAACAAAATCATAAACAATCCAAATGAACAAACATAACAAAAGAACCACCTCGACCTAATTTCAAAACATAACTCACACCGCTTGTACTCTTTAATATACCACTTAAAATGTTATTAAATTATTTCCAAAGAGTAACCCACATCCCACACACTCAAAACTCATCAAAAGAACACATTTTTGAACAATGTCACACCCAAAACATACCATGATAGAAAATGCACTACTTTCATAGCTAGAAAAAATAAATACAAAAATTCATGATAATATATTAATCATCACAAAACTAGTTTTCAACAAAACACAACTTAAATTTACATGACCATGTTACTGAATATAAACCCAAACTACGTTCATTTAAAAACAAAACTTCGCACTAAACTAACTGACAATAAAACATACTAAATTAATTATGTAGATAAAATAATTATCCAATCAAATTTTTTTGACCAAAAATTAATAATTTCCCCAAAAAATTACTCTAGAAATCAAAAATAATTAATTACTACCAATGAAGGTGAAACATTCATGCAATCAAATAATTTCGATAATTAATGGGGAAACTCAACATGATGGAGAAGAATCCGGCAATCAACGTCAAAACCCAAATGAAGCTCAAACGCACTAGTGGAATGTTTACACAGACCTAATGCAACAAAATTGAACATACAAATAAAATAAAATGACTTTAAAAAAAGAGATATCGATGGAGAAAGAACTCCATGCAACCAACGGATGAAAGGGGTTCACCGGAGAGGTTGCGCGTACTGGAGAGGAAGCTGGAGGGTGCTACGGGAGACGGTTGCGCCACTGTTGGTTGGAAAATATTCTGGCTGGAGGACGGGAATCTGGGCAAGGGGAGTTGGCCAAAGGTGTAGGGGGGTGGTGGCGAGGCAGGGAGAGTGGAGGTCGGGGTGCGAGCCGGAGAGCGGAACAGTGCTGCGGAGGATGGGTGGCAGTGCTTCAGGAGCTGGGCATGGGGAGTGGGGAAGATACAGGAGGTCGGAGCTGGGGAGGTGAGGTAGGGATGTTGATCATGGAGGGGACCTGTGAGGACTAGGTAACTATTGTCGGGGAATGGGAGGGCAGTGGAGGCTAGGATTTAGGCCGAGGTTAGGAGCAAGAAGGGTAATGGAGAAAGGCGAAGGGATTGGGCAAGGGTGAGGCCGACGTGAGGGCGAGGTCGCTATGACGAAGGAGGGACGTGAGGGGGAACTGAAGCTGGGGAGAGTGGTAGGAAAAGGGGTTCACATAGAGTGGGTACACCGCGGGTATGGGAAGAGGGGAAAGTGGGGGCGCCGACTATAGGTAGAACTAGGGTTTCTTAATTTTTATTTTTTTTATAATAGTAATTGTAATGGCTCGGACCTATCCATTCCATTACGTTGTGAATTGTGGTGGTGTATGTGTGCTACGAGGTCAAGGTGACTTGGGGGGACATTTCGGTGGGCTTTTATGGGAAGATAAAGGGCAATAGCTTTCACACAGTGGGCGCACAGTTTAGCAAAATCGTGCGGCCAAACCATGCAAGGTTGGTGTTGGAGGCTGTGGATAACGCATGGTTAGCTTACAGTTTGGAAAAATGTGTGGACTAATGGTGCAAGGAGTGTTTGGTGAGGTAGAATCTAACGCACTGTTAGCACATAGTTTGTTAAACCGTGCAGACTAACCGTACATGCACTTAAAGTTAGATCCCAAAATTGTGGATCTGAACTATTTTCATCTAAAAGGTTTGTTTAATCCCCTAAAAGGCCATAACTCAGTATTACCCTTCCTTGGAGGTAGAAGAACCTCTCCCAAGCATTTTGGAGGTGATCCAGAGGCTTTTCATGGAAAATCGAAGCCGATTTCATGAGGTATGTGATCGTTCCAGCTTGATTTATTAGATCTAAATAGATCCACTCCATCTCTTCTCTCAGTTTCATAGATCTACTCTCTTTATGGGTAGATCTAAGCATGTGGATGTCTTATATGATGAGATTTGGTCTTGGTTGTGTTAAGAGAGGATATCTAAGGAGGATTTTTGGAGAACCGACCCAGTTTCTTGAGAGTTATTCGACCGTCTTGGTTTCGTCAAAAACCATTTAGGTAGTGATCTTACCTACATCTCTCTCTATCTTTTGGGCATCACACAAGGTGGGTATCCTTCTATTTGATGATATATGGTTGAACAGGTAAATAAAGATAATAACTTGGTAAATAACGTGTTTGGGGATATTTTTATTGGTATTGTTGTTTTATTTCCATCAATTCTTCTCATTTGATTATGTTGTGAATTGAATGGTCTTATTCCAACTAACAATCACGGTTGTTGGGGGCCTTTTCTTGTGCCATTAGATGTTTCCTTGTTTTTTTGGATTGTTTCGTTGATGGAATTAATAGAATGTGGAAATTGGTTAATTATGTAAATTTAGATAATTAAATGAATACATGGAACCCTTGTATGATCACCCCGATTAAATTAAATGAAAGAATGAACTTTGTAGGTGCTGGTTGGGGTTTAATTATGTGAAGGGGTGTTTCATGGGTTGTTTTGGAACGGGTCAGCAACGGGACTGTGGTTGGCTTGGTTGTGGTTTGGCGTGTATCATATAGTTGTGACGGGCAGCGGAGCTGTGGTGAATGTTATTGAAGGGATAATGATGTGGTATGGGTTTTGTTTCTGAGGTGTTTGTGGTTATGGTGGTTGACAGCAGGGCTGATGGGATGGGTTGTGCATATGAATAAAATTGGAAGAGCTAACTAATGAACTGTGGGTCATGGTAGTTGATTAAATACGGAAAATCAAAGGAATTGAATGGCTGATAAAAGAAAATGTTATTGTATTGCTTGTGTTTTTCCTAAAATTATTTGTGCTTGGCAGGGATATGTTTTACGAATGTTTGATCTGGTTTGGTTATTGTTAGTTTCTCGGTAGTTATGGAACTAATAAAATAAAACTATTGAAACATGAAAATCATAATGGGGTTTGAGGCTGTTCATTGTGTGTATACTTTTATGGTAGTAGTGTCGAGGCATGTGCTCAGATATATTGTGTAGAAGACTTAGGATCGGCTGAGTGGTTGATATAATTATATAAATCTGTACATTTTATGTTTCTTTACGCACCCCACCCATGTTGATCACCATGTTCCGAACACCCATGGGATAGGGGGTGAGATTCCAAAACATCCAAAGGATGGCTGGTTATTGTTCTTCCTTGTGCTCCCTCTTCCAGGTTCTATAGCCCAAGATACTTTGGGAAGGTTATGACAGATGTTTCCCAAGAGTCTTCGGGATGATGATGTGATATGTTCCCATGTGTCTTCGGGATGAGATGTGGTTATGGCTGAGGATTTATTTCCGGAAGAATGTGGGATAAGATGTGCTTATAGCCGAGGATTGTGTGTAAGCGGGATACTATGAGCTTCATATGGCCAGGTTGTGGCACTAGCTCGAGCTTCGTATGGCTAGGTTGTGACACTAGTTTAGGAAGAGGGGGAAGCATCAGAGCGTTAGGCGTGAGGGCTTGAGCAGTATTCAGTGGGAAGGTGGTGCGGGGTACCCATACTTTGATAATATTACTATAAGACTCTATTGACGTGTGATATATGGTGAGTGTGGCTTGTAATGTTGGGTGGATAGATTCCATCCTAGGCATTGGGTACTTCTGTTTCCTCATGGGGCATTAGGATGTCTCCCCACCTGTGCACAAGATATTTTGGTTTCCCTACTAAGTATACTTGTATACTCACCCTACGTTTACTTTCAGGTTTTTAGGAAGACTTGAGGGACGATGCGAGACCTTGCTAGTTGGGCATTGGAGTTTTGATATTTATAGTTTTTTCTTTCCTTTCTTGGTATTGTGCTTTTTTGCTTTTCTTGTACTTATACTTCATTTCAGCATTGTATAAAGCATGCATATGGGCTTGATTTTGGGTTTATTTTCATTTACTTGTTCCTTTTCTTTTGGTGTTTGACCTATCCGATTTCCTGATATTAATTAATAAAAAGCGTAATGCCTCCCATAATTGTGAAAACTCATAACCTTGGTGCTATTCACCACTCTAGGGCCTACTGGAGGTGGGACTCAGGGGTCATCATCTTCCTTTCACCATTTCCACCTCAGGAGGGGCATCATTGGTCAAATGGGGTCGTGACAGAATGGTATCAGAGGATGTGGGTTGATAGATAGGATGGAGTCTGGAGTTAGGCATAGTGATGATTTCATGGGATAGTAGGGCAATAGTGTCGGGTGATCTTGGAGCATGATATAGTCTAGGGAAGACTGACTAGAAGACGGGATTTTAGGGCCCCCTGTGATCCGCTGGAAGGACTCTGGACGTACCGAATGACCATGTGTGGCCACACTGATTACAGTGTAGAGACCTAGGAAAGGTACATGCAACATAATGACTTGTTTTCCTGTGTTTCTGGGGAATTTTGGGGATTTAAAATGAATAAGGAGTCTATGAAAATTTAAGAACAAAATTATATACTACTCTAGATTAGGAATTCCTTGTTTAACTTGCAGCATTGGGACCTGGGAGATGAACACGAGTAGTGCGGGCGATCGAGGCTCTGGAGGTTGACTTGGCTGAACAACAAAGGGCTAACCGAGATGAGGTGGATGATCAATGGTAGACGATGCTTCGATCTTTTTAGTGGCAGAATCTCTGGATGTACGAGGGAGACATCTCAGACATAGAGACAGAGAGCTGGATAGAGGATCTAGTGACAGCTTTCAGCTTGATCCGAGGTCTGATGGAGTACTGGGTTCCTCGGGCTATGAGCTAGATGCGTGGAGTAGTGCGTTAGTGGTGGACGCTTTATCTTGGGGAGAAGAGGGATTCTGAGGTCACGTGGACTAACTTCGAGAATGAGTTCTAGGTGGAATTCCTCTCTTCCACGATGAAGTCTGAGAAGAGGTAGGAGCTACTCTCCCTCCAGTAAGGGAGTAAGTCAGCGAGATATTTGGGGATCAAGTTCAAGGATCTCCTTTGCTTTTCTCCCAACCTCTTTCCAGATGAGGAGTCTCGGGCGAGACGTTTGTAAGAGGAACTTCAATGTCCTCTCCATTATGATGTTACTCCCTTCACCCTACCGACATAATTGGAGGTCCAGTAGAAGGATCCAGTGGTGGAATGCATCCATACACTGGGAGGTGTGTCGTGAGAAGGAATCTAGTTGGGCTCGTCAAAGGGGAAAGTCATCAGAAGCAGGTCTCCAGTATCAGGACCCTCTTGGTTCCGACCAGTAGGGAGCAGACCTCATCTGCTTCGGTTCCGATCTCCAATTTCTTTCCCTTTTCCTTTGAGCCTGGGACCAAGGTGTTTCATATGTGGCATCCGTGGGCACCTTCAGAAATAGTGCCTGAAGTGAGTACAGTATACTTGAGGTGGTCCATTACAGCACCCACCTCAGCCACAATAGTTTCTAGCCAGGCTCTTCCAGCAGCAGCAGCAGGGGTAGTGAGCTCCGTCTCCTCTGAGGGTAGACGTTGCAGGAGGAGGCTGACCTCAGGGTGCTCCTCAAGGACCTCGACCAAGGCATGGTTGGGGAGGTGGCCGACAGCCAACAAGCAGAGGAACTGGGTGTGGGAAGATGCACGTCACAGAGGTAGTAGTTCTAGCATATCCAGAATTTTCTAGAGGTATGATCATATTGTTTAGTACCCTTACTTATGCCTTGTTTGATTGAGTAGATTTTCACTCCTTTTATGTGCCCAGTCTATCCCGTGCCATTGGCCTAGGCATAGAGACGCTTTCCGTACCACTAGTTTTGAGTACGCTTGTCAGAGGTCACACCAGATTGTCTCGTGTTTTCCGGGGATGTAGGTTGATGTTGGGGCCACACCAATCCAGTGGAGATCTTATTTTACTGCAAATACAGCCATATGATTTCATTCTAGGCATCAACAGACGGATCACAGTTTGTGTTGTCATCGATTGATTCCAAAGAAGGATTCTGTTTTCAGACTCGAGTGGCCGACGTGTGACATTCATCAGTGAGCGGGGTTACCGGCAAGGTAACCGGCATGTAGAGACCCTCACATCCTTGTGAGCTAAACTATCAGTGGAGTCGGCGAATACAGAAATGGTGGAAGTCCCGGGGATCACCGGTTAGTTTATGGATGTCTTCTCAGAAGAGATGGTGACCCTACCCCCTAGACGTGATGTTGAGTTCGGGATAGACTTGCAACCTGGTGCCCATCCAATTTCGTTGGCTCCCTACCAGATGGCACCTTCTGAGTTGCGGGTGTTGCGAATTCAGATTGACAATATGATGGAGAATGGTTGTGTTCGACCAAGTCTGTCACCTTGGGGTGCCCCTGTCTAGATCACAAAGAAGGAAGATGGTGGTCTCAGGCAGTGCATAGACTACCGGAGACTGAATTCGGTAACGGTCAAGAATCGATACCCCCTCTCGAGGATAGATGATCTTGTTGACTAGCTAAAGGGAGCAGGTTGGTTCTCTAAGAACGATCTGTGGTCTGGATATCGGCTCTTGAGGGTTAAGGAGGGCGAAATCTCTATGACTTCCTTCAGATGTAGGTATGGTAACTTTGAGTTTGTAGTCATTCCTTTCGGTATTACAAATGCAGCATCAGTGTTCATGGGACTCATGAACTCTGTCTTCCTGGAATACCTGGATCGGTTCATAGCCGTGTTTGTTGATGACATTCTGATTTACTCAAGATCAGAGGAGGATCATGTTGAGCAACTGAGAACAGTTTTGGAGGTCCTCCGACAACACCAACTCTATGGGAAATTGTCCAACTAAAAGTTCTGGACGCGATAAGTTCACTTCATAGGGCACGTGGTGTCCGACCAGGGAATAGCAGTGGACCCATCGAAGGTCGAGGCGGTTGTTTCTTGGGTAGCACCCAAGAACATGGAAGTGGTTCACAGTTTCCCCAGATTGGAAGGTTTCTCTCGGTGGTTCATACCCAACTTCTTTTGAGTGTCATCACCTTTGACAGCCTAGATGATGAAGGTTAGAGAATTCGTGTGGGATGAGCAGTGTGAGGCATCCTTCAGTTATCTAAAGTGAATATTCGTTAGTGCACCAGTGCTGAAATTACCATAGGAGGGATTAATGTTTGAGGTATCCTATAATGCCTCATGAAAAGGCATGGGGTGAGTGCTGATGCAATAGCAAGGGGTGATCCCATACAGGACTAGGCTGTAACGTCCTCCAGAGCGTAACTATGCCACCCATGATCTGGGGCTTGTAGCGGTTGTGTTCGAACTGATGTTGTGGCGACATTACCTCATTGAGGAGCACTTCGTGGTCTTCATGAATTACAAGAGTTTAAAGTATATCTTCTCCCAACAGGACCTGAATTTGCGGCAGTGAAGGTGGATAGATTTCTTTTATGACTACGACTTCAAAATCACCTACACCCTAGGAAAAGGAAATGGGTGGCGGATACTTTGAGTAGGAGGAAGGACGTGGATCGAAAGATGGTAGATGTCTAGAAGGTGATGGAAGAATTGGTTGTTCTACACCTCGATGTATAGGATGATGGTGGTAGAGGTTGTCTGTTTCAGATTACAGTGCAGTCCTACCTACTACGGCAGGTGGAGGAGTCTCAGTGGGGATACATAGAGAGTGAAGTGATGCGCGATCGTGATAGCCATGGAAATGCTCCGGTAGGGTGGTCGAAGGATGGTCTGAATCAGATTCTTTCTTGAGGGAAGTTGTTTTTTCAGAGGCAATGCGCGAGAGAGTTCTTGGTGAGTTCCACAACTCACCCCTGGCAGTACAGCCGGGAACATCCAATATGTACTAGGGCTTGAGAGGGCAGTTATGGTGGTCAGGGGTGAAATGGGAATTAGTAGAGTTTGTAGCAAAGTGCCTCATGTGTCAGTAGGTGGAAGATGAAAACCACATACTAGGAGGTCTGTTACAAAAGTTAGATGTCCTCGAGTGGTAGTGGGATGACACTCGATGGATTTCGTCACGGGACTACCTAGAGTTCATGGGGGTTGCGACGCCATCTGGGTGGTGGTGAACCGGCTGACGAAATCAGCCCACCTCCTAGAAATCATGGATTCATGTACGGTTGAGGCCCTAGCTCAGAGGTACGTGAATGAGGTGGTGCGGTTGCATGGAGTTCTGTGTTCTATAATCTCCAACCGGGATACCCAGTTTACCTCACGTGTCTAGAGACGATTGAAACATGCTTTTGGCACCCAGCTATGCGACCGTACTGCTTTACACCCCACGATAGATGGGTAGACATAGCGCACCATCCAGACTTTGGAAGATATGCTACGAGAATGTGTTTTGGACTTTGGAGGATCATGGGTACAACAATTCCCTCTGATATGGTTCTCTTACAAAAACAACTATCACTCTACCACTGTAATGGATCCTTTCGAAGCTTTATATGGGAGGTCATGCCGCTCGCCCGTATGTTGGACAGAGGTCAGAGAAGAAGGTGTTCTTGGCCCGAAGGTGGTGCAGAGCACGATAGAGAAGGTTCAGCTTATATGAGAGAGGATGCAGGTAGCTCAAGACCGGCATAAGTCATACACCGATAATAGGAAGAGACCCTTGGAATTCAATGTTGGGGACCACATGTTCTTGAAGGTATCTCCTTGGCGCGGGTAGTGAATATTCGGAAACGGAAGAATGCTTTCTTTTAGGTTCTTCAGTCTCTTCGAGGTGTTGCGGTGGGTTGGCGAGGTGGCTTATCAACTGGAATTTCTGCAACCACTAAAAAGGGTGCACTACGTCTTCCATGTGTCACAGCTCTGTCGGTACCTAAACGACGATTCACACGTCCTCAACTGGGGAGAGCTAGATATCGGGGACGATGCAACGTTCGTGGAGCTATCCGTGACGATCAAAGGTCGTGAAGAGAGGGTGCTTCATGGAAGAACCATTCCTTTGGTTCGTGTGCTATGGAGGCATGGTGGGCTTGAGGAGAGTACCTGGGAACGTGAATAACATATGTGTGCCCAGTACCCATCATTGATTTGAGTTTTATCTTGTTTTGTTTCGTACGTGTTTACGATGTAATGCTTGACCTGGTTAACTATGAAATGTGTTTCAAGTGTGTAAGAAGTTTCCTTGAATGTGGAGAGGAGAGGACCTGATCCCTAGTTAAGACGCATTAATGTGGATGCACCTAAACACATGCGGGCGAGTTAGTGCCACCCAAAGTAGATAGTATCTTAACGTAGAGGAAGGAAACCCCCTCACACACGTGACTAGACGGTTTAATATTTTACCTTGTGTGGTTACATGGAGGATAGGAGCAGTTTGTTTTTGATTGTTTAGAAGATATGTGAGGAAGGCGAGGGGGGGGGGGGGCTCTCCTTACTAACAAGAAGGTTTTCCCATGATAGGTATCTTTCGAGGAGGAGTTTTTCGGACCCCTCTCATTTCATTAGGTGGGTTTTTGGATTCTCGAGGAAGAGAATGATTTGAGAGGTATCTGATGTAATGGACCGAACCTATCTAGTCCATTCCTTTGTGAAATGTGGTTTTGGAGGTGTTTTGGGAGGTCAAGGTGACATGTGGGTGCGTTTGGGTGGTCTTTTAAGGAAACCTAAATCGAAAGAGCTTTCACACGGTTGGTGCATGGTTTGGCTAAATCGGGCAGCCAAACCGTGCAAGGTTGGTGTTGGAAGAAGTGGCTAATGCACGGTTTGGCTAAACTTGTAGACTAACCGTGTATGGAGTTTTTGGATAGGCAGAAGCTAACACACAGTTAGCGCACAATTTGTTAAACTGTGCGGACTAACCGTGCATGCACTTAATGTTAGATCCTAAAATTGTGGATCTGAAATCTTTTGCCTCTAAAAGTTTCATTTAAGCCCCTAAGAGGCTATAATAGGTGATTACCCTTCCTTGGAGGTAGAATTACATCTCCCAAGTGTTTTGGAGGCAATCTGGAGGCTTTTCTTTTCGAATTGAATCATGTTTCTTGAGGTATGGGATCGTTCTTCCTTTATTTCATAGAACTGCATAGATCTGATCCCTCTCTTCTCTCAATTTCATATATCTACACATGTTATGGGTAGATCTATGTTTTTGGATGTTGAATATGATGATCTTTGGTTTTGGTTGTGTTAGGAGAGGATATATAAGGAGGATTCATGGAGAACCGACTCAGTTTCTTGAGTGCTCTTCGCTCGTCGTGGTTTCATTAAAAACCTTTGAGGTAGGGATCTTTCCTTCATCTCTCTCTCACTTTTGTGCATCATGCAGGGTGGGTATCCTCTTGTTTTATTATATACGGTTGAACTGGTAAATAAAAATAATAACTAGTTAAAGAATGGGTTTTCATAGATTTTAGTTGGTATGGTTGTTTTATTTCCATCAATGATTATCCTTTGATTATTTTGTGGATTGAATGGGATTATGCCTACTGAAAATCACGGTCATTGGGGGCCTCTTATTGCGCCATTAGATGTTTCTTTGTTTTTATGGATTCATTCATCGATGAAATTCATAGAATGTGGAAATTGGTTAATCATGTAAAGTTGGATGATTAAATAAATACCTAGCACCCTTGTATGATCGCCCAGATTAAATTAAATGAATGAATGAATTTTTTGGGTGCTATTTGGGGTTTAATTATTTGAAGGGGTGTTTCATGGGTTGTTGTGGAATGGGTGAGTAGAAGGGATACAGTTGGCTTGGTTGTGGGTTGGCGTGTATCATATGGTTGTTACGGGCAGCGGAGCTGTGGTCAACAGTATTGAAGGGATAATGATGCGGTACGGGTTTTGTTTCTGAGGTGTTTGTGGTTGTGGTGGTTGGCAGTAGTGCTTTAGGGATGGGTTGTGCATATCAATAAAATTGGAAGAGTTAACTAATTAACTGTGGGTCATAGTAGTTGATTAAATACAGAAAATCTATGGAATTGATTGGCTGATAAAAGAAAATGTTTTTGTGTTTCTTGTGTTTTCCCTAACATTATTTGTGGTTGGTGGGGATCTGTTTTACGAATGTTTGATTTGGTTAGGTTGTTATTAGTTTCTCGGTAGTTAACGAACTTATATAATAAAACTGTTGAAACATGAAAAGCTTAATGGGGTTTGGGGTTGTTCATTGTGTGCATACATTTGTGGTAGCAGTGTCGAGGGATGTGCTCAAATCATTTGTATAGAAGCATTAAGATGTGCTGAGTGGTTGATATAATTATATAAATATGTACGTTTAATGTTTCTTTACAAACCCCACCCATGTTGAGCACAACGTGCCGAACACTCGTGGGATGGGGTGTGAGATTCCCAAACATCCAAAGGATGGCTGGTTACGGTTCTTCCATGTGCTCCCTCTTCCAGGTTCTATAGCCCAAGATCCTTCGGGCAGGTTACGACAGATGTTTCCCAAGAGTCTTCAGAATGAGGATGTGATATGTTCCCAGGTGTCTTAGGGATGATATGTTGTTATGGCCATGGATTGATTGTCGGAGGAATGCGGTATGAGATGTGGTTATAGCAGTGGATTGTGTGCCGGTGGAATACTATGATCTTCATATGGCCTAGTCGCAGCACTAGCTCGAGCTTCGTATGGCCAGGTTGCAGCACTAGCTCAGGAGGAGGGGGAAGCATCAGAGATTTAGGAATGAGGGCTTGACCAGTATTCCATGGGAAGGTTGTGTGGGGTACCCATACATTGATAATATTACTATACTACTCTATTGACTTGCAATATTTGGTGAGTGTGCCTTGTAAGGAATGGTGGATAGATTCCTTTATAGGCTTTAGTTCTTTCTGTTTTCTAATTGGGCATTTGGATGTCTCCCCACCTGTTTGTGAGAGCTTTAGGTTTACCTACTGAGTATACTTGTATGCTCACCCTACGTTTACTTTCAGGTTTTCAGGAGGACTTCAGGGACTACGAGGGACCTTGCTAGTTTGGCGTTGGAGTTTTTCTGGTTGCAGTTTTCTCTTTCCATTCTTGGAATCGTGCTTTGGATCATTTCTTGTACATATAATTTGTTTCAGCATTGTATAAAACATGTATATGGGCTTGGTTTTGGGTTTATTTTCATTTAAGTGTTCATTTTATTTTGGTGTTTGACTCAACCTATTTCTCAATCTTAATTAATAAAAAGGGTAATGCCTCTCATAATTGTGAAAACTCATACCCTTGTTGCTAGTCACCACTCCGAGGCCTGAAGCTGGGACTCAGGGGGGTCATCATCATTCTTTCACCATTGCTAGCACATGAGGGGCATCTTTGGTGGGAGGGGGTCGTGAAAGTTATGATAATAATAATAAAAATAATAAAACCAAAATATAATAATAATAAAAATTACCATAATTAATATAATAATAATAAAAAAAATTAATAAAAATAATAAAAATAATAAGTAGAACAATAATAATTATAATAAAGATGATAATGATAATAATAAAAAAGATATAATAATTAAAATAATAATAATTATAAAAAATAAAAAATAATTATAAACATAATATTAATAAAAACACGTCATTAATAATAATATTAATAATTACATTTTTACATTATTCTTATTAAAAATTATACATTCAACTCAGTTTATATACATAAAAATTTACTTATTTGAGTCGTTTGACGTTTTTGCGGGCAACCAGGCTAACGACTTGGCTACCTCCCACTGTGCGGTGACTTCGCACAGTTCCGAAACCCGATAAAAATATTAAATAACGAATGTTTTAAGTCGGGACCCAGCACGATCCTTGGAGTGAGAACCCGGAGCCAATAATTTAAAAAATAAAAATTAATTAATGGTCAGGGTGTGACAAATATTGTATCACATAATACCCAAGGGCCTTTAATGTTTATATAATTAGATAATTTAGAAAAAATATTACATAACTATTGTCGATGAATTAAAGGGAGTATTTTTCCAACTATAACAAGTTTTCATATTCAATATTAATTGTTAAAGGACTCCAAAAAACATCATCATGATGGATTCATTTTTAGAAGAAAAAAAATCATCATTCTTCCTAACTCAGAGAATACGAATCATAATAATGGGGAGATCAAATTATTCATAAGGGTAAACGTAATAATCAATAATTGAATGTCATCAGTGAGCATTAAAATAGTATAAGGGTATGTGGAAATAATTAATGAGCATGGTAATTACATAAGAATATTAATAACAATAATTACCCCATCATTAATAATGAATTATGGAATAAATATTTATAATTGTAATAATTCATAAGAATAAATAATCACAATCCATATAATTTTAATCAAGATAAAAATAATCATTAGAAAAGATAAAAAGAATAAACATTGTGTATTTATCATGGAATATCATCATAAAATCACTCTTATAAATGAAATAACCAATATGGTTGACATCTATCTCCAGAGAATCCGATTAATTAGAGAGAATTCATCAACTAACTTAACCATGTTTTTTTTTATCAAACCTCCCTTTCCTGGTTAATTATATAACCATAAATCCATTTTTTTAATTGAACCACCCAACCATCATTTATAAAATTTCTTTCTTTAAATATAATGAATTCCACATTAACATAAAATAATATTAAATCCTAAAACCTATAATTTAATCCAAAAATTAAAAAAAATCAAATTTAATTTCATAAAATCTTTAACCTCTTGAAAAGAAATGAGTTCACTGAAATATATCTTGAAATAGTACTAATTCATCATGATAAAGAATTAAGATAATGTTATTTCAACATATCTGATTATATCATATGTGACATCATTTTTTTGACATTAATGTATGGATTTTTTTTTGTATAATAAAAAAATTTAATGTAAATAACCTCTCCACTTTGAATAACATCAAAGGTTTTATCTTTCAAAAAAATTATTATGAAATATAATTTTGAATATTTTTGCAGGAAAATAACGTTTTTATTTTGATTAGAATTATTTAAAATATTAAGTCATTTTATAAAATTAGATAAAGACATCAATTTGAAAATAACAATTGAAACATAGAAAATTAATATTTAATAAATTGGACGTTCCGGAATGTAGGAAATTATGTTCATGTTTTACATGTTAATCATAAAAATCTTTTCTAAAAAAATAAAGGGAAGAAAAGTTACCCACGTAGAAAGTATTTATAAATTTTTCATTAAAAACATATTTTAAAAGGTCAAACATCATGAATAATATATTTAGCAAATCATTTATGATTATAAAATAAAACATCTGAAAATATTGCAGAAAACATTAATTTGGAAGAGAATTATTTTCAATATAAAGGAATGATACAAGTACAATATCACTTACAACCAAAATTATTGATATTTATTCTATAAATATGGAAGTAATTATAAATTAAACATGTCAATCTGTATAATTACTAGATATTAATAAATGATATTGGTTCTATGAAAACAATATCATATTATTTCCTATAATAGATATCAACATAAATATTCCTTATATAAAAAGATATTATATGATAAATCTTTTTAATATTGGTTACTCCTCAATCATAGTCTCCATGAAAGAATAAAATAATAAGAAACATTAAATAACATTAACATAAATATAATAATGATATAAATTATAAAATTGTCATTATATATGCCTCGAAACTTAAGACATCATAATAATATAACATATTTATCATTGAAGAAAATGGGTGACATAAACCCTTTCAATGTTTATTCATATCAAATAAAATTCACATAAAATGTTTAAATATAGAACAATATAATCAATATTAATCACATACATAATCTTATAATGTCAAATAATATTAATAAGTAATATAACATGATGAAAAGAAATTAATTAATGAAATTATTTTCTAATTGGTAAATTTTAATTCAAATCCCTGTGAATGAAATAAATAAAATTGAAACATAAAATACTATGATGTGTGAATTGATATTCATATTATAAATAAAATGGTATTTATATACACTATATTAATGAAAATAGGTTTTTAAAATTGTAATATTCCTCAATGTTGAAAATGTGAGATGAAGTCCCTTACCTCTAGTCCAAAAATTCATTGTATATCATATAAATCATATATAATTGGAATATATAATCAATTTTATAATGTAATAAACATTTCCATATTAAATAAAATATTCTGAAATCAATCATTTTACTAATTTTAATGGCATATTTAAATTCATAAACAATTATGTCAATGTCCTCTATTTTAAGTACATTCTGTTCATTATTTGAAAATAGATTCGGTGTGTTGATTAAATTGAATGTGTTCATTATTTTATCATCTATATAAAAATTATCATGAAATAATTATATTATTTATTAATATCGGTTAAAATTTTAAAATCATCCATGAATAATATTTATGAATAAATTACAATGTTATGATAATGGTTATGGTAAACCATATATATACATGTATATCATTTCCATTTTCTGATGATCTTTATGGAATGTATGTAAGTATTATTTTTTACATAAATAATGAATATCATATCATAAATGATATAATATTTCTTTAAATAAACATATATATATATAATTTATGTGATATGATGTAGAAAAAAAGATAAAATCTATCTGTAGAGACGATTGTCCACACATAAACATAAACTTATTTATCATTTTATATTGAAAGGAAAGGTAATAAATAAGATAATACATTATATATTCATATTTATAAATATTTAATTATGATAAAAATTATGTCATGTATATCTAATTTATTAATTAACAATATCTTTAATAATATGCATGTATAGTGTTATTGAAAAATGAATCGTAATGCTTCACAATGCAGACGTCTATTACACACCCATGCAATGTTGTTATATCCCACATGGACTATAAATTTAATAGGTATATGTGGTACTATGATTAAATCAATATAATTATGTTAAAAATACGATATATATATATACATTAAAGAAATCATTATACCATGTGTTTAGAGATGATAATGAAAAAAAATATTTTGTTTCACGAGATGGTAGTCCACTATAAAGAAGAATGATGGTTTCCATTCACATTTTTAGGAGAGGACACAGATTTAGGTTATTCTGCTAAAACAAAAAATTATACTTATATGGTAGATAATGTTTTTTCTGTTATCATAATTTTATATTATTTTAAGTATGTGTTTGAAGAAATAAAGTACTAATGCTCAATTAAGCACGATACATCTTCTTTGGAAAACACGTTTGGTTATTAAAAAATTCCACTAATTGGAGGACTTATAATGAAACTTTTTATAAACATTTGAGATGGAATTAAGGATATTATTTTGGTTGGACATGTAAAAGACATAAGGTTTAAATGGTGGATATATGATTTGAGAGGGGTATCTATTTATAACTGAGGTGAGTGCCTCACATGTAATTGCTAAAAAGAAAACGTGATACCCACATTTTCACTTGATATAAGGATATAAAATTGAAATTTATATAGATTTAGACAAGATATGGTTGATATATGGATATAAAGAACATTTTATACAATTATTAATTTCATTTTAATCATTATAGTTTCAGTTTAACACTCATTTATGTCTGTTGATACCTTAACAGTGTTGATATATTTAATTGGTTTCAATATTCATTTTAAAAAAAATTAATCTGACCATATTAAGTTATAGAAGTTATTAGTATTAAAAATAATGTCTTTTTTACCAAATTAATTTTACATAAGTGGGACAATTTAATTTAAAATAAAACATATAGACCCAAAGAAAAAGAAGTTTTTCCATAAATGTATTTTTCAAGCAATAGATGATTTTATATTAACTCCATGACAAGTTATCCAAATTTAATCATAAATATTTTTTAGGATTTTTGAATAAATAAATTTTGTGGTTTATTGGGAACCCTTTCCAGAATAACCGCTGAACCTAAAAATAAGACATTAAAATTTTCAAATCCAATTCATAATATCAAATCCCTTATAACAAAAAAAAATACAATGTACAGAATTCAAAATTCAAACCCCAGGTTACGGAGCCCATATCATCTTGCACCCCCAATTAATGCCTTTGTTTTATAACCCTCTTAAAAACATGAAACATAACCACCACCCTTCAGAAGAACAAACCATCAAACAATATAGAATCTCCACCATCGTTTATCCATTATTGGAGACCACGACTGATACACTCCATAATTATGAAGTCCTAACCCAATAATCAATTAGATAAATTTTGAATATCACCTAGAAACAAAAAGAACCATCATCAAGAGTCCCTCTTATGCAATCCCATGCTTCCATGAGATAATGTGTGAATTAATTCAATGGGGTCGATTGTCATGGATCATAACAAAAGAGAAGAGGGGTCCAAAATAGTGTGATCTTGCGATTAGCGACCACAAAACTATCATTATTCAATAGATTTTAATTAATACATAACAATGTAAAATTTAAAAATATCACATTAATCATTCCCTATTTGTAATTATTTCAATTAATTAGTTTAGTGAAATATTATTCATTTTGAATTTTTTACCATAACAAACCCATTATAAACAGAAAATTAGACTCATAATAAAATTATCAATAATGATAAATTAATTTTAACAGTTGTTTCATATATAAAAAAATAACACTTATTTTACATGAAATAAAATTAAATTCATAACGGTAATATTAAATTAACTTATATATTAGAATTAAATTTCAAATGTTCTAAAATTAGTATTATTCACTATTCAATGAATAATGAATATTTTCTAAAAAATAAAAAATTTCTTAGGCATATAGTTTTTATGTGATGATTGAAAATTGACTTATTTTATGTAAAACAGTTTTTCCAAAATTTTAAAAAAATTATTAATAATGATTTCTATAAAAATAAATAAATTAAATTTTGATAAAAGTATATTTTTATAGAATAAGATTACATTAGTAAAATTTAAATAATTTTTTACTATATATTTTAAAATAAATTTATATTTGGTGGTAAGATTTTATAAATATTTAATAATTTAATTAATACTACTCATACCCTACAATTTAATTTAAATGTTGTAATGGTCTTATATCTCATGTGCATTTGGTCTCGATGTCGCCTATCAAACATGTTGTCAAACATATTGTTGTTCTACAAAAAAAACATGGCCTTATACGCAAACCAATCCATATTTTATTTTATGAGAGTATGTATAATAAAATGCTTATTATATATTAAATATCCCAATTTGGATAAATTTTAACATGAAAAAACTTATATTAAATTCATACCTTAAAAATTTCATATAATATACCTCTATTTAATTATAAATGGAAACCCATTATTTATCCTCCATACCCTATTTTCAGTAATGAAGATAGAAACATACCTACCAATTTCACATATAAACATCCTTATTCAATCTATAGTGGTGTTTATATTTCAAAAATTCTATCCCTAGGGTCCTTTAAAGACTGTCTAATCGAGTTCATTAATGGAAGAGGTAATCAATTTAACATTAGGATTTCTTTTTTTAAATATTATTTTACACCCTAAAAATTTATGGTATTGTTATAAATTATAATATTATGTATTTTTTATTTATTAATGTGTTATTATGATTACAAAATCCCCAATTTCCATTATGTTTATCATCAAATGTGTTGTAAAATTATAGATTGGCTGTACTTACAAATTACCATCTCTACATAGTGCTAAAATTAAAATTTCAATAGGATATTTTCATGTATAGTTATTATAATGATTCTAATTTTAATATATTTTTTTATGATGTAATATTTATTCTATAAAGGGGAATTATTATTTACATTTATTTTATTCTATCCATTAAAAATTAAAAACAATGTTCATAACTAAGTATGTTCTTCCATCTTTATGAATTGTGTAATTCATTTTTCAAATATCCAACATTTTCGAACACTCAAAAAAAAATTCCATTGAATATATATGATATTTACATAATTATTAAAAAAACTAAGATTATGGGACTATGATGAAATCCTAATAACAAAAACAATCATACCAAAACATAAATGAAAAACAATGCACTTATCACCGAGAACAATAATTTATATATATAATTATTAATAAATGGGTTATAAAATATCTCATATGTTATTTTATATGTGATTTTTGTACAGGAATTGAGATATAATAAATCTATATTTATTGTAATGGAATTTTTAACGTGTAAAAATGATGTCAGACCTTAGTTAAGGGAGTTTAAATAGATTTTCTATTTATTGGGTTATAATTCCACTTATGTGATATGTTTTGTCATGATTTTTCATAAAATGTGAAATTACTATTTTATTCATCCTTTCTAATATTTATTTTGTGGTTTCATTATTTTAAAATATAAATTATTAATTGATTAATTTTCTCCACAAATGTATCACTTTTTTATGGGTTTATTTTCTAAGTTTTCTTTCCATGAGACATATTCCACATTCACCACTTGTTTCATTCATGTTTTTCATATAATTACTCATAGATATGACATATGAATATTAAAATTATTTCTATGGTATTGAATGTTTCCTGGAATGTTATTTCTATTATAGGGATAATGATCCAATATTTACATAATCAATTTGATTTTATTTTTTAGTCTCACAATTATTCATGATTATTTATGTTTAAGTCTACTATATTGAAATTATTTGATATTAAAATAAAAAAATATATAATTTATCACCCTATTATTGTGTTTAAATAATAAAATATTTCATATAATTTTCTTAAAATTATGTACAAAAAATTTAAAATAATATTTTATTGAAAGCATACTTTTTTTCTCTAATTAGTCAAAAATACCTTTTATTCAATATTCATGTTTTCTGAAAAATTTTCTTATATGTTTCTATTATTATAAATTTATTTTTAAAATTAAATTTTCTAATGATTGAATTTAAAAAAATATTAAGAAGAATCATATTTCTATTTTACAAATGATATAATTTGATTTTTATTTTCTCAAAACTATGAATGCAATTTTTTTTTTGTTATTTAGAATGAATGGAATATACCATCAACAGGAAAAAAATGTTTTAATACTTACATTACAAGATTTAAGGGTTATTTTCAATGAAATATTTTTCATAAATATTTTTGAAATTTCTAAATGATAGATTTCAAAGTCAAATAGATATTTCCCTTATGAGATTTTTCTTTAATATTATTCATGTATTTTAATCTATTTAAATATAATATGTAGAATAATATGATTTAATTATGATATAATACAATTATACCTTAAAAAATATTTATATACCTGGGATATTTTCATTTTTTACTTGGGAATATATTGATTTCTTTCTTTATAACAACATGTCCCTGAACATTACATAATATTTCTTTTTAATTAATAAATTCATTATCTTAAATTTGAGAATACTTTTAGGTTAATATTTTCATTAATAATGGGAGATAAATTATAAATAAGAAAATTTTATTATATATAGTGTAAATTACTGATCGGTAAGAATTTTCCTAACAAAAAAATATTTTAAATCAAAACATGCTTTACAATCATGATAAATATTATTGAATTTTAACATGACCATATCATTTTACATACCCATCACTACATACTATAAAATAAAATTTAAAAAAGTGGAATGAAAAAAATATATCTTCAAGGAGTATAAAAATAAGAATATTATTATTTAGAAAGAAATAAAAACCCATGAAAACCATTTGATAAAATTATATCTTTTTACCCATAAATGGAATTATAATTTATTAATAAACATCATTTATATTACCATTTGAAAAAAGGTTTTAATGATACATGTTTTGAAATAATATAAATGTCATATTGGTGCTTTGGGACATCATGTCATCGAACACTTAGAGAGCCCATACAAATTGGAGTGACCAAATGACTAACATCCAACATATTTCTATATACAAAAAAAAATCAATATCTAATTCAGTAGAGCACCATATAGGGTAACCAATTAGATAATATATATCATGATTATACAAAACTATTAGGGTTTACCAATCATATATATATTCTATGAACACCAACGTGAATAAAAAATATTCTTCTTTTTTTTCATCAAAAAACTTTTGAAAAAAACTTTTAAACTCGTATAAATATAAATTTTGTATATCAACATACATATTTCATTTAAAACCCATTTTTTAGAAAAATTAATTACCCATAAAAATTGAAAATAGTGTTTTTCATTCATGAATAATTAAATAATATAATTGAATAAAATTTTTAATTGATGATTATGAAAGTAGGAAACTATGTTGTCATCATATGTTAAAATAGAATATTCTATTTATCTTCTGTGGTAAAATTAAAAAATTTAATACAAATATTCCTTCTTTGAAAAACAATGAATAAAAGAAAAAATATTCCTTTCTAAATATCTAATGTCCATAATAGAATCATTTCAAAAAAATATACATTTTATTAAAATATAGTTAGAAGGAAAATATTAACATCGATTTTCTATGAAATGTCTCTTATCATGATGGAAATGTTTTCATAATAATTCCAATAATAGAATGACATTAATAAAAAAAATTAAATTCCATTTAACTATAAAACTCATTATATATAATTTTTAGGGATATGTATCTATATCATGAAAATGAATACGGATTCATAACATGAAAATTTAATGAAGGAAATTGGAGATAAAACCCCTTACCTTGTCTCCAACTTGTCACATACGTCCATTATAATCATGAAAAATAAAACTATGTTAATTATATAAATTATTTATAAAAATATAATAATTTATATTCCATTCATTTCACTTATTATTATTTTATAAATAATTAATTAATCAATTATCTTTAAATCTTGTGTTTTGATGATATTTGCCTTTTATTTCAAAAATACCTTCAAATGTTTTACCATTCGTAAAATATAAGATTTTGAAACATATTTGTAATAAAAATAATCAAATAAGTATCATACTTACCCAATAATATTTCTTTCTAAAACAAAAAATGAAGGATGGTAATGAAAAAATGAACTAAATTAAGAACATTGAGAGGGTATATTGTACATATGCAAGAGAAATGATTCCCATATTAAATAATCAGTATGGAAAGAAAATATAAAGTAATTTAACATTATATAATGATATTAATATCATATATATCATATTTAAGTCTTCAAATATACTTATATTTATTATCAATGTGATTAAGTAATGAAACAAGAATCCCATCACTTTGTGAGGGATGTAGTCCATAATTCCACAAATGACATTTTAATTATTCATTCAAAGAATGAGAATGATATATTATCATTAAATAATGATATATATAACATAAATATAATAATTATGTCATTTATATGTCATGAATTTATTATATTTATCGTTATTACCTTCCATATAAATCATTTTAAAAGACAATCACATCGCTTCCTGTGGAGAAAATCGACCGTACACACAAGTGTTGTTACTATATCACCCTCATAAATTAATTTAAGAAGGTATATGTGATATAATTATAAAATAAGAATATATTTTTTCAAATATAATATATATTATTTTAGTACACTATTAAATCAATCGATGTGATGTGATAATCAAAAATGAATTACATCAGTTCGTGAGGCGGTGATCCATCACACGCACGGATGATGATCATAAATCCCATATGTTGAATGAAGAGATGGATTTAGGATATTCCAATTATATAAAAAAATATATATATGATTTAATTGGGTTATTATATATGCATAATTGAATAATATTTTCTCGATTTGATTGATTAACTAAAATAAAGACGCTTGGTTAATCCTGATACCTCCCCTTTGAGTAAACTTCTTTAGTAGGCACCAAAATACCCATTATGATGATTTTTTAGTAAAAATAAGTGACCAATTTATTGGTTCTAATTATTTTATGTGATTTTGGTATGGATTAAATTATCTAAATTTCTTTGATTATGTGAATAGGAGAAGAGAGTCGGTGGCCTTTTATGGATCACTTTTAATATTTAAAATTAAAAAGGTGTACCAATTGTTTTTAGATTCCAAAAGGATCCAAAATAAATATTATCATGAATTATAAAATATAATTTCTGAATATGGTTATGAATTATATTTTAGAAAATTTTTTAGTTAATTTTAACCCTTATCCTTTTAGTTTCACCGACGATTAATTCTTCTTTCTATACCCATGGTAATTAATTTTCACTGTTTTTCTATTAATTATTGTATAAAAATATGTAATCATTATTTGATTATAAAACATATATTTATTATAAATATATAATCTTATTTAATAAATTTCACTCAATGATTTGGAAAATTATCATTCAAATCAATATCCACATACATGATGAATAAACTAATTCTCTAAAATTCTATTTTACGAGAAAATGATTACATTATATTATAAATAAGACTAATAATATTCATTGTAAAATAAAAATTCATATTTATTAACAAATAATCTATTAATTTAATTTTATACCACCATAATTATTTATTATCATGATCACATAAAATTGATAATGGTTATGAATTTTGAATATGTTTTATGAAAAATACCATTATTGAAATAATAAAGAAACTGATACAAAAATGCAGTGTAAAATTGATTAACTAATTATTAAATAGTTTACAAATAAATAAATATAACTTATGTTATATAAAACCATTTTAATAACTTAATGATATATTTAAAGTAATTAATTTATTAAAAAATCTTTATTTTTTACTATTCAATAAAAATCTATATTTTTTAAAAAATATAAAAAGTACACCCTAAAAGATTGTTATTCTGATTCCAAAAATGATTTTAATTTTTCAAATTTATATTCTATAATGTTGAAATTTATATTTTAAATAAAACCATAAAAAGTGTTTAATTAATACTCTTTTCATGGGGATTTTAAAAATAATTAATATTTTTATAATGAAGTAAAATATCTTAATCATTTCATAAATTATGAAAAATATTTGATATATAATTAGATAGTTTTTTATATTCTACCCCACATTTAGGTATTTTGTCCTCATAATTTTATTCACTTATTAAACTATTAGGGAAATCATTCCATAAAATAATTTTCAGATTCTTATGTTACCTTATCCGCCATATAATGATTTCAATGAAATATTACCTTATGAATCAGATAATTATGTTTAACATATTCTCAACATTACAGAATATGAATAGAGTATTCCACATAATAAATGTTATCCTCATGTTGAAATACAACATTAAATAAAACTTGACATGAATCAGGATAATATTTTCCTAACATTGAGGCATGAATAACATTTTCTACCTAAAATAAACTCAGATAAAAGCCCACTCAGAAGGAAAAAAATATAAATTCCCATCAAATTTCATATGGTATAATGAACTAATAGATTAACTTTCCATTTTTTCTAAAACACTTAGTGCATTTACATTGAGTTACTTTATGAAAAAATGATCACCATCATTGAAAGAAAGATATTTCCCAAAGTTACCTTTATATCTTTTCTATCTTATCTGAGCCATATATATGTGTTTCCGAATCAACTACACCATATCATCAATTCCCTATACCAACTAATATTACCTGAAATTTTTTTCTTATACATCATCCCTAAAAAATCATTTGAAACCACATTCTATATAATGCCTCAATTGGTGCCACCAGTATGATGAAATAAAAAATATTTTTATGAGAAAACTCAATAAGAGAAATATAATTACCTGAACAATCTCGGTAACCCATTTAACATGAATAATTTATTTCATCATAGCTATTAATTCTTTCTCATAATATCTATCATATGTGGATGAATATAAGTATTAAAATATATTTCAACTACCAGTGACTTTTGATTTCCTTTAAAAAAATAGATGTTCGCCTCAGATCATGATTAGATACAATGGAGATATTCACTCCATGTAACATTATTACCTCCATAACATAAATTTTATAAATAAAATTCAAATACATATTTTCTTGAATTGGAAGAATATTGATTTTTTAAATCAATCAATAATAACCCATATTTTATTTTTACTTAGATATGTATATGTCTCTCTCTCCATTATATTTATTGATTTATATTTCCATTTCCACTCCAGTATTAGAATGGATATTTTATTCACTTTTGTAATATTCATTATACATATACATTATAATAATTCAATCATTTCAAATTAATATCATAAATATAACTTATTCTTTCATCCAACTGATTGTAATCCTAATGTTCATTGTACATCATAGTTTCTCCCTAATGAATGGATAACCGAGAAATATGAGCTTTAATCAACATGTATTTATTCAACTTGGAATCCAAATCCACACATAAACTTTTACCGTATTATAAAATAGAGTCATCATCAAAATTATATTACAGATTATTACCCATCTCAGTAGATTCTACCTTATCCTAAAAAACATAATCCTTTATCCATTATTTAATAATTTTTTTTGAAAATTATAACTGCACTAAAATGTAAAGCAAAATAGATAATTTTTTTGATCCACAACCTCTGAGAAAAAATTTATCCAATCATTATCTAAATTGGTCACACTAAAAAAATGACATTGATTACTTAGAATTATTTTTTATACTCCATGATTTAACCACTTTAAATGATTTTATTGGATGCTATTAAATCATTCAGTCATAATTCTTGATTAGATATAGATTTCGTATATGTCACATGTTCAATTATTTCTTATTGATAATATACATCAAATTTCATTTTCCTTATATATATCAAAATTTACTCCATAAAAATGAGGCCTCTGGTTTTGTAAATTAGAAATTCACATTAGCTACTTTTGGATCACATATAGGGTAATTTATATCAGGATGATTTAAATGACATGTTGTATACACTATTAGTTTACAATTCATCATTACGAAATATCCATGTAATTTTGATAAAGAAGAGCTATAATTGAGAATTCACCATTTCTAGATGACATTTTCAAAATGGGGAAATCATCAGTATTATTTATATTTCGAAGGGAAAATCATCACATTCTTTTTCCCATATTAATTTAAATTCTTTTAGATATGATATAGGTGGTTATACAATCGATAACCATCTTCAGAAACCCAATATTAGTAACTGAATAATCCAATAAAACTATGAATATCTTTGATATTTATTACTCGTGTAAAACATTAAATAATTTTAGTTTTAGCATGCACTTTTGTTATTCCATATTTAGAATAATTGTATACATTGGAAAATAAAAATACAACCAAAATTCACACATAATAAATGTTCCATAAAGTTAATTTTTTATGGTTGAAAAAACAATCATAGGCGATTTTCATGTTCTGCCGCACTTTTTGACAATACCAAAATATTATCAATAAAGACAACCACAACATTATATGTTACTTCATGAAAACCTATATTCTTGAGGTCCAAATATATTGTAGCTTTATTTTCCATTCCAAAGTTCACAACTAAAAAGTCATAGTTACCATATCTTTTTCGATACAAAATCATTAGAATATTGGCTTCCATAACATTCCACTAATCAGATATCGACCTGAGACGATACATCAAATAATACTAAAATCCTTAGAGATGGTCAATTGAGTAAAAAATATGTGGAGAAGGATTCATTATATTAATGGTAAGTTTTTAAAATCATTATATGAAAAGAAAATACTCATTAAATATTCATTCATTTAAACAAAAATAAAAGTTCACCCCATGGGTAAGAACTAGGTTGAATTAATAGATTACTTAGAAACTGGTTCAATTTCATTTTCAATAATAATAGTTCAACATGATCCATTCGATTAATGTGATTATAATTAGGTATACAATCATTTAATCTGTCAACAGAAACTTCAATCTCTTGATAACAAATAACATCAATAAAATCAAACAAAAAGCATTCATGAATTGATTCACTACTGGTAGATCACTAATTTTAACAAATTATTTCTAAAAAAATTTATCTATATAACATGTAATTCCATATCTAATAAATTTACTAGCTTATTGGTATTTTATAAAGGAATTAATTCATTTAAAAAACATTATTGTCTCCACATCATAAACAAAAAGCCAATCCATACATTTAATTATTATGTTTCATACCTATAACCTCTTCATTTTATGGTCTAATTTCAACCATAGTAGTTTAAAACTAATTTATTTAACCTTTATGATTCCAATCATTATTATTTGAATCATGCGAAATTAAATTCAAAGACATGTTCTCATAATAACCCATCTCATTACAACCAAAATACATCTCCATTGGATTGATATCATTAAAAAATCTATACAAAATTTATAATCAAAATAATTTAAAGTTTTAAATTATAAATTTGTGTGGATTTAATGTATAATTAAGGTATTTTTTTCATTTAATAAAATTTTGGTAATTTTAAATGATTTCACAGTTAAATTGGACATACATACAAGTGAATCATTCGATTGTTTTTACTTCTAAAAACTTCACTTTGGGTTTTGGAAATGAAAATAAAATTTAAATAATATTCTGAAACATCATTTTTTTGAATTTTGAAAAATAGTTCCCATATTTTGAATCAGAACCTCCATATTTTGTAAATATTTACCTTTTATTTTTTGACATTAGGAATACTAACATCGGTCATTATTAATATTACCATTGTTAAAGGGTAAATCATGTAAATAAGGGTAAAATAATATTATAATAATAACGAACATCCCTAACATGTGTTTTAATACAATTGGATGAGATATATTTGACCATGAGCATCCTTAGAACTGATGTTTAGAATTTAGGTTCTACATGGGTCTGATAATGACATGTTATAAAAAATATATTAAGGTAAATATAATTATAACAAAAACATATATGCTTTACTAAATCTATTTTAATATATACTTATAAAACTGATTTCTTTTTCTAATAAATTATATAGAAAGCTAAATATATTTTCTACGACATGGTATTTTATTTATAATTTTTATATATTAGATAAATATAGTTATTTATGATACAATTTTGAGGCAATAGTTACCTAATTAATGAACTATTCAAATATATGTATTTATAAATATTATAATAAATGCAATTTGAACATTTTTATGCCATCCATGAATTTTATGGAAGAAATTTACTTATTAGGGTTGATTTCATGCCTTTGGTTTGTAGGAAGTATTTTTGTGACTTTAATTAAAAGTCAAAAACTAATTAGTGACAAAATTGAAAAAAAGGAGTTTTTAAAACAAATAATGTTTATTAAATGTTAAGAAACCCTAAAAAACAAAAGTTAGAAAAACAACTTTAATTGTGATAAAAATTTCATATATGTTCCACTTTTTCTCTCTTGGTATTTTACATTAATTATATTAACCATGTAGTATATAAACACAAGAGGGCATGGTAGGAGTTGAGTTATTTTACAAATGGTTAAATCTAAAAGATAACGTTAATTTTATGAACTAAACATGTAAAAAACATATTGGTTTATAGGATTATGACCCATCTTAAATTTACCACTATGTAAATTCATATTGAGATATTAGAATCCGAAAATAATTTAATAAAATATTAATACTTCATGATTTTTCTAAAGTTCCCCTCACTTGTCTTATGAAAGGGAACCTCCCTTTTTCTTTAAATATAACCTCCAAAGAAAATTATCTCTTCAAAATTCTACCCAAATATCCTCCAAAAATACCTCAATTCATTTTAGAGAAAACAATTTTGGTAGAAATCCAACATAATGAGTCCTTTTCAGCAAATCAATATGAGTCTCTAGAAGAAGAGGTAATCGTTTTGTCTCGTCTTTCAAAGTGCATTTATTATACTACTTCCTCTTACTATGTTTTTACAATACAAAAATAATAGCTACATAATTTATAATATTCTGAGATTTTATTGAGATTATGTTAAAACAATATTCATCTTTTTACACATCATATGAAAAACAATACCACCATGCATGCGTACGTACGACGTACCATCTCCACACCGTGGTGTAAATGGGTTTTCATGTACAATATATTTATATGGGTATAAAGATGAATATAATTGATTTAAATAATAAATATAACATGATATTTTTTCTGGAAAATCTACATTCCATCAAAATCTATACCATTTAATCATTCAAGTAAGGATATCGTCGCTCGATCGTACGTATGACCTAATCACTCCACGATGCGATGAGAATCATTCTCCACATTAACTATCTGAGAAGGAATATAAAAAATATATTATTCATTATTATAAAATATATGATATAATAAATCTACTGAAATGATATATATATATATATATATATATTCTTATATTTCATTCACTTACATTCATTCAAGAGAATTAGAAAACTGAAATAGTGTTCTTGTATATGTATGGCCTACTTCCTCAGTGAACAATGTATCCATTTTTTATATCTAACTATTATATATTTAAATATTTTCAATATCTATGATACATAAATTATATTATACATTATGGAAGTAAATAAATCATGATCTAGCTAATATTATCAAGAATAACAAGTCAAAACAGGTATAATAAACAAAGCGATATTACCATAAACTTTTCATTAACAGGGAATTAGAAACAAATGGGAAATTTAATGTCATAAAAGAATCATTTATGAAATCATAAATATTATGTTGATTCTTATATAAGTTTATAATATTTTTAAAAACATTATACAAAAATTTTGGAGTCATACGGAGAGCATCAGACTTAATGTAAGTGTTAATTTCATAATCCCATTATTATTCGAGGTTGTGGATGTGTGAGTATCTAATGGAACATTTTTAACATCCATGTCTATAATTAAAAAAAAAATTCAAAAATAAACTTTTAAAGTTTTATCTAACGGTTTATTTAACATGATCATCATTTTATAGGTTTTATAGATTTTCTTTTCAAAATATTTGTAATTAATATCCATGTTCTCAAAATGATTTTAGGGATTTTTTTGGATATGATTTTTTAAAATGTTAATTACTTTCAAATGATTCAAATTTGTCTGGGACACTGATTAAAAAATCACTTTTAAATGATTTCCTTTATAAATTTTGCTACTTTCAAATGATTTAATTAAAAATAAATATTTCTCTCATTGATTTTTACGGATCATTTCAACTATGCCAACATCCTTTACTGGATATTATTTTTGATTGAGGTTGATTTATTATAACAAAATACTTCATATTGTATTGAATATGTTATGATATTCTTGGATGTGGATGTGAAATATTTATACAATTTATGGATTATTGTTAAAGTATTGAAATTGTGTATGCTAAGGTTAATAAAAATGATTATTTTATATTTTACCCTACCCTTATGACGAATGCATTGGAATTAGTATGTGAAGGGAATGTCCAACTATTTCCCCTTGAAGCATCGGTAGGCCTCATGAGACAAACTGCTGTCTTAGCACAAGGCCTTGAAAGAATATTTGTGAAAGGTTTTGGAACACGTCCAGGACATATCAGTTGTTATGTATGTCAGTATGCATTCCCTCATTATAAAATTAGTTATCACCTATGATAATTATATTAGTATAATGTCCATATGCATTATTATATTGTAATTTTTGATTTATTGTTTCCATATTATGTTCATATTTATTTTTTTAAAGGATTATGTTATTATTATACATCTTGGTTAAATTGTTTATAGCTTCTGCTTAATTATTTACCCTTACAAAAACATATGATCTCACCTCTTCTGGTGCTTTATTTTCCTAGGATGCCAATAAGTGTATTATTATTGATATTCAATGTTAATCTAGGGTAATAATGATGTTCCCAAAAAATTATTTACATTGTTTATTGTGTTAGAAATTTTAATATGATGTTCATGTATATAATTTATTTTCCATGACTGCTTAAATAATCGGTCCCTCACGACTTGATTCCTTTTAATCATGCCAACTTATTAAAATAATGCACTGAATCTGGGCTTCTAGAGTTGTTGCATTACATTTTTTATCTAATAAATTTTAGCAACAACCTTGTAATGAAAATTGGAAAACATATGTTATGGTTCATAACCATACGATTGACTTTTAGGACAAATATATAAGAACCCCCTAGAATTTTGGTAATGATCATGGATAACCAAGGAATAAACCTAAGATGTAATATATTGAAGGAACCTTCCATTGATTAGGTTGTTTTCATCAATGATATATGTTTCACAACTAATGCGCTTTTATCTTATTTAATGGAGGAAACATGAAGGAATTGGATTAACATTTATTTTTTTGGAAAATATATTGATTTTGAACCTCAAAACCGGATAATGACTAGAGAGAATGATTTGTTGATTATGCGGAATCAGTTATCAAAATATATGATTAACAATTTGATCATTAAAGGAATTCCAAATTCATTGCATAAGAGGAAGATTAACATTTATAAATGTTCATATTTTATTAAGCATAAAAGAATGAAGATTATGTTTCCTACATGTTATGTGGAATAGAAGAAGAACATTGAGGAATACATCCAATGGAGGGGAAGATGTAATCTTTGTGAAAAAAAGGCTCGTATAGTGGCCAATTGTTATTGAGTTAATGGTCTCATATGTGAAAATCATGTTCATTACCTAACTCAATTCCTAGATATAAGAATCTACCCATAAACCAAAGAATGACTTATTCTATTCTAACTATTAAATTGGAATGATTTATGTATTTATGAATTTGGATCAATGAATTATGAATAAGTGAATTATATAACTCGTATTCAGTTTATTTTCTCTATGGATTTTCAAGAATATGTTGAATGGTTATTGTGGAACGTAAAATAGATTTATGTGTAAGATTATATTAGGATAACCTATGATTAAGGAAAATTTAACCATAAAAATGTTCCTTATATTAAGATAATGATGTTTGGTTCATGATATGATGGATTTAAAAAAGAAAATTGAATGATTCTAGTTTCTTGAGATGTAATTTTTTTTGACAAGACGATTATGCTGTCATTGATGAAGTTTAATACTTTTGGGACTTAAATAATAATCCAATATGTTTTGGAATTAGGAAACATGCATGTTTTCCCTAAGGATATCTAATAATTCAGGTTGTTACCATTAATCAAGAGAATACATAATTAATGTATTCACATTTTGGAATGTGACAACCAAGAACTGACCTATGATATATGGGAGAAAAATTTAAATAATATTTTTTTTCACCTCATTCTAAATTTGTTGATTTTTTGTTTTTGGACATATTTTAAGGTTATCCATTTACAGATAGTATAAGTTTCACTCAATTTGATGTTTGTTAGAATAATGTATTATATCACTATAGGTAGACTTATGTATATGTGATAACCCATGTTAACTTTTGTTTATATAAATTCAATGACTTATCATTCTCTTTATGGATCACTTAATTTTCCAGTCCATCAAAAAGGAAAATTAAACATCATTTCCATGAATAAGAGATGAAGTTGAAATTTTTCTAGGACCAATGGTATCATTGTACAGGAATAAAGTAATTATTTATTCTCATGTTCATCAACTTTATAAAATGTATCTTTAAATCCAAAAAAAAATTCTTAGTACTGTCTTTGGTGATGAATAAAATGGTCTCATGGATCATCAGAGATTGTTGGATTTCAGATTGTTAAATTTCTCCCAATAATATTCATTAACACTATATTTCATAACATGATAGTTTTTCTCTCTCTTCTATTTCATTTTTTTCTACATGGATCCCTATTATGTGTCATTTCAGGTAACCTTTATACATACATTTCATTATTTAAAAAATGGAGTCTCATTATTCCACATTTCTATGTAGGATTTAAAATAAGATAATTTTGAAATATCAAACCCATTATTTTAAATATTGAGTTTAAATTGTGAGGATTGAATTTATTAAATTTTGTGATAATGTACAACCCCATTATTCTATAGTACGCCTCTTTATCAAATAATTCAATGGCATATGATGTATGCAACATTGAGTCTTAGTGCACCATAACCTATCAAACTAGAAATTTGAAAAGTGGTTATGAATATTATTAAACACATTTTTAATTCTATATGTCCCATATAATATTAACATTCATGTTTTTTGTTTCATAGACATAATATAAAGAAAATTCATTTTTTTAAAATAACACAAAGTAAATTTTTTTAAATGTAGTTTTCCACTTTTTAATGGAGAACCCTTCTTAAATCAAATATCTGACACTTTATATAATAAATTGGTTGAAATTAAATTCTATTTTATAATATCGATCTAAAAATGTAGTTTTTATAAATTTTTGGAACTTTTATAATAACTTTCATATTTTGATGAATAATTGAAAATACTAACTTTTAATTGAAATAAACATTTTTAATGAAAATAATTTATCAAGTTAAATTATTCATTTGTGTGCTTTTAAAGTATAATTATATTATATTTTTATCATTTTATATAATTTTTATCATTGAATATAAATTCAAATTTAAATTGGACATAACCACATGTCAATCTTTTGATAGTTTTTACTTCATTAAAATAATCTTTTTACTCTCAACAATGGAAATTTATTCTATATTAATTATTAAACATTTTTATTTTTAATTTGGAAAAATGGATCATATATATTTGTAAGTAGGTACCTTTTATTTTTTGGATGTTATAAATAGTAACATCAATAATTATTTCTATTGACCATTCTTAAAGGGTAAATCAAGTAAATAGGGGTAAAAAATAATATTATAATAATATAAAACATCACTAATATGTGTTCTATTCTTATTGGATGAGATATATTCTACCATGAGAATCCATATTCTTAATCGGTGGCATTTGGGTACCACTTGGGTGTGATAATGACTCCTTTTAAAAATAAATTTAAGGTAAAGCTAATTATTACAGAAACATATATCTTTTACTAAATCGATTTTATTATTGGGTTATATAACTTATCTCTATGTCAATAATAAGTCATTAAAATCTAAAAATATTTCCTATATAATAGTATTTTCATTATAATTTTTTGACATTAATTTAATATATTTATTAATGACACAACTATGATACAATGGTTACGTTATTTTGGAAGGATTGAAATAAATAAATAAATAAATATTAAAATAAATGTATTTTGAAAATTTTTATGCCATTGAGGAATATTATGGATGTAATTGACATACTATATATGGTTTAATGACTTTTAAGTGATAGAATTAAATTTTTATGACTTTAAAAAGTTACAAAATAGTGAGAAAATTGATATAAACGAGTATTCAAAAAAAATACTATTTTAATAAATGATATAAATTCACAATAAAATCCAATGCATGGAAACAAAAGAACATGTATAATGATAATTATTTCATAAATGATCCAATTTAGGCTCTCTATTAATTTTATAGTAATAATATTAACCATGTAGTACAAAAATACAACTCGACATGGTATGAGTTAACTTATTTTATAGGGGGATAAATATAAAAGAAAAGTTTAATTTTATGAACTAAGAATGTATAAAACCTATTGATTTAGAGTATTTAGATCCATATTCCTCATTCCCTTGAAATAAATCAATTTGGATCAACAATAATCTGAAAATCATTTTATAATAAATTAATATTTCAATCTTTTCCAAAAGTTCCTCTCACCTGTCTTATAAAAAGGCACCTTCATTTCACTTTAATCCACACATCCAAATCCCTTTTGTTCAGAAAAACCCTATCAAAAACATCTCCAAACGTCCCTTACATAATATTAGATTAAAATCCTTGTGAATAAAGACAACATAAAGAGGCATTTTGTGAATATCAAAAAGATACATGTGAAGAAGAGGTAATCATTTTATCCCTTCATTCAAATTTAATTTATTCTTTTATATCCTCTAACTATGTTGTTGACATAATAAACTAATAAATCCATAATATAATATATTATGGGATGTTTTTAAGATTATTTGATAACTATATTCTTTGTTTTACCCATTCTATAAAATATAATACCACCATTCGTGCGAATGTACGACTTACCATCTCCACGTTGTGGTGTAAATTGTTTTTAATGTACAATTTATTCATACGGGTATAATGATGAATATAAGGGATGTAAATAATAAATATACCATGATATTTATTCTTTAAAATTCATATTCCATCCAATTACATACAATTTTATCATTAAAATAATGATATCTTTGAACGTGCATAGATGCCTTCTACCATATCTATGACATGAATAGATTCATTCTCTACTATTACCATCTTAGAATGATTATAAAAAATATATTATTCATAATTATGAAATATATGACATAATAAGTCTATTGGAATTATATATATATATATACAAATATATCATTTACATAATTCAATTCAATATGATCAGTAAATGAAAACATCATTATTGCATACGTACGACCTATCGTCTCCATGAACAGTGTATTTCATTTAATATAGATATCTATTTTATATATTTATATTATTAATATATATGATATATAATTAATATTATACGTTATGTAATTATGTAAATCATGATCTAAGTAATATGATTCAGAATAACAAGCTGAAACAAGTATGATAAACAAAGTGATTTTACACAGAATGTTCCATTAACATGGAATTGTTAACAAATTGGAAATATAAAGTCCAAAAATAATCATATATGATATAATAAATATTATAATTATTCTAATAAAAGTATATATTTTGTTTGACATCATTATATAGGAGTTTCAAAGTCGTACGGAGAATATCTGACTTAATGTAAGGGTTGATTTCACAATCTCATTATTATTTGAGGATATTGATGTTTAAGTATCTACTGGGACATATTTATAATCCATGTCCATATTTTAAGGTTTTATGTATGGTTATATTTTACTAGATCTTCATTTTAAATGTTTTAATGATTTATTTTTTAAATTTTTTTAATTAATGTCCATGTTTTCCAAATGATTTTATGGATTTATATATATATATACTTAATTATTTTAAAATATTAATTCCTTTATGATGTTTCAATGTTTTATTTGATTATTTGAGTCAAAAATCCCTTTTAAATGTCTTACTTTATAAATTGTTATATTTTTAAATGGTTTTATGAAAAATCAATATTTCTCTCAATGATTTTTATTGATCATTTACAACTATATACACATACTTTACTAGATATAATTATTGATTGTGGTTGATTTATTATAATACAATCTTCCATATTTTATTGAATAGATTATGATATGTTTGGCCGTGGATGTTCTATTTTTATACCATTCAATGTTTATTGTAAATATATTAACATTTTTGTATTCAAGTGTTAATACAAATGATTATGAAATGTTTTACCCTTTTTATATGGGGAATGTATTGAACTTATTAAGTTATGGGTGTGGATTGTTATAACCCCTTGATGCATCGGTAGGTCTCATGAGACAAACTAGTGACTTGTAATGAGGCCTTTACAGAATACTTTTGAATAGAATTAGCATAAGTCCTTGACATAGTATTTATTATTTCTATCATTATGAATTACATAGTTATGAAATAAGTTATTACATGTGATTAATAGATTAGTAGAACTTCCATGTGAATGTTTATATGGTAATTCTTGGTTTATTTTTCCAATATTATGTTCATGTTTATTGTTTAAAAGGATGATGTTTTTATTAAACATCTAGCCATAATATTTTATTGTTTCCGCTGAATTATTTACCATTACTAAGATTCTAAGATCACCCCTTATTTTTTTTCTTTTCACTGGATGGAAAAATTTGTATTATGATTGATATTCAGGGTTAAACAGGGAGAATAGTGACATTATCGAAGCATTATTTATGTTGGGTTTTATGTTACGAAATTTAATGTGAGGTTATTATATATAATCTATTTTCAAAGACTCCTAAACTAATCTTTTCCTTTAGGACATCATTCCTTGTAATCATGCTAATGTATTGAAATAATGCACCAACTCTAGGATTATGGGGTTAGGGCATTACAATTTTTATTAGATAATCTTTATCAATAACTTTGGAAATTAATCATGAAAACATAGGTTAGGGATCAAAACACTACCATAACCCCCTAGAAACTTTGTAATGATCATTCATAACTGAGGATAAAACCTATGATTTTAAAGACTGAATGTCTCTTAATTTGATAATGTGGTTTTCATCAATGAGATATGTTTCCCACCCTATTCTTTTTGGTCATATTTAATGGTGTAAATATGCAGGAATAAGAATAACATTGAGATTGATTGAAAATATGGTGATTTTGTGCCCCGAAATAAGATAATGATGGGAGAGAAATATTGTTTTAGTATGACGAATTAGTAATCAATATATATGATTAACAATAAGATCATTGATGAAATTACAACCATATTTTATAAGAGCAATATAAACATTTATAAATGATAAAATTTAATGAATAATAATGGAAAGAAGATTCGGTTTCCAACATGTTAGGAGGAAGGGAAGATGAAAATTGAGGGAAACCTCAAATGGATGGGAAGATTTTATCTATGTGGGAAAAAGGGTCATAGAGTGACCAATTTTTATGGAGTTCAATATCTCATTTGTGAAAATACTGGGATGTACGCAACTCAATTCCCAGAAATAAGAATCAACATCTAAACCAAAGAAGGACCAATTCCATGCAAATCAGTAAATTGGTCGGATTGATGTATTTATGTATTTGGATCCATGAAATATGAATAATTGAATTATACAAGGAGCATACAGTTTTTTCTCTATGTATTTCCATGAATATGTATAAGAGATATAGTGGACATGAAAATAGAATTAAGTGTAATATTGTATTTTGAAAACATATGATTAAGGTAATGATAACCCTTAATATGTTCCTCATGTTAATATATTGATGTTTGGATATAGATTTGTTGGATTTGAAGAAATAATTGCATGATGTTACATTCCTGAGAACTAATTATCAATTTGTCGAAAAGAGGGTTATGATATCATGGATGAAGTGTACAACTATTTGGGACTTGAGGAATAATCCACTATGATTTGGAATAAGGAAAACTGTATGTTTTCAATAAGGATATCTAATAATTCAGGTTGTTACTGTGATTCAATTTAAAAATTTATAAAGGTGATCACATGTTGTAATCTAACAACTAATAACATCCCTATGAGATATGGGAGAAAAATCGTAAGATGATTTCGATCACCTCATTCTTAACATTTATTTTTCTATTTTTTTGAAGCATTGTAAAGTTTTACATTTATGGATAGTCTACATTGAACTCTAGTTTTAGTTTGTTATATTAATGTCTTATATCACTATAGGTGGACACATGCATTTGTGATAACATATGTACACTTTTTTTGATACAAATGGAATGACTTATCATTCTCTTTATGGGTTGCATGATTTTCCAACATATCAGAAATGAAAAATTCGACTTCATTTCCTTGAATAAGAGATGAAGTGGAAATTTTTCAAGGCATGACCAATGGGGAGGTTGTACTGAAATCATGTAAGTATTTATTCTCATGTTCTTCAATATTGTTGAAATAATATTGAAAACCAATAATGTGTTCCTAGTATATCCTATTGTAATGAATAAAATAGTCCCTTGGTTCATCACAGATTTATGGCTTTTAGATTGCTAACTTTCTCATATTATTATTCATCATCACTATTCAATATAATATGATGTTTTTTTCTCTTCTATGTCCATTTTTACTAAATGTATCTCTCTTATGTGTTCTTTCCATTAACCATTATAACTACATTTCATTATTTTAAAATGGGGGTCTCATTGTCCCACATTTTGAAGTAGAATTTCAAGAAAGATATTTTTTAAATATCAAACCCATTGTTTTCAATCTTAAGTATAAATTGTGAGGATTTAATTTATTAAATAAGGGGATAATGTAACACCACATGCTTCCACTGTATCTATCCTTTTTAAATAATCCAATAGTGTGCGATGTATGCAACACCAAGTCCAAGCGCACCAAGCCCTATCAAACTTTCTATTTAAAAAGAAATTATGAATATTATTAACCAAATTTTTATTTTATAGGATCTATATAATTTTAACATTCATGTTTTTTGTTTCTTAGACATCAATTATGGAAAAACTAAAATTTTAATCTAAATATTTATTTTTTTTTAAAAAGGAGTTTTTCTATTTTATAATGGAGAACCTTTTTAAATCCAATATTTTAAAAATTTATATCATAAACTATTTGAAATTAAATTATTCTTTATAAGAGGGGGATAAGAATTTTTTTTTAATTTTTTGTAATTTTCTAATTACTTTCATATTTTGATAAATAATGAAAAAGATTAAATAATAATTAAAAACAACTTTATAAAATAAATAATTTCTTGTGATAAATTATACATTTGAGAAATTTTAATGTATAATTAGATTATATTTCTATAACTTAATATAATTATGGTTGTTTGAAATAATTCAAAATTTAAATTAGACCAAAACACACGTCAAATTTTTTATTATTTTTACTTCTTAAAACCCCTTTTTTGGTTTTGACAACAAAAATTAATTTAAAATTAATTATGGAATCTTATGTGTTCTGTATATAGAAAAATTAACCCCTTGTTTTGGTAAATAGGTACCTATTATTTTCAGACATTATGACTAGTGACTTAAGAAATTATTTTTACTTACAATGGTTAAATGGTAAATAATGTAAATAAGGGTAATAACTAATATTATAATAATATAAAACCACCCTTAAATGAGTCCGGTTCAGATTGGATGTGGTATATTCTACCATGAGCATCCTTCATCCAAATTATTGTGATTTGGGTAACACTTGTGTGTGATAATTTCATGTAATAAAATTATATTTAATGTAAATATTATTATAACATAAACATATATATTTTACTAAATTGTTTTTCATATAGGGTTGTATAAATGGTATCTATCAATATAAATATTTATTATAAATATAAAATGATTTCCTATATAATGGTATTTTATTTTTAATTTTTATATATTATATAAATATATTTATTTATGAACAAATTATGATACAATGGTTACCTCATTAATAAAAGATTCAAATAAATGAAAATATAAATATTAAAATAAATTTAATTTGAAATTGTATGCCATCCATGAATTTTATTGAAGTAATTTTAAAATTACATATTATTTAATTCCTTTTTGTTTAAGGAATAAATTTTTTATAATTTTAACACACACAGAAATTACTAAATAGTTTGAAAATTGACATAAATGAGTATTTAAATCAAATATTGTTTTATTAAATAATATAAAAATTCTAATTAAATATAGAGTTAAGTCAATAAACTTGGGTAATGATAAAATTTTAATAAATTATTCATTTTAGGTTTTCTAGACATATTATAGTAATGATATTATCCAAGTAGTATAAAAATAAATTTGGACATTGTAATAGATAATTATTTTTCAATGTGTTAAAGCTAAAAGATTAGTTTAATTTTATGACCTAAGTAAGTCTAAAACCTATTGGTTTAGATGATTTCAATACATAATAATCATAGACATGATTTAAATCAATTTCTATCTACTATTACAAAAAATCATTTTAAAGAAATTTAATATTTTAGGATTTTCCTAAAGTGCATCTCGCCTCTCTTATAAAATGGTACCTCCCTTTCTCTTTAATTAAATCCTCAAAATCCCTTTGGATCGACCAAACCATACCCAAATATCCTCCAAACAGACCTCACTTCATCATAGTGGTAAAATATTTTTCATAATTGCAACATAAAGTGTCCTTTTGGGAAAATCAAAAGGAGACAGCTGAAGAAGAGGCAATCATTTCATCCCTTCTTCAAAAGGTCTTTTATTCTTCAAATTACTCTAACTAATTTGTTACAATACATAAAAAATAACTCCAGAATATAATATATTATGAGATTTTGTTATTATTATTGGATAACCCTATTCATATTTTTACCCATCTAATGAAAAAAAATTCCACCATTAGTGTGTACGTACGTATTACCGTCTCCATGCTGTTGTGTAATTTTTTTCACTTACACCTTGTTTACAAGGTTATAAAAATGAATATAACGGATTTAAATAATAAATATTGCATTATATAGCTTCTTTTAAATTAAAATTACATCCAATTCTATAACATTTTATCATTAATGGAATGATATTTTCCATCGTGAGTATGTATGACCTACCGACTCCATGACGCAATATGATTCTTTATCCCCTATAACCTTCCAAGAATGATTATAAAAATTATATTATTAATAATTATGAAATATATTACATAATAAGTCTAATCTAATTATATATAAATCTGTGTGTGTGTGTGTGTGTTTACATATATTTAATTTACTTACTTCTATTCAATAAGATATGAAAAATGAAAACAACATTCATGTGTACGTATGACCTACCATTTCCATGAACGATGTATTCCATTTTATATATCTATCTATTATATATATTTATATTATGGATAAATATGATATATAAATGATATTATATTTTATCGAAGTATTTCAATCATGATCTATATAATATGATCAAGAACATCACATCGATAAAAGTATGATAAACAAAGCGATATTACCCAAATTATTGCATTATCTTAAAATTATTAAAAAATGGGAAATATAAAGTCATAAAATAATAATATAGGATATAATAAATATTATTATGATTCTTATATAAGATAATAATATGTTTAAAAACAGAATACATGAGTTTCAGAATCATCTAGAGAGTATTAGACTTAAGGTAAGGGTTAATTTCACAGTCTCATTATTATTTGAGATTATTCATGTGTATGTATCTACTAGGACATATTGATAATCCATATGCATGTTTCATAGAAACTTTATCAAAAATAATATTTTAATGTTTTGTGGAAGGGTATATTAAATTAGATCATTCTTTTAAATGTTTTAATGATTTATTTATCAAAATATATTTAATTAATGTCTATGTTTTCAAAATTATTTTTTTGATTTATTTATATGGACACAATTGTTTCAAAATGTTAATTCCATTTAAAAGATTCAATGTGGTATAAGAATGATTGATTCCAGCATATATTTTCAACGACTTCCATTATAGATTGTGGTACTTTCAAATGATTTCATGAAAAATAAATATTTTTCTCAAAGAGTTTTACTCATGATTTTCGACTATGTCAACATCTTTTACATGACATTATACTTGATTGAGGATGATTTATTATAAAAAAACATTGATATTGTATTGAATGAGTTATTATATGTTTGTAAGTCTTTGTTCTATTTTTACACCATTCATGGATTATGGTTAATGTATCGACATTTTGGATTCTATTGTTAATAAAACCGATTATGTTTTGTTTTACCCTTTTCATATGAGAAATGCATTGGACTTAGTCAATGATGGGAGGGCCTGCTATTTTCCCTCAATGCATCAGTAGGTCTCATGAGACAAACTTCTGTCTTCGAACAAGTCCTTGATATAGTATTTGTGAATAGTATTGGAACAAGTCCATGACATAGTAGTTATTATGTCTGTCATAATGCATTCCCTTATTATGAAATTAGTTATTACATGTGACTATTTGACTAGTAGAATGTACATGTGCGTGTTTCTATGGAAATTTATTTTTTATTTATTCCATATTATGTTCATGTTTAATGTTTAATAGGATGGTGTTTTTATTATACATCATTTTTTAAAAGTTTATATCTTCTGCTGAATTACATACCCTTACTAAGAATCTAAGCTCACCCCTTATTATGTTTTATTTTATCAGGATACCAATAAGTGTATTATGACAAATATATAGGGTTATGCTATGTGAATAATGATGTTCTCAATGTATTATTTATATTTTGTTTTACGTTAGAAATTTTAATTTGGAGTTCATATAAGTAATTTATTTTACAATACTGCTAAATTGATCTATCCTTCAGGACATGATTCATTGTAATCATGATTATATATTAAAATAATGTACATGCTTTGTGCTTATGAGTTTGGGTCATTATAGAGAAAATCCTAAACAAATGCATTGGTTCACTATCTGGTCATACTGATAATATATGATATATCATTTTCACCATATGTTATTTGGAAAAACACATAGTATATAATGATTAAGACTCACAGTATGGATAAAACGATTAATCTTTTAATTATTCATCAATAAACATTTGAAAAACTATTTTAATCTCAAATTAAAACCCAATTAGGATTTCAATATATGTATTTTAGTTTTCAACCAATTTTCAAAAACCTAATAACCAAGAATATGGGGTACTGAGTTTTTCCTTGAATAAAAAATTAAATATTATAATGGAATCCATGATTCAAATAATGGTTATGGTAATGAGAAAATTGGTTGTCACAATATATGATAAAAAAAATAATTCCTTTTTTTCATTTGTAATGATTGTACAAAATTATGTAAAAAGGTCCAATTTAAATAAGAAATAATTAATTAAGGGAAAAAAATCCATTATAAAACTCTTATTTCCATAATAAAATCATTTTAAAAATTTTCAAATGGAATACGAATTGGATTTGTAATGAAAATATCAAATTATTTATTTTAAGTAAAATCCAATATAAATTTAGAGAAATTATAATCATTATACCCAATAATTAATTTGATTAAACAAAAAATTAAATAAAATAACATTATATCAAGTCATGATATATAATTTATATGGATCATTATATTCCTCTAATAAAATAATATTGATGTATAACATCAAAATATGGCTTAATGATAGAATATTGTGATGATGTCCTTACCTTGAGTTAAACTCATCATGTGTGTTCTATATCATACGAAATAATAAAATTATTTAATTTATTTAATTTCATGAGGTTTGTTTAAAAATTTATTATTCCTTTTATTTCATTTATTACCTTGTTATTAACAATTAAATAAACAATTATGTATACATTAGGTGTTTAATAATTATTTCTATTACATGTAATAAATGACTTTGGTAGTTTTAAAATTGGTCAAAAAGGTCATCAATAAACATCATAAAAATTATTAATATGAAAAATTTATCATCTTTATATATAGTTTATTATTTTTAAAACCAATAATGAATGATGGTTATGAGTGAAGCTGTATTTTAAGATCAAGGAGATGGTTTATCATACCTACAAATGTATACATTTCCATTTTTTCAATAATCATTATGTAAAGACATCTTGAATTATTTTTCTTCATATAATTATCATGATATCATAAATATTATATTATTTAATTATATATAATTTTTAATATATCACACATGATATTTAGTAATTAAAAATTAAACACATTGCTTCGTGGAGGCGATATCCCACATATCCCCCAACAACATTTTCATTTTTCAATTTAATAAATATAATTATATATTATAATTTTAAAGTGATAAATATGTAATTAATATGGTTATTATTTCATTTATATAAAATATATTCAACAAATTTATTATTATTAAATTCTATTAATAGGATTAGAGAAAATGAAATCACACTTCTTTGCAAGGCGGTAATCCACTATACACATGAATGCCATTATCATGTCCCCTATGAAATGGACAGAACAAATTTATATTTTATATAATAACAATATAATTATAAAATTTTTAAATATATAATATATATATACTTCAAATACATTAATAAAAAAATCCACGAGAGGCGATGATGGAAAATGTAATACACTAGTTCACATGGCAGTAGTCTATCATATAAATGAATGATGATTTCAAATGAAAATTAACGAAATGGATTATGGATTTTTTATTACATTATCATAATAACATAAAAGTATATATTAGGTACATATTTATTATAAAAAAATAATTTATGAATATTTTATCGAGTTGGAATAAGAAAATGAAATAAATATGCGATGTTAACCACAAGAACTCTTCTTCAGCAACCACCTTTAGTAAACTCCCAAATCATTTTATGGATAGATATTTCGTAAAAACGTTGGATATAGGTCATGATTTATTAATTAAGTATGATATTTTAATGGTTTTTTTCATGATATTCTTTATAATGTGTGATTATTATCTATGATCGAGTGAAAATTTATAAGTGAGGTGCGTGACATACTTTTAATTTTTGAATTGAAAAACATGTAACAACATTTTTAACTTGAAAAAAATCTCCCAAATAGTCCATTATCTATAATTATGCATAATAAGGTATAAATATTTTCATAAAATGTATTCTATAAATTATAGGTCCATTTATCCCTTATTTGTTTTATTTTAAAACCTGGTTAAATATATTTTTACATTAATCGTGGTAACTATTCTTTACTATTATCACTATTTCTTAGGTGATAATTTCTAGTTGAAATAATTAGATAATATAAAATTTTCTAATTTAAATAATGTAATCCAATATAAAAAAAATAATTCATATATGTGTGATGTTTTAATTTAAATCAAAGCCTACAGAAGTGATGAATTGATGTGATTTTAAGAAGTGTATTTTTTGAGAAAAAAATGATTTTATAATTACTCTTTGACTAATAATATCCTCTTAAACTTTTTACATTAAAGTTTAGAAATATATGATCTATAAATTTAATTTAAAACATTCTTCATTATTTATTATATTATTTTGTGAAAATTGATTGACATTATACATTTTCAAACAGCTTTCAATAAAATCTTTTTTAAACCAAAAAAATATATACTTAAATCCAATATAAAGTTAAATAAAAATCAATTAATTTGGATTAATATAAATAAGGAGTATTCATTTTACATTAAATATTAATAAAAAAACAATGATAATTTTAATATATTTTATTTTAAAAAAAATATATATTTTTCACAAGAATATTTATTCATGACTAGTCACTAAAAAATCAATTTTTCCTTAAATTGCATACATTTCCATAGACAAATTTTTTATTAGCATTTAGAAAATTAAAATATAAATTTAAAATCAATATTCAATAATTTATTAATTATTCTTTCAAATATATCATTATAATAATATTTTTTATTTGAAATTAATATTTAATTATATAAATATAAATAAATAATTTTATATGGAATATAACTATTTAGTTATTGTAAAAAATATGAAAATTATTTATACCTTAATTAATTAGGTTGATACACTACATTCCATTAATTCTAATGAAAATAGCTATTGAATTTTCATGTCATGTTAATTAAGTTGTGTTGTTTATTAATATAAGGAATTTATTGTACTTTTTAAGGGATATGTTGGGCCTAATAATTTATAGTCTCTAGATGTATTGGATGGTCTTAAGAGAAAAAATAGAATGTATATTTTGTGAATTCATTTCCCATTTATATAGTATGTATTATCAGGAGTCCATGATTGTATGTATTAGTTGTCTTCGCATTAGGCCACTATGAAATCATTCCAATGCCAAACATATTTTATTTTATCATTATAAAATCTGTTATTGATGTCCATGTGAATATATGGATATTTTTTATATCCAAAGATAACATATGAGGTAAAATGATTATTTATATGGAATTATATGATTAACATTTACTTAATTTTATTTAATTCATGCCTTATTTAGGTTCTCTAGTACAGATACCCTTACTATGATTCATAGATCACCACATTTTCATGATTATTTTTTCTTGGAAACCAGGATGTGTTTTATGATTGATATTAATGGATATTTTAATAAAAAAATCGGAGTTATAATGTAAATGAAAAATATTGATTTATTCATTAAATGGTTATTTGAACTTAATTTACTTATCAGGTTTTCCAATACTACTAAACTAATCAGTCCCTCAGGATGTGATTCCTTATATATAGTGAAAAAATAATATATTAAAAACTAACTCTCGAATACTAGGGTGGGGTTATTTATTTCTTATCTCAATGGAGTCCATGATATGTGACCTTAATTATTAGCATTCCCATTTATTGTACATAATTTATGTCATTAAAATTATTATCCCATATCATTTCCACATGATGTTCAATGGAAATATATATTCCCCAATACCATAATTTATATTTAATGACCCATTGAATCCTAATATTTGAAGAAAACCCATTTAGAATTAGACATCATCCCCACAAACTTTTAGAATTATCTATTTCATGATTCTAATTTTATAATATATATAGTGACTTATTGATCTACCATTCCATGAAGAGTCATAAAATCCATGTTAATTACCATGTTACTCTTAGTGATAATCCATTTTCCAATTCCTACAATTTTTAAACCCCTCATTTAATAATAACACATATTTATTTTTATCACCAATATTAATATTGAGTTTTATTTATAAATAATTATTAATCTCCTAGATGTATGTGTGTCTTGATTATCATTCCCAAAAATTTATATAGTCTCGTTAATCTCTTATATTGACCCTAGATACAAGTATCCAATTGATTTCACGAATTCATGGTACCATTAAATCCTATATCATGGGTCATTACACTAAAAAATATCAATAAAGTTAATCATTTAGATGGATTTGGTATAATATATATGAAGATAAATTTACATCATCACATGGTCGGTAAACAGTTAACATAAACTCTATTCATTTTTCATTGAAGTTAGTTCATATTAGAAAATAAGTTTTATAATCGAGATCAAGGTTGCCTCTTCCCATTTTCTCTATTGACTATTTCATCAATACTATACTCTCAATGACTATAAACCAGTAGAAATTTGTGTTGAATGCTTTAGGAACTTAAACAATAGTATCTTCTAGGTTCACGTTATGTTACCAGTAACCATATTGTATAGTTGAATGTTTTTAATTACATTTTACTTGTTTTGTAAATAGTTGCAATGGTTTGTCCATATCGAAAAAAATATAAAGTGAGACCTAAGGGAATTTCAATCCCCCAATATCCATTAAATTAAAATTCTTTAATTGTATAATAGTAAAAAATTGAGATGGGGAAATTATAATGGGTATCACCGTTTATCAGAAGAAATTTTTTTCTTTTCTCTTTAGGCACACCTATGGAGAAAAATGATTAAGGAAATCCATCATCTGGTTTCAATAATTAGTTTACATTGTATGCCTTTTTTCAAACTATAAATTCATCCAAAAAAGATGATTTTATTTATACTTTATTGAATAATACTTGAATAGATATAACATCTTATTCCCTAGGGTCCCAGAATCATGGCCTTAATCAATGTGAACACCATCTGATGATTGTTTATAATGGTATTTTTTCTCTTGTTTATATCATGTTTTCCTCATCCTATATTATATAAATATTGACTATTTCAGTAATATATTAAATAAAATTATCATGAACCCCTCCCCACTAAGTGTACATATGTAATTTCAAGAAAAACTACTACAACTATAATGGAAAAACTGAAAGCACCCAATAGAAAGTGAGAACAACAGCAACAACAGGCCCGAACAACTCCTGAAACCCCGTGCTAGTAGAAACCAGCTTGATCTCCATCCTGGTCCAAGTGACCCAACAAAAAGTTTATATATACATATGGTCAATATAATAGTATAATCAGTAGGATCCACCTTGAATCCTATTATGAAAAAGTAAAGAAATCATGCTAAAGAACAGTGATTAACAAGTGAATCTAAATCATCACCTAAACAGGTATACTATATTCCCAAACTCACCATGGATACTCTCACCATGTAACACATCCAAGAGTAAATAATATAATAATGAATTTAAAGGGTACCCTGCTACTACTTCCCCACTAGTTTGCCTCTTTTCCCCAACGTCATATGTCCAAAGCATCTCTCTCCAAAAAGGATTTCCTGCAGACACCTGGGCGAAGCACTACAATATACACATCATGTATTGAAACCACCATGTCCATGAAAGAAAGTAACCAGGTAGTTTTTGGGATCTACCATGGCTCGCATAATGTGAATCATACGTTGGGTATTATACCTCACGCCATTACAGCCCATACAGCGAGTAAGGATCCTCAAGCCATCACAACCTATACACGTTACACCTATAATAATCTATAGAATACTATATCCAGAATATATGTGTGTGAATAACCAAAAGCCATGAAAACCCTCTACACAAATATATGGGGAAAACTAACCACTACGACGACCAGAAAAAGATACTACCATGAGAAGAGAGTGGGGCCAAAGGGGCTAGTCAGCCATCCATCCTCCCACCGGAATGTTGGGGAAAACACCCCCAGGGCTTAGAAAACTAGGGGTGTCATTTGTCGTTAATAATGGGGTAGAGTAGCTTATAGAATCACAATAATTAGCGAATATACTATAGCTCACAAACACATTGTGGGCATAACCTAGTCTTAGACTCAACTGCACATAACGTCTCTCGGACTCCTGGCCATCACTTCTAAGACAAGGTATCCTATAAGCACAAACCATTTAAAAAGATTTATTGACTTAAATAATTCCCTTTTTATCGGTTCCACTTTACATTAATTAATTCTTTATAAATTAATTAACCATTTACAATTCCACATTAAGTTTCATTAGTATCACATCCAAAGTCCTCTGTCCCTTTAAAATTACAACCTCATCCTAATGTTACAGCAAAATCCAACCCCATGGGTTAACACCATTTATTCAATTATTCAATATATAATTACTTTCCCACATTCCCTGGAAGTCATGAAAAACATTTTATGCTACTAAACACAAGGGGGCTCAACATTGTCAGTAGATGTACTACCTATGGTGCCTTTGGCACCTATAGAAAGATCGTAGACCCATGCTCCCTTGAGAAGATAAACATGAAAAGAACATGGAATACACCTCATGTCCTCACCTCTTACTAAAGAAGGGTAAGAAAAGAAAATATTCCTTAGGAAGTGGGGAAAAGTAAAATATATAATCAACCAAAAAACATCAAGGATCCGACAATCACATCCATCCCATTCCATCATCCGGGATGTCCTCCCTGACACCCACATGTAGAAACTGATGAATCTACCCCCTTGGAGTCATTTGCTGCCACAACCAAAAGGCCTCCATGCCCCCACATATAACAAAATTCATCAAGGATCAAATCAAAACACAAGCAGTAGGAAAACAAACACCTTAACAATTTGGATCTTCGCCCATTAACAATGAAAAGGGTAACTCAGAACTCTACAAGGAATTTAATTTTATCAAGAAAATGGTTCTGTAATCCATCATGGGTTAACCGATTGTTATTCGTAGGTTCTAAATCTGCAAAACCTAATTAGTATATTATCACAAATAATTAAACATTATTACAACGCCAATTTGATTAACATCAAATTACAACAAGAACCAGATTCATTTACATGCCTATTTATATTTAGCCAAACAATTTTCAATTAATACTAGTTTATGGTCTTTACTAATTTACATCAACAATGAACAACTAAGCAAAGAAAGAATAGATATCCCACTATCTTGCTAAACAACTGAAAAAACACACGATCTATATCAATTTATTTATTCAGTTCAAATATTTATTAAGTCAATTCCACTGTCATCCAGTTGTAAAAAAACATGATGATACAGTTTCACCTGAAATAAGAGATAAGAAAAAAATAACCCACCTCAAATAGTTCTTTACGTTCTTTATATGATAACTGTCCACACAATGGTACACGATCACCTCCTATCGTGACAACTGCATCCACATGAGGACACCACTGTATGACCGCACCAACCGAAACACAAGAAAACTCCAATAGAAGAATGGATATCACAAGTTATTATATAGATAAGAGAAACATGAGTAGTTGATCCCGAAAATAACAATGATAAAACATACCTTATATCAAAAATTGATGGATACTTCTTTGTTGCACCGAAATAGGGGGTGCACTTGCTGCAAGAAGGACATCGAGGAAACCAATCCATGGGGAAAAGTTTGATCTCACAATTCCTACGGGAAGTGAGGAATGTTTTGAGAGTCTCGTACTAGAGAACAAGGAGGAAGAACAATGGGGGTAGATATCTTGTCCCTTTTGATGATTTAACAGAGTGATGGTTTATGAAACACATGTTTTCCCATTAAAAAATTTCTTTGTAAACCACATGGTTTGACCATGTAAAAACATCCCGAGCCTTAGGAATAATTAATACAAGTGTTATGGCCTTTGAATCGTCCATATAGTTCTTAAAACAGGGATTTAAATGCATTTTATGTCAAAGGAATCATTAAAGGGTCAAAAATATAAGAAGCTGGAGACATTGTACACCATTCTGTTCTGGAAACACTCTGCACCAACTGTTCTAGAAACACTATATACATACCGTTATGGTTACATTGTACACTTGCTGTTCAAGAAACTCGGAACACCTACTGTTCTTGAAACATCGGACACCTACCATTCTTGAAACACTACCCACATACCATTCTGGAAAAAATGTTTGCCAACGGTTCTAGAAACACTATTCAGAGAACTAAAAATTTGGAAAAGGAAAGATAATATCACCATCAAAACCCCGCCTTTGGATTGTCTAAATAAGGTTACCGAAGAAACTGTTCATACAATGTTTCTGTAGCAATTTTCATAGATGGCCACCGATGAAACTGTTCACATAAGGTGACCGATGTCAGTATTCCCAGAAGGTCACATTTTCCCTGTTCAAATAAGGCTACCGATGATACTGTTCACATATGGTCATCGATGACACTGTTAAAAGAAGGTCACCAATGTACTGTTCACATAAGGTTACTGATGACACTGTTCACAGAAGGTCACCAGTGACACTATTCACATAAGGTCGCTGATGTCACTGTTCACAAAAGGATACTGATGACACTGCTCACATAAGCTCACTGATGACACTGTTCACAGAAGGTCACTAATGACACTGTCATAGAAGGTTACCGATGCACTATTCACAATAGTCTACTGATTAAACTATTCACAAAAGGTCACAAATGGAACTTTTCACAGAAGGATACTGATGCACTGATCACAATGATCTACCAATGACATTGTTCACATAAGGATACCGATGACACTGTTCACATAAGGTCATCGATGACACTTTTCACCAAATGTCACCGATATAGTGTCAGTATATGCTCACAGATTCCCCTATTCATAGGAGGTAAATGACGCACTTTTCGCAATGGCCTACCATTGGAACTGTTCACCGAAATGGAAAATTTGGAAAATTGTTGGGAATATGTCACCTTGACCTCCTAAAACACCTCATACACATAAATTTCACGAAGGAATGGACTAGAGTGTTCTGGATTATTATATTAGACACCTCTCAAAACATTCTCATCCTCGAGAATTATAAACCCACCAAAAGGAAAAATGAAACGGGGTACGAACAACCACCCATAGAGATACCACTCAAAAGAGAGAAAGCCCCACGAATCATCAAAAGAAATCCATATTATAAACATGTATAGTCTAACCACAAGGGGACATCGTTATATGGAAAGAGTTAAACACCAAACAACTCTAGGTTCAAAGCACATATCTATGACTCTTGTTCCCAGGTAATCATCTCTATGCCACCGTGCCACCACAAGACACGAACCAAGGGGATTTAATACCCATGAAACAGCTTCTCTTTAAGTTATTGGTTCTCCACAGGTCGCTCCTAAAAGGATGCATCATCATCAATATAGATCTATCCCCAATCGATGACGTGAGAGTTATCAAGAATATAACGACGAATCGGTGATACATGGAAAACATCATGTATTTGACTCATCATCGGGGGATATAATACTCAATAAGCCACAGTTCCAAAATGATCTAACACCTCGAAAGGCCCAAAAAACTAGGGATAAGGCCTACTCCCACAGTCAAACCATTGTTGACCATGACAGGGAGTCACCTTCAGAAATACATGATGCCCAACATTAAACACTAAGGTTTTCCTTCTTTGATCTACATAGGATTTGTAATGATCTTTCATCCTCTAATGAGTCACCTGAACCATCTCTATTGTATTCTGCACTAGTTTTGGTCTGAGAATTGATGACTCTCCGACCCTAGTCCAGCACAACAGATAACGGCATTGTCTTCCATAAAGAACATCAAATGGTTCCATACCGATGGTGGAGTGAAAACTACTATTGTAAGCAAACTCCACCAAGGGAATGTGCCACATCCATGAACCAAAAATATCAGGAACACAAGAGTGTAACATGTAATCAATAGTCTGGATGGTAAACTCTATCTAAAAATCCATTTGAAGATGAAAAGAAGTGTTAAGGCATAGATGAGAACCAAAATAATTTTGGATACCTCTCTACACCCTAGAAGTAAATCGAGGATCTCGATCAGAAATGATCTTCCTTGGGACTCCATGATGTCTCACAACCTCTTCTAGATATTTCTTTCATAAAACTTCCACTGAGCTTGACTCATTGATTGATATAAAGTGAGATGATTTTGTTAAGAAACCTACTACCACCAAAATATAATCATGTTCTCCCAGAGCTCGAGGTAAAATAGTAACAACGTTCATTGTGATTTTCTCCCACTTCGACTGAGAAATCTCTAATAGATGGAGAAAACCACCAGGAACACGGTGTTTGGCCATCACTTTCTGACATACTAATCATCGTGACGCAAAGTGCACTACCTCACACTTCATCCCGGGCCACCCAAATATTTCATTCAAGGCTCGATACATCTTTGTCACACCATGATGCACTTATAAATGTGAACAATGAAACTCTCTAAAAACCATCCCATGGATCATCAAAGGAACCAAAAGCCTTTCTTGATACAATAATCGGTGTTGTTCATCCTCCAAACCAACCATTAGGGTCCTCACTACAAACAACTCGGTCTCTCCACACCTCAACATCAATATCATCCGACTGGGAATCTTCAACGTTCTTCATGAGATATGACTTCAACATCATCTAAAAAAGACAACCTCTACCCCCAATATCTATCATTTCCATATATAATATAGAATATTCTTCTATTAATCTCTAGGAGTCACAAGATTCATGCAGTACATTAATATGTGACTTCCGACTCAGCGCATCAGGTACAACATTCCACATTCCATGTGTATAAGATATTTCAAAGTCGTATTCCTATAAGAACTCCATCCACCAACGTTTTTGTATGTTTATTTTGTGCTAGGAGAAGACATACCTAAAACTCTTATGATCGGTGAAAAACACAAAGCTCTCACCTATGAGGTAAGGTCTCGACAACTTCAAACCAAACATGGTGGATGCCAACTCAAGATCATGAGTGGAATAGTTTTGTTCATGGTGACGTAACTTCTGATACCCATAATAAATAACTGATATTTTCTACATCAGAACACAGCCCAACCCCATATGTGAAGCATCACAGAAAATATCAAACTGAACTCCCTCAGATGGAAGACAAAGAACTGGAGCACTTACTATCTTATCCTTTAGATTAGGGAATGATTCCTAACACTGATCAGTCTATATGAATGCCTGATTATTCCTTTTCAAATCTGTTAGAGGTGTTGAAACTCATGAGAAATCACCTACGAACCTCCTATAGTAGCCAGTGATACCATGTAAACTCTACACCTCCGATACAGTCTTAGGTGCTTCCCTAGACACAACTAATTCAATCTTCGATGGATCCAGAACTACTCTCTGTTGAGACAAAACATGCCCCAAAAAAGAGGCTTCTCGAGCTCAAAAATATCATCTGGAAAACATCCGAAATAGATGATGTTGATGAAGAAATCCCAAAATAGCATGTAGATGTTCTTCATGCACTTATTCAAACATGGAGTACACAAGTATTTCGTCGATGAAAACCACCACGAACTTGTCCACGAACTCACAGAACATAGCGTTCATTAATCCCATGAAAATAGATGGTGGATTTATCATTCCGAACGATATTATAACATACTCATAATTCCCATGACGATAACAGAATCCATTATTCAGGATATCCTCATCCATTGCATGCATCTGATGATATCCTGACCGCAGGTTAATCTCTGAGAACCTACTTGAACCCTTTAGATGATCGAATAAATAATTAATACGCAGAAAAAGATATAGATTCTTTACTGTCACTTAGTTTGTGTGACGATAATCGACACAAAACCGTAAACTACCGTCAGCCTTCTTTACAAAAAAAACAGGGGCACCCCACAAATACACACTCGGACAAACAAAACTACCCTGTAACAGACCATCAAGCTATATATGTAGCTCTCGTAACTCATAAGGGGCCATCAAATATGGAGACATATTGATAAGAGATGCTCCGGGTTGTAGCTTGATCCCAAACTCCATCTTTCGTCGAGTGGGTAATGCTACAACCTCTACTGGAAAGTCACCTAGGTTCTCTTATACGACCCAAGGAAACACAAACTACTAAAACTCTGAAAAACTCAGCATCAGATCAGCCATCATGGATGATAAGAACGTAACATGCCTCTGGCCCATCCGAGGGTCTCACTTTCTAACGAACTACACTGACACTCCATCCGCATCAGAGAAAAACGACTTACTTCTGGAAGTAATCCACAATATCATGCACCTAATACATCCAATCCATGACAAGGATGACATTATATGGTTTTATTCGTAAACATTGGATATCTCCCCATGAGAGGTGTTTCCCCAACACTAGCTCACAGTGTCTACATACTTTAAACAAGTCAGATCGACCTCCAACTGGCATAGTCAATGCCAAAGGCACTAGAAGCCTCTCTACCTCATGTCCCAAATCATGGACAAGGGTCAGTGATATGAAGGAGTGTGTCACTCTTGAATCAAACAAGTCATACACCAATGTAGAAAACAAGAAATGGTTAGGTCGAATAATGTTAGCCTCACTGGGAAATGGAAACACAAATGCATGAAGCCGACCATGACCACCTCCACGGCCTCTCTAACCCTGATGAAAACCACCACCATGGTCGCACTCTACTCTATGAGGAAGCGGAGTTTCATAGGGCTATCCTCTGCCTGTCCCATCAACCCTCTATTGATCTATATATGGTGAAACCTACTATTACTGACTTATATGGAACTACTTCAACAGAGGATCCTGGAGTAGAAAACCTGGTGCATGATGACTACTTGGAAAGGTCAGGAAGTCTCGCTACTAATGAATTTGACCACCATAAGAAAAAAAGAAGATGGTCCCTTGGAATTTTTTTGAGAGCTTCTGTCCCTAGGGAAACAAGATGTTGAGGGCTGGGACCTACCCTCGGCCGAACAGAAACTCTACTACCTTGAAAAATGGGAACCCGAGTTCACAACTCTAATTCATGTGGAATTATGAAAAATCCCCACACTGGTTGATCCGGTTCTAGACAATGTCCTCTAGACGCCCTCTTCCCTTACCAGCACCTCAAGATATGTCTTCAGCATAAATGGGGTGACTTGGAATTTGATCTCTAGATGCAAAGCCTCCTCAAAATTCATTTTCTCTTGCCTTCTGATCTGGTAACAGGTCCGAAGAATATCATAATGGATTCCTGAAATGGATTATTATCTCTCACACAATAGAGAACCCCTGTCGAAGGTTAAGAATCTCCTGGAGACTGGATGCCTTCTATTTTGAAGAATGAAACCCGAACCTAAACATGTCTCAGAACTCCTCCTGTTATATCACTGACTACTTGTGATCCCTGAGGAATAAGAACCACAATTTCATCACTACTCCACACAGCATCGTCACAACCGAGGACACATAATGCTCTATCTGAGCATGGATAAAACTAAATCATATATCGACCTCCTCCAACCAGTCATCTATGACTGCATCTAAAATGGAGCCCTCGTATTCTTCTGACTCTGACACTGAAACTATCAGAGGGTCCTCATCCAAGTCTTATCATCGTCTTCCTCTACATGGAAGCAATCTGCAGGCATGGCCTGCTAGATGTCTTATGTGCGATCCTGGCGAGGATGTTGACATGAAGCCATAACGAAAAAATAAAAAATTGTTAGAGCTCCAAAACTTGGAATATGGAATACTCCTCAATAATTAATTAATTATTTTCATTAATTGATATTATGCGAACCTATCACATGGTCAACCCATTAAAACACTAACATAAAAAAGAATGATGCATGACTCATTCCTAGGTCTCCACCCTGCAACTTGTATGACCTTGTTTAGTAGCCACTGAAAACTTAATGGTACGTACAATAGATCATAGGTTGAACTAAAAGCTTATGTCACACTGGTCTCCAGTGTTTAAATCGCTTGATATAAATGAATGACATTGATGCCCTACCAACCCTTGCAACCTCACATATGCCTAACTCCAAACTCCATCCTATCTCTCAACCTGCATCTGTTACCACTCTGTTATGACACCACCCCCATGAAGTGTATATATGTAATTTCCTGAAAAAATACTACAAATAGAAGCGGAAAACTAAAATTACCCAAACGAAAGTAAAACAAATAGCAACGAGTAGCCCAAACAGCTCCTGCAACCCCAAGATAGTAGAAACTAGCTTGATCTCGAACCTGTTACAAGTGACCTGAAAGAAAGATTTTTTATACATTGGGTGAGTGTAACATTATACTCAGAAGGATCCTTCCTGAAGCGTCTTGTGAAAAAGTAAAGAAAGCATGTTAAAGCATAGTGAACAACAAGTGAAACTAACTCATCAACTAAATAGGTATACTAACTTACCAACCTCACCATGGCTACTCTCACCAATTAACGCATACACGAGTATATAATATAATTAATAATATCAAGGATACCCCACTACTAATTCCTCACATGTTTTCCACTTTTCCCTAATGTTTTATGTCTTAAGAATATCTCCCAAAAAAGGTTTTCCCATAGACACCTAGGAGAAGCACCACAATTTGCACCTCACGCAATGAAACCACAATGTCCATGCAAGAAAGTATCTATATATTTTCCAGGAGCCACCACAGCTCGCATAACTAGTATTATACGTTGGGTGTTATTACTCAAGCCATCACAACCTATACACATTGCACCTATAATAATCCATTTGATACTATATCAATAATATACGTGTGTGAATAACCACAGTCCATTATAGCTCTCTACACGCATATACGGTGAAAACTAACCACTGTGAAAACCAACACAAGTAACTACCAAGTGAATATAGCAGAGGAAAGGGGGTAGTCAGCCATCCGTCCTCCCACTAGAATGTTAGGGAAAACACCCCTTAGGGCTCAGAATCCATGGGGTGTCATTTTACCTTACTAATGGGGTGGAGTATTGTATAGAAACACAAAAAGTATAGAATATACTATAGATCACAACCACACTCTGGGAATAACCTAGTCTTAGACACAACTACAGGTAACATCTCTTGGACTCCCTCTTGACACTTCTAAGACTATGTATCCTATAAGCAAACAACCATTTAAAACGCTTTATTGCCTTACTTTATTCCCATTTTATCAGTTCCACTTTACTTTAATTAATTATTTAAACATTAATTAACCATTAAAATTTCCACATTAAATTTCATTATAATCACATCCAAATTCCACTATCCATTTAAAATTACATATGTATTGTCTTGCCAAACTACTACAACAGGAAGGGGAAAACCCAATATACCAAAAAGAAAATTAAAATAGTAGAAACCACATGCTAGAACAGCTACTGAAACACAAATCTAAATGAAACAAGCTTGATGTCGAACCTTTTCTATGGGACATGAAATAAATCTTATATATACATAGGGTGAGTATAACTGTATACTCAGTAGGATCATCCCTGAAGCCTCTCATGAAAAAGTAATCAATTCTTTCTAAAGCACAACACACAACAAGTGAAACTAAATCGTCACCTAAATAGGTATAATAAGTTCCAAACCTCACCATGGATACTCTCACCATGTAACACATACAATAGTATACAATATAATAATGAATATCAAGGGTACCCCACTACTACATCACCACTAGTTTTCCACTTTTCCCCTACGTCATACATCCTAAGCATCTCTCTCCAAAAAGGATTGCCCACAGACAGTTGGACGAAGCACCACAATATGCACCTTATGAAACAAAACCACCACATCCATGCAAGAACGTAACAAGGTAATTTCTAGGATCCACCACAGCTCGCATAATGTGTATCATACATCGAGTATTATACCTCATGCCATTACATACCATACACTGAGTAAGGATCCCCAATTCATCACAACAAATTCACATTACACATATATTAGTATATAAGATACTATATCCAGAATATATGTGTGTGAATAACAAAAATCCATTACAGCCCCCTACACACATATATGGGGAAAACAAACCACTATGTCTACCAGTAAAGGTGACTACCCCGAGAAGAGTTTGTGGGAAAAGGGTGTCGTCATCCATCCATCCTCCCACAAGAATGTTGGGGAAAGCACCACCCCAGGGCTCAGAATCCTTAGGGTGTTAGTTTCCCTTACTATCTAGGTGGAGTAGCGTATAAAAATTCCAAAAGTACAGAATATACAATAGTTCATAACCACACTATGGGCATTACCTAGTCTTAGACTCAATTACAGCTAATGTCTCTTGGACTCCCGACTGCCACTTCTAAGACTACGTACCTATAAGCACACAACCATAAAAAAATCATTATTCCCTTAATTTATTCCCTTTTTTCACTTCCACAAAATGTTAATGAAATATTTAAACATTAGTTATCCATTTAAAATTCCACATTAAATTTCCTTAGAATCACACCCAAAGTCTATTGTCCCTTTAAAATTACAACCTCATCATTATGTTACAGTAAACTCTAATCCCATGGGTTAAAACCATTTATTCAATTATTCATTATAGAATTATATTCCCACATTTCTAGGCATTCTAGCAAAAAATTCTATGCTACTAAACACAATGGGGCTCAACACAGTGAGTAGATGTATTACCCGTCGTTTCATTATCGCATATAGCAAGAGCATAGAACCATCCTCCAGTGAGAAGATAAACAGGGAAAGCACGTGTCATACTCCACACGTCTTCACCTATTTCATAAAAAGGGTCACCAAGACAAGATAACATTATTAGTGGGGAAAAGTAAAATAGATAGTCAACCAAAAAATAAACACCAAGTATCCAACAATTACATCCATCCCATTCCATCATCCCTAGTGTCCTCCCCGACACACACATGCATATACTAATGCATCTTGCACCCTAGGCATCATTTTCTGCAACAACCAAAAGGCATCCATGCCCCCATATATCACAACATCCATCCAGGCTCACATCACAACACAAGCAGCAGGAAAACAAACATCTGAACAATTTGTCTCATGGAACATTAACAATCAATAGGGAAACTCAGAACCCTAAAATGATTTATCTTTTATGACACAACCAGTTCATTAATCCATCATGGGTTAGCCAATTATTATTCACATGATCCAAATTCAGGAAACCTAATCAATAAGTTATCACAAATAATTAAAAATTCTTACTGTTCCAATTTGATTAACAACAAATTACAACAAGAACTAGATCCTTTTACATGCCTCTTTATCGTTATCCAAACAACTATCAATTAATACCAATTTATGTTCTTTACCAATTTACATTAAGAATAAACAGAAAATCAAATCATCCCTAGATATCACACTATCTAGAAAAACAAGAGGCAAAAAAATATGATCCATATCAATTTATTTATCCGGGTCAAATATTTATTAAGTAAATACCATTATCATCTGGTGGGATAAAACATGGTAACAATATAGTTGCATCTAAAAGAAGAGAGATGCAAAGATTCCACATCCTCAAAAAATTATTGACATTCTTTGTACAAGAATAATCCACACAACGGATCTTGGTCGCCTCCTCTCGCGACAACTACATCCACCCAAGGATGCAGCGGTATGACCACACCACCAGAAACCTAAGAAAACTCCATTAGAAGCATGGAGATCACATGATATAATATGGAAAGGAGATATATGAGAAGATTAACCCAAAAATAATGAAGATAAACCATACCTTATATCTAAGATTGATGGATACTTCTTGGTTGTACCGAAATAGGGGGTGCACTTGCAGCAAGAATGACGTCGAGGAAACTCATCCACGAAGAAAAGTATGATCTCATGATTCCTACATGAAGGAAATGTTCAAGCATATATCACTAGAGAATAAGGAGGAAAAACAAGAGAGGAAGATATCTTGTTCCTTTTGATGATTTAACAGGGAAATAGTTTAAGATATGCTTCATTTCCCATTAAAAGTGGATGGCATTAAACCGTGTGGTTTGACCAAGTAAAAACATCCTGAACAATAGGAAAATTTAAAATAGGAGTTTTTTCTTTTGAATCAGCCTAAGAGTCCTTAAAACGAATCTTTAAATGCATTTTACATCAAAATAAATGTTAGAGGGTCGAAACTCTAGGAAGGTGTAAACACTATTCACCATACTGTTATGGAAACAATGTACTCCAACGGTTCTGAAACCACTTTACACCTACTGTTCTTGAAACACTGTACACCTATATTTTGGAAACACTATACAGCTACCGTTCTGGAAACATTGTTCACAGAACTCAAAATTTGGAAAAGGTAAGAAAAGGTCACCATTGGAACCTCAGTGTTCTGGAAACACTTTACACAAATCTCAAAAATTGGAAAAGGAATGAAAAGGCCAACATTGGAACCTCACCTTTGGATTGTTTACATAAGGTTACCAATGAAACTATTCATATAAGGTTACCGTTGCACTGTTCACAGAATGACTCCAATGAAACTATTCACATAAGTTCACTGATGTCACTGTTCACTCAAGGTCACCATTGCACTGTTTGCATAAGGTTATTGATGTTACTGTTCACATAAGGTCAATGATTAAAATGTTCACAAAAGGTCACTGAGGCACTGTTCACATTAGGTTACCAATGACACTATTCACAGAAGGTAACCAATGAAAATATTTACATAAATTCGTCGATGTCACTGTTCACATAATGTTACCGATGGCACTGATCACATAAGCTCACTAATGACACTATTCACAAAAGGTCACTAAAGAAATTGTTCACAGATGGTTATCAATGCACTATTCAAAACGGTCTACCGATGACAATATTCACATAAGGTCACTGATGAAACTGTTCACAGAAGGTCACTAATGACACTATTCACAGAAGGTCACCGATGCACGTTTCACACAAGGTCACCATTGCATTGTTCACATATGGTTACCTATGACACCATACACATATTCTCACCTATGAAACTATTTAAAGAATGTCACTGATGACACTGTTCACAGAATGTTAGCAAGGCACTATTTGAAATGGTCTACCATTAAAAGTGTTCATCGAAATGGAAAATTTGGTAAAGTGTTGGGGATTTGTCACCTTTACCTCCCAAAACACCTCATACACATGTTTTTCGCAAAGGAATGGACCAGAGCAGCCCGAACCATTACAACAACACTCTATATAAACACACACCTAATTTATTCAAAATAATATTAGTATTCTAATTAAAATAAATTTTTTTCTCAAACAAGGAATATATTTTTCCCCTTGGGTTTAAAAACCATAACTATTAAATATTTTCAACGTTGGTCAAAGATAATGACTCCACCATGTTCTAAAAATACCAACAGACGCCTAAATGAGAGAAAAAACATAATCCATTAGAATTACATAGTCCCTGATATATGATTATAAATCATATATAATCAGTGGAAAAATTCATGCCCCCTAAAAAAGGATAAATAATTTTCCCTTTGTCTTTTATAGAATTTGAACATTGTCAAGCCTACTTCACCCCATTGATATGAACAATTTATTGGAGTGTAATTATTTTATTTTAGACCCATAATTGATATTATTCAATTATATATATTATTTAATTCCCTCGAGTTGAAATTTGCTCCAAAATCTATTATTCCATTGAAAATATCTCAATGGGTGGTGACATAGCTTTCTAAAAATATACTATAATCCCATGATAAAAATATTGGTGGTTTTAGGAAAAACATAGTTAAATCACCATGTTTTGAAGAAACAGTAAGGAGTTATCCCTAATTTATTTTCCATTATTATTAGTAATATTTAAATTAGATCAATGTTTATTATTTGATCAATATTAACCCCACTCTATTGATCCCCACAATTGTAGTTCTACATCTGGAAAGCATAATTTATATTTTCACACTGCCATTTAATGTATAGTCATAAAAACATCAGTGTTACTCTCATTCATTATTGAATATTGACATGGTAACGAAAACATTCAGATTCATGCCCAAATTATCATCTAATTTTTATGGATACTTTCAGTGGATGATTTATATTTATATCCCCATCTCATTTACTTATTAGGTAATTGAAATGAAAATCTATTTTCCATCAATTTCCACATTTTTATCACATAGAGTTTGTATCACATGAGTATAAGAATTTTCTATCTGTTTCTTGAATAGTATGATTGAGATAAACTCTTATTTATACTCACAATAATATATGAAAATATGTATTGGATGTTTATAAAGATTTATGTTTAACAATATAGCGTCATCACCATCACATGAATTGATATTCCCTAATTTCTTGGTCCATGCATTGGAATATAAATTTTTTGTGACTCCAATCATCAACTATGACCCACAATCAATTTTTTTCTTCTTCCACACCAAATATATAACAATATATATATATATATATATTACAAATTCATGTATTATATAGTTTTTATCTAGTGCCTTGTATTGGAACCATCTGTAATATTATTCCCAATTCCATCTAAGAACATGGGTTTCTTTATAAACTGAATTCAATCGCCTAACACAAAAAACTACTAAAAATTTACATTCATTTTAATATAATCCAGTTCTACGGGGGTTATTTTTCAAGGTTTTTCTCTAGTGATGAGGCCTTGTGAAAATTCACATCATTTTCTTACCCACTCTTTATCAGAGCACCCAAATATCTCTCCCCACCACTCGTGTGATTGATCTATAAATATATAGTGAAACACTATCCTTTATAACTATATGTAGGTATACTACCCCTTTAGGGGATATATAGTATCGCATGGAACTTCTATATTAGGCTCTTTAATAAACAACCTATTTCAATGGAGATGATCCATTCTATATGAAAATAAAATTTTGTCTCCATTTATTCCATGATATATAGACATAAACACAGTATCCCCTTGATTTGATAATCATGAACAAATTATATTTTTAACCCATTAGATGTCTCGGTATTATCAATAGCCTATAATCTATGTTAGGTTTATCATTGGACCCTCTCATTTAATTAAAGAGCTATGTATTTTTCCTGGGTATCACTACATTAAAATATTCATATATCCTTTGTCATAAATCCATTGAAATAATAAAAACCACTCATTTAACTATTCTTCATATCCTAAAAATTATCACTCATAATCGGTTTAAGCTACATGAACATAATCATAATCTAATCACAGGTCATATATATATGACTATATACTACGAATCCTTTGGATAATCTTCTATACTATCTTTATAGAATGATGAAATCATATTCCTTTATCTCTCACATGGATTGTATTTTTAATTCCCTTATTGTCCAACTAGAAATATATATTTTCTATATTAACCATAGATATGGTTAATGAATAATAACACAACACTAATAAATCTTTAGAATTTATTTATTATTCTTATATTTCCCCCAAAATATTTTCTCCCAAGATTTGTATCAACATCCGACATGTAATCCAAACAGGATCCTCTATAGTGATGAGACTGTACTCTAATGAACAGCCTTGTAAATAGAGTATGTTGAATTGATGAACCATACACATTATCATGGAATATACTAAACAATGATCACAAAACATCACACAAATATCCTACCTCCAATCAACGGTACTTTTCTAATTAGAAATATATTAAGTAGTATAATGGTGGAATACAGGTTTCAAATGAAATCAATGGACACCATCACACTTTTTATAAACATAAAAAATTGGTCTAGACTATAAAATTTACAAGTTACTAATTTACAAATTCAACTTTCTGAATTGGAATTCTTACTCCCTTGGTGTTATTCCTAATGTATGGTACATATATTATTTGTAATTGAACTATTTTAATTTCTCCTACATATTTCCCATATATTATAGTGTTTTTACTCATAATCGATGCAACATTTTAATCCTAAACTATCTCTATTATATCTATGAATCCATTTTAATTAAATAAACCTCAATGTATCTATTGTTCCCCAAATATAGTTTCACTCAAATGGTAATAGAGTATATTAGTTTGATATTTCATTACTGAGATTGAGATGAAAATATCAATATAGGGAATTCATATACATACTTAATTTTGTTTATATATGCTGGAATGAGATGGATAATAATTATATTTTAGACACATTATTTTTCAAAAAAATCACTATTTTACAGCTTATGTGATTTATTTATTAAGAATTGATTGACTTATCATTTTTGATTCAAAAACATTTCACATCATAAATAGATATATATTGTATGCCTTAGAAAATATAAAACTTCATCCACCTGTATCCACATAATACCTATCTAGAACATATAATATTCACATTAGATACTAGTAAAACATACTCAGCCTTCAACACCACTAGCTTTCACACTTGGTGGAATATGTTCTTTTTTCATGTAGTGATTACTACCCACAGGTTAGAGAATCCATGATGATGTTGGGTGATCAACTATTTATCCACACAAAAAATTTTCACAACACTATATATTTACTCAAACCTATTTAATTCAATCAATCTCAACTCCATATCCTCCAGTTCAACTAAAAATTCCCATACCAATTCATTTAGGAATATTTTTTCATATATCTATCCTCTGGGTTCACTAGAAAATGTTTTATGGTTAAAATCATTTTCATCAAATGTACTGTGGAAATATAGATGGGGAAGATTTCGATGTTCATTTATAAATTATTAAAGATCACTTGATTTTATTTAGTGTCGTCCAATGAGGATTCATCAATATATTTAAGAGAAAAACTATTTTAATGGAAGGCTAATAATAGTTCCAAATCATGACTGGAATATGATGTTGTATACATTTTATTTATTTATGGTGGAATGATATAGATAATAATTATATTGTAGACACATTATTTTAATAAATAACTATTTTATCGATCATGTGATTTATTTATTAAGCATTGATTGACTTCTCCTTCTTGACTCAAAAGCATTTCACATCATAAATAGCTCAATATTGTACGCCTCAGACCATGTAAAAAATCTTCCACCAGTATCCACATCATACCTATCCAGAACATATAATATTTACATTAGATACTAGTAAAACATACTGAGCCTTCAACACCTCTATATTTCACACTTGGGGGAATATGTTCTTTTTTCATGTAGTGATTACTACCCACAAGTTAGAAAATCCATGATGAAGTTGGGTGATCAACTATTTATCTAAACAAATATATTTCAGAACACAATAGATTTTCTCAAACCTAGTTAATTCAATCCATCTCAACTCTATATCCTCTAGTTCAATTAAAAATTCCCATACCAATTCACTGAGGAATATTTGTTCATATATCTATCCTCTAGGTTCACTGGAAAATTTTTTATGGTTAACATCATTTTCATTAAATGGACTGAGGAAATATAGATAGGGAAGATTATGATGTTCATCTATAAATTATGAAAGATCACTTGATTTTATTTAGTGACATCCAATGAGGAGTGAACAATATATTTAAGAGAAAAATTATTTTAATGGAAGGCCAATAATAGTTCCAAATCATGAATGGCATATGATGTGGTATACTAAAATATAAGACTATGTTGAAATATACATAGTAAGAAAGAAACACATTTAAACATGGTCTTATCATAAATTTAGATTAATATTTTCAATCATATGTTGAAGGTGGTTGGAATACTAGCTTCATCACTTCTATAATAGAATTATTAGAAGGACCATAAATGATTTCTGACTTGTTTAATTGATACTAATTTAGTTGTTTAAACTCATCACACATTTCCAATAAGATCAAATTCTATTCCAATATGTTGAATTACAAAAATGAATTATAGGGTTTGAGAGTAATTACATATACATTTTTGATTATTTTTGATAATTCTATTTCTATCAGAGGGTACATGATTTAGAATATCATACCATAAGGATTAATTATGCATTCTTGATGGCCAATGAAGATATTTCGAATGGTATGGTCCATCAATTGGGACAAATTGTACATTTTTAGGAACCCCAAAAACTACAATGTGGATTTTCTAGTGTAAGTAATCTAGAAATGAAAACAATAATCAATTAACTATATAAAAAAATGTATTCATAGATAAATGAATACCATATAATGTGATTTCAAAATTTACCATGAAATCATAGTAGTATATGGATGATCAACTAACTTTGGTGATGTTTCTAGACTCTAGACAATGAAACTAATAGTATTCCATGGCATAACACCACATAGATTTTTAGGTGGGCCCGAAAATCAGGAGTTTGTTTCCCTTTATACCCGACCATATCCCCCAAATTTTCGTCGAGTGGTTATATAATGTACCTCACCGTGTAACTTTAATAGAATTTAACCTCCCCATTTAATGACTATATCATAGTTCATAAAGTGAAAATTATCCCCACATTATTCTTAATAATGAAAATGAAACATAATCAATAAATTATCCTCTATTTGTGTGAGTTCACATGATATGTTATTATCATTGATCTCCCTATATTGTGATGTTTAAACTCCATGATCTATATAGATTCATCATGATATTATATCATCACACATCCAGAACACTACATTTTTATGGCATTATTCATAGATGATAATCTCACTATATGGATCCCAAAAATAATACCCTCAAAATATGAGTCAGATAATATTAGTATTGGAATCATCCACACAATAATACTGTATAAATTTTGATAAACCGTCAATGAAGACTATAAGTTTATCACAATCATCCTTGAGTGGAAGCATGAAAATCATAATATATTGAAGCTCAATCAATTCCAACATGATATTCCTCCATAGTTGCTAATTAATCATGGTCATATAATATTTATCTCAATCATAATAAAGATGAAAAATCTTATGACTTCCTCCACTTCTATTAGGTTGCATAAAATATTTCATAGATCCATAATGGAACCAACTACAATGGTCATTAAGATCTCACCACCCTCCCATACTCACTTACATGGGATCCCATCAACAATTAGAAGGCATTCACAAAACTCCTCATCCCATCTAACTCCATTAATCAGAAATTCTTCCATTATAGATCCTCTTTTCTCTACCTATAATGATCCAAAAATTATATTCCACCTTCTACTAGCTCTCCCTAGAACTTTCTCAAATTATCCCACTCAGACCACAGGTTACTACAATACTAATCCAAGATAATCTAGATTATAACATTTAATTTATTCCAATACTATAAAAATCAGTGTAATGAAATATTATAAAATTATAATATCTCAGGATACCTAATATGAATGTATACACCATAACATACATATGTCTACAAGATTCCTTAATAAGGGAATACTGGTCTATTCTTGTGACATGGGATGTTAGATGTTGTTGAATTAGAGTGGAACCTCGACAAGGGGTAAATATCATAGAAGTAGTTTCCTTTAATAAATGTAACCATTACCTAACCTCATAAGGATAGTAGAGTAGAACCCTACATGATTATTTTTTAATGGACACTAATTATTTCCCTCAATATTGTGGGGGATCAAATTCATGGTGAAGTTCTCTTGGGAGTTTATCATGGAAATAAATATGAAAATATTGAAAGTAATCGACAGAAACATATAATTGATTGGGAGGGTCATAATGAAGGTGGTTCAAAGTAGAATAATTAGTTATATAATTTAATACACATAAACTCTTAAGATAATCAATCATAAAATAATTGCAAGTGGTTGCTGACACCAAAGTCCATGTCCCCCCTTATTGATGTGTCCGAGAAGATCACATATCATTTATATTATTAGAATAATGAGGTTAACCTAGTATGAATATAAAATTTTCAACACAATATGGAATGTTTCAATATATATTCCATTGTGTGCGTCTCTAACATGAATATTCCATCCTCTCGGAATACTGTTAAATACACAATGAATTTATCTTCAGCGATCTAATATTTAGCTCAAAATTACCAATGTAGATAATAAAACTACTTAATGGTAATTTATTATAACCTTATAAATCCATATAAATGGTCCTCAAGGATATTATTATACTATATAATCCCAAAATACTTAGGAAAACAAAGGAAGAGGTTGATTGATTTCATGATATGAATTTTTGGGTTAATGGTGGGGTTGTTCCATAACACTATGATTGTGAGATCAACTTGTCCCTTCACTAATATTGTTGTCTACATCATATCATACAATTATTGGATATATAGAATAACTAATAATATAAAAATACAATTACATGGATCCATTCATTGTATTAGAGCTCCCATAAACTAATTCCCACTATAACGCTATGAATTTTTAAAAAGGGAATCTATAATCAATAATGTATTTGATGCACAATAGAAACCCCATCATTTGATTATTTAAATATATAAATTTATGATTTCCATTTTATTTTAAAATCTTTTTCAGATTAAAAACATTATGTAACATATATATGACCCAATATATTGATAAATTCTTATTAAATATGCAATTTTTTTTATAATGTATTTTTGTTCATTAATATTTTTTTTAAAAAATTATTTATATTTCATGTTCTAGAAGAATAATATAATGATTTTATTTCTAATATTTTAAAAATTATTTTACAAGGAAAGATCAATTTTTTACGTATTTATATTAAAATTAAATTTGTGTAAAAACTTGTATATTATGGAAAATAGGGATTTTTCAATAAATTGGGAAAATAACTATTTTAATGTAAAATTATCATTCATTTTGATAAATTAAGTTAAATAATATTCCCAATATGATTTTAAATTCATTAATGTAATATAATAATTATGTATTTATATTTAATCAAATTAATTATATTTGATTCATCTTTATTATTGATTAATGTAAAATAATAGTAATAGGATTCAAATTTTAATTTATTAAAAAAAATATTAAATTCATAATGATTTTATGTTTTAATAATTTAAAATAAAAAATAATTATATATCATATAGAATATTATTTTTGATTATATTTCTTTATATATAAATTTAAAACCATATATTGAATATTACTTGTTGTTGATTTAAAGGAAAATCTTTTTCCTTGAGAAATTAGCTTTTTGGAAAAGCTCATTCCATCACGCTTTTGAATTTTATATTAAATTAAATTAATCCACCAAAATGAATTTATTTTTATTAAATTTATTTATTTTTTTAAAAATATTAACTAATATTGCGATTTCATTTACACTTTTTTGTTTAAAATATGAATAGTAACTGTAGTAAAAACCTATTACCATGGTAAATAGAAAATAAGATATTTAACGTTGATAATAAGTTAAGAGATAATAGAAAAAATTAATCCTAATAGTTTAAATATCTGTATGTATATATAATTTACATAATTATTATATTTATTTACAATATTTTTTTTAATGAAAAATAGATTAAGTAATAAGATTGATAAAAATAATTTATTGATTTGAAAAGGCACAAATTTTATTTTTCAATAATATAAATTTTAATTTTAGATAATATTTTTGATGAATTAATATTTTTTAAACAAAATTTTAATATATAAAATAATATTATTAAAATATAATTGTTAAATTTAAATGAAAATATAATTTTCCTGATGTCAAATTTAATTTTTATAATATTTTAGAAGCCGTTATTTTTAAAACCTCACATTTCTCAACAGATGTAAATTAAATTTTGAATATAAAAATGAATATATTTAGAAATATATTTTTATATAATAAATATTATTTTTTGAACCATCGTGTATAAATTATAAAATGGTAAATATTTCATATTTTTTCAAGATAAAAGAATTCATGTGTAAAAATTTAATATGATATAAATATACAATGTGTATTATGTAATCATAATGATCAATAAGTAATGTAATAATTTATATAATTTTCATACACTACCAAATATATGTTTCCACTTTAAAATATTATTATTTTTATATTATTTTTTTAATTTTATAATGCCTTTATTTATCTTCAAAAAACTTGTATTATATTTTATGGTTTTAAAATAATTTCATTATAAACTAGAGTCGCTTACCCATCAAAAATGGAAATATTGGAATATGTTTGGACCCTATACTAACAAAATAATGAGAACCACACATTTTTGGATTAAAACATGCTAAAAAACCTTGAGAGGTTTGTGTTTTTTATTATATGATTATATAGAGTCCAAAACCTATGTTTGAGTAATAATAAATAATGCACCACCCATTTCCTATATAAACCCACACATTACTTATGTCATTACAATGATGAAATTGATTAATAGATATCACACCATCCTTTTATTCATGTACCCCTTTTATTTTATACCTCAAAATTATAGTTTTCTTATATTGGGATATATTCACAATATACCCATTAATCTCCATTTTATTTATAAATTCTGAGAATCCAATTTCATGCTCATTAATCCCTACCATTAACCTTTATGTACACATTTTACCACAGAATAAGTTCATAGGGGATCATATTATTCTTCTCTTTTTTAAAGTATATTTATTATCTAATGCATTTTATATCCAATTATTATCATTGGGATAAATTATTCTGTAACCCCACAAATATAAATTTGAATTCTGAATGACTAGATTTAACTTTCACTCTCATTATTCTCACTGATGATCAATTTTTTTCCCTTTTTATACTGCTGAACTTTCACCACCATTTTCCATGGAAAACAATGGTTTCTTGAGTACTCGTACAAATTTCCTATAAAGGGTGTTCATCTTACTGAACATATAATATTTTTATTTTGTAATTATATTTATTTATTATAAAGTTTATCATGTAATAAAATTTGATGATAAATTATTCCATGTTGTATGATATATGTGGCACACTTATTAATGATAATGAATTCAAAGTGACAGGTGCACAAATAATTAAAAATATCTCTAATTAAATGGGTAATTTTTATGTCTAATGAGATACCATGAATGGTATTAGGGAATAAAACTAATAAATCATTAAAAGGTTTCCATCATTATTACTTTCCATCTATCCTTGACATTTTATTATTATTCCATGTTTTATGTTTTTTCCATATTTCCCATGTTCCATTTTTTTATACTATTATATCATTATTCATTGTTCTTGTTTATGATTCGAACAAATTTTATGCATAAATGTTAATATTATTTCTGAAAATTTCATTACATCAACATGTTATGATTTATATATTCAAATACTGATATTTATGGGTGATCCATTTTTTAGGTATGTCCCAAATTCATCCCATGCTATTTTATGTACGTTTGAATAATATGGGACTATTAATGAAGTTTTCAATAATGGTGATGTGTTCTCTATTTTATTTGGTTTAGTAATGTACCTAATTAAAAATTATATTATAATTATAGGTCATATGGGTTATATTTTGTGTAATATTATATATTAAATCATGAAAAAAATAATACACATAAGGTTTATTGTTGTTGGTATCAATAGAATGATTTTTTATTCGTTGTGTCTAGACTTGAAAACTATAGACAAATCCTTAAGGATAAGAATAAATATAAAATGACATACCTAAATTTTATTAAATTATATAGTATGTGGTTTCCTTGAAAATACATCACCATATATACACAAAAGTGAATTTGGCTCTGGAGGAGACGTACCTAGGGGAAATACCTAAAAACATTACATTGAACTAGACTTGATCGAGAACTAGTGCCTCGAAATTGGTCCTGATTCACACCTGGTTTGACAAACCTAGGTGATATGATTTCGCAGTTGACAAGATCATTAAGAACTATTATTATGGGAAAATTAATACACATAAGTTCCTATGATAGAAAATAGATCATAAATAACATAGATTAAAACATTCAAATTAATTATTAAAGTAAATATATGTTACTTATACTTTATACCATTGAAATTATTGGAAAACCTTTTTAGTGTCTAAATTTTTTGAAGTAACCATAATTATTTTTTCATTTATTCTAGTATATGGTATGAAATGGTATGATGCCAGTAAAAATACAATGTGATAGGAAATGTGATGAATTTCTAAATGAGATTCCTAATATTACGATAGAAAATGTTAGATAAATTTTGATTATGAAAACCTAGCTATAAAAAGTCACAATTAGAAATGAGAATAGATTTGAACATCCAAATTCGTCAAAGAAGATGATTGTAATGTATCATTAAATTTAATTAGATAAATTTGTTATAAGAAAGATGATTAAATTTATTGTGGGTTAAAAATGGACAATGTTATACTATGGGAAATGACAAAATTAAATTAAAAGGACTTTTATAGGTGGAAAATTTTCCAAAACAAAATACTTTCCAGAAAAACTAAAAAATGTGATATTTGTGAATAAGTTACTTCCTCCATAACCCATTTATAATTAAAGTTGTATGTTTATAGAATATGTAAAATTTAAGAGTCAATGTTGTAATCCAACGGTTAAACCACAAACTAATAATGTGTTGTATGAAAATTGCTGAGGTGTGATTATAAATATGATTATGATATAAATGTGATCATTTTAACCATTCCATTAAATTTGTGGACATGTGTTGGATTAAATAATTTGTGAGATATATACATATATATATGACCTAATATATAAATAAATTCATAGTAAATAGTAAATTATTTTATAGAAATTTCAATTTGTTCATCAAAATAAGTTTCTAAAAAAATGTTGTATATTTATTATTATGGAAAAAACTATTTTTTTATTTTATAGAAAATATTAAAAATAGATTTAATAAAACTAAGTCCATTTTTGATTAAAAAATCAAAATAAAATTAGAATTATTTTTTAATTTTTTTTAAAATATTTATTTTTTAGTGAATATTGGAAAATAAAGTTTGTATTTAATATTATCATTTTATTTGACCAATTAAATATTATAATAGTAAATATATTATTTTAATTTTATTTCTGGAAAAAATCATTATTATTTAGCTATATATATAATCTATTTTTTATATTTATATTGTAATTTAGTATGAGTTATTTTTTAGGTCTAAAAATTCATTTTCCAGAAAACGTTTTAAAAATGAAGAATGTTTTTCTATTTTATTTAATGAAAATAACCCTAATGAAAAAGATATAAATAAAAAATTTATATTATATAACTATTTTTATTAATTTAAATTCATATATTTACTATCACTAGGTTTAGAGATAATGTAAAATACTATTTTACCTAATAACATACAATTTTCAGAAAAAAAATTTCCATCGTGCTTAAATATTTTATTTTAAATTAAATTATTCAAAATTAATGAATTTATTTTTATTAAATGGAGTTAAAATTAAGAAAATTATTAATTAATTTTTGTAATATTTATAACATACTTTTTGTGTAAGATGAATAATAACTATAGTAAATATATATTAAAATGGTAAAAAAAATTTGGTTAACGTAGGGTAAAAATAATTTATCATATAATAAAAAAAGAAACCATAAATGTATGAATATCTATAATTAATTTTCATTGAAAAAATTATTATATTTCTTCATTACTGGTTTTTTAATTTCAAATGAAAAAATAACTATTTTTATAAAAAAATATTATGACACAACAAAAAAAGTTAATTTTTTTACTAATATGCAATTTAGAATAATTAATTCATTTTTATGAATTAATTGAATTTTGGAATTAATTTATATAATAATAATATTATATTTTGTATAATGATTGTTAAATTTAAATGAAAATAAATTCGTGTACAATATAATCACTATAATAGTTTGAAAGCTCTTATTTTAAAAAACCCAATATATCTAAATAATTAATAATTTTTTATTGATTGTAAAAATTCATATAATTAGAAAAATATTTTGAAAAGAAATTAAAATTTTTGTAATCAATGTTTTAACATTAACTTTTTTGTATTCTTTTCATAATTTTCTTATCCAGTCAAATTTTCTTGGGAAAATTAAATATGGTATAAATATACAATGTGTACTATAACATCATAAGGACATAAAAGTTTTATAATACATGATATAAAAAATATCAACTACCATCTAAATGTATCAACTTTGAAAAAATGTTATTTTGATATTATTTTATTAATTTTATAATGTATTTTGTAACCCTAAAAATTGATATAATATTTTATGGTTTTGAAGTCATTTTTATAGAAATGATTCATTTCCACATCTGAATGGTACATATTTTAATATTTATAGCTGGTGCCATATAAATTAAATTAGAAAACTCTTCATTGTAAGAATAATTGTTCAAAAACAATTTTAGGGTTGGTAGATATGATTAATATGTTATATAGAGTCCCAAACCTAAGTCTTAGAAAAAATATAGAATTACCCACACATTTCTATAATAATCCCACCTTATCTCACATTTTCTTTAACAAAAACAAGATTACATAATTATTCTTCCCTATATTCTATATAGTACCTATATGGTTACCCTGCACTATCAATAATCTCCCACCTTGATTTTCAAACTACACTCTAAAGCTAACGAATTTCTCCCTTATCATTTCTATTCAAGCACAATTTTGTAATTAGCCTTGGGAATCTCAATTAGTTATATTGTTATGTATTTATACTTATCACTATAATATAAAATTAATTATGTATAATGGGATGAAATTTATTCAATATCATTATATAATTTACCAAAGTCAATTCCATGTCTAATAATTAATAATAGATATCCCACTCTCCTTTTATTCGGGAGCATATTTTATGTTATGAGTCTTAATTTTAGTATGTTCATGTTGGATATGTTTTTCAAAATCCCTCTTACTATAAATTTTATTTATTGATTTTTAGGTACACATGTAATTCTCAATAATCCCCCGTGGACATTTATGTACATGTGTTACCATAACAAAAAATCTATTAAGAGATCCTCGTCTTCTTCTCTTTATTATTGTATCTTTATAATAATATTATTTTATCTCAAATTAATAACGTTGGGATTTCATATTTTATATCATCCTTACAAACTATTTGATATCCAAATGAAGATAGTCCCCTTCCACTACTATTAATACTTCCCATGATCATTTATGTTCCTCAGTTATAATGATGAAATTTCACAATTATATTTCGATTAAATATTAATTGGGTTGTGAATAGATGTACCAATTTCCAATCAATGGTTTATTTCATTATGAACATATTCCTCATTTATTGGGGAAATAAATTTATTGAATCTGAAATCCTTGATCCTCATATAATAAGTGATGATAAATGATCCCATGTTGTATAATCAATGTGGCACACTTATGCATGTGAATGAAATGAAAGTGATGAGTGTGCCAAGAATTATATATCAATACAATGAAATTGGTAATTTATTAGTCTCATGATATGTGACTAAAGGGATTAATATGTTAACTTAATAAATCATGGGAATTTTCCCATTATTTATTCTTTGAATTTATCCTTAACGTATCTTTGTGAGTTAATATGTTTTGTTGTTTCCACATTTTAAAATGTTTTTTATGTTATCATTGTATATAATGATTCACTATTAATATTTATAATTTAAAATCCTTTTACATATCATTAATATTTATATTATTTTTTATGTTATACATTCATAATGTTATTCTTTTCGTAGTCCCTTACTATGATTTATATATCACAATTTTATTTTTTATGTCCTATGGTTATCCCACGTGGATTTATATACGATGGACTAATATTAGAATGCTAAGTAAGATTTCCATAATGGTGATTTATTCAAAATTTTATGCTGTTATTGTAAGGATTGAAATTCCACAATACACTATTCTTATTGATATTCGATGTTATAATATTTTTTATCTTCGGTATTAAATCATGAAATATTGTGTAATAAAGAGTAGGGTTGTCACACCCACCACCCCATGAAGGATTCAAGAGATGTGAATATTCATTGAAAATATTATTTATACATTAATATTCTAGGAAATATGATGACACTCTTCTAATTTTTAATTCTACGTATCCTCAAATTTTTTAATTACTTGGATTTCAAACCAATAATAATAACATGTGTTGTTGACCCAACAAAACAAGAACCAAACCTCAATGAAATTTCCCCCCAGTCAAAGGTCCCACTCACAAAGCCGCCCCTAGAGACCATATTTTATACTATTTTATATGATTTATGATTTGGGAGGGGTGACCACCTAGTTAGTTGTAAGCTCATCGAGGAGTAATATTTTCAATTTTCTAACTGTAAAAATAATCTATATGTAGTAGTATTTCATGTAATAACTAATGATTGTAATGTTTTCCCAATTTATTGTTCTGGAATATATTAACTAATTATCCGGGGTATCTCGATTCTCATCTAGTAGTTGTATTTCACGATGAAAAAAATATTGTTCCATTCAATTTATCAAGAGAAACAAACACTTCCACTATTATTGTAGGTCAAAAAGTATTTGGAGTATAGATTTCACACTCTATGTTAAAGAAGACAATAGATTCTATAATTTCACATTTATTAATACCATAATAGTCCCAGAATATTGATTAGATATCTAGGGTGTTCAATTGATTTTTTCAAATTATATTTCACATATATTTCAATTTATATCTATACATTATACATGTTACTATATGAGGAAAAATAATTTTTATCCTAAATCATTGAAATATTCTTAAAAAACAGTTTATATATTTAGATGTTTCATGAATGAAAATGATACGGATCAAAAAACTATAAATAATTTTATTATTTCATGAATATATATATAATCCTAATATATCATTAGGATCACATAGTGAACAATAACCCTAAAATATATTTAAATTTTAGTATTTAAACTCTGTTTTATAAACATTGGAACATTATTTATTGAAACATGATAAAATATTTTAAAAAATCAACTTCTATAAAAATTACTGCCATAATCGGATCCCATTATGATAGTCGTTATAATATGGGCCCAATAATATATGCCTATGGAACTGTGAAACATGTTTTAGATGGTTTTTGGGAAGAAACCTATATTCATTAGCTGTTTTGGATAAATGGAAACATGTTTTCTAAATAAAATATATTGATGTCCCAAAACAATTGTGTCACGTAAACCAACAATGAAAAAGAGCTAAATACCTCCAATAAATAATAAATACTAGTTTTTCATATATATTAGAGTTATGAATATCTAAAAAATTGGATCTACTAATATCTAAATTAGCATAAACATATAATACTTCTATTATAACCCCTTTCACAAATCCAAAAAATCATATAAATAACACACACCTACCATGTTCAATGAAAAATTTATGTAAGTAAAATATTCATGTTATCAGTTTTAGTAACTACCACATTCATGAATTCAAGCATATGTCAACATGAAGGTATTCCCATTAGTGAGAATTTTTCTTTAACATAATCACACGATTCCTTCAATGTATTGGAATATGTTTGTCATTATTTCAGACAATATTTTTCCCCCAGAAGATAGTTCATTCTTGTCTAACATAATTCAAAACTCAAATTGTGGTAGAACAATCAAATTTTAGGAAACCAATACCTTCATAATACATGTCATCAACGTATTCTAAATAAAAATGTCTTGTGAGACTCATTGATTTATGAAATAGTGATATTGCATGAACCAAATTTTATGTAACATTATTTAATAACTCATTTAACCAAACAATATTTTTTCTACATTTTGTTTTCATGACCCCCCCCCATAGATATGATTTTGGATTACATGATACAATTTCAGACACATAACTATAATAATGAACTTGTTTTCTCAAATCTTTTTTTTCAGATATGGGTTGCAAAATATCAATGATATTTTCTTCTCAACATTGTATGGTACTGTTTTTAACTAAAACCCATTAACAAGTATGTACATATTTCTGCCTGATGCTCTCCCAATTCCCAAGCATCATCCTAGGAATCTTATAATTTATAATACAAAATCATACAATCTCTCTAAGAAATCACCCTAGTCTACAAAAGGGTTAATAGGAATATGGGTAACATGATGTGTAATCACTACTCAAATCCTTATTGTGTCCCCTCTCACAATAGTGGAATCCCCATCACACATTGTTAAAAATGAATTTACCATATTTTATGAGAATGGGATGAATTATTTGATTAACCTTGGATGAAATAAGTGGTTATCATGATACAAATTATCTAAAAAGTATAATATCACCGTCATATTCTATATAGGCCATATTGTATGCTATAGATATTCCATTGTTATATCTACATTCATGACATAAACCTCCATAAAATATAATGTTATGTTGAATTATATGGTTGTTTCAAAAAAATATCTTTATACCTTGATAAATATGGTATTAGATTTTGATTTTCTAGTAGAATATATAGAATGGCTCAATGAGGTTAATTCCAGACATAAATAGAATTCCATTTCCCCTTTTTGTGGTTGCATCTTTATATACTGATCCTCATTTTGGATCATATAAAACCTCACACCCAACCATTCAGAAGCATATATTTGACTCCATATTTTATATTTATACCAACCAGAGAATAATATTTCCCACACATATATGATGAGTATATATGAACTTATCTCTATCATTTGTTGGCCTCTAGCTAGCCAATATGTGATGTGAATGTATATATATATGCATCTCCAGTAGACATTAAAATATGAAACTCCATAAATTATGATCATATTTGGATCCCTCGACTATCTGACGGGACTAAGAAGTCCTATTTGATTAGCATAACATATCCACTAATGCATTAGAATCCACGCACTATGTTGTAAGTGTAAATCCCCAATATTTTGTGAAAATAATGTTTATTCAAATATATTTTACATTATTAATATTTTTTGTGACAAAAAATAGCTATTTTCTCATTTTGGTATATTTATCATAGATTATAGATAATTTTACATGAAACATAATGTTTTTCTTGTGTTACACACAATATCTTATTTCTATTTCATTACACATAACACAGAAATTAAAATAACATTCTCAAAAAATTATAATTTTATTATGATAGTAATACCCTATCATTTGGAATGGTTAGTATGAATTAGATTAACTATATTATGAATATATGGCTTACAAATATATATAATATTATTTCTTTCTTGAGAAATTACTTAGAAATGAAAATATAGACAATCTGATCCAAACAAAATTCTATTAAGAGTCCCTAAAATAATTACATGAATATATTAAAAATATAAAATTTTAGTGAATTATTTTATTTACATTAATATATAAAATTGAAAATAAATTGGTTAAAAATCATCTTTTGTGTAATTAATATATTAAATAATCATATTTTATATTTTATTACATAAGAAAATATTTTTCTAAAAATAAGTTGTGTCACTATTGTATGGTGCACTTATTTGAAAAATATTTTTTATAAACTTTTATATTTTTTTAAAAAAATTAAACTAATTATTTTAATTATTCATATAATATTTAGACAATGTTGATATTTTAGTATTTATTAGAAATGATACATTTTTTGATAAATAGTGAAAACACATAAATTTCATTTTGAACATAAATTTTTATTTCATTTTTTAATAATGATAAAATATATGATAATTTTTTATAAAATTATAATTAAATAAATTAAAATTTTATTAATACAATATAGGTCATTGAAATCAATTTAATATTGAAATTGGATATAAAAAATGAATAAGTGTTCGATCTTCTCTTATTAAAAGCCCGCTTCCTTATTATATCTGTGTGATTAGTTATAAATTAAAATTTTTCAAGTTTGTGCATCAGGGTTAGAAAAAACGATTTTATATTTTTAATTCAAATAATTTATAATTTGTAATAAATACATCTAAATTTTTGACAAAAAAATTATTTTGAATGCACTAAGAATTAATTGATGCGGTTAAGGTAAAAATGGGTATATAGCGGTTGAAATAAAAGATGAATGTCAAATTTTCCAATAGACTAGTCAAAATGTATTATATGGCCAAATTTTGACTATATAATTACTAAGGTTATAACATGATATATTTTGGATTCATTTCCAACACAAAAAACATGTTATCACTCATTCCATTCCAGAATAATAAATTTCTCCTCTCCCATACAACTAAAATCCCACCCATGCACCCTTATTCACACAATTATACAAATTGTTTTTGGAAAATCCCAACCCAAATCAATATATAAAATACTTTCCAAATACCTATATTCCATAAAATGGATACAAATCTTACCAGGGAAGGATTTAGTTAAAACGTAAGTTTGATATTCGAAGAAGAGGATGGTTGAAAGAGTACGATAGTTTTCAAGATGTAGGTAAGGGGATTCCAATTCAATCATTTATTTATAAGTTACATAGTTTACATTCACCTTGATTTTCAAATATGTAGTAAATATATTTCCCAATTTCTTGAATTGTCATGAATATACATCACATAATAATTATTAATATTGTAATAAATGGAATTCTTTCAAGGGGATTACAATTTAAATGTTATTCATGTAATAATGGATTTTTGTCTTACTTTGTTTACATTCATGAGAAACATTCCTCATTCACCACAATTTTTTTAGGTCGTATATATATCCTATTTTCATATTATTTTTCTAATCTAGAAAACTACTTAATCTTAAAAATTCATTTGAGTAATTCCCTATCATCATGATTACAGTTCAAATGTTAACAAATCAGTAAGAGATTTTTGCCTCAACATTCCTTCTTGGGGACACACATTATGTTATGCACCTATATTTTTACATGAGGATTATATAAATTCCCATTGATATGTAATACCAAAAATTTATTTAGCAACATGTTAATTTTTTTTAAATTTTATATTCTTCCCTCACGGGGCCTCCAAATCAAGGTTATCAAAGTGGTAAGCTTTCTATGTAACAATATCATCATTTATTAGGATTTTTTTTATAGTATTTTTTATGATAAAATCTTAGGATACATATATCAAGAAACCCATTAATTTTTTATACATTTATTATTCATGAAAATTTAAACTAATTGTACAATTATTTCAATCATTTTTTAGTTATGATGATTGAGAAATTTCTTTTACAGAAATCTGAACATTATTTCTCACTTCAATCTGAAATCAATTTTCAACAATATAATTTTAAAAATGTTTTCAAAATGATTTTATTATTCTAATTATTTTTTAAAATAAATTTTTGTCCTTATATGAGTTTGGGAAAGAATACTGTAATGAAATTTTAATATTATTTTAGAAAACAATACTTGTATTCATTTTACTAAAAAAAATTAGAGTAATCATTATTGTTGCCATGCTTTTCATTAATAGTATTTATCACTATCATGGAGTTTCAATGATTTGAATGACCCCATTCATGTTTTAAATTTTATTTTAAATGAAAATTTCATCATTATTATTCTGTAGAGTATTTTATTTTTATTATATTATTTAAGAGGGAAATGATTTTGAAAAATCACTATGTTTTTAAAAAATTATTTTTGAAAAGCAATGGATATTTTTCAGAAGTACATTGTTAAATGATTTTTAAAAGAATATATTACATGTTATCAACTTTTCTTTCAGTGATTTTTTTTCAAAGTGTTTTGATTTTAAATTTTTTTTTGTCAATTTAGAAAGAATACATCTATCAATAAATGGTAGAAATGATATTTCAAAATTATTTTCCATCCATGATAACATCAGGTGGTGTAACATATTCCTTACTGAGGATATGATCCTTTAATAGAATTCTTATTATTTTGAGGAATGGATTATGTTTATGATTATGTAATTTTTATTAATGAAACATCCATTCCATGGGTTATAAAATGATAATAATATTTCAAATAGCACTTATTTTATTGGTAATGCTATTACAAAATGATGAAATTATTATGAAACATGTCTATTTTCTAAATGATATGATATGATTAAGTGTTAATGAAAACTATTTCCTTTTATATTGGTTTATGCAATGAATTAATTATTATATTTTTCCATACATATGTATGATTTACATTATTTTTTATTGTTTATGTCAGAACAAAGGAAGATGCTTATGTTATATTCAATTATGGGAGGGTCATATATCTCCCTCCAATGAATTAGGTAATAATTTATATCTCATGAGACCAATATGACTACAATGATAAATGAATTATGTTATGTAATACATGGCTAAAATGGGTAGTGAAGTTAGTTAATTAAGATACAGATGGAAAAGGGATTAAAATTGGTTTATGAAGGGATGTTATCCTCTATGTTGGTTTGGGTAGAAAACCAATTTCACTAAGAAGAAAAGGATTCCATGGGGTATGGCGGTTTGTCCCAACCCAAAGGTGGAGATTCTTAACATAATGGTTCATTGGTTGTCCTCCCAATCCTAATTCATGGTGCGCAAGAGGCCATCCAATGAACAAAGTGGGAGCACATGTGTTCATCCCAAGACTCAAATGTTAGGAATGTCTTAATGTGTATCCATGATATATTATTTTATATGATTATGTGTCTTCCAAAAATGAATTTCTAATGCTATAGTTATGATTTCATGGATAATTATAAATGATTTCATTATAATTCATTTATTTTGAATTTACAATCTTAATACCATGACTCAAGATTATTTCTGTGATGGGTTGGGTATTAAATTCATATGTTACGAAAGGTATCAGGTACCATTGTGCTTTTATTATGCTTTTATATGATCATATATTTTAATCTATTTTACATTCCCTTACAGCACATATGACCTCACCTTTCTTTTTCTTTCTTTAACACATGGTACAAATAATTTTTAAAATAGTCTATTTATATGTAAAGTACTAAATGGTATGATATTTGCTTGAAACAATGGAGAACATTCACCGAATTATAGTATTCTGGTCCATGATTTTAAAGGATTGAAACTATAATGGTCTTATGGAGTGTATTTTAATAAATTAATTAATATTAAAAAAAATTAATGTTGCATCCATGTTAGAGAATAATGGTATACAATAGTTGGTATCAATGACAATATCTAATCTAAAATACGAAACATGGATAAGAAAACAATAGGGATATACCTAGGGTGATTTTTGAGGATATTTTGAAAGATATTTCTAAAGATTAGTCGAAGAATGGGATAATTTATATGAAAGTGTCATGGAATTTTGGTAAAGGATTGATTCAATGGGTTCCAAAAAATTATATTCTTATATAGATAAAAAAGTGGATATGATTCCAACACATATGTACCTTCCTATAAGAAACCTAAAAACATGTTATTGTTTTACTATCGATTAATAACCACTGCACATCAATGGTACTTGCTAAACACCGAGTTCTAAATTCCAATGGGATATAATTTATAAATTTTAAAACCCACCGCAAACCATCGCGAAGTATATAAATAGATTATGAATATGATTTTCCAAGATAAACTTATGGTTTCATAAATGAAAATAATTTGTATTAATTAAGACAACATCAATTATTCTTCATATTATGTGATTTTACATTATTATTATCATTTATCAATCTATTATTTCTTGGTATTGTAAATGGGTGAAACTATAAGGAATTGAATTAAAATTTAATTTGATGGTTGATTTTATAATGATCAGCCACGTGGGATGCTGCCTAGATTAAATGATATATTGATTATACCTAATCAATTCTCCTAGAATATGATTATCAATTTTCACCTCAACAAACTCCCAAAATCACCAAAGAATATATGGAAAGAATACACTAGGGTTTTGAGTAATGGTAACCATTTAAGAAATAATATTCTGTTTCTTATATATCGAGAATGTCGAAATAAGAACCTAAGTGAATGTTTTATAGGACCAAGAAGATTTATTTGGAAGTGGAAAAAAAGGCACAGAGAAAGTAACAGTAAAGTTACAATGGAAATAGTAGTCAATGAGATGGATTTTAATATTGGTTTATATTTGATATCGTCAACTATTTAATTACATCATTTTTTAGTGTTTTAAAATTATGGAAATTGATTTCCTAATAGGACTAAATAGAAAGAAAATTAATATAGTTCTATTACTAATAATTAAGATACTACAAATGAAATAATAAATTAAATATGTTTTACTGGATGAAATAATGAATAACATTAAATAGATTAATAAATAATTTATATCAAATAATTATTTATGTATTTGGATTAAAACTGTATGAATAATTAAATTAATATATATTGTTAAATATATGTTTTCAGAAAGGATTTGAAAGAATATTTTTAATATTGGTGACGTAATAGAATAATGATTTAATCAAAAGGTGATATTTTTATTAAGGGATGATATCCTATTAAATGTTCATGATGTTAAGAAAATAGTTTTTAGATTTGATATAGATAATTTAAATCAAATAGCATTGATAACCTCATAAATAAGAAATGATTTTTTCCTAAATTTATTTTATGTTATGAGTAATGGAGTTTACAACATTAATATATCTTTTAAAAATGTTCTATAACATATTCTTTTATTCAAGGAATGTGAAATAATTCATGCATTCATTGAGGGTTTATGGTACATCTAGTTTCAAGAGAATACGTAATGATGTTATTCCATTGTCTGATATGTGAAAATTAAAAACAATTTCAGGTTATTTATATTATTAATTATAATTTCATTTGGTATATATAGTGACATTATTTCTATAGTTTTTTATTTTCAACCATCATTAGATTCATGCGTTTTACAATTTATGAAGTGAATTATTTTAATCTTTGAATGAGGTTGTATAGACTAATTTATTATTTATCCATATAAATATTTATAAGTCTTGCATAACCTATGATATCTATTTTCATGTTATTATAATTTAATATTGATGTATTGACATATCATTCAATCTAGTGATCAAGGGATTCATAATTATTTTGGAATAAAATATTTACCCACATTTTTTTGAATAATAGACGATGTGGAAATAGTTCAAGGAATAAAAAAATGGTTATATTGTGATTATGAAATGAAATTAAATGATGTAATGGTATCTTCCTTTGTAATTTATTAAACATTAGAAAAAGGATCATGGAATAAAATTTGGTCCTTTTATAATACAATTTTAAGATATCAATAAAATGTTCCTCACCTATTTAGTATATGGTCTTATGGTTGTTATGTTTCTACATATATTAAACATTTTTATAATTCATGATCTCTATCACTATGAATAATTATTTATTCTTTTCTTTATTTTCTAAACATATACAACCCACCTATGATCTCCTATGTGGAACCCCATATTTGAGTTACTTTGGGTAATAGTTATTTTTTAACCTCAATTTTAATGGATTTTTAATTATTTATTATTACTATGATGTGTTTTATGAAATAATTTTAAATTATTAATCCTTTGATGGCCAAGCTGTTTTTTTGCGGGACAAATTTATTTTATGGGGGGTAGAATGTAGCAAATAAATTTTTTTTGAAATTATATTTTTCAAATAATGTTGATCATTTCAATATTTTGTGTGAAATAAAAATTTGATTATATATTGTGTCACAAGTAACATTGATTTAATCTTATATTATACACAACACTATTTATTTCTTATGTTACACAAATCACCATATATAGCATACATTACATGCATCATCAAGTAATGGAATATGACATAAAATTAAAATATTATTATGATATTAGTCACTTAACCGTTGGAATCGTGATTTTGAATATAGTTAGGAAAATTATAATTTTATTATACATGTATATAAGTTGAATTCATTAGTGACCCATTAATTACAAATAAAAATAAGAACCACATGAAAATAATGAAATAATTTTCCATTATTAAGAACGTTTTACCTTAATGTGTCAAAAAAGACATATTTGGTGAATTATTTAAATGAAATTAATATAATATCTATTCAATTAGATTTACAAACTTTTTCTTCTTTTGTATATGAAGGAAATACTAAAATATTAAATTTGACACACAAAAACAAGAATTTCACTAAAAATTAGTTTTGTCGTTTAATTATTGAATACATATTTAAAAATTGAATTTTAAAATATTCAAATAATTTATTTAACTATATAAAAAAATTAAATTATAATATCAACATTATCCTATGGTTATTTTTTATAATTTTTAGGAATTATTCCACTTTTTGATAAATATTGAACGATAATGAATTTTAATTGAAAATTTTCATTCCATTTAATTTATTTATAAAGTAAAAATATAATTAAATTTTTTTAAGTATAAATATTTCAATTATATTTATTTCAATCCAATTTTTGGCATTGGAATCAATTTCATATTGAATTTGGATATGAAAACATTGTAAAAATAAGATATTTTTAACTTTATAATCCATAATTCTTTCCACATACATGAGATTAATTTTAAATTTGTTTTTCCACATCAATTAATGAAATTTGAAATAATAGATTCTCTATTTTTAATAAGAATAATTAATAATTCTTAATAAGTCCAAAATATGTTTTCACAAAAAATTCATAGTGAATTCAGTAAAAATTAATTACAACGTTTACGGTAAACATAGGTTTATCATGGGTTAAAAAGAAATGATAAGGGTCAAATTTCCTAATCCAACTATTAAAAGAATATATCATTGACTTATTCAAGCATAATAATGTAATTGTTTATAATTTGATCTATTTTTACCCTTTTACAATTTTAAAAACATTGGATCTGACATTTTGTTTCCAAAATACCAACTGTATCCTCTCACCCACATTTAATATGCACCCCTCTCCAAACATCTTCACACCTTCACAATTGTTATTTCAAAAATAGACTACCAAAGTCAATTCAAAATGTCCTTTACATCTTCCTTGAATCTATATTTTTGATGGAAATCTCATAATGAAAGGATTTAGTGTAAAACTAAATGGGTACCCAAAGAAGACGAGGTTTTGAATGACTACGATGGATGTTACTACATATATTAATAGCATTTATAATGTCACATTAATTTCTTAGTGACACATGCCATATTCATCAATTATTTATTTTTTATCTATATAATTTACTATGATCTTATATGTCATTAATATAAATCATTTTATGTTAAATAGTATTTTCATTGATGTTATTCTTTCATTGGATAATGATCCAAAAGATACTAAACATGTAAGAGATTTATGTGTGACTTTTTAAATTCATGAGATAAATGCCACATCCACCACAAATTTCATTTACATGGTGTATATAAATCCCATTATTTTATATTATGAATTTTCTCATTAAAAATTATAAGGTTTACATATCGACTTTTAGATCTCTACTTCAAGGGGTTTACATTTCAAATGATATCACATTAATAAATGATTTTTGTCTCAAATTTTCATCATTAGTTCATATATTATACTATGAAAATATTTCATTTAAAAAGGATTATATACATATCATTTTACTATTAAAATAATCAACTTATTTATTCTCATTAATTTTTAGGTTACACTTTATGTAATTCATCAATGGGTCCTATGAGTCTAGTTTACCAAATAAGTAGTGTTTTATTTCATAACTTATCGTTTGTCAAGATGGTTAGTGCTAATTTTTTAGATGATAAAATATAATAATAAATATCAAAAGTTATAAAATAATATTCATATCATTTGTTAATTCATAATATTTTCATATAATAGTAATAATTTTTCACTTTTCTGTAATTAGTATAATTGAGATATTTTATTAATAAAAATCAAATTCATTTATCAAATTGGGAAATAATATTATTTCATCAAAATCTATATCTTAGAAAATTATAAATTGTCTTATTAATCCCTAATTATTTATAAAATAAAATATTATCCATCATTTACAACCCAAAAAAATTAAAATAAATTTTCAGGTCATTTTCCAAAATAATGCCCATTTGGCTTTTACAAAATATAGAAAAATATATTTTTCCCTTTTAATATAAATGATATAAACATTACATTCCACTATCATTCCTACACAACTTTTCAATCTTCCCCTATAATTTTTAATATTTATTTTCAATGAGATTATTTTCAATAATTTTTTTTAACTATTTAGGTTTTATATTAATTATTTTAAAGGGATGTTATTATTGGAAATGATATGTGAGTTTAAAAAATGATTTTTAATTTGGAAAGGATATTTTAACAATGAATTTTTATAATTTATTTTTCAAATTCCCTATTATAAATTTTAAAAAAATTACCAATGAATAATTTTTTCAAAATATATTATGTTTTAAAAATAGTTTTTTGAAGTGTAGTGTATATTTTCAGCCATAAATATTTTAATTTATCCATCAAGATTATTATATATTTAAGATAACATTCATTTTTTACCTCTTACAGGGTCAGAATATGATCCGATGATAAAATTAAAACCCTTTATTTTAATGGTTTATATTAATGATGATTTAATGTTTTCTAAAACCCATTTCCCATCCATGGGTTATACCAACATACAATACTTTTGAATCCAACTTATTTTCATGATTTGTGTAATGATGTTAAGGATTTAATGATTAAAAACATATCTATTTCCTATATGTTATGATATGATAAAATTCCTATGAAACCCATTTTATTTCATCGGTTATGGTATGATGATCAATTTTTGAGCATGTGGAAAAAAAATTATGATTTTAATTGTGTAAAGATGGAAATGTTGTATCTAGTGATGGTTTTTATGTCATAACCAATTAAAGGGTATAACTAATATAATTATCATATTTATTCAGTAATGATTTATATCTAATGATATATACAAGAATTAAATAAGGATTAAAAATAGTTCTTTTAGATATGATCTGAAAAGGTAGTGAACATGGTTCAATAAGACATGGATGGAAAAGGGAGTAAATTCAGTTCAGTAAAAGACTTTTTCCATCATAATTATTTGATGAGTGAACCAAATCTTCTATGCTTAAATGGATACCAAGGAGGATTGTGGTGTGTGCATCCATGGTAGTGAAGTTTCCTAGCATAAGGGTACATGTGTGGTTGTCACAAGACGAAATTCGGGTACACGAGAGGTCACCCCAAGCCTCAAGAAGGTATATGGGGTGCTTATCCCACACCTAACATGTTTTGAATGTCTTGGTGGGTATCCATTAGATAATGATTTTATTTTTATTTTTATGACACAAATCTATCTAATATTTTAATTTCATTCTATCATGGATCATATTATTTTATTTCCTTGTCATTCACATCTTAAAAGTTTCAAACATTTATACTATGACTCATGTTTATGACACATAACCTATTGGGAATGAATTTAAAAATTTATGATGACTATCATAAACCCTTTTGATTATCTAATTCATTTACAAGATAATAGATTTTTATCTCTTTAGTTTACCACTGATAAATATAAAATTTCACCCTTTCTAATAATTGAATTCCCTCGGGTTATGAGGAATAGTTTTATATAGTATTTGTATATTAATAGTAATAAGTTTTAAGATCATTAGGGTGAACATTGAATCCTTTTCACGAGATTGTATGATTTTATTTCACATTCCCAAATGCACAAAAATATTATGATTCAAAGTATTAATAATTAATAATGTTATGAATATTCATAAAAAATATGTAATATCCATATTTGAGATGCTTGGGTCATAATTGGAATCATAGTTTACCTTATGTTGAATGCTTATGATTACTTATATTAGATGTACATGAATCCTATGGGATGCGCATATGATCTCTCCTCCTTTTCCTTATGATAAAGGAATATTTTATATATTCATGTGATGAGTATGTGATTCCTTATTTCAAAATAATATGGATCATATTTGATGAATAAATTCTTCGATATTACCTTCTAATGTGATGAGACTATGATTTTACATTGTGTGATTATGATAATATATCACTTTTGATTAATAGGGGAATCATTATGTTATGCGAAGAATTTTATATATTTTATGAGAATATGATGAATCATGTTATTCCCTTTAGTTTCCTTTGGGTATGATATATGATTTCCTTAGGCAGAAATCCTAGTTTGGCCTATATTACAAGAATTTGTGTCTATGTGTGATGAGAAACGTATTTATATGGTATTAAACATAAAATATAATATATTTCAAACATAAAATATCATTATTTAACAACCTAAGGATGATATTTATTGATTCCCAACTAATATACTAATTATTGGTGGTTCCTAAAGCCATATTCTCTCAAACTGATGTGGCTTACCATTTTAGGGAAACTGGTGATGAAATTAAACATTGTAATCTTAAAGATTGTTAATTAAATGGATTCATCATTACCCGATAAATCTATGTGGGTGATATAGAAAATTAAATTAAATCCATATTGGAATATAATTATATAATTCCCTGTAGACCATCATCTCATTCTTGGGATTGGATTGGCACCTTCAACACTTGTGGTGATAGGCCACATTCCTTTGGAAAGAATGAATACTAGAACGATCATATTGAGATCATCTGATACATAGTATGATAATGTGTGAGTAGTATTCAAAATGGATGTTATAGTATTATATATATATATCAATTACCTATATGTAATTTTGATCACTACAATCATTGAAAATGCCACAAGGGATTTTATGTTTTAAAAAAAATTCTATTAAATAAAATTTATATATTTAATTTGTAATATGTTTTTGATTATATGAATAATAATTTATTAAAATAATAACTTCCATATAATGAGATGTCCATATTATATGTTACGTTAGGTTTTTTTAAATGTTTTATATAATTTTTATCAATATTCTATGTTTTTTATTAAAATATCTTATATATAATTATGAATTGATAATTATGACTTTGAAAGACTAGAGATGAATTTTAAAATAATTTTCTCAAATGAAAAATATTTTTTATGTATATTATGGTCAATTTTTCATTGATGCAACTATTACAATATATTTACCATATTTCATTATCTGAAACAATTAAGTTGATTTATTAATGAATGGATAATCACTTTTATTCAAATATATCAAAGTGTTGGTTTTTAGTGAAAAATTTAGAGGGTTTACTATATATTATCATATTATGTAAATTTCAATTCATGGAAATAAAATTTTGATTATGTGAATGTTATTTATAGTACAATACGTTTTATGGATGGAAAAGGGCCCATGTTTTCATGTAATGTGTTATTTATTTGAATTAAATCTAGAGTTGAGGTGTGATTTTATATAATTCTACTAATTGTTACATTGTTATAATAAATTTTTTTATTCATGTACTTTTTTTAATAATCCTGGGAAACCAGGGGTTATTCAATGTTTATTAATGGGATCAGTGATGCATATGTTAATAATCACAATCTAGATATCGAATCCCTAATTGATTATTATGGGTCATCTATGATGTTCAAAATATAAGGAAGCAAGATAGGGTGGAAATGGTTATAAATTAAATTAAGTTGAAATTGAATATACATTAGATATATTATCCAATATGCAAGTCAAATTTTTTATAATTTGTGTGTAGGATAGTTTACTAGGAATATTTTACTTTTTTTAAATGCATAATTATTATTTAATTAGTTATAAAAATTAAAATTAAAATTTATACATCTATATAACATGAATTATCTTAATGCAAATAAAGGATAATTTTATTTCATTGGTAAATATGTTTTATTTTTTTGATACATTTATGTATTTATTTTTTATTTTCTTTTGCATTCAATTTACTTTTCCTTGAATTTTGTGATGGTATTTATTTATAATTTTACTAATTAAATGAAATTTTTTATATTAAAACCCATGTAATATATAATATTTTGAATTTAAATTATATATTGGATCTTAAATTATCCACAATTACCAATTTTTTGTAAATTATAGAATTTATTTCTACCTTTCAATTTAATAAATCATAAAAATATATATATTATAATTTTTATTCATAGTGATTATAGTGGAATCCAACTAAGAATATTTTACCACAGAAAACAAATAAAATTTATGAATATTTTTATTTACCCTTATTTTATGAAGGTAATAGAATATATCCACTTTGATTTAGTAGATTTTTGATAGAATAAGATCATGTTAGAGGAGGATAAGAGTTAGTTATAAAATATTGAAACCTATATATGGGTAGAAAGGGTTAGTATATTTGCTTTTACACATTTCATTATGCATCTAATTAGTATTTTGTTTCTAGACATCTAACCATTTATTTTATTACATTGTGTTTTTGGATCATTTTTAATTTTCATAATATTTTATGTTATTAAATATATATTTTTTAATATTATATTTAATATATTATTAAATATGATTTATTAATATTTAATAATAAATGTTTATATTATATATATTTTTTTAATTGAAATGGGGTATTTTTTTGTTAATTTACCAATATATAGATTTTTCACTCTAGGTGCCTTGGAAGATTTCATTCTTTATATTTATTTTATTTAAGTTGAAATCATTCCAAATGTGAACATTTTCATTCCATGTAATTGTTTCTAAATATTGAAAAGTAAGAACATATATTCCATATTATAGATGGCTTGTAAATATATTATGTGAGGGTATAGTTTTTTTGTTCGTTATAATATTATATCCAACACATTATTTGAACTATTTGGGAATTAAGGTAAGTATTATATATGATCGTAGAAACCCAATAAGTTTATTTAAAAGTATGTGTATGTATAATACTTTTTGTGATGGAATATAAGTTTATAGAGGATAATGGATAGTCACATTTTTTGTTTTTTGAGGATGATTTATTATTTATTTTAAAGGAATATTAAATTCATTGATAAAATAATAGGGTCATTAAATGGATGCAAGGTTAGTGGTCATATTCTAGAAACAATATATGAAATCACTGAAACTCAATCACTGGTTAAAGAGGAAAAATATTTTTTTAGAAACAGTATATAAAAACTATTAATCATGAATATCATGGTTTTTTCTATTCATGTATCTTATCTAATAATGTTATACAATCATTTATAGAATATATATGTTATAGAAGATTAAAAATTATATTCAATATATTATTTAAATTTTTTACAATGTATTTCATAAAAAGATTATTTTCCATGATATATTTATAGTTGTATCCCTCACTTCAGGACAACATTAATTTTCAAGTGGTAAAAGTGAATTGTCTTCAAAAAGTTAATATTATTGTCGATTAGAGTTAAAAAATTATAGAGGTTTTTTCTATTTGAGTTTTATAATATAGTGTGGTTCCTAATATTACTCAGGTTATATACTAGTTTCATGTACTCTAACATAATAATTCCATTTATTTATGATACAAGAATGGTTCATATAGTGAAGATACATAGACCAAAATATTTGATAATATCAGAAATATTCTTGACAATTTTGACGATTTGAAGATAAAAATCTTCATATTCATGAATGAAAATACATCGTGGGATTATTAGAATTAAAGTTGTTGTAATAAGACATATAAAGACTAGGCTTGATAAGGATTTAAAGAAATATTTAACAAATAATAAATTAGGAAAAAACTAAATATATCAATATATTAATGATTTTGTGTCATTAATAGAATATTCAAATAGTTAATATGTATAATAATCATTTAACTCAAATAAAAATGTTTCATTCCAAATCACCCGTTAATGTTACAATAAATGATCATTGTTTGAAATGGTTCTTTATCATGATATCCATTTAATGGTGTCAACGATTGACCTGACCTATAACATGGATGTAGTTACTAACCATGAAAGAATTTAAGAAATCATGTTTGGATTATCTATAATTACTAACATTTCCTCTATAATTGGAAAGAATAATGTTGGAATCATTGGGGAAATGGTAAATTGGTGATATTTCAATATGATTATATTTTTTAATCAAGTATCTTTCAAAAAAAATTTATTCAGTGTCTAAATGATTAAACTCAAGTTTTGAAGAAAATTAATCTATGGAATAAGAAACCAAAATTTCTAGAAGCTTATAAAAATTTTCCGGACTGTTTATTATTATAGTATCTCCAATTAATCTATATTGTAACATCCCAGGTAAATAAATAATAATCAATTTTCATATTTATTAATATTTTAGAATTAAATATTAATTTTACTTTAAAGGGGTTTCTATGTTCGATAGCGTACTCGATACGAATCAAATAATTTCGTTGAAATCTTACGTTGCACACTAGTAATATAATAATATTATTTTAAATGGTAGTTAACAGATAGTTGATTTATTGGAAGGAATGAAGACAAATTACTAAAATATGAATACATATGTTTGTTAAATGTTTTTACATTTAACCAATAAAATATAAAGGCATAAAATAAGAAAATAATTTAATTTTAAGCATAAATACTCAAATATTCACTAAAAGGTCTATTTATCGCCTTTTGATGGAGAAACCTCTTTAAAAATAGTTTTTTTCACTCTTATAAATTTTATTGGACCAAAAATATTTCTTTATAATCGGGACATCAAAATTTACTTTGTGTAAATTTTTGGTATTTTTCCGATAAAGTTTATTTTTTAATGAATATTGAAAAATGTTGATTTTTAATTCACAACCTCTTTTTAATATAATTTATTTATATGATTAAAATATCTTTTTAATTGGTTTTAAAGTTCAATTAGAATATATTTTTACCATTTTATCCAATAGTGGTCATAGTAATCAATTTCACTTTAAAATTGGACTTAAACTAGTGTCAATATTTTGATATATATTCTTTCATAAAAACACGCTATTTGTATTGACAACAGAAATTAATTATTAAATTAATTAATCCAACAAATATTTTTTGAATTTTTTTAAATAGACATCATTTTTGAATTTGGAATATCAAATATAGCATTGGGTGAATTTTTGGTATTTTTCTGAAAAGCATCAATTTTTAATGAATAGTGAAACCACTTAGTGGTAGTGAAAAAAACTGATTTTTTGTTTAAATGAAACTTTACCACTTTTGTGAATTGAATTTTAAAAATCAGACATACATGGTTGTCATTAGAATGTAAAATTTGGTTCAATGGGATTAAAATAATTTGTTGGTGAATAGTAACTTTTATGTTTTATTAATCGCGATTAGAGGTAATTAATGTAATATATGCTATAAATAATGTTTTGATAATAGGAAATTACCGTGAAACATGTCCTACCATTATTAAATGAGTCATGGCCGATCATGAAAATCCATGGGTCAACTTGGGGACCCCATGGAGCCACATGGGTAAGAAAATGACATTAATAAATTTTTATTTAAAGTTAAAATAACAATTCCACAATAATGTATTGTTTTAATAAAAGAATTTTTACATGGTGTTATATAATTCATATTTTTGACTATAAATATTCTTTAATAAGATAAAAATATTTCCTATATCATGATATTTTTTTTTTAATTTTTAGACATTAAATATATAAATTTATTTATGACACCATGATGATGTAGTGATTACCTCATTAATGAATGATTTAAATAAAATGAAAAGATAAGGTAAAATAAAAGACATAAACATGTCCAAAATATATTTTATGGGTGGATTTTGAACCCTTATCACCTTATCCTAGAAATATATCATTGTGGTTCCTTTAAAATTCGGAACTCATTATATAATAAAGTATCATTTTATAACATTCCAACACTGTCCCTCCTCCCTCTTATAAAAGGCCCCAACCTGTACCACTTTTCCCACACCTCTCAAGTCATTGGCTCGGCCATGATCTACTCATTTTATCTCTCCATATCCCTCTCCTCATCCTAGAATCCTTACCTTAGGCAAAAATCTATTCAAGGAACCCTTTTGGTTCAAACCAAAGGGAGTTACCCGATTTAAAGGTAATGTCTTCACTTGTGTTCTTTTGTATTATTTTGCTTCTCCAAACCCCTAAAATATTTTTATTCCTTTCTTTCGTAACAAATATGGTATTTTAAATATACTAGGATTTTGTTATCAGAGGTATTTTTTTTACACTTACACACACCTTCATCTAATGGTTAAAGAACATACTGTTTCTGTGGTTGGTGAATTTCTGCCTCACGAAACGATGATTGTTCAATCTTATTTTAACAACTTTCATGGTGGCCATTAAGATTTCAATCTATTTATATATGATATATATTATGTTTATGTTTTCCTTATTCTTCTGTATTTTTCATTTATGGCATACCTTTATGGTTTTCATTATGGGTAAACGCAATAATTTCATTTTAGAAAGTGAGGACTACCGCCCCCTCAAAGTGATTTGATTCATTAATGCCATATGTGGGACATATAAAGGATGGAGTTAATGATATAATATATTATATTATACTGGAATTATAATATACCTTTATATCATTATGATTTAACTCCATTAAATACGAAATAGAAATGAAAGTAGCATTCATGCGTACGTACGACTTACTGTCTCCATGAACGGTGTGTTTCATTTCTTACCTCTAAATGTTATATACTATTATAAATACTTGTATATGATGGATATATATGATATATATGATATAAAAATCATGAATATCATTCTGGATATAATAAACCATTGACCACATGAACAACATGTAATTATAAGAAGTCCATTTTTGAATTAAGTACCAAATATCGACAAAATGAACATTATAATCTTAAATGATTTCATGATGTTTATAACATTCAAATAAGTGATATAAAAGGAATAATAAGATTGAAAAAGGTTCCTAAGCAAGTATAAATTATCACTTGTTTATTATTCAGGAGATTAAAGAGCGATCGAGTAAATTCGGACACGAGGTAATAGACTTCGTCTCAATCTCCTTTCATTGAGGCATATTATGTTCTAATACAAGACAGTATTTTATACGGTGTATAAAACACCTTTAAATTTTCATTTCATTCAAAGGAAATCTTATTCTATGATGCGTTTTACTAAACTTCAAAAAGGAATGTTTATTTTAACGTACGTGGTGACAACGACCTTTTCCGCCGCCGCGAGTATTATTTGGTCTTTGGCTTCCTCAACAAGCCCTAATGTTTTTAAAATGAAATAAATACCATATACTATTTTATATATTTTGGTATTGAAAATGGATTTTATAATCTATTTTTTATGTCAATATATTTAAGTGATATATTTTTATAAAAATGTGGAAATGTTTTATTTACATTATATTTGTTTTATGTCTTATGATTTTATAACGGTACTTGGACATTTGACAGGTGGTTATGTGATAAACCAAATGATGGGTGGTGTCATCAATACCAGTATGGGTGCTTACATTATAACCTCTAATGCATTGAGTATGGAAGTCAGACGTATGGCTATTCCATTTAGTGATATGTGTGGAAGTTGACTGTATGGATATTCCATTTAAATATGTTTATGTCCCAAGTTACCTTTATATGTTATGTTTTCTTTATATGGGTTTTATGGTAATATTTTGGTTACAAAAGGGTAAGTAATGATCTTTTATTTAGTAAAGAGTATTTACTACTTTTTAAAGGTGAAAAGTGTTACTTTGATAATGTATTAATGGTTTACTTGATGTTTGAAAATCTACCAGTTTTCATTCTTGTGTATCCCTTACTGAGCATTTTATGCTCACCCCATGTTTTTTTTGAAATATTTTTCACAAGACATAATGTGGAATAGGGTCAGGGTTGGGATCAAGGAAATTTCATGCTGTCATACACATGGAACTAGACATGACTCTTTTTTTAAAGAGTTTATGTTTTGTAAACAAAAGATACTTTGTATAAGTTTCTACTATGTAATCTATTGAGATGTAATAGTTATGATATAATTCTCTAGAACACTAAACCTGAAAATATACTCAATGTGAATTATTAATTTAATTAAATATTAAGTAATGATTAAGGTCAGGGCCTTATAGTTGGTATCAGAGGTTGGATTAGACAACTTTAGAAGTTAGAAAATTGTTAAATTTATAAATTAATTTATGGTATGATTAAAATTATATATCATTTAAAGATTACCATGTTTCATCACCTAATATATTTATGTGTTCAGAATGGTTTTTCGTAGAAGAAACATGGAAGCTTTGTTGGGAGGACATCAGGAGGAATACAACCATCCAAATCAGCAACCGGAGATGGTCGGAATCAAAACTGAACAGTTTGTTGCAGTGATAGAACAGTTGAGTCATGTTGTAAATGGTAGTGGTATTCATGAATGAGATCATCCAGATCTCCTACAGAGGAACATGTCATTGGTGGAACATTTCATGAGGCAACATCCCCCATCATTCAGAGGATCATCTAACCCTATGTTAGTAGAAGGGTGGATTAAAGCACTAGAGAATATTTTTGATGTCATGGGGTGTTCAGAACATCAAAAGGTTAGTCTTGTTGTTTACCGTTTTGATGGTGTAGAAGATCAGTGGTGGTCGATGATGAAAAATATCAGAGATAGTGATGAGATTGATGATCTTCCCTGGGACGAATTTAAATGTATGTTTCTTGAGAAATATTTTCCTAAGGTGGTTCGTCTTATGAAGGAAAAAACAATTCCTAGAATTGAGGCAGGAGGATGACTCAGTGGCAGCTTATGAAGAAATGTTCACTTGACTGGAATGGAATTATCAAAATTATATATGAGATCTTGATAGTAAAATCAACCATTTGTACTCAAGGTTAAAGCCAAAGTATCGAAGGGCTTCTGCTTCTCGTGAGTCCAAAAGTTATGAAAAACTTTTTCGATGTGAGGAGAAGGTGGAAATGGAGTTTTCCTATGATCTGGTGTTCTTTGAAAAACAACATAATAAGAGGGCCAGTTGGAAGGAAAAGGGAAAGAATTCATGAAAGAAGTCAGGAGGTAAGAAAACCAAATATCCATCCTACAAGAATTGTGGTAAAATGAATCATGAATAATATTTATCCAAGTCTGGAAAGTGTATTCGGTGTGGTAAGTCTGGTCATATTGCTCGTAACTGTAAGGAAGATGATCATGCAGGCCATGAAATGTTAGTGGTAATATGTTTTAAGTGTAACGAAATGGGTCATTATGAAAATGAGTGTCTAACGAAGAACTCAACTGGGAGAAAGAAACTAGACTACAAGTAGAAAAGGGTGGTGAAATGTTTTACAACTAATTTAGAGATATTTGGCCATCGAATGAAGTAGTATCAGGTACACTGTTTGTTTGTTCATATTATTCCAATGCATTTTTTGATTCATGGTCTACACATTGTTTCATTTCTAATAATTTTTCTAGTAAAATGGGAATTCCATCTCAAGATATGAATCTTGAACTTACGGTAAAAACACCCAGATGTAACATTGAGACAAAAAGAAATTATATGAACCTTCATATCCTTGTCTGCGGAAAGAATATCCCTGAAATCCTTATTGTTTTTCCTCTTGAAGAGTTTGAAGTTATTTTGGGCATGGATTGGATTTCTGTTTATCATGCTAAGATTGACTGCAGAGCTAAAGAGGTTTATTTTTAGAAATATTTTTAGTTTGTGTACAAGAATGAACCCTTGATTTTGATAACATATCAGGAAGATGAGAAACTAGTAAAAGATTGAAATGAATGTTACATTGCACATATTGTTGAAAATAAAGGAACTGTTCAGATTAATAATGTGCCAGTGGTAAATGAGTATCTTGATATTTTTCTTGATGAGTTTCTTGGAATTATTTATTATCGGGAAGTAGAATTTACTGTTGACTTAGTTCCTGATTCTAAGCCAATTTCAAATCCCCCTTATTGAATGGCTCAAGTTGATCTTTTAGAGTTAAAGAAGAAATTGGAAGAGTTATTAGATAAAGGTTTCATTCGACCTAGCACATCACCATGGGGTGCTCCTGCCTTGTTTGATAAAAAGATTGATGGTTCAACGAGACTCTAATTGATTATAGAGCCTTGAATAATATCATTGTTAAGAACAAGTATCCTTTGACTCATATCGATGAATTGTTTGATCATCTCCATGGAGCTTAGTATTTTTCGAAGATTGACTTGAGGTTGGGGTACCATCAGTTGAATGTAAAAGAATAATATGTTCCGAAGACTGTGTTTGGGACTAGATATGGCCATTATGAATTTGTAGTTATGCCTTTTGGGTTAACCCATGCACCTGCTGTATTTATGGAACTTATTAATAGAATTTTCCATGAGTTCTTGGAAAAGATTATGGTTGTTTTCATTGATGATATTTTGGTGTTTTCTAAAAGTAAAGAGGAGAATGAGAGTCATTTAAGGGATATTTTTCAAACCATAAATGAAAAGAAACTATATGTAAAATTCATCAAGTGTGAGTTTTGGTTAAAAAAAATTTCGTTCCTTGGTCATAGTTTTTAAAAAATTGGCATAAGTATTGATCCTTTTGAAACAAAAGTTTTTGAAGAATATCCAAGACCCACAAATGTAACTGAGATCTGTAGTTTTCCTGGTTTGGTAGGTTATTACCGGTGGCTTGTTGAATTTTTTTTACGATTAACTTTTCAAATGACTAAGTTGACTCGGAAGGGTGTTATGTTTATCTGGACAAAAGAATGTGATGATTGTTTTCAGGAATTGAAAATAATATTGGTGAATGCTTCAGTTTTGGAACCTTCCAAGAATGGTGAGTTTTTTATCTATAGAAATGCTTCATTAAAGGGACTTGGTGTGTCCTTATGCAGAATGATCAGGTAGTTTCTTATGCTTCAGGTCAGTTGAAAAATCATGAGGTAAATTACCCTACACAAGATTGGGAATTAGCTGCTATTTTGTTTGCTCTAAAAAATTTAAGGCATCATTAGTATGGTGCAAAGTGTGAAATATATACTGATCACAAATGTTTAATGTATATATTGACTCCGAATGAATTGAACATGAGACAGAGGAGATGGCTGGAATTAATCAAGGATTATGATTGTACAATTAATTACTATCCGAGAAAAGAAAATAAAGTTGATGATGCTTTGAGTCGAAAAAGTAATGCTTCATTAAACATGATACGTTTGGAACGAGATCATTTGGTCGTTGATTTTATGAACTTTGTCATAGAATTTTTTGGTGCAGGAAGTTCTTTCGTTTTTTTTCAGGTGTCAGTGAGATCATCTCTACCAGACAGAATTATGCAAGAGCAGAAGAAAGACAGTGGGTTGTAGAAAAACGTTTAGCTGGTTCAGAAGGGTAAGATTCCTGAATTTAAAAGTGATAATGTTTGTGGTTTGAGGTTTGGGAAGAGATTATGTGTTCCTTGTGATTCACAGTTGAAGAATGAGTTGTTATGAGAGGCTCATAGTTCCCTGTTTTCAGTTCATCCTCAAAGTAACAAGATGTATAGAGAACTATGGGAGTATTACTGGTGGATGGAATGAAAAGAGATATTGTCGAGTTTACTGTGAAGTATTTGACTTGTTAGAAGGTTAAATCAGAGCGAAAGTTACCGAAAAAGATGCTGCAATCATTACTAGTGCTAGAGTGGATATGGGAAAATATATCCATTGACTTTGTTGTGGGATTACCGAAGACATATCGAGTTAATAATGCAATCTGGGTTATTGTTGATCGATTGACTAAATCATCTCATTTCCTTCATATTCGAGATACATTGTCTCAAGATCAACTTGCTCGGTTGTATGTTAAAGAGATAGTTAGGTTTCATGGAGTTCCCCTCACTATTGTATCTGATCGTGATCCTAGGTTTACTTCTATCTTTTGGAAAGGCCTTCAGAAGTCATTGGGTACTGAATTAAATTTTAGTATAGCTTTTCATCTGCAATCAGATTGGTAGTTAGAACGAACAATTCAGACCTTGGAGGATATTCTACGTGCTTTCTCGAAGGATTATCAGGGATGTTACGACCAACATCTTTCTTTGGTTTAATTTTCATATAATTACAGTTTTCATTCCAGTATACAGATGGCTCCATTTGAAGCATTATATGGTAAACAGTGTCGAACTCCAACTTTATGGGATGAAGTAGAGGAAAGGAAGCAGATGGGACCAGAATTTGTAGAATAGATGGAAAATAAAGATCGGTTGATTCCAAAACACATGATAATGGCTTAGAGAAGGCAGAAAAGTTATGTAGATAACCAGAGGAATGATTTATTTTTTGAGGTAGGTGATCATGTTTTTCTCGAAGATTCACCATGGAAAAGTGTGATGAAATTTTGTAAGAAAGGAAATTTGAGTCCAAGGTTCATTGGACCATATGAAATTCTGGATAGAGATGGATTAGTTGCTTACCGATTGGATTTACCTCCGAGTTTATCTCAGGTACACAATGTTTTTCATGTTTCGATGTTGAGAATGAATATTCCAGATCTATCTCATGTTTTGAGCCTAGAGGTAGTTCAGTTGGAAGAGAATCTCTCTTATGAAGAACTACCAGTCCAGATTCTTGACCGTAGAGAGCAAGTGTTGTGGAATATGGTAATTCACCAGGTAAAGGTTTTGTGTAAAAACCATATTCTTGAACAGGAAATGTGGGAATCTGAAAATGCTATGACGGATAAATACCCCCACTTATTTTGATAACTGAATAAATTTTCGAGGAAGCAATTCCCAAAAGGGGGAAGGATGTAACATCCCAGATAAATAAAGAATAATCCATTTTCATATTTATTAATATTTGAAAATTAAATGTTAATTTTAATTTAAATGGGTTTCTATGTAAGATAGCGTACCCAATACGCAACAAAGAGTTTCTTTGAAATATTACATTGCACACTAGTAATATAATAATATTATTTTAAATATAGTTAACACGCAGCCATTATATTGGCGGGAATGAATAGAAAATACTGAAATATGAATATATATGTTTGTTAAATGTTTTTACATTTAACGAATAAAAGATAAAGGCTTAAAATAAGAAAATAATTCAATTTTAAGTATATATACTATAATATTCACTAAAAGTTCAATTTATCGCCTTTTGATGGAAAACCCTCGTTAAAAATATTTTTGGTTACCCTTATACATTCTGTTAGAACAAATGAAATCCTTTTATAGAATCGAGACATCAAAATTTACTTTGTGTAAATATTTGGTATTTTTCCGATAAAGTTCATTTTTTAATGAATAGTGAAAAATGTGGTATTTCAATTCAAAACCCCTTTTTAATATAATTTAATTATATGATTATATTATCTTTTGAATTGGTTTTCAAGTGAAATTAGAATATATTTTTTATCATTTAATCCAACAGTGGTCATTGAAATTAATTTTACGTTGAAATTGGACTTAAACTACTGTCAATCTTTTGATATATAGTGATTCATTAAAACACTCTATTTGGTTTGACAAAGGGAATTAATAATTAAATTAATTAATTCAACTTATTTGTTTTTAATTTTTTAAAATAGACATCATTTTTGAATTCGGAATATCAAATATAGCTTAGGGTGAATTTTTGGTATTTTTCTGAAAAACATCAAATTTTGATGAATAGTGAAACCACTATGATGTAGTTAAAGAAAACTGATTTTTCATTTAAATGATACATTACCACTTTTATAAATTGAATTTAAAAAATATGACATACATGGTTGTCATTAGGATGTAAAATGTGTTTCAATTGGATTAAAATAATTTTTGGTGAATAGTATCTTTTAAGTTTTATTAATCGCGATTATAGGTAATTAGTGTAATTTAAGGTAAAAATAATGTTTTAATAATATGAAATTACCTTGAAACATGTCCTAACCTTATTGGATGAGCCGTGGCCGACCTAGATAATCCATGGGTTAACTTGGGTACCCCATGGAGCCACATGGGTAAGAAAATGACATTAATAACTTTTTATTTAATGTTAAAATAAAAATGCCACAAACATGTATTGTTTTACTAAAAAAACATTTACATAGGGTAATATAATTAATTTTTTTGACTATAAATATTCATTATAAATATAAAACTATTTTATACATCATGATATTTTTTTTATAATTTTTAGACATTAAATAAATTTATTTATTTATGACATCATGATGATGCAGCTATTACCTCATTAATGAATTATTTAAATACAATAAACTGATAAGGTAAAATCGTAGACATACACATTTTCAAAACCTATTGGATGGGAGGATTTCGAAACATTATCACCATATCCACCAAATATATCACTCTGGGACCTTTAAAATCCCAAACTCATTATATAATGAAGTATCATTTTATAACCTTCCAAGAGTGCCCCTCCTCCATCTTATAAAAGGCCCCCAACTCTACCACTTTACACACACCTCTAAAGTCATTGGCTCAGCCAATATCTTCTCATTTTATCTCTCCACATCCCTCTCCTCATCCTAGAAGCCTTAACATAGGCAAAAAGCTCTTCAAGGAACCGTTTTGGTTCGAACCAAAGGGAGTTACCCGATTTAAAGGAAATGTCTTCACTTGTGTTCTTTTGTTTTATTTTGCTTCTCCAAACCCCTAAAATATTTTTATTCCTTTAATTAATAACAAAACTAGTATGTTAAATATACTAGGATGTTTTTATGAGAGGTATTTGATTTACACTTACACACACCTCCGTCTAATGGTTAAAGAACATACTGTTTCCGTGGTTGATGAATTCCTGCCTCACGAAACGATGATTGTTCAATATTCTTTTAACACCTTTAATGGTGGCCATTAAGATTTCACTATATTTATATATGTTATATATTATGTTTATGTTTTCTTTATGCTTCTGTATTTTTCATTTATGGCATAACTTTTTGGTTTACATTATGGGTAAACGCGATAATTTCATTTTAGGAAGTGCGGACTACCCCCCCTCAAAGTGATTTGATTCATTAATGTCATATGTGGGACGTATAAAGGATGTAGTTAATGATGTTATATATTATATTATACTGGAATTACAATATAACTTTATATCATTATGATTTCACTCCATTAAATACGAAATATAAATGAAAGTAGCGTTCATGCGTAAATATAATATTTATAAACATAGGATCCAATTTAATGATCATTATAGTCAATTTAAATCATAGACAACATTATTTATTTGATGAAAGTGTCTTGAATTATGGTAGATATAAAAATGTATGTGATTCTTTCTCAAAATAAAAATTAACCATCATATGTACTAAGATGAAAAACGAACCAGTTTAATATCATTTATTTCCATTTAATTTAGCAACAATCTCATGGAGGTGAATGAAACCAATAATATGTAGAATCCAATGAGTCATCTAATGATAAAATTTAGATGAATAAGTTAAAATAATATTATATTAAACTTAATGTGAATGTTGATCTAATATTTTTATATCAAATATTATTTTTATATATCAAATATAATTGTCCAAATTTTATAGATATTTTAAATATTGATGTTACTACTAGTAAATTGTATTTTTTCATCGATGAGGTAATTATTTTTATAAAAATTTCATAACATCACTTTTCCTATAGTATTTAAGTGATGAAATCATGTCATTTTATTATATTGATGATAGAACATAGTGATTGAGGATGTATATAACATGAAATTATAGTACATGTTTCCAAGTTGGATAAAGAATTTTAAACTATGTCCTTGATATTTTTATTGTAAAAAAAATGTATACTAATCAAAACTCATTATAGTGTTTCTTAACATACCAATCCACAAAATAAAGGATATAGATGTGAAAATAAATATTAACACATGATGATATTAATATCATTAATAATTAAAATTTTATGGATAATTTATATTGTGAGATTTTTTTTTCTTATAATCATAGAGTGGTAAATGTTTAGTGATATTTTAATATTATTGGAAATAAATTGAATGGGGTTTTACGGTAGACCACAAAATATATAACTAAAATATTTTATAGATGTCCTGATTCATTAATATGATAATTTAAGGATCTATCATCCTATTAGAAATTATCAATTATAGGTTATTATTTAACAAGTTCAGGATATGTTTAATATTCATATCACTGATTTCCGATCTATTAGAATGAATAATTTATCATTGGTTGAGTTATCATGTATAAATTGTTATAATTAATTGATTATTAAATTTTTTATCATGAGATATCAAAAATATTGTTACAATAATTCATGTATTACTTGAAATGTTTTATATCAATTTTTATGTGACTTATTTTGGGGTCGTTCCAAGGGAAATTTGAAAAAATTTGGAGCCTAAGGGAATGAGATTGGTTTGCACACAGTTGGGGAAAAATGTGTTGTTTGTAAAAACGTCCATTGTGCCCTTTTTTGATCCACTAGATGGGGGAACATTGTTTCCCAAACTATATTGCTTACCTCTTTAATTATTGAATCCTAAAAAATGAGTTTTTAGATGGTTTTCACCCAAATTTGAGAAAGCATAAAACCTCTTAGAGGAAATTGTGAACCCAACTAAAAGAGGCCCATCATTAAGGTAAACATTATGTCAAACCATGTGAACCTACCTAGTAAAAATATTTTAATATTTAAATTCCCTCATTAATTTTATTATAGTAATAAAAAAAATCTATTTTTACCCCTAATCATTCTTTTTCATCACTAAATCTAATCAATTAACTTTAATGTCTCCCAAGAGGTCATTTTTACTCGTCTAGAAAATTCTAAAAATGGATCTATTCTCTAGTGAATGTTCTTAATCTCTTCCATGTATGTGGCCATAATATTATGTGGTTTCATCCATTCTCCCCTTCTCACATCCTTAGAGCATGGTGGATCATCATGTTATAGATTTATCTATAACAATTTTGTTGGATCTTTTTTCTAGTATAAATTTTTTTATCTATTTAACATTGTTCTTTATTACTAATCTCATTGTGTGTGCTGTCCATGATTCTGTAATTAATGGTCGGTTGTTCAATGTAGATTTTCTCTAAAATTGAAACCTAAATTTTATATATTAAATTGATATTATTTTATAATTTATTTAAAATAATTTATTTGAAATGTTTTTATGTGTGATTTGAAATAGAATTGAATAGGTGGAAAACCCTAATTTTTATAGAATTGTATTTTGGGGAGGATTTTGGGAAAAAGAATCCTAATTTATAAATTTATATTATAAATTTATTTGTCGATGAATTTTAAAAAATGGATTAAATGTAAATATTATTTGAAATGTACTCAATTGATGAAAAATGATGTTTGGGTTTTAAAGTGAGAATGGAATGGTAAGAACTAAAATTTGGGAAATTATTTATTGAATTTATCTCAGAAACCTTAATTTCCCAAAAATGGATGACTGATTGTTAAACTATTTGTGTTCTTTGGTAGTTAGTGGAGACTGGGACAAGACTTCATGGACATTCACTAACTAGTATTGGACTAATCATGAAAACTATTACTTAACTATTGTGTCTTCAATGTATTGGAGGGTTCCCCTCTGTAGTTTTATATTGACCATAGATGTTCACTTATTGGAGTGTTGATTGAATTTTTTCCCACTTATGTTGAGTCATAGTAATTTTTCTAGATGTGAGAGGTTCCTTTTACCTGAACTAACATACCATCAGGATTCATTATAATGTTATATAATTTTATGTATTGATTGTAGGTGACAATTATTACTAAACTATTTATTTCATAACATAATCTTAGTATAAGTGTTTTATTTAAATTTTTAATTAATGATTGTTTTTATATAAATTCTATCCCATTTGATATGAAATTTTTTTCTTCTTTTAAATATATTATTTTTATTTCATGCCTTATTTAATTAAATTTTAATGAAAGAATAATTTTATTAATTGTTTTATCATTTTTTATAGAACACATGGAGAGATCGTACTAGACATTATAGATCACAACCATCCCTTTCCTATGTGATTTTTATTACTTATTATTCCAGGTCCAAGAATATTTAAATACCCAAAAAGAGGTTTTCATTTTTCTTGATATTTGAAATCACCGAGTTCTAATTGTGATATATGGAGCTATTTTCCACTTTATGTAGAATAATGTTATTTGAATCTTGACTGGTTTATGTTTTTATTTACGTTGGATTTTTATCTTTCTATCTAAGAACTATATTACATATTTTATTGGTAATTGCTTCCTTCAGAGTATTGATCATACTAACTTATATCTTTTACCTTCCATAGTTTAGTGGAAATGATATTCCCTTTTTAGTCTTTAATGATTCAATATGTTTTTATCCAACCTATGGGGAATGAGAATGCCCTTCCGGAAAATTCAAATATACGTCGCATATCAGGTAAATATCGTATTTTAGCTGGTTTATGTCAAATTGGTATCAAATTTTATGATTAAGAATATTTCTCTGATGTCAATATGTGGTTTGGGATATCTATACGAGACTTAAAAATTATTTATATGTTAGTGCCTATTAATATCCCACCATAATAATCATAAATTCACCTTTTGTGTATAAGAAAAGTGTATTAGAGGATTGATTTGATTGGATTTTTTTATTTTCCCTGATGTTGATCTATGCTTGTGAAATAAAAAATATTAAATTTTTTCATGATAGAATTAATATTTATATATATATCCTATTTTTTATTTTTTAAAAATTATGATTTCTATTGTTTAATTTTTTTATTTATCATCATCCTTTTTAATGGCCACTGAATAGGTATTAAGAGGAATCATGTTGTAAACCATACCTTAAAAATCATATAGTGGACCATAATATTCTCAGGATAGTGTTGTGAGCTATCTAAGCTCTAGGAGAAGTTCGTAAAACATTACTATTTGGGATCTAATAGTGGAACCTAGAGGGGAATAAACTCATGATCACTCATAAAACATTCTTCAATAGAATACACATTTTATCAAAGGCCCTAACAATCCTCAATAGACTATGGAATGGTGGTGAAATATAGAACATAAGTATGGGTGTCAATAAATTTCAAATGGTATTATGGTTAAATATCATCCATTTAAGTTGTAAGGACGTATACAGATATTTCATGATTTCATAGTTACATAAAAGAATAATTAGGGATTGTAATAGAAAAGATTTTTAGTTTGTTACTTTGATTGGGTCTATAAAAAATATTTGTTCTTGGAAAAATACATTTACTTTTTTAAAACCAATCAGGCTGACAGGAATATTAATAAGTTTAAAAAATACTTTTCTAATCAAGTCTAGTTTACATTATAGTTGGTAAATAATGATAAATAGAAGTCACGAATATTTCTGATGGGTCATCGATCTGACATTCGGTATCAGGTATTCCTACAAATGACGGCCACGTATACTATTGATTTGGATTTCAAATTGATGGTTTAGCATGAAAATTCTATTAGGTCATGGTTGATTGGAATTCATTTTTTATAGTGGATGTTCTGTGAGTTCATTTAATGGATATGGTAAGCTTGATGAGTCTGATAGTGGATATATAAAGTATCTTTCTTTCATACCTCATTCTATTCATAAAAGAGGCCCATTTACATTCTTTCTATTCATCATGGTTGGGAGTTATCAATGTGTGTTTACAATTTAAAAAATATCTATAGTTAATTGTGACACTGCAGAAATATATAGATGTTCTTCTATTATGTTTCTTCTTTGAAAAATTGCCTTAGCTCGGTATCTCCAAAAAAGGACTATGTTTCAATCAGATACTTAATGATCTTAGGGGGTCCGACCACAAGAATCCAGAATGATTCTTATTTCTGAAGTGGAAGGGTCTCGAGAGGAAGCTGATACATGTCTATCAACTGGTAGAGGTACCATAACTATTTTGTCATATTGATAGACTTATTTATTTTACACTAGTGAATCTCACTCAATTATATAAAATCATATTTAATATCCTTATATATATTCCGATTGATATTTTATACTATGTGATGTATATTACTACAACCCTATTCTTAAAGAAAGATCAAGGTCTCTATTTCCCTCCTCTTTTTATTTTTATCAATGATTGATATTACATAAATTTTTACGGTTCTATATAAGAATACTCTAAATTTTATCCTTTTGGTGGATTGAATAATTGATAATATGACACAATATGATAGTTACCATTGGTTATCCTCTATTAAATTTCATGATGAGGTGTGTCAAGTCTTTCATTGAGAATGGGACCTGACGTCAAGTCCATCGGAACCATATTTTCTATAATTCTGGATGGTGATGTCAAAGTTAAAACTTGAAAATTAGGGAGAATATTTGAGTGTTGATCTTCATATATACATCATCAAAATTATTAACAAGTATCCAAATGATTTATGTAGTATAAGACATGTAAGATATGTAGAGTGTTCTACTAACTTATTTCATAGTAATATGTTAGTATATTTCCCTTCTTATTGAATGAAATAATGAGAGCTCAAAGGCAGAAAGAATAAGATGAATGATCAATTAGATAAATGTTTCATTTCCCTCGGTTAGTCTTTTTGGAAGGATCATGATCTCTTTATGATAAAAGATGGTGGAACACCTCACTTCTCTATTGAAAACTATATGTTGTTTTGAAGTATGATAAAGAACAAGTATCTATTCTCATGGATTGATTAATTTTATGACTACATGAAGTTGATGTGGTGGTTCTCAATGATTGAAATTTGGATTTGATATCAATAATTAATAATAAAATAATATTTCATTCCAAATAATATCATTATTATAGTATGGTCACATTGGGTATGTATTTATGACCTCTGGACTAACCTATTGTCATGTTGTATTTAATAATTTGATGAATATATAATTCCATGAGTTCCAACAAGTATTCAAGGTGGTAATAGCGTATGATATTTTTTACTCCAAAATGGATTTGTATCATGTGTGTCATTTGAGATAAATACAATAACTATAGATAGACCACAAAATTTATGAAAGGATTTCAAAATAAAATATCTAGATTCGATAAGTGATATTAGTTGGACTTGTGGTGTCATAACATCATCTTTCAATTGATCTTGAGAAGGTTAAAAATATTTGGACTTGGAATAAACCTCATTATATTAATAATATATCTATATTATTGGAATTAGGGGGGGGGGGTTTACAGCATGTACATAGAAATTTTATCAATTCCTTATTCTTTGATAACCACACTCACTCAGAAGGGAATGATGTTTTTTTAATGAGATATTTCATAGATATTGTATTCAGATAAATGACTTTTAAATTATAAGTTATTGTTCGATACTCAAAAAATTGGGTTTGAGAAATTTTGTATTATGAGTAACATCAAGTCCAAGATTGTTCATTGTTCTTATGTTGGGCGATCACATGGTAACATGTGGCTCCAAACTGGTTAAGCCTTGCGTGGAGAATTTTTGACCCAGGATCTCAAAATCGCACCATTGATGAATGAGATTAAAAGTTTATGTCATTTATATTTTTGTAGTATTGTTTAATATGTAATCCAATAACCAAATATTGACATATACATACTCTGAAATATATTTGAACATTCATCAGAGGTGCTCATTGGAGTCCCTTAATGAATTTTATTTCTACATTTCCCATTCCTCAAGAAAGTTGAATGTTGTTGCTGATGATATCAGTTGTAAAATTTTGAAACATGTCATGATAAAAACATCTGAAGAGTGAAACATGACGGGTCTTCATACTTAGTTAAATTTAGATGTCCATGAAGAAAGGACCAAGGCTATCTTATTATGTGTTCAATCATCCTTCTATAATCTCAAGAATATTCCATTAGAACATCTTATTCATGTTATATTATATATCATTAGGGATTGTCTTTATTATGTGGTGGCCTTTAGTGAATGTAAGTTCTCTTATGAGGGTATCTTGTGTTAGTGAAATTAATTTGTGTAAAATTTCTAATATAAAAATATTTATTGGGGATTTTATTAATTACCATTAGTATGTTCACCCCATGAACCAAAAATATGTTTATTTGTTATGTGTCATTATTTCTCATAGTAAGTTATGACAAGATACATCACTAAAATATTTTTTCATTTCATTACCAATCATTATGAAAATGATGTTTTATGTAGACAATAATATTCTATTTATAAACTTGTATTGTATAAAAGTATTTTTATAAGATATATATGGGATATATGGTTTGGTTTCCTTATACCCTTATGGAAATAAGGTGATATAGGTTACGATCGATGGACAGACCAAATTGACTGTCTAGTTACACATTTGAGATAAAACTACGATATATGATTTGGGATGTATATATGTGTAGAATATTTTCAGATATCAAAGTTAAAGAAATAATATTTCCTCTGATAAGGATCTCTATTTTACTTCTCACTTTTTTAGAGGCCTCCTTGTAGAAAGAGTATCTTAAGTACATTGCATCGTAGAATACCACCAAAAATAGGCGACCATATATAATTATCTATACATATTCATAAGTACATTACTTGTTCCTATATTATCTAATTTTATGGATATTGGGATATCGCATTCGTTTTGGTTTAGTTCACCAAAAAAATAGTTTCCAATATGAAACAAAAAATTCACATTTTGAGGAATTTTATGGTCAAACATATAAATCTACTTTTTTTGTTGTATATTTCTGAATATTCTTTGGTTAGATCAATTTTTATTCAACAAAATATTGTGAATATTCCGTTTATTCTGCTATGAAATTTTATTCCACATGGATGATACAAATATTATTATTGTCATTGTTGGCGATAATTGTAGTTCTCATTTTGTGACTAGGTGTTTCGAGTGATTCACCCAATTTTGGACATCAAATTCATTAGAATCTAATGAATAATGAACCAAGGTTCGGGGATATTTTGAGTTTTTTGTGTGTATTGGGAATGTGGTTAGCCATTTGGTACTTTCTCCATAGTTGATATTGATAAATATTTTTTCAAAAAATCTGATATTTTGATGTATCATTATGAAATAACAAATTTCTTTGGTTGGAAGGATCTTGTTGTTTAACCTCATTTATCAATGATTGAGAATCCAGTAAGAATTATGGACTCTATGAAAAAGTTAATTTTTGAGATCATGAATCTTATTGTATGTGTGATGTGGAATCATAGTTATGACTCTTATGAGACCTAGGATCATGCAGAATTTATGATGGAGTAGTCACCTCATCCATATGAGATGAAATATTTTATAAAGGATTTTATTGGACAAAAATTGTTTATAGTTAGGTTATTTTATCAACCGATTACATTTTATAGATATTCCATGACTATTTTTTCATATACATCAATACAATTATTTTTGGGTCTTATTAAGATAATTTATTAATTTTTTTACACATAGTTTTAGTGAACGGTTGACACATTGTAAGAGATAATAATGTAGTTTACACTAAAAAAACATCACACCCTCTTGTGAGCCACAATATGGGGTTAAACAGTTTTTCTGAATTATATAGAATGCCCCTCTAAATGGGGAATTCATTAATATTAACATATTTCATGGTTGGATAACACTTAAATATACCATGCCATCTCTTAGGAGAAAATGTGCACACATCTATTGAGGTTTCTGGTTCTGGAAAAATGTCTATCAATCCATTTGGCCCTATGCTAAAAACTGTATGAATAAGATTCAATTCAAATGAATATATTATTTAACTCCTATAACCCTTCTATTTAACCCCTAATAACTCTATTTTCTCTTTAACACAAATACACAATCCTTAATGGATTCCAATAAAATATTTTCACTCCTATAAGACCATTTCATAGTGGATCAATGCTCTATTTCTTGTGTTCAATCTCTTGGGTAAGAAGATATCCACTTTTATGGTTTTCACAAATATCAACTTCTATCTTCCTTAGTGATTTATGGATCATAATTTCATTGATATATCAAAACATTGTTATGGTGTATATTGTTTCTTGGTCGTATTTCTTGATCTCTTTCTCCCATATATTTTTTAGTTATCCCATTGATGGTGTTTTCATTGATAGTGTCATCAGTGGTAGGTCATTCTATATTTATTTTCTATATAATTGAATCCTAAATTTTATTATTTAATTTAAAATTAAAATTAAATTCTGTTATGAACCCATATATTAATGGATTTTAAATGTAATTTGAAATGGATTAAAAATTGTTGAATGAAAACAATAATTTTATTAGAATTTAATTATGGAGATTATTTTTTAAAAATAATTTATTTGATAAATTTATATTTTTAGAATTATGTGAAAAATGGATTAAATTAAATTATGATTTTTAGTCGAAAAAATTGATAAAAACATCTATTTTTGTTTTGTAATGAGAATGGATTATTGAAAACCTAAAAATGATGTATTTTAATATGAATTGAAATGAAATTTTTTATTTTAATTTGTTTGTTTTGATTAATGTTTTAGCATCATTTTATCATATGTGGATAGTGGTAGCTGGTACAAGAACATTAAGACATCGACTACCAACCATTGGATTGAGGATGGATACATAATCTAAAATGTTACGACATGAATTCCTGTGAGGTTTCTCCTTTGGGGATGTAGATTTAACATGAGGGTTCTTAAATTGGGATGTTCATTTACGTCATTGTGAAAAACTATCCAAATCCAGGGATGTTATTGAGATTTGTGATGATATAATTACCTAGTCTAGCATACCATGGGATTTTTATACATGGTTTTATAATTATTCTACATAATTATACATGATAATGAATATTGAATAATTTATTTCATTCTATCTATTTTATATACATGTTTTATACTAAATTTATCTTATGTAAATTTTGGTATATTTTCTATCTATTATGATGTGAAATCATGTTTTCGTTTAAAATATGTGAATTCTATACTGTGTGTTTTTAATTTGTTTTATATGTAACTATAAATGTTTAAATTGTTTTGGTATTCATTATGAAACTCATTATGAAACCATGAAATAATTTATATAAGACACCCCAAATTTGAAATAAATTTATTGTAGAATTTTTTGTCTCAAATCTTGGAAAATGTATACATCCAAATTGAGGTTGTGGTTGTTATTGATCCTTGGGACTATGGAGTGGTGATTGCAACCAGTATTGATTTTGGTGACTTATTACAAAATATATTTTGATACTTTTTCTTGTTGATATTATTTTTTTAGAATTTTTATCATTATGTATGTGTACTATTTTACTTATTGTTTCTGATACATTCAAACTTTGGAATGATGAGCATACTGACATGTATCATTTATCCTCAGTTTTTATTGGGAAATTGTTTCAATACGTGATCATTAATAATTCCAGGAACTACACTACAATCCTATTGGATTGGGAATGTCCATCAGGCCATTTTAGAAATAGAATTGGAATTAGGGTACCTGGGTATATATTTGGTCGATTTTTTATATAATGATTACTGTGTAGAATATGATGAAGGATTATAATTAGAATGATATTTTTTATAAATGATCAATGATATCATAAATCGTATACTAAATAATATAGTGGAATATTGGAGGTATATGTGTGATTTAGTTATTACTAATTATTTTTATATTGGGACATTGATGAAGTTCGAATAAATGTATTATATAGCCGACACATTGAAAGATATATTTATTTTTGATTAAATTTGATTTCGATGATAGATTTATTTAAAAGAAACACCAGGTTTAGACAAACCATTATATAATATCTATTTACTATTTATTAAATGATATAGATATAACATAGATATGGGATTTATTGGTTATAATAAGAATAACTATGTTAGGGAATACTATTTTCATGGAAAGGTATATATTGAATTCCTTGGATATTTAATGAAAAATGACTTGGCGTGTAACAATGGGGATGTTTTATGAAAATATATTTGTTTCGGTGCGGATGTGCGTCGGGTTACGCTGTTCCGCCAGGACGCGTTCGCGCGTGCACCCGTCAACCCGAGGGGATGGGCGCGCGGCTTGTGGTCCCGCAGTCCCGCTTTCCAAGGGCGGGCGGCATCCGTCCCTTATTCAGGGGCGTCTGCTCCTTGATCGAAACCGGGATGATGGGATGTCGGCTCCTCCTTCCTTGGACGTCTCCTCGGAACTCGTCGCCTAATCCGGGTCTCCCTCATAGACTTAAGAATGTTCGTGAATCTCGTTCCCGGCGCCATATCTTCATGGACACCGGTTAATTACGCTGCTTCCGCCCGGACGTTCCAAGGAGTCTGGTCGGGGCAGCAACCTGCGGTGAGAAGGCCGGGTGGCTCTGGGTGCTGGGGGCGTGTCGTAACACTGCGGCTCTGCACGTCTGTCTTCCGTCCCTAATAGGGCTTCTCGAAGGCATGATGGCCTGAGGCATCCCACACCGGGTGCGGGGAACTGTGTCACCTGAGGTTTTCCTCAGCTTCCCGTGTTTAACACGGGGTATGCCGCGAGTTTAACGTCCAGCGGGGACGGCATCGGACCGATCAACACGAAAAGTGGATCAGATGACAGAACCCCTTGCGGGGAACCTCCGACGCTGGGGCCAGCACATGGGCGGCTTCCCAAGTAACGTGGAGTGGAGTGAAGTGGGATGACCCCACCGGGATGTGGCGACCCGGGTGAGGATCAGGATGGATGATGAAGTGAAGAGCTTGGACCCCAGAGGGGCTTCCTACGTACCGCGCGTTAACACGGATCAATGTCAACGTAGTTCGGGCATACAGTGTAACGTCATGCTGGACGTCGGCAAGCCGACTCACGAAGAGGTCGAGGCCGCCGGGCGGAGGATTGAACCGAACCACCTCGCACAGAGGGGGATGGAACGGCCGGGTGGATCACAGTTTCAGGTCATGCTGGACGATAAAAGGGGAAATGGAAAAAAGGGGGGGCTGTGGGGAGGCACCGTGGAGATACACACGGGCAGTCTCCCACAGGGGCGGATTCATAGGTGAATCGACGCAAGCGTGAACCCTGGAGGGGTCCACTGATGGACGAACCGACGTAAATACGACCGGGACGACCAGGTGGTGGGCTTGGACCTCGGGGAGGCTTCCTACGTACCCTGTATAGAAGACAGGGATCAAAGTCCACGTAGTTCATTCTGTCAGGACTTACGCACTTGAGGCAGCCCGGTTGCGGCAAAACTCAGTTGGAAGGGACTTGGACCGAAAGCAGAAGACACCTCGATCCCAGTCATACCCTCTACTGGCTTCGGCCGTGGGGAGGCGCAATGGAGATACACATGTGCAGCCTCCCACGAGAAACTAGGGGTTTGTAATACCCTGCCCCCGTAGGGAAAAGCCACTCCCATTAAATCGCCCCGAAAGCGGGACAATCCCGACATCCCTGCAGAGACGAGCGGGTGGGGGCCACATCCAAACCGGGGGAGATCCTGCGTGCAGAGCACGGGATCGGATGAAGCGGACGGTTTAACGTCTTGCCGGACAAAGTACAGTTTAACGTCGTGTGTTGAGGACGAGGCGGACGGTTTAACGTCTTGCCGGACGAAGTACAGTTTAACGTCGTGTGTTGAGGACGAAACACTTGGCAGTTTAACGTCTTGCAGCGCGGACGATGGGGCTAGGCAGTTTAACGTCGTGCAGCTTGGACGGATGTGCAGTTTAACGTCATGCTGGACGAATATGCAGTTTAACGTCATGCTGGACGTATGCGCAGTTTAACGTCATGCGGGACGAATGCTGAACAGTTTAACGTCTTGTAGCTCGGACGTATGCAGTTTAACGTCATGCAGGGCATAGGTTGCCGGACGATGGGTGCATGTCACTTCGCACGAACCTGGAGGGCCGCACGGGAAGACAACGCACGGTGCGGGCACCAAGGATGAGGAGCATCGGGCGCCACGCAGGCAGGTGCCCTCAGGGGGTCGAGGGGACGACCCTGGCAGATTGCGCGCAAAAAGGAAGCTTTGCGCGCAATACTGCGGGCCGGCGCGCAATCGGGGCGGCTGGCGCGCAATTGGGCCAGTGCCTTGCGCGCGGATTCTTGAGATTTCTCACACCGGGCTTCGGATAGCGCGCGGGGGCAACGGCTCATTCTTTAACGAATGGCCACTTGAAAGAAGGGGGGGTGCGCGCAATCAGGCCGGATTGCGCGCACCCCGGGGGCAATTGCGCGCAAGCGGGTTCTTTTGCGCGCAAAGGCCTTAGGGTGAGTTTTTATTCAAATGAAAGGAGCCAGCGGGGATTGCGCGCGAAGGCGGACCCCGAGGCTTTCTTGCGCGAAAGAAAGGAGGTTACCTGAAGTTCGTCATTGCGCGCGGAAGGGGTTGAATTGCGCGCACGAGAGACGTTTCGACTTCCAGCAACCTTTGAAACGTTGGGGGTCGCCTTGTATTTATAGGCAACCCCGGGCGCGGAATCCAGGGTGCGAGCGCGAAATTCTCCTCGCGGGCGCGGAATCGGGCGCGGCGCGCAAGGGAGTCGCGCGGACCCGCGGCGCGCAAAATTGCGCGCCGGTCCGGCGCATTGCGCGCATCCCGGGGGGTTTGCGCGCGGGCCTCTGAAATTCCGCGCAAGGCCTCCGGGCCCTCCGAAACATCCTTCCGACTCCAAATATCACTTCGCTTTCCGCATCCGGAGCTTCGTTTGGGAACAACGGACTTTTCCGGCGTCTACAAAAGCCCCCCCTCGGAATCTGATCGGCGAGAGGTCGCAACGATCGGGTTCCGAGGGAGACGCCGGAATGCCGAAGTCCTGGGCGACGCGGGACTGTGGCGCGCAAAAATGGGTGTCGGGCGCGAAAGCGGCCGATGCGGTCGCGCAAAGCCTTTTCCGCGCAGCGCGGACCACGGCCTCGCCTATAAATAGGGGCACTGGGTTTCTGGAGAAAAGAGGGAGGTCATTCCTAGGAAAGGAGACCTCAGACCTAACCAATGTATCATCCCCCCAACTTGTTCCAACACACGAGCGGGACAACGCTAGGGGCGTTGAGATTTTATCCGAACATAGGGAAATGAGAAAGGGTGAATCGCGTGTCCCGAATCCAGACATCCACAACGGTCGGCCTTCCAGGAAATGCCCAAGACGGTAGGCGGACAGTGGATCGACCATAACAACTGCAATAGACGGACCGAAAAAGGCCATCATTCATATTGCAGGAGGCGGACCACATGTCATCATGAATACCGCTTTGGGGTTCCTTCAGACACAAGGGTGGAAAATCCAGATCAACAGGGCATGCGAAGCGTGGGGCGAAGTGACGATTTGTTCGGACAGAATCCAACGCTCTCAAAATTGCGCCACTGTGGGGAAAAGCGTATTAGGCGGATGCACTAATCTGGCCGTGAGTCACCTCAATACTCAGACAGCACCTCTCTGACGAGGAAACCGTCGCTTCCCATCCTTGCGATGGGGCATCCCGAGCTGAATCGGGGAGAATATTACGACTGCACCACTCTACCCGAAGTCAGGCCAGACGGCCGGCGACGAGGAGGGGCGGGACTTATCGATCCCTGAGGCTGGACCCGAGTCGAAATGCCCGGGCGTTCCTACGTACTTTATCAAGATGGAGATCAAGCCACACGTAGTTCTGAGAGTGCAGTTTAACGTCATGCAGGACGTAGGACCCCATTTGGGGTAGATCTTAGTTTAGGGTCTTAGAGCTCGGACCATAAGGGCTGGATCTTAGTTTAAGGTCTTAGAGCTCGGACCATAAAGGTGGAGGATCTTAGTTTAAGGTCTTAGAGCTCGGACCATAGGGCTAGAGGATCTTAGTTTAAGGTCTTAGAGCTCGGACCATAAGGGCTAGATCTTAGTTTAAGGTCTTAGAGCTCGGACCATAAGGAGAGATCTTAGTTTAAGGTCTTAGAGCTCGGACCATAAGGAGAGATCTTAGTTTAAGGTCTTAGAGCTCGGACCATAAGGAGAGATCTTAGTTTAAGGTCTTAGAGCTCGGACCATAAGGAGAGATCTTAATTTAAGGTCTTAGAGCTCGGACCATAAGGAGAGATCTTAGTTTAAGGTCTTAGAGCTCGGACCATAAGGAGAGATCTTAGTTTAAGGTCTTAGAGCTCGGACCATAAGGAGAGATCTTAGTTTAAGGTCTTAGAGCTCGGACCATAAGGAGAGATCTTAGTTTAAGGTCTTAGAGCTCGGACCATAAGGAGAGATCTTAGTTTAAGGTCTTAGAGCTCGGACCATAAAGACTCAAAGAACGCCACATCGTGGTCCTATCCCCTGGATATGCGAAGATGCACTGAGGGATAGTGTCAAGAGTGTCGAGGTTTCGCCTGGTTAGAATGGGAGGTGGAAAATGTGAATCATGCGGCCATTCACTCAAGGACTGGGGGCACCGGCGTAACGATATGGGAGTACTGCCGACCGTGGCAGAAAAGCAGCATCAATATCGCACTAACCGTTGGTGGAATGAGGCAGCAAACGAGCATCGACCGCTCAATCGCAGGATTCATATCGATTTGCTGCCCGAGGCCATTGGGGGTACCGGCCCGAGTCGGTGGGAGAGCACTGAGGCATTGTGTCCGAACCGTTCACGGGGGCTCCACCCAGGGCGTAGACGATGGGTCCGAATGAAAGGGAGCACGAAGCCTGAAAAGTGGAGGAAACCTGACCAAGCGGATCCTGACCCTCCTGGCAATAAACCAGAGTACTCTTGACACCGGTGGACCACGGCAAGGGGTCGGGGAACACGCCTTGAGGGTGACCTGAAGGCGGCGGATTCCCCAGAGAAGGGGGAATCTCTAAGAGGTGGGGGGCTGGACCCGAAGTTTCAAACATCCGGGCGTTCCTACGTATCCCATAAGGATGGGAATCAAGCCGCACGTAGTTCTTGAAGCGCGGCGCAACACAATCGGGCACCAGCGCGGGGAAGAGTGCGGGTCTGACCCTCGCACACAAAAGGAGCGGCATTTGATATTTCTTGTTTGTCCTTAAAGATGAATGGTTTTTCTTTGTCCGGCGACATGCCTGTGATTGAGAAATCTCTGGCGTCGCCGCAATAATCAAGCCACGGAAGGCATTGATGAATGGCGTGGTTATTAACCAGCGCCCAACATGAGTGTCCCCTGAGGGGAACATCACGATGCAGTGCCGTTTTCTCGTCGGGCGGCCAAGACGATCACAGTTTACGGTCGTGTGGTAGGACCAGACAACACAGTTTAAGGTCGTGTGGTTCGGACCAGACAACACAGTTTAAGGTCGTGTGGTTCGGACCATGGAGGAATCCGCTTACCGCGGTACGGCGGACACGGCGGAGGTGGGAGCATACCCAGCCCTGCGGTCACGCACGATTCCAGGAGAAGAGTCTTGGGATGGGGGTCTGCGTATGTCCATCACCCGAGGGGCAGAGATGCTAGCCTCCAGATATACTGGGCCCAGAACGCAATTGTTCGGGCGACTCCCTCCTCCTTATGGGGACGAGGGTCCAGCTACGCATGGCCCTTAGGGAGGATATCTGCATATATCCTTGGTGCTCAGATCATGGGAGCCTCGAACGACATCATTACCCTGGTTGGTCTGCCTAACGTGTAGAGGCGTACCAGAGGTCAGTATGAAGAGAGTGTCAAGATCCCACTACAACGCACAAAGGCGGAGTGTGATGAGGACTGCGCAACCAATGTTCAGAGCCTGAGAGAGCTGACATGGCGATCAAGGACGTTGCTGACGCATTCGCAACACAACATCCGATCGCGTCAGCCTAAGACGGGGAAAGCAAACGAGCATCAACCACTCAATCGCAGGATTCATATCGATTTGCGGCCCAAGACCCGCCGGTAAATCGACCCGGAGCGGTGGGAGAGCACAGAGGCATCGTACCCAAACCGCTAACGAGGATCCCTTTGAGTGAAGGCTCGAACAAGAGGAAGCGCGGGGCCTGACAAGCAACACAGGACTTGTCGGGATTGAATCTAACACTACGAGTCATAGACCGAAGCACCCAAAACATGTTAACAGATCTCCGGAAAGGGTCGGAGGACTCACCCTGAGAGCAACCGAAGGGGGGCAGATCCCCATGATCAACCAAGAGACGGGGCTGGACCCGAGACACAAGCGTCCAGGCGGTCCTACGTATCCCATAAGGATGGGAATCAAGCCATACGTAGTTCTTGAGAGGCAGTTTAACGTCATGCAGGACGATGAGGGGTGTGAGGTAGTCCCACACACGGGGGAGGCGTACGGCGCGGCCAGTAGACCGACGTGAATGAGGACATAATCCCCCGCTCACGCGATACGCCTCGCACAAAAAAGGAGGGGAACTGGGGCCAGAGGCCCAACGCGGGATAGAGATTCCCAGGAAACGGGGCTGGGCCTGAAGCATGAATGTCCAGGCGGTCCTACGTATCCCATAAGGATGGGAATCAAGCCATACGTAGTTCTTGAAGTGCAGTTTAACGTCATGCAGGACGATGAGGAAAAAGAAGGGGGGAGCAGAAGGCATCCCCAAACGTGGGGGGCGTACAGCGTGACGAGCAAACCGACGTGAATGAGGGCATAGCCCCGCACTCACACCATACGCCGCACACCCGGGGGCAACTGGGCCAAGGGCCCGAGATGGGATGGAAATTCCCGAAGGATGGGGCTGGGCCTGAAACATGAATGTTCAGGCGGTCCTACGTATCCCATAAGGATGGGAATCAAGCCGCACGTAGTTCTTGAGGGGCAGTTTTACGTCATGCAGGACGAATGCTGAACAGTTTAACGTCTTGTAGCCTGGACGAATGCAGTTTAACGTCGTGCAGGACGTGGTGCAGTTTAACGTCATGCAGGACGAAGTGCAGTTTAGCGTCATGCAGGACGAAGCACTTGGCAGTTTAACGTCTTGCAGCGCGGACGAATGCTGAACAGTTTAACGTCTTGTAGCCTGGACGAATGCAGTTTAACGTCGTGCAGGACGTGGTGCAGTTTAACGTCATGCAGGACGAAGTGCAGTTTAGCGTCATGTGGGACGAAGTGCAGTTTAGCGTCATGCAGGACGAAGTGCAGTTTAGCGTCATGCAGGACGAAGTGCAGTTTAGCGTCATGCAGGACGATTGAACACTCAGGCAAAGTATTGCTTGAGGAACCTAGCGTTGGTGGGAGGAGTGACACGCTCACCATCCATAGTCGCTAGGGAGTACGCGCCATTGGGATAGACCTTGTGGACAACAAACGGTGTCCTCCCACTTGGGCTCCAACTTGGGTGGCTTCCTGCCGGGGATCATCGGCGCTCTTAGGGCTAGCACTAGATCACCCTGCAGGAAGGAGTGGAGGCGAACCTTCTTATTGAATGCTCGAGCCATCCTGCTTTGATGCCTCTCCAAGTTGTGCAAAGCGCGAAGTCTATTCTCATCCAGTGCTTCCAACTCGACTAGACGGGCTTCAGCAACTCTGTCCGGCGCTTGCTGGTCGTAGACCGCAGTGCGCAAGGACGGTAACTGGATCTCGATGGGCAGGACGGCCTCAGCTCCATACACCAGGGAATAAGGGGTCATCTGGGTGGAATTGCGAGTCGTCGTCCGATAAGCCCAGAGGGCGTTGGGGAGCTTGTCCGGCCAACTCTTCTTGTTCTGACCAACCATCTTTTGCAGAATGATAGAGAGGGTTTTGTTAAACGCCTCGATCTGTCCATTCGCCTGCGCATGATAGCGAGATGTATGGTTCGAGCGGATGTTATACTTGGCGTACAACTTCTTCAACTCGGCTGCTAGGAAATTGGTTCCGTTATCCGTGAGGATAGCGTGAGGCACTCCAAATCGATAGATGATGTTGGAGGTCACGAAGTCAGCGATCGAACAGGATTTGACCTCTCTGAGCGGAATCGCTTCTGCCCATTTGGAGAAGAAGTCCGTGGCGGTCAGAATGAACTGGCACTGGCGAGCTGTCGCCGGCGGGTAAGGTCCCACAACGTCCAGTCCCCAGACTGCAAAGGGCCAGGAATACCTTGTGGTATGGAGAGGCTCCGGCGGCCGATGCACAAAGTTCGCATGAACCTGGCACGCATGGCACCTCCTGGCGTACTCGATGCAGTCATAGATCATAGAGGGCCAGAAGTATCCCAACCTCCGAATCTGGTGGGACAGCTTCGGCCCAGTCTGGTGGGCGCCACATGAACCAGCATGAACCTCTTGCATGACTCGTGGGATCTCGACTCCCTGAAGGCAACGGAGGAGAACACCATCAAACCCGCGCTTGTAGAGGATCTGCTCCAGACCGGGACTGCTCTGGAGGACAAACTGCGATGCGCGGCGTCGAACTCGCTCGCGCTCGGCCCGATCTGACGGAAGAATGCCATGTTGGAGGTACTCAACCAAAGGCGCCCTCCAATCACGGGCTGATTCGACTGCTATATCTGGGGTACTCGGGGCTCCGGGCATAGGGGCAACCGTGGTGAGGTTACTTACCAACGGGCCGCGATCTTCTTCCGGGATAACGGGAGCGATGAGCCTGCGGCGCGTCACGCGGACGATCAGGTTGTCCTGTTCAGGTTCCGCAAGTGATGCAGCCAGGCTGGCCAAAGCATCTGCTCGACCGTTCTGCGACCGGGGAACATGGACAATTTCCGGCCGAGAAGGGAACCGGGCCATCAGAAGAAGGGTGCACTCCAACAATGGCACAAGTTCCGGCTTCCTGACAACGTAGTCGCCATTGATCTGCTTAACGACCAGCTCGGAGTCCCCTTTCACGCACAGACGGGGCACGTCGATCTCGAGAGCCAACTCGAGGCCGGTGATGAGGGCATGGTATTCCGCCTCATTGTTGGTACAGCCCTCTGACAACAGGAAGGAATATGGCAGCACGGCTCGCTCCGGGGTAATGAAGACGATACCCAGGCCCACTCTGTTGAGCTTAGGATTATCGAGTCTTCTACCGGTGGGGCTCCGGGAGGCACCGTCAAAGTGCATCTGCCAGCATGGATCGGCTCGATCAACCGAGAGAATGGTCTCATCAGGAAAGCCTAGATCCAGCGGCTGATCCGCGGAGGTCGGGTGAGCGGCCAGAAAGTCTGCCAACGCTTGCCCTTTGATGGCCTTCTGAGACACATACCTGATGTCGAACTACTGGAGAATCACAGCCCACCGCGCTAGACGGCCAGTCAACATAGGTCGGCTCAGGATATATTTCAACGGGTCTACCCGAGAAACCAACTGTACCTCATGGTGCTGCAAGTAGTGCCGTAATTTCTGTACGGCAAATACGAGCGCCAGGCAGCTCTTCTCGATGGGGGAATACCTAACCTCCGCATCGAGGAGCATGCGACTGAGGTAATATAGGCTATTCTCTGTTCCCTCGTTGTTCTTCTGGGCGAGAAGGGCACCCAGGGACCGTTCCAGGGCGGTCACATAAAGGACCAGCGGCTTTCCGGATACGGGCGGCATCAGGACCGGAGGTTGAAGCAGGTACTGCTTGATTTCCTCGAAAGCGGTCTGACACTCTTTATCCCATACATAGGTGGCACCTTTCTTCATAAGCCGAGAAAAGGGCTTACACTTGCCGGCCAGATTCGCGATGAATCGGCGTATATAGGCTAAGTGTCCTTGGAACCCTTGCAGTTCCCGGACGGTACCCGGGGGAGGCATCTGGCTAATCGCCCTGATTTTCTCTGGGTCGATCTCAATACCCCGGTATCTTACCACAAATCCAAGGAACTTTCCGGAGGTGACCCCAAAGGCACACTTCAACGGGTTCATCTTCAGGCAGCGAGACCGGAGGAAGCCGAACACTTTCTCAAGATCTTTGAGATGGTCCTGACGCTGGCGCGATTTGACCACCAAGTCGTCGACGTAGCATTCCACTAGTGTGCCGAGGATTGGCTTGAATATGCGGTGCATCGCCCGTTGGTAGGTGGCTCCTGCATTCTTCAGGCCAAAGGGCATGACCCGGTAACAAAAGGTACCTTGGGGGGCCCTAAAGGCAGTGAACTCCTCATCCTCAGGGGCCATCCGGATTTGGTTGTATCCGGAGTATCCATCCATAAAGGAGAGGGCTTGGAACCCTGCTGTGGCGTCAATCAACAGCTCTGTCACTGGAAGGGGAAAATCATCCTTCGGACAGTGGCGGTTGAGATCGCGGAAGTCGATGCAGACTCTAATCTGCCAGTTCTTCTTCCTGACCGGCACAATGTTGGCCAGCCATTTGGGGTACTGAACTTCCCTCACGAAGTTGGCTTTGATAAGCTTGTCAACTTCGGCCTCAACCATGGCACCATGGGATGGGTGCATCTTCCTGGGAGGATGCTTGAACCCGCGATGGTTCGCCGGGAGACCAAGGCGGTGGACGGCTACCTGAGGATCTAGCCCCGGCATCTCGTCATAGCCCCAAGCGAACACATCACGGTGCTGCCTGAGAAAGTCCGCGTACTGCTGCCGCTCCTCAGAGGGCATGGCGGCACTAACCAATGTGGGTCTTGGATCGGCCTCGGTTCCAAGGTTCACCTGTATTAACTCATCGACCGTGGCGGGGACGCCCTCCTCAAAGGCTGGGGGTGCATCTTCCACGTCCTCTCCACTTGGGGAGGGATCATCCACGGGAGAGACTGCGTTGGAAACTGCATTGGGGCCACCAGATCTTGCTGGGCCGCTGGTGCTGGCACGGGCGGTCGCGGTCATCTCATCAGGAGACTCACAGGCCGTCGAAACCATGGCTACGTCCAACCGTTGAATCGGGAGGACGTAGGCGTCATCCAAGCTGGCCCATGGATCGCTTGCAACAGCGACAGGCTCAACCTCACCTGCCAGGATCTGCTTTTCCTTGCTCTTGTAATAGTCCGCGTCCAGATAACGGGCTTCACATGAGGCAAAAGGAGAGGCATCTCCTTGAAGCACGCCCACTCGACCATTAAGGGAGTATTTGAGGCATTGGTGGTATGATGAGGGAACCGCCGCATGAAGGTGGAGCCATGGCCTGCCCATCAATGCATTATACGCAGTGTCCTGAGAGACTACCATGAATTCGGTGTTGGCAACCAAGTCACCGAACTGGGTCTTCAAACGTATCTTGCCGACCGGGGTTTGCTCGGTACGGTCATACCCCTGGATCCTGAGGTCGGAGGGGATCAAGTCATCCTCAGACAACCCCAATCTCCGGAGCGTCCGAGTCGGAATCAGGTTAATCCCGGACCCCGTGTCGACAAGACAACGCCGGACTTCAAGGCCATTGAACTGGCCAGTGACATACAGCGGACGAATGTGTCCCTGTATAGGAGGGTCTTCATCCTTACCAGAGAACGAGATAACTGCCTGACATTCGGCGTCCTCGATCGTTTCGGCGTGAAAGGCCTCTGCAGCCGCAACCTCTGTCTCAAACTGGAGGGGGCTCTTCAGGGCTTCAGCGAGTGCCTCGCGCATCTCAGATGACATGCGCAGAGCCTCAAGGATGGAGAGCCTTGCTGGGATGTCGGCCAAGTGCTTCAGGACATCATACTTTTTGGCCAAGCGCGAGCTCCTGGTTGCAGGAGGTTGCTCTGCGGTTGGTGGCATGACGGGCCTTGCCGGTTGGGTCGGCGGCCGACTGGTGCTTGGCGCATCCCGCTGTTCACTGGTCGCAGTCCGGGAAATGGTCACCGTACTGGAGTCAGGAGGCCGGGATGGACTTGTGGCAGGGCGGAGCTGGTCGCGACGCGGCTGAGGCGGTTCTGCCTGGTCCCACACCACAAACAGTGGCGGAGGCGAATCCGTCATCCCCAGATGGGGGGCCTGCGCACGTTGAGCTCGATCTTGAGCCTGCTGCCTAGTCTCAGTGGCGTGCACGGCCTGGCCGGAGGTACCGACGGCTGTGCCCCGGCGACTCCTGCTGCTGCGGTTCTTCCGACGGTGGCGACGACCGGGGACGCTAGGGAGGTCCACCTGGTGTTCTTCAACGTCGGGAACCGAAAAGGGATTTACCAGCTCGACGGTGTTAACCGAAGCGTACCCAACACCCGCCACCTGTGGGGGGGAACCCAGGCCATCGACGTCGTGAGACGGAGTTCCCGATTTCCCTTCCCCAGCCCCTGGCGGGTAAGACTGAATGCTTGGCCGGGCAACATGCCGGTCTTCCAACACCTCTGAAAGCCATCGGTCCTCATATCGAGGAGAAGAGATTCACGTCGGGTTCACCATTTTTCTGTTTCGGTGCGGATGTGCGTCGGGTTACGCTGTTCCGCCAGGACGCGTTCGCGCGTGCACCCGTCAACCCGAGGGGATGGGCGCGCGGCTTGTGGTCCCGCAGTCCCGCTTTCCAAGGGCGGGCGGCATCCGTCCCTTATTCAGGGGCGTCTGCTCCTTGATCGAAACCGGGATGATGGGATGTCGGCTCCTCCTTCCTTGGACGTCTCCTCGGAACTCGTCGCCTAATCCGGGTCTCCCTCATAGACTTAAGAATGTTCGTGAATCTCGTTCCCGGCGCCATATCTTCATGGACACCGGTTAATTACGCTGCTTCCGCCCGGACGTTCCAAGGAGTCTGGTCGGGGCAGCAACCTGCGGTGAGAAGGCCGGGTGGCTCTGGGTGCTGGGGGCGTGTCGTAACACTGCGGCTCTGCACGTCTGTCTTCCGTCCCTAATAGGGCTTCTCGAAGGCATGATGGCCTGAGGCATCCCACACCGGGTGCGGGGAACTGTGTCACCTGAGGTTTTCCTCAGCTTCCCGTGTTTAACACGGGGTATGCCGCGAGTTTAACGTCCAGCGGGGACGGCATCGGACCGATCAACACGAAAAGTGGATCAGATGACAGAACCCCTTGCGGGGAACCTCTGACGCTGGGGCCAGCACATGGGCGGCTTCCCAAGTAATGTGGAGTGGAGTGAAGTGGCATGACCCCACCGGGATGTGGCGGCCCGGGTGAGGATCAGGATGGATGATGAAGTGAAGAGCTTGGACCCCAGAGGGGCTTCCTACGTACCGCGCGTTAACACGGATCAAAGTCAACGTAGTTCGGGCATACAGTTTAACGTCATGCTGGACGTCGGCAAGCCGACTCACGAAGAGGTCGAGGCCGCCGGGCGGAGGATTGAACCGAACCACCTCGCACAGAGGGGGATGGAACGGCCGGGTGGATCACAGTTTCACGTCATGCTGGACGATAAAAGGGGAAATGGAAAAAAGGGGGGGCTGTGGGGAGGCACCGTGGAGATACACACGGGCAGTCTCCCACAGGGGCGGATTCATAGGTGAATCGACGCAAGCGTGAACCCTGGAGGGGTCCACTGATGGACGAACCGACGTAAATACGACCGGGACGACCAGGTGGTGGGCTTGGACCTCGGGGAGGCTTCCTACGTACCCTGTATAGAAGACAGGGATCAAAGTCCACGTAGTTCATTCTGTCAGGACTTACGCACTTGAGGCAGCCCGGTTGCGGCAAAACTCAGTTGGAAGGGACTTGGACCGAAAGCAGAAGACACCTCGATCCCAGTCATACCCTCTACTGGCTTCGGCCGTGGGGAGGCGCAATGGAGATACACATGTGCAGCCTCCCACGAGAAACTAGGGGTTTGTAATACCCTGCCCCCGTAGGGAAAAGCCACTCCCATTAAATCGCCCCGAAAGCGGGACAATCCCGACATCCCTGCAGAGACGAGCGGGTGGGGGCCACATCCAAACCGGGGGAGATCCTGCGTGCAGAGCACGGGATCGGATGAAGCGGACGGTTTAACGTCTTGCCGGACGAAGTACAGTTTAACGTCGTGTGTTGAGGACGAGGCGGACGGTTTAACGTCTTGCCGGACGAAGTACAGTTTAACGTCGTGTGTTGAGGACGAAACACTTGGCAGTTTAACGTCTTGCAGCGCGGACGATGGGGCTAGGCAGTTTAACGTCGTGCAGCTTGGACAGATGTGCAGTTTAACGTCATGCTGGACGAATATGCAGTTTAACGTCATGCTGGACGTATGCGCAGTTTAACGTCATGCGAGACGAATGCTGAACAGTTTAACGTCTTGTAGCTCGGACGTATGCAGTTTAACGTCATGCAGGGCATAGGTTGCCGGACGATGGGTGCATGTCACTTCGCACGAACCTGGAGGGCCGCACGGGAAGACAACGCACGGTGCGGGCACCCAGGATGAGGTGCATCGGGCGCCACGCAGGCAGGTGCCCTCAGGGGGTCGAGGGGACGACCCTGGCAGATTGCGCGCAAAAAGGAAGCTTTGCGCGCAATACTGCGGGCCGGCGCGCAATCGGGGCGGCTGGCGCGCAATTGGGCCAGTGCCTTGCGCGCGGATTCTTGAGATTGCTCACACCGGGCTTCGGATAGCGCGCGGGGGCAACGGCTCATTCTTTAACGAATGGCCACTTGAAAGAAGGGGGGGTGCGCGCAATCAGGCCGGATTGCGCGCACCCCGGGGGCAATTGCGCGCAAGCGGGTTCTTTTGCGCGCAAAGGCCTTAGGGTGAGTTTTTGTTCAAATGAAAGGAGCCAGCGGGGATTGCGCGCGAAGGCGGACCCCGAGGCTTTCTTGCGCGAAAGAAAGGAGGTTACCTGAAGTTCGTCATTGCGCGCGGAAGGGGTTGAATTGCGCGCACGAGAGACGTTTCGACTTCCAGCAACCTTTGAAACGTTGGGGGTCGCCTTGTATTTATAGGCAACCCCGGGCGCGGAATCCAGGGTGCGAGCGCGAAATTCTCCTCGCGGGCGCGGAATCGGGCGCGGCGCGCAAGGGAGTCGCGCGGACCCGCGGCGCGCAAAATTGCGCGCCGGACCGGCGCATTGCGCGCATCCCGGGGGGTTTGCGCGCGGAACATCACCTTTGCGCGCGGGCCTCTGAAATTCCGCGCAAGGCCTTCGGGCCCTCCGAAACATCCTTCCGACTCCAAATATCACTTCGCTTTCCGCATCCGGAGCTTCGTTTGGGAACAACGGACTTTTCCGGCGTCTACAATATTGTATGCATATAATCCTTTTTATATTAGTTAAATAAATTAATATCTATTGTTTAATGATATTAATGAAATTTATATTTTATATATTATATAAAATACTTTGTCATTCAATGAATTTTTTACTAGGTATTGTATAACCATAAATCTAATTTATTCTTGAAAAATATTTTTTATAAATATTATTTTTTATTTTTAGTGTTTATCATATAAATAATCTATTAAATTTATTGAAATATATTATTTATATATTTTTCTATATTTAGACTGTGGAGGATTATATTTGGTAAATTGGACCCTTTTATATTTTTAAATTTTTAATAGTATCTTTTTGAAATATTTGTTACCTCGATTAGGGTAAAAATTGTCAAACAAAGTTATAACTCTAACATAGATCCTTAAAATCCGAGTAATAGTTTCCTATATCCTATTGTATGATCCCAATCCATCAAAGAAATTTAACTATGAAAAATTCCAATAAAATAATGATTACATAATTTAAATTATTTTTAAGAAATGATATATATAAACTATAACTCTCTTCATTTTAATTTGTCTTTTATTTTGTGAGAGGGATAAAAATAAATTTTGAATGAATCTAAATGGTTATTTGGAATAGAAATTTGTTCATGATAATAATATTTTAAAAAATTTTCCCTATAAATATATAAATGCTTATAAAAAACTGATATAGATCTTGTGAAAACTACAATGAGAATCATAGTAATTTATATTAACAACAATAAAATTATTTTATTTTAGTTATTCTTTGTAATTACATAAATATTTTAGGTAATTATAAACAATAAATTATTGTCAATTTTTATATTATAATTTTATTTCATACAAGATTCCTTTAATGTAAAATTAATTTAACAGTCCCAAAAATGATAGTAATGATATATTCTGTTAACTAATATTTGTTTAATTATTTTAAAATAAATAATATTTAACGATATAAATTATGAGGGGAAATGGAATAAAATATAAACCATATACCTTATGTGATCCAATATTTACCATAGCAATAAATAAATTACTCTTAAATTTTTTAAAATTATGTTATTATCATTAATGTTATAATTGGAGTTTAAAGGAGTAAAAAAAATATACGCCTTAAAATTCAATTTAAACATTTATAAATTTTATTCACTGATATATATTTTTACCACTGAATGTAACACTCTAAACATCCACCGTATGTTTAACTTTGAATAATGCAATAACTTTCATTGTACACAATTTAGAGATTCTAACACACTGCGACCAATCAAACTAGTTGTTATGAATAGTAATATCCACTTTTAAAAATATTACCAATTTTATTTTTCAAAATGGAATTCATTTTTTGAATTTGTAATACCGATGTTTTCTTTGAGATATTTTTTGGTATTTTTCTGAAAAAGTCAATTTTTGATGAATAGTGAAAAACACTACGTTATTGGTTAAAACCGAATTTTTATTTAAATTATTAGTAATTTATTTAAATTTATTTTAGGTAAAAATAGATACATAATAACTATATAAGTTAAATGTAATTCATTGGATTCATTTTATAATAAGTTTATATATATAAAAATTTTACTAAACTTTATACCGTCTTTTACCCACCTACTAAGAGCATTTGAAAATTTGTATAAAACATAATTTTACTGCTTCTATGGGATGAATTTCAAAAATCAGAAAGACATGTTTCATAATAGTACGTCAAATGTGGTTCAATAAGATGAAAATAATTTTTTCTGAAAAGTATCTTTTGACTTTTATTTACAACGGTTAAAATTAAATAGGGTAATTAATGATAAAAATGATATCATAATTACCCTAAATATGTCTTAATTATATTGGATAAATATAAATCGACCAATAAATCCTTATGAATAAAATATTATCCTCTTTGGTACACTTGGATTAGATTAGAAAATTTATTATTATTTTATTTAAACAAATAGTTGTAAGAGTTAAATTCAAATTTTAATAACTAAAACATTTTAAAATAGGGACATACATATGATAAATTCGACTATAAATATTCATTATAAAGATAAAAATATTTCCTATATAATTATATTTTTTTATAATTTTTTATACATTAAATTATTTAATTTATTTATGAAATAATGATGATGAAATAATTACATTATTAATGAATGAATAAAATAATTGATATTTTAAATTTCCAAATAAATGTATTTTCACACTTTTGATGAATTAAATTAATTATATAAATTAATATGACATGTTAAGGTTAATGAAATGATATTTTCTAGAAGTAATCATATTGTTATAATTTTCCGAAAAACCAAATACTAAATTGTTTCAAATTTGACATAAATGAGTTTTTAAATAAAATATTATATTATAAATTGATATAAAATTTAAAAAAATAGGATCAGCCAAATGACTTAGATAATGTTAATTATATTAATAATTAACCACTTTAGGTTCTTTTGGATGCCTATTTAATGTTTATTGACCATATAATATAAAAATATAAAGAGACATGCTAAATCTCAAACTATTTAACTTAGAGTTAAATATAAAAGATAAAATTAATAAAGTGACCTAAACCTATATAAAACCTATTGGTTGAGAGTTTTTAGACCCATCCCCACATTATCCTCCAAATAAATTATTTTTTAGCCATTAGAAACCGAAATTGATTTTATTATAAATTATTATTTCGTTATTTTTCTGAAGTGACCCTCACCTCTCTTATAAAATGGTACATCCCATACTCTTAATTTCACATATCCAAAGCCATTTGTCTCAGCCAACCCCTACAAAAATATCCTCCCAGATATCCTCCCTTTATCCTAGAGGCATTCCTTTTCTCAGAAATCCAACCTATGGAGCCGTTTTGATCAAATCCAAAGGAAGAACCCAAAGAAGAGGTAAATATTTCATCACCTCTTTCAAGTTATTTTCTTTTTCAAATTTCTCTTTCATTGTTGTTCCCATTCTAAAATAATATATCTAGTATCTTCTTATATACTGTGATTATATTATAATAATGGTACAACCATATTCATTATTCTATTCATCATATGAATGGCAAAGTGACCATACGTGCATATGTCCGGCTTACAGTCTCCACGTCGGGGTGCAGTTTTTTATTCAAAAGCTTCATTATTGGGATGGGTATAATAATGAGTATAACTAATTAAATAATAAATACAACATGTTATTTATTCTTTATATGTGATATTTACTTCAATTACATAAGATATCACCATCAATATAATGATATTGACGCTCGTGCGTACGTACAGATTACCGTCTCCAAGAACGTGTTGAGATTCATTCCCCATCATAATCATTCAAAAATAAGATCAAGTTTATGATTAAAAATAATGTTTTATAGCTAAATATCATTCTTGTTTTTAATAAAATACATTATTCGCATAAAAACATGGCTTTAGTAATTGAACATATAATGAAAAATCGATCAGTTAAAACCCGGAATGATGATATTACTAAAACATTATTAACAAAGTGATATTAGAGGAACATATATGATATCTTATTTATATATACAGTTCTTTTAAAATTTAATAACAATTATTTAACAATTATATAGGATGTTAATGTACCCTATACTAACGAAAAGTACTAGTTAAGGTTTAATTTCACACTCTCTTCTTTATCCGAGGTTGTTTTTACATAAGTATCTACTGGGACACCTTTATCATCCAAATCTGTGTTTTCATAAAAAAATGTAGTTAAAAATAATTTTACTATTTTCTAGACAATAGATTAATGTAATTTATACCCTTATTTTACCTTATATGTTTTGAAAGGAATCTTTCCGTCGTTTTCCAAACAAGGTACTTTATGACCCTTTCTACAAAATTAAGGTAATAATTTTTTTAAAATTATATGAGAAGTCCAGATATTTCCCACCATTATAACATCGTCGAAGCATCCCTTAAAAGCTTATGATAATATTTTCAAAATACATTTTTTCTTTCATATTTATATGACTTTTAAATGATTTCAAAATAGAATGATATATTTCTCTAAACAAAATTATTTCATCTATGTTAACATTATTTAATGGATTTTAAGATTATTTGAAGTTGGTTTATTATGATACAAATATTCAATGTTGTATTGAAGGTTTATTGATATGTTTTAATATGGATGTCTTATTCTTATACCATTCATGGTTTATGTATAATTTGTTGATATTTCGTATTCTAGTTTTAATACAAATGTTTATGTTATGTTTAAAACTTTTCATGTGAGGAATGCATTGGACTTTGTAAGTGACTGGTGGAGCCCGCTATAGCTCCTCGATGCATTAGAAGGTCTCATGAGACAAACAAGTGTATTGGCACAAGGCCTTGACAAAATCTTATTTTTAGTTTTGGGAAAAATCCTTGATTATGTTTTTATGAAGTCTTGCATTATATATTCCCTCATTATGAAAGTGGCTATTGATATTGCATGTGATTATTCGACTTGTAGAGTATCGATTTGAATAATTAAATGAAATTATTTGATTTTATCTTTTCCATATTAAGCTCATGTTTATGTTTAATAGGATTTTGTTTTAGTCTAATATATTTACTTAAAAGTTTATGCTTATTCGTGAATGTTTCTTCTCTGTTGTTATCCTTACTGAGCATCTTAGCTCACCCCTTTATATTTTTTATTTTTCCCAGGATGTGAAGATGTATTTTATGGTTGACCTTCATAGATAGACTAAGGATATAAGTGTGTTAAGAAGGGTAAAAAATTTTGTTGATGTTATTATTTAATGATGTAATGTAAAACTTATGAATGTATCTAGTACTTCCAAGGCTACAAAACTGAACGGTCTTTTGGGATTTGATCCCTCGTGATCATACTAATTATGACAACCCTTATTTTATTACAAACTTAATCTTGATTTATTACATAAATCTTTATCTTGATACAAAATGGAAGATCAAGAGGTCTTGTGTATTTGGGGATTAGGAACATTTCATGACCGCATAAAACATGAAATACAACATCTTTATTGAAAACATTATTTTATATGACCACTACATTCCCTCATACTTATCATTCCATGGGATAACCTGAGGACATGAATAAGAAAAGGGTGAGATATAAAGACGAGTAAGGGAATATTCATGGAATAATATGAGGAATATAATACATTTAAGACAATATTCATATCAATAGAGAACAAGAAAAGAATGAACATAAATGCAGGATAAAGCATGACAATCATAACATGGAAATGTGGCAATAACACTTAACATGGAATTAGTGTGGGCCAAGGATCATTACACATGAAGCATGAGTAAATCCTCATTGCACATGAAGCATGAGTAAATCCACGTTGCACTTTAATTGTCATGAGTCAACACCCATTTCACATTATGTATCATGATACTATATTTTATCCAATGCATTGGAGTGCTGTAAGGGAGAATCCTTCTTAAACATTTCATTTAATGCATAAGTGTGTCACATGGATCATATAACATGGATTAATAAAACAACATCATTTATTCCATGATAAAGTATTGTGGAATTAATACATGAAACATTATAATCAATAAGTAAATGTGTATAAAGTTGAATACACTTGATTGAGAAATGGGCATGGTATTCACTACGCCAAGACATTGGCTTAGAAAATCGGTGCAATTTCAGCAGCGTAACGGAGTGACGTAAGAATTCATAAAAATGGTTGATGAGAGAGAAAGATATGTATCATGCTATGTACATTAAATGGACTGTAATGGGGTAATATTGAAACTTTTTCCAACAATTTTAATGGAATTTAGAGTCATGATACAAAATAATTTCTTGAATGTCAAAGAGGAGAGAGATATTCATTTCAGAATTTTGGTATAGTAACAGGTGTACATGGGAGGAATTTATTGAAAGATAATGGAGTATCCAATAATTAAAAAATAAAAAGAGAAGTATGGGGAGGTTAGAAACCATACCACAACAATTATAATTGAAATTAAAAGTCCTAACTATTTAAAGAAAATTGGGAAAAAATGAGAAAGGAAGAAACCCCCTTACTTGAAAGGGTGATTCTAAAGGCTTGAGAGATGATTCTGTGGAGATTGGGGCACCTTGGGAGGATTATAGAGAGGGTAGGGCAGAGGTTGGGTGAACTCCAAAGGCTTTTAGTGAGGAGAAATTGGGATCGTGGGTGGGTTTTGTTGGAAGGTGAGGGAATTCTTTATTATTTACGGTGGGGACACCTCACCTTAAATTAATTCAAACAACAAACCCACCCATGATTATTGTCAATTTTTTGTTTCCAAAGGGGAGTGGATAACAATATATTATGAGGCCAAATATTTAAATTCATAATATAATGGGGTTGCTTATGTGGAGGTGAGTCACACTCCCAAGGAAAACAATTTAAAATGATAGGATGTTTAATAAGGCTTGAAGGGTCCATTAATGCTTTGTAAAATAAGTCAGAAAAACCCAATATCTCATTATTTTAATAGTAAAACATATATTGGTGGAAAAAAATTATTATATTATTTTATTACATCACTATTTGGTCATTATGATGTCTTAAAACAAATTATATATTTAAATGGTATTAAATTTTTACCCAAAAATTTGACTGTCTCAGAAAATTATGAAAAATTCACCATTGGATAATTTCGACATCATGATTACAGAAAAACTATTTATTTTATCTAAATAAATTTCTAAATATGTAAATTTTATCTATTAAAATAAAAACCGTTATTTATAAAAAATTCACGGGTTTGGACAAAAATGACATTCGAACCTTCATAAAAATTACAATTGCACTCATAAATTTCTATGATCATTTATATTTAATAATAATTAATTTAAAAATAATAATATTTTATTAAAATATTATTTATTAAAAAAATCCATTAAATCATCAAAATATATTTCTTAGTTGAATATTAACTAGAAACACTATTTCATATTTAAAAAATATTTGCAAGGTAACAAAAATAACATGAAAATATATTCATTATTATATAAAAAATAATGTACATAACCATAGAGATCAGGTATTGTTATGTAACCACTTATAACACCCTAATAATATAGAAGAGTAAGGTGTGTGATAGTGATAGACTCTTGGGGTGGATCAGATAACATTGCTCGGGTGGTAATCTCTATCAACTTCCACTTCTCTTGTAGGCAGTCCGGCATGAGCATAACCTATTGAATCTTGTCTTGTGCTTTGTCAATAGTGAATCCCAATGACACCACCTCTTTTCCATGTTCTGAAAAATGGTATTTGAATGGGTCACAACTATTGGATGAGGCCATCACTTACTTTGTCTGAGTAAACTGGATTTGTTAAAGCCCTATATTTAAACTTATCATGTGATCACTGTTCAACGACTATATTAGCAACATTTAGAATTATTAACATAAAACCAAAGAAGATGACATTTTATATAAAAATTTTATATAAAGATACATTTAATTAGATCAGTAGTGATTTCCATTAATGAATGTGTGGGTCGTTACAATCTTCCCCCCTTAAGAAATTTCACCTTCGAAATTTCTTTTTCCCACACTAAAACAAATGTGGGTAACTATGCTTCATCACTTCCTATGATTCCCACGCCGCATCTTCAAACATGTGGTTTCACCACAACAACTTGACAAGGGGAATTGTCTTATTTCGTAGAACATTTTCTCTACAGTCTATGATCATCAGTGGTTTCTCCTCATAAGATAGATCATCCTCTAACTGTACCACCTCTGAAGAGAGTACATGTGAAGGGTTCGGTATGTACTTCCTTAAGAGAGATACATGAAAGACATCATGTACTTTGGCCATAGTAGGTGGATGTTCTAGTCAATATACCACATCCCCAACACGATCAAGAATCTAGAAGGGTCCAATGTACCTTGGACTTAACTTCCCATTCTTTACAGACCTCATGACATTCTTCCATAGAGATATTTGAAGAAATACCATGTCTCCAACATTAAACTCAATGTCTCGTCGACAGTTATCTACATAACTCTTCTGTCAACTCTAGGTTGCATTGATATAATGGTGAAAGGTTTTCACGTATCCATTATTTGTTCAACCATTTCTAGACCAAGCAGCTTACGCTCATCGACCTCATCCCATCATACTGGTGTTCTACACCTTTTACCATAAAGGGTTTCATATGGTTCCATTTGGATGCTCCAGTGGAAACTTTAATTATAATAGAACTCAACCTTAGGAAGATATTGATCCCATGATCCTTTAAAGTCTATTGAGCATGCTCTCACTATGTCCTCAAGTGTTTGGATAGTCCACACAGCATGGCCATTAGATTGAGGATGATAGGCCGTACTGATGTTCTGTTCAGTATTCATAGCATGTTAAAAAATCATCCAATACATAGAGGTGAATCTTGGATCTCGATCAGAAATAATAGATAGTGGTACTCCAAGAAGTATTACCACATCTCTGATATATATATGTTCCAGTTGATCCAATGAGAAATACTCTTGAATAGCAATGAAGTGTGCAGACTTTGTAAGACGATCCAGAACAACCCAGATTTTATTTTTGCCATTGGATGTCTTCAGAAGTCTGGTGACAAAGTCCATGGTGATTTTCTCCCATTTCCATTCTAGTATTGGTAATGGTAGCATAATCCCCTTAGAGTTATTCCTATCTTCCTTCACTTGATGACACACCAGACACATTTATATATATTCAGCTATCTCATTCAGCATATGATTCCACCAATAATGATCTTGATGATCTTGATACATCTTTGTGTTTCCTGGGTGAATAGAGAAAATTAAACTATTTGAATCATCCAAAATTTCCTTATTCAGCTCCAGACTTGATAGAACACATAGTCTTTTCCCAAGCCCCAAAATCTCTTCTTTATTAATATTAAACTCCGAGGATTTCCCTTTTCTGATAGCTTCCACTTTTTCCTAAATTCCACACCATCCTTTTGAGCATCCTTTAACATTTCCAAAAGTGACGGTTGAGAAATAATTTGTGAGAGGATTGATGATTTTCCATTATTTATGATTCTCTTGTCTATCTTTATCAAATCTAAGAAGATTATATCCTTTTCAAATATCATCAATGATAGAATTGTGGGGTCCTTTCTACTTAGAGCATCCGCCACCATGTTCGCTTTCCCTAGGTGGTAATGGATTGAGCGGTCATATTCTTTGTTCAGCTCTAACCATCTTCGTTGGCGCATATTCAACTCTTTCTATGTGAATATAAACTTGAGGCTTTTGTGGTCCATATATATTTTACACTTCTCCCCAAAGAGATAATGTCGCGAAATTTTCAATATGAAGATCACTGCAGCCAACTCGAGTTCATGTGTTGGACAGTTCTATTCATGAACATTCAATTTTCGTGAAGTGTAGGATATGAATTTTACCATTTTCATGAACACACATCTTAGGCCCTTCTTCAAAGAATCAATGAATACCAAAAAACGTTCTCCACTTGTGGGTAAATTGATCATGGGAACAGCGATAATCCTCTTTTTCATCTACTTGAAGCATTATTTACATTCGTCACTCCATGAAAACATTACTCCCTTCCCAGTTAGCTTGGTAAGAGGGTTGGACAATTCTGAAAAATTTCTCACAAATCGTCGATAATATCTACCTAACCCAAAGAAGCTACAGATATCTGTTACTAATGTTGGCCTCATCCATCCCTCAATTTCATATGTTTTTGAGGGATCCACAAATATCTCATTACTTGTGATGATATGGCCCAAGAATGATAACTCCTTAAACCAGAACTCACAATTGTTGTACTTGACATAGATCTTCTCCTTCTGCAAGGTCTCTAGTACAGTTCTTATATGCTCCTCATGATCCTCCTTGGTTTTGGAATATATCAGAATATTATCTATAAAGACTACCAAAAATATATCTAGATAATCTCTAAAGACTCTATTAATCATGTCTAAGAAGATTTCTGGAGCATTAGTGAGTTTGAAAGGAATTACTATGAATTCATAGTCCTGGTATCCTGTACGAAAAGTAGTCTTGGTGATAACTTCCTTCTTTACCCTTACTTTATAATATCCCAACCACAAATCCACCTTGGCGAAGTATTGCACTCCATTCAGCTGATCAATCAAGTCATCAATTAATGGGAGGGGATACTTGTTCTTTATCATGATTTTTTTGAGCTCTCGCAATTCGATGAAAAGGTGCATTGATCCATCCTTCTTCTTAACAAAGAGGACTGGTGCACCCATGGGGAAGCACTTTGGTGTATAAACCCATTATCTAGACTCTCCAGCAGTTTTTTCTTCATCTCTTAATGTTCCCCAACAACCACTCTATATGGAGTGTTGGATATTGGCAACGCCCCTGGTATAAGATCAATTGAGAATTAAAATTATCTTCTAGGAGGATGACAAGGCAATTCATCAGGAAACACTTCAGCAAATTCTCTCACAATAGGAATTTCTTCAACGATGGTTGTTTCCTTGGACTCAATTATCTATGACAGAAACTTGTGCTCATAGGGTAGTAATATCCACTCTTGAGATGATGGAGCTAAAGAAGATTCATCTTCCTCCTTGCACTTGTAAAAAATCAGGGGTTGATTCCCCACATGGAGAGTGATTTCCCTCTCATAGAAGTTTATGTTAGCTCTATATAAGGAAAGCCAATTCATGCCAAGAATTACATCAAATTCCACCAGAGGGAGTATGGAGAGGTTTTCTAGGAAGTTCAATCTGCATATTATGACATGTGAGGAGTAATATTCACGGGGTGCAATAATCGCCCCATTTTTCGTACTCACTAACATCTTCAATTCAATGATTTTTGGTGGTGATGGTATTGTTCTACTAAAAATTTGAGATATAAAAGAATGCGTAGAACCGGAATCAAAAAGTATGTTTTCTATTCTAGAATGAATAACTAGCGTATCTGTCACCACTTCATTGTCGGGATTCACTTCGGTAGTAGTGATGACAAAAGCTCGACCCTGCTGCCTTGGAGGTTGTTGGTTGCCTCCGAATTCCCTTGGAATAGGGCACTGATTTGCAAGATACCCTAGTTCTTTGCAGTTGTAGTAATGTACCATGCATTGAGGTTCAAACAAAGTGTTCCTCACATCAGTCACAACCACATGCCTTTCTTGTCATCAGTTAACAGCCAGATGCCTTTCTCTTCCACACCTAAAGCATTTTCTTCTACCCTTCAGGAAATTTACAGGGTTCTTATTTTTTCACCTTTAGAAAGTGGGGTGAATGATATTATTAGCACCGTTGGATATATCCATCGGACCACCATCATTGATTTCCACCTTACGCTTCTTATCCCCATGATACCCCTGAGATTTTATGATCACCATTTCTACCTTGAGGGCATAACAGGAAATTTCCTCATAGTTGTCGAAGTCACGGATTTCCAGTGCTTTCTGCAGGATATGTTTCAGCCCACCAATGAAGCGTTCAACCGTGCATTCATGGGTAATGACAAATCTGGAAGCGTATTATGAAAGCCATTTAAAGTTTGCCTCTTACAATCCAACCGATTCGTCGTCTTTTTTGCTTGAGGGGAAGAAAGTCCCTTTCCATATTAAGCTGGAGGGTGCGTGAAAAATATTTATCAAAAAACATTTCTGGATATCCTTCCATTCCAGCACATCGATCTCCTCCTCAGGCTGAGAATTTTTTATCAACGTCCACCATTGATCAGCTTCACCCTCCATATGATAAGCAGCCAGGAGAACCTTCTCTTGTTCAGAACAGTTAAAGATGGAGAAAATCTATTCAATGGAGTTGATCCATTGTTAAGAGATTGAGGGATCAGATGATCCATTAAAATTAGGAGGCCTTTATATTATCCCGCCTTTTTATTACATAACTTTTCATTACATTTTATAAATAGAGGATCTTTAAACTCTAGTGTCATGAAAATCAGGAACATAATACATTAAAACAACATAAAAAATTTTTATGAACCACTTGTAGGGATTCATCATAGGTTCAACCTACATAAAACTCTTTCATCTCATATCCTAGATACATACATCAATGGAAAGAGTGAGCAGAAGGCCCAATAAGGGTAAACAAGGGAATCAGTTTACGTGTTTAACAATAAGAACATGAATAACAACATAAAGGCATGAGAAATGGAAGTATATGCATATAAAAATGAAAAAAACATGGAAGATAACGTGAATATGTGGCTACAACATTTCTTTTATAAATTCATGAACATATCACCAAGGTCCAACCCCAAGGTTTCATAAAAATTACCAAGGTTATTCACCAAGGTATCGTGAAAATTGTTATCTCCAGAGAATAATTTGTTACCCAATGAAATGGATCTCTACCAGGGCACACCCTTAATATGTATTTATTTTCATGTTTTCCACATATATCATAATCAAACATTTCATAAATAACCCATAGAGAATAAAAGAAAATGTTTTCATTTCAATATCGTGACGTTTTTGAAGTTCTTAAAAATAAGATCCTTATATCATTTATAACCAATTGAAAGGGAATGCGGGTTATATGTATGTCCATTACAAAATAAAAATATTTCTTTTTTTATATTTATGAAAAACCATATAAAAATAAATAGTTATGGGCATTGACAAAAATAAACTGGGTAATTTCTTAAGAAAAAGTGATTGAAATTTTGAGACAAAATTTCTGCAGCATAACAACTATTTAACATGGTTTTAGAAAATAATAAAAAGGTACAAGGGTAACCCACTCATAAATAACATATATTGCTATATAAATACAGAATAAAATGGAAATAAGAACATGTTATGGATATTTTAATGACATACCACAATAAAAGGAAACTTAAAAGGAAAGAGAAGATGTGATTTCTTTTACGAGAAATTCGTCATCCTAACGGCATCACTTAAAAATTAAGAAAAAAATTGATGAGAGCGGAAAGGGTCTCTCAAAAATTAAACATGAAATGGACAGTAATGAGAACATGTAAGAACATACCATCAACATAAAGATATGGAAAATATAAGACACAACATAAAGGAATTCATGACTTAAAAGAGGAGGGAGAAAGGATCCCTTACCTTGAAGAGTAACTTTGAAAGCATGAAGGTCGGGACATTAGGAGGCATTAAGGGACCTTTTGAGGACTCCTTGGGAAGTAAGGAGACCAAAACATCATTGAGGATGATTTTGGAATGATATGAATATGGTAAATGTCTAGGTATTTGTAGGAAAAGTGAGTGAATAAATTATTAATTTCCAAGGGACTCCTCATCAGTTGTATTTGAAAAACCATGGGATTTCGCATGGTATTTTCCCATATTATTGGCCACATGGGACAGCTCATCGAATATATCGCTATTCATAATTTGACCATAATGCTTACATCATTATTAAATATTAATGATGTCATTATACACCCGAAACTCAAAACTGCATTTTTACTATTCACCGATAATTCAACTATTTCAGGAAACCCCCAAATATTCACCATATCCTAATATCGATGCTCTGAATTCAAAAATGAATTAAATTTTATAAATTTAATTTTTTAAATGTTTTTATTTTAATTTTTAAATAAATTCATTATTTATTCCAAAAATACAACATTAAAACTATAACTCAATTTGTAACACCATAAAAAAGTAATCAAGGTCCCATAAAAATATTGTATACCCAGAAGACAATAAAGGAACAAATTATGATTAAATTTTATGAAAATAAATTTCAATTTTAAATTATTAAATTAATTATAAAATTGTAAATAAAATATTTATGGCGTATAAAAATACCAAAACTTAAACTATGATCGTTCTTTCATTTTTAAGATGTATAAAATGTATATATACATTCATGGGTGAAGTTTCTATTTTTTGGTTCAAATTACTATTCATTACTATTCATTATTATTCATTATTATTCAAAAGGGTATGTTACTATTCTTAAATTACTATTCACTAAAAACCAAGTTGATCTTATTAGACTCTAGAATTATCATAGATCATTACTATAGAAGACCAATTTTTTGATAATCATTTCACATTATTAATTATTTAATGATTACAAAAATTTCTTAAAATACCCTTTTTTCCTAAATTCATCAATAATGCACATCCTATATTTATCTGGCTATTTGAAATCCATAAACATTTCCATAAGAAGAGATAAAAATTTTATTTATATAAAATGGTTACACAGAGCAGCTAAGGTCTCATCGCATAGCCGCTTATTACACCAGCATTGGACCTAATTGTTATGTGTGATATGGTGATAGAATCTTGGGGTTTCTCAGACAACATTTACCAAGTGGTGATTTCTATCAACATGATCTTCTCCCTTAGGTGATTCTGTTCAAACTTTATACGTTGAAGTTTGGCTTGGACTTGGTCTAGAGGAAAGCCCAGTGATGCTACCTCCTTCCCAAGCTCTAATAGATGGGCTTCATAAGGCTTGAGTCTAATGGAGGAGGCCATTCAATCTTCTTTATGTATTAATTAACCAAGATAACTGTTTTTATAAACCCAAAATGTTAGGATTATAGTTTACAATGATCATATAACAGTAGAAACACAACCGTCACATTTTAATTATATCCACAAAATTAGAAAACAAATATAATTAAAATGTTCAGGTCATTACATCCTTTGTCTAATGAAGCTCTCAATAGAAACTTGGTCTTTCATTGGTGGGTTCAATTTTCCTTTTGTCCAATGTTTCTATTCAAATATTGAGTTATCTATGAGAGAAGCGTGTCAAAGTTCGCGATTCCCACTCCCATTTAATTGAGCATCTCATTAGTATAGTCATCAAATAGATCCTCAAATCGGTTGTTATCCCAAGTGCTCCTATTACCGACCATTGGCTGGAATAAAACGAAAGTTAGGGGTAACACATAAAGGGTAGTACAAGGACACAAATGATGAATTATAAATAAATTTTATTTCCTTAACATAGGATTCTATTTTCTCCAGTTTATGTTATCCATGATTTACTTTCTAACATATATTCATAGGGATTTTTTTTGTCCTGTAATAATGGTTCATACTATGCTTATGAATTTTCCAAAGAATATTCCCCAAGAGTGTCGTAACCAAGAGTGCAACAATGCCCATTTTCATGCACTAGTTCTTGTTCGAGTCTAGCTCAAGGAGGTGTTTTTTGGTTTTACCCCTAGGACAAATGTGTGCCAGAGCTGCCTCTACCTGCTCGTATCCAGAAAGGGATGTATTTTCTCAATAAACTACTTAATAAATAGCCACCAAAAAATTGGGATGTTTTTATTATTCTTTGTCTTGTCTCTAAGTATTTAGTAGGGTTTTCTAATCGAAATCCCAAAAATAACTAAACCTATTCTATCATACCAACTATGACAACCCTTCTTTTATTACAAACTTAATCTTGATTTATTACATAAAACCATCTCTTGATACAACATGGAAGATCGAGAGTTATAGTGTCTTTGGGGATTAGGAAAATTATATAAAAACATAAAACATGAAATAAAACATCTTTATTGAAAACATACTTTACATGACAACTACATTCCCTCGTACTTATCATTGCATGGGATAACCAGTGGACATGCATAAGAAAAGGGTGAGCTATAAATCCTAGTAAGGGAATGATCATGGAATAACATGAGAAATAAAATACATGTTATACAATAGGCATATCAATAGACACCAAGAGTAGCATAAACATAAAGGCATGATAAATCATGATAATTATAACATGGAAATGTTGCAACAACACTTAACATGGAATTAGCATGAGCCAAGGCACATTGCATATGGAGCATGGGTAAATCCCCATTGCACATGAAGCACGAGTAAAACCTCTTTGCACATGAACTATCTTGATTCAACACCCATTTCACATGAATGATCATGATAATATACTTTACACAATGCATTGGAGCAATATAAGGTTGCACCCTTCTTAAACATTTTATTTCATGCATAAGTGTGCCACATGGATCATATAACATGGATTCATAAAACATCAGCATTTATTCCATGATAAAGGAATGTGGAATTAATACATGAAACTTTATAATCAATATTTAAATGTTCATAAAGTTTAATACCCTTGATATATAAATATTCATGGTATTCACTACACAATGACATTGGTTTGGAAAATCGGTGCAATTTCGGCAGCGTAACGACATGACGTAAGAATTCATCAAAATGGTTGATGTGATAGAAAGGGGTATCTCATCATATTTACATGAAATAGAATGTAATGGGGTTATATAGATACAAGTACCAAAAATTTTAATTGTATTTACAGTCATGATACAAAATATTTTCTTGAATGTAAAAGAGGAGAGTGAAATTTCTTTTCAAATTTCGGCATAGTAACGGGTGTATGTGGGAGGAATTTAGTGAGAGAGAAATGGGTATAAGAACATTCAAAAATAAAGAGGGAAGTATGGGGGAGGTGAGAAACCATAACCCATCATTTAATATTGAAATTAAAAGGCATTACAATTTAATGAATATTTGACAAAAATGAGAATAGAAGAAAACCCCTTACTTGGAAATGTGCATACAAAGGATTGAGAGAGGCTTGATAGAGGCTTCTTGGGAGCTTGGGGAATTTTGGGAGAATTCTAGGGAGATTAGGGAAGATGTTGGGCGAACTCCATAGGCATTGAGTAAGGAGACAGTGGGATCTCGGGTGGGTTTATATAGGAAAGGTGAGGGAATTTTTTATTATTTATGGTTGGGACACCTCACATTAAATTAATTCAAACAAAAAACAAACCCATGGTTTTTTCTCATGGTTTTTTCCAAAGGGGAGTGGAAAAAAATATTTTATAAGGCCAAAGTCCTAATTTATTAAAATAAAGGGGTTTTTTATGTTGAGGTGAGCCACAGTCCCAAGGAAAACAATTTAAAAAGACAAGATGTTTAATAAACATTGAAGGGTCCATTAATGCTTTGTAGAATAAGTCAAATAAACCCAAAATCACATTATGTTTTTGGTAAAACATATATTGGACGAACATAAGGCTTATAGTATTTTATTACATTACTATTTGGTCATTATGATGTCATAAAACACCTTATATATTTAAATGGTATTTAATTTTTACCAAAAATTTTGACTGTCGCTGAAAATTATAAAAAATTCACTATTGGATAATTTTGACATCCTGATTCCAGAAATAATATATATTTTATCTAATTAATTTTTTAAATATGGTAATTTTGTCTTTTAAAATAAAAACTGTCATTTATCAAAAATTCATGGGTTTGGACAAAAATGGATTTCGAACCTTAATAAAAATTAAAACTGCACTCATAATATTATAAGATCATTTATATTTAATAAAATTTAATTTAATAATAATAGTAGATGTATTTTAGTAAGATATTACTAATACAAAAATCCATTAATTCATCATAATAGATTTCTTAGTTTAATATTAACTAAAAAGACTATTTGAGCTTTAAAAACAATTTCAATGTAACAAAAATAACATGAAAATATATTCATTATTATATAAAAATAATAATGTACATAACCATAGTGCTATTTTCTTGTTACATAACCCCTTATAACACCCGCGTAAGACAGAAGAGTATGGTGGGCGATGTTGAGAGACTCTTGGTGTGGCTTGGATAATATTTCTCGGGCGGTAATCTCTATCAACTTCCATTTCTCTCGTAGGTAGTCTCGCTCGAGCATAACCTATTGAATCTTGGCTTGGGCTTGGTCCAGAGCGAAGCTCAATGACGCCAACTCTATTACGAGTTCTGACAAATGGGATTTGTATGGGTCACATCTACTGGATGAGGCCATCGCTTCCTTTGTCTCGGTAAATTGGATTCCTTAAAGCTCTATATTTATACTAATCATGCAATCTCTGTTCAATTACTATATTATAAATGGTCACAATTCTTAACATAAAACCAATGAAGTTGACATTTTATATAAACATTTTACATAAAGATACATTTAATTATATCATGATGGATTTCCATTAATGAATGTTTGGGTCGTCACACCAATGTTATGTAATATGCACCGACTTTGGGAAACTATGGTCAGGGCATTATAGTTGGTATTAGAAAAAGTTTATTACAAACCATGGAAACTAGATTTATAAAATACATTGATTAGAGAACACTACACTACAATAGACTTTGAGGATTAATATATAAGAATGGCTTAGTATTTTTCTACTATAGAGATTTTGTGAGTTTTCCAAGAAATTCATCTCTATCTAGATATGATCAGGTAGAGGTCGCTCTAGCACTGATGTACCAAGGGGTAAAACCTAAAAACAGCTCATTAAGCTTGATTCAAATGGGAAATGGTGCACGACAATGGGCCTTGTTTCACTCTTGGTTACGATACTCCTGGGAGATATGCTTAGGATAATTTTCATTTTCTTTATAAATCATAATGAAGTTTTATTAGTATATAATTCCTGAAAGAAAACTATTTTAGGATTATGGATTATATCCCTAAACTATTCAATTTATGCTATGTTTTTTACATGTTTGGAATTAAGTATTTCATTTCATAAACTAATCTTGTGTATGGAATTTGTTAGAAATGGCGCATAGTGGACTGAATAGAAACCGTATCAACGCACATAATCCACGTTGTGATTTCCCTCCTAATCTGTATAATAATAGTGGAGTTGGTGATGTAATAGATATTGATCAGATTATCACCATACTGGGACAACTCACTGAGGTTATGAATAATAATCTTACCCCTATATACCACCCCGATCCACAATGCTGAGGATAAATGTTAGGCTTCTTCATGATGAAACAACCACCAACATTCAATGGGAGTACAAATATGTTAGTATCCGAACAATGTATATGTTCCTTAGAGAAAATAATTCATGCATTGGGTGTAGTGAAAGGGAAAAGGATGTCTTGGTAGTTTATCGCCTCATGGGAGATGCAAATCAATGGTGGTCATTAATTTGAAACACAATGGAAGATGAAAAAGTATCAAATAATGAATGGAGAGTGTTTAAAGATATTTTCTTAGAAAAATACTTTCCTCGTGACCTTCAAGCAGATAAAGAAAGACAATTTCTGAGTCTGATTGAAAAGGAGGATGAGAATGTCATAAAGTATGAGGCTAACATTACAAAGTTAGAAAGGAATGTTGCAGATTATATAAGTATCCCAAGGAGTAATATTGATAGATTATTTGATGGTTTAAAACCATTTATCTTGGGATTATTAGTCTTACCATCCTTCTTATCAAACGAAGATATTGTCTCATGTACATTCAAGACATAAAAACAATTATCTATGTCTTATCTCTTAAAAGAGAAGTAGTAGAAGAAGAGATCAGTTGAACACTCTAGAAAAAGAAATAAGCTGATGAAGTGGAAAGTGGAATATCCATCCTATGGTAAATGTGGGAAAAAAAACCTTGGTACTTACCTAAAGGGAATATGAGTCTGTTACAAGTGTGATTAAAAAAAGCAAACAAGATCATGAATACATGGGAAAGAAAGAGGTTTTCAATGTCAAATGATACAATTGTAGAGAAAAGGGGAATTATGAAAATTAATTTCCTAAGTGCCAAGGGAACTTATCTCAAAAAAAGGCCAAGGTAGCAAGGCAAAGCTTATGCACTCACTACTGCTCAGGATGAATCTCTGAAATACATGGTGGCCAGCAATTTAATGGTTTCCTCATGTTTATCCAATGCTTTATTTGATTCTTGATCATCTCATTCTTTCATATCTTCCCAGATTTCTATGAAAATTAGATATTTCCAATTTGTTTTAACAAGGGAGTTTTCAGTTAAAAATCCTAAGGGAAGTATCATTGAAACATAGTTTTGTGAATCAGTTCACATTAGGGAATATAAATTTTCTTTATCTTCTGATCTCATCGTCATACCCATGACTGAATTTGATATAATACTTGGTATGGATTGTATTTTATACCATGATGTGAAAATTTATTGTAAGAAGAAGAAGGTTACAATTATCTATGATGATAAAAAGTACCTTATCTTTAGAGAAGAAACGTCACCATCTAATTTTTATCTAGATCCACCCCCAGCAGCACTACTAAATTCAATTATTGGGGAGGATGAGAATTAAATTTTTATGGGTGAGTAAAAGATTTTTTGAATAGAGTACGTACCTATTGTGTAATAATGTGTTAATGTGTTTCCAAAGGATTTACCTAGACATCCTCCTAAATGAGAAATTGAGTATTCCATTAATTTAATTCCTCTTTCAAGGCTCGTATCAAAGACCCCTTATAGAATGGCCACTAGGAAAATTAGTTTAACTTATAAAACAACTAGTGTAATTGATTAATAAAGGATTTATTCGACCTAGTGTTTCTCCATAGGGAGACCCTGTCCTTTTTGTTAAATAGAATGACAAATCATTGAGGTTGTGCATTTACTATAAGGAGATCAATAATATAACAATAGAGAAAAAGTATCCCCTACCTCACATGGATGATTTATTCGACCAACTTAATGGAACTCAATATTTTTCAAAGATTGACCTTCGATCTAGAAATCATCTGATGTGTGTGAAGAAGGATGACATTCTGAAAAAAAGCATTTTGAACCAGGTACGAGCGTTATGAGTTTACAATAATGCCTTTTGGATTGACTAATTCACCCTCTATCTTCATGGATCTAATGAATATAGTTTTCAAGGAATATCTTGATTACTTTGTAGTGGTATTTATTGATTATATCTTGGTATACTAAAAAAGCTACGAATATCATGAAAATTAATTGTGCAATAATATAAAGACTCTTAATAGAAATGAATTATATGGGAATTTTAGAAAGGGAGAATTCTAGCTTTAATAGATTTATTTTCATTGCCATATTGTCTCTATGGATGGAATCTCGTTTGATCCTACAAAGACCAAGGAAATCCAAGAGTGGCGGGCACTGATGAGTATAACATATGTACGCGGTTTTATTGGTTTAGCATGTTATTATCGACGTTTTTTTCAGAATTTTTCCTGGTTGTCTTACCAATTAACCATCCTCACTCATAAAGGGGTTAAATTTATTTGGACAAAAGAGTGTGAATAATGTTTTAAAGAACTGAATAGAAGATTAGTCAATGATCCAATCTTGACTCAACTATCAGGGAATGATGGGCTTGTTATTTATAGTGATGATTCAAAGAAAATATTGGTTGTATCCTTATGCAGATTGATAGATTTATTGCCTATGCATTAGGATAGCTAAAACTACATGATAAAAACTATACTACTCATGATCTTGAGTTAGTAGCTATAATATTTTCTCTGAAAATTTGGAGACACTATCTCTATGGTGAAAATTGTGAGATTTATACTGATCACAAGATTTTGAAGTATATTTTATCACAAAAATAATTCAACATGATGAAAAAGCAATTGAATGAACTATTCAAGGATTATGAATGCACTATACACTACCACCCAGGGAAGGAAAATAAGGTGATCAATGCTTTGAGCAAAAAGGATCATGGAGTTTTGAACAAGATAAGAGTTGAAAAGGATCTCATTTTCATAGATCTAGTAATGATGGATAAGGGAATAACCATGGAAGGTGAAACATCAATACTTTTTCAAATAGTTACCAAACCATCTTCACTAGAAAGGATAAAAAGTCCTCATACTGATTATGGGGACTTTCAAAAAAAGATTAATTATGTGAATGATGGGAGATTGATTGACATTGTATATGATGATGAAATTTTGAAATTTGGGAACATACTTTCTGTTACAAACATACCTAATCTAAAAATGGAATTGTGGGATGATTCTCATGGCACCAATTTCTATATACACCCTGGGAGCACCTAGATGTATAGATATTTGAAGGAACATTTTTTGTGGGAAAGCATGAAGAGAAATATTGTTTAATTTTTTTCAAGATGTTTAGATTTTCAACAAGTTAAAGCTAGAAGGAAACTGCCCGGAGGAGTCTTGCATCCTCTTCCCATGCATGATTGGAAATTGAATAATATTACGATGGAACATTTCATGGGGATACCAAATACTCCTATAAGGAATGTTGCAATTTGGATCATTATTGGTCGTCTTACCAAGTCAGCACATTTTCTTTCTATAAGAGAATATTTACCACTTGAACGTCTGGAAATACTATATATTAATGATGTTGTAAGACTCCATGGTGTACCCCTAATGATTGTTTCTGATCATGACACCCATTTAACATCAATATTCTGAAAAGATATTTAAAAGGACCTAGATACTGAACGTCATTTGAGAATTTACTTCCACCCTCAAAATGATGGAAAATCATATCAGACTATTCAAACCTTAGAGGTCTTGTTGATATCTTACTCGCTTGACTTTTAAGATATGTGGGATCAATATTAACCTATGGTATAATTTTCCTATAACAATAGCGTAAATTCAAGTATACAGATAGAACCATATGAATCATTATATGGAAAGATATGTCGCACACAAACTTGTTGGGATGATATTGGTGAAATAAAACATGTAGGCCCAAAACATGTTGGGGAAATAATGAAGTAGGTGAAAGTTATCCAAACCAACATCATTGTATCTCAAAGTAGGAAAAAAAGCTATTTTGATTACCAAAGGAAGGATTTGGAATTTCATGTTGGAGACCATGTTTTCTTGATGGTATCTCAATGGAAGGGTGTTATACGTTTCAGTAAGAAAGTTAAATAGAGTCCCATGTACATCAGACCTTCCAAAATTCTGGAACGAATTGGATTTGTTGCTTATCGTTTGGAAATGCCTCCATGTCTCTTTAATTTTCATGATTTGTTCCACATATCATTGTTGAGAAAATAAACGTCTGACCCAATGCATGTACTCACCTATGAGGAAATAGAACTAGAACCAAATCTGTCTTTTTGTGAATATCATGTCAAAATTCTTTATATAAGACAACAAATGCCGAGAAATCAGACGACTCGTCTGGTAAAAGTTCTATGGGGAAACCATAAGATGGAAGAGGAAATGTGGGAACCATAGGAACTTATGATAATGAAAAACCTTAATGTTTTCGTGTTGTTGTATTATAGAAATTTCAAGGACCAAATTATTTGAGGGAGGGAAGAATGTGACACCTCAAGCTTCTACGGTACGTTTCACTTCAAATAATGTAATTTCTTGTATTGTGTGCAACTTTGAGATTCTAACACACCATGACCAATCAAATTTTGTCGTTATGAATAGTAATACACACTTTTGGAAATATTTTTATTTTTATTTTTTAAAATGGGCTTCATTTTCCAATTCAGAATATCGAAATTAGCTTAGGGTTAATTTTTTTTTTTCTAAAAACGTGCATTTTTTTATGAATAGTGAAAACCATGTGTTATTGGTTAAAACTGACTTTTTAATTAAATAATTATTTATTTTATTTAGTTTTATTATAGATCAAAATAGATACATAATACCTATATAAGTTCAATTTAATTATTTGGAGTCATTTTATAATAAGTTTATATATATAAAAATTTTATTGAACATTTTATTGCCTTTTACCCACCTCAAATGAGCATTTGAAAATTTGCATAAAAAATAATAATACCGCTTCTATGAGTTGAATATCAAAAATCCAAGAGACATGGTTAATATTATTATGAAAAATGTGGTTCAATAAGCTGAAAATTATTTTTGGTGAATAGTATCTTTTGACTTTTATTTACCACAATTAAAAGTAAATAGGGTAATTACAGGTAAAAATTGTATCATAATTACCATAACATGTGTCCTAATTCTATTGGATTACTATAATTTTACCAAAATCCAACTTTAGGAATAAAATATGATCCACTTTTGTTCACATAGATTAGATTAGGACATTTATTATTATTTTATTTAAAGAAGAGTTAAAAGAGTTAAATTCAATGTTTAATAACTAAGCCATTTTTAATATAAGGTTTTATATAAGATAAATTTGACTAAAAGTATTCATTATAATTTTAAAACAATTTCCTACATAATTTAATTTTATTTATTATTTTTAGACATTATATATTTTAATTTATTTATGACACAATGATGATGCAGTAATTACCTTATTAATCAATGAATAAAATAATTGATAATATAAATATCCAAATAAATGTAATTTGATACTTTGGATGAATTACAATAATGTTTTAGTTTAATACGACATTTTAGGGTTGATTAAATATTTTTTTCGATGTTATCATGTTGTTATGATTTTTACCAAAAACAAATACTAAATAGTGTCAAAATTGACAGAATTGAGTTTTAAAACAAGAACTATATTATTAATTAATATAATATTCCTAAAAATCTATTTTTTGGCCAAATTACATAGATAAGATTATATATATTAAGAATAAACCACTCTATATTCTCTTGAACATTTATAGAATGTTTATTAAGCATATAATATAAAAATACAAAGATACATGGTAATGACAAACTATTTAACTAAGAGTTAAATCTACAAGATAAAGATAATATTGTTACATAAACCTATCTAAAACCTATTGGTTGAGTGGTTTAGGACCCTTCCCCACCACAACCTCAAATGAAATCATTTTGGTTCCATTAGAAACAAAAAAAATTTTTATTATCAAATAATATTTCAAGATTTTCCTAAAGTGACCCACACCACTATTATAAAAGTGAACGTCCCTTTCACTTAATTTTACATCTCCAAAGCCATTTTCCTCGGCACAACCCTGCCCAAATATCCTCCCAACATTCCTCCATTCATCTTATAGGCCTTCTGTTGGTCAGAAAGCCAACCTATGGAGCCCTTTCTATCAAATCAAATGGAAGAACCCGAAGAAGAGATAAAAATTTCATCACCTCTTTCAAGTTATTTTCTTCTTCCAAATCCTCTTTATTTTTTGTTTCCATTGTAAAATAGTAAATCCAATGTCTTCTATATTTTGTGATTTTGTTATAAAAATTTTACAACCATATTCATTATTCTATCCATAATATGAATGACAAAGTCACCATACGTGCGTAGCTAAGGCTTACCGTCTCCACGTCATGGTGTAGTTTATTTTTCAAACACTTCATTATTTATATGGGTATAATAATGAGTATAACTGATTGAAATAATATATATACGATTTTATTGATTCTGTATATATGATATAACATCCAATTACAAATTATTTCACCATTAATATAATGACATTGGCGCTCAGGCGTACGTACGGATTACCGTCTCCATGAACGCGATGAGATTCATTCCCCATCGTAATAATTAAAAAATGATATTCATTTTATGATTAAAAATAATGTTTATGAATTTTATATCATTATGGATATGAATAAAATACATCCTATGCATAAAAAACTTGGCTTACGTAACCGATCTTATAAATGTTAAATGGATCAATAAACACCTGAAACGATGATATTACCAAGTATTATTAACAAAGTGATATTAGAGGATTATATATGATATCATATTTGGGTATATTGTTTTTTATAATTTAATAACAATGATTTAACTATTATACACGAGGTTAATGTACCCTCGACCAAGGAAATGTACAAGGTAAGTGTTAATTTCATAATCTCTTTATTATCCGAAGTTGTTTTTACGTAAATATCTACTGGGACCTCTTTATCATCAACATCAGTGTTTTCTTAAAAAAACATATTTGAAAACATTTTTACTATTTACTAAAAAATGGTTTAAATTCATTTATACTGTTATTCTCCAATATATTTTGTGAAAGGAATCTTTTTGTCTTCTTCCAAACAAGGTACATTAAAAACCTTTCGACGAAATTAAGGTATGAATGTTTTTAACATATAAAGAGTGTGCGGATATTTTCCACCATTAAAACATCATCGACGAATCTCATACAAGATTATAAGAAAATTTTACAAATAAATGTTTTCTTTTATTATTATATGACTTTAAAATGATTTGAAAATAGAAAGATATATTTCTCTAAAATGGTTTTGATTTCATCTATGTCAACATCCTTTGACATATTTTAAGATGGTTTGAAGTTGATTAATTATGATACAAATCTTCTATATTGTATTGAAGGTGTTGTGATATGTTTGACTATTTATTTGTTAGTCTTATACAATTCCACGTTTATGTATAAATTATTGACATTTCGTATGCTCTTTTTAATACGAATGATTGTTTTGTTCTTAAACATTTTCATATGAGGAATGCATTGGACTTAGTAAGTGATGGGTGGAGCCTGCTATAGCTCCTTGATGCATCGGTAGGTATCATGAGACAAACTATTGTCCTGGCCCAAGGCCTTGATAAAATATATTTATTATTATTGTCACAAGGCATTGACTATGTGGTTATGAAGTCTGGCATTATGCATTCCATCATTATGAAAGTGTATATTGATATTACATGTGATTGTTCAACTACTAAAAATATAAGTGAATAAGTAAATGGAATTATTTGATTTTATCTTTTACATTTTATGATGAATATTATGTTTAAAAGGATTTTGTTTTAGTCTAATACATTTCTTTAAATTTTTCTGCCTATTTATTAAAGTTTCTGTTATATTGTTATCCTTACTGAGCATCTGAGCTCACACTTTTCTTTGTTTTGTTTTTCCTAGTATTTGAAAAAGTATTTTATGCATGATTTTTAGGGATAGGAAAAGGATATAAGTGTGTTCATAAGGGGACAAAATTTTGTTGATGTTTTTATTTCATGTTGTAATATAAAACTTATGAATGTATTCTGTAATTCAAAGGCTACTAAACTGATCGGTCTTTTGGGATTTTATCCATTATGATCATGCCAATGTTATTTAATAATGTATTGAATCTAGATAACTAGGGTCATGTAATTACATATAATTTCCAAACATCAAAATTATGCAAATTTCGTTCCTCATTTCATGAATAATATATATATTATATTAAAATCAACGAAGTAATTGCAATTGTCTCCACTGTCTCACTTATAGATATATACCACCTATCCTTATTGAAAATTCATAAACCATCATGATTTCAAAACACCTCACCTAATAAATGTTTTTATTATTTATCCACATCGTATATTTTTTTTTAATTTCAACAATTTTATCCATTCTATGTATAATGTGTAATACAAATGAGGGTCCTTAATACAGATATATAACTCCTAACCTCGTACATTACATATTATTTCTTATTCAATATCGTATATATATTTTATACCCATTATAAAAAAGTTATTTATTTATGTTGAATATAAAAAATTTATATTATGATGACAGAACATACATTATAGATCTTTATTCCATCCGAACTAAAAAATATAATATTGAATTTACCTTCATGTTGACTACCTACCTCAAGAGGAAATGGATTTGGTTTTTCGACACCACTCTACATAATTGATATATTGATGGCCTCATTTATTATAGATGATATAAATGATATTATTATAGTTATAAAAAGGTTAATTATTATTTCTTTTTCTTTTCTCCCATCCATTGAAAACATTAAATAGCTATCATGAATATGTATTGACTATCATCTGTACAAAGTTTTGCAATCCCTTTTTTGAAACATTATATAAATGGTTATAAAATAATATATAGTGGTTAAATATTAATTTTATAAAATTTTTAAAAATTTTGATATGATGGAATCATAATCAATGTATAATAATAGAAACTATTGAACATTAATATGTTATAAAATGAATAATTTATAAAGTAAAATAACGATTTTAGTAAATAATTTTTTATTAATCGGTGGTAATGTTTTATAAGTGTAGTATCCTACCCTATATGATTTTCTTAAATGTAGTCAAATGATTTAACGATGTTACCTCGTAGATTCCTCCACATATTCTAGAGGCCAACAATTATTAGTGGGGGTCTTTGGTAGTGCTACGAGTAGACTACATACCATATATTGGACTACAAAATAACAGATAATATAAATAATAATAATATAAAACATTAATATTTGAACAATTATATAGATAAATATAGTCTTCAAATAAAAATTGAATATAAAAATAGATAAAAAAATTGAACCATATAAACTAGGACCACCACTGGGTCTCCTAAATATACATACCAAAATAAAATAAAAACATAAGATTGTTGATCCATGAAATCCTAGTGCCAAACCACATCCAATGAAAAATATGAATTTTTTATCCATCACACTCAATTAGTGTAAGACCTCATCCCAAATTATTCTTGAATCAAAGATAATATATTCTTGGGTACAAATGTGTAGTGGCATCTCGGGTGAGGTGTGACCAGAAAAAAAAATAGAAAATAAAATTTGGTATCGTACTAAAAATTGTATTCAATGGTTTGTTGATGTTAGGATCTCAACATAATAAGTAAATAATTTTTTTTCAATCACTAGCAATTTGACCGGATCAACCATACCTATTTTAGCAAGTGTCAGGGTGTCTCTGAGCACATCTTAATGATCATGATAAACAAAGTTACATTTTGTATCCAAATATATGATAGTACAATCCAAATCCACACAACACTAGGAACCCATCCAATATATTAAATATATAATTTTATGAATTTACCTAATATTATTCCATGAATTTTAACATAAATATCCATTAATTGAAAATAAGGATCATGTGGTATAGTGTCTTTATTAGACTAGGTTAACAACATAGTAAAAATAAACTTAAACTTGTAATATATGTTTAATTCATAATAATGAGATACTAAATCAATTTTATTTCCCAAAACATAATATAATAATCTATGTAATACATAATATAAATGTGTGATAAAATAATACCATTAATGAAATAAACATGATAAGGAAATTTAATGTTTGGTTCAAAGGTATGACATGATATCATAAGAGTGAAAGCTCATGATTAATCACATGGATTCATTAAAAATGAAATATTTTACCGTAATATCATAGAAATATTTGAAATGTGGAAGAAATATCTAACATGAACTGAACATTAGTTAATAAAAATATCTTATACAATATTATATGGTGGAAAATTTCCATATTGAATTAGGTGTACTCTATATACCCACAAATAACATCTAATGGGATCAAATACATTTCCCTATTCATTTTATAACAATATGAGAACATCTATCATTAAATTTAAATGGTTGTGTGTTATGAAAAAATAATTTCAATTATAAGGTTTAAACATAAGAATTACCCATGGAAGGAAATTAGATGAATAATATTTTTTTCATTCACAAATCCAATAATCTTTCACAAATAAAGAATTCCATTCCTAAACAAAAGGTATATATTATCTAATTAATTAAATAAAGAATAATTTAGGTACATATGTATGTGGAATATATACATAATTTAGAATCAATAAGTAAAATTGAATTATTTCTTTCATAGATTAAAATTTCATCAAAAGTAAATACTAAACATTCAATTAGGAATAAATCATTCTCACTAAGAAATAAATTTCTAAAATAATAAAATTTAAAAAATAATTATAAAAAATTTTCATTTTAAATAAAAATAAAAACTTTTAATGGAATATTTTTTTCATTGAGTAGTCGTGATTGAGTGAAATTCCATTCATTCAGTATACGTTAAAAATAAGTCATTTTATTCACACTTTTAAAAACAATTCACATAATACCTTGTGTGTAAATCAACGAATATATCCATTTTAAACTATTACAGAATTATTAAATCATGGGTAAAAACCATTTTTAAATCATTGGTTGATATCTAAAAAAAATCATTAATATATTTATAGAAAATATCCATATAAAAGAAGAATATTATATTTCTAAAATAAGATAGAAGATCAGTATTACATAAAAAATTCACGATGTACCATTATTAAATATTGGAGTATATAAAAACCAAAATAGTATAACGGATTTATGACTAATATAGAATAAATGATATTTGGTTCAAGAAAATAATTTTCTATATTTTCCCTTCATGGACCCATGAAAATAAATGATCTCAAAATCAAATTTGATTGTAAAATAAATCCTGTAACGATTTCGTTACATTGAAATCATATCCCATTGAAATTTGATAGGCCGAATATGTTTAAAAATTCATCAAATAATCATATCCAAAATAATAATAGTGAAAGTATTATGAATTTTATATCACAATTATTCTTTGAAATCATACCCTGAAATATGGTTATGAAAAATGATTTATGTTATAATCAAGGAGACCAAAGGCCATACATACTCATGAATAGTGTTACCCAGTTTCTACGATCATGATGGAAAGAAGGTAAGATAAATTTTACCATTCCAAATCAATAATTATATCATAAATAACTTCTTATTTCTTTAAATATAATATATATTAATTCAATTTAATGTGGTGAGGAAGAATGATCCACATAGCTTTATGGAGGTGGTAGCCCACATGTATGCACAAAAATAATTATAATTTTTTAGTTAATGGAAAACTATGAAAGTATTATTATTATTAATTTTAATAAATATTTAATATTTCCAAAATATCACACATATATATATATTATAAATATATAATTAAAACCAATATTTACTAATTGTGACATAATAAAATTACATCAATTCGTGTGGTGGTAGTCTATTGTACGCAAAAATGATGGGTTCGTTTCCTATTTTATGGAATTGGATATAGATATAGGACATAAAATTAATATATAAAATTATCAATATATTAATGATACAGATTTTATTATATCACGATTGTTAAATAATATTTGGAGGAGGTGGATTGAAAAAACCCGTATGTTAAGAATGATACCTCTTCTTTATACAACCACATTAAGATTACACCAAAAGACATACTATGAGTTTTTTGTTGTAATGTCATGGATTTTTTCATGTATTATTTTAATATTATATGGGAATTAATTCAAGACCAGGCTCTGAGATGGCGCGCAGTTCTGAGGCTCGGTGTGCCCAGAACAAATGTTTGGATTTGATTTTATAATTCAATTAAGTGCGCGTACGGTTTTCCTGAAAAAACGTAATAACTTCTGAAGGGTGAACGGATTAGAAATCCGAGTGCACCATTGCGTTCAGAATAGAATTTTTTCCTTAGGAGAGGCCTAACTTTTGTCGGCGCAGGTCAGTGGTGAAATCTGGTTTTTGGACGTAACCGTGAAAAAATATTTAATTAAAATATTTTATTTAAATCCTTGTTGAAATGAAATCTATAATATATTAAATAGATTTTTGGCAGGGAGGGTCAGGGTTCCAATTCCCCTAACTCTGATTTCCACAAGAGAGCTGTGGAGAAGACCTCCCAACGCGGCGACGACATTCTTGACAATTTTCACCGGAGACGAGGAAGAAAAAACCAGATCAACACCAACGAATGCTGTGGATCCCGGTAGGATGTTTAAATTGTGATATCATCACCGTTTTTGATTTCCACGACAAACGCAGACTAATCCATGAAAATATTAGCCCGTGGATTGATCATTCTTGATGGATGGGCTCTTTTGGGAATCGTGGGTATTTGACTCTTGAAATTAATTTGGGTTTCATTCAACATTCTATCGGCGACGAACCAATATAGACACGAAAATCGATCGAGGTTCGTCCCTCTCGATTGTTGTGTTTTTCTCTTCCGATTCTTATGTGATCTTCGTGTTCGTTCTACGTAATCTTGGAGGAAATAAATCATTGTAGATTGGTTTGTTGGCACAATGATCTAAAATCAATGATCCAACATCGAGACGACCTAGCGGAGGTGTGACGGCGATGGTGGCAGACAAATCGATGTGGTTCGGAAATTCGTGTTCTTTGAGAATTTTACTGCCGGTGGATCATGACCCGCTATCAAGGCCGGTCGAATTTCTGAAACTGATGGAATCAGTTTCGTAGGGGTGGGATGGCCCCAAACATAGAGTTTTATGATGATCGGACGGTTGGATCATGAACCAGAGATTTGGCCGAGGCACATGGAGGAAGACAACGATTCTGGAAATTTCCTGACAACTCGCCGTGTAGTATGGGATACATGACATGCGTTCTTTGGCAGGATTACATGGAGTGTACTTTGGGAGTACACGGACATGGTCAAGGAACACGGCCAAGGACATGCTATGTGTACCTCTCCCCGGTCATACCTGGCTAGATACATGGAATACCTCATGCACTGGTACACGGGCAGGCGACACTGACATGGGCATAGACCGTGTACGGGCACATGGCCAGTGTACACGGAGTGAGCCCCAGGTGCTCAGACATGGCGTGTACTACTTCAACACGTCGTGTAGTTGATTTCTATCTAACACGCCTAATGACATGGGCCGGTTACACGGGCAGTACCCGGGGTCAAGGAACACAGCGTGATGTTTTTCTACACGTTGTGTAGTTTGGTTTTACACAGCTTGAATGAATGACATGAGTTGTTCACACGGGTAGTACCCGGGGTCATGGAACACGGCGTGTAACCATACTACACGCTGTGTAACCTATCTTAAATGACTTCAGACAAATTTCTTCTGTGACTTCGACTACTTTTCTTAGGGTTCGTACCCTTGGTTATTCCCCTGATGGTTCTGGTATCATTTCCATTACACTGGAGTATGATCCCTTCAATAGAACTTCCTGAATATAGTTGTTGGAATCCCCTCAAGGAAACATAGAGTCGGATCCTCTATTCATCCCTAGAACCATATGTAGAGTTCGTAGTATCGACACGACCATCTTTACCTGGGCGCTGATCCACTGCTTAGTGGATTAGCTTAGACCGAGTTGTCGGCCTCACCCCGTGACTTGGATGTGATCTTCATCTGAGCATCATGTTATCAATGTACTTGTGGAGTGTGTTCTCCCGGAATGAGTACTTCGTATCCCTCTCTCCTTAGACCTAGGAGTGTGCTCTCCTTATTACGATCTTAGTGCAATCTTCGAGCTGGATCATAGTGGTGGTTTCGTGATAGTCGATCGTGTATGAGAATATCTAGATATTCTTATTATATGTTCAGTAGACATATACTGTGTAGAGCTGACTGTATCTTCCTTTGTGGTACTTTTCCCTTGTTGTATTTCCTTTGTGGTTTTAGGGTGTCCTACTGGGTATTGTTATACTCACCCATACATGGGCATTGACCACACGTGTTGTTTCTTGTGTAGATGAGAGAGCCTTTGATATGATTCTAGGTGGACCACGTCCGGACGGTACTCAGTGAGATCAGGGGGGCCTAGGTGTGTTCCGAAGGCTACATATTGCAGTCCCAGTACCATTCCTTAGAGGTTGTAATTTGTTACATACTTTCTTTTTGGTGGGCTTGTAATTTTGGCCTAGGGTTTTACTTTCTTGTACTTTACATTCCTGTCATACTATGTTGGTTGTGTTTTAGGGTATGCATGCATATTTTCCTTTTAGTAGTTTTTACTTTTCAGCTTTTTAGGCTTAGAGATGTGTGTTTGTGTGTACAGGTTTATAGGCAATACCTTCCATGTTAGTTGCATGCCTACTTAGTGCTAGTCAATAGCCCCTGGCCTATTGGAGGTGGGTTTGGGGAGTTGCGGCTTGGGCCCCACTCGGACGGGTCATGACAGATTGGTATCAGAGGTGGTCAGTTCTACCATAGGACCGAGAGTCTGTGAATTTGTTTGGGGCAATAGTCTTAAGTTTTTCGAGTTCGGATTTCAGGCCCAGGACCCCGGTGTTGGTGCGGGCGGCAGACGTATACATACACCCGGACTCCGATAACATGCTTTTTGACTCAGAACATGAGAACACTAGTTGCAAGGGAAGAATAATGGTACAAGCATCATATAATAATGGGTTTTGGTTTCCATTTCCTTTTTGAGTCAGCTCTATAGATATACTCAATGACTCAGATACATCTTTTTTTTAACAGTATGACTCTGTGACGCGTACCCACTAGGATCAAGAAGATCGATCACGATGATGACCCCCTATGTAATGAAGCCTCGATATAGGGACTGGATCCCCCTGTTTTATCATCAGGTGATGTGCAAGTTATCCCACCACCTGTGGAATAGTTTTTAATGTCTGTTGTACCAGTGGAGGAGGAGCGCAGGCTGGGCGCCCTCCTTGAGATTCAGAGATAGAGACCCCTATGGTTTCGAGGTGAGGCTGACCCTTAGGCAGCAGAGGACTAGATTTAGGTAGTGGCTAGAGTCATCTGTTTGGTTAGGAAACCAAAAAACCAGAAGGTGATCATGGTAGCGAGCCTTCTGCAGGGCTCGACAGGAAGATGGTGGAGTTTTGTAATCCAGACTCACGATGAGGAGACTCTTGCATGGTCGGAGTTTGAGCATCTCTTCATAGAAGAGTTTTCACTGGTTACCCTGAGAGCAGTATGTATACAAGAGCTTCTTCAGCTCCAGTAGGGGACCATGATGGTGGAAGACTATTCATCGAGGTTTACTGACCTCTCGCAGTACTCGATGGATATGGTCAGAGATAAGTACTTCGGAGCTCAGAATTTTGAGCGAGGCTTTCGCAAATATATCTGAGCTAGAATCATCCCTATGAACACTCCTACTTATGATGGAGAGCTCGAGCAGGCTTTGGTGGTCAAGAGCTTCTTGGTAGAGCAGAGACAACCGGCAGTTGTTAGTAGTGGGCAAGCTGGAGTAGAGACCTCGGCAGTATGGAGCCAACGTCAGGGACCCAGGCATGGGAGACATTTTCAGAGGAGATCCCAAGACAGGGGATCTCTCGTACAGGGTTCCCAGTGTGCATCTAGCCAACCCCGAGAGAAGAAATGCTACTCATGTGATGGTAGAGTTCATCTCGCTCGTTATTGTTTGACCCGCCATACTACTGACACAAGAGCAGTGGATGGACCACCGAGGAAAAGGTAATGTGTGGAGCAGACAGATCCGAGGGGCGGGGGACATGGTAGAGGAGTTGGGAGAGCAGCTGGAGGTGGTCGGCGTTTTGACCCTTTTTCACCACCACTCCCAAGAGGTCCACCTCAGACCCAGGGAGCTGGTGGACAGAGGCAGGGACAGCTGCAGGTGGAAGAGGTTTATGACCCATGAAATCCCAGAATTATTAGAGGTACTATATATGTCTTTTATACTTTAGTTGTCGTATTGATAGACATAGGTTATAGTCATTCCTATATGGTTTCTTATCTTTTCTGAGACCTTGATATTATAGTTGAGCTGTTGACAGGACCCTTACGCTTAGAAACACCGACTAGAGAAGACTCAAGGATCACACACCACTATAGACAGTGTGACCTGACCCTTCGAGGTGAGAGTTTCAGTTGGATCCTCTTGTTATTAGTGTCGAGGCCTTACGCTGCCATTATTGGTACGGATTGGCTGTCCACAGTTCATTCCCAGATTGATTGATTTCGGCAAAGGGTGCATTGTGTCTGCAGTGATAGAATGAGGTTCTCTTTTGTCGGTGAAAGAGAGACCCAGGCTGCGTAAGATGGACTCGTGCATAGGAGGGCACAACTGATTTCACATCCATTGGATAGTCTAGCCCTTGGCGTAGTAGATGTTATGAGTTTCCAGTTTCCAGTAGTAGTGGCTGAGTATGGGGACTTCTTTCTGGACGATGTCCCTAGGAAAACTCCCCATCGAGAGATAGATTTCTTCATTGAGTTGCAACCCGGGATGACACTGATATCAGCATCAGCATATCGGATGGCTCCTGCAGATCTTCCTGAGTCAGTGCTTTACCTTGGGTAGCCCCAGTGTTGTCTTCCGAGAAGGAAGACGGTAGCTTAAGTATATATGTGGACTACCGGCACTTGAATCAGATAACCGTGAAGAACCGGTATCCAATACTGAGGATCGATGACCTCTTCGACCAGTTGAGAGGGACACGATGGTTCTCGAAGGTTGATATACGATCCGGATATCACCAGTTGAGATTACGGGATGAGGATATACTGAAGACGACTTTCCAATCTCTCTAAGGTCACTAAGATTACATGTTGATTCCCTTAGGCATGACAAACGTCCCAACAGTGTTAATGGGACTCATAAACCAGATCTTTAAGCCCTATATAGACCGGTTTGTAGTGGTATTCATCGATGACATCCTTTTGTACTTTTTGTCTGAGGAGGAGCACACAAGACACCTAAGGATGGTTCTGGACACACTCCGAGAGCAACAGTTGCATGGGAAACTCTCGATGTGTCAGTTCTGTTTATAGGAGGTCCACTTTCTGGGACACGTTATCTCGGCAGATGGGGTAGCAGTGGACCCAGCCATGGTGGAGACAGTACTAGCATGCGAGCCACCCTAGAGAATGACGGAGGTGCAGAGTTTCCATGGGTTGGTAGGCTACTATTAGAGATTCACCCTTGATTTCTCCAGGATTGCAGCACCCAGGACAGCTTTGACCCAAAAGGGGAAGCCTTTCTTGTGGACTGAGAGATTCTAGCAGGCTTTCCAACAGTTGAGATAGAGTTTGACGAGCGCCCCGATCATGAGATTACAAGAGGAGGGTGTTGAGTACATAGTGTTTTGTGATGCATCAGGAACTAGGCTTGGTTGTTTCTTGATATAGAGTCAAGAGGTGATTGCCTATGGCTCATGTCAGTTGAGGCCACACGAGCATAACTACACGACCCATGATCTTGAGTTGGTAGCGGTAGTCTTCACGTTGAAGATGTGGCGGCACTACCTGATGGGCGATCTGTTTACCATCTACTCTAATCACAAGAGCCTCAGATATATGTTTTCTCAGAAGGATCTGAATTTGAGACAAAGAATATGGCTTGAGTTCCTCCAGGATTACGACTTTGAGATCATTTATACTCCTTGGAAGGGGAATGTGGTGGCCGTTTATCTTAGCAGAAAATCCCGTTTGCATTTGCTGGATGAGGAAACAAGACAGTTGGCCTCTTTACAATTATCCTTCGTGGATGGTGATGAGGGAGATTACCTTCAGTCGATGGATATTACCCCTCGACTGTTACAGCGAGTCATGGAAGCACATCTCGAGGATGCTAGTTGTGACACTCTCCATGCTCAGGTATCCATAGTCATTACTGTTGATGGATATTCAGAAGGTGTGGAGCATGTTGTTCATTTCAGAGGGCGTACAGTATTTCCAGTGAATTTACGAGAGGAGGTTTTACATGAGTTCCATACATATCCTTTTGCGGTGCATCCAGGCATGGAAAGGATGTATCAGGACCTTCGACGTCAGTTCTGGTGGCCAGGAATGAAGAAGGGTATGGCAGAGTTTGTTTCTTGATGTCTTACATGTTAGCAAGTAAAGGCTGAGCAGCAGGTGCCAGAAGGTTTGACTCATCCCATTTAGGTTCCAGATTGGAAGTGGGAAGGGATATATATAGACTTTTTGACTGGTTTACCACGTACATCCATGGGACACGATTCCATTCGGGTGATCGTCAATCGACTCACCAACTCGGCCCACTTCCTAGTCATACTGAATGATAGTTTGGTAGAGAGCTTCGGACGCCTCTACGTGCAAGATATAGATTGACTTCTTGGAGTTCCATCCACGATCTTCTCAGATCATGATGCTCGTTTCAAATCTCGGTATTGGAAGGGATTGCAGGAAGCTTTTGGGACTCAGTTACGCTTGAGCACAACGTTTCATCCTCAGACTGATGGTCAGACTGAACGAACCATCTAGGTTATGGATGATATGCTTCGAGCTTGCATACTTGAATTCAGTCATAGCTAGGAGGATCACCAACCACTTGTGTAATTTTCATATAACAATCATTATCATTCCACTATTGGTATGGCACCATTCGAGGCTCTGTACGGGTGACCTTGAAGATCGCCACTTTGCTGGGCTGACCGAGGAGAGTTAGAAATCTTGTGCCCAGAGATCGTGAGAGATACTACAGATAAGGTGCAAGTCAACCAGGAGTCGATGAAGACTGCACAGATTCGGCAGAAATCATATACTGACAGGAGGTGGAAGCCCTTGGAGTTCGAGGAGGGAGATCTTGTGTTCCTTCGTGTATCGCCTCGATGGGGACTGTAGAGATTTGGCTGAGGCAGCAAGCTATCTCTGAGGTTCATTGGACCTTTTCAGATTCTAAGAAGATTTGGCGAGGTGGAGTATCACTTAGCTCTACATCCTCAGATGGACCGGGTACACAACATCTTCGATGTGTCGCAGCTACGGAGGTACGTGCATGATCCATCGCACGTTATTGACTAGGGCAAGCTGGACATCGATGATGGGGAGACCTTTGCAGAGTACCCAGTGGATATCGAGGATCGATAGGAGAAGATCCTTCATGGAAGAGCTATTCTCTTGGTGTGTGTCTGGTGGCAGCACATAAATCCTTATGAGATCACATGGGAGCGGGAGGCTCAGATTCGGGTGCAGTACCCACATCTTTTTTAGTAGCCCTTGTTTTGGCTTTTCGGGGACATAAATGCCCTAAGGTGGGTGTGATGTAAGGTCCTGAATTTTTCCATGTGTTATTTTAATATTATATGGGAATTATTTCCAGACCACGCTCTGAGACGGCATTAAGTTCCGAGGTCCGGTGAGCCCGGAACAAATGTATGAATTTGATTTACTAATTCAATTACACGTGCGTGCGGTTTTCCTAAAAAAGTGTAATAACTCCCAAATGGTAATCGGATCAGAAATCTGAGGGCACAGTTGCGCTCAGAACAACTTTTTTACCTTAGGTGAGACCTAACTTCGGCCGGCCCAAGTCGGCGGTGAAATCTGGTTTTTGGACGAAACCGTGATAAAATATTTCATTAAAATATTTTATTAAAATATTTTATTTAAATTCTTGTTGAAATGAAATATTTTATTCTTTTGATAGATATTTCGTAGGGAGTGTTAGGGTTACAACTCCCCTTACTCTTACTTTCTCTGGAGAGCCCTGGAGAAGACCACCCGACGCGGCGACGACGTTGTTGACGATTTTTGTCGGCGACGACGACACAACAACCAGATCATCACCAAAGAACTTCGTGGATCTATTTTGGCTGTTTAAATTGTGATTTCATCCCCGTTTTTGATTTCCACGATGAACGCAGACTAATCCATGAACTGATTATCCCACGGATCAGTCGTTTCTGTCGGATGGGATTTTGCGGGAATCGTGGGGATTTGATTCTTGAAATTAAATTGGATTTCATTCAACCTTATAACGGTGACGAACCAAGATCAACACGAAAATCGATCTTGGTTCGTCCCTCTCGATTGTTGTATTTTCTCTTCAAATTCCAATGAATTCTTCTTGCGTGTTCTATGAATTCTTTGAGAAAATTGATCATTGGGCATTCGTTTGTTGGCACAATGATCTGAAATCAATGATCCAACATCGAGACGACCTAGAAGAGGTGCGACGGCAACGGCGGCGGACAAATCGATGTGGTTCGGAAATTCCCGTTCTTTGAGTGTTTTCATGCGGGCAGATAGGGATGCACTATCAAGGCCGATCAGAAGCCCAAAATCGACGGAATCGGTTTCGTAGGGGTGGGAGGACCCCAAATCCAGAGTTTCATGATGATCAGATGGTTGGATCAAGAATCAAAGATTTGGTCGAGGCGCGCGGAGGAAGACCACGATTCTGGAAATTTCTTGACTACACACCGTGTAGTATGGGATACATGGCGTGTGTTCTTTGGCAGGATTACACAGTGTGTACTTTGGGAGTACACAGACACGGGAAGGGTACACCGCCAAGGACACGCCGTGTATACCCCTCCCCGGCCAGACCCGGCCAGATACACGGGATACCCCGTGCACTGGTACATGGGTAGGAAACACGGACACGGGCAAAGACCGTGTACGGGCACATGGACAGTGTACACGAAGTGAGCCCCAGGTGCTCGGAAACAGTGTGTACTTCTTCTACATGTCACTTAGTTGCTTTCTATCCGAAGAGCAGAATGAAATGGGCCAGTTACATGGGCAGTACTAGGGGTCAAGGAACATGGCATGTACTTTTTCTACACACCATGTAGTTTGGTTTTACACTGCTTGAACGAATTACATGGGCCGTTTACATGGGTAGTACACAGGGTCAAGGAATACGACATGTAACCATACTACACGTTGTGTAACCTGTCATAAATGACATGTGCCACTTGTCTTCTGTGACTTGGACTAGTTTTCTTATGGTTCGTACCCTTGGTCTTTTCCTTGAAGGTTTGGTATCATTTCCATTACACAAGAGTATTATCCCTTCAGCAGAACATCCTGAATAGAGTTTTTCGAATCCACTCTGTGAGACTTAGAGACATATCCTCTATTCATCCCTAAAACCCTAGGTAGAGTTCTCGGTATCAACGTGACCAACATTACCTAGGCACCGATCCTCTTCATAGCAGATTAGCTCAGACCGAATTGTTGGAGTCACCCCATGACTAGGCTATGATCCTCATCTGAGCATCATTTTCTCAAAGTACTTGTGGAGTGTGTCCTCCCAGAACGAGTACTTTGTATCTCTCTCTTGTCAGACTTGGGAATGTGTTCTCCTTGTTACGTGCTTAGTGCAATCTTCGTGATGGATCTTAGTGGTGGTTTCGCGATAGTCGATCGTGTATGAGTATATCTGGATATTCTTATTATATATTCAGTAGAAATATACTGTGTAGAGCTGATTGTATCTTCCTTTATGGTACTTTTCCCTCGTTTTATTTCCATTGTGGTTTCGGGGTGTCATACTGGGTATTGTTATACTCACCCATACACGGGCTTTGCCCGCACGTGTCGTGTCTTATGCAGAAGAGAGAGCCTTTGACAAGATTCTAGGTGGACCAGGGTCGGACGACTCTTAGTGATATCAGGCGGGCCGAGGTTTGTTCCGACGTCTACAGATTGCAGTCCCAGTACCTTTCCTTATAGTTTGGACTTTGTTACAGACTTTTTTTTGGTGGGATTGTACTTTTGGCACAGGGTTTTACTTTCTTGTACTTTACATTCCTGTCGTACTCTGTTGGTTGGGTTTTAGTGTATTCATGCATATTTTCCTTTTATAAGTATTAACTTTTTAGCTTTTTAGGGTTGGAGATATGTGTGCATGTGTACATGTTTATAGGAAATTCCTCCCTTGTTAGTAGCATGCCTACTCGGTGCTAGTCACCAACCCATGGCCTAATGGAGGCAAGCTTGGGGAGTTGCGGATTGGGCCCCACTATGACGGGTCGTGACATTTGTAATGAAAATGACCCTAAGAAATCACAATCAATATAGGGAATAATTTTGGGAAATTATTTTCTGATCCAAAATCTTCTTTAATTGTAGAGTTTATAAGAGAGGGTGTTCTCTATTGTAAGAGTTGGGAGACTAACTGTAGTAATTTTTTAATGTGTTACATTAACATAAATTAACTAATATGTAAAAAGGATATATTTATTTATAATATTATAGGAAAATAATTTTTTTAACTAAAATAATCTCATAAAATAATATTTAATCATGTTTTGGCTTATTTTTAAACTAATCTTTTTTTAAACCTTTTAACCATTCTTCAAAACTATAGCGGTAATAAATTCTTTACTCATTAAGAGTGAGGAAATTCACCATAAAGTATCAAATGGATAATAAGAGAATAGTGGTAGATATTGTAAACCATTCTCCATTCAATAGGAAGAACATTTGTTTTTAAGAGTTTTAACCCATTTAGTATGACATTATTTATCCAAAAATAATTACATTGTCAATATTGAAATTATTAATTTAATTTGAATTTAAAATAATGAACCCAAGGATGAAATTAAAATATATATCTTTTAAAAATTACAAAAAAAATTTATAAATATATAATATAATTTATGAAGACTATATCTCATTCAAAATATCATACTTTATTCATTTTTAAAATGATTTTTCTATTATGTAAATAATGACTTCATTGGACGTACGTAGGAATTTAATGTAAGTTTATAAACAATAATTATTATAAGTATATTAAAAAGATTATAATAATTAAATTTTCATAACAATAACCACTGATATTTTTAAACCATTTACTTTTTTTCCATGGTGAACACATAATTGATATTTAGAAGAAATTTTTTGATATTTTAACTTTTTCATTAATTATATTATTATATAAGACACATTAATAGAAAACTACCCAAAATAATATAAATATATAATAAGGTTTTATGGTTTAAAATATATTCATCCAATAATAGAGAATCTGAAAAAATAACACATTTTCACTTAGTTATAACTTACAATAATCAGATTTACTATTTAGCCTCAGAGGTAAATTTTTATTATTAGTCATATTAATTAGGAAAAAAATAATGTTGCAATTATAATGTAATAAAAATTATTCTAATTAAAAAATATGGATTTATCTATATAAAAATAAATCCATATAATTTGTAGAAATTAAAATTCTAATAATACAATTAAAAAAAGACCCAAGTTTATTTTCTAGAAAAATGAAATTTTCATGTAAAATATAATTTTAAATTCACTCAATGTCTATGAAAATTCATTTTATTAATTTTAATTAATAAAAATAGATTTAAAATATATAAATTTAATTTCAATTATACTTGATTATTTATAATTTTGTTTAATTAAATTATTATAATAGTATGCACATAACATAAGATTTAGAAAACCTTTTTTAATCCAAAAATATATTAATTTTAAAATCATTAAAGTATAAGAATAAAATGAAATAAAATAGATGATATTAGATCAAATGGTTCATATATGAGCATAAAAAAAGAATTTTTCTTTTAAATGAATCAATGTGATGAAAATAAATGGATGTCTTTGGTAAATTGATAATTTTAACTTTTCATTGAAAAATCATTATTTTCTGAAAAATACCAAAATATCACCATAAGATAATTCTGATATGATGGTTAAAATATATATTTTAATAATAAAATTGACATTTTTCAATGATCCAGAAATTGATTACAATATTTTCTCACAATATGTAAAAAACTATTTTTTGAAGAAAAAATTATTTTGAAGAATAAGTTCATCACGAAAAGTTTTTGTAAATATTAAATATGATTTTTTTAAAATAATAATAACGAGTTTATATATATTTCAAAAATAATTTACTTTTATTCATTGAACTCAATTTAACTTCTAGGTTATAATGATTATATTTAAATAAAAATATATAAATGTTCAGTTAGGCTCACTATAGTGTATTTTATAAGCTATAATACATCAGGTTTTTTATTCTCATGGAATTAAATTCTCTGGCCCAGTTTAAAATATTGTGTCCTTTCAATTTTAATTTTATCTTCATAATCAATGGATTTATGAATTAAAATATTTTTTTGAAATAATATATTGTAACAAATGGTTAATAGGACATCCACCTAACAATACATGAATAAAAGTTTGGAAGTCATATAATATAACACATAAATAGATATATAAGTAGTAAAAAAATATTGGGAAGTGAGAATATAGAAATGGAATAAAATTATAATACCCAATTAATGAATTAGAGTGATTTATATTATTTATATCAATACATTGAATGATAATGAGAACGTTCACAACCATAAAACCATAAACTCAATATGTTTGGAAATGAAAAACAAACATCATAAATTAGGTTAATGTAAAAATAAATTAATTTCTTGTTCATTTAATTGAATTAATTACTATAAATAATATTATTATAAATAAAATATACTAACATGAAAACTATAATTTCATTCATTAATAAAAATCATGAAAATCACATGTATTACTCTAAACATCGAGTATTAAAAATGTTTTTCTATAAGCAGATCAATAAAAAAAATATGTACGAATCACATAATTCAAAAAAGGATAACATTATATTTATCATATCATTGTACATTACCAAAAAATATTGTTTAGCAAAAGGTAATTCCTCAGCATAAAAAACAACATTTAAATAAACAGGACATTAATCACCAAATAATCAATAATGAAAACCATGATTTAAACTTATATTATTGGATAAATAACTGACAACAAAATTCATCCTAATATGCATAAATAAAATTGAATCAAAAATATTAGATTGAGATGATCATATTTTCTTCAAAAATAAATCTAATATTTATATTGTAATAACTTTATAACTCTTAATTTCTCTTAAAAAATTTACATTGTAAAATAATATCATTTACATGATATGCTATTAATTTTCATAAATAACATAAATTAGAATAATTCCATAGGAAAAGCATATATAATTAAAAAAATTCAATACATTGATGTTTCATGATTCATATAAAAAACATGGATAAAAATAATTAAAAAACATAATTATAGATTCCAAATACATAAATACATTCAATTAAATGTTTTGTAAAAAATAGGTATTTCTATGGTCTAGTAGTTAACCTTTTCAAGATAATTTTATTGAATAATGCATGAGTTACCTAAATGTAATAAAACTATCAATAAATCGGTGGCTAGTTTGAAATTTATTTCTCCCTATTTAACACTTAATTATATCTTGGTAGAACATTTCAATTCACCATTTTTCCATTAATAAAACATTTATCCATTCCTATAAGAAAATATCTTTGGTGACTCATCCTAAATTTAGAACATGATAGAAATTTAACATTATTTCAACTGTGGTTTCCTCCACTAGATCTATTAGCATACATTTTATTCATTTGTATTGGTGAGTTTGTGAGTTTGTTAAGGTATATGTGGTTAATCATATTTTAATATAACTGATTATTCATAATCATAAAATCCCTCACTTCAGTAAACATACCAATTTTTTATAAAGTTAACTAAATTTTCCATCACATTCTTATTTAATATCATTACTCATGTTTCAAAATATTTAATACAAACAAAAAACATGGAGTTAGATATAATAATCATAATCATGAAAAATAAATTATATGTGATCTAAATCATGACACATTTTTTCAATTTATTGATCATTAGTTTAACCAAGGCCATCCATGATAATATTTGATTTAGATCATTCATTATAGCTCAAAAGTAAATTTTTAATTAACCAAATCATATCTCCATGGAGATTTAATCCCAATGCATAGTAAGGGCTCACACATAATACAATATAATGATTATTGAGATATACTCAACAAACTTTTTTTAGGCTTTTACAACTAGATTCATATGGTCCAACAACATTGTTCACATATAGTATTTAGATAAATATTTATTGATAAATAACAATATATTTTTTTCCTCACCAAAAAAATTTGATGTTATTACATAAATATAATAATGCTTATGGTGCTTACTAACATTCGCAAATCCCACTCTCCAAATACTGAAAAAAAAACATTTCCATTGATATAAATTATACTATACCCACACATTTACACATATAAATTAAAATTTTCACATTAATATCCATTTATATAAAAAAAGGATCATCATTCTTTGTGTCTATAGAATACTATGATTATAACATATCAAAAGCAATCTAAATCTGGACATAGTTATTTTATTTTGTACAGAAGAACATTAATCGTTATTTATCATTAATACATGAATTATTACATAACTATACACTTAATAAAACATATATGATTCATAAGTAAAGTTTATTTTATTATTATGTTAATTATAAACAATTTAAAATAGGAAAAACATCGTCATTATTGAAAGCTTCCATAACATGATCACACATAAAACGGCATGGGATAACTTAAAAACATACATAAGAAAGGTGTGACCTATAAGGCCCGATAGGGTAATAAAATGGAATTACATTAAGTGAATGAGACACATGAAAAAATAGGAATATAAATGGGGAAAAAATTATTAAGAATCATTAACATGGACAATGAGACATGATATACCATGATAATCAAAAAGGAAACATGAGAAAAATGAAAACTACATAAAAACTACATCATAAGAATAATTAAATTATATATACCAATAAATCAAGATAGAAATAGTATAATAAAGTAATTAGATTAACTCTAATTTTGAAAATTAAATCTAAGGAGACAAAACATTACCGAATGCATTGAACCTTTATATAATTCTAGGTTAACCAATTATATTCATTTTATTATCAAACTTAAGTGTTCCAAACATTTACACAACATGGATTCAATTATCGGTATATTTTATTCAATGATTGTGGTGTTAGGAATACACTAATTTATGTCCCATTTCAACTATTTATATGTGTTTAAAGGTAAATTCACTTGATAAAAAATGAGTATGTTATTCACTAGATAATAGTTTTGGCAAGGAAAGTACCTACAAAAATTAAGTAGCATAACAACATCTCTTAAAATTTTATAAAATTTATTTATGATATAGATATGTGTCTATAATAATTTTTACATGAAATAAGCCTAATGGGGATATATAAAAACGTATCCTATTATAACTAAATTATGTTAAAAGACATAAGGTAAAATAATACCTGAATAGATTGGAGAATGGAAATGATCCCTTACTTGATTGTGTCCCTTTAAATTCTTGGAATGAGATTTTGAGATCGTGGTGCCTACATGGGAGGACTATAGAGAGTGGATGGAGGATTAAGGAAGTTCTTTGATGTTCTTTTCTAAATAGAAATAAGATCTATGGTGGGTTTATATATGAAATGTGGGTGATTACATAATTATTTAGGTTTTCGACTAGACATATTAGTATAACCAAATAAAAATACATTAAAATTATTTATTCACATGTTTATAAAAAAATGGGATTATTTTTCATTATTTTATATGTCCAAAAGATGAATTTATTAAATTAATTCACGTTAATTTGTTGAGATGAGTCACACTCCTAAATAAATGATTGCATATCCTTATAATATATTCACAGTTTGGAGGATTCATAAAGGATTTATAAAAGTATCCAATTAATAATATATTCTCATCATTATAAAGGTTATATATATATATTTATTTTTTCGTGGATACCTTTTATATTATTATATATATCCCTTTTGGGTCATTATCATTTCATAATGCTGGAAGTATATTTATACTTTATTTTATTTTTACACAAAAATTTTACTATCAAATAAATATTATAAACACTAACCATTTGATAATTTCTATGTTCTAACCCCAAAAAATAATATTCATTTTATATAGATAATTTTATAGATATTTTCATTTTAACATATAAAATAATAATTTGTATTATTGATAAATGAATGGGGGGTTTTGACAACTAATGTTTTTTATACCTTATTAAAATTAATTTTAACAACAACAAAAATATATGACCATTAAATTTTTTAAAAAATATTTATTAAAAATATTTTATTAAAATATAAACTTTTAATATATCCATTAAATCTGGAAAATAAATTCAATTAATTAAATATAATTTTTCACAAAAAAGTTTATTTGTGTTTTATTGTTTGAGAAAATTATTTTTGAATTAAAAATAATTGGAAGAAAATATATCCACTTTTTTCAATAAATAATATTATTCACATTTATATATCTATATTCCTAATACATTTCCATTTCATATAGCCACAATCCCCCCATGAATAAGGCTCATGTTGGAGAGACCATTAAGGGGAGGTTTGAAGTACATTGCTTGGGTTGTGATCTCGATGAGTATGAACATCATCAGTAAATGGTTTCATTATTTCATAAGTAGATGGATCATAGATTGGGATTGGTAAAGGTGAAATAAAATAGATACTATTTCCCATGTAAAGTATTATGTGTAGACTTCATAGGATATGCTCCTAAAAGTTGAGGCCATCACATCCTTTGCATGTGTAAATTGTATTTTTTTAATACCCAATATTTATTCTAACAATGTGATCATTGTTCAATAGATATATTATCAAGTAATATGGTACATTAATGATCATTGTAAAATAATAAAATAAGTGAATTTATTTAATATAACCATATTAAAAAATAATACATTTAATTGAAATAACAAGGGAATTTTTATTTATAACCATTCAAGTCATTACAGTCTTCCCCTCTTATGAAAATTCAAACAGAAAATTTTCCCTTACCACCCTAAAAAAGGTAAGGGTAACTCAATTTCATCATCTCCTATGGTTCCCACATTTCATAGTGAAACATATAGTTCTTCCATATTACTATGACAATGTTTATTGAATTATTTCATATAATAGTGTCTCTATGATATAATATATTCAACTACTACTCTACATAAGAAATATAATTTCTTAGTGGTACCATATCTAGATTGAGTACATGTGAGGAGTTCGGTATGTTCTTTATTAAGAGGGATACATGTAATAAATCATGTACTTGAGATAGGTTAGGTGGGAGTGCATGTCATAATGAAATATCTATAATGAAATCATGGATCCCAATGGGGTCGATTTATCATAGAATAAGATTTACCTTAACCCCAAATCTCACCACATTCATCCATAAATATATGTAGTAGAATACCATGTCTCAAATATAATAATCATATTCTTATTCGTGGTTTTCATCATAGTTTTTATAATTACTCTAGTATGCTTTGATGTGTAGTTCAATAGTCTTATACTTCTTCAAAATTTCATCAACCATTTCCAAACCATGTAGTTTATTTCCTAGACATCATCCAAGTATATCGGTGTTCAACACCTTTACCCATAAAGGGCATTTTAGGGATATATTTATATATTTGGTGGAAACTATTTTTGTAATAGAACTCTTCATATATAGATGTTGGTCCCGTTCTTATTTATTTTCTATATAACAAGCTTGAAACATTTATTCTAGTGTCTAAATAGTCTAATCAGTCTAGCCATAAGATTGAGGATTATATGAGGAACTCAGGTGTCAGTCATTGGTTTGAGTTGGTTGGAGACTTTCAATAACATGGATGTGGTTCTCTTATCTCCCCCACATACAATTTCTAGTGGTACTCAATTCATCCTCACACATTATATGATATACATCCACGCATGTGGATCCAATGAAAAATCCTCTTGAATCACAAGAAATAGTGAAGTCTCGGTAAGACCATACAAATCAACGTAGATAGAATTGTTTCCTATTGATTTCTTTATATGTAGAGTCCCATTTTCCATGGGGATGATATCCCATTTCAATGAGGTTATGGGTTTGGTTTTCATCAAACCATTTGAATTCTATATTTCATCACACACTTGGGGACATAATCAAAATTTTGATTTATGTTCATAGATCTTGTTCTTCATTTTATTATACCAATATTGATCTTCATAGATCTCAATATAATTTTTTTCTTCATCGATGAATATAGAATGATGAATTATGTCTGACAACCAAAAGATCACACATTAACTCAGGATTTGATGGTATACATTGTCATTACCCAAAAATCAAAACACCTTTTTCATAAATCTGACTACATTGTTTCGGTGGTTAGGAGGCATAAAGCCGTCTTGGTTGCTGTTATCGAACACAAACAGGGGAGTGACAAGATCCAAGAGTTTTCTTGAAGGCTCAAGATGCATGCAGCCATGCATGGGGCCCCGTCAAATATCCATATTTGGTTGTTTTGGAAGAGGGGGGTTAGAGTAAATCTGTGGAAGGTAGGGGATCAAGTTATCACGTCGAAGGTGACTTGGAATGGGTTTGAGTGGTTCATGTTGTTTGTTTACGGGAGATGTGATGCCCGTCAGAGAGAGGGGCTTTGGGCGGAGCTAGCTGATTTCATCCCTGGGGATCTGCCATGGATGGTGGGAGGGGACTTCAACATTATTGCGGGACTGTATGAGAAGAAGGGGAGGGGTGAGTTCCAGAGCTGGGTGAGCATGGCGTTTGTGCAATGCATAGTGTGGAAAGGTCTCAGGGATGTTGTCTTTTCGGGTGACCCTTTCACGTGGTGTAATAACCATAGAGGGGAGAGTCGTTGTTGGGCCAGACTGGACTGGTGTTTCGTGAACCTTCAGGAATTTGAGGTGTTGGGGGAGGTGAAGGTCCTCCATTTGGCTAGGGGGGTCTCTGATCACTCTCTGCTGCTACTGTCCATTGGGAGGGTTGAGAGTCCACAGGAAGGCTTTCATTTCTCCAAGTTGTGGATCGACGACCCGACTTTCCTTAGATTGGTTACGCGGGTTTGGGGGGAGCCTCCTAAGGAGAATACGTGGGTGGTGTTACATGGTAAGTTGCGGAGGTTGAAACAGGAGCTCATGCGGTGGGAGAGTTCTATACCGGTGTGGGGTAGGGAGCTAGATTCATTCAAAGAAGACATTGATATGCTGGAGGTTAGTCTGGAATGCAGGTAGGATGATGCTGTGTTTGAGGAGCTCTCGGAGATGAAGGAGGCCTTGGCTGTTAGGATACTTTCTCAGGAACGCAGGGCAAGGTATCGGTCGAGAGTGTCATGGCTCAGAGAGGGAGAGAGGAACTCGGCCTACTTCCATGCATGCATAAGGGAGAGACAGCGGGTTGTGAATCCTAACATGGATTTGGAGGACGTATCGTTCTCGAATGATAGGGGGTGGTTGGGGGTCTTGCTTTGGAGCATTTCAAGGATCTTCGGGATGGGCCTAGAGGTGATGGACACGAGGGATATCCTACCTGTAATTCTCGGTTATGGGAGGCAATTCCGGAGGTAGTTTCAATGCAAGAGAATGAACAGTTTGAAGCCATCCCCGATGAAAGGGAGGTGTAGGCGACAATGTGGAAGTTGAACCCGGATAGTGATGCGGGGCCGGATGGATTCCCGAGGTGTTTCTACAGAGTGTGCTGGGAGTGCATGAAGAATGATTTGGTGGTGTCCATTCAGGATTTCTTCAGAAGGGGTGTCCTTCCTTGAGTAGCAGCAGCGAAAACCTTGGTCCTTTTACCCAAGTGCAAAGACCCTACTTCACTTAATCACTACCGGACAGTTAGTATGTGTAATTTTCCATACATTGTTTTGGCGGCTGTGATCAATAGTCTGCTGTCCAATTTTCTACAGAGGTGGGTATCGGCAGAGCAACATGGTTTTGTAATGGGGAGGCCGATACAGGGAGCTATGGCACTGCCGTAGGAGCTGCTGAGAGATCTGAACATGACGGCTCGAGGTGTTAATTTGGTGGTAAAGCTGGATATGAGTAAAGCTTATGATAGAATGGAATGGGGCTTCATGAATGGAGTTCTATGGAGGATGGGGTTCTCGGCCTGGGCATATGATATTTTAATCAGATTCCTTAGCTCGTCGTGGATGGTAGTGTCCTTCTTGGGGAGAACGCACGGATTCTTCAAATTCATTTGTGGCCTGCGGCAAGGGGACCCTTTATACCCTAGCATGTTCATACTGATGCAAGATTCTCTAAGAATACTAATTAAATTGGGAATAGGGAGGGGGAGATCTTGTTATTCCGCAGGAAACATGGGGGCCTCTCAGTATCTCACCTCATGTATGCAGATGATACAATCATGTTTCTTAATGATAGGGTGAGGTCTGTGAGGGAGATCAATAACATACTGAAGGAGTACTGTAAATGGAGTGGCCAGCTGGTGAACCGGGAGAAGAGTTGTTTCTACATGGCGACCTCGTGTGGAGAGGACAGGGTGGATGGGGTGGGAGGGACGTTGGGCATGAGGAAAGGGCCCTTACCGATGGAGTACCCGGGGGCTCCGGTGTCTACCGGACGGCTGCGGAACATGGATTTTGTCAAGGTTGTTGATAAGATGATGGCCAATTAATGGATTGGAAAAATCATTTCCTATACTTTGGGGGTCGGATTTCCTTAGTTAACAGTGTGCTTGCAGCTATACCGGTGCATGTGATCGTGGCTTCTAACGTACCGAAGGGGGTCATTAACTCCATCAACAGGGTGCTCGCGCGGTTCATTTGGGATGCTTAGAAGGAGGGGAATAGACAGTGGGTCTCGTGGAGGAAAATGGTGAGGCCGATCTACGAAGGAGTGATCAGCGTCAAGAGCATGGAAGATACGGTGCATGTAGTACGTTTGAAGCTTGCATAGGAAATTATTGAGGGAGAGACGTTGTGGGGAAAGTGTATGCGGGGCAGGTACGAGGATGGAATCACTGACCTTCTAGCAAGACGGATTTCCGTGTGGGCCGAGGTGTGTAATATCGTCCTGGAGTTGCAGCACCTGGCTCAGTGGATCATTGGGGAGGTGAGGATCCTCTTCTGGGATTACAACTAGTCAGGGAGGGTGCATGCTTTTCCGGGGTGTCCGGCCCCATTGATCTCCATTATGGAGGCCAAGATTCACCCTCTATTTTTCAGAGAGGTGTTGGATGTGGATTCTCGGAGGATCATTGATTCGGTGGTGATTAACAGGGAAAGGGATAAATGCGTTTTCATGCCCTCAGTGTCGGGTAAGTTCAACCTGAAAGATTTTCGTAGGAGTTCCAATGATCAGCAGCTGCAGGAGTGGCAAAATAGGGTGGAGTGGAGCAAGGGGGTTCCCTCTAAAATTAAATTTTTAACGTGGCGGATTACGCAATAGGCCATCCCCTTGGATGAGAATATCAAAATATTGGGTATTAGCATGGCATCCGGGTGTCAGTGTTGCCAACGGAGGAGGGAGGAGAGCATGGAGCACATCTTACTTGAAGGAGAATGGGCTAGAGTGGATTGGAGATTTTTGGGAACACACATAGGGTATTATGTTAATGCTGACAACTGGGATCGGTTTTCAGGCTTGTGGTTTCATGGGTGTTGTGGCAATGTGGAGGAGAAAGAGGCTCGGGCAGTGTTTTACAATGCGGGATGCTGGGTACTGTGGGAGGCGAGGAATTGCGCCAGGTACGAGGGAATCACATCCATAGGGAGGGCGGTGGTGGCAATAGTAAGGTGTCTGCTGATTGAACTAGTGAAAACTACAGGCTTTGGGGAGAATGATCCCTCTTTACGGGTGTTGATATCCTCGGGAATGAGGGTTGGATAGAGGACTTCCAGTGGGCGGGGGTCTTGGGTTCGATGGATCCCTCTGGTGGGAGGTTTGAAGTTGAATGTCGATGGCACGTGCGCTGGAGAGAATATGCGTGGTGGTGGGGTGCTTCGTGATGGCTGCGGTAGTGTGTTGCTGGCTTTCGCTTCACACTACGGGAGGGGGATCTCGGTGCAGGCAGAGGCCTTGGTAGTACTTTCAGGGATGTCGTTGTGCTTGGACAAAGGCCTCGTGGTAGAGCAGATAGAAACAGACTCCAAAATTATACATGATGTGTTGCATGAGTAGGGAATGACGCCGTGGAGGATATCTTACACTATTAGGCAGTGCAAGGCAATCATGGGGAACAACGTAAGGGTAACTCATACCTGGAGGGAAGGGAATAAAGTTGCAGACTACTTTGCTTCGATTGCGGTTCCTGGGGACACTATGGTTTGGGTGGATAATGTGCTGCCCATTAGAGCTGAGGGAGTCAATCTAATTAGGGGAGACACACTTGGCTTGCATTATTTTCTTCCACCGTAGGGGGGACTGTGTTTGTGTTTATTTTGTAGTGGGGTGTTTTATGAAATAAAAATAGTAATGTTGGTGGGATAATATCTCAACCAAAGATCTTTATTGGATAAGTATTGTAAACTATATTGTTTATAGAGCAAGTTATAAATCCATGGAAGAGTATAATTTTTATTTATGATGATCTTTTTCATCTCACACTAATCAATGAAAAAGTGCATTAATCCATCATACTTCCTAACGAAGATGACTAGAACACCCCATGGTGAGGCACATAGGTGTATAAACACTTTATCTATATTCTCTAATAGATTTCTGTTTAGAACCTATGGTTCCAAAATCGAAATTATATATAGAGTCATGATTAATGGAAGTTCCCAAGGAATATGCTCGATAGAAAGTGCAACATCTCGGTTAGGGGAAATAATTGTAAATTCAATCGGAAACACTTCTGAAAATCCCTTCATAGTAGGGATGTATTTTAGGATGGTTATTTTAATAAACTCAATCATTTAAGAACGATACACTAGATAATAGGGAAATAATATCCATTATTGAGATATTAATTCTAAGAAATAATCATAATGTTCCATTCTATTTTGTAGAATTGGGGATAAATTCACAACATAGAGTGTGATTTCATTATTTTGGAAATTTATTTTGGACATATATCAAGAAATAAAATCCACACAAAAAATGCATCAAATTATACTGAATGATGTATGATAAGGATAACATATAATTTCTACCCAAATATTTTCATAGGGAGATTCATATAGTTGGGAAAAAATAGTATTCCAATTTTTTATATTCATAAGAACCTCTACTTCCATGATTTTTTGTGGTGTTTGAATAGTTCAAGTAAAAGTTATTGATATGAAGGGATGTGTATAACTATAATAAAAATATATGTACACTATTATTGAACAAATATCATGTGTATTTTCACCACTTCATTTTTGGGATCCACCTTAGAGGTTGTAGTATAAAAATCTCACCCTTACTGCATTGGAGTTTGGTGGTTGCCTCTGAAAACAATTATCATAGAGAATTGGTTTACAATGTGACTTGGTAACACGTAGTTGAAAAAATAACAACTTTTTGAGGGTTTAATGGATCATTCCATAACTCTATAAAATTTTTCGGTTTCTCCTACAAGTAATTTTTATCTTTTTTCCTTTCATTCCCACACCAAAAACATTTCCTTACCCACATATGAAAGTTACAGGGTTATTATTTCTACACCATTGAAAAGCGGCATGTTGAAATTTCTTGGCATCTATAGATTTCTCAATCATACCCTAGAATAAAAATCTACTTTTAACTTGTTTTCCCCATTATATCCTTCAGAGTTTCTAATCTCCATGTTGGCATTAAAGGAATGCCAAAAACATTTCTCATAGTTATCAATTTCATGAATCACCAGAGAATTTTGTAGGATCAGTTTTATCCCACCAAGGAAGTGATCAACCTTGTACTCTGGGGTAATATAAATTATAGTGGCGTATCATGAATGTAAAATGATTTTTTCCTCATAATCCCCAATATATTCTTCATCTTTTTTTCTTGAAAGAAAGGAAATATCATTACATATTACGTTGTATAATGTGTGGAAAATAATTACAGATTTTTTCCTCGAATTCATTCCACCTCATTTCTTCGATCTATTACTTATGACTTATATTCTTGATCAAATTCCACCAATAAATAGATTCACTATCCATATGATATACAATAAATAGAACATTAACTTGTTCATAACATTGAAGATGGATAAGATATTCTCAATTGAGTTGATCCATTATTTCAAGATTAAAATATTAAATGATAAATTAAAAAGTCATAGGAATTTATCACATAATGATATCTATTATATCTTGTTCTATCATATTGGGATTTGGGTGCATATCCTAAAATAGATTTAAATTTATTAATTGAGTAAACTGAGATAGTAGCTTCAAAAAAGATCGTGATTCCCACTCCCATCGTGTTGTGCAACTCGTTGGGGCAGTCGCCACATTACTTATCGCATTGAGTGATTACCTAATTCCCCTATGTCAGGAAATTGGATAGAATAAATAGATAATTAGGGGTTAAGTAATGTTAAACTATTAAACAAATAAAGGGGAAATCGAACAATATTAAAAGGATAACATATAAATTGCATTTATTTTATTAAAATATGAATTTCTAAGAATCAATATATATTATCCATTATAAATGTCATAATATATACTCATATTGGTATTTTTTAATTCCCTAAATAATGTTTTGTAAGGAGATTATTAATTTACCAATGAATATTGACCGAGAGTGTCAAACCAGGTGTACATTAAGGCGTATTGTCACATTTAAGATTATAATGTGTTAGTCCCGACACACTTTGTCATTGTTTTTACCCCTATGTATAGTAGTTCAAGAACAGAATATAAATATTGTATATAAATATTGATTTATTTTATTTCTAGAAATCTTACTCCATACATTTCAAAGATTATGGATTTTTTCTTATACATTTTCTAATTTATGATTATTTCTCTAGTGTTTTCTAATCCAAACACTAAAAATAACTAATCGTTCATTTAATTATAACTATAACAACCATGTAATTTACATCATATTAATACAATATTTGTTACAAAATTTTACACTTAATGCAACCTAGAATAATAATATATTAATTTTATTTGGGAATTAGGTAAATTACAAACAATTTAAAAAACTAAAATGAATCACCTTTATTGAAAACTCCCTTTACATGATCTCACTCGAAATCACAAAGGATAACATGGGGACATATATAAGAAATAGGTGATATATAAAGCCCAGTAATGGGAATAAACATAGAATAATATGAAAATATTAATACATGTTTGAAAATAGGCATATACATGGGGAATCAAAATTGTATGAATCATAAACATTATTAATGAGACAATATATAATATGATAATCTTAAATGAAACATTGGATATGTGGAAACAACATAAAACACTACATCATAATCATAAGTCATGGATAACTACTAATAAATCATGATGAAAAATGTCACATAAAGGGATCACATTCACTCCATGTCCAAACATGACATCTCAGGATGCGACACAAAACATAATGCATTGGAGTGATGTATAATTATTGGAACACCTGTCAAATTCATTTCATTATGATGCTTATGTGTGAAACATTGATAATATTAAATGGAGTAATTTATCATAAAATATTATTACATGATTCTGTTGTGTGGAATTATTAGGTGTTATTAAATTGTTAAAGTGTTATATGTGTATTATTAGGAACACCTTAAATTGGAAATGGATTTGGTATTCGCTACAATGTTGATCCGGCATGGTAAATCGTAGTGAAATTTCAGCAGTATAATGACCTAACCAAAAAAATTATAAAATAGGTTGATGAGAGAGAAAGATGTCTCTCATAATTTTTTCATCAATTATATAGTGTGGGGATATTTTATAAAATATCCCATCATAATGATATGATGTTAAAAGTCATAATATAATTAAGATACTTGAATAAAGAGAAGATTGATAAAGATCCCATACATGATTGTGTTCCTACATATTCTTTGGTTGAGCTTCCTGAAATATTGTGGAATTTTGGGAGGACTATACAGAGACGAGGGGTAGTATAGATGGGATATAAATAATTTTAGTGAATAAAAATGGGATCATGGGTGGATTTATATAGGAAATGTGGGGGATTCAGTTTTTATTTTGGTTTTGGAATCTATATTTGAAAATAACTCAAACCAGAGACCTTCCAATTGGGGTTGTAATGCCCTGACCCTAGTGAACTAGAGTCAGTGCATTAATACAGAACATTGGCATGATATATGGAATATTGTTTTGAAATACCGATAGGTTTAGTATCCTTGGATGTAGTAGATACATTCATAAGTTTTACATTACATCATGATATTAATACATCAACAAAATTTCATCCCCATTGACAACACTTATATCCTTATCCTATCCATATAGGTCAACCATAAAATATTTCTTCACATACTAGGAAAAATTAAACATAGATAGGGTTGAGCTCAAATGCTCAGTAAGGATAACAATATAGCGGAAACTTTCATAAATAAGATTAAACAATTAATGTAATGTACAAGACTAAAACAAAAGCCTTTTAATCTTAAACATTAGCATAATATGGGAAATATAAAATCAAATAATTCAATTTACTTATTCACATGGAAATTCTTCTAGTCAAATAATCTCATACAATATCAATAGCCACTTTCATAATGATAGAGTGCATAATGCCAGACTTCATAACCACATATTCAAGCCCATGTTCCAAGACTACAAATAAGATTTTGTCAGTGCCTTTTTCCAAGACACTAGTTTGTCTCCTAAGAACTATCAATGCATCGATGAGCCATAGTGGTCTCTACCCGTCACTTACTAAGTCCAATGCATTCCTTATATAAAAAGGCTTAAACATAACCTACTCATTCATATTAAAACCAGAAAATGAAATTTAAATACTTTATCCCTAAAACAATGAATGGTATAATAATAACACATCCATATTCAAACATATCAAAAAACCTTAAATACAATATGAAATATTTGTAGCATAATAAATTGAATTAAAACATGATTAAAATCCATAAAAAGGATGTTGTCATAGATAACTCAAAACTGTTTTTAGAGAAATATCTCTTTCTATTTTGAAAGCATTTAAAAGTCTTATAATTATAAAATAAAACATTTTTATTAAAATAATATTATATTATTTTAATGGAATATTTGACTATTTTATAATGGAATAAAATATATGCACTCACTGTATAAGATTGAAAACATTCTTACCTTAATTTTATCGAAAGGGTAATAAAGTACCTTGTTTGGAAAACGACATAATGATTTCGTTCAAAAAATATAAATTCAAATAAGGTTGTAAATTACTTTAACCCACTATATAGTAAATATTAAAAATGTTTTGAAATACATTTTTTATGAAATCATATATGTTGATGATAATGAGGTCTTAGTATATACTTACGTAAAAACAATCTCAGATAATGAAGAGATTGTGAAATTAATCCAAACCTTGTACTTTTCCATGGTTGAGGGTACATTAACCTCCTGTATAATAGTAAAATCATTGTTATTAAATTATAAAAAAATGATATAAATAAATATGATATCATATGTGATCTTATAATATTTCTTTGTTAATAATATTTTAGTAATATCATAATTACTGGTGTTAACTAGTCCATTTTCCTTTATATGCTCAGTTAAGTAAGCCCTTTTTTATGGATAGGATGTATTTTATTCATATACAGAATGATATTAAGTTCTTAAAAATTATTTTTAATCATAATATTAAAACTATTCATGAATGATTACGATGGGTAATGAATCTCGTCGCGTGCGTGGAGACGGTAATCCGTACGTATGCATGAGCGACAATATCATTATATTGATGATGAAATCATATGAAATTGGATGGTATTTCATATATAACGAATCAATAATGTGTTATATGTATTATCTTCCTCATTTTTACTCATTATTATACCCTTCGAAATAATTAAGTGTTTGAATAAAAACTACACCACGAGGTGGAGACAGAAAGCCGTACGTACCCACGTATAGTGACTTTATCATTGATATGATGGATAGAATAATGAATATGGTTGTACCATTTATATAAAATCATTACATTATATTGAATACACTGGAGTTATAATTTTAGAATTGAAACAAAAAAGAAAGTTGAAGTGTAAGAAGAAAAGATCTTGAAAGGGGTGATGAAATATTTACCTCCTCTTCGGGTTCTTCCTTTTGATTTCATCAAAATGGATACATTGGTTGGATTTCTGACCAAAGGAAGGCCTCTAGGATGAATTGAGAAAATTTCGGAGAAAATTTGGGAATGTGTTGGCCGAGCCAAATGAATTTGGTGGTCTGAAATTAAGAGATGAGGAAGTACCCTTTTATTAGATAAGTTAGGGAAATTTTAGAAAATATTCAAATATTATTTTATAAAAAAATTATATTCAGTTTATAATGGACCCAAAATTATTTATTTAGAAGTTAATGTAGGTATGGGTCACAAAATATCTCAACCAATAGGTTTTAGATAGGATAAGTCACTATATTAAACATATATTTTAGATATAACTCTTAATGACATAGTTTGACATTTACCATGTCTCTTTGTATTTTTATATTATATGGTAAATAAAAATACAATAAACCTTCAAGAGAACCCCAAGTGGTTATTTATTAATATAAATGACCTTATCTATGCCTTTTTTCCAAACCATATATTATTAGGAATATTTTGTCAATTATTAATATAGTAATTGTTTTAAGAACTCAAATGTGTCAATTTTGACACTTTTTAGTATATGGTTTTGGTGAAAATAAATATAGAATTATTACATCAAATAAAATATTTATTGAAATCAAACATGTCATAATAACCTATAAAATTATTTCAATTCATCAAAAGTCTCAAATTACATTTATTTTGATATCTATAATATCAATTATTTTAATCATTCACTAATAAGGTAATTACTACAGTATTATTGTGTCATAAATAAATTAAATTATTAAATGGATAATAATTAAAAAAAATAAAATTATGTAGGAAATATTTTTATATTTATAATTAATATTTATTGTTGAATTTATCTTATGCATAAATCAACAACATAAATGGTTTAGTTATTAAACATTGAATTTAACTCTTTTAACTCTTCTTTAAATAAAATAATAATAAATGTCCTAATCTAATACATTTGGACGAAAGTGGTTCATATTTTATTAATAATTTTTTTTGGTCGATTAATACTTATAAAATTCAATTAGTACATGTGTTAGGGAAATTATGTTATCATTTTTAGCATTAATTACCATATTTACTTTTAACCGGGGTAAATAAAAGTCTAATGTTACTATTCACAAAAATTTATTTTCATCCTATTGAACCACATTTTACTCTATGATATAAATTTTGTCTCTTCGAATTTGTAAATTTTTCTCACAAAAGTGGTAGAATTATGTTTTATGCAAATTTTCAAATGCTCCTAGGAGGTGGGTAAAAGACGGTAAAAAGGTCAATAAAATTTTTATATATCTAGAATTTTTATAAAATTACCACAATGAATTACATTGAACATATATATGATTTATGTAGATATTTTTTTCCGGAAATAAAATAAAATAAAATAAATATTTATTTAAATAAAAAGTCGGTTTTAAGCAATAACGCAGTGTTTTCACTATTCATAAAAAATTATTGTGTTCAGAAAAATACAAAAAAATCACCCCAAGGTAATTTCGATATTTCGAATCAAAAAATGAAGTCCATTTTGAAAAATAAAAGTTATAAAATTTCCAAAAGTGGTTATTACTATTCATAATGGCTAGTTTGATTGGTCACAGTGTGTTGTTACTCCAAGTTGTGTACAACGCAAGTTACTGCATTAATCAAGGTAAAGCGTAGCATGGAAGCTTGGGGTGTTACATTATTCTCACCCTCAAATAATTACATCCACAAAATTTTGATAATACCACTGCACAAAAATATTACGGTGGTTCATCATCATATGTTCCTCTGGTTCCCATGTTGCCTCTTCCATCTTATGGTTTCTCCATAGAACTGTTACCAGACAAGTGGTCCAGTTTCTCAGCACTTGTTCTCTTATATCAAGAATTTTGACAGGCTCTTCAAAATAAGCCAGATTAGGTTCCAATTCTATTTTCTCATAGGTGAGTACATGCATTGGGTCATGTATGTATTTTCTCAACTGTCATACATGGAACACATTATGAACTTTGGAGAGATTTGGATTAATTTTTAAACGATAATCTATAACTCCAACTCATTCTATATTTTTGAAAGGTCTGATGTACCTGCGACTCAATTTACCATTCTTACCAAAATGTATAACAACCTTCGATGGAGATACCTTCAAGAAAACATGATCTCGTACCTAAAATTCAAAATCCTTCCTTCGGATATCGGTGAAGATCTTTTTCTTGCATTGATCTGCATTAATGTGGGTTTGGATAACCTTCACATTTTCTAGTATTTCCTCAACATGTTATGGGCCTATGAGTTTTCTTTCACCAACATCATCCCAACAACTTGGTGTGCGACATCTCTTTCCATACAATACTTCATATGGAACCATATGAATACTTGAATGGAAGATATTGTCATATAAAATTTCCACCATAGGTAAAAATTGATCCCATATACTTTAAAAGTCATGTGAGAAAGATCTCAACATGTCTTCTAAGGTTTGAATAGTCCATTCTGATTTTCCATTGATTTGAGGGTGGTAGACAGTGCTCAAAAAAATATCAGAATCCAAGGCCATCTAAAGACATTTTTAGAATCATGATGTAAAATGGGAATCACCATCAGAAAAAATAAATAGGGGTACTGAATGATGTCTGAAAATGTCATTAATATATAGTCTTTCTATAAATTCAAGTGGTAAATATTCTCTTATAGCAAGAAATTGTGCTGACTTGGTAAGACAATCAACAATAACCCATATTGCATCATTCCTTCTAGGAGTCCTCTGTTTCCCCATGAAAAAGTACGTCATAATATTATCCCATGTACACTCAGGTATGGGAAGAGGTTTCATGACTCCTCATGGATATTGCCTTCCATCTTTCACATTTTGACAAATGATACATCTTGACACAAAATCTCCAATATCCCTCTTCGTGTTGTCCAACCAAAAATGTTCTTTCAAATATCTATACATCATAGTTATCTAATGGTGTATAGAGAAATTATACCTATGATCATCATCCAACAATTCCCTTTTTAGATCAGGTATGTTTGGAACCCAAAGTATCTTCCGAACATTCAAAATTCCATCTTCATATATGAAGTCACTCAATCTCTCATAATTCACAGCTTTAATCTTCTTTTGAAACTCCCCATCATCAGTCTGAGAACATTTTATCCATTCCATTAAATATTGTTTTGAAACCATTTGAAAAACTCATTGATGTTTCACCTTCCATGGTTATTTCCATATCCATTTTTACTAGATCCTTGAAAATCAGAAACTATTCAACTATCATCTAGTTCAAAACTCAATTATCCTTTCTTCTCAAAGAATATGCCACCTTAATTTCCTTCCTCGAGTGGTAGTGTGTAGTGAAATTATAATCCATTAGTAGTTTAAGCCATCACCTTTGCCTCATGATGAGTTACATTTGTGAAAAAAATATACTTCAAACTTTTGTGATAAGTATAAATCACCCATTTTTCACCACAGTGACTGTGTCTCTATATTTTTAAAGAAAATATTACAGTTTCAAAATCCATATCATGATTAGGATAGTTTTTTCTCAAAAAAATTTAGATTTCGAGATACATAGGAAATAAATCTATCATTCTGCATAAGGACACAAAAAATTCCTTTCTTTGAAGCATCACTATAAATAACTAACTCAACATTCCCTGATAAAAGAGTCATGATATGATCATTGACTACTCTTATCTTTAGATCTTCAAAAAATTATTCACAATCTTTTGTCAAAATAAATTAAACCACTTTACCTATGATCTTGGTTAATGGGTTAGCCAACCAAAAAATATTCTAGACGAAATGTCGATAATAACCAGCTAAACCAAAAAAAACTGTTTACCTCAGTTATACTCGTCAGTGTTGACCATTCTTGGATTGACTTGGAAATTTAAGGATCATGTGAGATTCCATCCTTAGAGAAATTATGGCCAAGAAAAGAAATATCTTGAAGCCATAATTCACACTTGCAATACATTCCATAAAATTCATTTATTCTAAGAGACTTTATAATATTGCGCAAGTGATTTTCATGATCATCGTAGATTTTGGATATACCAAGATATCATAAATAAATACCACTACAAAGTCATCAAGATATTCTTTGAAATATCTATTCGTTAGATCCACGAAGATAGAGGGTACATTAGTCAATTTAAAAGGAATTATTGTAAACTCGTAATGCTCATACATGGTTCGAAATGTTGTTTTTGGAATGTCATCCTTCCTCACACACAATTGATGATATTCAGATCGAAGGTCAGTCTTTGAAAAATATTGAGCTCAATTTAGTTGTTCGAATAAATCATCAATTTGAGGTAGTGGATACATGTTCATTATTGTTATAACATTGATCTCCCAGTAGTCAACGGACAACTTCTAGATCCATCTTTCTTCTTAACAAAAATGATATGGGCTTCCCATAGAGAAACACTTGGAAGAATAAATCCCTTATTACAAAATTCTTCAAGATGTTTCTTCAATTCCACTAATTCTATAGTGGCCATTCTATAAGGGGTCTTTGATATGGGCCTTGAACCATGAATTAAATAAATGGAAAACTCAATTTCACATTCCGGAGGATATCTAGGTAAATCATCTAGAAACATGTCAACATATTCTTGCATAATAATTATGTACTCTATTCGAATATTCATTTACACACACTTAGAAATTTTATTCTTATCAACCCAAATAATTGAATTTAGTAGAGATACTGGGGGTGTATCTAAATAAGAATAAAAATGTTATGTTTCTTCTCTAATGATAAGGTACTCATTATCATCATCATGAATTATAACCTCCTTTTTACAATAAATTTTCACATCATTTTATGAAAGCCAATGAATACCATGGATTATATCAAGTTCAATCATGGGTATGACGATGTGATCAGCAAATAAAGATCATTTATATGCCCAAATGGTAACAGATTCACAAAACATTGTTGCAGTGATACTTCCCATAAATTTTTTTACTAAAACATCTCTTGTTGATGAAAATTAGAAGTATCTAATTTTCATAGAAAACTGGGAAGATATGAAATTATGCGATGATGTAGAATCAAATAGATCCTTGGATAAACTTGAGGAAACCATTAAATTACATACAACCACATCTTTCAGAGCTTCAACCTCAGCAGTAGTGATCACATAAGCATGGACTTTCTCCCTTGTCCTATTCTGAGGTAATTTAACTTAGTGGTTAGGAAACTCATTTGTATAATTACCCTTTTCTCTGAAAATTGTAGCATTCATCATTGACAGCCTCTTTCTTTCCCTTTCAATCACGATCTTGGTGGCCTTTTTCACCACACTTGTAACAGTCTCATATTCCCTTCAGGCTAGTACCTGGGTGTTTCTTCCCAAATTTACTGTAGGTTGTATAATCATCTTTTCCCTTCATCCCCTTATTTCCATTTATAGATTGTTTAGCATATCTCTTCTTATGCTGGTTTTCATTAAAGTCAGAATACATATAGAATTTGATTATATCTTGATAGTACATGAGACAATATCATCATATGATAAGAAGGATTGTGAGACTAATTCTCACCAGAGAATTTTAATAACCCATCAAATAATAGATCAATCTTACTCCTTGGGTTACATATATAATCTGAATCATGATTTTCTAAACCTGTAATGTTAGCCTCATACAATGTGACATTCTCAACATCTTTTTCTTAAGACTCGGAAATTGACTTTCCATATCTGCTAGATGGTCACGGGGATAGTATTTTTCTAATAAAATATCTTTAAACTCTCTCCATTCCATATTTGATACTTCTTCATCTTCCTTAGTGTTTTGAATTAATGACCTTTCATTTTCATCTCCAATGTAGCGATAAACTGGCATGACAACTTTTTCCCTTTTTCAACTCCCCAAAGAATGAAATATTTTCTCTAAGGAAGTTATCCATTTCATAGCTACTAAAGGATTTGTACTCCCATTGAATGTTGGTGGACGTTTCATCATGAATTAGTCTAACATTGAACATCTGCTTAGTGGATCAGGGTGCTCCATATGTGTTAGGTTATTATTGCAAACCTAATTGAGCTGTCCCAGTATGGTGATAAGCTAATCTGCGCCAGTAGAATCACCAGCTCCACTATAATTATCTTTATTATGGGGGAACTCCCTACATGGATTACATTACTTGATATAGTTTCTATTACATACAATAGGCACCATTTCGAAGTAATTTCATACAATATATTTGTTTATGAACCACAATACATAATTCCGAACATGTAAAACCCTTAACATAAATTAAAAGGTTTAAGGATATAATCAATAATCAGGAAAATATTATCTTTGAGGAGGTATATACTAATAAACCCTTCATAATGGTTTGTAACTAAATTGAGAATTATACTAATAATATCCCCCAGGAGTTTCATAACCAAGAGTGACGCAAGGCCTTTTGTCGTCCAACAGTTCCCGTTCGAGATTAGCTCAAAGCGTTGTTTTCAGGTTTTACCACTAGGTACATCAGTTCCAGAGACACCTCAGCCTACCTATATCAAGATAGGGTTGTATTTTTTGGAATAATCACAAAATCTCTACAGTACCATATTCTAGGAAGTTCTTCTATACTAATCCTCAAAATCTCTCTTAGGGTATTGTTATCTAATCAGAGATTTTCTAAATCTAGTTTCCACAGTTTATATTAAACTTCCTCAGATACCAACTGTAATGCCCAGACCCCAATTACTCAGAGATGGTGCATTATTACATAAAATTGGCATGATACAAGGAATGATTTCCCAGAATACCGACCAGTTTAGTTTCCTTTGATGTACTAGATACTTTCATATGTTTTACTTTACATCCTGAAATAATAAACATCAACAAAATTTTATCCACATTGACCCCACTTATATCATTATCATATCCCATCATGTCAACCATAATATATTTCTTCACATCCTGTGAAAAATAAAACATAGAAAGTGGTGAGTTGAGATGCTCAGTAAGGAAAACAATATAGTGGAAACTATCATAAATAATCATAGACAATTAAGGAAATGTATAAGACTAAAACAAAATACTTTTAAACATAATAATCAGTATAATATGTCAAAGATAAAATCAAATAATTCGATTTACTTATTCACATGGATATACTACTAGTCAAATAATCCCATTGAATATCAATATAATATTTCATAATGATAGAATGTGTAATGTGAGACTTAATAACCATATAGTCAAGGCCTTGTTCCAAGACTACAAATAATATTTTGTCAAGGCCTCATTCTACAACACTCTTTTGTCTCATGAGACCTACTTATGCATCATGGAGCTATAGCAGGATCCACCTGTCACATACGAAGTCTAATGAATTCCTTATATGAAAAGGTTTAAACATAACATAAACATTCATATAAAAACTAGCATACGAAATTTCAAGAAATTATCCATAAACCATGAGTGGTATAAGAATAACAAATCTTTATTAAAACATATCACAAAACCATAATTACAATATGGAATATTTGTATCATAATAAATCCAATTAAAAAAATCATTAAATCTATAAAAAGGATGTTTCCATTGAAGAAATCAGAACTTTTTTTACAGAGACAACAGTTTATATTTTGAAATAAATTTAAAGTATTATAATTATTAAATAAAAAATTTATTTTGAAAATATTGTTATAATCCTTCAATGGATGCATCGGCATTTTTATAACGGATGAAAATAGCTGCACTTTCCGTATAAGTTAAAAAAATTCTTAACTTAATTTTATCGAATGTATAATAAAATAACATGTCTGGAAAATGATGGAAAGATTAATTTCATAACATATAAGATAAAATAAGGGTGTACATGAATTTAACCCATTTTTTAGTAAATAGGAAAAATGTTTTGAAATAAAATTTTTAAGAAAACATGGATGTGGATGATAAAGAGGTCTCGGTAGATACTTATATAAAAACAACCTTGGATAATGAGGGGATTATGAAATTAACCCCTACCTTGTACTTTCCCTTGGTAAAGGGTACTATAATCATATGTATAATAGTTATAAAATTGTTATTAAATTATAGAAAAATGATATACATAAATATAATATCATATATGATCCACTAATACTGCTTTGTTAATAATATTTATGTAATATTATCATTTCCAGTGATAACGGATCCATTTTCCATTATATGATCAGTTATGTAATCCATGTTTATAATGGATAGGTTGTATTTTATTTATATAAAGAATGATATTATACTTTTAAAAATTATTTTTAATCATAAATTGAAAATTATTCTTGAATGATTACGATGGGGAATGAATCGCATCGTGTTCGTGGAGACAGTAATCCGTACGTATGCACAAGCGACAATATCATTACATTCATAGTGAAATAGTATATAATTTGATGTTATATCATGTATACCGAATCAATAAAATGTTATATTTATTATTTACATTTTTTACTCATTATTATACCAATCCAAATAATGACATGTTTGGATAACAAACTACACCACGACGTGGAGATGACAATTCGTACATACGCATGTATAGTGACATTTCCATTCATATGATGGATAGAATGATAAATATGGTTGTAACATTTATATAATAACATAAAATTATATTGAAGATACTGGATTTATTATTTTATAATGGAAACAACAAAGAATGAGGAAGTAGAAGAAGAAATGAACTTGAAAGATGTGATGAAATATTTACCTCTTCTTTGGGTTATACCTATTGATTTGATCAAAAGGGAAACGTAGGTTTTCTTTCTGACCAATGGATGGACTCTATGATGAAGGGAGGAAAGTTGGGAGGAAATTTTTTTAGGGGTTGGCAGATCCAAATTTATTTGGAGGAGTGAAATTATGAAAATGGGAAGTACCCTTTTATAAGAGAGGTGAAGGTCACATTAGAAAACTCTTGAAATATAAGTTTATAATAAAATCATTTTCAGTTCATAATTACAACAAAATTATTTATTACAAATATAATGTGGGGATGGGTATAAAACCTATCAACCAATAGGTTTTACATAGGTTTATGTCACTATATTAGCCTTATCTTTTAGATTTCACTCATAGTTAAATAGTTTTACATTTACCATGTCACTCTATATTTTTTTATTATATGTTTAATAAACATTCTATAAACTTCACAATATAACTCCAAGTAGTTAATTATTAATATATATAACCTTATATAAGTCCTTTAGAAGAACATTAGATTTTTAGGAATATTATATCAATTAATAATATAGTATTTGTTTTAAAAACTCAATTATGTCACTTTTGACACTATTTTGTATATGGTTTTTGTGAAAATATTAACAACATTCTTACTTCAAAAAAAATTATTTAATCAACCCTAACATGTCATATTAACCCATAAAATTAGTGTAATTCATCAAAAGTCTCATATTAAAGTTATTTGGATATTTATAATATCAATTATTTTAATCATTCATTAATAAGGAAATTACTGCATCATCATTGTGTCAAAATAATTTAAATTATATTATGTCTTGAAATAATAAATAAAGTAAATTTATGTTGGAAATAATTTTATATTTATAATTAATATGAATTGAAGAATTTATCTTTTTTATAACGCTATATTTAAAATGTTTTAGTTATTAAACTTTGAATTTAACTCTTTTAACTCTTCTATAAATAAAATAATAATAAATGTCCTAATCTAATACAAGTGAACCAAATATGATCATAATTTATTCTAAAGTATGTCTTTGGCCGAATAATACTTACCCAATAGAATTAATACACGTGTTAGGGTAATTATGATACTATTTTTACCCTTAATTACCCTATTTACTTTTAAACATGTTAAATAAAAGTCAAAAGATACTATTCACCAAAAATTATTTTCATCTTTTTGAACCACAATTTACATCTTGATATAAAATTTTTCTATTGGATATTTTATATTCAACTCACAAAAGCGGTAAAAATATGTTTTATTCAAATTTGAAAATGCTCTTATGAGTTTGGTAAAACACAGTAAAAAGTTCAACAATATCTTTATATATCTAAAAATATTATAAAATGACTCCAATGAATTACATTGAACATACATAGGTATTATGTATCTATTTTTACATAAAATAAATAATATAAATTAAATAATTATTTAATGAAAAATTCTGTTTTAACTAATAATGCATGGATTTTCACTATTCATCACAAATTGAATGTTTTCAAAAAAATAACAAAAATTCACCCTAAGCTAATTTCGAAATAAAAAATTCTAAAATGAAGTCCAGTATGAAAAAGAAAATTTCTAAAATTTCAAAAAGAGTGTGTTACTATTTGTAACGGCTAGTTTGATTGGTCGCGGTGTGTTAGAACATCAAGTTGCTTCCAACGCAAGCTACTGCATTAATTAAAGGGAAACTATCGTGGAAGCTTGGGTTGATACATGGTTAGAACATGTTTTCTCCAAAATGGGAGTGGATTTAAATTTTTCATAATTAAAATGACTTAAAATATCAAAATAATGTCCTTGATTATGTGGAGGTGATTCTTTCTCATACAGAAATGATTTTATCCCCTACAATATATTAATGGTCTAGGATGATTCCTAAATTATATACAAAATTTACAAAATAAATATAAAATATAATTATTTTAATTATATAAAATAAATTTTGGTAGTTAATAGATATTATATTATTTAAAAAACAATGTTTCAGTCATTATGATTCCATAATAGACAATATATTTTTATCCGGTATTTAATTTTTACCAAAAAATCTGACAGTGTTAGAAAATTATGAAATATTCTCCCTTGGATAATTTTTTTGTTATTATTACAAAAATAATATTCATTTTATCTAAATAATTTTCTAAATATTTTCATTTTCACTTTTAAAAAAGTAATCATCATTTCATGAGAAATATTGGGTTTTTTAGACAACAATAGTTTTTCATCTGAACAAAACATACATTTGTCTTCATAAAAATTATATAGTCATTTATATTTAATGAAAATTATTTTATAATAATTTATTATAATTATAATATTTATTACAAAAAATTAATTTAAATCATCTTAATATATTATTTTATATAATTGGAATATCCCCCAAAATATTGTTTGTCTTCTATTGTATCATAATAAAATATCATTTTCGTAGTAACATTTATATAATGAAAATATATACATTATTATATGAAAAACAATATGAATTTTCATATATCTAGGTTATTGATATATATACCTTTAATAAACCCACAATCTCCCTAATATTAATCGGCACTATGGTGAGACATTCATGGGGTGGTTCAGCATACATGGTTTTGGTCATGATCTCGATGAGCTTGAACTTCTCCCACAAATAGTCTATCTAATGCATATTTTGTGGGATTTCTTCTTTGGACCGGTCATGGTAAAATCAAAGAGATCCTATATCAATAAGAAGCTCTCATATATTGGATTCATAGGGTATGATATTACTATTTCAGTCCTTCACGTCCATGGATTGTGTCAATTAGATTTGTTAAGACCATATATTTATACTAACCATCTGATCACTTTTCGATGACTACATTATCAACAGTAATGGAAATTTATATTGTTTTTTCATACCAAATAAGTTATATTTTTTTATATAACCATCTAATATAATAATAGATTTAATTAAAATCACAATGTGAATTTTATTTATAATAGTTCAGGTAATTACAATCTTAAATGAGATATTAAATCCATTTGATCACCTAATGATTTGTTTGATAAACTAGTTAATAAAAAATTAAAGGGGAGAGATAAATCCCATATATTGAAATAAATAATTTATGGAAGCATCACGTTTGTGTCAAGGTGTCACATGATATCATAAAAATGAAGGATCACGAGTAATAACAAGGAATATTATAAAAAAGAACATGTTATCATAAGATTATATAGACATAGGAAATTTGGAAGTAATATATAATGTGACATTATAATGAGTCAATGATAACTAACAATACATTATCACAGAGTGGGCAATGTACCATAATTGATTCGGTTTACCCAATAGTCTTTAACATAGCATCTCATAAGACAAAAAATATTACACAATGAATTGGTGTACTATCTCGATGATCCCATAATAACATGTACATGATAATGTGCTCCATAAAATTTATGTAAATGATAATGTATAATCATAAGAATTACCATTGGAGTTAAATATTCTATATAATCACTCCTCATGTCGTAATCAACTGAGACATCAAAAAAAAGAATTTGATAAATGAACAAAAGGCATGAGGTAAAAAGTCAAACGAAGTTATAATTAGCATGGGTAATTTGTAATATATATATATATAATAAATATAAAAAATCAATGGTTTTATTATTTTATTAATGAATCTTTAAAAGCGAACATGAATCCTTTTTTTAGGAAAATACCCATTTAACATGGAAATAAATTCATTAAAATTGTATTTTTATTAAAATATTATATACTAGTTTTTATATAAAATAAATATTTAAAAATGAAATAGAATATTCAAATAATTAGGGGTTACAAATAATTTAAAATTCAATTTATTCTGTAATTTTAAAATAACACATTCCCTTTTCTGTTTTGTACAAAAAATTTAAATGAAACTTTATTTGGGAAATGAAAAAAATTATCCTTTTGAAAAATATTTGTAAAATCTCAATCATTGTAATATATATATATATATATATATCAGTGGATAATATTAAATTAAATATTTTTTCAATTTTATTGAAAATATAATCATGGAATAGAAAGATTCAATATCTAAAAGAACATACATGATCAATATAACCTACAAAAAACATTATTGACATTTAATTATTCAATAAGATATGAAATTTAAGAAAAACCTGTAAACCATATTGATTACTAGATTATAATAAAGCATATTTACTTAAAATAAAATAATTATACATGATTTCAGAAAACATTACCTTGAATATAAGAAATATATAAATAAATAGAGATTGAAACATAATTCCTTTAACACATTGGAAACATTTGAATAAAATTCCCTTGGATGAAGTAAAATGAATTTTAACATAAAACTCCAATATTTGTAAGGAATCTATAGTGTATTATTAAAAAGATTCAGTATTTACAATATATAAAATAATGATGGTTCATAAAATTAAAACATTCATCAATGAATGGAAATTGATATGAAATTCATTTCATCTTGTTCGAAATGTGACAATCATAATTTATATTTTTAAAAAATAATCTTATGCAAACTATTGAGTTATATAAGATCATTTTTCATGATTTTTGATACCATTATTTTATTTATATAATTTTTATATTTATTTATATAGTAAATTATATTCACATTGGATGTTTTGATGATATTGAGTCTAGATGTTTTAAATGAATCGGTAGGTTGACTATGGTAAAACAATTCATTATTTAATCATCTCTAGAATAATATTCATGACATATTTATTATTTTATAAATAAATCATACTATTAATTAAAATAATGATTTATGGTTAATGAATAGGAACAATGATACAACCCTAGAGACGGTAGCTCGTAAATATTCTTTAGTAACATTTAAAATTCATGGCTATCATGATGGAAAGAATGAAAAAAATATTTTATCATTCTATTATTATAATTTTATCATAAATTATATATTTTATTATTAAATAAACTTATATATAACATCCATGTGATGTTGTGATAAAATATTATTTACATCACTTCATGGAGGTTCCAGTCCACACATACAAACGAAGGACATTATCATTTTTCAGTGAATGGAATGGCAAAAAATACATGATATAATAATATTATAGAAGTATTTGTATTTAATAAATATTATATTTATATATATTTATTAAAAAATCATTAATACCACTTATGTGTTGTGGTGATAAGAAAAAAATACCTCTTTTTACAAACACGTAGTCTTTTATACACATGAATGAATCTTTTGTTCCCCATTTTATGATGGGGGAGGCGGATATAGGTTATTCAAAAAAAACATCAAAGTTAATAAGAGATACTAATTTATTCATAATATCATGGTGTATTAATATTCATGTGAGGTGAAAGAATAAATAAAACAAGAATAATTTATTCAGAATGTTGCATTTTCTTTTCAGGAAATGTATTATGTTTAAAATAATTTATATTCAAGGAGGTATTTATAATAAACAGAATACCAACATTATATGTGTGGTAATGTTATTAGTGGACTTTGAAATGATTATATAAACCTAAATGATTATGATGTTCATTTAAGATATTTGAGTGGGTGCCTTTTATAAGAGATGGTAGGGGAACTCTTGTAACTTCTCAAAGAATGAAATTAATATAAATTAATTAACATATTAGTATGGAAAAAATTGATAAGATTCAATGAAATGATGATTTTGATCCAAAATTATATCATTCTATAATAACTAGATATGATTTATGTGTTGTTTGCACCTTTATCTTATTATTTTAATCCCTTTTACATGAACCCGGTTATTATAATTTTTAATCACTAGGGCTCATAATAGATCATACAAAAGGAATGACATCTAAATAATATATTTTTATTAATATCAATAATTTACCATTAACCCACCTCTATATATACATTTTTCAAAATTTAGAACCATATTTAAAATATAATTTTTTATAAAATACAATTAATGTCAATTTTGACAGTATTTATTTGACATAACAATAAAATTATAATAAAAGTTATGGAATTAATATATATACATTTAATAAATTCTTAAATAGTAATAATTTATTGTTTTTTTAATAAAATAATTACTCTTAATTAAATTATTTATATAATTTTTAATATTATTTATGATATTATATTTTCTGTTAAATAAAGATTGTTTCATCATTGTTTCTGAATTTAATTTAATTATATAATTACGAGAAATTTGAAATAAATTTTAATCATGAAAATGTTTTCACTACCATAAAATTTTCTATTTATATTTGATCACCAATTAATTTTGTACCTTGTTGAATAGTAAAAAAATTTAAAGAAAGAGTGGCATTTTCCCCTTTTCGTTTTATTGATTATTTTATAGGTCACTTTCATGTAAATGTGTCTATAGAAAAGAAATTAAATTATAAAAAAAGGAGATAATGGTTGATAGTTTTTCGTCTGATAATATTGTAGTTGAAAAATTAATGGATTAATTACTTATTTATAACATATGTCAGAATTATTTTCAATTTTATTGTGGTGAAAAATTTTCCTTTTTATATATTCATTCTGAAAAAAAAAATTATTGATATAATAAGTAATATATAATTTAATAATAAAAAAATTGCAATCAATAATTCTAAATTAAATTTTTATAAGTGACATAAATTCATTTTTTTTAATAAACCGACAAAGTAAGATGAAAAGATGTTTTTTGTGAATAAATAAAATTATCTTTGGAAAATAGAATTTTACATTAACAAAATATCAATTAATCTTCCTTATATTAATTTCAATTAATTTAAAAAAATTTATAATATATATATATATATATCAATTAATTGATTTCTCACTAGGGGATAATTTAAGAAATTAGAATAAAAAATATTTATGCACATATAACATTTGGTAGAAAAACTCTTTTTATTAAAAAATTATCCTTTTAATAAAATCATGAAAATTTATTATTTAAATTAAAATATATATATTATAATAAAATAGTGGTTCAGATTTCAAATTAATAACAAATAAAAAATATAAGGTAGCTTTTAAATTTCAATTTTTATAAAAATAACTTTAATATTTGAAAAATCTTTAATATTCACTAACTATATAAAAGATTGTCTTTTAGGAAAATTACAACATTTAACCTTAAGATTATTTTGATATATAGATTTTAAAAATTAATTTTATTTCATAACATGAAATTTATAAAATACATATAATGAAATTAAAATATTTTCTCATCAAACTCAAAAAAAAATGCGAAGAAAACATTTTTTCAATAACAAAATGGATTTTATAAAATTTGAGTGATTATTTAATCAAATTATATAAATATATATTTTTCGAGTATAACCATTATATATATTTCAATATTTACTTTATTCTGTGTAAATAATAAAATTTTATAGATTGTTCATAATGATCATATTTAAATTAATTTATTTTATGGATAGTTTAGGTTTAGGGTTGCATGTCATTAACATTACCGAATAGAGTATTTTATAAAATATAATGATGTGAAATACCTAATGTAAATGATCCTAACACAATGTATATCATATAAAATCATCAGAAAAAATTTGATGGGGTTGATAGTGGCCTTATCAAATGGTCCAAATTTATTGAAAATCCATTTATGTCCCCTATGTTATGGGTTTGAGGACCATTATAGTCTTATCATTTTATATATATTAAAGGATATAATAACTTCAATTCTAAAAATACCCTTAAGACCATTGAAAATGTTGAGTCCCAAATTCATAATAGATCTAAGACAAATATATTACACTATAAAATATACAATTATCGATATCTATTTCCAAGTAATTTCTTTTGCACTCTCGCGCCAAAGTGATGGTTTCTTAATCATTCTGATTCCAACCTATGAAAACAAAAACAATATATCTGGCCCCAAATTGAAAATTCTAAACCTTTTATCTTCCTACTCGAGGTCATGTGCAATTACCCATAAAATTTACAAAAACATGGGTGTTTTAATTCTTCTTCAAATCAATACTTTCCACTACCTCTCTAATCAACCAATCGATATGAGTTTTAAAGGGACACATGCAACCATCCCACATACTCCTGATGATTTACCAATATGGTATTGAATAAAAATCATTGATCTCATTATAGTAGAGCATCATAGTATGGGATCTGGGGAAAATTAAGGATCTATGTTCCACACTCAATGCATTACTACATAACAAACCACAATATAGTGAACATGGTAGATTGACCATGATTGCTAAATGGGTTCTAAAAGAATAAGAAATAAAAAATAGATGGCATAATACCCATCTTGTTCCTCATGTTCTATATAGTTCAATCCACTAAACATACACATTATAGAATTGAAAAAAAATATCTACATAGGACTCAATAAAACTGGAAAAAATGATAGCATGTCCCATCCATTTCTTCAAGAACCCAAACATCTCAAGAAACAAAAAATGACAATAATGTTCATAAACTAAATAGAAAAACATTTCCAAAATCAGATGCATTTATATACCATGCACATGGGATCCTAAGTCTCATCTAGTTCACCATCACCTATCATAAAGTCTAGAATCTACCAGATATCGTATGTGTAATAGCCTGCACCATTAGTGGATAAGGAATCAATTTAGTGCAATTGTCTACGTCAATAACCCTTACATTAATACATTTTAATATATAAAATATAATTTATTTTAATTCACATGGTATGTCATCCATGGTTGTTATATTGAACATCAATCATAAATATGACCAATGATACAGTCAATGGGGGAATTACATGAGACCACATAGCTCATTATGTGAATTCCACATTTATGCGAAGTGTCAGTGACAACTGTGATGGCCTATCAAATCTCATATTGTCTAATCCAAGACATCAATGGTCCCATAACAAAACTAAAATTCAATTATAAATTAATTATAACAACATTATAATTATTTATTTTATCTGATTTTTTTTTAAAAAAATTATATATTTAATTTAATGAGACATATTTTCCAAATTCCCACATGCCCATTTAGTCAAGATGGATCTAAAAAATGATTTCAGAAAACACATGAAATACCCTAACCAGGATCTGTGTAAAATCTAAAAGAAATAGCTTAAAATATTCTATTAATATAGTTTAAATTTAACACTAATTCATTGAAAAGTCTTCATAAAAACATAAATCAATGAAACACCACATGATTACCTGATGATCTAATATTATGAAATCATCTACATAGGTATATTGAATACCCCCATAATTAGTGTTTGATTATACCATGATCTGATTGAATCAGAATAAATGATACTAATCAGGAATCTCAAAATTAATGTTTATATATTGAGTAACAAAGTAGAGTGAGATTGAGGGTACGTCCTTACGTAAATTTCAGTAGGAATCCAAGAAATATAACCCCCTTGAATTGTCATGGATATGAGATAGATGGGGGGTTTAGGATGACATGTGTGATGAGGGAGGAGATAAAGAGTGATTCTACACTTAAAATTTTGTGGGTGTGAGGGAGAGACCTTTTGGAGCATTTTTAATAGGCTACGTGGTTTGGACACATGGTTTTCCAAAAAAAAATGTTCCTACAATGCACAATCCACCTCTAAAATTCAACCACATAGCATTGTCTACCAGTATAGTTTTCTAATTAATACAAAACCCATGAAGCCACTTATGTATCATCTCTATTTCTTCCATTATTTCCTTTCAAATTTCACATGGATTTCAATTTACCATGCCCTAAGCATGTTACAAAATAATTTTATTTACAATGAACAATTAAAAGATAAATGATCATCATTATTTCCCAAAGATTACTAATAACCATTCCACCAACAATATGTTCCGTAGAATGTATACTATATAACCTATTAAATTGACTGAATATGATAACTCTTACTTAAAATATGTGATAAATTCCAAATAAAATTTAATATATAAAAAATGTTGTTGAGGAATTCCAACTCTCAAAATTATTTTAATAATATCATGTCAATATTAGGCCCCTTTAATAATTGAAACACATATTAAGTCTAAAATTTTCATCTTTTACAAGCATGGTCTCTTATAAATCCCACACCATAATACTTATATAATAGAAGAAGCCACAATAGGTATCACAATGAACACAGAAGCCTTCTCTAGTAATGAATTACTCTCTCAAATGCTCATATTCCACCTCAGAATTCCTATCATGCTTCCAAAAATAGATATTGACCATAGGAAAAGTCAACCACCAAATCCTAAGAAACACTAATAACCACTATCGGAACATCGAGGAAATAAATACCTAATAATACTATCCCAATAAATTATTTTTTTATCTTTAAATAGTCCACCTTATAAATGGAGCTACCCTCAAGATGTTCTTGATTAAACACACAATTACTGAGGTACACTACATCCAACATTATAATTTCATACCAAACTACTCATCCTACAATATAATGATCTACTGAAAACATTAAACATATTATCACATATAATAAAAAAAATTAATTCCATGAATAGTTCAATATTTGGGTCAAATATGTCGAATACAAATCTAACATGTTTGAAAATGGATCACACCACTTTTTCTATAAAAATACATTTACAATCATAAAAAACCCTATGATGAAATACCATACAGTATTATCAATGTGGTTCATAACTCACTATATCAAATTATATGTGGGAAAAATAGTCGCTCATACTCTGGATGACTTATTCTGAAAATGCTCGATCTGATTCACCAATGAATCATCAAATCCCAAAGATGATTCCTTTTACCCTAATGAATCATTTGATCATTATATGTAAACTCCATGATGACTATTCCGCAATTCAAGTGACATTAAATGTAAAAAAACAACCACTATATTTACCCATCATCGTATTACAACATTAGTATTGAAACCTTCCCGATTAGTGTAATCTGGGATGTCCCAAGACATCCCTAGCCTAAAACCCACCCACAGACATGACCTACAACCGTATCTGAACCTGCAAGTAGAATTAATTGAGAAATCTAGTAGTACTAACTTATATGTGATCATCCACATGAAAATTTCCAAAATGAGAATATAGAAACTAGTTTAAATATTTTCAACCCTTCTCACAGGTGTGATACTTGCTCCTGACCATCATCCTTCTCCCCCCATAAAAGGAGTCTTATTATTTTACTACATCAATAAGATCATGATAATTATGATCTAATCTCAATAAGTCACCATATAGGACTAATGGTGTGAAAACCCACATACAATCATGATCACTACCACAAATGTATCTATCAAAAAACACATCGCATTTCTCTTTCTCCATGCTCATCTATTGTCATCCCCCAAAACCATGCCTCTTTAAAAAGGAGTATAAAAGTTCACCCTTATGTTTAATATTCAATGACACAAATATAGATTAAATTTTTTTTCATTATCATAGGGAAAACATTTTTTATTTTATTATAATATCTAATTTTTTCATCATGGAAGAATCTTATTAATTACCATTGGCCCTCATCACACTCATAATCATCACCAATTTCAACAATAGATTAATTATCCTATGATTCATAGTCCTCTATATCCATACTGACCATGATACATGGTATGTTAGTCTCATCATATAACGATCCCCTATGAAATAAACTTCAAAATCATACAACACACCTTTTCTAAATTATATATCAAGGATCACACATCAAGAAATAATGTTTGAACCAAAACAACTCATCCTCTGTCTAAATATTATAAACCTCATCCAAATTATTATAAACTATTTGATATCAATATATCCATGATTATTCAAATGTTATATTATCATACTACTAGTGGCATCCAAATTCATAGGTTCACACATGACCCTAGCCCTACCCTCAAAAACAAATTATGATACCCAAGGTACAGCCACCCAATGTTCTGATCAATAAAATACCAATCACCTGAAATTCATTCATTTTATAAATTGAGAGATACCTATTACTCAACATATAATGAGAAAAATGACAAGATAACCTCTCAAATAGATAACCCTAGATAAAATAAATCTGTAACCAACATAGTCATTGTCAAAAAAATTATAACTATGTATTCCTCCTAGCCTTACCAATCATTTCTCATGTCAGGGATACTAGGTCCAACTACCATGTCAAAGGTCAAACTTAAATAAATCCACTATCCTTGGGGAATAACAAATAGTATCATATTTATACATCATTACATTGACATGCCCTAAATCATAGACCAAAAATTGGTCTCTCATCCTCTCTATGAATTTTCACATAAGACTAATCCCTTGAGGATCATGTCTTACTAGTCATATCATTCTATAACCCACAATATCTTTCGGGGTGTCCCAGACAAATCCACAGATATGGGAAATAGATAGTTATAATTTCATTTCATTAAAAATAAGAAAACACCATATAAGTTGTTTTTGTAACATTTGATCGATTATCTTGAATAAAAGTAAAACACATGATATTAATTACAGGGAACACAATCCTTGAATTGTGAATAGGGATACGATGCAGGTTGTGGACATGTTAGGTATCATCATTCACACTATCGTGCATCTCACCGTCGACCCACATAAGCTTTCATAATTAGAAAATATAAATTATATTCATCCTGACATAGATTAATTCCTTCATCTTCATACAAGGTCAAACATAGCACATTAATATTATGAAACCATAGTTATTTGATCCTCAATTATCAATTGAACTCTAAACTAGTAGGCTATAAACATTTGGATACTACATTCATGATATGATAAATTTCATAGCTCATACCATGGTTAGATAATATTCAAAAAGAAACTAATAGACACATTCCAAAAGACCAGTATCTAGATTCCATAATAATAAGAAACCATAAAAATCCATGTAAGTTAACCAAGGTGAAAATATTATAAAATATTCACATCAATAACAAAAATATAAATCATTGTCCTACAATCAGAGACATCGTATTAAAATAAGTCATCCCAATGCAGAAGTCTAATATCCATCCAACGCTTGAAATAATTCTTAAATATCCAGTATACCAAATCAAAAATCCATAACAAAAAAATTTATTACAGGATTTGAAACCACATTAAGCATTATTCACCATCTCACTTCATGAAGAGTATATATTCAGGTTCACCATGTGAACTTATTCATGCATCACCACATACAAGAGTCTTCCGAATTGTTGTGTGGGTTGTAGGTGGTACATTGGGGACATTGAACCCTCATAAAACAGGGAAAATTTGAGAAAATTTCCAATCATAATACATCACATTATAAAATGATTGAAAAATTAGATAAACTTAGAAAGGTGATAAATACTGTAAAAATGCATTAATATAAATTCTATATATACAATTATCTCCCAATGGGTTTGTTACATATACATAAAAAATAAATGAAAACTAGTAGGGACTAGATCTAGGGACTCCCTAAGAAAGTACACATCACATGATCAATATACCGTTTTGTGCCATCCTGTCAACTAGTCCAAAACCTCACCCCAACCTATACCAGCAACAAATTAATGTATTCTTGGGTTCACAATTGTATTGATTGTCCAAGTCATTCTTGAGTACAAAACGTATCAGGCATCCACCAATTCAGTATAGTACTAACCATAATATAAAGAGATATGTGTAATGGACATGCTTAGCTAAAATAAATAAACAAATTATATAAATGTATAAAATAATGTTACTTGAATGAATATGTCCATGAAATCCATTGACTATAAATTCGTTGAAAAATTATACAGTTTCTCTTAGAATGGCTCAATGATAGTTTAAATCAAGTAACATGTGTTGTTAAAATCTTGGGTAGTCCATGTCAAATCCTCATGTCCCCAAGAACATGTCACAGTTTGACCCTATGATCTGTTCTTTTAATCCATGGAATCCTATTTTCTTTATCAATGCTATATTGCTGAAGCCATTTAATGTCTTATCGTGTGATAAACTCCAAGGATTCTATTATATTTTCATCCCATACCCAAGAATAAAGCATACAAGAAACCAATCAATTGATCAAAATATATAAATGATATTATCATCTGAGATCAAAATCTATGTTTTCCCCTAATATATACCATGATCAAAAATCTAATTTTTTTCCAACACCAATTTCCAACACCATCAAAGGTCCAATCATAGAGATCCATATCAATGGTATCATTTAAATTTACCCTAAATCATCTCAGAGAATCCATAATGTACCAATTATAACATGTGTAAGACTTTCCATATAACATGATACGACTCATGGTAAAATAATTATTTGAAATCTCCCATTAGGGATCATCCCATTAACCATCAATATAAATAATGGATCGATAGATAAACACTCATTCTCATTATAATTTTCTTTAACCAATCATCTCCAAAAAGGAATGTGTTCCACTAGTACAATTTATACAATCCTCTATACACTCACTCGTGTTATTCTAATCAATTAGAACCCATTGGGTTCCCTAGATAACTATAAATTAAAGAAACCCTCAAATGGGTAATCAATATCATTTATAATATAGATTCAACAAAAAATGCATTGATATGTAACAAACGACAATATTTTCAATAGGGTAGCATGGCCTATCATGCAACATGTAATCCCTCCACATAGAAAATACCAAAGAGATGGCCAATGAGCATCGTCAGTTCTCAGTGTATCTCTGGGTTGATTCACTCATGAAACCTATTCTCATTTCACTGAATGTTTTTTCACCTTTTTTTATACATAATATGTAAAAATAGATCACATGTCTCATCCTCAACTTCACCGAACTGTAAAAATAAAGGATGTATGATTGTACCAAAGAGAGTACATAGAAGATCACTAATCCACCCTCTATTATAATAAGGATATGTCTCAAGAACCTATATAATAGATCTTGATTTATTTTATTCAAAGCACCACCTCTCATGAGCCTTAAAAGACTCTAGGTATAATTAGGGTCCATTTCAAGTTTGTCAACATAGAAGGTTTTAGGACATCACTCATGGGATATTTGTGACCCCTAAAATTCTATTTTTAAATTAAATCAATTATATATTATTAATTCAATTTATTTTATTAATGTAACATTGGGTATTTCCGGATTTTGATAACTTCTACATCCATGTGAAACGTAAAAAATTATAAATGACATTAAGAAATTACATTATATACCATACCTCAATCATAGCATTACACTTTTATGTCGAGGATTATAAGTACCTACCAAGGCCTATGCAAGTCCATATGGCCACATTTAAGATATATGAAGTCCATTCACTCAACCAAACCACTATAATTAAATAATTTTAACCAAAATATAATGAAATAATAAAATTATTAAACTAAAAATTTTAAAAGTAATCATAACATTTTATTTATGTAGATATAATTCCCAAATTCTAACCATTTAATGTCATCATAGCAACACCTTGGGAAAATTCACCCCAACAACCCCTGAATTACTGCTAGCCTTGAATTAGGAAAAATATATATCCACTGTAAAAATAAATAATTAATTCAATTTAGTTTAGTCATAAAATATTTTAAAATTTATCATGAATAAAATAAATAAATGAATTGGTATGTTAATAATTGTAGTTGATATCTCGAGAATTCATCTTCCTAGGAAAATAATATAAATTCATTATTTATGTTTGATTACATAATTATCTGGTTGAATCAGAATCAAAAACACCAACAAAGGATTTCAAAATTTTAGATTAGAGGGAGATGATACATGAAGAGATAAATGGTTGGTTTTATTTACCTAGAATCATTATAGGATTCAACCAATAACACTCACTTAATGGATTTTTTTGGAGAGAGGTAAAGGGGATGAGAGATGGCTCACACGAGAGGGATAAATTAGAGAAAGATAGAGAGACACTCTTAAATTTAAAATACGATGAATTATATATTTTTAAATTATTAAATATACTAATGGTTTATACCAAAGTGATACCAAAACTTTCTCCAATCATTCCCCCTACAATTCCCATATATATACACCTCAAAATGTGTATCATTAAAGTTTTACTAATAGTGTGATAACTATGAAACAATCTCTCCATATTCTATGCACACATTCATGATTTCATCTAAACTGTAACATCGTTTTACCAAAACCATGAACTATCCATGTGATTTAATCAAGATTTATAAAAAATAATTTAATTTTCATGAATCATCATTCCCCATCATAGTTTCCACAAAACAATGTGGCCCAAATTATATGCATTGGAAAAAACATCTAAAACCAATGAAATAATTTGAAACTATAGAGATTTATTCAAAACATTTATAATATTTATGATACTTCATTCACATCTACCAACACTAAAATAATGCATTCCAACACATATAAATCCATTCCCAATCACAGTAAAAAAATTAACCCATCAAATTATTTAATATTGAATTTTTTGATATTTTCAACTCATATGGACTTCTGATATTTCAATAAGTAATCAATATATTGTATGATATGAATGAGTATGAATTTTTAATTTATTTATAATAAATCTATTTTTATTATCTAAGTAGATCAAATATGTAAAAATCCTGATGATAACTGAGGAATGTATTTATATTACAATATTATTTATTTTCGATATTATATATTCTATATTTTCATTTATATAAATTTCATGAAAATTCTCGATTATATCAAATATATTTTATTATGCCCTTGTTATTCTAAGAATTATAATATATTAGAACTAGTTTTCCATCTTTGGTATATAACATTATCTATATTTTTTTTGAATGAATTGAAAACAATATTTCCTCTTGTGTGAGGAAATCTTTTGTTCCATACCCAATGCTCGTAAAAAAAATTCAGAGTTTTTAGACATATACAAGAAATATTTTACAAATGTCACTTTCACTACATATTACATATTTACTAACATTTTCAATAGAATATTTCATTTTTTTTTTGAAAATTTCATTTTTAATATTTTCCATGATGTAGAATTAATGTTTATTTAACATATACAACATGAATATATTTTCTACTCATCATGGTAAATCATTTCATTTAATAATTATTTAATATTTTACAAGTTTAACTTAAATAAAAATAATTGTTTTCAACATTTTTGATATTTTTAGTTCAATTTTTATGAAAAGAAAATGATATTTTCTCAATTTTTTAATGGAATGTCTAAATGATAATTTTATGGATATTTTTCATCTATTTCATAATCCATTAAGTGTTGTTATGATTAAATGGGTTTGTGATCTTATGCCACCATGAAATTTCTTTTTTTAGATATATTATGATGATGATGATTCCTGGAATCCAATTATTTTATAGAAGTTAATTATGTATTTGTAAGATATTTTCCAAATGTATTTAATTTTAATTGGTTAGGATGCATTGAAAATATAAATTTTTTAGTATCATGTGGTTCATATATATGTATGGTTTTCATTATGTGATTGGTGGTTTTTTATATCCCTCTGTTTCAATGTATTAATTCTTATATCTCAATTGAAAATAATGTTAAATTAATTGAAGTTGTAAATATACTATGAGAAAAATATAGGGATTCATGATTTAATATGATATGGGAAGTAGGTTTTTATTTATGATCCACTATAATATCATTTTTCAGAAGTAAAACATTTTCATATGTAATTGTTTCTTTGACAACTATATATCTACAATATAATGACATTTTGGAATTATTAGGATTTGATATCATGTCTCATGTTTGATTTTATGATGACTCCCGAATCGTGTGATATACTAATGTTTTAAATAATTACTCGTGATTGTGATCTATGAAATATTGGCTATGATTTACAATTTATAGTTATATATTCTCATATACTTTTTATTAAAATATGATCACATATGATTATTTTTTATATCTCTCATGTTAAACATTATTGTGCATCTGATCTCTCCCATTATAATGTATTTATTATTCCCCATATCATGAAGAATGGTATACAATATGATTAGTATATATTAGAACCTTATATGAGGACATATTTTATAGGGGGTGGAGAATGTACACAAATAATGGTAAATTGTTTATTTGGGATACATAATGAGTATTCATAATAATATTTAATATATATGTATTCTATTATTAGGTTTTAATATGTAGGTTCTAAAAATATGATTGTAAAACAAATAAAATCCATTAAAATTTTCTATTGGTTCTGTACATGATAAGGTTAAACTCCCTTGTCTCATGAATCATACCAAGAATTTTTTAATAGGTGAAAATCATTTACCCTTATCATTCTTATCTTTTATAAAAGGGTCATAAATCTAGTGCATGAAACATCATTACAAGAATAACGATTCAACCATGAAATTGAATATATATAATAGAGGTTTTACCATTAAAAGTATATCTTTTAACAATATGTATATCATCATTTTGTGATATTTTTGTGAATTTCATTAACAAGGGAACCATAATTTAATCAATTACCATATCAATAGTCTATTTTGAGAAATTCTATAGGGGAAAATGATCATGGTTGGGAAATGTTTTTACATGTTACGTTAGTTTTTGGTATATATTTATTTTTTATTTATTTATTAGTTATTGATGAGAATTGGAAATCATGAAAAAATCCCAAAATGCGTAGTTTGTATTATCCTCTATACCCACACCTTGATATTCAATTCCTTAATCACGTACATTATAAATTCACATTAATAACAGTTTTCCAATAATGTATATAAGAATAATTAATTAAATATCAGTTATAATATCTGAATCTCTTACATCCAAATTCCCTTTTTAGGATTTTGAGATATTGTGATCAAGAGAAAAATAAAAACTAACAATTCTCATGATCATTCTATCGAACACACATTTTTTAACAATATATAAAACAACTTGGTCCATAATGAGTATTCATTATCCCTGACAAATTCTCCATGTAAGCTATCTCGGTAAGAATATTTTGTGTAATAGTTTTATTCATAACCAAAATAAATGAAAACATATAATGGGGTGATATTAAATTACTGACAAGTGAAAAAATACAACTAATATAATCATGGAATAAATATTAACAAAATCATATTGATTGAATACGTAACAAAATGAATCCTTAATCAAAGGAAACTAAGATAATTCTATATTCATGAAAATAGATAAAATAAGGATATCAATAATATTGATCTCATACTAGTGTAAAAAATATTGGACACGAAAAACATGTTGTTATGTAATTGTTCCAAATAAATATCTAATTATAGATATTATAAAACCCCAAAAAACAACATGTTTTATCTCTTGATACATATTGATGCTTCTTGGCGATATATAATTCTTATCCAAACCTATAAATTACTTATTTATAATGAATTCATTTTAAGATTTAATAATATATTTAATATATTCCCATAAAGAAAATATTACTAAATAGAACATTACTATCCATGTCATGAATGATAAAAAAATATCATTAAATATTCAAAATCTATTAATATTCATTAATAATCTATAATATCTATATATTCCTCTATTTTACTAAAATGAATTACATAATCATAAACCATTTAGAAAAAGAAGGTGTATAATAAAATAATGAATTTAAAACTTGTAGCTAATCATTTCTATTAAAATAAAAAATCTACATAATTCCAATACTTTTCCCCATTTATATTTAATGATAATTTTTCTAGTTGAAAATCATTTTAACCATATTAGGTGAAAAGGTAATATTCAATCCATATGGAGTAGAGAGTAAGTTAATAATTTAATTTGAGAATAAAATTACGATAAGGAATCCATGGTAAAAAATTGGATGGTTTTAAATGAACATATCCCCAATAAAGTAAAGGAAATATTTTAGAGTGTCGACATAAATTATGTATTCCTTCCAAAAAAGTATCCATTGAAAGATACCAAAAAATAAAATTTCAAGAATAAATTTTTTTGATAACTAGAGGTAAACCCATAATATTATAATATCTATAGGAAGAATCATCAAATAAAAAAATAGAAAAAATCATTTTGATATTTATATGGGATGTATATATGAAAACGTAATAGTGGTTTTATATATAATTTTTTACATTGATGTAAAATATAAATTTACTTATCACATTTGATTATAAATTTTGAAATTGTGATTGAAAACATTTCAAAAACTATAATTTTATAATAAATATAAAGTAATATATCCTTTAAAAGAAATTATATTTAACATAGATAAATGTTGAGAAGAAAAACCCATTTTAATTTAATGGGAAAACACTTTTTATTATTTTCAAAATGCATTTGTTTCAATATTGAAAAAATCATATAAGATATAATAATTCATTAGATAAGAAAATTATACTACTGAGTAATATAAATAACCAAAAATAAAATATTATTTATGGAGAACTCGTTCATGTAAAATTAGTGATCGTGATGAAATATTATAACCAAAAGAACATAAGTTTTAGTTAGCAACATCCATTACATGAAACATACTTAATGGGACATGAAAAATTTGAAAAGTATATTATATCCTAAAACTATGTACAATGAGATTATAAAACATGAAACAGTCAAAATTTAAATTATACCCAACATATATGAAATAAGATCAGGATAACAATCATAAGGTAAAAATAAAAAATGATTTTCAAAAAACACTTATGATTGGGGTAGAACACTTTACAACAGAAATATAAAGAAAAAAGAAGTATTTTTCTTAGTTTATCACATGAATGACAAGGAAATAATTTCAATTAAAATCATGGTATAATAAATCCATAGAACATTATATAATGAATACATAGTGTGTAAAATGTTATATTTCTCCAAAGAATCGAAATTGAGATATAGAAAAAAAATACGGCATGATTAACATGTTAATAAAAATTCCATGAAAGGGTGGGACTAGGATTGATTGTAAAATAACCTTATTAAATATTAATTCATGATATAATATCTCATAATATAAATATATACTAAAAAAATTGAATTAGTTTCATAATAAAAAAATAGATCTTAAATTAATTAATTTTAAATGAAAACTCTTACATTGGTCCTAAATCACTCATTTCTTGTAAAAAAATTTATTAATAATTAAATTAAAATAATTAAGTAAATTCAAAAAAATTTATTTCATTAACATCACCATTTATAATAAAAATTTAAATTTATTATATAAATGTTAATTTTTATTAGTTTATACATTTTTCAATATTGGGAGTAAGTAATCATTATCTCTTTGATCAAGTTTAACATATGTGTTGTTGTTATATATTCTATTATATAATTTATTGATAATATAATGTAATATATAAGATTATAAATGTTATTTAATATGGTAAACTTTCATTCCTTAGTATTTTCTTACATAACAAGATGCTGAAATTAGTGATGATCATGTTTCATTGATTCTTAATGAATGAATGATTTTTTGATAATTAATTAGTTAAATATTGAGCCTTATGAGAAAAAAATAAATTGCATTATTTAATTTTAATATCATTTTTGATTGAAACAACCCACAATCAGATGATATAAATATCAATTAAAAGATGTTTTTTTAATATTTATAATTACAAGACAATTCGAGTTCAAATTATCCAAGATATACTATTAATATAGTATTATTTAATGGGGATATTATTACATATAACATTTTCAATTGGGTATAAATTAGAATATATAAATTATAAAATAATTATGGTTTAAATATGTATAAAATTAATTCATTTGTCATCAATTTATTATATATAAAAATAAAATTCATTTTAAAATAATGAAGTTGTTTTTTATAAAACTATATTTAAATATGGAATGTGTTTTTATCCTAATAACTTAAATTAATCACTATGGATTACTGATTTTAAATAAATTATTATATAATATATTGAATAATTTTTTTACATTCATCTAATTTTTTTTCTATGAATGGGATATGCATATATCCGGTTTTGTCATTAAAATTTTTTTTTTTAATAATCGTTTTTCATCTTGTTTTGTAGAGTATCTTATAAAATTAAATTATTACACATATATAAATTAAATTTCGAAAAATAAGTTATATACTTTGAATCATATTGTATAATATGTTTAAATATGAGAATTTTATATTTCGGATATAAGAATAGTAATAGTTGAAAAATTTTCCACTCGATAAAGAGTAAACCAAGTTGTTGGGTTCTAATACTAAATGTAATTGTCACCATTTTTCAACATATTTATTATTTGATATATGAAAATATATCCTCACCACATTTGGATAAAATATAACTACATTAGTGTCACATTACCTTCAAAATGTCTTATAAAATATTTAAATCAATGAACAAAAATAATTTCAATCACTTGCATTTAAATATGTGTCATTTGGTCAGCAAGGTAAAAATAAAATTTGTGGGATAATATTAATTGTTATATTATGATAAATTATTTTTATCATGATGTTAATCTATTCATAATTTTACTTAGTTTTATTGTTAAATTTTATTCTTAATCAATGATGACAAAATTTTTATTCGATTCATCGAAAAACAAAATAAATGACCTTAAAAGTATTAAAGGTAACTTAATTGGGTTGTGTTATAGTGATAAACAAAATTGTATAGAAGAAAAGAACATATTAATGTTCTGTTAAATGATTATATTTATATTATAAAAATTCATGGTCTAATTAATGTCAATTTAAATGAATAGTTTGAAAATAATATAAATTATTCTTTATTATAATAATATTATAATAAAATATTTAAAAATTATTCTTTCAAAATATGAAATATTAGATAACGTATAATGGAAAATATCATATCATTCTTATTTATTATAAAATTTATATATTATTAAAAAATTATAACAATTTATGATTGGAAAAGGCGTTACGATAGATAAGGTTGAAATATGTTAATAAAGGGGTTAAACCAAATGATAAGGATAAAAACACTACATAAAACTATAAAAAATTATTCTTTGATGGCGAATAAAACATATCCTTTTTCATAAAATATTTAATAATATTTGAGCATTTCTATATAGATTTACTTTTTTATATTTTAATATTTTAATAAATTCAAAGTGCTCCCCACGTTTTATTAATATATTGGAACACATATTTTATCTTCATAACATAAATATTTATACATCTAACTCAAAAAAAACTCTACAATATTATCTAATAATTGTCCATATACCCATTATATATTTTTTTGAATTCCACTAATAGTAACCCCCAATCATTAATAGGATATCTTAATGATTACTTTCAATGAAGAGGTAATCAAAATAACCGATCAATATATATTTAATCATATTTTTACCTCCTATAAATTTATTATATTTTTCATAAAATAATACCCTACATTTTCTAAATATGAAAAAACACTATTATTATTATTATTATAGATACATAAATATTCATCCTTTTTACAATATAATGGGTTGTGAGAGTATTGATCATGTGTACGTATGACTTAGCATCTCTACAAAACAACACAACTCATTTTTTGTCACGACCCATCCCCCGGGTGCAGTCTTGTGACTACCCCAAATCTGCCTTCCATAGGCCAGGGGCTGGCGACTAGCACCAAAGGCGTAAATCCCTAAACATGGAAGGCATTTCCTTTATAATAGTAAAAAAACACAACAGAGTACACAACTGGAAGTAAAAAACTATGTAAAACTGTATACAAAAGAGTGTGTTGAATGTAAAGGGGTTGGAAATACAAGACCAACAATAATGTACAATACAACTGAAAAGCTAGAACAACTAAAAAAAGAAGCAAAGCAGCTACTAGGTCATCCATCGAAATTCCCACCTGAAGGGTAGGTACAAATGACCACCTCAGCATCCCAAGTCTGACCATCCACTTCGTGTACATCTCGTCGAGTGGTCCACCTCTGGGTACTGTCCAGTACTGCTACTCTTTGCCCCGATCTGCGTTACCGTCGTCTACAACCAACACAACAAGGTGCGGGCATAGCCCATGCAGCGGTGAGAATAGCGATACTCAGTAGAGGCCCCAATACCCTCTATGTCTCACTAAAATCCAACTAAGGCAAACCACAAATCATGAAATCAACAGAATATCCCACTTAAGTATATGCCCATACATATATCTAAGTTTATCAAATGAACCATCTCAATCATGATGAAACACAAGAATTACTGACTCAGCTCATACAGGTATACAACTATTTTAGAGTGGTACAAATGATCAGATATAGACACTAAGCCATCTAAGCTATCAGAACAACAGAAGATCCAGGACCAGCTATTCTCTCAGACCAACACATGATCCAGGAACATAAGTCAATACTGTCGGACCAACACATGATCCAGGAACAGTCGTTAGAGTTGTCAGACTAACACATGATCTAGGTCTTGATATTCTGTCGGACCAACACATGATCCAGGTATAGAAGTTAGAACTATCAGACCAATACCTGATCCCAGAATATTCATTAGAACTATTGGACCAACACATGATCTAGGTACAGTCAACAGTGCACAGCCAGCCACAGAGTTCTGCTCAGGTATGCTTGATTTCGGGAGGGTCCGCTCCTCAAGCAAAGTGTCAATACGTCAACTGTCACAATTTACCCTGATGAAGTATATCGAGGGTCCGCTACATCATAGAGATCTCAAAGCAACAGACGATGTGTTAATCTGACGCCCAGTCTGTGAGTTATTAACCTTTTAGTCACATGGGCCTGGTTGGATTCGTGTACGAACCAACCTGATTATATCTCAACAATACCCCGAACTCTAGTGGGGTATTCTCAATGAGACCTTCTCTCATTAAGATTACCAGTGCCACTGATGGTTCATCAAACAGACATCTGATGCCAATGATATGGCCAGAGTAAGCAAATGGTCGGTAGTGGGCCCGCGTATGGTCTTACCCGGTCGGACCAACATAGCCTAACCCTGTCTGATCCGACCCAGTCTGGGTCAACTCAGAAAAAGCCTATGGGTCCGACCCAGCCCGTTGGGAGGGTCACCCTTCTATGTTAGGTCCGGTCCGCTGGGCCCGGACCGGTGGACTGTAAGGGCGATGCGGCCCGAATGCTGCCAAGCAGGCAACTTGGCCCGAAGGCTGGGGCCGGTTCGGCCAGTGCCGCGAGGGGCATGGCATGGTAAGTCAGCTTTTAGGATGCCATTGGCAGGCCGCGCTGGGTGCGGGTAGGCCGGCTGGACACAGGGCAGGTCGAGGGTGCACCGGGCTGGCCACCAGGGAGCCATGCACCGTGCTCAGGTGTGGGCAGCACACCGGGGTGCCGGGCAGACCATGGCAGGGGCTCTGGGGGCACCGGGCAGGGTGCCGAGGTACCAGGGTGCCGAGAAAAACAACAACAGGGGCCGGGTAGGTTGCCGGAAGGGCGCGGGGGCGCAGGGATGCTAGCCGGGAGTGGCCGGGTAGGCCACTAGGGTAGTGCGCCAGGGAGCGGGTAACGTGCTGGGGTAGGACCAGGGCACAGGTAGCACGTCGGGGCAGCCCCAGGGCGTGGGTAGCACACCGGAGCAGTGCGAGGGTGTATGTAGCGCGTCGGGGCAGCGCTCCTGTGCATGGGTAGCGCAGTGGGGCAGCGCTGCAGGGCGCGGTTAGCGCGTCGCGGCAGCGCGCTAGGGCACGGGTAGTGAGTCGGGCATCATGGGAGTAGTGCGGTTCGCGGAAGCTGCATGTAGCACTAACTTTGTTTTCCATCGACGTCACTGTCACCTCTTTTCCATGTTGTCGTCATCGAACAAGAACAAACAAGTGGAGGGTCGAAACGTGTTCGTCTGGCCCGAGTCCTCCTTGTGACTCTGATAAAATTTGGTGATTCCCATACCATAACTTTGATTGACGAAGAACGAGGTTTATAATCATATATAAAATAACACAAATCTCCCTACCTCTCTTGTCAGTAATCTTTGACAATGTCATGGGAAGGCGGCGTCATTCCATTGACGTCGGAGGAAAAGGGTTACTCATCATTGGCAGATGAGCATTCAAAGGTGACGAAGTCGAAGACGACGTCAGTGATCTTCATGGGTGTCGCTTCCCTTTATTCCCCAAGTTGAAGAAGGAAGAAGATGGTGACGCTTCTTCATGTTCTTCGTTGATAGGATATTCCTTCAACTCTTCCACGGCTCCACCAAAAGATTATGCCAACCACAAAATAATAAAACAAGACATCTTGTTAATTCGTTGGAATAAATATTTCAATCCATTTCAAATTAATTAATTAATGCCATTAATTAATTTTTTAGTTTAGGACACTTATGTGGGAAGGTGGAAAGTTACAAATATATGAATAGAGGGTTGTATTCAATAACTCATGGAAGGATTGAGGGGTTTAGGGGTTTGTAGCTCGTTTGGGTCCCGCCTAATAATATCCTCCCAAGGGAGGTTATACTAGGGTGGGACCCACCACCATAACAACTCCTATGAGGTTATGGTGTGGTTCCCCCCATCACCAACCTCCCTTTGGATGTTTTAACTACCACAATAATAAAAATAAGTTATCTCTTATTTTTATTTAACTTAATTAAAACCCTCCAAAATCTAACTTCTATAATCGTTATAACACAACTGCAGTGAAGGTATCACTATGAAATCAAAAATGTTGGGAGATCAATGGTGCCCTCAGATTTCAGTTCCAAGCACTGGTTCAAAAGTTATGAAATCTCGTACATATGTTTACTAAACGTACCCGAACGAAACTTCAGAAATTGATTCCGGGCACACCGGGCCTCGGAATCAAGCATTGTTAGAAACTGCAGACTCATAAAAGTCCGATGTATTTATGAAAAAAAATTCCACGTAAATTCTAGGTCTTTACATTCTTCACACCTCAGGGCTTTACGTCCCCATAAGCTACAACTCACACTAAGAAAACAAATGGGGGTACTGAGCACGCATCTGAGCCTCCCACTCCCATGTGATCTCCAAAAGATTCTCGTGTTGCCAGCGAACGTGCACTAGAGGTATCAATCATCCATATAGGACCTGATCCTGTCGATCCTCCATCACCACTAGAACCTCTATGAAAGTCAACTCATCGTCGACGTCCAGTTCCCCGTGGTTGATGATGTGGGATGGGTCGTGCACATATCACCTCAGCAGGGATACATGGAAGACATCATGCAACTGGTGAAACTAAGGTGGAATAGCTAAGTAGTAAGCCACTTCGCCTACTCTGCTAAGGACCTGGAAAGGTCCGATGAACCTTGGAGATAACTTTCCACCATGGCCAAATCTCCACAGACATCGTCGAGGTGAGACCCGTTGAAAGACATGGTCACCATCCTCGAACTCCAGAAGTCTCCATCTCCTATCAGCATATGACTTCTGCCCTCTCTGGGCAGTCTTAACCCACTCCTAAATGATCTCTACCTTCTCTGTGGTATCCCATACAATCTAGGGTCCCACTAGTGCTGACAACCCTGGGTCGGTCCAACACAGTGGCGATCTCCAAGGCTAACAATACAAGGCCTCAAAAGGTGTCATACCTATGGTGGAGTGATGGTTTTTGATATAGGAAAACTCCACCAAAGGAAAATGGTCCTCCCAGCTGTGACCAAAGTCGAGGACACAAGCACGAAGCATGTCTTCAAGGATTTGGATAGTTCACTCGGTCTAACCATCAGTCACAAGATGGAAGACGATTCTAAGATGTATATGTGTTCTAAAAGCCTCCTACAAACCCTTACATAGCCGGGAAGTAAATCTTGCATATCGGCCGGAGATGATAGAATAAGGCACTCCATGTAAACGCACTAACTCTTGAACATAGAGGCATCCCAATATCTCAAATGATCACTGCTCTCTGATTGGTAGGAATTGGGCCGACTTGGTGAGTTGGTCAACGATCAACCATATCTAGTCGTGATTCCTGGATGTATGTGGAAGACCCATCATGAAGTCCATGGATATCCCATATCACTTCCACTCTAGGATCTCTAAGGGCTGAACCAAGCATACTAGTACCTGGTGCACTGCCTTCGCTTGCTGATAAGTGAGGTGCAGTGAGACAAACTCTGAAACTGCCTTCTTCATACCAGGCCACCAATACTGTTGTCTAAGGTACTGGTACATCTTCACTACTCCTTGATGTACCGCTAAAAGGGAAGTGTGGAACACCCTCAACACCTCCTCCTGAAGTGCAACTAGTACCATGGTACGTCATCCAAAGAGGATGACATGCTCCCCACCATCAAAAAATCCATCAGGTGCCTACCCCATGGATATATGAGCACGTCCTTTCCCACAGTCAGTGTCTCCACGTTGTGCCTCCCTGACTCGCAGATGAATTGGAGGAGTGACTATAAGAGACTAAAGATAGGCTGTTATATCCCTATCCACAAAAGGTATCTGCAAGGCAGCCAGCTACTATGTCGCCTCTCCAAGTAGATGAATTCATGATCTCTTGCTGAGAAAATCTTCTACAACGTTCCCCTTCCTAGGCGTATAGACTATCTCAAAGTTGTATTCCTAGAAGATATCAAGCCGTCACATCTCTCTCAGGTTTAGGTCCTTCTGTGAGAATATATACCTGATAATCTTGGGATTAGAGTACACAGTAAAACGTTCTCCCATCAGATATTTCTGCCACATCTTCAAGAAGAAGACCACTACTACTAACTCCAGGTCATGGGTAGCGTAGTTCTTCTCACGCTATCTCAATTTCTGAGAACCATATGTGATGATTTCTCGCTCTTTCATTAGAACACAACCAAATCCAGTCCCTGATGCATCGTAGTAAACTTCGTACCCCATGCCCTTCTCGTGAAGCCTCAAGATGGGGGCACTAGTCTACCGCTGCCTCAGCTCTTAAAAGCCATGTTGGCATCTCTCCGACCACACAAAGGGTTTCCCCTTCTTCATCAAGGCTATCAGTGGTGCTGAAACTCTAGAAAAAATATGGTACTAACCTCCGATAGTATATACCCAAGACTAGGAAAGTCCGTACCTCCATCACACTCCTCGGTGGCTCCCAAGAAAGTACTATCTCAATCTTCACTGGATCGACTGCAACTCCATCCTCGGGATGATGTGTCCCAAGAAGTGAACCTCTCGAATCCATAAATGGAAGTTCGATAGATTTCCATAAAGCTTGTTCTCTCAGAGTGTGTCCAGTACTACCTCTAAATGGTAGGCATTCTCCTCCTTGGTCATTGAGTGGATCAGAATCTCGTCGATGAATATACGTCAAAGCGATCTAGTAATGGCTGGAAGATCTTGTTCATGATACACATGAACACTACTAGTGCATTGGTTATGCTGAAGGGCTTAACCAAGAACTCATTGTGGTCGTACCAACACCTGAAGGTCGTCTTCTTCACATCCCCGTCTCGAACTTTGAGTTGATGATAGCTAGATCTGAGGTCTATCTTCGAAAACCATCATGCTCACATGAGAAAATCAAAGAGGTCTTCAATCATCAGAAGTAGGTACTTGTTCATCACGATCACCAGGTTCAGGTGATGATAGTCGACACAGATCCTCAGGCTCCCATCCTCCATCATGGAAAACAGAATTGGGGCTTCCTAGGGAGAAACACTAGGCTGAATGAATCCCTTCCCCTGCAAGTCCTCAAGTTGAACCCTCAGCTCGCAGAGCTTACCGAGAGCCATATGATATTCTGGTTTAGATATCAGTGTTGTCCTGGGGTATAGATCAATGTAGAAGTCCACCTCTCTGTTAGGGGGTAATCCTGGAACATTGTCGGGGAAATCATTCGTGTACTGGTCCACAACTATAGGATAAGTCGGATTATTCATATCAACTACTCCGAGGGTAAGGCCATCCAACTGGTGAGTGATCGGCTGCACTCTCCTCTGAGTAAGTTCATCTTGCGCTGAAAAGGATCCCTTCTTACTGGTGAAGGTAAAACTGGTCCCATACATGCGGACACACCGCACTTTGCGCCTAATATAGTCAATCTGAGCATGGACTGTAGATAAACAGTCCATACCCAAGATGACATCGTAAGGCCTTGATGTCGCTATGAGGATATCCCATCCAATGCTCTCGCCACCAAGAGTATGCCCACACTGTCGGAACTATTGCTTAATCATCGTGTCTTCTCCTGTAAGAGTATCTAGCCATAATTATTGATCCAACAGCTCCATCAGAATCTCGGAGCTCCAAACGAGGGAAATAGCTATGAAAAAATGAATGGAACCTCTGTCTATAAGAACTGCAGCTATTGTGGAGTATACACAGATCGTACCTTGAATCATCTCCAGAGTGCCAGGGTCATAATCCTTAGCTACCTGGAGATGATCTCTACCATATCCACCTTCTCCCTACGGTCAGGGTGGACCTCCTGGTAGTGGTGGTGGCAACACCTCGAATCGTCGTCCACCTCCAACTGCTCGACCATCTCCTCTTCCACGTCCGCCTGCACCATGCGGACCGCCTCGATCGAACCTCTGGCTCTTCCTAGGAGGTCCCTCAATTGTCTGATGATGATCAGTATGAAAGGTTGGGCAATCATGATCCATGTGACCCTTCCCACCATAAGAATTGCATTGCTCGATCCCGTCATGACTAGCCCTATCACATGTTCCCAGTACAACTGAACTCATATTTTGAGGTCATCCACCGAATGGTGTGGTCTTCTTGGACCTCTGCAATATATTCCTACTGCCAGCTATAGAAGTATCTGCTACGTGATGTTAGGTGGTGGCTCTCACTTTTGGTGTCTTCCCAGCAAGGAAACTCTCCACTAAGAGGGATCACTCCAACACCCCTTCCTACTTCGGGATGCTGAGGGAGATCATCAAAGCTCTGATCTCTCTCATGAGCCTCAACTCGGAGGTCTGGGCCCTAAAGAATGGGTCATGTACCATATTTGTAGAGTATTGTGGAAGGTCGGTAAGCCGCGCTGAGTACAGTGCTACAGTCATGCTACCCAACTGTAGATGCAGTTGATCCTGTATCTACACCGCATGAATGTTGGATAGAATAAACTCCACCCGGAACAGGATCTTGAAGTATGTCCATTGATGTGTCACCTCGTCGTGGACCAGAAGCATCAGGCTCCACCATCTACATACTACTTCTTGAACGAGACTCGCAACAAGAATCACCATGAGGACTGATGGTATCCCTACCAGCTTGAAGACTCTCACCAAAGCCTCCATCCAATCCTCAATCTCCTATAGGTCCATCTCTCCCCTAAACCTGGATGGCCTCTAGTGATGGAACTCATGCAATTCACTCAAGCATCATGCACTCTCTACTGCTACGACTAGTGGAATCAGTGGCCCAATGGGTAGTGGTACCTCTGGTTCCTCCACTGTGATAGGGCCCTGCACTAAGGCCTCATCACTTAGTGGGCAGTCATATCTTACAACTCTCAGAACCCTGGATGGTTGTCTATGTAGAGGCATCCTGAAAGGAAACATGTTCTCCATGGTCAATATGTTATACCTGATGAGCTAACTCAAAGATATCACAAAGGAAACTCTTGGAACACACATGCAATTAGTGTTTTCATGCACTGAGTTAGAAATCAGAGGTCATGGTTCTAGTGTATGGATACGTCAGCCCCCACACCAACCCTAAAGTCCCTGGACTGAAAAACACACTCAATACTCATCAAAATATTGCTTCACTAAAAAGAATGACCAGAGTTCTGAGTTATAGGGTAGAACCGACTCCTCTGATACAAATTTTTCATGACCCGTTCCCTGGGGCTCGTATCCTGACTACCCCAAGCCCTCATTCCATAGGCCATGGGCTGGTGACTAGCATCAAAGGCGTAAATCCCTAAACATGAAAGGCATTGCATTTATAATAGTAAAAAAACACAATAGAGTACACAACTGGAAGTAAAACACTACGTAAAACTGTTTACAAAAGAGTGTGCTGAAAGTAAAGGTGCCAGAAATACAATCCCAACGGTAAAGTACTATACAATTTAAAAGCTAGTACAACTGAAGAAAAGAAGAAAAGTAGCTACTGGGTCATCCTATGGAATTCCAACGTAAAGGGTGGGTACAGATGGCCACCATAGCATCCCATGTCCGACCGTCCGCTCCGTGTACATCTCGCCGAGTGGTCCACCTCCTTGTACAGTCCAGTACTACTACTCTCTTCCCCGACTAGTGATGTTAGTTGTTTGAAACCAACACATTGAGGTGTGGGCATAGCCCATGAAAGAGTGAGTATAAAGATACTCAGTAAAGGCCCCAAGAACCTCTAGGTCTCACTACAATCAAAATAGGATAAACCACAAAGCAAGAGATCAACAAAATATCCCACTTAGTTATATACCCAAACACATATATAAGTTTTTCAAATGACCCATCTCAATCATGAGGAAACACAGGAGTTACTGACTCAGATCACAGAGGTATAAAACTTTTTTAGAGTGGTAAAGATGATAAGATATAGTCACTGAGTCATCTAAGCTATCAGACAAACACATGATCTAGGGCCAGCAGTTTTTTCAGACCATCACATGATACAGTAACATAAGTCAAGACTTTCATACCAACACATGATCCTGGAACAGTCGTTAGAGTTGTCAGACCAACACATGATCCTGAAACAGTGGTTAGTGCTGTTAGACCAACACATGATCCATGTCCATCATTTCTGTCGGACCAACACATGATCCTTGAACAGTCATCCAAACTGTCGGACCAACACATGATCCAGGTACAGTCAACAGTGCACAGCCATCCATGGAGTTCCGATCAAGTATGCTTGATTCCAAGAGGGTCTTCTCCTCAATCCAAGTGTCGATATTTCCAATGTCATGATGTACCAAGATAATGTATCTCAAAGGTCCACCTCGTCATAGGTATCTCCACACAACCGACGATGCGTCAATCGGATGCCCAGTTTGTGAGTTATTAACCTTTTAGTCCCGAGGGCCCGGTTGGATTCGTGTACGAACCAACCTGACCATATCTCAACTATACCCCAAACTATAGTGGGGTATTCTCAAAGGGACTGTCTCTCATCGAGATTTCCAGAGTCACTGACGGTTCGTCAAATGGACATCTGGTGGTAATGATATGGCCAAAGTAAGCAAATGGTCGGTAGTGGGTCTGGGTCCATTCTGACCCGGTCGTACCGACTCGGTCCAACCCTGTCTAAGCTAACCCGGTCTGGCTCTACTCTGACAGACCAGATGGGTCAGACCCAGCCCGTTGGATGGGTCATCCTACTATGTTAGGCCCGATCCACTGCACCCGGCCCAATGGAGTGCGAGGGATGTTTGGCCAGGATGCCGCCACGCAGGCGGCTCGACACGAAGGTCGGGGCCGGTTCGGCCAGCACCGTGAGTGGCTCGGTGTGGGAGGGTGGTCGCCGGGAGGCGAGAGGTAAGCCGCACGCGGCGCGTGCAGGCCGGTTGGACACTAGGTAGGCCGTGGGTGCACCGGGCAGCGCGCCCAGGCACAGGGCAGCGCGCTTGGGCGCGGGCAGCATGCCGGGGAGCTGGGCAGACTGCGTCAGGGTGCTGTTAGGGCACCGTGCAGGGCACCGAGGTGTCGGGCAGGCTACCGGTAGGGGCCGGGCAGATAGCCGGTAGGGCGCGGGGGAGCCGGGCAGACCACCGGCAGGGGCCGGGCAGGCCGCCGGGGCAGCGCGCCAGGGTGCGGGTAGCGCACAGGGGCAGCCTTCAAGGGCGCATGTAGTCCACCGAGGCATCCCAAGAGGGCGTGGGTAGCACGTCGGGCACCGAAGGGGTGGGGCGGTTCGCGGAGGCCGCGGGTAGCACGACCTTTTTTCTCCTCCTTCGTCGACGTCGCCTCTTTTCCATGCCATCGTCATCGAACAAGAACAAACAAGGGGAAGGTCGTACTGTGTTCATGGGGCCTGATCCCTCCTCGTTATGGTGATAAAAATTGGTGATTCTCATACCATATCTTTGACTGATGAAGAACAAGGTTTATATTCATATATAAAATAACACAAATCTCCCTACCTCGCTTGTCGGTAATCGTTTATGGAGTTACGGGAAGGCGGCGTCATTCCGTTGACGTTGGAGGAAAAGGGGTACTCGTCTTTGGTAGATGAGCGTTCGAATGTGACGAAGATGAAGATGACGTCGGTGTTCTTCGTGGGTGTTGCTTTTATTTCTTGCCCCGGTTTAAGAAGGAAGAAGATGGTGATGGTTCTCCATGTTCTTCGTTGAGTGAATATTCTCTCAATTCTTCCAAGGCTCCACCAAACGATTATAACCACCATAAAATAATAAAACAAGAAATCTTATTAATTTGTTGGAAAAAGAATTCAATCTATTTCAAATTAATTAATTAATACCATTAATTAATTTTGTGGTTTGGCGCACTTATGGGGGATGGTGGAAAGTTACAAATAAATGAAGAGAGGGTTGGCTTCATCAACTCAGGGGATGTTTGGGGGTTTAAGGGGTTTATAGCTCGTGTGGGACGCGCCTAATAATACCCCCCTAAGGGAGGTTATACTAATGTGGGCCCCACCACCATAACCTCTCATGGGAGGTTATGGTGTGGTGGCCCCCACCACCAACATCCCTTTTAAGGTTTTAACTACCACAAAAATAAAAATAAGTTGTCTTTTATTTTTATTTAACATAATTAAAAACATCATTAATCTGACTTCCATAATCATTAGAATGCAACTACGGTGAAGATCTCACTAGGCAATCACTGACGTTGCGAGTTCAATGGTGCCATCAGATTTCAGTTCTGAGCCCCGATTCAAAAGATATAAAATCTCGTACGTACGTTTACTGAACAAACCTGAACAAAACATCGTAAATTGATTCCGGGCAGACCGGGCCACAGAATCAAGCACTTTCAGAAACTACGGACTCGTAAAATTTCCATGTATTTATGAAAAAAAATTGCACGGAAATTCCGGGACTTTACATTTTTCATGGAAATATTTTATGGATGACTATTATGATGGGATTAATATTTATATATTATGTTTATGAAAAAAATTATTCTTCATGAATTATAATGTCATATATATCTTCTTACTTTTGAATCCATTTGATAACCATATCATTGTTCTTGTGTACATGTGGGCAACGCATGCATGATGTAGTGAGATTGGTTATTCATTTATTTATTATATATATGGTGATAAGGATATATTTAATTAATTCATATGATATACGTTGCATAATATGTAATATTAAAAAATTAATTATTATTTACTTTTCATCCATTCCATCATTCAAAATGTGATAACAGCATTCATTGGTATGTTTGTCTTAACACATCATTAATAGTTTAAATCATTTTAAAAACTATATATTTTATGTATAACTATATATGTATTATCTATATATGTTATATTTATATTGTTTTTAATCTCATTTATATTAACAAATGATTACCAATTTACAATGGCCAAAACTATCGAACCAAAATTCTTTTGCAAAACACAACAATTATAACACAGTAATGATGATTTTAATAAGTAATTTTTGATAAATTTGGGTTTAATTATTATAAACGGGTAATTTATGACGTTATAATATGTAAATTATTCTATTATAGAATAATGATATATTTATATTTTATTAAAAATGAGTACAGATAAAATTAAAAACTAATATAACTCAAGGTAATTGATGTATTTGTCTATCATATTTTATTTTGGATTATTTATCCATGAATTAAAATAGAAGAAATTATATTATAAATGTCTAATAAATTCTCTTAATTTTCATCTTAAATATTTATTTCTATTGAATAAAATTTTAACTTACATTTTCTTATCTATAATAATTCAAGATACAAATAGAACAATTTTTATAGACATATGACTTTGTTTCTTTATTCGGTCAAAAATCAATTTCCATCCAAATGATTGTATTCCAAATTTTTTAAAATAAAATTATAAATATTATTATATAAATTTTCAAAGTCATTTTTCCAATAATTTACATTTTTAAAATAATTAAATGGAATCTTTTTGTCAGTCTGTAAATGAGTGGATTTTTAAAAAAATTACCAAGGCTTTATATGACTTTTTCTATTATCTTATGCGCCATGAATGAAATATATTTGTATCTAGGCCACTCAATAATATAAATCTTACATTACATATTTCCATAATAATTTCTAAATAAGATGTTTTCCATAATATTTTTGGAATATATTTTGTTACATAGAATTGATTTGAAAATGAAACAGTATTATCCTCGATAATTATTCCATGTGGTCATTTAGGTGAATAATTTTCTAGGATTACTTTATTTGATGTTACATATGATTAAATCAGGATATTATATAATGATATAAAAATCATTATGGTTATAGATGAATTTTTATTATAATGATTTATATTTAAGAGACATTTTTTATGGATTGTAAAATAACTAATTGATGAAAATTTTGTAGACCGTATTTATATTCCATATATAATTATATGATAAAATATTTATGAAATATATTTATTTTTCAAATGTATTGATTTTATGAAATTTTTATATTCTTGTTTCACATATTCTTGTTATTTTCAATATGTGATGGGTGGGGTGGGCCTAGAATTATGTATCCCTTCACTTAATTGGGAAAAATATGTATATATAATGACATCGAGAGGAATGGAGTGGGTAGTGATCCGAGTTCAATAAGGGAAACAAATTAAATTGGTAGTCTTGGATGTCTACCATATATTCTACGATGGAAATGGGAGTGTACCTGATCCACATTGACAATCTTGGTTGTGAGCCTTATCTACCCTTGGAATTATTTTCTATTCATATTTATATGAAAAATTATATGTCTTATTCCCATTTTATGACGTCACTAATAATAATATTTGGTTTCATTTTAATCATGTCTTAAAAACTACCATGATTTATGACATGATTCAGAATTATGATCTTCTATATGAAAGGAATAGTTTGGAAATTTCTATCTCATGTTCACATGAACATATTATTATGAAATATTTATGTGATCATTAATGTCTCTATTACATACCTTTTTATAGAATCATAGTCTGACCATTCATATGTATCATTTACCCTTGTTATGAACTAAACTTTTGGGCATGATATGTATATAAAAATAATCTATTTATGACTAACTTTGTAGATGATGATTTAGATATCTTATAATAATGTTTATTATGTAAATGATTTCTAAATATACTAAACCAACATAGTTTGGGCACGATTGATTAAGTATATAATGATTTTTATTTAATAAGATGTAATATCTATCTATGAAATTACCATTTTCTATAATTGTTATCATGGAAATGGTTACTTATCTTTAGAATGTATGATGGCATAAAATTTGGGAGAAAACTAGGGATAAGTTTATCTATATGGTAACATTATTTATTTGGTGGTGATATTTCATTCACTCGGTTAACAATAATGTGTAATCTATTGATATTATGGTGTATTGATTTAGATTAACAAAAAATTATTTTTTATAATTATGTTATTTGAAAATATAAATATTTCTTCTCAGACAATTATTTTTGGATTTTAGGTGTAACACCCCAAGCTTCCACGGTACGTTTCACTTCGAATAATGCAATAGCGTGTGTTGTACGCAACCTCGAGCTCTAACACACACCACAACGAATTAAACTAGCCGTTGTGAATAGTAATACCTACTTTTTGAAATTTTATAAATTTTATTTATCAAAATGGACTTCATTTTTGGAATCGGAATATCGAAATTAACCTATGTTGAATTTTTGGAATTTTTCTGAGAACTTCTATTTTTTATGAGTAGTGAAAAGTACATAAAAACAACTTTTTTAATCAAAATAATTTATAGTGATAAATTATACTATTTAGTGGTTTTAAAATATAATTAGAATATATTTTTACCATTTTATCCAATGGTGGTCATTAGAATTAATTTAACATTGAAATTGGACATAAACAATTGCCAATCTTTTGATATAAATTGTTTCTTAAAAACACGCTATTTGTTGTAACAGCAGATATTAATTATAAAATTAATTAATGCAACTTATATGTTTGTAATTTTTTAAAATAGACATCATTTTTGAATTCAGAATATCAATTATAGCTTAGGGTGAAATTTTGGCCTTATTCTGAAAAACTTCAATTTTTGATGAATAGTGAAACCACTAAGTGGTTGTTAAAAACCGATTTTTCGTTAAAATGAAATATTTCCACTTCTGTGATTTGTTTTTCAAAAATCTGACATACATGGTTGTAATTAAGAAGCCAAATGTGGTTCGATGAGATTAAAATAATTTTTTGGTGAATAGTAACTTTTAAGTTCTTAATCGCGATTAGAGGTAATTAGTGTAGTTTAAGGTAAAAATAATGTTTTAATAATATGAGATGAGCTTGACACTTGTCCTACTCCTATTGGATGAGTCATGGCCGACCAAGACAACCCATGGGTCAACTTGGGGACCCCATGGAGCCACTTTGGTTGGAAAATGACATTAATATATATTTATTTAATCTTAAAATTAAATTGACACAAACATAAGTTGTTTTACAAAAACAGTTTTTAAGTGGGGTTACACAAGTCCAAATTTTGACTATAAATATTAATTAGAAATCTAAAAAGATTTCTTACATCATAGTTTTTTTTATAATTTTTAGACATTATATAAATTAAATTATTTATAACATCATTATGATGCAGCGACGACCTCATTATTTAACGATTTTAATAAAATGAAAAGATAATGTAAAATCCAAGGAATACACTTGTCCAAAGACTATTGGATGGGTATATTTCGAACCCTTATCACCTTATCCACGAATTATATAAGTGTTGGACCTTTAGAGTCCGAAAATAATTGTATAATAATGTAACATTTCAATCTTTCCAAAAGAGCCCCTCCTCTCCACTTATAAAAGGCCCCCACCTCTCCCACCTCATTTACACTATCAAGCTATTTGGCTCGGAAAACCTCTACCCAAATACTCTCCCAACTTCCCCCTATTACTCCTAGATGCCTCACTTTGGGCAGAACTCTTCCCAAGGAAGCCTTTGGCTCAAATCAAAAAGAGTTACCCGATTTTGGGGTAATGTCTTCTCTAATGTTGTTTTGTTTTATTTTTCTACTCCAACCCCCTAAAATCTTTTTATTCATTTCTTTTGTAACAACACCAGTATCCTCAATATACTAGGATGTTGATGTAAGAAGGATTCGAGCTACACTTACACACACCTACATCTAATGGTTAAAGAACATTCGGTTTCTGTGGATGGCGAATTTCTGCCTCACGAAACGATGATTGTTCAACACTCATATAACACCTTCAAAGGAGGCCTTTAAGATGTCACTATATTTATATATGATATAAAATATGTTTATGTTTTACTTATGCTTTTGTATTTCTCATTTATGGAATACTTTATGATTTCCATTATGGGTAAAACGCGATTATTTCATTTTAGGAAGTGCGGACTACCGCCCCCTCAAAGTGATTTGAATTGTTAATGCCATATGTGGGATGTATAAAGGATGGATTAAATGTTATTATACACTATATTATACTTTAATTATATTATAAATTTATATCATTATGATTTCATTCCATTAAATACAAAATATAAATGAAAGTAGCGTTCATGCGTACGTACGGCTTACCGTCTCCATGAACGGTGCATTTCATTTCTTACCTCTAAATGTTACATGACATTATGAATGAATGTATATACTGTATATATATGATATATATTATATCTACATTATTAATATAATTCTGTATATAATGGATATTTCACCACATGAACAACTTGTAATTATAAGAAGTTTATTTTTGACTCAAGTACCAAAGATCGACAAAACGACCGTTATTAACTTAAATAATTAAATAATGTTCATAACATGGTAATAAGTGATATAAATGGAATAATGAACATGAAAAAGTTTCTTAGGTAAATATAAATTAACTATAGTTTATTATTCAGGAGGTTAAAGAACGGTCGAGTCACGTCAGACACGAGGTAAGGGAATTTCTTAACCCAATTTCCATTCTTTGGGGTAATCTCCTACTTTCAAATTATGTCATGATATTATTATTTCCTATCCTGTATTTGTAATTTATTTATGTGTACTTGTAGTGAATACACATAATAGATCTATTTTATTTTAAAAATGATCTTTGTAAGGGAATTTCTTAACCCAACTTCCATTCTTTGGGTTAATCACCTACTTTCAAATTATGTCATGATATTATTATGTCCTATTTTGTATTTTTACGTTCTTTATGTGTACCTATAGTGAATACACATAATAGATCTATTTTATTTTAAAAATGATCTTTTTAAGGACTCCGTCTCAATCTCCTTCCATTGAGGCATATTTGGTTTTATACACAACAATCTTTTATACGGTGTATAAACCCCTTTGACTTTTACATTTATTCAAATGGTTTTATTTTATGATTAGTTGATTTATAAATGATTTCAAAAAAAAGATATTTCTCTCAAATATATGAAAATCCAGTGCAAATGTATACGTATTTAACGCAAGCTTAAAAATGTTTTCAGAAAACCTGACTCTCGAGTGTGGTAGACAGGAAGGGATTGGGCGTGGACCCATCATGGCCTGTAATTAGTCGAGCAGTCTCAGAATTAGTTATTTTGTTTTCAAAAGCTTGCATACTGTTTTCAGAAAAACAATGTAGTATATTTAAGCAATTTTAAACGTAAGTATCTTCTAATAAGATTGCATCGGTAGTTCTCAAGAGACAACTAGACGTTGAATTGGCCGAGGCCCTTTCCCAATTTTATTTATGGTTTTGGCCGAGACCTTAATCATTTTAGACGTCTTGGCCGAGGCTTTGACAAAATGTTTCAGAATGTCTGGCATTATACATTCCCTCATTATGAAAGTGGTTATTGATATTTCATGTGATTATTCGACCAGTAGAATATCCATGTGAAGAAGTGAATGGCATTATCTCATTTTACTTTTTCCATATTATGTTGATGTTCAAGTTGAAAAGGCTTTTGTTTTAGTTATACATTGCCTTATATTTTTATGTTTATTTATGAAAGCTCCTGCAATATTGTTATTCTTACTGAGCATCTAAGCTCACCCCTTTCAATGTTTTAATATTTTCCAGGATGTGAAGAAGTATTTTATGAATGACTTCCAGGGATTGTGAGAAGAGGATATGAGTGTGGACTATGGAGACTTTGTTATTGTAATTTTTCACTTTATGATGTAATGTAACATTTACGAATGTATCTAGTGTTTACAAGGCTACTAAACTAATCGGTCTTTCGAGACCTGATCTTTTGTGATCATGCCAATGTTACGAAGTAATGCACCGACTCCAGGTATCTAGGGTCGGGGCATTATAGTTGGTATCAGAGGAAGTTTAGTACTAACCTTGGAAGCTAGATGTAGATAAACTCTGATTAGAGCACATAGCCCAAAGATAGACTTTGAGGATTAGTATAGAAGAACTTCCTAGAATTTTGGTATTATAGAGATGTTATGAGTTTTCCGAGCAATACATCCCTGTCTGGATACGAGCAGGTAGAGGCGGCTCTGGCACAGATGTACCTAGGGGTAAAACCCGAAAACACCGCTTTGAGCTAGACTCGAACGAGAACTGGTGCACGACAACGGGCCTTGCTGCACTCTTGGTTACAACACTCCCGGGGGATATGCTTAGGATAATTCTCATTTTCTTTACAAACCACTATGAAGGGTTATGAGTATATACTTCCTCAAAGGAAACATTTCTTTTTATGATTATGGATTATATCCATAAATAGTTCAATTTATCTAAAGTATTTTACAAATATGGAATTATGTATTTTATTTCATAAACTAATCTAGTCTATGCCATTGTTTAGAAATGGCGCCTAGTGGAAGGAATGGAAACTGTATCAATGCACGCACTCCATGTAGGGATTTCCCTCCTGCTCAAGATAATTATGGTGGAGCTAGTGATAAAACTGGTGCTGATCAGCTTCTCACCGTACTGGGACAACTCACGCAGGTTACGAATAATAACCTTACTCGTATGGACCACCCTGATCCACAACGTGGAGGATCAATGTTAGACCGCTTCATGAGGCAACAACCACCAACCTTCAATGGGAGTACAAATCCTATAGTATCTGAGCAATGGATAAATTCTTTAGAGAAAATATTACATGCCTTGGGGAGTAGTGAAAGGGAGAAGGTTGTCATGGATTTTTACCGCCTCACTAGAGATGCCGATCAGTGGTGGTCGCTGATTCAAAACACAAAGGAAGATGATGACGTATCGAATATGGAATGGAGGGAGTTAAAAGAGCTTTTCTTAGAAAAATACGTTCCTCGTGACCATCGAGTAGATATGGAAAGGCAATTTCTGAGTCTGAGGCAGAAGGAGGATGAGAATGTCGCAAAGTATGAGGCTAACATTACAAGGTTAGCGAGGCATGCTGTCGATTATATACGTAACCCAAGGAGTAAGATTGATCATTTCTTTGATGGGTTAAAACCATTTCTCCATAGAGCTTTAGTATCACAATCCTTCTCATCATACGAAGATATTGTCTCATGTGTTATCAAGACGGAAAAGGAATTCTCTAAGTCTTATGACAACAAAGTAAAGCAAGAGAATAAGAGAACGGAGGAACAAGAGATAGATAAACGGAAAAGGGAAAGAAGGATTTTCCATTATGTGATAATTGTGGGAAGAATCACCCTGGTACTTGTCTAAATGGAATGGGAGTTTGTTATAAATGTGGGGAAAAAGGACACCAGGCTCGTGAGTGCAAGGGAAAGAAAGAGGTTGTCAAAGTTGAATGCTACAATTGTAGGGAAATGGGGCATTATTCAAATGAATGTCCTAAGCGTCAAGGAAACATACCTCAGAAAAGGCTAAGGGATCAAGGCCAATCTTATGCTGTGACTACAGTTGAAGCGGAATAATTAATGTATTGGTTCTTTTGGACTCAAGGATTATATTTTGGTTATAAGAATAATGTGATATATATAAAGATTGTACTGCAGTACTTTTTGATTAAGGTAATATGATTAAGGTAATCATATTTTTAGTATGTGGCAATAAGAGAAAATTTTCTTTGTTTGGGGAATCTGATGTTACAATTGATTTTGGAATTTAGAGACCTTTTAGAGAAAGTCTGGACGGAGGTATTTTGGATAACTATTAAGGTTGGAATGGATTATGTTGAACCATGGATAGTATTGTTTAAGGTTAAAGCATTTATGAAGATTATTTTTGGAATATTATAATACTATAGTTTTAGGAAAAGGACAACCTGCAGGGTGTGGAATAACCCGTCGCGTCGAAAAAAGCTGCAGGAATCGAACCCACAACCATAGTGCGACAAGCCTTTATTTCCTACCACTAGCCTACAGGAAGTCCCCAGTTATTACAAAATAATTTTACTAATCTAAATGGTATGTGTTAACATTTGAAACCTTATACAATTAGGATAAATAGAATATTTTTGAGTTCCGTTACCATTTGGAGAAAAAGATGGGTTTGTGGTAAAAATTTATTAACGAATGAAAGTATACATAACAAGTATGTATATTCCCTTACGTTCTTAGTAAATCTCTTAAATAAATTCCTCAACATTATAAAAGGTAACTTAAAACAAAAATGTTGTCGGTTAACTTTTCCAACTGGGGATTCAATGACCGTTTAACCAATCACAAGTTTGTGATTTTCTTGTAGTTAAACTTTCTCCTAATCCTGTTTTCTATAACTCTCCATCAGACCTTGATGGTTTGTTTTTCCTCCATATCCATATTTTTATAGAATCCTAGAATGGGCTATATCAGGTGACCTTTGTACTTATCTTGCTTTCTTTTAATGTTATATATTTATTAACCGTATTTCTGATGTGGGTTTTCCTCAAAGGTATTTTCTCTTTTCAACCTTTTATTTTCATAGAAAAATTTCAAATTGCGAGGACGCAATTTATTGAAGGAGGGGAGAATGTAACACCCCAAGCTTCCACGGTACATTTCACTTCGAATAATGCAATAATGTGTGTTGTACGCAACCTCGAGCTCTAACACACACCACAACGTATTAAACTAGCCGTTGTGAATAGTAATTACTACTTTCTGAAATTTTATAAATTTTATTTATCAAAATGGACTTCATTTTTGGATTCGTAATATCGAAATTAGCCTATGTTGAATTTTTGGTATTTTTCTGAGAACTTCTATTTTTTATGAATAGTAAAAAATACTTAAAAACAAATTTTTTAATAAAAATAATTTATAGTGATAAATTATACTATTTAGTGGTTTTAAAGTATAATTATAATATATTTTTACCATTTTATACAATGGTGGCCATTAGAATTAATTTAACATTGAAATTGGACATAAACAATTGCCAATCTTTTGATATAAATTGTTTCTTAAAAACACGCTATTTGTTGTAACAACGGGAATTAAATATAAAATTAATTCATGCAACTTATATGTTTGGAATTTTGTAAAACAGACATCATTTTTGAATTCGGAATATCAATTATAGCTTAGGGTGAAATTTTGGCCTTATTCTGAAAAACTTCAATTTTTGATGAATAGTGAAACCACTAAGTGGTTGTTAAAAACTGATTTTTCGTTAAAATGAAATATTACCACTTCTGTGATTTGATTTTCAAAAATCCGACATAAATGGTTGTCATTAAGTAGCAAAATGTGGTTCTATGAGATTAAAATAATTTTTTGGTGAATAGTAACTTTTACGTTCTTAATCGCGATTAGAGGTAATTAGTGTAGTTTAAGGTAAAAATAATGTTTTAATAATATGAGATGAGCTTGACACTTGTACTACTCATATTGGATGAGTCATGGCCGACCAAGACAACCCATGGGTCATCTTGGGGACCCCATGGAGCCACTTTGGTTGGAAAATGACATTAATATATATTTATTTAATCTTAAAATTAAATTGACACAAACATGAGTTGTTTTACGAAAACAGTTTTTAAGTGGGGTTACACAATTCCAAATTTTGACTATAAATATTCATTAGAAATCTAAAAAGATTTATTATATCATAGTTTTTTTATAATTTTTAGACATTAAATAAATTAAATTATTTATAACATCATTATGATGCAGCGATGACCACATTATTTAACGATTTTAATAAAATGAAAAGATAATGTAAAATCCAAGGCTTACACTTGTCCAAAGACTATTGTATGGGTATATTTCGAACCCTTATAACCTTAGACACGAATTATATAAGTGTGGGACCTTTAGAATCCGAAAATAATTGTACAATAATGTAACATTTCAATCTTTCCAAAAGAGCCCATCCTCTCCACTTATAAAAGGCCCCCACCTCTCCCACCTCATTTACACTTTCAAGCCATTTGGCTCGGCCATCATCTACCCAAATACTCTCCCAACTTCCCCCTCTTACTCCTAGAAGCCTCACTTTGGGCAGAACTCTTCCCAAGGAAGCCTTTGGCTCAAATCAAAAAGAGTTACCCGATTTTGAGGTAATGTCTTCTCTAATGTTGTTTTGTTTTATTTTTCTACTCCAACCCCCTAAAATCTTTTTATTCATTTCTTTTGTAACAAAAAAAATATCCTCAATATACTAGGATGTTTTTATAAGAAGGATTCGAGCTACACTTACACACACCTACATCTAATGGTTAAAGAACATACGGTTTCTGTGGATGGCGAATTTCTGCCTCACGAAACGATGATTGTTCAACACTCATATAACACCTTCAAAGGTGGCCATTAAGATGTCACTATATTTATATATGATATAAAATAAGATTATGTTTTACTTATGCTTCTGTATTTCTCATTTATGGCATACTTTATGATTTCCATTATGGGTAAAACGCGATAATTTCATTTTAGGAAGTGCGGACTACCGCCCCCTCAAAGTGATTTGAATCGTTAATGCCATATGTGGGATGTATAAAGGATGATTAAATGGTATTATACACTATATTATACTGTAATTATATTATAAATTTATATACTTATGATTTATTTCCATTAAATACAAAATAGAAATGAAAGTAGCGTTCATGCGTACGTACGGCTTACCGTCTCCATGAACGGTGCATTTCATTTCTTATCTCTAAATGTTACGTGACTTTATGAATGAATGTATATACTGTATATATGTGAAATATATGATATCTACATCATGAATATAATTCTGGATATAATGGATATTTCACCACATGAACAACTTGTAATTATAAGATGTTTATTTTTGACTCAAGTACCAAAGATCGACAAAACGACCATTATTAACTAAAATAATTAAATAATGTTCATAACATGGTAATAAGTGATATACATGGAATAATGAACATGAAAAAGGTTCTTAAGTAAATATAAATTAACTCTAGTTTATTATTCAGGAGGTTAAAGAACGGTCGAGTCAATTAAGACACGAGGTAAGGGAATTTCTTAACCCAATTTCCATTCCTTGGGTTAATCTCCTACTTTCAAATTATGTCATGATATTATTATGTACTATCCTGTATTTGTACTTTATTTATGTGTACATGTAGTGAATACAAATAATATATCTATTTTATTTTAAAAATGATCTTTGTAAAGGAATTTCTTAACCCAACTTCCACTCTTTGGGTTAATCTCCTACTTTCAAATTATGTCATGATATTATTATGTCCTATTTTGTATTTTTACGTTCTTTATGTGTACCTATAGTGAATACACATAATAGAACTATTTTATTTTAAAAATGATCTTTTTAAGGACTCCGTCTCAATCTCCTTCCATTGAGGCATATTTGGTTTTATACACAACATTCTTTTATACGGTGTATAAACCCCTTTTACTTTTACATTTATTCAAAAGGTTTTATTTTATGATTATTTGATTTATAAATGATTTCAAAAAAAAGATATTTCTCTCAAATATATGAAAATCCAGTGCAAATTTATACGTATTTAACGCAAGCTTAAAAATGTTTTCAGAAAACCTGACTCTCGAGTGTGGTAGACAGGAAGGGATTGGGCGTGGACCCATCATGGCCTGTAATTAGTCGAGCAGTCTCAGAATTAGTTATTTTGTTTTCAAAATCTTGAATAATGTTTTTAGAAAAACACTATAGTATATTTAAGAAATTTTAAACGTAAGTATCTTCTAATAAGATTGCATCGGTAGTTCTCATGAGACAACTAGACGTGGAATTGGCCGAGGCCCTTTCCCAATTTTATTTATGGTTTTGGCCGAGACCTTATTCATTTTAGGCGTCTTGGCCGAGGCCTTCACAAAATGTTTCAGAATGTCTGGCATTATACATTCCCTCATTATGAAAGTGGTTATTGATATTTCATGTGATTATTCGACCAGTAGAATATCTATGTGAAGAAGTGAATGACATTATCTCATTTTACTTTTTCCATATTATGTTGATGTTCAAGTTTAAAAGGCTTTTGTTTTAGTTATACATTGCCTTAAATTTTTATGTTTATTTATAAAAGCTTCTGCAATATTGTTATCCTTACTGAGCATCTGAGCTCACCCCTTTCAATGTTTTAATATTTTCCAGGATGTGAAGAAGTATTTTATGAATGACCTGCAGGGATTGTGAGAAGAGGATATGAGTGTGGACTATGGAGACTTTGTTATTGTAGTTTTTCACTTTATGATGTAATGTAACATTTACGAATGTATCTAGTGTTTCCAAGGCTACTAAACTAATCGGTCTTTCGAGACATGATCTTTTGTTATCATACCAATGTTACGAAGTAATGCACCGACTCCAGGTAGCTAGGGTCCGGGCGTTACATTAGGCAATATATAGAACCTAAAAGAATCGTGTAAATGTAAAATTCAATGGATAGTGAAATGATTTTTCTATTAAACAATGAAATTTTATGGATGATTGAATGATAAATATTTTCACTAGACTAGGGAAACATTCTAAGGATACAAATCATGATTACATTCCAAATGATAAAAAGTGGGAATAATATTTTGTTGAATTCTTCAATGGGAACACCTATCATGTGCTAGTGGGTTCACTAATCTATTGTATTATGTGTAATGTGGAATTACCATTAAAATGATATTTTTCATTATCTAGTTTTTATAAAATGAAATAGTTAATTATGTTATTTATCATTATAATGTTGATGTATTTTAATTTTTTAATTTTATCTATAACACAAGACCATGAGATGAAATTTACTCCATGGAGTGGGATATGTTTAAGAGTTAATTTTTCATTAAATAATTTTCACTTTTTCCATATTATAAAATGGAGAAAAAATTACATGGGTTAATGAAGATTAATATTGATTCTATTAGTAGAGTTATGGAAAATTGTAGAAGACATATAAGGAACACTAAAATTATTATCCCCAAACCTATATTTATATTTGATAAATATTAATATTGGTTGAATCCATGTATAAAAGGGTCTTATCCGTATGATACATGAGTTTCTTTGATGAAATTGTTTCATATGATATCATGGTGGAAATGAATATTAGAGTTACCCATTAATATAATGTTTTTATATGAAAAAAATTTATAATTTAAATGATATTCTGAGAACTATTGATAAAAATATATTTTATTTCCTTTATGATTGATTAGTGGACAGAAAATATGAGGAAAGTTTGTTAAGGGTAAAAGTAAATCCTTTTTTCTAGAATGTAAGGTCATATGGAAATTGGCTAACAAAATGATGAGAGTAAGATAACTAATGATACAAGTAGTGGGAAATATCCACAAAATTCATCAACCACACTTCATTATTTGATTTTCTTGGTTTATTAGAATTATACATTCAAATGAAAAAATATAAATCTTAATGATTATGATCAATATCATCAACCATTATATATCAAAACAAAAAGGGAAATATCAGGAAATCACTCTTACTATTAAGGGGTATGATAATGATATTGTAAAAGTTACACATATTAACTACTCTAAAACTACTAATACATTACTTGACTCTAGATCAAAAAACACATTTAGATCATAAAAGTTTTCATGTTGTACCAAATCACCTAATCAATTATTAGATGTTCAATTTCGATAGTAATACTATTAATTGTATGTTGATTTTAAGTCATGTAAATGATTCTAATGAGAATTAAAAAATTTGGAATATTCTTCGGGTAAATTTATTTACTCTCCCTCTGATTAAAATTTAGGTATTCTTTTTTTTTGAATAGAAAATTTTAAATCAATCCATTATCTATTTATATAGAAAAGCAGTCACATTTTGTATTAAAAACAAACCAATGGTCAAAAGTTAGATTAATGATAAATGGGTACATTGAATTGGGATTATATCATTTATTTTGGCCTTAATTCTAATTGAAAATAGGTGTTTATCTAAGATAGTTAGTGAGAAACATTTCATGGATGATATTCCAAATTTTTAGAGGATTATTAACATCATTATTGAAAAAATCCCTTTTTATCTAGAAAATCATGATGTTGAGATATAAATAAAACACTTATATCATGCCATGTCTATTTTCAATACTTCATTTATAATTTATCTGATTGTGTTTCCAAAATTTAAGAATAATCCCTAAGAGAATCATTTAAAGGGATTTATTCAGAAATGTTTTTCACATTATGGAGAACATGTTATTTTTTTAAAGAAGAAACTGGGATCATTGGGGAATTCATTGAATTTTATCAACATACCTGGAATACAATGAAGAATAATTGTCATCTAACCCATATTGGTTACATGTGTGATCAACAATATGGAGGAAAATACATTTAAATGATTCATCATAGTTCTAAATATCATAAATTGAGGGTCAATATAGAGTATATAACCAAAAAAATGTCTTTATAACATATGTAAACAACTAGTATATAGTGATTCTTGTTGGGATTACTAATACCCCAATCTATTATTATATTTAATGAATAGTATATTTTGAGATTATATTTATCAGTTTGTGGATGTTTTTACAGAAAAAAATATTATTTATTCAAAGATAAAGGAATGGAATTAAGAGAACATTAGAATTTTACTAATGAACCAATGGAAGAATAAATTTTATGAAAAATATTAAAAAATTTAATTTTGGATGAAAAAATAATTATAAATGAGTTATATAATCTTATAAAATGGTATGTCGGTGGATCTTTTAGATATAGAGGTTATTGAGCATTGGCCTTAACTAACCACATTGATTTATATATACAATATTATTCATATGATTGATATTTTTCGATCCTTATAAAAATTTTATAAAGATTTTACATTTCATTTTCCATGATAACTCAAAAGGGATCCAAGATTCATTAGGCATATGAATTTGTTGTTAATTTCATTGAATTTAAGGGAAGGATAGACTGTGCACTTATAAAAGCCTCATTATATATTGTAATAGTATTTGTGATCTATAATAATGCATAATACACGGGTATGGAATGAATTTTTAGGATGAATAATAAAGTTAAGATTATACCTCATGAAAATTGGTGGGTTGTTAGATAAATTAACCTACATAATATTTTGAGTTAACTGAAATAATGTTTTAAATGAAGATATTGAAACATTATGTTGATGGAGAATGGTGTGAAATATATAGATATAATAAATTTTTTAATAAAATATTCATATATAGAAAATTGAATATGTTTTTGGGGAGATAGTTGATTGTTATTAACAATTTTCACTAGTCATTACAGTAACTGTGAAGGTGAAAATGACAGAATATACATTATAATGATGGAATAACACTATATTTTATGTGATTAGTATCACCAATGGTCCAATATGACAATATTTGTAATGAATGTATTGGGAAATCATTAAATAAGTGTGGAAATATAATCATGATAAAATAATGGTCAAGAATCTATAAATTTAATGATTAATGAGGCATATAAGTATGATATAGAACTAAACAAGTATGTGAGAAATGGTCTTGAGTTAAACTGTGACTATTATAGAATGATACGGTTCATTAACAACAAATTTTTTCCATCCATACTAGATTAAGTACAGCTAATGGATGATGCTCATAGTTAGAAATTTATTATTCACCCTATAAGCATCAATATGTACAGAGATCTGAAAGTGTAATTCTAGTGGGAAACATCAAAATAGATATTTTAGAGTATGTATCTTAGTGATTGGTATTCTAACTGGTTAATGTTGAGAGAAAAATTTACAAATGTTTTTTAAAACCATTCACCATACCATAATGTATATTTTAAAAAACAACCATGGATTTTGAAATTAGACTCCTTAACATATTTAAATGAGATAATGATATTCGGTTTTAGTAGAACTCTTAAAAAATTTAAAAAAATTAATTTCTACCAGATAATATTTATCTCTTAATCACATTTAAAAAATAAACATTAATGAATTGGTAAGTTTTTATGATGTATCACATTCTATTATATCTGATTGATATATATGGGTTACCATGGTGTTCAAGATAATTAATCAACAGAATATGGATGTATAGTTTTTTTAAAACATTTTTTTGTCATCAAACAGATGAAAATTTTGAGAGGACCATTAAAACCTATAAGGATATGCTGATATCATGAACAATGGATTTCATAGGTGGGTGGTATTAACAACATCTTCTTATTGAATGATATTTTTTTAATATTAGTCACCCTAATACTCATATGAACACAAATGATACCCTATATAAAAATAATTATAATATTAAAACATTTTTAAATGATGATACAAAAAATAATCCTTTTAGGACCTGGTCAATATGATAAAATATTAGAAAATTTTGGAGCCATTATGTATCATATTAAGATAGGGAAATGTTTAAAAAAACATTATTCTAATAAGAATTTATGAAATTTGGATTTCAATGATTGTGAGATTTTTTTTATTTATCAATAGAACAAGGATGTGAGATTTATGAAGAATAGAATGTTGACCCTATGGAAGTTATTTCCTTATTATTTTATTATTCATGTAGAGATTATAAATTATCTCTTGGAACTATAAACAAACCTATATAGACTTCATAATGTGTTCCACATATCTATCATGAGGATATAAATACTTGATCTTCCACATAAGCTAAACCCATAGGTCACACTAATAGAGAATTATCGTTACTATGAAAAATAAATAGGATAAATGTTGAAATTTATAGCTAAATTATGAAGGATTATGATACTCATTCGGTTAATGTTTCTGAGAGGAATCAGAAACTCAAATAAGATACATAAGAACCCAGGGATATGATGAATCATTAAAATCATCATTTTTTAATATTGGAGTGATGAAATTTGGATGGTGAAATTCAATTTAAGGGAGTAAGAATGTAACACATGGAGATTTTATTATATATTTCTCTATAAAAATAGATTTAATTCATATCTATCTTTATAAGAAACATTGAGTTAAAATGAACAATGATATATTTATAATATAGTATTATTTAATAAATCAATTATTTCGTAATCATTGGAGTGTTGTGTATGAGTAGGAAAAAATAAATTACAAATAAAATATTCTTTAAATATTTTTTAAAAAACATCATTTGTGATCATTTAAATATAAGTAAAAATAGAAATTATACGAAAAAATGAGATTTTTTTATGAAAAACAGATTTTATATGCCCAATGTGTTTTTTCATAATAAATTAAAATTATAAATAATGTAGAATTATTTTAACTAAATTTTAATAATACATATTAAATATATTTTTTATCACTTTTCTAATGATTTATCTTGGTATGGTATAGGAATAAATCCAGTTTAATGTTTAAAAATTAATTTTTCTAATAAAAACATCTCATCACATTTTTCAAAATTATTTTAAAATGGATTTATGATATATATAAAATTGAATTGTTAAAAATTGATTCCATATATGGAAATAGGTGGTACATATATGTTATATATTACCATTTTAGGAATTTTTTACAATAACTATGGTAATATGTATTACTTATGTAAAGTGTAAATTGTGTTTACCAAGTTCAAAACTATATATTGAGAAAATTATACATAATTTGGTTTATTGGATGATTATACATTGGTTGTAACATAATTACATTATAAAATTAATTTTACAAGGTACATTTCTCCATGAAAATAAACTATATTATATTTAAAAATAGAAAATTACAAATTATCGCACTCTTACTTTTAAATATCTATCATGTATACACATAGGGGAAAATAATGTTTTGAATGATTTTTATTGGTCATTATAAGAATAATGATATTATTATTGTGATAGTAACATATTTTTTATTTATATAAAATTTTTAACTTTCTTAAATGCTTACATAATAGTGAAACAATATTTCTTCAATTAATAGTGAACTAAAAAATATAATTTTATAAATATTAAATGTAATATAATTTTATTGATTTATATATTTCCATGAATTTTATATGATAATACAATATACTAATTTTTTGTAAATGTATTATATTTTAATAAGAACATTTTCATTGTGTCTTTAGTGTCATATTAAATTAATAGTGTAAAAATGAAATTAATGATATTTTATTAAGATAATGATTCATTAAATTAATTAATAATTATATATATATTGAAATATTACAATATATAAAATTAAATATCAATAATTTCATTCTATGAAAATTTATTATATATTTTCAATCTATATTGTAACTTATAAACCCTTAAGGAGTGTAAATCATATTATACTAGTTATTGTTTATATATGTTCACTACGGCTGTTAAATCAAAAGTCATGTCTTCAAATACAATATAAAACTATTCAAATTTTATTGGATAATAAGAATTATAAAAAATCAAACATTATCTCTATCCATCTGAAATATTTTTTTAGATAATTAATTTTTTATTTTATTTTTTTATTTTAAGAAATTAAATGATGGTCCATCCCTTCACTTATTAAAAATAATCTATCCTTTATCATTTTAATATGTTTTTAACGTTATATTTTTACCATAACCATAAAAATTAAAATCTAAATATAATAATAAAAATTATATTGGTGTTTGTATTCCCAATATATTAACCATTAGATCTTTAATAGGATATCTAATTGAGTTCTTTCGATGAACATATAACCACCTTAATAGATTACTTTCAATATTTAAACATTATTTTAACTCTACATATTCTATAATATCTAAAAATAATAATAACTTCATAATCCAAAATATATTTTATTATTATTATTATTATTATTATTAAATCAATATTATAAATCAACATTCCCGTAAAATTTGTTGGGAAATTATTTTTCATGCGTACATTCAAGTTAACATCACCATGTTGTGATGCAATTTGTTTTCCATTATGATTTTTATTAATGGGTATTATTGTCAGTATTATTAATATATATGATATTTATGATAGTATTTTAATTTTGTAATTAAAATTCTATATCTACCATCATAACATCCAATCCATTTGAAAAATGGTGTTGATCGTGCATATGTCTAGACAAACCCCTCTATAAACAATGCCATTTAATTTTCTTGTATTCTTTACTTGGATTGAAATAAATATTGATTTTATGAATATACATTTTTTATATGAAATACAAATTCTTCATTAATTATTAATTATTAATTAATTTTTTTAACCCATCCATTGAACAGTGAAAACTATATTCAAGTGTATGTATGACCTACCATATCTGTGAATGGTGTGATTCATTTTCCAATATCAATCTATTAGTTAATATAGAATATTGAGATGTGGGTTTTGAAATTATATAAATGGATCATATATGATATGATAAGTAATTTAAGGATTCATTTATATAATTATATTAAATGAAAATTTATTATACAAGCCGATATAGAACTTTAAAAAAATTGAACTCAAGGTACTAGTTTAATGCTTAATTATTATTTAGACATATTATAAATTAATTTCAGTTCATTAAATTATATGATCAAAATATAATGAATCACATTCATTTAATCTCCATTTCATATATATTTTCAATACATTTTTTCTTTTATTTTTAATTTGTATGAAAACAATAGAATGAAATGACATTTTCTTAAATAATTGTGACATTTATTAAATATTTGGTGGAAAATCCATTTTCTTTCATGTCCATGTTAGTAAATATTGTTTTCATGAATGTTTAAATCATTTTTATATTATTTATTGATGCTATTTTTAAACAATATAAAATTTTTACATTTTCCGTAATAGGAATGTTATTATAATATTCTAAATGAGTCATATTTTGGCATTTTTTTAAAATTTATGAATTGAATGTGTTATTTCAAATAATAGGACATGAAATGAATTCCCACTATAATTTCTAATTAATACCGTGAAGCTTCTTTTATTGGTTTCTATATTTATTCTAATGGATATTTTATTATTCTATAACATTTTTCAAATTATTATATTTTAATGATGTTATTTCAATATTAAAAAGTGTATTTTCCTCATGATATTATCCAAGCGATCTTTTTAGTGAATATTTATATAATATTTCATTATTTTATCTTACTTATGATATCCTAGGTATACTATCCAATTATACCATCCATATTATTTTGGTGGATTCTTTGTTATTTTAATGATATGATAGTTATGAACTTGTTTCTTTTCAATGTTTAATGCTATAATGAAATGAAGAAATGATTATGGAAACCATTTAATTTCCACAAGATATGGTATGATTAATGTTGTATGATCTTAAAGAACAAATATGTATGGTTTTAATTATACGAAGTTTGGGTACGGAATTATATATACCACTAATGCATTAGTTAATGATGGTTATGACATGAGATAATCATGAATGGAATGGGGGATTAACAATGTTTCGTAAGGGAATATATCCACTATGATATAATTGTGAGAGACACATGACTAATATAATGTATTAAATAGTGAACACAATCCAACATTATTATCATGATATTTTTCTTAGATTACTAATAAAATTATTTTATATACGTAATTATGTTTTGAGTATGTAACTGAACCGAGGGTGAATTGATTACACAATAGAATGTTTTATTAAAATAATACCCAATTAAAATAAATCCTCCAACTAATTAAAAATAGTATTTTTTTAAAAGTTCTATCATTTAAAATATTTCTCAAATAAATAATAAGTATCAGTTAAAAAATATAAAAAATTACATTACCTATGGAAATCGTTTTATTGAATCAACCCATTATAATTACTCTAGTTAAAACTAAATATCATAGAACCATTTTTTTTTAAAAAATAAAATCAAATATATATTAAGTCCTCAAAATTAATGAAAACATAAAAACATAGAAAAATAATAAAATGGGTTCAATATCAATCATAGACCAAATCCCATCCACATGGAATTACCAACTATTAATAAGATTATATAATAATAAATTGATACACAACCCGGATCGGCTATGCCACCAAAATATCATCTTTCATTTGTAAAATCCCTTTCAAAAATTAAATACGGAAAGAAAAAAACACATTACATGTAGAGACTTCATCCAAAAATAATTTCGGTACGTAGATAAAAAGTGATAAAATTGAATAAAAAGAATTATCATGTTCAAGTTCAATAGATAATGCGTGTAAATAAAATGAAAAAAAAATATTAATTAGAACAATAATAAATAAATATAGATATAATGTACGGATATAAGAAAAATTATTTTTTCTTAGTCTGTAGTGTTGTTGATGCTCGAGAGTACTCATATTTATCTTTGTTGGGATATATAATAGCTTCTCCAGAGTACTCATGAAAAAAAGTGTCACGAGGTTTTCTATTAAATTTAAAGATTATCATAAATTATTATTGATAAAATGTATTTTGACCTATGATAAGTTCCACACTCTCACACTAAATTGTTGTTCTGTATAAATCATGCATGTTCTCATGTGATTATCACATGATTAGAAGGGATATCATTTCTAAAATATATCAATATTGGTTCAAATACAAGATTGAGAATAATCAACCAAATTTTTTTGGATATCAATAGTGAATATAAATTTTTATTCCATACATTCATGAAAAGGGTTACAAATAATAATTAAATAACCCCTCTACATTAAATCCCATAAAATATCCATTATAATAATTTAATTGAAAAATATTTGAATATAATGGTGAAAAAGGTGACAGTAGCAATTTTTATGATAGTTCATTAAGTGGTATTGCAATCCTTGCAGTAGATGGTCTGGCGGTGAACATTATTGTGGTAGAATTTATTCGCATTAGTAGATTTATGATTTTATCTAATATTAACTTAGCTCATAGTTGGCAGAATGTGAAACAATGTGGTAGCCTGAGTCTACTAGAATCCCATCTTTTTCGGTGGAATGCCTTTGACAGTGGCACCTTTTTAGATATTTTTGGTAATTGAAAATCCCAATATTGGGTAATTTTTATTGTAAGAAATTATATGGTATTCAAGTATCTAGTGGTAACATACCTCTAGTCCTTGAAAATACCAATAGTAGTGGTTCTTTTACGGTAGAACATGGATGGAGGTGGATCATTTCACTTGGTATCTAAATTGTGGTGGTATCCAGTTTAGATGGTGGGGAATTCAAACTATGGAATGAGTAGAAATGTAACAATTCAGGTGTGTATGAATTTGAGATAATAATGGACCATTTAATGATTAATCCAAATTTACATCATAATATGATATAATACCAAAAGTCATAAAATTTATTAGAAACAAAGGAAAGATTATTTTTTATCAATAAAACAAGGTGGTTCTAAAAATATCCCCCTTTTATGGTCATATATCATAGAATTATTTAATCCTTGTATAAAATATATTTAATCATAAATAGGATAATTTTAAAATTATATAACTCCTCGACATTTCAAAAAGATAATCTATTATGTCATTTGATAGGATTGGTTATGTTTAGTATTAAAAAATTAGTTAGGATTAAAATGTTTATAATTTTACTTAAGTATATTATAAAAAATTAATATTACATAATTTTTATCCAAATTTTGGGATTAAAAATGGATAATACAAGATAAAATTAATAATTAATTATTATAGGAATAATAATACAGAATCTATATTAAGGACATGAGTCATCTCATTAAATCCAAAATTGAAATATAAAAAAACTATCGTAGACTATGTCAAATATAAATGATTATCTTCCTGAGTGGTATGATCAGTTGGTCTCTTTCCTTTTCTAGAGGAAAGAGGCACTAAGGTGTGGGTTGTTGGAGATAATGTAGTCTAAGGTAGTTTTTTTATCAAAATTTTTAAGAGATGTTGGATAGCCTCCAAAAAAGATATCATAAGTGGATATAAATAAGTAGGGAATGGATTACATTAAAGATTAGAGGTGAAGTATTTCATTGGAATTGACTCTGTTGAAACCATTGTAGTTCTATATAATGGTTAGAAATGATTCATGAAATTGAAACCGTATATAATAATTTTTCATATTCTCCATATGACACTAATGAAATAATTATTACTATCTAGGAATAACATTAGTACAGAGGTTCCCACATTAAAATAGTCTTCATATCCATTTAAAACCATAGTAACAAGTTTCATCCATATGTTATCTACTCAAAAATGAAATGATAATTAAAAAAATATTTTCTATATACCTTATAAAAAAATATTTTGTGAACTTATGTGTCACGAACCGAATCTGGTCGCCTTCAAACTCGGCACCCGACCCGGTCCATGACAAGACCCGAAGGGCATTCCTGATCCCCACGGTCTGGCACAAGTGCCCGGGTATCATAAAATGAAAATTGGGAACGATTTACCCGAGTTTATAAACATAAAACAACAAAAGAATCCAATGAAACAAATCTGTATTTTTCAAACCAAAGAATCTTTTACAAAAATTCAGAACTGAATTACATGGCTTAAAACAACTCAAAAGGTCTATACCAAAGTTAAAAATCCAAATAAGGACAGCCCAAGAACCCTCATGGCAAGGGGCACCTCCCACAAGCCACCTCCACAAGACTTCACCACCAAGGACCTGCTAGAAACCCGAACCACTGGAACAAAAAAAACTGTACCCAACCTGCGACAAAAAAAACCATGTCTACTTACACCCAAGGGTGTAAGTAGGGTGTGAGCCAATTCCCAGTAGGATACCACCACTAAGAGATTCCATGTGATAAACATTTAAAGACGAAAAACATGCAAGTTTTCAAAAACATGAAAAGCTAGTTACAATTTCTAAAAGATGCTACTTTGAATAAAAACAGTTTTCAAGTGGGCTATCATTAAGAATCAACAATTTTAAAAAAAATGTCAACACTACTGAATTTTCCAGCCAACTATACCGTATGCCGACGGTAAGTACAAAGTAAACAATGAGCACAAGAAATAGGAAGTAACACCTAGGCACTAGCTAGCTATGGGTCCCAGGTACCTCGTATCTCGGTGAGAGTAACCATCACAAATATTCATTCTCGTGCACGAGCCACTAGTAGGGAACATACGCATAACCTAGTGGTCCCCAATCATCATCATCATAGTTTAGTTAGAGTTGTAATAGTCAATCTTGCTAAGTGAAACTGAGGCCAAACCCCACGGATTCACTAGCATACTAGTACACGTCCACCCACCTAGATACCCAGGTTTTCCCCTTGTGCTCAAACATGTTCAACACATCAAGAAATGTACATTAAACATGAAAATATCATTCCCACATCACAAATTCACCAAACAGCCCATATGTATACCACACAAGTCACAAAAAATCCATTTTTCATTCAAAATGATTTTGAAATCCGAATCACACCAAAATAGCCCACAACACATTTCACATTTCTTCAACACTTCCACAAAACCATTAAACAATTTTATAAAACAATTATATGATATTTAAACTCATATAACAGCCCACACACATGGAATATAACACTTATTTCATATTCAAAAATTCAATTTTTCACATCACACTCACACAAAACACTCCACATCACTTTCACATCACTTTCACTCCAAAATATCTCCTTCAAACAATTTAATAAAATATTTCCAAGATGATACATATCACATAGCAGCCTTTTCACAAATGAAATGGACCTTTTAAAAATATACTCCTACCAAAACAGTTTGCTGATATAGTTTCACCTATTACACATCCCAATAAAGCATTCAAAACTTTCATAAAACAATTATAAAGAGTATACCCAAACTTTGCACATAAAATCCATTTCAAAAATCTCTTTTTAAGCCAAAAGCACACCAAGACCCTACCAAAACAGAATTGGAAGCCCAATAAACATGAAATAATCCACATTCAAATGTTATATAATCACGTTGAATAATATCACAAAAGATACCCATGAGAACACACAAATCCATAAAACACTTTCCAGGAGTATAACAAGGTTATACAAATAAAACCATTCAAATACACCCCATTTTTAGGCCCACATGGAACTATATCATTACCTAACCATAATTGTAAGCCCATTTCAACAACTACTAAATCACTTCCACATTTTACAAAACTACCACAAGATATAACACATGAAATACATTTGAAAAATACACATTTCAAGCAAAAATGTAACTCTAAAAACAAATGCTTTACTATTGAAACCAAAAATGGTTTTCACATAATTAAAAGCACATAAGGAACATTCAAAATTATTTAATCAAGCAAACTAACTCATCATTAAATGGTTACCCACGGAATCACCTACCGAATGTGTCGAAACCCTCAAAACTTGGTGCGAAACCTTAAGCGCACCACCGTTGCACCAAAAGGAATACAAATCCAGACCTAAACCACAAAAATTTACCCAAAAGACCCCAAATAATACATTACGATCGAACCCCAACTTCTGGACATGAGGAACTTTAAGAAAAAGGAAATAAAACTAAAAGAGGACGGAAGGAACCAAGAAGGAATTCCCTTACTTGAAATATCTTGAAGTAATAGGCCCCAATCCACAAAATAATGAATCACCAAGTACCCAAAACTGGTATGGAGGTTCGAAGGATTCATATTAGGTCATGTGGGGACTGAAATGGGGGAAAAAGGATGAAAAATAAAGGAGTTATGAAAGGATCAATTTACCTCTCCAAATCTGCCCGATTTTTGAAGCCCTAATAATATCAGTACTAAAGCGCGGTGAAGAAGAGCTCCAAAGAGGGGATAGAGAGTTTGTGCGCGTGTCGGGGTTCAAGGGGCGCATATGAGGCTTTGAATCACCGAAAAATAGTTAAAAATGAATATGTTATTAATTAATCAAATTTTATTTTTAAAACTGGAATTGGGCTTTCGGGCAGGCCCAATCCCTTAAATAAAAACCAACATAAACCTTGGTTATGGATTTCCAAAGGCTCCAAATTTTAATTTTGGTGTTAATATATCAGGGGAGGACATTTAGGAGTTGTAATGAAAGAAAAATATTAAAAAATGAAAAAGTTATAAAGGAAACAAATTTTATTTTTAAATCTGGAATTGGGCTCGCGGTTTGGCCCAATTCATGAAAACTCATCTATTTCTCCATAAAACCTTTGGAAACCATCCAAAACAAAAAATGAAAGGAAAAAAATGAAATTTAACTTCAAAATAATTCATGTATGTGACAATTATCCCCACCATGAAAACTTTCCGTCCCCGGAAAGCTACAGAAAGGCCAGATACGAAAGCCAAACCGAACTGATAAACCAAGATGTACTCCCTTTCCAGGTTTCGCCCCCCAAAGGCCAAAACACCTCCATTGATCAATTAAGGAAGGAATAATTCACAACAAAATCATACACCACTTTCCTGAAACAATCAATCACATTCAGGCTTTATCCCAAAGGAAAACACCTCAAACACTATCAGAACAAGACTCAAGCAATTCACTCAAACGAACAACAACATCGAACAAGGTTACACTTACCTTACTTTAACTAATACATTGGGCACTCTCCAGTCCCAAATTTTATCCAAGTAAGATGTAAGTAGTTAGATATATCCAAATGATATTACCTACTTCCCATACAATACCAAGGAAAAACATGAGTTACTTGTATGAAGAGACACAAATGAGCTCCCCACCATAAGAGACAACTTAATTTTTTTTTCCCGAGACAGAATCAAGACAGTAATAGGGGAAGGCCCAAACAGACTCCCTAGTACAAGGGGTGTACATCCATTAGAAATTTACAAAATAATATGCACGATACCCATGGTGGGTCTTCCCACCACAAGAACCAACCATCTTAACCGACCGGCGTGGGCCGACATGAAAAGACCCCAAAATTAAGGAGTTGGGACGGTCACACAGTTAGTCTACACAGTTTGAGAAACTGTGCGATAACTATGTGGATCCTTATATCTGCATGGTTATTTTTTTTGTTCACGGTTAGAACTAACCATGTGAAAACCATGTGCTCAACTTGTCTAGCCAAATTTCCAACCATTCTCCAAAGACTCAATGGAAACCAAAGGGGGAGGGAATAACATTGTGTGATGACATGGGTACAAGACCCTCCACCTATTTCCACCGAACAGGAACAACAGAAGAAATATGATGACACCATAGGTTTAAAATCTTCCTATCTTTCATACTGAGGATAGGACTTTGTACAAGGGTTTAAACGACACTGGGGTTTCCCCTGACTACGCGCCAGCTTCTCTCCGGGACCTATGGCTGGAGCTCAAAATATTGAAGCATCTTCGGCCACACATTTTGGCTGTTGAAACCCCTATGTGGAACTTCTTCTTTCGGTTCCACAAACAACTACACCGCATACCCTGATGGGTTCATCAAGACATAACACACTCCATAACTCACTTTACCAAAACCATACATTTCACTGAAACAAGGGATCAGAATAAGCACACACATCGCACCTTGTTTCTTTGGGTGAGAAACAACAGAAGGGTAGGACACGTATAAACACCATCCACTAAGATAGAGGATTTGATGTTTTTCCCAAGGGATACATACTCCCAACATAACAGAGAACCTAAGAGGATTGTGTGACCTTGACCTTTACAGTCAAAAGAGCACACAGCATCACAATGCGTCACCAAACAGGACCTTTGTGATTGATAGAAACAATACATGGAACATAACCATATACCAAGTCCCTAAACAACAGACAAGTCCAAAAAGTGGACACAATATCCTATCAGGACCAAAATATCAAAATTGGTGGTTTAATAATAACTCTTGCTTCAAGGAAACTATGAAGAACCCAGAGGCCCTCTTATACACCATCCAAATACTCATCCATGCTAACAAACCCAGAACACTTCCACCTTCGAAAAATTAGGAAACTTAAGAGGCTAAAGTCACTTTCAACCATCCATAATCAATCTCCCACTACAAGAGGATACACAAAACCAATAATGGAAAGGGTGTATACTCAATCTAAAAATCTCAAGAAATGGATTCCTTATATTGATCAACTGGAGGATTTTCCAATGGAGAAACAATCTGGGTTGCGCTTCAGTTATGCATTAACCTTTAATGGGGGTGTACCTTATCCAATGGGAGAACCCAAGGACCCAACCAACCTGGTCCATTGGTCAAAACAAGCCATAAACCAGATCCAAACACATGAAGGGAACTATCGTAAAGGCATCCCAAAACATTTTTCAAAAGATACCACTAACCGTCCCTACAACACAGCTTATCGACCAAACACAAACCCAAAACACAGTTCAAACAGGAGAGGTTATTGGACTAAAAAAACATCCCACAAAAACAACATCTTCAAAGACCCATAATACAAACCATCCCAAAACTATTAATCAAGACATCATGTTTTTTTTCCTTAAAACCATTTCTTTGAAATCAAGCGGCTCAGCGGTAAGAGTATCGACCAATGGTACCCCATGGGCCTCACACATGCATGTTTTTGTGCCACACCAGACACCCTCCTCATATCCGTCCCGACACTCATCCATTCATGCCATCAACCATCCATCATCCCATATAACCCCATGCATGTGGTCACAAAGGGAAATACCAAAGGTTAAAACAAAAATTCTTTCCACTTTTCAAAACCAACACGGTCAACCAACGCATCCCTTTTTTTTCATAACCGCTAACCACGAGATCAAAATCCCAACTCACATCTAATTTTTTTTTTCAGAAAGTCACAACCATTTAGAAAATAACTCACATTCAAGATATTAACATCAATTTAAAAACATCTCATCCCATTAAAACACACTCTGATTGTTTAGAAAACTCTATTGGAAACACTTTTCAAAACCACCTTCAATACAGTTTCTGCCTTCAAAAGAGGTGTAATCACACCATTTTCTATTTCAAAATAATTCTGAAAATTAAGTTCCGCCATTTCATAAACCAAACCATTCCCTCTTTATTTGAAAATCATTTCACAAAAACTTTACACTTCTTAAAACCAAAGTGATAAGGTTTCAAAACCTAAGCAGAAAACAGTGCAAGAGGAAACTAGTTTCAGTGGGTGACTTGGACATATGGTTGGCGGCCATATTCCAATCACTTCACTGTCACAGAGAGTGTTCTAGGGAATATCCCCATCTCCACATGGCTTGCCAGACCCTGCGAGCTCATTGAGACCATTAACCCAACTCTCTTTTCATTTCCCCTAATCATCATCAAACCAAGAAAACCAAAAGACATAGACAAATCCCAACTTCCCCTGGCGACTTGAATCCTGAAATGAGGTGTGGTGATCAAGCACACTACCCATAACCATAATTCCATGTCCCAACAATCCTAACTCCATACTATCCTGACTCTTCCCCAAATAACATGACCCAAAGAGTTAACCTAAACCTCCTCTGATACCATTTTGTCACGAACCGAATCTGGTCTCCTTCAAACTTGGCACCCGACCCGGTCCATGGCAAGACCCGAAGGGCGTTCCCGATCCCAACGGGCTGGCACAAGTTCCCGGGTATCATAAAATGAAAATTGGGAACGATTTACCCGAGTTTATAAACATAAAACAACAAAAGAATCCAATGAAACAAATCTGGATTTTTCAAACCAAACAATCTTTTAAAAAAATTCAGAACTGAATTACATGGCTTAAAACAAATAAAAAGGTCTATACCAAATTTAAAAAACCAAATAAGGACAGCCCAAGAACCCTCATGGAAAGGGGAACCTCCCACAAGCCACCTCCACAAGACTTCACCACCAAGGACCTGCTAGAAACTCGAACCACTGGAACAAAAAAAAACTGTACCCAACCTGCGACAAGAAAAAAACCATGTCTACTTACACCCAAGGGTGTAAGTAGGGTGTGAGCCAATTCCCAGTAGGATACCACCACTAAGAGATTCCATGTGATAAACATTTAAAGACGAAAAGCATGCAAGTTTTCAAAAACATGAAAAGCTAGTTACATTTTCTAAAAGATGCTACTTTGAATAAAAACAGTTTTCAAGTGGGCTATCATTAAGAATCAACACTTTTAAAAAAATGTCAACTCTACTGAATTTTCCAGCCAACTATACCGTATGCCGACGGTAAGTACAAAGTAAACAATGAGCACAAGAAATAGGAAGTAACACCTAGGCACTAGCTAGCTATGGGTCCCAGATACCTCGTATCTCGGTGAGAGTAACCATCACAAATATTCATTCTCGTGAACGAGCCACTAGTAGGGAACATACCCATAACCTAGTGGTCCCCAATCATCATCATCATAGTTTAGTTAGAGTTGTAAGCGTCAATCTTGCTAAGTGAAACTAAGGACAAACCCCACGGATTCACTAGCATACTAGTACACGTCCACCCACCTAGATACCCAGGTTTTCCCCTTGTGCTCAAACATGTTCAACACATCAAGAAATGTACATTAAACATGAAAATATCATTTCCACATCACAAATTCACCAAACAGCCCATATGTATACCACACAAGTCACAAAAAAATCCATTTTTCATTCAAAATGATTTTGAAATCTGAATCACACCAAAATAGCCCACAACACATTTCACATTTTTTTCAACACTTCCACAAAACCATTAAACAATTTTATAAAACAATTATATGATATTTAAACTCATATAACAGCCCACACACATGGAATATAACACTTCATTCATATTCAAAAATTCAATTTTTCACATCACAGTCACACAAAACACTCCACATCACTTTCACTCCAAAATATCTCCTTCAAACAATTTAATAAAATATTTCCAAGATGATACATATCACATAGCAGCCTTTTCACAAATGAAATGGACCTTTTGAAAATATACTCCTACCAAAACAGTTTTCTGATATAGTTTCACCTATTACACATCCCAATAAAGCATTCAAAACTTCCATAAAACAATTATAAAGAGTATACCCAAACATTGCACATAAAATCCATTTCAAAAATCTCTTTTTAAGCCAAAAGCACACCAAGACCCTACCAAAACAGAATTGGCAGCTCAATAACCAAGAAATAATCCACATTCAAATGTTATATAATCACGTTGAATAATATCACAAAAGATACCCATGAGAACACACAAATCCTTAAAACACTTTCAAGGAGTATAACAAGGTTATACAAATAAAACCATTCAAATACACCCCATTTTTAGGCCCACATGGAACTATATCATTACCTAACCATAATTGTCAGCCCCTATCAACAACTAATAAATCACTTCCACATTTTACAAAACTACCACAAGATATAACACATGAAATACATTTGAAAAATACACATTTCAAGAAAAAATGTAACTCTAAAAACAAATGCTTTACTATTGCAACCAAAAATGGTTTTCACATAATGCACAGCACATAAGGAATATTCAAAATTATTTAATCAAGCAAACTAACTCATCATTAAATGGTTACCCACGGAATCACCTACCGAATGTGTTGAAACCCTCAAAACATGGTGTGAAACCTTAAGCGCACCACCGTTGCACCAAAAGGAATACAAATCCAGACCTAAACCACAAAAAATTACTCAAAAGACACCAAATCATACATTAGGATCGAACCCCAACTTCTGGACATGAGGAACTTCAAGAAAAAGGAAATAAAACTAAAAGAGGATGGAAGGAACCAAGAAGGAATTCCCTTACTTGAAATATCTTGAAGGAATCGTCCCCAATCCACAAAATAATGAATCACCAAGTACCCAAAACTGGTATGGAGGTTCGAAGGATTCATATTAGGTCATGTGGGGACTGAAATGGTGGAAAAAGGATGAAAAATGAAGGAGTTATGAAAGGATCAATTTACCTCTCCAAATCTGCCCGATTTTTGAAACCCTAATAAGATCAGTACTAAAGCGCGGTGAAGAAGCGCTCCAAAGAGGGGAGAGATATATTGGGCGCGTGTCGGGGTTCAAGGGGCGCATATGAGGCTTTGAATCACCGAAAAATACTTAAAAATGAATATGTTATTAATTAATCAAATATTCTTTTTAAAATTGGAATTGGGCTTTCGGGCAGGCCCAATCCCTTAAATAAAAACCAACATAAACCTTGGTTATGGATTTCCAAAGGCTCCAAATTTTAATTGTGGTGTTAATATATCAGGGGAGGACATTTAGGAGTTGGAATGAAGCGAAAATATTAAAAAATGAAAAAGTTATAAAGGAAACAAATTTTATTTTTAAATATGGAATTGGGCTCACGGTTTGGCACAATTCATGAAAACTCATCTATTTCTCCATAAAACCTTTGGAAACCATCCAAAACAAAAAATGAAAGGAAAAAAATGAAATTTAACTTCAAAATAATTCATGTATGTGACATTATGGATGTTTTCTTAATCACTTTAGGAATTATTTCAACATTCTCTTTCCGGTTTATATATCTTCTCATTGTTTTCCAAATTTTCCTCAAATCCACATATCCTAAGAAATGAATGTTTTCCATCAAAGTATGAAAATTTTACTGGATTATAGATCTGATAAAATCATCATCAATAGTATATGAAGAAGTTAAATTAATATATATAGAATTATTAATATTAAATTTCTCCAACATCTTCAATAATTCATCATAACAAGATATAATGGTGGGCATAATCTCTTCCATTACAGATCTAATTTCATCCATATCACTAGAAAGTATCCTTTTTTCGAAATGAACAATCTGAATATGAATATTTATTTTTGGAATAATTTAAACACATGTTACTCTAAAATGAACTAGGAATAAACTTCAAGTACATATTTGATAAGAGGTTCATGAAACTCTAAAATTCCACTAAATTTTGAAATTAGTTTCTTTCAAAAAAACAATAAACTTGATATAGAAAGAAAACATGAACCCATGTGAATTGAAGAACACTCAGTACTTTGAAAAAATTATTCTCTAGGATATAATTTTGCAGCTACGTCTGAAGGAAAAGAATGATGCTCACTGACATCATAAATATTCTCAATGAATGATACCTTAAAATTTGTCTGAACTCTAACTAAGATATCAGGTACACCATGATGTGGTAGACTACTATGTTCTTCACTACTCCCATCATCTTCTAAACCTGCATAGGAAAGTCCAAGATATTTGGAACCTTGGTAAGGGTCTTCTTCATAATAAAATTCATCATATTACAAGGTAGAACCATCATGATCGGTAATATGCACTCCAAAATATTCTCCAACATCCTTGGAATATGAAAAGTATAACCATGATTGAAAAAACCATGGAACATTTATTACTTATCATGAGAAGGCAGTTCAAATATGTGAAATGACAAATCAATAGGATAAACTCTTATAAAACACATGGATTCCTCCCCCATAGTATAAGCACTACTAGTACCTATGTTTGGGGAAGTATCTCTATATGGATGATCTAAAACTAATCTCCCCAAAGATATAGATATGGATAATCCAAGACCCCCAATATTTATAACTAAAAAAAGATTTAGTACAATATAAGATTTTTCTTCTTCAAAAACATCATCATAGCCACGAAAAGTTCCATCACTAATTTTATATTCATCAACATTTCCGTTATTAATTTTTTTACAATATATAAAATACAATTTACATCATCTTGAACATCAAAAAATTAAATATAATACATTTAGGAACAAATCCTAATATGATCATCATCATAAAGTTCCTTCTCCTCATTTTCAACACTATCTGTCAAGACACACTATTTAATATGAAGAGGGAAAAGTGGACTAGCAGGCAAAAAGTCATAGCATGAATCTAATAAATTTCATGATCACTGACATTTTCATTAGAGGTATCCATTTCATATTCTTCAAAATCCATGTAATCCATATCCTCATTGTCAACATAATATAATATATCATCTAGTTCGAATCCTGGATCAATAATAATGTTTTTTTATTAGGGTGGTCTACAAGATTACAATCCTCATTGAGAATAACATTATCATTAACCCACTTTTTCATCCATGGATTATAAATAATTTTCATACTTTTATAGATAAAATTACACAATAGAAAACAAAAAACATATCTTTTACCTCTTAGACATCATCATCCAAACCATTTGCTAAATGTAAGGGTGAAATAAACATTGTGTAAATGAGATAATTAGATCCCGAACATTCCTTGAACTTATCCATTAAGTGAAACATGAGGTATTTGTAGAGGATAATCATATTACATAATGTCATAGTATATAGAGGGTATGCATCCTAATATTTTCTAGAACTAATGTCCCATTTCATATGATACAACACATTCAATATGAATATGAACCAATTTCTAAATTCATTATGGAATGTAGTAGCATCATGTATTCTAAGAGTAAAATTTATATTTATATCTAGCATATAATTCTCAAAAACAATTATCCAATATCAATGGGGATAGTTTATTGATAATAATTATAATTTATTTGGAGTGTCACATATAATAAATTATCAAATTCATTTGAATAAAATGTAATATAATTTCCATCTATCACCCACCAAATTAAAATATTCATTATTCCAAAGCTAAATGTTGTGTGTTTATAAAACTAATTATTTATCCTATGATTTAAAGTTATATAATTTTATAATAAAATTATATCTATTCATGGTCCTAGATCACCCAAAGCCCCATATGTTTATGGAAAATAATCTTTTTTTCATCCACATCATTTGTGGAAACAACTATATGATTTTTAGATCGTGGGTTCTCATTAATGAAAAAAATATTCTAAGTTCATCATTATTATTATACACATGACTATATTATTTGGGAAAAAACAATACTAGTTGATAACTCACACAATTTTAGTGAAATAATGTTTTAGGAGAGTTTATGATAAGGTCGAATGTCAGGTTCAAAAAGGGAAGGAGAAAGAGTAATGATCAAAGAGAGTATGCCTAAGTGAGAGTGACAGAAATCTAGATATTTATCATGATTTATAATTTAATTATTTTCAGTTGAAACTATAAATTAAGTATAATATATAAATAAAATAATAAGATAAATACAATAAATTTTAAATGACAGAGAAAACTGAAATATAGACTAGTAGAAAAAATATAACATGTAGATTCTCAATAGTGGATCATTCTGATAGTGACATTCAAAACAGTGGATTTTTCAAAAATGGATTTTCCAATGTTGTCTTGTCCAATGGTAGAATTTTAAATAGTATATTGTCTACTGGTTGATCCTTCAAGACTAAAAATTAACTTAATTTAATCATTCATAATTTGTGTTTGATGTATCGTAATCTCTAAAAAGTCAAGGTATTTTTAAAAATTACATCAAACTAATTTTCAACTTCAATAAATTCAATTGTTATATAACCATTTAGGAAATGTTATATCAAACAATTTTCTATCACATAAATATTATTAGTTATAGTGTGTGATAGAGGAAAATTAGAAATATTTATCACACATGTGTTGTCATAGTTTATAGGGAGATGACATCATTAATATTAAAAATCATGTAATGTGTGATTCATAAATAAATGGTTCACAACAACTCCCAATAGTTATGTACATAGCTTTGGATGTAAGAAATAAAAATTAGTCTTTCTTCTTACTAAATTAATATACAACTGACATTGAAAAAAGATGACATGTACTAGATGTTCTTTATCTATCTAACTCGCAACCATTAAAATCCACATTTGAATAAAGAGCTAGGCCATATTCTTATCCTCTAGGATATGTGTGTCATAAATCTTTTTTATAAATTAGGTACTTGAAAATCCATTAAAAATAAAATAAATGAGGCACTATAGGTTTTTCATGAAAATGAGAACATATAAACACACAAAACAAAAGATCATTATAGATTTAAGTTATGTATAGAGAACATGAAATAATAACCTTATAATTTGTTTTATCCATTGGTTTTCTAGTTTCATCAAAATCTAGATTTTATGTAGTACACATGGTAGTATCACTACATGTAGTTCTATGAAACACTAAAACCTTTTATAAGTCATTAGTGTATATAAATTGATTTTAAATAATTCCATTATTTTTATTGAAAAATTTGATTATCATGAAAGAATTTATCTTCACCCATTAAACACATATTAAATTCATTTGTTTAATCCTGAAAAAAAATTTACACATTGAATTTTTAGAAGATCCAAAAAATAATACCAAATGCAAAAAAATTGAACTACCAAAAATATTTCCAAATTATCATTTCAAAAAGATTAGTATCATAAATGACCGTAGATAAATCATATAAATTTAGAAAAGAGTTAATCCTATCATACCATATTATAAGATCCTAAATGAAACATTATAACAATTTTGTTAATTTGAAAATGATTTCAAAAAATGATGATTTTAAAATCTTGGGGGTTGTTCCATAAAAACATCCTCATCTATATAAACATTTAAAAAATGAAATTTCACAACTATTTGAATTATTCTGAGATAAAAATGGTTTATATAGACAAGAATTATTTTAATGTCTTCATGTCTAGTCACTGGTAAAATGGTTTCCTTATAGTAAATACATTCTTCTTGACTATTCCCTTGTGAATAAATCCAATATTTATTTAATATTATTGGAATTTTTTCATCAACTTTGTTTAATTCCTCAAAAGAAAATTCACTAGTCAATGTTTCATTATTTTTAAATAAATGTCCCCAAACTCTATTGATTTCATACCGATTATGTTCGTCTTGAATTTCTATTACCCAAAATTCAACAATTATTGAATCCTTGATGTTCTTAGGTTAATGATATGAAAATAATTCTTGATGTTAAACATGATTCCTAATGGAATATATAGTTTGTGTACCACTATATAGGTCTCTAACTAAAACATCTTGATAATGAAATCTATGAGTCCTAACAACTCTAGGAAAAGATGAGAAGGAACTTTCAAGAAATTCCTCATATTTTTAATCATGATGTTCCTCTGAACTAGATGATTTTTCTGCTTACTTCCCAATTTTTTAGAATGTTTTTTATTGATATTCAATGTTCAAAAAATCCTCAAGGATTAATAATCTTGTAATATGATTAGGTGTATCTATTTCATCATAAATTTCATTAAATATTTCTTCCACAATCATGGTTTTTTTGTTAAACACCCTATATGGTTTTCTAGAAGTTGAATAATAGCGGATGATTCCTTCATCCCTACTAAGAAAATATTTTCAATATTATCATTTTTTTAAGAAAAAATTATTTCAATAAAAAATCTAAATTTGTTAATCATTGGATTTAAAAAATTCATAATTCATAAAGTGGGTTCTTTTAGATAGTCTTAATAAAAAAACTATTGAATCTATTAAATCCAGTGTTCACAAACTCTTCCAAAAAATATAATGTTCATAATCATTAAGTATAGTCCGAGAAATTTTTTAAAGGGTCTTCTTTTTTTCCACAATACTATTATATTATGCTGTTCAATATGAATTAAATTTATGTTGATTCTAGTTTCTTAGAAAAGAGATTTAATGTATTGATTTTCAGACTCATTCTCATAATAAATTATTATATTCATAATCATGTTTCAACTGTTTCTTTATATAGTATTAGTATAATTGTTAAAATAATAGTGGGATTCACATTTGTGAGATATAAATAATAATCGTGTATAAAAAGACAAATATATATTTTCCTCAATATTCTTATAATTTTCCTTAATTATATATAATTATTTTGAGACCACGAAATCTGACAGCACGTGATTTTGAGGCCTAGAGACCCTGAAATGATCCATCGAAGTTTTGTTAAAATCTAAATAGAGTGTGAATGAAATTTTCCTAATAAAACAGAATAACCCTTAAATGGTTACCCGAATTAGAAATATGAGAGCACAGTTTCCCTTAGGATGGAAGGTTTACCCTTGGTGCGAATTATGTTTAGTCGGCGCAAGCCTCCTGTGAGAAAACCTGAAAATGGAATAACCGTAAATAAAATAATTAAATGAAATTATTTTATTTTTCAAATTCTTATAACTCAAAAATTTTAACTCGGATAAAAAATATGAGAACACCTCTGGACTCTTGAGGGCATGCTCTATTTAGGCAGATACTAACATTGGCTAGTGTGGGCCACCAGTGAATGTTAGTTTTTGGCTGTAAATAAAATAATTAAGTGATGATTATTTTATTGTAAAATACATAACATCTAAATGGTAACTCAGATTGAAAATATGAGATTACTTCTCGGCTTGGAGGGTTGTGTTTCACATAGGAAGAGCCTTACCTCGAATGGTGCGTGTCGAGGGTGCCTTTTAATAATTTACTGAATTTATTTCACGTACGTTCAGTAAACTTGTGGGTAACGTTTTCTAACATTTGACCAATTGATCAGATTAAAAATTTGAGGGGACCATTGTATCCCCAGTACCAGGATTCGTTTAAGGGAGGATTGACTTCGACCGCCATAGGTCCGGAGGAAAATTTAGGTTTTGGAGCTTTTTAATAGAATAAATAAAACTAGTTTATTATTTTATTTTTATTCAATTCTTCCTACAGACAAGAGGTAAGGTGGGACTGGCGACGTGTCATGCCAATAAGTGGCTTGACCCTCCAATCTACATGGAAACAATGATTGAGGAAATTAGGAATCTTCTTAATTAATGATCCACTATTAAATTTCATCATCATTATTTACCCTCCCCCTCCCCTATATATGTGGATCTTGGGTAGAGGTACCGTCACAGCATCACCAAACAACGAAGTGCTGAAGGAGCACCATCACACCAGACCCTTAGAAGATAGAGCCAACCCAGTGGCCGGTGACAGGAGACACATAACCATGACCAGAAATGCGACGTATGAGTGGCGTCATTGGGAACCAGTTGCAAGGATGAACAATGTTGACCCATGTTCAGGAGCGGATTCTCTTCGATAGGTTTTAAATGTAGGGGTTGTTTTTATTTGTGTGTTTTTTATTCCCACTTCCCCATTAATGAGATTGTACGAAGAATGCAGGTCAACCGACTAATGGGTAGACCCGTGATTCATTCGTCTTTACGAGAGGTTATTGCAGGAAATCATGTGGGGTTTATCATGTTCTATAATTCTAATTTTATTAAACCCTTAAAACACCTCATGATTACGAGCTAATGTAGAGGGCTTTGGCCTAACAATCCTGGCCCGTACCCCCCTTTAACTATATATTCTTGCGCCACCTTGAAAGACTCGGAGCACATCAACGCACACAGCAAGAGGAAGGTCATGGATTTTCACCTACATCAAACAGATGAGGAGGCTGACATGACGGCTGATGATGGGAAAGAAGGCGGCGGGACCTTTGTGCCTTCGGTGAATGGAAGTCGCAGCCAAAGCTGCGGTGGAAATTGATCTTGCCTCCAGTGGGTTCCGCGACGATCGAGTGGTGCCCACGCAGCGCTGTCGCCTCGCCAACAGAAACCCCTACGGGCTATCCAGGTATCCAAGACACTAGGAGGTTATAACCCCATGTGTCGGACAAAACCAGGCCACCACCCTCGAGCCGGGCTTCCACCCTCGAGCAGGGCTGCCCCCCTCGAGCTAGGCCGCTGCCGTTGAGTCGGGATGCCGGCCTCGGAGCCGGGCTACTGCCCTCGAGCAGGGTCGCTACCCTCAAAGATGGGATGCCTCCCATGGAGAGGGTCTCCACCCTCGGAAAAAGTCCCTGCCTAAGCAGGCCACCACCCGAGCAGGTCGCTGCCACCAGACCGGGCCGCCGCCCCATACTGGGTTGCTCCTCGAGAGGGCCACCTCCCCTATAGGTCACCGCCTCCAGATCAGGCCACCTCCCTAGAAGGCCGCCTCCGCACGTGGGGTAAGCTGGCCCTTTGTGTGCTTCCCTATTCGGGTCAGGCCACTCTATTCTAGTCATCACACCCTTACAGACTTCCCCTATTACATGCCCAACCAAACAACAGCCCAACAGGCCGAGTCCACCTTGCCCCCCCCCCCCAAGATCCAGTCATGCCGGGTCGAACCGGACTCAAGCCCCACCGGGCCCAGAAATAGTCTAAGGGGCTTATCATGAAGACCGAACACCAATTTGATGAACCATATATAGCGTTGGAACCCTTGGAGAAAGATTATTTTTTCCTTGCTCCATTAGAATTTCGGAAAAACATAGACTTCGGCCGGGTTCGATCGCACCCAAATCCAACTGAGCCCTCAACACTAAAATTCCAAAAACGCACAGACCAGGTGTCATAATGACGCACCATATATTGCATTGGAACCCTTATTACATGGCAGATCATTAGGTTACTTCTATGTGAGACTTTTTACTAAATGATATATGACTGATTTCATGGGGAGAGATTCTCCCAAGCGCACTACATACAGAGCCCTATAACTGGATGAGACCTGACAACTGCTGACTTTTCAAATCGGAGTGACTCAGCGGCAATGTTACATGATTTGGAGGAGTACCTTAGTATACCACGATGGGGGTAGGTGGTTCCGTGTGACCTAGTAGGCCATGGTGTGAATAATCTGCAATACGCGATGGGGAGGAGTACTTATGAGACCGCGTTTGGGGGGGGGGCGACTCTTTGTGACCCAGAAAATCAATAGTTCACAATGGGGAGATATACATCAGAAGTTCAATGTTAGTGGGAAGTGCCTCTTTGTGACATGACAGTCCCAATGTACTCGATAGTAGAGGAGTTCTTCAGCAGCCATGGCGTTAGACACTGTGACTATGAATGATACATGTTACTACCCCTATAATAAATCCTAGTGTGAGTTATCTATACACTGTGCTTGTTATTGAGGTTATGATATTTCGTACATTACATGAGTGGTAATTTAACTTCATGGTGTTACCCTATGATTTTTCATTATGGAAATATAGGGGACCTTCAGGGTCACATGGTCCCAAAAAAGTATCCTTATACTCACCCCTGCTCGGGGTTCGCCATGACCTTGTTGTGTCTTGTGCAGACGGCGTACAACATGGATCATGGCAGAGGGAGCCAGAACAGGATGTTGCTCGATGGTGGACATTATGCATGACATGATGTACTTGAGAAGAGCATACATGGAGTACTGTGGAGGCGATATGTACCTACCCTTCAGGTAGGATCCGTGGTGAATGATACAGAATTTGCTTTTCACCTTTCAACTATTTTATTCTTTTTAGTTGTACTTGTACTTTTCTAGTTGGTCTTGTATCTTGGCCCATTTAATTTTAGTTTACTTCACATTTTCTTCTTTTTGTGTTCTCTAATGGTGTGTTTGTACAGGTTAAAGGCAACGTCTTCCCATTTTAGGAAATATTCCTTTCTGTGCTAGTCGTCAGTCAGTAGCTTATAATAGGTGGTTTTGGGGTAGTTATGGCACGAGCCCCAAGGGACAGGTCATGGATAAGTGCTGTTATAAGAGTTTGGTTCTACCGAAGAACTTGGAATCTGATCTTTTCTCTATGGCAATATTGTTAAGTGTTATGAGTGTGGTTTTCAATTTGAGGAATTCAGTGGTGGTGCAGCTGCCGATGTATCCATACACCAAGACCCTGAATTCTGATTTCTGACTCAGTGCATGAAAGTAATGATTGCATGTGTTTTTGAGACGTTTTTATATTGATTTTTTTTGAGTCATCTCACCTGGTATAACATAATGAATATAGTGAAACTTTTATATAGAAGAATTCCTCCATGAATAAATCCACCCATGTTTCTTGAGAGAATATGTGGTGATGGCCCACAGAGCGAAGAGGCCTCGGTGTAGGGCCCTCTTACGGTGTTACCAGCTTTGGGTGGTATACCAACAACACCACTACCCTTTGGGTAGTCCTTTCCACTAGCCTACCAGCAGAGGGTGCACATTGACTGAGTGTGTTACACGATTTTCATCGGTAGTGGCATATGAGGATACGAGGAGTGACAGACATGTAGGCGGCTGAGGACTGGATGATGGCTATGGCTAGAGCTTTCTACTTGGTTGAGACATGAGGATAGTAGATGGTGATCTTAGCTTCTAGTCGTTAATAGTGATTGACCATGAGGATGGTCTGCATAGTGATGAGGCTTCAGTATGTGGACCATTTCCTGAGATACTACATTCAGGTAGTGTGTCGGCAATATCACTATCTGTTGGTTGGTAGTTACAATCATCGTTACTGGTAGAGGACACATAAAGGCTTAGTTCCTTAAACGATCTTCAGTATTAGATACCCCTTAGGTTCCGAGGCGAGATCGACTCACAGGTGGATAAGGACTAGATTTAGGAGGTGGCCGAGTTTCCATCTTTCCAGGGCACTATTGGATCAGATGGCAGTCCTAGGAGTGAACATTCTATGTGGCTCAATAGAATGATGATAGGGTTTAGGTAAACCCGATTTTGCAAAGAGGTTACTTTTCGGTGTACAAGTTTGAGAAAATTCCTCAGAGAATGGGATATCATTCCATAAATATCTAAGGGATTAGAGTTCCCTTGAGATTCTACAGCTTCGGTAGGATGACGTGTCAGTAGCTGAGTATTCGTCGAGGTGTACTAACCATTCCTGGTACACGATGAATATGATACGATCAGTGATTTGAGGCTTAGACTTCTGAGCGAGGTGTGTATAAGGATGTCGTAACCGGAACTATTACTTTAATAATTCCTACCTATGTTAGGGTGTTAAAGAGAACTTTTTTTGTAGAATGTTCTTTGACTGAGTAGATACAACCAGTGAATGTTAGTAGTATGACTGTAGGAATCTGACATCAGTCTTAGAGGCTGGGGCGTGTAAAATGTTTTGGGAAGATAAAGTGATAGAGATAGATTAATCTGAAGGGAAGTAGACAAGGAATTGGAGCTAGGGGAGCAACATGAGATGGTATACATTTCTACATGTTACAACCACCACCTTAATGTGGTCCCCACAAATCTTAGGGAGCTGGAGGACAGGGGAAGGGAGTAGTTGCAAGCGGTCAAGGAGTGTAACTCAAGGACACCAATAATGATTAATGGTGCGTCTGTGTCTACTACTAGCTGATGTACCAATAGAAATATGTACCAATCAATCCATAATTCCACAAATCTTGTCCAAGACCTAGTGTTTTCGGTTAAACCGTTGAATTGACCCTCACATCTGGGAAGAGGAACACGGTATCAGACACACTCAGTAGGAGGTCTAGTCTACAACTTTTGTGTGAGGTTTCAGAGAAGATAGTTGTGATGTGGATATCCTTCACGAATAATTATGGAGCAAAGACCTCCAGTATTTGACAGTCACTCCCCCAATCCTTTAGCGAGTAAGGGAGGAACAACTTGAGATGCTGACTGTGAGGGACAACATTCTCATAATCTCATAGGATGGTCTCCTGAATTATTTTCTAAAGGTGGGGAGTATGTCATCCTCCTCAGAGGATGAACCATGGTTCCATTGACCCTTCAAGAGGATGTGTTGAGGGAGATCTATTTGTACCCTTTAACAGTACATCATGGAGTGACGAAGATGTATAAGGACCTCCGATGTCAGTACTGGTGGCCAACGATGAAGGAAGTAGCAGAAGAGTTTGTATCATGATGCCTCACTTGTCAGTAAGTGAAGACTGCACAGAGTTGGCCCAACTGGTGATCCGAAGATGGAGATCCTTGGAGTTCGAGGAGAGAGACCATGTATTCCTATAGAAATTTAGATGAGGTGGAAAGTAATCACCAAGGTTTATCGGGCCATTTCTGATACATCAGAGGTTAGGATAAGTGGAATATGGATTGTCACTTCCACTGTTGTTGGAGATGGTGCACAATGTCTTCCACATATCTCAGTTGAGGAGATACGTGCAGGAACCATATCTTGTTTTCAACCATAGAGGGATAGACTTAGAAGATGGGGTGAAATTTACGGAGGTTCCAGTAGAGATTGAGGATCTATAGGAGCGGGTCCTTCATGGGAGATTGATACCTCTGGTGTGCGTTCACTGGCCGTATAGGAACCTCCAAGAGAGAACATGAGAGTAGGAAGCTCAGATTCGTGCTCAGTACCCCCCATTTGTTTCCTTAGTATGTATTTTGGATTTCAGGGACGAAAATCATTAAGGTGGGAAGAATGTAAGGTCCCATAATTCTATATAATTTTTTTTAATTAAATGGAATCATTTCGAGACCGTGAAATCTGATGGCACGTGATTCCGAGGCCCGGAGTTCCTGAAATGATCCGCCAAAGTTTTTTTTGATCTATATATAGCACGTGTAAGCAGTTTTCCTGAAAAAGTGGAATAACTCAAAAATGGATACCCAGATCAGAAATCTAAGGGCATTGTTGTGCTCTGGATGGGAGGTTTATCTTATGCACAACTTATGTTTAGTGGGCATAGGCCTCCTATGAGAAAACCCAAAAATGGCATCACCATAAATAAAATAATTAAATGAAATTATTTTATTTTCAAATGCTTATAACTCTAGAATGGTAACTCATATTTAAATTCTGAGACCACCATTGAACTCGTGATTGTATTCTCTCTGTAGAAAGATACTAATATTGGTTTGGGCATGCCACCAGTGAATGTTAGTTTTTTTCCGTAAATAAAATAACTAAGTGACAATTATTTTATTTTAAAATATATAACTTCTAAATGGTTACTCAGATTGGAAATATGAGAGTACTTTTGGGTTCGTTGGGGAGTGTTTCACTTAGGAAGAGCCTAATCTCAACTAGCACAGGTCGAGGGTGACTGTTAACAATTTACTGAACATTTTTTCAGGTACGTTAAATATACTCATGAGCGATGTTTCTTAACTTTTGAACCATTTATCATATTAAAAATCTCAGGGCACCATTGAATCTACAGTGCTGATATTCTCTTGAGGGAGGATTCATTTTGACCGCAGTTAGTCTGATGAAGAAGTTATTTTCTGGAACTTTTTAATAGACTAAATAATATAACTTTATTATATTATTTTTTTCTATTCCTTCAATTGACAAGCAGTAAGGTGGGGTCAATAACGTGTCATGACAATAAATTGCTTGACCATCCAATCTAATTACCAGCAATGTTGGGGGAAATTAGGATGTTTCCTAATTATTATGACACCATTAATTTCCAATGTCGGTACTTACCCTCCACCTCTCCTACGTATATGGAGCATAGGGGTAGGAATCGGTAGAGCTTCACCAAGAAATGAAGTACTTATGGATCCCCATGACGCCAGACCCTTAGAAGATGGTTCCGAACCAGTGGGAGGTGACAAGTGGCACAGGACCATGAACTAGAATGTGACATACGAGTGGTGTCAGTGGGAACCAGTTGTAGGGATGAAGAACGTCGACCCACCTTTAAGCACTGACGCTCTCCAACAGTTTTTTGAGGTATGTGTTATTTTGGTTTGTGTGTTTTGAATTCCCTCTTCCCCATTCATGAAATTATATGATGCACGCAGGTCAACAACATAATGGGTTGACCCACGATTCATTCATATTGTGGAAGGTTATTAGTAGGAATCTTGTTGGGTTATTCTTGTTGTATAATTCAATTGTTACAATAACTTTAACCATCCCATGTTTAGAAGATAACGTGGAGGGAAATGGCCTAACGAACCTGGCCTGAAACTCTACTATCATTATATCCTTGTTCCACCTTGTTGGACCATGAGCATGTCGATGCATGCCACAAGAGGAAGGTTGCAGATCATTAGCCGTGGAAAATAGAGGAGGTGGCCGGCACGCCGACCGTCCATGGGAAGGAATGCAGCACGACCACCACACCACCGATGAAGGGAAGTCATGACGGAGGCTGAACCCACCACTAGGGGGTTACACAGTGACCTAGTGGTGCCTATGTGGAACTACTGCCTTGCCAACTTAACAACGTTTGGGCTGTTCCTAAATTAGAGAGACCGGGGGGTTACACCCCCCCCCCCCAACATTGGACCAAACCAGGCCACCGACCTCGAGTCGGGCCGCTTCCCTTGAGTCATCCCATCGCCCTCGGAGCTAGGTCACCACCCTCGAAGCAGGACACCATCCCCAGACCGGGATACTACACGAGCGGGGTGCCACCCCTGTGGGCCCCTACCCCAACAGGTCGCCGCTCCAGCTGGCTGCCGCCCCCTGACTCGGCCCCCGCTCTGGTAGGCCGTCACCACACACGGGTCAGACTACCCCTTTGTTGGATTCCCTTGAAGGCCTCCCCTCTTGCGGGTTGGACCGGACATCGGCCTAGTGGGCCGAGGCCACCTCAGCCCTGTCCAGACCAGGTCGGGCCAGGTCGGGCCAGACCCGGGCATAGAAATACTCAAAGGGTCGTATCTTGAGGACCGGACACCCATTTGACTCACCGTCTATGGAGTTGGGATCATTGGAGAAACAAGGTCCTTTTTCCTTACTCCATCAGAATTTCAGAGAAACATGGATTTCAGCTGAGTGGGATCGCACCTGAATCCAACCGTTCCCTCGGCAATGAAATGCTAATAATAGACAGACCAAGCGTCTGACAGATGCGTTGAATATTGTGTTGGAACACTTATGACAGATCAGATCATCATGTTACTTCATTGTGAGACATGGTGGTGGTTGATATATGATTGATGTCTTGAGGAGTGGTTTTCCCAAGCACACTATGTATGGTACCCTACGACAAACTAAGGCCTAACAACTACTGACTTTTCGACTCGGAGTGAATCAACAACCACGGTATGTGATGGAGAGGCGTACCTTAACAGACCATGATGGGGGTGTGTGGTTTTGTGGGACCTGGCGGGCCATGGTGGGGAGCATCCACGGTACACGATGGGAGTATTACCTTAGCAGACTGCGTTGGGAGGGGGACGACCCTGTACGACCCAACAGACCCACAGTAAGCGATGGGGAGCAGTACCTCAACAATTCAAGATAGTGGGAAGTGCCTTTGTGTGACGCCGCAGACATACTATAGTCGATAGTGGAAGAGTTCTCCAAAAGCCGAGGATTTTGACCTTATGATAGGGGATGTTACTTGTTAGTACCCTTAGAATAAATCTTGGTGTGAGATGTCTTTACTTCGTGCTTGTGATTGAGGTTATGCTATGTTCTACTTCCGTCATGTGGTACATTAACATCATGGTGTCGCCCTGTGGTTTTTCGTTATGGTATTCTCGGAGACCTTTAGGGTCTTGGGGTCTCTACTAAGTATCGCTACACTCAACCCTGCACAAGATTTTCCCACACCTTGTTGTGTGTTGTGAAGATGACGTACAACATTGATCGAGGCGGAGGGATCCCGGATTGGATGGTTCTTAGAGGTGGACATTCAGCATGACTTGACACAGAGGAGGCAAGCAGACGTGGAGTACTATAGAGGCAATCTATACATACCCTTTATGTAGGATCCACGAGGGATGATCTAGGAGATGCTTTTCACCTTTCAGTTTTTTTTTACATTTCAATTGTACATGTACTTTTCCAGTTGGGATTATATTCCTACACCTTTACTGTTAGTACACTTTTACCACAGTATATTACTTCATAGTTCGTTATTTTTGTGTTCTCAGGACCCTAGGTTTGTAAAGGTTACAAGAAACGCCTTCCAATTTTATGGAATACATCTTCCGGTGCTAGTCACTAGTCCATGGCCTAGGGAAGGCGGGATTGGGGTAGTCAAGGCATGGGCCCTGGGAGACGAGTCCACAAAAAATCATCTATAAGGATAGAAACATAATGTTTCAAATTTATACTATAAAATCTAAATGGAAAAAATATCAATGGGAACGAACTCTAGGGGTTTTCAATTATAAACCACTTTCTATGATTTGAAATAGATCTTGTGATGTTCCATTTTTTACATGGGTTACAAATTTTATCATTTCATAATTTTAATTTAGCTACATATTTGATTAACCCTTTCATAGTAAGATTTATAAGTGAACGAATATTTAATGGGCCTAGTCTACATTCCCAATGAAGTATAATTTGTGAAACAAACATAGAAAATAAATACTTAGATAACAAATGCTGCTAATATAACAACATAAACATTGTCATTTCATATGAATGTAAATTATAATAAATTAATAGAATAAAATAATTGCAAGAAAATTTTCAAAATTCACATGAAAACTAGAATCACGAAGCTATGGGAAGCTATGAAAATTTTATTTCAAACCATCTGAAAATAATACTTGAAAAAGTTAAAATAATATTAGAATTATATATTTGTCCAATTCTAATAATTTTCCAGTTGGTGTTGTAACTAAAAGTGGCACAAAAATGGGCCACATTGATAAAATTATTTACACTTTAATAATATCTAGTAATTTTTCTAAAGTAGACATTGGACTTGTACTTAAAATTCTTTCAAGTTCTTTTGAAATAGGTCCCAGAAAATGATTTTTGTACCCAAATTTCTTTTTTCTTGAAATGTAAGAGATTAATGATTTAATAACACATAGTTTCTTAAAATGTTTACTATAAGATTATTTTAATATTTTATAAAAAAATCACTATTTGGTATAGAAGAGTAAAAACTATTATTTAAACTAGAAATAGGAATGAGTTATTTTGTATAATAATTTTATCTCAGAGTTGATACAAATACTAGTAGTATACATTGTAGTTTCATTCTTACATTGAATTTCAATGAGAGTGTTTTATCCTTTAGAAAATAATCCTAGATAATTAATTAGTATCTCAATGAAAAATTTCAATTATATGTTATGTTTTAATAGTTGATCATTTTTCAATTTTTTAAAAAATGTATTTGTTTTGAAACTATATTTACATGTATGGAATTTCATTAGAATTTTATATTGGTCATTATGTTAAATAATTTTATATTTTATAATGATACATAATCCCAAAATATATTCCTTATAAATGCTTTCATAGATTTTTTAATCACTATAATGATTAAGTATTAATTGGAGAAGTAAGAAAGGAATTGGATACCTCATATGTGATTATCATAAAACACCAGATAAATCTGTCATGCATATCCTCTTGGGATGTGTCTGAATCACTTATGTAATCTCCATAAACACTAAATGTTTATTTCAATAATCTCATGAATATCATATCCTATTAATCATATATATTCTTGAACGTTTTCATAATATAGTATTCCTTATAATGAGATTTCATTTAACATTCAATGAAAATGATTTTATTTGAATCACTATGTATCTTTTAATACTTCCTCTTATGTCCTATATTTCCATATTTATCTTTGTATCTAGGTTTCAAAATAAATTTATTTTTCTTTTAATAACATTTGAATACTCTGCCCACATGATCTATCTCTTAATCATTATTAGTAACAGATAATTCATCACTTGAACGGTCAGCTTGGATTCTCAACTTTTGTCTTGAAACAATAATCTTGAAAGCCATATATTTTCTTTTTTCATTAATCAATATATTATATTTTGAATATTAGTTTTTCCATGAACAAAGTCAATTTTATAATTAACTAATTTAATAGGTAAACGAGTTACAAAACATGATTTTATTATTTTAACTATTGTGCTTCTCTATTTATCTAGTATTCATTCCATCTATCAGACTACATTATCATAATCATAAGTAGTTTTCCAGATTAAATTTATTATATTAATAATCCCATTGAGCATGAGATACATGTCAAAAATTAGTTCATCGATATTCATTTAAATGTTTCTTATTTAATGGTATAGGTATTTAAAATAATATCAGTTACATTTGATGTCACTTCATGAGAAACCGCTAAAGTGTCTAATATTTCCAAAGAAGCTGTATTTATAAATATTTGATAAAATTAATTATCACCCAAATCAAAATAAATAGAAATAATTACTTTATAGTTATCAATATAAACTACCGTTAATAGATTAACCCATGTATTTCTTTTTTTTTGTTTCATTAATTTCTACATTAGGAGTCCAGATTTTAAAACCCATTTTGTCAATATTCATTTTCAACTTGATTTCCCATATACCAGAGTTATTTCCCTTAAAAAAATTTGTTTTTAAGTAACAAAACCTTAATTCAATTATCAATAGTGATCTTAAAATAGAAATATAAAAAATTTAAGATCATTAAAGTGATCTAAAATTATATTTTATTGATATTGGAAATCCATTTTATTCCAAATAATGATTGATGTGAGAAACTCAATAGGGGACGAAGGTAAATTAAATACCTTATAAAAATTTCTATTCAAAAAATAACCCAATAAAAAATAGTCTCCCATAGGAACAAAATTTTATTTTGATATATGTTTTATATTTCAAAATAAATCAAAAATCATGATTAAGGATCAAATATAAAATATAAAATTACATTAAATTTTTATATATATTTAATCAAACAAAAATTTATATCAACACTAGTTAAGAATAACTTTCAAAGTATGGGTTATCCATATATATTTAAGAAAAATATAGTGTAAATATTAGAAATGAATAAAAAAACTACCAAAAAAATAAGGGGTTCAACCACAACCAAATACTTAATCCCCTTTACTAGTAAATTACTTTATTCCAAGTATATTATATAATAATAATTTAATATACAACCTTGATCTTGTATGAAATATATATCTAAGCTATCAATAATTAATGAAACATCCAATATAAAGTGTGGGAAGAAAAAAATATATGTCATTCATGGTCCTCTTCAAAATATATTGTGGTTAAATAGATATAAAGGAATATAAATGAATATCGTGTTTTCACTTGTTCAAGTGATATAGTCAGTGTGTGTTAATAAATAGATAAATGAACAATATTATTGAATGTCAATGTAATAAAAATATAAATACAATAAGAAGTTATGAAAAGATAGTGGAACTCATTATTTAGTTATATGTATACTATATATTCATCATATTTAGATTTTTGAGGAGTTCAAAACGTTTCTATAAAAGTTATAGGAAAATAGAGGGTCACAAGGTTATCCATTTAGTGTAAAGTTTCTCTAAAATTATTTTCCACAGAATGGTTCTTGATATTTAATATGTTCCACACATTTAAAGTGAAATGTTAGTAAGTAATCCAAATCTAGTTTCACAAGTGATGATCACCAATGCACGAGGGAGACATGATGAAATATATAGCACTGTAGGTTCGAATACCCATTGAAGGATAGTAATAAAAATTTTCTAGATCATTATACAGGCTCTATCATTATCATCAATACATCCAATAAAATGTTTTGTAATAATAATTAAATTATACCTCTATATTAACTCTCTTAAAACATAATTGGTAAGTATTTAAATAAAATATGTTGGAATATGAATAGTGGAAAATTTGATTAAAACACATATGTAATTACTTCATATAGCCATAACAGGAGGCTGGTGGTGCAATTAAAGGTGGTTAATCATTTTATTGGTTGAATGATACAACGATGGTTAGTGAAGGATAGTCAATCATTTAAGAGTACCTCACTATGTAATAAATAAAATCCTTGATTTTTATCTTCTATAATGATACATAATATATGATGGTGTCATTCCTCTTGTAGTGTCATGGATCTGGACATGAAAAATATTAATAGTGTCATTCAACAAGTGATAGAAAATCTATATAGTATGTAATCCTATGTGTTAGAAACATGATGGTAGAAATTTATCTATTGTTGGGACACATTTGGATGTAGAAAATACTTATGATAAAATAAGTCTAATGGAAGGACATGGACGACAATTTCACAATTTTGGAAGTAGATAAATCATGGAAGTAGGTAATCCTAGAAGTGGGAAATCTTAAAGGTGGTTGGATCTGTAGGGGGAACAATTTTACACTTTCAAAATTTGAACTAATAATGGATATTTTTAATACTTATCCATATTTACATTATAAAATTATATACTACCATATATAAATAAAGTAATTAGAAACAAAGATAACATGTTTTGGGTGCATTAAAATGAGGTTCCAATACTAATTTGAAGTATCAAAATATATGTCTTCTTACAAAGTCATTCCCTCAAAAATCTTGTTATTTGATTCATTTATGATTAATGTCTTATGAATTGACAATATTTTTTCAATTACTCATAATTATTATCTTTGATATGTAGTATATGGTTTTCAAATGTTATGCACCGACAAATCATTTTTTTTTCATTTTCTAAAAGCCTGTTTAAGGGATTCCGGTACCCAATACATGATTCCCCACATCAAATTCCCTCCATCACAACATGCAGTGCAAATTCACATTGTAAAATTTAAAATCAAATTCACTCCTCGAGCCATGAGCCTTCCATCATCATCGAAGTATGGACCCTGCTGCCTCGAGCCTCGAGTCACCGTCACACTAACCAATCAACATCAAACCAACTCGCCGGTGAGCAACACCAGTGACCGTCGAACCACCAGTCATCCATCAACCTGCATCGCCACTGAAACGCTGCAGGCGGGAGCCCCTCAGAAACCATCATCGCAAACCACAAAAACAACTCCGATGAGAACCCGTCATCGCCATCAAGGAACCAAAAACATCATCATCCACTCGACATGCAGTCGCAAATCCAAAAATACAAACGCAATCGGTGCGCATCACGAACCAAATCAACCAGAAAATAAGATCACAACAGCGATTCACAAACATCGCAAAAAAAACCATGAACGTAACCAAGCCGGAAACCAAATCCTCCACCCCAACTGATGGAGAAGACTCAATAGAGCCTCAAAGGAACTCCACCGTGGGCCAGAATGAACATACTGCCGGACAAACGAGTTGCTGAGAACTAGACCTGGAGCGCTCCGAAGAGTATGTCGACGAACCGGTCTTACACCCGCAAATCTGGATTGGAAACCACGTAAGACCATAGTGCAAGAGCCCCAAAACCAACGCAGAGAGCACCGAGTGATCTGAGAGAATCATACGCCAGAAACGGGCAGAGATGGGAAAAGCCCTCCCCCTCCCCGGAGCATAACAGCTCTGTCGACCGTCTTCAAAGGAACACCGGCGCGTTGAGGAGACGTGCAACGCTTGCCTAGCCGCCGAGGTGACCCAGGTGAAGAGGAATCGAGAGGCGGTCAGAGAGGGAAGGAATGAGAGAACGAGGGAAAAACCTAGCTGCCTCGGTAGGGAGAGGAGACTCCACTCAGAGGCTTCGGGAGATGCGTAATATTTTTCCGGTTTTCAAGTGTTATGATTATACCCTTATGCTAACGAAATATTTCTATGATAATTGATATCTCCCTTGGTTATCCAGACATAGAATTTTATCTCACTCTTTCTAATGTTTCCTTTCTATTGTTTATGAAGAGAAAATTAGTTATGATATTCTTAATATGTTTTATATTTATGAATAACTAATTGGGAGATAATATATATTTATTAGGAAATTTTTTATCTTGGTTCAGTGATTCCAATGATATTGTAGAAATATTATCTTGGTGTTGATCATTATGTTCTGTAATGAATATTAATATAAAAAGATATATTATATATTAATTATTATTATGGTCATAATAATAATTGTAAAAATTTTCTCATATCCATCAATGATATAAATTCTTATTCTTTCCTATGTAGGTTGTCAAAATGACAAAAACATTAACTTTTCTAGAATAATAGATGACTATGAGGTGATATAGTAGTAATATCGTTGCACCCAATTCATAATGATATTTTTTATTTTTTATTAGTCTGATATTTATGAAATGAAATATAATATAAATATAGAATAATGGATATAAATTCTTTATATAAAATGAAGAGACCATTTTTCTCATACGTCACTCATTTTAAAAGAATGAATTAATGCTAATCACTTTCTAATCATAGAATTTATAGGTTGCCCAATTTTATATACCAAGACCATATTTATATCATAATTACAATATTTATCCATTAATAAAATAAAATTTAATATCCACACAAGGCCTTTTTGAATTGAAAAATAGTAATCAATCATTCCATTGATGTAGCGGTCCAAGAGTAGGCATGTTTGATGAATTCTTTTTCCACAGAAAGACAGAATTGAGTGATATTTGTTTTTTTTAGAATCATTATCATTAAATAATTAAAAAAATATTTATTATAATCCTTTTTATTCCAAAATTTTAATTTTTTGTAGGGAATAAACCTTTTTCAATATAGATATGATTTTGTACACAACACCTGAATTTTTGTTCCTTTTTTCTTTATATACAAATGCATGGGTTGATAAATGATTATTACCATGGAATTATATATTTCATTTAATTACCAATATAAATGCCATTACATCTTTATTTTTAAATTTTTATTGTAATATAATAAAATAAAATAAAAATGTTAATATAAAATAATAACTCACATTGATAACATCAGGATTTTCATGGAGGATTCCTTGAAAATAGATTATATAGGATAATATCTCGTGACTATATGATAATGGTAGTAAATGATAATTATATGGTAAGTAAAAAATGAGGTTTAAAGTGAAAAAGTTGTTTTGGGAGTTAATTGATGGGTTGTTGAGTGGCCAATTTAATTTTATTATGTGAATGGTTTTTTAAATATTTAAAATTAATATAAATGGATAAAATATTATAAATATTAAGTGGAATAAAATTTAGGAATAATTTATTTCAAAAAAAAATGGTAATGAAAACCTAAATCACTAAATTAAAGATGTATTTTTTCATCATTTTCCAAGTCCTTTTCACATTGAATTTTTAATTTTACCATTTTTGATTTATCTATGGTTACTAGTTCCTTAAAATAGTAAATATAAATTTATAAATAGGAATAAATTGTCCTTTATTTGATTATTTGGACAAAAAATTTCTCAATTTTCAATCCATTGCATTTTATTCAATTTATAAAACATAAAAAATAAAAACATTAAAATCAAAATATATAATGTATTCATTGTTTTTTGAATAAATATCCTTATGCTCAAAAAAAATTAAAAAATTTTGTTAAAATTATGATGTAACATATATAATTAATATTTGTTCTTACAATTTTTTTATGAATTTACAATTCAAACTAACATAATAGTAACCTCTGAAAAGTTATGTTATTTGAAAAATGAGATTGTCACTAAATACCTAAAAATTAATGTTACGTGAAAAATTACAAAATGTAATCAGGTTATGATATAAATATTATTAATAAGAAAATAATTTTTTAATTTTTTGAATTCATATTCGAAATTCTAATATTTCTATTTTAATTAAACAGGTGAGATGTAATTAAAATAAATTTTTATTGGAAAATAACCATTCTTAAAAATATTATACATCTCATTTTTATTTAGTTTTATTTTTCTAATTAAATTTTTATTAACTAGATATTAATAAAAAGTATATTTTACCATCATTATCCATACTTTTCCTTCAATATAAATGGTTTTGAAATATAATGAAAAAATTATGAAAAATACATTTCTAAGTATAAAAAGATTGTATATGTGATTTTAGTCATAAATGATGAATTTAAAACATATTAAATATAGGCCTAAATTTATTTCTATAAATATTTCATATTTTAGTTCTTATCTATTCCACTTATTTAAATGGGTTTGTTTTAATAGATATAATTAATATTTTTATTTTTATCAAAATATTTCACAATTTAATTTTAGTTTGTTTTTTCATATAGATAATTGTATCAAAGGAATTTATCCTATTTCCAGGAATTAATATATTATAATATGTGGTGGTGTTACTTTCTACTCCTATTAGACAAATCATGAATTAATAATATGAATCATCATAATGTAGTTATTTATATAGGTAACATATAATTATTCAAACTCTATTAGATGATCATGGGGTTATTTTTTATCTAGAATGATTCTTCTCAATGTGAAAAATAAAAATAAGAAATTTACAAGGATATATAACACATTTATAATTTCACACCGAATTGCACTATGGAAATAAGATCTGTACACATAAGGAATAACTACTTGTAGATCGTCAAAATGACATATATGATAATCCTACCACTAAGGGATTTTATTTATAACTCAATATATAGTAGTTGGTTAAATTTATATGAAATTGGACATGAGAAAATCCATAGTTAAAACTCACCATATGATACATTAGTATAACATTCATATGTGTTTCCTTTTCTGTATGATTGTAGGGACTTTTTTCCTTATTATCACTATGATTATGATATTAATTATCATAATATCAAAAACCCTTATAATTTTAGAAATTGGTATTTTTAGTTTAAATTTTTATTTTAGCAAGGGGTTCTAATTACCATATTCACACATAGAGAGTCACTTATCTCATTATGAAAATTTCCCCTTAAACCCCCAATAAATTTTAAAATGTAGTAAATTTATTCTTCTTTGTATTCTCATAATCATCTCATGATATTTCATGAGATGACATCATTATAATCATTATTTTTTTTATAGAATATCAATTATACATACTTTTTTTATCATATTTCATAACATTAATTATTGAATTATCACAATAACAATATCTTAAATTAGGATGAGAACATTCACGCCATTCTCGAAGCCTGATTCCCTCCCTCTTTTTCCTTAGATCTTTCTCAGCCCAAAAGTGTCGGAGCTATTTGAAGGATTCCCTAACCTTATAATAGCTGATGCGATGTTTTTTGAATCCTAGTCTCTTTTAAACCTTACTCTCATCGCTCGATTTTTCTAGTGTCGGCCTTCGGTGGATAGTTTCGAAAGGCATGTGTTAAACTCTTGGGGATTACAGGATCGCGTAACAGTTTGTTTATCGGATATAAAGCACATCATGGTTTATTTTGCAATAGAGATTGACTTTTTCTGGGAATAGTTCAGTGCTCCACACTCCAGTAATGGTTTCTAGTTCTCTCTTTTTATATGGTCCTTTGATTTCCATATGATGTGTGACTCCCCGTAAGTGGCTATTTGGGTAAGTCTTCTTGAACGTCCAATGCCATTTCTAAATCCCTCAATTTTAAAAATGGTGGGCAATATGGTAGGAAGATATCTGTGTTCTGACAGTAGAACCATTTCTGCTTGTCATCCTATATCCCCTCGAATTTGCATAGATATAGATTTATCTAGAAGTCTGGTTGATCTTGTTTGGCATACTTTTGGGAAGAAATTTCTTTAAAAGAGGCCGGTCATCTTTGAGACTTGGATTGAATTCTATTCGTTGTGCAAGAAACTGGGTCATGAACATTCAGCCTGTAGGCACATTAGGCAGATGGATGTAGGTCCTAGAGGTAGTGGAAATAACCAGGTTGCTGGTTCTAGCGATGGGTTGATAGAGAATCCACCCCTGGGTTCATTCAGGGAGCATTCCAAGGAAGAGAGGGTTCAGGGGAAGATTATAGAGGGTAATCTAAAAGTGTAATTTGTTTTTAAGTGGCTGAGGCAGGACTTGGGAGGTCCCCGATCTAATGAAAATGCTCTGATTGAAGCTGGTGTTTCCAATGATAAGGATGTTGTTTGCACATATGCGATGGTAGTGCGAGTAGGAAGCTGTAACAAACCTAAATGTGTGCTTCAGACAGCTAGGGAGGGATGTTTTAAGGATGGGAAGAAGTGGGAGAAGCCAAGGCAAGGAGGCAGTAGTCATAGAAAGCATAGGGTTTTGTCATGTCCCAAACTTAACAACCATTTTGAAAGCCTATGTAATGATGAATGGGTAGAAAATGCTAGTTTTCATTCAGAATTAGAATGTGATGGAGATCTAGGAGGTTACGATAATGGCTTGCACAGCCTAAGGAGGACGAAGGGGAACAAAGAAAATGGGGACCCAGGGAATTACATTGTATCCATAAAGTATAATTTTATGGGACGAAAGGACTACTCATATCTGCCAAGGCCAATGGAGACTCAGTCATGCAAAAAGGGTGGAAAATCCAAGCAACATGAGCATCAGACAGTGGAAGATGGTAAAAAGGTGCATCCTCTAGGAGATACTGAGTCCCCAGTTATTATCAAGGTAGTAGATACTGATGATACATTGGGTGATTTGGAAAGGCCTCAAGGGGATGCTGAAGAGATGTCTGAGGCTCATCATGGGGAGAGATTCCTTCAATTAGAGAGTGTGCAGCTGGAGGAGACTGCACATCCTCCTGCACTTTGGTGTGAATAAGGCTCTCCTTCAGGCCCAAAACAACAGGATGGTTTGGTTATGGGAAACACGGACCTTCTCATGATTTTTAGTGATTAAATGGGGGAGTACACCCTGGCGATTAAGGCGATGAAGGAATAGGTTGACCAAATGATGGGATGATTGATGTGGGTAGACACCACTAAGGAACAAGTAGACTGGATTGACAAGCAAGATCACATTTTGGGTAGAGGTTTCAACAAGGGGAAGATTAGTAAGGAGGAATACATGCAATCATGGGAATACCTGGAAAATCACTATGAAGACATTTTAAGGGATGATCCTAACACTCAGGTAAATTCTCTCCCCATGACGTTTTTTAAAGAAATTGATTCAAATCGGCTCATACTTATCTTTAACAAGTCAGTTGTCTCTTTGGGTGTTTGAACTAGTTATTTCTTTGGTTTTTCACATGTCCCTTAAATGTGATTGAAAATAAAAAATTTACTATGGATGGATGTAATTGGAAATATGTGTTTCAATTATAAAATTTTTTACCGTTATCATTACATTATCTTATAATTAATTTATTACATCCTCTATCAATAATATTTTTTGATATATTACATTGTGTGAGGTTATATTATACATATCAACATAATAAATACCCAGATATTCCAAATTATAATGAAAATTCTTGAAATATTCTAAACCCATAAATCATTGAAATACATTCTCTCATTATTCATGTTTTCATTTATCTATGAAAGTAATTATTATTTAATATGTACCCTAACTAATAAATCACAACATTCCAATATATAATATCGATGGTAAATTTATTTAGGTTCTCGAACCTAATTATTTAACAACAATCCCAAATCAATCATATTGTTTTATTTGAGAGAATGTGATTAAAACATAGAAAATATACCAAGATATACAAATTTGGATAGAAGTTAGACCACTTTTTCATGCACTAGGCGATGATTGAGTTAGTGCCCAATTCACCATATTGGTGATATTACCCAATTGTAGAACTGTTACAGAGGATTAGTTCATATGAAATATCTAAAAAGTAATGTAATTGTTTGAACAAGAACTCATTTATTTCATTAGTGAAACTTTAAGATGTTATCCTATACATTAAATTCTTCCATAGACATATCTATAGTCTTTTTACAAATGTTCTCTTAATCTAATCTTAATAATAAAATTCAATATAACCTTACTGTAAAATCATAATCAATATAAAAGTGTTATGTATAGAATTTTAATTATAAAAAAACGAAATATATTAACCATAAATGTTTTATAAATAATAAAATATTTTAAACCATTTTTGTGATACCTATTGTGACTTAGCATACTTGTACAGCCAAATAAAATGCTAAAATTTGACACACTACAAACTAACTTTGATGCTAGATATAAAATCCTATATATAAACGTTCTTAATTATAAGTTCAATAAAAATTTTATATTCTCTTACATCCCATGTATATATTATGTTTTGGAGGTTATGTGAATTTGGAATAAATAATAATTAACAAATCCCTTGTTATTTTTATCAAACATAATTTTTCAAAATATATGAAACTAATTAATCCATAAAAAGTTATAAAAATATTTCATAATTTCCCCATATAATATATTATGTTAGGAATACCAAGTATTATACATTTTCATCACAACATGGGGAAATGGAAATATAATATAGAATGAGCTCAAATGATCAGTAAGAGGAAATATACAACTCAGGAAAAAATTTCTAAACCTAATGGCATTAAAATAATAAATATATGAAGTCTCGATCTACTAAATAATATATATATATATATATATATGAAAATAAATGAAAACCTATATATTAATAATAGAGATCTTATATGAAGGAATGAATAATGTTGAACATAAAAATCAAGTTTTCATGGCCTCGTGCCATGTCATTATACTGTTATCTAGAGAGGTGTAATATTCTCATTGTTAATTGATCCTTGAAACTCTATTTTTTAATAGTATATTATAATTTTTATGTGAATAATTAATTATAAAATAAAAATAATATTTTACTTAATTGAAAGGATTCCAATATATTGAAAATTGAGTTTAAAGGAAATTCATATGGGTAATATCCAATTTACAGATCTTCAATAATTGTACAATCACTTTTTCAATGTTATATAATATTATGAAAACATAAATACGTATAATCCAATGCATTAGGAAATGTTTAAGGGTAATATCTATATAATTATACCAATATTATATTAAGAGATTCTTTTAAAGGGTCGGGTAAGCACTGTGTAAGGGAAATGGATACATAAGGGTGTCTTTGTAAGGGTTAGAGCGAACACATAATGGTATGTAAGCATTACATAATGGTAGCCCTCCATGTAAGGTTACTACATAATGTTAAATTGTATTTATATAAGTGTATTAAATGATTTAAAATGGTATAGGGGTGACTACATGAGTTTATATGCGACTTCATATGGTGAAACCATGATTCAAATATATAAAAAAACATTAAATATATGGGTGTCAGTTTTATATAATTTTTTTCATTTGTTCCCCTTCATCTTCAAAGTGAATATTTTACAATATAGTTATGAAAATTTTAAATGGGAAATTGTTGTGAATTAAATTAGGAGAATGGATTTAATCCCTATCATGTATTTATTAGTGAAATTATAATGTTCCAGATTCACGAAATGCATAAAACAAATATTATATTTTGGAATTAGTTTTTCATTTTAATAATTAAATAATACTTGTTCATAGGTTATTTTAAAATAGGAAAACTATATTATGCATTCTAGTCAGTATATTTAGTATGAATATCATAATGTTTTCAATGATCTAGTCTAGTTAATCCTCCATGAATTGTAGGAACCCTTCCAAATTCCATGTAGGATATAACCCTCATCTCTCTCTAATATTCTTGGGTTTTGTTCACGTGGGAGGTAGTTCCATGAAGGATTATTTTCTCCTCATTTTCCCACTTTTCATGTGTATCATAAAATTAAATGAAGAAATTCAATAACTAATTCATGAATGAATTAAATGTTAAAATTATTTAGAGAATAATAATTAAATATTTTAATATACATTTTCAATGATAATAAAAGAATTTTTTTCAAAATATTTTTTCAGACACTTTCATCGAGGTGTGCGTGTCTGTCTTGTTGGAGGATGGCGGCACTATTTGTTTCCCTGTATTCCCGCTTTCCAGAGGTGGGCGGCATATTTCACATGTTTAAGGACGTCTACTCCTTTACTGAAACAAGATTATGGTATATTATTCCTTCCTTCTGGGTATTCTTCCTCGGAACTCGTCACCAAGTTTGGGTCTCCCTTATAGACTGAAGACGTTTTTCATGAAACTCTTCCTCGTGCCATGTCTTCATAGACACATGTTAATTACACTAATTCTGTCGGAACACTCCAAAGGGTCCGATTAGGGTGGAAACCATCGGTCAAGGGAGTAGTCACGTTGGACATCATTGGCATGCCTGACACTGGGACAGTGGCACGTCTGTGTTTATTTCCATTATTTTAGGGCTACTCAAGGGCGCGGAAGCCTGAGGCATCAAACAGAAAACAAGAGGAGTTTTTTTCCATAATCATGTATTTGTGGTTCTCATCAGCTTCCCATGTTTAACACATGGTATATTGCGAATTTAATATCAAGAGAAGATAGATCGAACTGATCAGAACACTAATTAGAGTGAATCTGATGGGTGAAACCCCTGGAGGGAACACTGATGTTGGGGTCGATGTGTGGTTTTCTTCCCGGTTGTTGTTAAGGGGAATGGGGAATGATTTTTCAGGATCCCACAAGGATGTGGCAGCCCAGGTAATAATAAGGATTGATAATGGAGAGTTTAACGAAGTAGGTGGAGAATGAGAACTAGTCGACCTGAGGATGACAATGATGTTTGTTTGGAGTCGCGAAGAGACCTCCTACGTATCCTCATGGTAGGGAATTAAAGTCCTCGTTGTTTTTCTGGATTTCAATGGCTTACCACCGGATGGAGTCACTGTAGATACCCGAAACTTGACATACATGGACATTACATTACTTTTGCGGAATACTTAGAACATAACAAAAAAACACACACACAAGGACCGTAATAGTTTAGTGTCTTTGGAAACTCGGAATATAATCTTCTAATTGTGGTGAAAGATCTTCAACATCTCCCATAAAGATCTTCCCTTTTTTTACCTAAAACCTTTCTTTATATCATGGGGAAAAAACAAAAAAGGGTGAGCTCAAATGCTCAGTAAGGGTAAACAAAAGAAATATCAATCACATCATATTCATAAGAACATAACATTTTGGAAATCTTAACCTGCAAAAGAGATCATAATATCATAACATGGGATAAATCATAGTAGTGAAATGTAATCCCTATAATAATAACATAAAACATGAAACTTTGTGTCATACACACATAATCATAGAGAATCATTTCTTATTATTCAAGACTCCTTTCCAAGACTATCTTAGTGGACAAAGTCCATTTCTGAACTGATTTCACTCCTCGTTTCATTCCTGTTTCACTGAACCGGCATAACCTACCGTTCTAGCCATATCTATCTCATGAGAGATAAAATCTTTACCCAATGAATTTTAGGGAGATATAGGTCCCACCCATCTCATAATGATACCATTCTTATGTGTTCCACAAAAGCATAAACCATACATCATAGCATAACCAATGTAATAAAAATGGGAATCTTAAACATCATGACATCATAAAATAATTCATATAAGATAAAGGAACTCATAAAAATAATTCCATCACAACAAAATAAAATCAATATAATAATAGGGATAGAAACAGAAACCTTTATTATATTAGATGGAAAATAATTTTGATAAAACACTTGAACTCCATTCTTGAGGAAAATATATTTTCTTCTTCAAAAACATTGTTTCCTTTCTTAACATGTCATACAATGTTAAACTAAAAGAAGTTGATTAAAAATAAACTTGAAACATGTAAAATAAGCTTCTTGGAAATAATGTTTTAAAAATCCATTCATGTCGTATAAGTTAAAAACATTCTTCTCGTACTTTTGTCGGAAAAGTCAAAAAGTACCTCGTACGAAAAAATGACAAAAGATTCTTTTCATATCTTTTACAAAAAACTCACCGAAGGGTAAAATTGGATATAAAATATTTTAGAAGGATGTAAATATTACATATTGAGGAAAAATGGATGTGGATGATAGAATACACCCCAGTAAATACCAATGTATAAACAATCTCAGATAAAAATGAGATTGGGATATTTTCCCTTACCTTAGGTTCGATTTGATTCGTAAGTGACCGAACCTCCTGTCTAATTATTTAAATAATGTTATTGAATTATTAAAGAATCATAAGTATTGTTATGATATCATATATGGTCATATTCATAGCTTCTTATTAATAATATTTCATTACTACTTGTTATTCGGGTGGTTATTACTTTTTGTTCTTATGCGTGTTTGTCGAATAAATTCTTATTCTTCTCTTTAGGTTATAGATACCTAATTTCCATATTGGTATTAGTGTAATATATATCATATTCATTCAATCAATTCATTTATATAATCATTATGAAATGAACATCATGTAGAACGAATCACATCACATCGTGGAGACGGTATTCCGTACGTACGCACGAGCGATGATATCGTTCCCATGATCGTGGAATTGTGTTGGAGAGTATGTATACTATTTAAGAATCAATACCACTTTAAAATAATCATATATATTCATTAAATTCACCCTTATACCCATCCAAGTAAGGTGGTGGTGGAAAATAGATTACACCACGGCGTGGATACGGTATTCCGTACGTACGCACGTGCGGTGATTTCATTTTCCGTAGGATGGATAGATGGTGAAATAGGGTTGTTTCATACATATAATAACATATAAGTATATTTGTGATACTTATTTTATTACTTCATAATGAAACAACATAAGAAGAAGAAGTGGAAGAAGAAATAAAGGTGAAAGAATCAGTAACGGAAATTACCTCTTCTTTGAAGAGGCTCCTTGAGACCTCCTCTTAGGGCACCAAAATTGGTCTTTAAAGAAGAACAGGACCTCTAGGATGTTTCTAGTGAAGTGGAGAAGAGAATTGGGCAGGGGTTGTCCAATCTTGAAGGCTCAAAGTGGTGTGTGTAAGAGAGGGAGGAGGTGCCCTTTTATAAGGGAGGAGAGGGGTACCTTTGGATTTCATTAATATATTAATTTATAATAATTCTAACCCCACATAAAAACCTCAAACATTTACTCATATTCGAAGATTAGATTAGATAGGTTTGTAATACCATCATCCAATCAAATTTAGACATGTTTGGATCTTATTTTTAACCTTATCATTTTGATTTATCCTTATTTAATCTATTTAAGTTTATTTGTGGTAATAAAATTAAAAATTAAAAATTATAACATATAATTACTTATTTGTTGAGAATTTGACATAATAGGTTACTTTATAACATTATAGACAATATAAATTTAAATTTATAATTTTTAAATATTTTTGTGATTTTTAAACAATTTTATAATATGTTATTTTTATAAAATAACAATAGTGTCAATTTTGACACTATTCATTTATTTGAATTTAAATAAACTATATACAGAAGATATGTTCGAACTAAAAGATTTAATAGATTCATAAAAGGTCATATGTATCTATAAAATTAGTGGATCACATTAAATAGTTCATATAATATTTATTTTATTATTTTTAAAACCATTTAATTGGTTTATCTCTTAATAAAATAATTACTACAACATTTTTATATAATTACATAATATTCTGATTTGTTCCATAAAAAATAAAAAAAAATACTATGATAAATATAAATCTATGACATTTTCCAATAATATTTTTACTCGAATTTATCATCTTAAAATAACAATATTTAAATTGTTATATTTATTAAATTATGAAGGTTACAACTTTGGCATCATTTAAAATAAAATACTTTAAGTGTTATAATCAATTTTATAAGGCTCCAAACGGTTATATATTATGTAATTGGATGATTAAGTTGTATATATACACTACCAATAAGTTTTTGTCAGGTTTTTGGGCCTTTTAATGGCTATTATTATTTCAATAAAAACTATATTACTTATTTTCCACTTAATAAATAATTTATGTATCATTAATGTATCACCATTAATGACAATTATTTAATCCCTAAAAATTCTAAATAAATTATCATGATGTATATAGTTTTATTAGATTTCTGGAGACTATTCATGTTCGAAGTTTTATGATGTTAATCACTAAATTAAAATTATTATACTTATAAGATTTAAGAGAGTGACATATTGTCACTTTCTTTGATTTTAATAATAATTAAATTATTTTCATGGTCAAAAGTCCATAAAATGAATCTAATCCGACCTTTAGGTTATATCGGTATACTTTTAGCCATACAATAGAATTTTTGCATTTTTTAGGGTAATTTTATAATATAACATTTACCCTTAATTACCTGATTTACCTTTAACTATGGTAAATAAAATTTACCGTAGTTACTATTAATAATTCCCAAAAATAAAAAGTATCTTATTAACTTAATTTTGACCCACTAATTCCAAATATGGAATCCAATTTTCCAAATTCAATACAAAAAAGTTGCAGAAATTAAATTAAAATTAATCTCATTGTTGAACGAAAATGGGTTTTTCTTTAAAACATTGCAAAAGATTGAATTGATTTAACCTATGAATTTAATGTAAAATCGATGCTAATGACATAAATTATATTAAATGGTAAAAATATATTCTATTTAAACTTTAAACACATTCAATATTATAATTTAACCATAAAAATTATTGCGATTAAAATATAGCGTGTTCTTACTATTCATCAAAATATAAAAGTTACCAGAATAATATGAAAAATTTATCCAAAGTAAATTTTTATTTCTTGATTCCAAAGAAGAATTTTATTTTGTCATATTGAACTTATAAACATTTCAAAAACTAGATTTAAAGTGGGTGCGCCATCGAAAGGCGGCAAAACTGCAATTTTTTGAAAAATACTTATTTTACCCAAAAAAAAATTTGTTCTTATACCATGTTCTATAAAATGTGTAAGATGAATAATAATGTTATAAAATTCAAAATTTAGTTAATACTATTCATAACGGCTAGTTCATAATAATATATCGTTGTTTAATAAAACCTGGTATTGCATACAACACACGCTATCGAGGAAGGTCGTGATTGCGTGTAATGCAAGCCAAGTCAGGGTTGCGTGTTGTGCAAGAATCCTTCGTTGTTTAGTATAACAGAATCCAACCATATTTCATTTATACATTGAATATATATATATATATATATACTCAATGTTGCGTAGAATAAATATTATCAAAATTGTGTGTAACACAATCCAAGAATAGTGTTGTGTATACAGCAAGCTAATATGGTGTTGCATATAGCGCAAGATAATCTTGGTGTAGCATACAACACAAGAAATTAATGAAATTAAAGGAATATTTTTCATAAAATATCAGGGTGTTACATTCTACCCTCCTTAAAATGAATTTCTCTCTCAAAATTCGTTGGGTTTATAAATTGTTTACTATTCGAAAGTTTGTTTAATAGAAACCCATATCGTAAAAATGAATACAAAAATATGGATTTAAAACTAAAGTATGAAATGTAACGATTACCCAAATTAACTCATCACTGGGTTTCCACGTAGGAGAAAATAGGTGAAAATATGGATATGGAAGAAAAATATAACCATCATGTTCTGATGGAGAGTTGTAGAGAACATGGCTATGAAAAAGCCAACGACCACAAAGCTATTGATTTGTGATGATCTAAGGTACCACTGATTCATCAGATATAAGGTAACAAGGAAATTTTTTTTGTTTTCAAGATCATTTCCCCAAAGTTGATGAATTAATAGAAATACTTGCATGATTTTGGAACAATCTCACTGTTGTTCGTGAATTGAACAATTTCCACTTCATCCCTTAAAGAAATGAATTTGAATTTGTTATTCGTGATGTGTTACTAGATCATGTGATAGAATGATGGGTCATTCCATCTCTTTCAAACAAAAGGTTAGAAAAAGTTATAAGTCCATTATATAGTTAGATTAATCATATATGGTTCCAAAAATGAACTTATACTATATATATCATACCGCTTAAAAAAATAAAACTAGTTTCTACTAACTAGGGACTTCCTGTAGGCCAGTGGTAGGCGATAAAGGCCAGTCGCACTTCGGTTTTGGGTTCGATTCCCACAACATTGTCCGACGCGATGGGTTGTCACCCGTCCTGCAGGTTGTCCTTTTTCTAAAATTATATTACTATAACATCCCATCAATAATATCGAAAAAACTTCTATCCTTAAACAATACTAACTTATGTCCAACATAATCCATTCCAATCATTAGGCTTATCCATAATACTATAGTCCACTCTCATAAAATATTGAAAACGATTACCAGAGATTTAATACAATCTTTGATCCCCATATATCATAAGATATGTCTTGTTGGTCACATTCCAAACATTCGAAGGCCTTAATCGTGTATTATCTTGAAAAATGAATACCCATTGAACCTTAGTGAAAACATGAATGCAGTTAAAAGTTAACACTTTCCACATAGCAAAATCCTCAAAATTCTATATACTCAAACCATGATATCACATAGTCCTTATATCAATCATGAGCTCATGAATACTATCAAACATATTATATTCTCTTTATCCCTTCATTATGTGCATATCATCTGCTTTCCAAAAATATTTCAATCACTTTTCATGGTTACCGATGTCATATTCTTATAGAAAATCACAATGGACCAATACATAGATATTCCAATATACCATAAAAGTACCTCAATAACATTATTCATGAATACCAATACATAAACACTTCAAGACATCATCTTCAATGATTGTCCTGTAATAAGTCCTTCTTTAATTAAAAGTAACTTTTTAGGTCAGGGCATTGAGTTGGGTAATTCCCATGTTCTCCACAAATAAGACATTGAACTCCGTAACAGCCTGTCACTCTATGTCCCTTTTCTCCACACAGATAACATTCGTCCCTCTATTTGAGGTATTCCCCATGGTTCTTCTTCCCTTCTTTATAAATCTCAATCTTCCTTTCTTTATGCTCCTCAACATGCGAACATGCATAAAAGTCTATCTTCCTCTTATTTGATGAATTTGGCATACCACTAAATTTCACCTTGTTAATCATATATCGCGATGACTGATTTGGAATAATCACAATATCTTTATCTCTAGGAATTATGCAATTTTGTTGCTCATAGTCACCAATTTGTCCATTGGATTCAATGCTAACCGAATTCTTTCTGGTTCCCTCCATTGACTAAAACACAAAAAGAATTCTTTGAGAGGAAAAAATCATACAAGGAAAATAACATAATCAAGGGGGAGTATCCTCAATATCTAACATCTTAGGTTAAATTATTTTATTGTTACTGTAGTTCTAGGATTTTATCTTATACGTATACTTATCCTTAGGGACATCCCTAGACATACATTAGAAATATCTCTAGGGATCTCACTAACGTTTTCGGATCCTAGTTTCCAAAGGTTGACTAAACCATTCCTCTGATACCAACTGTAGGGACCCGAAACATGACATACATGGACATTACATTACTTCTGCAGAATACTTAGTACATAAAAAAACACACACACAAGCACCATTATAGTTTAGTGTCTTTGGAAACGTGGAATATAATCTTCTAATCGTGGTGAAAGATCTTCAACATCTCCCATAAAGATCTTCCCTTTTTTTACCTAAAAGCTTTCTTTATATCCTAGGAAAAAAAATCAAAAAAGGGTGAGCTCAAATTCTCAGTATGGCTAAACAAAAGAAATATCAATCACGTCATATTCATAAGAACATAACATTTTGGAAATCTTGACCTGCAAAAGAGATCATAATATCATAACATGGGATAAATCATAGTAGTGAAATGTAATCCCAATAATCATAACATAAAACATGAAGCTTTGTGGAATACACACATAATCATAGAGAATCATTTCCTATTAGTCAAGACTCATTTCCAATACTATCTTAGTGGACAAAGTCCATTTCTGAACCGAGTTCACTCCTCGTTTCAGTCCTGTTTCACTGAACCGGTATAACCTACCATTCCAGCCATTTCTATCTCATGAGATATAAAATCTTTACCCAATGCATTGGAGGTAGATATAGGTCCCACCCATCTCATAATTATACCATTCTTATGTGTGCCACAAAATCATAAACCATACATCATAGCATAACCCATGTAATAAAAATGGGAATCTTAAACATCATGACATCATAAAACAATTCATATAAGATAAAGGAATTCCTAAAAATAATTCCATCACAACAAAATAAAATCAATGTAATAATAGGGATAGAAACAAAACCCTTAATTATATTAGATGGAAAATAATTTTGATAAAACACTTGAACTCCATTCTTGAGGAAAATATCCTTTCTACTTCAAAAACATTTCTTCCTTTCTTAACATGTCATACAATTTTAAACTAAAAGAAGTTTATTAAAAATAAACTTGAAAAATGTAAATAAATATTCTTGGAAATAATTTTTTAAAAATCCATTCATGTCGTATAAGTTAAAAAACATTATTCTCATACTTTTTTCGAAAAAGTCAAAAAGTACCTCGTACGAAAAACCACAAAAGATTCATTTCATATCTATTACTAAAAACTAACTGAAGGGTAAAATTGGATATAAAATATTGTATAAGGATTTAAATATTACATATTGAGGAAACGTGGATTTGGATGATAGAATACACCCCAGTAAATACCAAAGTATAAACAATCTCGGATAAAAATGAAATTGGGATATTTTCCCTTACCATAGGTCCGATTTGCTTCGTAAGTGTCTGAACCTCTTGTATAATGTTTTAAATAATGTTATTGACTTATTACAGAATCATAATTATTGTTATGATATCATATATGGTCATATTCTTAGCTTCTTATTAGTACTATTTCATTACTACTTGTTATTCGCGTGTTTATTACTTGTTGTTCTTATGCGTGTTTGTCGAATAAATTCTTATTCTTCTCTTTAGGTTATAGATTCCTCATTTCCAGAATGGTATTAGTGTAATATATATCATATTAATTCATTCAATTCATTTATATAATCATTATTCAGTGAAGATCATGTAGAACGAATCACATCACATCGTGGAGATGGTATTCCGTACGTACGCACGAGCGATGATATCGTTCCCATGATCACGGAATTGTATTGGAGTGTATGTATACTATTTCAGAATCAATACCAATTTAAAATAATAATATATATTCATTACATTCACCCTTATACCCATCCAAGTAAGGTGGTGGTGGAAAATAGATTACACCACGGTGTGGAGACGGTATTCTGAACGTACGGATGGGCGGTGATTTCGTTTTCCATAGGATGGATAGATGGTGAAATAGGGATGTTTCATACTTATAATAACATATCAGTATATTAGTGATACGGATGTTATTAATTCATAATTAATCAACCTAAGAAGAAGAAGTGGAAGAAGAAATAAAGGTGAAAGAATCAGTAATGGAAATTACCTCTACTTTGAAGCGCCTCTTTGAGACCTCCTCTTAGGGCACTAAAATTGGTATTTGAAGAAGACCAGGACCTCTAGGATGTTTCTAGGGAAGTGGAGAAGAGAATTGGGTAGGGGTTGGCCGATCTTGAAGGCTAAAAGTGGTGTGTGGAAGAGAGGGAGGAGGTGCCCTTTTATAAGGGAAGAGGTGCCCTTTTATAAAGGAGGAGAGGAATACCTTTGGAATTCTTAAAAATATTAATTTATAATAAATCTAACCCCACATAAAAACCTCAAAAAATGACACATATTAGAAAATTATATTAGATAGGGTTGTAATCCCATCAACCAATCAAATTTAGACATGTTTGGATCTTATTTTAAACATTGTCATTTTGATTTATCCTTATTTAATCTATTTAAGTTTATTTGTGGTAATAAAATTCTAAATTTTAAATTATAACAAATAATTACCTATTTGTTTTTAATTTTCCATAATTTGTTACTTTATAACATTATATACCATTTAAATTTAAATATATAATTTTTAAATATTTTTGTGATTTTTAAAAAAATTTATATAATGTTATTTTTATAAAATAACAATAGTGTAAATTTTGACACTATTCATTTATTTGAATTTAAATAAAATATATACAGAATATATGTTCAAAATAAAATCCTGAATAGATTCATAATAGGTAATATGTATCTATAAAATTAGTGGATAATTTTAAATAGTTCATATAATATTTATTTTTTTATTTTTAAAACCATTTATTTGGTTTATCTCTTAATAAAATAATTACTACAACATTTTTAAATAATTATTTAATATTCTTATTTCTTTCATAAAAATTAAAAATAAAATCTTATGATGAAGATAAATCTATTACCTTTTCCAATAATATTTTTACTCTAATTTAGCATCATAAAATCACAATATTTAAATTGTTATATTTATTAAATTATGAAGGTGAAAACTTTGGCATCATTTAAAATAAAATACTATAAGTGTCGTAATCACTTTTATAAGGCTCCAAACGATTATATATTAGGTCATTGGATTCTTAAGGTGTATATATACACTACCAATAAGTTTTGGTTGGGTTTTTGGGCCTTTTAATGGGTATTATTATTTCAATAAAAACAATATTACTTATTTTCCACTTAATAAATAATTTATGTATCATTAATGTATCACCATTAATGACAATTATTTAATCCCTAAAAATTCTAAATAAATTATCATGATGTAGATACATTTATTAGATTTCTGGAGACTATTCATGTTCGAAGTTGTATGATGTTTATCAATAAATTAAAAATATTATACTTATAAGATTTAAGAGACTGACATGTTGTCACTGTCTTTAGTTTTAATAATAATTAAATTATTTTCATGGTAAAAAGCCCATAAAATGAATCTAATCCGACCCTTAGGTTATATGGGTATAATTTTAGCCATCCAATATAATTTTGGAATGTGTTAGGATAATTTTATAATATTATATTTACCCTTAATTACCCGATTTACCTTTAACTATGGTAAATAAAATTTACCGTAGTTACTGTTCATAATTCCCAAAAATAAAAAATAGCTTATTAACAAAATTTGGACCCACTAATTCCAAATATGGAATCTATTTTTCCAAATTCAATACACAAAAGTTTCAGAAATTAAATTAAAATTAATCTCGTTGTTGAAAGAAAACGGGTTTTTCTTTAAAACATTGCAAAAGATTGAACTGATTAAACCTACGAATTTAATGTCAAATCAATGCTAATGACATAAATTATATTAAATGGTAAAAATATATTCTATTTATACTTTAAAACCATTCAATATTATAATTTAACAATAAAAATTATTGCGATTAAAATATAGCATGTTTTTACTATTCATCAAAATATAAAAGTTACCAGAATAATATGAAAATTTTATTCAAAGTAAATTTTTATTTGTTGATTCCAAAGAAGAATTTTATTTTGTCAAATTTAACTTATCAAAATGTCAAAAACTAGATTTAATGTGGGTGCTTCATCAAAAGGCGACAAAACTATATTTGTTTGAAAAATACTTATTTTTTCCGAAAAACTTATTTTTGTTCTTATACCATGTTCTAGAAATTGTGTAAGATGAATAATAATGTTATAAAATTAAAAATTATTTAATACTATTTATAATGGCTGGTTCATAATAATATATTGTGGTATAGTAAAACCCGATATTGCATACAACACACGCTATCGAGGAAGGTCGCGATTGCGTGTAATGCAAGCCAAGTCAGGGTTGAGTGTTGTGCAAGAATCCTTCGTTGTTTCGTATAACAGAATCCAACCATATTTCATTTATAACTTAAATATATATATATATATACTCAATTTTGTGTAGAATAACTATTATCAAAATTGTGTGTAACACGATCCAAGAATAGTGTTGTGTATACTGCAAGCTAATATGGTGTTGCGTATAGCACAAGGTAATATTGGTGTAGCATACAACACAAGAAATTAATAAAATTATAAGAAAATGTTTTATAAAATCTCGCGGCGTTACAGTCACAACGACTTACCACTAGATGGGGTCACAACGGCTTACCGATGGACGGGGTCGCAATAGCTTACCGCTAGATAAGGTCGCAAGGGCTTACCACTGGATGGGGTCGCAACGGATTACCGCTGGATAGGGTTAATCCTTTGGGGGGCTTCCTATGTACCTTATCTTAGAGACAAAAATTAAACCCATTTAGTTCCTATGGGATGGGAATCTGTGAAATAACGTGTAGGAGGACCTGGGGTCCAACGGTTGTTGGGATTGAACCTTAGGGAGGTGTCCTACGTACCTTGCGTTGGAAAATATCAAAGTCCATGTAGTTCGGGTGGGTGAAACAGCTTACCGCTGACTATGGAACAACAGATTACAACTGATTGAGGTCTACAGTTTAACATCATAAATGATGGGGGTGAACCATTGTGAAATAGGACTTCGGCCCCAAATAGATGGTGGGCTTGAACCACGTGGAGGCTTCCGACATACTCTTCCATGGTATGGATCAAAGTCCACATTTTTCAGTAGAAGTGGGTGAACTGATGTAAAGGGGGGTTGGTGATCCAACATGAAGGGGGTTGGAATGACCGAGTGTTGGGATCGAACCTCTGGGAGGCTTCCAACATACCTTGTCTTGGCCAGGATCAAAGACCACATAGTTCCGAAGGGTTTGGTGAACCAACGTGAGGATTGTCAGGACCGATGTATGGTGGGTTTGAACCTCAGGGAGGCTTCCTACGTACCTTTCCTTGGCAAGGATCAGAGTCCACATAGTTTAGGAGGGTCTGAGTGAAGTAATGTGAAAGGGTTCAGAGTGACTCGGTGTTGTTCATGAACCTTAGGGAGGTTTCCTACCTTCCTCACCATGGAATGGATCAATGAACACGCAGTTCAGAAGGGTTTGGGGCTTACACTCTAGGCTACCCAGAGAGGATGTCATGGTTGATGCTTGCTCCAAGCCCATGTGAGTAATAAACAGTGTGAGAATCAAGAGGTAGCAATGACCTAACGGTCACATCATTAATGGTGCGTCCGTGGGAAGTAGACTGAGGTCACACGTAGTTGGCGTCCCCAAAGAGGAAACTGTGGCTTATGCATGGTTAGAATCCCAAAGAGGAATCAGGGGCTTACGCATGGTTAGCTGCCCAATTGTGATGGATACTGGGACTTCCTCCAGGGTGGAGGCCTGGGTGGTGACAAAGCCCAACGGGAGAGGGATTTGGCACCATGGAAAAAAGGAGGAGTAGGAATGCTCCCTCATGCAGAAAAGGCTACGGGATTACACCAGGATGGTTTCCATTTCCCCACATATGGATGCCGCTCCGATAAATAGGATTTCATTCTATGTGAAGAATGATCTCACTCCCGTGGAGACCAATGGGTGTAGAGAATGTCTGAGACGAGGCGGCCCACGTTCAAGGCATGGGGAGACATCAAAATGTAATGTCATGTATTGTGTTTGATGGCGCTTGGAACATTAACATCCTATAGCTAGGATCGGCTGGGTGCGCTCCGCACCCCTTGAACATACATAGCTGATACTCTCCCTCCATTGACGAAAGGAACGCATCATTAATGTTGTGACTGGGGGTGTCAAGAGATGATCCCATTGGGTGTCCACATTATAATAGTTAAAAAAATTTACGTCAATTATTTTTCATTTTTTATGTCAGTTTTTAGTCGAAGTTAATACGGACGACATTAAAAATATTGTTTTTTACGTCGGTTATTTAAAAATAGACGTAAAAAAAATAACATCGCGGTGTTTATCAGGTCGTTTATTATATAAAAGATGTGCCAAAACCATGGGGAAGGTATATCACGTCGGTTATTATATAACCAACGTGATAAACTAGTGTGGGTGTGTTTATCACGTCAGTTATCAGATAACCGACATGATAAACAAGGGGGAGGGTTTATCACATCACTTATTATATAACTGATGTGATAAAACAGTGCGGGGGATTTTTATCACATCGGTTATTAAATAAATGACATGATAAACCCCTGGGAAATGGTTTATCATGTCGTTTAGATAATAACCGACATGATAAACATGTGCGGGGGGGGGGGGGGGTGTTTATCATGTAGGTTATTAAATAGCCGACGTGAAGAACCATTCCATAGGTGTTTATCACGTCAGTTATTTGAATATACTAAGTGATAAAACCTCCCCCTATTCCTTTATGATATTGGTTATAAAATAAGCGACATGGAAAACAAATTTTTTTTAAAAAAATAGAATGTAGTCCTCTGCTCTCCCTAGAAACAACCAGAAACCAAATCAATAATTCGTAACAAAAAAACAGAAGTAGACCAAAATAAGAACCAAAGAAAAATTAATAATTTACATTGATAACATTTAAACTTATTCCACTAGAAATCCCACCACTAACCCCCTATACAACCCCCCTCGCCCCACTGGACAGCCCCCACCACACCCCCACACCCCTGGACTACCCCCAACCACCTGGACAGCCCCAAACACCCCTGGACATCCCCAACAAGCCCTGGATAGCCCCCCACACCCTTGGACAACCCCCCACCCTCATGTATACCCCCACCCCCTAGACAACACTCCAACACCCATGGACATCCCTCCCAGACCCCTGAAACAGACAAAATAGTTACCAAAAACAAACCAGAACTCCCTCACCCCACTGGACTGACCCCACCACACCCCTGGAAACCCCCCCTCCCACACCGCTGGACATCACCACCACACATGGACATACCCCCACCCTCATGTATTCTCCCCCACCCCCTATACAACACTCACACACCCTTGGAAAGCCCTCCCACACCCCTGAAACAGACCAACAAAATTACCAAAAACAAACCAGAACCCCCTCACCCCACTGGACTACCCCACCACACCCCTAGACACGCCCACACCTTTGTACATCACCACCACTCCCTGGACATATCCCCACACTCATGTATACCACCACCCCTGGAAAACACTCCCACACCCCTGGACAGCCCTCCCACACCCCTAAAACAGACCAAAAAGTTACCAAAAATAGACCAGAACCCCCTCTCCCCCACTAGACAGCCCCCATCATACCCCTAGACACCCCCACACCGCTGGAATTCCCCTCCCCCACCCTCATGGACACCCCCACCCCTGGACATTCCCACCACCCCCTGGACATCCCCCCACACCCATGGATGACCCACACCCTCCTAGACACCCCCCACACCCGTAGACTTCCCCCACCCCAGGGACTACCCCCACCCTCTTGGACACCCCCTTCACCCCTGGACTTCCCCCCCACCCCCAGTACTACCCCCCACCCTCCTGGACACCCCACCCTCCTAGACATCCTCCTGGACAACCCCTATGGGGGAACGTCGCTGGAAGGTACTCATCACTCCCACATGAAAAGCTTGAGATCTCAAAATGTTTCACATTTGGGTGTGATGAGTACCTTCTAGCGGCGTTCATCCCCCCGAGGGGTGGCGGCGACTCCTCTCCCCCCTGGACTGCCCCCCCCCCCACTGGAAATCCCCCCCCCCCACTGGACATCCCCCCCCCCACACTAGACAACCCTCCCACACCACTAAAAACCACCCTCACGCCACAGGACACCCCCACACCCCTGGACAGCCTCCCACTCCCCTGGACTGCCCTTCCACCCTCCTGGAAACGCTCCCACCCCATAGACTTCCCCCCTACTCTCATGGACACCTAGGACCCCCCCCCCCACCGGACAGCCCTCCCACACCACTGGACATCCCTCACCCCACTAAACACCCCCCCCCAACACCCTTGGAACCCCTCCCCCCTAGACCAGAATCCATACCAGAAAAACCGTCATAAGTAGACCAAAACAAGAAGTAGAGAAAAATTAAACGCTCACATATAAAACATTCAAAACATACACTATCAAATTAAAAAAACTAAATCCAACCTAAACGACTAACAAATACACAATTACAATGACAATATTCAAAATTATATTTTAGACTAAAACAACTAAAATTCAATCAAACCTATAAAATAATTTGACAATTCCACTTGTAAGTGATTGATATATTGAGAAGTATAGGGTTGAGGTTCATCAGATAGATACATATTAAATGGATAGTAGTTAACATGTACAATGAATAAATTAAATTTAAATATTATGGAATAGTTTAAATGGAAATCTTACCAGGTCAAAGTTCACAACTGTCCCAATTGTTATTATTTCATACATAAATATTAACATATAATATCTTTATTCGATGACGCCTTGTTTTTCATGACAATTCTATTTGAACGAGTGTAAATTTAATATATTATTATTATGTAATAAATCATAAATTACTAATTATAAATGGATATTTACCTTCGCATTTACATAATTGATCTTCACACTTCTTTTCTTTGTATTTTTTCTAAAGTATACCAATCACCTATTTGAAAATAATACGAATGGGGTAAATTTAAAATTCATTATAATATATAAAACTATTTATAAATTGAAACATACTTTTTCAATATGTTCTTAAAACATTCCCGCACGTCATCATGGATAGAGCATATCCAATAAAGTGATTTCTCCCTTTGGAAAAAAAACCCCTAACATCTAATGATCCCTGATAAAATAATATTTAAGGTTAGTGGTTTTTTATGTTAAAAGATAATGAACTCTGAGAGAGATGTATTTCATACCTCTCACAAAAGGGCAACATCCAACATTGTGTGACTATATTCTGTTCAAGTCATTCAGCAAAATAAAGCATTCTTTGTTCCTCATCTAATGCACATGCTTCAGGGGAAATCAATTTCAGGTCCATGAATCCATATACATCTGTCTGCTCATTCTTCTCATAAGTTTTATAATGTTACATAATATAAAATAGACATAAGTATACATTTTTAATAAATATAATGCAGGGAAAAGGTGTTAAGACTTACATGGAAAACATTTGCACCATGTTGATGCGGAACTTATCTCCAGTAACAACCTCCATGATATAAGTTTTCACAATCCCCACATTTATTTCACGTCCACAAACATGAGATTCCATTGGAAACTCATAATGACCCGCCAAAAAATTGAATATCATGACAATATATCAAGACTACCAGAATCTATATCTGATGTCATAGCCATTTTTTGTTGTTGTCTATACAATATTTATATACCTTTGATGTATTCCTATAAAAATAAATAGAAAAATATATTCATTTTTTATATAATAAAAAAACCTTAATAAAAAAATAAAAGATATAACTTTCATACCTCTATAGTAATGAGTCGAAGAAGTCTGCATGGCCAAATAAAAAAATGGCTGATACTATGTCCAACTGTCTTCACCTCATCTGTAGGTAATGGTACACGAGCTGATCTATCTATAATATCCTGTATAGTGATCCTCTGATTCTCTACCTCTAATTACTGATGATGAAATGTATCGTTTATACAATATACCAACCCATATGCAACTATATGATGTCAAGGATCATCAACATACGACTCACAATAATTAAGAAGCTGTGATGTAGGAGTAGGATAAAAAATGGGGATCTCAGGCTGAGGTGGGGGATTGGGAGCTACTTGCGGAGGTGGAAGATAAATAATGGAGTCTGCAGGGGGAGGTGGAGGAGTGGGAGCTGCAGTCTGAAATTGTCTTTGTATGTCTGTAAACATATACTGTACCAACACTCTAATCTTTTCCTCCATCGGTGCATTAATATTATTAACTTCAGTCTCCAAGGATTCTATTTTTTAAAAATACCCTTAAAGATAGAAGTTCAAGAACATGTCAACACTTTTCTTACCGATAAACCTTCTAGATATCCTCATACATGACTATGATGTTTGGGCTTTCCCAAATCTATAGATAAAATATCTTGCCTCCCAGAAGCTATAAATGCCCCCTATGAGCTCTTTTCCTCAAGAGATTCATGTATTAATTAATTGAACATTTCTTTAATGATTGAAATTATATGAATAAAATAGTTAACTTAAATAAATAAAATAGATATCTTACAATCCTCTCATCTACGATTCCCGATTCTTTTGAATGATATTTCCATTTTTACCCATCCGAGATCTTTTCCATTTTTCATGTTTAGATGGAGGGGATTGGGGGGCCACCTCTCCAGATCTTGAAGACTCAACTCTTAGTTTTTGAAATTTTTCTGCCATCATTTTTTCTTCCAAAAAATGCATACCCTCCCTAAGATAAACTATGAGGGTATACATTTTTATATTGGATCTCTTGACAACTTTCTTTGTTTTCTGTAAATTAAGAATAAGAAATCAATAAAAAAAACATTAATAAGATCATTTATATAAGAAAGATTATAAAATTGTACATTTACCTTACAAAATATGACTCTTTTCTTCTACTTTCAACAAACTGTATCCATGGGACTTCATCTATATCAGGATATATACGACATTGATTGTCATGACTCCTATGACTAATAATGAAATCATATTAGAGGGTTGATTTGAAATTCCTCCATCTTCTGGAGGTCATCGATAAGCATTTCTTCCTGACTCCTCTAGTATCAAGAATATCAAATTTTATCTGATAAAGAAGAGGTTAAACATATTATATATACTAGGAACATTTAACGAATAGTCAAACAATATCAAAAAGGTCTTACCAAAATTGTCTCCCACAACTGAGAGATTATCTCTTTATCCACACTTCTCCAGTCATTATACAAAATGCTTACTTTTCTCTTAGCCTAAGTTGATATAAAAACTCTTAAAATCTTTTTCATTTGGACCTTTAAGAATATCATCCTCATCAAACTCAAAAAGTATCCTCTGATTCTGTGTACGGGAAAGTGCTAATTTTGGTAAACGTGTGCACCCACAATTAATAACTCATGAACACTTTTTCATAATAGGAGCACATGAGGAAGATTGGGGAACATCAAGAGGATCATGTGAATGTTCCTCCCCAGAGGTATTACCAATATGATCATCTCCAAAATCATGTGGTTGATCAAATGATTGATCTGTCATTATCATTCAAATCGAAAAAACAATAATTAGATCACAAATATAAAAATTCAAATATTTTAATTCTACTGTAATCAGAAAATAGGAAATAGTATTAAGTTACCTAATAATAAACATTGTTAATATGGTAATCATGTGAAACAATGGTAAAGATGGTAAAGATGGTAAACATGGTAAATATGGATAACCTCTTAAACCTGATAAACATGGTAAAGCAATTGGAACTGAATAAAAATAATAGATATATAATTTATGTAATGGTAAACATGATAAAGTAAACTAAACAAACTTAAAACAAAAAAAACTTATACTTATTTTGATTTAATATATTTTTTAATAAAGAAAACACTGACAATATCTAACATTTTATGAAAAAAATAAATGTAAAAAAGAAATAAACAAATGTTACTTGTATTTTTTGGAATGTACAAATGGATTGTTTTCTCAAATTCTTTCGTCGTGATCATTCCTTATAGAACAAAACATGTCTCCTACATGCTCATCATTATGTTCCGTTAATCCTTCCATAGAAGTAGGGATATCACATAAATCAGCATCTTCATCAAGTTCATCCTCACCAACATAATGTTTTTTCCCTTGAAAAACAACAGCCCACTGCATATCTAATTGATCTACTATATAGGAAATTTTTTTTCATGTGTTTCCATTATAAAATAATCATATGTGTCTTACAATCTATTCAGATTAACAAGTGTCATTCCAAATTCATCGTGACTGAAATTGTTTTTACTAATAAACCGTTTACAGTTAAAAACAATAACATTAATTTTAAAGTAATAAACCTCCCATATGTCTTCAATCACTCCATAATATGCACGTGATACGGAAATTGGGTTTTTGTATTTAGCACTCAAAAAATGAATTTCTTCTACAAACACCAATACACCACTATTTTGAACTACACTTCTGTTGTCTTGAGATTTCGTATGAAATGTATAGCCCTTTATGTCATAACCGGACCATGTCATCACATTTAAAAATGGACCACCAACTATCCATTTTAATTTCTTTGATACATCTGATCTACCAAGCATGGTCTTTTTAAACCATGACAAAAATGGTTTATTGTGCTTTTAAAAAATACACGTTTCATTCTTCTTTGGATGACATTATTTCAACTCATTAATATGCAATGTGATATAAGGTTGAGCATCAGCTATGTTATTCAATATGTATGATTCTAACTTATTCATCTGTTTTGCTGACAATGATTTGACTTTCAAGACATGAATCCCATTTCCCTCATTATTAACTCGTTCATGGTAAGATGGAGGCAAACCTATGTGCTGCGCCGCAGCCAAGTAGCTCGTACAAAACTCTGAAACCTCCTCAGAAATAAACTTTTCAATAATGGAGGCTTCAGGTTGTTATGGATTCTTAACATAACCCTTCAATATTATCATATACCTTTCAAATGGATATATCCAATGAATATATATAGGTCCACAAAGCTTTATTTCCCGAACTAGATTAATCATTAAATGCACCATTATATAAAAAAAAGTTGGAGTAAAATACATTTCCAATTGAAAAAGTATAAAAATTGAATCCTTTTCAAAAATGTTCAAATCATTCACATCAATCGCCTTATTACAAATTGAATTGAAAAAATAACCCAACTTCATTATGGTCTTTCTGCCACGGATGGGCAATTTTCCACACACTGAAATTGGTATAAGTTGTTTCATCATGACGTGACAATCGTGATATTTCATACCTATCAACTAGAAGTCCATAAATGAGACAAAAAATTTACATTTGATGAATAACCTTGAGGCACTTTCATATCAGGAAGACACTGACAAAAGATAATTTTCTCCCTCTTCGATAATGTATGTCACTTCGGGGGAAGAAATGTTCATCTTCCTTTAGGAGTGGGAGCTAACTCCAAACGTATTCCCATTAATTGTAATTCTAATATTGAATTCAACCCATATTTTTCCATTCCATTAATATCTAAAAATGCTCTAATCAAACAATCATAGAGATTCTTCTCTATGAGAATGAAATCAATATTCTGTTTAACTTCATGATATCTCCAATATGGTAGTTCAAAAAATATTTTCATTTTCTTCAAAATATGTTTATCATTACCATATTTCTATGTCTTTCCCTATGTCACATCTGGGTTTTTCACCTTCTCAAATACAAGTCAGGGGATAAAGGTTTTGGAACAATATCACATTCTTGTGATCCATTGAATGCCTTTTTCAGTCTTCTATAAGGGTGATCCATAGGAAAAAACATTCGATGACTCATGTACACTATTTTCCTCCCACGATTCAATTAACAATATGACGTCTGTTGTTTGCAAATTATACAAGATTTATGCCCTTTAACACTGTATCCAGAAAAATTTCCATATGCTGGGATGTCATTTATAGTGATCAAAAGCACTGCATGCAGTTAAAAATATTCCATTTTATAATAATCATACACCCTAATACCATCCACCCATAAAAGTTTCAAATCATAAATCAATATTGAAAAGTAAACAGCAATATCATTGATGGGTTTCTTCGGACCAGAGATCATTATACTCAACATGAAATATTTGGGCTTCATACAATCATCAAGAGAGAGGTTGTAAATTACCAATAAAATAGGCCATGAACTATGTCTACTACTGAGGGTTCGGTATGGATTCATTCCATCTGTGCACAACCCTATTTTGATATTTTTAATTTCATTTCCAAATGTAGAATACTGCTCATCAATTTTCTTCCATTGTGGACAATCAGCTGGATGACTTATTTTTTCATCATATAACCTCTCATCAGCATGCCATATTAACCTTTTCACGTCATGTGAATTAGAAAATAAACATTTGAAATGGGTAATTATAGGAAGATACCAAAATACCTTTGAAGGGATCTTTATAATCTCTACATCAGCCTGTGATTTTTCTTTTTCCTTATACTATGATATTCCATATTTAAGACACTCTGACAAAAATTCATATTCCTTCCTATATATAATTCATTCATTTAGACAGGCATGTATTTTCTTGTATCCCAATCCCATCAGGTATAATATTTTTTTGGCCTTATAATGTGAATCTGGAAGTTCGTTATCTTTTGGAAGATTGTCTTTCATTAATTGCAGCTGCTCTGTAAAACTTATGTAACTCCATCCATGTTCCACCTTCTGGTTAATCAATCATAAAATCGGTGATAAAACCGTAAAATCAGTACAACCAGGATATAATGGTTTTTCAGCATCACCATATAGACGTGCAACTGTCTATTCCATCTTAATTTGTCCTGCTGCAATATCGCGAATCATTTCTTCAATTCCATCAGAGTTACCATCTTGTGAATCATCATCATTAGTGACATTCTTCCCAGTTTCACCATGCCAAATCCATGGGCTATAACTCAGATTAAAACCATGACAATTTAGATGATCTTTTATCTCTCTTCTTTTCAGCTTCTTCATATTCAAACATTTTAGGAATGGACAGAAAAAAATGTCACTACATGGAACATTTCGTTTAGAAAATTCCAAAAAGGCATCAACACCTTCCTCATATTCATTGATCATTTGATGTGATGTAATCCAACATTGACTCATTATTACCTCTAACAAAGATCAAAATTATACAACTTCTTAAGATAAGACCAATTTATGTTTATATGAAAAGATGCATAATTTTAATGTAAAACAATTTTGAAATATAAAACAAATCAATGCGTATTTAAAATAATATGCTCGAATATGATTTTAAAAAGAATATATAGCTTGATATAACAGTTTTAAATTCCATTGAATTAAAGAAACCCATGGGGCCTCCAATGATTGATAGAAAATTGGAGAAAATGGATTAAACCTGAGAATCAAATCAAATTTAAAATAAAATATCTGATGGGGAAAATCACAATGTAAAGCCATATATCATGACACAATGGGTTCAGGATAACTATGAATTTTTTAAAACCTTGACATCGTCTCCCCCATAACCCATAATTTTCTCATAGTCGATGACTGCTAAAAATATATATAACCAAATATAATCATATTGAAACACTAATATCCATGAAACAATAAAATCATCATGTCATAATCTCACAAACCATGATGCAGTAGTCAATAAAAACTAACACCTATCCCCTAACCCCTTGGACACCCCTAGACACCACCACCCCCTTGGATAGCCCCCACCGCATGGACACCACCCCCACCCCCTTGGACACCCCTAGACACCTCCTCCCTCTTGGACAACCCCCCCCCCCCCACCACTGGACACCACCCCCACCCCCTTGGACACCCCATGTACACCACCACACACTTGGACAACCCCCCCTCCCCCCTCCCCCACCACTCCTAGACACCCCCACCCCTCTTGGACACCACCGCCCACCTCCTACCCACTTGGACACCCGCCTGGACACCCCCAGGACACCAACCAACCCTCTGGACAGCCCCCCCAGACAACCCCCAAACCCTCATGTTTTAAAATCATTAAATGATTAAATGATAATTGAATTATTAGATATAAAAAATAATATGTCAAGACATTCTCAAAAAATAATGATATTATTACCTAAAATGATTAAAATGATGATATATTATTATTGATTGGTTAATAATATATTTTAAAAGCATCATATTTGATATAAAAATGTTAATCATAGACTCTTAGTAATGGATCATGTAAATAATAATATATCAGGTATAAAAATTACATAAACAATATGTTAGATTGAAAAAAATTAATGTTCAATTACATGATCCTTAAATATATCCACGGATAATGTTGAAATGTAAATAATCACATTAATGACCATAAATGAGTCATCACTAATACAATGAGTACTTTCAACTATTATAATTTTTTTAATGGGTCCCCATACCAATATTTATATTTATATTTATAGCTATATCAAATATCTCATTATTGATATTGTAAATGTAGCGAAAACATTATTCTTACTATCATGGCCACATTTTTGACAATATGAATGACATCAAGACTACACACATGATATTATTCATACTATAATTATAATAACCAATACATTATTATTTTCATAATGACTACATACAAGACCATGATCTTATGAGTATAAAAAAACTATGTGATTATTCTTAATTTCATGAACATCTGTAAGACAACATTAATTAATGTGTATTCATATATAAAATAACTAGGCTTATATATCTCATGATACCTATGAATATATTGAGGGAATATATAATTTTGGACCCCATCAATCACATTTAAAATTCCAATGATTTCTCATATATTTAATTATCATAAAATATAGATAATCAACATGTAATATTAATAAATAAATATCTATATTGGAATAGTAAGCATAAAATATTTAAATACATACCAATGTAAATAAATATCTATATTGGAATAGAAAAAATAAAATATTTAAATACATACCAATTTCAAGGTCTATCATAAATGATTTTCACATATAGATAAAATATTTAAATACATACAAATTTCATGGTGTATCATCAATGAATTCCACCCCCAGGACACCACCCACACCCCCTTGGACAGCTCTAGACACCACCAACCCCTTGGACACCACCCCCACCACCTTAGGCACCCCCTGAACACCAGCTCACCCGTGGACATCCCCCCATCCCTCCTGGACATCCCCACCAGTCCTGGACACCCCCACCCACCTCCTACCCCCTTGGACACCCCTTGTACACCCCCAAACCTTTGGACAGCCCCACCCGGACAACCCCCATACTCTCTGCACAGACACCAACCCCCTTGGATAGCCCCCCACCCCCTTAGACACCCCACCCGCTTGGACCCCCCCCCCCACAGACACACCCATGGACTGCCCCCCCCCCCCCACCTCCATGGACACCGTGGACACTCCCCAACCCTCTAGACAGCCCCCTGAACCCTATAAACACCACCCCCACCCCCTAGGAAACCCCCTAGACACCACCACCGCCTTGGACAACCCCCACCCTTATGGATAGCCCCCCACCCATTGGACAACCCCCACCCCTCTAGACAGCACCCCCACCACTCCTGGATAGCACCTCCACCCCTACTCCCTTGGACACCCCCCCTGGACACCCCCTACCCTCTGGACAGCCCCCCACCCCCCGTACAACCCCCCAAACCCTCTAGAAAGGCCCCACCCCCTTGGAAATCCCCCCACCCACCCACCCCATTGGACTGCCCCACCCCCTTCGACACCCCCACCAACTTGGACCCCCCCCCCCACACCCCTGAACTGCCCCCCCCCACCTCAATGGACACCCTGGACAACCCCCAACCCTCTGGAAAACCCCCAATAACCTGGATATCCCCCAACCCCCTGGACATCCCCAACCCTCTGGATAGCCCCCCAGAACCACGAGATTTTAACCTCAAGATATATGTTTTGGCATATCTAGGGATTTTAACCTCAAGATACTAGTTTTGGTATCATTCCATTATTCAAAATGAGAACCATGAACTGTATCTCCTACTAGTCTAAAATACTATATTATTCAATGAATCGGGTTTTAATAGAATATAAAGACTTATAATAGTAAACAAAAATAAGCGACGTAAATAGATTATGGAACAAAAAAATGTGATACCCAAAATAGAAACAACGAAGGATCCAAAACAAATATTCCACCCTGAAAAACCATATATACATATAATATAAATCACAATGGTACATGGAATGTGTGTATCACAATGGATTAGATATAAATTACTGTAATATAGGTGAATGAAATCATTCGTTTTCAATGACTATAAAAATTACAATCAATGTAGGGCGTCCACGAAACAAAAAAATACGAAATAGAAGTAGGTGAGGCTTACTTGAATATTTTGAGTCAATCTAATAGATCTGGTGATAATAAATAAGATAATTATGTTAAAACATGTTAAGAGGGTTTGTAATCAATGAATCTTACCTAGTTCAAACAAAAAAACACAAAACATAAATATAGACTATCCGGGAAAGAAATGACTGAAATAAAGTCGTGAGAGGATTACTTGAGTGTTGCGAGTGGAGATGATAGACCGGAGGAGAGTAAAGATGATAAACGATGATGGAAAAATGAGTTTAACAAAATTATATCAAATAGTCGATTCTAGGTTTTCTGTGCGAGAGAGACGCGTCGCAGGTCTGTCGATCGAAAAATCAGCAATGACAATCCATGGGGCGTGATAATTTCATTAAATTTTTTATAAAGTCGATTATTAAATAACCGACGTTACAAAATAATTTTATTAAATTTATAATGTCATTTATTATAATAACCGACGTTATAAATGTATTAGATACCACTTTTATTACGTCGGTTATTTTATAACGGACGTAAGAAAAAGCCGCGTGTTGGTGTTTTACGTCGGTTATTTTATAACCGACTTAAAAACTAGCGGGTGTTGGTTTTTTATGTCGGTTATAATAAAGACACTGTTAAAATGTCTGCAGGTTGGTTTGTTACATCAGTTATCAAATAACTAACGTTAAATAGGCTTCTACTGCCGCCTTTTTTTAGGTCAGTTATCTAATAACCGATGAAAAAAATTTACTCTCCATATTTTTTTACATCCATTATAAAATAACCGACGTAAAAAAACACTTATCAAATATCTTTACATCGGTTATATATAGCCGACGTAAAAATGGTGATGTTAAAAATGTTTTCTACATTAATGTTAGTGTGGCTATGCAAAGAATAAATATTTGTTAGGGTGCCAATGCGAAGAAGAATGAAGCGAAGAAATGCAATAGGAAGTATCGACCAAGGAACATTGAAATTGCATCATGCAAACCTAAAGTTCCATACAGGAAAAGGGGTTTCAGAGCATAGGGGGTTCATAGGTAGAAGCCTTGGGATGCTCTAGTGCTCCATGAAGAGTAGGGGATTCATGAAGAGATGTGCATGGAGAAGTGAAGTATCATAGGCTAGTCATAGGTCATAAGTGCTTATGGAAGGAGCATCGTGATGTGGAAAGGCATTCGTGAAGTAATTCCTCGCAAATAAAGGGTGCCTCGCGAAGCAAGGGTGCCTCAAAATGCAAGGTGTTGTTATGTAAGGTTCTTATCATTGCACAGGGACCGTGACTTAGCATGTGGGACATGTGTGTATGGAGGGAGTTTGATGAATCATAAACTCTTTATGACGACCCAAGTCCCCGTGGGGATCCCCTTCCTTCACGAAGGAATGTGGGTTTCGCTAAAGTCATCCCTCTTAGAAAAGGGGTTTAATTAAAGAAAAAGCGGAGGCACTTCGCAATGCAAAAGTACATTCAGAACTCATTGTTCATAGAGCAAGAAGTGTATCACGATTTGAGAGATGAGAAGTTGCAAGGTCGGATGATCTATCATTTTTTCGTGAGGAGAGACATGTATATATAAGCAAGAGGCACCGCGATGTAATTCCCGCTCGATACGATGATAGAGTTTGCTCCACGGTGGGTCGTGACCATCAAATCGGCTCGCCGAGAATCCCGCCACCTTGCTATTCGGGGGGATCATGAATTTCAAATTCGTCCATGGAGCATCCCACCTCCTTGCTTTGTTGTTGGGTCACGAATGTCAAAGGGGTTCGTGGAGTCTCGTTGAACCACTGCGGCCATGGGGTCATGGGGCTCCACAAAAGGTCTTTGCGAGGTAGCATCAACGACTTTCCTCTTGTTATTATTCTTCCCAAATTTTGGCACCAACACATGTATCCCCTCATACGTAGATCTGAGGGGAAATCAAGGGTCAATGTTTGAAGGTCCATCGCCAAATTCCCTTGGCCTTCAATGAAGTAGTTTTGTGAATCTCTGAAGGTCATCACCTATAAATAGGGGAGTTGACATATCTTTTTCCATTAATTCCTCCATGAACTTGGTTTTTAGCGCTCTCGATTCACGAAGCTCCCACATACTCCTTGATTTCTCTCTGCAAATCAGGTCTTCTGCTTCATGGTGCATAGAGAGTCTTTGACTTCACGTTGGAGCACTTTGTGTGTTTGCATTGTCAGGATGGGGTAGGGTTCCATGAATAGTCTTCACGTACATTCTTTGATAATGAGCTTTGTGAACCAACTTTGCGAACCAGACCCAAAAAATCACCCACACTCAAAACTGAATGGCTCAGTGAGAGGCTTCCAGGGGTTCCATGCAGACGCTGCTCGAAGGGAGGAGATAGAGAATAGCTTGGGCCTAGGGTTGTTAATATGGATCCATTTTGACCATTGTTTGTTGGTGGAGTTGCTTTCGGAGAGCCATAGAAACTATACACTCTACCAGAGGCTGCCTTTGTACGACTTCGGGCTGAGGTATGACGTCTTCATTCCTGAAGAATGTATGGATGAGATAGCTTTTTGGTTTAGGAGTACAATGTGTTAGCACCAATCGTTTAGGGCAGATGATGGCCATGCCTGAGAAGACTTCACACCCATCAATGCTGACTACCTGTATTACCACCTGAACAACGTGGAGGGGAAGGCACTACAGCTGGAGACGTCCCCTACTCTTTACCAGCAAATTTTGAAGGAAACCATGAGGAACCTGAGGAAGGGATGGCCTGAGGAGTGGGATATGAGGTAGGGGAAACTTCACAGATGACTGTGCATGGGCCTATTGGGTAGGTGCCATGTGTGAGGAGTTTGGGGCAGAGCTGAGATGTGTGGGTCTTTATGAGGTGGCTTGGGCCTCCAAATTCCACATTTACCAACCGAAGAAGATGATTTCAGAATTTTTGAGTATGTGGTCATCGAGGACCAATACCTTCCACTTGAACCATGGGGAATTTGGAATCATCTTGTTGGATTTACACCATATCTTAGGGGTCCCGATATTGGGGGAAACATACAATGAATTCCTCCATGTTATGGACGTGTGGGAGGGTCCAGATTAGATGTCAATGCTGGCAATGTCTATGATGAGGCTGGTGCCCAGAGTGGAAAAGGAAGCAGTGAAGGATGTAAATTTCAAGCAGTCGTACAAGCAGTTTCTGAATTTTTTGAATGAGAGGCAGTTTCCAGTGAGGCCACAGACATGGCCGGAGGGGGCTTAATGGGGAAAGGATCACTCGTACTGGCGTTTCATGGAGTAAAACTTATGGAAAACCTGGATATTTATCGTTCGCACCGATTAGCAGCTAATAGTCAGGATAGTATCATTCATCGCATCTCTCATCTATGGTTGATTCCGGCCAGTGTGGGATACAAACATGAGTTTGAAACGATAAAAATTCATCATGGTGTCCATGTTGGCGATAGTAGGTTGAGTCAACCTTGGGACCCCGATTCACTCAATTCTAGACAAGAATTTGTGGCATATCAGTGAGGGGAAGAGGTTGCAGATGATATGCAGGCCATTCCACCTGCTGTATGGGTGAATCGAACCCCATGTTAGGGGGGGTTTATGAATACTTGAACCCCATCTCACCTCTGGTATTGATCTTCCACCCATCAATCATGAATGCCCCGGTATGCTTTCTGGCCAAGCTGACCACACTGTTAGTGTTGAACTGGGTGTGGAATGTGGAGGAATTCATATTTCACCCATTTATGTTGACAACACGTGATTTTTCCGATGACGTCCAAGGAAATAAAGAGCATTGGCCCTATCATCGGTCCATTGGAGGTTGATTCCAGGTGAAAATGGTGGATCGTGGGCCCCTCTATGAGTCGTACACCCTGCACCGATTTCCCTAACAATTTTGGTGTATACAGTTACTTATCCTGTGCATATATCTAGGGGTGTGCCACCAGGACCACCTATGTGTGATGAGGAATATGTGGCTCATGTTAACATGTGAATACATAAATATGTGGAACGAACTACCTCTGCCAACTACTATTTTCGGGTTGGTAAAGGACTATTCCCAAAGCAGGGAGGCGGAATACACAAGAGAGATGTCAAAGAAGCCAACCATTTGGATCAATGATGGTGAGCCTTCCCAATCATGAGGCTGGGTCCAGAAGGTGGCAAGGGAATCTCATAATGGCGTGGTTGTTGTGGCGGTGAGGCCCACACCACATGAGGGTGTTGTAGTGGCAGATGATCCAGTAGTGGTAGCAGAACTAGTGGTTCAAGAAGAATAGGGTTATCCAGAGGGGAGGCCACTGAGATGATTCTGTAGGATATCCACCCAGACTCTGGGAAAGAGGTTTGACTATATAGTTAAGCCGGATAATTCTGTCTTTCCAGAGTCATGGGATATTTCGGAAATCAAAGGTCAATTCCTTGGCCCTACTGATATGCGTAAACACTTGAACCGTCTGAGTTTGGATTTTTTTGGAATATGACCTATCAGGGCAGACATTGTAGTGTATTAGGTGGAGGTGGAACAATACCTAGAAGAGATGGGGGGGGACCTTGTGCATTCCCGGGGTGTCTGGTGTCCAATGACAGACTGTGCCATGGTTCTGTTGAATCGTATGGTCCCTCCACAATTGTCATCCACTGAACAGAGGGAGCAATTCCATCTATAGGAAGAGTAAGACGAGTCCTATGGGGGTACGAGGTCGGTAGAGGGAGCCAATTGGTAGAGGACGAAGTCATCAATCAAGGCCCAGATCTTTAATATTTCTCAGAGTCCCTTGAGTTAAAATACCAATCCCCATCCTCAAGGTATGCTTCCAGGTCGTTCTGGACTCCTTACTAATATTTGAACTATGCCGAAGAGTCTCATACACAGAACCCATTCTTGCCCCTCAACAAATACAGATGTGGGACCTTAAGGATCTACGCCTACAGCTACATTGATCAATTCATCCGGCGGGGCCTGGACACCTGAGGTGGCTTCTCTAGAGATTTTATACCTTCCAACCATATACGGGGGGCCACACCTTGGGGTCCCAATGGCGTTAACCCATGGAAGAGACCATTAATTCGACCTCTATAAGTCTCCTACACCAAAATCAGGATTGTCACCCATTGACTATGTCCACAGACATCTAATCCCCTTTTTGGTGTGCACAGTTATACAAATTGAATGGGTAGCCTTGGTGAGGTTGGTCTGGGATTCGGGTGGCGTCTTTTCCAGAGGAATGCCGGTGATCATGGAGGAAAATACCCAGACAGGCCAAGATGCGGTGCTTTCAATCACTGGTGGGACTTTTAGAAGGGGCAGAGCCTGAGATTATTATGGTGGGGTCTGATGATGAGGATTGATCAGACAGCCTAGGTCCAGCCATACCCGATCAAATGCCAGATGTGGACCCTGCAGGCGAGTTCTTGGGGGCGTTCCCCACATATGGGCCTTTCAAACATGACGACTGGGATGAGAAGACCTATGATGAAGAGGATAGAAAAATAGTTCATCTCCGATCGTGGAAGCTGATCAAGCGCTTTATCGATGACACCCCCAAACACAATGGTTGGATGAGATGGATAGACTCCGCTTGAATGTTTGTAAACTTTGTGCTAGGGGAGTGGATCCCTGGTGTCCCCACATGATATTACGAGACTCATGGTTGAGAAGATTCAGTAGTATGGCTTTGGCGTTGGTGTGGGCTAGAAGTGGAGGAAAGAGGTGAACATCCAGAGGCATCACGAGACTGAAGATGAAATTCAGCGGCTTCAAGTCTGGGTGGATGAGCACTAAACCTCACAGAATGTGAAATCAGATCTATTATTTTGATTTATGACCCAACTGGTATAGGCTGTGGAGCGCATGAAGAAAACTTCTAAAGTGATGACCATCAACTAGACCGACGTAGAGCATTCCCAGTTTGCAGCTGATGAATTGCACCCCATTTCTTCGAAGGAGGAATGAGAGCTAAGAAAGCGATAACAAATTCAAGATTCTACAAGCCATAGGGTGGCAGAGCTGTAACTTTTTTTCGATGGGGTTAATCCATCCATGAAATATACCGATCCTCGGGTACTGTAATGATTTCAAACCCTCAAACGTACTTTTATGCATTATTTTTTTAATGCTATATGCATGAATGAGTTCAATTATTTTTATTTGTATAATGCATTCCCATCATATTTGTGGGGAATCCAGTGATCAATCCTTATGCTTACAATGGTCAGGCCCGGTGTGAGAAATAAGGGATGACCACCGTATATTTCTGCCCAAATATAAGAGTGCAAACAAGGCTTTGGGAATCCGGGGGTCTGAACAACCAATCTGGATTTCTAGAAAGAAACGGTAGAGGACCAATTAGAGGACGAGGACCTCCGAACAATAGACAAGTCGTTCTTCCAATGTTCTCTAGTGCACAAGTGGGGTAACGCTAGGGGTTTTCGACTTATTCCGAACAAACAGGTATTGAATGTTTGAATCATGATACCCAATGCCTGGAACATTGTAAGGGTGGCAGGATAATAAAGGATGACTATTTACCATGTTTGAAACACATTATCCATATCGTGTTAGAGGGGAATGGGAATAACAATTGAGGTCTGACTGCTGACCATGTTTGAAACATGGTTCCAGACTCAAAATGTCATCCATTAGCCTTCTGGAACGTTAGCCCAGGAATGTAGGCACACCATAGGTCGAGAATCCAAAATGTTAGTGGGTTGTTTTGGGTGTGAAAGAGGAAAAAGGTTCAAATAGAGGGTATGAAAAGCGTGAAGGGTGGAGTGATGGAATGTTCAAATGGAGTCCAACACTCTTTAAAATACACCACTATGGTGGAAACACATTAGGTGGGTGTATCAGTCTAATCAGGGATCATACCTACTTCTAAAAAGGACCTCTCTTGTAAGGACCTGGAATGACATGTAGTTTTATGTCATATAGTGATGACGATGCACATAGTTTAAAGGTAAAATTTCTACGACCAAGGTTAACAGTTTAAATTCATTGTTCAGGGACTGTAGGAACCTATTTTAAGGTCATCGGGATTGGACCGTGATTGGGGCCGATGGACCAAGAGGGTTAATGACCCTAGGGATGGGCCTGAGGTGGATTGCATGGGTGTCTCTACATATCCCATAAGGATGATAATCCTTCCAAATGTAGTTCATGAAGCACAATGTGCCCATAGACTAATGTTGGTATGGGATATCCTTTCTGGAAAGGGATCTGGTACATCCCATGATTAACAAGTGTCATCCTGAACATGTTCAGGGTAGAACCGTGGTTTAGTGTCATGCGTCAAGGACATAAGGATTTATGCGGTTTAACGTCATGTAGAAGGATTAATAGTTAAAGAAGTTATCCTAGGAAGGGGATATGTGGTGTGATAGCTATAAACCTGTCGTGACAGATGGAAAAATCCCATAAGGTACTCGCAACCACACATGTTCCCGAAAGAGTTCGGGCTGAGGGGCCGAAAGAGGGGGGACATGACTTTGGATTCATGGGGCTGGGCCCGGAGAAATGTGTTTGGGAATTCTTACATGTCCCATGAGGATGGAAATCAAGCCATACATAGTTCTACAAGAGACACGGTTGGATACTAGTGTCAGAGATGATGAGTTTGTGCGAGTCTGGCCCTTGCACCGAAAGAAGTAGTATATGATAGATCTTTTTTGTCCATTAACATGAATTTGTGTGTTTTTATGTAATATACCTCGGGTAAAAAATATAGGTACACCACTTGAATCAAGTATTATGCTGGAATTGATAAATGGTATTGTGTGTGACCGATTCCAAACCTGATTCCACCTAGAGTATGGATATCATGGTGCAGTACCACTTTTCATTGTGTGGCCAGGACGATAATGTCGCAGTTTAGAGTCATCTGATGGGACCATCCAAGCATTTTTAATGTCATGCAGGATAGACACAATAGTTTAACGTCATTTGGGTCTAAGAATAATAGTTTAATGGCATATTTCTCAGATGTATACAAGAGATATGGGGTTCCATAGGGGATGCACACAGTGTGATAAAGCATACTCGACGTGAATGAGGACGAGGTCCACACCAGACCATGCATGATTCTGAGGAGTAAACCTTGGTCCGAGGGTCCAGGAAAGATTAGATGATATAGGGAAGGAGAAACTATCTCCCAATTGAGCTATAACTGAATACAAGATGTCTGGGTATTCTTACATATTATATGAGGATGGGAATCAATCCACACGTAGTTCTTGAGGGGCCTTTTAACGTCGTCCGGGACAACTTACAGTTTAATGTCATGTGGGACAGGATGTAGGGGGGCTATCTCCTAAAAATGGACATCTGTGGTGCCTGTAATTCAAACCCAATGCGAATGAGGTCATAATCCCATACCACGCTACGTAGTTCCATAAGAGTTAAATCCACAAAGTCATAACAGAATTGATAAATTAGTTGATCTTGATATAGACCCAAATACAACATGTCTAGGTGTTTCTATATATCCCATTGGAATGGGAATCAATCCACCCATAGTTTTAAAAGAGATCATAGTTTATGATCTTTGAGCTTGGACTAGAGAGTAGTGAAATCCTTCCAAACAAGTAAAGACCTCATCCTGGTCCCTAAGCCCACGTGAGTCGAACTCGTTGTGGGAAATAAGGGTGGAAGAGGTTTCTTTGAAAAACAAGGAATGTGTGCCAAAGGGAAGTCGGTGCGGAGCCCCAAATGATGCCTTTACCATGTATTTTGACCAGCAAATGTGAACTGAGTGACAGTGCGAGGAGTGTCAAAATTCCATTTGGACCTGATTGGGTCGAAAATAATGTGAATCATCCATCCAATATCCATGTATTGAAGGGGATTCTAAAACGATAGAGGATAACTATTGACCGTGTTCAAAACATATCATCCATATTTTATGGCCTGAAATGGGACCAACAAATGAGCGTCGACCGCTGACCATATTCGCAACATGGGACTTGTATCAAATTTTTCTTTGAAACCATCAAGGATGTTGTCCCATAATGGTAGGAGAGCCCTTAAGCCTAGAATCCATTACATTTCGGGGTCCCTTTAGGTTTTAAAGATTATGAAAGCCTAAATGAAGGGGAAAACAATGCCAGAAAAATTGGAAAAATCATGTCCACATAAAATCTGACTCTCCGGGTTCTAGACCAGAGTACTCATGGGCAGTTGTTGAATCACCGAATAAGGAAGAGGGGCCCGACTCAAGGGTATCTGAATCAAATAGACAAAATTAGGGAAATGGAGAGAAGGTCACTCAATATAGAGATATATGTAGTGTGTTTGTTATAAATCCTACGTGAATGAGGACATGAACCCATACAAAATTGTATACCCCTCCTCTGGAAGAACACGGGCCAAGGGGCCAAAATGATAGAGAAGTTTCTATGAGATGGGGATTGACCCAATGTCTAGACGTTCGGGAGGTCCTACGTATCCCATTAGGATTGGAATCATTCCACACGTAGCTCTAAAAAAGGTATGACACAAATAAGGGAAAAATACCCCAATGAGGGGCATTTACGACAAAACTAGTAAACCGACATGAATAAGGGAATGAGTCTATACCGTACAACTCTAAGTGAGAACTTGGGCTCGGGGCCTGAATAGGCCAAAGGGCATGAGGTTGGGCCATAGAAAATATGTGACAGCCATCTTGCAGTTTAAATTCTTGCAGTGAGGACAAAGCTAGGGGTATGGTATCTCATCTAGGGGTGTGTACGTCATAGTGATTAACCCGACTTGAATGAGGGCATAATCTCACTCCACATCATACAACCCTAAGTGAGAACTTAGGCCAGTGTCCCAAGAAGGCTAAGGGGCCTAAGGCAGGGCCTCAGAAAAAAATTCCTAGCCAGTTTGCAGTTTAACATCTTAGAGTGAGGGTGAATGTGATCTTAGTTTAGGTTCATAGAACTCGGACCATAGATGCTTCATTTAAAGAGGCAGTGATGGAAGATTACAACTGTTGACTATATTATCATAACAACATCAATCCTTGTGTGACCGTAGGATAGGGAAAACAATTGAGTGTCAACCGTTTATTGTATTCCAAATATGGGATATGTATTAATTTGTTTCTTGAAATCATTGGGTATGTTGGTCTATGATGGTAGAAGAAACCTTGGGCCGAGAATCCATGCCCGTCGGGGGTCCTTTTGGACACAGAAGAACGGAAACCCAAATGATGGGGCTCGCAAAGCATGGTAGGGCCGGTGCTTGTGAATGGGATGTAAGTGGAGAGGGAACACCTCATGGGGATGTGTGTTGCATGACCAAATAGCATGACATGAATAAGGATGTTAGTCTATACAACACCATGCAATCTCAAACGATAACATGATATGAGAGGCCAAAAGGGTCAAGGGACCTAAGATTTTCCTTCCCGATCAGTCGTGACCACATAACCTTTTATGCAGGTGATTTGTCAACATTGTTCTTAAGCCCATGTGAGTGATTCTCAGTGTGGGAAAATAGGACTAGGTATTGGCTCTCCCCATCAGATAAGGATCATATAGCTGGCATCACCCATGGGAGACCGCGATTGATGATAGAGCGAGGCAGAACGAGCCACTACACTCAATATTTGGGACCTATGGGAGTGGCATTAACGACAATGGATAGCTATGACCATGTTCGAAACATAGCGATTATATCGTGTGACCAGGAATGGGAACAAAAATTGAGGATCGCCTACTGAACACATTCGCAACACGAGGCTCATGTCAATTTTTTGTTGGAAATATTCAAGGATTTTGAACCATAATGATAGGAGGGCCCTTGGGCCGAGCATCCATTCCTTTTGGGGGCCCTTTTGGACAATAATGATGATGGATTCCCAAATAAGAAGCATGAGAGAAGCATACGTGTGAATGTGAATTTCAACGTCAAGAAATATGGGGAAAGAGGTGGAAGTCTATGGGTAGTGGAACGCATGTCATGGTTATGATAAAATCGACATTATTTGAGGAAAGAGCCTACATCACACTATATGTCTTGACCTGGTGAGTGATTTTGTCCTTTGGGGATGAACTGATCGACAAAATGTCTGGGAGTTCCTACGTATCCCATGAGGATGAGAATCAAACCATACATAGTTCTTGATGGCCATGCATTTTAACGTACTGTAGTGAGGACATGGAAGGATTGAAGAATGGGGAGGTGGTACATGGTATGTCCTTCTTAATACTGACATGTGTGGGGCTAATAAAACCTACTCTATACCATGCAAGGACTCTTTGAGAGAACTATCCATAGGGGGGATAGTTGAAGAGAAGAGTCTTGGGGCTGGGGGCTAGACTCAAGAACGAGTGTTTAAGAATTCCTACATATTATATAAGGATGGGAATCAAGCCTTACATAATTATAGAAGATCCATACAATTTCACATCTTGCAGGGTGATGAAAATTTTAACGTCTTGTGGGATGATGAACAGTTTAACGTTAGGCGTGAAGATGAACAGTTTTAACGTCGTGCTGGATGAAGTAGTTTAGGGTCATGTAGGACTCAACAATTTATAGTCATGATGGCCCAGCTGGCTCAGGAAAAGTATTTCATGACGAATTTGGCATTGTTGTGAGGAGTTATACGCTCACCATCTGTGGTCACCAGTGAGTGTGTACCATTGGGGTAAACCCTGTGAATTTTGTAAGGTCTTTCCCATTTGGGATCCAACATGGTTGGTTTCCAGGTAGGTATCATTGGTGTCCTGAGGTCCAATAAAAAATATCCTTGCAAGAGGGAATTTAGGTTATCATTCTTGTTAAAATCTTTTTCTATCTTGTTCGGATGTGTTTCCAAGATGTGTCGGGAATGAAGCCTATTTTCATCGAGCACTTCCAACTTAGCCAGGAGGATTTTAGCTACCGTATCTGGTGCCTTCTGGTCATATAATACTATGCGTAATGAAGGAAACTGATTCTCGATGGGCAAGACAGATTCAATTCCATATACCTGGGAATATGGTGTCACCTCTGTAGAATTTTGAGTCATCGTTTGATAATCCTAGATGGAATTGGGGATCTTGTTTAGAAAACTCTTTTTAATCTGACCAATAATTTTCTGGAAAATGATAGAGTGGTTTTTGTTTAATTCCTTGATATGTCCATTTACTTGTGCATGATAGCATGAGCTATGGTTAGAATAGATGTTATACTTAGCATAAAACTTCTTCATCTCAGCTGATTAGAAGTTTGTGCCGTTATTTGTGAGGATGACTTGAGGAACTCCAAATCGGTAGATGTTGTTTGAACTCACAATGTCGATGATGGAATGGGAGTTGACCTCCTTGAGTGACACTACCACTGCAGACTTGGAGAAGAAATCTGTAGCCCTCAGAAAGAATCTGCACAGTCGAACTGTCACCGGTGGATATGGTCCCACAACATCAAGCCCCCATACCTCAAAAGTCCAAGAATACATGGTAATGTGGAGAGGCTCTAGAAGACGGTGCAGGAAGTTGGCCTGAATTTTCCACGCATGGCATCTCATGGTTAACTTAATGCATTCAGGGATCATAGAGGGCCAAAAGTACCCCAGTCTCTGGATCTGGTGAGATAGTTTCATCCAGGCCTAATGATCCCTGGAATAACCAATGTGGACATCTTGAATGACCAGAGAAATATCAACTCCTTGAATGCAACTGAGGAGAACCCCATCAAATGTGATCTTGTAGAGGATTTGATCACAGTGGGGACCATCCTAGAGGGTAAACTGTGACACGCCGCGTCAGAATCGCTCGAACCCGGCCCATCATGCAGGGAGACTACCATTCTGGAGATACTCAACCAAGGGGGCTCTCCAGTCAGGGTCGATTTAACCACTGCATCTCAGGGTCCAAACATGGAGGCTTCAGTGGTAAAATGGCTCACTCATGGGCTGCCATCATCATCAGGGGTCAGAGGAGAAATGACTCTCTTATGTACCACATGGATAATCAAATCATCCTCATTGGGTTCTTCACGTGATGTAACGAGGCTGACCATGGGGTCTGCTCGACTGTTCTGAGATCGAGGGAAAAAGTAACTTCTGGCCAAGATAGAAACTCAGCCATTAGCTGGAGAGTGAATTCCAAAAAGAGTATGATCTCTATCTTCCTGGCGATATAGTCACCATTTATTTTCCTGATGACTAGTTCAGAGTCCCCATTCACATTAAAATGGTGCACAAAAATCTTGAGGGCCAACTCAAGGCCAACGATGAGCGCTTGATACTCTGCCTCATTGTAGGTGCAGCCTTCTATCAATAAGAATGTGTTTGACAGAATGGCTTGTGCCAGGGTAATAATGATGATACCAAAGCCAACCCTATTGAGTCTGGGATCATTGAGCCTCCTGTCGTTGGGGCTTTGGCAAGCACCATCAATGTGTATCCTCCGGCATGGCATGGATTGTTTTACTGAGAAGATCACCTCATTGGGGAAATAGAGACCCAAGGACTGGTCAGTTGGGGCTGGATGGGCAGAAAGGAATTATTCCATTGCTTACCCTTAATATATTTAATTGGGACAAACCTGGTATCATAATACTAGAGAATCACTCCCCACTGAGCGAGATGGCCTGTCAACATGGGGCGGTTCAGAATATACTTCAGTGGGTCGACCTGAGATACCAGCTGTACCTCATGGTCCTACAAGTAGTGTCACAATTTTTGTACAGATAATACTATCACCAGGCAGTTCTTTTCGATGGTGGAGTATCTGGTATATGTATCAAGGATCATACAACTGAGGTAGTAAAGGATATTCTCCATCCTCTCATTGTTCATCTCGGTGAGAAGGGCACCGAGAGATCATATCAGGGAAGATATACAAAATACCAGGGGTTTTCCATAGACAGGTTCCATTAAGACTGGATGCTGGAGAAGATACTGCTTGACTTCCTCAAAAGTGGTCTGGCACTCTTCGTCCCATTCGTGAGTGGTGCCTTTCTTCAAGAGCTGAGAAAACAAACTTACACTTTCCATCCATTTTTGTGATGAATTGGCATATATAGGCCAAGTGGACTTGGAATCCTCAATGATCCCAAATATTTCTTGGAGGAGACATCTGGATAATGGACTTGATCCTCTCTGGGTCGATCTCAATGCCCCTATATCTAACAACTAAGCTGAGAAACTTTCTAGAGGTGACCCTGAAGGAATACTTCAATGGGTTCATCTTCAGGTGACGGGAACAAAATAATCCTGACACTTTATCAAGTCTTTGAGTTGGTCCTGACGATGGAGAGATTTGACCACCAGATCATCCACATAGGATTCCACCAACATCCCAAGGATTTCTTGAATATGCGATGTAAAGCCCACTGGTATGTGGATCCTGCATTCTTTAAACCAAAGGGAATGACATGGTCATAGAAACTAGCTTGCGATTCCCTGAAGGCTGTGAACTCCTCGTCCTCGATGGCCATTCGGATCTGGTTGTACCTAGATGGACCATCCATGAAAGAGGGGGCATGGAATCTAGTTGTATCATCAATCAACAACTCCATCACATGAAGTAGAAAATCATCCTTCAGATAGTGAAGTTTGAGATTTTTGACGCTCTGTTCCGTCACAGAGTCCGAAGATTGACTGAGAGGAATACTTCGAACAAAGAAGAGGGAAGACTCATCAAAAAAATTGCAAAGGCATTAAGGTGCGTAAGTATACCTGTGCGCCAACCTTGGGCATGAAAGTAACTTATGCACCATACATGAGGCGTGAAAGTCACTTGCATGCCCTAAGTGAAATTTCACCCAAACCTCAGGTGGCCTATAAATACCCCCTATGGGCCTCTCATTTCAAGGATGAAAAAAAGCCAAAACTCAGATTCAGGATCTGGTCACCCAAGACTCTATCTGAAGTCTTCCGAACACTTCTAAGGTAATTCTTTACCTAGAATGGAAGCTCTCTGGGGGGAAGAATATGTCATAATTATTATAACATATCAATAATTATGCGCCTATGTTTCTAGACCTTAAGGGAAGTAAAGACACTTGCACGCCGCCTTTCCCTCTCAAGAAAACATTCACGCCACACATCTGGAAGCATCTTGGGATGATACTAAGGGATCCAATTCAAAGTCACCCAAGTTTCACTTCATGGATTCTTCATCGCCCATGTTGACTCATGTGGCGCAAGTATACTTGTGTGACCAGGACTTGTGTGCTTGACCAATACTTGTTCACCTCCTTTAAATTCACTTCCATTCTTCAAATTCACATCTCTACTTCAAGATTTAGCCTTCAAAACCCTATTCAAATCCATTTAAGGCATGGTTACTTTGTTGGATTGTTTATCTGAAAGGAATTTTGTGGAACATCTGTCAAAACCTAATGATTTACATAACTTTCTGTCACTATGGTTAGTGATTTTTTTTCATTCAACCACATCTTTTAAGATGAGAAGATCCCTAATCTGGGAATCCTCCTTAGGAGTAAGACCCAATCATAAATCCCCTTTCATTTGGTCATCCTCCGTTGGAGTAAGCCCCAAGTTATAAGTCGCCTTTGATTTGGGCCTCTTTCTCAGGAGTACGCCCCATTCAAAAGTAAATGTCCACCTTAATCTGGGAATCCTCATAAGCATTAAGCCCCAAATTAAGAATCTAAATCTCTATAAAGCACAAATACCTATATGGATCCTGTTAATGGAAATTTTCATTAGGAGTAAGCCCCAAGTCCGCCCAAATTTGGGCATCCTCCTCATGAGTAAGCCCCAAGTTAGAGTATCCAAATCATCATAATGCACAAATACCATTATGGACCTTGTTCCTAGGCTTCTTTCCAGAAGTAAATCCTAGTATTCACCTACATGGGCAGTCACACAAACATAATCCCCATATGATTTCTTGTGACTGCATATTTTGTGGCACAAATCATCAGGTTTACTGATACATATTGATTCTCACACTGATCATGACTCACATGAGCTTAGAGTGTAAAAGTTACCACGACACATCTCTTTGGGTCGTTAATCACACGTAAGCCCCACACATATTAATCGAACTATGTGGACTTTGATCTCTTTCTTAAAAGTAGAGTACGTAGGAAGCTGTTTTAAGGTTCAAGCCCATCACCCATTAATTCTTATCCGTCCCATAAGATGTTAAATTATATCTTAATTTCTGAACTATGTGGGTTATGATTCCTCTTTGACAAGGATATGTAGGTAGCCCATTTGCAGGTATGATTCCAACTCTGAAATAATCTCTGTCTTTTTGAATGACAATAAACTTCAAGTGCCTTACTTAATGGCTTTAAAACCAGTATGGTTATCATAATAACCATGATATTTCTATATAATGTGTTTAAGGATACCATTTAATAAGAATATATAATAAATAAGGATGATTATATATCGATGAAGAGCCTCAAATACATATAAAATATTCTCTAAATCTCATAAATATCAATAATTGATTTCCAAATCTAAAGGAAAACTCAATTTCATAGTTGGTGAATTAATATGGATTTGTGAAAAAAAACATAAATCTATAAGAGAGTCCTAGAGTAGGTAATAATTCCCCTCAAAAAGGAGTGATGAGCCTGACCTCCCATCCTCTGACCAATGCAAATTCATAAGCCTCAACGGTCTAAAACTAATGAGAACCTACCTTTGGAAAATAGGTCCAAATGGATATAGAATCATTGGATGATTCTGGTTCTATGAATAAACCTGTTAGAAACCAATTGGAAAGTTTGAACCTTAAACAAACAAGTTCATCTCCATTTCTAGAAGAAACAAAAATCAGTGAACCCAATGTCAATCCTTATACAAGTTAAAATTATGTTTTACATATTTTTTAGGCCCCTATTAATCTTAATGTGAGGGCCAACAAAGTAATAAATAACATATGTGCTCATCCAAAAGATGTAGTCTGGCCAAACATATCTTGATTATGTCTATTATATCAAAAAGGCTCTCTTTTCCATGATCTCTCTGCATTACTGAAATGGATTCATTAAATTTAACATCTGTGAATGCCTCAGCCGCTACTCTTTCTGGATCCTCGTCCGCTCTGAGGACGGAATCACCGAATCAGTGTCTGCAACACTAGGTTTCAAATGCATTGGTTAAGGAATATCGTCAATAGGGTGCCACTCCAACTTTAAGGGCCGCTCGACAAGACCTCCAATTTAAAAATTCACCATGGCTGTCCGGATATCAACGACCAGTGGTCAAAAAGTAGGTGGTACCAACCACCATCTCCAATAGTTTTGGGTCGTTATCCCAGGAAGGCAATCACCAGTCCCACCCATATTATGGGGAGGTGAATGAAGAGGTCACTCAAGGGCTTGGTTCAAGAAGGTAGGTGTCCTTCCAGAGGACTCCCACCGTCAATTTCCTCTAGACTCGTGCAGTAGTGCACTCTCAACATGATGAGGGTATCACCTCTAGATGTTCGGATCAGGTCCCTCAAACCCAAGCATGCATGACGTATCGTAAGAGGAAAAATTTGGTCAACAGGGATCATGTTCTTACCTATTCCCACTCCAAAGAAGTCAATCAACCTAAAATGATGGAAGGAAATGAGTGGGCATATAAACCTGTATGTCCTGATGTTACTTCCCGTCATACTTGTCTAGAAGTAATACGCCAATCCCACCAGGCAATTCCGGAAGAGTATTATAGGCAGGCATATACACCTATATGTAATTCATCAGCTAGATAGCAGGATCGTCTGACTCCAACCAAAGATACTCACCAATCAAATGTGGTGGGGGAATAATCAGAATGAAAATACACCTTCAATTCATCAGGCTAACCAACAATCTCGTTTGGTAGCACCCGTAGATGTCAATTGGAAAGATCCAATGAAAAGTAGGAGCCAGACAAAATTTTCGTCCCCCACACATGAGTACTATCAGAATTCACCTACAAGAAAAAGAGGATTGGAGCAGGAATACACACCTACTCCACGCACAGAATGGACATATATTCCTGTTCTGAGAGATGAAGTCACCATGAACATTCTGACAATGGTGAAAGAGTATTAGAAAATCTTTGCTCATATTCTGGATGTCTGTCAGAATATTATAACAACTTCAGTAGCATCACAAGGATGGAATCATAAATCTTTCCCTATCAGGGGAGTGACTCATCAACATATCACTCCTGAATAGATACACACCTCTATCCTAGTCTAGGAGGGTTGTGGGGAATACACTCTCATGTCATACAGACAATCAAGTCAGGCACAAACACCTGATTTGAATGGAGATAATCATCCTAACATGACCATTTATCCTGAGAAGGCACATAAGCATTCCCATAAAAACCACTTTATTCAACAAGTGGTTTCCAAATTGAGTAAGAAGGCGTCTAAGAAAAAGACTCAACCAGCATAGTCGAGAAATCAAGAGCCACTCTATAATTAGGCATTACACAATGATGGAGTTCTTGAATCCCTAAGACAACTATCTATTGCAACTCAAGATTATACTATTTAATTTTCAAATTCATGAATTAAAAACAACAATTACTAAGGTCTTCATCAGACATTTCCTCATGAAGTCTTGCTTCATGACAATTCAGTCGATCTTGAGATATCATCTTCAGATGAGAGCAACAATAACCCTCTGCGTGGCTAGAAGATCAAGGAGCAAAAGGTTTCATATATTGTTGTAACCCACCATGTCTGTCCTCCCCATGATGATGAATTTATCTGTGAAAGTATTATCTGTAATATTAATTCGAATTGTTTGGAAAATTCATCAAAGGAAAATGCAGTAACGAGAAATCCCTCTTATCTTGAGGCACTTTCAATAGTTAAGATTGTCATGTTTGATGCTTTACCGCTAGCAGGTGAAATTATTTCTCAATCAAAAGATAGATCGGGGTATATGTCATTCTCTGAACCACCCTTGTGTCATTCATCTTCTAATTTGACAAATGAATTCTCTACCAATCTTTTTGAATATAATTAAGCAACATTGAAGCACCAGCTTTGGTCTAATTAGGTAGAAGAATCTTCATCGAATGATAAAAATGAAGTGCGGAATATGATAAAACAACTGGTGAAAGGTGAAATACTAGTCATGTTTTGGCGTTTGGTTTACTCTCAGAATGATATTCGAGAAATGTTTTGAGAATATTGTATTCACGATATTCGTCTTAACATATAGAAAACTCTTTTTCATTTAAAATAGAAAATATTATCTTATAATGAATATAAAAATCATGTCAAGATAAAAGAAGGGTTTCAACGACAAATTGACATGGCTCCTCTCTTAGTTTCTTGACATCCCAAGGTTGAAAAGCAGCAGAGAGGCCTTCAGCGTTCATGACTTGGCACGTTAAAAAGGTTACAACAGTTAATTACCAATTCTCAATCTGGTATTATTATTAGGGGATGGGGTGTTCATGGAGCACTGCATTTCATTGTACTCTACAGTCAACAAATCCTACCAAAAGTTTTCTCATGCAATGTTATTTCCCATGGATGGCCACAGATACCTGGTTTTGTGTGTAATCAATGGCCTTCCCAAGACCAGGCCTCCACTAGTTCCTCCCAGAGTAAGGCATATAAAGAAACATTTGTTGAATTACTCTTGCATCAAGCGAATGAGAATATCGAACATGCTTCTCATTTAGTGCAAGTAAATCATAAGGTGGCCAAAGTGTCAAAAATAATACAACGGTCATCTGAGCTAGGTGATTTGAGTGGTTGTAGGTTGATGCATCCAGCTAATTTCCGGACTAAAGTCCACCAAATCAGGATAGAGTGTAATAAATCGTCAGATGTAGAAGCTCAAGATCCACCTCAGCTTGCTAGACTGGGGACTCTTTTAATCCAACCTTTAAGATCAACATATAGGATTCAAGGAGTTGAGCAGAAAATACAGGAACTGCCCCAGTCCACCGGACTGGGGATTTTTCATATTCTCAATCTCTTCCTCAGTGAAAGTCAGTTTTCTCTCGATATGGGAAGAGGCCAAAATAGTAACACAGAGCCGAATTATCAAGAGATTCCCTTAAAATTAAGGTTCATCAAGATGTTCATGAGGGATCAACTAAACTAAAGGCAATGTCTCATAAAGGACAATGAAGAAGATAGTATCACAGAAATACCAATATTAGCGATGCAATACGTTATGCATCGATAAATTTAATTTATTTCATTTTCACTGATCCCCAAGGACATGAGGTTCACTCAGTGGAATCACATTAAGAAGTTACTATTCAAGAAGTCGTACACATAGAAATTAATTAAGAATGTGTGCGTACCAGAATCTAGATTGCTTCCCAGAGGTAAGACATTCCGTCAGGCAATTCCCTTCCATACTCCAGAAAGGTATATGCCAAGGAAAAGGGTAATAGTCAGGTTACGTCTCACCCTACCTCTGGAGAAGTCCAATATTTCTCATTATAGAAATGGGTTTCACAACAAGATGAAGAAATGAATGAGTTAAGGAGGTTGAATGTAGAACTACTTCAAGGTAGTCTTCCTCTTAAACATGTTGGAGTCCGTCATTCAAGGGAAATCGTTGTAGTTACTATGATGGATCATGAATATCCTCCTTTTCAAGTACACACTCACATGTCCAATCCTATGGGTTATGCGCAACAAAAACCAGTAGTGCTACCATCAATTGCAGTACCAGTCACCACACCTGTCCAAACTCTAGTTATTGCGCCATCTTAGGTCCAAGCATTACAAGATTATTTCCAAATATTAATGACTACCATTGAGTCATTAATAGCTCATCTGGAAGCTATGTAAAGTAAGCCTGCACAAATTTAACCTGAAAAGAGAGCTTACCCTGAATGGGTGGATGGAATTCCTCCCCCATAAAATTTTTCAAATACCATATTGCCAATTTTTAATGGTTCAGGAGATCCATAACAACAATTAACACATTTTTGTCTCGTTGTGATACTATGATGGGAACTCCTCGAAAACAAGAATAAGTTAAGCTCAGGTGTTTTTTATAGTCATTACAATGGCCTTCTATTGTATGGTATACAAGCTTGAAATCCCGGTCAAATACTGGGTGGGAAGTTCTCCGTCAAAGATTTCTTATTCAATTTAGCTCAACGTTGCCAAAGAAGATAGTTTTTGATCTTACAAATTGTAAGAAAATTGAAAATGAAAGAGTTTCATATTTCATTGCTCACTGGAAGGGATTAACATATTCTTTAAGCTAAGAACTCCATCAAGAAGAATTGCTGCCAATTTGTGTGGAAAATTTGCGTGATTAATTACGCACTCCGTTGATTCCCGTGAAATACACAAGAGGGCTTCGAGACCTTACTTCAATTGCTCAATAGATCGAATATTATATTAAAGAGACTAAGGCTAAAATTCATGTAATTCCATCAACTCTAGGAAGGAGAATGGGGAGAGCAGAGACTACTACAGTTACACTTAAACAAGCATCTGTACCTGCTTCCACTTCAGACCCTTCATCTTATCAATGGGATCCACCTCCTGAGTGTCAACAACATAGGCAGTCTCTTGAAGATGAATAAAGAGATCAAAGATGGAGACAATTTGAGGAGTTAATGAATAATTTTTACTCTTTCAGAATGGAACATGTTCTCGGTTACTTAATTTCGGCTCTGGAAAATAATTAGGTTCAGTTGACCAGGCCTAAAATGTCGAACAAGGAAAGGGATGAAGACCTTTCCAACTATTTCACATTTCATCAGATGTTGGGGCATCCCATTCAAAAGTGTTTTGTCTTCAAAGACCTTTTGCAAAAAATGGTTTACTCAGGATGAGTAAAACATAATGTTTCTTAAGCCCTGGTAGCATGTGTTATTGCTACATATCCAGAGGAAGAAGACGAGTGGAACGATGTCAAAAGAAAAAATGCACAGAAATATGACGATTGGATGGTCATGAAAACGATCAACCGAACTCATGCCATTTTATGAATGCGATTGAAGAATACAATGTTTTCATCTGCTATGAATACCACAACAAAACCCCCTTCATCAAAATGAAAATCCTCAAAAAAATAGCATAATTAGAAGAAATAAGAGCATTCATAAGAAGATGAGTTCGTGTCAAAGCCTAAGGTGTCTTTGAAAATAAAATATTTTATGCCATCTACTTCAAAAGCATGGTCACCACCCCACAAAATGACATAGTCTAAATTGGTTCATCAGGAAAAATCCTCATTAGATTAAGAGTTGATATTTGGTTCTATTAACATGATTCACTTAACGGATCCATTTTCCAGTCACAGTTTCGATCTTGATGAGCCCGAGTTCCCTGTATCAAATAGAGGAATTAGAGGGAGTTCCAGAGGTCTAGTACACAGCGGAAGATGTGGATATTTCAGAATCCACTATTCCAATCCTACCCCTTCTAGAACTGTATATGCAGTAGAAACACGTGGCAAAGCCCTACAGCGGGATCAACAGGAATAAGAAAGTTCTATACACATGGAAAATTCAGTCCTGGAACAATTATTTTGGATGATTGGTTAGAGGATACACCTTATTCCTCTCAGCAAATAAGTAGACCTAGTCTGTCTAATATAACAAATCCAGGAGTATTTCCCACTCCTACCCTGATACAAGATGCATCTTCTTCCAAAGAATCAATTTCTAAGGCACCTTCGAAACCACATGTTCCTGTTGGGAAACACATACCATTGTAGCAAAAGTATGATATCTTCAACCATTTTCCCCAAGTACCGGCCAAGTTATCAATTTCAGATGCCTTGAATCTATCAAAAGATATTCGGGATGTCCTTATTGAGGCTTTGTCAAGTCCTCAGGAATTCAAAATTGAAATTTTTGCTGCTGAAGTCTACCATATAGTGAATGATCCTGCAGAATGCCATGCAGTGATATCTTTTACAGATGAATATGAAGATGATGTTATGCATGGAAATAGTAGACATTTGTATTAATCTAGAATGGTCAATGATGTAGACATCTGACAATCATTCATTGGTAATGTTTCAGGATTCAACCTCATCCCTATTCGTACACTTCATCGATTGGGCCTCACGGAATCTGATTTATCTCCTTCTACTTTGATGTTGTAAGGATATGGTAAAAATGAACAAGAACCACATGGAAATATTACACTCAAAACTCAGTTTGGAGACCTTGTATCCAATTCATATTTCATGGTTGTTCGTCATGACACATCATTCAACATCTTTCTTGGAAGACCTTGGCTACATCAACATGCGTTTATACCTTCATCATACTATCAATGTCTCAAATATTGATTCAATGGTCAAATTGGGACATTATATGAAGATATAGCCCCATTTAAAACATGTGAATATCAATACATTGAGGCAGAATTATATCACATGGAGGGAAAGAAAATATCCACAACAAAGTAGGTTACCAAAATTAATGATGTATATGGTTTGGAAAATATTCCAGTAAACCCATTCATACAAGCGAGTATAGATTATGTGTTGCCTATCAGTCAAATTCAAAGGATTGTCTTAAATATGAATACACTTATGGAAACATCCATAATGTCAATTATGACTACCAAGCCAGACAGTATGGTAGAAATTATTGATTCACTAGGCAATGATGAAAGCTCAAATGGAGATGTCATCATTTCATCTTCTAAAATCCAGCAATTCTATACTTCATCAATCAGGCCAGAAGAAGTTATAGAAATTCCAAATATGAATGATTATGTTGATTCTCAATCCATCACCTCCTCTATATTAAACAAGGAAGACCCTTCATAATCAATAGGGTCAAAAATGGTAGCCTTTTCTTCAAGATGTTCGAATTTTAACTTCTCTCCGAATCATGGAAATTCTGGATCATCATCTACAATGCAAGTAGAAAAAAAAAATAAGTAACACATATTGAAGAAGAAGAGGAAGATATCAGAGATGCTCCTCTAGCATTTGAAGAGGGTGTCTCTGCTACTGTAGATGAACTCAGGGAAATAAATATGGGTACAAAAGAAGATCCACACACCACTTTAATTAGTGTGGCCATGACTTTTGAATAGAAATAAATGTATAATTATTTTTTAATGAAAAATTGAGATGTATTTGCATGGATTTATATAGAAATTCCAGGTCTTGATTCCGATGTTGCAACTCATCATTTGAGTTTCCCAAAAGAACGTCAAGGATTCAAGCAAGCAGCAAGAAGAACACACCCATCTTATGCCGCCAAAATTGAAGCTAAAGTGGATAAGCTTGTCAAGGCTAACATCATTAGAGAAGTTCAATATCCCAAATGGCTGGATAACATTGTCCCTATTAAAAAAATAATGGAAAAATTAGAGTTTGCGTTGACTTCATAGATCTTAATCGGCATTGTCCCAAGGATGATTTTCCAGTTCCGATCACAGAACTCTTAATTGATGCCACAACTGGTTATGATGCACTTTCCTTCATTGATGGATATTCTGAGTATAATTAAATCTGAATGGCTCCATAAGATAACGAATCTACAGCCTTCAGAGCCCCTCAAGGTTTCTTCTTCTATCGGGTAATGCCATTTGTCCTGAAGAATTCAGGTGCAACGTATCAACGTACCATGAACCATGTCATCAAACACTATTAGGGAAATTTATTTAATGTTATGTGGATGATTTGGTGGTTAAATACTGACAAATTTCTAATCACTTGGCTGATTTGGAAATCATATTACTCAAACTTTGACAACACAATTTGAAGATAAACCCCTTGAAATGTTCTTTTGTGGTAACCTCATGAAAATTTCTCGGATTTTTTGTACGCAATCATGGTATCGAAGTTTATCCTGAGAAGAAAAAATCAATCCTTGGTATGTCTCCTCCTCTAAATTTGAAATAATTAAGAGGAGATCAAGGACACTTGGCATATATATGGCGTTTCATCGCCAATCTGGCAGGCAAATTTTTTCCTTTCACCAAATTAATGAAGAAGGGAGTAACTTACCAGTGGAATAAAGAATGTCAAGAAGAATTCAATATTCTCATGAAATATCTCTTGAGTCCGCCATAATTAATGCCACCTGTTTATGGCAGACCAATTTTTCATTATGTAACAGCTTTAGAATGATCATTGGGTGCCTTCCTTTCCCAAAAGAATGATGCTAGGAATGAAAACAACCTTTATTATCTCAGTCGGACTTTCTTGAAGAAGAAACTCGATATTCAAAATTGAAGAGTGATGCTTGCATTAATCTTTTCACATTGGAAATTGAGCCACTACCTGCAACACCATAAGGTCCAATTGGTATCTCGCAATAACCTGCTCAAATTTATCCTTATTTGTCCAATGCTTACAGGATGTCTGGCATGGTTGGCAGTTATTTTGCCGCAGTTTGATATCTAGTATGTGTCCAAAAGGAAATAATGGTCCATGATTGGGATGATTTTTGTGTTGAACACCCTTCAATAGAATACACATATTTATATATCGAACTTCCTGATGAGGAAGTATTTTCTATTCAAGATCATTTTCAAGCATGATAAATGTACTTTGATGGTGCTTCCAGAAGTCAAACAGGGATGAAAATGGATGATATTAAATTCAACAAAGTTGGGTTGGGAATTGTACTTATTTCCCCAAAAAATTTAGTGCTACCCTATTCTTTCTTATTGTTGGAAGGTCCTACAAACAATGAATCGTAATATGAAGCTCTCATCACAGGATTGGAGTTGGCACTTCAGGCACAAGTGAATCACTTATTGGTTAAAGGTGATTAAGACATGTTAATCAAACAAGTCAATGGGGACTATGATATCAGAAAAGAAGAGTTAATCCATTTGTATGATTAAGTCAAAGATTAAATCGAGTAATTTCCTTCAGAACCGACAGTTTCTTTTGTCCCACGATCAAAAAATGTTGTAGCTGATGTAGTGTCTATTGTATCTATTGCTCTAGAAAATCCAAATCCGGACGAAACAATCGTCAGAATTACCCACCGTCATGTAGTTTCACCTTTTGTTCAAATCATAATAGTGGAAATCAATGAAATTAGTCACATTTCTGAACCATATGGTCATATTATAGGATGGATGACACCTATCAGGGAATACCTTCAAAATGGAATAGTCCCACCTGATAGAGCTGGGAATGAACAAGTCCGGCGACATGTGGTCAATTTTACTCTTTTTGATAGCCCAGATCGCCAAAAAATTCCCTACAACTGGGGTTTTTATGGAATTATCTCTAGATGTATTTATGGTGAAGAGACAATGTCTATCATGAAAGAAGTACATGCAAGAGTTTTTGGTGCCCACCAATATGGACATAGACTACCTGATCAAATTTGATGAATTGGATACTTCTGGCCTTCAACGATACAAGATTTTGTTGATTTCACTAAGAAGTGTCATTCTTGTGAAGTATGTGTTAATTTCATTCATCAACCCCCAGAGTTTATCTATACAGCTAAATACTCATGACCATTTTCCACATGGGGAAAGGATGTAGTAGGACCATACCCTTCGGCTACATCCAAGCAGTTTAAGTATATTCATACTGCTACTGTCTTCTTTTCCAAATGGGCTTAGGAAATACCTCTCAATGGAGTTATTTCTAAAAGAATTGTTAGCTTCATCAAGTATAACATAATTACCAGATTTGGTGTCCCTCATACCATATTGATGGACAATGGCACTAACTTTTGTTCATCCAAGGTATGGAAGTTGTATAAAGAATACAACACAAAATCCAAACATTCATCTTGGTATCCTGCAACGGTCAATGGTCAAATAGAAGCCTTCATTAAGACTCTTTCAAACATACTACAACATATGTTGGGTAGCGATAAGAAATAATGTCCTGATAAACTTTTTAATGCATTGTGAGCTTATCGGACCACCACCCGCACTGCTACGCGGTCAACTCCATACTCATTGGTGTATAGAATAGAAGCAATTTTTCCCATTGACGTTCAATTACCTTCACTCAGAGTAGACATTTTTGATCATTATTCCATAGATGAACAATCTCAGAAGTGATTTGATGAATTGTAACGATTGGATAAAAAACTATTATGCACCCTGCACCACTTGGAAGTCTATCAGAATCGAATAGCACGAGCTTTCAATAAAAAATTTCATCTTCATTCATTCTTTCAAGAAGAATAGGCATTGGTCCTCAGAACTCCAATGATTCCAGGAATAAAACCTCCAAATCTTGATCCAAAGTGGGATGGACCTTATTCAATACATAAGGTATACTCCAATTGAGCTTACTCTTTAATCTCAATGGATGGACAACTCATCACAACACCATCCAATGTCAGATTTCTATATAAGTATTATGTGTAACACAAATACACCTTATAGTCCTTATTGAAATACTTTAAACTCCATGGTCCCTATATTACTCACAGAAATACTTTAAACTGCATGGTCCCTTTAGTCCTCACTACAAGACATTAAACTACATGGTCTCTATAGTCCTTACTACAAGACATCTAACTGCATGGTCCCTATAGCCCTCACTACAAGACTTTAAACTGCATGGTTCTTATAGTCCTCACTACAAGTCTTTAAACTGCATGGTCCCTATAGTCTTTACAGTAGGACTTTAAACTTCATGGTCCATATAGTCCTTACTGCAAGACATTAAACTTCATGGTCTATATCATCCTTAATGAAAGACTTTAAACTGTATGGTCCCTATAGTCCTTACTACAAGACTTTAAACTACAAGGTCCCTTTAGTCCTTACTGCAAGACTTTAACCAGCATGGTCCCTTTAGTCCTCACTACAAGACTATATACTACATGGTATCTATTGTTGTTACTGCATGACATTAAACTGCATAGTCCCTCTATCATCCAAAATGACGTTAAACTATGTCTCTTTTGTCCTACATGACATTAAACTGTGCATGTGTCCTATAAGACGTTAAACTAAAATACGTCACAACTACATGATGCTAAACTATAAATCACCATTTTTCCTACATGACGTTAAACTTTTAATCATTAGGGTTATTTTAACCTATTGTTCCTCACACCGAGAATGCCTCACGTGAGCTTAGAGTAAGCTTCAACCATAACACCCTCTCTGGGCTGCTAACCACGCATAAGTCCCAACATCAACTTCATGTTGTCCTCAAGTACATCACGATCACCAATCATTATCAATTGAACTATGCAGACTTTGATCCTTTCCATCTAGGCCGGAAATGTAGGCAAGCTCTCGAGGTTTAAGCCCAAAACCAACATCTTCACATCGGTTCACCTCCATCTCATACGATGTGGATCCGTGACCCCCCCCCCCCCCGAAACCAATATTATTCACGTTGGTTCATCATTTTCCTTTCTATATGATGTTAAACTATATTGTCCTCCATTTTCCCTGCTGCAAGGCATTAAACTGCATAACAATATGTCCTAGCTATGTGACGTTAAACTTTGCACCATTGGTCCATGCATTTGACCTTAAACTATTCGCACTTTTGTCCTGTATGATAATAAACTACAGCAGTCTCTAACACCCTCACCTGAGAGGAAATCATTATTACCATTGATCCATAATCATGTAATATTCCAAGGACTACGTGCATATATGGCAATTCTCAACCCTTTAATCTTGTATCCAACTTTCATTGCACTAATGTCCCTATTCACCATTCACATGTATGAACTAAATTTGAATAGAGGGTATTACAAGAACTATGTGTGGCTTGATTCCCATCCTTATGGGATACATATGAATTTTTGAGCATCACTTAGATCCAGCCCCAAGACTTTTGGGCTAACCCCAAACTCCTCTATCAGTCCCTTGGCTGAGATGTCCCCCTGTGAGCACTTGAATGTGATATGAAAACTCTGGTCTTCATTCACATCAGGTTTATAAAACACACAAGGTGTCTCCCTCATTATGGTCCGAACTATACAAACCTTAACTATGATCTCCTAAATTCTCATCCCAAATGGCGTTAAACTGTATTTTAGGAACTACATTTTGCTTGATTCTAATTCTAATGAGTTATGTAGTGAAGTCTAGCATCTCGATTCAGGTCCCAACCACGACATTATTATGTCCATCATTAGTCTATGTATCTCTTTCTTGTATTGTACAATACCCATTTTCATGTGTCATACTCCAAACCATAAATACATCCAGATCTCCATAACCCTTTTCTTGAATTCTGGTCACAATATTCCTGGTACCCAGGAATTAGTTTTCCTGAGTATACAACATGTGCCCCTAGGTGGCCTTGCATAAGTATTCTACATAACACACATGTGAGCCGAAAAATTCTATTATTTGAATATGAAGCCAATTCCCTTAAGTGGCCCTGTATAATTCAACCCACTAATGGGACTGTCAAACAGTGGAAATTTCATTCTTGGGTGGAAAACCTCTTTTGTCTTTATTGGTCTTAACGACAATATGTAGGGATCCGCAAAGAATAATCATTCTTAACATATTTTTCCCATACACTTTTTCATGATTTGAAAGTATTCAATTCTATTGTTTATATTTCCCTTCCCTACGTTTGGGTAAGACCTTCATTGGAGTGACATTAATCCAATTCTTTGACAATCTTGATTGGGAATATCCACTACATATTCAAGTACCTCTCTCCATACAGTAGAATTTTTTCTTTTGAAAATTTGAATCTCCATAAATTTCCACTGGCTTTTTAGCAATAAAAAATTAAAATTTTTGAGAGTTCTTTTTCCTGACTATACAACACGTGCCCCTAGGTGGCCTTTCATGAGTAGTCTACATAATGGACATGTCAGCAAGAAGATGTTATTATTTGACTAGGCTGCCAATTCCCTTAAGTGGCACTACATAATTCAACCCCCTAACGATTTTTTCAAATTGTGGTAACTTCACTCTTAGTAAAGACTTCCTCTAATTCCTTTTATCCCTTTTTCCCATATCATTCCTTAGAATCAAAATTTCGTAGGTCATATTTTACATGTTTTCCACCATATTTGAATTTGGTAATATGTTTTCAAATAAATTATCAAATAATTGAGTCAATTTGAATCCAATTAGTCAAAGCTATTCGACCTTTAAACATTATCCTTTCTTATGTCCAACATGCATGACTTTAAACTGCCAACAAAAGATAGGGTACTCATTAAGTTTGGAACTTGTAAAAGAAACTATGAACAAAAGTCGAGTCAATGCTTGCTAAACGTACATATTGTATGATTTAGGAAATATTGAGAAACGAAATATGCAAAGTTTTTGGGGTTAAACCTTGCAAAAAAATCATACTATGCTTACTAGAACCTTTTAATTGGGTAAAATTAATTAAATAAAGTAGAAAGAGAATGCAGACACAAATGATTTAAGATGAAAATGTTTTTCCTTGATGCACAAGAGTTAGATGGACATCCACAGATTGGAGTCTCTTCTCTTTTTTCAAGAATTACAAGAGACTTTCAACATAACATTTCATTTGATTTATAGAATTCTTAGCTTCATCAGTAGCCACCTGGAATTCATTCATTTAATTGGATACAATAAGAGACACTGTGATACCGGCTCTTCTTGGAACAATTGTAAAAGAATGTTCTTGAGTGCGGTTTTTTGAAAATTTTCTACTAATCAAAAAGTGAATCTGTTTCTGTTTAAGAGAATTTGAAGATGGATACATGGATTTGAGAATGGAGAATTGGATGTAAAGAGACATTATGAGAGAGTAATCCTTTCAGATATTGTTTCTAACGTCATGATAGTCTTCACTCCACCAACCAGTAGCGGAAAACATATCAGCCCATGGTTTTCCATTATCATATTTTCAAGGAAATGTCATGGAAGAAAAATTTAAAAGTTCACACCCTTACTGCTACTCTTAATGCACAACATAACTGAAATATAGGGAAAAATGTGTTGATGAATCTAAGGAATATGAGGTTTAGGATATGGTGCAAAAGGGCTATATTCATTATCTAAGTCTTCTCCACCATTCCATCAATAAAAAGGATCATGAAACTAAAACATTTGCTGAAAAAAAGTTGGTGTACGATTGAAACCAATAATGCAGGAGATAGTTATTTGGATCTGGAATGTTGAATCCTTGTAGATGACCATGGGCATATAAAAGAAATTAAATTTTCTATGGGAAATTAACATGATACTTCTTCATGTACTTGTCCAAATCTGGGAGAGTGTTGACACAGATATCATAGTAGTCATGGCCAACGATGTTCATCATATCATCAATTCTCTTGCTAGCCAATTCATCTGTTGATCCATTTTTTTTGGGATCCATTGAATCTATAGAAATATCGAATAATTATCCTTGATGTAAGTTGGTTTTTCATAAAATTTGTAATGAAATAGATAAATTGGCTAAATAATTAAGGTGCGCAAGTCTAATATTAGAGTGAAAGTCTAAGACGGTCGCACAAGTTGTACCATGCTAGTACTGGCGTGCAAGTCATAAAGAAACTGAGGAAGCATGACAAAATGAAAAGACGTGTAGACGAGAAAAAATCCATGAGACCTGCGTGACGAGAGCTCACTTGTGCAATGAGATCAAGAATCGTTCAAAAGCTGGGTTCTTTGCGTGAAGTGACACCTATATTTATAGGTGATCCAGAAACTTTCACACCACAACCTGCGCACCTCATACCTATGCACTGATGGATATTGGTTTTCTCCATTTCCTCAGTGTAAAATCCTCTTTCCTTTTTCGGATCAAACTCTTAGGGGAGATTTTGTTTTGACTCTCTGTTCCGTCATAGAGTCCAAATATTGACTAAGGGGAATACCTCGAGAAAAGAAGAGGGAAGATTCATCAAAAAACTGCAAAGGAATTATGGTGGGCAAGTATACCTGCGTTCCAGCCTTGGGAGAACACATATGTTATGCTCCATAAATGAGGCACGTAAGTCATTTTCATGCCCAAAGTGAAATTTGGCACAAACCTTAGGTGGCCTATAAATACCCCCTGTGGGCCGCCCATTTCAGGGACGAAAAAAATCCAAAACTCAGATTCATGATCTGGTCACCCAAGTCCCTTTCTGAAGTCTTCCGAACACTTCTAAGGTAATTCTTTACATAGAGTGGAAGCTCCCAAGAGTAAGAATAAGACCTAAATATTTTAACTCATCAATACAAACATGCCTAAGTGTCCATCCCTTACGGTAAGTGAAGACACTTTCTCGTGGCCTTTCCCTCTCATGAAAACCTGCGTGCCACACATCTGAAAGCCTCTATGGATGATACTAAGGGATCCAATTCAAATTCTCCCAAGTATAACTTAATGGATTCTTCATCTCCCAAGATGACTCATGTCATGAAAGTTTACATGCGTTACCAGGACTTGCGTGCAAGGCCAATACATGCATGCCTCCTTCCAATTCACTTCCTTTACTCAATTTCACCTCTCCTCTTCAATATTTAGCCTTCAATACCCTCTTCAAATCCATTTATGGAATGTTTCTTTTATTGGATTCCTTATCTGAAAGGAATTCTGTGGAACATCTCTCAAAACCTCGTGATTTACATAACTTTATGTCACTATGGTTAGGGATTTCATTCATTCAACCTCATCCATTAAGATTATAAGATCCCTAATCTCAGCATCCTCCTTAAGAGTAATCCCCAATAATAAATCACCTTTAATTTTGGAATCCCCCTTTGGAGTAAGAATCATGTTATATGTCCCTTTAGATTTGGGCCTCCTTCTCAGGAGTAAGCCCCAATCATCAGTTAAAGTCCCCCTTACTCTGGGCATCCTCCTTAGGAGTAAGCCCCAAATTAAGAATCTAAATATCTATAATTTACAAATACCTTTATGGAACCTGTTAATGGGCATACTCCTTAGGAGTAAGACCCAAGTCCCTCCTAATTTGGGAATCCTCCTCAAGAGTAATCCCCAAGTTAGAGTATCCAAATATCCATAAAGCACAAACACCTTGACGGACCTTGTTCCTAGGCTTCTTTCTGGATGTAAATCCTATTATTCACCTACATGGGTAGTCACACATACATAAGCCCCATATCATTCCTTGTGACCAGATCATTCGTGGCACAAATCGTCAGGTTTACTGATACCTCTTGATTCTCACACCGATCATGAATCACGTGAGCTTAGGGTGTTAAAGTAACCATGACACATCTCTTTGGGTTGTTAATCATATGTAATCCCCACACTTATTAATTGAACTACATGGACTTCGATCTCTGTCTTAAAAGTAGACTTCGTAGGAATCATTTCTGAGGTTCAAGACGATCACCCATTAAATCTTATCTATCCCATATGATGTTAAACTATATCTTAATTCCCAAACTACGTTGGGTCTGATTCCTCTTTGACAAGGATTCGTAGGTAGCCCATCTGCGGGTACGATCCCAACTCTGAAATAATCCTTCTCTTTCTGAACGACAATAAACTTCAAGTGCCCCACTCAATGTATTTAAAACCAGTATGGTTATCATAATAACAAATATATTTCTATATAATGTGTTGAAGGATACCATTAACTAAGAATCTATAATAATTATGGATGATTCTCTATAGATGAGGAACCTCAAATACATATAAAATATTCTTTAAATCTCATACATATCAATCATTGATTGCCATGTCTAAAAGAAAAATCATTTTAATACTTCGTGAATTCATAAGGATTCATGAACATAAATTAAATCTATAAGAGATTCTTGGAGTAGGTAATAATTCCCCTCAAAAACGTGTGACGAGCTTGACCTCCAATCCTCTAGACTAATGAAAATTATTAATAATCAACAGTCCAAAAATAAAGATCACCTACCTTTGGAAAGTAGGTCTAAATTTATATTGGATCATTGGATGTTTCTGGTTCTATGAATAAACCTGTTAGAAACCGATTGGAATGTTTAAACCTTAAACAAACAAGGTCATCCCCATTTCTAGAAGAAATAGTGATCCTTGAAGTCGATGTTGACTATGATCTGTCCATTCTTCTTCCTGACTGGAACAGTGATGTGTAGCCATTTGGGGTACTGGACCTCCATTACGAAATTGGCTCAGATAAGATTTTCAACTTCTGCCTCTACCATGGAATTGTGAGAAGTTTTCATATTTCTGGGAGGCTGTTTGAACCTGTGATGATTTTCAGGGAGACTGAGGTGGTGGATGGCTACATGAGTATCTTGTCCTGGAATCTTGTCATAACTCCAGGCTAATACATCATGGTGTTGTTTCTGGAAGTATATGTAGTGTTTTTGCTCCTCGAGGGGCATGGAAGCACTGATCAATGGGGGTCTCGGGTCTGCCTCGCTACTGAGGTTCACCAATACCAACTCGTCTATTGTGGCAGGGACACCCTCTTCAAAGGCAGGGGAGCATATTCTAAATCTTATTTACACTTGATGAGGAGGGATTCCCAATGGGAGGAGCTTCATCTAGGTCAACATATCCTGAAGGGAGGCAGGTACCTGCCTAAGCGGCAATGGTCACCACATTGGAAGACTCATGTGCTTCTGCAACCATAATGATGAAGGTTGTCGATCCGATCCCATCAATCCTTCGGCCTAAGGGTTCGCTCTTGATGATATCGAAGTAATAATGGTGTGTTGGATGGAGCTGGTTCATTACATCCTAATAGAATAATAATGTTTGACATATTTTCGTTGCCATGGGGACGACATCTAGATACCTTATGGAAGTAGGAGGCTCCGGGATCACCTAGTCCTGATTTTTATAGGAGTATGAGGTGATTTTCCGCCAATGTGTAGACCTATGAATGTGTTCCCCCCTCATCCCAGACACAATGAAGCATTGTCCCATGTATGGTGTTATAGCCTAAAATCGGTGGATTATAAAGACATAGTCATCGTATAGATGTATCCACAATTTGGTTGCAGCGGTGGAATGCTCAACCTCGTTGGTATGAATCAGTTTTTCCTTGCTCCTTTAGTATTTGGAATTCAAATAGCGGGCCTCACAATAAGAAAGGGGAGCTGTGTCACTTTGTAGCACATCTACTCACCCATTAAGGGAGTACTTGAGTCACTGGTGACACGAGCAGGGAACCACTGCATGCAGGTGGAGCCACATCCTTCCCATCAACGCATTTTAGGTGGTGTCCTAGGAGACTTTCATAAATTCGGTGCTAGAAAATAGGCCACCAAACTAGGTATTCAAGTAGATCATACTGACCGATGTCTATTTTGTCCATTCACAACCTTGGATTATTAGGATAGAGCGGTACATGTCATCTTTAGACAATCCCATCTTTTGCAGTGTTCGAGTTGGGATTAGATTAATTCTAGAGCTCCGGTCAACAAGGCAGCGGCAAACCTCAATGCCATTGAATTGGTCGGTGATGTACAGGGGGAAAATGTGACCCTATATGGGAGGGCCATCATCTTTTACAGAGAACAAGTTGATGGCATGGCATTCAGTATTCTCGATGGCCTCAGCGTGAATGCCCTCTACAGCTTCTATCTCAGTCTCAAACGGGAGGGGGCTTCTTAAAACCTTAATGAGGGCCTCACGCATATCTGACGATAGGCGAAGGGCCTCACGAATAGAGAGCCTTGCTGGAATACTGGAATAATGATTAAGAACATCGTAATTCTTTTTCCAGGAATTAACTAATTCTTGCAGGAGGTCGTTCTATGATAGGAGGCATGGCGAGCCTTGCCAGCTAGACCAACGGCTGACTGGTGCTGGGAATGTCTCGCTGCTCACTATTCGAAGCATGCAGAGTAGTTGTCATATTGGGGCAAGCGGAATAGGACTAGTCCGCGGTGGATCTTCACTGATCACGTCGAGGCCTAGGTGGATCTGCTTGGTCATGTGGCACAAACAACAATGGTGGCAGGCCTGATGACATCAGATGAGGAGGCTACGTGTGCTGAGATCTCTCCTAGGCCTACTACCTTGTCTCAGTGGCCTGCATAGCCTAGCTGGAAGTGTCAACTGATGTTCCTCAATTACCCAAATGGTCGTGGCTCCGCTGACGTTAGCATTAGTTGGAGACTTTGGGGAGATCCTCCTGGCTCTTTTCGCCATTGGGAGTCATGTAGGGGTTTACCGACTTCACAGTGCTAACCAAAGCAAACCCTTGAGTGTCACTTGAAGAGTCGTCCACTACTGGATGAATTCTGGGAGGGATATCCATCCCTGTGGGCATGAATTCACTGAGATTATGCTATGACGATGGAATCAGCACGGGACTTTTCTTTCCCTTGAGTCATCATTGTTTCGTCTTCTAGGAAGAGGTCGACTGAGACAACGATGTAGAAGTGGTGGCACAACTTCTAAATGTTCTGGCTGATTCAAGTTTTCCCGGATAAAACCATGGGCACGAGTGACTGTTTTTTGATCCATACAGTCATCATACTTCTGGGATACCTTACTGGAAAACTGATTCCAATCACCCTCACTATCGTTTCTGCTGTCTGGCCTTACAAAGATGTGTGCTACCTTCCCAAGGGATGGTCCCAACCTGAATATGTTTTTGTTGACCAAGACTTTGAGCCAGTATTTGAACACATAGGACTTCTTGAGAGTGTTCCCTAGGGTCTAATGATAGAGGAAGTAATTAGGCTGATTAGTACGGTTTGCCTGTTCATTCATTCTGCACTCAAGAAAATGCACAATCCCCTATTGCAAAGAACATCAGAAATAACCAGGAACCTAATTCATATTTAATGTGTAAGTGTGGTTTCTTCTATCTGTAAAGGGGGACCATGGAGACTGACCCCAATGGGGGGATGGATGATCTTGTCGAGGAGGTGGAACTTAGTTGTCTTTCCTAGGCAGTGGCGGTGCATTGCACGGGGGCACTTGCTGATTTTGAGGTGGATGCTACTATTATAGAGGCTTTTCCTGAGGTAGAGGGCCTATGTAATGCTATGGAGGTGGATCCACTGGAAACAACTCTAATCACCTAGGTTCCTTTATTTGGACCACTACGGTAGGCTCAGCCCTACCAACCATCCTCACAGGGATTGCAAGAGGAACAAAGGTGCCTGCTTAGCCTACTGTAAGGATTCCTCTAAGCATGGGGAATTATCATAGAAGTCTCGAAATCCCCCAGGGTAGTTCTAGGTGATCTGATAGGGAATCAATTACGTATTAACATTTCCCATACACATCGACAGTAATTTCTCCTGAGTTAGTGGCTTGTCAAGATAGTATTTGATCCATTTCCACCGGGCAACAAAGTCGGAGACACGCTCATCAGGCCTCATCATGCCATTGTAGAGGTCTGTGATACTCATTTTTCACGTGGTGGAGCTAAAATGGTAGAGTAATTGCCTACGGTGGTCCTCCAAGCTAGTAATCGTTCCAATGGGGAGCTGTCTGTACCAGAAAAATGCAGGGCCTTCCAATGTCTGCACAAAACACCGAAGTTTGGTGGCTTCATGCTGCATTCGAGTTCCCAACCAAGGTCCACAACTTAAGGTAACGTGGGCCAGGTTTTTTGGCGGGTCCGCTATTCTGTTGAAGGGGGAAAATGTGGGATTCGACACCCAAGGGTGCTATCGAATCTTCCACTCACGCCGAATATGTCTTGCCATTAGGTGGGAGCTCCATCTATCTCATTTCAGATTCCACAAGGCGGGCAATGAGTGTGTCAATAGGATCATTAGGGCAGGGGTCCCTGTCTTGGCAGGGATACCTAACCACGAGTGCATTGGCGGGTTCTTCAACATGGTATGCAGGCCCAAAAGCTCACAGTTCTACTGGTGGAATGACCCTTGGGGCTGCTAGGGGAACCCGAGCTGGGTCCCTTGTATTATCACTCCATTCTGGAGGGTTTGGTGAGACATATTGCACCCCCTTGCTGTAAGTTCTGGATTCAACCATGTTCGCGGGGGTAGGATGGTCAGTGTCACCTGGAGGCAGACAACTGTGTGGAATTTGTTCCTTCCTCGGTTGCATGGGCCTTGGATTACCATAGTCTAGATATTTCTCTACAGTGCGTTCAGTGAGGAGGTCATTGACAACCTTCTTATGCTCAGAATGCTGCTGACATAACACGGATTTTTCAGGGTCTTCCTCCATCTTCTGCACTAATCCAGAAGGGTCGGAGGGTTTGGCAGCTCTGAGATGCTCTTTACCCTTATCATGATTTCGACTAAGGACTAATGCCTCAATGGGAACAGGGGGAACCATCATGGTCCTCTGTTGATGGGTAAACCTCCCCGAGGGATCCAGTAGCTTTGGCATGCCTTCAAGGCGGAGGTCCCCATCCAGTAGCATCAGCTCATTTTCCACTACCGATGGGGTGGCCATGTTGACTGTGACTCTACATGGGGGCATGTCCTTAATGTCGCCTAGAGAGTCAGGTAGCCATCAAATAGGACTGATGAAGATGACATAATATTTCCCCCAACCACATATCTGTAGGTTGGGGGATGACTTCTTGATAATCATGCAGAGTGCCTTGACAATTTGAACACATTGCAATTGAAGGACCCTATGAAGACCTGGGGAATCAGGACGCTGGGCCACATTGAGTGTGGCCAAATCAAGTAGACAGCATTTCTCGCCAATGTATTCAAAATGTGCTTGCTTCCAGGGATAAACCACTCTCATAAGATGAAAGTGAAAGTGTCTCCCAGAGGTTTTGACGGAAACAATCAACTTCTTCAGGGGTGAAGGATTCCAGTGTATGGAAATTTGGTGCTTCTATAAGCCAAAACATCTCAGGGAAGTGGTCCACTGTGAGGATATTCCATAAGCTCCTGAGAACAGATTCTGGGTCTGGAACTTCATTACCCACTCGCCAACCAGAGGCAACTGGGGAACTAGTAGGAGAACCGAAATATCCCGTTGGGATGGTAGGAAGGATGGAGGAGAGTACGTTGAGCGGGCCGACAAACAGACACATCTCAGGCTGTCCTCTAATGATTGTAGCAACTTAGCCACCACATCGCGGTAATAAAGGGTATCCGCCACAATTCCTGGTGAAGGGTCTAGGGCTATTGGCAATGGTCCATGCTACTTCTCACCCTCCATTGGTCTCGAGAATATCTCTTTCTGATCTCTAGTTGAGGTAGAGAGTGCTTCTAGTCATGACGGTGGTGAGTTCATGAATGTAACCTGCATGGTTGCCAAATATTCTTCCTCCTAGATATACCTACGGAGGGAGGTGAGAATTCGATAGACACTACATTATGGGAGTATGAGGCTAATTCAACTTGTCTATGCCCCTTCCCTTGACTCAGACGAGTGAGGGGAGGGTTCTTGTGTTGATTCAAATTCCATTTTGGAGTTTTAGAAGAAAACCGGTTTGATCTCAGTCTAAATATTCTCAATGTTTTTTTATGGCAGTGACGACCTGCCCTCCTGCCCCAGGATGGTTCTTCCAGATATGGTAGATTTCGAGCACGAGGATGACCATAGGCCATAATGGTGATGGGGTGGGGAGGAATTCCACATGAGTAAGCTGGGGTGCAAGGAGCACCGAGACAGATATTACAGGGAACATGGGGAGGACCTTTGTGGGTAGCACTGGAGTGAGTAAGACGTCCACTAGAACTAGTAAGAGCATGGGGGGACCTCCAGGATTTTTTCCACTAGTGACATCAGTATGAGGGGGGTCCTCGTACATGTCGAGTAGAACATAGGTAGGATATCCGTTATAGGCTCTAGTGAAGTGAAACCGACCATCACTCTTGAAATTGTGGGGGTGAGGATGACCTTCGCCAACTTCTACAAGGACCTGAGGAGGGTACCCATACTGTAGAGCGACCGGATGTGCAACATCCCCATACCAACGGTCTATGGCAGGAGGAATGAATCCATATTTGGTGTAGTGGGCACGGGAGAGACTTCAGTACTGAGCAATACCACCACGGGGAGGACCCACGTTTGGATTAAAGGTGGAACAGGGAAGACATCTATGTCAATCCTGGAAGTGGGGAAGGCCCGCTTTATCCATGGTAGCGGTATAAGGAGGACCTTCGTACTGGGTGGCATCGCTGCGAGTTAGTCCATAGTGGCCATTGCCTCTACTGGTGGCCAAGGGAGTCAACCAACCATGCTCGTGGGGTAGTTGGGGCCTCGATCCAGGTCATGTGTATGAATTTCCTTACTCAACGTACATTTGGAGTTTGTGATATGTGTCAGTATTGGATCGGGCCACAATAGGCGCTGACGTTGACGCCCCTTGGCGGAAGTCCTCTTAGGCTTGTGCCCGACGCGGGTGTCGGGTTTGACAGACCGGAGCCGGTGGTGCAGGTCCATGGCTTACAAGCTCCTCGACCAGTAAGACTAGGTGTCAGCACTGACATGGCCTGGTGGGAGCCATTGTTGGGAGCCCCTAGGATGGGATCCTGGTTGGGCCATCCGGGATATCCCCCACTTCATCAGCATAGGGCAGGGAGTTGTCGAGACGTTCCTGGGAGAGGCTCCCGAAACTGTTATATGTTGAGTGGGGAGTAGTGTCTCCCTGCACGGCTCTCGAGGGATGCGTTGATGATGTGGTGTCGATGCCTCTAAATACAATTGGGCCATATCCCGAGTCAGGATAACACCCTCCTTTTCGTATAGGTGAACGAGGTGATTGATCAACCTTCGTTGGATGAACTCCGATAGAGAGATTGGGCGGGGGTGACTGGTGGTCATGTCCACTAATACCATCATAGAAGAGTGGAAACCATGTGGGACTGACAAGTTGGTACTACCACTACCCCTACTTCGGTGGGCAGGTGGTGATCATGTTCCGGGTGCAACAGCTTGGTTCCTTGAATGCAAGGAGATTAACTCATCAGTGATGAACGAAAAAGGGAATCGACGACCTGTTCCCCAATGCCATTACTTCTTCCATGGTTTGTATGATTGATCCACTCTAACAACATCACATACCGGGACGTCCAAAATTTTGACTGCCCCAAATTCTAGTGATTCTAAATCCGGGCTCACTAATTTCTTGGCGGGACCCGACGTTGGATATCTAAATCTGGTGACATGATAATACAATGATGTCTTGAACACTAGTAATATCTATATTGAGGAGAATATATTCAAGTCAAGTTCACCATTTTTGTTTTCAAATATTTCTCTGGGGAGTGCATGTCTATCTTGTTGGAGGACGGGAACACTGTTTGTGGCCCCACATTCTCGCTTTCCAAAGGTGGGAAATATCTGTCACTTATTCAGGGACGTCTGCTCCGAGATCAAAATAGGATGATTGGATTTTGGTATTTCCTTCCAAGGATTCCTCCTCGTAACATGTCACCTAGTCTGGGTCTACCTTATAGACTAAACACATTGTCCGTGAAACTATTATTTTTTCCATATCATCATGGACACCAGTTAATTACATTGCATTTTTTAGGACATTTCAAAGGGTCCTATCAGGGTAGAAACCTTTGGTCAGGGGATTAGTCACGTTGGAAATCACATTCGTTTCTGGACACTGGGAAACTGGCACATCTAGGATTCATCCCCTTATTATAGGGCTTCTCGAGGACGTAGATTCCCCTGGCATCCCATTTCGAATGTAGGGAGTTTTATTCCAAAGGCATGTATCTGGGGTTTTCCTTGGATTCGACATGTTCAACACATGGTATGTCGCGAGTTTAACATCTAGCATAGATGGATCTAACTGATCATAATAGTGATAAGAGTGGATCAGATGGGTGAAACCCTTGGAGGGAACACAAATGTTGTGGTGATGTCTAGTTAGCTTCCCAGTTTTTGATAAGGGGAATGGGGAATGAGGTGGCATGCTCCCATCGGGATGTGGCAGAATGGGTATGAATCATGATGGATGATGGAGAGTTTAATTAAGTATGCAGAGAATTATATGTAGTCGACCCGAGGACAACGATGATGTTGGGATTGAGTCCTGAATATACCTCCTACGTATCCTCGTGGCAGGGAATCAATGTCCTCATAGTTCATATGGATTGCAACGGCTTACCAATGGAGGGGGTCACAATGGTTTACCGCTGGATGGGGTCACAATAGCTTACTACTAGATGGGGTGAAAATAGCTTACCATTGTATGAGGTCGCAATGGATTACCACTAGATGAGGTCGATTCTCAGGGTGGCTTCTGACGTACCTTATCTAGTAGACAAGGGTCAAACCTAGGTAGTTCCTGTAGGATGGGGTCGGTGAACAGACGTGGAGGAGGACCTGGGGTCCAATGGATGTTGGGATTGAACCTCAAGGATATGTCCAACATAAATTGACATGGAAAGGATCAATGTCCACGTAGTTCGGGTGGGATGGAACGTCTTAACACTTACTAGGGGAACAGTGGCATATCGCTGATTGAGGTCCACAGTTTAATTTCAAGTAGAACATGGGTGAACTGACGTGATAGAAGACCATGGTCTTAGATAGATAGTGGGCTTGAATCTTGTGGAGGATTCCTATGTACCCTACCATGGTAGGGATTGAAGTACACATAGATTAGAAGGGGTGGTAAAACCAACGTAAAGGGGGTTTGGTGAAATTACATGAAGGGGGTCAAAATGACCGGGTGTTTTTCTTGAACATCAGGGAGGTTTCATACATAGATTTCATTGGAAAGGATCAAAGACAACATAGATCTGAAGGGTTTGGTGAACCAACATGATGATGGTCAGGACCAATGGATGGTGGGATTGAACCATAGGGAGGATTCCTATTTTCCTTGCCTTGTTAAGGATCAAAGTCCATGTAGTTCAAGAGTATTTGGGTGAACCTACGTGAAGGGGGTCAGAGCGACCTAGTGATGGGCTTGAACCTCAGAGATTCTTCCTATATTCCTCACTTTGGAAAGGATCAAAGACTGCATAGTTAAGAAGGGTTTGGGGCTTACACTCTAGGATGCCCGAAGAGGATGTCAAGGTAGATGCTTGCTCTAAGCCCACGTGAGTCATACTCGATGTGGGAAACAAAAGGCAGCAAAGGCTTGAATATCACAACAAAAAAGGTGCGTCCGTGGGAAGTAGAATGGGGTCACACGTAGTTGGAATCCCCAAAGAGGAAACGATGGATTATGCGTAGTTAGAACCCCAAAGAGAAAATAGGGTATTACACATGTTTAGAAGCCCAATTGTGATGGATATTGGGACTTCCTCCTAGGTGGAGGCCCGGGTCGTGACAAATCCCAACAGGAGAGGGATTTGGCACCCAGGAAAGGAGGAGTCGGGATACTGCCTCCGACAGGAAAGGCTAGGTGCTTACACTAGTGTGGTTTCCCTTGAAAACGAATGCCTCTTTGATAAAGAGGATGTCATCCCATGTGAGGAATGATCTCAATCACATGGAGACTAGTGGGTGTAGAGAAAGTCCGAGACGGGGTACCCCGCGTGCAATGTGTGGGTCAAGGCACATTTTAACTTCATGTGCTGAGGAAAATGGTGCTAGGCAGTTTAACGTCTTGCAGCTCAGAATAGGTGTGTTTGATCCATACCCCTAGGACATACATAACTGATTCCCATCTACCCTTAAGGGATAAAAGGCATCGACAATGCCGTGATTGGGCGGTGTCGCGAGATGATCCCATTGGGGGTCTACGTTAGCATGGCTCTGCAATGAAGCAATAGTTGTTAGTGTGTCAATGTGAATAAGCATGAGGTGAAGCATCCCAAAGGGTAGTATCATCCAAGGGAAATTGAAATTGCATTGAGCAAACTGGAAGGGCCGCATGGGAAAAAGAGTTTCAGAGAAAAAGGATTCATAGGTAGAATCTTTTTGAATCTCTAGTGCTCCATGAAGTGGATGGGATTCGTGATGGTATGTGCTTCATGAATTAAAGTTTCCTAGGCCAAGAATATGTCCTAGGTGCATATGGGTGGAGCTTCATGAGGTGGGAAAGCATTTGTGTAGAAATTCCTCACGAAGCAATGCCTCTCCAAGAAAGGTGTTTTGAATCAATACGCTATGCGAAGAACAGTGACCCTACCATAACATGTGGGTCACGTGTGTATGGAGGGTGTTTCGCAAAGCATAAATGCTTCATGATGACCCGAGTCCCCGTGGGGATCCCCTTCCTTCACAAAGTCTTGTGGGATTTGCAAAAGTAATCCTTCTTGGATGAGGGGTTGGATTAAAGCAAAGGTGGAGGCACATCGCAATGCAAAATTACCTTGATAAGTTCATGGTTTATAGAGAAAAATGTGCTTTAGGATTTCAGATATGAGAAGGTGAATGGTCAGATGAACCATCCTTTAGGCTCAAGGGGAGCCCTGTATTTATAGGAAAGAGGCACCGTGAAGTAGAGCCCGCTCGGTGTGAAGATAGAGTTTGCACCACGGCAGGTCGCGAACGTCAAATCGGCTCGCGGTGGATCTCGCCTCCTTGGGCCACAATGGGCTCGCAAACATAAAATTTGATTACAGATCATCCCACCTCCTTTCTCAATGGAGGGGTTGTGAATTTCAAAGGGGTTCACAGATCCTCCTGCCTCATTGCTCCTCGGTGGGTTCGCGAACGTCAAAGGGCTTCACGGAGCCTCCAACCTCCTTGCTCCGCGGCGGGGTCGCGAATGTCAAAGGGGTTCAATGTGCCTCCTACCTTCTTTCTTCGTGGCGGGTTGGGGCCATGGGTCTTAGAAAATGGTCTTCGCGAGGAAGCTGAAGATACTTACCTCTTGTTCTCCTTCTTCCAAACTTTTGGTTCCAACCAATATCAATGAATTATAATAATATATTATTAATTTTGTCTAATAATAATTATAAGTAATATTTTTTTATTTCCTTTTATTATAATTATTGAATAATTTTTTATAATATATTTTTGGTATGTGTTTATAATTTTGAGGTATCCAAAAATGGGTGCATGTGAATGTTAATTAAATTTTGAAATAATTAAGTTTGAACTATTGTAAGGATTCGTGATGATCATTGAATGATTACGTGTCAAAAATTAGGATATGGAGGCCCTTGAGAAAATGATCATGGCTATAGAGGATTACACTCTAGCTACTGACCCATGTTGGGTTGTTTATCCTTGATGTTGATATAGATATATTTAATGTAGGATGTTTGTTTCATTTTGGTATGTTGTTTACACTTGATACCCTGATTTAACGCTTGTGTTATAATTTCTTATATCCCTGGTTGATTATTATAACATGTGGTAGTGTATGAACTAGCCTGACACTTATGTGATATTTGATGACTCAGTTATGTACGAATCTTTTTTATTCATGTTCGATGTTGATCACATGTATGGAATATTGGAAATTAAATTCTGATGATATACTTTTCCTTCTTCTTTATGATACCCTATTATGTGTACCTTTTTGTATATTTATTAGAGAAAACATTTGGTGGACCATCATGATATGTTTATCAATTTATGGTTGAGTACACAAGACTTGTGATTATGGTGATGAGTAACATAATCACAATGTACGAATATGAAAAATAGATGGGTATTCCATGTGATACACTTTACGACTAATAGATTATACGAAGTGTATTACTAGATAAATAGTACATTATATATTTCTTGTTATGTCTCGTGAATGTAGAGAAGGTGACATACTTGATTCCATTTATATTCTTTGTTGAACATTCATACGATACTAAGAAACCATGTTTTTATTCTTTTGGTTATTCTTTTATTAAACCTAATAGTTTGATATATCTTCCAGTTTATAGCCTTAATAGACATAAACATGGATCACGGTGTCTTGGTTAGTGAGTAGGTAGTAATTTTTAATTTCCACATTTATTATAAATTCTAAAATTTATTTATTGAATGCATTTTTATGTGATAAAATAGTTACATATTATTGGAAGTTCCCTGTTGATTCTTCTAATCACAGCCTACTAAGACATACAGATGCTTTTAGATTTCATGAGTAGTGATCTGTTGATTGGGTTAGACCTCATACTAGATGGATTGGTAGAGGATAAATTATTATCTATAGGTCTGGTATTAACTCTAGTGTAATGCTCTATATTATTTATTTATGTATCTCCCCACATTACATTGGATTGGCCTTCCAAATATGGGAGCCCATTTTTTAACTATATGAAATCTATTTCATTTATTAGACACCATATGTTTACACTAGTTATTTATTTTATTTAATATTTTTTTATTTTTGTTATGAATAGGTATTGAGTGTATAGTCTCCCCACTGAAGGGATTATACTGACACTTCTAGTCAACAACTTGTTGTGTACAAGGAGGTGAACTTGAGGCCATGCATCCCATTGAATCAGATCTTGGGGTTGGGGTCTGCGTGTTATAAAATTGTATCTGATCAATTTTTATTTTGATTATTTTTCTACTAAAATAGGAAATTATAGAAAGGGGTTAGTTTTGGGGGACTCTGGAAATGGATTTTCCTTGTTCTTGGACAACACATATGCAATAGAAAACTTCCTAAATATGGAATATATTATGGTAAATATTTTTTGATAGTAGTGGTGAATTCATTCATCATGATTAGTTTCGTACATTCATTTTACATATATATATGCCTATTTTTGGGCCCTATAAGAATACATAAATTTATTTCCTTGAATTGTCCCTTTTTTCGAGATAAATTATTTATTGTGTGATATTCTCTTTTATTGTAATATATCTCTTTTGGAACTGAGAAGATGAATAGATTATATATTTTTATTCTTATATGTATGAATAATTTCACTAACATGAAATGTTTAAGACAATGGTTCATTCTATGAGGGTTATACATTGGCTTAAGGATAGAATACATGGAGAATATTGTGTGATCACATAGACTGTTTAGTATCTATTATTATTCACAACATTCCTTATGTTCTAGGAGATTCAGCCTCTTAAACATATCTTGGGACCTCTAGTAGAGAAAGTGTACCCTATAATAGAAGTTACCATAACTACTCCTGTAGGGCAAATAATTTGGACACAGTGGTGGGGGAAATTACACCAAGATCAATTATTTACTATTCCAAGGGTTTTCAGCTCCATAAACCTCCATCCTTACTAGGAAATGATGGAACACTTGATTCTATGTACTGTTTGGATATATACAACATAATATTCATTTATGTTGAGACAATAGATGACTGGATGTTGAAGACATCATCCTTCATGAAACAAGTAACCACTATGCATTAATGTGATGTTATTGGACATGCCGAATGATGTGAGTGTCTCACTTGGGAGGCCATAATGGAACAAATTTCTGGATTGTTATTCCATAATATACTGAACCAGGATTGAGTGTTTGAGTTCATATAGATATAATAGGATTCCATGATGGTATCATTCTACACATCTCATTTAACTAATCTTTTTCTATTTTACTTTTTAGGGATGGGTGTGGTGGTCAGATGGGTTGGATTGTCAATACTAAGATTTAACTCGATATCCAATAGTAGGTTTGGATGTTCCAACTAGTGTCATTTCTAATGATGTTATGAATGGCCTTGACCGTTAATAAGAACATGGTGGATGGTAGATCATCTAGTATTTTTCAACAATTTAGTACTAAATGGTTGGATATCATAATACTCATATGAGTACATCATCTCATATTAAAAAGATAATTGATAAGGATGAGTACCATAAAAATGGAATGTATATATAACAGAGTGTATTCTCATTAGTTCCCTCAGGAGGTGACCCATAGTCATTCAAATGTGGGATTATTTTTCACTACCATAGGGCCTTCTCATCACCTCAATGTGACTAATGGAAGTTTAGAAATATGGTAAATATATTTTATTTATTACTCAAGATTTTGAGGTTAGGCTTATATAGGAATTATAAGAATACATAATCATGGATCCATGTATCTAACTGGGTTACCCCATAGTAGACTCTTAACAAGGCATGAATCTCAGGTATAAGGTCATATAATTAATTCAATCCTTGTTTATATAGTCTATTAGAATGTAGTAGATAGTGTAATGATTCCATCTACTATTAAATGTATAGTATTCATCAATTATACTAATCTAAATTCTTGTTTTAATAAGGGTTTCAGATTCTTTTTTATAATTCCAATTAAATTGTAGATTTAAAAAGAAAATAAGGTCAACCTTTGAGGTAGTCTCCCTATATAGATTATTGGGAATGAAGGTGGACAGTCTCCAATGATACACATATGGTCTTATAAACATCATTGGGTATGTATATCTTTTCGAATACATTATTTTCTATATGATGACATTAGGTGTGATTATCATCATGGAAGGAATGACTAGCTTCATAGTTCCCATTCATTACTACAATAGAGGTGTTTAATTCACTACACTATAGAGAGAGAGGTTCTTGATGTCTTGATACTGGGAACATTTGATCACACATAGTTGGTCTAGACATGAGTCATCTCGAAAAGATTAGAAGATAAATGGTGGGATTTGATCTTTCATTATCAAAATTTATACCCCCATTAATATCCCCTATTAAAGTATCTCTATAAAGATTTAATTCTAGATTACTTCATAAGACTTCTAAATAAATGATTTTACATTTATATTGTGATGTTGCTAGGTGCAAAACCAATTTCAACACCCATTAATCATACCGAACCATTGAGATAAATTTTCTTAAGAAAAATCATTAAAACATGGATCACAAGGAAACATCATTTTGAGTACATATGCCTATTGTACAGCTGTGTTTCTCGTTATGAAGGTTTATTGTTGTATTTTACATGATATTAATTAATAGAAAATGAAATAGGTTAGGATGTATTACAAATATATTTTTCCTATTAATGATGAAAATATCAATCATTTAAAGGGAGATAGATGTTATTCTAATATTGATCATAAATCAGTCTGTCACCTGCTATGAGATAGAGATTAGAACTTTTTTAATACATTGTTTCAAATTAGTTATGGTTTGCATGTGTATCATGTGGTTCTATTTAGTTTATTCATTCCATTTTTAGTGTTCATATCTATCATCAAAAATATCTTATTTATACACTCTGACTCTTTAATTGTCATATTCATCAATTATATACTCATACACTCACAAACACTAGATATTCATTTCAATCAAATAGAGATAGAGCTATATATGCTAAAAAAAATAATACACCATGAATTTGAATTGTGATTTCAGGACTCATTAGGTGATGTTTTTAGTGCATATTATATCTAAGCCATGTATTACCACATACCTAGAGAATGTGTAATTCCACAACCCGTTCACCGGTACTTGTGCCATGACTACCCCCATGTTGGGTTCCATAGGCCAGGGGATACCGACAACCAACATAAAGGCATATCCCTAAAACCGGGAAGACATTGACTTTTAACTATCAAACTCACGCAATCCAAGCACACAAGGAAAACTATATATAAAATAGGGTGTGTAAAGTATTTAAAGGGGTCGAAATAAAAACCCAACTTGAAAGTACAAGTAAAATAGGAAACAACTCCTATGAACACCCGCCAAGGATCTTACCTAAAGGGTAGGTACAGCTCTCGAACGGTCATCTCCATGGTATGTATCATCTAATGGTCCACCTTCGAGCATTCTCCAGTCCTGGAACCCTCAGCCTCAATCAATGATGTCTTATGTCTGCACAAGACACAAGAAAGTGCGGGCATAACTCGTGTAGGAATGTGTATAACAATAAACAGTAGGGACCCTGAGACCCCCGACGGTCTCTCAGAATCCACAAAATGATAAACGACAAAGCAATACCATAATCACAAACCAAAAAAACAATAGTCAACCCTACTTAGGTATATTCCCATACATATACCTATTTTATCATGTATTCCCATCTCATTCATGAGGAAACACAAGACCCAACTCTTTAGCCAAAAACACAATTGTTCCACAAAGGAAAGATTACCACAAAGGTAACACCATGAAGGTAAGTACCACAAACATAGAAAAATACCACAAAGGTATCGCCACACAAAAGTGTACCACAATGTTATAGAATTAGATCATAGTTGGTATAACTTATATATAGAAGTATAGATTATTAGCTATATTCCTAGATCACCATACTTCGTTGAGAAGATCTGTTGTTCACCTACACAAGATCGATGATGACCCACACATGATCTGAAGATGTTGACCCAAAAAATATCCAATGATGACCCACAGAGAATCTGAATATGACCTGTATAGGATCTTTTGACGCCCCACACATGATCGGTAGATGCTGACCCACACTATATCTGATGATTAATCAAGTACATCCAGCCATAGGGTTCCCGTACTCCGCACACCTGATTCTGGGAGGATCTTCTACTCAATACATCGGTCCAAACATCAACTACCACAATATCACATGAAGAATTATCACGAAGTTATATCATATCATAAGGGACCCAACGCGACAGATGGTGTGCCAATCGGACGCTCGGTCTGTATGTTTTCAGCATTTTGGTTCTAAGGGAACGGTTGGATTTTGGTTTGATCCAACCCAGTTGTAATCCAACATTATACAACACTCAAGTGGTGTTATCAAAAAGGACCATCTTTATCCAAGGATTCCAGCATCGTAGGCAGTTTGTCAAATGGACACTCGGTTCTCACAATATGGCAGGAAATGCGTATTTGGGACCAGATGGGCCCAAGTCTGGGTCTGGGCTAGATGTGCTTGACTGTAGAGGGCCCGAAAAATTGGACAGCGGTCTGGCCTAGCCCGCAAAGGGGGCGGATTGATCCGCACTTGGCATGGCCCGTAGCCGGGGTGCCCCGCCATGGCGGCGTCCACCCTAGCCGCCACCTAAGAGAGGACCCCCATGGGATTCTGAAACGGCTAAAGGGCCGTTCGGTTTTGGCCAACCCGTCAGTGCCACGTGCCGGTACCTGCTGGCATGGGGGAGGCCCCGAAGCATGAACTGCTCGGCATGATACAGCCGACTGGGATTCTGGGCGGCACCCCTTTCAGCGGTGCGACAACACCGCTGCTCCTCCCACTGCTGGTCGGCTATCAGCCGCCCTGGTTTGCCACTGCGGCAGGACATCAACAACCCTCTCTTCTACTGGCTATGCGGATGAGCACCACCTTGCTTCCACACGACCGACTGGTTTGCCAGACGCCCCCTCCTCCACCAAAGATGATGGGTAGCAGCCTCTTTTGGTGGCATGGTTGTGCCGCCACCGCCATCGTGGCCTCCCGGTGTGCCAACCTCCACCCATACCCTATATTCATCGGTCACTGGAGGACTTCAGTGGGTCACCAGGTGATCTTCGGTGGCCCATTCATCAATCTAATGGAGTCGTTGTGTGTCTCAGGAAGTCGCATTTGCATCTATCCCAACAGGGTTGGGTTCTTCTCCACACAACGATCATCTTGTGAAGAACACATCAATCCAAGAGGTAACGGAGGGATTGGTCCATGTTTGTTTCACCTGTTCCTCTTCATTAGTTTGATATCATGAGACTCAAGAATATTGAATCAATGTAAAATTAACGATGAAAAATCAAGTGCAAAACCTACCTTTCTTGTTCATTGGGGGAGTCATGAGGAAGAAGATGACATGTCGACACTTCTCAAACATTGTTTCCCCATTCCTCTCTCAGAGGATATTCTTCATTGGAGGATGTTCTTCCTTCAAGAGTTCTCCAGAAACATTCTCCTCCACCAAGGGAGTTTTCCCACACATGGGGGAGATGAATGTTGGGGAGCCAACATAATTATGTTTACGTTAATTAACATATAAATTAATGTTGGCTCATTAATTGGGGGGAGGGGTTCCAAGAGTTACATAACATTAAAAGAGTGGTTAACGGTTCGGTGGTCCCCACCAACAGAATTCAAATGAGAGGTTTTAAATAAAAAAACAATTGTTTTATTTTATTCCTCTACCAAACCCAAAAATTATATTCCACCATCAATCGACTACTGTTGAAGTGAAGGTCCCCTTAAGCGAATAATAGCGCTTCGAGTTCAATAGTGTCCTCAGATTTCAATTCCGAGCACCGGTTAAAAAGATACAAATTACATCTTTCATGTTAACTTAACGTACATAAAGAATGATTGGAAATTCATTCCATCCACTCCGGGCCACAAAATCACGTGCAGTCAAAATTCATAGACTCATAATATTTCCATATAAATAATTAAAATTTCATTGAAAAATCTGGGTCTTTACATTCTACCCACCTCAGGGCTTTGCATCCATGAAATCTATAACACAAACTAGGGAAACAAGTTGGGGTACTATGCACGAATCTGAGCCTCCCATTCTCATGTGCAAACTTGATGGTTCCCCTGCTACCAATGTACGCACACCAGAGGTATCGATCACCCATGAAGGACTCTCTCCTGTTGATCCGCAATCTCTACTAGAACATTTGAAAAAGACTCCCCATCATCGATTTCCATCTTGCTCCAGTCAATGATATGCAAAGGATCATTCACATACCTCCGCATTTGGGATAAATGGAAAACGTCGTGCACTCAGTGCAACTAAGGGGGAAGGGATAAGTGGTATGCCACCTCGCCAAATCTACTGATGACCTGAAAGGGTCCGATGAACCTCGGATATAGCTTCTCACCCCAGCAAAATCTATGCAAACCTCATTGAGGTGAGACCTGTAGAAATACATGGTCACCATACTCAAAATCCAGAGGTCTCTGTCTCCTATCAACATAAGACTTTTTCCTTCTTTGTGCAGTATTCATCATCTCCTAAATGATCTGCACCTTCTCCATAGTAGCCCATAAAATCTCTGATACCATGAGTGCTGACTCCCATGGGTTAGCGTAGAACAAATATGATCTATAGGGTCGACCATACAATTCCTTTAATGGTTCCATACCAATGGTGGAGTGATAAATGTTTTTGTACGCAAATTCCAACTTGGGAATGCGATATTCCTATCTATAGCTGAAATCAAGGATGAATGCATACAAAATGACATTGATGGTCTGAATTGTCCCCTCTGTTTGACCAACTGTCTGAGGATGAGAGGAGGTTCTCAATTGATGCTGAGTCCCCAAATCCTCTTACAAACCCATCCATATTCGGGAAGTAAAATGTGTATCACAATCGGAGAAAATCACCAAGGACCCTCTATGAATCCGTACAATATCATGAACATAGAGGCATCCCAAGCCCTATTCTAAACAGTGATCGTTGATAGGTAGGAGGTGGGCTGACTTGGTGAGTCGGTTAATGATCACATAGATGGAATCAAGTACCTCATACATGAATGGGAGTCCCATCACAAAGTCCATGAAAATTCCATCCCACTTCCACTATGGCACCTCTAGTGGCTGGACTAAGCCTGCTGGAACCTGATGCTTTCCCTTCACTAGCTGACAAGTGAGGTACCATGAGGCAAACTATGCTAGTTCATACTTCATTCCCAGGCACTAGTGCTAACACCGATGTTCCTGGTACATTATTTCCACTCTTGGATGTACCAATATTGGAGATTTATGGAACTCCCTCAACACATCCCCCTGAAGAGCCTTTAATACCATAGTATTCCATCTAAAAAGGATGGAGTGCACCCAAACTTCAGAAAATACATCATGTACCTTACATGTGGATATCTGAGAAGGTCAACCCTCATAGTTAGTGTCCCCAAGTTGTGCCTCCCAGACTCACTCAAAGAGTGGGGGAGTGACTGTCAGAGACTAGAAGAAAAGAAACTCAATCTCGATCCACATAGGATATCCAAAAAGTGGATAGATGATCTATTTCCTCACATAGAAACTGTATATCAGATCTCCTATTGAGTGCATCTACTACTACGTTCCCCTTCCCAAGGGTATATACTATCTCAAAATCATAGTATTGGAAGAACTCTAACCAATGTCATCGTCTCAGTTTCAGGTCCTTCTGAGAGAGGATATAACTGAGACTTTTGTGATCAGAGGAAACTGTAAAACATTCTCCCATCAAGTAATGTTGAAACATCTTCAAGGTGAATACCACTGCTAATAACTCTAGGTCATGGGTAGGGTAGTTCTGCTCGTGTTGTCGCAGATGTCGCAAACCATAAGCAATCGCTGCTCGCTTCTACATCAGGACACATCCATGCCCAGTCCCTGATGCATCAAAGTAGACTACGTACCCAATGACCTCCTCTGGTTGCCTCAATATGGGGGCACTCATTAGTCCATGCCTCATCTCCTAGAAACTCCGATGGAATCCCTCCAACTAGGTGATGGGTTTTTCCTTCTTCATTAATACTGATAAGGGTGCCAAAAATTTGGAAAATATATGCAAAAACCTCCAGTCGTAACCGAAACAACCCAAGAAACTCTACACCTCCATCACAGTCCTAGGTGGCTCCCAAGAAAGCACATCCTCAATCTTCGTTGGATCCATTGCATCTCCAGCATCTGAGATAACATGTCCTAGGACATGAAACTCTTGGATCCATAACTAGGTCTTTGAGAGCATTCAATAATGTTGGTGTAACGCCCCGACCCCAGCTACCCAGAGCTGGTGCATTACATCGTAACATTGGAATGATCACAAAAGATCAAGTCTCGAAAGACCGATTAGTTTAGTAGCCTTGGAAACACTAGATACATTAATAAGTCTTTCATTACATCAAAAAGTAAACAAACTACAATAACATGGTCTTCATAGTCCACAATCATATCCCTTTCTGACTACCCCTGCAGGTCACTCATAAATTACTTCTTCACATCCTGGAAAAATATTAAAACATTGAAAGGGGTGAGCTCAGATGCTCAGTATGGTTAACAATATAGCGGAATCTTTCATAAATAAACATTAACATTTAAGGAAATGTATAACTAAAACAAAAGCCTTTTAAACTTGAACTTCAATATAATATGGCAAAAGTAAAATGAGATAATGCCATTTACTTCTTCACATGGATATTCTACTGGTCGAATAATCACATGCAATATCAATAACCATTATCATAATGATGGAATGCATAATCCAGACTATCATAACCACGTAGTCAAGGCCTCGTGCCAAGACCACAAATAAGATTTTGTCAAGGCCTTGTGCCAAGACACTAGTTTGTCTCATGAGACTTGCCGATGCATCGAGGAGCTACAGCGGGCTCCACCCATCACTTATTAAGTCCAATGCATTCCTCATATGAATAGGTTTAAACATTTCATAAACCATAACATAATCGTATCACATAAAACATGCGTAAAGGAAACATAAAATTTCCACATTTCAATCACAAGATTGTCAATACAACACATTGATATAATAAAAACGCTTTCAAAACCATTTTCAATACCAAAATAAAAGCAAGTTAAAACTTTGTATTTATTTTTCATTAAAAAAAAGTGATGGCTTGTAGAGGAAGCCAAAACTAAAATAATGGTCACGGCGGCGGAGAAGTCGTTGTCGCCGCATAAGTACGGAAAGAAAAACATTCCCTTTTTGTCGTTTAGTAAAATGATTTGTATAAAAAAGATTCCTTTTGAATAAATGTAAAAGTCAAAGGGGTTTATACACCGTATAAAAGAAAGTTTTGTATAAAACCAAATATGCCTCAATGAAAGGGGATTGAGGCGAAGTCCTTAAAAAGAACATTTTTTTTAAATAAAGTACATATATAATGTGTATTCACTATAATTACACAAAAATAATGTACAAATACAATATAGGACATAATAGTATCATGACATAATTTGAAAGTAGGAGATTAACCCAAAGAGTGAAAATTGGGTTATGAAATTCCCTTACCTCGTGTCTGACTTGAATCAACCGTTCTTTAACCTCATGAATAATAAACTAGAGTTAATATATACCTTATTAAGAACCATTTTCAATTTCATTATCATTTTTATATCACTTATTACAATGATATGAACATTATGTAATTATTTAAGTTAATAACAGTCGTTTTGTCGATCTTTGGTACTTGAGTCAACAATAAACTTCTTATAATTACAAGTTGTTTATGTGGTAGAATATCCATTATCTCCAGAATTATATTCATGATTTAGATGTGATATATATATTATATATCCAGTATATACATTCATTTATAATATTACGTAATATTTAGAGGTAAGAAATGAAATGCACCGTTCATGGAGACGGTAAGCCGTACGTACGCATGAACGCTACTTTCATTTCAATTTCATATTTAATGGAACGAAATAATAATGATATAAATGTATAATATAATTCCAGTATAATATAGTGTATAATACCATTTACTCCATCCTTTATACATCCCACATATGGCATTAACGATTCAAATCACTTTGAGGGGGCGGTAGTCCGCACTTCCTAAAATGAAATTATCGCGTTTTACCCATAATGGAAATCATAAAGTATTCCATAAATAAGAAATACAGAAGCATAAGTAAAACATAAACACATTATATATCATATATAAATATAGTGACATCTTAATAGCCACCTTTGAAGGTGTTATATGAGTGTTGAACAATCATCGTTTCGTGAGGCAGAAATTCGCCATCCACAGAAACCGTATGTTCTTTAACCATTAGATGTAGGTGTGTGTATGTGTAGCTCGAATCCTTCTTATAACAACATCCTAGTATATTGAGGATACTGGTGTTGTTACAAAAGAAATGAATAAAAAGAGTTTATGGGGTTGGAGAAGAAAAATAAAACAAAACAACATTAGAGAAGACATTACCTCAAAATCGGGTAACTCTTTTTGATTTGAGCCAAAGGCTTCCTTGGGAAGAGTTATGCCCAAAGTGAGGCTTCTAGGAGTAATAGGGGGATGTTGGGAGAGTATTTGGGCAGAGGTTGGCCGATCCAAATGGCTTGAAAGTGTAAATGAGGTGGGAGAGGTGGGGGCCTTTTATAAGAGGAGAAGAGGGGCACTCTTGGAAAGTAAAGAAAAGTCACTTTATTATAAAATAAGTTTCGGATTTTAGAGGTCCCACACTTATATAATTAGAGTATAAGATGATAAGGGTTCTAAATCTACTCATACAATAGGCTTTGGACAAGTGTAAGCCTTGTATTTTGCATTATCTTCCCATTTTATTTAAATCGTTAAATAATGAGGTCATCGCTGCATCATCATGATTTAATAAATAATTTAATTTATTTAATGTCTAAAAATTATAAAAAAATAAAATGATGTAGGAAATCCTTTTATATTTCTAATTAATATTTATAATCAAAATTTGGACTTGTGTAACCCCACTTAAAAACAGTTTTAGTAAAACAACTCATGTTTGTGTCAATTTAATTTTAACATTAAATAAATATATATTAATGTCATTTTCCATCTAAAGTGGCTCCATGGGGTCACCAAGTTCACCCATGGGTTTTCTTGGTCGGCCATGACTCATCCAATAGGAGTAGGACAAGTGTCATGCTCATCTCATATTATTAAAACATTATTTGTACCTTAAACTACAATAATTACCTCTAATCGCGATTAAGAACTTAAAAGTTACTATTCACCAAAAATTATTTTAATCTCATTGAACCACATTTTACTTCTTAATGAAAACCATGTATGTCGGATTTTTGAAAATCAAATCACAGAAGTGGTAATATTTCATTTTAACGAAAAATCCGTTTTTAACAACCACTTAGTGGTTTCACTATTCATCAAAAATTGAAGTTTTTCAGAATAAGGCCAAAATTTCACCCTAAGCTATAATTGATATTCCGAATTCAAAAATGATGTATATTTAACAAAATTCCAATCATATAAGTTGCATTAATTTATTTTATAATTAATTCCCGCTGTCACAACAAATAGCGTGTTTTTAAGAAACAATTTATATCAAAAGATTGGCAATTGTTTATGTCTGATCTCAATGTTAAATTAATTCTAATGACCACCATTGGATAAAATGGTAAAAATATATTCTAATTATACTTTAAAACCACTAAATAGTATAATTTATCACTATAATTTATTTTGCTTAAAAAAGTTGTATTTAAGTATTTTTCACTATTCATAGAAAAATAGAAGTTCTCAGAAAAATACCAAAAATTCAACATAGGATAATTTCGATATTCTGAATCCAAAAATGAAGTCCATTTTGATAAATAAAATTTATGAAATTTTAAAAAGTAGGTATTAATATTCAAAACGGCTACTTTGATTAGTCGCGGTGTTTTAGAACTCGAACTAGCGTACAATGCAAGCTATTGCATTATTGAAAGAGAGGCGTATCATGGAAGCTCGGGGTGTTACATTCTCCCCTCTTTCAATAAATTGCGTCCTCACAATTTGAAATTTTTCTTTGAAAATAAAAGGTTGAAAAGAGAAAATACCTTTGAGGAAAACCCACATTGGAAATAAGGTTAATAAATATATAACATTAAAAGAAAGCAAGATAAGTACAAAGGTCACCCGATATAGCCCATTCTAGGATTCTATGAAAATATGGATATGGAGGAGAAACAAACCATTAAGGTCTGATGGAGAGTTATAGAAAACAGGATTATGAGAATGTTTAACCACAAGAAAATCACAAACATGTGATTGGTTAAACGGTCATTGAATCCCCAGTTGGAAAAGTTAACTGACAACATTTTTGTTTTAAGTTACCTTTTATAATGTTGAGGAATTTATTTAAGGGATTCAATAAGAACATAAGGGAATATACATACTTGTTATGTATACTTTCATTCGTTAATAAATTTTTACCACAAACCCAACTTTTACTCCAAATGGTAACGGAACTCAAAAATATTATATTTATCCTAATTCTATAAGGTTCCAAATGTTAACACATACCATTTAGATTAGTAAAATTATTTTGTAATAACCAGGGACTTCCTGTAGGCTAGTGGTAGGAAATAAAGGCCTGTCGCACCATGATTGTGGGTTCGATTCCTGCAGCTTTGTCTGACGCGACGGGTTATGCCCCACCCTGCAGGTTTTCCTTTTCCTAAAACTATAGTATCATAATATTCCAAAAATAATCTTCATAAATTTCTTAACCTTAAACAATACTATCCAAAGATCAACATAATCCACTCTAACCTTTATAGTTATCCAAAATAACCCTATCCAGACTTTCTCTAAAAGGTATCTTAATTCCAAAATCAATTTATCAGATTCCCCAAACAAAGTGAAGTTTCTCTTATTGTCACATACTAAAAATATAATTACCTTCAACATATTAAAACCTTACTGAAATCGACAAGTACTGCAGTACAATCCTTATATATATATCACATTATTCTAATAACCAGAATATAATCCATGAGTCCAAAAGCACCAATACATTAGTTATTATTCTTCAACTGTAGTAACAGCATAAGATTGTCCTTGATCCCTTGGTCTTTTCTGAGGTAAGTTTCCCTGAAGCTTAGGACATTCATTTGAATAATTACCCATTTCTCTACAATTGTAGCATTCAACATTGACAACCTCATTCTTCCCCTTGCAATCACGAGCCTGGTGACCCTTTTCTCCACATTTATAACAAACTCCCATTCCTTTTAGGCACGTACCAGGGTGATTCTTCCCACAATTATCACATAATGGAAAATCCTTCTTTCCCCTTTTCCCTTTATCTGTCTCTTGTTCCCCCGTTCTCTTCTTATCTTGCTTTAATTTGTTGTCTAAGACTTAGAGAATTCCTTTTATGTCTTGATAGCACACGAGACAATATCTTCGTATGATGAGAAGGATTGTGATACTAAAGCTCGACGGAGAAATGGTTTTAACCCCTCAAAGAAACGATCAATCTTACTCCTTGGGTTACGTATATAATCGGCAGCGTGCCTCGCTAACCATGTAATGTTAGCCTCATAATTTGCGACATTCTCATCCTCCTTCTACCTCAAACTCAGAAATTGTCTTTCCATATCTGCTCGATGGTCACGATTAAAGTATTTTTCTATGAAAAGCTCTTTGAACTCCCTCCATTCCATATTCGATACGTCATCATCTTCCTTTGTGTTTGGAATCAGCGACCACCACTGATCGGCATCTCCAGTGAGGCGGTAAACTGCCATGACAACCTTCTCCCTTTCGCTACTCTCCAAGGAAAGGAATATTTTCTCTAAGGATTTTATCCATTTCCCAGATATTAATTGATTTATACCCCCATTGAAGGTTGGTGGTTGTTTCCTCATGAAACGGTCTAGCATTGATCCTCCACGTTGCGGATCAGGGTGCTCCATACGAGTAAGGATATTATTCATAACCTGAGTATGTTGTCCCAGAATGGTGATTAGCTGATCGGCACCAGTTGCATCACCAGCCCCACTATAATTATCTTGAGTAGGAGGGAAATCCCTACATGGAGTGCACGCATTGATACGGTTTCCATTTCTTCAAATAGGCGCCATTTCTAAACAATTGCATAAACTAGATCCATTTATGAATCAAAACACATAATCCCATACTTATAAAACACTTAACATAAATTGATTTATTTATGGATATAATCCATAATCATAAAAAGAAATGTTTCCTTTGAGAAATTATATACTCATAACCCTTCATAGTGGTTTGTAAAGAAAATGAGAATTATCCTAAGCATATCCCCCGGGAGTGTCGTAACCAAGAGTGCAACAAGGCCCGTTGTCGTGCACCAGTTCCTGTTCGAGTCTAGCTCAAAGCGGTGTTTTCGGGATTTACCCCTAGGTACATCTGTGCCAGAGGTGCCTCTACTTGCTCGTATCCAGACAGGGATGTATTGCTCGGAAAACTCACAAAATCTCTATAATACCATAATTCTAGGAAGTTCTTCTATACTAATCCTCAAAGTTCATCTTAGGTCTACGTTCTCTAATCAGAGTTTATCTAAATCTAGCTTCCACGGTTTTTACTAAACTTCCTCTGATACCAACTGTAACGCCCCGACCCCAGCTACCCAGAGCCGGTGCATTACTTCATAACATTGGCATGATCACAAAAGATCATGTCTCGAAAGACCGACTAGTTTAGTAGCCTTGGAAACACTCGATACATTCATAAATCTTTCATTACATCAAAAAGTAAACAAACTACAATAACATGGTCTTCATAGTCCACAATCATATCTCTTTCTGACTACCCCTGCAGGTCACTCATAAATTAATTCTTCACATCCGGGAAAAATATTAAAACATTGAAAGGGGTGAGCTTAGATGCTCAGTAAGGTTAACAATATAGCGGAAGCTTTCATAAATAAACATTAACATTTAAGGCAATGTATAACTAAAACAAAATCCTTTTAAACTTGAACTTCAACATAATATGGCAAATTTAAAATGAGATAATGCCATTTACTTCTTCACATGGATATTCTACTGGTCGAATAATCACATGCAATATAAATAACCACTTTCATAATAATGGAATGCATAATGCCAGACTATCATAACCATGTAGTCAAGGCCTCGTGCCAAGACCAGAAATAAGATTTTGTCAAGGCCTCGTGCCAAGACACTAGTTTGCCTCATGAGACCTGCTGATGCATCGAGGAGCTATAGTGGGCACCACCCGTCACTTATTAAGTCCAATGCATTCTCATATGAATAGGTTTAAACATTTCATAAACCATAACATAATCATATCACATAAAACATGCGTAAAGGAAACACAAAATTTCCACATTTCAATCACAAGATTGTGAATACAACACATTGATATAATAAAAACACTTTCAAAACCATTTTCAATACCAAAATAAAAGCAAGTTAAAACTTTGTATTTATTTTTCATTAAAAAAAGTGATGGCTTGTAGAGGAAGCCGAAACTCAAATAATGGTCACGGCGGCGGAGAAGTCGTTGTCGCCGCATAAGTACGGAAAGAAAAACATTCCCTTTTTGTCATTTAGTAAAACACTTCGTATAAAAATGATTCCTTTTGAATAAACGTAAAAGTCAAAGGGGTTTATACACCGTATAAAAGAATGTTTTGTATAAAACCAAATATGCCTTAATGAAAGGGGATTGAGACGAAGTCCTTAAAAAGATCATTTTTTTAAATAAAGTACATCTATAATGTTTATTAACTATAAGTACACATAAATAATGTACAAATACAATATAGGACATAATAATATCATGACATAATTTGAAAGTAGGAGATTAACCCAAAGAGTGAAAATTGGGTTAAGAAATTCCCTTACCTCGTGTCTGACTTGACTCAACCGTTCTTTAACCTCCTGAATAATAAACTAGAGTTAATATATACCTTATTAAGAACCATTTTCAATTTCATTATCCTTTTTATATCACTTATTACAATGGTATGAACATTATGTAATTATTTAAGTTAATAACAGTCGTTTTGTCGATCTTTGGTACTTGAGTCAACAATAAACTTCTTATAATTACAAGTTGTTTATGTGGTAGAATATCCATTATCTCCAGAATTATATTCATGATTTAGATGTCATATATATCTTATATATCCAGTATATACATTCATTTATAATATTACGTAACATTTAGAGGTAAGAAATGAAATGCACCGTTCATGGAGACGGTAAGCCATACGTACGCATGAATGCTACTTTCATTTCAATTTCATATTTAATGGAACGAAATCATAATGATATAAATGTATAATATAATTCCAGTATAATATATTGTATAATACCATTTACTCCATCCTTTATACATCCCACATATGGCATTAACGATTGAAATCACTTTGAGGGGGCGGTAGTCCGCACTTCCTAAAATGAAATTATCGCGTTTTACCCATAATGGAAATCATAAAGTATGACATAAATGAGAAATACAGAAGAAGTAAAACATAAACACATTATATATCATATATAAATATAGTGACATCTTAATGGCCACCTTTGAAGGTGTTACATGAGTGTTGAACAATCATCGTTTCGTGAGGCAGAAATTCTCCATCTACAGAAACCGTATGTTCTTTAACCATTAGATGTATGTGTGTGTAAGTGTAGCTAGAATCCTTCTTATAACAACATCCTAGTATATTGAGGTTACTGGTGTTGTTACAAAAGAAATGAATAAAATGAGTTTAGGGGGTTGGAGAAGAAAAATAAAACAATACAACATTAGAGAAGACATTACCTCAAAATCGGGTAACTCTTTTTCATTTGAGCCAAAGGCTTCCTTGGGAAGAGTTCTGCCCAAAGTGAGGCGTCTAGGAGTAATAGGGGGAAGTTGGGAGAGTATTTGGGCAGAGGTTGGCCGAGCCAAATGGCTTGAAAGTGTAAATGTGGTGGGAGAGGTGGGGGCCTTTTATAAGAGGAGAGGAAGGGCACTCTTGGAAAGTAAAGAAAAGTCACTTTATTATAAAATGAGTTTCGGATTTTAGAGGTCCCACACTTATATAATTCGAGGATAATATGATAAGGGTTAGAAATATACTCATCCAATAGTCTTTGGACAAGTGTAAGCCTTGTATTTTTCATTATCTTTTCATTTTATTTAAATCGTTAAATAATGAGGTCATCGCTACATCATCATGATGTCATAAATAATTTAATTTATTTAATGTCTAAATTTTATAAAAAAAATACTATGATGTAGGAAATCCTTTTATATTTCTAATTAATATTTATAATCAAAATTTGGACTTGTGTAACCCCACTTAAAAACTGTTTTAGTAAAACAACTCATGTTTGTGTCAATTTAATTTTAACATTAAATAAATATATATTAATGTCATTTTCCAACTACTGTGGCTCCATGGGATCCCCAAGTTGACCCATGGGTTGTCTTGGTCGGCCATGAATCATCCAATAGGAGTAGGACAAGTGTCATGCTCATCTCATATTATTAAAACATTATTTGTAACTTAAACTACACTAATTACCTCTAATCGCGATTAAGAACTTAAAAGTTACTATTCACCAAAAACTATTTTAATCTCATTGAACCACATTTTACTTCTTAATGACAACCATGTATGTCAGATTTTTGAAAATCAAATAATTGAAGTGGTAATATTTCATTTTAACGAAAAATCAGTTTTTAACAACCACTTAGTGGTTTCACTATTCATCAAAAATTGATGTTTTTCAGAATAAGGCCAAAATTTTACCCTAAGCTATAATTGATATTCAGAATTCAAAAATGATGTCTATTTAACAAAATTCCAAACATATAAGTTTCATTAATTTATTTTATAATTAATTCCCGCTGTCACAACAAATAGCGTGTTTTTAAGGAACAATTAATATCAAAAGATTGGCAATTGTTTCTGTCCGATTTCAATGTTAAATTAATTCTAATGACCACCATTGGATAAAATGGTAAAAATATATTCTAAATATACTTTAAAACCACTAAATATTATAATTTATCACTATAAATTATTTTGATTAAAAAAGTTGTTTTTAAGTATTTTTCACTATTCATAAAAAAATAGAAGTTCTCAGAAAAATACCAAAAATTCAACATAGGATAATTTCGATTTTCCGAATCCAAAAATGAAGTCCATTTTGATAAATAAAATTTATAAAATTTCAAAAAGTAGGTATTACTATTCACAACGGCTACTTTGATTAGTCGCGGTGTTTTAGAACTCGAACTAGCGTACAATGCAAGCTATTGCATTATTGAAAGAGAGGCGTATTGTGGAAGCTAGGGGTGTTACAGTTGGTGTTCTCAGACTGTGTCCAGAACTATCTGTAGATGATAGGCATGCTCCTCCACTATAGCTTAGTATACCAATATTTCATCAATGAATACTACAAAAAATTGATCGAGGTATGGCTGGATGATCATGTTCATAAGTCCCTCAAACACTTCTGGGGCGTTGGTCATTCCAAGTGTCATAACCAAGAAGCCATAATTGCCATACCGACATCTGAATGTCGTCTTCTGCATATCCATGTCTCGTACCTTGAGCTGGTGATAGCCTGATCTGAGATATATCTTCAATAGCCATAGTGCTCCCTTCAGCTGATCAAAAAGTCCGTCAATCATTAGAAGTGGGTACTTGTTCTATTCAGTCACCTAGTTCAGGTGCCGATAGTCTACACAGAGTCTAAAACTGCCATCCGCCTTCTTGGAAAACAAAATATGGGCTGCCCAAGGGTAAACACTGGGCATAATGAACCCCTTCCTTAGACAGTCCTCCAACTATACTCACAGCTCATAAAACTCTGTGAGAGCCATCCAATATTCTAGTGTAGATATCGGCATTGTCCTGGGTTACAAGTTGATATAAAATTCCACCTATCTGTGAGGAGGTATACCCAGTACATCATCAGGGAAAAAATCAGCATACTAGTCCACAACTACATGATTTCTTGGACTCTCAACATCAACTGCTCTGAGGGTGAGGCTAGGAAAATGATGTGTTATCATATGCACCCGCCTCCAAGTAAGACTATCCTATGCTACAATGGTTCCCTTCTCTCTGATGAAGTAAAAACTGGTTCCAACCTCATGGACACAACACACATTCTGCCTAATAGTGTCAATATGATCATGGACTATAGATAACCAATCCATACTCCAGATAATTTCATAAGGCCTCGACTCCGCTACAAAAAGATCGCAGTCGATGCTCTCGCCTCCTAGAGTAAACTCACACTACTGGCACTAGTTTGTAATCGTTGAATCCTCTAATGTAGGATTATCTAGCATTAAGGATCGAGCCAACGGTTCCACTAGAATCTCTAAGCTCCGAATGAGGGTTGTGGTAATATAAGAGTGGCTGGTGCCTCTGTCTATATGTACTGTATCTATGGTGGAGTAGACACATATTGTACATCATATCATATCTTGAGTTCCATGGTCATAGGCCTCAGCTTACTGGAGCTAAGATCATCCATTTCCACCTGATCCATGTGGTTGGTGTGGACCACTTGGAGGTGGTGGTGGTAGAACCTCGAATCACAGCCCACCGCATGTTGCACGACCTGCTCCTATTCCACGTCCGCCAACTATCTGCGGACCTCCTCGATCGAATATTTGACTCTACCCAGGTGGTCCTTCCCCCATATTTTGGTCTTCTGTAGAACGAGTTGAGTAGTCGCGATCTATATGACCATGCCTGCCGCATGAGTAGCCATGCCTGCTCCTCGCCTGTCCTACTCTGTCTCGAGAGCCCCACAAAGTCGAACCTTTATCCAACAGTTGTCCACCTGTAGGTCTGGCCCTCTTGGACCTTTATATCATCTGTCTGCTTCCATCTGTATATGAATCTGCTACATAAAATCTGGTGGTGGGTAACGCTGCCGGTGAGTTCTTTGAAATGCTGCTTTCCACTTAGAGTGCTCACTCTAACACCCCTTCCAGCGTCGGGATTCTGAGATAAATCATCGAAGATCTAATCTCTCATCTGAGCCCTTTCTTGAAGGTTTGGGGATAGAATAAAGGGTCTTGCACCATGTTAGTGGAGTTGTGTGAGAGGTCAGTGATCCTCGCTGAATACTGAGCCATGGTCATGAGTCTTGACTTCAAGTGAAGAAGCACCTTCATACGCACTGAGCATATAATGGCTAGGATGAAATTTACCCTAAAAAGTCTCTCATATTCCTCCCTGAAGAGAGTCACCTCGTTGCTAACCTAGAGCTTCATGATCTAACATTTCCCTGCTACTACCTAAAGAAGACTGGCTGCAAGGATGGCCATATGATCTAATGGTATCCCTATAGTCAGATAACATTGACCACAACAACTAGCCAGTCCTCAGCCACTTGTGGATCCATCCCTCCTCGGAACCTCGGTGGTCCCTAGTGCTAAAATGCGTGCAATACACTCAATCAGTATGAACCCTCTACTGCTAGAGCCTGGGGAAATAGTGGCCCAAGGAGTAGTTATGTTTCCATTACCACTGTCATAACAGGGCCCTACCCTGAAGCCTCGTCGCTCGGTGGGCCATCATCACATACTCTACCTGGAACCCAAGCTGGTTGTCTGTGTGGAGGCATCATGAAAAGAAACAGGTGTGCCACAATCAATATGATATACCTCATGAGTTGACTCAATGATATCATGAAGAAAAATTTTCAAATACCAACACGCAATCATTGTTTTCATACACTGAGTCAGAAATCCGAAGTTAGGATTCTGGTGTACGGATACTCCTACCACCGCACCAACACTGGATTCACCAAAATGTTTACCACACTCATAACATGTAACACTATTTTTGATTAAAATATCAGAGTCCACGTTCATTAGTAGAATCAACTCCTTTGATACGAATTTTTCACGACCCTTTCCTAGCGACCCATGTTGTGACTACCCCAAGCCTACCTTCTATAGGCTATAGGCTGGCGACTAGCTCCGAAAAGTCATATCCCTAGAACCATAAAGCATTTTCTTTTAACGAGAAAACTCATGAAAACCAAGCACACAAAAAGATACCAACACAAGGTAAACCATATAAAAAGTAGGGTGATTACAGTAAGTAAATATGCCAGAATACAATCCCAACTGGAAAGTATATGTAAAACAAAAAACATATCCAGTGAACACCTACCTAGGATTCTACCTGAACGGTAGGTACAACGCTCGAACAGTGATCTCCGTGGCGTTTCTCCACTAATGTTCCACCTCCAAGAAGCCTCTAGTCCTAGCACGCTCAACCTTGATCAATGTTGTTTGACATCTGCATAAGACACGTTATGGTGTGGGTGTAGCCCATGCAGGGGTGAGTATAACAATACTCAGTAGGGACCCCAAGACCCTCAAAGGTCTCTCCGAATCCACAATGGATAAACCATAAAGAAATACCATAATCACAGAGAACGAATACAATAGTAAACCATACATAGGTATATTCCCATACATATTGATATGTTTTCAAGTGTTCTCATCTCATTCGGGGGGAAACACAAGGCCCAACACTTTAGCCAAAATCACAGCTATTCCACGAATGAAGGAATACCAGTATGGTAAAACCATGAAGGTAAGTACCAAAAAGGGAACACAACACATAATAATACCATGAAATTATTACAACACAGATGTGTAAAACAATGTTAATGACTCAAAACACACTATGTAAAACTTATGTATGAATTTATAAATGATTAGCTGTATTGCAAGATCATATTACTTCGTTGAGTTGCCCTATTGTTAACCCTCACAAGATTCAAGATGACCCACACATGATCCAAAGATGATGACCCACACATGATCTGAAGATAACCCACACAGGATCTGAAGATGACCCACACATGATCTATAGATAACCCCAACTAGTTCTGTAGATGCTGACCCCCACAAGATCTGAAGATTTTTCAAGTACAATCAGCCATAGGGTTCCTGTACTAAGCATGATTGATTCTCAGGGGATCCACTCCCCAAGTCATCAGGTGAAACATCAACTTCCACGAAGTCCCACTAAGAAGTATCACGATTGTCTGTTAATTCATAAGGGACCCAACGCGATAGACGACGTTCCAATCAGACGCCCAGACTGTAAGTTATAAGGGTTTTATTTCTGAGGGCCTGGTTCGATTCATGATCGATCCAACCCAGCTGTACTCCAACATTATCCTAAACACAAATAGTGTACACAAAAATTATCTTACTGATACAATGATTCTATCGCAATAGAATGTTCGTCAAACCGACGCCTGATTCTCAAGATATGGTAAAAAAGCGTATCTTGGTCCATATGGGCTGGATAGTGGTGGGCCTAGCATACTGGACCACGGTCGATCCCGATCTACAAAGGGGGTGGCCCGCTGGGTGGCCCGCGGTGCAGCCCACGACCGAGGGGGGCCGCCATGGCAGGGCCCTCCCTAGCGTCCACCCGGGCGAGGCGCCCCCCCCCCCCCTCGAGATTCCAGAATGGCCAAAGCACTGTTCGTTTCGAGCTAACCTGGAAATGCCATGTGGCGCTGCCTACTGGCACGCATGACCCACCAGAGATGGTCCTGCTCAGCCTGACCTGGCCGGCCGGGATTCCGGATCGTACCCCTTACAGCGGCGTGCCATCGCCTCTACTCCTCTCATGGCCATCCGGGTGCCTAACAACCTGGGGCACCGCCTCGGCTCGATAACCATGACCTCCTCCTCTACCAGTGGCATTGGCGTGTGTCGCCCAACTTACACTCAACTGGTCGGCGTTCTAGTCATCCCCCTCAATCATCACGGCTGATAGGCCGCAGCCTCCATCAGTGGTGCGGTTGCGCTACCGCCGCCATCGCAACCGACCGGTGTGCCGCCCACTGCCCATACACTATTGACATCTGTTGCTGGCACTAGTCACCGATGGACTTCTGTGGGTCACCAGGTGAGATCCGGTGGCCCGTTCTTCAATATGATGAGTCATTGTGTGTCCATGGATTTCACTATTTTATCTATCAGGACGTGGTTGGGTTTCGCTCATCCCGGCAATCCACTCGCGAAGAACACAATAATCCATGAGGTAGTGTAGGGATTAGTCCATGTTCATATGACCCATGCCCCCCACATTTGTTTGATATCATGTGGTTCAAGAAGATTGAATCAATGTAAAAGTAAAGAATAACAATCAAGAGCATACCCAACCTCATATGTTCTTTGGTGGTGGCATGAGGAAGAATATGATGCGTCGGCACTTCTGGAACGTTGGTTACCCATTCCGCGCTCAGAGGATGTTCGCCGTTGGGGGATGTTCTTTCCTTCAATATTTCCCTAGAAAAAGTCTCCTCCACCAAGAGAGTTTTCCAACCCAAGAGGGAGAAGAAAGGTGGGAAGCCATAATGATTTTTATTAAGTTAATTAATTTATCAATTAATGTTAGCTCATTAATAGGGGGGTGAAAGAGTTATATCACATTTAAAGAGGGGTTCATGGTCCGGTTTTCCCCACCACAATGATTTAAAATTGAGGGTTTGAATAAAAATAAAACTATTGTTTTATTTTATTCGTAAAAAAAAAACAAAAAATAACAACCACCATTGGCCTAATATGGTTGAAGTGAAGGTATCCTTAAGAAAATAACAACTCTGTGAGATCAACTGTGTCCTCATATTTCAATTCCGAGCACCAGTTCAAAAGATACAAATTCCCAATTGCAAGTTAATAGAGCGTACATAATGAATGTTTGGAAATTCATTCCTGCCACTCTGGGCCTCGGAATCACGTGTCGTCAAAATTCGCAGACTCATAATATTTCCATATAATTAAAAACATTACATGTAAAAATATAGGTCTTTACATGGAAGCAGTGAATTCTTGTACATATCCCTAGAATCTGTATGAGATCTATAGATTTTTGATTTAGAAATTTATTGTCAATAAATTACCAAGTACTTCCCATGACTGTTAACAACGATTTAAATTCTAATATATAATGGAGTGATGTTCTATTAATCAAACTACTATAATGATTAATTTAATTTTATTTAGAGAATGTTTTTGAAAACTACTGTGTTGATAAATCCCATTTAGGTGACGTCCAAGACATATTTTGTGATGTATTTCACACTTTTTAGGGAGGGGTGTAGATTCAGAGAGATCGTGTAGTAATTGATGCATCATGATAGTCGATACCCCTTGGGATATACAACCCCACTCATGATATGATGTATGTATCTTGGTCGACACTCTAAACTATTTGTGATACTTTTTGTTCAGTGAGTGCTTTCTCATCCGAACTAACTATATGATAATTAACTAAAAAATCACTTAAATGGAAATCCATTTAATTTGACGGTTCTAAGATGGGTTTCAAAATATTTATGAACTTGAGACGAAGAATACATTGAGTAAAGGTTATTTTTTTACGACGATCTTAGCCATAAAATGATATTTGAACAGGTGCATATTGAGTAGACAATATAAGAGATGTGTCTCGTGAGGTGCATGTTGTAAGACTAGAACATGGATGACTCTAACAGTTGTGGATGAATTAATTTTGATGCACCGGTGGTAACATATTATATAATAAATTGGTAAATTGTTTGATAAGAGATTAAACAAGATTGTTTTGAGATATAGGAGTAGCGGGATAGTGGTAATAGGAAACCTGCGTCTTCATTAAGAAATCATAAAATGATCCTTATATATGGCTGTGTAGTTGACACTACTTCTAATAGTGTTGAACTGATGTTGGAATTACATTATATTATATATTCATCAAATCATCTGATGAAAATGTCTTTACATGTCTTTTGGGGAATGATTTTATTTCCAAGTGGTATGAGGGTAATCACTGGATTTGTATCCTGATGCCTCACCATTCCATTGGTAAAGTAAGAGTACAATCAACCCAGTGTTTTAATCAATAAAAATTTTCTATACATTTTGAAGAGGTAATAAATCAATGTGGACATTATGATGGGGTTACCCAGAACATGGAGTACTAGTGAAATTGTTTGTGTTATTTTTCATTAGTTGATGATAGTTTAATTTATCAATAGATAGTATCACATAGTTGACAAGTTATGAAGGATCTATGTCTATGATATGTTAGTCCTACATAGAGGATATTTTATAATTTTTTCACATAGAGATTAAAATATTATATCATAGTTCTATAAGGGATTGTAAAAATATATAGGGAAATTGTTGAGATTGAGAATAAAATATCATGCATAGATATATAGACAGTCCGAGAAGACTATACACATACTAGGGTATAAGATTTGAGCTTTTGTTAGAGAATTTAGTATGTCATGGGATGATTATCTTTCATGGTTTTAGATACCTTAAAATACTAATTTCATGGGATCAATTTATATGGAATAATTTTTGGCTATTCTAGGGAGGCCATGTTGGCCACCACTTTATTGGATAGAGCTAGGTGATGCAGTGGTTGTGTGGACTAGTTTTGTTGAGGTGACATATGATAGACTGAAACCAGTTTAGGAGAGGTAAATAATTGCTCAATGTAGGAAAATATCATATTTCCATAATATGAGGAGACATTTGGATATATTATGGGTGACTTAGTTTTTTAGTGTTTTACTGCATCATTGGGTCATCAAAATCAATTGATGTATGGAAATGTAACACCATGTTTTATTGGATTGCTCGAGAGAATAGAATGGGTTGGGAAAAAAGACATACCATCAAGAAATTAATTTATTCTATAAATTAATGAATATTTTTTTCTATATCTCACTACAATTATGGTACATAACAGATGATACACATGTCAAAAACATTGAGGATGTGGAGTTAGAGATAGATGCATATAATGTAGAGCCTTTGATGAATATTTTGGACATGTGTGAGATAGTCCCTCAAGGAATGATGGTACTTCTTTTTCAAATTATATGGAATCATTAATGGAAGGAGCTGGAGTCCTAGGAATTAGAATATGATGTTACAAATTACTCGGCTATGTAGTTCAAAAATGGTAACTTAATACAGTTTTTGGGAATATGATGTTAGTGTAGGTGAAAATTTAATGTAAACCATTAATAAAAAAACAAATTTCTCTCAATTACAAGACATCATATATTGGTAAATTGAATTTAATGGACTTATGTAATGTTTAAATACCATTTCCATAGATTTATTTAGGGTAAAATATTTTTTTATTTAATTATATAAGGGTTGTGTATCCTGTGTAAGGGGAGTCCCATGAATCAATAGCTGTGTAATTGTAATGGCCATACATGGGTAGCCGTGTAACATTATGAGGAATTATGTAGGAGATATTTTGGAATTACATATGGGTATTGATTACAAAAAGGTACATGAATAATTGTAACATGAAATGTGTAAGGTTAGTTAATGGATTCATAGGGTATCCAACCCTATAATGGTACTACATAAGATTATCCAATGAATACAGAAATATAATCAGGGTTGTGTAAGTGTAGAGGAGACATTAAATTAGTGTAAATGACATTATGTATGGTTAAAATAGGTTACATTTAAACTTCACATATATTTTATGATCAGTAACAATTTTACAATAATTTTTTTGCTTTTCAATATTATTCTTCGCTGGAATGATCCTACAACCATTTTCTAAATAATTTTACTTCCAAAAATTGGATTTTAATTACTCAAATTGATTTAATTCATAAAGCATTTTTATGGATGATATTAAATCCCTATTCATTAAATAAATGATTTAAAAATAAAATTTTGGCATTATTTCTTTTAATAATATGAACTTATAGATGGATTGGTTTTCCCAAAATGGATGACCATTTTTGAACATTATTTATGATGATATTTTGATTTTGAGAAGCAAATTGTTTCTTGTGTTCTATTCCATTGAATCCATTAATGAATAGTATTTTCTCATCTTATTTCCATCTGTGGAAGAACCCTCGTATATCTAGTATCTTCTACAGTGTAGTTATTATGAGTGGTACTTCCTAGGAGGACTATATTCACTTATTTTCTCCACAATTCAAGATTATCATGGAATAAACTCATCATTTCAATAAAATATTAAAAAATAATAATATGGAGAATATTAATTTAAGGATAAAGGATATTATCTAGGTAAATATGAATGATAATAAAATATTTATTAACATAAATATAAAATAATAATTACAATGGATTATCATATGTTTAGTAAGGAAAATTGATAAAATATTATCATAGAAGATTTTATTATTATTATTTATTTTTCAATAATATGTCCATCAGAATGTTTTTATAATTATGAATTAATCAAGAGATAGATACAATTATAACATGTATTATTTTTCTTCTTTCTCAAGTATAATATATGGGATTATTGAAAATATTCTTGATGAATTGAGAATGTGTACGTATCAATGAAACTAAAAATAAAAATCATGTGGAGGTGATTTTATTTGAGAGGCTTCCACTATTGATTTCAAACCACATATATAACAACCCCTACTTTACATAAATGGTTAATACTTCAAAATTGAAGCATAATTATTAAAACATATAACAAAACAACTAAAGGACCTTATAGGTATAGTGTCTTTAGAATCTGGGAAACATAAACAACTGGTTCATAAAGCGTCTACACTGTCTCCAATTTATTTCATCTTATCTATAGTCCCTTTTGGAATATCATACTTAATAACCTTCTTCCTGACCTGGGGAATGAAAACATACAAAAGGGTGAGCTCAAATTCTCAGTAAGGGTAAACACAAGAAATATCAATCACATCATATTCATAAGAACATAACTTTTGGAAATCTTAACCTGCAAAAGAGATCATAATTTCATAACATGGGATAAATCATAGTAGTAAAATGTAATCAAAATAATCATAACTTAAAACATTAAACTTTGTGTCATACACACATTATCATAGAGAATCATTTCTTATTAGTCAAGACTCATTGCCAAGACTATCTTAGTGGACAAATTCCATTTCTGAACCAAGTTCACTCCTCGTTTCAGTCCTGTTTCACTTAACCAGTTTAACCTGCCGTTCCAGCCATTTCTATCTCATGAGATATAAAATCTTTACCCAATGCATTGGAGGGAGATATAGGTCCCACCAATCTCATAATGATACCATTCTTATGTGTGCCACAAAATCATAAATCATACATCATTGCATAACTCATGTAATAAAAATGGGATTCTTAAATAACCTGACATCATAAAACAATTCATATAAGATAAAAGAATTCATAAAAACAATTCCATCACAACATAATCAATTCAATGTAATAATAGGGATATAAAAATAACCCTATATTATCTGAGATGGAAAATAATTTTGATAAAACACTTGAACTCCATTCTTGAGGAAAATATCCTTTCTACATCAAAAACACTTTTCCTTTCTTAACATGTCATACAATTCTAAACTAAAATAAGTTGATTAAAATAAACACGAAAAATTGTAAATGAATATTCTTGGAAATAATGTTTTAAAAATCCATTCATTCCGTATAAGTTAAAAAATACATTCTTCCCGTACTCTTTTCGGAAAAGTCAAAAAGTACCTCGTATGAAAAAATGACAAAAGATTCCTTTTATATCTTTTACTAAAAACTCACCGAATGGTAAATTTGTATTTAAAAAATTGTAGGTGGATGGAAGAAATAATATATATTTAGTAAACATGGATGTGTATGATAAAATACACCCCAGTAAATACCAAAGAATAAACAATCTCGGATAAAATGAGATTGTGATATTGTCCCTTACCTTAGGTCCGATTTGTTTCGTAAGTGTCTAAAACTCATGTATAATGATTTAAATAATGTTATTGACTTATTAAATAATCATAATTATTTTTATGATTTAATATATGGTCATATTCTTAGCTTATTATTAGTAATATTTCATTACTACTTGTTATTCGGGTGTTTATTACTTTTTGTTCTTATGCGTGTTTTGTCAAATAAATTATTATTCGTCCCTTTAGGTTATACATTCCTCATTTCCAGAATGGTATTAGTGTAATATATATCAAATTCTTTAATTAAATTAATTTATATAATCATTATGTAATGAAGATCATGTAGAACAAATCGCATCATATCGTGGAGACGGTATTCCGTACGTAGGCACGAACGATGATATCATTCCCATGATCGTGAAATTGTATTGGAGTGTATGTATACTATTTATGAATCAATATAAATTTAAAATAATCATATATATTCAGTATTTACACCATTATACCCATCCAAGTAAGGTGGTGGTGGAAAATAGATTACACCACGGTGTGGAGACGGTATTCCGTAGGTACGCACGCGCGGTGATTTCATTTTCCGTAAGATGGATTGGTGGTGAAATAGGGTTGTTTCATAATTATAATAATATATCTGTATATGAGTGATACTGATGTTATTAATTAATAATGAAAAAACTACATAAGAAGATGTGGATGAAGAAATAAAGATGAAAGAATCGGTAACAGACATTACCTCTTATTTGAAGCGCTTCTTTGAGACCTCCTTTTAGGGCACTAAAATTGGTCTTTGAAGAATACCAAGACCTCTAGGATGTCTCTAGGGAAGTGGAGAGAAGAAATTGGAAGGTTTTGGCTGAGCCTTAATGCTCAATGTGGTGTGAGGAAGAGAGGGTGGAGGTGCCCTTTTATAAGGGAGGAGAGGGGCACCTTTCAAATAACTAAAAATATTATTTTATTATAAAGTGTAATTCAGGTTTTAATAGCTCCAAATTGATATATTTCAAAGCTAAGGTGGATATGGGTCGAAATAATCTCATCCAATATAATTTAGACAAGTTTAGGTATCAATTATAACCTTATCATTTAGATTTAACTTTAAGTTAGATAATTTAACTTTTACAGTGTCTTCTTGTTTTCTTACACTATAAGGTTAATAAACTTACTATATCAAGACAAACGAACCCAAAGTTGTTTGTTATTAATATATATAACCTTATATAAGTCATTTGACCTAACCTTATATTTTTAGGAATAAAATAAAAATTAATAATATAATATTTGTTTTAAAAACTATTTTATGTCAATTTTGGAACTATTTGGTAATTGATTTTTTTGAAAATCTTAACAGAACGATTAGTTGGAAAACATTTCATTAAAGAAATAATAACATGTCATATTAACATATAAAATTATTGGATTTCATAAAAAGTTTCAAATTACATTTATTTGGGTATTTATAACATCAATTATGTCAATATTTCATTAATAAGATAATTACTACATCATCATTGTATCATAAATAAATTAAATTAATATAAGTCTAAAAATTACAAATAAAATACCATTATGTAGGAAACCGTTTTATCTTTCTAATGAATATTTATAGTCTAATTTATCTTATATATAACCCCATATTAAAAATTATTTACTTATTAAACATTGATTTTAACTATTTTAACCCTTCTTTAAATAAATTAATAATAAATGTCCTAATCTAATCCAAGTGGGCCTAAATGGTCATATTTTAATCCTAAGGATTCTTTTGGTCGAATTACACTTATCCAATAGAATTAGGACATGTGTTAGGGTAATAATAATAACACTTTTACCCTTAATTACCCTATTTAATTTTAACCGTGGTAAAAAAAGTAAAAATTTACTATTCACCATAAATTATTTTCATCTCATTGAACCACATTTTAGTCCTTGATATTAACCGTGTATCTCGGATTTTCGAAATTCCACTCACAGAAGCGGTAAAATTACGTTTTATGAAAAATTCAGTTTTTTAACTACCACTTAGTGGTTTCACTATTTATCAAAAATTGAATGTCTTCAGAAAAATACCAAAATATCACCCTATGCTAATTTCGATATTCCAAATCCAAAAATGAAGTCCATTTTGAAAAATAAAATTTATAAAATTTCAAAAAGTGGTTATTACTATTCATAACTACTAGTTTTAATAATATTTTAATAGCATATCGTTGTTTAGTGAAACTGAGTATTGCGTAAGATGCAAGCTATCGAGGAAGGTCGCGGTTACATGTAAAACAAGCCAAGCTAGTGTTGTGTGTACTGAAAGATTCCTTTGATAAAAAAAAATTTCTCATAAAAGTCTTGGGCGTTACATTCTACCCCCCTTAAAATGAATTTCGCCTTCAAAATTCGTCACTTTGTAACAAAAAGATGAGGATACCTCTCCCTCATCATATCCTCAACATCCCACGTAGCTTCTTTTAATTGGTGGTTCCTCCATAAAACTTTTACCAATCGAGGGGTCTTGTTTTGTAGGACTTTTTCGCTACGATCCAAAATCTCTATCCTCTGTTCTTCATAAGAAAGATCTTTCTCTAGCGGTACAACTTCTGAGCTGAGTACATGTGAAGGATCAGGTATGTACTTTCTCAGGAGAGATACATGGAACACATCGTGAACATGAGAAAGATTCGGTGAAAGCACCAATCAGTAAGCTACCTTTCCAACACAATCCAGTATTTTGAAAGGACAGATATATCTAAGGCTCAACTTCCCCTTCCTTCCAAATCTCATGACCCTCTTCCAGGGAGATATTCGTATGAACACTTTATCACCCACTTAAAACTATAGGTATTTTCTTCGGTTGTCGGTATAACTTTTCTGTCGACTCTGAGCTGCTCTTATGTGTTGTTGAATATATCAGACCTTTTCTACTATCTCATTAGCAAGATCAGGTCTTAATAGCTTTCTTTCCCCAATTTCATCCCAGCAAGTTGGAGTCCTACATTTCTTTCCATAGAGAGCATCATAAGGATCCATCTGAATACTGGAGTGAAAGCTATTATTATAAGAAAATTCCACCAAAGGTAGGTGTTGATCCCAACCTCCTTTGAATTCCATAGAGAAAGCTCTCAACATATCTTCTAGAGTTTGAATTGTTCTCTCAGACTGATCGTCTGTCTGAGGATGATAAGGAGTGATGAAACTCAACTATGTATCCAAAGTATGCTGAAGACTTCGCCAGAACTTCAATGTAAATATCAGATCCCGATCAGATATAATAGAAAGTGGTACTCCATGCAATCTAACCACTTCCTTTACATATATCTTGGCAAGCTGATCCAGAGAGAAATCCTCTCTAATAGCAATGAAGTGTGCAGACTTTGTAAGATGATCAACTATGACCCAGATAGCATTATTGCCTTTGGATGTTTTAGGAAGTCCAGTGACAAAGTCCATAGTGATGTTTTCCCATTTCCATTCAGGTATGGGTAATGGTTGTAACATCCCCTTAGACTTCTGTCTCTCAGCTTTAACTTGCTGACAAAACAAGCATCGAGAGACATATTTAGCAACATCCCTTTTCATGCCATCCCACCAGATGTACTCTTTCAGGTCCCTATACATCTTCGTGCTTCCAGGATGAATAGAGAATGAAGAACTATGAGCCTCATCCAGCAGATCCTTCTTTAATTCAGGGATGGGAGGAACACAAAGCCAATTCCTGAACTTTATTATCCCATCACAATCAGGATTGAATTCAGGAATATTTCTCACCTTCTTATGTAACTCTACATCTTCTTTCTGCGCCTCTTTAATCATCACATATATAGATAGTTGAACATTCATTTGAGAAAGATATGATTTTCCCCCTTCCATTATAATTCCATGATCCATCCTTTGTAAATCCATAAATATTGGATCTTTTGTTATCCTCATCATGGATAAACTGGCATGGTCTTTTTGACTTAATGCATCTGCCACCTTGTTTGCTTTCCCAGGGTGGTAATGAATTGACCATTCGTAATCCTTAATCAGCTCTAACCATCTTTTTTGGCGCATATTCAGCTCCTTTTTGTGTGAAAATATACTTTAAACATTTATGATTAGTATAAATGTCACACCTTTCTCCATAAAGATAATGCCTCCAAATCTTTAATGCAAAGATTACTGCAACTAACTCCAAATCATGTGTTGGGTAATTTTTCCCATGGATTTTCAACTATCCTGAGGCATAAGCTATCACCATATCATTTTTCATAAGAACACACCCCAACCCCTTCTTGGATACATCACTGTAGATCACAATCATTTCTCCACTATAAGGCAGTGTGAGGACAGGTGCACTGGATAACCTTCTTTTCAACTCCTTGAAATTCTCTTCACATTCCTCCATCTAAACAAACATAACTCCTTTCCGAGTCAACTTGGTGAGTGGATTAGATAATCATAAAAAATCATTCACAAAATGTCGATAATATCCAGCCAAACCAAGAAAACTTTAGATCTCAATTACTGTTGTTGGTCTCGACCATCTTTCGATAACCACTATTTTTGCTGGATACACAGATATCCCCTCTTTTGTGATTATGTGACCCAAAATTAAATATTTTTGAAGCCAAAATTCACACTTGGTAAATTTGGCATAAAGCTTCTCCTTTCTCAGGGTCTTCAATATAATTATCAAGTGATCTTCAGGTTATTCCTTGCTCTTTGAATATACCAGAATATTGTCTATAAAGACTACCACAAACTGATCAAGATAGTCTCTAAAGACTCTATTCATCAGATCCATGAAGATAACAGGTTCATTTGTAAGACCAAACGACATCACTATAAATTCATAGTGTCAATACCTTGTACAGAATGTCGTCTTTGGTATATCCTCCCATTTTGACCCTTAATTGATGATACCCTGAACGAAGATCAATCTTGGAAAATTATTGAGCTCCGCGTAGTTGTTCAAATAAGTCATCAAGTCGTGGGAGATGATATTTTTTCTTGATAGTGATCTTGTTAAGTTCTAGATAATCAATGCAGAGTCTCATTGATCCATCTTTCTTCTTAACAAACAGAACAAGTGCTCCCCAAGGTGATGCACTAGGGTGTATGAATCCCTTATCAAGATTATATTGTATTTGCGTCTTCAATTCCTGTAACTCAAGTGGGGCCATTCTATAAGGTGTCTTTGAAATAGGCAAAGCACCCGGTACGAGTTCTATTGAAAACTCAACTTCATGATTTGGTGGAAGACCCGGAAATTCCTCCGGAAAGACATCACCAAACTCCCGTACAATGGGATATTATTAATCGTGAGTTTCTCACCTACCATTTGAGAAAAATAACCCTCATTTAGTGGAATCAAGACCCATAAGATGGATGAAATTTCCACTGGAAGTTTATGTTCATCCTTGCATCGATAGACGATCATAGATTGATCTGGAATATGAAATGTGACTTCCCTTCTTTGGAAATTGATATGAGCTCCATATAAAGAAATCCAATCCATGCCAGGAATCACACCATATTCCACTATAGGGAGGTTCACAAGATTTTTAGGAAGCATTTTCCCACAAACTTTAATTGGGGAAGAATTATAAACTTTTGATGCGACTGTTGTGCCATTAGGGGTTGTCACAGCTAACTCAACATCTAATTGTTGAGGTAATACGGTGATATCCTTAGAAAATTAATCAGAAATAAAAGAGTGGGTGGATCTAGAATCAAATAAAACATTTTCTACTTTAGAGTGGACGGTAAGTGTACCTTTCACCACATCGTTATCGTACTCCACATCGCTGATAGAAATTGCATGTGACTTTCCTTTGTCTTTAGCCTTAAGAGTTTGTTGACGTCGACCATCATCATCATCCCTTTGATTTGGGCATTGATTGGAATAATGGCCCATCTCCTTGCACTTGAAACATTGAAGTGTAGTAGGTTCAATCTGTGTGTCCCTTCCTTTGTTTGCATCATTAGAAATCTTCTTCCCATCATTGCGGCATTCAAATGCCCGATGAACTTCCTTCCCACATTTGAAACATTTACTTGTTCCTTTAAGACAACTCCCTCCATGCTTCTTTCCACACATTGAGCATAAGGGAAATGTAACGACCCAAAATTTTGAATAAATCTTTTTTTTTAATTGTATGTGTTAGTTTATTTTTATACCCAACAAAACTTTTTCATTTGATAACATGGGTATAATTAAAATGAGACCGTTGGGTTTTTACTGATATATGACCATTGGTCAATATGACCGCTGGAAACTAAACATTTTGATTATTGTCTCTAAATACAAGTAATCTTGGTTAATTATTATAGAAAGAAGATTTTATGTCCTCACCCAGTAGTCTTGGACAGATCAAATCCCATCTAATAGAACTTGGGAAGGAGGTAGCACCACTAGGCTTTGCTCTAGACCAATCCCAAGCCTAACTTCATCGCGGAATCTCCTTCACGAGAAGTTCAAACTGATAGAAATTACTACTCGTGCGATGTTGGTCGAACCTCCCTCGGATTCTCTCACCTTTTCACACCTTACACTTAGGTCCTATGCTGGTGTGATAAGGGGCTATGTAAGGAGACCGTAACTGCCTTGTGTAATTGTTTTTGAAATAAAAATTGGGATTTCTTCCTAGGATGATGTTTATGACTTTTCAAATGTCCGGATAAATATAGTATGCATATTTTTGGTGAATTTTAGAGAAAGGATATTTTAAAAAATGTTTATGTAAACCTTAAATAATTAAAAAATGTGTAATTATTTTCAATAAATGGTCTTCTACAATTATGTTCAGTAAGAAATTTAGAGTCTAATAAGATAAACATGATTTTTCATGAATAGTAACTTATGAATAGTGATTTTATGATTAGGATTAGTAATGTGTCCAAATGGATTAGTAATCTCATTTAAAGAAAATTTTAATATTATTTAGACACCTTGATTAAGTAATGAGATTCAATAAAATGGGTAAATAACGGTTTCATAAATTATTAGTCAAGTATTAGTTTTTTCGGGTGAATAGTGTTTTTTAATTAAATATTTAATTAAAAATAATTAGAAAATTAATTTTAAAAAATGGACATTATTTTTGAACTCAGAGCATCGATATTATGTTATGGTAATTTTTGGGGTTTTTTCTGAAAAAAATGAATTTTCGGTGAATAGTGTATTTATTTATAAATAAAATTTAAAATATTTAGAAAATTATTTTTATAAAATGGAGTTCATTTTTGAAATCAGAGCATTGATATTTGGTTAATGTAAAATTTTGGGATTTTTCTGAGAAAGTTGAATTTTCAATGAATAGTAAAAATACAATTTTAGGGTTTCAGTATGTTTAATGACATCATAAATGGGTCATGATTATGTCATGAGATATTTTAAGGGATCTTCGACTAAAGAGGATGAATTATTTTGTGGGGGTCCCCATGTGGCCTAACTCCATGGGAAGTACCATGGGAGGGCCCATGCTTTTGAGAAAACCACTTCTGAGATGTCCCTTGGCCATTAATGTCGTGTCCCCTCACTTTCTCTATAAATACCCACCCTTTCCTACTTTAGTTTTCACTCCCAACACTCCCCCAACTATGTTCGGGTCTCCTTACCTCCCTAGGAGTCCTCCCAAGGTGCCCACAAGCCTTCAAGGTCCCAACCATTGAGTTTTAAGAGTCACATGTTAAGGTAAGGGATCCGACCCCTCTCTTTCTTTTCAAGTGATCTCTTTTATGTCAATTCTTTTATGCTCTGTGTTATTATGTTGGAGGATGTTCTTTGATATTCATTATACTGTCCTTTTTATGTTCATATGATGAGATACCCCCTCTTACTCTCATCGTTTCATTTTATGAATGTTTAAGTGGTGTCGTTAGGCTGCCGAAATTTTTGTAACGGGTTCTTTCACCCTTCTCATTTTCAAGTTCTATTTTCATGTCAAGTCTTTCAAGTTCGTTTTTATTATGTTGGGGTATGATCTCTATATCTATAATACCGATATTTTATGATCATATGTTGAGAGACCCCATTTTATCTCTTCAATTCAGTATTTTGAAGTTTTAAGTCGCGTAGTTGGGCTGCCGAATTTTTATGTGGTTCTACACCCTTCTCGTTTTAATGTTCTACTTTCATGTAAATTCTTTCAAGTTCTTTTTTTTATGTTGGGGTATGATCTCTATATATATCATACTGATATTTTATGACCATATGATGAGAGACCCCATTTGATCTCTTCAATTCAGTATTTTGATGTTTTAAGTGGCATAGTTAGGCTGCCGAATTTTTAAGTGGTTCTTCACCCTTCTCGTTTTGAAGTTCTACTTTCATGTCAATTATTTCAAGTTTTTTTTGTTATGTTGGGGTATGATCTCTATATCTATAATACTGATCTTTTATGATCATATGATGAGACACCCCATTTTATCTCTTCAATTCAGTATTTTGAAGTTTAAGTGGCGTCGTTAGGCTGCTAAATTTTTAAGTGGTCCTTGCACCTTTCTCCTTTTTCAAAGATCTAATTCCATGTCAAGTCTTTCAAGTTACTTTTTATTATGTTGGGGTATGATATCTATATCTATCATACTGATATTTTATGTTCATATGATGAGAGACCCGATTTGATCTCATCAATTCATTTTTGGATGATGTTTATGTAACACTGTTAGGCTGCCGAATTTTTATAAGAGAAATCATATTTTTTTGTCTTCCTTTCAATTTCTTCATTTCATATGGTATGTCTTTTAAATTTCATTACCATGTTCTTAAATCATTTATATTCTGTTCCCATACCGTTTTATGGGTCATTTATTAATGTTTGAACCATGTCCCCTCTCTTTTCAATGTTTTCTAAAACCCCGAAACATAGCTGTTATGCTGCGGAATTTTCATCTCAAAATGCCTCTCTCTTTTCTCAAAATTATTTTATGTTATAAAGTAAATACTCAAAGATCATATTTCTACAGGGGTATTCACATATATACCAAAATGTTATATTTTACATTCTGGGATTTACATACATGAAACCCGCTCTCCCCTTCCGTGGGTTTAAAGTGACGTAAAGATCATGTCTTTAAAGCAGTTTCTAAAACGTTATGATTATGAAATGAAACCCATTTATTTTAAAATATATGGGTTATTTATGAAATGTTTGATGATGATATATGTGGCTCACCTGATAACAAAGGAAAATTTAAGGGTTCTCCCTGATAGTTCTCCAATGCATTGGGAAATGATGTAACCACTAGAGATTACATTTTTTACGATACCTAGGTGAATAACCTTGGTAATTTTTAAATGAAACCTTGGGGATGGACCGTGGTGATATGTTCATGATTGTTTATGTTAAATGATGTAGCCACATCTTAAAGTTATGAAAAATGTTATTTTTATTATGATATGCCACGTGATTTATTTCTCATGCCTTAAAGTTCTTTTTCATGACTTAGTTGATGTATCTCAAGTTCACATGTTAAATGTTTCCCTTGTTTCCGTTACTGGGCCTTCTGCTCACCCTTTAATTTGATGTATGTACCTAGGTTATGAGATGCAGTAATGAAACTAGGATGAACATGAGGAGAAGACTTTGAAGTGTTTAAGAAGAATGTTTTATGTTTTCATGTTTTATGTTCCTGGTTTCCAAGACACTAAACCTTAATGATCATCGGTTTTGAAAAATGTAATGAACTTTTATGTGATAAAAAGGTGGGATTCTATAGCTGGTATCAAAGGATGGTTTAGTTATTTGTGGAAATTAGGATATGAAAACATTAAAAAGAATCCTATAGTAATGTTTATATATAGGAAATCTTCCTGGTATTTTGATGAGTATTGAGTAAGGGGTTGCCAAGCAAATACATCCCTGTCTGGATACAAGCATGTAGAGGTGGCTCTGGCACAGATGTATATAGGGGTAAAACCCGAAAACACCGCTTTGTGCTAGACTTGAACGGGAAATAGTACACGACAACGGGCCTTGCTGCACTCTTGGTTACGACACTCCAGAGGGATATGCTTTGGTAAATTTATAAGCTTATTATGAACCATTATTAAAGGAAGAAAGATAAAATAAAATAAATATTCACATAAGGATATATGATCATGGATAACCTAGTTTGAAACCTAGGGGATCACAAGTTAGGGTATAGTTTTCTTCTACAGGTTATCCTTATATGATTTAAGTTCCTTTTTATGATTATTGGCTAAGTGTTTAAGCCCCTAATTATAATTTCTCTTCTTAGTTAATGGTGGGAAATGGAAGAACATGTCCCAAAAACCAATGTGATAGAAAATGTGATTATTTCAATATTAATATGACAGAGATGATTAGGGGATTAAAAGATGATTATTATTTTGGAATACGTTCACTACTTTGGGAACCCTATTTGATCGAGGTAAATAGATTACTACAGTATTTTCATTGAGGAGTAAAGGTTGAATTATATTTTGAAGAATAAACAAATTTAAGGTGAACTTATTGTATTATAGGTTACTTATGGAAATGATTGACCTATCTGGGGAAAATATGTTTAGGTTAGTTACTTTGGTTATAATATTTTAGGAGTGGTTGATGTTGTTTGGAGATGAACGATAAAGTTTATCTTGGAAGACTATGTTATCAAGTCCTTCTTGTATTTGGGTTTGAATCTTAGTTTGGGTTATTTTGAGGAATTTTAAGGACAGTTACTTACGGAATGGTCTATGATGAACTCTGGGTAGTATCGTGGAACTTTGAATATTTAAAAGTAGTTTCCCTTCCTATGAGAATCATTATTTTTGAAGAGTTGATTTATCTTACCCTTTCTGTTATTAGGATAACTGTTTAATGATAGATAGTTTTTCTTTTGTGGAATAGATGAGTATCTAGAAAATTATTCTTTTGTTTTGATGAGACTAGGTAGTTTGGAATGCTCATCGTTTGGAGAAAAGATTAGTTTTGGTATTAACTTATTAAAGGATGAAACTATACATGAAGGTAGGTATATTTCCTTATATTTTTGTTCTATGTAGTAAATTAATTCCTCAAAATTATGAAAAGAAACGTAAAACAAAAACATAGTTGGTTTACGATTCCTACTAGGTAATCAGAGACCGTTTACACACATCAGAAGTTTGGGATTTTCTTATTGTTAAATTTTTCCTAATCGTGTTTTCTATCACTCTCCCTCAGAACATGACCCTTTGTTTTCTCCTCCATGTCCATGTTTTCTTGCATGGAATCCTAGTGTGGGTTAACTCGGGTGATCTTTGTACTTCCCTTTTCTATCTTTTAAAGTAATAGTTTTACTGAATACTTTTCTGATTTGGGACATTCAAAGAAATTTCAAAACCCAATTTTTTAAAAATTGCGAAGACGCAATTTCTTAAGGGGGGAACATTGTAACGACCCAAAATTTCTAATAAATCTTGTTTCCTAATTTTATGTGTTAGTTTATTTTTATACTCAACAAAACTTTTTCATTTGATAACATGGGTATAATTAAAATGAGACCGTTGAGTTTTTACTGTTATATGACCATTGGTCAATATGACCGCTGGAAACTAAACGTTTTGATTATTGTCTCTATATACAAGTAATCTTGGTTAATTATTATAGAATGGAGATTCGATGTCCTCACCCAGTAGTCTTGGACCGATCAAAGCCCATCTAATAGAACTTGGGAAGGAGGTAGCACCACTGGGCTTTGCTCTGGACCAAACCCAAGCCGAACTTCATCGTGTGAAGCTAGAACGGAATCTCCTTCGCGAGAAGTTCAAACTGATAGAAATTACTACTCGTGCGATGTTGGTCGAGCCTCCCTCAGATTCTCTCACCTTAGCACACCTTACACTTAGGTCCTATGTTGGTGTGATAAGGGGCTATGTAAGGAGACCGTAACTACCTTGTGCAATCTTTTGTTTTAAATAAAAATTGGGATTTCTTCCTAGGATGATTTTTATGACTTTTCAAATGTCCGGATAAATATAGTACGCATATTTTTGGTGAATTTTAGAGAAAGGATATTTTAAAAAATGTTTATGTAAACCTTAAATAATTAAAAAATGTGTAATGATTTTCAAAAAATGGTCTTCTACAATTATGTTCAGTAAGAAATTTAGAGTCTAATAAGATCAACTTGATTTTTGATGAATAGTAAATTTTGAATAGTGATTTTATGATTAGGATTATTAATGTGTCCAAATGTATTAGTAATCTCACTTAATGAAAATTTTAATATAATTTAGACACCTTGATTAAGTAATGAGATTCAATAAAATGGGTAAATAACGGTTTCATAAATTATTAGTCAAGTATTAGTTTTTTCGGGTGAATAGTGTTTTTTAATTAAAAATAATTAAAAAATTATTTTTAAAAATTGGACATTATTTTTGAACTCAGAGCATCGATATTATGTTATGGTAATTTTTGGGGTTTTTTCTGAAAAAAATAAATTTTCGGTGAATAGTGTATTTATTTAGAAATAAAATTAAAAATATTTAGAAAATTATTTTTATAAAATGGAGTTCATTTTTGAAATCAGAGCATTGATATTTGGTTAATGTAAAATTTTGGGATTTTTCTGAGAAAGTTGAATTTTCAATGAATAGTAAAAATACAGTTTTAGGGTTTCAGTATGTTTAATGACATCATAAATGTGTCATGATGATTCCATGAAATATTTTAATGGATGTTCGACTAAAGAGGATGAATTATTGTGTGGGGCTCCCCATGTGTCCTAAATCCATGGGATGTACCATGGGAGGGCCCATGCTTTTGAGAAAACCACTTTTGAGGTGTCCCTTGGCCATTAATGCCTTGTCCCCTCACTTTCCCTATAAATACCCTCCCTTTCCTTCTTTAGTTCTCACTCCCAACTCTCCCCCAACTATGTTTGGGTCTCCTTACCTCCCAAGGAGTCCTCCCAAGGTTCCCACACGCCTTCAAGGTCCCAACCATTGAGTTTTAAGAGTTACATTTTAAGGTAAGGGATCTGACAATTCTCTTTCTTTTCAAGTGATCTCTTTTATGTCAATTCTTTTATGCTCCATGTTATTATGTTGGAGGTTGTTCTTTGATATTCATTATACTGTCCTTTTTATGTTTATATGATGAGATACCCCCTCTTACTCTCATCGTTTCATTTTATGAATGTTTAAGTGGCGTCGTTAGGCTGCCGAAATTTTTGTAACGGGTTCTTTCACCCTTCTCATTTTCAATTTCTATTTTCATGTCAAGTATTTCAAGTTCTTTTTAATTATTTTGGGGTATGATATCTATATCTATAATACCAATATTTTATGATCATTTGATGAGAGACCCCATTTGATCTCTTCAATTCAGTATTTTGAAGTTTTAAGTGGCGTCGTTAGGCTGCCGAATTTTTAAGTGGTTCTACACCCTTCTCGTTTTGAAGTTCTACTTTCATGTCAATTATTTCGAGTTCTTTTTTGTTATGTTGGGGTATGATATATATATCTATCATACTGATCTTTTATGACCATATGATGAGAGACCCCATTTGATCTCTTCAATTCAGTATTTTGATGTTTTATGTGGCGCCGTTAGGCTGCCGAATTTTTAAGTGGTTCTTCACCCTTCTCGTTTTGAAGTTCTACTTTCATGTAAATTCTTTAAAGTATTTTTTTATGTTGGGGAATGATATCTATATCTATCATACTGATATTTTATGACCATATGATGAGAAACCCCATTTGATCTCTTTAATTCAGTATTTTGATGTTTAAGTGGCGTCGTTAGGCTGCTAAATTTTTAAGTGGTCCTTGCACCTTTCTCCCTTTTCAAAGTTCTAATTCCATGTCAAGTCTTTCAAGTTCCTTTTTATTATGTTGGGGTATGATATCTATATATATCATACTGATATTTTATGTTCATATGATGAGAGACCCTATTTGATCTCTTCAATTCATTTTTGGTTGAAGTTTATGTAACGCTGTTAGGCTGCCGAATTTTTATAAGAGAAATCAAATTTTATGTCTTCATTTCAAGTTCTTCATTTCATATGTTATGTCTTTTAAATTTCATTACCATGTTCTTAAATCATTTATATTCTGTTCCCCTACTGTTTTATCGGTCATTTATGAATGTTTGACCCATGTACCCTCTCTTTTCAATATTTTCTAAAACCCCGAAACATAGCTGTTATGCTGCAGAATTTTCATCTCAAAATGCCTCTCTCTTTTCTCAAAATTATTTTATGTTATAAAGTAAATACTCAAAGCTCTTATTTCTACAGGGGTATTCACATATATACCAAAATTTTATATTTTACATTCTGGGATTTACGTACATGAATCCCACTCTCCCCTTCCGTGGGTTTAAAGTGACGTAAAGATCATGTCTTTAAAGCAGTTTTTAAAACATTATGATTATGAAATGAAACCCGTTTATTTTATGATATATGGGTTATTTATGAAATGTTTGATGATGATATATGTGTATCACATGATAACAAAGGCAAATTTAAGGGTTCTTCTTGATATTGCTCCAATGCATATGGTAATGATGTAACCACTAGAGATTACAATTTTTACGATACCTAGGTGAATAACCTTGGTAATTTTCAAATGATACCTTGGGGATGGACCTTGGTGATATGTTCATGATTGTCTATGTTAAATGATGTAGCCACATCTTAATGTTATGAAAATGTTCTTTTTATTATGATATTCCACGTGATTTCTTTCTCATGCCTTAAAGTTCTTTTTCATGACATAGTTGATGTATATCAAGTTCACATGTTAAATGTTTCCCTTGTTTCCCTTACTGGGCCTTCTGCTCACCCTTTCATTTGATGTATGTCCCTAGGTTATGAGATGCAGTAATGAAACTAGGATGAACATGAGGAGAATCCTTTCAAGTGTTTATGAAGAATGTTTTATGTTTTCATGTTTTATGTTCCTGGTTTCGAAGACACTAATCCTTAATGATCCTCGGTTTTGTAAAATGTAATGAAATTTTATGTGATAAAAAGGTGGGATGCTATAGGAAATCCCATATTCTTTTTAGTGTGCTCTTTAGATTTTCCTTTGAATTCCATTTTCCTTTTCTTATCAAACCCATATGACTGATGGGTTATTCCAATATCCATCTCGACTATGAGAGCACATCGAACAATTTCATCGTAGCTATTGAAGTCCCTTATGGCTAACGTCCTTCGAAGACTTGGTTTTAAGCCACTAAAGAATCGATCTATCTTACTCTCAGGTTGGATAATAATACCAGAAGTGTACCTTGCAAGTCTTGTAAAATTTTCTTCATAGGTACCAACAGATTCATCATCCTTTTGCTTCAGTTCAAGAAACTATTTCTCCATCATTGTTCGGAGAATACGAGGGAAGTACTTATTGAAAAATAATTTCTTGAACTCGTCCCATTCCAAGGACTCAATTTCATCCCATTGAGTCGTATTCTTAATAAGATTCCACCATTGATCAGTATCTCCTTCCAAATGATACACTGCTAGGATGACTTTATCATGTTTAGAACATTGAAGAACTAAAAATATCATTTCAGTAGTACTAGTCCATTTTTCACCAACTATTGGATCAGTAGACCCGCTGAAAGAAGATGGACGCTGCCTCATGAAGGATTCAGCAGAATGTTGCTCCTTCCATTGCTCGTTTGGAAGTCCTGCATGATTCATAGCTTGAGAAAGGTCTGTGAGCATGGCTATAGGATTTTCCATTCCAGCTCCCATAACGTTTGGTTTCTCAGGGGGACAATCATTGCATTGCCCGTCGCATTCCGCATTAACACAGTTCTTTCGGGTTCCAGCCATTGACTAAAACCAAGAAGAATAGTGTGAGCAACACTAATTATAATAGGAAAACCACATAATCAAGAATAAAATTTCACACTTAAGGTCTTATCCTAGGTTATTCATGGCCATTTCTAAAACACTAAGATTGTGTTCTATGCTTAGACTTATCCTTTGGGTTCTTACTAAGACTTTCACATCCTAGTTTCCAATGGTTGACTATACCTTTCCTCTAATACCAACTATAAAAACCCATACTTTATATACATTGTTAATACATCAAAATTGAAGCATACTTATTACAACATATAACAAAACCACGAAAGGACCGTATAGGTATAGTGTCTTTAGAAACTTGGAAACATAAACAACTGGTTCATAAAGCGTCTACACTGTCTCCCATTTATTTCATCATATCTATAGTAACTTTTGGCATATCTTACTTAATAACATTCTCCCTGACCTGGGGAAAGAAAACATACAAAAGGGTGAGCTCAAATGCTCAGTAAGGGTAAACAAAAGAAATATCAATCACATCATATTCATAAGAACATAACTTTTGGAAATCATAACCTGCAAAAGTGATCATAATTTCATAACATGGGATAAATCATAGTAGTGAAATGTAATCACAATAATCATAACATAAAACAAGAAACTTTGTGGCATACACACATAATCATATAGAATCATTTCTTATTAGTCAAGACTCATTTCCAAGACTATCTTAGTGGAGAAAGTCTATTTTTGAAACCGAGTTCACTCCTCGTTTCAGTCCTGTTTCACTGAACCGGTTTAACCTGCCATTCCAGCCATGTTTATCTCATGAGTTATAAAATATTTACCCAATGCATTGGAGGGAGATATATGTCCCACCAATCTCATAATGATACCATTCTTATGTGTGCCACAAAATCATAAATCATACATCATTGCATAACTCATGTAATTAAAATGGGATTCTTAAACAACATGACATCATAAAACAAGTCATATAAGATAAAAGAATTCATAAAAACAATTCCATCACAACATAATCAAATCATTGTAATAATAGGGATAGAAAGAGGACCCTATATTATATTAGATGAAAATAATTTTGATAAAACCCTTGAACTCCATTCTTGAGGAAAATATCCTTTCTACTTCAAAAACACTTTTCCTTTCTTAACATGTCATACAATTCTAAACTAAAAGAAGTTGATTAAAATAAACATGAAAACTTGTAAATGAAGTTTCTTGGAAATAATTTTTTAAAAATCCATTCATGCCGTATAATTTAAAAAATACATTCTTCCCGTACTTTTGTCGGAAAATTCAAAAAGTACCTCATACGGAAAAACGACAAAATATTCCTTTTATATATTTTTACTATAAACAGACCGAAGGGAAAAATTGGATTTAAACAATTGTATGTGAATGGAAACAATATTATATATTGAGGAAACATGGATGTGGATGATAAAATACACCCCAGTAAATACCAAAGTATAAACAATCTCAGATAAAATGAGATTGTGATATTTTCCCTTACCTTAGGTCCGATTTTCTTCATAAGTGTCCAAACCTCCTGTATAATGATTTAAATAATGTTATTGACTTATTCAATAATCATAATTATTTTTATGATATCATATATGGTCATATTCTTAGCTTATTATTATTAATATTTCATTACTACTTGTGATTCGGGTGTTTATTACTTTTTGTTCTTATGCGTGTTTTGTCAAATAAATTCTTATTCTTCTCTTTAGTTTATAGATTCCTCATTTACAGAATCGTATTAGTGTAATATATAACAAATTCATTCATTAAATTCATTTATATAATCATTATGTAATGAAGATCATGTAGAACAAATCACATCACATCGTGGAGACGGTATTTTGTACATACGCACGAACGATGATATCATTCCCATGATCGTGAAATTGTATTGGAGTGTATGTATACTATTTCAGAATCAATATAACTTTAAAATAATCATATATATTCATTCTTTACACCATTATACCCATCCAAGTAAGGTGGTGGTGGAAATAGATTACACCACGGCGTGGAGACGGTATTCCGTACGTACGCACACGCAGTGATTTCATTTTCCGTAGCATAGATAGATGGTGAAATAGGGTTGTTTCATAATTATAATAACATATCAGTATATGAGTGATATGGATTTTATTACTTCATAATGAAACAACTACAGAAGAATAAGTGGAAGAAGAAATAAAGATGAATGAATCGGTAACGAACATTACCTCTTCTTTGAAGCGCTTCTTTGAGACCTCCTTTTAGGGTACTAAAATTGGTCTTTTAAGAAGACTGAGACCACTAGGATGTCTCTAGGGAAGTGTAGAGAAGAAATTGTCAGGGGTTGGAAGAGCATGAAGGCTCAATGTGGTGTGAGGAAGAGAGGGAGGAGGTGCCCTTTTATAAGGGAGGAGAGGGGCACCATTGGAATAAATAAAAATATTATTTTATTATAAAGTCAAATTCGGTTTTTAATAGCTCCAAATTCATATATTTAGAAGATAAGGTGGGTATGGGTCTAAATCATCTCATCCAATAGAATTTAGATATGTTTAGGTGTCAATTTTAACCTTATCATTTAGATTTAACTTTAAGTTAGATAATTTAACTTTTACAGGGTCTTCTTGTTTTCTTACACAATAAGGTTAATAAACTTACTATATCAAGACAAACGAACACCAAGTTGTTTATTATTAATATATATAACCTTATCTAAGTCATTTGGCCGAACCTTATATTTTTAGGAATACGATAACAATTAATAATATAATATTTGTTTTAAAAACTATTTTATGTCAATTTTGACACTATTTTTTAATTGATTTTTTTGAAAATCATAAAAGAATGTTTAGTTCGAAAACATTTAATCAAATCAATACTAACATGTCATATTAAAATATAAAATTTTTTTAATTCATAAAAAGTCTCACGTTACATTTATTTGGGTATTTATAACATCAATTATGTCAATATTTCATTAATAAGATAATTACTGCATTATCATTGTATCATAAATAAATTAAATTATTTTAAGTCTAAAAATTACAAATAAAATACCATTATCTAGGAAATCTATTTATCTTTCTAATTAATATTTATAGTCTAATTTATCTTATGCATAACCCCATATTAAAAATTATTTACTTATTAAACATTGATTTTAACTATTTTAACCCTTCTTTAAATAAATTAATAATAAATGTCCTAATCTAATCCAAGTGAGCCTAAATGGTCATATTTTATTCCTAAGGTTGTTTTGGTCGAATTACACTTATCCAATAGAATTAGGACATGTTTTAGGCTAATAATAATAACACTTTTACCCTTAATTACCCTATTTACTTTTAACCGTGGAAAAAAAAGTAAAAAGTCACTATTCACCAAATATTATTTTCATCTCATTGAACCAAATTTTAGTCCTTGATATTCACCGTGTCTCTCGGATTTTCGAAATTCCACTCATAGAATTGGTAAAATTATGTTTTATGAAAAATTCAGTTTTTTAACTACCACTTAGTGGTTTCACTATTCATCAAAAATTGAAAGTTTTCAGAAAAATACCAAAATTTCACCCTAGGCTAATTTCGATATTCCGAATCCAAAAATGAAGTCCATTTTGAAAAATAAAATTTATAAAATTTCAAAAAGTGGTTATTACTATTTATAACGGCTAGTTTTAATAATATTTTAATAGCATATCATTGTTTAGTGAAACTCGGTATTGCGTACGACGCAAGCTATCGAGGAAGGCCGTGGTTTCGTGTAAAGTAATCCAAGATAGTGTTGTGTGTAGTGAAATATTCCTTTGATAAAAACAAAAATATTTCTCATAAAAGTCTCGGGCGTTACAACATATGATGGTTTTTTCTTCAATTTGACATCGATGATTTTGAGATTGATATTATCTTATATTTTGTAATATTTTTTTACACATGTAATCATGATATAACACTGTTTTTTTTCATACCCGATGGTTGTACTTGATTATTATCACATATGGGTGTTTTCATAGTAATGAAAGACTTATTTTATATTTAACAACATAAGTATGTATCTATTTTTATATATATTTTTTTATTTTTATCAAATGTGTTGTATGTTACTAATTTACATATGATGAGATCATATGGTGTATTTTCTTTTCATCGCTATTATGTGTGTCTTTGTTGTATTATTCTTAGTGGGGGATAAATATAGAAAATATTGACATGTTTAACCCTTTTAGGGGATTTCACATGAGTTTTTATAAAGGTGGTGTTGGAATTAATTATAAGGTATGGATAAGATGATGTGTCATGGAAACCATGTGATACACTTAATGGCTAGAAAATTCCTATTTTTTACCAGAAATCAGGGTACACGGTGGGATATACTAACATCTTTTAATTATTCCAATGCATGGTTTCAATGTATGAAAATGTTTTTTCCAAACATATCCTGGGTGAGGAGGAGATTTTTTTATTAGTGAATTATCTTATACCAGATTCTATGAATGGAGGAGATGACTTCCCGTTGTCATTTTTACACTACTTCATGGGATATTGTTATTAATGATTTTGTGGATGAAATTCATGAATTTATTTTCAAGGAGGTATTCTTCCTTGCATGTAATTTTCTAAAACCTTTTTATTCATTCGAGAAATTAAGAATCATTCCTCACCCAATCACTTCATGATAAGAATAATGTTTATTTTCCCTTATAAGAGTATATCCACCTTGATAAATATGTCGGTATCATGGAACAATACCCACTGAATATCAAATGAGTAACATGTCATTGTTAATGGGTGATCAATGCATGGATACAATTGAATTAATCATGATATGAAATGTCATATCAATCACAAGACAATTGGCTCAAATTTGGAAATTAAATTAGACATGGACAGTCCTATTATAGGCTTGAATGGGAATTCACCATTATGTTGATTAATTGTATGTGATTCTCTTCTTGGACCACTGATATATTTTTCATGTGTTTCACCTCTCTATTTTTTTCTATTTTAATATTTGTGGAATATCTAGGGATTCCTCCAATATATTTGTAGATTAAGCCAAGGTGTTCCTCCATATGTGAACCTGTTTATTCTTACACAACAATCCATGATCCTATACAACAACAAGTGTCTGATTAACCATATCACACCCCCTATCATTAGAGGAAAAAATTTATGTTTTTATCTCTACTTATGCACTTGGATAAAAATATTGTTTTCATAAATGATAGTATGTGATCTATCACAATTATCAACAATGTTATGGAAGATAATGAAAATGTAGTTGGTATATTTTCAATTGGAAGAAGATAAATTTGTTTATTTTAAAACAGTGACCATCCATGCATATTAGGAATGTGGATAAATTCTTGGGAATAAATTGAAAAATAATTCCAATGTACTATATACTTTTCCTAATTTCATTCTACTATCATTAAATTCATCATTTTTATAAAATTGTTACTAAAATTGTGGTTCTCATCACATAATAGAAGAATCCACATCATTTTTTAGAGGGAGACTCACTCTGGTGAACCATAATCTATCTTCTATTGTCATGTAAGAAATATCGTCCCTCATGGTTTCAAAATGATTCATTAATATTATTGATAATTTTCTATCCACTATTATTTGTGATGCACATATTTATTGGTAGCACAATTGGGTGTCCTAGAAAAATATGGAAATATATCTTCATGAGGGGGTATTAATATGATAAATATTCACATCATGATGTTGTCCTCACAAACTATGTTGGTCTGGGAGTATATCAAGGGATATTCTCATTGGGTGAATTTCATTCAATAACATTACTATAGGGAAATGAACATGTCTAATCAGAACTCTTCCGTTATGTGGTGTTCTGTAAAAACTCTCAACTGTTCTCCTTAGGATCATTCTAAGTGGATCATCAAGAAGGGGACTTCAGTTTCTTGTCCAACAAATAAGCAAAATCCAGAATGAATATTCAAGGCTACCTAGAACAAAACACTACATATATAGGTAGGAGGGACGATTCCTAGATTTTATACATGCCATCATCAATAGTGACTAGCGTGATGTTCTTGAGATAATCAAGCATAATGATAAACTAGATAAATTCATTTTTCTACATTTACATCCAATTAATTTCTAGAAAAGATTATTGTAAGGATATTCTGGATATTACCTTACTAAAATTATGGTGGGACATTCTTTAGTGAAATTAAAATATGGCTATACTCATATGGCTCATATAGGAAATTAGAAACCTCACCTTATCCACAAATAAAAATATTAAACATTATTACATCTGTTTGGTGTCTAGATGTTATTTCTCCATTAAGTATACGAGGGATTCCTCAAAACAAATGTTCTTTGAATTTGAATGGTCTCACACTGTGTGGGGTTCTTTTGAGGGTATTACAGGAATCTATATTCAAGAGAATTTGGGTTTTCATCCCTCTCCCATTACTTTAGAGTGATAATAATGGAATTTAAAGGAATGTGTGAGTCTTGATTCTCTTTGTTGGGTGTTGGTGTATATGGTGTTCCCAAAACCAATAATAATATTTATATATGTATTCCAATATAAGAAAGTTCATATTTAAAACTAATAGACTACTCATTGACCTCATTGATTAATTTAGAAATAATTATGATGATCCCTCCTTCTAAGAATTCATAGGGGGCCGAAAGTTGTCAAGAATCAACTAGAAGGTCTCTGTGTGGTCACTGAATCCAATGGTACCCTAAATGATGTTCTGAAATGGAATACATGTAGTTCATGTGGGATTTGTGTGATGCATAGTTCCAGTATCTATTGAAATCACAGTGTTTATGTATTCTTATCCTTCATGGAATTCCTTGGTACCATCAAGAAGGTTATACATTCTTGTAGTGGGAGGAATAGAGTTTTGTATGTCCTCACTTTATTGGGTGATAATACAATTACGATAACATGTTTCTCTATATTAGGGTACATTATACTAAAATTTACTGTCGTGGTCATAAGGGAAAATCTCATACATCATTATTTGGGTCCACTTTACAATGTGATTCATTCCAATCCTCTCATGGTTTTGTCCCATTTTTCATTTTCGCGTGTCCCAAAACTCCCATGATTTTTCTTTTTCTTGAATAGTATATATGTTTTTGTGGTGGTGACTAAAAAATACCAAATATAATGTTCCTCTATTGCAAGAAGATACTGAGTAGCTATTGATTCCATGTAAATGTTAACAAAAAGACCTAAATGATTCCTTTTACATGCCAGGATATAAGATCAAATATGTTTGGGGCACATGAATATTATCTGAATGGAAAGTTATAGATATCCTCATATACCTTTAAATATCTTCTAAAATTCATAAAATATAGGGACAGAGAGGGAATATAGTATCTTGGATTATAACTAAGTGCATTGTTTGGTATTTTTATTTTTCTTACACATCATATCATTTCATAATAGCGTACAATGGTTTACTTTGTCATGAATCTTAAGTAAAAAATTTTGGGTTCCTACCAAGTCATGTACTCACAAAATACCATGTCATTCATGAGCTTGTAAGATTCCTGATGAGGGACCTTTGGTGAGGAATGGTCCCAGTACTGGATGAATGAGTATTAAGGGATTGAGTTTGTAGCAATTGAGGGAAAACATAGGAAAACCCAAAGATTTTATTATTTTAATTATTTTTAAATAATACTCTTTTTTGGATTTCTACTGGTGGACGTGATATTTTCATATATGTCATGTGTTCCATTTATTATAATTTTCAAGTTTACAATTGTTTTTATTACATTTTTATTATAAATTATTTGTGATATAACATGATAATGACTGTATAGTCTCCCAGCTAATAAACTTAAAACCTAATTTCTAGTCGAGAACCTATTTCCTATATGATGGTGCACATGATATCATGTAATCAACTATCTATAAATTTATGGTTTCTGATGTGTTATTATAAGTTGAATGAACCAATACACATCCATTTATTTTCTATTGAGACCTATCTATGCATCAATATGATATATAATCACCATAATAACCCATAATGTGTTTATTTCCATTTAATTCACCATAAGATTCAAAAAAACATTTCATTCCATTCACTAAGTTACCTCTTACTGAATACAACATGTCAATTCATATACTGAAAGATATGAAATTTAAATTCATAGTCTATATGCATTATTATTCAATACTCATCTAAAATATCAACACATATCCTCATGATAAAAAATCAAATTACATGGTCACATCACATCCATAGAAAGAAGGAGGATGGTCAAAAAAATACAATATTAAATTTCAAATATATATCTATATCACAATAACAACCACAAAAATTCCTATTGTTTTCCTCTTAAAAATATTATATCATTATTTATTTGTTAATATCATTAATCATGAATTATGAAAAAATTTATTATTAAATCATTATTGAGTAACGATTGTACAACTATGTTAATACTCTAATAAAATAATGATAATTCATCCATAAGAATAATGTAGACAATTTATAAAAACAAATCCACAGTTAAGTAAATAAAATACTGCATGGGGTTGATATAAGTGAATAAAAACATAAAAACTGTCCATTTATTTGTTTCAAGAAATTGGGGAACAATAATAAAATTTTATTACTATTTTAATTGAAAAAATGAGTATAATAGAGAATATATATGGATAAAAACAAATTAGGTAAAATAATTCAAAACATGAAAATGGATGTAAAAACATAAACACACTGTAGATTTTAGAAAACATTCCTATCATAAAAGTAGAATAATCATTTACATTTCACATTAAAAGGTTATATTTAAAAATTGTACATGAAATATTTTGAAAAGACATATGTTTTAAAAGAATAATCAATTATGTATCCTTGAAAATACATAAATTTTATATTTGAGAAAACATGGGTGGACTAAAAGAGAAATGAATGTGAACATAAGAGAACTTGTTATTATTTTTAAAACACGATTTTCTCAAAACGGAAATTATATGATGAGTAAAAAATAAATTTTAATTGATATTTAATTTCCCAAAATATTATTATAATGTACCATATAACACATTCTTATATGGGGAAAACACATGCAATGAAAATTAGTAATCAATATAAAACATTATAACACACATAAAATAGATTTGATTCTTATCATCACTTATAAGAAACATACTCCAAGAGTAATGAAACATATTAAAAGGTTATATTGTGCTAAAATTTTATTCAATGAGAGAGAAAAACATAATAAATTAATAGGGAATAATAATATGAAAATTTCTATGAAATATGTTCAATTAAATTGTCATACCTTAATAAACAATGCATTATGTATCCAAAAACTATTATGACTAAGGTAAAATTAGAATCGAATTTCATTTGAAGAAAAATAATAATTTTGTTTTTTTATCCCTAGAATAAAAATGAACCAATGAAAAAAATATTATTAACAAACATAGTGGATGAAATTTTACAATTATCTTTTTTGGATATTATATAGATTATTATTGAGAATAGGCATAGAGACTTCATTAATTTTAAATGCCCTATGTGACTACAATAAAAGTCTAAAATAAATTAAATATACTAAATTAAATGAATATATCCTTTTACTGAGAATGTAGAATATCATTTATATTGTTTTCCAGATCAGAAATTGAAGGGTACCATTGAAATATGAACATGAAGTTTACTCGAGGTGAGATATAACGTTTGTTGGCATGGGGTGTTTGTGGAAAAGACATTGCTGGTGGAAAATGAGTAATGTAATTAAATAAGCTATATTATTTTTTGGTTAACATAGGGTCATAATTCATTCTTATAGAAATATTTTAGGGTTACACTTATAACCTTTCAAATCATTGGATAGACATTGGAGATATTTTTATGAGATTCCATTGGTGGATGATGACTACATCCCTAATTGATGAATGGAATAAGATATAATTAAGGACCACACAAATGGCTATAAAATGACAACATTCTTCCTTAGTGATTGATCTAAAATGAGGCAAGACATTTTTTTGATTGGATTATTTCCTCATTCTTGATTTCTACAATGAATGCAAATTAATCAATGAACATATTAATATAAAGTATAGTCATGTTTCAGGATGATTTATATTAATCGGGTGTTGGGAGAATTCATTGTAATTTTTTATTTCAGAATTTTTATTATAATGATCATGAATTAATTTCAACAAAACCATTGGTTTTGGTTCATTCGTCTTATTTGTTCTTGTACCCTTCTACCCGAATTCTTTATTCAAAGAGGGATTTATTCATTTATCATGATGTTCGATGCATCTAGAACTATCGATCATTGCACACCCATTTTATTGACAAATTATTTTAAACAGTAAATATGAGATTTTTATACATAACATTGGTGAAGTGACAGAATAGGTGAAAAATTGTACAGTTTTGGGTACTAATTTCAAATTCTTTGGCATTCATCATTGCACAATGATGAATGGATTGTAGATCTGTTGTTGGAATAGATTTAGTAGAATAAAAGAATTGTATGATAATGGAAATTCTAGGATGAATTTGAAATCCATTTCCCTAGAGATATGATTTCTAGATCAGTGGTCAAAGGATTAGTCAAATGTGTGTGCATCAAATCTATATTTTTTAGATTGTCTATGCTATATGGAATGTAATCTGTTTCTACATACTATGTGGGGTCCCCTTTTTGGTGACTCGTGTTTCATGTAGAAGGTAAAGATCACATAACGCAAGACCCTGTCACCCTCTGTAAGACATATACTAGGAAACTCCTTCTATAGCTAAATGGATGCACAAACATGGGTTATAGTACATGGGTTGGAGCATGTCGTGTGGATCCCCACATAGAAACAACATGAACCCTTTATGAGGGAACATGTAATCAGGATAATAAGTGTACCTACACATGGTTAGTCTACTGTTGACAGCACTTGGGAATGTATCCAAAAAAAATTAATACCACCTTTTGATATTTCAAATCCCAAATCAAGGTTTGAAAAGTACAAAAGGAACCAAACTGCGCGACAGATCTATGTGATAGAGCTGCGAGGTGGACCTCCGTGCCTAACCTCTGCTAACGACTTCCATGCCAGACAATGCTCAGTGCCCCCTCCAAAGAGCCCATGTGTGGCACATCTGTGTGAAACACTTGGATAGGATTCATTTCTTCAACCAGGCCCTTCTGTGCCTACAAATAGATCCCTTGGGATCCCCATTACCAAATTCAAAAAATGTGAAAGACTCAATGAAGTTTACATTGCATAGCTATATTTCCTAGATCTCTCAAATTGTCTTAGGTAGTTCTCTAAACTACAAAATAAGGGTTAATTAAAGGGGATACACATGTATTGTAGTTATTGTCTTTATTTATCCATCATCTATACCTACGTGGTATATCTGCGTGCCACACCTATGCGGTACACCTGCGCGTCGTACCTTCGCGATAAGGAAATGTGGGGTACCTACATGGCATACCTGTGCGAGGTACCTTCACGACCAACTTATGTACCCTTATTAAAAGCCATACATGTTAGGGTATATCTTTCTTTGCTTCCCTTATCAGAAAAGGACTAAATTGAAGCCTTCACCAAAACCTCATGACTTCTCAAACCTTTGGGAATGGCACATTAGTGTGTCTCCTATTGGTGTATGTATTTACACTGTCAGAGGTTTCCCACATTCGACTCACAATGGGGATAATATGTATGCGATGTTTTTGGGTTTTTATATCTACAGTCACATGGACCTTTCTCCCAGAAACAATGTTGGGATGTTCTCAGTTTTGAGGAGATATGGTTATCGTCCTTGTCCTTCCAAAATAGGCGACTTGGAACCTCAGGTCTCCGGTAGGGAAGGTACACTTCACACTTTTTATTCTGTGAAAGTATAAGAGAAGTCTCTCTCCCCTACCAGAACAAATTTTAGGGCAGCCATCCTAGTATAATCCCATCACCTTCACCCATTCTTCCTTACACTAGACCCTTGTACAATGCATATAGAACAGAGGGAAGTCTCATTTCCTCACCCTATTCCATGGTCGACACAACCTCTTCAATCAACAGGGAGGTAAAATTTCGAAATTGGAATTCCATTGTTGAATCTTTCACATCCTATTGTTTCTGACACCGATGATGACTCACGTGGGCTTTGAGATATGTGATGGTTGTAAAAAATGAACAAACAATCATTACAAGGAACTATGAGAACTCTGATTCCTGTTTAAATTAGGATACGTAGGAAGCTCTTTCAGAGCTCGAGCTCATTCGATATCCTCCTTAGGAATCAAACCATAATTCCCCCAATTTTTGCATCCTCCTTATAAAATAATCCCCAAATTCAATCCTCAATTCATCAAGGCATCATTGTTTTGGAAGTAAGCCCAAACTCATCTATCTCAAAGGAATATACTCTCCTATGAGACACGTCGAACTACGTGGGCTTTGATTCCCATCCATATGGGATACGTGGGATGCCTCCTTGAGGTTCAAACCCAACACTTCAAATCAACCCTATTCCCTTTGGTCCATATTCCCAACAGGGTTTGATCTTACTTGGAAACCTATATCCCTTCTAAATTCCTTGGGTTGCTTCAGTATAATTCCCACACTACGTTTTAACTATGTACCTTCCGCTTAGAGGTCCAGATCACATGAACATAACATGTATGATGTGTCCTATTAAGCGACACCAAACTAGGAGGGTTCTGATTCCTTTTTCAAGGATAAGTATGTAGCCCATTTTATGGGCATGATCCCATGATCAAAAAATAACATCGTCTCCATGGATGAAAATAAATTCCAGAGTGCCCCATAGAGTGGCTTAAAAACATTTATTATCACAACAATGATAAATGGAATCTCTAATAAGTATATTAGAGGATACCATTGATGGAAAACCTCAAATACATACAGTTGTTTCCATTGATGATGAACCTTGAATGCATACTAACGATTCTAAATTTTACACATATTAATAAGTGATTGTAAATTCCAATGGATACTTATGATATAATTGGTTAATTAATAAGGATTCGTGAAAATATTTTAATTTTACAAAGAGAGTCCATGAGTAGACAATAATTCCCCCCAAAAGGGTGTGATGAGTCCGACCTCCCCTCCTCTCGAACAATTCACGTTCTTAAGTTTCATAATGTTCAAAATAGAATAAACTCCTACTTTTGGAATGCAGGACCTCTATTGAATAATGAACTATTGGAAGTATTTGGTTCCATGAATAAATCCACTGGAATATTCTTAGAAATATGATTCTTAAATCTAGGACATAGGTTTCAATGAACAACGAAACTAAAATGGGGAACCTGACTTGAATCCTTAACCATGTTAATAATGTTACCCACATGATAGGCCCCTATCAATTGATAAAAGAAGGCCAGAAAAGGAACTTAATCTTGAATGTATCCATCTAAAAATATGTTTCTCAAATAATGTTTTTCATTGTTATTATTTTTCCATAGAACTCCAATCAAACAAAAGAATTAATTTCTCAAAGACAACATTTGTGAACTTTTTGACCACTATTCAAGATGGATCTTCATCCACAAGAAGGATGTTATCAACAACCCAACATCTTCAACACTGGGTCTCTAATGTGCTGGTGAAGGAATATCGCTGACACGATAAAATCCTGAGTTTGGTGGCTGCTTGAAAGGCCCTCTAGGTGAACAATAATCCTCAATCATCTGGCCAACAATGAAAAATGATCAAGAAGAAAACAGTTCCAACCACCTTTTCCAACAGTTTTGGGTCTGTATCCCCTGATTGCAACAATCAATCGCTTTCATACTACAGAGAGGTAGATCAAGAGGTCACTCAAGGCATAAATTAAACAATGGAGGATACCTTCCTGAAAACTCCCACCAGCAATAAATTCCAGAATCATGCAGTATTGTATCCGCAACATGATATGGGTGTTGCCTCTAGACGTTTGTCCCAGGTCTCTCAGACCCCAACATGCTAGACAAACCACCAGGGAAAATGTCCGGTCAAAAGGGAGTATGTTCTCTCCTCTTTCTCTTCTGAAGAAGTAAACCAACCAAAGTTGATGACAAACAACTAGTGGGCACATAAACCCATCAATTCTAATTTTGTTGCTCAACAGGATCATCTAACATCAACTCACCAATCCCACCAGATAAACCCGATGCAATATCATGAACACGCACATACACCACCTCGTATGTTATCAGCTAGTCAGCAGTCTTGTCTAACTACATTTAAAGAGGACCTATATGGTGCTAACTCGTAAACGAGAACATAAACCTATTTACAATCACCAATTCTGTTAGCAGTCTCGTGTGCCAGAATATAAGGAAGCATGTCGACCATACTTGACGGAAAATTTCCTGGAGGCACATACACCTTCCAATGTTCATCAAGACTGCAAGCATTTTTGTTTGGTGACACTCGGAGAAGTCATTCGGAAAGCACTGACGACAAATTTGGGGATGACCCAACTCTCTAACCCTATGCGTGAGTACTATCAATATCCATTGATAGGAAAAGGAGGAAATGAGCAGGAGCATACACTAACTCTAGATATGAAATTGATGTATATTCCAGTTCCAGCTGATGATGTCACCAAACACATCATATCAATTGTGAAAGGGAAAACACATATCCCTACACATATTCCTGAAGCATGCCAAGATATTTTAACTACATCGAATGTATCAGGAGAACATACATTTAAATCTATCCCAAAACATGGGAGGACACATCTGTTTGTCACCCTGAAGTAGATACATACCATTGTTCCAGTCCAGGAGGGTCACTAGGAATTTTCCCTCATATCATGCAGACAAAAGGATTGGGAACATACACCATTTTCAATTGAAGTAAACATGTATGTTCGGTAACTACATCAAGAAAGGAACATACTCCAGACCATTATAACCACTTCTCCCAGCAAGTGGCCCGAACTACGTATAAGAGAACATCCACAATTAAATCTCACCAAATAACATTGTAAAATAAAGAGTCAAGCTATGATTAATCTCTTCTTAATTCTGGAGTTATTTGAATCCCTCAGACATTTTTTTCCGCTCAATATCCTACCCTCTCAATACCAAATTCTGGGTGAGGTAGTTGTAATTCTAAAGTTTCTTACATGACACTTCATCAAGAAGGCTTTCTTCATGAAACTTCCGTCCATCCATACTGCCTATCATTGGATGAGATCCATGGAAACCCTCCATGTGGACAGAAGACTAAGGAGAAAAATTATTTATCCCTTGCTATAATTCATCATGGTGATCCTCCCCATGATGGAATTCACTATGAAAGTCCTCTCCGTAGTATTATTTGGCATTGTAAAAAAAAATTCTATAATTGAAAATGTAGCAATAAGAAATCCCTCATATGTCGAGGCACTTGAAAACCAAAGGGAAGTCATGTTTTATTCCTTATAATTGACGGGTGAAAATCATTCTCAGTCAGAATAAATCTTAATGGAACATTCACTTTCCTAACCCTCCTTTGGTAATTTATTTTCTATTCTAGATAAACCACTTTGGTCAGACCAAGTGGAGAAACCTCTACTTAATGATGATTAAGTTGTGTTAAAATGAGAAAACAATTAGCTAATCAAGAAATACCAGTCATGTTCTGGACTTCAGAAAATTCTCAGTTTGATATTCTAGAATTGATGACAGAAGATTGCATTCATGAAATTCATCTCCACTTATGGAAAACTTTTCATCATTTGAAAACTAAATCATTAACATATGATGAATATAAAAATTATATAAAGGTAATAGAAGGGTTACATCACCAAATTTACTTAGCATATCTTCTAGTTTCAAAACATCCAATGATTGGAGAAAATAGAGAACCCTTCAGCATGCATGTCTCAATTCCCTGATGAGGCTACACCAATTAATTTCAGTTTCCCCATATATTGTTCACAACAAAGGATGGGATGAATATGGAGCATTGCATTTCAATGCACTCCAAAATCAGCAAAGTCTACCAAAAGTGGTCTCCTAAAATGTCATTGCCCATGGATGGCCAAGTCAATATGTTTTGTATGTAATCAAATGTAATCTCAAGAATAGGCACCAACCAGTTATCATCAGAATTAGACCCAAAGAAAAGATGTTGTTGAACTACTTCTACATCAACCCTCTATGAATCATGAGAAGGCACCCCGTTTAGAGTTTGTCAGGCGTTAGAGGTTGCAAATGTATGAAATAACATAGGGATATTCTGAAAGAGGTGATTTATGTAATTGTCAAAAGATGCACCCAGCTAATGTTCGAACCAATATCCACAAAATCAGAAGAGCAGTTCCATGAATTTTAGCTATAGAAGTTGAAGAATCACACTAGCTTTCTAGGCTGGGGATCATTTAATGCAACCATCAAATTCATTAATCAATGTTCAATGATTTGATGAAGAAGAACAAGATCAACCCCGGTCTACAAGGCTGGGGGCCTTTTTTATTATACAATCCCCTCCTCAACGGAAGTCAGTTTTCTCCCGATTAGGGAAGAAGCCACAAGGAATTATTACATCTAAACTATCCAATGATTACCTTCAAGTTAATGTCTGCTAAAAAGTTCCATATAATTATACATATAGGAGAAAAATGTTTCATTAAATAAAAAAAGGGAGATGATCTACAAGAAATATTGACAGAATGCCATTAATGTGATATACATCAGTGAATGTTATCAATACCACTACAGAAGATACCCTAGAAAATAAGTCTAGTTTAGATGAATTAGAAGATGAAGTTCTTGTCCACAATATAGTAAAAAATGAGGAAATTGATGTAGGTGTGCATACCCAAAATCGTAGGCTTAACTATAATATAGGTATTCCTTCAAATAACTAACTCCCCCTCTCCGAAAGGCATCTAAAAATGGGAAAAGAAAAGTTAGATTGCACCTCACTTTTCTAATAAAGAGGGTCTATCTCTTTCACATGAAGGGAGGTTTTCACACTAGAAGAAGAAATGACAGAGTGGAAAAGATTCAATATAGAGTTGTTTCGAAACAGTATTTCTGCTAGACATACTCCCCAGGAAAGTCCTTAACGTGAAAATCCTGTAGGAGCTCCTCAGTAGAGGGGATTTGATGTAACTACAGATGTAGACAATGAATTCCCACCATTGGGTACACAATCAAGACATGATCATAGACATCCTGATAGAACGATTTCCATGGGTTATCCAAGAAAGATATCTGTACCAACATCAGTGGTCTTACGAGTAATTTCACCAGCTCATGTTCCAATTGTAATATTTTCATAGAATCCAGCTCTTCAAAATATTCCCCAAATACTTATGAATAAAATTAATGTATTAACGACTCTATTGGAAGGTATGGAGGAACGATGTACACCAGTTTAATCGAAAAATAGATCTTAACATGAATGGGTGGATGCAACCCCCCCCCCACCAATTTTTTTGAATACCACCTTCTGAATTTTTAGTGTTTCAGAAGATCCTAAAAAAAATTAACACATTTCGATTCTCATTGTGATCCTATGATGAGAACTTATCAACAAAAAGAAGTAGTTAAACATATTTTTTTGGGAATTCATTACAAGGACCAGCTTTTATCTGGTATACATGATTGCAACCTCGATCAATGACTGGGTGGGACGATCTCCATCAGAAATGCCATCTTCAATTTAGCTAAACACTACCAAAGACGACATTTTTTTTATCACAACAGTTGAAAATAGAGGGAAAATGAAAGTGTTTTGGATTTCATTTCTCGATGGAATGGATTAACATATTCCTTATGTTTTGGACTCCCTCAAAAAGAGTTGCTACCAATCTCTGTGGAAAATCTGTTGGATGAATTACACACTCCAATGATCCATGTGAAATACACAGGAGGGTTTTGATACCTTTCTTCAATCGCTCAGCAGATAGAAGACTCTATTATAGAGACTATGGATAAAACTCATTTAATTCCATTAGTTCCAGGAAGCATAATAGGAAAGGCAGAAGATGCTACTGTGACACTAAAACAGGCACCTGTACCTGCTTCTATTTCAAGACCTTCATCATACCGAAGGGTTTCACTTCCTGAGCATCAGCAGAAAAGACCACCACATCAAGATTATCAATGAGATCAAAAGTGGAAACAGTTCAACAAATTAAAGAATAAAGTTTATTCTTTCATGAATGAATAGGTTCTTGGTTTCATCATATCGACATTAGAATTAAATTCATTTTAGTTTCAATGAATGAAGAAGCCAAATATAGATGGATATGAATATCATCATAATTATTTCCCCTTTCAACAGATGTTGGGACACCCCATTCATGAGTGCTTTATTTTCAAAGACCTTCTGAAAAAGATGGTAGACTCTGGATATGTGAAATTGAAAAGTTCATGAGATCAAGTTGCATGTGTTACTGCCACCAATCCTGAGGAATAGGGGGACTGAATAGAGGATAAAAGAAAAAATGTGCAAAAATATGATTATTGGATGATCAGGAAAACGATCAATTGGACACTTGATATTTCACAAACACAGTTGAAACTACCAATTGTGTATTCTACCACACCTGCCACTACAAAACCATCTTCATCAAAATGTCGTTCCTCAAAGAAATAATGAAGTCATAAGGATAAAGAGCATTCACAAAAAGTCATGCTCAGGTCAAGGCCAACATTTTCCTTAACCATGGATGATTTTATGCCATTTATTTCAAAATCACAGGCACCACCCCTCCAAACGGTACTACCAGATGTAGCCATTGAGGCAGAATCGTCATCAGGCAAAGAATTTATTTTTGGTTCCGTTAATGTTATCCAATTAATAGTGCCTTATGCTGATGGTGAATCTAATTGTATTAATCCATAATTCCTTGTGCCAAATTTGGGAATAAGAGGAAAAGGACAGGGTCAAGGATTCGAGGAAGACGTGGGATTTCCAGAAGCAATCATTTTAACACTACCCCTTCTCAATCCATATATGTGGTAGAAACTTGTGGAAGATCCCTTTTGTGAGATCAACAAGAACACGTAGTTTCTTCCATGAAAAACAAGTCCAGTTCTGGCATAATTATTCTATGGGACAAATTAAAAGCTACAAAATCTTATTCTTAGAAAATTAATAGGTGTAGTCAGTATAATTTACCAAAGTCAGTGGTATTTCCCACTTCTGTTTAAACACATAATACATCTACAACAAAAGCATCAACATCCAAAGCACCTTCAAAACCACATCTCTATGCTGGTAAATGCGGACCTTTGGACCAAAATTATGATTTCTTGAAACAATTGTCCTGAGTACCACCTATGTTATCAATTTTGTATGCACTGAATCTATCAAAAGATCTTCAAGAAGCACTCAATGAGGCCATGTTATGTCCTCAAGAATTTGAAACCGAATTTGGTGGTACTGAGGTTTACCGTATAGATAATGATTCTATAGAATGTCTTGCAGTCATATCTTTTATAGATGAAGATGGTGACTAGGTGCTACATGGACATATCAGACCTTTTTATCCATATAGAAAGGTCAATGACATAGATATCCGACGAGACATTATTGATAATGGCTCTAGGGTCAAACTCATTACCCATCGTACACTGTGTCGATTAGGCCTGACTGAATATGACTTATCTCATTCAACATTAATGTAGCAAGGGTATGACAAAAATCAACAAGAACCTTTTGGGTGAAATTACACTCAAAAATATATTTGGAGATATTGTGTATAATTCATATTTCCTGGTTATTCGTCAAGACACAACCTTCAATATTCTTCTTGGAAGGCCTTGGTTGCATCAACATGCAGCCTATCACGACCCGACCCTACCCGGGCTCGTGCCAAAACTACCCCAAGCCCGCCTCCATAGGCCAGGGGCTGGCGACTAGTGCCGAAGGCACAACAACTCGAGGAGGCCTTTTCCTGAGTACCTGTACACACACACGCATCACACTCAATGCAAAAGTGCTGAGTAAAAAGAAAAGAAAAATACCAACTGCTATAAAAAAACCACAAATGTGCATCGACCTCTACAGCACAATGTAAAAGTTGAATGTAAACTGAAAAGAAAATGAAAAAACACGCACCCAACCAGAAAAGTGCCACAACCTGGAAATTGGTAAACGAAAGCAAACAGTCGGGAGGGTCCCATAGTTGGAACCCAACTACGACCACCGCACGTGATCCACGCTCCCGAACTCCTAAGATCCTCTGAATTCATGACCAACCTGTCCATCTTCTGCAAGGGCACAGTAAGTTCAGGAAAAGCCCAAGAAGGGGTGAGTATAATTATACTCAGTAGGATATCCAGAAAACTCGAGGGAGCAACAAAGGAGTTACCGAAGGGTGAGAAGTAGATCGAATAAGGGAAAAGTAAAAGAGTAAAGCCGAAAGTGTTGTAAAGCGTACAGTAAAGAGTCCAGCTCAACCAAACAAGAAGAAATAAGTTAGGCTCCTCCAGACACAAGGATCGGGAAACAGTGATAAGATGAGCTTCTTGTTGAGTCTTCCCTACCTATATTAGGAGAGTAGACTCCTCCAACCACGAGAACCTAGACACAGAAATCATATGTCATACCCCACATGTCTTCACCTATCTTGGAAGGTGAGTAACCAAACCCATGAAGTGGGTACTGAACAAGGTATATACATATCCATATGCTCAATCAAGAAGCCCAAATGAGATCGTAAGGGGATCTCCATCCCATAGCTCAGCCCAAGAAAGTGAGTAGCCCACAGTTCCAGAAGTAAACACCATCGATGACCAGTACCTCGCACATCTACCCCGAACTACAAGTCAAGGGGCTCAAATCACCGCACCATGACACTATCCGCTATGGGCGGCACTAACTTGGTCGCACAGTTTTATGTCACGTCACAAGGATGCGTCTCTGTGGGGAAAGTGCCCCTCGTACTTGAGAGTTCTTGGGGAATGTCAAACCACACCTCGTCACTGCCCCGCAGTCGATAGGTCTCCTCAAAGTTGACAAGCGACCCCAGATCAGACCCACTAGAGGGTAATCCCTGGAAGTCGACGGGTTCCCACTGGAGGGAGACCCGACAAGATTTAATGGGTTCCACACTGCATGGTCCCGTAAAAGGGTAATCCACTCGAGGGAGACCCAACTAAAGTCGTTGACGAGTCCCAATGCCTAGTCCTGTAAAAGGGTACTCCACTAGAGGGAGCTCAGAACTTTCATCTGGGACAACATCCCAGCCCAGCTGGAGGTAAACCCGGCATCGGGGACAACTTCCCAGCCCAGCTGGAGGTAAACCCAGAACTGCTCTGGCCATCCCTGCTAGATGGTACTGCATAGTGAACACCGTTGTACTATCCATCCCTGCTGGATGGTAACCCATTGGCCATCCCTGCTATATAGTTCCGCACTGGCCATCCCTGCTGGATGGTAAAACCTCCTGGTCATCCCTTTTGGAAACAACCTCCTGGGTAGAGGGTCGGTGCCCGTGTAATGTGTGGTTCACACTGAATCCACAAGAAATCTACCAGGGAAAACGGAGCAACTCTGCCAGCCAAACCATTAGAAATGGAACCAGGGGAAAACTACTCAGCCCTGCTGGTCGAAACCATCGTGAACAAAACCAGGGGGAAACCCACTCGACCCTGCTGGTCAAAACCATCATGACCAAGACCAGGGGGAAACTCAACCTTTCCGGTCAACAAACGAGAAACGAACCAGGGGAAAACTCAACCCTACTAGTCATTAGTCAAGAACAGAGTAACCCTATACGCTGTGAGAGGTCAAAAGTATGAAAAGTAGAACATGTCACACACATGGAGCCCACCCAACATGTGGCCCCAACTCATCTCCAAACCATCTGCACAAACGTTCTCAGGTAAATACATCCACATGTACCTCCCAGCGTTTCCATATACTCCCAAAGCATACCCCGTCTCCAGCCAAAAAAGATAACGTGCACACAGAACCCATAGTCAACGCAAAGGCGTAAACATAACCACTCCAACATGCCACCACAGTGGCTGAGGGGTGACCAACCACATATCTTCAAGCATTCACTTTACTCTCCTAGGAGTGAATGTGATTACACGCCAGGAGTTATCTATAAACACCGCAAGAAGAACCACCACTGGTACACCTTTCATATTTCATCATTTAATAATACCGTGTAAGAGTCTCCGCTCGCCTAAACAGATTACACAATTTTAATCCTCGCGGAAAAGCATGTGAGATCGACTACTTACTCACCTCCCACAGATATCCGACGGAAAAGTCACCAACACCACTTTACGCCCGAACGACGTCTCATGATCTCGACCCTCGGCCCCGAAAACAGTCGGGCGCATCCCACCATTGCGATCCCCCTGGGAAAACACGTCAAAAGGACTGCTCACTTGAGTGCAATGGATATCTGGAGAAAAAGATGTCTTCCAACATACCGAACTTGAGTAGTGCAGCGTGGGACCTGCATCCCGGTCCCAAAGCACAGTGAACGGATCACACCGTTGTGATCCTCTCGAAAAAGTACAAAAGATGAACTAATCACTTGTGCGAAACAGAAACCCGATGATAAAGCTGGAATTCATAGCCAACTCCCAAAACGGCCCCCATGGGGCCTGCACCATCATCTGGAATTAAAGCGGGCAGATTGCGCCAATACAATGCCCTCCGAAAAACACCCAAAATCAACTGCTCGCACACCCCGAATGGACATATGATGAAAAAGTTACAAAAAGCCATTTACATCTCGAAAGACGGTCCATGGGGCCCACACCTCAACTCTGGCTTCAATGACCGAAACCACACTAGAAAACTCTGGCACTACGCTAGGGTTGCAACACCACTGACGACGCTCAAATTGGACATCAGGTATGTCCGTGCCGCCCAAAACAAAACCTCTGGAAAAACGCCAATTCAATTAGAGTACGCGTTGGGCCACTGAGGGACCTCGTTTCAGGAATTAAAAATTCCCAAAACCATCTCAAAATATTTCTCTCATTCCAAGGCACGCGCCGCCACAGACGGCTCGCGAAACCGACTCCCAGTTTATGATTTATTAAAAATATAAATCATTTTTTAATAATAATAATAATAATAATAATAATAATATAACCTTATTTTTTTATTTTTTTTATTTTTTTTGACTATATTCGGTCATCTCTCCTGACCAGACCTGCCTTCCACGAGTCTTCATTGCACGCGACCTGCGCCTGCTAGACGACCCCAGCGGAGATCTCATCGGCTGTGCTCCCACTCAACCAACTAACTCTCCCTGCTCGCTCAGCCGTCGTTGCCTCATCCTGGAGCCCCCTTTCACACCGACATCCGAAGCCCCCAGCTCGCCCTGCCACTATCTGCACGCTGCTCCGAGCCACGCCGACGACCTCACCGACACCGACCTCTCCACGACCTGCCGCGCTGCACCGCACACCAGCACCCGCCTCTGCTGAAAAACCGAACCCCAGCTTCTCGCCTACCGCGTTCCCTACTCGGTCAGAGGACCCCCGTGACTGGCACCGACCAGATCCCCCCCATAAACACTGGTTTTTGGCTGAAAAACATTCCAAACCCCACTCACCTTCGGCGGACATCTGCGATCATCCCAGATCACGGAATTTCAATCCGAAATAGGCGTCGGAAACCATAGAAGAACTACTACGTGTTTATGGGATTTGTTTGAAGTCTCGAAAGAGATTCGACGAAAATTAAGAAACTCAAAGAGGGATGTTGAAGTTGAAATATGAAACAAGAACCCTACCTCTTGGGCGTAGCCCGTCGCTTCACGATGATCCGCCGACCGCCCACAACACCTTTGAGAGGAGAGGATGGAGGAGGAGAGGTCTGCCTCGGTTGCCTTCATCCGCTAGAGAAATTAATCCAGGGGAGGAGGGTGGTGAGTTAGGGTTTAAATAAGAAAATTAATTAGAATTTTAATTAAAATAATCCCCAAAATATAACCCACATCCGAAACCTCCGGCGCATCCAAGATTAAGCTTCCCCTAGGGAAAACACCACCTAACAAGCACAACGGCAGTCCCAAAATTTTAATCTGAGGCTCCATTCAAAAGTTAGTAAACTCTACACCCGAGGTTTCCACATTAAGAAAACGCCCTCGGTGGAATTTTTCACAGAAGGCCCATTCCCGTGAATGTTATAGCCTTCCTAGTGTATGCGACACGCTCTAGACTCAACGGTGCCCTTGGTTTTCCTATCAGAGCCACTGTTCAATAGATACCGGAGTTTAACCATTATACAAATTAAATAACTAATAAATTTATCCGTTTATCATTCTAGTAGCGAGGGGGGGGGGGGTCCAAACATCCCGCACCGACATGCTTTATGTAGTTCCAAGGATAAAAACCCCATTTTGAACCCATCCCTACACTCATATCTCTGATCTGAAACCCTGTTTAGGTGTTATCCCATTTTTTGGCATTCCTAGTGTGAACGCAATGAAAATTTAATTCCGGCCACACCGGTGCTCGGAATCGCATGACGTCTGAAGGCGCTGCTCTGGAATAACATAAAGAATATTCCAATGTTTTTTATAGAAAACACCACGTTCTTACATAATTCCCTCTTTCATGCTTTTCGTCCCCGAAAAGAAAAACTAGGGAACAAGTCAGGGTACTAAGCCCACACCTTTCTCTCCCGTGCCCTGAAGAACTCTTACAGAGCTCTGTGCCACTGCACATAGACCAAAGGATTTATCTGTTTCACGTGAGGTCTGCCCTTGTCGTTGACGTGCATAGGAGCATGCACACATCCTCTCAGGTATGCCACGCGGGAGACATCGTACACCCACTATAGACTTTGGGTTTAGGGTAAGGTGGTAGGAATCCTCGCCATCAATTCACACGTTCTCAAACGGTCCTAAGGACCTTGGGGGTAGCTCACCTCCCCGACCAATCCTCTACATCGCATGTTGTGACTGGAATCACCGCACGCACCTGGAACAAGGCCCGGTGATTCCCTCTTTCAGAACATCCATATGACGAAACACCCAAGGATATCTAGTCAGGCAAGATTTCATAGATGATGTACCACAACCAAGACCCTATTACAATATTGGAAGCGAAGGAGTCAACACCATCGACTAAATGGAATGGTTTTACGCCTTCTACCTTTCTGACACAAGGTTACACCGACACCCTGTGTCACCCTAGTAACAACTCAAACAATGAGCAGGGAGAAAATCATTTCACACAGAGTCTAGCAATTCTACTGCAAGAAGTAGAAGAGCTGTAGAGCGTACCTCTTATTACCTCATGCTATGCAGGATCAGAGATATCCAAAGATCGCGGCTCTCCGTGGTCCCAACTATCAGCCCCCAGATCCTGACGTGGACCACAAGGGGGTGATGGGAAGACCTCATAAAGTCATTCCCAACTACCATTTTCTCCCGCTACTCTGCTAGAACCACCTCTCTAGGTACTACTCCGATCATGGCGCTGCCTACGTCATGGTGGTGCACCTGCTGCCTGCCCGATATCTTCAGCATGCCTGGTCGGGAAGTCCTACGCCATGTGACCGTGCCCATCGCAAACATATCACAGACTCTCTTTGGGCTGCACTGGTTCCCTCTGGCGCCACTGTGGTGTACAACCACACTTCTAAGTCCTATTGTAGAAAAGCCACCTACATCGAGGTTCTGCTTGCCGACGCCCGCAAGCTGCGGAAGATGTCTCGTCTCTAACGTGCCTGCTCCAACCACCAACTCTAGAACATGACAGGAAGCTCTCTGTCACCAGTGCCTGCTCTAGCACCCCGACATATGTGGAAATGCACAAGGGTACTATGAAAACACTAATCTCTCGGTAGAGACCCTGCTCAAACTTCCGCGCTCAGATGTTGTCTTTATGGACCACGTCCGGGTAAAAGCGTGCACGGTCTACAAAACTAGCCGCGTACTCAGACACCATATTCCCACCCAACTGAAACTATAGGAGCTCCAGAATTCGAACGGAGCGTATGTAGGAGGGGAAAAACTCCCCACAAAACAACAACTGAAATTCACTCCACAAAAGTGATGACTTGACAAGAAACTGAGTCACCAGACTCCGCCAACGCCAAAGCCACCATATGATCTTCTGGCATCTGCACAAGCCTGAAAAGGAAAGACATGGTCTCTAGCCAAACCTCTACTACCTGATAGTCTGGCTCACCACTGAACCTCATCGGTCTGTGATGATGGAACTCACGGAGCATGCCCAAGCTCAGTCTGCTCTGCTTGAGCTATCTGCTGCTCAACAGGTGGGGGTACTGCTACTGGCCCACCCAGAGAAAGGGGCTCGCATGATGGGTCCTGGACTATGGCCTCATAGCTCACAAGGTCGTCGTCACGAACCAAATCTGGTATCCTAGCTAGCTGTCTTTGAAAAACATCCTAAATATTATCAAGGAGTGTCGTGGTCAAATGAGAATATATGTATATAATAGTAACAACAATGGGGAGATAACTCAAGAAGGACAGTCATAGACTCAATCCTATGTGATGCACAACCAGTTTTTCCTGCAACAAGTGTCTCAGCATGACGAGTCGACATGCGGGTTATCATGGTCCTTGTGAATGGATATGTCGGCTACCGCACCACCACTGGACACTCTAGCCTGAGAGCCGCTCTCGAGACACGTTAATACTATTTCCCTAAACCCCAGCCAATTCCTTTTATTTCAGGGACGCCCGAACAACATCACAAGGAACTAACCACTTCTAATACCACTTTGTCATGAACCGACCCTACCCGGGCTCGAGCCACAACTACCCCAAGCCCGCTGCCAAAGACAAGGGGCTGGCGACAAGCGCCGAAGGCACAAGAACTCGGGGAGGCCTTTTCCTGAGTACATGTACACACACACGTAGCACACTCAATGCAATAGTGTAGAGTAAAAAGAAATGAAAAATACCAACTGCTATAAATAAACCACAAATATGCATCGACCTCTATAGTACAAAGTAAAAGCTGAAGGTAAACTAAAAAGAAAAGGGCAAAACATGAACCCAACCAAAAAAGAGCCACAACCCGACAACAGGTAAACGAAATATAACAGCTGGGAGGGTCCCACACATGGAACCCGACTACAACCACCAAACGTGGTCCAAGCTCCCAAACACCTAAGCTCAACTAAAGTCATGACCAACCTGTCCATCTTCTTCAAGGGCACACCATGTGTGGGAAAATCCCAAACATGGGTGAGTATAATAATACTCAGTAGGATACCCCGAAGGCTTGAGGGAGAAACAAAGGAGGTACCGAAGGGTGAGCAGTAGATCTAACAGACGACTAGTAAAGGAGTATAACTGAATGTGCAGTAAAGATTACAGTAAAGAGTCCAGCTCAACCCAACAAAAGGAAATAAGGTAGACTCGTCCAGACAAAAGGAGATAGAAATGCTGAGAAGGTGGACTTCCAGTCGAGTCTTCGCTCCCTATATCAGGAGAGTAGACTCGTCCAACCATGAGAAGCTTGACGCCGAAAGCACATGGCATACCCAGTGAGTCTTCGCCTCTCCTAGAAGGAGAGTAACCAAACCCAAGAAGTGGGTACTAGAACAAGGTATATACATATCCATATGCTCAATAAAAAAGACCAAATGAGATCGTAAGGGGATCTCTACCTCGTAGCTCAGCCCAAGAAAGTGAGTAGCCAATTTTCCCATAAGTAAACACCATCGATGCCCAGCATCCCACACATCTGCCCCAAACTGCATGTCAAGGGGCTCAAATAACCGCACCTTGATACTATCCGCTTTGGGCAACACTAACTCTCCCACACGGTTTTAGGTCACATCGCAAGGATGTGTCTCGGTGGGGAATGCTCCCCTCGTACTTGAGAGTTTTGAGGGAATGTCAAACCACACCTCATCACTTCCCCGAAGACGATAGGTCTCCTCAAAGTCGAGAGGCGACCCCATGATCAGCCCTGCTAGAGGGTAATCCCTAGAATTCGACGGGTTCCCACTGGAAGGAGACCCGACAAGAGTCGACGGGTTCCACACTGCTCAGTCCAGTAAAATGGTAATCCATTGGAGGGAGACCCAGCTAATGTCGTCGATGAGTCCTAATGCCCAGGACCGTAAAATGGTACTCCACTGGAGGGAGGCTCGGAACTGTCATCGGGGACCACTTCCCAGCCCAGCTGGAGGTAAACCCCGCATCAGGGACAATATCCCAACCAAGATAGTGGTAAACCTAGAACCACTCTTGCCATCCCTGCTAGATGGTACTACTCAGTGAACACCGCTGTACTGGCCATCCCTGCTGGATGGTAACCCACTGGCCATCCCTGTTGGATGGTACCGCCTGGCCTTCCCTGCTGGATGGTACAACTTCCTCATCATCCTAGCTGGAAACAACCTCCTGGGTAGAGGGTTGGTGCCCACGTAATGTGTTGGTCACAACGAATCCACAACAACTCTACCAAGGAACACGAAGCAACTCTGCCGGCGAAACCATCAAGAACAGAACCAAGGGAAAAATACTCAACCCACTGGTCTAAACCATCGTGAACAAGACCAGGGGTAAACCCACTCAACCCTGCTAGTAGAAACCATTGTGAACAAGACCAGGTGGAAACTCAAACCCACCGGTCAACAAACGAGAACCGAACTAGGAAAAACTCAACCCTGGTGGTCAATAGTCAAGAACAGAGGAACCCTCTACGTCGCGAGAGGTCAAAAGTACGTAAAGAAGAACACATCACACACATGGGGCCCACATTATATGTGGCCCCAACTCATCTCCAAGCCAAGCACACAAACTTTCTAAGGTACAAACCTCTACATGTACCTCCCAACATTTCCGTATAATCACAGAGTATACCTCGTCTCCAGCCAAAAAGGCTGACGTGCACATGACACCCATCATCAATGAGAAAGCGTAAATGTAACAACTCCAACTTTCCACCTCAATGGCTGAGGCATGAACAACCAAATCTCTTCAGGCATTCACATCACTCTCCCAGGAGTGAACGCGATCACACGCCAAGTGTTCTCTGCAAACACCGTAGGAAGAACCACCACCAGTACCCCTTTCATATTTCCACTTTTAATAAGATTGCATAAGAGGCCCCGCTCACCTGAACAGATTACATCGTTGTAATCCACATGAAAAAACATGTGAGATCGACTACATACTCGCTTGCAACAGATATCCAATGGAAAAGTCACCAACACCGCTTTACGCCCAAAGCACGTCCCGTGATCCCGAGCCTCGACCCCAAAAACAGTCGGGTACTTTGCACCATTGTGATCCCCCCGGAAAAACAAGTCAAAAGGACTTCTCACTTGAGTGCAATGAATATCCAGAGAAAAAGATGTGTTCCAACATACCGTACATGAGAGGTGCTACGTGGGAACCACGTCCCGGTCCCGAAGCACAACGAACGGATCACACCGTTGAGATCCTCTCGAATAAGTACACAAGATGGACTAATCACTTGTCCGATACGGACACCCGATGATAAAGTAGGAATTCACCGCCAACTCCCAAAACGGCCCCCGTGGGGCCTGCACCATCATGAGGAATTAAAGCTGGCGGATCGCGCCAACGTAATTCCCTTGAAAAAACACCCAAAATTGATGGCTCTCACGCCCCGAACGGATGTCCAGTGAAAAAGTTACAAAAGCTGCGTACAGCTCGAAAGACGGATAGTGGGGCCCACATCTCAACTCCATCTTCAATGCTCGAAACCACAATAGAAAACTCCGGCTCAACGCCAGGGTTACAATGCCACTGAAGGCGCTCAAAACAGACATCGACAATGTCTGCGCCGCCCAAACAAAAACCCCCAGAAAAACGCCAATTCACTTAATGTACGCATCGCGCCACCGAGGCCCCTCATTTCGGGAATTAAAAATTCCCAAAACCATCTCAAAATAGTCCTCTCATTTCGAGGCACGCGCCGCCGCAGACGGCTCACGAAACCGACTCCCGGTTTATGATTAATTAAAAATATAAATCATTTTGTAATAATATTATTAATAATAATATTATTATTATTGTAACCTTATTGTTTATTTTTTATTTTAATTTTTTTTGACTGTGTTTGGTCGTCTCTCCCGACCAGACCCCCCGTCCGCGAGTCTTCCCTCCACACGACTTGTGCCTGCCGGACGACCCCACCGGAGATCCCGCTTGCCGCACTCCCGCTCAACCGGCCGACTCCCCCTGATCGCTTGGCCGACGCCGCCTGTACCTGCGGTCCCCTGCCGCACCGATAGCCGAAGCCCCGAGCTCGCCCTGCCGCTGTCCGCACGCTACTCCGAGCCGCGCTGATGACCTCACCGACACCGGCCTCGCCTCGGCCTACTGTGCCACACTGCACCGCACCCCAGCAATTGCCTCTGGTGAAAACCCGAAACCCGGCTGCTCGCCTTCCATGCTCCCCTCTCACCCGGAGGACCCCAGTGACCATCACCAACCAGAAACCCCCCGGAAACTCTGGTTTTTGGCCAGAAAACATTCCAAAACCTGCTCACCTTTGGTGGACAGCTGTGATCACCTCAAATCTCAGAATTTCGATCCGAAATAGGCGTCGGAAACCATAGAAGATCTACTATGTGTTTATGGGCTTTGTTCAAAGACTCGACAAAGATTCGACGCAAATTAAGTAATTAAAAGAGGGATGTAGGAGTTGAAATACGAAACAAGAACCCTACCTCTTGGGCGTAGCCCTTCGCTTCGGGACGATCTGCCAGCTGCCTACAACACCTTCGAGAGGAGAGGATGGGGGGGAGAGGTCTGCCTTGGTTGCCTTCATCACCCAAAGAAATGAATCCAGGGGAGGAGGGGGGTCAGTTACTTCTTAAATATGAAAATTAATTAAAATTTTAATTATATTAAACCCCCAAATTTAACCCGGATCCAAAACCTCTATCATGGTCAAGATTAAGCTTCCCCTTGTGTAAACACCACCTCCCGAGCACAACAGCGGTGTCAAAATTTTAATCTGAGGCCCCATTCAAAAGTTAATAAACTCAACGCCCGAGGCCGCCAAATTATGAAAATGCAGTCGGTGGAATTTTTCACAGAAGGCCCGCTCCCGTGAAAATTACAACCTTCCTAGGGTAAACGACATGCTCCAGACTCAATAGTTCCCTTGGTTTTCCAATCCAAGACACCATTTAAGTGATACCAGAGTTTAAATATTAAATGAAGAAATTAAATAATAATTTATCCGTTTAACGTTTTGGTAGTGGGCGAGGGGTCCAAACATCCCGCGCCGACAATCATTATGTCATTCCTAGGGTAAACACCCCATTTCGAACCAATCCATGCACTCAAATCTCTGATCCGAAACTCTATTTAGGAGTTATCCCATTTATTTGGAGTGCCCAATATGAACACACTGTAAATTTATTTCCAGCCACACCGGTGCTCAGAATCGCACGCCGTCTGAAGGAACTAATCTGGAATGACATAAAGAATATTAAAAAGTCATTTATAAAAAAACCAGGTTCTTACATAGCCATACCTTCATCATACCACCATTGTCTGAAATACATTTTCAATGGTCAAATCGGAACATTGTATGGTGACAAGGCTTCAATCAAAACATGAGAATCTCAATACATTGAGGAAGAGATTTATCACACAAAAGGAATGAAGTCCATGACCAATGATATAACCATAGTTAATGCTCTAAATGGACTGGAAAAGGTTTCAGTAAATCCATCCATGCATTTGAGTACAGATTATGTGTTAACCATCAATAGAGTTGAAAGGGTAATGCAAAATCCATTCACTCATATAATAATTCCCACAATGTCAATTGCAGCAATTGAGCCCAATAACTTGGATGAAATTATTAATGCACCCAGAAATGATGGATTCTTGAATGTAGACGTTTTTATTTCTTCTTCTAAACAACAATGAGCCACTACTTCTTCAATCAGAATAGAAGAAATTGTAGCAATATTAGAGAAAGACAATGATATTGATTCTCAATCCATCAATCCCTCTTTACCACAGGATGACCCTTTATCATCAGTAGGTTCAAATATGGTGGGTTTTTCTTCGGGATGTTCATGTACTAACTCCTCCCCAAACATTAGGAGTTTTTCCCTGTAATATACCATGAAAATGTATACAGAAGAGGTAACACATAATGAAGAAGTAGGGGATTATCTAAGGGATGCTCCTCCAGCATTAGAAGAAGGATTTTCTACCATCATAGATGAACTCAGAGAAATTAATCTACATACATGAGATGATCCACACCCCACCTTAAATTGGTCAGCCATATCCTTTGAGGAGCAATAGGTCTATATTTCATTTCTAAAGATAAAATGAGATATATTTTATTGGAATTATACAGAAATTCTAGGTCTTAATCCTGATGTTGACAACCATCATTTAGGTTTTCCAGAAGAACATCATGGGTTCAACAAAGTAGAAATGAGAACACACCCAACTCACGCCTCTCAAATTGAAGATGATATTTATTAGATTATAAAGTATAACTTTGTCAGGGAAGTTCAGTATCCCAAATGCCTGGTCAATATTATCCCAGTGAAAAAGAACAATGAGAAAATTATAGTTTTCATTGATTTCAGATATCTTACACGACATTGACATAAAGATGATTTTCCAATCTATATTATGAACATATAATTGATGTGATTGCTCTCTATGAAGATATTTCCTTCATGGATGGATATTATAGTTATAATCAAATTCGAATGGCCTTGGAAGATGAAGAATCAATAGCATTTAGAGATACTCAAGGTGTTTTTTTCTATTATGTAATGCCCTTTGGAATAAAGAATGTAGGCGCGACAAACCAAAGTGCCATGCACCATATATTCAAACCCTTCTATTAAAAATTTGTTGAATGATATGTGGATAATTTGGTAGTCAAATCCAAACAATGCTCCAATCTCCTGGATGAATTGGAAACCATATTTCACAAACATTAGCAATATAATTTGATGATGAACCCCTTAAAATGTGCATTTGGGGTAACTTTAGGAAAATTACATGGCTTTGTTGTACGCCATCATGGTATCGAATCTGATCCTGAGAAAAACATTTCAATCCTTGGTATGTCACCACTTTAAAATTTGAAATAATTGAGAGGACTTCAAGGAATATTGGCCTATATTCAGCGCTTTAGGCGAATTTGGTAGACAAATGTTTACCTTTCACCAGATTAATGAAGAAAAGAATCACTTATCTATGGAATGAGGATTTCCAAGAAAAATTTGATACAATTAGGAAAAATCTCATGATTCCTTCAGTATTGATGCCACCTGTTGATGGAAGACCAATCATTCTTTACGTGATAGCTTTAGAGCGATCACTTGGTGCCTTCCTCACCCAAAATAATGATGTTGGAAATGAAAAAAGCCTTTATTATACCATTCACACTATGAATGATTGGAAAATCGGTATTCAAGTATTGATAAGTGCTACCTAGTATTAATCTTTGTGTTTCATAAATTGAGACATTACCTACAACATCATGAGGTCCAATTTATATCTCGTAATAACCTGCTAAAATTTATCCTATGCTGTCCTATGCTTATAGGACATATAGCACAGTGAGTAGTTATTTTGCAACAGTTTGATAACAAGTTTGTGCCTCAAAAGGGAATAAAATTTCAAGGTCTAGCTGATTTACTTTCTGGGCACCCATCTACGGAAGATACATCACTTAATACAGAACTTCCTGATGAAGATGTCTTCTCAATTCAAGATAATTCCCAAACCTGGGAAATTTATTTTGATGGTGATTCTAGAGGACCAACAGGAAAGAGATTGTAAAATCATATACTCAACATGTTTGGATTAAGAATAGACTTTATTTCCCCAAAAAGGCAGTATTTCCTTATTCTTTCTTATTATCGGAAGGTGGTACGATCAATGAAGCAGAATATCAATCTCTCATCATAGGTTTGGAATTATCCCTTTTAGTCAAAATGTATCATTTAAAGGTAAAAAGTGATTTATATTTGGTAATCAAACAAATGAATGGATAATATTATATTAGAAATGAAGAATTAATCCCTTTGTGGATTAAGTCAGAGAGTTAATGGAAGAATTTCCCTCAGAGCAGACATTGTCCTTTGTCCCGCAGTCACAAAATGCCAATGCAGATGCACTTGGTATTGCAACTACAACCTTGACAGATTCTAATCGGGATGAGATAGTTATCAGTATAATACATCACCATGTGGTCTTGCCTTTTGGTCAAACTAGAATGGATAAAATTAGGGAAATTTTCCCTATTTCTGAACCATATGGTCATACCATGGGATAATGAACATCCATCCTTGAATTTAATTAAAATGGGGTACTTCCACCAAATAGTGCTGAGAAGGAGCATATTCGGTGATGAGAGGCTAATTTTACTCTTTATGATAGTCTGGTCCTCTAAAATATCCTTTACAAGAAAGGCTTTGATGGAATTTTCTTTATATGTATTGATGGGGAAGAGATTGTGGATGTCATGAAAGAAGTTCATTTAGGAGCTTGTGGTGCCCACCAATTGGGGCACTGACTCTTCGATTGGATCCAAGGGCTTGGATACTTTTGGCCTTCAATGAAATAGTATTGTATTGACTTCAAAAAAATGTCATCCCAATCAAGTGCATTCCAACTCCATTCATCAACCCCATAGTTTCTATATACAACATAATACTATTGGTCATTTTGCAAAGGGGGAATCGGTGTAGTAGGGCCTTACCCACCAGAAACAATTAAGCAGTTCATGTATATTCTCCCTGCTACTGATTTCTTCTCTAAGTGGGATTAGGAAATACCTCTCAAGGAAGTCAGATCCAAAAGCATCGTTAATTTTGTCAAAACTAATATCATCACAATATTTAGTGTCCCTCATACTATTTTGATGGACAATTAAAAAAAATTTGTTCTGTTGAAGTGAAAAAGCTATACCAGGAATATAATAGCTAATCCAAACATTCATATCACTATCACACAGCGACCAATGGATAGATAGAGGATTTTAACAAAACCCTATCAAATTTACTCCATAATATGGTGGATAAAGATATGACATCATGGCCTAATAATCTTTTTAACGCTTTATGGGCTTATTGGAAAACTACCCATAATGCTACCCAAGAAACTCCTTATTCATTGGTTTATGGAACTGAAGCATTTTTTTCCAATTGAAAAACAATTTTTTCACTTTGAGTTATAATCTATGATTAGTTTTCTACAGATGAAGGATCTCTGAAATGGTTCAATGAGTCGGAACAATTATTTGAGGAAAGATTTAATTCTTTGAATCATTCAGAAGTCTATCAGAATCGAATAGCGAGAGATTTTAATAAGAACGTTCATATTCATTCATTACTTCAATTAGAATTGGTATTAGTCTATAGGACACCAATTATACCAGGAAATAATCCTCCAAAACATGAACCCAAATGGGAAGGACCTTATTCAATAAATAAGGTCCATTTAAATGAATCTTATGCTTTAATCTCTATGGATGGGGAGATCATTACATCTCAAACAAATGCGTTATTTTTGAATAAATAATTTGTGTAATTATAACCATAGTCTTCACTTTAAGACTTTAAACTGCACAACACAATGTCTTTGGTGCAAGACATAAAACTACAGAACATCCAATGTACTAGTTTTGAGACATTAAAATGCATAAAAACCATAAGAATCCATGCTGCATGACGTTAATGTGTGTAGTATCATTGTCCTTATTGCATGAAACTAATCTACATGACATTATATATAAAACTAATGTTTTCTCTATTTAACATTAGAAGCATACATAAGAAAACATCATTGATGTCATCACTTCTTATTAGTAGTACATGAGTCCCTCTCTTTCCTATCTCGGAGTCCGATCTATATAGACACCATGTTTCAAGAACTACGTATGGCTTGATTCTCATTTTCAATGAGATATGTAGAGTCACCTGAATCTCCAATTCTAGGCCTTGCCACAATCACAAAATTTTCTTATATTCATTTCTCCTCTTATATATTAATCGAATCTATACAGAGTGTTTTATTAATATATATTATTTGTTCCTTATACCATTTCGTGTCTTATGATTTATCGTTCTCTCATAACGTATCAAAAGCCCCCATTACTCATGTTAAACAATGATTGAGGAATGATTGTTTAAAATAGCTATGTATGGATTGATTCTAATCTATATTGAGATATGTAGAGATTCCTAGGTCTCCAATCTTGGGCCCAACCACAATAAAAAACCTTATTTATTTCTTGAATAAAAATCAAATCGTCATAGGGAATGTTTTAAAAACTATGCATGACTTGATTATTTCCCATGAAAGACATATAGTGACACATTAGATTTATCCCCTAATCCAATTATAATATGACTTTACTTTAATGTCAATTCATTTTCATCCTTACCACATGACGTTACAATGAATGAAAATTTAATACCCGTATTCTTCATTTGCATCACTATTTCATAATAACAGAAACCTTCAATGATCCTTGTTTTTCACACCGAGCATAGCACACGTGGCCTTAAGAATTGAGTAAATAGATTCTTTATATAAGGTGTTGTAATTTCTTATGGGGGAAATAATGACTTTGCTACATGACATAAAACTACATAGTTTAATGTCCCGAATGCATGACATAAAACATCATATTATAATGTCCTCACTGCATGACTTGAAACTGCAAATCACCATATTCTATCAAAGGAAACAATGAAAGTCTCCATTTTACATATGAGTCAGATCCATGTAAAGGACATAAAACTCATAAACAATATTGATTCAAACTTCTTTCTTGTGCATTAAAAAAATATTTCCATCCACATTAAACACTCTTAATCATGAATATTCCCAAATTCACATATTCTTTTTTACAGTTTCCGGTGAAAAGTTTTCTAATATTTAAAGATATTTTTTTACAACCGTGCATCAAGTTCCCTTAGGTGGCCTTGCATATGTTGCCTATATAACAGGCAGGTCAGCCAATAGATGCCACTATTTGGCTATGCAGCATGTGCCCCAGTTGGCCTCACTTAATATAGCCCCCATAACTGGTTTGTCAAATAATTGTAATTTCATTCTTGGTTAGAGTATCTTTGACCCCCTCATAATTTGATGATAATATATATGAATATATATTTTAAAATAGTCATTCATGTATTCTTGTACCATTATATTTATCAGAATCTAGAAATCTTCAAGACCATGGTTTACACAGTTCCTTCACCATGTGTTTGATGCACTAGGGAATAACCTTGAAATCACTTGGCCACATATCATATATTACTTCCATTTTTTGTCCAAGTTGTATGAACTAAAACTATGGACACCATATGATTTACGTTTAGGTCATATATTCATTAAAGCCTTATTCTTCGAAATCATTGGACACTCTTGGTTGGAAACACCCTTTCCATATTGAAGTACTTTTCTCCATAAGACAAACTCTATTCCTCAGAAAATATGAATCTCTATACACTTTCTTTGACTTTTTGTAACATAACGTCAAACATCTGAGAGCTCTTTTTCCTGACTATGTAGCACGTGTCCTTAGGCGGCCTTGAATAAGTTGCCTACATGACAGGCTTGTCAGTCAAAAGATACCACTATTTAGCTATACAACATATTCCACATTTGGCCCTGCATAATATCACCCCATAATAGGTTTGTCACGTAATGGTGACTTTTTTCATAGAAGAGACATCCTCTAATGCTTCAAGCTCTTTTCCCATACCATTCATCAGTTTCAGAAATTCTCAAATTAACATTTATAATTTTCTATTTAATACCTTAGTATGATAGTGTATTTTTAAACAAATTATCAATAAATTGGGAGAGTTTCGTACTGTTTTTCAGAGCTAAAGACCTTAAATTAAAGCCACACAATGTCATCACTGCATGACTTAAAACTTCCACGTACCAATGTCATCACTGCATGAATTAAAACTACATAGTACCAATCTTCTCACTGCATGACATAAAATTACACAGTACCAATGTAATCACTGCATGACTTAAAACTGTATAGTATGATATCAGAAGTATCCTTTTCTGATAATTATTTTACCCTTACTCATACAATAAATTTGTATAAAAAATGGTTTTTTCTATTCATGATTTATGTTCATCTAAAATATCCTTATTTCATTTTTAAAATTCATTTCCTTGAAAAAACCACCTTCTACGTTCTGAAGTCCCCAAAATGTTATTGCCCGTTATCTATTGGCATAAAATGTTAAATTCGTAAAGAACCATTTTATTTGACTCTGTAGCACATTCCCTTAGGCGACCATGCATAAGTTTCCTACATAAGAGGCATGTAAGTCAAAAGATACCATTATTTGGATATGCAGCATATGCCCTAGTTGGACCTGCGTTACAAAATCCCTATAATGGGTGTGTTGAATAATGGCAACATTATTCCTGGAAAAGACATACCATATGTTGAAACATGTTTTAGATTTGGTAACCATAAAAATCATGACTCAAGATTCCCCTTGGAACTGATGAAAGAATATTAATGAAATTCTTACCCACAGAGTCTTTTTTGGGATCTAATTTCATAGTTTATGATCAAATCAATTCGAACTTAAATATTATCCCTTAACAATTAAACATGAATGACTCTAAACTACCAGTAAAAAAAGACTATGTAATCGTTAGATTGAGAATCTGCAAAGGGAACTCTTAACCAAATTTGAGTCCCAGCTCACCAAATATACATTTTTGTATAATTTAGGTAATATTGAGTAATAAATAAATGGGGAGGTCAAAAGATACAAAATTTGTGGGTTTATCCATATAACCCTAGCAACAGTCAAATTATCCTCATTATGTCCCTCAACTTAATATGAAAATTTTGAGCACTTAAATATTATTATTATAATAATGAATGTTTAATATAAAATAATCAATATCATCATTTACTATTCATATTGCAATCATGAAAAGATAGGAATGATAATTTATATGACTGAAAAAAAATTCCTTTCATTTATATAAAAATAGAGGGCCATCCAAAAAATGGAGCATCTCTATCATGTTTCAGAAAAAACTCTCAACATGAATTTCCATTTGTTGGACCACTTCATAAGCTCTATCAGCTACCTATTGAAGTTGGGATATTTGAGAAACTCCAGCCTTCTCTTCCTGATGATGTGCTTCCTTCACAGTGGAAATGGTAGTTATCCCCTCTAATTGTGTTTCTCTTATTCCATGATTAAACTACTCAAGTTTTTTATGTACAAAATTCAGTTGTTGTTGAAGAGATAACAAATCTTTTGTGGATTCTTCGATTTGTTGGCTAATCTCGAGTGATATCATGTTATGATTTTCTATCTGCCTCAACTACTGCAGATTGAAATCCCTCAATATTGATGAGTCATTTAGAATCTTCAAAATCCGATCGCAACATATGCTTTTGCTCCCATCAGTGAATATTCTCTTTCATAGCATCATAGACTGACTGATAATTAAATCCACAAATCCAAATACGTAGAATAATGCTGGCAGTATTGGAAAATGGGACAATAATTAATCTAAAGGATTTTCAGAAATTATTCTATAGATATGTCGCCAGGTCTTCTTATATGCCATACCAAGGGTATATTGCATCTCTAAGTCTGAATCTGAGTCACTACCATGAGGTAAAATGTACTCTAGAAACATGATGCTTAAAGATCTACCTTGTTCTACATCTCTTGGGGAAGTAAAAGCCTCACCTTTTGATCTAGGATATGATAACCCTAAATGATAAATCAAGGTCATTATTAGTTTTAAATTGAAGAAGCAAATGTGATTCAAACAAATGATTATATTTACCCAATAACAAGTAAGCTACTTGCTTGGATTCAACCCATGTATTCCCCGCTCCAGTGTTTTGAGTAGTTGTTTCTTGATAAGGGGAATTTCTTTGATTTTTTCCAATTATGACATTTTAGGGCTTTGGAACATCTCTTAGTGAAGGATAATCTGTAGGTATTTCCTCAGCTCCAACAGAAGGATAAACTGGAATACCTCACTCCTAAAATGTCTTGGTGAGATTTTCTGCAAATAAAGCTGTATAAGGTGAAATTTGATGTAAAGTATCATGTTAATGGAAAATTTATGTATGGAAAATCAAATAATAGGGACTTACGCCCCTGTAATTCCTCATGAAATTACCCAAACTCTTTGATGGAACTTGGAATATCTATATTGTGATTAAGGGTGTCCATCATTTCAGTGTTTAGGGATGAAATGTTATAAAATCCTAAATATTTAAGGTATCCAACAAACATTGGTTGAGGCCCAAATTGGCTCCACTGAACTTTTATTATACTAACTATTTAATTGGTATACTAGCATCAAGTCTTTCTGTGTTTGGATTAACATCAACATTGGTTTTAGATATCCCTAGATCTTCCTTCCTCTCTTCTAAAGAAACAGGAATATATGTGTGGATTATTTTCTAGATCATTTGACAAAGTAACTGGGGAATGTATTTAATATTACCTTGAATTTAATCTCTCTCAACAGAGCCAAGAGTAGGTATAGCAGAATCTTTTGATGATTTATCTACAAAAATCGCAGATTCGTCAGCATTAACCATGGTTTCCCCTAGGGCTTCTTTTATTGGTCTAGAATCATCAACTCATAATCCATTGAGATAGGATAGAGACATAGATACTACAAGAGAATAAAACATGGTTACCAAAATATATTTAGCATGTTTTATGTCTTATGTATCATATAAACACTTACTCCACTGGTGAATGATTCGAATCAATCTCATTACTCTTGCATTTTTTTTCAAAAGCCTATGGAGATATTGAAACACTCTTATTATAAGGGAAAACTTGAGGTAATGTTTGAGGATTATTTGTCACCATTACACCATTCATGATTGTTTCTCCTACAGAATGTTATCGTGACCTAAGAGGATCATTTTTTCCATCGATAGGAGAACCTATAGGACTACACTAAGGTGATTTGAGAATTGGTCTGAATCATCCTTCTCTACATTCAAGATGCATAAATATATTTTCATCAAAATTAATGATGATAAATGATAAAGAAATGTTGAGACAAAAGAAGAAGGGAAATAAATTCTCAATATTAACATAAATATCCCACTCCTCCTCAGAGTTGATAATTACCCCTTCATGGACTCCTATGTCTAGCATATGATATACTCATTTCGAGTCTGAGATATTTTCATCGGTTGCATATATAAAAACCTTTATCTCTGAAATATAATTCACTACTTCATCCATGTTATTTTCCGGATTTCAATCAGAAGGTGCCTTGATGTCACCAATATCTAGTATTTGAATGCCATGTGGGAGGAATGCCCATGCATCCCTTAGATCGTGGGTTATACTTTTCCACAGAAGAATGGTTGAAGGTCACAAATAATTCAATGTTGGAATAGTTGACTATGGATGGGAAGATTCACTTTCTAACTAGGAAATTTATTCAGACCACCGTTCTTCAGAAAGTTCAAAAGATGGATTAGGGACCGCTGTTTGATGGTGGCGACTGGATCACCTTGGCATTGGCGGAATTACTACTCTAGCCTTGGTCTTCTGAGCGTACTTTATACAAAAACGTTTAGAGGGATCTGAAACCTGTGACACTTCTGTATCATCTCTGGACTTGGATTGTTTTCAACAATTTCCAAGTTAAATAGTCATTGTAGCTACCACTCGATATATTTCTTTTGTTAGATCCCCTTGGGGATATGATGAAACCCAAGCGTTGGAATACCCAACATCCAATATGATCGATTCCTCTACTAGAGGTAATGTAATTGACAATTTGGATACCTCTAAATATGTTAGAATCCATAATTGTCATGCTACCATTGGGTGCTTCTCGTGTCTGACATATGTGGGTTGAAAAGTGCATGATTGTTGAAGACATATGATAATTCATTTCATTACCATCATCAATAAATGTTATAGTTGGTGGGTCACCAAATGCAAAGAAGAAGAATTCTTTTAAGACATTCAATGCCATTAGCACCACATTAGGACTTAATACATGGGTCTGAATACCAGAAAAATTATGTAAAAATGGAGTGAATCGACCATTGGGAACCCTAAATAAATTCAACACAGAGTATGAAGAATAGTGGGGTAAAATCTGACACAACAACACTTGGACATGCACTGAAATCCTTAATGTAGCCTTACCATTGTATAAATGCAGTATTATACGGTAAATTCATGCTAATATTGGGGTTTCTAGCCCAATATACTTCACCTATACCAATTTAGCTGCAATGAAAAAAGTACCTGATCATATACCACCTTTGGATTCACGGACTGGAAGAAAATAAATGCTTAGCGACAGGGAAAGGAAAGAAGTTAAGATTAATTTGGCATCTATATAAGGTTTGACATTATATCCCCAGTGATTGAAATTACCACTTTCTCATGTAGGCCAATATGTTCCTGAACGGCCTCAGTTATCTACAGAAAGACGAACATCTGGACTTCCATAGGTTAGACCTTTCTCTATTATCAGTTCTACGAAGGCTCCCATTCCCACTCTAGCATGGATGTGTTTGTTATCCTTGGGTAAATTCTTCACTATCTTAAGTAATTCATGGGCCAGCGTTGTTGTTCTAGTAAGATCACCTCATATTGTAGCTGGAAGGATGAATTAATCATACATATCCCCAAGAATGGGAATTCTTTCTATTTGGTAAATGTCCCAGAGACTAATACCAACTTCACTATGCATCAAATTAATGGAATTAATTTGTGGACTCCATAGTCTTAGTAATTCATTAATGAATTCATTTTTGTGAACATTAGTTTTCCCCATCCATACTAATTCATAAATATGAATGTCTGATAACTCTTTTCTGAATTCTACACAAGTCCAACGTATCCTGAATGCCCTCATCCAATGTGGTATTACACCCCTTCCAGAAAGAAGGTCCCAATATCCCTTCCAACCATTATATTGATCTATTTGAGATTCTCGAAAAGTGGAAACATAACAATGTGGTCTTGGCTCTATAATTTGATATTTCATATCCTGAGTGCAGCCACTTTGATGAAGGATGTAATTAATAGGGACCATAACTTCTTATATCGAAACCCCCTTGCACTAATATTCATGAAGTTACAGTTTGAATACTATTGAATTAAATTATTTGGAAAATACATCTTAATAGATGGAACATGGGAATCTTGCAAAATTCCTTGCCCATATAGGGGTAAGTAAGGACATTGTGGATAGTCATGCTGGTATGAAATTAATCCCTTCCATATTCCTGTAAGAGTACTTTCAACAATATCATAATAATCTTGCCCGACGATCTACATCATTTAATTTGGAAAGCCTTTTCTTCTTTGGTATGAGCATCAAAAGAGTCATTCATTCCTACAAAAAAGAATTACCAAACATCCAGGTCATATTTTAAAGAAAAATGTGAAAAATTTGGCAAAGGAAACTATTCGCGTAGGTTATTCGACGAGGTCCTTCGACGAGTTTAGTCGCGTAGGCCCTTTGACATGTATCCTAGAATAACTCCATCGTCAATGTAATTTTTGCGTAGCTCCATCTTGTAAATAATTATACCTTGAAATAAATTTTCAAGAGAATTACGCGAGATCACGAAGCGATGTAGTTGGGAGAATGAGCAATGAATCAAGATCTCTATATTTTGGAGAAATCACAGATGATGAAGAAATTGTGAAAGGTTGAGACCAATTTTTAGGAAACAAAAGACCTGTGCGAAATACCGGCTCGATATACCTGCGTGAAATGCATGCGCAAAGTACTTGCATGACAAAACTGTGCTGTTTTTTAATCTATCAAGATCTTTTGCCCAGACATTCACCTCAGGACTTGACCCTCTTTGTATATTTTGGATCCAATCCTGAGGGGGGGGGGGTTTGTTGACACAAATTGAGTATGTAACCAAATAAGATAGAGAACCTTTGGATATTTCAAATCCTAATGAAAGGTTTGAAAATTACAAAAAGAACAAAACTACGTGATAGATCTGTGTGACGAACCTGCGTGCCTGACCTCTGTGGACGACCTCCGCAGCGGACAATTCCCGGTGCCCCATCCGTGGAGCCCACACATGGAACAACTGGGTGAAACACCAATGCAGGCTAAATTTATTCGACCAGGCCCATCCGTGCCTATAAATAGATCCCTTGGGCTCCCCATTTCCAGATTGAATAAAATTGAAATACTCTTGGAAGCTCCCATTGCGTAGCTCTTTTACCTAGATCACTCAAATTGTCTCTGGTTGTTATCTAAACTACAAATGAAGGGTTAATAAAATGGTATAGGTATATTATTTTGTTCTTCACATTCTTCAGTCACCATCTATACCTACATAGTATATCAGCATGCCACACATGCGCTATACATCTACACGTTGTACCTGTGCGATAATGAAACACAGGGTACCTACGCGACATACCTGCCTGAGGTACCCGGGAAACCAACTTATGTACCCTTATTAAAATCCATCCATGATAGGGAATCTTTTTCTTAGGTTCCCTTAAATGAAAAGGACTAAATTGAAGCCTCCACCAAAACATCCAGACTTATCAAACCATTAGGAATGGCACATCAGCGTGTCTCATATATGGGTTTCTATTTCTGCAGTTAGAGGATTGCCACAATCATTTCACAATGGGGTTAAGATTCATGGGAAGTTTGTGGATTTGTATATCTGTAGTCACATAGACCTTTCTCCCAGAAATAGTTTTGGGATGTTCAAAGTTTTGAGAAAGGATGGTTATCGGCCTCGCCCATCACAAAGAGGTGACTCGGAATCTCAGGTCTCTAGTAGAGAAGAAACAATTTCACTCTCTATTCTGTGCAAGTATAGGATAATTCTCACTCCCCTACTAGAACCAATTTTATGGTATCCATCCTGGTATAATCCTTTCACCTTCACCCCTTCTTCCTTATAACATTGGACCCCTATCCAATGTAAACAGAACAGAGGGAAGGCTCATCGCCTCACCCTCTTCCATGGTCGACACACCCTCTTCAATCAACATGGAGGAAAAATTTGGAATTGTGAATTCCATTGTTGAATATTTCACATCCTCTGGTTTCTCAAACCAAGAATGACTCACTTGGTCTTATAGATATGTGATGGGGGAAACATGTGAACAGAAACTCATTACAATGAACTACAAGTACTCTAATTCCTATTTAAATCAGGATACGTAGGATTCTCTTTCATAGCCCGAGCTATCTAGACTTCCTCCTCAATAATCCAACCCTAATTCCCCTAATTTGGGAATCCTCATTAAGAAATTATCCCCAAATTCAATCCTCATATCATCAAGGCATCCTTTTTCAGGAAGTAAGCCAACTCGCTTCTATCTCAATGAACCATACTCACCTAGGAGACACATCTAACTACGTGGTATTTGATTCCCATCCATATGGGATACGTAGGAAGCCTCCTTGAGGTTCAATCCCAACACTTCAAATCAACCCTATTATTTTTGGTCCTTCTTCCCAATAGGTTCTTATCTTACTTGGAATCCCATATCCCTTGCATATTTATTGGAATTTTTTAGTATAAGTCCCACACTAAGTATTAACTATGAACCTTCCACATAGTGGACTTTATCGCGTGACTTTAAAAGGTATGGTGTGTCCTATTATAGGGAACTGAACTATGAGGGTTCTGATACCTTTAACAAGGATACATAGGTAGCACATTTTATGGGAATGATCTCAAGATCAAAACAAACCTTTGTCTCCCTAGATGACAATAACTTCCAGAGTGCCCCACTGAGTGGCTAAAAAACCAGTATCATCACAACGATGATTAAAAAATCCCTAATTGGTATATTAGAGGATACCATTGATGGAAGAACTCAAATATATATAGTTGTTTTCATTGATGAAGAACCTTGAATTCATACTGATGATTCTAAATTTTTCACATATTTATAATTGATTTTAAATTCCAATGGATACCTATGATATACATTGTGAATTAATAAGGATTCATTAAAATATTTAAATTTTCTTAAGAGATTCCCGGAGTAGAAAATAATTCCCCCCAAAAAGAGTGTGATAAGTCTAAACTCCCATACTCCCAACCAATGCATGTTCTTAAGTTTCTTAAAGTTCAAAACATAATGAATGTCTACCTTTGGAATGTACGTCCTCTTTTGAATAATGAACTGTTGGAAGTTTCTAGTTCCATGAATAAATCCAAAGGAATCCGCTTGGAAACAGTGATTCTTAAATCTAGAACACAGGTTTCAAGGAACAATGAATCAACTACCCAGTCATCATACATTCCACTCTCTTCTACATGGAAACATGAAGGAGACACTATTTTTTTAAACATCTATAACCCATGGTCAAGGGACATAGTGTGTAGAACGTACTACATGCCATGTAATTTATTGTACATGGATTAGAGCCATTGTCCTCCATAACATGGACATGTTTTTTATGGTGAATACCACTTATTTTTTCCCTAACTGTATGTATGGTTTCTTCTTATATCCCTTCGTAAATGATTAGTTTAGTAGGACTTCTGAGAAAAATTCATTGTAATCCCTACAAATTTTTCAGATTGAGATCTTCTATGTTTCATCGTACCATAGGTGGAGTTCATAGTACCATCATGACCAACACTATAAAGGCATCAATCCCTTAATAAGTGGGTTAATCCTGATTTTGTTAATGGTATAACCCAATGTTCTAGACAATGATACTCATCTGTGTATTTTATATCTTCAATCTTTTAATGTGTAATTAAAATGGGGAGACCCGATGAGCACTATCACTTCAATGGACATCATCACTGCTATGAGAATCATGACTGTGTTCTATCGAGCATGTTATTTTTGGAATCATCAAGTTTGAATTAATAGATGGTATAAAATGTTTGTGACATACCTATAGATTGTGTGTCATTATTTATTTTATCTTGATAATGTTCTTTTATTTTCTATATAAATTTACTTGTATAGAGATGAAAGTATTTTTTTATTGTAATTTTTTTGGTTTAGTGGTGTCCTATTATGTATCATTATACACAACCTTGTTAGGAATTTTACCACATCCATAATGTCTTGTGATGTTGGTCAACCATTTGGTGGAGTCCATGATAGACCATGATCAGATGGTGCTTTGTGAGATTGGAAAATAGAGGATAGTTATTATAGATTTTTGAAATATGTTCCCAATAATTAAAATTATCCTAGACATGTTTTTCTAACTCTTTTGTGGGATATTAATTAGAACTATTTTGATTACATTACATCATGTCATGCTCTGGTTGACTGATTAATAAGTACATATGCATGATTAATATATATTTTACATTTCAGCATTGTATATTTTTTGGGATGTGTGTGTGTGTAAAATTATTAAACTAAGGCCTCCTGCAACAGTTATATGCATACTCCACGGAATCTGCCAACATGTATTCTATTGGAGGTGGTTTGGTGAGGTTGTGGCATGACCCCCTATAGAATTATTTTTGATATAGTTGTATTATTGGTTTTGGTTTAACAAAAAGACCTTAAAATGTGAGATTGTTCTGGGGAAACAATGTTATTCATTTCGAGTTTGTCTTTTAGGAAAGGGAATCCAGTGTTGGTGCAATGACAAAGTAATCCATACACCCTAACATTGAAAAAAATTTCCATGACTTAGTACAAGATATCACTGTATCCATGGAATGTGGAAAATGAGACATATAATAATGGTTTTTGGTTTTCATTTTCTTATTGAATCATCTCACTAGATACGCTCATTGAATGTGGTAAATCTTGATTACAATTAGGATGCCTCTATGATGTATTCTAGCTAATATTAATCATCATGATCATGAGGATAATCCCCTCAGTGGTGAGGAAACTATACAAGGACCTATTATTGAGGTGTTTCCTATAGTCTATGCCCCATATATACGACCAAACATATAGTAGCATGATGTACTCACCGTCCAATTGGATGAGGTTCCTTGGATGAGCACACCTCTAATGTTTTAGTGTCAATGACCCAATTGTTTCTATTTAGAGAATAACCACTATGTGGATGATTACTAGTTTCAGGTGGTGACTCATTTAATTCATCTAGATAGGAACCCAACAGATCAGTTGGTTGTCCAAGTGGCAATCCTTCAACGTGGATTAATAAGATGATGTTGGGGTTTGGTGACCCAATCATAGGAGGGGGAGATTCTTATGTATTTTCAGTGTTATGTAATATTCAAATAATATTTCTCATAAACTATCCAGATATATTTATATATTCAAGAGATTTTATTGGTCACACAGGGTAATGTGATAATGGATAAGTATTCATTCATGTTTACCAACCTCTCCAGGTACTTCATGGATATAGTTCGGGACCACTTCATTAGGTATTAGACATTTGAGAGAGGTATGCATTATGAAATATATTCTATTATTATCCCACTAATATTTCCATCATATGATTTGGTGATATAGTGGTTTTTAGTGGTTGAGTTTTTCTTGAATGAGGATACACAACTATATGTTTTCGTTATTGAGAAACATGATCAGAAACCTCAGACAGAAGGAGATGAGATTAGTTTCATTAACATTGACATGAGATAAATAACAAGAGGCGGTGTGAGGATAGAATTTATTTGGTTTAGTGCTCACATGGGGGGTCCAATCAGACTTGGGTGAGGTGGCTCTACTCATGTGATGATAGTGGATATCATTCCATAGATTTTTCGACCCACCATACTGCTGATAGTGAATCCATGGATGGTATGATGAGAAAAAGATATAAGTAGAATAAAAAATGATTGAATAATCCATGAACATTTTAGAGGATATGGTATTGTAGAAATATGTGGTTAAAATTTTTATTCATACCAAAACCACCCCCAAGTGGTCCATTCCAAGATTATGGAGATGAAGGACATGGGTGGGTAGAACTGTAGGCTGTCAAATCATATGACCCAAAGGATATGAGAATGATTTGAGATATTATTAAGGTATTATATAATATAGAAGTGGAACTGATATACACATGTTCTAGCCTCTCTTTTCTTACCACATTTCTTGTTCAAGTCTTATAGATTCTGGTTTTTCCCTCTGAATGACCCTTACACTTGGAGAATCCAACTCGAGAAGACTCAATTATCTCAATAGTATTCCAATAGTGTGTCTCAAATCATGGACATGAGATTTTTTTGATATATTTATAGTAATTATAATTCCATATATATAATCTTACATAGGGACTAGTTATGCATAGACCATACCAATATTAATTGTTTAAGGTGGAGAATGCTATGTTTCCATAGTTATGGGACCATGTATACCTTTTTATGTGAAATGGAAACCCATAGATTACATTATGGACTCATTTATTGGAGTGGGAATATGATTACACATTAGTTGGATAGATTAACCCTTAGTGAAGTGGATGTTATGAGTTAGCAGTTTCCTATAGAGGTGGAAGTGTATGAGCATGTATTTCTTAGTGATTCTATTGGTTTTCATTGATATACACCCTGAGAGGTCCATAATATCTACACCATCATACAAAATGTATCCCATAGGGCTTTATGAGATACATGTGTAGTTGGAGGACTTGTAAAGGAAGGGAGTTTTTAGACCTAGTGTTCCACCTTTGGAAGCCTTGATTTGTTTTCATGAAGGTAGTTGGGAGCTTCAAGTTCTTTTTGGACTACCTATTCTTGAACCGTGAGAATAAAAATAAAAAATAGCTATTAATATGTATAAATAGAATATATAACTAGTCATGATGTGATTTATGGTTTGATAAGAATAACAATAGCTTAGGTTATCACCAGCTCCGAAGTACAATATGAGTATATAGTGAAGATGGTTTTCTAATATCGTTATTGTCACTACGAGTTCATGGTTATGCCATTTTGTGAGATGAATGCTCCAATAGTGTTTATGGAACTCATGAAATAGATCATTTATCCATTCCTAATCTAGTTCATGGTAGTCTATATTTATAATATCCTTGTGTACTAGGCATATGAGGAGGAGCATGAGAGAAACCTAGAGATATATTTGGAGGTACACTGATAGAATCAGCTTTTTAGAAAGAACTCGATGTTCCTGTTATGGATTCAAGAATTCCACCGTCCTGGACATGTTGTCTTAGTGGATGGAGTGGTGTTGGACCCAAACAAGGTCGAGGAAGTGTTATCTTCGGAGCCACCCAAAATTGTAATGTAAGTGTGGAACATACATGGAATGGAAGATTATTAATAGATATTCAAAAATTATTTCTCTAGAATATCTTCACCCATTATATATTTGAATTGAAAGGGGTAGCATTAAATGTGGATGGATAGGTTTTATATGTCAATTCCACATTTCAGGCAGAGTGTGAAAATTCCTCTTACCTTGATATTTATAGAGGCGGGTGTTGAGCAAGTAGTGTTCTACGATGCATCAGGAATCAATAATGGTTTTTTAGATGCATATGGAAGGGGTAAATACATTTGGCTAACATCTTTTAAAACCACATGAGGAGAACTATGTGAACCCTGATCTTGAGTCAGTAATGTTTATCTTCAAAATATTGATGTGTTGACACTAACTAATGGGTCACTGGTTTATTATATACCCTTATCACTATAGTATCAGTTATATATTCAATTAGTAGGATAATAAGTTGAGATATAGGTTTGGTCTAGAGTTAAACTAGAATTATGACTTTGAAATTGTATATAATCTTGGGAAGGGGAATTTAGTAGTAGATGCAATCAGTATGACTTCTTATTTTCATTTTCTGAATGAGGAATCCAAGCAGTGGGTCTTAATGCAGTTATCCTTTTTGGATATGGATGAAATAGATTACTTAAATTAGATTGTTTTAATCCCACATATCATTATCTATGAAAGAGATACACATCATGGGGATGTTAAATAAGAGTACCTACATACTCATATAATCACTAGACATGATCTAGGTGTATTTTTAAATGATGGGGATTCTATAATTATTATCAATGTATGTATGATTGTACTCGTGATGTTGCAATAACGGTTTTTGAGATAATATCTTATGCATCCTTTAATGATACATCCCAATGTGGAATATGTGTACTATGACGTATAATGTTAGACCCTATGGCCAATGATTAATAATGGATTTTCATAATTTGTCTCTTGAGGCCTTACTTGTCAACAAGTAAAGGTTGAGATCCAAGTTCTTCCAGGTTTATCTAAACACATTGAGGTTCTAGAATAGAAGTGGGATGAGATATACATGGATTTCATTATGGGCATACCTTGTATGTCTAGGGGACACTATGCGACATGGGTGATCCTAGATCGACTAACCCAGTAATCCCACTTCCTATCCATTCGAGAGCAATGATCAGTATAGGGTATGTGATTCTTCTACATACATGAGATAGTATGACACCAAAAATAAACAGTGATGATCATTTAGAACTATGACTCTTTCGTCAAATATCAGTTGTGGAAGAGATTTAAAGAGTAATTTGGGACTCAGTTATGATTGATCATTTATTTTTACCCCCAAAAATGACTGTCAGGATGAGAAGACCATTCTGGTTATAGAGGACATGTGTCAATATTGTGTGGGGAATGTTGTTGAAATTTGGGAGGATCACCTACCAGTATTCATGTTTATATACAATTATATGTAACATTCCTCCATCGATATTTCAAAATTCATGTTTTTGCATGGGATATCATATAGGTCCACAATTTTATAGACTAACAAGGGAGATTCATCACTCATGGGGCTAGAGTTAGTGTGATGAAATACAGAGATGGTGGGTATCATCCAGGAGCAGATGAAGACTGCACAAAGCCATCAGAGCTCCTATGATGAAATATTAATTAATTATTTGTATTTTTAGGAAGGACACTATGTGTTCCTATGGGTATCATATCAATGTGAAATATAGATATTTGGACATAGAGGAAATATATCTCTGAGATTCACAAGGCCTTATTAGATACTACATTGAGTTAGCGATGTAATGTACTACATAGCACTTCCACAATAGTTATAATGGGTATATGTCATCATCCACAAGTCATAGATGGGGAGGTATATGCATGGACCCTAACATATTTTTGATGAGGTCAAGATATATATTGATGATGGAGCTAAATCTGGTGATTACCAATTGTATATTATGTATCATTATGATAGGATCTTTTATTGGTCATCATTTCCTTTAGTGTGTGTCTGGTGGTAGCATAAGAATATTCAGGATTTCACATGATAGAAAGAGGATCTTAGTAATGATTAGTAATAAGAAATTTTTTTTAGACTTTGTTTTTGATAATTAGTTGCATAAATCCCCAATTAAGGGTTAATTTAAATACTCAGTTATTCTGTGTTAAATTTTTGGATATTTTATATATTTTTTTGAGACCAAGAGATGAGACAGTATCATGGCTTGGTATGCCTTCAAAAAGAAGCATAAAATATAAAATATATATTATATAGAATGAATATGAATTTTCCGTAAAAAATTAGAATATCATAAAAATGGTTTCCTCGATCAAAAAAATGAGGGCAATATTGAGTTTAAAATGTAGGGTTTACCCTTGGAGTGACATAAACATAGTCGACATGGGTTGTTATTTGAAGATTCACCATGAACATAACAAAAATAAAATAATTAAATAAAATTATTTATTTTTTTGATGATTTAATGACCAAATTAACTTCATTTAAATGAATGCTTTTGGAAAAATTTTAGTTTCATCCAAGTTACCATGAAAATCATTAGAGAGCCATTAGAGGGCATGTAATGAGATTCCATTGAAAACTGATGATCAGATCGAGGATCGATGAACAATAGTGGCAGGAATCAAATGATCTCCCTAATGACTAGGATAGTGAATATTTATTCATTAGTAATTTATCCAAATCATACTATGAATTTTTTTTTGATTTGATTCATTCCCTATTAATGAATTTGATGATGAACAAGAATCGATCAATTTATAGATTGATCCACTTCTCAGTCAACATAATTCATGGTTATGATTTATCATATTTTTTTTTTATTACCATAAATTATTGGTTTATTCTTATTTATTATCATAAAAATGACTCTAGATCGACAAGATCATAAATCATGGTTTTTTTTCTAATTTGATATTGTGTTTCCCTCCCTCAGTTCTTCATTCACCGTGGGTGTTCATTGTTTTTTGGAGAGTCTAACATATCCCAATTAATTGTTTGTTATAGACCCTTTACTCGAAGCAATTATTAGAAATTAGAGACATGGGGTCAAAAATATATAATGGTGGTTTGAAAACAGAAGCATAATACTATTACATTGTGTTTGATACCTGATTTTGCATTCTTTAGCATACTATGAAGAACGATGTGTATATCCATTTTAAGAACGATTTTAAGGAAGAATGTTTTGTTAGATTATTATGAGGATCAAATGAGATGAGGTCAAAAATTTCTATAGAGGAATTATTGTTAGATTGGTGGGAAGAGGATAGGCTGAAGGATAATGTAGTAGATCCGAGTTTCTAGAATTTTTCACGTTACACGATATGTAATCCAGATATACACACCATATGAGTCCACCTTTTATATGGATAGGGTTTCTGGTAATATTAATGGATCCCATGGATATTGACATTGTCACATGTCATGCTACCTCTCCCCGGTGACATGATGTGTGCCTTGGTCAATACACTGACACATGATGGAGTGAACAGTTTTTAGAATGTTGTGTACTCTCATAGACAGACAGTACCTAGACCTAGTACACAAGATAAGTTTTGTATTGATATAGATGCACATGAACATTGTCTAAATCCTTGTACTGATAGATGTGTAGATGAAAAGGGAATACTACACACCATTTACTTCTACATAGACATGTGCTATAAACATGAGCTATTTTTACATGAAGTAAACAAGGTCAAGGTACATAACATGTAACCCCTACTACAAGTCATGTATATATAACAAATTGAATAGAGCATTTATCCTATATATCATGGAAAGTTTTCATCTGGATAAATTCCCCATATTATTTACCTAAGGTTTCGTATGGATTTATATCCTCTCCCTAGGACAAAAATTCATCTGGATAGTCTTCATGGATAGAGTGTTTGGAATCCATCTTAGAGTCTTGAAGTGATATCCTTTATTCGTTATCGTATTGAAGGTAGAGTTCTTGGTATCATAGTTTCCTACAATATGTATGAACAAATCCAATAAAAAGAGAGTTAATCTATATTTGGTTGTTTGTGACACCCATGCTTTGGATGTAATACTCATCAATGTGTTGTATATTTTCATACCTTCAGTGTGCACTTCTAATTTAAAGACATGACAAGAACTACCTATCAGATATATTTCATCGGTTCTCTCAGACTCATGAGTGTGTTCTATATGATGAGTTCTTTGAGAGATATTTGACTAGAATTCAATTATGGAATACTACAGCTATGACTTACCTTTAGAATTTGTGCCTTTGTTATGTATATGTGGATATTCTTATTACATGTGTTGTAGAAATAAACCTATGTAGATATTACTATATATTTTTTATTTATTCTTTGTGGATTCAAGGTGGCCTATTGGGTATTCTAATACTCACACCTACACAGGATTTGACAGCATTTATCATGTACTGTGAAAATGATAAACATTTTGATGGAGTCCTAGATATAGTGGGAGTATACAATGCTTAGGGAGACTAAAAATAATGAGGTGTGTTCCTATTTCTTTTTTATAGCAGTCCTGAGTACTTACATTTAGGTTGGACAATTGTTTCATAATTTCTATGTTTGTATTGTATTTGAACATTTTTTTACATTATATTACATCCTATTTTACTATGAATGTTGGATTTATATGTATGCATTCATGTTTGTATATTTTATTTTACATTTCATCATTTTATAGTCTTAGAGATGTGTCTGTGCACATGTTCTTAGGATAAGGAATCCCATGTTAGTGATATGCCTACTCAAGGCTAGTCACCATCCCCAGGACTATTAAAGGTCTGTTTGGGGAGTTGTGGAATAGGACCCCCTAAGATGGGTCACGATGTGATATTATATCAACTTAACACACTAAAAATTAACCATGGACAAATACATGTAACATGTCTCAACGAATAAAAATTGAGAGATTGAAAAATCTTATAGAATGAGTAAAATTTTTATTCAAAACCCCCTGAAAGAGTAGTCATGTATGTAAACGTCAAATAATATCAATATATAGTAATTCAGGATATGATACCTCAAATAAGTGGTATAAAAATCACATAAATTAAATTACGTACATTATAACAAACTTTTCTCAAAGAGAGGAGTTTGAGAAGATAACCCATCCCATATTCCTAACTAATTCCATACTTATATCAAACACCATGAATATTTAAATTAACATATTGAAATACATAAATAAGAAAAAATATTGAAACCATAACCTCATTGTCATATTTTTTAATATAAATTTATCTATATAAATATCATTTAGTAAAATCATATTTTAAACATTGAGCGTAAGTAATATTTATCACATTGTAGTAACCTTCATAAAGTGTTATTGATATATATTATTTTAAAAATTAAATAATTAAAATAAAATAAATAACCTTTTAATAGTTTGACCATTATATTTTTAAATTTATAATTTCATTCCATGGTAGTTTCTATACAATACATGACGATGAAATCAGATATGATCATTTCCAAGCGATTCTTAATGAAATAATTTTTTTGATGGAAAGATAAAATGGAAATGAATATTTTCCAATTTGTGGTAATGAACATGTTTTTTTTGGTTGAAAATTTATCTTTACAAATAATGGGAGAAAAAAGTTTTATGTAATTTTTTTTCAAAAATATAAACATGATATAAATATCATAATTATTTATTCACTTAAACATTCATACTAGCCTGGTATGGTTGTGCTAGAATAAAAAAAATTCACTACGTAGGTAGTAATCCACAAAACACATGAATTAATGAATAATTTTTCATAACATAAAAATAGAGAAGGTGATTAATTTTTATTCATATAAAACAAAATAATTATTTACATAACAATTAATTATGAAATTACATGGGATTTTTTAAATAAAAAATTAAAATTAAAAACAGAGAAGAAATAAGTTATGTAAAAAAATGATTACTTACACTTTCAACCTAGAAATTTTATTATAATATACATTTAAAATTTATTTAATAGATCAAAAAAATGAATAATACACTAGGGGATGGATAAAGGTTATGGTTTTAATAAAAAATAATATTTTCTAGGATTATCTTGAATAGGTTATGAGAGGGACCTTTTATAAGGGTCGAGGATGGTATTACTTATATAATTGAACATAATGTAAATAGAGAACATGCTGAACTATTTACATGGATTAAATTTTTTTGAAATAATTGAGTGGGTAATATATAATGTCTTCCACACATCATCTACGATATTATAGAAAAAATTTTATCATTTGTTTATCTATTTATGAGTACTTTGTTTATACATTTATGCTCTTACCGAAGAAACTGTTTTTTACATAAACTAACATTATATTCATACCTTATAAAAATGTGTTCTAAATTTGATAAATTGGTCACAAATTAATTTTATATTTTCAACAGATATCATTTTTTCAAATTATAAATGTGATAAAATTAATTTTTTATAAATAAAAATATAAAGTATTAAAAGGAATTTTTCATAAAATATTACTTATTTAAAAAAAAAATTGATCTCTGAAAAAAATTAAATAAAACACTAATAAATTATATAAGAACATATAAAAAAATATTTATTCATATTAAAATGTTTTGAAAAATTTAAAATTCATAATTATAGACTAATAATGTCATAAAAATCATGTTATTTTTAAAAATGCTATTCTCAACAATTCAACAAAAAATATATATTTTTAGAAAAATTCGATAAATTAAAACTATTTTTATGTCAAAATGTATAAAAAAAATATAATAAAAATTTAAAAAAATAAAAATTTAACATTTATAATACTAATTTTAAATAAATTTTTGTGATAAAATGAGTAATATTTTTTTTTGTGAAAAAAATGATTTTTAGTATATTAACCACTATTATTCATATTTTTTATTATTTACTAAATAAGTTAATATAATCTGTTTATTCATATAAAAAATATTTTAAGATTATTAATCACATTTTTATTTAAATATCAATTCATATCACATAAAAAGAAAATTTTTCAAAAAAAAATTCTTTGAATGAAATGAGAATATTAGTCATTCTAATCATACTAATTAAATTTCAATCATAATAAAAGAAAAATTTATTTTACTTCTATAAATATTCTATAAATAATTTACACTTATTCTTTCATATTAATTTAATTGTTAGCTTTGAACATGTTTATTTAATATTTTTATTTGTATCTTAATATGTAATCCTTTTATTTCAAATTTTCATGTGGAAAAACCAATGAAAATCATTTAGTTCATATAATGTACACCTTATAATAAAATCATTGGATTCTTTAGTTACTGTAAAATATAACCCCAATAACACTTATCAATCATGCTAGTTATATTTTTTTCAGGTATCCAATTAACATTAGTTTTTTATTTTAATATAAGTGATACAAAACCATGAATTTTATTCGAAAATATAAATCTATAGTATTCAAGTGATAACATAAATTATTTATCACCATGATTACAATAATATCTAAGATTATTTTAAGGATTATTTCTCTGTTTTAATTACACTTATTCATTCACTTTTCATTATGTTTATCTATAACTATTATTTAATTATTCATGGTTATAAACCAAAAATTATTCCATCACATATAATACTACTTTATTCACTGGTTATACAACCAATTCGTAGCTATGATATCCTAGGTTTTACCTCTATGATGAAATTTATTCACGTTTTTTTGGAGTATCATTTTTTATTTTTTTTTAATTTCATAACCACTTCCCTACTAGTGTGATAATAATTTTTGAAATTAGATTATTATATTATAAGTAGGTGGCCCAATGAATATTTAAATAATTGATAAAACCATTATTTATTTCACATTTTATACCTTACATTCAATGGATTAGAATTTAAAATTATTATATTTCATAAATATACAAATAAAAATTAATAATAATCCCTTATAATATTCTATTTACATAGAAATTGTTTTACATAAATGTATAAGGTTATGTTTTTGGTTTAATTGTTTTACACTTGGTGTTTCGGGAAATATAATGTGATTTTATTTCATGACATTATTATTTTAATCTTTGTGGTATTATTTTGTGATTTATGAAGCGTAGATATCATGTTTTAAATATGGGTATTTAATGATTGAGTTTTTCTAGGATTCATGAATGTATAATTTACAAGTATGATATGGTTATATTATTTCCGACTTATTTCCTTGTTTTTAGATGTTTTAACTATTCAATAAAATGTATTCAATCAATTTAAATTTTTATAAAAAATAATTTTCCTTATTTGATATAACTAATGAATTTTTGTGATATTTTCTTTTAGTGTACCAATAAATACATGAACCATTGATTTCATTTTCATAAAAGTGAAATGTATTGTCATTTGGGATATAGATGGCTGATGGATAAATGTTATTATGATTGATGATATCCCATTAATGGATGTCCTTTATTGAGGTGATAATTTTTTTTAAAATCTATATGTTTTTATGTTGTTATGTTTAATTATTTTATTACCTCTCATTAGTAACAATCATTGGAATCCATTATATTAAATGACGGAATTCATAGGAGGAGTTATAAACTAGTTTAGGATTAAACTTGAGTTAGTTTACCCCAAAATAATAATTATTATTTGGATCAGTGGTTTCCCACTAGAGTGGGCTAGGGGATAGAAAAAATGGGTATCATTAGTTAGGGTAACAAATGATAGTAAAAATGTGGATTTTATCCTGTTTAATAACAAGATGGTTTCATTCGTGATATGAAAATTTTCTTGTGTTTCATAATATATTATTCTCACATTTAGTTATTATATGGGAACTCATTTGTCTTATAATTTCAAAATTCTCATTTATAGTGTGTGACTTATGTCTAATGATTTAATGATAAATTAATTCACAAGAAATGTCATTTTTAATCAAAATTGATTATTAATTATAATTATTTATTATCCTTGATTTTTATGAAATATTTTGATATCAGTTGATTTTATATTTATTTAATACTAAATAAATTATATTATAAATTTTTTTATTTAAATTAAAAATTATTGTACTATAATATCAATATAAAGTATAATTGGTATATCCACATATCCATTTTTTTGACTTATTTTGAAAATTAAAAATTGTATATTCTAATCATTAAATAAAATATGAATAAAATTATCTACCTTTTAAATGTTATGTATATAAATTTTGATGGAATTAATTATGGAATATTTTCATTCAACCTAGAGAATTGAGATTATATTATGGAGGTAATGTGATTTTTTTTATAATAAGTTATATGAAATTAAAAAACTATTTTTTTTGGATTAGAGGTAGTGAAAACTAAAATATAAACCATTATTAATTTTTGGTGGTATTTTTTATTTATATTTAAATGCTTGTAATTTAATTTGGTTACATTATTTAATGAGAATGTGTTTACTTAAACTACTTTGAATAAAAAAATTAGATAACATTATCATTCAATATAACATCAAAATATATATTCTTTTTGTTAAATATAGTTTTGTTCTTTTTTTAATATTAATTTAAAATTTAATTTTGAAATTATTTATTGATTACATGTATTCATAATTAAAAGTGATTTTTTAATAGGGATTATTTTTTATTATATAGAGTGGTCAAATATGATTCTTAGTCAAAATCGGTTATTATTTTTTATATACAATGGGAAATATTTTCTCACAATGACTAGAATTTTTTTCTGTAAAACATGTTTCTAATCTATATCAAATGGGAATGTACTTTAAAATTTTTTGTAGATATACATGGGAATAAAGATAAAAGAAACTATGTTTCATTGTTGTAGTTCAAGTGGTGAATTTTTTATTTTTAATTGGTGTTCTACGAAATGAAACAATTTATGACAAAAATAATCCCTCTCATTTTTATTTTTAGTTGAAGATATTTACATATACATTACATATATGAAGGATTAGAATATACCTAGATATTTAAATTTATATTTAGTTATTTTATATATGATGGTTTGAATTTTCATTTTAAATATTAATATGTTATCATGATTGAGTAACATTTGATAAATATTCATCTCTTCATATCATTTTACATTTGAACACGGGAAAATAAATATTAAATATGTATTTACATTTAGAATTTTCTCGGAAAGTGTTGACATATTACTAGTGTGTCAATGTAGATTGTACAAATATTATCTGATTAAAAGGAGAAAAATATATAAGTTTATACATCTATTTTCTAAGACTAAATTACATAAAAATAAATAACCATGATTCCCTTCATAGAATTTTCCCCATTTTTAAACATTTAATAGTGAAAGTTTATTTCCATATATTTATTTAAAATATTGATACCACATTGTGAAATTATGATGCAGAAAATATGATATTTTCCCTTTGATATGTGTATAATAATTATGGTCATGTTGTAATACCCTTACCACTATTTAATGAACATTCTATGTCGATGGATTTAATGGGATTTATTTTATCAACAATAATTTAGATTTTTTTGTGTTCTTTGAGGATTAAATAAGGTTCTGTCGAATATTATAGTATTATCATATATTTTATATAGGAATATTTATATTGTTATGACAAGAGTATATTAAATTTGGGATGTTATACAAGAGTCTCCTCTAGATGTTACAAGATCATTTCGTGGGAAATAATATTTTTAAAGGGGGACTATTGTTGATAAAAAATGATGATGTACTTTTTTCATAGGAACCACCTATGAATATCTTAAAGTAATATTGGGTTCCTCAGTGACATGGATATTATCATATCTTTGTTTATATGATTACTAATATTTTGACCAAATTATCTCCATGGAATTATATGTCATATTTCTTTATTAATATTGACCATTGTTAGAAGGAATTTGACTGTCTAAAGGAAATGTGGAAAGTTACTCAACTTTTTAGATAATCAGGTGAATTTGTTTCTTTTAATGTTATTATGATGCCTCATATTTGAGATTGGGATATTTTTTTTAAATTAATAAATAATAGTTATATCATATTGTTTTATCAGTTTCTTCCACCATTAGAATCACTATAAAAATTCTTATTTTTTTTTTTTTTTGTTTTTTTATAAAATTTATGTAGACATTAATTTATTGGAGAGTAATATAGGTTCATCAAGAAGAAGAATATATAGAGTTATATAATCATATATATTTACTTACTGATGAGAAAAATGGAATGGATTAAAATCACACATTATTATAAATTTTATATCACATATATTATTTAAATTGGTATAATTTTGGACATTCCAACGAGTCAGAAATAATATAACGATTTTTACAATTGGATATTAGTTGAGTATGATAGATTAGTTAAAATAATTTAACATTAACAATGTAGTATGTTTATTATGTTATTTCACTATATCCTATTATGATACACACTTCATGAAAGGATAGAGTAATTATATATTAATGTTGTGATCAAGAGTCAGTGGTATGGTGGGAATATATTATTCAAGGATATTCTCTGGATTAATTGAGTGTTTATATGGTCTATAAAATTATATTTCAACAATAGATTTATATTAATCAAAAATATATACCAACCAATTAAAGGGGTGTTATAGTTTACCCTTGATATTTATAAACATGATTAGAAAATATGTACATTCATTGAAGATATAGGTTCTATGCTTAGGTATGAAATAGTTTGTGGATAAATTTATTTGAGAAATCAAGAAATTTTGATAAGTTTTTGGATGATTATAATGTTTTAGTATGGTTTTCTTAGATTCTAGATGTTCATGAAATATTATAGGAAGATTTATCCATGGAATTTAGGGTTTAATTAACTCATATGCATATAGTTAATGGTTATATCATATATATTGTAGGATACTTAATAAAGATAATATTAGCGGAACATGTAAAGTAGTTTTATGATTGAAATCATGTAAAAGTATATATAGTTATTCAATATATTGTTTTACTATGATTATAGATTTTCATCTAGGATGTAGAGATTATTATATTATGTTTGACATTAAAATATGTGTTCTTAATACTTTTTATTGAAATAAATATAGATATATTGAGTCAAATGTTTATAAGACTTTTTATATTCAAATATCATCTTTACTGGCATTCTGTTCCATCCTGGTAAGTAACATACATTTGGTAGAATTAAGTTACAATTACTGAAACCATTATACTCTCATAATGTCATTATGAATGTAATTTTATGATAAACATTATTATTATATATTAGATTGGATATTTTTTGAGTAACTAATTATATTATATAAATTGGTGGAAGATTCAATAAGGAGAGAGTAATATTCTAGAAAATCCTTATATCATCTATTGATTCAATATTATTCAAATAATAAACATAGTGTTATTTCAGTAGAAGTTAAGAAAGAACGTACTATATGACTGAAGTCTAAAATATGTAAATTTCAATTTTAATAATTGTTTCTACCATGAAAAACATGATTTAACAAGGATATAATTGACTCTCAATAAGAAATATGGTTAAATATATTCATGTTTGAAGACTGAAATAGAAATGATAATAATGACTCCAAGGTTGTATGATATGATATTACCATGATCCTCTCATATTTGAATGTTTATTACAGAAAATAGGAAAATAAAGAAACTTATATATCATCTGTATATGGACCAAATATCATAGTTTAAATATCATAAAATTAATCATTTGATAATGAGTGATACAATAGCTTTACAATGAACACATTATTTTGGGAAGAACATGGAATCAATATGGAATGGATGATCTATATTTTATTATTATTATTACTTTTTTATCACTATAAATTATTGATATAAGAAGTGATAACATTAAATTAATATAAATATATATTATTTATTTTTCACAAATATATTTTTAGTTTATTTTTATATGTTTACTGTTAATCATTTATTTATTTTTAAAATTTTAAATTACATAAAAAATATAAAATTAACTGAATGGAATAAAAACAAATCATACATTTCCTTGATATATCATCACACACATATAACATGTTAACATTTTTTGTGATCAAATATATAAATTCAGCATTTCTTAATCTTCCTGGATAAATTTAAAAATACATGAATAACTAATATTTTGTAAAGAGTATATTCTCTCATATTCAGTTAATGATAACATATATAATAATAAAATTCCTTTACAAATACATTCCAATATAAAAATTATCATTTTATAACAAATAATTTAATATATTTACTTATTTACATATTATCATTAAATCCCCAAAATTTCCTGGCCCACGATTGTAGTCCCATCATTTTCATAAATACTTTTTCATACATATTTTTGGAACATATGGAATGAAATCTTCTATTACACTATAATATTATTCCTTGATATTGTTAATTTTTATTCATAAATGAATTATATCTTCCAGAATCACATCATTGATAATAAATTTATACGTTTGGGTTTCATCTAAGATGACCACTTATGAATAATTTATTTGTAAAATGATCACATTCAATTATGTTATTATATTAATAATGATGTATAATTTGTGTCATCATCCTATAATGATTTATTTTTCATCCATTGATTATACTAAAATAAATATCCTTTGTATAAAATATCAATTAATTTTGAATACATAATAAAATATAAGTATAATTTATTAATAATGTTATACCAGGATATTATAATTATCAAATTATATTCTGATGTCATAAAAAACACAATAACCCTAACGAAACTCCGGTTGGAATCTAAACAATAAAAATTTAAACTATAATATTTTATATTTTATAATTCAATGTACATAAATTAATGATATAAATTATTATTTATCTCAAAACAAGAGGCCAAATTCTTTTTCATATGACCATAAAATTAATTTATGAATATTCTCCCCTATTTTTGTGCCAATAATTATTATCAAAATTCATAAGGACATTAAATTGCAATATAATTATATGATGTATTATGGAATTATGTGTCCTAAACACATGAAATTGAAATATAATTTATACCTTATCAGCTTGTTTTATGTATACTATATGGTATATATTTCATATTGTTGTTGATGTATCAGGAGGTTTTCATTAAATCTATGGATTTGAAATAACAAACAAATGTGATAAAAATTTAAGGAAACCAACATATTTATAGTATATGAATATTCATTTATTCATTCATTGTAAAAATTCATTAATAATTAAAAAAACAATCATCATATGGTAATTGATAAGTAATTCTATTTTTGGGTCCATAGAACTAACTCACATCATTCCAAAAAGAAAAAAATTCATTATTTAAGAATAAAACTTGTAGTTTTCACAAGATATTCATGATCCCATTGAGGAACTAACCTAATCCCCAGGAATTCTATATATGGAATTATAGATTTTGTAACTTCTATAACATTATATATTTTAAATAAGTGATTATTAAAATAATATATATTACCAACTTCTATAATGTAGTCCCATTTTTCGTCTAAATAAATATAATATTATAAAAATAAATATTAATATTTCAATATGTTAAGTTCATGTTATAACTAAAAAAATGTAAAATAATTTATTTTTTCCTATTTTTGAGCTACATTAAAAACCTAAACATACTCATATTATTTGGATACCATTAACTACAATAAGATACTTGTATATATTTAGACATCTCAACCCCGATATCGAATCATATTGTTATATATAAAGGATAGATTTTATGTCCCTAATGAAAACAATTAATCATTAATATCAACATATGAGGTACATTCTACATATATATTCCCTATTAGTAATGATTTTTTTTAATACCGTAAACTATTCATTTTAATTCATTTTAATGTATCCCATTATTATTTTTTCATAGGAAATATCATATTAAGTGCATATTTGAGATTTTTTGATTATTTCTATAATTGGGGAAAAAATGTCGGGATCACCATAATAATATCCCTATGATTCATAAAAACATCTACACTGTGATTTTTTTCCAATTCAATGAAATAAGTCAACTTTTATTTGTTCACCATGTCTTTTGTTTTTTGAGGCAATTTTATTTAATTTAAATTATTCCATTAAATACATAGATTAGTATTTCTAATTTTTATCCCTATAAGTTGGGATGATACTTCTTTTAATTACTAGTGAAATACATTTTACTTTTTCTTAGATAAAACATTTATTAATAAATGTTTTCTATATTTTATAACTATAATTTTAATGGAAAACCATAACTCATTTAATAAAATGATTTTTAAAAATAGAATAATAAACATTCCATGTTTTAATGAATTAATTTCATCAATAAAAATATTCTAGTCCCATAATAATTATATTGGTTTCTATTAATTCCATAAATAATTATTATTATGTCTAATATATTGTTTAATATATTTAATGTTTTGGAAATCAACACCCAAATATGATAATTATGGTAAATTATAATGAAATTATGAATTCAAATGGATTTATATTTATTTTTGGGTGAGAATACATCTAGATAGTCGAAAAATTTATTCCATAATCCATTAATATCAAATATTTCATTATAAGTACAGACTTTACTATCCATTGTTGACTATAAAATGAATAACCATTTAGACCAAATATGATTTACATTACATGAAGATAGAAGAAAATTTTAAACCAGATTTTCGAACTTCCAATGCACTTTTAATTTCATATTCTGTTTAAAAATTTGACATAATTTTCGACATTTTAAAATCGTGTAAGATACAGATTTATTTTTTCCATAAGAAATATATTACATATAATATTGATAATAATTCAATATTAATTGGTTTTAGAAAAATATTTCATAGAATATGTTTCTCTAAAATTATCCTTCTTTTGAAATATTTGAGAACTTCATCATATCAAATTATAAATTTATTTGAGGATTAAAATTTATCAATGAATATATTTCACTTACAATATCAAAAATTTATATGTTTCCACTCATAGAAATATTTTCACTCAAATCACTAATAAATCATAATCATGTATACCTTCATAACTAATTAAATATTTATCATAGAAAGAGATTATATTACACGATTTCATATTATTTGAAGAATAATACATAATACAAACATAACATATTTAACACATAAATTTGTGACATAATAGATTTTTTTAATATTAAAACTCTTATGATATCCAATTTTCCATTTTAAATATAATAATAAAAAGTGTAAATGCAATTATTTCTCATAAATTTTCTAAATGGTGTAATGGAAAACATTAATAACCTACAACACTCATCTTTAATCTCACATGTAATGTGTATTACCACCATTTAGTATCACCATAACACTAATGTGTATAATAAATGTGAGTTTATGAATTATCAAAACTATACATAAAATGACCAATGAATTTTTAGTTAATATATTCCTTATCTCACCTGCCACATAAATATTTTAACTTAGTAAGAAGTTCTTCTTATAATTTAACAATAAATTATTAACATTAATTAATATTTTCTCATTAATTACATTAATATACATCTAAATTATACTTTAAATCATTTACATATATCTTACAATTCTAATTCTATATGCATTGGAACTCTATCACCTATAACTCTATAATATCTCTTTTTCATTATACTGTATAATCAAACAAATTTAATAATTGATAGTCTCAAATCAAGAGTTTTTAAATAAAATTTTTTAATGTGTTTTATATTTTCTTATAGTGTCACTTGACCATGAAAAATATTACACTAATTTGGTATAATTATAGACTTAATAATATATTGATCATTGATTACCAACATGAGACGTCAATAATTCATGAATAATTATTTTACTATTCTTGTATGGAATAGAAAAAAATATTCATTAATAAAACTATATTTACATATCATTTTCCATGTACATTACATTAAGATAATGTTTTTGGTGAAACAGAATAAATATCATCTTCAAAATATTAAAACCATCACCAAATGAAATGTGAGATGTGGAGTCAAAATCTATAAACCACATGAATATCCACATCTACTTTGGTATTTTTTGAGATTCCTTGGTTATCCTATTTCCATTTAAATGTCTCAATAAAAATTTATACTTCATATCAAATTTTTAGAATAGAAATATTACATTAAATGATTTATATATAACATGTATAACCATATTTATCATCACTATAAAATAATTTTCTTTCATCTTCCTATTACCATTTTTACCATATCAAAATAAAATGACCTCATGTTTGATGAATTTCTTCTAATGGACTAGTACATGATAAGTTTTTATGAAGGTTCCTTTTGAGTTAAAAATATAATCGGACTTTTAAAATTTCATTTCCTCTACATCACCATAATAAATGAATATTTATCTATCATTATATTATTATCAACTCGATGGTGATTATCAATCATTGTTATTGTAAAATTTGATATATATTTTTTATAATATTTATTTATATTGGTGAAAAATTATGATAATTATATGGCTGTGAGATATATAGAATCATCATTGTTCCACTATATTTTTAACTCTTCTTATTAATTAATGAACTCTATTATTTTATATATATGAGGAATTGACATGATTCAATTTTTCTATCATAGAAATGTAAATACCATTGAAAATATAATATTTTTTCATAGTCCACCTTATACATGTTAATTATGTGAAGGTTATAAAATATGGTGTAACCATCCATTCCATCATATCTCATTAGACACTCAATAACTAATTATTATATCATTTAAATTTTAAAATAAAATGCACTATCTATGTGTTTCAAGTATGTATACATGTCACCCTAACATTCTATCTAACATGGATCATTAGTTATTGGCTACTCCAATTCATATTCCCTAAATATTATAGTGATATATGAAAGAACCTATACCAATCATATAATTTTATTCTTGTGAGGAAATATTCATTAAAAAATATTGATATTATGGATTCTATTTTATTATTCAAAATTTTCTATGAAATAATCCTTTTTAGATTAGTACTTTTATAATTAATACTTGGAATTCAGAAGTGATGGAATTAGTTATCTTATATGTCTCTCATTATTTTATTTACATACCATCATCCATCAAACATTAGATTTTTAATATTTATTCAATTAAAGAATATAATTTATGATAACATTAAAATCATTATTAATTATCATAAATAAGGATATTCTACTATTCAATGTGTTTTAGGGTATGTTATTATTTAGATAGATTTGTTAAATCCTTCCACTATGATCAAGTAATTGAATTCATATATTATAAAAATCATGAAATAGAATTAATCAACTCATTGAATCCAAAATTTCACCATTTAATTTTTGTTATGTGAACACCATAACCCTTTTTAAAAAATTCATATATTTAAAGCCACCCAAAATAATGGAAATCAAGTACTCATTACTATAGACTAATTAATTATTATATGATGGATAGATTAATGAAAAAATATATCTTTTAGGGAATTGAAATATTCAAATTTAAATTATGGATGAAATTAAATACTTCTTATTATTCTAGTTACACGGTGGCATATTTTTTCATAAAAACTATTCATAAATTAAAAAAATTATCAAAATTAAATCATATTATCAATGAATTCTCATTATTTATCTTAAATTTTTATGTATCTTATATAAAATAAAAAATAACTAATAATTCCAAATTAATTAAAATAATAAAATAATGATAATTAGACTAGAACAGTTACTAATTCCATTAAGTATATAATAAATCAACTGAGAATATAGGGTATTAACTTTAGATGTTAATGAATTGGATTTAAATTCATAACATAATAAAAATATATATTTTTATTTTGGGATCCATTATTAAATATTTCCATCATGAATGAATCAAATCAATACAATGTACACTCATTCATAGGTGAGAGGAGTAAATATGTTTCAATACATATAAGTAAACACAATCTATTATTTAATTAAAAATATAGGGAAATGTTATAGATCCTATATATAAAATATTTAATATTTAATTATGGAAAAATATTCTAATAACTAATGTTATATAAGAGATAAAACTAACATATATTGTTTTTTTAAAACCTAATGATTTTTCGAATGTCATAAACATTGTGTAAAAATTATTAACTATCAAGAAAATAAAGTTTCGTAAATTATTAATTCATTATTGTATCATAATTGTAAAAAAATTATTTTTATGATATCTTAATGAAATTGAATATAATTTAGATTAATTCATGAAAGTTACAAACATATCAAAAATATTACCTAGACATTCCTTGAATTTTTCAGATTCAAAATACCCCTTAGATGTTAAAAATGATTAGTGTAGTGTTGATGGGTGTTTTTTCTCGGGTATATCTCGAACAAACTATATATGGGTTAGATTTATTGAGTCTTCTAATTGGATCAGTCAAGGTAATTACAATAATGTAATGGTGAAATAATTTTTTGTAGATATTTTTTCAATATAATATTTCTTCACACGCACATAAGATGCATAAAATATATATATATAGATTCCTCACTCAAATGGAATCTAAGATTGGTTGAGTGGTTGTACCAATTACATTTTTCAAGTTTATTTTATAAATTCAATTGAAATATATAAAAATCTAACATCGATGTGTTTCTATTTCTAATAATATTTTTTCATTAGGAATAACATTTAAATGTACTACTCCTACTCACCAACACAATATGGTACCTTTAAAAATATCATGGCCCCTAAAGAGATAATGATAATTCGTATTTATGATTACATATAATAAACAAATTATATATAATATAATATATCTGTCTCATGGTATCTTATAATAATAATTTGGAATTGTTATTATAATCCATTAATTTTTTTATCTTTCATAGATATTATTATATGTGCTTGAAATCAAATACTATAGACAATTATTTAGACATAGAACAATTAACCCATTTTTATTGCTATATATGACATCTTACTATACACACAATTGAAAATTGTCTTCAACATTTAAAAAAGTTACATACTACTAAAATAAACACGATGCAAACTACCGAACTATAAACATAAAAAGTAATGATTTTGAAAACATATCAATGATAATGATTGAAAAATATATATTAATAACGATATCATTCCAGTAGATAAAAACACAATATTATGAATAGAAAAATACAATGTCACCCAAAACATGTGGTATGGTTTTTAGAATTTCAATTATTTGTATATGAAATCATGATATTTATAAATAGATATATAAAGGGTATATTTTTACATGATTATAAGTGATAGAAAACTGTTATGATCACATCATTGATGTGCAATCGTTGTGATTTATCATGAAAATTTGTCATATATTAATGTTTAATATCATATTATTATGATGTTATAATTATTTATTTGAAGTTATATAACCTCATTATATGATAAATAATCCAAGGATATTACCTTCAAGTAGTATTCCAAATTAAATAAAACTATCATAAAAAATAATCGGGAATAACTCATACAATATATGTTATTAAAAAATAAATAAATATTACCAATTTTATGAACTTGGGAACCCATTTTCAAAATAGTTTGTGTTTGGGGACCATTATTTTTGTGTTGCTAATCCATGGATTTGGTAGAATAGGGATGGTATAGAAAACATTAATCCATAATATTCGTAGGTCTCATTCAGGAAAAAAATTGAGTTCCTAAGGTAGGTTAATGATAATATATATATATATTATTTTAGTGATTACACGATGTTTTACATGTATCTTATTTTTGAAAGTATGTATATGTTGAATGCCATGTGATCAAGAATATATATATTGGGATATATGAATTCATTGAATTTTTAGAACCCTATATAGATTAAGGATCATATTGAGAATGATTGCGGTGGACACATAATTCAATATACTTGAGTTAATTAAATGAATTTTAATTTATATGTGAGTGCTGTTGAGTAGTTTATCTGTTTATGGTTGATGTTCCATAGATTATTACATTTACTTTCCATTTTTCTATTCATCGATTTGGAAATTTTTAATTTTTAATTTATATTTGAATAACACGGGAATTCATATTTTTGTATTCATGTTTGTTTTTTTAAAAAAATTCCCACCAAAATATTCTTAGCCAAATTTAGTGGATGAATGTAAATTTAGGGTGATTTTTAGTAAAAAACATTTATAGATCATTTGTCTATAAAATAGGATTTCAAATTTTGTGATTTAGGTATTCAATTTTCATGGTTATTTTTTTAAATTTTTAATCATATATAGGTTTTCAGAAATATATATTAGGATTCAGATGGATTTTAGAGAAATTTATTATAATGAATATAAAAAAATAAATTATAAAATTTTATATTTATTGAAAATATACTGCGAAATTTTATTTAGTGAAATAGTTTACAGTAATTTTATTTAATATTTTAATTAATTTTTTGAAAATGAAATTGTTGAATTTAAAAGGATAAACATCAATAATTATTTATTATTATAAATTTAAGGGTAAATATTGTAATAGAGAGATTAAAAGATGAGTTTGTTTTGTAATTCACTGATTTTTTTTCAATTGATTCGCTCTAGGAAATTTATTGAAGGGTAAAATTTGAATATATTTAATGGATGTAGAGTAACTTTTACTTCCTATAATTTTTAAGGCATTTCAATTTTACTTTTATAAAATGAAGGTAGTATTTCTTCATATTTTAATAGTTTTTAATTGGATGGGAGTTATTAAACTGGGAGACCGGGGCACCGACAAGTATGTTAGTGGTAGAGGTTGACCACCTTCTAGAAAGTATATTGACACTAAAAAGAAACTTGAGGAATAAATAGCCCACGTTGAACCTGTTTTTTACAGGCTAACTTATACGAATCCATAAGAATATTGGTGGATATGTTATAAGACTAGGATTCTTCCTCGATTAACTGTCCAACTGGATGGCCACCACCAACCGACTGGTGAGAACAATCGGCTAATCATTGTGGCCAAGAAGGTCTATTCATTGTGTTAATTCCCAAAATCCTACTCTAATGTTTCATTGCGATGATATTATTGATATGTTTTATCCACACTCTATTAGAACGACCCAATATTCCATTTCTTATGTATTTGGATATCTCATTTTAATCCCTTTATTGGTCCATGTTTGGATTGTTCCTCTGATTTGAAAATTGTGTTCTTTATATGTTGCAGATCAAATAATATCACTATCATTAGATGATTCAAAGATAAAATCTATGTTTTATTGACCTATATATTCAAAAATAATAATATTGATAATTATTGGTGAGAAGATGAATATAAACAAGATTTATATAATTTACATGTCTCTATTAAACAAACATAGAAATACCACTGGGAAAAGAAATAATTGGGTTAGGTGATTTATCTCTAATATAATTTTACCTTGTTTTCTTGAATCATGATTCTAGAATCCAGTTCGAGATGAATTAGGATTACTAATAGTTAATTACTTGTGCATTCTAGATTAGTGTGGTGATCCTAGATCAAGGAAATCCATACTCTTGATGTAGAATTTCATTTCCATTTATGGATTATACAAGACTTTTCTTAATATGATATTCATGTGGGGGAGTCAGTGACCCATGAGACCCCTACATGATGTCATATTCATGTGGATGAATGAATATCCCATAAGAATATTTTTTATATGAAATGTAATTTCCTTTCAATGTAATACATTACATATTGTAGTCTGCATAGCCTATGGTAACTCTACATCAGGCGTTATGTTTTCCCGGATTCCTTATAATGACTAGTTGGCTCCAGAAAATTGGAGGGTAAAAATGACATTATTGATTTCTGATTTTTTTATGGCATAAGGGTTTTCCTCAGAACATGGAATGATTAGATAGTTTGGGAATTTACCAATAGATATAGTGAGAGGTCCATTATTCTAAATATTCAATGAATTATGATGATGGAGAATGTCTGTTTAAATGAGTAGAGTTCAAATAACATAGTCATGTTATGTGTAACTACCATCACTTGGAAAGGGAATAACCCTAAGGTGAGATTGATTATTACATCATAAAGGTGGATTGTGTGACATTACCATGGTGTTGGGTGTTTAATTTTTCTTTAATGGTATAACGTGGGAATTAAAAAATTGATTTAATTATTCATTCTTATGAATTGAATAATATAGTATAATTTAGTTTCATTATAGATTTTTTAATAAAAAATTATTCAATTTTAAATATTTTATTTATTTATTTACCATACTACCACAAAATAAATTTTTTTACATTCCTATAATTAAATTAATTCTATAATGGTTGTTTTATAATTTATATAGTTTCATCAAACACAAGAATATCAATAACCATATATATTTCATGGTTAGAGATACACATAAGGGAAAGGTCACATCCTATTGAAGTTTATGAGGTTGATCATAGGGTTTTGAGAAAATACTAGTTTTGTTTAAAGACTACTACTAACATGCAATGTGTATTTTTTTATTTTATCATATATTTTCAACCCTAACACATTGGAGGAATTTATTATTACATCATATGACCTGTCATTCTTATTATATTTGCACAATGAATTCCACTATGATATTATGGAATGTTTTTATTAATTTTTATGACTCTGCTACATTCATTGGTAAGGATTATTTGATCCCTCCCTTAATCTATTGAGACCCTCACTATTAATCTATAACCTATTTTATATGGGCCAGGGAACATTACCTCATGGGACATACTAGTCGGGCCTGCTGAATTTTTTTTCAAGGCATTAAAAATGCATCTCCAATGTCATTACACATAATTTTATTTTCATTCATCTTTATTACAAAAGGTGAATGATAGAATGAATATAGGATTTTTGTATTGTGAGTAGGGTATCCATTAATGTAATTGGATATATCTTATGTGACAACCATTCATGTTTTTGGTGATTGGGTTGTTATTACTATTTTTAGTATTTTAGTTTCATAATGATCACAATTACTATTTTACTATTTATTTTTATGGATTTGGGTGCATTCTTACCTCATGATTGGTCATGTATGTTCACATTTCATGCATATTATTTATTTTCATAAGTATTACTTGAATTTTTAAATATTATTGGTAATCAATTATCTCATATTCTATTAAATATATTTACTAGATTTTAAATTTAACAAACTAATAAGAGAATGTTATATAAATTTATATGATTGTGACTACTATGTTTGTACTGTTGACATGGGTAAATCCAGGAATAGTTTTATTGGGGTTATTTATTATAGACGGGGGTAACCTTCTGGTATATTCATTCCCTAATAAATTCATTATATGCAATGACAACCACATAAGTTGTTTCCAAAGTTAACTTTTATAGGATTTTTAACATGATCAATTGACATTTCATATCATCTCTCATCACCATAACATTACACAACAACCTTGGGAAATAGGTCATGATTATACATTATAGGTTGTAGCTTCTATAATTACACTAATTATTTAGAGGGTGTAGTTGATCATGCCCCAATAAAAAAACCATCGATTTATGAAATGTAATGGCCTTAATCTATAGACTATCAAATAATTCTTATTAATGGTGGAGGGTCTCACAATATGATAATCAACTATTTTGGGGACATCAATATTCAATATTTTATATTCAAATAGTGAACTAGATGTCGTTATAAATGATGGGGATTGGATTGATATCATTAATGGATTCATTGATCTAGTGGAGGCTAAAAAGGATTTATGTGTTATTTTAGAAGTTTGAACGCTATAGGGGCTCATGAAGAGATCATGCAGTGAAATGAACAAGGTGTGGTTACATGATGGTTATACATGGGTGAAAAAAAGACCATTTATATGAAGAATTATTTAGTGACACATTACCATTATTCCAAACTCATATGTTCATGGTGCTTTAAATGGTAATCATGATAATGGTTTCTTATTTTATGCATTTTATGGATTTACATCATTATTATACACTTTTAGACAGAGGTAATTATAGTAAATATTGGATTCTCAAAATTTGACTTGGATTGGAGATAATGAACATGGGTTTTTTTATAATGATATAATGTGATGTTACATACAAGGATATAATGATTATAAAGTAACATGAGGATGACAGAGTGACATGTATTATTCCATATTTAACTGCACCAGTAAGTGGAATTTCTAGTGGCATTTTGAGTGAATTTTATAGTATTGGAAAGATGGATAGAGAAAACATAAACTATGGAATCAGGAGACAACAAGAGTATAATATAGTTTTTTAACTCCCTTTATGGTAGTTGGTACTACCAAGCACTATAATTGAGGGAGAAGAGGACATTTCAATTAGTATTCTGTGATACCACCCATTGAATGTCATCATTGTATAATGGAATTAAAAATTATGCGTCATTATTTAAATCATTCACATATAGTATTGTGGATGTCAGTGCAACACCCTGATAATTTGTATTTTTTTGAATGTGTTTAATAATTTTGATATTTTCCATTTCACACAGCACAAAATATGGATTTTGTTTTTTGAAAGACTACATTTGTATTGTGTGATACACAATAAAATGTTTTTAATCAAATTCAAATACAACATTGAATAATATTCAGTACATTCAATATAATTATTATCTTGTGTTAAACAAGATATAGTGTCCATATGATATATTTTGTAACATGAAAGTATGAGTTTTACTAGGCATCGATATACAATTGATAATAATTTAATTTAAATTTTTTATAGCTACTACCTAGCCTTTGAAATAGATGTTACAAATATGTATAATTAAATTTTTAAAATTTTATTTAAAATTTGATATATAATGAATCATATTTTATTCATTATGTATAAATGATTGTAAAAACCGTTTGAAAATATTGAAATTACATTTCTATAAAATCAATTTCTCTATATAGAAACAAAAATTTACACCAATAAATTTAGCAAAAGTCTTGATAATTTTTTAAATTCAACTGATATATATTATACATTGAAAAAATATTTTTTGATACTCATATAATAGCTTTTATAGGTAGGTCATAAAAATAAATCCATTTTTATGAAAAAATGTATTTTTCTACAAGAAAAAATTACTAAATATTAATAGAGAATCCATTTTAAATATACATTTCCAAGATTTTATAATATTCATTTGAGAAAAGAAATTTATTTTTGAATGGATTATATCAAAATTAACATTGGGTGAATTTTTGATATTTTTCTCTGAAGATTCACTTTTTCGAGGAATAATAAAAAATAAAAACATTTAATTCAAAACATATTTTTTATAAATTTAATTATATCATTAAATTATTTTTTTAATGAATTATTACAACCTATTTAAAAAAATTAATATAATTTAGGTCATTGGAACCAATTTCACATTGGAACTACATTTGAAAACATTTCAATATTTTGTTCTTTTCCATATTAAAATCTCATCGCCTAATCCCTCTTGTGAGATTAATTTAAAATTAATTTCCGAAACACTTTTGGATATAATTGTAAATAATTTGATTAAATATTTGAAATAAGAATAATTTCTAATTTCTAATAATAATATATTATTATTTTTCCTAGAATATTTGTGAATGTGGTTAAATATAATTACAACGATAAAGAAAAAAAAATAGCATAAAAAAGACTAAACCCTAAAGGTAAGGTCCAAATTGACATGTAATCTTGTCCAAGAACCATTTTGTGTTTATATATATATATATATATATATATATATTTATATATTATTGTACATTTTGTCACATTTTTTCCCTTATCAGAGATACATGAATTTTGAAAATATGCATGGAATTCTATATTTAAAATTTTATAGGATTTCCACTCCTCCCCCACTATAAATGGAAGTCACACCTCAAACCTATTCACAACACTCAAGACATATTTATCTAAATAATTATTAAAAAATATCCTACTAGTATAATATACTTAATCCTAGAGTCCTACATTTAGTAACAATTGTATCCAACTAATCCCTTTGGTGAAAATCAAGATGATTTACCCAAAGAAAATGTAACATCCTACCACAAGCTCTTTAATTTTATTTTCATTCACCACCCCCACAATTTTAATTATCCCCTTATTATATATTAATCAATGTGTGAAAAATGTTCTTATTTATTTTCATTCTAATCGTTGGATATAAACCCACACACACTTACATTTAATGGTTAACGATCATAATAATAGTGTGTATGGAAGACTACCTCCACATGAAAAAGATGTATTATTTTTGCTTTTATCACATCTCGTGGATGGTTATAATGATTGAAAACTATTATTATATGGTATATATGATTTATTTATAAATTTTAAAATATTATATAAAATATACATTCATTCATTTAAAATTTTTAAATGATAACTTTGTTCGGGGATGTGTGGACTACCACCTCCTCAAAAAGATGAGATTCATTCACACATTATAGTGAATGTATTAAGGATGGTTTCAGTTATGTAATATGATATATTTTACATTATCATTTTAATTTAATTATATTATATATATATACACAAATTTATTTCATTTAATTTCATTCTTTCAATATGATAACAAAATGAGAACAATGTTAATGCATATGACCTACCGTCTCCACTGAATGGTGTATTTCATTTTATATTTCTATATTTTTTAAATTTATATAAATACATATATTTTAAATATATTTTAAAAAATTTTCATATTTAACATTCTATAAAAAATTAAATCTTGGTCTAGGTAATAGTATGATGAGTATAAATCTAAAACATATACGAATAAGAATACAGATATTACCAAAAACATACAATTAACATATATTTACAAATAAATGAGTAATATAATGTCCTAAAAAAATAATAAATTTTAGTAGATATTATTGTTCCCATGTTTGATCCAGATCACTATGGGAGGGGTGGATCATTGGATATTTTTCTTTTATAAGAATGATTCTAAACTCTATAAAAAACATTATTAACCTCTTAATCTTTTTAAATATATAATCCCCTAAAACATAACTCACATCCTCCCCAATCTTATAAATCAGAATATAAAGAGAATACCGAATATGATATTAATAAGGTTTATTATGATGATATACACTTTTCCACAATGTATAGTCCTACCAACACTAAATCATTTACTCTATTCATTCATGAATACAAAGGCACAAGAAAAGTACTATTCTCAAATTCTAGTAGAAAAATTCATCTATAGCTTGTTATATCCCCCAAAAATCCTTTCCAAAGTCCACTTCAGAAAATAAGATTTTGTCAGAAGATTCACATTCCATTATCGTTTCAGATTCACGTCAGAATATCTTCACATCCTTCACAGAAAAGTTGAATCATAATTTTCCTATGTAAAACCTTCACGAACATCAACAATTACCTAAATACCTTTTTGGTATTGAATCTTATTCTAGAACTTCTATCTAGAATTCTTTCTAAACACTGTATGTTTTACCCTCTCAGTCTGAACCCCCCCCCATACAATGGTCTCTATCTACTATTCAGTCAATTCAAATTCACCCTTTTCACTTCCTTCCTCTGTTGAGTATAAACTCGGTTGGTTAATCACAATTCTATGTACGAAGTAAGACAATATGATAAATTTTAATTCGATGGATGTCACTCTGATGGCCTTACTTTGACTAAGCAATAACCTAAAATAGAAATGTTTTTTTGTGTACTGAACACCTATTCCAAAAATTATAGAGCTTGAGAACATGAATATTTGGGAGTATCATTTAAAATTAAAGCAAACACTCCTTTTATAGGGACCTCAAAAATGTTTTTTTGGGGATTTAAAATAATTTTCCCACCTAACCACATTTCATAAATCATCAATTATCCTTAAATATAACATCTTTTTTGAAATCATTCAATACCTTTTTGAATATCTAATACTCCTTGATTATTCGAATCTCCCTTTGACTCATTAAATTACTTTTTAAATCTTCAAATCTAATTGATTTTCAGATCTCCAATTTTCTCATTAAATACCTTTATAATCTTTAAATATCATTTATTTTAAAAATTTGATTTTTATCTATGATTTGAAAATAAGAAATCCCATTAATATTTCTTCATTTACAAGTCCATAAAATTCATGTATGATTTTTTCATTGTAAAACCCTAATATGGTATATTTAGTATGATTTCTTCATTATGTGTTATTCAGTATGACTTATTTAGTAGGATTTATCCAATATGAAATTTTCAGTATTAATTGTTCAGTACAATTTCACCAGTTTGAATTATTTAGTATGAATTCTTATGTATGATATCATTAGTATGAATACTTAACATTGATTTCCTTTATACAAAAATACAATTATAAAAATAATTGTATTAAAATATGAGTAATAAAATATGAATATGATTTTCATAGTATGAAAAAATCAGTACAAAAATATTTTTATGTAAATCCTAGTATGAATATCATTGTAAAAATATCTTACTACTAAAATATCCGAATGCACATACCATTATGAAAATATCAATAAAAAATATAGTACAAAAATATCAGTCCAAAAATCACAGTTTGAAAATTTTTAAATGAAAATATTAGTTTGATTTTCCTAGTATTTCATTTTTCTTCCTCAATATCAGTAAAATAATTTTAATTATAAAGCTTGAATCATATGTTTCACAACATACCTATGATTTATGATAACTGTGAAACACAAAAGCATCATCAAATTTTCAATGGAATGTATTAATTCTTTCTAAAATTCTATCAATAATAAATCTTTCAATCTCATCCGGAATACAGTTTTATAGAATTGATATGGATTGAATATGATTGAAATGATTAGGATCAACTTGATTATGATCAGAACTATCATTATAGACACTATAAAATTTTCAGTATCTTTTAGAAGAAATCCGAATACGATAAATCATATTGACTCATGATGATGTCTAGATTTGATAATGATGATTCTAAATATGATCCTCCATGATCCATTTTTCATCCTTATGTTTTGTGATCTGATTTTCAACTTTACTCAAATCCTTCTTCAATCCATATTTCCATTATATTTTAATCATAATCTATTCCTTGCACATATTCATCATATTGATCAATTTAGAAAAAATACAATGCAATAATAAAAATGTTCTAATAGTAATAATATTATATTTCTGTGGTTGATTTATAATAAACATATATTTATTATACATTAGGATTGAAAGTGTACAATGAATGTATATCCATATGGTAAGGTGTTTCTTATCTCATACATGATACTATGATAATTATTCATTTTTAAACACTCATTTATTATGTGTCGTGTATATAATTACCATGAGTGTATTCTAGGTTTCATATAATTTAATTTTTTTGTATGTAAAAATCTATTTTATGACCTTAATTTTTTGAGGTTTATGGTTCCAAAGATTCCAAATCAATAAAATATTTTGGTCTCAAATTTTCTTTCTTTGAGATACATGCCTTGTTATTCATGTATATTTTTCTAAGAGATGTTAATACATAAATATTAATTATTATATTACATATATCTATATTTTTAAAATATTTCATGTTTCATGTAAATTTATTTTCTCATGGGTATAATGATCTAATGTTATAAAGTTGGTGCGAGTTTATTTAAAAAATTCTAATCATTTACCGGTATTGTTTATGATTATGCTTCCACTGATGAAATATTATAATCAATATCTTAATAAATATCTAGAATCTTTATTCATCTATGGTTATTAATTTAATATCGATGTAATGAAAAAAAAACTCACTAGTACTTATGAAAATTAATAGAATATTTTTTAAGGAAATCAGGCTTTATTTCTCCTTTCGATTTGAAATCTGTGTTCTTCAAAAAAACTATTTTATAACAATGATATCTAATATTTATTACTATTATCCTATGATTTTTTATTGAAAATTTGACCTATGTTTTATGTTTTTAAATACATGATTTAAAAGGAAACATCTTATCAATTATTTATCAAGATACGTTGAAAATCATTTTATTGTAAAAAAGGAATAGTATGAATGTACATACTTCCCCATCATCATAACAATTGTTTCATTAAAGAATTAATTATATGAATACAAGGATATTATTTTACAAAATTGTTTTACTAATATTTGGGAATTTTTTTCATATTAAATTGGTTTCCATGAAATGGTTTTCAAAAATATTTTATGTTAAAAAAGTGTTTTAAATCATTCTCAAATATTCCATTATATATTCTCAAAACATAATTTTAAAATAATATGATTTAATTGATTTTAATATTTCTTTATTTGTGTTCAAATCTGTTTTATAAAATAAAAATTTTAATAATTCATTCAATCCATTTTTTTCATTTTTAAAAAAATAAATAGAATTTGTTTCCAAAATGATTTAGGTTTTCAAAAACCACTTTCAATGATGAAAAAAAAATTCCATAAGAAATATTTTTGATGAATTTATAATGAATTAATTATATGAAAATGGTTTTTGAAATTTTTTTAAGAAAAAGGTCTTCAATGAAATTATATTTTCTATAATAAATATTCCATGTGATCATTCAAAATCCCTCTCTATCTCTGATGAAATAATTTTAAATAGTTTAATTTTTATTGGGAAATCATCCAAGAATACAATTTAAATGATTTATTGAATTGTTTTTGTTTTTATTGAATGATTTCTATGAAACCCATTTCACTTCCTTGGGTTATATGCTTTTGGAAACAACTTATTTTAATAGGATTTTTTTAATGAGAAGATTCTGAAACCATTAACATTTTAGTAGATTATGATATGATCAAACATTAATGGTTTCCATTTCATTTCAATCTTCATGATTTGATGAAACTCTTGTATTCAAGTGGGACATTCAAGTCTGATTTAGTTATGTGATTAGTGGGATATATTGGTCCCTCTAATTAATTAGGTAATAATAAATGATTTATGAGATCAAAGGGTATATGATAGTGCTTGCCAAGCCCAATAAAAGGGTGAATCCTAAGAATGAAACACGAGGTAGCATAGGATTCAATCCCATTCTATAAATAAGAGGGTTCATGGTAAGGAATTATGTTGATGAAAAAGGGGGTATCAAGGAATCTTTAGATTATCAATAGAATTTATTGAAAATTCCCAAAATTCCAATAAATATATATATTTCTATATCAACATAAATTTGATTTTCATGAATTGAAATGGCATAGATTTGATACAAATGATTATGATCATCATGATTGTTATTGGAACTATCACTCTTGAATCTATTAAATTTCTAGTATCTTTTAGCAGAAATCCCAATACATTAAATCATATTCACTCTTGATGATGTCTAGATCTGATGCTGATGATTCTGAATCTGATCCTCCAAGATCCAATTTCCATATTTATGGTTTGGGGTCTGATTTTACAAATTTACTCAAACCCTTCTTCAATCCAGATTTCCATTATATTTTCAACGTAATTTTCTCCATCCACATAATCATAAACTCGATCAATTGATAAAAAATAAAACCAAATCCATCTGAGTTCTAATAGAAATAATATTACGGCCATGTGGTATATGTATAATAAACATATATTTATTATACATCTGGTTTGAATGTTTATGATGAAATTCAACAATTATGGTAAGTGTTTTCTCGTCTCTAATTTATTTCTGTGATACTAAATCATTATTCATGACTAATTTATTATGTGTGGTGTATATAATTTCATTGAATGTATTCCATGATTCATATAATTAAATTTTTTGGTATATACGTATCTATTTTATGAACTTACTTTCATGAAGTCTATGTTTCGAAAGTTACCAAATCAATAAAATATTTTTGTATCAAATTTTATTTTTTGAAAAAACAAGCCATGTTATGCAACTAAATTTATCATGGTTATGTATATACATAAAACATACAAATTATATAATATATAACTATAATTTCATTTTATTTTAGGTTTCATGTAATTTTATTCTTCCATGTGTATAATGATTTAACATTATGAAGTTGGTACGAGTTTATTTATTAAATATCATTATTTATCAGGAATTTTTAAGATTATTTTGATGAAATATTAAAATCTATATATTAATAAATATCATGTATTTTTATTTATATATGGTTATTCATGTAATATCCATGTAATAAAATAAATGTTATACGCTTTATTAATTAAAAAATTTAAGAGAATGTTTTTTATGGAAATTAGACGTTATTTCAGCTTTCAATAGGAAATAATTATTCCTTCATAAATAGATTTTATAACAATGATATAAAATATTTATTATTATTATCCTGTGATGTTTGAAGGAAAATTTAAACTATTTTTTACATTTTTATATAGAGGTTGTAAAAGAAAACTTCTTATATTTTATCGAGTATGGTACTTTGATAAACCTTTTGATGTGAAAAAGGAATAGTTGGCATGTACGTACTTTCCTATCATCATAACCATCATTTACATCAATCAAACATTGTATTATTACAAGGATATTATTTTAAATAAAATTTCTTCCCAATAGTTTGTAAACTTTTTCATATGAAATTGGTTACAAAGAAAAATGATTTCAAAAAAGTTTTATGTTTAATTTTTTTAAATCATTTCAGCAAATTCCATTATGTGTCCTGAAAAGATAATTTTCAAAGAAAACTATTAACATAATTTAAATATTTCATTAAAATTAATCAAATAAATTTTATAAAAAAGGTTTTAAAAATGATTTCAAGACTTCTTTTTTACATTTTAAATATAGTTTTCCATGAAACATGTTTCAAAAATACATTATATTTTAAAAATAAATCATCCAAGTGGAAAACATATTTTTCTCAATAAATTGTTGAAATTTAATGGTAATGAATTATTTATTAGAAAATGTTTTTTTAACTTTCTTAAGAAAATGATGTTAAATGAAATTATTTTTTCTATATTAAATATTCCTTGGAGATATTCAAAATCCATATCTATATATGATGAAATAATTTGTAATAGCTTATTATTTATTGGAAACATTATCTAATAATAAATTTAATATTCTTTCTTGAATGGTTTTTATGTAATGATCTTTATGAAACCCATTTCACTTCAACGTGTTAAATCATTTTGAAAAAATTCGTCTCTTAGGTTATTATTTGATGAAATTATTTTGAAATCATTCTCTTTTGAATAGATTATGATATGATGAAACACTAATAGTAAACATTTCATTTCATGGGTCATGATTTGATTAATATATTATAATCATGTGATAAATGCATGTATGATTTCATTATATGACAAGTGAGACATATTTATACCTCTAATAAATTTGGAATCAATAATGGATTTATTAGATCAATGGTTATATGACAGTGCAACCCTAGACCAAAAAGGTGTTCATCCTATGTTTGATACAAGAGGGTACACAAAATGTAATCCCACCCTAAAAACAAGAGGGTACATGAGAGGTAATTCCAATCTCGAAACAACATGGTACATGAGAGGGAATCCCAATCCTCATATAAGAGAAAACACAGGAGGTCATCCCAATGAGAAAACAAGAGGGTACGTGGGAGGGAATTCCAAGCCCAAATTAGGTACACGGGTTACTATCCTAGACTTAACATGTGATTAAGGTCTTGGTAGGTAGGATTGACATTGGATTCATTATATAGATGTGTATGAAAATATTCCATGTCTTATTCCTCTTTTATTCTCTCATGGAATTTTACCTTGATTTCTATAATATTTATGTCCCACGAAAATGCAATAATTATTCCTTGACTCTTGATCATGGCCTCTGATATGCATGGTATGATCTTATAATGTTATCATAATGTTATCGTACACATATGTTCATGTTATTATACTATATCTCCATTGTTTTCCCTTTTGAGCATCTGATATCAACTCTTTATTATGTTTCTTTTCTCGAGGATTGAATAGTGCGTTTTAGTAGGAATTATAAAAGGGGTGATCTATTAAGGGAGTTGTTGAGAACATTTCACCAAGTTAGATGATTATGTTAGCATTTTTCCTTTAGACACTAAAATGTTATGGTACTCTGGAATATTTTTTTTATTTTCTGAATATTCATATAAAATTATGTAATAACCAAGAATATATATCCTTGGTAACTATAATAGGAATCCAAGGAGTTGATTAGTTATCCTTTAGAAACTATGATGAAAAAAACTGCATGAGATCCCTAATAATATTTCAAAAAACATATCTACGTATATCACTAATGATATGTATAATGATATGTTGATGTATAGAAAATTTTATTATAATTTTGGTAATGGATAGAGTGAGTGGTTTCCCATAAATATATATGTTTCGAGATACTACAAGTAGATGAGCCTCTGTCATTGATTATTATAGGGATAATAACCTTGAAAACACCATACATTGCTAAAATCAATTGGGAACTGGTGATAAATAATGGGCCTTCCTACACACAATGTTTGACACTCTTAGGGATATGCTTTTGGAAATTTGAAACAATATTTGAACCGACATGAAAGATGTAAATAGAATATAACTATAAAGTACCTAGTATAAATGTATAATTTCATAGATTAATGATTTAGGTGAGTTGATTTAGAAATTCTAAATGTTATTTTCTATGATTACATGGTTCCTCAAAATGAATAAATTTTCATAAATTATGAGTTTTATTTTTAGTAAATGGATGGAACTAAATGAACCTATAAATGTGGAATGAAATGGAAAATTCAATGATTGTCCTCTTGAGAAACCGAATGTTATAGGAGATCGAATAAAATACATCATTTATATTCTCATGAAGAATTCTAAATATATTAATAACAATGAAATCAAAATGAGAATAGTGAAAAAATCTATTTCAATCCATCAGGATTCAATGAAAACCGTTTTTTAGTTGTTCCACTCACCCATTTGTTAAGTAGAAATGGATCAGTACAATAAAAATTTTATTTTCTATTCTATAGTGTTCAATATAGGAAATTTCACTCTAGGTGGATACCGTCTTGAAGATGATTCATAATAATCATTGAATATTATTAATAATATGAGTAAAGATGTTTATATTGACTCATTTAATTAGGACATGTTGAAGAAAATATTTTTCAATAAGTAATTTCCTTTTATTCTTCATATGAATATGGACATGGAAATTACTAGAAATTTAGAAGATGTATTATGTTTTATTTGGTACTTATAAATAATATTTTATAAGTCTTGTGAGGTAATTTTTGTGTATTATCATTCATCTTTAATGTTGAATTGATCGATTCTTCAGTGTAATGATACCTATTTTCAAAATTCATTTTATATAAGAGATATAATAGCTATGGATAAAAATTTATATGGAATATCAATGTGGAAATAGAGGATTGAATTGCATATCAATATCATGGAATTTAAATGAAAAAGAAGATGGCATCCAAAAAGAAAATTTAAAAACCATGGAGAAAAGAAAATGATCCTTCTATTATGGACAATGTGTGGGAACAAAGATGGAGGTAATTACATTAAAGGGAATAATAAATGATTTCAATGTGAATGGAAGGGTCATCTGTTGGATGAATGTTCATGTAATCAGATGAAGTTTTTAATGATGAAAATAATGAGAATTCCCTATAAAACGAACTTCTATGGTCTAGTGTCTCAACATCAGGGATTTTTGAAAATATGATAAAAATTTCCCCAATAAAAAGAATAAAGTGGATGATAAATGGAAACAAGGTATGATGTCAATGGAAAAGTGAAAGTATATGATATCACTGTGGATTCTATGAATCATTATAGTTAGGGTAAAAATATACTCCCTTACATAGTTGTGAATTTCATGTTTTATTTTTTATGATAAATCCACATTAATGTTTTATTTCTATGATTATTATGATTAAATACTAATAAATGAATTTTTTGTGACACCCTATGTAAATAAATAATAAGTAATTTTCAAATTTATCCATATTTGTGAAAAATATTAATATTACATTAAAGGGGACGCTATGCTCGATGGCGTACCCAATACGCAACAACGAGTTTCTTGGGAATCTTACGTTGTACTCTAATAATAAAATAATATTATTTTAAATGGTGGTTAACGCCTGGCTGTTGTAATGGCGGGAATGAACAGAACTAACTAAAAAATGATTATATATGTTTGTCAAATATTTTTACTTTTTACAATAAATGTTAGAGGATTAAAAATGCGAATGAATCCAATTTGAAGCGTAAACATTCTAATATTCTTTAAAAGGTCGATTAACCGCTTTTTGATGGCGAACCTCTTTTAAATCCACTTTTTCATAAATTTTAACTGTTATATTTGACAAAATAAAATTCTTCTTTAGAATTGGGACATCAAAATTTATTTGTGTAATTTTTTTGTATTTTTCTGACAAAGTTCATTTTTTAATGAATAGTGAAAAATGTTATATTTTAATTCAAAACCACTTTTTAATATAATTTATTTATATGATTAGATTATGTTTTTAATTGGTTTTAAAGTGAAAATATAATATATTGTTACCATTTAATCCAATAGTGGTCATTGGAATTAATTTCATCTTGAAATTTGACTTAAACTAGTGTCAATCTTTTGATACTTATTGTTTCATAAAAACACGCTATTTGCTTTGGAAGAGAGAATTAATTATTAAATTAATTAATTTAACTTATATGTTTTGAATTTTGTAAAATAGACATCATTTTTGAATTCATAATATCAAATATATCTTAGGGTGAATTTTTGGTATTTTTTTGGAAAACTTCAATTTTGATGAATAGTGAAACCACTAAGTGGTACTTAAAGAACGCTTTTTTTGTTTACATGAAATTTTACCACCTCTATGTTTTGAATTTAAAAAATCCTACATACATGGTGGTAATTAAGAAGTAAAATGTGGTTCAATGGGATTAAAATAATATTTTTGGTGAATAGTAACTTTTAAGTTTTAATCGTGATTAGAGGTAATTAGTGTAGTTTAAGGTAAAAATAATGTTTTAATAACATGAAATTACCATGACACATGTTCTACCCTTGTTGGATGAGACATGGAAGACCAATAAAATCCATTGGTCAACTTGGGGACCCCATGGAGCCAATTGGGTAGGAAAATGACATCAATACCTTTTTATTTAAAGTTAAAATTAAAATGTCACAAACATGTGTTGTTTTAATAAAAAAATTTTACATGGGGTTATACAAGTCATATATTTGACTATAAATATTAATTAGAAATATAAAAAGCTTTCCTACAATATTATATATTTTTTATATTTTTTATAAATTAAATAAATTAAATTAGTTATGACACCGTGATGATGCAGTGATTACCTCATCAATGAACGATTTAAATAAAATGAGACGATAAGGTGAAATATAAGTCTTACAATTATCAAAAACCTATTTTATGGGTGGATATCGAAACCTTATAACCTTATCCTAGATATATATCCTTTTGGGACCTTTAAAATCCTAAAATCATTTTATAATAATGTAATATTTTATAACTTTCCAAGAGTGCCCTCCTCTCCTCTTATAAAAGGCCCCCACCTCTACCACATTACACAAAACTCTCAACACTTTGGCTCGGCCAAACCCTTCCCATTTCATCTCTCCACATCCCTCACTTCATCATTTAATCCTCAATTTGGGCAGAATCTTTTCCAAGGAAGCATTCTATCTCAAATCAAAGAGAGTAACCCGATTTAAAGGTAATGTCTTCCCTTGTGTTCTTTTGTTTTATTTTTCATCTCTAAACCCCTAAACTCTTTTTATTACTTTTTTTTAACAACACCAGTACATTAAATATACTAGGATGTTTTTATAATAAGTATTAGAGCTACACATTCACCCACATCCGTCTAATAGTTAAAGAACATATTGTTACTGTGGATTGCGAATTACTGCCTCACGAAACGATGATTGTTCAATATTCTTTTAACAGCTTCAAAGGTTTCCATTAATATGTCACTATATTTATATATTATATATAATATTTTTATGTTTTCCTTCAGCTTATATATTTTTCATTTATGGCATACCTTTATGGTTTCCATTATGGGTAAACGCGATATCTTCATTTTAGAAATTGTGGACTACCTTCCCCTCAAAGTGATTTGATTCGTTAATGCCATTTGTGGGATGTATAATGGATGGAATTAATGGTATTACATATGATATCCTAATGGAAGTATAATATACCTTTATATCATTATTATTTCATTCTATTGAATAAAAAAATAAATGAATGTACCGTTCATGCGTACGTATGGCTTACAGTCTCCATGAATGGTACATTTCATTTCATATCTCCAAATGTTATGTAATATTATAAGTACATATATATGATGGATATATATGTAATATATTACATATAAATTATAGATATCATTATAGAATTATAATATATATATATATATATCATTATGTTTTAATTCAAATAATATGACAAAAAAATGAAAGTAGTGTTCATGCGTACGTATGACCTACCGTCTCCATGAATGGTGCTTTTAATTTTTTATCTCAAAATGATATGGAATAGTATAAAATGAATATATACTGGATATATATGACATTTAAAAAATCAATACTAGTCTAGATATGATAACTACATGGAAAACTCTTTTCCAACAAGTTCGATTTTTGCTCATGTATCGAACATCGACAAAAACGTCTAATATGAACTCACTTTATTAACCAATTATTATAACCTTATAATATGTGATATTAACTGAATAATAATATTTACATTATTTCCTTAGGAAATTATAAATTGACCAAATTTTATTATTCAGGAGATTAAATAATGATCGAGTCATGTCGGACACGACCTAAGGGATCCTACCCCTCTCTTACTTTTTAAGTACACTCTTTTATGTCATACCTTTTAAGCTCATATTTCTTATTATTGGGATGTTATATTATATTAACCCTACTGTAATTTTTATGTTCATATGATGAGATAACCTTTTTTCTCTCAACAATCCATTTTGGATGTTTTGAGTGGCGCCTTTAGGCTGCCGAATTTTCGTAAGAGATCTAACCTCTCTCTTTCTTTTTAAGTACTCTCCTTTATGTCACTTATTTTAATATCCTCTTTGTTATGATAGGGGTTTTTATTTTATATTCCTATTTCTGTAAATTTTATTTTAATATGATGAGAGAACCTATTTTATCTCATCAATCCATTTTTGGAAGTTTTAAGTGGCATCGTTAGGCTACCGAGTTTTCGTAAGGGATTTTTCATCTCACTTTTAGTCCCGTTAGATTTATGCTACATTTTCCACCATTACCATTGAGTGGTGTATGTAATTCCCATTATTATACTCTTTGTGTAATATAATTTCATTTATGGGTATTTACATATTCATTGTATGGCCCTTCTTCAATGGGGTGTACGTTTCGAAAGTAACCCAAGTCGGTAAGGGATCCTTTCACCCTCCTCTTTTTAAAAGACTTCTTCTGTTATGTCTTTTAATTCACATAATATTATTTTGTTATATGTTCTTATATATCCTTATAGATTTAAATTATATGTCCAAGTGATGAGATACCCTTTTTATCTCTCATCAACTCTTTTTCTGAATTTTGAAGTGATGTCATTAGGCTTTCGAATTTTTCCAAGGGAACCTCTTAACCCAATTTTGATTCATTGGGATAAACTTGTACTCCTTGAATATGTCGTTCTATGAATATGTTTGAATGTAATATCCACTTATATTTGGTGTATCCATTTGTCACACATAATTATGTAATTGATTTATCCTTAATCAAAGGATACCGTCATTGTAAGGGACTTCGTCTCAATCTCTTTTCATTGAGGCATATTATGTTTTATACAAAAATTTCTTTTATACGGTGTATAAACCCCTTTTACTTTTACGTTTATCGGAAAGGAATATTTTTTATACAAATGATTTTACTAAACGGAAAAATGGAATGTTTTTGTCGGACGTATGCGGCGACAACGTTTTCTCCAACGTCGTGACCATTATTTGAGTTTCGGCTTCCTCTACAAGCCATAAATTTTTTTAAAAGAAAAATAAATACCATGTTTTACATTTCTTTTATTTTGGTATTGAAAATGGTTATCATAATGTTTTTATTATATCAATGTGTTGTATTGATATCTTGTGATTGAAATGTGGAAATGTTATGTTTCCTTTATGTATGTTTTATGAGATACGATTATGTTATGGTTCTTGGGCATTATTATGAAGACGGGTGGTTCCGTGATAAACTGAGGGCGTGTGAGCCCGATATAGCTCTCCAATGCATTGGGTAACACGAAGGGGTTAAACGTTAAGGTTTCTCCGAAGAGATTTAGGGAATACACTGTGATGGGTATTCCAAATGTAACCAAGAGGGTTACTCCCTACGTAAGAATATTATGAATGCCTCAAGTTACCTTTATGCCATATGATTTCTATGATTTATTCATGATTTGATGAGGTATGTTAAAATGATTATGTTTTATGAGTAAAGTATGATTTCATACATTGACTAATGTTTTCTTTTCGTACCTTTATATCCATTACTGAGCTTTTTATGCTCATCCCATGTTTTTGAAATGTTTTTCACAGGTCAATGGAAAAGTGCACGATATGATGATAGTGTCAAGGAAGTGTCAAGAAAGAATCCATGTTTTATTATGTTTTTGTTGATGAAAAAAACGAATACTATCTTTTATGTAACCACTTTGTTTAAATGTGGAATGTAATTCATGATTTGTGATCTAATTCTCTAAAACTCTAAACCTGAAAGGATCCTCAATGTTAATTATTCATTTAATTCAATATTAAGTAAGGTTTAAGGATGGGGCCTTATATTTGGTATCAAAGGTAGGTTTAGATAGCTTTAGAGGTTAGGGTATTCTCTAGGCATAAGTGACATTACCATAATGGTTAGGATTTCAGAAAGAGTCCTAGTTTTAGATAAAGTGAATGAGTAAGTATATCTTAGTGTTTATCTTCCTCATTAGTACATGATGGTTTTGTTGATATACTCACACTGACATTTCTGTTTTTAGTTAATGGATGGATCTAGCAGGCACCAATGTGACAATAGTTTTAATGGAAACTGTGGTGGTTCTCGGATTAAGAGACTGGATGAAATGGGGGAATCAATGAGGAAACTCGTGGTTGTTCTAAACCAACTATCAAGGTGTCATGATCAACCACTTGTACCTTGGTATGTTCGGTAATGCATTATGTACGAGATGACCAATCGATGTGGAAGTTCAGGTAATAATTATAAAGGTGATCTTTAGGGTTTATATGATCCTTACTTTTGAGGTAATTATGGGTTATAATATATTATGATGGAAAATGAAAGGCATGAGATAAAATTGAGGTTAGAATATGTTATTATTATTTTTTAAGATTTTATCTCATTTTGGGGAATGTTTTATGAATTATATAGTTTTGGAAAAAGGACAACACACAGACCGTGTGACAACCCGTCACATCGGACAAAGCTGTGGGAATCAAACCCACAACCAAAGTGTGACTGTTATTTATCGTCGACCACTGGACTATGTGAAGTACCTGGTTATTTTGACTAATTCTTTTTTGTTAGATTATTTTATGAATCAAGAGTAAGTTTGTTTTGTGTTATCAATGGAAATGATTAACATGTCATGGAGGATACATGATTAGATTAATTACTTTTCAATATGAGAATTTAAGAGAATCTGGTTTTATTTGGAGATAAAAGTTAATTTGTACCTTGGAAGACTATGTGATTAAATCCTTAAAATATTTGGGTTTCAATCTTAGTTTGGTTTACTTTGAATAATTTTATGGAAAATTGATTATCGAATAGTCTTCGATGAACTTTGGGTTTTTTGGACAAATTTTAGAGATTAACAATAGTTTTTCTATTTATAAAGGATTATACTTTTGTGGATTATATTATCTCATACTAACAATTTTGGTTTTGGATTTTGTCTAAATACATGGGAAATATATAGTTCCCTTTTGTGGATTAGGTGATTCTCATGAAGTTTATTATAGTACTCTTAATGCGAACAAGGCTTCCTAAATACTCGTCTTTTGGAGAAAATATGAGTTTGATTAAGTAATATAGTAAAAGTTGAAAGTCTACGTGACAAGTAAGTATGTTTCATTATGATTTATTTAAGCTCAAAAATAAATTCCTCATTGAAGAGTATCTTAACAGAAAAATGTTATCTGTTAACTTTTCCTACTGGGGAATCGAATACCATTTAACCCACCACAAGTTTGTGATTTTCTTATGGTTAACTTTCTCCTAGACATGTTTAATATCACTCTCCATCAGAACATGAACCCTTGTTTGTTTCCTCCATGTTCATATTTTCATACTTGGAATCCTAGTATGGGATAACTCAGGTGACTTTTGTACTTATCTTTCATTATTTTAAAGTGATTGTTTTACTGACTCTTGTTTTGAAGTGGGGTTTTCAATGAAGTTTCCAAGCCGAGTTTTAAAATTGCGAGGACGCAATTCCCAAAATGGGGGGAAGGATGTAACACCCCAGGTAAATAAAGAATATGAAATTTTCACATTTTTCCCTATTTGTGAATAAAATATTAACATTACTTTAAAGGGGACGCCATGCTCGATGGCGTACCCAATACACAACAACAAGTTTCTTGGGAATCTTACACTGCACTCTAATAATAAAATAAGATTATTTTTAATGGTAGTTAATGCCTAGCTGTTGTAAAGGCGGGTATGAACAGAACTAACTACAAAATGATTATATATGTTTTTCAAATAGTTTTACTTTTTACAATAAATGTTAGAGGATTAAAAATGTGAATGAATCCAATTTTATGCGTAAACATTCTAATATTCTTTAAAAGGTCGATTAACCGCCTTTTGATGGGGATCCTCTTTTAAATCCACCTTTTGACAATTTTATGTGTTATATTTGGAAAAATAGAATTCTTCTTTAGAATCGAGACACCAAAATTTACTTGGTGTAATTTTTTGTAATTTTACGATAATGTTCATTTTTTAATGAATAGTGAAAAATGTTGTATTTTAATACAAAACCTCTTTTTAATCTAATTTATTTATATTATTATGTTATATTTTGATTTGGTTTTAAAGTGAAATTAGAATATATTTTTACCATTTAATCCATTAGTGGTCATTGTAATTAATTTCTTCTTGAAATTGGACTTAAACTATTGTCAATCTTTTGATACTTATTGTTTCATAAAAACACGCTATTTGCGTTGACAGTGGGAATTAATTATTAAATTAATTAATATAACTTATTTGTTTTGAATTTTGTAAAATATACATCATTTTTTAATTTGGAATATCAAATATATCTTAGGGTGAATTTTGGGTTTTTTTTCTAGAAAACTTCAATTTTTGATGAATAGTGAAACCACTAAGTGGTACTTAAAAAACCGATTTTATGTTTAAATGAAATTTTACCACCTCTGTGTTTTGAATTTCAAAAATATGACATACATGGTTGTCATTAAGAATGAAAATGTGGATCAATGTGATTAAAATAATTTTTTTGGTGAATAGTATCTTTTATGTTTTAATCACGATTAGAGGTAATTAGTGTAGTTTAAGCTAAAAAATGTTTTAATAACATGAAATGACCATGAAACATGTCCTACCCTCATTGTATGAGTCATGGCCGGCCAATAAAATACATGGGTCAACTTGGGGACCCCATGGAGCCACTTTGCTAGGAAAATGACAGTAATATCTTTTTACATAAAGGTAAAATTAAAATGTCACAAACATGTTTTGTTTTAATAAAACAATTTTAACATGGGGTTATACAAGTCATATTTTTCACTATAAAAATTAATTATAAAGTTAAAAATATTTCCTACATGGGGATATTTTTTTTATAATTTTTAGACTTTAAATAAATTAAATTAGTAATGACACCGTGATGATGTAGTGCTTACCTCATAAATGAACGATTTAAATAAAATGAGATGATACGGAGAACACTAAGTCTTACAGTGGTAAAAAACCTATTGGATGGGTGGATTACGAATCCTTATCACCTTTTCCTAGAAATATATCCTTTTGGGACATTTAAAATACGAAAATAATTTTATAATAAAGTAATATTTTATAACTTTCCAAGAGTGCCCCTCCTCTCCTCTTATAAAAGGCCCCAACCTCTACCACCATACACACAACTGTCAAGCCTTTGGCTCAGCCAAACCCTGACAATTTAATCTCTCCACATCCCTCTATTCATCATTGAATCCTCACTTTGGGAATAATCCTTTCCAAGGAATCCTTTGAGCTCAAATTAAAGAGAGTTACCCGATTTAAAGGTAATGTCTTCCCTTGTGTTCTTTTGTTTTGTTTTTCTTCTCCAAACCCCTAAACATTTTTTATTACATTTTTTTGTAACAACACTAGTATATTAACTATACAAGGATGTTTTTATATAAATTTTTTGAGCTACACTTTCACACACCTCCGTCTAATGGTTAAAGAACATATTTTTTCTGTGGATGGCGAATTACTCCCTCACGAAACGATGATTGTTCAATATTCTTTTAACACCATAAAAGGTGGACATTAATATGTAACTATATATATATATGATATATAATATTTTTATGTTTTCCTTAATCTTCTTTAATTTTTATTTATGGCATATCATTATGGTTTCCATTATGGGTAAACGCGATATCTTCATTTTATGAAGTGCGGACTACCGCCCCCTCAAAGTGATTTGATTCGTTAATGCCATATGTGGGACGTATAAAGGATGGAATTAATGGTATTACATATGATATACTACTGTAATTATAATATACCTTTATATCATTATTATTTCATTTCATTGAATAAAAAAAATAAATGAAAGTAGCGTTCATGCGTACGTACGGCTTACCGTCTCCATGAATGGCACATTTCAATTCTTATCTTCATATTTTATGTACAATTATAAGTACATGTATATGATGGATATATATGTAATATATTACATCTAAATTATGGATATCATTATGGAATTATAATATATATATATCCTCTATTTTGTTTTAATTCCATTAATATGACAAAAAATGAATGTAGCGTTCATGCGTATGTACGGCATGCCGTCTCCATGAACGGTGCTTTTAATTTTTTATCTCCAAATGATATGGAATAGTATAAAATGAATATATACTGGATATATATGATATTTAAAACATCAATATTATTCTGGATATGATAACTACATGGAAAATTCTTTTCCAACATGTTCGATTTTTTACTCATGTACCGAACATCGACAAGAACGTCTGATAGGAACTCAATTTATTAACCAATTATTATAACCTTATAATATGTTATATTAACAGAATAATAATATTTAAATTAGGTCATAATGAAATTATAAATTGACCAAATTTTATTATTCAGGAGATTAAAGAACGATTGAGTCATGTCGGACACGAGGTAAGGGATCCTACCCCACTCTTTCTTTTTAAGTACATTCTTTTATGTCATCCCTTTTAAGCTCATCTATCTTATGATTGGGATGTTCTTTTATATGAATCCTAATGTACTTTTTATGTTCATATGATGAGAGACACTATTTTTTCTCATCAATCAATTTTGGATGTTTTGAGTGGCGCCGTTAGGCTGCCGAATTTCTGTAAGAGATCTAACCGCTCTCTTTCTTTTTAAGTACTCTCATTTATGTCACTTATTTTAAGCTCTTATTTGTTATGATGGGGGATGTTATTTTATATTCTTCTTGCTGTAAATTTTATTTTAATATGATGAGAGACCCTATTTGATCCCATCAATCCATTTTTGGAAGTTTTAAGTGGCGCTGTTAGGCTACCGAGTTTTCGTAAGGGATTTTTCATCAACTATTTTTCTAAAGGGGTTTATCTCTCATCAACTCTTTTTCTAAATTTTTAAGTGACGCTATTAGGCTGTCAAATTTTTGCAAGGGAACTTCTTAACCCTATTTTGATTCTTTGGGATAAACTTGTACTCCTTGAATATGTCGTTCTATGAATATGTGTGAATGTCCTCTGATTGTTTTACACTTAATATCCACTTATATTTGGTGTATTCGTTTGTCACACATAATTATGTAATTGATTTATCCTTAATCCAAGGATACCGTCTTTGTTAGGGACTTCGTCTCAATCTCCTTTCATTGAGGCATATTATGTTTTATACACAACTTTCTTTTATAAGGTGTATAAACCCCTTTGACTTTTATGTTTATCTGAATGGAATATTTTTTATACAAAGTGTTTTACTAAATGACAAAAGGGAATGTTTTTGTTGGACTTATGTGGCGACAACATTTTCTCCGCTGCTGTGACCATTATTTGAGTTTCGACTTCCTCTACAAGCCATACCTTTTTTAAAAGAAAAATAAATACCATGTTTTACTTTTCTATTATTTTGGTATTGAAAATGGTTTTCATAATGTTTTTATTATATAAATTTGTTGTATTGATATCTTGTGATTGAAATGTGGAAATGTTATTTTTCCTTTAGGTATGTTTTATGTGATACGATTATGTTATGGTTCATGGGAATTATTATGAAGATGGGTGGTTCCGTGATAAACTAACGGAAGGTGAGCCCAATATAGTTCTCCAATTCATTGGGTAATGCGAAGGGGTTAAACGTTAAGGTTTCTCTGAAGAGATTTAGGGAATATAAGGTGATGGGTATTCTAAATGTTACCTAGAGGGTTACTCCATACGTAAGAATATTATGAATTCCTCAAGTTACCTTTATGCCTTATGATTTCTATGATTTATTAATGATTTGATGAGGTATATTAAAATGCTTATATTTTATGAGTAAAGTATGATTTCATACATGGACTAATGTTTTCTTTTCGAACTTTTATATCCCTTACTGAGCTTTTTATGCTCATCCCATGTTTTTTAAAAAAATTTCATAGGTCAAGCGAAAGGTGCATGATATGATAATAGTGTCAAAGAAGTGTCAAGAAAGAATCCATGTTTTATTATGTTTCTGTTGATGGAAAAAATGATTACTATCTTTTATGTAACCACTTTGTTTAAATGTGGAATGTAATTCATGATTTATGATCTAATTCTCTAAAACTCTAAACCTGAAAAGATCCTCAATGTGAATTATTCATTTAATTAAATATTAAGTAAGGTTTAAGGCCGGGGCCTTATATTTTGGAATAAAAAATTCACATTTTTAACCTATTATATCTAGGATTAACCCATGTCTCCAATAAGAAATTTTTTGGGTATAACATGATATCATATTTATGGAATAAATAGTGTATTCATATTTTTAATGTGTTATAAGCGTAACCATTTATGGAATAGTTTATCCTAAGAATTAGGTATAACAAGTAGTGATTAACATATTAACATAAAAAATATAGATTTAGGCATATTGGATAACTATTTATAACCTTTTTTTTATTAATGTCATATTTAATGTTATATTTATCGATTTATGGATCTCGCGATATGCTAATACATTAGGAATGAAAAATTAACCTTCATTTATTAGTGAAATAAATGAATTGGAAATCAAATAAGGAATTATCATTGGGTAAGATTATGAATATAAAAGTAAATAAAATAGATTAAATATATTTCCTTATGTAATTAGATATTAAAAGAATTAATTTAAGAAATAGACATTGAATTTTGTTTCCTAATTCCATCTATTTTTTTCAGCAAATAGATTTATAAATCATCACATATCTATCGTTTGGAGTTCCATAATTTTTTATTGATCATTCAGACATTGATGATCAATGAACATAATTACTATCTATAGTTATTTTTGAATTAAATCCCTTTCCAATATTCACTCACAAGATATGTTCTCTTATGTGGAGAACTAGTTCTCTGTTTCATTGGGTAAATATTATGGTTTCAGAACATCATTTTTAAGGAATTTTATTAATTTTTTATATGGGTTTTTAAAAAAGAAACAATCATGTATTAAAACATAGATAATCCAGATGTATTCCAAGAGGGAAATTTATTTTAAGGTTGGTAGAATATAACGACCCAGTATATTAAGATTTTTTTTATTTCAAAATAAATTTATATTTTTTATATTTTTAAAATTTCACAACCTTGAATATTGTTTATAAATATGAAACCACTCTGTTTGGATTGTATTATATGAAACACCATGGTATTATTGCACTAAACACAACAACTAGATTAAATGTTTTTACATAAAACACTATGGTTGGATTTTGATACACCCAATACTGAGTCCCTTTAACAGAATTTGTTACACATAAGGCTGAGTGTTACTATACTTTAATATATTATAAAAATATAGTGAAAATATTTATATAGATAACACCTAGACATTGAAATGGTATTTTGAAATATGATTAATTGAATTGAAAAAATATAAAGTACACATGTATATAATATTGATATTTTTTATTAATTATTTAAAAATGAATATTTGAACTATTTGAATATAAATACATTACGTTTTACATGAATCTAATTTTATATCCACAATCACAATTTTATCCAAATAATTTAAACAAAACACTTTTGAGGAATGTTTTAATTAAAATTAATTTATTATATATTCAATTAATTTTATTGATAACAATCAAATTTATTGGAATGGTATAAGATATTAATAAATTCAATTTTATGAATAAATGATTTATTTTGCAAAAATGTAAATTCACTTCCTTTTAAATGATAACTAATTTTAAATATATATTTTGAATATTTTATAATTTATTTTGAAAAAAATCTACATTATTTTATAAACACGAATATCAAAATTTACTTTGGGTGAATGTAATGTTTTATTATGAGATGTATCGTTTTTTGATGAATATAGAAAAATAATGAATTTTAATAAAAAATTATCATTTTTCTTCTAATATATTTATATATTTAAATACTATAATAATCTAGTTGGAAATCATATTTGGATGAATAATTAAAAAATTAATATTATTTAGTTTATGTGAACCAATTTCAAATTTATATTGGATATAAAAAAAGTTCAAGCTTTTGACCTTTTCAATTATAAACACATCAACTCATCAAGTCCATTGGATTGAGGATTAAATATCTTCTTCCTATTATGTGATTATAATTTGGGAAAATGGATTCTGTATTTTCTGTAAGTATAACTTATAATTTCTAATAAGTTCATCTTAGTATTGGAACACAATTATTAATGAATGTGATTAAAATAAATTATATTGATTAAGATAATAGTTTTCTTAATAAATAAATAAACCATTATCATAAGGCAAAAAGTGACCTCAATACATGTCCAAAAGCCATTTAAGTTACATATAACTACCCTATCATTGTATTTATCATATTTGGACAACTATTGCATCCACATGGAATTTAAAAACATGGATTAAATTCATTTTAAAATAATATAAAATAATTCCACTCATCTAAAACTATAAAAATGAACTCACCCCTCATATATATTCACACCTACAATGATATTTTTTCATTGAAAAACTGTTATTGAATATCTTTCTAAAATCATAAAACCATCCCATTCTGATTTAATCCATCCAAGGTTGTCCATTAGTGCAAACTAAGAGGAGTTACCGAAATAAGAGGTTGCATATTTCCGCAAGCCCGTTTGATTTATATTTATTCTACACCACAACAGTTATTATTATTATTATTTTTATAATAACCCCAGAATTATAACTATATAGATATTTTTAATTATATGTTTTATAATAATACCTATACACACTTTCATCTAATGGGTAACACACTTACCATTCGTGTGTACGACACACTACCGCCTCACAGAATGATGTCATCCAGTTTTTCGTTTAACAGATCTCATGGTTGGGAATTATGATCAAAAATATATTTTTATATGATATATATGATATTATTTATTTATTTATTATTCGTCAATTATTATATAAAACATTCCTTTATGTATCTCAATTTGATAAAAATGATATCTTTATTTATAGATGTGTAAACTACTGCATCCCTAAAGCGATATGATTCGTTATCACATTACATGGAATGTATTTAAGATTGTTTTGGAGAAATTATATGATATTTATGAAATAATAATGACAATGTTGCGATATTATAGATATATCATTTAATTTAAATCATTCAATATGAAATTTAAATTGATACAATGTCAATCCATATGTACAGTATTTCAAATCCATGAACGATGTATTTCCTTCAATATATATATAAATTTTATAAATAAAAATAAATAAATAAATTAAAAATATATATGTTATTTATCTCATGTTATACATTTTTTTAATATGTATGTCTTGATCATAGTATGGGGATAACTATTAATAATCCCAAACATATACAAAAAATAGAGAAAATATTCTACAAAACATAACATTAACAACAAGTACTTAATAAATGTGTAATATTATGTAAAAATGAAATACTATATGGTATTATATACAATAATAGATTTCTGTCATAGACGTATAATAAACTATTATTTATTATACAGTATGTTTGAACATGTATGAATAACCTCAAGAAATACAGTAAGGGTTTTGTCATCGAAATTTAATTTCTATGATATTTATTCAATAATTACAAAACATTTTTTTGTGATTATACTACCCATGATTTTATTATATGATTCATTTAATTAACTTCTGGGGTATTTACATATCAATTTTATTACCTTTAATTCATGGTGTTTATTGTTCAAAATTTACCATATCATTAATTCATTTTTGTCGCAAAATTTCTTTGTTAGAGATAAATGTTATGTTATGGAACTATGGTTTTCTATGTAAAATATATAATAACATTTCACATGTTATTTGTGGAATATACTTATTTTCCAGACATTTTTTGATTAATATAATTTCATTATCACATGAGGATTATGATTTATTATTACCACAGTGGTATTAATTTTTTGCTGCAGTCATATTGTTTATTTAGATTTTTTATGATTATTTTTCATTTGATGAAATATTATAATCTATCTCTTAATAAAACTCATGAATTTTTATTATACTCTATTTTTTCATTCTATATCCTTATTATTGTACAAATTTTAAACTCTTGTTTAATTAGGAAAATTGTGAAAATTTGTTTATGAAAATCCCACATTCATTTACATTTTTGATGGTAATATATGTTCTTTAAAAGTTGTGTAATATAAAAATGATTTAAAATATGAGTAAAAATTATCCTGTGATTATGAAAGGACATTTTACTCATGTTTTATCATTTAAAAAACGATTTTAAATTTAATCTTCTTGTTGTTTTACAATCAAGTTTCCATTCTAAACCTTTTAAGGTTAAAAGGAATGTTAAGAATGTACATACTACCCCTCCATCACTACCGTTATTTCCACGATGATTCATTTTTAGTTTTACAAGGATATATTTCATGTGAAATGTTTTCCCAAATATTCAGGATTTTTTTATTTTAAAGTGGTTTCATATATAAAGGGTATATGAATGTTTATATAATTAAAAAGTGTTTTTATTGATTTCGAAATATTAATTTATATATTCTAAAAGGACTATTTCAAAAGAATATGATTTCAAATAATATATTATTTCATATATTTTTTGGAAGTTATTTTCTAGAAAAGGGCTTTCTAAATTATTTCAAGCTTTATTTTTTATGTTATCAACTTATTTTTTTGTGAAATATGATTTTAAAATGGATAATGTTTTCAAAAAGTATATTTCAAATAAGTAAATATATTTTCCTAAAAAAATTTATTAAATGAAATTATAAATCATTATTTATAAGAATATTAATTTTGAAATGGTTTTAGGAATATATTATTCAATTAATGTAAATTTTCCTTAAAAAATTTCACATTTTGACATTCAATTACCTTCTATATCTATGATTACATATTTGGATTTATTTTATACATCACTAGGGATATGATCTAATAATAAAAGTCATGTTATTTCTTGAGTGGTTTATGTTTTGATTTATTGATGTTTATGAGACCTATTTATCTTCCACAAGTTATATGCATTTGGAACCTTTTTTTAAAGATATTCTTTAATGAAATGATTATGAATCCTATCAATTTTCCATAAGTTATGATGTGATGAAAATATAATGATACACATTTAATTTCATGGGTTATGATTTGATAAATATTTTTTATCTTGTGTCACCTGAATGTATGATTTCATTATGTGACTGGAGAGACCTATATCATTTTCCATTTCATTGGGTAATGATAACTATTTTATGAGATCAAAGGGCACGTGAAATGGAATCCCAACGATTAAAAAAGTGGAAACACTATGCTTGAAACAAGATGGTACAAGATATTTCATCCCAATTCTTAAAACATTTTGGTGCACATGAGTGTATAAAAAGACAGAAAAACAGTGTAAAGAAGTGGGTATCCCAGGACCCAGGGAAGAGGGTACACGAGAAGGAATAATGTTCCCGAAACCCGAGGAAACATTGTGGGATCCAAAGGAAAATGTAAGAGGGAACATGGTATGGAATCCAAATATCAAAGCTGGTATATATGTTATTATCCCACACCTAACAATTTTTGATGGTCAGAGTAGGTACCCCTAACATAAGATTTGTTTCTTTTGTGTTTGCCTTAATTCCATGTCTTATTCCTCTATTATGATATTATGAATTATGATCATGATTAACTTATGATTAATGTATCAGGAAAATCCAATATCAATTACAAGACTCATGGTTAGGGTCTTAAATTTGTATGGTATAGTCTTTTAATGTTATGATCATGTTTTTATACCCTTATGTTCATGTTATACTTTCAATGCTCCATTTTTTACCCATTTTGTCTTTATTAGATCACATATTTCTTCAATTTACAATACCTATATTATAAATAAAGGTTTTATATAGGTTCTAAAAAAGGGAAATATCATTAAGGGGGATGTTGACGATCTTTCACTAATATATATGATTATGATTCCTTGTTTCCAAAGACAATACACAATTACATTAATCAGTCGTGAAATTTTTTAGTGTGATTAGTATTCATAAAAAATTATTTAATATACATGTATTCTATTTCTATGTCACTATATTCAGGTTATGATAATGATATATACCCCTATATATGATGTATTATCTATATAATTTTTTAATTGATGTTCTCTATGGCTCAGATGTTGGAATTGGTTAAGAAGTAGATTAGGGTCTACCTGACGGTACTGAGGGACCTTAAACTCATCAATGCATAGTTCAAATTACTTTTTTATATACTATGTTGTTTAATACATGATCTTCCGATTTTATTATATTTGTCCAAAAAATTTATAGGTTATACATTCCTATTACATTAACGTCTAAAAATATTTTTTTAATACAACCTAAGGGGATATAGGCCACCTCTAAATATTTCTATAATTTATTATAATATATATAATAACCATTTATATTATTTTTTGATATTATAGTTAGCGATTACAGTAATCTATGTTATTTTTCACTTGGAATTAATAAAATATTATCAATTGAAAATTGAATGTTAACAGACATTAAAAACCATTACCGATCAAAAGGGTGGAATAGAAATTTGTTACTAGAGAATATGTAATAAGATAATGTATTGTGGGACTATTCCATAATAATGTTATAAAAATTAAATAAAAATAGGGAGTATTTCTATTTTATAACATCAAGATGTATTTTTCTAATCTTTCCCAAATTTGGTTAGGATATTTTATAGTCAGAGGAATCAATTTAGAGACCAAATTCATACAATGTGTTCATACATTAATATTTTCTCATGAAATATGACACCAAATTAGGTTATGGAATTCATGTTGTGAGTTGAATATTTAGGTAAAGTGATTTATCATACTAAACACCTAGCCCTAAGGTTATAAGTTATTTTAATAATAATGATGATAGAACCCTTTGGGTGGGTATGAAGAATATAACATACCAAGTAAATAATGAATAATAAATTTTCATATTTATTAATATTTTTGAATTAAATATTAATTTAATATTAAAGGGGATACAATGTTTGATGGCATACCCAATACGAAACCACCATTTTCTTTGAAATCTTAGGTTGAGCAAAAGATTGGGTCATATTGAAATATAATAATATAATATTTTTTTAAATGGTAGTTAACACCTAGCAATTTTATTGGTGGAAATGAATAGAACAAACCATATATTGATTAAAAACATTTCTTAAATATTTTTACATTTATCCAATAAATTTTAGAGGCTTAAAATTTGAATGAACCTAATTTTAATAATAATTTCTCTAATATTCATTTAAAGGTCAATTTGACACCTTTTTTTTAGAAAACTCTTTAAATATAGTTTTGGTCACTTTAATATGTTCTATTTGACAAAATTAAATTATTTTTTAGAATTGTTACATCCAAATTTTATTTTGGTAAATTTTTTGTATTTTTCGTATGAAATTTATTTTTTAAAGAATAGTGGAAAATATTGTATTTTAATTCCTAACTGCCTACTAATATAATATAATTTTATATTTATATTATATTATTAATTTGTTTTAAAGTGTAATTATATTATATTTTTACAATTTAATCCAATTTTTGTCATTGGATGTAATTTCACTTTGAAATTAGACATAAACAATTTTCAATCTTGTGATAGTTATATTTTTCTTAAAAAACACGCTTTTTGTTTTGACGATGGAAATTAATTTTAAATTTATTAATTCAATATCAATGTTTTAAATTTGGTAAAATAGAAATAATATTTTCATTTGGAATATGAAATATAGCTTGGGCAGAATTTTTAGTATATTTTTGAAAAAATTCAATTTTTGATGAATAGTGAAAACACTAGGTAGAAGTTTAAAACCGACGTTTTCAGTGAAATAAAATTTTCCTAATTATGTGAATTGAATTTAGAAAATATGACATAATAGTTTTTGTTATTAAGTAAAATTTTGTTCAAGAAGATGAAAATAATTTTTGGTGAAAAGTAACTTTTGATTTTTATTTATCACGGTTAAAGGAAAATTGCGTAATTCAAGTTAAAAAACTATTATTATAATATTAAATTACCCTAACATGTTTTGTAAGACTATTTTTTAATACATTTCCAACAATGGGAATCCTTGGGGCGATTTTGGGACCGCATGGAGCCACATAAGAGTGAGAATGACACTTTATATTAATTAATTAAAAGTAATGAAAAAAATGACATAATCATATTTCTTTTTATAAATAAATTCATACATGGGGTTATATAAGTAATTTCATTGACTATAAATATTCATTTTAATTCAAAAACTATTTCCTACATCAAGGTATTTTTATATAATTTTTTGGCCTAATATAAATAAAATTATTTATGACACAAAAATGATGCAGTGTTTACCTCATTAATGAATGATTTAAATTAAAAAAATTATAAATATAAAAATATATTCAAAACCTATCCAATTATTATTGAAGTATTTTTTTTCAAAAAGGGGTTATCTTATATTTGAATTTAAAATGTTTTGGACCTTTAGAAACCAAAAAAAATTATATATTAAAAATTATTTTCAAGCATTCCTAAAGAGCCCATCCACCTCTTATAAAAGCCCTCACCTATATCCAATTAATTACACCTCTCAATCCCATTGTCTCGTCCAAATTATACACAAATAATCTCTCTTGATCCCTCTCGTCCACCTAGAAGGCTTATCTAAGGTAGAAGAAACTTCAAGAAATCTCTTTTTCTCAAACCAAAGGGAGTTACCTGATTTAAATGTAATGTCTTATCTTAAGTTCTTTTCTTTTATTTTACTTCTCCAACCACCTAAAAAAGATTTATTCAATTATTTTATAACAACACAAGTATCCTAAATTTACTGTGTTATTTATATGAGAAGGATTCAAAATACACTTACAGACACCTCTATCTAATGGGTAAAGAACATATAATTTTTTTTGGATGTCGAACTACCGCCTCACAAAACGAGGATTGTTCAATATTCTCCTATCACCTCTAATAGTGGCCATTATGAGGGAAAATTATTTAAATGTGATTTAATTTAAATTTATATTGACTCTATACTTAGTTATTATTCATTTATATTATACCTTTATAGTTTCCATAATGGGTAAATACTATAATTTCATTTGATGAAATGCAGACTAACACCCCCTCAATGTGATATGACTCATTCAATTCATTTGCGGAACCTATAAAGGATGGATTAAATTAAATCACATAAAATAGATATTATATTGGAGTGATTATATACCTATGTATTATTATTTTTTCATTCCTTTAAATATAAAATAAAAATGAAATTAGCGTTCAGGAATACGAATGACTTACAGTCTTAATAAATAGTGTGTTTCATTTCATAAATCCAAATGATATGGAATATTTTAAATAAATATACAGTTGATATATATAAAATATATCATATATAAATCAAGAATATCATTTTGGAGATAATGGAGTTTTTACCACATGGAGAAATTGTATCTATAACAAGATCATTTTTTGACTAAAATTTTGATCATCGACAAAATGTTCGATATGAATTTAAATAATTATATAATTGTCATAAAAAGGTAATAAGTTGTATAAAAGTAATAATAAACTTCGGAAATTTTATTATGTATGTATAAATTAACATAATTTTATTATTCAGGATGAATATGTAACATACGAGTCTAGTCGGACACGAGTTAAGGGGCTTATTATCTCACTTTTAATTCAGTGAGATTTCAATTGTTCGCCACTTATTTATTGCATGTGGTTTTTTGTGTACTGAAATTTAATATATATTATCAGTATTATGTCTATGTTCATGGTATTATGTGATTCATTTTGTGGTTATTAACTTTTGTTCCTACAACTCTATTGATTACAACATGGTAATGGGTTTTCATCTCACTTTTTATTCCTGTGAGATTCATGCTATATATGCCAATATTTCATTTTTTGTTGGGTAGTTACTAACCATGAAATTAATATTTGTGTAATATAATTTAATTTACTGCTATTTAAATCATCATTTTATGATACTTCTTTCATGTGGTGTATGTTTCGTAAGTTACCAAATCGGTAAGAGAACCTTTCACCGTACTCTTTTAGTCAAAGACTTCATTTATGTCTTGTATTTTAATTTCATTTTTCTTATGATGGGATATGAGATTATATAAAATTATATTTTTAAATTTATACCCATGTGATGAGAGAACCTTTTCTCTTTCATTAGCTCATTTTTTTAATTTTAATGTGAAGTTGATAGACTGTCAAATTTCAAAAAGGGAACTCCTAAACCCAATTTCAATTATTTGGGTTAAACTTCTACTTCTTGATTATGTAGTTCTATAAATATTTTTGAATGAACTATGATTGTTTTTCACTTAATATCCACTTTTATTGGGTGTATTTTTTTATTTGTCACACATAATTATGTAATGTATTTATCATTAATCAAATGATATTATCATTGGAAGGGACATTGTCTCAATTTACATTCCATTGAGATATATTTGTTGTTATGCACAAATTCACATTCATATGGTGTATATACTTCCCATTGACATATTATGTCATGAATCCCCATATTATCTTGATATTATATGCTTTTTTTAATATTATTCTACAATTATTTTAATTGACATTTTATCTCACGTTGTAAGGGGCTCTTTAACTAAAACATCATTTTAAATGTTTTATTGATTTATTCTTCAAAATCTTTTTCATTAATTTCCATGTTTCATAAATGATTTTAGGGTTTAATTAACTTGTACATGAATGTTTTGAAATTAAAATTTCATTCAAATGATTAAAAGTTTTATGGGACACTTTGATTCAAAAATATCAATATCAAATGTTTTAAATGGTTTTGAAAATGGTTTGAGAAAGCATTGATTTTGTCAATATCTTGAAATTATATATTGAGATTGCAATGTGAAAATGTTATCATTACATTATGATTTTTATGTGTAAATAATATATAATGGTTATTGTTATTTGTTTACGTATACAGGTGGCTCCATGATAAACCAAGGGTGGGAGATCTTGAGATAGCCCTCCAATGCATTGGGTGACATGACAGAGGAAAAAGATAATGATTCTCCTAATAGATTTAGGGAATATGCTATGATGGGTATTCCAAACGTAACTCCCTATGTAGCTGTGAATGCTACAACATATGTATGTTATGTATTCTATAAGTTACCATAATCATTTATGATTTCCGTGTGTTATTTGTAAATATTATGGTTTTTCGAGGTATGTTAATATTGAAAAGTATTGTTTCATTGATTTGAATTTATTGATGGATTAATGTGTCCTTTCCTTATTTTATAAACCTTACTGAGCATTTAATTCTCATCCTATGACTTTGAAATATTTTTCTTAGGGTATAATGAAGAGTAAGATAAATGAAGAACTCAAGATGATTTATATCAAGAAAAGATTTATTGTTTTCTTTTAAGAATTTTTATTTTATGAAAAAAATTGATTATGAGTAAAAGTGTCTACTTTGTAATTTTTGAGATGTTGCTAATTAGTTATGTCCTAATTATATAAAATTAAAAAACTGAAAATATCTTCAATTTGAATTATTAACATAACTCAAGATTATGTAATGTTTATGGTTGGGGCCATATCGTTGCTATCAATGGTAAGTTTAGATGACGTTAGGGATTATGAATTTTTATTAGACACATGGTTAGCCTCTATGTCTACTATTTAAAATAAATCCTTGTTGTATAACTTTTTAAGATCAAGGATTTTTAGTTTCAAATTGAAGCAGGAGGATCTCAAACAACATTCCTTTATCTTCCTGATGACATGCTTGCAATAATTATTGAAAATTTAGGTTCAGATGATTGTGAAACATTTTCTATCCTACAAATATTTTGTAAGAAGTTGTTTGAGATATCAAACACCTCCACTATACCTAAATATCATCATGGATCCTGGGATATATTTAATAAAATCATATATTTACTATAATCTCATATTTTTATGAATTATTAACATTATCAAGGCATATTCAAATATTTTACCATATCACAACATTTTGAGGCATATTATGATTTTGAAAAAGGTGCTGAAGAAAAAGACCATTTATTAAACTATTTATATATATTTTTAAATTATTCTGTTTTAGTACAAACATATGGTATTTTAATTGGACCATTGATTGATTTTTTCAACTACAAATCAGTCCGACTATTTTATAAAAAACACATTTTATCAGATGTTTTGAAATTATATATTATACATGATTGTTTTCTAAAACTATATTTCTATGAAAACCAATATGACCCATGTTGTACAAGGAGAATTTGGATGAAGGAATAAAATTATTTTGAAGGATATCTATATTATTATTTCAAGGTATGGACCTTCTACCTACGTGAACAAGATGACAATGAAACCATGTGGACACCATGGACAAGGTATACTGTTATTTCTTCTGGGAATATTTTTATTTTATCATATGGAGTTGAAAAAATGATAATATATATATGTTTTCTTTAAAATGATGAGGTAATATGGAGTTGGGATGAAAATTATAGTTATTAGAAAAACATTGAGGATAAAAAATGATTGGGTTATTTTTGAGTTTTATAAAGTAGACAACATGTAATATGGTTGAACACCAGTCACGTGCAGCAAGGACATGCGAATCAAACACATAATCAAAGGGTGAGAAGGGCACATCCAATACCACTATCCTACGTGAAGTCCATGTTTCGTATGAGTTATTCCAATAGTTAAATGATTTTATTGATCAATAATAAGTTGTATTTTGGAACTTATGTTTTATTGAATGGATATACATAGTATAAGAAAATGATTTGGTGATTAAGTGATAATGGTTATTTTGGAAGATGTTTTTTCTTTTGAGGAAACACTATATGACTAAGGAAAAAAGAATATTATGGGATTTCATTTGTGGAATAATAGTTGAAACTTTATTTAGGAAGAATAAATGTTTTATGGATATTTGGGTTATTTATGGAAATGATTAATTGATTATTGAAAAATTGTGATTAGAATAATTACACATCATTATTAGATATTAATAATAGTTGATGTTATTTGGAGATAAATGATTATATTTTCTGTGGAAGACTATGTGATAAAATCCTTGTGTGTTTTGGGTTTCATTCTTAGTTTGGGTTAAATTGAATAATTGTAAGGACAATTGTTTATTGAATGGTCTTAGTTTTATAAAGGGAATGTTTGTTCGATTTTTAGAGATTAAGAGTAGTATTTTTTATAAAGGATTATGATTTTTGAAGATTATCTGATCTTGTAATAACCATTTTTGGTTTGGTAAATTTCTAAAGACATGGTAAATACATGGTTGATCTTTTTTGGATTATTTGATTATCTAGATGTTGATTCTAGAACTTCATGTGTGACAATGTCATCATGAATACACATTGTTTGGAGAAAAGATGAGTTTGTGGTAAGAATTTAGTAAAGGATGAAAGTCTACATGACAAGTTAGTATGTTTCTTTATGTTTTTTGTTATGTTAATAAATAAATTCCTCAACATTATGAATTGTACATAAAACAAAAATGTTGTCTGGTAACTTTTCCTAATGCTAAATCAAAGACCATTTAACCCATCCCATTTTTGGGGTTTTCTGGACGTTAACATTCTCCTGATTATGTATTCTATCACTCGCCATCAGAACATGAAACATAGTTTCACCTTCATATCCATGTTTTCCTGAAATCCTAGTATGGGTTATCTCAGGTGACCTTTTTACTTCTCTTTATATATTTTAAAGTGATAGTTTTCTTAACTCTTTTCTGGTTGGGGACTTTTAAAGAATTTATTAAGCCCAATGTTAAATTGTGAGGACGTAATTTCCAAAAGGGGGAAGGATGTAACATACCACGTAAATAAAGAATAATTTTTTTTAATATTTATTAATATTTGTAAATTAAATATTAATTTTACATTAAATGGTATATTATGTTCTATGTCATAATTGATACGCAACAACGAGTTTCACTGGATTCTTACATTGCACACAACGTTGGCTAATACTGAAAAAAATATAATAATATTTTAAATGGTAGTTAACGCCTTGCCGTTGTATTTGTGGGAATGAATAGAAGTATCCATATTATGATTAAAAAATGTTCATAAATGTTTTTACATTTATCCAATAAAAGCTAGAGGCTTAAAATGTAAATGAATCAAATTTTATGCATAAATATTATAATATTCTTTAAAAGGATGATTTACCACCTTTTGATGGAAAATCTTCTTTAAATATAATTTTAGTAACTATTTAATTTTATATTGACAATATAAATATTCTTATTTATAATCGGGACATCAAAATTTACTTTGGGAATATTTTGGTTAATTTTATGATAAAATTCATTTTGTTAATGAATAGTTAAAAATATTGTATTTTAATTCAAAAATTCATTTTAATATAATATATTTATAGGGATATATTATCATTTTAATTTGGTTTAAAGTTTAATTAGATTATATTTTTACCATTTAATCAACATATGGTCATTGTTTCTAATTTTACATTGAAATTGGACATAAACAAGTGTCAATCATTTGATAGTTATAATTATTTAAAAAACACAGTTATTGTTTTGACAACAGGAATTAATATTAAATTAATTAATTCAAATTTTTTGTTTTGAATTTGGTATAATTCACATATTTTTTGAATTTTGAATAATAAATATATCTTATATTGTTTTTTTTTGTATTTTTTGGAAAAACTTCAATTTTCAATGAATAGTAAAATCACTTAGTAGTAGAAAAAAACGATTTTTTCATTTAAATGAATGTTGAAATCTTCTATGAATTGAATTTCAAAAATAGTACATACATGGTTTCTATATGTACATAAAATGAGTTCAATAAATGAATTTTCTGGGGAATAGTAACTTTGAACTTTTATTTACCGCAGTTAAAGGTAAATATGGAAATTCAAGGTAAAAATAATATTATAATAATTTTAAATTACTGTAACATGTGTCCATATCCTATTCTATGATACATTTATAACCATGGGAATCCTTGGGTATATTTGGAGTCACCATGGATCCACTTAAGAGTGATAATGAAAGTTTATATTAAATAATTTAAAGTAATGAATAAATGACCAAAACATATATCTTTTCGTAAATCAATTATTAAATGGGGTTATATAAGTTATCACTTTAACTATATATATTAATATAAATTATAAAAATATTTACAACATCATGGTATTTTATTATAATTTTTAGACATCAAATAAATAATATTTTTATGACAAAATAATGATTTAATGTTTACCTCATTAATGAAAAATTTAAATAAATAAGATTATAAAGATTATAAAAATAACCAAAATCGACCTAATTATTATAGTTTGACATTATTTCATAAAAGAGTCATCTTATATTAGACTTTAATAAGTTTTTTACCTTTATAACCTGAAAATAATTATATAATAAAATGATATTTTCAAACATTCTTAAAGAGACCATCCTCCCCCATATAAAAATACCTCACCTCAAACCCATTAATAACAAGTCTAAATCCACATGGATTGTACAAACTCTACCCAAATAATCTATAAACATATATCTCATCCACTTAGTAGCCTTACCTTAGTCATAATCCAATTATAGAAATCCTTTTGTTTCAAACCAAAGGGAGTTACCCAATTAAAAGGTATCATCTTCTCTTAAGATCATTTATTTTTATTTTACTTCTCAATCCCAATAAACTATTTTTATTCCTTCATTTTATAAAAAAAAGTATAAAAAATAGACTCGGTTTTCGATAAGAGAATAATTCAAATTACACATACACACACCTCTGTTTAATTGGTAATGAACTTATTGTTTTTCTGGAGGGTGATTTACTGCGTCACAAAATGATAATTTTTCAATATTCTCCTACAAATATTATGGTGGACATTAATATGGAACAATATTTACATTGGATGTATATTATATTTATATTTTCTCTATACTTATGTATTTTTCATTCATTTTATACCTTTATGGTTTCCATAATGGGTAAATACCATAATGTCATTTGAGGAAATACAGACTACCGCCCCATCAAATTGATATGACTCATTCATGCCATACACGGAACATATAAAGTATGGAGTTAATTACATTTAATAACATAGATTTTATAATGTAATTATAATATACCTATGTATAATTATGTTCTCATTCCTTTAAATATAAAATAAAAATGAAATTAGCGTTCATGCATACGTACAACTTACTGTCTCCATGAACGGAGAGTTTCATTTCGTAACTCCAAATGATACTAGATTTTATAATATATATTAAAAAGATATATATGATATTTATGATATATTAATCATGAATATAATTATGGATATAATGGAATTTTGACCACATGGACAATTTGTAATTATAACAACTTCATTTTTTACTATTGTTCGAAACATTAACAAAATGTCTGAAATGAACTCAATTAATTAACTAATTTTTTTATCAAGGTAATAAGTTATATAAAAGAAATAATAAAATGGAAAAATGCAATTAATTAAGTTTTAATTATCTTATGTTTATTATTAAGGAAGAACACAGAACATATGAGTCAAGTCGGACATGGGGTAATGGGTTTATTATATCACATTTAATTCTATTAGATTCCCATTGTTCTCCACTTATTTATTTAAGCTGTTGTATTTTGTACTTAAATTTGATTAATATTATCATTATTTTATTTATATTCATGGAATTCTATGATTCCTTTAGTGTTTATTAATTTATGGTCATACGACTCGATTGATTACAATGTGGTAAGGGGTTTTCATCTCACTTTTTATTAACGTGAGATTTATGCTATATTTTCCACTATTTCCTTTTAGGTGGGGTATTTACTGACAATGATCTCACTATTTTCTTAATATACTTTGATTTATGGGTATCTAAATCTTCAATGTATAATCATTTTTTCATGTGGTGTATGTTTCATAATATTCGAAATCGATAAGGGAACCTTTCACCGTACTCATTTAGTCAAAGACTTCTTTTTTCTCTAACCGTTTAATTCCCATTTTCTTTTTTAAGGATATGTTCCTCTATATACTTATTTTTTTAAATTTTATATCCACGTGAGGAGATTCCCTTTTCTCTTTCATTAACTCATTTTATAATTTTTAATGTGATGTTGTTAGGCTGTCGAATTTCTGTAGGGGAACTTCTTAACACTATTTCAATTCATTGTGTGAAACTCTAACTTCATGATTATGTCATTATATGAATATATGTGAATGACCATTTATTTTTTTACACTTAATATCAACTTATATTTATTGTATTATTATTTTTCACACATAATTATGTTACTGACGTATCCTTAATCAATTAATACGATATTTGTAAGGGACATTCTCTCACATTACATTGTATTGAGACTTATTTTTGGTTATACTCTAATTCACTTTAATATAGTGTATATACTTCCCTTTGACATATTATATCATGAATCATTCTATTCTCATGATATTATAGGCTTTTTTAATTGTTATTCTACAATTTTTTTATTCAATTTTTTTCTCAAGTGGTAAGGGACTCTTTAACTAAAACATCATTTTAAATGTTTTATGGATTTATTATTCTATATATTGTTCATTAAAATCCAGTATTGAAAAAATATTTTATGAATTTATTTATATTTACATTACTGTTTTGAAATAAAATTTCTTTCAAATGCTTTAAAGTGGTATGGGACACATTGATTCATAAATATATTTATCAAATGTTGTAAATGCTTTTGAAATTTGTTTTTATAAAGCTTTGATTATGTCAATATCCAAGAATGATATATTGTGATTTCAATGTGGAAATGGAATCTTTACTTTATTATTATTGTATGTATTAATAATATGTTGTGGTTAATGGATATTTTTTATATATTCGGGAGGTTTTGGGATAACCCCAGGGTGGGTGAGCCCGAGATTATTCTTCAATGCATTGGATAACATGACAGAGGAAAATGTTAATGTTTCTCCTAAGTGATTTAGGGAATACAATCTGATGAGTATTCCCAGCGTAACTCCCTACATAGATATGAAAGCTAAAATGTATGTATTTTATATATTACATTAATTAACATAATTATTTGTTATTTCTATGTGTTTTTCAAAAACCATATGATTTATTGAGGTATGTTATGATTGAAAAGTATGGTTTAATCGATTCATATTTATTGATTAATTAATGTATCGATTCCTTGTTTTATAACCATTTCTGAGATTTTTATGCTCATACCATGTTTATGAAATGTTTTTAAAATGGAATAAGGTATGGTAAGAGAAATGAAGAACAAAAAAAGATTTATATCAAGAAATTAATTACTATTATCTTTTAATAATTTTTTTATTAAAACAAAAGATTCTGTGTAGAAGTGTCTACTTTGTAATATTTGAGACGTAATTTAATAGTTGTGACATAATTCTCTAAAACTCTGAACATGAAAAGATATTCAATGTGAATTATTAACATAATTAAATAGTATTTAACATTTAAGGATGGGACATTATAGACTACATAGATTTGAATTAGTTTATAGTAAATAATTAGTACCCAATATTGAGGATGGATGATTTTTTTTGTCATTTTTTGGGATTCTAGTGGCTCTCCAATATTTAATTGAGATAATGTATCAACCAAATATTAGTTAGAAAATTGAAAATATCATAAATAGTGTTTTAAAAAATGTATGGATTGTATGGGTATCCTGCATTCTTTTTAGATTAATTATTATCCAAAGGAATCCAAAAATATCATGAAAATGATCAACTATCTACATCATCACAATTTTTGATATTTTTAATCAATTATATTAGGATATATTATGTTACACTCGATATAGACTATAAGAACATTAAGATCATATTTGATAAACTTAGAGATAAAAAAATTTATAGCATGAATTTTTTGTTACAAAATTTGATTCTATTAATGTCCATTATCGGGATTGTGATTTTCGAGGTGGTAATATCACTTTATTTGAGGAAGGTAGTGGAATTTTTTTTCCTTGGGACACACTTAATATATGATTGAGATTGTATGTTTTATTTTTATGGCCATGTAAAACATGCAATCTATACAGGATTTCTCCCATTTTGTATAACAAATTTCTAGGACTAACTAGAAGGGGTATAGTTGAGTAGATATATTACTTCTAAGATTCCATCATATAGAGGAAGAATTCATTAAGATCAAATCTAAATTTAATTTTACTGGTTTCCAATGATGGATATGAGTGTACATCGAAGCCTCAATGGATTGATTTTATATATACTAATGGGAATTAATTAGGTTTTTTTTAATGGTACCCATTATTTAATAACTCGTGAGTGGAACTACCTTACATTGGAACATGAGTTGTTTTTTAAAGTATATTCCTTAAACATTTTGAGAAAATATCATTTTATCGAGATATTATTCATTTATATATGGCACAAAAGTATGAGGTGAATCTTTTCTCAAGGGAAATGAAATCTATGGATTATGAATTGGATTAATTACTTGCATACATTTTCCAGGAAGATGTACTATTCTATTGTAAAATAGAAATTTTATTCAAATGTTCTTCATAAAAAGAGTAATGATATTAGAGGGATATCATAATATATACTATGGAATATGATGTTCTTATTTTAGTATTTTGTGGGGATGCATTAGTAGAATATAGAGTGATTACCTGTGCTCTCGTAGTAACCATTTCTATGATGGTTGACCTAGTGAAGCAATTTAGTAATCGGAAACAATGTATCTATTGCATGATGAATATTTTGTTGTTAATGAACCAAAATATAGGATATTTTTTTAGAGTATGACGATGAGTTATGAGTCCATGACAAGGTAGTGGTTCCTACTTCTATAATAGAAGCATTGTAGACAGACTAAAATTCTCCATAGTGAGTAGTTCAACGAAGGTACAATTTTATTTTTCCTAATATCAAAAAATTATTTTTTTGTCCCAGTTTTAAGATATTCATTTCTAGTATTGGATATCATTGTATGACATATTATAGGTTTATGGTTGGGAATTTTTTATAGGGTGTTTCGATTCATCTACATCTCGTTTTAATGTTTATGTTGGATGGGGTGATTATGGAATTTCTAATGTGGATTCCCATTACCTGCTGAGGTCAAGATAATGAGAGGGTTATGGTAATTTTGTTTTTAATGGTTGAATAGTAATTACTAGTTGGATAGACTAATTTCACTATGGGCCACTCTTCTTAGAAATTGTTATGGAAGGCATTGGGAAGATTGGAAAAGCCGTCCAGGCAAACTCTCGAAGTTGGCCGGATGTATTCTCCGGCATTTGGGAACTTTACAGGAGGCCACACAATGGGTGGTTGGGAGAAGTTCAATTAATCTTTGGAGGGATAACTGGGTGGGAGAGAAACTTTTTTTTCCAGGATGTCCGGGTCCTGATATGACGGTTAGGGAGGCAAGATCTTACCCTGCTTTGCCGGAGGTGATTCTGAATAACGAGCGGATGGAGGTTTTTAATAGCATTTCCTTTTCAGAGGAGGCGGATTTATGCTGTTTTACTAGATCTTCTTCCGGGAGCTATAATGGACATGATTTTAGAGAATTGCTACATCCATCATCAGTGAGGAGTGAATGGGACCTGCGGTTATGGTGTAAGGATATTCCTGATAAGCTGAAATTCTTGGTCTGGAGGTTACGGAATCGGTCTATTCCAACAGATGACAATGTGCAATCGAAGGGTATTTCTCTGGTGTCGCGCTGTTTCTGCTGCATTAATCCGAGCAATGAGTCTGCCTTGCATCTGTTCTGTATGAGTGATTGGGCTGTGGGTCTATGGTCAGCTTTTGACTTGTGGATGTCTGCTGATGGTGATTACAACTTGTTGGACGGAGAAAAAGGGAGTGATGGCAAGAGGGGGGGTGAATTTCCTTTTAAAAAATGATTAACAAATTAAAATCAAAGTTGAAAGTGCAGCGGAAATAAAAGAGGCAAGACACAAAATTGATAACGGAGTTCGGCCAAAAACACGGCCTACGTCTCCGCTCCCAACTCAACCGTTGAGAGATTCTACCGCTTTCTTTTTAATGGTTTTAGCAAGAAACCCACTAGCCTTTTTACAGGTGAAGGCTATCTCACCTATTACAGCTTGCTTTTATTGGTTGAGCAAGAACCCACTTGCTTTCAATGGTTGAGCAAGAACCCACTAGCCTTCTTACAGGTGAAGGCTAGCTCACCTATGCCTCAAGCCTTTTAAAAGGGAAGGCTTGACTAACCTCTTCACACCTTGAAGGTGGTGTGAGAACCCAAAGAAAGGGAGAGAGAAAGAGTTGGGGTTTGTAGGCACAAACCCAAATTTAAGCTGAAAATGAATAAACAATAAAAACCGTATTTGGAGAAGCCTTGGGCGCCAATGGATTGATGGAGCTGATGAGGGGAGCACCCAAGCTTCTTTGGAGGTGCTCCTTGGATGTGGAAGTGTGCTGGAGCAAGTGGGGTTCCCTTGGAGGAATATGCCGGAGGTTCGCCAAATGATTGAAAATGTGTCCGTCGGCTTCACAATAGTTCCGGCTATGTTCCTTAGGCTTCCGGGGGATCAAGGTCCTTTATTTATAGAGGGGGAACCCTCATATGGCCGTTGGAGGCCTTTGGAGCCGTTGGAGAGGCTTTCGGAGCCGCTGGAGGCCAAGTGGACAGGCTGGTCAAAAGCCCAACGGCTAGTTTGACTGGCTCCACCGGCTGACCGGTACAGAGCCACCGGTTGGCCGGTGTGAGCAAAATGGAGGAGGGTTTCTGTCCAGGCGCCACCGGCTGGCCGGTGAGGAGGCCACCGGTTGGCCGGTGCTGAGGCAGTAGCAACCACTATTCATCTGGGTGCCACCGGCTGGCCGGTGCTGAGGCCACCGGTTGGCCGGTGGTAAGGCAGTGGGTGTCCCTTTTGCCCAGGGTCCATCGGCTGGCCGGTGGTGAAGCCATCGGTTGGCCGGTGGACATGAAAACAGTCCACTTTGGCCTTCTTGCTTTCTTGGCCTAATTCCTTGGCCACCTGAAATGATTCCTATCATCCAAAAACACTTGAAAGAGGATTAGATAAATAGGAGGGTGATTGTGATCATGAAAATCAAACCACGAGGGGTACGAGAGGTACAACAATCTCCCCCTATTTTGATGATCACAATCACCAAAACAAGCATTGTAAAATACTAATAAGATAGGCATGCTTTAAAGGACAAAAAGAAAACAAGCAAAGCATGAGAGAAAGATTTCTCCCCCAATCAATCAAGAATTTCTCCCCCTTTGTGATTATCAAAATAGCACGGGGCATAAAACTTGATTGAGGGAAACAGTTGAAAAACAAGATTGAGTTTTTAAACCAATTGAAATTTTCGAAATTTGAATTGAAAGTTTTGAAATGAAAAATGAATATTTTGAAATGAAAATATGAATTGAATATTTTGAAATGAAAAAATTTGATACCAAGTGTTGAAGTTGAAAGTTTGAATAGAATGTTTTGAATAAAACAAAAATCTTAAACAAACCTAACTCCCCCTAAATAAAACAACAAATCACCGGGGAGAGGTGTTTGAAACCGAGACAAATTTCGGTCCGGTGAGACTCGCTAAGAGGGATTTTTCAATCCATACTTGTCTAGTGGAGGGTCTTCTCCTATAAAATTCATCATTTAAGAAAATAGTTTTGGGGCGGCCATACCGGGCATTTTTGCAATTGCACTCATAGATTAAGTGCCCGGGTTTTTTACAATAATTACAAAATTTAAATTGGGAGCTCCCCCTTACAAAAATAGTAGGTGCATGGGAGGAGGAGGCTTGATTGGTATAGCCAAGCCCTTGGGTGGTCCTAGATACACGTTGGGAACCTAGCAAATTGTTCAAATTTTGTTCCCCTTGGGTGAACTTGGCTAGAGTCTCCCTTAGATCTTTGATAGTTGATTCCATGGAATCAACATCGGGAAGATTTTGGATTTTGAGGGACATCTCTTCCTTCTCTTTGAGAAGTTGTTCTTTTTCGGAAGAGAGTTTTTTGAAATTCTTTTTTAAAGCGACAAATTTGGAAGAAAGTTCGTGAAAACCTTCCTCCAATTGATCTCGCGCATGTTGGAGATCCTCAAAAGACATGTGATTGAAAGAATTTGAAGAACTAGAGGATGAGGAGTCGAAAGATGTTACCTCATGAAATGCCATTAGGCATTTGTTACCATTGTCGCTCGAGGAGGAGGAGGAGGATGATGTGGAGCTATCACTCCATGTGGCCTTGAAAGCCTTCTTCTTCTCCTTTTTCTTGGCCTTTTTCTTGTTGAGTGGGAAATCGGGCTTGTAATGGCCTTTCTCGCCACACCCGTAACATTTTACCTTGGGCTCGGATTTTTCGTGGGGTTGAGCCTTGCATGATTTCTTCTTTTTGTGCTTCTTCATAAACTTGTGCATCTTGCGGGCAAGATTCTCCATTTCGGAATCGCCGCTTGAAGAGGAAGAAGATGAGGAGGAGGATGAGCTTTCTTCTTTTTGTACCTTGAAGGCGATGTTCTTTGGAACTTTGATCGGTTTGCCTTCCTTTTCAGCTTGCCTCCTCATGGTGATCTCATAAGTCATTAGGGAGCCGATGAGCTCTTCTACCGGCATGTTATTGATGTCTTTTGCTTCTTGGATTGCCGTGACCTTCGGTGCCCATGTGCTTGGTAAGATCCAAAGGATCTTCTTGACCATTGTCTCTGCAGAAACATCATCACCAAGGGACTTTCTCCCATTTCATACATCAGTAAACCGTGTAAACATTTCAGAAATAGATTCGGATGGATTCATGGTAAAAGACTCAAAATCTTGTCGGTACATGTCCAATCGAGTATCCTTGACTTTGTTGGTCCCCTCATTGGTAACCTCCAATAGTTTCCAGATTTCTTGTGAGGAGGTGCATGTGGAAACTCGATTGAATTCATTACGATCAAGGCCGCAATGTAGAGCGTTCATGGCTTTGCCATCAAGCTCGAAATTTTTAATATCGGCTTGGGTCCATTTGGATTCATCGGGAGAGGAGAGAGTGTAACCTTGCATGAAAATTTTATAAATAGGATAACCTATACTTCTAAGAAAAGTTGTCATGCGGGTTTTCCAATAATTATAGTCGGTTCCATCAAAAAATGGAGCACGACCCAAATAAAACCCTTCGGGGGCGAAAGAGGTTGAAGCCATCAAAAAAGATCTTGAATTTGAAACCGGTTAGGGTATTACTCAAATTTTTCCTCTGATACCAATTGTTGGACGGAGAAAAAGGGAGTGATGGCAAGAGGGGGGGGGGTGAATTGCCTTTTAAAAAATGATTAACAAATAAAAATCAAAGTTGAAAGTGCAGCGGAAATAAAAGAGGCAAGACACAAAATTGATAACGGAGTTCGGCCAAAAACCCGGCCTACATCTCCGCTCCCAACTCAACCGTTGAGAGATTCTACCGCTTGCTTTTCAATGGTTTTAGCAAGAAACCCACTAGCCTTTTTACAGGTGAAGGCTAGCTCATCTATTACAGCTTGCTTTTATTGGTTGAGCAAGAACCCACTTGCTTTCAATGGTTGAGCAAGAACCCACTAGCCTTCTTACAGCTGAAGGCTAGCTCACCTATGTCTCAAGCCTTTTAAAAGGGAAGGCTTGACTAACCTCTTCACACCTTGAAGGTGGTGTGAGAACCCAAAGAAAGGGAGAGAGAAAGAGTTGGGTTTTGTAGGCACAAACCCAAATTTAAGCTCAAAATGAATAAACAATAAAACCCATATTTGGAGAAGCCTTGGGCGCCAATGGATTGATGGAGCTGATGAAGGGCGCTCCCAAGCTTCTTTGGAGGTGCTCCTTGGATGTGGAAGTGTGCTGGAGCAAGTGGGGTTCCCTTGGAGGAATCCGCTGGAGGTTCGCCAAATGATTGAAAATGTGCCCGTTGGCTTCACAATAGTTCCGGCTATGTTATTTAGGCTTCCGGGGGATCAAGGTCCTTTATTTATAGAGGGGGAACCCTCATATCGCCGTTGGAGGCCTTTGGAGCCATTGGAGAGGCTTTCGTTGCCGTTGGAGGCCAAGTGGACAGGCTGGTCAAAAGCCCAACGGCTAGTTTGACTGGCTCCACCAGCTGACCGGTACAGTGCCACCGGTTGGCCGGTGTGAGCAAAATGGAGGAGGGTTTCTGTCCAGGCGCCACCGGCTGGCCGGTGAGGAGGCCACCGGTTGGCCGGTGCTGAGGCCACCGGTTGGCCGGTGGTAAGGCAGTGGGTGTCCCTTTTGCCCAGGGTCCATCGGCTGGCCGGTGGTGAAGCCACCGGTTGGCCGGTGGACATGAAAACAGTCCACTTTGGCCTTCTTGCTTTCTTGGCCTAATTCCTTGGCCACCTGAAATGATTCCTAGCATCCAAAAACACTTGAAATAGGATTAGATAAATAGGAGGGTGATTGTGATCATGAAAATCAAACCACGAGGGGTACGAGAGGTACAACACAACTCTATACAGGACTTCATTTCCTTCTGTTTTTTGGAATCCGATCAAAACGAGATACATGAAAAAATCTGCAGCATCACCTTCAGCGCCATATGCTGGACTATTTAGGAGGCGCGAAACACAACCAGGCTGGACAAGAGGCCTGCACTTTCCAGTATGCTGTTAAAGGTGAAGTTTCTCATCTCCGAACTGGCTATTTGTGTGAAGGGGGGACAAAATTCCCAGGCGCTGAACAGGTTCCTTAATAGACCAATGTCAAATATTAGTTGTCCAGGTCAGTGGGTTAAATGGAACCCTCCTGAGAGTGGTAACAAGCTGAATGTGGAAGGTTCTTTCAAGAATGGATGCATGCGAGGGGGCGGTCTGCTCCGGGATTCAAATGGACCAGTGTTCTTGGCTTTCAGGGCGTTCTATGGTCCGTGTAATTCTTTATCTGCGGAGATGAGGGATTTTCTCACTGGAATTTCTCTTTCCAAAAGGTTCTGTCTCCAGGTTGGGTCGATTGAATCTGACTCCGAGATTCTGGTTCGATCTCTACAGGGGAAATACAACCCTCCATGGTATTTGATCTATCTCGTTAGAAGATGATCGAAGGAAATCAATGATGGTTGTCGGGTTTATCATATATGGAGAGAAGCTAATTTTGCTGCGGATGTGCTTGCTCGTGTAGGAATAGAGGAGGAACCGTTGGTGATCTACTCCGCTGTTGGATCCCTCCCACAGGAATGTAAGGATGTTATATGGGGGAATGCCCTTGGACTTCATCATTTTCGACCCCCATGATCTGTATCTTGCGGTCGTCCTGACCTTTTATAATAAAAAATTAATTTTCGGTCGGAGTTGGGATAACTTTATTTTAGTTTGATATTTTGTCTATATGGAGTTCCATAGTATCTAAAATGAAAAGAATATATCCATCATAGTTTTGAAACAGAATACTAGAATATAATAATTGACTATATATACATCATACAATATGTAGAATGGCAGGGAGTCTGTGAGGAATATATCAATTTTAGATGTCATTCTTTGGGAATGTATCTAGGATTTGGATGGAGCACGGGATTATCATTTGTTCTTGTAAAATATTGAGTACAATAAACTTTTCTAGAATTTGATTTATATTGAACAACAAAATGATCGTTATTATTGGTTGGATCCTTCACCATTGTGGTGGCATGTGGAAATTGAGGAATCTGTATTTTTGTTGGTGATGATGAATGAGAATACTTTTTTGGTCAATTTTATTCAAAATAGATGGGTTTCCACTTAGATTATGAATCACTATTATTATTAATTGAGGAATAACTCGTGGATTTCACTATTTCTAAATTCGTTTTTATAGGTGTCAACTGATCTAAGAGATCAACATTTTTGTTAATATGGGATGTTGGCACTAATGAATGTCTGAATACACAAGGTTGTCAGGTATATCAGAATAGTGTCCTAATAATTAGACATCATTAAAATGGTATTTAGGATTATGTAACATGCTCTGTGTGACATAGATATATAGGTTTTTACATTATCATTCTTATGTGATCGATTTGAATATGTTGAGTTAGAAAAGGGTGTATTATAATTTCAACGATAATTAATAGTTGTGCACTAATGTGAGAAGGTTTTTTTGGGGACCGCGGTTCTAATTTTTTTAAATATTGAGGTGACATGAATGAATCCAAGTAGAATAATTGGTGATGGAGGTTGTTTTTTGGGTATAATGACATGGTATTTTTAATGAATCCCACTAGATATATTTCTCATGGTTGATAATTCCTCAGAGGTAAGTAATTTTTACATCCTCATAATATATGGTATTTGAATTTATGTTTCAATATATTATAATTTTTTTATTCATATTAGTGATTTTTTTGATTGCTGATAATTGAAAGAGAATGAGATCGTACCACCATCTAGATGATTTGAGGTACTGTTGTGACATCATATAGCTAATTGAGTGAAACAAAAAATTCAGGTGAGGGGAATATTTAACCCTTTTAATATTACTACCACATGATTCTTGATAAAAATCCCCAATATCTCTGGTGGTGTTGAGATAGATAAGACTTTAAGGGAGTTCACATATAATTTTTCAAACATTTATTTTTAGATATTATACTTCAATGGTTCAAATCTAATTTACCATATGGATCTAGGATTGCATTATTGATTTAATTGAATCTCTACTACACATATTTTTAGTATTTAAATATAGTATCTGACCATTTACTCTTTAGCATTATGATTCAAGAATTATATATAGAATCCTCTACTTAAATATGATTAATCGGAGCAATAACCAAGGAATATCAATAGATTCTATTATGATATATTAGAGAATTCTTGGTTGGTGTTTGGATAAATTTTGGATATGTTGAATTATTATTCTTCCCATTAAATGATATCTATCTTCCATTTATCTCATATTTAATCATGTATATGGATATTTCTTTATGGTCTTGTGATATATTATTTTATGAATATTGATTATAAAGTATATGTACATATGAATAAAGATTTATGTAGGGTATTCCTTGTATGAGCTTGATCGTGGTGGTGAGTAGTAATTTATAAATCAATAATCCCTATATATTTAGTATTTACAATTGAAGTGATTTGTGTAAACATTCATATTTTGATATGCATGTGGTTGCATATGTGGCTTGTGATACACATGTATTCTATATTTGGATTTTTTTGTGGCCTCATACAACCATGATTGATGAAACAATCTTGTTAATTTCCCTATCATTAATTATATATGGATATGTACAAATCATGTGGTTACTCTGAATATATTGTTATGGTGACCAAGAAGCTCTAGGTTGGATAGTTTTATTCTTTACAGAATGATCTAGGTTGACATGCTTTATAGCCCTTGGTTGTTAGTGGCATTGTGGCTGGAATTTGAACATGGAACATATATCTAATGTGGGAATGGCCAAGAACCATTGGAACTGGTCTGATATTGTTATTTAGTATGTTTCACTGATAGGGAACATCCTCACACATGAATAGAGTTACAATGACATAGGTGTTTTAGGTATATGTACCATTGTATAGATGTTAATAATGATGAGATGAGATAGATAATTATATCTCAAATGTATAGTGTGTGACTTCAATATAACTATGTACAACTGTTATTAAATATTTTACCGAATTGTTTCCTCTAGTGTGTTTCAAATTCTTGTTATTGTTTGGTTTTGTGGTATCCTAGTTAGCACATGATGAATCAGCAATTAATTGACTATTTTTTCCTTTTTCTTACTATTATTGTATGTAATTTTATAAATTGATATAATTACGTAACAGAAAAATTTGTGGGTGACCTACTAGGATATACTCAGACCGAATATAAAAATATTAATGTGAATAAATTTTTCATGAATGACAGTCTGACAATGGGAAAGGGCCCTATGTAGTTGAGTTAATCATGTGGATTTTGGTTATTTAAGGTTTACTAGGATAGTCTCCATTCTATTACTATAGTGTTTATTTTTTATTATCATTATTTATCAAAATAATTTACGAACAATATTGGGGGGTATTTTTTATCATTCATGGACTTCATGTCATATTATATTAGCCTACTTATTTCCATTATGTTGTTATTAATTTTTTTATTACATGATTTGATTTTAATGAATTAATTTTAATACTGAGGCTATATTCTCTACAAATATCTTTTAGAAACCTCAGCTGTAGTAAGTGTCCTCTTGCATGTGGGGGGACACCGATGATGTCTCATGATAGACAATCCAGACCTAGTGATTTAGTAGGGAAACTAAAGTAGCCCATATCACTCGTTGTCCATTTTCATACCTTTTTCTATTAGGGAAATAATCTACTCCATTCGACTAGTTGGAATAAATATCTCATATAGTCCATCAATATTTATAATTGAACACTTTGAGAATAATGAATAAATAATTATTACTTAATGAAGGAAATCCTTTGTTTTTTGTTATTAAAACAATTCCAGATATACATGGTCAATAAATTTTATTTATTTATTTGATACGTGGATTTTAATAATATGGGGGAAAACAAGAGTAAAAAAGTAAACGAATGATTAAAAATGGAATTGTAATATAAGAAGAACTAGTGTTGTGATTATATGGAATTATGAATGGAATTATAAGTTATGAAAATAATATTACACAAGAAATTTTAGGTTTTCTATTATTTAATAATTTTATTTCTATGATCATTACTATAGTTCTAGGACTTTATCCTATATGTATACTTATCCTTAAGGACATCCCAAGACATACCTTAGAAATATCTCTTGGGATCTCACTAACATTTTCGCAAACTAGTTTCCAAAGGTTGACTAAACCGTTCCTCTGATACCAACTGTAGAGACCCGAAACTTGACATACATGGACATTACATTACTTTTGAGAAATACTTAGTACATAACAAAAAAAGACACACACAAGGACCGTAATAGTTTAGTGTCTTTGGAAACTCGGAATATAATCTTCTAATCGTGGTGAAAGATCTTCAACATCTCGCATAAATATATTCCCCTTTTTTTACCTAAAACCTTTCTTTATATCCTGGGGAAAAAAACATAAAAGTGTGAGCTCAAATGCTCAGTAAGGGTAAACAAAAAAAAATATCAATCACATCATATTCATAAGAACATAACATTTTGGAAATCTTAACCTGCAAAAGTGATCATAATATCATAACATGGGATAAATCATAGTAGTAAAATGTTATCCCAATAATCATAACTTAAAACATAAAACATTGTGGCATACACACATAATAATAGAGAATCATTTCTTATTTGTCATGACTCATTTCCAAGACTATCTTAGTGGACAAAGTCCATTTCTGAACCGAGTTCACTCCTCGTTTCAGTCCTGTTTCACTGAACCGGTATAACCTACCGTTCCAGCCATGTCTATCTCATGAGATATAAAATCTTTACCCAATGAATTGGAGGGAGATATAGGTCCCACCCATCTCATATTGATACCATTATTATGTGTACCACAAAATCATAAACCATAGATCCTAGCATAACCCATGTAATAAAAATGGGAATATTAAACAGCATGCCATCATAAAACAATTCATATAAGATAAAGGAAGTCATAAAAATAATTCCATCACAACAAAATAAAATCAATTTAATAATAGGGATAGAAAAAAAACCCTTTATTATATTTGATGGAAAATAATTTTGATAAAACACTTAAACTCCATTCTTGAGGAAAATATCCTTTCTACTTCAAAAACATTTTCCATTCTTAACATTTCATACAATTATAAACTAAAAGAATTTGATTAAAAATAAACATGAACATTTGTAAAGGAAGCTTCTTGGAAAAAATGTTTTAAAAATCCATTCATGTCGTATAAGTTAAAAAAACATTATTCTCGTACTTTTGTTGGAAAAGTCAAAAAGTACCTCGTACGAAAAAATGAAAAAAGATTCCTTTCGTATCTTTTATTAAAAACTCACTGATGGGTAAAATTGGTTATAAAATATTGTAGAAGGATGTAAATATTACATATTGAGGAAACATGGATGTGGATGATAGAATATACCCCAGTAAATATCAAAGTATAAACAATCTCGGATAAAAATGAGATTGGGATATTTTCCCTTACCTTAGGTCCGATTTGCTTCGTAAGTGTCCGAACCTCCTGTATAATGATTTAAATAATGTTATTGAATTATTACAGAATCATATTAATTGTTATGATGTCATATATGGTTCACTTATGACTTTATATTACCCATTCTTTTGTAAATTCCATGTTAAATAGCGTTTAGGGTAAAATCGTTTCATTTGTCGTCCGTGTTTTGACTTGTAATTATTCATATGATTACTTAGATGATGATTACATACATCCATAATGTAAAACATGATTTATATATAATATATATTCATAATATACATATATATAATAGATCGATAAATGGAAAGAAATACACCGTTCATGGAGACAGTAGGTCGTACGTACACTTGAACGTTGTTTTCATTTCCTCATTGAATTGAATGGAATTAATTGGATGACATACATATGTATATATATATATATATAAATCCAGTATCATTATTATGTCATATATTTCATGATTACTTATTATATATTTTTTATAATCATTTATGAATGGTTAATCATTGAGAATGAATCTCATCGCGTCGTGGAGACGGTATTCCGTACGTACACACGAGCGATGATATCGGTCCCATGATCGTGGAATTTTATTGGAGTGTATGTATACTATTACAGAATCAATATCAATTTACAATAATCATATATAGTAATTATTTACACCATTATACCGATCCATGTATGTTGGTGGTGGAAAATAGATTACACCACTGCGTGGAGACGGTATTCTGTACGTACGCACGCGCGGTGATTTCGTTTTCCGTAGGATGGATAGATGGTGAAATAGGGTTTTTTCATACTTATAATAACATATCAGTATATTATTGATACTGATGTTATTACATCATAATGAAAAAACCTAAGAAGAAGAAGTGGAAGAATAAATAAAGGTTAAAGAATCGGTAACCGAAATTACCTCTTCTTTGAAGCGCCTCTTTGAGACCTCCTCTTTGGGAACTAAAATTTGTCTTTGAAGAATACCAGGACCTCTAGGATGTTTCTAGGGAAGTGTAGAAGAGAATTGTTCAGGGTTTGGCCGAGCTTGAAGGCTCAATGTGGTGTTTGGAAGAGAGGGAGGAGGTTACCTTTTATAAGGAAGGAGAGGGGTACCTTTGGAAGTCTTAAAAATATTAATTTAAAATAAATCTAACCCCACGTAAAAACCTCCAAAAATGACTCATATTAGAAGAATAGATTAGATAGGGTTGTAATCCCATCAACCAATCAAATTTAGACATGTTTGGATCTTATTTTAAATCTTATCATTTTGATTTATCCTTATTTAATCTATTTAAGTTTATTTGTGGTAATAAAATTCTAAATTTTAAATTATAACAAATAATTACATATTTGTTGTGAATTTTCCATAATTGGTTACTTTATAACATTATAGACCATATAAATTTAAATTTATAATTTTTAAATATTTTTGTGATTTTTAAACAATTTTATAAGATGTTATTTTTATAAAATAACAATAGTGTCAATTTTGACACTATTCATTTATTTGAATTTAAATAAAATATATACAGAAGATATGTTCGAAATAAAAGATTTAATAGATTCATAAAAGGTCATATGTATCTATAAAATCAGTGGATCACATTAAATAGATCATATAATATTTATTTTATTATTTTTAAAACCATTTATTTGGTTTATCTCTTAATAAAATAATTACTACAACATTTTTATATAATTATTTAATATTCCTATTTTTTGCATAAAAATTAAATATAAAATCCTATGATGAAGATAAATCTATTATCTTTTCCAATAATATTTTTACTCGAATTTATCATCTTAAAATCACAATATTTAAATTGTTATATTTATTAAATTATGAAGGTGACATCTTTGGCATCATTTAAAATAAAATACTATAAGTGTCATAATCACTTTTATAAGGCTCCAAACGGTTATTTATTAGGTAATTGGATGATTAAGGTGTATATATACACTACAAATATGTTTTTGTCTGGTTTTTGGGCCATTTAATGGGTATTATTTTTTCAATAAAAACTATATTACTTATTTTCCACTTAATAAATAATTTATGAATAATTAATCTATCACCAATAATGACAATTATTTAATCCAAAAAAATTATAAATAAATTATCATGATGTATAGAATTTTATTATCTTTCTGGATACTATTTAGGTTCGATGTTTTATGATGTTTATCACTAAATTAAAATTATTATACTTATAAGATTTAAGAGAGTTACATGTTGTCACTTTCTTTGGTTTTAAAAATAATTAAATTATTTTCATGGTAAAAATTCCATAAAATGAATATAATCTGACCCTTAGGTTCTATGGATATACTTTTAGCCATCCAATAGAATTTTGGCATGTGTTAGGGTAATTTTATAATATTATATTTACCCTTAATTACCCGATTTACCTTTAACTATGGTAAATAAAATTTACCATAGTTACTATTCATAATTCCAAAAAATAAAAAGTAGCTTATTAACATAATTTGGACCCAATGATTCCCAATATGGAATCCATTTTTCCATATTCAACACAGAAAAGTTTCAGAAATTAAATTAAAATTAATCTCGTTGTTGAAAGAAAACGGGTTTTTCTTTAAAACATTGCAAAATATTGAATTGATTTAACCTAAAATTTAATGTAAAATCAATGATAATGGCATAAAGTATATTAAATGGTAAAAATATATTCTATTTATACATTAAAACCATTCAATATTATAATTTAACCATAAAAATTATTGCGATTAAAATATAGCGTGTTTTTATTATTCAACAAAATATGAAAGTTACCAGAATAATATGAAAAATTTATCCAAAGAATATTTTTATTTCATGATTCCAAAGACGAATTTTATTTTGTCAAATTGAACTTATAAACATTTCAAAAACTAGATTTAAAGTGGGTGCGCCATCAAAAGGCGGCAAAACTGCATTTTTTTTAAAAATACTTATTTTACCCGAAAAATTTATTTTGTTCTTATACCATGTTCTAGAAAATGTGTTAGATGAATAATAATGTTATAAAATTCAATATTTAGTTAATACGATTCATAACGGCTAATTAATAATAATATATCATTGTTTAGTAAAACCCGGTATTGTGTACAACACACGCTATCGAGAAAGGTCGCGATTGCGTGTAAAGCAAGCCAAGTCAGGGTTGTGCGTTGTGCAAGAATCCTTTGTTGTTTTGTATAACAGAATCCAACCATATTTCATTTATAAATTGAATATATATATATATATATACTTAATGTTGTGTAGAATAACTATTATCAAAATTGTGTGTAACACGATCCAAGAATTATGTTGTGTATACTTTAAGCTAATACGGTGTTGCGTATAGCGCAAGGAAATCTTGGTGTAGCATACAACATAATAAATTAATGAAATTAAAAGAATATTTTTCATAAAATCTCGGGGTGTTATAGTGGGTTTTGTCACGGGTAGTCCCCACACCGTAACCACTAGTATGAGGTTAAGGAGTGGCGGTCCTCACCTCCAAAATCCACTTGGGTGGTTATAATAGATAAAATAAAATAAAACATGCATTTATTTTATTTTATTATTTCCTCAAAAAACCAGAAAACTAACTTTCTCCCTTGACCATCTACCATCAAGGTGAAAGTCTTCTTAGGTGAAAACAGGCGCTGTGAGTTCAGCGGTTCCCTCAAATTTCAATTCTGGGCAACGGTTCAAATGTTAGAAAACCCATCTTGTTTGTTTACTGAATGTACCAAAAAAACTTCAAAAATTTATTCCCGGAACACCGGGCCTCAGAATCATGCACTGTCAATTTCCACGGACTCATAAAATTCCCATTAATTTTAAAAAAAATTACATGGAAAATCCTAGTCGTTAAATTATCCCCACCTCTTGGATTTACGTCCCCATAAGACACAACTCATAACTAAGGGAAAAAGTGGGGTACTGAACACACATCTGATCCTCCCACTCCCATGTGCTCTCCTAGAGGTTACTGTGCAACCAGCGAATACGCACCAGAGGTATTGACCATCCACGATGGACCTGCTCCTATCGATCCTCAATATATACTGGAACCTCCATACAATTCTCCCCATCGTCGATATCCATCTCACCATGGTCGATGATGTGGTAAGGGTCATGCATGTATCATCTCAGCTAGGATACGTGGAAGTCTTCGTGCCCCCGATGAAACTGAGGAGGAATAGATAAGCGGTATTTCACCTCCCCAACTCTACTGGGGAACAAAAGAGGTCCGATGAATCTCGGAGATAACTTTCCACCTCTGCAAAATCTCTGTAAACCACATCGAGGTGATACCCGTAGAAATATGTGGTCGCCTTCCTGAAACATTAGAGGTATCTGTCTCCTATCGGCATATGACTTCTGCCTACTCTGTGCAGTCTTCATCCTCTCCTGGATGATATGCACCTTCTCCGTGGTACCTCGTACCATCTCTGGTCCACTAGTACTCACTCCCCCAGGTCATTCCAGCACAATGGTGATCTACGAGGATGCCCGTATAACCCCTCAAAATGTCCCATACCTATTGTGGAGTGATATTTTTTGTTATATGAAAACTCCAAAAAAGGAAAGTGATCCTCTCATCTATGATCAAATTCGTGGACACAAGCACACAACCTGCCCTCAAGGGTCTGAATGGTCCACTCAGTCTGGACATCTGTCTGAGGATGGAAGGCAGTGCTCAAATGAAGTTGCGTCCCAAAATCCACCTGCAACCACTTCCACAGCCGGGAAGTAAAACATGTTTCATGATCATAGACAATCATCGAATGTACACAATGTAGCCGATAAATCTTCTACACATATAGGAATCCCACGTTCTGTACTGAACCCATCTCCCAGATCTATTGGAAGTGGGCCGACATGGTGACTCGGTCGACAATCACCCAGATCGAGTCATGTACCCTAGATGTACGTGGAAGACCTATCATGAAGTCCACATATATCCCATCCCACTTCCACTCTAGAACCTCTAAAGGATGAACCATTCCTGATGGTATATGATTCTTTCCATCACTTTCTAACAAGTGAGGTATCGAGAGACAAACTCAGCAACTGCTTTCTTCAATCTTGGCCACCAGTGCTGTCATACGAGATCCTGGTACATCTTCACCACTCCTGGATGTACCACTAGAGGGGATGTGTGGAACTATCTGAACACTTCTTCCCAAAGTTACACTGGTACCATGGTACAACCTCTAAAAAGGAGGATGTGCTCCACAAAATCATAAAATCCATCAAGTGTATGTCTTATGGATATCTGAGCATGTCGCGTCCCACAGTTAGCGTCCCCATGTTGTGCCTCCCTTACTCTCTGAAGAAGTGGTGCAGTGACTGTTTGAGACTAAAGGAAAGATGCTCCATCACTATCCTCAATGGATATCTGTAAAGCAGCCAGCTACTCTGTCGCCTCACCAAGTAGCTGTATACTAGATCTCCTGCTGAGTGCATCGTGAACAACATTCCCTTTTCCTAGGGTATAAACTATCTCAAAGTCATAGTCCTGGAGGATCTAAATCCAACGTCACTATCTCAGGTTCATGTACATATGATAGAAGATATACCTGAGACTCTAGTGACAAGAATACACTGTAAAGCACTCACCAATCAGATAGTGTCCCCACATATTCAAAGCAAAGACTACTGCTGGTAATACTAGGTCATTGGTAGTGTAGTTCTGCTCGTACTGTATTAGAAGTACAAAACCATATGCGATCACTGCTCGGTCCTGCATTAGGACACATTTGAGTCCGGTCCCTGATACATTGCTGTAAACTACTTACCCTACGTCTTCCACTGGAAGCCTCGCGATGGCGGCGCGGGTCAGCCATTGCTTCAGCTCTTGAAAAATGCGCTGTAATTTCTCCGACCACACGTAGGGTTTCCCCTTCTTTGTCAAGGCTGATAGTAGTGCTGCAACTCTGGGGAAGTCTGGTACAAAACTCCTGTAATATCAATCCAAAACCTAGAATATACGTACCTTCACCACACTCGTGGGTGGATCCCAAGCAGGTACTGCCTCAATCTTTGCAGCATCCACTGAAACTCTAGCCTTCGATAAGAAATTTCCAAAAATTTGAACCTCTCAGATCCAGAACTAGAAATTTGAGAGATTACCAAAAAGCTGATGCTCTCGTAGTGTGTCTAACACTACCTAAAAATAATAGGAATGCTCCTACACTATCGTTGAGTAGATTATAATGTCGTCGATAAAGACTAAGACAAAGCGATCGAGGTATGGATGAATGATCCTGTTCATGAGCCCCATGAAAACTGTTGGAGTGTTGGTTACACCGAATGATATATCCATGAAATCGTACTGGCCGTACTGAAATCTGAAGTCCGTCTTTTGCACATTCTTGTCTCGAACTCTGAGCTGGTGATAACCTGATCTGAGGTCTATCTTTGAGAACCACCATACTCCCTTCATCTGATCAAATAGGACATAAATCCTCAGAAATGGGTACTTGTTCTTCACGGTAACCTGGTTTAGGAATCGATAGTCAACACAAAGCCTCAAGATACTATCTGCCTTCTTGGAAAATAGAATCGGGGCTTTCTTGGGAAAAACATTGATCCAGATAAATCCTTTCCACTATAAGTCCTCTAGCTGTACCGGCAGCTCGTGAAGCTCCGTAGGAGCTGTCCGATACGTTGGTGTAGATATTGGTTCCATAATGGGGTACAATTCAATGTAAATGTCTACATATCAGTGAGGGTTAGACCCGGACCATAATCAGGGAAGACATTCAAGTACTGGTCCACCACTACAGGATAGTTCAGACTCTCCACATCAACTGCTCTGAGGGTAAGGCTAGCCACGTTATGAGTGATCAGCTGCACTCTAATCCGATTAAGTTCATCCTATGCTACATAGCCTCTGTTATCACTGAGGAGGGTAAACCTGGTCCCATCCGTGGGGACACACCGCACATTTCTCATAATACACTCAATTTAAGCATAAAATGTAGATAACCAGACCATACCCAAGATGATGTCGTATGGACTAGACGCCACTACTACGAGATCCTAGATAAAGCTCTCACCTCTTAATGTAAGCTCACAATATTAGCACCAGTGCGTAATAGTCGAATCTACTCCCGTAAGAGTCTCTAGTTGTAAGGATCGATCTAGTGGCTATGTCATAATCCTTGATCTCCGAATGAGGGTAGTGAAAATTAAAGAGTGAATGGAACCTGTGTCTATAAGAACTGAATCTAATGTGGAGTTGACCCATATCTTACCTCATATCATCTTTGGAGCACCGTGATAGTAGGCCTCAGCTACCTGGAGATGATATCTCCACTTTCCTCCTCCTCCCTACGGTCGGGGTAGACCTCCTAGTGGTGGTGGAGGTAACACCTCGAATCATCGTCCACGGCCTAGTGCAAAGCCAGCTTTTCTTCCACGTTTGACTTCTCCCTCAGGATCACCTTGATCGAATCTCTCTCTTTACCCGGGAGGTCCTTCAACAATCTTCTGATCATCCGAACGGTGGGTGAGGCAGTCACAAGCCATGTGACTTGGCCCTCCACATGCGTAACAATGCCCACTCCTGGCATGTATGGCTCTGTCTCCTGTGCTCCGCACAACTGACCCTGATTCATGAGGTCATCCACCCATAGGTCTGGTCCTCGTGGACCTCTACGACATCTGTCTACTGCCTTCTATAGATGACTCCACTACATGTTGACTAATTGTGGATCTCGCTGCTGGAGACTACTCAGCAAGGAAACTATCCACCAAGAGGGATCTCTCTAAAACTCCAACCAGCATCGGGATGCTGAGTGAGAGCATCGATGTTCTAATCTCCCATCAGAGCCCTTTCTCGAAGGTCTAGGCCCTGAAGAATGGGTCCTGCACCATATTGGTGGAGTAGCGTGAGAGGCATGTGAACCTCACTAAGTACTGATCTATAGTCATGCTACCCTACTGCAGATTAAGTAGCTCTTGAATGCGCATAACACGAAGAGTCACTAGAACAAACTCCTCCTGAAGCAGGCTCTCGATGTCAGCCTAGGGAAGCGTCATCTCATCATGACCCTAGATCATCCAGCTCCACCATCTTCTTGCTGCTGTTAGTATAAGGATGTTAGCAAGTATCATCATGAGGTCTACTGGTGTCCCTACCAGTCAGAAGACTCTCACCACAGCCTCCATCCGATCCTCAACCGCCTGTGGGTCCATCTCTTCCCTGAACATGGGTGTCCTATGGTGCTAGAACTCGTGCAACATGCTCATACACCATGCACTATCTGCTTCTGGGGCTGGTGGCGTCATTAGTCCAACTGGTAAAGGAACTCTTGGTGCCTCCACTAGAAAAGGCCCTATACTGAGGCCTCATCGCTCGGTGGGCAATCCATGTGTACAACTCTCGGTACTCTAGTGGGATGTCTGCGTGGAGGCATCCTGAAATGAAATGCGTGCACTACAGTTAAAAATTTATTCCTAGTGAGATGACCTGGTTGAGATGACATAAAAAAAGATTTTGAAAACACACATCCAATCAATGATTCTGTGTACTGATTCCGATATCAGAAGTTAGGGTCCTGATGTATGGATACATCGACTTCTGCACCATCACTGGACTCCTAGAACTAAAAACCACAATCACTACACTTAGCACTATTTCTTCTCAAAAAAGGTCAGAGTCCAAATTTCTATGGTAGAAATGACTCCTCAGATTCCAGTTTGTCTTGACCGGTCCCACGGGGTCCATTTCGTGACTACCCCAATCCTGTCTTCCATAGGATAGGGCCTGGAGACTAGCACCAGATGCGTAATTAAATAAAACTTGGAAGGCACCACCTTTATAAATTGTAAACACACAATATAGCACACGACTAGATACGAAACACTATGAAAAATGGTATAACAAAAGAGTGCTGGAAGTTGAAGGGGCCAGAAATTAATGACCAACTTAAAGTACAAGAAACAAAAAAGTACAAGTACAACTAATGAAAAGGAAAAAAGTTGTTGGATCATCCTCTGAGGGCCCTAATTGAAGGGTAGGTATATATATCCTCCTCTTCACTCCTGTTCTATCTGTCTCCTCCATGTACTAACTCGCCGTAAGGTCCACCTCCAGGTACCGTCCAATCTAGGTACTCTAATGCTCAGGCAGCCGTGTCCATCCTCAAGTACCAACACAACAAGGTGCGGGCATATCCCATGCATGGTTGAGTATTACGATACTTAGTAGGGACCCCGAGACCCTCAAGGTCTCACAAAATCCAACAAGGATAATCCACGAAGTTTGAAATCAACAGATAAACCCACATAGATATATGACCATACATATACCAATGTTATCATGTAATCCATCTCAATTATGTGAAAAAACATAGAAGTATTGACTCAGCTCAAACCATGAAATTTTCAAGGGGTAAATCATTTTGAACCCTTAGTTGCTGGAGAAACCCTCCTCTATCGATTATAGTGGGCCTTCCACCACAACCAGGTGCTTCCCACTAACCTTGGACCGTAGAGTTAATCCTCATATCGAGTATAGTGGGTCTTCTACATCACATAAAGGCACTCCCCACCATGGTTCTGCTGCCACAACAAGGAACTCCCCCTCATAGCCTGCAGAGGTACTCCTCCTTTCGAGTACCACGAGTCTGCTTCCACAACCAGCCGCTCCTCTACCATTTGTTTTCTGCCACAACCAGGAGCTCCCCACCAGGCTAGTCGAGTCACTCCGATTCAATTGATCAGCAGTTGTCAAGTCTCATCCAGCTACTAGGATCCCGTAAAAATGTTCTCTTGTCTTTGGAAGATCTGCTCCAAAATCTACTGGTCGATTCGAAAACTACTACAAAGTCATACGAAGAAGTATCCCAAAGGTCCACCATGTCATAGGGGTCTCAACACAACATATGTCACGTCAATCGGATGCCCTGTCTATGAGTTATTAGTATTCTACTCCCGGGGGCCTGGTTGGATTCGTTCACGATATAACCTTGTAAGAACCAGTTTTTTTTCTTCAAAAGACTTTGGAATATTCTTGATATTATTCTAGAGCAGCGCCCTTAGACTGCGTACGATTCCGAGCCTCGGAGTGGCCGAAATTAAATTTTCAGTGCGTTCACACTAGACACACCAAATAAATGAGATAACTTCTAAACGATCATCGAGATCGGAGACCCGAGTTTACAGATAGGTCCATAATGGGGTTTTTACCCTAGGAATGACAAAAAAACTTGTCGGCATGGGACGTTTGGACCTCTCGCTTGCTATCGGAGCGTGGAACAGATAAATTAAATAATTAATTTATTCTGTTAATGGATTAACTCGAGTGTCTCTAAAACGGTGGCTCGGATTGGAAAACTGAGGGAACCATTGAGTTTGGATTGTGTTGTTTTCCCATAAGGGGGTATAAGTTTAGTGGGCAGGGCCGTCTGTGAAAAATGGCCCCAGGGTCGTTTTTGTAATTTGGTGTCCTCGGTCTTTGGGTTTAATGATTTTTGAATGGGGTCTTGAATTAAAAATCCAAGACCAACGTTGTACTCAGAGCGTGGTTTTTAGCCTAAAGGATGCTTAATCCCGACCCCTCGGGAGTTTGGGTATGGGGCCGCGGGAGGGTGTTTAAGTTAATTAATTAATTTATTTAACCTTTCCCCCCTTCTCTTCTCCCTCATTTCCCCCTCCCCTGGAATGCTTCTCCCCTCCCCTCCCCACTCTGACGAGGCAACTCTGGTGAGGCGACTCTGGCATGGTGCGGCCACTCCGACGTGTCAACGACGATGCATCGGCCTACGCCCAAGAGGTAGGTGGTGTTCGTTTGAGTTTTAAATCCTGAACCCCTATTTGTGTTCGATTTTATGCATCATTTTGTTGTTTGATCTTTGAAAAAATCCCATAATCGTGTAGTATAATTTATGAGCTTTCGAATGCATCATTCGGTTTAGATTTTGGAGTCCAGAAGCCTCCGCAATTTATTGCCGAAGTTAGCGGGA